>CM077305.1:211580000-217490000 GCA_039655065.1 Glossophaga mutica
AAAATAGTGATTAAGAGAATGAATAGTAGATCAGTGGGGGAAAGTTAAGGGATTTGGGAAATATTTTAACTAAAAAAAAAATGGCTAAAAGGCTAAAGAATTTTTATAAGATCTATGCTAAGTATATGGTTTCTGTATACTAATTATTATTTTCACCTTATAATTTATATTTATTTTTATATTTATCAATTATAGTCGAACTGCAATGAAATGACCTTGAAATGAAGCAGGAAAAGTTTTGGTTGGCTTTGTGGCAGAGCCACTCAACCACTAGTGTGAGAAATAACTGCTCAGTTAGAGTCTTTTCAGATTAGTCTCTCTTGGATGTGTGCTAGACATGCCTGTTGTCAGCGATCTTGACCAAAAGCTTGCTCAAGGGCCCTCCATTTCTATTGTTCTGTCTTCCTTTATTGATCTCAGATTTCCAAGGAATGTATGCCTTTAATTCCATGAGAATGAAATATCCTAATTTGCTTGTTGTGCTTAGCACAGGACACTTAGGCTTCTTTTTGTTGTTTTCCTAGTACCTGAAAGGAAAAGAGAACTCTATGGTAGTCTCTAAGGTATGTGTTAAGACTAGTGAATTAGGCCTTCTGAGTTTGTAAGGAAATTCACAAGATCTAGAAAAATAATATAGAGACATATTAGGATAGGATTTAAATTAGAATCTATATGATAAATTAAATTTGACCAATGATTTATTTATTTTTAATATTCCTTGCTCACTAGAGAAAAGGAGACAAATTCACAAGAATCTCTGATCTCAACATTGCTTTCTGTAGCCCAGCTGTTGTAACGTAACAAACGATAGGTACCGTTTATTGAGAACTTATTGTTTGTCATACCTTGTATTACATGTATTAGTTCTGTTAGTCTTCATAACAACTCTAAGATGTAGGTCACTGGTTCTTAAAACTTTGTTTTCGGGACCCTTTACCATGCCACTTGGAATTATTGAGAACCCTAAAGATCTTTTGCTAATGTGGATTACATTTACCAATATTTACTATATTAGAAACTAAAAAAAATGTTCATTTATTTTAAAATAATAATAAGCCAACTGCATTTGGATATAAATAACATTTTTAAAATAAAAACAACCCACAGTTTCCAAAAGAAAATTAGAAGAGTGGTATTATTTTGCATTTTTTTATCAATCTCTTCAGTGTTTGATTCTAGCAGCTGGATTCTTATCTGTTCTGCAGTCTGTTACGATTTCATACTTCATGTAGCTCCTTGTAAAAACTTCATTGTCTACTCATGAGTGAATGCAAATATAAAGGGCAACAACATCTTAGTAATATTATGAATACAGCTTTGACCTTGCCAGACCCCTCCAGGTATCTTATGTGGGCCCCTTGGGCCATACTTTGAAAACCACTGTTATTTTACAAGTAAACATCATTATTTACTTCTTGTAGGCTATACTGCTAAAAAGTATCCATTTTTCATCTTTTTGCTTTCATTTTGGGATTTAGAGGATCAATTTGTGATTGAGGTATCACCAAGTTTAATGTAGTAGCTCCCCTTGTTTTAGAAGATAATATGGGGGCTTTGCTAGAATATCCTGTGCATCTATTTAATTTTGCATTGGGAGACATTTCTAAATGTTAACTATGGGTGGCAGTTTTCAGTCAGTTCAATTATAGCATAGTATCTTTGAATGAGAAAGGCACTAACATTAATATTTAACTGATTCCAAAAGTTAGAACATTTAATTCTGGTAGAAAACTGCTAAAGTTCCCTGTAATTTATTTACTGTTTTTATATCTTGATTGTCACAAATGACATAGGAATAACTTCCCTTGTTCCTCAAAATGCTTTTATGTGACATTTCAGAGTTGAAAATCAGATATTGTAAGTGATTGGTGAATCTAGCTTGTCTGGAAAATTCACCGATTAGTGTAGGGTCAGTGGTGATTAGGGAAATCTTTCTTTGGAAAATATATCTATGATTATCAATGCTACAAAAACATAATAATGGTAATATTAGTAAAAGTATTTAGACAGTTCAACTGACTGTGTGAAGACCTTATTGGGAAGAAGAGATTGCTCTGTCTTTCAATTATGGACATAATTTTTGATCTAATAAAATTAAGGAGTGCATAAATGAATGTATTTGAATGTAGTATTGCTAGAAATTTTGAACTAAGTGGTCATGTAGGATATATGGAATTTTTACATATTAATTTTTAATTGTGACATATTTTAAGCATACAGCCATCCATATTCCCTCCAATTAAATTTAATAAATGTTAACATTTTGCTGTATCTGCTTTAGATATTTATTTTAAAAATCAACCCCATTATATATGGTTGAAGATTTACCATCCTTTCAGCTCACTTATTTTCTTACCTACACAAAAGTAGTGCTTATCTCATAGTTGGTGCATATGCTTCTTTGAATTTGCAAAGAACTTGCTGCATATGTAAGGTTTGTAAATGCTATACAGTTAGTTTGGTATTGGTAAAAATATAAATATAAAGTATATCTGTTGTTTTGTAGTTCGTTTATTTCCCTTATTGTTTTCCAAGTGCATTTGGTTTGATACCTGTAGATTGATTTCATTCACTTAATTCCTTGTAGTATTCCATTGTGAAAATGAACTTTATATTCATTTAACGATTGATGGATGCTTAAATTGTTTCTAAAGTTTTGCTATTATAAATGTGCTTGTATACATATTCTTGTTCATATGCAGGAATTTCTCTGAGGTATATAAATAGCAATTGAAATGTTGGGTTACAGAGTATATATGTATTCAACTTTACTCGATGTTGCTAAATAGCTTTCCAAGTGGTTGTACTGAGTTTCATTACCATCAGCAGTAAGGCTGTGTGATACATAGATTTGTTCTGGAACTGTGCACTTATTTTTCAGAATCAAACACTAAATTAATTTAGGATATTAGTTTACTGTGTCTTTATGTGTTAGATATAGGTGTCAGTAGTTTCAAGTGTGGACTTTTGCTGGATACAGCAATTTGTATTTTGTACTAGTTAGCTAGAGGATTTCAGTTAATAATAAATTCACAAGATGAACACACAAGTCACTTAGTTAAGTATACTTGCTTCCATACTTTCGCTAGGCAGTCGTTTTGTTTTTGAATTGCCAAATACAATGTATATTTAATTGTACTGCCTAGACAGATTTTCAGTATTTCAGAGTAATTAATGGTTAATGTAGAAATGCTCCTACTGTATTTTTATTTGTTGAATATAATCTATTAGGAATCAACTGTCATATTTAGGATAAGACCAAAATTAAGGTTGCTTGTGTTAATCAATATTCATCAGATATTAAAGATTTGTCGTAACAACCCTAAAAAGGGGGAGATGGGAGTAAGTACTTTGCAGCTCTTTTGCTATCTGGCACTACTCTTTAGTGCAGCGATTTTCAACCCGTGTGCCACAAGAATTTTTAAAACACAATACCTGACTATTAGTCAGGGGCACTGACCTCTCATCCCTTAGATTGTCAAAAAATGACACCAGCCAACACTGAAATAGTCATTTGGTGTGAATACCATCTTGAATCATAAGTACATAGGTCATATAATAGAATTGCATCTTATAGGTCATGTAGCATAATAAGGTTGCAACTGATTGGTTAATTCTCGGTACCAGAAATCCTTATAAACAAGTGTAGGCACCTGATTTTTTTTTTTTTAAGTCACTTTGGAGCAAAAAGGGTAAGTAATTACTGTTATTCTTATGTATTGGTAAATCAGTCAAAATTATACCTATTATTTTGTCAGATTAACAAAAAATATACTTTCTGGTTTGCAACAGAATTTAAGTAATTAGTTTACGTGTGCTATGAGATGAAAAAGATTGAAAATCGCTGCTTTAGTGTATTTAAAACTATAATAAAATTTTACTGGTTGATCATTTAAATGCAAGGTTAGAAATAAATTTGATGATCCATCTGGAAAAATAAGATTGGTCAGTTATTAAAACTACTGTTGACCTTTCTATTAGCATATCAAGTTATATCAGACCGACTATAACAGCTTTGGGCTATAGTTAAACAATTTATTTATAACAAAGTTATTGACCACAAGGTTCTTTCTAGATTAAGAGTTTTATAATGTATTTAGAATGTTCAATTTATTTATTAGGAAATCAAAAGGAACATAGAGTTCTTAACATCATTCTGACAGTTTTGCTTGCCCTTATTTATATTAAAAGTATTTCAAAACCTTTGATTCGATACTGAAAATCAGTAACATAAGTCACCTTCTTTGTTCTAGGATAAACAGAACGCATGCTTTCAGCAGTTCCCTTGATCAATGAGAAAATGCCTTATAGCAAAACCACATGGAGAGCATGTAGCTGTAGGTGATCCCCTGAGAGATTTTTTGATTGGAGCTGGAAGTTTGGTATTGAAAGAAGAGGGAGACAGACAAGTTGTCTGAAAAAAAAAATTCCCATTAGACCAAATGCTTATGTTGGAGCTGTGCTACAATATTTTTCATGTAGAAAGTGCAACTTTATCAATTTTAAAGGTTAAAGGCTATTCATTGCATGATTATAATAATGTATTTCTACATTGGAATTTTTGTATACATCATATTGCACTTCATTAGCCAGTGGACCAGAAGTTTCATTTATTCATATCCTGCTTGTTAGTCCTTTTTTTCCCCTAGGATTTTATTCTGAAAATACATTATTACAAAATTTATCATTTATCTTAAAGTCAGTGCAACTGCAGCACATTTTCTTTAGCTAAAATACACTTGTCAAGATCATAGACAGCAAAAGGAGCGAGATAAGCTTGATGATTTGACTTATAGTTGTTGTGATATATGTACCATGTTAATGTGGAAATTCTTTTCTTAGGGATTTCTAATATCAGTATATGAGTAACCTTGCCATTTGCTTTGCTAATCATGGGTTGCTTAAACTTCTGTATATATTCAAGTTTGTGTGATTTGGTTAAAACTCTCACTAGATGACATGAATATATGCTTAATTTTTAGTATCTCAGCAGTTTGCTTTCAAGTTTTCCTTGTAGCCAAACTGTTGCGATGCTCAATATTTCGACCTCCCTTTATTTAAATTTAAAGAACAACACACAAAGTAGAAATTTTTAGTGTTTTCCTGGAAGAAGGGAAGCAAAGTTAATTGTTTTAAGAAGATTCTAATCGACGATTTAAAGTGCCATGGTCTTTTGAAGATTGTCTTGGTCCTGGCACTGCTTCGTGGCAGTGAAGCCCCAGATGCCTGGCCAAGCATCCCTTACCGACATCTGGAATCAGTTGCAATACATCACTGTCAAAACTGCTTTCTATACGTATCTGCATTTACACATTAGTTACCCACGCAGCACTCATCAAAAAAGCTGAACAATCTTGACATGGTGTCCCTTGTGGAACTGCAAAGGTGAACCGAAGTTGGGAGGCAGTGTCTCGCGTCACTGTCTGCTGAGCTCTTACAACAGGAAGCCTGATTAAAAGTGAAAGGAAAAATTTATCAGTTGCTTCGGGTCTGTAGACTTCAGTATAATTTTTTATTTATAAAGGTTTTTTTTTTTTTTGTATTATGTAAAGCATATGTATTATGAGCACCAAACTGATTTTATTTGTTTAGAAATGAGAAAAATATTTCTAGCTTTTATTGCAACAAAGATGGCTTTGTATGTTTCTTAGATTTTCTACTAGCTAGATAATTTCTTCTATGTATCATTTTAGGGAAAATTTAAATTTAGAAATAGAACCTTGAAAGGTAGAAAAAATATTGATAACACTGTGTCACTTAAATTTAATTGTAGAATAGTATAAAGTTTGAAACAGTTAATTTTTGCTATTATATTGGTGAAGTAATGTTTTTGCTCTTTAATTTTAAAAAAGCTGATTAACAGCAAAGGAAAAGTAGATATTTACAGATATTTTGCATTGTGCATTTATCTGTGTTTTTGAAGAAGAAATAAGAATTTTAACAAAAAAAGAAACATTGGCTCTTTACTTAAAGAACTATTCAGGAGTCTTTACTATTACATCCTCTACAATAATAGTACTACTTACAGTAATGATGACAATGGTGGGCATTTTATGTACTAGAAACATTCTATCTGATTTATATGGATTATCTCATTCAAACTTAATAAATGGGGGTACACCTTCCCCTACTTGATGGAAGGAAAACTATGCTTAAAAGAAGTTAAGTGACTCACCCAAATTCACACAATAAGTGGTAAGAACTAGGATTCAATTTCCTAGTTGTCTAGAGCTCATACTATTTTCTCTTTAGTTTTGTTTTTTATTCATTGGTTTTTGTGTTTTACTTTAGATTTTCAAACATAAAAAAAGTAGAGTATACAGTGAACTCTTATATAACCATCAACTGGATTTAACCACCATTAATATTTTATACTTGTTTCATATCTCCTCCACAGCCTTTCTTCAGTGAGAATATTTTAAAGCAAATTCCAGATACCACATTATTTTCTCCCTAAATACTTAAGTTTGCTTTTTAAAAGGATATTTTCCTGCTTACATAATTCACAATGCCAGTATCACACCTCACAAAATTAATAAGCTCTTCAACTAACAAGACTTTATCTTAATATTATCTAGTATCTATTCAGATTTCCTGATTGTCAAACCTAAATGCCTTTTTACAATTGGGTTGTTTGAATTAGGATCCAAAAGTGTCTATTCTCTGTATTTGATTGGTATGACTCTTAACTGTCTTTTCAGCTAGACCGGAGAGACACCCTCACCTCCCAGCTCCCTCACCTGCCACCAGTGCTTTTCCACACGTTATTAACTTGTTAAAGAAATCAGAGTGGCTCTTCTGTAGAATACCTCACATTCTGGATTTTGTTAATTACTTTCTCATGGCATTATTTCATTTATGTTTGTATTCTCTGAATTTCTTCTAGACTGGAAGTTAGATCGAAGGCTTGATTAGATTCATATTGTATCATGTCAGCCATAAAGTTTGGTTGTCTTAATTTTGTAATCCTAAGATTGATTTCAGTAGTGCCAGCCTACTCCTTTCACTGCTGAATTCCTTATCCATCATCCTTTTACCTAATGGTTTTACATCCATGGATGATCGGTGCTTGAATTACCAAATTTTTTAGGAGTTGAAAATGGTAATTTTCAATTATGTTATTCCTTCTTCATTTATTAGCTAAAACTCTTTAGAAGAGTTTTATTTGATCCACTAGGGCTATTTGGTTATTCTGAAATACAGTTCATACTGGAAAGGCAGTGTAAAATGCTTAATACTTTCCCTTTAATTATCAATTTCCAGAGTAATGAGGTAGTTAGTGCCTTAGTATTCTCCGGTGGTGTATCAGTTTTGATTCCTTCATTTATTTAATTTTTTGTAGTAGGTATTACAAAGCTTTGGCTTTTGGAATGGGCAGTGTGTTTTAATCAGTTGTAGGCATTATTGTTTTTGATGTTGAAATTGTCTCACATTTGTCCAGTGAGATCTCCTAGCTGGCTCCTGTGTCCTTTTGACATGACTCCATTATTTATTAGCTTTTATAGCTTCTTTCTTTCTGGCACAACAAAATATGCCAGGCTCATCTTGTATTGTATATTCCTAGCATTAATGTAGAATCTGTCATTTCTCCAAAGAGCCATGGATCTTTTGAGGAATGATATGTAAATACCACAATATGGGTATTTAATGCTGTTGGGTTGTTTGTGTTTAGGAAAAGAGAGGGAAATGAGTTCACATCGATAATTCTCTTAGTTCAAATTTAAGATTACAGAATTTTTATTTAATGTCTTTGATCTTATACTTGTACCTCTTTTTTATGTTAAAAATTGAATTCCTAACAAAAGTAACATAGTTACGGACTTTCTTTGTCCGATGTTATATCTATAATGGTTTCAAAATAACAGACTATTGACTAAAATTAAAGTCTTTGCAGTTTTGTGGGGAGGGTCCTCAGATTGTATGTCCCTGGGGATGTATAAACCACTGTATTCTGAGGTCAGATTGCTAGGCAGTTATTTCATTTAATAAATCCTCAGTTTTTAAGATTGTTTTCCGCTATGGCTTGGAGCCTGTATGATGCCTTTCCGTTTAAGTAGTTCTCAGCTTCACTTGCCTATGATCCCACATAATGTTGATCTTTTTCTCTTTTGGGGTGATTTTTTTGTTGGTGAGTTCTGGGTTCCACGGCTATCCCTCTCGTATTTCTCTTTGCCATCACAACTTACTGCTAATGGATGTTTTTGGCCACACCTATCTATATTCTAGTTTGGAGAGATTCCTCGTACCTACTTTTGTAGAAGAAGTCATGTGTGAGTTTATTCTTTCCCGATTGCTTTGTCTAGTTATGATGATGAAATTTGGTAAGATTTTTAAAAAAATGTATACTGCTGTGTTTTTATTTTTGAAAGTTCCAGTGTCTGTGTAATTTTAACCACTGTATGGTATTGCCTCTGTGATGTTATAGCATGTAACTTGGCTTAAGAAAGATTTCTGTTGAGCTTTATGCTTTGGTGCTATTTATTGAGGTATGATTAAGAGGAAAAGGCAAGAAAGAGAAGAAATTTACAGCAATAAGTTTCATTTTGAAATAAGCCAAGAATATGCTGGTAATGAAAAATACGTTACATTTTCTTGCTGAATCCTTGTATCCACCATAAATTTGTATTATCCTAATTTTATAGGTTAGAAAACTGAGGATTAGTAAAGTTAAATAACTTGCCTAAGGTTACGTGGCCAAGTGATAATGCTGGATTCAAACCGAGGTATATCGGGCTCCAAAGCCTGTGGCTTTCCTATTTATGCTGTACTTACTTTCTAGGAACTTCCTGTAACACGGCTGTCAAAGGCAGCTTTTAGAGATCTTAAACTAAAAAGTTTTAGGTTGTGGGTGTAAGACACAAATCAACCTTGTTTTAGGTTAATGCTCTTAAAACATTAGTACTGATTGTAAGATATCTGTAAAGGCTCTTAAATTATTTTGTAAAACGGTAGCTTATAAAAGGTTGAGAATTATATTTAAAAGTGTCTTATCCTTGATTCTTTATTAAAGATGAAGGAATTCAAGCATGTGTTATTATAAAATATATTTGGCTTTCAGATTTCTAGGAAAGTGCCAGGATGGGATTACACAGTAGAATACATTTCTGCCCGCTCTATAAACTCCTCATCAATGTTATAACTTACAGTTGAAAACTGGCTTTTCCTGATCTACTTTCCTGTCTCAGTATTATGCCAATAAGCAGTGTTAGGCCTACAGAGTGATGGTGTGTGGAGATCTGGTTCTACATTTGCTACAGATGTGGTTTATAAAGAGAGTTTTGGACCAAAGAAAATAAGTGTTTTACAGTTCTAGATCAGCCTCTGTTTTTGGAGAAGAAAGGAAAAGTTAAATTGAATTATTTATAAATATATTTTTTAGGCACTAGAATATTTTGGAACTTCAAGGAAGTATTTTTTTCCTTCTCTTCCTCCCTCTAGTCTTTTCTTCCCCTAACATCCATGCATCAGTTCCAGCATAGCAGTAGTGATGTCTCCATTTCTTAGGTGTCAAGCATCAGAATCTAGTTTTATTTTGTCCAGTTTAACCTTCTTAAAAAAATATGTTGAGGTATAATTCACATACTACACAATCCAGCTGCTTAATGTGGATAATTCAGTTTATTTTTAACATATTCACAGAATTGTGTAACCATCAAAATAATCAATTTTAGTACATTTTCATCACCTCCCCCAAAAGCCTAATACCCATTTCCTCCCAGTTCCTGTTTCCCCACAGCCCTAGGTAACCACTAATTTACTTCCCGTCTGTATAGGTCTGCCTAATCTTGACATTTCAAATCAATGGAATTATATAATATGTGGTCTTTTTGATTGGCTTAGCATTTTTTTGCAAGGTTCTTTAATGTTGCCACATGTATCAATATATCATTTCTTTCTTTTTTTAAATCTTCACCTGAGGATATGTTCATTGATTTGAGAGAGAGAAAGAAAGAGACAGATCAGTTGAAAGAAGGATCCTCTGGTAGGATCCCTGACTGGAGATTGAACCACAACCTAGGTATGTACCCTGATAGGGAATCGAACTCGCAACGTTTTGGTGTGCGGGACGATGCCCCAACCAAGCCACCCAGTCAGGGCTTGTTTCTTTTTATTGCAGAGTAATTATCTATTGAATGGATATTTTATTTATCCATTCGTCACCTTTTTGGCAATTATAGATAATGCTACTATGATCATCCATATACAAGTTTTTGTGAGGACAGCGCTTTCACTTTTCTGGGGTTGTGCACTGTGGTGTGGGATTGCTGCATCATGTGGTAACTCTATCTTTAACCTTTGAGGGGCTTCCAGACTCCTTTCCAAAGTGACTGCACCATTTATATCCCCATCTGCACTATATGAGGATCCTAATTTCAGTTTTAACTTTTAACAATATCATAATCAGGTAAATACTGCTTGCTTTTTCTGAGCAAGAGATTCTTCTAGGTACTCAAAATATAGCAGTGAACATGATTGACAAGTATGCTGCCCTCAAAGACCATACAATTAAATGCAGAGAGACAGACAATAAGTCAAATAGAATAATTTCAGAGCATGATAAATGTTAGGAAGGATTATCTGGGGTAGGAGGAGACTTTAGAAAGAGTAGTCTTGAAGAGTTTCTATGAGACAGGAAAATATATCAACTGAAACTCAGAAATGTAGCTGGAGAGGGAACAAGGGAAGCATAAACTTAAGTCTTTAGGATGATGATGCTGATATGGTAGGGGATGAAACTTATAGTGGACCAATTTTTTTTTTTACATTTTTTTGTGGACTGTTTGTATCCTTTGCTCAGTTTTCTATTAGGTTTGTTTTTATTACTGATTTATAGCAGTTCTGTGTATTTTGGATTCTAATCCAGTAATACATAGACAAAGGATATGAAAAGACAGTTAACAGAAAAGGCAATACAAATAATTCTTAAATATGCAAACAAAATTGTCCAACCTTATTCAGAATAAGATAAGAATAACAAGGTGTTTGCATTCAGGAATAGAAAAATGACTTAAAAATGTTAAAATGAAAATATGTTTTAAAGGAATCTAGATTAGTAATAATTAAGTTTAATAAAGGGCCATCTCAAACTATTCTGCAATGAATTTTTCCAAATAGTAAAAGTCTCAAGAATGTTCATAGTGGCCCTTGCTGGATAGTGGAGTTGGTTGGAACATTATTCTGTACACCAAAAGGTTGCAGGTTCGATTTCCGGTCAGGGCACATACCCGTGTTGCAGGTTTCTCCCCCATTCAAGGCATGTGCGGGAGGCAAGTGATAGAAGTTTCTCTTCCACATCTCCATTTCCATCCTACCCCCACCCCCCCACCCCCCCGCTCCCCAGCTCTGTCTCCCTTCCCACCTCCCAAAGCAATGAAGAAATGTCCTCCAGCGAGGATTTAAAACAAAGAAGATTCCAGAGGAAGTATGATAGATAAAGAGGAGTATACTCATTCAGAATATCTATCACTTGTACCAGTCTATTGATTGAGTAACTTAATGTCCTTTTCTTGGCAATTCAATTAGAATGAAGTTTAAAAGGAAGAAAAAGGGTAACGAAATAACTTTGTAATAAAAATACTTTGTTTTTGCCTTTTATCCCTGAACATGTGTAACCTACTTCACATTTAACTTCATTGAGATTGAATGTGATGAGAGTTCTAGAGATATACTAGATGCTCAACAAATGCTAATTTTATTCATATAATTCTTTATCTGCTCTTGCCAAAGGATAAAATGAGAAATAATTCTTGGGAAACAGGATATCAGGAAGTAAAGGATAAATGAAGGGATTGAGGGTAGAAGTAAGCATTGGTTCCCATGTAGTTAGATTGTAAACTCCAGTTGTGTTGGATGAGCAGATGTAACTTCTTACAACAATAAAAGTTAGTAGGATTTAATATGAACAGACAAAGAGGGAAAAGTCAAAGATTTATGAGGAGGTTAAAAGCTTGGAAACTGAAGACCACATCAGTCCTGCTGACTGACAGGAGAGTTAAGGAAGATGTGTTGGGCAACTGTATAATATCCAAGTACATACACTGTATGGACAAGAAATGAAAGACTGAGAAAAGGATAAGAGAAAGGGATAATGTTGGCGTATGAGTCTTAAACATTCTAAGATTGTCTTTTTAGTGACCTTCCTGTTTATGGAATTGAGATAATGAACTCCTGACATCTCATACATTTATACTCCATTTTGAAGTATTTTGCTGGCTTAAAAGTGTAAATGTAAAGGAACAGCTTTAAGAGACCAGCACAATGTGGTTATCTGTCAATCTTGTGATGCTCATTTCTAGGCTACAGGGAGCACTTTGGACAGTGGGCCATTCAGATGTCTCTTTGTAAATATGGGTATTGTCAGAGGGATTGTTTTTATGCTTTTTATGTTCACAGACCTGTTTTTTGACTCTTTATCTTAAATAGTAAAGAAGATAGTGAGGATAAATGTGATTTACCTAATGTTATGCTGTTATTTAAAATATCCTCCAAAATTTTTTTCTGTATATAGAAACAACTTTGGAATAAAGGAAGAATTTTTCCATGCTGGAGTTTTCTTTTAAATCACTGGGAATATGTCTTTTTTTTTAGGTGCCACTTACAATGCGGTTATTTAATAGTGTTCTGATTATATGCCAAAATGCTATCCTCTTTATGTTGGCTTTTTGGCAGTTATTTCTTATAGGTAATGTATAACAATAGGTAACATTTTTTTCCTATCCTTTTCTGCTTGGCTTTTATGTTATTACTTATGTATGCTTTAGGCACTTATTAGTGGTTACTAACATACATTCATCCCTTAGCAGTAGCTAAGCTTCCAAGTAAAGTTTTCTCCTATCCTTTGAAGATTTGGCCATTTTTCTTTCCTGGCTCCTTGATCTTTTTGGTGCATTGACTGTAATTTTATACTAGTAGTATACAGTATCTTTCTATATAAGGAAAATTTTTATTTTAAAAATGTGCATTTTAAAATATGCTGTATGGCCTTTTGGGATGTTATATGTATGCATGGGGTGTAAAGGG
This sequence comes from Glossophaga mutica, assembly GCA_039655065.1. Taxonomy (NCBI): domain Eukaryota; kingdom Metazoa; phylum Chordata; class Mammalia; order Chiroptera; family Phyllostomidae; genus Glossophaga; species Glossophaga mutica. The sequence goes on from CM077305.1 coordinate 211,593,021, forward strand.
CACTGGAAATATTTATACCATAAGGTTATGTCTTCTTACTTTTTAATCTCATTTAATTGAATAGCCACAGAAAGAATATTGTAAAGGGAATCAAGGTTTGCATCAAAAAATGTATATCTTTTGTGGAATTACTTGCTTATTATTTGATTTTAAGTTGTTTGATTTGTTAACTCTTATTGTCTGTATAGAGCCTCATAGTTTCTGATTTCTGTTGATCAGGCTAATCCAATTACTGTAAAGTATCAAACTATTATTAGTTAGAAATTGTTACATTATTAGGACTCATCATGTGCTAGAGGTTATGATAGGCTCTTTATATGCATCAACTGTGATTTGTTTGATTATTTCTGTTTTTCAGGTGAGGAAACTTCAAGACCTAGGGAAGTTTAATAAATTATCCAAGATCACCTAGCTATTAGGTAGTAGGGTTTGGACTTGTTCCCAAGGTGTAGTTAAATTTATCTCATTTTATTTTGATTTATTGATTTTAGAGAGAAAGAAAGCGAAAAACATTGCTTTGTTGTTCCACTTATTTATGCATTCATTGATTGTTTCTTGTATGTGCCCTGACCTGGGATAGAACCCTCAACCTTTGTGTATTGGGCAATGCTCTAACCAACTGAGTTAGCTGGCCAGGGCCATAAATTTTAAATTAGGTGAGTATATGTTAAATTTATCCTCATGGTTTAAAACTCAAATATTTTGCAAGAGTTTTAAAAACCCAACTTGGCTAATGCTTGGTTTTGTGGGGATAGGAGAAATGTTGTTATTATTCGTCTTTTAGCATTAATCTAGTACCCCCTATCTACTGTGTCCTTCGCCTTGGACTTGTGACGTGGTAGGCACCAGAGAAATGCATGGCTGGATTTTTTTATGTCCGTAACTGTTGCAGCAGGACATTGATCACCACTCTGCTTTTTCTCCTCTTTGCTGTTTTATCCCTAGAGTGTTGTCTTACCTCAGTTTGTTCAGTGACAGAAGAAGAGAGAGAGTGAAGTCTCTGGAGTATAGCTCTAGTGTTGTTGTACGACTTGTTTGGGTCTTGAGCTCGCAGTGCCTGTAGTACGTACAGCGAGCTTTTGTTCAGAATGCTGTGGGGTTGCAGCACTCTCTTCACTGTAGGCTGCAGTGATTGTCCTGGTTATCAAGGGAGATTAAGTTTCTCTCTTAACTGTTCTGGATGTCGGAGTTAATTTTAGAAGAATGTTGTAGTAAACTGAAGCGTTGGGCTAGTGTGGAAAATTTGAATGGGTAGAAACAGTTTGACTTCAGTGCTTCTGCTTTTTTGCTGAAGTTTTTCATGTACTGTTAAACAAGAATCTAGATGAAAAATTTAATAAAAGGTAATACTCTATCTGAAATATGAAATGATTTCATGAGAGATTCATAATTCAGAAAGCATGTATTTTCTTATATTGTATCTCAAGCTCTAATTTCGAAACCTTTCATTTATATCTTTATTTTTTGATGAAGTGGCAATTTATCTTTTGCCTTCAAATGATAAAGTAACTGACCTCCTTGATATGGGGTTAGAAATATGAGCTGTTTCTAAAGCAAAAAGTTGCTTTAGCCAGTTTTCCTTGTGCCAGCTCTTCTCTTTTAGGCCATCTTACTGAAGCTTAAACATCAGTTCAGTTGACAACTTTACTCAATTCTAGGCAACAGTGGCCATGCTCTGGCCTGCAGAGACAGTGAATCCATTCTGGCTCTGACACCCAGTTTTATTGTAAAACACATTCATGTTGACATCATATCAGTTTTCTGAACTATTACATGCATAAAAGAATTCACCCTCTCCATTCAGTCTTTCTCAGCCTTCCTATAAGGAGAAATTCTCACACCCGGTGTTTTCATTTTGCATTTAATGTGGTCTAATCCAGAAAATAGCAGCTTTGGTTAAAAAAAATTTTTTTTGGAGGTGCTTAGCATAGTGTATCAGCTAAATGGTGTTCATTGGTAGGAGAGGACTAAAGAGCAATGTACAGGGCAGTTTTTAGGCCAGGGCAGTAGAAATTTAGAGCAAAACAGGTCAATATTGACCCAAGATTATGGAGATTAGTTGCCAGAGTTCTGTTGCATGCGACCACCATTTGAAGGCTTGCTTACTTGCTGTGGCTCCCGTTGCCCAGTTTGTGGGCTTTGCCTCAGACTTGCTTTTTTAAAAAAAAATTGTATTGTTTTTGTGAAGGTTTTTTTAAATTGCTGATTTTTTTTTTTATTTGCTTGGTTTACTTATATTAGCACTTGTGGGTTTGCATTTAGAATTTGTTTCAAATGTGATCTAAATTTTCATCTTCAGTTAATGGGGGGGAAGTTGTCTTGTGTACAAAATTCAGCCCTTTCATTTTTATGTCAATTTTAGCTTTGTACTGAGTTTCACTGAGGCTATCCTTGGCTTTCATGATAACAGAATTTCACCTTTTCACTTTTAATGGTGCTTGACTGGCTTAACGGATTGGGAACAGTCCTAAAATATTTTCTTTTTTATTTTCTCTCTTTGGTGAATACTAGTTGAGTTGGAGAATTTAATAAGGGTTTCCTTGTTGTTTGGTTCTACTGTTCTGAGACTGTCCATTGGGAATTTTATTTACCCTTAAGAGACTGACATTCTAACATGGAGTGATTACAAATTTAATTTATAAACTAATATCATGAATGACTCTGTGATTACTTAAATATGAGTGTGTAATTTACATAAGATTTCAAACAGTGTTGTTCTAAAGCCTTTAGATGTGTATGTTAATTCTTACCTATATAATTTTGGATCTGGTGTGATGATATGGAGCACATGGAGAATTTTAAAAAGGCTTTTTCTATTATTTGTAGTTCCTAAACATTATGGGCAGAATAAGGTCGGAATAGAGAGAGAAAATTGCAAACATATCCTGACTTTCCACCGGCTGGATGCACATTATCTTTATCTTTATTTATTAATAAAAGACGGAATGCCTTGGAAAACAAAAGGTTTTAATGGCCGGTGCTTGGTATCCTTGACAACAGTCCCGAAAGAATATTACATTAGGGCACCAGAGAACTTTTAAAAATAAGTAATGGAATTCCGTCTCTGTTATGCTTTTAGTAGTCATTTCGGCCATGGTGCAGCGAGGTCATAAGCTGAGCTCAGTGAAGGGAGCCAGAACATGAAATGATGCTGAGAGAACGTCTGGGAGATGAGAGGTACAGAATTACAAGCGAAAGTGCAGGCCTGCTGAGGCAATTACAGCTTAATGGGGTCATTTGGAAGGCAATTGCCAGGGGTTAATGTAGTATGGAGAGATGAGGTGAGATTGAAGTGAAATTTGGGGCTGGAAATGTGTTAAGATGAAAGATCAGAGAGCAGCAAATTCTGCAGTGGTGAAGGTTTATAACATGCAAAGATTTAAGAAAATGTAAAAAATAGTGCCCGGATGTTTTTAAAAATATTTTTAAGATAAAAGTAGGTGACAGTAAATTCTAGAAAATGCAGTTTCTGCATAAAATATCTTTTTCCGAAAGGTTTTCAGTTATGAAAAAAACACTAAATATAATACGAAGAATCCATTTTTAACAAAGTTTTCTGTTATAATTTATATACAGTTTTTGCTTTCATCTTTTAGGTCACATTGAACTTGAAGCATGTTAACATTGGCATCAAGCTTCATTAAGTGACTATTTTACCTACCAGAATACCAGCCTTTTCTTTTAAATTTTAGTGTTTAAAAACAAAAAAAAATCAAGAAAAAGTCCTAGGTATATATATTTTGATGTATTTATAATGGATTCATCACATTATCTTCTCAGGTATTAAAATATACTATATAAAATGTCAAAATATTACCAGAATGTAAGCTAGCATTCTTTGAGTGGGTATTTTGGTTCTGAAAAGTATGCTTAAATATTACAGGTGTTTAAATTAAAAATGTCAAACCATGAAGGCATAATGGAAGTAATCATTTTTACATAGTTTTAAGCAGTACAGGGTTTGAAAAAGCTTTGCATGCCAGACTATTGTGAATGAGTGGAGTTCATAAGAATTCAAAGGACAAAAGAGATCATTATGCTTTGTTACCTCAGCTAGTTCATTACCTTAATTGCTGAGTGTAATCCAGTCTTGGAAGAAAACTCTGGGGCTTTAAGAAGATCAACACCGGCACCTTATGGCACAGAAAATGGAAACCTTTTCCTGTACCATTGCTACTCCAGGAACACTAAACCTTGATCAAAGGCTGAACTTTTCTTAAGGTCGGCCATGTGAACATCCCCTGGAGCTGTACCATTCGCTGAACCGTAATGAAGTTTAGTAGATTCAGCACCATTTCTCTCTGACTGTGACCGTCCTGGATCACTGGCTAGCAATAGCATATTATCAGCCTTTCAGATAGGTGAAGGTTTAAACATGGTTATGGTTAGTAGTATAATGTACTTTAAAAAAATCAAAACTGCTTTTTGCATATTACTGGAACTGAAGAAACTACTCTGTGTTACTGTGTACTTAAGAAGCAGGACCTGGTGGTTTCTATTTCAGTCCTTCGAAAGGGATTACATGCTGTGTTCTCTGTACCTAAATCTATCAGAAACCTTGGAAATTCTCTAACCACCCTGCTTTTCCAGAAAAGTCCTTTACTATGTAATGTGAATGCAGCTGTGAAAGGGTTCAGACTCATCTGAAGCCTTTTTACTTGTATTTTTTTTTTCTCACCTGGGCAACAACTTAGCTTGGTTTTTGAGGGTAGTTTTTTCTCATAGAATGTGTACAGTTGCATATGTTAAGCTTTGAAAAAAAATACGCTAAACCAAAAAATATGACCTTTAAAAGCATGGTTGAGTTGCATTCATTTTATAACCATCAAAGCAACTCTGTACTGTTGTAAGGTAGAAAAATCAATGATGCAATCTTTTTCCTTTTGCCTCGTGCAATCCGTAATTGAAATGGAAAATCAAATGAACGGCTAACAGATAATTGTTTTATCAATATTCCCTGCCTGCCCTACAAGGGTCAGCATAGAATGATCATGAGCCAGGGATATGATGAGGACAAAATGTGAAATTGAACAGCAAGGAGGCAATAAATCAGCCTTGACAAGAAAGAGTGACCAGCATGTAGCTGTTGTAGGCAGCTTTGGGGACAGTTTTTGTCTCAGGTGTCTGCCCTGATTTAAAAATGTAAGTATATAATATTTGAAGCTTTGCCACCACTAAGCCTGGCTATTTCTAGCTTTTAGTACCATGAGACAATGCACTACTCAAGACAACCTGAGTGAATATTAGGAAATTATAAAACTAATGTAATTTATCTTGAAAAAAATGTTGAAATAATTAAATTTTCATAGATTCATATATTCTATGTTGATATACTGTTTGACTAATTTAAAAATTAATGTAATAAATAATATTTTGTATCACTGGAGTCATGCCACAGGCCTTGACTGTAAAATGAAACTAAATTGCTGATTTAATTTTTCTAAATACATCTGTAAAGTTTGTAAAAATAAAGTAAATATTAATTTCTCTTGTTTAAATTTCAAGAAGATTTATGTGAATTGAAGATGTTATTTGAGGAAAGAGTATCCAAACAAAAATGAGGAATCACATACTCACGATTTCTTTAATTTTTTAAAATTTTTTCATCACCTAGAAATGATTATATGTGTGACAGAGAAACACTAATATAAATACTTCGAAGTACCATGTAAAGTGTAGGATTGTGGGAAAAATGTTACTACTCATATTGCATTAAAACTAGACACTGTCCAACTTTGCTTATTAAGCATATTTATGCTGGTGAATGTAAGGGTAATGCACAGCACTACATTCACCGCTTGTAGTGTAAACTGGCATAAATTTCCAGGTCATTTTAGGAAAGTATTTTGAAAGCCTTAAAAGATTTATTCTCAAATATTTTACTTTAAGGAATTAAAACTAAGGAAATAGACACGTACGTAGAGATATACATACAAAGATGGTTACCACAGCAACATCTCTCCCTCCTTTTAAATTTTTATTAGGGTGAATATTGAGCCATACTGTACAAGATAGGATAGTAGAACACCAAACACCAAACTTGACCAAATCGTGGCCAGTCATGCTCCATTCTTACCTCTATTTCTCCTTTACATGTTTTTTGAAATAAATCCAAGACATATTATATTACTTGTATATATTTTGGTATGTACTGTTGAGAAATCAGGACTCTTAAACAATAATGTATCGCCCTGGCTGGTGTAGCCCAGTGTATTGAGTGTGGGCCTGTGAATCAAAGGGTCATGGGTTTGATCCACAGTCAGGGCACATACCTGGGTTGTATGGCAGGTCACCAGTAGGGGACGCATGAGAGGCAACCACACAATGATGTTTCTCTCCCTCTCTTTCTCCCTTCCTTTCTCCCTCCCTTCCCTTCTCTCTAGAAATAAATAAATAAATAAACAAGCAAACAAATAAATAAATAAATCTTTAAAAAATATGTCACCATACTATTGTTACACCAAAATATTAACAGCAATTCTTTAATGTCATCATGTATTCAAATGATTTGTTTAAATCAGAATGCACATAAAGTCTACCCATTGCAATTGTTTGAAGTATCTTTTACAAGTGTTTTGTTAATTTAAAACTTCTTTTCTGTTTCTCTTTTCCTCCTGTACTTTTTTGTTGAAAGAAATAGGATTGTTAGTCCTGTAATTTCCCAATCTGAATTTTGCTGATTACATCCCCATAGTATAGTTTAACATGTTCCTCTGTTCTTTGTATTTCCTGCAAGTTGACAGTTGGATCTATAGGCTTAATCATATTTTGGTTTAAATATTTTCTCTGCAGGATTGCTTCATAGATTGTGTTATGTTCTTTTATCAGGTGGCACATAATGTCTGCTTTTCTTTCTTTTTTTGTGATATTGGCAGTTATTGATGCTCAATGCCTATATCTAGGCATTTAGTTTATTTAGGATTGCAAAATGGAGATATTTTAATTCTGTTATTTCTTTCATTTGTTATTTGGAATCATCTGTGAGGAAAAGCTTTCCTATATCTACTATTTATTCAGTAGTCTAGTTTGCAGCATTATTCCTAATAGAACAAAATTATAGATCATTAAAATATGGGAAAATAGATGATGTGGATAAATTTTGCTATAGTCATATGGTGGAATTCCATATCATTTTCTTAAATCATGTTTCAGAAGATTAGAAGGATGCCTAATTATGGAAACTGTCCAATATATTAAATTTATAAAGCAGTTTATAAAATAGCATAACATGTTCTTAGATTTTTTCCTGAAGTTCTTTCATATAGGGCAAAAATTACTGAGAGAATAAAGACCAAATATTTACTTTATATAATGGTTGTCTCTCCATGGTAGAAATAGGGTTCTCTAGGTCTTCTTTGTACTCTTATGTATTTTTCAGCTTTTCAATAAAGATTATATATTCATTTTATAGTTACTTTTCTTACAATTTGTTCAAATGAGCAGAGCCTGGTCTGGGGACTAGATATTCTTTAGTAGACTATCTTGTCTCATCTTTCAACCTATGAATTTAACCTGTAGAATGATTGTAATTGCAAAGGCACAAATAGATCACTGCAATCTAAATTAAGTGCTCTCTCCTCTAATAGCTTTTTGTGATAGGTGTGTTTCTTATTATCTTTGTACACCCAGATGCTTCGCACAGGGCCTGGCACAGAGCAGTATCAGTAAAAATATATTGACTTGAACAGGTGCTAGAGTAGGCTAACTGAGCCATTGCTAGACCTAACAGGTTGATTGTTCATGTCCAGTTCATTGTTGCTATTTTATCCTGCATAACCAACCTTGAGTTAAATATTTCCACCTCTGCTTTAGAAAGCTAATGATCTCTAGTTTGGAACCTGTGGACTTCACATAGGGTAGAGTGTTTAGAATATCCCTCATTGTCTAATGAATAACCATCATTACCTCTGGATTAGCATGCCATTCACCAAAAACCACCTCATTATATCATCTCTTGATTCTAGCAGTCTTTCATATTTTTTATTATGTTCTAAATTATTTTAATTTAGTTTCTTAGGGAAATTATTGTGCATATGGTTTATTTTGAAACTTGATAACATCTAGTTTCATGCATGCCAGTATTTTGTCTACTTATGAAAACAGCAGTTGTATCTTATACTACTTAGGTTTATTTTCCTTAGTACCTAACACTGTGTTTATTCTGATGGAAGATGCTCAATAAATTCTTGTTGAATCAGCTAGAGGGTTGCTGTTGAATTATTGGTATAAGGATTAACATTGTTATGGTCAGTAATTTTTAGGATGGAAGAGGTGGAAGAAAACAGTCTTACTCCACTGTCTTCATTCAGTTGCTACAAAGTTGAAGTTTAGTGTGGGATTGGAAATTAAAAGTTCTTTGAAATTCTCATCATTTGGAAAATATTTACTGACTGCCTAATACGTGCTAGGCATTGTTCTAGATGCTAGAGATACAACAGTGAAGAAAACAGACAAATTCCTGCTCTTACAGAACTTTACATTCTTGTGGCTCTAATCATATCTGGCTGCCATATGCATTCTGTGATAATGTATGATGATTTCCTAGGATCCATTAGCAACATCTTAAATATTTATAGCAGATTGATCTATAATCAACTATTCATTAGCTTTTGTATGGTTTTAATGCAGGTTTTGCAATAGATTGGTAGTAAGAAGAAAGGAAAAAAAAACATTTATTGAACATTCACAATTTGCCAGGTTCTCTATTAAGAATTTTGACATACCTTATGTCATTTGACTCTCATAGTAGGTCTGAAAGGCAGATTTTATTTTGTTTTTTATTAACTGAGACTCAGAGATGTTAAGAAGCTTGCCCAGGATCACATAACTAATGAGTGGCAGACCCTCATTCAAACGTAAGTCCTAATTTGAAAGTGTTTCTTTCATAAGCATTGCTATGAAGAATGTGCCATAGATTATTGGTTGTTTAGATGAATATTTCAGAATGATGTATTTGCAGGTATGGCAGATATGATATGACTTCCTTTGTGTGCATTATTCATTATGTTGTACTTTATACATCAGCATATCCATAAGAAGTCAGTGGATAACGTGGGAGTCTGTTAGGCAAAAGGTCATGTTAATGTTCATAAGTGACTTGAAATGCTTTGTCACTATTTAACGGGCACATTTTAAAATGGTACACATAAAGAACTAATAGTAGATGTTATTCTAGTTCATTATTACCATGTTTCATTGATTCTAAAAAGTTTATTTCCTGCCCGCATTTTAACATTTTAGAAGTTAGGATGCCTCTGCCAATTGATGTAATGCAAATTCATGATGTCTTAGATTTGATGAAATATTATTATTTACATGTTGGCAGCACCAAAAGTATGTTTATGCATTGTATTTACAAAAGGCTCCATAGGCCCTGTTTGAATTGTCATATTATTAATTTGTGTTTTTAATGGTGTAGATGTGCTAGATAAATGCTTACACTTAAAAATTACCTTTGCGATTTTATTTTTACTTGCTCTGCAGTATAACTGTTTGGATATTTTTGGAACATCTATTAATATGCCAGCAAACTACAGGTATATTAGGTTATAGTATATTTTGAAGAATTACATATTATATATATTTTGGGATAATGTATAATCGTTCCGAAGTAACTATTTACTTGATTTTTCAAGTCATTAACTCACCTTTTCCTCCCCTGAAATATATATTTAGATAAATCACTAACTGATTTTAAGATTTCTTTTGATAATTAACACTAAAAGCAGGCAACCTCATAGTAATTAATGTAAATTGTGGCTTACCATTTTACTAACAAAAATAAGATGAAATTTTTTAGTATAGTTCTTACTCAATCTATGTCCATGAGAATCTGCTGAATTTTCTTAATGATGGGAGATTTGGCACAATTTGGAACATATACGTCTTTGATTTTCACATGTTACTCTGATGTCAACAGAAGTTTTTGAATTGGCAGCCTGAAAGTAGTCTGGCAGTTAATATCCAGGTACATTGGAAGTTCAGGCTTAAGGTTGAGCAAAATGATGAATTGTGTTTTTGGTTTGCCTTTTGAAAACAGTAATGATGATGCTGTATAATAGTGTTTCTTACATATATTTAAAATATCCAAACCACAGAAAACGTGTTACTGGTGTTTAGGCCAAGTACTGTGTGATTGTATAAGAATTAATTTACATTAAGAAATTTAGAAATTTTAAAATATTCATTAAGAATGAATTCAGTACTGTACTGAGAAATTTTAATTTATAGTGCTTTCCTTGTTTTGTTTTGTTTTTTGAAGAATATATAAGGACATGAATTAAGTTTAGAAACCTTATAAAAACTAAAGCTAAAACTGTTTGAGAAAATCAACATTTTAAATCATGCTAAGTCTCTTCCTATTTTTACTCATCTTCTTGCAGGGCATTGACAAAAATATGAAATTGATTTGGTTGAAGGGTGTTAAAGAGCCGACAGCCAAATGTCACAAACAATGAATGGCTGCTGTGTTGAAAAAATCAATAGGGAGGTTAAGCTGGTCTTGTGAAAGACTTGGCAGACTGCTCTGTTCCAGGAAGATATTTGTCTTCTGGCCTTGGTTGCATGATCAAAAGGAAAACTTGATAGGTTTAATGAAGGGAGATACTGGAAAACTGACAACAGAAATATAGACACTGTGGTAAACTGTAGTGCACATCAGTGAGTGGTGCTATTAGATACAATACATTTTTCAGCCTGAAAAAAATATTTATAGGTAGAGATGTCAAAAATATTAACATTCTTTTACTTTTTCATTTATTCTTCTATGAGCAATAAATTTGCCTGAAGTAAACAAAAGTTTGCATTTGGCTAAGTGTATAAAAAAATGTTAAATGTGTAAGACACAGTAATTGCTGTGTTAATTAGTAAACTAATTTTCTAAATCTGTTTATTATAACATAAAAATCTGAATTGAAACAGCATCTTCATCATTCTCAGAATATATTTCCAAGGTATTAAGAAAGATCAAAAGCCTAGGTAAAAAAGACAGCCATTGACTTGTCAATGAAAATAGGAAGTCCGTCAGAGAAAACCAAGATAGGATTTATGATTCATTAGTCCACTCCACAGGCGATTAGAAGATATTTTATAGAAGCATTCTCCTTTACACTTTTATTGATAAACAGTATGTTGGCCTGAAAAATTTTTCACTGTGGTTTGATCAGAGCTATATATTATGACGTCTAACATTTTAACACATATGAAATAAGATTAAGATCATTTATAGATTATGTTGTTTGCAGTTTACTGTAGTTCATTGTTTATCAGCTTTATACCAAGTAATATTTTGTGTCTGCATTATGTTTTACCTGATTTTCTTGAGAACTCTTACTATATTCTAAAATCAGTTATTTCCTGGGTGCTCACTGTGCATAAGACATTTTGCTAGGTACCAATATCCTTAATTAAAAGCATTTGTTATTAAGTTGAGTGATTTAAAAAATTTTTTGATAGACAGCTCCACTTTATTTTTACTAGCCATCATTAGATATGGCAGTCTCTTTGTGTAGATTTAAGAAAAAGGAATAATTAGTTTAAAATTACCAAATGTGATAATTCTGTTTAGAGAAGATGATAACCTGTTTAAAAGCAAATAAATAAAAGGAGATGAGAAAAGGGGAAGATGTCTGGCAGATTTTCTGCAAGTGGACGCTGTAATAAAAATGCCCCCTACTTTGTCGGGATGGTATTTGGAGGGCTGCTGCCATATGTTACTTTCCTTTTTAGCTGGGATTATGCCATCATTATTGCTGATAAAAGCTGTTTACTGCCTTGGCAAAGGAATGATGCTTGGAGCAGTTTTGGAAACCGCCATTCAGTTTACAAAAAAGTTCATTTAGTGCCAGATGCTAGAATCCTAGGTCTTTGTTATCTTTTCCCATTATTAGATCTATCCATTGTCTGTTTTCCCCTCTTTTATAATAGAATGTTGTTTCTTACTACCTGTTTTAATTCAAGCTGTTAATGTGAGAGGTGATCTGGGTTATTACATTCCCTATGTTATAAGTGATCAGTGCTAAAGATGGGCAATTTGACTTTCAGAATCACTGACTGTATTTGGAATAAGCACTGTAGTGTGCAATGAGATTCCAGTTTCTACACATCAAGGAGTGGTTGGTTCAGTCTTTGAATAAACTTGGCTAATGTGCAGTCTCTGGAAGCACTAAAGCTGAGTGTTGTTTTGGGCCAGTTTATGACATTATTTTCTTTTTCCTAAGATTTTATTTATTTGTTTTAGAGAGAGGGGAAGGTAGGGAGAAAGAGGGAAATAAACATCAATCAGCTGTCTTTCGCATGCACTGCAACTGGGGACAGGGCCCTGCAACCCAGGCGTATGTGCCTGACTAGGAATCGAACTGGTGACCTTTTGCTTTGTTGGACGGCATTCAACCAACTGAGCCACACAGGTCAGGGCATCACATTGTTTTTATACTGTTAGGAAACATGTTAGAATTGAAAGTGACACAAAATTCTGTTTTTCTTCCAGGAAATACTACATTCATAATTCTTAACCCTTTTTTTATGAGAATATTCCATTTTCAGTTATTCCTCTGAAACTTTCCTCTGCTTCTAAACAGAATATTTTATCGTGATTGCATGATTGGATCATACTACCTTGGGAATTTGTAAATACTGATAAAATTTTTTTGTTGTTAATTAGTGTATTTAGCAATACCTAGTAAGCCTTGAGTATTTACTTACCACTTAGTATAAGACAAGGAGATTGTTTCATTTTTAATGGTATTTGTCTACATTTTATTAAGATACACTTATCTCTCAGAGTATAAGTAAATTCTCCTTTTTCTCAATTTGCAGTACTGTCCTGTTGAATCAGTGTGTGTATGGTATGTGACTTACGATATATGACTTATATGTCACACACTTGACCTTGGCCTTATTGGTATTGTGTTTCACCATCTTTTTCCACACTCAGAATTTAAATTGTACTCCTGACTTGAATTTACAATTTCTTTAAGTGTAGAAATTAACTTACAAATAATGTTGATAAATTAGGGTCTTGCTGGCTTATCTCAAAACATAAATATAGTCTATAGTTCTAAACATAGTTTAGCCAAGTATAATTTAACTGTTTTCTTATTTGCTGAACTGTCATCAAGAGGAAAACGTCCAATACAGTGTAAAAAAATCATATTTTTAGTGCAGTCATTTTTACAAAAATGTCAGCCACCTGCTAGAAAACTATACTTATTTAGAATACAGTGAAATACAGCCCTGAATACCACAAAGAACCCCTGCTAATTCAAACTTCTGGATGGCTTTATGTAGGAAAAGTAAGGAAAAAATCATCTTCAAATTTACTGAAGTATAAATATTAAAATATACTCAGATGAAAAGTTTTTAGACAACATTTTACAGGAGTGATACTGTACTGCTTATATTGGTTAATAAAATGGACATTATGTGACAAACTGTGCATTTATTTAAACAAGAACATTAATAGGTTCCTATATACACAGCACTGTGATAGAATCCCTGGAGAGCACCAAGCTTTGTATCAAGATAGCTCTGTCCTTAGAATGATGAATTTATTTTTAATGCTAAAGATTTCTGCTATTGGACACCCTTTGCTTCCCAAATAATTGTCTTTTAAATTGTATTTGCAAATTTGTTACTGAGAAAACCACTAATTGTAGAAATTAACATTTCTTCAGTTCTGGGGATCTAAATATGCCTTTATAATTTTCAGTGAATAAATATGTTTGATGCATTGTATTCAAATAGCTTCAGCTAATACATTTGTCTCAAAATTTTGAAAGAGTTAAAATGTTACTGCTTTCTTTTCCTTTTCCATATACATAGTCCTGTTCATTTGCACTCTTAAGCATTGCAGTCATTGTCATTTAGGACAGTTGGCAGGTAACTTGGGTTTATAAAGCTTGTATTTTGGGGTCATGTTGCTTTGGGTTCCAGACCCCCAGTTTTGCTATTTATTACAATTATGACTTTGGACTAGTTACTGAACTTTTCTGAGACTTTGTGTTCTCATTAATAAAATGTAGTAATATCTGTTTCTCGGTATTTTATGAAAAGAGCCTGTGAAAAAGTTGTTACCTGGTAAATAGTAGAGATTTTTGTTATCAGTGATCTGGACTGTATCAGACATGGAGTGACAAAATCAAATTAAGTTAGTTTAATTTTCTCTTTCTGGTTTACCTGAGTGGTGGTCTCTGGACATGAATTCTATCTTTTTTTTTTGTTGAATAACTGAAACCCATCCCATCTATATAATTTGTAAGATCAAGAAAAGTTTGAGATGTGACCAGCAAGACTGTGGAACAAAACCAGGCAGAATGGGAATCAGAACTTTGGTTTCATTTTTAGTTGAGAATCAGTGTATGAAGGCACAACTCGAATACACTGATTTCATATGGAGCCTGTGATATTTCACTAATACATTTTGGCAGATGAAGTTTTTCAGTTTTTTTCTGCTAATAAGTTATATTTACAAAATTTTTAAAGCACTTTAACATTTATAGAAACTAATTCTAATACTACAAATGTATTATTAATGCTTCCTTTAGTATATGCTTTGATAGTGTTATTTTAATAGATTTTACTTTCATTTTCAAAGTAAAGATTTTTCTTTAAAAAAATTTCTTCCAATGATAATTATCCTCTCATAAAATTATTAATATCATTTTGACAGTATATCAAAACTATGCTTTTACTAGAGCACAATGTTACTTTTGATTAACTGTGTGTGTTTTATTTTGTGTGTGTGTGTTTCTGCTTTTATTGTAATTCTGTGGGGAGAATGTGACTTTTTTCCTGTTTAGATAGATGCATCTAGAACCAAATGAGGGCAGTAAAGTCTAATAGAAAGCTTTACAAATGAAAGTTTTGTTTCTGTTTGTGCAATACCTTGTTCCCCCTTCATGTATCCTGGGAAATCATACTGATCAATAGTTCCCATTTCAGTACAATTGCAGCAAGCATTACAACTGTATAAAATTTACAACATTGTCTGCTGTAAATTTTAATTGGAAAAGCCTTATAGCTTTGCTCTCTATCTTTGGAGGTTTAAAGCTATATGATTTTTTTTAAATAAAAAAATTTACAGCATAATATCTTGTCATACAATTTTTATGGACATGTAATATAAATAGGACAAAAACCATAGCCTTATTGGAAAAAAAATAACTATAAAAATATATTTTAACATTTAGTGCATTCAACATTTTTGCTATAGAAACAATGGACTTGGCAAAGTAATTTAATGAATGTTATAAATAATTATGAACAATATCGGGCAAGGAATCTTAACAAATAAATATATTAATAAAAGATATATTCTGTGGTTTCTGTGTCTCCCACGTGGGACCTCATTCTGAATCAATGTGAAATACTCTGTGTAGAGCTAGTGTTCTGAACTAGTGTATGAGAAAAATGTTGCTTTCTGCACAGCTTTATTTCTGTCACAGGTCAGGCGTAGAATGCTGTGTGATACAGTTATTGACTCTATCTGGGCATAAACACAAGTCCTCAAGCACCAGCCCAATTAATAATTTGCATAATTAACATGCATATTAAATAGGGACTGGCCTTGCATCTGTATTTGCAGTGATGGGGTAATGAGGGCTAACGGAGCGGCGCCTCGGGCCTGTGTTAGCAGACGTGTGGCAGTAGTAATTTTTGCTAGGATTGACAACTGCTAGACAAGCGGTCCCAGCATAAAACTAAACCCCGTTTGGCAGTATTAATCGTTGACAAACTGCTCTTAAAGCTGTAACATTGTTTCTGTCAGTTGTTTGGTTTGATGTCACTGTTAGACATAATAAATCAATAGTGTCAGAATTTGGTAATGTTTATAGCTAGCAAGGTTTATTATTTCATATGACTGTCATGTACAAGTAGTGGCTATCATGGCTGCCTCTAAATTATCAAAGACAGAATATCGCTTAGAATATGCTTTGAAATTCTTGCTTCAATGAATTCTTTGCCATCTGGAAATGCCTTTGGTTGGTATGATTGCCCAACTTCAGTGTAATATTCATTCCCTCATGCAGTATGTTCCATGGTTTTTAAAAAAGTATATACAATTTAATTTTTTGAAAGTTGATTATAGTTTTAAATTAGGAAGATATACCTAGCTTCCTCAACTTCACTTTTATTCAAAACTTGATGATATTAAGCATGTGTGACAAAGTGCAAGGGTACTGAGATTCCTCAAAGTAGGATTTTAATTTCAGAGGGTTTTACATACATGTAGGAAGGAAATAGTATAGGCAGTTGTTATTTATAAAGAAAGTTCTTAAGAGATATTTTTTCATTAGGTAAAATTCCTTCTTTCCTCATTTTCCCCCTTTGATCATTTGTTCAAAAGTTTTAACATTTATATTACACTTTCTCACATCTGACCTCCATTATTAAATACTTTAAGATATTTTTCTTCATTTGGATTTCAAGTGTTTTTTTTTAATATCTAAATGTGATATTATCTTTATTGTTATTTCATTAAACACAGTCCTATTTATAGCACTGCTGATGGAACAGAATTTTACATGTGAAAGTACTAGCTATATGTAAACATGTTTATTATGTAGCTATAACATTTATGATAAACTATAGTGAAATAAAGACTATTGTTAGTGACTTAGAATGATGTTTCAACTAAAAATGTCATAAATACCTTATGAGCTAATTAAGGAGTTTTATGATCTGCCAGAATCTTTCCTTTGACAAACTTATAAGCAATTCTTAGTTACTAGCATAAGAAGTATACTAGTTCAAAAAAGGTGGAGTCATTTGGAATGGGTCTTAGTTTGCCATAGAAACATTCCCCCTTAAAAGGAAATTATTAGAGTCAATGGCCAAATAAATGCTAAGTTTTGAGCATTGTAAGAACATTTTAGTAAGCATTTGATAAAAAGCATGATTGTACCCATTATACTTCTCATTTTTTCATGGTATCTATAAAGCTACAATTTCAAAACTTCCCATCCATTGTATGCCTGTACATGTGCATATCATATACATATAAGTTAGCATTGTGCTACAAGAAAACTGTATCTGAACAATAGCTAGGGGTTTTGGGGGATATGAAAGTGATATTGTTTTTTAAAACCACTACATTTCAGTGCATGGAGTTTTGAAAAAACTTATTTCTAGAAAGTAGGTGAATATTCCACTTTTGGGGACTCTATTTTTTAAAGACTTTGGCCAATCTTTTAAATATCTGTAATGGTGGCAAATAGAAAATGAATAGTTAGAGATCAAAGTAATTCAAATAAGGTGTGTGACCACTTCCTCTGCCCATTGAGAAGTCTAAGGCTTGTGCATGTTTACAGTCAGAGGTCAAGTAGCCCATGGAGAGTGATGGAGAGTAGTAGTAGAGAGAGAAATGATAGTTGGGGGGCAGTGGGGGGAGGTAGGCCAAGATAAGATAAGATAGAATGTTTAGAGGTTTTATCATCTTTTAGGTCTCAGCTTAAATATCACCTCTTTGGAGCGTCTTTCTTAACCAGTCTTGCTGGATCTTCCCTGTTGTTCTAGGACTCCTTCCTTTATAGGACTTATCTCAATTTGTAATTTTTTTTGACTCCCTAGCCCATGAAGGTAGGGATCATATCTGCTTATTTTGCAATTATATTCTTCTCAGGGAAGGTAATGAAGTACATATCTGTTGTAAAACCTGAAGATGAGTGGGGGTGGGAATTTGAGAGAGAGGTATGTCTTTAACATGAGCTTTGATGTATGTTTGTTGCTTTACATACTCTTATCTCCTTAGAATAATCTTATTCTGTAGTCATTAATACTTCCATTTTTTAGATGAGAAAGTGCAAGTTCAGAGAAATGAAGTGACCTGCCAGAGATCACATAGCTGGTAATGGCTGAGCTGAGATTTGCATTGTATTTTTGTAATTTCAAAGATCACAGGATATATATCACATTACCCAGGCTCTGTGGAACGTGTTGTTGTGGTCAGTGTAAAAGGCAATCAACAGATTTGTAATGGAATTGCTAAGCAGGATTTGGAACTCAGTTATAATTATATGGCATGCACTTGTAGCAAAACCAGTCTTCAAATTTATGCTGTTTTCTACATAGGGACAATGGAAATATGTTATATCAACTTGGTAATTAGCTTGGTGAGCCCTTCTTTAACTAGGGTTGGCTTGTCATCACTCCTGCTCTAGGATGGTACTAGCTATGTACCATCCTTTGGGGGAACTGAAAAAATAAGTCACTCAGATAATTTTCTATCAGCTTAATTCTCTTGTGGAACCCCAGTTGAGAAAGGCTAAGTTTAGGTTGTATTGCTGTAACAACTTCCAAATCTTTATAGCTTTAAGACAACAAAGGTTTATTTCTAATACCACATCCATGTGTGTCTGTGGGTGGCTGTGTTAGGAAAAACCACTCAGTCCTCCTTCCTGTGTGCCTGTTTTACAACACAGAACGCTTCACTGCTGCCACTTCTGGTCACCAAATGGGAGTTTGTTTTTTTTTCCCCATACCAAGCAATTATCTGTAATACCAGCAGGGCATCCTAAAATATAACTCAATTCTAACATTTTCCACCTGGGGTTAGCACCAGATCCCACAGATTAAGAGCTCAGTACCACAAGACTTGCGTCTCCCTGACTCCCCCACCCCCCACCAACCCCATGCCATTGCAAGTCCAGGCTGTATCCGGTGCTTCTGACCAATTGACTATAAATCAGAGGTTCCCATGAGCACCTCTCAGGTTCAGTTAATTTGCTAGAGTGGCTCACATACCATATTGAGCTGGCCAAAAAGTTCATTTGTTTTTTTTCCTTAAGATGGCTGTAGTAAGTGCTTAGTTGTCTTTGACTTCACTCGAAAGAGTTTTGTCAGATTGTATTGTGACAGCTTTCATATCAACATGCATATCATATCAAAGTTTTTTTAAAAACTTAGCAAAATTGCTGAATTTTTGTATAGCCATTTTTATATTGAAAATGGATGAAAATACACAACTTTTTCAGCATATTATGCTTTATTATTTCAAGCAAGGTAAAAATGCAATTGAAGTGCAAAAAGAGGTTTCTGCAGTATATAGAGAAGGTGTTGTGACTGATTGAATGTGTGAAGAGTGGTTTGCGAAGTTTTGTGCTGGAGATTTCTTGCTGGATGATGCTCCTCGGTGGGGTAGACCAGTTGGCAGTTGATAGTGATCAAATCAAGATATTGAGAACAATCAATGTTCTACCATGTGGAAGGCAGTGACATATTGAAAATATCCAAATCAATAAAGTTACTGGTGAAAATGAAAAATATAGCTTTTATTTTATGGGAAAATAACATGGACTTTTTGGCCAACCCAATAAGACAGTTGCTAAAGGATGTGAAAAAGATATAGGAAAACAGTTAGATAAGAAATACATATGGTGGACTTCTGGCCAAGATGGAGGCGTAGGTAGACTCACTATGCCTCCTTGCACAACCAAAATAAGGACAACAACAATTTAAAAACAAAAAAACAACCAGTACTGACAGAAAGATTGAACTGTATGAAAGTCCGACGGCTAAATAGACACATTCATCCAGACCTGTAGGAGGGGCAGAGTCAGGCAGCTGGGACAGAGAGGGCTTGCAGCAGGGCAGCTGGCAGACCAGGGGGAAAAGCAGCAGTCAGCGAACCCAGCGAGGTGGCGGATTATAGAGGGGCGTGGTGCATCTGTTCCTACATTCATGTACAGATAAACCAGGCAAAACTGGGGAGTGAGACCACACAACCCAGGGTCCCATTGCGGGGAAATAAAGCCTCAAACGAGTGATTGAAAACAACTGTAGGGGTTGATGTGCCAGGAGGTACTCCCAGCCTCACAGGAGAGTTCGTCAGAGAGACCCACAGGGTCCCAGGATGTACACAAACCCCACCCACATGGAAATCAACACGAGCAGGAGGCCCAGTTTGCTTGCAGGAAGCAGGGGAAGTGACTGAAATCCAGCAGAGAGCTGAGCAAGCGCCATTGTCGGACCCCCTCCCCACATACAGCATCACAACCCAGCCATGTGATGGTTGCCCCGCCCTGATGAACGCCTAAGGCTCTGCCCCTCACTACCTAACAGGCATGACAAGATAAAAAAAAAATGGCCCAAACAAAGAACAGATCAAAGCTCCAGAAAAAATATAACTGAGCGACGAAGAGGTAGCCAACCTATCAGATGAACAGTTCAAAGCCCTGGTAATCAGGATGCTCACAGAATTGGTTGCTTTTGGTCGCAAATTAGAGGAACAAATGAAGGCTATGCTAAGTGAAGTAAAGGAAAATATACAGGGAACCAAGTATGATGGGAAGGAAACTGGGACTCAAATCAATGGAGTGGACCAGAAGGAAGAAAGAAACAGCCAATCAGAAAAGAATGAAGAAACAAGAATTCAAAAAATGAAGAAAGGCTTAGGAACCTCCAGGACATCTTTAAACGTTCCACCATCTGAATTATAGGGGTACCAGAAGGAGAAGAGGAAGGACAATAAGTGGAAAACTCATTTGAACAAATAATAAAGGAGAATTTCCCCAATCTGGCAAAGGAAATAGACTTCCAGGATGTCCAGGGAGCTCAGAGAGTGCCAGAGAAGTTGGACCCAAGGAGGAACACACCATGGCACATCATAATTCCATTAGCCAAAATTAAAAATGAGAGAGGCCTCCCGGTGCTTACCACAGGCTGTGTTCTTACACTGCCTGTACAGAAAGAGGAGGTAGAGTAAACCCACCCCATATACACCTCAACCCAGGCCCTTTGCCTGGTCTGTATTGTGAATGGGGGGACATGAAGTTGAAAAAAATAGAAAAAACAAAAATAAAATAATAAAAGGAGAGAATCTTAAAAACAGCAAGACAAAAATGAGAGAGTTACCTACAAAGGAATGCCCATAAGAGTGTCAGCTGATTTCTCAAAAGAGACCTTACAGACAAGAAGGGACTGGAAAGAAGTATTCCAAGTCATGAAAGGCAAGGACCTACATCCAAGATTGCTCTATCCAGCAAAGCCTTCATGTAGAATGGACGGGCAGAGAAAGTGCTTCCCAGATAAGGTCAAGTTAAGGAGTTCATCATCACCAAGCCCTTATTATATGAAATGTTAAAGGGACTTACCTAGGAAAAAAGATTAAAAAACATGTACAGTAAAATGACAGCAAACTCACAATAATTAACCACACCTAAAACAAAAGCCAACTTAGCAAACTACTAGAACAGTAACAGAAACACAGAAATGGAGATCATATGGAGGGTTAGCAACAGGGGAGTGGGAAGAGCGGAGAGGGGGGAAGGTACAGAGAATAAGTAGCATAGATGGTAGGTAGAAAATAGACAAGGGGAGGGTAAGAACAGTATGGGAAATGTAGAAGCCAAGTACTTATAATTATGACACATGGACATGAACTGAAGGGGGGGAACGTGAGTGGGATGGGGTATGCAGGGTGGAGGGGAGAGAAGGGGGGGAAATGGGACAACTGTAATAGCATAATCAATAAAATATGTTTTAAAAAAACATATGGTGAGATCTGCGAGGTTCCTCTGTGCCGGAGCTTCTTCTGTTTGTATGGAATTGGGATACATTACCAGACAGGTTCATCAACCTGTAAGCTCTCTGAGCCCCTACTTTTGGGTTTTTTTTTTTATGGAGGCTTCATCACATAGGATCAATCATTAAGTCTTATTTCCAGTCTCTTTCTTCTATTTGGAGAAGTTGAGGAGTGGTTCTGAAAATTCTGAGGTTCTTAATGTGACTTGGTATTTCTGGAGACCAGCACCTATTCAGGACCCACCCGGGATCCCAGGGTCAGAGACCAATATAAATCTATATCATATTTCACAGAAACTGTGCTCATTTTAGTCACATAGGAACCCAGGCTAACGGTGTAGCCACTGTCTCTCAAGAAGCATTGTCAGTTGTCCTCACAGAGAAGTAAAGCAACTTTGGGATTTTGTCTTACCAGCAATTAAAGGCTATAGCTCAGAAGTGACAGATGTTCAAAAATCTTGCTTACAAATCTTTAGCCATAGTCATGTAGCACACCGGAAAGGACCAGGTAGTAAAATCTGAGCATGTGCCTGGAAGGAGAGGAGAGCTGGATTATCAGTGAACAGTAGTAAATGACAGTCACAATTAGCACAGTAGAAATCAAAGAACTCTAGGTAGCCGCAGAGAGTACTGATACTGTGATCGAATTTGGATAGTTTGAAAGTCTGGTAATCATCAAATATATGTTAGTGCACTGGGCAAATTAGGAAAGTTTCAGTAAAGAAAAATGACCGCTAAATGGTATGGAGAGCGCATTTAAAGATGTTTGACGTCATTGGCTGTTACGATGGCACTCTCATATGATTGCTCTGTTCTGTAATACTTAACTTTGCCAAGTGATTATTTTCTTCTCCTTTAGTACTAATCGCACTTCTTAAAACCTCTAGTAAGAACTTCTAAGTTCCAAAGTAAGTTTTGTTTGAACTTGAGAAATTTCTATATCCTCAAAGTAGCAGGTAACAATGGGGAACATGGCTTGTAAACCAGTAGAGAATGAACTAAAAAGTATGTTTCATGGAACAAATTGTTCTGCAGTATAATGGCAAAAGAATAAAATATTCATGGTCAAAGTGAATTTGAGAAATACTAGACAAAACAAAGTTTAGCAAAGCTTCTCAGCCTTTAAAATGCTGGTATCTTTGGCATTCCCCATAAGAATAATGCAATATGCAGCATTTTTTAAACTTAGGTGACTTTGCCCTGCCTGGTATGGCTCTGGTGGTTGGCCATCATCCCACAAAGCAAAAGGTCACCAGCTTGATTCCTGGTCAGGGTACATGCCTGGGTTTTGGATTTGGTGTCCAGATAGGGTGCTTATGAGAGGCAACCAGTTGATGTTTCCTTTTTAGATGTTTTCCTTCCCCTCTTTGCCCTCTCTAAAAATAAGGAAATCTAAAGTCATTAAACAAAGCCTTATGTGACATTGCCTTTAAAAAAAAACAACAACTTGATTAGCATCTTGAGGGATCAATGTCAGGAGAACACACTCTTTTAAGAAGTATTTTGGGAGTCATTTATCAGAGCTGTTGGGCTTTCTAACATTGCTTAGATTATACAGGACACAGTGAGAAGAGCCATGAGGCATCATTTGGTTTATAGTTGATGTTTGGAAATGTGCAAATTGAGTCTCAGAGAAATTAAATTACTTACCTGTGCTCATATTGCTAGTTTGATCTTTTAATTTTTGCCAATTGCACATACATGACAATAGTAGTAAAGTTATTGTAGTGCTCTGAGTATAACTTCCTATGTATTCATCCATATAAACTGGCTATGATGGGATTTGAATACAGACCTTCTGTCTCTGGAGCCTTGATAACAGAGAAATTTTAGGATTGATTGATGGGAGTTTCTATAAGACTTGATAGCTCAAGGAAACTTACTAGTAATGTTCGTCTCTTTTATAAGAAGAGGTCTTGTTTCCTGTTTCCCAGAGAATGTGTCAGGAGCAATTACAGTTATGTGAATATCCTCTTATATTAGGCCTAAACCTTGTATCTTTGTGAAAAGGAATTCAATAATCCAAGAGAAAATAATTGTGTTTCTTAGAGAATTTCTCTAGTATCTCTGTAACCGCATTTGTTCTAAATTATAGATTGTAGCCATATTTGCAATGCTTTATTAGATAGATGAAAATATAAGCTTCTTTCCATAATAATTCCTGTTTAGTATGATTTATAAAATTATTATTACTATGTTTGAATGGTAATCTGGATGTTTCTGGCCTCCCTAAATGAGCATGGACTCCATTCCTATAGCCCTTAAGGGACTTCCAGTAATAAGGAAGAATTGACCTGATTTTTTTTCCTTTTGCATACCATTTCCCTTTTTGAAAGATCCCAAAGCACCTTATAAATGGGAGGATGGTATCACCTGTCTGGAGAACTAAATGCATTAAGTCAGATGTACTATAAAATAGGTAAGTATTAGAAGAGATAAAGATTATTTAGTTTTACCTATAGAAGAATGTATGAAACTATTGGCTGATAGTCTATATCCATAAGCAGTTTATGTGACAAGACCTCTGTGAATCATATAATTAAGTTAGGGTTAGGGACTATATCAGGACAAAGTGTACTCCGTGTTGGCATTTACCTGCCCACTTGGCTTGCCTGCTTGTCCCATTTTTTTTTTTTCCGAAAAAGAAAACAGCTTTACTTTTTCTGATCATAAAATAATTTTTGCTTATTGTTAAGATACTCAAGCAACACTGGAAAAGTATAAAGGAAAAAAAAAACAACATTCACCTAAATTCCCACAACTCAAAGATAACCACTCTTCCAGAGAGTGGTAAACACTTACATGTATGTATTATTTTTCTAAATCAGTTAAATATTCTGTTATATAGCTTAATAATAAATTATGGGCATCTTTCTATGAGTGCAAATGTGGCTCCACGTCATCATATTTATTTCGCTATGTAATATTTCCAGTTTCCTTTTTCATCAGTTTTATGGTATACTGAACATTTGCTTTAATCACAAATATCTCTTTAGTTCCTTTATGCATTTTGGAGAGGCTAACTTTAAAATATAGCATTTTTCTCAACTGGAAGTTAAATTCATTCATCCAATAATTATTTATTCAGTGGTTACTATGTTTTAGTCACTATTTAAGGAACTTAGAATATGTCTCTTTCCCTTAGAATATGCCTCTTTCCCTTAGAATATGCCTGTTGCCCTTGAGTTTATATTCTGGTGGAAGATGAAGTAACATTACAGAAATTTTTAAACAGGCGAACAAAGACATCACTGCCTAGATTTCAAGAGGGAGGCCAAAGAAGCTATCATTGTGGCTATTTTATTAGAGAATGGGTTAAGGGCCAGAGTCTTCTGCATGTGTTTAAGAAGTTAACGGATACATTGTTTTCAGCATTTATATCTTGTTTCTAGTTAACAGAGCCATGCTTTATTTTAAAGTGGCAGATTTATTTGTAATTTTGCTTTAATATAGCATAATATTTCTCCTCCGCCTCAGAATTTAAAAAAATTTCAGAAAGGTCAGTTACTTTTCTTGAAAATATCAGTATTCTTGCTTGCAGTGTCTAAAACTACACTTTGGTGATTTCCATATGATACCTCAATACTTAATTTGCTAACTTTATGATTAGGTCAGTGAATCTTTTGTCTTACTTGTTTGTTACCCTGAGAGGTCAATGATTATTATGGTTATATTTGGTAACTATAAGACATATCATCTACATGTAATTACAAAGTAATTATAGTGACAAATCTAAGATCCTGAAATCATTATAAAGATCTCATAATTTTTCTCAGTGACCAGTTCACAAAAATATCACCATGAAAAAATTTCAAAGCAAGCTCAAGAAATGTAGTTTAACAATCATACAAGTGATTGATGTCTCCAGGACCTTTCACCCGAGATGTGTCCTTGGTCCTACTGACGTTGTTAAAAAAAAATCAATTATTTTGGTAGAAAAGAATGTTGCTGGTGGTACTAGCTGTTCAATAGTAAAACTAAGACTCTAAAAACAAAATGTAATAGGTTATAATATTGGGTCCAAGTCAATTATGATAATAATAATTGGCAGTAATTTTTATATGCCTCCTATGCCCTAGGCACTTTGTATGAATTTTTCCATTTAATTTTCACAACATTCTATGAGGTAGGTACTGTTATTATATCCATTTCTTAAGCAAACTAAAACTAGAGATGATACATTGATTTTATTAAATTTTCAATCTAAGATCATGCATTTACTTTTTTTTTTTTTTTTTTAAGAGAACAAGAGAGAGATTGGGGAAGAGAGAGAGAAGGAGAGGGAGAGGAACATTGATGTGAGAGAGATCCATCAATCAGTTGTCTCTCATATGCAGCTGGCCATGGATCCAGCATGCAGCTCAGGCATGTGCCCTGACCAGGAATCGAGCTGGTGACCTTTAGCTTTGTAGGATGACGCCCAGCCAACAGAGCCACACTGGTCAGGGCCATGCATTTACATTTAAAAAATAGATTGTGTTCAATTTCTGGCCATGTGGTAGATTGAATGTGCAGAGAAAACTCCTCTGGTATAGAACACTTAAAATGCTGCCTATAAGTAACTTAATTTCCAAAACATAACTGAGCTGGTAGGAAAGTAAGGGAACTGTGGCTAAGAAAGAAAGGACAGATAGAGAGTGATTCTATAAATGCAAGCACTGGCATTTGTTCGAGGGGCTCCAGGGTGGGGGTATCTGCCAATCTTGGTGACCTAGATTGTAGGTTTTAAAGAGCTATGTGCAGCTTAAGAGACAAAAATCAGAGATCTTCACGTAAAACCAGAACCCTTAAAAGGGGAGTACTCTCAGAATGAACTTGCTCTTTGCCCTAGGGGCCTGAGAATTCTTAATTATAACCTACATTCAGTTGATTTAAGGATGGAATTAACATTGCCTGTGCATCTCAAAAAAAGTCCAAGGTGAATGTTTAGTTTGAAGTAAGTTATTAGTGTTTCTAGGCCTCAATAAAATGTGTATCTTTTCTGAAAGAAAACTTTACACATGAGTGACATGAATTCACACAGATGCAATTTTGAGGGACATGGGCTCACAACTTAAAAAGAAGTATCTGAGTAAAAAAGCCACCATGATTATGAATTATCAAAAGCATGAAACTGCAGAATCAAGCTCACAAAGAGTGAAGATAGTAGTGTGATCAGATATGGCAAATAAAATAACTACTTAAAGAAGTTAAAGATTGAAAGAACAAGATACCATTAAATTTAATAAGACAAATGTGAAAAAAAAAGAAAATTCTTAGATTAGACATGGCTTAAGGGGAGAGAGTTGGAGAAACAGAAGATGGATATGAAGAAATTACTCAGAATATAACACAAAGAAGAGAAAAATATGAAAAGGGATTAGGAGGACAGAGCAAGAAAATCCTCTTCACATTCAAACCATAGTTCCTGGTGAAAAGAATAGAAAGATTGGAGAAGATGCAATATTAAAAAGATAGTTAAGAATGCGTCAGAATGGGTGAAATGAGAATGTTCAGATTCAGGTAGTCCAGTGAATTCTAAGTGGAGTAAATGGTTAGATATCTTCATCAATACATACCTCATTAAAACTGAAGAACCGCAAATTTTAAAAAAATCTTTAAAAATATCTTGAAATCAGCCAGAGAAAACAGGAATAATGAACAAACACAGCTAAGTACTCAATGAGATCAATTGAAGCCAAAAGACAATGAAGTCACTTAAAAGAGCTGAGAGCAAATAACTTGAATTGTCTTCCCACTGAAAATATCTGGAGCATGAAGTAAAATAAAGGTGTTTTTAGAAATAAAATTAAAAGTTTTCATCACCAAAACAGGATGCACTTTCTATAGAATGTATTTTAAGAAGAAGGATAAGAAAATAATCCCCAGAAGGAATATCTGAGAAGCAAGAATAGTGAGAAAAGAAAGCAGAAAGTTTGTGGGCAGTTATTAACAAGCATTTGTTGTATAAAATAATAATACCTTATTTGCAGAAATTATAAAGTCAGGTTAGCTTAAACTGGATGTAAGTTGAGAGGCTATAATCATAAGTAAGCATTATAGGGTTCTTCTATTGTCTACACAAGGAAGAAAATTTTGATTAGCATGGAAATACAGATTAAAAGCACCTGAGAACTGTTAATACAGACCCAGATGTGTAAAAATTAAGATGTCTTAAAATTACAAGTTTTGGTGAAGATGTGGAGCAACAGGAACTTTTATTCATATACAAATATGTTAATAGGCATAGTCAGCTTGGAAAATAGCTTGTCCTTATGTAGTAAAATTGAAAATGTGTATATAGACTTCCAGCCAAGATGGAGGTGTAGGTAGACACACTGTGCCTCCTCTCACAATCAAAATTAAGGACAACAAAGATTTAGAAACAAGAAAACATCCGAAACTGATAGAAAATTGAACCGTATGGAAATCCAATAACCATTCATCGAGACCGGTAAGAGGGGCAGAGTTGTGGCAGGAAAAAGTGGATGTGCGGACCCGGCACACAGGCAGCAGTGGCTGCCAGTTCTCAGGCGTGCAGGCGGTGCCTAGAGGACCCCAGGCACGGGGTGGCAACTGTGCAGACCCAGTGAGGCTGCGCAAGGCGGCTGGCTTACCAGGTGGTCCCACATTCATGCACATATAATCCAGGTGAAGGGAAAGCAGAGCAAAGGACTGACATCCCAGCGGAGCAAGTGCCATTGTTCCCTCTCAGACCCCGCCCCCACATACAGTGTCACTACCCAGCCACTGGGCTGCCCCGCCCTGGGGAACACCTAAGTCTCCACCCCTTACTACATAACAGCCACGACCAGACCCGGGGGGGAGGGGGAACAAAACTGGCTCAAACCAGAGAACAAATCAAAGCCCCAGAGCCAATTCATCCAAGTGACCAAGAAATAGCCAACCTATCACGTGCACAGTTCAAAGTCCTGGTTATCAGGACGCTCACAGAATTGGTTGATTTTGCTCACAAATTAGATGAAAAGGCTACAATATGCAAAATGAAGGAAAATGCATGGGGAACCAACAGAGATGGGAGGAAAACTGGGACTCAAATCAATGGAGTGGACCAGAGGAAGAAAGAAACAACTATACAGAAAAGAATGAAGAAACAAGAATTCAAAAAAAATGAGGAGAGGCTTAGGAACCTCCGGGAGATCTTTAAATGTCCCAACATCCAAATTATAGGGGTACCAGAAGGGGAAGAAGAAGAGCAACAAGTGGAAAAGTTATTTGAACAAATAATAAAGGAGAACTTCCCCAATCTGGCAAAGGAAATAGACTTCCAGGAAGTCCAGGAAGCTCAGAGAGTCTCAAAGAAGTTGGACCCAAGGAGGAACACACCAAGGCACATCATAATTATATTAGCCAAGATTAAAATGAAGGAGAGAATTCTAGAAGCAGCAAGGGATAAGGGGACAGTCACCTACAAAGGAGTTCCCATCAGACTGTCAGCTGATTTCTCCAAAGAGACCTTCCAGGCAAGAAGGGGCTGGAAAGAAGTATTTGAAGTCTTGAAAGGCAGGGACCTACATCCAAGATTGCTCTATCCAGCAAAGCTTTCATTTAGAATGGAAGGGCAGATAAAGTGCTTCTCAGATAAGGTCAAGTTAAAGAAATTCATCATCACCAAGCCCTTATTATATGAAATGTTAAAGGGACTTATCTAAGAAAAAGAAGATAAAAACATGACAGTAAAAAGACAGCAAACTCAGATATTAACAACCACACCTAAAACAAAAGCCATCTAAGCAAACAGCTAGAACAGGAACAGAAACACAGAAATGGAGATCATATGGAGGGCTATCAACAGGGGAGTGGGAGGAGGAGAGAGTGGGGAAAAGGTACAGAGAATAAGTAGCAAAGTCAGTGGATAGAAATTAGACATGGGGAGGGCAAGAATAGTGTGGGAAAAATAGAAGCTAAAGAACTTATGACACATGGACAGGAACTAAAGAGGGGAATATGGGTGGGAAGGGGTGTGCAGGGTGGAGGGGAATGATGTGGGAGAAATGGGACAACTGTAATAGCATAATCAATAAAATATATTTTTTAAAAAAGAAAATGTGTATATATACCCTATAACCTAGCAATTCTACTTTTAGATACAATGTCTTGAAAACTCACATATATACTTGAGGCTTTTCACAGGTTGTTTAAAACATTGTGTAAACAATAGCTAAGAACTGGAAACAACTTGACTGTCCATCAATAATAAAATGGATAAATAATTTACAGTTTATGCCAATGATTGAATACCACACAGCAATGAATACGAATGAACTTTTGCTACATTCAAGAACATAGGTGAATATTACACACATGATGTTGAACAAAAGAAGCAGTTTATAAAACAGTATCATTCCGTTTATGTAAAAATTCAGAAACAAAAAGAGTAGAGCTATAGTGTTAAGGCTGTAGAGATGATAATATTATTTTTAAAAAGTAAGAATGCTAAAAAAGCAACTAACAGCTTACCACAGAAGTCAGAATAGTGATCATGTCTAGAACAAAGCTTTCTTTAATAAGGTTAGCCCCTGGTCACATGTATCTCATGGAGTACTTGAAATGTGATTTCTCTGAATCGAGATGTACTATAAGTTTAAAATAAATTTTAGATTTCAAAGTCTTAGTATTTTAAAAAGAATGTGTTATCTCAATAATAAAATTTTATATGATTACATGTTACATTTGATAATATTTTAGATAAATGGGTTAATTAAGATTAACATCACCAGTTTTTTTTTCACTTTTTAAAAATGTAGCTACTAGAAAATTTAACATTTCATATGTGACTTTTATTACATTTATGTCAGACAGGGCTGCTTTAGAGGATGAGAATGGAGTTGAGATTGGTATGGGGCATAGGGTTGCTTCTGGGAAGGTGGCAAAGTTCTATTTCTTGACCTTGGTGGTGATCATGGATGTTGCTATAAAATTAATTATTCATTTACCTGTATATCTCTCTGTATAAAGTGTCTCTCTTGTGTAAAGATGTATCTTTCTGTGTATATACCTTAAAATTTTTTAAAGTGCTTCTAAAATATTGATATTAGTGGACTTTATGGGGTAATCATTTTAAAAATTGAAGTAGAGTATATAGCTTTTAGACTAGTAAAGAAAGAAACATGGAATGGAAGGAACAGAAAAAAATTACAATAGTTCATTCAATCCAAAGAATTTAAGGAAGGAGAAAAATAGAATAGAACAGATAGAAATCATAAAATGATTCAGGAGACATAACTCTAAATGTATCTTAGAATACATGTAAAGCACTTGAAAAGATTAAAGATTAAAATATAATAATAGTAAAAATAAAAGGTAAAGATTACTAGAGAGTACTAAACAAAAACGTATTAAATAAAGAAATAAGCAAAAACTTACTTATTTACTAGAGACACAACTAATACAAAAGGATACAGAAGACTGAATGTAAAATGATGTAAAAAGATATACTAAGCTACTAACAAAAGGAAAGCTGGATTATCTATGTGGTAACAGATACACCTGTGAAGGGAAAAAGCATTTCTAGAGTTAAAGAGGATCACTATATATTAATAAATGGTTCAATTTGTCAGGAAAATTGTAACAATTCTAAAATTATTTACATGTACCTAATAACATACCTTCAAAATATAAAGCAAAACTTGCCAGAACCTCAAGGAGAAATTCACAATTGTGTGAGATTTTAACACTTGCTTGTTGGATAATGATAGAATATATCAAAGAATTCTGTAAATATATAGAAAAGTTTAATAATGCAATTAGCAAACTTGATTTAGTGGACATGTAGAGAATATATCACCAGCAACTGCAGAATACACATTCTTCTCAGCATACATAGGAATATTTAAAAAAAAACCATGAATCAAGCTTCAACAAATTGAAAAGAATATCATAAGTATCACATTCTGTTGTGACAAAATAAGTTAGAAATCAACAAAAGACAAAGTAAAATAACTCATACAATGTTTGGACATTTAAAATATTTCTAATCAGGACTTCCGGCCAAGATGGAGGCATAGGCGGACACACTGTGCCTCCTCTCACAACCAAAATTAAGGACAACAAATATTTAGAAGCAAGAAAACAACCAGAACTTATAGAAAATTGAACTGTACGGAAGTCCAACAAGCATTCATCCAGACCGGTAGGAGGGGCGGAGTCGCGGCGGGAGAAGGTGGAGGTGCGGGAGCGCAAGCAGCAGCGGCTGGCAGTTCCCAGGTGCACAGGCAGCGGCTGGTGATCCCCGGGCACAGGGGGACAACTGTGCAGACCCAGTGAGGCCGCACAAGGCGGCTGACTGATCAGGTGGTCCCACATTCGTGCGAGCAGACAGTCCAGGCAGAGGGGAAGTGGCGGAAGGGACTAAATCCAGGAGAGAGCGGAGCAGGCGCCATTGTTCCCTCTCAGACCCCGCCCCCACGTACAGCATCACAACCCAGCGACTGGGCTGCCCCGCACTGGGGAGAACCTGAGGGTCCACCCCTCACTACGTAACAGCACGCGAGCGTGCGCAGATAATCCAGGCGAAGGGGAAGCGGCGGAAGGGTCCGGAGTCCAGGAGAGAGCAGAACAGGCGCCATTGTTCCCTCTCGGACCCCGCCCCCACCTATAGCGTCACAACCCAGCGACTGAGCTGCCCTGCCCTGAGGAACACCTAAGGCTCCACCCCTCACTACGTAATAGCATCGACCAGACTAAAACCAAAACAAAACAAAACAAAAACAAAAAAAACACCAAAAAATGGCTCAAACTGGAGAACCAATCAAAGCCCCAGAGCCAATTCCTCTAAGCAGTGAAGAGATAGCCAACCTATCAGATGCACAGTTCAAAGCACTGGTCATCAAAATGCTCACAGAATTGGTTGATTTTGCTCACAAATTAGATGAAAAAATGCAGGCTACAATACGTGAAATGAAGGAAGATGCATGGGGAACTGATAGAAATGGAAGGAAAACTGGGACTCAAATTAATGGAGTGGACCAGAAGGAAGAAACTAACAACCAAACAGAAAATGAGGAAGAAACAAGAATTCAAAAAAATGAGGAGAGGCTTAGGAACCTCCGGGAGATCTTTAAATGTCCCAATATCCAAATTATAGGGGTACCAGAAGGGGAAGAAGAAGAGCAACAAGTGGAAAAGTTATTTGAACAAATAATAAAGGAGAACTTCCCCAATCTGGCAAAGGAAATAGACTTCCAGGAAATCCAGGAAGCTCAGAGAGTCTCAAAGAAGTTGGACCCAAGGAGGAACACACCAAGGCACATCGTAATTATATTAGCCAAGATTAAAATGAAGGAGAGAATTCTAGAAGCAGCAAGGGATAAGGGGACAGTCACCTACAAAGGAGTTCCCATCAGACTGTCAGCTGATTTCTCCAAAGAGACCTTCCAGGCAAGAAGGGGCTGGAAAGAAGTATTCCACGTCATGAAAGTCAAGGACCTACATCCAAGATTGCTCTATCCAGCAAAGCTTTCATTTAGAATGGAAGGGCAGATAAAGTGCTTCTCAGATAAGGTCAAGTTCAAGGAGTTCATCACCAAGCCTTTATTATATGAAATGTTAAAGGGACTTATCTAAGAAAAAGAAGATAAAAACATGACAGTAAAAAGACAGCAAACTCACAGATATTAACAACCACACCTAAAACAAAAGCCATCTAAGCAAACAGCTAGAACAGGAACAGAAACACAGAAATGGAGATCACATGGAGGGCTATCAATAGGGGAGTGGGAGGAGGAGAGAGGGGGCAAAGGTACAGAGAATATGTAGCATAGATGGTGGGTAGAAAATAGGGGGAGGGCAAGAATAGTGTGGAAAATGTAGAAGCTAAAGAACTTATGACACATGGACATGAACTAAAGTGTGGAATGTGGGTGGGAAGGGGTGTGCAGGGTGGAGGGGAATGATGGGGGAGAAATGGGACAACCGTAATAGCATAATCAATAAAATATATTTTAAAAAAGAAAAAAACATTAGCATCAGAGGGTTTTGTCACTAAGTTCTAAATATTCAAGGAATGGATGAATTCAATCTTATTGAAATTATGGTGTTACAAACAGAAGTATAGCCTTCAACTAATTATATAACAGTAATATAGTTGTGATAGTGAAATGAACTGGTACCAATACAAGAAAGGAAATCATTTATAAATATAGATAGAAAAATTCTCAGCAAAATGTTGCCACACTGAGTCCTACAATGCATAGACATATACTGTGTGTCAAGACCAAGTTCAGCTTATGTCATTGGGTTATCAGCAGTAGGGTATTGAACATTTGAACAACACTGCCAACCAGCTTGACCTCATTGACGTTTTCCTCTATCCAGTAACAACAGAGTACGTATTCTTTTTTTTTTTCAAACCCTTACCTGAGGACATGGTTATTGACTTTAGAGAGAGGGGAAGGCAGGGAGAAAGAGGGAGAGAAACATTGATGCAGGAGAGAAACATTGATTGGTTGCCTCTCATGCACCCTGACCAGGGACTGAACCTGCAACCCAGGCATGTGCTCTGACTGGGCATTGAACTCGTGACCTTCAGTTCACAGGATGATGTTCCAACCAACTGAGTCTCACTGACCAGGGCAATATGCATTTTTTTTCAAGTACACATGGAACATTCACCAAAACAGAATGCATAAAATGAATCTTAATTAATTGAAAAGTCTGAGTGTTGGCAAGAATGTTGAACAACAGGTACTCTCACATATTGTTTAGTGGTAATATAAATTGGTATAACATTTGAAAATAATTTGTCAATATCTAGTAAAATTGAAGATTGGCATGTACTATAAATGAGTAACTCCATTCTTAGGTGTATATCCTTGAGAAAAGCTTACACATGTGTATCTAGAATCATGTATTTGAATGTATGTAGCAACTTTGTTTATATTAGAGTAAGGGAGAAATGATTGCCTTAAAATCTATCAGTTGTTTAGTGAATTATATAAATTCTTTTACATTCATTGATTCAGTCAAGTATGATGCAGTTTTAAAGTAATATGGATGAATACTGATTTTAAAAAGCAAGTAACAGGAGGTTTCTGCTTCTAAGACCCACAGTCTCTCTCTGGCCAATGCATTAGTTTGTCTGCGGTACACGGACCTCCTAGGTTCTAGTGTGTACATATATATAACAGATACGAGGGACGACCACCAAAAAACTGGAAATTCTTTCTGGAGGGTGGGCCCCTTGTATTACAGGTTTTCCCAGCTAGGTAAGTGTTCTATGAACCCATTTGTATCACTGTGTGATCTGGCGTTGTTGTGAGAGGCTGTGTTTGGCTTCAGTGAATTTCTTTCGAAGACTCTTTCAACACATTTGCCCATTTCATGATGGTTGCTTTATGAGCCCACCTGCCCACACCACACTTAGTGTTCAGCAGTTGTTGACTAAAAATGGCATGACCCCTATGCTTCTTCCTCCCAATTGACTCATTCTTGCCCAGAGCGACTTTTTTTTGTTTCCTTGAATAAAACAAGTCCTCAAAGGGAAACAGTTTGCCGATGTGGAAGAGGTAAAACAAAAAATAGCAGAAGCACTAAAAGGCATCAAAATCAACAAGTTCAAAAACTATTTTGAGCAGTGGAAAAAAACGTCTTGTTAGGTGTATTGCATCAAATGGAGAGTACTTTGAAGGTGACTGAAGTTTGAACATAATAAGAATAAATACACAGTTTTTTTATAAACAAATTCTGGCTTTGCCCAGAACCAGTTTGCATTCTCAGTCACCTTGTTTTTTAGTGCATATTTTTGTTTTATAATCAGGATCACTTATTTTTATAATATTTTGGGTGTTTCTTTATGAGTACTACAATGTAAGTACTTTTCATGTTAGCAATTTTTAATAAATAATTGATTATGTGATGTCTTATTGAGTGAATATATTGTTGCTTATCCATTTCCATATTCTAGATATTTCAGTTACCTTTGGCTTTTCAGTATTATAAATAATGTAATACTAAACATCTTTGTGAATAAGGATGGTCTTTCTTTCTTTCTTTCTCTCTCTCTCTCTCTCTCTCTCTCTCTCTCTCTCTCTCTCTCTTCCTTTCTTCCTTTCTTCCTTTCTTTCCTTTCTTTCCTTTCTTTCTTTCCCTTCCTTCCTTCCTTCCTTCCTTCCTTCCTTCCTTCCTTCCTTCCTTCCTTCCTTCCTTAATAGGACCGATCTAGTTAGAGAACAGGTGCAGAAATGGATTTGACAAAGTTTGGCAGTCGGGGGGTACTCAGTAAATGATTTTTGAAATCATTTTAGATCTGATATAACCTTAACACATACGTAACCTCAAAGGAGACTGAGATAGCTCTAAGCTCAAAGAAGACAGTGATGTGATGCGTCTGTGAAAATTTTGTAATTTTGATTTTTGTTAATAGAACCAGAGAGCCTACCCTAGAAGAAGTAATATTTCCATTTTGATCTAAATCCTTACTTTGTTTATTTCTGATCATTAAATATATTTCCTAAACAATAGCAAAGGAAGTAAACAACCCTAGTGTATTTTATGTCAAGTATTTGGAAGTATTACGTTGGGTACTAGGGACCCATGTTGGAAGACGGATTTTAAAAATAGTATGCTCAGAATACCTAAGGCTATGCTCCTTAGAACATAACAGGCATGACGAGTCAAAAAAATGTGGCTCAAATGAAAGAACAGATCAAAGCTCTAAAAGTAGAAATAAGCAATGAAGAGATAGCCAGCCTATAGATGCAGAGTTCCAAACACTGGTAATCAGGATGCTCACAGAAATGGTTGAGTATGATCACAAAATAGAGGAAGAAGTGAATGCTATGCAAAGTGAAATAAAGCAAAATATACAAGGAACCAACAGTGAGGGGAAGGAAACCAGGACTCAAATCAACAATTTGGAACAGAAAGAAGAAGTAAACATTTGACTGGAACAGCTTGAAGATACAAGAATTCAAAAAAATGAGGAGAGGCTTAGGAACCTCTGGGACAACTTTAAATGTTCCAACATCTGAATCATAGGGGTACTAGAAGGAGAATAGGAAGAGCAAGAATGAAAACTTATTTGCAAAAAAACTTATTTAGAAACTCAGAGACTCAGGGAAGGCTTAGTTTGTACTCTTCCAGTGTAAGACCTCTCTGTTGTAGCCAGACTGATCGTGTGTGTGTGTGTGTGTGTGTGTGTGTGTGTGTGTGTGTGTGTCTAAGGACACTTGATTAACTACTTCCTCCTGGTGTGATTTATTTATTTTTTTCTAATACCAAAATGTTCTCCTTATACCATTTTTTAAATACTGTACTTTCATGGCAGGTCACATTTCATTTCTTCCTTTACTCTATGTATAACACACCTCTTTTAGGATACCTTTTCCTGAATCAGAAAACTTATTTTTGTATCACACTTCCTTTTATTTATGTACCACTTATTTTGTTATCTAACAATAGCAATCATTTGTTTATGAATGTAGTTAAAGAATACATTATTATTGTTTACTGGTCTATATTGCAACTACATTGTATTTAAATTTACTGTTGCTCTTTTACCTTTTATATGTGCATGCCTGTCCTTCTAGTGAGATTATAGACAGCTTGAAGACATGTTATATCATTCATATTTCTCTGTGCCACAGAGTCTTGTACACAACTCCTGTGCGATTGACATATAGAAGAGTTTTAATAACATTTTTGAATGAATGCATATTGACTTGAAAAACTAAGTAATCAAGGTGATGTAATAAGCAAACCTTCCATACTTGATTGTGAAAGATTCTTTTCTCATTACAAAGTAGGCTTTCTCTGATTTCAGTGAACCCCTTTTCTTTGCCTGTTTAAGGCAAATGTGTTTCGGGTTCCAGTTTCAGCTCAATATGACTTTCCAGCACTTTTCCTAGGACTTAGAGGGATTGTAAGTCATTGTAGTATTTTCTTCCATGGCAGACAGTGGTGTTACTTCTTTGGCGTGTATGTTGAGGAGCTACATAAATATGTTAAAACAGATAAATTAAGTTATTTGTAAGTGTAACTCATAAAAATCTCTGTTTCTCAGTTTTCTCTTTACTAATATATTCTTTTATATGTATCTCCCTTACTTTCAAAGTGGAATCTTCTTTTATTTCCATATTCCGTTTTTACATATCATGCTCCACAGCATTTACAGAATCTGGAACAGTCTTTTCATTTTCACATTGCAGTCCTAGTTGGGGCCTTACATTGCATTTGCTCTTTCAGATCATCATTGTTCCCATCATCATTGAAACAGCTACTCTTATACACCTATTATGTGTAGGGAATGGTACTGGGCAGTTTGCTGTCTTAGAAGATTCATCTTCAATTTGACTAGATGTGAAAATGGCTCTTCATTGTTTGCCTTTTTTCTATCCTCACCGATGCTTTGGTCCATAAATTGCCTTGCTTAGAGTTCATCATCATAACCCAACTGCAGCTGACTCGTTAGCGGCTTTATATTCCATTCAGTGGTGATGATTGTTTCTTGGTTAGTGATATGAGAGAAAAACACAGGGAAAGTGGACAACCTTGGTAACTCTACTGATTTTGCCACCATTATTGCAAATTGTTTGTGATATGTGGAAATGGACTCTTTTATCAATGGTTGACTATCAGTTCCTTTTTCTGGAGAGAAGTCATTAGTTAACGCAGCTCAAGGATTTGTCTGAGAAGAACAGCACATCAGTTAGAATGCTAATTCACTCAACTGGCAGCAAGCACAGTGAAATGACAGCTTGGAGGGGGGTAAGAGGAGTGTCTGAAAATGGCAGCAGATTGGTATTTCAAAAGGGGAGGGAAATTTCATAATGATGAATAAGAAAGATGACATTTGGTGCTCACATTTAACTTGCATTGGATGTCCATATAAGGGTCAGTATGCATAACCTCTCTTGATTAGGCCTCCGGCTGCCCAGCAGCTGACTGGGTGTATACCCTTCAGACTGTAACCAAAAGAAAGGCCTAGATAATTAGGCCAAGTTGAACTGCAGGAGGTAGCCAGCTTCTCTGCTGCCTTTTGTATATTCATGACCCAGCTTGATTGATGGAAGGACAGTGTTTGGTGACACTGTCATTTGCAAGTTGAAAGGTAGACTACAGGCTGGAGCCAAGATCAGATGTGCTTTAAAGAGTCCTACAATAAACTCATTTGGATGCTGATGATGTTCACGTATGCATTTCTTTGTTTCTTACTGTTTCTTATGGACATCTGTTAATTTGTAGAAATTAGCTTGGTTATTTACAGTTAAAACCTCACATTAGGTTACAGGATAGTTTTGTTTAAAAAGTTGCACAAAGTTGCTAGTGATATATAATGTGTAATATGGGTTTTAGGTGTTTTATGTTACATTTTCACTTCTTATGTAGGAATTTAAAATTTATTTCTCGAATTGATGTACTAACACTAGAAGCCAGCAACTTTTTTTTGCCAGGAAAGAAGTTAAATAAAATTTTTCTCATATTTCACATATTTCAGAAATCTTAAGCATTGCTGTCCAAAAGTTTTCCAGAGACTATTGCTTTTCTAAGGCTATTCCATTCTTCATCAGAAGAGGTATGAATATCTAAGGTTCGCTTTTATGGTGCATATAAAAGGTCTGTTATTCATTCCAAATTTTTTCTTTTTACCCAGAGTTGGTTAATTCCAGACTTGGCAAATGAGTTAAAAATACTAAACGAAGTTGGAATCCTAGAACAGAAACATGAGGTTAACCTAAGGAGTATGTTCAAAATATAGAACCAAAGTTATAAGTTATTAGGAAAATAAATGCCATATTCTGTTGATTAAAAGGACATAAAGAAAGGGAAGGAAAGATGAAGGATTTTTGATGTACCTGTTTTACAAATATTAAGCTACCACTTAAACAGATCTTTTAAAAACATTGCGTAGACATGACATGCGTTATTCTATTTTATTTTTCAATATTGCCATTATTACATTGATGTTTTTAGAAGATAGGGTTGTTCTTTTATTGTTAAATAATCATCAACCTGAAAATTATTTGAATACTTTCTCTGAAAAATCCTTAGATATATATTTTAGATATGTTACCTAACTTTTGTTAGTTACATATGTAAAAGCTTGAAAGTGCTGTATAAATGGAAGTAGTAGTAGTAATAGCTGCTGTTGTTTTCATAAGTATTATTAACAGTTAATCCCAGGTAGTGGTAACAGATGAAATAGTGTGCCCATTATATTTTTGTCAACTAAATATGACTTATCAGATATAAACTTAAAGAAAATAAAAGCAGAATAGCAAAAGAAAAGGTCTTTACCAGTTCTTTCAGTTACTTTCCATATTAATTATCTGCCTTTGCTCCTCTCCAATAGATGCTGGAAAAGGCAGTGATTCCAACTGACAGTAATATTTTTGTAAAGAAGGTTCTAGAGGGTGTTGAAAACACACTCTCATCATTATAGAAATCATGTATACTCGTTTTAAAGTAATTTCAGTCTTATATGACATTTGAGCTAAGCATCTGAAATGTAGTATCCTAAAGCTGTCTGAATAGTATTTAAAAACTCTGCTGTAATTGGTGGTAATTATTTCTAAATCAGAGTTATTTTTTAGCAGAAAAACATTATTGTATACAAAATGTTAACAAAAATGTCATTTTTCTACTTAAATCACATCTCAGGATTTTCAAATACTGATTTTGTTTTAGGTATTTTGTACTAGAAATTAAAAGCAAGGTGTATTTTTTTCTGTGAAAAAAGGTAGATATTAAAAAATCTACCTTTGAAAAGAAACAGTTCCAGGAATTTTCAAAAAGGAGAGCTGTGCCTTCTTAATCTTAATTCAAATGTATTATGGGTTTTTGTTTGTTTGTTTGTTTTTGTTTTTGCTACAGAGCAATATTCTTAATGTCTTTTCAGAAACTTAAAGGTGTCACTTTGTCAGGAAATTCTGGGTCTTTCCAGTGATAAAGTAAACTTGACACTTGTTCCATGAAGGCATCTTCTCCCTGCTTATCAGCTCTTCAATTTATGGCTGTGCTTTGAAATTTGTGCCTGTGACTCCCATCTTTATATTTACTCCAATTAACACATAAACCCTAATTAGCTAGATCAAGGGACTTGGGAGTCCATAAATGGAAAGTGACATGGCAGAGCTTGGCAGCTGGCATCAAGGCAAGGTGACAAAAATAGGGAAGTATCAATTAGATGACACTGATGGCAAAACTGTGTGTTGGGATGGTAGATTGTAATGGTTCTCTGTCACTGACTGCTGACTTCAGTACAGGGACATAGGAATTGGTAAAATGGTAGCTAAGTTAAAGTTTTGAACTTTAGGTAAATTTAAAACTCAATGATGATAAAACTTGAATAGCATTTTAATTCTTCTTCATATCATTATCACTAGCATCAATTACACATTTCTACCAAAATAAATTTTTCTGAATTTCCCCATAGTATGACCTAGTGTCCAGTTTTACAAATTATTACATAAATATATAGCAGTTCTTATTTGAGTAGGAATGCAAGAGTCCAGAATTATATATAAATCCTCACAAGCCTTAATCTCTTAAATTCTACATTTTTAGGGGGAGAGATTATCTAAATGAGTGGATTTGGAAGTATCCATGATCACCATTAAATATTAACTAAGTTCCAGACTGCAGTTTTGAATTACGTATAAACAGTTGATCCCTTAACAACATGGGTTTAGGCTACATGGTACCACTTATAACAGGATTTTTAAATAAATGAGTACAGTATTATAAATGTATTTTCTAAATAACATTTTCATTTTTCTAGTTTAGTTTATTGTAAATAAATTAAATACAGTATATAATGAATACAACAAAAAATGTGTTGATCTACTATTTGTTATCAGCAAGGCAACAATTGAGTATTATTAGTAGGTAAGTTTTGGGGGAGTCAAAAGTCAGTATGTGAGCCCTGGCTGGGTGACTCAGTTGGAGTGCTGTCTTGTACACCAAAAGGTTCCAGGTTCCATCCCCAGGCAGGGTGTGTACAGGAGGCAACCAATTGATATTTCTCACATTAGTGTATCTCTCTCTCTCTCTCTCCATCCCCTGCTTTCTTTTCTCTAAAATCAGTAAACATATCCTCGGGTGAGGATTTTTAAAAAAAGTTTTATGTGAATTTTCAACTGCATGGTGGTTGGTGCCCCAGCCCATGTTGTTCAAGGGTCAACTGTAATTGAACAGTGAAAAAATTAGGACTTTGTAAATATTATTTCAGTTTTAGAAATCTTAAGTTAGAAGAAAAGAATCGTGTCTCCATTGAGGAATGTTATCAGGCTTTGTGCGTCTCTCATTACCTTGCAGAGTGATAGAAGTTAAATAAATATACAAGAATCAGGCTACTTCTCTTGTGTTTTCAGCTGTCTGGTTTCTAACGCTGGTCCATTCAAGTGGGTGACTGGGTGTTTGTAAAGAAGGTTCTGGAAGATATTGGAAACACATTCTGTGGTCACTACAGAAGTGATGCGTACCCTTTCGATCTTTGGAACCAAAGAACGATAGGTTTATTTTTTTTCTCCCTTAAGAACTGGTCAAAAATATGATTTGAATATCTATTATCAATTAAATAGTAGAGCGTATATATTTAGTTTTTATTTTCATTTTGGGTAGCCAGTGTGCTTAGTTGGTATATTTTGCTTATATGTAGATATGTTCTGTAGTTATTAAAGTAGTTGATTTTAAACTTTGACTTTGAAACTATGAAATTATTTTAGTTGCTGCGTATCCCTATTTTAAGTACTGTAGAAGATGGGGGAAAGAACTCTTACTTGAAAACTTGCTGTTCTAGAGTATTTGAAACATTAGAAATCTGCCAGAAGGTCCATTAACATAAATGTTTAAC
This sequence comes from Glossophaga mutica, assembly GCA_039655065.1. Taxonomy (NCBI): domain Eukaryota; kingdom Metazoa; phylum Chordata; class Mammalia; order Chiroptera; family Phyllostomidae; genus Glossophaga; species Glossophaga mutica. The sequence goes on from CM077305.1 coordinate 211,635,331, forward strand.
TCAGACACACAAACGTGTACCAAAATGAAAATGTTTCATGCATTAATTTGCTGCAGAAGGAACTAACATAACAATTAGAACAACATTCTGCCTACTTAGACTTAAATTTCCTAGGGCAGTGTTGATGTAGTTTAAGTCTTTTAACATATACAGTAGTTTATTCTGTTGTTAAAATGAATTCTTCTGTTTTAAAACATTTAAACGTGGTATACACTGGATAACTGGAAAGAAGTGTTGGTATAATTTCTAGACTAGGATTTGGAAGTTCCCTAATCGGCTCAGGGTCTATTAGGAATACTGGGAAGAAACTATTTCTTTTCTAGCTTTACAAAGGAATGATGTCTATATTTTATGTTTGTGAAAATACCAGAGGCTGTTGTGAAAATACCAGAGGCTGTCATGAAAACAGGGAACCCAACTATACAAAAATAATCCATGCAAAGCTGTTTTGTTTGCTTGCCATTGTCATTCTTGTCAGTAGAACCTTGGTGGCTGAACTGGTAACCTGCCTTATAAGGAGCACATGAGCAGTGACTAGATGATGTGCTATAGCTTTTTTACACCAATGAAAGAAATTGAGACTTGAAAATCAAATGGTTTCCATCTCACTTGTGGATCCAACCCATTGACTTTTTTTTAGCATGCTTGATCCCAGTTGCATGGTCATATGTTGTAAACCACATGGAACTATTTCATACTGTGATGGGGGAAGTAGCAACTGCAAACATTCCTCCTTGAAGCAAGTGGTTGTCCTAAACTGAGCACTGTAGAATAAAAATGGAAACATAAAAATAGCAGTTGGAAAGATAAAACAGCATTTATAGTACTAATAAAACCGTTGTGGCTTCCACAGGAAAACATGCTTTGTAACCTAATGCTTACCTGAAAGGACTGTCGAGTTTCTGAGAGTTATAGCTGTTTTTGTAAGAGAAGCACAGAGATTTGCTTGAGGGCTGAGTGATAGATTTGCCTGCCTGAAGCATCCCAGTGTGTTTATACATGGCTTGTATGGCAGCTTTCATAAGACATTTACCCCATGATTTGCGATGAGCTTATGTGTGAATAATTAATGGCAATTAATCCTTAATTACAGTAATTAGGCAAGTCACAGGAAATTAAGCTGCAGCTGGAGAAGACCATGCCTGGGAAGAGAGGATTGGGGGCTGTGTGAATGTGCCATTTACTGACAGCATTACTAGGATGCGCAGTATTCAGCAGCTTTGGCATTTCTATTGGCAGCCTTGGGTAGGACAAGAGTGCTTTGCATTAGAAGCAATCTATAGTTGTCTACAAGAGTTTTAAGTTCAAGTGCCAAAATGTTGTGTTGCATATGGTGATTATCTAAGTTTATTGGTTGCTATAACTCAAATGAATATAATTGTTTTTGGCTTGATAACAGTGACATTAGAAACATGCATTCATAGGTTCTATTGGCATGAAACATGATGTAACTTTTAGAAACAATTCATCCTGGTTTGCAATTATGAAATAGATAATGTAATTGTCTAGAAATTAACTGAGAAAATTTCAATCAAGAACAGCAGAACATACTTGTATAGTGTCTTGGTTAAGAGGTTAATTACTTTATTACTAGTTGCTTTACCCAGTTATACATGGTAGTACACAATATGCAGGAACGATCTATTGAATTGAATATATACTCCAAATGTAAAAAACACTGAAATTGTAAAAACTTTTTAAATCATTCACATTAAGTGCTAACAAAGTTAATGCTTAAGAATCTATAAGGGGTGGGTGTTTTAAAAACAAGTGAAGCAGCCATTCCATAGAGAAGCAGCATGGCCCAACAAATCCCTGATGAGAAATGTTCATGGTTCCCCACTTAAGAACACGTAACTTCTTCCATTATCTGTGTGGAATCTACAAATCACATGGTTTTGTGTACCTAGATTAAAGGCATGTTGAGTAGTTATTAGAGTTCCAATGTTTTTTTCACAATTAAATACAGTCTTGAGCATGAGAAAAGCATCTCTTCATCTGCTCAGTAAGTGGTAATGCTTATCTTTTATTTTTGTGTTTGAACTTCAGCTTAGGTCTGATGTTATAAACTCATCTAAACTATTAATTCTGTTTCAGTCATTATTCAGCTGTTATAATAGCTAGACTACTTCCGATACCAACATACTTGTTGGAAAAGGACGTACGTACTTCTCAGATGGTATAAAGTACATAAAATTACATACATGGTATTTTTTTAACAGTTTATTTACTTTAGTCAGACACTTTTGTGAAGACTTCACCTCTTATACTAAAAAGGAAATTTAGAAGTTTTTTTCCCCTATATAATTTGCGATCGGTATATTTGGTGCAATAGGCTGTTTGGTTATTAAATGTTAAATATACAATACAGAGCTTCATCTTTCAAGGATACCTTTTGTTCTGAGAGTGAAGTTATGTGAACATGTATAGATTATGGCCTTCTGTACTTCTGGTTTACTTTAAAAAGGAAGTAAGTCACAATATCCTAATAATGGTCTTGATTTTATAAATGATTTTTCCCCTTGAAATAAGCAACACATTCATTTTAATATGTAGAATCAGTTTGCTAGCAGGGCGACAGTTTAAAAAGGCTTCCAACTGTGACACAAGTGCAACCATATTGCTTCCTATTACTCGCTAAGGTAGTTGTTTAGAAGAGAGAATGTTCTCCCTGGAAATGTTTAAAGTGCTGTAATTTTATTTAGGATAATGAGGATTTATAACCATTTTGCCATATGAAAACCAGCCTTTAGACAGAGTAAAATAGCCTGTTTTGGTTACTGAATGTTCTTAACTCTAGGGTGTATGTGTATGTGTGTGCACACACGTGTGTGTTACAGCAGTAAGGAGATCTTTACATTGGGGCTTATGCTGGTTTATTCTGTGTGTTGGCCTGTGTAACATATGAAAATATTAAGTTCAGGTTTGGCCCAGTAAATGTTTACATTTCTTTGTGCAGTGGATTTCTCTATATTGAAACATAATCAAAGGGAAAGTCTTGGTTCTTGTTTATACAGATAATTTTAACAGTGACTGCTAGGTATCCTTGGGGCCTTGAGTCTTTATAACTTTGCTCATATAAGTTGTACTAGAGGAAGTTATTTTGAGTGATGGTCAGGTAGGTAGTGCACAGGGAGATAGTTGTAATAGGAAAGTATGTAGCAGGATCTATGTTTTTTACATTATGCATGACATTAATGTAGTATATATTAACACTAAAAATTAACCTAGTAAATGTAAATTTGACTTACATTATTTATACTGTATTTTATAGCACTGTCAAAACGCACTGTGGAATAGTTTATTTAGACCTCTGCCTCTGATATGGGAGGGGGAAGAAAGGGAAAGAACAGTTAGAGATTTTTATCAGGTTTTTATCTCCTCACTGAAAATCTTAGCTCTCAAAACATTTCTAATTTCCCTCATTTGAAGGTTCAAACAGTTTCAAATTACTGCCCATGGATTGTTCTTGACATCCCGAATAGTAGATTTGAGCTGTGGAAATGCTGGAATGTGTTTTTGTGCTTTTCCTGAACAAGGGAATTCAACGGGTAAATTACAGTCATTTACTGGGAGTGTAATTTACTGAGAGCCTTTAGGCAAATGCAGGAGAAAGGACAGCAGCAGAACGGAAAAAAAACGGCATAAAAACTGTTTTGTGTATTTTTTCCCTTTTCTCATTAAGTATTTATTCACATAAGAGTTTTATGAATTAATGGATGGTCCTACAATTAAGACAGATAACCGTTATTCATTTTCACTGCTGATAGATCAAGAATTTGAAACAGTGATTGCCATGTGAAAATTATAATCTGAACCACATTTCTGAAATTCTACTGGTTTATTTTGCATTTAAATCCTTATGTGACTTATTGAGAATTATAAGGAGATGTTGCTGTCTCTTCAGAATGATTATAGATTTCACTAATTTAGATATTCACTATTCCAGCAGTCAAATAATAAAAGTTTTAAATTTTCTTAATGGGCAAACTAATGAAAAGACTTTATACTTTAGTCTTGAAAAAGTACTATTTTACTTTGGTCACATACCATGGATAAATCTTATTTTAAAAAGAAAAATACCCAGACTGTTTTGGTTATATGCAGTTTTAAATCAACACAAGACAACCCAGCCATTTTATTAAAGGTTAAAGAGAAATTTTATGAAATTGTCAAGTAATTCTTTATCATATAAATATATAAACATTTGTGGTAATTCTTATAAACAGTTCTGACCAATTCCTTTCATGAAAAGCAGTATGCTCTGCAGTGTAATTGCTAAGCAAACTGAAAGCTGTGTTGCAAAGTGGTTTTGTATAGCATATTGTAATTTGACACTTAAGTTGTGCCCTGCATTACCCTGTGTCATAATTGATGGCTAAAGAAAAGCACATGCTATGCTAATCATTTGTTAGAATAGCTTGTTAAATTGTGGTTGCCAATTTTAAATAAACTATGGAATGCTTGTCTGTATTTTAAGTTTTTGTAGCCAACAGTTTTAAACAGTCATTTTGAAGTTAGTTTTTTTTTTTAATTTTCTATTGCATATGCACAATTCTGCCTTTGCACACAAGGTCAGCATGTTTGCCAATTTAATAGCATATTATCAAGAACAAAATCAATGAGCTGCAGGTTCACACCAGTATCTCTAGGGATTTTTCTGTTTATACTTCCTTGTACTGATCCTAAATTTGGTGTCCTTTTTAAAGCATTATGATTGATATTTTAATATGTGATATTTTAAGTCTTTAAAAGTAAAAAGTTCCAGAAATAGAAGGCTAATTTAGTTATTATTAGAAAGTAAGGGTGAATTTATCTTATATTTATTAAGCACAGTGGCTAGATATAAAGCAGCATATATTAACACAGAAATTAACTACAGAATGCCAGTAAGAATTTTAGTGCAGTAAAATGAGATTCAGGAGATAAGATTACTGTGTGTAATCAATTTGTGAGTTCACATTTTTAAAATACATGATGAGTTAGTTATATCATTAAAGAGAGATGATTCCAAACTTGATAAGAACATTGTCTTACAATTGAGAGTATTAGACCTCTACCATCTCTAGTAAAAGAACTGAAGCATGATGAAGGACTATGTGTATTTAGACATAAAGAAATGTTACTTCAGTGGAGAAAAATGATTTAATGTGCAGAGAAGGGTCATTCATTTTTAAGAGATTAAAAATGACTTGACTATAATACCTTTAATTTGTAATAATGTTCTGACGGGCTGCTTTCTGTCTAAAGTAAACCTTTTGATCGGCATGTTCATTTTGATCTCTTCTGTTGTGCAATGTATTGGGTAGATAAAGGTATTATTTTCAGCTATTGTACATCTCCTTAATTAAGCCAGTAAAGGCATGCAGGTGGATTTAGTTCTCAATCATTGAATAGACAAATATGTACAAGGTTATTTTGTGGCCTACAATTGACCCCTTTGTGTGGAGGAATTCCTTCAGAACATTCAGGATTAAGTCACTCTGTTATATGAGAGGAGAGGTGGCAACATGCCTTATACAAATACTCATTCACCTGATGGCATTATTTGGGAAGCATAAGATTTGATATTACAGTTTGGTTGTTGTAACAACACCTAACACACTATCAAATTGAAATGTGTAACATCAGCTGTCTTTCTTGTTGAAGGATTTTTTTAGGGGTCGGGGAGGGTGTTTCTTTTCTAAAGTACTTTATTTCCTCTCCTAATTTGTGTAAAGACTAAACATTAGAAAAGTTTTGGATTTGATTACTTACCATTATAAAAATAATTAGAGCCTTAATGCAACTGATTAATTGGTTCACAAATTTATGATACCCTGTTTCTTTAAGTCTAACTAAATTTAAGTAATTAAATGTGTATATTTAAGATGTAAATTCTTAATTTTTAAAATATTTTAAAAAATTTTAGTCTAGAAAGTATATACACAGGAGTTTGTGCTAATTTAGGTCAGGCAGAATAAGCTTGGGAAGTCACATTCTCAGCTCCTTTGGGAAAGAAGATTCATCCAACATAGAATATTCAGGATGATTATGAATACTATAAAGTAAAACATTTTAAAATATGACAATTTTTTGGTGTAAAATGTGCCTTGCAAGTTTACTCTATATTTTGACTGAAGCATTTTCTCTCACAGCAGGTTATGAGGAAAAAAACAATGACCACAAATTACGGTACAATAAAATGTCCCTAACATAATTTGGAGGTGGAATAGTAGTAATATAAATCGGGCACCTTATTGAAGGGTTCTTCAGCATCCCCAGAGATGTCGGTCTTAATTTCAGTTAAGTGTGGAGTTGCCCACGATTACCCGTGGTTTCTCGGAGTAACTCACTGACCCGTGGAGAGGTGTCTTTTGGTCCGGGCCTCTTCCTCCCTGGTTGTGGATTGTTGACCTCCCTGGTTGTGGATTGTTGAAGGGCGTCTGCACACGCGTGGAGTTAGGTGCGCGTTTCAGTCGCACGGGCTGAGCCAAGGCTTGACTATGCACAAACGTAGCAGCCTCTTTTTCTCAAGTCCCGAGTTTTACATAACGATGTGTTAGGAATCTCGTTTCCAAAGAATCTAGAGAGATAAATAATAGATGTGTGGGAGCTCAGTTTAAGCCTGGATTCTCTGTTCTGAGTAGGTTTTGTTCTCAATCACCTTGATTGAAACAGTCTTGAAGCTGTTCCACATTCCGTGGCATTTGGAATGAGTCCCTGACAGGCTGATTTTCTACCCCTGTTGTGATGCTGTTTTCTCTAGTTAATATTCCTGTGTAAGTGTCGTACAAAAGTAAACCCAGAGAGCCTGCACATGACAAGGAGGCTGCTCCATTTACATTAATTATGCAGTCTGGGCGGTGAGAATATCGGAGGGGCGGGGGCCGCCACTGCAGGAGCACGGAGCGGAGAGAGGAGCACAGCAGCAGGCCTCCCGGCACGGCGACCTGATTGCTGGGGGCCACTGCTCTGCACCACGGAGAACAATGGGCGCGCCCCAGGAGCCACGGGGCGGAGTGGCGCGGCAGCCGGAGCCGCCCCTTGCGCCAGCGGCATTCGGGCGGCTGGCTGGGTTAGGCTGCAGCCGAAGAGGCCCACGCTTCCTGCCCGCCGCAGCAGCCGGCCTTGTGTCCTTGGGTCAGTGCCATCCACCTGGAAGTTTGCTCCCAAGCCCCAGAGTTTGTGCTTTCAAATCCAAACCTGAAACTTGATTTGAGGCTTGGCAACCGTGGAAGCTGGATTTCCCTGATTTCAAGTATCTGGGGTGCTGCCGACCCTGGTAACTCAGAGGACAGAGGAGGAGGCATAAATTACCATGCGAACATCTTTGATGATAGGAAAATATTCCAAATCAGCTACAAAACAAGGATAATCTGGGAAAACAATGGTTCAGAGGGGAAAAAAAACAGAAACAGAAGAAAAATAATAAGAACAAGAAGAAAGAAAACAAACCTCTAACCCCTTACTATAAACATGAAACATTTTTCCAGGTTTCTCATCATAATTGGCTCTGAAGCATCCAAACTTAATAGCTGTTTCTCAATGGGAGACTGAATTCCATAGGGAATTCCACAGGGAATTTAATTGTATGAACATTTGTTGAGTACCTACTATGTCCTAGGTCATGGGAAGTTATTACCTCATTATTGCTGTATGGAGAACATCCCAGAGTATTAAGATCATTGCTCTTCCCAGAATTCAAATATGGAAACCATAGAAAAATTGCTATTCTTGTCTCCAATATGTCCCCCACTTTTCTTACCCTTTTCCCCAGTTACTTGGCTCTAGTCAAGAAATATTGGAGCTGGTAGAGAGAATGAATGTACTTTGTTTATTCTTTTTGCACCTTTCAAGAGTATCAATAAAGATTATCATGCAGTATTTCTACAGTGTAGTTTATGCATCCAATTGTGTAGGCTTAGAATTGTATGCTTGCAAGGAATGACTAGCTGAATATTGATGCCGATAGAACAGCAGAACATTGAGATTTGAAAATCTTTTAATAAAAGGATAATTTGAAAAGGATTGCCCCTTTTTCAGATTTGCAAAACAATTCTGTGGGCATGTTTTGTACTTTTCTTTAAAATAAAGGATTGTGTGTGCAGCATTTCACGAGTAAATAAATCCGTGTCACATTCAGTGAGGAGCAACATATTGAAAATTGTTCCAAAAGGAATTAGGCCATCTTTTCAAGGCCATGTGTAGTTGCCAGCCATGATGACATTTAGCTCTACCCCAAACAAAGTCATAATTTTTGAAGAAATCAGTGTAGTACTTTTATCATTTTCTTTCTTTCTTTGAATAAGTAGATATAAATTATTACTTTTAAAATATTACTCTTATGACATTTGTACCTTGGACATGTTCCAAAAGTGAACTGTTTTCAAAAAAATGTCATCTGCTTCCTTGGCTTCTAAGGAGAACATTGATCCCTATATACTACATATTTTTAAAGTTGTATGTGATTGCTTAAAACATACTATTGTGGGTGACTTTTTCTCTTTTCAAATGGAAATATATAAAGATGCAACTTTTTAAAATGAAGGTTGAATCACATGAAATTGTTGATATCTGACCATTTTGACTTTAAAAATGGCAATTTCATTTGGTTCAATCAAATAGACTGTACTGGTAACATAAGTGAAATGAAAAAGCAGAAATGAAAGTACTTAGGTACAACTATTGTGTAAAAATGTATACATGTACAAAAAGATTGTAACTTGATGTTACACAAATAAAATGTTCATGGAGTCCTTTTCCCCTCATTAAATTGCTTGAATTTACAATGAACAAATTATTTAAAAGTTTGTTTTCTTTTGAGTTTCATGGAAAAAAATCTCTTCTTTAAAAATAACAAAATTAAAAACATATACCAAACTTAGTGATTCATGGGCTCTTTGGAATTTTAACGGTGTATACCTTTGTATTATTATCTGTATATCTTTTAAGTATAAACAGCCATGATTTTTTTTACTCTGTTTCCAATCCACTTAAGAGTTAAGGAGTATTCTAGTATGTACATGTTGTTTTTAATTTTACCTGAATCTAATGGGAGCTTCCAAAATTAGGCCTAGTAATCTAGCAGTATTTTAATTGGAACTGTATTTACCAGTATCGCCCAAGTTTTCCTTTTCACCCACTCAGAACAGTTTGTATCGTAAAATTATTTACATACTGGTTTGCTTTTGATGCTATCATCTGTGATATTTTTATCTCTGAGATAAATTTCCATAAATAAGTTAATTTTAAAAATCAGAATGCAAAAGTGATAAATTATGAATATACTTATTTTAAAAATATTTAAATAAGATATTCATCCAAAAATGATATTCTTAGTATCATTAACTTTGACATCATTGTATGGTGCCAGATTATAGTGATATGAAGCTTATAATACTATTTCACATTTTTATCCACTAAATAAAAACCTGCCCTGTGTTTTATTACAAAGTAGGTGGCCTGAAGGAAAAATATATGTATTCTTTCCTTTTGGTATAAAATATGCATTTGGGCTTCTCATTTCATCCCCAATCTGTGTTATTCCTTAAAAATGCAGAACTGCCTGAAGTCCTCTTTAATATTTAATTCAACAACTTTTTAATCTGTCATTATGCTGTGATGAAGTAAGCATCAAGTGTCGCTGAAAAAGATTAAATTATACTTGGAAATAGGAATTGAAATGATTTAGGGTTGGAGGCTGAATATTTGCTTTGCACAAGTAATAATAATAGTAGCTTGGGTGAAGAAGGGCTTTGGTTTGGCTTTAATGTCTTTGCCTTGCTGTGCTCCCCTGTGGCTCCCCCTGATTTACGCTGGCATTACTGAGCTTTATTTTATTTAAATGGAAGTAGAAAGTGGAAATTACTATACTACAATACATTAATTACTCCATACTATTTCTTTGAACTGATTTTTTTTCTGTAAACATCGTAAACAATGATGCAACCTACCCAAAATGGATAGCAGCTGTAAGCCATCCTGTAGTTCCTGTTAACAAGCTTATCTCAGAAAGGAAAAGTGGTAATAATTAATACCATCTACAGAATAGTGAGAAGCAAAGGAACATTTATATTTTTCCTGTCATAGAGGATGATATGCTACATAAGAATAAGCTATGACAGTATATGTTACTATTTTAACCACTGCATTTTACTTCTTGCTTTTAACATCTAGACTTTACATAGCCTGTGGACTATTTTGTACTTAAGGATAAAGGTACAAAGTTTTAGACCTCAGTGACTTCTGGATGGTTCAACAGGTGACAAAAGACTAACCTCTTTGGAGTACTTGGACTCTACTTATGTATATTTCTCTCTTTTTTAGAAATCTGTGTGGTGTTAATCTGGCTGCATAAGCTTATTTTAAATTTAGTTCTGTAGCTCTGTCTACACGAGGCCAAAGCAATCAGTCAATTTAGTGGAGAAAACTAATTGAGAAATTATTTGATCAAGTATACAGAAGAGCCCCATGTGGTTGTTTGAAAGAATGCTGTATTTCATTTTTACTGTAGCGCATGAGCATTGGTGGTTTTATGTATACTCTGGCTCTGTCTATAATGAATGTCTTCAGAACATACTTTCATTTATCATGATTTGGCATGATGATGGTCCTTTTCAAAATAAGCCTAGAAATAGGCTAAAATCTTGACATGCAGTACACCTGTTGGAATATTACCAGAGGTATATTCACTCCCAGGGATCCAGTGTATCTGTAACTTCGATGTCCACTTCCCTAGCATCATGTCCTATCTTGGGACAACAATAAACAAAAAAGCCCTCCTCCTCACTTTTTTTAAAAACATTCGAAGTGGGAATGTAAACTTAATGCAGTAAATTCAAAATTATCTATTCTACAGAATTAAAAAAAAATAAAAGTGGCAAAACGTTTTAGGTTTACAAAGCATTTAGTACCTTTTGGTTCCCTTTTAATACCTAGAAAAAGTCCAAAAAGCATTTTGCAAGTGGCATATTTATTTTTTCAAAAACTGTTTTTTAGCTTGAATTAATTTTATGCCCTAATTGAATTCCCTGAATATTTGGCTCCCCACTTTATTATTATATACTGAAGGGGTTGAAAATTGTACAGTTGTGTGGGTATTATTCCATGCCTTTTGTTTGTTACTGTTAGATATTGGTAATTAAAGTTCTGTTGTTTTTTTATAGCAAATTACCTCTTATAGGATGTCAGTATGTATTTAAAGGACTAGATTCACAGATTATTTACAATTTAGTGTTTTGATCTAGGACAGCATTTGGAAATAAATCAATTTTCAAACAATTCATTGATGTTTGCCTACACAATTTCATTCCTATTAAGGAATGCCTTTGTCAATGTGATTTTTTTGTTCTAGCACAAGACTAGTTGCCTTTCTGAAATCTGGTGTGCTTGTAGGGTAAAGTAAATGCATGTCTTTGTAGAAGAATAAATAAAAAGAGCAACCTGAGTCAATAAGCGGGTTCAATTCATGCCTACAGCCATGGTGGACAGCTCATTTTGTAGATGTGGGTGTTTTGTTTACATTTATAATGCAGCTTTATTTAATGCTGACAGATATAGCTTGTGGCAAATGATAGTCAGAATGTATGAGCAGTCATAATGCTTCTGTCTTCTTATAGTGTGCTGCTGAAAATAAGCAGTTCACCTCTGTTTTTATTGAGGAAAGGATATGAGACAGCTATAGCTTCGTGAGGCTATTTATTGAGTTGTTTTACTAGCTGTGAACATGCCGCTTTATAGCAGTTGTGAAAATGGACTTTGCTAGTGTGTGGGAAAGGAAATAACATTGCAGTATACAAGGGTAGTAAAAAATCTCTATAAATAATTTTCTGGACTGAGGAATATTCTCATTTAACAGGCAGAATGGGTTGTGGTTTTGGCTAGGTGTCAGTTTCCCCCCCCAGAGAATCACTAGTTGGAATTATCATATAATTTGGAGGCAAATTTTGATTCTATATCATTTAATTGGGTTAGAATTTAGGAAAGCTTGTTTACATACCCACCTAGATTTAGCATAGTGTTGTGACTTTTGGGACTTAAGGATCTATATTAACCAGCTTAGGGTATAAATTACAGGTGTTCAGTAGGCTGTGTTTATGTGCGATAAGACATACCTATAAGCTAATAATAGTATGTTTGTTATTTAAGAATGTATGCGTGATACAGAAAAACCTATATTCATATACTGTTTATAATGTAATAAGAGAATTCAGATGTGTAAGTAGCACACAGTTGATGGAAAAATTTTAAAGTACTTACATTTTGACCCCAAGGATTTATTATTCAAAATAATTAAGGGAAGGTGACAAACTAATCACAAAACTTGTATTTGTATTATTCCTTTCATCCTTGGAAATTATAAGCACTCACTACACTTGGACCTTTTAACTCTGCAACAAATTGTTTTGGTTGTTACACTAGTTTCTTTTTTCTGTTACTAAATCTTCCCAGGTCTACTAATGCTTTTTGATGTGCAGTTATTTATTGCCTACCATAATTGTAATGGATATAATACTTTTTATTCTTATACATAAAAAAAGAGCATTAGAAAAGTACTTATTCGAAATTTTTGTTACTTCTCTATTTTTACTCAAATGTTCATCATACAGTAGTGAGAAGGTGCACAAATAATATTTTCATGTATGCAAAATAATTTAGAAAGCAGTGTGAATCTCAGCAGGTGTTTCTTCCATGTCTATGCTCAAATTTCTAGAGAACACTGAATATTAAATTGAAATAACCCTCCCTTGATATTATGCAGCTAAAGTTCAATTTAATTCTCAGATAAGGTTTTCTCGGACACATATCATTTTTCCTTTCATGTAAATAAAAATCAGACTTAGATATGAATATTCTCTACTTTATAGAGTAAATCAAAATGCTGCAAAGTACTCACTTATTGCCTTTTCTTAGTGCTTTTATTAAGGCATTTCTGTTACCACTAAATATATGGATTATAGGGATGCTGTAAAATGTTCCTATTTCCTTCTCCACTGGCTGATGAAATGGGTTAATCTCTCAATAGAGCTATTTCCTTAATTCACCACCTGTTTTCAAATCCCTAGTAACCAACAAGGTAACTGAAGAGATTCCTCTGTGTGTGCCTTATATACCTATTTCACAGGGAGAGAAATCTAGAATAAAAAATGAAGACAAACTCTTCCTTAATTTCTTTTAGGGAACTTGTTAAACATTACTGAAAAGCTGCGATATTTAAAGTATTATTCGGCAGCCTGATTGTGTCACCTAATGGACATCTTTTCAATGGAAATTTTCATTTCAAAAGGGCATACCTCTATATAAAGTATATTTATTATCTTTTCAGCACATTGTGAGGATGTGGTAGATATATAACTAATGCAAGTTTCATATTTTTGATTTAGAAACAAAGGAACTGATTTTATATTTGTAAAGCCAAATGTGGGCTTTGGCTATTATGGTTAGAATGTCTCAACTGTATATAAGTAATCATTTATTGTTTAAATACAGAAGAGGCTGTAACAAAATGCTGTCAAGAGCCATCACACTCATTAACCTGCAAGCTAATTAGCCTCCTCCTGCCTGATTGCTGACAAGTTCTTCAGTCTGAACCCATTGCTGTTGTGTCAGCAGAGAAACACAGACTGAGGTAGAGGAGGTCTCCATTAGATGTTTGTGAACAAAGTCTCTGCATTAAAGGTTTGTTTTTTATACTCTGACAAATGTTAGAGCATTCATATTCCCAACTATAATTAAATTGGGAACTCTTAATTACTGTAATTAGTATATTAACTGTTTCCTGTTCGTCTATAATGGACTTGTAGAAATTACATGCAATTTAATGTGATTTAAAAAATTTAATCATTGTTTAAAAGGTTTCAATAGTTAAATGTATATCTAAATGCTATTCAATATTTGAAATAATATGCATAATAAAATCACTTAAATACACTGTCTTGTCACAACCAGTGCATATGCGCTCTATATTCACATGTCCTTTTTTTTCTGTGCAAACATGACATTCATTACCCATTAAAAAAATTTTTTTTTCCTGGTAGGCTAACATTTCTTAACTAGGTTGCAAATTAGCATTGGAATGATAGAACATTTTGCAAATGCATCTTAAAATATGAATTCATTAATTTGTGGAAGACTAATTCATTTAGAATAGCTTCTTGAGGGCAAAAAAAAATTCATAAGATATTTTGCTTGATATACCTACCATCCAATCAAACTCAAGACTTTACGGAGAGTACCAGGAAAAAAAGATAGAATACATTTTGTAATGGTAAGTGGTCTGAGTATGAATTGATGAAGGCTTTTCTTGATTTTCAAAATTATTACTATTATTGCTTCCTGATAAATGTTACTTACAATTTTGGTTTAAAATATGTGAATCATGTTCAACAAATTAGAGGCCTGAGCTATTTTAAAATGTCATATATATACCAGCAAAATATATTCATATAGCTAAAAAGAAACCCACATACTGAAATTTATTATACTTCTAGTTTATGTAGGGAAAACTGCTATTTGAGGGTATCTGATTTAAAAGTACTGGATTAAAGTAAGAAACAGCATCAGAGTTTATGGGAGCTTTCCATATAGGTGCATATTTACTGTATACTGGACATGGGCAGAAATACCATTTGCATAGCATCCTGTACAGATCTTAAACTACATGAATATATATTTACCACTAGCTGGCTTTAACTAAGCCCTAATTAAGGATTAAATGTTGTAAATAAAATTTAAAATATACTTATTAGTCATTTTTATAATAAAGATATTAATATGACTCATTTCCATTATCATTCACTTACAGGTGGCAATCATTTTATGAAGAACACCCAATGCACTGCAAAATAACATCATTCTTAATGCATGTGGCCTTTTAACCACAGTGGTCTATCCGTAAGAATTGTAACTTGAACCTCAAATCACCTGTGTGATGGAATAGAAAATGAAGTTCCTTTTTGTACTATAGTTCTGTGGTCTCTTGGCTAGGAAAGACAGATTTGAGGTCCTGAAGCAGTGTTTTTGCATTTTAAGAATAAAATTTATCAGTTGGAATCTACTGTTCTCACCAGCAAGGATACCTTCCCACCACCCATTTTGTTCCACTGCCCCCCACTTTTCTAGCACAGCCTGATTCTGAGAGAAGAGCAAATTTTTCTCCCAGAAACTTTCATGATCTACTTTAGAATATGATGCAATTTACTGTATTTCACTATGTATAATGAGCACCCATGCTTTTGGCCCAAACTTTCAGGGAAAAAAATCTTTTCTTTGAATTTTTTTAATTCATTCATTCATTCACTTATTTATTTATTTGTATTTAGATACTTGTTTTTTGTATTATAAAGGAATTTTAGCACTAATTTTTCAATATATTATGGTGCAAGAAATTTTATGTAACAAATTACAAAACACAAGAACAGATACAAGGCATTTCAGGTACTGCCTGTGTATATATGTGCATCCTCATTTTTCCCTCAAATATTTGGGCAAAAAAGTGCATATTATATATGGCAAAATATGGGTAAGTTTCAGAGAATTCAGTGTAATAATGAATCAAATTTGATTTCCAAAGTAAATAAAATGAGTTTAAGGGCCTTTTGAATTTTAGAGCCCATTTCAGAATTGTTGGACCACTTATAGTTTGTAATCATAATATCATAGAGTCATTAACTAAAATCGGAACTTGTCGAAGGAAGGCGACCTATGGAACATCTAGCTCAGTCCTCTTAGTTCACAGAGAGGGAAAGGAGAGAGGCACCTTGCCTGTGGCCGTACAACCAGTAGGACGGCAGAAGCGAAGTGAGGACTCAGATCCTTGGACTTCTTCCAGTCTGGTGCTCTGAGTTCCATAAATTCAAGTTGTAGTGGGTTGTTTAAGTATTTCCTTCCGAGTGTATCTGAGTATTTGTATTATAGCTATTTTGTATTAAATGCTAATGTTGTTTAAAGTATCTGAGATAGGAACAATATTTTTGATAAGTACAAGTTATTGTTTAGAGTAGCTGCTCAAATTTATGTAAAACATTTAGTCTTTTTAAAGAATACACAAATACTAAAGTAGAAATGGCCTATTTAAAACTGATTAGTAAAAAAGGCAAAAAAAAAAAAAAAAACTACCCCAAACAAGGGGTATTTTCCTCCAGTAAGTTATTTAATAAAAGAAACTTCTGTGGTGTTGAAGTAATTGAGAATTGAGGGCATCGTCTTCTGTAAAATGGTGGTGTGCTGTTTTGGCAATTCAATATATGTAACTGTTGAAGAGTAAAGCCCCCCAAAATATTTTCTTGATATTAGTTTTCATTTATAAACCAGAGTAATTCTGATTCCAAATGTTCATAGTAAACATTTGGAGATAACCCAAGGCAAGTTTAATTTTAGATTGGGCCTTTGCTTAATGTATTATTCATAGTATTGTATCATCAGTTAAGCATATCCCTGACAATAAACTTAAAACTTAACTTTCATAGTAATATCCACCCTAATTTGGTTGAGTCAAATAGTGACCTGACATGATTTATTTTTCCTCCTTATTGTAGATAATTTTTTAATAATGGTGGGATGCAGTTATTTGCTATGTTTTTCTCATTCCCTCCCCCCACCAACCCCTTTTTAACACTTCACCATTTTTGCTGCATGACCTGGTTTTGCATTTTTCTGATTCTCCGTTCATCTAATTAGTATGTTCTAAAAAGACCTGGACCACTTATTGTACAGAAATGTAGCCTGTGGGTATTTAATAAGGAGCTTTCAGTGCTACATTTGCATCTTTTGCTTGGGGTCTGAATAGTGAATTACCTTTAAGATCATTAGAAGCACTGCTGTATTGTTAAAATCAGGCCAACATATTCTAATGACAATTTAAAACTTCAGGCTTCCTATATAACCCAGGTGACCCCAGCATAATTGTGTGTAGTGTAGAAGACCCCAGGATAAACTGCTGATGGCTCAGCCCATCCTGCAGTGTAGACTCTGTAGACAGGTAACTTTACACCCAAATAAATGGCATGGAGATGTAGTGAAAGCAAATGAGTTTTATCCTAGTTATTTATACTCCAGTGTTTATATTACTTATATCATAATACTAATCCCCCAAATGTGACTTGCTACTTTTAAAAAGGAGACATAACCCCCAAGCAATGTGCAGAATGGAGAATATGTTTTATCAGCTAACTGACCATTTGTTAATGTAATACTTGAAAAACCAAAAGCTTAAAAGTGGAGCATTTTGCTTTCAGGTTCTTCCCATAAGCCAAGGACTAAATAGGGAGATACTCTGTTGTTCAGTGATTAAATTATAATTTATTCTTTCTCTGACCAAATGTAAGAGAACTATTAGTAGATACCAGGTAAGAGTTCTTAAATCATTTCTAAAAGATGACTTAAAATGCTGTTTTAAAGTATGTATGTATTTTTGCCCTGTAGCTCTCAGTGGGTTGGGCATTGTCCCATGAAGCAAAAAGTCACTGGTTCAATTCCTGGTCAGGGCAACATGCCCAGGGGCGGGGTTCAGTCCCCAGTTTGGGGCATGAACCAGAGGCAACGGATTGATGTTTGTCTCGCGCATTGATATTTCTTTCCCTCTCTTTCTCTCTTCCTGTCTTCCCCGGTCTCTAAAAATAAATAAATAAAACCTACTTTTTTTTTAAAAGGGGGAGTGACTTCAGATGCTAGAGGAGGTAATTTTTTTTTAAGTACATGTATTTTTGTTAGATTTTTGTCATTATTATAAAATTATAGAATTTAAAGCTATAAAATTATAGAATTTAACATCTTTTTTGTAGTTAACATTTTCACTAATTTTCTGATATCAAATTGACGTGATACTTACCTGCTACCTCCAGAAATGTTAGGGAGCTTAAAGGCAGCTGGTAACAAAAGTGACTTAAATGTAGAGAAAAATAGTGAAAAGTTTTATGTTTTTAAATAAATGCTTTTACTTAGAAGGCATTTATAGATTCAGCAACTGGCATTTACTCTGTATCCGAGCTTCTTGATGACATATGAAAAACTAAATAAATACAGGTATTTTTATATAACTAATTTTAGTAGATAACATGCTAATTGATTTAAAATGTAGCTATTGTACTTCAAAAGTGCATTTCTGAAATAGCTGTTTATTAATGGGAGTCTGAAGCTACTTAGTTGTGATCAATAATTCATGCTGAACAGCTATATATGTTTTAGCACGGTGCTATGCGTATAATGGGTACTTAGTAGAGGTTTGTTGAATGACAATATGGATGAGTGAAAGATCAACCTGAAACGAATACAAAGGAAAAGAATATGTGCTTTTAGCGCATAGTGGGGCCCATGTACTTAGTTAAGCCAATTATCCATTTACATTTTTCCAGAGGGTCTTGGTTTCAGTAACAGTTTCAAAAATATTTTTAAAATAATAACTGGGCAGTAATTAACTTGAGTTCACCTGATAGGCTGTCTATAGTGTGTTTATTTTGCTTATCTCATCCTTTTGTACTCTTGTTATCAATTTACTACTCACTTTTCCAGATCAACTGTGAAAAGAAGCCACCTGATCTGACAGGATCCTTATTTAAAACCATGACACCCAGTGTTGTCTTTCCTGTGACCTTCTTTTAATTGCGTTACCTTCATTGTTAGAGAAACCCAAATCTCTGGTTTCTTGAAGAAGCTGCTTTATTATATTTTTTAGGTCTATTGTTTTAGATTTATCATAGAGAAAAAACAGAACTTATACTTTTAAAATAAATTATTATTTCTTATATAGAGGGAGATTAATGGCAAGGACAATATGCAAAGATGTTCACTGAGAAATAAAATCAGTGAATTTTTAGTTAAAACTGGATCTAGCTTGCATACATATTTGAAAACACTATATAAGGTTTAACATATTTATGATCAGAGCATTGACCAGCGATACTCTGTTTAGTAGTTTTGCAGGATTTTCTCTTCTAAGAAGAATTTGTTGTACTTGCATTATTGTTTCCTTTGGGATTCCAGACAATGACTCTGTAGTCTGATTCATTAATATTGGTTGTCTTCAGCAGAGAGTATCCAGATTTGACCTGCCACGTATTAAATTTTTAATGTATTACTAGTTCTTTTACAGAGTAAGGCTTGTCTTTGTTCTTTGTATTTTTGTGCCAGTGCAGCTTGAAACAGATACAGATGTAATTTGTAGTATTGCTAAATATGCCTCATTTTAAAAATACACACACAACGCACATGCACAACTATAAGAACGTTTATTGGTAAAAATATTTCAGTATAAATAGCTACGTTTTAAAATATTGGAGAGTATACATTTCCAAATTTATTTTGAAAAGTGCCAGGGGTGTTATGTGCAATGTACAATAAGTTAATTATTATGCTATTACCATTGATGATGTTCAATGTGTATTAGTTAATGTGTTAATGACGTGTTAATTACTGTACATGTTGTGAAGACCCTTCAGGCTTGTGCTATGATGCAACATGTCAACTTGAACCAGACCAAGTAATCTGCAAAGCAGACTGTAACTCTTAAAAATAACACTTGTAAACATAAATTATAAATTAAATTATGCTTTTTATTATCCTTTTTCTTTCTGGTAGAATGAATAAGTAATTCTTCTGCTATCTGCACCTGTTAGAACCTAATACTGTCAGACTCTGTTTTCCCCAAGAGGATGGGAAGAGATTTGTTATGCAATAACTTCCGCTTTGTTTACGCTCCAGCATTTAGTGTACATTTTATATAGATTCATGTGCCTTGCAACCTGAAAGATCTTTTTTGTTTGTTTGTTTCCCAGGCTAATTTATAATGAAAGACACTCAATCTTTGTGCCAGCAGGTGAAAAGTGGCTTTGTTCAATTAGCACCTTGAGTTGATATTGAACTAATACTCCTTCGTCACTCAGTCTATGGCGCTCTCTAAACTTGTTGGCTAAATAGTTGAAACTTAAGGAGATCAGTCATAAAAAACTGGATGCCAATTTCAAATTATTTAAAAGAGGCCAGAATTTGTTGGGAACATGGAGTGTATCTTTTTGGCATAAATACAGTTTTCAAAATGTCAGTATTTGAACTTTATTATTTCAACTTTTGAATTCATAGTTGCTCACTTCTTTCTAACTGTTAGCATTTTTGGAAAATATACCTGGTGATCATCTTTAAGAAACTAATTTGGAGAAAATTATAAAATTATAGAATATAGATTCATCCAGTATTATTTCTTATTCTTACTCTTCAAGATTGTTTAGTAGTAAACAAACAAAAAAAAAATTTATAAAGAATTCAAGTTCACAAATGAACTAAGGATTGTGTAGTGAGGGTGTTTTTTAAACACCCAGAACTAACTCTTAAAAATACAAAAATAGAATAGAAATGAATGTTCCTGCCAAGCAGTTATTCTACTTTTAGATTCTGTTAACATAATACGTACAAGAGGTAGTGAAGAGTTTAGGTTGTAAAAGCTAGACTACCTACCTACCCACCCAGGTTCAAATCTTGTCTCTTTCATTGTCTAGCTCTGTGATAGTAAGAGTGTGCGTAACAATAGTACCTACCTCTGACGATTGTTGGGATGAGTTAGTTAATAGGCTGTTTGAGCAGTGCCTGACACATAGGAAGCACTCAATAAACATGAAGTCTTATTAACCTACCTTTAATATTATAATGAAAATTATTTGGAAGCATTTAATTTCCACAAGCTCTTTGAATTCCCTAGGACCCATTATGAATGTGAGTTTTTGGTTTTCAGTCATTATAGTCCCATACCTCATCACAGAAAAACATCTTATTTTGAATGATGATTTTATTTCTACCATGTTGTTTACATTCACCTGAGTCATCCTAGTTTTTTCTTTCTTTTCTCTCTCTCTCTCTCTTTTTTTTTTTTGTTCATTTAACCTTGCTTGATTTCAGTATATAGCACAGCTCTTACTGAGATTTGTATTAGCATTGAAGGATATTCTGACCAGAACTTCGGCCTTCCTTGCAAATATTTGTGTATCTCTTGTTTACAGCCCTGATGTCCTCTTATAATACCCATGCAAAAGGGATTCTAATAAATCTTGTGCTCAGCATTACACATTGTTTGTTTTAGTTGCCTTTCACTTCATGCTTCCCACTTTAAGAGCGAGCCATTATGAAAGGTTAGATTCACAGTTAGCAGGCTTTAGCTCTCCCTTTTGAATCAGTGAGGTTGCCGTTTTATTGCTCTCCGACTTACACTTCAGTGATGAGAGTAAACTAGCATCAGATTAAAGGTCAGCAAATCCCATCAAAGAGAGGAATATTAGGGGCAGAGATAGTTGGAGAGGCAGCACACCACTGGGTATTGACAGGGTGATTCCAGGGTATCAGTCAGCAGAATTATAGCTGCCCAGAGAGTCAGTACAGCTTTAATGAGCCTGTGTGAAGAGGAAGAGGGTGGATTTATGTAGTTCCTCATAATTTTCTGTAGAGACTGTTATTGCAGACATTCTGTGGGGTGTTCTGGTCTTTCATTTAATTCAAAGGTCCTGGAGCTTATCCATCCTCTAAATTCCTTTTTGTTAGCTCAAATCAAAGTTGACATTTCCATGGTTTACCACCTAAAATACCCAGTTCAAAATCAGGTATCTTTTGGCAATTTTGAAATCTGTATACTATTAATATAAATCTACACTTATATTTATGTTAACACATACATATTTCCTCTTCAGAAAAATGGGTTGAATAATGATTTTTTTTTCATGAGTAGACAACAAGGGAAAACGTACATTTACACATTGCCCTCTAAGTGACTGGGGGAAAAAAACCTGTTTGTAATTATATTGCTCTTCAAAGGATTTTAATTCATTCTCTTTAAATTGACTTTTCTAATTAACTGTTTATATGCCTGTTTGTGCACACCTCATCTCTTTATGCCTCCAATACCACTCACTTTTCTGAAAAAGATTTTTTATCTCTGGAGAGGAAATGTTCTTAATTGTTCTAATGAGCAATACTACGTTTAATTCCTATTTTAGTCCACCATGATTTTGATATGACTTTGTAGTGAATTCGACTCACATTAATTTCTTATCTGAGGGGTATTAAATCTGATTTCAAAATCTAGAATATGCTTCGGGAAATGATGTTTATGAAAAATGTGGGTATCTTTGCTATAGGTTAGTTGCTTAAAGAGTTAGTGATATATAGATAGATTTTTTCAGTTGAGATTTTATTTATAGGTCACTAGAAAACAGATGGTTTGTGAAAAAATTATCAATGAACTTGTACAAAATGTTTTGTTTTATTAGCCACACCAGCCACTTTTTGTGATTTGTATTTAAGAATACACTATTTTGATTATTTATAAGTAAGTGAATACATTATTAACATAGTGGGTCTTGTTTTTGTGATTTGCTGCTTGGAAGACGCTTTTAAGCTTCTCTGCCATTGTCCTTTGCATGCCATGTGGGTGGTCTTGCTTTTCAGACACTTACATGGTTTTTAACGGAAGAGAGTGATGGATGTGATACGACCATGAGAAGCACAAATCCTTTTTAAAGTTCACTGTTGACTGAAACATCTACAATGCTCATAGCAAAATGTAAACTCCTTAAGAGAGATGCATACAGACAAGTAGTCTGTAAAAATAAAGGAGCTATCTTCAGTTATTAATTCGATGCTGTACTTATGTAAAGAGCCAGCATACTTAAAAGCAAAATGTGGAAAGTCTAGTAAGTTCATGCTTCCTGTAATCATGCTACACTTCACAAAGCCTTTTCGATGGAGTCTGTGTCCTTTATAATAATACAGACAAAATTTTATGCTGTATATTTCCATTGGAATGTACTGAGAATGTCAGTGACCCTCATGCCACATTTACTAGCATGCTATTTTGAGCAGTGTATGTGCATCAGGATAATTTGGCATTGCAAAAACAATAAAGTGGATATTCCTCCCTGCAAGAGGAGAAAAAGGAACCAGTGAATATCTGGTATTCATAATGAAGCCAACTGACTGCAATTTATATAGTGGCCTTTGAACAATTTAGAGGAAAGGGAAAGAAGATGGCTGCAGCAAAGGGGAAAGGAAATGAATATAAAGATAAGTATGAGATTAATTATCTGATAGGGGCAGTACTCTTACTGCCATGAGGGTTGTATGAGTGACATTTACTGATCACCTTAAAGTATACAACTAAGTGTATTGGGTTCTTAAAAATTGAACTGGGGTCTAGTATTTTATTTGAGAAAATTATGAATGAAAAAATCATTGTTCTGAAGTGGTACCATTTTCTCCATTTGGTAGTTTCTGACCAAAAATAAATTTTTATCATGTATATATTATACATATAGTCTTTTAAAATTTCATGCATTTTATCTGTGTAATACTTGATTGAAGATTTCTAAAATACTGAGAAGATGGATAATTGTGGTCTAATTTTGACTAATTTTAATAAAATACTATGTAGCCAGTTAAAACACGATAATGAGTACATTTGCAGGAAGAAAGAGTTTTCATTTCAAAACAAATATCACTGCTTAATTTCCATGTGGTCGTCTGCATGTAGCCATTCTCTGGATTTCCGAGTTTACATAAAAGTGTGTGGACAGAGATCAGTAATAATGAGCCATGTTTTATCAAGAGTGTTTTAGCATCCGCATACTCAAAGTGCCACTCTGCTACCAGAAGTGATACAAGAGTAAAAGTAACATGAGAGTAAAGAGCAAAAGAAGAAAACAAATACTTATGTCATAAAAATTGAGAAAGGCAAAAGCAATAAAACTACATACCATTAAAATATATTGCAAAGTAATGGCAACACAATCTATGACAGAGAAATTTGACTTAAAAAAAAAGCCAATAGATAAATAAATATATAAATAAGCCCCTGAAACACAACAATCTCAATCAGATTTGACTACGTGGTAGGTGAATGTTATCAGAAATCAGATAAAAGTTTTAATTATAGGACAGAGTTGTTTCACTTTACATCTTAAGTTTACAGAACTTCCTTTTTTTTTTTTTTTTTTTTAATTTATGGCATGGCTCTTGGCAATATTTTATTTTCACAGGTAATACTAAGAAATTCTGTAACTAGTTCTTTGACTTTGGGAAATGTAGTATTTTAATAAAAACAGATTTTAGTCTGTATGATTTAAAGTGAATACCACTATTACTTTTAAAGTAATGATTATGTGCTAGGTATTGTTTTAGGCATTTTACATATTTTATAGCATTTAAGCTTCACAGTTTTTCCTTGGTGGTGGTATCTCTATTTATAGAGAATGAACTTGAGACCTTGCTTACAATTACATAGCTAATAAATAACAGTCAGAATTTGAATCCAGGCTATTCTGACTCCATATTCTCCAGTAGCATACTATATTCTTCAGTAGTGGAGTTCATTTATGCGGTAGTTGCAAAGTGAATTTAAAGTCCTACCTTATAACCTATTTCTCTAGGTATCTGAGGGATAGTGGAATCCTAGACTTAGAGGAAGACAGGCTTATGTTTGAATCATTGTTTTCACATTTACTAGGCATACTATCTTAAGCAAGTCACTTGACGTCTTTGAAGTTTCATTTTCTCATCTATAAATGAGGATGATGGCGCCTCCATCCTACAAGGTTATGTAAAAACCAAATGGAAGAGAATGTAAAACATACAGCTTTCTGCTTGGCCTGTAATATATGCTTAATATGTATTGAAATTTGAACAGAGAGAATTTTTAGTCTAAGCCATAGAATGAGACCCAAATACTACAGGGGTTTTATATGATCACATTAAGTACTGTAAAATAAGAAGTTAAAGTCACCTACATCAGAAACAAAAGGACAGAAAATATTTGCATTTTGGCAGAAACATCTTGTGTTACAAACTGGGTCTAGGAGGATATTACCAAAGTCTGGAAGGTTTGGTCTTCCAGAAAATAGAGTAGTGAGGGAAGCAGCTGTGTGGAGTGGCATGCACGCTGCCCTCCGTGCTAGTCAGAGCAGGCACCACAGTGTAATGTTATCCCATTCACAGCATGGCAGTGATCTTAACTGACAAGGCAGGAAATGAAAGTGCCATGGCGATCTCATTCTGCAGGGAGAAAAGGCAAGGGAACAGAATGAGAGAAAGGGGAGAATTGCAGTAGGAGTTTGTGTAAACAAATGCTGAAAAGTCCTGGAAATGCGCATAATAGAAGAGGACTAATTGGGTTTTTCCGGGAAGTCCAAATGTAGGCCTCCAGCATTTTCTAGTGAGGAGACCCCAGGCATGTGGTAAATTTAAAAGGATATCATTGGCATATTAGAGCATTAGATCACTGTTAATCACGTAGAGTAGCTAGTCACAAAGGCCTGTAGGTGTTAAAGCCAGTGTTATTATAATTCTTTTCCCTCACTTAGGTCCTGAAACTCATTGCTTTTTCTTTATATTCCATTTTCAAATTTAGTTGTCATATTTACCAATCCTAAGAATCTTCTTAATAGAGCATTTTGTTTGAACATTATCTGTTTAGCTAAAAAGAAAATGGCTGTCCACCCCCCCACACTTGTAATAATTTCCTTGAAGAACAGAACACAGGTAACCCTTTGTGCCAATATGCCTGAGAAACATGGCCTGTTTTTTCCTTCATCCTTTTTTCACTGTCTCAGGCAAGCACAGCATACTTCATATCTTGCCCTAGCCCTGTTCTCTTCTTCTGTAGCTGACAGTGCTTATATATCAAGAGCGCCAACAAGATGCAGCTCCATTTAACAAAAAAGTGCCTTAAAAATGTAACTCTTCTTTCTGCATTTTTATTGCACAGTCCATCTGCTCCTTCATCTTGGCTGCTCTTCACTTTCACAGTGACAAGGCTCGCTCCTTTTTCTTGTCTTTTAGACAAGATCTAATTGGCAAGTGGGAAGTCTTCACATTTTTGCCTTTGCCAGCCGCCAGTAGTTTCAGACTTTTATGTAAACAGTTGGCTAAAATAGACTTGAAGGGTAAAGAGAAACTGTGATGAAAACGAAGGATTAAAAAAAAAAATCCCTTCCCAGAGAATGAACATACCTTCCTACAAAAGTATAATAAATGTTTTTGAATGAACTGTACTGTAGTTTTGTCAGTTACTGGGTAAATACAGTAAGTCTGATCAATATTGTTGATGGCTCCAAATAGCAAAATGTTTAGCCTGAATCATTATTTCATGCGTAACTCTTTTGTGTAAAATATTCCCGTTTCTGGTAAAATAAATTCTCTGAACTTGTGGTGCGGTGGGGATTGATGGCATAGCCGGTGAGAGGAACAGGTCCCTAAGAGATCTCTGCATTGCCATTTGCATTGCTGGGATTGTGCAGAAATGGCAGACTCATATCCTTGGGAATCACATACTGGCATAGAAAAACACTGGTGATTCAAGAAGTGCCTTTAAACGGTGTCCCTTTTCTCGTTTAAAGTACACCTGTGGAACTGCAGGAAAATAAACAAGTAGGCTCTGCCCAGGAGTCTGGTACCTGTACAGACCAAGATACTAATAATGTCATTATAGCAGCTAGCTGCTTTCCACTGAACCTTTAATAAAGGTCATTAGTTGCCTGCTTTCTTGAGTGAGATGGCTTTGCAGCAAGTGCTTGGAGAAAAGTTATCAGTGCTGTGTGTTAGAAACAGGCATTCTGCCAACAGCTTTATAATGAAGGTGAAATGTAATAAAGCAATGGATTGACAGTTTATGTGTTGAAAGTGAAGGAAATGGAGGTGTGGAGAAGCATTATAGGGAACCTTTCTAGTCATATCTTCAATTTAACCATCAGAAGAAATGCTTCAAAACCTTAGATTTATGAATTTCTAGTAAGCAGTTTCCCAGCATGTAAACAAATCTCAGTGGGCTGTTTTAGGAAGGTAGATTTGGGCAGTGAAGTAATCATTTTTATTCCTCTGATTTTCCAAATAGAAATGGACATATATGATAAAAATGTCAGCCACACTCTCCACGTCAGGGCCCTAACAGGATTACATGTCAGTTCTTAATGTCTCGCTCTGTTTTTCTTTGCCATGAATGGCTGCATTATTGCTCACAGGAACTTCACTGTAATATATGGTAAGAGACAAGTAGCTCTTTATGGCCAGTGATTATTCGGTTTGAATGAAACCTGTGATTTATGTCCATTTAACTGAAAAGCCTTGTAAATTCCCAGTGCTGCATTTTTCCTCAATAGAGAATGAGTCAAGCGAAAGTGACAACTAGGTTGGCGTGGAAATGTGCAGTGCATTGCCGTGTTATATTTAATACACCTGACATGAAAAACGTGCACACACCACACAGTCACCTTAAATAGGAGTGAAAGTGACATTAGCTTGTAATATGACTGCCATATTCAGTGGATTAGACACTAACATTGGCTTAAAAGGAGATTTGGAGCCAGAGTGGGATGAGCATGGGGCCACAGATTGTGATAGGCAGCTCTATCCTCATAATATTTTAAAAATTAGTTATTTTTACAGTTGCTTCTACTGATATCTGTAAAATAATGTGACTCTTCCCTTTCATTACACGTATTATCTTTATCTTTATAGTTTAGAAGGAGAGCATGAAATCCCAGTGCAAATATTATTCCAGATCTTTCTTTAGGAGGTGCTGAGATCATTCAGTTGGCCTTTTTTGTTTGTTTTTGTTTTTGTTTTTTCCATCTCTGTATCAGTTAGACCCCACTTTAGTGTCTGCCTTACCTGTACTTGGGCTTGTCTCCTTAGCTGTATCTCTAATTCACCCACTGTTTGTCAGAGCCCCAACCTCCCTTTCCTCACCTCCATGTTAAGTCTAGTTTAGATAGTGGCACCGTGAGGGATTTTTCAGTTTCTTTGTCTACTTTGCTTCAAAATTATATTCCAGTTTGCACAAACAAAAGTAATTGTTTTAAATAAGGTTTTATAACCATGGGGCTTGTGACCTTCATTTCATTTCCAGGTCTTCTGTTTCATACTTAAAATTCTTACTTAAGGATATCAGATGGAAATTATTTTAACTTGTTTTAGGTTTGGGGAGAAAAGTAACAACAAATCTGTATAGTCCCTCTTTATAATTTGGTTTCTCAAACTATGTCTGACTTGATTTTAAAATGAAGAAAGCAGAAAATAAAGTTGGTGTTTTCTTTTAGTCATCTTGTACTTTCAGATTACAGTCCTGGTTGTTACTTTTAAATAACAGATGCAAAATCGATGGAAAATTATAAGAAAAATGGAAAATTGTAGAATTGACACTGGTTTCAATGAAGCCAAGAATTCAGGGCCTGCTGAAAATATCTGATCTGGCCTTGTTTTACATGATACTGCTAGACATTTCCCTCTGAGCTAGGACTGCTGTGGTAGTTGAGTGAATCAAGAGAAAGTCCATCAGCAAACAAAATTATAGAGATTTCATAGGCCTAAACTTATGAATCATTTGGGATCTGGTTTTATGGCATGCTCATTAGGGGGAAAAATCAGATAACTCAAGTTCCCATAATAGCTTTTGTTTCACAGCAGGTCTGAATAATGTATTGTTTACAAAGTAAAAATGGTCTGATAACTTTTCTTTATCATTACTATGGATGTTGTGTGTCTTCTGTGATTGTGGAAATATTGTAGGGCTAGATCTTAGTTATGCCCAATTCATGATCATGTGTGGAACACATGTGAAGCAGCCGTGGTCTGAAACCGCTCTTCAGTCCTGGATGAACAGAAGTTACTTGTGGTCCAGTGGGCTTGGTCCTTGAAGTGAGGGAGCTGTGAAGCTTAGTTAGTGCCCATATTTGCACCTCCTTCTCTCAGGTCAAGCCTTCGTTGTGTTAGAATGTTGTTCTGTAAGAGAGGCTACTACTGTACATTTCAGCCACTACAGATTTCTAATCTGCTTATTTATAATTCAAAAGCTTGCCTATATATTAATGAACCCTTAATGAGCTGTTGAAAATGCCTGAATTACAGTCAGATTATTAAACTCCAGCAGCCCCATAATCATACCATTTGAGTGGGCTTTAGGTACTTTTCACATCTGCAGCTTAGTATTGTGAAGGGTATGCGTTTATTTGGAGGAAGCTTTGTAATAATTTTGACCCGTAATTTATTTATTGCCCTCCGAATGCAGTCGTGTATGCAGATGCTCTCTCCCATTATCTGTGGGGCAGGTGCACAGCATGTTGAAAGACAGCTAATTAGGATTTGCTGAAAGATATGCAAAAACTGTGGGCTTATAACAAAGCCAAGTTCATTGTTAAACAATGTTTTACTGTGTTTGTAGGATTTGTCTAAATCTTAGGGATACTGAAGTGAATGTTGTGGTTATACATGTATTGTAAATAGGGTTGTTTTTTAAAAAACTTTATAATGCTTTGATAACCAAGCCTAGATGTAAAACTTTATAAATCTCTACAAATGTCCCAGTATACATTTTGGATTAAAAATAAGAATGACCAATTTTAAATTATTGTTTTCTCAAGTTTCAGTGTGAAGATATTAAGATCCTTTGAAAACCGCATAGTCCAATTCATTCTGGCCCTTGCAAATTTACGTTCCTTAAAATGTTTATAGGTGCCTAGAGGACTAGGTGTTATGATTGGAAGCCATGTGTGACTTTGGCAGGTTAGTAAGCCAAGTAATAGTGAGTGAATAGGTAGGTAAGATGAGGAATCAAATAGTAATTTGAAGAAAAAAATAAGAAATAAGTAAGGAAAGATGAAGAAAATAAACAGAATATTTAAATTAAAAATAGTTTTGGAAATCACGTATTACTATTTAAAGATCCGTAATCATGACTTTGCTTAATAGAGAAAAAAATTTGATTTACTTTCCCAACTACAACTAGTCCTCAAATAATGTTTCATTATAATGTTGATGAGATGCAATAGGAAATTAACCCTTATTTATATCAATTAGCCTATGGTAAAATTGGTTTCCTTATACTGTATGTCATTTCACTTACAGTCACAGAGTCTGCTGGCAATGTGAAATGACTTACTGTAGAGTTATGACAGTGATTTTAGTATTGGTAAAATAACCTTCTTAATGTTGCTTAATTATAAAGTGTTCTAGTACTTTTCACCCACAGGAGTGTGAACTTTTTGTCAGAAAATGATTTTTTCTGATTAGATTTGATGTACATAATTTATAAAGAAAATGCAGAAGGATTGCATTAAACATTTTTCCTGCATTTGAAGGAAACACCAAAGTATGGATTTACTTAGGATTTTAGAAGTGATATTACTTATCACAAAGGGAAAACATTATGCCAAATGAAAATACATACTTATAATGATCTTTATTTGTGTTCACTAATTTTGAGCTTAATTATTGCTCCCTATTTGTATGTTGGTTTATATGCTTATTAGGTACGAATGAAAGTGCTATAGATGGCTAATTAGTTTGTGTCTTTTGCGTTTCTTCCTGACAAATTTCCTTCTTCTGTCTTCCTGCTTCCTTGTGTATTAATCATTGAGCATCTTCTCTTGTGTGCCACATGTGTGCAGGGGAGTATAATCATTTTGTCTGTGGATGTTGATCTGCTATTAAAGAACCTCACCAAATGTCCATAGGGAAAAGAACAATAAATATTTGTACAAGTGGAAAACTGGAAATCCAGAGGACACTCGAGGGTATATAAAAGTACATTTCCAAGAGAAGCACAAGTATCTGTGTAAATATAAAAAAGAAATAACAAACAAAAATGTGAGCAAAAATTTAGTGTAGAAGGGAGAAACGTAAGGAACTCCCAAATGAATAGTATGAAATGAAACAGAGCCTGAAGTGCCAGATAAGAGGCTGCTCAGTGAGTCATCCCTGTATGTCACAGGCACAAAAAACTTGGTATGTGGAACTACAAGGATGCCGAGGTCATGAAATTTTAACATGGAAAGAAAATGAAAGATGTTGAAAATACCAGTGTAACCAGTATTTGGCAGTTTCTTCTACATCTATAGCAAATACATGGTTGTCTATCTTTAATTATCAGCAGTGTGCTGATAGTGATTTTATCTTATTTAAGGGAGTTAATCTAACTTTTCAGTTCCCTAAATGAATTATTGTCTTAGTATATTATTATAGTTTTCAAACTTTATTTATTTACCTCTGAGCAGGCAACAGATATAATTTTAAATTATTGTGAGTGAGTTTTATTATCCAGTTGAAATTATTCTGAAGTATATTTTTAAATGAAAGTGACAACTTTAAAGTGTTTTGAGGGAGGGAATTAAAGTTGTTCATTTGAGTTAAGACAGCCAAGAGCTCTCTCCTGCTGTGGGTGTAGTTCAAGACATCTAGGAATGAAATCTGTTCTGAACTGATGGTAGTTTTGGGTTAGCATATAAAATTTCAGAGCTGGTGCTCAGTTGAGTACTTGGCAGCTTATAGATGTTACTGTCATGTAAGTTACACTAGACACAGAGTGCACCACTGTGAATAAACAAAAACAGGCACAGACGCAAAAAGCAGAATCCAAATGCAGACATGCAAGATGCCAACTTCCTTCACCCCTGCCCCAAGATGCCTTGTAACTAGTGTGAAGAACCTGCTTTTAAATAGATTTACAGAGGTTAATTGGGCCTGGGATATTTTAGATTATACTATACGTTAATGAAAATGCTGACTTCGAGCTGTCGTGACTCCAGTGCTTTTTATACCCTGATAATTATTTTAAAACTTTGTCTTCTGTGTTGTTGAAAACATCTTGGCAGAAAGCCTATGTGACCTGATTAAACCTATGAATTGTCAGCTGTGATCTATAGTACTCAGATGAGGTTGCTGACTGGGCATCACTTAGGAAGGTCTTTATTTAAAAGCAAAATTAGATTGAGACTACTGTGCCCAGCACCATATTGCCATGTTGATAGTACATTTTTAATACTGTATTTAGTGTCCTCGTTTTATAATTTGTTGACAATTGCTTAACAAAGGCGTTTAATAATATATATTTTTAAAGCATAGCTAATTATCTCATGATGCACATATTTCTCTTCTGAAATTACATGGCGGAGAAGCCCATCTAATCCTGTTGATTTTTAATTTTGGGATGTAGCTTGTGAATTAATTGTTCTGTGAGATTTTAAATTGTTCTTCTAACTGTACAGAGAAACAAAATAACCACCTTTTTTTTTGATGGGTTTGTTTTATATCTTTGGATGCTTTTTTTCCTTTCTTAATACCCAGAATTTTTACCTTCTTCCCATTTTATGCTTAAACCACGTAAATCTGGGAAGATTGGATGTCAGAATA
Organism: Glossophaga mutica; assembly: GCA_039655065.1. Classification (NCBI taxonomy): domain Eukaryota; kingdom Metazoa; phylum Chordata; class Mammalia; order Chiroptera; family Phyllostomidae; genus Glossophaga; species Glossophaga mutica. The sequence continues at coordinate 211,667,461 of CM077305.1, forward strand.
TTCTGGAAGCTAGGGCTACCTTTTTCCATGGATCCAATCTGGGGTAAATTGAGAAGGGGTGATCTTAGAAATTCTGGGATGCATGTAAATATTATCTTGAAAAGAATTTTCATAGTTATGCTTATTGATAAAATGTGAACAATGAAATTCTCAGCATGAATTGCAATACACTGATGTTATTTGATCATTTTCTCGAATAAATAAAATACTCACACTATTTGTCCTGTTTCTCGCTTCTTCTCTCTTGTCTCTCTCTCTCTCCCTCTCTCTCTCTCTCTTTCTCTTTCCTTGAAGGTCTCAGCATCAGAGGAGCCCAGGAGGAGGACCCTCCCGATCCCCAGCTAATGAGACTGGACAATATGCTTTTGGCAGAAGGGGTTTCAGGTCCTGAGAAAGGTGGGGGATCGGCGGCAGCAGCTGCAGCCGCGGCAGCCTCTGGAGGTTCTTCAGATAACTCTATTGAACACTCAGATTACAGAGCCAAATTGACCCAGATCAGACAAATCTATCATACAGAACTGGAGAAATATGAACAGGTCAGCAGCCGCCACTCTCATAGTCCTGCACAAACCCTCTATTGCTCTGCTATTAGACTGCGCTAACCAATTCTGAGGGCTGTGAGGGGTAGGTGTTAACACAAAGAGCAAAATAAATAAGGTCAATGCAAAAATCTAAGTGACGTGTTGGATTCATGAAATAAAGTCCCTTTGAGATTTCAGAGGTGGAGCTAAACTATTTTATCCCATCTACTTGTTTTAGTTTTATTCATTCCTCACATCCACGTGCCCTTACTACCACACCTGCAGCCATCCTTCCCCTCTAACCTCACCACTTTATGCTCTTCAAAGCGTCTATCATTAACATTTATGCACTGGCCTTGTTCATAAGCTGTGACAACTTTTAAAGGGAAGCACTGCATTGTGAGGTTATCTCTCCTGTAATGTGAGCTCCAGAATCCTCCTAGGGATTCTTATGGATAGTATCCATAGCAGGGGGGATGGGTGGGGGCATGATAACTTCACAAAGTAAGCAGGTTCTGGTCTATGTCTCTGACATAGAATACTAGGCGTTGTGTTAAATTCCTGATTAGAGAGAGTGTGGATTAAAAATGCTATTCTCAGCAATTATATTAACCATATTTCATTAACTCTAAGATGTCTTTGATTTTAATCTGTATCATTGTTTTATGTATCATCAAGAAAAAATTAACACTGCCCAATTTAACTATAACGTCATTGATTGTAAAATGCTTCCAAATTTCAGAGATGTTAAAATGTGTGGAAAAACAAATAACTCTTAGATTCAGTGAAAAAAGGTAAAATGTTCATGGTTCGTTTTAAACATATTTTAGTTGTTAGTTTAAGCCTGAAAACCTGCTTAGTTTGAGGAATTCTCATTGAATAGTAATTAAAGAAAACATTATTATGAAAATGTTTAAATATACTGTAAAATAAAGAGAATATGATTATTAAGTCAGATCCTATTTACAAGTTTTTAGGTCAAAAAAGTTGTGAGTTGGCCATTTTATAGAGTAAACCCAAAATAAGGAACTGCCTAGATATACCCATCATGTGGATAAATAATTATTACCATTTTGTTAATCTTATTTTGTCTATCTCTCCTTCATCTCCTTCTTCCCCCACTTTTTTTGGTGGAGTATTTTAAAGCAGTCTTAGGCACTGTACCATTTTACCCATAAATATTTTACTATATAGTTAGGTATGTCTAAAGTCTGAACACCTCAATATGATGAAGAAATCCTGGTCAGTTTTAATGCTGTTTTTTATTCTAAGTTTCCTATATAGTTTCAGTTGTATATGTTATTTTTTCATTGCCTTCTCTAATATGCTGACTATGGTGGTATTAAGCAAATGCTGGATTTTGTCCCAGAGGTGAGTGTGTTTTGAGGAAGGGTAGAAAGATTTATGTAGTTCGATGTTAAAATGCAATATAAATTAATCTTATAAGGTATGTCTTTTTTTTTTTTTTTTTGTGAATAAGACTTCCTGGGAGCTCACACTATATCTCTAGTCTCATTTGTAGGAATGATTTTTGGTTGAAGATATGCAAATAAGAATTTTAGAAAAATTATCTTGTGTATATACATAAAAAATGGAGCTTTCTGATTTGACATATGAATAATTGAGAGTAAACAAAATAAGTAATGGTTGAAAAGGTTGCCCTGAGCATAAACAGTGGGAAATGGCTCTAATTTGTAGTAATATCCTAATTACTTAACTTTATGTTAAATACCTCTATACATACTCACTAAATAAATACCACCAGTCACCTTGCATGAAAAGATCCATAATATTGGGCCAAATGGCTCTACTTTTTTTTGGCTGAGGAATTAAGATGGTTTCTTATTATGTCCTTACATGACTCTTCACATCGACATCCTTATTTTCTCCCTATAGCCCTATTGGAAGTTTGGCAAAGCTGGCATTATTCAATGTCACAGGGGGGTTGGGGGTTTTCTGTTGTTGTTGTTGTTTTGTTTTGTTTTGTTTCTGTGCTTTCAAAATATACATGTACACACATGTTCTTCATAAATTAATCTACACTTAAGTATTTTTGGATTAAATATCATATTGGGAAATAATGAGTTTTAAAATGTAATCATGAATCTTATTTTTAGATTGTTTAGTAGCCTGATAAAAACTATTTAAATGTATATTTAGTTTCTCATTTTTAACACTTTGAGAAGGAAAAATATATAGATAAATGAAATCAGTGCAGTATTATAGACAAATAAATAGATGAAATATGACTAGTTGGCTGATTCAACAGAGTTTAAATTTACGTATTTTCTTCTGTAGGTTCTGAATTGTTTTAGAAATAACAGCAGAATTTTATTCTTTTGAGTTGCCTTTGGGGTGGCTTTTACAGATCTGTGAGTTTTGACATAAGATGATAGTCAGCTTTTTTAAAAAAATCTTTGGGATACAAAGTCTTTTTATCTGGGATAAACCTTTCAGGGATATTTTTTGGAATTACTAGAAGGGCTAAACAGAACTAAGTGAGATGAAGGGGCGATGTTGCTAAAATAGATGGTAATATAATTTCCATTTTACAGATGAGAAAATGAGACTCAGGTTATTTGTCCAATGTCACACATCTAGTTAGTGTCAGAATCAGGCATTGAAATCTGTTTCTGACAATATGTCTTCCTTTTTCATTGAATTATGCTGTTACTTATGTTGAATTGCAAAATAATTCAGGTACATTCTGGCTTTCTCTGATTTGCTCATGGTGGATTGCATTTGGAATAGGATTAGAGTAGAGATGGAAAAAAGAACAACTATTTTAATCACTTTGCAGAAATTATATTTTTCCTCCTAAAAGTGAATGCAGATACTCTGAGTGACAGAAAGCTTATTAGTAAATTGGAAGAGCATATAAGTTAAGGCAGAGGCTTCATCAGAAAATTGTGTTGAGTCTTTTACTAAAAGAAATAAACTACATTGGATCTAGAGCTATTCACTCTACTGTGTTTTGTAATGAAAATGTATCTGAAGCCTGTTTAGATTTAGATTGCCATAAAATTAACAAACACCACCAGTGCAGTAAATTAAAGTACCTTGTAAACACAGCCACATTTACAAAGCTAAGCAGACTAGAGCTACAGTTTGAGCAAAATTAAATCCAAGCTGCAAGGCTCTGTTTTATGTATGTGTTTTAGGAATGGTGCTATCTTTAAAATACTGCCCTTTTTTTCTCTATAAAATGTCCTTTGATTATACATCTCCATTACATAGGCTTAGATGTAATGATTTTTTGGTGATAATCTTCTAAATTCACTTATAAACCTTTTTGAAATATTAGGCATAGAGTAAGGTTCTCGAATATGACGACCACCCCAAAGGAAACAAAACTATTTTGTTTTTCTCTTGTTGATCTTGACACCAAAGAGGAATATGATGATTTTCCAAAGCCTGCAGCAGCAGTCTTACAGTATTTCGTCTTTGGTGCATTGCCTCCCTCGTTAGCTGGACAAAAACCTTGTTGCTTCTTTGTCTTCTTGTTAATTAGCAACAAATTTTGAAAAATGCTTTACACTACCTTTCAAAAATGCTCTTAGGATTAAAGGCCCAACTATTAGAATAGGTAAATTCCTAATGACCTTTTAGCCAAGGCTCCTGGGAAGCCTGTTTTTAAGAATTAAAGGACATCTTGGTTCCTTCACCTCTCTACCAAAGGGAGATGGACACATTGATACTTGCAAATGAAATTTGACTTAGACACTTATTCTTGGTTAAAACGAAAAAGATTTGCCGTGCCCCATGCAGCTCTCCCACTTTGCTTGTACCAGAAGAAATGCTTGTACACAGGCAATTCACTTCATAATTTATAGCTGCTATAATAGAGATGACATACTGAAAGCTATCTACTATAATTATATTGAAATACATTTTTTGCTGAAGGCGAAAGTGTTGTAAGGGTCCCAACCCTCCCCGAGCATCTGGGAACCTGCTTCCTGAGTTCACAGATGTCGGATGAATTCACCTCAAATCAGGTAAAGCTTTGGAGCCAAGCATATGAGAATGTGCTCAAGATCCATCAGGTACTGTTTAGAGACTAGAGTACTTGCAGATTACAGAGGATTATTAGGCATATGGAGAGTGAGTGTGGAACCTAAACCATGGTAAAGGAATGGCCTTAGGCTTTTTGAGGATCTCAACATTATATGCTCACATTTCCTGGCAAAATCTCCTTTGCCTGTAAAGGACTTTTATTTTTATTTATATCAGGTTAAAAAATGCTGATGTTGTTACACTAGAGATTGTGTAGCCCACAAACTCCTAATCATATTTTGCTATTTCTTTTTAAACAGTTAAGCAGGAAAGACAAAATGGTACTACTACTTGATCTAAACTTTATACAGCATTTCATTTTTGCAAGGAAGGTTTTGTCATTCGTTGTCCAAAGGGAAGGGTTTTACTTCTTGTCAGCTTTCATGCTGGATCTTTCCCTTGACTGGAAGGAGTGTTTGAGTGTTCCCTTTTTTTCCCTTCACGTTTCTAGTTTATTGACTCTATGTGCCAAATGTATCTTTGACCATCAACTTGATTAATGAAGGAATTGTTTTATATATGAATACTCTTTTTTTTTTTTTTAATTCAACATCTTTGGAAGCAATGTTTGTATTCAGGCAATGGGAAAGCAGAACTATTCAATATATTATATATTAGGTAATCAGAGTAGGGACTTACTTGCAAAATTAACACTAAAAATATGAATTTCATTAAATCGCCATTTTCATTGTCAATAACTGCCATTTATTAAGTATTAATTATGTTCCAGACTATGAAAAAACTTAACATGCATATATTATATAATATAATCCTTACAAAACCCTCATGAAATAGGTCCCTAAACCATGTTATTAGGTAAGAAGTGTTGAAGTACAGTAGATATTTCATTTTTGTGGCTGTTCCTTGGGCATTAGAGTCTCATTCTAGTTGGCTTAGAAAATCTTTAAATGAATCTGTTGATTTAATAATAAACGTTTTGTAAATACAAAACCTGTAATATTGGAGTAGAGTTACTTGTAACGTTATAAAGACATCTAGAAAATGAATGCATGCAAATTTGAGAGGCATTGACGTTTAATATTCTTTCTTTGAAAAGTGGGTTTTAGAATAGGCGGTATTATGATCTCTTGTCTACAATCACTTCTCTAGATGGTTACAAAAGACTAATTCAATTTTTAGATCTGATCACTGAACCATTTAAAGACTTCCTGTATAATCAGTGCTTACTCTGTGTTAAATTTTACCTTTTTGTATTCAGTGATCTGAATTACAGTCAAGAAAGGAGTTGAATCTTGAATTCACAACTGAAAATAGCACAACCAGAAAACAGGCAAAATGCCAAACAGTTTGAGTATAAACCAAGTAGGTATGAATATTGAGAAAGTTTTACTGGCCAATAAATATCATTAAAACAGTATCAAAAACTCAAATATTTCAAGTTCTCAATTATTATTTGGTTTGGGTTTTTAAGGAGAAAGGAACAAATGGCAAAAAGGAATGCTCATATTAAGAATTGATTAAAACTTTTTATCAGATGAAGCCTTCCATGCTTTATGTTCACTTAACTGATACTGCAATGCATATTTTAAAACACACACCAAAAAAATGTATTCTAGATAGTTTTCAGCAGCTGACTAAACGAAAAAGAGGTTTCTGCTATTACTTTAAATCAGAAATTTAAGAAATCCAGTGTCTATTTTAATAACCTAGTCTTGGAGGTGTATTGGAGGATATGATAGATGTTCGGAGTGAGCATCCCACATTATAAACAGCATTGATGCTAGTATGTGGTTGAGTGGCCCTGTAAAACAACTCCACAATCATTTTATCATTCTTACTGCTTTTATGTGTTTAAAAAAGTTTACCTTTTAAGGAATAAGAAACCAGGCAGTACTGTGTTCTGCTCTGAAACTGGTACAGATGATGCTGTAAATGAGGCTGTAATTTACTTTCAGTGGTATAAAGGAAAAAAATCACTTTGCCTAAAGTGTATGCATCTTTCTTAAGGGTGTACCCAGATTTTAATTATCTAAATGTAAATACTTAACGAATTTTACTTAGAGTAATGAGCTGAAGTGCACACTACATAAATGAGATGTTCTAATTAATCATGTATGAACTACTGGTTTAAAGAAAAGCCCTGTGAATTCTGTGAATGTTGGGCTATGGCCAAATTGCTAATCAGCATTTGCATTCATAGATGACTTCACTTAATAAGTTGTGGGACATTCAGCAAATGTTTTAGAAAATTAGAAGTTTTTTATTGCAGAAACTTTTTGCTTTTAACCTGTCTCACCCCCTCCCCCACATGAGTCTTTGGCTTCTTCTTAGAAACCAGAGGCAAACATTCTGGAGAGATTAAAATACAGCCAGAAAATACTAGGAGAGCTAACATTGACACAGCAGACTTGAATTATTTATCAGGACATGTGCTACATCATAGATATACCATAATGTGTGAGCTAGTTTGTAGGGATTAGCATTGTCATTTGTGCAAATAATGGCTCCATACTCTAAGTACAGCAGTTCTCACACTTTCTGGTCTTTGGACTTAGACTCTTAAAAATTATTAGAGACCTATTAAGAGCTTTCACTTGATTGGTTACATCTATCAATATTATACTAGAAATTAGAAGTATTAGTTTAACAATAACAATAATAAATTATTATGTTAGCCTAAATAATATTTTTTAAAACCCCCAAAACTTGCCCTGGCTGGTGTGGCTCAGTACATTGAGTGCCAGCCTGTGAACCGAATGATCATAGGTTCAATTCCCAGTCAGGGCATCTGCCTGGGTTGCGGGCCAGGTCCCCAGTTGGCAGCTCATGAGAGGCAACTACATATTGACGTTTCTCTCCCTTTCTCCCTCCCTTCCCCTCTCTAAAGATAAATAAATAAATATTTAAAAAAAAAAAAACCAAACTCAAAATTCAATGAGAAGAATGGCATTGTTTTTACATTTTTACAAAACTCTTTAATGTTGGGTTTAATAGAAGTCATCTGAATTCTCACGTGCACTTCTTCAGTCAGTCATGTGGCTAAAGTATATGAATACATCTGGCCTCGCACAAATATGTCACTGGAAAAGGGAGGAGTATATTAATAGCTTTTCATATAATTGTGGATATTCTTCTGTTATATTACACTAAAACTTGACAAGTTGCAGTCTCTTAAAGATTAGTTATAGTGTGGAGTCTGAAAATCCTGTCTAGTTCGCACTTTGAATAGATCTTCTCCTTATATGTGTTTTTGTAACCTTGTGCATTGATTATCTGGAAAGTATTGGGTAAGTGGGTGTATCTTCCAGTGTCAATACATTTCATTATATTCTTATAATATCGAAATATCATATTTATCAATACCAGTACCAAAGTATCAGAAAGTCTAACGGAAAACTGTCAAGCTCACAGTAGTGGATGCAAGTTTTTCAAAATTGTAATTTTCACTTGAAAACTCACTGGCACAACTACTATCAGCTGTTTTCTTTGATGTGACAGCCTCACTTGGTTCATTTTTGAGAAAACATAGGCAAATACACAAGTCCAAGTAATCATAATTTGTCTATTATGCTTTCAAATAATAGTGTTCTATATAAAAAAAGCAGCTTCATTCACAACTTTTAAACAATCACACAAGTTTTTTCTTGAGATAACCATCCATTGATATTCAGAAAAATAGTTTTTGTGTGCTTCCTGCTTGTCACAGAATATTAAAAACATAGTCAAGTGTTGAGACACAGTAAAATCAATAATTTCTCTTGCTTCATTAAGGACATTCCTAAGTGAAACTGTCTTTTTTTGTGTATTTGTGTGAATGCATGGTTGTGAGAAATAAAAAAGAAACATCACAAATAATTTAGTACACTGTTTCCCAAAGAGTTTTTTATAGCACATTGGTCTGCAAGATGCTGTATTTCTGTCCAATGTGGTTGCCACTAGTTATATGTAATTATTGAGCCTTGAAATCTGATTAGTCTGAACTAATATGTGCCATAAGTGTAAAGCACCTACTAGATTTCCAAAGCGTATGAAAAAAAAGGATGTAACATGCCTCATTAACAGTTTTTAAAATATTTATTATGTGTTTAAATGTTAATATTTGTATATATTGGGTTAAATAAAATATATTGTTAAATTAATTTTACCTGATTCTTTTTTAATGTGACTACTATTTAAAAATTTCATATGAGTAGAATTTTAAAATTTCATACATGGCTCTCAGTATATTTCTGTTGGACAGCATTACTGCAGAGAAGAGGTTTTGTGATCAAATATACTTGGGAACAGTTGGGTACACCATTCCCCTTTGAAGATTTACTATGCAATTGGTCCTGCAAAAATAAAAAAAGGCCTTTTAAAATTTTGGTTAAGATCACATCACCCAAACATACTGTATTATTGGGCCACATATTAACATTTTCTGGAATTAGCTATGGAAGTATAGAACTTGCTGATCTCAGTTTGGGGAAACAGTTCTAGTTTAATTTTCTTCATTTTACTCATGAGCAAACTTAAGGGCTAGAATTTGTCAAATTATATAATTTTGAAATTATAAGAACCATCTGTTTAAGGGAAGTGCATGAAAAAAATGGACATTTTTTAAAGTAGGATAACCACTTCCTTTCAGCTCCACAGAAGATAATTTAAAATGACAATAGAGCAGGGAAAAATATTAATTTACTATTATGTTGGTTTCCTTAAAGATGGAAAGAACTTCTGGTTTTAGAGTTGCATGTGTGTGTGTCATATGTGTTTAGAGTTATATGTGTGTGTGTCATAATCTAGGACAATAATTCTTAGCCTTTCTTAGTTATAGACTGGCTAAGAATATGAAATAAAAACAAAAACTCCACAAATTGTCCCTTTAGGAAATACATATGTGTACACAACTTGTATAAGATTTCAGGAAGTCATAGCCATTGTAAACCTCTCCCTGGACTGCAAGTTAAGAACTCTTTACTTAAAGTTCAGGGATAATTTATTTTAGGCCTATTGATCAATGTTACTCTCAAATTGTAATATAAAAGCCCACCAGTCAGTAGATGTTTATTGGATGCCTACTGTGTGTATTATACAGTTCTACACTCTACAGAATTCCATAAGTATAACATAGTGTCACTACTCACAAGGAATTTTAAAATTCTTAACACTTAACATGTATAAGAACTTGGGTAAGCAAGACTCATTTTACCTTACCTTGGCAATATTTTATTTGTAGAAAAGCTCCATAAAAGCTTAGAGTAACTGAAACATCCAGTGTACTTGAAAGGTTAGTTCTCTAATGAGCAGTTAGAAAAACCATCATGTGCTAGATGTGAGCAATGTTCAGGATATCTGTAGGGAAGTGGGCATTATTATAGCCTCAGAATGTGTCTTGCAGTGATCAATGAATGTTCTGTTTGCTCGCCCTACTAGGGGCATCTGTGCAACAGAGATGAAGAATCTCCCATCTTGCCTTTTTAACCAGAATGCCAGAAGATGTTCTTTTTATTCAAGGGTCTAGACTGATGCTTTATTTGTGCAGTCAGTACTGGATTTCATTTTAGACCCAGTTACATGGTTTTGTAGATGTAAAGGATTATAGGTGACCTGAAAGAGATGGGGGCTGAGGGTTGTTAAATCTGATTTGTTAAGACCCAAATCTGATCAGGATTTGCCCCTCCCCTGAAGAACTGAGCTGTCTTACCTATCGTTTTGGGAATGGCTCATAACTACTAATAGGGCCCACACCCCAGCTAAATCATATTAGGACATTGGCATGCTTGGCATTCAAGGCCTTTATATGCTAACACAAACCTGATTCCCATCTTTAAATATTCTCCCAATTCCTCTGAACTTGCCACATAACTGTTATTTCCAGGGTTTTTCTTGCACCTACAATTCCTCCTACTTCTGTCTTTGTCTACCTTTCAAAAATCCTACCCATTTTTTTTTCAGCCCAAATGTCACTTCTGCCATGCAGCCTGATGTGATCTCTGCCTCCAGTTAACATTCTGTCCTTGGAACTTAGGAAGCACTTATGCCTATCTTCTTGTGACACTTTACACAGACTGACTTGTTGGAGAATTAGTTTTTTATATATTTTATCATATTAAAGGCCAGGTTTATATCTTGCTCATTTCTATGTCCCTTAATGGTACTTGGAAAAGTTTGAAGTTCATAGTTATTCAGTATACATTTGTTGAATAAATGTAAAACCCCTGAGAAATTAGAAGGTGCTTAGCATTAACAATGAACTATTTATATTTATATTTATATTTATATTTATAATTTATAATTTATAATTGGTTGGTAGAGAGCAATCCCCCAATGGGAAAACTTCATTTTGGAACTGGACACGGGTTGGTGGGAAGGGTAGTTGAGTGCATTGTCTCCCTTGCATGCCTGGCCATTCATAGCTTCAGAATTTGTGCTGCCCCATCTAACTATCACTGCCATTTCACAAGTGTCTTAGTTTTCATCTTATCTTACCCACGCATCATGCCATTGGCAGCTGCAAATGAGGTGGAAATTCAGATGAGTTAATGTCTGGGTGTGATATAAAATAGCAGATTCTTAAAGAGTGATTTTTTCCCCCTTACAGGCATGTAATGAATTCACTACACATGTGATGAACCTTCTCCGAGAGCAGAGTAGAACACGTCCCATTTCCCCAAAAGAGATTGAAAGAATGGTGGGCATCATCCATCGAAAATTCAGTTCCATTCAGATGCAGCTCAAACAAAGCACTTGTGAAGCAGTTATGATTTTAAGATCAAGATTCCTTGATGCCAGGTATGTGAGGCCTCGAATCTATTGGTGTGGCTTTTTTTCATTTTTACTCCTTGTATATTATTTTCTATGAAAATGGTCAGTTGGTTTTAGATTCTTCATTCATTTGGCTGTAAGAGCTCTTCTCTACGATGGACAGGTAATTCACCTCATGGTGTCTGCGCTGTCAAGCCTCTTGTCTGGGAGAGGTAGTGCTATTAACTGCCAATTTGGTGACTTAGGAAATAGATAGGATTAGTGCTGCTTACTAATGAATTAGGAATATGTAGCCTTTCAAATCTGATGCTAAAAAGTATTTTTAAGGATAACTTTCAGTCTGTAACTCGGTTTTAACAAAGGTTTGTTTTCTAAGAATTCCTTCATGTTACGTTGCTTGTGTGCCTTATAAGAAAATAGGTGGAAATACTGATGCACCTAAGAAAGAAGTGGTATTTCAATTAATAGCCTTTACCACAAAACCCCAAAACTCTGTTTTTCCAAATCAAGTAAGAAAGGCTATCAGTTTCTTCTATAAGGACGAAAATTTCTCTTCTACCTGAAGCTTTCACCAAGTTTCACAGGAATTAGGTGATAAGTTGTGTACGGTGCATTTGACCTGCTGGGTGATAGAATAAAAAAATTGTCCAGTTGCCAGTATCACACATGCTGCCTCTGCAGGGATGCCTCTTGGGCACTGCTAAAGCCTGTGCTCAGTCTCCAGCTTTGGAAAGGAGTTTCTGTTTTATTTGGCTTTCTCCTCCTTGGAATCTGACAGAGGTGATAATTATCATCCCAATTTTACAGTATAAAAGAAAATAACTAAGTTAGCCTCTCAATTGGAAAACAAGGTGTGTGGAACAGTCTTCATGACAGAGCTGTTAAAGACGGAAAAGGAAGCGTCTGCCACCTAATGTAACTGCCGTGCTTCTAGTGAAGCAAATCCCTGTACCATCTTTGGTTCCTTCTTCTCTGATAAATCAGTTGCTAGAATTCACCAGTGCTTCGTTTTCAGCATTAGTCGTATTAACTCTTTCTTTCCGTCCTTACTTGCACTGTTGAGTTCATGTTCATCCTTCTGCACCTGGACTGCTACTAGTCTCCCTGTCTCTGATCTTCTGCTCCTCTCCTGCCCATCCTCCATATACCCTTTCTGTTTCTCTAGCATCTCTGTGATCCCTAATGGCTTTGATGAAAAACCACAGTAGCTTTTCAGTGCTGGATAACTCATGTACATACTCACTGCTTAACCTGCCATTTAAGGCATTATATGAATGACCTCCTGTTTTGTCATTAAGATTTTTCTAAAGTTTTGTTTTATTTTTTCCTATTTAAAAAATACCAGGCTCACTGTGGGAAATTTGGAAAATATATAGAATAGAAGGAGGAATGGAAAGCAACCACATTTTTAACACCTAAAGAAAAACATCACTATATACATGTTTTAGTGTATTTCCGTCAGGTTTGGGGGGCTTTTTAAAAAACTGTTCTTGTAATGGTACAATATGTGTAATTTGGCTTGCTTTTTAAAAAATTTACTGTGAATATGTAAGTATTTTTATATAGCATATAAGTTCTAATATTAAATAATATTTTAATGATTGTTGAAGTCCACCAGATGGAATTGTGGTAATTTCCTTAGCCATTCCTTTATTTATGCGCATTTAAGCTATACCTTTTAATTTTCACTTTAACTTCTTCCTTCCTTGCTTGCTTGCTTCTTTTCTTCTACAAATACTTATTTGTGTTAATATAAAGATATACAAGTTAGGTAGACATACTTTTGCCAATCGGGTTTACATTCCCAAGTAAACAAATATGCTGTAGTATTTTATTTAATACTGTACTGAAGTGTAATAGGATGATAAATACTGTGAAGAACCATGAAGCAAGGTGAGGAGAGAGGAAAGGATGGAGAGAGGGTACTACTTTAGACAGATTGTTATTGAGACTAGTGTTTTAATGAAAATCTTCATGACTTGAAACTTTTGGTCTCCCAAGGGTTAATTCTGAGAAATGAAATAATTAGATCAAAGTTTGAGCATTTTTAGCGCTCTTCCTGTGTCACTAAATTGTTCTTATCCTGTGTTTAATCCAAAATGAAACACCTCTTGGTCTTAGCTGTTTTCTCTGAATAGAATTCTTTCTTTCCCTCTGCCTAACCACCTGTGTCATGCCGCACCCACCCCTCACCCCCACACACACCTCCCAGCTTTCCATGATGAACCCTGTTCTCCCAGCCCTTTCCCAAGTCAGTCACCAATGAGTTGTCATCCGTGAGGTTGGCTAGTATGGAGCCTGAACATAACTGGAGTGCATGTTAGTGATCTACGGAGACCTTGTCCTTCTCCCAGGCCTGGCCTGAATGTTTCCTCTTCAGGATGCCCCCTTTAATCACTCCACTGACTGGTCCTTACCTTCTCTTCAATACCAAGGCTACCTTTATACATTCTCTTGACCAGTGAATTTCAACTGTTTTCATCTCATGGCACACGTAAACTAATTACTAAAATTCTGTGGCATACAAAAAATATAATTTTTGTTTTGATAGAAGAATAGGTATAATTTTCATTCATTCACACCAGACAGCTATTGTTGCGTTGACTGTTGCCATTTTTTAATTTGACAATCAAAGGGAAAAAAGGTCAGTGCCCCTGGCCAAATAGTCAGTTATTGCATGTTTTAAAAATTCTTGTGGCACACCAGTTGAAAATCGCTGCTGTAGACCAAACTTTATGCAGACTACCTTTCTTGTAACTTTTCATGAATATTCCCTCTCTCCCCTATGAAGTCAAGAATCATTGAAAGCAACAGCCAAGTTTTACACATTGATATTTCCCACGATTCCAACAAGCATGTTACATGTAATAAGCTGCAAAAAATAGCATATTGACTGAACAGATGAATGAAGATTTACACTTAATATTATAAAATCTCAAAGAGTTAGGGAGGTAAAAGAGCAGCAGACATTTTTAAATTATTTGCCAACTTTGAGCATTTTAATAAAAAAATACATAACAAAGACATTTAAAAGTACTTCCAATAGAAAGGAATCTCTTCTTAACACAGTTGTGATCCTTATTTCTGCTGATACTTTCCCGTTCATGTCAACATGCATACTTACTATTTTTTTACATAACTGCATGCATAATCTATACACCAGAATGATTTATTTTTCTTCCAAGAACAATATGTTAACAAGCCAGTGAGCAGAACAAGAATGAGAAGGTGGCAGAGCTTGGCACAGAGTCCCTTCTGCCACAGAGACTACCGTTAGTGCAGCCCTGGGACTAATGGGCCACTGTGCACTGGCCTGAGGCATAGCTGCTTAGTATGTGCTGAACCCTGCCTGGGGGGGAGATGAAATTTAGGGGCGATGCTTAATGGGCATGTTTTTCTAAAAAATAAATAAATAAAGTATAAAACCAAGTTGTCTTTTATGCCGTCAAATGAATGCAAATATTGAACTTCAGTTCCATCTATTCTCGTTGTATCTCTTAGCAAGTCCTCTTCCCTGAGAAGGGAAGGTATTTCTGCTTTAGGCAAACATACTCATTCAGATATGTGATTCCCTTGCTCATTCTGGTTTTTTCATTAAGGCCATACTCAAATTTTCTTGGCAATTGGACAAGCCAAAACCTGTACTAGTGCAAAACAAAGGAGAGTAAATGTGCACAGGTACTTCTGCACTTCTACAGTTTGGACCCAGCCACAGTATTTGGGGGAAGGGATTGTGTTCTGCATATAAATTTGTTCTCTGTGGTTTTCCAGTGTTCGCTAAAACCACTTGTAGGCAAAATTATAAAGTGAACCAAATTTATTTGTTTTCCCAAATATGTTTCTGTTCGTTCCTCCTTTCGTTTCCCCAAAAATGCCCAGTGTCATCCACTCCACTGTTCCCTGGGTCTTGCTCCTGGATTACATGTCTTAGACTGGGAGTGATGAACTCACAGACTTACATATCACGGAATTGGGTGGAGTCGTTGGATGAGGAGCAGTGAGGATTAGAGCGGACGACTGCATATCTGCGGGGACAGCCGTCACTCACCTTTAGTCTACGGCTGCCTCCTGAGAATGCAGGCCCGGTGTGGCTGATCTTCCATTTCTTAAATAAAAAGCCAGAAACCTAGACTTTCATGAGCAAGACATTACTGTGTAGCCTCAGTAAGCATTATCTGTGGATCAGGTATGGTATTTATCTGTAGGCTTGACAGTTTCAGTATCTATTCTAGACATTTTCCACCCTCTTCACCAAACCACCTACTCATCTGAGTGTGTCTCTTCAAAGTACCACCAGGTCAGGGCTTTGTTTTTCTTTTCAAGCAATGCCTGACTTCTGCAAAAATGCTAATTGCTGTTCCTGGTATATGTCTTTTCCTCCTCTTCTCTGTCTTCTGTAACCATCTCCCCCATCCAATTCATCATCGAATACTGTTGATTTTAATCCCCCCAAAAGATCTTGATTCTCTTCCTCATTCCTTAGGAAACAATGGTTTAATTTAACCTTTCAAAATTACTGAAATAAGAAAATTTAGATCTGATAACCTGAGATGTTTTGATCAGACCTAGATTTCTTTCTCCCTTGACTTTCTCCCTTAATGTTGAAACATAGATTACATGCTTGACCTGCTGGGTTAGTGACATCATTTTAACCAGAAGGTCTCGTGGGGTATACACATTTACAACTGCCCACGGACTATCTTTTTTGAGTGTAGCATATCATGGAGAAGATCATTAAAGTTATTTGGAAGAAAGTATAGGAAAATTATTTGGGGGAAGTATTTTTCAGTTACTGGAGAATCTAAATTCTTTTTAAATCCTCACCTGAGAATACTTTTATTAATTTTAGGGAGGGAGCGGGGAGAGGGAGTGGGGAGAGAGGAGAGAGAGAGAAAGAGAGAGAAACAGAAACATTGATGTAAGTGAGAAACATTGATTACTTGCCTCTATTCTGAATGCACCGTGACTGGAGATCGAACCCACAACCTGGGTATGTGCCCTGACTGGAAATTGAACCTGCAGCCTTTTGGTGTCTGGGATGACATTCCAACCAACCAAGCCACCTGGCCAGGGTGTGGAGAATCTAATTTAAGGTGGAGTCTGACAAATGCTAATTTTCAGGCTGGAATTCTTTAAAACCTTAGTAACAAAACCCAAATATAAATGACATTTTTGCTATTTGAAGTAAATATGTTAATAACTACTCAGTCTTCTGACACTCTGCCATCCCCCTCCCAATAAGAAATATTTTTCTCCCCTAGTCTTTCCCTGTGAGTAAATCACACCTTAGTCTAGTCAGTCACTTAATCAGACAAATCCGGAAATCTTTGATATATTTTTTCCTTACCTTGCTTTTCTCTCTTCTCCACCCATTTCCCCCACCCAATTCATCATCAAGTCCTATTGCTTTTACCTTTCAAATAGATCTTGAATCTTTTTATTTCCATTACTCTCACCTTATGCTAACTTACTTACCATCATCTCTCAATTTGACCATAGTAGTTGTCTCCTTAAATAACTCTATATTTTCTTTCATGTCCTCCTCCCACTATTCCTAGCAGTCAGAGCAATCTTTTTAAAAAATAAAATTAAAAACCTTTAATAGCTTCGTACTGGTAAAATGAAATCCAGAAATTCTTATGGGGCCCACTAAGCCTATATAATCTGCCCCCTGCCCATCCTCCCAGATTCATCTCACACATTCTCTGATTTTTACTGTGCTCCAGCCTTTTTCAGCCATTTGGACTTTCCAACCTCTTTTCTAATACAGGACCATTTCTTCTGCTCATTCCTCTCACCCTCTCTCTGACTAACTCCTTCACGTTCTCCAGATCTCAGATTAAATGTCACTCCTTCAGGGAAACCTTTCCTGACTCCATGATCTATGTTAGGTTCCACTCTTAAACACTTTGATTATGTATTATGCTTTTCCTTCATGGTACTTGATATGGTCACCACAGTCTATAGTTATTTATTTCTGTGTTACTTGTCTAATGTCTTTCTTTCCCTTTCTACTTTCCGCCTTGACCCTCCAATCTGCTGTAAGCTTTCTAGTAGATCTTACTTGTTTTGTTTCAACTTGTTCTTTACTAAGTATCTAGAACACATTAGATCCTCAATAAATATTTGTTGAATAAATTAAAGAATGAAGTTAATGGTGCTTCACATTCTAGTATTTTTCTTAGTGACTCTGAACCTTAAAATGAATTGGATAGTGCTTTGGAGGATATCAGGAGCATAAGTTAGAATACCATATGGATAAACTAGATCCTAAGAATGTTTACAAATAGAAATTTACTCTTTCGTTAATGCTGGTTTTAACTACAGTTCTTTTTGGTTTTTGTCATAGACGAAAAAGGCGTAACTTCAGTAAACAGGCCACAGAAATCTTGAATGAATATTTTTACTCACACCTCAGCAACCCCTACCCCAGTGAAGAAGCCAAAGAGGAGCTGGCCAAGAAGTGCAGCATCACAGTGTCACAGGTGAGTGAGGGCTCCTGGGTCTGCCTTATTTCCCCAGGAATGTAGGAACCCTGTTCTTTCCTTAGGGCATTCTCATCAATGTCATGTCCAGATGTCCCATCATCAAAGAAGATGTAAAGAAAACATAGATATTTCCACATATTTATCTAAGCTTTTAAATTTAGATAATTTTTTAAAAAATCCTAAGTGGCAAGGAATCAAGATAGTCACCCACCGCCCTAGTGTAAATCTTCAATAGAAAGGACGTCAGCGTGCCATGGGAAGAGGCAGTTAACGCCATGTAGTCCTGCTTTTCCAATTTAGATGACTGACCTAAGCTTTCACCAGTGAGAAACCAGTTTATTTGTTGCTGAAAGGATATTTAATTTAGCTAACTCTTTGGTGAAAGCTTTGAGGAATTCACCAAGTCCTTTCTAAAGTACAATGCCGTTATGATATTTGGGCCCCAATGATTTCTGTGTTTCCTTGTTATCCATTAAACAAAAAGATTAAGTTCATTTTTGTCATTATTTTATATTTTGTTCTAAAGGTCTATTTGTAATAAATTGGGGTCCTGAAGTTAGCTGTCATCATCTAACAAAAACGCATTTAGTTTGAAACAGATTTGCTAGTATTTAGATTGAGGGTTGGCAATGAATAGACAACTGTACCTCCTAAAAAAAATAAGTATATCCTATTGGCATTGGCTTGAAAATACAATTTAAATATTCATATTGTTGCTTAGAGATTGGTATTTGAGTATTATTTCTTTACAGCATGCAAAAGTGGTAGTTACCAGCCAGTGCTTCTAGTGGAATTTAAGGAAAAGCTGAGTCTTGACAGAAATTTCAATGTTTCCTAGAGGTCATACGACACAAAAATTTTAAGGTAGTTTCTAAATAAATACATCTGCTTGTGCACCTGAAGTCCAGTGCCCTGAAGTCCCTTTCACATTCCATTGAAAGTATCATATCAGCATTATGTCATTGTTATTTAAGGAAATAGGGGCTGGGTTTAAGATGTTAATCCAGCTCCTATCTTGGCATTAGTTTCCATAGAACCTCTAGAGCAAAATTAGATTTACAATGAAGATTTTATTTATTAGTTATTATCCTTCTCCTATGAAATAGCGGTATACCTTGATTTTGGAGGAGTAGGGATGAGGGCTCAATTTTAAATGGAATACAATTGATCTGGGTTACCAGCTTATAAAAACATACAATCTGTAAAAAACATCACTATCTGGGTTATGTAGTACTCATTGCCACTTGAAATATGAAGGAACAGTACAATGTGCTGGGTCAGATAGGGAAGATGAAATTAAAAGTACGCTTACCTCAACTGGGCACTTTATGGTGTGTACACTTCCCTGAATGTTAGGATTGGGTTCATGCTGATCACCAGCTCATGATGCCAAGCCTGGTTTTCTGGCTCTCACTACAGCTTTCTGACTTAGAATTCAAATGTTTGCAGGTCCAATTTAAAATAATGTGTTTATGTGGTTCCTCTTCTTTCTTTTTCTCTTTTTTACTTCTATAATATTCGCACATTTCTGAAGAACTGATAGAGCCCTGGTTTTTCCTTAGTTGTAATATTAGCATTTTATGTGTAGTATAGGATTTGCTTAACATATTGCTTCAGTGGTAAGTGAGAGAAGAGTTTCCTTCTGGCTGTTCTAAACTAGGGAAGTTTTGCTCTACTTCTAAAATAGGCTTAGGAACCCATTTACTGGTGATTTAAAAAAAACAGTTTATTACTATAGTCATTTCACTTGTTTTCTATAGCAAAATGACTTTGTTAGGTTTGAAATTTTTTAGTAATTGTTTTAGAGGTAGAAATAGCATAGGCTTAAATATATTACTCTGTATAAAAGCAGACTTTCTGATCTTATTTCTCCCAGGTCGGTCCTTCAAGTGCAGAATTTTAGTGATCAGTTCAAGAATCAGTTTAAATTCTGACTATTTCTTCCCCTTTTACCCTCTGCCTTCTTCTTAACAACACCTTTACCCCACATCTCTGAAGTGAGAACAATGATGTTGACATTTTATCTAATGAAGTATCAGTTGCTAGCTTTATAAATTAGTGCCCTTTTGTTTAAATTGTTTGGAAGTTAAAGCAGAGAATGTTCTAGACTTGATGTGTTAACTACTTTCTAAAGATAAAAAATATTATTTAAAATATACCTCATACTAAAACACAATTAAATTTAGAATCCAGAAACTGTTGGTATACAAAGCTAACTTAAAAAAATTGAAACCCACTGAAAATAGGCAAATGTAGCAACACTATTTTTGCTAGATTGAGAGTATATGAAACTGATTTATTCTTTATTAATTAAAATACTTAAAATAAGTATTTCTCTGTAGGCTTTTTATTATTTACAAGGGCTAAAAAAAAAAGAAAGAAAAGAAAAGAAAAACAGAGTAGAGAAATGGAACAAGACATTGACCAGGTCATTAGCATCAACATCACTAAAGAGGGACAGGTGAGTATTGAGTGTAGCATTTCATCTAGGAGTGTAACCTGAAATCATCAGAAAACACTGGGCAAACCCAAAATAAAGAGTGTTCACCATGGAAAAAACGGGGGGGGGGGCCAATATTCTTTAAAAAAATGCCAAAGCAAGGCTGTGCGAATGTTCTAGATAAAAAGAGGCTAAATAGTCTTGACAGGTAAATGCAGTACCTGACCCTAGACTAGATACCTACTAGAGGGGGAAATATGCCATAAAGGATATTATCATGTTAAATTTACTACAGTAAATTGCAACTTGTAATTGTACTATGATTATATAAGAGAATATCTCTAGTTTTAGGAATACACATTGATTTACTTAGGGGTAAAGGGCTATGATGTATAAACTTAGCCTCAGGTGGTTCAGAAAAAATGTATGTGTTTATGTGTATGTGTATATGTATATTAACAATGCAGATACAGCATACATGAATGTATGCACCAAATGATAAAACAAGTGGGTAGATACTGTGCTCGAGATAGAAGAGACACCTGAATTTAACAGGCAGAAATCCCTGCCCTACTGACAGAACTGTGTATGCCTGTTCACCAAAAGATACGCATAAGAATATCCTTAGCAACAGTACTCTTAACAGTCAGACTATAAGCAATGGAAATAGAACGATGGAAATGTCCATCAGGAAAATGGGTAAATAAAAGTAATATATTCATGTATATTTTGAATATTATAGAGCAATGCAAGCAAATAAACTAGACTATAAGTAACTACATAATGCTAAGTGAAAGAAGCCAGGCTCTCAGTATATGATTCAGATTAGGGGTTCCCCTTGGGAGAAGAGTGATTGGAAAGGGACTGTTTATTGCTCTAAATGATGATTCCATGGGTGTAGTCACTGTATATAAGTTTGTCAAGCTCTATACTATGTGTCCCTTTTTTGTATATATGTATTTTTACTTGACTAAAAAGTTTACTTAGTACAGCAATAACAAATATGTCCTCATGGAGCTTACATTTCCCTGGGAGAATATAAACAGGTACAATAAGTAAATGAAATGATAAATTAGACAGTGATAGGTGTTAGTGGAGAAGATAAAAGGAGGGAAAGGGAACGGGTAATTAAAGGGTGTAATTTTTAACAGGGTAGTAAGGAAAGCCCCTCCTGAGACAATATCTTTTGGGAAATACTGAAGGAGATGAATGACAAGCTACGTGGCCAGTTGGTGAAGAACATTTCAGGCAGAGCGCAGAGTAAGTGCAAGTGCCCTCAGACAAAAGTGGTCTGAGCAGGTGGTAAAAGTAGTAGGAGAGGTCCAAATGGTGCAGGGGTCTTACAGACTATGGTAAGGACTCTGGCTTTTAGGGAAAACTGAGGAGTCACCTGGTCTGACTGAAGTTTTAACAGGATCACCATGGCAGCTATATTGACAGTAGACCTTAGAAGCAAGGGGAAGCAGAGATACTAGTTAGGGTGACACTACCTGTCACAGAGTAAGATGGTGGCGCCTTGGACCAGGGTGTTAGTAGTAAAGGTGATAGGAGGCAGCTGGATTTCAGATAATTGTGAAGGGCTAGCTGAGGGGGGTTACTGATAGATTAGATGTAGGATGTAGGAGAAGAGTAAAGGATGATTCCAGGTTTTGGCCTGAACATGGAAGGATGGAATTGTCGTGAAGTATGTTGAGGCAGCTTTTGGGAAGAGAAAGATCAGGAGTTTGGTTTTGGACATATTAAGTTAATATATACTGTAGTTTTTAAAATGCACTGTATAGTATAACAAAATAGGCACAGGTAAGTAAAAAAATTGCCATTTATATTAGCCCTACATTAATTTGGACATCCTGAGGTTTGGTTTGATTAAGCTGGAGTTCCCCTTTTACATAACACCCCGAAAATTCACAGAAGAAATTATTTCTAATGCTGTAAGCACTGAGAATCATACTTAAATTGTCACATATTCTTAGTTAGTGGAGCAGATATTAATATGCTTTTCTTTTTTGGAATGGAGCTAACTTGCACTCATTATTCAAGTTACCAAATCACAAAACACTTCATTGTTCTCCTGATTCCAATTTGGAATTTAAATAACTCTGGCTCTACTTTTGTGCTAGGTGTTTTTAGAATGAAAAATATTAACTTATTCTTCATTGCTATTCTAATTGAAACATACTATAAAGAAAAGATTGATTTTTTTTAAACAGATGAGAATCTGAAATGCTGAAGAGGTTGATTGGCAGTATTAACACTCATTCACACATTCACTCATTTATTCATTCAACTAACACTTTTTAGAGCCTTTATAGTGGTGCACAGACCCAGTCTTGTAAACCCAGTGTGAAGAAAAGTACCCAACCCTTACAGATGAGGAGAGGAATGTTTAGAGAAATCAATAGATGGGACGAGAGACACAAGTCTTCAGGAAGGCTGGAGGTTTGTACATAGAGGTTATTGATAAAAGGGAAGAAACTGGATTTTTACTTTTTTTTTCCTGCAAGAGGCAGTATGATTCCTCTGTCCCTAAGGCCTCAGCTGCAGAGTCCTGGTTTTTTGAGGCACAGGCCAGGGCTTATATCACTTAGGCTGCATCATTTCCCCCTGGCCACTTCAGAGACTCCAGGCTAGTTAGTAGTCTGAGGTCTCCTTACTCATTAAACTACTTATTCCAAAGCAGTGAATATTCAGTAAGCTAATTAAAATTTGTAAGTAAGATTTCCTTATTAAAAAAATGTATTAAAATAAGAAGAAGCCTGTTAAAATAATAATTAGAGCAGGGGAAGAAAGATGACTATCAAATTATAGTATCTTTCTCAGCTATCCATAACGGCCTTTTCAGTTGCTTTGGCAGGAGATAGAAGGCAGAAGTAGATTTTACTGCGAGGATGCAATTGGTGAACTGGAAACAAGTTGAAGGGAAATGGCAGCTATTTTGTTGAAAGTGGTTCTTTCACACTATCTTAAAAGAAGGCTACAGACCCTCTGTTCTATAAAGGCTCTGATTGTGTGTCCTAGTGGAGATGGGATGTCATTAAATAGTGTGCAAAGAACAAAGGAGCAGCCTGTAAAAAGATGGGAGCTTTGAGGATGCTGTATCACTGAGTACAGATAAGGCATATCTGCAAGATTTAAAGAAAACAAGGGAAGCCTCTGATTTTTTTGTTTTTGTTCTCTACAATCAGCTCAATAATTAGCATGGTCCCTAAAGCTTGCTCTAGTGATGTCAGGTATTATATTTATTTTAGAATTGACTTTTAAAAAGGGAATCTCTAACACTTGTTTGCCATGATACCCAAACTAAGGATAGATAGAGACTATTTCCACCTTAGATGGGGTATTTTTCAGTTTTCCTGTACCTTAGAAGAAGCCGTAATCAGAGTCATGGTCCCTCCAGTTTCTGTACCCGTCACCTCCTTTTGCCTATTCCTTCCTTTTGAGTATTCCCATCAGTCCCCCCTTTGCCTGTCCCTGATCATTGCATCTCACCTTTCCATTGCCTTGCTTCTGTGAGGCATGTCAGACCAATAGGCCAATATATTAGTCAGGGTCCCAGCAGAAAACAGATGGCACACTCAAATTAGAATAATTCGAGGAGAGTTTAATAAAGTGACTATTGACAGAAGTGTGGGCAGAGTGCAGGGAAACCACAAAGGATAATATTAGTGTAATGCTTGGTTCTGTCACCTCACCAAGACGTAGAAGGTGTGTGGAGGACAGTAACTGAGACCTTAAGTAAAAGCAGTATTAACAGCGAGGGAGTCAGGGGAACACATACGCTGACCTTATTTTCCTTTCTTCTCATTTCCTACCAGTGACTTCCTTTGGCCAGAAGCCTGAGGGCATGTAGCTCTGCCTCGTGGAGCCTAGAGTGGGGTGAGAGTGGGTATGGAGGAGCATGTACAGTGTGGCCTGAAGGACAGAGGTGCCAGGGCGGGACGGCCTCCCAGTTCTAGCCTCCTGGCATCCCACTTATGTTGACTACGTGGTACTTCCACACAGGATAGCTGGAATTCTCCAGAGATGAGCTTCCTTTGTTCTTGTCTTTGGCTTTTCTTCTCTTTTTCCTGACTCTTCTGTCAGCTATGTGGAAAGCATATTACTTTTATAAAATGAGTATGAATTTTGAGAGTAGAAGCTATAGACAGTGTAAATTAGTTAATCTGATCCAGCCAAAGGTTTTTCATCATTCAAGGTTTTTGGCTATTATTATAATTCACTCAGCAAGCACTGAGTGCCTACTGTGTACCAGGCATTGTGCTTGGCACTGTGGCAAAAAAGATGAATCAGATAGGTTCTTTAGCCTTAGCAATGTCAAGTTTCTTGGGGGAGGCGGGCAGACATGTTGCTGACAGGATACACAAGTTACCTGGGGCAGTGCACAGTTGCATGTGGGTGCTACTTTGGAATACGGTCCAAGGAGCGGGTTTATTCTATTCAGAGGATAAGGAAATTCTTCCAACTTATTAGCTGTGTGACCTCGGACAAGTCCTTTAACCTCACTGTGCCTCATTTCCTCGTAATATAATTTGCACAAAAACAACATGTACTTCATAGGGTTATAGGAACTTAAGATTGATAATATATGTAAAGACCTAGCAGAACGCCTATCACAGAGTAAGGAAAAAATATAATAATAATTATTATTATGCTATTTCTCCTGCCTGGAATTGTCTAATCCTGCCCTCCCTATGCAAACACATAGATATCTTATTAACTACTATTTCAAAGCTCATCTCAAACATTAGTTCTTCAAGAAAGCCTTTCTTCTACTCCCATTCGTAACCTCCATTACATATTCTCATGGATTTTTAATAGTACTTACTACAATTATAACTGCATAACGCATTGCTGAACGCTGCTGGTCCCATAGTAGATGGAGAATTGCACGTCATCAGGGACTGCAGCCTTACTCAGCACTACGTTCTTAACACCTAGCACGGGACACAGTGCATAGACACTCAGTGTGTGCTGAAGAAACGATTTAGGTGAAAAGTAAAGCTTGAGCTTGATTTGGGGAAGGTCTACAATTATGATGTTTAGATGTCTGCAATTATGCCTGCAATTACGAGGTTGAGCAGTTTACATGTCTATTTTGCACTAATTAATTAATTCAACAGTATTTATGCAACTAGTGATTTCTGGTTACTGTGCTACATATAACAGAGATTCTGTCCTTGTGGAGCTTATTCTAATGAGGAGAGATGGATAATTGAGATATATATAATTATTAATACTAACATACATAATTATATGGTAATAAGTGCTATGAAATGAATTATGGAAGGTAAGGATTTCTGGGTTGAGGTGTATGATCAGATTGAAAGATGATCCTAGCACCAGTGTGAAGATCAGCTTGAGGGGAAACCCCAAGAATGAGAGTGACTGCATAGATGATTAGTATAATTCAGGCAAAAAGTGATGAAGATTCAAATTAGGCCACTGACAAGAGAAAACAGGGATGGATTTGAAAAGTATTTTGTTGGTAGAACTGAAGTTTTGGAGATTGGGGAAGTAATTGGATATGATTTTGAGGAAGAAAATGTCATAGAAGATAGCTGGGGTTTTCAGCTTAGAATAAATAATTGACGATGGTGATATTATTAGCAGATATAGGAGACCTGTGAGAAAGTGCTGCTTTGATGGAGGGGAGAGTAAAGGTTTGTAATAGCTGTGCTAGGTTTGCCCAGTTGGGAAATGATCAGTTTGGAAATACAATTTAGGAGAAAGTTCAAGGTTAAAGATGTAGCTTGGGAGTCATCCACTTAAGTTCATAGTTGAGGCCCTGGGAATGGACGATGTTGCTCATGGAATTTGAAGATAAGAAGAAAGTAAGGCCAAGAGGAATGACTTTTCCCTGGGTCATTTGTCAATTTTGAGAGGGTAACTAAGAGAGATTAAACAGTGCTTTTGACAACTTGGCAGGGCTGAGAGGGTGGGAATTGGTGTCTAGGTGTCTGGGACATAGCAAGGGAGGCTACTT
Source organism: Glossophaga mutica (assembly GCA_039655065.1). Lineage (NCBI taxonomy): Eukaryota > Metazoa > Chordata > Mammalia > Chiroptera > Phyllostomidae > Glossophaga > Glossophaga mutica. The sequence goes on from CM077305.1 coordinate 211,693,654, forward strand.
TATTTCCCTTGCTTTAGGTTAAGACTTAAACTACTAGGGCTACATTCTAGTAGCAAGAGTGCATTGGAAGAACACAGACCCTCAAAGAGACTATAAACCTGCTTGATTTACATTACCTCAGTCCTTGAAACTAGATTGCTAGTACTTGTAGGTGCCTGGACCGAGCAAATGTAATTTTTATGAAGAAAGACAGCATCACTCAAGGCTTCAAGTTGTTTCTATAAATAAAGCAAATGCAACACTGGACACAATCAGAAAACAAAGACAGACATACAAGAAGACATGACAGCATGTGTTCAAGCCAGCACAATCAACAAACAATAGAAACAGATCCACAGAAATCTAGAAAATAAAAGGATCTGATATGAAATGTAAATCACTATGCTTAATATACCTAAGAAAATAAAAGGCAATTATAGAAGTTTTGTCAGAGAACTGGGAAACAAAAAAAGGTAAATAGGAATTTCAGAACCAAAAATACAACAACTAAAGTTAAGAATTCAGTGTACAGGTTTAAAAGCAGATTAGACATAGTTGAAGGGAGGATTAGTGAACTGGCAGATGGGTCATGAGGAAATAACCATACTAAGGAATGTGGAGATAACAGTACAGAAAACCATGAGAGAGAGTAAGGGATGTTGAGGATGGAGTAAGAAGTCCGCAGTAAAGATAATTGGAGTCTCAGAAGCAAACATAAGAGTGGGTCAGGAGCAATATTTAACATGGAAAGGCTGACAGCTTTCCAAAATTGACGGTGATTCCAAACCATGGAGTCATGAAATACTGCTGTGTCCAAACAGAATTCGTAAATAGAAGTGCACACCAACATGGTCAAAACAAAAGCCGCGAGAGGGAAAAACTGAGGTTGCCTTCAGAGAAGCAGCAATTACACTGACTACTAATCTTTAAATGAAAAACAGTAATGCCACAATACAGTGGAATGATATTGTTAAAGAAGTGAAATAAATGTCAATTTAGAATTTCACATGTGCCAAAAATGCCCTTCGATAATGGAAGCGGAATAAAGACATTCCCAGTTAAAAAATTGAGAGAACTTGTCCCATTTTTTTCCCTAAAGCAAATATAAAAAGTATCATTCAGGACGAAGTAAAAAGATTCCAGAGAGAGGGTAAGCGATGCAGAGAGGAGTGGAAAAGCAAAGAAAAGTCTAAATGTGTATGTGAATCTAAATGAATATTGACTGACTGTTTAAAATAATAAAGTCTGTTGGGTTAACAATTTATATTGAATTAAAATACACAACGATGTCTTGTAAGTTATGGGGGGGGGATAAGTGTTCTAATGCTCTTCAGTTTTCTGCAAAAGGTGGTAAAAGTGCCAATTAATATAAAAGTACCAGTTAGTGTTAGATTTTGATAGTTAAGAATGCATAATCTCTAGGGTAGTCACTTAAAGAATACTGAAAGAGTACATAACTTCCCACCTAGTAAAGAAGGAGATGTGGAATAATTTTTAAAAATAAGTAATCTAAAGGAAAACAAGGAAGGTGAGGATAAAAGATCATAGTAAGTGGGACAAATAGGAAGCACTTACTGAGATGGTAGATTCATATCCATACGTATCAGTGCTTACGTTAAATGTAACTGAATTGAATGCTGTGATAGGCAAATATTGTCAGACAAGATATAAAAATGAAACTTAATTATATGTGCTCTCTGAGAGACACATCTAAAACATAAGGGCACAGAAAGAATGAAAATAACAGTGTGGGGGAAATGTAACATGCAAACAATAACCAAAATTAAGTTGGTGTTTCTCTATTCTATCAGAAAACGAATGCTTCGAGGCAAAAAGTTTTACTAGAGATATTTTGCTGAGACACACTAGATAGTCATGATACAGCAGTTCTATATTTATTTGAATCTATTAGCAGAAGCTCATAAACATAAAGCAAAAACTTGTAAAATCTCAGAGAAAACGAGATAAATCCAAAATCAGTGTAGGAGATTTTTACACTGTTCTCTAACAGAACACACATACACATAGACTTACAATCAGTAATGATGTAGAACAGTGCTTCTCAAACTTTACCATGCATGAGAATGATTTGGAGAGCTTGTTGAAATACAGATTCCTGGGTCATATTCCCAAAAGTTCTCATGCAAAGACTCTGCAGTGGGGCCTGACAATTTGCAGCTTCCAGGTAATTCTGAGCCTGGTGGTTTCAGAACCACACTTTGAGTAGCAAAGATACAGAAGATTTGAATATCATGATTAGCAAACAACCTAATGGACATGTATAGAACACTGTCCCCACAAGTGCAAATTATATCTTCTTTTTAAGCATTTAAGAAAAGCTATGTTCTGGGTCATAAAGTACCTCTCAATAAATTTTTTAAAAATATTTAATTTATTTATTTTTAGACAGAGGGGAAGGGAGAAAGAAAGAGACAGAAACATCAATGTGTGGTTGCCTCTCACTGGGTCCCCAATGGGGACCTGGCCCACAACCTAGGCATGTGCCCTGACTGGGAATAGAACTGGCAACCCTTTGATTTGATTTGCAGCCCATGCTCAATCCACTGAGCTACACCAGCCAGGGCTTCAATAAATTTTAAGTAATTTAAAATATAGAGTATGTTTTCTGACTACAGTGGACTCAAACTAAAAATTAATGACAAAAAGATGTTTGAAAATAAAACAAAATACAGGGGTTGGCAAAATAGGTTTACAGTGTCTGTATGGAAAATAATGCAATAATTAATAATAATACAGGAATAAACTGTGTTTTGCATACTCACAACTATAAGCCCACTTTTGCCCATCCCTGTATTTTTTAGTAACCCACAGATTAATGAAACCACAATAGAAATTGGGAAATATTTTAAGTGAATCATAATGAACCTTATCAAAATTCATGGGATGCAGTGAAAGCCATGCATAGAAGGAAATTTATAGCTTTAAACATATTAAACATATATGTGTGTGTATGTATAGCCTGTATGTATTATATACTCATATATGGAGGAGGTAAAAAAATCAGTCAACAAAGGGTCCGTTTCAAGCTATTAAAGCACAATAAATTAAACCCAAAAAAGTGGAAGGAAATAATATAGATAAGTACAGGAATTAATGAAATTTAAAAGAAACACAGCAGAGCTCAACAAACCCAAAAATGGGTTCTTTCAAGTCTTCCTTCTGTCTCTAGAGTCTTAGTTCCAATCCTCAAGGCAATTAACAGTGTCAGATGTTTTTTTCAGAGGTTTCTTAATATACCTGCTTTTCTTCAGATATTCATTCTCAACCATATTTTATGTACTACCTTTTTTAAAAATATAAAGGGGAAATGGAACCTATCTCACTGGATTTTATGAGGATTTAATGAGTGCTTAGAACAGTGCTTGGTACTTTAATATCCCTGTGTAAATGTTTACAACTCTTATTACAGGGTTCGCTTTATGGGAACACCGTGCCTGCTGGGCACTCTAAATGTGTGTAGAATGAATGATCTGGCCAGAGATGAGTCAAAGGGTAGAATCGTTGGCACAGCCAGCCAGTGGCCTGGGCTTGTGACTTGCCCTAGCAAAGTTCCGAGCCCAGGAGTGGAAGCTGGTAAAAGAACTGATGGGTTACCACAACTCCCCCGGGGCCTTATCAGGTGACTGGGCCAAAGATGAGAGAGGAAAGTTCTAAAGTAGTATATACATAGTTGCCTTTTCTCCCTGTTGATTTCCTAAAGTTAGATATTTAGATCATTGCCCTGTAGTTACTATATGCTTCTTTTAACCAAAACTAAGTTTTGTTATTTGTGTTCCATTTAGGCAGTGGTACTGTCATTCCATACTACTGATTTTGAGGAATTGGGACTTTGACTTCAGATGATTGTACATATTTAGTATAGGAAGGTGCAAAAAAGCCACTGAGACTCCACTCAGCCATTATTAAATAGTAGTGTGATCTTGAGCTAATTATTTAACCTGAGGTTTCCATTTTTTGACCTTAAAATTAGGATAATGATAATTTCCTTAGAGGTTTGAGGGCTACATGAGATCATATATGGAGAATGTCTAGTATAAGGCCTGGCCTATCATTTGTGTTCAATAAATGTAATTTCTCACCCATTCAGCCAGAATGTTCTTGCTGGGTATGTCGTGCATACAGAGCCTTGTAAAGGTTCCAAAAGAAAAAGGGAACGGAGGCTCTGCACTCCAGCAAAGTAGTGTGCTAGCAGCCCCTGGGCTTATGTAGGCTCCATGAAGGTGGGAGCCGGAGGGGCCTGGGTGGCTGCGAGGGGGTGGCAGGTGGGGCTGTGTCTACTCTTAGTCTCTGAATAGACCTACCCTTGGTGTATTTTTTACTCTAAAAATGTATGTGAGTCATTTTTAGTGAGAATTAATTATGTATGTTGAAAGGGTAGCATACCTTTTGAGGCCAAGTATTTCTATTTTAAATAAATTCAGTGGAAATTTCTGGGTTTTTAAAAAGAAAAGAAAACTGGGGTGTATATTTGGTAGGGAATGGTGTTTGAATGAATGAGGGTTTTCATGAAACAAAAGGCTTGACTGTAGGACACTGAATAAATTTTGATGTTTTCAGTTACAGGAATTAGATTTACATGACACTTATCTAGACAAAAAAATCTGGTCCATTATTGTTTATTAAAGAGTGCTCTTGAGTGTTAATTCTGGCATGCTGCCTGGTAAATGGCTCCACCTTTCAGTGCAGCTGATGGGAGGCAGTTTCACAGTTGGGTTGTCAGTGTTTTAAAGTCTGCCAAAGGCTTTCCGTGGACCTTATGAAGGAACCTATTTAGTTGTACACCTAACACATTTTTTAAAATGAGAGGATTTTAAAGAAAAGCATCTTTAACTAAAAACATCATCTGTGGTCATTTAGAACCACCCCTTAGCACGTGTTTTAGGGAGATGAATGGTGTCATCTGTTTTCTATGTACTGTGGCCGCAAGGCTGACGTTTTATATACTTTTGCAGATGAACCTCTTTGTGACTGTCATGAGTAGTTATCAGTCTATCATGCATAGAATAGAAAGGGCAAAGCCAAACTGTGAGGGTGTCAGTGCATTATGGCAGTAAAATTTTTCACAGCCTCAAATAAAAAAAAAGCACTTGACAAGTGAATCTGTTTTAAATTATTTCAAATACTATGGAAATGGAATTTCTGTTTGTTCAGTTCTCCCATTAGAAATGGTTGTGTTTCAAAAGTTGGTTTTCAAGATAACTGTTAGGAATTTGGTACTTATTTTCTAAAAAGGAAAAAAAATAGTTTGGTTTCTTGGGCTAGCCCATGTTTTAACCATAAAAGCCAAAATACTTTGCAATGAAAAGGTAGAACATACTTTTATAGCCCTAGCCATTTACTACAGAGGAAAAGAAATAAAATTCAGTAAACAAGTTTTAAATTTTTTAAATGAAAGAGTATTAAATAAAAGCAGTTCTTGCTAAATAAGGCATAGTGGAAAAAGCACAGGAAAGGCTGTGTGATCTCAGGTAAGTTATATAAACTTTCTGACCTCAGTTTCTACATTAGTAAAACTGTGTCTTATGTAAATGAGAGAATATGTGTAAAGGTCCTAATACAATAGCTGATTCATAATGAAGTCTGATAAATGGCTGCTATTATAAGTATAGATATAAGTAGTATATAAACCCAAGTTTCCTAAAATGCTGGCTCCACTGCGTTGTCGTGCAAGTGGCTATATTGGGGCAGGAGTGAGAAGAGACAAGGAGGCGCAGGTAATATCAGCTCCTTACTCGGAGAAGTAGCCCAGGAAGCGTGTGGCAGACAGAAGTCCTTGGTCTGAGTTTTATTTTCCTCTGATAGGAAGTTTATTCTGCTGAGGTGTATGGGGGAGCACCCCCTTTCCCCCTCTCTTACTGCTACCTATTCCCCCATTGCCAGTACCCCACCAGCATGCACCGGCTCTCCCCAGAATTTGAAGCTCCTGTGAAAAAGGCAACCTGACCTTTGGAGCCTGTAGAGGGTTTTGTTGCAGTTGCTCTTGTTGCTTATCTGTTACAAGAAAAGGGAGAGCCAACGTTTTTCGGCTGCCTAGTACCTCTCAGGCACAGTCCTGTGTATTTTAACATGTTACCTCATTTAATGTTCACGACGGCCCTGTGAGGAGTATGTATCACTATCCCATCTTGTACACCAGGGAAGGGGAACATCAGATGACATGACTTGACCAAGGTAACACAGCTAGGAAATCACAGAGCTTGGATTCGCACCCAGGTCTGCCTGGCTCTCAAGCCTTTGCTCAACTGCCTTCTGGGTTCTCCAGGGACTGCACACAGGTGGTTATCTACGGTGTGTCCAGCCTTTCTGCCCTCACACGGAATGTGCACCCTTGGGAGGGAGAGAAGTAGAATGAAATTCAGTTTATTAACATCATTAACTTTAAAAATGGAACAGTCTCTGGCTTCCATCCCTCATTTCAAATTGAATCGCATAATGGGGATGAAAACATATTGATTAGGGAAAAACTATTTATTAGAGGTAAAATTGTTTACCATGTAAATATGCTACATGTTCCATTATACACAACTTGGCATTTCAACATTTCATAATCTTGCATTTAATTAGGCACAGTACATAAAGTATGCATCACAAGTAAACATGGGAAACACAATCACATATCTCTCTAAGATTTGTGCTTCATAAATTTTTAGTTTGCTAATCTCAATAATGATATTTTAGCATCAGCTGCTTCTTTTCCAAACAAGTGCTGATCCTCTCCTTAACATGTTTGATGCAAGGAAGCAAAACCAAGGATAAACTCTAAAGTTCAGCTGATTTCTCAAAAGAAACTTTGCAGGGAAGAAAGAGCTGGATAAAAGTATTCAAAGTTGTGAAAGGCAAGGACCTACATCTGAGATTACTCTATCCAACAAAGCTATCATTTAGAATGCAAGGGCAAATAAAGTGCTTCCCAGATAAGGTCAAGTTAAAGGAGTTCATCATCACCAAGCCCTTATTATATGAAATGTAAAAGGGACTTATCTAAGAAAAAGAAGAAGATCAAAACTATGAATAATAAAGACAACAAACTCACAACTATCAACAACTGAACCTAAAAAAACAACAAAAACAAACTAAGCAAACAACTTGAACAGGAACAGAATCACAGAATTGGAGATCACATGGAGGGTTATCATCAGGGATGGGGAGGAAAGAGAATGGGCGGAAAGGTAAGGGGAATAAGAAGCATAATTGGTAGGTACAAAATAGACAGGGGGAGGTTAAGAATAGTATAGGAAATGGAGAAGCTAAAGAACTTATGTGTACGACCCATGGACATGAACTAAGGAGTGGGGAGAAATGTTACAGATGAAGGTCTTTACTAGGCACATGCCATCTGAGGGGCTCCCATGCTGTACTCACACAATGAAATGTAATCAGAGTCAGTCTGCTCACTTAAGACAGTAGTCTCAAATTAGGGTTTAGATGTTCCACAGAGTAAGTGAAGATTTTCCAAAGGGTCCTGGGGCATTCCTGGTTTTAAGGTTTCCACTGGCCAGCTTTCTGGATGGATGGATGGATGGATGGATTCTTTCCTAAAATTCATGTGCCTTGAAAAGCTGCTGTGATGGAAAGCATGTGTGGGGTTTCTTTTTCCCTCCTCCCCATTCCCACATGGCCTTTTTCCACTTTATGAAAGGGATACTTCCACCAATGCAGTAGCTTACGGCCCCAAAGTGTGAGACCCTCTCTGGTGCAACACAGGATTATGTGAAATATTAGTGATGACCAAACCTCCTTCAATCAGCATTTTATAACTCCACACCCCTCCAATTAAGAAATGCATGTGTGATAAAAGTCTTACTTTTGATAGTCAAAGTAAGTTTCTATTTATCAAAACAAGTATTTGTGTTGCTTTGATCAATTTTAGACTGTAGTGGTAATCCACTACAGAAGGGTACAGTAAACATGTAGAGCCTTATAATTATAGGAAACAAATAATTTAAAAAATTTAATTTCCCTATATTTCTATTGGAGAGCATTAAATAATACTGCATTAAGATAACATGGAGGGAAACGAAATGTAAATACTTTTCCAAGAACAAAAAAAAAGAACACAAATATTTTGACTGTTAAAGAAAAGCAAGTTTATGTATTTTTAAAAGGGATAGTGGGTATAAAGCTATGGTACATTTGCCCGATGGAATACTACTTGGCTGTAAAAAAGGAAATCTTCCCCTTTGCCACAGCATGGAGACCTGGAGAGCATTATGCTAAGTGAAGTAAGCCAGTCAGAGAAAGGCAAGTGCTATATGATTTCACTCATGTAGAACCTAATGAACCAAATAAACTGACAAACAAACTAGAAACAGATTCATAAATAGAGAGCAGGCTGACAGCTGTCAGTGGGGAGGGTAGTTGCGGGGCTGAGTGAAGAAGCTGAAGGGATTAGGGAACAGACTCAGACGTAGAGAACAGCATGGCAGTTAACAGGGAAAGCAGGGCTGGGGGAGGTGATGAAAGAGCGTGTGGCAGGGAGGAGTGTTGATGGAAGGAGGCTTGACTGGGGGTGGTGAGCGCCCTATGACACACAGGTGATGGATATAGAGTTTTATATCTGAACCTACATAGTTTTATTAACTAATGTTACCCCAGTAAATTCAGTTATAAAACAAATAAATAAAATAGTGGGTATCAAATTGCTTTGCTGTTTAGATTTGGTTGGATACATTTTAAAGAATAGTGTTACCGTTTTATTTTAAAACGTCAACATTTATGACAAACTGAAATAACATTGTTTACAGGTACATAAACTTATGAAAAATTGCAGATGCCAACTTTTAAAATATGCAAAGGAGAAAAAATATGTGAGCAGGTACCCGATTTTTCAAAATTTCTTTAGGGAGTATCACAGCAAAAAGTGTGTAGACCACCGATATGGGTCAGGTACCTGGATGGTAAAGCTGCCTCACGTGGCCTCAGGTGGCCTCACTGGAACCCGTTCCTCACCGCACTTCCCAGAACTCTCAGGCTGTGTCTTAGTCTCCTCTCTTCTTAACTGGAACTTGGCTGAGCCCGTGGGGGCCGGGCTGTGAGATGGCCTGCAGAGCCCCTCCACTTAAGGCTTTTCCTTGCCTGGAGCACTCTCCCCAGTCCTGTGCTCTGGCCAGAGCCTTTAGGTGCTTTCAGGTGCCTGTGCTCTTGCTCATCCCCTGATACCCATGCCCTCTCCTCTCACTGCTCCCCCTCTCTCCCCGATGGAACTATTCCTCACTGTTAGCCCTCCACTCAGATGTCAACACTCCTTGCTGCTCCTTTCCTCTTTTCCTTTAGGATGGTTTCTCCATCCCCTTTCACTACAAAGAGGGGTTTAGGAAATCGGTAGAGAGTAGAGTAAGTCTCTGGGATCATGGAGAGGACTAGGGAGAGAGAGGGAGGCAGCAGCTTGTTTTCGGTTTGTTTGTATCAACACAGCTTCTAGAGCAGGGGTGTCAAACTCATTTTCCCTGGGGGCCACATCAGCCTCACGGTTGCCTTCAAAGGGCCAACTATAATTTTAGGACTGTATAAATCTAAGTATTCCTTAATAGTTAAGCGAGAGCTTGGCACTGTCGCCAGGTAGAAACACGGTGTCAGGCCAGCTTCAGCCTGCCGGCCCTCTGTTTGCTACCTGTGTTCTAGAGGATTGTACCTCTGAAATATGGAGGCTCAATAAAAATACTATTGAATTGAATTGAAGCTGAGGTCCAGCTCAAGTTCCATCTTACCTCAGAAGTCTGCTCCGATTTCCTAGACCTGCTGGGACTTCTCCTCCAGATTTCTGCTGCACTTAGTATCTGTACTGTACAGCTCAGTGTGTGTTCACAGTGATGAATATCCTGCAATTTTTGCTACTTATTTTGTATATCTACCATTACTTTCATAACCAGATTATAAATTCAAGGCAGGTAGAGAGGTACACGTTTATTTTTTCATCTCCCCATGGCACCTAGTACAGTATAGCAGGTCCTCGAATAATATCATTTTGTTCAATGTCATTTCATTACAACGTTGAAATACCATGGGAACTTAACTCTTGTTTATATCAATTAGTCTATGGTTAAATTGGCTTTGTTACATGTTGTTTTGCTTAAAGTTGCAGAACCTATCAGTGGCCTTACGTGAGGCCTTACTGTATTGACCATAATTGATACTCAGTAAACATACTCCAATTGATTATAAAACAGGAAAAAAGTTGATGGGAATTTCTGAGATTGAAATCTGGATCCATCACATTTTGCTCTGCGATTTTGGGCAGTTTCTGCATAGTCTGGATCTCATTTCTTCATTGATAAAACCTCAGTGGTAGTCATAGCCAGTAATTACCAGGTAACCACTATGTGCCTCAATCATTAATTCACTCATCAATTTCATGAGGAAGATGTTACTTTGGCAGAGGATTTGAAACCAAACCCTGAGTCCCAAGCCCTTATCCCATTATGTGAGACTGCCTACATCTGACTTTCCTACTTCAGAGTCGAAGGTTCTAAGTGAATGAAAGGTTCTGAATACCTTTTTGAAGAAGGTAAAAAGGCAATACAGAAGTTGAACTTACTTATATTTTGAAAGGAACTTTACTCCTTTCCCCAATTTATTAAGATATATTTGATACATAATGCTGTATAAGTTTAAAGTGTATGACTGTTGATTTGACACATTCATGAATCACAAAATATCGCCACCGCAGTATCAGCTACCACCTCCATCCGTCCACATAGTTGCCATTTCTTTTTTGTGGTGAGAACATTTAAGACCTACTCTCTTGACAACATTTAAGTACACGATACAGTATTATTAGCTGTAGTCACCGTGCTGTACATGAGATCCCTAAACTTGTTAATTTTGTAAGTAGGTATTTGTACCCTTTGACCAGTTTCTCCCCACCCCACTTCCCCTCTGCCACCAACCCCTGGAAACTACCCTTTTACGCTCTCTTTCTCTCATTTGTCTTTTACAGTCTACATATAAAAACATTTTGCTCTTTAAAAGCAATTGGTAATCTGCAGCTCCATGAAATGCATGGCTAAAGTAAATGGGAGAGACGAGAAGCTTCTCTGGCCACTGCTTGCCTTTGCAGAAGGGCACAGAAAATTAGTAGCCAGCAAAAAATGCCCACTAGACATTCCCCTGGTTGCGCAAAGCTCAGAGTTTGGGAGCTGATAGCAATGAACATCAGTAGAATGAAGAGAATACTTGTGTTTTTATTCTCATTTTTAATTGATTTGGAAATTTTTGCCTGGCCCTTCGCCTTTTGCATAGTCCAGCGCTATGAGTCCTTGATATGTGGCTCAAACGAGAAGCATAGGACAGTGTATTCCCTTTTTCTCCACCAATTTCCTGCCTGTGTTTCTATTTGGGGACCAATGTACAGACCATTCCAGTTCAGAGATGGAGCATGCTCTGCTCTCCTTTAGTGCCCCGTGTATACGGCTTGGCTCCACCGAGAGCGCTGTGTAGGAAGGGACACATGTGGTCTGCAGCTTTGGGTGCTTCCTACTGGGTAAGGGTAGGGGTTCTTTTGCAACTAATTGTATCCATCTGTTTTAAAAGGGTGAAAAAAAAATGCCTGAACTTAGGTGTCGATTTATACATTAATTACGTTGATCTCATTTGCAGCAGTGTGGTCTTAATAGCCGTATTGCTACAATGCCCAAATCTGTGATATCAGAATGGGACGTGCATATTTTAATTTGAGAAATAGTTTAACATTTTTAGATATTCATTTAGATGTGGTTATGCAGGTTAAACATAACGTATGATCACTGCTTCTTTCATTGCTTCCAATTAAACCTTGCTTGTTAGTTTAACCTCTAGGTAATCCCATCAAACAATTGATGTCAAGGAAACACTGCCCACAGTAGCTTTGGATGAGTGGCCATTAATTTTAATTGCCTGATATTAAAGATTAAGAAGTATTGGGACTAGCAGAATAGAAACGATCTGATGTCAAGCAAATCCACTTGCTAAAGCTTCCCCAGGCTGCTGGTGATATTAAAATTTTACTGTGAGAATTAAATAAACCTTTATTAGTGATGACTGTTGTTTGATTGGTCCAGGGGTATGCATAAACACTGGATTCTTACATATCTAGAGATGAGACCTTCAATGGTACAGAGATTTCTCAATTATGAAACTGTTAATAAAACTGTAATCTGATTTTCCAGGCTAGGTTTCATTAATGTATTATAGCTTCTCTGATTGTCAAGGTAATATTAACTACAAAGCACGGAATCCAACAGAGAATTGTTTAGAAGAAGAGAATTCTAAGATGGGCCTTTGTTGCTAAACTCAGAGTTGGGGAATTTTCATTAATTATGCTTAAGAAATACCAAACTCCCTCTCAACCAGGAGTATCTCCCTTTGCACTATAGACATATTCAATATTTAACTCTTTCGAAGGCCTGTCAGTCCTATTCAGACAAGCTGGAGTTGTGGTATATGTTGAAGGAGCTTTTTGCCAGCCAGCTAGGTCTGCCTCCTGAGCTGAGAGCGTACTCGTGAAAGGTGAGGCGGGTTCTAAGAGATCTTATATTAACAGGCATGATCAGAATGGATACCTTTAGGGTCCGTTTTCAATCTTAATTTAGAAAATTTTTATTGTATTTTTTTCCATTACCATTTATACCCTCCACCCCCTGCAATCACCTCTGTTGTCCTTTTTCCTTTTTTCTGGATCCTTCCACCCCCTGAGAATTTTTGTTTTTAGAGTCATGTACTTCTGGTGTGGGAATGGATTCTAACAGTCACTGAGGCTCCTGGTGCAGAAATTCCTCCCAGAGCATCTCTCTCCCACCCCTTGGAGGCCTGGGTACCACGTGAGCATCATCTGTGGCTTGTCCCTCTCCCTGCCTCCACAGCTAATCAGTGGCCACATTCTGCCTATTCCTCCTCCTTGATATCTGCCCTCTCCACTCCCACCTGCAGCTCTCCCCGGCTCGGGCCCTCCTTGCTTCCTCACCTGTGCACTTTCCTGGCGCTTCCTCCCACTACTGTGTCCTACACAATTACCATGCACACCAGCCCCAAGCACATGTGACTCAAAGAAAGGAGGGTAGATAAGGGTTTGGTCCCTTAGGGCTGTTGAGAGCTTATATGTGACAGTCTAGATCACAGGTGGCAAACACAAGGCCCGAGGGCCGAACCCGGCCCTCCACCTTGTTTTATCCAGCGGCAGTGCCGAGCTCTCGCTTAACTGTTAAGGAGTAGTTACATTTATACAGTCCTAAAATTACACTGGGCCCTTTGAAGGCAACCGCAAGGCTGGTTTGGCCCCAGGTGAAAATGAGTTTGGCACCCCTGGTCTAGATGCTCGAACTAAAACCAATGAGGAGAAATGAAAGGGACCTAGAGAGAGCTGTATATCCATTAGAACTGTTTAATGGTGGGATTGGGGACTGTGCGAGGTAGTGAGTGCCATGTCTCTGGAGGGGCCAATGCCATGATCACAAAGAGAAAATAAAGGAGGCACAGATTTAGAGGACACGTGAGTTCCATTTCAGACTATTGAGGTAGAGGTCATGGCAGAACATTTGTATGGAAATGTCTTAAAAATTGAGAACTGAAATTCTTCCTAGAAGTTAATTAAGGGTAGAGATGGAAATCTGGGCATCATCCACACAGAGACAGAAGTGGAAATAATTGATATGGATATGGTTGCTCAAGGAGCAAGAAAAGAGGGCCCAGAGCTGAGTGTTGGAGAATAGGCCCACGTGCACATGCACACACACCTGGTGTGTCAGGGAAGGGGGACAAGCAAGAGCACAGTATCACAGACGCCTTGCAAAGGAAGTGCCCTGAGAAGCGGGCAAGTGTCCAACACTGCTGAGAGGTCAGACAGGTTGAGGAACGTGAGAAAGGCCGTTGGATATGGGGCAGGCGCAGTGCCTATTGGAACCACCTCAGTCACTACCTAGGCCTTAAGATTGTTAAGATTAAATGAGAAAATGTATGGAAAGGGCTCTGTGTGATGCTGGGCAAACACATAGGGGACGGCCATTAAAGGATGGTTACAATGACCTCTGCTATTTGGTACAAAGGAAAGAAGGGATGCGTACAGCCCTTCAGGGGAAGGAAAGGGCGGTGGAACAGAAGTAGTTATGGAGTCCCGATCTGTGGAGCGCTCCCTTCCTGATGAGTTTTGGCTTGTTCCTGCGTGTGGAACCCACACTCACGGGAGCTGCAGAGGTCTTCAGTGAGCATGCCTGCACACGCGTGTGTGCGCAGCGACTCCCCAGGAGGGAACAGCGTGTGGGCAGTGGCGAGACCAGCATTGTCTTCTCATGTGGCTCCCTTGCCAGGGCTCTCTGGCTTCTTTCAGAAGGATGAGTGCTGCAGGTTGAAGAATGAGAGTTCTTTTTCCAAAGCAATTAAAGACTTGGCAAAGATGGTGAACAAGCATGCCACTGGTAAAAATTGGGTGGGAGGGCTCATTCCACTCCGTTTTCCTCAGGGCTCTGAAGAACTGTTCAGGGTAAAACAGTGATCCACCCAGGCTGATACCATCGCAGCATGCCCCTTTGACATCTTATTAAGAATTATTGAAGAATATTTTTAACAGTTACTTTAACAGAAGAGAGGTCAGAGCCTTTTATTTAGCAATTGGTACCTTCTTATAAATAGCGGTGTGGATTTTAGCTTCTTTATATAGCTCAGCTACAGGTGCTTGAGTGCGTAATGTAACTGAGCCATGAGTCTGGGGCTGAAGTTTTGCTATCAGTGAAATGTGATAAAATCTGCCTGTTGGCAAGATCCTCTTTAGAAATCTCTTCCATTTGCACTGGCTGACGTTATAAGTAGTTTGCAAAATAAATAAGTGTAGTCCACCAGATGAAATCAGAGCTGCTCCCGTGTATTTGCGTTTGATACTACCGGAGTTATTTGAGTTGTCACGTTGTGACCTTCTCACGTGTGAACTGCAGAGCTGGAGCAGCCCTCCTGGCAGATACACAGTGTCTCCTAAGGCAGGAGACAAAGGGATTTGTCATCCATTACTAACTGATGTTGCTCTTTTCAGCAGACCAAACGTGACTTCTACTATACAGCCGCCAAAATTATTCGAGGCCCAGAAAGAATAAGTCATTCTTTCTCAACTATTTCTTATTATTTTCCTAACTTAACAAATATTTCCTTTAGTTTTTAGCTACTTTTGATGGGACTGGTCACTTATATCCTAATTGGTACACACCAATTGAATATTTTTTTTTATAAACAGGGCTTGTGGCCATTTTAGTGTTGCTGTGACTAGCTCCAGAAGCAGCATCCTTCCAAGAGTGTCGAGGTTTGCCAAAAGAGAAAGTGGACTCCCGAAACCATTATGCATTATCCACAGGGAATGATCGGAGGCTCAGAATTGAGTGTCTCCCGAGGGATCCCCTTGTGTCCAGCAGTTCCTGGAAGTTTGACTTCTCCCCGCTCTGACCCCTGTTCTCTTCACTCGTGTCCCTGTGATTTGTAGGTATCCAACTGGTTTGGCAACAAACGAA
This sequence comes from Glossophaga mutica, assembly GCA_039655065.1. NCBI lineage: Eukaryota > Metazoa > Chordata > Mammalia > Chiroptera > Phyllostomidae > Glossophaga > Glossophaga mutica. The sequence continues at coordinate 211,709,115 of CM077305.1, forward strand.
TCAGGTACAAGAAGAATATCGGCAAGTTTCAGGAAGAAGCCAACCTCTACGCTGCAAAGACAGCCGTGACAGCCGCACACGCAGTGGCCGCAGCTGTGCAGAACAACCAGACCAATTCGCCCACCACGCCAAACTCTGGTGCGTACCGGTGCTCACTCCCTACTCAGCCCAGGCAGCCTGGTGCCACAAAGCCCTGTCCCACAGGCCAGGAGACAAGAGCCATACTGAGGACGCAGTGGATTTATAGAGGAAGGTTTATATAAAAATGCAGGCTTTCCTGGGATGGATGAATGATTGATGGCCAGAGCCTGTAGACCCACTGTTCATAGTGAGTTCCACTTGCTACCGGTAGGTTCTGGAACTTTCACACTTTGTAGTGGTTTTTAATTCAGCAATTAGTCAGAGTGCCATCACTAATGACTATTTTAACTATATCGTTCTTATATCATTTTAAGGTCAATAGTGCCTGTCATAGAACGAAGTAGCAGAAATGGGAAATTTACCCGTTGCTGTACAATGAAGCTAGAATGTTGGAGTTGAATACAGTCATGCTTTCTACCTAATGCGGCCGCACACTCCAGTCTGCTGCCCTTCATAGCATTTCTTCAGCACCCGTGCTTCTTGCTAGGATTAGTAGGTAGTTAGCTATGAGGGATATGGGACTTAATACATAGATGCGATTTGCTCCTCAAATACATTTTGTCCAAATTTTATGTGACATTTGTGATGGAATTAGAAACATCTTAAAATTATAGGGAACTTGAGTAACAATGAAAGACGTATAGCAAGTCCAAACACATGGACTTGAGAAGCAATTCAGGGACTTTTTAAATGAGATCTAGTAATGTATCTTTAAAAGTTCAGAAAGTGAGCGTTTTTTTTATTGTTTTGTTGTTCTCCTCTCCCCCCCACCCTGCCCACCCCAGGTTCTTTTTAATGGAGCGTGAAACAGATGAAAGGAGAGTTAGGTAGAGTATTTAGCTAAGAAAGCACTGCGGAAAAATGTTTCTTCTCTGGGCAGGTGTCCGCCATGGCAGTTAACAATGGTGAAGAGCACCTTTAATGACCAGGTCCTGGTGGTAAATTAAAACAAGGGATGGTTCCAGGCCAGCTACTGGGTGTTTTTCTGTTGATTTTGATTTTCTCTTTGTTTCTCATTGGAGCTCCCCGTTGATAGAACTCTCCTAGATGTAAGGTGGATCGCAGGCCCTAACTCTTGGAGCTACTCTCTGTCCTCTTAGCTCTGGAAATGCTTCCCGTTGTGCGCATCCTTCCCTCCCGTGCCTTTCCTCCTGTCCCTGCCTCTAGGTCCTGAGGGTTGTGTGTGTAGCTCTCTGTTATTCAGCCACTTAACTCTTTCCTTTCCAGGTTCTTCTGGTTCTTTTAACCTCCCAAATTCTGGGGACATGTTCATGAACATGCAGAGTCTGAATGGGGATTCTTACCAAGGGTCCCAAGTCGGAGCCAATGTGCAATCACAGGTAGGAGAAATGCCCCAACTGGGGCCTTTCTAGCAGGGTAGGGTTTGGGCTCAAAACTCCTCACTCTCACCCCATGGAAGTGGTCTGCACACCCGTGTAGAACCTGGGCTGGGTGCTTCCGAACGGCACCCGTCTGCCCCACCATTTAATTTAATGAGACGTCAAGCGAACAGTGACTTTTGATGATTCAAACTTGATAAATTTTGTGAATGCATTCGGCTCTGGCTTGAGCTCATGGAGAGGGGTTGGGTGCATCTTACTTTTGTACCAAAATAGACCAGAAAAATTGTGTGTGCCAGTGTGTGTATGGTTTTAAAACATACTACTGTTTCTGTGTTGTTGTTGTTTTTAAGTCAGAATATAAAAACTTAAGTTCCTAAAGTATACTCCAGGGTCAACTTTTTTATCGTCCTCTTAATTGAGAACAGTCCTATGCACATAGATGTGTATGTGTGTGAGTGTGTGTGTGTGAGAGAGAGAGAGAGAGAGAGAGAAAGACAGACAGACACCCAGTGCACATACTCAGAAGGAGTTCCCACCCACAGCCAGTGCACACATTGACCAGTGTGGATGGAAAGTTGCATTGCCATGAAGATGTTACTGTTGGGCTGGCATAGAAAACAAAGATGCTTGAGCTTAAATAGTCAAAGAATTGTTGAAATTCTGCCAGTTGCATTCGATTGATACATTTGTCTTCCATCGAAGATGCTAGGCCCTCGTGGCACACATAGTTCAAGTTATTTCCTTTTGTAAGTGATGCTGTTTTGACAGATTTGTGATGACGCGTTTTGTTTCATCTCACCTCTAGGTGGATACCCTCCGTCATGTTATCAATCAGACGGGAGGCTACAGTGATGGCCTTGGAGGAAATTCACTGTACAGTCCACACAACTTAAATGTGAGTACTCTGGGGAACCAGGTTTGAAGAGCTATAGGAACAGTGTCAGATGAACAGCGACTAATAAGTAAATTGATGGCCATTTGACTTGGCTCCTCATCTTGTTGGCAGGTGGGGAAGGCAGTGTCTTCACTACACTTTCATTTTATGGACTTAAATACTTGATGTTACCGAGGTGCCCTTAGAAGTCCTCACAGATGCCCACAGTGTCTGGTGTTCTGTCATCAGGAGGGACTTAAGCACCAGCCCATTAGGATGCTGTCTCCTACTGGCAGTGCTGTATGGTCCCGGGGAGATGGTGAAGCACAGGTCATTGATCTTAGAATCCAGCAGCAGGAAGAATTCCCGGACACAGCTCAGGTGAAGGCGATAACCTTGGAGGGCCCAGACCAGTCAGCAAACCAAGTTACACAAAGAATTCTCTTCTTAACAGTGATTTGCTGAGTTGTCAATATGCGATACAGACATAGTCAGCCTTTGTGATGGCCTCTCAGTTTTTAATTGTGGAGGAAATAATTTTACCTTCAGTAGCCAGTTCACCAAAACTTTACTTTCCCCTCCATCCTGACATGGATGGAAAATGACAGAAAGCTCTTGAAAGGGAGCCAGGGGATCGGATCCCCAGGGTGGACCTGGGGTGGAGGGGTGGACAGGATCCGGGAGTCTGGGCTTAGGGAGGAGATGGGCTACCTGACACACGGTTGTAGAGTCAGAAAGAAAGTGGACAGAATTCTCCCATGTTAGGGCCTTGGCTTGCTGTGAGAGTAAATATTAATGATTTAAAAAGTGATTGAGGACGTTCAATTGTAAAGGGGAAAAAGGACCATTAAATACTCAAATCTTTTACATTTGAAATGTCAAATCTTTCTTTTTGGGTTTATAAATAACTCATAATAACCCACAACAAACCATATAAAAAGCCTTTTAGTTGCATTTCTCCTTTTTCATTTAAGTGTTTTGAAATGCTTCAGAGAATGTGCGATATCCTTATCAACATGATAAAATATGAAACTGTGATTGCCTGCAGCATTTTACAGACATGAATTCCATCTTCACTGATGAGGCTTGATAAGGCGCTGTTGTATAATACAGTGCATAATCTCAAACCACCAGAGTAAGGATTAATTTATTTTGAAAAAAAGAATGCTTGCTGACAACCTCTCCTCCAGCTGCCACGCTGGGTAAAAATATTGTACATTTGTTGTTTATAAATTTGGATAAAAGAGGAATGATGTTTACTTCAGATGGAATATCTTTAGACTTGTATCTGTGTAAGAGTTCTTTTTCTAAGTAGATTTTCATACCTGAGGCTGAAAACAACTTACCTTTTAGACAGAGAAGAGGATTTCTAAGAGTCCACACAAATACGTATAGCATGCCAGCAGCTGCCTACGCTCGAGGCTTTGAAAATACACCGCCGTCACTTTTTCCGCCCCCCAGACCTGAATTTGCTTTGCCTTAAGCCTGGAAAATCATTTTCCCTTTGGCTCTGGTCATCGCAGTGGTGTTGTGTGGTCCTCACTCCCTTCTCTGTGATCCCAGAGAGAGGAAAGGTGCTTTATATGCAAAACGACGCAGAGAGTTCTCTGAGAACCTCGACCATGGGAGAAGGAAAAGTTCCCAGCACAAGGTTCATCTAACCGTGGATCCAAGCTGGGCAGGGAATCTAGAGAATGCTCAGTAGCCTAGTGACACAAACCTGAAAGAAGACACTTTGGGTGGACTCGCAGAAGTTGCAGACGGACGTGAGGGAGGCGGGGGTCTTGGGGAGCCCCGTGACCTGCAGCTACAGTGGTGTGGGACGTGCAGGTCTGGGGACAGCCCAGCACGAGGCCGGCCTGTGCTGCAGGCACCGGGTGTCAGCCAGCTCACCCTCGCCTTCTCTCCAGAAAGGCCCGCCCCGTCACTTCCACTCAGTGTTCCCCAACTCACAAGCCCAGCACCTCCCTCTTGACTGACATAAAAATATGTAGCGACAAGCTGTCTGCCACAGCAGAAATCTGATCAGACATTGATTTCAGCAATTGCCTCTATAGGCCAAGACATGAGGCAAATTTGTTTCTGAGTACTGTTATTGCTGATGCAGACCTGAGGCAGGAAGGGCCAGCGGCATGTGAAAGGCAGTAGCAAGATCCCAAATAGGAGCCCCAGTTAGAGATAATTGGGATACAGATTTGAATAGTGTGTGCTCCTCCGCAGTTCATGGGTTTTCATTCCAGAGGATCCTCTTTGGAGGGAAAGTCTGGCTTTCATTTCCCAGGGTTTAGAGTAGCTGGTTGTCAGGCATGTGCGGATGAGGGCGCGAAAGTTCTTCGCTATGGAAATGAGGATTAAGCCCTGCTGAAGTTTCTACTTCATGGAGCCCGTGGTCTTGCTGAGGCACTGCGCCGAGCTTCTCTACTGCTCCCTTCTTAAAAGATTTCTTTTTGAGTCACTTTATCTTTGCCATCAAATCAAAGGCAGAGCTTCATGCCAGCTTGAGACTAGCCGAAGCCCTCCTTCAGCGTGCTGATTTATTGCCAAGTCTTTACTTGGTGGGATGGATTTGTTTTACATGCATTTAATCCCACTTTAACACATGCTTCACAGTGCTGCCAAAGTGGGTTTGGAAAATACATTTTGCTAATGCATCTTTGCTCTCATGTTGTCATCTGGGTGTTTTAAATTGGGGAGTAGAATTAATATGTAGACGTGCACCCGTTGAACTGTGTTTCTCCTTTCAGGCTAATGGAGGCTGGCAGGACGCAACAACTCCATCTTCTGTGACTTCTCCTACAGAAGGCCCAGGAAGTGTGCACTCTGATACCTCTAACTAATCTCTGGCAACACTTTTCCCTGAGCTGACATGCCTTGATAAGTGCATTCAGAGCAATAGGAGGAAAAGGAACGCGTTTTTGTAGCCCACCATCTACAGCTTTACTGTAAAACCTTGTCTTATTAGAGAACTTGGTAATCTGTTTTTTAAGGAATCATAATCATTTGTATTTATACTTAAAAACACACAATGTTAAAAAAGCACTTTATCCAATTAGGCCAAGATTTAACATTGTTGACAGTCCCGTAGCTACTTTATCATAATTTATTGTCAATATTTTACATTAATGGTTTCACAGTTGCCAATTACTTGGCCTTAAGGGTAAAAAAGTACAATATATACTAAACCTCAATCGTTAAGGCAGATGCAAAGATTCACCTCACCTAAATTGAACTTCTTGCTTCTTTCCATCGCAGACTTTGATTGTCCCTCTTTCATATTGCTAATGGAGTTGGAATAAAGGAGCTGTTTGGCTATCTCTGTTAATGATGGTTGTGTTTAAGAATCTTCCTCGTCACATTGTGTTGCGACTCTTATGTTATAATTAGATCAGAGACTGGTAGCATCTTTTCTCTCTCTGAAAGCACCAGTGCCCAGAGTCTGCTTGGTAATTAAATTATGGATCCAGATTGTTCTGGGAGATGAAGGTACTTGCTGCTGATGGAGGTGAACATGAGATCCGTCTGGGTTTTACGGTGTGCGCTGGGTGCTGCACAGGCTTGTCAAGGTTTGCTACGTCCTCTGGGCATTGACAAAGGCCCTGCTCTTTGGAGTGTTGTATATAGTGTAGCAAAAGAGTATTTATACATCTCACCAATCAAAACACAGCTTTATTACCTCATGCGAACTCATACAAACCAATAGAATTTCAACATGTTCTGTAGCTTAGAGTGCTCACTTACTACCTCTGAACAATACTCACGCTGTAGTTTGTCTCTTTCTTATCTTTTTGCATCTTGTAATTAACTCTTTGTTTCCCTTCATAAAATGTAATGTACATTGTAATCTTTTAAAAGAAAAATCAGGGTTGCATTTGCAACTTTTAAAAAACAGAAAGTGGAAACATTGGGTCTTAAAACAGGATCAGTAAAACTGTTGTAAATACTGAGAAACATTTTGAATGTTCTTCATCTTGTTACTAATTCATGCAAAAAAAAAAAAGCGGCGACTAATTGTGATGCATTCAGATTTCAGTATTCAGTACTGTATATTTCACCCTGTGTAATGGGGCACCCCTCTCCTTTCTCTCTTTTTGTATTGTATGCGATTCTGAAACTGATTGAGTCATGAAAATAATTTGTGGCGGTGATTCTAATGTATTAAAAACGTTTCGTGTTCCTTTCTAACTGGATTACACCCTGGATTGAAAAAAGTCTTCCTCGTGGTAGTTATATGTAGTTTCAAACATGAATAAACTTTTTGCTTTCATGATTAAATGTTGATGCCCTTTCTTACACCACCACCTGAGCCAGCCAGGACAGGCCAAGGAGGGAGCCTGCCCAGAAGCAGGCCCGGGTGCGAAGTGTGCGGCCTGTGAACAGCGATGTTGGGAGGAGAGACCAGGCCCCACTAACTGATGGCTCTCTGTGCAGGCTCCTGGCTCCCTGCTGCGCCCTGTCCTCCTGACCCTTGTGCTCTCACCATGCCACAAGGAAAATGTCCCCATTTTCATCCAGTAGGAAACTACAGCTCATAAAAGTGAAGCCAATGCCATAGGCCACAAGACTTAGGTCTCTAGCCTGGGAACTCCCACCCTCCTGACCTAACGATGCAGGTGGCCCTTGTTAGACAGGGAAAGAAACCTTTGTTGGGATTTTTAAGAAGTACCCAGTCTTATCACGTTCACTTACAATCATAACTTTTGCGAGATACCAGTTAAGAATAAGCAAAAATTTGTCTGAAAAGAGTGAGCCCCACATGCCATTAAAAAAAAAAATAGCACAAACCCACAACGTCTCTTAACATATCTTTTAAAAAACTCTGAACTTGAAAAATGTAAGACAGACTAGAAATACTTTAACTAGATCGTTGTTTTTGTTTTATTTAAATAGTTAGAAATTCCGTATATTTACATATACATCTGTTGCTAATACCTAAATCTTTATAATAAAAGAAGTCAATAACAGGTCATCGGCCTGTTTACTATATATCTCAAGGAAATGGACTCACAGGAAATCAGATTACTGTTAATCAGTTGCAGCAAATTGTCTATGATAAATATAACTCACTATTTCAGTTGGTGGAACCAGGCAAAACAAGGTCCAGGGCCACCACTCCCATTAATCTTGAGGCAGTTGTCCTGCGAGAGTAAACTTTATGAAATAGATTGCCCTCCGAAGCTGTCCTCCCTCACGCGGGCGCCCAGCCTGCCTGCAGGGATCTCTCCCAGGGCTAAGTAGTTATTTGCATGATTCAATTAGCTTACGGGTCAGCCCTTCTTATCTTTTACATAAAACAATCTCTGTGCTGTGTGGTTTTGCAAAAATATCCTGTGGAAACCTCACACACTCACACACACACACACGCACACCTTTAAAGCCCAGCGGCACACTTCCCAAGAACTGTCCCAGGGTTTGCTTCTCAGGCCAGTCTGCTGAGAGACGCATATACAAATGTCTGTTCGCTGGACCACCTTGACCAGCAACCCTCGAGGGAAATGGGAGTCTAAGGCCTTGTTCTGGGGAGGCCTACATAAAACGCAGTTTCTTTCCTATGTGCTAGGGTAGCGGGGCAGATTTCTCTCTCCAGTGGGGGTTGGGGGAACAGAAGCCCCTCACTTCATAGGTGAGGAAACTGGGGCATGATCTGGACACCCAAGTTCTTATGTCACTCAAATTGAGTGAAAGGTGTCGATGGGATAGATTTTCACCAGGTGCCTCTTCTGAGTCAAGCCATGGGTTAAGGGCTGGACCCAGAGATGCATGAAATCAGGGCCCAGCCCATTACAGGCTAAGATCTGGTCCTCATTCAGAAGGCAAATGCTTTAGGGAGAGTATTGGAAAGGCTGGTGGGTTTCTGAACCCCAAGACTGCAGAAGAGAGGGTCCCACAACTCGTTCTCAAGGTCAAAACAAATAACAGCAGGAGACCACCTGAGACATCCAACCACAGGCTAAGGGGCCTGTCCACACAGTTAAAAGCACAGGGCACAAGTGTGCTCACTTGAGAATACGCGTAGTATGTTCACAAGTGTCTGGAGCCCAGGTGCCGGAGCAGCTCCTCGAGGTGGACAGGTATCAGCCTTCCCCGTGGAGGTACACACGCCGCGTGGGAACCTCTGAGCAGAGTGGACCAGGTGGCCTTGCGAACGAGGTTAGAACATCTCCGTACCCCTGACCTGAGCAGCAGCCTTATGCCACGCCCCGACCAGAAGTGGGGGTGGCAGGGGCTGTGTGAAAAGAGACGTGGGGAGAATCTCCCACGTGGGGCAGTGTTTTAGGTGTAGTAAGTGTGTTGTGCCACAAGAAAGGGACCTTCACTAGGCTGACAACTACGGTTGACATGGAGCATGTCTGTGAACCAGCCCTTGGCCAGGCACTTTCTGTTCAGTGTCCCATTTAATGCCCATGAAACCCAACGTGACAGGTGCTATTGTTTAAAGATGGGAACTCAGGCTCAAAGAGGTGGCACCACCTGTCCACGGTCTCCCACAGAGCTGGAGTTTGCCCTGTGAAGGCCCCAAGTGACACCTCCCAGCAGCCGCCTGTGGTGGGATGGAGGGAGAGGCTTCGGTGAACGCGAGCCTTCCAGCCTCCAGTGTGAGACGAGGCGACCACCTCTCGGAGCTCGCCGCTCTCCCACCTGTGCCTCTGTTGCCTGGGCCACCTGCTCATGTAAGTCCTGTGCTGTGTACAGAACATGTGTCACAGACTCTGTGGTTCTGTGTCTATGGGTCCCAAGTTTGGGGACGAGAGACAGGAAGAGCCAAGCCCACGGGCTGGGCCTGGCACCATGACAAATGGGGAGAGGCCTGGGAAGGCAGCTGTCAGGACACATGATGCGTGTGCTCTGCACGGGGCCTGGGCACTCTTTCTACACGCGCTTTATTTGGGGCAGAGTGCCGCCTGTGCCCTGCGGGTGCCTTTCCAAGTCCAAGTTCTGGCCTCAGGCCCCTTACCCTACTGCCCATGCAGCCTGCTCTGGATGCAAGCAGATCTGACTGACTCCCAGCCATGGATTTGAGTCCTGGCCCTGCCTCCTACCAGCTGTGTGACCTTGAGGGAAGGACTCAGCCTCCCCGAGCTTGTGTCCTCACTCCCTCTTCTAGGAACATCCCTTGGGTACCCTGTCTCCCTGGCAAATGCCTGTCCTTTAAGGCTGGGCCCAAGCCACTGTGTCCTTTGATGGAGCCAGGCCCTCCCTTTTCCCTGGGACAGTGAAAACCGGGCTATGGACATCCAAGCAGACACTTAAAGAAGGAGGAGCCTTAGGAGGAAGTGGAGTGAGTCGGGTGGGGGCGTGGGCTCAGGGAAGGGCACCCCAGCCAAGGGAAGGGCATGCGCAGAGACCACGGGGTGTGGTTGCGCGTGTGGGGGCTGCGGCTGCTGGCTCTCCCAGCTCGGGCTCCCCAAACCCTCCCAGCAGCCTCAGGAGGAGGGTTCTGTTACTGTCTCTACTTAACAGATGAGGACGCCGAAGCCACTGGCCAAACACAAATAGGAGTCTGGGTGTGTCTGAAGCCCAAACCCACATTTCTAGCCCTTTGCGTCTGACTGTCCTTTCTCTTTCTTGTCATGCTGGGCAGTCTCACTCCTTGTGGGCCTGAACTGGGAACTGAGCAGAGGAGGGGACAGGCCAGCCCCTCCTTATCAGGCATTTTGGCTCCTCTCCCTAACAGCTTGGGACCCAGGGACACCCTTGGGAAGGCTGCTGTGTCCACAGGCAATTTAGGCCAATGAACAGTCATCCCTGCTGGGCCTGGGAACCAGCCCCATGGACCCTAAGCCTGACCGTCCCTCAGCCATGATTACTCAGCTGTCGCAGACTTAGCCGATGTACACGGAGCCTGCTTCCAGCTGGGCCCCACCAGGCCCACTGCCAGGAGCCACACCTCACAGCCCAGGGGACACTGGCCCCACCACAGAGATGACAGCGGATGCCCAGGGCTCACTGTGGCCCGTGGCTAGGGAAGCACCACGGCTCAGCTAGCACTCACGGAAGCGGTCTTCTGAGGGAGAAACCTGGGGGTGAATCCGGCCCTGCTTTGTACCTGCGTGTCCTTGGGCAAGTCATGTAACCTCCCTGCGCCTCCTTTTCCTTGACTGTCAAGCACCCGCCTCCCAGCATTGCAGGGGTGGGGTGGGGGTGTAAGCGAGTTGGTGTTGTTAAAGAGCCTTGCATGTAGCAAGGGCCCCCAGGTCAGCTGCTCTTATTACCTGTTAATCCCTGATTGGCCCCGAAGGGGCAACTTGCTCTCCAATTCCAGCTTGTGTCCCAGTTGATAAAACCCAGGTCGGCCTCGCAGGTGATTCACCTCCTTCAAAGCAGCATGATGGATGTGAAGAGCTAGGACACTGGAGTCAGGTCCAGTTCTGCCGCTGAGCAGCTGTGTGTGACCTTGGGCGTGTGCCCTCCTCTCTCTGGGGCCTCAGTTTTCTCATCTGTAAAATGGGAACTTTGTTCCTCTCTTCCTCATGGAGATGTAAAGATTAAGTGAGCTGTTGTGCATGCGGTGCTGGCCCAGGGGACGGCTGGGTTCTCTTCTGACTGTCACTGTTCCCCAGGGTCCCAGATCAGAATGGGACAGCGAGTCTCTGGCCCCTCTGGCTGGGATGATCACTTCTGGCCAGCAGAGGGGTTGCCAGGGGTGTCAGCTGCTGAGTGAGGGTCCTGCCGTGGCTCCGCCTCTGTGGTCCACCTACTCGGCCTCAAGGCTGGACTGAGGCCTCGGCCTCACCTCTCACCGCCATCTACGGGGATAATAAAAGGCTGGTATTTTTTTTCTCGGTAAAATTTCAGCAGAAAGTGTACGCATCATTAAATATGGAAATCCAGAATTTTATTAGCAATCTGCTAGATCTGAACTGACGCCAATTAAACAAAAAAGATATCATTTATAAAAAGGCAGAGTTCAACTTGTATTAAATATGAAATGCAATTTTCTCCTGGTTTTGATTTATTACTGGTGGTCCATTGTTCAAAGAAGCATGTTATATTTCAATAGAGAAATATTGTTTATTCATTAATATTTTAAAACGGGCTTATTGCTGTGCATGGCTCTCACCGAATGAAACTTATGATTTAAAACATGAATTAATAAACACATTTGAAAGTGTTAGGCGAGATCACAACCTCTCATTTTTCATTTTCCTGGAAGCATATTAAATTTTTATAATTCTGCATCCACAGTGTTTTCTTTTAAATAAAGATGCAGATTCCCGAATTACTCTGCTAATTTCAGGTAACCAGGAGAGAAAAGCAATATCGTGGGGACCTGTGTCAGGATCACAGAATCCCTGGGAAGACGCTCGGGTTTATTTTTGTAATATTCATAAATCAAAATAAATGAGCTTTGTGCGGGAGACAGCCTCCACGGGCGCGAGGACGCCGGCTGGAGCAGGCCCCTGCTTCGGGACTGTCTGTGTGTGCAGGTAGGTGTGGCGTGTCAGTGTGCACGGCGCACGCCGGTGTGATTATGAGTGCGTGTCCACTGAAGCACACGCATGTCAGCCTAGATGCGTGAGTGCACGCAGGCTAAATGCACCTCAACTCTTGGGTTCAGTGTTCAGTTATTTCTTGAGCACCTACTATGTGCCAGGCACTGTGCTGGTTACCAAGGGTGAGTTGGTTGCGGAGTGATCTCCCTGCCCCTCTCCTCCCACTCACCTGCCTGAGAGATCTCCCCACCGGGAGCTGGGGCAGTTGAGTTCCCCGCAGTCCCCCCCACACCAACGGCAATGCCTTCTGCATGGTGAGCTCTTAGGAAAGATTCGTTTATGTGCTGGTAGACCTGAAGCTCAGGAAAGGAAGAGATCTTTATGGACTGGAGGTAGGGGAGAGTTTCTGCAAAGATGAGTTGAATTAGGCTGGGAGAGAGGTACAGCCTGGATTGGGGGGAGGCACTGGGGGAGTGGGGGCCCAGGTAAGGCAAAAGGGGGGTGCATCCTGAGGACAGAAAGTGACTCACCCAGCCTACCTGGCAGCTCACTCCCTGCTCAGCCCTTGCTGAGCCCCACTCACAGCAGCTTCCCAAACACTCTAGGGGACACACACTGTCATTCTATAGGGGAGGGACAAGTGTATGATGACATGCCGCCATCATTAGAGTACCACACGGAATGGTTTCACTGCCCTAAAAAGTGCCCGGGGCTCCACCTGTTCGCCCTCCCTCTCCCCTAACCCTGTAAGCACAGATTCCTTCACTATTCAGAAGGTCCTGTAGTTAAAACCACACAGTGCGTGGCCTTTTCAGGTTGGCTTCTTTCACTTAGAAATATGCATCGAGGTTCCTCCACGTCTTATCATGGCTTGACAGCTCATTTCTTTTTAAAATATATATATTTATTGATTATGCTATTACAGTTGTCCCATTTCTCCCCCATTATTCCCCTCCACCCTGCACACCCCCTCCCACCCACATTCCCCCCCTTTAGTTCATGTCCATGTGTCACAAGTTCTTTAGCTTCTACATTTCCCACACTATTCTTGCCCTCCCGCTGTCTATTTTCTACCCACTGTCTATGCTACTTATTCTCTGTACCTTTTCCCCCTCTCTCCTCCTCCCACTCCCCTGTTGCTAACACTCCATGTGATCTCCATTTCTGTGGTTCTGTTCCTGTTCTAGCTGTTTGCTTAGTTTGCTTTTGTTTTAGGTGTGGTTGTTAATATCTGGGAGTTTGCTGTCTTTTTACTGTTCATTTTTTTATCTTCTTTTTCTTAGGTAAGTCCCTTTAACATTTCATATAATAAGGGCTTGGTGATGATGAACTCCTTGAACTTGACCTTATCTGAGAAGCACTTTATCTTCCCTTCCATTCTAAATGACAGCTTTGCTGGATAGAGCAATCTTGGATGTAGGTCCTTTCCTTTCAAGACTTCAAATACTTCTTTCCAGCCCCTTCTTGCCTGGAAGGTCCCTTTTGAGAAATCAGCTGACAGTCTGATGGGAACTCCTTTGTAGGTGACTGTCCCCTTATCCCTTGCTGCTTCTAGAATTCTCTCCTTCATTTTAATCTTGGCTAATGTAATTACAATGTGCCTTGATGTGTTCCTCCTTGGGTCCAACTTCTTTGGGACTCTCTGAGCTTCCTGGACTTCCTGATAGTCTATTTCCTTTGCCAGATTGGGGAAGTTCTGCTTTATTATTTGTTCAAATAAGTTTTCCATTTGTTGCTCTTCTTCTTCCCCTTCTGGTACCCCTATAATTCGGATATTGGGACATTTAAAGATGTCCCAGAGGTTCCTAAGCCTCTCCTCATTTTTTTGAATTCTTGTTTCTTCGTTCTGTTCTGTTCGTTTGTTTGATTGTTTCTTCCTTCTGGTCCACTCCATTGATTTGAGTCCCATTTTCCTCCCATCTCTATTGGTTCCCCATGTGTTTTCCTTCATTTCACGTATTGTAGCCTTCATTTGTTCATCTACTTTGTGAGCAAAATCAACCAATTCTGTGAGCATCCTGATCACCAGGGCTTTGAACTGTGCATCTGATAGGTTGGCTATCTTTTCATGGCTTAGAGGAATCTGGGGCTTTCATTTGTTCTCCGGTTTGAGCCATTTTGGGTGGCTTTTTTGTTTCGTTTTGTTTTGGTTTTGGTCTGGTCACGGCTGTTCCGTAGTGAGGGGCGGAGCCTTAAGTGTTCCCCAGGGTGGGGCAGCCCAGTCGCTGAGTTGTGACGCTGTACGTAGGGGTGGGGTTTGAGAGGGAACAATGGCGTCTGCTCTGCTTTCTCCTGGATTCCAGTCCCTTCCACCGCTTCCCCTTCACCTGGATTATCTGCTGGAGAATGTGGGACCACCTGGTCAGCCAGCCGCCTTGTGGGGCCTCACTGGGTCTGCACAGTTGCCTGTGTACCTGGGAACTGCCAGCCGCTGCTGCTTGCGTTCCCGGGTCCGCACCTCCACTTTTTCCTGCTGCAAGTCCGCCCCTCTTACTGGTCTGGATGAATGGTTGTTGGACTTCCGTACAGTTCAATTTTTTATCAGTTCTGGTTGTTTTCTTGTTTCTAAATCTTTGTTGTCCTTAATTTTGGTTGTGAGAGGAGGCACAGTGTGTCCACCTACGCCTCCATCTTGACCAGAAGTACTCTGGTCACTCATTTCTTTTTAGTGCTGGCTCACATTCCATTGTCTGGATGGACCAGTTTGTTTATCTCTTTGCCTCCTGAAGGACATCTCGCTGCTTCCAAGTTTTGTCAATTGTGAATAAAATTGCTGTAAACATTTGTGTGCAGGATTTGGTGTGGACATGAGTTGTCAGCTCCTCTGGGGTAAATACCAAGGAGCGTGATTGCTGGTTTGTATGGTAAGAGTGTGTTTAGTTTCATAAGAAGCATCCAACCTGTCTTCCAGAGTGGCTGTGCCGTTCTGCACGACCACCAGCAATGAAGCGGAGTTCCTGGCGCTCCACACGCTCACCAGCATTTGGTGTCGGGTGTCTGGATTGGGGCCCTTTCACAGGTGTGTAGTGGTCTGCCTCACTGTGCTTTCATTTGCAATGCGCTGATGATGTATGACTTTGAACAGCTTTCCATCTGCTTATTTGTCATCTGCGTGTCTTCTTCGATGGGGTGTCTGTTCAGGGTTTTCACCCATTTTTAGAATCAGGTTGTTCATTTTCTTATTGTAGAATTTTCTAAGTTTTTTTTTCTGTGTGTTTTGGATAATAGTCCTTTATCGGATGTCTTTTGCAAATATTTTCTCCCTGTCTGTGCCTTGTCTTCTTATTCTTCTGACGCCGCTTTTCATAGAGAAGACGTTTATAATGAAGGTCAGCGTATTGGTCCTCGCTCTGTGGACTGTGCCTTTGGTGTCATTACCCATCTCCCACCCCCACGGAGGTTTCTGCTCATGGGTTGCAACTCCAGTTGGTTGTCACTCTCTGTATGCACCTCTCTCTCCGATTTTGGGAGCAGTGATGTGCCCTGTGCCTTTGCTTCTCTAAGAAGAATTGTTGACTCGTCAGTTTGTTCAGCTTCTACTTGTCATTAGAATGAAGTGGCAGCTTCTAAGCTCTTTACCGTGCCTGGCGGTGCCTGCTGGCCCTCTTGTTTTCCATCACTCACACTCACACACACACACACACACACACACACACACACACACTCTCATATGCATCATCATTCCATACACGTTGTTTCTCTACCTTCCTTATTTTTTTTTTTTCCAAACAAATTAATCCTGGAAGTATTTCTATTGTCTTCCTACACACTTACCACGTGTGGCCTTCGGTGGGGTGACACGGCGTTCCGTGGCAGGGCCCTGTGCTCGTGTAACTAATCTCCTACTGATGGACATTTATTTGAAAATTTATTTTTCTTACCTATGGAACTCCATAAACATCCTTTAGAAATTTTTAATCCTCACCCAAAGATATGTTTATTGATTTTAGAGAGAACGGAAGGGACGAGAGAGACAGGCAGACGGACAGAGAGACATCGATGTGAGATAAAAGCATTAATCGGTTGCCTCCCGCACACGCCCTGACTGGGGATTGAACCCACAACTCGGGTTTGTGCCCTGACTGGGGATTGAACCCACAACATTCTGGTGCTCCAGCCAACTGAGCCACACAACCAGGGCCTCCAAAACATCCTTGAACATAAGTCACTGCAGATACATCTGGTGAGTTCGATAGGATAAATTTGTAAAAGGAGAGTTGCTCAGTTAGAGGGTATATGCATTAAAATTTTGAGGGAAACACCCAGACCTCCCCTAAAAGGCTGCCCGAGTCTGCACCAGGTCTCCTTCAGGCAGCCTTGCCGATTAGTATGGGGGAGTCAGGGCACGGCGGGGTTGTCAGAGCTGGGAGCCCCCAGCCGGTCCCCTGGGCTCAGCTCAGAGCACTGCTCACCACGGGTCACCTTTGCCCCAAATGATCAGCCACATTTTGCTGGGCCCTCCCAGGCCACAACCTGACCTGCATGGAGTGTCTGGGTGTTGATTTGCTGGAAAACTCTCCTCTAACAATAATAAGGAGAGAAATACTGTATATTGCCATGTGTAATGCACACTTTTATGCCCAAATTTTTTTTTAGGAAAAAGTAAGGATGTTCATTACATGTGGGTATAATGATTACAAACCATGGGCATGAAAATGGGTATATGATCCCATGTATAATGTGCACAAAACCGTGGGTGTGCATCACACACAGCAAAATAGCTGCCAGCGGCTCCGTAATCATTTCTTCAGGCAGGTCCTGGGCTAAATCCTTCGTAAATGCTGTCTCCTTTGGACTCATGAGCCCCCCTTGGCAGAGGAGAAAGCCGCGCTCAGAGAAGAGGAGCCTCTTGTCCGAGCTCCCAGAGCCAGGACCACCACCACGTTCTCTCCGAGCCTCGGTTGCGGCAAGGGGCACAGGATCCCGACCTCGGCTCCCTCGTGGTGTGGTGAGGCCCAGGGGAGCGCAGGAAGAGCCTTCGGAACTTTCAGCTGCATGCGAGCGGACCCATGGTCAGTGTCCGAGGCTGGCCCAACCAGTGCTCACACTCCGCCCGGGGTTCTCTGCCTTCACCTACAGGCGCCCAGGGTCGGGAGTCCAGGGCCACATGGCGGCTCTGTGAACACTGGCTTTGGGGAGGGGGTCTCTAACGCAGGCTCCGGGGGGTCGTCCCTGGAAGCCTGGTTGCCCCTCACATCACTGCAGCCTGTGATGGGTGTGCCAGGCCTGGCGGTGGCAGAGGGACAGACGGGAGCAGCTTGGCCTTTGGCGTCCAGCACCCACACTGTAATCTGGGCACCTTCCCCCGTCTGAGCCTGAGCTTCCCCATCTGTAAAATGGGGGTGGTCCCTCACAGGGGTGTGTGAGGACCGGATGAGGTCTTGCTCATGCATTGCTGAGACCGAGGGGCCTGCATACAGCAGGTGCTCATTAATCAGCACTGCTGATTCAGAGTGGCCAGGGCGCCCAATCCAGACACCTCCCTCAGGGAAGCATTTGTTATTACGGTAGCAACTGCTGGTCAGGGTCCTCAGGCTGCACAGGCCCACCCCCCGCCCCCCTCACTCCACCCTCCAGGCCCACCAGCAGCAGTCGCTTAGTTCACACCTAGTAACCAAACTAGTTCGGAGGCATTCAGCGATGAATACGAGCTAGAATAAGGACTCCCGGAATCGCTCTCCCAGCCCAGCCCCCCGCAGGTCTCAAAAGCAGAACAGATGTCCGGTGCCCTCGCAGTACCTGGCACCCTGCCCCCGCGAGGAGCGAGCCTCTTCACTGAGCCCACGCGTGTGCTGTGTCGTGTGCACGTCCCCGCACACCCTGTGACCTGTGCGTGTTTCTAAGCAGTGTGCATGTGAGGGGGCAGCCGCGTGTCCGCTGGTGTTTTGTCTGGGTGTGGCTCTGTGTGGCACAGGCCCCCCAGGAGCAGCTGGTAAGCCGTTGGCCAGCCCTTGGTCTGCCCTGGCCGGCTCCACCGGGTCCGACCTCCACTGAGGGCCACTTGTCCCTCCCTTCGTCACCTGCCTCTGTCTCTTCACTTCCCTGCCTGCCCCACCACGGCCCTTGAACCCTCGCCGGGCAGCAGAGGGAAACTCGGGGTGCTCTGCTGTGTGTCTCCCTGCATTTAGGGAAAACTAGCCTTCCAGCCTTGGGAACCTACAGAAAAATGGTTTCCAGGTGTGATCCCTTTAAATTGTGGATCCAGAAAAAAAGCAAGGCCAACACGTATTTTTTTTTCTCCATCAGGGTGTCTGGAGTTCGGGGCTGCGACAGTTACTAGGAGGTCACTTCCAAATTGAACTTGTGTCTTCACACCAGGGTGGGAGTGGGGTGGCTGGGCATGAAGGGGCTGTGGAAGCAATAGTTGGGGAAACCGAGGCCCAAAGAGGCCAAGGCCATGGGCCAATAAAGGGTGCATCGAGGGTGTTTCGCCCTTCCCTTTAAGATGTACCGCCCCCCCCGCAAGATGGTGGACTGACTGGGCGCCCTCCTGAGCCCCACGGAAAAGCCACCCAGCCTCGGTGACCAGGAGCCTCGGCGCAAGGCCCGAGAGCAGGCTGCCCTCCTGAAGAAACTGCAGGAAGAAGAAGAGAAACAACAGAAAGAGGAGTTTCGTAAAAGGATGGAGAAAGAGGTGTCAGATTTCTTCCCACACAGCGGCTGATCAAGGAAAACCGGGAACGAGATGGGGGAGCACATTACACGACGTGGTGGGAGCGCCCAGACTGACATCCTTCTCCTTCGGGGAAGACGACGAACGTCACTCTGTCATGATCTTCACAAAGGCATTAGCACCCTCAAATGAAGAGCTGGACCTCTGTCGCTGTGGAGGGGCGAGGGACCCCCGAAGGCTGAGGGGGAACAGACACCGAAGGAGGTACTCAGCGGCAGGAGGCGGAGGAAGCTCGGCGGGGACCTGGGTGGTGAGCCCTACCGGCCACTCCGAGGGTGAGTACAGCCACCTCAGCAGCAAGCGGGCAGCCAAGGATGCGGCCCAGATGCTACCCGTGGCCTACGAGGGGGACACACGGTCCACTGGAGAGGCGGAGAATGAGATCGAGCCAAAAGGCATCTGCGGCAGAGCTGGGAAGAGGTGCCACCTACCTTCTAGGCACCCCGGCTCCCCGGGCCAGGGCACGGGGCAGAGAGGGACGAGGCTGCTGCTGCTAGAACCCGGTCTGGAGCCCCACCTCTGGGCTGCCTCCTAACGGCCATCATTAGGCTGGAGCGGGCAGGCGTTCGATTTGTCACTGTTGGAGCTTCGACGTGCATGTGGGCGGGGATGTGCAAGAGTGCGAACGCACAGGCCGGTATGCGACCTGTATCATTCTCTGTTCTTCTTTGAACCTTCTTCCCAGTGGGAATGGGGTTACTTTACATTCAGTAAACACTGTTTGACCCCGCCCCCCCAAAAAGAGCCCACTGAGGATCTGAACCCAATGCAGGATGAAACTTGTAACCATGGCCTCCCCACACACCCCAGCCCAGGACACACGAGTAACCACAGTGCTAACAGCAGGTACGTGTCCCCAGGGGCTCCCCACACACGGGCACCGAGCTCGTCCCGGGGAGAGGGGCTTAAATCCTACAGAACTCCAGGGATCGGGGAACCTATTGCCGTTTTATGGATCAGGAAACGGTCTCAGAGCGGCTATGTGGCTTATCCACCCTGCCCACACCTGGGTTGCAGGGGTGAGAGAGCAGAGCCCTGGAGCCCCATCGAGTGGTGGGTGAACCTTGCACCCCAGTGATGCCCACCCCACGGGCCCTTCCTTCCTCCCTGTCCAGGTAGGAGGGTAGTTCTGGAGCCAGGCTCCGAGCCCAGTGGGGGAAGCCAGAGGGTGAAGGTTCTCTGGGATGGAACCAGGGGTGCGGTTGGGGGTTCTGGGTCTGCCTCTGTCCTGCAGGTGGCTCCCCGCATGGCCTCAAGCAGTCCCCAGCGCTCTCCAGGCCTCGGAGGGAGCTGAGCAGGAAGAAGGCTTTTCCCTTGAAGGCTACGGGAGCCACAGAGGGTGCAAGCAGGAGAGTGGCTTGGACGGATGGGGGAGGATGGACCACAGTAGGTGGGAACAGAGGCTGGGAGACCTGGATCCTGGAGCGAAACAGTGAGTTCTGAATCAGGCGGTGGTGGCAAGGAGGAAGCAAAGGCGATTTGCGGCGGGGATACAGGGCATGGCCGCATGTGAGAGCTTCCTGGAGGTTCTGATTGGGTGGGTCTGAGGTGCGGCCTGGGCACTGGCCACTGGCCACGCCAGCACTCAGCCCAGGGGGAAGCCACGGGCATATGGGTTGTGTCCAGGGGGACCGGGGGCACGAGCTGGCTGCG
This sequence comes from Glossophaga mutica, assembly GCA_039655065.1. Classification (NCBI taxonomy): domain Eukaryota; kingdom Metazoa; phylum Chordata; class Mammalia; order Chiroptera; family Phyllostomidae; genus Glossophaga; species Glossophaga mutica. The sequence goes on from CM077305.1 coordinate 211,729,230, forward strand.
GTGATAGCCTGAGCGGGGCTGGGTGGGAACCCACGGACCGGAGCCTAGGTCTGGGGGGCGGGGCCAGCAGCGCTGCTCGCTGCCTTCTGCCCAGGCCAGGGTAGTTTTGACAACTTGGGGCACAGGGAGGCTTTGATGCGGATGGAGGTGAGTGAGACTCACAGGCAAGGCCGCATCTCAGGCAGGAGTGTCCCTGGAAGACACAGAGAAGTCGTGTGTGGGCTCCAAAGCCCATGTGGCTTGTGTGACCACTGCCCCGGGCAAGGAGGGGCTGGTCCAGGCTTTTTGGTGGTGTGAGGGGCCTGCAACGGAGTTGAGGCCTGAACCAGCCCCAAGGGAGCCGAAAGGTGACCCACGTGGCTGGAAGAGCCAGCTGGGGGAGCCTGGGACAGAGGGAGGGTGAGCGGGACAGAGAACCGGCTGTCCGCTGCCCTGGGCTGCGTCCCTCCTCACCATCCCCGCCCAAATCCAAATCAGCAGGCGCAGCTTTCCAGGCCTACGTGGGGGTGGGGAGGGGCCGTCCCTCTGTGAAGTGGGACTGATGCATCTACCCAGAGCAGGTCCTGCGCTGATCCCACCACAGTCTCACATGCTGCAGAGGGTTTGCTGGGAGACAGTATCAAGTGTGCAGCATGTCGGAGAGAAGGGCCCTCTCTCTGTGGGCTGGACCGTGGCTGGAGGGGAGGCTGGGTCTTCCTCGGCGGGCGTTTTCACCCAGAGCCCACAGACTTTCTCGATTTCAGATTTACAAATTGAAAATCATTAATAATTCTAACCAGGCGGTGATAAATCTGAGATCTCTCTCGATGAACCCAGACAGCATTTCATAAATCAAAAAGATTACTTAGAAATTTTTTAAAATCTGACGTCAAAATGTCATGGTTACTAATGGTTTCGGTAGATCTCGTGCGGTGATATATCATTTATCTGCGCTACATCTCAGATGTGACACCGGGGCAGAGATGGGACGTCTTTTAATATCGTGAATACATTTCAGCCCATAATAAAGGTATTAACAACTTCTTGGTGAGATTTCTTCCGGCGCTGGGGGTCTGATTTAATGCCATTGTGCCGGTGGCCCCATCCGCTCACTCCCCAAACTTTTCCGGACGGAGGCAGGTGAGGCCCTGGAAAATCCTAAAGAGGCTGAGAGAGGAAGTGGCCCCCAGCTCCATGGGACACAGTCTGAGTTGCTGAAATCCAGCTCCTGACCACAGAGGTGAGACTCTAAGATACCCTCAGCCCCCTGAAAAGGAGTACCCTAATGAGAAGCAGTGATAATCATAACTCCTTTTCACTGAGCACTTACTATGAACTGACTTACACTCAATGCCCGACAGGTGTTAACTCACAGACTCCTCACTGCCACCCGGGTTTCACCAGCTTTGCTCTATGGGCCCAAGTTCAACATTCTCTGCCCCACTCACCCTCTCTCTGTCCCAAGCTCCCCCAGCTGGCTCTTCCAGCCACATGGGTCACCTTTCGGCTCCCTGCATACCTGCTGGGGCTCCTGCCTCAGGGCCTTTGCACCTACCTTTTCCTCCATCTGGAACAGTCACCCTCGGGTATCTGCTTGGCTCCCTCCCTCAGCTCCCTCACATCTTTGCTGGAATCTGACCTCTTCACTGAGGTCACCCTGACACCTCATTTAATTCTGCTACCTGTCCCCCACCTCCCCTATTCCGCTCTCCCTTCCCTTTCGTTCCCATAGTACAGTCTGTAGCTTACTCACCCCTCAGTGTCCGTTCCATCTCCGCTGCTGGGGCACCAGCTCAGTGAGGGTGGGGACCTTGGTTCTGATGTGTCGAGAGCCCCTCTGAAGGGCTCACGGGAGGCACTCCTCCGCCTCCTGACAGCTGCTGGCGGGCTCTCTCTGAAATGCTCGTCTGACCCTCACTCCCCTGCTCTGGAGCCTTCTGTGGCTCCCCAGTGCCTGCAGGGCAAAGGCCGGGCTCCTCAGCTGGGCTCTTACGCCCCCGAGCCCCTCCAGCCTCATTTCCCACCACTGCCGGGAGGTGGCCGTCTGCAGCTCGGACCGGAAAACTCTCATCTCGGGAACAACATAAATGCAGGTGACTTACCCACCACTCTGGCGGCACGCTCTGCAGCCGTCCTGACCCCACCCACTGGGGCTACGGGTACTGGTGTCATAACGAGGCAGCGTGGGCACGGGGCAGACGTAGTATATGGCCAGGGTCAGCTGGGGTACAGGTGACTGTGGGCGCTTTGCCTCCATCCTGGGGAAGCATTCCTTGAACATCCTCCCAACTCAGGTCAGAGGAAATGGGGCACTTAGAGGATGTGACCCTCTCTTGGTATATTGGGGAAGCCCGGGGCCCAGAGAGGGGCAGGGAGGGCCGAAAGACACACAGCAAGTGAGTGGCTGAGCCAGGCTAGACTTTCTATCCTTCCCTACCTTCCACCCCTGGTTCCACTGTATGAGGCTGTAGGGGAAGGGCACAGGCCCTGAGTCCAGTGAACACAGGTTCGAATCCCAGCCCCGCCACTTACATGCTGTGTGACCTTGGCACGTTCCCTTCATCTCTCTGGGCCTCAGATTTTTTTGTGTAAGATAGAATTCAAAATTCTTCCCTCAAAAGGTTATTGTGAGGATTGAGAGTTGAGTGCTGCACCTGGTATGGAGCAGAAGCTTGACCCAGGGTCATTTCCCTCCCAGGACCGGGAGCTCCTCCAGGGCACAGGCCCCAGAAAAGGCCAGGCCTCCATCCACAACTGTCTGCTCTTAGCAACAGTGATGATGCTGCAGAGTCTCCGAGGGAGGATGAGGAGCCCAGTTTGCCTGGCCCGCCTAAATGTACCTCCCTGCTTTCGCCTGTGCCCCCTGTCACTCTTCTCCGTTCTGCAGCCAGGGCGCTCCATTCAAAACCCGAGCAGCCCCTGGCCCCTCTGCTCACACCTCTAGTGCCCTCCCCGTCGCTGGGCACAAGGCCACAGCCCTTATTCAGGGCTGCTGCCTCTCCGCCCTCCCCGCCAGCCACACTGGCCTCCTTGCCTTTGCACTCGCTGTTCCCTCCGCCCACAGCTCCCTCCCCCATGTCAGCATCCTCACCGCCTGCCCTCCTTGAGGCCGTCCTCGCCCTCCCAGGGAGGCCGACCTCCACTCCCCGTTGCACCCTGCGCCCCTCATGCCCACAGCTCCCCCCGTTTACCACTCTAGCACCACCTGGCCCACTGTGCCCTCTTCATCATCCTGTTTGGCATCCATGCTCCCCTCAGAATGTCATGTTTGTTCACCATTGTACCCCCAGGGCCCATCACAGGAGCTCAACAAATGTTTGTTGAATGACTGACTGAGTGAGTGAGCGAGCGAGCGATTCTGCAAAGGCAGGGGGCAGGGTCCTCGCAGTTTCTTTCTCTCTAGCCACCACGCTGTGTTCAGGGCCAGGTGAGTATTGTTAGCTCCTATTGGCCCTTCAAGCCCCTCACCTGACCCGGCTTCTGTTCGGGTCCTGGACAGACAAGCAGACCAAGGGCAGGGGGACTTTCAGTCAGATCTGGGTTTGAGTGAGTTCTGGCTCTGGCTCTTTTTAGGACAGCCACCTGACCCTGTGAGCCTCGGTGTCCTTGTCTGTAAAATGGGATAACGACAGCTTTCCCAGTATTCTCTATGAGCCAAGCTCCATTCCTGCTTCCCAGGTTGGTTAAAAGGATAACGTGAGCTAAGGGCAGGAGCCCTACAAACGGCCAATGGGACTCCGGACGCTGAAGGATGGGAGGGTCCAGCCCAGCCCTGGGCCCCTCCACTTTGGACCTCATTTTGCAAGCGCTGCTTAATGAAGCCTTGCAGGTAAGGGGGCAAAGCTACCAGCCCGCCGGCCTCCAGGGGGAGCCGGAGACGTGCTGGCCTTGGTCTGGGTGCTGCGGTCTCAACACCAGGCTTGTGCTCCTGGAGGGTGAGTCTGTGCCAGGGTCCCAGAGGGACCTCCCGCCCCCATTCCCATCCCCCACCCTGGCTCTGCAGCCCCAGTCCCAGCTCTGATCTCAGCCACAGATGAGCCTGTCACATTCGGCTCTCATTTCACACAATTGCTTCGCCTGTGGAAGAGCTTCTCCTCGCAAATCAAATCAACCCCAGGTGGGGAGAGGGAGAAATCAATGCCTGCTGGAAAGTTCCCCACGGAAAACTAATTGGTTCTCCTGGAAAGTTCTTTAACCACAACAGGCCCTCGAATCCGCCGGGCCCGGTCTGTGTGCTCGGGCTCCGGGGTGGCTGACGGAGGGCAGAGGGGCGTGGAGCAGCCTTTCCTGGGCGGCCTGCCGAGGGCCCAGCGCGGCTCTCCAAGGCTGGGGGGCAGGATGGTTGGGGGGCCCGGCTTGGAGCCCCAGCCCCGGGTTCCAGGGCAGTTACAGCACTTCCAGCAAGCGGCCTCCCTGGGCAGGTCGCTTTGCCTTCCAGTGCCTCAGTTTCCCCTTTTGGAAAATGGGGATATCAAGAGGGCTAACCTTTTAGGATCACGTGGGACTGTAGGTTATGTGTGCGCAGCACGTGGTAGACACTGAAGTCAGCGTACCCCACAGAGCTGCTCTCTCCCAGGGCAGGGGGCCGACCTCTACTGCTACGAGTCAGCAGGTCTACTGACTGAGTGCTTACTGTGCGCCAGGGGCTTATTTTGTGTTGGAGGACTTAATCCTCTGAGCAGCCCACAAGAGGGCTATTGTTAACGCTCCCGTTTCAGAGATGAGGAGACTGAGGCCAGAGGTCACGCAACTGGCAACTGCCAACCCCAGAAGGGTCTGAGAGCCGACCTGGGGCTCTTCCCGCTGTCCCGGGTCTCCCCGGGCACCAACCTTCCCAGCGGGGCCCGAGCTGGCTCCAGTCACGCCGCTGGGCCCCGCCTGGTGACTCTGACCCTCCCTGAAGTGACATCTATAGAAATATTGTTAATGGCCGGAACATAATGTTATGTCAGGTTTTACTGGACTCCCTCATCCAGCCTGCGGATTTATGGCGATAGGATTTGAGGTAAATGTTTATTGGCCCCAGTGAGAGCCGGACCCTCCTCTCCTCCCGCTGCCGGCTCCCCAGGGCCGCCCGAGGGCCCTCCGTCCGTCCACCTGTCGGGAGCACACGGGGATAAATCTCACCGAATGAAATATTTATTAATTTTGCTAACCAGTGTTGATCTCATAAATTACGCCGACTTTTTCATGAAATGGTTATTAACATCCGAGATGCTGTGTTAATGGCTTATTGACCAAATATGGGATAATTAGGCCCGGGGAGCGCGGCCTGGCTGATCTGTGAGAGGCCAGTTTGGCCAGGATTATGCCAGTGACCTATTTTAAAGCGCAGCCAGGGTTGTGGGGAGACTCCAGAGCCCGGCCTCTGAAAGCTGGGTTCTTCAGGGGGTTCCAGGCAGGGAGCCACTCAGACCTCCGGCTCACCGCCTGGCCCAGAAGCCTCCCTGCCGTGTGGCCAGGCCCAGCTCTCTGCAGGGAGAGGGGAGTGTGGCGGTGTCTCCCTCAGGGCCCCCATCCGGACTCCAGCTCTGGGAGCCCCTGTTGCCAGGGGCGGATGAGGAAACAGGGGCCTGCAGTGGTGATGATCGCGTAGCTCATATCCCCATCTGCTCTGCAGAAGCCGGGGAGAGGAGGGGCCTGTCTGCTCTGAGAGCGGAACAGTTTTCCCCGGAGAGAAGGCAGCTGGGAGCCGGGGCCCTCTCTCCCAGGGCGCTGTGCACGCGTGCCCATGGCTGTCTCCCTGGGCTGGCAGGTGCACACGTGCTTAGGCATGTGCGTGTGGCCCGATGTCTGCATCTGTCTGCACACTCGTGACAGGGCCTCTGCACGCGGCTCCGTGGCTGCCTGGGGCCTGGTGCGCATGTGCGTGCAGGGCGGTGTTCAAGGCCATCTGCCCCCTGCCCGGGATGGCAGTGGCCTCCGCATATGGCCTCTCAGGACCTGGCTTTCTGGCTGACGTGCTCATAGAGCTTTCTGGAGTCAACTGAAAACTGCTCTTCGATCTGACTGGTGTGGTTCAGGGGGTTGGGCACCGTCCTGCAAAGCGTAAGGTCGCCAGTTCGATTCCTGCTCAGGGCTCATGCCTGGGTCAGGGGCCAGGGCCCCGGTTGCGGGTGCGCGAGGGGCAGCTGATCGATGTTTCTCTCCCTGTCTTTCTCTTCCCTTCCCCTTTTGATAAAAATAAATGAAATCTTTTTTTTAAAGGAAAGCTGCTCCCTCCCCTGTGACTCCGCCCTTCCCCACCCATCACTGCCGTGGTGGGACCCATGAGAAGAAGGGGACAGCATCTCAGAACAAGAGATGCTCTGATAAACTTCCACTCAGGCCACGCTTGCCTCCCTCCCGCTTCAGGGACCGAGCGTCCTCATTCTGGGCAGGGCGCTTATTGTCAAACTGAACTGAATAACATGCAGGAGCACAATTAGGGAACTGTGGCAATTCGGGGGGGTCATGGCTTGTGAGCTGCCATGAGCCCCTCAGAGTGGATCCTGCCGGCCATACTCGTTCTGTGCCCCCTCCCTCCCGCCGCCTTAGCTGACGGGGCCAGCGAGGGGCATGCAGCCCCACCTAGCCGCTGGGCTTCTCTCCTGGGGGTTTGACCAGGGCCAGATGCCAGGCGGCCTCTGCGGTTGGTGTGTTGAGGCTGTGAACACGTTCAGCTGGTGAACTTGAAGAAGCAGAAAGAGAAGCTTGGAGAAAGGGGGAGAGAGCTGCGGAGGGAGAACCTCTGAGGCCTGGAGTCAGAGGGTAAGACGGGCGGAGACAGGGCCGTCGCCTCCTGCCCGGCCTCGCTGGGGCTCCTGCTTCCTCTGGAAACCGGTGCCAGGGGCTTGTCCAAGATGGTGAATGGGCCTGCTCCCACCCCGTCCCTGCCCTCGGGGTCTCTTGTCAGGAAGATGCTGGGAGATGCACTGGGCTGAGCTCCCATCCCTGCGGTCAGGCGGTCAGGCGGAGCACCCCCACCTCCCACCCCCCACCATGATGGGCTGTACAGCGCCCCTGCCACGCCGGTTGGTCAGCGCTTTCCGTTAACAAAGTCGGGAAACATTTTTATTTTTAACTCTGAGCTGCTCTGTGTGGCAGGATAACTGTGAGCACAGCCGCCTCAGCACATCTGTCATTTCCTGAGCACAGCTGCGGCCTGGGGGTGCCTGGGTCCGGAGGGGGCATCTGGGTGGCGCCCCATGGCGTCCTCCGCAAGCCTCTGCACCAGCAGGAGGTTTCTAGAGCGGCAGGTCTCGGTTTCCCCCGTCTCTCCCCCAGAGAAGCCGTGAGTGTCACACCGGCTGTGGGAGGCCCTCTCCCCCGCCCTGGTCTCTGCTGTGCTGCCTGCCTGCTTTACCTCCCTCCTATAACTCGTCATGACTGATAGTTATTTTTATTTCTTCGTCTGTGGGCCACTTCTCCCCCAGACTGTAAATTCCTTGAGGGCAGGGACTGTATCGGTCTTGTTCAGAGGTTTGCCCTGGTGCCTGGCGGTGAACTTGCTGGTTGAATAAGGGGAAGGATGGCGAGATGAGTGAAGGAGTGAGCAGGCCCTCTCTGGCCAAGCATCCTGCGTCCCCCACCCCCCGTCTTCCTCTGGGTCCCTGCGTCACTTCTTCTATGGCCTTCCGGTCTCGGGTTCAAGGTCACCTCTCTGCTCTTAACTAGGTCTCCCGCATTTTCCTCTTCTCTGCCCTCCTGGCACTCACCGCGGTTGGCAACAACGCGACCGCTGCTTACGATTACTTTTGTCCCCCTCACTAGTCTGCAAGCCTGGCGGGGCCTGGCTGTGACGTTTGTCACTGTACCCCAAAGCCAGGCCCTCGTGGAGCGCTTGCTGAGTGAGCGAGTGAACTCGGCCAAAGTCACCGAACGCTAAGGGGGGGTGTTTGCTTCTGGACCCAGGGCCCTCTGACCCCTGAGCCGCCGCCATCGCCTGCCTGCTGTGTCTGAAGTATTTTCATTGAGCCCATGGACTGTAACAAGCATTTTTGGAGACATCTGAACCAGAGGGGTCCACCTGCTGTCTGTCTTTCCGGAGGTCTTCCTCTGGATCGGGGACTCCGCCAGCGAGCAGAAGGGAGGGCCCCAGGGAGGGCCCCAGGGCAGACACGGGCAGCCAGCACCCGGGCCCTCCAGGGTCGGGCTAAGCGGAGCCAGCCAGTCTGGCCTGCCTGTCCAGGGGCCCCTCCTCCCTCCCCTCCCTGGCTCTGCCCGAGGTGCCTTGGCCAGGGGGTGGTCTGCCTTCCAGTGGCCCCTCCCCAGGTGACACAGCCCCATCTCCCTTGGCCTTTGCAAGGATAAGCTCAGGGAGGTGAACGAGTGCAGGGAGTTTTGGGTTTCTGCCCTGGCTCTGCCGCTTAGCCTTCTGGCCTTCGGCAAGGCCTTCACCTCCGGAGCGTCAATTTCTTCCTCCGTGCAATGGGCACAGCATCACTCACAACGCCAGGCTGCTGAAGCGAGGGGATTAATTTGCACAAAGCTCAGGGCAGGGCCTGGCATGTATCAAGAGCAGATTTCTGGTGCCTGCCAGCTCTGAATCAGCTCAGACTCCAGGCCCAGGCTCCGTGGGAGGGGTGTGAGGGGGTGGGGCCCCCAGTAGGAGGACTACCTTCGTTATATGTCAGAGTGGGTTTTTCTTTCCACGGGGAGAATAACAGTCCCCAGCTTACTAGCATCACTCAGAGTGGGGCGAGTCACCCCATCGGCTCGGTGCAGGGCCTGCGTGCGACTGCGGGACGGGTGCAGTTATAAGCAGGGGCCCCATTCTTTAAAATGCCCTGGTTGGATGATAACTGTGGTCCCCCCAGTGCTGAACGGCAGGAGCCTGTTTGGCTTCAAGAGAATTTTATATAATTTGGCACTTTTCTATATTTTCTAAAGGAGCAAGCACAGCTCTTGCAAAAAATACCACGTGCGATAGGGAGAGACAAAGGCTGTCCTGCTCCCAGACCGGCGTGGGGACTGGCTGCTTTGCAGCGTGAGGCCGGCCCCGCAGCTGCCCGGATCTCCCTTCCTCCTCCCTCCCCGGCCCCCTGGACTCTTCCTTCCTTGCCGACCGCCCAGGGTCTGGATTTCAGCCGCCAACATGGCTCAGTGTGCACATGCGCGTGCACACAAGCACGGGCGAGTGCACTCCTACCTGGCCCCTCCAGCTCCAGCCCCTGCTCCTTGTCCCAGACTCTGGCCCTGGAGGTCACTGCCTCAGTTCAGGTGACATTTAACACGCCTGGAGGAGAGGCAGTGCCCCACCCCCACCTTTGCCAGAGATGGGAATGAGAATTTTAATGAGGGTTTATTTTTAATAAAGGTTAATAAAGTTTAATTAAATTAAATTAATAAAGTCCAATATTTGCAGAGCTGTGCGTCAGGCCTGGGCGTGCAGGGACGAGCTGGGGATTCAGCCCTGTGTTTGCGCTCCCTCCCAGGTAGGGGAGAAAGCTGAGGGAGGAGGGGCCTTGGCAAGTGACCCTATCCTCATGGTGGGCTCCCCCCCCACCCTCACCGGCCTGCGCCTGCACCTGCGGGGTGCTGGGGAGGGAGGAAGGCCAGGCCTGGGAGAGCTGCCCTCACAGAATCCAGGCTCTTCCTTCCCTACAGGGCGGCTCAGCTCCTGGTCTCAGCATTCAAGGCTTTCAAAGTCTTCTGTGTGCCAGGCCGGGTCCTGCGATGTTCACAAAGTATTTCATTTACTCAGAATGAAATACACAAATGCATACTAAGCCAAGAAGTGTGCCAGCCGGAGGCTTTTGAGCAGGGAATTGAGGAGTACTCGGAGGTACCCAGGCAGGGAGCTGAATGATGGTGGGAATCCGGGTAAACATTTGGTCAAGAACAGGAGGACACGGAGACCAACTGCACTCTCGGGCGAGAGGAGAGGAGGCGCCTGTGTCTTGGAACACACGGCTAATTTTAGGGCTCAGGCCTGGGAAACACCTTTCTCATCCTAGGGGCTTGGGACAGAAGGGCACCCTTGAGTGGCCTGGGTGCCTGTAACCTGGTGAAGGGGACAACAGCGTTCTCTTACCCAGCCTGTACCTGCCGTGTGCTGCCCACTGGGTCACGTGGGTGACAGGGCCTCTCCCCTGCCACCTTACAAAGGCCCTTGGAGGCGGGGACTGCTACTGTCCCCATCTTATAGCTGGGGAGACTGAGGGTCGGAGCGGCACAGTGACTTGCTCAAGACCTAGAATGACCCCTCTCTCCCAGTCCTTTGTCTTCGACTCGGCCTTGGGAGGGAATCGGGGCCCTAATGAGCACCTGCCCTGGGGTCTCGGATTGGCTCTTGCTCCAAGAGGGCAAGGGGCAAAGGGCAAGACTCCAGGGCCAGCCTGTGTGGTGCCTCTGGCGCCAGCGCCAGCGGGCAGCCCTGTCTGGCAGACGGCGTGAAAGATGGCGAAGTGTTATTAACAAAGGCATTGATTTTCCTATCTCTGCTTTATGCATTTTATTAGCCTGACACTTTACTGTGTAACCACTCAGCGCCATGCCGGCTGGCGATGAATCTGAAACACCGGGCACGTAAAACAGAATTGACCACATTGCTTATGCGCCAACAACAAAAATAACAGGCAAAAGTGTAATAAAATGAATAGCACCCGGCAATGGCCATAAAAAAATATTACCCAGGGGACCAGGGAATTTCCCGGGCTGTGAAGTAGCTGCATGAGGGGTCGTAGCGCTAAAACGATGCCAATTTCTCTCTTCCCGGATTCGGCCAGTCCTGAGGCTCACCCGTGCTGGGCGCTGGCTTTGGCCTCACCACACTGAGTTGGCTACTGCTGGCCAAGTCCTTTTCCATTTAGGGTGCAGTGGACATGAACTGAGGGCTTAGAAATGAGACCCTAAAGTCAGATTGGATTTAGGACTATATGCTTGCTGTGTGACTTTTGCAAATCACTGACCCTCTCTGTGCCCGCCTCCTTCTGTCGATGGGTTCGGGAGCAGGCCCTTCCCTAGCTTTATCAAGGCCCAGTTGCTTATAAACGGTAGCCGGGGTTATTATGCTCTCTATTATTCGATAAGAGAGGCCTTCCTGCGTGACTTTCTGAGCGTTCAGACAGCTGGTTCGGAGATGGGGGCGGCTGAGACAACCTGTCCTGTAGATCTCATGGCCCGCAGGGCCCTCCATCCCCCGGGGGGCCCACTCCGGCTCCCCTAAATCCTTGCTAATGACTACGCTTAATGAACAGCAATGCCTCAGGGGCAGGAGAAAAAGACGAGCCCTGAATCCATATATGGATTCCCCCGTCTCCCAGACTCTAAATTGTGTGATAACTGCAGGAGGGTGAGTGGGAGGGGCGGCCGTGTTGTGAGGGAAGAACGGCTGGGATAGGGCCGGCACCCTTGTGGGGGCCTCCCGGGGTGAGACACGGGCTTCGCTATTGTGATTGCTGGGCCCCACGCAAAGCAGGACAGATGTGTCCCCAGCAGGAGGCCCAGGGCCTGCCTGTCCATGCGCATGCCCGGGGGTGGGGGCTGGGCAGCCTGGCCCAGCACATGGTAAGTGTTGGATGCCGTGACTGCTGGTTTGCCGGGCACCTCCTGTGTGCTTGGGCACTTGGGCATAATCAGCCAGCAAAGTCCCGAGGTCCCTTTTGTAAGGGAGGTGACAGGTTCAGAGAGGGGTTCGGGTTCAGGCTGCACCGCCTCCCGCAGTGGTCCTCAGACGGCAGCGGGCACCAGTGGCTGTGGGCGTGGGCTACGAATGAATTTTCTGGGTTTCACCTCCAGAGCCACCTCCAGAGCCCGTGCAGGGCGGTTTTCGTCGGATAACCTCTCCAGGAGAGTCTGACCCTGGGCGCTCAGACAAGAGCTTAAGAGAAAGGTGGTCTTAGGGGCTTCCAGGTCAATAGTTCTGTAAGCCACCCCCCTGCCTTCTCAGGAGGCGTAGGGGTCAGCAGGAGGCAGCCCCTTCTCCTGGCGCTGCTGTGGCAGTGGGACTGGCGCCTTAAGAGGGTCGCTGTCTTTGCACACATGTCTGTCGGGTGCCTCCAACCTCTTTCTGGGGCCTAATGGCCCCCTGGGAAGTTGGGGTCCATAGCCCAGAGTAGCGGGGAGGAGAGGGCTTAGGAACCCCAGGCAGGGACTGGAGGGGGTCTGATTTCACAGCCCAGCTCTGGACCCCATTAGCTACTTGGCCTGAGCCTTGGTTTTTTTGTCTGCAAAACGGGGAGAATGATAGCCCTGCAAATGGCTGGTTCAGCTAAGGGCAGTGTGGGACCTCGTAGCCAGTGCTCTTAGCAAGCCTGTGGTTCCCCTCTCTGAGGTAGGGCTCAGGCCTCTGAGATAGTTCCAGCGGGGATCCTGGGGAATGTCTGCACCAGGCTGGAACCCCGATCTTGCCGACGCCAGACTACACATTCTCAAGTCCAAGTGCCGCTAACTTGAGACCCATCAGTAGACAAGGCAGGCTGGGTTCAGATCTTTTGGGCTTCCCAGGCTGGTGGGGGAGGCAGACTTGGTTATTACAGCTCTAAGCAGGTCGTCTCCAAACGAGTGGTTGGCTGTGATGGGGGAGGCCCAGGAGGCTGTAGGAGCCCACAGGGGCTCCTGGCCAAATATTGGCCGGGTTCTGGTGGGTGGTTGGTCAGGGAAGGCTTCCTGGAGGAAGAGGCATTACAGATGAGACCTGAAGAGTGATATAAGGTTAGCCAGGCCAAGAAAGTGCAGGAAGATTAAGGCTGAGGGTGCAGGGCTGTGAAGGCCTGGAGGTGACAGTTTGGGGAACGCTCAGCAGCCCGAGGTGCAGTGTGTGAGGGGGGGTTGCTGTGGACCAGCAGGAGGGGACAGCTGGGGCCACGCCAGGCAGGGCCACGGCATGGCAGGGCCGTGGAGCCACGTAGTGTGGCTGGGCCTTTCTCCGGACCCCATGACCCACCCAGGTGAAACTCAGTCGCTTTTGATTGTATCTTTCTTATTTTGTGATTTTTTCCCTTGAAGTTGATTTCGACTCTCGGAATGCACCCTCCCCTTGGCCTCCACGAGCCTAGAGTGAGCACGCAGACCCACTTTGTCAACCAAGGGAGGAAAACAGCTTGGTTATTACGCAGTAACTACCACAGAATTACCTGATTGTTTATATTTTTCTTGCTACGTAATTGTGTTTGGCCTTAGCATGTAAATTAGGCCATAATTACTGTATAATTTATAGTTTTTATATCTTATAACAAGTTAGTGTCTAAATCACACACCCCCGTGTAAATACTTTAAAATTATTCAGTAATTACTTATTTACATTATAATTAAAAATAAGTAATTAGCATACATTTACAAAGGATTTACATACTTATTTCTGAATATCTTGGCAGTGCCAGCAAAATCTTTGGCTGATAATAAAGTGGAGGCATGGGAAGGGGGAAAGGGGATGTGGCGTGGGGGTCCCCTGGCTTCTTGGAACCTGGCCCCAAGGTGGCAGGCGGGTCGAGGAGGACACTGTGGGAGGGGAAAACCTAAAACTGTTCTTCTGGCCAAACAAGGGCTTTTGGGGAGAAGAATTCGATCTTCTTTTCCTTGGGAATAAAAACAGGCTTTAACTGCAACATGAGGAAGTCGGGGAAGACTAGCAGAAGCACTTCCCAAATGATCCCATGAAGAAGATGCCAGGTGTGGGGCCCAGACTTGGGGTACCCTCTGGCTCTCCATCTGTCTTGACCCTGACCCTGTCCCCCTTCCAAAATAGCGACTTCAGTGATGGTGTAGAGACCGGTTGCCACTGGGTGCGAGCTTGGCATGACATTTTATTAATTCCCATTTAGTGGGTAGAAAATTAGAGGCTCAACACAATGAATTCACTCACCCAGACCTCCAGGGCCTCCACATCTCGGTTCCCAGGCCCAGGTGCTGTCCCTGCTGGGGACACTGCACCAAATAATGGCTGTTGGTTGAAGGCGTCCCCAGCCCGAAGGGGACCTGTTTGGGCCCAGCCAGGCCCACCGACTGGTCCTTAGGATCCCAGGCACCATCCCGTGGGTCGAACACCTTTTGGCTGCCCTGTCCCACTGCCCTGTCAGGCTTGTAGCTTCTGGAAGGTGTGGTGGGTGGCAGGACTAGTGGGTCCCCTGGCTAAGTACCCAGTGTTGCCAGCAAGCAGGTCCTTGGGCCTGAGGCTCTGTTACTGGGAACCTGTGGAGGTGGATGTAGTTGCTCTGTGAGGCTTCTGACAGCGGTGCTGCCCGTGGGAGGAGCGTAAACGCCTCACCTGGGATCCGTGTGGGCCCGTCAGGTTGTTCCTGCCAGGATGGTCCGACTCAGTCAACCTGCCCCATCAAAGGATGGTGCTGTGTCGGGCGCCGTGTCGGCCTCTGTTGCTGGCAGATCCGATGTTCGGTGGTAGCCGTTGCTAGACCAGCCTAGGCAGAGGGAGCCCGGGCCCTGGGATCCATGCAAAGCCCCCCGTCCCCGAGGAGAGGGCGACTGCGTGGATGAGTGCACTGCCCGAACTCAGGGGGCCGAGGCTGGGGGCTGGCTGACACCTGCTGGCCAGGCCTTCCTGTCCCTGCTGTGCCCAGCCTCTCTCCTGCGGCACAGGTGCCCTGGTGGCCTCCCCGCATCGTGCGGACCCTCACGCTTCGTGGCCATCCCCTTGGTCCTAGCAGCCAAACAGGAAGCTGATGGTGACTATGGCCTCTGCGTCTGTGAAGTCTTTGAAGTAGCATGAGTCCTCGTCTGTGCCCCGGGGCACGTTCAGTTGGGCTTTTTTATCTTGGCTGGGGGAGCGGGAGTGTCTCTTACGCTACTAGGGCCTCCTGCGCAGGTCAAGGGGCCAAGGCGAGGGTTCTGCCCACTGGCCCTCCCAATGGTGTGTTTGAAAACTGATAAAATGGCCCTTGAGTGGCCTGTGAACACAGGGGACCCTCTATGAAGTGACCTGGACCAGGAATCCATTTATGACCTATTTTCTTTGTGCCCTTACTTTTTAAATTTTGTATAAAATATTTTATTTATTTTTAGAGAGCAGGGAAGGGAGGGAGGAAGAGAAGGAGAGAAATAGTGATGTGCGAGAGAAACATCCACGTCCCCCAACAAGGGACCTGGCCCGCAACCCAGGCGTGTGCCCCAACCAGGAATCGAACCAGCGACCCCTTGGTTTGCAGGCCTGTGCTCAGTCCACCGAGCCACACCAGCCAGGGTTGTGCCTTTTCCTTAACAGGGAGACAGTGGTGGTACTTTGGGGTCCTGGGTACAAGTGTCACCTCAGGCCCTGCACCCCCAGACTGAGTACTCCCCTTCTGTCCCAAGTAAATGGGGGAAGCACAAGGAAATCCGGGCTGTTGCCCCTAACCCCCTTGCTGTGGTGTTGTGGGGTCCTTCCTCCTGGGGATCTGCTTCTCCTCCAGGTTCTGGGTCTGGAAACTGGGCAAAGGGTTATGGCTTCCCGTCGGGGAGGCTGGCCTCAGCCCCTGCCCCTCCACTCTTGTTCCCTTTCGGTGATGCGGAGTAAGGAACGCCCCTGTCGGCTGTCCACCCACCCCGGCCCTGGGACCACCAGGACCTTGCCGCCCATGGTGAACACTTGGTCCACTTTGCTTCTGACAGTCAAGCACCGCCACCCCGCCTCCTAGTGAAGAACCTTAACTCCCCCAGGGAGCCCAGTAACAGCCCCCCATCCCTGCACTCTGGGGATGGCCACCGCTGATCCTGATGATCCGGATGCACCCCCCCCCCTGCCCCCGCCTCCCTCGAGGCTCCTTCCTCCTGCCTGGATGAAGGAGCTACTGGGCCCCTTCTAAGTTCGCTCCAGCAGAACCCCCTCTACGAGCTTTTCGGCCCCTCCTCCCGTCGGCGATGGCAGTTCTGGCATCTGCGTTCAGTGACAAGGGCTACTTTGTCCAAGCTCTGGAGAGCCGTCCCGACAGCTCTTGGGGCCCCTGCCAGAGCAGTCAGTCCTGTGTTCCTGGAGAACCTCTCCTGCTGCCAAATCGGCTCTGGCTCTGGCCAGCGCCCGCTAGCCAGGACCTGCGTGCTGCCGCTCCCCTCCCTGGGTAGGCCCACACTTGCCCCGTTGGGGTCCGGTTGGATTCCAGCGGCCCCTTGTTAGAGGTCTGATGACCAGGTGGGCACGTGGGGGCAGATTTTGAGCCAGGCTAGCACATCTTCTGCAGTCTTCCCTTTCCGTGGGTGGGGGTGCTGCCCCCGACAAAGGAGGTGGCCCACTTCTGCAGACCCAGTGAGTCCGGGGCTGCTGGGGGCCACGGTTCTCAAGGGCATCTACCCAGATAACCCTTATCCCATGTCGCCGGGTCCCCCACCTTCCTTCCCCATGAGGCCTTGCTGTTGGCATAGTGTAGATTGATCTTGCAGTTCTACTGCCCTGATGGCCCCAAGCCTGGCCTTGGGCTCTGTCTGCCCTCCAGCTGCAGGAGGCAAGGGTTCCTTAAACACGGCCAAGAAGACCCTGCAGCTTCCACACTCACTGAGAACTGGGCATTGACCACTCTGAGCCCGTCCTTTACAGCAACGGCCACCCAGACCTGTCAGCCTCACAGGTACCGTTTCCCCGAAACACCGGAGTCATTGCACCAGCCTGGGTGTCCACTCCACTGCCTTCCGTCCGAGCTCTCCACACGTGGGAGACCGTGGGAGCTGCACGCTACAGCATGACAGGGACGGTCAGTTCTCCAGCTAATAGTGACGGAGTCCTTGGAGTCCTCGCCAGCCAGCCAGCAAGCGACAGAACTCAAGAGTTGCTCCTCAGGTTGGCCTCCTGGGGCCTCTGTGGCTACCCCAGCACCAAACTTCTCAGCTACGTCTGTGCCTTGCTATGATGGATTCTGTGCCGACACTGAGATGGGGGTTCAGGGTCCCCTGGGTTATGGGGGAGAACTCCCAGGGGAAAGGGAGTGGGAGGTGGTCATACTGGGGGGGGGGCGTACAGGACGGGACAGGGGAGGAGCTAAGCTGGGACGCGGTCTCAGCTGGAATGGAACCCACTCCCTGAACCCATGGCAGGTCCTGGAGTGTGGACTCTTCCATGGAGAGGTCCCTTCTTGATGCAAAAGGCCTGGCCTTTGAACTCCCACATGGGTCATCCCCCTGGTGTGAGGGCGTCTATGCTTCTGGGTGAGGGCAGTCCTCCAGAGAAGGGGCGGCCATGAGCCAACGTTCAGGGCAGCTGGAGGGCAGATGCCCCGCCCAGGGCAGGGGTCCAGGCGGGGGGGCCACCAAGACCTGCTGCACACCACCCCCACTGCCCGGGAGCCCAAAGTGAGGTGTGCTCTCTCCTCCTCCTCTTTCCCTTTCTTTTCCTTCTCAGCTGTGAAAAAGGATGGTCTGGACCCGGAAATGCTGTGTGTGTGATGTGCTTCTTGGTTGAAGAGCGTGTGGACTGGGTTTTTGTTAAGGTAGCAACCACCTGGGGGCCTCTCGAGAAAGCTGCTTAAAGTCAAGTGCTCTACCCCTGGACCTGGAGGCGGGAACTGTGATCGCCTGCTTCCCCCTGGGGAAAGGCCTGGGAGAGAGTCCCCTGTGGCACAAGTCGGGGGCGAGGGCTGAGTTCTCCAGGCAGCATAACATTGTGGAAAACAGCCCAGACTCTGGGGCTCCCTGGGTTCAACTCCTGACTCTGCCGCTTACTCAGGGGTGCGACCTTGGGTGAGTCACTTTATCTTTCAGAGTTCCCTCATGATGAAATGGAGGATGAGGAAAATAACACCCGCCTCATGGAGGTGTTGGAGAATTAGATTGATTTGTGTCTTCAAAGTGCTTAGAAGGGGCCTGCTATATCTTCAGTGCTCAGTACCTATTAGGCATCATTGTTCTGGGTCTACACCGAGACCCTCCTCCCCACCCAATCCATGGGCAGGAGCCCAAGGCTTTATGGGTGAGAAGAGACCAAGATTCCAGCCTCTGATTCCCGCGAGTCTCAGCGGGGGAAACGTTTAGGATGGACCAGACAGATTGGACCAAGGCTCAGGGGCTGAGCAGGGTGACCATGCCCTTGAACTACTGTTACCCTGGGGAAAGGGAGGAGCTAGCCACCCACCCGCCACCCCCCGCACCCCCCCCCCCCCCCCCCCCCCCCCCCGGCCCCAGCTCCACACAGGGCCTCAGCCAGGCCTTGGGGGAGGGCTGGTTTGGGCACAGCTGTGGGAGAGGCTCCTCTGGCCCCAGACGACACTACATGGTTGTATGCTTTGAGGGACAGAGGGTGAGCCTGGGAGTGGGAAGGAGAAATAACTCCAACATGGGCACCTCCTTGGCCTGGGTGGAGCCCTGAAGCAACTCCAAGGGCAACTGAAGGAGCAGGAAGGAGCAGTCACTGAGCTGTGCAGTTTCTGTCTTCAACAGCGGCACCGTGTGGCGGAGAGAAGCAATAGCAGTTGGCAGTGTTACTGGTATTCTTTTTGCGGACTGAGCCATTCCAAAGAGTTCTTAGATGAGTGTGTTTGTGTGTGTATAAGTGTCAGTGAGCATGTGAGTCCATATGCGTACACTGCAGCTCTAAGCCTCAGTGACTTGGGCACATTACTTAACGTTTCTACACCCGGGCACCTTCATTTACAAACGCCAAGTGGCGAATAACCAGTGCTTGCCCTTGTCCATCGGAGCCTCCACATTTCCCAGCCTCCTTTGCAGTTAGGCTGGGGCCATGTGACTGATTCTGGCCAATGACGGGGAGCGGTGCTTGTCACTTCCTGTCTGGAGCAGATAAGATCTCGTGTGCGCGCATCACTTTCCTTTCCTGACTTTGAGACCTTAGGAGCCGCCACCTGTTCCACGGGGCACAGCCACAAGACAGAGGAAAACCAGCACGGTCAGACCGTACCGGGTGAGTGAGAAACTCACGTGTACAGCGATACGCCACTGAGGGTTGGGGGCTGGTTGGCGGTTGCGGCCGACCCAGTCCAGATTGATAAGAATCACCCTTGTCTCGTGGGAAGTGTGAGGTGGTCACGAGGACTTTAGGAGTTAATATGTCCCTGGGGATAATGATGGAGCCTGCTCTTTGGGGCTTTGTGAAGATTCCATGAACTGGGCTGTGATTCATATCTAGCGGGTGCTCACAGAATGCTTGAGGAATAGTGTGGGCACACCTCGGAGATATTGCGGGTGCGGTTCCTGACCGCCGCCATAAAGCGAGTCCCACCATAAAGCAAATCGTAATCTGGTGGAGGGCGTTGCCTTCAATTGTTCAACCTGCCACTCGGTGAAGCTCAATAACGCAAAGGGTGATAAAACGAGGTGTGCCTGTGTTGTTCTTATCATTCTTTAATGAGAGGATTTCTCATGAGTTTAATTCCAGACCCCACTTGGAAAGGCTACCTCCCCTGGAAGGGTGATTTTAGCTACTTGAGCGAACAAACAATAGCTATTGCACCAACTGTGTGCTCTGGGAGGGCTGCTGGGCGTGGGGCGGGGCGGGGCGGGGAAGGGAGTGAGGTCCAATGAGGCCGCAGAGCCTCCCTCTGCGCAGGGTCAGGCTGAGAGGCCCTGTTCCCGGTCCCATTCCGACCACCGAGGACTGGGGTAAGGAAGGCTCTCCCTTACAGGTGTAACTCCTGCAGGCTGGGGCTGGAGCCACTTGAAGGTTCTGCTGAGGGCACTCAGGCCTCAGATCGGTGACACAGGCATCATCGTCATTGTCAGCGCACCTACAGAGACCCTTCCATGGGCCAAGTCCCAAGTCCACAGCTTTATGAGCCTTAACTTAGTTTCCACGGCATCCCAGCAGGCAGGGGCCTTCTTTCTCAACCTTCAGGACAGGATACCGAGGCTCCAAGACAGGAACGAGCTTACCAGAGGTCGCAGTGCCACAGCCGACTGCAGAGCCCCGGGCTCACCCTCCGCCTGCGCCCTGCTGCCGCCCAGGGTGTCTGGAGCCTGCTCAGGACTGGCGTGTGCTCGAAGTCCCCTTGAGGGGGCGGTGAGGACAGTAACAGGCATGCCGGGTTGGAGGAGCAAACCTCAGAAAAACATGGACAGTGCAAGGCCATCTCTGTAAGAAACAAAACCAAAGTCATCTCTATGTTTGTATAGGCCCCTGTGCACGTGAAGACGTAGAGAAAATTCCAGAAGGAGACTCACCGGACTTGTAAGTGCTTCCTCCCGAGAGGGACAGGGTAGAGGGTGAAGGTGGCCTCGGGAGATTTTATCCATCACACTTACATGTTTTATACAGTGAGAATGTATTTATGTATCACTTGTGTAGTTAAGAATCCATCTGACAATTTCAGAAGGGCGATGATAGATAGACGACCTTGCTGGGGTGTGGCAGGGTAGGGCTCCCCTTCTGCCAGCTTCCCTGGGCCTCGTGCGCCTGTGCTGTCAGGTCGTCTGGGTGCTAAGGCTGCATGTTTGCTTGCCTCGGGCTTTCGAACGTGACTGTCCCTCTGTCTGGGACACTCCCCCACCCGGCCCCCATTTTCAAGACTACTTTTCAGCCTGCAGGTGTCCAGTCAGAGGCGTTACCAACGCCGGTCCTTCCCCTGACTGCCCCCTCCCTCAAGCTCCGCCTGGGGCCCCCTCCTGCGGGCTCCTCCAGCCAGCCTCCCGCATTTCCCCCACTGTGGTTTTATCAGCCTGTGCCGTCACCACCTGCTTTCTTGTCTGTCTGCATCTCTGGATTGCAAAGCCGGCGAGGGTGGGAATTGGGCTGGCCGCGCCCTCTGCTGATCTGCAGCACCTGACACTTAGCAGGCACTCAGTAAGTGTTTATTGAGTGAATGAGAGAATGAACATGTCAGAAGTGGCTCCAACGGCACAGATGCGGGTGGAACGATCTCCTCCCTCTTTCCAGCCGTGTGTGTCCCTTAACGCAGCCTGCGACGACATCAGCTTACTGGGGGCTGCAGCTTGCTCGGGGCTCCATGGGCTGGCTTCTGTTCAATTAAAACACGCATCTTCCCCTTCACATCCTCCTTGGGAGACCCCCAACACCTGTCTTTCCTCTTCTTACAAGTCTTCAAACGCTCAGTCTGCTGTTGGCTTTCTCTTCTGGCTCCTCGTTCCTAGGGAATCTCATTTGCCTGTCCCCACAGGCTCTTCAAGGGGCAGCAACAGGGAACGGGAGTGGGTGCGGGGTGGAGAATAAACGGTGAGGAGGTTGCAGAGAGCTCAAAACAGTGTGGCCTCCTCAAATGGGAGGTCAAGGGGCATTCGTGGCCTTGAGAGTGACAGTGGCCACTGTCCGGCTCCATGTCCAGCTGTCGTGGTCCCGGGGGAAGGACACAGCCGCAGGCTGGGGCCCGGTGTGTGGATCGCGGATGTCGAACGCAGCCCCATCTCTGAGGGCATTGCAAACTCAGGGGCGCCACCGCTCCATCCCTGCCCCTCCCCCACCGGGGCTGCACCCTGCCTCCCCTGCACCCCACCCAGGCCTTGCGAGAGCCTGGGAGCTGAGGACAGGAAATCACACACCAAGGCCCTATCTGATACCCATAAGTTTGCACAAGCTTATGTAAATCACACAAAAACTGACAAGTTTTCCTATTAAAAGATAATTGTAATCAGGGCGCCGGACGTGCGGCGTGGGGATGACGGGAGATAGACGGACAGCACGGAAAGATGGATTGTTTTAATTTGCACCAATTAAATTGAAGTTCATGGGATCATCTTCTTCAATCTTCATGAATACTTTATTTTCTGGCTGCTACGGAGCTATTAAAAAGAATGATTGAGGCACGCGGCAGGCCGGGTATATTTTATGAAATATCACCTTTAAAGAATTTGAGTACGCCATTTTCATAATGAGTTTTCTAGTACCTAATCCTCTTCTCTATTACTACGTTTAAGAAGCGGATTGATCTGGGAAGTGCCGAGGGTGCAGGTAATGATACATTTTGCCAGGCGCAGGCGGCGATAATGGATCACGTTTTGGCGAGGAGGATAATGGATGGGTGCAGAGAAGGGGGTGTGTGTAGGAGTTTGGTGCTGTTGGTCCAGCGTGGGTGAGGGGCTGTGCGGAGTGAAGCACCCGTCCTTGCTGGGGGCCGGTTTTGGCTCCAGGTAGCTGGGCTGCCTAGGAAGGTGCGGAGCTCTGAGGAGTGGAGTAGGGCGCAGGTCCGGGCTGTGAGCTGGGATGCGAAGGCCCCAGGGTCTGGAGCGGCCCGGAGAGGTCTGCCGTCTCAGCCGCGGGGAGAGGCTCGAATTGCTGGTGCCACCCTGAGCCCATTGCTGATGCTCTGGTGTTTAGCCAAGGCCTTGAATTTTGGGACGGGGTGGAGGATCGGGGCTCTCTGAGCCCACAGGCAATTAATGGGATCCAGACAGCAGAACAGGGTCTGCAGTAGCCCCAGCTGTGGGCCTGATCACAGCATCTGCACCCTTCAGCTTGACTTTCTCTAAGCTTCTCTCCGAGGGGTCTAGAGGAAAAAGGCAAATGAGGAAGTAAGTGGGTGGTGTCCATTCTTGAAGGAAGCCAGGCGGGTGTGGGCTAGGGGGTCCCTGCCCAGGAGTTGCGGGTCCTTTAGTGTGCGATCACGCATATGGGCAGAGGCAAGGACTTCGATGTGACATAATGGTCCGATCAGAGGGGCCAAACTTATGGCGGTGAGCCTTGTTCCCTTGTATCAGGTGAGGCCTGAGAGCACCAGCATGGCCCTCATAGGCCTAGCCCCTGGATTCACAGCCCCAGTGGCTTCCTGAGGTCTCTGACCTTGGCCCTGGGGAGAGGGGGCACCAGACATCCGGCCGGAGCAGCGTGGGGGCATAAGCAGAGTGGGGAGCCCTGCCCCACCCCACCCCAGGCTGGGTCTCTACTCTGCCACTTGGCTGGGCTTTCCTCCCCAAGCTTCAGCAGCAGCAGCCGTCATAATTAACCCTGCTAATTAATCAGGGCAGGACGGATTAATTGAGATCACAGGAGACCAGGAGAGCAGGTGCGGCTTCGGGGCTGACGGGATAACGAGCTCTCCGGATGCCCAGGGGGCCTGGCCCTGCCCGGGGGAGCCCTGGGCTCGTTCGGCAATGAACTGTGCCAGGCGGAGGCCCGAGGGACCCCGCCCTGTTGGGTGTCCAGGCCCTCTCAGGCAGGCTTTGGCAGGCAGAGCCGGAAGGCTGGCCGGGCGGACGGTCTCCACCGCCCCCACCGCCAGGCACCAGCCTGGTGCGCGTCCTAGTTCTGAGGGAACCCATGAGCGGGGGGCCCCAGGCTGCAGGGGGAGCCTGAGCAGAGCAGGGCCCTCCTGTCCCTCCACCACAGAGCGAGTCTCCTGCTGCCCCAGAGGCCCCTAAACAGGGGCCTCAATTTGAACCGAGACCCCCCAAGAGTGGCATCCCGTAAACTATGGGAGAGAGAGCTCAGTGGGTTTCCCCGCAGGCAGTGACATGGTCATTTTATGTTTACCGAGAGCTGTCTAGCAGCTTCCACGTGGATAGAATTTGGGAGGGACCCGGGTGGAGGCCTGGATCCCCTGGAGGAAGCTGGGGCTGCGGCCCAAGTGCAGGAATGGCGGCTTGGACCACGTGGTGGTGGTGGAGCAGCGGGGACTCTCTGGGGGTGGCAGCAACGTACCTTGGTGGCTTTCCTACGGTGGACAGAGGGACAGAAGTCAAGGGCCATTATTCCGTTTCGAGGATGTTCTGTTCCGGGGTGGGGAGTGTGAAGCAGGTTCAGAGGGCAAGACGTTTTTGACGTGTTCCGGGTCCCGACCTTGACTGCCTGTTGAACCGGTCCCAGCTGCCCGCACACGGCCTTGAGCAGTGCCTCTCCCCAACTCCCTCCCCCAGCCCGCTTCCCTGTAAACTGTGGGATGCCTGACCCCTGCGTGCGCCTGCTCCTCCTGCCAGAGAACCGCTAGTCCTCCCAGACGGGCCCAGGCTGCCGCTCCCCACAGAGCCTTTCTCCCTCCCCTGAGCTCCCAGCGCACCTTTGTAACATCGCTGCTGCCCGATGCCCTTCCATCCTTGGAACCAGGCGAGCCCTACTCCCCCTTCGACGCCCAGCATGAACTTTATTCCTCCCTCTTTGCTTGTCTTGGTGTTTGTGGCTACTTCCTTGGAGACTCACCGTGCTGTTTACAACCCTTTGGCAACCCTGAATCTGTCCCCTTAGCGCTATGTACTTTTGGAACACATTTGGGAGTTGACGTTGCCAAGTGCTCCGTGTTGCTGACTCCTCGTTCAGGCACGGCGAGCCACCGATTCCTTTAAGCGGGTCCCTTGGCCTCAGCCCTGTGGACACCGGAGCTGGGTCGTTCTTTTTGTGGGGCCATCCTGTGTGTCGTAGGGTAGTCAGCAGCACCCCTGGCCTCTACCCACAGGATCCGCGAGCCGCCCCCGTTGTGACAACCAAAGATGTCTCTAGATACTGCCAAATGCCCCCAGGTGGGGAGGGGAAAAGGCCATTCCCAGCTGAACACTGTTGCTTTAAAGAGAAATAAGGAACATAAGAAAACCAAATGACGTGAGACTCCCTGGACCGACAGGGCTGATGCTGCTCTGGGGTGAGTTTTGAGAATATTAACATCAACGGTCCCCCAACACAGACGTTCCCGGCTTTTGTGCAAATATGCTCCTCAAAGCACATACATGCCACCCTGACTGGTGTGGCTCAGTTTGTTGGGCATCATCCTGCAAAGAGAAAGGTCACTGGTTCGATTCCCGGTCTGGGTAACGTCCCTGGGTTGCGGGTTGGGTCCCTGGTTGGAGTGCGTACACGAGGCAACCAGTCGATGTCTCTGTCTCCAATGGATGTTTCTTTCCCTCTCTCTCCCCTTCTCCCCTCTCTCTAAAAATAAGTAAATAAAATCTTTAAAATATAAAAATAAAAGCACATGCATGCCAAGACACGCAGTGACACTGTCCAAGCTAATCCCCACGCTGGACCGAACGGACGTCTGTGGCCTACAGTAGAATGGGTGAAAAAATGTGGGTTCAGTCAGCGGTGAGCAGGAACGATCTTCTAAATATGCAGCCAAGGGGAAGAAGCTCCCCTTTTGAGAGAGGCAGCCGACAGCATGGGGCGCACCTGGGGGACCCCTTCTGTGGAAAGCAGTCGGTTGGTGGCTGCCCGTGGCTTTCACCTCCCCTCCAGGGGCTGGCGATGTGCTTCTTGCTCAGTCTCACGCTGAGTGCTGGTTTCCTGGCTGTGGCGATCTGTTGAAACTCTTTGGACCAAACTCTTAAGATCTGTGCATTTTTCTGGGTACGTGTTATGCTTCTATAAAAAGCACGCTTAAACAATAGTAATACTGCCTTAAAAACAAATGAAGAGGGACATTGTGAGGAAGAGAGTTCGGCTTGCTGAAAACTAACGAATGTCACAAAGCCCTAAATTGCATTTACCTTTTATAACCGATCTCTGGTGTTCCATTTCCAGCAATTTCTTGTCCTTTATTTTTGTTTCTTTGCCTTCATGATGGATGCCTGATGTCTGACGCTGGGCTGGGAGGCGGGGGCCTGATGGACCATTTTCACAGTCTGGGATCTTCATCTGTGTCTCAAGTACATGATTATAGGTTTCGCTCCCTGAGGTCGGCACGCTTGTTAAAGAATATTAGTGTTTGTGCAAAAAAAAGAGAAAAAGAAAAAAAAATGACCAGGAGAAAATGTAGGGAAAAAACTCCATGAGCTTACAAGGCCTTGGGTGCATTTTTTGCATTTGCCTGGTGCAATGCAGGCGGGACACTGCTGGGACAAGCTGGTACCCTGTAGGTTAAGGGTGGCAAGTGTCCCCAGTCAGCTGATACACAAAGTTGGAATTATTTGGGTAAAGTGCAGGCTCCCCCCCTGCCCCGCCACGTGGTCCGCAGAGGATGTTTTGAAACTGTAAATCAGAAAACTTCAGCAATTTTCATCATGCAAACCATGGGTCTTATGTACTGGGGTTGCATCATTTCCGTCAGCACCAAACATGTTGTGACGCCGCCCCTCCAACCCTCCCCGGGCCCTGCTCCCCTCCCCCGACACCGGACCCGCGCTCCTTTGAAGCAGAATGCCCTGGAGAGTTGTCTTTGCTCGCTGCCGCCGCCTGTGCCCGGGTCTCTCCCCCACCCTCCCCGGGAACCGGGTCACACATGGCCGGTCCCACGGTCACTGGCATTTGATGCGCTTGACAACACCTCTTCCCTTGGCTCCTAGGGCGCCCCCTCTCTCACTTTTCCTTTGTCTCCCTGGTTGCTCCGTTCCAGGATTCTTTGTTGGCTCCTTCTCTGGCGTTCATGTGCCCCAGGGCCACCTCCTTCTCCTCTCTGGCTCCCAGGTGACCATCGGGCTCAGGCCTAAGGCCTCCCCACCTCCCCAGGTCTCTAGTGGACTCCAGCTCCTGATGCCCACCCATCTATGCGACAGTGCCGTTTGATGTCTTGGTTTTCCTTTCCACACCCACTCCCCCCCGCTGTCTTCCCGTCTCAGGCCGCGGTGGCACCTGTGTGCTCCCTGTGGCTCACCCCAGCCCCCGGAGGGCTCCTGGACCCCACAGCTCAGCCATCAGCAGGTCCCGGAGGAGGGCGATAAACACCAGGACTCAAGCTATTGAACGACTTCCCGAATGCGCTGACTTACTTGAATACGTAGTTCTGTGGAGCCAGGTCTGTAGAGGAACACGATGGGACCCTTTCATGGGTGGCCATTTCTCACGGGACCTTCCGGGCACACTTGGCACAGCAGGCTGACCGAGTTGCAGGTTTCACAGGCAGCAGAAGGGTCACGCAGACCAGCTGCCGCTGAGGGGACAAGAGTGGCCGCAGGCACGCTCCCCAGGCCTCCCCGGCCCACAGCAGGGCCGACCTCTCTCCCTGGTGGAACCGAGGGCTGCGGTTTCTGGGGTTCTACCTCGAAGGCCACTTGGGGGCTGGCCCTGGTGCTCCCCAACTTCCCTCCATTTCCCCGCCTGTCCTGGTCACAACTGTGTCCTGACACGGAGCCTGGCACATAGTAGCTCAACACGTGAATGGAAAGTGATCTGCAAACTCGGGCTCGGGGGCGCTCCAGCTGGGGAGTGCACGGTGCACACGCGGTCTCCTGTGCCCGGCCCCCACGCCCTCTGGCTGGGCTGGCGGTTCCACCCTGTGCTGGCGGTGACAACCGGCTCCCCCATGCTCCACCCGCGCTCACTTTAATTGCCCGAAAATTGACGATAGATGCAAGGAAAATAATGAGGCCTAATTATGTTAATTAAATGGCTAATTCATTAATTAACGCACTCCCATCCTTGGCTGGGAGAGGCCCCTCTGCTGTGGCCGGGAGGCTGCATTCCTTCGAGCTGCGAGGAGAGGCCCCACCCGGGTCTGGGAGTCAGAGGCCCTCTCGGATGGGGGCCAGGGAAGCAGGGCTGCCGTGAGCCCCTGGTGCCGTCCTGGGACACCCGCTGGGTCCTAGGACCCTGTGCTTGTCTTCTGGCTGCAGCTCATGAGGCGCTGGGAAGCGGGTGGTGAGCAGATCCGGGCAGGTCTGCGTCCCTGGGAGCTTCCTGGCAACTTCTAGAGTGGAGGAGGCAGCGGGGATGGGCGGAGACCCCAGAGAGAGGGCAAGCGCCCAACATGGGGGAGCTCGGGGTGACCACAGAGGCAGACACGCTCCTCACGGCGCCCCATGCTGGGCCCTGTGCAGTTGGCCCTGTCGCTCCGGGCACCTCCAACTTCCGGTCTTTTGTTCTCTGCCTCTGGTCCCGCCCCACCACCCTCTAGATCTGGGCTCTGATGTTCCTCCCGTCTTTGGCTCAGGACCCCCACTATGCTCTCCCAACTATGTCCCCACTATGTCCTTTCTGATTTGAGCCCCTGGTGCCATTTGTAATCATAGGATTCTGGGTAGCTTTGTTCCGTTCTTGTCTCCCTAATAAGCACCTGGGCTCGGCAGAGGAGGAACTGGGGTCTCCCTAACTCCCTGCTCTTCCCTCAGGACCCAGACAGGGGCCTGGCACAGAGCGGGTGCTCACGAGCTATTTGGGGAATGAATGAATGAATCACTCATGAATGGTGGGGTCTGTGGCCTTGTGGCTGAGGCCTGTCCCCCAACTTCCTCCTGCTCCCCATGGTCACAACCTGTACCATGTTATCAGTAAAATCATCTGTTTCTTTTTGTCACCAGACAGGGCTGCCTCTGGGTCCCCTACCCAGGGCTCATGAAGTAGAGATACATTTCATAGTCACACATGCAGATGAATTACAATGTCACCTGAGGCCCTGTGGAGAAGAGGTGGGGTCTGAGCATTGAACCCTGGCTTCACCACTTCCAGGCTGTGCAACCTTAAGCAAGTGTCTTAACCTCTCTGGGCTCAGGCTTTCCTTTGGCAAATGGGGATGGTGAGTGCTCCTTTCTCACAGTGGCCTATGGGCTTTGGGTGAGATGCCTGTGCAGAGAGCATAGCCCGGGCTGCCCGGTGAGGCAGTTATGCACACACATCGGCAACTTTGATTTCTTTCTTCCCCTAATACCTTCTATTTGAGCTGCAAGCCCCCCTTCTTTCTGGTGGCGAAAGTGTCATCTGGTCAGGGTTGGCCACATCTGGGGTTGTCCGGTCACTCCCAGCTAGACAGTTCATCCCCTTAGTGCTCTCCTCCGGCCTTGCCCCCCTCTTCTGGGGGGGGGGTGGTTCGAAGCCCCTCGCTTCCACCGCGCCCTCGCCTGCCGGAGCCCCTCTCTGCGGGCCGGCTGGCCCCCCCTGGGTTTCTCCTTGTGTCTGTCGCTCTGGGTCTCCCCAGTGAACCCACATTTGGGACCAAGGGAAGAAGGTTCATAGACACCCCGCAGTCAAAACTGTGTAGCACACCTGTCCTCGCAGCACGACAACCCCCGCACCCGCCGCAGGGACGCGGGCTGCCTGGAACGGGCCCCTCCGGGTGCACGTCAGTGCAGGGTCTTCATTCGGATTGTTTGTTCGTCGTGATTTTTTTTTTTTTTATCCATTCTGATTTTTAGAAATGCTAGTTCCCTTGATCACATGTTTTGAGTCCCCTTAAGTTTTGCGCCCCAGGCGAGTCCCTCACTTGCCTCACCCAAATCCAAGCCCTGTCTCCCACATCCCTCCGGGTACCGGGGCAGGTCTGCCCCTCCCTGGGTGCCTCCCCTCCTTCCTCCCTCCCCCAACCCCCGCCTTCGCCCTGGTGCCCTCATGACCTCTGGACTCCTGCTCTCACAAGAGGCTGCAGGGCGTGGGCATCCCAGGTGGGGCCTGGGAGGTGCTGGCTTCTCTGTGTTGGGACCCCCATCCCCACCTTGCGGGGTCTTCAGCCACTTCTCTCTACTTGCGTAGGAACCTTCCTGGACAAAGGCCGGCTGGGAAAACTGTGGAAACCAACAGCGCATCTCCTCCGTCCCGGGGGGTGGGGAGGACGCAGGGACCGTGGCATCTTCATGCTTCTTCGGGTTCTTGAAGCCAAGTAGGGCTCTCCCAGCTGGGTGCCCCGCAGGGGCCAGCCAACAGGGAGCAGGGAGTGTGGGCACGAGCCCCTTCCCCCGTGGCGCCCTGCCTCTCCTGGTACCCAGCACACCTGGCTGGGTGCTCCTGAAACTGGTCTGGAGTGAAAACTCCCGAAGGTGCTCAGGGTTGGCCAGTCACGCAGACAGGGCCCCCAGACTGCCACCACGTGGGCTTGGCAGGGAGGGTCCTCAGAGCGGCGCCCAGAGCACCGTCCGGCACAAGGTGGGGGTCAGCACTGTCTCCCAGGGAGAGAGAATCGATCGCTTCACTGCTGAGACTTCGTTTGAAGGAAGCGAGACTAAAGCTTCGTGAGAAACATGATTATCATAACACACGTGGGCCTCTGCCTGGGGGCCTGGGCCCTGCTCGCCTCGCCCCTGTCTGGCCAAGCAGAAGCCGCCGTCTCACTTCGGGTTGGGACGCATCGCAGAAGTGTAATAAAAGCAGCTGCCCAGGCCGGGCTCTTGTCGCTCGGAGCTGTCTCTGAGCGGACTCGATGAATGCGGGGCCTCTGCAGAGCTCTCCTCCCTGACCCCCGGCCCCCAGGCTCTCCCCTCCGGTAGATGACAATGATAATGGCAGTGGTGACAATAGTCATCGGAGCAGCGGAACTTTTATTGAGCATTTTCTGTGCACCAGGTCTGGAGCGTATCGGGTACTCGGCAGGCTCGTCTCACTGAAGCCTTATATTCTGTGAGGAAACGCACCGTTCAGCTGTTGCCACAAAACTGCTGCATGACAGACGACCCCAAAACTCGGTTGGTTAAAACAGCAACCGGTTGTTGTCACAGCGCCGTGGGTCCCCTGGGAGTTAGCTGGGCTCATCTGGGCTCAGCTGGGGCACTTGGCTCTGGTCCAGGGGTTCCCCCCTCTCCTGGGAGCGGCTCCCAGCCTGAGCGTGTTCTTCTCACAGGTGGTAGAGGCACCACGGACCACAAATAGAAATGCCCGAGGCCACAAGAGCTTCCCCGCCCTTCTTCCTTCTTCTGTTGCCAAAGCAAGTCACATGGCCAAGCGCAGTACCCTGCCTCTTTAGTGGGAGACACTGCAAACTCATGTGGCAGAGTGTGGCTAAAGGAGAGGCGAAGATTCAGGACCATTTATGCAGTCCACCACAGGCACTGGTGTTGTTATTCCCATTTTGCAGATGAGGAAGAAGAAGGCCAGAGAGGGAACGCGACTTCCCCAGGGTCACACAGCCACAGCAGAGCTGGGATTCAGAGCCGAGCCCAAGTCTGAGGCCTCAGCAGGCCCTTTCTCATGACGCGCAGATAACCCCTTGGCACCAGAAAGCCTCTCATCTGATCTTTGCTCTGCCTTACAAGGGGTGCCTGGCTTCTCCAGCTGGAGCAGGTGGAGTCGGGATTTGAACCAAGCTCCTGACTCCGCCTCCCTGGTGAGTGACCCCCAGCTGAGCTTGGACCCCGTTCTCTAGCTCAGTCCTCCACCAGTGGCCAGCTCCTGGGATCTCACCCACCTCTCCCCCCTCCTCCCCACCTGCCCCGAATGCTGGGAACAGGCAGACACAGAAATTGGTGCTACCCTGTCCCCTCCCCGCCTCCCCAGCTCCCTAGGGCCCTGGGCTGCAGGATGCCTGTTTTGCCCCAGCACCCTGTCCCCTCCCCTGGCTCCCTGGGGCCCAGGGCAGGTGGCCCCATGCCCAGGAACCCGTGGCTGTGTGATCCTCAGGGACCCACGGACTCACACCACCTGACTCCTTTTCAAGCTTTTATTATTTCTCTATTACCCAAGTAATACATGTTCATTGCAGGCAGATTAGAAAATACAGAAAAGCATAAAGGAAAAAAATCAAGTGTAACCAGTTTAGAGGCATCTCCACTCATTAGGGGTGTAAACATGAAGCAGTTTTATTTTTCCAATAACTGCCACCCCCGAGCTCTCTCCGAACCGCCTCTCCCGGCCCACCGGGCGGCGAGGCCCTGAGGGCTGACATCTCAGCCCAATTCCATAACTTCCCACTCTGGCTGATTCAGACGGGCTCGCCCTGGTGTCTGAGACTCAGGCCCCACGTTGTGTTCAAATCTGGTCCTCTTCTCCCCTGCCAGGGGGCTGGCCTACATCCTAGCTGCCCACGGTGGGGTCTTCTCACGCCCCCTCCCCTCCCCCGGCAGGGTCTGGCTGTGACGTTGGCCTGGGGAGACAGGGCCCATGTAGCCAGTTTGGGGGTTCTGGCTGCTGACGTAACTTGTCCATGGGTAGATGGTCACTCCTCAGGTCCTGCCTGGGGACAGAGGGGCTCTTCCCGTCCTTCCTCCCTGGCCTTGTCTCCCCCCACCTGCTACAAGGTAGCTTCATCTGTGGCCGACTCCCACGTGGGTTTCTGCTGAATCCTTCTGATGTGTGGCCCCTTGCAAACGGGTGGCCCTAAAACTCATCTTCCCTGGTGACATTGAGTCATCGAGCCTTTGCGTAGAGGTGCCGAGCCTTGGGGCCAGAGCACTCACGGGGTGGGCCTCGTGCCCACCCTGTTGTGCAGGCCCCACTGTCTTGACCAGCGAGCCCCTTTCCTGGGCTTTGTGGGCACAAGGGTGGCCAGTGCAGCAGCCACGGGCTGGGCCAGAGAAGCCAGAACCCCCTCTTTGTAGGCACCTGGGCTGGAGGAAGGGGCCAAGCTTCCCTCCTCCCTGTGGACGAGTCGGGGGGAGTGGTCGCTGTCTCTGCTGTCTCCTCCACGGCTGGGAGACGGGTCCATCTATGGGGTGACCACCCAGCATGTGAGCGGTGGGCCTCCTCCGTCCCCAGGATCTTGTCCTGTTTTCTTCTGGGGTGAACCCTTGGCGATCACGTTTGTCCCACGTGCCCACCCACCCTCCAGGAGGGAGAGCTAGATAATTGTACGTACGCCGTGCGGTCACCCTCATTGTCTCCACTCGGAGTCACCGAGCGCTCCTTCCCCGGGGGGTGCGCCCCGTGAACTATCTATCGCATCTCCCCATGCCTGCAGATGAGTGAACTGAGGCCCACATGGGTTCAATAATTTGGCGGGGTTACAGAGAGCCGGGACAGAAGCTCCTGCGCCTCTTCTACTCACTGGGTGGTGGCGCCGCTTTCCCGACGTAACTAGACGACGCGGCATCTTCTCCCACGCGTCAGAGATCACACCCGGTGGTGGGCGGCGGTCCTCTGGTGAACGTGCCTGATTTAGCGGCCTGGTCCCTTCCATGGGACATTTTGTGTGGTCTCACCGCAGGGTGCCGAGTGGCCTGCAGGGCCGGCGTCTGGCTGACGCCGTGCTGGCTGCTTGGGAGAGCAGCCCGTGCCCTCGGCACCAGGCTTTGGAAAGCCGTGGCCTTTCTGCCAGACACCTGACTCGAAAGCAGGGAGCCCAGCCCTTGGGGGGGTGGAGTGGAGGGCAGGCGGACACGAGCCAAGGGCTCCTCCTGCGTTTGCTCATGGGCAAAGGGGACAAGTCACATCTACGGGCGACACTGGGCGGGAAGGGGCACCTCTAGCTGCCTTGAGCATGCTCCAGGCCATGGTGGACGGGACCCGAGGCAGGCACGTGACAGGGTCAGGCCTCTTGGTGGCTTTCTCCCTGGGGGATTAGAGTTGGGCTTCGGGCACGCAGGCAGGCTCTGAGGTGGCCTGAGGTGGCCTGAGGTGAAGGGATGCCTGAGCCTGTGGGGGGAACGCAGATAGTCAGAGTGCGGAGGGAGGAACGAGGGGGAGAGAGTGGGGGGGGCAGGAGGGAGAGAGGGGACGGGCGGTTGGTGGAGCGTGGCTCCAGCAGCTCTCTCTGCCCTGGTTCCAGGCCCTTGGTAGGCCTGGCTGCACTTTGGCTGTAGGTTCCAGAAGGGTCCCTTCTCTCCCGCCAGTGAATTGTGCGCGTCTCGTACTCGCGCTGCCCCGTGCCAAGTCCCCTCCCGCAGCACTGGTGCAGACAGCACCTGGGGAGGTTGGAGGGCCCGATGGAGGGAAGGTGCACTGGAAGTGCCCCGTGCCGTGTGTGGTATTTAGCAGGTGCTTCGTAGATGGCAGCTCCTGTGACTGTGATTTTTCCCTGCAGAGCAAGCATCCGAATCCTTGACGCTGTGCTGAGAGCCCAGCATCCTGGACCAGGGAAATGCATGCTGGGAGGAGGGGAGCTCCCGCTGCACTGTGAGGTGCTGGCCCGTGCCCAGCGGCGCAGACAGGTTCATGGCCTCACGCCCAGCTTGGGAACTCTGGGTCTTCGGGGTGGGTCCCCAGAGTCCGCATTTGTATGGGACTGTCCAGCCTTGGAGGGGGAAGGACTTGGGGACTAATGACTGGGCCAGTGTGTACCACGCTCCATGCACTGCATGTGCCAAGGGCATCTCGGGTGGGATTTTCCTGCCTCCTCATCACAGCCATTGAATCAGGTGCCGTCATCACCCCCATTTTACAGATGAGGAAACTGAGGCTCCAGAAGCTGGAGTCCTGTGCCCAGGGTCCCACAGCTAAGCTGTGGTCACTGAGAGTTGCTCAGCTGTTTCCTAGAGACCGTCTCATGTCTCCCCACAGTGTCACTCCCTTGTCCCCGTACCCACTGCTAAGTTGGCACCAAGACAAATCCCTGTTGAATCAAAGGATAGACGAGTGAGTGAGTGAAACCAAGGGTTACACTTCTAACCCTGAAAAGGGTTATTTTAGGGCTGCTGCTGGGTTTTGGAAAACAAACCAACCAGCCATGAGTGTCTTGGTCCTCCAGATGGGGGAACCAAGTCCTGCACCCCTCGGCAAGGTGGAGTCCCTCCAAGTAACTGGGCTGGGGACATGTCCAGAGCAGCTCCTGTCCCGACCGTGGCAGTGACCTTTGAGGCAGAGTAAGGAAGGAGCTTGTGTGACGGGCGGTTCTTTCCTCTTTTCCCTTCCCCTCCTCTTGGTCACCGTCCCGAAGGTAAAAAGTTCACGCGGGCGGCCATCCGTCGCGGGCTGTCAGTGGGCCATGTAATCTCTCTGTGGTTTTATTACTTAAAAACGACGCGGCGCCTGGGCTGGGGAATTTTCCAAGGTGTTCGAGGCGGCCATGGGCCCCATTTATATTGTGCTGGAGTTTTCTTCCCAGTCTCCTTGAGACAAGTGACCAGCGGGCCCCGCTGTGAAGGCCGCATCCGTCATTTGGCAACGGGAGCCGGGCTGTGAATTATCAGGGGAAGGCACGGTGGGGCGTGCGGGCCGGGGGCGCGGGGTGACAGTAAACATGTCCCGGGAATGTGTCCCCCATCACTCACGGGCGGATAGCAGATCTAGGCACCCACTCGGCCCCTGTCTCTAAATCTCAGCCTGACCTGCGAGGGAGCTGGAGGTGACTTTCCAGGGAGTCCGTCTGCCGGGGAACTTGGACGAGAAGTTATGGCAAGGCCGGGCCACGCGTGCCTGCCGGGCGGGGTGGCGCCCGTTCCCGGCGGCTGCCAGGAAACCGCTGACCGCTGGTTAATGAATTTAATCATTGGTTTGTACTTCGCTCTGCGAAAATTTATTATCGGGCATCAGCTATGTGAAGCGAAAGCGCATTTTGGATTTCTTACCAAATGCAAAGTGAGGGTCTTTGTTTTAGGGGACAAAGGGGCCCTAGCTAGAGTCAGGACGCTGTCGTCCCCTCTCTGTGGGCCCTGGTCACCTTGCCCCAGCTTGAGTGCCCACTCGTCCTCTGGTTCTGTCTGGGGCTGAGAGGCTCACAGGAAAGGTACCCGTCCCAGGAGGGGGGCCTCTTCCCCGGGAAGCTGCTGGGTGCCAGGCTCTGCGCTGGGCACTCACCCCCCGCCCCCAGGCTCATCAAACCCTACAACAACCCCCCGTCGTGGGGACCATGGTCACCCCGTTCTACAGATGACACCGCAGGGCGGCAAGGCTGAGAAACTGTCCAAGGTCGCCCAGGTCGCCCAGTGAGTCGGTGCTAGAATGTGACCTTGTGTTTCGGTTCGTCTGCCACTAACGCCCCATGGGAGGCGGGTTCTGGCTGCTGCCCCAGTTGGGGTGGGGGGCGTCTGAGGACCCTGAGAGCTTCCTGTTGACAGGTGTCCCATTCGCCTGCCACTGAGATTTGGACATTGGTGTCCCACCTGACCCTCCAGCCCACCTCTCCACCTAGCTCATGGTAAGGGCCCAACGCTCCGGCCCAGGACAAAGACTGGGGACAG
The DNA here is from genome assembly GCA_039655065.1 of Glossophaga mutica. Lineage (NCBI taxonomy): Eukaryota > Metazoa > Chordata > Mammalia > Chiroptera > Phyllostomidae > Glossophaga > Glossophaga mutica. The sequence goes on from CM077305.1 coordinate 211,764,621, forward strand.
AAAAGGGTCTTTGAAAATTAGGAGGAGGGCAGAGAAGGGAAGAGTGCGGTTTGCAGGGTGGGGCGGGGGCTGCGCGGAGGCAGAGATGGGGGAGGCGGGGAGTTAAGGCAGGTGAGGAGAGAGGGGCCCCTTCCTCTGTCTGATCCCGGTCTTGCGCCCTTGGGTCTTCTCTCCTCTTACCTGCCTTCCGTCTCTCTCCGCCTCTCCCTCCTTTCCCTCCTTACCTTCTGGGGCTCCCAATGGCGCCGCTAGCTGCGTGGTCTTGGACAAACGACTTAGCCCGCTGAGCCTCAGTCTCCTCACCTGTACAGTGGGGACTGGGGCACCCGGTGCTGCAGGCGTCCACCCTGGGAGCAGAGTGCCTGCTGTCAGGTGCACTGGGACATTGCCGACGGGACCTGACAGTCCCGCGTCCTGGCCACTCGGTCCCTCAGTGCCCGTTCTCGGAGCCCCCAGCACAGGGCACTCCCTGCTGTCCCTTCTTCCTCAGGGGCCCCTTGGCTCTTCTTCTGTCCCTTGTGTCTGCCTTCGTCACTCCAAGTCCCCCTCCCCGCTCCCCTGGCCGTCCCCTTACCACCCAGTCCCAGACCCAGCTGCTCCCCACCCCCCCCCCATGTCTGGAAGGTGCTTCCCTCCTCTTCCATCCCTGCCCGCCCCACCCAGCCCCTTCCTGCCCTGCACGCCCTGCTTCTCCTTTCTCTGCCCTCTTCCCCAGGTTCAGGGACACTTTGGGCCCCAATCTCTGTCCTGTGCCAGAGTGTCTCCCACTTACCATGGGCTGGAGGCCAGTTGGGGACACCATGCTCCCTCACAGCGACCCCGAGATTTTGACCTGAGCCCTGAGACCCAGCTGAGGGTCCTGAGGGCAGGTTCAGGGTCAGCCAGAGGGGCAGGACTGGAGGCCACCTGCCTGGGAGGCGGCCCGCGCACCTGCCCTGCAGCCACCCTCAGCCTGTCGGTGCTCGGACAAGGGCCGACTTTTCAGAGATAATTTATAGGCCGATACCTCATTGCACATGGTAATAGCTTGTGCTTAAATAATAATAAGCTTGATTGCCGTGCAGTCGTTAAACTTTTTTTCCCATCCAGCTTAACTGACCATTCTGTGTGGTTTGGAAGAAGTGGGGAGAGGGAGCTGGGTCATTATCCCAGACCTGAAATGAGAGTTAATTTCTAATGAAGGTATAATTTTATTCCAATGATTTTACATTTAATTAACTAAAGCTACAAGTAATTTGAAATTATACAGCGATGGGGCCTCACTTTGGGGATCACAGAGGGCAGAATAGGGGTGCTGAGGGTGGGCGTGGGGGCCAGGGAGGAGGGGTAGGCAGGGGAGAGGGTCAAAGGGAAGGGGACCCTGTGTCCATCAGTGGCTGGGGTCCAGGCCCCAGGCTGGCACCTGAGGCCAGTTACCTCTTTTTTTTTTTTAAATGACATTTTGTCATTGCTGAGAGAGAGAGAAACATGAACCAACTGCCTCCCACATGTGCCCCAACCAGGGATCGAGCCTGCAACCTAGACATGTGCCCTGGCCCGGAATCGAACCCATAGCCTTTCGGTGTACGGGACGATGCTCCAACCACCTGAGCTACACGGGCCAGGGCCAAGCCAGCGACCTCTTGAATCCTCATCTGAACCCTTGCGGCCCGAGGTCCTGTTGTTTCCACTGCACAGACGACGGGAAAGGAAGGCTCAGAGAAGCGGCGTGGGGGCTGGGGCTGGGGCTGGGTCTGCCCTCCCCATCCCGTTCTGGAGAAAGCACACCTGTCCACCCAGGCGCGCCTCCCCCGACTCCACCCCAGGGGGCAGCCGAACTATTCTCGGTCCTGACCTCTGGAACTTGGGCAGGACAGCATCGGGCAGAGAGACCCTTCAGTGGCCGAAGGGTACGACTTGCTTTTCTTTCGTGTCTGCTTCCACGCCCATTCAGTAAGGGGCACACATCCGAGTGGACAGCTGGCTATGAACTCTTACGTGGGCTCGCACCCCCATGGAACCGTCGCCCCGAACCAGCACCCGGCAGGCTCTCTCCCTCCTCTTCCCAGCCAGAGCCTCCCAGAGAGTGACTCGGGATCTCGGTTTGTCGTCTGGTGTCATTCTTTTTGGACGCCATGTAATAGTTGAGCAGCTGTGTTCTTCTGCCTGGCTTCTGTCATTCAGCATTGTGCTTCGGAAATTACCCAAGGCGTCGCGAGCGGCAGCGGTCCGTTCCTCGTCCTCCCCGCATAGGACTCGCTGAGCAGACGTGCCGTGATTTCCTCCTTCTCTTCCTGGCAGACATGCATGGTTCTCCAGTTTCGGGTTATTCCGAACGCTGCTGTTGGGAACACTCTCATGCTGTCTTCGTTGGGGACAAATGCTCATTTCTCCTGGGGCGCTGCCCGGAGTGGGCTTTCTCGGTTCTGTGGGCCTCGCTCCAGCGGTAGCACCTGATGCCAGTGTTCCAGGGGGGCCGTACTGACCTCCAGTCCTCAGCCAAGGTCAGGTTTCTCCTCTTCCTCTCCAACATTTGGTATCCCCAGTTCTTCCATTTTAGCCGTCTGGGTGGGGCTGCAGGGTGTCTCGTGAACTTCTCCTGATGGCTGATAAGGCTGGGTGACTTTTCTAGGCTCAGCGCCATTTGGATATCTTTTTCTGTGATGTGCCTGTTCAAGTCTTTTGACTTTTTTTTTTTAAATTGGGTTGTCCACTTTTTCTTAGTGCTTTCTAGGAGTTCTTAATCTATTCTGAGGCTTGCTTTTTCACTTTCCTAAGGGTGCTTTTTGGTGACTAGGGGCTCTTAATCTTAATGAAGTTGGAAGTAAAGATTTAAGCGTAGAACCAAACAGTGAGTGTCGGCCATGTTTTCTGCGCTGGACCCCAGTTGGAAAGCGAGGAAGCAAGACGCCTGCCGCCTCCCCCGTCTCTGGTTCCAGCTGCTCCTGGGCCTGGCTCTGTCCCTGCCCCGCTGTGGCCTGGACACCCCATTCCTCCTTCAGCCCCACGATATCCTTGGTTCCGGCATCCTTCCTATAAAAGTCCCCTCTTAGCTCGCCCTTATTCAAGCTGAAGTTTCTTTGTGTGGAACTCAGTGATCCCCATTTCACAGAGGAGAAAACTGAGGCTTGATGTCCCACCCTGCTAAGTGTTGGGGTCGAGACTCAGGTCCCAGCCCAGCTCAGTGTGAGCGTGACTCAGGGGACCCTGCGAGAGTCTGGGGACAAGAGAGAGCGTTTAGAGTTCGTGATGGGAAGGTGGAGTGACAGGCTGGGGGGCAGGTCAGAGGGAAGTGGGGCTGGGGTGGAGGCAGCAGGCCGGGCCCCGGGAGGCCTGGGAGGGCTGGGGTGAGGGCCCGGCAGGCGTGACCCTGCTGTTTCCGGGTGAGCCTGGTCCCCGCCCTGAGGCAGATCCAGACCCTGACCCCCGTCAGGCCCGTGCCCCTGCCTTTGGAGTAGGTCCGGTCCAGGCAGGTGGGGAGGGGTCCTGTGCTGGAGAAGAGTTCCTGAGACGGATGTCTCTTCGCCCCTGGGGGGTAAGGGGCTCAGGCAGGGTGGGTGTTGGTGAGGGGTGGCCTGGGGGGTGTCCTGGCCTTCCAACCTCCTTGGGCAGGGAGCGTGTGTGCGCGTGTACGCACACAGCCGGTAAGACAGTTTTCCTGAGCGCTAGTGCGCCTTATCCACAGACCGCCGACGGCCAGGTGCGGCCTGGGGTGAGTAAGCACCCTCAGAGTGCAGCCGTGTGCGGTGAGCCCCCCGCCCCGCCCAGGGAGGCAGGCACTGCGGGCGTTGAGTCTCCCTCCCCTACTCCCCCTACACGCACACACGTATACATGCGTGCACATACACAGATACGCCCACAAGTTCATGGAAACAGGCAGAGACGCATGGAGACATGTAGGAACGGGGATCCGAAGCCTCAGAATTGCCAGAGAGGCTCGCAGCTGCCCAGGCTTCACGAGAGGCACTGGCCTTTGGGGTGGCCCCCTCGGCACCGGCAGCTCAGAGGGAGCTCAGGGCATCGGGGAGTCTTCAGAAACCCCTCCCCTTCCGGGACGTAGGCACGGACTGTCAGCTGCATTTTACAGAGGAGGAAACTGGTGCCCAGAGACTCGCACCAGGAAACTGGTCTGTGCAGAGGACTCACGCCAGGCCCCTGAGATGCTAAACCCTGGCGTCTCCACCGCCACTTCTGTCCCGTGCCACACACCCAGAGGCTTAGCTGCCCACCCGGAAATATAAGCCCAGGGATCGGGCCGTGGGCAGGCGGCACAGTCACCAGCCTTACGCAGGCAGGCACGTGCTCCCAGAGGGCACAGACCGGGACACACGTGCACCCCCTCGGAGGGTGGGGCAGGGAGGCCCCCGAAAGCCCCACGCCCTCCACCCGGGAGGCCCTGAACTCACCGAGTCTGACCTTCCAGACTCAAGGTTTCCACCAAGGACATCCTGTCCACGCGCCGGCCTGCACGTGACGCTGCCCCGGCCGCAGAGCTCCCTCTTCTCCGTGGCCACCTGCGGCCAGGCAGCTCAGAGTCCAGCCTGTCCTCCTCTACCGCCTGTCCCGGCCCCTGCCGTCCCGTTGGATGGACAGACACTGGTGGCAACGCCGCCAGGCCGCTTGGCCTTGGCCTCTGCGCAGGGGCGGGGCGCACTGGTGAGGGGCCGGCAGTCCTCTGCCTCTCTGTCCACGGGGCTGCGTGCGCAGGTTCGCGTGTGTGTGCGTGCGTGCGGCGATGCCTGCAAGGGGATGCGTGTATAAGGCTGTCCACGTGTCAGAGGCACACGTGTAACGCCTGTGCTTTTAGGTTGTGCTCCGCCCGATTTTCCCTGGTAACGGGTGCCTGAGGTTGCTGGTCAGGGAGTAAACTGTGGGGAGAAGCTGGACTGCAGAGGATCCTGGTCCTTTCCCTGTGCGTGTGTAGTTGCGTGTGTGTGCAGTTGTGTGTGTGTGCACGTGTGAAGCTTGGGGACAGGGAGTATATCCCACCCTTTTGGAGCGGAGCTTTTGAAACGCTGTGACCCTGCCCTCTGCCCCTGCCCTCCAGGGGCAGCCTCAGCCAACCGGTGTGTCCAGCAAGGCCTCTGCACTGAGGAGATGGTGGTCACCCTTCCTCCCTGCCTGCTCCCATGCCTCTGGGGTATCCTGGTTTTCAAGACCTTGAGGCCTCAGGTGTGACTCCCAGGCAGTGGCTGCCTCTTTCTCCTGCCAAGCCCAGTTTGGGGTGAGGTTCGGTGGGGGACACGTATGTTGAGTGATGGGGACAGGGTGTGGGACACATCCCGTTGGGTGAGGGGCAGCTGCAGAGGCCCAGGATGTCTGCTGTGGAGCAGTGTCCAAGGAGGGTGCAGGGCTGGGGACCCCCTGTATTTGCAGGAGCTTTGGGGGGGAGGGGCCCCTGGATGGAGGGGCCCCCCAACCCCCCGGGATGGAGGCAGGGGGTGCAGGGAGGGGAGGAGCAGGGAGGACCGTGTGGCAGGGCCATGGGCCAGGCCTGGTTCATGCCCCAGCTCGGCGCCCACTTCCCCGCCTCGGTCGCCTGCGGCTCCCAGCCTTTGTTTCCGCATCTGTAAACCAGGGCTGGCCACACCATCGTCCACCCTGCAGGACTGCGTAGGGGCCTTCCTGAGATAACAGGCCCCCAGTGCTCTGTGAGGACAGACCAGCCCGGGGCCTCTGTCCAGCGGGGAACGTGCTCCCCCAGTACCAGCCTCCAGGGCGGAGGTGTCGCCCTGTGATTATCTTTCAGGGCGCAGACCCCCATGGCATGTGTGGCGATTTTATGAGTCTGGGAGATTAGTTCCTTAAAGAAGAAGCTCGTCCTCCCTGGCCTGGTGGGGGACAGCTTGCTAGGGCAGGCTGTGTGCTGAAGTGGCCTCGAGCGATGCTTTATGGGGCCTGTAAAAGCTGCTGACCCCACTCCTGTACTTAATGAGATGAGTGGGGCCTGGGCAGCTTCCAATAGCCTGAGCTGCAGCTGAGCCCAGCTGACCCGAGAGGGGACAGGGACAGGCCTCATCTCTGCATGAGACCCTGGGCGAGGGCTGCGGAGGAGGGAGTAAGAAGGCTGACCTCTGCCCCCCAGCCTGTGCCTGGGTGCGGGAGGCCTGGACGCAGACTGTGCCTAGGTAGGGGGGAGTGTGGAGTGGAATCAGACCGTGGCCCTGGGGGTCTCGGACTGCCCGTTTCTTGCCCTGGGCCTCCGTTTCCTCACCTGTGGAAGTTATAATCCACACCTACAGGTTGTGCTGAGGTTGGGGAGGCAGAACGAGGGAAAGAGCCTGGTGCCCAGAACGAGTGCCCCAGTGGGGTGCTGTGGCTCGGCACCCCAGGGTGTCCCTTGCTTGGTCCCTCAGCCTAGGGTCTTTTGGGGTTTGAGCCCCTGCTCCCAGAAGGGGCCAGTGTGCTTGAGTGAGGGGGTGGTGGGCTCGGACAGCAGCCCTTCCTTCTCCCTCGAGTTGGTCCCCAGGGCCGGTGTGTGGCCCGGGAAGCCTGCTGTCTGCCGTGGAGGGTGCTTCCTTCAACAGAGCAGGGGCTCTGCTTGGCAAGAATGTCGTGGAACGTCGGGGCGGGGACAGCGGACAGCAGCCCGCAGCCCAGATCCACGCCCCACGTCATTCGTGACCACAAGCGCCCACCCTCAGACCGTGTGCCCAGCCTGGGTGGAGGCGTCCCCTGGGCAGGTGGGGGTGCCGCTATGGGGACTCTGTCTCTTGGTTTGCTAACTGGGGACCTCTGTGCCAGGGCAGGACGCTGTCACTCCTTCATCCACGCAGCCACGCTCGTCCCTCTGTCCCTCTGTCCAGAAACCAGCTCTCTCCTTCAGCAGACAGACACGCCCTCATTCCACACTGGCCCTAGTCCTCCCCACGGCCTGTCCAGAAGGGGGGTGCCCTTTTCCCACAGAGGAAGAAACTGAGGTTCAGAGAGGTCGGACTCCGTGCCCAAGGCCACCGTGACTAAACCGCTGGTCCCAATCTCCAACCCTGTCTGGCTCCACAGCCCTTTCACTGCCCCTGTGTCCTGGGTGCCCCCTGCAGGTTTGGGCTGGCATAGCAAGGGAAATGGGAGTGTGGGGATGCCTCCAACACTCGGGATCTGCCTTGCAACTCAGTTTGCCTCGGTTTCCCTGTCCGGCACTCCAGGGCTGCATGGTGGCCAGCTCTGAACAGACACTCTGACTCCAGTTCCCCCACTCCCCGCGCCCCTCCCCCACCCTCCCTGCCTCCACGGACACGCCAGTCCTGCTGCTGCTTCTAGCCACGTGGTCCTGTGTAAGTCCCTTCTCCCCTCCAGCCTCAGTTTCCTCATCTGTAAAACGAAGCAGAGGGTCTCCATGGCAGGGAGCACATGGGGCCTGGGGAGGGGCAAACACAAAAAGGTAAAGGAGACGTCTCCCCAGACTCACTCCCCCTCCCCGCCGTGGTTGCAACTGCACATCGCCCCGACTTCCCTTGAACAGTCTGAACAGTCCTCAGACCCATGCGTTGTCTTAACAACTTAGGAGAGATCGCACTTTGGGGGCTGGCCCTCCTCTCCCCTGCTCCCCAGCTCCACTTCTGGGGCGACAGTCCCTCATTTCCTGCAGGGTGCATGGGAGGACCTAGTGACACACCACAGGCAGCACTTAGCACAGGGCGTGGCACAGAGCAGGCCTTCGGCCCCAGAGAGTTCCCTTCCTGGACCCCAGCAGAGGCTCAGGCTCCCGGATGGCCCCCCGCTGGGGGAGGCAGAGCCATTCTGGGGGAGGGGCTGGGCTCCGTGATTCCACCATGTGGCGTCTTTGCCAGGTACTGTTCAGCAGCTGGATCTGCCCTCCAGTGGGGCCTGCTTAGGAATCTGGGTGGTCGTGGGCTCCATAACATCCTTTTTCTCCTGGGGACTGGGCCCTCGGGGATGTCTGTGTGTGTTTGTGCACTAGCGGGGAGGGCGGTGGGGACAGCCAGTCTCGGGGCCCTCTCCCTGTGGCTCGAACCTACCTGCCCTCTCCCTGGCAGGCCCCCTGTGCCCCAGTCGGTCACCGCCAACCACCTGGTTTCCGCCAGAGGGGACACAGACAATCCAGGACACATCTAGCATGGCCGAACACCTCCCATGGGGCAGCAGAGCACAGTGGTTCTGGTGCCCGGTTAGGCCTGGGTTCAAATCCCAGCTCCTGCTTCCTTGCTGTGCGACCTTGGGCGAGTTGTTTAACCTCTCTGGGCCTTGCACATCTGGAATTTGTTTTTCACTGGTCAGGCAAGTGTCCCTACTGCCCCTACCCAACAGGTAAGGGAAGGGGGCTCCGAACACCTGATTCCAGAGGCCACTGCTTGCCTGCACAGCCCTGGCCTCCTAACCAGGGGCCACAGGGCTCTGTGAGAGGAGAGGCCACTTACCTGGTGGGAAATACATTGGGCAAAGCCAGGGGAGTTGGGGGGTCAGGTCTTGGCTGTCTCTCGAAGGTCTGGTGAGCCCCGGCTTCACCAGAGACCCAACTGCACGAGAACTCCAATTAAAGGTAATTCCCCTTTTTCCTACCTTGAAATTTCTATTGATTTCCTCCCTAAATAGAAATTCCCATCGATTCCTTGTCTGTTCAGATTAGTGTCCTCAGCTATGGCCTTCTGTGCATAATATCTCCCCGCTCCCGCCCAGGCCCCAGTAACTCTCCCCAAGGTGACCCTGCCACCACCGGCTGGGCTGGGCCCATCTCTGCAGCTGGTGTGGGGGACCGAGGGTGGGAAGAGATGCTGAGCGGGGCCCTGGCACCCTACTTCCTGATCACCCTACTTCCACCCCAGATGGAGATGAGGGGGGTGAAGATAGAGATGTCACTACACTTCACCTCAGATCCGCCTGTGCTCGGGAGCCATTAACCCATTGCTCAGGTGGGAAGCTGAGACCCATAGAGGCACCGTTGCCAGGAAACCACCTCCCACGTGTAAGAAGAAGGGCCAGTCGGGCAGCCCCAGGAGGAAAGCCCTGACCTCCCCCAGGCTTCCCTGCTCATACTGCCCACAGGAGCTGATTGTTAAGTTTCCAGGGACTTGGGGAGCTGGCCGATGCTGCTTTGGTAGCTTGAAAGCAGCCATGGTGGGAGAATTTACATCGCGTCTCTTGGCAGATGCAACTCTGGGCCTCTTCCCTCTGTCGCATCCCAGGTACTAAAGAGCCAGTTGTGAGGAATTCACCAGCACACCATTGGCCCAAACACTCTGTTGCTGGTCTCTCAGTCCCATCCAGGAGCACTGGGTGGCTCCAGTTTTCTGAACAGAGGCCTCTCCCACACCTCCCAGCCTTTGCCTGTGCTGCTCCCTCTGCCTAGAGTGTCCTCCCCATTCCCTGGGCTGGGCACGGGGCTTCAGAAGTGAGGAAGGCAGGCAGGTTTCCACCCTTATGAAGCTTAGAGCTGTGAGAGGGGGTGTGGGGGGTTGGCCTCAGAGCCAGCGGGGTCACTCAGGAGCTCGGTGGGTTTGAGCAAGTCCCCGTGTTCCTGGGGCCTTTGTCACTGCTCTGTGCAGTGTGTCTGAATGCCCCGAATTGTGGCGACCCTGCCGTTGGGATGTCGACCCCACCCCTGGTGTCAGCTTGGTGTCAGCTGGCTGAATACTCCTGACACCCCCGTGAGGAGGTGCTAACGCTGTCCTCACTGGGCCTATGAGGAAGACGAGGCACAGAGAGGTGCAGGAATATACCCAAGGTCACACAGCTCGAGGTGGGGGTCTGGGTGTCACTCGCCTGTGTTCCCAGTGTCCCGTGCCGGGCCACGCACTGGGGTGGCAGCAGGAAAATGCAGAGCCGTGACTTCAGATCAGGAGAGCGGCAGGCGCCCAGGGCCTCGCTGCCCACACCAGCACCCGTGCCAGCACCCAGGGTCCGTGGCATTCGCTTCCCAACCACGCCCTACCTCGTACCCCAGCCTGGTAAGGCTGTGTGTTACCTCTTCTCCAGCTCTGCTGCATGTGACAGCTGCAGCCTGCCTCAGTTTCTCTACCTGTCCTCCTCCTGCTGGAACCTGGAGGTGATCCCAGCTTATACTGACAGGAGGTAAAGGAAAGAGAATGGTGGTTTTTAAAAAAAGCAATTTCCTGTGCCCCTACTGTGTGTCTGGTGCTGGACAGCTGCTGCCGTTATGAACTTCTCCACACGCCCCACACAACATGAGGACTGCTGAACCCCGGGGTCCACCTGGACCGCCAGGCCGGGGCCACATGAAAAGTCATTTCCTGGGCGGGCCTTGAGTAGGGCCTGCCTGATGTTGTCCTCTGCATCCCTGATGTCACAAAATGTAACGTCAGATGTGAAAGCTGTGGGGTCCCTCCGACCAGAGTTCAAAACCTGCTCTGCTGCCTCCTGCGCCTCCTCTGTGTGACCTGGGCAAGCAGAGCCACTTCTCTGGGCCTCAGCGTCCCAGTACAAATGCGCATGCGTGGTTGTACCAAATCCTTGGCTGGGCTGGAATCCGGCCGGGTCCGGCTCGTCGGCCTCCTGCACTGCCCAGTGCACGTACTGCAGGAGGGCTGTTCGGACCAGTTTTCCTGGCGCTGCCCGGGCCCCACCCTGGTCCCACCCACCCAGAGTTCTGTCTGCAAGTGGATTGATGTCCCAGGAACTTGGAGCTTGGCTCTCATCCCCCACCTGGTCCAACCTTGCATGCACTTGGACCCTTTTCTGCCTTGGGCGGAATCTGCCCAGACTGACCCTGAACTTAGAATTTTCAAATTGCACTCAGTTGGAACAGAACCCCAGTCCCTCCTGTTGTTCACGGTTGGTTCGGGATTCCTGGTCTCTGCCCTCGTGGGACTCTGGGCCGGTTACTGAACCTCAGCTCCCTCGTCTGTGAGGCGGGACTGACAGTGCCCCCTGGCTCACACCTGGGGCCCTGGGCAAGGTGGGTCCCACAGGGTTCTCACCAAAGGGTCTCAGCAAAGGGCGTGCCACGGCCACTGGAGGTCTGTGGGTCAGCATGTTGGTGACTGTACTAGGAGCTGACATTTACGGGTTGGTGAGGATTTTCCGTGCATTGCTCATCGCATCTTCCAGCAACCCCACAAGGCCAGGCTGGCGGGGTGGGGGTGTGTTGTCTGGACAGGCTCACCCTGGAGCCCCTGCTTTACCACCACGCAAACCCCACCCGAGCTCCCCCTGTCTTCCCCATAAACCCAATTCTCTGTCTGATGCACAGACATTTTTGTGATGTGGACAACTCGATCATTTCCTGATTAGTCACCCACCGCGGTAATTCACTCTGGCCATGGATCCCAGCTTCTCGGAAGGGGTGCTCTCCCGCCCTCTGGAGCGGCCTCCCTGATACTGTTGGAGGGTGGACACGGGCATCTCTGACCGTGGCCTGCGGAGACCTGGGCGGCGCCGGACTCTGACTGGCTGAATTTGCTGCAGTCCAGGTGGACTGAGGGGGGCTGGCAGAGGAGAAAGAAGGCACCTGTGGGGGCTGGAGTGCGGGGCATCTCGTTTTACTTGTTCTTGGCCTGTAGTTGACCCACTGAGGGGAGTCAGAGGGACCATCCCCACGTGTCATCCATTCTTTCAGCAAATAGGGACCGAGCACCGGCAGGTGTGGCGCATTTCTCTGAGAAGAGGCTGGATTCTTGCATATGCCTATATGCAGGGCTGCTGGTAACTAACTCATTAATTCCTTCACTCATTTGCTCACTTGTGGAGCACCTGCTATGGGGCAGGCTCTGCCCTCGCCGGGGGGATAATGCAGTGAGCCAGGTACGCCTCTGCTCCCCGGCTTCTCTCCCTGTGGAGCAGAGTCAATGACAAACACCTCGAGAGGGTCAGTTCAGAAAGACTCTTGGGTCACGTCCAGGCGACTGGGCAGTCAGGTATGGCTTCCTGGAGGAGGTGTCCTTGGAGATGAAGAGTCAGCCCTGTGAAGTTCTTGGGGAAGCACATTCGAAGAGGAGGAACAGCTAGTGCAAAGGCCCTGGGGTGAGAATGAGGTTGTTGGAGTTCAAGGAGCAGAAAGGCTGTGGCCAGAGGGCGGGAGCCCTATTTGTGGGAACAAAGCCAGAGTTCCAGTGCAGCTGCGAAGGCTCTGCATCGTGGGGTTAGGCCTCCCGGCTCTGGCTCCGTGGGCTTAGGAGAAGCTCAGCGTCCAGCTGAGCCCATGGGTGTGGCCTTGTTAACTTCCTCAGCCTCCCATCTGTCTTCTGTCTTTTTCCTCTCCCCTGTGACCAGGCCAGGACCCAACCCGGAGCCAAAGCCCTCAACCAGCCTGGACCTCTGAGAGCGCCTCCCGAGGTCGGGGCCACCTCCTCATAGCACATAACGCCATCCCGTAATTGACAGGAAATGCAGCTTTTGGAGCAAAAACTGGTGTTTACAGAACAGCAGCAAGGTATGTGCCTGCAAACAAAGCAGCTTGTTACACTTAGGCCCCAATAAAAAATCTTCTAAGTGCCTAATTAACAGTTTAGGTAGATATAAAAACATAATGAGAAAAACAATCTGTTGGGGGGGGAAGGGGAAAAAAAGGAAGGGAAAAAAAAGGGAAAAATTGGCAGGGCCGGCTGGCTGCTGGCGGAGGCGCGTGTCCGTCTGTGCGGACTCCAGTGGCCGGGAGGGCCAGCCTAATGGCCTCCTCACACGCCGATATTGCACCTCTGTACGTCTGAGCAATTTTAAACTTGGCAGGAAGGGAGCTGCGCGGAAATTTGCGTAAGCCTTGATAAATATTTTATGCAAATTAAAATTGAATTCTTTGCTTAGTTTAAGCAATTTCCCTGTAAGGAGTGTGTCGAGGAGAGAGATTACAACATTTGCCGGTTTGTTTATAATTTAATTTTTTTTTTTATGTTGCGGCTGGCAGTGGGGGAGATGGTAACACCTGTGAGTGTTTATAACGTCCCATCTCCTTCACAGCTGCTCCTATTCAAAACACCTCGCCGGCGTAATAATTTCATAAAATTTCATGATTTACCATCTGCTCGCGCCGGTTTGGGCTTCAGCAATAAGCTCTTGCATGGCGCCCGGCCCAGAAAGGTACAATAACTGTATATTTTAACTTAATGGTTTTTTGGGGGGCATGCAAATTTCAGCGAGCAGATTGCACTGAGGCCTGGGCTGGGAGCGGCCTCCCTGGGCCCCTCACCCCCTTCCCCAGAACCGCCCCCCCAGCACCCCCTGGCTGGGTGAAGGTTGCCCGTGTCAAAATCGAGATATCAAACACCAAGTGTAAAAAGACAAGGTAGGAGGTACAAGAGGATTATTTTCCTTTTAGCATTTGATGTCTGTGCATTTGGGTAATTAAAATGATTACTACAACAATTAAAGCAAGTAATTAGAAACTAATTACACCAGCATTTTTTGTGATTACAGGAGCAGATGAAAATAGTGTTCAAAATTAAATTCATTGCATATTCATGGGAATGAAATTAAATACTGCTGGGTGGGTGAGATAATCGGAGGAGAGGAGAGAGGAATGGCATTCTGGGGATTCAGAGAACAGACTGTTGCTAATGCTCCAAACAGACATTTGGTTAAATCAGTGATAATCTTTTAATGGCTTTAAAAGGAGCTAATATTTGGAAAGCAGTCAAAATTGCTGAGAGTTTGTGTTTTTCACTCTCTCTGTGATAATGCATACCAGCTGTAACACAATGGAAAACATTTAATCATTATCCACTCAAACGGAGGCGCAGGAACCAGCATCTCTCCGCCTCTCCTGGTGTCTCGTGCACGACAATAAATTAAATTAAAGAATCTTAGTGAGCTCTTTCTTCCCTCTCTCTCTCCCTCTTGCTCCCCTCTCTCCCCCGCTATTGACTACCTTGGAGCCACTGCCTTGCCACGACCATTTAATGAGATTCCTTAGATTAAATAGATTTTCTGTTTAACTCCACACTGGTGAGATAGCATGTCAGGGACTGAATGGCTATTAACATTTAAATATTTCACAGAACAAAAAAAAAAAAATCGGAATATGAATTTTTCATTGTTGCGGGCGCTCTGTGGAGCGGCTCTCTCCCGCCCCCTCTCCGGCTCCCTCTCTCTCTTCCTCTGCTAGACCTAATGAAACTAAAGTAATTAGAAAGATACAAGAGGAGCACTTTCACTAGAGTGCAATTAAATTGAGCGCGGAGCCGTTATTTATACAGGCTGGTCACTGCGTAGCCGCTGCTATTTCCTCAGCCTGCTTGAGTCATAGATTATTACAAGAGATTAATAATGTAAATTTCACTGACTCGGCTGCTCTCTGAGCCTTGGCCTTCAGAAATTGATGGGCCCGCCATCCATCACCTCCTCCCGTCCAGGCCTGTCCCTCCGCAGGGCCCACCGCCCCCTGCACCCCACCCTGCCTGGCTCCCCGGTGCCTTCTCTCCATCCCTCTCTGGCTCAGCCCCTGTCTGCCTTTTTGTCTGAATTTCTCTGGGTCTTTCTTGTTGTGTTTATTTCTGAGCGATCACCACCGTCGCCCCCTCTCACCCCTGTGCTGTCTCTGATAGATTCCTACCCGATTCCTGATTCCAGACTCCTCCCGCCCACCCCTCACCTCCCTTGCCCCCTGCCTGCAGCCTCTGATAGGCAGCCCCCCACCCCCCAACCCAGTCAGGCTGTCTCAGAAGGAATCCATTAGCCTACCAGCAGCCCATCTGGCAGCGGAGGGGTTAAAGGCGAAAAGTGCCCCTGCACCCCGCCTCTCCCCCCAGCACCTGCCGTGGCCAGCCATCTCTCCCTCTGGCCCACCCCTGCACCGTCCCTCTGGCCAGCTATCTGTTCCTCCTCTCCTCGGACAGTCCTTGGCGCACCTCCGGTCTTCGTTGCCCTTCCTGCCGCCCGGTGCAGGAGGAAGAGTCGAGACTGGCATCTTGACCGTGGCCGTCACGCTGTGCGACCTTGGCTTGCTATACAGCTAGCTGAGCCTTCTTGTCCCCACTGATGTTGCAGGACTGTTGGGCACAGTGTAAGTGGGCGACGTGTGCGGAGGGCCAGGTGCATAGCAGGAACATGTAATGGCGGGTCCCTGTCTCCCTGGCTTCTCCCATCGCCTGTCTTCACTGCCTCTGCCCCCGACACTGTTGTCAGCTTCGAGAAGTCCTCTCATCTGGCTGCTTTAGAGGGTCCCTGAGCCCGGGGTTGGGGTAGCGTGGCGCGAGGCGTGGGTGTATATGGGCAAGGTTGAGGGAGGAGGGGCCCTGAATGCACACTCCTGGTCTGCCCCATCGCAATTTTCCTTTTACCCCGACTCCCCTGTCCCCCTGCAGGGCTGCTTAGGGGTTTGGATGCAGAGAGAGAGAGAGAGAGAGTGAGTGTGAGTGTGTGTGTATAGGTGTGTGGGGAGCAGCCGTCTGCCTGCTCAGCAGAGGGATGACCTCACCTGCATGGCTGGGGAATTGCATAAAAATGTGCCCAAACGCAGGATCTGCGAAGCCAAGAGGGCTTGCTTTCAAAACAATTAGCGCCAACATCTGCCCAAGCACCCATGCTGTTTTTGTATAATTAAAACAAGGCTCCAGAATCCCACTGGACACTCTTTAAAAACTACTCATTTTCAGCATTATTTACAATGTGGGGAGGGCGGGAGGGAGGTGCCTGACAGACACCCTTCCAGCCAACCCCAGGGAGAGGCCCTGGTCTCCTCCGTAGTCACTGTTTTCCTGGTGGGGAAGCGGGGCTCCAGACCTCAGGCCCCAGGGAGAATTTGGGGGGACGTGGGGGAGACCACTGACCCACCGCCATCTTTCCTTCTCATCCATGGCTCTTCCTGGTGATAGAGTTGGGCTCGGAGGGGAGAGGGCGTAGGGGAGGTGGGGAGTCCTAAGTTCCTCATTCCTCAGGAATGCTTGAATTTCAGGCTGCAAAGATTTATCAAAGCTCGGCTGAGAAAGGCCACAAAGGTGGCAGTTCTCAAAGAAAAGAAAACATAAAAAATTAACAACAGTAATTAATATCAATGTACCCATTAAACCTTTCCAATCTGGAGAAGGCTTGAGACCGGGCAGAGGGGCGATCAGCGGGGGGAAGACGAGCCGACGGCAGGTGCTGGGCCTCCCCCTGTGTGCACGCACCGGGCGAGCACCGCGCACACCGCAGGTGGACGGGCATGTTCATGACTGGAGTCTGCACACGCCTCGTGCACGAGCACACGCCTCATGTGCACGAGCACACACAGAGGTGCAAAAGGCAGCCCTGTGTGACAGACATCTACACACGTGTGCTCATGCATGTGTACACGCATGCCCCATGTCTGCACACACTTGAGCAGGCCCCCCATGCACCCAAGCAGGGGCATGTGCACATGAGGCCCACGGTGCGCACCTGTTTACATGCACAGAGGTGTGCACACAGCTAGGCATGCACTGGCAGACACGGGTGAACTGTGGGTGGTGCTGGCTGAGAATGCCTCTGATCCCCGTCACCCCTTGCTTTTCGTTCTCTTGCAAATCTCAGCCGTGGGGGCTTCTGCGTTTGCCCACATGGGGCGGGTGGATGAGCCCTGAGCCTTGGGTGGGTCAGGCTGCTTTCCGCCTGGGAGGAGCTGAGAGGGCAAAGGGCCCTGAGCCTGAGGCTAGAGCCCAGCGAAGCCCCCAGTCTGCAGGCCCGTGACCCCTGCACTCCACCGCTGAGGAAGAGGCGTGGGCGGAACGGCTGGCATGTGGTCAGAGCCTCCCGCTCCTAGTGCCCCTCCCGTGCCCCTTCTTCCTTCGCCTGGAATCTGCCCTCCCTAGCACGTGTGGTCAGCAGGAAACACGAAAGTCTCTGGACCAATGCGGGGGTCGGGAGATGAGATGACCACTCCCCGTGGCTCCTTGGAGTGGAAACCAAGCCTTCCAGTTGGCGTATGTTGGTGGTGGGGTCACTCGGACCCCACGGCTGCATCGTAAGCTGTGGTCCCTCCAGGTGGGATGCTGGGGCAGGGAGCCACTCACTGGTCCAGGTGGAAATGATTGCGTTGCCTCGAGAAGCAGGGACCTCTTGAGTGTGGGTTCTGCTCAGACCCGTCCGGCAAGGCAGCTACTGGGAGGGGAGCCACAGAGAAGCGGGGGGGTGGGGCAGGGGAGTGTGATGCCTGCCTCCTGGGGAAACCCCACAGGAGTTACTTCCTGCCTATGAACTGAGGGGAGTCCCCAGCAAGTTGGGGCAAGTGCGCCTCTTACTTCGGTTTTTGCAAAGGGCCGTCTCATCCGACCTCTGCCAGGGTCACCCTTAGCAAAAAGCGGGCCAAGGAGGGAGGGAAATGCAGCTTGTCGAGGCAGAGAGGCCTCCTTTGGAATCTGATCCCTGTGTGACCCTGAACAAGTCACTTGCTCTCTCTGTTCCCCAGTATTGTCCTCTGGAAAATGGCAACGATTGAGGCGCCAAACCTAAAGGATTATTCTGAGGATTCAATCAGATCATGTAGGGAAAGAGCCCGGCACAGTCCCGGCCCAGTGCAGCTCCGTGCAGGGTGGCTGCTGTGACAGTAGCGAGAATTATTCTCCAGATTTGACATCCACAGCTACTCCAGGAGGTGGTATTGTTAACCCCGGAAAGCGGCACTTCTCCCTCATGTTCAGGTTCCTCTTCTGTGAACTGGGATTAAGCTCACCCCCTTTGAGATCGGTCCCTTCGTCCCTGACTGAGCGTGGCCCTGGCAGGGATGGAATAGAGGGCACCTGACCGTTGGCCCCAGGCGCCAACCAGCATCATTTTCCTGGGAGCTGGGAATTTGTGTTTGCGTCACAGCCCCTGGCCGGCCTCTGCTGGGCATGCGAAGTCGTGTGGGGTCAAGGCCAGGTGAGCAGAGAGAGACAAATGCAGCAGAAACCCTGAGAGAAGGCCAGCGGCAGGCTGGTCTCCGGTACCGGGCCCCTTCCCTCCAGCCCTTCCTCCTCGCGTGGCCCAGCTGCCTGTCCCGCCACGGCCTGGGCTCTGCCAACCACCCCCACCCCGACATACGCACCGTCTTTCCTTATTTCACTCCTCGGGTTGTGTTCCTTGTAACCAAATGACGCCTGACTAAGGGTGGCCAAATGGGTTCACGTCTGCAGGCAACATGTTTGTTAAGCTCCTACTGTGTGCCAGGCACTGGGACACAGCAGTGACAAGATAAAACCCGGTCCCTGCCTTCTGATCAGGGAGTCACCTTTTGCACATGTGTCCAGCTGCCGTGGAGTCTTGGTTGTTCCGAGAGCCGTGAGGGACAGCCGGTACTGTGGGGCCTGACGCGGCCTGGCCTGGAACAGTCCTGGCTGGTGGGGCAACGGCTCCCACGAGCCTTCCAGGGTGAACTCCGGGCCCGGACAGTGTGCGGTGACCCACTACTGGTCATAATACCCAGACGGTCAGCCAGCCAGTAAACGGCCCGGGTGACTTGGGGACCCAGGGTGCCAGCCTCCTTTATCCCACGAGGCCGCCTACGTGCTGGAGCCAGAGAACCAAGCAGCGCAGGATCACGAGGCTTTGGGGAGGCCGAGACTTGCACCCTGGGATTTCCTGCACTCAGACCAAATCCTCCACTGCCGGCCCAGCACCTGGGCAAACGGGGCCATCGCAAGCTTCACAGCCAATGGGGCACCCGTTCTGCAGGCGGAAGGTCAGGCCATGTGAACAGTGAAATCCGGCTCGGGACAGGGGCGTGCCACAGGTGGCTTCCCAAGGCCCTGGGGAAGGCGGTAGGTGGGAGCCTCTTGGACTAGGGGAAGGGAAAACACCATCGTTGGCTTCAAAGGTGGGATGGCTGTTGCTAACACTACTGCTGATGATACACACAGCTACGCTATTCGGAGCACCTGTTACGTAGGAGACACGGTGTTAAGCCTTCATGCATGTGACTTCCATGGATCCACACCGAAATTGTGTAATGTCCCATTTTACAGATGAGCAAACAGAGGTCCAAGGTCAGTGTGATAGTCTGTGATAGTCTGTGATAGTCACTGTGATAATTGTTCAGCACATCTTCATCCCACACCCATCATGGATGGAGTGTAACTCCCTGCCCTGCTGATGTTGAACTTGGCCATGAGACTTGCTTTGGCCAATGGAATATTCGTGGATGCGACGTGAGCAGTGGCCTTGCATGTACTGTGTGGTTTCACTTGGCTCTTGTTCTTCTGCCATTTTCATGGGAACATGCCCTGTGTAGCTGCTGGTCCCAGACTGAGAAGAGACCCACGGGGTAAACTTGAACATGGCCTTCAGCTTGAAGCAGAGTCTCTTAACCAAGCTCTGCCTAGATCAGCGAAACCATAGCAACTGCAGGCCCATGAGTGTGACAGCAGGTTTATTGCTGTAAGTGACTGGAAGTACTTTGTTACGCAGCGTGTCTGTGGCCACGGCTGATGAATACACCAGTAGTGGCAAAGCTGAGCTGTAAAGTGAGGGGGTTTTGACCAGAAACTGCAAACTTAACCCCTAGGCTCTGCAGCCTGTGGCGTCGGAAAACATGGGTGAAGTTTTTAGCAGAGCACAAGGCCCTCCATCAACACACCGTATGAAACTGTTACTCATGTGTGCATTGTCATTATGGCATCTCTGAAGAGCCAAGGACACCCGAGCACCCACGGGCGCTGGAAGTGCAGCCCCTGGCAGCGCTGGAGAATGTGGGGCCTGCCCTGTCTATTCTCCTGCAGCAGGGCCGGAGTTCTATGTTGGTGGCTAGGCGTCTGAGCTGCCACCACCCCGGCAGGGACCAGGAGCCCGAGGGGGCAGGGGCTGTGGAGTCAGACCGATCTTGGCTGGAATCCCAGCCCCTCTCTGACCCCGTGAAACGGGGCTGAATGTTGAAGTTCCCTTGCAGGGCTGTTGTGCGGAGCGAATACAGTCATTACTGAGGGTGTTCAGCAACCAAGCAAAAACACACTCCCAAGAACCCAGACGCCAGGGAGCCGAGGGGGCTGGTTCTTGAAATCCATGTGAAATGCCTTCAGGGGACACCCCAAGTACGTTGGGAGAATTGGGGGCCGTCAGTGATGCCGGGTGGGGCCGGAGACACTGGCTGCTCTGTGGATGTTGTGGTGGCTCTACAGTGACCCTGGGGGTGGCCTCTTTCAGGTCCAGGAAAGTCAGCCAGTGCACCTGCCTCTGTCCCTGCCAGGCAGGGCTGAGCGGGTCCTCCCCAGCACCCTGGTCACCCTGCTCCCACGGGGCCGAGGCTGCCTGGCCGGCAGAAGTCACTAGAAGCACCTGGTCTGGCCTGAGGCCCAGGGTCCCCTGCTCACTCCAAACTCTCACGCCAGCTCCCCAGCCCAAATTCCAGGAATTCTCAAGTCTCTCCAGTCGACTTGCTTTGTCTTATTTGAGCAATAACAAGGTCATGTGGCCCTGACCTTCCTTCACCACACCGTGCCCCTCCCTTGGCTCCTCCCCCAACTTTTATGCCTTAGTTTCAGGTCCCTTCCCTGGCCCTCCCAGACGAGTGTACCCCCACGGAGCTCCTGTTTTTCCTGCTACTCTCTCCCCAGCCCAGGCCTCTCTCTCCCATTGCCCATCGGGCCCTTTCTTACTATGGTGGGGATGACTACCACCTGGCCCACAGAGGGACTAAGACAAAGGAAGAGAGAGAACATTTGGGGGCACCTGCTATCACCAGGTGCTGTATACGCATGACCTCATCTTGTCTGCACCACATGCTGGCTGTTGGGATGATTACCCCCATTTAGCAGATGTGGAGACTGAGGCTCCGAGAGGGGAACCCAGGTCTGCCCGACCCTGAACTCTGCTCCCCCAGCCGCTCGCCCTGCTGGGACCTCGGCCCCTCAGGCACCACTTGCCCCCTCTCTTAATTGTCATTCAACTACTTGTGATATTTTGGCACCAATTAATATTGATTTTACAATTGGTTTACGGAGATGTTGTTTTATTACTAATATATTTAATGTGCAAATCAATAAGAACACTTGCTCGGCCCTCTCCCTGGAAGGTAATAAAATCAAATATCTCAGGGGTAAAATGCTATCTGATCATGAATGGCAAAGCAGACGCTTAATGTAATAGTTAAAGACTGGGCCCAGGGCTTGGCGGAGCCCACCTGGGCCCCCACCCCCGGCCCAGCTTTCAGGGCTGCCCAGGAGGGGCACCCTGAGCTCCAGGCCTGCTGGAGATGCCACAGTGGGGGTCCCAGGGGCTTTTGGAGGAGGGGCTGGGGCTCAGGGAGACAGGACATTCTCACCTTTGGGGAACTGCTCTGTGCGGCTCTGCCCCCTCCTCTTTCCTCTCCTCTCTCTCCTCCCCCACCCTCCTCCCTCCTCCCGTCCCTCCGGTCCCTCCCTTTACCCTCCTTTTCTTCCTCTTCCATTCTGTCATTCTTTGTGTATCAGTCATTTGTTCTCCTATTTTCCATCCATCCATCCATCCATCCATCCAACTGTTCATTCGTTCATTCAATAACTACTCGTTGGTTCTTTTGTCCCTTCATATCCTATTTGTTCCATCACTTGAGCATCTGTTCACTCATCCACTCACTCATGTCTTTAGTCTTCATTTGTTCATTCATTATTTCCTTATTCATTCAGTCACCCATCAGGTATGAACTGAGCACTCATTCTGTCAGGCTGGGTGCTGGTCCCTGCCTGCCTCCTGGGGTCATGGTCAGATCGGGGAGCTGGTTCCCTTTGTTGCCTTGAGTGGCTTGTCCCACCCCCTTCTGTCCAGTGCAAAAGCTGCAGTGGAGGGACACCATGGCACCTTTGCCCCTTGGGGTCTTCCTGTGTTCAGCACTTCCAGAGCACCTGCTGTCCCCAGGTGGGTACCATCCCCACCTGATAACTGAGGAAACTGAGGCCCAGGGGAGGGAAGGTGCTTGCTTTCCCGTCTACAGCTAGTAGACAGTTGAGCTGAATTTGCTCTACTGTCCGACCCCCACCCAAGCCTGTGTGTCTCCCCCACTGAGGCAGGGGAATTGGGGCCAAGACCCCAGAGTCTAACCTGGGTTCTTCTGTGCCTCCCTCTTAAAGAGTGGATCTAATCACTGAAGTGAGCTCAGGCCTGTGAAGGGCCTGGCACATAGTAGGTGCTCATGACAATGAGGCTGACTCTTCTGGACACATCGCTACTAGCAATGACAAGCCCTTTCTGAGACCCCACCAAGAAGGGTCTAGGTGGTGTGGGATTCGGGGGCTGGGGGTCAGAAGAAGTCTCTGCGCAGCTCTCCAGGACAGGGAAAGTCACAACGCCCATCTCTGTGTGGTCCGCCAAAGGCCAGCTCTGCTGGGGGACGGGGGCTTCAGCTGGGGAGTGGGCGCAGGGGCGGGGAGCCGGAGCCAGGCTCCCCCACTGTGATTTATGGGGGAGCTGGTAATGAAGCCGGCTGGCAGTAAATAATCAGACATGAAAATCTTACCATTTAATTAACCAAAAATAAATGGCCATGGGCCTTGGGAAGAAAGGAGTTCTGGGCGCCCCAGTCAGCAACTGCTGCGGGCTCAGAGTAGAGCCCCTCCCCGGTTCGTCACCCATTCATTCGTTTGCTGTGCATCATTCATTCCCATGGGGACAGCCCTTGTTCCTATGGTGTGTTTTCACATCTATTTCGCACAACACATAAAGAAGCTGAGGTCCAGAGAGGGGAAGGGGCCAGCCGAGAGTCGCACAGGAGTCAGAAGGCGGCCCGGGACTTGACCCTATGCTCCTGAGTCCAGGGCCACGGTCCGTGGTTCTTCCTTTCCATCCAGACCCATCCCATCTTCCTGTCCCCCTCTCTAGGTCTCCCTGCCACCCTCCTTCCCCAGGAAGGCCCTTGGGCAGTCAGGGCAAAGCCAGATCCCAAGCCTGCCCTGCTTCCCCTCACTCTGCCTGGGTGGTGAATCTTCCCGTTCAAAGACGACACCGGTGGGCATCACCCAGCTAATGTTTCCATCCCTGCTGACTCCTTTTCGGGGACGAGAGCATCACAGGGGAATGAGAGGACTGACCCCAAGGGCAAACAGGAAAGTGTCATACTTTTTAGGCAGACATCTCTGTGAAGGGGCCAGCTTCTCCTTTTCCTTGCTTTTTAGGAATCAGCCCTGGACTTTCAATCACTGCTCCCTGGTGTTCTGTGTCATGGGCGTGCGTCGGCCAGTTAAGTGGAGAAAGGAGGGGAAAGAAGGAATGGAGGGGAGGGGAGGCTGGGGTGTATCCCGGCACCTTGGTTTTAATTGTCGTGGCCGGCCTGCTTGCTTGCTTGCTTGCTTGCTTCCTTCCTTCCTTCTTTCTTTCTCTCCTTCCCTCCCTCCCTCCCTCTCTCTCCCTGACCACCTGCCTGCCTCTCTCTCCCCCTCCCCCCACTTTCTTTCTGTTGTTTCTTTAAAACTTTTTTGTTCTCAAACTGAAAGGTGGTTGACATTCTGGTTCGGGAGCCCTGAGCATGTGCCAGATACCGCGCTGAGTGTAAGGGTCCCCCGGCTTTCACAATAGCCCTGTGTGGGGCACGTGTTCCTATTACCCCCATTTTCCAGCTAAGGCCTGGAAGGCCAGAGAGGGGCTGTGACTTCCCCAAGGACACACAGCTCAGGCAAAGCTGGAACCGAAGCTGTGTCTAGGCCCAAACCCGCACTCTTCGCCAGTCCTCTCAGCAGAGGACAGCGGACCCTCACTGTTAACAAGAGAAGGCAGGGGTGGGGCAGGCGCGAAAACCTCAGTCTCGGCGCCCAGGAAATGGACAGTTTCCGCAGGTCTGGGAAGGGCGGCCGGTGTGAGTGGGAGAGACATTAGACTGGATGGTGGGCTCCTGGGGGGCTGTCCGCTGCGGTCTGGCTTTGGTGGACAGTGGTGGTGTTCTAGCACGAGCGTCCACCCGGAGTCAGACCAACTTGGCTGTGCATCCTGGCTCTGCCACGCACTGTCTCTGGGGCCTTGGACGAGTCCCCACCCCTGGGAGAAGGATCACAAGCGGCCTGCCTCCCCGGGTTGCGGGGTGGGGGCTTCCATGACATCCGTGGGTCTGCGCTTGGCAGAGTGCGCCAGGTACACAGTAGGTGCCGAATAAACGCGGGCCTGTATTGTTCCTCTTCGTGACCCAAGTCAGCATTAATATTCAATACAATTGTTTTTGCAGGATTATTGTAAGCACCAGGGATAATATATTCAAAATGCCGAGACTAGTCCCTGGTACATGCTGGGCACTTAATAAATGTAAGGATTATTTCTCTTGAGGAAAACATATTTATTTATGGGCACAGATACACTGAAGAATGTCTGGGAGGAAAAAAATACCAAAATATCAACAGTGATTTTTTTCAGGGTGATAGGATTGCAGGTGATATTTTTCTTCTTTGCAATTTTCTGTGTTTCCTGCATCTTTAGTCATGAGGAGGTATCATTTTTGCACCTGGGAGGCAAAGGGTTTTAAAAAGCCCACAAACAATGGAAGCTGCCACAGCCAGGCCGACAGGGCTCCCCCGGCCCCCACCCCAGCTCTCAGCTCCAAGGGGACCCTCCATTTTGTAGGGGGGAGGGCTGGGGTCCCCGAGAGCGAGAGCAGCCCTGGCCTCCATCGGCCTCAAGCCCTGGACCGCTGCCTGGCTCTCGAAACTTGGGGTTTGGGGGTCTCATCTCAGCCTTCTTGCCTCGGGGACCCTTGATGGGTGACTAGGGCTGAGCTACGACCTGGGGGGCCACTCTGGAAGCTTCCTTAACATTGGGGCATGCCCTCAGGGCAGCTGCCACAGTTCCCGTCTCCCCAGTCTTCGGGCTCGCCCTGGTTTCTTCCTTCCCACTGCAGCTCGGGGCCCCGCCACTTCTGGCCAATTGGCATACAGAATGTGGAGACAATAGAAGCCGAGTGTAACCACTGTTTACAGAAAAAAATGGTACAAGATTTATTTATTGGAAGGTGACTGAGGAATATGAATTCTACACTCCATTTAAAATGCTTTTTATTTCTCTCAGCCTTGGGGCTCAGAGTACATCTAATTTCACCCACAGCTATAATTCTCCACCAAACAGTTCCTGCTGCTCCTCTGGGGTCCCCAGGAACTGAGTTGGTTTATGTCTGCCACTGATGAGGCTCAGGCAGGGGCAGGGACGCCACGTGCCCGCACACACTGGGCCCTCCTGCCCAGCCCAGCCCACCCCGGCTCCGACGGCAGGCCTGGGCGCCACGCTGGGCTGGGCCCCGGGCCTCGGGATGGCCTGAACTCCAGCCGGCGAGTGGCCCATATCTCACGCTGGACGTGTTGATTGCTCCAACCTCAGAGCTAACAAACAATTAGTTTGTTAGTATATTTATCCCGTGAACATTGGAGTCTGTGATTAGAAATCCAATAGCGGGATGGTGGCAGCGTCTGCAGATAAATCTGTGCTCCAGGCCTGGCTGTGTGGGCTGCGGGGGTGGGGGGTAGTGGTGGGGGAGGGGAGACACCTCCGTGGCCTTGCCTGCCGGCCCCTGTGGCCGTTTTTCCAGCCTGCTGCTCTGCCTGGCTGTCAGGATGTGTCTCGGACAACTGGTCTGTCTGTCTGTCTGACTGACTTCTTCCTAGACTGCCCGCCCGGCTCTCTGCGCTTCCCTCTACAACAGGCCCCGGGGCTGCAGAGATACATCAGAGGACACCGAGTCACTCATGTTCTCCCGGGAGAGACAGGGGCAGCCATCCCAGGTGACCAGCGCTGCGACAGGGACGGATGGATGGGGAGAGCACCCTGTGTTCTCCGGGTGGAAGGGGCTAACTGCCCAGAGGTCACTGAGGTCTCAGTGGGAGCTGACCAGAATCCACCCCTTTTTTCCCTCCGAAGCTTTCTTAGCATCTTTCCTGTGGGCCCTCCTATCTTGACAACAAAGCCCAGCTCCTCCCCGGACCACCCAGCCTGCCTTCCACCGTCACAGTCTCCCTCACTCACGCAGCTCTTGGCTCACCGCCCTCAGTCTCCCCGCCGCCACCCGGCAGGTCCAGTTGTCCCCTTGAGACAAGGTCGGTTCTGTTACAGACACACATCCCTCTCAGCTCCGTGGGCACCCCTGGACTCCCTTCTCTTTGTGACATTTTGTACCTTCCATGACGCTGAGGTCCCCAGATGGGCTCCATTTTCCCTGACTGTGTCTTCCTAGCTCCTTAGGGTCTCTCTTCCTCTTTTGGCTTTTTAACTGTGGCTGTCCCCTGGGGCCGGTTCTCTAGCCCTTCAGCCTGCTCTCTCCTCAGGCTTCCTGCAGGAGCTCCTCCCTCCTGCACCCCAGCATCCATCCCTACATCCCTCCATCCCTCCATCCACCTCTCTCTCCTGCATCCCAGCATCCATCCCTACATCCCTCCATCTACCTCCTCCCTCCTGCATCCCAGCATCCATCCCTCCATCCCTCCATCCACCTCTCTCTCCTGTGTCACAGCATCCCTCCATCCATCCCTCCTGCATCAGAGCGATTCCCACATCTCTGCCCCAAACTCTCCTGGCAACCCTGCTTTTCCAGGCTCCCTAGTGTCTCTGAACTCAGGGACCAGCCAGCCTCACCACCCATCTGGTCACTAAGCCAGAACCTGGGAGTGGTCAGTCATCCTCAATGCATCCTTTTATTTTACCCCAAGCAGGAAGTCACCCAGGCCCATCCTGTTCTCCAAATGCTTCTCATATATGCTCTCTCTATTCCTTCCATCAGTGCCCTGGCCAGGCCACCGGCATCTTAAACCAGCTTGTCCACAGCAGTCTCCCCAGTGGCCCCCCAGCCTCAACTACATCCCTCACAGCCCCCAGGAGTGCATCCCAGAATTCCTGAACCTCCGCATAGGCAACATCTGTAAAATGGGGGCAATAGTTCTTGCCCCTTAGGGATGTGGGTTAGCCTTAGTGGAGAGCTCAATGGTACAGTGGCCCGTATGTATTTAGCATTTACCATGTGTCTAGCACCATGCCAGGCAGTTTGCCTGATGGTCTTCTTTAATTTTTACCACAATTTTGTGAAATAGGTGATACTAGCTCCCATTTTACAGATGTGAAGACTGAGCCTCAGAGAGTTAAACCATACGCCTGCGGTCACAGATTGTGAGCGATGGAGCTAGGATTTCAGTGTGGCTGTGCCGGACTCCTGGGCCGCACCCTTAACTGTGTCTGTGCTGTGGCGGGAGGGGCCTGTCCGGGGCCAGCCCAGCCCCTCAGCAGCGGCCTGGGCCTGTGATCACTTGTCCTCAAGGCCCAGAGCTTTCTGGGGTCTCCCTGAGCATGTGAGGGGGAACTTCAGGGCACTGACCAGTCTGACTCTCATTGAACAAAGACTTTTTTTAATGCTCACCAGGGGATGTTTTCATTGATTTTAGAGAGAAAAAAGGAAAAGGAGGGAGGGAGAGAGACAGACAGACAGACAGACATCGGTAGGGAGATATTGCCTCCCATGTGTCCTGCCCAGGCACTGAACCCGTAACCTTTCGGCGTTCCGGACAACGTTACAGCCGACCGAGCCGCCCAGTCAGGTCACAGAGTCCTTTTTTTGAAAGGCGTAATTTACGTACCATGAAATGTAGCGTGTGCGCTCAGTGTTCTTTTAGTGTATTCACGCAGATGTATAACTACGATCGTTATCTAACTCCAGAACAAGCCCATCCTCCCCAGAGAAACTCCCACACTCACCAAGTCCTCACCCGAGACTCCCCGCTCCTTCAGCCCCTGGCGAGCACGCATCTACTTCCTGTCCCCTTGGGTTGGCCTGGTCCGGGCACTTCCTGCGAGTGGGATCGTGGGTGTGGCCGTGGCCGTCTGTGTCTGGGTCCTTTCGCTTAGTGTGATGCTCCTGAGGCTCGCCCGGGTCGTAGCAGCGCATGTCGGTACTGCATTCCTGTTTATTGCCAAATAGTGTCCCGCTGTGCGAATCCTCCACACTTTCCTTATCCATTCCTTAACTGATGGACATTCGGGTCGCTCCCACTTTCCGGCTACAGGGAGTAAGGCTGCAGTGGACGAGGCTACAGGGAGCATTCGTGTACCAGTGTTGGTACTGTAGTGTGTCCAAGTGCACCCATGTTTTCTGTTCTCTTGGCTCGCCGAGGTGTGGGGTTGCTGGGTCATGTGGTAACCCCATGGTTAGCCTTTCCCCGAACTGCTTTCCTAAGCAGGTCCCTGGGCCACAGTGTTCTGGCCGGGTGGGGCTGGGGCTCCGGCTGAGGCCGGAGCGGCCCTGTGGGGCAGGATGCTAGTCAGGGCTCTCTGAGTTCGTGACTCTGCTTGCCACCTACTCGCGGGCACACGGACGTCAGACCATTCGCACTGGCGATCTTGTTTAATCCCCGAAGGCGCCCAGTGAGACGGTGTTGTTTACCCCATTTTATAATCGAGAAGACTGAGGCTTGATGAGGTTAGGTAGTTGAACAGTGAGGGGCAGAGTGGAGTTTTGAGCCCAGGTCTGTCTGATTCTAAAACCCTTGCTTTTAACCCCCAGACTAGCCTGCCTCTTAGTTGGCCCAGGAAAGCTGGGGAAAGAAAACCGGACATGAAGAGGGCTTGGCGGAGCCGTGGGCTCCTTGGGTCGTCCCCAGGCGCTTGTCCTCCGGTCCCACCCTACTGCCACAGTAGGGCCCCTGGGCCTAAGCAGGTGCTGTGGTAAATTTTATGGTAATTTGGGACTGTTGTTTGTCGTTGATGCCAGTCGGGTCGCTTACTTACTCTGCTGTTCGAGGTGGGAACCTGGCCTGCCTCTGTGCAGACCTGACGCGTACGGTTCTGGAAAGGCTCGTCTGACATTGAGGGGGATTGTGACCCGCGTGTGAATATCTGGGTCCCAGGTCTCTGGGATGATGTCCAAGCTCAGACAATGTGAGGTGGAGACCCCTTCTCGCTCTCTGGGTCGGAGGTACTATTACGGGCCATACCCGCCTGGTGCATGTGCCTCCACCTTGCAAACCAGCTTAAATGTGTCCCCTACAGTTGCCGACATGGAGAAAACCTTGACGTTCATGGGAATGATGCCCAGAGCCATCTATGGGGCACTTACTACGTTCCACAGGAGCTCCCGTTGGAGAGTCAGGGTGGGCAGGGCTCCCCCTGGCACGCGCTGCTCCAGGATGTCATCGAGTCCTGCTCAGCGACGATGCAGGCTCACGTCAGGCTCCAGGGGGCTGCGGGGAGGAGAGGCCCTGCCTGTAGGAATGTGGGCGCCTCTCGGTGTCTGAAGAAACAACTTCGAAGCTAAACCAGACCTGTCAGCTGGGAGGCAGAGCGGTGCAGAAGCCAGGACAGCACCACTGGAGCTGTGCATCCGTTCGGCAGATGTTCACTGAGGGTCTCTTCTTTGCTTTGTGTGGTCACCAGAGACGGACACACAGCTAACCACGGTAGACAGAATTGCCTGGGTTTACGGTCTGGACGTGTGTGTGAATCCTGCTCCTTCACCTCTGGCTGGGTGAACTTGGGTGAAACAATAGCTTCTCTAATACCAGGATTTTTATCTGCAAAATGGACGTAACAGCACCTACCTCATTGGCTTGTTGGAGAACTAACTGGTAGAATACATGTGAAGGGCTTAGCACAGACCCTGGCACACAATCTGTGGTCAGTAAGTGTGGATGAAGACTTTGTCTTTGGACCAAATCTCAGTGCATTGTGGGTCCCGGCCCCAGATGACCCACCCAGGGAAAGGGGGCTTGGGGGTGCCCGGGACAGACAAGCCGGGCTGCGCTGGGCTTCACTGCAGGCTCCTCTGTAAAAGGCCTTCCTCAGATCCAGGATTTCCCACCAAGTCTCATTTCCCTGTGCTCCCAGCCTCCAGGCAAGCGTCCTCCTGGTTAGTGTGGCAGGGGCGAGTGTGGGACACAGGAGGGGGAGAGAAGCGCCTGTCGGAACTCTGCACAGAGACCTGACGCTGTCCGCGGTGCTGATGGCTTTCAGGCCAGCTTCTCACCTGTAGGTGCACCTGCCCAGGGACCAGCGAGAATGTCTGAAATGTCCATCTCTCTCCCTCCCTCCCTCTCTCTTCCCCCCCCCCTACACACACACACACACACACACACACACACACACACGTGTGAGTGTGCCAGGGGACCCAGATCAGACATCAGTTGCCCTCAATAAGGTGCCCTAGGACTCCTCCCTCAATCCTGCATGCACCGGGCACCCCAAGCTGGGCAGGAAGAGAGAATGTCTGGAGGAAAGGTGGCATCATGGGGTGACTGCCCCACCCTTCAGAGAACTCCCCCACATGCTAAGAGAACATGGGGAAAGCCAATGCCCACCCTTTCTAGAAGAAACGGAAAGAAAATAATAGCAGCAGGTAATGTTTTCTGAGAGCCGGACTCTTTCACTTAACCCTTACAATTAGCTGTGAGGTAGGGACTTCTTATTAAAGTTCTGCAGATGAGGAGACACAGGCACGGACCAGTTAAATTGCTTTGCTAAGTTCACAAAGCTAGCGAGTGGGCGGGGGTGAGGGTTACACTCAGGCTGCCTGACTCTAGACTCTTTCTCCGCCCCTCTCAGAGTGAAAACGAGAGGAGAGGACATTGACAGTTCATCAGCAAGAGGCTCCCTGAGCAGGTTGGTGGCCAGGGCTGTACAACACCTTGCCGCAGCAAGTTATAGTTCGGGTGGGCGGGGGAGGTGCTGTCTTCTCCCCCTAGATGGGGGGCAAAGAGAGGAGGCCCAGTCAGCCCTTCAGCTTCCTCTGTGCCTTGTTTTGGAGCAAGTGAGAGTTGGCAAGGTGTGCCAGTGGGACCTTTCTTTACCTTCCCGGGGGATGTGTAGTCTGTTTTCTGCCTCGTGTCTGGGGTCTAGCAGACAGGCCACTGTAGCCCCGGAAACTGTGGCCTCCCTTCCTTCCTCCCCCTTCTCTCCTCATGGACCATTGGTTCCTGGGCTGGGCCCTGTGTTCTAGTTCAAGTCCCTGATGATGTAGGAGAAAGCCCCAGAGACAGCCTGGCTTCCTGTGGCTGGGACCCCTCATTGGGAGGGCTGCCAGGATCCCCCCAGGTCCTGGGAATCTGATCTGATGTCCATCTGGGATGGCACCTGATGCCCCAAGCCAGCAACCCCATGAGACCCCACCCTCCTCATCCCAGGTCTTTTTAGACCTGGGCCACACTCAGAATCAACAGCCAAGGCTTCATCCTTAGCTGCTGATTCCTGTGCCATCCTGCCCTTGTTTTCCGCCCAGTCCTCCTGGAACGCAGAAGCCGAGGCTGCAGAG
Source organism: Glossophaga mutica (assembly GCA_039655065.1). Taxonomy (NCBI): domain Eukaryota; kingdom Metazoa; phylum Chordata; class Mammalia; order Chiroptera; family Phyllostomidae; genus Glossophaga; species Glossophaga mutica. The sequence continues at coordinate 211,795,603 of CM077305.1, forward strand.
AATAGGGTTCTCCTCTCCCCCAGCCCCACGGCCACCTCTGGGCATTGCCTTTGGGCACAAGTGTTCGTCTCCCCACCACTTCTTTTAATAGCTACAAACAATTTTTGGTCCTGGGCAGTGTAGCTCAGTTGGGTGGAGCATCATTCTATAAACTGAAAGGTCACGGGTTCGATTCCCTGTCAGGGCGCACGCCTAGGTTGGTTCGGTCCCTGGACAGGGTGTGTATGAGAGGCAGCCTTTCATGGCTGCTCCCTTCTCTCACCCTCCCTCCCTTCCCCTCTAAGCATGTTCTCAGGTGAGGATTTTTTTAAAAAGTGAAAAAAAAAAACAAAAAACAAAAAAAACAATTTTTAGAAACCCCGGTGGGCTTTGTGTTCCAGCTACAAGCTGTGGAACAGACCCAGTCGGGAGTGCGTGACTATTTTGGTGACTGTGAGAGACGCTTTGTCTGTGGTCGTCTTTATGGGTGTAGATGTGACTCCGCATGGGGCTAAATCCATGTGTTCTCTCTATGTGAGTCTGCGTGTGCGTGTGTGCGCGCGTGAGAGAGAGAGAGAGAGAGAGAGAGAGAGAGAGGGAGGGAGGGAGGGAGGGAGGGGCTCATTCCTTGGTATTACACAGTCTTGCCCAAGGAGCCAGTTCTCTCACCCATTCTCCTCCCTCTCTCCTCTCTTCTCCTCCCCTCCTTGCAGTGTGTGTGTTTATGTGTGATCTGTACCTACTTGCGTATTCCTGAAAACCTGCAGTGACTCACTGGGTGCAACTGTGTACCTGTTCATCGGGTAGGATGCATCTATGTACACGTGCCTTGGCGCGCTCGTGGGCACGTGTGCGGGCATGCCCATCATTGAAGTGCCTGGCTCCCCGACTCAGGGTGTCGCGAGGCGTAGAGACGCCAGTGGCAGGGGTGTGATACCGACACGGTGCCAGACGCCAGCCCCCTTCACCTGACCAAGTTCGCCACTCTCCCCCTGAACGGCAAAGTTATTTCTTTGAAATGCTTCCAGCACCTGGCTTAATAGACCTTCCTGTGAGCATATCCCCAGCTCCGCACTGCTCCCCAGTGACTGGGGACCTTTTGTCAAGCACATATGAAATTAAGTGAAATAAAAATCATATTAAAAATTATTACCATCTAACAGCCATTAGTCTGCACACTGCTGTCAGCCTGTGATGGATTCCTCACTTACTTCAATGAATGTTCTAACGACAGTGATAAAATCACTCAGAAAAAATAGAATCAACTGTTAACCCTCTCCCCATCGACACTTGTTTTTCTTTGAGAAAAATACAATAAGGGATCTCGGCGGGAGGGGTTGAGTCACACGTGACTCTTTAGACTGCAAATGAGCAGGGTGCGGGGTGCCAGGCTTCGACCCCACGTCTTCGACCCCACGTCTGGGAGAGAATTTTGCCCCTGACTCTGGACCTCAGCTCTAGTGTCCGAGCTCGGGGTTCAGCTTCGGGTTCCAGTTTACAGTCTGAGCTGTTCCCGAGTCAGGTCAGGTAGGTCCTAGCTCTCGTATTTCAGACTTTAAACTAGGCTAATTTATTTTAAAAGATGTATAAAGCATCTCCATCTGATAGGAAGGCCCAGGTGAACAATGCTATGCATCTGAGCTGAGGCATCGGCCCCGGGGATGGGCAGATCAGGGCGATACTTTAAAGGCAGCAGAGCTGGGACTGGCTAATGGGTTTTGTTTGCAGCCTGGAGAGTGCGGTATTGCGGATGTTTATCGCCGGAGTGACTAGAGGCTGGAGGACATCATTCACTGAGATAGGGAACAGACGGCCCTTCTTTAGCGGGAGGGAAGAGTTTAGTGTTAGTTCGTTGGGTTTGGGGGCCCTCTGAACACCCCAGGCAGCTGTGGAGGAGCCTGCTGGACTCCTGGGTCTGCAGCCCCAGAGAAGGTTTGGGCTGGAGAGACCTGGGCACCCTTGTTTGGGGGAGAAGCCACAGAGTGGATGAGACCATCCAGGGAGTGGATGGAGAGAGGAGGGTCCCAAGGACGGTACCTGGAGGACAACCAGCCGTTGAGAAAGCCCCAGAAGGAGACAGAAAGAATGGCTGGGGAGGAGATGTACAGGGAGAGGTGGTGTCTTGGAGTCCCAGGAGGGCGTGTTTCAAGAACCGGTAAGTGGCTGGTAAAGAGAAACGTTGCAAAAAACATCAGATAGGAACTGATTAATGTTGATGAAACGTTGGCGGCCCCGTGGAGGCCCCTGGTGACAGCACTCAGCGCTGTGGGGGGAGAGGGAGGGAAGCCAGGCTCAGACGCATGCCCACATGCAGACCCCTCCCCCCACAGAGAAGCTCCCGGCACAGTGTCAGCTCTGGGCGAGACGGTCGAGACTCAGTTTACCCTAACACAGAGCCTCGCCACCGTGATCCGAGGCCCAGGCTGACCTTGTCCCTGTCTGCTGGGCCCTACCTGGCCTGCAGGAGACTTCCTGGTGTCACTTGGTGATCCTCAGAAGTGAAGACATGTAAGAGAGGCCCGGCTACCCCAGTCCTCAGGACCAGAGGTTCACAGGTCCTGCTGGTTCCCCTGGGGGAGAGCTTGGGACTCCTTGGCTGAGGGCGGTGGCCCTCAAGGAAGCCAGCAGTGTGTGAGAGATGATTCCACGGGGCATGGGGGAGGGGGGTCACCTCCCCTCCCATCCGTGAGACATGGTCCTCGTCTGAGCTGAGAATGTAATCCCTGGCCCTCTCCCAGGGTCCCCTTTGTGAGAGAGGCAGGCAGGGTGCACACTGGTCACGAGGGACAGGAGACACTGGGCTTGTGGGAAGAAAGGTAATCCGTCTGGTCTGAGGTCACAGTGGCTGAGGGAGGATGAGGGCTATCTGGAGATGTCATGTGACCTTCCCAAGCTAGGCCGGATGTGGCCTTTTGACTCCTCCCTCCTGGTCAGCAGGGAGATGTTCCGCGTGCCAACTTTGAGATACTGTGGACCTGTATTTGCCAGGAAAACCACCCAGGGAGGACGGATGATACGTCAGGGCCTGTTTTCCTGTGAACGTGACGTGCAGACGTGCACACACGGCCACACCTGTAGGACTCCAGGTCTTTCCCAGCATCAACCACCTCTCCCCTGTTTGCGCTGTAGGGCTAGGATGAGTCTACCCTATTGGATTCAAGGAACAAACCCACTCTATCTGGCTTGAGCTGAGAGGGGGTTGTTTTTCACGGGCTAGACAGGCCGTGCAGCCGGGGTCCCAGGCAGCCTCACCCACCGTCTCCCTCTGTCTGGAGCCAAACGGCCGCTCGGTGGGACAGCTCTGCCTCTGCGTGCTCCGTCTCCTCCTCCTCCTCCTCCTCCCTGCACGGGGCTCTCCCTGTTCCTCCGTGCCTGTGGACAAGCAGCGCTGCCCCTGCCCCCTGCATTTCCCCGTTGCTGGGCCAGGCGCAGGCTGATCTGTGCCCCTCTGTCCCGGGTAAAGATCCCGTGTTCCGGGACTGGGAACCTGACCAGCCCAGGCCGGGTCGGGTGTTCCTCTCTGCTCCAGTCAGCTATGGCTGGAGTCACGTTGTAAGAAAAATACCGACGAGGGTGATAACAATTACGATGGCAGTGATAGTGATAGCAGCCAACTTATGCTGAGCCCTTACCGTGCACTGTTTGAAGTGCTGTATGGGATTAGTTCACGGAACACCCCTGTGAAGTGGGTGCTGTAACATCAGCGGCCTCACTCTGTAGGTGAGGCACAGAGAGTCTGACCTGCCCGAGGCCACGCGGCCAGTGTGTGGCCGAGCTGGACCTCGCACCCCGCAGTCTGATCCCAACATCTGTGTGCCTCACTCCTGCATTGTATTGTCTCTGGAACGTGGTCACCAGGCCCATCCCTGAACAGGCGATTTTTAGCGTAAAGAGGGGTGAGCAGGACAGGCACCGCTAGAGTTGTCTGCTATAGTCAAGTTCATGGACAGTTTGCAGAGCCCCGAGTGGCCTGCACAGCCTCCAGGAGTGCGGTGGCCTCGGGCACAGACCAGAGGGATTGGGTTATGGGGAACGGGGCAGCTGTCGGCCTGAGACCCCAGAAGACCAGCATGCGGCGACCTGGAGTGTCGATGAGGGTCAGGCCTGGAGGCTTCCGGTTGAGGTTCATGGGCCCACCCGGGACTGGGGCGGGGCCCGTGATCCATGGAGCGGACACAGCTTCCCAGCCCACCCCACCCCAGGCACAAGAGCCTCTGGGGGCTGCCACGGGGCCGGGCACTCACTGGCTTCGGCCCGTGTGGAGTGGAGCCCCAGTGGGCAGCTGCGGGAGGCCGGGGCCAACAGGGCCAGACGTCTTCTGGTCCGTGCCACGCCCGGGTGAGCACAGCCCTGAGCTCGACCCCTTGTCCCAAGTTGTCACCTGTCTCAGTCTGTGTGTCTTCATGAGGATCTCCTCTGTTCTTCAGGTGTCCACGGCCACGGTGTCCCCGGGGTGTCCTTCTCATCCCTGGGGGAGGAATCCAGGCCATGCGATGGGCTTTAGCCAGAAAGGCCCAGCCTTGAATTTTGGCTCCATCACCGTCAGCGCGAGGAACTCGAGGCGAGTTCTCCTGGCGGCGGTTTGCTCACATGAGGTGGGGACGAGGATGCGGCTCGGACAGAGGGGAAGGCGGTGCTGCCTGCGGAGCGCCTGCGCAGGCTCAGTCGCTGGACCTGCTCTTGTTGGAATCAGCCCTTTGGTCCAAAGCTTAAGTTGTGTCCCTTTCATTTCCAGAAAGACATTTCCCATGGATTTTTCTGCTCCACGTAGCTGGCAGCTTGGCCTAAGGGCTGAAGTCTTCTGGGAGATGCTGAGCAAACAGGCTATAGGGCACAGAGGCCGGTGTCCCTTGTAGAGGGTGACGCCTCTGGAAAGACAGGCTCCTTGCGTGTCACGGCCCTCAGACACGCTGGCCTCAGCCTGTTCCCCGAGGCACCGTGAGGACCTGCTCCCTGAGCACCCCCCACCCCAGATGCCTACTGCTGCACATCCCTACATTTCGGACCTCACAGCACCCCAGTGTTCACTGGTTGAGAGGGGCTTGCACCCCAGCTCTGGGCAAAAGACAAAGCCTTTCTCCACAGCAGCCTCTGGCCTGTTGGAGAAGGGACAGGAAACTTCTTACATTAGCATCCTGGGGCTGCTGTAACAAACTACCACACATTTGGTGGCGTAAAACAATAGAAATGGACTCATATTCTTACACAGCTCTGGAGGCTAGAAGTCTGGGATCCAGGTGGCAGCCGGCCAGGCTCCGGAAGGCCCCAGAGAACGGCCCGCCCTCGCCTGCCCCGCCTTCTGGCGGTGGCCGGGCCATCCCTGGCACCCTTGGGCTTACAGCTGCATCACTCCAATCTCTGCTCTGTTATCTCATGGCATTTGTCTCTCCTCTTCTTAAACGGACACGGGTGGAATTGGATTAAGGGCCCGCTCGTATCCAGCGTGGCTCACTTTAGTGTGATTACATCTTCAGCGGCTCCATTTCCAAATAATGCCACGTTCGCACGTACTTGGTGTTAACACTTCACTAGATCTACTTGAGGAGCACAACTTGACTCATAGCACCTTCTGAGGGTCCCTGAGACCCTGACAACGCCCTGCTGAGGACAGGGGTTGTGGTCAGAGGGAGGAAATTGGGGGGCAAGTACAAGGGGGCACACTGGACATCTTAGGAGGCGGAGGTCGGGCCCACACAGGGCCTGGGTTAGGAACACAATGGAGTGACCACTACCCCAAGGACCATGTCAGCACTGAGACCTGCTGTCTGTTTCCAGAGCAGTGGTCAGAACTGTGAGTCCCAGGGCTGGGATGCAGCTGTGACTTCTGGCTCGAAAAAGTTGTCGCACAGAGGTGATGGCCTGACCCAGGACCCAGGGCCAAGTACTTCTGGTGGTGTCTCCTGGGATGACTTTGGGGTACAGTAATTCAGAGACTGTTCCTAAGACTAAGGTCTCATGGGCAGTAGCTCACTCATTCATTCATCAAGTGTTTCCTATAGGCCTACTATGTGCCAGGAACTGCACCTGGTACAGGGGGCTAGCCTCATGGAGTTAAGACACTGATCAAACAAATGATTCAGAAACTACTGCTCCACCATGATAACGTGTGTGTGTGTGTGTGTGTGTGTGTGTGTCTGCCTATGAGGCCTGTCTGGAAAAAGTCCAGCCATTGTTAATAATGAAAATGGTTTGTGAGACATCGATGTAACCTGGAAGCCAGGGCGAGTGGACTGGAATGCACATGTGTGAACAATGACGACTTCACTGTACTAGTCAGTGGGGGCGGTAGACACCACTGAGTGAGCACGTGTACTGTGTGGCCGTCACATTCAAAATGACTGAGCAAGTAGAGCAACGAATCTGCGTCAAATTTTGCATTAAGCTTGAACATTCCTCCATGGAAACTATTCAGATGATTCAGGAGGCCACAGCTGTGGGCAGCTGGTGATTGACAACTTCATCACGACAGCACGCCTGCTCATACATCACGAGTCATGCAGAGTTTTTTGGTGAAACATCAAATCACCCAAGTGACTCAGCCCCCCTACAGCCCAGATTTGGCACCCTGTGACTTCTGACTTTCCCCAAAACTAAAGTTACCTTTGAAAGGGAAGAGATTTCAGACTGTTAACGAGATTCAGGAAAATACAACAGGGCAGCTGAGTGATTGGGAGAACTGTGTGAGGTCCCAAGGTGCCTACTTTGAAGGGGACTGAGGTGTCCTTGTCCTGTGTACAGTGTTTCTTGTTTTTTATATCTTCTTTAGATGTCTCTATTTTTCATAGTACACAGCTGGATGCTTTGTAACTCAAAGTAGCTATAAACACATGGAGTAGCCACGTTTTGATTGTGGGGTCAGGGAACCGAAGCAGACGTTGGGGGCTGAGAAAGAACAAGGGAAAGCTGGGCCAAGCCTTCTGGGTTGAGGGCCAAGCATTCTGGGTTGGGGGACGTGCGGAGGGCATCTGAGGCGGAGGGGCTGTGCCCGTTGGTGGGAACCTCCCAGCAGGGGTGAGGATGCTCTGTGGGAGCTGTGGCCAGCGACCCATGAACAGGGCTGCCCTGGGTCAGGGTCACCGTTCAAGGACAGAGGGAGCAGTGAGCCAGGGTCTGATGCTGCGGTTCTCCTCAGCCCAGGTCCCTTCCCCTCACATGGAGAAATGTTAGTTGAGCACCTACTCGGGATCTGATAAGGAACCCGAGTGCCTGGCCTCACCAGGAAGCGGGAAGGGAGCCGTGCGGGGCAGAAGGCTGGGATGCTGGGCAGGGAAGTGGAGAAGGGGACCCAGCATACCAACGGGGAAGAGGAGGTTTCAGGAAGCCCCCCCCACCAAGACCCGTGACCCTTTGGGTCCCCCGATTTGCTTCCGACCCTGACCAGGGTTGGTTCAGAGGCTACACGGAGCTGAGCTCGTGGAGTCCCTGGAGCCAAAGGGACAGCAGAGCACGGGTGGCATGGTGGGGTTGACAGGTAGGGCTGCGACCTCTCTGGGTGGCTGGGCAATCATTGGGTCCCTCTGGGCTGGTTACCCTGACTCCGTCGAGGAGCTGAAGATGTGGGCCAGAGGCTAGAACTGAGCAGGTGGGAAGCTCAGTGGCCGGCAGAGCCTGCTGGGAGTGGAAGGGGGAACCGGGTGGGGGGCGGCGCTGTGCAGCAGATTCCAAGGAGGTTAACCATCACGCCGAGCTTGGCGAGGCCCGGGGATCCCCACGCTCCGGGGAGAAGAGCAGGGCTCTGCACCACCAGTGCTGGACCTGGGATGGCCAGCAGAGGAAGGGGCCTGGGCGTCTGGGTGGTCCCTGTTTGCTGCCGCAGTCCGGGCGCCCAGCAGGATCAGGCCTGGGCTGTACCTGGGCTCCGCCACGGGGAAGCTGTGTGACCGGGGCCTTGCTCTTGACCTTTCTGATGGGTTTTCTCCTCTGTAAAATGGGGTGTGCCGTTTTATCCCTAAGAGTTGCTGCGCCTAGAACTGTCTGGAGCGCTGGGTGATGCTGCTGGGTGCGTGGTGAGGGTTTGGGTGTCCTGGGTGTGTCTGGAGCACGAGAGTCTGCACCAGTGGCCTTGAGGGGAAGGAAGAGGTTGATGTGAGTAGGCTGAGGGTGAGGGGCGAGAATATATCCGTCCCTCCTGGCACCGTGGACTCATATCTGAGCCGTGGAGAGAGGGTGTCCAGACCATTCCCACCTGGCATGCTGGTGACTTGGGCCATTGGCTGAGCTGCTGTGGCCCAGAGAGAGAGGCTTTCTCCTGAACGAGCCCTCACCCTGCGTGGCTTCAGTCCACTGAGGGCGGCGGGGGCCGCTGGCGCCGAGAGGACTTACAGCTGCGTTGGCAGGGCCGCAGGCCCGGCCGGGTGGAACAGGGGAGGGCTGTGGGGGATCTCACGTACCTGGGCCCCCCCTCCCAGGCCCTGCGGTTACCAGTGTGCTTGTGGGGCGGGTGTGGAAGAGGCTTGTCAGGGAAATGGGCGTCACACCTGTGCCAGTGACCCACTGGTGCCCACTGCTGTCGAGGCCTGGGGGGCTCACAGTTTACAGGTATGGACAGTTGGATGAAGTGATGCCCTCTGGTCTCATGCCCAAGGAACGAGGTACCAGGATGATGCCTGGGTCACGTGTCCGCACAGCAGAGCTGGGTCTCGGCTGAGGGCAGCGAGGCACCTCGGGCAAAAAGCACCGAGTGTCACATGCAAGGGCATGGCTGGCACCAGAGGCTGAGCGCACCCGTACGTTTGCACCCTGGGTGCCTCACTCCCCTCACCGTAGACCCAACACTGACACGTTCATCTGTCCTCCGCCCGTCCCCTGGGGACACCGAGTCTTGGACCAAACTCAGGTGCGGAATCCGCTGAGCTGATTCCTCCCAGCCAGGGGAGAGCCGGAGCACCGCCATCCTTTCCTCCGCAGGTGGCCGAGCCCTTGGTGCCCTGGGGGTGGGTCGAGCCTGAAGGGGAACTCACTGGCCGGAACGAGGGAGACGTCCGGGCCGGGCTGGCTGCTGGCACAGCTGAGTCTGGGGACTCAGGAGATGCCGTCTCTGGATGACTGAGCCGTGATCCTGTGTGAAGGTTCTGGAGCCCGACGGCCAGGCCCCCAGTCCTGACCCCTCTACCTGCCGGCAGGTGCGGGAGGGCAGGAGGTGCTTCGTTCTGTGTGAATGGGGACAATGACAGCGCCCCGGGTGTCGAGCTGAGAGGAGCCCCCGAGACGGTGCCTGTCCGCCCTGGCTCTCCTCCCCCTGTGCAGAGGGGATGGCTGACCGCCCGCCCCACCTGCGGCGAGAACCGAGTCCCAGGCCTGGCTCTCATTGGCCCCAGGTGCGGGGGGTGGGCTGATGGGGAGTGATGTTGGGTGTACACCGAGGCAGGGCAGCCTTTTAACCGCCCTTGTGGTTTTTGGCACATCTGTGCACTCCCCGTGTGATTATTTTCTCAGCACGTATTACAAAGTGACCTTCTTCTTTTACAAAGACTATTTTAAGGGGAAAACAGCCCTCACTGTGGGTGGCGCAGACTCGAGGTCTGGCCAGGGGAACTGGCCGGCTGTGTGACTTGGGGATAATGCTAACCGCTCTGTGCCTCGGTTTCCTCGTTTCTCCATCGGGGACAATAGTGGCTCTCGGGGGTTCCCGGGGACTAGATGAGTTAAAAGAGGCAGAGTGCAGAGCGAGGTCAGACCCCCCCCCCCGCCCCCCGCCTCGTGTATGTCTTCACTGCTGCTATGAGTGGAGACCAGCATCGCCTGGTGTGAAGGGAGCCAACTGTGAAGACAAACACAATGAACATGCAGCGGGGCAGTCCACTGCCGCTGCTTCCTGCCGCCTGCAGGGGGCCCCCGCCTGGCACCTGCGGCCTCTGTGTCCAGGGGCGACTTGCGGCGTCGGGAGAGGCGTTCCGCAAGCCGGCCCCCACACTTTCTTCTTGACCTGGGCAGGTCTGAAGACAGTTAAAAGGGCAACAACTCCCCGCCCACTAAAAAGGCAGTTGGCTTTACTGCCCACGGGTGGCCCACGTTCCGCCCTCTGGGAGGCACCAGGGCAGCAGTGGAGGGCTGGACAGGAAGGACAGACGGATGCTCACCCCCAGGTTAAGCTCCGGGGTTTTGCCTTTTGCCAGCTGTGTGGCCCGGGCAGGTTTCTCCCCCTCGGGCTGCTCCCAGCCTGATTCCCAGACTCTTGCATCATCTTCGGGGCGCCAGGGGGCCTTCGCCCACGTCTGGGCTGGAGAAAAGCCAGGGCGGCAACATCAAAGGGTGCCATTGGCAGACAGCGGCGCCTGGGCTCGTTTCCACGAGCGGCTCTTGGCCCACGTCTGATTCTGCTGTTTTCAAAGACAGAAAGCGGTGGAGGGGGCCCGGGCCCAGGACGAGGGTCGTGGGAGCTGTGGTGGCCTCTTGCACTGCCATCACCGAGGGGCCACACGGGCACCTGTGGAAGTGGCCTAACGAGCAGCCGTGGGGCGGAGGTGGCCTCGGTGCGACCGCACTCACTGAGCAGAGCGGTGAGGTGTGACTGGGAGGACCGAGGGGCCTGCCCGGGCGTCCGGGAGCACTGTCCTTGCCAATTTGCTGGTGACCCTGCACCAGCCTCTTACCCTCAGTGCCTCCAGGTTTCTTTCTGTAAAGCGAGGGGCAAGTGCTGTTGCCTTTGGACCTCAGAAGGTTCCAGAAGAGGCAGCTCAGAGCAGGAGGAGGGAACCTGGGTTCAGGGGCCAGCTCTGCAGGTGTTTGCTGTGTGACCTTGGGCGAGTCCTGCGGTCTGGGTTTAGGCACTGGTTCCCAGGGGTTCATCTGGCTGCTTCTCGCAGCTGCAGCCTAGGATCGGGGCGGGGTTAGAGGGAAGCCACCTGGTGTGGCAGAGCAAGCCTGCGCCGGGGACAAATCCTGCCTGCCAGGGGCCTCTCAGCCACCTCTCCACACATTCCAGGGGGCCCTGGGCTGGGCGAGGGAAGGGAGGGGACAAGGGTCCAAACAGCTGGGCTTTGGTGTCACTCAGACCTGGCATGCACCCTGGCTCCGTACCTGCCCCTGTGGGACCCTGGGCAAGGGTCTCCTTCATCCTGAGCGTCTGTCTTCTCATCTGTAACATGAGGGAGATGGCCGTATGTGTGACAGTGACTCCAAGGAGGGGTAAAAAACTGGGCAGTGTCTGGCTCCAAGAGGGCGTAGAAAGTGATGGGTAATAGTAACAGTATTGATCGCCGTGTGTTTCGCTGGTGGTCGTCTCGTGGGGCAGTTTCAGAACCAGGGGAGTGGCTGGGTAAAGGTGGGGAGGCCAGGGCGGGCCAGGGCTCTGGAAGCAGAAGGGTTAAGTCTCCATGGAAACAGGCATGCATTATTTACACAGCCTAATGAATAAAACATTTATGTGGTAGGCTAATAAATTCCCTCACACAAAGCAAAGTAAGCTGCGACTTAAATATCGGCCTCCGCTGGCTGGCTGAGTTATGGAGCCTGCTCAGGGGGACCCTCTTGGTTTCACACCTCCATCCTCTGGAGGGAGGGGGAGGGGGGATCAGACCCGAGAGAGGGGGAGGCCAAGACTCTGCCTCAGTGGCTTTCCGGGCCCTTCTGACCCCAGATCTGACCCCCCTGCTGGCTCTGCAGCTGCTGTGGCTCTGTCGCTCCCAGGCCAGGGATTGGGGGACAGCTGGGGCTGGTCCCTGCCCTGGGACTCGCCCTCGTGGGGTAGAGAGGGCCAGAGGAGATGGGGTCCGAGGGGCTCGGACGTGTGTGCTGGGTGACCCAAGGGCACACCAGGAGGTTCGGGCCCTGCGGGCCCACCGGGCCCACCCCGGGGCAGGCCGAGGGTGGGGCGGTGGGAGCAGCCGGCGGTGGGGCGGAGCGGGGAGGGCGAATCCCGTGTCCGGGGGCCTGGAGCCGCTCCCCGACCTGGTCCTCCTCGCGTCCACCTCCCTGCAGTTCCATCTCACTGCCTTCATTTGCTCTTCCGCGTCCGCCCCCCTCTTCCGGTCCCCTCTCTCTTTTTCTCTTGCTGTCTCTGTTCTCCTTCTCTGTGTCTGACTCGATTTTTTCTCTCTGTCTCCATCCCCCTCTGGATATCTTGTTTTCACCGCCTGCCTCCCCACGTCCTTGTCTGGATCAGGTTCTCTTCCTGTCTCCGGCTGGTTGAATCTCCGTCTCTTCCTGGGGAGTGTCGCGTGGCAGGGGGAGGGGTCCTAAGCCTGGACCAGGGCTTGTGAGACTAACATGGGTCCTGAGGAAGCGTGGTTGTGAAAGAGGAGGTGGCTCCCAAGGGATCTCAGAGGTCGAGCATTTGTCTGAGAGATCTTGGGGGTTTTGGGGACCCCGGAGAAGTGAGCTCAGGCGCCACACTACGGGGAGGACATCGGGCCTCCTTAGCAGGTGTGCTTTCTCAGTTCTGTCCTCAGGAGAGTAGAAGCTACACAGTAGAGACTTTCCCTGGGGGATTGTCTGCAAAGGGGGGTTACACTTTGAGCAATTAAGTCCTTCTGGCTCCTCCCTGGGGCGGGTCCTTGCTGTGGTACCAGAGTGAAACCCAGTGGTAAGATCTCACCTCCTTGGCACTGCCCTTCCCCTTCCAACCACCGAGCTTGGCTTCCTGCCTGGCCCAAGTCTACCGAACTGGGGTGACTGCTTCCTGGGGCCCCCAGCTTCCAGCGGGCTGGCTGGTCATGCTCCTTTCCTACCCTTCTGGCCATCTTGGGTGACAGAACCAATGACCTCGGACGTAGCGGTGTAAAGCTGCCATTGTATTATGTTTGTGATTCCGCAGGTGGGACTTCAGGCAGATGCTAGCAGGTCAGGCAGGGCACAGAGGATATGGCCCTTCTCTGGTCCCTATGTCTGAGGACCAGCTGGAACGGCTCAGGGGGACCACACGTCTGTGGTCTCTGGTCTTCTCTGAACGGCATCCACAGGGGCTGAAATGTCCATGGTGGTGGCTTTACCGACCCCTTGGTCACCTGAGCTGGGAGGGCCGAGACAGGAAGTTGGGTGAGCATTGCTTTCTTTCTCTCTTTGGACTTGCTCAGGGAATGTGGTTGAACTTCCCCCTTGGTGCTGGCTTCCCCCGAGCGAGCTTTCCCAGCTTTCTGCCAGCAACAGCCCATCCTCTTAGAGGCTGGGCCTGGAGCCGGGTGTTGCTTCTGCCAGATCCTGTTGGTCGGAGCTGTCACAGACCAACCCAGATTCGAAGGGGTGTGGGGACAGACACCTCGGCATGTGCAGTGAGGGAAGGACTTGGCAACAGCAATTTGGAGACAAGGGACCCTGTCACCCAGTGTCAGGGCAGAAGGGAAGTCCTCTCCTTGTGTCCAGTCTGGGTCAAGGCCTGAGCTTGTAGGCCAGATGCTTCGGGGCTCACATCCCAGTCCTGAGCCTCACCAGGCCCTTTTGGGGATTTTAAGAACAGCAAGAGTGTGACTTCCACGCATGGAGCACCCACCATGTGGGAGGCGGCTTGCTCTCCTCCCTGGCCCCACCAAAGACCGGGGGGGGGGGGCGCCTGCCCCCTGGGGGCTCTGGCAGCTGCCACCTCAGAGGGTGCCCTCCAGCGGGGACCTTACCCGTGGAGGCGCCATGGACAGGAGGACGTCAGAGGAGACCTGCAGGGGACACCGCACTTGTGCAGGGGAGGTGAGGAGGCTGAAGCCCCAAGGAGACTGGCTCTCCACGTGGGAGACACCCCTCAGGTGGGGGCGCTGGCGAAGGAGGCAGGTCTGCTGGCCAGGACTGGGGGTGCTGGGACCAGCCCACCCGACTCCGCTCCCGGCTCTGCCACTGCCTCGCCCTGTGGGCTGGGACAGGTCATCCGGACCCTCGGCATCCACCTCATTTCCTCTTCGGCACAACGGGGCTGTCAGTAGTGCCTGCCTCCAGGGTCTGCCAGGAGAATTGAGTTAGGTACTCTTCACGAGTGCTCGTGGAGGGGCTGGTGCGCCGGAAACGCTACGTGTGTGTTCCGTGTTTCTCTCTCTGATGAGCATGTGTGTGCGCATGGAGGGGGGCCCTGCGGTGGCGGGTGGGCGTTGGTGTCAGTCTGACTGGAGATTTGTGTTGAGGGGGCCACGTCTGTCCTCAGACTGGTGGCTCCTGGGATGTTGGAGGCGTCTCTTAACTCATTAATCATGCCAGGAGGTCCTTTCATCCCCGTTTTATAGATGAGGAGAGGAAGCTGAAACAAGGCACCAGGCAGCCGCCTGAGGGTTCGGGCCCAGCTCCTTGCCAGTGGGTGTGGTGTGGGGGAGGGGCAGGCATTCTGTGTGAATCGCTGACCTGCTCTGAGTCCGAGGGGGTCCACCGAGCCCCCAGGGCATGTCAGCTCCTCACAAGGGCTGGTTTTCACCCTGGAGACAAGGAGAGCAGAGCCCAGCCACCCACCCTCCACCATCCCTGAGCCCTCCGCCTGCTCCCAGCAGGGGCTCAGTGTGAGGGATGCCCAGGGAAGGGGTCCCCGGGAGGTGACCGGGCAGCAGCAGGAACAGGAGATCCCAAATGCGATTTATGAGCCTCCCGGGGAAACCCCACGGAGACAGCCGCTCACAGGGCTCCTGTCCTTCGGGAAGTACGCGGTGACTAAGATCAGCGACCGTCACAAGCTTCGGGATTAGGTATACGTGGTTTCCAATGCTGGCCAGCTCGTGGCTGGCTCAGTGAACGGTTTTAGACGGGACAGATGTACGCTGGCCAAGGGAGCATCCGGGAAAACCGATGGGCCCGCAGAGTGAGAATGGCAGGCTGCTGGTGGGGGGCAGCCACAGGACTGCGGTCCGCAGTGAGTACAAAGCGGGGAAAAACACCCAGTGTCTCTGCTGAAAGTGACTCCTCACCTGGGCGTTTCTGGGACTGCCAGCTTTTCACCCACCTGTTCAGGTACGGAAGGCTGTTAGGCAAGCCTGGTACCCGATCAGCCAAAAGAACTTTCAAATTTAGAAGGCAGTCACCACAAAACATGGTCAGGGTGAGCCTCTAATCCCACGTCCCTGGAGGAGAGTCCATCCTGTCCTGCCGCTCAGAGGCTGCCGTCCAGGCATCAGTTGGGCCCGGCTGCCTCCCTTGACTTCTTCCTGTGGGCCCCAAACCGTTCGTGAGGTCATTTAAAATAGGAAAGTACTCATCGTTCCTTTATTGATTCACCTATTGTTTCTGTACTAATAGGTGCTGGGGATGCAATAGAGAATAAGACAGATGCAATCCTGTCTTCTGGAGGTTTCTGCAAACCCAGGTTCCAACCCTGGTTCTCTCTCCCACTAGCTGTGTGACCGCAGACATAAAACAACCTCTCGGAGCCTCCTTGCTCCTCGTCTGTGGCGTGAAGGAGACTAGTGCTCACTTCTTAGAGATACACTCATAGGGGGTGAGAAGGGCCAGAGCTAGAACTAAACTGCTTTGCATGTTCCTTGTTCAGTAGATTTTATTTTGGAAGCATAAATATTTTACATGTATATAAAAGCACAACCTTTAGAAGTTGGAAGCAAATGAGACAGGCGAACATAAATGAGCATCCAGTGGTCAGTATAATCCCAGCAAGAGAAAGCATCTCATGTGACCTTTAAAATCCGGGATTTGGCTGTATGTTTTTGTATTAAAATTAATTTCAGGAATCACATTGTTGGTGAAGTGCTGGCCCCATCATTTGGGTGCAGACAGTAAAATACAGTCGATGAGGATTCACGTTGGCGTCACTGAGGACTAGGAGGTTTTGTGCAGGAGAATGAATATGCAGACTAAAATCTATGGAGTTGCATAGACACCTTGCAGTCCTAAATTTGAAGCCAAAGTACTATAAATTCATGATATATTTTATCTAGAACATTTCTAAAAGGAAAAGCACATTCCCTATTTCTGCCCGCTGAAAAGCACGAAAAATGTCGAACAACTCAGTAGCAATGAGTGCCCCTAGTGCCCCAATTATGGTCTCTGAACAGCATTTTACCCTCAAAGAAATCGGGAGAAATGGTTCATTCCAGGTGTCAAGGGTAGGAAGGGTACAAGACAAGCCTGGACTGTTTTGCAAAGGAATGGCAGAGACTCCTGAGATTCTGTCAGAAGGAGACAGAAGCAAACCTGAAAACTGGTAAATAAAGGGAAGGAATCGACTCTCATCTTGCCATTAACGTGAACGTTACATCAGGTCACCAGTTAATGGATGAAGGGAAATGTCTCTTTAAGGAAGTTATCCAGCTGATAGGTGAAGAAGGACTCGTGAATGAGGATGTCACTATTCTGCAACGCTAATGAAATCATGGATCTAGTCAATGAGCTTCAGTAGTTGCAAATATTTCCAAGAAAAACAGATAAAAGATAGCCAGGCATTATGTATCTCTTGTTGAAGTAGGCGACACCGCTGATAAAGTAGTGCTGCAAATTAAAATAAAATAAAATAAAATAAAATAAAATAAAATAAAATAAAATAAAAAGAAACCTGATCACTCTGTAAACTAAGGGCCAACTTAGAGGCACTATAGATGATGGAGGGACGGGCCGAGTGATGTCATGGGGACGCACGCAGCAAAATGCAGATGAGCGGGATGGTCTCTACAGGACGAGCGATCTGGTTTTTTCACCAAAACATTGCAAAGGAAACAAAAGAACAGAACAGAAGCTGTGGACTCAGAGACCAGAGAGACAGGTCCATCGGTTGCAATAGATGGACTTCATTGGATTTTAATTTAAACAAATTGTAAAAAAAAAAAAAAAAGTATCAGACAATTTGGTAAATATAAACCTCAACTGGATGGTATTTAGTAAATTATTATTACTAATTTTTAGGTATGATAACGATATTTGGTCATTTAAAAAATCTCGTAGACGTACAACTGAAAGAACAGATGAGTTGGAAGGTTGGCTGATGTTGGATTCAAACTTATCTCTGCGCCAGGCTAGGCGGGGCAGTTGGTAAGAACCAGGGGCCTTCAGAGGGTCTGCGTGCCCAGAAATCCACAGCCAAACAGCTATAGTCCAGAGCGGACGAGCATGGCTCTCGGGAGACTTTGTGAGCAGGGACGGGGCCGATCAGTAAGAGGGGCCTCCAGCGGGGTGTGTGTAGCAAGAGGAAGGAGGGCGGGACTCTGCTCAGGGGCTGGGAGCTGCAGGCCTACGCTCAGGTCTCCCTCATCGCTCAGCCTCCCAGGTCGAAAGCTCAGAATGTGATTCGGACACAGGTTAAGGTCTCTGCTGACAGTCCAAGTCTTATCTTTCTAGAAGCAGGCGCAGCTGGGTCCAGAAGACAGTCATATTGAGGAATGAATGAACGTAAAAGAAATAGCTATGTTTAACCACATCTGCAATGGAGAAAACCAAGTAGGGGTTAGGTATTAATTAAGAATGTTTGTCATAACAGGCGTTCCAAGGGCTGTATCCACTTCTCAGGCCCAGGCCCAGTTTCCAGGGACCCCCAACTTTCTTCCCGGAGACCCCAGTACTTGCTTGACTTTCTCCTTTCAAGCCTGTTCCACTCCCTCTGTTCCTTGGGTCTCTCCTCCAGGACTGGGTCATCTTATCTCCAGCTGTCCCTTTCTACCCTGAGGGACACAGGGGTCAGGGTTTCTGGAGACAATGTGGCTGAGAAGAGCGTGGACTTTGGTGACAGACAGACCCAGCTGCCTGGCTCTGCCCCTGACCAGCGGTGTGACCCTGAGCCCCGCTGAGTTTCTTGCCACATCTAAAAATGGGGATAATGATTGTATCCACTTCCCAAAGTTCCCAACAGAACGTCCTACAATGACGGAAGCGCTCTATATCTGTGCCGCCAAACACACAGCCGCCGGCCCTGTGAGGCCGTGGAGCGGCGGACGTGGGGCGAGTCCTGGCTGAGATGCCCGGCGAGCGGAAAACGCACACACTCACCTGAAAAGGAACGTCAAACACCTCGTCACTATTTTTAACATTGATTATACAGTAAAGTGGTATTTTGCATTGTTGGGTGAAATAGAACATTATTAAATGTGATTTCATCCATTTTTACCTTCTAGAAATTATGTATGTGTTTCATATTTTATTGGATGGTGTTTGATACAGTCTTAAGGAGATTAAATAATGGGTGTAAAGTGCTTAGTCCAGCACCCCGAATTTGCAAACCTCCCCCGTAAATGACAGCTGTTACTTTTGTAAATATTGTCCTGAGTAGGTGCCGGTCAGAGCTCAGGTGTCAGCAGGCTGGGGTCTGGCTTCTTACTACAAGGGTCCACGTGGGCAGAGGAAGGGGCTTCCCAGGCACTAAGTTCCAGCCGTGTGCTGGTGACCAGGACGGGCTCCGCTCAGCCTTGGCCACTGCACCCTCACAGTGGCCCATGGAGGAGATCCTATTTTTCCCCATTGGACAAATGGGGAAACTGAGGCTCGGGAAGGCAATGTCACTTGCCCAGCTGGTTTTGTGACAGGGCAGAAGTTCTTGACCCTGGGCGAAGGGGCTCTGTTTGCCCTGGAGGGGGGGTCCAGGCCCAAGACACACCCGCCTCCTCTCTGCCCTCCCCACCCCGCTCCCTCTCCTCCCCCAAGTCCAGGGCCCCCAGCCCATCTCCTCTCTCCGCCCCTCCCTTCCTTCCCAGACTTCCAAAGGAGCTAATTTATTTCTCCAAGTATAAACGGACTCTTTCCCACAAAGACACCACATACGTCGTTTCAAACGTTATTCGTTAACTTCATCAAACAAAGTACAATTCCCTGGTGCTAATGTCAATCTCCACAGCTCATTGGGTTTTTTAAAATAGTGGAAACACAGCCCCCCTCTCCCAGCTGCAACGAGGAAGGCAGCGCCCGCGCGCCAGCCGGGGAGAAGAACCCTTTGCTTCTTCGCTCCTCGCCCCAGAAAGAGCCATGCAACACGCTCAGCGCCCGAGCCCGCGCCCGTTTGACAAAGACAATTTGGTTTGTCCGCAGCTTCTGAAATATTCATTCCACTTTGATGGACTATCGTTTTATAAATATAGATTATCATTAACCGACACCAGTGGTGTGCTGCTGGCCGACCCAGCGCCACGCCACCGGTTCGGGATGAAGACGTCCAATAAAAAAAAATCATTATCTCTGCCTGCGCACCCTGATCTGTATCGTTCGCCTCATTTGCAGTGCAGGGGTCAGTAACTCACGCTAACTGCCTCTGTTTGTGCATCTCACTGCCGGGCCACCCCTGCTGGGGAGATTGGCAGGACCTGGGGAAGGAAATGAGGGGATTGGGGGGAGGGGGCGTAAAGCAGGCCCAAAGGCTCCGGTGGACTCCAGGCGAGAGGGCTCGGGTAACGTGTTTCTGGAGAGGCAATGGTGTGGGGTGGGCATGGGCATGATTTTGGAGCGTGTCAGACCCGGCTCCTCTGCTTACTGGCTACAAGACCTCGGGCAAGAGAGTCGAACTCTGAGTCTCAATTTTGTCGTCAGTACGAGGGGAATCGCACTTGCACCTGCCTCCTGGGAGCCTGAGCTGAACACATGGCCTGGCACTTCAGCCCTGAGTGGATGTGCAGTGATGGGGCCGACGACTGCTGTTCTCCGCGTTAACTGCGAGCCCTTCGACAAACTGCTTGCCTTCCCGAGCCCCACGTTCTTCCCATGTAGGACCGTCTCAGTAATACCTCCCTCCCACAGTTGCAGAGATGCGATGAGCCGACATGCCCCGAGAGCTCAGCGCACTGGATGGTGCACTCTAAGCACCCTTGAGGGCTGTTTCGTTTAGGCTCCATGGAAGCCAGACAGAGAGAGCCGGGAAGGGCTTGTCCCAGGGAGGCACGGCCCCAGCAGCCCAGCTGCGTGAGGATGCAGAGTGCACGGCGTGTAAGTCTGGAGCAAACGGTGTCTCGAGGTGTCACACTGAGATGGATTCAGAGCTGTTCTGTCAGAGTCTCCTGTTCTGCCATGTCACCCCCTCCTCTGGGTCTTGGTGGGACCTCAAAAAGAGATGGGGGTGGGGCAGGTGAGTTCATGAGTGCTGTGCTGACAGGGAATGCACTTCGAGGTGGGCTTAAAGATTTGCCTGTGCTTGGAAGCCACACTTCGTCTGTGTCATTTCCTCTTACAATTAGCCATTTGCAAGAAATCTACAACCAGGTACGGGGCAAAAAGCAAGTGCACAGACGTCTCCAGTAGCAGGTGGCCGGCGGGGCACGAGCAACAGCAGGGCCAGTGTACACGTGAGAGCCCAGAGCAAACCTCCTCCCTCCTGCACGGGAGTAGAAAGAGAAAGAGTGAAATCGACTCTTGACTTCAAGCTCCAGCCAGGGCCACCGATGGGGGCAAGTATCCTAGAACCTTCCAGAAGATCCTGGCACTGAATTCCCTGATGCTCGCTGGAACAGGTACGCCGTACACCAAGGCCTCATCCCAGCCCGGGGCCCTCAGCCCCAAAGTTTATTTAAGTGACAGAAACGCACCCGGAGACGAGGGGGAGTGTTACACTGCTGTCGAGTTTCAGACTTCGCCATCAAGCAAAAAAAATTACATCCCGTCCCGACGAGCGACTAATCAAGGCATGGCAAACGGTCCTGCAATAAATTACTCCGGCGCGAAATAAACCACACAAACAGACCGATGATAATAAATGTAAATTATTTCTCTGAAGAAATTTTCTTGGTATATGAGTAATACGAACCATCAGGAAGGCGTCTTCCTTAACATTAATTACAGAAAATGACAAGTGAGCTGATGACTGGAAAGGCTCATTATCTGAGAACATATTCACAACTTTGCAATTTGCGCGAGATGTACTCCGGCTAAATTAATCTCCCTTCTTTGCATGAGCCTCTTCTAATTTTCATGTTATTAACAGGTTTGCAGTATCAGTCAGTGCTTGTCACTCTAATCAGGTTTCAGCATGTTCGCAAAAGCGAAGCGTCATTTATAAGGATAAGGCCTCATAATGGTGCTTGCTTTCATGTGGAGAATTCTACAAGGCTGCTTTTAATAAGGTACTTTAATCATCTCCTTTGCTCAACTTTTGGCCCCACTGTTCCTTTATGAAGAGTCATTAAAAGACTTTGAAGTTCATCAAGGAGGGAAAATTCACGACATTGTTCGGGTGAGGTTGGGGAAGGTTCTGAGAGGAAGCCTGGAAGGAGTCAGAAGTGAGTGGCTCCTGTTGGCCCAGAGCCTGGTCGCGGGGCAACCTGTGCCCATTGTCTCGACCACCCCACACTTCGTAGGGTTGCTGCTCCCTCAGGAGCCCTCGGGTCCATCCCGCAGGGCGGGTTTCAGGGAGGATGCCGAGAGAGGCTCTGGGGCTAGGTAGGAGACGGGGCCGGCCTGGTCAGGACTCTGGACAGCTCCCGGCTCACGCCCTCCCTCTGAGGAAGGCTGGGCGCTTTCCCAGGATTTTAGATCTATTGTGATGGTCTGCTTTGCTTTGGAAATCACTGACTCTTTGGGACCAGACTGATTTCTCTGAATCCAGAGAGTCATCCTCACTTTGCCGTGGGTTTTCGGTTCAGAGGAGAAGGCTAAGTTTTCTCTCCCAACGGGAGTCTGCATAGGGTGCTTGCAGCCCCAGCGGGCGTATCAGCCAGGTCAGCGTGTGCACGCCTGTGCATGCCTGTGACCCCTCCTGCTGCTGCCTGGCTCACGGGGGCAGAACAGGGCTTGTCATGGAATCAAGGCTCAGGTACACCCGGGTTCCTGCTAACTTCCCTCGGGAGAAGTTGAAAATGTCCTCACGTATTTCCATCAACAGGGACACATGACCCTTAGTTTGCCTCTGGCAGTCCTCGATGGCCCCTGACAAACCCTCTGAGCTCACTGTTGTTGCAGAGAACCCTTCTTGCTGGGAAGCTCATCTCTTTGGACAGGATGCAGGTCAGAGTATTACCTTAGCCACTCACTCCTCCTGTGACCTTGGACAAGTCACACTTCTCTGGCATCACCCATATGACTTTTTAAGGTTTCCTCCAGCGTGGACCTTTGTGGTAGTATTTCTGATATTTCTCGCAGCCCCATTCTCCCCCATGAATGGTAGGGATGGTGACCCCGTGTCCCAAGGTGGCAACATATTCCGAGTTCACAGGAAAGAATCTTCTTACTCCTATAAGTGCGTTTCTCTCCCTGTGGGTGTGGGATGGTCTTGGAGTGGTACCAGTGTGGTAGCCTTGGCTCCATCCTGGCTGGGCTAAGGTCAGCGGAAACTGTGTTTGGATCACAGTGGTCACTCTTCTCGGAGACCCTTGTCCCCAGAGTGGTATTCATGCTACTTGGCCCTACCCTCTGGCCACAGCTGACTGGATCTCAGCTCGGCAAGTCAGAGCCTTTCCTCTCTGAATCCAGACTTGGACTAAGGGAAGGTCAGACAGCATTAGCAGATAACTGGATGCACAGCGTGGACACTCAAGAGCAGTGGGGCAGCCGTGTTTTCCCACGTGACCTGGACAGGCAGGATGGCAGGTGTGCAGGGATGGGGAGGGAAGAAGCAGAGACAGGAGGCAGAGGAGGCCCAGGTCCCAGCTCCAGGTCTTCCGGAGCCCTTGGGTCCTAGGAGACATCCCTGGATCCTAAAACTACATTTCTTTTTCCTACTTAAGCTCACTTGGGTGTGTTTCTGTTACTTCAACCACAAAGAACAAACCAGCACAGCTTCCTTGAATGTGGGAGGCACTGGCCTGAGCCAAACCTAACAGCCAGCACTGAGCAGGGTGGAGCCAGGGACCCGATGAGCAAGGGCTAGTGACTGTCCAGGTCCTCAGGCCGGGAGGGAGGACACAGACCTCACTGGGTCTGAGAGGCTGAACCCTCAGTGTGCAAGGGCTTGTCCTGGAGGTCGTGGGATGCAGCAGGTGGAGCTGGCCCTAAGGGACAGGGAGGAGGAAGAAGGACCCTTCAGTAGCTGATGGGTTTAGTTCAAAAGCAGAAAGTGAATCTTCAGAAACTTGGTTCTTTTCAGGTCCTTTGCAGCCTGTCTTTATTTCTCAGTCATTACGTCTTCAAGTCTCTTCAGAGAAATCAGCCTGGCTTAGCTCTGCGGTGGGGGCTGGAGGGCCTTAAAGGAGGGACACCCCCAGGGATGGTGGTAATGGACCCAGACAGAGGACCCCGAGAGCATAGCTGGGGCCTTTTGCTCGGCGCCCCTCCCAGCCAGGTGTGTCTTATTGATTCGCCTCCTCTGTGCCTGGGAGGGCTCTGTGCTTTAATGATTCCCCTCCCCCAACTCACCCAATGGGACTCCAGGCCACTAGGGTTCATTCCAACAAGCAGAAGAATGAGGTGTCTGGGTTCAACTTAGTAAGTGATGATGGGTCACCTCCAAGGTCAGGCGGCAAAATTGCATCTGAGTGTAATAAATCCATTCGCACTCTTTCCAGAGGTGGCAGCTGCACCTTCAGGTGGAAAAACCACGGCAGAGGAAGGACCGCTGGCGGCACAGCGTGAGCCCATTTTGCAGACAGACGGTCCCTGGCTGGGCCAGGGCGGTGTGAGATCGCAGGCTGGAGAGGGCAGCAGGCAGGGTCCCACCCCTCAGACCCGATTAGGACTCAGAGAGGCCCTGAACACCGAAAAGGGCGGAGGGAGAGGGCATATGAGATTCAAGATGAAACCAGCGCTCAACGGGACGTCTAGTGTAAGAGGTCCAACCAAACTCTGACTTTCCCCATGATGGCTTATTTATTTAAGTTTATGAAAAAATTCTTTCATCCTTCCTCTTTATTTTAAAGTAGCTCTGCTTTGGTGGACCTCTAAACTTGAGCTTCCTCTGCCCATGCAGTGACACGGTGCTTCTCGCCCACACCAACCAACTACGTGGAGCAGGGAGGGGGTCCCGGGTGGGTCTGGGGGCTGGAGCGTGCCCTGCATGTGCGTGCCCTGCATGTGCGTGTCCTGCATGTGCGTGTCTGTGTCCACATGTGTGCTCATGAATTTTTGCATCTCTGTGTGCAGGACACCAGCTCGGGCGGCCAGGGCCTGGGGAGACACGATGGGCTCCCCCTGAGTGGGACTCTCTCTCTTTGTCCCTCTGTCACTTCTGAGCACTCGGGGAGGGCCCTGGCAGGGCAGGTGGTGGAGCCCAGCCAGACAGCGGCAGTGGGGCAGCCAAGGCAGACACTCAGGTGCATGATCTGACCCAACAGTCAAGCTGGCAGTGGCCCTGAAAGTGAGGCTTTCTCCAGACCCCCTCCTGGGGACCCCTGCCCAGTTCAGGTCAGGACTCGGAGAGGCAGATCTTCAGGGAAGGGGTGTGAGCAGATAAGCAGGCTTTCTGCTCTCCTCTCCAACAGCCAGGATCCTTCCTTCACTGCTCCGGTCCCTGCTCAGCAGGTCATGTGCCATGAAAACTGTGGTCCTAGAGCTCCAAACCAAAGTGGTGGAGGAGCCACCAGGCCAGACTGGCTGATCCCTGTCTGGTGGGATCCCTGGGATCCCTGCAAAGTGGACCCCTGGGGGAGGAAGCAGGTCTTCTGATGGTGTTGCCTCACCCAGGGCTCCTTCAAGGCCTTGGGGAGCATCATTGCAGAGCTGAGACTCCCAGGACCACAGCATTTCAGGGGCCTCAGTGTCACCTAGTAGATCCTCACCGTCCACGGGGGGCCACCGAGACCGGCAAGGCTGTGACTTGTCCCGGGCTCTGTGCCGAGTGAGAGGCATTCTCCTGTGGTAGACCTGGATTTCTGGCTTCCCTGTTCTGTTCCGAGGGCTTTTCACTCCTTTGACCTTATTTTCCAAATGGTACAAATGTCTTCTTTTCGAGGCTGTATGTACCTGAATTTCGCAGATATCAGGTGTCCCTTGGAAGCAGATATGGGGATCAAACTGGGTACGGTAGCCAGCCTCCCAGATGCCCCCAGTTAACTCTGCCTCTTGGTATTCACTCCCGTGTGGTGCCTTCCCTGCTGGACCAGTCTGTGGGACAACAGAGTACGGTAGAAGTGATGGTTTGTCACTTCCAAGATTAAGTGATAAAAGACTGTGGCTTCCATCTTGATTTTTCTCTCTTATCACTCACTCCCGGACAAGTCAGCTGCCATGTCACAAGGACATTCAGGCAGCTTACGGAGAGACCCTCAGGTGCTGAGGGACCGAGACTCACAAGCCCATGAGTGAGCCCGGACCCAGTCCGGCCCCCAGCTGACGGCAGCCCCAGCCTGCAGCCCGACCCTGAGCCGGACCGCCCCGGCGAGCGAAGCCCGGACTCCCGACCTTCCAGCACCGAGAGACAGCAAATGTTTATTGCTTAAGTCACTCATTTTTTAAGTCTCTTGTTACACAGGATTAGATAACTAATACACTGATGTTTTTAAATTTTATTTTTTACTGTTTATGCTATTACGATGGTCCCAATTCTCCCTCTTTGCCCTCCTCCCCCAGCTGCTCTGTCCCACGGTCAGTCCCCGCACCCACCGTTACTCATGCCCGTGGGTGATGCATTTGTGATTTTTGTCCAGCCCTTCTTTCAACCAATATCCTGGTTGGGTTTTTTAAGAAAAGTGGGGCTGGAGGGTTGGATCAGCCCCAGATTCTGGGTGGTAAGACTCTGGGAAAGGAAGGCAAAAGTCACAATGATTCAGAAGTGCCGCGGTTCGAAGTGCGCAAGTGCACCTCGTTCAAGAAGAGGTGGGGCCCGATCTTGAGATGGGCGGGGCTGGGTCAGGGCACACGGAGCTGAGGGGCGGGGCCTCACCGCCTGCTGACCAGATGGGGACAGGGACGCCTTCTCCTTGGCGTGGGAACAGTGTCCCTCTGGGTGGTCGGGAGAAACTTGGTGACTGCCCCACGCCCTCCTGGCGCTGCGGGTCTGTCACCTCACTGACCTTCCCTCAGCCCCAGGGGGTGTTTACACGGGGCACCCAGTGGAGGAGGGTTGAATCTACCCTACAGGCACCATTGGGGAAAAATGACTGCAACCGCCTGGGTGGCGCAAGCACCAGAGGAAAGTGGCAAGAGGCAGGGACTCGTGCGACCCAGGACAAAAGCCCTGAGCCCCAAGCTGAGGCAGAGAGAATGTTGAAAGAAAGGAAAAGCAAATCAGAGTTCTAGCCAATTCTTGTTCATGCCAAAGCCCTGTGATCAGTCCGCACCGGGCACTGGGGTCTCCCGGATGAGGTGGTGGAGCGCATACCCTGTGGTGGGGGATGTGAGGAGTTCCCATTAGCTGCCTTCCTCAGGCTACTCCCCCTCCCCCGCCACCCTGCCCTGGGGACAAGCACCACCTGTCCCAACATCCAGGTGTGCTTCTGGTGGGCGGGGGGCTCTCCTGCCCCAGACCCCAAGCTTTGCTCTCCGCCTGGGCCTCCAGGAGGGTGGAGAGACCCTCCTTGGCAGGGCAAGGTGGGGCACCCTGGCCACGGGAGCCCTCCCAGCCGCCTTCCCCCTCATCCATGGTGAAGTTCACCTGCAATAATGTCAGTGCACTTTGCAGGCTGACGGAAATCCCGGCGAATGAAAACATTACGATTTGCCGTGTCATACGCTCCCGTCTCCTGATTGCCTGCTACCCACCGTCCACTGACAGACGCTGTAGTATTAACACCTGATTAAGAATCACTTCAGGTTTGAACCAGCCCGTCGAGGAGGGAGCGTCTTGACAAGACTTGCGGTTGGTGATTGACAATTAGTAATATTCAGTGTGTCACAACACAGATAGTGTGACTTATTGGTGCTGGTGTAATGTAACACATTTCATCCCAGCTCCTCAAATTGGTACACAGGAATCAGAAAGGAAAGATGGGGTCTCGTTCGGCCGACTTTGATGACCAACAAAGGAGAGATTGTGCATCCCTGGTTCAGCATGCCCTACCTGGGTTCCCATCAATCAGCCAGACGGCCGAGATCCCCTCTCCTCCTTAGGAACGGGAAACTCAACGGAGGGGGATCTCATTATGCAACCCTCAACTTCTCTATCAGCCGCCAAACCCTTTCTGTCTGGAAAAATGAAAGCTCCTTGCTCTGATGCTGCCTCCGCGCCTCCAAATTACCAGCCTGCTCCTCTTAAAACAAAAGGCTTCTCATTTTTTTTTAAAAAAAAAATAAAACGATCATATCTTGATTGATGGACCACATCCTTTTCCTTCAGCTATTTTTCTAACTTGGTGTCAGCGGGAGTTGAATTCAGGGGCCTTTCTCTTTTTTTTCTTGGTCTCAGTTCTAATTCAATTCCTTTTAAGTGCTTTTAAGAACCGTGCAATTCAAGGTCTTTCCTTTTTTGGGTCTGACCTGGTTATCGAGTTTGATTTCCTTCTCTGCGAAGATTATCCAGGCAGAGAGTGGTCGTTTGCATTAGTGAGAGGTGACGAATTTAATGCGATTCATCTCCGCAGACGTGGGGAGAAAGGGCCTCAGGTGCGATTTAAGTGTTTTGCAGAACCACGTACCTTATAACAGAGAAACGAATGGCGGTGTGGGCGTCACCCTACCTCCGCACCTCGTGTGGACTGGCCCCTCAGAACTCACCCCCAACTGCAGGGCTCTTTTCTTCATTCACTTGCTCACGTGTCTTTGACTGTCTGCCCCGCCCTGTTGCCCAGACCCCCACCCATGAGAACAGAGATCAAGTCTCTTTCGTTCGCTCCTGTGTCCCCGGTGCTCGGACCCCCTCTGACAAGTGGTCGGCTCCAACACATGTCTGTGGGATGAGCGCCCCGATAATGGGGACTTGGGGGGCAGTCTGGAGCTCAGACACTAGGGACTGACTCTCATAGGAGGGATGCTCTGTTGGGGGGCAAGTCAGCTCTTGGGGTGCAAGGGGTTCGCATGTCTTTCCTCACCCTTGTTATCTCAACCCTAGGGGCTTTGCTCCCCCAGGTCTGGTTCCTCAGTACCCCAGGAAAGGTCTCCCAGGGTCAGTCTTTCTGAAGGCAAGAAGAGCAACTTTTTTGCAGGAGCGAAGATGGGCCAGGCCCTGCCAGGAGGGACACAGAAGCGATTTAGTGATGCGCTGGGGGTGATCATCACTCTGCTCGTACAGGGCACCCTGGCCATCCAGCCTGAACCTACTTGTTCGTTCGTTCGTTCACTCATTCATTCATTCATTCATTTGGCAAGCATTTATTGAACCCCTAACTCCGTGTGAAATGGCTAGCAGGCATTAGACACCTCTATTTTCTCCTTGGTCCCTCAGTCCTCCAGCCTTGTCTTTCCTGGCTGGACTCTGGGGACCCTCTCTTGGGCCTGCTTTCAGGGATTTATCCCTATCCCCACCTGCTGTCAGCCACTGAAGTCAGCACACCCCAGCCTCAGATCATTCTGGGTGCCCCTCTCCCTGAAGAGGAATCAGACCAGGGCATCTGCTGCAGCCTGCAAGGGAAAAGGGTCACGATCAATGTTAGGGTTACGGAAGGATCTGTCTCCCCATTGCTCTGGGCCCTCCTGGGGAACAGGGGTGATGTCCAAGCCCTGTGTTCTTAGCCCCCAACACAAGGCTGCGGGCGGGGAGCAGGTGGGGAGAGGTTAGGCACTGGCTGCAGAAAATGCCAAGGTCAAACTGATGCTTCATCATTCCTTAGCTGGTGCCCTTGGACACGTGACCTGACCTCTCCAAGCTCAGTTTTCTCATCTGCAAAATGGAAAGAATGATGCAACCCACTGCAGAGGTTCTGCGGCAGGGGCTTTGAGCCCTTTATATGCCATGGGCCCCTTCGTCATTCTGGAGGAGCCTGCAGGTCCCTTCCCAGTGCGTAACATAATACATGCACGGTTACAAAGGAAACCAATGTATTGAAATGTAGTGATCAAAATGCAAAAATTTGTGATCTGGCAGCAACGGGGCTTTAGTCACGCGTTAAGTATCGAGATCTGGTGGCAGGTCTAATAACCATCGTGATTTCAAGGTGGCGATGGTGATAAGCATAAAGAATGTTCTGAGAACTGAGTGGCCACCGTCTTTTTTTTTTTTAATATATTTCTTTTTAATTTTATTTATTTATCTTTAGAGGGGAAGGGAAGGAGAGAGGGAGAGAAACATCAATGTGCGGTTGCCTCTTGTATGTCCCCTGCCGGGAACTGGCCTGGCAACCCAGGCATGTGCCCTGACTGGGAATCGAACCGCGATCCTTTGGTTCGCAGGCCCGCGCTCAATCCACTGAGCTACACCAGCCAGGGCCACCGTCTTGTGTTGTGAAAACATCTGTGGTTTCTGCCGGTGACAAAGTCGTGGGTGTTGCTAATACTCATTCCTAGTGAAGGGAAAGGCTGGATTTCAGTTAGAGGGGGGTCAGCTTTCCTGTTCAGGTCGAAGAGCCCTGTTTTTGAAGGACGTGCCTGGGGCCAGGAACCGGAACCAGGGAGAGGCAGCTATGGGGACAGAGGGGCAGGGGCCCAAGGGGGAAGGACCGTGGGTGGCTGGGGCTGGTCTGATATGAAATGGTGGGGGTCCTGGGCCCTGGGTTCTGAGTGTGAGTCCTTCATCTGTATTTCTAGCAAAAGGTAGGCAGTGTCTACCCAGAAGATTCTCCACAATTTAGTGTCACATGATAATGGCTGACCACAGCTTGTGTTTACAGTGCCCCCTGTGGGCCATGGCTGGTGCTGCACACGTCGGGTTCAGGGTCTCCGTTCCTCCAACGGCCCTGCGAGGTCACGTCTCTGCTCAAGGCCACACAGCTGCGGGGTCGGGGAGGTTGGTATCAAACCCACGTAGGGCTGATTCTGAAGGCCATGCTTTTTCCCAGTTGGTGAAGTTGAAAATGTTTATGTTACCATTTGGCAGACTTGAAAAGGCACCTTGTCACATTACCTTAAAAAAACCATCGATGAAGTTGAATATTTCCCCATGCTCTGAGTTACTAATGGTTTTGCCTTCTGGGTGAGGGGCTTCTTCAGGTTCCTGGCCTTGGTGCGGGCTCGTCAGCAGATCTCCGAGGGGGTGATGTTTCTCCTCAGTTTGTTCTGGCTGCGTGTGCAGACACTTCCTGCTTTCTGAGCAGCGACTGTGGTGTGGCCTCTTTGTTGAGAAATTCCTCCCCACTTGCCTTTTGCTGCTTTTGCACAAATACCTGTTAGCGGCGGGGCTCAGTACAACATAAACCAGCGTCCTCTGTCATCCGATGGCAGGTGGAGTGGTCCTTCTCAAACCTGGGCGGTTGTCAGACCCGGAGAGGGACTCGTTAAAAACTCAGGCTTGGGGCTGCCCGAGTCCTCGGTGCCCTGGGCCCAGGCCTCTGCATTCTACAGAGCTCCCCTCTGCACGCCGAAGACATGGTAATTTGTGGCGCCATCGCCGTGTAACAGCGTTGGTCTGAACAACAGAGGAAGGCCCCGGTGCAGGAATAAAGCATTTGAACGAAGCGAAGAGGCTTCTGAGTAAGGTTACAAGTTTCAAATTTTGATCCTGTCACTAGGGAGCTGAATGTCCTTGGACGAATACTTTTACCCCTGCGAGCCTCAGTTTTCTCATCTGTAAAATGGGTGCCATAGTTTCTAACTCACAGGGCTGATCAATGAGACCATACATGTACCACATTAAACACAGTGTCTGGTCCGTGGTGAGAGCTAAGTAAATGTTAGCTGCTGAAGTTATTACGAATACTAATACTAATACTAATACTAATACTAAAACTGTCCTTTGCTGTGACAACTATTCAGGTACAACATTTGCTCTAAGGAGACAGAGACTTGGATGTCTGTAACGATCACATTCTTGCATAGGGAGTGTTGCTATGTGGTCGCCAGGCTGTCCTAACACAAGGGACTTGGGTGTGGGGTGTACCGGGCCCAATTCTGGAGCAGGTGGGCCTGGGTTGAGGCGACAGAGCTGGCTGGGCTCCTGGGAGTTGCACTACGATGCCCGGGGTGGCGTGGTGAACCCCAGGGAGGCAGGCAGGCAAGGCGTCAGTGCCCTGGGGCCCATCCGATGGGGGTGGAGGGCAAGAGCCTCTGGGAGCATCTGGGGGAAGCACAGGGTAGAGGAGAGAGAACACAGGTTTGAATCCCAGATCTGCCCCCTCATAGCTGTGTGATTTCAGCAAGTCCTAACATCTCTGATAAGTCACATATACCCTTCAGAGATTTTAAACATAAAGATACTACGTAAAGGGCTGGAGCCAAGGGCTGAACACATCATGGACACGTGGTAACTGTGGCCTTGATTAATACGGCGGCCGCACGCTGGGTCCATGCGGTGTCCATTAAAGGTGAGGGGAGACCTCTGCCAGTGGCTGGGAGAGGCAGGGCGGGTCACCGCTAGAAAGAAGGGGCCTTGGACAAGGGCTTGGGGCTCATGCCAGTCGCAGCCGGGGCCAGGCTGCGGCTCAGTGGGCAGGCCCTGACAGGCTCCCCCAGGCCTCTCACATGCTAGGCTTGGAGCCCCATCTATGCCCACGTGACAAGCAGTATTCACAGTCAATGTGATTTAGGAGCAGAAACCCAAAGGAGCCACCCAAATGCGTACAGACAAAGAATCACTTGGTAAAGTGGCTGGGGACCAGTTCAATTCGCCCCGTCAGGGTTCTCCTGTGTTCCAGCCACAGAAAGCGTAATGGGGAAAAAGGTGTCATTCCCAGAGGCGGCGGGAAAATATTTAGAAATAAACTTAATGAGAAATGCGTGTGACCTATATAAAGGCAACTACAAAATTTTATTGGTGGAATAAAAGAAGACCAGAATAGATGGAGAGGCACACTGCGTTCCTGCAAGGGAAGACCGAATACTGTAAAAATGTCAAGCCACCTCCATGCTAATTTGCAGATTTAATGCAATAACAAACAATCCTGCAAAAGGAACTTGCTAAAATGTTTCTCAAATTTATCTGGTAAAAAACGCTGGTATAGGGGTGTCCAGCCTTTTGGTGTCTCTGGGCCACACTGGAAGAAGTTGTCTTGGGCCACACATTAAATACGCAAATACTAACGAAAACTGATGAGCTAAAAAAGGTTTTAAGTAAATTTATGATTTTGTGTTGGGCCACGTTCATAGCCATCCTGGGCTGCGTGCGGCCTGCGGGCCACGGATCGGACACCCCTGGCAGGATACCAAGGAACACACTGAACAGGGAGGGCGCTGACAGATAGCCTCACTGAATATTAAAACATATAAAGTAGCAATAATTAGAACAGTGAGACTATTGATGGAAAAAGAAGAAATAGATTTTAATGGATTAGAAAAGCATGCCTAGGAATAGAAGAGCACGTGACAACTAAATGTGATAAAAAAGCCACCCCAAAACATTGAGTGAGTGATGGATTATTCAGTAGATGCTATTGAAAAAAAAACTGATCACCGGCTTGAAACAATAATTTGTAATTTAAATACACCTTATACTTCATATCAAAACAATAGCAGCTGCATGGAAATTTCAATTCAGGAAGGACCAGATACTGAAAAATCTAGCTGAGAGTGGATTTGGGTGTTTATTGGACCTTCAGAATCCTGATTTTGAAGAGACAGCATACCAATTATATAAAAATGTAAAAAATACATATATAATAAAAATTATATAGCAATAGGATGACTCAGGAAAATATTTGCATGGAGCAAGAACCACAAAGATCATAACATGTTTGGGGAGATTAGTTGTCCTTTTTGTTTTAATAATATTTTTTCAGTAAATAGAAATCAAGAGTAAAATCTTTTTTTTAAAGACTTTATTTATTTTTAGAGAGAGGGGAAGTGAGGAAGAAAGGGAGAGAAACATCAATGTGTGGTTGCCTCTCACACACCCCCAGTTGGGGGCCTGGCCCGAAACCCAGGCATGTGCCCTGACTGGGAATCGAACATGCGACCCTTTGGTTCTCAGGCCTGCGCTCAATCCACTGAGCCACACCAGCCAGGGCATAAAATCTTCCTTAGTTGTGTTTGGATGGTTAAATATTGTAAAATCTCAAATAGGTATTAGCATAATCCCTTTATCCACTATTGCTTCTCTGTTTTTAATATTAAGAGTTAGAATAACACTTAAGACGATATGATCTCCTAGTCATGATCTCTTATGAGGAGCTGCTGATAAATATTTGCACTAATTCTGTGAGTTCGATGGATTCCTGCTTTACTCCCATTAGATTCTCCTCAGGCTGGGGTCAAGTGCTTTGTCAACTCACCCTAAATTTAAAAAACGTACTCTTTCTTTATTGCGGTAACACCTCTAGAGGAGTGCACAGCTGACGTGTATGGCTCCGAGAACACCCAGGTCAGCACCCGCGGAGAGGCACGGGGTCTCCGGCACCCAGGCGTCTCCCTCCGGCCAGCCCCCCGCCCCCTTCCTGGTGTTCACCCGCATCGGCGGTGCCGTTCTTGAACTTTGCACGCAGGGAATCGTGGAGCCTGCGCCCTTCCGTGTCTGGCTTCCCGTGGGTCTGTTGCTTGACCCACGTGGCGGTGTGTACCGGGAGTCATTTTCAGGGCTGCGTCCCAGTCCACTGTGCGACCGCCACATTCCATCTGTTCTACGGGCCCAAGGGCGTGGGATGATGAAGAGAGGCTTGTACTCCAATGGTGCGCCCTCCAAGGCCACGGTGACTTACCCCCTTCCTTCTGATAAAGGAAGAAGGGGGAAGAACCCATAGGCAGGAGAACCGATGACCTCTCACCTCTGCCCCTTGTCTCGGGAGGCCCCTTGTCATGGGGCATTTAGAGAACTTCAGCTTCCAGGCCTTACCAGGCGTCCGACCCTCACACCAAGCTGAAGCTCAGAACTTCACAATGCCCACATTCTTCCCCCTTGGCCACAGGGCCTGGTTTGGGGTGACTGTAACTGGTCTGGGGGGACATCTGGATAACGGGAGAAAAAGGGAAGCCATGATGCAGGCTTCCTTTCTTCTTGTGGAAACCTGCCCCCCGCCCCCCCCCCAAAAAGAAGCTCCCTGGCAATGAAGAGAAAAGGGTGCCAGACGTGAAACCTCCCAACTCTCCCCGGGGTTATGAATATCGCGAGCCAGAGCAGCGTGGCCGGGTGTCTCGAAGAAGGGGGAGTGCTGAGCTGGTGTCTGCGGTGAGGTGGACCCCGTGGGGAGAGAGGCGGAGCCGAGACGGGAGGAGGGCGGGAACTGGCGGGGAGAAGAGGCCGAGGGGACAAGAAAGTTCCAGGCAAGGCCCTGGAGTCAGTGTGCGGCAGACTCTGGCCCCGGAGGAGGGAGCGTGGCGGGGGAGGGGACGGGGAGGCGGGGCAGCTCCCAGACCCCGGGGGCGTGGACTGGACCCGTTGACTCATCTGCAGAACGGGATGACGACGCCCTCCTCACGGAGGTGCGACAAGGTGGGAACGCTTCGCTAGGTGCTCGGGTGCTCGCCGTGACTCCCAACTGAAGGGCTGGAGGAGGCAGGTGCCCCAGCTGCAGGCGGGTCTGCCCAGGCCCCCCGCATGGCCCAGCTGCCCCCCTGCCCGCTGGACCCTGCGAAACCTGGATCAATGGCCATTTCAGCTCCACACAGTGTCTGCAACACACAGTGTGCATTTAAAACATAAGATGCAATGAATGCGCGAGTGGACGGCGGTGGCGACAGGGAGGGGAGATGGTGGAGGTGGCCGTGATGCTGAGGAGGGCGTGGGGTGCGCAGGGACATGGTGAGGATGATCCTGGTCACTCAGAGGTCCCTGTCTGTGGCTG
Source organism: Glossophaga mutica (assembly GCA_039655065.1). Classification (NCBI taxonomy): domain Eukaryota; kingdom Metazoa; phylum Chordata; class Mammalia; order Chiroptera; family Phyllostomidae; genus Glossophaga; species Glossophaga mutica. The sequence continues at coordinate 211,830,003 of CM077305.1, forward strand.
GCAGGCACCCTTTGTGTCCCAAGGGCTGCACGTCCAGTGTCCGGGGGCACACTGCTCGCGGCTGCCTCTGAGCCTCCCCCGAAGCCCCAGCCACCGTGCCCAGCCTTGCTCCCGGTTTATATTCAGTTGAACTTTACATACCCTGTTTAAACACTTCAGTGCCTTCGCATCGATTCCGCTCCTTACCAAAAGTAAAAACATTTTGGTACTACAAATAAAAGCAAATATTTGATACCACTTGGCATTTTTCAGTGCATTAATTAGCAATTTGCTGGATAAATATTGCTGTGTGAATCAACAGCCCTTTCCCAGTAATTAAAAGCCAAGTCAGACGCTATCCGACACTGCACCCCGACCCCCGTAATACTCCAGCTCCGAGAAATGCCACCCTTGCTACTGTGGCTGCGGCAGAAGTAGCTGGAAGAGGGTCCTGGGCTGGCCAACCCCTGGATTCCAGCTTGGCTTTGGAGGGAGGGACGGAGGGAGTGAGCTGGAGGTGTTGGCAACGGGCAGGAGGATGAGGGGTACCCACGTTCTCTCTGGGGGCCTGGGCTTCTCTCGGTGCCCCGAAGATGGTTGGGGCAAATGTGAGAAACAGATGTGACTGAGGTTTTGTGATTCAAGCGGGAGTCAGCCTGGAGTCGTGGCTACATGCACGGCCTTGGGGATCTGAGCCAGGCGAGAGGGGGAGCCCCTGATCCGCTGGCTGGGTGACCCTGGACAAGGCACTTCTCTGAGTCTCGGGGTCCTTCATCTGTAGAATGGGTATGATGTAATGAAGGTGAAGGTCCTACCTCACTGGATTGTTCTTTTTTTTTTTTTAAAGATTTTATTTATTTTTTAGAGAGAGAGGAAGGGAGGGAGAAAGAGGGAGTGCAGGGGCCCCTGTCCTGTGCGCCAGATGTGGGGGGCTCCGCCCACAGAACCCCATCCCTCTGTCACGGATGAAAATAAGAACTACCAAGACATGACTGCTTGGGGAGGAAAGGTGGTCAAACTCTCAGAGGAGAATGACCCCAAGCCCCTTCCTCACTGGGCTTTTATTGGGTTCCAATACACCGGAATACAGGTTTAACATGTCAAAGAAATCTGAGGGCTTAATCTGAGTCAGTGTTTGTCAGGAAAGGGGGTTGCCAAACTTTGGGAGACATACTTATTTCCTCCTGGGACACTTATCACTTAAGTGAGAGCACTCTTAGCAAAGCACATTTCACAGGACTTTAGGAATTCTTTCTTATGCCCGATCACCCAGGGAGCCGTCCTGGCCTGGCCCGCACAGGGCTGCACCGCTTGCCCTCACAGTTTCAGGCTTTAAGCTGATTAGGAAGCAGGAGACATCTCCCAGATGGAAATGAGGACTCGGGCTATGTCAGAATAGCCGGGGGGCGAGGGTCCATCATATCCTCTTTGCTGCAGTCCCCGAGTCCTTCCATGAGGCCTCCCAAGTGGTTGTGTTTGGCTTAGGTTGCCCCGCCCATGAGGAGTCTTACCCGTCATTGACTGCCAACCAAGCAATGGGGCCAGAGATGGATGAGGCAGAAGCAGTGCTCCTGCCAGGGAGACAAGCTTTGTCTCCTTAATAGGTCACATCCTCTTGACAGAACAGACCCAGATGAAGTGGGTCCCTAGGGCTCTTACACAGCCCACCATGGGGTGAGGGTTACAACTCCTGAAACCAGGCTGAACGGTCCACAACAAGGGAGAGAAGTATGGATGTATGCATCATCAGCTGCCTCTGGCATGCCCCCAACTAGGGACCTGGCTCACAAAGCAGGCACATGCCCTTGACTGGGACTTGAACCTGCGACCCTTCCGTTTGCAGTCTGGCCCTCAACCCACTGAGCCGCACCAGCCAGGGCTGGATTGTGCTGAGGATAAACAGATGGAATTCATGTGCCTGGCTCACAGTGTGTGTTCAGCAAATACTGACGGCTGGTTGGTTGTGGTGGTGGTTTTTCTTCCCGGTAACTTTCTGGGCTCTCATCTTTGTCACTCTGTCTCTCGCCTTCAAGCTCTTTCTACCCAGAAAAGGTGGTGGATGAGCCTTCACCCATCAGCTCTTTGCTCAGCCTCTCCTCAAAATACCGTCGTGGCCTGGGAAGCAAAGTCCTAATGACCGACTGAATCCTTGCCAGCTTGGCCGGGATGGAAGGAAGGAGGGCCGGGATGGCACAGCTGGTGGGGCACTGTAGGGCCAGGGCTGCAAGAGGGGGACTCTGTTTCCCCTAAACTGTGTGGTTTCAAGCCTGGGGCGCCCCCAGTACTTGGGGTAGATGGGAAGATGGGCCCGAGCGAGCTGAAAGGGGTGCGGACGGTCATCCTGGGGAGCAAGAGGTGACCTGAGCCTTTCTGCTTAAGGGCTCCCCTCCCCCTCCTGCCGTTGTTTCTGCACCTACCATGGGGATACGGAGGGAGCGGAGCACAGAGGACACGGACCACCAGGAACGCAGGGGAGAGGGACGACGGTGCTTTAGAAAAGGGAAGAGTTTCTAGCAATCCTGGAGGGACCTGCCTGGGGAAGAGCTGGCCCTAGGTGGGACGCACCCATCCCCAGAGTCATCGGAACTTCTACTGATGGCGCTTCCACTGTGTGCCAGCCCTGGGCTGAGAATGTCCCAGGCGTCTTGTAGTGAACCTTCACCACAGCACGGTGGGGAGGTGCTGTCGTTGACCCCATTTTGCATCATAGGAAGCGAAGGCCCAGAGGGTCTGACCCTTGCTCAAGGTTACACAGCTAATAAGTGGCGGGATTGAAACTCAAAGCCAAGCCCATCTACCTCCTGAGTCCGTGCTCTTAACTGCCAGGCTAGAAGGCCTCCGGAAGTATGAGGGACCCATCAGAACTCCATAACCCATCTGAGCATGGGGAGGCAGAGCCCAAAGATGAGGTGGGCTGCGGGAGGGGTGTGGGGGCGCAGTTCCTGGAAGCACCTGATGCAGCCCCCTAGTGCCAGCTGCAGCTCTGCCGGGAGGCCAGGCAGAGAGGGAGGGCAGCACCCAGCCGGCGTGGAGCCGGGGCCCCCTGCCCAGCCCTGGTGCCCCTAAGAGCCGTGTGCCTCCGCATCTCAGCTTCTTCCTCCCCGCACACAGGGAAACCCAGAAGCCGCGGACGAAGCCTTCCTGCATGGGTATTGACCTTTTTCAAATGATTTTTCGTAGATTCATTGAAATTATGTTATGGTTTTTCTCTGTTAATTTATTAATGTAATAAAATACATAGATTTCCTCGTAATAAGTGATGAGTTTAAATCCAACTTTGCCATTTCTGGTCCAGCGCTGGGTTTTGTCTGGGAATGTTTCATCCGGGATTTTTGCTTCCGTGTTCATGAGATAAAGTCCTGTTTTCCTTCATCGCACCGTCCTCTTCTCTTTAAAAATTAACCACCACCAAATTCCTAGAAAGAGTTGGGAAACAGGACCGTGCTTTGACAGAGTTTACTTAAAACTGGTGTGCTGGTTAATTTCATGTGTCGCCTGTACTGGGCCGCAGGGTGCCGGACTGTTGGTCAGATGTTATGCGGGGTGTGTTTGTGACAGTGTCTGGACGAGAGTGACGTTTCCACTGGTGAACTGAGTGGAGCAGACTGCCCTCCCTCAGGTGGGTGGGCCTCGTCCAGGCAGCGGAAGGCCTGAGGGGAACTAAAAGTCTGACCCTCCCCTGAGGAAGCAGGAATGCCTGTCTGGCTGCCTTGAGCTGGGACAGCGTTTTTTTTCCTGCCTTCGGTCTCAGATTCAAACTTGGCTTTTCCCAGGTCTCCAGCCTGCCGACACTTGGGCTGGAACTGTGCCATCTGCTTCTCTTGATCTCCAGCTTGTGGACCACGGCTCCTGGGTCTTGTCAGCCTTCATAACCATGTGAGTCCAGTTTTTATAATCTCTTTATGTATTTATTTAGTTTTATATAGATAACATATATCTACGTGAGAGAGAGATGTGTGGCTCCTGTTGGTTGTTTCTCTGGTGAACCCTAATCCAACTGTGATTATCTGTTCAATGAATGTTGGTCCTGGTGGGGGTTTTTTCCGGATGGACCGGGGTTAAATTTTACGTTAATGGTTCAATCTTGAGTGATTATAGGTCATTTTAGAGTTTCTAGTTCTTCTTGGGACAGTTCTGGTGTGTTACATTTTCCAAGAAATTGGCCGTTTTGGACTAGGTTTTCAAGTTTGTTAGCATAAAGTTGCTTAAAACATTCTTTTGTGATTTTAAAAATCACTGTTTTCTTTGTTAATTTCTAATATCATTTATTTGTGCCTTCTCTTTTTCTTAAGTAGTTTTGTTTTCATTCATTTTTATCATTGTTTGGCTTTAAATTTAATTTTTCTGCCCTTGAATATTTCCTTAATTTTTCTTTTTTTTGGGTCACATTGTTATTATTTTTCTAATTCTTGACTTGGGCATTTCATTTATTAATTTTCCCTCTTGCTTGTCATCTAATGTAACCCTCAGCCTTGCCTTTCAAGGTTTAGCTATGCCCACACATTTTGATATGTTTTATTTGAATTATCCATAATTATTCTTTTTTGATCCATATGTTATTTGCAACTATGCTGTCAATCCTTATCTTTTTATTAACTCTAATTTTTTGCATTGTGGTAATAAAAGGGTGCTTGGTACGCCAGCCACTCTTTGGAATTTGGTGAGATTTGCTTCATGATCTGGAATCGGTCATTTTTTGCAAACGTGACTTACATCCTTGAAGAGACTAGGTTTTCTGTAATCGTTTGTTGCAGGGGTCTGCGTTTTCCGTGCGCCCCAACACATTAATTGACCTGTTCAAATGTTCTATCGCCTTACAAAGTTTTTGTCTACTTTATCTATAAATTACTGATTATGTCTAAAAATCTCCACTACGATAGTGGATTTTTCCTCTTCTGCTTTACGTGTTATGGTATGGAACACGTGCACAATAATGCAACATAGTTATTGTGTGTGTGTGTGTTACAGGTGAGGTGCTCCCTGTGTCGTGACACACTGCTGACACCCTTTTTACCTAGACAAGGTTTTTGCCTTAGAGTCTGTTTTTCCCCCTGATGTTAATATGGCCATCCCAATTTTCATTTGTTAATACTTGATTGGTATAATTTTTTTTATCCCTTTACTTTCTGTTTTTCTTGTTCACAAGTAATTCAACTTTGATTTTTAAAATTCAATCTGAAATCTGATTTTTAACTGGATAAAGTTTAGCCCATTTGCATTTATTTTAAGCTGCCAATAGGTTTATATTTAATTCAATTATATTATTTTGTACTTTTTACCATACTTAATTTGTCTTAATTTATTGATTTTAGAGAGTGAGGAAGGGAGAGAGAGAGAAACATCTATGTGTTGTTCCACTTATTTATGCATTCATTGGTTTGATTCTTGCATGTGCCCTGACCTGGGATCAAACCCACAACCTCGGTGTGTTGGGACAATGCTCCAACCAACTGAACTACCCACCAGGGCTTACCATATCTTTTATTTGCTTATTTTCCTCTCTCCTCTTGCATTGGTCGAATTTATACTCCCTTCCTTCCCTCTCCATTCTATTTTTAGCCTTATACTGGTTAACTTTAACTTTTTAAAATTTAACTTAAATTTTAGAATAGTTTTAGATTTACAGGAAAATTGTGAAATGGAACAGAGATTCTCATCTACCCCACTCTCAGTTCTCCCTGTTATTAGTGCGACTCATTTGTTATAATGAATGAACCAACACAGATCCATTATTATGACCCAAAGTCTATATTTTATTCATATTTCCTTCGATTTTACCTGGTGGTCTTCTTCTGTCATGGGACCCCACCCAAGTTACCCCACTCCACTTAGGTCTCCTTAGGCTCCTCTTGGCTGGGTAGTTTCTCAGGGTTTGGGATGACAGTTTTGAGGGTCTTGTCAGTTACTTTGTAGAATATCCTTCGATGGGGATGTCTCTGGGTTGTTTTTTTTTTCTTGTGATTGGACCGGGGTTATGAATCATGGAGTTAATGAAGCCACTTTCACATATCATGTTAAAGGTATCAACATGACTTATTTCTGCTGATGTTGACCTTGATCCCTGGCTGGGGTCATGTTTGTCTGGTTCTTCCTCTGTCACAGTGCTTGTTTCCCCCCTTTCCAAACTGTTTACTCTTTGGAGGAGATCCACCATGTGGAGGAATTCTCTGTGCAGCCCCAGTAAGGGGTGGGGTTACCCTCCGCCTTTCTGAGGGCAAAGTATCCGCATAAATTATTTGGAATCCTACTGCCTGGGAGATTTGCCTATCTTCTCCCATTTATTGATTAATTCAATAATTTAATTACATAAATGTGTATTCATAGATATTCATTTTATATTTGGGTATAATCTTCAACTTTGGCCATTGGGAAAGTATTCAGTTGGTTCCTGTATACCCGTGAAATATTGCTGTCACTGTGTGTGCGCACACGTGTGTGTGAGCACTGTCTTCCTTTCCGGCACTACGAGACACTCCAGGCACATTTGGGGTGTTCCCTCCCCCATCCTAGAATCGGCCAGTTCTCCAAGGAGCCTCATTCTTTTCATTGGAAAACGGTGTGCATTAGAAACTTACCTTTAACTTGTTAACCTAGTATTCGACTTAATAAATATTAAGGCTAATCAATAATAATCATCCACCTCTTTCAAAACCTTGAACATTTTAACTTGCAATATATACCCTCTAGGACTGCATATTATACTTGTATGGTATTTCAGTTCTGTCTTCGTTTTAATACCTTTTTAAATTCATCATCATTATTGGTCTGTACAGCCCCAAACCTGTTCAGGTTTGCCCATGTTTAAAGACTTCTTTGCTCGCCAGTGCGCCTGCATCTTACCCTTGCCTTCTGGGTTCAGTTTCACTCTACCTGAAATGCATCCTCTGGTAGCTCTTTGAGAAGCACCTGGGAAGTTCCATTTGCTTCTCCCTTACTTTTCCGTGGTTGTTGAGCTATGTACAGGATTCCGGGTTGACTGTTCTTTTCCCCTCATCACTTTGAAAATATTATTGCGTTGTCTTTGGCTTTTATTGTTGTCAGGAACCTGCTTTCAGTCTCATTTTCATCCTCTCTTGGTGATCTTTTATTTTCTCTATGAGTATTATTTTTGAAATTATATTTTATTCATTGTGCTATTACAGTTGTCCCACTTCTCCCTCTCTGCCCACCTCCACCCAGCCCCTCCCACTCCTTCAGGCAATCCTCAGACCGTTGTTCACGTCCGCGGGTCATGCGTATAAGTTCTTTGGAGACTCCATTTCCTCCACTGTACTTCACATCGCCAGGGCTGGGCTGTAACTACCTATTTGTACTTCTCAGTCCCCTCACCTCTTCACCCGTTCCCCTGCACTCCCCATCTGGCAACCATCAAAATGCTCTCCATATCCATGATTCTGTCTCTGTTCTTGTTTGCTTAGTTTGTTTTTTAGGTTGAATTGTTGATATGTATTTATTGTCATTTTATTGTTCATAGTTTTGATCTTCTTCTTTTTCTTAGATAAGTCCCTTTTACGTTTCATATAATAAGGGCTTGGTGATGATGAACTCCTTTAACTTGACCTTATCTGGGAAGCACTTTATTTGCCCTTCCATTCTAAACGATAGCTTTGCTGGATAGAGCAATCTTGGTTGTAGGTCCTTGCCTTTCATGACTTGGAATACTTTTTTTGAGCCCCTTCTTGCCTGCAAGATTTCTTTTGAGAAATCAGCTGATAGTCTTACGGGAACCCCTTTGTAGGTAACTGTCTCCTTTTCCCTGGTCCTTTTAAGATTCTCTCTTTATCTTTAATTTTGAGTAATGTAATTATGATGTACCTTGGTGCATGCTTCCTTGGGTCCAACTTCTTTGAGACTCTCTGAGCTTCCTGGACTTCCTTTGCCAGATTAGGGAAGTTCTCCTGCATTATTTTTTCAAATAAGTTCTCAATTTCTTGCTCTTCCTCTTCTCCTTCTGGCACCCCTATGACTCAGATGTTGGAACATTTAACGTTGTCCTGAAGGTTCTTAAGCCTCTCCTCATTTTTTTTTTTTTTTGAATTCTTGTTTCTTCATTCTGTTCTGGTCGAATGTTTATTTCTTTCTTCTTCAAACCATTGATTTGAGTCCTGGTTTCCTTCCTGTCACTGTTGGTTCCCTGTACATTTTTCTTTATTTCACTTTTCATACCCTTCACTTTTTCCTCCATTTTGTGATCATACTCAACCAATTCTGTGAGCATCCTGATTACCAGTGTTTTGAACTCTGCATCTCTTCATTACTTACTTATATTTTTTCTGGAGCTTTGATCTGTTATTTCATTTAGGCCATATTTTTGGTCTTGGCACACCTGTTACATAGTAAGGGGAGGAGTCTAGGTATTCACCAGGGCGGGGCAACCCATGTCATTGTGCTGTGGTGCTGTATGTGGGGGAGGGGTCAGAGAGGGTCAGTGCCACTTGCTCGGCTCCTGGCTGGCTTTCAGTCACTTCCTCAGCTACCCACAGCAAATTGGGCCCTTCTGGTGCTGATTCCCAGGTCAGTGGTTTTGTGTACCTTCTAGGGCTCCATGGATCTCTCTAATGAACTCTCCTGTGAGGCTGGGACTTTCTCCCACTGCCTCAACCTCCACAAGTATTTTCATTCAGAAGTTTTGAGGCTTTATTTCCCAGAGCTGGAAACTTGGGTTGCACGGTCTGTCTCACTCCCCAGTTTTTCCTCCTGGTTTATCCACATGCAAATGTGGGACCACCCACTCTGCCAGCCACCACCTTGCCCACCCGGATCCTGCAACTGCTGCCTTGCTGTGACTCCTCTCTACTCCAGCCCCTCCTATGGGTTTGGATGAGTGTTTCTTTTTTAACTCCTTGGTTGTTGGACCTTCCATACAGTTTGATTTTCTGGTAGTTCCGGTTATTTTTTGTTTGTAAATTTGTTGTTGTCCCTCTTTTGGTTTGTGTGAGGAGGCAAAGTGTGTCTGCCTATGCCTCCATCTTGGCCGGAAATTGACCTGAATGTGGTTTTTAAACTCTGTAGTTATTGGACTTCCACTCAACTCGATTTCTGATGGTTGTGAGTGATGGTTGTTCTATATTTTAGTTGTAATTTTGATGTGGTTGTGCAAGGAGGTGAGCCGTGTTTACTCATGCCGCCATCTTGACTGGAAGTCAGGATCATTTTCTCTCTCTCTGATTATTTTTAAAGTTCTTTTCTTTGGCTTTGGTGTCTTACAGTTTCATTATTGTGTGTCAGGATATGGGTTCATGTTGAATTATTCTTCTCATGGCATATTAGACTTTCTGAGTTGGAAATATTTAAAATTTTAAAAGTTATTTTTTAAAACTGTGATAAATTACATAGAACATAAAATTTGCCATCTTAAGCATTTTCAAATGTACAGTTCAGTGGCATTTTCCATTCACATTGCTGGGCAGCCCTCCCTGCTACCCATCCGCATAACAGTTTTCACCCTGCAGAGCTGAAACTCTGGCCCCCTTCCCTTTCCCCCAGCCCCTGGCAACCACCATACTGCACTCTGTCTCTATGGATTTGACTACGCTAGGTACTTCAGATAAGTGGAGTAACACAGTATTTGTCTTTTTGTGGCTGGCTTATTTCACTTAGCATAATGTCTTCAAGGTTCATCCATGTTGTAGCAGGAGTCAGAATCCCCTTCCTTTTAAAGGCCAAATAATACTCCGTTGTATGGATATACCATATTTTGTTTATCCGTTTCATCTCTCGGTGAACATTTGGGTTGCTTCCACCTCTTGATTATTGTGACTAGTGCTGCATGGAACATGCGCGTGCAATTATCTCCGAGGTCTTGTTTTTCCATTCTTTTGGCTATACACCGTACCTAGGAGTGGAATTGCTGGATCATATAGTAGTAATTCTATTTTTAATTTTTGGGGGAATTGCATACTGTTTTTCATCATGGCTGCACTATTTTATGTCCCCACCAACAGGACACAAAGTCCATGGATTTCTTCACATCCATGCCAGTGCCTGTTACTTCGTTGCTGTTTTCATTTTTGTTTTGGCTAGTGGCCATCTTATGGGAGTTGGCATCTCTCTGTAACTTGGATTTGCATTCCCTAATGATCAGTGATGCTGAGTATCTTTTCAGCCACTCACTGGTGAGTTTTGAATATTTAAAATACATTCTGGATAATTCTCAACCATTTTCTTCACCAGTGCTGTTTCTCTCATTCTCTTCATTCTCTCTCTTCACTGCCTGTGCCAGTGGGGAGATTTTTTTTCAAGTCCATGCCCACTGAGAGCACAGCCCCTGGGATGTCGGGTCCAGCTTCTCTCCCCGCCGAGACCCACAGCCTGGTCTCCTGTCCTTGTGAGAGCAGCATGTGTCTCTCTCTTCCTTCCCCTTGGCCGCCTGCCGTGACAGCTCGGGGGCTCACCTCTCTGGTTTCCAGCTCCCACTTTATTTCTTGCCCCTGGAAATTTCCTCTGTGCTTCTGTAAGCCCAGTTGTGTGTTACATGGTGTTGAGCATTTCCTGGTGTTTATGGAAGGAAGATTTTTGGGGACGTCTGTTCCGCAGCCTTTCTAGAACCGGAAGCCCTTCCAGCTCATTTACAAAGCTAAATAAACCTGACAAAAGATAGCAGCACAAAGAAGAAGGCCGCAGGCTAATCTCATTTTCAAATATAGATGCAAACATCTTAAATAAAATATTAGCAAATTGAATCCAGCAATATATTAAATGAATATTCCACAATGACCAGGTAGGGCATATTATTGGAAAGCAAGGACAGTTCTATTTTAGGAACTCTATTAATATAATTCATCATATTAATAGGCCAAAGGGGAAAAAACAGGGGTGATAAAAAGGCATTTGATAACACTCAGCATCTATTTCATAGAAAAACCTCTCTTGGCAAAGCGAAAATAGAAGGATTCTTCTGTAGCATGACAAAAAATGCTTACCCCCTTGAAGGGGAAGGAGCCACAGCCTGGGGCCTCCTGAAGGTGGCGAGGGTCCCTTCCGGTTGCTTGGCTCCTCTGCCCTAAATTAAGAGCAAGTCCCCACGTCTTTCCCTTCTCTGACTTAGTTGAAGCAGAATTTTCCACTCACCCTGAGAAGCCTGGATATTTTGCTTCCCACACGCACGGGTTGGACCAGGTGACAAGAATGACCGTGTCATGCTGGACAAGCTGTGGAGCTGCTCTGAGCCTCAGCGATGTCGTTTGTGAAGTGCGGCTAAGGTTCCCTCTCCCGTGGGGTAGTGACAGGGAAGCCCCTGGCACATGTTGAAGGCTCACAGAATGTCACGCACCTGAACTTCCCTCCTTCCTCGTCTGTCCTTTAGCTCTTTCTTCATCCTAGGACCTTACTGCTCCCCAGAGGGACTGCCCCTCCCAGAGTTAGCTAATTCCTGGAGAGAGTGGATGACTCACTCACCTGAGAGGGCATCTTTCAAATACAAATCAACCCGCAGAGATCCCACAGCCCCAGACGCCTCTCACTTGGGCTCTGGCCCTCTGGGCTGCTATCCCTCTGCCCTAACACCCCAGGGCCAGCCCCAGACAGCTAGGGGCAGAGCCTGTGGAACTTACTCAAGCTGGCCGTTCCTGAGCCAGCTGACCTGTCTCACCCATTCCTTCTCACATGACCACGATAAGGACCCTTGTATATCCCCCCCCTCACTTCCTCTGCTTCCTGACCCACCCTGGCGCTTCCCCATGTGGCCCCTCCTGGAGAGCGTACCCCCTCCTCTTGGGATGTGTGAGTATAGCAAACTGCATTTTCACCGGCAACCGTTCCCTGACCTGCTGGCCTCACCTTAGCTGACTAACAGAAAAGCCCATGTTTGAACACAGCCAGGACAGGCTCCGGTACGCTGAGGTAACAAACTGACCTCCAGGTCTCAGTGGCTTCACGCAGAAAGCTCGTTGTTGGTCTAGTGACACTCCCGGGCAATGTCCTCCATAGGGGGACTCAGGGATCCAGGCTGCCGCAGGCTCACCCTCCTGTAACTGCACCTTTGGGAACACGAGCTCCTCCATAGTCATGGTGGAGGGTCAGAAAGTGCTGGAGGGTTTGAAACCAGCACTTAATACTTGAGCACTGAGGCGACACACACCCCTGAGGCTCACAGCCCATTGGGTAGAATAAGTGCCATAGAATCGCCTAACTGCTGGGGGCCGGGGGGTGGATTCTCCTGTGCGCAGGCGCAGAAGGAGAAGTGGGAGGTGGGTGGGTGTGTGGGTGCGCACGAAAGTCTCTGCCACACCCTCCCTTCCATGTTGCCAGGTCAGGAAAAGGAGCATGTCCTAGTGTGGGGTGCGTCCCTCTCATGCTCACCCCAAAGCTTCGCCGCGTGGGTGGCTCATGTTGCCATGGGAGGAAGACCAGGGCAGTGCGGGGCGGTGGGGGGGGGGGTGCTGGCTACAGCAGAAAATCTCCGTTTGTTCCGTGGAGCCCTATTTTATCATCTCCCTTGGACAAAGCAGCCGAACTTGACTTTGCTGTCATCTACAACTTAAAAACAGTTTTTAAATTTAAGAAGGGGAGAGAGAGAGAAAGAGAGAGGCGGGGGGAGAGAGAGAGAGAATGGAGCAACTCCAATCTCAACCGGGCAGAGACACAAATAGCGACTTTTAATTATATAATCTGCTTTTGATGAATTTATTTCTGACAGTTTTATAGGTTGACGAGAGAGTGCATTTTAGATGCAAAAAAAAAAAAAAAACCAACATTATTCATTCTGGGCTCTTTGAGCATAAAAATTGTCAAATGATTTTAATACAGTTTTAAGTTTTATGTTTATTGTCAAGGGGAAAAAAAGTCCACAGCAATTACCGAGTCACATGCCCCTTAAATCTTTATGTTTCTGACAGCAAGAACAATAAAATATGTTTTTGCCCAAACCTTTTACTGCTCAGATTGACGTGGCTTCGGCGACAGCTGCTTTTCTCCCATCTGAGCGCCGATTACGAGCCAGCTAACTCAGAACCGGCGCTCGGTGGGCGGCGGGGAGGCGAGCGTCGCGGCTGCTCTGTGCGGCAGATGTGCCTTTGCACAGAGGCCCAGGCCCCCACATCCAGGCCCGGAGAGGGAAATGGGGTGAACTGACACGGGCAGGTCTGTCCTTTTACCCCAGCGGTGTGCCACCGAGCTGATCTGCAGGGGACCTGGAAGGCACACCTTGCCTGGTATTAACCGCCGGCCCCCCTCCTCCTCTCATCCGAGAACCGCCGAGAAGACCGCTGGCCAGTCGAATAACCTGCTAGGAGCACACCTGTTGTCTGGGTTTGGGTTTCTCTACAGCAGAGCTTGAGAGAAAGAGCTCAGTGCAGGTGGTCCGCTGGAACGCCAGAGAGACAGAGAAGGAAGGGAAAGGAAGGAGCTCGTGGAAGGTGAGTCGTCAAGCAGGTTCCGCTGTGGGAAAGTCTGCTGCGGAGTTTCGGGACACGTGGTAGAGCCTGCCTCCCAGCTGTCCCAACAGAAAGGCAGGGGCTCACGGGTATTTATACACGTCTGCCTCTCTCATTGGCTCAGGGCTGTTTCCAGGGCCAAGGGTTCTCGCTTGTCTTCATCCTTCAGGGCTCAGCATAAAAGTCACTTCTTCAGGGAAGTCCCCCTGGATTCCTCAGTGTTCCTCAGGCTCCAGTGCTACATGCTGCCTGACCCCTGTTCAGTGGCACTTAGTACAGTTTCAGTAAGAGTAATTGTACGTCATTGCTGTGATTTTATGCTTCTCTTTCCCTTTGGGCTTGAAACTCTACGGGGACAAGGCCGTGGTTTGTTTTACTCACTGCTCCCTCTAAAAGACTGCTCAGTGCCCCGCCGACTGCAGAACTCATCAGATTTTTAATGACTAAACAAACGGATGGATGGATGGGACAGACTTCATTTTTCTTTCCTCCTACCTTCCCAGTCTGCCTTGCAAAGACATGTCTGTGTGACTTGGTCTGGCCAATAGAATATGGGCGGGTGTAAAGTACACCCAGATGTGAGGTACACCTGGAAGGGAGGGACATCGATGTGAGGAACACCTTCAAGTGAGGGTCCCACAGAGAACTCCGAGGCCCTAGGGGACAGCAGAGCCACAGATGCAAGGTACCTGGGTCACCTAGTGACGGTATGGAGCAGAACATAGGCCTCCCCATGCCCATGGACCTGCCCCTTTGTCCGAGGGGGAGAGAAACCTCTATTGTGTGAAACTACCAAGGTTTGGAAGTTGATCTGTTACAGCAGCGGGTAGAACTTACCCTAGCTAACGTTTCCCCTGCGGCGGAGGCCCCAGGAGGGACCAGGTGTCTGCCTGGTTGCCAGCCTCCATCAGGACAGGCTGCGTGAGGGTTCAGGGGAAGGGGCAGGAGGTCGTCTTCACACCTTGGTTCCCCAGATCCACCCTCTCCCAGGAAGGTGTGAGGGACTGGAGCGCACTGAGGCTCCGGAGCAGCCACTCTGCAGCAGGGACGGTGGGGAGGCCCTGGGGCTCCGCAGTCAGAGAGATGTGTGTGGCTGTGCCCTCCGGACTGCCACTTGTCATTTCTGACGATAAGGCCCGCATCACGGAAACACCGTGAGCATTAAAAAGCTCGAATGCAAAGCACTTAGCGGAGCGCTCAGCACCCCGTAAACACTCCATAACGGGGAGGTGTCAGAATGATGCTTCTTTTTCTCAGGTCTCGGCTGAAGGGAGCCCCAAGTTGAAAGCCTTTTGTCTCATTCCATTTCCAAGCCAGATGGCCCCATTTTTCTCCCAGGTTTTGCAGTCCTTGAGCGGCGCAGGGACTATTACACAAACCCCAATGCATCTTTGAAGTTAGCAGCTAATTAAGTTCCAGGAAGTTATAGATCTGGAGTTTTCCACGTGCCGGAGGCAGTCACTGGCTCCGGCTCTCATTCCCACAGCGGGCCTTCGGAGGCCTGATTGAGGTTGTAATGGGGAGCCCCTGCCCCCGCCCCAGCCCCAGGCACCTTCCGGGGCGTCGCCTCTGTGCCTGGAGCCGGGCCGCCCTTCTCTGTCCTACCCCAGCCTTTGCCCACCCTGGGCGTCCCTCTGCAGCCGTAGGCAGGATTCGGGGAGGGTTCAGGCTGTCTGTTCTTGAGCTAGGAGGTAAGGGGAGGATCTCAAGCCCCAGGGCAAGTGCACCATGAGAAACCACCTCCTCCTGGGGAGGCCCAGTGGGGGCTTCGTTACAATGAAGGATGGCAGTTTTTGCTGCTGGAAGACTGAGTGACTTGCGTCTGTTTACTGTATGAGTGATCACCCCCTTCCCCACCTCCCTGCCTTCATGAACTGCCTCTCCAGCCCGGCCTGCTCGTCTCTACTTGCCCCTGCAGCCAGGTGGGTACCCCCAGACCCTACTGGGCTGCACTGGGAGAGCCGGTTCCTCCCTTGCTGGGCAGAGCTCCACAGCCCAGGGCTGGGACCAGCATGAGGCCAGTGAGGTGCTAAAGGTACCTCACCCAAGGATATATTTATTGATTTGAGAGACAGAGAGAGACACAGAGAGACACACAGAGAGAAAGAAACATTTGTGAGGTAGAAACATCCTTCAGTTGCCTCCTGTACACACCATGACCGGGGATTGACCCTGAAACATTTTGGTGTATGGAACAATGCTCCAACCACCTGAGCTGCCTGCCTAGGATGAGAAACTCACTCTTAAGTGCTGATGGCCCGCTTTCACGCCCCTGAGAATGAGCACCTCACTCTCCTCACCGTCGTGGAGACCCTGCCCCAGAGAGGCCCTTTGGGACCTGAACTTCCCTGGACACGGACCAGCAAAGGTGTCCCTCTCCTTCCCTGCCACCATCAGCTGTGGGCCTTTTCGGTCAGGGCGGAAACCACGACCGTCCCGCCCATTGTCACCTCCTTGTCTTTTGCACATGGCCTGGCGCACAGCGGGTGCTCGGGGACACTGGTGAACAAAGGAAATGAGTGGCTCCGAACCACTGAGATGAAATTCAGCAAGGCCGATGTTGGTGAGGCACCGCGCTGGAGCCTGGGCACGCAGTCGGTGCCCTACAAACGAGAGGGCCGTTGAATCCAAGTCCCCCATTCACAACCCGTGGAGGACAGCGCGGGTGAGCCCGCGGCCTGGTTCCTGGGGCGAAGATCTGGGTGATTAAGAGGAATTCAAGCCCAGCGTGTGCCTGAAGTGCGACAGGCCCTGAAACGAGAGCTGTCACACCCCTGCTGTGTGCGACACTGCTGGCCATCCCTACATCATCACCCCATTTGGTTTCTTTTACTGTAGTATTGCTTGTTTCTGCAACAGGAACTCGTCCTCCAGCCGTCCATTTATTACATGCTTGTTTTGGCTTTCAATATTGTTTGGCTCTGAATACGTCGAGTAGTTCTGGAAACTTCCAGCACAATCTTATACAGCACTGTGCCAGACACAGTACGAAACACCTCCGCATGTGTTAGATCCTTTGACCTCTGATCTCTGGCTATATTAATAGGTGTATAGAGTCTAAAACAAAGGAGGTGATAGTCCTGATCATTTCTGGTCTAGTGGGAATTTACCCAGCGTCCCCTCCTCAGGGTGTCTCACGTAAAAGAAATACCTTGATAATTCAGAGTGAGCGCAGGACCATCCAGATGTGAAAGTGCTGGAGACGATAAGAAGACGTGGAGGCTGTAGAGACGCTTTGTCCGTGGGCGAGAAGACTCACTGTCTTCCACGATGTGAGTGAACTTATCCCACGAGGGGTTAGAACTGCACGGTGGGAGGCAGCTTCCCAGTCTGCGCCTGGCCTGGACGGGCACTCCCCAGAAAGCGCCGTGCAGCCGTGGAACGGTCTGCTGGGCTAGGTGGTGCGCTCCTTCACCCGGGGGGCAAATCCAAAGCGGGTACCCGTGCTGCAGAAACAAATGTATGAAGGGATAAGCTCTTAAAGTCTTTCAGACGTGAGGCCAGGGGCCCCTCTGAGCGACAAACACTTCATCCGTCTATCTGTACATCATCCATCCATCCATCCATCCATCCTCTGCCCATCCTGCATCCATCCGTCCATCCATCTTCCTCCATCCACCCATCCATTGTCCATCATCCATCCATTCACCCTTCTTCATCCACTCCCCCATCCGATGAATAGCTATTGAGCCCCACCATGCGCAAGGCACCATGTCAAGTGCCGGAGGGACAGTGGGGAGAAACACGGCCATGGTTCTTACCCTCATCAAACCTCCATTCTAAGGGAGGAAAAATACAAAAGGTTAATGAGTCTTCTGATAGGAGAAAGACCAACTTCCAGGAGGATTTAAAATCTGGATTATTTTGTGGCCCGGGGCTTAATTCATCAGCTCAGTGACCGCCAGTCCCTTGCAGGATGTCCAGTTCACTTACAAAGAGGTGAAACACGATCAACTGCAGCCTGTTCCCCGCTCCTCGATGGGGCTGGGGGTATGCTGAAGTCCCCTCGGGAGCCCTAGCGCCTTGCACGGTGCTTGGCACAGAGGAGGAGTGAAGAGATGGAGGGAGGGAGGGAGGAGGGACAGAGGGGTGGCTTGAGAGCTGTGGCCCATCGTGACCTTGGTGAATTACGGAGCCCCCCCTTTATCCCTGGCCAGTCACAGGGTCCCTCCAAGGTGCCACGCAGGCTGCTGGTCGAGGGCCTTGGCCGCTCGCGTCCGGGCCAGGCGACCTGCACGCAGACGGGGCCGCGCTCACTGTGCTGCCGGGCTGAGCCTCCAATCCCCTCTCACCTGCCCCTTGCTAATGGGAAGATCAATCTCCTCGACGGAGGGGATGGAATCGATAGAGGAGTTGATTAGTTCTGCCTCCTCTCCACCATCTGGTAGCTGCACGATGGTGTCATGGAAAGGGCACAGGCCAGGAGTCGGACAGCCGGATGCATCCTGCCTCAGCCCTCACCCCTCACTTACAGCAAATCACAGCCCCCTCCGGGCCTCAGCTTCCTCACCTCTGGAATGGGAGCAACGCTACTGCCCCGCGGGCTGGTTGTAGGAGTCCGTAGGGCTGGGAAGAGCCAGGAAGGCGGGCACAGCAAAGGCAAGGTGGCCTCGGGCGAGGCATGTCTTTGGCACTGAGCTGCCAGGCTCCTGGGAAGACGACAAAGGGACCCATGTCATTCTGGCACACGATGGTGTCAGTGTACCTAGAAAGAGCCTCAAACTTGGCTTCGTGAGCCTGCTTGGCAGGCACAGGTGAACCTAATTGGCACGCGTGCCGGGGACCCTCCCCAACCTGGAGGAAATGGGGTCAGGAACTTCGGGGGCCCCACATGCACCCCTGGACTTCAGGACATCCCTGAGTCCCCGGGGACATGCACTCACTCTCTCCAAGAGCTTTATGATACAATTTCCTGCCCGTTTGAAAAGAAATTTATTACAATGTATTATTTTTTTCTGATTAGGAAGCTGGATTGGACTTCACAAATGCAGAAAAGAATGGAAAGAAAATAAAAATTTAGCCCCATCATCTAGAGATCACACCCTTAACCTGTATCCTTCTCTCCTTCCTTCTTCCTACCGATGAAAATAAAAAGCCGCCCTCACTTCCTTCTTGCGGGTCGGATGACTGCCCCGCCTCATCTTGTCCACGCTGCACAATGGTCCGTGAAGCAGGAGCTCTCTTGCTAGTGATACAGCGAAGGGTAGAAAGGTGAAGGACCTTGCCCAAGGCCACTCAGCTTGAGGGTGGCAAGGGATTTATGCATTCCACAAATATTTGAGTGACGGGCAAGATGAATAAAAATCTCCGTCCTGGGGGAGTTGGCGTTGACGCGGAGCCGCCCAGGTCAGTTGGACGCCGACCCGGTGCCCCCTCCACGCACTCCAGCTCCCTGAGACATTCTGCTCCGGCTCTGTCGGGGGGGTGTGAGGTGGCGTGGGGGGAGCATTGCCCACGGGCGCTGTCCTGTGAGCCCTGCCGTCCCTTGTCCTCAAGCAGCCGGCTTGGCTGCAAGGCCGCAGAGCAGCCGGGCGGGTGGCTGGGTCTGAGGCCTCAGCTGCTGGTGTCTGGTGAACGAAGCACGGGGGTTCCTCCTGGGGCCCCTACGGGCAGCGGCCGCCCCCAACCAGGCCCTCTGAGGTTGGCCGGGGCCCCAGGATGCCGGGACGGGCTCCTTCTGCCCGCGCAGCGTCCCAGCTCTCCTCACCACTCTGCGAGCCCACCTGCCAAACAAGGACAGAGGCTCAGAGAGATGCCAGTACCTGCGCAGGGTCACACAGCAGCGGGGCCAAGAGCCTCCACTGGGAGATAAGGTGAGGGCTGTCGTGACTCTTGATCTGGGGGTCACACCTCCAGGGGGGAGCGGCCGTCGCTCGCACTTGGGTTCTGTTGGTCATTTTCTGTCTGTCTGTCCATCTCCTTTCTCTCACTCTCCGTGTTAGTCGGACACCTTGCCTCAGTTTTGTTTCTTTCTATTTCTCACTCTCTTTCCCTTTTACTGTCTGTCGTGTCTCTTTCTCCCCGTGTCTGTCTCCTTATGTCTTTCTCTCTTCAGTCTCTCTTCCTTCCGTCCCTCCCACCCCAGCCTGAGATCTCGCTCTCCCTGACCCTAGTCCTGGCCTCTCTTGCATCCCCCCAGGTGGAGAGGTCGGGCCAGGCACCGTCTGGGGCCCTCCCTGCTCCCCAAACTCAGGAAGGTGGTTCTCTCTGCTCTGCCTGGCGTGGGTGCCTGTGATTTCATCTGCCTTTGGATATGAAGCTCAAATTGCACATCAAAAGGGATAATGCATCTTTAAGCTGTTACAACGACTTCTCAATTTTTCATTTCCTGTCAGGGTGGGAGCTGCAGGAGGCAGGGGCGGCGCAGAGCCTGTCTCCTGCCAGTGAAGTGTCTGCCTGGATTGGAGCGGTAGGAAACCCAGGGGTGATAAATCGCTATTTCTAAGTAAATTTCATGCATTTGCCCTTTGGTTAAAGTCTCCCTTCTCAGCACTTTCCCTGTGCACACAGCCCGACTAATAACTCGCCGTGCAAGCTCTCTCTGCTGTGACAACTGATTGCACTTTGAAGTAATAATGGCTGATTTAATAATTGGTATAATTTTTCACTAGTACCTGAATGTCATCGACGCACAAAATAAGCTACCTGGACCCATGGCTGCGGCACTTTCCCTTCTTGAGGAAATCAATAATGCATTAAGCCCCCACCCGAACCCCCAAGAGGCTGGGATCCGGTGGAAGATGTTATTAGGGGGGCTGGGGTCACTCCATGGAGCCTCGAGGGCAGGAAGGCTGGACAAAGAGACCTCCGGATGGGCTGGGTCCCTAAGCCTGGCCAGGCTAGAGGAGCAGTGACGGAGAGCCAGGGGCACCCCCAGGGCCCAGCCCACCGTCCAGGCTGCACCTGCAGTGGTCCAGCCCTGCTGAGGGCTGCAGAGGCTTGACAGCGCCCCTCCCCCCAGCATCACCGCCCTGCACACGGATCACGTGTGCAGGTGTCTGTGGGCACACACCGGTGGGAATGGAGGTCGATTTCCTCATTACGTATAGGAGCCCCACTATGTGCCAGGAGCTGTGCTGGGGACGGAGTGGGGAGCAAGACTGATGCGGTCCCTGCCCCCAAGGAGTTTACAGTGTCCGACCACCTGTGAACGTGTGGGTGCAGACACACCCGGGCACCTTTGGGTGGTACATGTTGTGTGTCTGTGCTTGTACGTGTGGGTGTCTCTCTAGGCCTGCAAGGTGATGTTCGTCTGTGTCAGTGTCCCTTCATCCCCCCTCACCTGGCTTTGAGAGTGTGTCCCTTCCCAGACCTAAGGCCGGGCCACTTCTCCGCACTGAGCTCGGCCAGGGGCAGCAGGTCCGCCCTGCTGCTCAGAATCGACCTCCCCAGGGCCTGAGCTGCCTGCGTCTTTCCCTGGCACCCTGAGCTCCCCTTTTGCACCTTCCTGCCCTACCCATGCCACCTGCCTGGGCAGAATACTGCCCCAGGCCAAGGGCACGGATGCAGTTACCTCTGGGTCCCATCCTTGGAAGACTCAGATACTCATGTCTGGACCCACTTTTCCATCTGAAAAGAGGGCACCAGAATCCCCAACTCACGAGTTCTGCAAGGGGGTGGTAGGTTGATGAATGCGGGGTCCTCAGCCCACACCTTTGCGGAGCAGCCTTTCCATAAACACTAGCTCCTGACTCCCTGTCCTGGTCCCAGCCACCTCTCGTGAGTTCCTTGAGGAAAGAGAATGAGTTTTCTTTAGGTATGGATGTCCATTGACTGGGATAGGTCGTGACACATAGTAGGTCCACCGCAAACACCTGTTAAATAAAGGCATGGGTTCATGGTGTCAGCCATTAACACGAGACGTGGGTATACGGAGAAACCAAAGGACTTGGGGCACGCTAAACTCTGAGGTGATGGGGGCTGTCTCCCACCCAGCATGTAGTCTGCCAGAGTTTTACAGGGACCAGGGGGTGTTCTTTGGGTCAGGTAAAGGGGAAGGCCCATTTCCTGCCAGCTCGGGGGCCCAGTCAGGCTTGGATGACCCACGACCCCCAGCCTTCTCCCCTCCTGCCCACTGCTGTCTGACCGAACCCGGGAAATCGCTTTCATCTTCATCTGGTCTCAAGATCAAACATCTTAAGTGAGATTATTCACACTCCTCCATTGTTTCTAACTCATTTCCCATTTTCCAGTTGAAAAACCCTGCCAGAAGCATTCTGTGGCAGAGATTAAAGCAATTTCGGAAGCAGGCACCCAATTCTTCTCTCTGGATGGTAAGCAAATTGGATGTCTGTGAGAAGCAGGCAAATTTTATTATGAACACACAGTTTGCTACTTAACTATCCTTAAGACCCGGGGTTGCTGTGAGTCGCAGCAGGAGGGCTCCTGAGGGGACAAGAGGGAAGGTGGGCAGGGGTGGGGGCAGAAAGGACCCCAGCCTGGCCACAGCCTTTTTCCACCAGCGGGAAGCAACGAGACCCTCATCCACGGGACCCCATTCTCCTGGGATAAAAGGAGGGAGCCCCATTGGCTGGCACCCACTGGGTCCCAGGCACCATGCCAGGCGCTTCCAGTGTGTGGTTTCTCTGAGTCATCCCAGAACTCTTGGGGGAGGACGGATTGCTCTGACCACTTTTTAAATGAGGAAGCCCAGACTCCAAGAGGGAAAGGAGCGAGTGGTTCGTGAGTGAGGATTTGAGTGCGACCCGTGTTCTTAATCGCCACTGTGGTGGGCTGGCTGCAGACCTGACCGCCTGTCCCTGTGTCCCAGAGCAGAGTCTTGCTCCCGCCCCTCGAATCTGGGCTGGTCTGGGACTTGCTTTGGGCAATGGAAAGCGATGGAGAAGACAGCATGCTGGTTCCAAGCCCAGGCCTCAAAGAGCCCACGCACAGCGGCGCTGCCCCCGCCCCCCGCATTTAACTGCTCCTCCCAGTTGAACTTAGAACCCTTTATGAGCCACTGTGACCCTCATCCGAAATCGCAAATATTCTTCCTGTACAGTTATGGCCTGGGGTCCTGGACCTCCTTTGGCACCAGAGGGCCCTTGGACGGGCACGTGTCACTGTCCCCTTCCGATCTCCTTTGCTTCAGGACACTTTCTCCAAGTCTTCTTTGGCCGTCACTGTTAGCGGCCGTCACCCGCGTGGCCCCGTCTTACCAAGGAGCAGCCCGACCGGGGCACAGGTAGAGGAGGCAGGTTCTCTGCTCTCCGGGGATGGAAGCCTGGCTGGGGAGACAGCAGAGCAGACCTGGATGAAGCACTGGGCCCCCTCCCTCCCACCCACCGCGGTGGGGTGACTTCATCCTCACCAGTCTCTTCCCAGGCGGTTCCCTTAGCAACAGTGCCTTGCTTTGACAGCCGCCTTCACAGACAGTCTGCTCTAGTCTGCTCTCGGGGCTCCTTCACCAACCCCGTGCACTCTCCGAGTGCAGCTCTTGGCAGGGCGTGGACGTGCAGGCCTGAGGCTGCCTCCTCCTGACCCTGGGGGAGTCAGGCCGCCCTCCTGGGCTGCTCAGCGAAGTCCCAGGGAGGGTCCTCGAATCGCCCCCTCCTCCTGCCTCCACCTGCTGCAAACCCTAATGAATTTAATCTTGCCTTTCTCTCTCCCTGCTCTCTCTGTGCCTCCTCCTCCTTTTTTCTGCCTCCTGACTTCTCTCTTCCCTTCAACACACCTGCGCTCCACCTGCCTCTCACCCGCACGTCAGCAGCTAACGCGTCTGCACTGACACTTAAAGCTCTGAAAATAGGCCTCGGTGACAGAGAAAAGGGGGCGCAGAGTTCCCACGCTGCCTGGGAGGGGGCGCTCCCTCCCCGACCCATCACCGAGGAGGGGGCGGCCAGAGTCGGGCCCACAGGCCTGCAGGCACTCGAGGGCTTGTCTGTCTGTCTGTCTGTCTCGTCCCGGGGCCACTTCTCTTCAGGTTTCGAGGGAAGCAGCCGCGGAGGTGGAGCCCGCTGCCCTGTCCCGAGCTCTCTCGGCCCGTCAGGCGCTGCGCGGGGAGCCTGTCTCTCCCCGACAGACGGCATGCACTCCTGTGAAAACCCTGCAGGTATAAGATGAGTATCCCTCCTTCACAGGTTAGAAAATGGAGCTTCCGAGACGTCAGCTAACTTACTTAAGGCCATCAACTAGTTATTTGGGGACATCCACAGCACCGGAAAATGAAACCCCATTTGGTCTCTGAGCCGCTGCCCAGGGCAAGTGCTGCAACCCCAGGCCCCCCAACAGGCTCCTTATCAAAGCTGGCACCGGAGGGAGTGGAGCCCCGTGTCCACCTGCCCCCACCCCGGTGACCTGGGGAGCCGGCGGCAGGGCTGAGGGCAGGCCCAGCGCGCAGCTGCCGTGTGTGGCGGGCTGATGGCCAGCTTTGGTCACCATGCTGACCCCATGGCTCCCCCTCCTCCTCTTCTTGAGTGCTGTCACTGATATGGAGGGAAACAGGACAGTCCCCGTAGGGCCCTGTGATGAGTCCTGCGTGCAGCAGTGACATTGAGGACAGTCCCCTGGGTGATGGGACAGAGAGCAGTTGGATGTTTGTCCTTGGTTCACACCCAAAGGAGCCTCTGTCCACCAATCCCCAGTCTCTGGCTGCAGGCCGGGCCACATGATACGGGAGCTGAGGGGGCCCTGCCCTTGCTCCTGAACCATAATCTCATTGCTCTACACGTTGGCTGACTGTCCCAGTGTCCCTGTGACCATTACTACCCCGATCATTTCTCCCCAGAGGTCCTCTGAGTGCTGTTTTTAAACCTCTAGCCTGGGCCTGGGGCGACTCGGGGGTCCAGAGCGTAGAGGTGGTTGTGGACACTGAGGAGGAAAGAGTGAAGGTCAATGGGAAAGGGAGGGTGGGGGGAGTCCCGAGGGACACCGGGGGCTGGGAGAGGAGCCAGTGCCCGAGCAGCGTGGGAGGTGGGAGGGTGTCCAGGCTCAGAGTCCTGGCGGCCGGGGGAGCGGTCCGCCGAGGGGGCAGCTGTGCGAGGAGGCAGAGCGGCTGCAGAGTCAGGGTGATCGAGGACAAAGATGTGGCTACTAGATTTAGCGACAGGGTCACTGAAGTTGACGTCACCGGCAGTTGTTTCTGCAAAGAGCTGGGACAGGAAGCCAGGTGTCAGGGGGTCGAGAAATCGGGGAAAAATGGTGGAGCAGAGCAGACACTTCTTGGGAACAGTGTTCTCGGGGTCTGGTAGTGAGATACGGAAGGGTGGAAGGTGAGGAGTTGTTCTTGCCCGCTCGGTTTTAGGATTGGAGGGAACCTGAGCTTGTTTAAACGCGGATGAGAGTGCTGCAGTAGAGAGGGAAGGAATGGAGGGTAGTTGGTGGCGCGGACCCCCCGGTGTGGAGGGGGCCAGGGGCCAGAGCACCGGTACTGGCCTGGGGTTAGTTTCTCTGGGAGGAAGCGCCAGGCCCCTCCATCCTCCAGGAGGGAAGGAGGCAACAGTGGATGCTGATGGGGATAAACCAGTAGGTTGTGTGGGAGGAAGCTTCGACATCACCAGCTTGGGGGAGGGGAGGACACAGGACGCAGGTGAAGCGGAGAAAGTTGGCAAGAGAAAATAAGAGAGAGGGCTGACCAGGGAAACAAAGGAAAGATTGCTAGGCAACGACGGGAAACCACCCGAGGTTGGGGACCATGAATCTAGAAAGGCATGCGTCCCTCCCCAGTGTGTCCAGTGCCATTGCGTCGTTCGCCATGGTGGAAGTATTTCACGGTGGAAGCTGACAGGTGCTTCCACCGTGAAATCCAACTAGGACTTAGCTGTTCTGTATTCCCCCAAATTTGTATCGGTCCAATAAGTGGGAAATGCTACAGGATTTCTCAGAGCCTTTAGTATGCTGAGGTACATTGTAACCTGGCGGAAGCGGATGCATATTTATATATGCAACCCTCTCAATTTTTATTTTGGACCGCGGTGTTTTCTCCCCCACAGACCATGTCGTGGGTCTAGTGTTCTATGCGGTGACCTGCTAGAGCTGGCTCCCACGGGCTCGGGAGAGCAAAGGTTTGCATCTTTTTCCAGCAAGTCTGGTGACATCGCGTTGCAGCTTGAAATTGGCCACGGTGAAAGTACTTACACCACGGAAACTGGCAAATGCCACAAATCAAGGTTGTTTTCTCTAGAGAGCTGGTTATTGTGTGTTCACCGGCTCCCCATGGAAATTTTGCACTGGTCAGTGCAACAAAAAAATAAAAGAAAAACAAATCCGTGGGAAAACTAGGAGAGGGAAAGGGGCAAAAATTGTTTTTCACATATTATATGCTTATTTACCTAGGAAATCCAAAAGCTCCACTAGAAACTATTACAATTAATCAAGGAATTCAGTAAGATGCTGACTTAAAAGAAATATTCACAAATCAATACTTTTCCTATGTACCAGCATTAATCATCCAGAATATATGATGGAAAAAAGATGACATCCACAATGGTAACAAAAATATAAAATACTTAGCAACAATCTTAGCAATAAATGTGTGAGACTAAACTTAACATAAAAATAAGAATTGACTATGTGTAAACGCCTGCTGTGTTCATGGAAAAGAAGATTAAAAATTGTCAATTCCATTAAGATTAATCCATACATTTAATTCAGTGCCAATTAATTCCCAAATGTATTTTCTAACTTGCCAACATCAGTTCATTGGGAGTTATAAATAGGCAAGAACACCTAAGAACATCTTAATAAATGAAATTGATCGAGGTGGGAGCCACTTCCAAGGTCAGATATTAAAATGCGAGTACCAGGAGGGTGATTTTACTCACTGCTCCGTTGTCCACTGTTGATTTGCAGTTTGTAGAACAGCATCTGGCCCACAGACATGCTCAATACGCATTTGTTGGATGAGTGAGTGAGTGAGTGAGTGAATGAAAAAACAAATGGGTGGAATGAAAGGATGAATCAAGTGCGTTGTGAAGGTATAATGACGCAAAACAGTATGAATTAGTACAATTAAACAAATGAGCCAACGTAAGAAAATAACTTAAATATATGTAATCACCATATGATAAAGGTGGCATTTCAGATCAGTAGGGGGAAAAATCCATGAATTGCTCATTAAATAGTGCTGGGATAATTGGTTAACCATTTGAAAAAATACAGTCAGACCATTGGACATACACTAATGGCAGGATTGGTTAAGCAAATCATGTTGCATCAGCATGACGGAATGCTAGGGACCCATGGAGCGGTGTTGTGGATGGTATCTGCGGGCACAGGCCACCAGACTGCAAAGCCGAAAAGGGAACAGGAAACAGAATTACAATGTGGCTAAAAGGACAACTGATGGAGCCAGAACTTTGGTCCCTGTTTTGGCTCCATAACTTCTGCTTTGTGACCGTAAGCCAGCTGCTTGCGTTGTCTGGGCCTCCATTTCCTCTTCGGTAAAACAGTGATCGATAAAAGTGCCTTCCTTCATTTGTTACCATGAAAGATAAATATGAGAGAATACCCGTGAGGTGCTTGGCATTGCGGCCGGCATATAGTAGGTGCTCAATAAATGTCGGCGTCGTCGCAGCTTTTACCGAGCACCTCCAGTGAGCCCTCGGAGGACGGGGATGCAGGGGATGCAGTGTTCACCTCGGAGGGGCTCATGGGCTGTGAGGGGACAAGGGAGAGGGGACACTGGCTGTGAGCGGGTGATAGAAAGTGGGGGGAGTACACGGTGTGCTGGCCAGCAGGTTCCTGGAGGAGCTGCCCCCTCCTCTCAATCCCGAGTGACCATCAGGCATGAGAGAACATTCCGGATTGAGGAAACAGCAGGGGCGAGTGACAGACGGCCAGTTGTGCGGGAGCAGAGGCGGAGTCGAGGCAGAGGCAGCAGGCGGGGATGAGACGGAGCAGAGTGGAGGGTCATGGGTGCCAAGCCGAGGCATTTGAGATCCGCCAGCATCACAGGCAGGTGGTCCCGGGGTCGCGTGGGCAGTCTACAGTCACCACCCTGGCTGCTGCGTAGAGAATAAATTAAATGGAGGAGGCTGGAGCGGACATCCAGGCAAGGGAAGGAAGTGGCAATGGCAGGATAGTGACACGGGGCTGGGTAAATCCTCCGAGCATTAAGGAGCTAGCTTGCAAGGATACCAGAGCAGATGGGGTGTCACAGGTGAGTGGTGGAAAGAGCCCAGGGCCGCATGTGGAACGCAGCCGCAGACCCCCAGGTGCATGGTGAGTCACTCGCCAGGTGGAGGACAGAGGGGGAAGCGCGGGCTTGAGGGAAGATTAACTTGTCAGTTTTGGACGGTTGGTGAGATGCACAGCCGACCTCCATATGGAGCTGCCCCAGAACAAGGAGGTGGACGCACAGCTCCGAGTCACCGTGGAGCCACCTGTGCGGGAGAGGCGCACCTAGATGCAGCCTCCACGTGGGGACTGTCTCACAGGGAGCGTGTGGGAGGAGAGCGACCAGGGGCGAGCCCTGAGGGACTTGGAGTGGCCGTAGCGTGGAGGCCAGATGAGGACGCACAGGAGCGGGGACCACAAGAGCAGCAGGAGAGCCGGCCGCGCTCCGGCACGGCTGAGTCTGGGAGGAGGGGAGGCAGGCAGGCGGGAGCCGGCTGCAGGGTCACACCCGGAAGGTCACGGAGATGGACAGAGGGCCCCGCAGACTGGCCCGGAGGGTGTTGGAGGAGAGTTCACACGAGCATTGTTGCGGGAGCCGGGAGCAGGGGTACACGGCAGAGCAGACAGGAGCCGGTCATGTTTTTAACATGTGCTTTCCCTTAG
The DNA here is from genome assembly GCA_039655065.1 of Glossophaga mutica. Lineage (NCBI taxonomy): Eukaryota > Metazoa > Chordata > Mammalia > Chiroptera > Phyllostomidae > Glossophaga > Glossophaga mutica. The sequence goes on from CM077305.1 coordinate 211,858,073, forward strand.
AACAGCCTCAGACTCACAGGACGACCGAGAGAGCACAGGGAGTCCCGCGTGCCCCGTAGCCGGTTGTCCCTCCTAGTGGCATCTTACGTTTAACATGGTGCATTTGTCACAATTAATGAACCAATATTGACCCGCAATTAATACCTGAGCTCCATGCTCTAGACACTCCAATCTCCTTGGTTTGTACACAGTGTCCTTTTCCTGTGCCAGGTCCCATCCGGGACCCCGTGTTACATTTGGTCGTCACATTTCCGTGGGCTATTCTTGGCTGAGACAGTTGCTCAGACTTAACTTGGTTTTGATGACCTTGACAGTTTCGAGGAGTGCCGGTCACGCATTTTGTAGAGAATGTCCACCTACTGGGACTTGTCGGGTGTTCTTCTCACGATTGGCCTGGGCTCACGTGTTTTAGGAGGAAAACCGCAGAGGTAAAGGGCCATTGGCATCACATCTTATCGGGGGCACGTGCTATCCACGGGGCTGATCACTGCTGATGTTGACCTTGCCCCCCGGGCTGAGGTGTGTTGTCAGGTGTCTCCATGCAAGGTGACTCTTCTTCCCCCTTTGCACACTGTCCTCTTGGGGAGGAAGTCGCTCTGCACAGCCCAAAGCTCCGGAGTGGGGGCTCTGCTCCATCTCCTCGAGGGCAGGGTGTCTACATAAATTATTTGGGATTCTTCTGCATGGGAGAGTCATCTCTTCTCCCCCATTTATTTATTAATTCAATCATTTATTTGTACCAGAATGGGCTTATGGATATTTGTTTATACTTTGGGTTGTAATCCAAGACTCCTGTGTTGCTCAGACTCTTCCAGCTGTGGCCACTGGGAGCTCTTTCGGTCGGTCCGGGAGCCAGTTTTGGACAGGCTCTTGTGAAACACGACCTCCAGTGAGTGTGGCATCTAGTTCTAGTTCTGGCACGAGGGCCGGGGAGGGTTCTGCGGCTGCTAGGTTAGACCACCGAGCAGTGGATGGAGGCTACTCGGAAGAGGAGCAGGGAAAACATTCACTGCTTGGAAATCAAGATTTCAGCACTGCGTTGCTGGGGCTGAGTTGGAAGGAAGAGAAAGGGCCACACCTGCAGCCACCCTCCGTGGACGTGACAGATGTTAGTCTGACCCCGCACACAGAGTCAGCAGGTCTCACAGGCAGGTACCAAGCCTGAGAACCGGCCAACATGACTGGAAGTGGGGCCTGGGGGTGCCCAGCACTCTGCACGCTGAATGTTCCACCTGGAGCTGTGCAGTTGACCCACCATTGGGGGTACAGTGGCCCTTGACCTTGGCTGTAATAATTGACCCCTCAGGGTCCGGACTTGAGGGGAAAGGCCAGCAAAGGGAGGGGCAGTTAGGAGAGAGAGAGGCTTGCCAGGGCAGGCCCGCTGGCCCCGCCCCCGCCCTCCCTGTGCCTTCAAGTTCTCTTCTAGGCTGTCACCTCTTTTGTCTACATAAGTGTCATTTCTGCAAATGTAATAAACCCTGTGCGTTCTGAGTGCACTCTTGCTCCCCAGAACCATGCGGCTAAAACGAACGCTTAACGGGGCTAATGAGGGGCTCGTTTGTTCTAAGCCAGAGAGCATGATGGGCCACCCAGAGCCCGCATGGAGGGAGCTGATGAGGGGCAGGGCCCAGCCAGCCCCGTGGCTGGGAACTTGAGGAGTACTTGAGCGCAGGGGCGAAGAGGCCCCGCCCCACCATTCTGCCAGCATTGCCAGAGAGAGGGGGCGGTTTCCGCAGGATCCCCTGGCCTGTGTGTCCCCGTCAGGCCTTGCCAGCCCCCACGGGGACTTCAAGGGGAGAGCCTGGGCTGAGGCCAGGAGGTCTGCGGCCCTGAGTGACCTCCTGTCAAACAGTTTGTCAACCTGGTTAGTGAGTCAGCGAGGCCTGTGTTGGCTCCGTGCTGAACAGGGCAGCGGAGCCGGGAGGAGGCAGGAGCTTGGGGGCCCCTCTCAGCGTCTTGTGCCCCTGGTGACCCTGCATCAGCCAGGTAACCTCCCTGAGCCTCTTTCCTCGGTTGCAAAATGGGCATAATAATGCCTACGCCTAAGGGTTGTTAAGAGATTAGGCAAATGGGATAATGCAGGAAAAGCCCTTCATGTGGAGCTGGACACTGAGTAAATGCTAAAAAAAAAAAAAGGTAACTGCTGTTTCTAAAGTATCATCGGTGTTCAGGTTACGTCCACCCTTGACCTCCCAGCCAACCAAGTCCAGTGTGAGTGGCCCGCTTCCTCTGTCCGCTCAGGCTGCTGTAACAAAACACCACAGGCCGAGAGACTCATCAAAGGCAGAGATACATTGCTCACAGTTCTGGGGGATGGAAGTTCAAGTTCAGGGTGTCAGCATGATTGTGTCCTGGCAACAGCCGCATTCCCCATTGCAGACACCAACTTCTCTTGTGTCCTCATGTGGTGGAGGGACAGAGGGGGTTTTCAAGCTACTTTTATAAGGGGCTAATCCCATTCCTGAGAGCTGGGCCCTCATGACCTAATCACGCCCAAAGGCCCCACCTCCTAATGCCATTTGCTTTGGGGTTAGGTTTTAACCTATGGATTCCAGGGACCCACAAGCATTCTGACTGTGGCGCCCACCCAGCGCAGCCATGGGTCTGCCCTGTCCCTCACCCCAGCCCTTCAGCCCCCCGGGCAGGCTGCCTGCCCCAGCCAGTGCTGGGGCATCTGTGATCGGCACCGGACTCCATGTCCCCAGCAGGGGCACAGCCTCCTCTGTCCACCACAGACTCCATCTCTACAGAGAACCCACGTTCCACCTTCCCAGCCTAGTGCCCGTGTCCCCTCTGAACGGACAAGGAGCGCTCAGAGCTTGTCCTGCAGGATTCTGAAACGGAAGTTTGAGGAGTTTGGGACCCTGGTTGAACGCACTTCTGACGGAGAAGCTGTAATGTCACAATAACAAAACTGAGAACCATCAGGAGGTACGGTCATTTGGGAAGCACTGGGGCGTCGTACAGAGGCCTCTTGAACCACACCACCAGGCTCCAGCATCTACATGCTCCGTGACCTTGGGCAAGTTGCTGACCTCTCTGTGCCTCAGTTTCCTCATCACTAAATGGGGATGCTGATAACAGTAGTTCCTTCCTCATTAGGTTTTTCTGGTGAGGATTCAATGAACTACAACTTGCAAAATGCTTAGAACAGTGCTCAGTGTGTCTGCATGCTATATGGCAGGTCCTTGAATATCCATCGTTTTGGTACGTTGATGAGATGCGCTGAGAATGTAACTCTTTCTATCAATTAGCCCGTGATAAAAGTGGTTTATCATACATTGTTTTGCTTAAAGTTTCAGAACCTATTGATGATGTTAAGTGAGGGCTTAAGCATCATAGACCCGTCATAATAACTATGATTATTTACTGGGGTCTTAACCACGTGCTGGGTGCTGAGCCTGGCATTGCACCTGCTGTATCTCACTGAATCCTTCCACAAGCTCCAGGGGTGCACACAGGCTGGGCTCCCCCAGTTCCACCCACCTCGCCAACCCCACTTTCTCTTCTTGTCACTCGGATCTCTCTCTGCCCAGATCCACAGAACCATGGGTTTCTCCAGGCTTCAGGCTCCTCCTGGATGGTCACTTTATTTATTGAGTTATCCCTTTATTATCATTTTAAGGCTTTATTTTAAAACATAATTTCACAATTATAGAAAGTTGCAAGCACAGTACAAAAATACCTATGTACCCTCTACTCCGATTTATTTTTTTGTTTTGTCTCTTTCTCACATCATTGTGCGCATGCTCTCTCTCTAAACGGTATAAACCATCTTAAAGTGCACAATTAAGAGGATTGTAGTGTCCACAGTGTTGTACAACCCCCCCCACTATCTGATTCCAGACCCTTCCTGTCACCCTAAAAGGAAAGCCTGCGTCCATGAAGCAGTTACTCCCCACCCTCCTTCTCCCCGGACCTCAGGACTAGCGTTCTCTTTTCTGTCTCTGCCGATTTGCGTATTCTGGACGTTTCATGCAAATAGAATCCTGCACACTGTGGCCTTTGGCTCTGGGTTCTCATACCTAGCAGATGTTTCTGAGGTTCTCCTGTGTTGTAGCATGCATCAGAACTTCACTTCTTATGGTGGAGTGACATTCTGTTGTGTGGATATTATACCACAATTTGTTCATCAGCTAATGGATAGTTGGGTAGCTTCCACTTTTTGGCTATTACGAATATTGCTACTATGAGCCTTTGTATAGGTTTGTGTATGAACATGTTTTTAATTCTCTTTAGGATGTATCTACAGGTGAAACTGCGGGGTCATATGGTAACTGTGGTTTTTGAGGCACTTCCAAACTGTTTTTCACAGCAGTGGTACTATCATGCGTTCCCACTGGCAATGCATTAGAAGTCTAAATACTCCACATCCTTGCAAACACTTGTTATTTTCCATTAAAAAATTATTATTATTATAGCCATCCCAGTGAGTGCGGCGAAGTGGTACCTCATGTGGTTATGGTTTTCATTTCCCTGATGACTACTGATGTTGAATATCTTTTCCTGGGCTTATTGGCCATTTGTTTATCTTCTTTGAAGAAACATTCAAATCCTGTGCCTATTCTTTCATTGGATTATTTATCTTTTTGTCGTTGAGTTGTGAGAGTTTGTTATATGTTCTGCATACTAAACTTTTTCAGATATATCATTTGCAAACATTTTCTCCAGTTCTGTGGGGATTTTTTTTACTTTCTTGATAATGTTCTTGGATGCACAAAAGTTTTTAGTTTTGATGACATCCAATTTATGCCTTTTTTCTTTTGTGCTTTCGATACCATATTTAAGAAATCATTGCAGAATTCATTAAGTCAGGAAGGTTTACATTTATACCTGTGTTTCCTTCTAAGAGCTTTAGCTTTTACATTTAGGTCTTTAATCTGTTTTGAAATAATTTTTATATATAGTGTGAAATAGGGGTCCAATTTCATTCCTTTGTAGTTTTCCAAGTACCGTGTGTGTTGAAGGGATTCTTTCTTCCTCCTTTGAATGCCTTTGGTGTTCTTCATTTCTCCTTCATTTTTGAAGCATAGTGTTGCTAACTATAGAATTCTTGGTTGACAATTTTTTCCTCTCAGAACTTTAAATATTTCATCCCACTGCCTTCTGACTTCCATGGTTCCTGATGAGAAATTGGCCGTTCATATTATCGAGCAGCCCTTGTGTGTAACTAGTCACTTCTCTCTGGCTGCTTTCAGGATTCTCTCTCTGTCTTTGCATTTCTGCAGTTTGACAATAATGTGTCTGTGTGGCTATCTTTGGGTTTATCCAAATGGAAGTTCTGTAAGCTTCTAGAGTGTGTAGATTCATGTTTTTCATCAAATTTGGGAAGTTTTTGGCTATTAATGTCTTCAAAAATCCTTTCTGCCCAGCTCTCTCTCTCCTTTCCTTCTGAATTTCCAATGTGTGTTTGATGGGCCTGATGATATCCTGCTCTGATCATTTAGCTTCATGTCTTTTTCTTTCTGTTTCTCAGACTGAATGATCTCAATTGACCTATTTTCAAATTTGCTAATTCATTCATTTGATCAAATCTGCTATTGATCCGTCTGGTGAATTTTAAAATTTCAGTTATTGTACTTTTCTACTTGGTTCCTTTTTACAACTTCTTCATCTTTATCAGTACTCTCTATTTGGTAAGACACCATTCACACAGTTTCCTTTTAACTCTTTAGGAATAGAGTCCTTGAGCTCTTTGGTCTCACCTAAAATAGCTCATTGGAAACCTTTATTTGTTTGACTGTCTGGGTTTCCATAGAGACAGTTTCTATTAATTGCCTTTTCCTGTGTGTATGGGCCATGCTTTCTGTTTGTTTGTTTGTTTGTTTTTTTGGTCTGTTTGTTTGTTTTGCGTGCCACTTTCCTTGTTTCCTGTGCTCCACGTGCCATTTTTCAGGTCTTAGCGAGCTACACTTCTCCCCTTCCCAAAACCTCCACACACGCTGAGCTTCTGCTGGCATGTCTGCACCCACTCCTACTTAATTAATGACTCCTCATCCCTTAAAGCTTCTATCACGTTAAAAATTATCTATTCTTCTGTGAGTGTGAATATCAGTTCTAAAACTGTGGTGTGCAGTAAGAAAAAAAAACAAAAAGCAACTGGCCATTTTTCTGTATCTTAGCATCATTTCTGATCCTGCGCTCTCAGGCCATGGGCTAAGGTGGGGGAGGGAAAACTTTCAACTTTCTGTAGTTTTTACTCCCACTCTTGCCTCCTTTGGGGTAATGAGTGGAGTGTGGGAAACATCACCTCACCCCACACAGCTGCTTGTCTTTGGGCTTCCTTTGTCTCGTCGCCATTGGTGAGGCCCGTCTCCATCCACTCGGCCCCACAGATCTCTGTCCCTCTCTCTTGTCACCCCTCTAGTTAGCAATCTCTTCTCCGTGTGAGAAAATCGGTTCTCCTTTCAGATTGCTGGCCAAGGCCCTTTGTCTGTGCCTTCCGTCTATGCCTGGAAACCAGTGCCAGCTGGGATTAGACAATGGGTGAACAAGGTGAAGGCATTGCCACTCCAAGTGAACGAAATTGCACCGTGTCCCCGGATGCCCAGAGGAAAGAAGGATCAGGGATGCGCCCCTTGTCTTTCCCCGTGGGATTTCGGGTTTCTGAAGCTGTGTCTGATGGACTGAGGGAGTCCGGAGGCAGCTCGAGGCCGCTGAGTGCCTTTCACTTCCAGCTCGTATCCAGCAGAGCAGCTTGTTCTGCAGGCAGGGTCGGGGCGCCTGTCTGGTGGCCTCGACTCCACCGAGGGCTGGGCAGTGAGAAGCGACAGGGTGCCTGGGCAGCAGTCATTGCATCCCCTTGCCAGACCATCTCACTGCTGTGTGACCCGGAGAGAGGAGGAAGGAACGAATGGATGAACTGAAGGAGTGCGTGGGGCCCAGGCCACGCTGGTGTGCTAGAGCAACGGCTGAGGTGTGACCTTCGTGGGGTCACAAACATCCACGGTGACAACGGCAGCGCCTGGCTTCCCAGGGAGGGGAGAGTCACCAGGGCTGACTCTGGCTGCGGGGAGTCCGGGACACTTGGAATCCGGCGGGTGGTGACTCGGAGGTCAGAGCAGACCCAGGAGCTCCTGAGAACCTGGCGGCAAACTTGGGCTCATGATTCACGGGATGATCCCTTGAACAATGGAAAACTTGACTTCGCTCCCTGGCCTCAGGCTTGTGGTGAGGGTTGAGAACATTTGGATTTCATTTAGGAAAGGAAAAAGGGGGGAAGAGAAGAAGGAGTGATGGAGGAGACTTGGGGGAGGATGGAGCTGGACAAAGACTGAGCGAGGCAGGAGGGCGGCGGCGGAGTGGGAGTGAGGGAGGACCAGTTAGCGGTGGATCCCGGTCGGCAGTGAAAGGCATCTGGCAACCTTGCACTGCCTATGAAATGATATTAACATTTTATTATTGTAAGGTGAGCTTTTTAAAACGGAATTTTAAATGTTACCCTGCTGTTCAGGAACACAAAAACCTTTAATTTTATGCAAATGAACAGCGAGGAGCTGAGCGCTTAATGTAAACGAACACTTTCTTTGTAGGAGAGGTTGGAAGAGAGAAAAAAAATTCCCCAGGATTCTTTAATTGCTGTCTGAAATTATGTAAATCCCAGCACCAGGCAGAACACAATTACCCCGCGGCCCTCCCTGCCAGCGCCGCTAATGTCTAACAAAATATCGGTGGGTGACATTTAGACGAGGTAATGCAAATGAGAATTAATTTTTTTCCAAGACAAAGGGCAGCTGAAAGATCACCTCATTCATACACAGGAGTGGGGAGAGCTTGCAAATGCTGGGGGTGGGGTGGGGTGGGGTGGGGCAAACGGGGGGCCCGGGGCTGGGGTCTCCCCACCTTGGGCCCAGGTCCCCGGGTTCCTGGCCTCGGGGAGCCTTAGGTCACTGACTCTCTGACTGCGGTTCCCAAGTACTTCGTCATGGAGATCGGGTTAACAAATGTAAATAGCTGTAAAAAAAGTACACGCCTGTGCATGGACGTGATCCATTCTCAGCGTTAAGGCGAGTGTGCAAACTTGTGCTTGTTCCTTGCTCCAGACGGCCCCGCGGGGCGCAGACACAAAGCCCGTACATGGAGGAGGAAGCCGAGGCTCTGAGAAGTCTGGTCAGTTGGCCAAAGGCGGACCGTTAAAGCTGATGGCAAGGGCTGTGTCAGCTGCAGCAGGGAGGGTAGTGGAGGTCCGAGCTCTTCTCTCTGTTTCTCCCTTCTTCCCTCCCTTCCTCCCTCTTTCTTTCTTTCGCCCTCTTCCCTCCCTCCTTTCCTTCCTGGTCTTTTCACTGAAGAAGATGTTTCTCATTAAAAAATGTTTTTTAGGCCCTGGCTGGTGTAGCTCAGTGGATTGAGCACGGGTTGTGAACCAAAGGGTCACAGTTCGATTCCCAGTCAGGGCACATACCTGGGTTGCAGACCAGGACCCCAGTGGGGGCTATGTGAGAGGCAACCACACATTGATGTTTCTCTCCCTCTATTTCTCCTTCCCTTCCCCTCTCTCTAAAAATAAAAAAATAAAATATAAAAAAAATGTTTTTTAAATAAAGAGGGCATGCAGAGAGAAAACCAGGGTTCCAATGAACCCCCATCCCCCTCCCCTTATTCTTTTTTCTCCTTGAAATACCCTTCGTATACATGGTGCAGGTTGGTCAGCTCCTGCTCACCCTTAAGTTACATAAATGGCACTTTCTCAAGAAAGCCCTCCGTGACTGGCTCCCCCAGCCCAGCGCCCAGGACTTTGACTTCCAAGTAACAAGGTCCCGTTGTCTTTTCCCTGTGACAGCGTCGATTCCATGGGGCAGGGACGGAGTCTGTGGTGCTGTGTCCGCGGCCCCAGCGTCTGCGGCATGGCCGGGCGCTGCCTGTGCTCGGTAAATGTTTAATGAAGTCATGAATGCATTCACGATGCGAAAGGGGGTTGTGTACTGGTCAGAGTGATCGCGGTGGTTTATGTGTGTAAAAACGTGAAGCCAGAAGTAGCAAGGATTCTCTTACCAGTTACTCCTGGAATTGGAGGAAGACATTCAGCAGTTGGAGGTGTGAGGGGAAATGTTTGAGAAGAGGTCAAGGATCTTGCAAGTTAAGAGAACTTTCTCCTACTAACTTTGTCTCAATGCCAACGCAGCTCACCTCCGAAAGTCCACAGGCTCTTGTCACTTAGCTTAGTCAACTCCTGGTTGTCTGTGTGAGTCTTTAGTGCCAGGTTGTAACCTCAGACAGTCCCTCTGGTCACTCAGAAAGGTCCTTTGGGTTCAAGCCAAATCTGGAGGTGGGCAAATCTACTGTTCAAAACAAAACAAAAAAACCACTCTATTTTTTTATTGTCTACCTTAAAAAGATAGTATCTGCATAGTATAGCTTTTAAAGGAGGATCTGATAGTTAATCTATTTTTCTGCTCCCAAAACAACCTAAAATCTATAGAGATCAACAACCATGGAAGAAACTGAGAAATTCTTCCAGTGTCCCACTTCAAAAAGTCTGAGGTCCAGACAGTTTCAAAGGTGAGTTCATTCAAACCTAAGACCAGATAATATCAGTATTTTAAAATTCTTCTGGAGCACAGAGAAAAAACTTAAAAAAAAAAAAAAGAAAGCAAAAACAAAAACCTCAGTATAATGCTTCTTGAGGTCCAGGAATTAAAAAGAAATCACTCTGGGTGTGTCAACCAGAGGGAATTTAATGCCGGGATTGGTTGCTGGGATAGAAGAGCTGAGCAGCCACATGGAGGACAACGAGGCCACCCAGACATTGGGAACACCAAGAAGTCGCCACCAAGGGAGGGACAGAGGGAAGAGGCGTGATGCCAGAGACCAAAGGCAAAGGCCGGCTGGAAGAGGCTGGACCGGGGCCATTGCGGTCCAGCTGGAGTCGGGGGAATGGGAAGCTGATGATGGAGACACATCCGAGAGGGAGGAGAGCCCTCCAAGCTCCTGTCAGTGCCCCCCCCCCCAGTGGGGCTCACCCAGTGGGAGTCCTGCTGACACCGGAGGTGGGGAACTGTGGCCTCTCTGCTCTGGCGCCCATCCCCTCCGCTGATTCACACCAGAGCGGCAGCGAAGGCCTGAGGATTGGACGTGAGATTCACAGATGGAACGTGAAACCCTGAGGTGGACCTCTGACCTCTGAAACAAAGCCGGCCGGTGAGTCCAAGGCCCTCGGATGGGCGCGCGCTCGTGGGTGACCAGGCTGACCACACCTGAGTGCTCATCAACTTCAGTTAACATCACAAATTAAATCTAAAATCACATTGCTTCGGAGTACCGGTAGGAGATAACAGAGAGGATGGAGGGAGGAAGGAATATTTGAAGACATGTTATCAAATAAAGACATTTTAAAGCAAACAAAAGCCCAGAGACTTTCTATTAAGTCTCTTCTGTAAAGACTTAAAGATGCTCACCGAAGAAGACGACAAATGACCCTGAAAGGAGTTTGAGATGCAGATAGAAATGACGAGTAGAGAAAATGGTGAAGGAGTGGGTATATATCTAAGTAAACATTTATTATATAAAACAGTGAAAGAGTAATATCCAACGTGGGAGGATTACAAAGGGACAGAAGAAAATACTGAATACAAATAGCCTGTGAGTCAGGAGGGGCTATCTGCGTTATACTGTGTTAAGGTCCTCGTGTTGCTTGGGAGTAGGGTAAAGGTATTGATTAATTTCAGAATCTGTTCAGCAAAATATACCTGTTCATTTTAATATCCAAAGCAAATAAGCTGGCGTTTGAAGCCACTGGGTTTTGGCTCGTTTATTACACAGCAGTGTGTAACTGATGTATTTACCCTACCGGACATTGAAAACGTATGCATCTGTAGTATTAAAGCAGTTTGGTACCGATGCATAAGTAGACTCACAAAATAACAGATCAGAGTCTCAAATGGACCCAAATAGTTCAAAAATTATTCAACAAGTGGTGTTGGGACAATTAGCTTGCCATTTGGGGGGAAAAAGCTGAAGCTTTCACTTTCTAGTGCTACTGGGTGGTTGGTTTTGTATTTGGCACAAAATTTATGATTATCGCTGTGTGGAAAAGTGCAGCAGGCGTGAAACTCTCGAGGGTTTTACTTTCACTGTTTACCATTCATATGCATGAAAACTGTGAAAGGGAAACCAACAAGCGCTAGGTTTCGACAGTGTTGTGTGGTCAGGGCAGCAGGTGCCTGTCCAGTGTCACCTGCTCCTCTACCTGCAGAGCCTCCCTCACGGGGAGGCGAGAACCACATCGAGCTTCCCGTAGGGGCCCTGCGAGCTGCCGACTCAGCGCCCAGTGCGCCCCTTGCCGTTCCCCGTGGAAGGCTAGTCGTGAGGGGCATGTGTCCCGCTAGGGGAAAACCGACAAAAGTACAATGAAGTGTGAGGCAGTCAGAAAAAGAAAGATAAGCAAAAAGAAACAGAGAAAAAATGAGCTCATTAGAAGACGTCTGTGGGGTGCAAAACGCAGAGTGTAGAGATACGTACCAAAAAGCCGTCATCGCTCAGCTGTGGCGTTTGATTTCATCTCCAAGCTGTTGTGCATCTTCCAAGTTTTCTACAAGTCTGATTTATACTTGTTTCTAAAAAATATATTCTATAAAAACGATTCAAAATAGCAGTGTTTCACATGATTTCAGGAAGGGTCCCGTCTTTCGTGAATTGCTAGCTCAGGTCCTTGGCCAACATTTTTCCTTGGGGTCTTAATTTTTTCCTTATTGATAGTGAATCCATACCATAATACATAATAAGAATAGTAACCCTTCCTCATTCTTTCCTTAGTTTGCTGTTTGCCTTTTAATTCTGCCTAGGGGATTCTAACTTATGTAACTGAATTATTTGACTCTAGTGAAATGTATCAACATGTTCCTTTGATCGTGATTTCTTAGCTTATAAGACTGAAAAGTCCTTTTCCTATCAATCAAGTAAAGTATACTCTCTTTTGCATGCGGATTCTTCTAGGTTTTTCCTATTTTATTTTTTAATTCTATAAATGCTATGGAGATTTTATTGGTTATTGGTATAAGATTAAGACAGAAATTTAACTTGAGTTGTTGGCTTTTTTAAAGTTTTTACAAAAGCATGTTAGACAATTCCTCCAACCTCCTTCTGCCCGACCACCTCACAGAGGCTGGGGTGTTTTCTGCAGCACGCCTTGCTGCTTACCTGTAAGAGTTCATCTTTCTTACCAACAGAATCTTACTTTTGTTTGGGAAAGTATTGTGCCTACCTGTTTTGTTTTTTTTTTTTTTTTTTAAGAATTATTTCTCCCAATATGATATCACTTATACGTGTACATGAAATCTAAAGAACAAAATACACAAACAAACAAAATAGATTCACAGATACAGAACTAAAGGCCATGATGGGATTAGGAAGCCCTCACTGGCAGTTACAAAACAGGCACAGGGACGTGGTCAGCAGTGTCGTGGTGGCGGTCTGGTGGCAGGTGGGCACTCGAGTTCTGGGGGGACACTTCGCAACCTATATGAGTGTCTGTCCCCTGCCCTGTACGTCTGAAACGCATGCAGAATAGTGTTGAGTGCAAACTGTAATTGAAAAATGAAATGAATAAAATAAAATAAAGCATTTCTCCCAGCTTCCCTTCCAGTAGGGGGTGGCGATGCGACTCAGTTCTGGCCAAGGAGATATAAATGCGTGTCTGCCGGGGACTTCTAGGGGAGCACGGCTTCCCGGTGCAGATTCTGCTCCTTCTTTCTTTCCTCCCTCCTTTGCCTCTTCCCTGGGTTCTCCTTTCCTCCCTCACTGTGTCTATAATGTGGGTGCGATATCCCAAGACAGAGCAGCCATCTTGCAGCCTCGGGGTGGAAGACACGCACCACGTGTGGCGGAGGAGGAAGGGCCGAGCTCTGCTCCTGAAGCAGCTGCGTCGCCCTTGAACTCTGCACCTCTGGCCAGCTCGTTTCAGAGGGAGGCTGTGCTCTCCGGCGGTGGTTAAACACCAAGAATCAGGTGTCTGTTATATGCCACCAAGTGCCACTTATCTTACGTGTCAATGGAACGTACATGCTAATGCAACATCTTATATGTAAGTTCTTATCACTGAAGTCTGTTTCCAAGTGGTTTATCATGTTCGGCTGAGGCATCTGTCAAATACCGTCACAATGACACTCTTTTGAAGTCGTTGCACTCCTGTGCAGTAAGTTTTGTGTTTGGATGGGCTAGTGCTCCCTCATTACCTCTATTTTTTCCCCAAAATATCTTCTCTATAGTCAAAGATTTTTTTCTTCCTGATAAACTCTCGAATTACAATATCAACCTGGTCCAGCCCATGTTGTCTTCCGAATGGAACTGTATTAAACCTGTAAAGCAACGAGGGTGACAACATTTCATCTCCCCGTTCATGGGCGCGGCGCACCCCTTCCATCTGGTCGCATCCTCTCCATCCCTGAGTGAAGGGTGGTAGCGTTCTCCACAGACAATCTCTGCACAAGCCTTTTTACGGTTACTGCTAAAATTTTATGTTTTTATTGCTATTGTAAATAGAACCTATTTTCTATTATACTTTCTAACTGGTTATTGCTAGTATATAGAAAAATTATTGATTTTCAAATATTTATTTTATATTTGACTATCTTAAGAGTTTTTCAGTTGATACTTTTATATTTCCTAGGTATATAATTATATCATCTGTAAATAAGGATGATCCCGTGTTTTCCTTTCTAACAGTTAAACTATTATCTCTGCTTATATATTTTATTGCACCGAGCAGGAGGACGTTGAATAAAAATGGAAGTAGTTGTGCGCAGGTGCTCTTGATCTCACGGGGAATGTGTCCGCAGAAGGTACAACCTTGTTGTTGTTTTACCATAAGTATTCTTTATTATGCTAATGAGTCATCTATTCCTGGTGCTGGAAGAGTTTATAAAAATTAGTAATGACTGTCATGTTTTATTCTATGTCTTTTCTGCATCAATTGAGAATGTTTTTTTTATTTGTCCCTCTAAGAGTATGTATTATTTTATTGGGTTTCTTACATTTAAGTAATCCTTAAAATTTTGAGATATATCCTACTTGGTTGTGAAAGATGATTTTAGGGATGTTGTTGTTGATTTTCATTTACTAACTTTAAAGGATTTTCACATCTAAACTCCTAAGATAGGTTCGTCTATTAGCATCATTTTTTGTGGTAACTCTCTTCGGTGTGGGCGTTAGCTTCCACCAGGTCCATAGTGAAGTAGGGGAGGTAGATTGAATTAGATTGAATTACGGACCCAAATCTGCACTCCTCTGCAGTACGATCAGACACCCGCACCTCCGTCTCGTCTCTTCAGAGTGCGCAGAGTGTATGTCCCGCCCCGTGGCATTGGGTTCGTTCATGGATTTACTTTGGCCAATGAAATGCGAGTGGACGTTTTAACGGCAGAAGTTTGAAATATGCTTGCCATTCCGCCATCACTGTGAGAAAAACACACCCTGGTTAGTCTGCTGGTCCAAACGGTGAGAGACACAGGGAACACCCCTGGGCCCTGCAGCCGGGACCCAAGCCCAGCCAAATCAGGGTGAGGCTTCCCAGTGCCCAGGTGACCCGCAGGCGCGTAAGCACGAGTGAGTGGCTGTGATCTGGGGGTGGTATGTTAGGGAGCTTTACTGCGGCAATGGCTACTGATGCACGAGGCAACGTCCCACCTTTTCCGGCACATGTCATTTTCCTTTCCTCTAGAGAACTTCTTTTACCATTTCTTGCAAGACAAGTCACTGGCAACAAATTTTCTCCATTGTTGGTTGTCTTGAGAAACTCTTTATTTCTCCTTTACTTTTAAAGGATAAACTCAAGGGACATGTGATTCTATGCTGGTGATTTTTTCCCTTAATACTCAGATCTTTCACTGTGTAATCTTTTTGCTGGCATGGTTTCTGAGGACTCTGATGTAATTCTTATCTTTGTTCCCCTCTAGGTAGGCTGTTTTATTCCTCTGGCTTCTTTCAGGATATCTTTTTGTTTTTTCAAATTTTCTGTAGTTTGAAAATGATATGCCAAGGTATAATTTTTTTTGGCATTTCTCACGCTTGGTGTTCTCCGAGCTTCCTGGATCTGTGTTTCGGTGCCTGACATTAATTTGGGGGAGGTCTCAGTCATTATTGTTTCCAGTAGTTTTTCTTCTTTCTCTCCCCCTCTCTCCGCCCCCCCCCCTTTCTGGTGTCCCCATTATGTGTATGTTGTACCTTTTGTAGCTGGCTCTCGTTCCATGGATATTCTCTTTTGTTTTTATTTTTTCTCAGTCTTTGTTTTCTTTGCTTTTCAGTTTTGGAGATTTCTGCTGATAGATGCTGGAGCTCAGCGACTCTTTCCTCCGCTGTGTCAAGGCTCACGTCAGCCCCATCACAGCACCCTTCATTTCTGTTCGCAGCGTATTTGATCTCTAGCGTTTTCTTTGATTCTGGGGGTTTGCAGGCCTCTGCTTACATTGTCCACTGTTGCTGCGCGACTGTTGATTTTATCCATGAAAGCTCCTAGTCTAAGAATGATACTTGTTTTACATTCCTGGTCTGGTAATCCCAACATTCCCGCCTTGTCTGGTTCTGAGGCTTGTTCTGTCTCTTCAAATTGTGTTTTCTGTCTTTTACATTTTTTTTTCTTGATACCCAGACAGGAGGTGCTGAGTAAAAGAAACTGCTATAAACAGGCCTTTCGAAGTGTGGGGTGAGGCGTGGGGGAGGGGAAGCAGTCCCTAGTGCTGCACGAGGTCTCAGTCCTTTACTGAGCCTTTGCCCCCGGGGTTTTAACTCCACAAGGTTTCTCAGTTTTTGCCCCCTGCTTAGAGTGGACAGGAGGGTGAGAGTGGGCCTCCGTGGGGTGTTCCCCTCCCCCAGACCAGGCGGGCTCTGTCAACGCAGTGTCCCGCAAGGGCGAGTCTCATGAGGAAGATCAGAGTACTCTGGTATATTTTTTAAAAAATGATTCCTTTTCTCTTTCCTCTGCTGGAAGCATGAGGGTTTTTTTCTCCTCCTGCAGTTGATGAAAGTTTGGGGGACCCCCATGACCAGGTCCCCCTGGAGTTTTTGAGTCTCAGTCTTGTCCACACGGAGCCTGGGGCACTTGGTCAGTTACAGGTCAGGTTCTCCTTCCCGGCACGGGTTCCCGCAGCGGCGGTTTTAGCCCGTGAAGGTTCTAGTAGCTGTGACCCCCTCCCTGCATTCGCATCACCCCCCGCCCCGCCCCGGCCCCGTGTACCGCATCCTCTCCTCTTACCGATCCAAGCAAGCTGTTGATTTTTTAGTGTGTTTGGCTTTCCACTTGCTCTTCAGGCACCGTGACAACCGGTCACAGTGCAAGGTCGGAAAAACTGGCTCAGTGATCAAACCGAGAATCTGGAAATTTACCCAGTGAGAAATGAGGGCTTACCATATGATGCAGGCAACATCGCTTATCAAAGGGGAAGAATGGGTTGTTTAATAAATGATATTAGAACAATTGGGCAAACATCTGAAAAAACGTTAACTCGGATCTCTATCTTCTTATATCAAAACATAGCCCATATAATGCAAGCATTTAAATATAAATAGTTGAAAACATAAAAGACACTCTAAAATAGAGGTTAAAAATAACAGTCTTACCATGAGAGAGGTTCCTAAATAACACCCAAAATCTGGAAACCATATAAAAGTTTGTTAGAGAAAAAAACCGATGTACAAAAAATACAGCGTGAGAAGACAACACAGCAGGAGAAGTATTTGTAACGTACCGATCAATACGCGAGTAGTTTCTTTAGTGTAAAGAACGCCTACACGTAAATTTAAAAAACTCAGCGACTCACTAAAAGAGCAGAGGGTGAAGGACTTCAAGAGGCAGTTTCCTAAAAAGACAAATTTAGAGGAAAAGCTGCTCAACCCAACTCATAATAACAAAGATGAAATGTGTGGCAAAATATCCTTTTTCATTTGGTGGTTGTCAAACATCCAACTCTTGTGAGAAAATGGGTCAGTGCATAATATCTGCGGGGGATAGTTGGGCAAAACCCTTCAAACTTAAAAAGGTACGTAGCTGCTCCACTTCGTACGTCATCAGGGAGTTGCAAATTAAAGCAACAGTGAGGGGCCCTCACACACCCTGCTAGAAGGGCCAAAATCCAGGACACGGACAGCACCAAGTGCTGGCGAGGATGTGGACCTGCTACAGGGTCCGTTGTTAACTGACGGTGGGAATGCAGAAGGGACAGCCAGCGCGCAAGGCAATTGGGAAGCTTCCTCCAAAACTAAACATGCGCTGACCGTACGATCCAGCAATCGCACCCCTGGGTATTCACCCGAAGAGGCCGAAGACTTACGTCCACACAGAAACTTGCGCACAGATGTTTACAGCCGCTGTATTCATCCCTGCTAACCCTGGAGACATCCAAGATGCCTTTCTGTAGGTGAGAGGGTAAATAAAAGTGGTGCATCCAGATAACGGAATAGTACTCAACACTGGAAAGAAGTGAGGTAGCAAGCCGTGAAAAGAAGTGGAAGGAAATTAAATACGTATTCCTAAGTGAAAGAAGTCGATCTGAAAAGGCTACGTACTGTACGATTCCAGTGATGGGCATGCTGGAAAAGAAACAGCCTATGTGGACATTAAACACGTCGGCGGTTGCCAGGGGTTGGAGTTGGGGGAATGAATAAACAGGCAGAGCACAGAGAGGTTTTTGGGCCGAGAAAATACTCTGTATAGTATTATTATACTACATTTATTATTATGTATGATACTCCAGTGGGGGGTGCACAGCATCACACATTCGTGCCAGCCTGCAGAACGCAGCACCCCGAGAGTTACCCCTGGTGCCCCAGAGTAAACCGTGGGTGTTGGGGGATCGGGATGCGTCAGTGCAGGCTCGTCAGGGCGGACGAATGCCCCACTCTGGTGGGGGTGTCGCTAACACGCGGGTGCGGGGGCTACGTGGGGAGTCTCTGCCCCTTCCTCTCAAGTTCACTGCGAACCTAAAACTGCTCCAAAAAATTCTTTTTTTGAAAAAAGTTCATACTCTTTGACCTAGAAATTTCACTTTTAGGAATATATTCTACAGAAATAGCCAAAAGTCAACTTACTTTTATTCGAGTGTTGTTTCCTGAGTGTCTGCTACGTGCCTGGCACTGCACAAGGCACAAAGGGGACAGAGGACCGGAACACAGCCCCATGGTGAGCTCACTTTGTAACCTTATGGTTCGAAGGAAATTGAAGGACCTCATTTAATGGACGCAAACAGAGAGGGTCTGAGAGGCGAGCAGGACCTTGGACCGGGGCTGCCTGACAAATGAAACACCAGGTGTGTGGGTTAAACCTTTCCATCCACGTGGCCCTCAAGCACAAGTGATAGAACATACTCCCAGACGAGGTAGGGGCACAGCCGGAAGCGGTCTGCTGGGAGCAACGGAATATTTATTATCTGTTCCTAACAGATTCTGCACATTTGCCCTTCTATTGCAGTTATCTATTTAAACACCCACATGTTTAAGACAATGCCATGTTGTAAAGTTACCTCATTACTTACCAATTAAATTACAACATTCCCCCCAGAAATCTTTATGTATACAGTAGGTACATCCGGAAAAAGGTCCCTGTTTATCTGTGGCTTCTCCCCCCTCTCCCCACCCCAAAAATATCCCCAAAGGGAGAAACACCCAGTCAAGGCAAGCCACTTCTTGAATCTACAGCTAAGAAGACCCTGCTCCGCAGTTGCTGCCTTGAAATTCTTCATCGTTTTATCTTTGCATTTGTGCCAGTGAGGCCTGGGGCTTGGCGCCCGGCTCCTGCACAGTCTGGCCTCCTTGCTTCCCGGGGACAGGTTCTGGGTGGCCTGCTTCCTGACCCCTGGCACCCTGGGAAGTGTTGGGGTCAGGCGCACACCCCACGGTGTCCCTGGTGGGGCGAGGCAGGGGCACCTTCAGCAGGTGACTTGGTAGGGGTCTCCCACCCACCCCAGGTCCAAATACCAAGTGGCTCTAGAGCTTGGGAAGTTGCCTAAACATTGTAGGCGGGGGCTGCAGGGAGGAGCGATTGGCTTCCCTGCCCTGGCCGAGCCCCAAACTGGACCCGGACAGGTATTTACCAACCCCCCTTCGTCCACGTAGCAGCTCCGAGATGTGCCCCGAGGGGGAGCAGTGAGGGGGAAGTCCGCAGTGGGGTGAGGCTGAAGAGAGAAGCGAAGCTTCTGATACAGGGACCCTCTGCTGGAGTGATACTCTGGGGGGTGAAGTTCTCAGGCCAGAGTGCGGACTAGAAAGTCGAATGCCTTAGAGGGTGAGGTTTAACAAGTTTGCAAAAATGCCCCCACTTCTATTCTTCACCCCTCACCATGTCCACGCCCTTCGCCACGTGTCTGGGCAGCTCCTCCCATCAGGAGGTGGCTCAGTTGGCCCGCTCGTGGAATCCGGGATGGCCTGTGACTTGCTCTGGCCGGCTGAACGCAGGGGAAGCCACGCCGGGCCAGTTCCCAGCCTGGGCCTTAAGAGGCTTCGCCCTGTTCCGTGTCCCCTCTCGGAACCATGCCATGTCTGCGAGGACAGCCCAGGCTCGCCTTCTGGACGTCCGGTCACCACAGACAGCTCCTGACAGCCAGCTGTCCCAGCCATGTGGCCGAGGCCCCCCCCCCCCCCCCCGCTCCCCGCCCCGGTCAGCCCCCAGCCCACCTGCGGTGCTATCTGGGATGCAGGAGGTGGGCCAGCCTAGCCTGGCCTGGCTCACCTGTAGATGAGTGGCCAGCGGCAAAGAGTGGTGGTTTAGTCACTAAGATGTCGGATTGTCACATAGCAGAGCTTACAGACACAGGGGGTTGCCTCAGGCAGCCGTGCACTGCTGGAGGTTGGCTGACGTTTGATGCCGGGGAGAGGCTGGGGGGCGGGCCGTGGGAGCTCAGGGCCCGGATCCCCGCTCGCCCTGGGACTGGCCCGAGGAAGGCCGCCCATCAGAGTCCCCTGCGCTGGGACCCGGCTGACCAGGGGAATCAGAGGGAGCTGTGAGGGCTGTCCCAAGTCCAGGGTGATGCTGGGTCCGGGGACCCAGAATCGAGGCCACTGAGGTCTCTGGCCGTTGAGAAGAAAGGAAGATGGGAGGCGAGCTATTTCCTGCTTGGGAAAGAACCCACGAATGTGGACGTGGGAAGGAGAGTAGACCGCAGAGGAGCTGAGTGGGAACGGGGCGGGGGGGCAGCGGGGAGATACACCTCAGGAGAAGACACCGCCTGGTGGAGGGTGCAGGACCGCTCCCTTCCTGCTGTGCCCCTCAGCTCAGAGAAGGGCGGGACCCCGAGACAGCAGCCTTCCCCTGGGCTGGGGGCCCTGCGTGTCGGGGGTGAGCCTGGGTGGCCTTGCCCAGCAGGTGGCTTAGCTCGACCTGGGTCAGTGGTTCTCAAACTCGAGTGGGCACCAGACTCACCACACACCCCCCCCACCCCCACTCCCCACCCAGGTCCCTTGAGTTCGGATGCAGGAGGCTTGGGGAGGGACCTGAGAAGCTGCATTTCTGATGAGTTCGCTGCTGACGCTGGTCTGGGGCCACCCTTCATGCTAGGGCTTCATTGCAGAAATGCGGCTGCACAGGCCCCAGGATTCTAATCTGATCCACGGGTCATGGTCGTGTGACCTTGGGCACGTCACGTACGGTCTCTGAGCCTTGACTTTCTCATCACTAATGGGGATGATCATCTTCTCCCTTTCAAGGCTTGTTCCGAAAATGAATTGAAAGGATGCATTTAGTGTGTTTGGTGTTTAGGGAGCCCTCAAATATTCGAGAGTAATTATTGTCAGTCTCCAGTGACTTTGGCATCATGGGAGAAGCTTCCGTCTGGGCTTGACCAGACTTCAGGGTGACAGAAGGGGCGGTATTGGTTTGGCCCAGGATGGGCGGGTAGAGTCAGTGAGTTGGTGGCTGCGTCCTAAACTCCACCTAACACCCCAGCTCCCTGCAGCCAGGGGAAGGGGGCTGGAAGCTGGGTTTTCCCTGTTTCTGCCAACATAGCTAGAGAGAGGCAGGCCAGACACAGAGGTCCCTGGAAATAGGGTCCTCTGCCGGGGGGAGCTGAGGTGTAGCCCAAGTCCAGGACAGAGGGCTGCAAAGCCAGGCAGACCTGGGTTCTGGTCCCAGCCCCCTGCCCATGCTTGGAAACCCCTGTGCTCCTCTGTAGCAGTAATAACAATGGTGGTTCTGTCTGAGGGTTGCTGGGGGTTCCCGAGGCCACGTCCCTGGAGTGCTCGCCCAGGGCACAGCCACGAAGTGGGCTCAGGGTTTACGTCATGCTCGGAGCAGTGCTGTGTCAGCATCTGTCGGATGAGTAAAAGGGAGCTGAAGTTCTCGTTCCTCTCAGCCTCGTTTTTGGTTCTTCTGAGCTACCCTGATCCCCACCCAGGGACAGGGCCGCACTGAGCAGACTAGTGTGGGTCCCTTTACCACTTCCCAGGGTACTAGCTCCCAGAGATCCATTCCTGACAGCTGCCCCCGCTTGACTTTGTGCACAGAGCCCGAAGCACCTTAACCAATGGCCAAGGGTGCTGAGGCTTGGGGTGAATGCTCCAGGGGCCTTGCTCCCATCAGGACACCGGGTGTGGCCTAGCTGTCCCCAGAGCTCCCCTGCCAGATTGAGCCAAGGTTGTTGTGATAGCTCATTTTATGTGTCAACTTGACTGGGCCATGGGGTGCCCTGAGAGCTGGGCAAACATTATTCTGGGCATGTCTGCAGGGGTGTTTTGGATCCGTAGACCGAGTAAAGCAGATTGCCCTCCCCAGTGCAGGTGGGCCTTGTCCAGTCAGTTGAAGGTCTGACTAGAAAATAAAAAAAGGCCAACTCTCTCACAAGTAAGGGGGACTCCTGCCTGACTTGAGCTGGGACATCAGACCTAAACCGAAACATCCGCTCTTCCGCCTGCCACCTTTCAGGCTGGAGCCACACCCGCGCTCTCCTGGGTCTCCGGAGTGTCCCTGCAGATCTTGGACTTGTCAGCCTCCATGACTGCGTGAGTCCCTCCATATAACTGGCCTCTGTTGGTCCTGGTTCTCTGACTAACAGTTGCCCTCCGTGGGACTTCGCTTGTATCACAGCCTGCTCGCCCCCCCCCCCTTCCGGCTCCCTGTGTTCCACCCCCCACCTTTCCATCCTGATGCAGCTCATTCACGGGGGTCCTCATCTCACCTTCTTACTCTTAGCTGCGTTCACACTGACACCCTACCCCCCACTCCACCCCCAGACCCCCTGACTCGGAGTGCTGCCCCTTGGTCCCCGCAAACACTCCTACTCTGTCACTCGTTGTCACACTCATGCCTTCCCTCTGGTAGGAGCTGATCAGCCACAAGAGGGGGAAGGGCAAAGCTGGCTGCGGGGGGGGGGGGACCCTGCTTCAACCTGCAGCCTGACCAGGGGGCCAGACGTGGGCCGGCTCCCTTGCCTGGACCTCCTGGCCAAGTGGCCAAGGGCTTGGCAGGGGTCTCAACCCACCATCTGCCCCGGGTGGGAGCCGCGTGAGGGAGGGGCAGCTGCTCCCTCCTCACCTCCAGCCCTGTCCTCCTCAGCGCTCCCCAGCGGGCTAGGGGGCCAGTGGTTGCTGCCAGAGCCGCTGCTGGTGCCCTCATTAATATTCATGACAAGGAGAGGAAGTTGCATAAATCTTCCCTCATACTTAATTAAACCAAACTTCTTTTGATTTCCCCTCTTTCTGCCTCACCGAGTGTGGCCAGCATGCCTGTTAGATGTTCTTCCTCTCTGAGTGACCGGGAGGGGACAGAAACCCCCACGGACTCCAGTCATTGGCTGGGAGCCTGGGGGAGCCAGGTGACCCCTACATGCCCTCGGAAGACCGTGCATGTGGCTTTGGGAACAGCTCTTTGCAGCCTCTGGGGAGTAGCAGAGACCTAGGAAGACACCGGCCACACCCCTTAAAGCATGCCTCTTCTGAGACCTGAAGTATGGAGGTTTGGAAGGGATCTGGGAAGAAGCCACCCACAGCCCCTCCTTCCTTCCTGCTGCTCAGACAGGGAAGAGGGACTTAGCCCCCAAACCTCTGAGGAGGAGCTGAGTCCTGTCGGGAAGTGGCTCTGGCTGTGTCCCCTCCCCTCCTCCCCACTGACCACACTGGCACCCAGCCCAGGGCCCGAGTGTGAACCTGGTCAGAGCGCCGAGGCTCCCTGCACGCCAGGAGCTGGTTAGCGCCCGGCTGACATATCTTTGATATGGAATCATACACGGGAAGCAGCTTGACCCCTGAAGGCCCCTCTTAACGTGGGATTGACACCGAGCATTGACTTTGCTTCAGGCTTATCCACAAATCTCAGCCAATTTTATTAAAGAGCCGCATGTGGTGTGGAACATGCCAGGGAGACAACTTTATTTATAGATCTTGATCGGCAGAGAGGAGCCCACGCTTGATTCCGTTGGTGCCCCGGCCTCAGGTGGGAGGGGGTGATTGGCAGGTGTGGCTCCTCACCCCCCCTCGCCCCCGCCCCAGCTGCACGAACAGACACACAAACACGTGTGCAGACAGACACATGGGCGTTAATGCAGGACAGGCACATACACATTTACAGGAGCACGAGCAAACACGCGTGCGCGCACACACACACACGAGCCCCACAGTCCTACACACTAAATTGTGCCCTATTCCTTCCAAATTCATATGTAAAATCCTGAGCCCCAGTGGGGCTATACAGCTGACCTTTGAACGATGAGGAGGCTGGGGTGCCAAGCCCCCGCACAGTAAAAAGTCTGCGAATAACTTCTTGCTCCCCCCAAACACGTGGGATCCACAGGGGTTGGTTCCAGGACCCCCTGCAAATACCAAAACCCACAGATGCTCAACCGACCTGCAGAACATGGTGTGAGTCAGTGCGTATCGTTGCCCCTCCGCATCTGCAGACGCCCAAATGTGGATCAAACACAGTACAGGCATTTGTTGAAAAAAATCCAGGTATAAGTGGATTCGTGCAGTTCAAACCATGTTGGCCGAGGGTCAACTGTATGTGCAGACAGGACCTTTAGGGAGATAACAAGGTTAAATGAGGTCATAGGGTGGAGCCCTAATCTAATAGGACTGGAGCCTTTATAAGAGAAGGTGGAGCCACCAAAGATATCTCCCTCCCTCCCTCCCTCCCTCCCTCGGCCTGTGCAGAGGGGAGGCCTCAGTGGGAAGGTGGCCACCTACAAGTCAGGAAGAGAGTTCCATCGGAAACTGGATTTTCCAGCTCCTAGATCACGGACCGCAGCCTCCAGAGTGGCGAGAAAACAAATGGACTGTTCGGGCCCCTCCGTCTGTGAATTTTACGGCAGCTCAGGCCGACTCGCACGTACAGGGACGCGCCCACGCACAGGAGCAGGGGCCTGTGGAGACGTCACTACAGACCTGCCCCCACAGCTGTGCACCAGTTGGCCAACCTGAGACACAGGCACACGGGGACATACGCTGACCTTGCTAGACCAAGGCAGCCTCTGCCCTGATTGACCCCAAGCCCTAAGGAGCTGCTCAGGGATGGGCTGGTGACCTGGGGGCGCAGGGAGGGCAAGGAGATGCGGACATGAGCATGGGCTGTAGGAACACAAACCCAAAGATACGTGTTTACAGACATCCCGACCTTGCGTGTACAGAGTTCTGTAATTAATAAAGATAAACAAGGCCTGCAAGACCGGCTTACTCTAAATGCAGTTGGCATGTGTAGAGTTCACTTGGAGCCAGGCATCTCACCCGTGTCGCCTCATTTTCGACTTTTCAACTCCGAAAAAGCATGGACACTCTGCGGAGAAAACCGAGAATCATCAGAAGAGGTGCCCAAGGTGTCACAGCTGAAGACAGACAGGCTGAGCCGATCGGCCCCTCGCACCCAGGCCCCACCCTTAGCCACGGCCTGCAGCACATGCAGAATTGCTGATAACCGCCAGCATTTCTTGAGGGCTCACCGAGTGCCAGGCGCCGGGGATCAGAGCGTCAGAACCCCGGGCAGACAGTCCTCTTCGTTCTGTTCCCGGCAGTCCCGTTGACGGGATCATACCTGACCCCACACAGGCAGGGCTCCGGACCTGGCTGACTCAGCTGGGAAGGGAAGGGCGAAGAGACGCCCGTCAGCCAGGCTGCCGTCCAGCCAGGCTGCCGTCCAGGCCAGCTAATGGGAGAGGTCTTCGGGTCTCCTCATCATTAATTTCAGGCTGCTGTGCGGCCATCAGTGCGGACCAAATGCAGACACGAGCAGGTGACCTGTCTGGGGGCTGGTCAGACAGGGCTTCTCTCTGGCTGCAGCAAGGTCAGACCGGACATGTTTTGGCTCCAGAAGCCTCTCTCTCTGGAGACAAGGGTTCCGAAGGGACATGTGGATTTCTGCCAAGTGAGCATGTTCGAGGAAGATGGACTTCAACCAGATTTCCTCCGCTCCTTGTGCTGAGCCCGGGCACAAGTCTCAATGACCACTCAGAGCCACTGACCCTGAGGCGGCCTGGGTATCAGGAGGACCTGATGGGGCTGAGAATGGCCCCTCAGAGAGCAGAAGCCCCAAGGGAGCTGGGCAGGATGCGGGTCACAGGACAGGAAGGGAGGGGGGATTCTGGAGGTGGGGGTGGCGGGACCAGGGCTGGGAAAAGTGGCCTCGTGGACGCGGTAGTGAGGACGGGGAGCCTAGGCTCCACCCGAGTGGCACTCCCGACCTTGCTCGAAAGAGCCTCGGCCTGGGTGGGAAACTGAGGCAGGCGACGAGCAGTGAGGACAGAGCATCAGGGAAGGGTTCCAGGCCGCAGGGATCATGCAGGAAGCGGGACCGGCCTGGGGCAGGGCTGCTTCTTCCCTGCTGGTGAGGCGACTGCCTGGGGCGGGGCTGCTGGGGTGTCAGGACGGGTCTGAGGCAGGCGGGGGGCGGGCAGCAGGGCCACCAGCAAAGACGGGGTTTCCAGCGTGGCTGAGAGGGGATGCGGAGTGACTGCTTAATGCGCTCGGGGTTTTATTTTGGGGTGAGGAAAATGTTTGGGAACTAGATAGAGGTAGTGTTTGGGCAGCATTGCGAAGGGACTAAATGCCACTGATTGTACACTTTTAAAAGGTTAATTTTGTGATATGTATACACACACACACACACACATATATATATATATATATAGAGAGAGAGAGAGAGAGAGAGAGAGGGCATTTAGCTCTATGCACCTGTCCTGCCCTTCAGCTGGGTAACATCGGAAGCATTTTGGTTATAACCTGAGCTTCACTGTCCTCCTCTGTAAAATGGGATAAGATTAGCACTCACCTTCTGTATTGCTCTGGATAAAATGATGAGGCGCATTCGAGAGGACCTAGACCATAATAGGAACTCTGCCAGTTTGTAAAATAAGCCAAAGGGCTTTCTACAAATAGATGTGCCTCACAGTCTCCTCCATCCCAAGGCACACCCCCCCGACCCTCCCCCCCCCCCCCCCCGCACACGCACACAGAGGCAAATTTCAACAGCGCTTGTGACCAGGGCTTTGGTTCAAAACTTTGCCAGCCCCTGGGCAAGACTTCCAGCAGCCAACGCAAGGACACCCTCCCCGCCTCCTGGCCCAATAGGCACATCAGTCTCCCATCAAGGCCTCCCTGAAGTATAGATCCCAGCGGAGAAGTGCTGCAGGGTGCCACCCATGGGAGCTTGAGAGACACTTAAGGAAACTGAGCCAGAAAGAATAGTGGGAGAGGAGAGGAGAGATGCATTCTGGGAGTTGTAGTTCATGAATAGTTTCCTGGAAGAAAAGGACTGTAGAGGGTTCCATGTATCCAGACTTCTCCCAAACGCTAATACAACAATGAAGAAAAAACCCTTTTGGCCTAAGAATTTTATGCCTGTGTTCTCCAGTGCAAAAGCAGCGGATGTACTTCTACAGATAAGACCTGGAAAGTCTATACCCTGGGCTCATCCTGAAAAAATACGTTAAGAAGTATTGTAGCTCAGTTCTTCCTGACCTTGCCCACGTGCTGGCGTGAAAACAAGGGGGTGACGTTTGTGCCAGTCACTGGCTGGAGAGAGTCTGCTCTCGCTGGGATCGATAGCAAAGAGAGCCGGGCCCGGGCAGAGCATGCTGGGCGTGTGAGGAGAGTGGATTAGGGCAGCGAGATGGGGAGCACAGAGCAGTCAGGAGGGTGCCTCGGTGAGAGGCAAGCAGCCGTGAGCTGAGGGGACAGCCAGGAGTCCACGGGACGGACGTGGGCCCAAGAGGATGAGCAGCTGTGCCGAACGCTGCTGAGAGGCCAGGGGAAGTGAGGACCAAGGACCGGCCCCCAGAATTAGCATCGTGGATGTCCCTGGTGCCTCGGACGTGGGTGATTGCCGAGGAATAGCGGGTTTGTCAGAGAACGGAACACAAGTGGCGAGAACGGGGCGGGTAATGCTTCTGAGGGTTTTGCTGCGACAGCGAGTTGAGTCATGGGGCAGCTGGAGGGGAAAATAGAACCCAAAGTTGTCTTTCACAGGGTGGGGGAAATGTCAGAAGAAGGACGGGGGGTGATTCCCTGGGAGGGGAATTTGGGATGCGGGAGAGAGGAGGGCCGTGTCTGCCCTTGAGCGGGAAGAAGGGTAGAATCTAGTGCTGTAGGGGAGGGTTGGGGGGCTGGTTTCGTGTGATGGGAAAGAAGCCAGAGGCTGACGTTGTGTGTGCTGGTGGGGGGACGGATCTGGTGGGTTCTGGGAGAGAGGGGATGGCAGAGGAGGTCTTGGAAGGGCGAGGAAAGAGGAGAAGGTTCGAAAGCATCTCGGAGATGGGAGAAGGAGCAGACTGGGGCGGTCCAGCGCAGTTGCTGGGCCCCACCACGGCCCATCGACACTCTGGTCACAGTGTGCAAGGGAGGGCCGTGATCAGGGCGGCGTGTTTTTCTCGCATCATGCGGAGCCGATGGGAAGCAGGGAAGGAACTGGATTTAACTTGGACTGTGGTTTTTGCCACATGTGCGTCCCAGTGTGAGAGAGGGAGAGGGTGGAGACAAGCGGAGATGTTAACGATTGGCTGTGAATCTGCAGCTGAGTCAGAAGGAGAGCGGGTATAGACCATGAAAAGGTGGCATCAAGGACCACGAGTCTCTGTGGGGTGAAAGGGTAGACGAACCGGCGGGAGAGACGGGGGATGTTCAGACAGTGAGGCGTATAAAATGGGAATTATGGAGATGCTACCGGTGATGAGGAAGTCTAGGATATGGCCGTGGGGTAGAGTGGCTGAGGTAGGGTGAAGGAGGTGATTGGAGGAAAAAAAAACTCGGACACTGAAAGCCCAGAATGTTAGAAGGGTCATCTCGGGGCGCACTGAAACCATAAAGAGTGAGTGCCAGCCCGCCAGGAGCTAAACTCAGCGAGAGACACGGAGCTCAGTGGCAACAGCAGGTTGCAGCCGTGAGCAGGGCGGAGAGTAGGTTCCTGGGGCGACTTGAGATTCAAGGCCGGGCTTGTTCGGGCATGAGAGAGTGAGGAGCATTGATGGCAGCCCCGGTTTTCCCTGCCCTCCTGCCTCTACCCATCGCAGTGTGACTTTGCAGAAAGTTCTGTCAAGAGGGCAAGCCTGTTGCCTACACCTTGCATCCGGGCTGGCCTTTTGAGTTGCGTTGGCCAATAGAACGCAGCAGAAGCAGGGGCGTGCCACGAGCCCCCACTCTCTCCGAGTCCTGTCCAGCTGTCCTACGAGCAAACATGGGCCAGCTCTCCAGAGGCTGGAGGTTTCCCCAGCTGAGGGCATCCAACTTCAGCCCGCGCACGGATCTGCAGGGCTGCCTACTCGAGGCACAGCTGGCCAGAGCCAGTCGGGTGAGCCCGGCGAAAACCAGAACTGCCCAGCAGACCCGGAAACTCGTGAACCAAACACGTGCTTTTTGCTGCGAGCTGTTTTGCTGTGATTTGTTCCTCTTGCTGTGGACCAAGGCCCCTTGAACTCAGTGGCCTAAAGCACCACCCATTTATTAGCTCACAGGTCTCAAGGTTCGAAGTCCGGGTGGGTTCAGGTGGGTTCTCTGCTTTGGGTCTCACGGTCCGCATTTTCTTCACTGCTGAGCCGGGTAGTGTGCTATATTTATAGTCCTTTCTCATGCAGCTTGGAGTAGACAGCTGCTGGCTTTCGTTTATTCAGTTAGATTTTTCTGTCACTGTGACTGTTCAAAAGAACTGTGAGACCCGAATGGCCCTTTGCACGTGACCGAACACGTCAGGCGTTCTGCCACGTTTTGTGCGAGAACAAACGCCTGCTCTCGGGCCCGCTGCACGGCCGTGGTCCCTTCGCCTCTCCCTTGTGTCCTAGACCCCGAGGCTTCCTCCTTCCTCCTTTACTCCACGTCAGAGGACCCATCCTCCAGTAACCCCCTGCAAATGGTGTATGGGAAGGGCATTTTTTGAGACTTTCCTGAGTATGTTTTATTCCTTTCTCACAATTGTTTACTATTTGGGCTGTGTATAGACCTTCAGATTAAAAGATCATTTCCCGTCAGAACTGGGATGACATTTGCTCTGTTGCCTTCTGGTCTCACTGTAACTGATGAGAACTTGGATGCCATTCTTGGCATGTGGCCTGTTTCTCTCTGTCCATGGCAGCTTCTAGGATGGGTTGGGGGCGGGGCTAACGCTCTGAAGTTCCAGGACGATGGGCTTTATGGGAGGACCTGCCCCTCACTGCTCTGGATGCTCAGTGGGCCCTCCAGTTTGGGGGCTCGCATCCTTGAGTTCTGGAATCCGTCTTCCATCGCTTCTCCCGGGTTCCTCCCTGTCGTGGGCTCTGTTCTCCCTTTTTGGAAGTGCTGTTTGTGAGGTGTTGAGTTTCCTCAACTGGTCCTCTGAGTTTTAAATCTTTTTCCCCCCTCTTTTTTTTTCTCATTTCTGCTCCTTTGGGGTGAGGAGCACCTAAGTGGGAGATTTCTTCAGTTTTATCTTTGACTCTTTCTCTTACTTTCTGAATTTCTGTCACCATGTTTTAAATTCCAGCAGCTAAGGACTGTCCACCATATTGCATACCACAAGGTGATGTTTGATGAGCCTTCTCTGTTTTCTCTGACGTTTGAGATGATGGGCTTTAAAAATCAGTTTAGAGGCCGTGTGCAGGGGGAGCCTGTAAGCCGGTGGGCTTCCCCAGGAGTGACCAGGCGGGGCTGTGGTCATTTCACTGCTGACTCCCAAAGGTTCAAATCTGTCAGTTTTCTCTAGGAACTTACATTTCTCAAAAACAAAAAACCACACCAAACTAAAAAATCTCCCCATTTCTTCTTGGGCGATGGTCCTCAACCTTTTTGGCACCAGGGACTGGTTTGCTCACTTGCCCGCCACTCGCCTCCTGCTGTGCAACCCAGTTCCTAACAGGCCACCAACGTGCACCTGCATGTGGCCCAGGGCTTGGGGACCCCTGCTCTTGGGGGCAGATTCCTGGCTGTTGGAGCTTTGGGGGGTAAGTGGTAGAAGGGGCAGGGGCTGAAGTTGGGGATGAGAGGCTCACCGTTTCATGTGCGGTCTTTGGTGTCATCCTGTTTTCAGCCTGGGACCCCTCTTCCCGTGGGACCCCTCTTCTGGACCGGGATTCCTGGGTCTGAGCCTGTCTGGCTTATCCATGGAACAATACCTTGTCTCCTGCTGGGTAGGGGAGGGGCAGCTGGTGTGTGGGTTGGAAAAACAGACCAGGGAGGGGGTGGGAGACCTGACAGCTTCTTCCACAGACTCCACCCAACCCATCAACTTAGGAACCCTCCTCCATTTCCGTCATTTGAAACAACAAACAGCCGTACTTCTGCTCCCTCTCTCAGCTTCCGGTCTCATCTCTCTCTTCCATTTGTACCAAATCTCATTGAAAGAATTGTCTTCCATCCGGTATGGCGGCCACTACTTACATGTGGCTCTTGAGCCCTTGGGATGGGGCCAGCCAGACAGAGCTGTAAAGGGAAAACACACACCCGATCTCAAAGAGTTGGTATGAGAAAGAACACAAAATATCTCATGAGTAATTCTTTACGTTCGTTACATGGGGAAGCGATAATCTTTTGTATGGATTGGGTTGAAGAAAAATCTATCACTAAAATTAATCTCGCCTTTTCTTTTTCCTTTTAAAAATGTGGCTACTAAAAATGTTAAAATGTGATAGGTAACTTGCATTCTGTTCGCATTGGGCAGGGCTGGTCTGAAGTCATGCTCCAATTTCTCCCTCGTTGTGCCCTCTTGAGGACCCCACCCTGGCCCTTCCACGGAAATGACTCTGTTACGGTTCGCGGACAGCTGCCATGTTGCTAACCCCCAGTTCTCACGCCCCCTGTTATTCGGCATCTCAGCAGCTCGAGCCACAGCTGGTCACTCTGTCTGACCTGAGACACTGTCTTCGCTTGAACTCCAGGACAGCGCACGCCCCTGGTCCCCATCCTGTCTCTTTGAGGGCCCCTGCCCAGGCCCTTTGCTGACTCCTCCCCCTCTCCCCACACCAGCATGCGGCCAGGCTCCAGAGCTCAGCCCTTGGGCCTCCTGTCTCCCCACCCCACTTCCCTCGGTGGTCGCATCCACACTCACCACTTTAGATTCTGTCCGTACGTGACCGGGGCCACCGACCTTGTCTCCCGCCAGCCTTCCCCACACCGGCTTCCTTCCCCAGCTGCTCCCGACACAATCCAGCCTCCAGGCCTTTACATTCACTGTGTGCTCCCCCTGATGGAACGTTCTATCCCCAGCTTTCTGAACCACCCCTTCCCTTGCCCGCCGTGAGGCCCTACTCACCTGCAACCTTGTCAGGGAGGCCTCCATCCCACTCTCTCTAAAATCGCACCCCTCCCCACGCGGTGCTCCCTGTCCTTTGCCTCCCACACTTTTCTCCTGAACGCCATCTGCTACCCTCTGCTTCACGGGCTACCTCCCCAGCTAGAACGGAGGCTCCGTGAAAGCCAAAACCTAGCACCGCCAGGGTCCCGTGGGTGACCGATCAGGTCCTGCTGCTCCAGCCCCGTCTTCCTTGTGTCCTGGGAAGCCGGTGCCCCCAGGCTCTGCACCTTTCCGGGGCGCCGTGCTGTGCTTTGGGGCGCTCATTGTTGGCATCCCCGCTGAAGGCCCTTGCTGTCGGTCTCTTCCAGCTTTTCTAACGCCTCGTCCTTGAAACGCACCGACGTCTCTCATCTCCCTTCACGGCCCCTCTGTGTTCACGGGTTCATGTCGTTTTCCTGCCTTTTCTTTTAGAGAGGTTTCAGAAGGAAGCAGAAATTAAAAAACAAAAACAAAGAACCAACTTTTTTCAACCTCCCACATTTAGCTGTGAAGTCCCAGCATAGCATTTCGAGGAACACCTTTGACCCCTAACTGTGGGGGCACTAGTCCGTGGGTGTGCGCTTCCGCCGAACCTGGCTGCGCGGGACTCGGCCGTGCAGACAGGCCGCGACTTATCGCTCCAGTTCCCAGCACCGACCCGTTAGAGGTGTTCCCAATTTTTCGTTATGATAAGACACTACAATTCCCATTGTTATAATGTATCTTCTCCTAGCTTTGTGATTATTTCAGTTCTAAGGAGTGGATTTTCAGAGGCCGGAAGGCATGTATACTTTTAAGCCTTCCGATGCGACGCGTGTGACTAAATTGCCCTTCAAGAAAAGTATTCCAATTTACACCCCTCCCCGCAACAATTGCTGGGGAGAGTCCGCGTCTGCACGCGGCGCACCCCAGGAGTGGGTATTATCGTTATTTTAAATCTTTAACGGTGTGACAGGTGGAAAACCCGTCTGAGTCTTATTGTGGTTGGTATTTTCCTTAATTACCAGTGAGGCTGAGCATCTTTTCATATTTACTCGCCTTTTATATTTCTTCATCTGTTCATGACATATTGTAAAAGATAAAAACAGGTTATAAAACGTTATGTACAATAGGATCCTAAGTTTGTAAAAAAAAAAAAAAAGGTTATCTGTGCGGAGAGAAACAAGACTGGCGGGAAAGAAAATACAAGTGTGGACGCATTCATGCTGGGGCCGCGGCCTAACGAATGAGTTTTATTTTTCAAACTTTTGTGTATTTTCCTGATTTTGTACAATGGATGGACATTATTTTTGCAACCAAAAAATGTGATTTTATAGGTAACAATATAGTAAGCATATTAAAATAGCCCAAAGTTTTAAGAGTAAACTCGGTTAACCACAGCAGCCCGTAGGTTCGTAGAAGAGCAGACGCCCACCAAAGCCCCAAGGACACCGAAGATCGGTTTCCTTTACAATGGCAGAAAACCCACGCGTGATACGTTCTGTCTCCAGGAAGGGCAGAGGTGGGCTACCGGGGGCGGGGCAGCAGGCCCAGGATGTGGCCGGTGGGTACCAGGCGCTCACAGGCATCAGTGGGTAATTACATCTCCTTTTAACACATGCAAATTGTATCAGTATTATTTATATATTCAAAGCCACGGATGAATAATATATGCATTTATGCAGAGGTAATTGCCTTAGCCAGGTTCTTCCTGGGACTTTTATTGTCTCCCCAGACACTGAATATTCAGCTCCCCTCTCCTGACTTGGAGTGGGGGGGTGGTGTGCAGTGATGATGTTTGCAGCCCGACCTCCTCCAGAGAAGGCGAGGTGGCTGAGCAGGGGAAGGAACCCCCAGTTGGTGTGTGGGGGCAATAGGGGCCAGGGCGCTGGACTTCCCACTCCAGCTGACTCCTCCATGGCACATCTGGGAAGGGATTCTGGGGCAAAGGGACAGGGCTTGGTTCTGAGTCCCTGGATCTGGCCCCCTGAGATGACACTTGGCTTCTTTCTTTGGGGCAAACTGTCAGTCCCTCACGTGTCTTAGTTACACCTGGACGTCAGCTCTGTCCACGCAGCCAGCACCATGCGCAAGGCCTCCCCCTTCCGTGTCCCAGTGGCAGCCTTCCTTCTGAACAGAGGTTTTGGCCTTGACCTGTGCCTTTTTCCAGCCTAGTCCAGCCAGAACCAAGTGGGTGTCAGCTGTGACTGTGGAGGGCTTTTAGTCTCTGTGGAGCATGCTGGGTAAAGACCCTCTCTCTTCTCTGGCCCCTTATCCCTGGCTGTGCCCCAGGAGGATGCAGGAGGGGCCAATGAGGCATCTTTCCCGAGGGCTTCGATGACGAGATGGGCAACCAAGCCAGCCTGCAGGGGTGAAGG
The DNA here is from genome assembly GCA_039655065.1 of Glossophaga mutica. NCBI lineage: Eukaryota > Metazoa > Chordata > Mammalia > Chiroptera > Phyllostomidae > Glossophaga > Glossophaga mutica. The sequence continues at coordinate 211,892,060 of CM077305.1, forward strand.
ACACAGCTGGGCGCTGGGATCCACAGGGGAGGGACATCCCCACAGCCAGGTGTCGCCCTGTATCACCTTCTCTGTGTCTCTCACGCCTGAAAAGGTGCCACTTTGGGAGCATGGGTTCAGAGGCAGCACCTGCTGACCCTGCTGCCTCCCCCATGTGTCCTGATGGGGCGGGGGCGGGGGTGAGCCCACGAGCGATCACATGTAGACAACTTTAAGAAAACTGGCGGAGAAAGGATCGAGAGCTTGGGTGGAAAGAAGAATATGTTCGAGAAAAATAATTTAAGATGGTGCAGCCCTGAGCACAGTGTTCCGTGATGGGACGAGCCGGCAAGTGCGTGGGGCAGGTGGGGTGAGGGTTGCTGGTGGAGTGAGGTCTGGGGGAGGTGAGATGGCAGAGGTCTGGGTCGCAGGGAAGCCGCACCCCCGGGTGGAGAGCCACGTGCTCTGAGGCAGGAGGCGCCAGGGCGGAGCGTGGGAGCACAGGAGACTGGGCAGGTTTGTGAGATGCAGGCTGGGTGGGTCGGGGAGGCGGGGAGCGCTGTTCTTTCCACTCACTGAGGACAAGGTGGGCTCCTGAGAGCACGTGAAGGGGTGTGGAGGGAGGGGGCTGGGGACATGGTGCAAAACTGAAGTAACTTCCGAGGGAGTGGGAGAGGAGTCCAGCATCTGCCATGTCCCCAAAGCCTCTCTGAGTGTGGGTCACCTGTGGCCTCCACATTGCCCAGTTCGAGGTCAGCTCTCAAGCCGCTCAGACGCGCTCACCAGCACAGGATGTGGGCGTTCCCTCCCTCCCTCCCTGTAACCCTGTCTTTGCATGACTTACAAGATGCTCTTAGTTCTCCCACCTGCCGCCAGCGCCAGCGGCTCCCCCTTGCTCTCCTTTGCTGACTCCTCCACTCATCCTAAAACCTCTGCGTGCTCAGGCTTCAACATCTGGGGACACTCACTCTCAGGTGTCACCTTCATGTCTTAAACCCCATCATGTGGGGTGCACTCTCCAGCCCTGGCACCCCCACTCCAGGCTCAGCTACCCGACTGTCCACTCAGCAGCCGCACAGTTGTGTACCAGACGCAGCAAACCTAACACGTCCACAACCACGGTGCTGATGAGCCTCCTTAAACCCACTCGTCCTCGTCTCCCCCAAATGGCACATGGCAACTGCATTTTACCAGTGGCTCAGGACCCTTGGAGTCATTCCTGATGCTTCCCTTTCTCTCCAAACCCACATCCAATCTATAAGGAAACCAGGATCCATACTTTCAAAACACATCCCCAACCAGACCACCTTCAAGGGCCTTCGCTGCCACCACCCCAGCGCAAGCCCAGGTCTTCTCTAACCCTGGATCCTGCGGCCGCCTCCTCACCCGCCCCTGCTTCCACCCCTCTTCCTGGCGCTTCTCACACAGCGGCCAGAGGCACCCGTTCCAAGCATGGGTCAGAGAAGGTCACTTCTCGCCTCCTCCGGGTCTCACCTTACTTCCAGTAAAAGCCAAACTTTGCCGTGACCTCTAAAGCCCTAGATCAGCTCGCCTTGCCCCTCCCTGCCCACTTTTCTGCCATCATGTCTGACCACGCTGTCCCTGCTCATACTGCTCCTGCCACCCTGGCCGTCACTGCCTGGGGCTGGCCTGGGGCTGTGCTTTGGGTTCTGGGCGGCAGCTGCTGTGGTTCAGTCATCTCAGAACTCATTTGAGGTGATGCGGAAACCCACCTGCCAACGCCACACCGGGAGATGCCCGGACACGGCCAACCGCACAGCCAGGTCGTGCTCCCACCGGCTCAGCATCTGCTCCGTGAGGCACGGGCCGTGGGGGCGTGGAGCAGCCGCTGGGGACGCTGCAGATGGCAGAGGGGTTGTCATTAGCCAGAGAGCAGCAGGGTCCGGGCCCCTGGCTTGGGGAAGATGATGGGGGAGGGGTGGCTTCACTGGAGAGGGTATATTAAAATTTTTTTATCATAAAAAATTCAAACAGTCAAAATTGCCAGGCATAATGAACACTCTGTAGCCATCAGCCGGTTTCAACAATTATTAACTCCTGGCCAATTTTGTTTCATCTGTATTGTCATTCACACCCCCCTCGATTATTCTGGAGCAGATTCCAGTCACGGTAACATTTTAACCTTCAGTATCTTAGCGACGTACGGGGTTTAGATTTCACCCAGAGCTGCCCCCATGGGCCAGGTGATCCCTCGCTTCCTCACTTCGGGGATGAGACGGCTCTGAGCCCAGGCTGTGGTCTGGGGCTGCGGTTTCTCGGACACCCCATTCCTCACCCTCCGGGCTGGGTATGTGGCAAATGACAGTGTCCCAGGTGGAATTCTCATCTTTCAGGAAATTCTGTTGTCAAAGAGGGCAGTTGAGAGCGGCTGCTTGGGACCAGGGACTTTCAGAGTGCCACCCCTGGAGCTTGGGCCGCACTGGCAGGGTGGGGCACAGAACCGGGGTGGGGGGGCGGGCAGCCTTCCGAGAGCCTTTCCACAGTGACTTAGAGAAAAACGCAGATCCTTATCAAAATCCCAGCAGGCTTGCGAGCAGAAGTTGACAAATGGATTCTAAAATATTTATAGAATAGCAAAGGACCTACCATAGTCAAAACAATCTTGTAAAAGGGAAATAAAGTGGAGAAGTTTCTCCACCTGATTTTAAAACTTACTGTAAAGGTATGGGGATTAGGACAGTGAGATCTGGTGTAAGGACCAATCAGACGGACCAACAGAACCAAAGACGGTCTAGAACAGACCCCCACACATACAGTCAATTGGTTTTATTTTTGACAAAGGCAACAAGGATATTCAAAGTGAACAGAAAAAGTCTTTTCAACAAATAATGCTGGAACGAACAGATAAATTTATGGGGCGGGGGGGAATCCCCTGACCCTTCTCTCTCTCACACACACACAGGTCACTTACAGATAGATCATAAAAGCAACAAATATAAAGGAAATATAGGAGAAATACATTCATGACGTTGGTGTAGTCCAAAATTTATTAGAGAGGACACAAAAGCATGAACTATAAAAGAAAAAGTTGGTGAATTGGACATTGTCAAAATTAAAAACTTCTTATCCAGGGACATTGTTATGAAAATAAGTGGGCAAGGCAGATTAGGAGAAAATATTAACATATATCTAGCAGAGGACTTGTATTGTTAATATATAAATATGTCCTATACATCAGTAATAAAAAGACAATCTAAATAAAACTGAGCAAAATCCTTAGACACTTCACCGAAGGAAATATATAAATGGCCAATAACCACATGAAAAGCTGATCAATAGCATTAGTCATAAGAAAATGTAAGTTAAAACCATGATTAAATACCACCACACATAAGAGAATGGAGAAAATTTTTTAAATTGACAATATCAAATGTTGACAAGAACATGGGGCAACCAGAAAACTAACTTTGCTGGTGAGAGTGTAAAATAGTACAGCCTTTTGGAAAGCAGTTTAAAAGTTACTTGGAAAGGTTAATATACACTTAGTCTACTTACCAATTTCCCTTCTAGGTATTTACCCAAGAGAAATAAAAAGCATTTCCACACACAAAACATCTGTATACAAATGTCTGTGGAAGCTATTTTTCATACTAGCCATACTTTGGAGACACGTGATCATCAGCAGGTGAACGAGTCAGCAAACCCTGGCACAGTCGTACGATGCGAGTTATTCAGGAATCAGAGTGTACGAACTACTGAGGTACAAGGGCACACACTCCATGACTTCACGGATACGAAGCTCCAAAATCGACTCAAACTAATTAAAGCAGCGGTGGTCTTTGGGACTAAGGGGAGGAGGGTGATCGCAAAGGAGTAAGAGAAAAGTGTCACAGAATAATGCAAGTGCTCTGCGTCTTGTTTGCGGTGGCGATTTCCATGGATTGTACACGTAGGGTCTGTGCATTTCGTGGCGTGCAATCCTTTCCTCTCCCCTAAAGCTGGGAAACTTTCAGGTGATTCACTCCGACCTCTAGTTTCAGAGGGATGCCTGAGACACCCAGAGAAGGCAAGGGACCAGCCTAAGGCCACACAGCAAGCCGGGGCCCAAGTAAGTGCTGGAACCTAGTCCCCTCCCAACTCTCCCCACGTGTCCACCGATTGGGCCACCTCCTAGCTGTCTGACCCTTGGAGGTCTCCCACCGTGACCAGAGATGAGGGAAGAGAGAGAGAAAGAAGGGTGGAGTAAGGGCCCCCCACACTGCTTCTGCAAAGCCCGGGAGAGGCTTTTTGCACACCAGGCTTGGGCAGCCTGGAACTGTCCCGCTACATTAGAGGACTCCAACGTAATGAAAGGGTTACCAGGTTACCTAGGAGTGGTGGTCCCAGCGCTCCCCCAGCCTCAAAAGAGGTAGGAGGATGCGCCTGCCCAGTGCAGGCAGTCTGCGGAGGGGGGCGAGGTGAGCTAGGAGGAGCGCAGGGGAGAGGGGCAGGCGGGGAAGGGAAGAGGCGGCCAGAGCTGGAGCCTCCGCGGACCCTCTGGCCCCTAAATCACATGGCCGCATGAATAATAAATAAGGACCGCTCGGATCCTTAATAGTAGTCGCATGTCTTATTAAACTAATATTTCACAAACTTTTATTCTCCCTGTGGTTGGAGGTCGGGAACAAAGCCCCCCACCGCCAACCTTGGGCCTGCAGCGGGGACTGGGGGCCACCCCCTCCTGGAGGGTTGGAGGGGACCCATCCGTCTTCACTGTTAAAAAGCACAAGGCGACCAGGGTCCTTCTCTGGGCCAGGCGCTGCGCAGGGGACATGGAGATGGCTGGGCCCCCCGTTCCTGCTGCGAGGGGCTCCTGGGCAGGGGGAGGCGGCAACAGACCGCTGCGCAGACCACTGTCGTGGGAGTGAGCAGTGCGAGGCCCAGAGGGCTGAGCCGTGGGGAGGTGGGGACAGCGCCTCCAGGCAGGGGAGGAGGATGGGGACAGATGGGTGCCGAGTCCTGGCCGCGTCCCTCGGGACAAGGGGACAAGGGGGAAGCGCTTCTCCACACGGCGGCTGCGCAGAGAAGCCCAGAGTCAGGCCCTCCTGGTGCCGGCCCTGCTTCTGCCACCAGCCGTGTGGCCTTGGGACTGTCTCCTTGCTCTCCCAGGGTCTGGAGAGGACAAGGGACAGACAAAGCCGGAGAGCTTGCGGAGCAGGAAGCCAGGAGGGGCCCTGAAGATAGACAGGGCTCCTCCAGGAGCAGAAAGGGCAGGGACCCTGGGGACCCTGGGGAGCCTGAGGCCCAGGGTAGGGGTGAAAATGCGCCCCTCCTTTTCTCAGCCGAGGATTCGTCCTTGTTAGAGATCCGGGCTTCAATCCTGGGCCGAATGACTCATCTACAGGCGCAGAATCCCAGGCTGCCTTCGCACGGTCTTCAGCAATTTGCAGGGAACAATCTGACACGAAGAGCACACAGCAGGTGCCTAATCAGTGTCTGTTCCCATCACTTCCCCTTGAAGCTGCAGTCTTCTGGTCCATCCGCTCGACTCCCCCAGAGACTCCAATGGATGGTCTTGGGGTACCTAATTCGGGCTGTCCCACCGCCACCGCACCGCTGGTGGACGTGACATCTCCCAGGCCCTTCCGACTCTACAGGGCCAACCCCAAATGGCCCGCCTGCCCCTCGGCCCTCACACCCGGGCAGTCCGCTGCTTCTTTATGAATGGCAGCACCGTGCCTCCACTGATGGGGTTCTCCTGCGCCCAGGACCCCCAGTCCACTGAAATTCACCCAGTCCTGCCTCTGAGCCGGCTCTCAGACCTTTCCTGTCCCCTCCACCTGCTCCCACTGCCCTGGCCCCCAGACCCTGGCCAGGTCTTCCTGCTTCTACTCCCCCACCCCCATTCGTCGTACGTCCACTGCCCGGCCGCTGCCCGCCACTCAGGCGTAACCTGGGAAGGCTCCGGGGCTCCGTCCTGCCTGCACGAGACAACTCGGGCTCGGGAGCCTGACATTAATGCCCTCCCCACCTACCAGCTGGTCCCCACCCAATATTCTAGACCTACAGGGCAAACATAGGTTCACAGCTGTGAGTATGTAGAACAGAATTTATTCTTGTATCATCATTCCTTATTGTATTACTTTCCATACGAACAACTGTAAACCTACGTTTGCCCCCCGCCCCCCGTAGTCCCCCTACACCCGTGCCCCAACACACACACACACACACACACACACACGGGCCCACGCTGGGCCAGTCACCGTTCTCAGCCACGTCCCTGGGATATAGTATTTTATTGAGAAGAGTGCAGACCAGCCACCTGCATTTCTTGGAGCAAGCTGTTCAACCTTTCTGGCTTCCTCATCTGTAGAAGGGGAAAACCAAAAAGCTCAACTGCCAGGATCAGCACTAGTAGCATTATTGCATGAGTTTCGGTGTCTCACTCACGATTCTGGAATGGAATGGAGAGCGACGATCTGCGTCCGCCCGGGAGCGGGTGTGCTCGTTAGGAAAAGGCCGCATCTGAGTGTCCCGTGTTCTTGCCCACGGGTGGCTGGTCCAGGAGGTCAGAGCAGGGAGGCTGAGAGGAGGCATCCAGATTCCTAGAAGGCCGGGGGGGGTACGATGGGAGACGTGGAGGGGGAGTGGGACAAAGAGCTCTGTCCACAGGGGTGTCCAGGGGAGTGCCCGGGGTCAGTTCCGTTCAGCTCCCTTCTCAGTGCCTTGCATATGAAGTCCAGGGGGCTTTGCTGGTCCCGTAGGGCTGACTCTGGAACCGGGGCAAAGGGAGACGCACTCAGCCGCATCAAGACATGTACCAGGGACCCATGGGAGCTCTTATATCTGGAAAGGACTTAAAGGAGAGAGTCCCAAGCTACCCAGTGTGCGTGGGGGAGGGGCAGGGGGATGATAGCAACGGCCATGACTACTAACAGGCTTTTCTTCTGTTGTTCAGCCCCGGTACACACAGGCCCTATCGTACTGGAGGAAACGGGGCCTCCCGCGGGTGGAAGGACCGTGCCAGGCCACCTGGCCAATGGGTGGCAGGCCAGGACCCAAACCCAGAGCACACTGCGTTGGTGCCTGCTGCTCTGAGCTGCCGCCCCTTGGGGTGGCAGCCTCAACAGCCTGTAGTCTCGGGGGTTCATGCCTTTGACCACGTGAAACAAATCACAGAAGAGATGGATGGGGAGAAGCCTCAGGGCTCCGGGGAGCACTCCAAACACACACACCTGGGGTAAAGGAAACAGCCTGGCCCCATCCGCCCTTCTCAGCGCATAGCAGGCCCCTGGCCCTGCCAGGAGGCCTTCCTGCCTGGCTGGAGCTGCCCAGGAGAAAAGCCAGCGCTGGAACGGGCCTGGCTAGCCGACCTAGCAGGCGTATTTGGAGCAGCTGAGAGTGCTTGCGCCTGGTTGTCAGAAAGTGGGCGGGGCGGGGTGCTGCAGATAGTTCCCGGCTGCTGGCTGCAGAGCTCCGCAGGCCTGGACTGGGGTGCGCGAAGGGGAGCGGGGGCAGCACATGAGGTCGAGTTTTAGGAAGGACCTTCTCAAGTCTGAGTTCCCCGGGGATGGCAATGAGCTCCCCCTCCCTGGAGGTGGCCACGTGAAAGCCGGTGACAGCGGGGGTAGATGTAGAGGACATCCGGGTATTACCGGGCGCACTGCGCCTTCGAGGGCTCCCCCGGCCTGCACACTTCCGAGCTTTCGCGCACACCGTGCCTGCCGTCCGGAGGACCTTTCCTTCCAGGTTTACCCCGAGAGCCCAACCGGCCCTGCTTCGTGCAGGGCGTGTCCCTGCAGCTGCCGGTCGGATCTCATCTCCTTCTCCCGCGTTCATTCGTGGTGAACTGGACACCCTATCAAAAGGGAGAGCATCCAACTGGATGGGACTGTGGGACGCTGACTGGAGCTGGGGCCCACAGCAGCACACCCCTGTCACAAACGCTAGCGCAGGCGCCAGTCCGTGCACTTGGGCAGCCCTCTCAAATGCCATTGGCGTAGGTGTCCTGTGCGCTCCGTGTCCAGATGGGGGCCTAGGAGAGGCGTGACCGTCCCGAGGCCATGCAGCTGGGTCGGGGTAGAGCTGGGATTTGAACCCACGCAGGCTGACTCCGCAGCCCATGCTCTGAATCACAGCTCGGAGCTGCCAGGACACCGAGAGGAGAACCCAGAGCCAGACCGGCACACAGCAGGGACCCGGCACGGCGGCCTGAATCATACCACAGCTGCACCTCTCCGCCCCGGCCCCGCCCCACCGAGCCTGTCACGCTCCAGGTCTCGGTCCCTCTGGCCTTGTGCCTTCCCCCTTCTCACTGCCCAGCTCTCTGTCCTCACACCTGCCTTTTTCTTCTGCCCTTTCTCTCGCTGCATTCCTGTCCTTGTCTGCCATTCCGTCCTCTCTGTAAATCGCTGCCCCTTTCCCAGCAGGCCCGCCCCGGGGCCCCCACCGCCGCCCGGTCCTGCTTCCCCTGTGTGGCCGACGCCTCTCACCACCAACTCGTCCTTTGTCTCCAGGGCCAGCCCAGGTCTCTCTCCCTCTCTCCCTCCATTTATGAGCCTGCGTGTTAGTGGACAGGGCAGCAGGCTGGAGGCCATTCACTAGTGACCCGTCTCTGCGATCACCTCATTATTTATCACCGGGGACGCCAGTGTTTCCATAAATTACCCCAACCCGGAGCCGCCTGCGCCGGAATCAATAGTCGCCTCTCGCCTAATACCCAATTATTAATAACCACGGGGGAAGGGTGGCCAGACGTGGCCAGACGTGGTACTCTGGGCCTTTGCCTGGCAGGGGGAGGGGAGGGCTGGGAGGGAGCTGGCACCCATGTTGTGAAGTCCTTGCACAGGGCAAGAGGTGGGGCCTAGAGAAGGAGCCAGGGTGCCCACACTCTCTCCAGGGCAGGGCAACAGAATCAGAGACACGTGAGGTCAGGGGACAAGCGGGGCCCTATCTCCAGTCTGAGGCGGAGGCCCTGAAGTCTGCTCCTGCAGGACCCACCCAGGGCCCAGGAAGAGGTGCAGCTTCCCCAGGGAGGGGAGCTGTGGCGGGACCTCATCCGGCCCGGCTGTAGGCCGACCGGAGGCTGCTAGAGGCAGGGTGCCAGGGATGGGATTTGGTTCCATCAGGGTAATGGGGTCAGGGGTGACTCGAGCCCTGTAGTCCATCTGGTGTTTGGTGGACAAAGCATCGGAGAGAAAACTGTAAGGTCATTGCCGGGGGTGCCTGACTGGTGGAACCTGAGGCTGGCGGCTGAGGGGCTGGAATTACAGCAGCTGCCTTTGCAGGTGATGGGTGGGGGCCGGGGCGGGGGCCAGAGGAGGGGGAGACTGGGTCTCAGAGGCTTCTAACTTTGGTGTATTCCGACATCCAGACATACGCTCGTAGACCCTCCCCAACTGCCGGCTCTCTGCTAATTGCACCCAGAAGCCCAGCAGGAAAGACTCCCTTAGATCAACACAGCCACAAAGCAAAGACAGACACTGAGAAACAGAACAGAGAGGCAGAAGGAGACCACAAAAACTCGCACACCCTGTTAGGTACAAAGATACACACACACAGATACCCAAACAGAGCCAGAGATACAAAGACGCGTCGTTAAACAGGGACGTACAAACACACCACACACAGAAATGCTAATGCACATTTGTTCCTGTCCATGCGGAACCCCCGCCCCCAGACATTCTTCCCACATGCCCGCACGTGTTGACACAAACGCATACTCACAGCCCATCCTGCACAGACACCCTTTGTGCACACAGTGGGCACACGTGGGGACGTGGCCTATAAGGGCATCTTGCAGGAGCCAGGCTGTGGCTTCTGCTCCTCTGGAGCTCAGTAGGTGCCAACAGTGCCACCATGTGGCTGAAGGGGTACAGTGCACAGGCTGCAAGGCTGGAAGGCCTGGCCAGCAGGGACCAGACAGGGAGGGACGCCATCCAGGTCTTGCCCCCAACGAACTTGGGCTTTTTTTTTTTTTTTTTTTTTTTGTCTGGATGAGCCTAGCCACCATTTTGGCCACTTCCCAGTGTAACCAGACATGGCCTTGGAGAATTGGGGTCATATTGTGTGGCAGCTGGAGCCAGCTGCTGTGGGCCAGCACTGTCCACTCAGGAGGGCCTGGTGATTACCGATTGATAAGCATCAGCTATTCCCGAAGCCCCATTGTGCACTAGCCTCAGTGACAAGACCTGGTGCTGAAGGACCCACAGGTCCTTCGGCCATGGTTCCCGTCCTTGGGGAGAACGTGGGCGCCTGTCAGCCAGCTCCTGGGCGAAGAGCTTCAACTCCCACCAAGCTGTGCTGATGGGAGGAATTTATCTAAATGAAAATAAGGATGGGGGGATGGGGGTTATAAATGTGTTTGTGTCAGAGTGGCAATCAAAAATTCATGGCCTTTAGTGAGAAATACATGCTTTATCATATATCAGTTTAATGGAATACTATGCAGCCATTAAAATAGATGGGATGGGTATTAATTTATTGATGCAGAAAGATGGCCAATATCTGATGCTCAAAAAGCAAGCCATAAAATATTATTCATAGAGAGTCCCATTTGAAAACATAGGTATATGCTTACATTTTCTTGATTCTAAGATACACATATTTTTTACATCTTAAATTTCCGAAATCAAGATATCCATTGCAATTAACCTACTTGTATATGTTTAATGCAGTAGTTCTTTTCTCCCTATAAACTATGTCATTAAATCAGTGGTGCATCCTACAATCAGTGATGTCATGGAATCAAGAAAAAAATACACACACACACACAATTCCAGAAAGGTATAAACCGTGTTCAAAGTCATTAATTCTAGGTGATTTCTACTTCCCTCTTTAAATCTTTTTGTACTACCTGAATTTTATATATCGAGCGCATCTTATTTTTATAACCAGTTATTTTAATGTTTAAAACACCTACTTCTGCGTTGGAAAACAAAGCACAGATCAGAAAGCCAAAGCTTCTCCCACCCAGCGAGCCAGAGCACTTGCTGATCAGCCCCCAACTCGAGCCGTAGGAATGCACAGGCAGGAGGGGGGGAATCAGGGAGGCTCCCGGGCAGCGGCGCAGAAGGGGCTGGGCCTGCTAGGACAGGGAGAACTTGGGTACCCATGGGGAGCAGATGAGGAGACAGCCTGAGACAAGGCCTGGGCACCCAGAGCTGTCGGCACGGATGGAGGCAGGCGGTGCGACCACGCCGATGACTGGCGGCAGTGGTATAGCAGGCAGAACAATAACACAGCTGCCATTGGGTGAGTGTTTACGCTGGGCAAGGCACTGTTCTAAGTATTTCATGTATATTTACTTGTTGTTACAGGCCAAACTGTATTGTCCCCATGTTCATATGCTAAAATTCTAACCCTTCGTATCTCAGAGTATGACTGTATTTGGAGAGGGTCTGTCCCCCACTAATTTTATTGAGATATAATTGTCATGTGGTATAGGGTCTTTTTTTAAAAGACTCTATAAAGATTTTATAGAGAGGGGAAGGGAGGGAGAAAGAGGAAGAGAAACATCAATGTGTGGTTGCCTCCCGCATGCCCCCAGTCGGGGGCCTGGCCCACAACCCAGGCATGTACCCTGACTGGGAATCGAACTGGCGACCCTCTGGTTTGCAGGCCGGCTCTCAATCCACTGAGCCGCACCAGCCAGGGGTAGTATAGGGTCTTTAAAGAGGCAATAAGCTAAAATGAAGTCACCGGGGCAGGCCCTAACCCGGGAGGACTGGTATCCTTAGGAGAGGAGGAGGTTAGGACACAGAGGTCCAGAGAGAAGATCACAGGAGGAGAGGACTGACTGGCCCTCTGGACGCGAGGGCAGAGTCTCAGAGGGAACCAACCGCACTGCCACCTTGATCTCAGACTTCTAGCTTCCAGAACTGGGAGGGAATAGGTTTCTGCTGTTCGAGCACCCAGTCTGTGGTGTTTGCTGTAGCAGCCCCAGCAAACTGCTACACTTACTTATTCCACAGCAACCCTATGGCAGTAGGAGTGTCAGTTACCTTTTGCTGCCCAGCAAGCTGCCCTAAAACTCAGTGGCTGAAAACAATGACCTACTCTGCTCTAGGGTGGGGTGTCCAACCTTTTGGCATCTCTGCCCCCCACCGCCCCAGGGAAGAAGAAGAGTTGTCTGGGGCCACACATTAAATGCACTGCAACACACAGTCACACACACAAAAATATCATGTTTTAAGTAAATTTACAATTTTGTGTTGGGCCACTTTTATAGCCATCCTAGGGCTTGGCAGGGTCAGCTCATCCAGGCTCCACAGGACATTGGCTGGGTGCCCTGTCAGTCAGAAAGGCCACGTGGCTGCTTGGCTTCCTCACTGCGTGGCTGCAGGATTCTGAGAGTGAGTGACCCAAGAGAACAAGATGGAAGTGGGTGGCATTTTTATGACCCAGACTTGGCAGTCATGTGGCATCACCTTTGCCCTAACTGTTAAGGTAGTGACAAAGGTTCACCCAAGTTCGAGGGGAGGGTACATTGTTCCCATCATTCTCTGGGAAAAGACAATGGTTCTTGTAAGAAGAGCGTGCGGGCTGAGATATACATTATGGCTTCAGTCTTTGAAAAAATGCAGTCGCCATAGTAGGCATGATTATAATCCCCATTTCACAGTTGAGGAAACAGAGAAAAAATTTAAATGACAGCTAAGAACAAGCTTGTCAGTGGTGGCATTGAGTAGGTTGGTGCTGGATCATTTAAGGCTTCGAATGCCAAGTTCAAGGTTTAGGTTTAAACAGGTTTTTGAATAGGAGGTGACATTATTAGATCTACCTTTAACCAAAATCATTCTGGCCGTGGAATAGAAAGAAAGGGACGAGGGCTTCCGGAGGCTGTGACCGCAGTACTGCATAGAGCGCATGCGGCCCAACCCTGGGCCGCGCTGGGGAATGGAAGGCAGGGCCCAGCTGCGGCCCCTCCAAGGCCTCGGAGTGGGGGATCGTGCCCTTCCCGCCCCTCCGTGGGCCGGCCCAGCTCCGCGCTCCCTCGGTCCTTCCAGGATCTACTGCCTCACAAGATACCTTTCAGGTGGCTCTGCCACTGCCCTCAGGGCACCTGACTGGGGCGTGCGGTCCGTTCCACTGACTCTCATTGCCTGTTGGTTTGATTTCACTGCGCGTAATCAGTTCTTAGTGTTTGCTGAGTGAACAAATGAATGAGTGGAGGGAGAAATGAATGAATGGGAGAGAAGCCACAAAAAAATTCTAATGAACTAACGGAGAAAAAATTATACTTTAAACATAAAACTGCACGGAATAGCGGATTTGGGGTTTCCAAATGGAAACCCCCGGCAGGAATGAAGAGCAGGAGTTTAAACTGCCTCCAGAAATGAACAGAGTGGAAGAAAAACCTGCGCAGGGGCAGGGCTGAATTCTGATTGGATGCATCAGGTGTCAGTCATGGCGACTCCGCGGATTTAGACCATCATCTGGTCTGCAAAGCCTTATTTACCGCTTCAGAAGCCTCGGGGGTTCAAATCTCTCCCACCCCCTCTACTGATTATCGCGTGATCTCGAGCACTTGCCAGACTCAGTTTTCTCAGCTGCAAAGTGGGGGTAAGAGCGGTGTTTCCCACCCTAGTGTTGCAGCGGACTCAGCGGGGAACTGTTGGGAAAGTACCAGCCCCGAATCCAGCTGAAGTGGGGGCTCGGTAAATGATTGCTCAACCTGGGCAAGTCCCACCTGGGACTTTCGGCCTGGTACCTGCCTCCGCAAGGCCCCTGGTGGCAAATGTTGGAGTAAAAATCTGTTCACATTTCTTAGTGCCCTCCCCCCACCGCAGTATCCCAACTGCTTAAGGGCAGGGACTGTGTCCTAGGGTCCAGCGGGCCGGCTAGGGGGTGGCTGGAGGGTCTCTGGGGAGTTAGCCGTGAACTGGTGGTTACCTGTGGGGCTGTCCACAAAGGAGAGGGCGGGGAGTGGATGAGGCGGAAAGGCAGCCACCATCTTAGGCAGGCTGCCTCCTCCGCAGACCCTCTGGGTGCTGGCCAGGAAGCCCGGGACCACGGAGACCTCCCAGCACAGCTGGCCAGCCCGGGTGGGAAACGCATCGGGGACCCCCAGCAGCCAGGAACCAAAGAGAGGAGGCAGGGAGGGTCATCTGAGTTCATGGAGCACCTACAGCATTCCGGGAGCCACGGCCTTCCAAGGAGGATGGATGGTACCTCCTCGTTTACTTACCGATGGAGGAGTGTTGTAACTGGTCAGTGCTTTGAACCTGGGCCTATCTGTGTGGTTCCAAAACTGTGCTTGTTTTCTGACATCACTTTGCCTCTGGAGAGACTCAGGGGGACATGGGCGTGTTGGCAAGGTGGACTCCAGCAGGGGCATCTTGGAACCAGAGAAAGACAGGGCACCCTCACCTAGGTCCCTGTCCCTCAGATGCCTCTGCTTGGGCTCCTCCTGAGTTTGTCTCTGTAAGTTTCCCCTCAACTTGCAAGGAGGGTTCTTTCTGGGCTCAAACCAGCCTAGACCGAGGGGGAGAAGCAAAGAAAAAGTAAATTTCCCTCCTGCATGCCCAAGAGCCTGGGGCAGCTGAGTGTCACTGGCCCGGCCAGTGGTGGCCGTGGGAAGCTGGCACCTTGGAGGATGGGGCCAGTTGGGGAGAGCCTTGCAGAGCACACCCCAGTGCGGAAGGCCCACAGGCCAGGCTGGTGCTCCCGGACACCCCACCTCTCCCTGGGACCAGGTTCACCATCAGGTCCCAGAGCCCACTCCTATGTGGCTCCGCACTGCCCAAATGAAGTTCCCACATTCCCAAGTCCCTGGGGCTCTGGGCTGGACTGTGGGCTTCAGGCCGAACTCATCCGCATCTTTAGCCTCATGTGATCTTCACCCACGGGCCACCCCAGGGCCCCTCGGCTGTCCTGGTCAGGGCAGGAAGCTCATTTGGTGCCAGTACTAGGTACCAGCATTGGCCATGCTGCCTGAAGGCCATCAGCAGCCCCATGGGGCCCCAGCCTTGCCCATACCCTTTCCAGCTGGCTCAGCTCAAGGCCAAGCTCTTACAGCCCTTTGGACACTGGTTCAATCAGCTCCCCATCCAGCAGGCTGGCCTACAGCCAGGCCAGGTCCTGAAAGATGTCCCCTTACCTCCCCCGACTCAGCTTGTGCAAAGCCCCCAGGCCCCGCCTTCTCCCAAACCCTGCCTCCCCCCGCCCATTTCCGTTGGATTTGACATTCGCCCTGTGGCCCAGACTCTCAGGACCCCCCGCAGCCCTGCCTGGGGACCCTGCCCGGGTTCCAGCTGGCTGGCGAGCCCAGCCAAGCATCACAGCTCCCGCCACATCCCTGAGTGACAGGAAACAACTCGCTCCTTCCAAGAGGCGAAGCTCTGACAAACACTCACTAGGAAATAATAAAGTGGCAAAATAATTCTGCATCGGACACACTTACCAGAGCAGAAAGCGTCTGTGGAGGAGACAACATCTTGTACCATCTATCTTCCTTAAATCCCCACGCTGTGACAAAGTGGAGGGCAAAATCATGATGAATGATCGGACACAGTTAGCCAGTACCTGTGCTCTGTAGCGAGCGCGGCCCAGGAAGGGGCTCTAATGAAGATCTGCGCCCCCGCCCCGAACGGGGCCTCCTCGGAAACAAGTCTTTATTACGGAATCGGCGCCTGCTCTCCATCCCACGCAGGATGGAGCGCGAGGTGTGACATGAATTAACGCCGGCACCTGCGGGGTCAGCCGGGCCCTTGCCGGCCGGCGCGCAGACAAACGGGTTCCGCTCCCGCCGCCGCCCTGCGTCTGGTTGACAAGGCGCCAGTCGCCTTCCAATTGTGCGGGAACACGCCTCGGTTTTGTTCCTGCCCGGCCCCCCATCATTTATTCTGCTGCCTCATTTGAATATGATGAATACTGTAGTCCTTTATTTGTTCACAACAACCAAATAATTGTAGATCCGTGGGCTTCGGGGCAATTAATCACATTTTTCCCTCCACCAATCCACTATAAACATGACATTGAACAATAAAGTACATTAACCTCTGCTTTGCACAAAACTTTGCTTATTTAAACACTGCAAGGTTATTTGTTTTTCTTCCTGCCAGGCCCCTGCCACAAGGGAAGGGTGGTGAGGAGAGAAGGCCTGCCCCATGCAGGCCAAGCCGCCGCAGCCCGTCCTGGCCCCCGGCTCAGCCACGCACAGGGCACAGTGCGTGCAGGTGTGGCTGCAGGTGTCGGAGAAGGCGTCTCCAGGGCAGGGCCAGCGGCTGTGAGCATGCGTGGGTGTATATGCACAGGTGTGCCTAGGTGTGACGAGGGGTGTACTTGTGTGAATGTGTCTGTATCGTGTGTGTTCATCTAAGTCCGCCCTTGAACAGAGGTCCTGAGGACAAAGCCTAAGTGTGCGTACGTGTATGGGTGTTATTGTGTACATGCATAATCTATCTGTGTGCACGTGTGTGGCCTTTGTAAATATGGCCATTGATTCCTTTGCATTCCTCCCATCAAGAGCTGGGTCCGTGTCTTCCACCCCTGGAGTCTGGGTGGGCTTGTGACTGCTTCCACTAAGTGACTATGACGGATGTGATGCTCGGTCACCTTGTTCATGGGACGCTCACTGTTGGAGTCCCAAGCTGCCATTCAAGAGGCGCACCTACTCCCAGGCCGCTGTGCTCGGGAGGCCCTGAGAGCCCGAGGAGGGAGAGAGGTGCCCGATGAGCACGCAGCCGTTCAAGTCATCCCAGCCCTGGTGTCTTCCCAGCTGACACCCTGGCTGTGGCAGAGCAGAGACAGGCTGCCCCCACAGAATCCGCAAGTGTCGCAAGATGGCTGCAGCCTCAAGGCCCCAAGTTTGGGTGGTTTGCTTGTAGCATTAGATAGCATGTATGTGTTACATACAAGTGCGGGTGTGTATGTACATGTGTGAGTACCGAGTAGGTGCGTATGCCCCAGCGTGTCTCAGAATAGAGGTTCCTAGGGCTGGGCCTGAAAGTCTGAACATGCGTATACGAGGTACGTGCATGTTGGCATGTGTACGCGGGTAGGTGGTATGTGTGAACGTGTGTGTTGTATTGGGGATGCACTGTGAGCTCAGATGGGTCTGTGTGCTTTTGTATGCGTGGATAACATTTTCGTCCTTAAGAAGAGCCCGAGTTCGTATCTGCCTGTACGTGCGCATCTGTGGACAGGCCGCTCTAGGGAGGCCAGCCCCCTGCCGAAGAGCTTGCGTGGGGTGCAGGTAGGGTTCACACAGGCAGGGCTGTGCCCAAGAAGTTCATAGAAGCAGGACCCCAGGGCAGGGAGGACCCATCATCCAGAACCTCGTGGAGAAGGAGGTGCTGAAAGGGGTGGGCCTCTATGGGTGGGGGCTGAGCAAGCGGCACAGGGGCGCCCACATGCCAACAACTGGGGATTGGCCAAATGGACCGGCATCTCCATGGACTGGAATGTGGGGTTGCCTTCAGAAATGGCAGCTTCCAGTACTAGTAAATTACTTGGGAAAATTTCCCCCAGGTCCTAATAAAGGTAGAAGGTGGTTCTACATAAAAAAAGAAAAAGAAGAAGAAGCCATCAGATGCCTGCTCCCTCAACTCACAGCCACCAAGCATCTTGGCTGTAGGACTTCTGTCTGCAGGCACTCTCTTCCCTCCCACCAGGCTGAAAAGAGGGGCTGCCCCTCCTCTGGAGGCAGCCCCCTGCCCCAGAAGAACCCCATTCTGCCCATCAGTCACTGTGGTCCTGGTCGCAGCTGCCGCGTGGGGTGTGGTATCGTTGCCTGAGTGCGTTGATAAAGCCTCAGGTACGCGTGCTTTCGTCGCTAGGGTACGTTAACAAAGCCTCAGGTAGGCTGTATGTGGCTATTGATTTGGTGTGGACTCATTCTTTTCTCTTTTGATCAGAAAAGAGGATCTGAAACAGAACCACCATAGTTATTTGTGGTTTTGCCCCAGGGCTACATTAACTCTCCCAGCCTCTGTCATAAAATAGTCCAAGGAGATCTGGAGGACTTCCAGGTTGCACGAAAAAAATCATGTTAATCTAGTACATCAATGGCATCATGCTGATACGAACGAGCAAAATGTGGCCAGTTCACTGGAGGTTTTGGGAAGGCCCAGGCACACCAGAGGGTGTGCATGGATTTATAATTTACGTAAATGGCATTGTATAACATTACCCTTCTCTTATTTTTTTAAATTGTCACTATGCTTTAAAGCTCTATTTGTGTTATCTGTACATACGGTGATTCTTTGCTTCATAGTAATAATAGTGAGGGCCAACCAGATTGCCCTCACTGTCTCTCCTCTTCCAGCAAACCTGCCACAGGCATTCTTGTAGATTTTACAGTGTGCACATGTTAGAATTTCTCTGGGTCCTAGGGTGTGCGTGTAATTTGCATAAGCACTTTGGGACCACTCTCCAAAAAGGCTTCACTGATTTACACTCCCATTGGCCAAGTGTGAAGGGGCCTATCTTCCTCATTTCTGCCATTAATTGGTATCACCCAGGGTTCTAGTCTTTGCCTGTCTAAAGGCGTAAAGTGTGATTCCGTTTTAATTTGCATTTCTTTGACGACTAATGAGTTTGAGCATCACTTCATGTGCTTATTAGCTTTTGGGGTTTCCTTTTCCGTAAATTGCCTGTCATATCATGTGCCCATTAGTCTATTGGAGTTGATGTTCTCTTCTTGTTGCTTTACAGAGTTCCTTGTATATTCTAGATGTTAACCCCTTGTCACTTTCAGACTTTGAAAAAAATTTCAATCCTATCATCTGGCTCTTAATTGGCCCATTTTTTAAAAATTAAACACGACTTCTTATTTCTGATGTAATCGAGTTCGGTAAATTTGCGCATTATGATTTGTGCTTCTAAAGTTTTGTTAAGTAAGCAAGCTGCCTTGCCTTTTCCTGAGCCCAAAGATAATCTTACCAACTCTCGTTTCTATTAACCCTATGATTTTTAACATTCACGTTGAGATCGGTAATTCACCTACAGCGCCCCTTCACAGGAGGCCAAACAGGGATCCAGGAACAGTTTTCTTGGTAGACTGAGCCGGTTGTCACTGCTGTTCAAAACAGCTCATTGTTTTCCCATCGATTTGCAGCGCACTTCCTCCCTCCCTAGGAAGTTCCCACGTACGCAGAGGTAGGTCTTGGACTTTTCCATTTTGTTGCATTGCTACAGTTTTGTTTTGTTTTTTTATTGCTATGGCTTTGTAGTAAGTCTTTCTATTTAGTAGGAAAAGTCTCCTCACTTCAGTCCTTTTTTTTTAAATTTAAAGTGTACTTCCATTACTCCCTATGGTTTTTAGAACAGATTTACCAAATTTCTTTCTTTAAAGAAAATACACGCATATGTATGCATGTAACTGAACTCGCGGTTGGGGTTGCAGTGAGTTTATGAGTTAATCCGCGGAGAGTTGACTTGGTTGCAGTATGAAGTCATCCTATCCAGGGGTTGTCAATTACTGAACTTTTAAAATTCAGCTCATAGAGGTCTCACATGTTCTTGGTTTAATCCTCAGACACCATTTAATTTCTGTTGCTTCGTGATGTACTTAATTTTTCTGTTTTTGCATAGTTCGTGTCTGGTTTTGGAAGCAGGATTATTTTAGCCCCCCAAAATTAGCTTTTTTAAAAAAAATTTCTAGAACAACTTGAATAAATTAGAGAATAACTGTTCCTTAGAAGTTTAGTAGAATTCATATGTGGCATCATCTGAAACCATCTGGGTCTAAGTGTTTGGGGGATGGAGGGAAAGAAAATAAGAAGCCTTTAATATTTATTTGTCTACTCAAGGTTATTTATATGTCTGGTCAAGTTACACTTCCTCTTGCACAAATTTTGACATTTTTATATTTTTCTGTTTAAGCAGTTCATATAGGTTCTTAAATTTATTAGCATCTAGCTCTTCATAAGTCTTTTAGTATTAACGTCTCGTTTTAGATATTTTTCTAGAACGAACTGTTGGTTTTGTTAATTTTCTCTATTCTTCTTCAGTGTTTCATTGATTAATGTCTTTATTATTGCTTTCCTGATCTGGTTTGTGTTGTTTTGTTATTTTTCATTTTCTTATTTCTGGGTAAATAAATACATTTATTTGATGCCATAAATTTCCCAACCAACTATTGTTCTCAGCCCTGTCCATAGTTTTGACAAGTACTGTTTCTATTATCATTTGCTCAAAACACTTCCTCGATTTCAAAGTACCATGTTATAGGTGGTGCAGGTCAGGGACCCTGGAGCCTATCTACCTGGGTTGGAATCCCTGCTGTACACCTCACTAGCCTGTACGCCTTGGGCAAGTTACTTTACCTCTGGGTGCCTCCGTTTTTTAAATTTCTATAATGGTATTAGCTCATGGAAAGATCACCTCAGCACATGCCTGCTTATGGCAAACGCTACGTAAATGATCGCTGTTAAATTTCGCAAGCTTGTGGGGCACCGTACCATCTTTTAATCGTCAATCTCTAGTGAGGTGGTCATTGTAGACAGGGAAGCTTGCCTGGGTCCTCCTAGAAAGACACAAGGGAGGAACTGTGGGCCCCTGTGAGGTTGGAGACCTTGATTTCTCAGAGGCGCCTGTCGTGGTGGCCGTGGCAATCTCCCTTGAAGGATTCCTTGCTGGGTTTGAGCAAGAAGGAGTAAGGTTGCTTCCAGAGTGGAAGACTGCAAGGCAGAGGAAAAGGAAGGACAAATGGGCAAGAGTGTCAAGGACACTGACAAGAACGGGGTCCAGAGATGCTTCCTGAAGACAGAGCAGACTGGATGGGGGTGGGGTGCTGAGGGAGAAGAGGGGACAAGGATGAGACAGAAGTGCTGGTTCCCGAGACAGGAGAAACAGAACAGGAGCAATTTGGGAGGCCAAGTGCAGAAGTGGGATTCGGTCTGGGGCATGTGATGCTTGGGTTTGGTTTGGCCAGGGCGAGGAGGATGGGAAGGCAGAGGAGAAAGGTGGCTGTTGTGGGTAAGCCATCTTAGCGCTCATGAATATTCTCGTGAGTGCAGAGAGAATATTCGTGAGTACAAAGAAGCAGGCTGAGCAGGAGCAGGGCGTGGTCGGTAATGTGTTTTGGGAATGCCACTGACTCAGGTACGGAGAACGGGCTGTAGGAAGAGAGCGCAGAGCAGGGAGACAAGTGGGAAGGGACCTGGCCTTACCAGACGTCAGGCACCGTCGGGACCCTGCAGTCGGAAGGAGCCCGCATTTGGCTCAGAGTTCCACTTTTGCAATCTTGAGATTCTTAGTAATTTTGTCTTTGAACTTGGGTTTTGTAAGTCAAGTCCGATGGCACCAGGGACCATGTGCATGAGCAGAGGAGATGCGCACAGTCTGTCCGCCACCGTGCCCTGCTGTTTGTGACCACCGAGGAGCACAGAATTCTGGTGGGCCCACCATCCGTGGGGTCTTACGCGTTCGTAACTGGTTGGTAGCCTTAAGTTTCGACTTTGCCTGGATATAAAAATCTTTGGCCCATTTCCCCCCCTTAAGTATCTTTAAAATGTTGCTTCATTTTTAAAACGTAAAATGTTACTGTCTAGATTCTTGATGTCTTCCTGATTTTGTTTTTCTTAGAAGCAAGTTAGACATAACCTGAATGCCTAGAGGATTTTTATTTTACCTTTAAGTAATAATGATATCACTAAGCTACATGTCAGTGTCGACCAATCTAGGTTACTTCTCATGGGGGTGTGCCCTTTCAGTATTTAGATTCAAATCTTATATATCAGGACATATTTTTCATTCTGTTTTGAAATATTTATTCTGTTTCAGTGTTTAGGCTTTATTCGTTAGGCCCTTCAATTACACATATGTTGGATTTCCTTTACCTAACTTCTGTACCTATCACTTTCTCTCAAGTCCTTTTTATCTCTTTTTCATTTCTTCTTGATTTTCTTCACTTCTCTGTTGTATATATCCTGTTTTCCTTACCGTTCCCATCGAGGTGTTTACTCACTCTTCTGTTCCTTCCAATTTAATCCTTATTTCTGAATTGTTTCTCTCTCTCTCTGTTTTCCAATTCTATCAGATTGCATCTTTTTTTTCCCTTGTAAAAACCTTTTTTGGATTTATATTGTATTGTCTTCATTTCTTGAATAAAATTTTTTTTTCTCACTTCTTAGGAGAAGGTTGCTGTGGAAGGGGCAGATATGGGCCAGGAGGCTTTCCTGCATGTTCTGTTGTTGCCGTGAAACACTCACATGGTGGTTTCTCTGTGCAACTGTTCTCTCGCTTCTCAGAACTAAGCCTGAATCCAGTCTCACCGCCTGCATCCCTGGGCTTCCTGTTGCTCTGCGGGTCTTGCCCTTGAAGGCAGCGCTCTTAATCTTTAGATTTTCACTGTCCCACGTGCTAGCCACTAGCCCCCTGCAGCTATGGCACACTTGAAATATGTGTAATCTGAGTGGAGATGTTAAATACACACCAGATTGATTCAAAGACTTAGTCTGAAAAAACTATGATAGCTCATTAATATTTTATATTGATTACATGTCGAAATGATGTTTTGCGCAGAGTAAATGAAATATATTACTAAAATTAATTTTGCATGTTTTCAATTACTTTCTGAACGTGGCTACTAGAAAATATAAAACAAGGGACGCGACTTACTGACGTTTGGCAGCTCAGAGGGCATTCCCATTAGACTGCTCTGCTTTCCACTGCATATTTGGCTGTTCCGAGGTGGCGAATTCTGCCTCCTCTCAACCGCCCCCGCCCTACGATCGGAACATTTTCTCTCGCTGCCCCCCCAGGGTTCCTTCCTTGCGCAGTTTGTTTTCTGCTTCCAGCAGTTTTCTTTCGTGGTTTAACATCCGGAAGTGAGTCTTCTCTGGATATCTACGGCATCCTTGAGGGTCAGAGCCCTGTAGCATCCATTCCGCCCTGGGCACCGCCTTTCTGTGCCCAGGCGCAGCCTGCAGTCTGGCGTAGGGGGGCAGATCCTGGGTTCGCCGCTGAGTCTCATCTCTGCCCGCCCAGAGCCCACCCAGGATGGAGTATTCTCGTTTGGGTATGCAACTGGTTTAGAGATTTGGGGGTTCTATAGCCATCAGTAGTCCACTTTCAATGCCTGGCGTTCCAGATTCACAGCTGCCGTCAGTCCTGTCCTTTCCGTTACTCAGTGTTTTAGCCACATCTGCCCGTACACTGGAGCGGTGGAGAATCTTCATCACCAGGTTTTGTGGAAGAGATTGCCTATGGCTTTTTTTTTTTTCCTTTCGCTGCTCTTTTGATTTTTCAGAAAATGTTCTGTGTTAATTTAAAGAAACTACACTGTCACAGGGTGGTTTTTGTAGCTGCCACAGTCTCACAGTGGCTAGAATCCTCTCATTTTCTGTATTGAGTTTATTAACCTATGTAGGATTTATTTTGATAAACTGTGTGAACTGGCTATCTTTATCCCATTTTTAAGCAATACTTTTTAGTTTTATAAAATTTATGTTATATATGTTGAAGAAAACATGAATGACCGAAAGGACAAAATGAATTATGCAAGACCAGTGCTCTAACCCCTCAGCTATGGAGCCAACTGGAAAAAATGAATTATAATCCTCCCACGCAGAGAGAACCATTTCAACGTTTTGATCTACATGCTTCCAGGCATTTTTAAGTTGGCTGACCTTGAGCAAATCACTGAACATCCTTGAGCTTCAGTGCCATCCCCTGTGAAACAGGGGAAATAACATATTCCATTAAACCTAACGTGCCATCAGTTGTAAGAATTACTTTTTTTGCCACTGAGAAAGAAAAAAAAACACTGCCAATTAAACTATGACACATGAGTGATCAGTTTTAGGTATGTTGATATATAAAAATTTAATCTTAGAGTCAATTCAAAGTGGAAATAATGACCTTATGGGACTGTTATAGGAATAAAATGATATAATGTATGTAAAGTACAATAAGTATTATTTCATTCTATTAATATGTCAACATTTATAAGTCTAACCTATTGTTGAACATCGAGGTTATCTCCAGTTTTTAGATATCAGAAACATTAATAATTCATTCAATAAAATACAATGAATGAGTTAAGTCTAATCTATAACTACACTGACTAACCATTAAAAATGGTGCCTCCACATGCCTTCTAAGTGCTTTTATTGGTTCACAAAATTGACTGTATATTAATTCAAAAAGAAAACAAAAGTGGGAATAGTGAGACAGTGTTCTCTAATCACAATGCAGTAAAGCTAAAAATTGATAACAATACCCAAATGCAAAAAAAAAAAAATTCTGACTATAAAATTTAGAACTTTCAAACAATTTTTAGGTCAAGAAGAAATCAGCTGTGAAACTTCAAAGTATTTTAAAAAGAGTGATAACATAAATCCTAAATATTAGACCTATGAGCTAGAATAGTGATCAGAGGAAAATCCGTAGCCTTTACTATGCATATTAATAATTAAGTACAAATGAACAAAATGTGTCACGTTTAACCCAAGAGATCAGAAAGAATAAAACTTCAAAAATCCAATGGAAGGAATCATAAAGGGGAAAGCAGACACCCATGAATTAGAAAAGAGGGAGAAAGAGCACTACTAACTCCAGACACTGGTTCTTGGTGGGGGAACTAGAGTATGTCAGTAGTTTGGTAAACTAATCAAAAATGAGAAAGTAAAAATGCACAACATTATCATGACAATTGGAAACTAAATAGAGGCAATCATAAGTATTGTAAAAGACACTTTGTTCAACTTAATGGAAATACATTTGACAACTAGAAGAAATTGATACTTCTATTAGGAAAAAGTAATTTAACAAAACTGACTCCAGAAGAGAAAGAAATAATAAACAGACAAATTACCAGAGAGGAAATACTAGAAAATGCTCTTAGAGCTGTGCCCACTTTCTTGAAAAATAACCCATCCCAAACAGTTTCACAGGGGAATTCTACCAGTTTTTGAGGGACAGATAATTCCAGTGCTACTAAAATTTTTAGTGCCTAAAATTTTTTTAGCTGTTTAAATTGTTTTTGTGAAGCAAAAACAAGCAGATACACATACATATCACATGTACATACATTTATAAATATTGATGCAAAGTTCAAATTTGCTTAAAAACAAAACTAATATGCTATGACCAGTGTAAAGTCATGCAATCATGGTTCAATATTTTAAAATAGAATCAATTAAGATCTTTAAAAACCTATGATCTGTTATGAGACAAAGCAAGGATAGCGGCTGTTAATGACAGAATGTAGGTGGTGTGTACATGCTTGTTCAGTGTGACATTATTTCAACTTTGGTACGTTTGAAAAATTTCATAATAAAATGTTGGGAAAATATCTATTAATACAATTTATCACGTTAATAGGTCTAAGGAGAAAGATCATAAGATCATCTTCATAAACACTGAAAAGGCATTTGACAAAATTCAATATCTAGTCTTAATTTTTAAAACGTTTAATAAAATAGGAAGAGATAGTTATTTCTTTAACATATAAAGTAGATTCATCTTAACCCATAAGCCAGCATTATGCTTAATGGGAAAAACACTAAAAGCATTCCCATTAAAGTCAGGATAAAACAAAAATGTCCAATATCATTATTGGACTATTATTTAGCATTGTTCTAAAAGAAATAACCAGTGTAATTAAAGAAAGATATTAGAGGTATGAAAACAAGAAAGTGGGACATTAAATTATCTTTATTTGCAGTTGATACAGATGAGATGATATAATTGTATAGCTGTAAGACCCAAGAGATTCCACTGAAAAGCCATTATTAAAATAAGATAGCTCTGAAAAATTAAAAAAAAAATAAGATAGTTCAATAATGTGGTTGAGCACAAAATTAAAAGAAATATTGAGAATGCCTATATATATATATATATATACACACACACACACCTATATACGCACATTTTTTATTCTTATAATAGTGTTTTATCAAAATAAGAAATATGTGATGTATCTGTGAATAAAATTCTGAAATACTGAGGATCACAAGTGATGGCTTTAAAAGTGGAAAGTTATTTCGTGTCCCAGGGTCGAAGACTCAAAATAAAGATGGCAGTTCTTTTAAAATTAATTTACAGTGTAAGGGGATCTTACCAAAATGCCGACGGTAGTATTTAATGAAACCAGATGATTGTGATTCTGAAGTTCAGATAGGAATGAACCACCTAACTAGGAAACCAGGTTTTTGAATGTCAAGAAATTAGGGGGAGACAGGACACGAAACAGTAACGCACAGTGTAAGGAAGGCTGCAGTAGCAGAACAGTGGTGCCAACTAGAAGTTCGGCATTAGACTCAGCTGTGCACAGCAGTTTAGTACGTGATAGAAATGGCATTTCATGCCAGTGCAGGAGAGGCTGATCGTTCCATGATATGTCCTGAGATCATTGGAAAGTCATCTGGTGGGGAAAAATTCAGTCCCTAATGTGGACATAAGAAATGTTCAGACTTAGAATTTTTGTGAGTTTATTTGGGTCAAACTGATGACAATTGCAGGGAAGCAAAATCCCAGCGGATTGAGAAAGTGCTCCAGAGAAGGGCAGTTTTGCAGCTTGGTTTACACAGAATCAAAGGAGGAGACCTAAGGAGGGTTCCGAGAAGCCCTAAAGGTGGGAGTTCGAGGGGGTGGGAGAAGGCAAAGTGGGGAGATCTCTGGGATTGGATGAAAAGGCGAAATAGAGACACAGTGGCCGGTGGGTACAGGATAGTTCATGATGCACCTTCATAGCACGTGGAGATGGTACTCGGGGACCAAATAACAGTGAGGGGCTCTGGTCTGTGCCCTGGTGGGAGGCTGTGCCACAAGGGGTCTGGAAACAGGATTACTGCGACGTTCCAAAGCTGTGTCATCGTAGATGCAAAAAGACAACAGACAGGCTCACTTCAGGTAAAAATGGACCTTTGTCAGGCAGGCTGTAGGTCTAGCATGTGACTTCCTGCTGCAAGTCGCTTTTAGTCAGGAATTTTTACGTTCCACCATCTACGTGAGCTTGAACCTCACCTATGAGGTTCAGCCACCTATGGTGAGGCCTGCCACACCCGCCCCCTGCCAGGCTTATTAGCATGTGGCCCCTTTCTCGTCCACGCTAGTTTGTACCTTACAGCAACATCAATTTTAGGTGGGTCAGAGGTTTAAACGTGGAAGATGAAACAGCCACAGAACAATGTTTTTTTAATTTTGCAACGGCAAAGGCCTTTCTAAGTATGACTGAAACCCAGAAGCCATAAAAAGATTGATAAATTCGAGTACTTTAAAAAAAAGTCTATAAAGGAAAAACCCATCAGAAGCGAAATCCCAAGAGACTACAAACTGGGGAAGTTATCTGCAACTTACATCACAGAGAGCCAGCCTCTCTTACATATGAAGCATTCCTAAAACATGGAGTAAGAACAGCAGCCCCATGGTGGAAAGCGGGCCAAAGTAATTTTAGGACTGTATAAATATAACTACTCTTAACTGTTAAGGAGTTGAACTGGCATTCGGCCCTTTGAAGGCCACCGCAAGGCTGATGTGGCCCCCGGTGAAAATGACTTTGACACCCCTGCTCTAATGGCACATTCTCGCTCAGGGGCTGTAACAGCCCCAGGGGGGCAAAATTGTTTCTCCGGAGGAAAATATCTTAGGGAATTACAATGCCCTGTGGCCCGCCAATGCTCTTAAGAGATAAGTTTTATTTCTTAGTATTTAACTTCTTTTGTTAAGAAAAAAATTAAACTTAATCATTTACTTGGTTATTTAAACAAATTGATTCATTATAACATGAATTGATATAATAATTTAATAATTAAAATAATTCCTAAGTGAATGCATTTTACTATTTAAATTAATTAAAGTTTCTCCTTGTGGGGTTGAGAATGACAGAGGGTCCAGAAATACAAATCTAAACAAATGGCTGATAGTTGCTGGTCTGTAATCGGCTCACACGAAAATGCACATAAACGATCAAAGTGTTCATAGTAGCCACGTAGTGGAAACAGCCCAAGTGTCCACCAACTGATGAATGAATAAAGAAAAACAGAATATTCTTCAGCCACAAAAAGGGAGCAGCAGTACACGTTGCAATATGGAGGAACCTTGACCAAACCACGCCGTGGGAGAGAAGCCGTCCACAGTGGACCATGTACTGCACGATTTTGTTCGTAGGCAATGTCCAGAAAAGGCAAGTCTGCGGAGGCACCGCACACGAGTTGTTGATGGGGGCTGGGAGCAAGTCTTCTGTATTTGGGAAATTATAACCAGACAGTCTGGACTTCTTTTGGGGGTGATGAAATGCACTGAAATGGGTTGTGGTGATGGTTGCCCACCTTTGAGAATATACCAGAAGGCACTAATTGTACATTTTAAATGGGTGAATTGTATGGTGTGTGAATTATATCCAATAAAGCTGTTACCCAAAAAAAGAGAGAGAAAGAAAAGGTCAGTAATAGGGTTCTCAGTCTTTCTTCACAGTGAGCCCCTTGGTGATCTCTTAAAAGCTATGGATACTGTCCCCCCAAAATTCACATATGCAGAAAAGTTTTTTTTTTTTTTTTATCCTCACCTGAGCGTGGACCAGGGATGGAACGCACAACCTAGACATGTGCCCTGACTGGGAATTGAACCCACAACCTTTCCGTTACCAGACAACACTGGCCAGGGCCAGAAAAGTTTGCATTAATTTCAGGGAGTTAAGGACCCCCTAGGCTCCCTTGAAGGCCATGTGGCTCAGATTAAGAACTGCTGTGAAATATTTAGTGATATGGAAGTATATTCATTAATTGTTGTTAAGTATAAAGTGCTGGTTTATAAAGATAGAATGATTAGAACGAGTTTGCTTCTAGGGTGTGTGTGCGTGCAGGCATTGAGCAGAATAAACATCTGCAAAATATCAGCTCTTCCCATTCCTGTACGTTTCTCATTTATTCGAGTCTCCTTTTATGTGAAGTTTTATGGTCCTCTTCATATGTCTACACATTTTTTTGGTTGTTTAATATTTTGGGTTGCTTTTTTGCATTATATTTTTATTCCAATATTGCTTTATAAATTTTTATCACTGCCACATTTATTTTATAAGCTGCTACCTTACTGAACTTTATTAGTTTTTTGACTTTTTACCCCTCCGTTTTATTTAATTTTCAAAATGAAAATATCATTAGTGCTTTCTGAATATAAATGTAATACGCGTTCATCATTTTAAAATTCAAACAATGTAAAAGATTAGAAAGTGAAAGTACCTCGATAATTTTACCTCTAGGTATATCCACTGTTTCTTATTAGTTTTGAGTATTTTTCAGTTAATTATCTGGAGTTTCCCAGATAGAAAAATCATATCATCTTTCGTGAATCTATGACAAGGCTAATATTTTAAGGATATTAAACCAATGCATTTTCTTTAAACAAGAATCATAATTATGACATACTTAAAACATACAAAAAAGGAGAGAAAATGATATAACAGATACCCATTTTACCATCATTGGAGTTTTGGGGTCCCTTCCTGCACCCCCAATCCTATTCTTACCCTCCTTCCCCTGTGGACACCAACGTCCGAAGTCGTCGGGCATCGTTCCCGTATGCTGACAACGGAAGTGTATATCCACAAGCAATACATAGAATTCTTTTGTGTGCCCTGAGTTTACATGAATAGTAGCACATGGTTCATATCTTTCTAAAACCCGATTTTACCTGATCTGCTCTGTTAGCAACTTTCAAATACACACTGCAATGTGTAGAGTGCATAGTCACCGTGCTGTACTCCAGGGCCTGGAGCAAACCTGTGTCACAGCTGGAAGTTTGTGCCTTTGACCGGTAAACATCCCTTCTGAGACCAGGGACATGCCTCTCTGTTCCCCGGATAACTTTTTGTAGAGGAGCATTTGGTTATGTCCCAGGCTTTTCCCCACACTTGTGGGGATGATAACGTGGGTTTTCTTCTCTAATGTATTCCCAGGGCAATGACGTTAATATTTTTAGATGCTACATATCTGTGTATTCCTCAAATAATTACTACTTGCTATAAAGTATTGTCCTGTTTTTCACTCACGACTCAACATTGTATTTGGGATTTGTGCATCTGTGCCCATAAGAAAGGCTGCCTCGTAACAGGAAGTCCTTGTAGCTTTCTGGTCCATTTCGGCAGTAAGGCCGAACTGGCTTCATCAAACGTGTTAAGGGGTGTTCCCTCTTTTTTGATTGATGAGAACATGTTGTAAATAATAAAGATTTGCTATTCCTTGAAGTTTTGATACATCTCACTTATAAAATCATCCGTACCTAATAATTTTGTTTGGTTTTATTCTCGTGGGTAGGGTCTAAACTACTGATGTAATTTTATTAGTAGTTAAAGATCTGTTCAGGTTTATCCTGTCTTGGATCAGTTTTATAAATTATACTTATCTATGCAATCGTTCAAATCTTTAATTTATTTTAAAGTCTTTGTAGTATCCTCCTATGATTTATTATATTTGAAGTTTTGTTCCTTCTCCCTTTGCATTTTTAGCACTGTTTATTTGTGCTTTTTTCTTATTCTTGATTAACTGTGCTGGACTTTTATGAAAACCATTTTAAGGTTTTAAAATCTCCTCTACTGTTAATTTGTTTTATATTTAATTGATTTCTGTTATCTTCTTTGTTCTCATTTTTATTATCTTCCTTTGAGTTTAGTTTCTATTTTTTCTAAGTACTAGAGTTGGATGCTCATTGATTTTTCCATCTTTTTAGAGTACTTTCTTCTTTCCGCAATGCTCCTCATATGTTTTTAAAACATGGTACTTTTTTTTTCTGGTGCATACAAGTTTAGGATTCTTGCATCTTCCCGGTCATTTATTTCTTCTTATTATGCAACATCACTCTTTATCTCTGTTAATCCTTTTGCCTCAAAACCTGTTTTACCAGATCTTAATATAGCTGCACCAGCTTTTAAGTTGTTTTTTGATGGAATTTCTCTGACATAACATTTTCTGTTTTTTTAATTTTCATCCTTCTGAGACAATCTTACTGTGTATAACGCTGTTTGCTTCCCCCTCCTCACCTCTACTCTAAGCATCTTTGTCTTTTAACTGGCAGGGTAGGTCCACTTGTACTTATTTTGAATACAAGGTCTGTCCAGAAAAAATCCAGCCATTATTAATATAATGAGAATGGGTTGTGCAACATCGATGTAACCCAGCAGCCAAGGAGAGTGGACTGGAATGCGCATGAGTGAACAATGATGACTTCGCTGTGCTACTAGTCAGTGGGGGTGGTGGAAGCTTTGAGTGAGCATGTGCGCTGTGTGGCCGTCACATTCAAAATGACTGAGCAAGTAGAGCAATGAATCTGCATCAAAGTTTGCGTTAAGCTTGAACTCCTCTGTGGAAACTATTCAGATGATTCAGGAGGACACAGCTATGGGCAACTGGTGATTGGCAGCTTCATCATGACAACATGCCCGCTCATGCATCACATCTTGTGCAGAGTTTTTTGGCGAAACATCAAATCACCCAGGTGACTCAGCCCCCCTACAGCCCAGATTTGGCGCCCTGAGACTTCCGGCTTTTCCAGAAACTAAAATCACCTTTGAAAGGGAAGAGATTTCAGACCATTGATGAGATTCAGGAAAATATGATGGGGCAGCCGATGGCGATTGGAGAACTGTGTGAGGTCCCAAGGTGCCTACATTGAAGGGGACTGAGGTGTCATTGTCCTGTGTACAGTGTTACTTGTATCTTGCATCTTCTTCAATAACTGTCTCTATTTTTCATATCACATGGCTGGATTCCTTCTGGACAGACCTCATGTATCTGCCCTCTTATTTCGTGCTTTCCGTTTGTCATACTTTTTCTTTCTTTATTCTTTTCCACCTCATTTTCTGCCTTTATTTGATCAATCAGATTTCTTTATTCCTTCCCTCCTTTTCTCTTTCCCAGGGTTTTGTAATCTGTTTGGTGGTTTAACATCTATTCCTCTGCTTTCAGAGGTATGCTTAAATTTTTATAATGTGTGCTTAAATTACCAAAGTGTGAAGTAATCAAAATCTACACCCTTATCTCAGACTATTCAGAGACCTGATAGCCACTCCCTCCTGCAATGTCCTTGTTGTTCTTATCTAGAAATTTAATCCCACGTTGTTTTAAACCCTCTCCAAATTAATTCTCTTCCATATCTGCTCTCTTCACCTCAAGGTTAAACTTTAGTTTGTATACCTGTAGCTCTGACTATTAAAAATATCCCTCTTTATTTCTTACATCTGGGCATTTTCATTTGCGAGTGTGTGTGTGTGTGTGTGTGTGTGTGTGAGAGAGAGAGAGAGAGAGAGAGAGAGAGGGAATATCTATCCTCCTTTTTTTCATTCTTTTTTATTCTTGCTGTTCTGACTTAATGCTTTTTTTTCCCTTATGTTACAAGTCATTGATTTGATTTTCAGCTACATCCCCTCCAGTGCTGGTTCCCTGAAGATTTTTTTTTTTTATTTCACTTACTGTAAACCTTCATTTCTGCCTGGGTTTTTTTGTTTTTGTTTTTGTTTTTATGCTTTTAAAGTGCTCAGTGAGTTCCTTGAGCATCATGATAACCAGTGTTTCGAATTCTGCATCCGATAGGTTGCTTACGTCCGTTTCATTTAGTTCTATTTCTGGAGTTTCAATCTATTCTTTCATTTGGGCCATGTTTCTTTGTCTCCTCAATTTGACAGCCTCCCTGTCTTTGTTTCTGTGTATTAGGTAGAGCTTCCTTGATTCCCTGTCTTAGCAGTAGCATGGTCTACTGTAGAAAAAGCAGACCTGTAAGTTGTATGGGGCGGAGCCTTAGGTAGTCACCAGGCTGGAGCAACCCATGTCACTGCTCTGTGGCTCTGTGTGGGGAGAGCTGGTGGACGGGCAGTGCCACTGCCTGGCCTTTGGAGTTTTGCCCGGGAGGAAGCTGTGTGCTGGCGCTCACACTTCACTTTCTCCCCATATGTCACTGGTGCCTGTCCAGCTGTTGCCCTGGTGCTGACTCCCAGAGGGGCTGGGTCTCCGTGAGTCCTACATCTGGTGTGGGCTCTTTAAGAGGAGTCTCTTGAGAATCCTGCTGTTTCTTCCACCACCCCAACCCCCACTGGTTTTTACAGCCAGAAGTTATAGGGACTTATCTTCCTGGACCTGGAACCCTGGGCTGGGTGGTCTGACTATGGATTGCTTAACATGTGAAGCATCATAGTGTATATACCATTCTGCACCTTTTCGTTTTCCAGTCACTAGTAAGCATCTTTTCCTGTCAATATCTATATATCATACTGATTCATTTTAACTATTTCAGTGCATTGCATAGTGTGGATTTAGTGTAGTGGGTTTGACCGTGTTCCGCGTGGTGGGCACTTAGGTTTCTTCCAGGTCTTGCTACCGGGGAACGCGGCAGTTGACAGCGTGTGCCCGTGGTCCTCGACGGCAGAGGTGGAGATGGGGAGTCGTCGTGTTATACAGAGCGGGCACCTTTTCTTTGGGGTCCTGTCCAAATGCCCTCGAAAGCAGACATGTCACTTTATGTACATTTCGTGTACGTTTTATGTTTCCTCTCATAATGTATGAATCTGTTACCCCATCCTACCCACACTTGTTATTAATCAAACTTGAAAAAGATGTTAAACTAATGAATGAGAAATAGTATCTCTATTTTACTTTGCAGTTTACTTCCCTGACTACTAGTGAAATAGACATCTTTTTAAATGTGATTACTGACCATTTATATTTTATTTTTTGTGAGTTGCCTATTGATATCCTTTGTTCATTTTCTATTAGATTGTTCATCTTTGTCTTATTGACTTCCATGAATTCTTTTTTTTAAGATTTTACTTATTTATTTTTAGAGAAAGGGGAAGGAAGGGAGAAAGAGAAGGAAACATCAATATGTGGTTGCCTCTCACGCACCCCTACTGGGGACCTGGGCTGCTACCCAGGCATTTGCCCTGGCTGGGAATCGAACTAGTGACCCTTTGGTTCACAGGCCAGTACTCAATCCACTGAGACACACCAGTCAGGGTGACTTTTATTCATTCTTTATTCATTTTTTATCCTAATCCTTTGTCTCTTAAATAGATGGTCAATGTTTTTAACATGTTTGTCATTTTTCAGAGACTTTTGTGGTGTCATTTGTCACACCACAATTATGGCTTATAATGTAGTCAATTTTGGTAAACTTTGCATTTATGGCTTTTGATTTTTGTGCTTTAAGAAACTGTTCATTCCTCAAGTTGAAAATACAGCCTCCTGTATTTCTTCTAACATGGTTGTTTTATGTTTCACTTTTAGGATTTTAATCCGTTGGAACTTCTTCCTTACAGAGAATGTGAGGTAAGGATCTAATTTTATATTTTCTGAATGGGAGGTAATTGTCCCAATATCATTTATTGAATGGTACATACTTTCCTCATGCTGTTGACACTGTATCTTGTTTCGGTGAATAAATCAATAGACAGGGTATATCTGAACTCTCTACTCAGTTGAACTATATATTAATTAAATTGTTTTCCTGCACTAAAATCATACCATTTTAATTTCTATAATGTTATAAAGTTATGAATCTTGTAGAATGAAAAAATAGATTATATTTAATATTTATCTGGCTGATTCATGTAAATCTGTTCTTCCATTTTAATTTCAGAATCAGCTTGTAAAATTCCATGAAAAACCCTATCGAGTTGCAATTGATATCATATTGACTTTGAAAGTTATTAGAAGGGCCCTGGCTGGTGTGGCTCAGTGGATTGAGCGTGGGCCTGTGAACCAAAGGGTTGCAGGTTTGATACCCAGTCAGGGTACATTCCTGGGTTGCAGGCCAGGTCCCCAGTGGGGGGTGTCTGAGAGGCAACCACACATGGATGTTTCTATCCTTCTCCTTCTCCCTCCCTTCCCCTCTCTCAAATATATTTTTTAAAAGAAAGAAAGTTATTAGAAGGGAAATTTCCAGATGCCTAGAGCTTTTTATTTGTACAAACTTTTGTTATATATTTTTTTATTTTATTGCATTTAAAGGAGAAAAGATAGACTTCTTCCAACAAGAACTATGTATTGGGCACCCACTCCATAGCAGCAGCCACGCTGGGCACCAGGGGTCGATGGCGATGAGACAGGCTCGTCCTCTGTCCTCACGTGGCTTAAACTTCCTGCCTTTTACGAGGAATTAACATTTCCTTCGTGGGCTAGAAAAATGTTTCATTTAAAAAAAGAAGATACATGGACGTGTTAAGATTACGTATTCTGTGTATGTAGATTACAGATTTTGAAATAGATCCAGTAAATAATCTTATTAATGAAGTTATTCATATCTTCCGTATTTTTATTTCTTTTTGCGTACTTGATTTGACAAAGACAAAGCAGTGCAATAATATTAAGGTATCCTATTAAGATTATGATTTTGCCAAATTCATCTTGGTATTTCTAATAGCTTTTGCTTTGTATATTGCTTTTTAAAAATACCATTTATTAGATTTTTTAATAAAGAAAATGTTAAAGAATATCCCATAATCCCACCATCAGCATAATCTTTACCAATTCCCAAACACACTAACACACACACACACTCACACACACTCACATACAGACTCACACACACACTCATTTACGAAATTCAAATTGTACAGAAAACCAGACAACAAAAAACTCAGGTTTCTTGCTTCGCTATCTATCCCTCTTCCCAAAGGTTGCCACCGCTAACATTTTCTTGAACTTTGTCTGAGGTCGCCTTCTCCCCTGCAGCGTTGCTCCAGGGAGCCTTGAGTTTCTGGGACGCCTGTGACGGACGAAACATGTGCTGTCTCTCCCTCCTGGCACAGGCCCCAGAGTCTGGGGGCGGCTGTTCTCGGGGCTGTGCCCCAGCTCCTGTGGCCAGTGCCTCTTGCTTTGGAACTGCATAGGCCTCAGCAACCTGCCTTCTAGAGTGGTGCTTCTCAGACGTTTATGTGTATCCAAATGCCTAGAGATACCGATAAAAAGCAGATTTTAATTCAGTGGGTCTGGGGTAAGACCAGAGATTCTGCATTTCTCATAAGATCCCAGAGAATACACGCTGCTGGTTCATGGGCCACACTCTGAGTCGTAAGGTCCTATCCTTAAACTTGGCCACACCTTGGGATCCTCTGGGGAGTTTTCTAAAACCTGAATGCCTGGGAACCACCTCCGGAATTCCGATCCCACTGGGATGGGTTGTGGACCCAGGCAATTCTAATACGCAGCAAAGCGTGAGGACCAGCCGTCTAGGAAAGCCTTCTTCTCCATCGCCACACGCTGCTTTTGCTGCAGACTTGCTCTCAGCAGATGCCTGAACCAAAG
Source organism: Glossophaga mutica (assembly GCA_039655065.1). Taxonomy (NCBI): domain Eukaryota; kingdom Metazoa; phylum Chordata; class Mammalia; order Chiroptera; family Phyllostomidae; genus Glossophaga; species Glossophaga mutica. The sequence goes on from CM077305.1 coordinate 211,928,158, forward strand.
CTGTGCTTGGTGCTCCTGGAACCCGTTCCACGGGGTCCCAGGTGAGGACCAAGCCCTTGACCAGGTGCTTTCCGGGGCACAGACCTCACTAGGACCTCAAAGGAGACTTCCCACTTTGTCTTCTTCTGCAACTGCGGGCTGTGTCCCTGCAGTTTCATGCCCCCGTGTGTTTCCTTCGTGCTTTCAGGCGGTGCTGTTTTTATCTCGGGGTAGCTCCCAGGGAGAGAGTGAATGAAACCAGGAAGTTATGGCTGTGCTGAACGCGTCTGTTGAGCAAGCACGTCTTGCCCCGTCGTCACCTCCTCCATTGGACAGTCCTGGTCAGGAGAGGTTGTCCATCCACCCGCATCTGCCCTGGGCTTGCCTCCATCTGTCGTTGTCCTGCCTGGCCCCCATCCTGTCTGTCCTGTCTTTGCAGCGCCTTCCCCTGGAAAAAGTCGTTCTCAAAGTGGGGTTCCTGGGCGGCAGCGGCAGCATCACCTGGGAATTGCTTAGAAATTCAAAAATCTCAAGCACCATCCCAACCCTAGTAATCAGAGACTCTGGGAGTGGGGCCCTGGAAGCAGGGTTTTTTCAGGCCCCCCAGAGGATTCTGTGCCCACTCAAGTTTGGGGGCCCACGAGCAGGAGTCGGGGGCTGACTCCTTCATTTGTTCTGGGGTGGTGATCAAACACCACTGTTGAAAGTTTCCCCAGCTGATTCTGAGGTGCAGCCAGGACTAGGAACCGCTGCCTTAGAAGGTCCCAATTCCTTCGATTTCTCCGGCCGCTTTCTTGGCAGCCAAGTGATATCTCAATCTCCAGCTCCAGTGGTTCTGTCACCTTGACACTCGCCTTGTAAAGCTTTCTGTAATTTGTGCTGATCTTCTTCCTCTTCCCTCTCAAATTTGTCTGGATTCGCTGCAGCTCCTTGGCTTAGATGCCCAGTGTGGAAGGGGAGAGTTCCCAGCTGCGCTGATGACATCGTGTGTGTGTGTGTGTGTGTGTGTGTGTGTAAGAGGCCATCTCCCAGTGCTTTCCTGGGTGCGGTTCCCTCGGGGAGAATCACTCTAGTCTTGTCTCTGAGATCTTGCTTCCCCTCCTCTGGTGCAATCACTGTTTCCGCTGTAGTGATGGCTGAGAGGGGCCCTCCTCTAAGGCTGTGTCTAATCCACTTCTCCCGTTCATCCCAGCCGGTTCTGCCTTCAAGATTCGCCCTCGTGTCCATCCAGTCTGCTCCCACTATCTCCATCTTTCTGTTCTTCCAGTTGGGGTGGGGGGGGCGCTGTTTTAATTGTTTCTCCTCTTCTACTGCTCCTGTCTGATAGTCTGTGGCATACTTTTCTTGGAGTACCTTGATTTTCTGGACACCCTAGTTCTGAGAGACAGTCCTCCAAGGACAGGCTCCCTGAGCTGCTCCTGTGGGTTTTGGGTTTGCAATAATTGTACTGAATCGTTTCTTCGTGAACCTAAGGAAATGGCCCGTCTCTTTATGGCAGATGCCTTTTCGTTTTGATCTGTACGTTGATGAACTATGCTGTCCTTCTGAGAGCGAAGCCGCAAGCTGGCTCTCTAAAATTCAAGGCCATGATTATGCCCGAGACAACTTTAGACCACAGGGTGGGGTGGGTGACCCGTAAGCACCTGTGGGGAAGCCAGGTGAACACACAGCTTCCCGTGGCTCTGCACATACCATGAGATAACACACATGGGCGTGGAACTTGGGCAGCCCACCCGAGCCTCATACCAACCAGATAAAGGTGAAGGCTTACAGGTGCACACTGTGTAGCACGCGTGGAACTTGGGTGCGGTATAAATGTTATTTAAAAAGAGTAAACGCAAAGTAGTCATTCCTTCCCTGTAATGTCTAAAAGGTTCATGTGGGAGGCCAGATAACAGCCTCCTGAGATGTTCACAGCTGAGACTCCGGGACCTGTGGCTGCGTTACCTTCCACGGTAAGAGGGACGTGGCGGATATATCAAAGTGAAGGGTCTAGAGGTGGAGAGATCAGACTAGATTACCCCAGTGGGCCCTCGGTGCAATCGCAAGGGGCCTGGTAAGGAGGAGGCAGAAGGCGCGAAGGGAAGAAAAGCTGAGGTAACCACAGGAGCAGAGGGAGACAGACTGGAGGACGCTCTGTGGCTGGACTTGAAGACGGAGGGAGAGGTCACCAGCCGAGGAACGCAGAGCGCTTTTAGAAGCTGGAAAAGGGAAGGGCACAGATTCTTCCTAGAGACTCTAGGTGAGCATGGCCCTCCCGGCACCTTGGTTTCGGCCCAGTGAACCCCTTTTTGGACTTCTGACCGCAATACCTTTGTGTTGTCGTTAGCTACTAAGTTGGTGGTAATTTATTACAACAGCCTAAGAAACAAATGCAGTCTGTATATGCATAAATGATAAATGCACGTTCTTTCCCTTCTAATCAGAGCATCCCCTCTGCCGTCCTTGTGCGCTGAGGACCCACAGGCTGCTGGCACCTGTGAGAGCCTCGTGGCCCAAGTCGAAGTGGGCACTGTATGCCCCAGGTCGAGCTGCAGCAACCCTGCCCTTGGGCCTGGAAGTGCCGGCACGCCCCGCTTTTACGGAGGCCGGTGCCTGTACGAAGGCAGCAGCTTGCCAGTGGGAGCAACCCGATGGCTGCCCCACCAGAGCCTCAGTCCTTGAGTATTCATTTGCTCCTCAAATTTTACTCTTGGTCCACTAGGTACTAGGCCCAATGTAGCGGACAGTCCCCCTCCCCTGAACGAGCCGACCTATCCACCCAGTTGCAGCCTTTTCCCCCTGAGAATCAAGCCCATCCCCGCACATAAGTCGTGGGGAAGACGACCAGAATGCGTGCTTCCTATGGAGAAGGCTCACAGAAGGGAGGGAGGAAGGGATGGAGCTGCACATGCGCAGTTCCTCATCCCGAACTCTCCTACCCAGCGCGTCATTCCGTGTCTCCAGGGAGAACTGGGTGCGCAGGCAGAAATGCCGGGGTGTTAGGCTCCTGGAGCCCCCTCCTCGCAGAAGGATGCGCCAGGGGTGGGGGCGATGGCTCTCTCAGCATGGTTCTTGAGCACTGTGTACGCAGCACGAAGCCCACAGCGCTGTGGGATCCACCTTACTGAGCCCCCACGGCAGCCGGACGGAGATGGGGTCTCCTCCCGTTATCGTCCGGAAAAGGGGGCTCAGAGAAACGAAGCGGTTCTCCCGCGGGAGTAAATGGCACAGACAGGATTCAAACCCAGGTTAGTGAGTGAAATTTAAAGGGTTTGTTTGCTTTAAACAGGTGAGGTCAGCTTGGATAGGAGCACATGAAAGCAATAGACTGTTTCAGGGTTTCGGTGGATTTTTTTCCTTCCAACTTTCCCAGCAGTTTATCCTATGCACATTTTAAAATCCCACAGCAAACACGTGAATTACGTTCTATTATTGCCTTCATTTTTTCGATGAGGAAACTGAGGCTCAGAAAGACTGTAACAGCCTGCCCGTGGCCACGTTGCTGAAAGTGGCAGACCCTGTGTTATGTCCGTGGTCCCACTGCCTCTAAAATAAATGGCAGAAAGGATGGCTAGAATGGAGCAGACCACACTCTTCGCAGAAAGCATTGCTTCAGTACAGCACAGGAGAACGCTGATGGGCTAAAAGCACATTTAATTCTGCGTGCAAACCTGGAAGGGTGCAGGCAGCCTGCCTCTTAGGCTCTGGTTGGTTGAATTATAAAGTGACACTTGAACATGGAAAAAACAAACTATGTAGGATATTGTAGGGGGTTATTTTTTTTATATGTGACATACCTGCGTATTTTTAAAGAAAACTAGTTCTTAGACAAATAATATTATGGGTTAATGAGCACTGGGGAGGTTGACATTACATGGGATATGACTCTTTGCCAAGATTTAGGGGTCTTAGGCACTTATCAAAAATTTAAAAACCACGTGGAATCTTCTTGCCACGCCCCACCCTTAGACGTGAACTTCGTGGTCGCAGTGACTGGTCACGTGCCGCTGACCCACCGGCTCTCACACCAGGCCCGGTCCCTGAGGCGGTGTCCTGGCTCCATGGAAGCGGAGTCGGCGGCGTCGGATACTTTCCAGGATTTCAAATAATTCCCCTCCAGGAGAAAATGAAATGACCTGTTGCACGAGAGAAAACCAATCAGACGTCTAGTCACCGAAGAGAAACGGACCGAAATATTTGCGCTGCTCTGTTGTGAATTAGCCTCTAACTTTCAAAACTTCATGAAAAGATAAATGTGAAATACCTCCATATGTAGTGCCTTTGTCTGATGAAAGATGAGGTTAGTACGCCAGCATGACAACAGCTACGAAAATAATTCTGTGTCTCCAGCCAACTGGTTCAGCAGGAAATGTGTTCTGCCGTGTTCTTGACTCGGCTCCACGTGACGCCTCCACCAGCAACAAGGGCAGCTTTGTGGTCGGGCTCCAGTGAGCAATGGGGCTAAGGAGTGGGGGGTCGTCTTTGCGTCCTCTCTTTTCCATTTGCTGTGGAACCCCCCATTGATCTGCACCTGGCTTGCAGACTTGTATGTCCTTGTGGAACTTGCAAGGCAGGAGGGCCCCCAGACTGGGGGGCTAACCTAACAGCAAACCATCTCCCTATATTTGAGTCCTGGGTAATTCAGGAAGAAGGTCAGCCCTAAACATTACCGCTGGGAATGAAGTCTTGCTTTAGGAAAATCGGCCTGACGTTGCCACTCCCTTGCTGAGAAAACCCTTCCGTGGTTCCACATGGCCCTTGGGAAAAGTGCCACCTGTTAAAGGTGGCCCATGTGGCCCCTCCAGGTCTGGGGACAGCTCGTCTTGCTAGCCTCATTTCAAACCACCTCCCGATTTATTTATTTTTAACCAAACCGAGTAAAATTTGTATCAAAGCCTGTGTGTACATGTTTTGAAAGTGCCAAAGAGCAGCATAAGGCTTATAATAAAAAAAAACAACAGCCCCTGCTTCATCCTCCGTTTTCACCTCCCATGAAAAAACTTCCATCTCTTCTGCTATTTAGCTTTGCGCTGTATTTCTGAGCAACTTCTTACGCTGCTCGTTCCACCTTTTGGAGGAACTGTGTATTGGCTTTCTTGTAAGAGAGATGAGGGTTTAGTTCCTTATGTCACATTAAACATACCCTCTTCACATCCTTCCAACATGGCCACATCATAATTTTTGTTAATTGAATATTCAATGTGTATGTAATTAGGACTGTGTAAACATGGGCCACGGCTGAGCCATGCCGTGTACTATTATTACATTCTTTTTTTATACAACGTTTGTTTTTCCCAGAGTTCATAGTTGCTTTGCTTTTTTTTAGTTTGCCTAGTTTCTGCGACTCTTTTACCACTTCAACCTCAGACTTGCCAATGAACTCTAAAACTCCCTGCAGTACGGCCACACTCCTCAGGAACTTTTGATTTTTCCTGCACTGGGTGCGGCCTTCCCGCGGCCTTCCGCATTCCGGCCATAATCCACGGTGATTTTTCGTAAGGCCTGCCTGCTAACTCCCTTCGCGTCATCTCAGCTTCGCCTTCGGCCTTCTGTTGGGTCTCATTTCCTGTGTCCCAAGCTTTGTCTCTTTCCTGATTTTCTCCCTCATTTAGCTGTAGCGTAGCTTCTAGTAGCATCCTGAGGGGAGATGCAAAGGAGCTAATTTATATTGTTTTTAATCTTTCATGTCTGAAAATGTATTTAAACTTCTTTCACAGTTCATTGATAACTAGGTAAGATTCAGAATTCTTAGTTGGAAATTATTTTACCTTATACTTTATAAATCTTTGCTTCGTGTTTTCTGGCTTCCAGGTTTGCTATTGGAAAGTTTAGTCCTATTCTGGTTCCCAGTTTGTTGCATACAACTTTCTTCCTTTCTGGAAGTTTCTAGGATCTCTCTTTATTCTTGGTGCTCTAAAATGGCCCAATAATATGACTGGTGGTGGGTCCTTTTTCACTGGGCTGGATTGTTTGCTTTCAAGCTGCAAATTCGTGTCCTCTAATTATGGGAGTTTTCTTGCATTAGTTCCTCAGTAATGTTCTCTTTCCTTTTTTCAGAACAGCTTTAGCATCATTCTCGACTTCCTGAACTGCTTTCATTTTTCCTCTCTTTCTTGATTTCCAGATATTTGGATGCTAGGCCTTCTGGATCGATGCATTAGTTTTCTCTTTATTTTTCTTCCTATTTAAAACAATTCTTTCTTTCAGTTTAGTCTAAATTGTGGGTTATCCTGATTTTATCTTCCAGCCCTTTCATGTTCTCTCAACATTCTCTTGAAAACCACATTGAGAGCATTTTAATCTTATTTTATGGCCGCAAGGCCTTTTCTTATCTTTCAAATGATATTATTTATAGGTGTTTATATAAATGTTTCCCTGCTCCCTGTGCTGTCTCTCTTTCCTCCTAGTTGCCTTTCCCTCTTTTCCTGCATCTTTGGTCTCTGTCTTTCATCTTAGACTTTTCCACCCATGTCTGGTGACGATGGGCTGTCACGAATATTTAAAATGATGCCAAGCGCTTACTGGAAACGGGGCACCTGGGCGGGGCTCAGCTACGGGGTGATCAGGCAGGTCCTGGCTGTTTCCCCGGAGGGCCTTAGATGGTGTCTGTTGAGCTCTCCGCCAGCGCCAGCCAGCTTCCCTAGAAAAGAATTCCGTGATCTCCTGACCTGGAGGGAGAGGAGGACAGAGGTAGCGCCAACGGCCAGCATCCTGTGAGCTGCCTAGGAGACATCCTGCCGGTGAGCTCCTTCATTTACTCTCCTCTCAGTTCCAGTTCGCGCCCCACTCTTTCCTTAGCTAATGCCCCAAGTCCAGGGCCTCCCCAGTCAGCCTCCCAGAAGGTAAACTTGTCGCCTTCAGCTGTGATGGAAGGTGGTTGGTCCCCTGGCAGAGTGAGGCTCTAACCTGTTCTCTCGTGCCCTCCCTGCAGCCCCTTCGGAGGTACCCAGCCTGCCAGCCCCGAGCCTTTCCCCGCTCCACGGGGCAAGCTGGTTTGCTCCGTGGGCTTCTCTTCCTCCACGCTCAGCCTGCAGCTCTCCCGGCTCTGCAAGTCAATGATCACCATCTGTCCAGCTTCCAGAATTTAGTTAATAACACTTGTCTGTTTTGTCTCCTCTCCTGTCTCCCGTTCTCTTTCTCCTGTGGATTTATACCTCCCTACATTCCATTAAAATTCATTTTACGAGATTTTGGGGGTGAGTAGAAATAAACACGTAAGGTTCTATACCTTTCTCCACTGTTTGCTTGAGCCGCACCTGCTCTCTTCCTGATTCTTAAGTGTGCTGTGTTCCTTCCTGCCTCTGAGCCTTTGCACATGCTATCCACCGCCCCCCCCCCCCCGCCCCGGAACACTCTTCTCTTCCTTCCCCTGCTCTTCACCTGGCTCACTGTGACTTATCATCCACGTCTCAACGTAAAAGTCACACCCTTGGGGAGACTTCCCCAATCCTGGGCCTTCTAACTACTTAAAGTACCTCCAGGGGCCCCCTCTGCTCAACCCAGAGCTGCTTCCTCTGGATCTTCTGTGTCCTGCCTGCTCCCCCCAAGACTCAGGAGGTTTTCAGAGAGAAGCAGCGAGGAGGAGAGCTTCCTTCCCAGAGCCCCCAGCATCCTGCTAGAAAGCCATTCAGGCCTGGCCACGGCCTCGTCCACCCTGTGACCGTGTCAGTCCAGCTGGTCCCTGGGATCCCTCCTGGCTGCCGGCCAAGAGCAAAAGGTCAGCAGGCACAAGGCCTTCCCTTTGTTCCCGCAGCCTCACCGCACACGTGGGACGTTGTCCTCGCACCCTGTCTCTCTCTGTCCTGGCCCCTCTCTCTGCTCTCGGCCTTTCTGGGTGTTTCTCTGCCTCCATCTCAGCGTCTGTCTCCCTCTCTTCCTCCGGGCCCCTGTTCTCTCCGCACTGCTCTGCGCTCCCCCCCCCCCCCACCGTCTCCTCTCTGTTCTCCGTCTCCCCCTCCTCATCCACCCACCTCATTCTTCCCTTTGTCTCTCTCCACATTCCTCCTGCCCCCGCTCTGGCTCTGGCTCTGGCTCTGAGAACTCCTCTCTCTCCCTGGCACCCACCCGCTCAGAGGGCTCCTCGGAGTCCTTCCCCTGCCTCTCTTCAGGTGCGCGCGCGGTGGGGGCTTTCCCGCAGCCGGGCCCCAGGTGTGGTGTGGCCTGGTGGCCGGCCGGACCGCCTGCTGTCTAACACTCTTGTAAGGTTACTATTTATCTAGTGCAACCAGAGTTGGCACACACATCTGGCGCCTGGTACTTAGTGCAATTATTTATGATTTCCACCAAGATTTAAAAGCTCATCGCCGGCCTTGTAATGCAGTAACTGATTGCGCTGCTAATGTAATTAAGAAAAGATTATGATGTCCACGTGGCGTACCAGATGGTGGCATTCATAGTAATCGGCGTGCACAACTGGCAGACAACTGCACAAGGGCAGCCGAGCAGAGGCAGCTGGAGACCAGCGTCTTCCTCCAGCCACTGAGGAAGGAGGGGAGGCTGCTGGGAGAGCTGGGCCCTGCAGGGTGGGGAGGGGAGACGGAGGAGCGAGCAGCTCTGCAGAGGCGGCGAGGGGCCCATCACCCCGAGCCGCTGCTCCTAAGTGGGTCTCCTTGTCATGGCTCCCTCACCACACACACACCCCCCCCTGAAAAGTTTTGCTGCAGCCGTACACACAGAGACACACACGGACACAAACACTCATTCTGCCATAAACCAGGGACTCCTTCCTTCCTTAATGCCACAATTTGGATTAAGCGACTAGTCGTGCTCAGCCCTGGGAATGTATTGATAAATAAAGCAGATGTGGTCCTCTTCCTTGTGGGGCTTGACAGGCTGGACAAGGATTAAACATTGATTAAACGACCACAAGAATAAATGTAAAACTAGGCTGTGAGCAGCGTGACGAAGGAGAATTAGGTGGCATTATGGGGGCTTCTACAGCGGGGCGTTTGACCCGGTCCGGGAGTTCAGAGAGAGCTGCTCAGAGGAAGTGACAGCCGAGGTGTGACCTGAAGAGGAAGAGCTAATCTGGTGATGGGGGCAGGCAGGGGCGTGTGCAAAGGCCCTGGGACTGCAGGGGAGCACAGCAAAGACATGCATCTAACAGGAGGCCCGTGCCCAAAACAGCTAAGGAGTTGAACCATGAAGAAGAGAAATGCCCTTGGATGCCCAGATTTTCTGTAAAAGCCATAGCGATTAAGGCAGCGTGGTATCGGTGCAAGGATAAAGAAATGGAGCGATGGGACAGAGGGCAGGGTCTGGAGGCAGATCCACCCAAGTACGATTACCGTATTTACAGCAAGGGCCACCTGGTAGTTGGGTGGGAAAGGGGTAATCTTTTCAATAAATGGTGCCAGGTCAATTGGACATCCCTATGAAAAAAAATGTCTCTACTCCTATCTCACATCATACAAAAATAATTCCAGATAATTACAGCACAAAATGTAAAAGGCAAAACCACAAAGTTTTTTAGAGGAAAACATAGGAGACCTGGAGTAGGCAAATATGTCTTAGAAACAGGATGCAAAATGACTAACTATGTAAGGAAGAACTCATGAAATGAACACACCAAAGTCAAGAAATTCTGTTTCTGAAAGATACCAGCCAGAGCGTGCAAAGCTAAGGAAAAGAGTAGGCGGAGCTGTTTCCAATTCACACATCTAACAAAGAGCTCGGATTCAGAATATGTAAAAAATGCCTCCAGATGAAAGGCAAAAGATGGGAAATCCAATTACTTTTTCAAGAGGGAGGAAGACTTTAACAGACACACCACCAAAGATATTCAGAAGGCCAGCGAACATATGACAAGGTACCAGACTTCATGAGTCATCAGAGAAATGGAAACTACCTTTACAAGATACCACCACTACCCGCAAGAACGCTGAAAAGCAGAAGAGAAAAGCTCCGGTATCGGAGAGGGTGTGGAGGACGGGAACTCGCAGGCGCTGCCGGTGGGATGCATGCCGGTACCTCGGCACACTACTGGTCACAGCGCTGGCTGCATCCATCCCCAGCGACCCAGCGGTTCCACTCCTGCTTGGGTACCACACCGTGTACCAAAGACTCGGCCTCGGATGTTCAGAGTTGCACCACCCATAACAGTCAAAGACCCAAACTACCCAAATGTCTATAAATAGTAGAATGGATAAGTTTATCAAAATAGTTACGTTGTGATATAGTCGCACATCGGGGTACTACTCAGAAAAGCTATATTCAGCATGGGTGAATCTCAAGGATGTATTTGTGAGTGAAAGCAGAACAAAAGCATTGCTATGGATAATCCCATCTGTAGGAAGTACAAAAACAGGCAACACTAACCCCATGGTGTTAGAAGTCGGGAGAACGGTCGCCCTTGGGAAACAGCGACGGGAAGGGACGCGAAGGCGACTTCTGGAGCTGGTGGTTTTCCGTTTCACGATCGGGGTGCTGGTTACACGGTGCTCTCAGCTTTTCAGGATTCCTTGAGCTGTGAACCTACAGCATTTTTCTCCGTGTACGTCTTACTTCTGTAAAATGTCTAGAGGAAGAAGGAGGAAGAGGCCAAGGTGGCCGACATGTGTCCAGTGAAAGGGAGGGAGAACCCCCGCAGACCCCTCCAGGCCACGTTGGGGAGCCGGGGCGTTGAACAGTGGTGGGTTTGGGCGTGGAGGCTCGAAAGCGGGTGATGTGACCTGTTTCACATGTCACACACATCACCCCGGGCCTTTGTTTAAAGGTGACTCATTTCAAGGTGTGCTTATCTCCTTTGTCTCCTGAAATGCCACCAAAATGCATGGGAAGAAAGAAACAGCATATTCACGTACAGGGATGAGAACAGCCAGGGGAGGGGCTGATGCCAGCCACAACCTTTCACTGAGTTTCCGGGAGCCAGACAGTGGCTGGGAGGAAGGCGCCGAGCAGCTGCTCAGAGGGCGCCGCAGCCCCCATGCAGTCCGAGGGGTTCCTGGTACAAAAGGCTTTGCTCCCACAGAAGCTGGGAGAGGCGTGGTCTCAAAGACGCCTTGTGCAAAGGAGGGAGGGAGGGACATGCAGGGCTTAAAGCAAGGGATTACTTGAAAGCTGGCAGATAAAGCCATCGACTCCTCTACCTCTCAGCCTGACTCCTACTCAGAGAATGCGCAGAAAAGGAGGAGTAAGAAAGGACTCGGAAATTAAACCACGAATTGCTCCAATGAAAAATTCACTAGAACTGAAAAATAAATTCAAGGAAATCTCCCAGAACATAACATCAAGGTCAAGAGGCCGAACATATGAGAAGAAAAAGAAAGGATTTGTTTAGGGGTTTCAATAGCTGACTGATGGTGGTTAACAGAAAACAATTCATTTAAAAGTGGGGGCAGGTGAAGGAAAGAATTAACAAAGAAATAATACAGGGAAGTTTCCCGCAGCTGAAGGATGCGGGTCTCACGGACAGACAGACCCACTGAGCGCTTGACAGCAGTGGACACGTAAAAATCCACCCTTGGTGTCATGAAATGTCAGGATTCCACAAATAGAGAGAAGCTATTAAAAGCCTCAAAAAAGAAAAAAAAAATATGTTACCCAGAAAGGACTGAGTACCAAAATGGCATCAAATTTCTCCTAGCAACCCTGGATGCAATCTTTTCAATAGCATCAAAATTTTGAGAGAAATGATTTTCGACTACAATTTATATGCCCAGCCAAACTATCGATCCACGTGAGGTTAGAAGAAGGATCGTCTCAGAAAATTTACCTCCACTGCAACCCTTTTAAAGGAAATTCCCTGAGAATGTGCTCCAGCAAAATAATAAACCAAGGAAAAGGAAGACATTGGGGCCAAGGAGACCTGAGGCAGGCCAGAAGAACAGCAGAGAGAAAGCCCCGAAAAGAAGCAATGCGACCGCCATCAGGAGCAGCCAGGCCACGTGGGAGATGGGGGTGTCCTGGGAAGGGACAGCACGATAAGGCACAACTGGGTGGGCTGGAAATGAGTGAAAATAGGACAATGACAAAGCACAAGAGGAAGAGGACAGGTGACAATTCCAGGGAGAAGATGGTGTTCAAAAAGGAAGATGTAAGCAGAATACTCTCCTTTGCTCTGTAATGAACAGTATTTAAATAGCGTTTTCTACAGGCTGAACCCTCACCTACCCCAGCAGGAATTCAATCGATGTCTAAGATACATAAATCAAGCAACAGAAATGGAGGCATATGGCTGGAAGGGACCGGAGATTCTGTAAATAGCAGCTAAATGAGATGGAAGCTGGATAAAGGCACAGTGACAAAGGTGGGAACCCAGCGATGAAACTTAATTTCCTGCTTGTACATGTGAGGGGAGCGATCTACTCGGAACCCTGGCCGAGAGCTAGGTCATTAGGAGAAAGCAGAGAGTTCAGCTAGGCACACGTTGAATTCGAGGCACTTGGGTGACATAGAAGGGAAGAGGGTAGTACACAGTTGTCCCCACGGCTCCGAGCCCAAATCGGCCACCCAGCGATAGGGCCGTGCACATGTGGTCTCCTAGGGAGATGGATCCGTGGCACTGGAGGGATTGAGTCCACCAGAGAGAAGAAGTAATCGTGGCGTGCGGTTGACACAAAGTCTCACGTTAGATACACCCAGCACCTAGTTCCAGATAGCACAGCTGTAAAACACGGTCACAGTCACGATGCCCTTTACAGGCACTTTATAGCCCAGACGCCCAAGGACGACCCCTTGCTTTGTATCGAAAGCAGATAGTCCCATCCCATGGACCGCGGAAGACCCCCAGCATCTCCATGGGTTTCCAGGCGGTCTCTCCAGGGTCCGTTTGCACGGTAGCTGCCCTCACCACTAGTCCCAGCCCCTACCAGTGGCTCTGAACTCCAGTTTCTGCTGTTCTCACCAACCCGTGCCCTGTTATTCTCCCCAACGAAGATTCGGGGGCAGTGGGGGCAGTTCAACACCACAGGAAGCAAACTACAACTCAGTAGCAGACATCGCCGTTGCTAGCAGTGCACTTGCTATAACCACCGCAGGAAATGTTGCCCTGGCCGTGACCTTCCATGGAACTCGTGCCCCATGCCCTGTTGGGGTCCTCTTCCTGCTGCTGGCCTTTCCCCGCACCTCTTTTTGTCTCATCTCCGTGTCCCTTACTGTCACCACTGCTTCCCCCGCCCCGACCCTGCAGCCTCCCAGCAGGCTGTTCTCAGAACTTCTGCTGAGAGATTCAGCTCTCTCTTCCATCCCGTGCGGTCCAGGCCTTGCCAGGCCACTAACAACACACAAGGGGGCCGACAATGTCCTTTTCCTCCCCTTGAACGGTAAACTGGCTTCTGTTCATTCCTGAAAAAGTGCTCACACACATACACTCACGTGCAGATGCACGCACACACCTTGACATTCACTCACGTACACACCTGCTCATGCCGTCACAGCTACAGCTGCTACCTGGGCGTGCACACCCATAGCTGCATGTGCACACTGTATACACACGTTTGCGTTCACAGACCCTCGGACAAGCGGACTTCCAGGCTTTTAATAATGGCACCCAGGGGGTGGTCCCGCCCCATTGCCTGAGGCTCGCCCCACCCACCCTGCTGTGCGGGAGTGTGCCTGTGAGCGGCGTGTCGACGCGTGCACCTGTTCTCTGCTGCTCAGGCCGCCGAGCTGTCTTAAGGGAGTCTTCTGTCCTTGGACTGGTGCCTGTCACCTGGGGAAGAGGTGTCTTCTCAGCCCAGAGATAAGAACTGAGCTAGTGAGCCTGAGAACGGTGGCAGCGGGCTCTGAAACATCACCTTGTCACAGCATCACGACGGCAGCCCCACCCTGAGCACACAAGCCAGCAAAATAGGGGTCCCCCAGAGATGTCCACATTTTATTTCCCAGAACCTTCCACTATTACATGGCAGAGGGGTGCTGCCAGTCTGAGGTGGGGGCTGGGCCCAGGTAGCCACCACAGCCATGAGGGAAAGAGGGAGACAGGAGAATCAGAGGCAGCGTGACAGCGGAAGCAGAGGGCGGAGTGCCTGGTGCGGGCTTTGAAGATGGGCGGGGCCAGGAGCCAAGGAACGCTGGCAGCCTGTAGATGCTGCAAAAAGCAAGGCAAGGGTTCTCACCTCGACTGCAGCCCTGCAGCCCTCTGCCCCCCAGAACTGTGTGAAAACAAATCTGTATTGATCAAGCCAGTAAGTCTGTGGTCATTTTTCATGGCAGCATCAGGAAACTCACATAGGGCCCTGTGGTATTGCTGGCCCTTGGAGCCAAGCCCTGGGTCAGGAAACCTGGGTGGTGGGGCCGGAAAGTCAGGCTGCAGTCCGGTCCCGGGGGTGGTCCCTCTGGGAGGAATCAAGGCCAGGCCGTCCTCGCTTCACTGTGATGACTGCGTGAGGAGTTCGGCCAAGACTCAGGGGCTGGGTCCCACCACGGAGCAGCCCCTCCTCCAGAACCCTCTCCACTGGAGGTGAGCCTGCAGACGCCAGGCCTCCTTCGGGGAATGGCAGCCATGAGGCTCCATGGGCCCGAGGCTGCCAGAGGGGCACCGGCCGCCGTCCTGCAGGGCTTTGGCCGGGACTCCAGGCTCTTGGGCTGACTGATGCCAAGTGGCTGGCCTCCGGCAGACCAGTGGGTGCCAGCTAGTGTTTGTGAGCGGACGGGGCACTCCTCAGGGGCGGGTCTGTCTCTGGCTCATCTCTAGACCCTGTGGCCGGTCCAGCTATCCATCCGGTGTCCATGAGCACGTGCAGAGGGAGCAATGGACAGAAGCGTCAGGCCTAGGTTTCAAAATTAAAGCTTTTAGACATACAGACACTATCGATGATGTGACAAAGTGTCATGAAACCACTGCTTAGCTTCACCCGTATAGTCCTTTGATTGAAAGAAAAATTATTTTGTTTCCAAAAAATGTGCTCATTGTTATTCAAATAACACAGAAATATATAAAACAAAGTCTCTTACCAATCTCCCTAACTGTTAAATTATGAAGATTCATTGAAAAACTTATGAATAATGGAAAATATGTACAATATTGTTAGATGGATTTTTTTTTAGGAATGTAAAAGTGGTTTTATTGGGGGTGGAAAGAAATGGGGTAAAGGAAACCTCCCGTTGAACTGAGCCAAATTCACAACATGAAAAGGACCGGGACAGACCCGCCGAAAGGTGGGGCGGGTGAGTGAGGGAGTCGGGGACCAAGGCTGAGGTCAGGGAGCCGGTCCAGAGGGAAGCAGAAGGGTAAAGGGCGGGCACGTGAGGCCCACCTGCTGGCTTCAGTCTCGAGCTGGACTGTCTTTTTTTTTTTTTAACAGTATTTGAAGTCATTGCTCTTTATCTTTGAATAAAAATTTGCCCTTCATTGAAACAGAGGTCGACAGTTAACTACAGATGCAGGTAGATGGAAAATCTTAGTATAAAAGTGTCCATTCTTCTAACACTCATGTATAAATTTTATGTAATCCCAATTTTAGTGCCATTTTAATTAGATGAAATGATCATAAAGTTTATGTGGGAAAATAAGTGTTTGAGAATGGCCAAAAGTATTTAAAGGTCTTGCCTGATAGATATTAAAATAAACTATAAAGCTGCTGGAGTCCAGCAATACAGGGTTGGAATAGGGTTGTTGAATTGACAGAAAACTTTGGCACAGAATAAAGATCCCCAAAATGTATCCCAGTATACATGATAATGCAATACATAGTAAATATTTCACCTCAGTAAGAAGAAAAAAGGTGAATTAATAAATAATGCTAGAAAAAAAGCACCTTATCCATTTGTGAGACAGTGAAGTTGGAGCCTCATTTCATATAAAAAATAGATCCCAGTGGACTGATAGGACTTAAACGTAAAAATAAAATATAAAACCCTTAGAAGAAATTCTAGGTGAATATATGTAGAATGCAGGGATTAGAGGGGACATTTTTACCTGTGACAGGAAACCCAGAGTCAGTCAAAAAAGAATAATTTTTTACTACATAAAATTTAATCTCACCCAGTTAATATTTTATTTGATATTATACATCTTGGTTCTAGAACTCCCATTTGCTTATTTTTATAGTCCGTTTCTTTGCTGAGTTTTTCTATTTAATCATTCATTACTGGCATATTTTCCTTCATGGCCTTGAAAGTTACAGTTACAATAGCTGCTTTAAAATGCTTGCTTCTTAGTTCCAAGATCTGGGTCACTTTGAGGTTGAGCTCAATGATTGCCTTTTTTCTTTTTTAAAAATGGTTTATTTTTTTCCTTTTTTCCTTTTTTTTTTTGTTTTTGAATACGGGTCACATTGTTCTATTTCTTCATATGTCTAGTAATTTTGGATTGTGTCCTGGATACTGTTGATGATAAGTTATAGAGACTTCTGGATTCTATTATGTTCCTCTGGAAGATTGTTGATTCTTTAAATTTTACCAGGCCGTTGATTTGGCTGAACTCAGACTCCAGATTTCGTCTTCCCATGGTAGGCACAGCAGAAATCTCTGTTTGGAAGGCACAGTTAGGCTTTTTGGAGTTTTCCCACGGAATTCCTAGTTCAGAAAAAAACAAACAAACAAAATACACCCCCTGAGGTTTCAGTGCAGTTTATCAGCAGGATTTGGAACCCTCCCCCCAGCCCCGTAGATTTCTGCTCCCAGGGATTTCCTCCTTCACTTCCCAACTGCTATGGAAGCCCCCAGACTTCCCTCTGGTTCGTCCGAAGTAAGAATTTATTCGGACTGCTGTCCAGATTTTTAGCGGACTCGTGTGGCACTGCCCTGGACCTGCCTTCAGGCATGAAGATGTAACGATGAGAAACTCACTCCACATTGTTCCCGTCCAAGTGTCAGTCTCTCCAGTTTTTACCTACTTTGGATTACTTTCTGTACCTTCACAGCCTTTTAAATATCCAGGCCAGAGTTTGTCGTGGCTACCTTTCAGGGAGAGCACCTTAGGTGGAACTTTCTGATGATGTGAAATTTAAACTTTTTGCATGGCTAGAGATTCCCATAAACAAAGTTAAAAGACCAACACTAAGTTGGGAAAAAATATATTTGCCATGCATGTGATAGATAAAGGCTTAATTCCTAGCTCTTACAAATTGTTAAGAAAGAGACCAAGGATCTGATAGAAGAATGTCCCCAGGATATGAATAGGCCCAAAGAAGAGTAAACCCAAATGGCCAATAAACAATGGCTCACCCTCCCAGTACTCAGGGAAATGCAAATTGAAGTAACTCCTTGCCTGTCAGACTGGCAGAAATTCAAAAGAATGTTAACATCGACTACTGAAGGGGTGAAAGGAAAAGTACATTTTCATATGTAACTGGTGAAAAAGAGAACCGATACTGCCTTTCTGGAAAGCAATGTGGAAAAAATCTATTTAAAAAATTCAAATATACGTTCCTTTCAGCCCAACCATCTCACTAGTAAGAATTTGCCCCGCGGAAGTGAACAGGAGCACTCAGGTACAGAATAGATGAAGGTGTTAGTGCAGAGATATTTGTGATGTCCAAAGAACTGGGAAGAGTCCGAGAATAGGACAGCGTTTCCGTCGAGGCACATTTATGTCGAGGAACAAGATGTGGCCGTTGAAGAGGAGAGAGTCACTCGCAAGGGTTTCCACAATATTATTAACTGAAAAATTAAGTATAGGTAATATGATCCATTTTGACAATGACTTGCAAACTTTATATATATGAAGTGGTCTGTCCAGAAAAAGTCCCGCCATCGTTAATATAATGAGAATAGTTTGCACGACATCAATGTAACCTGGTGGCCAAGGGACGTGGACTGGAATGTGCATGTGTGAACAATGATGACTTCACTGTACTAGTCAGCGGGGGTGGTAGACACTGTGGAGAGAGCATGTGCGCTGTGTGGCCATTGCATTCAAAATGACTGAGCGAGTAGAACTTCGAATCTGCATCAAATGTTGCGTTAAGCCTGAACATTCCTCCGCAGAAACGACTCGGGTGATTCAGGAGGCTTTCGGGGACGATGCAAGGAGGGCAGCACAAATAAAAGTCTGGCACAGGTGCATCAAAGATGGTGGAGAATCCATTGGAAGTGACCCAGCTCTGGAAGGCCTGTAGCAAGCGGAGCACCCGAGGACGCTGAACGTATGCGGGCTGCCATCAGCAGAGACTGGTGACTGACAGGTGAGAACCAGAAGCTGACCCGGGGATTCCAAAAACGGCTGTGTCCGAGGTTTTGACGCAGGGTCTTGGCGCGAAACGCGGCTTCTGCTACCAGAGCAGAAGGAACATCGTGCTGCAGCTGCTGGTGACCTGATTCAAACCGCTACCAATGAACTGGATTTCCTCCCGAGGGTCATAACTTTGAGGGGGACTGAGGTGTCATTGTCCTGCGTACAATGTTTCTTGTGTCTTGTATCTTCTTCAATAAATGTCTATTTTTCATACTACGTGGTCGGATACTTTCTGGACAGCCCTCATAAATATGAGAGGGTATGGAGGGATTCCAACCAAATTTTAACATTGGCTGCTGGAATATCAGGGAAGGGCCAGGAAGATGGAAAAGGGGGTACGATTTAAAAAAGCATCTGAAAACTGCTTTTAAAAGCATCCATAAAAAACACATACGATTTGCTCTGTTTATGTGTAAATGGGTGTGTGAAAGCAGAATAACAAAGTGTGTGAAGAGTGATCTTCAAAATGGGAATCGTTAAGTTTGGGGGATTGTCGATTCGTCCTTTACACACTTCTACTTTTTAAAAATCTTTTAAAGTACGTATAAACCACACAATGGAACAATTTAAGCCGTTTTTCAGATGAAGAAAGATTTTAAAACTACTGAGGTTGACGTTCTCCCTAGACGACGTCATCCAGCCCAGGACCACCCGCACACTCGTGACCTGAATGCCCAGTTCCACTTGTAACCACGGTCAAGCGCTGCAGGCTCGCAGACCAAGACGTCTGTCCAGCAGCCCCACCTGCGCGGGCCTCTCAGGCTGGACCGACCCACCAGCCTGCAGGCTCGATGGTCCCCTCCTCAGCGGGCTCTTGCTGCGGTCCTTCCTGTCTTAGCAAATGGCCCCACCGTTCGTTCAACGAGCTGGCCAGGCCCCACATCTGGATGTTCATCCTGGTTCTCCTCGCTCTCTCCGATCCCACGTTCAACCCAAAGACAACCCCTGTCAGGTCTACGTTCAAAATATGTCCTGTGCCCCGGCTGGGTGGCTCAGTTGGCGGGAGCATCATCCTGTACAGGCTGTGGGTTGGACCCCCAGCCAGGGCGCATACCTAGGCTGAGGGTTCAATCCCTGATCGGAGCACATACGGGAGGCAACCGATCAGTGTTTCTCTCTCACATCGTTCTTTCTTTCTCTCTCTCTCTCTCCCTCCCTCTCTCTCTAAGAATCAGTAAGTGTATCCTCAGGTGGGGACTTGAAAAGAAATCCCAGTTCCTTACCAGGGTCTCTAAGGCCTCCCAAAATCTCACCCTCCCTGCCTTCCATCCTCGCCTCTTGCGCCCCCCGCCCCCGCGCCACCCCTGCTGTACCCCAGCTTCATCTTGTACATGGGCCACCCTGATCCCAGATTCGCACAGGGCTGCCTCTGTCTTACCGCTCCCCCTGGCGAAGCCCTGCCTGCCCACTCTCGCCTAGTCGTGCTCTCCCCCTGACCCCACTCCGTTTCCTTCTCAGTGCTGGTTGGTTCTCTGCCCTCCCTGCAGGGATGCGGCATGCTCCAAGCAGAGACTCTGATTAACGCTGTGTCCTTAGCACCGAGAACAAAGCCTAACTCAGAGTAGGTGCACCGTAAATAGTTACTGAATAAAATGATGCTGAGGTTCACCGATACACACACAAATGCATAGATGTGTTTGCACACACAAATGCACACTCACACGGAGGAGTGCACACAAATGCTCGTGAGGTACATGCAGAGAGACAAAGTCACATAGGAACATCCATGAGCGCGCATGTAACTGTAGTTCCTGTAATTGGCACACGCACACTTTTACGGGACACACAAACATAGATGCACTCACACAACAATCCACACTTATCTTTAGACATATATCCACTAATCCGTGTACATTCAAACACTGACACATTGATGTACCCAGACACAAACATTTTCATACAGTCTCTCTCTCACACACATAACACATACACAGAGATACAGACGTTCAAGCATCAGGGCATAAATGACCACCTGCCACACTCTTGTACATGTGTGTGGGTGCACACACTTTGCCTTTGCTTTCCCATCCTTGCTGAGCCTAGCTCGGGTGGGCGCTGCTGGGCTACTCTGTAGCCGGGAGAGCCCCCACCTGCCTCGCAGGGCTCCCCTGCCCAGGACAGGCGGTCTGGGAGGGGCAGGGGCTGCTGGCCAGGCACTCCCTGATTTATGACTGCTTCAAGGCCACCGTTTGGAGCAGCAATGTCACAGAGGCCATTAGCTATCTGGGCAGAGCTGTAAAACACGCCTCGCTGGCACCCTGTCCTCTGGCCGCACTCACCTCTACGGTCACCCTGCCTGCCCAGGGTAGCGCCTGAGCACCAAGGCAGTGGCCCTCATAGCCACACACTAAGGAGACAAAGACAGCAGGGAGAGTCCCAGGGCTCCTGAGGTGTCTAGCCGCCCAGCTGGGAGGGGATGATGACCCTGTGAGGTAGAGGTCAGAGGGTAATGGTCCTCAGCAATTTGAGGCAAAATGGTTTATACTTTGCCCACAACCAGCTAGAACAACAGCTGGGTCTGGAGAGGGCTCTGGCTACCAGGGGAGGGTCTGAGAGGGCACCTGGCCCCCCAGGTGGGCTCGGCTGGGGCCTGGAATGCCCAAGGCACGCTCAGTGCCAGACACTGCGGAGCAGACCAGCCCCAGAGCCCAGTAGCTGGTGCAGCCCGCCATGGCTGCCTGCCTAGTCTGCATAGGACTCCAGCCTGAGCTCATGAAGTCTTCAGAGGGCTGGGCACCTCAGTCACCCAGGTGGCAGACCCTTGGCAGCCTCCTTTTTATAGAAGCCTCTGGGGGACACACTCTGCTGGACTCAGGACGTGGAGGGGCAGGTCCCATAAGGGCCCCAACCCTATGTTCCAGCCTAGAGGCTGAAGAGGGCACTTTGTTCAGGGACACTGCAACACAGCTGTGGGCCAGCACAGTGGAGGGATGACGTGGGCGAGGACTGTTGCATGCAGGACACCGACTTGGGCAGCTGAACTATCTGATCTCTTTTTGGGAGGGACGCCCCATCCCATTTCACAGACAAGAAAACTGAGGCCCAGGGAGGGAAGCTACCCGCGCAACTCCTCACAAAGGGTTCTAGCCCCAGGCAGAAAGGCCTCGGAGAGTGAGAGAGAGCGGCCTGAGGCGCTTCAAGGGTAATTTTCATCCTTGTCTCCAGGCCCAGCCGGGTTCTGAAGTTCCCAGAAAGGATGAGACCCTGGAGAGTTGGACCGAGGGCCCGGCGCTGCCTCCCCTCGGCCCGTGATTAATGCCTGACAGTCCTTCCACTCGCAGGGAACTCATCAGACTAATATTTCCTGATGTGAACTCCGCGTTGCCCCAGAATGAGAAATCCCAGCCGCTTCGAGTTCCGGGGCCCAGATGAATGGGCTCCCGTCCCGGGTCCGTGAGTGATGCGGCAGGAGTTCGCAGAGGGAGGTCGATAAAAGCCCTCCGTCAGCAGGACTGGGGCCTCGGCCGCTCCTGGCAGGTCTCGGGCCCTGGTTCCCCTAGCTGTGCTTGTCCCAGGGGCTGCCCCTGGAGTGCCTATCGGACCTGGGGACAGAGCGCTCTGGGCAGGGAGGGACAGGCCTTCTCCAGCCCTGCCACTGAGGTCAGGGTCCTTGGGGATCAGAGGGAAGGGGCAGTGTCTGCTAACATTATGTATGCCTTGACTTTGAAGCCCCAGTGAGCCCAAGGAAGGCTTTAAGCATATAGTCCAAGGCTATGAGCAGATGCCTGTTTAAGAAAACAAAGGACCTCGAGGGCTGTGGAGGATGCTGGAACCAAGTGATTCTAGAAATGGAAACACTGGTGGTTGTTGCTGTAGTAAGACAAAAACAGATAATAACCAATGCCAACTATTGAGCGCTTACCATGTGCCAGGCATGGCAACAACGACATTTATTATTGCATTCAATCCTCGCAGAGCCCCGTGGAGTAAAGTGGTATTAACCTATTTCACAGATGAGAAAATCGAGGCCTACGGCAGTTAAATGATGCTCTAGAGATGTCCAGATTCTGCGCTAGATCTCCCTCCCTTCAAACCCGTGCTCTCAGCCGTCGGCACCCAGTCATCCCACTGATGGCTGTGCAGTGGCGTCTTCGTGCCGGGCATGGCCAGCCGTCCAGGGATACACGGGCCAGGCCCCGCCCCTGCCCTCATGGAGTCTGCAGTCTCTTAGGGAACTGACATCAAACGAGGTGACTGTGTTGCCTCATTGAGAATGTGGGTGGGGACAGGGTGCTCAAGGAATTTCTTGCCAGGAGGAGGGCAAGTATCTTGCCTTACACAGGGAGAAACCAGTCACTCCCAAGTAGGGGGTCTTGAGGACAAGTCCTCTTAGGTGGCCAAAGGTGGACAGAATCCAGGGCTGAAGGTCAAAGCATTGAAAGCCAAAGCCAGAGCAAAGAGAGCGTCCCTCGCACGCAGCCATGGCAGAAGGTGGGGGTCGGTGTGGATGTGGGAGGAAGCAGGGGTGCCCTGTGTGAAGGAGGCAGCTTCCGTGACGTGCGCTGTACAGCACCTGGCTGGGCAGCGGGATGGACCGGCTTCAACTCGGGGATTAGTAGGGACATCTGTCCACACCTGAGAGGGGAATCCTCCTGAGTGTGTCCTTCCACAACCGGAGACATTTAGGATCAGGTCACAGAGCCAGAATGATAGGTTTGGGGGAGGCTGCCAGCCAGCAGCCAGAAGCTCAGGGAGCAGTTGTGACTGGGGGGTGGGAGAGGGCATGAGTTGTGCACCCACCCAAGTAGGGTGGGTTTAGGGCAGGGTTCACGGTCCAGTAGGGAAGATGAGGCCGAGGGTGGTTGGCCGCATCAGAGCACATCCGAGTCAGAGCTCGGGCAATAAGAGTAATGCTGGAGGCCACCTGCTGGTGGCGCTGTAGGCACCAACCTGCTCAGGCACCAGTCAGGACTGGGTGGGCAGGGAGGCAGAGCCACTCCATGCCCAGGGCTGCCAGGAGCTGGGAGGACGGGGAAGGAAGCAGGCTCAGTCCTGGCTGCGGAGAGCTTGTCCTTTCTCTGCATTTTGCTAGTGGTTTGGCCTCAGGACTTCAGCTTCTTGCATCCTAAAGTTCGGGCCCGTCAGAGCCTCTCACCCTCTCCCTCCCTGAACCCCACCCCCCACATGGCTCCACCCTGCTTCTGAATGTGCACTGAACCTGACCCTCAATTCATCCTTGACCTTTATCCTGGCCTTGTGTCCCGTTCCTGAGCCCCACTCCAATCCTGAAACTTCTTCCATCTCTGAGCCTTAGCTCCTCCCTGACCCTCCACCTGCTCCTCATCCCACCCCAGTCCCCAGCTGCACCTCTCCCCCACCTTTGCCTCCTGCCCCACCCTGCTACCTCATACCCTTCCCAGGTTCTTTCCCCCGCCTCCCCAACCCTGCCTCTGAATTGGGGCCAAAATCCTGTGGGACATTCGGGAGACAAGATGGGGGTGCGGAATCTGTTGCTCATATTCTTTATATATTATTTTTAAAGTGAGAGCTTCCTGTTTTCTTTGGGGGCCAAAAAATAAGGTGGGAACTTCAAAATGCCCTCATTAAAATGCCACACACAAAATCAGTCCACAGCCTGAGATGTCAGAATAGTGGTCACTTTGGTGGTGGCGGGGAGGAGGGACAGAGAGAAGAGGGTGGGGGAAGGGCACAGCGGGGAGGGTGGGGGTGGAGGGCTGCCTCGGGTGGGGGCATCTGGGGGTTCTGCTCCGTCTCCTGACCTGGCTGTGGGGCACACTGCTGTAATCAGTTGGTTACGATAAGCCACGTGATACACTTAGGGTGTGTGCACGTTTCTGCACGTGTGTTGTATGTACTTCATAGAAAGTGTTTTTAAGGCCCTGCAGTCTGGGCGCTCCGGGTCATCGCAGCAGCGGAGCTGGCCGCAGGGTCCCTGTGTCATCTGGCTCTCAGTGTTCCCGACAAGCTTTCACCCCAAGGGGACGCCGACAAGCCCCCCATATATACCCCACTGTCCACGGGGACTGCCTTGGTGCCAGCTGCCTCTCCTACCCTAACAGCTGTATTTTTCAGGTCCAATATGACAGGCTCAATCTATTCCTGTTATATATTTCCCAGTAAATGGACAAGGTGAAAACAGTGTCAGTTCAAATCACTATCATGACACTTAATTCTGATTTACTGTACCTTTTGCTGCAATCTTGAAAGTGCCTGCGTCTGCGCCGAGCCGGATTGCCCAGCCAGGCCCCACGGGGTCAATGTTAAGATCAGCTTCAATAAAAGAATTTAGGGTAAGGCAGCCCCGGTGGGCAGGGGGCAAGCTGGGGCCCGGAGGACGAGCCAGCAGAGACGCCAAAGCTACAGCTCTCCCACACCTCCCTCCCCCAGACGCTTTGTCCCCAGCCCTGTGTTTGCAGCAGCTGGGAAATTTATGGAGGCACCATAAACGGGTTTTACAGACAGCTGTTAGAGCGTGTGGAGCAAGGCTGGGCTGTCGGGGGACCTAGTCGCAGGCTTACAGCCAAGACACTTAAATGTTATGGCCCCACATATATATAAAAAGTGTGCTGTGCACGTCCTCTGCTCCCTCCCTCCGCCTGACCCAGGAGCGTGGGCTGCGGCCAGAGACTAGCAGCCACTTCCAGACACCGGCTTGCCAGGCACAAAATGCCCACAACCCCTTGCTTCAGCCCCTGCAACCAAGGCCAGGAGCCTCTGGCTGGGCTGGCAGCAGGGAGACAGCAGGGAGATGCGTCCAAACAGCAGCGCCAGGCATGCGCTGGCCTCCTTCCCCTACCCTCCTGGCCCGGCTCAGCTTACCACCGTCTTCCAGCCTCAGGGCCTGGCTCCAGCTGTTTCCTCCGCCTTGAAAGCTCTCCCTTCCCCCCATCCCACACCCCCTGCTCCCAGCCTTGTCTTGCCCCGACCAGTTTCTATCTACCCTTCCAGGACTCAGCTGAAACACTGCTCTCAGAGGCGTCCTCCCGTCCTCCAGAGTCAGGTCCCCTGTTATAAATGCTCGGATCCCCCCCGGACCTCTTCATAACGTTTCTAACCATTGTAATTAAATAATTAGTGGTGTCGTTATCTGTTTAATGTCTGTCTTCCCCACTGGACAATAAACTCTGTGAAAGCAGAGACTCTATTTGAATGTATCCCTAGTGCCTTGCACAGGGCCTGGCGCTCAGTAACTATTCAGGGAAGGAAGGAAGGAAGGAAGGCACGAATGAATGAACGTACAAATGAAGATGCAGAGATGAATCCCACGTAACCCCCAGGGGTAGCGCAAGGCAGCATGTGCTCAGATCCCAAGAGCCAGAGAAAGGTTCAGTAAAGAGAAGCCACTTCAACAAGGGTAAATCAGGGGAGGCTTCCAGGAATAGGTGCCATCAGGCCTCCTGGTGTATAGTGACTGGCTAGGACTTTGGGTTACTTGCTTACAAGTGAACACGTTCTGCCCTGGCTGGTATGGCTTAGTGGATTCGGTGCCAGATGGAGAACCAAAGGGTCGTCGGTTCGATTCCCAGTCGGGGCAGCAAGCCTGGGTTTCTGGCCAGGTCCCCAGTAGGGGGCATGTGAGAGGCAACCACACATCGATGTCTCTCTCCCTCTCTTTCTCCTTCTCCTCCCCTCTCTCTAAAGGTAAATACATAAAGTCTTTAAAAGAAAAAGAGAAGTGAACAGGTTCCACATAGGCAACACAGGGGATTGGA
Source organism: Glossophaga mutica (assembly GCA_039655065.1). Taxonomy (NCBI): domain Eukaryota; kingdom Metazoa; phylum Chordata; class Mammalia; order Chiroptera; family Phyllostomidae; genus Glossophaga; species Glossophaga mutica. The sequence goes on from CM077305.1 coordinate 211,953,910, forward strand.
CATGTGACCGTAAAGGTAGACTGGCAGATTATTTCATTGGACACTAACACCCCAGCCCTTTGAGGTCAGTCTTGGCCACACGACTTTACTTTGGCCAAGGAAATGTGAGGCCATGAGCTGTATCACTCTAGGCAGATACTCTTAAGAGCTGGTATGTGCTTTGCCACACACTTTCTTGCCGAAAAGATGATACAGCCAGCGATGTTGCAGACAGAAGATGCTCCAGAAGCCTGTGTCCTGGAAGAAAGAAAAGAAACATTGCCCAGCCAGAGTCGTGGTGCCTTCTGCCCTCGACAGGTGGCATGAGCAAGAAACAGACTCCGGCAGTTTGTAAGACCCTGAAATTTTGGAGTTATTTGTTCCACAACGTAGCTTGACTTATCCTGACTGATAAGATGCTATGCAGATAGCTTCGCACGGAGCCTGGCTCAGAATAAGTGCCATCATTATTTTTTTCCTGTCCCTTGAAAGCCAAAGAGTCAGACTCAAAGGCTTGGAGGCAGAAAGTATGGTTTTGGTCTGGTGAAGAATCCAATGTAGCTGGGGGGAAGGTTACATGAAGGCAAGGAGTTGAGCTGAAAGTGAAAAAGGAGGGGGGCAGATCGTAAAGAACTTGGACTAGAAGCCATACAGCTGGCTTAACCAGCACAAAGGGTATAAAATCAAGTCACCTTTTAACATCCAGTGACTCTAAGACCCCATTTCCCCATCGAAGAAAGAGTGTGTGTCTTCTATTTTCACGGCACCTGCTCCCTAAGTCTTCCCCATGCACCCCAAGTTAAATCTGAGGTCCCCAGCAGGTGTCCGTTGAAGCCACTGTTGTCTCAGGAAGAGGAGCAGAAAGTCCAGTCCATCCACCAGAGAGAGGACCCGAGTTCATGGCTGCCGGTTTCCCTGCGTCGCAGCTTCACAGCTGGAAACAGACCGGCCGAAAGCAAGCATCCTAAGAGAAGCGATTGATAGAGCTCACTACACTAAAATGTAAAACTTCTAAGTGACAACAGACACCATAAACAAGCTAAAAACAAGCCATAGCCGGGGAGAAAATATTTGCAATTTATATAACAGATAAGGGATTAGCATCCAGAATATATAAAGAATTCTAACAAATCAATAAGAAAAAGACAAATGGCCCAATAGAACACTCAGCAAATAATAAAATCTGTCGATTTATGGAAAAGGAAATTCGAATGGCCAATAAACTTGAAGAATGTTCAGTTTCACTAGTAATCAAAGAAATAAAACATTAAACTACGATGAACTGCCTGTCACTCATCAGGTTGGGACACGCACAAAATTAAAGTTTGATGTTAAGCATTAGTGTCGGTGTGTGGAAATAGGGACTCTTGCACACTGCTGGTGACAACGCAAGAGGGCACAGCCGCTTCGAAGGACAGCAGACCCACTCTCTGCAGCTCCCCTAGAGAGCATGTTGGCACCTGTGCGTAAGGAGACTCGTAAAATGCAGAAGACCCGAACGCCCGTGAGCAGGGGGTCAGCCGCACACACCATGGCGCGGCCGGACTGTGTAGTGCTGCGCAGCTGTTTGAGGGCGTGAGCTGCACCCGTGACGTAGCGGGACGAAATGTTGCTGTGCGCGTAGAACGAGTGGCAAAAGTACAGAGAGCAGGATGCTTTTATGAACGGACACAGAGAAATAGAAACATGCATAGTTATTTCAAAAGTTGCATAGATGCGAACGTGTAAGAAATATCGGGATGGTGCAGAGGGGCGGGAGAGTAGCCATCGGTGAGAGTGTGGTGCGGGCAAGGGCCTTCTGCGGGGGTGGAGGAGCACGTGGTGGACCAGCGGGACAGAGGGAAGGAGTCAAGAGGATGTAGCTTTATTATTGTTTCTGTATTTTTTTGCAGAAGAAAGGAGAAGGCATTTAGGGACTGCCTGCACGATTAGAAATGAATTATTTATAAAGAGAAAAACAGGCTGTCTGGCTTATGAGTCCCCTCCGCACTAACAAACCTTGGGGCCCCGGGAGCACACACGTCACCACCTCGGAGGGGCAGTCATTCTTCAGGGGCAAGAAGGGCAGAACTGGGCGTTAGGACGAGCGGCCACCTCTCACTTCCACCACCAGGGTCTCAGTGCCTTCACACAAGACTCTGTTTCCCTTCTGGGTCACAGTTCAGTGTGCACGGGGTGGGCGGGGGGAGGAGGGGCTCTGTTCCACCGAGTCACGCAGGGGCCTAGACCCCTCCCGTGTCGTGGTTCTGGCATCTCGTGGTTTCTTCCTTCAGCCTTCAGGAGTGGGAGGAGATACAAGAGAGGGAGGGGGGCGGGGGATTCCTCAGGAGGTTTTTAGGGGGCCAGGCTGGGAAGCAGCCACACCTCACTGCTGCTAGACCGAGCTTCGTCGCTGGCCCCACCTAACTGCGAGGGAGGCCGGGACGTGTGGTCTGGCTGTGTGCTTAGGGAGGGGAAACTGGCTCCGTGCTCACGTGGTCGTCTCTCAGCTCTGGCGTCTCCAGCTCCCATTCACACAGCTGTTTGGGACACACCTTGGCCCACCTTCTCTCGGCACCTCCCCCACCGCCGCGCACCAGGCCATTTTCCGCAAGGTGCCCTCCTCCGGTCAGCCTGTGAGGGGTTCCCAACTTGGACCGTCCTCTGAATTCGCACCCACCCTCTATGCCCCGCTTCCTGTGTCTTGGGCCTGGAGAGCGCAGGAATCCCTCCCCACACCCTGTGTCCAAACGCCCACCCTATTTTTAGTCCCCAGGGCATTAGTTTTTCCAGGAGGAAAAGGTACTTGGTCACTTAGGGCTGAGGAGTACAGATTTCACCCCGAAGCAATGGGAAGCTCTGGTTCGGAGATTCTGAGTAGGGTACGTGATGAAATCTGTGGCAGTGCCACGTTTCATGTAGGTGAGGAGGGTGGACTGGGTGAGGAGAAGGTGAGGGGGGCTCCTGCCGCGGTCCTCGTGAGGCCTGTGCCCAGGCGGCGGCAGGGGCGTAGCGTGGGAGGGAGCCCCCCGGAGGAGGCGTGACAGGTGTTACGGAGGTAGGTTGTGGGGGATGCGGCTCCCGGGTTCCAGAAGGACAGCGACCCCAAGCACTGAGATGGGGGACAGGCTTGAGACAGGAGATGGGTGAGCAACTCTAGGCCTGAAAAGTCTGTGGACGTTCAGACAGAAACGTCCTGCAGAGAGCTGGGGGAACACATCTGGAACTCAGAAGCAAGGGCTGGGCTGCAGGGAAAGATTTGGGGGTTAGAGATGGCACTCGAAGTGATTGGATCCCAGGCAAGTCTGTGCCGGGAGAAGACTGAGTCACTCAGCTCTCCTCAAAACGGGCAAAGACCGTGTCCTTGTGACTCCAGCATCCTGCAACTAGGTCAGCCGAAGGGATGGGCTTCCAGACACCGAGCAACCTCTGCCACAGGGCACCGAGCTAGACCATGTCCGGGAAGCACCTGGCAGCAGAGGGAGTTCTGGGAGGGCCCTCGTCTTTCTGGGAAGGAGCAGCCCGGTCTACGGGAGAAGACGCGTGAGCCCAGGCTGGCGTGGGTGGAGGGACGTGGCCGGGGCAGGCGGGGCTGGCGTCACTCTCACGCTCCGGAGGGCCATGAGCCTGCTTGAGCGCTTTGCTGTTGTCATTTAAAAATTTTTAATGATCTTATCTTTTCTTAAGTTGAGCTATAATTGACAGATACCATTATGTTAGCTCCAGGTGTACAGCATGATTCCGTATTTTATAGATCATTGTATCTCTGAACTTGCGTTTTGCAGGTCAAGTTCAATGGGCTGATGAAGCACGCACACGCGCGGAAGAGACAGGCGCGCCGTGCCAGTCCACCATCCCTTGCCTCCCCGCTGCTGTGCCGGGTTTGCAGTGCCCCCTGAGCACAGAATTCCAGGGGACCCCGCCGCCCGGGAACCCAGCGAGGCTCAAAGCAATTGGACAGTAAGTGTGTTATTTCTACAGCTCAGTGGGGTGCCCACAGCCCCAAGAGGCCACACTTCCCCTTCAGATAAGAATTTGCTTGGGACATAGCAGATAATGGCGTTCCAAGACACCCGAGCTACTAAGCAACCCTGTCATCTCCTTTCTTGTCCATGTTGCTTCCCGGTGTTGGCCAAACACCAAGGTTGAAAACCATGACACAGGAGGAAAGAAAACGCCCCCCCCTCCCCCCCACACCCCGCCCGGGCCCTTCCTTGCTCATCAGTAAGCTACAGGTAGCCGTGGTGGGAGAGTGCGCATATATCAGGGTGGGGAATAAACACAGCTGAGTTAGTTTTATGCGGCATTCCCACTGTTCTGAAATACCTGTCTATGAGCTACAAAATATGTGTGTTTTTGGTGAGCCTGCGTATGAGTTAAATGCTCTTATATTTGCGTTTAAAACTGGCATTGCAAAATAGAAAGTAAAATTCATGCCAGTAATTTAAAATTGTATTATTTCTTTACTTAGTGTGGCATTAAATAGCAGATAAAAAGTATTATGATAAGTTGAGAAGGAAACCACTGAAGAAAGGAAAAACTTTGTATTATAATATTTTTTTATTGCACGTTTTCCCTGCCTTTTGAACAGGGGACCTGTGTGCTCATTTTGCACGGGGTCCTGCAAATTATGTTGCCGGCGCTGAGTGCAGGGTTTTGCCCAAGGCAATTCTGTGCCCTGGGGAAAGCGTCTTGGCTCATTTCCTTCTTGACCAAGCATTTGACCTCTTCTGTAACTTGGCCCTGTCTCTGATCTTCAGCTCAGAGCTGAGCCCGAGCCAGGCTGCCTTGATTCAACTATCAGCTCTGCTTCTGCTGGCTGTGTGATCTCAAGCAAATTACTTGACCTCTCTGGGCCCTGGTTTTGCCATCTCTTGAGTGGGGATTTTGATAACGGTACCTACCTCAAAGGGTTGTTGAGAAGGTTACATGGACAGTAATCAATGCCTCCCAAGTGTTTGGGGCAGCCCTTGTAACCTAAAATTGAGACTCCATATGTGTGAGCCATTATCATGATAGCATTTTCCACAGTTTCACTGTCTGGTCACGGGAATCCCTGGGTGCCTTCTCCTCTTGCCGGAAAAGTGGACACAACTCAGTGGCTGTGCGGAGGAAGGGGCCGTGGGGAGTGGGCTGCTCCGGCAGGCCCCGGGCTTCAGGTCTGTGCGTGGGGGTGCGGCCTGCGGGCTGGCTCTGTGCGAGGCTGTGAAGGAGGGCTGTGTCCCTCGGTCTCCGGGTCCCTATGCGTCTGCTAGGGCTGCCACACAAACTGCCACAGGCTGGTGGCCGAACAGCAGAAGTGTATCGTCCCACCTTCTGGAGGCTGAAAGTCTGAGCTCAGGGTGTTGGCACGGTTGGTTCCTTCTGGGGCCTCTGCCCCTAGCATGTAGATGGCCGTCTTCTCTGTGTCCTCACAGGGCCATCCCGCCGTCATGTGCCTGTGTCCTAGTCTCTCCTTATAAGGACTCCAATCATACTGGATCAGGGCCCACCCATATGCCCTTAATTTCCCCTTTAAAGGCCCTATTTCCAAATGCAGTCTCATTCTGAAGCACTGGGGCTTTGGGACCTCAACATGTAGATTTTGCGGGGGCGCAGCTTAGCCAGGTGCCCGTGAGCACGTGGCAGCTCTGTGGGTCCCTGTGACCATGTGATCGTGCATCTGTGTTTCTGTGTCTGTGTCTCTGTTCTGAGGATCTGACCTTTGGGGACTAGGTCCTTGTGAGTGATGCTGGGGCTCCTGGGGCTCCTGGGGCTCGGCGTGCCTGTGTTCACGAGACCTCGAGGTGTTCACCCGAGTGGGCTGGGGGGTGTGCGAGTCGATCTGTCACCCAGGACGTCGCAGGTCTGGCAGATGGGGGATCTGCTCACCTCTGATCTCTGTGCCTGTGGGTCCACACGTGCACACATTGTGTGTGTGTGTGTGTGTGTGTGTGTGTGTGTAAATCCGAAATCTGACCAGGCGTGCAGCTGGAAGGCAGGATTTGAAAGGAGAGGGGAAGGGTCATGTTGATTTGAGATTTGAACGAAGACAGTGTGTTTGCAAAAGCGGGAGAACAGCGGGTTAAACATATGTTGGCGAGATGGTGAGGACAGCCGCTGAGGCTGGGCTGGCTCCAGTCTGAATTCTGTGGCATGTTGGTGTCTTTAAAACTGTCACAAAACCAGATACAGTAGCAAAACAATGGGGCTGAGAGGAACCCACGGTGGGGGCAGGGAGCGGAGGGTGTGGGAAGTGGACTCATCCTGAAAGCCGCTGTGTCTCAGCCTCAGCCCCGTCTGAGCATCCGAGGGGCCCCTCTGACACGGAACCACCACCCACTTCCTTCCAGCTGAAACAAATCTGCACCCCGAACCCTGGGGCGGTGGGGTGGGTGTGACCCTCACACACTCAGCTCCCAGGATGGTGTCTGTGTTTACATGAATTTTCTTTGTTCTTCCCTACAAGCCTGCAAGAAGGTCATTATCATCTCCCGTAAGAGTTGAGAAAATTGAGACCCAGGGCCTTGGTCAATGCTCTGGCAGCTGGGATTTGAACTGAGGTCCACCTAACTGTTCTCAGGATTCTTGGGATGGTGTTTGGCTTAAAAAAAAAAAAAAAAAAAAAAAAAAAAAAAAACCCAAAAAACCAGAATGAATGAATAACTGAACAAATTAAATGAAAAAATATTCCTTGCGCTCGGAGGTAGTTCAGGCCCTAGTGAAACCAACCCTGAAGGGCAGCAGCTAACCCTGACGCTCCCTCCCCACCACACCTGTTGGTCCTGTAGTAAATGGGGTTGATCACTTGGATCTGATCTTTCTGCAAAATCACTGTCATTCTAGAGACAGTAGACTGGCAGCTTCTAACACAGGGAGCAGACTTTTCCTTGGGAAACAAACAGGGAAGGGATCCTGGGGACACAAATTCCTTTGTCTCCCGCCCTTCCCCCACCACACGGACCCTAAGCCCAGCACTGGTTTGGCTCAGCTGTGGACCTGGGTTTGAATGTCAGCTCTGCCCCACGCGAGCTGGTCCGTTCTTACACTCTTTGCTTTCTGTTTCATTCCTCCTTTTATTTCGTTGAACAGGTTGAAATGCACAGCTCTTTCAGGCTGTTCTTTTATCTCCAGGTCTTGGGGTACAAATGGCCCCTTGCATGTACCTTGTTTCCTTGAGCGCTTTGTAATTGCTGTCCCCAAACTCGCACCAAGCAGCGCTGGTTTCCCCTGGAGGGGCCCACATGCCCTGGGTGGTGTCTACAGAGCAGTTTGGAGCTCGTCTCCGCTGGGAATCCCATAGTCAGTCTCGGATCCCAGACGAGGTTGTTTGTTAAGGTCCCAGGATCAGTCCCCGAGACTCGAGGCTTTCCCTGGAGCACTTTTTCCCGGGTGCAGCCCTGGACTCCTGTTTTCCACCCGCGGCCCAGATGGATGGCAAGTCTTTTGGCCTCTTTCGCAGACAAGTGGGCAGAATTTCCCCCCATGAGTTTTGATCAGTAGAATTTCTGTCTTTGTTCATTTGTAAGTATGGCGCTTTCTAACTGCCAGGACGTGTCTTCTTGGACCCATCATAACCGGCAATGTCTTTGCGACTGGCTCCGTTTCCCCTTCCCATTTCCATTGTTTGCACTCTCTGTTTCCTTGCCTAAGTCCTGCTGCGCGGCCTTATTGGCAGCCTGCTTCTTCCCCAGCAGATGCCTTTCAAGGTGGAGGTCCCCTGGTGTCCGGGGCTTTGGCTCACAATCTACAAATTTTGATAAGGAGTGTTTTCCCGCCCTAACGACCCTTCATTGATTTCCAAGTGCCTTGTTTACTTTCCAAGGTTTCCCTTTTCTTCTTTATCTTCTGTCAGTTCTAACAGACTTTTAGAGTAGATACGGAGGAGAAAGGACAACCAGAGGTGCCTAGAAATGGTTTATTTAAGCTGCCTGGTGGTCCGCACACGGGCAGGGAGTCATGTGATCGGGTTGGACCCTGGCCCCGATCCTGACTTAGCCATGTCACTCGGCTGTTCCAGCTCCGCTGAAGGTTTGGAGGCCTCTGGCTGCTCAAGGGGAATTGGCGGCACGACAGCCCTGGGCTGAACTGTCCTGGTGCCCCTTCCTCTCGGCAGGCCCTTCCCCGGGGCTCCTGGCTTTGTGTGCGTAGCTCAGCTCCAACCCATTGCATCTGAGGGGCCACTGCTCCCCGGGCCCAAGGAGCCCCTCAGCCTCAGATCCTGGCCATCTCACCAGTGCGAGTTCCCTCTTTGTTTGCTTCCTGGGACATCCTCTTTCCTGGCTTTGAATGCTGCTATGCATTTACATTTTGGGGTTATATTTTATCTAGTATTTTGATGTGTATAGAACAAGAGAGGGGATTTCCCATATTGGCTTAATGTACCACATTAACTAGAAATTTTTGACATGATTAGCTATTATAGACCTTTGAGCAAGACGCTTAAACTCTGAACCTTGGTTTCTTCACCTATAAAGTAAGCAAGTCCTTTAATAGGAATAGCTAAAAAATAAGTTGTTATGTAAGGAGACAGGCGCATGAGGAGTTCAGCTTATATGGTGCCCAGAACACAGTAGGTGACCAATGAATGCAGGTGTTGTCATTTCTGGCCCTATTTGGCATACAAAGATCTGAGGCACAGAGAGGTTTAGGAACTTGCCTGAAGTCACACAGCTGATCAGTGGAATGAACCAAACCCCAGATGGCTGAGCCTTCCTGGCCCAAGAACCAGATATGTGAGTGAAGAGGTCTTTAGAGTAACCCAGGCCCTAGTAGCATCTGAGTGCCCTTGCGTGACACCCCCAGTGAGAACCGTCTAGCGGAAGCCACTCAACCCCCGGATTCATGAGCAAAGTCAACGACTGCTCTATTGGAAGCCACTGTCGGGAACACAGTAGATAACAGGAACATCCTTCCCATTGCTTCCTGGGCACAGTTAACCCTCTGGGCAGACGGAGGGGACCGGGCTGAGTCATCTGTTCATTCACCCACTTGGTCACCAAACACACGTCTTTGGAGCCCCGCTTGTGCCCCAGGCTCTGTGCTGGGAACTGGAGATTCAGTGGTCACCCAGATGGGCAGGATGAGAAACAAACAAGCAATCAAATAAAGAAAGGAAAATACCAGGTCATGATAAATGCCAGGATGAAAACGAACCATGATGAGCCAGAGTGGCAGATGGAGGCCTTCCAGCCTGGGTGATGGAGGAAGGCCTCTCTGAGGTGGTTAAGTTGAGATGAATGTCAAGAGCGAGTGAGACGTGGCAGCAGAGCACTGCAGGCAGAGGGAATTGCTGGAGGGAACGCCCCGCAGTGGGGACGAGCGGGGTGTGCTAGGCGTTCTTCCGTGGCTGGTGTGCCTGGAGCGGAGTGAGTGTGGGAGCCAGGGACGGGCGGGGAACGCCAAGGGGTAGGCGGGGCTCAACTGGTAGGGCTTTGTAGGCCAAGGAAAAGATTTTGGATCTTTCTCTGAAGGCCATGGGAAGGCGCTGGTGGGTATTTTAGCAAGGTGTTTGTCAGTCAGAATAGGATAGATTTTGCTGCAGTAACAAACAAGCACTCGAATCTCGGTGGCTTTCCACAATAGGAGTTTATTTCTCTCTATGCCACAGTCTACAGAGTGTCTGGAACATTTTTTCTAAATAACGACTCAGGAAGTCAGCCTGCCTCCATCTTGTACCTCCATCATCTTGGAGCTTCAAGGTCATCCTGATGTCCTCTCTCTAGGGACAGGTAGAAGGAGAGGAGGGAGTGGGGAAGGCACACCTGTTACTTATCCACCTTAGCCTGGAAGTAATACAAATCACTCTACTCACATCCCATTGGCCAGAACTAGTCACATGGTTAAGCTAACCACAGGGGCCCCTGGGAAATGTAAATGAGCATGCCGATACATTGGTGAGCCCCAGCAGTCTCTACCACCAATAGGAATAGAATCTGCTTTATATTTCAAGCTGGCACTCTGGTTACTGTGTGCAAAATGTGAATCATGCATGACAGCGGTGGGAGTCCTGGCTTTGACTAGGCTGTGAAATTGTAACCCAACTCCTTCCCCTTTGAATTTGTCACTTGTGGCTTTAAATGCTATGCAAATTTTACCTCTTGGAAAAAAAAAAATACACCGAGTGTTATATCCTGGAGGGATGCTCAGGTCAAAGCTGGAGTCCAGAGTTTAGAACCGAATGTTTTATCAGGGAGGTGCTGATTCCCAGACTTTGGGATCATGGATTGGTAAATTCCAGAAATAGTTGGGAAACTAACAAAGAGCTATTTTGTCTCAGAAGTCCACACTGTCATCATCTTTTCATAAAATAAAGGAAATCTTAATATTTATAAGCTGGAAGGAAATAAGAGCATAATAAAGAACATTCCTTTCGTAGAAAAGACGGTTGTCAGCTTTACACGGACACACATGCGTGTACCCACCAAGCACATGCATGCACACGTTAGCCAGGCCTACACAGGTGCTATACATTGATTGGCTTCCTGGACTCACCCATGAACCTCTTTGATCATCATTAAATACACAAGTCTGTGCCGTGACCCGCCTTGGACCTATTGGGAGTTGCCTGTGTGAGAAGCTGCTTGAGGCAAACAACCACTTTTCATTCAAAGAACAACCCCGAAACGTTCAGTTTGGGGGGCACATTTGAAATCACCGCTTGTCTTCTTTTACTGTGATACATTAATGCTGACAGCATGTCCCTCTCCGCGGGTGGCCATACAGGCCTGTTGTTGTAATAACTGCTTACCTGTTGGAGGTGTCTTTCCCCTCAGCCCCCCTGAAGTGGGTTTTGAGCTCTCCGTGCAGCTTCGATTCTAAGCCGGTGCATTGCAGGCATTCCGCACACAGTCAGTATGCCCAGCCATTCTCCAGTGATGTGGTATCAGGCAGATGGAAATGCAGTTCTGCTTGTGTAATGCCACGTTGTCCTTATTTTTCTCATTTGCCTATTTGCATTTTTTGTTTCGCTGACAAGCGCAGGTCCGTGAACTGGTACTTGGAGGCGACAGGACTGGATGAACCATAGCAGCCAAGGCCCAGAGCCAAACACGGAGCCAGGGTGCCTGCGAGCCAAGGGCGGCCAAGCTGGCAAAGGGCGGAAGTCTGGGTGAACGCAGGAGGGGCAGGCGCACGCCTTGGTGGTTGGTGACAGACTCGGGAGGGGCCCACAGGGTGAGCTGGGGGCACCTAGAGAACTCTGGTCGGGACCTGCAGGAGCTGGCCGGATTCCGCCGGCTTTTCCATCGTACTTCATCTGTCCCCTCCTGTCACACTGACCTCCCTGTCATCTCCGCACAAGACCTCCTATTTTTGTGTCCTTTCTGCCCGGAGCACCTCCTTCCTGTGCCCCAACCCCACCGTTTCCTGCCTGGCCAACTTACATGCACCCTTCCGATGGAACATGCTCCGCCTTCTTCCACAGATCAAAATAAACATGGCACTCCGTAGAAGCACCTCCTTTACTCTCCTGAGCCTTGAGGCTGACATGGTAGATACATTATGTAAGAGACAAAAAGGAGGCAGAGATGGGGTCCAGGTGTTTGGCTGAGCAACAGGAAAAGGATGCGTTTCCACTGGGTGAGATGGAGAGATGGAGAAGACTGAGGGAGGAGTGGGTTTGGGAGGGATGCTCGGGAGCTGAGTGCCAGACGTGTTACACGGGAGATGCCCCTCGACAGTCAGGGGCACGTCAGGTAGGCTCTTGGGTGTGCACGTTCAGAGTTTAGGGACAATCTGGGCTGGAGACATGCATCTGGGAGTCCTCAGTACGTGGCTGGTATTTAAAACCAGGTTTTTTTTGGTGAGATTCTGCAGGATGTGGCTCCCAAAGACCCTCACTCTGGGTCACCAGAAGTGTCTGGCTGGCCCTGCCCACCACTTCACTGCACGTGTCTCCCAGCCTGCCCATCAACCCTTCACAGTGGCTCCGGCAAGCCTCTCGCCCTCCTCACATTTGCACAGCGCCCCCCCTCCTGTGCCTGCTGCTGACTGCTGCTCACTCTTTAAGGGCCAGCGTACACATCCTTTTATTCTGTAGCTGCTCCCTGGGAGAGTGGCTGTTTCTCTTCTCACCAGGACAACAGCAGTTGGCCTCCGAGTGTGAATGCCCCTGAGCAGATTGCTTCACACCATATTGTAATACCTGTGCCATTCATAAATATTTGGAAAGATTACCCAATGTGTTTTTTCCCCCTGGTAGTTCCTTCTAGCACCTCAGCCCAAGCTGCTTCCCTCTTTAAGGCTTCTTTCCTGAGGCTTAGCACCTCAGGGTAGAAATGATGGGAAGCAGAACTGGAAAACAAACAAACAGCAAAAACAAAGGGTGAACTGCTTGGCTTCCCGTTTTCAGAGTTCACTGTTAAAAGTCCACGGCATCAAGAGAATACGAACACAAGACACGGGTTGGGAGAAAATACTGGCTAACGACGGTGCCTCGCACATGGAGGGGGTGAATAGATGTAGTCTTCCCCTGTATCCCGGTTTACTGGGTCTGGTGTTGACCTGACCATTCATTACTTGGCCTGTCGGATTCTCTCCCGCTGAAACTGGGGCTTAGAGATGCTTGTCGGTGTCTGCAGGTCCCTGGAACTGGCATGATATTGACAGGAGCTGGGAGCACCATGGGGGCTGCCAGGTTAGACTGTGGATGGGGAGGAGGAGGATAAAGTGGTCTGTTAGGAAGGCCCGAGAACGCAGGCACACACATGGGGAGCAGGAGTAACAGGAGGGCTTGTGGCCCTGGAAAAGCCCTGGAATGTTCCTGCCTCGCAGCTGCTCCGGCGAGAAGCCCTGTTTCTTCCACGAATTCCTTTGTGCTCACCCTAGTTTGAGAGCATTTCTGTTCCTGATGACCAAGTGACTGTGGACCAGCAACGTCAGAATCCCCTCCAGACTGGGAGCACCCTGAGGAAGAACTGACTCTGCTCATCTCTCTCAACACAGGAGCCTGAACAGGGTCCCAGGGAGGCCTTGGAGGGGCATCGTTAGCCATAGACAGTCGAGGCTCTGCCCACCAGGAGGTTCCCCCAGCTATGGGAATTGTGCCGAGAGTTTTGCCGAGCAAAGTTACAAGCCGTCGCTTTGGAGTTGGATGCCTCCAACCCTAAACCTCCAGGGCGACTTAGGAGGCCCCGGTTTCCATAACCGTAATAATACGGAGGTCGCCATCCTGCTTCACAGGACCGATGTCAGTAGTGAGTGAACTAATGTCTGCAGGCAGGTCTAGCCCGGTGCCTGGCATGGAGGAAATGCCTTGTGCAAGGGAGTTACCGTGATTTTTAACAACTGCCATGGAGAACTGACGTTCATCATTCAGGAAACGTCTGTCGAGTACCCACTGTGTCCTGGAGACAAGACTGTTGGGGTGCCTGCCCTCATGAAGCTTACAGTCAGAGGAAGGGGAGGCGGCTTGGGCAGAGTCCACGGACACAGGCAACCATGTGGCGAAGGCTGGGGGTGCGGTGGGGGCTGGGTGGAGGGGGACACAGCGGGGGCAGTGGGGGACATCTGTAATAGTGTCAACAATGCAAGAAAAAAGAAAAGGAAAAGAAGCTGCTTTTCTTCAATGCCTTCTTTTTTTAAAAACATCATTTTTTGTATTTTAATTACAGCTGACACACAGTATTATGTTAGTTTCGGGTGTGCAACCTGGTGATTAGGCATTACATAACTTACTCAGCGATCAGCCTTGTGGATCTAGTGCCTACCTGACGCCACACACAGTTATTACAATATTGTGGGCTGTGTTCCCTGTGCTGTGTTTTACGTCCCTGCGACTGTTCCGCGACAGCCAGTTTGTACTTCTGAACCCCTTCACCTTTTACACCCAACCCCCTCTCGTCTGGCAACCATCAAACTGTTCTCTGTATCTACAAGTCTGTTTCTGTTTCTGCTTGTTCATTTATTTTGTTTTTTAGATTCCACGTATAAGTGAAATCACTGGGCATTTGTGTGCCTCTGTCTGACTTATTTCACTCAGCACAATACCCTCTAGGTCCATCCATGTTGTTGCCGATGGCAAAATTCCATTCTTTTAATGGCTGAGTCTTAGTCCCTAGTATATACGCACCACTTCCTCACCCACTCATCTATTGACGGACGCTGAGGTTGCTTCCGTATCTTGGCTACTATACGTGATGCTGCGGTGGATATGTGGGTGTGTATCTCCGTTGCCTTCTTTCTGCCTCTCCAGGTCAAGCGCCTCTTGATTAGGGAGGGTATGGAAAAAATTACATTCTGGGTCTGTCATTACGTGGCGAACCCTTGTCAGAAAAGCAGTTCCACACGTGGTTATGGCTTCTTAGTTTCAACAGCACTGTTTGTGGTTATTCTGTGTTTACTTTTCACATCCTTCCAGTCAGACTCTTGTGAGAAAGAGCCAGGCACACTTACACACCTGCCCCACAAACACGCTAATCCCACCTGCTTGCCTCCTGCTCCAGCAGGCATCTGGGTTCAATCTGAGAGCACAGATCGGACTGGGAAGGCTTCCGACCAGGGCAAAGTTCTGTTTTGCCGGCAGGGCTGACAACGGATGGAATTTTACCCTCGAGCTCTCGAGGCAGAATCAATCCGTTCTGGTTCCCACGGATCAATACCAGAACGCCGCCCTGGGAGTAAGGGTGTATTTATTAACGGAGAGGGCCCTGCACGGAGGGGCATGAGCAGCGGAGATCTCAGGCTCAGGAAGCTGCCCGAGGTGGTCCTTGGCTCGCGCGGGCGAGGCCCGGAAAGCAGCAAGACGTGCTCTCCAAACTGTCGGCCACCCTCACCCACTTTTTTTCGAAACAAGCCCGTAAAACAATTTTTTAAAATCTTAACTGCCTTCCTTCCTGATAAGGAAACAGCGATTTATTTTATTTTGTTTTTTCTTTTTCTCTTTTTCAGCTTAGTGAGATGTAATTGACACATGCCATTGTGTAAGTTTAGGGCGTACAACGTGATGATTTAATATTCCACCACTGAGATGATGATCACGGTGAGGTCAGCTAACACATCTGTCACCTCACCTAGATACGTTTTTAACTTTTCTTGTAGCAACAGCTTTTCAGATCTACTCTCTGAGCAACGGTCATGCAGACGATGCAGGATTATTAACGGCAGCCACCATGCTGTACGTTAGGTCCCTGGATCCCATACACCTTGTAACGGGGAGTTGAGTCCTTCGGGTACCTTTGCCCATCTGCTCGCACTCCCGCCACCTCCACCCCTACCCCTGGCAACCACCAGCCTACTCTCCGTTTCTGTGAGTTTGGTTTTTCCAGATTCCACATGTAAGTGAGCTCATGTAGTATTTGCCTTTCTTTGTCTGGCTTATTTCACTTAGCATAACGTCCTCAAGGTTCATGCATATGGTTGCGAATGGCAGGATTTCTTTTACTTTCACGGCTGAGGCATGTTCTGTTGTTTCTACACCCTGCGTTTTCTCTGTCCGCTCACCCATCGGCCGGCACCAGGTTGTTTGCGTGTCTCGGCTCTTGTAAATAATGCTTCACCGAACACAGGAGCTCGGGGGTCTCTTCGCTAGCCTGCTTTCCTTTCCGGCAGAGATGTACCCGGAAGAAGAGTTGTGGGGTCAAATGGTAGTTTTATTTTTAATTTCTTTTGAGGAACCTCCACATTGTTCTCCAAGGGAGTGGTGATTTTTTTTTTTTTGGCCTGGCAACATGGCCAGACTTAGGAAGTGACCGTAATTGACAAAGCCGACTTCCCAGACTCCCTCGCAGTTAGGAGTTCCATGTTCCCCATTTCTGGGACGTTAGCAGGTCTGCGGGGAGTTTCTGGGAAAGGTTTTGCTCCCCACCCCCGCCCCTGCCATGGAAGAGGAGGCCATGACTCTGAAGCTGGAGGAGTCACCTGTCCCATGAGACAACAAGCAGAAGCATGACAGATGGAACCATCTGAGGATGTCAGCAGAGGATGGGAGGCCATG
The DNA here is from genome assembly GCA_039655065.1 of Glossophaga mutica. NCBI lineage: Eukaryota > Metazoa > Chordata > Mammalia > Chiroptera > Phyllostomidae > Glossophaga > Glossophaga mutica. The sequence continues at coordinate 211,969,781 of CM077305.1, forward strand.
CGTTCTTAATGTCTTCACTCTTCTGTAGCAAGAAGACTGAGATGGATGCTGGCCTGTCCAGTCAGTGTCTACGGTTCAAGCCCCTGCTGTTAGGTGTTCTGTTACTTGCATCGAAATTTCTAAGATATACTAAAGCATAGATACAGACATGTTGAAATAGAAGACAAAAGTCTCTACCCTCACCCTGGCTGGTGTGGCTCAGTTGGTCAGAGCTTTGGCCCATCAACTGAAGGGCTGAAGGTTTGATTCCCGGTCAGGACACATGCCTGGGATGTGGGGTCAGTCCTTGGTCTGGGCTCCTGTCAGAGGCAACTGATCGATGTTTCTCTCTCTCTCTTTCCCCCCTCTTTTCCTCTCTCTCTCTCCCTCCCTCTCTCTCTTCCTATTTCTCTCTGAAATCAATAAGCATATATTAATGCATATAAATAATCACAAATATAAAATTAACAGGCTGGTAGAATGAATACATTCTGTTCTATAGCCTGCTTTTTCACTTAACAAATTATGTGGTATATTTCTATGCTAATACAGCTTTTTTTTTTTAATGACTCGATCTTCTGTTGCTAGACATTTAGGATATATCCAATATTTTCTCATTATCAGCAATGCTGAAATAATTATCCTTGAACATACATCTGTGTGCACTTGCCTGATTGTTTACTTTGGATAATTATTAGACATGGGCAAAGGGTATGCACATATTACGTGTTGACACATCTATCTGTTAAGCAAATGTTTACTGAGGGGCTAGTATGTGTTGCCCATTTGTGCTTGATGAACAGATCCCTCGGTGGAGCTTTTAGTCTGGTGGAGAGACTGACGGCTGAACAGATGAGCAAATAGTAGGTACTTACAAATTGTGATGAGTGGTGAGCAGGAAACGACCCGTTGTGGTATGAACACATCAGGGGCCTACTTAGATAGACGACCAGAGATGGCTTCCAAGGAGGTGACATTGAAGTGGAGAGTTTAAGGGTGAGAGGACCCAGGCCCTGTAAGGATGGAGAGGAGGTCAAATTCTACCTCTCTAGATAAAATCCCCAGCAAAGAAAGAGCGTTGATATTTAAGGATCTAAAAGGAAACCAGTAGAGCTAGCATAGCTGAGATGAGTGTGGAATGGCAGGCAAGGTCCAGATAACACGACACTTGTAGGTCATGTTGGAGCATTTGAATTTTGTCTTATTTTATGGAAGGTCATTGGAGGACTTAAGCGAGTGAGTGCCTTGCTGCATTTCATTATTTTTTAATGATCATTCTGGTTGTTTTTTCCACTGTTTGGATGGAGGCAAAGCCAGGAGATTAGTAAAGAAATTGAAGTGGTCGAGGCAAGAGAATATAGTTTGGAGTGGGGTGTTAAGAATATACAAATATGCTCTGGCCAGTGTGGCTCAGTGGGTTGAAAGCCAGCCTGAGAACCAAAGGGTCACTGGTTCGATTCCCGGTCAGGACACATGCCTGGGTTGGGGGCCAGGCCCCCAGTAGGGGGCACATGAGAAGCAACTACACACTGGTGTTTCTCAGGCATGTTGATGTTTCTCCCACTCTTTCTCCTTCCCTTCCCCTCTCTCTAAAAAATAAATAAATAGATAAATAACGTCTTTAAAACAAAGAATATACAAATAGATTAGTGGATGGAAACAAAGCATTTATAAACAGGCAATTTAATATATGATCAAAGTGTGTATTCCTACACATAATACTGTTGTAACAGATACTAAAACATAATGTAAAGGTTACATTATGTTTGATATTCATTATGATTGTAATCTTATTATAATATTAATATAATTATTCAATTTCAAAAATTTCCTGTTTTTTTCCCTATATTTATTTATCACGATGAATTTTAAGATAACTTTGCCACATTCCATAGTATCCCACCCCCAATCATGTTGGTTCTTTGATCTTGATTACACTCACTTTATAGGTTGAGTTGGGGAGATGTGACATCGTTGCAGCACTGAGACTTCCTGCCCGGGGATTTGTTGTGCCTTTCCATCGATGGAGGACCTCTTGCATGTCCTCGTGTAAGGCTTTCTAGTTCCTGTGGGCCTTGCCATTCCTTGTTAAGTTTATGCCTAGGTATTTTATTGTAATACAAACTTTAAAAAAATACATACTTTTTAAATGGAAATTACTGGTATTTAGTGGTTTATTTAGGGGCTCCTATAAGTAGTACCTTGTTCCCTCTTCTTCTTTTGGAAGAAACTGAGGCATAGATATAGGAAAGAGACATAAGAAATAAACATACTTCTTTTATTACTAATAAAGTTGACTGGAAAATGTAGCTTCTGGTCTGTAGCCAAGTGGGCTTCCTATATTTCCCCTTGACTTGGATAGATTTACCTCTATAGTATCAGGTAGTACTGGACAATACTATCTTTCTGCCCCAGAAATAGGTCCACTTACCACATGGTGGAGAGTACATGAAAATATTTGCTCCCTGCCATCAGCCAACGCCAAAAAGAGAACTCTGAAGCATCTATTCTTATCTACTTCCTTCTCCCAAACTCACTAATCAGCAAAGTCACTCATCCCTCCTCCCCGACCAAGAGCGGAGAGAGGCCAAGAGTCTTTCTTTAAACTTTATTTGTGTTGTTTACACTGTTACAGTAATCTCTGTTTTTCCCCTTTTGCCCATCTCCACCCAGCCCTCACTTTCCCTTCCCTCATGCCATCGCCACACTGCTGTCCGTGTCTGTGGGTCATGTATCTCTGTCCTTTGACTGACCCCTTCACCTTCTTCATCCAGTCCCCCTGCACCCCAGACAGCTGTCAGTCTGTTCCATGTATCCAGCCCGAGAGAAGCCAAGAGTGTTATTCTAATGGAAGTCTTTCTACGTGATGTTTTTCAAAAACCCTTAGCATTTAGGAAAGCCATTGATTTTAATGTTTACCTTATAACTGGTCTTTACCAGAACCTCTAAAATTTTCAGTTAATTCTTTTCAATTTTTATTTTTAGATATGCACATGAATAAATAATGACACATTTGTCTCTTCCAATATTTGTATTTATTTACTTTTCTTATTGTATTGCATTGGCTTCAGTTTTTAGCAATTATAGTAGGCATCCTTGTTTTGTTTTTTACTTAAATGAGAAAAGCTTTAGTGTTTCACCATTAGAAAGTTTGTTGATGGCTTTTCATAAGCTTTGTCATGTTAAGAAGTTTAAATTTTCTTCCTAGTTTACTAAGAGTTTTTTAAAATTTTATAACTGGCTAAAGTTTATTAAATACTTTTAAAGCATCTATCCTGTCGATAAGATCCTGTGATTTATTTTCCTTTAACAATGTGGTGGATTTACAGATTTCCTAATGTTGAATTATCCTTGTACTTTTGGAATGAATCTTGCTTGATCAAGTTGGGTTTTGATTTGCTTTACAGCAATCTGGATTTAAATTGCTAAAATTTTATGTAGTAGTTTTACTACTATATACTTAAGCGAGTTGGTCTATAGCAGTGATTTACATATTGGAGATTAATTAGTGAACTTCTGGTCCTGGCTCAGATGAGTTTGAGAAATGCCAAGTTAAACAGGTTTTTTTACTCCTGGGCTTCATGTGGACCTTAATATACTAACGCTTATTGCGATTCTCCAAAAGTTAGATTAAAAATGGCGTGCAACATTTTCTCAAATTATCTGACTGCAGATAATATATGATCTAGTGTTCTATAGAGGTCTGCACTTCTCTTTTTGGTGTTATCTCTGTTGGATTTTAGTATCTGGTTAGGCTAAACTTGGGAAGCGAAATTAAAAACTTTTTGTCTTTTTTTTTTTTCTGTGTAACAAATTTAAATAACATAGGGGTTGTCAGTTCCTTAATAGTTTGCTAGCACCTGCCCATGAGACCTTTCGAACCAGTGGCATTTGAATGACACATGCACTTGGAATGGACACACTTGCCCAGCTTCCCCGGAGGACCTTTTCTTTAGCAGCCAGCTCTGCTTGGCCCCATTTTTCTTTAGGAACAGACAGCTATTTTGGAAAAGCCTGGAATGTGTGAAAATGAGACTTGATGCATTAGCAAATTGATGCATATTCACTCCTACATGGTTCTCAGCTCCAAATGCTCCAGCCTTCTGAAAAGAATCCTTTCAAAGAGTATGCTGGCGTCTGCTTGGGGGTGCCTCGCTGGGGCTGTGAAGGGCATATGTGGCTTGTTCCTTTTCCTAAATATTGTAGGGTAGCACCTCTGCTTAAACCTTTCCCTCTAGATACTTCCCTGAGGCTGACCCCATAACTTTGGCTCTAGGCCTTTGTGGGTGCAGCATATGGGGAAGTGGGAATTTGCTAGGAGATTGGGGTCAGTTTCAGAGGCCTGGAACTAACCGTGGGTTCTAGGGTCTGACCAAGCATGTATTGGGGCAGGTGGGGCAGTGGGGCCTCCTGACCTGGAGATGCGCAGAGGAATCGGCATGCGCTTCAGTAAAGCCTAGAAGGGCTGTGTGGGCCAGTGTCCCTGCAAGAGGCATGTGTAGGCGTGTGCGTGCATGTGTAACAGTTAGCCGAGGCTCCAAGAGGCCTGGGGGCTTCCAGGGATCTGAGGCAGTGCGTTACGACTGGTCAAGGATGCTGTGAGGCCTACGAGAGCTGAGTGGGCTGCTGGTCCCTGGAAGAGACCAACTTAGGGGAGGGGATACTGGTGTCCCAGGCTCCAAGAGGCCCGGGGATCCCGGGGGTCTGAGGCTCGCACTGAGGCCGCCTGCAGGCACCGCGAGGCCCGGGTTGGCGGCGCGGCCGTGGGTGAGGCCGGGGTTGGGGGCAGGCAGGTTAGGGTTAGGTGGCAGCACGGGCTCCGGACGCCCGGGTCTCAGGGTTCCCGCTCCATCCGCTCGCCGGAGCCAGCCCGGGGCGCCGGCTGCCACCCCCGGAGCCAGCGCCAGAGCCAGGAGGCCGGGAGCCCGGCCCGAGTCGGGAGCGCCGCCGCTGTTGTCGCCGCCGCCGCCGCCAGGCCGCGCCCCGCCCCCGCCGCCGCCGCTCCCGGTGAGGCTCGCGCTCGAGCTGCGGCGCCGGCCCCGCCGCCTGGGCCCCGGGCCCGGCCCCTCCCGCGCCGCCCGGGCGATGAGAAGCTGCTTCTGCGTGAGACGGAGCCGGGACCCGCCGCCGCCGCAGCCGCCGCCGCCCCAGCGGGGAACAGTTAAGTGAAGCCGCGCGGGCCGGGCGCCGCGGAGGCTTGGCCGAGCCGGCCCTGCTGCCCCGCGGGCGGGCGGGCGCGGGCCCCGGGCCGAGGGGCGGGCGGGCAGGCGGGCGGAGCCGAGCACGCAGAGGCCTGCGGGCTCCGTGCCCGGCCCGCGGCAGGGACAGGCCTGGCGGCTTCTGCCCGGCCCTGCGCGCCGCGGCTTCCCGTCCCGGCTTGGCCTTGCGGCGGGCAGGAGGTAGGGAGCTTGGGGACCCGAGTGCAAGCAGCGCCCCCAGGGTTGGGACAGGTGATGGCCTCCGGAGAGCCCCCTCCGCCTGTCTGAGAGGTGAGGCAGCTCACCAGTGCCCAGGCCGCCCGGGGACGGACTTCGGACAGACATTTGACTGGCCTGGCCTGGGGTCCAGCTCTCTGTAATCACGTGGGTGCAGACCAGCGTGCACCTGAGCCTTGGGCATCATCTGGGGTGTGGCCTCATCTGTGACCTGGGCGCAGCCAAGAGGAAACCCAGTAGCCAGGGCACCTGTCTGCAAGATGAGGCGCCTGGCCTGGGCCCCTGAGACTCAGGATACTCATCCTGCAAGGGTGGTGGCTGTGTTGATGAGCACCCCACAGGGACTCCAGCTCAAGTGGGGCTCAAGGGCAGGGGTTGGGACAAGAGCTACAGCCTAGCGCTAGGGGGGGACATCAAATCCTGAGAGACAGGCCCAGGTGAAGAAGGCTCATGAGCATCTTTGTCCTCTTTGTTATCAACACACGTCTCTTCCTAAATTATCAGCCGTTCCTGCCATAACAAAAAGTGCCTCTTCCGTTCCCTGCTCCTCAGCAGCCTTTTCAGCAAGGCGCAGAGGAGGGCCACACCAGGGCAAAAGGCAAGTGGCTGTTGCCCCTTCCCTGCTCCCCACCCCCACCCAAGAAGGAGCGCCCACTCAGATTTCTGCCACAAAAGCAGACAGCAGGCCGTGCCTCTTCCGAGGCCTTTGTCTCTGGTGGTTCCTACTCAACGTAATCTCATTGTACATTTCTCGACAGCTGGCTGGATCTCATCTCAGTTTAACAGGGCTAGAAAATCTTATCGGCGGCACCAGAGAAGCCTCAGAAAAGTTAGGAGATAAGCTCTGTGGAAGCCTAGGCTCGCTGAAAAACTCAGGGTACTCGGAAGGTTAGTTACAGGAGGTGGGCGACACCTTTCTTGCTCTCCAGAAATTATGCAGGGTACTCGGGCATATTGCGCCAGACATAGAATATTTAAATGCGGCCTCTGAGACCTGGGGCCTCTGCTGGGTCCGGGGCACCCAGACTCAGGGAAGCGGTTGACATGGCAGCTACTGGTTCATCTGAACCTAGAATCATCTTCGCTCATGCACAGTTTTCATCCCTTCCTTCTAGCATTTTTGGCCGCGCTCCTTATTTGTGTGGAAGACATTCTCCCTGCCCTGCCGCTGTCCTGCTGGCGGGCTTTCCGCACTGTAGCTGGGATAGGGCACATCGTTATGAAATGCAAGGGCTCTAGAATTAGACCTCATCTTAAGCCTTGGCTTTCCTACTCACTGAGTGTTCTTAGGCAAATTAATGAGCTTTTCTGAGCCCCAGTTGCCTCACCTGTAGAGTGAGGCTAATGATAATCTCTCTTGCGTATGGAATTGTGGGAATTCGAGGAACTATTGTAGGAGAAGGGCTTAGTTCCGTGCCTGCCACGGGGGTGAGTGGTCAATAAAAGTTCGTGGTTGTCAAGGTTTGTGAACTGATTAATCAGAAGAGTAGCCTCATTTTTTATTTGTTTTTTTTTTTTTTTTTTTTAGAGTGTCTTTTCTGTGGTTATTATTTCGCTCTTCTCGGGGCAAACAGGAAGGGATGCTGGAGCAGAAAGAATGCTGGGCTTGAGCTTTGGGACTTGGATTTGAATGTCACTCTGCCTCCTGGAACTCAGGTCACCCTATGCAAGTCAGGGAACCTCATGGAACCTTTCTGAATCCCTATTTACTTACTCGTTAAAGCGGCTTAAGAGTAAATCCTACCCTGTAAGTCCGAACAAGCTGATGTATGGGAATGTGTGTGACATCGTGGAGGATGAAGTCGGGTGGTCCTCACTCGGTTGCAGTGGGATTCAGGGACAGACCCCAGTTTGGTGGGCCTGCACCTGGACAATATGTGTGGGAGGGGGCGTGGCTCTAAGGAAAAGACACAGAAGAATATCTGGCTTTAGCACATTTCCCTAAACTGAACCCCCAAACACGTTCCTGGATCCCTTCTCAGGGCCTTGGAAGGGGTGGGGGTGGGGACTGAAAGTTCATCTCTGTCAGTTTCAGAGCAGACCTGCTTCTGGGGGCATCCAAATCCAGGTGTCCTGGGCCCCTCTGCCCTAGCACATTGGAAGTGCTCCATGCCTCATGCTCAAAGAGCGACCTCCTTGCCACACTGGAAAGTAATGATGGTGTTGGAGTCTGCAGGGGAAATGTCGAAGGTGCTATTATGATGGCGAAGATAACAAATGACTACATGGCTGGATGTGGTGGGCTGAGAACACTGTACTTAGTGGGCTGCGGCTGAGCGAGCAGAGTCTCCTTTGCTTGTTAGGCTGTGGGAGGGGAGGCCTGGGTTCCTTGAGCCAGCCGCCTCTCCCCCAGGCTGTTCTTGCTCGGCTCCGAGGCCCTCCCTGGCTCTCCTTGGTCTCCCGCTGGCCGGGCTGCCCTTGGGAATTGCGGTTTCCCTGCCCTGCCCGCTCTGTTTGCAGTGGGGTTGCCTGTGTCGGATCTCCTCTCCCGGCTGCTTGGGAGGCAGAGACAGTGCCGGGTGCGTCTGACATTACCTCCTTGCTGGGGACATCCTGTGGGCATGTGTTTGGTTTGCTTGACACGCTGCTGGCGAGATGCAGAGCTTGTCCAGCCTGAAACGCGAGAGGCCCGTGGGCCTGGAGCCCAGGGGCCTGCTGTTGGAGCTTTGTAGCTCATACGTCCCTGCGGGCTGGATGGCCATCTCCTTGAGCCCGTGGCCAGAGTCAACAGCTTGAGGTCGTTCCACACACACATTTTTAAATAAAAAATGGGTGCTTATCAGCAAAGCAGGCCATTCAAAAGAGTATTCCCTGATCCTTTAGGAGAGATACATAAATGAATATGTTCTTCCCTAGGATGTTGATGAGAATGCGGATGCCAGGACCTCACACCCAGACCGGGACTCAGAAATCTGCATGTTTAAAACCCATCCTGGGTTGTACCTATACTTATTGACATAGGAGAACCACAGTGGTAGATACGTAAAGAAAGAAAACAAACAAACAATTGTAAAATACGCATAACACAAAGTTTACCAGTTTGCCCAATTTTCACCGTATGGAGCAGCGGCACTGAGCGGTTCCCGTTGTGTGAGTAATCTCCAGAAGGTCCTCATCTTGAGAAACTGAAACTCCGCGCTCTTTAAATAATTCTTGTTTCCTCCTCCCCCAGTCCCCGGCAACTACCATTCTACTTTCCATTTCTATGAATGTGACTAGTCCTCTAGGTACCTCATATACCGTATTTTTAGGACAATAAGATGCACCAGACCATGAGACGCACCTAGGTGTTAGAGGAGGAAAATAGGAAAAAAAATTTTTTGAAGCAAAAAAATGGGGTCAAATATTTAATAACCTGTGACCCCACTCCACCACCGCACCTCCCCCGCCCCCACAGCGAGCCAGGTAGGCTACATTCGGAATATAAGACGAACCCCCATTTTCCTCCCAAATTTGAGGGGGAGTGCATCTTATAGCCCAAAAAACACGGTACGTGGGATCCTACAGCAGATGACCTTTTGTGACTGGTTTATTTCACTTAGCATAACGTCTTCAAGGTCATTCGTACGGAAGTATGCATTAGAGTTTCCTCGCTTTTGAAGACTGAATAATACTCCGTTGTGTGGATGGGCCACATTTTGCTGATGCACTCATTTGTTTACGGACCCTCGGGTTGCTCCCACCTTTCGGCCATTGTGAATCATGGCACTGCGAACGTGGATGCACGAATCTCTCTTCGAGACCCCGTTTTCAGTCATTTCGGATGTGTGCCCCGTGTAATTGCCAGATCATACAGGAATTTTGTTGTGAGTTTTTCGAGCAGTCGCCATACTGTTTTCCAGAACGGCTGCATTTTCATTCCCACCAGCAGCGCACCAGGGCACCGCTTTCTCCACGCCCTCGCCAGCACTTACTTTTCATTTTCAGGTCGTAGCCTCTTGAAGGGTACGCGCTGGTACCGCTTTGTGGTCTTGGTCTGCGTCTCCCCAATGACACCCTTTCTTTCCTGTGCTGGTCGGCCATTCGCATGTCCTCTTCGGAGAAATGTTTAGTCAAGTCCTTTGCCCATTTGTCATTGAATCGTTTCAGTGTCTTCGGTTGTCGAGTAATAGGGGTTCTTAGCAGATCTGGATTTTAATCCCTATCAGAGACTATCGTTTGCAAATGTTTCCCCACCCCGTGGGCTGTCTTTTCCACTCTGTGGATTGTGTCTTTAGAGGCAGGTTCTACAAGTTCTCTACACGCCTGGTAACCCTGCACAGAGAATAACATTATCTCTTATTCCAACGTTATAGGGGTGGAAACCTGGGCCCAGTCTAGGCAACGTGCCTGGGGTCTCACAGCCGTAGTGAGTGTCAGGGCTGGCGTCCCAGCTTGGGTCCCTCTGACTCCAGCGCTTGCAGCATTTCCATCCCTCTGCTTTACTTCCCTCCACACACCCCCCCCCCCGCCCCCGCCCCCGCCCGCCCCGCTGAGCTGATGGCACGAGGAGGCCCCATGGGGGTCTGCAGCCAGTGGCGCGTTGGTTTGAGAAGCATTCAGTTACAGGAGAGGAACTGTGAACGGAAGGCTCGGGAGTCCCTCCCTTCCGACCAGCGCAGCGCCCCTTCCTGTCGACCTGTGTTGCTGCTCAGACCTGAGAAAGAGCAGAGAAGTGCAGACTCTTGTGTTTATTTGTTTGTTTGTTGAAACATTTCTTAAGCTTGTTTCAGAGCCCATCTGCCACTCACGCCTCTCCCCACCGTCTGTGTCTGCGTCGTTCGTCGTTCGCGCTGCTGTGGATGCTGTGCGTTCTGCTGGCGACCCCCTGACCGCTCTGCACACTCCGTCCCCCCCGGAGGCCAGCTCTAGGGACAGCCCCTCTCTCAGGCTCTGTGACTCACCAGGCAGAAGGGAGAATCCCCTAATTTGTAGTCCCTTTCTTTTGGGATATGTCCTCTAGCCTCTGAGCTCCATGAGTGGCGGCCGTGTCCTGTTGGCCTCTCTGTCACCCTGCACGGTGGCATTACCCAGGGTCAGCCCCAGACCAGTTAAATCAGAACCCAGGGCTGGAGTGGGCAGTGTGGTTCTCACACGCTCCGTACACGTGGCTTCTGCGCAGCCAGCCTGGGGTGCTGCGGCCGCCTCCCGTCCCCCGCAGAGGGCCATTCCCCGGAGCAGTGCTGTTTGTCCCGCGTGGGGCTGCCTTGTGCGCCCTCCTGAATCCAATGAAACATGGGCCGTTTTGAGAGAATGATAGGAACTTCATGCGTCCGTCCTTCCATCCGTCTGTCTATTGATGGCTGCTTGTGGAGTACCCCCGTGAGCCAGGCACGGGTGTAACTTATGTTCTTCTAGGGAAAGCGCGTTCTAACCCGAAAGATAAGGCTCTGTGTGCATACATGTGTGCTAAGACCGTGTCCTTGGACAACATCAGGATTCTCGGGGGCAGCACCTACCTGCCTGGCTGGGCAGTTGGGGAAGTTTTGGGGAGAATGGAAGACATGACCCAGATTTGGAGGGCTGGGGTGAGTGTCATGGGGAAGGAATTAGGTGAGCTGCGCTGGGGAGGGAGAGGAGACTGGGGGACTTACTCAGAGGCTGTCCCTCCGGGGTGATTGCCTTGGGGTTATTTCCGTTCATTCGTTCGTTCATTCATTCAGGCATCAAACATCCAATGAGTCACGCTGCCTCGTGTTCCAGGTTCGCACTGAGGGCCAGCTGTCTGAGCATCACTGGAGCTTGCGAGAAACACAGCTTCTCAGGCTCCATCCTAGACCCACTGAATTGTTCTCTGGGGGTGGGTTCAAGAATCTCTGTTTTAACCAGCTCTCCGGGGGGCTCTTGTGCCTGTAGGATCTGGGAACTCCTGCTCCAGAGTGGCGGGTTTTCCACCCTCCCTCAGCGCCCCACGCAGGAGCTCTCCCTAAATGTCTGCGGACTGACTGACGGCTTTGTGCCAGGTCCTGTTAGGCTCTGGGAATGTGGGAGATGCTTCATGGGGAGGATGGCAAGGTCAGCGTGTTTGAGGTGTTAATGGGATGCGCAGGTGATGAGAGACACGAGACACACACCTGAGCCTCGGGAGGAAACTCCGGGCTGTGGAGGTGTTTTGGAAGTCGTCAGCACACAGGTAGAAGGATTAGATGCCCAAATGCCTGAAAAGAAACTCTCAACACCCTCGTGACAGTCAGAGAGTGGGGTGGTGTTGGGGCACGCCTGCCTCACCCGAAGCTGTGTGTTCCGACAATTCTGGCCCGGGAGCCCATTTGTCAAGCGTTGAGATGACATTGGCTTTTTTTTTTTTTTTTTCTCTCTGCAGACACCGGGGCCATCAGGGCAAGGGTATGACTCATCTATGGCAGTTAACATCCAGGAAGCATTGCTCTTGGGGCCTCCTGGGATGATTTTATTTGTAGGGCATCTGCCTTCTGTTGGGGTCGTCCTTCTTCCTTCTCTCCAGGGGACAACATGGCGCCAAGACCTGAAGGGAGCGGGCAGGGACAACCTCATTTATAGTAACTGTGGGCAAGTGGGTGCAGGGCCCACGGTGCACTGGAGAGTGCCGTGCTGTGGGCCTCCCACCCCCCACAACCCTCCCGCACCAGGAGCCCTGGTTTTGCAGAGTCAGGCTTGCAAGGGGCAGAACTTTGGCCATTGCTGTGCAATGAACTTGACCCTGGATTTATTTTTGGAGAGTGAATTCCCGGATCTCGCTTTGCACTGCACTGGGCTGCAACCGCCTGAACCCCAGGCCTGCCTCGCGTGGTTTTTGGGAAGTTTGTTTGGTAATCAAATGGTTACTATAAATGTAATCATAGGTCAGATGGAGTGGATGCATCTGTATACCAGGTTCTTCTATTAGAAGCCATAGACCTTTCCTGGGGAAAAGGAAGTGCTCGCCGTTGTTAGTCTCCAAGCTGGAAAATCCCTGGGGATCTAGGCGTGCTTGGAGAAGCACTCGCCTTCGTTTCCCAGCATCTTAGCCGCCGTCCCAGTAGCCTGTGGCCTGTTGCCACCGGACCGCACTCCACGGCTTTTGTCGGAGAGATTTGGCTTCTGACCGCTGGCTAGATAAGTGGTCCGCACTGAAGTGCAGGAGGCGCCAGGATGCTCTCTGATGCTATCCTGCGGTCCGCAGTGACGCCACAGCCTGCGTACTGTCCCCCAAGAGCCAGCTAGCCATTTGCCTGGGTGCTGCGTGGACCCTGGCCGCAGCTCGCAGTCTCCCGAGGAGGTAGGTCTCTGCACCTCAGCTGCACGGAGGTGGCCCGGTTCGTGGGTTTAAGCGTGTTGTGGAGTGCGCTGGCGAAGCCTGGCTGCAGGCTTTCCGCGGGTGGGGGATGGGGCAGTGTCCTTCTGTCCCCAGCTTAAGTTGTGTTGGCAGAAAGGTGCCAGTAGTCATGTGGCAACAGAGAGGGGCGTGGGTTCCTGCAGACCGCCGCCACCCCTGAGAGGCAGGCGGAGCTGTGGGCCACAGCAGCAGCTTTTCCTGGGGGACAGCCATTTTCAGCCGAGACCCTGCTCATTTCCCACAGAGTGAAATATTATCCGCCGCTTCTTCCCAGCCCTGCAAACTGGGAGCCGTGGGCCGACACTTTATGTCTTTTGTGCCTTTGACTTTGGATTTCAAACAAGCTGACAGCAATGTTGCCCTTCTGTGGGGATTTAATTAACCCACTGTTTTTGTCGTTTCAATTACAGTAGCCCAATTTAACCAGCCCCTCCCCCAATGCTTTGAAATTACTCCGCTGAAAAGTTGTGCTGGAGTCATGCCTTCAGCCCTGGTGGGCAGTGCTGGCTGGTGAGGCTTCCGAGCCGGCAGGGAGGCTGAGTTGAGTTGGGGCTCCTGCTGTGCCTCCTTTGAAGGCAGCACCCCATGCCCCCTGCAGCTGTTGCCCCCAACCACATCTTTAAACTCCTCAGCCCGCACCTCACCCCCGCTGAAGGGGCCTCGGTGGAGAGAGGTCTGAGCTCTGTTAGTTGGGTTTTGATTTCAGTAAAGGAGTTGATAAAATGAGATAAACCCCAGGCTCACGGGGCTGGGGAAATTAAACAGAGATGATATCAAAGTTCCCCTGAGTTTTCAACTGTGATACAGTAGCTTAGTTTTCTCCCAGACTGGGGCCGGGAGGCACGCCTTTGATTCTGAAACAATGCTCAGCATCAGTTAAGCCCAGCACCGCTGACTTTTAGGGATTAAGCAAACTGTTGTAGTAATTCTTTGATCAGCTACAAGGGAGCAGTGTGCTGTCTGTATGAAGGGGCTTTATAGTTAAAGTTCATTTCTCTGTGAACCCGCTAGGACAGCGATGGTGCTGTGCCGCAGTGCCTGAGCCGCGCCCCCCACCCCCACCCCCACCCCCAGGCACTGTTTGCGGCATTGCAGGCAGAGGCAGGAAGCGGTTTTCTTCCACCCAGCATTGTTACATAGTGTCCATCCAGCATGGCATGGGAAAAATCCTCCTGGCTTGGAAAACACATCTCACCCCATACTGCACACACATGCGTGCACCCTCGCGCCCTCCCACCTTGCGGAGAAATCGTTCTGGGGCGGACACAGAAACAGAGCCAGGCTCTGCAGCCCCCGGACTTGCAAATGATCTCGCAGAGGTTGCCCGGCACCAGGGTTAGAGATTGGGATGGGGATTGGGACCAGATGACCTCCGAGGTTCAATTAAGAGAACCAGCTCAAGGTCACTGCGCTCTCCCCACACCCAAGAGCAGACCAGCTCCCGATGCGGCCACCGCCTTCGTTCCTTACATGGATGGCACTTGCTGAGAACCCACTTAGTTTGAGTTGGCTCCACCCCATAGTTCTGAGTAATTTCAACATCCGTTATCTTGTCATCTAAAATACTGGGTCAACTTTTGGTTTTCACTATAGAGGCGCAGCCACAGCGCGCACGGTAGAAGTTTTGCAAATTGCTCCCTCCCCCTGGCTGGCCCTGTGACTCGCAGTCGGTAATGGAACCCTTGTGTGCTGTCGATGGGCTCGCGCGCACCATGCATCAACCTATTCCCTCCTGCGCAGTGCTCCGATCTCCCTCATTAGGCCTAAATTTACCTCCGTCCTACACAAACATGGCCTTAGCTCATTTTTATTGTTGTAAATTATTTATGAGGGAAGTGTGGAATCTTGAAACTGAGGTGTGAGGGAAATTAATCCCATGTTACTTTTATCTTTCTGTACTTTTCTTCCCCTTGCTTCACTTACTGGGCTATGGCGACAGAAAGAAGGGCTGTGGCATTTTAAATGTAATCACTGTGGAAACTGCTTTCTCAATCGGATATCGGATCGGACGTTGGCCTCTCTGCACAGCGTCGTGGAAAGCAGACCAGACTCGGGGAGGAGGATCGGAGGTCCTGTTTGTCTGCCAGCTGCGTGATGTCTCAGACCTCCAGGCCTCAGGTTTTTTGGGTTTTTTTTTTTTTTTCCCTGCAAACACAGGGATAACACAGCCTAGCCACCTCCCAGGTTTACAGTAAGCGTTGATTGAGACGGAGCCTGAGAAAGCTTTTTTTTTTTAAATTTTTTTATCTTCGCCAGAGGACATTTTTTTCATTGCTGTTTGGAGACAGGTGTGTGTGGGGAGAGAGAGATCACGGCATCGATGTTAGAGAGAAACGTGAATCGGTTGCCTTCTCTTGTGTGCATCGACCAGGGATCAAACCCGCCACCTGGGCATGTGCCCCAACTGGGAATCGAACCCGTGGCCTTTCTGTCTACAGGATGACGCTCGCACCAACTGAGCCACACCAGCCAGGGCCTGAGAAAGCTTTCTGAGAATAATTGTAAAGCTCTGCACCCATGCAGCAGAGGAGTGTCAGTGTATTTGTGCCCAGGTAGGGTTTTGAGAGAGGTGGATGCTGGTGAGGAGCTGCTGAGGGTGAAGCCAGGGGTTGTTGCAAGCAGGCCCCTGGAATTGCGTGTTTCACGCCAGCATGGCCTCATGCCAGGCAGGTTAAGGTTGGCTTCCAACACCCTGCCCCCGCTCTGCTCCCCTCCCCGGCAGGTTCGCTCTGCAGGCCAGCCTTAATGGCCTCTTCTCCCCCTCGCAGAGGCCTGGCCTGTGACCCTGGGCAGCTGAGGACGGGGAGGCAGTGCCATCCCGCCTGGCTCGAGTCTCCACCACAGCCCGGGAAATGCGGAGTGCTAGTTAATAAATGGCCTTTTGTTAGGAAGGTCAATTGAACTGACGGTAGAGACGCTGTTAAAAGTAATTTGCAGTCAGAAAATATGTAATTCAGGGCAAGCTGCTTTGAGTGATTGCCTCTGCCATGGATATCCTGGGCGTTTCTCATTAAAAGCTTCCTTTGCTGGTGGTGGTGGTGCTCCCTCCACTGCTGCGCTGGCCTCAGCCCCGCGCAGCAGCGAGGAGTCATTTGTCTGTATTTCACAAAGGCTGCCTTGATCCCCAGGGTGCGGCAACTGGGGGGGGGAGGGAAGAAGGCGTGCGAGATGCTCTGTGTACCGACCGCTCGGCTCTGCATGTCCTCCCGTCCCGCAGGCTGGGCTGCGACCGCGTGCAGGCACAGGCCGCGCCGGTCCTTTGTCTGCCTGGGCGGGAGGCAGCCTGCAGCCATCTTGGAACCTGCTGCTGGGCTGCCTCTCCGGTGCATTCTGGGAGCAGCATCCTTGCTTTCAGAGCGAATTTCTCCTCCTGCACTTGAGAGCGCGCTTCAGAGCGAAAGAGAGCCATTGTCGTCGGTGCCTCTCGGAGGATATTGTAACCCAAGGACGTGAATCCATCAGCAAACAAAACATGCCTTATTTATTTCCATACTTACCTCCCCCTCCTTCTCTCTTAGATAGTAGAGGCAGTGCTATCTTAATAAAAAAAAAAAAAAAAAAAAACCTTACCTCGCATGTTCTTTATTAAATTCACAGCGTGATATTTCAGCACAGGCAGAATTCGTACATTCTGTTAATGAGTTGTTAATTGCAGAGCATTTTGGTAACCAACGGCAGGCACCAATATTTTGCAAACTGCAGCATTGTTATTGTTATGTTACCAATAAGGTTTTCCGTGTGAAGATACTTTTTGATCAGTGTGTGCTTTGGATTGGGCAGGTGCTGATCCTTAACTCTAAACCTCCTTCAGTGGGGGCGTGCATGGGGGTGCGCTCACTAAATGTTTTCTTTATGCCCACTGTGTGCGAGAAGCCCTAACCCTGTGCTGCAATGCAGATAAACCCCACCTGGTACGGGAAATTTGGAACTAGAAGACGAGGCAGTGATGCCGTGTGGGTTCCTGGGCTCCACCCTGGGCTTCCAGAAGCTTCTTTTCAGTAGAATTAAGTAAAGCGATACTTCGTTTGGCTTTTGTCATGAACAGGTGCGGCCGCTGTCAGGCTAAGACGCGCCCAGAGTGGAGACTTGGCTCCATTGCATCGAGTCTGTTTCCAGAGCCTTCCGTGGGGTCCGGGGAAGGCCCATTACATGGGTGACTTGCGCAGAGCATTTCGGTTGTTCCTATTTAGGAGGCACAGTCATTTTTAATAGCCTCTGCCTTTTCTGATTCTGGGCTGAGAACCGAGAATATTCCTCCTGCCTGCCTAGTTAGGCGGGGTGTTTGGTCTGCTTTGGAGGCAGTAACCAGCCTTGAGAGATCTGGCGGACCTGCAGCCAGTGGAATTTAATTGCTGCAGAAGGAGGTGGAATTTAACTTGCTCTTGTTCAAGGCTTGTCCTTTTACAAGTCCTAAAAGTCATTTACATAAGGTGTTACCTTTATTTGCTTTCTGGTGCACTGCCGCTCGAGCTGCCCAGACCCGGTGCTCTCTATATACTGCTTGTCTCCTCTGGTCACATCAAGAGGCAGGGAGCTGCAGAATAATAACTCCATTTCCCTCCCTTTCTCCCAAAGTGCCCAGCAAGAATTATGGTCATTGTTAGTGTTCAG
The DNA here is from genome assembly GCA_039655065.1 of Glossophaga mutica. Taxonomy (NCBI): domain Eukaryota; kingdom Metazoa; phylum Chordata; class Mammalia; order Chiroptera; family Phyllostomidae; genus Glossophaga; species Glossophaga mutica. Next base: position 211,987,079 of record CM077305.1, read on the forward strand.
CGTTGAGTAAATGCCCACGACCTGTGGGATTAAACACAGCCAAGGGGCCCGCCAGTCCTCGCGGGAGGGGCACCCACCAACATTTCTGGTCAGTTACGCTGGACCCGTGTGCCCCAGACCCCACCAGCCTCGTCTGCTTTTTGTCGGGCACCTACTGTGTTCTTGAGGTCCTGGAGCCTGAGCCGAGTGCCATTCCTTCGCCTCGGTGCCCAGAAGACACTCTTCCCTGCGTTTGTTTGCAAGGCTCTGCCCACTCAGCAGCCCACCCTCGGTTGTGGTGGAGACCAAGGGTTTGGAAGTCTGCCCCTCTGTAAGGAAATAGTGTAAGGGAGAGAAAGGCGAGGTGGTTCTGATTTATCCTCAGAGAATCCTCTGGTACCTGTTCAGAAGTCAGGCAGCTGGATGGGAGATGTGAGAACGGTTTGCTTTTGGGTTCGAGTTCAAATGACCTACTCAGAGAAGGGACAAGCCTTCATTAGCTGTGTTAGCTCAGTGTTCAAAGCTGTCTCGAGACGAGTAGGGGCCAGGCATGTTTTGGATTCTTGATCCCAGGAAAAAGTCAGGTGAGGTCAGGGCTCCTTTGGCCAGTTCAGGCACTCAGAGCTGAGCTCAGGGCATTCGCCGAGAGTCTGGTCCTGTCTACTTGAGACTGCATTGTTCACGTTAAACGCTCAGTTTGAATTTTGTGCTTTCTTTTTCCTTTTCGGAACCAGGACCCATCCACCATGCCTGAAGTCAAAGACCTTTCAGAAGCCTTGCCAGAGACGTCGATGGACCCCATCACGGGAGTGGGGGTGGTGGCTTCTCGGAACCGAGCCCCGACCGGCTATGACGTGGTAAGTCAGGGTGCTGCTTTGCACCTTCTGTTCACGGGTTCCACGGACATCTCCCTCCTGTGCTCGAGGCCCTCCCACCCTCGGGTGTAAGGTGTGTTCCTTCCCTCTGGGAACTGCGGCAGGGAGGGAGAAGCCCCGGTTGGGCAGGCCCGGGGAGTGTGCTGGACTGGGAGTCAGGACACCCGAGCCCAGTGGCTCGACCTCCATGAGGCTCATTGTCACCTTCCGCAAAATTCAGGGGTTGGGTCAGTTGGTTTCCAGTCACTTCTGGCTGTGACATTTCATGAAAAGGATTCAAGAGGCTGAAAGACCCTTGGCGTTTGTCATTGGTTGTCCCATGCGTGTGAGTGTCCTGAATGCATCGCCCTACCCCCACACAGCTCCGTAAGGCTCACAAAGCCGCCTCCCACCCCAGAACTCATGTAGCGCTCACGGTCCCCGTGGGGTTGGGGGCGAGCGGCTTTATTTCCACTTTGCGGATGAGGAGAACCCACGCAGAGCCCCTCCCCCTCCTTGGGGGTGGTGCGTCAGGACCACACCCCCACCCCCAAGTCCCTGCTGGGACTGACCCCACCACCACCACCTCTTAGCAGAGACCTCGCCTTGCTTTTCAGCAGACATCTGTGGTGCTCACTAGTGCGGATGGCTGGAATTGGTTCTTTTGTTGTTTCAATAGATAAATTCCTGTTTGGCTGGAGCTTTAAAAAAAAATGCAGAGTAACATTTGGAGGGTTCAGTACAGCGTTTGGAGATTCTGAAGTGGTCTTATTTTCACTTTCCTCATTTTGTTTATGGCTGCATTTTATTCTTGTTCATTGCAAGCGTACCAAGAATACATAAGAGTAAAAGAATGAGAGCCTTAGTAGCCAGCACTGAGAACCTGCTGCGGTGATTAGATTAGTGTTTGATGTCCCGGGTGCATGGTGGTAGTGGGTGGGCGGCGGGAAGGACAAGGCCTGGTCCAGGGGGGTCCCCGAGGCAGTGCTTCTCAGCCTTGGCACCACTGACATTTGGGGGCAGGTGATCAGACACTTTTGGGCTGTGCGGCTGCCCCATGCTCACAGGCTGTTTAGCAGCACCCCTGGCCTCTGCGTACTAGATGCCAGTGGCACCAAGCACCCGAGCCAGACCACCAAAACCTGTGTCCAGAAATTGCCCGCTGTCCCCAGGCTGAGGACGGGGGTGAGTGGGCAGAATCAGCCCCGTCAGTCAGCCCAGCACTGGGTCCTGCGTGAGGAGGGAGAGGCCTGTGCAAATGCTCCCCCATCACTTTCCCGACTGTTTGAAAGCTTATAAACATTTTAAAAGTGAAAGAACGCGGGAACCTTTTTTGACAAAGGTTTGAGTCTTACCTGCTGCCTGACTTCAAAGTACTGCTTGAATGTATAACTTGCTATAAAACAGAATCATTAGGTATGGCTTTGTGCCATAAAACTCTTGGGGAAGCTAATAAAAGTGTTACCGATTGGAGAGGCCAAAGTGTCTTTTGATGAATTGGACACGAGGTGGCATAGCCTGTGCGCAGGGCGGCCGGGCGCCCGCGCTCGCTTCGAGGACCGGCCCCTGGGCTGCTTGCCCGGGGGGACGCCTGCGGGGTCTCCCACCCGGGCCTGGGTCTCACGCCTTCATGCTGTGCTGCTCCTCGGCTGATCCGTGTCTCTTCCTTCTGCTTGTACCTTTGGGGTCATCTTGGATGCTTGGCCAGTGGGCAGCAGATGGCCTTCAACGGTCTGGTTTTCCGGAAGTCTCGGCAGGCCTGACAGGAGCAGAATCTATCCCTATCATTTTCTCCTAACGTCTCGCTCAGGGCAGAAGAGCGCAGTGTCAAGCGAGTAAAATTAATAAGCACATCTCATGATGCGCCGGGCCGTGCATTATGGTGAAAGGTGAGCAGGGCGAGAGGCTGCGGGGGTCAGCCTGGCAATTACCCAGCCTTCGCGCCGGGATGGAGCGCTGGAGACATCTCCTCGTATTGACCGCTGGACGCTTCTAGATAAGCGTCTGGTTTTCCAGAGGTCTGACCCCGAGTTCAAGGGCGATGGGGGTGGCGAGGGGTGGGGAGAAGGGCTCCCCGTTCCCTTTGTCTGGAGTTTTGTGGGAAGTCATCTTCACACTGAAATGCAAGGCGTTCTATGGTGGCTGGGCGGGGGTGCTTGGCCAGAGCTGCCGTGGCCGAGGACGCCCTGCTGTGGATTGCGGCGAGACCCCTCTCTGTCACATCTGCCGTGGGGGTGGTCCGTCCCCGTGCGCGGCCACAGCAAGCACTGTGACTGCGCAGCCCTGCGAGGCAGGCGCCAGATGGACGGCTGACCCTGGCCAGCGCGGCGGCTCCCGAATGAGCAGAGGCCCTGTTGCCGCTGAAAGTAAAAGATGCCAAACGTTTGTTTGTAAAAATGTAATTTAGTAACTTCTCTGCAGGTCAGGGGCAGCGTCGTAGGCTCGGGGCTGAGGGTTATTGGCGAAACAGCCCCTCCATTTATTGTCCTGATGTCTGCAGCCCTCTCTGAAACGGCCTCCCCTTCTGCTCCATGGCCGCGCTGTCAGGCCTCGGAGTGGCTGGGGGTGACGCTCCCTGCCGCCAGGGCAGGTGGGTGGGTGGGTCTCGAGTGTCCTCGCGATGCCGCAGTACCTGGTGTGATGGCTGTCGCAGATGCCTGGTGTTTGCCCAAGGTCGCCCATGCTCTTCCGTCGTGTGTGGACGGTCAGTTTTCGGTGACTCGTAATGCCACAGCAGCAGGTCACTCCGAAACTCCTCTGCGTAGAACCTGCGACTTCGAAGTCACGCTGGGAAGCTGCCGCGTCCAAGGGCATCAGGTGGACTTCACTGAGGACCATGCTGGGTGCAGCCCTTTGTGTTTCCAGTGACGGATGTCCCGCCTTTAACCTTTCTGAAAATTCTTTTGTCTCTTTGCTACCCAGAGACTAGTGCCACAGTTCTGTGTTTGTGAGGTGACTCACTCTTTCCAGAAAGGAAGTTCTCTTCTTTGATAATGTACTTTTGGGGAATATACTCGCACATGCTAATATACTCTTGGGGAGGGGAGGGCAAAAACAAAAGAAAAAGCCAACAATACGGAGAAAGGGTAATCACACACTGCAGAGGGGTTTAATTTAAAATGCTTAACGTATCCAGCCTATTTCTGAGCACCCATTACACCCCAGCTGGACGCCGGGGGAGGCAGCGGTTAGTACAAGCGCACACCGACCCCGCCCGCCCGCGCTCTGCCCCAGTCTAGGCAGGGAGAAGGACAGTGGAGGAGTCCACAAGTAAATGTAAAACAAAGTCGCAGTAAGTCCCTTGAAGGGAAGTCCTAACAGACTGTTTTTAGCTTCCACACCTGGCTTCGCAGATCCACCACACTTTTCTCTTGCTGAACCCCAGATTACGACAGCATGAGCCCCCTCCAGCTCACTTCCAGACATCGCCCCCTTCTGTCCCGGGGACGGCCCAGGCGTCTGCCCTCCAGCTTCCCCGAGCCTGTCCCCGGGCGCCACCTCACGCGGGCTCAGGCTTCTCCAGCTGCACGGTTTTTGCTGGTGACATCTGTGAGGTCACCCTTGGCCGGGCAGATTCCCCCCACTCACCTGGCCTGAGTGGGGTGGACACTGCTCTCCCTTCTTCCGTGACCTTTTGTGGTTCCCCTACAACAGCCGAGAGCAGAGGTACTTTTAACGAGACTTTTCTGGAGCTTTGAGGATGATGGGAATGCGAGAGTAAAACCCGCAGAGCTTTGATGCCGGCTGCTGAGGCCCCGGCCGCCCCCCGACCCCCGCCTTGCCCAGCCTCTGCCACGCTGTTGGCCGCCCTCATCCCCTACCCCAGAGCCGAGTTCGGAACTGCTCCCCAGAGAGTCCCGGCCTCCGAGGGACTAGGAGACTTTTTCTGCTTCCTCACGCCAGTCTGAGTCCTCTGTTCCCTTCCTGAGGAACCCTACCCTACATTCCGGAGGCTTTCTGTCGCAGGGGCCCTGAAGTGACAGAGCACCCCCCTAGTTCAGTGACTGCTCCCAGATGTCCAAGCAAGGGGGGGGGGGTTCTCAAGCTTTCCATATTTTTCCATACTTCCAAGGTTCCTGTACTCCTCTTCTTTGGGTAAAATTCTACTCATCCTTCAAAACCCAGTTCGGATAGCTTCATGGTGCCACTTTTCCCGACATTACTCATGCATTCATTTATTCGTGCGTTTGTGACACAAATATTTATTGACTACCTACTTTCGTGCCAGGCACTGGGAATCCCAGTGTTCTAGAAGGTTGGGCCCCACGAGGTGAAAGGTGAGAGATGTGGATGGACGGGGGCACGGGTCCAGGTCACCACCGAGCACTGCGGGGCGCCCGAAGGAGTCTGGCCGCTCCTCGGAGGACGGTGGCGGGAGTCATCGAGGACGCGGAGGGGACCAGGTGCCTGCTTTCCGGAGTTTGCCCGTTGTGCGCAGCGAGGGCAGTGATTGGAGGGCGCCGGCACCGCGGCACGCGTGTGAGTTTGGGGAAATGGCACCTCAAGGATGACGTGGGGTCACAGGTCCTTGTCTCTTTGTTTAAAGGTGGAAAGCGATGAGCACGTTTAGTTGCTCAGGGGAGGGAACCAGCGGCGGGGTGAGGGGGGCTGGCAATACAGGGGAGAGCAGCCATCTGATGAAGCACAGCCCCTGAGGGGCCCGCGGCTCAGCATCCCAGCCCGCAGAGAGGGGCCAGGAAGCCTTGCGGGTTTGGTTCTCCTCCTTCCTCTGGCTGCGCGCTGGGAAGCCAGCTCTGCTCGCGGCCTCTGAGCCCTGCCCGAGCCACCCCGGGCAGCAGCACGTGGACCAGTCATCCCAGAAGTCTCCACTTGCATTTCTTCCTTTCTTCTCTCTCTCTCACCCTCCATCTGTCTCCCTTCCTGTCAAGACTCCTGTTTGTTTCTGAAAGTGGTCAGACAACAGGACATTTCTTAAAGGCTGCTGGAGCTGTATAGGTTATATGGGCCCTAAATGTGTTTGGGAGTTTCTAAATAATTGGAAGTTTCCAATGCTTGAACTGCCACATGGGAGGCTTTGGGGGTGCTGTAGGGGAGATCAGCCCCGCTCTGGACCTGTGGGCTCTGTCCAGAGGACATTGAGAGGGATAGCTTTAAAATCCCAAACCTGCAAGTGAGGTCCTATATTTTACTCACCAAGGCAGTAAAAGAAAAAAAATCGACATGCAGACTCAAGCAAGCTGGTATTTTTCAGTAGCAATCAAGGTATTTTAAAGATCGCATGAAAAGCATGTAAAGATGGAAATGACATCTTATTTTAAGAAATAGGGTAAGATGGCAAGTGGAAAATGGGGGGCATATTCTCTGTCCCGTCTGATCACAGCTGTCACTTGGGTGCCCGGAAAGCTGAAGCTGGGGAAGGGGATGAGCAGGGCGGGAAGACCACCTTCCTCCTGGCGGCCAGAGGGCGGTGGCAGCTGCCCCCTGCCCCCGAAGCTCTGCCTCTACCTCCCCACACAGCTCTGCCATCCAGGGCCGACGCTCAGGTCAGAAATAACCGCAGACTAAATCCGGCCTCACACAGTGGTTTGTTTTCAGAACCAGAGCTTGTTTTGATAAAAGATACCAGGTGTTCTTCCTTTAATTTTGTGAGGAAACATACTAAACTGAGATTTACTGGAAACACGGAAAGCGGTTTTATGACCAGCCCTTTGCGTAAGTCCCGTGTCTTCCCGGCCCATTCCGCTCTGCTCTGCGGAGCCCGGGCCGGGGGAGCGGAGCGTGCCAGGGAGGATGCACGTGACTGCCCGTGCTCGGCACAGCCCTGGCATCCAGGGGGCGGGCGGGGAGCAAGCGCTGGCTGTCATCAGGGCGATTCGATCAGAAACAGTGGCGAAAGTTGCCTCCTTCTTGACTTTTCCCCGCTACCCACCAGGAATCCTGGTTTGGACCCAAAGACCACAACGAGGACTTCCTCCACAGTTGCTTCATTCGGAAGGTGGGGAGGACCCACGGGGAACAATGCCGTGTTCCGGCATTTCCTCCTGTTCGCTGCAGCTTCCTGTTCGTTAGTGGGAAAAGCTGCTTGCAGTGAAACCTCGATTAGGTGGATTAATGGAAAAGAGGAGGGGCCTGCTTTAATTTTACTCTCATTCCTTTTCAGATAAATTTTCTATTTGGAGATCATTATGGAATTTGCATGGGGTTTTAGGAAGTGACGTGGAGAGAGCTTGTGTACTTTTTTGCCCATCTCCACCCGATGTAACCACTTGCAAACTCTAGTACAAGATCACAGCCTGGGCACGGACATGCACACGGTGAAGAGACAGAACACTTGTGTTTTCAAATGCACCTGGGATTTTGTTTTTTACTTAGGCAAGGCGAGGCTGACGGGTCAGGACAAAACTCCGTTGGAAAGAGAGTTCGTTGTCACGATCGCCGGAGGAGGGGCTCAGCACTTCACGCAGGGCCACAGGGGAAGCTCCGGGACTGGGCAGGGGGCGGAGGGAGCGAGGGGAAAGCAGGGGCAGCAGCCTGCATTGTGGCTTCTGCAGGAAAGGCAGGGCAAGGCGGGCGAAGCGACCCAGGACTGTCCAGCTGAAGTGATTTCGGTGGGCTCTGGGCTACGCGGGGGGTCCCTCATGGTCAGATACCTCCGGGCCCTGGGCTGATTTAGGGAAGCGGGAGAGCGTCCCGGACGGAAGGAGCCTGGTACGGAGGCGGATGGAGACGGGCGCTCGGGGTTGGTTGGTTTATATTCAAAAGTGCTCACGGGTACATTTTTTACTGTCTCTAGGGATTAGCTGACTCCTTCTTAACCACTGACAACGACCGATTTGTTCTCCATTTCTATAATTTCGTCATTTCAGAAATGGTATAGACATGGCATCATACGTACAGCACGTAACCTTTTGGGATTTTTTTGTTGTTGTTTTTCCTTTTTCTTTTTTCCAAAACTCAGCATTATTCTCTGGAGATTCATCTGGAGAATCTGTTGTGTGCATCAATAGTTTTTTCCCTTTTACTGCCGTACAGCGTTTCATTGATAAGCAGGTAGCATGATTTGCTTAACCATTTCCCCGCCGAAGGGCATCTTGGTCGTTTTGTTCGGCGCTGTCGTAATAAGGCTGCTGCTGTAAATGCTCACGAACAGGTTTGTGCTGGCCGGAGTCTTCATTCCTCTGGGGTGAGTGTCCAGGAGTAATTGCTGGTCATGCGGCAGCTGCATATTTAGTTCTTTCATGAAAATGCCCAACTACTTTCCTGTGCGGCCGTAAACTTCTACATTGCCACCAGTAAGGCAGGAGCGATCCAGTTTCTCCGCATCCTTTCCAGCCTTTGTAATTGTGGGTATTTTTCGTGAGCCACTCTAATAGGTATGCGGTGAGAACTCAGTTGGTTTTAATTTGTGTTAACTTGAGTGGCTAATGATGGTGAGCGTCTTTTCATGTGCTTATTTGCCATCTCTATCTTCAATAAAATGTCACTTCATGTCTTACTCATTTTCTGATTGAATTGTTTGGTTTTTTGCTGTTGAGCTTTAAGAGTTTTTTTAAATATGTTTTGGTATGAGTGTTTTGTTGATTTTATGATTTTCAAATTTTTTTTCAAGTGTGTACTTGTCTTTTTATCTTAACAGGGCCCTTTTCAGAGCCAGTGTTTAAGGTTTTCATGAAGTTCAAGTGTCAATGTTTCCATTTATCAATCATGTTTTTGCTGTCAAATCTAAGCCTAGTCCTAGATCCTGAAGACTCTCTCCTAATGGTTTTTGTTTTTTATTTTTTCCTACAAGTGCAATGGTTTTACATTTAACATTTAAGGCTGGTGCATTTTGATTTAATTTTACATGAGGTGTGAGCTTGGGTCAGAGTTCTTTTTCCCCCGCTGGTTGAACAACTGCTTGGTACCATTCATTGAAAAGGCAGTCTTTCCTTCTGAATTGCTTTCAGACCCTTTATAAGAGATCAGTTGGGCATGTTTGGGCTGCTCTCTGCTCAGCTCCACTGTGTGCGTCTAGCCTTCTGCCAATACCACACAGTACTGATTACTGCGGCTACTCGGTAGGTAAGTCTTGAAATTGGGTAGAATGATACCTCCCACTTTATTCTTCTTTTTGAAAATTATTTTAGCTATTCAGGCTCATTTGTGTTTTTCCATGTAAATTTTAGAATAATCTCATCTATATCCGTAAAACCTTTTGCTGGAATTTAGATGGTAATTCATATTTAAAAGGGTTCCGGACCCAGTTCCGACATGGGGGTGGCGCCCCCACCCACACGTCGCAGGTGAATTACAGGTCAGCGGTTCCAACACTGTCTCCCTGGGGACGGCATCAGAGTTTGCAGACCAAGGGCTCAGTCCCATAAAGCTTCTGCCACCTCACTTCAGACAACAGCTGCAAGACCAGCTTGTCACCTGTGCTTCTGATTGATCTGCTGTAGATCAGGAATTCCAATGACCACCCCCCTCCGTTTCGAGTAATTTGAGTGGCCCATAGGACTCACAGAAACCTTTTACTTACTCAATCACCGGTTCGTTATAAAAGAATATAACTCGGAAACAGCCCGCTGGAAGAGATGCATAGGACAAGGCGTGCGGAAAGGACCAGAGCTGCCAGGCCCTCCGGCCCAGCATGCCACTGCCCCTAAATCTCCGCGTGTTCCCCATCCTGGAAGCTCTCCGAACTCTGTCATTTGGAGGTTTTTAGGTGGCTTCATTGCGTGGGTGTGGCTGGTTGAAGTATCGGTCACTGGTGATTGGTTTAAATACCAGTCCTCTTCCCTCCCTGGAACTCGAGGAAAAGGTTGGACTAAAAGGTCCAAGTTCACGTGCAGAGTTATTTGTAGCATTGCCTCCTTATTCTTTTGCTGTCTGAATAGTCTCTGATAGTCCCTGTTTCGGACACCGATCATTGGTGTCTTCTCTCTCTTTTTGTGTGTCCGTCTTTCTAGAAGTTTGTTGGTTTTATTAGCCGTTTCGAAACAGCCAGCTCTTTGTTTTGTTAATTCTTTTCTATTTTTCTGTTTTCAATTTCATTGATTTCTGCTTTTATCTTTGTTATTTACTTCCTTCTGCGGGTTTTGGGTTCATTGTGCTCTTTTTCCAGGTTATTGAGGCAGGGGCTTTGATTATTTATTTCAGATTTCCCCTGATTTCTAATGTATACTTTTAGTGCTGTGAATTTCTCTGTCAGCACTGCTTTAGCTATTGCCAACAAGTTGCCATATGTTTTATTTTCATTTTTGTTCTGTTCAATGTATTTTTAGTTTTTCTTTAGACTTCTCTGACCTATGGGTTGTTTAGAATTGTGTTGTTTAGTTTCTAAGCATTTAGAGATTGTCCAGCAGTCTCTTTGTCATTGTTTTCTCGTTTGAGTTCCTTGCGATTGGAGGACGCACTCTGTATGGTTTCAGTCTTTAAAAATGTGTTGTTGAGGCTTGTCTTATAGCCCGTGAAATGGTCTGCTTCAGCGTACGTTCCGTGGTCACTTGAAAAGACTGTGCACTTGCCTGTTATTGAGTGAGACTTTTTAAAAATACAGATCAGATCCCCTTGGTTGGTAGGGTTGCTGTGTTCTCCTGTGTCCTTGCTGATCTTCCGTATCATTCTTCCATCAGTTTTACAGCAGCGAGGTTTCCAACAGTAATGTTGGTATTATCTTTTGTTCCTTTCATTTTATCGGTTTTTGCTTCCTGTGTTTTTCGGCTCTGTTGTCTGGTCCGTGCACATTTGGGATGGCTCTGTCTTCTGGGCGTATTGACCGTTTTGTCATTATTTAATGTCCCTTTCTGTCTTGTGATCATCTTAGCTCTGAAGTCGGTTTTATCTGATGTCAGTATAGCTACTCCTACTTCCTTTTTAGATTAATGTTTTCATGATATGCCCTTTGCCATACTTTTACTTTCAACCTGCTTACACCGTTACACTGGAAATAAGTTTCTTGTAGACAGCGTGCAGTTAGATCATGTGGTTAAAGCTGTTCCGCAAATCTCTATCTTTTAATGGGTGTGCTTAGATCTCTTATGTTTAATGTAATTATTGATATGTTGGGACTTAAACCTGCCATCTTATTTATTTTTAATTTTCTGTTTATTCTGTGCTGTCTTGATTGTTTTATTTTTCAGTATTCTTTTTCTGGCCTTCCTGTGGGCTACCTAAACATTTGTTAGAATTTCGTTTTGGCTTGTCTAAGTGTTTTTTGAGTGTATTTCTTTGTAGAGCGTGTTCCGTGGTTGCTTCACACACACGCCGTGCGTGGGCGAGCACACGTGTGTGTCTGGTGACCTCACTCCACCAGTTAGAGTGACGTGTAGGACCCTCACTCTGGTGTCCCTTCGCCCTCCCTCTTTCGTAATGTCATTGTCTTAAATATTTCCCTATCGGTGTTACAATTTTTGCTTCTACCGTAAAACATAATTTAGAAAAATTCAAAAGGAGAAGTCAGTTTACTCCTATTTTTATATAACATGTTTTTTTTCTTCCTTCCTGATATTTCAGAGTTCCTTTTTAAAAAAAAAAAAATCATTTCTTTTCTGTTTAGAGAACTTCTTAGCAGTTCTTTCAGAGTATGTCTGCTGGTGACAAATTCTCCTAGTTTTCCTCTGTCTGAGAATGCCTTTATTTCCTGTTCATTTCTGAAGGATATTTCACTGAATATAGGATTCTGGGCTGACAGTTCTTTTAGCACTTGAAAAATGTTGTGTTATTTCCTTCTGGCCACTGTGATTTCTAACGAGAAACCTGCCATCGTTCGAATTGTTGTTCCCTATAAGTAGAGTGTTGTTCCACCCTCAATTCTTCAAAAATTCTCCTTTGTCCTGTTTTTTCCAGGAGTTTGATTACGACGTGTCCTGGTGTGGATTTATTTGGATTTATCATGTTTGAGGTTTGCTTACTTTCTTGACTTTGTAGTTTTATGTCTGTTGTTAAATTTAGGAACTTTTTAGCCATTATTTCTTCAGGTAGCACTCAGCCTCACCCAGTTCCTCCTCTCCTGGAACTCCGATGACAGGAGTCTTAGGTCTTTGTTAGAGCCCAGAGTTCCCTGAGGCTCTGTTCACTGTTTGCTCAGTCTCTTTTCTCTCTGTTGTTCCCGTTAGGTCATTTCTATTCCATCTCCCAGTTCACTGATTCTTTCTTCTCTCTTTTCCATTCTGCTGCCGAGGCCTTCCATTAAGTTTATTTCAGTCACTGTCTTTTTCATTTCTCAAATTTCAGTTCGGTTCTTCTTTATATTTTCTGTTTCTCTGCTGAGACTTTCTTTGGTTTCAAGCATGTTCATAATTGCTCAGTGAAGCATTTTCCTGATGACTGCTGTAAAGCCCCCCCCCCCCCCCGATAATTCTCACCTCTCTGTCATCCTGACTTTGGCTCTGTAGGCTGTCTTCTTATTCATTCTGAGACCATTCTGCTTGTTGGTGCTTTTCCTTGATGAGTGGGTTTTGACTGAAACCTGGAAATTGTGGGTACATATTATATTATGAGACTCTGGGTCTTATTTAAACCTTTTGTTTTAGTTGGCTCTTCTGACATTGCTCTGGCAGGAAAAGGAGGGTGCACCATCTCTTTACTGCCAGGCAGGAGTAGGAATTCAGGTTCCCCACCTAGCTTCTGGTGACCCCCCAAGGAGATGGGGCTCTTCGTTCCTGCTGGGTGGTGACGGGAGTACTGACGCCCAGCTCCGGGGCAGGAGTGCTTCCTTATGGCTCCCCCTGTGGACCCTGCTGACGTCCCCAGGTTGGCAAGGTGGCCTTGTTAGAGAGCGCGATGAAAGTCCTGACTGTCCCCAAGGTCCCTCCATCATCGCTCCCCTGGAGAGAGGAAGGGGCGGAGGGAGGGAAGCCTCATAACTGCCTGGTGGGGGTGAGTGGCCTGGCTCTCTAGTGGACGCCATCTCGTCAGAAGTGTCGGGATGCCCTGTGACAAGGCAGCCTTGTGGGGGTGGAGGTCCAGCCCCTCTACTCTGGTTTTGCTGGCGTGGTGGGGGTGGGGCCCCAGCGTTTTTATGGTGTTTGGTGGCATGATCTGTTATTGGCTAAATGATCTGTTATTGTCCAGAGAAAGCAACCTTTTGTTAGGGCTTTTTTTTTTGGGGGGGGGGGGTCTGTGTCTGCCGCTGTTCCTGGGTTGCTGACGTCTTTAGCTCCAGGTCTGGGATATGTGGGGAGAGAAGAAACCAGAGAGCTCACCACACTGTTGCTCTTTGGGTCCTGAGGTCCCCAGCTGCCTGCCTTCTTCTCTTACCTTTCAGAGTCCACTTATGTTTCTTTCATAGACTGTGCAGGATTTCTTGTTCTTTTCAGTGGAAGGACTAGGAAAAAGTATATCTTATTCCATATTCCTAGAAGTGGAAGCCCTGGCTTGCTTTAATTTTATGTTAACTCAGGGTTAACAAGAGAATCTGTTTATCTTTAAGCCTGTCAGAAATCTCTCCTAAATATTTGTGTTTCAGCCTTATGCATACAGGGAAGAAATATGCCACCGCATGCTTGTACAATACTTGCCAGTTACTCCTTAATTTCTACACGGCTCATGCTTCAGGCCACCTTTCTCAATTTTTGTGGTCCACGTTTAAGTATTCAGAGACTGTTTGCATGAAGGATGGTGCGTACGGGGAAGAGGGGTTGTGGCTGGAGCTGTGAATTGTGGGGGGTGAGCTGTATTATCGAGAGATCGAGATCACTGAAGGGGACAAAGAGCCTGCGAGAGACCTCCAGGTAAGGGAGAGGGGACTAGAAGGAAGAATCTGTTCTGGTTCTTAATCAGACCTCCAGGGGATCTGGCAATCAGTTACATTCATTAATTAGTTGTTTTTTTGTGAAGTAAGGTTTTGTTTTAGTAACAGATAACTAGTGTTAATAGTTTGGTCTATATCCTTCCAGTCCCTTTTCTATGATTTTGCAAATACCTTTATACATATGCATAGAGAGAGGCTGTATGGTGTAGTGATCAAAAGCAGAACCCTCTTACCTCGGTTCATATCTTGGCTCTGCCATGCACAAGCTGTGTGACCTTGGTCAAAGTACTTTACCCTCAGTACAGCGTCAGTTTCCTTGTCTCTAAAGTGGGGATTATTCACAGAACTGTCCTCCTAGAATTGTGGGGAGGATTAAATGAACTCATGTTCACAAAGTGCTTGAAACAGTAACTTGCAATACCTTGAGCTATGTAGCTATTATAGTACCATTGCTGTTATTATTAATGCATGGCTCTACATGATGTTCCTTCTTTCCTCTTTTCCTGAACAATGTATGTAGGAAATCTTTCCATATCAACCTCCTTCTTTTTAATGGCTCTTTTTCCACTGTAACTTGTTAGCCACTGCCCTGCTATTGGAAATTTATTTTTTTCCTTTGGTTTTTGAAAAGTAGTGCTGTGATAAGTATTCCTGCACACACATTTCTGGGTGTGTGTTCCTGGTAAATTTTAGTAGTTACTACCACTAGCTTTTCAAAACTGCTTTACCAGTTTATATATACCCCCCAGTAAATGGTGTACGAAGGTTTCTGTTTACCCTCATTCTTACCGTCACTCCTTACATCAGTCTTCTTATTTTTATTTTTCCAAACTAGGAGCACATTGTGTGAATTTGCAGTTCTGTTATTGGTAGTTTTCATGTTTATTGGCCATTTGTATTTTTTCTATTAATTTTCTGTTTTCAAAGTTGACTCATTTGGTTGGCTTTTTCTTACTGATTTGTAGGGTTGCCTTTGTTCGGTTTATTCTTTGGCTGTTGTATACATTTCAGGTATTTTTCTCTCATCTATCGTTGTCTTTCCACTTTGTTTATAGTATCGAAGTTTGTTGATTATTGTTCATCTTGTGAAGTTTTTATGTAGTCACATCTGTCAATTTCTTCTTGGTCTTAAAGCATATATCGAGATGTCAAAACAACCAGGGGGAAATTTTATGAGAAGTAGTATATTTACATAGTCTCACAGTATCTCTCACAAAACACTTACTAGTTGCAAAGAGTAAAAGGGGGGAATCAAACACATACCACCTCAAGCAAGTTACTGGTTAACATTACCGGTAATGAGACAAATGGATATCATGTGCCTCTTGATCTGTGTGAAGAATGTAGCATATGAATAAATGTATGAACACACACACACACACACACACACACACACACACACGCACGCATATTCCATAGAGGGAGAAAGGAAGAGAGGAAAAGGAAATGTGGAAAATGTTAACATTTTAGGGACTCTGGGGAAAGTAGTGCATAGGAATTTTTTTATGTTATTTTTGTAGCTTACCTCTAAATCTTAAATTATCTCCAAATAGCATGTTATATATAGCCTTTCATTTATTTAAGTCCTCCTCAGTTTTTCTCATCAGTCTTTTTCAGTTTTCAGCATCAAAGTCGTGCAGATATCTGGCCAAATTCATTCTTAAGCATTTCATGTTTTTGGTGTTATCGTGAACAGTATTCAGTTTTCCTTTCTGCTGTTCACTCTGCACGCCCTCCGTTTCACTTCTCTTGCCCTGCGGCGCTGACCGGTGACCTGGGGAGGACAGACACCTTTGCCTTGTTCCAGATCCCAGGGGAAAAGCCCCAGTGTCTCACCACTTAAATGTAGTGTTGGCTGTAGCTTTTTCTTTTCTTTTTTTTTTTTTTTGAGTAGATAGTATTTAATAAGCTTAAGAAGTACGCTTCCAGAGAGTTTTTATCATACATGGATGTTGAATTTTGTCAGATGCTTTACCTGTATATCTATTGTAATAATCATATCACTTTTCCCTTGTAGTCTTTGAATATGATGAAATGTACCGATTGACTTTCGATGTTGAACCAAACTTGGATTTCTGGGATAAACCCCACATGGATGTAATACGCCGCCTTTTCATTTATTGTTAGATTCGATTTGCTAAGGTTTCGCTAACACATTTTGTGATCTGTTCATGAGAAATATTGATTGACTTGTGGTTTTCTTGTAACATCTTTGTCTGGTTTTGGAATTAGGTTAAAGCTGGTCTCGTATAAGGAGTTGGGAAGGGTTCCTTCCTCATTTGTTTTCTGGAGTACTTAATATAGAATTGGAATTATTTTTCTTTAAATGTTTGTAAAGTTTGCTAGTGAAGCTATCTGGGCCTGGACCTAGGTAGGTTTCTAACAACAGTTCAAGTTTTTACCTAGATATAGTGCTATTCAAATTATATATTTTTGAATGAGCTTTGGTAATTTCTGCCTGTCAAGGAATCCTTCCATTTACGTTTTCCAGTGCCTGGGCGTACAGTTGCTCACAATATTTTCTTATCCTTTGAATGTATCCAGGGCCGTAGGGTGTTCTCTTATTCATGCCTAATGGTGATCACAGGTGTCGCCTCTCGTTTTTCCTCCTCAGGCTGCCTAGACTTTTATCAATTTCATTGATCTTCTTAAAGAACCAGCAATTGATTTTATTTCTTTTTTTAATTAATTTTCTGTTTTCTCTTTATTATATCCTTTCTTCTGTTTACTTTGGGTTTAATGCTTGAGTCTTTTTTTTTAAGATGGAAGTTTTGGTTATTTTTCTTTAAAGATTTTATTTATTTACTTTTTTAGAGAGGGGAAGGGAGGGAGAAAGAGAGGGAGAGAAGCATCAATGTGTGGTTGCCTCTCACGTGCTCCCAACGCGGGACCTGGCCCACAACCCAGGCATGTGCCCTGACTGGGAATCAAACCAGCGACCCTTTGGTTCTCAGGCCAGCTCAATCCACCGAGCCACACCTGCTGGGGCAGAAGTTTTGGTTATTGATTTCAAAACTCTCTTCATTTCTAATATAAGCATTTTAATGCTATGAATTTCCCTCTAAACTCTGCATTAGCTGCATCCCTGAAATTTCATTATTTTGTATTTAATTTTAATTGCATTTACAATACTATTTAATTTCCCGTTTGGGTTCTTCTTTGACTCATGTGTTATTTAGATGTATGTTGTCTCACTTCCATGTATTTGGGGATTTTCTAGGCGTATTCCCATTATTAACATCTTATTTAATTCCATGTCATCAGAGAACGAACTCCGTTTTATGGCCTAGAATAGAAGTGAGCCAGCGTTTTCTGTAAAGGTCCAGATAGTTAATATTTTAAGCTTTGTGGGCCACATGTGTTCTCTGTTGCATATTTATTTATTTTTAACCCATAAAAACATAAATAACCATTTCTAATTCATAGGTGGCACACAAGCAGGTTACAGGCTGGGCTCGGCCTGTGGGCTGTAGTTTCGACCTCCGCCTGCACTGTGATGTGTCTCAGTGAATGTTCCACAGACACCTGAAAAGAATGGCTATTCTGCTGTCGTTGCCGTTGAAAAAATGTTGGGCGTTATTAAAACGGTTCTCCTAACCTCTCCTTTTCCTGAGGCTCCAATTACAGGTACACTGGTGTGAGCATTAGTATTAGTATATCCAATTAGTATTTTCCCACATCTAAAGTAGCTAGAGAAACACATGGAAGGGAATAATGGAGATAGAATGAGAAGTTAGAAGTAAGAGAAAAGGAGGGAGAGTTGTTCATTGAGAATTGATTCTTTGTAAGAAGGATAATAGATAAACTTTTGGCCCAATATGATAGTCAAAAGAAATATAAGCAGAATTTAGATGAAGGAAAGGAAAGTGGAAACATAAGGAGACTGGAAATTTATAAGAGGATGTGATGAATAGCTCCTGTATGCAGCCTTACGTGACTAAAACTGAAAACCTCGATGAGCTAGGTCATCGCTACTGCTACTTAAGAAGAACTGCAATAACCTGTGTCACAGGAGGAAATGGGAGAAGTCATCAGAGAATTACTCCTAACGAAAGTACTAAGCCCAAACTGTTTTAATGTAGTATTCTCTAAAATTGTCAAGGAACCGGTAATTCCCACATTCTGCAAACTGTCTTAAAACTGTGAAGAAGATGGGAAGTTTCTTACTCTTTAGAGAGGAAAGCTAATTTCTCAGAAATAGCTTTTTCTTACATCAAACAACCTCATCGAATTCTGTTACTGTTCCTAATTCCGACTGTGTCCTCGCCCCGCTCACACCCAGTTTCTTAGCTGTTCCACAACCCTTTTGATCGTGGGTTGGGCTGACCGGTGTGTAAGGTCCATGTGACAGGGAATTGTGTGACTGCAGATTCCGCTGGGTTCGTGGAGAGGGCCGGATGAGCGGGCAGGAGCGTAAGAAGAGATTGATCTGTTGACTAAGCAAATATCCCGTAACCGCCCTCCACTCTCCTTCAGTACAGCCATTGGGGCGGGGCTGCCTCCAGCGCATCTCCCCAACTCCGGTCCAGCCTCGAAGCTGTCTAAAAGATCAGGTTACTCACCTTGTTTTCGGATTCAAAGGCAAATTCATTGCTGTATTTACTACTGGGTGTTCTGCAACTAGCGCTCAGGAGCTGTTTATCAAACAGATGGACTTCCTGGAACCCAAGACTTGACTTAAATTTGCCTGTCCCTGCCTTGTAGCCCTCATCCTATCCCCTTGAACTCGATGTAGTTCCTCAGATGTGCTCTTCCCATTCCTGCCTCTGTGCCTCCCCCGTGGAATGATGTTCTAGCTCTTTGCCTTCTGATGGTGTGTTCACTTTCCTCTCTTGCAGCTCTTACCACTCTTTTACTGTAGTTGTCAGCCCGTGCGTGTCTCTGTCTGTATCATAGGCCCCCTGGAGGCAGTGGAACGGTGCCTTTCCCAGAGCTGCACAACTGCACCCCCCACCCCCCATCCCCAGCCCCATGCCTGGGTGCACACGTGCACCACCGGGCCGGCAAAGGGCGTTTATCTAATTGAATTAGCGGGCTCCTTTCTGTTTTGCCTTTCTGTGTCTGGGATGTTGGATGCTAACATCCAACTAAGTTATGTTTGTGTTAAACATGAATTGAAATGCAATTATAGCTGGCAGCGTGGTTTGAGAGCTGAGTAATAGAGTAAATAGGAAGGGTGACTTAGCCATAAGTGCCAGTTCATCTCCTTTGCTTTCTTGCTCCTGTCATTGAGCGTGACTCATGAGTTCACGAGTTCAGCTTGTCTCCTCTTAAATCCCGTCACTTTAACTCTTCCTGTCCTCCCTGTCTCACCGGGTCTCTGTCGGGGCCCCTTTGTGAAAGCCACCCAGGAGCTCGGAGCCTGGCCTTGGGGTCTGAGCAGCTTGGCTCCACTCCAGCAGGAACCTGTGCCACCACTCCTGGCAGGTGGCCTTTGCCGAGAGCCGGGGCAGAGGAGGAGCTGGCCGTGTGGGTGGGGGGCCTGGGCCAGTGCGCAGGCGGAGTCCTTCCTCAAAGCTGGGGAGGTCAGGAAGGGTCACCGGATGTCCTGCTCATCCCAGGATCGCGAGGTTTTACTATTTTCTTAACCATGTCCTGAGAGGAGGTTGGTCTCCTCCAGCTCGGTCCCAGCCACACGGGAGGGGAGCTCTCCCCCAGATGACGGGCGCTCAGGCCTCAGTTCTTCTCCAGCCCACGTTTTCACCTGTCTGATAGACAAGCCCACAACTGCCCCTCAACTGTTCCTGCTAGACCGAGGCCAGAATCACCCTGGGGCTCCTCCGCCTATCCTGCAACCCCACCCCCTGCCCCCAGCAGGCAGTTTCATGGTTCTGCCTCTGCTTCATTCTTGTGTCATCCTTTCCTGCCTCCCCTCCCGCCCCAGCTCAGACCTCACCATCCTTGTCCTGCACAGCCTCTTCCAAGGGACTCTGGTCCTCGCCTCTCAGCTCCGGGTGTCTCCTTTAGCATCACTTGGAATTCCTCCTGCTGCTGCCAGTCCTGCAGAGATGCCCCCCTTCTACAAGGGCAGCCCCGCCTCCCGCACCTGCCCCACCCCGCCCACCTCTGCCCGCTGGACTGCGCTGGCCACAGTCCAGTTGGCCCGCTCTTCCCACAAGTGCCGCTCTGATCTGGCCCCCTTCCTCCGCTCACTGCCTTCGCGTCTCCTCGCCCCGCCCTCCCCTAACCCCTTCCCGCACCCCGATGTGCTTTGTTATTCTTCTCGTTCCTTCCTTGTAGTGCTCCCGCCATTCTGCCTCGCTCTTCCAGTCACACTGGATATCCGTGCTGCGTCCATCTGTCCCCGTGCCAGCTGCTCTGTACCCAGTATTTACTTCACACAATGACCCTGCGGAATTACCTTTTATAATCGCATTTTACAAATAAGAAAACGAAGCCTCAGGGAGCTGGAGCACGCTTCTTGAGGTCACACAACAGGTGTGGACGAGCTAAGGTCAAACCTAGGTGTCCCGCCTGGGCCCGGCACCCTCCCCACTCGCCCTGCCCGCCGGCCTCCCTCCGAGGGAGGGGCCGAGCCACTCATATTTGTACATGCCAAAGGGCATGGTGCCAGTGCTTCCTACATCAGGAGTGCCTAGGAAATATTCGCTGAAAGAAAATAAGGACCTGTGGCTTGGAGAGACGAACCGCACCCGAGTGCTGACAGCCCATGCAGGGAGAGGTCTCTGTTTACAGCCAGGTCAGCCTGCCCACGGGGTGCGGGAGGGAGGCACTGCTTTCGATGGAACGTCAACACCAGTATGTACCGTCTGTCAAGCAATGACCGTGGGCTGGGTGCTGCTGGGCAACGCACTTTGTTTGCATCATCTCTTTTTGTATTTGCTGCACCTGTAGGAGATAGAGCCTATCGTCTGCCTGTGCAGAGGCCGAGGCCGAGGCTCAGAGAGGTGGAGGAGCTCAGCCAAGGTCCACAGCTGCTGAGTGGTGAAGCCAGGATTTGAATTCACATCTTTCTGATAACAACGCCCATGTTTGTTTGTTTCTTTAAGATTGTATGTATTTATTTTGAGAGAGAGGGGAAGGAAAAGAGAAAGAGGGAGAGAAACATCAGTGTGTGGTTGCCTCTTGTGCACCCCCTTACTGGGGACCCGGACTGCATCCCAGGCATGTGCCCTGACTGGGAATTGAACTGTCAACCCTTTGGTCTGCAGGCCGGCACTCAACCACTGAGCCACACCAGCCAGGAAAAGCCCATGCTGTAATGTGCTGTGTTCCCTCCCTCCCTGGCCCAGAAGAGTAGGTGTCGGGTGCTGTGAGGCAGATTGTTATCAGAGTCCAGCCAGAGTGTGCGGAACACAGGGCGTGGCCAGCAGACAGAGGGGGGTCTGCAGGAACCAGCCTGGAGAACAGCCCCCTTTCCTTCTGTGCTCACCAAATGCCTCTCCCACCACGGGGCTTTCTCTTTCTCCCAGGATCTGTGGGAGAGCGGGTCAGTGAGCCCTGCCTTGTGAAGTTTAATTTAAAATATCGTCATGACATTTTTAAATCGTGAAAGCTCATTTTCAAATCAGATAGAATTACATAAACTAAAGAGTGAAAGACTACCTTTCCTTTTCTCTGATCCTACACCGTTTGGAGCTATCCTTCTAGACTTGTTTTTTTCATTTTGCAAAATACTGTATTTACTTTTGATTAAGTAAGGAATACAGAAGTCTTCCTATTTTAACAAATAATACAACCAAAGCTTAAGTTCCTTTTGACCATACCCCTAATTTCTAGTAGCCACTGTCATTTGCATTTGTAAATGACATAGAAACAAACCTTCCCCCTGCATTTGCATATGTAAATGACATAGAAACAAATCGTAACTGGTGCTTTTAATAGCAGGTAGACCATGCAGTAGCTCTTGCCCCTTTTTACTGGATGATGCGCATGTTCCTTAGACCTTTGCAGGCGAGTGTGTCCCGTCCAGCCGTGGGGCTGTGCCGTGGGGCTGTGCCGTGGGCGGGAGATGCCACGCAAGCACCGTGCTGCCGCCCCACTCCCAGTCTGGGTCCGGTTTTTCACTAAGCTTGGTGCATCTGCTGTATCCAGGCCAGATTTAGCACGTAGAAATACAGGATGCCTGCTTAGATCCGAAAATTTTGAAATTCCTTCAATTTGAGAAATCATTGTTTATCTGAAATTCCGATTTAACTGGGAGGTCCTGTGTTTTCTCTGGTAGCCTTCCTCCTTGTACACGTGTGCGAGTGTTCGAAAGCCCCGCTCCTTAATTTTTTTCCCTAGGTCTCTACTATCTGATATTTTTAAACTAAATCTTGTATTGCTGAAGAGTGACAGGCTTTCGTCCAAATTGGACAAGGTTTGATGCAAGAAGCTGAAGGGAAGGAAGGCCCTGGGAGTTCAGAGTGCGCTCTGGCCGACGGCCTCGGGAGGCTGTGCAGGATCAGGGTTCTTTCACAGGTCCGGAGTGACGAGACGCTTCCACGTGACGGGGTCTGAGAGGGAGCAGGAGCAACGCCTGGGAGGCAGGAAGTCGCTGGCGGGTATAGGAAAGATAAGCTAGGAGAGGGAGAGGACCAGCCGGGTGGCGCAGTGTCACGGAGACGGGAGGGGAGTGGCCAGTCGTGTCCCTGTGCCGTGTGATAGGGCAGAGGGCGCAGCCCGGGGCTGAGGGACAGGCAGCAGTCTCAGGGACAGAGACACCCGTGCATTTTATTTATTTATTTATTTTTTGCTGGAAAATATTAGAGATTTTCAGCTGAAGCTCTGTGGCCGACTTGAGCTCTCCATTCAGGATACGAAATGATGGGATGCAAATGAAATCAAAGCAAAAAGAAAACAGGCCAGAGCTCTTCGACTTGGCACCAGATGAGTCGAATGGCCCTTTGCACTTCATAGTTTTTAGAAAGCATTTTGGACATACCTCCTGGTAGAGGGACCTCGAGGCTGGTGACTTCGGCTCCCTGCCTCCTGGCTGTGCCCACACTGCTGTGGTGAAGAGTTTAAGTGGCTGCACGGGTGGCCACCGTCTGACCCGGGCGGAGGGTAGGTTCCCACAGTGCATGATCTCACACGTCCAGGGCCCTTTGAACTTCATTCTTATTCAGAGTGTCAGCCAGATACTTCCTTTGGAATGTCTGCAGAGTTTCCTGGCCCCTTTGATTGCTTTCTGTCTGCCAAACACATCTTTGAACTGTGGGCGGGCTCTCTTAAAACACCAGGGTGTGAACAGGTTGATGAATCCGGTGGGTAGCGGTGGTGTCTTTCAAGAGCTTCCCTTTGGGCAAAGAGCGCTGGAGTCCGATGCTGGGGAACCGCCGGCCCTTCGAAGGGTTAACGGCACAGCGCGTGCCGAGGCTCGGTTGGACAGCTGATTTACAAAGTGTTTCTCAGGCAGGCCCTTATTTCTCACCCCATCAAGTGGAGTCTTTTTAATGGTTGTTTTACTTATTATAAAAGTTATATAGAGTCGGAAGGTACAAACTCCCAGTTATAAAATAATTAGGTCAAGGGCATGTCATGCACAGCATTGTCTGTGACCTGTTACTTCCTTTGTGTGTGACCTGTTATTTCTCTCTAGACGTGTTAGTAGTGTTTTTTAAACCCCCATTTTGGTGGGATTCTCTGTCGATTTGCTTCAGGGTAGGATTTGTTTGGTTTAAGGGGGTAGAACATTCAGGACCCCTTTAATATGGAGGCTCAGTCCTCTTCCTTTTTTTATTGCTCTTTCCAGAGAGGTCGCTAGTTGGATGCTGTATTGATCCTATAGTTTACGTCATCTTCGTATTTTACTTTCTGGAAGAATTGCTCCATTTTCTCTTCCAGTATTTTATTTTTGAATTTTTAAATTTTACCTATAACTTTTTTGATTTCCAGGCTCTTTATATGTTGAAACCGTTCCATTTAAGAACATTTCCACGACGTTCCACTCTGGTGTCGTGGCTGCCATATGCTCCCTCATCCCTGGGAGGATGTTAATTACAGATTTCGCCGTTTGTTCCGCGGCTTTCATTGTTTCCCCATTTCACCTGTGCCACCCGACTGCCCCTCAGTGCCTGCTGAGCCTTCCTTGTCAGTTTATATTTAAGAGGGAGGCGCTACCGCCAGCGTTGGAGCTCTGCATGTGGGGGTGGGGTGGGGGGGACGCAGGGGATGCTGCAGGGACCAGCTTCCGTGACAGGAGACCCCCAGAGTCTGCATGCGATGGCCTGCTTGCTGGCACTCCTTAGTCTCTCCGGGGACGAATCCCTCGTTGTCCAGCGTGTACGGGGTACAGTGCCTGCTGAGGCGAGCCTGGTGGTGGCAGGGGAGGGGGACCCACCACTCAGAAAATACATCCGAAATGAGGGTAGGGATCTGGGAGTTTAATTACCGCTTTGTATATAGACCTGTTTCAGCCTAAGCTCACACCCGCCACCCCCACATCCTCCACCCTCATCCCCACTGGTGTCTGGTGGCTCTGGGCCCTGGAGCTCTGCGAGGTCCCTTCAGACCCTTAGGTGCCAACCCTTCCACTCTGCTCAGTGCGTCCTTCCACTTTCCATGCCTGCAGAGGTCGGGTGGCATCTCTCCAGTGTTGTGCTCCTCTCTTGCTCCTCATTTTAGCAGGTTCATACTTTCTCCACTTGGTCGTCACTTTCGCAGAGAAGAGAGAAACCCACGTGTTCAACCTACTCCTCAGAGGCAGCTCCTGTCTGTACCCAGGCAGGTGCTGGAACGAGAGAGAGGGAGGGTATGAGTGTGTGTGTGTGCGCGCGCGTGTGCATGTAAGAGTGTGTGCATGTGAATATGCCTGTGTGTGTGTCTGTGTGTGCAGAGCCCTGTAACAGACACTGTGGAGGCACTGCAGTCAGCGGCATCACTGGTCACACTCTAGTCATTTGGGGGACAAGGCAGGACACAGACGAGGTGATCAGAAAGATAAGCAGTCTGATTGTTGAAATGTGTCAGTGCCAGAGAGTACATCCCGGAAATTCCATGTTTACAAATTCTTCCCTCACTTGGGTAGCTGACACGGCCTGGGCCTTGTCGCACTTGGCTCCTGACGGAATGGCTACCTCGTTCAGTCATTCGTTCAGCAAACTTAGACTGCGCCCAAACGTGTACCGGGCACCTGGCCTAGTGGGGAGGGTGAATGGCGATCAGAGCAGGCGCTGTCCTTGCACCCAGTAGGGGCGGGTGAATGTTATCGCACAAGTCTGTCGTTTGCAGTGGATGTGACGATTCCGGACTTCTCGAATCCCGGCGTAGCGTGACATCGCTTTCGTTATTTGGTTCGGTGCTTGTCCTCGATTTTAGTGTGGACATGTCAGCACAGGCTTTGTGGGCGCGCCCCGGTGAGCATGGAGGCAGGCACTCCGCACGCTCGTGGGCCCCTCCGACCCCTCTGTGCTCGGGAGGAGCCCCTTCCCCACAAACACACGTGCAGTTCCCGTCCCAGGAGCCAGAGACCAGCTGCCGAGTTCACGGGGTCAGAGTTTAGACGTGAACTTGTGCAGGGGCGCCCCGTGCTGATGCCTGCCTTCCCCGTAATTTGTCTTGTAGGTCGTTTGCTCATCTTCCTGGGGGTGGGAAGAATTTAGATTAAGAAGCACCTGGCATGACTGGATTGGAAAGAAGTTTCTCGGTACTTTGAATTGCTGCAGAGAGGGCAAGGCTGGGAAAGTCCAGCCCCCTGACACCGAGGCCTCTTCGCTAGAGCTCCTGATGAGACAGGCCTGGGCCTTCTCACTGTGGCTTCTGCTCGTGGGGCCGTGGCCCCTGCACGGGTCCAGCTCGAATGGCCCAGGATTCCGGTGTCTCTGCATTCTGCCCAGGACGCCCCGCCATACACACACACATACCTATTCTCTCTCCCTCCCTCCTCTGCTCCCCCTTCCTTGCTTCCCCTTGTTGGGGATTGGAGGGCATCACACACTTTGACTTCACTGCAGACGAGGTGTGGACTCAGGGCGAGGCTGGACCTTCGGTTTGGTTGTCTATGTATGATGCTCCTCAGCTCGGATCAGAGGCAGTAATTCCCAGGAGGGAGAAGGGGGCCTGCCGCTCGCAACAGGCCTGCACTCGCCTCTTTATCACGCCGAGGTGTCTTCTCACTCAGAAAAAGAAAAACTCTAGCAGTGGCGCGAGGCGGGATTCATCCTTTTCAAACCCTGGAAACAACCACCTTGAGGTAGGGCACACCCCGCCCCGCCGTGGACTCTCCGAATGTGCGGGAGAGCCCTCTGGCCTCCCCCCCTTTACGGCGGGAGGTCGGACACAGCTTTCTTCCTCCCGAGGCCCCAGCCTGCGGTTCCACACACTTCGAGGGTTCTTCGAGGGTTTTAAAACTATTTTTTTTAAATAATGCATTTATTATAGAGAAGCCAAGTAGGTGTCCTTACTTCTTTGTTCCTATGCATTTTTTATTTTCCCGTTTCAGTGGCTCTGAAATTGGGGTGCCCCTTAAAAGAGATTTGTACATTTCGATATGATACTATTTCTTTTTTGTCTTGAAGGGATGTTTATTCAATACAGGGGTGATTCCCAAATGACTACACCCTAGAACCGAGGAAGGACAGTAAAAGTAGAGTTTGGGAAACAAAAACATCTTCTAATACATGGGACCCCAGGGAGAAGACGAAAGACAGGGCCCTTGGTGGTGGGGAGCTGGGGCCACTGCCTAAAATGCCGTGCTTTTCAAGAAACTTTATGTACGACCATCATGGGAAAAATGCTGACGCGGCCTCACCCTGTACCCCCACGTTGCTGTCTGTGGGGATGCCGTAGTTGGGGCGACCGACCGGTTCCTCGGATGAGCCCCATGCCACGCCTGCTGCAGGTTTTAGGTCAGATGTATTCGCACTTTCAGCAGAAGGGCCTTTCTTCTCCCTTTGCAGCATTCGCTCATTTACAGCTGCTGGGTTTGGGAAAAGAAACGCATTTGCCTTTTGCCTTGTGGCGTGTGGGCTGTTCTCAGGCAGCCTCAGAGAATGTGGGGGTGGGGGCTTTGGGAATGTCCTCACGGAGCCGCCCTGCCCCCACGCGGCCCCAGCCTGCGTATGTGACAGAGGCCGCTGTTGTGTCCTGTGGGCATGTTCACGGGATGGGGCTGACTCGGGCAGTTTTGGGGGGTGAAGAATGGAGCCGCTTTCAGCAGTTTGCCGGCACAGCAGGGAGCTCGTGGGATCCGGGACTGCATCCCAGGTCCGCACCTCACGGGGACAGGCAGGGAGGCTCCAGGTGCATCCTCAGTGGGGCGTGGCTCCCTGAGCCTTCCCCGAGTGCCCCTCGGGGTGCCGGCCGCAGTGTTGGAGGCTGACGGGTGCTCTGGCAGGGTGCTGGGGGTACTGCCGGTGCGAGAGCAGGCCCAGCCCTGACAGTCCACTCGGAGCACTGTCGCTTCCGGCCTTTTCTGTCTGTCCTCCCCTCGTCTCGGTGTAAACTCTCTCCCACAACCGGGGCCTTCACACCCGTCCCCCACCCCGCAGTCCAGCCCTCGGGTCCTGTAGGCCCAAATCAGGGCTGGCTGCCTCCTTGAACTCTTCTTCAAGGAAAACGTCTGCTCCGTACACGAGAAAATCCTTCCTCATGAGACCATACACCAGGCACTGGATTGTCCTTATTTTTTTTATAATGATACAGTTTCTGACCTTGAATACCCCTCGCAGAGCTCCTACCAAGAAGACACGGCGAGGAAGGAATTTTCCTGACAGCTGCCCCCTGTCCCTCCCTAGCAGACTCCCATTGGCAGAAGCGCCCTGGCTGGCCCCCCGGACCTAGGGGCCAGCCAGCGTCCCCACCCGCGTGCCCCTCTCAGGTGGGATCTCACACCCCACTGGACGTTTTCCTGCCCGCCTGCCGTCCCCCGAGGACGTGGTAATGAGCAACTTAATGTGCTGACTTCTCCAGTCCCTCCTTGGTCCGCACAACAAAAGTTGCTCTTTTCTCATTAGAACCATTTTTGTCAGGGTGTCTTTAATCAAGGGCTTCCCCGGGGACCATATTTTTAGAAGTTGTATTTTTCACATGCTCCCTTTTCCCCTTTTGGAAACTCTCTTCCCGGGGCCTAGTGAAACGAACTAATGAGATGCCAGGAGGGTTCGGGCCGGTGTTAATTGGCACAGGTACGAAGCTCGCACGCGCCTGCGGTGCCATCCTGCCTTACCTGCGGTCCTTCTCTGTCTCTCTGGTGTAGGTTGCACAGACGGCAGATGGTGTGGATGCTGACCTCTGGAAAGACGGCTTATTTAAATCCAAGGTTACCAGATACCTGTGTTTCACAAGATCATTTTCCAAAGAAAATGTAAGTCCAGTAGTGCTTTTCTTTTTGCTGAGTGGGCACAAGCCGCTTACATTCCCGTTTGAAACGTCCTCCTGTTTTTTGGTGTGGTTTATTTTCATCGCCATGTTAATTTATCTGTGATTTTATCGAACTGTGTGGAATCAGCAGCTAGCACTGTACTTCGTTTATTAGCAGTATTATTAACCCTGTACCCAGGTGCGCCGTGAATTCCATCAACGTGCGTCCTCGGAAGGAAGCCAAGGAAATTTCTCTCACGGCTCTTGTTTGCCCACCTTTCTTCTGAGTAGCAAATCACAGGTATTGCGGACGTGGGAACTTTCCAGTGAAGCTGGATTTAAAGCCAACCCACAAACAGGGGCACAGCTAGAAAGGTGCTACATGGTCACGGCTCCGCACAGACGTAGCCCTGTTGCCAAAGTGACTCTTTCTCTCTCTCCGAGTCTCTCTGTGACGGAGAGCGTTGCATTGATTCTGCAGGTGGGTTTCCGCCAAATGCAGATTCCTTTTCAGTGTGCTGGTTTTCCTACTCAGGCCCATCAAGTAGGGCATTTCTGAAGATAGCTACTAAAGCTTTTCCAATAGTGTTTTTACGGGCGGCTCGAAAAAGGGGAAATAGCTTTCCCGGATACCTGCTTTGTGTGGGGCTTGCCCAAGTCGCCCTGGGGGTGTGCCTCTTCCATCCGGGGACCCTCTCCTGAGCATTAGCTCCTTCCTGACATCAGAGGGTTTGGGGGCATCTCTGAGGTCAGCTGCCTTTCCTAGCCCCAAGCAGGGGGAGCAGATTTTCATTTTCAGGGGTGTCATTTCATTTGGGGCCTAAATGTTACTGTCTCTTTCTAATGCAAAGTTTTTTGGAGATATTTTCATTAATTTATTTTTTATAAATTCTCTTATAACCGTAATACATGTTCATGGTTTAAAAAAAAATTTTAAAACCAGCAACTTTGAACATCTTCGTTCAGAAGCGTGACAGGGAAAAGAAATGGTCTCCCCCCACCCATCACCCCCCCCCCCGAGGCCCCATGGTCCTGTGGAGGGGTCCTCGCCTGTCCCTTCTGTGTTTTCTGGGTGCAGACAGTCGGAGGTTCTCTGGCTGTCACTCTCTTCCCCCCGCCACTCCTGTGTTTATTGGTAAGTCTGTGGTGGGAACATTACTTCTGACACATTCAGGGCTGGGGGAGAAGTCTGTGCTTTAATTTACCCCCTAATTACAACGCATGCTCGTTGGAAAGTGCGGTCTCTCAGGGAGTGGGGCGCGTCCTGGTGCGTGAACACGGGGAATCTGCTCCGTCCTACGGACAGGCCGGCCGGCCGGCGGCAGCTGCGCCTCTAATGAGTCCGAGCAGCCCCCCAGGGGCAGGTCTGGAGGTCGGGCTGCCTTCGCAGATGCGGGGCTCGTGAAGTTAGGGGCGGTCCCCCGTCCCCGTGCTCACAGCGCGCTCCCCGCCCCTTTGTCTCAGGAGTTCCCCTGAACCCTCTTCTGAGACTGTTTATGCTTTTCGCTTTGTCCCCTCTGTGCAGGTCGGCGCTCTCGGCACTCAGGGCTGTGAGGACAAGCTCCCGGGCTCTGACAGCCCACGTTCACCTGCTGGCTCCCCTCGGCGGCTCCGCAGTGTCGTCACTGACCTCTGCTCAGGCCTCCCCTGTCCCGACTGAAGAGGCCTCAGGTCAAAGCCCTGGCCTCCTGGGACAGCCACTATCGCTTTAGAGAGAGGGAGAGGGAGGGAGAAAAGAGGCAAGGGGACCATCAATGTGTGGCTGCCCCTCGCGCGCCCCCAAATGGGGACCTGGCCTGCAACCCAGGCACGTGCCCTGACTGGGAATCAAGCCGGTGACTGTTTGGGTCGCAGGCCGGCCCTCAGTCCACGCAGCCCCACCAGCCAGGGCCCTCTGATCGTTTTGATTTCTGTTTTTGTTGCATTTCCCCTGAAGGCTGTGGGTTGTTGGTACTCTAGGCCACAAGAGTCCCCCATCCCTTGGTGTGGGGACATTGACAAGCCTAAAAAGTGACAGAGGAGTCACAGGACAGAGCTTGTTAATTTGGGGTGTCATAGGTGAACGTATTACAGAAAATGCATTGATTCGGTCAACATTGGTTGAACGTTAGAGAGTTGTTTGTCGCATGCCCCCTTTGCCTGTCGTCCTCCACGGGGACCGGGGTGGAGGTGGGCTGTGACGAGGGCTGTCAGGTGGGGACCCGGGCAGCGGGAGAGACCTCTGCCTGTCCTTGGAGGCAGTGTAGGAAGTAGGTGCATTTTGTTTTCAGGAAAAGATTGAGCGGGTCCTGTAGTGAGATCCAAAGCGATCCATTTCAGGGGGGAGGTGGGGCCCGCTCGCCGGGCCAGGAGTCAGCAGGAGTGAGGCATATTTTAATCCGCTGCCGCCAGGCTGTGTCCGCCTGCTGTCAGGGCCAAGACTTGGCGGAGTGTGATTTTTTACAGCTGTAAAGGAGGGATACGGGGCCTCAGGACTGGACAGGTTCTTAATTAGGTGACTTGAGACTCCCAGTGTAGGAGTTTTGGGAGACTCCTTTGGAGCCTGAATTTCTTTCTCCAAATAATGCTGTTAATACAGAAACCTGGCCGTGGAGTGACGTTGCTTCCTGGGGAAGGATCGAGATTAATTGCACTTTTCATGCCCTGTACTTTCTGCATTACCTGTAATAATAATGTACATAGATTAGGTAGGGAGGATATTAAACAGAAGGATTTATGAACATTTGAATATTAAGTTGGTTATCTGTGGCTACCTTAAATGCAAGGTTGTCAAAAATAATTACAGTATACTAGCAAATACTGGCTACCGGAGGCAATATAAATACCCTGAGTCAGTGCATATTGGGCTTTTGGCATGAATCATTTGCTCAACAAGGATTGGGAATACGTTCTTCATATTTATGAGGAGGAAATGAAAGGGAGCGCAGGGTGGGGGAGGGGAGAGGAACACGCGAAATTAATGGTGTCGCAGACCTACCGTATTACACCCAGCGCAGCGCAGCGCAGCCCCCTGCGCGGAGGGGCCCCCCGCTCAGGCTGCCGGGAGCTCTGGCAGGGCGGCCTCCCATTTTGTATGCATGGGAGGGTTTTTGACGCTCTTTTAAAAAATGGCCACGCCACCAACGTTCTGGCTTTACGATCCAGGGACATTCGTAGAGTGTGGAGGGTGAGGTCGCACTAAGTGGTTTGCAGTTGACTTCTGTAAAATCCAGCTTGTCAAGCAGAAGACACTTGAGAAGGATATTGATGAATGCCCCTCCATCCCGGGGGGCAGGGAAACATACCCCGCTGTTAATTTCTCAGTGCAGAAAGCAGCGATGACATGGAGACGCAAGTGCCGAGGAAAAAAAACGGTGATAGATTAGACGAGGCGACTCCGGAAGCGGCTGATGTCCGCGAGTCAGGTTCACGGTTCAAACCCTGCCCACACGGTCGGATCGATCCCGCGCCCGCGAGGCTCCGCCTTCCACTCGCTGCGCTGCTGCCGCGCGGGGAGACGGGGGCCCAGCCCCCTGAGGTGGACTGACGGGGAGTGGACGGCAAGCAGGCAGAGAGGCGGGTGCGTGACAGCAGGGCCACCAAAGCACCAGCCGTAGTTTACACTTGGCGTGTCAACCCTGAGTTACAGTTGGAAGACTTCATTTGTGTGCTTTTGTAGAATGTACTCACTCATTTATAGTGTGTTTATTAAATAGACTTTTAATGTTTTTATTCACATAGTTTAGAGTGGTCATCGCAGCCAGTCCAATCTGATTTCTGACTTTGAGCTGTCCACCCAGTTGAAAATGTACCAGAAAACATTAATTTATTCAGCAAATAATGACTGAGCACCAGCTGTGTGCCAAGAACTGTGCTAGGCTTGGATTTACAGTAGGGACAGATAGTTTTGGTCCTTTTTTTTAAAATTTAATCTTTATTGTTTTTTTTTTTCCCCATTACCACTTAGTCCCCTAAAGTCCTCGTGGTTCTTAAACTCTAGTGGGGAGACAGATGTTAAATAACCTCACAAATGTGCCATCATAAATTGATATGAAGGAAAATGGACAGTGCCAAGAGAGAATAGAACAGAGAGTTCAGATGGTAAGAGCTCCCTGGTTGGCCTTCAGAGAGAGTGTTAGTTGGCACTGGGCGGGGGCGGGGGGGGGGGGGGAGGCTGGCCGCTGGGCGCGGCGAAGGAGGCGAGAGCCCTTCTCTGAGCTAGATGGAAACGAGGCCTGAGGCGTTGCTGTGGAGGCCAGAGTGATGGGTGGGCCATCTGGACGCTTGTCTGGGTGCAGAACAAGGAAGCGAAGAGTGTGCTCATGCAGAGCTTCCGCGAAATGGGCGAGCAGAGGGCGTTGCTAGTATCCTAGCAGGAGAGGTTTGGGATCAGAAGCCATAAGTCTTTCCTTAACTGGGTCCAACTGGAGAAGGGAGGAAGTAAGCTGCAAATGACTCCAAAGATTTTAATGAACTCTCTGGGGTGGCCCCACATATTTAAGTTGTAGGATACAAATCTTTAGAGCTCGTTTGCAGCCCGAAATGAGGCTGCAAGTGCCGGCGCGTTTGCTGAGAATTCTCTCTCGCAGTTACAGAAGGCTGCGTGCCGTCTTCGGAAGATATTTTTGCACTGGTTACGGAAACTGCGCACTGTGGACCCCATACACCACCACTAAATAGGAACTTTAAGAGGCCCTGGTGCATGTCATTTTAGAAGATGTGCAATATGGAGGCAGCAGGGCCTTTCGCTCTGTATTTTATGATTCTGGGGACTTTACGGAATGCATCTAGCAACCAAGATGTGTGTCGATACGCAGACTGGCGATCATTTAGGAGTGTCGTTGGTTCTCTGTTTGGTTTAGATGCAGCTCTCTCCCTGACGACTGCCCCAGGAATTTGCTTTCTAAAACCCGCTGGGCCTGAGAGCCGAGGCATCAGGCTGAGGGTCGGCGTGGTCCCGGGACATGCGCTCAGCTGCCCTCGGCTGGGTCACGTTGCAAGCGTCTCCTGGCTTGCTCACCCACTGAGGCCATGTCTGAGCGAGTGGCTTTGAAGTTCTGCAGATGAAACCGCTGCCCGGGGGCCACCGAGTCCCCATGTAACTGCTGGGGCGCATCGAGTGCCACCTACTCTAATTCATCTGCTGTCTTTAAGCTGTGAGAGTCGTTGGGTTAAATATGTATCTTGAAGCCAAGATGGCAAACCCACCACAGGCATGTTCAGATTAATAGTCTGTGTCTCTTTTTTTTCTTCCCAAGAGTCATTTAGGGAACGTGTTAGTGGACATGAAGCTCATTGACATCAAGGACACCCTGCCTGTGGGCTTCATCCCGATTCAGGAGACAGTGGACACACGTGAGTCGCCCTTTAGTGCCCCTCATCTCGGTGGGAGTTTCCTTCCTCCAGGTATATTTGTAGATGTTTTAACATGCGTTTTTCTTCGGAAACATTTTAGGAGTCCTCACTGCACGCCCATGGATAAACCCTGCAGCTTTTGACACATGTCTGACTTGGTTCTCCAAGGAGTTTGCAGTGTTCCGGCTAGCGCCATGTCCGTGAGCGGAAGGTCCTGCTCTCCCAGAGTGGGGCTCCCTGCTGAGCCGGTCACTCGGCAGTGGGTGGGGAAACTGGCGGTAGTCCGTCCTCAAGCGCATCCTGTGTGTTGCTGAAGCCACACTTGGCACAAGACCCAGAGGCAAAAGGGAAAAAAATCGGAACATGCCCAGGGAATACCAGTGCAATAATGTCCCTGTGTGGGGCCCTTAGAGCTCATGAGAAAGGCCGGAACCAGCAAGACGGCACTTAGAGTGCCGGGGTCCAGCCGGAGCCCCGAACCGAGCCGAGCCGGCGAGAGGTGCCGACGAATCGGGACTTCGCCCGGGTCCTCTCACGCACGTCGGCTGCTCCATGGTGCTGGCAGACGTCTGAGCATCTGAGCCTCCTCCTGCTGATGGAAAAGCACTTGTTTTGCTTTTCCTCACTCTCACCAGCTAACGTTAGGACGTACGCGCAGGGAAGAGTGAATAAGACAGGCCCAGAGTCTCCTTTCCCTGAGACCCACGACTTCCTTACGAAGGTCCGTCTTATTCAGCGTCACACTCACTTGACTTTCCCACAGTTGGCCCCATTTTGGACCCACTGTTTTTGCTGGGTTTTCTTGCTAGCATTTCGTGTAGATCGGACTTTTCATACCGGCACAGACCCCTACATAGCTCTTATTATTTTAGCGAAGCAAGTGGACTCCATTGCCTAGCCTATTTCCATTCTTTAAAATAATCTCCTTACCGTTGGATATTTTGCTTTTGCTTGTTATTATATACATTAGCTAATAATTGCAGTAGCTCATATTTAATATGAATTTACCATGTGCTAACCCTTGTGATAAATGCTTTACATAACTGATACCACTGAATCTTCAGAAGACCCCCCCTACTTGGAAATGGGTAGTATCAAACCCATTTCACATATGCAATGAATGAGGCGCAGTAACCACTTAGGGATTAAAGAATTTATCCAAGGTCATGCACCTGGGGTGGGGAGTAACTAGAATACATGCACGCGCGCGTGCGCGCACACACACACACACATACACACACGCCTGTCACCAGCCCCACTTTTAACCCATGTCACTGTGTAAAAGCATGTGTTTAAGCCCCTTTTACAGAAAGATTTTATATACTTCTGTATCGGGGGTTTTTGATAACAGCTTTATTGGATATAATTCACATACCATACAATTTACTCATTTAAGGTATGCAAATTAGAGGTTTTTAGTATATTCACAGAGTGTTGCAACCATTACCACAATCAATTTTTGAACATTTCTTCCCCCCACCCCGAAAAACCCATCCCCATTAGCAATCACTCTTCATTTCTCTCCAACCCCCTGCCAGCCCTAGGCAGTCAGTCACCAGCCTGCTTTGTGTGTGGCTTTGCCTATGCAAGACATTTCCCTACGTAGAAGTACGCAATAGGTGGTCTTTCCTGCCTGGCTTCTTTTACTTGGCGTGTGTTTTCCAGGTTCATCCGTGTTACGGCGTGTGTCAGCCCTTCATTCCTTTTTACTGCCAAATAATGCGCCATTTCTAGGAATATGCTGCACTCTGTGCATCCAGGTGGTGGGTACTTGGGCTGTTTCTGCTTTTGGCTGCGATGAACATTCACGTACAAGGTTTTGGGAGGACACGTGTGTGCCCTGCTCCTTGGCACATACCTAGGCACGGCCTTGCTGGGTCGTCTTCTCTCCGTGTGGCTTTTTGAGGGACTGCCAAGCTGGTTTTTGAAGGAGCAGTGCCATCCCACTTTCACCAGCAGTACGTGAGGGTCCCCGTGTCTTCACGTCCTCAAGCGACCCCGGTCCTCTTAGTGGGTGTGATCGGTCCCTCACTGTGGTTTTGGTTTGGGTTTCCTGTTAGCTAATGACGTCGAACACCTTGTCCTGTGCATGTTGGCCACTT
The DNA here is from genome assembly GCA_039655065.1 of Glossophaga mutica. Taxonomy (NCBI): domain Eukaryota; kingdom Metazoa; phylum Chordata; class Mammalia; order Chiroptera; family Phyllostomidae; genus Glossophaga; species Glossophaga mutica. The sequence goes on from CM077305.1 coordinate 212,022,286, forward strand.
GTGTGTCTTCTCTGGAGAAATGTCTCTTCTGATCCTTCGCCCTTTTAAAGTGGGTTGTCTTTGTATTATTGGGTTATAAGACTATTTTAATATACAATGGCCCTTGAACATGGGTTTGCACTGTGTGCATCCAGTTATATGCAGATTTTTTCCAATAAATACTGAAACTATGTTTTTTGTCCTTGATGATTTTCTTAACATTTTCTTTTCTCTAGCTTACTTGATTGTAAGAATACAGAATATAATACATATAACATACGAACTATGTGTTAATTGACAGTTTATGTTATTGGCAAGGCTTCCGTCAACAGTAGGCTAATAGTAGTTAAGTTTTGGGGAAATTACCCCAAAAGTCTTACCTGGATTTTTGGCTGTGTGGGGGGTCAGTGCCCCTAACTTCCGCATTTTTCAGAGGTTAACTGTGTTCTAGATGTAAGTACTTTATCAATTGTATGATTCGAATATTTTCTCCCATTTAGGGGGGTTTTCATTTCACTTTCTTGGTGTCCTTAGAAAAGTTTTTGTTTGTTTTTTTTTTTTTTTAATTTTGATGGAGTCCATTTATCTATTTTTCCCTTTTTTTGCTTATGATTTTTGGTGATACACCTAAGAAACCACTGCCCAATCCATGGTCACCAAGATTTACGTCTGTTTTCTTCTAAGGGATTGATAGTTTTAGCTCTTACATTTGTGTCTGTAGTCCATTTGGAGTGACTTTTTATGAGTGGTGTGAGACAGGAGCCCACCTTTTTTCTTTTGCATGTGACTAGCCAGGTGAGTGCCCCCCGCCGCTGACTTGCCCCAGCATCCTTGTTGAAAACCAGGTGAGTGTAAACGTGAGAGTTCGTTCCTAGACTCTGGGTTCTCTTCCACTGGTCTGTTTGTCCGGCTTGTGCCGGCCTTGACTGCTGTAGCTTTGTAGCAGGTTTCGAAGCTATTTTCCTCCAATTTTTCGAGATAATTTGGCCATTCTGGGTCCTTTGACTTTTCATATAAATTTTAGGACTTGTTAATTTCTGCGAAGAGGCCCACTGGGATTTCTGTAGGAGTGGTGTTGAATCAGTAGGTCAGTTTGGGGATGTGCAGGTTTTGAGTGACTTCCTTGTGATAGGTTTCCAAGCACTTGAGGCCACTGGGCCCTGGGTCCCCTGCAGTCTGCCACCAGCCTTCCCCTGCAGACATGTCCCTTCATCTGCCAACACCTGTCCTTGACCCAGACAGAGCCAATGACTTAACGCGCTCTCCCTGTCCTTTCTTTTGTGGCTACGTATTTGCTTTCCTCTCTTCCCTGCCTGCAATGCCCTTTCCCTCAACCCGGAATGTCTGTGCCCGTCTCTTTCAAGGGTGAACCTGAGTTCCCCGACCTGCGTCAGACAGTCTCTGGTGTGAGGCAGGCTTTTTCTCCCTTGCACGGCCAGCTAAGATGGACGCGTGCCTAGCGGGCACTGCGGGCTTTGCAGTGTGAAGGTGACTGAGATACGGGCCCTTTCTCCAAGTCCGGTCTCCTTAGTCTAGCGGGTGGCCTGGACCTGAACACAAGGAACTGCCTGGCAGCACAGTCGTCACACCTGGCATGGCTCACATTTACGGCAGGGACGGAAGGAAGGAAGCCTATGTGGGTGACAGCGGTGGGAAGCCAACGGGGGTGACCGACTCTGCGTCCGAAGTCCTGGCTTTACCTCCGTGAGGACAGAGTGCAGCTTGCGCGGTGCAGAACTTGGGCTCTGCACTGACAGCTGCACGACCTCACCCTCCCAGGCCTCAGTTTCCTCCTCTGTAAAGTGGGGAGAATGTTGTCTACCTCATAATAATGTTTGCAGCTTGCATGTCAGCCATTTACATGTTTTCTTCATGTCTTTGCTACTTATCTCCTTCTTTGAGGGCAAGATCCGAGTTTAATTCCCCCTGGACCCACCTAAGAAATGGGCTCCATAAAGATAAGCTTTATCACTCTCTGTTGCCAAATGAACTTCCAGAATGCCAGTTCACAGTGCCGCGGGTGATGCCGGCTTGCACCTGTTTGCCACAGACCTACTACCAGCGTAGGTTTTAAATTGTTTATTTAGTTTTGCACTCCCAATTTTATTTAATTTTCACTTTATTATTTATTTGCAAGACTGGACACTTCACAGTGTTGGCTTTCTACTTCCAGAAATACCACTGCCAATTCTTAAGTGGCTTGTCTGTTGGAGAATGAAAATTGTAGACTTGCGTTAATTTCCCACTTTGTCCCCATGTTTGTTTGTTTGTTTTTTTTTAGTTTTAAAATTTGCATTGGTATTCGTTTTGGACAACTAATTGACTTATAATATCTTTATATTGATACATGGTAGAGCCACAAGGGACTTCCCATTCTGCGTTTTCCTCTTGTTGAACAGTTAAGCAAGGAAGGCCGGAGCGGACGGCTGTCTGGGCCGTGGTCCAGCTGCCGTGGGTGATCCTGAGTGGGGGTTGGGGTGGGCAGCTTTTCCCCGTGACTGGGGCACACGGGTTGATGTGCCGTGGACTTTCAGAGGTTGTCCTGGCATCTCCAACAGGTGTGTTATCACACGAGGAGGGTGGGTGTAGGGTAGCCTCTGCATTGCGTGTCATATGGTCGTTTCCTGGAGCCTTTACCCAGGGGACAGGTGAGTCCCAGCTGACCACATAAACCTCTGGTCCACTCTGTGCAGTTGAGTGCTCATGAGGCCCTCATTTTACAAAGTCAGCCAAAAAGATGAGGCTCCTGTAATTAATTTAAAATACAGTTTGTTGCGATCCATATAGTACTTAAAAACTGGAAGACTGTTTGCTTTAGGCGAGTGCCGTGTCCTCTCTCTGTGTGCACCAGCGTGACTGAGCACATTGCTATGGACTCTGGGTAATGTGTTTACTTACCATTAGGCCTGGTTAGGCGTGTGCAATTAGCGGCTCTGGCTCCTGCCCCGCGTTTGCTTCGGGGGGGGGAGGGGAGCAGAGAGCAGCCCGGCCACAGCCAGTGGAAGACCTGCCTTCTCCTTGGCTCCGGGGACAGCTCTGGCCTTCTCACACCGTCCAAGGTCTGCTCCTGCCAGCTGACAGTTTTCCAGGGTGCAGGGCCCCTCTGAATGGTTTTCCCCCAGGAAGCCACCCTGCCTCGTTGGGGACAACATGTGGCGTCTGGAGTTAGGACGTTGTCACTCACTCTAGCTCGTAGGTCTGCGAGCTTCGTCACCCCGGAAGGGAACCCACAAAGTTTCTGTGTCCCAACCTGGCTCTTGTAAAAACCGTCCCCCAACAACAAGAAAGCAGCGCCACAGGTTCTGGTCTTCTCCCCCCGCGACCCAGGAAAGTCACGGCTAGCGCTGGCTTGCCCATTCGCCCCGTACCCTGCCTCCTGGTTTGGATGTGCTTGTCTCCTGCCCCGGAACTGGAAGGTCTTGAAGGTCAAGACTTCAAGAAGGTCTTGAAGGTCAATGCCAGACCCCGGCTGACGCTGCGTGCGCTTGTAACAGCGATGGCCACTCATGGCTGCTCTTCACTGAGCACTTAGTGTGCCAGGCACTGGGCTAGCGAAGGTCCCTGTCACCCCACTTCACCTGCCCTGCGTCCACGCCCCTGTGGGGTGGGGTCCTGTTAACTCCCTTCACAGGTAATGGCACTGAGGCACACTGAGGCCCTAGTGCGGTAAAGCGGCCGAGCCAGGATTCCAACCCAGTCCCTCTGGCTCTTGTAGTGGGTGGCTGCAGGCGACTGGAACTCGTGTTCAAAAACCGCAGACAAGCAGGCAGACGGACCCCTGGTCGGTGGGCACTGCAGGCTGCAAGGGCGCCGACCCATCACTCCGACACTCGATAAATGAAAGAATCACGTATTTACCTGCTGTTTCCTATACGAAGCGTATTTCAGAGAGACCAAGTAGTTGAGGAAAAGTTGTTTGTTTAGATAGAAGAATTCCAGCTGATAAATGCGGAAGGAAGGACAGGTTTGCCGAATCGCCACTTTGAAACCTGCAATGAAACGGCGGTTCAGGGCGGCAGTCATCAGGGGGCTTGAGCTCTGCTCGGAGAATGGTTTTGTGAGGACTTCATCGCAGGGGCAGCGGGCTGACACCCCGGGAAGCCTGGGCGGGGCGGCGGGGAGGGGGCAGAGCTGGATGCCCTGCCTCATGGCAGGACGTCCCGGGACCGCCTGTGAGGCGTTTTTTTGCCTGCAGAACCCCAACCGGAATCTCGCTGAGCCTCCAGCTGAAATCATGGCAGTTTGCAGGAGGAACAGGGAGTGCCGGTGTCTCTGACTCACCAGTGCCCTGGAGGCACGGGGCGGAGGGAGAGGGTCTCACAGAATGAAAGGGATTTAAGAGACCCAACAACCAAATTCGGACAGAGCAGCGATTAAATGACGTTTTTGAGATCAGGCAGGAAACCTGAATGTAGACTATTTATCGGGTGATATTAGGGAATCATCGCTTGTTTTGTTAGGAATGCTAACGGCATGGTGGTCGAGTTAAAAAAAATTGTCCGCCACGGCTGCGCACGGAGCCGTCCTCGATGGGTGACAAGACGCAGTGTTGTTAGAGATGCCTTTTAAAATTCTGCAGTCGGACTGAAGGGGGGTGGGGTGGGGAGGGTGAAACCAGCCTGTCCGTCTCCAGCAGTGCTGAAGACAGGTGACGCGAACAAGGTGACGGGACGTGTGGATTCCTGCACTTTGGGGAGTGCTTCAGATTTTCTACAACGAAAAGTCGGAGGGAAAAGACTCCGTGGGCAAAACGTGTTAATACTCAGGGCGTCCACGCGCGTGGATCCGGAGCAGGGAACAAGTTGTGGTTGCGGCTTTTGGAAGCCGCGGACCGGTTCATTCCGGGCGGCTTCTCCTGGCAGAGGGGGGCGGGCCCCTGGGAGCACCCCCTTCCCAGCAGCGACTGTCTGCGGAGGGTCCCGCAGTCGCGGCCCGTGCCCTGCGGGCCTGCGGAGGGCGGGAAGGGCGCAGCCCACCCCCGGTGCTCGGACCACCGCTCACGCGCACAGCCAGGCCGGGGATGCGGCGGGAGGCGCGGTGCTGGGAACAGACTCGCTCACGCCTTTCCTTGCCCTCTCCCTCAGAGGAAGCCGCTTTCAGAAAGAAGAGGCTGTGCATTAAGTTTATCCCGCGGGACTCCACGGAAGCCGCCGTCTGCGACATCCGGGTCACGGGCCGGGCCAAGCAGGCCCCTCCCCAGTACACGTTCATCGGGTGAGTCTCGGAGCCCGGAGCCCGTCTCCTCTCCCTGCCCAGCGGGCTCGGGCCGCTGGCTCTCGGGGTTGGGGGGTGAGGCTTCCTGGCTGCCCCTCCCGCACGTGCCGCAGGCAGCGCCAGTGGCCACGCTGTCGACCCTTCCACGTGCTTGTCCGTGCCGCCTGCTGTAGCCACGGGTCCCTCGGTCCCCTTGTCCTGTGCGTTTATCCTTGAGGCTCTGTGGGTCTTTCCAGACGCCCAGAGGCCCAGGCGCTCTCTCCTTTGGGACCGCTGGGCCTCAGCTCTCCACACTGTTCATTCACCCGCCATGTTTGTTCCACGGGCCGAAGACCCCGGACAGGTGGTGACTGAGGCAAACACAGAATCTGCTCTCACAGAGTCTATGTTCGAACAGGAGGGAGGAGCAACAAACGGAATTAATAATCAGATCATTTTAGTGAGCCACGAAAATGAAACACAGAAATGGACAGGCGTTCCTTCCCTAGGGGTCAGGGAGGTGAGGTTCGAGCAGAGCCCTCAAGCTCAAGGAGAAACCCACCCTGCAGAGAGTTGAAGGCAGGGCCTTGTGGGCAGAGGAGAGGGACAGTCCCAGGGGCCCCAGCTGCGTGGCTGGGGTGGGCCCTCGGGTGGGGTCTGGTGAGGGGAGCAGCTGGCAGCGCCCCGCAGGATGTGGTGGCAGTGTGGGTTCATTCCAGTGCAGTGGGTGCCACTGGAGGGCTCTGAGTGGGGGCGGGGGGCATGGTGTTAGCACACAACCACGTGATAATTCCCTGTGCAGAGTGTTGGTCTGATGCTCCTCCTCCCTGATGAGCAGAGGGCTGGGCCCACTGGGCCGTGTTCTCCCAGTAGCCTCAGTCCTGGGCACAGGCCCGGCTCTGAAGCCGCATCATAGATACGAAGTACAGGGAATCTCAGGATTCCACTCTGGGCTCTTTTGAGTGTCAGCGGCAGGATACCCATCCCAGGCTGGCTCAAGCAGAAGAAAGAATTCGTTGGCTGACATCACAGCAGGGTCCAGGGGCAGTTCGGCTTCAGGTGTGGCTGGAAGAAGGTGCTGAGAGCGCCTCACTAGGATCTGCTTTCCCTCTCTCCTCCTTGCTCTAATTCTGTGGTGGGGGGACCCCATTCCTGCACACATTCGCCCCAGTGGAGGAGTGGTGGCCTGGTCCATTTACCGACTTTTCCTCCAGGTTCAAGTCCCAAGGCAAAGAGCAAGTCTGTGTTCTCGATCATTCAAACAGGTGTTCTAGAATTGTCTCACTGGTCTTGACTGACCTCACTGAGGTGCTGTGCACCCTGACCCCGTCACTGCCGTCTGGAAAGTGTCCTTCTGTTTTCCAGGCCTGAGTCATTGGAACTCGGGGACCAAGAACGAGGGGGTGCCCGCCCCCGAGATACAGAGGGGAGGTAAAAAGTCAGAATGGGGAAGTGAATGGGTGCCGGATGCCCTAAAGACAATGCGTGTCCATTCTACTCAGCCAGCCGAGGTTCAGGTCTTCCCGGGGAGTCAGTGCGGGAGGTGGTTCCCCACCTCTCTCCCCAGCTGGTCTTGCAGGCACCTCGCTCGACCGTCTGGGTCCCACGGATGAGTTCTATAAACAGGAACAGCAAATGTTTGAGAATAACCACATTCAGTTGCCTGAGAAGCAGCCATTTACGTACAAATAGTAGAAGCTATTACAATTTAATGATGAATTTTTAAAGTTTAATTTCAGTTAACTGTGTATTTTTAATTACTGTACAAGTTTAAAAGATTCAATTATTAACCAATTTTTAAAATCCTGAAGAATAGACCTTTACCATGTATGTATGTCTTAATAATTGAAACTAGAATCTTCTTTTATATCATTTTGAAAAGATTGCTACATAAAGTATATTTTTATTTCATCTTGGGGCAAAGCTTCTTTTCTAGAGGCAATTCCAACGCTACCTTTAAGTAAGGAAAGAGAATCCAGTTCAGAAGTCTAGGTCACATTTTCTTAGAAACGGGCCCAGTTCTTCTGCAAGGGCTGGGCGGTCGGCTGGGGGAGACGGAAGCCTCAGAGCGAGAACGGCTCCGCCACGGCTGACCCTGGAGCCCCACCGGTCGGCAGGCGAGTCGGTGCAGTCGGCTGGAGTCAGCCACCCGTCTAATGAGGGGCGATTGTGGTTTCGAGTCCTGCCCGTAGTGCACTGAGAAGCTACGAGAAGTAGACCCTGGAACGCATCTGCTCTCATTTTTTTAAGAGATGATATTTCTGCATATCCCAAGGTGCAGTTCCGGGGGGCCGCTGAGAAGCCGTAAGTTGGATGCGGCTGAAATAATCTCGTTAACAATTCCTCGGAACAAACCCGTCTCATAAATGCTCGCAGCCGTGGTGTGCAGCCAGCTGCGCCAGGCAGGGCCCTTTGTGCCCAGGCGTAGGGGGCACATGCCTCGTGGTCGGAAGGTGTCTCCCAAGCCGACCCTGAGGATGAGGCCGACGGCAGGTGACATGCCGGCTGTAAGGAGCTTCACCCTGAAGCTGGGGCCTGTCCAGGAGGCAGGGGCGCTGCTTCTTCATGTAGTTAAAAACCATTGCCCTCTGTCTCACCCAAACCAGGCCAGGGACCTGAAGTGGCTTGTCCGGTAAACAACCACGATTAAATGACAAAATAAGAAAAAAATGTTAAAGACTGAGAACCGAGGGAAAGGTGGCAGCACAGTAGGAGGGCCAGCTCCGGGTGCTGCGGAGGAGGGCCATGTCACAAAGGCCTGCCTGGCTGGCACAGCTGCCCTCACATTCGGCTCTGGACTGTGACCCCCCCCCCCCCCCCGCTGCCACCAGAGCACAGAGAGAGGTGATGCTACCAGTCCGTGGACGAGAACCAGTTCCCTGGTGTTGGAGGTGCTGCTGCTCTTAGAGGAGCGGGGTGGCGGTGCCGCTCGGGTAAGTGCTGTGTGCTGAACGGCGCCGTGAGGATCTCTCTCTTCTCCCCAAGGGAACTGAACAGCATGGGGATCTGGTACCGCATGGGCAGAGTGCCGAGGAACCACGACTCCTCTCAGCCCACAACGCCTTCCCAGTCATCAGCTGCTTCCACCCCGGCCCCCAGCCTTCCCAGGTGAGGCCTTGCCCGTGGCATCCTGCGCCGCCGCACATGCTGCCGTCGTGTGGGTCGGGGTCCCGTGATATACCATCTTAGAGCATCTCCACGTAGCTTCTGCCGAAGCAGTGCACCTCTGGAGGGGGGTTTTAAAAGTCCGACTAGAAGTCTTGGCGTTCCTTGAATGTGAAGGCCATTCTGTGCATTCCATTCTGTGCATATTTGGAAGACTCCGAAAATAGCAGAATATGCAGCTTTACACTGGCCGGCTGCTCTGAGCAGCCCCTGCTGCACACGGACAGGGTCTGCGGCCGCGTGGTTGGGGGCGCCGGCCGGAAGAAGGTGGCATTCCTTCTCTTCCTTGGCCGGCAACTCGTTGGAAACCCAGGAGGGTTGGTAAGTAATTATGTCCATTTGTGTATTGTTTCTTTTCCCAATGAGCTTCAACTAAGAAATGAGTAGTTTGGGTATGAGACAATAATGAGAAATGTTTCAGGGGATGTTAGTTTGTTTGTTTGTTTTTTAAGATTTTATTTTATTCTTCAAGGAGAAGGGAGGGAGGAATTGAGGGAGAGAAACATCAATCAGTTACCTCTCGCACATCCCCACATGGGGACCTGGCCTGCACCCCAGGCAGGTGCCCGAGTGGGGATCGAATCAGCGACCTTTAGCTTTGTGGGATGATGCTCAAGTGGCTGAGCCGCAGCAGTCAGGGCCCAGGGGATGTTAATTCTAACCACTGCTTCCACAAAGAAACTGGGGGCAGCAAATGGGCTCTCTGCAACTGATTTCGGTCATCAAAGAGGTAGAAATGGTCTCCACACTTTCTGCGAAAAGCAGGTGGGAAAAAGAATCCCGTCAACTGAGAAAACTTCGACACCACTAGCAGTAAATTCCTTGAGGACAAGGAACAAACAGCGGTGATGGATTAAGTTTGAGAAAGGGATTGCAAAAGTAGGTAAAACAAGAAAGAATGGGGGAGGCGGCATCATGTGGGGATTGATGTCACATAAATGAGAATGGATCTAGAAGCTTCCACATGGGTGACTGGAGATGAACAAGGTCCGTCGGGAACAGGACAGAACAGTCACTGGCGAGTTCCCCCTGCTGACCTCCACAGCCCACGCCTTGCCCTCCCGGAGGTGCAGAGGGCGGCCTGGCCGCCGGCTCTCCGCACTGCTCTCTGAGCATCCACCTCTCTCGGAAGAAGGCGCTGCTGGGAGCCAGCAGCTCTGAGGGCTCTCTGTTCGGGACGTCCCCCACAAAGGCGATCTGGGCTTTCTCCTGATGGCTTCACACACCGAGAGAGGGCCTTAAACTTAACTACCCCTGGAACCGCCCGGAACTTCAGAAGCCGTTTCACGGTTCCCTGTGATAGGGAAAGAAACGCAAAGCTAATGAGCGGCCCAGAGTTGCAGGTGGAGCAGCTGAATGTCTGCCCATTACCTGTGCTCAGGGTCAGCTCAGGCCCATCACTTGCACTCAGGGTCAGTTCAAGCTCATCGCCTGCACTCGGGTTCAGCTCAGGCCCATTACCTGTGGTCAAGGTCATCTTAGACTCATCCCTGGAGCAGTTAACACCTGCTCCCGGTTGACATGGTATGGCTTGGAAGGGCCTAGAAATGGGCACAACCTCAGGGCAGGCTTTACCTCTCTGTCGGATGAAGAAAGAGCACCGATTCCCCCAGTTAAAGCAGGAGGCCTGGTCCCCCCGGGAGCGGGCGGGCCAGCACAGTCACGAGCCACTGAAGTGAAGGGCCCAAGAACCCAGGCCGCGGGGCTCTGGGCAGAACTGGAGGTGGTGTTTATAAGGCTTATATATTTTATAACCTCATGTTGTGCAGTTTATGGTTTACAATGGTTGCAAGGAAATTGGATCAGTTTTGTTTTACTTGCCAAATAAAACAAATGTCAAAATAGTCAATGTAAAATGTATTCTAATTTGGTTGAGTTAAGTCAGCCAGTATGCAGTAGGATAATTGAATGTTACATTAATGCTTCCCAGTGAAAACCACTTGTCTGCCCCAAGCTCTCCTCTCGCCGCGCAGTGATTTGCTGGGGCATGTGCGCCTACGGGAGTCTCCTAATTCATCCGGGCTTTTGTGCCTTTGGTTTTTATATTGTTTTCTTATCCAGTATCTTTGATTTTTTAAAAAAATGAGATGCTGACTATTCAAATTTTCCATTGAAGGTTTACGAGACGATGAGTATGTTACTTTATTCCTTGAGGCTTCAGGTCTCTGTAATCTCGCCAGCCGAGGCATCTGACAGCTTTCTCTCTGGCGGTGGGCCAGGTGGTCCTTGCATTCCCGGTGTGGCGGGTCGGGTCCTGCAGGGGCCCCGCGGAGTGGAGGCTCCCGCGACGCCCGCCCTTCTCTCCCATCCCCGAGCCTCATACTTCAGGCCGAACTGGTAGCCTCTTCTTCCCATCCTGTGTCGTGCTTCTGTGTCTTCGCTCGTGTGGGCACCTGTGCATCAGCTGGCTCACATCCCTGCCTTAGATAGCAGCTCAAATGCCTCCTCTTGCAGGAAGCCTTCCCTGAACACTGTAGTGCTGAGCCTGGGCGCCTCTCCACTGTTATGCCACAACAACTTTGTGTTGTGGTCGTGTTGTGACCTTCCTGAGGACGAGGAGGGACCATGGCCTATTATTTCCCAGCGCTCAGCTCAGATCCAGGCATGTATTCAGTTTCGCAAAACTCCAACAGTCTAAGACCTCATGTTGCTCCCCCCTCCCCATGACTCCCACGCCCCTGAGCAGTCCTGGGGATTTTTCTGATTGTCAGTGTAACACAAACTTGCAGAAAATGGACAGGGAATAGAAAACAATGGGCCCCCAGAAATCCCATTTCCAGCGAGCTAAGGTGCATAACCTTGGATGTTATTGCCTTCAAGTCATTTTTCCGTGTACTTTTTACATAGGTTATACCACGTAAGAGCAAGTTTGTGTTCTGCTGCTTCCTTCTTGTGTAGCATTGAACCACAAGCGTAAGAAATACTTCTTCAAGCATGGTCTTTGTGTGGACCCAAGGATCAGGCTGCAGGGCGAAGGGTAGAGTGAGAGTGTGGTGATGCAGCGCCCTCTACTGACCAAACTGGGGGCGGCAGTGGGGACAGGCAGGCTGGTTCCAGAGCTAGGGGCGGCAGGCCCTTTTCCAGGCAAACCCCTTGGGGGAACTGCAAGGGAACGAGGGGGCAGGCCCCGACCTTTTTGCTTCCTTGGGCTTGAGCCTCCGTCTTGAAAGCTAAAATTGTGCGCTCCGCCTCCATCTCCAGTGTTGCTACTCATTGCAAAGAATTCCCTGCCAGTTTTTGGAGAGCTCTGAACCCCTGCTCCACTGACAAAAGGGGCGGTTGGCGGGCCTTCTCAGAGGTAACGGGTTGTCATCCGAGGGCCTCCTGGTCTCCTCCTCTTTCCAGACAAGCGCCTCCTGCCTGTGTCCCTCTTGTCGCTGCAGGGAGTGCTGGCTGTGGGCCAGAGACCCTGGTGTCCCTTCACAGCCCGCAGGGCCCCCGGAGGCCGAGGCTGCCCCCTGGCTGTTATCTGGTGAATTGGATGTTGTGGCAAAAGACAGGATTAGACGTCTCTTTAGAAGCCGAATCAGATTCAGATTAGAGCTCCTCTTCCTCACTCAGCGCATCTTTATCTCACACACAGACATGCCCGCCCACGGATCTGAGTGAAGAAGGTCCCGCCGCTTCTTCCAGGAGCTCGGCGCCTCCGGCTTCTCTCTGGGCGTCAGCGCTGCTCTGCCCGCTGCCCATCCGCCCGCCGTGCGCAGCTTGGTCAGCAGGGTGGCGCTGGCCTCGGGGCTGCAGCACGGCCCCCCCCCCCCCCCCCGTGGTCACCTCACCTTCTCTCTTCTGGGCTGGCCTCAGCTTTTCTTTCTTTAAAAAAAACAAATTTTTAAAAAATCCATACCCGAGGACATTTTTTTCATTGCTTTTAGAGAGAGGAAGGGGGAGGGAGAAACACGGATGCAAAGGAGAAGCGCCAATTGGGTGCCCCCCACATCGGGGCTCAAACCCGCAGGCAGCCCTTTGGTTACAGGACGGCACTCCCACCAACTGAGCCACACCGGCCGGGGCTGGTGCAGCCTTTTCTGATTCTCTTCTGTGCCTGGGCCTTGGGTCAGGGCGCAGGTATAGGAAGCACCTTGCAGCTTCAACCACATCAGCCCTTCACCCCTCTCTCTCACACCAGGTCTCACAGATGATTCTGCTGGGGGAAAAAGCTTCCGCTGCTTCCCGTAGCAAGGTTTGGAAAAGTCCCGGGAGGCAGGTGGAGTCACAGGTGGCGGTGCGCCATTGGGTAGCCCTGTGGATGCGCGGACAGGAGGCCTGTGCCATCCTGGCGGTGGGGCCGGGGTGGGGGGGCCCCGGTGGGACGTGTGTGAAGTAGATGCTCCCCCGGCCTGCTCCACTGCAGAACCAGTGCCTTGATAAAGACATCAGAAGCGTGCTTATCAAACCCGCAGATGACACACAGTCACCAGGGAGAGCGGGCGTTCTGAGCGACAGAATCGATCCTCCCTGGCTCCTCCACAGCTAGAAGCCCCGAGGGAGCCAGGAGAGGGAAGGTGCTGGGCAGCGAGGGGTAGGGCCCCCCGAGGTTCAGACCGTCGGCTGCACAAAAACCGGAGTGAGGAGACTTGACTTAGCACTCATTTGTGCGAAACGACTGGGCGTGAGCGTGGGCTGGGTGGAACGCAGCCTGGTGTGCGCAGCGGGGCACGTCCACCGCCACGTACCACCTTGTAAGAGTTGCCCGACTGCAGCACTGCATGTGAGTAGGAGACTGAAACGGTGTTTCCAGGTGGGGATGGGTCATTGGAAGCCCCCAAGGCAAAATCAAATCAGCTGCACCGAAGTTATAAGGAGGTAGATGTGGGCTTAACATTTTAAAAAACGAATAAGAAAACTTCCCCAAAGTAAAAAGTCGTGGCCTTGAAGAAGCCGACTTGAGAGGTCACGCATTCCCAGCTGCCGGCAAGTCCCACAGCATTTGCATCCTTCAGACTGCAAGAAATGTGTCATCGCCCCTGTCCCCACCCTCAGAAGTTCGCATTCGGGAGGCCTGCGGGTTAGAGCTGCAGACGCCTTGCCAAGGGCGACTCCAGCGAACTCCAGGGGGCGGGGGCGTGCGGCGAGGCGGACGCCTGTCCCCAAGCTCTCCCCGTCTCCTAGCCGTGGCCTTCCTGGGTCCCAGCACCCGTGTCCCACCTCAGGCCATGGGCACGTCCTGTGACCCTCCACCGGCATCGTCCCTCCCCCGGGAGAAGGTGTCACCTTCCCTCCCAGAGCCACAGAGCCCACAGCTCCTTTCGCAGCTGTCGAGTCCTGCGCAGCAGCCCGCACCTGCGCGCTGGGCCGCCCCCCACCCCCCGGAGCCTCTCCCAGGAGTCGGTCAGGGAGCTCCCCTCGAGGGGTGCGCGGCGCCGCTCCGAGTTGTTCCATAATCTTCCAGTGATTTGTCAGCTTCCAGCAAGATGTCAGTCACAGGTTCCGAAGTATGTTTCTCAGTGACAGACATAATTGTACTTAACTTTTTGCGTGGATGTTATCAATCTGTGACAGATACTCTGGGAAATGGGGCATTTTGATTGCAGAAGATCTGTCACGCGCATTTAGTCTTCCGTTCAGGGACACCGGGACTCAGTCACAACTTCTGCATGTCGATGTCAGGTTTTGAGAGCACAGGTCCTCGCTGACCTCGAAAATGGTTCCGCCATCCCGGTCCCAGGCTGCCATCCAAAAGGTTAATGGCACTTCCTGATGGAGAGGGAAACCGGCCGCGCTCGAGAATTCAGGCCACGCGCACCTGGGCTCGTCCCTGTCACGCCCGTTGTCAGAAGCCCGGGAACTGCCGTGGCCTGTCCTGGCCTCACTGACCCCGCCTTCCTGTGATGTGGGGTCAACTCTGCCACCGGATCAACCTGCAGAATAAGCCGGCGACAGGACGGAGCCCTCGCTCAGCGGCCGGAGTCCTGTTGCCCAAGCTGACGCCCTGAAACCCTCAGGCTGCCCTCTGTCACTGTTCAGATATAAGATGGTCTTTGTACCACAGGTGACATCTGTCACCTGCTGTTGTCGCAGGGCTAGAACGAGAGGCCTGGAGTGGCACAAATCAGGGAGACCAAGTCCCCCTTTTCCCGTCAAGGGGACGCCACCCATCCTGGGTGGCGGGAGGTTTGGCACAGGTGTCATTTGCCTATGAGAAGCCCCAGCAGCCCCCCCGCGCCCCCCCACCCCCCCAGCCATAGGTTTCACAGGAGAAGGCTCAGCCCAAGGATTGGAGGGAAGAGTATTTTAGGCTGAAAGCTGTCCCCTGCTCTAAGGTTCGTCATTTCCGAGAAGGGCTGTCTATGTCCCGCTTCAAGGTTAGCTGGGAAGGCAAGGCCCGGGGCTGATGCGGTGATTTTTTTTTTTCCTGACAGTAAACAGATGATGACTTGGACCTGTGAGCTCCGCTTTCATGGTAGAAAGCAAAATGGTTTGGGAGTGGAGGAGCCGGGGAAGGGGGCGTTCTGCCCCACCCCTGCCCCGTCCCATTAAAGGAGGGCCTGGGGACCTCTGACGTCTGCAGGGCGTGTCCAGCCACAGCTGGGTCTGGCTTCACTCGCAATAATTCGCCTGCCTTTTCTTCACACAAAACCCCCACACACTTATTTCTTGATCTAAGTCTGAAGATGGGACACACGTTTTCATTTCCTTCCTCAATGTGACACCCCTTGTAAGACAGACCATAACACGGGTGTCCCCCTACCACGGGGGCACCTGCAGGCACTGTGCGTTGGAGTGGTCTGCACTCTGTGGTGTCCCCTCCCACGGCTCCGGTCAAGGCGCCCACCGCCAGGGGTCTCCGAGAAGGGCCCGCCGGAGGGTGGAGCCTTAACGAGGGATTTAAGTCAGGCTCCATGCTGAGCTCTGGGGGCTCGGGTGTCACTTAGCCCTCGTCTGTGTCCTTTGCCTGTATCTTTAAAGCCCTGGGTGTCGTGCTATCCTGTTAGGGTTTCAAACACACACGTGTCCTTTTTCCATGTGGGATACTGGCTTCCTGTTGGCCGACACGCCTCCCACATCATCTCACCTGGTCAGCCAGGCGAGTCCCCTCTTGTCCCCTGAGCACGTCATCCTCACTCCAGAAGCCTCTCCACTGTGGCCAGTGCTGTGTGCCATGCCTCGTGCCGGCCCTGCCCTCCTGAAGGCCGGTGCCTGCCCTGTCCACCTCCACACCTGGTGCAGCCCTCACCCCTCCCAGGAAGCCTGGCCCCTGCTGCTCGCCCCCTCCCTCCCCTGCGGCCGCCTGCTCAGACAGGGCGGCCTCCCGGGTGCCCTGTCTGCTGTGCAACTGTGTTTGGTCTAAGGACTGGACTGGCTGCTTGCTGAGGACAGGGGTTCTCCTGTTCCTTCGTCTCCTGTGAAGCCTGAGAGGCCAGTCACGCGGAAAGCGCAGTGATGGTAACACTGCGTCATGGTGCGTCAGGGTTCAGCAGGTACACTCGCTGTGTCGTCTCACTCGCTGCGCACAGTGCAAGGTCAGGGAAGCAGGTGTGGCACCAAAACGGTTGGGACCTTCGAGTTCCAGGTGCCTGACACATCATAGGCACTCAGGAAATATCTGACTGTATAAAGTGATCTGGGTCAGGTACATATGACCAGGTATCATGTATTTATCCATCGGTCCTTTTACCTATTCTTCTCTGTCCATCTGTCCACCTATCCATCCTTATATTTCATTTCCTAGCTGTCATAGTGTTCCAAGTGCTTTATAAATGATAATTTATTTAACCCTAATAACAGCTCTTTGGGTCAAGTACTATTACCACCTCCTTTTGAAGAGGAAGAAATGGAGATCAGGGAGGTTGAATTCCTTTCCCAGAGACACACAGCGAAGTGTCCGAGCTAGGATGTGAGCCCACGCAGGTGAGCTACCTTTGGATGACAGGTGGTCACAGGGTGGTCCCTGGCTGTGAATCACCTCATCAGGGAGCTGAGCGTGGGGCTGGTGGCCCGGGCAGTCACCCAAGCGCAGCGTCCCGGCTGCCTTCGCAGGCAGCCTCTCCAGGCTCCCACCCAGCAGCCAGGTGATGAGGACGTTCCCGAGTCCCGCGTGCGGGTGGGTGGGGGAGCTCTTCATCTTCCCCGGGATCCCCTGGCCCGGAGCTGTCTGCGTTCCCACTCTTCTAGGGAGACCTGCAAACGCTGGCGGGGGTCCAGCCCCCCGAGCTGTAGCGGATGACGGAGGAGGAGAACGGGCAGGCGTGCACGGCGGGGTCCCAGCGCCGCGGGCCCTCGAAGGGCTTCCAGGCCCACGATGAAGCAAGGCTACAAGCGGTCTGATTTATTCTGGTGATTAGCGGAGTGGTGTGAAACAGACCGACGGAGGGCAGTTACTCTAGTCTCTCCCAAATGCCCGTGTCACCGAGCGGGGGCTGCCTTTGCAGCAGGATCAAACTTCGTTTTGGTGTCAGGGTAATTTTGAAGGCGAAATTTCATTAGAATGCAGTTTGGTATTGTTAGATATGAATGATGAGTTTAGGCTGAGCAATACACTTTTTGATATTAATTTTTAATGTGGCTTCTTGGGAAGTCAGCTTCTGTTTAATGAAGAATGGACCATTCGTCAATACAGCTCCCACCTCTGCGTACTCGGCCTTCTCGGCTCGCACCCTCGCACCTCGGATTCTGACGAGGCGTTTGCTGCTGTAAAGGTGGCATCTTTGCAACTTGTGTGACTTTATGAGTGTCCGAGTTGGGGGGTGGCTCCGGGGGGCTGCGTGGGCCTCCTTTGGCTGTCCTGAAAGCAGGGCTGTGGACGCAGAGTGATCCCCTCCCTCACCGGGGCCCGGGGCCCGGGAGCTCTGCGGGCAGCGGGTTACGCTCCGGGGTTTGGAGGAAGACCTTTTTCAGGATTATGAAAATAGTTCTCGGTGTGTCAGAACAGATTTATCAGTTCACTTCAGGGTCGCTTTTGTGAGCCAGACCGTTTAGAGGAGGATATTTTACCTTTTATCAGAGCGGAAGCTTGACAGTCTATTTCCAGGTAGCTCTATGGAATATTTCATCTGGGTCTCTCAGTGTAAATCCAGCCGCCAAACAAAGTAGAAATGGGTGTTAAACAAGTGGTATTTCCTGAGACTTTACCACCCCCCCACCCCCCCCATGCTATTCTACTTCAAGGCAGGGTTTCAATTATTAATTTGGACATTTAACAAAATTCTTTGCTTGCAGTAACTTTCCAAAGGCCCTTTAGATCTACTTGGGTCGGGCTTCTGCCTGTGGGGAGGGCAGCATTGAACTTGAGCAGCAGATGTTTTATTTCCAGTTGAATAATAATATTAACGCTTATTATTATGAGAATAAATACAGTTATCACCACCATCATCATTATTTCGGCTACAATTGTTTGAGCGTCTTGTGCCAGGCATCACGTAAACATTTCGCGTACATTGTTTTCCTCTTTATAAGCAGGCGGCGAGGCGCGCCACCGTGTTCTCCTCTCAACAGACGGGGAGACGGGAGCCTGGAGAGATGGTGGCTGACTCGCCCAAGGGCAGAGCGCTGGGGGCCCAGGTCCCACCGCCGCGTCCTCCCCGCCATCGGGGAGCCTCAAGGCTTCCTGAATCTGGGGACTCTCCGTCTCAGAGCGTGTTGCGCCCAGGGGGTGGACCAAACGTGGGCGTGAACTCGTGCAGACTGTGGCCCGAGTTTCGCCTGTCGGTCATCGCTTTACTTTGCGGAACACATTGTCTTCCCCGGACTTCGGAGGTGGGCAAGGAGGAGAATGCGGCCTCGGGGTCCTTGTCAGGGTCTGTTGTTTCGGGTCTGGACGCCCACCGCCAGCTGCGCGCACTCGCGCACACGGCCGGCCTTTTATGAATCTGGGTTTGGCAGCCTCACTCCTCTTGGATTTAGGAAAAGCGGATATTTCAGGAGGCTGGAAGGAGATGAAAAGCGAGCTGTGCCCATATGGTCCTTGTTTTTAAACGTTGGGTCAGCGGGGTTTAGAGACTCTTTAAATATTTCGGTTTATAAGGTTAGGCCGGCTCATCTGGGATGGAAGTGCAGTGCCCGCGGCCCCAGGCGAGGCTCTTTCCCGCGTTCCTTTTATATGGAAGGTGGGCGTGTTGCCGTTGCTGAGTTCAAGTGTAACAATAAAACCCAACCGTGGTGAGCAAAGGCCGTGATTTGGAGTGTTGCTGCAGCTATGAAAGTTCGTTTCCTTTTCCTTTTTCTTTTAAGTAATCGGTGTCTTGAAAAATAGCATATTGGTACAAGGATGGTAATTTAAGCAACCCAAAACTCCCAGGCTTTAGTGGAGCGCAGTCCTTGGCATTTTTCTAAGGGAGTCTTTGCCTTTACTCAGTCGGCTCTTCCCGGGCTGGTGGTAAACGACCCTCCTGAAATGTGGACGGTTGGGACTCAACACTAGTGTGCATTTTTTAGTTAAAGCAGTCATGCGCCCCCACCTTCTCCTGAATTATGAGTGGGAAATGGCGTGGTTGTATTTTGCTTTGGTTTGGTCTGATCCCAAAATATTTGTAGAAACCCAGTCTTGCAAGCCCAGTGGAGGACCCTGGGAAGTGACCGGATGCCCAGCATGCGGGGAAAGGCCGAGCTGGGCCTGGTCTGGCCTCCTGACCCTGTGCACCCAGCCTTCACACTCGCCGCCCTGAAGTCAGACCGGGGTGTTTTTACTGCCTGTGGTCGCCCACGTGAGCAGGCCTCTGCCGGGAGCTCCCGGCGGGGGGCAGTGGCTGTGGTCACCACCCTTGACCCTGGTCGTGTTCCTGGGTCCTGCCCTTCGCTCACACAGAGTAAGCGGGAGCTGTGTGCCCACTGGCACTTCCTGTCACGTTCCGTTCACTCTTCATACCTCTCCGAGTCTGAGTTTCAGATGTAATTTGTCACTTCGGAGGAGGGAGTCATTAATAACCATTATTTGGAACTGTCGAGTCTTCCTCTCTGGGTGTGAGTGTCAGAGTTAAGCATCCAAAAAATTGGCCTTCTTGGTGGCAAACAGGACCTCTGTAGGGACAGATCGGCCCCGCCCCGCCCCGCCGGCCTTCTCGTTATCCCGAGTCTGTCTTTAATCACCGAGAGAGGAGTCATGGGGGGGGGGGGGGGGCTCCAGCCCGTCCTCCTGGAGCTTGTTAGCATTATTACCAAAGACCATGTTGTAAACTGTTGATTTTTTTTTAAGTGCTTGGAAAAAATTTCTCCTTAACTGTTTCATTTTAATATATGTAAAAAAAAAAAAAGAGAGAGAAGATTTTTTTTCTTGTCCAACATTTGAGATAGTTCAGAAATCCTGAGTCCAATGTCCACTGCATGTGGGCTCTGAGCCACTGTCCTAAAGGAAGCTGGGGTCCTGTTGTCACCCCGGGGCTGGCGGGGGGCACAGAGGAAAAACCCCCGAACCTTCTGATGGCGGTTAAGAAAAAGCGTCGGCATTCAGTCTATATGTTCATGTAGGTTGTTATTCTTTAACATTAAAATTCCACCAAAGTACTAATAATTACTGTTAATATCTTTCCGTGGAAACTTACAGCGAAGGAGCAATAGTAGAAACAGTGTTTAAGGGAGAGCTGCCGGCATGATAAGAATGCAAATAAGCGTTATTAGCCTAATGATTTTGCCGTCGCCATGGCTGTGCGGCGGCGGTGTTGTGAATATGTCATCCGGCACCCGTGAATTTGGAAAGTGTGTCAAAACACAACTTCAATTAGTTTGCTCTAATTACGGCTCTGGAGAGTTTGTAACTACATCACTCCTCATTAAAAGAGATTTTCGTATATGGATTAATGTAACATGCAAAGGAAAAGTTGCGACGAAGTTCCCGACGCCATTTGCTCCCACAACGAGCAGGCACGGAGCAGGGCTGACGGACGCTGGGTCTCCCTCTGCCAGCCCGGCGCGGGCAGGGGGCCGAGCCCGGGGCTGCATGGCCTGCTCTGTCCTTCCGTCCGGGGATCAGCTTCCTGCTCCTGAAGGTAGCCGTTGCGGATGGAACTTCGACAGTTTCCACAAGAGGGTAATTGAACCCCTCTCAAGCTTTTGAGAGAAAATTGCCGGTCCGAAACTCTCGGGATGTCCCTCCTTCTTAGCACCTCAGTGGAGACGGGGAGCAGAAAGGTCTTTAGGCCACGGCCAAGTGCAGCGTGCAAAGTCAGCCCCCGGTCCCCGGGGGAGATCGCGAGGGGAAATGTGTTCTGTTTGGCCCCGCAGAATCGTGTGGCGTCCATGAAATGTCAGTAAGACTCTTCGTGTAGTGAGAAAGAGGGCTTCAAGGAAGTCTCATCTCTTGTCTAAACGGTTACATAGTTATAAATGCTACGTTGAGCTGCTACCATTTGGAAAGAAGAAAAATAAATTCACATTGCCTGGTCCTGTTACGGGCATCTCTCTCCCCTTGGACGCCTGCAGAGTGCCCGCCCGTCAGCGCCTTGTCCCAGGGCGGCTGCGGTGTCCCTGAGCCTACGGCCTCGCGCCTGCCCAGAGCACCATCATGTCCCGTACCCCCCCTCACCCCACCAGGGAGCTCGGCGGTGCATTTTGAGCCGGAGAGTTACACTTCAGGGTGCTGGTTGAGCAGGCCTCCGTTTGGTTGCCTGTCCCTTCCGTTTGTTTGCCCAAGGCTGAAGATCCAAAATACAGCTTTGGATGTGTTTTTGCCGACCTTTAAGTGTTCTCCTTGTTATTGTTTTTGGTAAGCACAAGGGTGTGTGTGTGTAAGATGAGGAACTTGGCCAGCTTTACACCTCACCGTCACTGTTACGTGGAACAACATATACCCCTCCGCTGAGCTCTCGTTTCCCCGTCTGTAAAGTGCAGGTGAGAAGCCCTTCTTTGCAGGATTGTTGGGAGAGCTGAGTCAGGGGGCCAGGGGGGCAGGGGCGGTGTGCGGAAGTGTCACTCCAGGCACGCAGCGGGCGCCCGTG
This sequence comes from Glossophaga mutica, assembly GCA_039655065.1. Lineage (NCBI taxonomy): Eukaryota > Metazoa > Chordata > Mammalia > Chiroptera > Phyllostomidae > Glossophaga > Glossophaga mutica. The sequence goes on from CM077305.1 coordinate 212,043,492, forward strand.
CTCTCTGCCCAGAGCTCACGTCGGAGCAGTGCATGCCTCAGACCTTTCTGTTGCCACCCGTGGGCTCCTTCCTGCCCCAGCGGTGGCTTCAGTCACCGACGCACCGCCCGAGGGTCCGAAGGTCAGCCTGAGGGCGCAGGCGCCCCTCCCTGCAGAGCCGGCACCGAATCGCCGCGCTCACAGGTGAGCAGCTGGTAAGGGGTTAAGGTAGCAATTGTGTAAGTCTTCCAGGCTTTCTCCCAGTTCTGCGATAATTTGATGAAGAACTTCACCCTAATTAAATATTCAAATTAGGAATAAGTGTCAATATGGCTTCCCATTGCCTGGAATGATGATTTATTGTATTCAGAACTCTGGCGGCTCGCTGTAATCTAAACCAAACCGTTGTTCTTGATTATTTCTGCACCGCACTTGCCATGTTTTTGTTTTAAGACTTAAACTAGTAATTGATTTGCCATATGCTGCCGCGCTGCACACACTTTAAAGCTCTGTGTTTAGGAACTTGGGGAGTTTGGAATGGTGATTTCCTCGGCAGTCCAGTGCAGAGCAGTTCGTTTGGGGGGTGCGTGTGTGTCTGCGTTGCCCATGAGGAAAACTCATTACACAGTCAGGTTGGTAGGCTGAACTTACCTACGTTGATCGTGGCAAATGGGTGGCTTGAATGGAAAATGAACAGGTCTGCATTCATGCTTACTTTGTGCCTGCGTTGTCTGGGCAGAGTAACATGGCACCGTGGCAAAAGCCTTCACCCACATTCTAGCTCAGCCCGTTTCCTTAGCTTTGTGGCCTTGGGCACGCAGGTTTCCAAACCTCTCCGAGCCCCCTCCCCGCCCCCTGTAAAATAAAGCTTACTTTGCTGGCTTATGAAGGTGGGAGGTGAGCGTGAAGCGTGCAGGACAGTGCGGGTGCCCGGGAAGTGGGAACCGTCATGGTCATGGGTGGCCGTGGGAGCAGAGCCCTCAGCGCCCCTCCCCCAGAAAGCCACCCCCCCGCCGTTGGAGTCAGAAGTCGCCTCTCGTTTCTGACTCCAGAAGCCCTCCTTGCCCGTATGCTACCTTGTGGCGACTCTTGGGTCTGCCTTGGCTCTTGGGTGAATTACCATTTCGTTTGCTCAGGCCTTTGCTCCCCCGAGGCAGCCTTTCCTCTCGGTGGAGGGACCGCGGCTCCCTGTCTCTGGGCGCGCCACGGGGCCTGGCGGAGCGTCCAGGTGGGCGGGCCGCCCTCCACAGACGCGCGTTGGGTCCTTTTGCTTGTTGCCATTGCTCCCGAATTAAAGCACGTGACCTTACAGTCTTTCGTTTGCACATCTTCTGACACTTAGAGCTTTTCACCTTCCAATTTAGGGGATTTATGTTTGCATTTCAGTTTACTTTCCTAAAGGAGGAGAGATATGCATCTCATTCATTTTTTGTTTTTGTTTTTATGTTTTTCTGGGGTTTTTTGTTTGTTTGTTTGTTTACATGTTTCAGTCTCTTCGAGGAGTTTTAGGTGTACGTCCAAATTGAGAGGAAGAAGGTGCAGAGATTTCGAGTGAACCCCCTGCCCTGTTAATCAACCTCCATCACCAGAATGGTACTTTTTTTTTTTTTTTTTTTTTTTTAATTCAAGGATGGGCGTGCACTGACACGTCAGAGTCACCCAAAGTCCACCGTTTACTTCTGAGTCCACACTTGGTATTGTCCGTTCCGTGGGTGAGACAAACATGCAACAGTACGTGTCCATCGTTACGTATCGTGAAGAGGACTCTCACTGCCCCCAGATTTGCTGTGTTCTGCCCGTGCATCTTCTTCCTCGCCCCCCTCTTCCTCCCCACCCTCTGGCAGCCACTGATCTTTTCACTGTCTCTACAGTTTTGCCTTCTTCAGAATGTCATATAATTGAAATCCTAGTCTGTAGCCTTTTCGGTTGGTTCCTTTCCCTTGCCAATAACACATTTATCCTTTGGTTTTTTAAAAACCACCTCAGTGCCAAACGCAGTGCTCGGCGAACAATAGGATCTCCGTGAAAAACTGGGGGACTGAACCAATCACAGCCGCTCACTGTAGCAGCCCTGCGGGCCTGCCGGTACTGCAGGCTGCAGCCCCTTGAAGGGCCTCGTTTCACTGGGTAAATTCAGTTTCAGGACGGGGCTTAGAAAGTGTATGAGCTAGTGAATGTCATCATAGAGGAAATAGGTATGTTTTACGTTTTACAAAACCTCACTTGATTTTGCTGGTGTCGATTACAAAACAAACAAAAATCTCATCACACCCTGAGAAGTGATAGCAAACTTTGCGCATGGAGATTTCTGTGTGAGGTCAGCTCCAAAATCAAGGAGGAAAGAAAAATTGCCACACCTAAAAATATCTTAGGGCCCCGCAGTCATTGCAATCGCTGCGTTGCTGTTTTAGTAGAACCGAGTTATGAGACAGAAATGGCAGGATTTTCTCGCCTCTCCAGATCTTCGGAGATCTGAATCCTACCTCGGAGTCTCGGCGGGGAAGCGCAGGGGCCCTGGGGTGGAATCCTGGCTGTGAAGTCTTTGAGGAGGGTGCTCGTCAGGCCCTTCCAGCGGAAAGTGATTCGTTTTAATTACCTTCCAGGGTGCTCCAATACCTGAGCATATGGTGCTTGAGAAATAAGCTTCCCTAAACTGTCAGCGAGCGTGGGCGATGGTCAGGGACCTCATTCTGACACCGCTGACCAGCCTCGGAGAGCTGGGGCTGGAGAAGGTGCTTATTAAAATGCCAGCAGGTGTAGCAGAGGCCCCTGGCCCGTGACTCCCGCACCCTGCTTGTGCCAGGTGTTTTATAAGAGCCTTTTTCTTCATTAAATGGCATTCATTAAGCACGTCCTTACACCTGGCACAGAAGCTGTGTGTCACAGATGACTTCTTCCCAGTGGCGGTTTGCAGGAGAAAAGTGGAATTTCATTTAGCCGTTCGCTGTGCTCTTTCTCCCCCTGACCACCTAACGCAGCCATTGGGGCTTTTGCCCCTTCCTGCTCCCAACCCCATTCTGTGACTTGCCTTTGCACTTCACGGCTGGTCCTTGTCTGCCAGCAGACACGTTTATCTAGAAAACAAGGTGTCCCTTTCGCACCAAGAGCTGGCTGCCTTCCTGTGCCAGCTCCTCCGACACTCCCACCAACTTGGAGACTCCTCCTCCTGGTGTTGCCACGTTCTTTTCTTCCTGATAAATAGAACAGTAAGTTCTCTTGGAAAGAAAGTGAACACGTACAACAATAGGAAAAAGCGGGGGTGGGAAATTCACACGGTCGGCTCAGAGACTTCTGCCGGTCACACTGTGCGCACCACTCCGAGTCCCTGCCCCACCTTCAGCACGGGGACACCACTGCGGGGGGGGGGGGTGTGGTGTGGAGCCTGCAGGTCCTTTCTTGCGCTGTGGCCTGTGTGTTTATGTGTGACCACAGGAATAGGTGGTTCGTGTGGTGTTTAAAAATCCTGTATGTCAGTTCTGCAACTTGGTTTTGGGGTTGGTTGGTTGGGTTTTTCTTCTTTTTTTTCCTTTCTTGACCTGACAGCTGTTCTTTGAGGTTTGGCCACGTCGATATAAAAACGCCTGGCTCATTCTTTCTCCTTGCTCTGCCCTAGCTTAGTATTACCTGGACATTCCGCCCGTCCATTGCTCTGAATAAACGCTGGCCAAGGATCCTGTTCCCACCTCTTCCCCCCACATCGCTCTCCCCGCATGGCCTGCGTCCCGAGTTCCTCCCTCAGAATCACGTCATAAGCCCCCTCCTTCAGAGAACCTCCCAGAAAACCTGGAAATATCATGGTATGTTTGCAAGGTGTTCTGAGTCAGACACGATGCTGTTTCCAGGTTCCGAGTAGGGCAGCGTGCTCCAGAGCTGAACTTCGTCGTCTTTCCCGTCGGGGTACAGGTCCGAGCCGTGCCCCCGGGCACGCTGCTGACCCGCTCTGAGACCACCTGTCAGAGGCGGCGGTCTTGGCGCCGCCCCGCAGGACCCAGGTGGGGAGCGCGTGCTGCGTGCGAAGGGTCAACCCTGCCAAAATGCCAGCTACGGTCATTCTGTGGTTACGCCCGCAGGCTAGAGTCCGGAGGGAGAGAGTGAACGACGGCCCCTTGGCCCCGTCACCTCCCCACTCTGAAGTCTTCATTCGGAAGCACCGGGAGCCCGTGAAACGTACTTCTTTCAGGGAAAAGGACACACGTGATCTTTTTTTGTTGTTGTCTTCACACATGAAAGACAACGGGAGGGAGTGAAGACTTTCCGATTCACGACTTACTTTCCCCGCGCACATCCTGCGGCCCCGCTGCCCCCAGGCGGTCAGTCTGCTGGGAGGAAAGGCCCGCCGTCTGTCACTGTGGCCAGGACCCGTCTGGAGGCGGGTCTCTCCTCCTCGCCTTCTCTGCAGCACTGCTGGCTTCTTTACGTAGGGTTTTTCAAACCATTTTTTAGATCAGGAAAGTAGTTACTCAGGTATACTCAATGTACGGTAAACTGCGCATATTTAAAGTATAATTTGATACGCTTGTATAGTTTGTGCTTTTTCGTGTCCAAGTTAAGAAATCTTTGCCAAAACTAAGGTCACAAAGATGCTCTCCTGTGTTTTCTTCTGGAAGACGCCATGGTATACCTGTTAAATCAAAAGGCATTTAAACCAAGAGGATCAACCCCTAAGCCTTCTGGACTTCATCATTTACTCCTTCCCTTTTCTCTTTTCTAAACAGCCCCACGAAGCTCTTGGGTCCTTTTTTCTGTATGTGTGTATACATGGTGCGAGGAGAGCATCAAGGTTCTTTTTTTTTAAACATGTGACTATTCAGTTGTTCCAGCATCGTTTATTGAAAAGATGATCGAATTGTCTTGGCAGCTTGGGTGACATTCCACCGATCCTGCACGTGTGGCTCTGTACCCGGAGTCTCCGCCTTGCTCCATCCGTCCCGGGCGTGTCCCTTCCTGCCGGTGCCACACCGTGTTGATTGCTGCAACTTTACAGGGAGTCTTGAGGTCAGGATTGACTTCATCGTGAGTCACCTTATTGATTTTGCGTGGAATGCCGAAAGCCCTATCAGCTTCTCTATTTAGTTGTATTTTTAATTAGGGAAGTTTTAAACTTTTTTATTGTCACTTATCTTCGTTGTTCTGCTATCTTTCTAACACCTAGAATATTTAGGTTGGTCTTTTTTCTCCATACTCTTGATCATTGTTATCATTTCTGTGGTCTTCGTATTCTGGAAAATCTTTGGGGGCTTATCTGCTACGTTACTAATTCAGTTTTTCAGAATTTTATTTCTACGGTCTTTCGAATGCAGATACCTTTTTCTGTGTCCTGCAGTAAATATTTTCCCCAGAGGTAAGGTTCTTTTCATCTTGCCCTGCGACACGTTTTACACGCCTTCAGGAGGGTATGTATTTCTAGACCGGGTATTGGCCAAAAGGCGGACGTGTGACTTGCCCTTCTGCTCCCCTCACCGCACTGGGTAGGGGTCTTCTGGATCTTTGTTCCCTTTCTCGGATCTCGTTAGTTTTTGCAGAACCTCGGCGACAAGAGGCTGCCGGAGTCATCACTAGCCACGCAAGTCATAGGGACCTGGTTTCTTTCGAGGGCATTGTACCACTTCCTCCTCCTCATTTGAGTTTTTTCAATCTTTTATAATATTTTCAACTATTGATTTTCTTTTTATACCTGTGAAGGGGAGTGAACAAATGTAATTCTTCATTACCTGGGGGACACGCTGTTGAAACAGCACGTCTGCCGTTCGTGCTCACGTTGTCTCGTAAACACGGGTGTGCTCTCCTAAGGGGCGCATTGCTGCCCCTAAGAAAAGGGGGCCACCGGCTGGTCGGGGAGCCGAGGTGGCTGTGTCCCAGGAACATCATGATCCCAGAGTCAGGGCCACGTCTGTGCTAAAAGGGGCATCTGACTCCTCTCCTGCCGGACTGAGCTTTTTTCAGCCGGGGTGAATTTCAACAGAAGGTATCAAACCCTGGGTCTCAGGACTTAACAGTTTCACCCCCTTCCTTTCCTCTTCCCTTGAATAACCTCCTGAATGTCTTGGGTCATTTGATACTGATATTCCCACTCTGGTCTTTTTTCCTTCCTGTATGTGGACAAACAGTTTATAGCTCTGCCATTCGCCCTTGCGTGGGTTCAGGCTGATGAGCAGTAGGTCAAGGCAAAACCCTCAAATGCCTCAGAACTTCCAACTCAGTCTTGTGCAGAGTTACATGTAACACATTGCCCTAGAACAATGGCCTTCAAACTCTCTGGTCTAGGACATTTGTATTCTCAAAAATCAAGGATCCCAAAGACTTTTTGTTTGTGTGGGTTATGTTTATCTACACTTACCTTATTAGAAATTAAAACAAAAAATGGGAAACACAAGAACACACAAGCAGACATCAGAGCAGTGACATCATCCTGTCGTGTGGCTCCTGGAGAATTCTTCCATCCGCCTGGGAGAGGGTGAGAGTGAAAAGGGCAAGTGGCGTCTTCGTGTTGTTATGAAAACAGTTGGGGCCTTGTGGTCTCCCTGCAAGAGTCTCGGGAGCCCTCAGGGCTCCCTGGGGCGCACACAGAGACCCCCGCCACGGGAGGGGGTTTAGCAGAGCCGTCAGCCCTGAGAAACTGGATGGGAGTTGTGATCTTGGGTCACAGAGTTTGTTTGGGGGGGTGTGTGTGTGCATGTGTGCACGCGTGTGTGTAGGGGGTGGGAGATCAAAGCAACACTCATCTCTAACCCTGAGTGTGCCTCGACGCCCCCCTCTGGCAGCTGGAGACACAGCAGGCGTCAGCGGTACCCGGGCAGCGCTGTCTTCGTCGTATGTGGCCACTGGGTCCGGAAGATTAATGGTCACGTTTTAAAAATTCACACAGACCTGGAATCAGCACGAGAAAATACAGATTTAAATTAACAAGGAAAAAGCAGAATCCCATCAAAGGAAATAAATCGTGCTGGCAACTATTGTCACGTAATAAAATGTATTCTGTGACTGAAGGGCTTTTATATGGAGCTGTCTGCAGCGTAGTGGCCGTGTTAATTGAATCAGGTGCCTAGGCTGACTTGGAGGAAAAAATGAAATTCCCCTCAGCATCCATTTAGCCGGAGCCATTGTTGGCAGCTCGTGGGATTTGCTGCAGGACAGCCGGTCCCTCCCGCAGAGAGAGGTGATCGCTCAGCAGGGCGCGCCCTGTCTCCTCCGGGCAGCTCCATGGGTGGGGGACAGAGGGGACCGCTCAGTCAAGTGCCCCGAGCATCCCGGGGCTGTCCTGGTAAGAATTCTCCAGTTACCCAGCAGATTTCGGAATGATAATTCCTCATTTGAGTCAAGTGGCAGAAACGGTTGGCCTCTGGTGGTCAGTGCCCTATTCCATTGGTCCCGGACCTGCTGGGGGTGGTGCCGGGAGGTCTGCATCTCCGGGTGCCATGCTAGGTGGAGTCGGCTTACGACGCGTCCCCTTCTCGCTCCTCTAGTATCGCCCAGCGTCGCGAACGCGGCGTTCTTTTCATCCGAGTAGATGGTCACGCCACGGGAAAGGAGCTAAAGAGTATTGGGTTAACAGTCCCAATTCCCAGTGTAGAAATAAGGATTTTACAATGTATCTTTTCTCATTAGATGCTATGGTGATAGGCCTGGGTTCTGCCATTATCGCTGCTGCTAAGATATTTTAAATGAGTGTAAAATACCTTACCAGACAGTTGTACCGTGATCTTTAACCAGTCCCCGATTATTTGATACTTCATTTTATTCCAGTTTTTGGTTTTATAAGCAATGCCATGATGAATATATTTACTGTTTATGTAAAAATATCCATGAATCAAAAATAATTGCATTTTCCAAACCGTTAACCAGCCCAGTTCCAGTGGCGAGAAGGAGATAAGTGTGAAGCCGTCCTGAAGTTCCCCGAGAGCATCTCTGATTAGAAGAATCGTATTCGTTCACTCACTTCACAGCGTTAGGTGACATTATAGGGTCTCCCTAATATTTTTGGAAGTGCCTATGGTGTGGAAGGCACTGTTCCAGGCCCTGGGGATATGGAAAGAGAAAGCAGAAGGCAGACCCTGCTCTGGAGACACGTAGACAAATGGGACAGTCCTCTGGACTGGGAAGGGCTCTGCAGGAGGGAGAGAGAGCGACCAGGGGCCGGGCACTGCCTCAGGGGTCGGGGGGGGTCTGCCTGGGGAGGGGGAGCCAGCTTCTGGGAGCTGGGGGAAGAGCAGTGGGAACAGCAAGGACAAAGGCCCCAGGGCAGGGATGAGAGTGAGGAAGGCCAAAAAGCAGCCAGTAAGGTGGGAGGGTGTGAGTGCATGAGCCAGACGAGGGAGAAACGGGCAGCGACCGGAGGCAGAGTCCAGAGAGTTGGGCCGGCGTGTGAAACGGCAGAGACCAAGGTGCGGGTGTGGATTCGGTTGCCCGAGGCCAGCGTGTGGATGGAGTGAGAGGGGAGCTAAACCAGGACCCTTGAAAAGAGCAACCTCTAAAAGGGTGGAGGAGGAGCCAGAAAGGACCATCTGCAAGGAAGAAAGAGAACCGGGCCACGGGGGCGGGCTGCAGGGTGTGGGCCAACGGGCGAAATCTGATGGCCAGGAAGCTCAGGCCATGCTGGGCCTGGGGCAGCGCAGCAGCCAGGCACCTGGACTTCTCTGACTATACTTCTTTAAGTCCCACGTGCATCGAATTACCCCCAGACTGTTCACTCGTCTTAGAGGGTTGCAGCAGGTCATTTTGGCAGGACTTGTTATGGCTCCGTATGCAGTAGGTGCTGAATAATTGTCTGCAGGGTCCTGGTAATCTCTGTCATAACTTGCTGCTCCCTTCCTGTCACTCAGGGCATCTCAATCTTTTTTTTTTTTCCTCGATTACCCACAGGCAGGCAAGCTTTTTAAATTGCAAATTGGATCTTGTCACAACCCGGCTTACAACTCCTTCTGGATAAAGTCAGAAGTTGTGCCGGGTCCTGAGTGCTGTGGCCCTGTAGCCCTCTCCAGCCTGGTCCCGTGGCCTCTCCCCGGCCTTCAGGCTCCGGCCATCCCGGCCTCCTTCCAGGGCTTTCCTCCACCACCCTACCGGCCACTCGGGAGGCCTGGAAGGCACTCTGCTCCTCCCCACCTGCTGCACCCCTTCCCCTGCCCATCCTCACTGCCCCCCACAGTCCTGTCCTTGGGGAAGCCTTGCACAGAGCCCTGCACAGCGCAGTAGTTACTGTTCCTGCTTTCCACGTGTGACTGCATTTATGAGCAGGTGTCCTGTGACCTCGTGGGTGTTTTCGTGTCCCCTGCTGCAGGGTGAGCTCTGCAAAGGCAGGGCCCCGCCTGTCCGGCCACTGCTGAGTCCCCCCCAGGTCTCTGTTGATGAGTGTCAGGCGCTCGCTAGGCCACTGCACGGCTGGTCTGCCCCCTTTTCTGCTCCGAGTCCTACTTGGCCCCACCTCCTCCGTGAGCCTCCCTGAATGCACCTTTTTAGAGCTTTCAAGGCTTGGAAATCTTCGGGCATGGCAGCCCGGAAGCACAGCTCTTCCCCGGGGAAACGCTGGAAACCCCCTCGTTGGTACAGTGGGTGCAGTGACAGCACCCACCCTGGCCGATCCCACGGCTCCCTGTGCGCTCGCAAGGGCCTCACACTTGCTAACTGCTCTGCTGTCACCATCTTGAAATTCTTAATACTATTTGAACCCAAGCCCCGCATTTTTGTTTTGCACTGAGCCCCGTACGCCGGGGAGCTGGCCCTTGTAGGGCAGTGTGAGGAGCCGCAGGGGGACGCGTGAGACCCGCAAACCCCGGGGCCTGGCACACGGCAGGCCCTCTCTGCAGGGTCACCTGTCATCGTTCTAGCTCTGCTCAACCACAGCCACAGTCCATAATTCATTCTCGTGTTTGCTCAGCTTCATTGACTAAGTGCTGTGGTCAGAGGCATTGATCAACTGCTCACAGCCCTTCCGCAGCTGCTCCTCGCCCTCTCAGGTTTCCCGAACCTGGCCCGGCCTCAGAGTCGCTGCTGGAGCTCGTTAAAAATAGATTTCTGGACTGCACCCCAGGCCCTCTGAACCGGACTCCCCCGGGTCGGGGCTGCGAATCTGTATTGTTAGCAAGTTCCCAGGCAGCGCTCAGGCCTTCATCCGGGCCCCGATGGGCGATGGGCGGGGCGGAGCTGGGAGCCTTCAGCTTGGGGCCGGAACCCAGGCCTCTTTCCCCTCCGGCCCTGGCCTGTCTCTCCAGTTTCATGTCCCCAGTGTGCCCCACCCCTGCCCCTGCGGGTTGGCTTTCCCTGACCGCCCAGTGAGCCCCTTTGACGCTTGTAACACCCTTGTCCTCCTCTGAGAACAGGACAAAGCTCTGTCCCCTTCGTCCGCACATGTTATTCCTTCCTTTCACGCTCGCTCAGCACCCAGTTTTTATTCTCCTCTGAGCGGGTCGTGTTGCAGGGTGAGTTGTCCCTGCACCTCTGTCCCCTAGGGCCTGAGAGCCCCTTCGGGGAGCTCACCCCGCACCCTTAGCGTCGTGCACATTCACTGCGTGTGGGCCCGTGTCCACGTGGTTCTGTCTGCCGCTTCCCCGGCAGCCTGGGGGAGTGCAAGGTCAGCGCTCAGTGAAGGCCCGCAGACCAAATGCCCTCGGCACCTGAGAAGCCCTGGAAGGCTCTTGCTGGCTCCCGGCTCGGCAGGAACAGGTCCTGACTGGAGAGCCTTTCCTCCCAGGGGTCCACATGCACACGAGTCCTTCCCGCCATCACCCGTGCGTCCTCGAAGACGGCAGTATGTGAGATAGACGTAAGGCTTTCTTCGTGTAGCGAGCGTCATTCCCCTTTGGCAATGACGGAGGGTGGCCAAAGCTCAGGCTGCAGAGCTATTTCACACCGACCCCCCATCATGCCAAGAAGAGGTGTTTTTGTTGTTGCTTTTCCCCCTCAGACCTGTGGGGTTTTAAATATTTCTCCTATCATTTTAATCTTGCTTTTCTGCATTTGCTAACGGCAGCTGATGACCACACCCACATGGATTGTTTGCTGTGATTAAGTACTCACGTATATCCATGCATGGCGTGGCTTTAATGCCAACACCTGTGCCAGAGAAGACACGCTGGTCAATTAGAGGTGCTTTCCAGAGTGCCTACTGTGTGCTCCTGCCGGAGGGGGAGCATGCAGGCAAGCAGTTCAGAGGAGTGTGCCCTTCCGGTTGTCAGTGTCGTTAGGCTCCTGGACTCACAGGGTCGTCACACCCGCTTCGCTCACACAGTGCTTCCTCTGCTGCTACCCCAGCGGCCCTGCGGGGAAGGTATGGACGCCAGTGGATGGATAATGGAACCAATACGGCCGAGCCAGTCAAGGCTCATGCACAAAGCCTGAGTGTTCTGGTGCCGCTGGTGTATTTTGCCTGGTGGGCAGAGATCTGGACGAAGTTGTCCGCCTCCCTGAAGCACCCTGGGCGTGCTATATAGGCTGGGGCAACCCTTTCTTTGTCTCGGAGGCCCTTCCCAGTGTGGACAAAGGTGGCTGCCAAGGTCTGGACACTTCTGAATCCCTCGGAGGGACGCGGGCTGGTGGAGAAGCGCTGCTCACCAGGGGCGCCCACTCCCGCTCGCGCTGTGGTGGGCCGTCCGGGGCGCTGGGAGCTTTCGGGGCCTTGTGGGATTGCTTCGTGCCCCCGTAACCTCCTTCTTCCCCTCGTCTCTTCCTCAGGCACATCTCTCTCACTCTCCCTGCCACCTTCCGGGGCAGGAACAGCACGCGGGCGGACTACGAGTACCAGCACTCCAACCTGTACGCCATATCAGGTACGTGTGGCCCCTGCTATGCAGCCGGCGACCATGACTGTCCCACACCACCTCCCTCAGCGTGCTCCCGGGCTCTGCGGGCATCCGTCTCGCCTCTCTCCTCCCTGCCAGGGGCCCGGTCCCAGCAGGGAGCCGGCCTCCCCTTTCCTCTGTGTCACCGCAGCACTTAGAGGAGGGCCGGATACTCAGCATGTTTTGAAACTAATGATGAAAAACAATGTGTGGATTTCACAAGCTTGAAGGGAGGTTTCCAGAGAATAGTCACCGCATTGTTCACCTGCCAGATCCCGGGCAGGCGTCCCAGGGGGCCGGGGAGCAGCCCGGAGCTGGGGCCTGGTCCACTCGCCCTCCCGGATCCGGGTCTGTCCTCACCTCTCATTTCTCAAAGCCAGGTTCGTGGCCAGAGGTTGCACTGGTGGTCTCCCCGTCACACCCCCGTCCTAGGAGTCTGCGATTTCTGAACTCGGCCTTGAAATTGATAGTGTTACCTTGGCAGGAACTTCATCAGTCCTCGTTTTCCTTTTCACCTTCAGCCAGGGAGGGGAAACTTACAAGCCTTATTACAGAATTGAGATTCATTAGGTGCCTGGCAGGGCAGGTGACTTGCTAAGAGCCGAGGAAACCCACAAACTCGCCTCCGATTATGTGGGGCCTCCAAGCAGGGGTGTCTGTATCTAAGGGGGAAGTGGCAAATCGGTGCCACTTACCAGTGCACGCCCTTAATGGTGAGTGACATTTTGAACACGGGAACATGGCATTCATTCATGTACCATAATGAATCAGTTATTTAAAAGGTAATCTTTGTTCTAAAAACTGCAAGTTCGGGTTACTAAATAGATGAAATAGAACAGTGGTATAATTCGTGTCAGTGTTAGTTTTTCTTGTTATGATCACTCCCTAATAGGTTTGGAAGTAAAAGCAAAAGCCAGTTGTTCCGTTCCTGGGTGGCATACCTGCTGGGGAAAGGGAAGGACAGGGTGGTCCCCTGAGCCCTCACCGCTGGCCTTCCTGCGGGAGCCAGACTCCCACAGGGCGGAGGGAACAACGTCGTCTAAGAAAAGCACCCCAGCGAGAGCTGCTTTTGTGCTGTGGCTACTTCAGCAGAGTCGACAAGGAACATAACAAGTGTGGAAAGATGACCTATTTTGTAGAAAAGCTGACCATTTCCCCAGATGCTCAGCGGCAGAGCGATGCAGAACAGGTCTGTGAAGTCCAGCAGGGCGACCCCGTTCCGAATGCGCATAAGGAAGGCTCGGTCAAAGCAGATGACTTTTTTCCTCCAGCTTGCAAATCTTTTTCCAGCCGGAGCGTTCGGCTGCGCACCCCCCCCCCCCCCCGCCCCTTGCCTGGGCTCTCTGATGGCTTTCCCAGCTGTTGACGTTCTTGCAGAAAAGGGCCCACAGAGTGAAATCTCCCCGCGTTTGGCAGGAATGCGCCTGTCTGCCTCTGGACCACTGCTTCCTCGCCCCCTGGCTTTGATGAGGTGTTGTCTGGGTTCATTTCAGCTGTTAGTTTAGCAATACCGAGGTAACAGCCTCAAGACACAGGGGAAGCCATTCAGAAACTTCCTGTTACATTTATGTAAATGGCAGTTGGTGGGATTTTATCTTCCAAACAGAGGTAGTTGAGGCTGCAGCCCAAGGCAGCAGGCAGCTCGGGCCTCCTTGGCGGCTGCAGGCACCAAATTGCCCTACCAGAGCCCAGGACTGCTTGGTTGTGATGCTGCCAGAAATACCCCGCAGGACCCGCTGGCTCCATAAGGCCTGCAAGCTCAGCACTGGGCAACCATGGTGCAGCTGGGAAGCCTGCCCGCCTACCCACCGGCAGCCTGCCTGCAAGTCTTTCTGGCTGCAAGGGAGCCGAGACCTCCCCTCCCCCGTACGAACAGTGTTTGGCACTGAGTGGCACAGCTCGGTTCGGTATTGTGAAGTTAAGATTTCAATGGTTTCGTCCAAAAACAGCCAGGGAAAGTGCGCCCCTGGCCCTAGCCCTTGCCCAGTGCTCGATGCCACGGTAGCTGGAGCTCCGCTGGCAATGAAACGAACCATCCAACTGCCCTCCCTCCGAACCGCGCTGACACGCGCCCACTGCAGATTTCAGGGGCTGATCCCTTGGTGCGGGCTCCTGGTGTGCCCTCGTTCGTTCCTGAAAATATTTGATTGCCGAGTTTGCAGTCCTTCCTCAGATAAGTAGATTTCCAAACAGTGTAATTAGAATTTGGAAAAGCAGCTCACATTTAATTTGTATGGTTATTAAAGTAATGTTTACTTTTACATGTTTTCCCAAGGGCGTACCTGTTAATATATCCCTTCTCCTGTGTCTTTCACTGAGACGTCTATGCCACACCTGCAAAAGGAAAGACACGGCTCAGGGCTGCTGGAGAAAGCAGCAGAGAGAGAGAGAGTGTAGCTCCGTCCCCAGCACCAGGGGTGCTCAGGGAATGTTCGGGGGAGGGAGGGAGGGAGGGGGGGAGGGGAGCATTCAGCCCAGTGTCTACCTTGCCCAGGAACGTGTTGTGTGACCTCTGGGGAAGACGATCTTCCCGACTGGCTGCTCGGCCGCCTCCACCATCTGGGGCCACCACGTCCCTTGAGCCCATTCCATGTCTTCAAGGTCCTCCCTCATTCAGCTGGGCTCTGTCTTCCTGTATGTTCGCATCCATCCAGCCTTTTGGGGTACTACGCATTGTCTGCCAACCGTGACAACTATTTGACGTAGTCCGGCCAGGGGTCTTCTCTTGCCCCCAGAAGTGGGTGAGGAACTTCTGCGGGCTCGTTGCCGAAATCCTGAGAAGCCGTGCCCCTTGCTCTGCCACTAGGCACCCTAATCAGAATGGCATGCCATTGAGCCTCACTCTGCTGCTTCCGGGAACTTCTTCTAGAAAATATTACCAATGTGCAAAAAGAAGATGAGCACTGATGCTTTTCAAAAATAATCCTCCAAAAAGGGGTTGGGGGATGGGCTTCCTAATGCCTAAAATAGAGGCAAATGGTGAAATTCTGAAACATCTATACAATGTCCTTAATTTGGGGGGCATCAAAAAATGACTTAGATGCCCTAGCCAGGGGGCTTAGTTGTGGGAGCGTCGTCCTGTACCCCAGAGGGCTGTGGATCCGACGCTGGGTCAGGGCACACACCGAGGTTGCGGGTTCGGTCGCTGGGCGGGATGCGTACAGGAGGCAGCCTGCCGATGTTTCTCACGTCGATGTGTCACTTTTTCCCTCCGCCCCCTCCTCTCTCTCTAAAAACCAATAAACATACACTTGAGTGAGGACTTCTTAAAATGATGATTTCAGTGAAAAGATGTGCGTAAATGTTTTTTTTTTAATAATGAAACAACATTCTTTTTTTT
This sequence comes from Glossophaga mutica, assembly GCA_039655065.1. Classification (NCBI taxonomy): domain Eukaryota; kingdom Metazoa; phylum Chordata; class Mammalia; order Chiroptera; family Phyllostomidae; genus Glossophaga; species Glossophaga mutica. Next base: position 212,058,582 of record CM077305.1, read on the forward strand.
TAATTTTTTTATTTATTTATCTTTAGAGGGGAAGGGAAGGGAGACACGGAGAGAAATATCAATGTATGGTTGCTTTTCGTGTGTCCCCTGCTAAGAACTGTCGCTGGGAACTGTCCTGCATCCCAGGAATGTGCCCTGACTGGGAATTGAACCTCAATCCTTTAGTTAGATGTGCGTAAATGTAAGTAACAAGTCACGTCAGCAGCGCGCGACCTCATTTAAAACCGCGCGTCCGCAGGCCTGCAAAGGCCCACATCCCGGGGCGTCCACAGGGGCCGCCCCCGGCCTTCCCTGCTCTTTTCCTCCTCTTCTTAACCCCCTTTGTCGATCGTCCGTGCTTCTGCACAGGGCGGCTCCGCGTGCTGGCGGTGGTCCGACTTCCGTGGCCCCTCGCTCTGCGCCTTTCAGCTCTTCCCTCCGGGAGGGCTGTCTTCAGGGCGGGGGCGGGGACTTCGCTGGTTTCTACCCCAAGCCCCGCCCCCTGGGTTTCCTGGCCGGGACTCTTAGTGGCTGTCGGTTTTCTTTTTAAGAATATCTCCTCCCTCCTGAAAAGTCTTCTATTTTAGTCCCAAGTGATGACATTCTGCCTTTTGTTCCTTAGAATCTTTTTCAGATGTTTAGATGTCTGACCACGTATTCATCCCGATTTCACCTGTTCCAGAAAGATTTAAGGCAGCTCCAAAAATACATGTAACATAATAGAAATGGGAATGAAAAAATAAGAGGGAACCAAAAATGGGACAGGAAAGTAGGGTGCTGCTGGGGGAGCAGGGGCCCCCAGATTTGGCTCTGAGCCAGGACAGCTTCCGTGCGGTCGGCATGAAAGCCGGCGAGTCACTCGGTAAGAAACCCAGCTGAGTTTCTCCGCATAAAGAGGGTGCTGTGGACAATGAAACCACCACTTTTCAGTGAGTTTCAAAAGGTCCAGTTATGTGACTGCATGTGGTGGGGAATGAGCTCACGTTTGGACCCCAACAGCATGTGGAAGTTGGGTGAGATGTTTCTTAGGAGATGTCCGTGTGCTGAGCGTCACGTGCCTCAGGGACTGGGGACCTCGGGGGTGTCAGGAAGGAGGAGCACCCCGCCTCCTGTCCAGCCTGAGGGACACTCCATACCAGAAGCTCCCTGCAAGGAGCCCGCAGCCGAGAGGCGCCCAAGATTGCTCCTTCTAATCTAGGAGCGTCTCTTGTCAGCCTGTGACAGGTCTTACCTAGTGAACGGGTGACTGTGGTGTGGGAAGCCAATTTGTGCTAGTCTTTTGTTTTTGTGACGGTTGTAACAAATTGATTTATATCCCCAAGTGCAGAATTTCTACCAAAGCAAACTTCTCCCTTTTGAAAAACCGATGTGGTTATATAAAGTAGTAGAATCGAGCCAGTGCACATTAAAACAAGCATGTACCCAAAGCAGACGCCCCGGGAGCTCCGGAGGAGCCCCACGCAGAAAGTGCCCTGCGGCCTCACGGACTTGGTTCTTGGTTCCCTTCCCTCGGGACGCAGGGACTGCCACGCGGACACCTTCATGTGCCCATCAGCGCCGGGCTGACCGTGTCCTCTGTTAGCTACGTCCTCACATTGAAGAGTGAAAGGGGCACACAGCTGCACCAGGACAAAAGCCGTCACCTGGAACCCGGCTGGGGGAGGGGGACAGGGCGAGGTCACCCTGGCATTAGCTTTTTTGTTTTATTTTGTTTTCTCAGTTTTCTTTCTGACTGCTGGAAAAGCCAGCTTATTGCCTTCTACAGCTGTTCCCTCTTAAAAACCAATTCCCTTTTAAGATGTTTGATGGCAGGAAGCTGGTGAGTGTGGACCAGTGTGAGTCCATCGGCTCATCAGCCTGGCCCCCGTCTCTCCACAGAGCAGAGGAGGGTCTTCTCTGAAACAGAACCGTGTACAGGCCGTGTAACTGACATCAGGCCAGGAAAGCGCAAAGCAATTAAAAATAATTAATGATTTCTGAATATCAGCCTTCTCCATGCAGTTTTAATCTAGTCCTCATTTAAATGGGAAGATGGACATTTAATTATCAGTATTATGAAATTCATGATTTATATATTTCATCCAATTGGATAAAATTTCTGCCACCAGCTCTTCATCTTATTATGAAAAGAAAAATCTGTGTATTTTAAGATAGGATCCTTTAAATACTCATCCGCAGCATCCTGAACAACTGTAAGCATGTTTTCCTTTCACTTGTGATTACATTGTTTCTACCTTTTAATTAGGGAAAATAAAGCTCACCTGGAAAATCAAAACCAAACTTAATGGGGATGGCGGGGGCGGTAAATGCAGACAACTGTAATTGAACAACAATAAAATAATTACAAATAAATAAATTTTTAAAAAAAGAAAATAAACTTCAGACTTTAATGCTCGCAAAGCCTTGCGGGGTCGGAGAGCACAGGCTGCCCGACCTGCACAGTCGAGAGCCTGGGAAATCCTGTTCTTTTTTGTGGACGGCGTGCACCTGCTCTGCACGTCCTGCGCACGGCCTCGCGCTGCAGAGTGCGCACCCGTGCTCGGTGTGCGCATGCGTGTGGGTTAGGCGGCTGTGCTGGGGAGAACCTCGAGTGAGCGAAAGCCGCTCCTTCCGGCGGAGGCCCCCGGGTCGTCTTGCTGGACCTCTGCATGCGCAGGGGTCCCTCTGGCCTTTGTCTGTCAAGGACTCTCTCGCGTGGCTCAGGTGGTCTTGTCTTTCGGACCCCTCTTTCCTTTTTCCCCTCGCCGAGGGTTTTCAGCATCACCCAAGGCTGGTGGAGAGGTGGTGGGTGAACGTGGGGGAGGGTGGCCAGGACCCGAGACAGAGACATCAATTTAACGCAGCCACAGATAGTAAGAGCAACACGGGGAAAATTCCTGAATGAAGCGCAAAAAATATTTATAATAATGGAGCTCAAATCAAGGAGGAAATAAGTCCCTGGAAAGGCGTATACATTTTTATCTTCCCCTCCAGCAGCCATCACACCCCTTGTCTATCCATCTATCCTTGCCCTGACTGACAACAAAATCGAGCGCCAAGAAAAATATAATAAGGAAAAGAAGAAACGAGTCGGAGCGCGCCGGGAATTGATCGCGCGGCGTGTTTGTCTATCCCGATGTAAAGGTGGGCTTGACAGGTGGCCGGGTCCGCGCCGCACACGGCCATGTGTGTGCTGTCAGGCGCGCGCACGCTGCCTCGTTTCGATTGATGAATTGCCTGCTTTCTTGATTAAACCTTCCGTCACTTAAGAAACAAAAAGCCTGTGTTTAGATGGCAGAGTGGGACATGTCAAAAAAATCTGTCTCCTTTACCTTTGTGCAGATGTTGGGCACAGACTGTAACATGTATTATTAAAATGAATGTGGCATTTACTGTGCATTATTCCTTTCCTGGGAGAAAGGGCTGTAAATTATATGCTAATAATAAGCTTTAACCCTTTCGGAATGCAGAAGATTTAAGAGTGCAGATATTCATGCAGGCCTGGCTAATTGGATGTGCTTTGGTACATCCGCGGTGGTGGCCGTGTCACTGAAGTTAATGAATGGCGTGTGCGGGCAGGCACGCAGGCCACTGGGGGAGCGCTCTCGCGTCTTTGAAGGTGTTCCTCCCTACGGGTGCCTCCTTTAGGATTTCTCAGAGACAGAGGGTCCCCGAAACCCCTGAGCTGGGCTCTGGGTTGTATTACTGTGGATTAAGTCTGCGGCCATGTCCAGTTCCCCCCAGCAAGTCTTCTGGAGCCGAAGGTCACAGGCGAGCCCGTCTTGACCCTGCTGCCTTCCCACTTCCAGGGCTGGGCCCACCGGGCTGGCCGGGCTCAGGCCTGGCAGGTACCAGGTATCGGTGCCTCGCACTTACTTGGCTGTCTTCCTTAGCCAGGCTTCTCTGTCCTCAGTCCAGTTGCCCAGGTGGCAGACTTATCTCCGCGAAGCACAGCCCCGCGGGTGAAACCTTCGTGCCCTGTCCCAGCTCACCACCTGCTGCATTAATTCGGATCGCACCAGCCCGGCGCCAGTGGCCTGTCTCCACCTGTCCCGTGTTTGCCAGCTATTTCTCTTCACCTGTGCCCCCCCAGTCTGGGTTCTCCCCTGTGCCTCGCCTTCGTGTCCCTGTGCACTTGCCCCTGCCAGTCCGATGGCCCAGGTTGCCCTACCTTCTTCTCTTCTCCGTTGTCCCGTCTCTGAAGGCCTGCTCCCAAACCGCCTTTCCCACCAAGCTTCTCCGATTCCCCTGTAGCCGGGGACACTCCGCTCCCGCTACTTTGTGATGCAGAGAGTTCAAGTGTGAGCAGCTGGAGAAAGGCAGAGACCATGTTGAGAGAGGAAGGAGGCTGCCTTGGATCCCCTGTGAAGCAGGGGCAGTGTAACTAAATGAAGGCAAAGGGAAGACAAAGGCGGTTTACTCCTCCGCTCGCTCACTCAGCAGACACAGAGCTGCCACGGGGCCGGGGCCCACCCGTGATTCCTCCTGAGGGCGGCAGGAGGCCTGTGGGAGGAGACTCGGCACGTGACTGGCGGGGCGTGTAGGATCGGAAGCCCGGGAGGCCACCCCCGGAGCTGCTGTGCACGGCCACACAGGCTGCACTGGTGAGCGGCACCTGCTAGAACCCTGCCAGGGCCCTGCGCTGTGCCACCTTGTCAGGCCAGTCACTCAGTGCAGTCACTCAGCGCTAGTTACGGACACCTGCAGACGAAGGCAGTGATGGCCCACCACTTCCCCAGGATGGCTGTGAAGATCCGGCACGTGAGGACGTTTTGTAACTGGGGGGCAGTGCGGGAAGATCACTTCTCTCCACAGACGCCCCCCGCCCCGCCGGGCTGCCGTCAGAGTAGGAGCCCAAAGATCTGTTGAGAGCGAGCACTCAGGAAACACTAGCCCATGCCCAGCGGGGTCTCCATCTTCTTGGGACCAGGCCCCCTTTATAATTTCACGTGTGAAGTTCCATCTTGGGAAGCAGAGCACCCTGGGCGCTGAGAGGGAATTTCGTCCTCGGACCACGGAAACTTGCGTGGGCTCTCTCTCCGGCATGGCTCAGCCCGGCACCCCTGGAAAGCGGGATGGTCTGTCATGCATGGCCGCTTAGAAGTGGGCTGTTTTCCAAGGCAAGCAGCCCTTTCTCAGGAAGGTGACAGGATGGTGGCTTGGCGGAGGGCAGGAGAGGGGTCCTATAAGCTCTCCCGGCACGCCTTGCTTTGCGTTTTTGGAGGGCAGTGCTTAATTAGGGGGCTGCTTTCCACCCCAAGCTTCGTTTCCGCATTTGGTGCTGCATGGCGGGAGGAACTTAAGACGTTTTCCAGTTTCATCATCATGAAAAATAAGAACATTATTAGGTGACAGATACTTCAGGGCTCTTAAAAGGGCGGGCACCCTCCCGCTGTGCTTTCCTTCTCTCCTGGTGTTTGAGCATGGAGGAGTTCAGGCGGTATTCGTTTAATGGGCTACCTCCCCCCCCCCCTTAAATCCGAGAGTGCGGCAGTGGCAGGTGGGGGCGGGGAAGACAGTGGCAGGAGCCCGGAAAGCCAGGTTCGTGTTGGGCGCAGCACCAGGCCTCCCTGGACCCGAATCCCCGCATCTCTCAACACCAGTCATTTAAACACAGTTCAGCTAACGTTCCTTGGGAGCTTCCTTTGCATTAGGGATTGGCTGGCGTCTCAGGTGGCAGGGAAGCAGCCACCCTCCTGGGCTGAGGGTATGTGGGAAGGAGCCTTGCGCATGTTGCAGACCGGGCACCGCCTTCCTGGTGAGGAACACAGGGCACGGAGGGAAAACCAGCCTTCTGACACCGTTCTCCCTACGTCCAGTTTTTACATCAGAAGTACGCCCCCGCGCCCCCATCATTGTCCCCATCCTGGCAGGCCGTATGATCGGAGGTGAGCGGCATGGCCCTTTCAGAGAAATGCCGAAAACAAAGCGAACATACTCAATCCCAGGTCTTTGTCCGCTCTTCGCTCTCCAGCAGAGGTTCGCTCGGGGGCGGGGGGGGGGGGGATGAAGTCCGGTTTACCAAACACACTTGCCTGGGGCAGCTTGTATCAAATTAGCCTTGTGTTTCTTTCTCTATCTCTGCCTCTCTCGTAATAATACACTATCAGCTGAGAGGAAAAAAACGATATAATTAAGGCAAGTTCTTTAATTTAAATACATTTAGGGAGCTGAGGTGGTTTTTGCCTGTATTAAAATGGATCATGTTAATTTATTTTAATAATACCTAACCTTCCTTTAGCACTTACCATGTGTGCGACTGTGTAGTGAGCACTTGCCATGCGTTTTATCATCTTCCTAGTCCCAGTAAACCCTTACCGAGACAGCCGGACAGAAAAACCTGTAGGCTTTGCACTATTACTCTTAGCACCTGTATTGTATACAGCACAGCTGCCAGTGTTGCCGGGCTTCCATGCGCAAGCCTTGTGAAATAAACATTCTCTTACATTCTGTCTTTACGAGTATTTTTCTTCAACAGGTAATGAAAAGCTGAGGTTTAGAGGGATTGTGATCGGCCCCAAAGGTACACTGCTAGTAAGTGGGAGGGCTGAGATTCGAACCCAGGTCCCTGACTCCAGACCTAAGCTCCAGGTCACTATACTGAGGATGCCACCTCAGGGAGTGTGTGACCATTTCCCTGCACCTGCCAAATTGAAGTGGAAAACGGCACCACCGCACCTGGAGTGAATTCTGCCGGGACTAACTTGGCCTGTGAGGTCTCAGTATTATTTAAACCTCCGCTGGTTCCTGGCCCGTCATCTCTGGTCCCATCAGAGCGAGGCGTTGGGTGCTTGACCAATGCAACACCCTAGTCTGCAGGGCGTCTCCAGTAGTGGCTGTGGCTCCCGCTGGCAGTTGCTGGGCAGAACACTGAAGGGTGAGCCGACAGGCTCCTCACTTTGTGTGGAGTGACCTTAGGCAGGAAGCTTAACCTTTCTCTGCCTTAGTTTCCTTGTCTGCTAAATGGGTGGCAGGGGTTTGTGGTGAGGCTTAGAATCGGGCCTGGTCGTAGGAGGTGCTGTACTGTGTGACTGTGACCGCAACTGCTCCGCAGGTCCTCCCTCCCACCCCCGTCAGAAACCTCAGGGAACTTCCTCTCCTGCGGCAGGTGGGATGGCCACCCAAGATTCAGAGATGAGATGAGAAGTTGTCCTTTGTCCGTCACACAAGATGAGCTCCTCCCTTTTGTGCCAGAATGAATGCACTGGACTGCCACCGTCCGGACGGAAGGAAGTCCGGTCTGGTTTAGAACAATGCAGCCACCCTTCCCGCAGACCAAACACCTGAATCCGCCCGTCGTCGTACACTGGGTGTTCCTGTCCTGAATACCCAAGGCTTTCCCCCCGCACCGCCTTTTTATTAACGGCCAGTGATAGTGTTAACCTGTTTGTGTTTAAAAAAAAAAAAATTCAGTGCTCCAGCCTCGAGTTTGGATGGAATATATTTATCGCACACCCCAGAGAACCAGGCTCCTTATTCCTCAGACTTGTCTTTCGGTCGTCTCTAAGACAGTGAGTGATGTAGGGCTCTCATCCAAGGTTGAGATCCTTTGTTAGAGAGCGGTTTCTCCTGCCTGACTTGTTTTATAGCACGAGCGATCTCATGATCCACTGGCCAGGCGACATCCATAATTTTGAATGAGCGAGAAAAGCTTGCCTCGTTGGCCCTAAGCCTCATTTCAGGGGACACACTTAGAAGCACTTAATCGCTTGTTACCTGGCGGCGATAAACGCACCCATCTTTCTGTCCATTGCCTGGTGTGTTTATCTCACATACGCCCTGTGCTAACAAAACGCCGGTGTCACTCCTGTCAGAAGGTCCTCTCACACATGACTTACACCGTTGTCACTCATCCTTCTTCTGCCAAAGGTGGTTGTGGCTTTTTAGGCCCCAGGTGGGCAGCGTCTTTGGCCATAAGCCTCTTGGCAACTGATGCTTTTCCTGAAACGGCCATCTGACTGTTTTTTCATTTCTAAGAAAGTCCACTGTCTTTGGTTTTCACGTCCCGTTCCGGGCGCAGGTCTCTGCTGGAGCTCAGGGCGGGTGGGGCGGCGGGCGGAGCAGGTGTATGCCTCACGCCCAGCCCAGGGTCTGGCCCGCAGGGGCCACTCCATGATCTTTGCTTTCCGTTGACTTTTGAGATCCGCCCTTTTCAGCTGTGTGACTTTGGGTAACATCTCAGTCCATTTTGTCTTCTGTAATTTTGAGGGTTAGAGATGGTGAACCTGAAGTGCTTAGTGCTGAGTGGGCACCCCAGAAGTGGTAACTGGGATAGCTGCCATAAGTGCGGTACTCCAGCAAAGTGCTTCTGTTATTCCAGGAGGCATTGATCTTACTCGCTGTCCAGTTGGACATCCCCCCTACCCCGCATCTAAAAATACAATTGGGGGAGGAGGCAGCTGGCTGGTCCACTAAGGCAGAGCCAGGAGGCGCTCACCTGGAGGGACCCTGCCCAGCTCAGGGGACCTGTGGGCGTAATGTAAAGCAAACCCTCCATTCCAGTTTGGAAGTCAGTGATCGCTTGAGATGCCAGCGTACTGCCGGGCAGCACAAGTTCGAAGCGAACTTCACGTGCGAGTCAGCCTCCGATGTTCCCCTTGTCCTCAAATCAGCTCTGATTGAGAAAGGATCTACCTGTGCCCAACAATCTAAATGGTTTGACTTCTTTCCCCTTTGCCTTTTGGTTTGTGGCCCTTTCTTTCCTGTCCCTCCCATCCCAGGACTTTTAGGGGAAAAAAAGGAAAGGAAAAAAGCAACAACAACAACTCCTTTCCGTGCCCCCAGAATCCTTACGTAGCTGTGAGCCAGGGCTTGGGTTAAGGGCATATGAAAGTCACAACATCCCCTGAGCACATCACGAGGTCCCTGCCCCCGAGCTGCTGCCAGCCCACAGGTCCCCAGCTCTCAGGCCTGTGCTGAGGCTGGCACAGCAACCCCAGGACACACCGTGCATTGAAGGCATGCTTCCTCGGGGTGTAAGAGAGTAAATTAAACAACTTTCTTAGATGCCCCCGTCTCTCGGGAGGACACGAGGCTATGTTTCCATGCCGAAGGATGGCTCCATTCTTCAGGCTACATTTTTTAAAAAGATACTGTACATTTCATGTGGACTTAATGAGGACAGACATTTTAATCATAGGTTAGTCATTTATTTTTGCAAACTATTGTTTTGATTCATCATTTTTGCAGATAATTAAATGGTTCAGTTGGCACAGTGTGTCTACTTATTAAAACAGGTAATTTTGAAAAAAAGAGATGCTAATTTTTGGATCACTGCACAAGAATTGCTTTTATCTTCCATCTTCGAGCATAGTTGCTGGTTGTTTTGCCAGAATGCTTTTCCATGTTCAACTTTCAGTGTCCTCTTTGCTCGGGGTGCGGGGGAGGGGTTCGCCCTCAGATGATTGGAGTATTAGCCGCTGTGCCCTCTGAAAGGGGTGCTGAAGACTCAACTCTGGGCTGTTGTTGCCTTTCAGAAAGACTCTCCGGTTTTAATTGCACTGGGGAAGAGAGTCAAGTTATGAACTTTGCAGAGCTGCAGTTCTTCTGCTAAAAACAGATTAATTGTAGCCCTCACAGTGGGTGGAGTTTAAAAGTCAATTACTGCTTGTCCTATTATAATTTGCACACCTAGGATTTGAAAAAGTCTGTCACTGAGCATAAAAAATGAAAAGGTTACATGTACTAGTTGGAGGCTACCTATGACTTTCCATTTGTAAGTGCTTTAGCTACATGCGTTTGTATGTATGCAACTTGTAGCTGCGGCGCTATAATATAACTCCATCTGTGAGCAAGATCCCTTATGAAGACTAACCTTTAAGGTTTCGTTCCTTAACTCCGTAATGGCTTAGAATTGAGCCCTTTGTGTGGCGGCGGTTCAATCCACTTGTAGGCACTGTGGCCAGCCCCTGCAGAGCCTGGGGACCACTCCACTCCCAGGTCATGAACCAGGAAAGAAATGGCCCTTCAGGGGTCAATTTTTAAAAAACAAATTGCTCGCGACATGTGCTTTCTTTGATTTTTCCATGTTTGTGTCCTGAATCGGTTAATTTACTCATTAAAAGGATTTATTTTAGGTGGACCAATTAAAACTTTGGAAGCTAATTTTTTGCTGAGCAGCGCAGACCTCTGAAAACACGATTTATAACATGGCTTCTGCCCTTTTCCACTGAGAGCTGTCTGATGGCGCGGCAACCCCTGGTGCTCGTGGAAGTCAGGAACTGCTGTTCTTTGTCCTCCCCTCTGGGCTCGGCCTCCAAGTGGGGAGGCGCCTCCCAGCTTCCATTGTTTTAAGGTGAACGGACATTGTTTAAGTCTGGGAAGTCCAGCCCAGCCCAGGAGTGGCACGCTGTGTTTGTTTGCTTGCATGAACCCCTTGGTTTATTTTTTTTAATAGGAAGCTGCTGTGTAGTTTGGATATTTAAACAGTTATTAACCGAATGACAATTAACAGATTGCATAGACAGATTTTCTTTTGAAAACCTCTGAAATTGAGTACAGTTTGCAAAACTATCACGGCATAGTAATGACAATGAATTTTGATTTCCCGGAACTGATATTAGACTCCTTATTAAACTGTGTGCATCTGCTTTTAATTTACTCCAAATAATTGGAAAATGCAATGAAGCTTTCCAATTAAAGCACGGCTTTATGCTGTTTAATAATACCCCCATAATATTATAGCTTAGGAAGTGACAGGTGAGTTGGTGTATGAATAAAACATAAAGGCAGCAATAAGGGACAGAAACCCGGAGACAGTTGTGGGGATTTTAAATGCTGGATGTAATTTGCATATATTAATCTCTTCTTTTCAGCCTTATCAGGCGTTCTTCAGTATTTGAAGTTAAAATAGCGTTGACAGGCGGGAGTACGCTTAGTTTTTTCAAGGATTTATTACTTGTATAATTTCTGATCTTTAATAAGCAGATATGACTGATCCTCATAGTTCTATAGAAATCGGTTAATTGTTCCAGATGGCGTGTACTGATTATGCAAAATTACTTTTCACACCATTTTTTTTGTGATGGAGTTTGGAGTAAAATTAAATTTTTTATAGCCTTCTTATCATGCTGTTTTACAGTGGTTTTTCCACAGAAGTTGAATTTAATCTACTATATTACATTGACCAGCACAGTTATTCTAACGTAGCATTTTGTGATTTGACAAAGAATAATAGAACACATTGCTCATTGTTCATTACTGTGTCCCTAATAAAAAGCAGCTCCTGTGTATAGAACATAGCTGTTATTTATGAAGAATGCCTAATTCATGCCGTTAAAAATGCAAAATTGTACTCTGAACTAGTTCCTTTTGGAAGGAGGCTATCTGGGAGAAGCAAATGGAAATAGGCTTGTTGCTACCAATTTTACATGCTAAAGGAGGGGGTCTTCTTTTAATGACCAGTGTTGAAATGTGCTATTTTCTTCTTTGAAGGAAGGGGTGGGGAGCTAGCTAATCTCATTCTATTAAGAGAGGTGTCACTGGTTGAGTCGTCTTGATTTACATAATCCCAGAAGTCTTTCATAATTGAATAGCATTTATAAAAGGTGGTTACACTTTGGTGTAGAGTATCAAAAGAAGCCTAAAAAGCTTCAATGAGGATTCGTCTCTAACATTTTCCAAAGTGTTGATTTTTGCAAAGCATGTCACGCTGACATCAGACCGAATCCAGGTTGTGCGAGCCCCCAGGTGACGGTCACCCCAGGCTCCCTCTTGTGCCGGTTCTCAGTTGACCTTCCCTCAGCAGCTCAGCTGGCGGGGGACGTGCAGGACTCAGCAGGTCCCCCCCCACCCCCGCCGCCCCCGCCCGCCCCGCACAAGTGGAATTGTGGGGCTGCTACCTTGGTGCCGGGCAGAGGCAGACTCCTGGGGGAGGGGGCATTTTTGTTTTCTTCGTCGTTGCTGCTGCCTCAAAAATAAAGATAAAGAAAAATATGTCTGTGTATAGAATCTGAGGTTAGACCTGTTTTCAAAAAAGACTGCCGTGTACTGAGTCTTACCGGGATTTTTGTAGACCTGGGGTATATATTTCCATTTTAAATACCGTAGGTTCCCATGTGCAGAGACGCAGCTCTTTCTGAGGCCGGGCTGCTGGCTCCAAGCCGCTTCCCGCCCACGCCCGCCGCCCCACGGGCCTCCGGTGTTTGAACACACTGGAGGCGGATTTGGGTCTGTGTAAAGGGTTCACTTCCCCGAGCCCAGGGGGAAGCGAACTTTTTTTTTTTCCTTCTTAATATCCTTCCAGCAGCAGCAGCACTGATTGCTCTTCACAGAGGGTCCCTGGGGTGGGAGCATGACCTCATGAGGCCTCGGTGGAAACAGGCAAACAAACAGGTCACAGGCCTGGGAGTGCAGAGACGCCGTCTGTCGGTATCTGCTGCGGGGGCTCGGGGCGGCGGCTGCTCTCTGGGAGGTGGGATTTCCGTGGGACCCAAAAGGACCGGTCCACTGAGGTGCCCCTAGTGGCCGCTGCCAGTGCCACGTAGGCTGTACTGTGCGAGTTGCGCCATGTTCTGGTCCTCCGAGTAGTTTTGGTTAAGTTCTGTTTTGCGTCTGGTCCAGTCCTGAAGGGAGTTTAGTAGTGAGCGCAGTGCGTTCGGCTGCCTACAGCACGAGAGTGACTGGTCACGCCAAACCTAACTATGCGCGCTTTGGAGGCCCCAGCGCTTTCTAGAAGCGGGACCAAGTACATTCTGTATTCTCTTCACCTCCCGAATGCTTCAAAAATCCCAAACCTTTCACCCGCTCTTTCTTGTAAACTCAAAATATATTTTCATGGAAATTGACATCCTGTGAAAAACAGAATGCGTAAATCAGACATGATTAAAAATATTTGTTCTAATGCAGTAATAATTTGGTAGTAATGCTTTCATCAGTATAGCTTAAGGCTACATTAAGTGGACAGACTTTATACGGATTCTCTCATTTTAATCTTCAAAATGCTATCTAATGTCTCATTAAGACTTGCATATAATGTATCTTAAGTACAGTCATTAAATATAGTTTAGGGAGATTTATGTTCAGATATTGCTTAAAGATGTTTTAATAGGCCCATTTACTCTGATGATATTAATGAGCTCTTAATACAGACTAAGCTGCTAAAACTAGTGGTAAAGACTCCTGCCTGAACACAACAACTTGGAATCAGGGCCGGTTGGGATGCGTGCCTGCAGGTTAGCCCGGCTGCCACCCCAGGGTCAGCGCTGGCCCCCTCTGGTGGGCCCTGAGCCCTGACTTTCGGGGGAGGTCTCCCCCCAACATGGTCGGCCTGCTCATCCCAGAGGATTCCCTTTTTCTGCAAGACTGAGTTAGTCCTTTTTCTCGCCTGAAACCGTGCGCAGGACATGTGTTAATTTGGCCAAATTGTACATCTCCAAGGTCACTTGAGTGGCGCTGCTGCTCCTGGCGGGGTCACGGGGCTGCAGGGGCCCAGGAGGCTGGAGCAAGCTGTTGCTTGCACGTCCCGGGGAAGCGCCTGCCGAGGAGGGTGTGCGCAGCCTGGCACTCTCAGGTGAACAGCTTCGATCTGCCACAAGTGAGCCGCAGAAGGTCACACGGCGTGCTGTCATCCTGCAGGCACTCCTAGCGACTGAAGTACACGCAGTAACGTGGCCCTGCTGCTCAGAACCAGAAGGGAAAAAACCAGCCCCGCAGGAGTCTCTCCGTGTGCCCCTCGCCGGAGTGCGGGCGCACCCCCAGGCCCCACTCGTAAACCTGTGGGACAAAAAGCCTCCGTGTTGGTAGTTCCTTTTCTTTCAGAGAACTAGTGGAAAGCAGACTTTTTTTTAGTTTCACGTATTTGGGGGTAGGAGGAAGAACCTACGCGTTCAGAGACTTTTCTAATTACTAAATTGGTTTGTTATAAAGAGATAATGGCAAATTTCTTCTTTTCGTAATTGGACATCGCTTCCCTGTAGGCTAACGCAGGCACGGCCCATGCATGCAGGATAAGTGGTGCTTTTGAAAAGCCGTAACTGGCTAATAACAGCCACAGTGTCATCAGAGAGTAATGGCGTGCTGATTAGCATAATTAATGACAAATGGTGGTGCGGAGTTGGTGGATTGGTTTAGCGGATGATGAATGCGGCCGGCCTGGGCCGGGGCCTGCCAACTAGGCCACGCTGGCTGTCAGCCCTTCTGTGCTCTGCGAGGCAGCCCTCATTAGTCACGATGGGAGGCGCCAGTTTGCGTTCTGTTTGGAGCACAGAAAACTTAATAATCCTCCAAACGAACGCTGCTTCCCCTTTTTCCTCTGTATTTACTCGCAAAAGTCTCTTCCTGCTCATTCCCACGGTGGCTGAGCCGTGAAGACACAGCCGTTTCGGAATGCTCCGGTGCTGGGTGAAAGCGAGACGAAAGGTAGGGTGATAGAGAGACACAGAGTCACAGGGCCCCCCCCCCCCCCCGCCCCGCCCTGCCGCGGAAGCGTGGCTCCGGCTGGGAAGACCCCTGCCCTGGGAACCCTTGGTCTGAGCGTGCGCGGGCGGGGCAGAGATGGACTCGGTAAGCTGTGCATTCTGTCCTGAAGTGAGACTAGGACATTTGTCTTTGACTTGATTAATCAGACCTAATTTGCATTCTCAAATGAGACTGATAAAAATGGATTTACCTTCTAACCTTTAGAGGGGGAAAAGTATTTCTCTGCAAGATTTCTGGGCCTATCTTTCCTTAACTGATAAGAAAGGACTCCTTTATCAATAAAGATGAAAATCCTTAATTTGCATTAGTGAATGAGACTAATTATTATATAGTTAATTAGCATCTGGAAATGAGGATTATCTTAATTACAAAGCACAATTTCCCTAATAGCTACAAAACTGTAAGTTTGAGCCGTGTGGAAATTGGTAACTATTATTATGTAATTAGTGATAACATTAATGGTACAGGGTATTTAGACATAATTTGCATATGCAAATGTAATTTACCTGAGCCAAACAAGTGGACCATTAATGATTGGAGCACAATAGAACTCACTGAAAGTTCTAGAGAGCTGAGCGGTACCCATTTTACGCCAAGTCCGTAAATTATTAAGCAGTGGAATAAGTAAGATCTTTCATATTTAGGTGGTCAGAGTGGATTTTGTTTTAAGAATTAATAGCCGTAGGTTAAGTAATGAAGCAGCCGGCCACACAGTCATCTCTTTGACCTTGGTTTCCCGGTGCTTCCCAGTATCCCCTGGGTCTTAGATGCACTTTCCCTGCACATTTTAACATTTCCGAATAGTGGATGGGCCTTACAATTGAAGTGTACTTTTAGAGCAGTAATATACACACACGAGCACAGCAAATTGATGGTGCAGCTTACAGCTCTTGAGGGAAAATGCAGAGCTTTCTGAACTGAATCGTGTGGCCCCAGAGTCTGCATCCTTCGGAGCTGCCGCTTTATCTACAACTTGTCTGCTGCCGCCCCCGCCCCGCCCCCGCGCCCTGCCTGCTTCAGGCCCCAGCTGCGCTTCCCCAACACATGGCGTGCTTGCGCCCAGGAGGGAGTGTGAGGTGGGGGTGGCTGTTGTAATGTTTTTCGTTCCCCCGTAGTAGAATATCGGCAGATAGCCTTGTTCGAATACAATCGGAGTAGTTCCGTTCATCAGTCTTGGCCGGGTTCTGCCGCAGTGACACACGATCCCTTAAATTGCAGCGGCAACACCACCAGCATTTTGCATGCCATTCCAGTTCCAAGTCGATGACTGCGGATTGGCAGGGTCCTGCTCTGTGTGTCTTCTCGTCTGGGGCGCGGGCTGAAGAAGCAGCCCCGTACCTGCAACGTGCTGTTCTTAGAGCAGAGGGAAAAGGCAAGAGGACAGGGAGCCTCAGACGGGGTGAGGCCGCCAGCCCAGTGAGCAGGGGTGCGGCCTGTTCCCCGGGCAGCCTGCAGTCACCTGGCCATGCGTGGGGGTGGTCAGATGCTCACAGGAAGCGGGGGCACATACTCAGGGCAATTTCGAGTTTCGAAGAGTGAGTTTCAGAAAAAAAATTAAGAATAAAAACATTTCATTTTTTTTTTAATTTTTAAAAAATTAAAATTTAAAAAGTGAGACTTCAGCTGTCGAGAGAAGTATAAAGTCAACAATGATACTGACAAAATAAAAAAGTGAACCTGGAACAAGACTCTGTGCCCTAAAGTCTGGGAGACGCTGGTCACCGCGTCTGCAGGCTGATCTTCGAGTGGTCGGGAAGCTGGACTCTGCTGGGACAGCCAGGTGTCCGCTCTGAGATTCTGCAGGCATCCCGGCGGGCTGAAGGCCGCACCGCGTTCTGCCGCTCACGGCGCATTTTGACCACCTCCAGCCTCAAGAAAGCTGCCGCTTTTCTCCGGGATTCAGTTTCCCAGCTGCGGCGTGAAGCCGTTGGCCCGGGCGGTCCTCGCTGCTCTGCCCTCCCGCCACCCCTTCGGAGCGTCTGAGGAGAGCTTGGCACCGCGCTGGGGCTGGAACGGAGGTGCTCTAGAAAGTTCTGCCCCAGGGCTGGTGGGACTCAGCAGTTTCTGTAAGAACCTTTAAAAAACAATTTTGCTAGACCGAACAGTACATTGATACATTTTACATGATCAAAACCAGACACAAACTTCACTGAATTACAAAAGTAACATGTTCATTGCACAGAAGTTGGAAAATACATCAAAGTATAGGGAATAAAATAAATTTCATTCATAATCTCATTACGCTAGAGAAACAATAAGGTAATTCTTTCAACTTTCTATACCATATATATATTTATACAGAAAAGTGTATTTCTACCTGATCGTCCATTCTGGGTTTGGGGTTTTTTTGGTCAGATTTATTGAAGTATAATTTACATACAATCAAATTCACCCCTTCAGTGTGGATCATCAGTGGATTTTGACTAAAGCCTAATCACCTGCTACCCACCCCCCCCAGAAGTTTTTCCACGCCCCTCCCCCAGGAGTTCTCTTGTTCCCAGATGTTCCCCACGCCTCCCCCAGTCCCGGCAGTCGGTCCTGGTTCCCGTTTCGTAAGTGCGTTCCCACAACACGCAGCCTTGGGCGCCCCTCGGCCCAGTGGTTTTGAGATTCGTCCAGGTTGTCGTGTGTATGGGTGGCTTGCTCCCTTTCGTCCCTGAGAATGTCCGTTTTGTTCGAGTCCTGGTCATACTGCTTTCTCCTCGTCATTGAAGTTTTCTGGGGGCGGAGGGGATTTAATGGTTGCATAAACCTTCCTCGTGGATGCAGTGTTCTTGAACCAGTCCTCTACGACTGGATACTTACGTTGTCTTCACTTCTAAAAGTAATGCATTGGTGAACATTCCTTCAGATAAACCTGGTTCCTTAGGGTAAGAGGGCATTTTTAAGCATTTTGATGTAATGACAAATTGGCCACCAAAATGGATGAATGCGTTTGACTTCCACATGTGCAGAAGGGGTTTTCCCCTGAGGCCTCACCAGCTCACTGTGGTTTTGTAAAAGCTGTGTCCCTTGGAAAGATGAGACGGCCGCTCACTCTTAGTTTGCATCTCCTTGACGACCGGTGAGGACCCTCTTGTTGACCACTTGCACCCTCTCCTGTCCTGCTTGCTCCCCTGCTGCTGCTCCGCTGGGGTCTGGCTTTTTTATGGAGTCGCAGCAGCTGCTGAGGGAAGGGGCCTGTTTTTGTTCTCATGTTACGGCCGCTTTTTTGCCGGCTTGTAGCTTCACCTTTAATTCTGCTTTGTTTTCATGCTGCGTGCCTTTGCCACCCCATTTCAGAAGGGCCTTCTCTACTTCATGGTCTACTCTGGAAACGTACTTTCCCCTTTTTAAAAAACATTCGAATGTCAGATTTGTCCGTAAGTTGTTTTGATGTGTGACGTAAGGATCTGTGTTTCTCCAGATTATTGATCATTGTCCTGGAACCACTTACTGAATGATCTTACATTTGAAAACCGTCTTATTAACCACCTCTTATCTACTGTGATATAGCTTGTGTCCGTGTCCTATTCCATTGACTTGAATGCATATTCTAAGGGGAGGATCACTTTTAATTATTATAAATGTGTGTGTTTTGATATCCTGTCTTACTAGTCTTTGTAGTTTTTCAAGATGTTTCTGGTAATTCCAGTTCAGTTTTTCACCCAGCTGAAATTTTGAATCACTCTAAGTTCCATGGAAAATACTTCCAAGATTCTGGTTGAGAAAGTATTGAATTATAACTTAATTTGGGGAGAATGATCATCTTTGAAGTACTTGACCTTTCCTTCTAGAAATCTCCAATGTGACTCTCCATTTGTTCAAATGTCCTTCTGTATCACTCAGTAGAGTGTTACAGTTCACTTTATTCTAGGTTTAATTTTTTTTTCCTTTTTTTCTACCCCTTTGGTTTTGACTGGGAATTGTTTATGTATATGTATTTTACAATACTGTTGAATATTCATTTCGTAAGTGGCCAGCTATCTGTATGCTTGTTATTTCCAGTAACTTCCGATCGATTTACTTTTTTCTCAGTAGACAACAATATCATCTGCAAATGCAATTTTAGCTCTTCAACGACTTTTTTTTTCTTGCTTTATATTATTGGCTAGAACCGCTAAAGCAGCAAATGGTCATGGCAGTAGCCCACATTCTTTCTTATCTGGTTCCTGGCTTCAAAGGGGGTGTTTCTAGTGTTCTGCAGTCAAGTCTGAGATTGGCTGGTAATTTAGAATAGAGAGTTTGGTCACACTAAAGAAACAATTCTCCTGTTTCTGTTTCCTGGGAGTTTTTTAGAAATTAAATTTAGGCACTAATTTTAATTTCATTCAAAAATAACTTCAGAATCTATCAATACAATATTATATTCTTTCTCATTTAACTTATTAATATGAATCCATTTATTCTGGTAATTTAGCATTTAGAGACTTATTGTTGTATTTATTAAGTAAATCTTACTTTACTATGGGGCATTATTCTTTAAACATGTACTAGGTTTGAGCTGCTGCTCTTTAAGTTAGGCTTTGGTATTTTATATGCATGAAATTGAACTCGATGCTTAGCAAGATATTATTTTTGAGAGATCTGAGAATCAGAGTTTTTCTTTCAAATATAAGAATATGTTTAAGCATTGCAATTTCTATTCCTTGGGGAAGAAAAGAAAATGAAAAAAATTTCGCTGTGAAAGCTAAATGGACCTGGAACACGAGGAGGCCTGGGGACTTTGTGGGGAGAAACAGCACTTTCCGCTCTTTTACAGTGATTGGTTTTTTTCAGGCTTTCTGCTTTTTCTTGAGTCAGTTTTTGTCACGTGTATTTTTTATGAAAGAAAAGTCAGGCCCTACATTTAAGTTTTAAACTTAAGTGGCATAAAATTGTGCCTCCGTTTTTTAATTTTTTAATTAATATTCCTGTGGTCAAATATATCCATAATGTTATTTTTTCTCCCTTTTCCTTGATTATCTTTGCTAAGGGTTTATTATTTGTTTTATTTATCTTTTCAAGTAACTTTTTTTATTTGTATATAAAGGCATTACACTTTTGCTTTATTTTTCATTATTTAATTGTATCGTTAGTTCCTTTTTTCTAATTTGGTTTTGCTTATTTTGTTCTTTGTATCATCTTGGGTTTAATAGTCACTTCATTTGTTTTCAGTTCCTTTTGGCTTTTAATATAAGTATTTAAAGCTAAATAATTTTTTGGTATTTTTGATAGTATTCTGATATATAGTACTCACATTTATAAATATGTAGTAATTTTAGTTTTGATTGCCTCTCTGATCAAATGTTAGAAAATACGTTTCCTGAGTGATTGACATTTTGTTCAACCCTTTCTTATGAATTTCTGATTTTACTACATGGCGGTCCAAGACTGCAACCTGCATAATTTTTTTATTTTTTAAAATGTATTTGACTTTGTCATCTACTACCTGATCAGTAAATGCTCCACTGACACCTGAAAACGTGTCTTCCTTCTGTCAGCCACCAGGCGGGAGATGCGCGCACAGGGCCCTTCCGTGGTCACGTAGGTCACGGGTGTATCACGTCCTGTGTACGTTCTTTCATCCTGCTTGGCCAAAGCATGGTAGCTTCTGCTGCTTTGCCAGTTTCTTACATCATTGCCATTTTTGAACATGAGTTGTGTTTGTTTCAGTGTAGCGTTAGGCCAAGAAGGTTTATGACGGTGCATTTTACTCCTCACCGAAGTAAAATTCCCCCTTTTTGTCCCATTTTGTGTTTTGGGCCCTAAGTTCCACGATGTTCTCATCCCCCGCTGGCTCTCGGGCACGTCGCTGGGCCCCACGGCGCTGGCCGTGAGCTGTGACCAAGTCGGGGCCCTCTTCAGGCCTCTGCTTCAGTTCTCCCAGCCTCAGCTCCGCCCTCTCCATGCGGACAGGGCGGTCGCCGTTCCCAGTGCCCCCAGTCCCAGTGGCCGGGCCAAGTCCAGCCCTGTGAGGTCTTTCTTTGCCGAACAGTTATCTTGTTATCAGAGGGACTCATTGCCGCTACTACACTATCCTGTTCTTAGTTAGAGTTCATCGTGAAACACCAACTACTTCATTTATTTTTTAAAAATTACTTCGAGAGCCTTATTCCAAGACTTTGATCACTGGAAGTGCTGTTTGAAAGCTTTCCCACAGTCCCTAGCAACTCTCCGGGGTCAGGCAGCGTGGCCTAGAGAAGGGGTAGGGGCTTTGGAGAGCCCTGCCTTCCAGGCTGGGCTCAGTCCAGTAACTTGCAGGCACCCCTTTTCAGGCTCCTTGTCCTGTCTGTGGCAGGGCCCCTTGCACCTCTCACTGGGGCAGGGGAGAGGGGGTGGGCGGGGAGTGGGGGAGGGTAATGAGAATTCAACAGGGATACTTACCTATTCAGCGAACAGTGACTGAGGAACTAACTGCATGCCCAGCCCTGGGAACAAGTCAGGTTGGTAACACCCACTGTTCAGGGCAGAGAGCCTGGGGGCAGTGGGTGGGTGTGTGGAGAGCCAGGACCCCACACACACACACACCAGCTGGATGTGACCCGCCACCGTCAACATGCAAATACAAACTGTGGAAGTCAGACGTGCTCTTCAGTTTGCTGAGATGGGTCACTGGAGAAGGCGCGGGGGCTGCAGACACGCAGCACAGACGTCCGCAGGGCGGTCGAGGCGGACGGGCCGGCCACCGAGACCCGCAGGCCCTCTGTCTCTCTCGCGGGCTGTCAGTCTGACAGACAGGTCCAGCCTCCCTGGTTTCCTGTCATTAGCAGGGTTTCAGATGCGAGCGAATATGCCCACAGCACCTTCTTGCTAAGGCTCATTTCCAGAGGAAGGCAGAGAGTCATTCTTCATGGTTAAAAGTAAGGACAGCCTACAATTCAGGCAAATTTAGCCACTTCCTACCCTTCCTGCTCAGAGACCTAGGGATAATTCCGAAGCTGGAAGGCTGGCCCGGGCCCAGCACGCCCTGAGTCCCCTGGGCAGCTGCGCTCAGACGGGGGCGACTGGTGTGTCATTACCTGCAAAGGGAAGCACTGGCTTCTGCCATCTCGACCAGCCTTGCCTTGAAGCAAGTGACACCTGCGTCTGTCTGGGTTTAGGAATAATTCCAGCCGTTTACCAAAGCGAAATCACTTTCACGTATGAACCGATATCACCCTCATAACCGCCCTGGGGAGCACGTGGTGTAATTGTCAGGAAGTGAGGCTCAGAGAGGTGCAGGGAGTTTCCCCAGATCACACAGGTAAATGATGGCAGTGCCCCCAGGGGCCTCCATGGTGCCTTGCACAGAACTTGTCGTTGCCTTTCACACTCTCCCGCCCCTCGTTTCGAGTGCCTTTCCCACTTCCTAGACTGTGCGCTCCAGAGGGACGCACTTGGCCCCATCGGTCTGTACGCCCAGCCTCCTGATGCAGACGGCGTCAGAGTTGACTGTAAGGCCTCTGCATCGAGTTCGTATCACGTCCGCTCCCCCTCTGGGATGGCCGGGGCCCCTATGGGGCTGCAGAGCGCTCGGGCAGGGGGCCCGGTGGGTGGTGAGCACCGCTGGCCACCCCGCTGTGCAGAGCTCCGACCCTCGGCCTCCCTGGGAGGCGGTGGACGAATTCCACTTCCTCTCATTAGGCAGCCAAGCTGATGGCCGGCTGAGCTTGCAGATCTGTCCGGGGACTGGTGGAACTGCCCCCGGGTCCCCGAGCAGCCTGGGAAGCCAGCCCCCCTCGAGGTGGCACAGATGGCGAACCCAAACGACAAAGTAAACTCCAATATGTCTTGGAGACATTGTCAGCCTGCAGCTTATTTGTCATGTCACAGCAGTCTCCTGGAGCAGGGACACCCTCCCTCCCAGTCCTGCTCCCTCCCCTGGGGGGGATTATTTACAGGAAACTGCTGAGCGTAGGGGTCGGGGGGAGGGCACAGAGACAGGGTTTCCAGAACGCACACTGGTCATTCTCTACTGTGTCAGAAGCGCACACTAACACCAGTAACCAACACTTAGCAGGTATAGAGGGCCAGCCCCTTTCGGGGCCCTTTACCCAAACCACCTCTTCTACTCTCACAACGTCCCTAAGAGGTGTAGGTCCCACTAAGCCCAGCTTACAGGTGCAGAAACGAATGCACAGAGAGCTCAGCTGACTTCCCCACAGTCACACAGCTCAGGCAGGCTGGTCCAGCGTCTCCTAACCTCCACTCTGCTGTGCGGCGTGTGGTGGAGGCTGAAAGGGCACTCGTCCCTTGCTCAGGGCTGGCATCCGAGCAGGAGAAATGGCACCTGGGATCAAGGCCACTAGCGCAGCTGTGGAGTCCCAGGGGCATCCATGGGTCTTGTGGGTGAAGACCAGCTGCTCCCCTCAGCCTGAAATGGGGAGCACTCAGGCAGGGGTGTCTCAACTGCTTGGCCTGTTCCCACCGGTGACAAGGCCCCATGGTGACAGGCTGGGGCACTGCTGGCAGAAATGCCTGAGTCTGCCCTGGGCTGCAGCCCAGGTCCTCGGTGGTGGCATCTTGGCATCTTTGGAAGGACAGGGGCTCGAAGCGAACAAGAGGACTGGAGGGCTGAGCATCCTCCCTCTGCCTTTCACCCCAGAACTGATCAGGAGCTGGGTCCTTTACCATCTGGGCGTTGGTTTCCTCAATTGTGGAAACAGAAACGGAGGCAGGGGAAGCCTCCGGGAAGGGTACAGTGAGGATTCAATGAGGTGATGCGTGCAGAGTGGCCTGGGCCACAGAGTCGTGGGCTGGGAAAGCAGTGGAGAGGGGGGTCGCTTAAAGGGACCCACCCCTCTGCATGCTTCCCGAGCAGGGGTGGACACGTGGAGGGTGCTGCTGAGGGGGTGATCCTGAGACCTAGCTGCCCCCAGCAGTCCTTCAGTGCCCCGAGGAGGAGCCTGGAGCACAGGCGTAGCCAGGCTCTGAGAGAGGTGGGTTCAATCAGGCCTGTACCCAGCGCCCCACAGGCTCAGCAGGAGCTCAGACATTGTGGGGGCGGGAGGCAGAGGAAGGAGCCAGGGCCCCAGGGGCTCCGGGTGGAGCTGGCCTCGCCCCCTGCCTTCCAGAGGGAGGAAGAGAGAGCCGGGGGCCAGGCGCCTGAGACACGTGTTCTTCGAAAGGATTTATTTGTCTTTCTGATTTAGCTTTAAAGATGCGCAGGAACTCACAGCTTGTGGTCACAGGTAAGCAATGAAAAGCCAGGTGGCGTATAAAGAGCAGATTAGGTGCGTCGTGTGATTGATCCCGGGCTGTTTGCTGAGTCTCTGTGTAAATTCCATGCAGGTTGGTTGATTGAGGACACCTGGAATGTCGTGGGTTCGGCGGTTATGAAAGTCACACTGTTTCATTCCTCAGCCCCTCTTACGGGTTATGCGGAACTTGTATGGAAAAAACCCATTCCCAGTGGTACCCCCCCCCATACACATGGGAGGCAGGGGGCTCAACCTGTCAAAGCCTCTTCAGGTTCGTGACCAGCAGAAGTTCCTCCTTTGTTACATGAGAAAGGGAAGGATATTACCAAGTGCCCTGGAGGATCTTCATTCTGTGTGCGCACACCTGCAGGTATGCACACGCATGTAGATGCATGCACACCCATGTGGCCGCACACAGCCGGGGCTCCCACACAGAATATGCATTGTAGCGAATGAAGCCAGCAGTCCCTGGTTTCCAGCATGGCCCTTTCAGCCAGTCATTTGTTAACCCCTGAGCCCTGCTCCTGGCTGGTCACTTTGCTTGGTTCTGAGCCAGGAGCAGCGAAGAAGACAGGCCCTGCCCGTGGCCGGGGATGTGCCGTCCCTCCGGCCAGCGCTCCGCTGCGTGCGTGTGGGCCCACGGGGCCCTAGGAGTTGGCCTGGGAGCCGAGGAAGCGTGTTCCCCGTTGGCGCGCGTCTGGCAGTTTGGGGGCAGCCGGCCTCCGCAGGGCCTCCAGGTCGTTTGGCTGAACTGGAAATTGGTTGCGTTCCGAATATTGCTGGAAATAACGAGGCCGCTCGCTGTTCAGCTTCCCTGTGCTGGGTTAATAAGCGGGAAGCGTTTCAACCAGCAGAGGAAAGAAAGAGTTGTCAGCGCTTCTTTCCCTGTGCCTCTGCTCCCCGATGGTGCGTCTGGGTGTGGGGCGCAGGGCGGGGAGTGAATTGAATTTGGGTGAGCTTTTTGGCTAAAGTAACTGGAATAATAATTGAAATATCTTGTTTGGCAGGGGAGGGAAGTTCAAGGGTAATTGCTAACTGATGCCAAAAATAAAAACGGTGAAATGCTTAGCAACTTCACAGACCTATCTTTTCCAGTCATTTCTGCAAATTGCAGGGCAGCTGTTTCTCTGGGCCAAGTGACCTGCTAATACTGGGGGGTGGGGGTGGCTGCAGGACAATGTGGTTTCATTTTAAATGCCCTGGAGTGGAGTCCCAGGTCTGCCACTAAGACAGAACCTCGGTCCGCCTCCTGTCAGGTGGGGATTGTGGGAAGGCTCGTTAGAGAAAAGACACACTGAACGTGCCTCGTCAGCTGTGAGACACACGAGGATGGCAAAGTCCCCTTTCTTCAGCTCCGCGGGTTTTTTTTGAGCTTCTCTTTCTGCCTGTGCTGGTGTCCTGTACACAAACCCCAAGAAGGCCCCGCCTCCCCACGAGCCCTCCCCAGTCCCTGGCCATTCGAGGGTGGCCGGGACCGCAGGCCCGGTGAACGAGGGGGCCGGGAAGCCAGGAGAGGCGCTGGGCCGGGCCTGGCGAGGGCTGGAGAGGGACTCAAGGGCTCGGAGGCATGGCAGTGGGGTCACCACTTGCCAGTGCCATGCTGTCAAGCTTGGAGTTTTATTCTCAACTCAGAGGTTGGGAACTTCAGTGAGTGTTTTCTCTCTGCCCACTGGGACTTGGAAAGAACCCCATTCCCAGCCGTACTGGCCCTTGTGTCCCCTGTCGCTTCATGGAAGGGGTGGTTGGTCACACAGGCTGGGCCTCTGCTCACCTCCGAGGCGCACACGGTTATTTGTAGTTGTTTTCTTGTTGCCGTGCCGCCTATTCACACACCATGCACACACGCACCCCACACATGCACCCACCCACGCACATGCCTCCCACGTGTGTACACATCACACGTGTGTGCACATGCCTCATGTGTACGGACACATGTGCGCTCACCCCACACATGCCTCCCATGTGTGCACACTGCACATGTGTGTGTTGCGCGTGAACACATCTCGTGTGTGCCACGCATGCACATACCCCACGTGTGTGCACACACCTCGAGTGCACACCACATGCATGTGCACATACCCCACACATGCTGTATCTATCTCGTGTGTGTACTGTGCACATGCACACGGCCTGCGTGTGCATGCCTCACATATGCATGTACACACCTCACGTGTGTGCATGCACCACACAGCACACACATCACATGCACAAGTGTGCATCCCACACATGCATACGCACCTCTCTCGCACACCATATATACACACAAGGCTTCCTTCTCTGTGAACCATCGTTACCAACCAGTTGCCATCTAGGCCCAGGGCACAGGTTCATCAGGCCCTGCCCCAAGAGCCCGGAGAGAGAACGCAAGAGTCTCCTGTCTCATCGGGAAAATCCAAGAGAGAAAGGGACGAACGCGCGAAGTCCACGCCCCCGAGGGGGCGCCACTCAGCGCCCACTCGCTCCTTCCGCCGGTCCCTCCAGCAGTTTGAAACCATCCCTTGGTACTGAGAAATGGCCTTCCTGCTTTCATGTTCCAACTTCAAAGATTACTTTCGAAGTAAAGTTTTTTCAGTGAAATTCCAAAGGTTTTACACATGTGTGAGAGGAGGAGTTTGGCTGTTAAAACGTGTTCGCTCTGCCCCTCAGCCCCCTCAACTACAAAGGTGCTGCGCCCGCCTGCGCTTTGTTCTCTTAAACGTTACACCAGCTCGCTCGCCACGGCGCAGCACGCCGCCGCGGCCTCCGCCTCCACCCCCGCGTCTCATTTTTGTTCAGCGAAAGCCTGGCGGGGCAAAGTGGACTTTTTATTGCTGGAAGAAAATTTCCCTGTTTGGCACTGTTCACAACTCTGCAGCTGCTCCCCTGAACCCCAGTCTCTGTGACTGCGACAGCCACAGCGGCCCGGGGCTGGGGAGTGGGCTGGTGGCCCCAGTCGTAGCCGGAAGGGCTTATTTTTTTATTACAGTTTGCATTCGGTGCTTTTGCTATTAATTTCGGGTGTACCAAAGGGAGTGAAGCTTAGGGGCGAGTTTGCAGTGGCTGGCGGCGTGGACGTGGCTGATTTCCACCCGACCACAGAGCCGTCTAAAGCCCGGTGTTATGGCTTTGCTATTGTGCGTGATTTTGGAACAATAAACTTCGATAAGCCATCTTGAAAACTCTCTCCCCAATACAGTAATTAGGCCATAAATGTTTTCGTAGGAGAATTTCCTGAGATAGTCCCAAAGGCCCATAATTTCTCCCACAAAATGTGGTAACTAAAAGTGAAACATTTTGATGAACCTGTGGCACTAATGGTGCTATAAATAAAAATTGACGTCATTTATAAGTTATTTAAATAAATTTGGTCACTAAAATAAATTCCTCCCTGTATTACATCACTGTTAATAATTTTAACTGTGAGTTTGTTTACGTGAGAAGGAATTGGG
This sequence comes from Glossophaga mutica, assembly GCA_039655065.1. Lineage (NCBI taxonomy): Eukaryota > Metazoa > Chordata > Mammalia > Chiroptera > Phyllostomidae > Glossophaga > Glossophaga mutica. The sequence goes on from CM077305.1 coordinate 212,085,526, forward strand.
CCGAGACCCAGGGTCCCTCTGACCAGGCTGTCGGTGGGCTTGCTGAGGTTGCCATGGTGGCCCCTCGGACCCTCCACCTCGGGGTGTCCCAAACGTTGGCAGGAGCCCGGCTGAGTCGTGCAGGCGGCTGCAGAGCCAGGGAGGAAAAGGACCAGTGGTTCTTAGGCCACCTTGGCTCTGAAGCTCCCTCCGCTGCTGGGAAACAGGGTTTGCTAGGACAGCATCTTCGGACAGAGGCAGACTTCATCTGTGCCGAACGCTGGTCTGTCTGGTGACCGCCCTGCTCCGAGGTGTCTAAGGCCGTCAGGTCCTGCCTCACCCCAGCAGCGCGGGCCGGGAGAGCCCCTCTTTAACACCCACTTATAAAAAACAGGGGGGAAAGGCCTCTTAAATTTCTCAAACCACCTTTGTCCTTGGAGGTGTTCCTGGGGCCCCCTGCTTCTCCCAAACTGTCCAGAACTCCATGCTTCCTGCTTCCATCCTCACGAGGCAAGTTAAGCGGCTCCGCCCGTCAGAGCCCTGCTGCTCCGCGCTGGGCTGGCGAGTCCCCGCTCTCCATTCCCTCCCGCTCTTTGTCCCACCCGGTGGCGGCCCGGGGGCTCATCCTGCGGGGAGCAGCGTCCAGCTGCGCGCAGCCACATTCCACTCTGTAATCGGTCCCAGGCTTCTCCTGCACACACACCCCTCCCCGCCCCCCGCCCAGCTACACCTTCGTTTTCTCAGAACTCCGTGACTCCCTCTTCCCTTCCAGCACCCGCGGTTGGCTCTTGGGTGGGGTCAGTTTGCCTCAAGAAGCAATCACTTCGAGAAAGTTACGGCTTTCATGGGAGGAAACGTGGGGAGCAGCCAGTTGGGCTGAAATTCAAGTGCTGTGTGTCTGTTGGGGTTCCTGGCCGGCTAGACACCTACTCATGGCACCCCAGTTTGGCGGATGACAAGTTATTCCGTGTCCTGACCTTGCGGTTTCCACCAGTAACAGACACGTCCGGGCCCAAGGACACAGCTCCCTCCACTTCTGCCTTCTTTGCCTTCCATCTGCCCTCCCAACGCCTCCCGGGGCAGACTTGCTGGAAATGGGGCAGTGTCCCGTCTCATCCAGCAGAGCGAAGAAAAGCGGGGCGGTGGAGTAGCACCCCAGCTCCTGCTGGCCATTTGGGGTTTTCCCGCAGAATGTTTAAAGCCGCGCTGTGTTTTCACAGCCTTGGGCGAAAATGAAATCACGATTTGGCCCTTGTCCAACCTGGATGGAGTCGAGCTGAGGGCCCGAACGTCAGGCGGGTCCGAGCTCCGCCAGAGCTAAACAAGGAAAACAAGCCCCGAGGGGCGTGCTCTCGGAGCACACCTGGCACTGGCCGGGTGGGGAAGTCGGTCACAGTAGAGACGGAGCTGCCCGTTAATGAATGACCTGGGTCCTCTGGGCACCCAGACTAGCAGCCCGGAGCATCCTGCCACCGAGGGGCCGCCTTTGACTTTGGGTTTCGGGGTCCCTTCCAGGCCTCCACTCGGGCAGTTTTTCCACTGACCCGATAAATGATTACACGGCAGCCGGGAGACGCATACTCAACACCCGGGTCTGTTAGTGGCCCTCGGGGTCCGAGTGAGCAAGCCGGAAACCTCTGAGCCCGGCGTCCTCATTGAGAAACTGGAACAGGGTTGGCCCCACGGGCGCAGGGTAGGAGCGAGTGTAAAGGAGATAAGGGGTGTTCAGCCACGTCGGGAAGGTGCAAGGCACCCAGATGTCCACTGCGTGGTTCTTACAGCGCCGGCCCCTGAGCTCCCGCCTCTGAGCTGCTCCGTGCCCAGCCCATGCCCCTTCCCCCACACACACCAGCCAGCCTGCAGGATTTGTTTCCTCTGAGAGGTCTGGGATTTTTAAAAATGTATGGAATACTCCCTGGAGCATCAAAGAAAGTAGTTTTAAGAGGAGGCGCCTGGTTTCCTATTGGGCCTTGCCTTTCACAATGGTCCCTCCATCCTAATTCTGCGGTTCGCCGCTCCCCGCTGCCTGGGCCCTGAAAGCCTCACGGTGGAGAAACCACTTACGGTGTCTTTTTAAGCCATCAGGTTCCACCAAATGTGTCCTTTCACTCTTCATTCGGACTGAAGTGTCTTTTAAAAAATTCAGGGCAGATTTTCAAGGGGCTGGAAGTCGTTACCCAGAGAGGCACTGGAAGGTTTAAGGAGGAAAGTCAAGAATCCAGTACAACTTAGAATGTGTTCATTCCTTAGCTTCAAAACATGAAGAGCTCGATGTGCGTGAGGTCATGTGAGCAAAAGCCTTCTGTCTGGATTCCAGAAAAGACAGTCACAAGCTATCTGGATTTATCAGCTTTTTTTCCTGCTATTGAAGGGCAAAGCCACAGAAACCCGGAGTACCCAGGAATCTCACTGCGGACAGAGACAGGCAGACCAAGGGCCTTCTGGGTTCCTTTCTTCGTGTGAGCTCCAGGGGCTCAGTGCGCGGGGGGTGTGGGCTGAAGGGACGCCCAGGGCTAGGTCCCACACAGCAAGTCCTCGGGCATCAGTGAGCGGAGTGCCCACTCGTGCCTTGGCCCTGGTGTCACCTGACATCTTGTCCGAGAGAGTGTAGGCGCTCCCACGGCCTGGCCGCCTCTCACAGCCATACCACAGGCTGGTCCCGTGGGCCTGCGGGGTTGTGACAAAGGAGAGGGTCCGTCTAGCTCAGTGCCTGGCACAGAGTCCACAGCGTTGACCAAGCGGCACCCGTCACGGGTGCCGCAGTGCTGCCTGCCCCCACGGAGGCCAGTGCCATGGGTGACGGGGGTCCCGATGGTGCAGAAGAGCATCACGGAACTGAGCCTGTGAGGCCCTTGACTCCGGGCACAGAGTGGAGGTTCTCATGGTGCCGTTGTCCCGGAGTCCCTCAGCGTGAGTCTCCAAGGTGTGGGGCTAGGAGTCTGTGTTTTTAATGAGCATCCCAGACCTGACGGGCCCAGCTGGAGGTTTGGGAACCTGTGGTTTGGAGAGAAAGGATGCGTCTCCTGGGGCGCAGGGTCCAGCTTCCAGGATCTGTCTGTAAAGCACCAGCCAAGGCCGCCCTTCCCCCTCCCTAGTCTGGGCTGGCCCCCCCATCTACAGGGGCGCCTTGTCTCCCAGAGGGAGGGCTTCGAGGTCTGAGTTGATTTTCAGTAGGCTGGCTTCATGGGAAGAGTCGCCCTGGCTGAGAAGCGGTGTCCTCTGTGATTTGGGTCGTCCGCCTGGGCTTTCCACGTGGGGCTCCCACTTGAAACCGTTAGTGGGGAGAGACCTGAGTCAGGGCCGCCGCCCCAAGCTTGTGCCTCGGTTCTTGCCTCGCTCGCAAGAGATGAGTTAAAGTGGGAAACAACGCGTGTCGTGGAAATGAGACAGCAGGTTTATTTATGAGGCGCACACAAGCACGAAGCTGCAAGCAGGCACCCAGCTAGTCTGATGCCCCACAGGCAGAGGGAATAAAGTTGTCAGCAAGTTTGTTAGTAAGCTCATTCTGTACACTTGAGCCAAGGCTGCAAGTGGGCACTCAGCTCATCTGAGTGCGCCAACTATTGGGGTTCTGGGATTAATACTTTACTCAGCTTCTAGGTACCCCTCCTTCTCCCCCTTCTAAACCTTGGGAATAACGTGCGGCGACAAAGCCTTTCTTTCTCAGCTGGTAAAGGCTCTTCGTCTTAGTGAAATTGCTACAGAGGCCCCCTTTCCCAGTGCAGAGTCCCACGACGCCCCTCCTCCGGTGTGATCCCTGCTTGCGATGTTCAGAACGGCCCACAATCGCACCAGACCGGCTCAGGACTGCTGGGTCAACGGTGAGACGTGTCTCCCGCCTCCTCCCCACCTGAGTTTGCTGCCCAGCCCACGTAACAGAACCACTGCTTTCTCCCAGCCCGTGGCATCTACGGGCTCCTGTGCCTCAGCCTCAGCCACCCTGGAGGGGGCCCACCTGTCTCCTCGAGGGGCCCCCTGGCCCTCTCCCAGATGAATCTGCGACACACCCTGCAGCCTCTAAACTTGGCATAGTCCCACCTGGCCACGCGGGCTTCTCTGAGGCTCTGCTGGCTGAGCAGGGGCCAGGCCTCACTGCATGATGCGCTCCGACTTGGCTGCTGCTTGCTGAAGATGTGCCTGTGAAAGTCACGGGCAGCCGGGCCCGACAGTCTCCACCTGAGAAAGGAAGGCCGTCCACAAAATAGGCCGCCGACCCTCTGGCGGGGGCCTGCCCGTGTCCTTGGATCTGTTTATCCCCCGAGTTCTGACGCCCCGGTGTTAACTCCCAGCAGACGTGTGTCCAGTTGTGCCGGTGTGGGCCCCCCGAGCTCCCCTTTGCTGCCCTTCGCTGTGCAGGCAGCTGCCGGTGCCCCATCTCTTTCCAAAGCCTCTTTGGTAGGATGGCGGGACCGGAGGGATGTGGAGCCAGCTGATGCCCGGGCCAGAGGGGTGGGCGGCCCCCACTGTGTCCAGGGCAGCGGGGCGGGGGCAGGACCAGGCGCCGGAGAGACTTGCCTGAGCGTCGTCCCCTATGAAACGGGGGCGACGATGCTGACGGCGCAGACACGCATGCCTCCCCTCGAGGGGCAATCGTGGGGAACCAGCCAACACACGGCGGCACCTAGAGCAGGGTCCGCACAAAGCAGGCGCTCGGATAGGCGTGACCTGCCGCCGCCGCCGCCGCCCGCTTTGGGATTTAAAGGTGACCGGTGAGGTGTGGGGACAAGCCCCCGTCGCTCCAGGTCCCTGGACGGAACGGCTACGTGTGTGGTAGAGGCTGTGTTCTGGGGGCAGGAAAACAGAAGCAGGAAGTGTGTAAGGGAAGAGAAACCCACCCTTCTCTCTCCGAAGAGGGTGGGAGCAGGGCCTTGCTGCCTTTTCCATCGTCCCCAGTGGGCTTGTGTTCTGGCAGCAGAGCGCCCCGCCCCCCCCCCCCCCCGCGCCCCCGAGACACCCCCGCAGGCTGGCGCTGTGACTCTCCAGGGAGCGCCGTCTATTGTCTGTGAAAGGCGCTGCTGGGGGGTAGTTCGCCCAGATTCCCAGGTTTGTAATTAAAACAGTCGAGGAACGATTCTCGCCATCTATGTATAAAGAAGAAGAGCTGAACAGGAAGTCTCTTTTAAGCAGATGTTGTGCTGTGAGCCGTGGAGAAATACTATTTTGTCATCAACCGCGCGCGGTTATCTCAAGACTTGAAGGAAACTAAGGGAACATCTTTTCTACTAACCCAGCGTTTTTTAGCACCTAATATCATTTCACATTTAAAGGTGACAGCAATATCTTTAACGTTTTTCTATTGGATTAATAACGTTTAATGTTCAAAGCAATAAAGCGAAATGTTTTCGTGAGGGTGCTTTATATCACTAGTGGAAAATTTGAGTTTAGAAAAAGAAAAAAAAGACCACACACACAAAGTAATAGACGTCAAGAGCCATAAACTCCAAAGGGAGCCGGGCGCAGAGGTGGTTTCGCGGAGCCCGTGGGGGGCACGGCCTGAGCCCGCCCCGAGGGGGTGCCAGGCGGGGCGGCGCGCTCTCGCCCACACCCCCAGCCATCCATCTGCACCCAGCAGCGGAATATGACAATGTTAGCATTTTTCATTTCCCTGACGTTACCATTAATAAAGCAATGATCCAAAAGGGGCTTTGCTGAGTCTGTTCTTTATGCTCCCATCACTCACGACTAGATAATTTCACACAGGATCGTTTTAAAATTAAATGACGATAAAAACGCTCTGCTGTTCTGTGTTCACCAGTTCATAGAAGTCTATCAAGTCATTAATGTGTCATGACAAACTGTTCGATGGATACAAGAGTAATTAATTATTTGAATAAATAACAAGTTGAACTTGGGGCTCTGAACCACGATGACACACGCATCCCATTAAGGGCGTCTTGGAACCTTTTCAGGGCACCGGTACGAAGAGTTAAAAGGCAGGCCAGGGGGCTGGAAATGAGGAAGCACAACGTCGCAAGCACGGGGCGGCGTTTTACAGGGAGAACGCCCGAGTGTCTCGTCTCCGTGCCCGTGTGGAGGGCAGTGTTCAGAGCTGCCCGGCAGGGGCCGTTTCCAGATACACTTGATCAGTGGTGATTTCAGGGAACAATTACACAGATTTTCGTAATCACCATTAATCTTCGCATATTTTTCAAGATAATTACTGCAATTATTACTTGGATTTCTCTTTTACATGCCCATTGTGGAAAGGAACAAGTGCTTATTATACTGGATAGTTCAAAGAGCCTGGGATTAAAGTCCTTTGTCATCTCTGTGCTCGCTATTTCAGCTCATGTTGCCTCCGAAAGTTCATCAGCTTTAGAAATTAGAGTGATATTAGCAGGCTCTATTATTAAGTGTTAAGGTTGAGCCTAGAGTGCGGTAAGAGCGGACGGTTGAACTGCTCGTTTGTGGGGCTGCTGAGTTCGGTCGGAATTGCTGTCATGTGGCAGGAGATGCCCGTGACAGGCGCAGCCAGAGACGGTGGCAGCCTCACACCTGTTTTCCATAATAGACTCACAGAGCGAACTCAAAACCAATATTTGGAGACTATGTTTTTGTGACATGCCCTTTAAAGGTTAATATTAAATCTGAAATCTGGGTAATTTACGGCATTGTGCTTCGTACGCACAGCAGCTAGACGGAAGGACGCACACTCCCTGGTATTTCCACGTCAGAGTGGGCGTTGGGTCAGACGCCAGCTCTGTCTCGAGCTGCCCCCTTTTGCTCATGTCAAGTGTGTCCATTGGAGCTGGGTTTTGGAAAGTGGTGTACTGCTTTCAAGGGAAGTCATTTGCACAGGGAAAAGTTTCTGGAAAATTCTGCTCATTGGAAACATACCTGCGTATGTCCAGTGCGTGTCCTCCTGTGCCCCTTCCCAGCTACGGTGTCACGCCTGCCATCCCACACCTGCTGTGGGGACCGTCGAGAGAGCCTACCCACCTCCACCCGGTCTAGCTTCCTGCGGGGGAGTACGGCCAGGCCTTTGGTCTTGAACTGGGAAGTCCAGTGTTTGAGCTTCCTGTGAAGCAAGGAAAACATAAGGCATTGAAATGGCTCTTCGAGTGGTTAGTTTCATCATCCAGTTATGACCTGTTTCAGAGGCACACGGTCTCATGTTAGCACAAGCCAGGCTGAGGGTGCCTGACCTCCCGTCCTTACCTGCAGGTCCCTCTCCCTTTGGCCCTCAGGTCTGTCGCTGTGACCGGTCTTCGGGAATCCCCCAGCAGCTCCAGGTGGGATGAAGCTCGGGCTCTGCTCAGGCAGCACCTCCCGAGGCGCCTGCCCGTCCTGGGCTCACACCCCACCCCAGGCTCACCCTGAGTTCTCGTGCTCACTCAGGAGTGCCCAGGCCCCGGGGAGCGTGATCCCGCGAATCCAGGTCAGGGGATCTCTGGGCTGCGGTAACAAAACGTCACATGTGGTGCCATTTTTAACCTGTGGACAGGCTCTCTTTGAATCTTAAATGAAATTTATGACAAGCGTGTCCCTCTCCAGTGTGTGTGGCACTTCAGCTGACTGCCCTGCGACTAAGGCACTTGGGCACGTAACCAAGCTTGAGAAGTTGACTCATTGATGTCCCTTTTTCACAGAGTCCTAAAGACTTCCCATTACAAAGTACAGCTTGCTTCTAGGCGGTGGCCTTCGTTCACGTCTTCCTTGCAGGCCCTAGGCCAGCACAGATCGTGTCGTCGGGCAAGGACGTTGGGACATGTGATTAGAGTGCGCCCTAGGTGAACAGACCACCGATTCGATGCACCTCAAAGGGGTAACATTTCAGCCAGTTTCAGGGGTTCCTGAGCAGGAATGGGCCCTCCTCAGCAAGGAGGGGGCGTATCACATACAGAATGCGTGACTCGGTCAGAAAAGGGTGTGGCGTGTGGGTTAGGACCTGTGAGGGCCTGGATGGTGGCACTTGGACGTCACCCTGTGAACTTCAGGAAACAGTCGAAGTGTTTAAGGAAAGGAATGAAGGAACAGGACCTTCCTTTGGTCTTGTTCCTTGTCACAAGCTGACTCTCGGTCTCTGCAGTGGGCACGTGGTCTTGGCCACGGGTGGTGTGGTCAAGTGATGGCCCCTTAACATCTTCCAGGTCCATGCAGCTTCCTATCACCCTCCGGGTTGTACTTTTCCACCCCCACCTTCGGATGACGTCTTCGCATCCTGTAGGAAGGTGTTGCCACCTCACGCTTCGTATGGTGGGAATGCGATGGGTTTTATCTTCACTTTGAGCAAAATGCAGTTGGTCTCTGCCCCAAGCCGTTAAGTACTTAGGAAGTTTTAAAAAGCATTTCTGCAGCAGAGCGAGAATGTCCGCATTCCCATACCCGGAGTTTCTCGTGGGTGCGGAGTGTGGGGCAGCCACTCGGAGTCCTGCTCTCTGGACTCCCGTCCCCCCTGCTCCACAGCCCAGAGACCCACGCCGAGCCAAAGGGAGGCAAGGGTCCTGTTCAAAGCCCACCCTCCATCCCCGGCTGCTCTGAAGAAGGGCTGGAGGACTCCTCTGGGACTGTGGAATGGTGGAGTGGCCCCACTCGATGACGAAAGTGGCAGTTACTGGCAGGCGCTTTGTGTCGAGATGAGGGCACTAAGAAATGTGGAGCGGGGCTTCCTGATTACCCGCGCCAAATAGAAGCTCAGAGAATATTCATGTGTGCAGGCACCTCTATTGTGAAGCGTATGGCATTTCCTACTGACGTGGCAAATTAATTCCTGACAGAGGCAGCTTCCTTCCCTTTCTCTGGGGGCTCTCTTCCAGGGGATATCAAGCAGCCCGGGCCCACCTGGGGCCTTGCTCCTACCGTCGAGCTTGACGTGGCCCACTGGAGGGGGCAGGTGCCAGGGAGAGCTGTGTGGTCCAGGGCCCCCAGTGAGGTCCTCCTGGGCGGGCCTTGCTTCTGCCCCTTCAGAAACCTTTGGATTGGGGCTCACAGCCCACTGGCTCCATAATTTAATGCGGCCGCACTTCTGTTTATATGTAAAAGAAGGTAGGAAAAGAAAAAGCTCTCCTACCTTAGAAAGGCATTGACCTCTAGTGCAGTGATGATGATGATGATGGCGACGATGATAGTTATTAAGCACTTGTTTATACCTTGGGGCTTTACATTTTTACCTCATCAAAATGCCACAGCAACCCAGGTATTATTTTCCCCTTCTTTCTATTGTGGAGGAAAGAGAGGCACAGAGATTAAATGCCGGTGCTAAGTCAAAGGTGGGGCGGAGGATCTGATCCACACACATTCCTGGGAAGAAGCACTGAGTGCAGGCTCTGTGAGCTCGGCCGAAACAGCTGCAGGTCGGGCGGGGCTGGCCCGTCCTCAGTTGCCGGGTCACCCCCTGAGCAGCGCTGCAGAGTGGGCATGATTACCCTTCTTTGACAGATGAACGTCCGAAACTCAGAGGCCGAGGGACTTGCCCAGAGCCCCACAGCCAGCCAGTGGCCAAGCTCACCCTGTCGGACTCCAGCGCCTGCTCCTTCCTCCCCACGGGCCCGCCTTCCACGTGTGGCACTCAGAAGGGTCTCGACATGGCTGATAAATCACTCCTTTTGGCTTATGAATAACGTGGCAAAACAAATTACCTTGGGGATCTAGACGGAAGTTGTTGGCCTTGTGTAAACTCAATTGGAATGTCACCGAGTAGACAGCTCTGGAGGCGTCTACAAATATCTTCCAAGGAATGTCCCCAAAGCGAAATCACCGAGAACGCAGACTATGCTCGGTGTTTTGGTTTGCAAATGAGTTTTGAGAAATGGCCTTGAGATCTTGAGTTGTTGGCATCTTTCCCACACAAATGGTGGAGGACTTTTGAACCACGGCGGGAAAGGGGAGAAGAAAGGGCCGGGTTGCTGATTATTTACAGCTCTGAGCCCCAAGCCGGCACAGAATTAAAGGCCTCCTACCACTCCAGTGGCGTTTAATTTTATCCTGAGCATGACTACCTGCCAGGAAGCACATTGTTTGCCACCATCTCTGCAAGTACTTCTGCGGTACCATGACTCAAGTTCACTTAACACTGCTTGACAACCGTAAGCAGGTAACAGTTGAGATGCTGGTAATAGAGTCTTTTTTTAATTTTACATTCTCTACCACACGATTTTGTGACTCTGGCATGCACGTTGAAATTAATGCATGTGTTGATTGGAGCATTTTTTTTTTTAAGGAGTTGGCAGCCCTGAGCAACTGTGGGTACCCAAGGCAACGCGGTGGCCCTGGGTCCGGAGCCCTTGGGAGTTGGTCCCCGGTGGGTGTGGGTTGAGCCTATAGCAGTCCAAAGATGTGTGTTTCCAAAGGGGAAACACCCAGAAAAATCCAGGGGTGTTTCTGAGGGACTGCCTTGGCAAGTAAAATGAGAGTTCTCATAGGAAGGAAGGTGCAGGAGCCGTAACCCTGTCTGTTGCCAGGCAAAGTTCCCACAGAGTCACGGCAGAGCTGCCTGTGCAAGCAAGAGTCCAAGTTTATGTCCCACCAATACACAGCATGCAAACTGGACTACTTCCCCAAGAACAGGAAGGGCAGGCATCCGGGTCAGCTGGGAAAAAAAATCGCCCCCACCCCCACCTTTCCCTTTTTTAAGAGGGATGCTATTCATACAGTAGCAGATCGGAGCTTTATTTGTTTGAACGTAGCAGATTCTGTGAGCATTCCCAATCCTCCTGACTCGCAGCACCAGGCTGTAAAAAGAACAGTTGAACGAGCTCATTGTTTCCTGTTTTTTTCTTTCATGTATTTTACAAACACTCCGGTGACAGCCCTGACACGCTGATTCCTGTGTAGTCGCACTTCAGTTTGGGATTACAGCATTAATAACAGAGTTCCATGCATCATGCCATTTTTAAGCATGATCGTTATGATAAAGGGCATATACTTAATTACAGGCCTGCTTAATTACAGCTCTGTTGAAGCTCGTTTGTTTAGGAGAATGCTAATTGTGCTACAGAGCCTGCGGCACTGCCTCGCTTGCGGGCGGCTGGAGGTGGCTCACTGGATGCGCGGATCAGCGTTTTGTTAAAACTGCCACCAAAAGGAAAACTGAGAAAGGAAAAGAAGGAAACGCTGCCCTGGTACTCGAAGGAAGCCTGCCTGGCATGCGCCCCTCGCTTCACCCCTCCTGCCCTGTTGCCCTTCCTTTCGCCCCGCAACAGCCCCCTGAGACAGTGTCTGTTATCCCCACTTGACAGAGCGGGTCACTAAAGCTCAGGCAGGCGAGGCAGCCTGCCGGGCCACCCCTCTGCCGCCTGCTCGGTTGGAGGAAAGGCCCGGGTCTGTGGACCCTGCCACCCACACTGCATGTCACCTCACGCTGAGCTCTGGGCTCAGATTCTGGCTCCCTCAAGCCACAGAACTGCTCTGAGCCTCAGTTTCCCGAAGTGTAACTTGCAGGAGATCATGCTGATGGTTGTTCGGTGCATGCTCACTACCTAGCCTGCGGTCATACGTGTGGGTTTCCGTTCTTTTCCTCCCTTTGGCAGAATGGGGCGGGGGGAGAAGGCGTGTTACCGCCGAGCTTGGGGCGTCTTTGCTCTGTCGCTCAGGGAACTGCCTGGGCAGTGTATGTCACTGCCGCGTGCCTGGGAATGCCACCTCAGGCACCCACGAGGACAGGGCAGGCTCTGTCCCTGCTTCTGGGTTGCGACCACAGAGTGGTCAGGCTGCGTCCATGTGAGAATCCTGTAGAAGCTCCAGGCTGACTGAGAGGACAGGCTGGCGACGATAACAGAGCCACCATGGCCCAGTGGTGGCTCCGTGAGAGCAGGGACCTCTCACTCCTGGCTCCGTCTCCAGCCCCCCTGCCACGCGTCACTCGGAGTAGGGCTCAGCCATAGACGGTGCTGGAACAAGGATCAGTCTCGGGGCTAAGAGCAGGGAAGGCGAAACACTGGCTTCAGCTGGGGAAGCGGGGGAGGGAGGGACCGTGCCTCCTCCCAAGACGCCAGGGCGCAGGTGATTTATGAACGCGCTCTTGGAACACGTGAAAAACGCGTGCCGTTGATTTTAAGAATTATGTGTGGCAAACCTCTAGATATTTTAAAGTACGGAGAGGCTGCCCAGATAAGGAGAGTAGAAATGCACGTTACAGAATTAGAAGGGGATTTAGCGGCCCCACAGATCAGCTTTGTACCCGGCACACAAAGTCCCTCCCCAGCTCCGCGACACGTGGCCGCCTTCTGGGCCCTCGTCATCCAGCCCCATCAGTCCTTCGTCGCATCTTCCCCGCGGAGGGCAGCCGTCCCCGCTGAACCGCACCCCACCTCTCTAGCCCCTCTTCCTGTGGCAGCTCCGAGGGTACGTGCAGACGTTCGGTGACGGCCACCTTGCAGTCTCCTCCTTCTGGACGGGAGTCCCCATCCTGCTGAACTTCCCATGGGCCGGGCACAGCGCTGGGCTCCAGGGTCCCAGCAGGGCAGGGATGAACGAAAGTGGACAGTGCGTGCCTTTCTGGAGCATCCGGCCTGATGGCCTCCTCTCCTTGCCTCCCGTGGTCCGGCTCCGGGTCCCTCACCATCCTCGGCCTCCAGGGAGGCTGCCGGATGGCCCTCTGGGAATTCGGTCCCGGCACCCAACTCCAGACCGAGGTGGCGACTCCCTGGCTCTGGTACCAGCACAGCAGCACGGGGCCTCGCCGTGGCATCACCCCCGCCCCACTTTTTAGATGGGGACTCACACCGTTCATCCACAAACCAATCGGTGTCCACGTACTCCGAGTCTCTTTCATTCCTTCTAGCACAGTTGGCGTTGGGACCCAAAGTACAGGACTTAACGCTGACCTTTCTTCTCTTGAACTTGGCCCATAATCCCAGCTTTCTGAGATCTTTTATTGGGCTTCTGTGTTACCAGTTGGCGGACTGTCCTCCCTGACTCCCCACCGGCCACATGCTGGATGGGCACGTCTTCAGTGACGTAATCGATACCGTCCTGGGCAACCTCCAGAGAGGTCGCTCAGGGTCAGCCTCAGTCCGTGGATCAGCTTCTTGTACATGGAGTCCAGCCAGTTAGGGACTCCCCTACCCTTAACGTCGTCCAGCCGTATGTATCTGTCTTACCCACTTGGGTAACACGAGGTATTTTGTCCAATGCTTTGCTAAAATCCACATCCTTTCAACCTGCCATAATCTTTGACGTATTCATTTTTTTAAATAAATGAAATTTGGCTCGAGGATTATCTGTTTAGCAAACTCGCACCGGCTCCCTGGCACCCTGCCGCCTGGTAAGGAGCGCCACACGTGGACGAAAGTCTCTCGTTCCACTGGAGCGAGCGCCCGTCCCCGTGTCCCCGCCCACGGGGTGCTGTCCACTCGCCGCCTCTTCTGCTGTTTTCTAGGAGAATGTGAAGAGCGTCAAACTGAGCCTGTGTTTCTGTCGTGAACGCTAAGATGCAGTGGTGTCTTGTCCCAGATGTCCTCCCTTCTCTTTGGTGGGGGCGGGGGCCACAAGGACAGCGTGTCGGCCCCCGTCTCCAGCCTGCGCAGGGTGTGTCTGTGACACAGAAACAGAGCCCACCTCAGGAGCCCACCTGAGGACCAGAAGGTGTGCTTTCCCCAAACCCCGTGATTGCCCCCTGAGGGGGTTAGCCCTGCTCCGCCCTAGCCACTCCTCACCATCCGGCAGGTCCCCAGGTCCGGGAGCAGGGACTGCACCCTGGCAGGGCGGGTGCAGAAGGCCAGCTGGGCCTTGTGGCCGTGCCTGGGTTCCTGCTCCCTTAGGCCTCATGGAATTCGTTCGGAGTGTGTGTGTGCATTTGTGTGTACACGTGTGTAGGTAGATATAGAATAGAAGACTGCATTGCATGTTCCATAAACATATAAAATAGACACACGTTATACATTTACCTACATAAAAGTTTATTTGCACAAAGTGTGATACATGTACGTAAAAACGCTATTATTGCTAATGTGCAAGTTTTACAGGTTCCTTTTTTCTGGGTCCTTTCACTTTTCTCCCCGATTCCGACTTGCAGCCCTCCCAGGCCCATCAGCCGACCCGGGCAAACCGCTCTTCCCAGCTTGTCGTAACTGGCGAGGCAGGCACCTGGCGAACGCCAGGGGCGGGCCAGCACGGCCCAGACAGCCAGTCCTAGGTTCCTAGAGCTTTCTTTTCAAAGGCCTGCCTGTCGGTTGGAAGAAGGGGTAAAAGCCCCCTCCTGGGGGGCCTGCTGAGGATCTGGGGTGGGGGGTTCCCCGAGTGAGCCCGATGGAGGCGGCGGCTGCGTGACATCGCAAAGGCACCATACACCAGCACTGTCCACGCTAAGACAGTTAACTTTCTATTACGCAAACGTAGCCTCAATTATCAAAATTAGGAAACACAACAAAGCACTCCTCCCTGCTTAGACCTTCTCCATCCCTGGAGGTGACTCCCAAACTTCTTGAAACCCAGGGCTTTGTGCCTCCCTGCCAGCGGGGTGTGTGGCAGGCAGCGACTTACCAGATTTTCAAAGGGGTCGGTATGTGCCCCAGGCTGGAGCCCCACCCCCCACCCCCCACCCCCCACCGTGCTCAGGGACACTCCCGTGGGGAACAGCTTCCGTCACTGTCCCTGCATGAGCCCCTCTGGGCTGTGCCCTGTGCCAGGGACACGGGGATGCAGAGGAGACTCGCACGTGGGCCACCCACCAGGGAGGAGAGGTGGTGTTGACGTGTACGGGTGAGGGGAGGCCCTCGGGGGGCTGGCTTCCCCGCAGGAGGGGCTCTCTGAGCAGACCCCAGCAGGACGGCCAGTGAAAACATAAGGGGTGAAGGGAGGAGGCGTTCTGTGAAGAGGGACAATGCGGGGTGCAGGGCCGCATGTGCCAGTGAGGACGCCCCCCACCTGGGAAACTCGCCCATTCCCTTCCCTTTGGAGGGCAGGTGTGGAGGAGCCCCCGTCCCCCACCCCAGTGCCTCCCAGCTCACTTCCCCCGGGGGCATCGGGCCTTTGCAGGTCACCTTACCACCTTTTCAGAACACAAGTTCTCTAAACATGTGTTGACATTTAGACAGAGCTGTCACCAGGGAGAGGGCATTTGTCACTGCATCTTAACAGAAACCCCCAAACACTAATAAGGTCTTTAAAACGCCAGAGGCAGAATGCCAGGTGAAGGAATGGTGGGGGTTCTCGGCGTGGTGAGGGTGCTGAGAGGTGCTGTTGGGAAACCGCCCACCAGGCAGGCCGTGGGCGTGCCCCCTGAGCACGGTGCCCCAGGGTGTGCGAGGGGCTGGCCCTGGCTCTGGCTCGGCAGCCGAGAGGCAGCTGTGCGTGTGCAGGGAGGTGTACAGAGAGTGGCATGGACATGGCGGTGACAGCAGTGGGCTTTGGGACTTTAAAGGAGGGGTAAAGAAGGCTGCAGCTTCTAGTGCTTGACTTGGAATGGCCAGAAGGAGGGCGGCGCAGTAATGGCGGGAGGAAAGGCCAAGGAAAAGCAGGTCTGGGGAGAAGGCGACCGTGGGTCTGTCTGTGTGTGCACCGTTTGAGCACGCAGGCTCTTGCTGGCCCATAGGCCTGATCAGAAGAACTTAGAGAAGTGCCCCTGGGAGGCGTGGAGAGGGCGAGATAATGGTCCTGAGAACCCTGAAGGGCCCGGTGTGGACAAAGCAGGAAATCTGTGTTCAGAAATTCCATTTCCACCTGACGCACTGGTGAGTCCCTGCTTGCTACCTGGGTGACCTCGGCAGACCTCGACCTCGCTGAGCTTCTGATCCCCGGTCTGTGGAATGACCAGAAAGGCAAGTACTGCGTGCCTGCCTTTCTCCATGCACAGGGAAGGGGCAGACAGTTGGCGCCATGTGGCGTAAGTCCACACTGGGCAGACAGTGGCAGGACCTAGTCCTGCCCCTCCCTAGAAGGCCTGGTGGCCTGGTCACCGATTTCCCGGCTGTGGATGAGCACGCACGCACGGGCACTCAGCTCTCACTGGTGTGTTTGAGTGTGACCTGCTGGGCAGGGTTATTCGGGGCTTCTCCCCTCCTCGGGGGGAGCATGGCTCTGTTCACAGCCCTCAGCCGGTCTGCTTCTGGCTGTCACAGCAGGTCGCAGGCACCCTGGGATGGGAGTCCACAGGTGTCTCTGTTCCGGCTAGCGGCCGCACTTTGGACAGCAGCCTTTTGCAGAAAAGGTGGGGGCGGCGCCAGGGGCAGAATCCAGGCAGCTGCTGGGGCCAGCTGAGCTGGTTCTTCTTCTTCAAACTTACCAGAGAAAGTTTCATTTTTTTTTCCTTCCCTGAAATAAATTATGAATGTAGTTTAAAGTGAGCCATTTGGTCCATTTGGCTGCTCAGAGAGGATTTGTCCCAGATTTATTTTCCTTTCTTTTATTTCCTCTTCTGTTGCTTTTCTTCATTCTGCATCTGGGATTCTTCTTTCTCGGGACTCAGAAAAATTGTGCACCGCTCATGTATCCGAGGAGTCCCCATTTCCTATAGTGGGGGAAGCAAAGAACGCATCTCCCAGGAAACTGACTCACCGTGGCTTTTGTTCTGTCACTTATTTCTTCCTACAACCATGATTCACCAGAAACCAATCCGCCCGCGCGGTGAGGCCCCCACACCAACTGCGGGACTGCAGATCGCAGCCCAGTGGCTGGAGCCCCCACGGGGTGGCGGAGGCCACCGGCCTCAGCCTACTCCCAGCTCTGGTGGAGAAGCCGGGCCCTCGGACGCTCCAGGATTGCGTGCGAGCCTGGCCCTGGGCGTGCCCCTCACTAGGCCCTGTCCGCCGGGCCCTGTCCGCCGCGCCAAGCTTTCCAGCACGGACGGGGCTCAGTCTTCTCTGACGCTGCAGTTCTCGAAGTGCGCTGGTCCTGGGGGAGAGAACGCGCCAGGGGAGGCAGCACCGGGTCGCGGTTTCCTCCGTGCGCGTCTGACGGCAGTGACCTGGGGACACAGTGGGTACAGGGCTGTGGAAGAGGAGCGCCCACTGACAGAAACACACACACTCTCCCCACTGGCGTGTGCAGACCCGGCCTGCCCTGCCCATGCTGCCCTGTGAGACCGAGCAGGCCGACGAGCCTCGCAGGGCTGGGACCGGGTTCACGGGGGCGGCCGAGCAGCCCTGCGTGCAGCTGCTCCGTGCCGGGCGCTGGGCGGGCCCCGCACGCACCGCCCACTCACAGGCACTTCCACCGCAGGCTGTGCGTCCTCCTCTGAAACCCCACGTAAGCAGCTCGTTCAAAGCCATGGCCGGGATTCAGACCCGGTCTGTCTGACTCCAGAACCACTCTTTCCTCCAACCCAGGCGTTTCCCACGAGCCTGACAGCCTGGGATGTGGTGCTCGCAGCTGAGAGAATGTCCAGCGCGCCTGCTGCGGCCCGCCCCACAAGCACGGCTCTGCCCTCTCTCGGTCTCGTGACCTCTGTCCCGCGGGCATCCCTCAGTGGCTCCGCTGCTCGCTGGCCGGAGGCCCGGCCCCTAGGGTGGACGAGGGGCCCTCCTCCGCTCCCACAGCTCTGCCCACACAGCTGTCTGGTCTTCAGGGGAGGTGCAGGCATCTGTCTCCCGCCCCAGCTGTGTGTCCCAGGAGCAGGGACAGCACCTGTGCGCACGGCCCCCTAAGCCCCACACCCCTGCGTGCAGGTCGGTTGGTCCACCCACCCACCGACTTGTGCTGTGTCAATGTCTCAGTGGCTGAACATGGTGTCTACAATGCCATTTTCTCTTTTGTTCTTCTTTTGTAGCAATGGATGGTGTGCCTTTTATGATCTCAGAGAAGTTTTCTTGTGTTCCAGAAAGTGTAAGTTTTATGCATGATTTCCCTTCCTGTCCACGCCCCTGCCCAGTGGCATGCAGGGCTCCCGGGGCCCCCCGCACCCCTGGCTCCCTGAGAGTCACTTCTGTAGGTGCGTCCTTCCCGGCCTGGCGGAAGCTCAGCCCTGCGCAGGATGCCTGAGAGCTGGGAGCAGCGGGGCGAGGCCCCTCTGAGCCCCTTCAGCTAAGGCTGCCCATCGCAGGGACTTGACAATGAACGAAAGGGGGAGCAAGACAGACCAGCAAACTCGGACGCAGCCGAGCCTTTTCGTTTCAAATGTGATGGTTAATTGAGTTGAACTTCACTTGGTTTCCAAGTTCAGCTTAATTTTTGTTTTTGTTTTTGTTTTTTAATTTAACAACAATGGTGTCCTGCAAAAAGGAGGCTGCCTCATTCCTTCCACTTTAACTGGAGGCCCACGCAGGGCCAGGCCGGGCCGGGCCAGCCACGCAGGGTCTCGCAGCTGTGGGTCTCCCGCCCAGCACTGGCACCATGGCACACGCAAGCAAGCAGAGGCCCCAGCCGACCCCCAAGCTGTCTTTAGCGACCGAGACACTGAGAGAGCTGGTTGGGCCCAAGGGCCAGAACGCAGACCCGAGAGGCGCCCCCACGCAGGCACTGGGCAGCTGTGGGCTGGGGCTGCAGGCCCCGCCGGGCACCCCCGGGGCCCTCGTTCCGATGGTGCCTGCCCCCACCCCGGGATGGCAGTGGCCCCCCCCTTAGCTCTGCAGCCTGGCCCCCGCTGGCTCAATAGACTTGTTTCTGGGTGGTGGTGGTTGTTGTTTGGGTTTTTTATCCTTTCTGAAGAAGTTTGCTTTGAGCAGCTAATAAACGTGAAGGCCCCGGTTTGGGCACCAGCTAAAAGAATCCTTCAGTGTTTTCCTTGGATCCAGCTTAAAACCACCCGGCTTGCGATCTGACCTGCTCTGTAGTTTCCATTTTCATGAAATATAATAGGCCTCCTCTGAACCCTTCTGGTAAGCAGCTTAATCTTGAAAAATGCTCCTGACGTGACATGCGGAGCATGAGTAACTTCAGCCGACTCCACTTGGCCGCGTTGCCATGGAGACGCTGGCGCCTCTCCTGCCTGCTTCCCTTGGAGAGGCTGTTCTGTCCTGCACACCAGCTCCAGTCGGGAAAGTTTAGCGGGGCAGTTAGAGCCTAATGATACAACAGCTGGACCTCCGCTGGGTCCCGCGCGGCGAGGGCAGGCGGCCCGCTCACGCCGCTCGGGCTGGCAGCAGGTGAGAGCCGAACTGTTTTCTGGCTACTGGCAGCGGCAGCCCCGGGAGCCGAGTGCCTAATTCGGTGGCCCCGTCCCAAGATTGCCCTCACTAACGCGCTGCTACCAGGGCGCTGCCGACTCAGCAAGTGCTGGAGGCGCGCGGACTCGCGCCAAGCCCGGTGCCAAGTGCTTCCCTGCGCTTCTCTCGTTTAATCCTCCCAGCAGCCCGGCCAGGAGGGCCGCCCACGCCGCTTTTTAACAGGAGAGGAAATGATGAAGTGATTTAACCTGCGGCTGCATCGCCAGGAGGCGCGGGGCCCGGTTTTGAGTCCCGGTCCTCGGACTCCGAAGCCGAAGCCGGCCTCTCTCTAACCTCGCCTGGCAGGCCACCCCACCGGCCAAACTCAGGCTCTGCCCCCTCCTCTGGGCTGCAGTTCAGAACCGTGAAGGCCCTGGGGTTTGTAGGGGGCTCTCAGGTTTCGCTTGTTCACCCCCTACTGCCAGCTGCTGGCCTGGGCTACAGGAGGCAGGGCCAGTGCCCTCCGGGGACCACAGAACGCCAGGGTGCCCCGGGGACCAGGCGGGGGCCTCAGAGACAGGCCCCTGGGCCCCACCTGGCGTTTCAGCCCAGGCTTCTCTGGGCCTCCAGCTGACTCTCTCGGCCATGTGTGTTTGATTTTTCATGCTGTTTTGAAAAGCCAGCATCTTTTTTTTTTTAAGCCATCTCCCATACTCATGAAATTATAGAAACACCATGGAAATGCAATACTATTTTTCACCGCCATTGATTTCGGAAATGATACCTGATGGGCAGTTATTTCGTTCACCTTGCATTTTCAAAGGCCTGGCGTTCCCTCGGCTCCTTTCCTGGCACCTGGAGGCCCAGACCAGAGATTTGCTACCGGCCTCCTGGAATTCCTTAGGCACATTCCACCGAGTAGACTCAGGGGTCAGGGTGGCCTCTGGTGAAGCCTTGGGCAGCTCCAGCCCCCCAGCTGCCAAAAGCAAGCAAACTGGCTTTTGCCACGGGCAGGGAGCAGAGAGGCAGGAGTTACCGGTGAGAGTCGCTGTCTTTCAGGATGGCCGTGACCCTCCTGGGTGCTGGAGACAGGTGACTAGGCAGGGGTCTCTCCTGGAAGGGATGGACCCCACAGACAGGTTTTCTGGACGTATGTTCCTGGGCCACTTACCCTCACTAACCGCCACAGGGTCACACTGACTGACAGGTTTCCGTGGGAAGAGGGTGGAGAAAACGTGAGATCACATAGGGTGGTGTGGGTTCCCCACGGTTGTGCAGCCAGAGTCAGCGTGAAGGAGCATTTTCCAGCCCTTTGAAAGGAGGACTTGGTCTGTGTTCGCAGATGCAGCCCTTCGACCTGCTGGGAATCACCATCAAATCTCTGGCGGAAATTGAGAAGGAGGTAAGCCAGCCGCCCAGAGTGGGGGAGGGGGCACAAGCCGTCGCTTGCCCACCCCTGGGTCTCTCCTCTCGTCAGGGGTCCGTCCCAGGAACAGGAAGGACCTGGGTGTGGGGCACCACTTTGAGAAAAGCACTTCTGTTTCACTCAGATTTATTGCTTGGGAAAAGATACTCACATTTAATGTGGCTATTACTTCAAGTCAAAGATGACCAGCACCTCCTCGTCCTCTCTGAGTCAGAGGGTTTTAAGGGACAGACAGAACAATCCTTTGTGCTTTACTTTTAAAGATGTCTCAGCTTAAAGAAGGTGGAGTTGGGGGATGTGCGTGGAGTCCACTCTTCTGCCACCTTCTGCTGTAGGACGTGCCACCAGTAGGGGTGTGTAAACCACACGTCCCAGCTCCTATGCGGTTTACGGGGTCAGGGTACACCCCGCAATGTGCGATAAGCCACACCCCACTTGGCAGCTCGGTTTGAAACAGTCTGGATGCTTTCCTAATAAAGAAACCCAAGACAGGGGCACACAAGTGACAACTCGGAAGAAAGAGCGCCGAGATAAAGGAATCAGACTGGAGGTCAGACGCGCCCGTGTGCCCCCACTTCCCCGAGACAGCCCTGGCGCGCGCGCCGCCTTTTATGTATGGAAGCCGCTCGGCAGCCACACGCTGCAGCCAGCCCTCCGCGGCGAGGGGCATTTGTCTCCAAGATGGAAGCGGCAGAGCCGTTTCCATATCCCCGGCCCCTTTGGGTTTTCTCCTGTGTACCCCGCCAGCAGAAGCAGGCTGCATTATTGAAAGATGGCTGAAATCAAGGAAAATTGAATCAATGTGGTACAACAAATTTCCAAACCTGTCACAACAAAAACAAGACAAAAAAGTCCCCTTTGTCTTTGACTTTCAGTAAATCATAAAAACCAACTTGATTGTCAGCTATAGATTTTCTGGGGGGCAGGGTAAACTCGGGAAAAAGGATGGCTGGCTGGCACGTTGGTTAGCCAGATGCACACCCAGAATTCCTTGTTAGCCCTTCTCAAAATCAAGAGAGCCTGCCCACGGCCTGCCTGTGCGTGGGGCCCCACTCCCGTGGCACTCGGCGAGTGTGTTGGAAGGCCTTGGACGGTGGCCTGCTCTGGCTGCAGGCGGTAAAGCAGGAGCACAGCCTGGGACCTGTTTGGCAAGGTCAGGTTCATACAGACACTGGTCTAACCCAGCTCCACAGGGATGGGGCAAGTCCCACCCCCTGTGCGAAGCCCGAATCTTGGTGGAACCCATCACCCAGGGTTTCCACGAATACACATGCACGTACGTCAGGAGCACTGGCACATGGGTGCCCCTCGCCGTGGGCTGGGTGTCGTGAGGTGGCGTGTGCTGCAGACGGGGCCCCCATCTGAGTGGTGCCCTCTCTGCCCGGGGTCCTCCGAGCACTCACTGGGCCGTGGCAGTCGCCCCACGCTGACCAAGTGGGTGCTGCTCCTCCCCGGTTCGTGGGGCAGAAACGGAGACTCTGAGAGGTGAAGTAAGTTGCCCAGGCCGAGTCCGAGACCTAGCGTGTCAAACTCCAAGTCCTCTCCATTAGGAATCAAAGTCTGTGGCTCCATGAACCTCTGGGAGGCTGGTGGGGACAGTGGGGTGTGGGGGGCTAGGGGACCTGTGTTCTGACCCTGGCCTTCGTGTCACAGGGTGGAGTGAGGTAGGCGGGGCCGGGGGCAGGGCCTGTGCCCGAGGCAGAAACCACTGCCAACCTCAGCCCTCTCCCTGCTCCAAGGACGGGAGTCCGGCCCAAGGCCGTGTGCAGTCAGACTGTCCTGTCCTGTCCTGAGGGGGGATGCTCTGCACTCAGCTGCCCTGGGTGTGAGTCCAGGCTCTGCCATCTAAGCCTTCTGAGGCTCAGTTTCCTCTTCTGTAAAACTGGAATAGTACCAAAAACGCTCACCCTGTGGCACGTATGGGGTTTGACCGAGAGAGTCCTGTGAATGGCGTAGGACAGTGCCTGCCTGGCTGCTGTTCAGTTCGCTGCTGCTGCTGTCACGGTCACGGCCATGGCCGTCACTGTCCTCCCTGTCCGCAGGGCGGCGGGGGGTGTGAGCCTGTGTAAGTCCAGCTGGTGCCAGCGTGGCACGCTGCTCGGAGCTGGCGGCTGAGCGGCGACATCCTGGTTGGTGGAGCCGAGATTTCTTGTTTTTGGTGATGGGCGGACACCACACATCGGTATTCTCCGTTGAAGGAAGTCAAAGTGATGCTTAAAATGCAGGGAAAAGGGGAGAGGCCGGAAATGTTAAACAGGGTGTGAAACCATCACAAATACCCCGCAGCCCAGAACGCTGGGGAGTCGGGCATTCAGTGCGGGGATTTACACGTCACTGCCGCCGGCCGTCCGCGTGCATTTAATGGTGATTAGTGTGTTGGTACCCACACACATCGGTGAACGGCTCTGTCCTCTGCAAAGCCAGAGGGTTTTCTCCATAAATAAAACTGAACTTGCTCCTTTAGCCTCTGAACCCAGCCTTGCTGGGGGCTGGAGAGCCAGAGGGGGTTGCCCCTCTCTATTCCCAGCAGGTGTGGGTGCTCTTAGTGGGGCAGGGCTGGGCCTGGGGCAGGAAGGGCTCTGCTGGGCAGTTTTCTTTGCCCTGTAATCCAGAGTGTCCAACATTTTGGTGTCTCTGGGCCACACTGGAAGAGGAGTTGTCTTGGTCCACACGTTAGATACGTTGTGACATGCAATCACAAAAAGCCCTCAATGTTTTAAGTAAATTTGCAATTTTGTGTTGGGCCGCATTCACAGCCATCCTGGGCTGCAGGTTGGACACCCCTACCTGAGCGTAAACTACTGTTATGCCAAGCCCCCCACACCCTGTTCACAGGGAAACCTGGGCCGGTGGTCCCCGGGGTCGGGGGGGGACTTGGAAGGGCCTGTCCCTGAGGGCAGTGTGGTGCTCACGCCCAGACCCTGGTGGGTGTGCTTTCCTGCCCACTTGAACTTTACCTACCTGCACTGCCTGGGAGGTTTCTGAATTCACACCTGTGCCTGTCACCACCATTTGGCCCCGGGGCAGATCACTCCCTGAACGAGCCCCATTAGCCTGTCAGCCTTGAGCTTGGTGGTTAGGGACCGAAGGGGAACCTTCCAGTAGCCTTCCCAGGAGAGCTGTCCCTAGGTGTCCCCCACCATAGCGTGGACCCACCGTGGACCCCAGCCTGCCAGCCCAAGAATTGCCTGCCGTTGAGTGCCAGGTGGAAGAGGTGCAGTGTCACCTTGATTGTGGGTGGGCAGGGCACCTCAGCGCCCCAGAGGCCTGGTGAGCTCCAGGGAGAGGGCGAGGCTGGGACAAGGCTCTCTGGCAGCTAGGCCCAGAGCCGCTTGCCCTGCAGGCACTCGGACAGCAGGTGTTTGCAGAGACGCTGGTGGACTCTGGAAACAGTGGGGGCAGCGTGGGGCAGTGGGGAAGCCAGTGTTCGCGTGCAGATGCCTGGGGCAGCATCCCAAATCTGCCGCCCAGGGTTTGACTCTGGGACAGGTCCCCTAGTTTCCAACTCAGGTTGACCTACGGGCCTGGTGACCCCGCCCCCAGGTCCCAGCCCTGGTTCGTGGTTTAGGATTTCCCCAGTGGTTGTGGCCAAGGCAGCACTTGGGTAAGTTTCATGAAAGATGCCCAAAAAGGTTATGTTTTAAGGTCATGATTAAAATCCGTGTACATGCTATCGAGCAGATTTCTAAGGAAAAAAATCATCATAAAGGCGAAACCACTCACAACACAGAAATACTCGCAGGCAGTGTGGGTGGGTTGCTGAAAGTGAGCAAAGCCATGATTAATAAAGAAATTAAAATCTGACCGCCCCTGGCCCTTGACGGCGGTAGCACTTGTGGTTCCACCTGTCCAGGCCGCCCGTGTCCATCCGCGGCTTGTAGCAGGGGCTTTGCCGGGGAGTAAATTAGTCCCAGGCTTGAGAAAGTGAGATTTTGTTCATTTCCCCTCAGCCCCAGGAGGCGACCAGGGCGCTGGCTGGGGGCAGCTGTGGCAGCACTGGGGAGGTTTCCTGGCCCCGCCCCGCGGGGCTGGGCAGCAGCTGGGCCACCCTGGGGGCAGGACCTGGTGAGGGCCTCATTGTCCTCCCCGCTGCCCGAACAAAAGGTTCTCTCTAGTTGAGAGTCAGGAAAGTGTGATTTTGCAGCCGACCCCTGTGATGAAGCATCTTCTCTCCGAGTGCAGAGATGGGCATATAAATATTCTCTGTCTCTGCCGCTCTTTATTTCCCTTGTAAGCAGTCGCCCCATTTCTCCATCTGATGGATTCCGCATCGTCGCTGCCGCGGCGGGAGCGCCCGGCCGGCCCTGCAGAGCAGGCAGCAGCTTCTGCAACAATTCCTGAGTCTCAGGTACCTTTCCTGGCCAGTTTGTGCTCCTCCCCGCCCACTGCCCCACCCTGCCTCGCTCACAGACCAATCTGTCCCGCGTCTCAAGGACTGATGGCCAGGAGACAGTGGCCTTGATGGTAGTAGATTTCATGCTGCGTGCATGACGACCTGCAAGCCTTTTAAAAATAGGAGCCAGCAATTCCTATGATGGACGGGCACCCGACAAGCCCTCCAGCTCCGCGCACAGCCATTTCCCCACCTGCCACCCACCGCCACGGGAAACCACGGAGCTCACCTCCCTTCAGGGGGTGCCACGCTCAAACCCAGTGAGGGAAGTGTCGTTAGCCTGCCCCGCTTCCTGCTGGAGCAGACAGCCTCCATTTTCACTCGATTCTAAAGCCGAAAGACAAGGGAGAGTCTAATTAGTAAAAGGACGATCTAATATTAATCACTCCTTTAAAATTGACAAGGGAGGCAGTTCATTTAACCACTTAATTGCTACAGGTTTTTATGGGCTGCCGTTTGCAGACGTATTTAATGAAGAAGTTATAAATCTAAGGGAGCTTAAAATTTTAATTTTATACCTAAATATTTTCCTTGTTCTCATGTTTGTAGTCAGTCCTCCAGAGTGTAGTCACGTGGAATGTTCTTTAAATGAACATATTTGCTAACTGGCATGATTTCAGTTTTTAAAACATTGGTTCCAGCAATTAGGCATTTTTTTCAGTTCCCAAATGACTAGAGAAATTCGTCTTGATTATAATTGCTCTTAGCCACGCATATCTAATTTGTGTCTTTTTAAGTGTTAATTAGTAAACAGTTTGAGCTGACATCTTTATGTGTTTGTGTGTTGAAAAATGGGGCTTATTGCTTATTTAGCTCGGGGCCGATTCCACTAGCATTTACGTCACGACATTAAGGTGAAATTAATGGAAATTCATTTGGCAGCTCGAGGTAAGAAAAGAATTTTTGAATTCAACTTTTGGACGTTCACTTTCCCTGGGTTTCTGCCGGCCCCATGAGATTTAAGAGTGGATTTGGGACCTGCACGTGGTGGGAAGAAAGTGAGACAGAAGATTTTCGTATCAGTAATGAAATGGCAGAGTCCCAATTTTATAAAAGCAAAATGTTCATATCCCAGCACAATTGTTCATTCTCTCGACTTTTGGAAAGCTTTCATTGTGCTCGTTAAGGGGAAAGAATTTTGTGCAGGGAGATGTTGTGAAATGCGTGGTCCCTTTGCACCCTCTAGTGGTCAGGTCTTAAACTGCCACAAGAAGCAAGCTGCCTTCTCTCCACCTGTGAGATGCAACATTTTCACCACCCAGAATCTTTTTTTCTCTATTTATATTTCAGTCAGAAAGCTGGCATTTTGGAGGGGGCCATCTAGCTACTTTATTTACTAAGTAAGAATTAGTTAAATAAATAGTTAACCTATTCTGCTCCCCATTTTTACGTTTTTGCTCAAAGGCCCCAGAGCTGCCACCAGATTGCGCAGAGCTCTCTCTCACGCTGAGTGGAGACCGTTCCAGCCCACAACAAAGAAACCCAATGGATCCGTTTAATCGGTAGCCTTTCTGAAGGCACAACAGAAGTGTTAGCCTTCCTTTGAAACGTGGCAGTAGCTGGGGGACCACCCCTCCAGGAGCCTGCCCACAGCTTAGGAGCCGCCGCTGTACTGCCCAGGCAAGATTAGCTCTCTGCCCATAAATTCTGGTAGACCTCTTGGGCAGTTTATCATCTTAAGCAGCTACCCTGCCAATCAAAATCAATTTTCAGCATTTAGTGTTCTCCCCGGGTTCAAAGGTGTGCATGTTGATAAAAATGAAGACATTTCAGACACGTGACGTTCCCCACAGTCCCCTCCTGGGGGACACACACACGTCTGAACAGCACCCAGGCTCGCCGCGCGTGCCTTGCTTCCATACTTACAGCGTGTGGCGCACGCCCTTCGGCGGCGCTGCGCGCAGACCTGCCTCGTTCCCGTCAGTGACTGCGTCGTTTCCTTTGATAATCGCGCCATGATTTATTCAAGCAATCCTCTATTGATTGGCTTTTGAGTTGTTCCAATTATTCGCTATTACACGGCTGCAATATATTTCCTTGTTACATGTGTCTTCGCTCCCCTGGGCCTTTCTTTAGAAAAGTGTATGTTAACCATTTTGCCTTCTTTCAAAAGAAAGGCGTGCCCACAGAACACCCCACCTTCAGCATGACAGGGCCCCTGTTTCCCACATCCTCCCGTTGGCTCGGCTTCCCCGGGATTGAAAGGCGAACGTCTTTTCATGTGTTTATTGGCTGTTTGTATTTCTTTCACGAGTGTCTTCTGTTTGTACCCTTCACCTCGTTTTTTCTCTTGGCTTTTTCTTTAGCTTTTTCACTCATTTTTAAAGAGTCCTTTATGCTCTTTATAACAACCTTCTCTCCCTTCCCTGTTCACACCTACACACACACACCGGTGTCTTTTCGCCTTGTTAGCGATGAGTTCCACTACATTTTTTCATGGGCAGTTTTGTTTATGTTTGGCTTCAGATCATACTTAGAAGATTATAAAGATATTCGCTTTTATTTTCTCCTGCCCTTTTGAGTATTAACATATTAAAAGTATTAAATGTTTTTCAACTACTTAATCCATGTGAAATTAGAAGGAGAGAACTAGAACCATACTTGGTTTATTCTAAAATATTAGCCAGTTTCCTTAACATTAATTATTTTTCTTCAGTAAACTTTACGTACTATCTTTATCTAATACAGTCACATGCCACATAACAACGTTTGAGCAACAGTGGACCACATATACCACCGGGCTCCCATAGATTGTAGTGGGGCTGAAAAATCCCTATCACGTAGTGACATCATAGCTTTCCTGACGTCATTGCGCAACGTGCTACGCACATGTTTACGGTGATGCTGGTGCAAACACACCTACTGCGCTGCCGGTAATATACAAATATAGCAGATACATAGAATACATAGGACTTAATAATAAATACGTTACTAGTTTATGTATTTACATATAATTTTTTTAAAGTGTGTTCTTTCTACTTACAAAAGACCGCTTTCTGTAAAAACAAGTAGCCGCGTTATCGTGGCAGCAGCCTCCTGCCTCTCACCTTTACTGAGTCTCCTGATTGCCTCATTTCCTCTTGTGCTTGGTATAATCTCGCGTTGTTTTGTACAGGGACGCACTGCGCAGGCGTGTGGCCTGAGCGCAGTGGGCTAGGCCCGCGGTCTCGGTGCGTCCCCCAGGTTGACTCAGTTCGCTGCGCTCGCTCAGCGAGGTCGCCTAGCGGCAGGGGTCTCGGAGCTGTTGCCGTGGTTCGGCGGCGCATGGGTGTGTAGTTCCACGTGTGAGTAGATTAATGCGCATTTTTCCTGACTCGTCTTTTTAACTGTTGCCACACTGTTTTGAACCTTATAGCTTTATAATAAGTTTTAACACACTATAGGGTTCATTCTTTTTTCCCAAAAAATTTTCCTAGTGATATTCACATGACTGTTCTTCCAGCTAAACTTCAGGATCGTTTTAGGGTGAAGGGGTTCCCAGAACCCCACTTTCGGTGTTTATTGTAACTGCGGAGCAGCATATAGACCGCGGGGGAGGGACTGGCGTTTTCAATGAAGAGTCTGTTCGGGTCTTTGCTTGCGTCACTCCGCAGAGCAGGATGGGGTTCTCTGCAGAGATCCTGCACGTTTCTTTTAGGTTATTCCTCGGTGTTTTATGTTTTTGTGGCTCTTGTAAATGGAATCTTTTCTTCGATTATATTTTCTGTCATTTATGTAGCAAGAAGCCGTTGGCTTTTGCGCTGTATTTCTGGAGTCCGCTCTTTCACTGACTCACTGTTCCTGGTGGTTCTTCCGTTGCTTTCCTTCGGTGCCGCAGGCAGACAGTTACGTCCCCCGCAAACCCTGGCCCCAGCCTCCTCCTCCTCCTGAGTGACTGTCCCTCGTTCTGGTGCCTTCGCCTGGCCGGCACGTTCGGGCCACCAGGCATCCAGGTCCAATTCATGCTTTTCACAGGAGTTTCTAATTTCAATTAATCCTTGGCTTGCCATGTTTATGGATGTGTCTTTTTTTTTTAAATCACGTTAAGGAATTAGCCATCTCTTTTTATTTTCCTAAATGTTTTTATCAGAAATGAATGGTGGCTTTTGGTAAGTGTGTTGTAACCACCTATTGATGTGATCATATTTTTTTCCATGGGCACATTCATATGGTAGATTATATTAATAGACATCCTGATTTCGAGAGTCTCAGACTCCCCCCACGCCCCCGCCCGACCTGCCTTTTTGGTTCTGTCAGCAGCGGTGTCCGCGGAGCGGCAGCCCCCACCCAGGCTGCTCCCACGGCAGCCTGTGGCGTTCATCGCATAAAGGAGGGAACGGGGCTGGGCCATGGGGGTGGGGCTGAGGCAGGGATGGCGTTGTCAAGCAGACAGGACCGCCTGCCTGGACGCCATCCGGAGCTGTGTGTCTGCTCATGCAAAACTGAAGTCGAGGTGAATATCTGGTCTTATCCAAGTCTTTTCTAAGAGGACGTTTGTATTCTTATGGTTTCGGGGCCTTTCACCTCCCAAGTCTTAAGGTCATTACCTCCCCTGCCCCCTGCCCCATGCAAATTGAACTCTTAGGAGGAGACCTGGCACAGAGGCAGAAAATGAGCCTGCAGCTGAGAGGAAGATGGGGCAGGTGCCTTCCCGACAGGCCCCTCAGCACCTCCTCTTCCACCTGGTAATCAGTGCCAGGAAGCAGTGTTACATTAAATATTTTCCGCAAATAACCTAGGAGAGGAAAATGACAAATATCTATTTTTTTTAGGTGATGGGTAAATTCTGAAGTGCTCAGTGAGGGGTGAGCCGAGTGGCTGTTGGTGGACACAGAATTGGTGTTTATTTAGCAGCCACGGCACCGTGGGTCCCCAGCGCCTCCAGATCCTCGTACAGAGCAGACAGGCTACAGGCCCGGGTGCCTGCTGCGCCTGCCAGCCCCGCCCTGAGGGAGGGGCCGGGGCAGCAAGATGCCTTTGGTGTCCTCGTTAGTCCTCGTTAATCACTCGGCAGTCTTCAGTTCCCCCACAAAGGTGCCTTCTGACTTTCCTTAAAGAGCTGGCCTCATCAGTCTTTCATTTTCCTACCTCCAGGGATTGTGAGCAGCTGACACCTTTCACTTTCTCGCTTACTTTGTCTCCATCACCCCACATGCTCCCAGTGATAAAAAATATAATCCCATTGGTAAAGTAGCAGCTGACACCCCGCCTGGTCAGGCAGGTTGTAGGGAGTGGTGGGGACTGTGGCAAAGCAGGGAGCACGTGCCTCTGCACAGGAAGCAGCTCTGTTTAACCACAGAGGGCCTGGAGTTGCTGTGCAGGAAGGAAGGTGCAGAATTGCCGTAGCCCCTATGCTTCTATACAAAGTCTCTAAACTTTTCAGTGTTTATAACTGTTTTTCAACACCACGCATGCCAACAAAGTATGAACCTCCCGCTTGTACATGGTCCGTGTGTCGAGCTACAAACACAAAGCACACCCGAACTCACAAGTTCACCGTTCACAGGGGTGATGTGGACAAGCCCTGGGCCCAGCACCACCTGCACTACCTAAGTGGCACAGGGTGGGGGCCGGCACACCGTCACGCTGCCAGGGCTGTGGGAGGCCAGGGTGCCCAGGGCCTCACCGGCTCACGGCCGCCTCCACGGAGACTGGAATTGAGATTGCCGCCTGCCTGCCCACGCGCTGGCTCCCTGCCTCAGCTGCCTGCTCTCCTTCGCACTGGGCTCGACCTTTCCCTTCACTCGCCCATCCATCTGTCCGTCCATTCATCTACTCATTCATTTGTTCATCCGTCCATCTCTTCTGGGCCACAACCTCTGCCAGGCTGTGGAACGGCAGAAATGGCTGACCGTTTCTCGACACTGTACCCAAGGTGAATGTAAAAGGTGCTCTGGGGAGGGGGGACCACTTCCCAGAACAAAGGCCCCTTTAGATGGGCCTCAAAGGACAAGCAGGGCTTAGCCGCTCGAGGGAGGAAGAGTGTCCGCGAGGGGACAGCACGAGGCGAGGCACAAAGGCGGGCCTGGCCCTGGCGCATGGAGGAAAAGTGCTTGGCAGGGAGATCGCAGAACCCACGCGTGGGACAAGGTTTCTGCTGAAGTCATTCCCACCTTGCCCCGCGGGGAGGAGAGGCTAGGGCTCCACCAGAGGGTGGGGACATAGGAGTCACTTCCCGGCTCCCCGACACTCTGTCCGAATGCCAGGTGGAAGTGCTATGTGAGCTGAGGGTACCCCGAGAGCAGGGCAGGGGGTGTCACTGTCCCTCTGGGGGGTCCCAGGCTTGGGGCAGGGAAGGGGGTGACTGGGGAGGATGCAGGAGGTGACCTGGATGCCCCGGACCGAGGAAGAGGAGGCAGGGCTGCACCAGCGGGTGGCGGGGCATTGGAGCAGCAGCCGCTCCCAGGGTCAGCGCTGGGCCCAGAAAGACATGGGTCCCGGTCCTTGAGCAGGCGGGCCTTGGAGGGGCCCTTGTCCCACCCCTCACTTAGGGCGACCCAGCGGTGGAACACAGAGGAGCCCTTGGGCTCCTGACTCCGGGTTTGCTGTTCTGAGATCAGAGCTCGTGAACCCAAAGGGGAGAGCCCGCTCAGAAACAAGCGGCTTCCCCGCGGGTCTGCGGGGCCACGAGGGCCCCCGTGTGGGCAGCTGTGGGACTGGCCAGAGCATCCTTGCCGGCTGTGTGCGGAGCGCTGCTGGCCTCGGTCAGGTCGCTCTGAGCCCCAGTTTGCTCATCTGCGTGGGAGGAACAGTACCAGCCTCACGGGGTGCGAGGAATTGGCCCAGACCCTCTCACTCGGGACCCAGCAGCTCCTGCCACCCCGTCACCTTGTTAGTGACCACTGACTGGGTCACAGGCTGTAATGATCCGTGAGCGCTGATCTCCAGGCCCGTTCTCACCAAGTGAGAGAGTTGAAGAAGGCGTTCTCTCCGGCTCTGGGGAATTCTAGCTCCTCCTCCTCCATGCGTGTCCAGGCCCCGCTTTCCCAGTTTTTCGGGTGTCTCTGTGGAGCCACAGTCCAGCACGCACGGGACTCCCACCACTGCCCCTGTGGACCAGCCCAGCCCTGCCTCAGCTGGGTCTGCGACCTCGTGATGGGCGAGGCCTCCCGGGCCTCAGCTCCCCCGTCTGAAAACTCGGGCGCAGGAAACAACCCCTTACCGGCGTCCTTTCTCCCAGGGAGCTCTCAGGTTGGTTTGATTGTCGCTGGACCCAGGCAGGGAAGGTGGTCTGGGCTTGCCTCTTTCTGGTGTGTCTGGTAAACGTGGTCAGGCGAGTGCGGACGCCCGCCCCACCCTGGGCGGGGCCCGGGCACCCCTGGCTTTGGCTGAAACCCTTGAGTCTGACATTCAGGAGGACTGGCATTTTCACTCTGACGTGCTTTCACGTGAGTTGTCTCTAGTAAGCCTTACGACACCTTGGTGCGTGGGCCTGGTGGCAGGGTGTGTGTGGGGGGGGGGAGGTGTTGGTTGCCACCTTTTTGCCAGTGAGGCTGGGCCATTAAGTGACTCAGCCCCCAAGGTGCAGTTGGAAGCTGTGGTCAGCACTTCCCACTGCCAGGACTCCAGCCTTGCTGTGAGCAAAGGCTTTTGGAAGTTGGGACCTGTGCTTGAGATTGGGGGCGTCAGTTGTGGGGCGTCAGTTGCAGGGTCTCCAGGCCCCAGGCCCTGGGGAAAGAGCCCCAGAGGGAGCCCCTGACAGTGATGTCTCTTTCCCGGTGAGGCCTCCCGGGCTGGCTTCCGATGCTGCTGTGATGGCGGCCTGTGCCCACCAGAGGGCGCCAAGGCCTGGCGCCGCTCAGGGGGCTGGGCTCTGCGAACCCAAATTCTTTTTAATTGAAAATTTTTTTAATTCAAAAAGGATTTGCTGTTTGTACGCGAGTGCCGGTTTTCCTTATGCGGGAGACTAATGTCTTGCGTAAACAGATCTGGGCCCAAATCCGCCTTCAAAGGTACTCGCTGTTTGCCCGAGGGAGTGAAAGGGCTTCCAGAAGCGGCCCTAGTCTCTTGGGCAAACACTTGGGGGCCAGCAGTCCCCGGCAGAGGACAGCGTCTGTGGGAAGGGTTATCCGCAGCCTAAGGGGGATTATGTCAGGGGACATATGTTGAAATTTCATTTGGGGAGTTAGTGAAAACAAGAGGGGGGGCCGCCCTTTTCTCCAGCCAGTGCAACCTAAAAAGGGGAAGATCTCCAGGGCAGCGGTGGGGGTGGGGTGGGGGCGGTGGCGGCCGTCTGTGCTCTGTGCCCAGATCCCTGGGGCTCGGGAGGGGCGGCCGCGCACTTGGGCTTCGGGTCAGGAAAAGGCAGTGCGTGCTCTTCTCCCCACCCCACCCCCGCCGGGCCCCAGACGTAGAGAAACAGGAGTACAGCCGTTTGTCCTTGGGGGCTCGTCTGTGCCCCACTTCCTAGTGACCGTGTCCCTGCTCTGCCACAAAGACTGGCCTCAGGACTCCCCGCTAAGCCCTGGTCAGCACTTGCATGCCCAGGCTGGAAAAATGTCCTGTCCCCCGCCACCACCCGCCACCCTGCCATCCAGAAAGCTGTAGCGCCCTTCACTGGGGCCACTCCTGCCGGCCCCCGGGGCCACAGAGGGCCCAGGCCCCTGGGTGCCAAAAGCTGGGAGCTGCCACCTCCAGCTCCTTTCATGGGCTCTCTGTGCCGGCCAGCCCCCAGCAACTCAAGGCAGCCCGACCGCCCCTGTTCGCCCCGCCGCCCCCAAGCCTGACACAGAACCTGCACGGCAGGTCCCCCGAAGCCTTCCAGAGGGGAGGGGCCCCAGTCCGGGGGTCTGGGCGCCTGGCACACGGAGGGCAGCCCCCAGCCTGCTCCTGGCCCCCCTCGGTCTCTGGGCGCTCATCCCCCATGCCAGGCCTGATGCCCTGTGTGCATCAGGCGCCATCCGTAAGGCCAGCTGCCCTGACCCCAAGTGCTTCCAATTACCATCCCTTTGTCTCTGGTTCTGCGTCTCCCAGCTGAGTGGCTCCCCCAACCCCGTGTGCTCCTTGGGGACCACCCTCAGCCACCGGCAGAGACACTCTCATGTTCTCCCACCCAGCCTTCTCTCCCTTCTGGGTTGCTCGTTGGGTTAATGGGTCGTGCCCACTTCTCTCCCTTGCCACCTCATGGGGCTCTCCTCTGGCCCCCGGTGCCGGGTGGATGTAGTGGGTGCTGAGGGAGCCAACGAGGGAATGCTTCCTGCTGTGATGCACCCAAGCAGCCACGAGGTGGCGGTATTGTCCCAGGCTTTGCCCCAAGTCGGCTGCCTCCAGAGCCACACTGGTTTGCCAGCCGCCTGGGAGCTGAAATCCCCAGGCCCTGGCCCGGGCCCTGGTCACCAGAGAGCAGAGGAGTGGCCGGCTGGGTGCTGCTGTGATTCTCCCAAGTGGCCAACAGATGTGCAGTAAGCATTTGCCTGGGGTCAGGGGTGGGCGGGCCCTTGCCCCGCCGAACCTCGTTGTGACCCCATTTTTTAATTGAGCTGTAATTGACATTATGTTCATTTCAGAGGTAGAGTATATTCAGTATTTGTACACATTACAAAATGACCAGTCTAGCTAACAGCTGTCGCTGCAGTCAGGATTTTTTTTCTTGTGATGACAAGTTTTAAGGTTTAGCGACTTCCAGGTGTGCAGCGCGGTGTTACTGCCCACAGTGAGCCCTGCTGCCTCCCGTGGCTTATCTTAACTGGGAGTTGGGGCCCCGTGGACCCGCCCGGCCCTGCCCCCTGCCTCTGGCGACCACCAGCCTGTTCTCCGTTTCCGTGCGCCTGGCTGGGGGGTTGCTGTGTCTTTTTCGTTTCTTTTTTCTTTTTTTAGATTCCACGTACAAGTGAGAGCCTATGGTGCTCTTCTTTCTCTGTCTGACTCGTTTCACTTGGCATAATGCTGCCACACACGGCAGGATTTCGTTCATCTTATGGCTGAACACTGTCCCACCGTGTAGATCCCACTTTCTTTATCCATTTACCTGCTGGGGGCGGGCGTCTCTCCCTCTGGGCCACCGTGAGCGATGCTGCCGAGAGCACAGGGGTGCGAGTGTCCCTTCCAGTCCCCGTTCTCCTTGCCTGTGGGTGACAACTCAGAAGTGGGGTTGCAGGATCGCATGGCGGTTCCGGTGTTGGTAGGTTAAGGGGTCCGTGCTGCCTGTCTCAGCGGCCGCGCCCATGTACAGTCCCACCGGCAGTGTGTCCCCTTCTCGCATGTCCGTGCCAACAACCGTCGCTTGTCGACGTGACCCCGCTCCTTCCAAGGTGGGGTCACTGAGGGTCACCTGCAGCAGCAGCTCCTCCTCTTCCCACCCCTTCTGGCGACAGAGGCCGCTTGTAGGGAGCACAGTCCTGTCTTCAGCATCCCTGGGGCCTGTGGCTCCAGGGGCCACTCGAAACTGCCCACCTCCGCTGTTCACACAGGGACAGGATCCGCCCAGGCCTCACCCATCCCCAGCTCAGATCTGTGTCTCTGTCTGTCTGTCTGCTGCATTGCTCCTGTGGGACTGTCAGGGGGTTAGGGACACAATTAAACCTGAAACCCTCAACTTTTAGCCATCCTCCTTGCTCGGTGTCGCCCCCCAGAAGTGCTTCCTGGTGGAAGGCAGCCCACGGTGGGGTGGGGGCTGGGCAGGCTTTGCCAGCATGCTGCAGGAGGCGGGGGCGGGGCATTTGGAGCCCATGGCAGGGTCTGCAGCCCCCCCTGCTGCCCTGGCTCCGAGAGCCTTCCTACCAGCCCCCCTGCCCCCCCCCCCCGGCCGTGTCCCGGACGAGGTGGCTTCGGGTGGTGGCCAAGTCCAACTAGGCAGCTCCGCTTGGCTGATTTAAGTAGGGGGCCCTTTTTACGACAGTTCTAGCTACTAAAAAGATTTCAGATATTTTAAATGTTTGACAATCAGTGATCTAATCTAAGTTCCTCATTCCCAAAACCCACGGGACCACCCGGCTGCCTCGGCGTCCGGGTCCAGGCTCTTCCCCTCACCCCGGCCCACGGCCCCGCCGGCCTGTCTGTGCCCAGTGGGCACTCCTTACCTGCGCCCCCTTCTGCCCGGCGTGGAGATGTTGAGATCCCACCTGGCCTTCGAGGTGAACCTCGGGTCCTCGGCCCCCACCATAGAGGCACCGCCCCTTCTCTGCGCTCCCATCACACTCAGCGCGAGTCTGTGACCCAGGGTCTGTGGGGTGAGCCCAGCCGTGACGTGTGAGGGCTGAGCTCGCTTTCAGGGCAGGCAGCGCAGGCAGGGCGGCCCGTGGGGCACTGCCCTCAGGGAGCCTCGGGTCCTCGCGGTTCGTGAGGACATCGCACTCTGCAGGGAGTGGCCGTGGACCTCAGCGAGGAAAGCGTGGGCAGGAGTATCACCCAGAGCAAGTGTCCTCAGCGTGCTCGGGAGGCACCTGAGCAGAGCAGCGGGCCAGGGGTCTGCTGTGAGCCTGGTGGCCACAGCCGGCCTTCAGTCGGGTTTGGGATGGCGGCCCAGATCGGCCCCTCTCCAGCGTGCGACTCCTCCCCCAGTAGGACGAGGACCCTCTGCGGGGTTGTGGGAGCCGGGAGGGGGCTGGGCATGCAGCCCGCACGCGTCTGCTGCTGGCGTTGTGGCTTCGGGCGCTGCCGGTGCTGAGGTCTCACCCTGCGGAGGAGAGTGGGTCCCGGTCACCATAAACCAGCCAGGCCCCTGCAGCAGCAGGGCTGTGTCTGCACACGCGTGCTCGCGCGCTCGCACAATTCACGCACCCGCTCTGCGTGCCGGGGCAGGGCCTCGTGTGGCCCCCACGTGTCCCCGCCCACTGACTCTGCCTCTCTGCCCCGCCCCCGCAGTACGAGTACAGCTTCCGCACGGAGCAGAGCGCCGCCGCCCGGCTCCCGCCCAGCCCCACGCGCTGCCAGCAGGCGCCCCAGTCCTGAGGGCCGGAGGCCCCTGCACCTGCGGGAGGAAGACCTGTCGGCCCGGACTGCTGAGCGCCCCGCCCTCTCCCGCTCCCTCCCGCCCGCCCTCCGCGCCACCCCACGGCGGGGGGCTCGTCTGGCAGACTGCGGGCAGCTGAGCGCCTCCATCTCCGCTCACCAGCTTGCCTGAAGTGACGCCCCGTCTTCCCGGGGCTGCGGTTCGTAACCTCGACTAACCCGTGTGCTGTAGTGACCAGCAGCTCCTAACATGTCTGCGTGATGAGCGGCCGTCCTCTAAACAAGCCCACCCGCACGGGCGTCACCCGAGGGAGGGCCCGGACAGTCGCTCCGGGTGCCCAGCGACACCACCAGCTCCCTTCACTCCCGTCACCTGCCGCTAAGCCATCGCTGTCCTCCTGGAAGACCCGGAGCGGGGGGCAGCTTTGCCCGGGACCCTCCAGGGAGCCCCGATCGCGCAGACCTGGGCTGCCGCGGCGCGAGCCCCTCGTGCAGATGGCGTTGGGTGCCCGCGGTGTTTCCTGACGACCCCGGGGAATGGACACGGGAGGAGGAAGCGGCGGCCCGAGTGGACCCCGGCCCCGCCGTGGACGTCCTGCGCTCGGACTTGCGACCGGACTCTCACACTGGACGTCCCGGGGGCGGGGGGCGGCACGCCTCAGCTGCCAGCACAGATGGGACTTGCTCTCTGGGCAGGAAGGCCGAGTGCTGGCTGCCCAGGACGCTGGGCTCACCCACTTCACACCCACTTCCCCCCAAAGGGCTCATCCCTGCAGCACCCACGTGCCATCAGCGGTGCCAGCAGCTCTGCCCGGTGCTGTGAGCCAGCGCCCGGCCCGGAAGGACCGGGGCAGGTGCTCACCTGGCTTCTCAGAGCCGGGCTGTGTCCTGATGGCCCGTGCGCCTCGAGATGGCGGTTTTGAGAAGCCCGTCCAATCCAGGTCACCAGCCGGGGCCAGCACCGACCTTCCTGCCACTCACAGCCAGTAGACACAGTGCCAACGGCCAAGTCAACTCCACGCACGTTTGCCATGAGAACAGGTTGCTGCCACGTGCGGGGGCTCGGGCCCTTCCCCCGTGGCCTGCCGCATCCGGCTGTGGGTGTCTCCCATCTCAGGGGGTCACCAGATGGTCGGAGCTGTGCACAGGTTTGGCATTGGGGGGGGGGTGTAGAGAGCAGTGCGGTGCCCCCACCAGGAAGGTGGCACAGGAGAGCCACAGCCAGGGACAGGCCCCTCCTGCCCGCAGCCCCCAGGATAACACGTGGTGAGCTGGGTGGCTGGGGCGCAGCGGAAACAGCCACCGGTCCGGGGAGCGGCCACCAGCTAAGGGGCAGGGCAGGGCAAAAAATACCTCATGCACCTGTCAGCCCCGCCCCCTCCCCAGGCCCCTCGGCTCTCGCCCCGGTCACCGCCTTGGTGTTCATGTTGGTACCTCCTGGTCCCCGCGCATTGGGGAAGTGGTTGCCTCACGTCCCCTTCCCCGAACCTGAGGGCGTCCCTGGTGAGACCTCCCACGCAGCAAGGTGGCGGGAAAAAACAGTTCGTGGAACCCGCCAGGCCCAGGAGACTTCGGGAGGGAGACAGCAGTTCGTCTGCTGAGGACCTTTGGGGTTGGTGCTTAACCGGCAGAGAGCCGACTGGTCTCAGCTGTGCCCACCGAAATAAGCTAGTCGTTTCTGGGGAGCTGGGGGAACCCCTTGAGGCCCAGAACACGTGTGTCTGCTGCTGCTTTTTGGATGCGTGGCTGGTTCAAAACCAAGTGACCTGTGTGACTCGAAGCCCAACCACCAGAGGTACGCCCAGCAGGGTGGGGCTGGGGGGTGCTGGGCGGAGCCCCGATTCCTCTGTCCAGCTCACTGGATCGTGCACCCTGCCCGTCGATCATTGATCATCGCTCGCACCCGGTTGTGGGATCACCTCTGACTGGTGACGCCGCAGCCCTTCCCCCTTGGCTAAACCAGGCCCTCCGGCAGCTCTGCTAGGCCAGAGAAGCTTCGAATACGGCAATGTGGGACCCAGCAGTGAGAGGAACAGGGTGTCCACAGCTCCCCATTCACGCCCCAGGGGGACTCGAACGCGCCGGGAGGCCACCGCAGCCGCACAGACCCAGTCTGGGTAGCAGCCTTGGCCGCACGGCGGCCTCAGGCAAGCCAGCAGCGCGGTGTCGGCAGGTTGGCTGTGTGGTGGACGTTGGGCTGCGCCCGACCCGGTCTCTCTGCCTTGTGAACGGTGGGTGAGGTGGAGCAAGTGCGTGGGCAGCAGGAGGCTGGGGTGCGGGCGCGCGGGAGCCCAGCCGAGCGGGGCTCTGGCTCACACGTGCAGACTGCACGACCTGTTTCTCTCTGGGAGGGCACTTGGCAAACCGCCTGGCCAGGTGGGGAGGGAAGGAAGGGTTTTCGAGGAAAAGTGAAGGGCAGTGGCCTTGCTCTCAGCCCCCCAGCGCCCTCTGTCCCCCCAAAATACTCTAAGCAGAGCACAGTGACCCCTTGCCTTCTCTTCTCTCTAAAAGTTCAAAATCTCCCTCCAAAGGCCTTGGAAGTGGCACAGCGGTGACAAGGAGTAAGCACTCTGCTCCGGACTCACTTGCAAGTTTGTAACAAGGCTTTTCTGCACCCCAAGTCCAAGAACTGATCTCAGCTGTAACCTCCTCCACTTGGAGACGAGAACTCCCCACCCCACCCCAGCTGGGAGGGTTGCAGCCTGTCTGCCCACCTCACTTGTGACACGCGGTTGGTGGTGCGGGGCCGCAGAGGTGAGCTGGGGGCTGTTTTCCACCCTCGCCATGTCCTTCAGAAAGGCAGGGGCGGGACGAGAAGAACCAGCACACACCATGCCCACACTCGGTGCTGGGCGTGAGACCGGCACCTTAAGCACATTTTTCTCCTGTCATTCCCCCCAAAACCACACACACCCAGAAGTGGATGTGATTTGCTCCTCGTCAGAGATGGAGAAGCTGAGGCTTGTCCAAGGGCACAAGGCTGGTCAGTGGCAGGGGCAGTTTTCGGACCCGAGTCCCACGGTGCCAGCCATCCCAACATAAGCACATGCCTCACGACGACCTTCTAGTTTCTGGTCCAGTAACGGACATCCCAGGCGCCACTGCTCACGCTGGCGTCACTGGAGCACCGTGACGTGCGCGCTGAGCCTGGGGCAAGAGCCCACTCACCCGCTCGCTCCACCCAGACGAGGGCTCCCGGGGCTGCCAGCTGCCCCCGTCCTTGGCCGCTTGTGGGGCAGCCCAGCCTGCAGCTCCTCTGAGAACGGGGAGCCTGAGGGTGAGGGCAGGGGGAGCCCTCGGCACAGCAGCCGCGTGCCTGCAGGGTGCGCAGAGGCCGGGCCGCCCGACTCGGTTCACTGTCTGCTGTCCCCCAGGAGCCCGGAGGAGCTGGCCAGCACCCGCGCTCCACCCCCTGTGCCGCCTGGCGCCCCTGGGTCAGCCCAGCTTTCCTCACATGCTGTAGGCCTGGCCCTGTGGCAGCTGCCGCTGTCACCACCACGAGACGGGGGTCCGTTCCCCCAGCAATGGGCGCACGCTGCTGCGTGGCCGCGCGGGGCCTCCGACAGCCGCTGCGCACGGGCCGTGGGGACGACGTCCTTCCTGCGAGTATTTATTTGAGGTGACTATTGTACTTGGCAAAGGGAAGTTTCACTGTGTGATTGTCTGTCTTCTTAATATAATTTGTTAAATAAATGTTTGTTTTAACCTTTCCCTGGCTTGCTGCTGTCTCTGAAGCCGTCCGAGATGGTGTCCCTCAAGGCCTCCAGCTTGTCCCAGACACTGGCCGGGCCAGCCACGGGCTTAAGGGGCAGACGGCCACCCCCCCAACCCCCGACCTGCCAGCTTTCTTGAGCGAGCCAGTGGGCGGCTGTGCCCCCCTGAGTGTAGCCGGCCTGGGCACAAGCCAGCGGGTGTCCGAGGGGCCCGCAAACCCCGCCCTTCCCCGGCACCAGCCCTCAGGAGCGCGAGAAAAGCCCCAGCTGCCCTAACAGCCCGTGGCGCGCGTGCACTTCAGCAGGTCGCTGGCGGGGAACGCGGGCCCTTCCATCCGCGCCTGCGCTGGAGCCGCGTCTGGACGGGCTCGGGGGTCCGGCTACCGGGAGGTGGTTTTTGTTCTGCCCCGACTGCTCACCTACTCGTGAGACGCCGCCCCAAATGCCGGGGAGGGGCTGCAGGGCCTCGGGACACGCAGGGGCTCCTGGGAGGACGTGCCGGTTCCGGCTGCACCATCACAGCGCTGTGCCTCCGCAGGCGACCTTTGCATTTTGGGGCCGAGCTGCCACTGCCTCCAGCCCTGCTTCTGCCAGACACTGGCGAGGCCGGGGTGACCCTTAGCTCGCTAGGACCACGAGAGTCTCCACAGAATGTCAGCGCCTCTAAGAAGAACAGCCCCCTGAGAATTAATTCCATGAGAAACCCCCAAAGAACACTCAGCGTGGAGTCAGAGGAGCTGGACTCAGAGTCTGGCCCTGCCACTTACCGACCACGTGGCCTTCCACTCGTGACCCAGCGCCTGCCAGAGTGGGGACCGTGTCTCCCTTGGGAAGACGGCACGAGGATGCGCACAGGACATCTAGCACGAGCAGAGCCCGCGGACCGGCGGGCCTTCCTCCGGGGCCTGGGTTCCGAGTTGCCGTCC
Organism: Glossophaga mutica; assembly: GCA_039655065.1. Classification (NCBI taxonomy): domain Eukaryota; kingdom Metazoa; phylum Chordata; class Mammalia; order Chiroptera; family Phyllostomidae; genus Glossophaga; species Glossophaga mutica. The sequence goes on from CM077305.1 coordinate 212,126,790, forward strand.
AGAGCGCATGCTGGGGCGCTAAGCAAGTGCCAGCGCAGCCTCTGACACCCGGGACCCAGGGTCTGTTTGCAAGGGGCCTCGGGCACCGTTCGGGAAGGCAGGCAGACGGATGGCTGCTCGGAGCCCTTGAAGAGGCACCTCGCACACTGGCCTTTGGGCAGGAAGAAAACCCAAGTCCATACACAGCAGCCGAGGCCAAGGCAGGGTTGGTAGGTAGACCCAGAGGACGCTCAGAGCCCCACGCAGGACCCAGCTGAGCCCCAGAGAGGCCGGAGCAGCGGCACCGCTCTCTCCTGTCCTGCCCACACTGCCTCATCTGCCAGCACCCGGGTGTCCGCTTGCCTCTCCTCCTCTCACACTCGGGCCCGTCCTCTCATGTGCTCTGCACACCAGCATGCTTGGCACACACGTGCACGTGTGCACACAGCTCCCCAAATTCACGCATTCTCAGTCCAGAATGCAAAGAGAACCAGGGCAGACTCTGATGGGCTGGCCTGGGTCAGGTGACCCCTTCTGCCCCCAGTTGCTCTGGCCCAAGTGGGAGGGGGAGTATGGGGTCACACTATCTGGAGCTGGTCTAGGCTTGGGTCCTAGCGAGGCGTCTGCTACAGAGGAAGGCAGGGCCATGGCAGAGGGATGGGAGACCTTCCCGGGGAGACAGAAAAGCACCCCACCAGCCCCTGTGATACGAGGGACGACGGCGAGGTGAGTGACGCATCGCGCCTCCTTTCATCCATCTAGCCATCCAATGTGGGTGAGCACCTTCTGCGTGCAGGCTCTGAGCCAGGCCCTGGGGATTCACTCACGGTGACACCCCTGTCCTCGAGGAGCTGGTGGCGGTCGAGCCCGTCCCACTCCCCCCCACGCGTACACACCCCAGCCGTGTCTGTCCTGCCTCTCCCCCTGCTCTGCCTATTTTCCCCCAAACGGGCTCACCCTTAAAATTCTGAGCTTCCCCAAGCCCCACCCTTGCCCTCCCGCTCTCCGTTCTGCGTCCTCCCGGCAGCTGGGAGCAGCCCATGTCTCCAACCACGCTTACCTCTCTCACTGGCCCACCGTGACACAGCTCCAGCGGCGACCTGGAGGTTCCTCCTTGACCTTAGCATAGCCCGAGCTCAACGGACTGTCTTCCCCCAAGCTCCAAATGGCTCCCCTTCCAGCTGCTACAGCCCTGGAACAGCTCTGCCAGGGTCACCCATGCCCCCAGCACCGGGAGCCGCCTGCGGTCACCCCCATTGCCAGGTGGACAGTTCTCTCATCTAAATTTGTTTTCAAACTCAGTCACTCTTTTCTTGATGTTTTTTTTTGTTGTTGTTGTTTGTTTTTTTTTTTGAGATCCAGCCCTCGAGACTGCTTACCTGGATTACAGCAGCAGCCCCCGGGTCTTCCCATGCCCCCCCTTGCCCGCCTAGCCAAGCTCCATCTGACAGACCACACCTACTGACTGAAGTCCGGGCCAGGTTTTGGCACCCTGCCTGCCTGCCTGCATCCAGCCTCACCTCCCTCCCCTGCGGAGGAGCCCCACCTCCCCCGAACTCCCCAAGCAGGCACGTGTGCCTCCGCACACCCTGACCTCTGTGCTGCTTTGCCTTTGCAGATGCTGTTCCCTCTGCCTAGAATGCTTTTCTGAATTGAGAAACTTTCAGGACACAAAACCAATACACAAAAATCATTGGCTTTCCTGTACACTAACGACGAGCTGTCAGAAAGAGAAATTAAGGAAAAATCCACTTACAGTTACATCAAAAAGAGTGAAGTACCAGGAATAAATCTAACCAAGGAGGTGAAAGGCCCGTACCCTGAAAACCATAAGGCATTGATGAAAGAAGTTGAAGATGACAAAAATAAATGGGAAGACATTTCATGCGTATGGGTGGTTAGAACTAATCCTGGGAGGATTAATATTGTTAAAAAGTCCATACTACCCAAAGCAATCTACAGGTCCAATTCGATCTTCAGAATTCCCATGGCGTTCTGCACAGAAACCAAACAACCCTAAACCCCGTTCGGAACCGCGGAAGACCCTGAGTAGCCGCAGCGAGCTGAGAAAGAACAAAGCTGGAGGAAGGATACCCCCTGATTTCAAACCATATTACAAACTGCAGTCATCGAAAGTATGTGATGTATGGTGCTGGCATAGAAACAGACGCACAGCTCAGTGGAATGGAATAGGGAGCCCAGAAATAAACCCATGCTTCTGTGGTTCGATTAATTTATGACAAAGGACCCAAGAGTATCCAATGGGGGTAAAGACCATCTTTTCAATAAATGGTATTGGGAAAATTAGACGGTCACGTGCAGAAGAGTGAAACCAGGCCACTACGTTACACCGTGTGCTAAAGGGAAAACTCACACAGGGCTGAAGACTCCAAGGTAAGACCTGAACCCATAAAACTCCTGGAAGGAAACATAGGTGGTAAAGTCCTTGACATTGGTCTCGGCGGTGAATTTGTGGATCTGACTCCAAAAGCAAAAACAAACGAGTGGGCCTACGTCAAATGAATCGCTTCTGCGCAGCAAAGGGCCTTTAAACCAATGAAAAACAACCTACAGAATGGGAGGAAATATTTGCAAATCATATATCTGGTAAGGTGTTAATATCCAAATTACATAAAGAACTGCTACAGCTCTATAGCAAAACAAACAAATGCCCGATTGAACAACAGGCAGAGGGTCTGAGTAGATATATTACCCCGGAGAAGACATCAGATGACCCGCGGGTACTTGGAAAGGTGCTCGGCATCACGAATCGCCAGGAAATGCAAATCAAACCGCAGCGAGCTACCACCAAGCACCTATTGGAAGGGCTGTTTTAAAGAAAATAAAAACCGTTGGCAAAGATGTAGGAAAGGGACCCTTGTGCACTGTTGGTGGGAATATAAATTGGTGCAGTACGGAGTCTCCTCAGAAAATTAAATACAGGGCTACCATGTGACCCAGCAGTTCCACTCTGGATACTTAGCCAAAGAAAAACAAAAACATCAATACAAAGAAAGGTGTGTGCACCCCCTTGCTCGTTGAAGCGTTATTTTCAGTTGCCGAGATGCAGAAGCAACCTAAGCATCCCCCAGCGGACAGATGGATAAAGACGTGTGGCAGAGACACTGTAGAATATTGTTCAGCCCTAAAAAAGAATGACATCTGGCCACTTGCAACAACGTGGATGAAAGTCGAGGGCATTACGCTAAGTGAAATAAGTCAGAGAAAGATAAATACTGTGTGATCTCACTTATATGTGGGATTTTTTAAAAGCTAGAATTTAAAAAATCTGAGATACAGAGAGATTGGCAGCTGCTAGGTGTGGGGGGTGGGGAGACAGAAATGGGTTAAGGGGGTCAAAAGGCGCAACCTTGTGGTTATGAAGTAGTCCCATCACCGGGACCCACTCACGGCGCGGTGGCGGTGGTTCCCAAACGCTGCCGTGCGCACGAGGGGGCTGCCGTGCCCCACGCCGGGCGGCGCGTGGACGGACTGTGGTGATCTCTCCCAGATCCCGAGTCATTAGGTGGTGCGCCAGAAACTCGTGTTACATTTCAACTATACCTCAATAAAAACTCATTTTTACATTAAAAGTTACTCATAAATGGAGTCCAAGTATCAGTCTTTTCCTGGATGGGTAGTGCTTTCCGTGTCTTGTTTAAGAATCTTTGCCTATCCTCCCAAACCCTTTAAAACATGGCTCTTCTATCCTGCAGCACCTCCCCTTGGAGACGAGTCCTGGAAGAGGGGGGGTGGAAACCCCCGGGGGGGGGGCAAGGTGTGCGCTGGGCTCCCGAGGCTGTGGGGCCGGGGTCAGTGAGGCTCCGAGGGGCGGGGGAAGAATTGGAGGGAGGGGACCACTGCACCTGTGCACGGGGCACAGCAAACATTTGTGGGGGACGGCAGCAGCACCCCTCGTGCGTCACCGACACAGCCCTGCCGGCAGGGACACCGCCCCCTCATTTAACAGATGTGGAAACTGAGGCTCCAGAGAGTCTCGGGAGCTCAGGACATCCAATCCAAGCGCACCTAGCTTCAGAGCTGTGCCCAGAGGCAGCCTGAATTATGTCTACCCCAGAGGACGTGTCCAGCCATGCAGCGGCTCCTCCTGAGGTCAGGGGGGCCCAGCTCAGTGCCCGGCTCTGCCGCCACCCCATCCTGTGGCCCTGAGGCTCTGTGATCATAGCAACCGGCCACAAGGGCTTCCCGGAGAAGAAACTGAGGCCAGACCCAGGGTGTAGCACAGCGCTGGGGAGCACCGGTCAGAGGGCATTTGGCCATGCGGAGGCCCCAGGAGGCCCTTCCGTGTGGGCAGGAAGGGAGACAGGGTCCAAGATGACCTGTCCACCCGGCATGGGAGCCCCTGGCCTAGTGCGTGCTTGTGCTTCATCCATATTCCTGGGTAGGGACTTGCCAAAAACTCCTAGTGCCCTGGGCTAGCACCTGCCCCATTGAACCTGTCCATCACTGCGTCCTGCTGAGGTCTGCGGCCGCCTGGGGCTTGGCCAGGGCGGCAGGCTGGGCACCCAGCACCCCACTGCACTGACGACTAGCAGGGCTCCCTAGGGTGAGCCTCTTGCAGCTCCCAGGGAGGAGGCACTTTGCAAGGAGGCAAACCACCTTTGAGTCCCATTTCCCAACTGGGGGAACTCAGGAGGCCCCTTGGACTTTTCTCTTGCCTGTCTTCTCCTCTGAAACAGGGGTGTCCTACTAGCTTCTTTCAAGGTGACTGGATCTGCTGTAAAGTGCTGATCCCCCTCTGCGGGCAGCCCGGGCCGCCGGCGCACACACCGAGCTCGGCCGCGCGAGGGCGCTCTTCTGCGCCGGCCTGGCGCCGGCTCTGCCTGGGCTCCGCGGGGACCCCACCGCATGCTGTCGGTTCTTCCATCTTGCAAAAAGAAAGCAGAGCTCAGCGTGCTCCTCCAAGAGTCTGAAGATAAATCTATAGCTCCATGCTGTAGACGTTTGTTTGGACCGAGTCCAGCCTGCAATGGGCCCCGTCCATGACCCCCAGGGGGTTCCACCCCCGCTGCACCCGCAGGCTTGCGGGGAGCGGCCTGTCAGGACTCCGAAGTCCTAAGGTTGGCCAGGCCAGGCAGCCGCGCTGGCTGTGCTCCGGAATCCAGACCCCGCTGGCGGGGCCTGAGCCTGGGCTGTGGGACTGCAAGCCCTCCGCTCCACCCTCCTGTGCGAGTGGGCTCAGACAAGTCACGTCACGGAGCCTCAGCTCTGAGCCTCAACTTCCACATCCATAACCTGGGGGCGCCCACAGTCCCTACTCTGAAAAGGCACTGAGGTTGAAGGAGACCTGTCTCTATTGTCCAGCGCCCGCACCTATAACCGGGCGCCTGAGCCCCCGTTTCCCGGGCAGTGCAACGGGAATGATAGGAAGTCCTTACTTCCAGGGTCAGCGAACAGCTGAGGTTGCGGCAGCTGCCTGGCACCCCCGAGCTCTCAGTAAGCAGACCTACAGCCCCAGCCTGTGTCTTTTAGAACCCCAGAACCCCACTGTTGTCTTTTAGGGGCCCAGGCCACCCAATGTGGGAGCTGCTTGGCTGAGAGCACAGCTGGTACTCCCTCTGGTTCCTGGCTGGAATTGGAGCTCAGCTGCATTACTCACAGCATCTGGGAAAATGGGGGGATGGGTGGGGAGGCAGTTCTCCCTCCCAATGGTCTTCAGGACCCTCTCTGGTTGAGTCACCTGGCAAAAACACTCAGCTTTTGACACCATCCAGAAAATGAAAACGTCCCAAGTGTCTACTCCTTCCCTTCCTTTTGGCAACTTAAGCCGCCCCAAAACATAACCAAGACATCGAGTGCGGTGCGAGCCTCCATGCCAGAGCGGCACCTCGAGGACCCAGGGAAGCAAAGCGGCGCCTCGGGTCGGACTCGGTCTCCCCAGGCATGGAGGGACGCCGACCCCCAGCAGCCCACATCCCAATGTGCCTCCAAACCAGCCTGCCGGAGGGGCACAAACCCTTTCTTCCTAAGCAGGGCTGCTGCCTACCCTCATCCCCCTTCAAAAAAAATATTTGAAATGGTCTTTGACTGAAGTGAGATTAATCCTCAGTTCCCCGACAGTGTCCTTGGGCATGTGTTTTTATAACCTCCCTTTCAAATGAGAACCATTTGTCGCAGAGAAGCTGGGGAGGCCCAGCCCCAACTGCCGGGCCAGACATCACCGGCACCTGATTGAATGTCAAGGACAGTGCGAGGGGCCAGAGCCGAGGTGGGAGCAGGATGGAAGCTGTGATAACCTGTCCTTTGCTGCTCTCTGCCTGGGCCTCACAGCTCTAGCCGGTGGCATACACAGGAGGATCCTGACTCCAGCCCTGCCTCTTCCACACACCAGCCAGACATCCTTGAATTGCTGACTTTGCCTCTTGGAGCCTTACTCTTCTCATCTGTAAAATGGGAGTGATAATGGCCACCGTCTCCCGGTGCCCGGAAGACAGGAGCCTCTCCATGTTTAAGGAGGCTTTTAAACACGGTCTCAGCTCGCTTGGGGTGCCTGGTGGACGGGCAGAGTCACCCAGGCCTCGGCCCTCCAGACCGCCGCTGATGTCCATCCTACACATGGCCTGAGTCTGCCCCTTCCAGGCGCACTCCCAGGTGAGAGGGCATCTGCACAGAACTGGAGCTGCCGGCACTTTAATATGCAGTTTATAGGTGCTACAACGCAGTCTCTTTAATTAACTCCCAGCCCTCTGTCGGCGGCCCCCCTCCCCAGCACAGACTACCCCCCGCCCCAGTCCTGTTTGAAGTTTGCAGCCCCCCCTTTCCTGCCCGTCTCTGCTTGCTGCACCAACTGCAGAGCCTTCGGGCTCAGCTGGGAGGGATTTGTTGGAGAATTTCAATCATGGGCTTCTGGCTCACACTTGTGGCTTCCCCAAAGATCTCCCCAGAAGTTTGATACGTGTGGCACTGAGGCTTGCAGGAGGGACGCTGATGATCTCCGAACTCAGAATTGCCCTGGGCCTGTCGGAGAAGTCGCGGTCCCTGACACGGAGGAAGGGAGCCCAGCCAGCCAGGAAGATGCAGGTTCCTGAGACAAGGTACCGGGATTCGTTCACTTTTAAGGAGCTGCTTAGAAATAGTGTTTCCACCGTCAGCACCCACCTCCCTCCCCCTGCCGTGCCACGTGTGTGCAGGTGTGGGGTTCTCTGTGGTGCAAGCCCCAGGTGGCCTTGGGGCTGGGGAAAGGACGGGAAGCTGAGGTGTGAGTCCTGAATGGTGACTTGGGCACCAGAGTCACAAGGATGTGCCATTTGTGCCATTTTTTCTGAAGCCCTGCGGCTCGCCTCCTCAAAGGCATTCCCTCGGCAGTTTTCAGACGGAGGAGCCCACGCCCGTCCATGGGAGCCAAGCCAAGAAGGTCCTGGGACAGAGGCCCCATGTGCCGCTCATTTTTCTCCCCCTCAAGCAGGGCTGACTCCTTCCCTTTCTCGGAGAGATCTTTGCAATGATGGATAAGCCGTGGCCCCAACTGCTGGGGCCCTGGGGAGAAAAAAACATCTTTTGCAGTTTTGCGTAAAGCCTCCCACTTCTTGCTTAATAAGTGCTGAAAGCGGCACAAACAGAAAGACCCCGGGCTTTCCATGACTAACAAGATGACCACATCAGGCGGCCATGCCCTTGTCCCCGGAGCGAGGTGTCCAATTCCCTCCCCGGCCTCCGTCAGCAGCGCTTTGAAGCCCAGGCGAGGCTGCCGCAGAGCTCGGAGCTCTGGAGGAGCCGCCGGGGAAAGGGCCGGGCTCCCCCCGGCTCGATGGGCACAGATTGCTGCGATAAAGAACCACAACTCCATCCAACTCGGGCTGAATCGCTCTTTTCAAAAGCCCTTTCAGATGGTTTCACTTCTCTGCGCGCTTTGTTGAAAGATGTAAAAATTTCAAACCACCGCAAAGTAAACATTTCAAAACTCGCTTTTCAGAATCCGTCACATTTTCAAGAATCCCTTGAATTCCATCCCTCTGCTCCCCCCACCCCTTTTTGGACTCGAGTGTTTTTCATTAATTTAGAAGCGGTCCAGGTAGAGCTGGTGTTTTCGAGCCGTGTTTTACGGGCGGGAAGTAGCTTTGTTATTTAGGAGATGTATTAGATAAGTCTATGTCTTGTCAAAATCAAGCAGGTTTTCTTTATTAGGGTGAAATCGTAATGAACTCATCTGCTTCTAATATTTATAAAGAGAAGAGAGGCCATTAATTCTACTGCTTGTGAATAAAACCATCTGTGATTTCTTTCCATTTGATGGGCTTTGGTTTTAATATACATTTTTCACAAATAAGCGCAGGGATTTTTTGGTGAAAATGTCACATTCAGGATCTCATAAAGAAAGAATGCAAAGGGAGGAAAACGAAATGTTTTGTTAGCTAAGTAATTTCTCACCTTGCAGAGTGGGGACATCTGAGCCAGCCTTGGCACATTAGGTGCTGGGCTCGCCCATGCGACGCTAATGCAATCCATGCCGTGTTACAAGGCGGACCACGTCCGTTTTGAAGTTTGTTTTCCTTCGGGAATTACACAGTTCGTTTAACCTAATCTGTCCTGACACTTGAATTATAATATTATGAGCTTCTTCAGGGAAGTAAAACAGTAGTTGCCTGCTTAAAAGCAAAGCAGAAGTTAATAAAGTGGGCAAATGTCAAGGAAAAGGGGCTAATCGGATCATGGTGTCATTCTCTAGAGAAAATACAGTCAGGTTGTATTTTTTTTTTCCAGTGGAAATCTTGGACGCCTAATGACATATTTCTGTCCAGGAAGAAATTTGAACTCCGAAACCCAACTTGATTAAACCCCAAACTGCACGACCTTGCCCACAGGGACCACTCGGGGACTTTGACTTCTGGGTGTCAGAGCTTAATTAAAATATTCATCCAGCTGCTCCCCCCTCACCAAGGGGGCCCAGAGGAATGAAGCCAATAAGCTTAATTCTATTAGTTCACCTGCCTGTGTACACAGGGATGCGAGAGACCATCGACTCGTTCAGGGGAAAAAAGCATCAGACTCACCCTGCAAATTCAGCAGGGGCTGTCCCCGCATCGGTGCGGGTCCCCCAAACAGAGTTCCACCCGACACTCAGTGTTTCAACTCCTGACTCTCGATGCACACAGCTACTTTCAACCTGTCGTCCCAGAAAACGAAAATGCCAAGCGAGTCGTTACTAGGATTTACGTGCATGGTGTGACCTATGCGTCATTTATCGTAATGTCGTATTGACCAAATCCTGCATCACCGTGCCAAGCCCACCCTAGTCACGTCTCAGGGAAATTGTCACTTCCACTCCAGGAAGCCAACACCGTTACCACCCCACTTGACAGACAAGAAAACTGAGGTTCCGTGAGGCAAAGTGAATTGAAGCCCAGCATTCTTGGTCTGGAGTCTGAGCCCTTCGCCCCTAGTAGTGAAGGCTTTGCTGATGTTCGTTTGTTTAGAATCCTAAGTAACTTATTTCGAATCTACCCTGCACGCAGGGAATACAATTCAGGAGGTGCAGCAGCTGGAAAGGGCGAAGGACTCTCACCCTCCCTCGGCCCCCTTCGCCCCTCCCCAAGGCAGCCACTGCGGGCAATTTCGAGTGTCTCCTTGCGGAGTCAAGGCTTATACCAGCAAATGTGTGTCTATTTCCTTTTCTAAAACCACATGTGGAGCCTAACAGGTACGCTAGTCTGCAGCTTGCTTTTTTCATTTCTTAATATATATCTCGGAGTGTTTTCCATCTCATTCCTTAAGCCTGCAGGCCATGCCATTCAACAGTTACAGTGGATTGAACCATATGAGATCGTCAACATCCAACCACCTTTGACCAGTAACAATGCCAATTTAGTGCCGTTCTGCCTAATACCAGGAAGTCGTTCACTTGGTGTTCTGTGTTGGGCACGTAGGGGGGTTCCCGCCTTTTGCACCTGCAAATAATGCCACGCTGAGTGTCCTTTCTCACCCAGACAGGTGTTCTCTGTAGGAGAGATTCCTAAAGGTGCTGCTACCTGTGACGTGTTTAAGCCAAGTCCCTTGCCTTGACCTCAAGTCGTCCTGGAAGTGAAGCAGTTACTTCAGATAATTTCTGAAGCCCCTGGCAGGATTTATTATTCTGCAAACTCTCATGCCCACGTTTGCAGTTCCGTATCATGGCTGGAGACTGCCCCCCACCTCCTCATGGACAGAGCCACAGCGCCAGCTCGGGGTCCCCCAGATCACTGCGGAACAAACGTTTCCCACCCAACACTAACTCCCTCCCTGCAGGCTGGACACAGCCAGAGAATGAGATGTTTCCCCGTGATCGATACAAATGGGATAGAATGCTATCCTGGGCGGCGGCAGCAAGTCTTGGCGTTTTAATAAGGGGACCCCCAGAGGACATTGTGTTTCTGTGACAACGGTCGGCAGGCCTTAATTTCGGCGTCAGAACCTGTTTAATGCCCAGGTCTGCGGCTGGGGCCTGGCCGAGCGCTAGCCGAGCGTCTGGTGCCGGAACCAGACTTGGCTAGAGGCGGCTACAGAAACCAGCCTGCTGCCCCGGCCGGCCGCCTCTGCCAGCTGGGCTGCAGCCGAGCCCACCTGATCGGCAGCCACAGGCTCGTTATTTACGGCTTGCCCAGGGTCCCCGACGACCAGGCAAGGCCGGGATGACGGCAGTCCACCTTAAACAGGACCAGGTACCTGGGCAGAGGGGCAGCACCTGTGAGCAACCATGCAGACAGCCCCCTTCCTTGCTGTAAATTAACCCGATAAGAGGGACTCAAAGAAAACACCCTGTGTTGATTACTGTTGGAACAGCCTCGAGAAGGGCCGGCTACGAACCGTCCCGGACAAGCTGGGAGGTTCTGAAAACACGGTTCTCGCCCAAACAGCCTTGATGCCTCTGGGCTCTGTCTCTCGATTCTTCTGCCTCTTTTTAAATTATCTGCTGATCCAGACCAGGGCCGAGAAGGCAGGCAGACACAGAAAACCAGCTGGCGTGTGAGGAGATAGAATCGCAGTGATTTATTTCCAGGGATTTGATATTTTAAGTTATTGTTGATGTTATGTGTGGGCAATAAATCATATTTTAAAGGATCTGTTAATAGAGTGTTTTATTCTTAAAAAATAATAATCCTTTTTTTTTCTCTCTTTCAAGTGGATGTGTTGTTTCTTGAAGCCAAATCCTCGGGTTTTATTAAGAGATGTAACAATAAATAAGAATGTGTCAATAAATTTTTCCGCTGGGAAATCTCACGCCCCTCACATCATCTAGGGAAGGTCTTCTTCCAAAAGTTAGCAGGAGGAGAAAGGGAGCCTCAGACGCTACTGCCTAAAATCCTGTCTTCAAATATATGGAAATGTCTTTAGTCCTGGGGCTTTTTAACCACTGGATTCATGTTTAGGAATTTTAAATACCATGATGGGCTCCCTCTCCAAGTTTCAAAGGGCGACTCTCACAATTGCCTCCACCAAAGCCCTGAAAAGCAGGCGCAGAAGTCCCCCAAGCAAGGTCTTGAAGGATGATGGCCACATTCCTTTGTGTGACACAGTAACGCCGCTCGTGGGCAGGCTCCGACCCTCCACCGCTGAAAGTAACTGACTGGGCTGCCGCTTTAAACTAATCTTGCCCTTGGCTCCCTGGCCAGAGGTCAGGAGGAGGGCCCCTCAGAATATGATCTCGGGCAAGAGCTGAAGGGCTCCGAGAATATAACGCATCAGAAAGGGCGGGGGAACAGGGACAGAGGGAAAGAAAAGGAATAAAAGCAAAATTAAATTTTTACAATTAAGCATATTCCTTTTTTTTTCATTTAGTTAATTTCCAGCCGCTCACGTTTATTGCACATTAATTATGCATACAGCTTTTGTGCGACTTAAAAAGTGAAGAATGTGATCCTTATCCTTTCATGGAGGATCCGGCTGCTGGGAGAGGCCCTGGGTCAGAAGGGGTAGGCGCGGCCAGCCCCTCCACACACCCCCTCCCCCAGCAGTGGGGAGGGGGGACGGGGACACTCCCCCTCCCGATCCAGGGCTCTCTGATCCTGCCACCTTGACTTGAAAGCATTTCCTATGGCAGGGGTGGTGACCAAGGGGCCGGAGGGTTGGCTGGATGTGTTTCTGAGTCAAATCTAAGAAAAAGACCTCACGCTAGCCCCTGACCAGCCCCCTCCCCCTCCAGCTTGTCATGGCCAATATCTGTGTTCAAACCCATTGGCCCAGGCCTGGGGGCTAAAGCAGAATGTGACAAGGCAATGGACCTGGGGCACATTTCCTTCCACCCCCCCACCGCCCCCCACCTGCCAAGAAAGCAGAGCGGGTGGAGCCCAAGGTGGGACCAGCCACCGCAAGAACCTTCTTCCAGTCCCACAGCGCGGCTCCCTGTGCCCCCACAATGGCCTCAGGAGCAGGTGGGCAGGTGGCCCTCTGCCAGCATGCTGTGTGACACCAGACCACGGCCACGGTCTCACTGCCCTCCTCTCAGAACCTGCGTGGAAACCCCTGCTCGGCCAGGGCCTCAGGCTCTGTGCTGAGCCGGCCTCCCCAATCCACAGAAGCCTGCGTTTCCTGCTCAGTCCTGAGACCAGGTGGCAGGTCGCCTTGTGGGAGCCGAGCACCCGCCCTGAGCCGGCCAGAGCACAGCAGTAGCCCTGTCTCCTGCACAGGCTACGGGCAGACAGGACCCAGGACCCAAGCCCAGAGCCAACCTCACTACCTGGTGATTTGGGACACAGGGCTCCCTCCCTCTGATCGCAGACTCCCCATCCGAAACAAACACGCATCAGAACTGGACACAGGGCTCCCTGGGGTTCAGGGGGAATATTGCCTCCAAAGCCCCACCCTGGATGAGCACCCAGGAAACGGGAACTCACACAGCCCCGAGGGGTGGGCATGGAGACCCCGTTTTTTACAGTTTAGGAACTGAGGCTTTGTGGGGGAAGGCACCCTGCCCAGCCAGCTGTGTGACCCTCACAGCATCCTCCCAGGTCCCACCACCTGCAGCTCCCAAGGGGCTGGGGCCTGACCCCTTTTCTCCATCCGCCGATGGCAGAGACGAGGTGAGTGAAAGGGAAAGGCACGAAACTGGTCCCTCTCTGCCGAGGAAGGCTTGCGCGGCGGGTGTGTAGGAAGGGGGCCTGCACATGGCTCCTGGTCCCTTGGTCCCAGCTCTCTCCGTGTGCAACCAGAAACCAGTGACTCGGACATCAGCCCCGGGAACAAAGGCTGCAGAGGCGGCTGCCACGAGGGGCTCAGCAGGCGGGGACCCGCACAGCTGTGGCGCCCAGCACAGCCGCTGCCAGCAGCAGCAGGGCCCGGCCGAGGACAGGCGCCTCGCCAACCCCTGACCGGGCCGTGGGAGGGGGCTTGGGGCCCGGGCCGCCCCTTCTGTTTTGTTGTCTTAATAAAAAGTGCTCTCCCGGTAGCCCTGCCAGGATAAACCGTGAAATACCTCTCCCTTCTCTGCTAGAATCCCCACCCCCGCCTGCCGGGACTCGGCCGAACTTTAAAATAAAATTGTCATCATAAAGAAGTCAGCCGTGCGTAATAATAAACAACATGTTTAACATTTATTACTCTGCCTTCTGACAAACTGAAATGTGAAAATATGCCAAAATTCGGGTTTCATAAAACAATTTTTCATCAAGTTCTTGCCTTTGACAAAATGCCTCCGTTTCGCTTCAAACGCCACGGAATCTCCAGGAACGGGTCTTGGGTCCCATGTCCCTAAGTCTCTCTGGCTCCGTTCGACTCCGAGTGACAATATTCTAGCTTTCCCAGCGAGCCCCTGGGCAGCCACGCTGCCCGACGGAGGGGCACCGCCCTTCCGAAATGCGGCCTCGCGGTGCGGCCGGTCGCCGGGGCCCACATCCCCCTTTTTTATTGCGGTAAAACACACATAACATAAAATTTACCAGCTTAACCGTTTTAAGTGTGCAATTCGGCAGCGTTAAGCACATGTACGTGGCCGTGCAACCTTCACCACCCCCTCTCCAGAGCTCTTTCCATCCTGCAGAACCGAAACTCCCTCCCGTTAAACCCTAACGGCCCATTTTCCCCTCCCCCAGCCCCTGGCAACCACCCTTCTGCTTTCTGTCTCTGAATCGGATTTTTCCGGGGACCTCCTGTAAGCGACACCGTGCAGGATTTGTCCTCGTGTACGTGGCTGAGTTCACTGAGCTAACGTCCTCCAGGGTCACCCACGTCATAGCCTGTGTCCGCATTTGCTTCCTTTTTAAGGCTGAATACTACTCCGTGGGCCAACCGCTACTTCTAACAGGTACACGGTCATGTTCACGGGCGCACCTCAAAATACTTCCCCTGGGCAGAGGTGAGGGAAGAGGCACCTCTCACCCTCGTCCCAGCTCAGCTTCGATGGCCCCAAGGAGGAATAACGGCTGGGGGTACCCCTGTCTACTCAGGTCTCAGGTCCCCACTCTCCGCACACACCCCTCTCCCCTGGGCAGGGGCAGAGCTGGAAGAAGAGCCCCCTCTGCACTCAGAAGCATGAGGGAGGACCCAGGGGTGGGTTCTGACCTTGGATGCATTCAATCAACAAACACCTCCTAAGCACCTACTGTGCGCAGGCGCTCTGTTCCTGCAGACCTCACGGACTTGGGAGCCGAGCGTCATGACACCACAGAAAGCCTAAAATAGTAGTGTGCTGCCCACCATGTGTCTGCTGAGATACCAGCAGCTACGTATCAAAATCCCTGCCTCTCAAATTGCTGCTCATTTTCGTCACAGAGTCGTGGTGTTACGGTGACAGAGAAGAACAGCCACGTTCTTAGAAAGTGCACGCTGAAATATTTAGGGGTGACACCCGAAATGTGCTTTCAAACTTATAGCAAAAAAAACCCCATAGGTATTGACGAGTGTATCCCCAGATAAAGCCAGTGGGGTAAAACAGTTCCACGGGTAGGATCCAGGGGGCGGGCATTCCGTGCGCCGGGTCTCAAGCTTTCCCTGAGTTTGAGTGTTTTTATGACCGTTGGGGGGAGATCCTTCGCTCTCGGCATGCCCCTCCCTTTATTGCTATCTCCCTCTGCACAAATGTGGCCCAGAGGTCCGAGGGGACATGTCAATGATGGGACACGGGAAGGGCACTCTGCCAGGTACGTGAGCAGGGGCGTCGTGGGGCTCTGCCCACACGCAGCTGGGATGGGACAGCCAGTTTGCACAGGAGCCTGACGGCGCGGTGGAGTCGCTGCCTCCGACGCCCCCAGGGCCCCGTCAGGGCCCCAGGCGGTGCTGTCCCCACACCTCCGTCCCCACGGCAGGGCATACACTGCAGTGTCCTGGTCAGTGGTGAAGCGTGTGCCACAGAGTCCACTGCTAACCACAGACCCCTCCACGAGTACAAGAACCACGTCCACGTCACCCGCCTCTGTCTCCCCGGCACCTGCCCAGGGCGGGCACAAAGTGGGCCCGTGATGGAATGAATGAAAGCTTACAGTCGAGGTTCTCTCTCTTTTTTATTTTTTGTCCTCATCCAAGGACAATTTTTTATTGGTTTTAGAGAGAGAAGAAGAAAATGGGAGAAAGAAAAAGATTTGTTGCCTTCTGTACGCTGCCTGACTGGGGATCGAACCCGCAACCTGGGTATGCGCCCTGACTGGTAATCGAACCCCTGACCTTTTGGTCTACGGGATACGCTCCAACCCACTGAGCCATACTGACCAGGGCCGAGGTTCTCTTTTCCCATGTTAAAGTAACGCTGAGGTCCTTTCTCACAGCCCCGCTGACCGTAGAGACCAGAAGTGAACGCCCAGCGGCGACGGGCATGCGGGCACACCAGCTCTCCGCCTTCCTGGGCAGCAGCAGCCGACGGTGAGCAAAACCGAGGGGCCCCGTGGGACGAGGGCAGGAGGAGGCAGTGGGGGCCAGAAGATGGGGGTGGGGCAGGCAGGCCACGGGGCCAAGGACAAGGCCGGCCTGGTCAGAGCCAGGTGTCCAGGTGAGCCTCTCCAAGGCGGCCTTTGAAGCCAGGGCCTCTCCCTCAGGAAGGCCCAGGGGGGGCTGGCCTCTCTCTGGCAGTTCCCCGTCTGCTGGCCAGAAAGGGGGGCCTCCCTCTCTGACAAGGAGGAACCACCTGAGAGGGTGTTTTGTTTTAATCATCAGAGATCAAAGACAAGTCCCGCTGGGCTGGGAATCCCCCAGGGGTCCCAGCGAGCCAGCAGGCAGCCAAGAAGGGCTGCTGTGGGCCCCAGGGCCCTTTCCTTCCCTCCTTCCCGTCTGGTGGTGCCTGGCTCAGCTCCCCATCCAGAGCTGCTGCCCAGGGCTGTGGGGGCCCAGGGACCTCAGCCCTGGGGTCTTGCTGACTTTAGGCTGTGGCCTTACAGAGAGCTCAGCAATGAGGGAGGGACTGTGCAGCTAAAAAGCTGGTGCACCCAAGGGGCTGAGGGCCAGCTGAGGCCCCGGCCCCCTCCGAAAGGCCAGCCATCAAGAGCTGGGCGGTGGGATGGCAGGGCCAGTGCCGTCTGGCCTCTGACTAGCTGGCCACCTCACTCTCGGAGCCTGCGCTCTCTTCCGTGAAAGGGGCACGGTGGTGCTGCCGAGCTGAATTGTCCTGGTCAAGCACTTGGCCCGGCGCGGGGCCCAGAGCGCATGCGGCCGAAGCAGTCTCTGAGCGTGCTGGGCGAGACACTGGGGACCAGGGACCCAGCCCCACGCCCTCCTCGCCCACTGCCCATCATGGCCCAGGCCAGCATCCCCGGTCCCGGGCCGCCGTCTCCCTGCCCCCCAGGAGGTGGGGTGGCCTGTGTCCCCCCAGGACAGAGGCCAGAGACTTTGGCCCCGCTCTGTTTGCCATGAAAGAGCAAAACCACCGCAGGGTTCAAAAGGAAAAAGAGGAAAACCCGGTAACTGGTCCCAGACGGCCAGCCCGCTTTATCAAAGCTGAGTCCAGGGAGCGGCGTTCCCACCGGGAGGGGCCACAGCCTCATTAGGGAGCTCTGGGAACGATGAAAAAGCCTGGCCGCCGCGCACATCCCCGGGACAATTAGGCCTTGTCCCTGCGCCTTCAAAGGCAGGCTCCCTGAGCGCGCGCGTGTGAGTGTGCGTCCAAGAAAGCCTCTGTGCGCCTCTCTTCCCTTTGTCTTTCTGTTCTGTCTCCTCTCCATCTGCTCGTTCACCCCTCCCGGCATTGCCTCTGGTGCCCCGTCCGCTGCCTGCCGGCTGCCACCGATGCCCCGGAGGAGACAAACCCCACCGACCCCCGCTCGGGGAGACCTTGCCCTCCTCTCCTTGGAACAGGCTCCAAGAGGCCGGTTCAGCCAAAAGATGGGGCGTGCACCATCCCTTCGGCCAGGTCCCTCAGAGGAACTTGATTCTGCTGTTGGGAGCACAGAATGCAAACTATTCCCCCAGAGCAAACGCCGGTTTCCGGCCACAGCCTAAGCCGAGATTCCTCTCCCAATCCCTGGGAGCACCACCCCCGCCCCCCATGGGACATTTCTTACTAATGCCAGGAGTCCTGAGCAGGGGCTGTGACCCCCTCCGCACCCCTGTATGCTGCTGGGGCCTTACTCGGAGAGGCATCCTGCTCTCGGGGGACAGGGATTCACTTCGGGAGCGCCACCCAGAACGGATCCAGGCCCCCGGAGCACGGCTCTGCCCAGTCCGGCCCACCCTGCCGCCCGCCACCCGCCACCACCCAGGCCCCTGGCACCGTGGAAGTTTCCTGGAACCAACAACCCCCCTCGTGCTACAGACTCTGACATCAGGCGATTGTTTCAGGGCATCTGCATGTTGCTGGAAGTGAAAAGGCAAATTCTAGATACTTGTTTTTGTCACAACACCGGAGGAAGCAGGCACAATATTTGCAAAATTAGAAACAGCCTGGGTCTCGGCCCCTGGCCGATGGCACGCAGGTATTAATCCATTAAGGCAATCAAAAGAGCTTAAATAAAAGTCTGAAGCCTGCAATATACATGTCCATGAACAAGCGGTAAAACTTCCTGAAAAGGTGATTTCAAAGCCATATTGCCCACGCTTGGCAAATTGCATATTTAATTATTTTGTCAGTCCCTCTTTCTCCTCTAATCTTTGGGGAAAATGCCTTGGGACATACGAAACCAGTTAGGATAATTAAGGTACGGTGGAATTAGGTGTCGGCTGATTTCTCAGAAAGATGGCATCCCCTAAGCTGGTAGAGATGTGTGCAGACCCCAAAAGGCAGTAACGTCCGCAGCGTCTGCCTTTCTATGCCGAGATCAAAGGTCTTTTGTCCCTTTCAAGATGTTTGTAGAATTTGTTTCCCAATTACCCCACATTTGCGCACTGGGACATCCTAGTTAACTCTTTGATGGCACCTCTGGAATTGGGCCGTAATTGACATCAAGCCGCACCTCCCCGCTCCAGGCTGGAGGCCGAGATTCTGCTCTGGGGTCTCCCTGTGCCCCTTAGAGGGGACAGGCTGAGGCCTGGGACCCTGAGGTTTCCGCCGGGCCCTGCACTCGGCGACCTGGCTGCACGATGGTTGCTCTCATTCTGGTGCGACTCGGCGCTAGGATTCTGGCTTCGAAAAATGTTTGCTGTCCTCGGGTCAGAGCCCGACCGCCTTCGAATGTCGTTCTAGAGAGGAAATAGACTGATTACACGATTTTCCCACACTGGAATATGTCTCCTGGTCCAGCAAGATGCTCAAAACAAGAAAAAGCCTTCAAACACTTGGAAAAAGTGACAAACAAAAAGCTGTCAAGATGTGGAGTTTTAATTAGGACCTTTTGAAACTAGATGGGACTAGGATGGCATGGCCAGGTATGAAGTCCAATGTTACCATTTTCCATCTAGTGTAACGACTTTGCCGAGCGTGTGCTTTATTTGCTTTTTATCTTTCCTTTTTTCATGTTCTGTCCATCTAGTTTTCCTGATTGCTTAGTTCACATAATTTGTCTGTAACAACTTTGTCTGAGCTTAAGAAAAAGAGGAGAAAGGAACACAAATAGAGACCTTCCTAAGTCTCTTCATATGCAAATGCGATGGGCCTTGAGGAAATAATTTTTGGCAAAAGCCCGCCATCATTTGAAAAATGAAATACCATTGATTTAAGGAATCAGATTCCAGGAGTTGCTGCAAGAACTTTCGCTTGTACTGTGTCCTGCCCCATCCCCTGCATTTTACCCTTTAAAAAAAAAATCCACCTGTATCCTCACAAGTTTTACATCGGGGAAGGAGACACCCTCCTGGAAGCATCGGAGGAAGCGTTTCCCTCCCACTGGCGGCTGTTTTCAGAATTCTTCCAGAGACACCAGAGATCGGAGGCGGCCCGCCCGGCGGGCCACGTCCTCTACAAACCGCAGACTCCGGAACGCCTCGCTTCCCTGAGAACGATTTTCCCTGGCAAGGGAATGCCGAGCCCCTCCAAAGACGTATACCGAAAGAAAAATGTCCCCCGAATGCACGTTCTGCTCTTCGCAGCAGTGCAGGGGTGAGCACGGCAGCTCTCGATGCTCAGGGCAGCCTCCAACCGGGGCTCCTGCTACCAGAGAAAAGCCTAGAAGGTTCTCCCCGGCGTCAACAAGCACCCCCAACAGGGGGAAGGGAGCCGTCCGTAGCCTTGCCAGATTTAACAAATAAATGCACAGACCGTACCATCCATTGGTAATTTCAGATAAACAAAGAATACTTTTTTTTAGTGTAAATACATCCCAAATAGTGCAGTAGACAATACTTATACTAAAAAAATTTTTAAATTAAAAAATAAAAACCCTGCCGGTTATCTCAAAGTGCCATGGAATGGAGCATCCTGTTCTTGAACCCGCAACCCTGGCCCCGGGCCCCAAATGGATCGGAGAAAGCTGAGCAGGGACACCCCACTCCTCCGTCCAGAAGCCCACCACGGAAACGGCGCTCCGGGGTGGGGTTCAGTCTGCAGGAAGGAGGGAGGACGGCCGAGCTCCGCGCCAGCCCGGAGCAGGATCTCCAGGCTCTCACCCCCTCCTCCCTCCGCAGGCCCCCCAGGTCGGTGACCCTGCTCTGAGGGAGGAAGTGCCCGGCTGGGGCCGAGTGGCCAGCAAGCCGACGGGCCCCGAGGTGGGGCACCTGGAGGTGCCGGCTGCGCCGTTCTGTTCGTTCTCAGGCCCCGCAGTGCTCCCTTCGGGGAGAACAGAGACTCTGCCCGCCTTTCTAACACTTCACAGTACAGTTCCATTTGTTCTGATGAGTGGTGGGCATGGGGACATCATGGCATTTTAGGCGCTTTGGCCGCTGATTTCTGGGTCTGGCTGTCCCTGACCTGCATGGTCCCTGACCCCTGAATGCTCCGCAAGTTGGAAAGTGGCCTCAGAGGCTCCTGTCCAAGGCTTGAGACCCCAGACCACCGGACTTTTTGAGGCAGCGGGGCCTCTGGTCCACGAGGCAAGGTTGGGTGGGTAAGGGTGGTGAATTAACTCAAATCATAACTGCAGAGAAAGAGGGTATGTCTCCCCAAGTTCCCTTTCTCTGGCCCTTGGGCACCCCCATCAGTAGCTGTCCCCCTGCTTCTTATAGCTGCTCAGAGGTCAGCTCCCCTACTCTTCCCACCCCGGTCACGCCTTCTGCCAGTTCTTTCTCCTATCCCCCCTAATTCCCTCCTGCTGTAGAAGCGCTTCTGGTCATGCTGGGCCTCCAGGGAGACAGAGAACAGCTGGTCAGCATCTGGTGCTCTCCATTAGCCAGGGCCCCTGCCCCCTGGGCCTTCCGCTCCCCGGGGCAGAATAATCCCGCTTCCTCTAACCTTTCGGCTGGTCCCGTGCTCCGGGGCTTTCATCATGTCCATCGCGGCCTCTGAAGCCGCTCCAGGCTCCCTGGGCCTCCCATGGCTTCTGCTGGGCCAGGCCAGGCTGACCGGCAGGGGTGGGGCAGGGGGTGACTGACCCCTCTTTCCTCCCAGCCAGAGAAGTCGGGGGTGGGGGCGGCGGTGTCAAGGGAAGGAGGCAGATGTCAGGGCCATGCCGACTTCCCCCACTGCCAGGTGAGCCTCGTCCTGAGTTGGGAAACTGGGGACCCTATGCCCTCCCTCAAAGATTTGGTGGGTGGGTGCCAAGGGGTGACGGGGAGTGTTAGGACACGTGTTATTGTGGGTGCGGCGCCCAACGACTACACCACCGTTGTCATTCACCGTCCCAGACCAGGAATGGGCACGTGCAGAAGGCTCAGCTGCCCAGGTCCGGCTCCACCGGCCACCAAGGGCCTGAATTCTGGGCCCCCTGGATCATGCTCCAGCCCCACCGGCTGGGAAGGAAGGCTCCTGCAAACACAGCTAGTTATGCCGTTCTCCTCGGTGCTTCCAGAAAGATTCGGGGAACCTCCCCTTTCCAGAAGCCTCCACAGCCCCAGTGCAGGGGGCCTGCAGAACCTAGGGTTGCAGAAGGGCTGACTACAGCGGTCCTCTCCCTGAACCTGAGCAGCACCCCCGGGCGGAGGGTGCAAGCCCCGAGCCAGCCCAGGCACAGAGCAGGCTGGGCCGGTGCAGCCAAACTCCAACACTCAGATTCGAACAAAGCCAAGTTCACAGAAACTCGCAGTCCTGCAAGGACCTTGGGTCATGTCCCTCAGAGACCCGCCACCGTGGAAGTGTCTAGAAGCAGCATCAGCTGTTTTTGATTCAGAAGATGAACATACCATCCTGACCTTTGGTTCTCAGAGACCCCTCGTCCTGGAAGGGGCAGCAGAGCCACGTGAGTCCACCATCTCCCTCCCCTGGGCCTCTGTGAACCCCAGGAGCCTGGGGCTTGCTCCTCGAAAGAGCCCTTGGTGGCCCCCCCAGCTCCCCCTGCCACATGTCATCGTATCTGCAAACAGACACCCAGCACGTAACCTCGCGATTAATTTCCACAACTTGGAAAGAATCCTGGAGACTAGAGAGATATTTATTAAATGCAAACTTCTAATTACTTTGCGGAATGCTGATGAAAACTGCTCCTTAAGTAATCTTTTTTCTAGTGACTGAGCTCCAACGTATTTTTCTAGCAATTATTTTTAACATCCCGAAAATTGCCCTGCAGATATGCAAAACACATTTCCTATGAATCGCTCTTAAGAGAGGCAAGCTCTCTTTCCCCTCCATCTCAGTTATTAAGAAAATGGGAAGTCAAATTTGTCGCTAATCACATTTCCACAGCAGATTCTAATGGGGGTGACTCCCCCACGGTGAACAAGGAAAGGAGACCAAGAAATAAAAGCAGAGAACTCGCTCGCCAGCCACGTCTTTGTGCGTTTGCCCTTCCCGCCAAGGTGTGTGGGTTCCAGGGCAGAATTTTTCTAGCTCACTCACCCTCTCCAAGTGGGTCGCTCGGAGCTGTAAGAACTTACCTGCAGGCGTCCCGAGGGGCAGGCTGGTCTCCGGAGCTGACCGTGCCAGGGCTGGGCCACGGAAGGTGGAGGTGCAGCATGTGGAGGGCCTTTGTGGACAGGTGCATGGGCCCATCCCTCTCCAAGGCGCTACCTGCGGTTTACTGGACATTTATTAGAAGCCCACGCAATATCATGAAGCACCTGCAGGCAATAAAACCCCTTACATGTGTGAGGCCTTGAGGAAATTAACGGCTCCTCCCTGGGGATGCATATTTTGTGAAGATGTTTATTACAGATGAAGTGCTCCCGGGGTGGACCATTAACAAGTTGTAGAGTGATAAAAGGGTTTTTATCCTTTTTCAGTGACAGAAGTAGGAAGAAGGCTTTCACAGAATCTATAAAAGGCCCACTTCCTAATGAATTTTCTTAACTCTTTATTAATAGGGTTGGCTGAGTGGGGTTGGGGGGTCCTTGGACTGTTGGGCCATGAGACAAGGGGGACAGAGCAGGATGGGGAGGGGCCGGGGGCTTCATGCTAGACTGAGAATGCCCCAGAAGGGTCTGGGTTCGAATTCCAGGCTTGGAAGATCATTCCAGAACCTGGGGGCATGATGCATACCTTCTGCCCCAGGAAACTCATTTGCAGGCCCCTCCAGGTGATGGGGTGAGTCAGGCCAAAAGGCAGGTTCCAAGCCCCTCTTTTTAACCCCCTGTTCCCCACTCTGGCCTGCAGGCCATTACCAAGATGAAAGCCCAGAGAATGCCTTTGGACCACGGCTGTGGAATCTAATTGAATTATATGAACGCAGTTAAACGTCTGCTTCAGAGAGGCAGGGCTCGCTTTCAAGACTGGATGCTTCAGGAGTTAATGGGCTATTTGAACAATATAGGCCAAGAGCCGAACACAGGTGGGCTGTGTTAATAACTTTATTTAGACCGCGTTTTTTCCCCCTTTGAGGCGCACAAGCCTTCCATTAATGCATTCATTAGAGTTTACGGCCAGGCTCTGGCTTCCCCCTAATGACACTGTCCAGACCCGGCTCCCCAGCTAATTGAGGCCAGCTGCCCCTCGGCCGCTGCCCGGCCCCAGGACCCAGTGTCCCCAGGACTAGCTGCTGGGGCTAGAGTTGGACCCGAGCCTGGCTGGGCAGGGCAGGGCCGGGGACAATAGCAGTTTGGGGAGGGGCCCCGGCTGTTCTCCCCCAACCCAGGAGCTGCAGGAGAGGAGGAGTCGAAGGGGCCTTTGGACGCCCCCAGCCCCACTCAGGCACAGGGAAGGAGCCCAGAGGGCTGACTTCCCTCACCCCCCATCACCATGGCCAGTGCCACCTCCGCTCCTGCCCCCTCCTAGGCCTCCGCCCCACGGCGGTCACGCCGATGTTCCAAGAGGCCAATCCGATCACGTCAGACCCTGCCGAACAGCCTGCTGCGGCTCCCCACCGCCCTCAGAGGGAAGTTCAGACTTTGCCTTACTGCCTCCAGCCCCGCCTCTCACTCCCACCTTCATGCATCCTGGGTCCCTCCTCTGCCTGTTGCAGACCATCAGCCAGGAGTGTCTCACCCTAGTCCCCAAGAACCCCCTGCCCTGCAACCTGCCGGACCCAGTTCACAGGCAGCCTCCTCCAGGAAGCCTTCTTTTTCTGCCTTCATTGAAATCCTGTGAATGCGTCTATGACTTATCTTTAGCCCTTCCCTCCACTAGACCATGAATACCTTGAAGAACAGGATTCCATGTTCATTATTAGTTTTTAAAGATGTTATTTATTTATTTTTAGAGAGAGGAGAAGGGAGGGAGAAAGAAAGGGAGAGACACATCACTGTGTGGTTGCCTCCTACACACCCCCTACTGGGGACCTGGCCCTCAACACAGGCATGTGCCCTGACTGGGTATCAAACCGGCGACCCTTTGGTTTGCAGGCCAGCGCTCAATCCACTGAGCCACACCAGCCAGGGCTCATTATTATTATTAAAATAACCACAACAGCCCTGGCTGGTGTAGCTCAGTGGATTGAGCACGGGCCTGCGAAGCAAAGGATCGCGGTTCGATTCCCAGTCAGGGCACATGCCTGGGTTGCAGGCCAGTTCCCAGCATGGGACACACAAGAGGCAACCGTACATTGATATTTCTCTCCCTCTCCCCCTCTCCTACCCTTCCCCTCTAAAGATAAATAAATAAAAATCTTTTAAAATAACCACAACACACTAGTGTTCCCACTGGTCAAGAGCACAGTGCCTGACCACCTCATACTAGCAGGCAAAAAAAATCAAACATATATGTACCATATGTCCTATCATACATTATAATGTATACATGTACAGGTGTGCATCTGTGTATATGTAAGTGTGTGTGTGTGCATAATATCAGGAGGTCTCACTAGCACGGGGGAATACGAAGTAAGGACAGAGAGTAACTGAGCATTTGTTGTTTTCTTTTATTTATTTTCTTTTATTTTTTTATCCTCACCTGAGGACACTTTTTCAGTGCTGTTAGAGAAACAGGAAGGGAGAGAGAAACATCGACTGGCCACCTCCCGCACACACCCAGACCAGGGATCAAACCCGCAGCCTAGGCATGTGCCCTGACTGGGAATTGAACCCACAACCTTTCAGTTATGGGATGATGCTCCAACCAAATGAACCACACAGGCCAGGGCTGGTTGTTGTTTTATATAGGGGTTGAGGACAGCCTCACATTTGGGCAGAAACATGGGGAAAGTGAAGAGTCAGGTCTCCAGGCAGAGGGAACAGCCAGTGCAAAGGCCCTGGGGTGGGACAGCAGGGGCTGGAGCAGAAGAATCAGGTTCGTGCAGAGAAACACAGGAGCCGGGTCATGCTGGGCCTGGTTCACACCAAGGACTGTGGAATTTATCTGAGGGAAGCTAAGGAGCCATTAGTGGGTTTTCCACAGGGGAGTGACGTGACGTGCTCGGAAGTGACTGCAATCGTCCTGAGAAGACGGGATGGAGGCTACGTGGTCGTCCTTGGCCCACGGTCCCCTTTATCCTGGAGTGACCTGTCCCCACTCCTCATTGTGCAAGTCTAAGTAAATCCAGGGCCACCTCCAGGAAGCCTCCTTTCCAGGTTGAGTCAGGTGGTCCTTCCCAATGCTCCCACAATGCCCATCCCTGTCCCCCTCATGGCAGCTACCTCACTGTTCCATAAGGTCTGTTCACTCACCTGCCTCCCCAATAGCCAAACTGCAACATGGACCCCCTGTTGGGGTGGGGTTCTTTCTGCCCAGTGCTGGCACGTGCCCACCCACAAAGAAGATGCTCAGTGAACACGAGTTGACATGAACTGAAAGACACAATAGTGTTACCACAGTGAATGCCATTCCACAAGAATTCAAAGCAGACCTCTCAAAGGGAAGTTAGGTGTGGCCAGAGCGTCAGAGCGGGGATGGGGGGGAGTAGTGAGAGCTGATGCAGAGTTCACGCAAACCACACCTCGAATGTCAGAGAGTTTTCACTTTCTCCTGTGATTGACAAGTAGCTGTTGGAACGCATGTGGCACAGTGAAATTTCAGTTTTAAAAAGATGACCCTAAAATGGCATCAGGCCCCGATGGTTTTATGAGATCTCACAAAGAACAGATCACTGACATGTAATTACTGCTTTCCAGAGAGTAAGATGGGAAGTCTCACTGACAATTCTATGAAACTAGTACAAATCTAATGCCATAACCCGACAAAGGTGGCAGCATAAGGCCTGGAGAGCAATCTCCTCTGAAATATTGATGGGAAATACCAAACCAAACACTATCCCAGGGCATCAAGTAGAACATCAGAAGCGCAATCCACTGTGATTAAACAACACCTGTTCCGGGAGCGCAGGCCCAAGCATGCGTGGTCAGCAGGAAGAGAAGCAATCGCTGCAGTCCTTCGCGGCCAGTGCCTGAACTCAATGCCACTGTTAGGCAGACTTTGTGCTTAAAGAGTGGAACACCGAGCTGCAAAAACTCTTCTTCTCCAGAGCATTTGAGATCTTATTCCCCGGTGTATGCTATTAATTTGGCTCAAGTAAACCCTCATAAAAATGTAAAAACAAAGGAAAAGAAAGAGTGAAGGACCAGCAATAGACATGTGCGCCAGCCTGATTGCTGACAGGGATGCTGGTGACGGCGGCTGTCCTCCTTTTGTCGTCTCGACACAGACACGCGTGTGCCCACCCTTCTCTTCATGGTCACCCAAGGGGTTGCAGTAGTGCCCGGCATTACCAAGCCACACCTGGGGGTATTCACGGTCCCCAGACCACATCCCACTCACTCCAAATGATCATGACATGCCAGCGAGCTAAGAGGAAGTATCAGTACTGGAAATAAATCACCATTTTCGAATGAAGATGCTGTTTGTCTATAAAATGCAACACCCTTGAATCAAAAGTATTAGAGCTAAAAAGAGAGTTTGGTAAAATACTTAGTGGTTAGACAAGTAGGAAGAAATAACTGCTATATTTCAGTAGCAAGCAGTTAGAAACTCTAATGGAAAAAAAAAATCCCATTTATAAAAGTTATTTAAAAAGTACCAAGTTCCTAAAATTAAGCAGAACCAGAAATGTGCAGGACTTCTGAAATTAAAAAACATTATTGAGGGACATAGAAGAACTTTTAAATAATTGTAGAGACAAGGAATTTTACTGGATGGGAAGATTGATTCCTGTAAAAATCTATTTTTAAAATGACTATCTTGCCCTGGCTGGTGTGGCTCAGTGGATTGAGCGCTGGCCTGCAAACCAAAGGGTCTCTGGTTCGATTCCCAGTCAGGGCACAGGCCTGGGTTGCTAGGCCAGTTCCCAGTGGGGAGTGTGTGAGAGGCAACCACACATTGATGTTTCTCTCCCTCTCTTTCTCCCTCCCTTCCCCTCTCTCTAAAAGGAAATAAATAAAATCTTTTTAAAAAATAAAAATGACCATTTTCACCAAAGTCAGCTACAAATTTGAACAAGTACAAACAACAAAAAAAAATCAGTGGAATTTTATTTTTTTAATTCAACAATTACCATGAAATTTTTAAAAGAAAGATTAATGAGAATTTGCTTTACGATAACAAAGCATATTGTAAAACTATAGAAGTTAAACCAGAAAGATACTGGCAGAGGGAGAGACAGGATGTCAATAAGATAGATCCACAAGAGAATTAAGTACAGCAAAAGGCAGAATTCTAATCAATCAGGAAATAATGGAATTTTCAGTAAACACTGTGAAGATACTTGGGGAGCCACTGAGAATAAAGTAAAGTTAGATTTCTACCTTACGTGAAAATAAACTCTGGAAAGATTAAAGACTTAAGTTTTTAGAAGGGAAACTTTTCATTATCAAAAAAAATGGTATTTTTATAATGGGTGAGTGTGGGAAAGATCTTTCTAATGTGACTCCAAAGACAAAAAAAGTTAATTGCTATATTTAACTGCATAAAATTATACACTATTTGATGTATCAAAATATTCCAAATGAGCAAAATATAAGACACGCTCTAAGTAGGAGGGAGAAGAGATATTTTCTATATATATGACAGAGGTGCATCTATTTCATATAGCTCTTACAAATCTAAAAATATGAGACAATTCACAAAAGAAGAAATAAAAATGATCTGTATGTGTAAGAAAAGATGCCCAAACTCACCAATACTAAAAAAAAAAAAAAAAAGCAAATTAATATAACATCAAGATAGCATGTTTTGGCACTGGCTAGTGTGGCTCAGTGAATTGAGTGCTGGCCTGCGAACCGAAAGGTCTCCAGTTCGACTCCCAGTCAGGGCACATGCCTGGGTTGTGGGCCAGGTCCCCAGTAGGGGGCGTGTGAGAGGCAACCAATTGATGTATCCCTTGTACATCGATGTTTCTCTCCCTTTCTTTCTCCCTCCCTTCCCCTCTCTTTAAAAATAAATAAATAAAATCTTTTAAAAAAAGATAGCATGTTTTGCTTATCCGATTGGTCAAGGTGTGAAAGAACGACAACGCCCAGTGCTGGTGAGGATACGGGGGAGGCGCTCTCACACACTGTGGGCGGGGGTCCAGCTGGGGCAGCTGTCTGGAGGAGGCGATGCAGACTGACCGCCTTTAAAACATACGTATACAATGTATATTTTATATGCAGAGGCGCATATACAATGCACCTCTGCCCGGCATTTCTGCTTCTAGGTCTCTGGCGTGGAGAAACAGACAAGTTCCACGCACGAGAGTATTCAAATGAGGCACCGTTTACACACATGGGGAAAACCGGCTACAAGGGAAAGTTTAGGGAAGCGGCTAGATAAACGGGTGCCCATCCGCCCTCAGCAGCACCAAGCAGAATTAGGGGGATCTTCGCACGCCGGCGTGGAAGCACCCCGGAGATTGCGGTTATGTCGGAAGGGCGAATGTCAAGCCGTAAACTTAGTGTATTCGTAGCTGTGGGAAATAATATATTTCTATCTGCATGCATAACAATTCTGAAAAGACGCCCCTCAAAAAAAACTGTGAGGGGGTATAACTATTTGTACTTTTGAAATTTTTATCTTGCTTTTTTTAATTTAAAAAAAATGAGAAAGATA
This sequence comes from Glossophaga mutica, assembly GCA_039655065.1. NCBI lineage: Eukaryota > Metazoa > Chordata > Mammalia > Chiroptera > Phyllostomidae > Glossophaga > Glossophaga mutica. Next base: position 212,155,528 of record CM077305.1, read on the forward strand.
TGCTAAGTATGTGCATATATATTTGCACACGGAAGGGCTGTCAAAATTGTCAGGTTACTAAATAGCACAAATAACGTGATACCATCTTTCAAACAGGAAACGTGTGTGTGTGTGTGTCTTGTCCGTGGTGGCTTATCTGTGTTACTTCATCTCACTGCTGGGCTTAATAAACATTGCTGGGTAAATCACAATGCATCTTCCTGGAAGACAGACGCTAATATCTCAAAGACTGCCAGTCCCCAGGTGACAGGATTATGAATGGCTTTGATTTTCTTTTATTTGTCATTTTTCCCAGTTTTTTTTTAAATAAATAGGTATTGTGTGTTACTTCATAACTTTTTCAATTAAAAGAAAGAGAAGCTGATCATTTCTCTATGAAATGGGTGATTAACGGGCTGGTCAGGGGGCCAAGCGGTTGAAATCTGACAATGCCAGGGAAGCGGGGTGGGGGTCTGGGGAACGGGGCAGCCAGATGTCCGACCCAGTCCGCCCAGGGCGCATCCCTCTGAAGACCCGGCCCTCACGCCCCTTCCCCGCCATCCTCGCTCCCATCCCAAACAAGCATCACCTGTCAATTTTATTGACAGTAGCCTTTCCCTGGCCCCAGCCCGGACCACAGACCGGCTCCCTGGCTGGCGGGGACCCAGGGCACCGTGGTCTGTAGCCTCCGGCGGAGCTCTCCGAGAGGCGCCAGGGTGCGGAGCAGTGGACAGGCAGATCAGAGCTCACGCCCCTGCCCCCGTGGCCTCCCCGCTTTCAGTCCTCTGGTGATGCGGCCTCAATTTACCACTACAAGACCACGAGGCATCTGTCTCCCTGGAACCCCATCCCCCTTCACCCCCCACTAGACTTCTCACTCTGCCCGGCACAGACCTGGGCCCTTCTTCACCCCTCACGCCCCCCACTTTGCCTCCTGGCACACTCCCGAATTCACATTCGGAGACACCCCCCGTGGACGAGTGGGCCCTGGGAATAGCCTGCAGCTGTCCTGCACTCAGAGTCCCAGGGTCTCAGAACAACCCCTCGCCAGCCTGGACTCCGTCCGATGTCCGCTCCCAGTCCACCTCTGGGCAGCCCAGCTGCGGACACCGGGTGCTCAGTGAAATGCTCTATAACCATCCCCTCTATGGATGCCCAGGGAGGCTGGCACCGTCCTCACCACCCCTCAGCCCCACACCTTCCGACTCACAAAGGATTCTGCCAATTAATAAGCAATAGTCGAGCACCCCATTAGAAAAAATGCCGATCTTCGTCCAGTCAGCACATGGGGTAGGGTGGGGCTTCCTGACTTGCACAGAACCTCAAATGGTTCTGGAACCTCATCTTGGAGTGGGGGTGGGTCCTGGCTTGGTCCTGGCCCATGAGGACCAAGGACCCTCCACCCTTGCCCCCATCCCAGGCTTCTCCAGCTGGGCTCAGCACCTGACACCCCTGCACACAGGTCTCATAAGCTCCCATCACCCCCTGCAGCCTCTTCACCGCACCTCATTCCCAGCAGGCGAGGGCTGAGGCCTGGATGCCCAGGTGACAGGACTGGAAGAAAGGGTGACATTGGCTGGGGCAGGGGTGGCTGAAGGCCCCTGGGGTCTTCCTCATTTCGCACAGCCCTGGAGCACGACCTTGCTGTCTGCCCTCTGTTCCCCAAACTCCGCACCCCCACACCGTGACAGGACGGGCCAGGTAAACCAAGGACGCAGGTGCGGTCCCTGGGGCTCTAGGACTGCTCCTCTCACTCCCTGTCAGTCCGTCTGGCTCGGGTCTCAGCAGATCCCGTGGCCCGGGAGCCTGGACACTTGGTGAGAGCATGGAGGGTGTCCTGCAGCACCCGTCCTGAGGGAGGCGGACCGACGGTGGGCAGGGCCAGAGAGCAGGCCGGGGAGCCGGGGCGGGGGCTGCCCTTCCGACATGCCCCCACCTCAACGGGCCGTCGAGCCCCCGGGGTGGGTTTGGACGCTGACGCCCTCTGTGACTCCTATCCCTGCCCCTCCCTCTGAGGGAAGGGAAGACCAAGGAGGGGCAGATGAATGCATGGGGGTGGGGGCCCGCTCGGAGAGCTGGGGGCTTACAGGACCCATCCCAGCGGACGTGAGCCCGTCTGAGGCCTGGCCTCAGGTCACCAGATCCTGGCTCTACAGCTGTGTGGCCTCAGGCAAACCGCCACCCTCTCCAACCTCAGTTTCCCCCTCTGTTCTGTGGACATAATGCCTGTGACTGTGTCCCTGGGGTGCTGCCCGGACTAAACGGGGGTATCCGCTCAGTGCCCCGCCCATGCTGGCTCTGCCTGAGTGCACCGGATCCCCTCCCTGCCCTCCCCTCCCCTCCCTCTCCACCCTCCTCTCCCTGATCTTCCTCGCCCCTCATCCCTTTGAAGGAGGAGGAGGAGGAAAAGGAGGAGGAGGAGCGGCATTTGAAGTCTCTGAAACCCACTGGGGATCCTCTTTATTGGCTCCTGCCCTGGAGACGGCCTTACCCAGGAAGCCCGTGGGATGTCAGGGCGGGAATGGTCTGGAATGAACGGCCCCTGGCCCTGGGCCCAGGAGATGAGGAAAGGATGATGCTCAGAGCCTGGCGAGGAGACAGAGAAATGAAGGGAAAGGGGGTAGTCCGGGCAGGGGCCGGGGTCCAGCGCCGACGCCCTGTGATCTTCATCCCCCTGTCCCTGGTCCCTGAGGGGGGCCTTGCTATCTGCCCCGTACTGTGCCCGTAGCAGCCAAGCATCACCGGGGAGACCTCACCAGGGCCCCCCCTCCCCCTCAGCCCCTCTTCCCCAGCCCCTCCTCAGAAGTCCCCTTGACATCTTAGGGCCCCAAACCTAAGGCACCTCCAGGGGGCCTGCCGGGCCTGCGGCCAGCCCCCTTACTAGAGGCTTCTCTCTCTCTCTCTCTGTCCGGCTTCTCTTGGCCGATAAACATGCTCAAGCCTCTCCCCAGTTTAAAAAACATCTTCTGGCCCTGGCTGGTGTAGCTCAGTGGATTGAGCGCGGGCCTGTGAACCAAACAATCGCGGTTCGATTCCCAGTCAGGGCACATGCCTGGGTTGCAGGCCAGTTCCCAGCAAGGGACACATGAGAGGCAACCACACATTGATATTTCTATCCCTCTCTCCTACCCTTCCTCTCTAAAGATAAATAAATAAAAAAATCTTAAAAAAAAATTCATTAAAATAAATAAATAAAAATAAAAAACATCTTCTGACTCTGCCCCTTCAGCAGGCACCCCCTCCCACTGCTCCTCGCCTGCACAGACCAACTTCCCAGGGGGGTCCTGGGCAGCCCCGCCACGCCCCCCCCCACCTCCCCTGCTCCCGGTGCCCCCACCAGCTCTGCCCACCTCTTCCCACAGAGCCCTTCCTCCCAGCCTCCTGGGTCCAGGGCCATCCCTGCCCTGTCTCAGCTTCCTGACCCAGGCTTCCTCTTCTCTTGGCTCCCCTCTCCCCGTGCACCCTGGCAGCCCCCACTCTCTGACCTTTGCAGGTAGCATCCATTTGTTCCTTGCTGGATCCTGGGCACCCGGCACGGTGTCTGGCACAGATGAATCAGAGAGTGAATGAATGAACAGAGAGTGGCCAGCACCCAGCAAGGGAAATGGGGCTGAGAGGATCCAAAAGGCAGAGCCGGGCAGGAAGTCCCCTGTGCAGGCAGAGTGGGTGTCACCGTGCTGACAGAGACCCCCACGAGGCCAGAGAGGGTAGTGAGTGAGAGGAAGGACCATGGAGCCAAATAGCGCTGGGTTCCAGCCCTGGCTCTGCCTCCAGGGCCTCCACTTCTTCCTCTGCGGAGTGGGGCCAGCAACCACCGCTGCTGGGAGGGGCTCAATAAGCATGCGATGCCCGCTCACTCCTGTCCATACTTGCCCTGGGGGCCTGAGCTCCTCTCCTTCTCACCACAAGCCTGGACATGGGTCAGACTCTTGTCCCCATTTTTCAGATGAGGAAGCCAAGGCCAGAGAGGTTAGGGGGTTTGCTCAGGGCCACAGGGCTCAAGGGCACTGGGGAGAAGATTTGAACCCAAGCAGCCTGACTCCAGAGCCAGTGCTCCCCAGCACAGCCCAGCAGCCCAGCTCAACAAAGGCGTGCCGGGCAGCACGGACTTACTCTCTGGAGTCGCCCAGAGGCAGAGCTTCCAAGAGTGAATAAGGAAGTCCAAGATGGTGAAGGCTTTGGGCAGGAACATAAGGACATACCAGGCTAGGTGAGAAAGGACAGGGAACCCTACACTTCAGACCGGGATCAATGTGAGCCGGTGGCCACAGGGAGCCAGAACGGGTTCTGGAAGGCAGGGGCCCCTCCAACAGCAGAGCCCGTGGAGCAGACACTTAACACTGTTAGAGGTGAGGATCAGACCTGGACCACGTGACCCTCTGTACCCCACTTAGTGCCTGGCACATAGTAGACAAACATTGGGTGGGTGGATGGATGGATGGATGGATGGATGATGGATGGATAGATGGATGATGGTTGGATGGATTGAAGGAATGATGGATGGATGGATGAATGGATGGATGGGTTGAAGGAAGGATGGATGGATGGATGGATGGATGAATGGATGGATGGATGGATGATGGATGGATGGGTTGAAGGAAGGACGGATGGATGGATGGATGAGGCTGCTATATAGTGATGGACTTCACCCTTCAACCCAAAAAGTTCTATGCTGGGAGTTGTTCTCCCGACAATCCAATGATGCGTTTACAAGGTTCCTCTGCTCGGCTATGTTAATAATAATAAGTCAAGACTGTCCGCACAGTGGAATACTACGCAGCCATTGAAAGGAGGGCCCCATCCGCAGCAGCATGGAAAGGTCTTCCAGACGAAGGGAACGAAGAGAGGAGGCAGAGACCCTGGGACGCAGCGCTGTCTCGCTCGCGCCCCCTGCTCCTGCGTAAGCGTGTGCGTGTACGTGTGTAAAGAAACTCAGGGAGGAGGCCCTCGGAGCCCACGGCAGCGGTGCCGGTCGGCGGTGGGAACCGGGACTTCACTGTTCTGTCCATCCATAAATAACTTTGAACCATGCGAATTTAAACATCGTTCAAAGAATTAAATTTAAAATATTTTGTCATGGGTTCCGAGATGAGGCAGGGTCCGGGGAGAGAGGCCAGAGAGGAAGCCTCGCTCAGCTCAGCTCAGCTATCGGGCTCCAGTATCCTCGGCTATCGGGCTCGGGGAGCCCAAGCCTGGGCCGTGCCGTGCGGCATGCACCCTGGACAGAAGCACCCTGGAACGCCCCTCGGGCCCCTCCTGAGGGGTGACTGGAGGGTGGGGACAGAGGCTGACACACCGGCAGGGATCACACCCCCTCCCCAGGCAGGGTGGGCCACCTCCCTGGCTGCCCCTCACCAGCCGTGGAGGAAACTGAAGCCCAGGGAAGTTTGCTTGCTGCCGGCTCGCAGCCTGGTGAAGAGTGAAGCTGGCGTCTGGCGGAGCGCTGGTACCGAGCTCAGGCTTACACGCCTGCTTCATTCAGCCATTCATTCGTTCACGCCGTCATTCAACTGTCATGCGTTCCTTGGGTCCCTGCTTTCCCTGGACTGGGTGCTTGGGACTCAGGGAAGAGCAGGGAGGGACACCTCAGGCTGGGGCTTGAAGGTGGAAGTCGGAATCTGCCCAGGGAGCCTGGGCCGAGGGACCCGCACGGCAAGGCTGGGAGGTGGGAGGGAGCGGTACAGCCGAGGACACGGCGCCTGGCCGCACCCTCCCCTCCGGGGCAGCCTCAGAACAGAGCGGAGGCAGCCCACTCCAGGAACACCCATGGGGGGCGCCCCAGCCTCAGTCCCATACACGGGAGTGGCAGGAGGTAGGCCAGGCCTGGGCAGCAGGACTGAGGGCGTGGGTGTGAGTGCCCAGCAGGAGCTCAGTCCAGGAGCACTGCAGCCCTGGTCGGGGGAGGGGGCAGGGGACACAGAATGGGGTGGGGGCGCTGTTCTTCGGTGGGAGCAGGGGCAGTGGCGGCAGCTGCCTCCCTGGCTGCCACCCCTCTCTGGCCGGGCGATGGGCAGGGCTGATAGCAGCCACATTGGGCCAGCCAAGGGGGCTCCCTCTGCCCCTCCCCGCCGCCAAGTTCTTTATCGGCAGGATGCGCCGTTGCCAGGGAGCCTGCTTCAGGCCCTGCTCCAGCCGTTGCTGGGAGGATTATCAGAAAGATTTGAGTCTTTTTAATTAAATCCGTGCTGAATGCAACTCTGCGCCCGCCCGCTCGGAGAAGCCCATTCAGCGTCCTGTTGTCTCTGATAGCTTTGTCTTGCAGGCCCCGCTATCAGGGCATCTCTCCGCAAAGCAGCCACCCAGTCCCCAGCCGGACAGCGGTGGGCACCTGGGGAGTAAACAGGTGGATGGGGGGGGGCTCCGGTTGCTGGGTGCAGGCCTGAGGTCCTCCCGGAAACTCTGCCCAGAGTCGGGCCAGAAAGCTAGGCATTGTGACCTCTCCACTCAGCCTTAAAGATCATTCTCACGGGCCGCCGCACCCAAGCCCACAGCATTTGAGGTTTACTCCACGCCAGCTATTGAGCCAGCTATTGAGCCAGCTATTGAGGGATCAGCAGGCAGATCCCTCAGGCTGCAACCTAGAAGGAAGGGTCTGTTCTCATTCCCATTTTACAGATGAGAAAACAGAGCCCAGAGGAGGGAGGTCACTCACTCTCCCCCACACAGCTAGGAAGTGGCAGAACCAAGATTCAAACCTGGACCCTCGGCCTCCGAAGTCTCCACTCTAAATTGCTACATCTACGACTTTGAGGGGCCGGCCCCGGCCTCCCTCTCGCCCGAGGCCTCCTGGGCTTTGTCCAGAGGCTCCCATCATTAGCGGTCACGGTACCGGCAAGAGCAGCAGCGAGCATTTTCTGAGCACTCGCTGCCTGCCTCATCCAGGCCTCGCGCAGCCTCCGGAGGCAGCTTCAGCTTCTGCGCCATTTCACGAAGCAGAAACAGCAGGTCCGGGAGGGGTGAGTCACTTGCCCGACGTCTCAAAGGCAGGCAGGGTCCGGGCCGGGTCTCTCTCTCGTTTATAGCCGGCATCCACGGCCTCGCTCCTCCCCAGAGGAGGCCAGTGTGTGCAGGGGCACAGCCTGGGAGGCAAGTCAGGGTCGGGGCTGGGGGCTCTGAGTTGGTTCACGACGCGGCCAGAGGACAAAATTAACTCGATAAATAACACGGGCACGCAAGGGCGGGGGTGTTCTTTTTAGAAAACCCAGCAGCTCCAGGCACCCACGCCTGCGCGCTGACTTTATAGAGCTAAGTTTTAATTGCAAGCCCCACACCCTGGCTGCAGCCGCCCTGCAGAGGAGGACGTGTGTTCTTTTTAATTAAATCTGTCTGTTATCACAGAGTATTGTTATGAAGGGTGGCCCATTAGCGGCGCAGTGGCTGCTGGGAAACCGCCTGCTGCACTGGACACAGGGGCCAGAAACCCCCACCAGGCCAGATCCCTGACCCCTCCCCGTCTATACTGCAGGACAGGGGGAAGTTCTGGGCAAGCCCCCCTCACATGGAGCCCTACTACGCTCCAGGAAGGCACCGGCTACCCAGGGCTCCTGCAGAGCGTGGGAGCGCCTCACACCAGGACCTGGAAGGAGCTGGGCTTGGGGTCCAAGAAACCTGGGTGGAAGCGTAGCTCGGCCACTTGTTTGCTGCGTGCATGACCCTCGGAGCACAACGTCACCTCTGTTGGTAATGGTGACGACGAGCGGCTCACATAGGTGGCCCATCCTCGTTGGAAAGCTATGCGCTTTTTTGTACAATCCTATTGACCTCATACAACACCCCAAGACGTAGGGACAGTTGTTATCCCCATTGTACAGATAGGGAAGCTGAGGCTCAGAAACCACTTGCTGTGGAGCGCACAGTTCGAGTTTTGGCTGAGCTAGGACTTGAATGGACCATGGTCTCAGTGTCCCCACCCAGAAAATGAGGATAATCGTCCTCAGCTGGGAACAGAGGGCCATTCAATAGGAGAGAGCATGGAATGACTCTCAATAAATGATAGCTGTTTTCACTGGAACTTTGTATTTTAAGTCCAGGAAAGCCTATTAGCATGATTTTCTAGATGAGGACATGGGGGCTCCGCCCCCTGCTACCCCTGGTACACACGCCCCTCCGACACCACCCGCGCCCGGGCCTCCCAGCAGCCTCCTCGGCAGGTGTTTGCCCTGATGTGCCTTTGAATCCTGTCTCCTCGAGGCGCCCAGAGCTGTCTCTCCTTCTATCGTTAAAATAACATATATTTGATTTTTACTTGATTATAAAATAAAATCAGGATAAACGTGTGTAAAAATAATAGTATAAAAAGAAAATTGAAATTGCCTACAATCCGACACAGTTATCTATTTGGGTTCATTTCTTTCCATCGTTTTTCCGTTTGCTCATTCCTTCGGTATCTCGTGAGTCCCCGCGCTGTGCTAAGCCTTGTGCGTGGTTCTGGGGAACGGCGGTGAACAAGACCCACCTGGGCTCCTCCCCGAACAGGAGGCGACTGATACACAATGAATAGGCAAGCACGACCATGACCTTGAACCTCGAGTGTAAAATGGACTGCACCACGTGTTTAAAGAGTGATGCACCATAACTGAGTGGGATTTATTCCTGGGACGCAAGGGCAATTCAACACACAAACAACGATCAACGTAATTAACGTGCCAGATCAACAGAGTGAACGCGGGAAAACCACATGATCTCAGTTGACGCAGAAAAACATTTGACTGCATTCAACACCCTTTTGTGAAAAAAGAAAACAGTCGCCCCGGCTGGTGTGGCTCCGTGGATCGAGCGCCAGCCTGCAAACAGAAAGGTCGCCGGTTCGATTCCCTGTCAGGGCACATGCCTGGGTTGCAGGGCCAGATCTCCAGATGGGGGCGTGCGAGAGGCAACCGATTGATGTTTCTCTCCCTCTCTTTCTCCCTCCCTTCTCTTCTCTCTGAAAATAAATAAATAAAATCTTTAAAAAAAGAAAACACTCGACAACCTAGCAATAGAAGGTAACTACCTCAACGTAATACAAACCACGTGTGAGAAACCCACAGCAAACGTCATACTCGATGGCGAAAGAGCGAACGCCTCTCCTCTAAGATCAGGAGGAAGGCCAGGGAGGCGGCTCCTGCCGCTTCGGTTCAGTGTAGCCCCAATGTCCTTGTCAGAGCAAGTGGGAAAGAGCAAGAAAGTGAAGGCATCCAGGCGGGGCGGAAGAAGTGCGCTTATGTCTGCTCACCGATGATATGAACTTACATGTAGAAAAGCCCTTGAATTTCATGGTTAGAACTAACGATCGAATTCCCAAATCCATGGTTAGACTTAATCAGCAAACTAGCAGGATATAGAACCAACACACAAAAAATGCGTTACATTTCTGAACATGAACAATGAACAATCTGAAAAAGAAATTAAGAAAACTTCATTTACAATAGCATCACAAAAAAATAAAATCTGTAGGAATTCATTAACCAAGCAGGAAAAAGACTTGTAAAATAAAAACCACAAAACATTTCTGAAAAGAAATTAAAGACAAATAAAGGGAAAGACGTCACAGGCTCATGTATTGGAAGAATGAATGTTTCTATGATGTCAACACTTCCCAAGACAATCCACATACCTCATGCAGTCCCTATCAAAGTCTCAACGATTTTTTTTTTTTTTGCGGAAATAAAAAGCATCTGAAAATTCATATGGAATCTCAAGGGACATCAAATAGCCAAAACAACCCTAAAAAATAAGAACGAAGTTGGATTCACACTTCCTGAATTCAAAACTCACTACAAGCTTACTGTATTAATCGAAGTAGTGTAGTGTCAGCCTAAACACAGACGCCCGGAGAGATGGCACAGGGTGCGCAGAAACAAGCCCTCACGTGTGTGATCGCATGATTTTGGTGAAGATGCCAAGGCTGGTGGATGGAGAGAAGACAATCTTCTCAATCAATGGTGAGGGGAAAGCTGGGTACCCACCTGCAAAAGAATGACACCGTATACAAAAATTAATTCAAAATGGATCCCAAGGGTAAACCTAAAACTCTCCAACTCTGAGAAGAGAACACAGGACGAAAGCTTCCCTAAACTGGATTTGGCAATGACCTCTTGGATGTGACACCGAAGACACAGGCAACAGCAATAACAGCAGCAAATAGACAAATCGGACTTTGTCAAAATTAAAATTGTTGTGCATCAAAAGACACCCTCAGGAGAATAAAAAGCCAACCCACAGAATGGGTGGAAATATTTACAAATCAAATATCTGATAAAGAATCAATAGCCGAAATGTAGAGAGAACTTCTCCAACTCGACAACGAAAAACCCCACAAACAACCCCATTGAAAAGATGAGCCAAGGACTTGAATAAAAATTTCTCCAAAGAGAGTCCACAAATGGCCGGTAAACACATGAAAAGATGCTCAACGTGGTGTATCATTAAAGACATGCAATCAGAAAACTACGCTTCACACCATTTCAGTGACTGTTATAAAACCAGCGACACTAATAACAGAAAGCGAGTGCGGGCGAGGAGGCGGAGGGGCGGAGCCTCGTGCACTGTGGATGGGCGCGCAGAAGGGCGCAGCCACCACCGACCGTGGAGAGCAGCGTGGTGGTCCCTCAAACAACCACAAACAGGCTGACCGCATGACCCAGCAACGCCACTCCTGGGCACAGGCTGAAAGGGATGGAAACTGGGGGTGCCACAGACAACAGGGGAGGGGAAAGGAAGGCATGATTTTCAAACTCACCTGATTTTATGCCGCTTTTGAATTTTTCCCCGCATGCCTTTGTAACTGATTTTAAAACATAGATAACATTCAAAAATAAATAATATGTTTTTCAAACAGTTCAGTTTAAAACATGATTTTCTTTGTGGTAGAGCTTTGTCACCTATTCACCTGGGTTCAGAACCTGACCCCATCACATCCTGATTGTGTGACCTTAGCCCGGGTGACCTCACAGCTTGGAGGCCTACCTAGATCCTCATCTGCGCTCTTCAGATGGGACCTGAGAACAAGGCGTACTAAGTGCCCAGCACGCAGCGGATGCTTAGTTCTCCCCACCTGGGCCCGACCAGGGTCCTCACGCTTGGCTCAGCCTGGGGTCCCTTATGCCCTGCCCCACCAGGACCACCTCTAGCTCTGGCTTCAGCTGGGATCGCCTCTCCCCGTGGGGATGGCCCTGGGAGAGTAGGGATGGTGGCCCCCTAGGAAAGGGGACCCCTCCGGGGCTCCATCCTGGCAGCCCCCGCTGTCTCCTGCCAGCTGGCCAGCGCATCTGAGGCCCATGTGTTTGCTCCCCGGCCAGGGGTCTGGGTTCCTTGTTTTATGGCCCCCTAATCCTCACTTGGCAGAAAGGAAGCGGTGGGTCTGCCCGGCTGCATGGAGAGTGGCCGAAGGATCCGGAAAGGAAAGAAAGATTCATGGACCATCAAACGGGACTTGTGCCTCGGAGGCCGCCCCAGCCATCCTCGGGGAGATAAATCACTGCCAGAAAAGGCAGATAAAAGGTGCAGGGATGCAGGGCCCTGTCTGGTGGGAAGAAACACGCCGAAGGGGGCTTTTCCCCGGACCCCTGCGGAGCTGGGCTGGTGACCTCCCGGGGCGCCTGAGACCTGTCTCCCACCCGTCCTCCCTGGACCCGAAGGGACCGGCTTCCCGGGCTTGCGACCTGGGAGTCTCGCAGCACCTTGCACGGAGAAGAGCCCTGCACTCACTGTCTCGAAATCCTTAATTTTTGAGCAGAGGGCCTGACGTTTTATTTTTTTTTCCTGTGTCCTGAAAATTACACAGCCCGTCCTGCCTGGCCAGGCGTGGCCTTGGGCATCTGGTGCTCCACACCCTCTCTGGTCAGTGGTTACTCGTCACAGCTTGCACACCTCCGGAGACGAGGAGCTCACCTCCGCCTAGGTGGCCCACTGAGTGCGCTGAGAGACAGCTGAAGCTCAGGGGCCCGACCGATGGCGCTGTGAAAACACTCTGTCTACCAGTCCCAGCGCCCCGGGGGTATGGCACCTGGGGCACATTACTGCACCTCACCGTCAGAGAATGAGGTTAATAAGAGGGCTTTTGTGAGACGTCAGTGAGATAATGCAGTGAGGCGCCTGGCACGTACTGCCTTTAGAGTTAATCTGTGATGACTGTTACTATATGCTGTTGGGAAAGGCTTCCCTCTGCCCAGCTGGGATCTGCAGGCCTACGGTGGCTAGGAGGAGGCGGTGGAGGGAGGCACAGGCACACAGGCAGCCAGAAGCTGGCTTCTAAGGTCAAACCTGCGCCTTCACCTGGGCTCCACCCATCAGGTACCTTGTTCTCTGCTGCCATCTTCTGGCTGGAATAGGGCACTGCGCCACCGCTGACGCCGCTGGACACCAAGCTCCATTCCTCCTTCTAGTCTTTAGAAGATGATCGAATCTTTGGACAGTTGTTTACAGAGGACCTGCTTCATGCCGGGCAACGGAGATGTTGCTGTGAATGGAAAGACAAAGTCTCTGCCCTCTTGGAACAGAAAGTCTCATGGGAAAAATGGATAATAAACAAGAAAAACAATTTGATTTCCGCTAGTGATAAGTACAACAAAAGAAAAAAAATAATAATGCAGAGGGTGGGGAATGGAGGCTGTGGGCTCTCAGGGGAGCCAGGAGGACAAAGTGCATTCTGGGGTGGGGTCAGGGGGACAGCAGGCTGGAAGGGCCGTCAGCCAGGGAGACTGGTGGTCTCGGCTGCCCGCCCTGCTCCAGGCCTCCCGGCCCCGCCTCCCCCGTGCCGGTCAGCAGTGGGCAACTGCTTCTCTGACCCTCCTCCCCGGTCTCCTCATGTGGAAAATGGGGAGAATCAGAGCCGCTCTTCCGGTGAGCGCTGTTGCGAGGATGCAGCGGGGCCCTGGAGGGAAACACGTTTTGGGGACTGTATTCATCTCTTCATCATAATGATATTGTCAGCTGTCTGCCATCCGTCTACTAGAGCGGGAAGTCTGCGAAGCCCTTTTACAAACTGCCTCATTGAATGACGAGGAAAACCCTGCTAGATTGGCGATCGCTCCCCTTTTCCAGACGAGTCATCCAGGGTCAGGCGATAAAGTGGCAGCCGAGGGCCTTGGATCAGTGAGAGTTGGGGACCAATGCCTGACGGTCACAGCCTGCGTGCTCCCTCCCACTCCAGTCACCTCCACCCACGCTTCCGCCTTCTCCTCCCTGCAGCCACATGGCTCCCCTCACGGCCCACAGACCCCGGGCTCCGGTCCCCACTGCCCAGGAAAACACCGTCTGCTGGCTGTGACTCTCCCGTGACGCGCCACCCCCCAGACTCAGGGCTGAGTTCCTGTGAACATGGAACTTCGTCTTCCACATTAAGCCGGTCCTGTGCCCACCCTGTCTGACCCCAGCTGTGCTGCCCGCTCCCTCCGGCCTCAGTTTGCTCATCTGCAAAGTAGGGAGAACGAGCAGGAGCACTGGGGGAGGGGCAGGGCCGTGCGGGCCGTGAACCACAGTGTACGGAGGGACCCCGCCCCGGCCACCCTTGCCGAGCACCGAGCTGAGTGCTTTTCACGCATTTCCTCTTGTCACCTTCACAACAACCCTGTGAGTGACCAACTTGACCTGTTTTCCTGGAATTTTCTAGGTTTTAGCACGACAGCCCAAGAAACCCCTCAGTTCGGGGCAAACCTGTAGGGCAGAGAACATTTTCTGCATTTTCCAGGTGGGAACTGAATCTCTGAGTGGAGGTGCCCCTTTGCCAGGTCCCACAGCCAGGAGGTGGCCCGGGGCTGGCCAAGGCGCCTGGCTGGTCCCTGTGGACAGTGGGCGCCACCGAAGGTTCGGGGCGGTGGCAGGTCATGCCCAGAGCTCCCTGCCCACCCAGGTGGGTCTGTGCCAGGTAGCCACTGGGGTGTCAGCTGATGACATAATTCAGAGCAGGACAATCCAAATGAACAGCAAAATGCCCTGTTACCCTCCCTTCCTTGTTTAGGTTTTAACTTTGAGGACACACGCCTCAAAGAAGTTTGACATGGGCTTGTGGCCCGAGGCTCAGGCTCCATCCCTGAACTGTGGTTGACGTGCACGTGGCTTCAGACACCGAAGGGTCCTTGGCAGAGCAGGAAGGACCCACAGGCGTTCCAGGAAAGCCGGGCCCCGGAGCGCAGTGAGAAGGTCAGGGCCGGCAGATCTGGGCCAGACCCCAGCCCAAGCTCCTACTGTCAGCCACCGTTTCTTGAGCAATCACTGAGTGAGCCTCTAGAAGTGTCTGAACTGTCACCAAGGTTCAGTGAGGAACCTGAATTTTTAAACCCCATTTTACAGATGGGTAAGCGAAGGCCGAGAGGGAGCATGGCGCACCTCGGGTCGCCCAGTGGGAAGCACCTGAGCTGAAGAAGACCCAGGCTCTGAAGCCCCAAAGCCCCCTGTCGGCCTCCCTATCTTATCCCTCGCCTACTGTGGCGTGGCCTGCTTGAGCCCCTGCCCTCTGCGTCTCGGTCAGCTCCCCTGGAAGATGGCAGTCAGAGTCCACCCCTCCGCGTGTGCCAGAAGACTCAGAGACCCACTCAAGAGGGACCGGGCCCAGGGCGAGAAAAGTGATTGCTAACCACTATCACTGATACACAGGGAGGGAGATCTTCACGTTCACATCCACGACTGACGTCTACATTTCTGTGGCCGTGGCACCCACAGTGCCCGGGAGCACGGAGCTGAGCCCTGGCTGCGTGCCGGGTGCAGCTGCAAGCTCTTCACGCACATTAGCATTCGACCCGTTTAATTCTTCCAACAGCCCTGAGCTGGGCGCCATTGTCATTCTCTTCAGCAACTTTCAAGTGAGACCCAAGGAGAGGGAACTCACCTGCGGTCACTCAGCTACTAAGGGGAGGGCTGGGATTGGGTCCAGCAAGGGACGCATGGCTTTGCTGAGGGGCAGGAAGCTGGAGGGCCCTGTGGGCGACCCAGAACACTGTGGGCACCGGCTTTGGGCCACCTTTGGCTGCCCTCGGTGCCTGGGACGATGAGGGTGTTCCTATCTGGTCCCTCTGTGAAGGAGAAGGTGAGGCCCCGAAAGGGGAACTCGGGGTGCAGGTGTGGAGGAGGATGGGCAGGCAGTAGGGGTGGGAGGGAGCCAGGTTAGGTGGAGGTCAGGACAGCCTCGCCAAAGGGGCCACGCTGACGCTGAGCCCTGAAGGGGATGGAGGTAGACTTGTGCAGAACCGGAGATGGTGCACCTGCTCACCCAGCCTCAGTTTCCCTGTCTGTAAAGAAGGCAGGGTGGAGCCGTCCCTGCCCTTGAGGAGGTCACAGGCTAAAGTGGAGGCAGAGCCCCAGGCGGCTGTGACCCACATGATCCAGGAAAAGGCCGAGGCACACACGGCACTAGGCAAGCTCAGAGAAGGGAGGAGTAGCCTTTTAGGGGGGAAGGTCAGGAGGGCTGCCTGGAGGAGGGTCCCTGGGAGCTGGCCCTCAGGTTTCTGCAGGGGTTGACCAGATACCTGAGGGGTCCAAGGGGCTGTAGCCTGCATTTCTAGTGGAAGGAAGGAGGACCAAGGACAGGTCTCGGACCCTGGGCATGCAGGAGGCGGGGTCCTACCCCACAGCTCTGGAGTTCCCCCCTGGAGGGGCAGGGAAGGGCTGGAGCCAGGCTGATAGGACCAGACAGGAGCAGACAGTGGCCATCGGGCGGCAAGAATGGGGCGGGGGGATGCAGATGGGAAGCAGGTGGGGGGCGGGTGGGAGACAGGAGACAGATGAGGCCTGGACAGGGAGGAAACGGAGAACAAGATGAGAGATAAGATTTCAAAGGCGCGTCAGACGGTGGCAGGGGCTGCGGAGCATGAGGAGCAGCCCTGGCCCCAGGCCAGGGAGGCCAGGGCCCGGCGGGGTGGGCGGGGTGGGCGGGGTGGGCGGGGTGGGCGGGGTGGGGCTGAGAGACCTGAGGAGGCAAGGGTGTAGGGGGACCGGGGACAGCTCTAGGCCAGGCCCCTCAGAGCTCTGTCCACATGACTGTCCCCAGGGACTGTCCCACTGTATCTCTGGTCCTGTCCTTCTGTCCCCAAACACAGTCCACTGTGTCCCTGACTCTGTCCAGTTGGGACTCATACCCACTGTTCAGAGGTGTGCCTAGTACTGTCCCCCGTGTCCCTAAGCCACTGTTTGATCCCCTGGTCTGTTTCCCTGCTCACCGGCCACACCCTCGCAGCCCTGCCCTTGCCCCGGGAAGGCACCCCTGCTCTGAGTGGTCCACACCCCCGTGCTATGGCCGGGGGACCCGAAGGGAAGGGCAGGAAGAACATGGAACAGCCTGTGCAAAGCTGAGTCCCTGGGAGCATCCGGAAGGTCCTGGATGAGCTGAACGTACCTCCACCCCCACCTCTGTTCACACCTCATCCTCGGTGGCCTGCCTGCAGCTCTGGGGACAGGAGGCACATGCTGCGGCCGCCCCTGCCCTGCGGACAAGGCCAACCCCCCTCCATCTCTGCACCACCGGTGTGGGCGCCAGGCCGCCGGGGTCCACTCCCAGCTCCACCTCCCACCTGCCATCGGGCAGGCTGTTCAGCTCTCAGCAGCTGCAGTGGTACCTGCGTGCAGTGGGTTGACCTTAGAAGCCAATGAAGTGAAGGTTCCGTTTTGACCTTTCACTTCATGCACCGAGGGCAGCAGGCGGGTGCCATGGAGGGCAGAGCTGTGCGGTGGGTGACAATTTGCAGCGGAATCTGAGCATGTGCAGCTTGGGCAGCGAACCATAGCAGAGGCTGCACCCCCGGGCACGGGCTCAGGGGGAGCGGCTCCTTGGTGCGGCCAGTGCTGAGAGGAGCAGGGCTGACAGGTGTGAAGCGGAGGCTGCCCCGGGCGGGCAGAGCCAGCAGCGCAGGTGTGAGAAGGGGCAGAGGGGGTGGCCTAGAGCACTCCCTTCAGAGCCCCGGGGCCCATCCAGCCAATGTGGGTGGTGCGTGGCAGCCTCTGCAAATGGAGCCATGCCCAGCACTGGAGTCTCACAGGCCCCAGTTTGCACCCAGCCCCTCTACCTCCCAGCGCGAAGCATCTCCAAGGTGAGATCCCAGGCTCAGGGATGTTGAACTGGGGTCAGAAGCCAGGCACGCTCACGCTGCTTGGCCCACGGTCTCCCCGAAGGCCATGACCGATGAGAGCCAAAGCCATGTGTTGTCCCGGGAAGGTTTCCTCACAGGTAGGTGGCTCGGCACAAGGTGGTGCCTTCTCCTCTCGGGTCCCAGCCCACATGCCACCTCCTCAGAGATGCTGCTATGGACACTCAAGCACTTTGGATGCTAACGGTCCTTCCCGCCTCCGTTGCAGCTCCACACACGCGTAAGGGGCCAACGCCTCGCTCAGGCTGGACCTCGCTCTGCGCACCTGGTGCCTTTGGGCTCCTCGCTGGATGCAGCGCGGGGGAAACCACACGGAGCTCAGGCATCCTCGACCCAAACGCTCAGGAAGAGGTAACCCCAGTGGGGCAAACCTTGGGCCAACGGGGACGGAGGCCGGTGGGCAACACGTCCCCCCCTTACCCAGATGGACAGTCCTGAGATGTGATTCACACGACACCTCCCCTGCCCTGTGGGAAGGAGTCCACATCGTCCCCAGATGGCAGTGGGGTCCCCAGATGGCAGTGGGGCCCCTAGACAGCAGTGTCCCACGTAGGGACACATCCTCGCACTGGCTCCTCCTCCTCCCGGGGCTCACACGCCCCTCGGGTACTTGCCCTGAAGTCCTTGTCTCAGGCCCTGCTTTCCGGGGCGCCTGGCCCAGGCAGAGGCCCTCCCTGGGCACCTGCCCCCAGGCAGCCACCCCCGCCCCGCCCCCGATAGACCCTCATGTCAGCACTTCCCTTTCTCTCTTCGCTGCATCTCTCGTGCTCTGACGGTCCCGTTCATGGGTGTGCTGGCTTTGTCTTCCTCTCTCCCCGGCTAGACTGCAGACCCCACACGGATCCCACCCCGAACACCCGAGACGGCCGGTGCATGCCTGGTGCTCAGAAAATACTAGTCAAGTGAAAGGAATGGCTCGTTGAGCCTGAGTGCTCCTCCTTCAGAGCATCAGCCGAGAAACCAGACTCCCCTTCCAGGAGCCGGGGTCAGGCGTGTTTGCACTAGACTCTCCGGTAAGCTGGTGGGTCTTTCTTCTGGGGAGAGGGGGCTGGCTCTCTTTTAAAACAGAACGTTACTTTTTAGATCCACCCAGACAGGACCTTCCCCTTGAAAGGGATAGAGGTCCACCAAGAAGCAGGTGTTGAAATCCGCCAATCGGAGCGCATCACGACCCACTCTGGGGGCAGAGCCTCCTCTCCAGGAGGCTTGACGGCATCCGAATCTCACCAGGCCCCAGACGGCAGCCTAGGGGACTTGAATGCATGGACTTTCTTTTGCAAAGTAGCGAAGGTAAGCTTCTCAGGCGCTAAGCAGGTGTTGGGGCTTCCGGATCTCATCCACCGCCCTCCTTGCAGTGTGGGTTCCCCAGGGACTCGGGGTGGGGGACAAACGAGGCAGCACACGCAGGATCACCCGACACGTGCGCTCCATCACTGTCACCTTCATTTTTCTGCCCACCTCTGACCCCGAACCGTCCTCCTGGGGCCTGAGAGGCAAGGCCCAGTCCCCTCACACACAGACCACACCCGCCCTCGGAGGAGGCGGAAGGACAGAGTTGGGGGGGTGCTCTCCACGGAGGAAGCGGTCACCCCTGCACTGTGGCTGTGCCTCCTGGAGCAGATGAAGCTCCCCCTCGGAGTCTCAGCTGCCTTGACTGCAAAGTGGGAAAGAGAACACTCACTGCTTTAGGGTGTGCGAGGATTGAATGAGACAATCTATAAAAAGAGCGCCAATTCGTTCTTCAGAGAAAGCCCTCGGGAATGGGAGCTCTACTGGGTTGAGTGGCGTCCCCCAAGTTCACGTCCCACCAGACTCTCGGGCTGTGACTGTATCGGAGATCAGCCTTTGCAGACGTGACCCGTTAAGCTCAGAGGCGACCACAGTGGCTTAGAGTGGGTAATAACGTCAGTGGCTGGTGTCTTTGTGGCAGGAACGGGGGGGCGGGGGGGGGGGGACGCTGAGACTGAGGCAGAGGAGACGCTCCCGGGAGGAAGGGCCCGTGAAGACGGAGGCCGAGACTGGTGTGGCTCCTCTGCAAGCCAAGGAACGCCCGGAGCTGCCAGCAAACCCAGCAGCCAGGAGAGAGGCGGACCCGCCCTCGGGGCCTCGGAAGGACCCGGCCCTGCGCACACCTTGACTTCGGGCCTCTGGCCTCCAGAAACTGAGAGAATACATTTGTCTGTGTTAAGCCACTCGGTGTGCGGCTCTTGTTCATCAGCAAGTCCTTCCGGCGCTCGTCATCGATGCCGATTCTCTGTGGCACGTGAGCGGATGGATCCAGGGCGCAGAGGTCTCCGCACGGCGATGGCACCTGCACAGGTTTGCTTTCCAGGGTGCCTGCCACCCGAAACTCGAATGCCCAGGACGCGTCTCCATGGATCCGGGAGAACGCCTGTATCTCCGGAGCCCAGGTGTATTTAGGCTGCGGTGTCTGTGAAGCCACAGAGGGTCTCTAGAGCCTCTGGGATTTACCCACAGTGCACGGTGTACACCGCCGGCGCCGCCTGCGTGCCTCTCCCCCGGGGAGTGTCCAGGGTGGAGACCTGCGGACAGCTGACCCCCTGTGTCTGAGGACAGGTGAGCACCTTTGCGGGACTCAGGCAGAGCCCACACCCACGGGAGCCTCTGTCACACGTGGGTAACGGAGAGGACGCAGGCGTGGCCACAAACGGCCGGCACCCCTGGCAAACAGACGGCATTCGCAGCTCCGAGCGTGCCTGTGGGACCCGGGCTCCGGCCGCGCGCCTCGGAGCGCCGCAGCCCGGGAGGACCTCTTCCCCCTCGCGGAGGTGGCTCAGAGGAACTCCGAGTCGCTGTGGCACATGGAAAGCAGAGAAAGAGGAAAATCCATTTGGGGCCAAGAGCTCTGTCTGAACTTTGTCCTTTTTTCAAGCAAAAGAAAATATTATTTCACCCTCTAAAGAACCACACATAATAACAGGCGAAATGTCAAGACCAATGTTGATATAAACCCCCAAGGAAAACAAACATCTCCGTACCTTCTCCACGGCCTCCCCACCTCACCCTGCTCAGCTAGTTTAAACAGATCGAGCGGTGGGCAGAGGGGAGGCAAGAGGCGGGGGCAAGGCTGCCTGGCTGGAGATGGAGGCGGCCAGGGAGGCTGGGCCTCTCCGGCACCAGCAGCCCTCCGTCCGTCCGGGCAAGGCCGGCCGGGGATCAGCCCGCAGATGGGACCAGCCATTCAGAGCTTGGTCTGATCTGAGCCCCAGTGTCGCTCACTGGCTCTGTGACCTTGGGCAAGCAGCCTGACCTCTCTGAACCGGAGTTTCCTCGTTGGCACGTCAGGGGGATGGGCATGGGGTAATGCAGACTGGGCCCCAAGCACAGTGCCTGGCACACGTGCTACATAAAAGCAACTACGATTATGGGCCCCGCCAGGCCTCCCAGCGGGGAAGGCCAGGGTCAGGGCGGGCCGGGGAGGCCCCCAGGCTGCACGACTGCAGGAACAGGGATTCTTGTCCAGCCACTCCACGGAAATCACCTAAGTGTACACACACAGCCCACAGAGATGACCCTCCCCGAGTTGTAAGGGGGGGAAACGGAGGTTTGGAAAGACGAAGGGACTTGCCCAAGGTCACACAGCTGAGAAGAGGGGCTGAGATGCCAAGCCAGGCCCAGCCAGCTCCAAAAGCCCCAGGCAGGGGTGTCCCCAGGCCCATCCAGGAAGCTGGAGGCCCAGTGCTGGTCCCGGGGTTGCTGGGACTCTCTGCACCCAGGGCGTGTGTTGGGACGTGTTGGATTACTGTGCCCAGGACACCCCCAAAGCTTGGCTCTGGCTTGAAGCCTCAACTGCCCAGCCCCTGGTGATTGGTTCTCCCAGCCCCACCTGGGTGATTTTCCAAACTTTCAGTCCAGTTGGGTATTTGTTTGTTTGTTTGTTTTTTCCCTGAATTGAAGACAATCCAACAAATATTTGTGGAGCCCTGTCTCTGTGCCGGACCTGGGCTGAGCCCTAGAGACCCAGGGTGAAATCCTCTTCCAGTCCAACCGTCAAGAAAGCCCCACTCCAGTGAGCGTGGGGAGGAAAGACGGATGGAACAAGACGACTATTACGACACAAGAAATGACTGCTTTCGTGGGTGCGGGTACAGGCCCCAGTCTCATTATAGGAGAAGGGGTACCTGACCCTTCCAGGGGACTTGCAAGGGGATGACGTGCAAGTGGAGACTTGGAAATGAAGAGCAGCTTGCCCTGAGGACCAGAGAGGAAGGGACAGCTCCTGTAACAGCAGAGAGGCGGGAGAACCTCGAGCGATGGGCACTGAGGGCAGCGGACTGGCAGGGAGGCTCACCGACTGATCCAAGATCCCATGGCGAGAAAGTAGGACGGAGGAGCTGGCAGGGGCCACACCACGGTGGGCTTCTCTGAAGCGGGTTTAGGGCGGGAGCAGCAGGTGCTGAGCCAGATCAAACTTGCATCAGAGGGAGACTGGTCTACGTACAGTGGGGAGAAGTGTTTGCGGGGCCGGTGAGGTGGGGGCTGCAGGGAGAAGACAGGTGAGGAGGCTGAAGGAGGGCAGGGGCCTGGGGGATGCCGAGGAGGAAGGGGCACCGGGGCTGCGCACGAGGGCACCCCAGCAGCCTTGGAGGCCGGCGTGGAGCAGCAGGAGCGCACCGTGGAGAAAGGGAGGGGTCCGTAGGATGCTCCGAGTTCACACCTGGGTCAGGGCCGAGCATGGTGCCTTCTGGGGAGATGGGCCACCTGGGAGGGGTTCCCCCTGGGGGAGGGATTCCTGGGGATGTGCTGAGTCTGAGGGGCCTGTGAGGTGTCCCAGTGAAGACACCCAGAGGCAGTGAGTGGGGAGACAAGCCAGAGGTTTATAAGTACAGGTCTGCTTGTCGGTCCCCTGGAGAGTGCGGATGTGGGCCCGGGAGTTGGAACGCTAGGGCACGATAGGACGGAGCAAGTATGAGACGCCAAGGAGTAGCTGGAGGGGGAACAGCGGAGGTAGGGGGTGAGCCGGAGGAAAGAAATGTTAAGGAGGCAACACGAAGAATGAAAATCTAACAAATGGCTGGGCCACGGGAAGGGCAGAGGTGGCCTCGCCAGGAGCCGTTTCCAGGGAGGGGGAGCAGAGTGCAAGTGCAAGGAGCTGAGGGCGAGATGGAGGTGAGGAGGGGGGTGGGGGCAGGGGCCACACACTGGCCTTTTACAAGTTTGGCAGGAAGTGGAAAGAAAGAAGATGGTCGCTAGCAGGAGGCTCAAGGTCAAGGGAAGGTTTGTATTTTGAAATGGGAAATTTCAAGAGCTGCTGGTGATTCAGAAGTTCAAGACACAGGAGCCACTGGGTTACGGGCGGCAAAGAGGTCCCGTGGAGGACACTGAGACAGAGGGACAGAAGTGGGGTGCTGGGAGGGTCAAGCCAGAGAGGGCAGAGGGAGAAGCAGTGTGGCATGAGGGGGTTGGGGGAGGGATGTTAGCACCAGGCCACGGCGCTCTTCAAGGGCAGGCTGCGGAACCCCTCGGGGCCGCAGAGAGGTGGCCAGGCCCCGGCCCCGGCCCTGGGTTCAGACGGACCTGGGTTTGCATCCCCACTCCGCCGTCACCAGCTGCGTGACCCTGCTGTCCCCCCTCAGGGCTGTTCCCGTACCCCACGGGGACCCATGCACGAAAGGCATCCAGCGCCGGACCCGGCAGCAGAGGGCCTGGATAAATGTTAGCGAATAAGAATAATAAATAATGAGGAGCTATCGAAGGGTTTTGAAGCCGGGAAGTGACAAGGTCAAATCTGTGTTTTAGAAAGACCCCGCTGGAGGAGGAGGTGGCCTTGGGGAGAAACTAAAAGGTCGTGCACTTCTCGAGGTATTTCTCTGAAGTCTGTGGGAAGTTTGTAGTGTCAGGTTAAAGACTTTATTGGTTCCACGTTTGGTTTTGATTCGGCGGTTTCCTCGGGTCCTCCCGCATCGGAGGCCAGGCTCACTGGCTGTGCTGGGCGCTGGCCTGGTGAGTGGGGTCTGTTCGGGGCTTCGGGATGCAGTTCAGAAGGAAATAAACTGATGGGGAAAGTAAATACAGAAAAATAAATAAGTGACGTGGAGGGTGGGTCTTGGGGGAAGCTGGGCGGGAGCTGGCAGGCGCCTGGGAGGCCTGGTGGCCCCAGGAGGAAGAAGCAGCAGGGCCAGGGGTGGTGGCCCAGCTGGAGAGGGACTGGGGTGATTCCTTGTGAAACCTCCAGTCTGGTCTGCAGGACAGACCAGCAGCAGGGCCCCAGACACGGCCAGCTGTCCTGTCCCACCCTCAGGGCCTCGGGGGGGAAGGTTTCCCTTTGGGAGCCACATTGACCCATCTTGTGGGGCCCACAGGGGGCCCCGAGGCCTGGGCCTGGGTGAGCTGGAAGAAGGGAGGTTACAGTGGTATCAGCCATGGTTATCACTGAGCTCTTCTTCCTCCTCCTCCACCCGCACGGTGCTCAGGTGAGACCGATGCTGCGATTAGTCCCGTTACCCAGAGGAGGAGAGTGAGGCTCAGGGAATTTGCTGCTTGGCCAAGGCCTCGACTTGGAAAGACACTCACATGCTTATCCACCCTGCCGCAGGGGCCCTGGCCGTGCAGAGCCCTGGGCAGCCCTTCCTGCACAAGACCCCAGGGAGACCCAATTCCTCAAACTATAATTCAGGCACAAAGTTGGAGGAGCCCAGGGGAGCCGGTGGCCTTGCCTTCCAGCTCTCTGCTCACTGCTGTGTGACCTGGGGCAAGTCGCTTCCCCTCTCTGAACTTCGACTGCCTCCTCCTCAGTCCAGTGCAGTTCCATGTCTAATCCCTGGATTTCATCGGCTCCCGCCTATTTTGGGTCTAGCACATAGTAGGTGCTCCTGAGAGGCCATAGCCCTCTTCCCAGGGCATCCCTGTCAGGGATGATTATCTCCATGGAATCCACACTGTGAAAATAAACATGAACTCAAGTGGCCCCAGTCGCCGTGGCAGCCAAGGGGAAGCTCGGTCCCCAGCCTGTGTCTGTTCTGGGCAAGAACAAAAGTTTCCCTGTGAAGTTGCCCCCACCCCCCCGCTTCCCCTCTGGAGCCAGCTGGGATGGGGAGGTGGGGAAGGGGCCAGGGCTACAGCTCTGTGAGCTCAGCTGCCTGTCAAAACCCAGCCTCCCTCCTGCCCAACTCCTCCCCAACCCCACCAGGCCAAGGCAGGTGAAGGGCCTCCCAGCCCAGGTGCCCCAGGGGCAGAAAGCTTGCCTCGTAGTAGTAGGATTCAGGGGAGAGAAGAGGTGGCCTTGGACACACGGTGTGCAAAGACTAGATTCCAGGGACATCCCAGGATGGGGGAAGCCCCCTGCCCCGTTGTCCTTGCACCGAACAGTGTACCACTCCCTCGGCTCACACACCTTCGACCACCGGCCACACTGTCCGCAGCCCCTCCAATGGCGGGTTTTGGGAGCTAGAGGACAGGGCAGAACCGGCACAGAACCTGGTGTCAGAAAGAAACGGTGCGGATCCCGGCCCACCAGAACTTGCCATCAGGCGGGTCAAGTCCTCTTGGTGCATCTGTGTCTGCGTCGGGGTCACAGCACGGACCCCCCGGCTGGGGCCAAGGGGCAGCTACATCCAAGTTCAGCAGCAGCTACTTGCACCCACTGGGGAGCAGGCGCCGCCGTGCTGGGGCCGACCTGAGATGCGCCCCCCGTGGGCCCAGAGCTGGGGGATGGGGGCAGGCTTCAGGGAGGAGCAGTAGGCCACCGAGAGAGAGAGAGAGCCAGATGCAGCCCAGGGCCGGAGGGGCAGGACGCGGCGGCTGCGGGCGGCAGTGTGGCCGTCACACCACCGGTGTGTACACAGCTCTCCTGACAATGAGGCGGCTCCCTGGCGACAGCGGGGGCTGTGTGGGAGGGAGCCCCACTTCCCTCCACTCTAGCCTTTGTACGCCCAAGCAGCCCTGCCGGGGGGCCCCCTAACCAAGCAGAAGCCAGAGGAGGGACCTCGCCTTCCCCTCCAAGGTCATCAGAGCATAGGAAGTCCACAGGGACGGTCAGCTCTGCGCGAACAGTGGGCCATGGTGGCGACTTTGTTCTGTAACAGGGTGCAGCCAAGGGGGACCCCAAATAGGGCTTTGTGATGGGGTCCAGAACTCAGTGTCCAGGAAATATTAGAAAGATATATATAGGATGTCCTCACCCCCACAAGTCTGAGCTGGAGCAGGGCCATTGGGAGTTGTTTTGAATAGCAACGGTTTTGCAGATAACCTGGAGAACGGTCATTTAACATGTCTATAACCTGTAATGGTTTCATAGATACATTAAATAGCTGTGGCCATGCTTTGAGCCAGGCGGATGGGAGTGACTTCAACCCAGGAAGTAACTGGGAGGCAACACCCCCTGGTTACAGAGCCTGTGTAAGAGCTTGGAGATGATTGGCTCCACACCACAGGGCCACACCTGCCCAGACTTACTGTGGCAGCCCAGAAAAGAGGGAAAAATACGGGAATGCTGGCAGCTGTGGCCAGTTGAGTCGGGAATGGTGCAGCAGAAGATTGGCTGGAATTTAAGCGCAGGCGCGGCAGCCACACGGCGCCTTTTTGGGACCATGCGGACTGGGCCAAGAAGAACCACAGACTTCTACTACTGTTTCTGAGATTTGGTACCCCGGCCTGGGCAGAGGGGGAAGGAAGGACTGAGCGTTTGTGGGTATTCTGAAGAACTTTGGGATCTCGGTGAAGACAGTAAGTCATTACTCTTAAGTTTGTATAACTCTTTAAATAAACAATCCCTTTCCTTTTCACCCATCTCTGGCATTGAGAGACGTCTTTCCCTGGCAGCGGGCAAGACCAACCTAGTACGGGGTCGGGGGACCCCCCCGGAGCATGAGGGTGAGTCCATTCAGTAAAAGTATATCGTTCACCAACCCCACCCGGGTCTGTTCTGTAAAAAGTCCGCAGTGCCACGGCCTAGGGGTTGTCAAATGGCCGTCAGAATATATGTGGATTATATCTCAGCAATGCAGTTTTCAAAGACTTATGCTGTGAGTCTTTGAACACATTGAACACATTGCTAGTGTGTAGAAATGCATTTGATTTTCGTATTTTGTATCATGCAATTTCATTAAACGCACTTGTTAGTGTTAGTCTTTTTCTATAGACTGCACAGCCATGTCCTCGGCAGATGCCACTTCTCCCTTGTAAGATAAAACGACAGCCAGAATTGATCTGCAGGTGCATGTCGCATACCCCTTCGGGTCTCCCTGACTCACCCGGAGGAATGGGGCCCTGCAAGGCGCCAGGCCTCCTGAGCAAAGGGGCTGACGCACAAGACCCCGCCCGCAGTGAACCAGCTGCCTTTACAGAAAGAGGGAGTGTCCAATGAGACGGGCAAGGTGCTGGCCAACTTCGTAACCTCTTTACCCACAGAAAGTTTGTGTCTGTGCGTAAATGTATCCAGGTGATAGGTGTGTTCCTTTTAAACTGGATCTAAAATTCCTTACCGTATCTTTTTATAAAAGATCCATCTTGTTGTCATCCTAGGCTGATGACACCAGAATAATGGTGATCACAGTCCCTTCCCTGTGGGGAATCATGGGAATCTGTGACATCAGAGCTATAACAGTGTCTGATGCAGAGCGACCTTTGGAACCTGCAGAACTGGTTTTTGTGTTGTCTGGAAAATACATTTACATGTGTAATGACGTGTCACTATGTGTCCCACAAAATGTGTATGTTGGAGCCTAACCCCCAGTGGGATGGCATTAGGAGGCGGGGCCTTGGCCAAGTGACTGCGTCCTGAGGGTGCAGCCTCATGAATAGGGTTGGTGTCCCTAGTAAAGGAGACCCGGCTTCCCTCGCCCTTTCCTCCAGGAAGACGCAGTGAGAAGGTGGGTGTCCCTCACCGGACCGACACTGAACCTGCCAGCACCATGACCTTGGACATCTCAGCCTCCAGAGCTGGAAGCCACGGATTTCTGTTGTTAGTGAGCCTCTCAGTCTCTGGGGTGTTGTCAGAGCAGCCGGTAGTGACCAAAGCATGTATTGTATTCAAAACGTAAATAATATTTCAAAGTGATTACAATGTGGGATTTTATATCTGTAAAACTCTGATTCTACCAGCCTAGTCTTCAAAACTGATCGTTAGAAAAGCACAAAATGCCCAGATATGCAGATCCGTCGGTGGATAGAGAACAGAGAACGCCACAACATCATTTATACAAAAACAACTGGGAGATACCCTGAACGTGCAACAAAAACGGAGAATGCTGTGCGGCCGTTACAAGCGACTGTGAGTGCGGGTAGATCTGTGTAAGTAACTGCTGTCTCAGTGAAGCAGGTACAAGACAGTATCAGATAATAATCTCATCTTGTTTTTAATAAATTCATATACATAGGAAAGTGGCTGGGGGGAAAAAACCCTCCAAGTGTTTGCCTGATTATCCCTAGGAGGTGAAACTAGGAATAAGGTGCACGTTTCCCTGATTTTCTTTTTGTTCTGTCTGCATCTTCTTGCCTTTCTACAGTTAAAATTATAACAACGACAATGCAGACAATTTATTAAGCACTCACTTTGTGCCAAGCAATGTACTGGGAGCTTTCTATACATTTCCTTATCTCCTCCAGTAACCCCTCTGGGAGACAGGCACTGTTGGCTAAAGACTCAGGCAGGAATCTTTCAGTTCAACGTGACGGAAGATCTAATTCAAACTGGCTTACGCAAAGAAAGAGGATGAATGAGCTCGTGTCAATGGAAAATCGGGATTGGCTTCATGCGTGGGACTCAAAAGCTGCCCCTCGCAATGGGCTCCTGTTGACTCTGCTCCTCCGGGGCAGCCCATGCTCAGGCACCCAGGCCCACCCGGGAGCAGGACGGCTTCGCAGCAGAGCCCAGCCCTGCCGTCATCACTGCAGGGCCATGGGAAAGAAGTGGTTCCAGCAAAAGCCCGAAAGGACACTCCATTGGACGGGC
Source organism: Glossophaga mutica (assembly GCA_039655065.1). Classification (NCBI taxonomy): domain Eukaryota; kingdom Metazoa; phylum Chordata; class Mammalia; order Chiroptera; family Phyllostomidae; genus Glossophaga; species Glossophaga mutica. The sequence goes on from CM077305.1 coordinate 212,183,476, forward strand.
TTGGGTCACATGACCCTCCATGAACCAGTCTCTGTGGTCAGTGATGAAATGCACTGATCGGCTTCAGCCCGGGTCACATGCCACAGTCTTGGAGCCAGGGGATGAAATCACAGCTCAGAGCGGGAGGGAATCGGTTCTCCCAAAGCAAACGCAAGAGCCCAGGGATGGGCGCTGTACGGGAGGAAAACAACCAGGCGGCCACCGCAATTATCTCCAATTTACTGAGGAAGAAGCCGGAGCTCAGAGATGGGAAATAGCTGGTTCAAAGTCGCAGAGACAGTAAGTAAGGGGGTGGGGACTTGAACCCCCGTTGTCTAACTCCAACAACAGTAAATTGATTTACTAAACGTCACCTGTATAGTATTTTGATTAATTTAAAAATAAAATAAAATCATAAGCTCCACCAGTGGGTTTGTGGTGCCTGGCTGCTTAAGCAAGGAGCAGTTGGGGTCAGGGCACACCGGTGCCCAGTGCTTCCCTCCAAGAAGGGGACCACCCACTCGCTTCGTGTCTTTCCTCCAGGACCAGTTGCCAAGAGCAGCCCTGACACCAGCAAACGGCAAGTGCAGCTCAGAAAACGAAGACGCTCCAAACACATGAGTTATAATAACAATACCTGATATTTACTGGTGGCTTATCGTGTGCCAGGCGTTGTGCTGTTGATTCCTCGTGACCATGGGGACAGCGGCTGCCCTGTGTTGCAGATGAGGAACTGGAAGCACAGAGAGGTGGACTTCTTCCCCAGCGTCACACAGCCGTCTCAGGTGGAGCAGGACTGAGGCTGAGTCTGGCTCCGGAGCCAGCCCTGAATCACCCGCTCTGATGCCCGTGGCATAGCCCCTCTGTGGCCAAGAGCGAATTTCAGTGACACCTACAGAGATCAGGACTGTGGGATGCAAACGGGCTAGTAACGTAACTCCAGGTATTAAAGGGGGCGAGAGAGGCTGATGGTGCCCGTGCGTCCCCCTGGCAGGTCCCGGGGCGTTTGCTGGGGGAAGATGGTGCCCCTGGGACCAAGGCACAGAGCACGGCCTAGACACCTGCTAAATACCCCTCCTGTTGTGGTTTCCATCTTAATCTTGAGTTGGTAACTATTTTATATGGTAAAGGATGTTGTCGCTGGTGGAAGTAAATCCAGCCTCTAAGTAGACACAGGTTTAAGGCATGTTCAGTTAGGGAAAAGCTCATGATACATTGTTAGTGATTTTTTTAATGCAAACTATACGTGCTCACGCACGCATGCACGCATGCACACACACACACAGTGATCCAAATATTTCTTAAAAATGTATATATACATACACACACACACACTTTTTTTTTTAAAAAAACAAAGGAATATACAAAAGGCTAATTCTGGGGGCTAGTATTATGGATTATTTTTATTTTCTCCTTTGTTCTTTTCTATACATTCCAAATTTTCTAAAACAACGTATATTATATCCATAATTTAAATGTTAATAAAATTTTCACAAAGGTTTCTGAGCATAAGAAGCATGAGGCTTCCATAACAACCGCAAGCTTCGTTTTCCTTTCGACCTTGTCTCTCCATTCCCTTATTTCCTCACCCAGCAAACGCCCTCTGGTTTCTGCTGTGCAGGGCTCCTGCGCAGAACGGGCCAGGCTCAGGTGCCTGGAGAGGTTTCCCGTGCAGCTCAGACGGGGAGGGCCCCCTGGGTGTGAGCCCCATGAGAGCAGGCCCCCGCCTGGCTCAGCCCTGTACCCCAGTGCCCGGGCTGGGCCTGCAACAGAGCCAGGGGCTGCAGGGGTACCAATGAACACGTGGGCGACAGCGGGGAGGCCTGAGCTCAAAGGCCAGCTCCTCGGCTTCCCAGTTTCCACTTCTGCAAAATGGGGGCCTAATACCCACCTCAGGGGGGCGTTGGGAAGTCTTTTACACGATGCCTGGAAATAGCGCTAGACCCTCAACGAAGAGGAGAAATCATTTATTTCAGTTTGCTGTACAAAGCCTGGGGTCAGGCCTCCTCTGCAAGTGTTCGGGGTTTGACTAGGAAGAAATCGGGCTTACTGTTTGGACAAGAGTGTGTAGAGCACGCTCCCATTTATCTAAGAAAAGAGGAGGCGTTACATTTTAAAATGAAAAGACAAAGCAAAGAGTTGAAGCAGCAACAGTTACCTAAAGGAAAGGGGGAGGAAGGGAACCGGCCAGAGGGGCAGAGAGAGAAGCTGGGCCCCTCCTAACGCCCCACGTCTGGTAGACCCGGCGCAGAAACCGGGCAGATATTTCATGTCATCGTAAAACAGTGTGAAATGGTTAAGAGAGAAATTCCAAACCTCAAAAAGCAAAACCAACAAGTGCCAAGCTAACGTGGGGCAAGCTGGCGATGACCACATGGCGTGGAATTACTCCAAGCGACTGAAGCGCAGTGATTGTGACCGGCTATCCCTAATGAGATGTCCCCCAAAGGCAAAGCAAAAGATAGATAAATGAATGAACTGCAAAAGAAAAAAAATCGATCATCATATTGGTGGTGGTATTAGCACTCTTACCCGAGAATATCGCGTGGAAGTGGGACTTAGGGGACAAGCGTATCCTTCCCTGGGAACTGGGGGAGAGGGACGCCCAGCGTGGGAGAAAGATTACACAGATGTCAAGCCAGATGAGGCATCAGGAAAAATGCTGTAGCCCTGACTTTAAGTTACAAGTGTTGACATGAACTGAGGACATATTCTTCCGTAAAGTATACTTCTTTGAGCGGTGTTAGGTCTATAGAAAAACGTGCAGAGTATACAGAACATTCCCATATATCCATACGCCCATTTACCGCCCCTTTCCCCTAGTCTCCCCTATTATTAACATGTTACATTTGTGAGAGATGCATCTGTCATAATGGATGAGCTAAGACTGATACATTGTTATTAACCAAGTTCCATAGTTCACCTTAGGCTTCACTCTTGGCGGTGCACACTCGGTGGGTTTGGACAAAGGCTCATCCCAGTGTGGTGCAGACCGGTTCCACCGCCCTAACCGTGCCCCTGCCCCACCTGCTCGTCCCTTCCCCCTCCAGCTCCTGGCAGCCACTGATCTTTGTAGTGGCTCCACAGGCTTGCCTTTTCCAGAAGGTCCTAGAGTTGGAATCTTCCAGTGCACAGCCTGTTCAGACTGGCTGCCTTCATTTAACAAGACACATAGACGTTTCTCTGTCTTCTCATGCCTTGATACCTCGTTTTTCGTTATCACCAAATGATGGTCCATCAGGTGGCTATAATACAGTTCATTTATCTACTTGCCTAGTGAGGCACAGGTTGGTTGCTTCCAGGTTTGGGCAATTATGACTCAGGATGCATTTTCTAACTTATAAATAAATAAATAAATAAATAAATAAATTTTTAAGATGTATTCTCTAGGTCTGTCCACTAAACATGCCCCGAAACCACAGCCCACTCAATAACTGTAAGCATCACATAAACCTTGGTCATGGTCTCTAATTACCACTCCCCACTCACAGAAACCAGGGGTCCTTGAGTAAATGGCTGACTCCAGTTTGGGGGCAGAAGATGTATCAGCCACATCTGGGGCATCTTGCTATTCCAGAAGCAAGGAGGTTATTGAAGTTCTACTGGGGTCAATAGGCCTCAGCGGCCAACCCAAAGAGGTTCTCCCTGGCCAAATGGGATCACCTGAACATCAGTAAGAATACTAGTATCTGGGGATTGAAACACATGTCAAATAATATTAAATCCCTATGGTCATAATGGCACTTAAAAAAAAAAAAAAAAAAAAACCTCACCCAGACCGGTGTGGCTCAGTTGGTTGAGCATCGTCCCACAAAGTGAAAGGTTGCTGGTTCAATTCCCAGGCAGGGAATGTGCCTGGGTTGCAGGCTGGGTCCCTGGTCAGGGCACAGATGAGAAGCAATTGGTCAACGATTCACTCACATCCATGTTTCTCTCCCTCTCTTTCTCCCTCCCTTCCCTTCTCTCTAAAAGTAAATAAATAAAATCCTTTTTAAAAGCTCAATAAAAAACTACCTTCAAGAGTGTTAGGAAATGCCCTGGCTGGTATAGCTCAGTGGATTGAGCACTGGCCTATGAACCAAAGGGTTGCAGGCTGGATTCCCAGTCATGGCACATGCCAGGGTTGTAGGCCCCATCCCCAGTAGGGAACACATCTCTATGGGAGGCAAATATACACTGGTGTTTCTCTCCCTCTCTTTCTCCCTCCCTTCCCTTCTGTCTAAAATTTTTTAAAAAATGTTAGGAAACTACTCACTATTGAGAACTGTAAAAGAAGTGAGTCTTTGTACAACCTGCATTTCTTATATCAAATGATATTGTACTGTACCTTAGGGTAACAAAGAGTTGATGGAAAGAGGTTCTCTTGTACAAGTACTCCAACTAATCAATGAAGGAGGCTAGAATTAGAATAGCATCATCTTGCATTCCCTAATGAAATAATGAATCTAGGCAATGGACATCAGCGATGGCTAACTTTACAAAGAGAGACAGAAAAGATATCATGGATATCATGGGCCTCCAGATGCAAGGACATGACACCACCTGTGACGTGTGATTCCCCAAGTTGAAGCCAAATCTATCTGATTGGGCCTCCAGATCAGATCTGGTTACAAGTACAGAGGACAGAAGAACATGGTAAAGGACCACAAGGGTCCGAGCAGCCCAACCCAGACTAGGAGAAACTGCAGGATGAACAACCAGGTCCCTTCAACAATAAATGGCAAGTGGAAAGGAGGAGAGGGAGAGACGGAGAGACGGAAATCTGAGAGACACGGATGGACTTTTTAATAAGGTATAAACACCATTTAGGAGACAATGGAGGATATGTAAACACTGACCCGATGGGTGGGATAATAATAACTTCTCCAGGTGTGATGATGGTATTGTGGTTGTCATTATTTTTTCATTTCCTTGTCTTTTAGAAAGAGATATCAAAATAGATATACTTGAAATGTTACAGTGTCCCGGATTTGCTTCAAAATAATCCACTGGGCCAGGGGAAGCGGGCATGAGTTGTCACTGTCGACGCTGGGTGACAGGCACACTAGTGTCTCCACTGTTGTGTACGTTTGAAATTTTCCATAATAAAACAGAGCTTACCAAAAATTAAAATCAAAGCTGCTTCTAACCAAGGCAGAGGCAGCCCAGGCTCTCTTACGCCTCTGCTGTTTTTATGTCGTCACCTCTTTGTATAAAATGTGATCCAAGTAGCAGCGACTAACTTCCCAATGCACCTTCTTCTTTCAAGTGCCTGTGGGAGAGTTGGCTCTCACCTGCAGGGGTGAGGAGGGACACCGGTGATGCCCTCTCCCCACATCAGCCTGCACCCTGGGAAGGACCACCAGCCACCAGGTAGAGAGAAGGAAGCTGGGTTTGGACCCCAGCACTGCAGCCACTTTTGCAGAGGGAGGTAAGAGTGCTCTAAATCCACCCCACCCCATCCCTGGTGGGCCCCTCTCCAGGTCATGGGCCTGGCTGGACACTCCCAGCCCAGAGGGCGACAGTATGAGTATCCTCCTCATAGGGCTGCGGGGTGGACTGTGTGCAGTACTGTGAAGCTCTGAGCTGAATGCCAGGCTGGAGTGGTACCCAGCAAACAGGGGTTATTTCTGCTGCTCTTATTATTTAGCCAGAATATAAAGTAGGGCTTTCCCCCCCAAAAAAAAGATTCCTTATATTTGCCTGTTTACAGAGCACGCTGTATGAGGAGACACTTGCTCAAATATTTCATTTTGACCAACAGAATGTCAATTAGGGAAGACGCATTAGCCTGAAATGGCCTTGGTTGGTGCCCATTTTGGATGTTTAATCCCAGCAACCTGACAAATGGGCTACAAGAGATAAAGTAACTTTACATCGTTTTAGAATTTCTCCTAGGAGCGCACCCTCGCGCAAGCAGGGGTTAGATGTTGCTGCAAAAAGACTCCACAGTACCCTTCATAACACAGCAGAGAAGCTGTGCCGATTGTGGGTTTGTACAAGAGGAGTGAGTATAACCTGGTGGTGCGATGTCTGGCAAACAGTTGCGCGTGGCGTGAGACAATGACAGCGCCACATGTGCGCCGCCCCATGTCAAGCCACTCAGAAGTGACGAGAAGTGCTCTGGAAGACGACATGGGCCATCCTGAAAAGTGGCTTAGGAATGACAAAGGACACATTCAAAGACGCGAGGGAAGCACAGGCAACAAAAGCAAGCACAGATCAACTGGATTTCTGAATCAAAAGCTTCCGTGCACAAAGGACGCACGAGCGGAGCCAAAAGGCAACTCACCGGAAAGGAGGACATATCCTCGCACACGTGTCCGGGGAGGAGTCGCTACCCGGAATAGACAGAGAACTCCTGCAACTCAGCAACAAAAAAACCGCGCTTGGGCAAACATGGACTCGAATAGTCATTTCTTCAAAGAAGATACACAGATGACCAATGATGACATGAAAAGATGCTCAGCATCACTATTTGTTAGGGAAGTTCACATAAACACACAATGAACTCCTACCTCCCACCCATTCGGACAAGACAACAACAAACAGAAACACAGAAGACATAGAGACATCGGAACGCTTGCGCGCTGCTGGTGGGAATGGAAACTGGCATGCCTCTGGGGAAAACAGTGTGGCGGCCTTCAAAAATCAGAATAGGATTTCCATACGATCCAGCAATTCCGCTTCTGGATATATACCCGAAAGAAGCAAAAGCAGAAAAACCCGAAGAGCGGTTTGCATACTCGTGTCCATAGAGCGTCCGTGACTCCCAATAGCCGAGGAGTGGAAGCACCTCAGGGGCCCGAGGACCGATGGATGGACAGAGCGAATGTGCTGTAGCCGTCCTGTGGGACGTTCTCCAGTCTTAAAAAAGAAGGCGTTTCTGACACATTCTACAACCTGGATGGAACTCGAGGACGTTAGGTGAAATAAGCCACTCCCAAATGGACAGGCCTGTATGATTCCCCCTGCATGAGGTCCCCAGAGTATGGAATTCACAGAGAAAGTAAAATGACGGCTCCCAGGGCCTCGGGCGCAGAAAGGATGGGGGGTGACTGCTGAACGGGGACAGGGCCTCAGTTCCGCAAGAAGAAACACGTTCCGGACATGGACGGGGCCGGTGGCTGCACGACACCACGAATGCACGTGATGCCACGGGATGTCCAGCTGAAAGCAGTTGAGACGGCAAGTCCTATGTCATGTCATTTCCTCACATTTAAACATGACAATTAAAGAGGAAGACATGCACGTGAAGAGGTCGAAATGAAACTGCCTCAGAAACTGCAAGAAAAATCAATGTTCATACCCATGATCTCTTTGCCACCCGTGTTTCAGGTTACTGTTACAAACATCCAAAATTTTAATCCAACTGTGATTGTAATTTGACGGGTCCTGCCCAACTCGTAAGCTTGGTATTTTCAGTAGGTACTGGACAGTTTCAGCATCTTCCATTTACACGCTCAAGTGGGCCAGAAACATTTGGGGGGCTCCTCTCTTTAGGGAAATGCAAGGGTGCTTTCCATCCCTGCAGACATACGGAATCACCCCCCTCACCGCCATCCCCACTACCTTTCCCCACCCCTGCTGGCTCTCCTGGGAACCCCCATCCCCATTGGTTGGCCCTGGACTGTTTTGGGCTCCCACACAACCTAGAGCCCAGAGCTCTGGGCCCCGGGACGCCCACAAGGCCTGCCCTCCTCCCCGATGGGCACAGCCCCAATGCAGAGACCGTTTAGGGTCTAAATGGCTTATGTTTGTGCGTGCTTTTTAATGTTCTTTTATTAAAAAGTAATGAGCTGCTCAAAGAAATGACTGGAGACAATTTTTTTAATTCTTCCGACATCCCAGCACCTTGGAAAGAGTGCTCCTTTTGCAGAGTCCCCTCAGGTTGTCACCCTCCAGGTGCCCCCACCACGAGCTCCCTGCTGCAGAGCCTCTGCTCCAGGAGGGGAGAAAAGGGCTTGAGGCCTTGAGGGTGGACTCCTGACAGTCACCACTGGGTGCTGTGACAGGGACCAGGCCACAGGGTCTTGTCCCCTTGCAATGTGTGAGGCCGTCATCACACCCACACAAGCTGCCTCTATGAATGCCATCAAGAATCCCCAGAGACCTGGCTGGTGTAGCTCAGTGGATTGAGCGCGGGCTGTGAACCAAAGTGTTGCAGGTTCGATTCCCAGTCAGGGCACATGCCTGGGTTGCGGGCCAGGTCCCCGGTGGGGGCCATGCAAGAGGCAACCACACACTGATGTCTCTCTCTCTCTCTTTCTTTCTCCCTCCCCTCCCCTCTCTAAAAATAAATAAATAAAATCTTTAAAAAAAAAAAAAAAAAAAAGAATCCCCAGAGAGCTGAGACCAGTGTGGCTCAGTGGGCTGAGTGTTGTCCTGCAAACCAAAAGGTTGTGGGTTCAATTCCCAGCCAGGGCACCTGCCTGGGTTGCAGGCCTGGTCTCCAGGCCAGGCCGTGCGAGAGGCAACTGATGATGGATACTTTGCTCTCATGTTGATATTACTCTTCCTCTCTTTCTCCCTCCCCCTCTCTCTGGAGTCAATAAAAAAAAAATCTAAAGAATCCCCAGAGAAGTAAGTGTCTATTCAGGTCCTACGCCCATTTCTAAACTGGATTGTTTGTTTTTTTGGTGCTGAGCTATATGAGTTCTTTACACACTGTTGATATTAACCCCCCCAAGAAGTGTATCATTGCTGAATACTTTCTCCCATCCAGTGGGTCTTCTTTTAATTTGGTTGATGGTTTCCTTTGCTGTGCGACAACTTTTCAGTTTGATGTAGTCCCATTCATTCATTTTTTCTTTTGTTTTCCTTGCCCGAGGACATATATCCGACCTGAAACTAAAACAAAATAATATTGAATGTACACTGTAATTGAAAGGAGAAATTTAATATTAATAAAAATAAAATAAAATTTCTGGGGGGAAAAAGAATCTCCAGAGAGCAGCCTCTCCTCTCCTTACCCACTCCCCGTTGCCACCCCCCAAGCCTCAGAGCTCCTCTCCCTCCCCAAAACCCTGCGGCCTCGGTTTCCCCGGACCACTCCACCCTCCCCGAGAATCCAGCAGGCCTGTCTTCCATGGAGTCTCCTCCAGCGTGGGTCGAGAGTCCAAGCATTCTCCTCTCCCTCATCAGTGCTCCTGGGAGGAGGAGAATGGAGGGAGGGGTGGGGGCGGTTACTCAGTACAGGAGTCAGACTCACGCCACGGGAAGCCCCGTCTTGCCTGAGCCCCCAGCTGGTCTGCGTGAGCGGGGTGTGTTCCAACCCACGGAGCCCGCACAGCGTGGACCATGTTTTCCTTCAAGGGCCCTTGTCCCCTCCCCATCTCACAGGACCCCTTCCCTTGCCTCGGCACTGAGGGCTGCTCTCTGCACCCCTTCTTCCTGCTCCTTCCCAGGGTGGCATGGAGGAGAGGGGTGGGCAGGGAGACAGGTAATCCCATCTCGCCACGAAGGAGGAACACAGGTTGCTGAAGATACGTGTCCCACAGGAGGTAAACCTAAGCCGATCTGGGAGGTAAAGGAAGGCTTCTGGGAGGTGGTGACACTTACAAGGAGACAGACAGGACGGACAGGAGTAAGCCAGAAAAAGGGGGTGGAGAGCGCCTTCCCCGCAGCCCAGCGGGAACAGCCTGTTCAGAGCCTGCGGGCCAGAGAGAGTGTGAGCCTTTGGAGAAGCTGAAAGAAGGCCAAGGCAGAGAGAGCCGCGGGGAAGGAGGCAGGGACGAGGCCGGGGCTGGACGCAGGCCAGGGGGCCTGAGAGGCCGCTGGGAGAACGCTAGACTTGGAGGCTTTTCCTGGGCTTGGAAGAGCCTGAATTACCCAGCTCTTCCAGGGAGGCAGACTCTGCGGGGCAGACAGTGCAGGCCCGAGCGGAGGTGGGCGTCGGGATGCAGCCATGGAATTCTCTGGCTTTCCTGTGCGCTGGGAGCAGGCGCAGGGCCATCTGGATCCCACAGAGCTCCAGCTCGCCGGCTCGCCACCCTTCTGAGGCTGCCTGGCACCCGCCGGCGGCAGTGCGAGGGTGGCGGCCGTGGACCACGCTCTGCCACTCAGAAACTACGAGCCAGGGCGTCCCTGCTCTGAGCCTCACCTTCCTCAGCTGCGCAGCGGGAATCAATACCAGCGACTCCACGGACACGTCGCAGGGTTCCACGAGATCCCAGATGTTAGAGGCTTTACAAAGGGCCCGGTAGAGTGAGTCACCAATAAAGGGTACTTATTATCCCCATTACTATTATTGTTATTGTTGCTACTTGCAGCCTGTCCCGACTCCTGAGGGCTGCCCCGCCTTCGGGTTGCGGGGCTGTTTCGGGGACAGACACTGCCAAGTCCCAGAACCAGGATGCTCTACTTTTTTTTTTTTTTTTTTTTTGCATAAATGTGCATCTTGCATTCAGAAGAGCTCCTCCTTCCAAGGAGGGTCGAGCGGGGTTGCTCGGGGGACACATTCCAGAAAGAATAACTCTGTGTAACATGAAACCCTGAATCTGGAAACACAACCTCTATGGGAAATTAGAGGATAAGGCCTGCTTCTCGGACCGCCCAACCTCATTCCGTACAAAAGGGATATTGAAACCCCACGGCCTCGTCACTTGGCCTCCTGCCTCTGGCCTCACCCCTCACCACAGCCAGAGAGATCTTCCTAATAAACAGACTTGACTGTGGCCCTGCACTGTTTAAACATACCCGTGGCTCTCCACTGCCCTCAGGTTCAAGTCCACACTCCTCATCTAGTCCCACAATATGCTGTGGTCAGGCGCCTTCCCACACCTGTGGCCATGCCCCTGCTCTGACCTTGCCATACATGCTTCCAACGGATCAAGGTCTTTCCTGCCTCAGGACCTTTGCACATCCAGTGATCCTCATGCTGCCTGTCACAGGCCACAGCCACTTCGAGATTCAAAAGCCCACAGATCTAGTTGAACCCCCACAGAGTAGTAATATCATCCCCATTTTCCAGATGGAGAAACTGAGCCCCCCAAACCATGCCGGCCACCTCCAGAATTTATCAGTAGCCAAGAGGAAGCACCTGGCTGCACCTCTGTCATAACAGGAGGGTGCAGGCAGCTCAGACAAGAGGGCACGCCAAGGAGAAGAAGGGGCCACTGTGGCACCGAGCAGAGGCACTGAAGTCACACCGAATGCAGTCAAAACTCAGCGTGGCTGCTCACACACTTGTGGTCTAAGGCAGAACGTTAGACCTATCCAAACCTCAGTTTTCTGAGCTGTGAAATGAGGCTAAATGATGACACCTCCCTCGGAGGCACACTGTAAGCGTTCAGGAATGACGGGCAGGAGCGCCTGCACGTGTGTGGTGGGGACTCGGTGAAGGGTGTGTGTTGCCCTCCCCTGGTGCATCCGGGGAGCCGTACAAGCCCAGACCAGCTCATCTCAGACTAGCCTCCCCCTAGGTCAGGCTGCCGGGGCCTGGGAACCATCCCTGCCCCGCTCTCGGTTTTGGGTTTTGTTTCCAGCCTTTCCTTTGGAAAAAGTCCAGCATCCTCTCGCTAGAAAGCAGGAGAGAAGTTGTTCATGCCTTGGCCTGGACGCCTGAGGAAGCCATGTGCGGAAATGACAAGAGCCTGGAGCTGGAAGCCTGTCTGATCTAGGTTCGAATCCAGGATTTGACACTTATGATGCTGTGTGACCCCAGGTAAGTGACTTCACCTCTCGGAGGTGCTAATTTCTTCACCTGTTAAAAAAAATCTCATGATTTCTACCTCGAGGATTTATTAGAGGCAGATGGAGGGACTGGGGGGTGACAGAAGATTCTGGAAGTGCTTCCCCCAGTGTACAGACAGTGATTCCTCTTGGGGAGGGACTGAAGACAGGGGAGAGGCGCAAGTTTACAACAGGAGTTACCAACACAAATGCCTCTGGCATACGGAAGAGGGCAGATGGCTGGCCGGGGGCGGGGGTGTTGGGGTAAATTGGGAGGGAAGGCACAATCCAGCCCTGGATTATCAATACCCAGTTGGATGAGGGTCTAAGGTCAGGCCTATGATTATTCGGAAGAAAAAGTCCATATTTTCATGTAAAAATCTCATGCATGAAGCATGGTAAGGACTATACACTGTATGACCCCATTTATATAAAATTTGGAAACAGACCAAACCCGGGTACGGTGGTAGGAACCAGGGCAGCGTTCTCCACGAGGAAGGCTGGGCAGTTCACCCCAGGGAGGGCAGAGGGAGAGCTTCCAGGGAGCCGGAAACACTCTCTCCCGTGGTCTGGGTGTTGGGGGCCTGAGTGTAACTTTACGTTTGCGCACTTCTCTGTATGCGTATTAGACTTCGATAGAAACGCTAAAATCATTTTAGAACAAATAAATCAAGACCGTAGTGCCGGGAAGAGAGACAGCCAGCCTAGGCCAAACCAAACAGTCCTGCCAGCGGCATCCCGGGTGCCGGTCGGACCCCAGAGACGGGGCTCCGGTGCTCCCGGCTGCCGACACCCTGGACTTGCCCTTCATCCTGACAGAGCACCCCTGCTTCCCGAGCCGCACAGGAGGAACACCCATCCCACCCCACCGCGCTGGCCTGTCCAGAAAGGGCCGGGAGCCATATCTCTGTCAGCCCATCTCCCAGCCACATACTTCTGAGCTCAAATTCTGGAGAACAGGCCTACCCTGATGCCGCTGCGGTGAAGCGCCGCCCAAAAACCTCGCCCTTATCTGTGATTGATTTTACTTCAGCAAGAAAACCCAGAGGACAGTAATCAAAAGGCAGCCGAAAAGCCTTCCTGGAATCTGGAATCCACCGAGCCTGCCTCCCAGCCCACAACTCTATGCAGCAAACCCCAAGGGTGCAAGTCCACCCGGCAAGTGTGCGGCCCCCAGAGCCCACGAGCCCCAGCCGGAGGGGTGGTGGTCCACAGGGCGACTGCCCGGGCCCACCCCTCTGCCTGGTCTGGGTATCTCGGTTTTATTTTTATTTTCACTCTCATTCTTTTCTTTCTGAGGGCCAACAGAAGGCGCGCACACCTCCTACATAAAGCAGCACTAGCCAAAACAAATGCACATCAGATGCACTTATTTGCACAGACACTCATAAAAACTTTACTAGACACCAAATAATTACAGGAAGGGGCGAACCTCCAACTCCGCTGATCCCCAGCGTTTTGAAGTGGGTTGAAGATAAAGATCAAATAGACAGGCGCTAGCCCGCATCACCCCCAGCCAGCCCGCTTTCCCAGCCTGGACCCTCCTGAGGAAGGCCGATGAACTTTCTTGCTTTTGTGAATTTGTGTTCAATTCATACAAAATGTCTTTCTGTGAGTTATTCTTAGTCTCCTAATGGGGCTTTTATGACTCCCAATATCGTCCCCGGCCGTCTCTTTGTTCTGGCTCGAGTCCTCTGCCAGGGAAGCCCCTGGTTGTAGACGGGCTGTTGAAATAGCCCAGTCCCTCCATTTGGTAAGAAATGCAAAAATTCTGGAGGAAAGTGCCCTTTAAAAACATACATATATATAAATGGCGCCTTGAGAGTCCCACACAGCTGGTTTCGATGCAATGTGCTGCACCCCTAATTCTGCTCCCTACCGAGGGTCCAGCTTGGGCAGCCCTGGCCCCAGGGCTCCACAGACTATCTGCACAGGAAGTCTGGGCACTGCCTTGGGAGGGGGGCGGTCTCCTGGGCCCAGCCCACGGTGGCTGGGATCTGAATCTCACTTGCCCTGAAGGAAGATAGATGGCTAAATTCAGCGCGCTCTGCTTCTCCTTGGGCTCTGGTTGGAGGACAGCTGCAATTTCCCCCAAGTCCTGGGAACTCTCTTTGACTCAATTATTTGCCAGATATTTTTAGAGGCCTGCTATGTGCCAGGCACTTTGGCGAGCACTTACATTTTGTCCCCCGTACAACCTTGTAGGATACATGCTATCCTCACGCCCACTTTAGAGATGAGGAAGCTGAGGTGCAAAGAGAGAGCAGGACCTCCCTGAGGTCCCACAGCTGGATCCTGAGCCAGATCTGGGTGACTCCCAGAGACCTGCTCTTCACCACTCCTAAGCCCTGCCTGGCCCGTGGAAGACCTTAGCCCTGGGCCACCTACCTAGGGCACTGTCCCTCCCTACGCGCCACCCCGGAGCTGGCTGCACTCTCTGGATCTAAGGGATCCTGGTCTCCTGACCCACCAGGGAGGAATCTCATGACTAATGACCCAGACCTTGTGCTGACAAGTCATGGGTCTGCGGCCAGAGGCCCCACCGGCTGGCAGAGGGCGGAGCTGAGCTGCGGAGAACAGAGGAACCGGGTGGTGCTCCACATTGCACACAGCCTCCATCACAGTCACCCACCCGGCGCCTCACCAGCCGACTCTGCCTAAAACCCTACCCCCTGCCACCTCTGCCACCAGCCCAGAAAAGCCCGGCAGGGAGAGAGCCTGCCCCCAACCCTGCCTCCGTCCCAGGGACCGCAGCTTGGACCTTTCTCCATTCACTCCTCTGGACCTCCACCCAACTCAGGGTCTCTGAGCTCCCCCAAAGCACAAGACCGCAGACACTCTGGCCTGGGCTGTGGGGAGGTGACAGGGTTACTCATCACACACAGCCATTTCTTTGAGATGGGCTAGTTGAGAAGGGGCCTGAGCCTTCGACCACATGTGCTGGGGCCAAGCACCCCTCAGTCTGAGGAGGGGAGCATGGGGAACTCTCCCTGTGCCGCCCAGTTCCCCTTCCAGCACTCCCAGGTCTCCGGACCTGGGGCAATTCCCAACCCAGGCCACAGCCCGGAGCAGTCTGGGTGCTGTCTGGCTGCCCCTCATGGATCTGAGTGGCTCTCCGGCGGAATGGAATCATGGACCCGTGCGGCTCCTCATCTGTACCTTCGTTCCCCACAGCACCGGCGGGAAGCACCCTCTACTCCATCCTGGCCCAGGGTCCTCGCCTCCAGCTAGGACTGTAAACTGAGAGGGGACCCTGGCGCTAGGCTCTGGCCAGAAAGCATGGGGAGGGGGAGTGCACCAGGCTCCAGACAGGAACGGAGCTGTGGAGCACAGGACGCTGGTCGCTCTGGCAAGTGGGGAGGGCTGCAAGGCCCTAAGAAAAGGAGCAAGGACTGGGGAGGGCTCAGTGAAGATGGGGCATCCACTGGATTTGGGAAGCCCAGACGCCCACCCCAGATTTTGTCTCTCTGGTTTTGCTTCTTCCCAAGCTTTCCCGCACAGCTGAGTAGGTCTTCCCTTAGGCGAAGAAAAGCTGAAGCTTTTTCTGCCGCTGAGGTCCAAGCCGGAGGGAATCCCCCATCCGCCAGCACCAGAGCACCGTGGGTCCACGGTCGCTCAGGCCAATCGGTGCGTACGGGATGACCTGGGCTGCTGGGGGGAAAAGCAAGGCCTCGCTCTCACGGGTTGTATCCGACTCTGGGATTAGGCCCCAGTTCTAGCATCCCGTGGGTCACATCTTCAGCAGGGGACGAGGTCTGGAGGCGCGGGAGTTGCGATTGTGCTGGAGAGAGACCGGGCCCCTGCGCGGTTGTGCGCGAAGGATCCGGGACCACAGGCTCGGCTGGGGGAACGAGTGACCGGGGAGTAGGGACAAAGGGCAAGGATCAGGACCTACAGGGTGACCCGGAGTGGGGGTAGACGAATGCACAGTGAACAGAAAGGACGGAGAGAGGGAACTCCGGATCTCTGCACTAAGCAGCCCGCCTCCCAGGCAAGAGAGGGCAGCCCTCGCCCAAGTCACCCCGCGCGGGCACCTCGGCAGCTGCGGGGAGTCTCTGAGCGCCACCCTTGGCCCTCCCATTGTCTGCTCTGGTGGTGTTGGCTGTGACGCCAGCAAGGGCGCGAAGTGACCTGCCAAAATTCTGTGTGCCCCAGGGCACACCAGCCACCCGCACCCGACGGGGCAGCCGGCACGACGCCCTGCGCAGAGCGCCAGCCAGGCGGTGGCCCCGGGGATGCGACCTGCACACAGCCGGCAGCCCCGACTCAGCTGTTGATGCACGGCCGAGGGTCAGAGAAGTGTAAGAGGCCCCCATTCAGTCCAAAGGGAGAAGAGGTGTGGAGAGGAAGGGGCCAGGCACAGGGAAAGGGGTTAGTGAGAGACGGGGGAGGTAGATGGGACGCTGCACTGGGAGTCTGGGGTCCCGGGCGGGTCTGCAAGGGACTGTGGCGGGAGAGGATTTCCAAGTGCACTCTGAAGAAGACAAGAGTCCGGCTCGGACCTGGAACCAGGACCCTTTCGCCTCCTCAACCGGCAGCAGGTGCAGGGACGTAGCACTACCAGCAGAGGGCAGAATATGCCCGATCGGTCCGACAGCCCTGCGCCCGGCTCTGCGTCCGGCTCCGCGCCGCCCGGCTGCCCGCTCCTCGGGCAGCTGCCGACCCCCCGCCCCAGATACCAGGAGAAGGCAGCCCTGGCCCAACCTCGGTTGCCCAAGGCCTGGGGTTTGCGAGGACCTAGGATCAAGGACCGTATAAGAAAAACTCCACATCCACTCATCCACTGTCTTAGATATAAACCCAAAGAAACCGAGAAATACACGGAGACGGAGAGAAACACACACATGCACACCCCAAACCGCCCCCCTAAAACTCTGAGACACCCGAGCACACAGAATCATTCAGAAACTCGAAGACCCACACACGCAAAAGCGACGACACAGATACAGAAAAGGCTCCCAGACATGATACAGAGGCTGAGAGATGACGCACAAAGGCAAACGCGCCCGCATGGAGTGACACAGACACGGGATACACACAAAGACCTCCAAAACCACGGAAGAAACAGAGGCACGGAAGGACCCTCGGATTCACACGCGCGCGCGCGCGCACACACACACGGATGCAGGGAAATCAGACTCAGGGTCACACATTCGGTGCCCAGGAAGTCCGGGGACACAGAGCCTGGGGTTATGTGCACGGAAACCCGGGTGCACCCGCGCGCCAGAGCCTCCGAGGCCAGACCGTCGACAAGCACAGGCGCACACCGACACACACGCGGGTGCCCGGGTGGGGCGGGAGGGCCTAATCCTCCACAAAGCCGGGCCCCTCCGCGGGGCCCCACGGCACAGGGGGCCACTTCTGACCAAGCCTCCCGCGGGCTCCAAATCCGATCCGCCCTCTCGCCTCCAGCGGGGTCAGGGGACCCGCCTCCGGTGCCCTCCGCCCCCGCCCCGCTTCGCACCGCTGCCCAGCTCCTCTAGCGGAGCCGGGACCGCCCCGCCACAGCCCGCGGGGTCAGCCCGCGCCCGCCCCAAGGCGGCTTCCCCTCTGTTCCCCGGCGAGCCGCGCCTCCGTGGGGCCCCAGAAGCCGAAGACGCAGCCGGTGCCCGCACGGTGCGCTGCAGTCCGACGCCGCGGCCTGAGCGGTGAGCGTGGGTGCCAGGCCCGGTAGGTGTCAGGCCTGGCAGGCTCCGGGATCGGCCGCTTGGTCTCGCCGGCCTTCTGCTCCCGGGTACAGAGGCCCACTTCGCCCAGCCTCTCGTGGCGCTGTCCCTCCCGGGCACGGCCCACGGACCCCTGGCCCAGTCCCTCCACCACCAAAAGTCGCCTAATCCAGCGTCCAATCCGGCTTCCTTCCAGCGGTGGAATGAGCGTCGTCCCGGACTTTCCGCCCCGACCTGGAGCTAACAGCCCCTGCCTTCGTTCCTCACTCCGCCTCCTTCGAGGCCAGGTTCCCGTCCTTTGCCCCCACCCGTTCCCAGGGACCCCCTTGCCCAGACCTAATCGTCCTCTAAACTTCCCGTCGTGTGAACCCGGCCTCACCTTCCTTCCCTGTCCAGTGTCCCCTATTTCTGATCCTAGGGCCCCTCCACGACGTTCACTTACTTCTCCACCCAATCTCTGCCACGTCTGAATGCTTCGTGGACCCCGCACCCCAGTTCCGGGGCCCACTCCCTCTCCATGGGCCAGGGCCCCCTTTGGCACGTCCTGGGCCAGCAGCCGTCCCCTCCTGCAGATCCACGTCCCTCGGTCCCGGTAGACAGCTCTGTCCGAGAACCAAACCCGCCCCGGGACGGCGCCGCGGCCCGGGGACACCAGCTCAGCCCGGTGCGACCTACCTCCGCCGACAGTCTGGGTCCCCGGCTGGCGCCGTCCCCTGGTGCAGCCGCTGCGCTCCCCGCGGTCCGCGCAGTCTGGCCGCGTACGGGGCCACTCCTCTCGGCGCTGAAGCTTTACAAAATATTAATAATAAAGAAGGCAAGAAAGAAAAAAGAAAGCCTTCATTCCCCAACTCCCAAATCAATTTTTCAAGGGGGTGGGGCAGAAGGATTTGTTTGCAGGGCAACCCAAACTTCTGAGAGGGGCCAGCAGGGCGTTCGTCCTGGCCGGGCCTCCCGAGCCGGTGCCCTGAGCCAGACGCCGCGAGGGGTGCAAGCTGGGGGCACGGGGAGCCCTCCTGCAGGGAGGGGGGGCGGTGACGGCACTATTTGACGTGGAGCCGCCGGCTCATCCCGGCGCAGGGATACGAGGCGCTCCAATGAGTTCAAATGTCAGGAAGTTTGAGGAGGGGTGAGGCGGCTCTCGGCCGGAGTATCCCTCCGCCGCCAGCCCCAGCTCTAAACCGAGCGACTCCTCGGGCGCACCATGGCACTGGAGTAGCGCGGGGAGCGCGCCGGGAGCCCCGCGGCCCGCTGCGCCCCGCCCGGGACCCCGCTGCGCCGCCCGCGCCCCCCCCTCCCGCAGCCCGCGGGGCCGCCCCTGCACCCCCGCCCCCTCCCCCGCCCGCTGCCGCCGCCGCAGCCACCGCCGCCGCCGCCGCCGCCGCCGTCTCCTCCCCGCGGCTCCGTCTGCCGCCGCCGCCGCAACCCGGCTCCGGGGCTGACAAGCAGGTGACAGAGGAGCCGGCGCGCGTGGGTGCGAGTGCCCAGGAGAGCGCGGCGCGGACTGCAGCCGCCCCGGCCCGCCAGCACGACGCCGGGACTCGGGTCCAGCGCGTCGCCGCTGCACGCTCGCCGGGGGCAACCCGCGGCCCCAGCCGCAGCCCCAACACCGCGGGGCCCGCGCCTCCCCCGCGCCGCGGCCGCGGCGGCGGCGGCCGGGAGCGGCGGGCGGGCGGCCGGGCAAGCACCCTGGCTGACGGGGCCCGCAGCGCGCCCCGCGTCCCATGGATATAGCAACAGGTCCCGAGTCGTTAGAGAGGTGCTTTCCTCGCGGGCAGACGGACTGCGCCAAGATGTTGGACGGCATCAAGATGGAGGAACACGCCCTGCGCCCCGGACCCACCACTCTGGGGGTACTGCTGGGTGAGTGCGGGGTCGGGACGCCCGAGTGGCCACGAGCAGGGGACAGGGGCCTCGTTTCCGAGGTGGAAGCAGGCGTCTAGACCAGCGGTTAAAGGAAATGGTTTGCAGGACATGGGGATGTGCGGGGACACAGAAAACTTCTGGAGTGATCCCCAGAGGGGCAACAAGCTAGACAGCCACCCTGTGGGGACAGAGGGATGTGGGGACATCACCTACGAGGAGGAAAGACAGGACCGCTCCAGCCTCCACCCCCGCATCTTCATCCGGCCTCGGATCTAGAGATGCCACTATGGGTGGGAGGTAGGAGGCGGGTTGCAGGGGCGATGGAGGACCCCAGCAGTCACCTGGGCAAGCTTGGGAGTAGTGCCAGGTCACTTAGGGAGGGGGAGCTTCTAAAAGAAAAATGTCCCCTGAGTCACCCAAATCCCAGATTTTGGGGAGGTTAAGGACAGAAGACCACGTATGCCACTGTGGGGCGTGTCAGCCAGCGAGCGCCCCAGCCTCAGCTCGCCTGTCTCGGTCTCAGCCGGCTCCCCCGCGCCATACTCGTTCTCTTACGTATTAAATACCAAGCGCTGGATCTCCGGAGAAGGGGAGAGCACAGCGCCGAGCCCAGGCGGCCTCTCGGCGCCGGAGTCCGTGGACTAGGACGAACTAACTGAGGCTGCCCGGCCGTTGGCGCGGCGGGTATTGCTCCAGGGCTGCCCTCGCCCTTGGAGCCGGGGCTGCGGGCACCGGGCGGCCGGGACGCGGGGGCCGGGCTCGTGGGCGCTGACGGCCCGGCTGTCGCCCTTTGCGCTGCAGGCTCCGACTGCCCGCATCCCGCCGTCTGCGAGGGCTGCCAGCGGCCCATCTCCGACCGCTTCCTGATGCGAGTCAACGAGTCGTCCTGGCACGAGGAGTGTTTGCAGTGCGCGGCGTGTCAGCAAGCCCTCACCACCAGCTGCTACTTCCGGGATCGGAAACTCTACTGCAAACAAGACTACCAACAGTAAGCGCCTCTAGTCCTCCTCCTTCCCCGCCGCCCCGCGCTCGAGCCTGGCCGCCCCCTGCCAGGCCGGGCCCACGTCCGCCCTGCGGCCGCCTCTGTGCGCCGCTGGGCCAGTCCACGCCGAGGGCTCCGCTGGCTGCGCGTCTCCGGCAGGAGGGAACCATCCCAGCCCGGACGACACTAGTGGGGTGGCCGCGAGCCTCCGGCAGCTCCTAGTCGCTGCCCTTTGTCCGGAAAACCTTCGCTGGGCCGCCGAGTTTGGGTACAGGACAAGGCCCTGGGCCGCCTGGGGGATGGATGCCGCTGTCCTGGGAGGCCTGAATTGGGGACCAAGAATTGATTTCTAAACCAAGGCAGTGCTTTAGGGAGTCAGGCCCTGGTGGTGTGCTTCGCCACGCCCAAAGGCTGGGTTTGTGGGGGCTTGGAACTCCTGGAGCTAGGAGGTGGAGAGTGGGGGTGCTGAGCTGCCTGAGCGGCCCCCATGCCCCTTTGCCGCCAGGCGCCCTGCTGCAGTTTTAGTCCCTGATGGAGAGAAAAGGATGTCCATCCTCCCCAAACCGTTCCATGCGGGAATTTTGTACTTACAATTTTCTTTGGCTGGAGAAGCTGTCTAGGAAGAGGACCTCAAGAAGTGGCAAACCACAATCTGGGGCCCCCCTTGGGGATGGGGAACTGACCGAATCAGCCACCCCCAGCAGGCTTTCTGTTTTGCAAAGTGTGTTGGGGAGGGGTGGCCTGCTCTACCCTGGTGTACCTCAAGCCTCAGGGTTGAGGCCAGAGGCTGTGGTGAGTTCTACCTGCTGACTTTTGTTTTTAGCTGAGACTGTGGATTTGCCGGGTAAGGGACTTGGGGCAGATATTACTAGATGCGCCTCCCCCGCCCCCCAATCTGGGTTTGTGCCTGAAAGCATGATTGAGAAGGAGGCAGAGAGGGGCAACAGCCAAAAGAGGAATGTGGGGATCCCTAGGGCAGCATTGTGGAGGCAAGCGGGTGCCTGCGACAACTTTCTAGTGAGGCCTGGAAAACTCTTTCAGATGGAGCTGCAGGGTGAGTAGGCTGCTCAGGTGGTTGGGGGCTCACAGGGGACTGTGTGTGCCCAAGCCCCTGGGAACAGGCTGGGCTGCCAGTGCCTGGTGGTCCAGGCAGCTTACCTGCTCTACCCAGGGACTCTAAATCCAGGCCCTGGTGGGAATCGGAGCAGCTGGCATGCTCCTCCACCGCTTAGCTGAGCCCAGAGCCCTCAGGAGGGCATCAGGTTCTACTCTGGAAAGCTCTAGCTCAGCTCCACACTGGGGCCTAATCTGGCTGGGCTACCCTGGTCTGGGGGCCTAGCAGGAGCTGTTTTTGTGCCTTGCTCTTCTTGCTGGCTGGGGGCTCTGCGGGCAGGAGCTGGGGTCAGGTTCCCAGAGTCAGCTCTTTCACTGGTCCGGGAGCCCAGCAGAGGCCTCCCCCTCTGTCTGGAGCGCCCCCAGGTTAGGCACACTGCCACTGATCACTTTTGCGTTGCGCCCTGAGCTGATGAGGTTCTAGTTCCAGGAGAAGGAGAGGCTGCCAGTCAGCTCCGCCACAGGCAGGCATAGGGATGCACAAATGAAATGGGGAGAGTGGTTTGGGGCAAGCGTGGTGGGCAGCTCTGGGCCGGCCTGGGGAGCAGCCCCTCAGCTGGGCTCAGCAGCGTGCAGCCCACCCACGTCCTGCCGTCCTGCAGCCCTCACTGCTCTGCCTGCCCAACCTGAGCGGGGGCCTGGCAGTGCCACTTCCCACTCGGCTCGGCCACCAGCCTAGTTGACTCAACACGTGGGGACAGGAGGCTCAGGAAACTGAAAGTGGGCCTCCGGGCCGCTTGTGCAGGGTTCTGAAACTGCTGTGCCGTTGGCAGTGCTCCTTCCAACCTCTGGTCCCGATCTGCGCGTCCTGCCCCCCAGCCCTCACCTCCGCCCCACTCGTGGCTGAAGCTGCTTTTTAAAACGAGGAGAGGATGATACCCCTGCTTCTTCAGAGCACAGAACTGTAAAGTCACAAAATCTGAACTGGATGCTACCCCTTAGAACTGAGGGACCCACCCCCTCATTTTACAAAACAATTAAACATTTGCGATCGCTTTGTCAAAAGCATATTTGTTTTAAAAAGAAAAAAGGCTTCCAAGAGCTTTCTTCTTCAGGGCAATAGGGGTGTGCTTGGGAGTGAATTTCGGAAGAGGGGAAACCTCAGGGCCTGAGTCTGGGTCCTGCGGGGCTGCAGCCTCGGGGCGTGGGCACCCTCCTCCCTGACCTCCCCTTTCTTCCAGTAATGCCAATTAGCTACCTGCACTAGGCAGGCTGGTTGGGAGCCGAGGAGGGGCTGTTAGCAAGACAGTCCTGGGCACAAATTCCCGGGGCAGGTCTCGCTCCAGCATTTCTCAGGGGCAGTTAGTGCAGCCAGGAAAGCAGTGTTCTTTGCACAATACAAATATATTTCACGATTTAGTTTTCTCTTTGAGGATCGCAGAGGCATATTTATTGCATCTGTGCGTAAATGCTTTCAGACGAGAATCCAGGCAAGTGGGCACAGAAACGTGCCTTCTCGATTTTGTCTTGTCTGTGCGTCAGCGGTATTGGGCAATTAACAATCCCCCCACCACCGAAAGTTTTGGAAAACGTGTCCTCCCCGCGACGAGCAGCGGGTCTTGGTTCTTAGAAAGAGGTGGCTATTTTTATTAAGCTCTCTTTCTCCACTCGATTTGTTTTCAAAGATCCTGGACACCTAGAAGTGTGGCATTTATTTTACGCACCACGGGGGTAATTAATTGACATTCGGACGAATTTAATAGCGTTTGATAAAAACCCACAGCACGCCCTGCACCAGCAAAAAGAGCCGGGGTGGGTGGGGGACGGCATTCGGCATTTTCACACATAACTCGAAAGTCTCCTTTTTCTCCTACGTGTTGTTTTGGGGGGGGGGTCCTCCTTCTAAGAAAAAACCCAGAAGCATCGGCTTGTTCTCCTGTGCCCGAGGCTCTGGCCCCTCGGCAGCCGGGAGCTCTTCGGACAGGAACCCCGGCTAGAAACCGGGCGGAGATGCGGCCTCCAAATGCGAAATCACGAGCACCCCTCTCCTCCCTCCACCGGAGAACACACGGGAAAACGACAACATACCGTCCCCCGGTTTTTTTCTTGGCGGTTTGGCCAAACAGAATTATGTAACTCTTTTCTTGCCGTCTGTCGCTTGTCTGGAAAGGGTTTGTATCCTGAGGAGGTGGCGAATTCCTGGAGGAGGCTCCGGAAGGGGGGAGGGTTGGCGGGAGAGTCCAAAAATCTGTCACAAAATGGAGTCTGATCGCTTGTAAGACAGCTCCGAGGTCTGGCGACCGGGACTCGTCGGTGTGCGAGCAGGGGCCTGCGTGCGCCGAGAGACGCGAGGCTCCTGCCGGGGCCGCGCACCCAGTCCCGGCTGGCGGCGCCCTTCCGCCGGCGGGGCCCGGCCGGGCGCCCTCGCCTCTCCGCCGCAGTTGCAGGGCCCCGCTGAGCCTGCGAGGATCCCCTTGGGCTCGTCTGCCCAGGTAGGGTGCGCCCAACCCGGCAGGAGGGGGGCCGCGAGGCTTTGATTGAGTTTCACAAAACGCCGTCAGAGTCCCGGGGTGATCTTTTTTCTTTTTTTAATTTACCCCAGCTGGCTGCGCGGAGCTCCAGTGGCCCAACCCCGCTCTTCCCAGCACATTCCTTTCCTCGGAAGTGTTTACACCGGGAAAGGCCTTCCTGGGAGGCTCACCTCCCCTCGGAGCACCCGCGGCGGCAGAGCCCGGGTGCGGTGCTGGGGAGGAGCGGAGTCAGCCCGTCTTTTCTGGCTGCTGCATCTCCCAGCTCCGGAGGCCTCCCATAAGGCCTTCCTGCGGGGTGCCAGTTACCAGCAGGACCCCCTCCCCCGGTGGGTACCCTAGCTGGCATAGTCTTCATCCGACTCGTTCAGGGCTGTGGACACCCCTGCCCCAAGCCTGGGATAAGGGCCTGTCCAAGGAAATGGGTCTCTTTGGAAGGAAGAGACATCACGTTGCCTTATAAAAAGGCCTCCATAGTGCCCTCCTTGGGGGTCTGAGGGCTGAAGGGCTCACTCTGCCAGCCCAAGCCTGGGGACCCTCTGGCCCGTGGGAGGGCACCTCCCCATTGAACCTCAGCACCTTGGCTGCAGGCGGAAGGGTAAGCAGAGGCCTTCCTGAGGCTGCAGTCCTCTGCTGAACGGAGGCATTATTCACAGCTGACTCCTGGCTCACCCTGTATTCCCCAGGCCCTGGGCTGGAGTAGCCTAATTTGTTTGCCGGCTTTTTTCTCCAGTGGGGGAAGCAGGTTGTGAGGATCTCCTCTGGGGTATGTGATTAGTGGCCCTCGGCTTCCTCCCTCCCTCCGTGTCCGGCGGAGCCAGGTTAAGGACCACAGAGCCCAGGCACCTACCTGAGCCTCTTCTGTAAAACGGGGACATGCCCACCTAGGGGAAAGTATTCTTATAAGGATTGGAGATAATGTGGCCCAGAGGACCTGGCATCTTGTTGCCTGGAAATTATTGCTGTTCCTCGTACCACCTTCAGCGTGGCAAGGAGAGCCTTGTCTCCGAGGACACGCACGGAACTGCCCGTGGGCTCCACGGCAGAGAGAGGTGCAGCTGGAATGTGGGGCTTGCTGTGCGTCTCTCTCTGCAGGGGAGATGGGGTGCACCGGGCACCGCTGGGAAAACCGTTCCCTTTGCTTGGGGCACTGGGAGGGTCCTGCCTCCCTCGGTGATGAAAAGAGCTTTAGACTCCGAGGCAGACCTGGGTTCACATCTCAGTCCCAGCACTCAGCAGCTGTGCAACTCTAGCCAGGTGGCTTGGCTGCCCGTCTCTGAGCCCTGGGTTCTCCATCAGCAAGCTGGGGGTGATGATGTCACTGCCTAGGGAGTGGTGAGGAATTCACAGGGCACCTGGAGGGGCTTCGGTGAGTGCTGTATGTTCCGTGGGGTCCAGAGAGGCAGGACAACTTCTGGCCGTAGGGGTGACATGAGATGCCAGCTGTGCATCATCAGGAAGGGCAGACAGTGGAGTGGGGCTCGACCTGATGCTGACCTATTGCTCCTTGGGAGCCGAGGTGGGCGGGTGTTGGACCAGAGCAAACACCTTTCCACTGGGGAACAATTAGCTTCTGCAGGGTCTCGTTTGGAAAAGCATTCTCAATATTATCATTTCACATTTGGACAACTGTTTGTGCTTATTGCTTCTGTGATTCAAGTGACTGAAAATAAAGCTCAACCAACATCTTGGAGGCTGAGGGGGGACTCAGAAGAGGGGGCATATGGGGGAGAGACCCAGGGACCTGTGTGTTTCTCAGAAAGGGGATGAGGTTTAAAAGGTCACCAGCCCGAGCCGTCAGAAGGCTCCTCCAGCCCAGGGAGGGTTTTTGGTCCACGATGGGCTGGCAGAGCCTCCCCAGATAACTTCCTCTGTCCTGCAGCTGTGAGGTTTTTAAAACAAAAAAAAGGGAGGGGGGACCAGTCCTGCTTTGGCATTAGTTAGGCTGAGGAATGGAGGATACTCTCAACGACATGAGTTATAACTTCCAATTTGTTGGACACCACAGTCAGGCCTCAGCTTCAGGGGAGGGAGGGAGAGCCGGGATGGTCCGTTCACCCAAGGAGCCTGGGCAGGTTGCCGGTCAGTTGTGGGTGCAAGAGGACCCTAGGCCCTTGTCTCTCTGGCTGACCCAGCCCTCTCCAACCCCTAGATTCTGTGCTAATGGCAGCAAGGAGCAAACCCAAAATTGTACATACATATATATATATACATACACACACACACACACACACACACACACACTTTGCCACCGCAGTCAGGAGTGGGGAGGCAGTGGCGGGGAGGGGAGGGCCAGCCTGAAAGCCATATTTGAAAAAGCCGACTCACAAGGCAGAGGAAGCGGAGTGGCAGACGTTTGCCATTTCATCGGCCGGCTGGTGCTCTCCATTCATGCCATAAATGTCTCCTGTCATTTGAAGCCAAAAGCAACATGATTTGGTTCCCCGGTGGCCTATAGGGTTTTCTCCCTTTTTTTTTGTAGTAAATGTTTATTTGTTAATAATATACTTTAAACAGCCTAGCCTTGACCTCAAGTCTCCTGAAGCATCCATCTTCTGTCCGAGAAATCTTTCAAAGTTTGTGTAGTTTTGGGGGGAAGGTGTAACTGACGGGGCAGTGAAGGGCCTGTGTTTGCTTTAACTACCGCTGCGTGGTGGAGTGGTGGGGTAGAAGGGGCCACTGTGCTCAGAATGGCAACTTTCTTGGGTTTCAGGCCCGGCTGACAGCACTTCCTCGCTGCCCTGTACCTTTGCTTCTCCTGATCAGTACAAATAAATTTCTGCGTGGGCCCTTCCTTTGTTACTCCCGGGGCAGTATTCTATCCATTTCTGTTCAGCTTCTTGACTGGCAGCTGCTGGACCTGCCTGGTGGCCCCTGGAGCCCTGAGGGGAGTGAGGGGGAGTGTAGGGGTTCAGAGGATGTGCGCGTACATTAGGGGTGGGGGAGGGCTTTGTCTCCACCGAGAGCCTGGCTCGGATAGGCCTGGACCCAGAGTGCTGGCCAGTGGCAGAGCACCTGGCTGGCCCTGCACTTGGTGAACTGGGGGAAGTGTCGCTGAAGGAAAAACCCGGTTCCCGGAGTCTGCTTCCAGAAGAAACAAAGATGTTTGCTTCCTGGCCTGCTGGTGCTGCAAGAGGTTTCCCTGGGAACTGCGAGGTGGTTGCCAGCCTAGGCGGATTCTGAGGGCTGCCCAGAGCAACAGAGGTGCCCACCAGAGCTGGCGGGAGTGAGGAGCCCACCGAGCAGCTGGCCAGATGCAGAGAGCAGAGTGAGCGTGCAAGAACACAGGGCCGCCAGCCGGCAACAGACCCCCCCCGCGCCCCCCCCAGGCGCCTCTGCTGAGCGCTGCAGCAGCGGTGATGGGAGAGGAGGAGCCGCAGTGCTGGGCCAGGACAAGCTGGAGCTGGGTGTGACTGCCCTTCCCCTTCTCCTGCCTCCTGCTTTCCACAGGGACTTGGTGGCTGTTGTCATGTGACCAAGTGGATTGCCATAGTTACTGGGCGGTCGGGGTATGGGAGCCCGCCCAGGCCCGGAGTGCGGAGCCTGTGGAGATGGAGAGGACCAAGGTGCTCCGGGGCCACCTCCTCCCAATGGAGGTCCCCCCTCCGTGGGGCACATTTTCTCAAAGGAAAGAGCAAGATTGCAAGGACAGATCTGGGAAGGGAATGGCACTGGCTCCCATGACACAGGCTAAGGGCCTCTTCTGGAGCCTCAGTCTTCTCCTCTGTGAAATAGGAGTGATAATTCTCTGAGGATAAAGCGAAACAAACGCAAGGGTGCCAGCCTGCATTGGGCATTCGGTCAATATATGTTTCCTGCCTGCCTGCCTGCCAGGAAAGTGAGCAGGAGACGCCCCGCTTGGCAGGAATGCATTGTCTGCTTTGCGTGGGAGGCCCAGAGAATGTAGCCTCCAGAACAGGCCTCCCCGAGGGGCCTCGCCTACCCGCCTGCTCCTCAGCCAGGTCTGGGGCCTATGTTTTGAAATGTGCCCTTGAAAAGGGAATGGGGCGGGGCAGGGCAAGCTGTCCCCGGCTGGTCCCTGGAGGCAGGCAGTCAGCCAGCAGCCTATGGAGGGACCCACAGTGCTACTGAGGCACCAGGTCTCCTTGTTCTCCGACAGACCAGTGAAGATGCCCCCGCGCAGGAGCAGAGCCTTACTGGTCCCAGAAGGGCGGCCACGGCGGTGCCTGCAGAAGGAAACACAGTTGTTCTTGCGTGCGTGCCTGCGGGCGTGCATTCACCTCTGCCACTCTAGCTCCAGGCAGAGGTGAGGAAACTGAGACTGAAGGAGTTAAGTGACTTCCCCCCAGGTCCAGAGTTATTCTATAGTAGATTTTCTCCCAGGCAGGGCAAACTCCCAAAGCTGAGGGCATCCCTAAATCCCGTTCTGACCTCCGAAGGCCCAGATTCCCACCCTGGAGAGTTGGGATTCTCCCTGGAGCGCCCACCTGGGAAGGTGTAGGGCGATAAGCGCCCTAGGGTCGGGAGGGTCATTGCCCTCTTCCCGCCAGAATGCCCCGTAGGGCCAGCCTTTGCTAGAGAAGGAAAAAGGTTAGAATAACTGCCTTTCTCTCGGTGGGAGAGCTTCCTTCGAGGCGCGGCACACTGGCAGGAACTGCGGTCTCCATCCGCGCCCTCTTGCAGGCCCACCTCGCGGAGGGGGTCCTGCTTCTCGTTCTCCTTTCCCCCTACTGGGGCAGCGCGGCGCACCGGTTCCTTGGTTCCCGGGCTTCTCTGGCCGAGCCACGGGCGCCAGCAGTGGTTGATGAATTTCGGTGTCACCAGGGGTTTAGCCCGGATTTGGGAACCGCGCGCTCTAATACGCGCACACGGTCCTGCCCTTTCTAAAGCGCAGCCCTTTCACCCAGCCACTGATTTATGAAGGAACTCGATCCCAGGACGGGCTGGGCTGGAGCTGGGAGCCCGGGGCCCTGCGACGGCCTTCGTGCTCCGCGTTTCAGGGGCCCTTGGCGGCTCCGGGTGCTCT
This sequence comes from Glossophaga mutica, assembly GCA_039655065.1. NCBI lineage: Eukaryota > Metazoa > Chordata > Mammalia > Chiroptera > Phyllostomidae > Glossophaga > Glossophaga mutica. The sequence continues at coordinate 212,212,186 of CM077305.1, forward strand.
CCTGGGCTAGACTCGGGGCGCCCTGCCGGGTGGGGCGTCCCGTAGCTTCGCAGATGCCAGTCCCCTGGGAGTCACTTAGACCCGCTGGAAGGGAGCGAGGCTGGCGGAGGGAGTTTGCATTTTCGTTGGGAATGAAGCAAAATCGTTGCCCCTCCCCAAGCCCTCCGGCCGACCCCCTCGGGCAGGCCCAAAAGCAGCGAGTTTGGGAGGTTTGTTTATCGAGGGAACAGAAAATTGAAAAAAGAGTCTAAGACCTTTTTCCCGCCTGAGAAATGTGCAAAGTCCCTCTGCTCCCGGAGGCGGCCGGGCGGCCGGAAAGCCGAGCTCTCGGAGCGAAGGCTGGACGACCCCAGCCCCCACCGCCCGAGCCCAGCCTCTGCGCGGCTGGAGGGTGGAATTTTTTCACATTTGGTTTGCAGGGGGGAAATGTGGTTGTATCAATCCACAAATATTTACTCTTAACAGACTTGTATCTGTGGAGATTTTGAACAAAGACAGTTTAGGGGGATTACAAAAACCCTAAACCCCGTTTTTCTCCCGGACTTGGCGCTTTAAATGCCAATTACAGGCAAGCCATATCCAACAGCAACCGGGGAGGCGGGCAGGGTCGGGACGGGTGGGGGGGTGAGTTCAGCCATTAAATGTAACTTTTCATTATGAAAAGGATTTCGCCGGTTTTATCTTCTAATAAGATTATGTCACGAACACAAGTACCTAGGATGGTGCTGAGTGACAGGGCTCTGTCGTTTAATCACAGGCTGCGCCGCTCAAACCGCGAGGCCCTTTGTCCAGCGGCGCGAACGACGGAAACTTGCCGTCCTAATCCCCTTATTCATGTCAAGCAGAGAAAAGAAGGCGAGCACCTTACAACCGTGTCCCCTCCACCCCTTCCGAGGGCAGGAGGAGGGGGGCTCCGGTCCTGTCACCCCCCTAGCCTGTCCTTTCTGAGCGCCTGGGTCTCCTTAGCTGGTCAAGCGTTTCGGTAGGGGGTTGCTTTACAGGAGCCTCAACTATCAGCTTCTGGGAAATGGGGACAACAGCCCCACGAATAGACACTGGTTGGGGCAATTTTGTGTGCGAGTCCACTGATGAAGAGCAGGGCCACTCTGTTCCCTCTTCCCAGGAAAGGTAGCGCTGGGGGGTACACACCCACCGTCCCCAGTAAAGCAGAACTGACAAAAATTAAGAGGCCATGTGGAAGTGCTGGGCTGGGGTCTTCTGCTGGGCGGATTTCGTTGGGTCGCTGGGACCCGTGTTCCTGTGCTGGTATTCCTGCGAGTCTCTTGGGGATTGGCCATTCCAGCTGCTCACTCAGCCCGTTTCTTCTGAGGGTGCACTCCTTTCTCCCCCGCCCCCACAAGATACCCCCATCCCAGGAAGTCCGCTTCTCTGCTGGGTGGCGGTGCCTTTATTCTCGCCACCGCGCTGCTTTCGCTGCCCTTGTCCCACAGTTCGCAGGTATTTCCTGCTGCGCCCGGGCGGCGCGGACCAGCTGGGTGCGCGGACCAACCCCTGACGTGGGCGCCCAGCCCGAGCCAGGCTGCCTGCTTGGACAACGACAGCTTCGGCCAGAGCTGAGCGGTGGCCGCAGGCGGGACTGAAGCTGCCTGCGCTCCCCTCTAGGCACAGCAGAAAGCCGCGGGCTTCGGAGAAGCTGTCTGCGCAGGTCCTGGTCGCTGCGCCGCCTGAGAAAACCAAAAGCAAAACCAACACCCAGCAAATGAAACCCGTGCGCCCCCGCAACTCCACTTTGCATCCCTCCAGAGGACCAGGCTGGCCACCTGTGGACCAGCGTCTAGGGTCTCAGACAGAAGGTCCCAGAGTCGTCAGAGCTGGAGGGGATACTTCTGAGGAATTTGCCTCTAACATCCCCAGATCCTTGGCATCCTTTTAAAGCTCTCGGGCTTTGGGCTGTGCTGGGGGCAGCCGCCCGGGGACCCCAATGTGCCCCGGGAGCGCTCTGGAGACGCCTGGCTGCACGCAGTCTCCTCCCTCTCTCGCCCAAGCTCCAGCTCGGGGAGGATTGGGCTGAGAGCAGGGTGTCACCTCGTAAAAGCGACAGGCAAGGGCTGTTTTATGGGGAGGGAGAAGGGGCAGGAAGTGATGCTTCCATCTCTGGCCGAACTGGGACGGAGAGCCCCAATGGAGGGAACCTTGTCTGGGAGAGAGACAGCCAGGGGGACAGAGCAGGTCAGAGACCCTGGGCCGGGGCCCGCGGCTATTAAGCGTTGTCCAGGGACAGACCAGAACCGAGAAGGGGACCGGCCTATGGACCGAGAACCAGAGCTCACCTCCAGCCTGTCCTCTCCTCTCTCAGAGCCCCCTCTGCAGTCTCGGCCTCAGCCCTCGGCCCCAGCTCTGCCTCCCAGGCGGGGGGCAGGGGAGAGACTTTCTCCCTCGAAACACTTGATACCAACTTTGTTTTTTTGGCAAGAAAAATAAGCCTTGTTTGGAAAGGGGGGGTGGTGGTCGAGTGAGCCAGGGAAGGAGCGAGCCTGCGGCAGAGCAAACTTTGCGGATTAGGTTTCAGAGCCTCTGCCCCACCCCCAGCCCCGCGGCGGTGATTTGTGTGCGGGGGTCTGTGACCCTGCGAGGCATCAAACGGCCCGCGGGAACCGGCCGAGTTCAGAGGGACAGTGGGCAGAGGGGCGTCCTAAGACAACGCAGATGGTTCATATCAGCCCTGCCGGGCCAAGCCCTGGTCTCCCAGCGTCTGCCCGCCAGCCCAGGCTCCTGGGCAGGGAAGAGACCTGGGGTCTTCAGGGGAGGCCAGGGCTGGAGCCGGAGCCGGAGCCGGAGCCGGAGCCGTAACAGGGAGCCAGGAACACTGCAAGCAATGCCCAGTGGGCCCCAGTGGAAAGGAGGCCAGTGCCAGAGTTCCTCCACGGAGGTCTCGCCCTTCTTGTCCACCTAGAGTAGCCTTTGAGTGCCGGCTGGTGGGAATGGAAACCCTCCAACCTCTGCCAAATGGCCAGTGTGTATACCCCACCCCTGCCCAGGGGGCCGCCCATGCTCATCCTGCTCACAGTGCCCCTGCCCCAAGGACCCTTAATAACATGTTTTTTTTCAGCCTGTCTGCTGTGATGGGTTTGGGAAGCCTTCACCTCCCTCTGACATCCATTCATTCATTCATCCTACCACTGTGGTAGAGCACCTTTCCCTCCCTGCCCTCTCGAGCCCTCCTGCCTGGCCTGGGCTAACTCTGAAGGACTCTTCTTTCTCACTCCTCACCCCAAGGGAAAGCTAAGAAGGAGGGAGGCTCACTCATACCTTGGCCCAGAGCCTTTCTTTGGGGGTGGGGCCCACACCAGCCTTGGCCTCTGAGCCTGCTGCCCCTCTTCCCAGAGCTGTCGACACCAGCAGGCCCAGGCCTCCCTGCCCTGGGCTTCAAGCCTGGCTGCTTCGTGGCATCCAAGAGCTCTCTTCAGTGACCACAGCAAGGATGCAGCAGGGCCACGCCCACCACCACGCCGGCCGCTGCTTTACAGTGTCCCAGTTGAAGGGCTCTTCCCGAGCCTTGTAGAAATGGGAAAGCCAAGGCCCAGGTGCGGCCAGGACTTGCCCAAACGCTCACTCACCTGAGGCAGGAACTCCCGTGTGCCCACTGCCAGGTTTGGGGTTTTCTCTGTGGCAACTGCACAGTTCTTTCTAGAACCCTCTCCCAGACTCTGGCTTTGGCAGTGGCCTGCTCTGTCCTCTCCGGACTGAGGTCACCGAGAGGAGAAGCTCCTTCGGTTGCTGAGAGGGGGTAATAGATGAGCCTCCACGATGAAATGATGTTTGAGAGCTTTTTGGGTAGCGTGGGCCATGTGGGTTTGGGACTTTTATGTTCTAAACTGGGAATTGAGGGACAGGAGCCAGGTGAGCACAGTGCCACATCCCAGCATCCCTCCATCCTTCGAGTCTGACACCCAGACATCCTGGGCTTGGCCTTCCCCTCTCCGGCAACTCAGGGGGAGGGCAGTGGGCTGCGGGGACCTCTCGGGGCTGCGGCTCCCAGGGTCCCTACCTCGGGGGAGCAGCGGCTGGGTCATCTGCACACGGAAGACACATCTGTCCTCCACATGTTGGAGGCCAAGCGGAGGACATGTGGTTTGGGACGTGTTATCTTAATCATATTTATTAGCCAATCCTGAAATTTAAAAAAAATAAAAGTTTGATATTGTTACAATTCAGAAAAGATCCCTAAAATCTGCCAGGCAACAGACAGCAGCGGCTGCCGGCCGCGGACACCGGCCTCGGCCTCAGGAGTTCCCGGGCTGCTCTGGGGCCTCGGATCCCTGTGCCGCGAACCCGGCTCTCGTTCTCCCGAGCAGAGATCTGAGGCAGAATTAATTACCTTTGCCTTGACTGATAGTTGTTCTGTTGGAGTATGGTTCTAATCCTTATTAACATTCTCTAAAGTCAGGCATGAAATATGACTTTTACAACACACTCTTTGGCATATGTTTTTCTTTCCCAGGATATTTTTCAGGCTATCTCTGCGCGCACTGCTGTTCATTATTTTTGCCATAGGTCTAAAGTCGCCAGCCCCACAGCCAGCCCCGCCCAGAGCTCCGCTGTGCGGGTGGAGGGTGGGCATGACACATCTCTGCTCTCGACGCAAATTGCTTCTGATTATGGAGCTTTGAATATTTTCCTCCATCGTGTTTTTATTAAAAACCCCAGCAGCAGATTTACCCTTGATGGTGTCTTCATTTAGGTCAAAAAAAAAAAAAAAAAAAAGCAAAGCATGGGGTTCCCCTTTCTATAACAGTATGTAAAGAAAATAATTCTTATGACCGCAGAATTACCATCCAAACCTGGTTCTAGTAAAGCCGGCCCTGCTTTGACAAGCCCAGCGGGCTGGGCGCTTTTTTCTGAGCGTTCCAGCTGCTGGGGAAACAGAGCAGGGAGGAAGCCCACGGAAGCCTCTGTTCTGCAGGGGACTCGGGGTGCCTCTCAGGAGCTGACACTTCCCAAGTTTGTGAGCTGCGGAAGGGGGCCTGGCTGCAGGGGGCTTGCTGACAGGCAGGCCCAGCCCAGAGAGCGCAGGGCGGCGGCGGCAGCAGTAATAATCCCAGCGAATGCTTCGCGAGCGCTCGTGTTCATCAGGTGCTCCTGCTGTAAGCACTTCCATTCTTTCCCTGAGCCATGACCTACATGCCATTATTATTTTCATTTTCGGAGAAGACAACGAAGGCACAGAGATGTTGAGTAACTTGCCCGAGGGCACACAGCTAGGAAGTGGACCTGGGATTGGAGGGCAGGCATTTTGTCAGGAGAAAACCTCCAGCAATCCTTTGCGGCGCGGGGCAGGTTCTGGCCCCTTGCTGCGTTCAGTGCCCCCGTGGTGGTGGGGCCCCAGAGCTCGACGTGATTTGCTGCATGAATGCCTCGTGATCAATGGCCAGAGTTCACTGCCTGCTGCCTGTGGCACGCCCGGGTTCGACGGGGCTAGCTCACTGAATCCTCTCACCGGCCGGGGTGGGCATGATGATTTTTCTCCGTTTTGCAACACTGAGGCTGGACCTGAGAGGGGCGGGTCCCTCCCCACGGTGACACGGTTCCAGATGGCAGCGATAAAGAGCCCCCATCTGCCGGGCACATGTCGTGGCGACATGCAGGCCTAAGCCCCCGGCACTCCAGAGGTTTTGATGAGAGTGCCCGAAAGCCCTGTCCTTTCCCCTGGTTCCCAGGTGACGGGCTGGAGCCCAGAGAGGCAGAGACGTGCACCCAGGGCTGCACAGCCAGCTGGGAGCGGCACCAGCACGGAGCCGACATCTGCAGGTGCCAGGCCTTGCCCTCTGGACCCTCCTCAGCCTTGAGGGGCCTTGGTTAGGGGAGCGCTCGGACCAAGCCTTCTTGGCGTTGGGCAGGGCGTGTTTTAGCATTGAGGGGTGTCTGTGACCTGCCTAGTGCCAAGTGGGCGTGGCGTCTTCCCATCCTCGCCTCACTTCACAGAGGGAGCTGGGGCCAGGCAGCCAGCGAGTGGCTGGCGGGACTCACACTCAGTGTTCTGGCTTTGGGGTGGCGTTTCTCCGAATGAGACTCTGAGTCCCCATCTTCATCATCAGCGTTGTGGCCCTCCTGCATGACCGTCCCTGAGTGCCTTCCGAGTGCTTGGCAAATGCACCATGACAGCAGGGAAGCTCGGAGAAGGGAGGTGATTTTCCCAGGGTTGCACCGTAAGGTATCGTTGGCCCACAGGGATGTGCCCTCCTGCTGTGGGCAGGGGTGGGGGGGGGCAGACCCACCCCCCACGGATAGGAGCTTGGCTAGCCCTCGGGGGGGCCACCTTTACCCGTCTAGCCTTCAGGGCTTGGGCGGAGGGTCCCGTAGCTCCGGGCAGGCGCTGTCTGCCCTTTGAAGGGGATAGCCGCCTGAGCGTGTCACTTTGAACTGGAAGGGGGCCTGTGGTGAGGGCTTGGCCCCCTCCCACGTGCCCCCTCCACCCACCCCTCCAGGTCTGGTTCCAGTCGGCAGGCCTGGAGCCAGAGGGCCAGGCAGGGCGGCGGCCCCCCTGTGGGATGTCAGCCTGATAAGTGAGCAGCGGCAGACCCCTGGAGGGGGCAGGAGCTGGCCGCCCACTGGTCCAACCAGCCACATGGCAAGAGTTCAGGCCGGTCACCACAGTGCCACCCTCCCACAGACATGCCCGCGTGGCTGCAGAGAAACCTCTCCCTGAACGTCGAAGATTTAAATTAAAATAACAGTAATAATGGTAATAAAAATATTAACTGGTAAAGGGAAACATCTTGCCCTGGGGCACAGGGAGTATCGTGGAATCAGCCGCGTGCTCCGCTTGGTGAGGGCTCCCGGCGGGCGGCCAGGAGGGGTGTTAGGTAAGGGACCAGTGCGTCCGTCCGGGCAGCCGACCACCAGGAACCTGGCGAAGCCGCCCTCGGAGGGCTCCCAGGCGAAGCCGGCATGGCGAGGGCCGGGGCAGAGTTCAGCAGAAGTAACGCCAGCACAGCTCCTGCACCTGGAAACGGTGGCCTCGTCTCTGATCTTGTGACCCGGAGCCGATGCCTGGGGAGGCCGAGACCTCAACCAGATCCTTAGCCACGTAGACCGAGGCAAGAAGCCAGCGCTTCGGAGCCTCCGCCTGCAGAGTTTCACCTCAGCTCTGCCGTTTACTGGCTGTGGTACCTCCAGGTAGCTGCTTTACCTCCCTGTGCCTCAGTTCCCTCGAAGATGCCTGAGGACCAAACACCTGCCTGAGGACAAGGATGGGCTCCAAAGGAGAAAGCAGATGCAGGGTCCTCCTGTGGGGCGTGTGGTGCTTGCCGATACTGTTGCTGATGCCCCCGTAGTCCTTTGTGATGGGCCTGTGCAGGCATCTGATTTTGGTTCCGGGTCAGGTGGTCTCCTAGCTAGAATTCCCTGCATGCACCGTGCCTCAGCTGGGACAGGGCATGATGCCCACAGAGAAGGTGCTTGGTTAGTATTAAAAGAAAGTATAAGGGAATAACTTGGGGGCTAGACTGGCTGGGCTGGTCCCCAGGCTCAGCCTGTTTCCAGCAAGTTCCTTAGCCTCCCTGAGCCTCTGTCCCCTTGTTGGTAAAATGGGGATAATCCGAGAGCCTAGCTTCTCGAGTTGTTGTATTAAATGAAGTGGTAAGTGCAGAAAGCCCATCAGTGAGTGTGAGCTATTTTTGTCCATGGGAAGGGCCATGGGCAGGGGTCTGGGTGGGTCACAGGACAGCGAGAGTCTGTGTGCTGGGTGGCCCTGGGAGCTGTCTTTCAGGGGTGGGGAGGCTGGGACCGAGGCCGGTTTGGGGAGGGCAGGCCAAGCGGGGTTCCTGGGAGCCAGAATACTGGGGGTTAAATTGGTGGCCCAAGACAAGTGGGCAGGGACAGTGAGTCTGGCTGGAGGGGCTGCCCAGGGGCTGCTGGGACCTGGGACTGCAGGCAGAGGGGCGGTCGCTACGCAACAGGGTTCGGACCTCATCCTGTGGGCAGGAGGGAGCCATCGAAGGTTATTGGACGGGGGAGTGACAGGACGGGAGAGGCACTTTATGGAGATGACACGGGCGGCGCGTGCATGGGACTGGAGACTAGAGACAGTCTCTTTAGAGGCGAGGGCAGTGGAGGGGACGGGAGAGGAGACAGATTTGAGCCAATTTAGGAGGCAGCGCCGAGGACTGAGGGGAGGGGGTGCGGCAGAGGGACAGTCAGAGAGGCCTGGGGCTCACAGCTGGGGCCATGGAACCCTCGGGTCCCGAGCACTCTGCCTCGTCCCAGCCAGGGTGACCTACTTAGCTGAGCCCTTGACAAGCCCAGCGTTGTGGGCGTGTGGTCCACGCAGTCACTCGGGCTCTGCACTCAGAAGGACTCTTCTCGTTTAAGGCTCTGCTGTCGCCCTCCTGAAATTCTTAATACTTTCTGAACGAGTACCCTGGGTTTTCGTTTTGCAACGGGCCCTGCGAACTGTGCAGCTGGGCCTAGTTCTCTGAGCCTCGGGCTCCGGCCTCTTGAAACGGAGGCTTGAGCAGGCCTGAGCTAGGACCAGGCCTGAGCTAGGACCAGGCCTGCAGGCACAGCGCCCGCCCTGCCTGTGGGCCTAAGGCTCGTCCTCAAATGGCCTCCTCCTCCTGGCCATGCGCTTGGCCTTCCGGGCCATCCACAGTTGGCTCTGCCCTCTCTCAGCCTCTGTGCTCAGCCACGAGTTCACCTACTGTTCCCCATGCACCTCCAACACTTGTCCACATCTAGGTGTCGCTCAGGCTGCTGTGGGTGTGCAGTCTGTGTCCCCCAGCTTCCTTATCTTTTTTTTGAATATTTTATTTCTTTATTTTTAGAGAGGGGGGAGGGAAGGAGAAAGAGAGGGTGAGAAACATCACTGTGTGGTTGCTCTCATACACCCACTTCTGAGGACCTGGCCCACAACCCAGGCATGTGCCTTGACAGGGAATCAAACTGTGACCCTTTGGTTCACAGCCCGAGCTCAATCCACTGAGCTACACCAGCCAGGGCCAGCTTCCTTATCTTGTCTGCTTCTGGAACAGTCCATCTTCTCTGAAAGGTTGGCACGAATCACCAGTTTCAAGCAGTCTCCCTGGCTTCATACTCTATCCTCCTGCCCTTCGCCAAGCCTTGGGTCTGTCCTGCTGTGCTTGCTAAACGTGAGGATTCCTAGGTCTGGGGATGGACTTGAATTCTTGGAGTGAAGCCCATGAATCTGCATCCCTAGCAGACCCCCTGTGGGTGCCTGTGTACACTGAGGTCTGAGAACCTCTGCCCAGGGCCCCCCCAAGCCTGGCCTAGGGCTCACTGTGCTGAATAAATGCATGGGGGTGCTGTGGTGGTCTCCCCAGCATCAGCAGCGGGTGACTCTGGGTGGACAGGTGGAATGGCAGCAAGTGTGGGTCCAGAGGGTGGTTGGGAGGACACCTGGTCCATCCTGGAGGCTCTAGCTGAGCCGAGGCTCTTCCCCTCTCCCTGGAGCCCCAGGATGTAAGGCCCAGAATGGGGCATGGGAGGGCAAAATTAGGACCCTCTAGGAGGCAGGGAGTGAGCAGAGGTCAGGGGGCCACTGGCATCCTCCATCCAGCGCTCCCCAGCCCACCCCTCCGCATGCAGTTCTCTCTGCACACAGTGTGGCAGCAGCGTAGACTAAGGGTGTTATTTTTCATTTCTGAAACCTTTGCACTGTGCAGGCGCGGAGTTAAAGATTTGTGTTGTCACGCTAAACCCTGACAAACCTATGAGGCAGGGTCTGCCATGGTCCCCATTTCAGAGATAGGGACACTGAAGAACAGAAAGGGGAAGGCAGCTGTTCAAGGTCACACAGCTTAGCTCCACCACTCCACCAGTTGGCCTCCGAGATGCCTTCTCCCCCTTGCAGCTCCTGCTTGGGATGTCCTCGGAAAGCACCTGGCACAAGTAGGTGCCCAGTGCATATTTGAGGAAGGCAGGGAAGGAGGGAAGGAAGAGGGAGACCCAGCTCACCTCTGTGCCCAGAAGGACCCCTGCTCCAAGGGGCAGAACCGGATCCAGCCAGACAGGCCCGGGCAGCCCCAGGCCCTCCGTAATGCCACTTCTGTGAGCTGTGCTGTCTCAGACGAGTCCCTCAGCCTCTCCGGGCCTCAGTTCCCTTACCTGTAAAATGGGTACAACACCTCCCGTCCAGGCCGCTGGACGGACTGACAATGGGAGGCTGTGAGGCACTTAGGGCAAAGCTCATACATAGAAAGTCCGAGGGAAAGGAACGGTTCCTTTACATTCCCTCGCAGCTGTTGTTGTTGTGGTGGACACTACTGTTTTTGTTATTTGTAAGAATTCTAACAAAGCACCCCACAGGAAGGCCAGTCGACCCTTCCAGGCCCTCCAGAGCCTGACTTGGCCCCCCGTCTCCCCTCCCTCACCCTCCTTGTGCCCAGCCCCCCTCTCTACCACCTCCCACGGCTGCGTTACAGCCAGGTCTGATTCCAGCCCCTGCGTCTCCCTGATACCCCCCACTCCTCTCCCAGGCAACTGCTTGTCATCTGCTTGCTCACTGCCCACACACCATTGTCGCACAGGGAAGCAGGCAGAACACGCCGGGGCTCTCACAAAGGCAAGGGACGTGGGCTTTGGCCCCTGGGGACACTGAGAACAGGTCCATGGGGAAGTAGATGTAAGAAGTTTTTGGAAAACCAGTTGCGGTCGGAGACGAGGCTGTGGCGAGGGCACTCCAGGCTGAGGGTGCAGCGTGGGCAGAGGCGTGGAGGCTGACAGGCCCAGACCACGCTGACATTCTCGACGTGTGCGTGGTGACACAGCCGCGGCACCTGCGACCTCGGAGATTCGAAGGAAAAAGTGTGTGCTTCGGAGCCTGGTGGTTCTGATCTTGGTTCCCTCGCTCTCGGCCCTTCAGCTTCAGTTTCTTCCCCTGAAGTGGGGTGGTCGGAAGACCCGTGTCAGATTGCCAGCAAGTGAAGAAGTGGCGGCTGCCATTCACCGTCATTGTCATCCTCGTTGTCATCTCGGCAATTGTGGCTGAGGAAGCTGGAGCCCAGAGAGGTTACGTGGCTGCTCTGAGGTCACCCTGCTGGGAAGTGGGTGGTTAGTACTCGGGCCTGACCGCTAATAACTCCTAGAGTGGCACTCCTTGGTGTCACGGGCGCCACCTCCCATAAGAAAGGGGGTGAGACCCTGAGACCTGATTCGAACCCGGGCAGCCAGAGCCAGAGCCTGCCCTGTGGTGCTGGCCCCTCGGGGGTGAGCAGCGGGGGCATCCACTCCCACAGCCCAGGATTGGGCCCTGGGGGTGACCAGTGACAGAGCGGCAGCCACTCCCTGCTGGCCTGATGGCCCCAGGCTTCCCTGGACACCCTCATGCCAGCACCCGCCCTCGGTGACCCTTCTGCAGGCCCTGGCCTCACACGGGAGCTAGGACCCCACCCGAGTTCTTCCTGGTGTTCACAGTGAGGCCACTGTGTGCCTCGTCCCAGGCACCAAGGACCCAAGTCAGACGCAGCCCTGTCCCTGAAGAGCTCCCCGTCCAGTGGCGGAGCGAGAGGCGTGGGCCCGGCTGCAGCCCGCCAAAGGCTCTGGTGGGGGGAGCATGGGGTGCTGAGGACTCTGGGAACAGGGCTCCTCTCCCAGACTGGGGGGTGTGGAGGAGGGCTTCCTGGAGGAAGAGCTGTCCATGCTGATGGCAGAGGCATTGTCTAGGTAAAGGAGGGAAAGGAGCAGTTTTGGGGCAGAGGGAGCAGCACGTGCAAGGTCCTGGAAGTGGGCCGCGGTGGGGGTGCAGAGAGAGGTCAGATCACGCAGGGCATCGAAGGCCACGCCGGGGAGTGTGCCCTTCGCTCCAGGGGCCGCTAGAAGCCATGGGAGAATTCCAAGTGGGGGCGTGCCAGGGTCCCTTTGGAGCATGAACTGCGCCCTGACTGCTGAGTGGATTGCGGGGGAGCAGGGCGGGGCGGGGGAGGAAGCGGTGAACGTGGGTGCGTAGCCAGGCAGCGCTCACGCGTGTGCACCTGAGTGCCCGCGGCCCCGACTCCGACGGGCATGCGTGTCTGGGTGTCAGCGGACCTGAGCTCCGTCGGGGCCTGGCCTGTGGTGGGGCCTCGGCGACTGTGTGGGGGGCATCCGTCCGTGGACACCGGCCATCCCTCCACGTCCGTGCGTGCCTCCCTCTGGGCTGGGGGCTGCGCGGGTCGTCCATCGGTGGTGCTGGTGTGTGTTAACGAGGGTATTGGCGTGTGTGCACGTGGCAGGTGGTGAGAAGGCCACGCCCTGTCTGGCCTCACTGCCCGGGAGAGGACGGAGGCTGCCGGCCTCAGGGGAGCCAGCCAGGCCTGGTATAGACGCCAGCCGCTCCTGGCACTCTGTCCCCAGCCGGAAGCTGCCAGCTCCAGCTCCAGTCACCGTTAGTGCCACGCTGCCTGTGCTGGGGTCATCGCCGCTGTCAGTCGTCCCGAAGTGTCCAACCTCCGCGGTCCCTGCCCGGCTCTCTGCGGCTGAGCTGCTGGGTGGCGGGCAGTGGCCGTGGGCGCAGGCGATCTGGAACGGGCCTCGCCAGGGGAGGCAGCCTCTGCGGAGGCCAGCTCAGAGCCTGCGCAAGGCCCAGGGCGCATTCTCCCGAGAGCTCAGTGCCAAGGCGTGGCGGGGGCGGGGGCGGCGGGCAGGGACGGCGTCAGCGTCAGCGGGTGCGTACCCTGCACGCGCTGCCGTGTGCTTGACCAGGCTGCTCCGGGGGGTTTCCGTGTGCCCACACGCCGCCCTTCGTGCCTGTGACAGCGTGCGTGCCTGCCTGTCGCCGTGTCAGTGAGCTCAAGTCTCGGCCACATGTACCGGCGAGTGTGCACCAGCGTGGGCGGCCACGCTGCCTGTGTCTCGGCATGCACGTGCACGCGGGCCGTTCCGTGGTGTGGGATGTGTGTGCGTGTCTCCCTTGGGGATGCCGTGCATGCGAAGGTCCCGGCGTCATGGGCTGAGATGGCCAGGCCTGGGCGGGTGTCCCCGGTCCAAGAGGCGCTGCGTGTGCGTTTGGGCATGGGCTGGAGGCGGCAGTGGCAGATGACCCCTCCTGGCCTGTGCCGTCTGGGGCCGGCTCCCAGGGCCCAGCCCAGGTTTGGGCAAGGATTTCCTCTTGCCCGTGTCATGGTCAGAGGGCCTACAGGGTGGGGTGCCACCACGATGGCCTCCCTGGGGCTGTAGAGGCAGCAGCAGAAAGTGGGTGCCCTCTTCACGCCCTCTCCAAGGTGGGAACAGCTCCTCCCCTCCCTTCCCCTCCCCTCCTCTTCCTCCTCCTCTTCCTCCTCTCTCTTGTCAGGTACTGGGCCCAGGCTTAGCTTCAGAGCCAAAGGTGTGGATACCCAGGAAGCCTCCCCAGGTGGGGCCCAGACCCTGGGAGGGGGCACATACCCCCCTCCTCTTCCGTGGCCTCAACTCGGGGACCTGCTTTGGGCCGGCAGTCAAGCAGCCCCTTCAGGGTCCCAAGCTGGGGTCTCAGGGCCTGGAAGTGAGGAGGGGCCAGATGGCACAGTGCTAGGTGGGGGAAGGTTCCTGGAGTCCAAGGAGCCCCCAGTCCAGGTGAGCCCCTGCTGGTATCCGTGGCAGGTGGGTCAGGACAGGTGTGCTCCAGTGGGTGTGCCCCAGCTGGTGTGTCCTCACAGGTGTGCCCCAGCCCATGGCCCCCAACAGGTGTACCCTGACAGGTGTGCCCCGACTGAGTTTCTCTGGGCAGAGGAGTGGAGCCCGCCCACTGGCTCCCCAGGCCCCCAATCCCTGCTGGCCTCTGCAGCCACCCCGCAGCCCAGAGCCCACCGCCGCCACCACCTCCACTCTCACCGCCCTGCCCTCGGCCCTGCCACCCTGGGGGGCTGACCCTGACCCCACCTGGCCCCCCACGTCCCAGCTCAGGGGCTCACAAAGGGAGAGGAGGGAAGAGAAAAATCGCAGAGATTTGTCTTGTCTCTGGCTGACAGCGGAGCGAGTGATTGCCAGGCCCGCTTGGCAGTTTTTAATCATTTTATCTCTGTTCTCCGCTCTCCGGGGAGACAGCCAGTGCTTAGCAGTCTGCTCAGAAAGACCTCGGGGCGCGTGGCGCAGCGGCGGCTCCGAGCTCCCATTATTAGCTGTGCTCTTCGGAGCGCGCTCCGATCTCTCCCGGGGGAGCCGGTGAAAAATTAACACGGGCCGGCGGCGCGGGCGCCCGATGTAACTGTAATTACTCCATTGATATTCCTCACACAATAGCGCTGTCATCAGTCATTTACATAAACTTTCTCTCCTCAAAGACGGGCGGAGGTGCCTAATCCTATTGGGTGCTTCCACTGCATGCATTATACATGGCGGCGGGCTCCTAGGTGAGGGGGGAGGGGAGGGGAGGGGAGGGGACAGAGAGTAGAAAACTGGAGGGAAGGAATGAGGAGAGGAAGGGACTGGGAGAGGCTGAGAGGAGAGGAGAGAGTGAGTGAGAGTCATTGGAAGAGAGATGGAGGGAAGAGGAGCTACGGGCCAGCTGAGGGGCGCAGCCATTCGGGGGCAGAGCTTGAGCCACCCTGAAGTGGGTGGGGTCCCCACGGGCTGGAGCCCAGTGAGGCCGAGGCCTGCTTTGCCTGGTGAGGGTCCTCCCGAATCTGGGGCCAGCCCTCCAGGCTGGGTGAAGGAGGTTCCTGGCCAGTCTGCTGTCCTGGGGCAGGTGAACCTGACCCTCCAGGGGCCTCCAGCAAAGCCTCGCCACCCCTCCCCCCAGGACCGGCCCTGTTTTACCCACTGGGGGACCAGGCCCTAAGCCCCACTGGGCCTCCGGCTCAAGGCCCTGCAGCTGCTAAAGAGTTAAAATCTCCCTGGAAATTACCCCGTAATGACCTAATTAAAGACTTCGGGACCACCTACTCCAGGGTGAAAGCTAATAACACCGCCCAACAATAATAATCTCAGTGGAGCAACCCCCCTTACTGCTGCAGCCCTGTGCCTTCCCACCCCCCTCCTGCCCCTCCCCTGGTCTTGCCTGCGCCAGCTGTTGGTGCCTGGGGAGGGCCGGGGACTGAGCCCCCCAGCTGGGCAGGGACGTGCTCAGGAGGGGACCGAGGGGAGAGGTGCTGGATAGTCAAATTTCTGTTGCTGAATATTTAATGAAGGCTGCGCGGTTTATTTGGTCGGCCTGTCGATTTTTATTCTTCTGTCAATAGCTTCTCATATGTGGGGCTGTGATGATCTTTAGCAGGGCCTCCCCGGGGACGGCTGCCACTAAATGCAATTATGGATTTTATACCTCAATGTGTTTGATATTTCTGCTGATCTAATTTGCAGCCTGGTAGTTTATTGTTTGGCATTTTAATGGCGTTCAAATGCTATGGGAAATTTGATTTCTTTTTATAATTTCTCCTTAACACAGTTAATGCGGGAGGTGGGATGGCCCAGATTTTAGAGCTGAATGTATGGAAGGAAGAGAAAAAGAGCACACACCCAGCGTGTGTTCAAGCATGTGTCCGTTGAAGGGGGATCTCCCTTCGAGCCACGGGGCCCCCTGCCTGCCGGCCTCTGGGCTGGGGGTGGGGGGGCCGAGGATGGCTGGTGCAGGGAGCTGGGGTGGGGCAAGCTGATGGTGGCCCCCGGGGCTCAGGCAGAGGGGCCAGCGGGCGGACTGCCCTGAGCTCCATGGCCCGAGGGCCTTGTCACAGAACCTCTCCACGCGGCTCGTAGGTCCCTGCCCAGTCTAGTTCCGAGCAGCTGTGGAGTCAGGGAGGCCATCCCTCCATTGCCACCAGTTTTCGTGATCCGTATCAAAGGGCAGGGTCTACACCAGTCCTGAGCCTTGGAGACTGGGGATGATTCTGTGACGTGCCTGTCATCTCTAACAGGTCCTTGTGAGGCCTCAGCCACATTCACCGAATGTATCCCCTGCCAAGTCCCAGGTCAGGGGCGTCCCCACTTGAGCCTCTGCCTGTACCTCTCCTTCCCTGCCTGGCCTCCTGAGGAAGGCGTGGCCAGACCTGGGTTCCTAGAGGCTGTGCCGGCCCTTTTCTAGGCTGGGGTACAGCCAGGAGGACAGAGGCGGCCCCCTGCCTCACAGAGTGAGTCCGCAGGCTGGGCGACTGGCCAGGAATAGCCTTCCGCCATGGCAGGACAGCTGGGGCCGGCCCTCCAGCGGTTGTTCCAGACTTTCTAAAACATTTGCTGGGGGGAAGGAATCTAGAAAGGCTCAGGAACCTCTTCCAGCTGGCCTGCCGGGAAGCGAGCAGGGGGGATGCTGTGAGACAGGTGGACCGAGTCTCCGTCCTGGTTTGCAGGGCTCCCCGGGGCAGGCCCAGCAGCCTGCGTGGGGAGGGCCTGTCCGGGCTCGCTGTGGCCTGCAGACCCCAAGTTCCGGTTGGGAAGGTCCCCTTTCCTGGAACACAGGGCAGCCTGGGTCCAGGATGCGGGGGATGTGGAGGTGACTCAGGCTGCCCTTACCGGACACTCACTGCCTGCTGAGCGGTGTGCTCAGCACTTGGCACACCTTGTCTCCTTGCATCCTCAGGAAGCGTCGGCACCGTTACTGTTATCCCCATTTCACAGGGGCGCAGACTGAGGCTCTGCGAGGCTTACAGCCCCTGCCCAACCTTGTAACTCATCAGGGCCAGGACGTAAAGCCAGGTGTGTGTCGCTTCAGAGGCCCTTCTCTCAGGTGCCTGACAGCGTGGTCTCCCAGGGCTGGCCTGTTAGGGAGAGGCAGGCCCCCCAGCCCGTCAGGATTTATTCTCTGCCCTTTTCCTCCCCTCCTCTTCCGGCGTCACTGGCCTGGGGCCAACCTGCTCTCGTAACCCCCTGGGCTGCTGGCTCAGCCACGTAGGTGCGTTCTGTCTTTGGGGGAATTTTGTTCCTTTTGGAAAGGAATGCCTGTCTTTGCCATCCTTCTGGGGGACTCTAACCTTGCCGATTGCCCTGGGTTGCTGCTGTGTCCAGTCCAGCCGCCCCCCCGTGGCTGCTGTCCATAATACCAGTACCCCCAGCCGCTCAGCCGCTCGACCGTGAGCAGTTGTGGTAACAACTCACACTCACAGATCCCCGGTCAGCCCCGGGCAGAGCACTTCCCGAACGTTCTCTCCCAACCCCCCGAGGCAGGGACCACAAGTATCCCCATTACGGGTGGGGGGCTGAGGCTCAGAGAGGACACACTCCTGCTCCCCGACTCCGCCCTCCCAGCTGGAACAAGTGCGTCGCCCGAGGGCTTTCTTGTGTGTCTCATGTCACCTAAGGGCAGCCGTGTCCATCGGTGTGTCCCCAGTAGGGCAGGGGCTGGGTTTGTCCGACCCCTCGTCTCCCTGCTGCCACAAGAGGGCCTGGCACACCCCAGATGCCAGCAAGATGGTCGAACAAATGGCTGGATGAACGAGCGAAGCCCTGCAGCCCACGCTCCGGGCCTCTCCTTCCAGCTGCTCCCAGACCTGGAAGCTTTAGGAGAGATTCCAGTCTAAATGCCAGATGCCAGCGCTGCTCAGAGTTCTCCTTCCACGTGGCCCTCGGGTTCCAGGGCCAGCCCCTCAGCCCCACCCCAGACGCCCAGTTCTCAGCCCCAGCCCTCACTTTGTCTGGACACCAGACTCTCTTTCACGCCTCTGTACCCCTGGCCACCCTGTGTCCTCCTCCAAGGATAATGTTCCCTTCCTTTCACGATGCCCTGCAGGGTGGGCCCTGCCTCCTCTGGGCATCCCTGCTGCCCCAGCCTCATCACACGGTTTCGCCACTGTCCCCGCCGCCCTGGCAGGACCTGGAGGCCAAGCTGTCCCCCTACAGCACGGACACTGACTGGATGGATGGGTGGGTGGAAGAAGGAAACTGGGAGCAGAAGGGCTGGTGGCCGTCTCAGAGAGCTCCCACCCCAACCCCAGAGGGCTGAGACAAACCAGTCTCCTGCTAGCTCAGAAACCCATCCTGGGGGTGGAGAGGGGGAGGGAAGATGGATGGAAACTTTGTCTCCCGAGTGTGGAGTGCGGACAAGACACCGTCAGCAGGTGGTGGGTAAGCAGTCCCCTGGTGGCCTCGCGCTGTCCCGAGAGCTGTCTGGGGTTAAGTGCCCCCCACACCCCCAATCGGCAGTGAAACAAGACCTGAGTAATCTGATGTTCCACTTAGGAAAGAAAACAGAACTCCCCCGCCTGGACGGGGCTGGGGCTTGGGTGGGCAGGGGCGGGCGGGCCAGCGTCAGCTTCCTGATAAGATCTTCACAGCTTGTTATCCTGGGCCGGGCTGGCGTGCGCGCACAGCTGGGGGCAGCTCTCCAGGTAGCTGGGCCTGTGCTCTGTGGCCCGCCTGTGCAGGGGTGAGGGCTGTGTGCGCACTGTGGAGACAGCTGCAGCTGCGGAGGAACTGGGGTCCCAAGGCCTCTGTCTGCCCCCAGGAGCCCCCATGTTCGATCCTTGCCCCCCCCCCCCCCCGCCGTGGGGCCCAGGAGAACAGACGCAGTGCAGCTTGGCAGATCGGCTCAGGGCGAGCCTAGCTCAGTCACTTCCCAGCGGTGTGTCCTTAGGCAAGTCACATGCCCTCAGTCGCCCACTCTAAGTGGGGAGCACAATCCCTACTCCTGGATTGTCGACAAGCTTTGGTGACATCCTGTTTGTCCCTGACACAATTGAACAGCTCAACGCAGTAGGAGACCGTGTCATTCCTATTGTCCAACCCAGACATTTTCAGAGTAAAAAGGATGTTACTAATAATCTGCCAGGACCATAGATGTCCACTAGGACTGTCGACAGTCACCTATCAGTAAAGTACTCTGCCACAGGTCGGGGACGAGTGTGTCAAGGTGGGCTACGGGTGCTCCCTCATCTTTCCGCAGGGCTTGTTGGCAGGCAAAGGTCTGCAGAAGGATTCATCCAGAAACAAGACGGTAACATTTACAGAGCGCCAGCGCATGCCAGGTACTGTGTTTTCTCATGGACTTGTCACAGTAACCCTGTGAGGTGATACCACTTTTGTGCCCACTTTACAGACAAGGAAACTGAGGCTCAGAGAGGTCAAGTGACTTGCAAAGGTCTCACAGACAGGAAGGGGCAGAAACGGGACCTGAAAACAGGTCTGGTCGGCTCCCAAGAGGGAGGCGCTTCCCTGGACAGCGCTGCTCACGTCCCCACCCGGCCAGGCCAGCCTCTCTGCCCCAGTGCGGCGGAGAGGAGAGGAGGCCTGGCCGATAAAGGGCCATCTGGAGGCCAGGTGGGAGCCATCTCATCCTGCCAGGTAACCGGCCGGGCCCTCTGTGTTCCGTGCCCACCAGCAGGGTGTCCTCAGAGTTGGTTTCCCAGGCTGGAGGGTCTCCCCTGGCAGCTCCGCAGCTGTCAGGATTAAAGAATGAGATGGGGAAAGAGACCCATAAACTGCGGTTTTGCAAAACCTGTTTGTTGGGTGAGCTATTGATTGACTGGAAGGCTCCTCCCAAGTTAGCATCTACAGAGGATGGTGGGGTCAGGCACAGAAAGGGAGAGGGAAATGTTAACTACACACCCCTCCAGCCTTTCTGCACCCCCACCCCCAAACAGCCTGCCTGGGCCTCACGGTGGCAGTGCCCTTTCCCGGGGCGGGGGGGGGGGGGGGACGGGGGCTGCCCGTGCCGTCTCAGGATGGTTACCCCTGGGAATCAGTTCACCGCCTCCAAAGTGCCCTGTTTCCGCCCCTGCACCGCAGGGCTGTGGCAAGCACTGTGCAGAGCAGTGCCCTCCGTGAGGCAGTGGGGAAGAACGGCTCTGCCTGCAGTTGAGCTGAGTGAGAATCCTGCCTTGCACTTCCTAGCCCCTCTCTCAGCCTCTGCTTCCTCTCCTGTAAAACGAGACAACTGCCCCTTTGGCAGGGGTCTGGGGCACTCAGAGGCACGCGCAGCTGTGCTCCAGGTGGGTGCAGAGGGAAGCTGCGGGGTGCACCTTCCTGAGTCAGGTGCTGGTGGCGACGCACGTTCTGCTGGGGATTCTCTAGAGCGAGACGGACCCTTCTTGGCACGTGGGTTGTTTCTCAGGATCCTTGCTGAGAGCTGACAGGGATGGCCCTGGGCCTTCTCCTGCGCTCCCGGCCCACCTGCTGGCTGTCCGCCCCCAGGGAGGGCTCCGCTCCCTCTCCACCTGACCCCTGGCTGCAGGTCCTCTCTGGCCACACTGCGTTCTTCCAGCTTTCTTCTGATCTGTGCTCAAACGGCTGGGCCGCCCCCAGCCCACTGAGGCCCCTGGTGAAGAGCCTTCCTCAGACCAGGGGTCCCATGTCTCAGAGAGACCACCTCTCGCGCATCGAGTAGGCGCCTTTCTGCAGAACTCTGCACTTAACCCTCGCCCCCCAGCACCTCCTGTCGCCCCGATGGCCCGGTGTAAGGAAGGGCACAGGGCGGACTCACACCTGGGCCTGTCCTCGGAGAGCACCCAGTCTGATGCAGGAGCCAGATATGGACACCGGCGACACCAAGTTGTGCTTGAGGGATGTCCCAGGGCCCGGCAGGGAGCAGGACCACCGAACCACAGGTGCATAGCTTGGCCAGCTGGGCACGGACTGAATTGCAGCCCACTCACCCCTCTGAGGAGCACCGTGTTCAGTGGGCAGCCTACACAGCCATCCAGGGTGGTCCAGGGGGAGCTGGGTCTGTGGAGGGGACAGCAGTGCAGACCCTGGTGTCAGAGACAGAGCTCGTGAGGCCGAAGGGGAGAAGGTCTGCTGGCGGGGGCTCGCGAGCACGCAGGGAGGCAGGCCGGGGGCCGGCCCCACATGGAGCTAGAGAGGAAGTGGGGCTTGTCCTCGGAATCCCCAGATTCCGTGTGTAAGAGCTGGAGGTGACCTTGGAGTTAGAGGGAGCCACAGCTCGCAGCCGCTTCCTCCAGGACGGGGCAGGGGCGACGCTGATGGGGGAGGGGGTTTGGGGAGACACCGTACCCCTGGGTTGGAAGCCCTGCCCTGTCCAGCACGGCCAGTACAGTACCTGGCACCCCCTAGGCTCTTGGTGAATATTCCCTGAGCGGATTATGAACCCAGCAGAGGGCCAGAACCTTGGACCAGTTCTCCTCTCTTGAGGTCAGAGATCACTGGCTTCTTGGCAGTGCGCCTAGGGGCGGAACTGGGCTCCACTCTGCTCGTCCTCTGGAGAAGAGGAAGAGACGGCGGTGTGCTCCCCTGTGACACGGCTGACGTCCCAGAGTAGAGTGTGGGTGACGGGAGGGACGTCCGCGTGCCCGAAGAGCCGGAAAGTGTGCTGGCCCCTCTTACCTTGTTTGTCCATCCACCTCACCCTTTCCTCCATCCACTCTCTACCTAGCCATTCATCTGTCCCCCCATCCATCTGTCCATCTACCCTCTCATGTATCCATTTACCATCCATCCACCTCTCTGTCCATCCACCCACCCATGTATCCATTTACCGTCCATCCATCCCTCTGTCCATCCACCCACCCACCCACCCAATGTTCGCTGAGGGCCCCCTCCACACTGGACCTCTCCTTGGACAAATGAAGACGCAGCAGTGAGGCTGGGACTGACAGCAGGGGAGACAGACAGGTAGGCAGTCAGGTGACGAGGCAGGCGCAGCACCCTCTGCTCCCACGAGGCCGGGGCCCGTTCGTACACCTGTAGGACCAGCGCCTTGGCCCCCGGGTTCTGTGTCAAGGGGATGAGCAGAATCCAGCTCCGAGGGACAGCATCCCCCAAACGGAACTCCCCTAGAGGAGGTAAACTTCCTCGGAGCTGGGATACTCCTGCAAGCCTTTTCCTGCACATTCACGTTCCGTTCTCCTTGTGGGTGACTTTCAGACAAAACAGGGCCACAAACTGTTTGGCACCCTGCACTTTTCACTTCCTGGACAGTTCCTTGTCAATGCCTTCAGCCCCTCCTCGGTGTCCGCTGGCCCAGCACTCCTTCACCCAGCCCCCAACCCTGGACGGGGGTTCGCATTCGATGCCCACCATTCCAAGTAATGCTGCAGTGAGCGTCCTTGCACAGCGGCTTTTGCACAGATGCACGAGAACTGGGGCCCAGTGCGGACTGGGCAGGGCGAGGTGGGGCCGCCAGAGGCACCTGGGGCCAGGCACTGCCAGAGGACAATGGCTGCAAACACCCAGACCTCTGCAGCAGCTTCTGGCGGCCTGGGCAGCAGCCAGCGGCTCCGGATGGCTGAAGTGTTGTGTGCCTGAGTGGGGAAGTGTGACGTGGCTGGTCCCTTCAGGAAACCACAATGGGAGGGAGGCCTGCGCTGGGCTGTGCAGCTCTGGCCCAGGTGTGAGGATGCCAGCCTGCCCGGGAAACCCGGGGGTCTCTGCACAGCCGGTGGCCCCACTCTGCAAGCCACCCCCAAGGACACAGGTCCTTGGGGAAATCCCCCAGCTTGGGAGCGGGCAGCCCAGGGCGGTCCCAGGTGTGGACGGGGTGAGTTCACGGGGACACAGACTTCCGTGCCCAGAGATCCGATATCTGCCCCCAACCCTCTGTCCCACCTTCTCCAGGGAGCTGCCAGCTCTGCCGTCCCCCTCTTGCTCTCTGGGCCCTGGTGGCTCCTTGGGTGATAGGAAGGGCAGCCTCCCAGCATATGGCCTGACTCTATGCAGTATGCATTTTTATTTCTTCAGCACGTTGTGAAATTCATAACACCCGGTAATGACTTCCTCACCGTACTGGGTAAAGGGGGTGGGGGAAAGGCCCTTGAAGAAAAATGAACCGTGGCAGGCGTGGACTCCATTTGTAACAATATGGAAATTGATTGTTGAGTCGGAGGAATATTTTGTAGTTTGCTTAGCTGTGCCCGGCACTAATAGCCGGGAACATTAGTGAACCCTGGGAATGAGTTATGGGCACATTAAGGAGGCCTCGAGGCTGCCGGGCCTCCCTCGAAGGCGGGTCCCAGCCCCCCGGGTCTGCCCGCCATGGGCACTAGCTCCTCCCCGGGAGAACCAGGCCTGGCTGGAGCTCTGTGGCCAGAGGAGAGCACAGGTACCGTCCTGGTGGAGCGGTGGGGGCAGGACCTGGGTTCAGATGGCAGCTCCTCTCCTTCGTTTGCTATGCCTTGGGCAGGTGACTGGCCTCTCTGTCTTAGTTTCCTGACCTGTAGAAAGGCGTTCATTGCCCCTTGCTCAGGGAGTGTGGGAGTGTGGGGGAAATGATGAAAGCAAAGCAAAGCAAAGGCCCAGGGCCGGGCAGCGTGCTGGTTCAGGGAGCCCCGTGGAGAGAGGGGTGGATGGACCAGTGTGCAGAGGACTATCCAGCTGAAGATGGGGGTGGAGTCAGGTAGAGGGATGCTGGGACTGCCCGGAACCACGAGGCTCGTGAGAACTGAGGAGGCTGCAACTGCAGGGACCGCAAGTTGGGACCAAGTGACTGGGCGGGGGGAAGTGATGACTTCCAGCCTCCGCTGCCCGTCAGAAACTTCCAGGCCCGGAGCTCCCCCAGGATGGAGTACCGGTGCCTTCCTGACTTGCTCACATGCAGCCTCCGCAGGGCCCTGAGACCCCACTGATCAGAAGTCACGGTCCCTGTCCCCGCCCACCCAGAACACCACTCCCGCCTGTCCCGTTATCCACCCAGCGCCTGCGTCAGACTCCTCGATGCCTCCCCTCGCCCCCACGTCCCGGCCTTTGGACCCCTTGACCGTCACCCAGACCTGTCCGTTTCCCTCCGTCCCCTTGGCCATCCCCTCCCCAGGCCTCCCCATCCCTCCCCTGCACGACTGCATTAGTCTCCCTCTGGCCTCCCTACCTGCCCACTGTCCCTCCACCCTGGGTCCGAGCGTACTTTTAAAAATGTCCATCTGACCTTGTCGCTCCCTTGGCTTCTAGGAAGTTAGGGCCTTCGGGGAACCTCCCTGTGGCATCTCCCTGCGTCCCCCACGCCCGTCCTGGGCGGGCACTGCCACCAGGTTCTCAAAGCTGAGCGGCCATCGGAACCCCTCCCCACCCGAGGGCTTGTTAGACTGCAAACTGTAGAATGCACAGACGACCAGCTAGTTTGTTCAACTGAGCACGTCCAAAGTCTTGGCTTCAGTAAACGGGGTGCTTGGATTTCTCATAAGGTTCCGGGGGGTGCTGCAGCCACTGTCCTGGGAACCCTCACTTTGAGAATTGAGAAGCGCTGGTTCAGGCACCCAGAATTGTTTCCCATCCTCAGGCAGCAGTTTCATTCTTGCCTCCACAGCTGCGTGCCTGCTATACCTGCTGCCAAGAATGTCCTTCCCTGCTCTTTTTTCCTCTCCCTGTTTCACCAGGCAGAAGCCAGCCTGGAGCCCCGGTGCCACCCGTGACCCTCTTGTCCCTGTGGGGCCGCAGCTGGGGATGCTCATCTGGCCGACTCGGAGTCTTCGTGAGGGCCAGGTGGGGGAGGCCCCAGAGAAAGGGCTGTCTGCCTCCCAGGCGTCCGGGCCGCTTGTTTTGGCACCTCGAACACGGGATCTGGCTGCCAGGGCTGTGGAGGGCCCATTCGTGGGGACACAGACGCAGGTCAACCCTCCTAGAGGCCAGAGGGAGCAGAGGCCTCTGGGAAGACAAGGCCAGAGCTGCACCTCTGACCGGTCAGCTGAAAGGCAGGCGGGGCAGCCCGGTGTTTTGTTTTAATCACGAGTGAGGTGCTGACGTGGGCCTCCCTGGGGGCAGTGAGGGGGAGACCAGCCCCACGGGCCGGTGGAGGCGCCTCTGCAAACAGTGAAGAAAACCCAAGTCAGCAGCAGCGGGGGAGAGAGGGCCAGTGGACCTGCGAAGAGGCCATTCATTACGCCAGGAGGGTGTCAGGAAAACCCCTCCATGCCCTGTGACCTCCCCGCTGGCGGCTCGGCCTGCCCACGGCTCAGGCCTGGCTCCCCCGCCCTTGCCATCCTGGGGACAGCGGAGCCAGGGCCTCGGAGCAGCGGGAAGTTGTTGGCCACAGCAAAACTTCCAGAGCATCCTTTCCATGGGTGCCCTGGGCGGCCCTCAGTGGGCCGGGAAACTGCTCGCCATACCTATTTTAAACACCAGTGTAATGGTTTATGGCCCATAGAGGGATAATTACAGAGTGCAGAACCGGCTTTTATGGCCCCTCCTCCCCGGGGTGCACTTAGAGAGCAGTATGTGTCATGTAGCCAATTTAGATAATGATTCTGATAAAGATAAACGGAATTGTTTATTATAAGTAATTGGGTCTGCTAAGGCCCAGATGAGGCGGTGATGGGGCAGGATGCGGTGGGTGTGGGGACAGGGGGACAGGGGCCCGGATGGGGCTCCAGGGTGGAGACGGGCCTGCCCGCGTTCAGTGTGTGTGCGTGCGTGCGTGCGTGTGTGTGTGCGCGTGTGTGCGCGCGTGTGCATGCGCTTCCCTCCTCTCTCTCCCCTCCCTCCATCTCCCTCTCCTCTCTGGGGCTGAGCGGATCCTCCTCCATCTGCATCCTGGGCAGCAGGCTGCTCCTGGGCGTAAATAAATCATGGGGTTTTCTGTCGCGTCAGCTGAGCGGGGGGAGGCACCTGGAAGGAGGGCCAGGAGGAGCGGGAGGGGTTCCGACCCGCCCTGGGCTCCGGGGCAGCCTGGCCTGTGGGACACAGACCCCAAGCAGGTCCCCGGAGCCCCCGAGGGCTGCTGTCCTCCTGGCGGGCAGCTGGCAGGTGTCTGGGGGTGGGATGGGGTGCACAGACCTGGGGGCAGCCCAGAGCTGAGTGAGACACAGCTCCGTCTCGAGGGGGCCGGTGGCCCCCTGTTGGAGGTCTTTGTGAAGGATAAACAAAATGAAGGGCCTTTGAGCCCGCCCCCTCCCCACAACACACACACACCTGAGACCTCTAATTACGCCTCAGCCCCAGGCAGGGCCGTGGGAACGCTGCCCCTTTAACCTGCCCGCCTGACCCCTCTCCCCCACTCCCTCTGCCGAGGCCCCCTGGGTCTCAGCGCCTGGCTCTTCAGGAGAGAGAGGGGCCCTGAAGGCCCGGCCTCTGAAACAGGGGGTGCTCAGAGAATGGAGCCTCCGAGAACAAACAGAACTCACGTCCCCAGGTCTCTGAGATGAGGATCAGCTAGGCCCTGAGCTGGGGTTCCTCGCGCCGAGGTGTCTACGGAGGGTCCTGCAAACCAGTGTCCTTGAGGAGGGTGTGGGGACCCACGTGTCGGAGTCTTAGATGCAGGATTCCACAAGCTAGCTTGAAGGGGAGGACCCTGCAAACTAAGGTCTGAGCTTGGGGGACCCACAAAATGAGGGAACCCTATAAACCAGGGTCCCCGAGGTGGGGGACCCTACATGCAGGGTCATCAAAACTACAAACCAGGGTGGCTGAGGTAGGGAGGTCCCTTAAGTGGGATACCTCGTGAAGCTTGGGGGTCCCAGCATCCCCACAACAGAGGCCCATCAGACCCAGGTGTAGGGGCCCCGGCTTGGCTGCCGGAGGCTACAGCTCCCCCGGATTGAAACCCAAACCGGAGGAGCCGCCTGTCACCACGCCTGTGATCCCAGGCATGATTGAGAGGGGCGCGGCGGGAGGGGGGCCTCCAGGCCCCCGGGCAGCCCCTCTGCGTGGAGCAGCAGCGCAGCAGGAGTCTGAGCAGGCGAGAAAGCGGGGATTTTTCTCTTTCTTCTCTGTGCGCTTATCTGATCACAGCGGAGGGAAGGGCTCCCGTTCAAAGGCAGTGTCCTTATCGGCTGGGGTTTGTTTGGGGCGTGATAGCCTGCACCTGGTGGGGAAGGCTTCCTGCAGGTGGAGGGCGGGTCTGGGGCTGCAGGCTGCGCGTGTCCCAGCATCTGGGAGTGCACACGCTCTCCACGGGAATCGTGGTCTCTGTGCACTGACTGGTCTGTGTGCCGTGCGTGTCTGTCCGAGTGTGCCGGTCTCCCACCTGTTCGAAATGGTGCGCGTGTGGCTGGGCATAGAGCAGACCTGCTCTGCATTGGGGACAGAAGGAAGGGGCTCAGATCTGGGCCTGGGGCTGAGCTTCCCCAGTGATGCTGGGCTCTGCACCTCCCTGGGGGTACAGGCCTTGGGTACGACAGGGACAGAGGGAGGAGGGAGGGACATGAAGCTGAGGTGCAGCCCCAGGGACGCTTATGAGGAGAAAGAACCTTTGGGAGAGGCCAAATCAGGTGAGGGGGCCTGGTCCAGCCAGGGGCTGGCAGCGGAGGGCAGGCAAGACTGAAGTGGGAAGCCAGCTACAGGACCAAGGGGCCCCATGTAGGGACAGAGCTGTGGACTGGCCCAGGAGTGCTGCGGGGACTTCTGTGCCAGGAGCTGACTTAGCTTAAGACCCATACCCCGCTCCTGGTTCTTCCAAGTACCCGTTGGAAAAAATACAGAGACGTCCCCGATCCCCTTCCCCCAGTTTCTCCCATTGGTGAGTAACACCTTGCACAGCTAAAGCACGCATCACAGCTAGGATGTGTCCGTAGGATGCACTGTCTTACTCAGATTTCTCCAGTGGTACATGCGTGTGTGTGTGTGTGTGCGCGCGCGCGCGTGTGTGCACGGTGTGAGTCCTGTGCAGTCCCGTGTAAGTTCTGCATCCGCCCCCACAGGTGAGGTGGGGGGTGGTCCCAATGCAGGGGTCCCTCCTGCTGTCCTTCTGCAGCCACACCCGGCTCCCTCTGAGCCCCATCCCGAAGCCCCTAGGGTTTTCTGTTTTGTTCAGTAAATGGCTCCTCTATCTACCAGGCTCCCAAGCCGAAAACCGAAAATCCTGGCGTTGTCTTGGAGCCTGCCATCTCTGCTCCCCTCCCCTGTGCAGGCAGTCACCCAGGCCTGGGTATTCATTCGCCCAGCCCTGGCCCATCTCCCCATTGTACCTGGGCCCTCCCCTGCTCTCTCGGCCAGCTAACCCATCCCTGTGCTGCATCGGGCCACGTGGCCGCGAGCACCAAACCCCCCTCAGCTCCCCCGTCAGGACGCGAACACAGAGCACACTGCCAGCTCTGCCCTGCCTCTCTGCAGCCTCCGCTGCCTTTCCCTCTGCCTTCCGGCCATCCTGAGCTACTTGCACCCCTGCCCCCTCCTTGGGATGCCATGCCACCAAGCCGTCCCCTCTGCTGGGGCCCAGCACCCACCCCTGCTTGTTCCTCGTGGGTCACGCCTGCCTCTCTTGCAGGTTTCAGCTGGAGTGCACGGTCCAGGGTGCCTTCCCAGCTTTCTGTCCAATTTGCTGGCCCTCCCTGGGCTCCCGAAGCCCACTCCGCTTCCCCCACCCCAGACCCTTCCGTGTATTGTCATGGTCTGTTTACTCGCCAGTCTTCCCGAGAGACAGCAAATGACTCGAAGGCAGAGACTGTGTCTGCTTCAGTGCTGTGCGCCCTGGGCCTGTGTGGTGGGGAGCAGATGCCCAAATCCGGTCGGCGTGAACAGTGAATGGACGGGTGGGCAGGTGGTAGGTGCGCAGCTTGGCCTGGTGTCGCTGCTCCAGGTGGGGACAGACAACCGGGGGCCGGGGCCAGGGGAGGGAGACTGTTTGCACCCCTCTTACTGAACTGCAGCCACCTGTCCCCGAATAGGGCCTTGCCCGTGACCTCTGCCTTCTCCCCTGTGGCCTGGTTGCCGAGGCCCAAGCAGCTGGCTCTGGAGAAGGAAACAAAGGAACAACTATTGAGTGCCTTCTGGATGCGAGGCCCGGAGCATGCCACAGGAGACACAGTGGGCCCGTGGGAGGAGTAGGGAGAGCTGTGACGTGAAATCCTGGTGCTATTTTTGCTAACTGTGACCTTGGGCCAGTTTCTTCACCCTATGAAATGGGGGGGGGGTAATGATAATACCTTCCCAATGCACTTCCTAGGAGGAGCCAGGGAAGCTGTGGGTATGAGCTTGGTAACGCTGCGATTTCACTGTGGGCTAATTAACTTTTTGGAGGTTCCCAAAAGTGCCCTGCACTGGGGCTGAAGCCAGGAAGGTGTCTCCACTTCAGCCCTGAGGACCCCAGCAGCCCTGGCCTTCAGCCTTCCTGCAGTGGCCCCCTTAGGTGGGAAGGTCTAAGTATCCTCACTGCCCCAGGCCCCAGCTGGTTCCCCTGAAGGGGACAAGTGAGATGGGGGTACTGATGGGTGGGGACGAGGGAGCTGGCCAGGGTGCTAGAAGTTGGGGGTTACCTGCCCAGCATGGAGGAATTCTGTCCTGAGAGGGCCCAGAGACAGGCAGACAGGAAGGGGGAATCCTGGATGTCTGGCATCCCGGACCGGACCAGAGCCTGGCCTTGCCCCCAGCGCGCTAAGGAGCTCTCCACAGCAGAAGCAGCTCGGGGGGAGGGGCCCTTGCGCTTCTGTTCGCCCGTGCGTCCCCAGCACCCAGAACAGCTGCTCAAAAAAATATTGGTTGAATGAACAGATCAACCTCGGGCAAATCATTTCACGTCTCTAAGCCGCAATTAAATGCTGCTTATAATATAATGCTGCCGTTTTATTTTGTTTCAGATATAATTCACATAACAAAACTTCCCATAACACAAAATTCACCATTTCAGAGCTCGTTGGTGCATATATGGGGTCACTGAAAGCGACAGGGGGTGAGGGAGCCGCACAGTGGCTGGCTCGCCCCGTCCCGTGGACGGCGGGGGGTTTCTCGTTCATGGTGCACACCCGCTGCTTCCTGACAGTGTGAGGTGGCTTCCAAGATTCCTAAGATAAAAGCAGTGGGTCAGACCCTTAGAGGTTGCAGGGGGCGTGCATGGGGCACCCAGCTAGCATCTGACCGAGATGAGGGTCAAGCTGAGCTCTGAGCATCCTAGCAGCCAAGGCAGGAGGGGAGACAGGAGGGAGGACAAAGTCCCCGCTGTCTGACCGCAGGGGACTGACGAGTTCATCAGCAAGGACCTTTTCTTCCAGCTACCAAGTTCATTTTCTGCAGTTGTCTTAGATGAGGCATGGAAAATAGGCAGGGGTCAAGCCCCAATGTTTGAGGAAGTAAAATATTAAATAAGATCTTCGGCAGAGGCTGTCTTAGCCACTCACAGTTTTGAGCAGACAAGGGTGGAGGGCTCAGAAGTTGCTTGGAGAAGGCCTTTCTGGGGGGTCATGCGCTGAGAAAGGAAGGAAGGGATGTGATGCTCCAGAGAGCTAGTGGGCCACGGGGGCAGGTAGAGCCCAGGAGCCCAGCAGGAGGGTGTGGCGCAGGCAGTGCTCCTGCTCCTCCCTCAGGTCCGCGTGGCCTCGGCTGGTTAGAGCTGAGCTCTGACCAGGCCCGAAACCGCAGTTGGACTGACTGCGGTGGGTCTGCACCTCAGCACCGTTGGCCTTCGGGCCAGATCATTCCCTGTTGTGGGGGGCTGTCCTCTACATTGTAGGGTGGTCAGCAGCACCCCAGCCTCCACCCCCAAGATGCCACTAGCACCATGCCTGCAGGTCACGACAGTCAAAAATGCCCCCAGACCCCGCTGAAGTCCCCTGGGGGGCAAAATCGCCCCTGTTTGGGAGCAGCTGGGCCTGAGGGACACCAGACCTTCTGACCTTATACTTGGCTGTGGCCCCCTCTGGAGATGTTATGCACCGATGCCCCCACACAGCCCTCCATCCTGGACCCGGCCGGCTTTCGCCCATCACCTGATGAAAACAGGAATCGCACGCCTCGGACGTGGCACGGTCACCTCCCAGCCACTCCTCTGGCCCCGGTGTCACCTTTTAAGCAAAGTGTGAGCATTTTTGGGGAATATTTTATTAAATTTTGTTCTGAGCTTTTTTAAAAAAAGATTTTATTTATTTTTTAGAGAGGGGAACGGAGAGGGAAAGAGGGGGAGAGAAACATCAATGTGTGGTTGCCTCTCAAGCACCCTTTACCCAAGACCCGGCCCGCAACCAGGCATGTGCCCTGACTGGGAATCGAACTGGCAACCCTTTGATTTGCAGGCCAGCACTCAACCACTGAGCCATACCACCAGGTCTTGTTCTGAGCTTTTAAAAACAGTAAAACAAGCCCTGGCTGGTGTGGCTCAGTGGATTGAGCATGGGCCTGTGAAGCAAAGGTCGCCGGTTCGATTCCCAGTCAGGGCACATGCCAGGGTTGCAGGCCAGGTCCCCAGTGGGGGACACGTGAGAGGCAACCGCACACTGATGTTTCCCTCTCTTTCTCCCTCCCTTCCCTTCTCTCTACAAATAAATAAAATCTTAAAAAAAAAAACAAAACAGTAAAACAAGTGGGAAATGGGCAAAATAAAAGCACTAGGAGTGGTAAGAAGAAGCAGCCCCCTCACAAAGGTGGGCACCGCCAGCCTGATGAAGTGGACCTGAGACTGTCGCACTGTGAAGGAAAATGACCAAATTAAGCCCGTGAGCGCGGCAGTGCACAGAAAACATCGAGAGCATTTCTAAAGGCCGGGCAGGTGATTATGGGACACAGAATGCACAGAACAGGCAAAGCGTATGTGGGAATCTGATCATACTTTCAGTTCTCTGCAAGCAGCGCTATGCTTGTAACCTGCAAGTCTGTTTCCGGGATCACCTACGCATGGAATTGGATGCCTGCCTGCATGGTGGGGCTGCGGGGGGCGGGGGTGCCTAGGAGAGGGAAAGACCCAAGAGCTGTGCAGCCCAGAAACCTCCTGGGGGAGGCTGGCGGGGCAGCTGCACTGCAGAGCCCTTGCTGCTGCCACAGGGACACAGACACCCGGTCGGCAGCCCCTGCGCCAGAGTTTGGGGAGTGGGAGGGTCTGGACTCCGCGGTCCATTCAGTCAGGCAGGCGCTCCGGGAGTCACAGCCACGGTGTTAGGCACGGAACATACAAAAATAAGCAGGTGAACCCCAGGGAGCTCCATGCTGTGAGAGCCCCTGAGGCCGCCCACGTGCTGCTGTGCAGGGTGTTCGTTGGCTGGCCAAGGGCACCCAGCGAAGGGAGCGAGGAGGAGACTGACATCCATTTTGCATGTTGTTCACCTGGTACAGGGCTGTGTCTGGCCAGAGGGAGGGGTGCCACCTTCATTTACTATCGGGGTCCCGAGTGGGCTAACAGTCCGGTGAAGGGGTGAGCAGGGGGCCTTGGGGCTTCCCTTGGGGGAAGCAGCCGGAGGTTGGGAGATGTCTTCTCAGAAAAGGGGCCGAAGGACAGGGCAGCCGAGTTGGAGATTCCTAGATGTGGAGAGAGCAAAGAAGGAATTCTCGGGCGGGTGCAAAGGTCAAGGAGGCATGAATAAGGACACTGTGTGTGGGGAGGGAGATGGCTGCCTTGTAGGAGTTGGGGGAGGGGTGAGAGAAGAGGCCAAGGGGGCAGGATGCGGTGAGCCGGCAAAGGGCGCCACATGCCAGCTTTGGGGTTGGGGGAAGAGAATCAGCAAGGGTCTGCAGCCGAGAGGAATCTGTCGGCTCTGGGTCCCTTTGGCCGGGCACAGGGAGTGGGCTGCAAGCAGGCTGGCCTCCATTTTGGCCTGTCCCCTCCCCCAGGCCTCCAAGGACCTAGGGGCACCCTGCCTGCTGACCCTCTGCCCTGCCTGCCGCCTGCCAGCCCCCTCCCTCTGGTCCAAATTCCCACCTCCTGATTAGATTTGGGAAGAACTAATTAGATATAATTCATTATCCTCAAAAATGAGATCAGAAATCAGGAGCTCTCCTCAGAAGAAGGTGGCCTCGCCCCTCATCCATCATGCCTCTAAGTAACCAATTTAAAGTCAGGCGGACGCACGCAGCAGCGTTATTACCTTGTCATAAATAGTTAGGGGAAGGCCCCCGAACAAGGCAGCTTTATAAATGGTTTTTATCACATTAGTTTGCAGTTATTTGTCATCCACTTTGCTTAAGATAAATGCTGAACAAATAATCAAATTATCAAGCCAAAACCTCAGAAAGTCATTTGCATTAATTGCAGCAGGAGGGGCCCCGTGTCCCAGTCCAGAGAGCCCCCTGCCCCTCTCAGGCCCGGTTCGGTGAGTGGGAAAGGAGAACTTCCTGGAAGGAGCAGGAAGTGCGAACTGGGGCCAGAGGCACCCAGAGGTCCCACCAGGAGGCAGGGCAGGCCAGCCCCGGTGCTGCCGGGAGGCAGGATGGGGAAGGAAGGCCTTTCACCTGGCTGGAGCCAGGTGTTTGAGGGTGGGTGTGCCGGGCCTCCTCCCCCTCATACACAAAGACAGACGCACAGACAGACACACAGAGGTACGTGTAAACACATGCCAACTCACAGGCGTGCACACTCACACACAGGCACACTCACTCTGTCGCCGGGAGCTGGTGGTGTCTTTTGTCTGGCCCCAGAAGAGCCCTGTCACAGGCCTGAATGGACCCCCTGTCCCCACAGAGCATGACAGCTTTGGGCGACTCGTGCCCCAGGCCTGTCTGGTTCCTGTCCTGGCCACCAGTGCTGGGCAGGTGGTGAGGAGGGTCCCAGGCCTGGGCGGAACTAGTCCGGGGGCGCCTGCTGACCCCTCCCAGCTGGGCCCGGAAGGCTCCCTCCAGCAGCAGCCCCTCAGTAGAGAATGGCAATTTCACGCTGCCCCCAGGAGGCCCTCGTGTGCCCCAGCTGGGCCGTGGATGGGCCAGGCCTGCAGGCGCCCACCCCCCTCACCCCGGCAGGGCCAGTCCTGGCCCTCAGGCCCCCTCCACATGCAGGTCAGGGCAGGAGCCCTGTGAGACCTTCTGGCTGTTCGTGCGTGTCTGCACCGGCCTTAGAGGCTGTCCTGTGAAGCGCTGTCTGCACGGGCCTCAGAGCTCCTGCGTGGGGTGGTCCACACTGGCCTTGGAGGCTGTCCTGGTGCAGCCAGGGCAGTAGGGGCTCCCTGTGGCCAGTGGGAGCCCTCCTGGAGCTGCCTAAGAAGGGAGTTCAGAAGGCAGAGCGATGGGACACCATGAGCACTGGCCCTTCAGCTCGGCGGCCTGGGTGAAGCCACTGTGGGACCCTGTGGCAGTCACCACGCCCACCTCCACCCTGACCAACGTGCCTCAGGTGGTTGGGCATCGTCCCACAAAGCTGAAGGTTGACGGTTCGATTCCTGGTCAGGGCACTGCCTGGGTTGAGGGTTCAGTTTCGGTCGGGGTGTGTACAAGAGGCAACTGATGGATGTGTCTCTCCCGTTCTTTCTCCCTCCTTTCCCATCCCTCTAAAAGTAAATGAGTAGAATCTTTTTTAAAAAATTAAAAATGAATAAGTAGGTAAATTAATAAAATGAAAACAGCGCACACCTCGAGGTCGCTGTGAGGGTTAACTGAGTTAGTGTTTGCGAAGTGCTGGTGTCTGGCGGGGAGGCCGGCGGGAATGGCGCGGTGGGTGCCAGAGCAGGCCTTGAACACGCCGCGCCAGAGGGCCTGCAGGCCTCGAGAGTGCCCTCTGGGCAGTCTCCGCTGGCTCGTTCCATCCATCTGCCCCCGCTCCCCCCGACTTCACCTAACACCCCCGTACCCGGTGTGGGCCAGGCGACAGCTGGCACCAAGCCAGCCGTGGTCCAGGCCTGCTGTGGTTCTTGGGCTAAACTGGGGACAAAAATGACAGAACAGGCAGTGTCAGGGCCTTTAGTAGGAGTCTCGATGAGAGACAGGAGCACTTCACCGGCCAGGGGACTCCCTAGAAGACACCCCAGAAACGCAAGACCTGAGGTCTGGGGTGGGAAGAGGCCGCCTGGAGGAGAAGGGTGGAAGTCTTTCCCCGTGCGGCGCCACCCCTGGAGTCGGTGCAGGTCCTGCACAGCGAGCATCCTCTGTGGCCGGGGGGGGGGGGCAGGGAGGGGGGAACCGCCCCTGGAGTCCGTGCAGGTCCTGCACACTGAGCATCCTCTGTGGCCGGGGGGGACACGCCAAGCAGGGCGACTCTGAGGCTAGCACGGACGCCCCTGATGCAGGACTGCTCGGCAGCAGCTCCAGCAGGGCCAGGGCCGGTTTCCGAGCAGGACAGAACGAGCAGCCCAGGATGGGGCTGGCAGACGGCTCCAGGGCAGCTGCTCCGGTGGGGGCGGGTGGAGGGTTGGCGTGTGGGGGGCACTGAAGCTGAGCCGTAGCACATGGTTGCTGTCTGTTTATTGGGCAGCGAGCAGGTTTAATGGGCCAGCCTGCAGGCCATGGAGAGGCGGCCCTCAGAGGAGCTATAGAGGAGGGAGGCCCCTCCCTCCTGTCCCAACTGCTCCAGCTCAGCTGGGCCCCGGGAGCCTGGGGCTCTGTGGGGCCCAGTGGGGTCCCTGCCCACCCCCTCCCCGCCCACTAGCCTGCGGTGGGGCCGAGGCATTGAGCAGGCACCTGGAAATGCCAGGCCCTGGTGTGGGAGGGGTCGGGTCTGCCCCTTACTATCCTCAGAGCCCCGAGGGTTCCCTGCAAGGTGTGGCCATAACAGTGGGGCGAGAGGACACCTGGCCAGGCACGACCTTTGCCCCGGCCCAGGCAGGCCTGCAGCCCCCAGCCCAGCGGCCCCCCGCAGCCCCCAGCCACCTCAATCACTCATTTCCCCACCCTCTGAACAGCTGGTGCTTCCAGGGAAATTACCTAATGAATCAACAATGCGGGGATTGTGGAGGCGGAATGGGCCTTCTCCCAGCACTCGGCCCACCGGGCACCGAGGGCACCTGCAGGGCAGCGGAGCCCCCTGCAGCCTCCCCTTCCCACCCCCACCCCCCACCCCCCACTGACTAAGGAAATCTGGAATTGGGCAGACCTGGGTGCCAGTCCCTGCACTGCCACGCGCCGGCTGTGTGGCCTCACACAAGTGACTGTACCTCTCAGTTCGAGTTGTTCTGCTCCGAACTAGCGGGGTTAGCATGGCGCCTTGTGCTCAGAGGCTGTGCTGATCGAGAGAGGGTTCGTGTGTGCTGCTTAGCGGGGGCCCAGCGTAACAGACCGCTCGGCATCAGGGAGCCTAATGATAACTACCATTACTTTACCTGCCCTGGAAATTCCCTTTAAGCCATTGTTTCCCTACCTGAGAAGTGGGGCCAGGAGCCTCTTTGCTTGAACGTGGTGGCAGGAACTGAAATGTCACAGCCTGTGGGAGGCCTCTGGCCTGATTTCTGCCCCGAGACCTCCTGGCTCCCAGCCTGGCAGCACAGCCCTGGGAATTCTGTAGAACCAGTTCCCTGGTCTAGCCATGTGGGACTCCCACGCCCTGCCCTCAGGGGAAGGAGGCCTGCTCCCAGGGTAGGCACAGGGCACTCAGGGCGAACAGCGGACAGACAGACCTGGTGCTGGGGCTGGGCTGGCAGCCGGTGGGCAGCCTGTTGGAGCCAGCCCCGAGCCGGGCACAGAGGGCCCATTGTTGTTGAGCCCGGCCAGGCCAGGCCCTCAAGGTCAGCCATTGCCGTGGAGTTTTGGGGTTTCGAGAAGTGTCGTCTAGACAGGGCAGCCCCCAGGCCCTGGCCTAGCCTTCCTGGGGTGGGGCTGTACCACAGGGACAGGCAGGGCAGCTGGTACCCATGGTTCAGACAGACAGGCAGAGGAGGCGGGGCTGGGGGCAGGGGGGCCAAAGCAGGAAGAACAGACGGGCATCATCCAGACGCTGCTGGCGGGGACAGACGCATTGGCCGCGATGACTCATTCGGGCCCTGGGGCGGCACCTGGACCTGAGCATCGGAAAACCGGAGTTACAGTCTTGACTGTTGCTGTGTGACCTGGGGCAGGTGAACAGCCCTCTCTGCGTCTCAATGGCTCAGTGGAAAAACCTATGGTTTGAAAACTCCGGGGTCAGAGACTTGGGCTCAAATTCTAGCTTTGCGACTTCCCACCGAGTTGTAGCTTTGGTGAGGGACCTCTGCGAGCCTTAGTTTCCTGATCTATAAAGTGGGGATAATAACAACCCTTTCCTCATTTCTAAGATGAGATGAAATACAAGATGTTTCGAATGGTGCCTGGCAGATAATGATTGTGTAATAAACGGTAACGACTGTAGCTATTGTTGCCGTCATCCGGATTTGTTCTGGATGAAACCAGACCTGCCTGGCACTGAGCCAGCACTCACGCTGGGAAGCACCTTTTCTGAGAGAGCATGCTAGAGGCCTTGCCCTGGCCCTGGCCTCAGTTGCCCTGCCGGTGAAATGGGCTCGCCCCAGCCCAGGCCACCCAGGCGGCTGAGGCAAGAGGCCAGGCCCTTGGTGGGGAATCCCCCACCCCAGCCTTTGCCTCCCTGCGCCCGGCTATTTTTAGCAAGATGAGTAGGAGTAGTTGCTCTTATCTCTGCCTGGTATTTTTGGCATGTCCTGACCAACCGGGCTCTCTGCCCTCGGTGCCAACAGCACCCACAGAGCCCAGCCTCCAGACCTGTGCCAGCATCTCCAGGTGGAAGGGATGCCTGTCCAGCCTCCCCTCACCTGCCTCTTGCGGCCTCTAGGCCACACACAGGCAGTCCCAGGTCTGAGGCTTGCGGGGGTCTTACATCTGCAAAGGGGAGCTGAGCACTGGCCTCCCCTCCCCCCACACCCTGTGCGGTTTCCATGGCAATGAGCACAAATCCCCCTTCACGAAGGAGCCTTGTTTGTTTTGCCCACAGAGCTCTGGAGACCAAGTCACATGCCTGGCCCCCCAAGTCTCCCACTCAGCCCAGCCAGTCCCCCAACCTGATCAGATGGACGGCCCAGGGTGACCCGGCTAAGCAGCCATCCACAGGGAGCCCAGGGGCGTCACCTCCCAGTCCCTTCCCCTCTTGGAGCCTCACTTCCCTTGTCTGTAGAATGGGCGTGTGGCACAAAACAGAACGTGTGACATGGCCCGTCCTAGGCGCTTGCTCATACACAGACTATGCACACTTTTCACTGTTTTTGACCAAAGCCCTTCACCTTCCTGAGCCTCAGTGTCTCCGCCTGCGAAATGGGGATGAAGGTCTGCGCGTCATTAGAGGGGCTGAGGCATTGAATGAATGACGTGTGTATAGTACTCAGCACAGTGCTGGGCCCTGCGCAAGTGGGCACCGCTCTCTCCTTGCGGCTGGTGTCTCCGCTGTTTATCATCATCATCATCACTGTCGTTGTTATCATGCCCAGTTAGGGGTGGGCTGTCCCCACCATGCCCTCCTGCTTCTCCATCTCCCTCCAGCTCAGGGAGGTGCTGGCTGAGCCCAGTGCCCCCAACCCTCCCCCCATATAACCCCCACCACCGTAACCCTGATTTGGGGGAGGGGCCATGCAGCCTGGCACAGCCCATTGTTTGGCCTCCCTGTTCAGCTGGGGCCAGGCGGTGGGGGGGGGGGGGCGGGGCTACCAGCTGTGCGGTGACATTCCGCAGCCCTGCTAACCGCTGCTCCTGACTCTGGTGGCTAAATTGAGTCTCGGTTTCCTTAAAATGACTATTTATTGCTTTAATGCAGTATTGAGTATTTACTGAGTGTTGGCAAAAAGGCTGGCCCCGTGCGGGCTCCACGAGGCTGCCCGCCAGCAGGGCTGCTCCAGGAGGCCTGGGGGGGTGGGGGGGTGCTCAGCCCCTCTTTTCCAGAGGAACAAAGGCCCCTCCGATGCTCCCTAGGCTGGGCTGCAGGGGCGGGGTCATGGAGTCTCTGATCTGGACCACCCCCTCCCCTGGGTAGTCTGTGTTTGGAAGGACAAGGCTGGCCTGACACCCCCACCTGCCCCTCACCAGCCGTGGAGAATTGCTGGCCTTTGAATAGAGCAGGCAGCAGCTGAACCCACCAGCCCCCGGGTAGCCCACCTCTTCAGCAGGGCCAGCCCATGCCAGCCTGGGGCATCTCAGCTGTGTCCCCCTGCACAGACACCCCCTGCCACCACACCCGCCAGTGAGGGGGGGCAAGGGCCCTCCATGAGGGCTGCACCATTGTCCCTAGGGTTAATGCAAATGCTAACCAAAAAAAAAAAAAGTAGAAACCTTATATTGCGGGTGAAGGCGGACTCATTTTCATCAGGGTTACAGTGTATAGGAGCCCGGGCCCGGCCCTGTGCTGAGGGCCCCAGAGCTCAGGAATCCCCATCACCTGGGAGGAACTCCTATTTGTGCCCTATTTTACAGATCGGGAAACTGAGGTTTGAGAGGCCTGGCCCGAACCCAGGGCTGGCCGCTGGACTCCTCGCTGGACTTCCAGGATCCCGGGGTGTGTTGAGGGCTGCAGGAGGAGGGGCTGGGCTCAGGCAGGCTCCCTGGAGGCAGTGCCCACTGCATCTGGTCCTGAAAGATGGAAAGTCTTCAACCCACAGCCTCAGAGGGACGGGGGCAGGCCAGACAGAGGGATGGGTTAGAGCCAAGGCGCACAGGTGGGCCAGCGAGGGTTCCCGAGTGCCGGGTGGCTGTGCGGGCCTGACCAAGCGCGTGGGGCCAGGTCAGGGAGAGCTGGTCTTTGTGTGGCTGGAGCCTCAAATCCATTTCTGGAGAGAGGAAGCATTCCTCTAGTTGTGGGGGGCGGTGGCAAGTTGAGGGCAAAGGAAGCAAGGGCAAAAGGAAGGAGGGAAGTGGGGCGGGGAAGCTGACGAAGTGCCAGCAGCGGTGACAACGGCAGCCGATGTGTCTGTGTGGCCTTTCCTCTGTGCCGCTCTGAGTGCCCCGCTCGTGTTCAAATGTGGAAGGAGAGCCTGGCCGGCCGAGGACTGTGCAGGCCGCACGCTGAGAAGCGGGGGCCGCTCTGTCCTTTCATGGGGTGGAGAGACTCGGAAGACCTCCGAGCAGGCGCCAGTCTGACTTGTACGCCCGAAGAGTCAGGAGGCAGGCAGGGCGGGTACCCAGGGGCAGAACCGGAGGAGGAGAGGACCGGGGGCTCTCGGTCCTGCCCTCGGCCCTGGGCGTACGGTGGGCGTCACCTTCAGGGGAGCTGGTCCGAAGGAGCGGAGCTGAGGAGCAAGTGACAAGTGGGGCGTTTTCTCCCTTTTTATATTGTGAAAACCATCGTTGCCCGCAGTACAATAAGTCCAGGCAAAGCAGAGGTGGGTCAAAACGGACAGTCCCCCCCTTCCCTCCGTCCCCTTCCCAGTGGCAGTCGGTTGACTGATGGGGAACGTTCCAGACCTTTCCTTCATGTGAGCAAGAGTGTTCTACACACATGTGGTTGCTTTTCCTGCCTGCAGGACCGCATGTGTTGTGCACTTGCTCGCTCCACTTAGCAACATGCTAAGAACATGTCAGGGCACATGGATTTACCTCATGTTTGCAACCACAACATAACAGTGCAGGGAATGGGTGAGCTGCGATTTATGGGCCCCGGGGGGCCGCGTGGCCAGCGCTTCACTGTTACACACACAGCGTGTTGGCAAACGTCCTGGTACGGACGGAGGTCTTTGCGCACGCGTGCCGCCTGACGGGGACTGGGGTGTGGACACGCTGGGCTGGGCTGTCCTGGGGGCTCCGGAGCAGCCCAGGAAGCAGGCAGGTGAAGGGGTCGGGGGCCCAGGGGAGGGAGCTTGAGGGAGGGGTCGGTGCTCCATAACAGAGGTGGTGGCTCAAGGGCGTTGGGCACAGAAGTGTCAGGCGAAGCCAGAAGAGGACAGAGCCCTGGGGGTCCTGGCCTCTAAGAGCAGATGGAGAACCAGGAACCTGCACGTAGGTGCGGGGAGACCAAGACCACGTGCTGTCCGAGTTTCCAGAAGAAAGGGATGTCTAAATGTGGCAGATGGCAGAGGAGGGCATGGGTTTAGATGTCCAGCCCGTTGCACAGTCCTGGCACATAGTAGCTGCTCAGTAAGCATTGGCCGGTTGAGTGAATGAATGACGAGGCCCTCGAGTCTGGAAGGTGCGTGTGTGTTTTCAGTCAGATGGTGGCTTTGGGAGAGTGGAGGAGGCCGAACCCAGGTTGAGCGGGGTAGGAAGCACAGGTGCGGACGTGGTAGCAGCGGGGCAGACAGATTCCCCCCGGAGCTCGATGGCCAGGGAAGGGGAGAGCTGGGCCGGTTGAGGAGTGTCCTGGCAGGGCATCTGCTGGGGAAGTGCGTTGGAGTTTGGGGCTCAGGGCTAGGGACTGTCCCTGGGGCCAAGCACCTGTAGGGACCTCGCTCGCTGTCGGCGGGTGGTCACCACCTCATCATGTCTTCCCCAGAACCCTGCAAAGGCGGATGATAACCTCCCACTTTACGTATGAGGAAACTGAGGCTCTGGAGGTGGAGTCACGGGCCCAGGGTCCCAGAGCTAAGATGAATCCACATCTTCTAGACCCCAAAGAAGCCCCCACCTCTCACCTTCACCCAGGGCCTCCTGGGGTGGTGCTTAGCGAGGGGTCATGTTAGACAGGGAGCGAGGAGGCCTCAGGGAACCGGTTCCTTTTGCCCGCAGTGTGGGAGGAGCCTGCGCACTTTTGCTCTCCTGTGAAAGCCCCGAGACGCTTCCCTGGGTAAGGGACCCAGGTGCCGTCGGACTTGCGTGCCATTTACAAGTGGGCATGGAGCCCGTGACAGGCCTGGGGTCCAGCCCAGCCGGGGGGCTCTCTGGGTGGGAGGAGGGGATGGTGGGGGTGAGGGGTGGGGAGGGAGAGGGTGGCAGGCATAGGCGGAGAAGCCGGGAGGGCATCCCAGGCGGCAGACCCGCATAGGTGACCAGGGTGTGTGGGCAGAGGCAGGGAAGCCTCTGGGGCACCGGCAGAAGGTGGGGACCCCCGGGGCACGAGACAGGCTGGGGCAGGGCTGGCAGGGGGCGGACACAGGGATGGCTGGCTCTCCTGGGTGTGAGGACGGAGGGAATGTTGGGTGCAGCCAGGAGAGGGTCACTAGCAGGAGCAGGAGGGGCGGTGGGCGGGGGCGGGGGGGGGACTGGCCAGTCACTCCCCGCTCTGCCTGGACCTCTGGCCCCACCCGGCAATAACACGGTAGCTGCTTTCAGGACAGCCAAACCTTCCCAGGCCTTTTCTCCCCAAAACAGCTTCCCCCAGCATGTCGCCAAGTGGCCTACAATTTGTGGTTGTGTGCGTGTGTGATGTGGTACCCGCATGCCCAGGTGTGTCCCTCGGCACTTGTGTGGGTCCGTGTGTCTGTTTCCATGTGTTTCTCTGTGTCCTTGTTGGTCCTGCGTGTCCATGTTCTTGTGTGTCAGTGTGCACCTGGGGCTCCGTGCTCCTGCGTGTGTGTCTGCAGGTGCCTGTGTGTTTGCCTGCGGGAGTCGATGGCATTCCGGTCACCTTACGCACGTGTGACTGTGTCCACATGGGTGTGTCCATGTGTGTTACGGTTCCGTCCCTGTGCGTGTCTGTATTTGCGAGGTCATGTGGCTCTGGGGCCGGGGCTCCGGTGTACCAAGGGCAGAATGAAGAAGGTCACAGGTGCCCAGAGTCCCTCAGAACCAGGCAGCCCACTTCCCGCCCCCAGGGTGACCTCCCAAGCACCCCAGGCCACAGGGCCAGGCGGGAGCCACAGTGACCAGGGCAGAGGTGGGGGTGGCCGGTGAGAGGGACGGAGCTTTCAGAGGAGGCCAAGGGCAGGGCTCCTGGGCCAGAGGTCACCTTGGGCGGAACCTGCCTGAGCAACAGGGGCCAGGCCCCCTGCACTGCCCTGGGCCCCCACCTGCGTCTTTCGCAGAAACCTGGCCCTGGGACACCTCCCCAGACCGAACGCCCAGCATTCTCTCCGGCCTGTGCCTCAACCGCCCAGAACAGGCCAGCAGGACCGGGTGTCCCAGAGCAGTTCCTGACCTGGATCTGGGCGACGCCCCTCCAAGGGGAAGACCCCTGAACCAGCCCCAGTGGCCTCCCAGGGAGAGACACTCAACCACATGAGTAGAGGCAGCGGCTACCCCCACACGTGGGGAACACGTGGGGTTTGTAAGCAGTTGCGTGTGGGTATAAGTGTGTAAACTCGCTTGGAGATCACCCTGTAGACACAGTTGCACACAGGTGCAGTCCCAGAAGGTCGCACATGCCAGTGTGCACATGAGTGTGTGTGGACAGTGTGGGCATGCGTGTGGGCGCAGACACTCCTGTTTGCATGCGTCTGACCCGCAGAGGTTGGCGTGAGTGGCCGTGCGTGTGTACGGATGTGTGCACATGTAGTGCCGAGGTGCACATGAGCGTTGGCAGGCGTGTGTGGGTGGATGTGGGTGGCGCCCTACAGACTGTTGGCGTGTGCGATCCAGCCGTGCCCACATGTGTGTGTCCAGGGAGGTGTGCGTATGCGTGGCGTCCTGTGCACCATGGTGGGAAGTTGTGCAACGGGTGAGCTCACGTAGGTGTAGGTAGGCTTGTGCACACACAGACCTCTTCTCCCAGACCAGGCCGGCTGCCACCTCTGTGGTTAGTTACCTGGGGGACAGCAGGACAAACACACAGCGGAGGGACACTCGAGGTGGCAGAGTGGGCACAAGGGACACGGGGGGCGTGGGCACCTCCCAGCCCTCCCAGAGCTTGGCATCCGGGCACATTTCTCATGCCCAGCTTATCGGCGCTGTGGGAGAATTCGGTCCTACCACAGCGAACCCCCCACTCTGTCCGCCACCACTGCCACCACCGCCACCGCCAAGCACGAGCTGGGGGGAGGGGACCGGGCTCGGAAATCGACCATAAATTTCTCAAGATGCTTTAATTTTTTAAAAGCCCCAAGTAGATGCTTTGCATTGCGAAAATCCACAAATATCGGCTAAATGAGGTGCGCCAGGAGAAGCCCCAGCCAGGCCCGCAGTCCGCCCCTCCCAGCAGCTGGGCCCGGGCTCAGCTGGGGCCCCTGGCCTGGCCAGCGGGCCGAGGGGCCCATCTTTGTTCGGAGCGGGGCTCCGGCTGCAGAGTGGCTGGGTAAATAGTCGCCGCAGTAATCGCAGGCTGA
Organism: Glossophaga mutica; assembly: GCA_039655065.1. Taxonomy (NCBI): domain Eukaryota; kingdom Metazoa; phylum Chordata; class Mammalia; order Chiroptera; family Phyllostomidae; genus Glossophaga; species Glossophaga mutica. The sequence goes on from CM077305.1 coordinate 212,255,580, forward strand.
TTCCAACTAATTAAATCCTGCGCCAAGAGCCCACTCCAGCTAGTATCCCGAGAGGCCACGAAAACACAGACACCCCAGACAGGGCTTTGCTCCAGGTCGGGTCTGGCTCTCTTAATCCCGTATCTTTTGAAAGATAGGCGAGTCCCGGGATGAGGGGTCAGCGGGCCTGCCCCGCTCTGAGCGGTGGAATTTTTCAATAACCAGCAGCTGGGTCACCAGGCACACAAAGGCAGCGCAATATCCTGTGGGCTTACGCGGGAGAGAGCTCGGGCCACGCAGAGCCGGCTCCCTCCAGGCCCGGGGCGGTGCCCCCCCACAGCCGGGGCCCCCAGTGCTGAGAGGCCGCCTGGCCAGGCCTCCACTCCGCTCCCACAAGGACAGAGTGCCTGGTCCGCAGCCTCTCTTGCCCCCTCCTCCCAAACCAGGCTTCCGGGCAAATTCATCTTCCTTATTGAAAACCAGCCTTGGCGCTTTCAGGCCCCAGCTGCGGCTTCAGGGGCAGCCTGCCCAGGGCCAGGGCTGCTGGGACCAGCCCCACTTCAAGGGACAGTGGGTACCCCTTACTCCAGGAGCCCACCTTGCACAGGGCAAAGGTGCTCAGCTCTGGAGGGAAAGACCAGGGTTCAAATCCCCAGGGGGCCGGTCCGCCCGAGGAGATCCTGGCTGGGCCACGCACTGGCTGAGGACCTTGAACAAGGAGCTCACTTGTCCTGTCTGTGAAATAGGGCTCATCAGTCAGTATGAGGTTACCGGGGGGATTAAGCGAGGCCGGGTGACCAGGCCATGGCAGCTCCCTGTCCCCTCCCCCAGCCTCAGTCTCTTCCACTGCGTAATGGGGACCCGGCCCCGGGGAGAAGCAGGGTGTGCGCCCTCGAGGGGCACACACACACTGTAGAGGGCTGTCCTCGGCAGGAATCACACAGCACATGTGAGAGTGATTAGAAGCTGCAGAGCGCCGCTTGATTTTATTTTATTTTCTCCCAGAGAAACAATAGTTGCCCCTCTCCCGAGTCTGGAATGCTTTCCACCCCGGGTCTGGGACCCCTCATTTAAATTGGCTGCGAAGGGACAGGCGCTGTGAGCTCGGGAGGAGGTTGTTAGGGATGGAAAGCCGGGGCCCAGGAATTTACAATCCGTTACTTGAGAGGTGTCCTGCCTCCCCCTCACCCTCTCCAGGCCTAGGCAAGCCCAGAATGTGCCGTAAAGATGTCACGTGGGGAGGGGGTGCCGAGGAGGGACCCAGGGCCTGGCCTGGGTTGGGGGGTGGTACACAGCCAGGGACGGGGTCCCGGCTGCATGCGTCCCAGCCGGATGGGCCTGGGTGAGAGCTTCCCTCTCTGAGCCTCAGCGCCCCTGTCCAGCAGGACACAGGGAGGGCTGGGTGTGCGGGAGTGTTTGGTTGAGTGCGCACCCCCGCAGCCCAGTAATGTCAGCTGTGAGGCAGGCGATAGCCCGGTAATGGCGAGCTCCCCGGACCCAGGGGGTGCCTTGCACAGGCACTTGGTCAAAACTGTGCCCCTCTCACTACCCGCCTGTGCCAGGAACTCTGCTCACGTACCAAGCAAGAGACTCCTTTGTCCTTTGCCAGATCACACACAGGCCCTCTCCGTTATTGGGGCCTCTGACACTTCGTAGCTGTGACGCTTGGCACAAAGCTGAGCCTCGTTTTTCTCATCTGTGAAATGGGCCATCACTCGCCCTGCCTTGCAGGGTTGAAGGGGAGTAGGGTAAATGACGCAGGAGCCGGCCCAGAGCCGGGCACATGCAGGCGCTCAGCCAGCCGCTGCTGCTGTCAGGGCTGGGCCCCTTCTAAGGGAAAGGGCATTTGAGGGGACCTGGGGGAGTGAGCCCGGCCACGGACAGGAAGGGGGAGGGCACAGCATGCAGGTGGCTGCGCACTGTGGGCACCTAACATACCAGGTCCCACAGACAACTCCCCTCCAGTGGGAGGGTCAGATCGGCACACCGAGTAGCAGACTGACGGTGGGTCAAATGTGGGGACAGCTGTCGGGGAGAGGGAGGACCCAGGGGTCACTCAGGCAGAGGTGAGGGCGGCTGTTGGTGGCCTCAGGGAGATCCTGGAGGCAGGGGAGGAGACCCGGGTCCGGAGGCCAGTGAGCAGTGCTGGGACGCTGAGGTGGCTCTGTCCTGGCATGAGGAGGAGGAGGAGGGCCAAGGCAGAACTGCAGCCCTGAGGGTCCCCGTCAGGGGCCGCAGCTGCCCTGCGTGCACAGTCCTAGGTGGTGACCTGGGGTGCGAGTCTCCAGGCACACCAGTTTCACCGGGTCCCCAGGCTCCGAGACACTCAGTTTCTGCTCCTGGCAGAGTTGGCGTTGGTGGCATTGCCCGGAGCCCCTGGGGACGGGCCCAGCTGGGCCAGTCAGCGTTTCTGTCCCCATTTCCTGGAGACCCCCGGTCCGCAGCCCTGAGCAAGGACAGTCCTCGGAGGTGAACCTTTAGGAAGCTTGTGCTCAGGGGTGGTGGGAGCAAGCAGCAGGGGAGGAGGGCGCACCCCGAGGGGAGACTGCGAGGAGATGCCCCGCCAGTGCGGCCGCTGGGGGAGGGGAGCAGAGTAAACAGCCACTGCCCTGTCCTCTCTGCGGGCCGCGGCCAGGTACACAGGCCTGTTTGGACAGCTGCCTTGTCTGTCCCTCTGTTTGGGAGATGCTGGCTGATAGATGGGGGTGGGCCGACTGTTAACCCCTCGCTGCCTGCAGTGCCGCATGCTCACGGCCTCCCTCTGCGGGGTGCGGTGGAGCCAGAGGGTGGTCCTGGCTGCCCCCACCCAGCCTCTCTCTAGGGGATGCCTGGAGCTCTGAGTCAGGGACAGTGGCTAAAGGACAAAGTGAGGAGGGCTCCAGGGCGTGGACAGTCTGCACCCACCACCAGGGAGCCAGGGACAGAGGTGTCCTTCCCCGTGAGGAGAAGGGGCAGAAGCTCTCTGTCCAGAACGCTCCTCCTCAGACCACACCCAGGCCCTCGGGAGCCTGGACTGCCTACGTTTATGAAAAAGCCAACTGCCAGGCGTTCCCGGGGCTGCCCCTCTTCCCAAGTGGCTGCTCAGCCCGGAGTGGAGGAAGGAGGTTCGGGGCCACAGCAGCAGGCCACCCTGCGGTGTGGGAGATGAGGTTCATATCAGCTGGCGGGTGGGCGCACTGGGCTCAGACCCCGGGGGCCTGAGCTGGGGGGACTCAGCCAGAGGACAGTGCGGACGCTGCTCTGGGTGTCTGTGCACCTGCTGTCTCCACGTGGACCCCACCCACCACCACGAGTCCCCCCTCAGCCCCTGACCCCCCATCCACCAGGCACCCCAACAGTCCAGGGAGCACCCGGGCTCCCCCCACCCCCGAAAAAGCCAGCCCACTTAACACCCTACGTGGCTCTCAGGTGACCCACCCCTTTCTCCCACTCCAGTATCCTGGCCTGCCTGCGCCTCGCACCTGCGGGGGCCCCAACAGCGGTCCCCTCAGCTGGCCCCCTACTCCCACGCAGTGCTCCCCCCACCCTCGGTCCCTGCTCTGCAGCCAAAATGATCAAAGTGTAAATCACTCGAGCCCCTCCCCGCTTCAAACATGTCAGTGGCTTCCCGCGGCTCTTGAGAAGAAGACAAAAATCCTTTAAACGGCCCACAAGGCCTTCGACAGGGCACGGGTTAGATACACTAGGGGCTGTCCTCCCCATGGCTTGGCGGGCAGCTGAGGGGCTCCAGGCCTAGGGACCGGTCCTCTCTGACTGTTCAGCAGGTGGGAGGAGGCAGAAGGGGATGCAAAAACAGTTTGTAGAGTAAATTAGCATGCGAATGAAACAAACAACAACAAAAAAAGTGGACAATAGCCCCAACCAGTGCTCGTTTCAAAACCAATAGTAAAAGTAGGGGCAGCGGGGATAACGGTGCGCACCGGCTTGGGTGCGTATTGGTGTGGGTGGAAGGAGGCTCGGGTGGAAGACGGCTCCGGTGGCCCCTGCGGCGGGGACCTGGATGGCGAGGGGTGGGTGGGGGAGACAGAAGCGGACAGACACCTTTGTACACTTGCATGTTAAACCATTACCTGGTCAAAAAGAAACTCGCTGATTATTAAGATGCCGACTGTTTTAAGTCCCTGCACACTCAAGCAGGCTCCCGGGACTCTCCAGCCTCCTCCTGTTCCACGTCACTCCCCCTCCCCCGCACACCTTCCGCACCTTTTGTTTCTGGTGAATGGTTGTTCCCTCCTTGGGCCTTGGCGCTCGCTCTTTCCTCTGCTGCCTGGCCTCCCCTGGCCCATCTTCCTCATCTCTCAGTCTCAGCCCAAACCTGTCTGGAGAAGAGTGACCTTTCCCACATATCACCGGCCCCCCACCACCCCCGCGCTCAGGAGCAATCGCGCCTAACTTTCTGTTCACCTGTCTCCCTTCTCAGCACGGAGGTCCGCCCGGGCAGAACCTCTGGCTCACTCACTGCGCCCCAGCGCCCAGCATGGCTCCTGGCACACAATAAGCACCCCATCAGTGTTCGGGGACTGGGTGAACTGACAGGGGGGAGAGGACGCCCTGGGAATTCTGAAGAGGGGGCTGTGGCCATGGGGGCTGGGACGTGCCCCCCTGAGCCTTGGAGCCCCAGGATTTTGCCGCATTCACAGGTGGGTGGCGCTGCCCGCAGAGGGTGCTGCAGGCGCAAAGCCCCGGCTGCTGGGTTTCGCTAGCAACCTGTCTGCCAATCCCGGCTCCTCCACACCCAAGCTGTGTGTCCTGGGCAAGTTACCTTCCCTCTCTGCGCCTCGGTTTGCTCCTCCGCCAAATGGAGGCGTTGGCAGCGACCTCTCCGCGTCGCTTGGGGCGGGGTCGGCGGACCCCACGGGGAAGGCGCGCGCACAGGCGGGAAGGCGCGCGCACAGGCGGCACAGGATGAGTGCTAGGGGAACTGCGGTAGGCGCGGAGAAAGGGTTAAAGCCAGGAGCTTTTTAATTGTCAAATGACTGCGGGCGATTAGCGCTGGCAGCTTCCTCAATAATCGCTCTTCTCTATACCTGCTGGGAGCTTAATTAAAAAACAAAGAGGCTCAATTTAAAGGCCATTACTATGCTAATGCAGCCGGGCGGGCGGTGATTAAGCGGCTCTGGCGGGCGGGCGGGCGGCTGGGGCGGGGCGCCGAGCGATCAGTTACCCACTAAACAGACCGTCGGGCGGCGGTGCGCGGTGGTGCCCGGCCCTGACCCACCCTGGTCGCCCCTTGCCCGCCCCCAGCCGGCGGGAGCCCCCTAGCTGAGGCCCAAGGAGGTGGTCTCCCAGAGCCTCTTCTTACTGGCTAGCAAAGGGTCGGCTCTGGGTAGGAAAGAAACGCCGTCCGCACCTCCCAGGACTCCTCTTCCAGAACGTCCCCTCCTGCCTCCCCGCCACCTTGAGTCCGGCTCCTCTCCTGCACCCATAGTTCAGGTTAATCTCAGGCCCCTCCGCTAGGGGACGTGCTCTGCCCACAAGCTGTGGCTGTGTCCCTGCAAAAAGTCAGCCAGGCGTGAGAGGCTGATGGCTGGGAACAGGTCTCAGGCTCCCCGACCGCCAGGGCAGTTGCTCCTCTGTTCCGACCTCCTTCCAAAGTCCTGGAAGGCAGGCTGACCAGGCTCTAACTCACAGGCTGGGTGACCTGCGTGAGGAGGGGGCTCCTGTCTCCCATGGGGTCAGGAGGCATAGGCGAGGCCCTGCTTGGGAAGCTCTGAGCGCAGGGCTGCTTTGACATGTAGGAGTGCGTGGCAGGGTGGGGTCAAACCTTGACAGCAGGAGTGCGGGTGTGTGTTTGTGTGTGTGGTTGGTGGGGGGGATCCAGATCTCATGAGAGAGGCTGGGCAGGGAGGCCCTCACTGACTTGGCTGACAAAGTCAGCGGTCTCTCTGGCTGCATCAAGAGGAGTATATTGTGGAGAACAAGGGAGGAGGTGGTTCTTCTTGCCACTGACGGACTGAGTTGCTGGGTGCCATGCTTTGAGGGCTGTTTGGACAGACTCAGACTCGGGGTCTGCGTGTGAAGAAAGAGCCACCGGAATCAGGGTGTTTCAAGCAGGATGGGGAGGTGCTGGGCGGCTCTCTGAGTCTCCGAAGGGCAAGAAGCAGCACAGTCAGTCCATACAGTTTTGATGCCTCGCGAGTTTCCGGTGGCTGCCTGGTAAAATCCGTGATCGGAGACTGTTGTCGTTTATGGGTGACACTGAACACCGCCCTCCCTGGGCCTGGGGGAGATTTTAACTTGGTCACTTAGCCAGTACAAGGTACAACGGGCCGCAGCGAAACTGTCCGTGGCGATGTGTCACTGGCTACAGACCAACCAGAGAGGCAGACCTGGGTCCCCCGTGCGTTGCAGTACGGGCCCAGACCTGATGACAGAGCCAGCCTTGCCGAAATGTTCCATGGAGAAGGATTTATCTCAATGAAAATAATTTTAGTAAAATAAAAACGAACATGGGAAAAAGTTGTAAATTATTTAGCTGAGCTAGAAAAAAAAAGGATAAAAAAACCTAAATGGCCTGGGTGGAGTTTGTTCCAGAAAGTACTCACTAGCCCTGGTCTTGCCCTGCTTAGAAGGTTCTGGTCTGTGTCCGGGGAGTCCAGAATCCTTGGGGTCAGGACGACGGGCCCGATGTCAGCTGGGTCAGCTGCCACGCTGTGCAGCGGGGCCCTGGATTTCTCCTTGAGACCTCCCTGTCCCTGACACCCGGAGTGCACCGAGGGGCGGCGGCCCTGCGTCCTGTTTCCCGCTGGTCCCTCATCCCCTGACACAGGGCTCGGCAGCGGTGGGTGTTTGGTAAATACTTGCGGAACCGACTCATCCTATAGTGAAAACCTCAAAAGGCAGTTTCTGCTTTCAAAAGGGGGAATCACGGCATAAGATGTGGCACAGAGCCCTTTCTGGGTAGCTCAGTTGGTTAGAGCGTCGTTCCAGTGTGCCAGGGGTGCGGGTTCGATCCCAGGTCAAAGCACATACAAGAATCAACCAATAAATGCATGAATAAATGGGAGAACAAATCAGTTTCTCTCTCTCTCTCTCGAATTGATTTAAAAAAAATAAGTAAAAAGACTGGCACAGAGCAAGTGTCTAGGTGTGTGTGGAATAGATGGGTGGATGGGCGGGTGCGTGGATATGTGGCTGGCTGGCTGAGAGGATGGATGGATGGGGCGTGTTGGATCGCTGGGCGAGTGGATGGATGGCTGGCTGTCGGCTGAGTGGCTGTGGGAGTGGGTGGATGGATGGAGTGGCTGTGGGAGTGGCTGGATGGGTGGATGGATGGGAACAACAGATACGTTGGTCTGTTCTCTTTAGCCCAATGCTCAAGGCCCCCAGCTTGACCCTTCTCCTTTCTCCCCTGTACTCCAGGCTGAGTGACCCGCTGTCTCCCTAACCTTGCATATGGTCTCCATTTTCTTCTTGCCTTTGCTCTTTTTCAACCTCTCCCTCCCAAAATTGTCTCTCTGCTTCTCTCCCCTAACAGAGCCCAGACTCGGAAGCCAGACACACCTGTTTCCATCTCAGCCCAACCACTTCCCCGTTCAATCCTTTGCACTTTTCATGGCCTCCTTCTCCAGGAAGTCTTCCATGATCCCAACCCTGCCTGGATCCCTTCAGGTCCTACCCTGGATCCCTCAGCCCTCCCTGGGCACACGGCTCTGGCGAGGCCTGTTCTGCCCACTCAGGACCCTTGAGGTATGGGGGTTGGGTCCTCAATTTCCACCTGTGTTTTCAGCCCCTCACCTCTGTAACCTTGGCACACCCAGCTGCAGGCCAGGGTACGGGCCCACAGCTCTGAGCTGAGCAAGCAAGAGCAGAGTCATTCCAAGTGGTGGGCACCAGGGAGGAGGTAGAGACAGGAGCGGGGCGGGGGGGTGGGGCGGTGCTTCAAGCACAGGGAGGTCCAGGAAACAGGCAGCAAGGCGGGAAGAAGGAGCAGGAGCTCCCGAGTCCCAGCTTCAGTCCCAGCTCTGCTGCTGAGCGGCTGCTACCCTCTGAAGCATCACTTTCTTCTCTTGTGAAAAGAGGGTGGCAGTGCCTGCCTCTCAAGGGCCTTGTGCAGGAGGGGTCCGTGTGCAAATAAGGCACAGGGCGTGGCATGTCGAAAACAATGAATCTGAGTAGGTAACAGTAGCAATAATAACAGCTGCTGTATTTGGCACCTAAGAGCTGGCGACTCGGAGACAATGGGAGAAGGGCCCCCAGGATCAGCTTCGGGGGTGGGGGAGTGTTGGTGCGAACACGAGAGGAGCAGGCTCCTACCGTGAGCCCAGCACAGGCTCCGGTTCACAGAAGGTGCCTATTGAAGGTTGGGTGGATGAATGAATACCTGAATCAGCACACGAACTGAATTGCCAGTGAAGGGCAGAAAAAAGAGGAAGCGTGTCAACACAAGGGTTAATGAAATGGCACAGGTGGAGACCTAGCTGGGCCTGGCCAGGAGCTCACAGGCCCCCCCATGCCTCTTGGCCTGGTTTTCCTGCAACCCATCCCGTCTGGAGGGTGTGGGAAGGACTGTCAGAGGGACATGATGTTCCACCTTCCATCTCTTCTGGACCACTGGCTCTCCCTGATGTCACCAGAGGAGCCCCGCATCTCCAAATGGAAAAGGGGCTCCCGGGGCAGAGTCTGGGCACCTCCCAGGATCAGAGTCCCCGAGATGGCAAGCCATGTGCCCACAGCAACTCCTTCTATTGGAGCGTGTATGTGAGAGAGTGTCTGTGTGTGTGTGCAGTGTGTGTGAGAACGTGTCTGTATGTGTGGGTCTGCCCTGGCAGCTCCTAACAGTGTCTCTGGCTTCGGCCCCTCGGAACTCCAGCCGCCCCCAGATGCACCCACGTGGCTGTTAGAAGGCAGCTCAGACATAACGTGCGGACTTGCACTCCTGTCTCTCTCCTCCCCCACCCTACCTCAGTCTCCACGTCATTTCCTGGCGACCGCATCCTCCCGGTTGCTCAGGCCCCCAGACCTCAGACTCGCCCATGCTTCCATCCTTCCACAAGCTCCCGGGTCCCTGTTTTCACAATGCACCCCGGGTCTGACCACTTCTTAGCACCTCACCTGCTCTCAGCCAGTCTGAGCTGACACCATCTTTTGCCTGGATGATTGATAGAACCTCCCAACCCATATCCCAGTTAGAATGTCAGCCGGATCACGTGCCCCTTTGCTGGAAGTTCTCTGTTGAGTCAGAGACCACTGTCCCCTTCCATCGCTTACCTGTGGCGTCTCCGGCCACATGGGCCTCTGGTCGTTTCCCCAGCACTGCAGATCCACTCAGGCCTCAGGGCCTTTGCACTTGCTGTTTCCTCTGTGGGGAGGGTGTACCCCATAGTCCTTCCTCCTCAAATACCTCAGGAAGCCTCTGACTGTCGCTTGTGAAACCTCTCTCACCCCACCACTCTTCCCTGCTTCATTTTTCTTCCTCTGCAGGGTCACGAGCTGTTAAACTTTGCATGCCCTGTGTACTCAGATGTATCAGTTTGTGGCCTGTTCCCTGCCTGGTTCAACAGGATGGAAGGAAGGGGGAGGTTTGGGAGGGACCGTCCTGCTCTATCCCCAGCCTCCAGGCACTGCTTGGCACTGTAGCGGGAGCTACATAAATGTGCGGAATCGGGGAATGTGTGTACCCCGGGGTCCAAGCTGTGCCCATCCCTCCCTGGTCCTGGCCCTGGCCCCTGACCTCCAACCCTGCCTGGGGGCTCCCGACAGCGCCCGGGCCCGGATCAAAGGGCCGAGGAGCCCGCCACCCCGCACAGCTGGGTCTGTGCCCCGCAGGAAGCGCCAGGGCAGCCCTCCCGGCAGGCCTAGCCCCGGCGCGGCGAGGCTGCGGAGAGGCCCTGCAAGGCCCGCGCGCAGGCGGCTCGGTCCGAGCGCCCGGCCACACCGCGCATTCCAGCCGCGTGATTGACGCGCGCACCGGGGCCCCCGCCTGCGGCTCCCGCCGCCTCCCGCCCGGCCCGCCGCGCCGCCGCCGCATCAAAGCAGATGTTTGCAGCTGGTTTGAGTTGGATCCCCATCAACAGGCCCCTTTTTGTCTCAAAATAAAAAACAGCTACGCCCGGAATGATAAGGACGCGGCAGGCACGTGGGGGAGATGTCAACGAGCTGGGAGGGAGGAGGCCGGGCAGCTCCCTCCGCCTGTTCTCCCCCATCAGCTTCTGCAAGTGACAGGCAGACTGGAGCGGCAGCAGCTGGGCCCCCAAAGGTGTCCAGGGCCCTGTCCCTGCAGCTCCTGTGAACTCCAGCGCATCCCTCAACAGGCATCTCACAGACATCACAGTTGACAGGGTCGTTTGCCAGCACGCTCACTGCACAGGGGCCTGCTCTGCGGGCTGTGACCCTTCCCTCCCGGGGTCCTCCCCACCGGTGGGCGAGGCAGGCGCAGCACAGGGAGGGTAAACGCCTTAGTCTTCCCACAATCACCTGGAAGGTGGGCGTCGTGGGCCCCAGCTTTCAGATGGGAAAACGGGTTCAGAAAGTGTGGTTGGCTTGCCCCGAGGTCGGACAGCTAGTGAGTGGCAGAGCTGGGACTCAGACCCCCAGACCAGTTCTGCCCCCAGAAGCAGGTGAGCTGCATGTCACGGCACCTTTCTCAGAGTCCCCAGCTCTCCTCCAGGTAGACTCTCATCCTTTCCTTTCCTTTCCTTTCCAAGATTTTATTTATTTATATTTAGAAAGATGGGAAGAGAGGGAGAAAGAGAGAGAGAGAGAGAAACACCCGTGTGAGAGAGAAATCTCAATCAGCTGCCTCTCCTAATATTCCCCGACGGGGAACTGAACCTGCAACACAGGCCCGTGCCCCAGCTGGGAATGGAACCCACCACCTCTGGCTTTGCGGGATGATGCCCACAAACGGAGCCGCACTGTCAGGGGGGCTAGCACACCTTTCTTAGCCTCCCAGCTTGCAGAGCAAACCCCATTAGGGCGCTCATCACGCAGCACCAGCCCCCGCGGGACCACCTTCGGCCTGACCCCTTCCCCAGTCATCCTGGCTCACAACCCTGGCTCATGGTCCACCTCCGTGGGTGTTTGCTGGGTGAATTCAAGAAGGCGTGGCCAATGGGGACAGAGGGGCTGGGGATTTAGGAGCCAAGCCTGGTGGTCCCCATGGAGGAAGGGTCCAGAGACTGTGGGGTTGGGCCTGGGAAGCTGTACCGTAAACCAGTCCCAGGGCCTACCTGTTCCCCGGTGTGGCCCAGGTGAGGGTCTGACAAGCCCACAGCTCACAGGGACAGACAAACCGACAGACAGGGAGAGCACAGACCCAGCAAACAGTGTGATCAGGGGCTTCAGACTAGAGTTAGAGATGCGGAAGGGAAGGTTCCAGAGCCTGTACCAGGCGTCACAGTGAGAGACTGGGGGGCGGGGTGGAGCACACGCCTGCCCAGATGCCCTCCATGCCGGCACTGGGCTAAACCCTCACACGGGCTAAAACACCTGGAGTCTCAATCACCAGCCGAGGGAGGCGTCAACACCCCCATTTTACAGAAGAGGAAACTGAGGCTCAAAGAAGGGATGTGAATGAGCCGAGCCAAGACCACACAGCTGCTGCTGGAGATGTGAGAAATCATACCTCTGGGGACTGGGGGGCGGGTGGCACCAACAGAGGGTCCGACTGTCCCACTGTGAGTCAAGTGTCCAGGCCTGCCTTGTCACCTGTGGTCAATGGAGCCATTTCACACCAACATGGCACCGGGGGCTTTCCCCGTGCAGCGGAGATGAGGGCACCATGGGGGGTTCGCTGCGGGACTCCCAGCCCAACAAGAGTTGTGTATACAACTTCGTCGATGAAAAGGGCATGACTCCAGGTTGTATAGTTATGAAAGGGGTGGGGCCAGGGAGGCGAGTTCACTTATCATGTCACCTGGTAGCATTCTCAGACCCACCCCGCAGAAGCAGAGCACCTAGTATTCTCCTGTCCTACCTGGCTGCTCACTCCGTTTCTCACAAGGTTGTTCGTTCACTCAACAAACACTCGCTAACCACCTCCTCGATGCCAGAGCCCAGGACGGTGAGAGTGAATTAGACCTGCTTCCGTTTCTAGGTCAGTGGGGGCTTCAGACACACAAATATCTGGGTCTGTGGCTATCAGGGAAGGCTTCACAGAGAGGTGACACTTATATTAGGTCTTGACAGATGAAGAGGAGTTTAAACAAGAAACAAAGGAAAGAGAGAGAGAAGACAGGCCTTGGAGGCAGATGGGATTGTGTTAAAGAGGCAGGCGGAACTTCCTGTGGTCCAGGAGCCGTGAGAAGCCTGGCCACCCCGGCAGAGGATCTGAGGCCGGGCTCGACGGGGTAGTGCGGCACGGGGCCTTGAGCACCACAGTCGGGTGGCTGGACTTATCCTGAAATCATTGGCTCCTCTTGGACTGAGAACCCAGCAAGGAGCTACATGCACCATAAACTTCGGTGACGAGGTGTGGGATGGGTAGTGCCGCGGCCAGGGCGCTGGACGTCCTGGAGAGATGGTGGCAGGGACCCTGACTGCCACTCATTTAACCCATCCCACGTGCCTGGCTGTTACCTGCACTGGGCAGTGGGGGACACCGAGGCTCAGAGAGGGAAAGCAACTTGTGTCAGGTTCCAGCCCTAGGGAGGGGCAGAGTCAGGACTGCGGGCCTGGTGCCTGCTGTGTGGTCCCAGATCCGCACGTGAAGACCCTCGAGGAAAAGAGATGATGCTGGAGTCCCCCCAGGATGTTATCGAACCAGTTTTATCAGAGGCAAAAGAATCAGCCAGCCGAGTGCCTCTCTGCAGTTGTCAATGGTGTAAGAGAAATTAATTGATCAGATTTGTAATCCGTGTTCAGATGCACCAGAAAAAACTGGCTTCGGGGTTTTGTTTAGTAGCTTGATGAGTTTAATAAATTGAGCATTAAACGAACACTCAGAGGGGGTGGAGCTATGTTACAGCCTGGGACTCTCGGGGGAAGGGCATCTCTGAAAAGGGACGTTTTGCGCCACAACCACAGATGTCCTGAGTGGGTGCTGTGTGTGAGGGGGAGATGCTCAGTTTGGTTTAAGAAAAATTCGAGCACTCACCTTCTGAGCACCAGGCTTCTGCTGAGAAATGAGAACTCAGGGTGAGGCCAGCCCCTCTGCCCCAGGGAACGGTGTTCAGGGCCTTGAGGGCGGACAGGCGGCGTGTGATACCCGGAGCGCAGGGCAAGGTGACCGACGAGCAGAGGAACTCTCGGATCACAGAGCGGAGAGGGAGTCTACGGGGACGCTGCCGTGTGACCTTGGACAAGTAGCCTGCCTTCTGCGCCTTGGTGTGCTCATCTGTAAAATGGGGAAGGAAACAGAGTCTTCCTTTTGGAAGTTCTGGACGTCCTGAGCTGACGCTGGTGGGTGGTAACAGAGCTTTATCAGTGCTCGGTAATGCTGACGAGACGGACAGCTGCGCCAGGGGCGCTCTGGCCAGACGGAAGCTGGAAGGGCTGATCGAGGACCCGGGGTGCTCATGAGAACGAGGCGTGGGTGGGACCTGGAAACCTGGCGTCGAAGGGGCTTCTCTCCAGAATCTCAGAAACTCCAACGAGGGGGCCGACAAAGGCGTGCTGGCCCCACGTGACACGAGAGAGAGGCAGACCGCGGCTCTTGGGGAGCACCCTCGGCGCTGTGCGGCCCTCCCAGCGGCCCGGTGGGTAGGCGCCATCACTCCCATTTCAGAGATGAAGAAATTGAGGCTCAGAGACGTTAAACGTCTTGACTAGTGTCACACAGAGAAAAGATACGGAGCCAGGGTGGGAACACAGGCTGCCCGCTCCCGTGCCCCACCCCTTCCACGGTCCCAATTACGGCCCCCACCCAGGACACTGCGTCCCCAGGGCAGGTGGCCTGGGCTCTCACCAGACCAGGTTGGGGGTGGGGACTGCCTGCCCTGCTTCACAGGCAGAGCAGGACCGAATCGGTTGGTTCAGTATTCATTCAACAAACCTGCATTGCTCACCTTGGAGTGCTCAGGGCCTTGTGCGGGGTACCAAAGAAATGGAGGTGACCATGGCGAAGGCGGACCCGGAGATAGGTAATCGGAGTCGCAAGGGCTACCACGTGAAGCGGGGCGGTGGGCGGCGTGAGGACAGGGAACTCGAAGGAGGCGCCTACCCAAGACTGGAGAGGAGAAGGGGGGCTTCCTGGAAGAAGGGCTGCCCAAGCCAAGTCCCCCCACGTCAGTGGGTGTTTGGGGCGGAGATCGGGAGTAGAGAGAATGGAGACCTAGGCAGCAGGGAAGTGTGAGGAAGGGCCTGGCCCTTCACGTGAAGAATGGGGGAGGAGGGCTCTGTGGGTTGCAGCAAGCCCATGACGTGATCCCGAAGCTGGCCTGTGGATTTAGAGCTTCTAGACTGGGGGAGGGGCAGGGAGCGTGGCGGCGGGGAGGTGGGGCCACGCCGGGAGGGCAGGCAGCTCCTCCTGGGCACCCCACCATGCCCTGACCCCAGGGCTCATCCTGTCCCTGCCTCCCAACCTCAGCGTGGGCAGCGGGGACCCATCTGTCTGGAATTCCGAGCACAATTCTCAGGAGTGGGGACTATCGTCCCCATCTTACAGGTGAGGAAACTGAGGAGACTGTGACCTGCCCCAGGTCACAGAGTCACAGAGCAGGTAAGTGGCTGAGTCAGGATTGAGACCAGACCTGGGCTCCAAATTAGGGCCCTTGGCACCAGGCTGCTGTGCCCCTGAGCGGAGGGGAGCTGGGAGACCTCCCAGCCCCGCCAGCTCTGCGCCTCTGCTGTCCTGTAGCCTGCCCCGCCCACTGACCATTCCCTCTGTGCTCGCGCTTTGTACTGACAACTTACGGCGTCTTCCCACCGAGGAGCAGGCGGTGCTGTTGAACCCATTATACAGATCAGTAAGCTGCGGCTGGGGTGGGGAGGGAACGACTTGCCCAGTCACCAGCCGGCAGTGGTGGAATCAGGCATCGGGCCAATGCCAGTGCCGCCTTCCGTGGCTGGGTCTGCTTCTCCACCAATCCCTCCATGGTGGGAGGGACTGAGGGGGCAAGTAGGGGCTCATGGAGAAGAGGGGACCCCACTGGTGCCCCGGCCACCCCCACACATGCCATGAGTAGCTCTCATCCCTGCACGGTAGACAAAGGCACCCCATACTTGAGAGCGAGTATTTCATGTGTCCCCCCTGATGTTTTATTGGGAGGAGAGATGCTCAGAGCCCAAATGGATGGCACGTTCCCTTTATAAAGTGCGTGCCGCTTGTTTTATTTCCCGAGTTTTTGCAATCTAGATAACAGATGACGCCCCGAGCGGCGGGCGCTGCCTCCGTAATGGTGGCACTGAGCCTTTGGAGAAGTATTAATAATAGATTGTGTTGATGAGTTTGGAGAAAGTAGCAATCGACCCCCCGCTGCCAAGGCATTAGCGAGGCTGTTCTGAATGCAGCCTGCACAGTGGCAGTGGCTGGCTAATGCGGGTCACCCCCCCTGCTCCCCCTGCCCCCCACCTAAGAAGGCCTCCCCTGGGGAGCCACCCAAGGTGTGCTGGCCTCCGCTTGAGCCCCCGGCCCAGCTGGCACAGAGATGTGGCCAGTGCCTGTCCACTTGGCCACCGAGGCCAGCTGCAGACCTTAGTGGGGCCCCTCGGACAGGGGGTAGAGGGTGGGGAAGGGACAGAGGGGCAGTGAGGGAGGCGGGACAGAAGCGTCCTCCGGGTCAGAGCAGCAGGTTCTGCAAACCTGGCTCCTTCCCCAGCCCCTTGGCAGAGCCAGGCCCGGCCTCTGCCCGAGGCCGCCGTGGACAGTTGGGCAGGTTGTACCCTGAGCAAAGGTGTCCAGGCAGAGGGCCGAACTAACGCCGAAATCCAGCTCGGGCTCTTCTCGCAGAGTCAGGCACTGTGTGGGCTTGGGGTGGGCGGGGTGTCCGCTCTGCCTGGCCTGAGCCTCCGCCCACCCCAGCCCTTCACTCCCCTGCTTCACAAACCCTCCCTGCGGCCTCCCCGAGGAGCAGGTGGAGCGAGGCCCTGCCTTGTGGAACCACCGAAGACCCGGGAGCTGACAGGGGCTCAGGCTGTCACCCCGACATGGTCCTCATTCGCTGAGTTCCATGCTTAGTGTCACTGAATTCTGACGACTGCCCTTGGGGAGATGTCCCGTTGACACCCTGCTTTACAGTAGAAGGAACTGAGGCCGGAGAAGCTCAGGCCAGCATAGAGGAGGCCACCTTTTCATGACTGGGCCATCCAAGAAGGCTTCCCAGAGGAGGCGGTGTTGGAGTTGGGCATTGCAGGATGAGTAGGAGCCTGCTGGGTAGAACAGAGCGGGTGGCAGGGTTGCCGGATGCCCCCACTCGGAGTGCCCTGGCCGGGGCAGCAGGCAGGCAGGCAGGAGGCAGAGAGGCCCCGTCCAGCGCCCTGACCCGCTGCCCGTGGGCGGAGCTGGTGGCAGCCCCGGGCAGGGAGGCGGGCCGAGGGCCTGGCGCTGGCTCGCGGCTGCTCCGGCACCGATTAGGGGAGAATTGCAGCTGTAATCTGCGCCTGCGAGACGAGGGCCATAAAGAGGGATGGGATGTGCGCCGAGCTCCCAAGGTGGCGCCCACAGACGTGGCCCGGGGACGTGGGGAATGAAAAATGGTTTTAATTCCCTCCCAGCAGCAATAATTTGATTCTTCATAAATTTTTCCATCAAAGTGTTGTTGAGGCTGAGTTCCCACAGAGCAGGGCACGTGACAGGGACGGGCAGCCAGGAGGAGCGGTCAGTGGGCGTGGGCAGAGGAGGGGCTGAGCCGCTCAGACCACTCTGCACAGGCGGCCCCCCCCCAACCCGGCTCTGCATCGGGGAGGGGACCCGGGTCAGCTGTGTCATGGAGAGACAGGATTAGCTCCAGGCTCAGCATCAGCTCCCTCATTGACTACCCATGGGGCTCTGAGCAGGTGACTGCACCTCTCAGCACCTCAGTTTCCTAAGCTCTGCCATGGGGTACTGTTGCTTCCTGTCTCTGGGGGCGGGTGCAAGGAGTCGATGTGTTTCTGCAGGCGAAGTGCTTAGAACGGCGGCTGGCAGGCCCCACGTGCTCAGTGAATACATCTCTTCCTGGTAGCGATGCTCAAAACTAAAGAGAGGCTTAAGCAGGTGTTAGCCAAGCCCGGGGCCAGAGAAAGAAAGAAAGGCCAGCGTGATGCTGCTCTGGAGGAACTGCGGGCTCTTCTGTGGGGCACAGCCGGGGGCAGCCGAGGGAGTGAGAAGAGGCAGGATTGGGAAGGGCCCTGAGTGCCAGACTCAGGAACCGATGTTCTCCTAAGGGCACTAGGGAGCCATGGAAGAGTCTAGAGCAGGGAAGCAGCATGACCAGGTGTGTGCTTTGGACAGATCTTTCTGGCTCTCATCCTGGAGGGTGTGTTGAAGTGTTGGAGGGGCCAGAGCCCAGGGAGAGGACTGGGACAGCCACTCAGAAAGGAGAGGAAGGGCCTGCGCAGGGTGGTTGGTTGGACAGGGTGGGGGTTGCTTGGATGTGGGGGTGATGGAGGGGCAGAGAGGAGGAGGAGTGAGTCCTGAGTGCAGGTGGATGGGCTGTGGGCTACCTGCCCTTCCCCTCAGGGCAGGGGCAGACTTGGTTCTGGGGAGAGGTGGAGGCTTGCCTTGTATTCTGCCCTCTAGTGGCCACTGTGTCTCTGAGTGGGAACAGCCCTGAGCCAACACGCAGAAGAGAGGGCAGTTCGGGGCAGAGTGCCCATTGCCCACCCCGGGGCCACTGGGTCCTGTGAGCCAGAAGAGGAGGACTGCAGGGTCCCCCCATACGGCTCAGTGCCCAGGGAGGGCTTCTCCTACTTGGCCTGGAGGGTCGGGGTGGTGGGAGGGAGAGGCCCTCAGTTGGCAGTGGCATCTGGGAGGGACCCCTGAGCCCAGCTGACGTGCCCACTCTGTGCCCCCGCAGGCTCTTCGCGGCCAAGTGCAGCGGCTGCATGGAGAAGATCGCCCCCACTGAGTTCGTGATGCGGGCGCTGGAGTGCGTGTACCACCTGGGCTGCTTCTGCTGCTGCGTCTGTGAGCGGCAGCTGCGCAAGGGCGACGAGTTTGTGCTCAAGGAGGGCCAGCTGCTATGCAAGGGTGACTACGAGAAGGAGAAGGACCTGCTCAGCTCTGTGAGCCCCGACGAGTCCGACTCCGGTGAGCCTGGCTGGGGGGGCCGGCGACAGGGTGGGTGGCCGGCAGGGTGCTGTGGGAGGGCGAACCTGCCGGAGAAGCACATTTGTGGCCCCAGAACCCGAGCTTCATGCAGACAACACACCGCATTTGTACGCAGATGTGTGCTGAAGTGTACACGTGCACACATGCAGGGCACGTGGACATTACCGTGCACACATACTCCCATAGGCACACAAATGCACCCACGGACATGGCCATGGAGGCACGCACACCTGTGCAAATGTGCACGTGTATGTGATCACAGATGTGTGCATGCGAGCACATAAAATGCACAGGTGGGCACCTGTGCCCAGGAATATACATGCATGGTAAAATGGATGTGTGCTCACATGCCCGAGCATGCAAAAATTCACACCCAGGTGTGCAAGCGTGGACACACACACAGTAAGCACTGAGGCGTATGGGTGGGTCCTGAGGCTCTCTGTGGTGTAGGGAAAGGCCCCATTTCCAGGTGTCTCTCACTGCGCTCTGACCCCCAGAGGACTGTGCCAGTTTGGAGCCCTCCTGGCAGAAAGGGCCAGCCAGGAAAGAGTCTCGAGGTGGGAAAAGTCGGGGGGTGGCTGGCACCTGGTCATTCCTGGGAAACTGGAGGAGGAACACGGTGCGGAGGTGGCCTCCTCTGTGCCAGGCCCTTGGAGTAACCTAGGGCCATGGGCACAGGACCGGCACAAACGGAAGGGCTTGGTCTCTGCCAGGACCCCCAGTGGAGGTGGTGAGTCCATCCATCTGTCCCTCTGTCTGTCCCTGGGCAGGGCACCACCCTGGCCAGGCCTGTGGCTGCCTGGACTCTTGTCGGGGGGTAAGGGGAGCAGAGGCTGGCCAGGTGCCAGGAGGGGTCTTCGAGGGAAGAGCTCCTCCCCAGGGGCTCCCGCTTGGAGAAGGACGGGCCTGGAGAGAGACCAGTTTAGACATGGGGGCAGCAGGGGGCCTGTGGCTGGGGAGGCTCCGCTGTCCGCCTGAGCCCCGCAGCCCCGGGGCGTGGCGGTGGGGCTGTGTGTGTCTCCGGGCAGACACAAGCCTCTGCATGCACTCGTGTGGGCGCCTGCTCAGGTGTGTGCATGCCTGGTCGTCCTGCCTGTGAGCACGCACCTGTGTGTGTGCGTGTGTGACTATATCCGTGAGCCGCATGTGCTCAGGCCTTGGTGGGCCACCGTGCCAGTCTGTGTGTGTGCGTGCCGGCGGGTGAGAGCGCGCGAGTGCGTGTGTCGTGGTCATGAGTGCTCTTCTGAGAGAATGTCTGGAGCATGGCCTTGGCCTATCGATTCCTCGCCCCTGGAAGCTCCGGGGAAGGAGGTCCTCTGGGCCCCGGGGCCTGGCTGGCACTGGACCAGCGGAACTGGTTTTCCCAAAGGTTAGCGTTCTGGACGGGGGTGTCCAGGGTACCAGAGGCTGGCCATGGCAGGTGCCGGCTGGAGGCCATGGGATCCCGTTGGGCAGCAGGTTGCCCAAGGGTGCAAGGCTGATGGCCCGGATTGTGTCCCCCACAGTAAAGAGTGAGGATGAGGATGGGGACATGAAGCCAGCGAAAGGGCAGGGCAGCCAGAGCAAGGGCAGCGGGGACGACGGGAAGGACCCACGGAGGCCCAAGCGACCCCGGACCATCCTCACCACGCAGCAGCGAAGAGCCTTCAAGGCCTCCTTCGAGGTCTCCTCCAAGCCCTGCCGGAAGGTGAGGGGCTGCGGGGAGGGGCGGGGCGACCCACCCCTGCTGCCTTTCCTGACACCGTCCCTTCCACTCTTGCTGGGACGGGGACATCCCTCCACTTCCCCACCCATCCGTCAAGCCCCCCCCACCTCCCCAGGGACCTGACCCGTGTCCCTTGCGTCCTGTCTCCTGGCAGGTCCGAGAGACGCTGGCAGCAGAGACAGGCCTCAGCGTGCGTGTGGTTCAGGTCTGGTTTCAGAACCAAAGAGCAAAGGTGAGCGGCCACCTGCCTTCCCCCGCAGGGCGGAGGTGGGGGGCAGGGCTCGGGCAGAGGACAGAGGGCCTGATGTGGGTGGGCGGGGCGCGTGAGAGTAGGGTGGGGGGAGGGGAGCAGGGACTGGCACGAACAAACTGCGTCTTCTGCAGATGAAGAAGCTGGCGAGGCGGCACCAGCAGCAGCAGGAGCAGCAGAACTCCCAGCGGCTGGGCCAAGGTGAGCCGGGCTGGGGCTGGGGCGGGGCCGGGGCCCAGCACAGCCTCTGACCACGAGAACCCTTCCGCTCAGGCTGTCAGAGCTCAGGGACCTGCTGCCTTGGAACCAGCTGGGCTCGGCGGCAGCGACCACGGGACACAGGAGGAAGGGCATTGTCCTGTCCCATTTCACAGAGGAGACTGAGGCTCAGTGACACTGAGGGACCTGTGGGGATCACTCAGCTAGTCAGGGACGAAGCCGGGCCTCAGTCTGGAGTGCGGGCCTCCTAAGCTGTGTGTTTCCCGTGACCGTACAGACTGCGGCCCACAGTGGAATCCAGTGGAAGACTCCGGGGAACTTTCCAGAGGAAGGTGGCAGGGAATGGACTAGTTGGGTGGGCTCCTGCTGGAGGTCGAGGGGCCCATCGAAGGGGCAGGAGCCAGCCCGCCCCCCCAGCACCAGGCTTTGCCAAAACACTGTTTCCACATCTGAGGCTGGCGCTGGTCTCTTAGGCCTCCTGGGCACACGGAACTGCTAAATGGCGTGGGGACCCCAGAGCTGCCTGCTCTGAAGTGAGACGGGGCTCCAGGGCCAATGCCAGGGCCCCTCTACCCAGGACTCCTGGGCCGGTGTCCCCTGCTGAGCCCAAGACCATGGCCTGAGGGCCCAGCTCCTCCACCCCTTCCGCTGCGGCCCCTCTCCCCGGACAGCCCAGATTCCAGAAGCTGCAGGCACTGCCTCAGGCCTCCCAGCCAGCCCCGCTCAAGCTGTGTCCCCTGGTGTTCCCAGCTGCCCCTGGGCTCAGCCTCCCCGAGAGCGTCCCTCAGTCCCCTGGAGCTCATCACGGGCCATACTGCCCCTGTCGCCATGGGGCGCACACCGCCCCTGCTCCTCCCCGCCCAGGTCTCAGCAAGCCGCACCACCTCCCACCCATTGACCTCTGACCCTTCTCATCACACCCACACTGCATCTGCTCCGCGTCCCTCGGGCCCCTCCGAATCGATTTCTCTCACATCTCATCCCCCTTGATGGGGACCCCACACGCGCCGCCTGACCTCCTCCTCCCAAGGGTCTCCACCCCTTGTCCACCTCCCCCGCCCTTCTCTGTAGCCCCTCCTGGCTACAGCCAGGTTCCCTGCAGCCTCCGGCCCCTCAGCCCGAGCCCCTGGCGCCACCTCTCAGCTGCTGTCTCCCCACGCTGGGCCTTCTCCCTCCTCACGCTCCAGCTCCCAGACAGGCGCCCTGCTCCCACTGGGCAGTTCTCCCTCCCCTCCTCAGCTGCCCCCCCCCAAGCTGCCCCCTGCTGGGGCCTGTCAAACACCTGCTGGTTCTTTAAGTCACGTGGAGGTGGGGGCCTCTTCCTCCAGGAAGGCTTTTCTGGGCCCCACCTTGATGCCCCCAGATGTAGGGCGCTCCCTGCACCTGCTTAGGGCCTGTTCCCCCCACCCCCAGGGCCAGCCTGAGCTCCTGGAAGTCGGGGCCTTTGGCAGATGGGAGGAGGCGGTGAGGGGAGGGCTCTGGGTTTTGATAAACTGGTTCTGGAAGAGGAGCTGGAGCGTGTCAGGGGTAGGAGGTTCCGCTAACTGGGCTCAGTGGTGTCGGGGTGTCCCTGGAGAAGTCTGGAGAAGGCCAGAGGGACCGCTATGGGCCGGAGGCCCTGTGGGAGGTCTGTGGGGACCCCTGGGGTCCACCTGTGGGGGTTTCCGGGACAGGGCAGGCAGGACCAGCGGGTGAAGGCGTCCTCTGCCCCCAGAGGTCCTGTCGAGCCGCATGGAGGGCATGATGGCCTCCTACACACCGCTGGCCCCGCCGCAGCAGCAGATCGTGGCCATGGAGCAGAGCCCCTACGGCAGCAGCGACCCCTTCCAGCAGGGCCTCACGCCGCCCCAAATGCCAGGTGACCACATGAACCCCTATGGTAAGCTGCCCCACCCCCTCCGGCTCCAGCTCCACCCCTGCTCCCTGCCTGGCCTGGCAGGCCCAGGGCCGTGACAGCCCCCTCCCACCCCAGGGCCCACAGAGCCCAAGCACCTCCCCCTGACAGGAAGGGCACACCCTCAAGACCCTTCCTGCTGTCCCCAGCCCCTCTGCGGGCACTGCCCGCAGGTCTTCCCGTCCCTCCCTCGCCTCCGGCCACATAGCCTGTAAGGCCAACAGGGACCCCAGGAGCCTCTGCCCACACTCCTGTCCTGACACCCCCTCTGCTCCCCAGGGAACGACTCCATCTTCCACGACATCGACAGCGATACCTCCTTAACCAGCCTCAGCGACTGCTTCCTCGGCTCCTCCGACGTGGGCTCCCTGCAGGCCCGCGTGGGGAACCCCATCGACCGGCTCTACTCCATGCAGAGTTCCTACTTCGCCTCCTGAGAGCCAGCTGGCCACAGGGACGCTTGGGCACGGGCCCTGGGTGGGACCGCGGGCCACAGCGGCCAGCCTCGCCGCCCGGGCCCCGCCGCCCGCGCAGACTCTACAGACAGCCATACAGTGCCGCCTCGGCCAGCCAGGCCTGGCTGGAGTGCCCGCTGGGCGCAGCCGGACGGGCAGACGGGCGTAGCCTGGGCAGGCGCTGCGTCCTGCCCACAGAGACCGTGCCGCCCCCAGGGACCCAGGGCTCTCGGACAGCTACTCACCTCCCAGCCCCACCTCGGCCTCCATTGCCTCCTCTCTCCCCATCTTTTTTGGGAAGCTTAAATTCTCTCTATTTTTTTAAACATCCTCTCTGTGTCCAGCCAGCCTCCATGGCCCAGGCCCAGGCCATGGCAGGGCCCCGTGCATGCCCCAGGACGACAGTGTGTGGTGCCCGACCCCTGTGAGACGCCGTGCGCCCGCCGCCCACTCTGCTCCTCTAGGGGCGGACCCGCCGCCCAGGATCACCCCTCCCAGCCAGAGTCTGGAGCAGAGGTGGGGACGCGCCTGCCGGACGCCCTGAGGGGGGTCCCTGGGGAGTGGGGACGGTGACACACGTGCACAGGCGCACACTTACAGGCACGCCGAGCACCGATACACACACAGAGACGTGTAGACACTGAAGGGGACGGCGGGGCCTCAGGGGCAGCCCTGCCGGGTTAGAAAGGGGGAGGAGGCCGGATGAGGGCTGGGGCAGGGGAAGGAACCCCTCTTACACAACAGGGGAGGAAGGAGGGAGGGGCAGGGATGGGTTGGGCTTGGAGCAGGCCGACTCAGAGGTACCGCAGCCTCGGCCCAGACCGGGCCGTGCTGCCCGAGCAGGCAGGGCAGCCGCCAGCCGGCTCCACGGGCAGAGACAGGGTGCTCAGACCCCGGGCAGAGGTGGGCCAGATGGCAGAACCTCCAGGTGGAAAGGGGCCTCACAAGTCACCCACCTGGCCCTCCATCTTATGTTTGGCTCCTGCCAAGCCTCCTCTGCTTCTCCTTGCATACCTCCTGAGACGGGGAGCCCGCTACTTCATCAGGCCCCAAGTCAGCTGCCCTTTTCTACGGATGTTACCTCCGCCTTTTTCAGCCCGGAGCCCTTGCTTTGCAGAGGCAGGCTTTTCCAGATTCTCTAGCTCTTCCTCTTAAAACTCTACCCACGGCTGGGCTTCAGCTTTCCCGCTCAAACGTGAAGCAGATGTAACCCAGTCTTCCCACTGACATCAGCCAGCCAAAGTGAGCAGGCCCATCACCTCCCCAGCTTTAGGGGCCCCGCCTCTGTTCATGTGGCCCAAGGTCCAATGAGTGGGTGAGACCACAGAACCTGGGAGACTCGCCCTGCCTTTCTATAAGCGAATCCCCGACCATCACACACGTGTGCCAGCCAAGCCACGCCTGTGTTCTGTGCATGCGTGTTGGGGTCAGCTCTGTGCCTCTCGCCCACGGCACGCAGACCCCCAGGGCCTTTCCCTGTTGGGCACGGACATCCCTGGGGTGAAGTGTTCCAGCCGCACTTGCCGCCCTGTTCTGCGCCCTGCTGGGAGCCACGTACACTGCACCCACCCCCCACCCCAAGTTCGCTCAACTCTAACCCTGCCCAAAAGGATGTGAGGTCAGGCTGATGGGCCCTGCTTTCAGTGACCCCTGCAGGTCACTGTGTCCTCAGCCAGGTGCTCACAGCCCTGCCTTTAATTCTAACTTAGAGCCCTAGGCCACCACCTTGAGGTCTGCTGGTCCAGCCTTTGAGCAAATGGGACAATGGCTGACTCTCCGCCTCTGGGCCCCTCTGCCTGGCCCTCACTGGGATCCTCCAAGGGCACCAGCCTGCTCTGTGGTTTTGCTCCTTTGTCTGCCAGGGAAACCTCTGTCCCTCCGGAGGGACCTGGGCCCATCTCCCCACCCCTCCTGGCTCCTGGGCCCACACCCCAGCCTGCTCGTCAGCAAGGCAGCTGTCAGAAGGTGGGCACGGCTCAGTTCAGCCCTCACAGCCAGCCTGGCCCTTCTGGGCTCTTCTTGTTCCACAGAGAACTTCCACAGGGCTCCCGGCTGGTGTCCTCGGCCCTCCTGGTGCTGGCCCCGGGCAGCTCGCTGGGTTCAGAGAGAGGCTGCCCTGCTCCGTTTGCGTTTACACGGTCCGATCGTGGAGCGGGCCCCTGGGCCGGGCCAGGGTGGGTGCCGCATGACATCCCCCAGGAGACCTGGCCTTCTCTCCTGGAATCTAGGGTGGGAGGAGCCTCAGGAACGGGTCCTCTAGTCCACCACCCACCCTTATTTTGCAGCCGAAAACTCGGGGCCAGGAGAGGGCTGGGGACCGACCAGCCCTCTGACAGCCTGTCAGTGGCAGGTGGAGCTGAGAACAAGGGGGAATGACCTCCGGGTGAGGGGCAGGACCTGTCTAAGTCTCTCTTGCCACTCCAGGGCCTCGCCAACTCCAAGTCTAGCCTGGGCTCTTCCCCTGGCCAGGGGCTGGTTCAGGGACACCCAAGCTCATGACCCGCAGACCATCAAGGCCAGAAGGGACCTCAGCCCTTCATGCCTGAGCCACCCCTTGGCTGTGGTTAGGTAACTCCTTCACCATCTGCGGGGGCTCACCGCCCCCAGCACCCACCATCCCGCCCCTCCAAGGCTCTCCCAGACTCTGCTGCTCACTCTGCCCAGCCCTGGGCTGCGGGTCGGGGATACAGAAGAATAAGATGCAGGGCCCTCGAGGGGCTCTCCTAGAAAGAGAGACATACACACTCTGTCCCAGACCTTGTTGAGGACCCATTTCTCAGATGAGGAACCTGAGGCCCAGAGAAGGGGGGCGTGTTCCGGGCTGCCCAGCAGAAGCACGCAGAGCTGGCAGGCTCGATGGGGGCTGGGCAAGCTGAGAGGAGCACGCTCTTCCCACTTCACTGGAGGAAGTGCAGCCTTGACTTGGGGGGCGGCGAGTAGCCAGGACCCCCAGCCCTTCCAGGGAGAGGGACCATCATCACTGTGGTGGGCCGGGGGAGGTCCGAGGGAAGAGGGAAGAAAGAGTCTGGTCCCTGGAGGAAGAGGCAGAAAGTGGGCGGCGGGAAGGGGACTGCTGAGGAAGTTGAGGCCCAGAGAGAAAGGGGTCCGCCCCAGGTAACACAGCGAGTGAGGGCAGGGGAGGGATGAGGAGGGCTGGTGCCCAGCCAGAGCCTCGTCTGCCTTCCGCATGGACAGAGGGACCCAGTGGTTCCAAGGATCAGGCCGTGGATCCAGCAGAGCCTGTAAGAGAAGGGGTCTGGGCATCTTGGGGGACTTCCTGGAGGAGGCAGCAGTGGGGGGTATCTACCATGCCCAGAGGAGCAGGGCCCAGCATGGGGCTGGGGCAGGATCTTCTTCAAGGGGCTCACCTGCCTCACCCAGCCCTCTGGAGCTGCTGGCCCTCTCACTTCCCACCCAGGGAGCCTTGGAACGGGGAGAAGTGCTTGAGCCCTGCCCGGCCTCAGCCTGAGGATCTTACCTCCGTTTGGGAGAGCCCACAGCTCTGGGCTCGCTCCACCCGGTGGGGAAGGGGGTCCACGCTCACACGCACACGTACAGACACACACTCGCACCCGGACGCACATGGAGGCTCATAGACCCACACTCCCAGGCACCTGTGGCCTGGGGGCTGGGGGAGCAGGAGGACCCTCCAGCCTTCGGCCCTTGGGAGGTGCCATTTCCAATGAGCCTCTTTGCTGGTGCCCCCCCACCCCACGGGTTCCCCCAGGAGCCCGCCCAGCTGGGTGTGGGGACCCGGCCACCGGCCACTCCTCTGTTTCCCTTGTACAGACTCTCACTGCCCACCCGCCATCCCCAGACACATTTTATTTAATAACTTGTCATTGTTAAATTATTTATTAGCGTTTACCACATCACCACCCCCACCCTGTCCTCCACTCTCACCCTCAGCTCTTCCCACAAAAGCAGAAAATGGAAACAACAAAAAAATGAGACATCAGTATATTTGTAAATAAACCAACCTGTACACGCTGTGGTGACTCTCCTTGGTGCGGGGGTCGGCCGGGGCGGGAGTGTCTGGGCCTGAGCCAGCCCTACAGGAGACATTAGCAGATTTCTCCGTGGCTGGCAGGGACAGCAGGTGAAGGAGGAGGGCTTGGGGTCCCTGGTCTTGCCCAACTCATTGTCCTATTCCATAGTCCTCACCCCCCACCCTCGTCCTATCCCAACCTTGAACCATCCCCATCCTTAAAACAAACACATCCATCCCATCTCACTCCCCAACACTCATTCATTCATTCATCCAACTGATACGAAGGGTCCCTTAAGTACCTGCCGCCAGGCTGAGAACCAGGGATTGGCGGTGTCTGACTCAAGGGAGTAGACAGTGTGGTATGAGCCCAGCTGAGGTACAGTAAAGCCTTGTTACGAGGTACCCAACCTCATCTGGAGGGGTGGAGCATCCTGGAAGGCTTCCTGGAAGAAGCTACATGTCACGCAGAGATGCACTTATCCAGCAGGGCAGGGACTGGATGAGGAGGAAAAATGTCTGCGAGTGTTCCAGGCTTGCACAAAACCTCACAGGCAGCCAAGCTCTTGTGAATCTCCTGAACAACGAGAATAGCTAAGTTTGGGGGCAGGGAATCAATGAGGCTGGAGGCAAGACTAGACCACCCAGGGTCTTGCTGCAAGTGGGGAACAGGTCCAGTTAGGTCAGGATGGAGGCAGGGAGGTCAACTGAGACCTCTCTCACCTAGGTGAGGGTAACAATGGCTTTGACAAGTGCGGTAACAGTGGGGAAGGAAAAGGGGACAGGTTTCCAAGACATTGGTGAGATAGGGAAGGCAGAGCCACACCTGGGCTCCTTATCCCTGGGATGGGGGTTCCAGAACACTCTGGCGGGGGCGTGGGAAGCTCTGGGTCTCTGGGAGCATCCAAGTGGACCCATCCTGGAGCAGGGCTGGGCCTCAAAGGGACCAGCGGCTGAGCGCCCAGGTGTTCAACAGCCAGGTGAGGGAGCTTGCCCAAGGGAACTCGACATGCAGAAGCAGAGGCCAAACCCCGAGTAACACGAGGACTTGGGACTGGATCCAGGGGAGATGGTGGCAAGGGCAGAGAATGGGTGGAGATGGCAGAGACTCAAAGGAATTTGGCTCTCAAAGTGTGTTCCTTGGAGTTTCCAGGAACTCCAAGTTCCTTGGAGTACCTTGAGGAGTACCGGCCTGTGTGTGTAAATAGCTCCCTGGGTGAGTGGGCCCAGGTGCCCCGAGCACGAAGCCGTAGGTACCAGTGTGTGGCGTGCAGCCGGGGCTCCCCAGAGGCTGTCCAGATCCGCATGCGGATGGGTGTCTGCGTGCTGGTCAGGCTGTTTGTAGGTCCACACGGGGGTCTGTCACCGTGTGTCTCTGTCTGTCTGTGCATCCGGAGGCCTCTCCGCCTCACGTCCACAGACCTGAAGTCCCAGGGTTCTCTCCCAGCCCCGCCTCCATTCTGCCTTCTCAGCTGCTTCTCTCCCCGCGCCTGTGGGCACCAGCGCCCCCTGGAGGCGCACTCTGCCCTGCACCCTCTTCTGCCACGTTTGGGTGATTCTCACAGCCACATGGCTTCTGGGAATCTAGACATGTTGAGGCCCTCCGGTTC
Organism: Glossophaga mutica; assembly: GCA_039655065.1. Lineage (NCBI taxonomy): Eukaryota > Metazoa > Chordata > Mammalia > Chiroptera > Phyllostomidae > Glossophaga > Glossophaga mutica. Next base: position 212,283,810 of record CM077305.1, read on the forward strand.
GTTTCCCCCTTTGCACCCCACAACACCGTGAGAGGCAGGTATTAAGGTCTCAAGTTTCAGAAGGGAAACCGGAGGCTCAGAAAGACACAGCAACCGGGTCAACATGACGAAGCTAACCAGGGGCGGTAGAACCAGAGTTCAAAGTCAGGTTTGGCTGCAAACGCACAGCCTCGCCACCAACCTCTGCCCCCCACCCTGCCCCCAGCTGCCTCCCCAAGCCCACACTCTCTGGCCCTGTGATCTTGTCCTCCAAAGCCAGGCCCAGAGACCCGGGGAGCAAGGAAACTCTCTCCTGCCTTCAAGGTGGCCTCACCGAGGCTCCGAGAAATCAAGTCACCAGGCAGAGCACAGTGGTGTAACTAAACCGGGCCCTCGTGCCCAAGCCCCAGGCCTACCTAGGCTTGTGTGCGAGCGGCCTCCCAGCGCCACCGCCCCCCACCCCCGCCCCTCAGCAGCGGGCCGCCAGCTCTCTTGCCTACAGCAACCATTTAAAATCCTGTCACTAAAAAATGTGGCGGTGGGGGGCTTGCAGGGGAGGGGCTGTGCTAATCCTTTGCTCCCCGGTGTCCTGCCTGTCTTTTCCCCCTAGCTCAGAAAGTGAAGTCTCGAAGTAGTCTCAGAGGGGGAGGAGATGTGGGCCAAGTCTCGGCAGACAAGAGAGGAGGTGCGCTGTCTCAGACGGGACAAACACTAGCCAAATTCCCGCCAGTGCTAGTCACAGACTGGCCCCAGGCACGGACAGAGCAGCTGGCCTGCTGGACAGCTCGATGGGGAGAGGGTTAGAGGCCACCTGGCCTCTGAGAGCGGGAGCAGCAGCCCTTCGGGGAGACCGGCGGAGCCACACGCTGTGGGGAGCCTTACACATCTTGTTTCACTTTCTCCTCGAGGCCCTGCGGGGCGGAGCCGGTGTAATGTCCACTCGACAGCAGAAGACACTGGTCTCCGCACTTCTTCCCCGGGGCTCCCAGCCCGCAGGGGGCGCTCCTCGGCCTCGAATGCCCCCTCAGGTCTCTGACTGCCCCAGGCCCCACGCCAGGCAGGCCTGCACTCTGGGCACTGACAGACAGGGGGCTCTGTTAGAGCTTTGGACTTAGAGCCACCCCTGGGGCTTGACTGGAGAAGGAGACGGCCCTCTCCCCCACCCCCGCTGGGATTGCTCGTCCCTTTGGTCTTCCGTCCCTTGCTTGGCAGACCTTCCCAGGCCGCAGGCCTACCTGGGCAGAGCGAAAACAAGAGTGACAAGAGAGGCAGAAGGACTCAGAGTGGGTGCGTGGCAGGGTTGGTCAGATGTGCCTGGGAAGTCGAGGAAAGCCTCCTGGAGGTGGAAACAGCCAGAACAAATGCTCAGAGAGGGGGGATGTCACAGACCAGTGAGGCTGGGCACAGCCAGGCTGCAGTCAGGGCCCAAAAGCCAGAGATAGCAGGAGGTGACACCCTGTGCTGCCGGTGCCCACGCAGGGCCAGCCAGCGGTCAGCCAGGCCCTCGTGGTGGGAGGACGCCTGGTGTGCTGCCTGTCCTCTGATTCAGCAGGGCCAAGTCAGCACACTGAGACCGTGAGAAGTACCGATGAGCGCAGGCACCGTACTCGCATGTGGCCTAAAGAAAAATAATGAACACGAAAACTTCTGTACCCCTCCCTAGATAAAGAAAATGTACATTTTTTAATTCCTCAGAGCCCCTGATGTCCCAGGAGCCTCTATTTCTTCATTTGGAAAATTCCGGTCCAAATCGGAAAGGAGTAAGGTACAGCAAGTTCTTAACACAGAATCTGTGGAATGAGCCAAGTGGCAGGAGGCCCCTCCTGCACCTCCTGTCTGCAGCAGAACACCCAGGTGCGCCTTTCTATGAGCAGCACCCCACTTTCATACTTCCCTTATCAAACCTTGGGGTACTTGGCAGCTAAATTCCCAAGACAGACCAGAAGCCACTTAGCGTTTTGCTACTAAAGCTGCAGTCACCCGTCAAGCCACGAGGTGGCGATCGGGAGTCAGGCAGGTGAGAACCGAAGCGTTGGCTGGGCTCAGGCATGACGTGGATCTCCGAGCCTTTGGATTACGGCCAGAAGGGGAAAGCGGGGAGAAAAACCTTCCTCGTCGGAGGCTTCCGTGTGCCAGGTACTGTGTGGGCGCTTTATAGGGACGATACCGGCCATCCCTCACCACAACCCTGAGAAGTAGGTGTGAGCATTCTCATTTTATAAGACAGAAAAGTAGGCTCAGAGATGGTAAGTCCCCTGAGGCCACACAGCCAGTAAATGGCAGAGCTGGGGGCAGTAACAGACTTGCACGAGGAGGAAAAGTGGGGAGCGGGAAGGGGGCGAAGAAATCGCCTCTTCTTGAGCACTTGCGTCAGCCGCTCCCAGCCTGTTTGGCTCAGGCCGCTGGCTTCTCACACTGACCTGGGGGACGGGCGCCGTCACTGCCCCGTTTTACTGATGTGGAAACTGGGCTTAGGGATGCTCCAAGCCTTGGGAGGCTGCTTATCCTCAGTGTCCTGGCTCCCCAGGAACCAGCCCTCCCTGAGCCCAGGGGGAAGACCACAGGGGTGAGAAGAGAACCCCTGACCTCCCCCTACCCCCTCAGCCCCACCCCTTTTTCCTGCCCGGCCCCTTCTCCTCCACCGCTCCCCGAGGGAGGTCAGCAGGCTCAGGCCCTGCCCAGGCACAGGAGGGGGCGCCCTCACCGGAGCAAGACCCAGGTCCACCTGCAGGTGTGCTGGCCCCTGTGGACGCTTCCCGACAGGGGAGGCGGGGCACCGCCCGCAGCCTCTCATGAGGGTGTGTGTTTCATTCTGATCATCGCAGTCCCTGGGGCCTACTAATGGGGACAGCTGACCTGGTGGGGCCCGGGGCTCTGGAGTCTGAGAGTTCCCCACCCCCGGTCAGGGACTGTGTAGTGAATGCTGTCAAGCTCAAATCCCAGCTCTGCCACTCACCGACCATGACCTTGGACAAGTCTGCGTTGCTTGTTTGTTTGTTTTTTTAATAAACTGAAAGGCGAGGACAGAGCCGTCACGAGGGTCACATGAGTGAGCCAGGCCCAGGGTTCATCCGGCCCCAGGCACTCAAACAGTCGGGGTACGATGGGCTCCCCTCACTTCTGCCCACCCAGGAGGCTAACCCTCAGCTGAGACCACTGAACTAGAGGGGCCGAAGGGCCCTGACGGAGGCGTGTGGAGCTGCCCCTGGCACTGGCAGTGGTGAGGCTGCCCCGGCCCTTTGGGCTTCCAGAAGCTGTGTTTCCTGTGAGAGAGCCATCCTTTCCCCATGCTCTGAGGCTGGCAGACACCTGGGCCTCCTGTGACCTCAGGGGCCATGCCAGACGAGGCACTGAGGCATGGGCAGGGGGAGCTTGTCACTGCCGCTCAGCCTGGCCTGAGTCTCCTGGCCGAGTCTCCTGGCTAGAGCACTTCACTCCCTGTGATTGGTCCACTCATGGAGCTGGGCGGTCTTCTTGGATCACTGGTTACAGGGATGCTGGCAGCTATATTCCTTGCCACAGGGGGGAGCCCTAGAGACTGTGGCCAGGGCACAGACAGGGGTTAAGAAGAGATGGACACAGAGGGAGGCATTAGAGGGCTAACAAATACACGACTAACGAAGTCTTTTATTTCTTAAGCCAGTTGGAGTCTCTGTCACTTGCCACCAGAGTCCTAACTAAATCCACACCATCTTCCAGGGTTATTGGGTAAAGGGGGATAATATTTCCAAGATTCTGGCATAAAAATCAGCATTCAAAAATTTTTGTTAGAAAAAGGGGCTAGGATAATTCTCCACAGAGCACAACAATGACCTCTACGTCTGTCCCGCCCCCGGTTTTACAGCATCACCCCTCGGTTTATAGGCATCACGGTTTGTGGGACTCGAACACGCACAGATTCCGAGCTGCTGTGTAAGAGGAGACACCGTTTAGGGGCATGTCTTCTGCAGATACCGTTCACCTGGACGTTGTCAGAGATTCCTAAGAACAGATGAAAGTCGTGATCATTGCTACACAAGGGACATCGCATAGCAAGCACAGTTCCTGCCTTCTGAGCTCTGGTCTGTTGTGAGGTCCCACACACCCCTCCAGTTCACCCTCAGCTGGAACCAGCAGGCTGTGCCCCAGGGCCGGGCTCTGGGGCACTTCATAAGCAGCACAGTTCCGTTGAAAAACATGAATTACTGGTACTGAGTTACTCATAAGCAAACGATCAGGTTATACCCATCACAAAAATGTCCACCGACAGAGCAACTGTGACAAGGGCAGAAAACCGGAGTCACGCTCTGCGAAGCACCGTGGAGACGAAACTCCGGAAGAAGACGGCTAACTTACTTACGGCAATTGTGCTTCCTGCTGAGAAAATGCCCTGCCGACACCTGGGAACAATGATGCCCACCAGGACGATGATAATAGCTGGTGCGTGTGCTCTGTGGGCCAGTGCCTTCAGGCATTTCTCACTTCATTCTGACTCAGAGTAGCACTATCCCCATTCTCCAGGTGAAGGAGCTTGTTCAAGGTCAGGGAGCCAGGGAGTGGCAGACGCTGAGAGCAGGTTACCAGTGTCAACGAGCAGCCCTGCCTGGAAGGCAGGTCAGGACAGGCAAGAAAAGCCCCACAGTTTGGGGAACTCTGCTTTTCTAAGCAGTGGCACGGGGCTTCATGAGACCAGGCTCCAAGCCGAGGGATGGACGAGGAGGCCCCATCCCGAAGAGGACCTCACAGCAGGGCTGAGCAGTGTGGGGCATCCTAAGCTGCTACCCAGACACGGGCCAGCGGGTTGGCGCAGGCATGCCAGGACCAGAGAAGCAGGGAGGAAGGGAGACTGGCAGCCCGAAAGCCTCCCTCCCTCCCGTGGGCCAGCCCAGCCCGAGCACAGGCTGGATCCGCACCTCTCACGCCATTGCCTTGTGCCCACAGCGCAGCAGCAGAGCTCGGAGTGGTCAGCAACGTGCTAGGTTCGCACAGCCAGGCCGCACAGGTGAGAAGATGGGGAAGGGAGGGGAAGAGACAGGGTTCGGTTTCAAGATTAAAGCCCTGCCTCCACCCTGAGAATCTGGGAAGGAATTTTGTAGATTTGGAGTCTAGAAAGTTGATGGATATCAGGCTGCTGAGGAGAAGAAGCAGGAAGAAGTGCGTGGGGGGAAGGGGGGAGGACATCCGTGGGGAGTCCAGATGTAGGAGCAGGTGTAAGAGCTGGGACCCCTGGGAGCCCTTTCCAAACCACTGGAGAAGCAGGGGGCCTGTCTTGGTGGGGACCCCTCGGAGCCAGGGCCCTGCCTGGCCAGCAGCACCGATGCAGAGAGGACCCTCCTACCACTGACCAGGAGGGACAGTACGACGAACCACTGTGATGTTTCTCCCCTCTGCATTTCGGCTAATTTCTGATCCCCTAAAATCGTCTCTCATTCGGTTTGGTTGTTACTGAGCTTCGTACCAGGGATATCATAGTCTTCTGCTAGTTTGTGTTACATGTGTGTTTCAGCGTTGCATGTCGTCATTATTTATTGCTTATTTATTAATTCTCCTGTAGCAGATACTGGTGGTTTCCAGTTTTTTCAATAGAACAAACTGCAATGAGTGCCCGTGTACGTGACTCTGCGACCAGGGTTTTTCCAGAACCTTCCCTGGGAGGGGAGTCGCTGGGTTGCCAGCATAAGGCGGGGTCGACTCTGTGAGGCAAAATCAGCGCTTCCCAAAGTGACTTTACTATTTGCAGTCCTGCCAGCAATTCATAAGAGTTCCTGCAGCTCCCCGTCCTGCCCAGGACTTACCGGTTTTGACTGTTTCAAATGGCCTTAATTTGCTCATTAGCAAATTAGACCTTGTTATTAATGAGGTTGAGTGTCTGTATATTCAATGCATATTCTTCATTTGTGTTTTTTCTTTGTGAAATGCCTACACATGTATTTTGCTCAATTTTCTTTTGGGTTGTTTGTCTTTTTCTTATTTACTTCTAGAGTTCTTAATATATATCTACAAATAAATATATGTTACTTTTAATATATATACAAATCCTTTGCTAGTTATACGTGTTACAAATAATTTCTTCCAACTTGTAGAACAGAAGTTCTACATTTTAATGTAGCCTAATATATTTTTTAGGGTATGCTCTTTCTTTGGTCTTATTTACGAAATCCTTCCCTACCTGAGTTATGAAGATATCCTCTTATATTTTCTTCTTAAATTTTAAAGTGTTAACTTTCACATTTAAATTTTAGATTGCTTTCTGTACCAGTCTAAATGCTGTCTTTTTCTGAGGTGTTTTATATGCAAGTACAGAGAAGAATGATTCAGTTTTTCATATTATCTTACATCCTGCCACCTTGATAAAGTCTTATTAATTCTAAGAGTATCTCAGTGTATTATTTTGGATTTTTAATCTAGATAATCATATCATCTGGAAATGATAGCTTTGCTTCTTTGTAAACTTCCTTCCTTCCTTCCTTCCTTCCTTCCTTCCTTCCTTCCTTTTCTTCTTCTTTTCCTTTTTTTTTTTTTTTTTTGTAATAAACACATTGGCTGGGACTGCCAATAAAATATCGATTAGGAGGATATTAACTGGGTCCTCATCTTGTTTTGTTAAGAAGAATGCTTTTTGCCCTGGATGGTGTGGCTCAGTGGATTGAGTGCCGGCCTGCAAACCAAAGGGTCACTGGTTCGATTCCCCATCAGGGCACATACCTCGGTTGCCGGCCAGGTCCCCAGTTGGGGGCGTGTAAGAGGCAACTGATCAGTGTATCTCTTGCATATGGTGTTTCTCTCCCTCTCGTTCTCCCTTCCTTCCCCTCTCTCTAAAAATAAATAAATAAAATCTTGAAAGAAAAAAGAATGCTTTTTGATTTTTTACCACTGTGATTTCGCTACCATTTGCTAGTTAAGAAAATTCCTATATATTCCTAGTAAGAATTTTAATCACAAAGGATGTTGATTTTGATTAAATGCTCTTTAGCATTTAACCTTTCCTCCTTTAACCAGTTAATGTCACTGCATATCTTTACATATTTTATATATAAATAACAATATATAACATGTAATGTATAATATATAATATGATAATTAGTATAGATAATATATTGATGGCATCATCTATATTGATAATATATTGGTGATATAATATATGTTACTTTTTTTTTTCTCATCAAAATGAGACAAGCAGCAGTTTTGACGAGGTCCGGGGCCGACGAGCACCAAGGTGTGATTGTCGCTAAACCACCCCTTCGCCCACAGCATAAACCAATTGGGTCATGATTTTTAGCTGTTTCACTGCATTCAGTCTTCTACTGTTGTTTTTAAATTTGTGCGTCTAGGCACGTGGACGAGGTTGTCTGGGTCTGGGAATGAAAGTTGTACTGATTTCTGAAAGTGAGCTGAGGAGAGCTCTATTTCCATGCTCTGGAAGAGTGTCTGTAAAATTGTAATGTCTGTGTCTTTCAATGCTTGAAATCATCTGGACTTGGCGTTTTCTACGTGGAAATATTTTAGCCATCTAGTTAATTATGTTTAGTGGCTATAGGACTATTCGGGATTTTTATTTCTTCCTGGTCCGTTTTGATAAGTTGTGTTTCAAGGAATTGGTGCCTTTTGCCTGTTTTTAAATTTATTAATATAAAGTTGTATAAGGTATCCTCTTTTTAATCCTTTTAATCTCTGTTCAATCTGTGACATTATTTCCTTTCTCATTCTTAATATTATTTTTATGCCTGTATCTTTTTAAATTTTGCCAGATTTTGCCCTGGCTGGTGTGGCTCAGTGGATTGAGCACCAGCCTGTGAACCAAAGGGTCACTGATTCGATTCCCAGTCAGGGCACATGCCTGGGTTGCAGGCCAGGTCCCCAGTAGGGGGCACACAAGCAGCAACCACACACTGATATTTCTCTCCCTCTCTTTGTCCCTCCCTTCCCCTTTCTAAAAATAAATGAATAAAATCTTTAAAAAATTTTTTTTTGCCAGATTTTATGTATTTTACTAGTCTTTCAAAGACCCAATTTTAGGCTTATTAATTCCCTCTACTGTATATTTTTCTATTTTATTAAATGGTATCCTTTCTTCTACTTTCACTGAGTTCTCTTATACTTTTTAGGTTCTTCGGATTTTCTTCTAAAAAAAAAGCATTAAAGGCTCTAAATTTCCTTCAAACCACCATTTTTGCTGACTTTCACAAGTTTTGATACATAATATTTTTATTCAGCTCCAAGCACGTTAAGACTTTCCAGGGTGATTTTTTTTCTAATTGGAAAACATGGAATTTTTTTTCCACTCACCATTTTATCACTGACGTTTAACCCAGCTGTGTCTCGGGTTATAGAAACATGACCTGCATGATGTCAGTTGTTATAATTTGGTGAGCACTGCATTACGTTCTAGTGTGTGGTCACTGTTTATAAATTTCCCGTGTGCGTGGGAATACTTGTATTCTCTAATTGCTGGGTTTAGGATTTTATCAACATCCATTTGTTCAGTTATGTAAATCATGTAGTTTAAGTGCTTCATATCTTAATTTTTTCTTTGCTTGAGATGTTAATAACTTCAAGAGATATTGAAATCTATAATAATCATGGATTTATCAAAATTACTCTGTAGTGCTATTCATTCTTGCTTTGGGTAATTTTGAGGCTATTTTATGAGTTGAGTTGTTTTATCTTTGAGGTGCACTAAAAATGTTATCATTATTAAGAACTTCCTTTATCTCTTAGAATAATATTTAACTTAATAACTTTTTTGATACTAATAAATGATCCCAATTTTCCTTTAGCTTTTATTTTTCTCTTGTACCATTTCTCTTGTATCAGATATCCTTATTTTCAGCCTTTCAGTGCCCTCATGTTTTAGAAGTGGCCCTTAAGAGATCACATAGGGCTAAATTTAAAATATAGTATGTCTGATAAATCTCTGTCTTTTAGCTAGACTGTTTAGCACATTAACATTTTTTAAGATTAGTGATCAGTTTTCACTCATATCTGCCATATAACTTTGTACTACTTTTAAAAACACCTGTCTCTTCTGTGGTTCTTATTTCTCCTTTCTCACTTTTTAAAAAATTGAAGAATTCCCCCTTGTATTTCTTTTCCTCTGCAAACTTGGACTCTTCACTCACCATTTCTCCTTGCATGTCTGGCTTTCCTTTTGATCATTTCCCTTTATTTCCCTTTAGTAAAAGCCTGAGAGTGGCGGACCCCCTCGGTTTTCATTCATGTGAAGAAGGCTAGTTCTCATCCTCAAAAGATACCCACGAATGTACAAGTCTGCGCCAATGATTATTTTGTCTTAGTGCTTTGAAGATATTTTCTCCATATCTTATGGATTTCCATTATGGCTACCGATAAGTCTGCCCAAATGCAATGTTCCTTTGTAATTGATTTGTTTCTTTTCTCTGGTTGCTTGGGAGATCTCTTTCTCTTCGGTCTTCTGCAAGTTTGTCGCGCTGAGTCTAGGTGTGGGTTCTGAAAAGTCCTGAAAAGTCCTCAGCCATGACCTCCTCAAATATCACATCTCCTCGGCCGAGTCTCTTCTCTCCTCCCGGGGCCGGGGTGCACGGTCCACCTTCTCGTTCCTCCTTCCACCTGTTAACCCCGTTTTTGTATTTGATATCTCCTTTGCGGTCTGCGCTGTATTCTGGGTAATTTCTTCAGATCCGTTTTGCAGCTCATAATTCATCTCTTCAGCTGCATCCAGTCTGTTTAACCCATGTGATGAGATGTTTATATCATCAATGATAATTTTCATTTATACAAGTTCTATTTGGTGTCTTTCCAAAATTTTTGGCCATTTTTGATGGGCTTTTATTCTATATATTCATTTGTGTGTGTTTGTGGTGTGATTCCAGCTTGTATTTCTTTAAGCATTTATACGTGACTGTTCTGTATTTGGTAGTTCCAATGGCCAAACTGTATGTCTAAGATGCCGACACGTATTGTTTAGTGCATTGCTGACTCTCTCTCATAGTGGCTTGTTTCCTTGTCATTTGGTGACCACTAACTGTGAGTTCACTTTTTGTGGAATTTAATCTGTGGGCACCCTAAGGGCCTTACCTGAAGGTGCGTTCCTACTCAGGTGCATTTATTTCCGTCAGGAGTCACGAACTGCTGTTGGCCTGGGACCACCTACCCGCCTCTCAGAGAGCCTGCTTCAACGCAGGAGTATCGGGCTGAGTCCTCTCACCGCGCCTCTGCCCAGACCGGACTTGCCTGTCTCCGAGCCTCCTTCCACAGTCAGCCCGCCCTCCCTGTCTACCTCTTTGTTACCATTCCATGCCTTCGTTTCAGTTTCCCATTGTCTGGCTGTGTTTTTCTTGGCAGAAGGTGTTTAGCGCTTGGTGATTTTCCTTACTTTCTAACAAACCCAGCAATGCATCAACAGTAAAGGTTGGTTCGTGTTGTTTTTGGAATTCGAACAAAATCTATTTGACTTTTAGTGGGAGGGCCTTGCAGAGCGCAAGTCTGCCATCTCGCCAAAGTGGAAATCCCAGGATGCTATTGTTATCCCCATTTTACAGATGAGGAAAACCTGGGAGGCTCAGAAAATCAAATGTCTTTCTCAAGATTACACAGCCAACCTGCGGCAAAATCAAGAGCACAACCCACGCTGTCTGACTCCAGAACCTGAGCCTCAGTGTTAAATCAGGAGTTCGTGCTCCCCCAAAAAGAAGATACCTGCTTGTAGGTTTGTAGCCTTGGAGCATGCGGTGCAGGCCCAGGCCAACAGTCTGGGATGAACCCCCGAGCTTCCGCTGGGGAAGAATGAGCAGACCCCTGGCCCAGAGTGGGCAGGCCCCAGCCATCCAGCACCAGCTGCCATCTCAGCAGGCTCAGCCTGCAGCTCCCACCCTGGGAAGGGAGCCAGCAGGCGCTTCCTGCACTCAGGTTTCCATGACAACCAGTCACCCTAGACGAAGAGAAGCAAAAGCCACAGGCAGTGAGTGCAACATTCCTGAATCTTGACTCCTCATTATAGGTAGGTCTTCTGCAGCCTTGGGGGCTGTGTGAAGGGGGCTCAGAGGAAAGAGAATTTGCAGGAAGGGGTAATGTTCAAATAAGTCCACAATGCCACTCACCAGCCCTTTTCTCCTTACCCACCCTCCAATTATGATGGCTCCAGGGTCCCAGGTTCAAGGAAGTCCAGAAACACTGGGCTCCCTTGAACTTGGGGGTGGTCTGAGGCCAGGTTTCCCAAATGAGGGTCCCTGCCCTCAGTGAGTCATCAGTCTTGCGCAAGACTCAGACAGGTTCTGATAGCTCATTATAACCAGGGGACAAGGCGCACAGAGGCCACGAGAGCACAGAAGACGGATTCCTTTCTGGAAGACTTTCCAAAGCGGAAGTGCTTGAGCTGGGCCTCAAAGGCCGATGGGAACTTAGCCCAGTAGAGGAGGGAGGGGAGAGCATTCCGGGCAGAGAGAACCACCCGTAACAGGCTCAGAAGCATGAAGGAGCAACGTCACTTTAGTGCAGCAAGTTGAAGGAAGCGGGAAAAGCAGCCGCAGAGGGGAGCCAGGCCAGAGCTTGAAGGGCCTTGAATGCCATGCTGGGAACTTTGGCTTTTTTGTGGGAGCGGCAGGCAGCTGACATGGCCCCAATGCCATCCCAGTATGGAGGATGGGCAGCAGCCAAGGAACCCAGCAAGGAGCTTGCGGCAATAATGCAAGGAGAGACCTGGATAATGAGGATAATAACCGTGGTTGCAGGGATATGAGAGAAGGGGACAGACCTGAGAGACGTTCAGAAGGGCAAATCCACAGGCTTTTGGGAGAGCTTGGATGCGAGGCCTGGGGGAAAGACGGGGCGTTCACTAGGAGCTGGAAGGCAGAAGCAGGGGTGGGAACAGGGGAGGGGCGGCCATATCAAGCCCTTGCTGGGTCATGTGGAGGTGACCAGTTTGCCTCATAAAGATGCCAGTGGTTGAGCTCCCTAGAGTGTAATATCCAGGACATTTCCTCTCCAGGTCAATAGAGAAAAAGAATGTTTCGGAGCCTTCTTCGGTCTAGAGGCATCAGCAGGCTTCAGCTACCAGCTGGGCGGTCATAGCTGCTGCTTGCCTTCGCCCCCACCCTGCACACAGCCCCTGCTCTGAGCCCACCACCCCGCTGTCCCACAGGCCGTGCGTGGGGCGACACGGTCAGCCGGCATCTCCCCCAGCTAGGCCTCCAGCCCCTCATTTCCCAGGCTGGTGGAGCCAAATTTGTTTCACACCCTGTTTCCTTTTGGTTGTGTGCTTGTCGCCAACGGGTATCTGTGACCGCTGGGCTGTGTAGCCTGGGCTGTAGGAATAAGAAGTAAATTATAGAGAAATCGAGGTGATGATTGCCAGGCTAAGAAAGGTGGCTCTGGGGCCTGGCAGAATTGTGTGCAAACCCCGCTCCCCCACTGGACCCTGGCCGTGACCCCTGGCCTTGATTCCCCCCTGCACCCGCGGCTCAGATACTCCTCGCCCTTCTGCTCACGCTCTTCTCCTCCCTCACGCCCCATCTCCTGTTCACGCTCATCTCCTGTTCACGCTCCCCTCTTCTCTCTCATGCCCCTCGCCCTTCCGGCCACACTCCTCTCCTGCCTACACCTGGATGTGCCCCACCCAGACTAATCCTCATAAGCAGTCATAGGCTCCTGAGTGAACGGTGTGGGCCCAAAGGCTCCCCACTCCCTGCCCTTCACCTCCAGCCCCCAACCGGATCTGCAGGCAGGTGCCAGGCTTGACCATCAGGGACCAGAGCTGCTGCCTAGCTGGTCTGCGCTGCTGCACTGCTATGTTTGACCCTGATTCAGGACTTGGGGGCACCATTCTGCCCCCAGGGAAAGCTGTGGCGAGCTTGGCAAGGCAACTGGGGCTCCGAGGCTGGTATCCATTTCTGCTCCTTTTATCGCCTCTTCCAGCAGCTCCCCCTACCCTCCTCACCCCAACACACACCCCAAGCTCGCTAAAAGTAGGAGAAGGGAGGTGTGGCCCACGAAGGAGCCTAGGAAAGGGGGCGGGGCAAGGCCTGAGACTTTCCAAGGCAAACCCCGCCCCCTGGATCAGGACAGCTCAGATCCCCTCCAGGAAGGGCCAGGGGAACCAAAGGGGAGTCTCGGGCTGGGCGCCCTGAGGAGTCCGGGCGCCCCCAGGCCTGATCCGCGCCCTGCCTGATGGGGCCACCCCTCGGCTGGCGGAGGCGCCCAGGCCCAGCACCCGCTTCCTCCCCGGGGCGGGTCCGTCGGCCACAAGCCAAGCGCCGTAAAATTTAAAGAGGTGAGAGAGACACTTCGCAGAAACCTCAGCAGCGCGGGGAAATGAAATAAGGCCTCCCTTCGGGGCGCCCCCCCAACCCGCGCGGCCCCGGCCCGGGTCACCCTGGAGGGTCCAGGTGCGGGCCCTCCGCTCAACACCCCCATCCTCAGAGTTGGGGTAAAGTCACGCTCCCCCCACCCCAAGCTGCCCCGCGGAGTGCGAGAGAGAGACCAGGCACCCAGGGATCTATCTGCATCCCTGCAACCTGACTAGGGTCCCAGGCTGGGGCCGAATCCGGCCCCTGTTCTTCGTCCCCTCCCCCACGTGGACAAGCGGACCCAGAGCCACCCACCCCCATGCTTTTCTCGGAGTCCGAGGGTGCTTCTGGTTCCTGCCGCCCCCTCCCTCTCCGTGCCGTCTGAGAGCACCCCCTGCCCCCACCCCTGCGCAGTCCCCATGATGGATGGAGCCTTCAGGGAGCCCGCGCGGGCGGGCTCGCTCGGGCGGAAATGAAGAGGATAAGATCTGCGAGCCGAGCCGCCCCTGACACGGTGATATCCGCCTTGCTCGCAGCGCTCCGGGTGATGGATGGGACAGAGCAAAGCCCCCTCCGTAACCACCCCCCCGCGCAGCCCAGCGAGCGGTGGGCCCAAGGGTCCCCGCCCCACAGCCCCGGAACCCCGCCCCCACAACGGAGGCACGCGAGTGTGCCCCTCCCAGAACCACCGCCCTGCGGCCACACACGCGGCAGACTGCCTCCCCACACACTTAGCCCACCAACGCATCTGGCCATGCCCACGACATACACGGGGCTGTCCTCTTCCCTTGACACACTCGCAGCAGACCCTTCCCCCAGCACTCACATGAACAAGACTGTCCTTAGCACACACCACGTTTACACGTTTGCCCATGCGACTGCCTCTTGCCTGCGCACACGCACACACATCCAGGCAGGCTTGACTCTCTCACCCTCAACCTGATGCTCCTGGCGGCTCATGGACCACTCAGGAAAACGGTGTGACCACTGTGAACGGCAGCCCTGGGCTGGGCTGGGAGGTGGTCTTGGCATGGGGAGCAAGACAACAGCCGCTTCCGATGTTCATGATCTCGTTTCACCACTGAGCGGGTCAGGCTTGGCATGAACAGAGAGAGCGGGCAGTGCTGGTACTGTCCACACAGGCCTCGCTGTCAGCATTGCCATGGTTACCATCTTCCTAGCACTATCTCACAGCAACATCATTGTTACCATGGTTACGGGCACCCCATTCCCTTCCTCTGCATTGCTACCATTTGCTTGCCATCGCCATTCACTCATCACTCATCCCCTGGTCCTGCTCATCAGCTGGGGATGAAGATGAGTGAGCTGCTGCCCACCTTTGGGAGTGTGTAGGCGAATGGCCAGGACAGGGCAACCAATGGCCTTGTACATTCTGCAGAGCTCTGAAGAACCATTAGGACTTGACGCCTAGATGGTTTGGTAGAAAGGACATTCAGGGGACAACAGGCAGGGAGGGCAACGACAACAGAAAAGACAGGCATGAAGCCATGGACAGCATCACGGCCACCAGGAGGTGCTCCGTGTGCTTGGGGAAGAGGAAGGAGAGGAGGCACATCACTGCCCCGCCGTGGAGGATCCTGAATGACCCCACGTTCCCCGTGGCATGGCTCTCGGAGTCTGCCAGACCTGGATTGCAATCCGGACTTTGCCACCTCCGAGCTTGGGGACTTTGGGTGCATGATTTCTGCGGTGTCTGGCACTTCAGTAAGTGCTGGGGAAGTCATTGTGTTAGGTTTACTCTTCTAACCGTGCAAAGGAGCTTCAGAGAACCCCAACATTAACAGTTCTGGCCTCTAGGAGGAGCTCAAGTCCCTCTCCTCCCTAACCTCCCTCCTAATGCCCAAGGCCAGAGGAACCAAGGTGGGTGGTGCTTAAGGCCCCAGGTATCACTGGAGGATGAAATCTGGGAGTGGGGCTTTCCTGGAAATAAGTGCACCAGTCTGCATCGTCTCCTTTGTCCGCAGGAAAGGGGTCGACCCCTGGGGATGTGCTAGCTGTGTAGTGGCTACGGCTCATTCACCTGGGCTCACTCACACGGTAATGTGACCCAAGGCATTAGATGATTTTTTCTTTTCTTTTTTTAAAGATTTTATTTATTTATTTTTAGAGAGAGGGGAAGGGCGGGCAAAAGGGAGAGAGGAGGAGAAGCATAGATGAGAGAGAGAAACATTGATTGGTTGCCTCTCCTCCGCACCCTGGCTGGGATATAGCCTGACCAGGGTCAGAACCCAAAACCCAGGCATGTGCCCTGACTGGGAATGGAACCAGCAACTTTTGGCTTTGTGGAACGACACCCAATCAACTGAGCCACACCAGTCAGGCCTGGAGGACTGTTCTTCAGCAAGAGTTTCCCATCAGAACCAACAGAGGGCCTTTTTGAAACGTGGATGCCTGGAAAATCTCGACTCAGCAGGTTTTGGTTGGAATCCTTAAAGAACCACCCCCGGGGGTTCTGACCTGAGTCCTGGTTCATGTCCTAGATATCTGGACTGCTCAGGGGCCCCCAGGCCCAGCTCCTCTCTCTTCTCAAGGACACTCTCCTCAGCCCCAGGGCAATTCCCAGAGCTTCCAGGTTCTTCCAGGACTCAATCGATCAATCCAGAAATGGGCAAAGGGCGCAGGAGAAACCCATCCGACTCCTTCTGTGGGGTTTTTAGAAATTATTTCATTCAAGCTGTAAATGGAAAATATGTCGTGGATGTGGAAGAAGAGACACGTAGCGGTCAGGAGCACTTCGCCGCCCCCCTCCCGATTTTGCTCTTCCTGGGCCCTTTGTACCGCTTTCTCCATCGCTACTTAGTCATAGGCAACCGTGTTTCTTAACTGGCCTGTGTCCCGCCCACTCACGTTTTATACTTTTATAGTATGCAGGTGTCCGTAAAACTATAGCGTTACTTTCGTATTTTAATATTTAAGTAGTTATCCTAGACCATTATGTACATTTTTACATGAATGGAATCACTTTCAACTCGTTCTCACTAGCATTATTTTCTCATGTTTGTCCACATTGCTTTTGTTTTTTCATTTGATCGGAGGAAGGGTAGCACGTTGTATAAAAACACCCTAATTTCTTATTCACTTTAGTGTTGGTAGACACACAGATTGCTGCCTGGTGTTGCTGCAATTGCACAGGACCCTGCAGGAGCGTTCCCGCACATGTCTCTTTGTGCCTGCGCGCACGCCGTCTCTGGCGCACAGACCGCAGAGCTGAGTGGCCGGGTCTGGGCGGTGTGTGTTGCCCAGCTGTATTTCCAACTGGTCTCCAAAGTGGTTGCACTAATTTACTCTCTCACCGGCAGTGTGCAAGAGTCTCCATTTCCCCACATTCTCACTAATACCTGGTACACCCAGACTTTTAAATTTCCATCCATTTCACTGAAGTGCGATGCTATCTTACTGTTGATCTTTTTTTTATGTTTCCCCAATTATTAGTGAAGTATCTTTTCAGTTTTATGGGAAAACACATTTTCTTCCTTGTATCTTAGCTGTTCATGTCCTTTGTCCACTTTTCTGCTTGTTGTTTGCCTTTATTTTATTAGACTGGAGTTTTTATGTAATCTGAATATTCACCCTTTATAGTTGTTTACTTGGAACATATTTTCTCCCACTTCGCGGTGTAAACATGTTTTTAAATTTAAGATGTCTTTCTTTCTACGTAGTGGTTTTCACATAGGAATAGACAAAACAGTGAAGCCAAAAGGAGAGTCTAGCTTATCAGTCTTTTCCTTTGTGGTTGGTACTTTCTCTCTCAGTATTTACCTAAACAAGACCATAAGATATTCTTTAATACTTTCTTCTAATTATTTTAAAGCCTTTGCTTTTTTACAGTAGCCTCTGAGTCACCTGTATTTTTACGCACGGCCTTCCACGTGTGTCACTTTATACTGGCTCCCACTGAGACCCACTTCCCGCTGGTTTGCGAAGCTCACTGTCCTGTACGGTCTCCGTACACATGTCAGTTTCTGGGTTCCCCTTTCCGTTCTGTTGATCTGTTTACCCCGCATCGGTACCACAGGGTTTCGACGGTTATATCTGTGTAAGAAATCTTGATAGATGGCAGGTGGGGCAGACTGGCTAGCTCTTCGCCACACCCGATTCCTCTTGTTCTTGGGACCACAGCTGGGCTCCTGGTCCCAGCCTCCCTCGCAAGTAGGCGTGGCCACGAGACTGAGTGCTGGCCAATGCGGTGAATGGAAACAACAGGCACCCCTTCCAGGCACCGCTTACAAAACCCGCCCCCACACGTGACCCTTCATTCTGTTTCCCTTTCCACCAGCTCCATGCGAACACGCATGGCGACCTTGAAAGTCGGGAGCCAGAAATGGAAGAAACCTGGGTACATGAACTGCTGCGGGAAGGCGGGCAGCCCGCTGATCAGGAAATCCATTTTGGATTTTACACAAGCTAGAAATGCACCTTTTATCACGTTTGGCCCTCAAACGTGATAAAGCAGCTAGGGTCGCCCTAGTGCAGCGCCGCGAAGTGGCTCTCTGACCCTTTGCGCTTCCTCTTCACAACTCGGTTCTCGGCTCTCGTTGTCGCAGGAATTTTAAGATCAGTTTACCAAGTTCCTTTCAAAAAACCTTGTTGTGTCTTCGTCGGAATTCCATTTAATTTCTAGATTAATTTGTAGAAGCTTGCTATCTTTCCATTCATAAACACAATCCACTCGTTTAGATATTGTTTATTTGATGTTCTTAGATCTTATTTGCTTAATTTGCATTAGATCATTAAGATCTATAATTTATCCTATACATAGGTTTTGTGTATCTTCTGTGACATTTTGTCACAGTCGATTTTGTCGTTCCTGTGAATGAAATATTTTTCTTTTCCACATTCTATGTCCTAATCGGTTGCCGCTGTTATATATAGGAACCCCAATGTTGTTTGAATATTTATCATGTACCTACAACCTTGCTAAATTTATCAGTTCTAATAATGTATAGTTTTGGATTTTCTACATAGAACATCATGTAAAAGATGCCTCCGCTTGCTGTGCCCTCTGCCCGGAACACCCTTGTCCCGGCTGGCTCACTCCTACGCCCTTCAGGCCTTTGTGGAAATACCATCGCAATCTCCCAGGCCTGCCCCGCCCCCTGTGTGAAGTAGCACACAGATACATGCACAGCATTCTTTATTCCCCTCGCCCTATGTCATTTTTCTTTTTAGAACTGACAGGGGTTATTTTGCCCTGGCTGATGTGGCTCAGTGGATTGAGTGCCGGCCTGCAAACCAAAGGGTCACCGGTTCGATTCCCCATCAAGGCACATACCCCAGTTGCCAGCCAGGTCCCCATTGCGGGGGTGGGGGCGGGCCGCATGTGAGAGCCAGCCACACGTTGATGTTCCTCTCCCTCTCTTTCTGCCTCCCTTCCCCTTGCTCTGAAAATAAATAAATAAAGTCTTTATAAAATTATCGGTTTATTTTTGTCTACCTCCTCCGCTAGAGTGAAAGCTCTACAAGAGCAGCAACTGTGTTTTCCTTATTTCTGTATTTCCCAGTGCCTTGCTTAATGGATTCTGTATTTCCCAGTGCCTTTCCCAGTGATTGACTGATTGATTGATTTTTAGAGAGAGGGGAAGGGAGGGAGAAAGAGGGGAGAGAGACATTGATTGCTTGCCTCTTGCACATGCCCCCTGACCTGGGACTGAACCCACAGCCCAGGCAAGCGCCCTGACCGGGAATGGAACCGGCAACTTTTGGCTCTGTGGGACAACCCCCAACTGCCCCCAACCAACTGAGCCACACTGGTCAGGGCAGTCAAACTTATTCTTTCCTTTCCTACCCATATTCTACATGTTTTTCCTCTTCCTTTTTGAGACTTTTTAAAAAAGAGCAGTTTTATGTTTACAGCAAATTGAGAGGAAGGTACAGAGAGTTCCTGTACAGCCTCCTGCCCCCACACGCGCGCATGGTCTCCCCCATTGACAGCGTCACTTGACAGAACGTTTGATCTTTTTAACCAGGGTAAACCGCCACCAATGACACATCATGATCACCCAAAGCCCATAACTGACCCGAGGGCGGCACCTTCCATGGGTTTGGACCTAGAGCCGTCATCGTAACATCTTGCGGAGGATTTCCACTGCCCTAAAACTCTCTCCCCGCTCCCCATGCACAGCCAACACTGACCTTTTTGTCATCCCCACAGTTCTGCCTTTTCCAGAACGTCGTGTCACTGGAGTCGTGCCCAGTGTGACCTGGCTTTCGGATTGGCTTCTTTCATCTGGCACTACGCGTTTAAGGTTCCTGGATGTCTTCCTGTCCCGTCAGTGTCCTGGATTTGGGCCTCACAGTGATGCAGCAGTGTCTCATTGTTGTTTTAATTTGCATCTCCCCGATGACACATGAGGGGAGCATCCTTTCATATACTGATCGGCCATCTGTGTATCTTCTTTATGGAGGTATCTATTAAGATTGTTTACCCATTTTTTAATTAGGTCGTTGCTTTTCTTAATGAGTTTTAAGACTTCTTTGCATGTTTTGGATAACAGTCCTTTATCAGAGGTGTGTTTTGTGAGTATTTTCTCCCAGTCTGCGGTTTGTCCTTTAATTCTCTTGGCACTGTCATTTGCAGAGCAGAAGTTTTTAACTTGAATGAGGTCCAGCTCATCGATTATTTCTTTTATAGACCATGACTTTGATGTTGCACTTCTGTTTTCAGCACAAAATCAGAGGGATGGCTTCTAATATTTCACCACTTACAATCTTTGTAGTAGGCTTTTGGTAATGTTAGGAGTTTTTTTAATATATTCACAGCATTCTAAGAGTTTAAATATTTTATTTTTTATTTCAAATGGTTTGTCTCCAACGATTGAGGTTTATTTTTAATCTACACTAATGTGAATTTCACCAATAGATTTACTGATATTAACCATCCTTGTTTTCCTGGGATCAATTTGACTTAGTGTATATTTAGTATAAAATTCATTTTGTCAATATTTTAGAAGGAGTTTTGCATCTATGATCCTGAGTGAGACTGGTCTGTCATTTTTCCTTCTCACGGGTTTTTATAGCTCTGGTGTCAAGGGTACTTTAGCCACACAAAAGGAAACGAAGGTGAGAGCTTATTCTCTTTCTATTCATCAAAGAGTTTAAGACAGGAGTTACTAATTTCTTAAAATTTTGTAAAACTCACCTGAAAAATATACAAGTTCTGATGTTTCCATTGCAGGTCAAATTCTCAAGTGGTTATAGGTCTACTTGATTTTTTTTATATTTTTCTGAAGCTCGTGTTGATCAGATGTCTATTTCACACAAGTTTCTAAATGTATTGACATAGAGTTGTTGAAAGTATTCCTTTATGATCCTTTTCATCTCTACTGTGTTTGTACTTATGTTTCCTAAAATTTCTGTTTCCCCACCTTCATTAATCTTGCCAGGGGATATCTAGTTTATTAGTCTTTTGAAAGAACTAACTTTTGATTTTGTTGATAATTTCTACTGCTTTGTCTTCATTTATTTTCCTATTTTCTTGAGTTGAAAACTTGGTTCAATTATTTTCAGTTCCATTGTTTTTCTTAATAAAGATATTTTAAGCTTATAATTTTATCTTCAAGCTCCACTTTGGTGGCAATCCACAAGTGTCAACATGTACTGTTTAATTGTTCAATTATAAATATTTGTACTTGATGTTATGACCTTCTTGAATTCATTAGTTACTTCCACTCTGGCTAGCCTTTTATTATTAAATTATAATTTCATGAAGTCTGTATAATAGTGCTTCTTTGTTATTATTTTTGAGTCTTGGTTTATGTGCTAGAACGGGTCTACATTCATAAACATTTTGTATATGCATGAAGACTCTGTATTCTCCATTTGCTACATTCAAAATTCTACTTGGGTTCTTTATATTATACTTGTTAATTTGTTATCTCGTCTTTTTTCTTTTTTAATTATAATTTCATTGATTATACTATTACAGTTGTCCTGACTTTCCCCCCTTTGCCTCCCTCTACCCAGCACCTCCTAGTCCCTCAGGCAATGCCCCGCACCATTGTTCCTGTCCACGGGTCATGCGCATAAGTTCTCTGCCTACTCCATTTCCTATATTTTACTTTACACCCCCTGGTTGTTCTGTAACTACCTATTTGTACTTCTTAGTCCCCTCACCTCTTCACCCATTCTCCCTCTCCCCCCTCCCATCTGGCACCTATCTGGTAACTAACTTAATTTCTCTTACTGCTTTTAAGATTCTTTTTCTCTTTAACCTTTGGCCTTTTAAATACGATGTGTCTGGGAGTGGGCCTCTTTGCATCCATCATAATTGGGACTCTCTGTGCTTCCTGGACTTGCATGTCTATTTCCTTCACCAAATTAGGGAAGTTTTCTTTTACTATTTTTTCAGATAGATTTCTAATTTCTCACTTTTTCTCATCTCCTTCTGGCACCCCTATGATGCAAGTGTTGGAATGCTTGAAGTTGTCCCAGAGTGTGTTTATACTATCCTTATTTTTTTTTAATTCTTTTTTTCTTCTTGTTCTGTGTGGTTGTTCTTCGCTTTCTTATATTCCAAATCATTGATTTCTCAGCTTTATTCACTCTACTGTTGTTTCCCTGTAAATTGTTCTTTATTTCAATTCAATCCTTCGTTTCCAAATGGATCTTTTTTATGCTGCTGAGGTCCTCACTAAATCCCTTGAGCATCCTTATAACCGGTGTTTTGAACTCTGCATCTGATAGATTGCTTATCTCCATTTCGTTTATCTCTTTTTTTCTGGAGTTTTTATCTGTTCTTTCATTTGGGCCACATTTCTTAGTCTCTTCATTTTGGCAGCCTCCCTGTGTTTGTGTCTATATATTAGGTAGAGCTGCTTTGACTCCTTGTCTTGGTAGTGTGACTTAATGTAGTGAGTGTTGTAGGGTCCAGGGGCACAGCCTCCCCTATCACCCAAGCTGGGTACTTGAGATGTGCCCTTCATGTGGGCTGAGTACATCCTCCTCTTGTAGTTGAGCCTTGGTTGCTGTTGGCAGATCAATGGGAGGGATTTACCCAGGCCAGTCAGCTGCAAGGGCTGTCTGTGACCACTGACCACCAACCTCCCTCCTCCATAGAGGATCAGTTGTGCAGGGGCAGATTGGTGGCAGTGCTCCTATGCGGTCTGTAGCTGTCCACTGGGTGTGCTGGTCCTGGGGTTTTCTGGGTGGTGCAGGCCAAGGTCAGCCCCAACCTGTTTTGCCTGGAGCACTCTGCCTAAGCTATTTTAATGCAATCTGAGATAGCTGCTACTTGTGCTGGGCTTGGAAATTCCCAGGTGAAGCCAAGCTGTGAATCTAACCTGATTGTGCTAGGGCTCACTGAGGCCAGCCGTTGCCTGTTTGATAGGATTTAGGAGCCAAGGCCAGCGTTCTTAAGGAAAAGCAGCTTGGGTGGGCCCATAAGTTGAGTGGGGCAGAGCTTCTGGGGATCTCCAAGGTGGGTCAAACAGTGTTAGCCAGGTCGATGGAGTCTCAGATACGGCACCAGCTTGCCAGCTCTGTGGGGGAAGTTTAGAAAAGGGACAATGGCCTCTGCTCACCTTAATGGCAGACACTTCAGTTCTTCCCTGTTCACCACTGGTGCCTTTCAAGCTGCTACCTGGTGCTGGAGCTCAGAGGGAGTGAGTCCAAGTAGGTAAGTCCATGTGTGGGTTCTTCCACTGACTCAATCCCTCATGATTTTTGCAGCCAGAAGTTGTGGGGACTTAGCTTCCTGGCACTGGAATCTTGGGCTGGGGATGCCTCGTGTGGGGCTGGAACCCCTCGCTCCCAAGATATTCCTCCTGAATTTTTATCCACATGGGTGTGAAACCAGCCCACTCTCTGTCTGCACCCCTCCTACCAGTCTGGATGGATGTGGTCTCTTTAATTCCGTAGTTGTCAGACTTTGTTCAACTTGATTTTGTGGTTGTCAGACTCCATGCAGCTCTATTTCTGATGTTGCTGAGTGATGGTCATTCCGTATTTTAGCTGTAATTTTGGTGTGGCTGTGTGAGGAGGTGAGCCGTGTCTGCGCATGCTGCCATCGTGGCTGGAGTTGACTATTATTGTCTAGCCTTCTATGTCTTCTTCATTCTTCCTAGTTTTTTTTTCTTATTCCATCTGAAATGTGTTAAAATCTCCCAGTATAAGAAGTGGTTCTTTTTTGCATTATCATCTACTTTTCTTAATGCTCTTTTCTGTAAAGTTTATTTTTGTTTAGTATTAACATTGCTATACCAACTCCCTTTTGGTTAGAATTTACTTATTACTGTGTATTTCTTTCCCTATTTTTACTACAACCCATCTCATTCCTTTAGGTTTGTCTCTTGTAAATAGGCTATCCAGGATAGCGAAATTTTTAAACCAACTTGACTCTGTCTTTTAATGGGTAAATTGAATTTATTTACACTTACTGTGATTATTTTATTTGGAATTATTTTTAACACTTATTTAGTGTCGTTATGACTCTTCACTATGTTTTTCTTCTTTTCTGGCTTCAATTGAATTAATCATTTTCCTTTCATTGGTTCATAAGTTGTATTTTCTATATATTTTGTTTGAGTAGTTAGCCTTACACATCTTGACATAAATAGTTGACATAACAAAGGTGAGTTAAATAATCAATATCTCTATCATTCTCCATAATAACATATGGACTAATGTATTTGATTTATGTATCAGCTCCATCATCTAGTTTTTATAGTCTAGCATTGAGTGCCGCCACATTTTTAATTCTCCCATTAGTTAGTTAGTTGGTTACAGCTGAGGGTTACCATATTTTATCAAATCTAGGATGTCATCAGTTATAAGAAACACTTATTTTATGTACCTCCAAGAAAAAGAGGGGTGACGTCAGCAAAAATGAAAATCTAAGGACCTCTGAAAATGCCCTCCTCCATAAAGGCAATAAAACACTGGCCATGTTGCCCGAAACAACGTTTTCAGAACTCTGGAAATTACCCAAAGTCTCGCAGCTACCTGGGAAGCATTCATTTAAGAAAGGAACAAAAGACCAACAGGTGAATCTCAGAAAGAACAGCAAGCTTTACAGCACTTCGGCTGTGACGATGCTCCTCTCCCGCCTCTGCAGCTCTTGCGTAGCCCCTTCCCTACAATTACAGTGCAAAGCAGCAGGCTGGCCGCACCGGAAGGGGCAGAATGGGTTGGCGGCCCTTCAAAGGCCCATTCTCTGGGAAGGCTCAAACCACTAAGATCAGGAACTGAAGAGGAGAAAGCACCACTGACATTACAGAAATAAAAAATGATTATAAGGGAATACCATGAACAAATTAAATAGCTTAGGTGAAATGGGCAAATTCCTAGAAAGACACAAACTAGGGAAACTGGCTTTTTTAAAAAGCTGAACAGACCTGTGTCTGAACAGACCTGTGAACGAGAGACTGACTTAGAGATCAAAAACTTTCTGCAAAGAAAAGCCTAGGACCAGACAGACGGCTTCACTGGTGTGTGTTCTACCAGTTTTTAGGATTCTGCTGCTTCTCGGTGCCCTCCAGGTGTAACATGAGGCCTTCTTCCAAAGTCTGGATTCAGCGGGCATTGCCATTCAGCCACTCACAGGATTCGACTTTAGGTTCGGTTTTCAGAAATCTTGACCTGCAGCTCCAGGAGATAAGAAGTTTCTTTCAGGGCAGACATAAATGCTTCTTGTATCTTGACCCATTTATTTTTATTTATTTTTATTTTTATTGATTCTAGAGAGAGAGAGAAAGGGAGTGAGAAAGAGGAGGGGAGAAACATCGATCAGTTGCCTCTTGCACATACCCTGACCAGGGACTGAATCTGCAATCCTGGCATGTGCCCCGACTGGAAATCGAACTGGCGACCTTTTGGTTTGCAGGATGACGCCCGACCCATTGAGCCACAGGGGCCAGGGTTTGACTCATTTCTTGATCTGGGGTTTTAAAATCCTGAGCTCATCCTTTTCCTCCAAATTTTCCCATGCACTAAGATCCAACCAACCAGCCCCACAGTCTTTATTTAAAGTGAAAATAAGTACCCTTTATTTCCACTGAACTGCTCCATGGCAGTAGCAATTTGGTCAAAGTCTTGTCTTCTTTGGCCTTGACTCCAGAGGTCTAAAGGTGTTCATTTAAATCAGTGCCGCACTATTGCATGCCATGGACCACAGCGACTCCTTTATCCTGGCAGCAGAGTCCTTAATGCCTCTCAACCTACTCAGCTTGGAGAACACAGGCCGGATCCCTGAAGGTTCTGCTCCCACTCCAAATCACTGCACCAGGCCTGGTTCGGCCAGGAAGCAGAGCCCCCGTGAGTGCTCTGGGAGGCGGGTTTACCGTTATAGGGACTGTGGACGGGGCTGGGGAAGTGAAGGTCCAGAAGGGGAACTGGACGGTCAGAGGAACAGTCTCTAAGCAACCTGCCTGATGCTTTGGCCCGGTGGAATCTGGGAGCTGAGCCCACAGAGCCCCCCGAGAGGGACTGCAAAGGGGGACTCAGAGGGAGGTCTGTGGGACTTGGGTACCTCTGAGTGGCTACCTTCTCTGTGAGTTCACTCACAGAGTTTATGCCGGGCCTGGTAAAGAGAAGAGCTGATTGAAGAACAGAAAAGGAGGACAGGCCGGGACTCACTGACACCTCAGTATCTGTGTGGGAGAGGGAGTTCGTAGCTTGCCCAAGTTCACCATAGAATATTCCAGCACGGGCAATATAATGGTTCTGTGTGGCTCATAAATGTACGAGTTATAATTTCAGCCATTGACTGAACCTGATTTGCTCTGTCAAAACTCCATATTGTATGGAGAGTCTGATTGGCTCAGCTTGGGTTATGTGTCCACACTGGGTCCAACCGGCTTTGCCCAAGGAGCACCAGTCACATGGCAGCACATGGCTGGGTTCCCTCCCCTGGGAACGCAGGGGACGTTCTCAGAGAAGAGAGTTAAGGCACAGCTTAGGCACAAACCCCCTAGCCTGGCATTGTGTAAAATCGGGAACTTTGGAGAGGTGCTTGTTACTAACGTGAGGGGCTCCGCTCACAGAGGGAGTAGAGCTCACCTGCAGTCCTGGGTGCTGGGATGGCAGGAAACGAGGGCAAACTGAAATCCTTGTCACCCACTCAACAGATTTTCACCAGGCGCCACACACCGCTTTTGGCCTCAGAACTAGCACAGTACCAGCTTTCCTGATGAGCTTACAAATTAGGAAAGTTTAAATGGTCGAGGCCTGACCCCGAAAGGAAGAAAATATCAGGAAAGAAATGGAGGCTGGTGGTACCCACAAGACGAGCAGCTTTTCAGCTCAGCAGACCCAAAGATCACGGAGCCCATCATGGGTGAGCCGCCCAAGGGTTCACACGTGCGCTCGGAAAACTCCCCCTACATGTCCGTTGTCACACTAGGACATTGTTCTGTGTTTTTCTTTTAGGTATGGTCAGGCAGGTGCGGCCACCAGAGGGGACTGAAACTACTGTCAATTGGTACGGTGGTTTGAGCTCAGTGAAATGTACCCAGGGTCTCCGCTTCTTCCTCCCTCCTTCCCTTCCACTGCCCTTCTCCTCTCCCCTCCTCTTCCCCTCCTTCCTCCCTCCCTGCACCCCGCTCCAGGACCGATGAGGAAGCTGGGCAGTCTGTGGCTCAGTGGTTAGCCATTATATATTACTAGTCACATATTTTACACTCGGCAGCATGAAAAAAGGGACATAAAACTGCAATTAAGCGTCTGAACTGTTGCTATTTGGGAAATTAAAACAGCCTACGTTATCCTCGGTGCAACTCCGATCACTGACTCAGAGCTGAGGAGCAGTTATTCCCGCCACTTTCACCGACTTCTTTCCCATAAAAACTCGTTGTTAATGGGTCCCCGGGGACCTCTGAAAATAACAAGATCTGTAATAAAGAAATTAATAACATGCAGAGCAGGCCGCAGCTAAAAAGCTTTTTAGAATATATTAATGGTTCTGTTCCGAATGAGGCATATTTGCACCCAGATACCTCCTGTCCCTGGTTTCTAGTTGGTGCTGGGGGGCAGGCCGCCCCGGTGGAGGGGAAGGGGCCACCCCTCGGAGTCAGCCTCCCTGCAAAGCAGTGGCGGTCCCCAGGCCGCCCGCCTCTGCGTCCTGCCGCCCCTGTCTCCTTGCGTTCCCCTTTCTCCCTCTCCTTTGTTCGCGCTGCCTTTACGCCGCTTTCCTTCTTTCCATCACCGCCTCTGGGCCTCCGGGCCTGGTTCTCATTCATTCTCTCCTCCCTTTGTCTCGGTGTTCTCTCTTTGCAGTCCACATCCTCTCCCTTCCTCAATTCTTCTCTAATTAAATGCTGCTCTGTGACTTTCTACATTCCTGTCTACCATCTACCTACCTACCTGTCACCTACCTGTCCGTCTATCCGTCCAGCTCTTTTCCAATCCCCTCCATGGACAGCTCGGTCTCCCCTCCTACTTCCCTGTCTGCCCCCATCGCCCCCGCTGCTTCCGTCTCCCACTTCCCCGGTCCTGCATCTCTCAAAACTCCACACATTCTCTGTACGAATCAAAAGCTCCTTGCCCTTTAGTTCATCTAAGGCACAGTTAGGATTTTCCTAAAGACAGTTCATTCGGAAACTAAGTGGCCACTAAGAAAATGCTACTGCCTAGACAGGGCCACCTTCCCCTGGGGTTCTGGGTTCCACTCCGTGTGGGGCCAGGAGGGCCTGTGGGGGCTCGTGATGAGCCTCAAGCTGGAGGAGCGATTCTCCACAGCCTGCCCTCCGCCAGTGTCAAGGATAAGAGCTTTGGAACCAGACAGCCTGCATCCCAGTCCCGTGTCCTCCCGTGTCTTCGCGGGCTGTGGGGCCTCGAAGCAAATCGCTGAAACTTTGAGTCTCGGTTGCTTCGCCTGAACAATGGGGATAAAAACAGGGGGTAGATAACGTGTGCCCATTTTCGTAACCTGCCACAGCGAGGCAGAATCTTTTGCACGTGACTCCGCAGCCCCTCCTGTCAAGCAGTGGGGCCTATTTCCCCACCCTCCGAACCTGGGCTGGTCTTACAGCGCCCGTCTCCGGTGGAACCCAGCGGAGGGGCAGGGTGCTGGCTCTGAGCCCGGCCTGGCCTCTGGGGGCTCGCCGTAAGAATAAGCCTGGGCTAGCCTGCTGAGGGGCGAGAGCCATGCGGGCAGAGCCATGCGGGCAGAGACACGCTGTCCCAGCTGAACCAGCATGGGCTGCCAGCCCCCAGCCACCAAGGCCACTACTACAGACCCACGAATGGGCCCAGCCCAGGTCAGCAGGGCTGCATCGCCCAGCCCAGCCCAAATCGCCGACCCACAAAATCATGAACTAAGTAAATCGATTTTTTTTTTTTTAACCATCTTAACCCGTGGTAAGTACGCCGCCCAGTAGGGTCAGGTGTATTCGCCCCTCAGTGCGCCAGGTCTCCCGAGCCCTTCGCACCACGACGACCTCTCGCCCCGAAAGGCACCCGACGCCGCTGAGCCGTGCCCTCACCAGCGGTTGGGGTGATACAGCTCATGCGGTGTGTGTGGTCTCACAGTCCCTCCGCATCCTCGCCAGCACGCGTTGTTCTCTGGTTTCATTGACAGTAGACATCCTAATAAGTACGAAGTGGCAGGTCCGTACTCTTACTGGGATGGGTGCCCAGCTGTCCCTGCTGACAGGTGAGGCTGGAGTCCCGGAGGCTGTGGTGAGCTGTCCCCCTTAGCTTCCTGGGGTGCTGCCTCCTAATGGCTCATAAGTGACCTTGTCACCAAGAATCACCTTGGCCGGACCTGCCTTCCTCCCCAGGCGTGGCGCACAGGCATGACTGATCGGGGCGGAGGTGAAAGGTCCAGCCTCCTGCCCCAACCTGGGGCCACTCTGAAGAGCCACCCAGCTCCACAGCTCCCACGGAGATGAGCAGAGGCCTCTGTTGTAACTAGATTGGAGGTCAGTTTCATGCTTCGCCCAGTTTGGGGGACCCAGAGGGACCAGATATAGGCCCGTATCCACCTGGTTCAAAGCCAAGTTGGAGAACACCAAAATAAACCCTGGAGCAGGGACGGTCAAGACTGCTGGGGCCCCAGCGGAGGGTGAGGCCAGCGGGCCCAGTTTAGGCCTTGGGCTCTGTGCAGGGACCAGGCCCACCTCAATGAACAGCCCCCACCAGCATCCCCCAGACCCAGGCAGCTCAGGCCCCGGGAGGCAATGACTGACTCCTGTCTGCACTCCAGTGCGCTGAAGACCTGTGCCTCTACCTGATACCAGCAGCTTCAAGGACAAGGGCTCCTCACCAGACACTGACCTGCAGTCTTGGTACCTGCCAGCTGGTGTTCTTGAAATCCCTGGCTTGGCTCACACTGTTCCCCAGAATACATTCCCTTCCCATCTGGCAAATGCCTCCTCATCTTCTTGGTTCAGTTCAGGAGACCTCCCTCATGAAGCCTTTTCCCACTCCTCCCTCCACCACCCACACAGGGAGAAATCCTCGCCTCTCCTCCCACTGTAGCCCTCCCCCCACCCACCAGGATGTGTCCATCCCCGAACTGGACACTCCTAGAGGGCAGAGCTTGGCTTGACGCTCCTTGAGGCCTCCGGTGCCCAGCAGGCCCCTGGCACAGAGCAGACACCTGCCAGGACTGACGGAAAGGGACAGGCCTGACTCGGCCCTGGGAGCAGCAGCGCAGGTCTGACCTTGTCCCAGGAAAGCCCAGAGCTCTAGGAGCTGTTGGTTCTGCCGGAGGTGAACTCTGCTCCCTAACCCAGGGGGCTGCTTCTGTGCAGCCGCGTCTGCCCACCAGCCAAGACCGAAAAGTCCCAGGTAGCAGGGCCAGGGCTCGGGCGGGGCCCCAAATGCACCTGCACCCCTCCAAGAGTGAGGTCTCTCTACACTGTGCTCCAGGGGCTCCTCACTGGCCTGACTGCAGCCCCAGCCCTGTGACAGCAACAATGACAACAGCCACACCCGACATCTGCGAAGTGCTAACTCTGTGCAGGGCGCTGAGCTAGTCGCCTGGCAGGTGTTACGTCATCAGTCCACACAAAACCCCTACGAAATGAGAAACTTGGGGTCTCCATGGTACAAATAGGGATACCAGGGCACAGAGAGCTGAGTGACTGCTGAGCTGGCAGCCACCTGGCACCCGGCCTGGCACCCAGCAGTCCTGGCCGGGAGAGGGAGACCCTTCCCTCCACTGCTCCCTCCTCTGGGCCTTTGCACGTGCCACGCCAGGCACCCAAGAAACAGTCTGCTGCCACATGTCCCTGCATCTTCAGAGCACAGCCCCGGGCAGGGGCGCTCCGGTTCTTCTCTTTACGGGTGAAGAAGCTGAGTCTCGGGGAGACGTGGTGCCTCCCTCCACTCCGGCCACCCAGGATGTGGGGCCAGAGCGGGAAAGAGTTCTCGCCTCCCGCCCCGCCCCCAAGGACCCCTCCGCGAGACCTTCCACCAGCCCGCCCCCTCATCAGGTATTTATGGTTTCGCCCGGGAAAGGACAGGCCATCCCGATAAGATAGAAACATTTTATGGGGTAACAAAAATATAGATAAAATTTTATAGTGCAAATCAGGAGGAGGAAAGTATTAAGTTCCACAAACACCTTTAAATTTTAAACAGCCCCATTGCCGGGTCCCTGGAGCCAAACTTAAATAATGGATCAGAAAGGGGATAAATCTCCTCGGTCCCCTGTGTGACAGTGAGAGAGACCTGATCGACAAACAGACGGGAAGGGGGGCGCGGCGGCCGCCCGGCGCAGTGCCGGGCCCTGGTGGGCCGCAGTGCGGGCACAGAGAGCCTTGTCTTTATTGTACTTATAAAATATACATGGCCCTTTATTGAATTGCCTGCTGTCGAAATCTGCAAGAATGTTATTGCCTTTTACTGTCCTGGAGAGAAGCAGAGCAGCAACATCTGTGTAATTTCATAAGATGCAGGAGCCATAAATCTGATTGTGCCGGATATAAGATCGATCGTAAAAAACCACGCATCGAACAGAGATCGGGATGCTGTGGAGCAGCAGGGACCGCAGCAGCTCGGGGGGTGATGCTCCGCACCCCCACGTGCCGTCCCAGGCGGGGTCCTGGGCAGCAGGTGCTTTGGCGAGGGAACACCTCCCCTGTGGGGTCGGAGCCTCGCTGGGGACCCTACGTGGGGTCAAAGTCCTCCAAGGCCCGCGGGAGACCTGCCGGCAGGAGGGAAGCCGGAACTGGAAGGGGGCCCAGGATTCACTGTCCCTGACAGACAAGAGGAACGGAGGGATGTGGACACAGTCACAGTCACCCCCGATATCAGAGACACACTGAGCCACCTAGGGACACAAAGGTACAACCAAGACACACTCTCTCCAACCCCTGTCCCAACCCCCCCACCCCACCCACAATAACCTGGTTGCCTGATTCTTCCTTCCCTGCTCTCACTTGCTTTATATCTTCATAAAAAGCAAAAGCAAAACTATCTTGAACATATCTGTGGATATTGGGGGTGGAGACAACGCACACAACCCCTCTCTTTCCCTCCGACCACGGAACCGCGAGCAGACTGGAGGGCACGGCGGAAGGGGCCACTCAGCGGGGGGCCTCCTCCTGCACCCTCCGAACTGCGCTGCCCGCCCCTTCCCTGCGAGGCCAGAGCCTTCCCGGGAAGCCTCCGCCACTCCGTCCTGGGCAGCATGCAACCTCCCGCAGGCAGGAGGAGGAGAGCATTGAGTTCCTGCCCCCGAACCCAGCAATCGAGTCCCATCTCCCTGGGGGCAGAATCAGGGAGGGATGCAGGTAGGGGCCAGGAGCGCTCCTGCAGGAACCAGCAGTCCCCAGGGCAATGAAAGTGTCTCCATCCCCGACCTCTCCCCTGAGACCAGTCCCAAGGAACTCATAAGAAAGTGTGAAAAGATGGGGAAGGTTTGCCCAGGGCTTCCAGGCCGTCTGAGGGCCTGCAAATTACCTTTTCCCGTCCTCTGAGCTGCCCTTGCCCCAGAGCTGTGTGAGAAGGGGTGAGATTTTGAAGCACAGGAAAAGGACAGAGATAAGAGTTGGTTTCCTCCAACTCAATGATCTCCCAACAGCACTCACTTGTCTGTCGCTGCAAAAGAAATCGCCCCCAAACACAGGGGCTTGAAGCAAGAACATCTGTCAATTCACAGCGTCTCGTAGGTCTAGGAATCCGACAGGGGTGGCTTAGCTGGGCCTTCTGGCCAGGGGCCTCTCACAGGCTGCGGTCCTCTCAGGGCTCAGCTGGGGAAGACCCCACATCCAAACTCACTTGTGTGGTTGTTGGCCGAGTGCAGTTCCTCGGGGGCTGTTGGCCAGAGGCCACCCTCACGCAGTGCCTTGTCACATGGGCCTCTCCCACAGGGCAGCTCGCTCCATGAAGTGTACAAGCCAAGAAGGCTCAGAGAGAACACCAGCAAGACTGAAGTCCAGTCTTCGAGACCCTAATCCCAGCAGACACACCCCATTGCTTCTGCCATATTCCGTTCATCAGAAGCAAGTCCCATTCAAGGGGAAGCGATGCATAAGAGGATAAATACCGAAGGTGGGATCACTGGGCGCCACGTCAGAAGACACCTGTCACAAGCACTCTTTCTGGAAGCTCTTCTTCCCTGCCACAAGCAAGGCCCAGGTAGATCCCTGGGGCCTGTGGCTCAAAGCAGACCACAATGAGAAGGCAGGCATGGTGAGGCCAGACTGTGTGCGAGTGTGCCTAGAGGCTACTATGACCAGGACCAGAAAGAGGTGACCCTGGACTCAAGAGCAGGATTCTTTACATCAAAGCCTTAGACCGACCCATGGGGGTGGATGATGTAGTTAACCAATCAGCCATTGCAAATCTCACTTTCCCTTGCCACCTTTCACTATGGACCAGAAGGCTGTTACTTTTCCCCCAGCATCCCTTGCAACCAGGATAGTCACATGATTCAGTTTTGGCCAATGAAATGTAGTATTCTTGGTGGCTCTAGGTAAGAAGTAGCTAGCACCATCCAACTCCCCCTCCTTCCCTCCTCGGACACACTTGCTGTCTGGAGTGGTAGCAGCCACCTTGTGACCATAAGATGACAACCACCTGCTATAAGCCTACAGTAATTAAACATCATGGCACTGTCATAAAACACAGATATACAGATCAGTGGAACAGAGTAGAGAGCCCAGAAATAAACCCACTCCTTTACGGTCAGTTAATATTTGACAAAGGAGGCAAAAACATGCAATGGGGTTAAGACAGTCTATTCAATAAATGGTGTTGGGAAAATTGGGTAGTCACGCCAAAAAAAAAAAAAAATGAAGCTAGACCACCTTCTTACACCATACACAAGAATAAACTCAAAATGGATTAAAGACTTAAATGTAAAGACTTGAAACCATAAAAATCCTAGAAGAAAACAGACAGTAAAGTCTCTGACATTTCTTCCTGTAGCAATATTTTTTCTGGTCTATCTCCTCAAGCAAGGGAAACAAAAAATAAACAAATGGGACTACATCAAACTAAAAAACTTTTACACAGCGAAGGAAAGCATCAACAAAGTGAAAGACAACCCACTGAATGGGAGAACATATTCACCAATGATACATGTGGTAAGGAGTTAGCATCCAAAATTTATAAAGAACTCAAACACCTCAACACCTAACCCCTCCCACAAACAATCCAATTTAAAAATGGGCAAAGGATGTGAACAGACACTTGTCCAAAGAGGACACCCAGATGGCCAATTGACACATGAAAAGACGCTCAATGTCACTGATCATCAGAGAGATGCAGGCGAAAATCACCATCAGGCATCACCTCACACCTGTGAGAATGGCTATCATCAATAAACCAACACACAACAAGTGCTGGCGAGGATGTGGAGGGGGGGACCCTCGTGCACTGTTGGGGGAGTGCAGACGGGTGCGGCCGCTGTGTGGCAGTTCCTCACAGAGTGGAAGTGCCTTAGAAGCCGGCGATCCCACTGCTGGGAATAAATGCACAGAAACCCGAGACACTGATCTGAAAGAATACACGCCCCTGTGCTCACTGCAGTGCTGTTCAGAATCGCCGAGACCTGGAAGCAGCCCGGGTGCCCGTAAGTAGATGAGTAGATGAAAAAGCCGTGGTACATTTACACAATGGAATACTACTCGGCTGTAGAAAGCAGGAAATCTTACCTTTTGTTGCAGCATGGATGGCCCTAGAGGGTATTATGCTGAGTGAAAAAAGCCAGTCAGAGAAAGTCAAACACCACGATTTCGCTTATATATGGAATCTAATGAACAACATAAACAAACAAAATAGAAACAGACTCATAGACACAGAGAACAGACTGACAGCTGTCGGAGGGGAGAGTGCTGGGGACTCGACGAAATGGGTGAAGGGATTAAGCAGGAAAAAAGAGCTCACGGAACAGACAACAGCATGGGGACTGCCAGAGGGAAAGGGGAGTGGGGGCAGGGAGGAAGGGGGCGTAAATGGTGACGGAAGGAGACTAGACTTTGGGTGCTGAACACACAGCATAACACGCAAACAATGTACTATAAAATTGTGCATCTGCAACCTACATGACTTTATTACCAGTGTCACCCTGGTAAATTCAGTTTAAAAAACGATGACACCCATGAGGGGAGAAAAGCCCACCTGCTAAGAAGACTGAACTAGAAAGCCAGGAGCCCTGGCTGGCAGGGCTGTGTTGGCCGGGCATTGACCCTGAAAGTGAAAGGTCGAAAAGAGAAAGGTCACCAGTTCGACTCCCAGTCAGGGCACATGCCTGGGTTGCAGGTTCAGTCCCCGATCGGAACACGTAGGAGAGACAACCCATCAGTGCTTCTCTTTCACATTGATGTTTCTCCTCTTTCCTTCCTTCCCTCCCTTCGAAAGGCAGGAGGGAGGGAGGACAGACGACGGACTTTAAAGCCATCATTGAGCATTGGGTCAACCACCGCAAGCAGCCACCTCTCTCAACTTCATTTTGCATGAGAAAATAAACTCCTCTTTGTTCGAGCCACCATTTGCGGAGTTTTCTGTTACCGACACAGCCAGACACATCCTCCGTCTGGATGAGAGCAGGAGCCAACCGATACAAACGCAGCTTCGAAATGAGTGCCCCTTCTGCGAGGCGATGCAGCGCACTGGAGTACAGATGCGAAGAATCAGAGAGGCCAAACAGTTTTTAAAGGAATGCTGTCCAATTTGGCAGGAGTGCTGGAAAACGATCACTCTTAGGTACTTTGGGCGGAAGTATAAACTGGTTTAGCCTACTGAGAGTAATTTAGCCATATCTATTATACTATGAAGTACATAAACTCTCTGACCTAGAAACCTCGTGTCTATAAATCTATCCTACGGAAGTAATCACACACGTGTGTAATGTGATGAGCGCAAGAATGTTCACTGTAGCGTTGCTTAGAAGAGCAAAGGCTGGAAGCAATGGCGATCCCCACCAGCAGGTGCACAGGGACATAAGTGCTGGGTGAGGTCTGTGCTGTGCAGCCCGGGAGCCACTGGCCACACGTGGCCACTGAGCACCTGAAATGTGACCAGTCCGAACTAAGATGTGCTGTTAGTGTAAAATACACGCCGGGTTTCAGACGTTTAATATTTAAACATAATGTAAAATAGCTCAAGAATTATGTATTGTTTACAAGTTGAAATCATAATATTTTTGGACCTATTAGGTTAAGTAAAATGTATTACTCAAATTAATTCCACTTGTGTTATTTTCCTTTTTTTCAGTGTGGCACTAGAAAATTTAAAATTACACACGTGGCCCCCATTATATTTCTGTTGGACAGGGCTATTTTAAACACAGAGGGACGACTACACAGCCTTGGAAGAGTGAGGGAGATATGAATGCACACTTGGAAAAATGCTCACAATATATTGCTACGCTAACAAAGAATCTGTACAACTAGAAAAATAGTATGATTCCAAATTTGGAAAATAAAACCAACGAGAGTTATGTGTGTAGAAAAAATTCTTAAAGAACATTAAACCACAAACAGTGGCTACTTTGGAGTGAAACTGGGGTCTTGCTTTTTATTTTTTTATGCTGTTATTATTTAATGTTATTGCATGTATTTCTTCTGTACTTGATATGACTTTTAATGGGAAAAACACAAGAGCAACAGCAGCAGAGTAGCAGCTGATTTTGGCCACGGAACCTCCTGCATTCTAAACCAGGTTTCTGAAGAACGCAGAGAGGTGGGTCGGGGCGTGGAAACTGCAGGCAAGCCAGGTGGGTTTGCCCCAAGGGGGCAATCCCCGGTGACAGTGACTCACAGAAGGCATCCAGCCACGACTGAGAGGCCACTCCAGCATCCTGGCTGAACCTGCCTCACTGCTTTGCGTTCCTGCCCTCCAGCTACCACCAAGCCCTCCTGAGGACACAAGGTGTGAAGGCCCTGAGAACCGCCATTCGGCAAACCGCACGCAGTTCACCCCCCCCCGGCCCCCCCCCCCCCCCCCCGTCAGAGTTAAGGCTTATTTGTAAACAGCAGGAGTCCCCCTCCAACCAGCTTAGGAGGAAAGGGAGCGGTTGGTGTTGACTCTCGGGCCAGAGCTTCATGATTACGCAGAAGGCTTAGCCGGAACCGGGCTGCCTGCATCGAGACTTCCCAAGGCCATCTTGTCTTGCAACCTGGTGCCTCTCCACCCTCCCACGTCCATCCAGAAGTTCCTGGCCATTCCCTGGGCCAAGTAACTGTTGCCAGGGAGTCCCTTAGTAAGCATGGCCTCCTCTGTTTAGGTAGAGTGCGAACAGGTCTCAGTAGGGAGACGGCTGTGGGCTGGGCGACACTGCAGAATGTTTGTGTCTCGGTGTGATTTGTTGTTCCTTCCTTCAATTCATTCTTTACTTTTCAAAGTGCCATGTTCAAGAGCCTCCTTCCTGTGTGAAGGTGGGGTCGCTGGAGCATGGGAACTCTGCGGGGCTACCTGCCCCCGAGGCTTTGTCAAGGACTCTCTCTGAGGCGTATGCCATGTTCCTAGATATGCAGGCGGGACCCGTTACGACACCTGGGAGGCCGGTTCCCAACACCAGCTGAAAGCAGGGCGGTGCCACCTGGAGGTCTGCTCATTCTTCACATCCGCTGTGTCCAGAAGCTGCCTCACGCCTCAGTCAGTCCTGCACTTTCTTGTCGTCGTCTTCTCGCATTTTTCCACCTGTAATTTTTTACAACTTTATTAAGATACCTTTACATACCCTAAACTTCACCCACTTGAAGGGTACAGTTCTGTGGTTTTATTATAGTCACAGAGAGTGGTTCGATCATTACTACTAATTTTAGGACATGTGCACCACCCTAAAAGAAACCCATACCTGTTAGCTGCCAGAGCCCCCATTAACCCCTAACCCACAGCCACTGGGAACCACTCATCCACTTTACTTCTCTACAGACTTGCTGTTCCGGACATTTCCTATAAATAGAACCACAATATGTGGTCTTTTGTGACCACTTTCTTTCACTTGGCATATTTTCAAGGTTCATCCATGTTGTGCTGGGTTGGCCAAAAAAGTCTGTTTAGTTTCTTCTATAAAATAAAAGACACATTTTTTTCCTTTTCACCAGTAACTTTATTGATTTGGACATTTTGAGTATGTTGGCTATCTCTGCATGGCATCACACTGATTATTCTCAGTTAATGTCTCGATTTGATCACTATCAACTTCAACTGATCTACCCAACCATAGAACATTATCCAGAGAGAAATCTCTGGCACAAAACTTTGCAAACCACTCTCAACACGTTCGATCAGTCACAGCACCTTCATACACTGCACAAATCTTTTGTGTGTTTCAGTTGCATTTTTACCTTTCTTGAAATAATAAAGCACAATATGATGAAAACGATGCTTATTTTCTTCCAACTTCAATGTTAAAATGGCTACACAAAAATTCACCAATTTTGATGTTTTTTTAACAGACACTGATATGACAGCTGTCATGAAACAATCTAACAAAATTGTTTTGAATGAAGTTAAAGACCACTAAAGCTACTAGAGGCATCTTATGGGAAAAACCAAACTAACTTTTTGACCAACCCACTGGCATGTATCAATACTTCATTCCTCTTTACTGCTGAAGAATAGTCCATGTATGAATACAGCACGTTTTGTTTATCTACTCATCAATAGCCATACGGGCATATCCACTTTTTGGACATCACTGATAATGCTGCTATGAACATTCATGTACAAGTTTTTGTGTGAACATATTTTTCTTTTCTCTTGGATGTATGCCTAGCAGGGAAACTCAGCCTTCCCCGAATCCTCTAGCTTCCTGGGCCCCCCTTCCCTTTAACGTCCATGGAACAGCAAGGGGAGCCCTCCCCGGGCTTTCTCATGGGGCAGCGGCTCACTGACTCTCCTTGCCCTGGTGTGGCTGGAATTTCTGAGGGACACGTACGTGCTTTACAGACCCATCTCCTCACACACCGGCCTGTGGCTTCAGGGGTTTCTGCCCATCATCCCTTGCAGCCTGTCACCTCTTCACCAGTATACGGTGGCTCTCCCCAAACGTGGACACAGCTACCTCCTACTTCTTCCAAAGCACAGCTAAGGCCGAACTGTAGCACTCAGAATTTTCCTGAAACCTGGGGTGGCACAGAGCTGATGGGCAACATTAAGACCAGATGTTCACAGAGAACTGACGGAGGGTCCCCCGCTGGAGGCAGAATGCAGCCAGATTCTCTCCTCTCCCCGGAGGAGGGCGGATACGTCATGTCTTCCCTCCGTCCACAGCTTGGTGTAGGCACCGATGAAGGCCTGGCCAATGTGTTCTCCATTTTCTCCCTCTCCACTCTCCTCGGTAATCTGACCTTGGGTCCTCCAGGCCCAGGGTGGAGGTGAGGAAAGCCAGGTAAGGATAGCAAGAAAGCTATTACCTGACTTCTGTCAGGAGCTGCTGTCATGCTCTCCAGGCCTGGCAAGAGTTCAAAGCTGAGTTTCTTTCTCGGCTCTTTACATGGGTTCTTCAAAGACTTTTAATCACAGGGCTTCTCCCTGTGGTTCTCTGGGCCCAGGCACATGCACCTCTCTTCTGGCTGCGAGCTCACTCCTGCCTCAGCTCTGAGGCACAGCTCTGCTCCACTGTGGCGTCCAGGCCTCCGCACAGCCCTGCTGGTCCGTAAAAAGCATCGATGTATCCTCAGCGATGACGGAGCATGAGAGTGAAAACCCCTCCCACAGGCAGCTTCCAGCAGCCAATCAGCTCACCTTAGCCCTTTGGTCCCAGCAGCCAATCAGCCCACAGGGGCCCTTTAGCTGTCCAGCTGGGAATCAGACACAACTGCACTCTGGGCCATAACTTCAGGGGCTGCAGATTAAGCTCTCCAGCTGGTTCTACTGAAACCTCTCTCACTAGCTTCAGGTAAGAGACGGGTACCCCAGCCTCTCCCACATCACCATCGCACCAGCAGCTCTCTCCAAAAGTCACTCCACAAATTCTCTTCTGGTAGCCACGCTCCTGCCCCTTTCCTGTGTTCGGTGTGTCGAGAGGTTAGAAGGCTGTCTAACGAGTTTCTCACTAAAAACTCTGCGCAGGTCCCGCAGGGCATCTGGTCTCCTAATTCCTGCTGGAATGTGATGTCCATTGCTTAGGGTGTGGCCAAAACCAGCATTCCGACACTGTCATTCCGTAACACTGCTGCTGGAATGGCAACGTGAGAACCGCAACTACTGGGAAAAATGGCTAACAATTCCAGATAGATCAAGTAAGTTACTGTCAGGGGAAAGAATGACAACTTGTTGGTGGACATCTCGCTTACCACACTGACTGTGAAGTAGAAAACAGTTAAGAGCTCTGAGGGGAAATTCCACACCCAGCAACATTATACTCATGTGGGAAGACAAAAGAAAACTTCAGACCTGTACCACCAATACATCCTTTCTGGAAAAGGGATCCAAAGAAGCATGTAGTCAAGATCAATACTTTTAAAAGTGTGGTCTGCAAGAAGCATGAGTAGAAAATCAAACTTGTTAAGCCTTTTCCTTTTTGATGGCTCAGGTACATTTTACTGGTTTTCTTTAAGAACTACTAAGCTTATAGATAATTCTTATTAATGGCTGACGTGAATTTTTATGCAATCTTTCAAAAGGGATTCTTGAAATATAAGACATATACACTAAAAAATTAATGATAATACATCATTTACTACATATGTTGATTTAATAATGTTTCTAAAGTGTGGATGGTAACAGAAGGCACACTAGAACATTCTAAAGGCCAAATCTTGTTTGGAGATTATAGATACTTTAAAATTTTGACATTATTGCCCCAGCTGGCATAGCTAAGTGGATTGAGTGTGGGCTGCGAACCAAAGGGTCGCCAGTTCAATTCCCAGCCAGGGCACATGCCTGGGTTGCAGGCCAGGTCCCCAGTAGGGGGCGTGGGAGAGGTACCCACACACTGATGTTTCTTTCCCTCTCTTTCTCCCTCCCTTCCCCCTCTCTAAAAATAAATAAGTAAAACTTAAAAAAAATAAAATGTTTATTGTTATTAGCAACATAATTTTAAATCTTTAATTTTTTTATGTCATTCACTTACTAAGGTTTCCTTTATGACCTGAATTCATAATTTTACTGGTGAAAAAGCACACAGAACAAAGCAAAAGGGAAAAGATCAAGCCAATATAAGTCAGTTAAAGAAAAAGAGAAAACTACAAAAGTAAAAGAAACAAAGTAACGCAAGATGTCAAAAACAAGACCAATTAATTGGCACCTGTGAGGCTGTAATGATTAAATTTTATTAAAAGACAGATTCTTGGAGT
The DNA here is from genome assembly GCA_039655065.1 of Glossophaga mutica. Classification (NCBI taxonomy): domain Eukaryota; kingdom Metazoa; phylum Chordata; class Mammalia; order Chiroptera; family Phyllostomidae; genus Glossophaga; species Glossophaga mutica. The sequence goes on from CM077305.1 coordinate 212,324,683, forward strand.
GAGCGAACAAGAAAAATCTAGCCCAACCCTTGGTTCCATTACCGCCTGCTGAGTGACAAACCACCCCAAAACTTGATGACTTAAAACATCGTTAAATTGTTATTTCTCGGGAAGGGCTGGGAAGCGTCACCCATTCTGCTGCATTTTGTGGGGCGCTGCGCCGGACTGGCTCAGCCCAGGGAGACGTCACTCACACGCATGCGTGGTGCCCACTGCGTCTGCCCTCCGCCTCTCTGTCTCCAAGAGCGATGTTGCCATTTCATATCACAGCTTAAACGTCCTTCAAACATGGCGGCCGGCTTCCTCGACCACAAGCGGAAGTTGTCGACCTCTGATTTAAAGGCTAGGCTGTCCCTGGCCCAACGGCACTTCCTCTGCTTCCTATTGGTCAAAGCAAGATCAAAGAGCAAGGCAGTAGACTCCTCCCCCTGGTGGGTGGAGCCACCTGTGCTTATGGGGCAGGAATAAGAATTGCCATAAATTTTGGAGAGACTGTGTACCTCCATCTAAAGTTCCATAATTATGAAAGATTTAAAGTAGATAAACGTATTTCAGGAAAATTCAAATAGAATAAAGAGAGCGTGGTAATGTTCATATTTTTAAGGTCATAATTCAAGGGAAAAAGCATGAAATGAAAGTGTCGAATATTTTTTTAACTGATGAAATCAATGTATATTCACCGAGAAAATATTGTAATATTTATTGAACACTTACATAGATAATTCTATTCATCTCACAACAGTTCTGGGAGTTAAATGCTATTCTTCGCCCATTTCACAGATTAAGAACCTGAGGCTTAAGAGAGATTAAGTAAATCGTCCACACCCACATGTTCTGTGAGGGGAAGAACCAAGATTTGAACACAGGTGACCTAATGCTCGAGTTCCTGCTCTTACTCACTGAGGAATTGATTATGACTCTGAATCTGACTAGTGGATAAATACACTGAAAAGAATATAGTACAGAGCAAAAACTGAAATATGAGGAGACTGTCACAAAATCGCAACCAGATTAGGGAATTTTAAAACATCTGTCACAGAATTTAACAGGTCAAATATTTTTAAAATAATATAGACCGTCTAAACAACAAAATTAACAAGATTGTTTTAACACATCCAGACGGCATTGGAACAGGGGATGTCCTTTGTCCCAAATGCTCACAGAGCATAAAGACAAATTGATTAAGTAATGAGTCTCACACTAAACCTCAATAAATTCCAAACAGTAGAAACTACAATTTCTACAACTCAATAATGAAAAGACAAATGACCAAGTAGAAAAATGGGAAAGGATAGGAAGGGGCCATTTACAAATGAGGACATATAAATGGCCCAAAACAGATGAAGTGATGTTCAAGCCTCATACTAGCAAATGTGGAGCTTGAAGTCAAATCAATAAGATGCTTTTTTTTTCACATAAGAGATTGGGAAAATTTTTAAATATCAGTTGTTGGTAAGAGATTAGGGAAGGACTTTTGTATTATGCTGGTGGAATATAAATTGATATGGTCATTGTAAAGAATGATTTAGAAGTATCAATGAACAGTTTAAACGTATGTGACTACTTCATGTAGCAACTCAGTTTGCAAAATCTCCAGTGAACTTCTACTGCTGGCCAAGATAAAGTAAGTTACTACAGCAATCTCTCCAGCTAACTGCAACAAAATACGAAAGGCAACTAAGAACTAAAAATAGCAGGTGGATTGGCAAGAATGGCCAAAACTTGAAGGAACTCTTACCGGGTGTGTTCCCAGGGTTTTGTTCCTCTTTTATCATCCGAGGGTGGCCCCAGTACAAAACTGTGCAGTGGTGCAGGCAGCAAAAACTCCGAGGGAAACCAATTTTCCTGGACAGAATTGGAAAAAGAGGCCTCTGTGAGTGAGAGAGTGTGGGGTATCTCTTCTTCTCTTTTCTCTCTTTCGACCATTTCTGAGAACAGAAAAACAATAATTAATGAAATCGAAAGCTGATTCTTAGAGAAGATAAATACTATCAGAGCCCACATGTGAGCCAAAGCCATACTCATTTATGACCTCAAATGCTTCTATTGACCAGAAAGATTACAAATAAGTGAATCAAGCATTCAACTCAAAGAGTTACAAGAAGAAAAACAAAAATAAGTAGGAGGAAAGAATTAGTAAATATAAAAGCAGCAACTGCCTGAGTTTGACCCTCAGCTTCACCACTGATTAGCTGTGTGTCCTTAGTCAAGTCACTTCATCATTTTGCGATTCAGTTTCTCCATCTGCAAAATGAGATAGCACAGCCCCTAACTCACAAGATTGTTATGAAGATTGAGTGAGTCAGCAGAGTTTGGAATAGTACTCAGCACAGAGTAAACACTATAAATGTTTGCTATTGTATTTCTCTACTGCTAATGTCGCCATTCAATTTCTGGCCAATCTCATGAAGAAAACAAAGACACAAAGCACAGAAAAATATCATGACTAAGTTGGAATTTTCAAATAAGAGAAATACAAACATTTTAAAATTATAAATGAATACTGTGTATCACTTTATGCAATAAATCAACTGTTCTAAGTAAATAGATACTTATTCCAGGAAAATATACATGACTTAAGTAGACTTATTAAGAAGAAACCAGAAAAGACTAATAATGTAACAAACAAGTTTAAGACAATTGTCAAAGGCCCTAGGACCAGATGGTTTTACAGATGAATAAGTAAAACATTTTAAGAATAGCTACTGCCTACATTTTCCCCCCAAACTTTCAAAGCACTGAAGAGCACTAAAATACATGGAAATTTTCCAGTTCATTTTATGAGTCTGTATAATGCTGATACCAAAAGCAAATAAAGCACAAAAATGAAAACTGTGTTGAAAAATCTCACCTAGATATATCAGCAAATAAAAATGTATCAGCAAATAAAATATCTAAATAATAGAGCAGCAAATTAAAAATCAAGTAAAAAGAGTACTACATCATTACCAAGTTTATTCTTGGAAAGCAAGGTTAGTTTTACTCAAGAGTGTGGGTTTTGGAGGCAAACTGCCAGGTTTTGAATCTGGCTTCACCACTTATCAGAAACTGACTGAGTGACCCAGATAAGTAATGTGATCTCTCTGTGTCTGTTTTCTAGTTTGTAAAATGTAAATAATAATATCTACTTCATAGACATGGAAGAATTAAATTAAAATAATTCATCCAAAGAACTTAGCCAAGTATGTGGTACATAGTAAGCACTCAACAATGGCTAGATATTAATATTAATTTTTAATATAATTTTAAAACCCCTTGATAATGCAATTGGCTTGAACTCTCCACTCAGCTCAAGTTTTTGAATGGGCTCAACTAAATGTCTTAATTTCTGAATGGGAAGAGTGGAGAGGAAGGCAGAGCAGGGCAGGAAACTCAAGGAGCAGGGGCAGAGGGTGTGTCCCCGTGTTCCCAGCATTCTTCCAGCCCAGTCTCCCGAGATTGCTTTGAGATCATTAGTAACAAATAACCTAGGGACTGCTAGACTTGCTGCCCCTGTCCTAGAAGTCTTAGCCAGCTTCAGAACTCAGAACCGTCCCCAGGGATAGATTCTAAGTCATAACAGAAATCCACCACCAGGAGGCAGAAAACGGCAGCCAATGCTGGGGCACACTGCATGCCACAGCCAGACCCTGGGAGCACCTGGCCTGCTGGCCGCTCAGTTTCACCCTGTCCTTCCACGGTCACGCAGTCCCGCAGTTTACCCCGTGGAATATCTTTAACCACATTTATTTGCATTGTGGTGGAGTTTCACTACGCAAATTTACAAACAAAAAATGATATGACCATCTTCGTAAATATCTAGAAGTCATTTACTCAAATTCAACTTCCATTTCTCTTTTTGAAGAAAACTCTTGGTGAACCAGAAATGGAAGAAAATAGTCTTGCCATGATGAAAACTATTTGTTCTGGAGATCACAGCAAACATCGCACTTACCGGGGATGCATCGGTGCGGCCCCTCACGCACGACCCTGCCAGAACACGGTTCCGGGGGATGTTAAATAGTCAGGAAGGAAAAGAAAAGGGAGGTGGTCGAATCAGTTGAAGATACATTAGTTGGTCTTGGACATCCACAAGGCATCAAATTTTCTGATTATTGCTGAACTAAGGAAATGATTTTTGTCTTTGTTTAACCCAGCATATTCTAAAGTTGTTTGGACCCAGAACATTTTTTTTTTCCTCAATAAATTAGCATCCAGCCGGCCAGTGTCCTTTAGATGTTAGTTTGGAGACATCGCTTTAAAGACTTCCTATTCAAGGTCGCAGCACTTCACAGGAAGCTGCTGTCACAGCTGTTACTTGCCCCCGCTCTGAAGGTGTCAGCGGAGAGACTAAGGCAGCAAAAAGAAAGGAGGGGTACACATATCAGCAAGGCAGAGACAAAATGATTATTTTGCAGGCGAGGTGTTTGTCCACCTGCAGAAGCCGAGTGGACAAACTGAAAACCTACAGACTAATCAGAGCACTGAATACAGAAAGTGACACAAGGTGATAAATATACCAAGACCAATGTCTGTCCTGTACACCAGCAGCAACAAGTTAGAAAGCATCAGCGGGGGAACACACTCAACAAAATATATACAAAGATGTATGCTGAAGGAAATTTAAAAACAGAAGCAAAGACTTAAATCAATGGAAAAATGGACCGTGTTCTTGGACTGTGTTGCAAAATTGTCCATTTTCCCTCAAGTAATCTATGATTGATGCAATTTCAATAAAATCTCCACAGGAATTGTTTGTTTTACCTTGAGAAACTGACTCTGTGGTTCATCCAGAAGAGTGAGGGCACAGAATGGTCTCCGGCTCCGAGATACGACTGGGCTTCAGGAACTCACCTCCGAGAGGAAGCATGTGGGTGCCTGGGTACCCCACAGACAACTCCATTCTGACATCACTCATGATCTTCGAAGGCACTTCTGACTCCACTTAAAAAAACCCGACACAGGCTCTTCCCCCACTAACCTGGTCCTCTTCTAAGTGTCCCCTCGACCAGAAAGGCACCATCCTATTGCCCGTCGTGCAGGTCAGAAGCCGGAGGTCCCCTGACCCCGTTGCTCTCTTCCATCCCACACGTCCAACTGACAGGAAGTCCAGGCGATTTTCATCTCTCTACGTTTCTCAAATCTGTCCACTCTTGCTTACCCCTGTTGCCAACACCCTCGCTTTAGGAATGGCCCTCTCTTGCCTGGACCTCTCCGACAGCCCCTTCGCAGGCGCCCTGCCTGTTTGTCACGCTGCAGTAGTGACCTTCAGCAAATGCAGAAGTGGTCAAGTCACTCCCCTTCCACAACCTCCCACAAGACAATGAGGCCTCTTTATTTGGCTTTGCATGGTCTGGCTGCTGCCTGCCTCACCGGCCCGTCACCTACTACTTCTTTCCGTGTCCTCTGGACCCCTGACCCAGTGGCCTCCCTCCACCTCCTGGAGCACACACCTGCCGTCCTGCCTCGGCGTCCGTGCACATCTCTCTCCCTCCCCGTCCCTGGCTGCTCTGCCAGGGCCACTGTATTGCACAAAACAGGAACGCAATGATTTCTATGGCAGCGATGCCCCCTAGAGTTGTGCAGCGGGAGCAGCGCTTACCACCCTGCCTCGTTCCAGTTTATGTCAACTCACCCTTCAGAGCTCGGCTCAGCCCTCCGTGGGACCAGATCAGCTGCCTGCTGCTTGCTTTTACTGATGCCAGTTCTGTGCAGCACTTACCACAACGCTAAACACATCATTTATTGTATAATAATTTTAAGGCAGCTTTATTGAGATATAATCTGTATGTAGGTAAATCATGCCCCCTGGAGTCGATGCCCTCCCTGACCCAAGGCCCTGCTGGAACCACCGATCTGGCTTCTGCAGCTACAGTTTTGCCTTTCACAGAATGTCATGCAAATGGAATCTGTAGAATGCAGACTTCGAGTCTGGTTTCTTTCACTTCATTGTTGTCTAATAATCCAACATGTGTCTTCCCGGCCGGAATGTAGAGCGGTGCGCGGTGAGGAGCCATGTCTGACTCAGCAACTACTGTTTCACCGTAGCCCACCTCCGGGTTTCTCGACCTTTTGGATTTTTTTTTTTTTCCATTACTGCTCTCCTAAGGAGAAAATTTTAATTTAATTTAAATTCTCCCTGATGAGAGACATTGAATACTAAGGACGAAGCTGTTGTGGAGTAGGGTTGAGCTTTGGAGGGTCACAAAACACGGTAAGAGCTGAATATTTTTTTACCCTTCAAGAGTGAATTTTCATCCCTGGAAGGTGGTATCACCAGCACTGAGCACGCATGGCTCAGCACATAGTAGGTGCTCAACTAGTGTGTGCTAATTAACGAGTGAACAGTTATACACGTTGTCACGTGGCGACACCTCCCAAGGAAGCCAGCTCGCCTCATTGGAAGGCACGGCTGGGTTTCAGGTCAGGCTAGAGTGACTACCCCCCCAGATGTGAGAACCCCTGCCTTCTTCTCTTGAAAACCCCAGCAGTAACTGCCAAGCACCATGCCAGTGGCTTCAGAAGTGGGGTCCAGCATCCATGCACTTAGGACATAATTGGATTTGTGCTTTTGAAAGAGGTGGAAGGAGAACAGCCAGTAAGAGGCTGTTGTCATCACAGCAAGACATGTCTGTCATTTGGACTTAACTGATGGCAGTGGGGAGAGAGAGAAACGGATGTCCCTGAGAATAATTTAAAATAGAATCCACACACTTGGCAATGAGTTATAGAAAAGGGGAAGAAGGTGGACATCCACGTTTCTCACCTGGACATCCGGGGAAATGGCGGTGCCGTTTACTGAGTTTGGACACCCGGTTAGAGGGGGCTGACGGTGGTGTGAAGGTCAGTTATGGGTTCTTAAGGTTCAAGTGTCTTTGGGTTATCCAAGTGCAATGCTTAGTTGGCTATTGCATGCCCAGGTGAGATGTTCAAGAGAGCCCTCTGAGCTAAAACCAAAGATGTGGGAATGGTCAGTGTGGATGGGGACCCGGGCCATGGGAGTGAAGAACCTCTTCGGAGAGCGTGGAGCACGAGAAGAAAAAACGGCGCCAGGCAGGCTCGGAGAGCAGTCCGAAGAAGAGGCTCGGCAGTGAAACCGACCATGACTCCTGAGTTAACATCTAGGCTGTATTAAGCTTTTTTGTCATTGTTATTGGGTTCTGTTTTGCTTTGCTTTTGCTGCTATAAACAGCGCTGTCATTAATATCTTTGTGCAGAATATCTGTGCGCAAAGATGTTTCTGTGTTTAGGATTGTTGTCTCAGGATAAATTCTTAGAAGAAAAATCACTAAAGCACAAGAACATTTATATCTAGTGATGTATTCTGCCACATGCCTTCCAAAAGGGTATCAACATGCCTTCTGGTCACCAAAATATGTGAGTGTGTGCCCATTAGCACATGCATCTTCAGTCATATTCTTAATCTGTGCTATTTTGATAGGGGAGGGAGCGAGGGAGGGCGGGATTCTGGGTGGAATCCACAGGATTTGGTGACTGATGAGATGCAGAGAGGAACAACGACAGAGACGTCAAGGATGAGTCTTAGCTCGTGCACTTGGGCTCCTGAGTGGATGTCAAGGTGGGCCACTCAGAGGAGCGACTGGTTTGGCATAAAGGTGGTGAGTTCAGTTATGGCTTCTTTGAGTTTGAGGGGCATTTGAGGCATCCAGAAGAAGGTCAGCTATCCAAGGTTCGTGTGTTCGCAGGTCTGAAGCTCAGAAGAGACTTGGGTTCCAGAAGGGGTGGGCTGCAATAGCAGGGTCTGATCCGGAAGTGGAGTGGAGCATTCAGTGCTGGGGACACGTTTCGGGTCACCCCAGGACCCGGCACCCCACCCTCCCACTCCCCTCTGATTTCAGCCGCAGCTGTGATGGACAGTTCCATGCAAGCTAAGACTCCCACCTGACAGTGTCCCGCCTTAAGAGCACTCCAGGCTCCTTCCCCCCCTCCAACACCTCGCCGTGTGCTCAGCCCACACTCAGCCTGGAAATGCAGGGCGTCAGCTCCCCTGTGGACACCCTCCCCCTCCCCCCGTGGAGACGGGAGCCAATGGGTCAGTGCTCTGCCCCCATCCCTGGGGAGATAATTTTGGGGGATGGCAGGGGTGGTGTTGGCACACTTCACAGAGGCCCTGGAGGCATCAGTTCAGCCCTGCTGCCAACAGCTACAGTCTCAGTACCGCCTCCTGCCGGCACCTTCCCCTCGCCTCCCTGCCCCATCACTCCTGGGGTCACATCCCATATAAGCCACCCACACCCTGTCTCAGACTGCGCTGCAGGGGGCTGCAGGACGCCCTGGCCTCCTCGTCCTTGCATACCTGCAGGGCAGATGTGTTGCTGGGCTGGGCCACTGTGCCTCTGGCAGGGCCAGCTCTTTTGGGGGAAGGTGAACTGCTGGAAAAACACTCAGTCTAAGCTGGCCGAGGTCTGTCCGCTCACTCCTGCAATCCCGACCCTGAGCCCTCTGCACAAAGCCAGGGTCTTTACAAAACAGTCTCCTGGAGGGTGTGCAGTCTTGCTCCTCCAGACAGTTGAGGGTGGAGGGCAGAAGGCAGGTCTCCAGCCCAGGATGATGTTCTCTCCAAAGGCAATCGATGTCCCTGCCTTCTTCCTTCCTGTGTATTGCCCCCCAAGCCAGTGAGCAGGCCCTTACCCAAACCCAGGAGGGCCCTCCACCATCATCTGAATGTCTTCTCATCCTCCCCCATCTCCTACCTCACTTGCTCAAGCCACTCACCTGTCCTGGACCAACTGCAACAGCGCCACCTTCAGGCCACCATGGAGAAATGTATCTCCTGAACCTACAGGGTGCCTGGATTTAGTCTTTTAGGCTGGGAGGCGGGGTGGCAGGGGTGGGGAGCATCTACCGTTGCAAACTGATGCTGTTGGGCACCTCACTTCATCTCTCTGAGCCCTGGTGTAAAGCGAACTTGGCAATCCCTTCTGGGGTGGTGATGAGGATAGAGTGAGATAATCACATAACGCACCTAGAATGTGCCTGGTACCTGGCAATGACCCGGTGACCAGTTCCAACGTTGGATGACATATTTGTTTGCCTTGTTTGCAAAATCCCCAAACAACCAACAATGTGCGGGGCTTATGAATTCACAGAAGCCCTTGGGCCCCTTTTCTGCCGTTCTTTGCTTTTTTGCCTTGGACCTCGGAGGCACAGAATTTGATTGTTCACCATTATCGTTTCAACTCACAACCATGTGGCCACACCCGATTCCTCCTGTGCTTTTGTTTGCTTTGTTTTTGTCACTTTCATGCCCCTTCTTGGACCCTCTCCCTGTCTTCCCCCTTCTCCCCACAGGCAAACATCCTTTTGTTGTCCGTGTGTGAAATGTGTGTGTTACCACGAAAATATAGGCTCATACATGTTGTAGAGTATTTAAGTAGTATTTGCCAGACAGCTCTGTTTGGCATTACATTTTTATAGTCTGCCTATGGTAACACGCATCGTTCTCATTCATTCCATTGAACCGCTGCCTGGCATTCACCATTTGCATATGCCCCTACGATTTATCTACGCCTTTATGAGTAGGCATCTTGATAGTTTCTGTCCCTTGGCTATTGCCCATAAATGCTTCGAGGACTATCCGTGGGCAAGTGTCTTTGTCTACCTGGGTGAGAGATGCTCCAGAGTGTGTGCCCAGAGGTGGGATTGCTGGAGTGTGTGGGGGGCGTACGCTCTCCATCGCGGCCCCACCAGCTCACACTCCTGCCAGGACAAGGGCTCCTGGGCCCCCACATGCTCACCACGATGTGCCCATCTGATGCTTCTGAAGTGGAGCTCACTGTCCCCCACCTCTCCTTTGCTTCCCTGGCTGTCCCACCTTCAGAAGGAAGTGATGCTGCCTCCTCTATGCCATGTACTCCATCACCTTTTAAGATAAGTGGCTCTGATGGCCAGGCGACCCCACGCCTCATCACTCGATGTCGTCTGTGCACAAAGCACCAAGTTGGTCACACGCAGCTGGGCAAGGGGTGGCGTGTGGCCATCCCCAAGACAGCCCGAGAAATTCCATGCATACTGAGGGGCCAAACCGACCCATCGACGGCAGCTTGCAAGCCCACCACCGCTCCCCTGGAAGTGGAAACCTGTGGCAAACAGCAGCCATGTGAGTGAGCTTGTTTGGGCTGTTGGTCCTGATCCCCGTGAGCGATGTGCTTGGTTGTTTCTGGGGCATGTGGGGCCACTGTGGCATAGGACAGACTAGGGTGTGAGTCAGGGTGGCAGTGTCCCCTTCGAGCTCACATTTCTCCAGATCTCTGAAGTGTATCTGGGTCTTCAGAGTCACAGGTTCTGAAGTCAGAATGTCCTGGGTTCGAGTCCCCATTAGCCATCTCATGGGACTCTCGTAGATGACAATGACAATGACGCAGCACATGAGAAGATCTCAGCAGGGTTCCAGGCATATGCTAAGCCCCTCAAATGACCATCTGTTAATAGTAACTGTCCATAACATAGGAAATACATTTTCCACTTTACAAATAATAAAAGTGACTCTCAGAGATGCCGAGCCACCTGCAGGAGAGAAGAATTCAAACTCAGGTCTGAGTATTGGTTTCTATCTTCCAAGGCGGCCTGACTTCAGAGACCGCCATCGTGCGCCAGAACCTCAGGCTGAGTCCGGCCCCGGATGATGGGCCTCCAGGTCCTAGAGTCCTCCCCAGGGTGGGCAACAGGCCGGAGTCCCTCAGGGAGTGGGAGGCCCAGGGCAGGCCCAGACCCAGGCCAGGCTCCCAGAGGCTCCCAGGTGCTGGGGAAGGTGGCTGCCTGGCCTTTTTCCAAGGACATTCAGAGCCAACCCAAGGGAAACCCTGATTCTGTCAGTGCCAGCATGCCTGGGGCACAAGCATTGGAGACATTAAATATTAAACGTGTCGGCTGGCTTCCAAGCTTGGTAATTAAAACTCTTATTTCATATTTTACACAGGATGGACAGGGAGGTCAAGGGGCTGCTCTAAGAGGTTTCAGAGCTTCCTCGTTCACCAATGAAGTGACTCTTCTGAGGAAAACTTCCCTCTCACTTGGGACCCGTGCTGCCCTATTAATGAAGTGATTTCCTGGGAGGGCAGGAAGGGGAGGTCGGGAGGTGTTCAGGGTATAGGATCATTCAGAGCTCCCAGCAGGATCTCAGACTTTCTTTCTACTTCTCCAGAATGGGTCTGTGTTCCCCAGAGCCTGCAGAGCTCTGGGCCCCAGGCCCCTCACCCCTGCTGCCATGGCGGCCTGGAACCCAGCTGGCTCTGGAAATGGGGAGAGGGGGCAGCTCCAAGGCTGGACTTCGGGGAGGGCCAGAGGGAGGGGGAGCCGTCGCTTAGCTTCTGGCGCCATCTGCTGACAGTATGATGAACTGCAGCTCTCCCTGAGGCCAGTGGAAGACCAAGTTTAAGCTCTGGGTTTGGGGAGAAAGAAAGGGCATCGAGGAAAATCAGGCCTAGTGCTTTGGTAAACACATTAAAGACACACTTTAAATGTGTGTTCACTCCGTTGTTCTCCAGGGTCAAGGGATAAGTAAGACTCAGACTTGGATCTCCGGGGACCCAACCTGGCAGGATAACCAGGATTCGCGTGGAAACCACATCCCTTGAGTGCTAAGCATGGGCTGAGCACTGGGCCGCAGGACTTAACGTGAGTTATCACACGTGGGGGCTGTCATCATGCTGCACGCCCACTTTACAGATGCAAACACTCAGGCTGAGAGAGGCCCCCAAAGTCTTGAGACACTCTTAAGAAGAACAGGTATCTGGTGTCAGGACTTACTGCAAAGCTCTGGTCAGAGGACGACAGGACGGTGCAGCGTGGGGATGGACACAATGACCAGCGGGGCAGAAGGAGAGCCCGACCCTCGCCCATCTGGACACATGAGACACGCAGAGCAGTGGGGAAAGGAGAGTTTTCAACAGGTGCTTTTGAGACAATTGGGTCTCCCTCCGGCGGGGAAACCAGTGGGACCTCTAATTTCACCATCTGCAACCATCCAAACGGTGTGCAGGCTTCAGGTGGAGCTGGAACCAGGAGCTGAAGAATTATTGGGAAACCAGGGGCTCCTCTGTCCCCTCCTGACATTTCCTGAGCACATGTTGGGTGCTGGGCACTGAACTCAGGGCTTTCTGGGCACTTTATTGAATCCCTACAACATTCCTCTCAGGCCATTATTATCCCCCTCTTACAGGGGAGGAAACCAAGGCTCAGAGATTACATCCTTTGTCCAGATATATAATGCATAGAAGGTGGGGCTGGGATTTGAACCCAACTGGGTAGTTCCAGAGCCCACTGTGTTACAGTGCCCCTTCTATAAACGAGAAGTTCACTGTGGCGTGGAGAGAGATTGGCGGATCTGGAGGGTGAGGGGTGCATGGAGGGGCTTGGAGGTAGACCTGGAGAGGTGGGTAGAACCAGGTTGTCAAGAGCCTTGAATGCACCTGGGGAGCTTACCCCTTCTTCTCCAGAAGGGTTGGGAGGGCAGGGAGTGACATTTGCTCCTTTGTGGCAAATTTCCCAATCACCACGCAGGACCCCAGGCCAGCAGTTTTGAGAGGACTATTCAGACACAGGCTGATTCCCTTCCAGCCTTCATCCTTATTTCTTACCTTTTCCCTGCCCAGGTCATGTCCAGAGCTGGCCTTGCTGGATGCTGCATCAGGATGAAGTGGAGAGTCAGGAGGTAGGTTAGCCATATCAGTTAGAATGTTCTGGTTGCAAAAAAACAAAACAAACAAACAAACAAAAAAACAAAACAGAACCCCACTTGATTTGGCTAATGACCCCCAAGTGGAATTCCATGTTTCAAACGGTGCATATCAGGAGTGTCACCAGGTCCGGGGCAGACCTGGGATCCGAATTAGAGACCTAGTGGGATGTGAGGGGTCCTCCTCTTCTTTCTGCACCCCTCAGCCTTCGCCCTTCCTTTCTTTCACCCTCTGGGTCCGTAGGGTCACTCCTCTCTGCTGCGGCCACCGTCCTCAGGTGAGGACGATGTGCAGGTGAGTTGCGGTCTCAGTCCCACGGCTGCAGCTCTGACCGCTGCTTGACCCCCAGAACGCCACACCCACACACCTCCCAGACAAGGCCATCTGGACACCTCACAAGCTGTTCAAACTCTCACAGTAAACCCAGTGTCCTTACTCGATGTTCCCATTCAGTGATTGGCACCCCTATCCATCCTGTTGAGCCAGTCACCGATGCCAAAAATCTGGGAGTCACCCCAGACTCCTCCTGCGCCCTCATTCCCACAATCATGAGTCACCAAGTCCCGTTCATTCTTCCTCCTAACTAGCTCTCAGAGGGGCCCTTTCTCTGCATCTCCACAGCCACCCCGTAAACACCTCACATGGACGCCTGCAGTAGCCTCCTTACGGGTCTCCCCCCTTCGGTTCTCAAACACAAAGTAGGTGGCTTTCTCCTCTGTCCACTACCCTCCAGTTATTGGCATATGGATAGACACAGTTCAAGAATGACAGTTCCTCAAAAAGTGAAACATAGGATTACCATAAAACCCAGTGACTTCACTTCTAGGTGTATAGATATACCCAAGAGATTTAAAAACATGTTGTTCACACCAAAAGTTGTATGTAAACATTCAATGGCAGCATTATTCCTAATAGGCAAAAGGTAGAAACGATTCAAATATCCATCAACAGATGATGGATAAACAGAATGTGGTATATCCATACAATGGAATATTACTCAGCCACAAAAAAAGAGAAGTACTGACACACGCGATAACATGGATGAACTTGAGAAATGCCATGCTCGGTGAAAGAAGCCAGATGCAAAAGGTTGCACATTGTATGACTCCACTTACATGAAATGTCCAGAACAGGAAAACCTGAAGAGACAGAAAATAAAGTAGTGGTTTCCAGGGGCTCAGGGAAGGAGAGGAAGGAAAGTGATGGTTAGTGGTACAACATTTCCTTTGGGGGATGAATATGATCTGGAACTAGATAGTGAGGGTGGTTGCACAACCTCAAGAATACACTAAAAACAACTGAACTGTATACTTTAAAAGGATGAAGCTTATGGTATGTGAATTATACCTCAATTAAAAAAAACTTCACTGGCTCCACACGGCCCCAGGACTTAGCACACCTGAACCCTGCGGACTCTTCCAGCCTGGCTCCTGCCAGTCCTTCCGCCGACCACTTCGCTCAGAGAAGTAAAGACCCTACAAGTGATTTACAGTGTGACCTCGGTTCTCGAACTCAGTTTGTTCTGGAAAGCTACCTGAGAAGCGATTTGTTTGAAAATTACATCTCCTGCGTCACCTGAGAGATGTGTGACCGATTCTACAGGTGTCAGCGTGAAAGGGTTGTCGGGTTGCGAATCGAGACCTGAAGTTTTGTTTGACAACTGAGACAGTTTTTTTCTGTGAACGACTTGATTGAGGACCAAGACATTCGAGAGCCAAGGTTTGACTGTATTTTTAAAAAGAGATTTGACATTGGGATGACTTGACCTTGGACCGCAGGAGCTGGGCAAGCGGTTTTCCGAAGTCCACTGTCCCTGCATCTACACGTGTGAGCCACACTAGTGCCTGACTAACCACGGCCTCTGCTTCACCTCCACCTTCTCAACGTCACGGGGAAGGGCGTTCTGGCAAGTGCGGTTAGGTCTGCTTAGCGATTCCCAGTGCAAAGCCACCCACCACTCTCCGCCCTGGGTGTGCTCCTGCCTGGAACACAGTCCCGCCCCTCTCCCCTGCCCCTCTCCTCACCGTCTCACTCCTGCTTAACCTCTGAATCTCAGCTTCCGGCAGGAAGTCTCTCTGGCCCCTCCTCCAGACTTGGGGGGGGGGTTCCTCCTCTGTCCCCCAAGGCCCACTTTATGGGGTCCACTGGCTGTGGAGGTTGACAACTCCAAGGGCACAATTGCCATTCTCAGTCATCGCAGACACCCACCTTTATATGGCTTTTCCCTGGGAAGTCGGTAAAATGACTGGAGCAATGGGCATCTTTTCTAATGCTCACAATTGTGTGCGTAGCCTGTCCAGAGCTGGCTGCCCCTCCTTTATCTCAAGAGATGGTGGTATGTGGCGGCTATACTGTGTCTCTTTCCAGACCGAACCCCAGTTGGCAGGGACCACACCAGAACAATTCACTTGGGGTCCTCCGCATTTAGCATAGCACCTGGCACACAGCAGACTCTCGATGTTCATTAAACAAAAGAATAAATGAAGATTCAGGAGATGAGAGACGAGTCGAAGGAAACAGGTGGGTGAGCTGGGAGCTTCAGGCAGGAAGAAGAAGAGGCACGGCAGGGTAGTTTAGAGTATAGTCAGGAGCCAGGCTCCCATCTCCATCACTTATCAGCTGTGTGACTTTCAACAAGTTACTTCACCTCTCTGTGCCTCTTGTGCTCATCTTAAAAAAAAGACTTCCAGTCAAAATGGAGGCATAGGTAAACATGCTTTGCCTCCTCGCACAACTATAGAAAAAATTACAAACAGGCCTCCAAACAAATAACACTCAGAACCATGAGAAAAATTGAGCTGTATGGAAGTCCAACAACCAGAGATTTAAAGACACCACATTCATCCAGATAGGTAGGAGAGACAGAGATGCAGAGACGTGGAGACCGATGGAGAGGTGTGGAGACCAGTTTTGGCACAGAGAGGCAGCAGGATGAGCAGTCCCACATTCACGTGTGGTGGATAAAAAATAGTGAGGGATACCTTGGGAACAAAGGATCCCAGTCTCAGGCCAGACCACACAGCCCAGGGTTCCAGTGCCAGGAAGATGTATCCCTATACCTTCTGACTATAAAAACCAGTGGGGGTTTGGAGCAGTGGAAGAAACTGCTAGAGGAGATTTTCAGGAGACTCTGCTTAAAGGGCCTGTGTGGAATTAGAACCTACACAGAACTATCCCCCCTGGGATTCAGCAGCAGGACAATGGCTGGAAGGGCACCAGTCACACATGGGGAGTGAGTGAAGTGACTAGAAAGAGGGCGAGTGCTGGGCAAACCCCCAGAAGCCAGGCAGCAGCACTGTCCCCTCTCTGAGCCCTCCCCCCACACAGAGCCACAAAGCGGTGAAGTGGGTTGCCTGCCCTGGCAATTACCTAAGGCTCTGCTCCACACACTGTACAGATACCTTTTCTACAATAGGCCACACTACTAAGACAGGGCATCAAAGCAGCTCAACCTCACACACAGAAACAAACACAGGGAGGCTGCCAAACTGCAGAGAAAAAGAAATATGGCCCAAATGAAAGAATAGAACAAAACCCCAAAAGAAAAAAAACTAAACAAAATGGAGATAACCAACCTATTAGAGGCAAAGTTCAAACACTAGTTATCAGGATGCTCAAAGAACTCACCAAGTACGGCAACAACATAAAGGAAGAAATGAAGGCTACACTAAGTGAAATAAAGAAAAATCTATAGGGAACTGACAATGGAGAAGATGACACCAAGATTCAGACCAATGATTTGGAACATAAGGAAGAAATAAGCATTCAACCAGAACAGCAAGAAGAAAAAGGAATTCAAAAAAAACGAGGATAGTATAAGGAGTCTCTGGGACATCTCCAAATGTACCAACATCAGAATCATGGGGATGCCAGAAGGAGAAGAGGAAGAACAAGAACTCAAAAACATATTTGAAAAAATAATGAAAGAAAACTTTACTAATTTGATGAAGGAATAGACATACAAGCCCAGGAAGCACAGAGAGTCCTAAACAACTTGAACCCAATAATAACCACACCAAGACACATCATAATTAAGTTGCCAAAGGTTAATAAAGATAAAGAGAGGATCTTAAAAGCAGCAAGATAAAAGCAGAGAGTTACCTATAAAGGAGTAGCTATAATAAGGCTGTCAGCTGATTTCTCAAAAGCAACTTTGCAGGCCAGAAGGGACAGACAAGAAGTATTCCAAGTGATGAAAAGCAAGGACTTACAACCTAGATTACTCTATCCAGCAAAGCTATCACTTAGAATAGAAGGGCAGATAAAGAGCTTCCCAGACAAGGTAATGCTAAAGGAGTTCATCATCACCAAGCCACTATTACATGAAATGTTAAAGGGACTTATTTAAGAAAAAGAAGAAGATCAAAACCGTGAACATTAAAATGGCAACAAATTCACAACTATCAACAACGGAATCTAAAAAACAAACTAAGTCACCCTGGCTGGTGTGGCTCAGTGGATTGAGTGCCCGACTGCAAAGTAAAGGGTTGCTGGTTCAATTCCCAGTCAGGGCACATGCCTGGGTTGCAGGCCAGGTCCCTAGTGAGGGGCATGGGAGAGGCAACCACACATAGATGTTTCTCTCCCTCTCTCCTCCCCTTCCCCTTTCTCTAAAAATAAATAAATAAAATGTTAAAAAAATAAAATAAAAAACAAACTAAGCAACCAGAACAGGAACAGAATCATAGGTATGGAGATCATTTGGAGGCTTATCAGCTCGGAGAGGGGAGGGGGAGAATGGGGGAAAGGTGCAGGGATTATGAAGCATAATTGGTAAGAACAAAATAGACAGGGGGATGTTAAGAATGGTATAGGAAATGGAGAAGCCAAAGAACTTAAATGCATGACCCACGAACATGAACTAAGGTGGTGGGGGGACTGCTGAAGAGAATAGGGGTACTGGGCAGATGGCGGCACAGGGAGAAAAATTGGGACAACTGTAACAGCATAATCACTAAAATATATTTTTTAAAAAGATAAGAATAACACCTTTTTAAGGGGTTAGTAGGAGAATTCATTGGGTTAATGTTTGCCAAACACTTAGCAGTATGCAAGTATTTGTAGCTATATAGATGATTGATAGATACACAGATAGATAGACAGACAGACAGACAGACAGGCATGAAGGAAAGATGAATTTTTTTTTTTGTATCTCTCTCAAAGCCAGAGCAAAAGGCAGTCTCTCTGGAGAAGCAGCGGCTGGGGTTCCCCATCTGGGAGTGCTGGAAGGCAGCACTCTTACTCTGAAAATATTGGTTTAAGATCATCAAGACAAATGCCCCAGCTGGTAAGAATATTTAGACCAGAGGGTATTGCATTAGCATACTGTCAGTTAAGGAATTATAGCTCTTAGGATACCAGCTTCTGCACAATAAAATGATTTTTAAAACAACATTTTAAAAAAGGCCGATTAAAACATAATGCTTTGTTTAGTTACTGCCACAAAATGTTTTGTTTGCAAATTGCAGCCCAGCGGGTTTAATTTACTCTCTGCTGACACCCATATTAGACGTGATGGACCAGGCAGGCCCCGCAAGGCTGCCGGCTGCAGAGCAGCGCTGCGCTGCGGGGGACCTGCGCATGCGGGCTCCCCCCCTGAGCCTTTCCCGAAGAGATGGCATGGCCAGGCTTCCTCCCCACCCCCAGAGCTCCCAGGGTCTCCCGATGGCCAGCACACAGCAGTCTTCCGTAGGCTCTTGTCCTCATGTAGGATTTGGGGCTTGGCGGGACACCGCGCGCTGAGAGGAGAGACTGAAAACTGGTCTCCAAGGACTAAGTTCAGCCAACCGATTGTTAACCTGGCTCACTTCACAATTTCTAAAACTGCGAGCCAACATGTAAAACTCAGGAGCTCTCACTTGAACACCTGGATGCTTTGCTACTTTTGAAAACTGGGAAGTCCTAGCAGCACTGGACTGTTGCCACGACAAACAGAAAGGCCGAAGTGAGAGGTCACGTGCTTTCCAGTTTGTTGCAATCCCTACCATTCCCTACTGTCTCCCTTACGTTCAGGAGTTTGGGACTCGCTCAGGTCCTGTTTGTTGGCACATATGAGCTGTTGCTTTTCTTCTGGTGGAGAAACATTCCCCAATTCCATGTATATCATTCAGTGTACCAGCAGGGAACAGACGGCACACTCAAAGCTGGGTAATTGAGGAGAGTTTCGTAACGGGATTATTTACGAGGGCATGGACAGGGTTGAGGAAGGGCAGCAGGGAATGATACTGTACCCCAGTGCTACGAACACCTGGTGCTGTTGCCACGCGGGGTCTGGAGAGAAAGCGCTCGTATCGATGGAGCTGAGGCTGGATCTCGGGCTGCAGCTGGGTGTGCAGCTCCACGCGAACACAGCCTGGGAAAGAATCCTCCCAGTGCCTTCCCCTGCCTCGCTCCCTCCCTCCCGCCAGTCTTCCCTGATGCTCCCCATATGGGTTAGCCTCCCAGAACACGGAGTTGGGGAGGGGAGAGGCAATGAGAGGGTCTGGCGCAAGGGCCACATGGAAGACAGCCAGCACGCCATGTGTCCATCAAAAGTGGCACGACAAAAAATACACAGAGAGGACCAAATGTTTAAGAAAAAGGAGGCGAGCGTGTGTGTATTCATGTGGCAGCTAAGAATATGTGCTCTTCTATATTTACTGTGCAAAGGCTGGGTCCGGTCCTTGCACTGGCATCACCTGCCTGGTCCCTGCAGTCATCTGACTTTGTAGCGGTGACATTGGGAAAGTTACACCCTTCCTTGCTGCCCCTTCCCAACTCACCGCACTCTCTTTTCATTTCCATATGGAGAAAGTGATTTCCACCCATTCCCTAAGGAGGAATCAGCGTCAGAAAGAAGGCCCTTTCCATCCTCCTCACCACTCCCTTCATCTGTGGGGCAAGGCAAGGGACAGGTCTCAGCCTGGACACTGCCTCCCCGGACCTGCCCTCCAGAACAGCTCATTCCTTTGTGTCTGTTCCTGCTGCCACACAGTAGCTCAGCAAGGCAGAGACCCCCCCACCCACCCTGGGGTGCTACCTGGTCTAATGACTCCTCACAGCTGGGAAAGAAACTCAGGGAGGGAGAAGTCAGAAGCCTCATTTCACCCCAGGTTCAAGCTGCATTCTCCATTTCAGATTTGCCATTATTGTAGCTGAAGCTATTGTTTCATTTGATCTCAATTCCCTATGCCCTATAATGGCTTAATTTTTGATTGTCTAGCATAGACATAGTCTATGCTATGCTAGACATGAGTCTAAGTCTCATCCTCTATATAGTGGGTCCATAAGGGAATTCCCCACTTAATGAGCCTTAGAAGGAGATAGAACCCACCTCCCACTGTAGAAGCCCCAAAAGGCCAGTTAGCCACTTTCCCAGCCTCCCTTGCAGCTAGGAAGCAGGCCCAGGACCAGGCTCCTCCAGACAGAGGACTCTGAACTAGTCATTAGAGGCTCAAGGAGGCAGCTGCAGCAAGATGGGCTTCCAAGCCAGCAGAGGCAGCAACAGTGCAGATTGGGTGTCCATCAGCAGTGACAATGGTGGTGGCAGTGGTGGCGGCAGCAGCATCCTGGCCATTCCAGTTCTGTGACCCAGTTGTGGGTATGGTTGCATAGTCCCCAAGCCTGATTTTCCAGCCCTCTCTCCCAGACACAGTGTGAGCCACCAATACCCTTTTGAATTTCTCCTCTGCTGAAATCAGATAGACTCCATCTCTGTTCTGCGTACCCTTGAACTCCAAGTGACACCGGTGCATGCACACCCCAAGAGCCAAAACCCTGGAGGAAAGGGATGGTAAATGGTCCCCCGACCACTGCCCCAGCAACTGCCACACAGACTGTGTGCCAGCTTAGACTGTCTTGATTGTAATAAAGCAAAACAAAACAGAAGCAAAGCCTGAAGCCGACAAGCAATAAAGGAAATGCGCTGGTCCACAGGCACCCAGTCAGGGGAGGCGTGGTGCAGACTCTCACCAAGAAACCGGTTTTCCTGTGGCTCTTTTCTATGTTTTTCTCACTGTCAAGTTCACTTTCAGCCCCCCCATTTCAGCCTCTGCAACCATAGGACCTCCTCTCATAGCAATAAAATGACTATAAAAGTTCTTGACCCCCACCCATGTCCTCCCACACCATCCCACAAAAGAGAGTCCCTTCTGTTAGCTCCCTCCCAAGTCCTGGGGTGTCCAGATGCGATCACATGCCTGTCCCCGTACATGCCTTGGTGGTAGGAAAAGGGGATAAGCTGATTGACTTAAGCAAATCCAAGCCCATCCCTGGAGCTGAATCTTCCCGAACCACACAGTGAGAATGGGGCTGGTGGGAAAGGCCCCCCAAAAGTCAGCTTACTGTCAGTGAAAAGTGGGGCGTGGATGCTGGGAACCTTTGAGGGACTCAGATATCTGGGGCAGGGCTCGGATCTGCTCTGGCCCGCCAGTGTCACCCTGGGCCGGTCCCTTTTCCTCTTCATGCCTAGTGGCCAGATCTGTACCATGGTGGGGGGGAGGGTACGTTTTGGAGCCCTTTCAGCCCTGCTGTTCTGCAGGTCTGTGGGTCTCCAAGGAGGCAGTAGTATTACATCCAGTCTGTGGCTGTGTGGACAGAATTGTGTCTGCCCACCCTCACAGGCTAAAGCCCTAACGCCCAGTCCCTCCAAATGTGACTGCCTTCGGAGATAGAGCTTTAAAGAGGTGATACACTAATATGAGTCCACTAGAGAGAGATCTAATCCAATCGAACTGGTATCCTTACAAGAAGAGGACATTCGGATATGCAGAGAGACACCGGGGCACATGCGCACCACACAGAAAAGGCCAAGTGAGGACGCAGTCAGAAGGCGGCATTGGTAAAGCCAAGGAGAGAGGCCTCGGGAGAAGGCAAACCTTGCCCGGTCTTGGGCTTCCAGCCTCCAGAACTGTGAGAAAATTAATTTCTGTTGTTTAAGTCGCTCAGTCTGTGGTACTTTGTTATGGCCTCCAGAACTGACAGATCCAGTGGTCATGAACTTGGAGTACCTGTGAAAGGAGAGAGTCCGTCCAGCCAAGTTCCCCTCCCTGCTTTGCTTCTGACCGGCTACACGACCCTGGGCCCGTCCCTCCACCACTCTGAGCCCAGCAGCATCGCTGGAGGGCACATTCGCCAGGAGCAGTCGCTCCGTCCACAGTTTCTATTGGCCACCTGCAGATGCGGCGATTGGCAAGAGCAGGGCAAAAAGGTATTGAAGGGAGCAGGGGGAGCAAGGGCCAATCGGCCCACCAGGCTGGCGAAGCTTCAGTGGGCAGACTTTGAGTCACATGACGTGTACTCAAAGGGCAGTGCGGCCCCCGCTGACCAGTGGCAGGCTTCTCCTCTCGGCCGGATGAGCCCCACCTCCAGATCCTGGGGATGGAGTTTTTTTTGGGGGGGGCTCCCTCTTCCAGACCCCTCATTTGTAAAATGAAGGTAACAGCAGCCTACATCCCGTGGAAATACTCAATAGGGTGATACATGTAAAGGGCTCAGCACAGCACCTCCTACTGAGTAAACGCCCAAAGAGGGAGTGGGAAGGCCACTGTCATTCATGGACTCAGACCAGTAAGGCAAGACACTATGCTTGCCTGAGAGTTAGAGCCATCCTCAGTTCCCTAAATGCACCCCTCCCCCCATACGACCCCTCCCCCTGGGTCGCTGGACCGCCCTCCTCATTGGTCTCTCTGCGCCCGGGTTCACTTGCCTCCGTTCCAACCACCACCTGGCAGCCAGCATGATCTGTCCAAACTGCCCCAAGCATGTTACTCCCAGCAGAAACTCTCCCCACCCCTGCACATTTCCTTGTCTTCAGGATCAAGGTCAAGCTCCCCACGTGGCTCATCAGGCCTGCAGGGATCAGAGGCCTGCCCTCCCCTCCAGCCTCATCTCCACCCCTCCTGTCCCCAAGTGCCACACTCCCGCCAGTTCCTTAAACACACTGTGCCCGCTGTCATCTCTCTGCCGGTCCCCTCCATCTGGAATACACTTACTCGTCCCGCCTCCTCACTCGGCCAGCTCACCCTTTGGACTTCGAGTTGGATGTTACTGTTTCTGGGCAGCCCTCCTGGCCTGTGAGCCCAAGCTGGGGGCCCCCTCTCCGCTCTCGTGGCCCCAGCTCCCATGCTGGATCGAAATTCCCTTTGGACCTCTGTTTCCCTGCTGGATCGTGAACTCTGTGAGGGAAAGACCTGTGCCTGTTAGAATCACCCCCGAATCCCGTAGGCTGGCCGGGGGCCGGGGCTATTGCAAACCCTCGAGAACATTTCCTTACTTGTATTG
This sequence comes from Glossophaga mutica, assembly GCA_039655065.1. Lineage (NCBI taxonomy): Eukaryota > Metazoa > Chordata > Mammalia > Chiroptera > Phyllostomidae > Glossophaga > Glossophaga mutica. The sequence continues at coordinate 212,347,620 of CM077305.1, forward strand.
GTTTCCTATTGCTGCCATGACCAATTACCACAATCCGAGCAGCTTAAACTGCACGGACTTATTATTTGGTCGTTCTGCAGGGCCATCCTGTAGAGAGGGGATATAGGTCAGAAGCCTGACATGGGCCTCACCCTTTCGGAAGGCTCAGAGGGAGGATCCCGTTCCTTGCTCGTTTGCGTTGCTGGCAGGATTTAATTTCTTCCACGTGAGTGAACTGGCCGTTTCCTTGCTGGCTGGCAGCTGAGGACCATTTCCGGATTCTGGAGGCCACACACATTCCTTGGCTTGTGGTTGCCTTCCCTCATCTTCGAAGCCGACCACAGCAGGTGAGTCCCTCTACTGCTTCCAATCTCTCCGCCTTGTTTCGCCTCACCTCAGACCTAGGTGGGAAAGGCCTTTCACTTTTAAGGACCCATAGCGTCAAATTGGGCCCACCTGGATCATCCAGGCTAACCTCCCACCCCTAATCTCTGGGCCTGTAACCTTAGTCCCATCTGCAGAGTCCCTTTTTCCGTGCAAGGTAACATACTCACAGGTTCTGGGGATTACGATGTGGACCTCTTTAGGGAGCTATTATTCTGCCTAATATACTAATAAATGAAAGGTACTGGAAAATCAGCAGAATGTTAGAAACAAGCTTGGGTGGAGGCAGGCCACCCACAGCTGGAGAGCTGGACCCCGCCCAGCGCTGCCAGGAAGGCGGAGGAGCTGAGTCGGTGGTCCACAGGGAGGGTGTGGGGCCAGGGGAGGTAGAGGGAGCCGGAGAGGAAGGCCCTTCTTCCTGAAGGTAAGGATCAGAGTAGAACTCCTTGGGGCCAGTGACGATGCAGGGTCAGAAAGAATGAGCCTCCCGAGGAGAATGGCAGGGATGCAAGTGTAATTTCCTTTGGACTAGGAATCGATTCTACTCCCAGGTATAACCCGGATTTTAACCACACTCTTGGCCCCTGAAAATGCAAATAATGTCAGCTAAAACTACCATGCCTTCTGCATGTAGCCAGGGTACACCTCTTCCCAGGCACCCCTGGATCTAAGCGCCAGCTCGTGCTGAATTTACTGAATTTTACTGTTCCTGTGCCTCATCACCTCCAAAGGAACTTGACCTTTTCTTTGATGCGCGCACCCACACACCCCCCTTCCACAGGGCCTTTGCAGGTCTAACATCTTTTATTGAAAGTCTAGGATGACAGAGGGGGGTTTAACATCACAAGCATCCAAGCAAAAAGCTCCTTAAATTTACATATGAAATATGCTTTATTGTAAATGAACTTTCATGCTTCCTGCACCCGAGGCTTCTTACTGGCTGCACCACAAAACTCCCTGGTTTCTCCATTCCCTTCACCCTCCTCTTCACCCCTCTCTCCTGGATGGGTTCCCCTGAATCCTTCTCATTCCAAAATGCAGAGTGATGGAGATGCAGGTTGAGGTATTGGCCCAACCCGTCGCCCCGCCCTATGTCCTTTCACCATGCGGGAAGTGCTGGCTTTGCACTTCCCCCACTGGAAGTGGACTTTCCTACCCCTGGACTGCGGGCTCGGCCATCTGACTTGTGCTGGCCAGCGAGACGTCAACAACAATGACAGAAGCCAAAACATGAAATGCGTTTGCACAGTGAGGCTTGATCTCTCGCACTGCTCTGTTCCATGAGGAGAGCTCCCCTTGGGTAGCTACTGTCCCTTCTTCGGGGAGGGGGCGGGGACTCAGAATGAAAACACGTGGGCAGGTCTGAGCCCAACCCACAGTGAGGAGCCAGGCCCAGCTGGACCCACGGTGTGAAGCAGGCTGCCCATTACGCCCCGCTGACATCAGCCAGCCCTTAACTGACACAGGAGTGAAAACAACTCGCTTGTTTTGAGCCCCCTTTGGGGTAAATTGTGTGTGTGTGCTTATGTACATATACACATAAACAGGCTTATCAATCTTGCCAGGTGCAGCACCTGTCAGTTTTATTGGTCTCTCCACAAATCTAACCTTGGGCTTTATTGCTCTTCTTTATTGTGTTTTTGTTTGCGGTTTAATTAATGTATGATCTTATCTTCCCTTCCTTTCACTTTCTTTGGGCTTATTTTGTTTCCTTTTCCCAACCTTTCAAGTTAAGCGACGGATTCATTACCTTTACACTTTTCTTCTAAAAATTGAAACATATATATGTATAATATATATATATATCCTTCTGAAAACTCTTTTTGCTGATAACAGATTTGGAATGTGGTAGTTTCACTGTCCACTAATTCTAAATAGTTTCAAATTTTCATCATGATCTCTTTTTTAACCTGTTAATTATTTTCCTGTGTGTTTTTAAGTGTCCAAATATAGAGAATATTCTGACTTGTGGGGATATAAAACGATACTACCACTGTGGAAAACAATTTGACAACTTCTTAAAAAGCTGAACATATAAACACAGCAATCCCACTTGTAGCTTTTCACAAAAGTGAACACTTAAAACCTATACATTAATATTTATACTGGCTTTATACATAATTACCAAAACCAGGAAACAGCTCACACGTTCTTCAACTGGAAAGCGGATAAACAAACCGTAGCACGTCTATAGAACGGAACGCCACTCGGCAATAGAAAGGAATAAACTGCTGATACCACAACAACACGGGCTGTTCTCAAATGCATTGTATGCCGAGTGAAAGAAGGCAGTCTCAGAAGGACCCGTTCCACATGAGTCTATTCTGGAACAGGACGAACTACAGAGGCAAAGAACAGAGAGCGGTTCCCCTGCGTGAGGGTGATCCACAGGGTAGGAGAAAATATTTTTAAATTACATATCTGATAAACAATTTACATCCAGAGCATGCAAACAACCTCAAAACTCAGCCGTAAAGACAAAAGCAATGCAGTTTTTAAAAAGGGGGCAAAAGACTTGAGCAAACTTCCCTGAGGAAGATACATGCGCATGAAGATCGTTCAACATGATCAGTCAGTAAACAATGTAAAATAAAGCCACAGTGAGGTGTCACAACATGTCTATTAAACGGTTTTAAAAACTGTCAACGCCAGGGATTAAATCAGAGATGCGGTGGACAGCCCCAATGAATTCCACAGTCTCCACTGTCACGGTGAGTTTTTTTATTTCTTTTGATAATTCCATCAGTTTTTACTCTAGACCACAGTTTGAAGCCATAATATTATGTGGCTACAACTCAGAATTATTCCGTACTGCTGGTGAGTCGGACCTTTCCCACTCTCAAATAGCCTGTTTGTATTAGTCATCTTTTGATGCAGAAGGCTGCAGTCACGACAGGATAGCAGGAAACCTGCACTCGCTCTTTTTTTTTTTTTAAGATTTTTTTTCCTTTTAGATTTTATTTATTTATCTTTAGAGGGGAAGGGAAGGAGAGAGGGAGAGAAACATCAATGTGCGGTTGCCTCTTGTATGTCCCCTGCCGGGAACTGGCCTGGCAACCCAGGCATGTGCCCTGACTGGGAATCGAACCGCGATCTTTAGGTTCGCAGGTCCGCGCTCAATCCACTGAGCTACACCAGCCAGGGCTGCACTCGCTCTTAAAGTGCCCACCCGCAAGCGACCGTTTCACGCTGCGTGAGTCTAAGAAAGCCACGCGACCACACCTCGCTTAGAGATCTCCATGGTTTACGACAGCGAGTGTTCATTTTTCACTCATCCTTTTTGGAGCCTTTGTAACGCTGTCCCTTCTTCATTCTACGTCATCCTCAGTCAAGGATCCAGGCAGAAAGCGTATCCCCACTTGGAACATGACCTTCTTGTGGCAGAGAGAAAGAACAATGGTTATTAAAGTTCAGCTCAGGAGTGCACACATAACGTCCATTCAGATTTCAGTGGCTGAGTGTGAAGTCCACCAGCTGGGAAGTACAGGCCTGCTCCAGGACAGGCAGCAAATTACCAAGAACAAGGATGCAATTCACCACATCATTTCTGGCAATGCTTTTGCCTTAATGTCTGTTTCTCCAATGTTAACATAGCTAACATCCAGCAGAATCTCTTTTACCATTCTTTCACTTCAAATTTTCTGTCTTTGTGTTTTGAACAGTGTGTAGTTTTGTTTTGTTTTTAATCCGATGTCACAATTTGTCTTTTAGCTAGAAGGTTTTGGTTTTTAAAAAATATATTTTAATTGCAATTACTGATATATTTGAATTTATTTTTCCACTTTACTTTGTGCTTTGTGTTTTTTCCTGTTTTTGTGTTTTGTTTTTGTCTTTATTTCCTTTCTTTTCTTCCTTTCCTTCTTTTTAAAAAATATTTATTTTTAGAGAAGAAAAGAGAGGGAGAGAGCGAGAAAAACATCAATACGTGGTTGCCTTTCGCGCACACCCTACTGGGGCCCTGGCCTGCAACTCAGGCATGCACCCTGACTGGGAATAGAACCCTTTGGTTCACAGGCTGGCACTCAAGCCACTGAACCACACCAGCCAGGGCCCTTTCCTTCTTCTTTTTATTTTTTCTTTTTTGTAATTTTTTTAAAATTGCTATTCATGGGCAGTTGTCTCCATTTTCCCACCACCACTTCCCCCCTCACACCCACCTCTCACCCTCAATCCTTCCCCCCTTTGGCCTTGTCCATGGGTCCTTTTTACATGTTCCTCGAAGACCCTTTCCCTTCTTTTCCGTTATCCCCCTCCCCACTCCCCTCTGGTTACTCTCAGTTTGTTCCTTTTTTTTTTTTTTTATTGATTATGCTATTCCAGTTGTCCCATTTCTCCCCCATCATTCCCCTCCACCCTGCACACCCCCTCCCACCCACATTCCCCCCTTTAGTTCATGTCCATGTGTCATAAGTTCTTTAGCTTCTATGTTTCCCACACTATTCTTGCCCTCCCCCTGTCTATTTTCTACCCACCGTCTATGCTACTCATTCTCTGTACATTTTCCCCCTCTCTCCTCCTCCCACTCCCGTTGCTGACCCTCCATATGATCTCCATTTCTGTATTTCTGTTCCTGTTCTAGTCGTTTGCATAGTTTGCTTTCATTTTAGGTGTGGTTGTTAATATCTGTGAGTTTGCTGTCTTTTTACTGTCCTATTTTTTATCTTCTTTTTCTTAGATAAGTCCCTTTAACATTTCATAGAATAAGGGCTTGGTGGTGATGAACTCCTTGAACTTGACCTTATCTGAGAAGCACTTTATCCTCCCTTCCATTCTAAATGAAAGCTTCGCTGGATAGAGCAATCTTGGATGTAGGTCCTTGCCTTTCATGACTCGGAATACTTCTTTCCAGCCCCTTCTTGCCTGGAAGGTCTCTTTTGAGAAATCAGCTGATAGTCTGACGGGAACTCCTTTGTAGGTGACTGTCCCCTTATCCCTTGCTGCTTCTAGAATTCTCTGCTTCATTTTAATCTTGGCTAATGTAATTACAATGTGCCTTGGTGTGTTCCTCCTTGGGTCCAACTTCTTTGGAACTCTCTGAGCTTCCTGGACCTCCTGGTAGTCTATTTCCTTTGTCAGATTGGGGAAGTTCTCCTTTATTATTTATTCAAATAAGTTTTCCACTTGTTTGTTTCTCTTCCCCTTCCCCTTCTGGTACCCCTATAATTCAGATGTTGGGACATTTCAAGATGTTTTGGAGGTTCCTAAGACTCTCATTTTTTTGAATTCTTGTTTCTTCATTCTTTTCTGATTGGATGTTTGTTTCTTCCTTCTGGTCCACTCCATTGATTTGAATCTCAGTTTTCCTCCCATCACTATTGGTTCCCTGTGCTTTTTCCTTCATTTCACTTATTGTAGCCTTCATTTGTTCATCTAATTTGTGAGCAAAATCAACCAATTCTGTGAGCATCCTGATGACCAGGGCTTTGAACTGTGCATCTGATAGGCTGGCTATCTCTTGGTCACTTAGATGCATTGGCTCTGGAGCTTTGATCTGTTCTCCCATTTGAGCCTTTTTTGGCGGGGGTCTGGTTGTGGCTATTACGTAGTGAGGGGTGGAGCCTTAGGTGTTCCCCAGGGTGGGGCAGCCCAGTCACTGGGTTGTGACGCTGTATGTGGGGGCGGGGTCTCAGTGTTTCTAGGTTTTATTTCCTGGCTCTGGGGCCCTGGGTTGCGAGTTCTGTCTTGTCCCCCGTTTTCGCTTGGATTACCTGCGCCCGAATGTGGGACTGCCTGGTCAGCCAGCTGCTTTGTGCCTGGGGCCTCCTAGCCTCTGCCTACCAGCCCAGGTCTGCCAGCAGCTGCCTGTGCGTCCGGGTCCACCAACTTCCACTTCCTCCTGCCGCGACTCTGCCCCTCTTACCTGTCTGGATGAATGGTTGTTGGACCCCCGTACAATTTAATTTTCTCTCAGTTCTGGTGTGTTCTTGTTTCTGAGTCCTTGTCCTAAATTTTGATTGTGCGAGGAGGCACAGTGTGTCCACCTACGCCTCCATCTTAGCTGGAAGTCTCCTTCTTTTTTAAAATGTTATTTTTCTTCTTCATGTTTAGTCAATAATTATTCTTTCAATGGTGCTCCTCAAAATTTTAATGTTCATATTTCATTAAAAACCTAATGCCAATCAATATTTCATGGACAGTGCAAAGATGCTAGATTGAATTAATGACTCTAATTCTTCACTCTGTCTGTATGCAAACCCTTTGCCATAATCCTTCATAGCTCCCTCCTACTATAACTCTGGACTTAGCTACATGACTTGGTTTAGCCAATGACATGTGAGAAGAGTCCTGGGAATATGCTTGTGTATTTCCATTTGCTCCTTTGTGTCCCTTCCATGGATCTTGTCCAGAGTACCTGGCTGGTGAGTAAGAGGCCCATGGAGCAGTGTCAAGGCCTGCAGCCAAGGCCATCATAGATCAGCTGACCCTGGACTTGTAAGCAAGCCAAGTCAACCTCAGCAGACACCAGGTATGTGAGCAGTAAACAAATATAATTGTATGCCTCTGAGGTCTTGTGGCTATTTGTCATGCAATGGATAATTGATGCATACTTTATAATGCTTTAACTTCAATAATCTTCTTATCCTTTGCATACTGTCATTCCATTATTTGGATTTTACCTTTTATAGTCCCACAAATTATAAAAATTGTTCTCATATTTTGCCCTTGATGTTTGTTTATATTTACCCACATTTGCTATTTTATTTGCCCACCAATACTTATTTTTCCTCTGATCTTCCTCTTGGAATCATTTTATGTCTTCCTGAAATGTATCTTCTAGAAGATCCTTCAGTTAAATTCTGCTGGTAGTAACTCTTTAGTTTTGTTGATCCGAAAAGTATTTTTTCATTCTTGAAACATGGTTTGCTAAGGACGCAATTCTAGGTAGACAGTTATTTTCTCTCGTCACATGAAGACTGTTATTTCACTAATGATATTATTTCACACTGTTACTGTTACCGTTGCTGCCATTCTGGCTGTTGAACAGTCAGGAGTTAGTATCACTGTCATTTCATTGCAAAGATTTTCTGTTTTTTTTTGTTTTTTTTTAAAGTATCTCTTACGCTTTGGTGTTCTGCAGTTTTACCAGACTGGATCTAGGTTTTCTCTTTCCTTCTCTTACTTGGGATTCATTGTGTCTCCTGAGGATTCTTATCTTTCATCAATTCTGGAAAATTCTCAGCCATCATTAATTGACAATTACCTTGCTCATATTTACTCTATTACCTCCTTCCACCATTAACTGATAAGCACATCATAAACCTCCTCACTGTTATCCATTTCCTTGTCTCTCTAGGATGCCTCTTATGTTATACTCTTCGAATATATCTTTTAATTTACCAATTTCTCTCCAGTTGTATCGAATTTGCTATTTAACCCTTCCCATGAGTTATACATTTGAAATGGATCTGCATCTGCCGCTTGTCTTCTCTGCTTATTTCTTCATGGGTTTTGTGTTTTTAAACTGCGAGTTCATATTCAACTGGAAGCCTATTTTGGAATTCTTTGAAACCTGTTCTGACAGTGAATTCTTCCAGTGAGGACTTGTGTTTGCTTTCGCCAAGTATCATAGGTACTATCTACCCAGGTCCATCTGGATTTAAATGTTCAGCGTGTGGGGGTTTGGACCATGCGAACAGTGTGGCAGTGAGGCCAGAATTTGGCTACGTGTCTACTAGGAAATGTTTTACCTTTCCACCCAGAGCCAAGGCAGAGTGAGACAAATTTCCTTGCTGCCTGCCCCTGCAGGGAAGGTCCCCCCACCTCTAGTTTATCCTTCCCCTGAAGATATATTCCTTCTAGGTCCCAACCTGATGTTCCAAATTGGGCTCTCATTCTGCCTGGACACAAGCAGATACCCCTACAGCTGGTAGCAGCATCATTGTTTGCCTACCTCAACAGATGATTTTCTTTTCTTTTAAAATGATTTTATTTTATTTTATTTTTAGAGAAATGGGAAGGGAGGGAGAAGGAGAGAAACATCGATGTGAGAGAGAAGCATCAACCAGAGGCCTCTTGCACAGTCCCCCAACCAGAGACTGAACCTGCAATCCAGGCATGTGCCCTGACCGGGAATCGATCCGCGAACTTTTGCTTTGTGGTATGATACCCAACCAATTGAGCCACACCAGTCCCGGCCAGAGAGGACTGTGATAATAGCACATGCGCCAATCAATTGGCACAAATGCAGATTGTACCTGTACACAACTTATGTATATCAACTTTATCTAACCTCCTAGGCCTGTGTTTCTGTTTTCTTCCTGGCCTCAAATGATTTTTCTGACTTTCTCACACATTGATCTACACATTTAAAAGGGTGTTTTCAATATTTCTCCTAGCAACTTTATATAGTTTATTGCTGTTATATTTGCAGATACATAGTCTATAATACAGCTAGAAATATAGTTCAAGTAAAAAGTTTATTAGGCTCATACAAAACAAAACATCCAGGGTTAAACAGTTCAAACCTGGGACTGTAGCTTATTGTCATATGAGACCTAGGATCTCTCAAACTTTCTGCTTCGCTGGCCTTGGCATTTCCTTGTCATGTCACCTGCACTTGATGGTAACTGAACTTCTAACTTTCAGGTCTGCTTAGAAACAGGAAGGGAAAAAAAGTGGCAAAGCACTAAAGGGGTATACTCAACTAGAAGTCCTAGTGGATTTGTAAAAACAAAAAACAAACCTTTTCCTCACTCAATGGCTTCTACGATAAATATTAAGAGCCCCCCCCCCCCCCCCCCCCACACACACACACACACACACACACACACACACACACACACCAGTCACGTGACTAAGCTTAGTTCAACTACCGGGCCCCTGACCATGAAATTCCCACGAATATTCTGGAACAATAATGAGCCATTCCCTACAGCTGGGGTGAAGATCCACCTGCCCTGAGGTCAAAGGATCGCCTCAACTACCTGCACAAAATGAGTTTTTTCCTAGGAGACCCAGTACAGCACCTGTCACACAGAGGGTACTGGTCTTTCAATTGAACATTTACGTGCCGAACGTGCTGTGAAGGCAGAAACAGATTCGAGCTGACCTCTCTTGGCAGGCTGGGTGAGGCAGGTCAAAGTTTACAAACGCGACGGTCTCAAAGTCCCTAAGCTGATGGACCTACTCCGGGCTATTCTGCGCAGGCGCTGGATACCTCGCGGTGCGGTGCTCGTGGACGTGAGCTACGCATGCGCGCAACGCTTTCTCTTGCAGACGCACCCTCGGAAGCACTGTCAGTTTCGGGGGGCGGCACCGAGAAGCGTTTCCGGGGGCGGGAGGTACTGGCTGAGGCGGTCGCGGAGGCGACAGCTTGAACGGGCCTGGTTCCGGCCACGGAAAGTGTCCCGGGCCGGCTATGTGAGCGCCAGCCCTTGGCAGGTACGGCGGCGTTGGACAACGGGCGGTGCGGGGGAGGGAGGGAAGCCAGCGGGACCTGAGCGCTCACCTGAAGGTCCTGGCGCGCGCCGCCGGCCCCGCCAGGCCTGTGCCGCGGACCCGGATGCTTAAACCGTGCGCGGGTGGTTAGAGTCCCGGTGCGCCAGGTCCACTTCTGCGGTCTCCAGCCAGCCCGGCGCACGTACCGCGACACCAAGGCCCCTGAGGTAGCGTCTCGTCCAAGGTCACCCTGCGGTGGCGGACCTCGGAGGACCTGAGCGCTTAGAGATCCAGCCCCCGTCTGTCCACCGGCCTTGCGCCACCGCCAGGTGGGCGCGGCTCGGGTTCGAGCCCAGATGGGAGAAAGGCTGTGCCGGGACTTAGCTACCTGTTTTCTTCCATGTTGCTGTCTCTGTCACCTGTTGTCACCTGTCCTTTTTGCCTCTCAACTCGGTCCCTGTCAACTTTGTATTTGTCGCTACTTTGTCTCTTTCTCAAGCTCATCTCTGAGTATTTCAGTCTTCTCTTTATTTCTCTCTCATCCTTGCTTTTGTGTCTCTTGACCGTGTGCTTCCCTCCCAGCCCTTATTCTCATTCATGGCCTACCTCTAAGTCCCGCTCTCCAGCCACCCATGTTTCTCTGACTCTGCCACTTCTGTCTTTTCTCTCTTGTTTTTGCCTCTCCTAACTGGGCTTATTTGGGCGAGGCAGGCAGGCCTGCCCAGACCTCTGAGCCATGGAAGGTGACTCATGACCCCTTGAAGCCTCCTGCACTGGTGACATTCTCAGTGACTGGGCTTCAGTCCGCCCTCAACTCTGACAGGTGTCTGCCCCAGCCAGGTGTCAGGGTTCAGGAGCTCTTATCGGGCAGATAGAAGCCATCGCAGAGCCCAAGTAACTTCAGGAACCCTTGCCTTTTCTTACTCAGGGTTTTTCCAGCCTGCACAGTTCCCTGCTTCCCTTTGCTCCATCCACTTACCCCAGGATGGCTTCCAGGGCTGTCTACAGCCTCAGGAAGGGCAGTCTGAGACCTCTGCCCTAGAGTCTCAAGGGACAGTAGCAGGATTTCTGGGAGAGCTGTATGCTTAGTTCCGAGACTGTCAGTACATACGGTTAAATTATTCGAGATCTCATAATTTGGGGTTCATTCTTTACTTCACAAAAGTGGAGAAGTAAGTCACACAAAAAGAACAGATATTGTACGGGTCTGCTTGTATGAACTATCTGATATTAGGCAAATTCATGGAGAAAGCAAGCAGAGTATAGTTTACCAGGGGCTGGGGGAGGGGGGAGTGGAGGGGAATTGCTGTTTAATTGGATACTGGGTTTTAGTGTGGGATGATGCATTCCGGACATGGATGGTGGTGATGGTTGCACGACCTTGGGAATGTGCTAAATGCCACAAAGTGTGCACTTTAAAGTGGTTAAAATGGTCAGTTTTATGCTAAGTATGTTTTACTACAATGCAAAACAGTGGCTCATTGGAGACACCTGGAACTAACAAGCTCTTTGAAAATGTGATTTTAGGAATTCACTCTGTAGCTTTTGGGAATAGTGTTTAGTTGAACCTACATTTATTGATACCTGCCCTCTTCACAGCCAGCGTCCATAGGAGTGTAAGAAAATCGGTTAGACTCTTCCCCAAGTTCTCTACTTACAGCGAGTTCCTGCCGTGGCTCTCTTCCCTCCACATCCCTTGGATCCAAGCAGGAATCTGCTGCATGAGTAGGAAATTTGAGGAGCGTTTTGCTTTTCACATGAAGAAAGCTCATAGGGTAGAAAAAATAGCTCTTTTACTATAATAATGCAAAATTATGTATTATTTCTTACGTGTATTCTGGTGGGGGAGGCCTTTATTTTTTGCTCTCTTACTTAAGATATCAGTTTGCCTGTAAGGTAGTTTATCAAACTTTCTTATAAGATACAGCAACTGAATTGCTACCGTGCTGAATCCTAGATACCATCGATTATCTTACTACCACCCAAGGGAGAGAAAACACTGTTAATTAAGCTCTGACATATGCTTCCTTATCATTTAGGCTTTTAAAAATTTTATTGGAAACATATTTAGACTTACTCGGACATGTGAAATGCTATGCTAATGCACATATAAAAAGAAAAATGAGTGAAATATGGTGAAAGTGTTCATTGTTAACATTCCTTCTCTTTTGAATGCTTTTCAGTTCAGAGCTGTGTCCGTGCTTTTCCACTGTGCTGCCCTTTGTGCCACCAGACACATTGGGGAGGCTCTCCGGAATGCTCTGTCATTGTCTCCAGCAGTGACGACTATTAAATTTCCACCCGGTCATCACAGCCTGATTTAAGAAGTTCAAAGATGAAAATGATATCAAGTGTATCGTTTTCATGAACTGTTTCTTTTTACCATATTTACATCTACCATTAAGTATAGAAAGAGTTTTGTCTTATTTGTAATGTATTGAGGAAAAAACTTTCCTTTTATTTTTTTGGTATGTAGTTAATAATTTTCATGAAACAAGTGCCTTTCTGCCTTCTGCCTTCTCGATTTGAGCTGCTTCTCCTGAATGCTAATGACTACGAGAGGGTGCAGTTGAGAACATTTCCTTGGCTTCATTGAAATGTAATGGCAGGATGGCTGATCAGCTGGGGGTTAGTGGCTGGAACAATACCTTCTTAAAGAAATACTTGTATTGAAGTGTAGTTGGCATACAACATTATATTAGTTTCAACATGATGATTTGACATTTATAGACCTTATGAGGTGATCACCAACTAAGCGTGGTGGCCATCTGCCACCAGAGTTCTCACAATATTCTGACTGTGTTCTCTGTGCTGTGGTACTGCGTCTTCATGGCTGATGGATTTTAACTGGGAGTTTGTACATCGTATTCCCATTACCTTTCTCACCTGCTCCCCTCTGGCAGTTGTCACTGTGCTCTCAGCTGTCAGTGTGTTCTCTGTTCTTTGTTTTGTTTGTTCTTTTTTTTTTTTTTTTTTTTTTTAGATTCCACGCATAAGTGAAATCATATAGTATTTGCCTGACTTATTTCACTCAACATAATACCCTCTGGTTGCATCCATGTTGTCTCAGTGGCAAGATTTCACTCTTTTTTATTTCTGAGTAATATCCCATTGTGTACATACATCTCATCTGGGTTTCTTCACATCTTGGCTATTGTAAATGCTACAGTAAACATAAGGGTGCATAATTCCTTTTTTGTAAAATCTCAAATTGTTTACCACTGTGGAATGTTTGTCCTGAAATTTTAAAGCATTCAGCTGTGGCTTAAAATATAAGGGAGATATGAGTCAAACTGTATAAAATAGGTAGCTTGTTTTTTAGAAATCCAAAAATAGGTTTTACTAAGTTCTTTCTTTCTCTAAAGTATTCCAATTTAAGAAAATTTAGGGGTGCTGTTTGATCATCATCTGGAAACCAAAACATTTTCCAAAGAGTATGTTAATTCTGCAGAATCATACAGGCATTGAGCAATGTGGGTTTTCTGTGTTTGACAAATGTGTCATGGTGATGTAAGATGTTAGCACTAAAGGAAATCGAATGAGAACCCTCAGCATTGTATACAACTTTTCTGTAAAGTTAAAATTATCCCAAAATTAAAACTTTGTTTAAAAACAACAAAGGCAGAAGCCAAGAAGGTGCAGAATAGACAATATTACCAAAAATACCAATCCCGAGCAGTTTTCTTCTGCTCACAGACGTGCATAGTATTTATCGGCAAGACACGTGGACACAGGGAGTAGCAGCAGCATCTCCTTTATGTCTTCAACCTGATTTTCCTTTCAGACGTCAACGTGACTTTCGCTGGAAGCAAACTGAGAAATGGGTGCCTTTGTCTCGTTCATGCACACTGCTTTTTGATGACCAGTACAAGTTGGCACTTGGTAAGTTATGAACTTGCTACAAATACAAGTTTAGTTTACTAGAATGGTTTCTTTTTCAGTAAAAAGTAATAATGTAGTTGCACTTAATTGCCTTAGGCCAGAAGTTTCTTTTACTTCTCAGGAGACACTAGAAGGCCAGTCACTGCCATACATTGTCCTGACTGAGCATTTAACTGTAGAGAAGCGTTTCTGCTCAGCGACTTTTTTTTGTAACTTAAGAAAAGGCTAGGTTTGGAGTTGCCCCTCTGTTTGAACCCTGACATACCATTTCTTAGATCAGTGACCTTGGGCAGGTCTTTCAACCTTCCTGAGCTTCCGTTTACTCCTCTGTAAAATAAGTGTGATGATACAGTGGTGGGGTGAGACCTGAGTTTATATAGACTATTTGTAAACTGTAAAGCATTTGACTGAGAATTCTGGTAGGATGGTGTGTTGGCCTTGTCGTACAGTTGTTCCAGTCTTTAGGTTGACTGAAGTCATGTTTACTGTGTTAAAATGTGCCCTCTGTGGTAAGCATGCAAATGACTATACATTTCAGCCCCCTCGAATGGAGTCCCACAGTTCACTGGTGCCCTTTTCCGCCTTCTCTTTTTTTCCTCTCCGTGTTTTATTTTAAGATGTTTCTATTACTGTGCTTTCAAGTTCACTAATCTTTTCTCCTACATAGTTACTTCTTGTTACTCCCATCAGTATTTGTTGTGTTTTAATCAATGAAATTTCAACTGGGGTCTTTTGTCCCCCATCTACCTAATACACTTAAGTTTTCTCTATTTTCTTGAACATATGATCCACTAATTTTATAAATCTGTCGTTCTACGTCTGTTTCTCTTGGTAGATTTTTTAATTCTCTCATTATGGGTACATTTTCCTGTTTGTTTGGTTTTTGTTTGTTTGGGGTGGGGGTGTGTGTGTGTGTGTGTGTGTGTTGCATGATGGTGATTTTTTTAATGGAGGCCAGACATGACTTTTACCTTGTTGGGTTCTGGGTATTTTTCTGTGATGTAAATATTCTCACGCTTGGTTCTGGATCACAAGTTATGTGGAAATAGTTTGGTCCTTCTGAGGCTTGTTTTTAAGCTTTATTTAGTGAGACCAGCACTGCGTTTTACCTGGGGCTCATTTGTCCCCATTGCAAGACTCTCCTGAATACTTAAGGTTTTCCACTTAGGGGAGTTCTCGTCTACTAAATAGTTTATTCGGTTATTCCTTCTACTCCACTCATTGTGTTCTTTCTCTCAAGGACACCTTAATTAGCCATATGTTGTGGTAATTTTGATCTCTAGTCTCTATTTTCCTGTTCTATTATCTTCTCTCCTGCTGTTTCCATATTTTTGTCCTCCTCCTGAATTCTGATAGAAGTTCCCCAAAGAGCCTTCCACATCACCGACTCCACCTTCTGTAGCCGAAATTCTTCTTACTGCTTGTTTAAATTTCTGCTCTATTAGTTTCCTTATATCTTTTCTTTAACTCAGTCCGTTCTTTTTTAGGTCATTCTGCTGTCTTTGTCTCATCTTTGCACTTCATTCATAGGGTCCCTCTTTTCGCAAGTTGATGAATAACTACAGTTTAAACATGCTATCTAAACTGCACTCTTGGTTTATCCCTTACTATTTTCTTTTTTGTGTTTGTAGAATTTATTTACAGAACCCATTGACTTAAAAGAATAAAACCATGTTGATTTTATTCATTTATTTTTTTAGAGGGAAAAATTCTGCTGAGCTCTGACATTTTCCCCCTTTAGAGCAGATATACCTGGGCGCTGTCAGAATCAACACTTAGCTCTTTTGCGAATGGACAGCCTAAACCCTGTTGACACCAGGGCTTAGCTTAAGTAAAATGGGCTAGGGCCAGGGGCCAGGTCTCCAGCTCTCAGGAGAGCTTGAGCTCTCTGCACTTTCTTCTGCGTTGGTGAAGCAGTGATACCAGGGCCCTACCTGAGTCTCTTTGGCCCAACTGGAAAATGATGGGCTGCCTTTGCCTCCTTCCTCGGATACTACTGAGCTCTAGCCTCTCATACCAAGTCTTTTTTTTTCTTTTTCTTTTTCTTTTTAAGAACTCTCTGCTTGGGCAATCTGTGTCCCAGTGCAGCCACCTCTGAATGTTGCCCATCTTGGGACTTGTTGTTCACTTACAGACCTTCCAAATGAGCAGTTACTAGTGGTCCTCTGACACAGGTGCTGCTGCTGCTGCTGCACCAGGATTGCCTGGCGCAGCAGGTGGGTTGCTGGGGCAGGGTCCCATCTTTACTGTATCCTTAGTTAGAGTTTGTGGCATGTAGATACCCTGGATCCCTAGTTTCTGTATTTCTTAGATTATTTTGGTTAGGATGTATAAAAGGGAAGAATTATAGGTTGCCCTCAGGCCTTCCCCTTAACCTGGTGACACCAACATTTATAGTGACGAGATACGTAACTGTAGGGTACACTGGGTTCCCTCCCTGGAGTTCCTCCAGAGTTTGTACCTCTCCTACGGTGCTTTTTAAAAAAAAAAAAAAAAAATCAGGTTTTACCTTGAATAACAGGGTTGTGTGGGTGTTTCTTTATCTCTCCTACCACATTCCAGAGTCTGAAAGAGTCTGCCTTGATCATCTTAGAAATCTCTCAGAGCACGTTGCATGGAGTATTTTATGTCGTCGTTAGTGAGTTACAGTCTTTTCAACAATTGAAACAGCAACTGTACTATTAATATGGATCTCAACTATCTGTGACTTTGAAAATATTACTTATGTAAATATTACTTATACAGCAGAAAAACCTTTAGCAGTCCAGGCTCTGTGTGTCACTAAGATCAGAAAATATGTAGAAATGCCACACTGACCCAAAACTATGGGCAGAGATCAGATACTTATTAAGTTGCAATTGACAAGGTTAAAAATACTGTTATACGACTTTTTTCCAGTTTTTAAATGCGTGCTAAAACATATATGTATCATTCAGTTTGCCATTTGAACCATTTTCAAGTGCACAGTTCAGTGGCGTTCATGACGCTTGTGCAGCCAGCACCACTTTCTATTTCCAGAATTCTTCCTCACCCCAAACAGAAACTCTGCCCATGAAGCAATAACTCTCCTGAGTTCATGGTAACCTCTACTCTACTTTCTGTCTTAATGAGTTTGCCTATTCTAGATGTTTCACAAAGTGGAATAATACAACGTTTGTACTTTCGTGTCTGGCTTTTCTAAGTTAATGTTTAGCATGGTTTTTAGCATAGTATTTTCAGTGTTCATCCATGTTGTAGCATGTGTCAGAACTTCATTCCTTTTTGTTTGTGTTCTGTATACATGTTGTGTAGGGATAATTGATTTATAATACTGTTCAGTCCCTCTGTTTATTCATAGATCCGTCTGGTTTCACCGTCCATTACTGAAAGCAAGGCGTTGAAGTCGCCACCTGTTATTGTAGCTATGTCTGTTTCTGTCTTCCTTTCTGTCCGTTTTTGCTTCATTATACTTCTCTTGTTAGGTGTATATATGTGTTTATAATTGTTTTATCTTCTTAATAGATTGAACCTTTTATCAGTATATAATGTATATATCAGTCCTTCATTTCTGTAACCTTTGTAACTTAAAATCTGTTTTGTCTGATGATAATACAGGGGTGGACAAAAGTAGGCTTACAGTTGGTATGGAAAATAATACAGTAGTTGACGAATAACACGAGAGCAAACTCTGTTTCATGTACTCACAGCTGTAAACCTACTTTTGCTCACCCCTGTAGAGCCGCTCCAGTTCTCTGTGGAATATTTGCATGGAATATTTTTTCATCATTTTACTTGCAGCCTCTTTATGCCTCTATGTCTGAGGTGAGTCTCTTATAGATGACATATAAATAAATTTTTTAATCCATTCTGCCAGTCTCTGCCTTTTAATTGGAAGAAGGATTTACTTCTACCATTTAGCTATTTGTTTTTAGTATCTTGTATGTTTTTTGTTCCTTAGTTCCTCCATGACTGCCTTTTAAAAATACTTGTTTTTATTTTATTTTATTTTTTTGTATTCCATTTTGATTCCCTTCTTTTTCTGTATAGTGTTAGTTATTTTCTTAGTAGTTACCTTGAGGTTTACAATCAACATTGTTTTAAAGATTTTATTTATTTTTAGAGAGGGGGGAAGGGAAGGAGAAAGAGAGGGAGAGAAACATCAGTGTGTGGTTGCCTCTTGCATGCCCTACTGGGGACCTGGCCTGCAACTCAGGCCTGTACCCTGACTGGGAATTGAACCAGCGACCCCTTGGTTCGCAGGCTGGCACTCAATCCACTGAGCCACACTGGCCAGGGCTACAATTAACATCTTAAACTTACAATGACCTAGTTTGACTAATTCAAACTTAGTTTTAATAGTATGCAAACACTCCGCTCCTATACATCTTCCTCCCTCCCCCTTCATATTGTTATTGTCATAGATTACATCCCAATCCATTGTGTGCCTAACATAGAGTTATAATTATTGTTTTATTCATTTGCCTTTTAAATCATAAAGAAAAAAGGAGTTATAAAAGTATAATGTTGGTTTCTGTATTTACCAATGTCGTTACCTTTTTCAGTTGTCTTTATTTCTTTGCATGTCTTTGAATTATTGTCTAGTGTTCTTTTATCTCATGTTGAAGGACCTTTCCTTCATCATTTCTTATAGAGGAGGTCAAGGAGGTCTGTTGGTAACAACACCCTTCACTTTTGCTTACCTGGAAATGTCTTAATTTCTCCTTCATTCTTGAAAGGATAGTTTCGCCAGATATAGAATTACTGGTTGATTATTTTTCTTCTAGTAAGATTTTTTTCTTCTAGTATTTTTAAATATGTCATATCACTGCCTTCTGGCCTCCATGGTTTCTGATGAGAAATTAGCTGTTAATCTTATTGAGAAGTCCTTTTACGCAGTGAATCTCTTCTTGCACTTTCAAGATTATCCCTTATCTTTGGCGTTCTTCTATTTGACTTACAATGTTTCTCATGTAGATCTCTTTAGCTTTATCCTGCTTGGAGTTTGTTGAGCTCTTTGGATGTATAGATGTGTCTTTTATCAAACTTGGGAAGTTTTCGATCGTTGTTTCTTTTAATACCTTTTCTGCCCTTTCTTCTTCTGAGACTTCCATGGTGTGTATGTTAGCGTTGGTATATTTGATGGTGTCCCACAGAAATCACAGACTGTGTTCCTTTTTCTTCATTCTTCTTTCTACTCCTCAGGCTGGATAATGTTACTTGCTTTATCTTTGAATTTACTGATTTTTTTCTTTACGTCAGCCTGCTTATATCTGCTATCGAACTCCTTTTGTGAATTTGAATTTCAACTTGTATTTGTTTCTCCTCACTTCTCCTTAGCTTGCAGACGGCCACTTTCTCACTATCTTCATGTCATGCACACCCTTGAGGCCTCTCTGTGCGTCCGGGTTTCATTTCTTACAAAAAGGCCGGTCAGCTTGGATTAGGGCCCACCATATGGCCCTATTTCAACGTAATTACTTTTTAAAGTCCTTATGTCCCGATATAGTCCCATTCTGGGGGACTGGGGATTATAGGGCTTCAACATATGAATGCGGGGGGAGACAATTCTGCCCATGACACATCTATGACACTTTTTAGCTCCAGAATGTCTGCTTGGTTCCTTTCGGTGATTCCTGACTCTTCATTGGCATCGTGCTCCTGGTTTCCCTTAGCTCTTTGTCACATGCAGTTTTGTTTGGTTTTGCCTTTGGTTTTTGATTTGCTTTTAGTGATTTGAATGTATACAAGATGGTTGAGTTAACATCTTTGACTAGTGATCCCAGTGTCTGGAATTCCTCAGGGATAGTTTCTAATTCTTTTTTTTCTGTGAATATGCCATTATTTTCCTTTTTCTTTGTATACTTCATAATTTTAGTTGAGAACTACAACATCTACTTTCTAACTAGTATTCTAATGTGGTAACTCTTGAAATAAGATTTTTCCCCTCCTAGGAGATTTCCTTTTTTCTTTGTTGAATGCTCAGTTGCCTGTTAGCATGGTGATTTTTCCAGACTATTTCTCAAAGTCATAGTGTTTCTTTTTGCACGTAGTCACTGAAGTTGCTGTTGCTTTATCTGTGTGATCAGCCTGTGACTTGACAGAGATTTCCTCAGATGCTTTGACCCAGACAAAAGGTGGGGCGAGTGTGCTTGGTTTTTTTTTAATGTTATGATAGATGCTTCTGGGGAAGCCACTGCAACCTAAAGGGACAAACAAAGCTGTCTGGGTCTGCCAGAATGGGCAGGATGCAAAAACCCCCAATTCGTGGAGGACGTGATCCTTACCGTTCAGCCTGACACCCATGTCCCCCAGGCTGTGGCAGGGCTGAGGAATGGGGTTGTGGCTGGTTTGGGTACGCTGCTTTCTTAGCAAGGTTCAGTAGCCTCTCCCTTCATCCAGCAGTGCCTTGGTGGCTATAAGTGTCTGATCAGATTTCAGAGTTCCAGCATAGTTGATGCCGATCATTTTAACACCTTACTGCTTTTTGTGGAGGGATTGACCTCTAGAGCTTCCTACTCCACCATTTCCTATAACATGACTTACAGCGTTTATTTTTATAGAACTGTTTTTAAAAGTCTATTCTCGGCCATTTAAAATTCTGCAGCACATACTTGAAATCTTGAAGAAAAGATGGATATTGAATAATAGTGTTGAAAAAGTAGGCTAGCCATTTTGGAGGGGGAAGGGCTGGATTTCAGTCTTACTCTTTATGCCAAAGTAAACTCTTTGTATATTAAAATTTTAAGTGTTTTTTTAAAAATATATACCAAGAAAAAACCTAAATGATTCTTTTTACTTTTTAAAAAAATAAAACTTGGAGTTGGGAATGCCTTTGTATATCTAACACAAAGCCCTGAAACCATAAAAGATGGGCTGGCTTAATAAATTTCCAGGTTAATTTCCAAGTTAATTTCCTGAATTTACCAAAAAACTACAAATCAATTAGATGAATTGCCCAATTTATTTGAGCAAAGGATATGACTGACAATTTATAGGAAAAACAAATGCCCTGTAAACATGAGTAAAGAGTACCTTATTCATAATTAAAGAAATGTTGGTCAGCCCTGGCCAGTGTGTCTCAGTTGGTTGGAGCACTGTCCCGTGGCCAAAAGGTTCAATTCCCAGTCCGGGCGTGTGCTGGAGGCAACCAGTTGATGCTTCTCTCTTGCGTTGATGTTTCTCCCTTCCTCTCTATCTAAAAGCAATGAGAAAATGTCCTCAGATGAGAATGAAAAAAACAGGAGACAACAAAAAAGAAATGTTGGTCAAAACAACAGTGAATCATGAATTATTCACTTTGGTGGTTTGCAAACTTTTATTTTCTTATTTGATAACATCCAGTGTTGGTAAGAGTGTGCAGGAGTAGGCGCTGTCATTGCTGTTGGTAGGAGCATGACTCACCACAGCCTTTCCGGAAAGTACTGTGGGTAAAATATATCAGCGTGTCAGATGCAGAATGTCGAATGCATGGCCCTTTGACTCAACAATTCTACTGGTAGAGATTAATCTATAGATATTTATACAGATGTCCATTGTAGCATTGCTCATAATTTCAAAAACTTGGACAGTTAAAATTCTGTAAGAAGAGAACTGCTTAAATTATGATATAGCCATATAACAGGAAACTATATAGCCATTTGAACAGAATGAGTTGGCTCTTTTTGTGCTAATTTGGTGCCTTAGTCCATTTATGATACTGTGACAAAATATCACAGACTGGGTAGCTTAGAAACAGATATTTTATTCCACAGAGTTCTGGAGTCTGGGAAGTCCAAGGTCACGGGGCCAGAAGATTCAGTGTCAGGTGAGGGCACCACTTCCTGGTTCACAGATGGAATTTCCTATCCTCTCAAGGTTTTCTGTGGTGTCTCTTTTATAAGGGAACTAGTCCCATTCATGAGAACTCTGCCCTCATGACCTCAAAACCTCCCAAAGGCCCCACCTCCAATACCATCCCATTGGGGGAATAGGTTTCAACATGAATTTGGGGAGAAGCATTCAGTCTGCAGCATGTTGGAAGATCTGCCAGATACATTAAGTGACAAAAGCTAAGAACAGAATAAAATGTAGTTAATGAACCCATTTGGGTAGGGATTTTTGAAGGACATACATGATTTATTCTGATATATGCACAAAGATGAGGGTGACTAGGACTAAATGGTGGAGAGATTTTTTTACAGCTTTCTGTACTTTTTTTTACATATTTGTATTAGTCCCTCTCCTCCTTTTTTTCAAAAAGCTAAAAACAAAATTCTGCAATGCAGAGATCTAGCAGAGAATCTGTTTACCCAGATGTAGTTCTTAAAATTTACATACCTCTAGTCTATACATTTATATAGTTTTCTTTCCTTTTTGAAAATGCAAATATCTAAATAGTTGTTTTCTGGTCTATTTTTGTTTTAAATTATGATAAAATATTTTCAGAGATATAAACGTAAACTAATACTTCATTCTAAAAACACTGTCTTACCTCTTAAAATTATTAATAACTAATTTGGTCTTTTGGCATCTTCATAGAGGAGGCAGAATGATGAAACGGGAAAAACAGCATAGGCTTTGGAGTCATAGAAACCTAGATTCAAGTCCTGTCTTAATCAAAACTAGCTTTTATTTTAACCTTGGCAGAATTGCTTGAAATTACTGAACTTGAGAATATCAGTCCCTATATGCGCCGAGTCCTTGTAAAGATTAAGCAAAAAAAGATGAACAGTCTCTGGTATATAGTAATTACTCAAGAAACATTAGTTTCTTCTCTTGGCATGTCTCCCTGTCTCTCAGAGAGGACTTGTAATCTTTGTTTGGGTTGTTTGGTTCTTTTTATCTTATGCTTTTATCTCATACCTGGTATTTAGCAATATTTTGATACAGATAAGGGCTAGATGACAAATAGCACTGACAAATCTGCTGGGTTTCTGGTTGGTGTTCATTTGCTGTGGAATTACGGGGCATGCCCAGGCTCTCCGTCAAAGTTCATCTTGTTCGTTGCTGTTAGAAATTGTCTCTAATGCCCGACTTACCCCACAAAATATATTTACAGTAACATCGCAGGTAATCTCTTATTGTTTGCTATAATTTGGTCTTTGGTCTATAACTGTTTTAACAATTTGAAGACAAGCAGGTAAAAGGGACACCTTGCCTTGCCATTTCATTTGTTTCAGAGGATTGGAGAGCCCCCAAAGGGCCAAAATTCTGACAGCAGCTGGAGAAACGCACGCCGTTGGGGGCCTTGGCCTGTCTGCCCCATGGCGCAGAGGGAGCTCAGGCATGGTACTTCTGGCCTGGCCACTGCAGCCCCCGCCCCTCGCCCCCTCCCTGGATTCTGGCCTGGTGGTCCCCTTCCAGTGCCTTGGAGTCGCAGAGTTCATTCCTGCCTCGGAGGCTTTGCCTGCGCTCTTCCTTCTGCCCACAGTTCCGTCCTCACTCCGACTGGGAAATTTGGGTTGAATCTGAAGCCTCTTAAAAATGCTTTCATTTTGATACATATCATGTTTGTTTTGACTAAAATAGTTTGTTTTATGTGTGGGATTTGTATAGGTTGCAAGTCTAATCTCTGTGGGTTGTATTCTCTCACTCCCAAATCAAGAGTTAATGCCGGGAAGAGTGGTCGGTGGTTCCTGCCCTTGGCACACTTCATACCTGCAAGCCTCGCTCCGGGGAATGAAGGCTCCACCCCCCAGTGTCCCCAGGCCAGAGGGCATGGAACTGTGGAACCTGCCTTAGTTATCTTAGTGGTCAGTAAGTTGCTCTTTGGGCTGGAATCAGTACTAATTTTTCTTTCTTTTGTAGCACTGAACAAGATTTGTGATGAAATGGAGCCTGGAACAAACTCTTTTCGAGTAGAATTTCCTGATTTTTCCAGCACCATTTTGCAGAAACTGAACCAGCAGCGCCAGCAAGGGCAATTATGTGATGTCTCCATTGTTGTGCAAGGCCACATTTTCCGGGCACACAAAGCTGTTCTTGCTGCCAGTTCGCCCTACTTTTGTGACCAGGTGCTCCTGAAAAACAGCAGGAGGATTGTTTTGCCTGATGTGATGAACCCAAGAGTGTTTGAGAACATTCTCCTGTCTAGTTATACAGGACGTCTCGTAATGCCTGCTCCAGAAATTGTTAGTTACTTAACAGCAGCAAGCTTTCTCCAGATGTGGCATGTGGTAGACAAATGCACAGAGGTTTTAGAGGGAAACCCTACAGTCCTTTGTCAGAAGCTAAATCATAGCAGTGACCACCAGTCTCCAAGCAGCAGTAGTTACAATGGCCTGGTGGAGAGCTTCGAGCTGGGCACTGGGAGCCACGCCGACTTCCCCAAGTCCCAAGAACTGAGGGATGGAGAGAATGAAGAGGAGAGCACCAAAGACGAGCTGTCGTCTCAGCTCACTGAGCATGAGTACCTTCCCAGCAACTCGTCCACAGAGCATGACCGGCTGAGCACTGAAATGGCCAGCCAGGATGGGGAGGAGGGGGCCAGCGACAGTGCTGAGTTCCACTACACCCGGCCCCTGTACAGCAAGCCCAGCATAATGGCACACAAACGCTGGATCCACGTGAAGCCCGAGCGCTTTGAGCAGGCCTGCGAGGGCATGGACGTGCACGCACCCTACGACGAGCACCAGGTCACTGAGTCCATCAATACCATGCAGACGGAGCACTCCGTCCAGCCTTCGGGAGTGGAGGAAGACTTCCACATTGTGGAAAAAAAAGTGGAAGCGGAGTTTGATGAGCAGGCCGATGAGAGCAATTACGACGAGCAGGTGGATTTCTACGGCTCGTCCATGGAAGAGTTTTCCGGAGAGAGGTCGGAGGGAAATCTCGTTGGGCACAGACAGGAGGCTGCCCTGGCAGCAGGCTACAGTGAGAACATTGAAATGGTAACAGGGATTAAAGAAGAAGCTTCCCACTTAGGGTTCTCAGCCACCGACAAGCTGTATCCTTGTCAGTGTGGGAAAAGTTTCACTCACAAGAGTCAGAGAGATCGACACATGAGCATGCACCTTGGTCTTCGGCCGTATGGCTGTGGTGTCTGTGGTAAGAAATTCAAAATGAAGCATCATCTCGTGGGCCACATGAAAATCCACACAGGCATCAAGCCGTATGAGTGTAATATCTGTGCAAAGAGATTCATGTGGAGGGACAGTTTCCACAGGCATGTGACTTCTTGTACCAAGTCTTACGAAGCTGCAAAGGCTGAACAGAATACGACTGAGGCTAACTAAAAATAGTATCCGGCCCTTGAGTGGCAGGCACAAAAATAAACGATGGTAATTATGCAAATCTGGGCACAGATGATGTGTGCTACTTGCTATTATGAGAGAAGCTTAAAAAAAATGGGAGATATTTCTGAAAGACCAGTTCTAAGTAGGCCAATTAAAAAATCTAATTCCTCAGATTTGTATGTTCCAGTCCAGGCCTGCAGTAGGTAATGGGGGTAAGTTTACCCACCTCCCAGCTGGCCAGGTACACCTTTAGGTGACGAGGCAGGTGGACTTGGTGATAGAGATACCTGCACTTGGAACTGGACTCTGGCCAGCCCCCCAGTTCTGCTTCAGGTGGTAGCAGTTTTTGATCACTCATTATTACAAGGTCATGTTGGAATTTTATTTTGCTCTTACTATAGATACTTAGGTAATGTGGATTTGTTTTGGTAGCTGCTTTACTGAATGACATGCTACTTATGTAAAAGCTACAAATAATGTAGGATGCAAAACTGATCAACAGAGCTCCCGTCTGGTTTTATTCTTTCTAAAAGGGTTTTTCAGCTAAAACTATGGAGATATTAAGGGGGTGACAGGCTAAGTATGAAACAACTTATGCTACAAGCTTCAGTCTCTGGAAGATGCCACCGTCTCAGTGTGTTTCAGACTCTGGATGAGGCCAATGTTGTCCTTTAGTGCTAACACTTAGCTTGAACAGTCGGATCCAATTGTAATTCTCTCGTGTGCCCAAGATGGGTCTTTCTAATTGGTTTGCTGTCCCAAATCCTTTCGGTTTGTTTGCAGCACCCACACGGTGGGATCTGCTCTATGGCCAGTAGACGTCTAGCCTGCTGTGACTGACCACGGTACCTACCATTGGCCACTGGAGCCATTTTGCTCTACCTTAGATTCTGGTGCTTCCCAAAGAGGTCAGTCAGTGACCACAGTTAGTGGGAAGGAGCCAAAAGTCACGCCTAAGAATTACTTGTGAACTTCAGGAGTTAGTAGAGTGCTACAGGGACACTCCAACCGTGAGTGAAGAGTTGCCGGGTAGAGAATTTTGAGTGGCAGGTTACAATGGAGGGGGGAGAAACTGCACAAGAAAAGAGGAGTCTTGGAAATACTTTGATAGGGGAGATACTTATTCTCTTAGAGGGGCACACTGAGCTAATACTGCCAGTTCTTTCAGGAGCTCCGGAATGTGTTTTAAAAGGAGGGAAAGGAAGAGTCCTAATTTTAGAAAGTACTCTACAGACTCATGCTCCCAAATCACAGATAAAGCTGCATAAATTTACAAGTCCACATAGCTGTACCTACTAAAAACAATAAGATAAGCAGCTGTCCTGAGACCTCTTCCGCCGATCGGTCCGGCGTTGCAGGGTAAAAGCCGCGTCCGTTCAGGGTGCACTCACGCTGTGCGGTGTACCCGAGGCTGTCGCTGGGGCAGGGTAGGGTGCTGCTCTGCGTCATCTTCTCCATAAACTTACTGGTCTGTTCCTTCCAAGTGGACACTGCTTTTCCTGAAAATAAAAGTAACTTTTCTTGGATTTGGAATGAAATTTTGTTTCAAAAGTTTGGTTTTTCTCTAATGTGATAGACATTGCTGGCAATGGCCGCTGGTCCTTAAGCTCCTACACCAGGTGTTTACTCGTTGAATGTTGTCTGGAAGGGGAGAGGACTTATTGCCCAGTTAACTCTTGTAATCAAGGTGACGAAACAGGGATCTACTCATGAACACTGTATCATTCTCGATATATAAAAAGCACTTTGTATTTAAAACTTTATTATAAATATATATATATATATTGACTTTTTAACTTAGAAACTAGATATTACCTCTTGGTTGTTTGCCACATTAATAGCCTCTTCTCCTAGTGTTGAGACTTTACTGTTGACAGTCCTTCCTCCGCGTGCCGGACAGAGTGGCTGTACAGTCAAGCTCACTGGCTCCTTTTCTTTTTCTCATGTGAGAAGCCAGTGGGTTTTAGATGCGATCCTAGCTATTATGTGTGAGGAGAGATTTTTTTTTTAATTACTCCCAATTTCAGTGCTAAGGCAGTGAAGCCATTTTGTTCTGCCAAAAACTGATCACCCTCTTCCATGGTATTAGCAAACCATTTTCTGCCTGTTTGGGAGGTGTGACATCCTGTTTCCCATTAAAGATTATATTCAAATGAGCATTGGGACGTTTGAGAAGGGTCCCAGAGGTAAAATTAAAATATTCTGGAAAAATTTTGGTCCTTCAGTCATGCTGAAATCAGCCAGCACCCTTGTTGTGACGAAACGCTCTTGGTTCGGCCCTGAGTGGGGCGCAGCTCTTGGGCGGCGGTTTTGGAAGCAGTCCGTTGCGCGGGGACGTACTTCCTGTGCGGTGGAAGCAGATGTATCTTGTGCGGAAATCCTCATAGGCACATCATCTACTAAATGTAGAATTTAAAGTCTTAAGTTCCTCACATCTGCAGTTTTAAGTTTTTTATGATAGTTGGGGTTTCCATAGAAATTAGGGTTGTTAATTGGGCCGGCCAGACCTTGTGAGATGGTTGGGCACGTGAGCCGCAGGCCACGGTCGGAGACGTGGGGAAGGGGATTGCCTTAGTTTGGATGTTGAAAGTGGATTTTTATGAACTCTGCTTGTTAAGAGTAGGAGATTGTACTGTATTACTACCTTTTTCTTCCCGCCTGCCCTGGGGTGGATAGTCGGTCTCCTTAGCCTCAATACAGCTTTAGAAAATCTTCATCCTTCCAAAGTTTGGATGGTTGTGGGTGACACTTTTCAAACAGTCTTTCAGGGATCCTGTCAGTGGCCTGCCACCAAGGTGTTTGTCCTCTACTTTGAGTCTTAACTGTGGTTTTTCTCTAATCCCAGTGGGAAAGGGCTTCACGGCACCACCAGTGTTGTTTAATATTAGAACTTACACAATGCCTTTAATTTTAGCTATAGACATTATGTAATCCACGTGGTAAAGTAGGTATCACTGTCTGAGGAAGGACCGCAGCAGCCTTTCCTCAGGTGCGGAGGGTACCCTCAGGTGCTCCCGGCCCCAGCCTGTTGGTTCCTATTTCAAGATCTCACCTTCCTCCAGTCTGTTCTTTTGGCCACAGCTGTCAAAGAGTCTGCCAGGAGGGTCCCCTCCGTGCCAGTGGGCTTTTGCTGAACTCAGCTGACTTCTGACTATTTGGGAAAGCTGCCGAGTCTCATGGCTCCTTCTTGCGGAGGCACACACCTCCCCAGGCTGCTGCGGAATCGGAGCTGAGGCTGAGCAGAAGCAGCAGAGCTGTGCTTTCCCCTGGGGGGGAGCGGGGCGGGGGGGATTTGCTACTGTCCTCTGGTCGCCGAGGCTGGCGAGGACGCCATCACACCAAATCCAGGTGTTTGCTTTTAAAAGGTCTCTGATAATTTAGGAATGCTGGAAACTAAGCAACATATTATCCTCCCCTCCCCCAGCCCCATCTGTGCCACATTTAATTTTGTGATTTAGGTTGCTTTCATGGGTGACTAACTTTGTTCAGTGAAACCAGGGTTTGTGTGAGTTTTTTCTTTGCTACTTAATATATTTAAAGGTACATGTCTCTTATTTTAGATCTCTACTGATAGTACTCTATGGGAAGATGCTGGAACACATTTTGCAAATGTGACTTTTTTTTTTTTTTTTTTTTTTTTTAGTTTTGCTTGAAGCCTGTGTCACAATGTCAGTTGCTGCTGCCTTCTTTCCTTTTATGAGGTTCCCAATGTTTCTTCCAGAAAATTACTTTATTTATGCAAGTCAGGTGACTCTTAGATCACAAAACCATTTGATGATAAACAGATTATCACTAGGTGCATATCTTATTGATTTTGTGAAATGTTATGCCTGTGTTGCGAAAGTTGAATAGTTTTGTCTTTATATATTGCTGTCTTCAGTGTACAGCATGGTTTTACTTAATTGAATGTTACTGTTTAATATTTTCTTCTTATAGAAGAGACCATGCCCTTTTGTATGACATGTTTTAATAAATGTTATCTGTCAACTTTGTAAAAGTTTTTTCGCTCTGGGTAAATGAAACATGTCTTTGTTTTCCTTCTGGCTTTGCCACCTGAGAGTAAAAGTTTCATTGTGGCCTTTCGATAGTAAATGCCAAATAGACAGTCGGATCAAATAGGTAGTGAGCACCCATTTGCCACGCCAGGCACTTACGACAGTCATCTCATTTTGAACCCCGCCAGCCCCCTCGCACATTGCGCTGTGCGGCACAGTCCCTATTTGCTCCTTTAGGTCCCTGCCTCCCTCTGCTGCTTCGTTCTGGAGTCCGGCCTCTGGGCAGCACCTGCCGGGCGCGCTGGAAGGAGCTTGGTGTAGGAGAGGAGGGAAGTGGGGAGTCACTCCCTTGGCTCCTTCCCGCCAGGTGTGTGTGGATGGTGGCCGGGCCCCTCTGCCAAGGGTGACAGCTCCTGCCAGGCAGCTTCAGGGTTTGGTAACCACTCCCTGCCCTCGTCATTTCAGCTGAGGATGGGTGCGCGCTCCCTGTTTAGCCAGGCTTCAGCAGGCGTCAGTAGCCCTGCCCACACCCTTTGTCAGCAATCCCTGTATGAAGCTCTCCTCGGTCACCCCGCCGTGGAAGCCCTTTGCTTCACGCCAGGACTCTGGCTGACGCCCTCGGTGCACTCATTGCACTCTGAGCCTGCTGTGATCCAGAGAAGGCAGGTGCGGTGCGGCAGCCACGGGGTGCAGCTGGGATCTGCACGCAGGACCTCGTGGCTGCCGCACGTGGGCGGCTTTTTCCCCTGCTGTGTAACCCTCCCTGCTCTTTAGGTGGGTCCCTGCCTCACCTCGCCGGGCCCTTCCCCTGTCACCCCCACCCCCGGAGAAGAAAACCCTTAAGAACAGCAGCGGTGCCCTTTAAAAGTGCTGCAGGCACTAAGGGCCCCACATATTTCCTAACAACAGCTCATTACCAGAGACACTGCTTGTTTTAGACCAAACTTAACCATCTTCCCACACAAACCTTCTGTTACCACTGTTTGCTGCAAGGTTCCCCCCTCCCCACTGCTGATTCTGAAGCCAACTACAGATTGCCTGCGCTAGCTTAGCCGTTCTGTGTCTGTAAAGAAGTCCAGCAGAACCATTTCTAGCCACCACCCCACTTTTCTTTTTGAGATGGAGCTTGTCCATCCAAGGGCGAAACGTCCCTGTGGCATGTGACCCCTCTGACCCCGGCTTTCACCCCTCCTGGGGACCCTGCCGAGGCCCCTGGGGACCGGCAGTCCAGCCCACCTGGGACACAGGGTTTTTCACGTGGCTCCCACAGGCCCAAGAGCCCTGGGGTGAAGGGGAGAAGCCCCGTGCTCCTTATGGGGAGACAGGGAAAGATGAGGTGGCTCGTTTGTGTTTGGGAACAGAAGCGGGGTGGGAGGCGAGGGGGTGTCACCCAGATGAAGCACGTGACACCTGTGCAGTTCATTTAGATTTCCTCAGGCAATTCAGGGGCGGCTTCCCACCGCACCACCGGAGCGTGCATTTCCTTGAGCCCAGGCCTCGGGAGGGCACACGGCTCTGGAGTTCACCCACGGTCGATGGATCGGTTAGCAGGTCCGCAACAGGAGATGAGGTGAGCTCGAACTTGATGTAACAGTCATTCATTATCTGGTAAATGATTTTAAGTATGTTCTGTCTTGGTGCAGTAAGCGAAAGAGGAGAACTCTGTGCCCTTTCAACTCTGCTGTGTGCCCTTTTGAAGAAAACGTGGACAGCACTCAGGGTGTAGACTTCAGTAAGTGAGCACGGGCAGGAGTGGCATTTTTGTCCCTTAGCGAGAAACCAGAAGGAGAGTGAGGATGGGGAGAGAAATCTCAGAGTCTTTTTCTGAACTGGTTTGACTAGTTTGAATCAAAACCAAACAATTGGATTGTATAATCTGCCACCACTTTCTTGTACCACTGCAAGTAGCCTGGTGCAAGTACAGGAACATCGCCACTGTCCTTCGAGGGGGCATGTGGGCTCTATAAAACCCAGGTAATTTGTAAGCAATATTGTGGGTAAATCTGTATTCTAAAAAACTGGCTGTTTTAGACTCTAGTGATTATGAGTTCTGATTTTTTTTCTTTTTCATATTCCAAAATAAGAAACAAGTACTGAAGCCATTAAATGTATTTATAACTTAATAAGATACTAGTTAGTCCCCAGAGTATACTAGTCTGCCTAATGTTGCAGCTAACCTTTATTAATGGAAGCTAAAGGCTGCTTCTAGAACTGCCCCTGCCTTGTTACTTCGGTGTCGGCAATGCTGTGATAAAATCTCACATTTAGGGTTTGTTGAAAAGCTGCTCAGCTGCATGGCAGTCCCCTCAGGGGGGGATGCCAAATCAGTAAAAGCTGCTAAAACTTCTGCAGGATCTGGCGTAGTACAAATCGTAGGATTTCAAATGACAGCAGTGACCTTGAACCAAGCTAGAAAGTGTTGATTTTTACCACACTTACATAGTATAATATAATAGATTTTGTATAAATATCTTACATAGACAAAGATATTTATCTTTGCTCACAATATGAAGGTACAGAGAGTTTTTCTTGGAGCCTTTTTTTTTTTTCCCTGCAGTTCTATATACTTACTGGGCTCTGGACACCCATTCAACCCACTGAACATCATACCCACTTTAATGGGTGTAAGAAGAATTGGGATTATGGACTGAAAATAAGTGTAACTGAAGGTTTTGTCACATGTTTAATACATGTTAAGTTCTTAACTTGCATTAACTCATTTACTCCTCATACCAGTTCCATGAGGGAGCATTTTATCCCAGGCCACCTCACAAAGCAGGAAAGGATGACAGCTTCCTACTCTGTTGGAGAGATGTGGTTTGGTTTGGTTTGGTTTGGTTTTTTTCCTGCTTCAGGGAAACCCTCCCTAAGCCCTTTTGCCCAGATCAGCAGAGATGCCTGTGTCTGAAGGTGACATTTGCACAGTTAGTTGTCGCCCTCCACCTGCAAGGCCCTGAGCATGACTTCAGGTGCTGGCAGCACAGGCCCAGGCCGCATTGGCCTTCTGGGGCTGTTAGGTGATGGGTGACTCACCAGCAAACTCCGGGTTGTTGCACTTTGCTCCTTTTGGAGATTTCTCCATCTAGTTCCATCCAGATACTGTTCCAGGCCTGGCCTCAAGAGCTGACTCTGCTTGAACTCCTTGGGTTCAGAAAGTACATGTAGAAATTAAACTCAGGGATGGAGAGTCCACCGATTTTCAAACTGGTAGAAAGGTTCCCATCAAGGCCTACTCCAAGAAATGGGCAGGCAAAAGGAGCATGGACCGCCCCCGCAACCCAGAGCAACTTTAATTTCACGCGGTACAGCCGACCAACTGCTCACTCCCTCCTGGAGCTGACATTTATTCCGTCTTTTGTGTTCCGCACCGTTCTAAGCCCTTGCTGCGAATTACCTCTTCACCTCACACCAGTCCTGCAAGGTAGGCGAGTACCGTTCCTCTCTCTCAGGAGGACTGGTGGCAGGGCCAGGATTCACTCCCAGGCGGCCTGAGTCCGGGGCTCCCCTGAGCTGCATGTGCTCTGGTGCTTCCGGTGACTTGCCTGCCCCAAGGGTTCTGAACCCCCGGAGGAGGAAACCCACCCTGCCTGCCTGTGCCCTGGGTGTTCACGTTTGGACATAAATAGTCCAGAGAGGGGTCCGGAGGCCAGGGGCTTATCTGGGCCCCCTGGCCACTGCTGTGGTGTGTATCTCCCGGAGGTTGTGGCTCCTGGCACCAGCAGCCCCTGCTTATCTCTGGGTCGGTGGGCTGTTCCTGTTGCCCTCTGGGGCAGCTGCTTCCTCGCAGCAGCCTCCACCTCTAATGTCATCTCCCACCACGTGACTGCCCCAAAGCCCTCCGCCTTCCTAAGCAGACCTAATCCTGTCACCTCCCACGATCCACCTGACAGCATCTTAACTCCTTAGCTTGGGGTCGGGCCCCAAGATGACGGAGCTTACCTGCTCATTTCTGCTTGCTGACGCCCACTTGGGCCCGGGCCACCCTCCTCGGACCTCCGTTTGTCCGCGCATGGACGAATCTCCCTGCCTCGAACACTCTTCTCTTTCACCCACCCCTCCCTAGCCTTTGTCCTCTTGGAAAACTCCTTTTCATTGCTCCAGGCTCTGCAAATATATTCCCCGAACGCCTTCCCTCAGCATCCCTGACAATTATTGACACCGCTCTGAGTGTTATCATTTCATTTACCGTTGCATTGGTTCTGCTGTGGCAGTTGTCACTGTGTTGTCATTTTTACATATGCCGTCCAGGCTTCACACACACCCATGTGTTCTGTTAGACAGCGAGCACCTCAGAGACGGGAACTGTGCCTTACTTGTCTCCAAGTGGCCGTTCCTGGCACAGTCCTGGTCACAGTCCGTACACACTGCTGCATTTAAGAAATAATGCAGAGTTCACTCTCCAGTCTTCAGCTACCGATGACAGCCGTGGACTTTTTGCTTTGTCCAAGACCTTTCTTAGGGAGCCCGGGCACCTAGCAACCATAGGAAATGCCCTCTTCCCACTGAATGTCGTCTTCAGTATTGCCGAAATTGCCTGTTAGCTGAGAATTCTAAGATAAGTACAGGTCATCTTTCCTAACGCAAATGAAAGGTTTTATATCTGAGGAGGTACTTAGCTATAGTACCGGATTTAGGTGAAGCCGGGCAGAAGAGGGCAACGGGATTTATCAAACAGTGGTGTCTGGTGAGGAAAGTCCATGTCTGGCTCACGCCAAAAGATCAGTAGAGTAACGTACAGTCGACAACTTGCTTTGGAAGCGGAGTAAACTGAGTTGCTACACTCCTTATGAAATATATTAGCCTTATAGTGAAGAAAAGTGACTCTTTGTTCATTTCTTCTAGAAGCTTGTTCTAGAAGAAGGCGTATTTCCGGTGAGATTTTGGCAATCTAAAACAGAGGGTTACATGTTATTTGGTGCTTCATCTAATACTAAAATTTGTGGCGATTGATCGGGGACCAAAAGTTGCTTTGGACAACATTCTAACTGAGCCTTAGGTAACAGTAGAACCTTACAGTTGGGAAACAGGATCCGGGATAGACAACAGGAAGGTTTACATGCAGTAAAAGCAGTTCGTTTCTTGTGGATCGGCCCTGAGGGAGCATAGCATGAGGCTTTTCTGACTGTCTGAAAGTACACTGGGCGGCAGTCAGCCTGTGACTCACACCAGGAACTCTGCTAAGATGGTGTCAAGCAGTTCTGCCAGAAGTGGTTTCAGAAGCATCTTAGGGCAAATGTTTGTAGTTTTCAAGTAGAAGGACCATTTTTTAGTATTAGAAAATTTCGCAGAGCCCCTCCCACACAAACATAATAGTTGATCAAGAAAAATTCAAAATCAAAAAACACTATTATGAATTCAGTAATGCTTAAGTGCATTTGTGTATATTCTTCCAAAAAGTATATAGTTGAAAAGTATTAGTGTAGATATGGGGGGGGGGTTGTCTAAAAAAAAGTACCTTCATGCCCTTTGGTCCATTCATTCTCTCATTTATTTACCAAATGTTTATTGGCCACCAGCTCTGGCCCTGGGCTGATGATTGGCTGTCTTCCAAGGTAGTGGAAAACACTCCAGGAGACAGACAAATGGATATTTCAGGATAGTTTGTGTGTGTCATAGACGTGACTCCAGACCTGTAAGTAAGATTTAACCATCAACTTGAAGAGAGCACTTCTCAAGCAGACCTAGCTGTGGATGAGCCAGGATATTCTCAGCTGTGGACGCGGTCTAAGCCCCTGAGCTTAATTCAACAGTAGGCCAAGACCCAAGTTCCAGCCAGTTCCTGTAGGAGCTCTCTAGCTGCCCTGAATCCCCGCTGCTCTCCTGGATTTTCGGGGAACTCATCACTGTCACTCCTAGGGTACAAGGGGGAGAAACTTCCCCACCAGTGTTTCCTACGTCTGCCTCTCAGGGTTTCCCATGCCTCCTTTTTGAGCAGAACCCTTTTCTCGTAGTCCATCCACCATAGTTCAGGACGTCGCACTCACAAGGACAATATGGAAGCTGTAGAATGGATCAGGTGCAGGCCCCTCAAAGAGCGCACTGTCGAGCAGGCAGAGTCATGCTTTCTTCACAAAGAGAGCCTGACACTATGTGCTATTCTGGGTGCGGGGGATAGGGCAATAAAGAACACAAAAACCCCTGCCCTCTTGGGTTCACGCTCCAGAGGCAGCTGAGACTGGGGCCTCTCTAATGCTAATGAGACGTGCACCGTCGCAGGGTGACCAGGGGCATGTGGGAAGCCTTCCTAGCCGGCATCTGGGCTGGGCCTGGGAGGGTGGGTGACGTTCTGACCTGCGAAACTGTGGATGAGGTGAAGAAGAGGCCGGTCTTCCCCAGAGGGAAAAGTATTAAGGAAGGCGTAGAGATGGGCGAAGGTGGAAGGAGCTGTGGGGATACCGTAGGAAAGCGTATGGAGCTTGCAGGCCAAGTTGTGACTACAGCAATGGGTGTCCGCGGCTGAGCACTTGCCGTGCGCCAGGCTGTGCCGTGTTCTTCACCGGGATATCACTTCAGATCCTGACTCCAGCCCAGCTGGAAAGGTGCGAGGAAACAGGCTCAGAGAGGTTGAGTGAGTGGCAGAGCCGGAATTCTAAACTAGGTCATCTGACTCTGGAGTCCAAGCTTGTGACAATTACACCATGTTGGTGCCAAAGGTCATGCAGGGCTGCAGATCCCAGGCTGAAGAGTGTGGATTTGATTTCATAAGTGAGGATCAGCGCTGTCAGGAAGACAAATCCAATGGAATGATATGACCCAAGACCTGTTGTTTGTCCCGCATTCCCCACATGGGCTGAGTGACAAATACTAGGCTTGCCAGTGTGGTTTCCTGGGTGTGGAACATGCCTGGAGGGAGGCGCCACCATGAAGCCAGGTAGGCCAAGTTCAAAGTCGGTGATGGAATCGAGCGATACCACTAAACTGGTAGCCTAACTGGCGAAGGGAGGTTGTTGTTAACCTAGGCACAGTACTCGTCCTTGTCTAAGAACGGGAATTGCAGGCACTCCTTCTGAACTTGGTTTTCTTTCATAGGATTTGTGCTGCTGGCACTGGTCATGCATCTTCCAGTCGTGCGTGCTCGTCAAATTCCAATTAGCAATTCCTTAAGTGTAAGTCAAAAATTGTCCCACCGATGTCCTCAGAAAAGGGTAATGCTCATCCCCTTCTCTCCATGAAGGTCACGAGGGAAGGATGGCTGAGAGGGAACCTCAAGAACCCGATCCCCACACACTCAACTAAGAGCACTCCTTTAAAGACTTGGGAGGTGGCCGTCAGCACCCCATCCTCATTATCGCTCACCTGGATGACGGAGCCGGCCTGGTCTCCCCACTCCTCTTCGTCCTACACACACCTGTTGTCACCAGCCTGCTTTGAAACCTCCAGGGCTCCCCAGTTCCTGCCAAAGTAGGACCAAACTCTTCAGACTATAGACTTGGACTTCCCTTCCGGTTTGTTCTCCCCATCTCTCCAGTTACTGCTCCTACTCCCTGCCCCATCCCGTATCCCTCGAACTCGCGCTCAGCTTCCCTGCATGAGCATTCCTGAATGTTCCCTCTGTAAAGGACGACCACTTCTTCCTACTCCTGCCAGAGTCCTGCGCGTTAGTCCTGCCCCAAATGAAGTCCATTTCTCACGCCACCTGCCTTAAGAAGCTTCGGCAGTTCCTCCCATCTCAGTGTCTTCCGTCCTCCCTTAGAGCTCCCATAACTCTTAGGTTGTGTCGCTGGTGCAGGCATCATTTGTACGCACATTGCTAAGCTCTGGGGGGACTGGAAGGGTGTAAAGACCTGATGTGTCTGTTCATTACACTTCTGCATTCCTTCCAGCATAGGGCCTGGCACCCAACAAGTTCTTTCAGTTGGAGTTAGAACAGTCCCCTACCGTCCTTAGGAAGGCTTGGGTGTGGCAGTGGTGAGGCGAGGGACTGGGGAGACCAAAACACGCGCTGAGATGGAGACATGAAATTCCCATTTGGGTGAGAGCTGAACATGTACGAAGCTGTCCCCTTCCCAGTTGTCGTCCCTCCTGTAAATTCAGGCACCCAGCAAATGTAGACGTATTTTGTAACCAGCCACCACAAGCCAGGAACTACTTCAGAAAGTACTGGGTATTGAAAGTCGGCTTTGTCGTGTTCAGGCTGCTCCCCTCTTGGGGACCTAAACATGCCGACTCGCCAAAGGACCCTGCCGCACCCCACCAGCCTGTGAGCTGCCGTCACAGCCTGCCGCCTGGGGTCAGGAACCGAGAGCTGGTCTCAAGTCACTTCATGTACAGCAGTCACGCCTGCCGAGCTGTTCCCCACCCCACCCCTCCGTCTCGCCACCCTCTTTACAAATGGAGGCTGATGATAATTCAGTTACATTTTATTTTTGAAGTTCAAATGACTAGCGCCGACTGACTTTAAAAACAGTATCTTCTTGTTCTTTGAGTAATCTTACCAGTCACTAACGACTCCTTTTAGAAATCCAGACCCTGAAGAACCAACCCCCCACCCCAGGCCACCCTACCACGCCAACGTGGGCGTGATGAAAGTCAACTTGTCAACTCGGTATTCTACAGAATGCCTGCGAGGCAGCCTGTCCTGTGATCAGAGGAGCACTTGGGGGAGTTATGCAAGCTGGAAGGGCAGCTCTGAGTCTGCGGTTGCGAGCCCCTCCCCAGACAGGATTCTTATCTGCTCCAGGGAAAATTGTTACATGTTCTTAAAGACTCTTTCCCGTCAGCAGCTGTACTTTCTAGCAGCTGCTGACCCCTGGCCTCCGTCAGAGGTCATGATACAGAACTTGTACTGACAGTGATCAAGGAAGAGACCCTGGGTGAGAGTTCCTCCCCCTGTTCTCCAGGAAAGGAACATTTTCTCCTGGGAGAGTTCAATGGCCTCTACGGACACAAGAAAGCTGGGCTGGGTATGCTGATCTTTTGTAGCCCTGAGAGATAGCTTAAATTTAAAGAAAGTTACACAAAAGCTTGCATAATCATTGTGTGATTCAGTCCCGGACCTCAGGATTTCCTGCTGGCCACATGCACTTATTATTTTTTTAACTGAAGTGTGATCCAGCATAAAAGAGCACAACTCACAAATGCGCAGCTCAGTGAATTTTCACAAAATGAGTGTGTCCGTGTCACCAGGACCCAGATCAAAAAAACACGGGGCTCAGAATTCCCCTCATTCCTCCTTCCAAGCTAACCTCTCCTGACTAGTAGCACCACGAATTAGTTTTGCCCCTCTTGGAACTTTACATAAACGGGGTTCTACCAGCACATACCCTTGCGTCTGTCTGCCTTCACTCAGCGCTATGTGTCTGAGCTTCGCTCATGATGAGTGTGACTAGTTCCTGACGCTCAGTTTTAATGCACTTGTTCTTTCAATGGGATGGTCCCCAAAGCTGCAGCTTAAACTCCATCCGATTACCGTACTCTACAGCAGACCATTGCAGTTCTGAATGAGACTGTCATGCATGTCTTCCTTCTGCTAGAAACTGCACTCTCATCTACAGCAATGAGACACAAGAACAGGGAATGATGGGTATTTGGAGAGATTCCAGGGCCCACATTACAGCTTGAATTCTCCTGAGTAAAGGAAAGGCCACTGGAAGACTTTTGCTTCCAGTTCTTCTGAGTTTCTAGGTCTCCCGAAACTGCCATTGTGCCGTGCTTTGGAATTCAAGACAGCCTTTCTGCTGATGAAGTTGTAACTGGAGAGAGAGAGAGAGAGGCTGAAGTATCAGCAAAAGTTCAGGAAAAGCCTCACACATTTCATTGAAGGGAATGGCCGGCCCTTCGGCAGGTTTCTAGAGCACCTGTTGGTAACAAGACTGTTGACCTGTTGCTGGAAGAGCGGTTGTTTCAGGTGACCACAGACTCTCCCGCGGGGGGAGAGAACAATGTCAGTGACGCACTGCCCTCAGCACCGGGAGCATTGCTGGCGCTCCTTCCTTACCTTCCTTACGGCAAACTCTGCCTGGTTTTCGCGGGAGAAGGCAGGGCGAGCCGCAGTTTCGAGAGGAGGCTGGAGTGAGGACTGAGGAGGCCCCGCATGGCAGGGGAAGGGCTGGCTCCCAGCGGGAGGGCTCTGTGAATCCGGACCCCCTCATTTGGAACCAGCTCATGCTAGCGGGATCCGGCTGGGGCCTGACTGCTTTTTGTCCTTCCTTTGTTCCTTGTTTTAAAACATTTATTGAGCACTTGCCTTTATGCCGGGCATAGGTGTCACAGTGAGGAACAAGACTCTTAAGTCACAGAAGCCCCGGCAACAGGAAATGCTGGTAACTTCTAAGAATCATGAGCTGAGCGTACTAGACAAGGTCCCCGTGTGAAGCTACTTACGCCTGTCAGACGAGCCAGCGGATGCCCAGGGTTCAGTGTGATAGCGCCCAGGCCGGGATGGGGGAGCCTCCGCAGGAGGAGGAGACTCATCCGAATGGACCCCAACATGAACGTGGGAGCTGCTGGTTTCTGTGTTTATCGTACATGAGGCACTTCGTGGAGTCCTTCACGATCATCATCTTGTTGGAACTCCCAACAGCCCTTCGGGATCAGACCACTTACTGTCCATTTCAAGGGTGAGGGCACAAGTTCAGAGAAGTCCAGCATCTCCGAAAACCTGTTCAGTCAGTTTTGACCATGGAAACTGTTCTCAGTTTGTTGCTTGGCCAGAAGCTGAGCCACCCCTAACAGGACTCAGGATGAGAAGGTCTGCCTAAGAGGCCAGAACAGGTGAATGTGTCTAACTTCGTCAAAACCCTGGGAGCTCAAGGGAAAAGAAGCAAGAAGACGCTTCAAGGAAGAAGGGAATGGTAGAGGTGACTCACTTACCAGAGTCGTGTGAGAACCGGGGACAGGTTAAAAAATAAGAAGCGTTGCAATGTAAATTGGGGGCTAAGCCAGGCTTCCAAGCTAGGAAATAATGAAGCTGCTTTGATTCCAGCCCGGAGAAGGGATCTGGGCCGAGACACCGAGATCCTCTTAGTGCAAAGGGGCGCCCTGGAAAAATTCAGCTGCTGACGACTCCGGCAGTGGGTGCCAAGGTTTCTGGGCGTTCTGAAGGCTACTGATTTTCAAAGAGAAAGACGGTGTCTTACAACCAGGGCACTAGAAGCGAAGGGGCCGAGATACCCCCCAGTCTTCCCGAGCCTTGACTGACAAGAAAGGCATCTTCCCCTTTGAACAGAGGTTGTTCTTCAGGCAATGAGAGTGGGAGCGAGGGAAGGAGGGAGCAGACAGTTGAGGAGTTTTTCTCATTAAGTGGCCAGAGGCAAAGATTCCAAGGAGTTAAGCTCCCTGATGAAAGGGGAGCCAGAATGACAGTGTTGGGGTGGGGGGAGGGTAGGCAGGGACAAAGCCAGGGTGCACACAGCACTGCCCCCCCCCCCCCGCTGGCCTCCCCATGCCTTGCTTTCCATTAGCTCAGTCCCTCATGTTACCAGCTCCTGTTGGTTTAGCACCCACCAAATGCCAGGCTCCGAAAGCCACTTTACCTGCTATCTTGTAGGATTCTCATAGCAACCACCTGGGGCAGGCACTGTTACCACACCCATTTTATAGATGAGAAAACTGAGGTTCAGCGTGTCTGAACCAGGGTCTCCTGGTTTTCACTGTGTGGCGCCGTCTTGAAACTGTGGTGAAAGAATGTCTAGTAGTGGTGGAAGCACACAGCCTGAAAGGAAAGCCAGCCCCCTTCTGGGACAGAGATTTTAGGCAGGACGATGGAGCTGAGACCAGGGACAGCGGGGGCACAGGAGCTAGGGAGGAGCAGATCCTGCAGGAGGGCAGCAGAAGAGGGCCAATCAGAGCAGGGCAGGCACGCGGGGCTCAGGCACCCCCCAGCTCGGCATCTGTGGGAGAGGGAGATTAAAGTAGGAAGGCAGGCGCTGTGAGCCCGTCTGCACCCTGCGGCTGTGAGCATCCCCTGCTCTGAGAGAGAAGGGGAGAAGTCCAACCTAGTCTACAACTCCGCCGTTGGGCGATACACTGTCCTCTCCCCTGTTTATTTTCCCACAGCCCTTCTCCCCATCTAACGTGCAGTAGTCTTTTGTTAGTTTATGCCTCTCTTTCCCTACTAGCCTGACTCATACGGAAGGGCACAGGTTTTTTTTTTTCCCCCTGTCGACTTCTGTATCCCCAGCACCTACAGCAATGTTTGGCACTGAACCAGCACTCAGTACATGTGTTGAATGAATAAATAGGCAACCGTAATATCATGACAGGGGTCTCAGGCACTGTGTTGCCCCCACTGCCCAGCAGCTCTCTCTGAGCATGGAGGTCTCTCCTCTCCTGTCAGGCCCACCTGGTCACTGATTTCTACAGCATGAACAAGCAAGGCGAGCTGCACAGGGATTCTGGGAAACAGGATCAAAACCGAGATGCTGAGCACCTACCTGCATGCTCAGCAACAGTCAAAAGAGCGAGATCAGTGTGGCAGTTAACAAGCGTTCATGTTGGTCAAAACTCACTACACCTTCTTACTAAAGAAGAAGACTTAAAGTTGACTAAAGGAAACGAAGATGGACTCTCCTCTGTCCTCCACAATGCCTGGGAACGTCCCACCGCCCCCGGGGAACTCTTCCCAAAGGGCTCCCCTCCATCCAGATTCTGTTGTGAGGAGGAAAGGAGCAAAGGACTAGCAGAAGGGGGGGGGAAGATTCGAGAGACACCCTCTCCCCTGGTCCTCAAGTTTGAAATCTCTAGTGAGGCTTTCACACAATCAGATTCTGTGACCTAATTTTAAACAGCTCTCAACTCAAGAAAGAGCTGAAGTCATGTCTAAGGTCAATGGAACTATTTGCTCTAGAAGAATTTACTTGGCAGGGAATGGCTGCATCTCCCTGGGCATCGTTTTTTAAAGAGTCCTGGTCCCCAAAGTCATCCTGCAAAGCCCTTTGACTTTTGAGCGAAGGTGAATCGCGTTTCTGGTCCAGAGGGTGACAGACAGGATGTTGGTTTTACATGAAACACACGTGGCGGTGTGCACGCTCTTCCCACGTGGTTTGGTCACGCCATTGGAACCCGTGCCGTGCCCAGCAGGTTTTCGCCTGGTTGGTAACGCTAAGAGCACAAAGTCAGCTTCTCAAACCAGGCTGGATCTCTGCAGCTCTCTTCACTTTCCTGACTTCAGTCAGACGTGTTCTTTGTGAGAAAATGTGTGTTAACAACAGTCCAAGTTAAGATGTAGCTTTCAATAATACCCTTGATTTCTGCACTAGACTCTGGATTTATTGACCATGTTTGGGGCAAAAAAAGAAAAAAAGCAAACCCACAACCAGATTAACCAATCAGTGTAACCAATGATATACTCATTGATTGTAGGATGTCTTCTAATTCTAGGAATGTTTAAATGTGAACAGGAAAACATCGTTTATTTAAAAAGGAAATTCAGTAATAGTAAGGCCATTTTCAGATGAATAAGAAAAAGTAAAAAGATTATGTGAGTCACCCGAAGCAACTCTAAGACTTCTCCATTCTCTTGACCAGAATACGGCCCCGCCTACCGCAGTATATGTGAGTGCGTGTGTGGGACTTTGCAGTTGATAGCTTTGATGAATACAGGACCACAAAAAAGTGCTCCCATATGTCTTCCTGTATCCTCTCCTGGAGCGCAGCCACCCTCTCCGACCAGGCAGGTGAGTCCTCTGCAGGAACTGAGGTAGAGAGGACCCATGCACGTGTCCTAAAAGCCTTATTTTTCCAATGAGAATTCCTTACAGGTGTGGAAGGCCTTTTGCTTCTCACCTGTCACCCTTATGAGTCAAGGGAACCTGCAAGATAGGGGCTGGTCAGGGCCCGGAGACCGCTCACACAGAAGGGGAGACTGGGCCCTAAGGCATGATGCAGGTAGGAGAAGACTCAAGTGGGGGTTCATTCCCTCAGTTCATGTGTTCATTCATTCACTCATTTTTTCATTCATTCTTTGTTTCACTCAGCAAATATTTATTGTTGCCCAGGCAGTAGGAGGTTCTCTGCAGGGCACAGAGAAAATGGATCCTTTAAACAGCCCCTGCCCTCAAGGAACTTAGAAGCAAAAACAGGCAACCACTCATTATTAATTCAACGAATTTGTATTGAGTACCAAGCCCTGGAGAAACAGCAGGAAAGGAGTCAGACAAAAATCTCCTCTCTTAAAGGGCAGAACACTGTACTTGAACAACAATTAAAATGAAAAACTCATCTCACAGAGTTTATGAGCTACTGGTGGGGGACACATACATTAAACTCATAATCGTACAAGTAATTAATTAATTACCGTTGTGGTTCATACAAAGAAGCAGAGTGCGCCAGCAGAGCCGGTGACCAGGGGCAGTGGTGCAGAATCAGCAGGGAACCAGGGAACCCGCTCCGACCAAGGAGAACATGACAGCGGGGTAGGGCTCCAGAGGCAGCGTCCGGGCCCAGTGGGTGGCTGTGGGGCCCCGGTCAGAGGGAAGCCAGGCCCACCTGGAAGCTGAACAGGACAGAGCAAGCTGGCTCTCCAGGAAGTGAGAAAAGGCCCCGGGGAAGTGCGTGGGGCTCTCGAAGCCATCCTTTCTCCTTTGCTTTCTTGCTGACCAAGAATAATTATTGAGTGTGCCATGCTGGAAGCATCTGTCACTCACCGAGGTTGACGCCATCACCCTCCCTACTCAGCCCAAGGAGCCCAACGCTCAGCAGGGTGGGTGCCTTACTTCAGATCAGGTCCCAGAGCTCTTGTGTGGCTAAGCGGGGGCAGGGAGGGGCTGGGACCCTGGTCTGCCGACCTAGTTAGCCACACCACTCTACTGCCCAGTCTTGGCTGCCGGAAGGGAGACTGAGTCACTTTACAACCCAACGGGATGCTCTAGATCCTGCAGACATTGAGGGGCTGTTTAGAGAGACAGACTTCCCCTGCCGGCCCAGAACTGCTCAGGTGGTGAGGCAGGTGGGAGGGGCACAGGAGTGAGGAAATTCCAAATAG
Organism: Glossophaga mutica; assembly: GCA_039655065.1. NCBI lineage: Eukaryota > Metazoa > Chordata > Mammalia > Chiroptera > Phyllostomidae > Glossophaga > Glossophaga mutica. Next base: position 212,391,353 of record CM077305.1, read on the forward strand.
CCCATACCGTTGTTTCGTTTAAGGGATACTCATGACTTCCGTGTGACTTTTGAAGACTCAGGTGCCGATACGGGCAATGAGTTTTTGCCAAACTCTGGGGATTTCAAAGTGGGCCCGAGCTAAGTAGTGGGGCCTGGCTTCTGGCAGAAAGGGTCTCCTGCACAGAACGAGAGGCTCGGCTCGGATAACTTGGCTATCTTGACTCCCAAGTGCTCGGGAATACGGAACAGATGAGTGTTTCGGGCTGCTCTGTCCTGGGAAGGGAGAGAAGGAAAGAAGGGGAGGGGAATTCACTTTGACTTTGACATGCACTTCACACACCGTCTCAATTAACGAGTGACACACAGGGCAGGCTGGGCGAAGCGTTTTAACCTTGTGCCTTGGAAGGAGAGGAAGCGGAACACAGATACTGGCTAATACCAGCTGCCTCTGTCTCAAATGCAGACCCCCATCATGACAGGACCCCTCCTCGACTGGATTGAAGGTTAACCCCAGACTTGGAGGAAATGTAAACTTGACCATTTCATGAATACTGCGGTGGAAACTGGATACCTGTGGAATAGATTAAAATGAGGCCCATACATCACCCCCCAGACTCTACTTGATTTCAAATAGGCTAAAAGCTAAATCACTTAAACTGCCGAAAAGATCATGGGAAAACAGGAACACATGTATCCCAGTTGTGAAGAAGTGACAATTTTCTAACTAAAATAGAGATTACGATCGGCTTAACAGCAGCAGGAGCAGGGGACTGGGAAATACGAGTTTAATGGCTCGGTGAGATGGGGGAATAAATATAAATCTAGGAGGGAAATACCAGTATCCAACGGACAGATGGCCGATAACGTTGAGACATTTGGCACAAAGGTTAAATGCTTAGGAGCTTTTATTCTGTATAGTCCTTAGCGACATGCAACTCAGAAACAAATTTGGCGAAAATCGGTGAAGACGATGAGGCCTCCCCCTGGTCTGGAGGGACACAAGAACCCCGTGGTGGGCACACGATCAGCCCAGTGCTCCCAAGGGAACCTGGCTTGACAAGACCTGCGCCTTCGAGTTCGCTGATCTTACTCTTGGGGACGGATCTCAAGGAAACAGCTCAAGAGAAATAGTAATTTGAGTGAGACTCTGCCCAAGTGCCTGCAGTTAGAAACTGTTTACTTAAAATTCCATGTTCGGAATATTCTGTTGCCATAAGAACTTCCCGTCTGGAGTCAGAGGCAAGGGAACTCATCTCGAGTCTGATATTTAGCTGTGTGACCTTAGATATGCCACTGACCCTTTCTGAACCTCTGTTCTCTTCTGGAGAAAATGGGGGTAATAACAGATGGCTGCTCCTGGTTGTGTATAAAGGAGGTCAGGTCTGTGAAGTGTCTACACAGCGCCCCGCACAGCGTTCAGCAAGGGGTAGCTGCTTGTTGTTGGAAGGTGGCTATGGGACGGACCCTGGAGAGTTCGTTCCTGCTTGCAGAGGATGAAGGTGTATCAGAAAGTCTCAGTTTTATACCTTGAAGAGATCTAGTACTTAGAATCCCAGTTTGCTTTTTATTTCAAAGTCAGAAAAAGGAAATAGATCTCTGCCAACTACTAAGCAGCCCACCAAAATGCAAAGAGAAGCTCTTTAAAGGGAGTTAAGTTCACCTGGAGCTGAGAGTAAAATGTTGGGGATGGCTCCCACTCCTACCTGTGTCAACATTGGGGTGTCTCCAAGAATCTGACAGTGTACAGGGGGACCTGCTCTATGACAGGGGATTTATAACCTCAACTTTGGAATTTTTGTCTCCATTTTGAGGGAGGGGAAATCGGCCCAAGGTCCTATATTCAGTGACCCTGTATGGTAGGTCCCCAGGCCTGTGCTCTTGAAAGCGGAAAAGCCAGCGTTGGCACTGCCTGTCACCTACCAGACTCAATAAGCAGAGATAGGGATCTTTATGGGCACCTCATTCAGACGGCTGGTGATCTGAGAAGCCGTGGGTTTGTACCCTAACAGACCTTCCTACATTTCCTTTTAAAACCAGCTTTTTTATAATAGAGAAAGGGTGGTGAGGGGTTTGGAATTCAGGGAAAATCAGATAAAAAAAAAAGAAAAGAAACAAACACCGCAGCATCCCGCCCTGGGCCTGGGCAGTTACCTGGGCCCCAGGCGGTCGGGCCTCTGTCTCTCCTGGAACACAATGGCTCAGATACCACGGAGATTGCTCACGGTCTCTTGTGGAGCACAAAGGTCAATCACTGTGGTCTCCTGGAGTCGGGGTGGACTGTACCTGCAGCTCAGTTTTGTAGAGACTCAACTGAATCCCACTTCGAGGAGCCACCCTTATCCCGAGCAGGGCAACAGACAAAGCTTGATCCCAGTGGAGGTGACTTTCTTGACACAGCTTGGCTATTTTTTTCTTCAAGGTGTGATTCATCTTCTCTACCTTCCCAGAAGCCTGAGGTCTCCATGCCGTGTGGAGTCTCCACTTGATTCCTAAAAATTAACTAACGTTCTGTGTAATTTCTGAAACAAAAGCAGGTCCATTATCACTCTGGATGCGGCCAGGAAGGCCAGAGCAAGGGAGTATTTCCTTCGGTAAGGCTTTCACTACCTCCAAGGATTTCTCTGTTCTAGTGGGATAGGCTTCTATCCATCCTGAAAAGGTGTCCACAAAGACTAACAAATATTTCCGCTCTCGGACCATTGGCATCTGAGTGAGGTCCATTTGCCAGTCCTCAAGTGGGCTCTGTCCTTGGTATTGTTTCCCGTCTTACTTCGATGGGATCCATCTTGGGGTTGTTCTTCTGGCACACAACACGTCTAGCAATTACTTCCCATACAGCTTCAGAAATTCCAGGACCTGTGAGCCACGGTTTGACAAAAGTGGTTAATGAGTCTTTTCCATAGTGCGCGGCCTCATGCAAATGCTTCATGACTGGCTCTACTAAACGTTTCAGGAAGCAGTATAGCTCTTTTCTAATTCTTTTTTCACCCACTGTCAGGACCCTCCTCATCAAAACCCCAACCGTTAGCTTTCTCTAAGTCTGCAGTCGAATACTCGGGGTCAAGTTGTGACAAGTCCAGAACAGGTCCCAAAGGCACTGTAAACGTTCCTTTGGGAGTCTCTTTCGCTGCTCGATCAGCCAGACTGCTTCCTCTAGCCCCTTCAGTGCCCTCCTCCTGATGCCCTGGGCAGTGCATCTGCCACCTGTACAGGTACCTAAACAGCCTCTAATAGTTTTCAAATTTCTGCTGCACGCTTACTCTTCCTTTTATTGGAGGTTAATAGTCCTCTTTCCTTCCAGACTGAACCATGTGCATGTGAAATTAGGAAAGCGTACCTCGAGTCGGTGTACACATTCACTCTCTTTTCATGCGACAGCGTCAGTGCGCTCACTGATGCCATCAGCTCAGCCTAAGTGCCGCGCGCTAACCACTGGGGCTCCCACGATCAGTTCGACCTTCTGAGCAGAGGTTCCTGGTGGCAAGGCCTGGGCCTCCACTACTCCCTCGAGAGCCACAACTGCCTATCCAGCTTCTCTGTTTCCTTTGTCCATATAACTGCTTCCGTCTGCATAGAGAGTCCAGTCGGCCTCTTCTGGAGGATGGTCCTGTGAGTCAATTCTGCCAGAATAAGCTTCATCAATTATTTCGGCACAGTCATGTATCAGTGTAGCCGAGTCAGGCTCCGGGAGAAGAGAGGCAGGATTTAACCTCCTTGCAGTTTTGAGGGAGATGTTGGGATTGTCGAGAAGAACAGCGTGGTACCTGCCTGGTCTTCCAGCAGTGAGCCACCTATTTCCCCTTTGCTCTGGCAGGCTCAACAGTTGGTGGGGGACAGCTATAGGCTGTCCCAAGGAAAACTTTTCAGCTTCCTGTAAGAGCTCGAGGGTGGCTGCCATAGCTCTCAAGCAGGCTGGCCACCCCTGGACAGTGTGATCTAGTTTCCTTGACAAGCATGCAGTGGGGTGCGGAACATCACTAAGCATTTGGGTGAGGACTCCTAGGGCAATGTCCTGCCTTTGGTGCACATATCATTGAAAGGGCTTTAGTAGGTTTGGAAGCTCCGAGGCTGATGCAGAAGCCAGGTGCACCTTCAGGCACTCAAAAGCCTGAGTGCACTCCTTCATCCACTCTAAAAGGCTATATCCTGGTCCCTTCAGAGCTTCGTACAATGGTTTAGCAATGAGTCCAAAGTTTGGAATCCAAATGCAGCAATAGCCTGCCCTTCCCAGGAATCCTTGGAACTCTTTCCTGGTACTGGGAGTTCTCATGTGGATTATGGTTTCTTTTGTTTCCAGTGTGACTCCTTTTGCCAGGTTCAAGCAGGAACCCAAGGAACCTAACTGCTTGTTGGCAAATCTGGGCCTTCTGTGCTGAAACTTTATAGCCACATGCCAGATGGTTCAAGGTAGCTATGGTGTTAGTTAACCCTTGCTGAATGATGTCCTAGTAATTAGGAGGTCATCTGCATATTGTAACAGAGTTCCTCCTTCTAGCTTTAGGTCCTTTAAGTTCTGACTCAGAGTCTCCCCCAAAATTGTTGGGGGAGTTCTCCAGCCCTGTGGTAAGACTGCCCAACAGTACCGAGTCTTGACCTAAGATTCCGGGTCCTGCCATTCAGAAGCAAACAATGGTTGAGAGTCCTGATCAACTGGAATGCAAAAGAAGGCATCTCTGAAGTCCAATACTGAGTCCCTGAGGCTGTCCCCAGGTGTACTTTTCACCAAAGCGTGAGGATTCGGAACAGTGGGATGAATGTTCTGGACAATGTCACTTATGGCCCTTAAATCTTGTAGAAACCAATAATCATCTGAGTGAGGTTTCCTGATGGGCAACATGGGGGTATTGCATGGAGAGTGGCAAGGCTGACTAAGTCCGTATACCTGAAACTTCTGAATGAGTGAGTGTATTCCTTCTAGGGCCTCCTTCCACAAGGGGTACTGTCTCATATTGGGAGTCCTCACCCCTGACTTGAGGTCAACTTCGATGGAGAAGGCTCGCTTAGCTCCCCCTGGCCTTCCTGCAGCCCACACAATGGGGTTTACCTGGTCCTCAGTTTCTTCCGGCCAAGGATGCGCTTCTTCTCACTCCCTGCATGATGTCATGAGGAACTGCCATGCATGCTCCGGAGGGACCTGCAGGTGCAGCTGCCGTCCCTCTGGAGCAAAGGTGATCTGGGCACGGCGTTTTGACAGCATGTCCCTTCCCAAGAGCGGTATCGGACACTCAGCGATATATGAGAAACTATGATTTAAAAGCGTATCCCCCATGGCACATTCTAACAATTTCAAGGGGAAAAAAATGGTTTCTACGGCCTCCAGAAATTCTGGTTACTGTTACAGCCTGCCGTGATGATTCAGCTAGAGGTCTACTGACCATGGAATATGTCGCTCCAGCATCATTCAGAAAGTCCACAGTGCGCACCTCCCACCCCCTCTGGTCTTACCCGAGGTTCCTTGGGGGTGACTTTAATAGGTCGCTGTCACGAGAGAACCCTGGGCACCATCAGTCATCATCAGAACGATTTCCTCTTTTTAGCACAACTCTCGAGTTCTCAGGCTCTGGCCCCGTCCTCCCTCACTTGGGATGCTTATTTTTCCAGCGCCCTTTCTCTTTGCGGTACCTGCATTGATCAGCGGCAAGCATTTTAGACGAGGGTCGGGCACCTCCTGCCCACGATGGAATTGCCCTGAAGCCTGCTCCAAGAACGTGGTGGCCGCTTGGGCCTTCTTCTGTTCTCTGTTATTATAAACTTTGGAGGCAACATCTATTAACTGGGAAGGATTCATGCCTATTCCTCCCTCTAACTTCTTAAGTTTTTTTCCCGATGTCAGGTGCACTTTGGGAGATAAAGGTCGTATTTGCCATTCCAACATTTTCAGGGGCTTGTGGACCCACATCAGTACCTTTTCTACAGGCCTGGTGGATTCTTCAAGAAACTCAGAGGGGTCCTCTGTGGACTACATTCAGACTCTCGTGCTTAGGGACGCCTTTCCTCATTTCCTCAAGGATGCACCTCTTACAATGCTCTAAGAAAGGAAGGCCACTCCCGCTAGGGTCCCAGTTGGGCTCAGTTAAAGGAATTGCCTTAGTAGGATCGGGAGCCCCATCTGGATTTCCCTGGTGCCACCTCCAAGCCTCTTCATTTGCCTTATCCAACACCAGCCTCCGCTCATCCGCTGTAACAAAATATTGAATAAGTATGTCTGCCCAGTTGGGATGACGGGTGGCAAAAACTGATGCAACCAAAGCAGTCATTTTAGTAGGATCATCCCCATAAGAAGGGTTTCAGCTTTAACAGATCCGATGTAGAAAATGGAGTATGTGCCCAATAATATCGAGCAGGCTGGATATTACTCCCTCTGGTTCTACTCCCACTGGAAGTCTCTGCAAAGGATATTGCCCTTCCCTGGTAGGGGCTTGTTCTTCATTGAGTTTGGTTCCTGGAGGGTTTGAGACAGGATACTCACTTTCCCCAGTTCTCTCAGCTGAGGAAGGAGGAAGACTCCCCCCAGGGCTGGAGGGGCCGAGGGAACCCCAACCATGCTCACAGCACCCATAATATCTAGATCTTCTTGGGCCCTCTCTTCTGAGCTTCTGCTATCTTTCTCAGGCAAATTCCCTTTTCCCTGGACCATTAACTTGTTACCTTTTAATTCTGCATCTTTATTATGTAAACTCATAAAAGCTTCTATGTAAGACATTTCATCCAACTTCCCTGATCTTTGACAAACAACTCTAATTGCAGTATAGCGTGGTAATTTCAAGACCCATTCAGTGACCAGCGCTCTCCTGAGTCCAGATTATACATAAGCCAAACAGTGTTGCAGTAAAAAAAATCATTTTCTTTTTAGTCATCGGTTTATAAGCATAGGTCAACCAATTAGCCAAAACTCGCCCCGAAGGGCTGTTTTCCGGAATGGAGGATTTCCCCCCCATTCTACCATATAGTGCCCTGTAGACCAGATGGTACCTTAATTAAACCAGAAGATGTCTTTTTACCAGACACAGCTCTGTAAATCAGAAGGCACCTTAAATTACTGACAACCTAAGTCAAGCCCAGGATTGTAACCTGAACCAGAAAGTGCAATGATTCAATCAAATGTGAAAAGCAAGGGAGGTGCCCAGGAGGAGAGTCCCCAAGTGAAATCATTTGGTGGCTGCTAGGGAGTCTCCAAATCCGCATCCTGGGGCCCCCCAGTCCAGGCAGCAATCGGGACTCCCTGCCAATACTCGAACTTTACCTAGAGTCCCAAAATCGGTCACGGCACAGAGTCACCAGAATATGAAACAGGAAAAGCCAGTGTTCGTGCTGCCTGTCACCTACCAGACCCAATAAGCAGAGACAGGGATTGAATCTTTATGGGTACTTTATTTAGATGGCAGAGATCTGAGAAGATAGCAGGTTGTACCCTAACAGACCATCCTACGCTTCCTTTCAAGCCAGCCTTTTTATAACAGAGAACAAAGTGTGGTGAGGGGTTTGGAATTCAGGGAAAATCAGATTAAAAAAACCAAAGCATTCTCGCCCTGGGTGGGTAGCTGTGCCCCAGGCGGTCGTCCTGGAACTCAATGAATGGCTCAGATAGCACCTAGATTGCTTATGGTCTCTTGTGGAGCACAAAGGTCAATCGTTATGATCTCCTGGAGTCAGGGTGGGCCATGCCTTCAGTTCTGAAACAATAGCTTTCCACGTGCATTAAATACTAGGCTTAGAAACTATTTCCTTAAACTAACATTTTCCCACTCTTGAGTTCCCCATCACTTTGAACCACTGCACCTTACTGCCTTTAACTGCTCCACCAGGTGCAGCTCAGGTGAGCAGCAGGTACCGGAAAAGCTGTGGGAACCAGGATCTCCGAAGGGGAGAGCTGAGCCGCGGTGGGCACTGGGCCCTGATGGTTTGTGGAGGGTCGTGGCCTCCCACCCATTCCCCTCTGGGACACCCGGAGAGTTCCGCTGCGCTGCCCTCCTCCCGCCAGCAGGGGGCGCCGAGGAGACCGTGGGCGAGAGGCTTGGAGAGCAGAGCCCCCGCCGCTCTCTTCCGGAGTCGGGACGAAGGCTGCCGCTCTCCCAGTCGTCCGCGGCGTGCTGGAGGCAGAATCCGGAACCCGGAGCCTCGGAGAGAAGTCCCCACCACTGCACCGCCTTCTCGATCCGATTCTGCCCGGAAGCGCTGGCGCCGAGGGGGCGGGGCCGAGAAGCGCTTCCGGGGGCGGGGGGCGCGGGCTGGGGCGGCTGCCGGAGCGGCGGGGAAGGGCCTGGCGCCGGCGGCGGCGGAGGGAGCGCCGCGGGCGGGCGATGTGAGCGCGGCGCTCTCGGCAGGTGAGGCGCACCGGCCGGAAACAGCAGGCGGTGGGCGAGGCTCGGGCACAGCTGGAGGACGAGGAACAGTCCCCGGCCGCTGTCCGGCTCCCTGTGGGCGCGGCGGGGCGGGAGCGTTTGCGCCTGGTCAGTCCCGCCGGCCGGCCGGCGGGTGGGCGGGCGGCGCGGGCTGGAGCAGAGGCCGGGCGGGGTCGGGAGGCCCGGGGCACCTGCTTGGGCCCGGCACGCGCCCCTTAGGGGCGGACAGTGCGCGGCCCGGAGTCCGGGCGCCACTGGCCGGCCCGAGGGTCGCGCTCCGTCAGCTGCCCCGGGCTCTCCAGCCGCCACCGCCCTGGGCGTCTGGGGATCCCCTGCTTCCGGGCCCTTCGCCCTCGGGCGCGCTACCCCTTTGTACGAGGAGGTCGGATTAATGAAACCCCTGGATGACCGGGCCGGGCGGCGGGTTGGCTCCGCTGGTGGCTGCAACGGAGTCCCTGCCCTACGCCACCGTCTTTCTCCAGGTAAACAGGAGGCGGCGCGTAGTGCTTGGCCCTAGACGTCTTCTTGGTCACTCTCGCCCTCACACGGTCCTGCCATTAGGGAGGGCTGGGCTGGGGCTGGACTCGAGGTGTAAACCGTTCTTCTATACTTGGTGGCTGTGCTTTAGGGCGGCAATGGGCTGGGAGTCTCAGTCTTGAGGCTTTCAGCAAGCCTGTTCCACGCTGAGCCTCAGTTTCCCCATCTGGTGAAAGAGGGTTTTAGATTGGCTCTCTGAAGACCTTTCCAACTCTGTTATTCTGTATATGTCTGAAATTGGAAGGGCTGTCCCAGGTTCAAGGTATTGGACAGTTTCACTGAAGACTTTTTGCAAATAGAGACTTTTTGGCCACTTAATACACTAGGTTTCAGACAGGCTTTAAAATGATTCTAAGCGTTTCTAAACCTTACCTCAATCATAATTCATCTCTTGCTTTTGTTCCTAGTAGTAGTCAATCACATCTCTCGGAGTTTTCGCATGCAAAAAATTTTTGTTGTTTATATTTGCCCATTTTCTCTTTGTTCCGTAGTCCAGGCTCTCTTTGCTTCACATCTGGATTATTGCAACAACTTCTTAGCTGGTCTCTGACTTTAGAAGCCCCCCCACCCCTCCTTCCTTTATGCTAATGCCAAACTTAATATAGGAAGTCAAGAAAAGAGTTGAGTGTTTGCCTGCTTATTAAATGTCAAGATGCTGTTCAGTGTGGTGGGGGAAAGTAATAGAAGACACAGCCTCTGAGCAGCTTTACACTGGGTGCTGAGACTTTACCTGTGAAAAGGGAATGTACTAGGCAAGGCTGTGTGCTGTAGAATTAAGGGGAAGGAGAGATGGACGTCATTATGGGCCAAGTAGTCAGGGAAGGCTTAAAGAGGGAGTGGGGTTGGATCTGGCTGTTAAAGGGTGAGTAGGATTCAGGTAGGAAAACGGGCATCAGGTCCAGTGATCTTACAAAGTTGGTGAACAGACCAGCCTCCTTGTAGAGAGGGGTTCGTATAGGAAAGGAACAGGAGGAACGATTTGTTGGGCTAGTTCCTGAAAGAACTTGAACACTAGGCCAAAGATGAAACTATTCTAAAGGCAGTGGTGCGGGCAGCAGACTGGAGGTGGTTCCTGATAATTGGTAGGAGAGGGAGGGGGAGCTTAGGGGCCCGGCGATCAGCCCAGAGGCCATGGCCTTTATACTGCCCTTCAAGGCTGAGTAGTGGCCCCTTGCCTGCCACATTGTGTCCAGTCATTCACCACCCTGTCTTTTCAAGGCTTTCCTTCCCGGGCCCCTCCTCACGTGCCTGAACCTTATTCCTTGCTTCTCCCTCCGGGAGCCTGTTCCCTTGGGGAGTGAGTTTATGACTGTCTCCAGGGCAGTGATTTCAGCCCGTGTGCCGCAAGAGGCGCGCTGGGGCGTCACAGGAATGTTGAAAACGTGCAGTACCTGACCATTTAGTCAGGGGCAGTGACCTCTTTTTTTAGATTGCTAAATAAAAAAATGACAACCGCCAACACAACAATAGCCATAGGGTGTGAATGAATCAGAATTACACCTTTTTTTTTTTTTTTTTTTTTGTCAGATCGGCAAAAAATACGTTTTTGGGTGTGCTGCAGAATTTTGGTGGTGAGTTTACGTGTGCCATGAGACAAAAAGGCTGAGAATCGCTGCTCCAGGGCTTTGCTCCTGTTGTTTCCCCTTCTGCAGTGCTGGCCTCCTTTCCTTCTCCTCTGTGTGAATTCTCCATTTCACTTCCTCCAAGCCCCTGCTGAAGACATACTTCCTCCGGAGGGTGTTCCCCGACTGCCCTACCCCCATGCCTTTGTGGCGCTCAGAGTCTGAAGCACAGGATTCAGCACTTGTTCCTTGCTTATTAAACTTGTTCTCTTCCTGAGTGGGCTGGGAGTGTCTGGAGGGCACCGGGTCCTAATGCAGCTCTCCGTGCCCTTGTCGTATCTAATCCTATAGCTGGACTTTTCTGGTAGGCACTGAAACAGTTCTTGATTTTTACTGATAAACTTCTTTAAAAAAATTGCCCCCTCCTTTTTTTAAAGGACATCCTGTTACCAGCTCTTTTCTGTCATGTGTTACTTATCTCTAATGCTGCCATTCTAGGTGGATGTTTTCAGTTTTCATTCTTTGGGCATTGATAACATAAAACAAAGTTTTGAAACATTAAAATGTTTACTCTTAATTGTGGGAAAAGGTAAAAACATGTACTTCTTTGTCTGGAGGCTGTGGGGAGAGAAAAATCACCGGCTTTTGTCACAACTTTGGAATCAGGCCTGGGTGTGAATCCCAGCAAGGCTGCTAACCAGCTCTGCGAACTTGGGCAACGTATGTAATGTCTCTGAGCCTCTGTTTTCTCATCCGTGGTGTGGGGATAAAGTCTACTTCATGGGGTTACCACGAGCTTTAAAATGACAAAATACATATATATATGAACAGTGTCCCACCCTGGGGACAGCGCCAGGCGGGGAGTTTGACTGGGGCGGCGCACCTGTCCAACGGCGATGCAGGTGTGCCGGGGCGAGCTCGGGGAGGACAGAAACCTCCTGTGGAGCAGAAGGGCAGAGACTCGCTCGGTCTCCATTTTTCGCACCTAGTAACTGCTCAGTACATTTTTAATTACCGTCATTATTAATATCAGGTGTAACTGTATCAGGGTGCGGAACCGATAGACCTCGGAGCCTCAGTGTGTCTGCCGAGCTGCAGGTTTCTGCGTGTCCCCAGATCCTGCTTCTGCCTTCCAGCCATGTCAGCCATGAATCTAGAATGCCATCATTATGTCTCATTCCCATTCATTTTCGTGTTACTTTTGTGTAAGTTCTGCTTAATGCTTTTCAGACTTCTTGTGCTCCTGTTTTGTAGCTGACGAAGCGTTGAATTTAGTGTAGCGAAGGTCACTAACTTGACGCGGTTTAATTCCTGATGGTGATTTTTCTGGTTGGTGTTGATGGCATGGGGGGCCTCGTGGAAGGATAATTCAGGGTGAACTTTTCTAGTCCTTTTGTTCTAAGAGGTGGGACTTGAAGTGTTTTCCGGGTCCAGGGCCCCTGCGACAGCAGCAGCAAGCAGATACAGGATGCTGCTCCTTGCCATTTTTGAGTTCTTTGCCTTAAGAAAGCTCATTCATTCTTTTCCTTGAAACAAATCTTTCTAATTCATGTTTAGAATTTGAAACATCTATTTGCCCACTTCATAGACAGAAGTAAAAAGAGTGGCTATCACGTAGATAAATGGGTATGCACTCCTCAAAGTACAGCAGATTGCACCCCCTTCGTTATCACTGTGTCGGCGCTTTGCGCACCCTTAAGGAAAAACTCTCTTTCCACTCAAAGTTGATCAGCACCAGTCCAGCCCCAATAAAAACCCTGCATCTCACCATTGTGCCTGAATTAAAATCTCACTCTTACAGGATTTAAGGATTCTGGCTCTGGAGACGGACAAATCTAGGCGCAAACCCTCACTCGGCCAGTCTCAGCAACATTGGGAAAGACGCTCAGCTCAGTCTGAGTCTGTACCCTCGTCTGCGGAATAGGGGTGGTTGCGGCCCCTCTCTCCCAGTGTTGTCCCAAAGATCCGGTGAGCAGGTGAAGAGCTCACTCAGCATACAGTCCACAGTAGGAGCTCAATGATGTGGTTTCTTAACATTGCCAGAAAGGTTAAAGAGGCCATTTGTGCGGTGCTAGGAAAGCTCAGAAGAGGCTTCTGATCTTCTGCATTGACTGAAAGACAAATCTCACTGTGAAACCAAACTGCGCTCTCAGAATTAGTGTATCTGAGCAGCCTTGGAGAATGTTAACGCCTTGGTAGGAAATCTAACAGTTTGGATAAAAATGTTCTTTCAGGCTCCTATGAATTAATGCAGTAAGAACTCTAGACTTGTTTCCTTTTAAATTAGAATGAGTGCTTCATGAATATCCATTGCAGAATGCCGTTTTATTTATTTTTTTCTTGCCTGGGGTTTCAGCGGCACCAGAATGTCTCCCGCAGCCCTGGTGTGGTTTGGTAGCTGCTCTCTGAAGGGTTAGGTTGTAGTTCGTGACAGCTCAGTTTTAGTCGTGATCTAGACCTAGGCAGAAATACCTAGAAAAGTTATTTTTCTGTAGTGATTACTGCTGCCCCCGTGCCTGTTGTCCCTCGTGCTTCCATCTGTGGTCTTTTTAATGGCGCTCCGTATGAGAATGGAGGTTAGGGATTTTCGGGTCTCCGGTGCCTGATAGGGAAAGCCTCGTTTGAGTTGTGTCTTTAGTATCAGCACGTGGCTGGAGCCAGCAGGTACACGTCTGGGTTTGGAATCACGAGCATCTTGATTGAGGATAACGGGTACCTCTGGGTGCCTTAAACAACTTTAAGTTTGCAACCTTGCCTTCCTTTCCTGGAGGTGTCACTGGGTGCTTTTCAGTGCAGCGGGGCGCATTGCAGGGCTGATAGGCTACAGGGGAAGGCGCCGCCTTGCTGGATTTTGCCTGCTGGCAGAGACGGCCCTGCATCTCTTTCGTCTTCAGCAGGGAAAGTGGAAAGCTCAGGGTGCAGCTGTGGGGGCAGTCGTGGGGGCAGTCGTGGGTTCTGAGCCACCAGCTTGGTTTGGGCTGCATCAGCTGACATATGCTGAGAACCTCTCTCTGCAACACACTCTGCTGGGCCCTGGGCACACAGCCCCTGTCCTCAGAGAGCTTAGCCCCGGGAGCGCGAGAGTTCAGCAGCACAGGAGGCTCGGTGAAATCAGCCCTTTGCCAGTTGCCTGTACACTGTTGTTCAGTCGTCATAGGGAAATGGCCACACGGCTCTGCCTAAGGATGTCGTGGAGGGATCATGGCCCATGTGGGTATTTTGCCCAGATGACATTTACATGTCCTTTCTCATCTTCAGGTTCTCTTCAAAATAGGTCAGCAGCGTGAGAGGCTGTAACTGGTTTTGGCTTTCAATATACAGTCCCCTTACAGCCTCACAGAACACAGGACGCAGAATTTTACTAGTCAGTGAGTGACGTGGTAAGGAGAGGGCTGCTGTGGGTGCTGCCCCCTGAGGTATCATTTTTCTACTTCTTCTTTTATAGGAGCAAGCAACTTTTCTGTTCTCGGCTTTCCCCCCCCATCTTCTCTCCTGAGGAACCTCTTACCACATCCATTCTCAGTTAGTACAGATTGGTATCTCCGGGTCTCATTTCCCTGCAGCTCCAGCCTGGTATTTCCCGCTGTTTGTTGGGCAGCACTGCTCAGACGCCCAGTGGGTACCCTGAACTCAGCTTGTCTGAGGCTGCACTGACTTGCCTCTGAGACTGGATAGCATCCCTCAGTCTCCAAGCCCCGCGGAGTCCTTCCCTAGACCCACGTTAACATGGGCTGCTGCCGGGTCGGGCCCGGCTCCCACTCTAGCATGCAGGGCCCCCACATTCCAGCCGCGGTGCTCCTCTCTCCCTTGTCACCTCTTGTTCCTGGACCCTGGCCACTGCCCCAGACGTTTTCACTCCGCTGTTCTCCGCTCTTCCCGGTCTTTCCATCTGGAGTGTTCTTTGTGTTCCGTTTAAGTACAAAGCTCTGTTCAAATATTATTTCCACCATGAAGTTTTTCTTTGTTCATTTTGATTTTTAAAAATCTCTTTTTGGTCACAAGTAATCAGTGTTAATCATTGTTCCTCATAGTTCTTTGTTTCTGTCTCTATAATTGCTTGATACAATAATTGTTCATTTGTAGCCTGTGTTTCTCTAGATTCTTTGGTTTAAAAAATTACATTTTTAGATAAAATCCTATAACATGTCTAAAAATTTTTTAGCAAGAATAATACAGCTATGTGCTTTTAAAAATCAAAAAGTATAAAATAAAGTCTGTTTCCCTTCTATCTCACCATCCTTAATCCTCATTCCCCAAAGTCACCAACGTTCATAGTTTCATATGATTGCTTTTACAATGTCTTTTACAGTGGCATCTATTTATTCTTTTAAGAGAAATACAAGAAGGGAATCATGTACACACACACATATGCACACACACATGCACACACACCTCTTATTTCTATGCGTGGCCTAAATATTAGGGCTCTTGTTCAAAGCATACAGATCTATTATTTATTTATTTTTAGATCTATTATTTTTTAATGGCTGTGAGTGTTTCATTGTTGATTGGTTTTTTTTTTTTGAATCAGTGTTTTGGGGATTTTGAGGTTGTTCTCCAACTTTACTTTATTTTCAAATACAAGTGCTTAGTACATATATCTCAACAAACTTTTGTTAAGTATTTGTATACTTGTAAACTCAATTCCTAGCAGTTAATTGTGGACCAGTGGTACGTGCCTTTTACATTTCGATCACTATTATCAGATTATCCCTCAGGATTACACTTGCCAGCTCTTTTCAAACATGTGCAAATCTGATGTGTTAGAATCCTATCTCATCTTTTCTTTTTGCAGTTAGCATGTATTTATTTAGTCATGAATAAAGCTCAACATTTTTTCATGTTTTTTGAACTGCTGATATCATTTGCCCCTTCTTCCATAGGATTTTCTGTGTCACCCCGGTCTGGTTGATTTATAACGTAAATTAAGGAATTTGGAAAGTAGCCCTTAAATGCGCACATATTTTTCTTATCTTTGAAGGGAATTTTCTTGTGGCCATAAACTTTTATGTTGTCAGATGTGTTTGTCTCTGCCTTTGTGGCTGCTGGGACTAGGTCATGTTTGGAAAGGCCTTTATGTCATCATTGTAAAATATTCATTTGTGCTTTCTGGGAGTTACCTTTCGGTGATAATCATGTCTTTTAAAGATGCTGTTATAAGAATAAAGTGACATTAAGTGGAAAATAATAAAACCTTCCTGGTGCGTTATAAGAAATTGGTAATCATGCAGCACATTTGGAGATTCAGGGAGCTGTGTTCTCCATCAATCGGCGTTTGGTTTTAGTGACCAGTAGTGTTACCATGGATAAGGGCAGTCACTGCCTTTTTGCCTCTTTTGCTTGAAACTCAGGGAAAGGAGTGGGGTGAAAGGAAAAGCAGAGTGTCGGTTAGCTGGTACCTGTGTACCCTCTGAGGGTCAATCAGCGTGTCTGTCTGTTCAGGTTCAGCTGGTTTCCCTGTTGTTGCAAAATGACTTTTTTTTTTTTGAGCTTTTGTTTGTTTGTTTGTTTGTTTATAGAGAAAGGGGAAGGGATGGAGAAAGGGAGAGAAACATCATTGCGTGGTCGCCTCTCGTGTGCCCCTCAGTGGGGACCCGGCCTGCAACCCAGGCTTGGTACCCTGACCAGGAATCGAACTGGTGACCCTTTGGTTTGCAGGCTGGCGCCCAACCCACCTAGCCACACAAGCCAGGGTGTGAAGTGACTTTTTTATTCTGAATCTCCCAGTTAAAGTGTATTTATTCTTAGTGAGTTTTGGAATCTGGATTAGGGGTGTCATTCCTCTGTTTGTGGCATTTCAGAACAGTATCTCTTCAGGTGTGGTGATATGTTCTGCAGCTTTTTGGGTGGACTCTTGTTGCCATGTGGTCTTGTATCAGATCTTAATTTAATTTTCAGAACATGTATGTATATTGATTTCCAGGATCCCTCTCCTTTGCTTTTTCCTTCAGGAAAAAGGAGGGCTGTCTGGCTTGTACGGTAACCTCCAGGACACTCTGCCCCGTGGCTTGCCCACAGTGCCTCACTGTGTAAATGGCCTCCCCACTCTGGTTGCCCAGTCCGCCTTCACGCCCCAGCAGGTGCCTGTTCTCCTCCCTGAGCGCGCTCGCGCGCTCTCTCCCTCTCCCCTGTGGTTCTGGCTTGCCCCTGGCTTGCAGTGGCCTTGCTGGTGTCGCCAGTGCTTGGTCAGTCTTGGGGAGTCCCTCATGTCTGCTCTTACTCTTTGACCAGTCTCAGTGGTGCTTCGAACTCTGTTGAACTTGGGTTGAACCTGTGTCTTGGCAGTATCTGCTGTCTGTGACTTTCACCTTCACACATTAAAGCGACCAGTTACTTGAGCCCCAGATCAGTGGTTTCTGATTAGCTGAGGCTTTAACATATAAAAATAGCTGTTTACTTGAAGCTGGTAGAATCAGTCAGGGTTAGGGGCTCTGGGGGAAAAGGGCTAAAAGCTGTAAATATGGAAGACATGATACACTTCAGCTGGTGGTTTTGATCTAGAAAGGGGGCTGTACCAAATTTCTAGAGCTGAAGTTGCTTGGTCATGGGGGATGTGCTTTTGAAATTTTGATGGGTATTACTGAAACGTGCTCACAGAGGAAGGAGTAGCCCTGGGCAGCAGTCGGAGTTTTGTCACCTGTCCCTGTCCCTTTCCTTGGCCACCACCCTGGGGCAGGAACATAACCTAGGGCAAGCTTTCTTTTCATCCCGCCTTTTCCTCAGCTCTTCCTGCCTCCTGCTGCTGGTCCTCCACTCCCAGTGGGCAAATGAAGCAAGACTTACTGCACACAGGTCTAGATGGGCAGACTTCAGAGCAGTCCTGGGCAAGTTAGCCTCTTGGAGCCTCAGTGTCCTCTTCTCTGAGGTGAGAGGAGTAATACCTGTCTCCCGGGAGGAGGCCGGGAGGGCTCGGCGGAATAACGCACACGAGGCCTCGAGGACATGCGTGGCACGTATCCAATATTCAGTAAGTGTTGGTTATTAGTGATGATGGTGCGCTCTCCCCAGTGAGGGGGTTGGGGTAAGGGGTGTGGTGGCAGGTGGGAGCGATCCCCTTTTGCAGTTGCTGAGGCTGTTGTGGCACTGGAAGCAGATGGACGTTTGGCCTGTGCGCACTAGAGGTTGGCCTTCCCAGAACCCCCTGTGGAGATCATTCAGACCGTGGCAGAGGCTGTGTGTGAGGTGAAAGCTGCTTCCAGGGTTTTGAAAGTATTCTCATGTTAAAGAAATCGGAAGAGCACCCCTGGCTGGTGTGGCTCAGTGGACTGAGCGCTGGCCTGCGAACCAAAGGGTCGCTGGTTCGATTCCTAGTCAGGGCACATGCCTGGGTTGTGGGCCAGGCCCCCAGTAGGGGATGTGGGAGAGGCAACCACACACTGATGTTTCTCTTCCCTCTTTTTCTCCCTCCCTTCCCTTCTGTCTAAAAATAACTAAGTAAAATCTTAAAATAAAAAAAAAAAAAGAAGAAATCGAAAGAGCAGGCAGTTTGTGTGTCCATTAGTTGAATGAGCAGAAGAGGATGATGAAGCAGAGGAATGCCAGTTCCGAACTTTCCAACAGACCATTTCAACTAAGTACTCTCCGTGTATGTTTTTTAGAGTAAGTGTTTCAGATTCTTATCCAAAGTATCGTTTTTACAAACAAACACAAAATAAGTATTGTTGAAATAAGCATGAATGGTATTGAAGAAAAACAGCTTATATATGCGTGTTTTTAAAATTAGGATGCAGCCATGCAAACGCCTAGTTCGGGGCTGGCTGTTTGGCTGAGTATGATGTATGGGAAAGACCGGTGATCAGTCCGCTGAATTCAAAACCACCGCTCTGATGTATTTAGTGAGTGGAATAATCAAGGTCATCATTGTTTTCCAAAGCAGCTGCAAACTTAGTCTAAATGGAAAACTAACATAAATCACTTCTCTGCATTATCAAAAGTGAGTCTCGTTCCCACCCGTCTGAGTGGGGATGCTTCTGCATGACGCTTGTACCAAACTGCAGGGCGGGGACTCGTACTCGTCTTTGAATTCCCTTTGGTTTTGTGTGTGCAGAAGATTGAAACGGAATGAATGTTTCCTATAAACGTAAAAAAATAATTTAAATTCCCAGTCAGCGTGCCATTTAGTGATTGCAATTAAATCTAACACATACTTGCAGCACATATGACAAAAGGCTAATTTCCTTAATTTGCAAAGAGTTCTGACAACTCCGGAAAAAGGCAAATATGGGCAAAGGATATGAATAGGCAATTCAAAGACAGACTTAGACAAATCACCATTAAACATGAGAAAAGATGATCAACCTCATTTATAATTAAATAAATGCACATCAAAACGAGATACTGTTTTTTAACCTATAGTTTGGCAAAAGTGAGAAAGTTGAATAACTGTTATCGGCAGTTTAGGGGGAACTGGGCCCTTGCGTGTGCTGTTGGTGAGAGGGTAGTTGCTGCCCCCTTTGGGGAGGTCATTTGGCATTATTGATGGAAATGAAAAATTAGCCCAGCACTTCCTCTGCTGGAGGAGATCTACGACTATTTAGATTGTTTCCCATTTTGGTACCCATTGGGACTGCTGAAGTGCATGTGACATGGCCGACCACGGAGTACTGTGGAGTAGGAAAAGGTAGAAGTAGGTGAGTTTGTGCTGCTGTGGAAGCGCTTTTAAAAGCAGAGGACAGTTTATGCTGATAGATGTCTACAATTTTCTCTGAAAGAATACCCAAAAACTCTTAACCAGTGACTATCTTTGGGAAAAGGAACTGGTGAAGGAGCTTTGCTCTTTTCATTTTATATTTTTCTCTGCAGTGATTTGAAGTTGGACCATATGCATAGATACTTTATTTTGAAGACAAATTCATTGAACATGGATATACCTTAGGTGCAGGCCCACTGGCAGTCCAAGTGGGGGAGGTACCAAGACCTGCACGACACCAGCGAGCAGCCCCTGCTGGGACACTGCCGATCCGGAGGGCTGTCAGATCGTGCTTGAGTTCCGTGTCTCTGTGGGTGGGTGTGACTTCCTTTGCCTTTGGACCACTCACCGGGCTCCATAACTCAGGGCATTGGGTGTAGACTTGTGATTTTTAATGATGTTTTTTACTCCCTTTCCAGCCTGGTAACGTGCCCAGGACTTAAATTACCTGCACGCTGCCTGCGTGTCGGTGCTTTCGAAGCCTCTTACTCAGCGGTGAACAGCGGCAGGTGGAGACTGGGTCTCCCTGGCCCTGCTGAGGACATGCTAATGTGAAGACGAGGGGGATGGAGCGTTTCCTTCCTCGTTTGGCAGGAAAATGGCATCCCTCTCATAGGCGTAGGCGTTAATCATGGTCTTCCACTTTCTTCCCTCACTGATGTGTTTTCAGGTGTAGTTCTCTACTTCTCTTCTGGGAAGACGAAAGGCCACACAGGAGGAGGGAGCTTCCTCGTAGAACCATTTTCAGTTTTACAGACTCTCACAGAAATGCTGTATTATTTTCCTTCTTCTATTGGCTTTTGCCCAAGACTCTTTCCCTTTAAAAAGCTAAACCCACCTTCCTTTTGACCTTTAATTTCAAAGTTACTGTTTACACACCCTCGTGTCATGCAAATGACGCCACGCACAGGTGACATCTGGGCACTTGGTAGGTGCCAGGCAGTGGCTGTGTTTCCTGGAGGCAGTCTGGTGTGGGCATGAGCATGACCTCTGGAGCCAGACTGAGTTCACTTCTGAGCTCCGGGACCTTTGGCATGCGTCCTAACTTCTCTTCCTGTTTCTTCACCTATAAAATAGGAACAGTCATAGCATCTCCCTCGCAGGGCTCACAAGGAGATCAGATTGGTTAGTACATATGGAAGGCATCCAGCCAAGGTGAGTACTCGTTACATGGAAGCCGTTATGCACACGTATTGCGTCGATTCCCCTTGTTTAATTATCAGGCAGTCGGGTTGGGAAGTAGTTCTTCCAAGACCTTTTCTAGACAAGGAAGCCTGTTAACTGACTTGTCCATGGCCACATAGCTACGTGTTCGTTATTATTTTTATTAGAAAGCGGCAGAGCCAGGATTCATGTCCAAGTCTGACTTCCAAGCCGTTCTCTTTGTTACACCGTCCTGTCTCTCTGGAAAGGGCCCGCAAGAGCTTCCTTGTTTACCATGTGTCAGGCAGCCATGGAGCGAGGTGCTTCCTCCCCGCCACGTACACTCCTCAGAATAGTGCACGAGGCAAGGACCAGTGCTCCCGTTTTACAGATGAGAAAACTGAGACTCGGAAGGGCTACGAAATGCGTTACTTACAGTTTGACAAGTGGAAAGCTGGTGTCATTTGAACCGCACATCTGACTCCAAATTCATGCTCCTAATGGTTTTGCTGTGATATTTTCTTATCTTTTAAAAACTGGGTGAGGTGTCTTAAAGTTTTTTAAATGCAGTAAGTAATACACTCACACAATTTAGAAACAAAATTTTAAAGATTTTATTTATTTATTTTTAGAGAGGGGGGAAGGGAGGGAGAGAAACATTGTGCAAGAGAAGCATCAGTTGCCTCTTGGACACCCCCAACCGGGAACCTGGCCCGCAACCCAGGCACGTGCCCTGACCAGGAATTGAACCAGCGGCCTTTCAGTCCGCAGGCTGACTCTCCATCCACTGAGCCATACCAGCTAGGGCTAGTTTAGAAATTTTAAGAGTCTAAAAAGATTCACTGAAAGCTAATAGATCTTCCAACTACCCTGTCCCTCATGCAAGAGGCAGCTAACACCCTTCCAGAAATACGCTGTGTGTGTCTGCATGGTGCTGTGTAGGCATCGAAACACATCAAGTCTTTCGTATGGAGGCGATTAGTGAGGCTCTTTTCGACGGGCGTTTGGTTTGTTTCGATTGTTGTGTTATGAAAATACTGTAGTAAGTTCTTAGAACCAGTTACCCAGTTAGAGAGGACATGCTGTTGTAATTCAATGGATATTGTAAAATGCCCTGCAGAGCATTTGTACGGTTTATACTTCAGCGTTTTTCTACTATATCTAATATCTGTATATGCATGCATACTTTCAGAAATATCCTACTTTTATTGCTACCTATTTTTAACAGCTTTATTGAGGTATAACTTACATATAAAATCTGCCCATCTTACATGTATAATTCAGTGATTTTTAATAAATTTATATAAAGTTGTACAGCTGTCACCATAATCTGGTTTTAGCCCATTTCCATTACTCAAAAAGATCCCTCATGCTCGTTTGCAGATGATCTGTTACCTGATTTTTTGCCGTGTTATTAAGTATTCATTCAGCAAATATTTAGGGAGTGTCTACTCTGTGCCAGGCAGTAATCTGGCAGATAGTTAATAAAACAGATAAAAGTCCCTGTCCTTAAGGGGGTTACATTTTGAGGAGCAAAGTGTGTACTTTTCTTTAGAATCACTTGGATAACAGTGTAACGGGTGTGCTGGGCTTTAATAATACTCCATCGTTGGACATTTTAAGTCGTTCCCATTGTTTGGCTATTGTCATCGAATAGACTTACGGATAAATTCTTGTGCCTAGAGCCATGATTTTTTTTTTATGGTCCAGACTGCTGAGTTAGGAGAAATGCCCGTTTTAGTGTAAATGCCTGATCTCTCTGTTTTACACCTGAAACTCATACACTACTGCGTGTCACCTGTCATTGGGAAATGCTTTTTTAGAGAGAGACGCGCCTGCCCTCCCCTCCCCCCCCCCAAGTGCCGGAGCGCGCCCGCCCCCCAGCAGTGCCAGCCGGGCCGCGTTTTCTAGTCCTGGCAGTTGGAGAGAGGAGGATGTGGCTCGTTACCTTTTACCCCTTTGTTTATTGATGGGGTTGTTAAGCATTTTATCTCTATGTTTAAAATCTATTTTTTTAAATTTCTTAAAAGCATCTGTGTTCCTATTCTTTGCCTAATTTCCAGTTGTTATATTTGGCTTTTATTGATTTGTAAGAGAGTTTTATACTTCTGTTTTTAATAATTTGTCCCTTTTTGATAAAAGGTGGTTTATGAGTTTTTACTTTTATGGTTAAATCTCCGTTTCTTCTTCTGGTATCTGTCTTTGGGGGCTTAAACATGTTTTCTCTAGAAGTTTTTTGGGGGGTATGTTGTAAAGAGGAGATCTAACTTTATTATTATTTATTTGTATTATTCAAGCAGCATCTATTTGAAGAATTCCTCCTTTTCCACTATTGGAGATGGTCCGCACGGCTCATCCTTGTCCGATTTCCACCTTGACAGCCCCGTGTGGCCTCCGCGCTTCGGCCTCCCCTCGTCCCAGCTGTGCCGTGGCCCTTCCTTC
Organism: Glossophaga mutica; assembly: GCA_039655065.1. NCBI lineage: Eukaryota > Metazoa > Chordata > Mammalia > Chiroptera > Phyllostomidae > Glossophaga > Glossophaga mutica. The sequence goes on from CM077305.1 coordinate 212,414,049, forward strand.
CTTCCCGACCCAGACTTGCACCTCTGTCCACGTGATTCCTTCTGTCTGGGAGACTGGACCGTTGCCTGCAGCAGCCCTCTCCCCTCGTGTCTGGCTCACCTCTCCTTAGGTCTCAGTTGGAACATCATTTGTTTGAGTGGTCTTTTCCCATCAGGAAAGATCTCATTGCTTTTATCATAATTTACAACAAGAGAATTGTAGCTCTCCTGGGTCCCTAGTGCCTGGCACAGGGGAGATGCTCAGTACACACTTACCAGATGAATTACAGCCTAATCAGACATTTTTACATCTACATGTTGTGGCTGCATTTTTCTTTTTCTAGAACATCTTCAATATTTATTCTAGATCTACACTGTCCAACGTGGTAGCTGCTAGCCACATGTGGCTGTTGAGCACTTGAAATGTGGTTATTCCAAATTGAGATATGCTGTCGGTATCAAACACACATCAGATTCCAAAGACTTAAATAGTTTTTTTCATATTGATTACATGTTGAATTGATAATGTTTTAGATATACTGGGTTAAATAAAATTTATTAAAATTAATTTTATAGTTTTCTTTTCAACAGTGTAACCATTAGAAAACATGATGCATATATTAATTGGACAGCAATGTTCTAGAATAATTTTAAAATCATTTTGCCAAGTTTTTAAGAAAATACACCATTGTGCTGCATTATATTTATAAATTTTTTTGGAAAATATCTATCTTTATAGTGTTGAGTCTTCTTGCCAGACGCATGCTTTGTGTGTTCTTAACGTCTGGTCATTTTCTTCTTGTGGATTCTATTTCCTGTCGCTCCCTCCCCACCCCCAGGTGTTGTATAGTTCTGCTACTGTTGTTGGTTGCAGCTTGTCATCATTGTAACTAACTGGCTTTCTACGTACAATAATTTCAGAAGCCCTTCACTTACTAGATCTTAATTCTAACAGAAGTGCTTGTCTTATGTTTTCTACATAAGTAGTTATATCTGCCTTGAATAGTAATTTTGCCGCCTCTTTTTAAATGGCCATATGCGTTAATTTTCTCTTCATCTTGTTGCTTTGGCTGGAACTTCCAGAACAATGTTAAGTAAGAGGAGTGATGGACAGACCACCTTGTGTCCTCCCAGGCACTAACGGGAACACCTTCACCAAAGTGTTTACCAGCGTGTGCACCAAGGAACACTAGTTCTTTGGAATATTAATATGTGTACCTTGAGAGAAGAGTTTCACGCTTAAATGAGTTTGTGAACTACTAAGTTAAATGGAATTCTTGTCTGCAGGACTTTCAGATGGCTTATAATGCTAATGTGTTTTTAATCCCTGGGATATAGGGATACGAAGCTAGCTCATGGGCATGCACTGCTAAATACATTGTTGGGGAATGCAGATATAATGTTGCCTTTTAAAAATGATGTTACCATTGGTTTGTAGTAGATACTGTTCTTATATTAAGAAACTGTTGTTATACTACTACCTTATTGAGCATTTTTGCCCTATTGAAAGGGACATTTAGCTTTCTAGAATGTATTTTGGCATTGTATTGATTTGGCCATATGGTTTTCCTTCTTTGTCTTACTGATGTTGCAAATTATATTTGTATATTTCCTAACATGTAGCCATCCTTATATTTGGCCATACTATGATATTCTCTTAATAGGTTTTGTTTGCTCATATTTCCTTTAGGACTTTCAAATCTGCTTACTTAGTAAAGTTGGCAGTTTTCTTCTTTATACTGTTTGCTCTTTTCTAGTATCAGACTTGGGCCACGTGAACTGAAATGCTTTGAACGCTTTAATATGCACCCAGGACAGTGCGGACGGCCTGAAGACCGTTCGGGCTCTGGTTCTTCTGTTTCTCTTTTATTTAATTTTGCCAGTTTATGTTTTCCTAAAAATGTGTTAATTCTGTACAGATTTCAAATTGACTTCAATTATAAATCTAGGATAAACCAGGGCACAGTATTGCTCTTTAATAACTAAAATGTTCCAACTCAAATTCTGACAGGATAAGCGCTGATGAGATCTAGTCACACAAACTGATTAGTCCTTTCCTGCAGGAGTCTTAAATTTAGTTGCCTGTTGTCTTGTGATTTAAAATTGTATGCTGGTCTATATTAACAATTTTTTTGCTTTCTTTGGGTTTGTTCTTTTTCTAACTTCATGAGTGATTTTATTAATTTTTATTCTTTATTGTTTAATAACAGTTTTCAGGCACTGACTTTCCATTAAATTTTGTTGTTTCAAAACCATCAACATTTCATTCTGAAAAATTTCAAACGTACAGAAAAGTTGAATTTTACCCTAAATACCTGTGTACCCACCATCTAGACTCTGCACTTGTTAACGTTTTACTCTGTTTGCTCTCACATATCTGTTCATCTCTTTCTTTGGTGCATTCTCAAGTAAGTTGAAGACATAGCAAACTTCACTCCTAAACCTTTGTTGCTACAGATTTGATGTAAGATTTTTAATTTTCTAAATAGTGTTATTCCTTTTAGATTTTGCTTTTGATTTAGTACTTACCCAGGAAGTTTTTGCATTTCTGTTGGATGGGTTTTACAAAATAAAAGTTAGATCTAATTTTGTTATTTTGGCCAGAGAACGCAGCCTGGGCTCTATGCACTTCTGTAGCGCTGAGTGACTCGCTGCTGCGGATGCTCGGCAAGGGGCGGCCGGCCCACGCTGGGCGTGCCGGTGTTGTGAGCTCTAGTGGAGCACCACGCCCTTGTGATCGCTGGCATTCTTTTTGCTCCTGCTATCTAAAAACCCTCCTGGGACATTCATTCCTGTCCAAAATGTCCATGGATACATTTGGTATATGCCAAAAGGTGCTGGAAATTTGGTGCTGTCGAAAACATCCATGAGCATATTTGGTCCATTCCAAAAATGGTCAAGGACCAAATGTCTCCATGGATGTGTTAGGACAAAATGTCTGCTAACCCTAAAACCTCTCTGAAAGGGGCTGAGCGCTGCTCTATGAATCACCAAGCCCAAAAGATACACAGGTGTGCAGAGCTGAAGGGGGAAAAATGTACATTAAGATAACAACTCAAATTCTAAATAGGGTTCAGCTCCATTCATTGTTTCCAGTATGCTGTATATTGATAAACACAAATTGGAAATGTGCAAATAAGGCAGAACATTGAATTTATTTTTTTACAAAGTAAAAATCCTCAAAACTAGGTGAAACGGAGGTATTTTTCCTAGAATTGTGTCAAATGCTTTTTCAGAACCGAAATGACCCTACTGTACATGTTTTAATTTTGTTCAAGGTGAAAGTTAGGCAGTTAGGATACTAGGCAAGTCAACCATACGGTCATTTGTCTCCAGGTGAATTAACCAGGACGGGAAAGGCGGAAAATGGGTAAGAGGAAGAGTGCCCCGGGGACCTGCGGAGGTCCCGCAGCCACGGTGGTAGTGGTGGTGCTGTGCCGGCGCGGGCTGCCGCTGTGCGCACTGGTGAGGAGTCGCGGTGAATGATGAAACTTTCTCTTTCCGCAGATTGCACTTCATGTCAGTAGAAATGGACAGCAGCAGTTTTATTCAGTTTGACGTGCCCGAGTACAGCAGCACCGTTCTGAGCCAGCTAAACGAGCTCCGCCTGCAAGGGAAACTATGCGACATCATTGTCCACATTCAGGGTCAGCCGTTCCGAGCCCACAAAGCAGTCCTCGCTGCCAGCTCCCCCTATTTCCGGGACCATTCGGCGTTAAGCACCATGAGTGGCTTGTCAATATCAGTGATTAAAAATCCCAATGTGTTTGAACAGTTGCTTTCATTTTGTTACACTGGAAGGATGTCCTTGCAGCTGAAGGATGTCGTCAGCTTTCTGACGGCAGCTAGCTTTCTTCAGATGCAGTGTGTCATCGACAAGTGCACGCAGATCCTGGAGAGCATCCATTCAAAAATCAGCGTTGGAGACGTTGACTCCGTGACCGTCGGTGCTGAGGAGACTCCAGAGAGTCGAAATGGAGTTAAAGACGGCAGCTTCTTCGCCAACCCAGTGGAAATCTCCCCTCCCTATTGCTCTCAGGTACGGCCGCCCGCCGCCAGCAGCGATCTTCGCATGGAGACCACGCCCAGCAAAGCTCTGCGCAGCCGCCTGCAGGAGGAGGGGCACTCGGACCGGGGGAGCAGCGGGAGCGTTTCCGAGTATGAGATTCAGATAGAGGGGGACCACGAGCAAGGGGACCTGCTGGTGAGGGAGAGCCAGATCGCGGAGGTGAAGGTGAAGATGGAGAAGTCCGACCGGCCCAGCTGCTCCGACAGCTCCTCCCTGGGAGACGACGGCTACCACACCGAGATGGTCGATGGGGAGCAGGTCGTGGCGGTGAATGTGGGTTCCTACGGGTCTGTGCTCCAGCACGCGTACTCCTACTCCCAGGCAGCCTCACAGCCAGCCAGCGTATCTGAAGCTTTTGGAAGTTTGAGTAATTCCAGCCCGTCCAGGTCCATGCTGAGCTGTTTCCGAGGAGGGCGTGCCCGCCAGAAGCGGGCTTTGTCTGTCCATCTGCACAGTGATCTACAGGGATTGGTGCAGGGTTCAGACAGCGAAGCTGTGATGAGTAACCCCGGGTATGAGAGCAGTCCCCGGGAGAGGAGTGTGAGAGGGCACTGGTACCCGTACAACGAGAGGTTGATCTGTATTTACTGTGGGAAGTCCTTCAACCAGAAAGGCAGCCTCGACAGGCATATGCGGCTCCATATGGGAATCACCCCCTTTGTGTGCAAGTTCTGCGGGAAGAAGTACACGCGGAAGGACCAACTAGAGTACCACATCCGGGGCCATACCGATGACAAGCCGTTCCGCTGCGAGGTCTGCGGGAAGTGCTTTCCATTCCAAGGCACCCTCAACCAGCACCTGCGGAAAAACCACCCAGGCGTAGCTGAAGTCAGGGGTCGCATCGAGTCCCCTGAGAGAACAGATGTGTACATGGAACAGAAACTAGAAAATGACGCGTCGGCCTCCGAGATGGCCCTAGATTCCCGGATGGAAATTCACACAGTGTCCGATGCTCCTGATTAAGATGGTAAAGAAGTGCACCCAAACAAAGCACATAAATCAATGCATATTTGTGATTTGCTTTGTTGTAATCTTTAGTTCTCCCAACCATCTGGAAATCTCTTGGTCTCTTGGCAGTTTTTCCAAGGTTTCTGGAAGGAGCACTTCATCGTGTTTATCCTTTCCCCCGTCCTCCCTCCCCCAAGGAGCTCAAAGCATGAAGGGCATCATATCCAGGGAAAACACAGGCTGACAGTATTCCTCTTTGGCCGAACTCTTAATCCAAAATCTGCCAGTGACTTAGCTATGCCAACTGGTTGACCCTGTATTCTCTGCCAAGAGGCATACTCTCTCGCTGGGGCCATCACACCCTGGCACCAGTGCACTTCCACGGGGAGGGACTGAGATGCCGTCAGCTGATATAAATGGGTAACCTTTTCTAATTTAAAGTTACTTTTACGGAGTAGTTAGACAATTTATATATATATATAATAAAGTGATTATTATATATATAGTATATATACATTCTCAAATTTGGTTTTATTCTGGTTGAGGTGAATGTAAGAAGAATATATAATTTAATACAATGTGAACAGAGCTTTTGACTCTGTCTCATCCCTACCTAATGTGTTAGGGTTTTGCCCCTTTATTTCCCTTACGAAAGAATGTTAATAGGTTTTCATATGTATTAATCATTGTGTCCAAAAGCAAGCAAAGCAAATCACAGTGTTCATAGCTCTGCTTCGTAACAAATACATAAACCAAATGCCATAAAATGTATTCAACTCTAGTTGGAAACCATTTGGAATTTTTGTTAGTTGTCCAGTGGGTAAGCTGGATGACCCGTGGTGCTGACCTTTTTACATAGTGTAGTGTTTTATTAGCCAACCCCAAAGGAGCAGTGGTTTTCAATGTTTTTACTGGCCTCCGAATCTACCTTCATTCCGTACTGTAGAAACATACATACCAGGTAACTAAATCGAATCACTCTCTACCATGAGTTACTACTCGCACTAAAGGAAAGGGATTTGTAGTTCTGTCTACAATATTCTCCAAGCAGTGTTGTGGTTTTTTTTTCCTTCCTTCCTTCCTTTTTTCAAACAGCCAGTTCAGGTGCACAGCAACTTTTTCTACATGCAGTTCCCAGGGAAACTGCAGAACTTGGAATTTGTACTTTTGTAAAGATATACTCTATGGGAATTGCAAGCAATATATCTATCTTAGTATCGTGTGTGCTAACGAGAGCCTCCGAGGCTCCCCACTCTCAGTGTTTCCTGCTTAAAGAAACCAACAGTTCGAAGCCCTCTAAGATGCTCTGTGTGTCACCGAATCTGTGTGTCACTTCGTTCTTATTTTGGTCACGTGGTGCTATTTTTATGTTATGTATCTTTTAGGTCAGTATAGTTGTAGAAAATGTGAAATTAAATGGTAATAGTGAATTACAATTTTTTTCCTCTCGAGTTTATAGCTTGAAAAGAGACCTCAAAAGCATGTGCTGGCAAACACATTACTGTATAAAAACATAGACCTATTTGAATAATGTTTTATTAGCGCTTTAGGAAATGTCCTCAGTTCTCTATTTTGTTCGCCCGTGTGCTTCTAGCAAACAAAACGGGCTTTACAAGATTGCTGTGGGACCGTACCCTCTGACAGCACTCTTGTGAGCAGCCGGGTGGCAGTGTGCACTGTGAGCTGCCTGTGGGAGGTCAGCACTCCAGACTCTGCCGGAGACCTTGGCTCTGAAATTCACAACCGGTGCGTCTCCTCCTCCGCAGAGAACAGCACGAACCACCTAAAAGAAAACAAGCAAAAAGACCAACCTCAGAGGCTAGGAGTTAAAGGAATACAAAAATAGACGTTTGCTGGTTTTCCATGCTTTTTTGGCTCCTCAAATGCCAAGAATTGAGGGGGAGGGGGAAGGGTTTGGTTTTTTTTTTTGGTTTCATGGGGGGTTATTTTGAGAAAAACGAGTCGTTCAGGCCCTTGTGTGTGATCGTCCCCAGGAGTGGCAGCTGTGCAGTGGCATCTCTTCAGCACACGGGGTGTGTTCTCGTGTGGACTGCTGCGCCACGCATCAGTGTTACTGTGCACAGTCTGCACTCGAGTCCTGCCGCTCCCAAGGAGCGGCTCTTGCTGAATCGGGTATACTATGCCTTTTCCTGTCAAACTGCCTAAGTAAGGGGCTTGTTCTCTCCCTGGAGCACTTGCTCAACTCCTGTCAAAGCCGCGTGCCTCAAGGGGAGGCTGGACCCCCAGTGTTTACCCACTTATATGTATTCTGGGGTTTCAGGTAAATGTTTGTGGCTTTTTTTCCTTACACAGATAAGTTTGGCTTTGATTTTTTTTTTTTTTTAAGAATTAAATGCAAAAATTTGTGTTGTGATACAAAATTAAGTTTGTGACAAGAAATGCCCAAATGAAGGACATGAGAGGTGAGGCTCAGGGAAGGAACCTCCTTTTCTCTCAGGCTTGAGGCCTTCTGAGAGGTCCCCAGAGCATTCTGTGACATATCAGACGAGGTAGGAGGAGAGAGCGCTTGGGGCAGGCACCTCGAATGTCCCGTCCTTGTCACCGTGTCGGTCTTAACCTTCTTTACACGGAGTTCTTCGTACTTGTAAATTTGTTTAACTGGTTTGAGTTTACCAAAGAGTGACTTATCCAAAATTGTCTTTGACAAAAATATACATTGCTTTGATTGTACAGTTCAGGTTCAAACATTGTAATGGGACTGTTAAGGGGCAGAAAATTGATTGAGTTTCTCTCGAGTAATGATTCCACATTCTGCAAGTTCCACTTGCTCCCATTCATGTTGCTAACACTTTACCCTTTCCACTGCTAGCAGTGTTAAGAAAGAATTCTCAAGCCATAACACAGTACTGTAAGGTTCCACAGGGCTTCGAGGGAGCAGCGCGGAGGCCGGCGCACAGCTGTGCGGCCTCTCCGAGCATGTGTCCTGCCACGCCTCTCCGTGTGCGTGGCGGGGAAGAGATCGCTCCATTCAGATCGGGCAGCAGCGATCACTTGTGCCTTGTCGCGTGAGGATGTGCCAGGAGGACTAACATGGCCGCAGAACAGAAACGTTCTCTCCCCGAAGCTCACGTCCCGTCTCCGCAGACGAAGTGCGCTGTGTAACTCCTTAGAACAGCTCTTTTTGAAAAGCAAAGTCCCTATTTCTGTACAGTTTTAGATTAGATGTTTCATTTATGACAAATGCAAAAATCAATTAAGATAAAAGTGATATGTGAAGAAATCTTTTACAGTAAAATATATCCTGAATTCATGCAGGTTTGTTCATAATTGAGTCTCTTCTCGAGCTACCTTTCCCATACATAGACAATGTGAAGACAGTGACAGCGTCCTTTTCTGTAGGGGTTTACCTGTTATGACAAACTGTGAAAACAAAGAATTTTATACTTTATGTAAGTGCGTGGTTCTAAACAGTTATTTTCATTTTAATCGGTTCTCTACCCTCTAATTTCTACTAAAGCTGTAAATACATTTAGAAATTATATTTGTAAATACAGTATATGAAGACAAGTTAATTTTTTGGTCGGTGGAAAATCTCCCAGTTGGCTTTGCCTTGGCAGTTTTTTTTTTTGTTTGCTTGTTTTTTTGTTTTTTTTTTTTTTTAATAGAGAGGATACTGTCAGTTCACTGTTAAGCAGAATATACTGTAGACCTAAATTGATCATTTTTACATCTTCCAGAGCGTGAGCAAATGTCTTTTCTCATGACAGCAGTTCTAACCGAGTCTTTGTTTTCCCTTAGCCCAGACCACAGGCCTGCACACTTCTGTGTGTGGTTTTGCTTTTACTTTTGTCTTTACAGCCTAGACCATGGGAAGGATTTGCAGGAACACAACCCAAGGGCTGAGGGGGAGGAATCACTCATGTGAATGAGCTTTACTTTCAAGAAATCAGTGTATTTTATTTTAATAGCGTTTCTCTTAGTTACTGTGATTTTTCGTTGTTGTTTTTGTGTCCGCGTTGTTATTGTTAAATTCTCTAATGGTTTCCTGTGAAGCCTCCACTGAAAGGGACTCAAATATGCAACACCTAAACTATTTTCCAAGGGCACAGGCCCCTTGAATGGTGCTTCTAGACTGGTCAGGGTTATTTATTAAATTTTATATATGAAAGTATTGGGGAATTATGTAAATTCTTTATATGAAACTATCTAGTTCATAAGTCATAGGTTTCATATTACTCAGTGCAGCTGAGCAGAATGTTCAGCAGAGTCATTCACGTTGCTCCTGATTTGTAATGGTCGTCACACGCCACACACATCTTTCCCAGTACGTGCCGGAGCGTGTCCACTGTCTCTGCCCGGCGCTCGACCTCCTGGCCCAGAGGAGAGCCCCTTTCCTCTGGGTCTGCACAGACAGGTGCTTGCAGTTCTTGACCAAGTCCTGGAGTGCGCCTGGCAGCAGATGCAGTAAACGGACCTCTTGCTGCCCCTCAGTGACAAGTATGCTGTGAATTCAACCTTTGGACTTGCTGCCTAAGCCTTTGGTTGCTGCCCTGATAGAGCAAGAGATAAACTTACCTGCTTTCTTTGAGAATGACCATTTCCCTAATGTGAAAACCATCTCTCTCACCACTTGTATTAGTAGGGCTAACATTGTTTTCCGTTACAAACGGTTGAGCAATTTGAATGACTCGACAGTGTCATTATCTTGCAATATAAACTGGTAACCTCACAACTCCACACTTCATCACCATATGAAGTAAATGAAGCTAGCTAAGCGGATGCTGTATCAACTAGTAACTTGCCATTAAGGATTATTTTATAGCATGAATTTAAAACTATTTATTCAAATGATATTTTACTCTTGTATTCATTTTGTTTTCGATTTGTGACATGACTATTTCAGTGCTGCTTAATTTTGTTCTGAATCCTTGTTTCTTGCTTGTAAATGGCTTTTTTATGGTATAAATAAAGTCAATTAAAATTGCTGTTTGTAAATAAAAATGCTGCTAGAGCGAATGTGTCTCCCTCCGTGTCTGCCCCTTGGGGCCTCGGCGAGTCCCACAGGCTCTCACGAGCATCTGCAATGTCATAGTTCCTTTAACCACTGTTTTTGAAAGGTTAGGGTTTCATAAAAGCTCTTGTGCTGCAGTGGTGCTGGAAAGAGGACAGAGAAGCTGGCTGATTTTTGACCTTTCTCATGTGTGGCAAAGACTGGATTTTTAGGACCCTGGTGAGCCCACAGGCCTCCCAGAGGAATCCCTGGAGAATCCTTTCCCTCCGGCCTGCAGAGCTACCCATTTGGCTCCCTTGAACGTACCCTTTTCTCCTGCCAGGGGGTGTGGAGCTGCAGGAGCTTGCTCTGCTGTCTCCAGCTTCGCGCTCTTCAGGTTCCAGCTCCTCCAGGGAGCACTGCCCTGCAGCAACTCCTCCAGCCAGGGCAGGCCCCTGTAACAGAGTTTTGTTGCTGTGCACTTGCCCTTCAGAGCGCTTATTTCGGTTGGTGAGTAAACCATTGACTAGTGAGAGTATTCAATTCATGTTTCTCCCTCCAGCCTGTAAGTTCCATGACAAAAGTGATCTTGGACCACACTCCCTCATCTGTCTGTACGTCCTTAGCACAAGACCTGTCACCCAGGCAGGTACACATTAAGGACTGAATGAATGAGCAAATGCATGTGTTCCGGGGGTGGCGGGGCGGCGTTGAGCAGGGTGGGCATCTGGGGAGTGGGTGGGGAATAAACCTGGCTCCTATGCTGCTAGAACCTGCTTGCTCCTTGGTGTAAAGCAAGGTCTCTTCCTTCTCACTAGGGCATTTTACAGGCAAGTGGGCAGTGACCTGGTGCATAGTGCAAGAGGCAATGTAGGTATCAGCTTCACCTGCTACCTGGAGGCCTGGGGACTCCTGAGGTACCCAAAGGCATGATGGAGAAAGTGCATTGACTTGCAAGTCTGAAGGTCTGATGTCTAGCCATCCATGGCTTTTCCTGGCCATGATTCACCCTCCTTAGCTCCAGTTTGTCCAAAATGATGGAGCTGGGCTCCTGTGGCTTAGGTAACTTTCAAGGCAGTGGCATTTTCCTTAAGGCTGGAGAAGTAGCCCAGGGTCAAGGATCAGGGGTGAGCCGCTCCATTAGAGGAATATCCCCAGGCGATGTGGTTCTGGAAATAGGAGCACCACCTGAAGCCAACACTGAGTCGGAGCAGATGAGTAGATGTACTGAACTGTGTTGCTGAGAAAGGCCGTTGGCAGTAGCCAGCTTCTTCCATTTGTCCTGAAGGCATGATCTGTCTTCACTTGTTTCTTCTGATTATAATTCATACAACTGGCCACACCTGCCTGGCCGCAGGGATGTGTGTGATATCCTTTACAGTGTCAGAGGGCCACCGTCAGTCCCCTGTTGCTTGCTGGTCTGCATCTCTGTTTCCTGGACCATTTTCTCACGCCTTGATGACCCAGACATCTTGTTTGATGTTTTCCTTTTGTTGTTCACACCAGGCCAAACTTGCATACCTTTTCAGAACATAAACAGGAAAAGAGGCCAAAGAGGCCACCTCCAAGGAAACATGTCGCAGAACACATCGACCTGGGGGAACGCATCCTTAGCCCCAACCTGAGGGAGTGCGCGGAGCCCTCTCTGGGTGATCCCTGTGTGGTGCTGGGCAAGGCGTGTGCAACAGAGCTCACTGATCCAGGTTTCGTCGGCCAGTGTCTTGTTGCTCCAGACAAGGAGGTGGAGGGATATGCATACCTAAGAACAGTGGGTTATAATGCAATCACCCGCAGGGTAGCCCGCCCAGGACCGCAGGTGCAGAACTGCCTCCCTTTCCTCTCCAACTCAAACAGCCAACAGGTCCCCTGCCTCTCATCTTTGGAAGAGGTTGCTTACTAGGACTGCTTTCATTCCTGACTCTGCCCTAGTAGAGCTTGAACCTAATCAGCCTGGCTGGGCCCTTACGGGATAAGCAACATTCCCTTTTGGGGCAGCTAGCTGGGTGTTGCCAGTGGTCGTGCTGGCCCCTCCGGCTATGTAGACAAGCCCACCTCCAGCTTTGCTGGGGAGGCAGTGAGGTGCTGGCACCCAAAACATTTCCTCACCCCTTTTGGCCTCAGCCTTGGCACTCTGATCAGCCCTGGGGCACTCTGTGTCGACACGAGATCTGCCCCTGTTGTGCCCTGGGCCCCACTAGGAGCTGTGCAAGGCCCAACTAGCTGAGCCAGAACGGGTCCTGCAAGTTTGTGCCTCTTTCAGGTGCGGAGTGTGTGTTCTCTAAAACGTGCAAATTGGAGGATGAGTCGTTTTGAATTCTGCCCCCCCTTCCCAGAGTGCTCAAGGTGGAACGGACAGACCCTCACACTCTTGAAAGAGTAGGAAGGGACCACCCGGGCTCTCTGCTCCCCGACTCCCAATACTGGGACTGCTAGGGTGCTCTGCAGAAGTGATCTCCAGTTTCTACTTGCTCGTGGAGCCTGGCTGCCTCCCAAGGGACTCCGCGTTGTTGACAGTGTTCCGTGACCACAAGTCCTTCCTCATCCTTAGCCCCAAACTCGCCGCCCTGGAGTTAGATCCTTGGTTCTCTGTCCTACTTCACGGGATCATGGCGAGCTTTAAATGTTCAATGACAGCAGTCCTGCCTCCTTCTGGCCCTCCTGGGGCTTCTGCAGGCTACATGTGACTCTGGGCTAGTTTTCCTAGAGGCCATCCTTCCCCTTTCTGTCTGCCCACCTGCTTCCACTTCAGGACTTTAACAAACATGATGAGGAGACATGTTTCTGATAGAATCTTGTTGGAATTTGAGGTGGTGGAATCCGTAACTTGGAAGAACACTTCTTTGGCAAAGCAAACGACTTCTGTGTGGCTGTTATTTTAACTAGCCTGTTTCTGCCAGATGTTCCATTCATCGCGCATCCGGCTCCCTGGAGCTGTTTTCAGGTTTTTTTGTTAACTCCTCAGCTTCTTCACTGCCTCCCTTTACATCTCCCAATATCAAGGTGAGAATTGAAAGGCACCTTTAACTTGGGAGATCTGGGCTCTGAGAATGGACTCTGGCCTCTGAATTTCCGCCGAGGCCTCACACCCATTCCTTCTCCCCGTACGACTGACCCTCCAGCTCCCCAGGGCCCCCTGGCTTGCCTAACCTCACAGGCACGGGTGCCAACTCAGCTGGGCACAGAAATACCTGTCTTGCTCCGTTTTCGGAGGGCAGGCATGGGGGGCATTTGCTGGCTTTGTATCACTTCCTCTTTCCCCTTTCAACACAACTGCCTCCCCATCCTCTGACCTTACTCACCTCTTCTTGCCTGCTGGGCCCTGGTGAAGGGAGAATGCTGTTGTTAGGTGTTCGATAACTAAACTATTAGTTGCCTTCTTTCCCTCCACTGCATGGGTCCCCTTTCCCTAGAATGGGCCTCCAGGGACCGCCTGCCCCCAGGCTCGGTTGCAAGGCCCCACTTCTGACTGTGGCCAGGGGGTGACCAGCTGCAGGCACTGTGGGAGCCAGAGCCCTCTGCTCCCAAGGCACACCCAGCCCATCTCCGCCTCCAGTGTGGAAATGCTTCCCTTCATAAAGAGTCAGGTGCTCTCTGGATAGAACGGTCTCTAAGCCTAGACAGAAAGAATGGGATGGTTCCTTTGTGGGGGCTCTGATGCTATCTCTGGGTGGGTAGTGTCAGAACTGAATCAATATGTAGGAGACCCAGCTGATATGGGGAACATCGTGTCCCTTGCACACACAGGGGAATCGACGATCAGAACCTCTCCTTTGTCCTGTCAGCCCTCGGAGCGGGAGCTGCTTTCTTCTGTCGTTACATGTTAACTCGGGGTCATAAGATCCTGACACTACATGTGAAATGATATTACTTGACGATAGACTCTACTTAGAGATGTACATTGTAAACCTTAGGCCAACCGTTAACATTTTTGAAGCATTTAAATGGTTTAACACCACTGTATTGGATTGTCTGTCAGCAGTTTAGCACCATTGGTCTCCCTCCTGTGGTCTCCCATGTATCACGGGGTCTGGATGCTTAGGGGAACTACATTTCCCAGCATTCCTTGCCAGAGAGTTTACCAGTTAGAGTCTACCAATGACAAGTACAGTTGACTTGTTATTTGCAGTAGCGATATGCCCTATCCAGTCATTGTGAACACCAATTAAGTCAGCAGCTACTGGCCCGTTGTTCCAGGGGGACATACACTATTAGGTTGCTGTGAGCCTCCGTGCATTTTGGGGAACCAATCAAAGTGTAACTTTGTTTTATGTGTGCTTCTGTTTAAAGACCCCTTAAAATATACTGTTGATTCCCTAACATTGAACTCATAACCAACGCCTCTCGAACTCATGCCTGAAACGAGTTGATCTAAAACATTCACTTTCTCTGAAAGGCACCTCACTGCCTTCCTGTGCTTAGGAACACTAGACAGCACTTCCACACTGTGCCTGGGGATCAGTTTAAACAGAGAAATCACCAACAAAAAGCTCAAAAATGCCCCCCAAAATATGTGGGACTAAACAGGTTGCAGAAAGGACACAGTAACAGTGTCAGAGCTGAACAAGAGGGCAGAGCGTCACCTTGTGTGACCTCTGCTGGGAATGTGCACATCGGGTTGCTCAAATTTTTTGCTGCTTGTCTGTGAATGACCTTGAAAGTGCTGCGAGTATTAATGTTTGGATTATAAATAAATTTTAGCAGCAGGCTAATTTGCAAATACGGAAACCATGAATCGTGAGGGTCAATTGTGTGTCCATTTCAGCGCACCCACTTCTTCTAACATCTACCAGGACAACTGGGGTATCTCCATCTCGCTGAGCACTGGACATGGGATTTTGCCAGGCTTCTAAGAGCTACTGCAGTAGCTGGGGTCCTGGCTGGGGCGTTAAATCCCATGTCCTGAGAAAGTGTCCCCAACTCAATGAGCTCTTGTTTATCTAGTCTTATACTCCCACTTCCTTGATCGAGCACCCACAAAATTCCACCCCAGGGTTACTGCCCTGGCTTCTGCTGGTACATGCTGACTAATCCTTGCATTCTGCAGGCATATAGTCTGTTTTTGCCCCTTGCCAGTCCCAGTGGTACCCAGCTGGGCTTGTTGGGGTTTAACGCTAGTTACCACTCCAGCAGCCTGGAGGGAGGTAGGGGCAGCACTGAAGGCAGGGGCACCTGCTGTCCATGAGAAAGGGCTTCTGTAGCACCTGCCAGCTCCATGGTGGCTCCAGTTCTTATGAAGGAAAGGTGTGCCAGCTTGGCAAGTCTGGAGGAGTCTGGGGTGCGGGCTGCAGACTCACCATCCTCAGGAACACCCATCCAGGTGGCCTCATTGCATGTCTTAGGATCCTAGGTTTTTCCCACCAGGGCTCTGACCTTCACCCCAACAGACTTGCCCTGCTGGGCATTCAGACATCTCTGGAGCTCTAGACTCCGATTGTCAGGTCTTCAGCCCACCACTCAGTGTGTCTGTTCTTCCACTATCATAGGTGATGAGGGCCTCTTTGCAAGCCACCTCCATAGCTCTCTAGCTCTTGCCCTTAGCCATTAACGGCTCCTTAACAGCCTGGGCTCCTTAACAGTTATTCTTCTGCGGTACAGCTTAGCTGAAACCAACCAACTAGCTTCCTCTATCTTTATCAACAGCGATTTCCCCATTTTTTTTCAAACTCTGGCATCATAGCACCTACCCCAGCATTCTCCACAGGGATATATTCGCAGGTCACTACCAGTAAAACCTTCGGCATTTTGAGCCACACCTTGTTGCCAAGGGCTGTCTGTGTTCCACCAGGAGAGCAGCCAGTTTGCCTGCTGGGCAGTGGGTGGGCCAGTCCTAATTTCCCTGACCACTCCTGGTGCTTCTTGTGCCAGTCCAGGTTCAAGTGGATGCCAATGCAGGATCCAACCCTAAGGGAAGTGGGCAGGGAACTGAGGAGGGCCGAGAGAGCCACCAGCCTGTGATGCAAGGCCGACCCCAAGTGAAGGAGAGAGGGAAGGCAGTGTGTGGAAGCGTCCTACACCACTCTGCCTTCTGAGGGAGTCCAGAGGGCTGCTGGGTAGCCCTCGAACGAAAAATGCTCGTCAGAAGAGTCCCATTGTCATCCAGGGGCAGGCCCACCGTAGAATCTCCGCTGTTGGGTGCCCATATATATATGTTGCCTCGTGCAAATGCATTACAGTGGTACCTCAGTGCTCGTCATTAATTCATTCCAGAACTCGTGACAAGTGCTGAAACCCACAAGCACTGAACAATGAAGCATTTTCTCTCGAGAGGCTGCTTCGTGACTCATACAAGTTCTAGCAAGTGTGAAGAGTCCTGAACAAGCACTGAGTGCTGAAACATTTAAATGTGATGAGTAAAAGGTTTCACAAGTTCTGAAGCTTATGAGTGCTGAGGTGTGACTGTATTTGGCTTCAGAGACCAGTAGCCTGGCCCTTGGTCAAATGAGCTCCCAGTATTTGGAGGTCCGTAAGGTGCATTCTCATGGCCACTGGAGGACTAACTCACCTTTCTCAGGAGAACCCTATGAAGTAGGCACTCCGAATATTACTTTCTTATAACTGAGGAGACTGAGGCTTAGAGAGGTTTGGACACTTGTCTAAGTAAGGCCACATAGCTGAGAAGTGGCAAAGCCAGCATTGTTTCCAGGAAGGGACCCAAATGAAAATTCCATTCTCAACTCCTGTCCTTCCTGTCTCCGCCAGCTGCCCATGTTGATGACTCACCTTGGGGGCACCTTCATTGTCCCTGTTATCTGTACCCCAGTGATGGTGCTTTATATATCCTCTCCTCTGTCTCCGATGGCCCCCAGGATCTGGAAGAATACTACCTTCTTTTTGGGCACCGGGGCAGGGTGGGTTGTGCCTCTGTATTAGTCTTCTATTGCTGTGCGACAATTTCATCACACATTTTGCAGCTTATAACAATGCACAGTTATTATGTCAGTCTCTGTGGGTCAAGAGTCTGGCACAGCTTTGCTGGGCCCTCCGCCTCAGGATCTCACAAGGCTGTAATCCAGATGCTGGCCAGAGATGCAGTCCCATCTGAGGCTAGATGGGAGGGATCCATGTCTGAGCTCATGTGGTCATTGGCATCATTCGGGTGCTGCAGGCTGCTGCACTGAGGGCCCCGGTTTCTTGCTGGCTGTTGGCCAGAAACTTGTTTCTGAGTGGTCTTTTCCATAGGGCAGCTTGCTTCTTCAAAGTCAGCAGAAGAGATCTTCCTACCAAGACGGGTTATAATCTTATGTAACATACATCCCCAAACCTTCCACACTCAGGGAATGGGATCACACAAGGCCATGGACATCAGGAAGGAGGGAATATGGGGGCCACCCTAGAGTCCAAGTACCACAGCTGCCTTGGTGATCAGCATCTCTAATGAAAAGAGCTCCATGCACTGTTCCAAAGCTGGGCTCTCCAGGAAGTTCAAGTCTATGCAGAGGCAGCTGACCTGGAGGATCCCCGCTGGTGACTTTTTCAACTCTCCTTTCCTCCTCCTATGGGTCAAAAGATCCTTCCCCTCACTGAGAGTGACTCAGACACTTGAGATGCTGAGAGCTGGCCCTCTCCATCAGCATGTCGTGCTTTAAGAGTGGGTGACAGTTAAGTGTCTTCTTTGACTGTTACTCCTTTCTTAATGAGAAATGGTAGAAATTTCCCTCAGAGATCCCTGAAGACTTAGAAATGGCTTAATTTCCACTGATTCTTTTCCTCCTTGTTTCTCTCTTTCCCTCCCTGCATCAGCTTGGGGAAGCACAGTAACTAAATCTTTCCATATTCTGATGCTATTGCAAAATGAATTTGAAAACTGTCAAAACAACATTCTACTTGTTTGTGTGTCCAAGAGTCACCCAGAGTAAGGCAGGACGTAGGGCCTCTCTTCAGTGGGATGCGGAACAGAGTTGTGTGTGCGTGCATGGTTGCGGATTTCCAAGGCTTCACAGGCCTGGCTTCCACTGTTTGCAACTTATTATCTCTGCGACTTCACCTCTCTATTCACTACATTGCACTTGGCACAGAGTAGAGGATCTGGCAGCAGGAGACAAGAGACAGGCTCCTTTCCCAGCTTTGCATCCATGTAGTCTTGAGCAAGACCCTTCACTCATGGGGCCTAATTTTGTCCAGCTGTAAAATAAATGGGTTGGACTCAAGGCTCTTTGGGTTTCTTAAGGTTCTGTGTTCCGTGCCTACCTCCCAGTTGTAAAGAATGGGCGTTAAGGTGATGTCTCTCACAAAACCATTTCTTGTTGAAAACGGTAAATCCTAGGTAGAAATTTTAGGGGAAATTGCATGAGAGCTGGAAGGATGCATGGGAAACGAGATGCGATGCTATTTCTAGGAAGGGGATGGGCGTGGCGGGGCGCTGAGCATCCTTGCAGTCTGACAGCGTCCACCGGCGGGAGCAGCGGGGCCGAGTCCAGGGAGGACCGCGGCCGCAGCGGCTGCGCACTGGCGCGCCCAGCCGTCCGATTGGCGTGTCTCCGCCTTTGCGACCAGCTGATTGGGAAGGCTAGTGGAGAGCTGCGCGCCGATTGGCTGGGCGGCCCGCCGCTCAGGCCCAGGAGCGGACGGTTTCTACTGCGGCTGGGCACCGGCTCTGCTCCAGCGTCGGCCTGCGCTCCAGCTGCGCTCGGCCCGGCCCCGGCCCGGCTCGGCCCGGCCCTGGCCTCCCAGCGAAGGCGACGCTGCCGCCTGGGCCGCTCCCAGGGCCATGAGGAGGCGGCGGCAGACACTGCGGCCCGCGTCAAGGTGACCGGCTGGGACTGCGGCGGCATCGGCGGCGGGAGCGGGCGGTGAGAAGAGCTGCCCGCGGGGCGGGGCGGGGCCCTGAGGGCCGGGCTGGAGGGAGCCGCAGGTGCAGGAGGCGGGACCTGGAGGGGCCGCTGGGCCGGGGAGGGGCCTCGGGGCGGGAGGCGGGCCTGGGGGGGGTTAGGTCGTGCGGGTTTACGGGCGCAGGGGCCGGACAGGGGGGCCTTCGTTGCTCTGGTTCGGTGGGGGATTGGTACGGAGGGCGGTGGGTGTGGGGGTGGAGGTGTGGTGAGGCTGCAGGTCTGGGGGCGGGGCTGGCGAAGGCTGTTGGGTGGGGCCGAGGGCTGCAGGTGCGGGGGGCGGGGCCAGGTGGGACCACAGGTTTGCTAGGTGAGGCCAAAGCGGCTGGAGAGCTTGTGTCCAAGGGAACCACAGGTGCAAGGGGCGGGGCTAGGTAGACCCGCAGGAGCGGGGGGTGGGGCCCTGAGTGGTTGCAGGTCCGGAAGCGGGCCCCAGGTGAGGAGCGAGCAGAGGTGAGTGGGCGCGGGCGAAGGGAATGCTGCCCTCTCTGCTGCCCTGGGGGTTTGGGTGGAAGCAGGACTTTTGGGCTCTCTGAGGATTCTGGGGGCTTCCAGGGTTGCCACTGGGCCAGAAGGTCCGGCCAGGCCTGCCTGTCTTCTCCTGAGTAGGACTTAGGTCTCAGCTGTCCTGGTTACTAGGCTGGCGGCTTCCCCTGTGTCGGGCTCTGGGACATACCACTTTTCACGTCTCAGGGACTTCTCCTGTTGCTGTTGCAGGGGCCATGGCTAAGTTGGGGCGCTTGGCTTTCATTCGATGATCAGCTGGTGAGAAGTGTGTGCTTGAAGAGTAGCTAGTGTGAAACTTGAAGGGTCCTGGCCTGCTGGCTCCTCATACAGAAGCTGCTGCAAATCCTAACAGCGGCTGTCTCCAAGAGCCCGAAATGGCAGCCTTGTTAAGGGGAAGAACAGGAATGAGGGTTCAGAAGTTTCTGCCTCTGTGTTACCTTGGAGAGACTTTTTCTCCTTTGCAAAATAAGCATCATGGTAACTGCCTTGTGTGAGAGGATAGGATGGGACTATGCTTACTGAGCACATCCTTGTGAAGTTATGCGTCTCCCTTGTCTGCATTGATGGGCAGGTTGGATTCTGGAACTGGGATGTAAAGAGGAGGAGATTTTTAAGAGGAGGAGATTTCTAGGCCATTTTCTGTTTGAGTTTGAGATGAGGCTTGTGGCAGGGAGTCCCCAGAAGACTCATTCCTGTCTCTGATGGCAACTGCTTCTCCCTATGAGGCTCCGAGGGAGCCATGGGAGGGAACATGGGGAGAAGGAAAGCAGAGGAGCACTTAATTGTTTGCTGACCTTTAGAACCCAAGCCCAGTGAGGACTCTGACCTGGAATATGGGGCTTAGGTTTGAGCCTTATGGAATTTCCTCTTCTGGTTCAAGTACAAACCCTGAACTTACCACACTAAACAGAGGAGAATGCCAGAACTTCATTAAGTTCCTACAGGGCAGAGAGAAGAAAGCAAGATGATGGGGCTCCCTCCTGTTGAGGAAAGGGTCCCACACCTATGCGTGTGGCCTTTTGTTGCACAGTGCCTTCACTCCCTAGTAGACCAGTCCGAACTGCAGTTCCTCCTGTGTTGCACGGACAGGAGAGAAGGCGGGAGAAGGTTTCTCCTGTACTTACTGGTCTGCATTTTTCTTCACTTTGGAAGATAGGAGACTTTTGGAGACCAGCAACCCTGGTGCTAACCTCTGTCACTACCACCAGTTTTGCGGTGGTGACCTGGTGGCATCATGGGGATGGCATCTCAGGGCTGTGCTCGTATGGCGGGTGCCCACAGGGTCTAGAAGCAGCATGTGTGAGTTGTCCCATTCTGTCGCAGTAGGAACTGTGTACATGGCTGCTGGAGATTGCTGCCCTCTGGATGACTCCACACTGCAGGTTAAAGCGGAAGCCCAGGCTTGGTGGCAGACAAGGGCTAGAACATGTGTTGGATAGGGAGGGGATAGGCTTTTTGATTGTTTATTAGTACAGTAACACTATCCAGGGTCGGGAGAGAAACTTCATTCGTGGACAGTATTGCTTCCGAGGCTCTCTGTGACATAGCCCAGTCCACCTTTTCAACTCAATTTTCCTTTTCAGTATGGAGGGAAAAATCTCTGGCTTGGAAGACAGGTCTGCATTTGAAGCCTCATGCACTCATTTCATAGTTTCTCACAGCTTCGGTTTCCTTATTTTTAAAACAAGGATGATTATGCCCGCCTCGAGAGCTCATTGTGAAGAACAAATGAGACAGGACATGTGAAAGCACCTGATACATTAGGCACTCAGTACACAGGGTCCAGTAGAAGGAAGGCCTGCTTGAGTGTGGTTGGCGGGGTAATAATATGGATGTAATCATTTATAGTTTTAATTTGAACATTTCACCTAAAATGTCATGTGGTGTGCTTGGGTGTCATATTGTTGTGTTACAGAATCACTTGCTTTTATTTTGTAATAAAAAAGAGATATTATTTGTGCCGGACCCTGCATATTAGGATCTGTTTCTGTCTCTCCCTGCCTTTCAACACGACAGAACAGCATGTGGCAGATAAGGAGAGCAGGACTGGTGATTCTGCGGCTTTCACTTCTCATGCATCTCTGGTCAAATCCCTTGCCCTCTCCAGGCCTTGGTTTGCTTAGCGGAGCGAGAATGGTGTTGGACCGTGTGAGCATCAAGAACGGTCCTGGCTCTGGCATCCTGGTTAGCATGCCCCCAGATTTTCTTGAAGGACAGGAAGGAGGAAGCTAATGGCCTGTTCTTTAGTTCTTTGAAAAATATCTGTCTAGCACTTTGCCTGGCACAAAAAATACGGCAACGTTAGTGAAATTTGTGGACCTCAACATGACTACAAAAGGGGTCTCACAGTCCCCTTTCACCCCAAATTAAGTTCACCCAACTTACGTTCATGAACATGCATACTTTTTCATGTTTACAATCATACGGGTGTGAATATTTGGGAAAGGCCTGGCAGTAAGTGGTGTCTTTACATGATGTTTTTATCTTATTTTATTTTTTAAAATATTTTATGTCTTTATTTTTAGAGAGAGGGGAAGGGAGGGAGAAAGAGAGGGAGAGAAACATCAATGTGTGGTTGCCTCTCAAGTGCACCCAATTGGGGACCTGGCCCACAACCCAGGCATGTGCCCTGACTGGGAATCGAACCAGTGACCCTTTGGTTCACAGCCCGTGCTTAGTCCACTGAGCCACACCAGCCAGGTTTTTATCTTATTTTTTAAAAAATTAAAAAAAAATCACATGTGGATTTTTTAAAAAAGCAAGTAGTCCAAAGGGGAACAAGTGGTAAAGTACCTCTCTTCCTTGTGTTGAGCTTCCAGCTCCTAGGCCCGCTCCCGAGAGGCAAGCACTACTACCGTTTCTTGTTTGCTGTGCGTTCTGACACAAACGATAATATTCTATATGCCCTCCTGCTCCTTCGTT
Source organism: Glossophaga mutica (assembly GCA_039655065.1). NCBI lineage: Eukaryota > Metazoa > Chordata > Mammalia > Chiroptera > Phyllostomidae > Glossophaga > Glossophaga mutica. The sequence goes on from CM077305.1 coordinate 212,436,249, forward strand.
TATTGACTTGATCCCTTTTGGAATTGTCCCAACATTGGAGAAAGTTCCATTTGGTACAGAGAGCTCCTCTTTAATAAATGTTTTTGACACCGTAAGTGTAGTTTTTATCTCCACTCCGAACCCCCCATGATGTTTACTCAGTAATAATGGGTAGCAGTCATCGTTTAGAAGAATTACAAGAGACGGCCCTTGTTCTCCTCTAGGAAAGAAATGGCTTTGATCCCAGGGAACAATAGACTGAAGGGCAATCCGTGTATTTGGGTTCAAGGCAGAGGACAGAGAAAGGAAAAGGGATTTTTTCACTCGTAATTGAAAACTGATTTCTCACTGACATATGCTTCGAAGTTCAGCTCTGTCACTCACTGTATCACTTAAGACAGCTTGCTCATCTCTCTGTGCTTCGGCCTCCTGCTCGGTCGAGTGGATGGTGATAATGGGGTCTGCCCTTCGGGGTTTGTGCGGGGACGTGAGACCGTGCCGGCAGAGCGCCCGCAGCGGTGGCAGGTGTGGTAGATTTTCGCCAAGAGGGAGCTGGCATGTCCCTAATAATCTAAAGTTGACTCTCTTATTCTGTGTCAGCAGATATTTGCTTAAAGTTGAGGGCGAGCCGCAGAGAATTCCCAAAGTCCTTGCCCTTGAGATGCTCACATCCTGTGCAGGGAGACAGCACCCAAGTCTCCGATGACAGAACACGGTGGTGGGCCTGCTGGTGGGGAGGTGAACAGTGTGGGGGCCACGGAGGCAGGAAACGGTGGCCTCTCCCTGGGTGGTGGGAGAATGGCCTCCCAGCTCAGGTTTCCCTCCTCTGTGAAAGCGCCCCAACTCTGGGCACGAGTGACACTCCCACTTGTGCTCCCCTGACTTCCATCGCGCGCACACCTTGATGGGGACGTTGCTGCCTGAGTTACCTGATGCTCGTTGTCTCCCGCCTGCCCCAGGAGCCTCCCACTGGCATCGTTGCTGCACCTCCAGGGCAGGCTCTTGGTGGGTGTTGTGACGGGCCTCTGCGCAGACAAGTCACGCCACCACACACTGGCAGCCTCTGATCAAGAAGCTGTCAGGTCTGGTGAAACCCAGACTGTGGACTCTTTCTTCATCCCCCAAGTATTTGAGTGCCAACTCCGAGACAGGCGCGTGCTGTGCCGCATACCAGCTGTGGACTTGGGTGTGGCTGGTGATACTTGTCCCGCTGAGTCTTAGGGACGGGAAGAAAAGAGAGGATTTGCTTCAGATGCTGCAAGACAAGATGGGGAAGCAGAAAAAAAGGACAGATGCAGAACTGAACTGCTTAGCTTGCTGAATCCCATCACTCCTTTCCTCCGAAGTATGGCTGCTCCCCTTCCCTTGGGGTGGGGTTGTGGAAGAGCAGGCCTGAGGGAGATGAGAAGGTGCCTGTGGATTTCGACCAGGGGTCAGGGATAGTTGGTCAGGTTGGCCTCTCTCTGTGAGGGTCGTCCTGGAGCATTTCTGGGGTGACTTTGTTAGAGACGAGGTGTCACTTCCTTCATGTGGGCATTCATTCAGCAGCTTTGCTGGGCTCCTGTTTTGGGCTAAACCCTTTGCTGAACGCCAGGCACACGGAGATGAAGGACCTCCCCCCTGTCCTGGTGGAGCTGACGGTCAGTAGGTGGAGGAGTTGCATGCAAACAGAAGGCAGTTGGCCTTGACGGAGGACCTCAAGTGAAGTGGCCAAGCAGATTCAGACTCTGGAGCTAGGCAGACCTGGGTTCAGATCCTAGCTCTTCCATCCCTGGCCTCTGTGACCTTGGGCAAGTGCACTCCCCACCGGGTCTCAGTTTACTGATATGGAAAATGGGGATAGCAGTGTTACCTAGCTAGGGGCTGTTGTCGAGGAGTCAGTGAAATAATGCCTCGGAGTGTTTAGCACAGTGCCTGACAGGAAGCTGATGCTTACAGAGGGTTCACGGTCATTTTAATTATCCTCTGTGCTGTGGGAACACTGACTATTTTCTCTGGGTTCTAAGTATAGGGGTAATGGTGCTATTTGGATGGTGAAAGTGAAGGTGATGGTTGAGGTATCCAGGAAACCAGCACCGAAGTGACAAAGGGCCTTAAGGAGTACGGGAAGCATTCCTCGGGGGCCCTGCTGACCCAGGGCTGTGGGTTTGTCTACAGGTGTTCCCTACTCCCCGTTTGCACAAGCTCTTCTCAGAGGGGATTCCCAGCACCATCACAGGCGGTCACCGACCACCGGCACCCATCAGCTCCAGGACTTTTCCCTGCAGGGAGCTCTAAGTCAGCCTGGTCTCACCTGCACTTCCTGAGGAGAGCAGAGACCGTGAAGACCCAGAGCAGCAGAACCTTCCCCGGTTTTTCTGCAGAGCTTTCCAGTCCACTGTGTTCTTCGCAGGAGATTTATCTCCTGAGCATCAGAGAGGCAGGTGGGGCGGCACTGAAAGCACAGACTCTGGAGTCAGGACGATGTGGGTTTGTGTCCTGACTCCCCCGCTCACAAGCCCTGTGGCTTCAGGCAAGTGACTGTTCTCTGTGTCCTCGAGGGTGCAGGAAGTGTGACAGCACTTACCTCCTCATGGTTCTTACAAGGCTCCAAAACCCTCCTGTGGAACAGGACTTAGCATAGTGCTTGCACCCGCGCCTCCCCCCCCCCCCCCGCCCCCCCAGCACCTGGTAAACGTGAACTACCATAACCTTCTCTTTAACAATCGTCAGAGGGCTTGCAGGATGCCGGGGGAGGGCGGCGGGCAGTGTGGATGCAAGCCCACGGCAGTGGGCGGTACCAGTGAGGGAGAGGGCCCAGTGACCCTGAGGGTGGCCCCTCTCAGGCCAGTTCAGGAACTGAAGGCTGGTGTGTCCAGCTCTTTCTTTCTTATTTTCCTGCGATTCCACATAAATAATGGGTCTTTAATACTTTGATTTTTAAAAAGAGTTTGTTTATTATTTTTTAGAGCGAGGGGGAAGTGAGGGAGAAAGAGAGGGAGACAAACATTGATTGGTTGCCTCTCACACGCCCGCAACTGGGGACCTGGCCCGCCACCCAGGCCGGCATTCAATCCATTGAGCCACACCAGCCAGGGCAGATAATGGGTCTTTAATACGAACTAATGCAACATTATACTCTCCCTCTTTAGGATTTAAATATCTTTATTATAAGGTTTTATTTTAAGTATAAGACAGTTACTTGAATAATCAGAAGAAAAATTAAGTGCTTTGCTTCAATAGTCAAAGGTTTCTTTGAAGATCATCTTGTTGGAGACAAAAGAAAGAATAATGAATGTAATTAAATTCGTGTTTATTGGATGCAATAATTCTCACTCTTGTATAAGCTTGATAACTAGGTCAAGGGAAATCTGTGCTTTTGGTACATTTCTGGGTAATTAAATATTTATGAAAAACAAGTTAATAAATTCAGGAGAATTTGCTGTGCCTCTTTTTGCGGCACTAAAGTCTATTATATGGAATTAGGGAATTTCACTGCTTTAACCCATTTCTTACTCTGTGCCCTTTCGGTGGCTGTGTTCTGTTGTTTGCCCCTCTAGGGCCCCCCCATCTCCAGCACTCGGCCCACTAGCATTTACAGATCGTTTCCCGTTAAGCACCCCCAGCCCCCTGCTGTAGTGCATATATGACACTGTGTGACCAACAGCGGCTTCCTGGTGACTCCCCTAGTGGCCCTTGCAGAGTAAGAGTCTGCGTTCGCGCCTCGAGCCCTGATGATCTGAGTGTGTCATTCCCTCTGCTTAGAACCCCCTGCGGCCCCAGTCAGTGTGGCTCAGCTGGCTGGGCGTCGTCTCTCAAACTGGAAGGTCACCGGTCCGGTTACCGGGCAGGGCACGTGCCGGGGTTGCCAGCGCGGTCCCAGGCCGGGGCGCACACAGGAGGCAGCAAGGCGGCCGATCCATGTTCCTCTGTTGTCGTGTTGAAGTTTCTCTTCTGGTCATTCTCCCCGCGCCTTCTCTCTGAAATAAAACCAGCAAACAAAAGAACCCCTTCTGTGGTTTCTAATTCCTCTTAGAAAGAAGACCGAATTGTGAGCATGGCCTGCCGGGTGTAACTGCCGGTTATGGCTGTTGCCTCTGGTGCGGTGTAGTGCGGTGTAGTGCGGTCCCAGCAGAGCAGGGGCTGCGGCCGCCTTCCTCTCCCTCGGCTCCTCAGCGCTTGGCAGGGAGCGCCGGCTCCTAGCAGGTGCTCCATCGGTGTTTGTTGAGCAAACAAATGAAGCAAGTGCCCAGGGGCTGATTTGAATCTATCAAACAAGGTTGTCGGAGCTGAGGTCCCTTCCTTTAAAATATCCTAACACATCACGAAGTCTCCTGACACGTGGTTTTCGGCCTCATGTTGATGCGGAGTGGTAGGTGGGGGCAGGCGTGGAAGTGCGGAGGAGGAAAGGGGGGCTCAGAGAGGTAGAGCGCACTGCCCCAGGCGCAGCTCTGGGAGAAGCTGAGGGCTCCTCGCGCCAGGCTGCCTGGGGGTGTGGTTTCTGACCTGCAGAGGAGGGGTCACGGGTGAGGTAAGGAAATTGGGATTTATCGAAAAAAGGTATTTGTAATAATTTCTTGTGGTTTTAGTTAGTTTAATTTCCCGGTCATTGAATTTGAGGAGTTGAGTTCAATTTGGAGTGATGGGTTGGAGGTTCAGTTGCATTCTAGGGACCAGGAAACCCTGGTCTTCTTGTTAGTGGCTCAAGCATAGTGATCAGTGATGCTGATTGGCTGATAGCTGAGAGCAGAGTTTGTCCTTGTTGGGAAACTTTGATAGTTAGAAGTTACTTGCTGATTGGTATGTAGCATTCTCTTGCTGTTTTGAAAACATGCTGGTTGCTTCCGTCAGCTTATTTCTCCACCTTCTCTCTGGGTGTACCTGCGCCTGGGCTGTGTTGCAGAGAGCACCACTGTGGCCTTTGAGCTCATCAGATACAGCACTTGTCCATCCTGAAGGTTAGAGGTCATTGAGTCCACCCTCTCTGCTTTCCAGATGAGCCTGGGGACTTTGCCTGGGTGTTATACTCAGGTGTCCTGATCCCCCACCCAGCAGAACCCATTTTACGTTAGCCAGCACATCCACCAGACCTTGCAGTTTCTCGGCAACCGCCTGCAGCTCACGGAACGTGGCTTGTGGACCATGTCCGTGAAGACCCGTTTCTCTCTGACGAGAGCTCTGCTTCCCGGGCCCGTGCTGAGTCCGCAGGGTGGCGTCACTGGAAGAAGAGCACGGACCTGACTTAGCGCAGAGCTCCGGGGTCCAGCGATGGTGGCTGGCTGAAGGAAGGCAGTGCCCCTGGTGGTCCGTTAGCAGCACATGTACTGATCGTAGGAGGCTCCTTCAGGGCTGAGAGATTCTTGGAACTTAGTTTTATCGGTGCAGCCAGTGCACCTGTGGAGCAGAGCGAGCAGCCTGATGTTACAGAGAGAGCACTGGGTGCGAAGCCAGGACGCCAGGTGTGCCGGTTTGCGCTGACACCGGCTTTCCAGGTGAACAGGAATGGCCCCCGTGCGTGCGCATCCTCTCTTCAGTTGCGGGGTGGGGGGCACAGTTTTACAATCCGAGGTTGCTTTGCGAGGGTTGAGTCAGAGTAGAGAGCGCTGACGATATTGAAGTGCCGTACCGGTGATCAAAGGCAGCCTTACTCCTCGTTCCCACCTTCCGCACCTGCCCGCCTGCCGGTCCACCTGCCCATCGATCTCTCCACCCACCCAGTGCCTGGGCAGGGCCTGCTGAGCGCCAGCACTCGCTGACTGTGGGGCCCCAGCAGAGGAGAAAGACAAGTCTGGTCCTTGCTCTCTTTTAGCGCACAGCCTAGTGGCAAAGTTAAAGTATAAAAGTAGTAACAAGATACAAAGAATTGGTGACAGGTCTGATGACGATGGCCACGAAAGAGGAATACAAGGTGCTTAGAGCCCATGGACGAGGTGGTCGTACCTGGCCAGGAGGGTCGGAGACAGCCTTTCAGAGGGAAGATGAGTCGGGGTTGGCCTGGTGGGGAGGCGGCACCTGTATTTGCTGTGACCCCGGCTGGGGTGGAAGTCCGGTGAATGAAAGGAGTGGCAGCCGGCCGGGGCGGCCGGGGCACTGAGCATGAGGGGGCATTACAGCGTCCCTGCCCCGGCGGTCACGGCCCCACTGTTCGCCTGGCCTGTGCTGGAAATCCGAGTTTCTGCAGTTGCTGACTCTTCTTTTTCAGTTCCCATCTGTCACCAAAGCATCATTATTGAAACATTACTTGCCAAGGATTCCAAGATAGCAGTCGGGCTTATTTTTATTGCTTTAAAGATTGGTTGCTTCCCATGCTTCTCCAGGGGATGGAAGAACACCTTGATCTCATTAGCGGTTTTCATTTGTGAAGTAGCCGTTTAACAAGCGTGTAACTGGCTTGACCCCTTGCTCTCAGGAGCCCACAGACCTGACAGAGCGGAGTAAATAAATGATGATGGCGCGGTGGCAGGGGCGGGAAGTGGTGGAAATGGAAGCTCGTAGGACTGAGTCCGGAGCCCGGGATGTTCAAGGCGGATTTCCAGTTTCCCGGGTGAAGGGGACATGGGCAGAGGGAACGGACCGTGCAGAGATGCCACAGGCAAGCGCGTGCCGTGTGTCAGGCACGGCGAGTTGTGTGGTGTTGCTGGTGCGCGAGGCTCGTGGTGAGGGGAGGGAGACGAGGTTGGACAGCTGGTTTGGGGTCAGGACTCAGAGGGACTCACAGGCAGTGAGTGCTTGGGTGTCATCCTGTGGTGAGTGGGGGACCGTCCTGGAGTTACATGGCCTGGTGAGAGGGGCACCGTCAGTCACACTCCTGGTGGAGGACGGGTGGTGTGGGAGGAGACCGGCGTTTGGGAGCTGGGTAAGGGGCTGTTGCATCTGAACCTGGCCATGGGGAGGGAGGGGCGCAGGCAGGTTCAAGAGAAACGGAGGTGGAGGCCTCTGTCCTTGGAGAGGTAGTGGATGGGAGGGAGGGCAGTGTCGGCGTGCCCGACTTCAGTGAGGTGAGCTGCTGGCCAGTCACAGGGATAAGGAACGTAAAAGGAATTGGGAGGAGGCTCTTCTGAGTCTGGGGTGCCCATGGGAACGCTTTCGGCAGCTGGCCAGCTAGCGTGGACTTCAGAGAGAGGTCTGGGCTAGTGCGGTGGTCCTGGCCCTTTGGAGCATCAGAGTCCTCGGTGGTGCCTGGGGCGGAGAGGCTGGCATCGGTGTGTTGAAGGGTTTTCACAGGTGGTCCTGCTGCCCTCACCGGTCTAGAGGGAGATGCAGGCCATCCCTGTAGAGCTGGTCCCTGAAGTGGTAGGAGGGACGTTGGGTCACTCAGGGGGACCCTGGCTGCGCTGCTGGGCAGCCCCAGCTCAAGGGGAGGAACACAGTGGAAGAGCCAGGGAAGGAGGAAGAGGAGGGTCAGTGAGGACAGAGGAAGATGGTGGTGTGGACACTGATGTGTGGGGGTCCCCTCCAGCTCTCTCCTTGCAGGGCCTCTGCCCCTGACCCTGAAGCTGAGTGCTCTGGGGCCCCACATGGGCACTCATATGTCCCCTGATGTCAGCCAGCCTCCTGTGAGAGGGGCCGTTCTGGTGACCTCTGCTGCCATGTGTAAAAGACTTGGAAGGAGGCTCTGAACCACGGGCGGCAAAGCCAAGGCTGGCATGCCGAACCTGGCCCTCCACCTTGTTTTATCCAGCCCGGCACCTTGATTCTACCTGGCGGCAGCGCCGAGCTCTCCTTTAACTGTTAAGGAGCAGTTACATTTACACAGTCCTAACATTACCTTCAGCCCGTTGAGGGCAACCGCGAGGCCGATGTGGCCCCTGGTGAAAAGGAGTCTGACACCCCTGCTCTAAAACCCTTCAAGCCCCTTCGGACCTTCTCAAGCAATCCACTCACATCTTCTGTTGGTGATCATTTGGACTGAAATCTCTGGCTCCTGAAGAAGGAAAGTGGGGGCCTCATTTAACATTCTGGGGTTCAGGATGGGCCTGCAGCCTTGGTGGGACGGGTGTATATCCAGATCCTAGGAACGGCAGCTCTTGGAGCTGTTGGGGGGAATTCTGGGAAGACGGTGCAGCCATTCAGCCTGGACTAATGCAGCGCGGGAGCCCAGTGACTGGGGAGTGCATCCTTGGCCCCTGAGTATCCTGGGCTTGGGTAGCTGTGGAATTTCCCGAACGTCCAGGTGTGGTCTCACGGTTAGAGATCTACCCTGGCTGACAGCAGAGGGAGAGGGAGGACCCTAAATTGGCCGCAGTGGAAGTCCCCTGGTGGATTCGAATGCCTGGCTGAGGTCAGCTCACAGAGCCCAGTGGAGAGCCTTTAATCTGGGAGAGCTAATGGGGAGCCGGTCCTCGGTCCAGGGTGTGTTTTTTGCATCACCCTGAACCCGAAGACCAACGAGAGCGTAGGACAGAGGCAGAGACCGCGTTGTCACTGACCCTGGTGCTGAAAGCCACCAATGAGCAGAAAAGGATTGGGTACAATTCAAGGGAAGTGGCTGTCCTTAATACCAGGGCCAGCCCTCCCTTCCCCCACGGTATGAAGAAGCCATTTGCTCCTCAGGAAAGGAAAAGCGGCTGGACGTGTGTGGAGCTGAGAAGCCCCAGGGGTTGGGCGCAGAGAAGGGAGCAGACGCGTAGACGGGTGCGTGTTCCGGCGCAGAATGTGAGATGCCAGCGAGCTCTCGTGGGGTAGAACACGAAGACACAGTTCAGAGCAAGGTGCAGACTTAGCTGGGTTCCAGTCCTGCCTTCGCCCAAGGACTCGCTACCCACGTGGCCTGGGAAGAGGCGTCTGGGGCCCTGCATTCCCGGCCCGCCCAGGGAGACGCGTTGGGGAGCCAGCGGCCGTGGAGGCCTGAGTCTCCGTCGGAGCAGGCGGTCGGCGGAGTTCCGCTCGGCGGAGTTCTGTGGGACGGGGCGTGTAACGTGTGGCGGTGTGGTGCTGTCGTTGACTGTGTCCTTGGGTGAGTGATCGAGCCTCTTCGGGCCCCAGTTGTCTCACTTTAGTACCCACCTTGTAGTGTTGTCGTACGGCCTGTGGTACGTCATCATGGGTAAGGTGCTCAGCAAAGTGTCACAGAGCTGTGGTTCGGTGAGTGATGGTGATGACGATGATGGTGCCATCACCATCCGGGAACCTTTGCAGGTACCTCCCTGGACCGAACCCCACCAACACCAAAGGTAGGAAATAAAGAACTCCAACAATAACAGATGTTCTGCTGTGTGAGCACCAACAGCATGTGGGAGGAGAACTGGGTCCGCTGGTGAAGAGACTGGAAGGCCGAGAGGAAGTGTGGCAACGGGGAAACAACACCTTTCGTGGTAGGAAATGACGCGCCGGGCCCAGGAACAGCGGGAGCAGAGGAGCAGAGGAGTCCGATTTGGCTGTGCAGGAAGGAGGCAAGAGGTTTGGAGTCGAAACTGGAGGTGATAAGGACAGAGGAGCACAGTAGCCTCCGTCTTGGGCGCTGACAGACTTTCATCACCTCTGCCATCTCCCTGAGTATTTTGGTGGGTGCTGGCGGAGGTGGCGTCAGAGATTGTTAACGGAGTGTCTCTTTATTAACTCCAAAGTCTGACGTCTAGGATGAAACCTGTTACAGAGTATTAACTTGTGTTCTGAACGGACTGGATGAAAATCAGTCAGTCAAGACCTCAATTTCTGGCTCTTTCCAGGGAAGTCTGAACATAGTAATAGTGACAATACTATTTCTCCAAATGTTGGTAAAAATTTAATGCAATTTCAATGAGATATTCTATAAAACCTGATAAAGTGATGTGCATCTGGAAAAATAAATTGTTAAAAAAATTAAGTGTTTTAAAAAAGCAGTGAAACGGCCTGCACTCTTCCTGATTCCTGCTCATTTCGACAGATGTTTGCGTTTCCTGCTGCGTGTAAAACCAGGGCTAGATCCTCTGCTGGGGGAGACCGAACATTGGTGCCTGTTGTGAGAGGGGCTCTTGTTTGACCCTTGCCACGGTCCTTCAGAGGGAGCCGCCCTGCAGGCTGGGGTGCAGGTGATAGAAAACTCAAAGTGACAGGGGAACGAGGCGGGAGCTCCTCTGGTGTGTGAGGGGTCCGGAGGCAGGCAGCTCGGAGTAGGCGCGGAGCCTACGCGGCCGGAGACCTTCCATTTTGTTGTTCCATTGGAGGCGACCTTGGGAATGGCTCAGACGCCCCAGCTCGTTTCCTGGCCCGAAGTGGCTGTTGGAGCGCTAGCCCTCGCCCCTGCACGCCAGCCTTTGAGGGCCACTCCGAGGAAATTGCGGGTAACGCTTTTTGCGTCCCACTGGCCCAACCTCGGTCGTATGGCCACACCTAGCAGTGGGGGAAGCTAGGAAGTGTGACCTGTGTGCAGGGAAGCCGTGTGTCCTCCTAACAACCAGACGCTCTTTTCCAGAAGAAGGGGGGTGGGCGGCTGCCGGAGTCCAGCCTCGCCATCCCTGGCCCCAGCCTGCAGATGTGGAGCCGCAGGGTACTTGCAATTAGCCCAGTGCTGCATGGCCTTAAAAAGGCAGAACCTTATTAGAAAGCAATACTTTGTTAATCCCATGTGGCACTTGGGTAAAAGCAGGAACATGATTGAATGGAAAGCAGTGACCTCGTTGCCAGCTAACATAGGAGCTTAATTCAGGAGACATGAGTTGCACGGCAGCAAGGGAAGGAAGGGTCGTTACCTGGTTGGGGCATTCGGGTTCCAATGCTGAAAGGAATTGATCAGCTTAACTCCATGCACGAAGGACTCCATACGAGTTTGGGGTAAAAGACAAAAAACGGAGTTGAAGGTGGGAAGATGTGTACCGGCCCTCTGGTGGGACCCAGGAGAAGTGGGTTACAGGACTCAGCTGTGGGGGGGGGGGGGGTCTGCAGGGAGAGCTTCCTGTCTACCTCGTAGCTTCCTGTCTGTAGAACCCCGCGGAGAAACAGAGGACTCCGTCACCAGTGCGAGCATCAGCATGTGTGTGGGCCGCCCTCCTCCTCCCGGGTCCTGTGGGGGCGACACCACGGGCCTGGGCGCTGCAGGCTGCGCTTCTGGGCCGCAGCCGGGAGCCGCCGAGCTGGCGAAGCCTGCAGCTGCATCCCGGGCGGTGGGCCTGCCTGCCCCTCCTCCCTGAGGAGGACGTCGTCTCATCCCTCAAGGGTGCTCGCTGCCAGCACAGCCCTGGCGAATGGCCTGGGTGACGGTGGCCAGGGCCCTGCATTCTTTTTTATCTTTTTAAATATTTGATTCATTTATTTTTTAAGAGAGGGAAAAGGAGGGAGAGCGGGAGAGAAACATCGATGTGTGAGAGATACATGCCTCTCTCGCCCCCCAACAGGGCCCTGGCCCGCAACCCAGGCATGTGCCTCGACTGGGACTCGAACCAGCGATCCCTCGGTTTGCAGGCCGACACCCGACCCGCTGAGCCACACGGGTCAGGGCAGGACCCTGCGTTCTTGGCACAGCCAGTGAGACACGTTAGAGCCAGAGACTGCGAAGGGCTGAGTCTCTGAGCAGGCGGCTGGCAGAATTCAGTGGCACAATGCGCGTAGAGTGGGGGCCGATAGGAAGCTTTCAGTCAGTGTTCTTCCTGAAATTTTACTTATTTTTAAAAATATTTTATTTACGTATTTTTAGAGAGAGGGGAAAGGAGGGAGAAAGAGGAGAGAAACATCAGTGTGTGGTTGCCTCTCGAGTGCCCCCTGCTGGGGACCCGGCCTGCAACCCAGGCATGTGCCCTGACTGGGAATCGAGCCGGCAACTCTGGTTCACAGGCCAGCACTCAACGCTCCGAGCCACAGCAGCCAGGGCGGTGTTATCCTTATAATGCCTGTGGGCTGCGGAAGGCCTGGCAATGATACGGTCAGCTCTCGCAGCCTTCCTGCCTGGTTTTCCGTGCTTGGACAAGATGAGTGTCTGGGATTGACAGGATCCGGGGGGGCGTGTGCTCTGCTGGCTCTTGGTGAGTTACTGGTAACTCTCCTTCTTCTTACATATAGTCAGATGAAATCATTTCCTGAGCTTAATATTTGTGGTTCACTTAATTTGAAATAAAGTACAGTAAGCCTTAAGAAGTAGGGTATTGTTTATACACATGTTTAACAAAATTCTTGGTAACTAATTTCTGACTAGTGAAACTTTAAATCTGTAGGATGTATAAAAGTATCCTAAAATGTAGAGGTAAAGGGTGTGTAAAGATGAGCTCATCTTTCAAGGTTTTAGAAAGGAAACTGAAGAGGAAACTGAGGCAAGAGAAGTGAAGATGCTGAGTAAAGAGCAGTCACAGTCGACGAGTAACGGACACAGTCCTGGACCTCAGCCCGCTGCCCTGGCCAAGAAACTTCAGACCTGTCAGGGTAAATGGAAGGGACTGAGGGCAGTCCACCTGCACTGTCTTGGGGTGAACGGCAGGGCAGGACTCCTCTCTCCTCACTCAAGAATGAACAGATAGAGAAGCTAGTGTCAGAGAGGGTCCACTGGGAAGGTCCCGAGGTATAAAGGGAAATAAACAAGGCATGCGTTCAGAAGCAGAGGCAGGAGCAGACTTTGGGGGGAAGTTTCCGAGCCTTCACTCGCTGACCCGAAGGACGTTTCAAACATCGTCTCGCTTGTCCTCTGGGAGAAGTTACAGATGCTCTGAAAGATGGTGGCAGTCGGCAGACTGAGATGAGAGGGAGCTTGAGGGCTCAGAGAACGTGCAGACATGAATCACTTAGTGCCGGCGTTCGGAATTCGTGGCCCTGCAGAAAGTCAGGGGGTCGAGGGGAGGATAAGCTGATGACTGCAGGAGGGTCGGGGACCCACAGGAAACCCCAGACGTGGGGGGGTGATGGACCAGGCGGAGATCAGAACAGATGGAGGCGGAAGGAGTCTTCAGTTTTCCTGAGCTGAGGAAGACCCGAAGGGTTCATCGTGAACCAGGAAAAATTAGCAAATTAGCTGACACTTAAATCACTTAAATACGACCCAGTGGAGAGAGTATCACAGCGATACACATCACGTGATAAATACGCCGAGTTACAGAGGAGAGGCCTGGGTGCTCCAGGGTCACAGAAGAGTTCCCAGAGGAAGGGTCACCCCAGCGAGATGGGAAAGAGGGTGGGAGCGAGCAGGGAGGAGGGAGGAGGCGATGCGCCAGCTCCTTCACACCTGGGTGCGAGACAGAGTGGGCGTGGCCATCGGCCTGCTCCAGTGATACTTTGGCAACTGTTCCTGTCTGCACCAGGCTCCTTCCTTGGCTGGGAGCCACTTCCAGGGGGCTGGATGGGGGAGGGGCTGGCAGAGGGTCTGCACCCTCTCACCACAGAACATGCTCCCCCGCAGGCAGAGCGGGGATTCTCAGTGAGTTGGGTGCCTTTAAGCGCCCCCCTCCTTCCCTCGCACCCAGCTTCCCTCCACAGCCTTGTCTCCTGACCATCCCTTGTGAGGACCTGGCTCTGACCACTGAGGAGTGGATTGGAATGCAAGGGGATGGGGCGGGGAGCAAAAGGAAAGCAAGGACCTGGGCTGATCTTCAGGTGGGGTGATTACTGCTTGGGTGTGTTGAGGGTCCATCTTTAGGAAGACTGGATGGAGGGATTATTATTAAAGCAAGTCTCACCCCTTTGTAACCGAAGCCCCTCTGGGGCAGGTCCACCTGGGTCTTGCCTGCGCTGAGCCGGAGCCCGAGCCCAGCGCATCAGCCCCAGGTGTCGGTGTCCCTGCTCCCTCCCTCTCCCTGTCCCTCTCACCAGTGCTGCAGCGGGGTTTGCATCTGCCCATCTCCCCGAGCACCTTCTCTCTGTGAGGTCGTTTTGTGCAGTTCTTGAGCCATTGTTTTGGCAGCCAGTCCGGCTGGCTGGGGTGCTGGTGGGGCGGCTTAAGCATCGTGGGCTTGCTCTGACCTTCCTTTCCATGGCAGGCTGGGGGCGTAGTTCATGCATTTTCATTGTCAACACAACGGACTGTGCTGAGTACTCTTCTTGAGAACTGGGCTGAGCCAGTCGCTGTGATCAACACTCCAGAGAGGTGGCCTCAGTTCAGGGACTTAAGACATGAAGCATTTGGACCAGTGCCTGCACCACCCCCAGCACTGCCCAGTGCTGCTGAGGGCCCACTGGGGCTGCTGGTTAATGCTTGCGTGTGGTGAGCACAGCCTCATGGCCCTCTGTGCAGAGGTGCATAGGGGGATCCTGGAGCTTCGGGGCGCCTGCCAGCCGCCACGTCGGTGGTCGATGGCAGCCCCTGGACTCAGACCCAGAGCTGCTGGACTTTCAAGTCCCGCCCCTGAGGGAAGATGCGGTGGGCGCGACACCGGTTTAGCAGGGAGGTGCCCCGAGGAAGCAGTTCTGTGTTGTGGGGACAGATGCCGAGGCAGGCTAAGTGGAGGGTGCATGGAAGAGGGGCACTGGACCCACACCTGGAGGTCGGAGGAGAGGCAAGTATTCCGGGCAGAGCCCTCGGTGTGACCCATGTAGCTTCCCCCTCGCCCACGGGATGCGCCTTGGTCTGCTCTGGGCTGTGGTGAGGAGGCACTGTGTAGCCTGTGTGCGTGCTCAGTTAGTGGTGAGTCACTCGAGGGCCGTGGTGCGGCCACTCATCCCGGCCAGACTCCTGGGACCTGGTCCCCCAGGCACTCCTGTTGGGAAAGACCCCTCCTCCTCCGAGCACCGTGTTCCCGAGGGCCTGTCACTCTGCTTTAGGAATCCCCCAGCCTTCTCGGGGGCACATGTGCAGGTGGCCTGGGTTGCATCGTGTGCCACACGGCTCTGTTTCCTGTCCCTCAGGTGAGCACGTTCGGCTGTCCCTCGGGACTGCTCCGTTGCAGTTACAGGTAAAGGAACGAAGCATGACTCTAAGACTGTGCATGAAAATCTAAGCGAAATAAAACCCACCATTGCCTGCCACCCCCACAAATCGGGCTGTGTGCGTTTGCCCATTTCCCTTCCAGCCCCCGTCCACAGGGCAGGTGGGTTTGCACACAGGTGTGCGTCTTGCCGCTTGCTTCCTTTTCGCAGTTGGAAACGAGATGGCTCAGTTAGGGAATGGCCACCAGGTGGTGCCACAGCACCGGACATCCCACCCACCCCCACCTCCTCAGTCTGTAACGCCTGGTGGCGAGCCCTCCTGGAAGCGCTGGTCGGTGGGAGTTCATTCCCAGGGTTCTCTTCAGACGCTGTGCTACTCATAGGTGTTTTCCGTAATAATTTTAAAAGAAATTGAACAGAGGTGTACAAAAGGTAGAGAGTGAAAGTGTTTCACAGTGACACCTGTAAGAAGCCATGTTAAGGAGCAGTTGTGTGTGGCTATCCTTACGAACTTCTGTGTGTTCACGTGTGTGCACAGATATTTAAAACCATGTCCAAGTGTCCCTTTCTCAGCGAGGCCTTCTCAGACGTCCCCCGCCCCTTGCGAATGGTGACCCTGTCCCCTCCCCACTCTCCCTGTCCCCCACCCCCGCTGTGCTTTTGTCCCTCTCACCAGCTGACAAGCCATGTATTTTACTGGATGCTTTCTTTTTACTGATTGTCCGTTTACTTTTGGCTTTTTCTTCACTGCTCTGTGCCCAGCGCCTAACCAGTGCCTGACACACGCTAGACTTCCAGTAAATACGCGTTGAGAGAACGTTAACACGTCCTGAATTTTGGACATTGCTTCATCCGTAAATAGTGATTCATCTCATTCTTTCAAACCACTGCCTAGTGTCCCTCGAGTGGGTGCACTCCGACGGCCTGCCCTGAAACGCATGGATGCGGTTTTCCGGTGCTCCCCGGCCTTCGGTAGGCGGTGTGCAGTCAGTGAGCTTCCTGGACACCCCCGGTTGCCCGTCGGACGATCTCCATGCTCTGCTCAGACCCCGAGCTCAGTGCTTCTCGCCCAGCGTGTCCTGTGACCCTCACACCGTGCACCCCACACCCATGAAGGGTGCTGCTCTCAGCTTCTCTTCCTGCAGGTGACGAGCCTGTGCCAAGACCACACGGCTGCTGAGAGCTGAGCCACCACAGCTCTCGGAGGGGCTTCTTTCTGTATTGAGGGTATGACATCACCATCTGTCACGTGACGTCACAAACACCCTTCCCCCAGTTTGTTGGTTGTCTGTCTTCTTTTTCATAATGTCTTCGCCTAGCTGTAATTTTTAATACAGTTAAATCTGCCAATAGTTTCTTTCCTTCCTTTTCTGGCTTTTATATCACCCTAGAGAGGACTTATTTACCCTAAAATTATAATAAAAAGATTTGTGTTTTTATTAGTATTTTTATGGGAATTTCTTGTTTAAATCTTTAACCCAACAGAAATTTATTCTGTGCCCTGACTGGTGTGGCTCAGTAGGTTGGGCCTTTTCCCTCACCGAAGGGTCGCCGGTTCGATTCCCAGTCAGGGCACATGCCTGGGTTGCGGGCCAGGTCCCAGGTTGGGGTGCACGACAGGCAGCCGGTAGTGTTTCCCCAGCACACTGACGTGTCTCCCTTTCTCTTTTTCCCCTCCCTTCCCCTCTCTCTAAAGGTAAAATAAATAAAATCTTTTTTAAAAGTTTGACAAACATAAGTTTAAACAAATTTATTCTTACCTATAATATTGGGTAAAATTTTAAACTAATCCCCCCTCAAGTGGATAGTCGGTTGCTTCATGAGCATTTGTTGGATGTTCCCCACTTTCTGAAATGCCACCGAGATCCCCTGTTCGTGCTGATACGTCCGTGGTCCCGTTTCCTGGACTCTGCTCCGTCCGGCCGACACATCCGTCTCCTCCGCGGGGCTTCCTGGCAGGACGGGGCCCTTCTCATCCTACTTCTTTTTTGAAAACATCTGAGCTCTTTTTAATTATTCTTCCAGATGAAATTTTCACTCAGTTTGTTGAATTCCAAAATGAATTCCCTTGGGATTTAGCATGAGCTTACAGTTTTTATGCAGCGATTTGGGGAGAGTCTCGATGTCTGTGCGATACTGTCTCCTGATTAGGAGAAGTAAAATCTCTCTCCTTTGATTTTAAAGGCTTTTTGTCTTTTAGTAAAACTTCATCATTTGCTTCAAGTGATTTTTGTACATTACTTTTAGAGCTTATTTCCAGATAGATTTATTTTTGTTAGTAGGCTCTGGTGCCAATCCGTTTCTCGCCATTTGGCGTTTGGGTAGAGGAAGCCGTTGATTGTATGGCTGGATGTCTAACACTCATAGCTCTTTCTTCAAGCCAGTTCCATTTACTTCTTCCAGGGATTCTTACTTTCTAGTTTCTTAATTTTTTTTTTAATTTACTGATTTAAGAGAGAGAGAAAGGGAGGGGGGAGAGAGAGAAACATCGATTTGTCATTCCACTTAGTTACCCATTGTTATGCACTTAGTCATTGGTTGATTCTTGTACGTGCCCTGATGGGGCCTCGAACCCACAGCCATGGTGTATGGGGACAGCGCTCTGACCAACAGGGCAACCCGGCCAGGGCTGCAACCGATGTCTTGTTCTTCATGTTTATTATTTCTTTGGTCATTTCCACAAGAATTGAGAGGGGAAGGCAAATGTGTGAACCCAATTTGTGATCTTGAAACCAAAGTTGCCTGCTGCCCTGATTCGCACGGAGTGTGGAGTGTTACCTGAAGACAGTTTAGAACCAGCTGGATGTTTCCCTTGAACTTAGGCTCCAGCCTCGTGGGGCCCTGTGTCCGTCTCCTGGGCTGTGCCCAGGCGGTTCCCCCGCCCTCCCCCAGGCAGACCTTGCCCACCGCCTCCCTCCCTGGAGACAGCTTTCCTCTGTTCTGTGGGACGTGCCAGGCCGCGCATCATGTCAGGAGTCAGCGGTGTTTGTCAGGAAGGCCCCCAATGTGGGTGTCCTGCTCTGCCAACCTGCTTCTCCCCTCGAGGTTCCGGAAGTACCTGACCCGAGAAGGCGCAGCATCGAAGGAGAATCGGCACGCCTGCATGCTGGGCCGGGCCGAGCCCGGGCCCCCGAGCTGGGGCTCTCTGGTCAAAGCTGGTTGAAGCAAGTGATGGGCTTACTGCCCGGCGGGGCCTCCCATACCCCCTAAGCTTGATCTGTGCCTTGGGCCCTTCCCTTCCTCTGGCCAGCAGCGGCGTCTAGGAATGTGCAGGCCGGGGGGGCACACGAGGGAGTCATAGAAGGCTGAGCCCATGCAGGGCCCTGTTCCTGCAAGTGGGGAGAATGGAGGGCCCGGAACCAGGTGTGTGACCTTTTGGCTCTCAGCGATGCTTCTGAAGGGTGCAGCCCAGTTAATGACCTGAACCCTTACCAGGTAAGTCCTCTGCGTTTGACAGGGACTCGGAGAGAGGGATCCCTTGCTCTGTAGGGGGAACTGCCCCCTCCTCTCACCCTCCGTCCGTCACAGACAGCGAGTTTGGCTCACACGGCACTGGGGTAAAACCCCTGAACCTGAGCATCCAGAGCTGGGAGTCTGGGATCAGGGCGTGTGCAGGCGACGGTGAGCCCCTGGTTGGAGGCCTGGGTGTGGTGGTTGTGTGTGTGTTGGGGTGGAGTGGGATGTGAGGGTGTGGTATCCCTTTAAATTTTTTAACTTTTTATTTTGAAATAACTTTAGACTTAGAGAAAAGTTGCAAAGGAATGTAGAACATTCATGTATACCCTGCGCGCAGCTTACATGGCGCAGCTCATGTAACATAGTTATGTGGGTTAACGTAGGAGCCTTTCTGTGAACTAAACTATGGCCTTTTCCAGATGTCCCCAGTGTCCTCCTGTTTTTTTCCTGATCCAGGATTCAGTCCAGGATTCCTTCCTATGTTTAGTTGTTGAGTCTCGTTTGTCTCCTCCAGTCTGCGATAGTTCCCTAGTCTGTCCAGAAGGCCAGAGCAGACCCATGTCGGATGGAATGTGTGGTCTGGTTACGTGCTTGTTTCACATACACGTTGAGTAAAAGCATCTCATCCAAGAGGCTTCCTGGGTTAGCAACAGGGGAGTGGGAAGAGGAGAGAGGGGGGAAGGTGCAGAGAATAAGTAGCATAGATGGTGGGTAGAAAATAGACGGGGAGGGCAAGAATAGTGTGGGAAATGGAGAAGCTAAAGAACTTATGACACATGGACATGAACTAAAGGGGGGAATGTGGGTGGGAGGGGGTGTGCAGGGTGAAGGGGAATGATGGGGGAGAAATGGGACAACTGTGTAATAGCATAATCAATAAAATATATTAAAAAAAAAAGAGGCTTCCTTGGACCCGGGTGTCGTTGTAGGTGCCTGGCTGGCTGGCGCTCTTGTGGAATCGGCCTCTCCTGCCTCCCGGGCCGCCCTGCCCCAGCTCGGGTCTGAGTGGTGGCTGCTGTTCTTTCTCCAGGGGCAGGGGAAGCCGCTGACACCGAGTGCGTTGAGCTGCCGGCTGTTGCGAGCCCCCCCTCCGCCCCCAAGTCCAGGTGTGCTCGGAGTGTGTCCGCAGACTGAAGAATCGGCGCTGTAAATGTGGCTTGCTCTTTTCCAAATTAGGTAGATATTGCTGTGATCATTAAACCACAAAAACCATTTAAAAGCGTTGGTGATTTGTCATAGCTTTTCCTTATCAACTGGTTTTCCTAACAGATGTCAAAAAGAGAACCAAAGTCCTGTCCCTGTTGAGAAGGGAGGTCTGTGAAGTGCGTTTTCAGGTACATTCATAATCTGCACGTCTACTTAGGTCTGTGCGCATGTGGGTGTGTGCCGAAATGCTGCCCGCGCCGGGCGGACTGCGCAAGCGTGGGCGCAGGCACCAGCGGCTCTCGGGGTGGGGGGGGGGAGCCTTTCTTTTCTGTTCTGTTTATGTAATTTTAACATGTACGTGTATTACTTTCCTGTAAAACACTCAGGAAGCCCTCCTACCTGAAAAGGGGAGGTACCCCAGGTAGGCCTTGAGGTTTCTGAGGACGAGCTGGGCCTCCCTCAGCCCTGCCTCTCCGGCCTTGGTGCGCAGCAGGCAGCTGTGGGGGCTCGGTCAGGGCCCGCCACGTGGACTCGCGCACCGCTGCCCGGCCGTGCCAGCCCTGCCTCCGCCCTGTAACTGTGGACGCCCCCCTTGGCCAGGAAGAGACCCGTCCTGGCCCTCCCCGCTGGGCCTGCTCAGCCCCGTGCTTCATCGTCTTTTCAGGGCGTCTGCAGACCCCCAGTCTCCATTCCCAGCCCTCCCTGCCCCTGGGGCTGCTGCTCTGTCCTCCACGGGGTGCAGCGGGCCTACGGACATACCAGTGCCCCCCAGCTCATTCTCTCACCCTCAGTGGGGAGGCGAGCTGTGGGCTGTGGCACATCTGGCGGGATGGTTTGGAAGGCGTGGGGAGGGTGCGGGCGAACACCGAGGTGAACGATGGCGTTGCAGTTCTCGCGTGCTCACGGGGCCGGGCCTGTCTTTGAAAGCCGTCAGACGCTGCTGCTGCCGCCAGGAAGAGAGGTTTGGCTGGTTTGGGCAGGGTCAGGATGAGCTGGAGGTAGCCGCAGCGCCGTCCCACTCAAGGCCGGCCTTCCTGAGCTACTGGCAGGTGGTCCAGCCCCAGACCGGTGGCTGCCCTGCGGGGGGAACCTTTTGGCACTGGGGAGCCCAGCCCTGCGTCTGTGTGCGTGTGCGCACGCACGCTCCCCCTCCTAAAGTGGACCAAAAATTGACAGGGGGGGTGTGGACAGAAACCCTCTTTGTTTCCCTCCTCCGTGTCTTTGTTGCAGCTTCTGGTCTTCGACACAGGAAGGTGGAGCAAGCTCCGGCCACATCTGCGGAGAGCGACCGCCCCACGGCGAGGTCGCAGGCTCTGGACTGGGCTCGGTCCCCATTTCCATGCTCGTCTGCACATTTGGAAGAGATCACCCTCTTGTAACTGAACATTCCTGGATATGTGTATTTTCTTTGAAACAACCTCCATAAGCTTAGGAAAAAGGGGTTGGTTATTCTGCCTTCTCAACAGTGGTCTGCCCCAGAGTGCCTCATGTTATTTCCTTGGTTTCCTGAACCTGAAACCCTGAAGCAGGATTCTGAGTTTGGAAGGAAACCAGCCTCGCATCTGGGATTTTCCTGCCCCTCCTCAGGAGCCCACACACACCAGACCAGACTCTGTCATGCAGAAACAGAGACGTGGGATCGTTCTGTGGTCCTGATGTAGCTGCCACGTGCTTGCGGAGTTACATCATGAGAATCACTTTTTCTCCAGCGGTATTTTGGTTTCCAAGGAGGCATTAGCAGCCTGGGGGGGGGGGGGGTGGCGGGGCGGGGGGAGGGGAGAGAGAGAGAGTGAGTGTGTGTGTGTGTGTGTGTGTGTGTGTGTGTGTGTGGTGAGAGAGGCAGAGGCAGGGCGGAAAGGTCGGGTTCTGGTGTGTGCACATTAATATGGCCAAATGGAAAACGCCAGCGCTCTTACCCTTGGGCTCGACTGCCTCAATGCAGCAGGGAACACAGTCAGTGCGGGCATGTAAAAGTGTACCCCTAAGTTACACTGCGATTCCCCCCTGAGTGCCAGTTTCCTCATTTGTTTTAAAAAAAATTCAATGCGTGCGTATAAGTCCCTAGCCAGAGCCTGAAACAAAGCACCTACTAAGTTGTGAGGACAAGGTGATGACCGGCCGCATGCGGACTCCTCGAGGCCAAGGCCGGGGCCAGCTCGATTGCTCTGCAGCTCAGGGCTCAGGGAAAGCTCCGCCGTGCTGGGTGCTGGACGGGCGAGCGGGCGAGCGGGGGCTGCTGCCGTTGCCGTGACGGCAGTGCAGGGCCCTCGGTCAAACACACTCTGCGCCTGGCTTCTTTGCCACTGTGTCCCCAGTGCCGGTGCCAGTCCGAGGTG
The DNA here is from genome assembly GCA_039655065.1 of Glossophaga mutica. NCBI lineage: Eukaryota > Metazoa > Chordata > Mammalia > Chiroptera > Phyllostomidae > Glossophaga > Glossophaga mutica. Next base: position 212,457,905 of record CM077305.1, read on the forward strand.
GACACAGGGCGGGGTGAGGGGGGCAGCCTCCTCCCTTGTGCTCCTGGCACACCGGCACCTCAGGTGTCCTGTCACACCTCCGCGCGCTCTGCCCTTTCCTTGAAACACTCCCGCTCGTCCTTTAAGACCCAGCTCTGTGGCTCTTCTCAGCGATGTCTCCTCTGACCCCGCCGAGGGGAACCTGTGGTTGGTAGCAGCATTCGTCCTTACTGGACGCCCTCCCACCCCCACGGCACGGCAGGGTCCCGGAGGGCAGGGCTGTCTTCCCAGAGCTGGTCCGCATGCCAGGGGTCTCGGGGATGGGCGCGACGTGAGCGAGTGAATGAACTCCTGATCCGAGTGCGGCTGTTAGGTCGACACCTACGCTGGCACAGCAGCCTCAGGGCGAGCCCTTCCTGCGCCCTCACAGGCCGTCCACCTGCAGCCCCGCCCAAACCCAGGCCTGTCCCGCGGCCGGCCGGCCAAGTCAGCAGCAGCGCCTATCCGCTCCTGGCTTCGCTGCTCCTTTTTTCTTTTTTTTTTCCGCTCTTGCAACCCAGTTCTCCACACAGCAGCTGCTGCGACCCTCCCCTGCACGGAGGGCTCCGGGGTACTCCAGATAAGGCCCGAGCTGCCCACCGAGGCCTGCAGGGCCCTTCCTGCCCCGGCCCCAGCCCGTCTGTCCGCGCCTCCCGCTCTCGAATCCCCAGCCATGACCGTCCACCTCCATCCTGAAGCTGCTCAGCCCACGCGCATCTCAGGGTCTCTGCAGAGAACAGCGCTCTGTTCACGGCCGACTTCCAAGATCACATCTGCAGAGAGTCCTGCCTTGACCACCCTGGCAAACCCTGTGTTCCACCCTCTTTTACTTTTTCAAGGCGTCTCGCGTTGCCTGAAATGATCTCCTCGGCTCACGTGTGCTCCCCGACTCCCGCCCTGGAATGTGGACGCTGTGGGGCCGGCGCCTGCTCCCTTCGCGTCCTCAGTGCCCGGAATGGGGGTTGCTGACCAGGCACTTCTGCATCGGAATGGGAAAAAAATGACATTTATTTTCGCAAACTTCTAAGTGAGACAGAGAATTTCTCTCAGTTACTGATACAGACAACGAATCACAATAGCATTAATAGTGTCTGGGACTTGGTCACCTATACAAGTCACAGATATTTTCGTATCACCGAACAGCCATGGGCAGCTCCGAGTGCCTGTGCGCACAACTGCTGGGGAACTGTGGTAGTTTTCAGACTGACCAATGGATCTTGTTATTTAACTCGATAACGAATATATACGTATACATTCCCTTCCGTGAAGAAGTACGTACATTACTACGTTACAAATTGTTTCGAAAGTAATTTAATGACTGTGCTTTAATATAGTTGGTTTCCTGAGTAATCCTGTACAGTCAGCTTCCTGTGTAATTTTATTTTACGTATTTGAAAACATTTCTGTGAGAAAGGGCCCAGAGGCTCATCAGACTGCCAGGAGTCCTAGGCACAGAACGGTTTGGAAGTCCTGGCTACAGCAGTGTCTCCCTGGCGTGGGCGCTCTAGGACGGATGGGTGGATGGATGGACGGATGGATGACAGCACACTCCATCCCCGTTCAGAGGGGCCCCTGCATTTTCTGGGTCAGGTTTCTGGGGGCTTGGCATGAATTTGGTGCTTAGGAAATAGTCTTGGCCAAGGTCCTTTGGAAATCTAACTGTCCGACACTGAAGGAGGCATTTAATACAAAGTGTGGGGACCAGGCCCGGTGCTCTCCTTGTCTTTGAGACCGGGCTCTCTCTTCAGCCTCTCCCTGAGCGTCTCCCTCTGAGGGACTGTCCCTGCGCCTGGCGGCATTTGGCCAGCCTCCACGCCCGAGGGCACAGCGCCTCAGTTTAGGTAACCAGCAGAGATTGGCGTCTCAGGGTCCTGAGGTCCCAGGAGAATGAGGAGGCCACTGTGGCCCAATCAGTCCAGCCTAGGAGGCTTGGTTCGCATCTTCAGGGCCCCCTGTGAGGCGGGGAAAGGGCTCTTAGAGAGGGGCCTGGGCCAGGCTGACTTCCTGGTTGGGAGTTTGGTTCTGGACAAGGAGCTGGGACTTGGCCAGGCTTCAGGGACTGAAGGGGCATGGGCGGGGGTTTCTCCGGGCCCTGGAAAGGACCTTCCATTCTGCTTGGTTCGGTGTTTTCTTAGCATGTGAAATATCGCTTGTCTGGGAGTTGCTGCCCATAAATTAGGCTGATTTTGTCAGTGGCGAGACAGGCAGGATTCAGGTTGGAAACACGCCCTCTGTTTGCCTTTCTAGCCCAGGCTGCCCAGAGGGAGCGTGGTGGGCATGCAGAGAGGGTCCAGAGCAGACTGGCACCTCCTTCTCGCCCATCTGCCTCCAGGCCACCTTTCCCAGTGACCTTCGGGCTTGCCTTGCTCTCCAGGATTGCTTTTCTCGTGGGCACCATGCACAGATCCAGCCTGTTCCAAGTTAAATTCATCATCTTTCCCTACACATCTGCCATGGCATCTCTGTCCCTTGCCATCCTTCTGGTACCGCCAGCCAGAAACCTTTCACCCTCAGCTTGTCCTTGCTCACCCCCTCATCCATGTCTATTGAATTTCCATCCTTACAGTTAGTCGTTCAGTCTCTCCCCTTCTCTCTGACGTCACTGCCACAGCCTTAGCTCAGGGGACCTGCCTCATCTGTTGCCCGGATAGTTGCAGCTGGCTTCCAGCGGGCACCTCTGCCTTCTCCTTCCCTCCCCTGTCTACACTCTCCCTCCCCTCCCCGCCACTTTGCTGCTAACAGGTCGGTGTGGCTGCAGTTCTGTGACGCGCAGCGATGTGATAAATGCTCTCCTAGAGCTGTGCGCACATCGGCACGAGGGCTGCTGGTTTGGCTTTGGGAGGCCTGGGCACAGCCGCCAGGGGAAGCGACGCGTGAGCAGGGTCTTGAACGACGGCAGGGTGGTGGGACGGCGTGAGCCAAGGCCCCGAAGCGTGAGCTACTCTCATTCTCCATGCTTCAGGTTCCTCGTGTGTGATGTGGCTGTAATAGCAGGACCCGCCTTGGGACTGCGGGGGTGGGGTGGGTGGTCAGAGGAGCTGTGGTGTGTGAGACGCGCAGCGTGCAGCGAGCGCCTTGCCCGGGTTGGCCGTCACCCGTTGGGTCTGGCGCACGGGGCACACGGTAGCGTCTGGCTGCCGTCTTGACCTGCCCTCCTCCCCACACCAAGGTTGCGAAGTCCGGTGCCTGCGCAAGCAGCTCCGCTCGGCCCGGCTTCTGGTCGGCATGCAGGGTGCGGGCCCGGTGCTGCCGGGTGTCCCTATCTTCAGCAAAATCCAGAATTCTGTGTGAAACTTTTTAATTTCTAAACATTGGCGATTAATTTTAAAAAATCCCCGAACCTGTACGCGCCCAACAAGCTACACCTGTGGACCATATTCAGCCTCAAGGCCACCAGCTTATCACCTTTCTGCAAAGGCCGCCCCTAGGGTCATCCGCTCAAGCCTCACGCAACTTTTCCCCAGGGGCAGGATCCCGCTGGGTGCAGGGCTGGTTTTTACGAGCTCCTTTGCCTTGCAGGGCTTCTCCAGACAGGTTATGTCCCCGGCAGAGGCGGCCCTGAAGCTCCCTGCGGCCTGGAGACTATGTACAAGAGGAATGGTCTGATGGCTAGCGTGTCGGTCACCTCTGCCACTCCACAGGTACGAGACTGCGCGGTCTGGGCGGGGGCGAGGGCCGCAGGCGGGGCTCCTCTCAGCTGACCCAGGATCCCCAGGAGCCACGGGCAGCAAGGCGGGGGGCTCTGAATACCACCATTCTTAGCACGCCCAGGCCCCTGGCCACACCAGGCGTGAGATTTGGGAGGCAGTCAGTCCTGAGGATCAGTGTGTTTTCTGAAGTCGTTCTCTTCAAAGAAAAACAAATACCTGCCCAGTCCAGTCCTAGCAAGTGCCACATTCCATTTTGGTCACAAGAAGAGATCAGACCTTTCCCAAGAAAAGCTGCTGCTGATTATAAGTTACACATTCCGGAGTGAAGTCAGACAGAAGTGATTCCAACTGGCCCTGTCTTGCTATTCACCTTGCTCGGTGGGAAATGGCTGTCAGGACTGGTGGGCTGAGAGTGGCCTGGGCGAGGCCCTTTTCCCTGGGCCATGGGGGTTTGCTCTTCGACCAGTCATGGAGCAGAGGCAGGCAGGGGGAGTGGGTGTCGCCTGAGGCCCCAGGGTGCCACCGCGTCCAGTGCGCACTGCCTGGTCCTGTGATGGACCGGCAGCGCTCGGTGTTCCGAGCTCACAAGGGCCTCACAGTTGAGCTGGGCATTCGAAATGAGCTTGTGTGATCAGCTAGAAGTTCACAGGAACTAATTCGTTTTGTATACACCTTTCAAAAGTCTCCCTATTTTGCTCTGTGTTTCTGAAAAGCAGACTGTGGGCACCTTTTACAATTCCCCGATGGAACCAATATAGGTTTAAATAAAGTTACTGCATCGTCACCGCCCCCCCACCAGTGAGTATATTTGGGGCAGCTTTTGACTAAACAAGGACCCTTGTGTGAGCGTGTGTTTGAGACAGTCACGATGGGCCGTGCAGGCAAGGTTCGAACCCTGAATCCCGGGGGAGGACTCTGTGTGCTAACTGGAGGGATCAGACTTGTGTTTCTACTTACAACGAATTTCACTCCGTCGGGAGTGAAAATTCTTCCTTCTCTACTCTCTCTGCATGTGTATCCATGCGAGCATGCACGCACACACGTGTACACACATGTGTGCGCCCAGGACCTAGGAGTGTTTGATAAGCATCTGCTGAAGGAGGGAGTGAGCGTGTGTCTGATCGAAGTGCTCGGCGCCTTCCGGTGACTGAAGGACACGTGCTCACTGCACACTGGGCCCTGTGGTTTGCCGGTCCACAGGCGCTTGCGCACTCAGTCCCCACGGTGGCCCTGTGAGGTGCAGGCCGTCGCTGTACCCCCCGTTTAGAGGTGAGGAAACCGAGGCAGGTAGAGCGGGGTAAATTGGCCTCACCTCACGTGGCTGCTCAAAGCCAGGCCTCGGTGGCTCTCGGGCGGCGTGCACCTAACCGTGGTGACACTACACTGCCCTGAAGAAAATCCGCCGCGCCACCCGATCCAGCCTGCCTCCTGGAAGGCGGGTGTGGAAGTGCAGAGTGCTGGCGGTGCGGGTCTGCTCCGGGTGGGTGTGTCTGAGAGGAAGCGGTGGCAGAGGCCGCCCGTCCCAGAGGCATTCAGGAGTAGTCGGTACCACTTCTCAAAGTTGTAACACAGCTTTTCCTCGGGGGAGACTGTCTCATTCCCCACGCCACTCTTAAAATAGCCACAGCCGAGCCCACCCAGGCCCCCTGACCCTAGGGTCAGCGTCTCCCCATGGGGCGGGCAGAGCATTCTGCCAGTTGCTTTGCGAGCTGCATGTCCTACCACCCACACAGCAGCCCTGGGGAGCAGGTTCCAGTGGGGCCATTTCACAGATGGCCACTGAGACTCGGAAAAATGAAGTCACTCGCCGGAGGTCAGACAGCCGCTCACGTGGGCTGGCATTCAGCCAGGCCTGTCTGACCTCAGCGCCCTGAACCACCACCGCACGTAGCTTCTTCAGGTTGTCTGGAGTTTCTGGTCAAGCAGACTCATTTGTAAGACCCTTAAATGACAGTCCTATTAAAGTCTACAGGTTTAAGTTTCTGTTTCTCCTTTTAACCTCACATTTTCAGTTGTTGACTATTGGTTTCCCTCACTGGCCGAAAAACACTCTAGTTTCCAGTAAGATTGCAAAGTTTTTCCAGATATAGCCATTTTGGAAAGAGTGAAATAAAGAGGAATTAATAAAAGCATATTCTCTAAGTCCCAGTCCAAGATGTTGAGGTTAATGAAAACCACAAAATCCCTCTTCATGGATTGAGACGAATAAAACCATTTATGAATGGGGCACAATTTGGGGGTGGTAAGTGTGACTGGTTCCCCAAAGTAGAATTTGATGAAACTGAAGAGAAGGGGCGTTCGACATTCTGGGGTCCCTGCAGTGTTGGGTTTCACGCAGCCGGCCAGAGCTGGGGCGTTGCAGCTTGCTCTGTTCCGGGACACCCTTTCCTCCCTCTCAGGGCCCACAGTGCTCTCCCTGACCAGGGGCTCTACTAAATATAACTTGTACGCCGTCGCCAGTGCCAGCTGGTTGCCTCTCACCTCATCAGCGAACAGGCTTTGAATTCCAAGTGGCCCATGCATGAAATAAGCCTTTGGAGCCAGTTTAACATTTTGTGTGATGATTTTCTGCAATGACTTCAGTAGGAAAAAAAAAGGTGAAGCTGGGTGGTGGTTGCAAGATGTAACAAAACAGGAGATCGCAGGCCCCCTGAGATGTGGAGGCCGGCTCTCTGCAGGAGGAGTGGGCTGTCTTTCGGGCCTGGCCACCACACAGCCAGCGGGGGGCAGGTGGGGTGCAGTGTGGAAGGTGTGCGTTCTGCGGTCAGGTGGGTACAAGGACAGGGTCACGCTCCCGTTCTTTGCTTTCCTAGCTGAGGTACCTTGGGGAGGGAGCACTGCCCCTACTTCCTCAGCTGCAGAATGGGAAGACTAACGTCTTCCCATGATAACAACACTGAGTCTTGATAACAACACGGAGTTGCTATGAGAATGAAGTGAGATTACGCATATGCAGTGCTTTAGCGCTGTGCCTGGAACAGAGCAAAGCACTAAGCAGCAGAAGCTTTTCTCACGACAGTCTGTCACCCTGGCCGCCTCAGTTCTGAGGTGTGGGGGGCCATGGTGCTGGCGTCCTCCAGGCTTCTCAGGTGGCACCGTCTCTCCCCTTCCTCCCCAGGGCAGCAGCAGCTCAGACTCTCTGGAGGGCCAGAGCTGCGACTATGCCAGCAAGAGCTACGACGCCGTGGTCTTCGATGTCTTGAAGGTGACTCCCGAGGAGTTTGCTGTAAGTAACAGCACTGATGGGGTGCTGGGCCCATACCTGGGGGCTAAAGGGGGTCACTGCTCAGGGCTGTTGCCCAGATCGGAGACAAGCCATATACCCACCAATAGGGGATTGTTGAATAAAATGTTCTTTCTGACATACCACCCAATGTTAAACAGGATGCCTTCGATCTGGAAACGAACCACCTTGGGAGGCCTACACATACATGTGAATAGCAAGTGGGAGGAGCCAGTTACAGCACAATTTATAGAGAATAATGCCATTTTTAAAAAGCATGTACAATGCACAAATATTTATATTTACATAAGAAAAGGTCTAGATTTAATGTTTACATATTTTTAAAAAGATTTTATTTATTTTCAGAGAGAGGGGAAGGGAGGGAGAAAGAGAGGGAGAGAAACATCAGTGTGTGGTTGCCTCTCACACCCCCCCAACTGGGGATCTGGCCCTCAACCCAGGCATGTGCCTTGACTGGGAATTGAACTGGCAACCCTTTGATTCTCAGGCTGGTGCTCAATCTACTGAGCCACACCAGCCAGGGCCAGTGTTTACACATTTTAAATATTGGGATGTATACAGCCAAACATTTGATTTACTATAGTTTCTGGTTATAGGATTCTAGGTAATTGAAATTTAATTTTTTTAATTTTTATTTGTAAATTTCTATAATGACTTTTTTTTTTACAATAATACATAGTATTATTTGAGCAATTTTTATAATGGTAAATTCTTAAAAATTTGTTTTTTCTTCAGCCAGTGTGCTGCTGCTGCTGCTCCGACCGAGGGAGCCTTCTCGTGGTGGGGGGGCAGAGTGGGCTCCCCCTTCTGCCACGACTTGGTTTCTTCCTTTTGCACTTTACGGGCCGCCCTGGGGCCTGGTTGGGAGTCTGTCCCAGGGCTGCGGGTCTCTGCAGAACCACGGAAGTGTCTCCCCCCAGGCCCACTTCACCCTGCCCCCCTTGCTCCAGCAGGTTTCGTGCCCTCCACGGTGCCACGGGAGCCACCTGGGCTCCCTCTTGTCGCCCTGCCATCGTTGGCTCTCACGTCCACTTTGCCCGTGCCACGCTGAGCCCGCCACGTGTATCTCCTTCTTCAGTGTGTCCGAGGGACTCTTTAGAGCCTGTGTAGTGGGTCCCTCGTGCTCGAGTGAGACCCAGAGCCACTGCCAGGCCCCCAGTGCCTGCTGTGGTCTGGCCAACCAGCTTGCTCTCCAGCTACGTGGCGGCTGCCTTTCTCCCCCGACTCACCGCGTCCCCCTGCTCAGGGCCCTGTGCTTATTCTTCCTGCCGTTCCCTCGGCTCTTGCCCACGTGTCTCTCAGCCTCCGTTCCAACGTCAGTCCTGGGAGAGGGCTTCCCGGTAGCGTCGCCCCACCGCTCCCTCTTCCCTTGCCCGGCTTCACTGGCTTCACATCTCTCGTTGTTTCCGAACATCACGTTACTTAATAATGTTTTATGGCGTGTTTTTTTCCTACTGGAATGTAAACTTCCCAAGGACAGAAACTCCATCTGACTTGTTCGTGGCTGTGTCCCTAGTGCGCAGAGTAGTGCCCAGCTCCTAGTCGGTGCTCCGTGAATCCATGTGGACTGGCAGGCAGCAGGCCCCGAGCAGCCTGAGGCGGCAGACCGTAGCGCCCGGTTTTCCAGTAAAGAAACTGAGGGTCTAGGAGATTGTTCTCCCGGGTCGGGTGCGGATACAAAGTCTGAAACCTTCGTGCACGCAGGGGCGGCTCCCCCTCTGAACCGCGTCTAGGCCCGTGCCGAGCGTCTTCCGTGTGTCTTCCAGTCTGCTTCTCGCGACAGCCTGGGACATCAGGTGTACTCATCCTCCTCAGCGCACTAACGAAGGAGCAGGTTCTTAGCAAACGCACCGATTCACACAGGGAGTGGCGCGGTCTGTCGGGGATTTAACACTGCGTGTCTGTCTGACACTCCAGGCCAGCGCCGTCGAAGAGATGGAATCTGAGCCTCATCTGCGGCTTCTCAATTTTCTAGTCGTCCCATAACAAAGAGGTGAAATTGGTTTTACAAATATATTTTATTTAACTTAGTACATTTAAAATATTATCGTTTCAACGTGTTAGCAACGTAACATTATCGAAATACTTTGTATCCTGTTTTCAAAGTAAGTCTTCCGAACTCGGTGTGCATTGTAAATGTAACGTGCGGGTCACACTTCAAATGGCCGTGTGTGGCTAGTGGCCGGTTCGCTGGGCCGTGAGCCACAAGGCTCTGTTGCCTCTTCCTCAGAAGGCTTCAGGGGCCTTGCTGCCTGCTGGCTGAGCTTCTACATTCTATTTGCTTTTGTTTGCTTGTTGCATTTTTGAGTTGTCTTTTTTAGCTTCAGGAAAGGAACGAAGCAATAACGAGGTTTGAAGTCCCTTTACAGTTGTTGATTGTGAGGAATGGCGGAGAACTGGGCTGCACGTAGAGTAACTCCTTGGGGAGACTTTGGGCCCCGCTTTCTCGTCTGAGCCCTGGAGTGATGCTTGGCCTCTCCCTGGGCAACTTTCTGAGGCTGGAGAACTACAGGGAGGGGGGTGAGGGCATTGAGGGTGCAGTGCTTACACTCTGGCTGCCCCTGCCAGAGCTGACGTCTTTAGCTTCGGTGTGAAGCCAGGTCCCCTGCAGCCCTTGGTCTCCGGGGAAGCATAGGAGTTGCCAGGCATTGGAATCGAACCGGACCACCTGGTATTTTAGTTTCCTGTCTAATAATATGAAAGAAAGAAACAAGCGAGACACAAAGGTCCATTAAAAATGACTTACATGATTTTGGGAAGCTGGTGGCGACCAGAGCAGAGCGTCCTGTTCTTTCTCAGTCCCCACGTGGCACACTCGGAAATCCACTCACAATATCCACAGTACAACTAGGTGGCAAGTCATCCCCGTCCAACCTGAAACACGGGTGCTGGACATGCGCCACCATCCAAACCTGCAGAGTGTCAGCATCTGTATAGGGGAAGGAGCATGGGGGTATCCGGCAAACTTGAGAACAGGAGGACTCTAGAATTTTCTGCCGGAGTTCGCTGGGAAGTTTGGCAGGTTAATGTCAGAATAGCAACTGAAACTGAGAAGGATGTCGAGCACTCGCATGATTGATGGGTGGCAGAGATCTGTGGACTGGCCCCTATGCTCTCTTGAAACCAAGACACCAGGGCTCACCTCCAGGACAAGGCTCCATGCCAACGAGAAATTCTGTATGGGGTGGAGTCAAAACGATCAGGACAGGGAAAGTTAGGGTTGAGGAAAAAGAAAATTAAAAATAAATAAATAAAATGTGTGTGTGAGAAATCTCAAAAAGCAACTGCATGCCTTTAAAAAAAACAATATTATTTATTTATTTAGTTTTAGACCGAAGGGAGGGGAAGGAGAAAGAGAGGGAGAGAAACATCAATGTGTGGTTGCCTTTCACATAGCCCCCAACTGGGGACCCAGCCTACAACCCAGGCATGTGCCCTGACTGGGAATCGAACCAGTGACTCTTTGGTTCACAGGCCGGCATGCAATCCACTGAACCACACCAGCCATGACAGCAACTGCATGTTTTTGAACGCTATGTGAAGGCCGTCAAAAGGGGAACTATATGAAGTCAGAAGAGCTACCTAAAGAGTTCAGGAAAGCTAATTTTGCATAAAAATAAGATGAAATTCCTTCTGTCGAATCTTTAAGTTATTATAAAAAAAAGTAAAGAGAAGATCCCTATGGATAATGAAAGGATGCCAAAAAGACATGCCACAAAGCAATCAAAAACCGTAATTCTCTATTTCAAACTAAGCTCAGAGACATTGAGGTTATGCTGTGAGCCTTAAACAACATGAATCTGAAGTAGAAAAATTTTAGGAATGAGGTGACAGAACTTAGGAGAGAATGAAAATAAAAATATAATTCTGGAAATGGAAGTTGAACTAGAAGAAACACAAGAAGAGATAAACATAAGAGAAAATGACTGAAAGCAGGAAAATTACTAATGTCAAATGAAGAAGGAGATATAATACTGAGAAAAAGTGACAAATATTGATGATAGGCAAAGAAGACCCAACACACAGATAAGAGATACCTGGAAGGGGAGAACAAAAAGGCAATGGAACTGAATGGGTACTTACACTACAATTTAAAGAACTTTCATGAAGCAAAAGATTCAAAATTCCACGTTGAAAGAGCCCGTGATAAAGACAGCCATGTTAACCCAGAATCATCAACACGGTTGACATGTTCTTGGTAACCTACTGGACGTTAGAGGAAAAGAAAGTCCTTTGGGCACCCAGACGAAACAGCCAACGGCTTATAAGAGAAATAACATTGGATTACCATTAGTCTTTTTGACAGAAGCACTTTTTTGCCAAAAGAAAGTAGAATAACAAATAAATCAAGGAAAGAAAAGAAAATGTGAGCCAAAAACTTTATATCCAGCAAAACTTTCTAGTATAAAGGACACTGCTGAACGATTATGAACATGCAAGGCCTTGGAGAATATTCCTCCTGTGAGCCCTTCCCAAGGAACCTGCGAGAGAACAAGCTCCAGGCGATGGAAAGGATTAGAGAACCGTCCCTTGCCAGACTGGCGGAGAGCAACAAGCACGCACTCACAGTAGCCTCAAGACTGAAGAATTAAAGGGGAGGAGGTTCGGTGTATAATGGCTGTGTGCCCGTATAATAGACACAGTATGACTAGTATATTTGGTGTAAATTACAAAAAAGGAGAAGGGAGAGAACACATGCAAAATTTCATAACTTCCCTCGGTGAGTATACTGACAGTGTCAGCATTAGTGGTGTTGTTCTGAGACCATCGTGTGTACAGTACAGGAGAAAGTGAGTGACCGGTTATGGGGCACTGTAACCCTACACACCCTGTGTCCTTGAGACCAGGATGTTTGGTACGGAAGAAAGGAGGTATAGATGTAACAGAGAAGAAGTAAGTTGAGGTGGGGGGGACGTTCTGAATTTGAATCTGAAATATCAGTATGAATTCCAGATCGAGGTCTTGGAATATTATTTGTCACTAAAAGACTCCACAGCTTCCCAGATAACTGGTTGGTCCCAAGTCTGGGACAGGACGTGTTCAAGATAACCTGGTGCATCCTTCCAATATCAGCAAGAAGCGATCAAGGACTACTAGGGTCGTGTCAAAGGGACTCAGGAGCTAGCTAGAGGGAACTCCCACTGCCCGGTGATGGGACAGTATGAGCTGGAAAAGGATAGTAATTGCAATTGATTGAGACCCATCAAACAATAGGCCATCACTGGATGATGATAGGGAGCCAATTTATTTTCTTAGAAACTGAGAAATATAAGGACAGAATTTGTCCTGCATTTTACCTTTGAACTATTCTGGGTAACTAAATAGTAGGTGAGAGAGAGTTTCTTTTTATTAATTTATTCCAGTTAATAAATGGGAAAGAAATGATAGAATTAGAACAGCATCACGTTGTGACTTCAGCGTGGGAGTAGATCTAAGCATTGAACATCAGCAGCCACTAGCATCACAAAAGGAGAGGAATTTTGTGCCTCCCAATGAAACAGCACAATACCACTCACCCCCAGCCCTGCCACGGGGTCAGACCAGTGTCTGATCCGGTCTCTGGGCCCAGCCGCCAGCTGGCAGGCAATGCCGAGGGCAGAGGAGCGCGCCGACCCGCGCCGTGAGCGTGAAGAGCTGTGGACGTCGGAGGGTTGGATTCCTCAGCAGATGCATTGTAAGGGACAAAAGGATGGAGGGAGCGCCTGTAGATTAAAAGAACTTAGAAGTACACACGAAATTAAAAAAAGGCAAGATGACGCTGAGATGCCGTGGTACGCACACTTGGTTGACAGAATTATGAAGACGTTTGAGGAAAGTCAGCACAGTTGTGACTTCTGATGGGAGGAAGGGACTCGTGGTCGGGACCCAGCACAGGGAGGAAGTCTGAGGAGACTTGTTTTACATTGTGGTAAATTACATGTGACCTAACAGTTACCATCCTAGCTACATATTTTAAAATCCTTACTCAATGCTATGTTTATTGGTTTGAGGGAGAGACACACACATACACATTGATGCGAGAGAGAGACACAGATCGGCTGCCTCACGTACGCACGCCGACCAGGGATCCGACTTGAAATCTAGGTACGTGCCCTGACCGGGAATCGAGCCTGCAGCCTTCCGGGGTGTGAGACGACGCTCCAGCCACCTGAGCCACCCGGCCCGGTCTACCACCTCAACTGTTCTTGTGTGCGGATCAGTAGTGTTAAGCCCATTCACATTCTTGCGCAGCCAGTCTCCAGAACTGTATTCATCTCATCTCGCAAACCCCAAACTCTGTACCCATTAAACACCTCTCCACTCCCCACTGCCCTCAGCGTCATCCCACGTTCTGTCTCTGTGAATCTGACTACTCCGGGTACCTCCTATGAGCGGAATCACTCAGCATTTCTCTTTTTGTGCCTGGCTGATTTCACTTAGTGCGACGTCCCCGAGGGCCATCCACCTTGGGGCAGGTTGAGATCAGAATGTCCTTCCTTTTCATGCTGGATAATAGTCCATTGGGCATGTGTACTGCACTTTTTTGGTCTGTTCATCTATTGATTGGCGTGGCTATTTTTGGACCTGGGTGGTGGCCACAAGGTGTTTATTTATACTACTATTGTAGGTCATCAAACCATGCCTTCGTTTAGTGTGGTTTTCTGTAAGTATGTGATACTTCATAATAAAAAGGCTTAAAATTACTTAAAAGGTTCTGATTTTTTCCTGGGGGTGCTCTACAGACAGGTCGCAGTCCCCTTATTCCTCAGTGGCTGACAGAAGCGAAAAGCATCGCGGGAACCTGCCTTTATCACCAGTCGATGGATCACGGACATCTTTCTAGGTCCACACGGATAGATCCAACTCTCTGTTTTAATGGCTGCATGATGTTCCAGAGTCCGGGTATACCATGAGTTCTTTTTTCCAACAGGTCCCTTTTGATGGCCTTTTCGATGGTTTCCAGTTTTTGCTACTAAAAATAACGGTGCAGTAAACCTCTCTATTTCTACCTGTAGCAAAATGGAGACCTCTACACAAGGTCTCCTTCCACACCGGGGCTGTTCCATCCTTCCGAGTGGGAGGGGGGGCTGGGTCGGCAGTGGGCTCATTTCCCTTTTTGGGAGATGGTATCAACGCAGTGAATGATCCCGGAGCAAGGCAAAGTTGCTATAAAAACAATATTGAGATGATTAGCAGATTTTGAATGTGGACTGTATATTAGATGATACTGTTGTCCTAGTGATAAATTTCCTGACTGTGGTAAGTTTACCATTATGTAAGTGGTCATCTTGTTCTTGGGAAATAACATGCCGAAGGATTTAGGGGCGAAGAGTCATGGTATTTGCATTTTACTCTCAAATGGTTCAGAAAAAATGTGCATATATAATTATATACATAGACATAAAGCAAATGAGGGAAAATGTTAATAATTAGTTAAGGTAGTGAAAGGTGATAAGGGTTCATATTATTCGGGCAACTTTTTTGTAAGTTTGACATTAAAAAAAGTTAAAAACTTTTATGAGTTATTACTGGATTACTTTCCAAGAAGAACAAACAGAGCAGAAGCAGCGCGAAGTCCCATCAGCCCAACGGCACTGAGGGATGACGAGGCGTATCTTCCTGTCGAATTTGCGTTCACTCGACTCCGGTGGCTCTAAAGCTGTGCTGGAGCGGCTTCCCGCGGCCCCGGGAGGAGAAGCGGGCATGTGGGTTTGGACCCGGTGGCTTCATGTTCTGTGAGCCCTCCTGCTTCTACACTGGCGGAGCGATCTGAGCGCACGTTGAAAGAGAGCCTCCGCTGAGGCTCCCCACTGATTAGCCCACAGCTGTTGTTGTTGTGAGTTTATTTGGGGGCTGGGAGGCCCTTAAACTGAGATTGCAGCTGGGAGAGGAGGACCCAGGGTCGCTGCTGGAGAGGAGACACTGCATTTAACGTGCGCAAGACATTTCTCTTTTCTTTTTGGCTAAGCAGCTTTCATTTATCCACAAACTACCACCTTCGTCTTTAGGGCCACATTGTGCAGTGCTGCTGTAGGTCTTTCCGTTCTGAAGGATTCGTAGCGACAGAAATGTTTTGAGATATGCGGCGTTTGGCCATGTCCCTAAGAGGCTGGAGTTTTAAGAGGAAGGAGGACATGGGAGAAGGGGTCAGGATTGAAGAAAGCATTGCCAAGTGACTAGTTTAATTGGACATCCTGTGTTGAGGCTTTACTTCCAGAAATAAGGAGAAGCCATTAAGATGCCTGTTCGTGAGTGTTCTCATCAGTCCCGGCACGTGCTCCCCACCGCTCGGGTGTGCTGCTTGGAAATGAGAGTCTGGTTGTCTTGTGTTTCTGTGGAGGTGGTGCCACACCCCTGGGGGACGCCCTTTCTCTCCAGGAAGTGGGGGGCCTCTCCCCAGGGAGGGCTGAGAGCTTGCTGTGGAGAGGGACAGGACCTGAGCGCCCCCCTCAAGCTTTTGGTAAAACTGTCTGCCTTGGGGTTCCCCAACTTCCCGGGAAGGACTACTCACCAGCCACCTGTTTCACAGGTGATTGCCTTGTAGTAAAATGCTCTGAAATTTGTAATTGGATGATTTTACCTAGATATTGATATATCTTGCTCTGGACACTGCATCCTTTTTGGTTGGAATTGAGAAGATAGAAACAGAACCCTCTGGAAACCCTCACATTGTGTGTTTGGGACCAGCCAGTCTATTTTAAGTCTGGTGACCCCTGTTGATCTTGTTTGTTTAGAATAAAACACTTGAACGCATTTTCTGATCCATGGTCAGCAGGGATCAGAATGTTCAAAACTTGGACCATCCAAAAAGTATATGAAACATAAAGTCACTGTTTTAATAAATCATTCGGAAATTCAGTAGCAAACCCTAGAACTGACGGCAGGATGGAAAGGAAGTTTCCTCATTTTCACATTAGCAGACTTTTGGTCCTTTTCCTAAATGACATTGCAAACATCCTGCCGGCTCTCCCGGATAGGGAGTTAGCTCGAGCTGCGGGGGAGATTTCCAAGGCCCTCTGAGCTCCCGGCTCAGATCGGCTTTCACAAGGCCTTTCTGTTCCCTGGGACGGCAGAATTAATCCGAGTGTCGGAGCGCTGGGCCAACCATCTCCACGGGCCGGGCAGGAGAAGTGCCAGTCTGTTTGCTCTGCCTCGGCCAGGCCCCTCGGCCTAGAGGCCTGAGGGCATAGTCGTCACTGGACACCCAGATTGCGAGGGCCAGGTCCACATGTGCTGGTGTCCAGTGCCCCCTCGCCACCGGTGGCTGGACCGGGAGGTGGGGGAGGGCAGCTTCCCAGGCGCTTCACTCCAGGGCTGCCCGCTGTCTCTCTGCCGGGCTTCCGCTCGGTGCCCGTGAAGAGCACCAGCCTTTCGGAGGGGGTGGAGGGGCCCCCGCCGACGCTGCCTGCTTATTTCCCTTCCTGCTCAGAGACGTTCTCCCCCGCGTGCGTACGCGTAGCTTCTCTCTCTCTGGGCTCGCGCACCATGCCCAGGCCCACCCCCAGCACACACGTATGCAGAGAGCATCTCTCAGGTGCCCCGCCTTCTGCGCCTTTTGTCTTGAATTTTCACTGAGATCCTGTGAGACAGAGAGTGTCGTTTCCGTTTTCCAGCTGTGCACCTGAGACTGGGAGAGCTGTCAGATGTCACACAGAATATTGCTGTTAGGTGACAGTGCCAGACACGTACCCGCGACCGCGGATTCCAGAGCCCGTGTTCGGTCCTCAGCATCGCATTCCCCCGTTGACCTGTGTTGGGTGGACAGGGCGTTTTCTTGCAGTCGGAGGCACCCAAGGGCCGTCAGCTTGCCTTTCCCTGGGCTGTCACAGCACGTCTGCTGTCTGACACCTGGCGCCCCGTGTGGCCTGTGGAGACAGGCCGTGCTCTGGCCGGAGCAGTTGCTGGCAGTGATGCCTCTATCACGTTGCTCAGTGAGCCGCTGACGATGGGAACCGCCTTTAACCTGACTGACAGCATCAGTGCCTCTCAGCTAGTTGTGGTGAAGGGTCCATTTGCTTTCATTTCCAATCTATCGAAGACTAATACTTTAAAAAATACAGTAAGAGTATTGTGGCAAATTGCTATAAAAGTTTCCAAAAGCTTGCTCCCAAATTCTGTAGTTATCTCATGTGCTGTGGGCTGGGGAATAAGCAGTTTGTGGCCCAGCACTGGTCTGCAGAGGCATCTTGAATATCCTGCTACCATATAATTTTGAGGAGCCTTAGACTTCAGAAGAAATGGACAATTTCTATAAGCCATGATTTAAAAAATTAAATTGAGAGTAATAGTGTCTTTGTTTAGCATTCTAATTTGCAGTATTGCCAACTTCTTAAAATTACAAAAGTAAATCATGCTTGGAAAAAATTTAAATTGTACAAAAATATCCAAAGTAAAAAAATGTTCCCCTTCTTCTCAGTCCCACACTTCAAACTATTACCAATTCTTAAGTTGGACGTTCATCTCACGTCCAAGAAAGAAGGGTGTGGATCAAGATTTATGGTGCAGGGAGGGATGGGAGAGGCATTTTAGAAATTTGCCTGTTGTTTTACTCTATTCTATCTTGATTTTTATTCAAGGGGTTAAGTGTAACTGTTAAGAATGTGGTGCTGCTCCGTATAGACTCAACACCTGTGTGCTTTCTAACGCCGCCTGTGCGCTTTCTAACGCTGCCTCTCTCTCGTTGCAGAGCCAGATCACGCTGATGGACATCCCCGTGTTTAAAGCCATCCAGCCGGAGGTCTGTACCTTGTCCTTTATGCCATTCCCACAGCCACACGGAGTCACTCTGTGTCCCAGTCTCTCTCTTGAAGTCTTTGTGCACGCATGTGGTCGACCCCAGCCCCATTAAAGAGACTCCCAGAGACACCCCACTCCCGATGGTGCTCACTCTCTGAGCCTGGTGTCTGGACTCTCCGGAGCAGGCCCCCACGTCTGGCCCCCACCTCTGGTCCCCTCTGGCAGGGCTGCGGCCCTTGGCGCCCGTGGCCTCCGTGCCTGAGCCGGGTCCCCCCACACTAATCGCTCGTCCCAGGCTCCACCTGCTGATGATGGTCTCTGTCGAGATGGGGGTGTGAGGGAACGTTTTTTCTAGAGAGTTTTCTTTCTGTTGGTCCCAGATGCTGGCGGTTGCCTTGTATCTGATTTGAAGCCAGGCGTTGTAGCAAAACACACACATATTTACGTTAGATTGCACTGAACGTTCGTAGAAACAGCACACTCAGTAAGGAAGAAAAAGTTGACCGGAAAAAGTTGATTTAAAAAAATTCCTGGAAATGCTTAGCGGTTGAGAACGAGGCTTTATAGTTATTTCAGTCAGGGTTCTTTTTCATTAGCAAGGTAGAAATGCATTTCAAGGTAGCTGTGATAAGCTGCGGAGGAATTCATCACAGGGATAAAAGGGGCATTTCACAGAGTACGTGGATGTGGGGTCTGGCAGCCTGGAGAACCAACCAGAACACAAGCCATCTTTGCTTCTTGCCCCCGCTTTTCCCTCTCCTTCTCTCTTCTGTCTTCACTCCTGTCTGCCTGCGCGGTTTAACCCGGCCTCCCCACAGGGCCCGCATGGACGTGGTCCTCACCTAAGCCACCTTCTAGACCGAGACCAGCAACTCTCAGGCCAGCCCAGCGGAGCCGTGTGTCCAGTGCAGGTTCAGTGACTGAGGTCAGGAGCGCGTGGCCAAGACGAGCAGCCGCAGCTGAGGGACCGGCCTCATGAGTGGGTGCAGATTTCAGAGAGGAGGGGTGCAGAGATACGTCAGAAGGTGTCTGCCGCGAGCACAGGTGGCTGCCGTGCGTTCCAGAACACTCCTGAGGTGCTCTTCCTACAGGAGGGTAGCTGTCAGGCCCAAGACAGGCAGCAGTGAACACAAAGTGAAACAGAGGGTCTGGGCCTCTGGGAGCTGGTGTCTCACCTGTGCGGGCGGCCAGCCTTCCGGCGTCTCCGGGCCGTGCTGGAAGAAGAGTTGTCTCGGGCCACAGGTTAAATACATTGCAACTTGTAATCACACACACACACACACACACACACACACACACACACAAAATCTTGTCATGTTTTAAGTAAATTCACGATTTTGTGTTGGGCTGCATTCGTAGCCGTCCGGAGCCGCATGCAGCCCGCAGGCCGCCTGTTGGACACCCTGCGAGAGATTAGGAAGAAAGGAGCGTTGTTAGCTGCTGTCAGCATTTAAGGGAAGACAGGGCGATGGTCCGCGTTGTGTGTGCACACGCGTGCGTGTTGTGTTCCATTAGGTTTGGGGAGCAGAGCTGTGTTTGCTTTCTTGAACTGGCTGGCTTCCAGTCTCTCTCTGTTTTATCTGGTGTGGAGTTATCTGTCCTTTCTAATTAAAACAACTCACTCACTACCTCTTGGAGCCTTTTGGGGGAGTAGGGGGTTGATGGTCACCTTAGTTCTCAGCTGAAACTGTTTCTGATCACGTTCGCTGCTCAGCTTGGATCTGGAGTGGCTCAGACGTTTGGATCTTCCTTCGTGTCCCATTGAAGAGGGCAGTCCCGCGCGCTGTGAGCCCTGAACCCCGAACCTGCACGTGCCCAGGGAGGACGGGGTCGCCGCTCAGGCTGACTGTGGGAAGAGAAGGGTGGGGAGTTCTTCAGAGGCACAGGTGGGGGCAGACTGAGACTGTCCCCCAGGGCACTGCAGTTTGGAAGGTGCCTCATCCAAGGCATAGCTGGTTTCAAGTTGTGACAAGACAAAAAGGTGGAGGTGTTTTTGCTTTCAAGATTCTCTTAGCTTGGAGAAGTGGTTCTCAATTGTGGCTATGCATCAGAATCACCTGGGCAGCCTCCGAAACATGGGGTCCCAGGTGCCACCCAGACCGCTGAGTCTGCATCTCTGGGTTGGGGTCCAGAACCCAGTAACCCTATTTTGTAAAAGCTTACCAGAGGATTCTGGGGCAGAGTGCAGATTAGAAACTAGTTGCTTTGAGGTATCTGGAGAAACCCCAAACTTGAATGCCTTGGATCTATGATACATTAGCTAAAAATGGAAGCATTTGTTCCTCATTGTCATTGTCAACATTGTGGTTAAAAGGCGGACCCTGGGAGCTACCCCAGCTTTTTCGCTGTTTTTATTTTTGTTAGCAGACTGAAAACTAGAATTGTTTTCCCTTGAAGATGCCCACCACATTGTGGCTAGACCACCCCTGAGTTGGAAGGACATGAATAGGGGACAGTTTTAAGTTTGTTGTAGGCAAGACTTTCAGGGAGCAGAGGCCAGCATCTGAGAGTAACGTGGGCCCCGTGCGTGACCCGGGCTCCCTGAGGGCGAGGAAACCTGCGGACTGGTGCCGTGGGCCCTGGCTGTGCATCAGTCGGCGGGGGGCTGTGCCAAAAACCCAGGTGCCTGGGCTCCATCCCTAGAGGTGCTGGTTCCTGGGGTGAAGTGGGCTGGGAGCCTGTGTTCCGGTCAGCCCGTCACTGTTTCTTTTGATGCCTGCATTGTCCTGTCTCCAAACAACGGGAGCCCTTCCGTGTCATCTCCTGTAGCAGCATGGCCTGTTCACTTTTTATGACATCCTTGCTCTTTGGG
This sequence comes from Glossophaga mutica, assembly GCA_039655065.1. Lineage (NCBI taxonomy): Eukaryota > Metazoa > Chordata > Mammalia > Chiroptera > Phyllostomidae > Glossophaga > Glossophaga mutica. The sequence continues at coordinate 212,478,345 of CM077305.1, forward strand.
ACAACAAGAGATGACCAGTGTGCTGTCGCACACTTCCTCCCGAAGACCTGGATCCGGGCTTTCGTTCCTTCAGGGGCGCTGGCTTCTGTTAGTGGAGAAGAATATTTAGAAACCACCACCTGGGTGCAAGGACACTCATCGCTGCTGGGTTGCTAGGTCTTTTCAGTGGACAGGGCTAGGACACGTTTATTTTTTGAAAGGAAAACTCATGAGATTATAATTAGGGCAGGTGGTGTTATTCCTTCACAATTCTTCCCTCCTCATCCTTGTCACAGCTTCCCTGTGGGGGGTGCATGTTGCCCCCTTGTATGGATTTTGGGCTTGGCCCTGTGACTTCGGCACAAGTGGTAGTGATGCAAGTGGTGGACTGGGGTGGTGAGCGGAATTCCCACCCTCCGTGGTGTGCCGGTAGCTATTGCTCGTTCAGCCTAAATCCCAAACCCAAAGCCTGAATTCCAGCCCAGCCCAGCCCGGCCCAGCCCAAGGGAGCCCGGCAGAGGTCGGCCACACTGCAGTCACTCCGCAGACCTCCGAGCGCGGCGTGAACATTGTTGCTGCAGGCCTCTGCGATCGGAGGGCTGGGCGTTGTACCACATTGTCTTGTAGAAACGTGACCGACGCAATGCTGATCTTCCCATTCCCAGTCTTACGTTACAGGGTTTGAACTTACTTCCCTTGATTTTTACGTGTTGTTTTTGACATTGACAATTTGATCCTAACAACCTTAAATAATTACTTTTTTTGTATTATCCCATCACGTATAAAAATAGTTTTAAAATAACAATATCGATCTTACTGTTAACCTGCAGACTAGTGTTAAAGCTTAACATTTTTTGACAATTCTGTTTGTCTTCAGTTCCTCTTCTTCTTTTCTCTCCCTCCACTCCTACCACTGACCCACTACACCCAGGGGGGCCTCCCTCCTTCACTTCCCCCAAAGGCCTTTGGAAGCACCAGGGCAGAGAAGGAGGGTTACAGGCACTTGGTTCTGGAGATCTGCTTCTGGAGAGACCCCGCTCGCTGTTATCCCCGTGCCCGGAACATAGTAGATACTCAGTAAATACTCGCGGAATGAGTGGAGAACGCGTAAACGATTGGATGAGGGACGTGCTGTGGCAGAACCCTCTCTGGCTGTGCTTAGGCACACCGCCAGGGGGAGGGGTACCGATGCAGGGGCATTATCACCAGGGTGCCTGTTTCGTGGTGTGACCGCTTTCCCCAAAGCAAGGGTTTTGCCTGGTGAGCTCAGCCTTTGAAGACTCAGATTTCCAAATGCGTTGATAACAGGGTAGAGCTGGCTTCTGCTCCTTTCTGCAAGGGGGACTGTGAGAGCATCATCCCAGGGCTTAGAGGAAGCCAGGCAGACGGTGAGTTAAGGATTGGCAGAGAGCAAGGAAAATGGAAGTTAGCAAATATGGAACCCTGACGGCCCTGTTCCCTGGTGACTCTAACAAGTGAAAATTTTTATCAAAAATTGGCCAGTTCACGCAGATACAATGCTGCAGTATAATAGCTCACAGCTGTGTTTGACTTACAAGCTGTGGCCTGGAACCCTCTCACCACCGAGGTGGATTGGGTTGCGGGGGCTGGGTGGGTTCCTCCGGGCCAGGGGCCGGGGGTCAGGGCGAGGGCTGTACTGGGAAGGCCATCTCTGGGAGGGGCCCCGCTGGCAGCAGCCTTGCGAGAAGGTGCATTTTCAGGGTGGCACTTTGTCTCCGCCAGCAAATGGGCTTCCTACCAAACACATCTGTCATTCTGCCCAGCTCCCAGGCTGTGGACTGGAAGGTCCAGCAGTTTCTCAGAAGCCAGTTTAAATGTCAGCACTGTTTTTGTCATTAGTTTCAGCATGGAGCAGCATCAAGGGGGAACTGCCGTTCTTAGAATGGGCTGAAGATGAGCACGGCGGGCACGCTCTGCAGCCCAGGGCGCCAGCCAGGCCGAGCTGGCGGGCCTGCTCACCCTGCCCGGCGTGCCTACCGGCATGGCGGGGTCCGGCAAAGCTGGGTCCGCTCCCGGCGTTGCACCTTCCAGCGCAGACTCTGGACCAGTTACGGCTCACTCTCGCTGTGCCTCACTGTCCTGGCGTGGAAAATGGGGGAAATCGTGGTTTTTACCTTGCAATGGGCACGCGAGGCCTGAGCTCAGTGCCCGCATGCAGTGAGCGCCCGGTAACCTGCGGCTGTTATTCCCCACCAGCATGAGTCTGAATGAGCATGAGCATGAGCGCCTGCTGCGTGTTACGACGTGAGGGCGTGCTCGACAGAAAGTTCAGCGGTGGCCACGTGGGAGCCAGTGTCCCAGAACAGGCGGCGCTTTCAGTAGCACAGTGGTGAAGGGCACGGGACTTGGAGTCCATCAGACCTGAGCTCGCAGGCCGGCCGGCCCCCGGATGGCGGGGGCTGGGGTCTGACGCACACTTGCGCGCGGTGTGCGGAGGGCCTGCGGACACGGGACAGGGCAGCTTGCGCTGCCTTGGGGCTGGGGCGTGGACATGGAGCCTCGGAGGCTGAGAGGGATTGTATCTTGTGGGTGGTTTGGGGATGGGAAGGGAGTTGGGAAGGGCGTTGCAGGCAGAATGGCTGGCTCCTTGAAAAGGCAGATCATCTCTGGAGCGAACCTAAGCACTGCCTTTGGTGCTGGTGCCTGGGGAGGAGGAGAGCTGAGCCTGCCGTTCTCCTGACCCTCCGCTCCTCGAGGGCATCGCTGCTGGGATGCCGCCATGTCACGGCTCGCCTGGAGTCAGCGTGTCCTTCTCTTCCAACTGGCACTGGCACCGGCACCGGGGGGCTGCAGGGTCCCGCAGGCACGCAGGTGGGTGTCCAGCGGGCCTGAATGTGACGCACATGAACTGCAGCGGGTAGCAAATTCGGGAAGGTGAGAAGCTTTCCTGCGTGCCTCTCTTCTTGCCAGTCGTCTCGCTGCCCCTGCCTGCACCGCTCCATCCCCGCTGCCAGACTTCCCAGAGGCCGGACCGCCTTCGGGTCTGTCATCCACCTGTCAGCCTGCTGCGCTACCTGCTGGACAGACAAAGACAAAGGGGCCATGGACGCAGTCCGGCGGGGGCAGAATGTGCACAAACAGTGGACAAGAAGTGTTTCGGGACTGTAGGGGCGTCAAGCGTGGGTGGGAGGCGCAGCTTTATCTTGTTAGCTTTGGGGGGTTCGCTGAGGGACTTCAAAAAGGGAGTGGTACGACCGATTTGTATTTTAGGAAGTTCATTCTGACCAGCTGAGGCAGAGCCGACTGGAGTCAGGGAGACTGGTGAGCAGGCTTCGCCACAGCCCGAGTGAGGCAGGGGCGGTAGGAACAGAGAGGAGGGGAGGGGAGGGCCTGCTGTGAGAGCCGAGACCGGGAGAAGCGGGAGAGAAAGCAGTGCGTTTGGGGAGCAGAAGGAAGAGCAGGGGTCAGGGAGGAGGCAGCGCAAGTGACCCCTGGGAGAGGAGGAGGCCCCGGGGAGTGTCCTGGAGGTCCAGCTGGGTGGTCCGCCTTGTTTTGCCCCCGGGGGGAGGGAGGCCAGAAGGGCTGGAGAGTGCCGATGGTCTGGAGGGGTCAGAAAGGGCTGGGGGACCGACAGTCAAGCAGCGGACAAAGCAGAGGTTTGATCAGGAGGAGGGGAGTGACAGGGAGGCCGGGAGGCCCTGCAGGGGGAAGGGGCTCGGAGTTCAGGGTCGTGGAGGTGGGGTGTGGGTGACTGTGCTCGAAGGGGCCACGGCTGTGCCTTTTTGGTGGCTGCAGTGGAGAGGAGATGACGGTCTTTCTGGGAAGAATTGAGGTACTCCGTGACTCGGGGGTGAGAAGTCGCACCAGCCCATTTAGTGGTGTCCCTAGAGATGATAGCAGAATGGGAGAAGAGAAGACAGTGAGCCCGAGCTAAAGGAATAAGGACATTCTGGGGTTGAGAGCGGACAGCAAGCTGGAGGGAGATGGAGGTTCCAGGGAGTAGCTTGGGTTCCCCCAGAAGAAGGCGACAAGGTGGGACCGGGAGCCTCATGAGGTGAGGAACCAGTGTCACCAGGACCTCCCACTTGGGTTAAGTCACAGGCCAGGTGCTCAGTGTTAGAAGGCAGAAGGTGGTCTGGGTGGGGGTGCCGTCCTCAGCCCTCCTCCCTACTGTGCCCCTGGAGGGAGCCTGGTATCTGAAGGGAAAGGCAGAACCTAGAATGGAGAGGCAGGAGCAGCAGTCACAGTTGTCCTGGGACATAGTCCAGATAGAGCTCCTGTCCCTTGGGGCACTGGCTCTAGAGAGATTTGGTGGCACCCCTTCCCTCGTCAGAACCTGACCCCGGAGCGTGGCCTGCCCAGCATCTGCTGGCCGGCAGGAGGGCTGGCCTGCAGGAAGGAAGACTCCCCGCCGAAGCGGTTTCTTCTGGGCCACAGGCTGACTTGCCGCAGTTCAGGGAAACACTGCCTGTGGTTCAGGAACCCGACCCTCTGGCCTTTTGTCTGGATGCTGTTTGCCTGCTCTGAAGACGCGGGCATTCCAGAAGGCCGAGGTCAGTGTTGGATGGTGGACAAACCCTGTGTGTCTTTACTGCTCCTTGGAAGCACAGCTCGGGGCCCCAGGAGAAGCCAAGAGCTTTGCCAGCAGGCACTTATTTGTAAAGAGGAGATCGGTTTCACTGACATCATTAAAACCCCTCTCCCAGGTCACATGCTGGGCAGTTTTTTAGACCATTTCCCTCCACTGCCCCAGCCTGGCCTGCGTACTGCCTCCTCTCCGATCACATCTCCCCAGGGACAGTCCCGTCCCCCAGCCTCCTCTCAGCATCCAGAGACATCTCACTAAAGCCAGAGTCTGACTGCTTCCAGGTCCTGCCTCACACCCTCCGGGGCTCCCCACTGCTCTGAGTGTGCAGACTCTGCCCGGTGGGCCAGCAGCAGCCCTTCTGGCCTCCAGGGCCCCAGCGCCCCGCAGCCTCCTCGGTTCCCACCCATCGCAGCAGCGCCGTCCCGCGTGCGTGCGGTGCCCTCGGCCTGGGATGCCCTTCTCTCCCCTCTCGCAGCCACTGCTCGGCCCTCGGGAGATGGGGTGAGCAGCTTAGAGCCCCAGGGGCGTGCAGGCTCCCTCGTGTTCCCTCCCATCACACCACCCACCGCTGCTCCATGGCAGCGCTTTTCACCATTGTGCTGCAGTGCCCTGACTTTTGAAAGTTGAATAATTACCTTGTGTCGAGTCTGTCTCCCCCTGTTTTATGAACTCCCATTTACACAGGGGTCATGACAGTCCCATCCCCCCATATCCGGTGACCCAGTACAGTGCCCGATGTTATTTGCTCGCTGCATTTAGGATGTCGTCGTGGTAGTAGTAGTGCTGAATCCTCCTGACTTCCGTGCTGCACTGCTTCCCGTTGCTAAGGAAACCGAGTTAGGTAGTGAGGGCACAGGCCAAGTGCCCTCCGCGTGGGCCACGGCCTGGGTGGGGTTGTGGCTGCTGGCCTGATGCTCCTCAGAGCTGATGTAGCGCCGGAAGCCTGAGCTCTGTCTCCTGTTATTGCTCTGAGTTTACATTTGTTACTTGCTTCTCATTTCCTAGTGACTGCTGTATCCATTGTGACAATTTCTTGTGACAACAGAAGCAAAGTGGGAAAGGGCTTCTCTCAGCTCCATTCATGATGGCCGCAGCGGTTGGAGGCTCTCTCTGGGCAGAAGGTGGGGAGGGCCGGCTGGGGCAGGAGTCAGCTGGCCTGGGCTGCAGGCCCAGGCCGCCAGCATGTGTGATTCGATGAGACCAACTACGCAACTTCCAGACTCATTTTCTTTCTCCCTTCCTGAGTGTGGATATGACATTGGTTCTGGTTAGAAACCAAATTTTCTTTCAAATGAATTAATATCACAAAACAGAACCTTTGGTAAACAGCTCTTTTTGTCTTCGAGGACTTGGCACCTGGTAGTGATTTTTGTCTGCAAGGAAACAGAGTTCAGTGGGGCCCTGGCGGCCGGGCAACTGCCTGATTCCAGGCAGTTTGGAGCGGTGGGAGGACCCTGAGCTTTCGAGGCAGGAAGGTCTGCGTTCGTACCCTGGCTCTGCTGACGTCTGGCTCTGGGGTCCTGGCGAGCGCCTTCACCGCGCAGGGCCTCCATGCTCCATCTGTGAGACGGAGATGTCACCCCTCTCGTGCACTGTGGTGGTCACTGGAGACCGCGCGGGCCACCGGCCCAGCCCATGGCAGAAACTGCCAAGTCCAGTGGAGAAAGGCCCCGGGGAAGACCTCTGCCGCCACTCCCGTGCCGGTTACTCCATCCGCAGAGTCCGGCCCACTGTGAGAGCGGTACTTGTCGATGCTTGTGGAAGCAGCGAGAGGCAGATAGACAAGCATTTCTTTCCGTAAGGCCTGTGGCTTACGAGCTCATCTCTGGAGCGAGCCCTGCGTTTGCCCCTGTGTCAAGCCACGTAGCCTGCCAAGGCCTTGGCGTCCACATGCGTCAGATGGAGAGGACGACGTGACTGCCTCCAAAACCTGGACGTGAGGACTGCCTGAGATTTGTTTTCGGCTTTCGTGAGGCAGAGTCGGCATGTAATGAACCGCACGTAAATAAAGCCAACACCGCGATGAGTCTGGCTGGGGGCACACACCTGTGAAACAAACCATCATCAAATCAAGAAACTAAATATACCGCCGCTCAAAACACAGCCTCACGCTCCTTGCAGTCCGCCCTCTCCAACTCCCCGCCGTCCTGAAGTCAGGTGCTCCTTGAAACCTGCTCTCCTGTCGCAGAATGGTTGCAGCTGTTCCTTTAAAATCGGCTTGTTAAGTTTACGAGAAGTCTGACGGGCTGCCGATTGTGATTACACTGAATCCGTAGGTCAGTCTGGGGTGAACTGGCAGCCCGACGCTGTCGGGCACCCGGCCCTGCGCACAGCCTGTGACTTGGTGCCTTCGGGCCTTCCCCAGTTCGCCTCGGGGACGCCGCACAGCTGTGAGTGCGCAGATCGAACACACTGCTGGTCAGATTTATTCCTAAGTGTTTTCTTTTCTATGCTGTCATGAATGGTATTTTAAGTTAAATTCCACTTTCTCATCACGAGTTAATAGAAATATGACTTATTTTTTAAAATCGACCTTGTGTTCTACAACTTTGCTAAACTCACTTATTCCCATAGATTTTTCGTAGATTCTGTAGGGTTTTCTGCACAGATGATGATGTCCCTGTGAGTAGTTCCTTGTTCCTTTCTTTTCCCCTGATCAGTCTGCCTAAGTTTGTTGGTTTTATTAATGCCAAAAAAAGGTTTTGGTTCCATTCATCCTTTTCTATTGATTTTCCATTTTCTAATCCATTGATTTCTGTTCATATTTTTAATAATTTCCTTTCTTCCGCTTATTTTGAGATAATTTGCTCTTCTAGTCTCTTAAAGCAGAAGCTGAGGTCAGTAATCCGAGACCTTTCTTCACATCCCATGGAGGCATCTGGTGTTAGACAATTCCTTCCAAGCATGGCTTCCACTACCCGCCCCCACCGGCATTTTGGTATTTGGGGGATTTCATTTCCGTTCAGTTCAAAATGCTTTCTAACTTTCCATTTGATTTTTTTTTTTTTTTGGACCCGTAACTTATGTAGAAATTTGTTTTTGTTTCCAAATATTCGGGGATTTTCTAGGTATTTTATGCCTTTGATTTCTATTTCTGTTTTGGTTAGAGAACATACTTTGCACAATGTAAATTATTTTAAACCTATTGAGGTTTATGTTATGGCACAGAACATGGTCAGTCTCGGGTGAGCCCTGAGTGAGTCCGAGAAAGACGTGCACTCTGCTGCCTGGCACAGTGCCCACCGGGTGCCGTTCAGGTCGGGCTGGCCCAGAGTGTCGTCCAGGTCGTCTTGTCCTGATTCCTGCTCGTTTGTTCTGTTAACCGTGGAGAGGAGAGTACTGAAATCTCCCACTGTAATTGTAGATTTGCCAAATATTCCTTTAAGCTCTATCAGTTTTTGCTTCATGAATTTTGAAATTCTGTTACTAGCCGCATAAACATTTATAATTGTTATGTCTTCCTATTGAATTTACCCTTTATCATCATGAAGTGACCTGCCTTATCCCTGGTAGTATTCTTTACTGTGAAATTCACTTTGTTAGAGAATGTAGCCATCTTTCTTCTCATCGGTGTTGGCATGTGCTATGATCTGAACGTTTGTGTCCCTCCTGAATCCGAATATTGAAGTCCTGACTCCCACGGTGATGGTATTAGGACATGGGGCCTTTGGGTGGTTGGGACATGGGGCCTTTGGGCAGAACTCTCATGATTGGGATTAGAGGCCTCATCAAAGAGACCTCAGAACACTGGCTCGTTCCTTCCCCCGTGCGAGGCTCACACTGTGAAACGACACTGTCTGCAAACCAGGAGTTGGGCCTTGAGCAGACACCGAGTCTGCCAGCATCTCGATCTCGGACTTCCTGGCCTTCGGAGCTGCGAGCAGCACGTCTCCGTCCTTTGCGAACCGCTGCGTCTGTGGGGTTTTCGTCATGGCGGTCTGAGTGGGCTGAGACAGAACGATGGGCATTTTTCGTCCTTTTACTTTCAGCCTGTTGGTGTCTTTATATTTAGAGTGTGTTTGTTGTAGGCAGCATATAGTTGATTCCTGCATTTTTATCCAGTGTAACAATTTCTGCTTTTTAAAAATTTTATTATTTTTATTTTTTAATATATTTTATTGATTATGCTATTACACAGTTGTCCCATTTCTCCCCCATCACTCCCCTCCACCCTGCACACCCCCTCCCACCCACATTCCCCCCTTAAGTTCATGTCCATGTGTCATAAGTTCTTTAGTTTCTACATTTCCCACACTATTCTTGCTCTCCCCCTGTCTATTTTCTACCCACCGTCTATGCTACTTATTCTCTGTACCTTTTCCCCCTCTCTCCTCCTCCCACGCCTCTGTTGATAACCCTCCACGTGATCTTCATTTCTGTGTTTCTGTTCCTGTTCTAGTTGTTTGCTTAGTTCACTTTTGTTTTTGTTTTAGGTGTGGTTGTTAATAACTGTGAGTTTGCTGTCATTTTACTGTTCATATTTTTATCCTCTTTTTTTCTTAGATAAATCCCTTTAACACTTCATATATAAGGACTTAGTGATGATGAACTCCTTTAACTTGACTTTATCTGAGAAGCACTTTATCTGCCCTTCCATTCTAAATGAAAGCTTTGCTGGATAGAGTCATCTTGGATGTAGGTTCCTGCCTTTCATGACTTGGAATACTTCTTTCCAGCCCCTTCTTGCCTATAAGGTCTCTTTTGAGAAATCAGCTGACAGTATTATGGGCACTCCTTTGTGGGTAACTGTCCCCTTATCCCTTGCTGATTTTAAGATTCTCTCCTTATCTTTAATCTTGGGTAATATAATGATGATATGCCTTGGTGTGTTCCTCCTCGGGTCCAACCTCTTCTTTGGGACTCTCTGAGCTTCCTGGACTTCCTGAAAGTCTATTTCCTTTGCCAGATTGGGGAAATTCTCCTTCATTATGTTTTCAAATAAGTTTTCCATTTCTTGCTCTTCCTCTTCTCGCACCCCTATGATTCTGATGTTGGAACGTTTAAAGATATCCTGGACATTCCTAAGCTTCTGCTCACTTTTTTGAATTCTTGTTTCTTCATTCTTTTCTGGTTGGATGTTTCTTTCTTCCTTCTGGTCCACACTGTTGATTTGAGTCCGTTTCCTTCCCATCACTGTTGGTTCCCTGTACATTTTCCTTTATTTCACTTAGCATAGCCTTCATTTTTTAAATCTAATTTGAGACCAAATTCAACCAATACTGTGAGCATCCTGATCACCAGGGCTTTGAACTGTGCATCTGATAGGTTGGCTATCTCTTCATCGCTTAGTTGTGTTTTTTCTGGAGCTTGGATCTGTTCTTTCCTTTGGGCCATTTTTTTTTGTCTCGACACACTTGTTATATAATAAGGGGCAGAGCCTTAGGTGTTCGCCAGGGTGGGGCAACCCACATCCCTGCGTTGTGATGCTGCATGTGGAGGAGCGGTCCAAGAGGGAACAATGGCACTTGCTCTGCTCTCTGCCAGATTTCAATCACTTCTCCTGCTTCCTACAAGCAAAGTGGGCCCTTCTGGTGCTAATTCCTGGGTGGGTGGGTTTGTGTACATTTTAGGACCCTGTGGGTCTCTCCAATGAACCCTCCTGTGAGGCTGGGAGTTTCTCCTGCTGCCTCAACCCACACAGGTGTTTTCAATCAGGGATTTGAGGCTTTATTTCCCTGACCTGGAGCCCTGGGTTGTGCGATTTGTCTTGCTTGCTCCCCAGTTGTTCCTCCTGGTTTACCTGCGTGTGAATGTGGGACTGCCTGCTCCACCAGCCGCCACCTTGCCCACCCTGGTCCTCCAGCCACTGCCTTGCTGCAAGTCCTCTCCACCTGGCTGCCCGTCTCTGCCCCTTCTACAGGTCTGGATGAATGTGTCTTCTTTAACTCCTTGGTTGTTGGACTTCCATACAGTTTGCTTTTCTGTAAATTCTGGTTGCTTTTTGTTTTTAAATTGTTGTTGTCCTTTTGGTTGTGTGAGGAGGCACAGTATGTCTACCTACGCCTCCATCTTGGCCGGGAGTCTACAATTTCTGCTTTTTAATTGGGGTATTTAGACTATATTTAATGTGATTATTGGTTGGATTTGAATCTGTTTTTGTTTCCCTTTTTCTCTCTTTTGACTTCTTTTACAGTAACTGAGCAAAATAATTTCATGATTTTATTTTATCTCTTTTATTGGTTAACTAGCTCTATTTCGTTTAGTGATTGGTTTAGGGTTTATAGTATACACCTGTAACATAGCATAGGCTACTTTCAAGTGATGGTATAGCATTTGCATGTATAATATAAGAACTTTACAACAGTATACTTCTGTTTACCTCTTCTGTTCTTCGTAGTATTGTTATACATTTTACTTCTGCATATGTAATAATCTGCACAAAACATTGTTTATTGCATTCACGTGGAATCATTATCTGTTAAAGTCAATTATCTTTTAAAGAGATTTTTAAAAGTACATATAATAGTAAAGTACACAGATATTAAGGGTACAACTCAATGCATTTTTACAGAGTAAACCAACCGTATAACCGCCCATGGACCAAGATGCAGAACATACTGACACCCTGGAAACCTGCTACATGCCCCCCACTTGTTCACTGCCCCCCACTTGTTCACTGCCCCCCACTTGTTCACTGCCCACAAGCATAATCACTATTCCGACTTCTGTCACTATCAGTAGTTTTGTCTATACTTGAACTTCATGTGAATGGAATTATATTCTGTATATGTTTTGTCTATTTTTGAATTTTTTAAATTAAGCGTATTGGAGTGACATTGGTTAATAATTGACCATTTTCACTCACCATTATATGCATGAGATTTGTCGTGTTTCCGTGCACAGCAGGAGTCTCATCTTTTTTCATTTGGGCACAGTACCTCCCTCCTTGTGTGAATAGACCATATTTTATTTGTCTTTTCCAGTGCTGATGGATACTTTGGTTGTTTCCAGTTTAAAGCTATTATGAATGATGCTGCTACAGATATCCTTAAACATTTTCTTGGACATAAACACTGACTTCCCTTGAGTATAATACCCAGGAGTGAAATTGCTTGGTCATGAGGAATGTGTGCGTTTGGTTTAATAGATACTAGCAAACTGTTCTCAGAAGTCGTTGTACCGATTGGTATTCCCGTCAGCAGTGTGTGAGGGTTTCAGTGGTCCCCGGTCTGTGTCAACACTTGGTATTGTCAGAGGACCAAACACTGGTGACACGGAGCTCACCACACACTTCCCGTTGCCCTGGGTCTCAGGCCCTCCCATCCTGAGCACTTCGGTGGCTCTCTGATACCTTCGAAGACCCGGGGTTTTACTGTTGTTACTTTACCCAGTTTATCGTTAATTCGATACTAGTTACTTTGGCAAAGACAGGATCAGAAGCCTCTTTCTTTATTTTAAACACTATCCTCTGTGGGAAAAAGTTATTTTTCTCTAATTAAGGCATCATTCTTCTCTGCAAGGGTGTAGGATGGCACCAGGTGCTAGCACGTGCGTCTGGGTGATGGCAGTGTCATTGTCACGGCATTATGCTGTCTAGTGCGTGCTCTCCGAGAGGAGTCCGTGAGAGTGCACCCTAGCTGTGTCCTCGTGCGCGTCTGCTGGTGCTCACACTGACCCTGGCCCAGGTCAGGACACGTCGGAGGAAGGAGTGCAGTGCAGCTAACAGCATCTCTGGTCTTGCTTTTGTTTCTGTTTCTTATTTTTGAATCACCACATGTTTTTTCTCCACCTTTCTTCTTTTTTAGTTAAGTTTATTGGGATGACATTGCCTAATAAAATGATGTAGGTTACATGGTCCAGCGATAGGATTCCTAGCGAATGGTCACGTGACACCTGAGCGGGGGAAGGGCACACACGGCCCAGAGCTCCACAGGGGGCAGAGAACGTACTGGGGAGAAGAAGGCTTCCCCTGGAAAGGCTGGAACTTCTCCAAAATATGGACGCACCTCAACACAAAACCTCGGTTTTAAGTCCCCTTCGAAATTGCTTACTGCATTGCTGTGCAGAAGAGGTCTCTCTGACAGGAGGGGACCTGGTGGAGCTGCGAAGCTTGGACCTGACGTAGCTGAGCTGCGCTCGGGGGGGAGGAAGGAGATGAAAACCCGTTCCTGCGTCAGATGGTGGCATTTCCAGAGGAGCTGACCCGCGTCCTGTGTTTTAAAGGAGGTCGTGGAGGGAGCGGCAGCTGTGCCCTTTCTTCTGGAGCTCGTTGCGCAGACTGCCCGTGGCGGCCTTGCGCTCCCCGCCCTGCTGGGACCTGTCACCTGCATGCTGTCAGTGTTCAGGAAGCATTCTCGTAGTTCAGACTCCTTTGGGGAACTTTTAAGTCTTCCAAATGGCAAACGGTTTCTTTGCCAAGCTAAAGTTTAACCGAAGGGAATGTCAAGGCTATCTGTGTGCAGATGGAACACCTGCTTCGTCTGGCAGCACACCTGGTTGTGGAGGTTTCACGAAGCAAGAGGGCCTGCCTGCCACTGTGGCTGGGCTTCTCTGTGCCGGGGCGCATTGCTGTCAGATGGCAGTGGTCCCAGAAGCCCACGACTTCATCAGAGCTGGGGCCTCGGGTGACTGCGTTCTCCAGGGGCTTTGCTAGGAAACGGAGCGGAACACCCAGATGCTTCAGCTGCCCCGGAGCTCGCTGGCTCTCTGAAGGGCGAGTCTAGAAGAAGTTGCCTGAACTTCGCACTGAAGTTCTACCCTTTTATTTATTTATTTTTAAAGTAAAGCAAAACACACAGAACAGAAAGAGGAATTCATTCATGACTTGGCTTACTTAACTAGGTACTTTTGGCCATGTGGATGAGGCAGATCTTTCAACTCGCCATTATAGATGGTTCCGAAAAATGGGGTGTTTGGCCATCTGCCTGCTAAGAGGAGACTGGGTTGGACGCGGCTGAAAACTCGGTGCTGCTGGAAGAAATGTCTGCGCAGCCTGGGGGTGGCAGAGTCAGGCTGAGCCTCGGCAGCAGGAATCTGGAGGTACCTAGAACCACCGCCCTTCTCTCTGGAGGGCTGCTGCTGCTCAGCGAAACAGGCAGAGGGAGTATGGATTCACGGTCCTTCCCTGGGGAGAACTCATCGGCGATGGAGACCTTGACCTTGCTTCTGTCATTGGCTCGAGAGAAAAGAAGAGGACATGGAGTGGAGTCAGCGGGAAAACTCTTGGGGGATACTGCTGGCGCACGACACCTGACGCTCCCCGACTCTCGTGAGTGGGCTTGTGGAGCAATGACCCGGTGGGCCACTGCCTCCCTTTGGGACTCAGGGTTTTCAGCATCTGTCGGAAAATCAGGAAGTCAAGTTGATTGAACGTCAGGGTGTTATGTGTCAAGGAGCATCCTGTGTGTCAAGGGGTATTTCACAATTTCAGCTTTATATTCAGCAGTAATAATAATTATAACTATATCTACTGAATGCTTCTGTGTCAGTCACTATTCTAGTAATTTTACGTGGACTGAACTGTTGAATATTCATTACAGTCATAAAGGGAAGGCATTTTCATTATTCTCATTTTCAAATGAGAGACAGAGGCCGGGGAGGTTGCCCAGCCTGCCCAGGGCGGGCCGGTGGCAGAGCTGAACCCACATCAGCCCCTGGAATGGCTTCTCGTGCCGGATGGTAGCAGACCCTCACTGTGGTTCCTGTTTGCTCCTGTTGGCACAGTTTGGGTTTCTTTTGATTCTCTTTAGGAAGTTGGTATTAATTTTTCTTTTTTGCTTGAAAAAAATAGGAGAGAAATAATCTCTGAAAAGATTTTCTTTTCATTTAGATTTAATGTTAAGATAAATTGTGTACAAAATTTCACGTAATTTTTCAACACACGTTTTACTGAGAAGGGAGCCCCTAACTTCCATTAGATTCCGGAGGACCTGAAACCCCAGGGCAGCGACCACATCTGGGGTGCCGTCTCTCAAATGCTTGGTGTCGTGCTGGGCACAGAGTATTTGCTCAGTAAATTTTCGTTGACTCACTGAATAAAAAGTTACTGTGCTTAAAGAATTGTACTTTCACTCTCTGGAAAACTCACTTTTTCTAATCACTGCACTTCCTGCTAATTGTATAGGACACCATTTATTCGTCAACAGTGAGTTGCTCAACATGGGCCACCGCCAGGCACTCAGGAGCTGGTCGTACGAAGGCGAACAGATTAGATTCCTAGGTTCGACCCTCCAGTCCAGAGGGTGAAGGCAGACAGTTCAACGGGCGCTGCAGTGAGGAACAGTGAGGGCAGCCGCACACGCACAGAGGAGCGCCGTGCGCTCTGGGCGGTGGTGGGGCTTCAGGAGTGAGCGCAGCTTTCCACGTGGCTGGGTCACGCGCAAGGCGCCTGGGCTGCGGTGGCTGGTGGAGGAATGCAGATGACGTCAGTAGGGTGGGGCGGGGCTCTTGGAGAATTTGGTTTTGCATGTGTTGAAGTTGAGGTGCCTATGAGACGCCCACATGAGATGCCCAGTGCCAGAAGCATGGCTGCAAATAGAGTATTTCTTTCTTGGATTCTCTGGGCATTATCTGCATGCCCTTCAGCAGAGCTCTAGGTTCTTAGGAGCTGCTGACCCCTGCCCTGTCTGTAGGAACTGCTGACCCCCGCCCTGTCTGTAGGAACTGCTGACCACCCCCTCTGTCTGTAGGAACTGCTGACCCCTGCCCTGTCTGTAGGAACTGCTGACCCCCACTCTGTCTGCCGGAGCTGCTGATCCCGGCTATGTCTATAGGAGAACCTCTGGGCTTGTGAAGGGATCTTGGGGGCAGATTTGCCACTGGAGACTCATTAGTGGCCAAAGTGTTGGGATATTAGTGGGATCTAAAGGGGCAGCCTTGAGAGAAGTGGCCTCAGTGAAAACCAGAGCAGCCAGGATGGGGTGACCTTGAGAGGAGAGGAGCATCTTGGGTAGGATTCTAGTTTCCCAGAACCCTCCAGAAAGGAAGAGGAAGAGTCAGGGCTCAAACACCTAATCTTTGGGGGAGCTTGTGTGGCACCTCGGTTAGTATGGGAGTTTGGACAGAGCTGAGTTTGAGATTCTGCTCCACCACACACTAACTGTGTGAATTTGGGCAGGTTCCTTAACGTGTCTAAGTCTTTGTCATCTCGTCTGTGAAGCAGCGGGGACAATAGCGCCTCCTTCATCGGGCTATTGGGAAGAGTCATGTGATAACACACTTAAACCCCCGATTACCACTCTGGCGGAGCATAATGCGGGTGGCTGCTGCTGCCTTGTCTTCCCTTTCTCTCCTCTTCTTCCCTTAGCTGTTGCTGTTATCACCCCCCGAGCCCGGTGCCTCTCTGAGATGGATGTAAACTGGTCTCGAATCTTGAACCCGAGTCTCCATGGGGTTAGGAAGGCCAGGGCCTTCCCAGGGCATTCATGTACCATGTGGTGTGGCAACGCCCTTGCAGACTCCCCCTAAGGAATCCGTTACACAGAGTGCCGGGAGCCACAGAGACTTCATGAAAGGGAGCCTTGGGACCTCATTAACAGCTTTGTCTTTTAATCCTCACTCAAGGATCTGTTCATTGATTTTTTTTTTTAAAGAGAGAGGGAGGGAGGGAGAGAAGCATCAGCTGGTTGCCTCCCGTATGCACCATGATCGGAGATCAAACCCTCATCTCTTTGGTGTGTGGGACGATGCTCCAACCAACCGAGCCACCCAGCCAGGGCCATGTTAATAGCTTTAACCGGCACCGTAGGCATCCCTATTTTTAAAATAACCAGCAGATGTGCCATCAGCATGGGCCCCTTGGCTGATTCCCGGCCCTTCCAGCTTTCCCAGCTCTTTGTTTCCCTCTCAGGACCGTCCATCGCCCTGCCCTGGGCAGAGCAGTTCAGATCCCCCGGCACCTGCAGCCTAACGCGCATCTCAGGTCCATGCGGGCACCCGCAGGACAGAGCGGCCTCCGCCTGACAGGACCGTCTGTGCTGTAAACAGCCCCTTTGGTGGTGGGGTGGCGGAGAGGTTCGATTTCATTATTATTTTTAGTGATGGTCGCAAATGCTTCTTTGCTCTGGGCCCAAGGGAAAGAGTTGGCTGATGAAATCTACTGATGGGGTTGGGTAGAGAGCATGGATTTTGGTGCATGGCCAGAATCCACCTAGGTCAAAACCCTGGCCTTGCCGCCTACTGGCTGGTGGCCTCCTGCAATTCACTTCACTTCGCTGAGTCTCTGTACCTCAGAGTCCAGGCTGGCTTTCCCTTCTTTTCTTTTCTTTTTTCTAAAGATCTTATTTATTTAGTTTTAGAGAGAGGTGAAAGGAGGGAGAAAGAGAGGGGGAGAAATACCAATGTGTGGTTGCCTTTCACATGCCTCCAACCAAGGACCCAGCCTGCAACCCAGGCATGTGCCCTGACCATTGAACTGGCGACCCTTTGGTTCACAAGCCAGTGCTTCATCCACTGAGCCACACATGCCAGGGCGGCTTTCCCTTCTTGAAAGCTCCATGCCCTGGAACAAGTGTCCCCCAGGGTGTCTGTGGGGTGGGATACCATCTTAATCTCCACCCACTCTCCCCACTTCCCAGAAGGAATAGAGCTCCCAGCCCTGATTTTGTTAAAATTAAGTTGATAACCCCTCTGAGCAAAGCAGGACAACAAAGCTGTACACTGGGAATGTCAACAGATTCTAGAATCTCTCAGAGTTGGAAGCCATGTCGCTGGTCTATGGCTCCTGCGTCCTGACTCTTCCGAGGAGGTCTCTGGGCTCCTGCTTCACCGATCTCCCCGAGAGAGGGCCTTTCCAAGCTTGGCCTCCACCAGGCCCTGCCTTCCCCGCCCTTCCCTGTGCGCTTTCCCTCGCTGCGGCCACCCAGGCTGACGAGCTGTGCAAACAGAACGTGGGAAGCCAGGTGAGTCGGGATGGTTTTGGTTCCAGGTAACAGAAACAGCTCCAGCCAACTTGACAAGAGCGTAATCTGCCAGCAAAAAGGGGACTTGAAGCCTCAAGGGGTGTCCCGTGGAAACTAGAAGGGGACCGAGGCTGGAGTCCAGGCCCGGAAGCCTGGCCAGACACTGGTCTTTCATCTCTCTCCTGGGACCTTCCTCGCGTCTCTTTCTCGGCTTCCACACTGGCCTCCTCCGACCCCCTGGCAGGCGGGCGGCCGCGAGATGGCTGCCCGGGCTCCCGAGCCCCGGAGGCTGCGTCTCTTTCCCTCCATCTAGGTTCCAACTTTGCACACAAGGAGTTATTGATGGTCCCGTGGGGGTCAGGTTCACGTCACTCCAGGAGACTTCCCCGCGATGAGGTTTAGGGGAAGGCGTAGCTCCCAGGGAAGCCGGCATGGTCAAAACCTGGGCAGATGCTCTCAAAATGCAAGTGGTGGGGAGCCAGCGTCCCCTCGTCCTAATATGTCATTTGCCTCTTGGGGACCTCTGGCTCTGAGACCCCCATCTGCTCCAGTCAGAGCCGTTCAGGGTCCTGTTGCGCAGGCTCCTGAACAGGGCCCGCCTGAGCGGGCGGACTGGGCGAGCCAGTGCTGCCTCCTGAGCGTGCGACACGCACGGCCGAGGGGGACGGGCCCACCTGGCCCGGAGAGGGAGCCCCGCGTGCTCACTGGGGACGAGCCGAGATCCCCTGTCAGAGCTCGTCCGCGTTTCAGTAACTCTTCCTGTGGTCCCTGGTGTGCCACTCCTCGAGTGAGTCGGCCTCTGGGGGGTCCCGGACAGCCAGTGGCCCTCTGCGTTCTTGCAGACCTCCCTGGGGGGGCGGGGGCGGAGTCCCGCCCCCGGGAGTATGGTGAGGAGAAGGCTCTGCCTCGGCTGGGCAGGGAGGGGCTCTGCCCCCGGTATCTGGTGACGTGTGTGGAAGTTCCCTTCCTGTGGTGGTGTATTGGACAAATTATATCTCCGACTGGAAAAATCTAACTTCGTTTAAAATCTTTTATTTATGACTGATACTTAAAAAGCCGTTTTTATTAGGTCTGTACCTGTATGCAGTTGAGACAGTTCAGTTGACTCTCCCTCCCACCCCAAGATGTCTAAAAAAATAAATACTGTTCAGCGTGACTTTGCATGCCAAGATTTAGTCTGAATGTCAGAGCATAAAAATGGGTTTGTATGTAATGGGAAGGCTAGCCGGCGGTCCCCCACCCGCTGGCCTTTCTCACAGAGTGGTCCTGGCGGCCCCTTCCTGCCTGCAAATACTTGGGGTTGCCTCATTGGCATGTCAGCAAAAGGGAGAAGCAGCCAGATGATTTTATGATCCGTAAATGCAAGCACCAGGCGTGCTCCGAAATTCATTAGTGTTTGCTTGTCATTACAAATAGCCTGTGCTGTTTGCCTTCCGACTAGACTGGCGGACAGGTAGGGCCCAGCCGGGGTGCGAGAGCTCTGAAGTCCTGACTCTCTTGGCAAATGAGAGTGTAAAGCAAACTTTAAATTTATGGCTGAGGATCGTTTCTTTCTCTCGAATGGAGGTCTTGAGAGTTTGAATCTGTAGATGTAGATCATCTTTTCCTTTAGTGGAAAATGTGAGGTTCTGGGATAAAACCTACTCATAAAAAGGGTTGTGATCTCTCTCTGTTCTTTCCTCCCCCCTCTGCATTGTGGCTACACTTTTTGGAGAGGGCAAGCCTGGCAGAATGTGCCCAGATACCTCCCCGGGCAGCCCTGCCCCACTTTGCAGAGCACAGCCCTGCTCCCCGGCCGCCCTTCCCTCCTCTTGGTCCCGGAGCACTCAGGGCCAGCCCCTGCCTGCATCCCCGCATGTCCGTTTCAGACCCCAGATGAGCCTGCGAGGTGATGGGGAGGCCTCGGGTGGTTCTGGGCCACTGCCCTCTGATGTGGGGGTCGTCAGAGTGGAGCTGAGCAGTCTCAGCTGCAGAGACATAGGCCAAGGCTTAGGTAGCCCTTGAAGTCTGCGCGGCATCCGGAGGAAGGCCGATGTGCAGGGGGGCTAGGTGTCCGAGGTGTCTGTGCAGGGTTTCGGGTTGGAATGTGCCGTAATTGGAGGAGGTGTTCTGCCGCAGGATCTTCATGTGCCGTGCTAGCATTCCTGGGCCTGCTTGGAACGGCGGCTTTCCCACTTCATGTGCAGTCGTCTCGCACGTACTGCCTGCGGGAGAGGCTCCCTGCCTGGTGTTTCAGGGACACAGGGACGAATGCGGAATCCCCGGTTGAAAGGGATGGTGAGAAAGTTCTATAAATAATTACAAGGGCCACACTGAAGGGGACAGACTAATAAGGGCTGTGCGGGAGGGAGGGAAGCCAATACTTCTAGCCAGGGGGAACGGGCAAGGTATGCTGTTTGCTTGTGGCCTGGAAAGACTGTATGACTGGGGCGCAAGAAAGGGCATTCCAGGTGGAGGGAACAGCTTGAGCCAGTAAGGCAGCTGGGGAGAAGGTGGCCGCGGACAGGGACCCGGGAGCAGATCAGTCTGGCGGGAGCAGGGCAGCGGCGAGGGGCCCTTTGGGAAGTCAGACGAGAGAATAGAGTGGCCCCGTTGCCGCGTCTGGAACGTCGCACCCAGGACCCGTGGGACTTGGCGCCATAGGCCCTGGCGGGACTGCGCTGCTTTCATGAGGCTGAACAAGCAGCAGCCAAAACCCCGTAGGCCCCATGGCCACAGTGTGCCCCAAACCAAACCGATGGTGGTTCTTTTTTCTAAAAGAGTTTATTTATTTATTTTTAGAGAGGGGAAGGGAGGGGGAAAGAGAGGGAGAGAAGCCTCAGCGTGTGGTTGCCTCTCGCACACTCCCCACTGGGGACCTGGCCTGCAACCCAGGCATGTGCCCTGACTGGGAATTGAACCAGCGACCCTTGGATTTGTAGGCTGGCGCTCAGTCCACTGAGCCACAGCAGCCAGGGCCCTATGATCCTCTTCCCAAAGTCCTGCTGTGGCCTCCCACACCAGGAATGGCAAACAACTTGGTCTGCCATCGGCAACTCCCTGCTCTCCCGCATTCTCTCCTCCTAGTCGGTCTTTGCGCCCCGTCTTCCCTCCTTCTACTTCGCCTGTCCCCAGTGCGACCCGTCACCAAGGCTGCCCTCTCACTTCCTCCTCCGTGTACACGCTCATCTCCCAGCAGGCACCACTGCAGCCACTTCTGCCCCGTCCTGCTGTCACCCACCCTGCAGCTTTCAAATCTCGATCCACATCGCCAAGCTTCCGAATTTCCACTGGCTTCCCCGGGGCCCCAGGGTCAGTTCCAAGTCTTTAAGGTGGGCGAGCAGGTCTTGTGAGACCTGGCCCTTCTGGGCCTTCCCACTCACTTCTCAGCTTCGCCGCCTCCGGCTCCCTCGCAGGTCCCTGGGCCGGCCTCCAGGCCTGCGCACTGGCCGTTCTCTGCCTGGCTTCTGTGCCCCTCCTCTCGGCATTATCCGGCTCACCCCTGGACCTCTGCTCCTTAGCGAAGCCAGCCCCGTTACGCTCTTTGCACTCTGAACTTGTCCTTAGTTACTTGGCAACACGTTCTACCTGAACGTGTGTCTTCTCCCCTGGAAGGCAAAGGCCCTGTGTCCTGCTCTGTCCCCCAAGCCTCGCACAGTGCCTGGCACAGAGGAGGCACTCTGCGAAGGCTGGCTGGGCGTTACTGATTCGATGGGGCTGGAGACCGAGTGGAGGAGCTGGCCGGGCCTGAGGCTGGGCTTGAAGCCACGGTCTCACAAGGTGGTTTCACACCATCAAAGGTTAGTGGCTCCAGTGTCTGAAAGGTTTCTCACACTTCTAATTTAAATAAGTATCCCTATATAGATCAAACATTCGAAAGGTTGGTTTTTCCTTCTAGCCTTTCAGGAGAGGAAACAGCTTTTCAGAAGGAGCCATTCCTCCTGGTCTGCGTGTGCACCAGCCGTCTGTGGTCACCGTCAGGCGGTTCGAATGTCCAAACAGCCAGCACTCCTGTAATACGTCCCACTGGGTAGCCATTCCTGGAATTTATCAAAAGTCTGGCTTTGTTTCCTGGAAATCTTGCTCTGTCCAGGGCTTCAAGCTGCTTGTGATCAAAAACCAAGCTACTTGGGGTGGGGGACGACTCTTTCGGGCCGATGCGTTGAATGGCACTGTTACTTTGATGAGTAAAGGCTTACCCTATGGCGCCCTCCCGCAGCTCTGCCTCGCTCTAGGCTACAGTCAGGCCTGACTGCAGGGAGGGGCCGGGGCACGTCCTTAGGGCCAGGACATCCTTGAGACCTTGTGCCACCTCCAGACCCACCAGTTTCTACGCACCCTGCCTCCCCATCACGCCTTCAGCCTTTTGTGAGTGGAGTCTGTCTGCATCCTGGCCCCTGTCTGGTTACATGCTTAGCGCCTCAGTTTGCCTCTGGGGCCTCTTATATTAAAAGCTCAGGCTCTGGTGCCTGCCACTTACTCCCTGGATGAACTTGCATAAATTATTTCATCTCCGTGGGCCTCCATTTTCCCATCTGTAAAACGGAACGGTAAAATCTATTTCGTGGTCTGTCGTTGAGCTTAAGCAAAGGAGACGGAAGCACACTGCACGGCACCTGGAATGCAGGAAGCATGCAGTAACTCGTAGTTCTCTCCCTTCCCTGTCTGTCTGTCCGTCCGTTTTGTAACCGCTGTCGTGCCATCAGCCTTGTAGCTCCTGAGTCAGTAGTACTCAGAATGTAGGTGGAAAATTGTGGTGATAATGCCCGGCCAGGCCGAGAGCACCGTGGTTAAGAGCCTGGGCTTTGGAGTCACGGAAACCTGGATTTGAATCCCTGTTTTGTCGCTTCTTTGCTGTGTGACCTTGGGCGAGTTACTTATCCTCTCTGAGTCTCGATTTTGCTCATGTGTGAACTGGAGGCAATAACAGCCCTTCCTGATAGACGTCATCCTTGAAAGATTAAGTGGCATGATATAAGAAAAGTACTTGTCCTAGTGCTTGGTGCAAAGTAAGCATGCTGTTTGCTGCTGCTGCTGCTTCTCAGCCTGAACACAGGACTGAGCCTGTTTGGAAGGAACTGCTTGCCTCTCGGAGCGGGAAGGAACGTGGGGCAGGTGCCTGGGTATCTCAGCGTGTTCCCACCGTGTTCTTCTCTTCTTCTCCCGGGAGATCTGGGGCCACATGGTTTGGGTCCCTGGATGGGTCGCACATGTGAGGTGGCTAATGCTTCCTCTTTGGTGTCTGACCAGCTTCTTGTGTCTGCTCCTGGCATGCCTTTTGTGGGGCATATCGGTTGTCTTGTGTGCTGCCCATTCGTTTCTCTCTCCGGGTTCTTCTGCTGCCCCGGACAGCTTGCTGTCCGCAGTGGGGCGCTCACACCCATCCCCCCGCCTCGCTGCACCGGAGGTACCTCTCCACGGCATTCCCACCTCAGAAGACAGGCCGATCCCGCCTGGAATCCAATCCTTCTGCCGTGGGGCACCTTTCTCTTTCTTCTCTCTCTCTTTTCTGTGCTGCTTTCTCCCCTCCCTCCCTTTTCCTCTCCCATTCCCCTCCTCTATTCCCCTCCCCTTCTCTCTCTCTCTCTGGAACCTGAGTCTTCACTAGTCGATGGTCATCAGTGTTGCTGCTGACCATCGACTGACTCCCGCCTCATCAGATCGTCATATCCACTCCGTCCCTGTGGGGGAGTGTGGTGCCTTGGAGCCCGACCCCTCCTTGACCACGTCTCTCGGCCTTGGCCTCGCCATTCCCCCCGGAACATGGGGAGAAGGAAAATGACTGTAGTCATGCAGTCTCTGGGGACAGGGCTGACTTAATAGTATTTTTATATAAAGCCAGGCATGTGACCTCTGCTTCTCTTCATCCCATAGAATGGGAGGACCAGGGTGACCTTAAAGGCTGTCCAGTGCCACTGTGTTCCACAGACAGGGAGGCTGAGCCCCCAGCGTGGGAAGGACTGACCCAAAGTCTCAAAGGGCGTTAGGGCACGGCTGGTGAGAACCCAGGACTTCTGACTCAGGGCGTCCCCGTGAAGCTGCAGCGCTGCCCACGGGAGGTGTGTCTGTCTTTCTCGATCTTTTCACTCCATCCGCAACCTGAGTCCCTCTAACAGCTGCACCTGGATGTCCCTAACCCATCAGTGACAACTTCTACCTCCCTTCGAGGGGGCAGGGGAGTCGGGGTGGGGACAGACCTTAAGTGAGGAAGAACCTAGATCAGTCACGTGTTCAGTCTTCCTGCGTGTCCTGGGCTGACCTCCCTCGCTCTCTGGCTCTTCTCTGCCTGCCGCCTCACCCTGGCCCCGCTGAGGGGGCTTCTTCCCTTGTCTTTGGTTCCACGTGACCCTTCCTTTTCAGTAAGTGCATCTGGTATCTCGGAGTCGTGCCTGCCCATTGGGTAGAGCTGTGTTTTCCGGCGCGGTGGCTGCGTGTGGCTATGGGCCCTTGAAATGTGGCTCTTCCAGATGGAGGTGTTCTCTGAGGGTAAAACGCAGACCACATTTCAATGACTTCGTATAACATAGAGTGTAAACTCTTTAAAAGATAGTATTGTGGGCCCTGGCTGGTGTAGCTCAGTGGATTGAGCGCGGGCCTGCGAACCAGAGGATCGAGGTTCGATTCCCAGTCAGGGCACATGCCTGGGTTGCAGGCCAGTTCCCAGCAGGGGACACACGAGAGGCAACCGTACATTGATATTTCTCTCTCTCCCCCTCTCTCCTACCCTTCCCCTCTAAAGATAAATAAATAATCTAAAAAAATAAAAATAAATAAAATATTTAAAAAAAAGAACAGAGATAAGCAAAATATATTTAAAAAAAAGATAGTATTGTGGGTATGTTGTGTTCGATGAATTGTTAAATTAATTTTATTTTTTCCCCATTTTTAGTCTAGCTGTTATGTGTTCTGCGTTGTATTTCTCAGTTACAGCTTCTAGGCCAACACTGGGCTGTGGCTTCCAGACCTTTCTCTGCCTGGGGTCCGTGAGAAAGTCGGGCCTGATGCGCGCAGGTTGTGGCGGGTAATGAGCGCTCCGTTCTCAGGAGGACCGAGGAGGTCACCGTGTTTTCTGTGTTCTGTGGTTCCAATAAGGAGCCCAGCCTGCCGTCTCCGACTTAGTCCAAGGTCCTGCAGGGCTTCTCTTTGTTGCATAATGACGGCTGTTGGCTTGAGATGTTACTAAACTTCAGAGTTGCTTTTTCTTTTTACAATCTAAATGAATGTTGCATTTTACTAATTGCCTTTAGGTAGGCGAGGGGATTATATCACTTTCTCTTCTTTGATTTATTGATGTGCTGTTATTATGTTAAGATTTCCATAACATTAGCTTGTTCTTGTATTTCTTTGACAGACCTGCTAGGTCACGTAGGATGACTCTGTGTGTGCACGTGTGTGCAGGAGTTCATTGGAGAGCGGTCAGTAGCTGTGAGCGAGCGGAGGAGGTCGGTAGAGCTGAGCGAGTTCAATTGCAGTGCAGTTGTACTGAAGGACTCGTCCGTGGAGGGCGGTTCTTTTCCCCTCGTTCTGTATTTGTTAGCTGTTAGAGTTTGGGACTTTTCCCCATCACTTTTTGTGCTCTGGAATAAATTATTTAGTGTAGGAAGTAGGTGTTCTTTACAAGTCTGAGAGGACTCGCTGGTAAAATCATATGGTCCTGGAACCTTTGAGTTAACTTTTCCAGTTTCTGGTGTGGTGTTTAGCATACTCACCAGACATAGGAAAGTTTATTTGGCCAAAAAATAGAAAGTGGCATGAAGATCAAGTCGGTGCTGGCCTCGTCCTCTGAAGCAGGTACTTCCAGAAATTTCATTCTGCATTCCCAGCAGTGTTCAGGGCGAGCCTGCAACATGCGAAGGTCAAGGTTAAGAAGGATTGGGTGGTACTGAAGGACGTGATTACTCAACTTCAGTTGCAGTGGAAACAGTGAGCTGCACGTTAGAGATTGCGAGACCAAAGCAGAGTTACAGGACAAGCTAAAATTCTCCCCCCCCCCCCCCCCCCCGCCGGGACTCAGAGGAGAAACGAAAGGAGGCAAACAGGAAGGACCGCTTCCGGGAGGTGTGCGTGTGCCGCAGGGGTGCTCCAGTCGGGGGGCGGGCAGAGGTCAGCGGGGGCTGGCGGCAGTGCGACGTCGGCAGGTTAGAAACCGCAGGTACAGCGTGAGCTTGGTGTTCTCAAGAGTGAGTGTGCGTGGTTTTGCACCTGGGAGTGGGGACTGGCCACCGTCCCGGACACAAAGGAGCGCTGGGCCCAGGGCCCAGGCTCCTGACACCGACAGGCCTGCCCGAGTGTGGACCTTGGTTCTCACGCTGGCCACATCTGAGGATTTGAGCAAATTGTGTAACTTTTCCAACTGAGATTTCGTTTCTTCATCTGCAGTTTGGGGCAATAATTGTGCCTCTCAGCTGGGGTTGTGAAAATTCGGTGTACAATGGATAAATGTGTGTAGAACTGATGATCTTGGGCCTGGCACTTGGTAAGCACTCAGTAAATTCAGCTGTTGTTGTTGCAGACCCAAATGTAAGCTGTGGTTTTCTCTGGGCGTTAGGCTAACAGCAGTTTAAATTTTCTTCTGTGGGTGTTCTGTATTACCCGAGTTTTCTGAAATGAGCATGTACTAGGTCCTCAATAAAAAACAAAACAGCCCAGGCTGGTGTGGCTCAGTGGGTTGAGCACCAGCCAGCAAACCAAAAGGTCTCTGGTTCAATTCCCAGTCAGGGCACCTGCTTGGGTTGTGGACCAGGTTCCCAGTTGGAGACACATGAGAGGCAACCACACGTTGATGTTTCTCTCCCTCTCTTTCTCCCTCCTTTCCCCGCTCTAAAAATAAATAAATAAAATTTAAAAAAATCCAGTGTATTTTTAAAAAAGAACATCTGAATGATGTTCTTCGGAAAAAACATTTCCCAATAATACGGAGAAAGGGAATTGAGCCATGTCCCCAGTGTAAGCGTCGAAAAGGCAGGGGTGGCCCTGTGGGGCTTGCATCAGGCTTGGGAATCTGGGCAGGCCGCTCTGCCGATGGCTGCTCTCCATTCTGCTCCCGGGGCCCTTTCGCCGTCACGCAGACGGGAGGCTGTGCACAGGGGCGCCCTTGGCTGCTGCCCCATGCCGACAGCCGGTTCTCATTGTGCAGAGCTGCACAGTGCTGGGGCTGGAAGGCGGGTGTTTGGGAAGTTTGCATCATGCTCGGGATCCCAAACCTGCCTGTTTTCTGAGCAGACAGCGGTTGGGGGGTTTGATGGGACAGTGGTGACTGCAGTGAAGCTGCCATTCTGTAGAAACTATGACAGAAAGCGGAGGAGGATGGGTTACTTCTGTTCACTCGGTGAGCTCCCCCATCACACACTCCTGCTCCACGGAGGGCGCCGGTTTGTCCCCAGGGACTCTTCCCCTCTGTGGCTTGCCTAGTCGGGCTGCTGAGGCCCGAGGGAGGCCCTCCGGTTCCCGCCGCCCCAGCCTGCCTCCTTCCTCCCCCCACCCCCACCCCAACACACAGACAGCCCCTGGCAGGTGTTTGTTTCAGCTACCGAGGTGCGCTGCTCTCACGTGAGAACATTTTAATGTCCCACATGGGAGACTCTAGCACAGACTAAGTCACAGCCCAGCTTCGTGGGTCCGTCTGCCACGTGCTTCTCATGTTATCAGGGCGGTGAAACACACACAGCTCGAGGCTTTGGAGCCGCCTCTTCTCCATCCCTTCCTGCCCTTCTCAGGATAAAACCCAGTCCTCACCTGCCCTCGGGGCCAGGCTGTGACCTGCCTCCCCACCCACTTCCTTTCCTTCTACTCCCCCCTCCCTTACCTCTTTTCCCCTTTTCCCTCTTCCTCCTTGCCTTTTCTTTTCCTTCCATTTTTCATTATAGCTGGTTTTGTTTCAATGAGGGTATACGGAGCCCCCGCCGTGAGCCTCCCAGGAAGCCGTCTCGACTCCCCGGGTGGCCGCTGCCTCCTCGGTGCTTCACTTGCCTGGAGCCCTGGCGTCTCTCTGCAGGGCAGGCGCGCTTCCCGAGGGCCTGGCCGGTCGGGGCTGCTGTGCGGGCGCTCCATCGACGGGCGCAGGAGCGTCTGCCGGCCCTGTGAGGACCAGCCGCTATTTCTGAACGCTGACACTGCAGGTCATATAGGCTGGTCATAATTTTATAGGCGTTTGTGTGTTTCTGAATCTTTACTCAGCTGTTAAGATTTCATTTTAGAAGGGCGCCAGTGTGTCATATGTGGATCAACATGTCAGCTATTAAAATGTATTCAAAGTTACCCTGGATGTGACGATCAGGTAGTGCAGAAGAGTTTATGAAGAAGGCCTGATCCCCAGAGGGGAAACTCTTTTACTGTTTTTCCTTCTGCTGGCAACTTTCAGAACTTTATTGCATTCGCCGAAACCTCAGTTTCTAATTTCATCAGCTTTCTGTGGTGTCCCTTGCCTGCTCACTTCCTGTGCTTTTTGTCCCCCCTCCACCTGCCACCCTCTGACAGCCACTCTTCTTCATTGTCAAGTTAATTACGTGAACGTTTTGACGTTCCGCAGCTACCCCCAAGTCCACCACATTGCTCCTTACGTTGACTCTACAAGTTGAAAGCCAACAAACAGCCTGTGTTACTGTTACAGCTATGTAAATATTACTCCGAGCCGCGCTAAGCGGTGCGCCAGGGTTGCATTTCAGTCTCCGACGAACCTGGACCGCTCGGGGGAGCAGCCAGCGGCCGGCGCCCGTCGGGGGCCTGCAGAGCTGTGTCCCTTCCGTTCCGTCAGATGCCTAGTATTGGAGCGTGTGCGCATGTGTAACATTTAGATGGCTACAGCCATTAAACCACATCTGAACAGTTTAAATGTATACTATTTAAATGTACATGTATTTAAAGACATATAGGTAATATTTAAATTCATACCAATAGGAATTTTTGTTTTTCATTATTCTTGGAGATTACAATTGCTTTGTTTCCTATTATCATTTCCCTTCATCATGTCCTCAAGCCTTTTCAAACTGTCCATTATATTTTCACTTCTCTCACAGTTTTAGTCCCGTTAATTCTTCCCCAGGGCCCTCCCTTCGGGGCCCTTTGCTCTTCAGTCCTTTTGCGCAGCTGTTGGTGTGGAACGGCCGTCCACAGCCCCGTACGGTTGGACTGCTCCCCTCTCACTTTCCTAAAGTTGTGGCCATTGAGGGTTAATGTCATCCGGTGAAATTCGCCCGTTTCAGTGAACAGCGTGGTGAGTTCTGACCGGTGCGTACTCTCCTGCAAACCGCCACGACCCAGAGCGAGGACATCCGTCCCTTTAAAGCCTCCCCGCGCCCCATGGCGGTCAGTTTGTCTCCTGCCTTCACGTCCCCGGCAGCCAGCGACCTCATCCTGTCCCTGTAGTTTTTCCTTTGCTCAGACTGTTAGATGGAGGGAGTCATACAATGGTTCTGTGTCCAGTTTCCTTCGCTGAGCGCAACGCTTCGGACAGTCGTCTGTGCGGCCGGCCGCAGTTCGTTCCTTCTTTGTTTCTGAGTAGTATTCGATTATGCGGCTCCGTCGCAGCTTGTTCATCCCTTCACCAGTTGATGGCACTGGGTTGTTTTTAGTTTGGGGAAATTGAGAATGGAGCTGCCATAAACATGCATCTATGGTTTTTCTTGCACAGACAAGCGTTGGCATTAGCGAGATCGCCGGTCATTGGTTAAGTGTAAGTTTGGTGTTAGGAGAGACTGCTTTCCCATACTGCGTACCCAACGAGGATGAGGCACGAGAGTCCGGAAGTGCCCGACTCCTCAGCCAGACCCACCCCTGCCCTGGACTGGCGTGGTCTCCCCCACGGCCTCCGTGGGCCCCCCACTCCCTGGGGCGTGTTCAGAGCTCCTTGGACTAAGTGTGTGATTGTCCCTCCCGTTCTGGAGAGTGCTCCAGAGCACGGATGGGAGGAGCGGGGAGAGCACGGGGCCCAGAGGAAGAGTAAAAGCTTGCCGTCCAGCGTAGTGGTAGCGTCGTGTTGCTGGCTGCCAGCCTGGTGGTGGTCCCTGAGGTCGGACTTAATGACCTTGCCTTGAGGCGGTGCCTCTTCCGTGTGGGCGTGTTTGGGGAAGGTGATCTGGAGAAGATTGCCGTGAGAATTAAGCGCGAGTACGGAGGTGCTCTGTGCAGGCACCAGCTCCCTGTGGCCCGGTGGCCCAGATCCTGTGCAGGTCTCTAGGGAGGACGTGCCCCGCTCCCCAGGTCTCCTCTTCCCAGCGAACCCCGCTGGCCCCAGACATGGTCAGGGGCAGGCGTTCCTCGGGCCGCCTTAGGACATCTGACTCCCAGACACCCAAGCACAAACCTGGCAGCTGGAGGGGACGCTCCTGGCAGCGCGGCCCAGAGGAGCTCTGCGGGGCGAGCTGCCACCTAGGAGTGCTGCAGAGGGGACACCGAGACGGAGTTGTCTTCGCACCAGTTAGGGACTTCTGTCCAGGGACACTGTCTTTGTAGTAAACACCCTCCTCTGCTGTCGAGATGGACGTCTAAATGAGTCTCACACTGGGGTGTGTTTTTTACGTGCGGCAGCTGGTCGGACACCTTTCGGTCTGGGCCTGCTGATTTTGAGTTGCCTGCGGATTCGAAGGCAGGGCGGCCAGGAGGAAGCCGAATACCCTCGTCCGGCCCTCGGGAGAGAAACGGGCTGAACGGAGATGCGTGGTTGAAGCCGTGTCAGTGTGCGTGATCTGCTGAGGGACGCAGACATGAAGAGTAGAGAGGACAGCCCTGGACGACCTCGGGTCGGGGTGGGAGGCGTGTGTCAGGAAAGAAAGAATCGGTGGGAAAATAAGACTGAGAGTGGGGGGCCCACGAGGTGAGGAGGCAACCAGAGGAGACAGGCTGCAGGGCGAGGACCAGTGAAGGCTGCGGCAGAGGGGTGGCCTCACCAGGGCGTTGTGGCTGGTAGGGAAGAGGGCAGTTTCCGTGGGGCGGGGTGGGGGTGGAGAAAGGAGGAGAGGGCAGCTGGGGCGGAACAGTGAGAACTGACAGCCCTTTCAGGAACGTCACCTGTAAGGAGAAGGAAGAGCGAGCCGGAGCTGGAGGAGACGGGAGGTCTAGAAAAGATGTCTTTTATTACTGCTGTCATTGTTATCATCACCATTATCATTATTAGTGAAGAGGCTTATGCACATTAAAATGCGAGTGGGAAGAAGAAATCGGAGAGGAAGAGGGTGAAGATACCGGAAGGAAAGAGGTCATCAGCTCCCCTGGAGCGGGGAGCAGCTGGGACCCAGAGCCAAGGAGGAGAGTGGGTCCTGAGAGAAAGGGGCCTCCCTTCCACTGAGGGCAGAGGACGGCACACTTGTGTGTTTAGTGGCAGAACGTTTTCTTCTGACATCCTTCTTCTCCCTGACGAAGGGAGCATCCCTTCGTCCTCCGTGTCGCAGAGGAGAGGCCCCAGAAGCGGCTGGCAGAGGCCTCTCTGTCCGGGCTCCACTCTCCTTTCACATCCTGTTGACCTCAGCAGAGAGCTCAGAGTCGGAGTTGAGCACAGCCTGGGCGAGGTCACCGCCCTCCTCCCCGCACCCCCCACGGCCCAGGGGCAGCTGAGCGGCTCCTCAGTGACGCAGGGCTCCCAGGGCCTTCGAGGCTCCAGCCCAAAACCTGTCTCCCCTCTAGAACCGGCCCTGGCTCCTCTGGTCAAGTTCGACTTAAATTACACTCAAGCCAATTCCGTAGCGTGGACCTTTTTCAGGCGTTTGTGACTGGCAGAGATTTGCTCTATTACCTCACATTTTCCAAGCCCACTGCGCACAGATGGAATCTCTTGTGGCCCCGTCAGGCCGAACACAGAAGAGGAGCAGCGCCGAGGGGGGGGGGCGAGGGCTGGGTTTGGTAGACAGAACGGCCTGCTTTCTTCTGACATGTTGATAAATCTTTCCACCCCGAACTTGGGAGATTGCAGCGTTGGGGAACGCTCACACTCCGTTCATTCGGCCAGTGCTGCTCGGCCTCCGCCCTGCACGGCACCCTTTCGTCAGGCTCCCCTGTGGCCTCCGCCGCAGGGCCGTGGAGTTCTCGTCTGCATCCCTGCGTGCGTCTGCGGCACCCGAGGTTGCCCGGGAAATAAGTGACAGGGCTGGGCTATGGCGCCAGGGCTTCGGCTCTCAGTCCTCGGCTCCCTTTGGTCGGGGAAACTCTTCAACTGTGTTCTACCCTGCTGGGGTTTTAGTTTTAAATATCACATGTCTTCCAGGGCAGAACGGTCCTGAGAGAGCTGTCAAAACCCAAGAACTGCACACACGGCTTTTGAGGCAGGATC
Organism: Glossophaga mutica; assembly: GCA_039655065.1. Lineage (NCBI taxonomy): Eukaryota > Metazoa > Chordata > Mammalia > Chiroptera > Phyllostomidae > Glossophaga > Glossophaga mutica. The sequence goes on from CM077305.1 coordinate 212,509,951, forward strand.
TTAGAAATCAAATAAATCCAGGGCAGATGTATTAACTATGTGCTTTGGTTCCGGTCTGCATGACATCAGCAAAATGAAAGAGAAATAATAATAGATTTTTAAATAATTCAAGGCAGCAACAAGAGTGCGGTGTGGGAGAGGGCAGGGGTGTTGGGGTTGAGCCGATTCTCACGGCAGCGCCGATCACGTGCTTGTCAGGTGCTGGGCTCTCTCTGTGTCCCGATCGCATGGACTGTCCCGGTGCGAAACCCGAGTTCCGAGAAGGTGAGCACCGTGCGGGTGGTGGAGGAGGCCAGGCCCGCCCGGCCTGTCTCGCTGGCAGGCCCCCACGGCTCGTCTCAGGATGCCTTCCCACGTTGCTGGCAATATGGGGGGAGACTGCAGACTCACACTCGTGGGCCCCATGTGCAGGCACACACATGCGCGTGTGTAATTCTGGCTGTTTATTAAAGAACTCAGGGCAAAGAAAAAACAAAGGAAACAACCGTCAGCCAGAGATGAGGCCGCAACCAGGCCTCAGTCCTTGAAAATCAGATAGACGAATTCTCTTTTATATCAAATTGTAACCCATAGCTTTCTGGGCCTGGCTTTGGGGTTCACAGGGGAGAAGGGCTCTTGTCCTCACAGTTACACACGGAAGGGCAATAGTGCACGCTTGCAAACCGATGAAAATAGGCGAAAAGGTGGAGCAGGGTGGGAGAAGTCGATGTAACGCAGGTAAGTCAGGCGCACATCTGAGAAGAGGTTCAAGTGCACATTTTCAGAACCAGGAGAGGCGTGGTACCCGGGTAAATTCCACATCTCGAAGAGATTCACGTGTGTTTCTGAAAAAGCGTGGAGTCCGAGTGTCGATTCCAGAGGGCCAATGACAGGGGACCCTTCTCCTCTTTGTTAGAATGGACCTGCTGAGAATGAGATGGGGCCACACAGGAAGGGCCTGTCTGCTGCTGGCGTGGGGGGTCCTTGATAAATGGCAGCGCCAGTCAGTGTCCCGGCCATTGCCACCACTCAGGTCTGAGTAGTGGGGGTGAAGGACGTGGCAGGGTGACGATGGCTGTGGGGGATTCCCACGTGGGGGCCTGGCAGGGCGACGGTGCCACTTACAGAAATGGGGGGAGGGGGCACTGGGTTTCCTAGCTCCTGTTGGGTCTCAGCCATCCTCAAGGCCAGGCAGGCCATTCACCTTGTATCCAGAGCTGTCCATTCCGTCGGCCAGGCTCCCCACAAGTGCCCGTCTGTGGTTTGCAGCTGGGTCCTGAGTTGCACGTGAAGGGCACGGCCCTTTAGAGGTGTCGCTGCTCAGCTGGCAGGTTTCATCTTGGGTCAGTCCTGCTGCCCCCCACCCCCGACTCCCCGGTAGACCCGGGTCTATGTCCCTTCTAGCTGCTGGGCCGCTGGCTCTCACTAAAGATCTTAGAAAAGTTTCAGGTGTGTGGCAAAATAATGCTATTAATAATACCGAGGCCTGATAGGAATTAAAAGGAGGAGGTCTTGTAACTTAGGGGCAGAGAACTTTAGGAGCTGCCCTTTCCTCCACTCTCTGCCAGGGCTGCCCAGGCACCAGCTGAGAATGCTAGGCCTTTGGGTGGTGGCTTTTCCCTGGCCCTTTTATATAACCCCCAAGGAATCCCATTAGATTGCTCCTGTTATCTCCCTTGGATAGGAACCCGCCTCACTGTCGGTAAAATTTAGGTGATTTCACCAGATTATAATGCTTTTAAACCTGCTGGAAAAGAAGAGAACACGGCCCCCAGAGAAGATATCCAAGGGAAGCTCTCCTTCTGTCCCTGTTGGTTATAGGAGAGATGGGAGGGCCCAGCTTCAGGAAGGCGTCTGAGCTAATCCCAGAAGCTTCTCTGGTTGCAGTGGGCTTGGACCCAGCTTTCCTGGGCTCCAGGAATGGAGGATGTCATGTAGCTGATGAAATCCGAGATCCTCCAGCCAGATCTTAATTTTAAGTTTGCCTGTGGGGGATGAATCCTACTTAGTTAAAACATTATGTCCTCCCCTGGCCAACGTGGCTTAGTTGGTTGGAGCATTGTCCTGTAACCGAAGGGTTGCTGGTTCGATTCCCAGTCAGAGCACATGCCTGGGTTGCAGCTTCGGTCCCTGGTCCGGGCACATGTGATCCCCAGTCCAGACACGTACCATCCCCGGCCTGGGCACATCCGGTTCCTGGTCTGGGTGCACAAGGCAAACGACCGATCGATGCTTCTTGTTCGCATCAACGTCTCTCTCTCTCCTTTCCTTACTCTCTAAAAGCAATGAAAAAATGTCTTTGAGTGAGGATAAAACGAAATAAAAAAATAAAAGCACACTACGTCCTCTCTCAGGCAGTTTGCATCGAGAAGGGACTTCTGGTCCCAGAGAAACTAGCAGAGTAGCAGTGGTGGGATTAAGAATATTTTGGCACAGAAGTCCTGGGAAATGTGGCCGGCCACTTCTCCTCACCTCTAGGGGGTCCCAAGAAGCTCCCCCGCCTAGCCGTCCTCTCCAGAGGAGAAGGATCTTCTCACCCTGGTGAAGATGTGAGCGGCCAAGGCCTGCCCTTCCCACCTTCATGTCCGTGGTCCAGTGAGACGGCCCTGGCCTGTTTGCATCCCGATTAGAGCCGCTGGTGAAATCGACTCTCTGTCTCCTAGGAACTAGCCAGCTGTGGATGGAGTAAGAAGGAGAAACATAGTCTCGCCCCAAACGTTGTGGCCTTTACCCGGAGGTTCAACCAGGTAAGCAGCCCCTTGCATGTGCCTGTCCAGATAGCAGTGTGGTCCCCTGCAGGCTGGGAGCCCCACCAGGGTTCAATCCCAGGCACCCGGCCCAGGTCCAGACCCCTCTTCCTGAGCTCCCCACCGACCTTCACCCGTCCTTGGGCCATCACAGGTGTTTCTTTCACGCTGCAGGCGGAAGTAAACATATCTTTCCTGTGTCTGAATTGCTTCAGTGGCTTCTGATTCCACATAAGCTAAGGTTCCGGCACCTGCATTGCCCAGCGAGGTCCTGCATGGTGGATCTGGCCCACGTCCACCCGCCAGTCTCATCTCTGGTCCCCCACACTCTGCAGGCTGCAGCCACCCTGCCCTTCCTCCTGTCACCCGACGCACGGGGTCTCTGTCCTGTCAGGCTTCCACGCGTGCTGTCTTCTCAGCTCAGAGCTCTTCCTCCCCGCTCAGCCCCCAGGCGGATCTCAGCCTGCGTGTCGCTTCCCTGGGGGCTCTTCTGTGAATCCCCGGCCTGTGCAAGACGTGCCCGGCACGCACGGCCTCGCTGCAGCAGGGCTTCTCCGTGCGTGCGGCCCTTTGCTCGCCTGTCCTCGTGCTGTGCCGCTCTGCAGCCTCGTCTTCCCTGCCAGTCGGGGGACCCCATGAGGGCAGGGCCCGTGTCGGCCTTGTCCAACACTGCGTCCCTCGCCACTTTGCCCAGTGTCAGGCATACCGCAAACAGACCCTCTGTCGGCGTGTGTGGAGTGAATGAACGAGGCGCTCAGGACGTTCCTTGCATGGAATTTCTTAGCATCCCTGATGGCCCGGTCACTGGCCTCCTGTGTACTGCTGCAAACTGACTTGGGCCAACCAGAACCTTTGCTCCACGTATGAGGATCTGCATCCCTGCTTGTGGAGCGAACGATGATGGAGACTTGGACTAGCGGAAGGGGGTGGGCTTCTGATTGCTCGGTCAGATCGCCCAGAACTTGATCAGCAGTAGAAAGCACCCTGCAAGACTCCCTTTGGGTGGATCAAACCCCAGAATGGTGTTGTTGACAGTTTTCTTCTTTCCTGCTGTTTTTCTGGTTTCAAACCGGGGCAGTGGCCTAGAGGTCACATAGTGTGCATGACTGGACCTCTGGGTGATGGGCCTGGGTTTCCTTTGGCCCTTCCCTCCAGCTGGGCGTTCCCTCTCGGAAACGCTGGGCCCTGTGCGTCACCATTACTCAGTCCTCTCCAGGCTTCCCCAGCCTCGGCGACCGCCTGGAGCGCAACGGGAGCCTCAGAGGGGTCGCGGCTGGAGTTGACGTTACTGTTTTATGAGCTATAATAGGAACTGAGAAAGGCCTAGCTACGTCTGCGGTAGGGACTGCACACCATTTGTTTTGAAAAGGGAAGTCCTGAAGCCTTTTTCTTTTTTCTTTGTTTTCAAAATCTTTTCCTTTTTAACTGAGCTTAGTTAAAAAAAAAAAAAAAAAAAGAACCAAAAAACAGATGTGTACACACTATCAGGGTTTCATAGTTTCCTTAGCGGAACTGTCCAACTAGGAGCCAGCTCCGGCCCACCTCTGACCGGCCGCCGGCTCCCGGAGGAGGCCACTGGGGGCTCTGATGTAATCTGCTTTGCACGCAGAGGCCAGGTCAGCTTGGCAAAGGGCGTGTGGCCTGTTCTGCGAACAATTGCATTGTGTCCAGATCAGACCAATAAAGCAAGCCAGAGTAAAGTCGTGTTTTCCCAAACGGCGCTCTGAGAAATGGTCTTCCTGCCGCCGGCCCGTCAGCTCCTCGGAGTGAGCAGCTCTGGGACACAGTCCTGGTACCTCCGGTTTGGAAACTGGCCAGCGGCCAGGTCTGGTCAGCCACCGGGGCTGCTTTCTCGGAGATAAACTGATGGGCATCCCTTCCTGGCGCACTTCCACATGTGGGAACAAGCCTTCCCATCAGACTCCAGATACAGGAAAGCAGGTCACTTAACCTTTTCTAAGCCTCGGTTTCCTTATCTATAAGTGAGAGCAGTAACAGCACTGAAAACGAAACGAAAAAGCCTCTCCAGGGGAGAGGAGAGAGCTGCCTGTGGAAACACAGGAAGACTCTTGGGCAGAGACGATGATGGCCCAGATGAAACAGAGGTTGTGACTTTGCGAGCGGCCCTGTGCGTGAGGGTAGATGGGTTTCTGCAGTTGCACTTTGCAGCCTGGGAGGAAGGACACGTGAAGGGCGAATGCGTGGATCCATCCGCAGTTGGAGGTTTGTAAGGCTGACTTTTTTGAAGGATCAAGGGACTGGGGAACCTAGAGTACTGACTAAGAAGCAGAAAAAGACTGCCAGGGACTCCAGGGCATGGAGAGAAGGAAGGACAGGTGCAGTGGGGGCGCCAGGAGAAGGTAAGGGCTAGGAGGTTGAAAGGTTGTGTCCCAAGACTGGAATTTAAAGTTCCTAGTGCAGAGAAGTTCTGGGAATTATGAGGAGGAGGCGACTGAAGAGGTAGGTGGGTAGTCATTTGCTGAAGCGGTCAAATGACCTTGAGGCCGTGGTCATTCCCAGTGATGCTGCAGTTGCCCAAGGAAGAAGGCAGGGTTTGGTATGGAGTGGACCAGATCCTGAGCTGTTTATCATTTCTGTAGTTTTACCCTCTTCAGATCTCAGAAAAGGGGGAGGAGGCATCACAAATAAAGAGTCTTCTCATGCCCTGGCTGGTGTGGCTCAGTGGATTGAGCACCAGCCTGAGAGCAGAAGGGTCACTGGTTCAGTTCCCAGTCAGGGCACGTGCCTGGGTTGCGGGCCAGGTCCCCAGTAGGGGGCAACCACACGTTAATGTTTCTCTCCCTTTCTTTCTCCCCTCCCTCCCTCCCTCCCTCCCCTCTCTAAAAATAAAGAAATAAAATCTTTGGAAAAAAGAGCCTTCTCCGACTGGCTCTTTCACTTAGCAATATGCATGTAAGATTCATCCATGTCTTTACATGGCTTGATGTCTTTTTTTAATGAATACTATTCCACTGTATGGATATACCAGTTTGTCTCTCTATTCCCCCATTGAAGGATATCTTACTTACTTCCAGCTTTCGATGACTCTGAACAAAACTGCTATAAACAAATGCATGCTGTGTGTGTGTGTGTGTGTGTGTGTGTGTGTGCACAGAAGGTTTCAGATGAGCTGGGTAAATACGTAGCAGCACAACTGCTGGCTTGTGTCAGCACCATTCTGCATTCCCACCAGCGATGGACGACGGTCTGTGCTGCTTCAGATCTTTGCCCGCAGTTAGTGCTGTCAGGGCTCTACAATTTTACGTACTCACTTACCTATTTAATCCAGTCTGATGGTGTGTGTGGTGATCCCACTTTCCTTTGCTTTGTCCCGCCGCTCCTGGGCACCTCACGTGAAGAGCAGGGGGGTTGCCACACAGGAGCGGCATGTCAGTGTCACAGTGGCCACTGGGTGAGGGGAAGGAAGGCATGTTATGTAAGATCAGGTGAAGGCTCTAGGATTGGACACTCAGGGAGGAGATAATCAACGTTTTTCAAGTAACTGAGGGGTCCTTATGGGGAAGCTGAGTAGGCAGGCCTCGGGGGCCTACTCAGCAAGGATAAGGACCAGGGGACAGGCGTGGGGAGGCAGCGGCTGCATCCGGATGGAAGGCAGCCCCCTCCCCACCCGTGAGCACTCAGTCCGAGACCTGGCAGGGCTTCATCGCGGCGCCTGAGGGGCATCACGGCGCGGTGGGGTGGAGGAGCAGGGCCACGCCCTGAAGTGTCTCCCAGCTCTAGGTTTCTAAGGAAACTGTGAATGGATTTAAGAGAAATTTATGGCAAAGTAGATTTCTCATAGGAAAAGAGAATTTTTTTAACTTGAAATTTTCTTTATGCTTTGATTGTTTTATTTGTGGTTGGTTAAAGTTCTTTGTGTTCGTAACTGTTTTCCTTCGTTCATCTATAATACTGTTGTGAAATTTCTCAGGGGATATCTTCGTCTTCAGTGGTGAAACACTTGTTCTAGTTATACCACTGGAACAAGAATAGTAATAATAATAGCTTATATGTTTTAAAAGCTTATTAGCACTGTGACCAAGTGGCGTTTATTCCAAGTATGCATGACTGGTTCAACAGTTGAAAACCAACTAATGCAATCCATTGTATGTATTGGCTAGAGAAGAAGAGCGATACTATCATGCCAGCTGACTCAGAAAAGCATTTGACAAAATCCAGTGCGCCTTCATGACCAAAGGAAAGTCTCAGCAAGTTAGGGATCGAGGGGGACTTTTCAACTTGGTAAAGGACATGTACGAAATTTTGCCACCAGCACCACACTCAGTGACAAGACACTAGGTGCCTGCCCCCGAAGACCAAGAACAAGGCAAAGAGGTGGTCTGTCACCACCTCGTTCAGCATCACGGTGGGAGTCCTGACAGGTGCGGCAAGGCAAGAAACACGGCGTGCAGATTGGAAAGAAAGAAAGAAAGAAAGAACGCTGTCTTTATTCACAGATGACAGGATGGTCCGTGTAGAAAAATCTCAAAGAAATCTACTTCAAAAACTCCTGGAACTAACAAGTGAGTATTCGATAGCAAAGTTGCAGCTTACAAGATCAGCGTACAAAAGCGTTCCTATTCCAGCAATGGAAATTTGGAATTAGAAGTTGAGAAAAATTTATAACAATAAATGCACATACACATGAACAGATACTTAGGTATAAAACTAACACGGATATACTGGTTCCGTATGCAGAAAAGGACAAAACGTTGATGCAGAAACTCAAAGTGGATGGAAATAGACAGAGTTGTATTCTGTCTTCAGGGATTAGAAGATTCAGTATTGAGATGTCAGTTAATCTCAGCAAGCTATTTTATAAATATCGATAAGCTGATTTTGAAGTTTGTGTGGATAGGCTAGACACATGGAATAACCAAAACAATGCTGGAGAAGAACAAAGTCGGAGGAATTGCTCTACCTGATCTCAAGACACTGAAGCTCCAGTAATCAAGACAGCGTGGCATTGACCAGAGACTAGACATCTAGAACAATGCAACAGAACAGACCTACACAGATGTCGTCACTGGGTCTTTTTTTATATATAAAGGTTTTATTTATCTTTAGAGAGAAGAGGAAAGGAGGGATAGAGAGAGGGAGAGAAACATCCATCGATTTCCTCTCTCACACCCCCACTGGGGACCTGGCCTGAAACGCACACATACACCCTGGCTGGGAATCGAACTGGTGACCTCTTGCCTTGTGGGACGACACCCAACCCGCTGAGCCATGCTGGTCAGGGCCGGTCAGTTGGTCTTTGACTGACGCATGAGGACATTCAATGGAGAAAGGCTAATTTCTCAACAAACGATGCTGGAATAATTAATTGGAATTTTTTGCATATATAAAAAATTAACCTAGACACAGTCTTTAGACCTTTCATAAAAATTAACTCAAAACAAGTCATGGACCTAAATGTAAAAGTCAAAACTATAAAACTTTTAGGAAAAGACAGAGAAGAAAATCTCCATGACCTTTGATGAAGAGTTATTAGATAGAACACTGTAAGTACAATTCGTGAAAGAACTTGAAAGGTTGGACTTTATTAAAATTAAAATTTTCCACTCTGCAAAAGACATTGCTAAGAGAATAAAAAGACTGGGAAAGGTATTTGCAAAATATGTCTGATAAAAGACTTGTATCCAAAATATACTCTGAACACTCAACAATAAGAAAACAACCCAATTAAAAAATGGGCAAAAGATATGGACACCTCACTGAAGAAATGTGCAGATGGCAAATAAACATGAAAAGATGCTCAACATCATTGGTCTTTGGGGACATGCAAAACACTATGCACCTGTTAAAATGGCTGAAAATACAGGAACCCCCCCTCCCCCGACAAATACTAGTCACTGACAAATACCTAGAACAGCACAAACTCTCATCCATCGCTGGCGGGAGTGCAAAATGGTGCAGACACGATCCAGCAATTGTGTGGCCAGGGGTTTGGTTTTTAGTGCCATGGAAAGGAGCCCAGGCTCTTTGGGAAAGGGGCTGGTTTAGGGCTGGGCAGGACACGTGAGATGGGCCTGTAGCCCTGCAGGGTCCCGCACGGTGAGGGGACGCTTCAGCAAGCCGACGGGCCAAGACAGCGCCGGGCCCTGCCAGAGGGGAGGGACGCAGGGACCAGCTGGAAGGTCTCGGTGGCCAAAGCTGGAACAACCTGAGCAAAAAATAAATAACTTAGTATTGGATTACAACTCAAAGTGTAAAATAAATATGTGCGAGTCCATTCTGATGCAAGTGGTTGGATAAATAAATGGAGGAGGCAAGACAAACCTCTTACGCAGAAGAATTACCAACAATTTATGTAGATATTTGCATAATGAAGTCATTATGCAAAATGGATCACAGCTGCTCACTTTCCTCTCTAGCGACTTCCTTGGAAAGTTTGAGGTCAAAGTATTATTCATGTAACCAGTTCCCTATTGATGGACATTTTGTTTTTTCTCTTCTTTCACTTTATAAATAGGGCTCTGTGTACATATGCCCTCTAACCTTCTGTATATTCATAAGATAAAAATTCTTGGGAGAATGTAACTATCATCTCGAAAGATCCATTCAAGTTGTTCTTCAAATGGCCCTATGAATTTATATTTCCCAAAACAGTATATAAAAAGTAGTAACTCCTCCTCCACACTTGGTACAATATATGACTCACGAAGGGCTAATGTATTTTCTTTGATGTACAAAGGCCATTTACTCATCAATAGTAAGAGGACAGATGCCCCAACAGAAAGATGGGTGAAGGACCTGAGCAGGTAATTCACAAGGCTAATAGCACAAGTGGTCTATAAATATTTGTAACCCTCCCTCAAAAAAACCCTGAAAAAAGTGTTAACTGAGTAGTCATGAAAGAAATGCAAAACAGAAACAGTGAGACACTATTTTGTGCACGAGTCTAGCACAGGAGAAAAGAGTTGCGATGGCCAGTATATCAGCCTGTGTGTGGGGGGGTGGATCTGCTCAGACTTGTGGATAAACAAAGAGACCTTTTCGAGGCCCAGGGTTGTATATACACTTGTGAAAAAAGGGTACACATCATTTCATTTACTCTGTGTTACAGAAATTTGTCCTCAGACTTTATTAAAACTACGTAAAGGTACAGGTACAAAGATTTTTCCCACAGCCACAAAATAAATGGTAACCCAACAATCAGGGCTTACTTAATGATGATATGCCCCTAAGACGAAATACTTAGCAGCTGCTAAAAATGATATCTTAGAAGAACATTGATTCACTTGTAAAAATTCCTGTGACAGTACGAGCAGTGTGTGCCACTTCAGTTGGAAAACAGAACTGTGCGTTCTTTACATGGAGAAAAGACTAGGGGAGCACGCACCACCGAGTTTACACGGGGTCTGCGTGTGAGAACGAGGTTGTGAGCCGTTTGTCTCTGGTGCGTGTTTCTGTTTCCCTGGTTTTCCGCATTAAACTCCTCTTACATTTTATAGCTGGAAAAGAGAAGGAAGAGGTGTACAACTGCTCACGCCCCCTTTGCGGCGTCCTTCTTATCTGCCCCTTCTCCCCGTCCTCTTCAACGTGTCCCTCGTGCGGGTCTCCTGTCTCTCACTTAGGCCCTTGCGCCAGCTTCCCGTGGGGTGTCCCTGCCGCGCTCCAGCCTCCCGTTCTGCTCAGAAGCCTCTGGGACTCCCCCGAGCGTCCCTCCCACCGCCCTGCTGCACCAGACCCCCCACAGTCCTCCCTCCCCTTCTTGGCCTCCCTCACCACCCCCACCCCACAGAGCACGTGCCACAGCCGTCCTGCCCACCTCCTCAGCCCTCCCTGGTCCTGGCAAATACAGCCACACCTCAGTGCTATCTGTACCTGTTAAAAGCCTACCCATCTTTCAAGGCCTGCCTCCTCCAGGAAGCCTTCCTCTGGTGTTACCTCCCCCAGGATCCAGTTCAGGCCACGATCACCAGCTGCTTTTTAAGACAGTGGTTTTCGGAAGACCCTGCCTCCTCCCTCTGGTCCTCTTCATACTGGGCAAGCGCTGGAGGGTCTGGACTCGCGGGGCCTAGGGCCCTCGCACAGTGAGGGCTTTGCGGCCAGCCGTTGGATTGCACTGGCCCGCAGTTGCCTCTGCATACCGTGTGCGATAGGTCAGGGTCAACTCTGCCTGTTTCGTAGTTAGGCCTTTAATGGGTGTGATTTTTTGGCATACAGGAATCTATTAAATTATACGGTACACGTGAATGATCACACTTGAGATTATGTGGCATAAAAATGTGCATGTATTGAAATATAAGGTTTATGGACCTGTCACTGGGTATCCAGAATATCTTTCTCCCATAACTACCCATTAAACATTTGAGTCTGAACTTAATTTTAGGCAATTCCTTGGGAAAAATGATTTTATGGGAACTGGGGCCTGTCCTGGAGGCAGCCACAGAGAATCACGCGGAGAAAGCCTTTCTGCAGTATTCCTGCTTCATGTGGAAAGCAGAGTTTTGATTCTTGGTTACTCTTTCCTTGTTTTCTCATGGAAAAGCGGCAGCACTCGAGTGGAGAGAGTACATTTGGTTGCAGCAGTAAACATGCTTTGTCAGCAGTAGAATAGCCTAAACCTGCATTGCTTTATGGAACTTTGAGGCAACTAAATTTAACTAGTATTTGGGTGACACGGGCAGCCCGGCATCTAACAAGGTTTCTGGTGTGTGTGTGTCTGTGTGTGTGTGTGTTTCACTCCGCAGGTCAGTTTTTGGGTTGTACGAGAAATTCTAACAGCACAGACTTTAAAAATAAGGGCGGAAATCCTGAGCCATTTTGTGAAAATAGCCAAGGTAAGCCGTTTTTCTTTCCTTCCCCTTCTTTCTTTGTCCCCAAAGTGTGTTTCCTCAGTAATTTGGGAGCGCCTTTTCACTGGGCCTGCTGGGCAGGGGTCAAGCAGGGGGCTGAGGCCTGACTTGCGCAGACAGACGCCGTGGGAAGACCAGCCTGGCTGCCCACTCGGGCTCGCGGTCCCCATGCGTGTGTTGGCAGCGAGCCCCTCCACCTCTTGATTGGGGCAGCCGACTATTCCCTTTGGCCTTTCACGCTCTCCCTGCGGCCCCAGGGGCTACCCCTGGGACCCATTCCCCAGACTTCAGGTTTAGCCAGTGCCGGGGCTGATGGGTTTGGGTTAGCCTTGCTGCGTGCGATGCCGTCGCACCCTGCACAGCTTTGTCCCCAGTCAGCAGAGCTCCGCCACCTGTTCGGAGCTTCCGGCCTGGGCCAGATGACCCTGTGGCTCCCACTCCCAGCTCCTGTCCCCTGCCTGGCCTGTCCGTATCCCACTTCGCCCTCCTCTTCCCCCATCACGGCCGGCCCAGTCTGTGATCCCAGGAGCCTTTCTGGACCACTCTCATCAGTTACACGCCCTGGCCAGCTCCTCCCCCTGCACCGCCCTGACCACCAGGCTTGCCTGACCCCCGGCAGAGCCTCGTTTCACGGGCGCGTGTGGTCTTCCCACCCAGACCCTCGTCCAGCTGGCCTTACTGAGGCCCCCCACGAGCCAGGCACAGTAGCAGGCGCTTTACTGGAATGACTGTATTCTATGCCCACATTATTATTATCCCATTTCCAGAGGATGAGGGGAAGCTCTGAGAGGTGAGTGTCCATGCCCAGGGCCCCCCAGAGCGTCAGTGGGAGCACGCCACCCTGCCCTCGGGGCGCTGCTCCCCTGCCCCCACGGGACAGCGCGGTGCATCTGTGCACAAAGAGGGTGTGTTGCGGGCCGCAGACACTTTATGACGTCCTGTGCGCTCTGGAGCACTTACACCGGGCTGCTGTCAGTGAGTCCGTGCTGGGCCACGGGAGAAAGTGGGGTCAGGTTACAGCCCACCTGAGGCTTTCAGTTTGGAAATGAGTTTCTGGTCTCCGCCCAAGGTTTCTGAAACGATCCCTTTTTAACCTCTGCCATCTTCGATGGTGGATCGCCATGCTGCACTGTGCCCTGGAATGTTTTGGGGGCAAGCCCCTCCTTTCTCGGGGCCTTAGTTTCCCATCTATTCAACAAAAGAGGGGGATTAGGTGATCTCCCAGAGGACCTTCAGCTCTGAAGAAATTCTGTGACAGGTGTAAGAATTCAGATACATGGGGTGAAATTCAGTCCACGCAGAGAAACCCGTTGTTACACAACAGGAAACCATCGGAATGTGACAAGATGTGTGTGCCATGAGTGTGAGCTGCGTGGTAAGGGAGAGATGTCCGAGCAGGAGCAGAGCCACGAAGGCTGGGCATGAGGGCCTTTCATTTGCTTGTTCCCTTTACTGGGCCCTACTGGGGGGTCCCCGAGAGCAGGGACCACGCTGTTTCTCTTGTTATATGTCCCCAGTGCCTGTCACAGCATTCAGCGGGCAAATAAAGCAAGTACAGTCCCGTGTGCGAAGGAGATGCACCATCTGTTGTGGGACCAGAGGGGGTGGGCCCCAGCCTGCCCGGACTTGGGAACGTGGTCAGGAAAGACGTAGTGGGGGAAGTAGCACCTGAGCTTAGAAGTACCCAAGACGAGTGATGGGGACGTGTGGGGAGACAAGTCTTCCCAACAAAGAGTGAGCAACCCACGTCACCTTGAGTGCCGGCCCCCGTGTCAGGCAGGGGTCTGGGCAGCAGACGTGAGCTGTGCCAGGTAGCAGAGGGGCCATGATTACCTTCCTCATTTGAAGATGAGGATGCCCAGGCTCAGAAGTAGCGTTCGGAAGCAGTGACCGTGCCCAAGGACACATGAGCACTGGAGGCCAGGACTGGGACCAGACCTCTTGGTTCCGCAGAGCCTGCCTGCTGACCCGGATGTCACTGACCCCCAGGGATGAAAAGTGGAGCCCCGGCCCTGCTAGCAGGTTCCCCCCGGCGCGAAACCAAGAACAGAGCGACCACGTTTTCCTGCACTTCCTCTCGGCTCCGGCTGCTCCTGTGGCCCTCCGTGGCAAGGAACTTGTCTGAGACCGAGTTGAGTCCCAGTGTTCACACTGATTTTGGGTCTGCTTCAAAGGAGCATGGCCAAGGGATGAGGAAGCCAGAGCTCTGTCCCCCCAGCTGAGGGGCTTATGCAGATGGATAGCATCTTTCCTTAGCCCTTCTCACTCCCGAGTTAAGGTGGCCACAGGGGACCCACGTCGGTCTTGTTGGTGCAACCGAGGTTTCTTTCGGTTATGAAAGCCTGTCGGGACAGCTCAGACTCATCTGCGACAAGAGCACAAAGGATGTTATCAAACCTTGTTCTGAGCCACATTTCTGCCCAGCAACCGGACGAGGCCGCTTCTGAGGTCCTGCAGATGCTGTGGAAGCAGACTCGCCTCTGGGCAGCTCGAAAGGGAGAAAGCGTGGGTTTCTGTGAACTTCCGAGAGCTGTACTTTCTACGCGAGGTATTTTAAGTGTGATTGAATCCGTAAATACGACAACATTTGGTAACACTTGAGCATGTTTTTGTCCTGTTGTTTATAGCAGCAAAATAATCTATTCCATGTCTTCTTTCAGAAACTTCTAGAACTCAACAACCTTCATTCTCTCATGTCTGTGGTGTCAGCGTTACAGAGTGCGCCCATCTTCAGGCTGACAAAAACCTGGGCTGTAAGTTAATCTCCCTAAGTCTGCACCTTTGATTTTGGCTGTCATTTCGTCAGGGAAGCTCTTCACTCCCTCAGCCCCGGAAGGCTTTCTCTGACCGTCCGCCCTTCGCCAACAACAGAGGACAACCGTGGGTTAATGACGCGTTCCTCTCTCTTTCGGTGACCTCAGCCCCATCCTGGGATGAGGAAGTGGGGGCACACTGGAGGGCCCAGGTTTGGAAGCCCGAGAGCGTGGGCCTTCCCGCACCCTGCAGCGTCCTGCGTGGTGGCCGGGTCAGGGACGTGACTTCTGCCCGGCACTTGGCTGGCACTCCTCTCTAGCAGGCTCCAGACCGCGCTCGGGAAGGCCTCTGGGCTGATGGTTTGCAGCTGCCGTGGTTGCTGGCCGTACAGCCAGGAGTTTCTCTGGAGAAACCTGTGACCCTCATGTAAGGAAAAATGATTTTTTTTCTGAAGGCCATGGATAATTTCAGCCCAGAGGTGGAGTCTGAGAGTTATATAATTGAGTCTGTAGGAAAGTTTTCCTGCTGTAAAAATACTTGAAAACTATCTCAGACCTCTTTCTCCTCCTCGGCCTGGCGCAGGGCCTGACACGGGGAAAGTAATTGCTCTTTCCATAGCTCATTAGCATTCACCTCCCGGCCCGCCTGGTGCAGGGTCTCTCGCAGCCACACAGCCCTGGCCTTTCAAGGCCTGTTTATGTCCCACGGAACTGAAGGAAACTGTATGGAATTGTCAGCTGTGCTTCGGCAGCTCATTTCCCAGCTTCGTCCTGCCCGTCCGTGGGGCTGGGCTCTCTTCCATGCTTGGCCGGTTCAGGAGCTTTTAAACTTCTTAGGGATTATGCTGTAGGTGATCAGATTTGAGCCTTGTTTCTTTAAAGTACAACTTTTCATGGATGTAGCTCTCCAAAGCCGAGTGAGAAGTGTCGGCCTGGACTCAGAAAGCTGGGTTTGCGTTCAGGTGCAGCTCAGAGCGTGACTCTGGGGGACTGGTTTCCCATGTACGCAGGGAGGCTGGCCTAGATCAGCGGTTTCCCGTCGATGCCTTTGGAGCCCCAGGGGCTCTCTGGAGCTGCTCTGGGGGCCACCAGGGGCTGGGGCAGAAGAGGGAGGGTGCCAGGCAGACAGCTGGGGCGCCGTTTCCACCAGAGCAGCTCTGTTCACGTCAGTTTTATGTGCTGTGCTTCTGGGTGAATTTCAGTTGAGCAATGACTTCGGAGGTCGCAAGCAAGTTTGGAAGCTGCTGGCCTCTGCGGTGGCCGCCAGCCCTGTGATTCCCCAGCTCTGTCTGAGCTGTGAGGCTTTTCCAGCAGTTGCCTGGAGATGCTTTTCCAGATGAATTTTCCATCATTTAGATGCTGTTATTATTTCTTGGGCTGCTGGGAGCTGTGTGTGGACCCGGAGGAATACCATAATTATGAAGTTCATAGTGCACAGACCTTATTGTCAGTGATATGGTGACTCTTGATGACCCCTCTAAGTTTACAGTTGGTGAGGGGCCCTAAGGAGTCTTGCAAGCCCTCTCTCACCCACCTGTCCTGTTAGTCGCAGGACGCTGGTTTGCACAGAGCCTTCGGGAACTGGAGGGGCCAAACATGTCATCTTTTCCCGTCATCCTGGTCACCCCAGCCCCGTGGAACTGGTGACGACATCGTGCCCCCGTCGTTCTCCCCGCACCTGTCTTTTCACGGCGCATGGCACATCTGCTCTGGGGTTTTGTTTACAGGCCTGCCTCCCGCTTCTGACTGCCTTTCTCACGATCAGGTCTGATTGTTCCCTGCATCCCTGGTGGGTGCCACAGCCGACATGGTGCAGCCTTGCCTTGCTGGACCCCATAGTCCCTGTTCTTGGCCAGTGTGCCAGCTGACTTGTCAATGACGGAACCTGGTGTTAGGATTGGGCTGGGCAGAGTGTGGAGAAACAGGCACACATGCCGCTTGGGAAGTGGGTCTGGAGGAGTGAGGCTGGTACACTGCCCTGAGGACAGGGCAGGACCGGCTCCCTGGGGTTGCCCCGAAACCCTGGATATCTGGGAAACGTGGATCAAAGTGAGTTACAGTTGTGGGAGGAGACCTGCCACTTGGTTGCACCATGGGTGACCCCCACAGAGGGCAACCTGTCCTACAGCTAATGACCAAGTACTTGGGTAGCTGGGACAGAACCAAGATTGACACCAAGGATAGGCCTGCACATTGTAAGCCCATAATCAATGCTAGCTAGATGCACAGACTGGAAGGGAATCATCTTCTTCTGGCCTGGGAAAATGTAGGCAGGATCTGACGCGTCCCGGCACTAGGGCCACTTTGGAGTATTGGCTGCCTCAGAGCCACGAGACCTTAGAAGTTGCATCAGCCAACTCTGATTTCCTGAGTATACACATTACCGTGTGTACTTATTCATTCTGCAGATCAAATATTTATTGAATGCCTCTTCCATGCCAGGTCCTAAGGCTATGCTCAAGGCCCCTGTCTTCGTGAGCTTTTTAATGTTATTCAGAGGAGACAGACATGTTATTGAGGGAGAATAAACATATGCCGAGTCTGGCTGGCACAAGAAGTAGTCGATGTTTGCTGAATGCATGAAGTAATGAACAGAGAACTGTCAGATGGAAACAAAATGAAGCAGCAGACTAAGACAGGAGGATGTGACGGAAAGGACGGGGTGTTCAGGGAAGGCCTGTCTGGCCCCTGAGTAACAAAAGGAGCCATGCTAAAACGAGGGCGTGAGCATTCCAGGCAGAGGGCACGGCCAGCGCAGAGTCCCACACCGGGAAGAAACGCAAAGGCCAGTGATGCAGGAACACGGACTGGGAGGGGGTGGTACCAGATGCTGTGGGTGGGAAGTGGGACCAATCACAGAGGGCTCGTCGCCTGGGAGAGGAGTGATGTTGTATTCTAAGTGTAGGAAGGGGGTTTAAACAGGAGACCAACGTGATCTGCTTTACAGCTGGTTTTGTTTTTTTGTTTTTTAATTACTGTTGCTACTGTGTGGAAAACAAATGGAGTGGGGGATTCTGGAAGAAGCCAACAGCGGAAACGGGGCCTAGTTAGGAGGTTAGGGCCAAATCCAGGAGAGAGGTGATGCTGGCTGGGATGGAGGAAGTGGCAGTGGACGTGGAGGAAAGTACACTGGTGGGGAAGGCATTCTGAAGATAGAAGTGTCAGGATCTGCAATGGATGGGATGTTGGAGATGAGGAAAAGAAAGGAAGGAAGGACGATTCCTAGGTTTGGGGCCTGAGCAACTGGGAAATGGTGTAACCTGGTCCCCAGAGGAGGCCAACTTATTCGTGAGTGACCTGGGGGATGGAATTCCTGGAGAATGGGTGAGTCACTCACAATAGTAATTACAGCCATGTGCTACACATCATACACACTCATCCACACACACCCACACGCGCACACATATGCACACGCACACACGCACAGCTAGCTCTGTGCACATTCCTATTGTGATTCACTCTTTCCTACTGAATTGATCCAGAGATTTAGAGATTTTGACTCATCTGCAGCAGCAAAGTGAAAACCGAAGTTTCTGGCTGGGAGGACATCTCAGCCGATGGGTCAGGAGGCCTGGCCTGCAGGGTGGTGACCTGGAAGGGGAGCTTTCTGAGAATGGGGCTCTCACTCCCAGACATCTGGGGGCACAGGGTCACCAGGCTGCGGTTCTGAGAAGGGCTACTCTGCAAATATCCTAAAAAGGCAGGTGTGTTCATACTTTGGATTTTAGAGCCTTTCAGCCAGGAAGAGTCCCAGTAATCCCCCTCCGATGTTGCTGAGAAGGGGGTGATAAGCACGGGCTGAGCCTTGGGTGAGGGGGTGAGGGGGTGAGGGGGCGAGGAGATGGGAGGCAGAGGAAACCAATGTGCGCACCCTCCAGCTGTCCCTTCCGCAGACATTCCTCAGAAGTTCCCAGCCATGAATCCTGCTGACGCTGCCACCCTCTCCTCCTTGATATCCTCCCAACAGTGGACACTGTTCGTCACCCTCCTCTTGAAAAGTCTCTTTTCACTTGACTTGGTTCCCTTCCTGCCGTTTGTCGGCTGGCTCCTCCCTGCTGGCTTTTGTCTCTCCCACCCACTAAGTGTTCTGGAGCCTCTGACCCCAGTTCCCACCCTCTCCAATCCACTTCCCATCCCTGGGGGACGTCACCGGCTTGGAGCGCATCAGCCATCACCTCTGTGCCCCGGAGGTGGCTGCCCCCTCAGCTCTCACCCCAGCCTCTTTCCGGAGCCCTGGACCCGAGTTCCCACGCCTGCCCCGCAGCCCTCTGCTCACGTGGTCCTTCGACAGCTCACAACTTGGCATGTCTGAAATCCAACTCGGGCTTCCAGAAAGTGACAGCGAGTGCCAGAAGCCTCTCTTAGCAGACTGTGTTTTGGACTTTGAGGCAATATGGCAGACTGAACTGATGAGGACAGGCCCCTCCCTCCCAACTGCTTGCTTCAAACACAGAAACACAAATACATGCTGGATAAAATGCAACCAAGTTAAAAACCGCAGAGCGGAGCTGGGCCAGGAGCTAAGAAAGGGAGGTCACTACATGCTAGAAATAACGAACCTTCTCGGAGTCAGCGCAGGGAGCAGAGTCGAGTGGAACTGCTAAGGCCTTCGCAGCTGGGGCTAGGGTTCAACTCGTGTGCGGGCTGGGGGAGGTCCAGGCTGCAGGCCCACATGCCTAGGAAGCTGGGCGTCATCTCTCCACAGAAATCAGCCGGTGCTCAGGTGTCACCCCATCGGAAAACTTCTGTTCATCCTGGGGTGTCCCCGAGGGAGCATGAACGATAAAAGTCACCGTTGAAAGGCTGTCACTCTGGCCTATATCCCAAGTGGCTGCTGCGGGGTCTGAGTACCACATGACCTGGATTCCTGAATTGGTGTGGGGACCCCAGGCCAAGAAATAAGGGGCAGTGTCCCATGGAGATTAAGGATGCGGACCCTTGAAACGTATTTCTTGGCTTAGCCTTGGACCTGTATCTCATGGTACGCACGAAAGGAGTAAATATGTGACAAAACATTTAGAAGGACGCCTGGCGCCTAGTCAGGTCTAGACAAGTGTTAGCTGCTGCTCTGCTGCTGCTGCTATTGTTATTGTCAGCTCTTCCTGACTGTTCTCAACTGTGCTGGCAGAAGCCACCGTCCCCATGAGGCAGGCCCTTTTCTTTATGACCTGATGTCATTGTCACATTCCAGCTGGTCTCCTTGCTTTCGGTATACTCTCCAGTCCTTCCCCGCACCACTGCTGGAGTGATCGCCCTAAAACAGAGCTGCGCGGTTGTCACTTCCCTGATTAAAGACCGCTTGAGTGCTCCTCCCCGCCACCTGGGTTGGGAGGTCGGTGCTCCCCACTCCTCCGGAGCAGCGTGTTCCGAGACCGTTCTGAGGCTGCTCTTTTCAGCCCGTCACTGGGACTTCATTTCATAACCGCCAGCTTTGCGTTGGCTATGTTCTGTCAGCGGATTTCTAGCCATCGCTTGGACTTCTAACCCTGGACTTCAGTGATCCCGTAGAGTAAGGGGAGATATCGAGCTTGGAAGAAAGAGAGGGCCGGCGTGTCTCGATGGGTGTCTTGAGAGAAACTCGTGTTGGGAAACGTGGCACTGGATGGCAGCTCGCAGGTAGTGCGCACCTGGCAGAGTCAGAGGGCACCACGGTGGAGGCGTTTTGGCAACGGCCGCAGACATCAAAATGTTTCGTGCCTACTTCACACCTACTTCCTGGTCCCGACAGACAAACCACAAACCTTCCAGCTGTGGCCAGCAGCGCAGCCGCCCAGCGCCTCCGGTCGCGTGCGGAAGGGACTCAAGAGTTGGCCGGAGGAATTTCCTGTGCCAGCACGGCCACAATCAGCTCCTTCTTTCCCCTTTGATTAGTATTTGCTGTTCATGCTTAGCTGCTTGTGATCGGCACCCTGTCTGCACGTTGAGCTGACATATGTGGAAACACAGAATCAACAGTCGAAATGGCCATCACTTGCGCACGGTGTCCAAATGGCCACCTCAGAAACATACTTCGCCAAATGATGAGTTTCCCGCTCGCTCCTGCCTTTCCTCCCTCGTCCAAAGCAGCACTCGCCTGTGTTGCTGCTCAGCTGCTGCTCCCTGGAGCATCGCTGTGTTCCTGCCTCCAGGCCGCTGCTGTGTGTTCTTTGCCCTCTGGGTCCTCTCCAGCCCCATAAATTCTGCGTGTGTGTATGCATGCGTGTGAATGTCTGTGTGTATATATGCGCTTGTGCATAGAAACTCTTAAAGGGTGTTTTTATTTTTAAAGATTTTATTTTTTAGAGAGGGGGAAGGGAGGGAGAAAGAGAGGGAGAGAAACGTCAGTGTGTGGTGGCCTCTTACACTCCCCCTACTGGACACCTGGGCCACAACCCAGGCATGTGCCCTGCCTGGGAATCGAACTGGTGACCCTTTGGTTCTCAGGCTGGCACTCAATCCACTGAGCTGCACCAGCCAGGGCAAAAGGATATTTTTAAAACATAAAATCACTACTCATGCAAATATAAAATGAATACTTGTCGAAGATTTTATTTAACTCATGAATGAGTGAGAGAACCAGTAAGGTATTACAACTGTATCAAGAGAGAGCCCAGAGTACTTATAGTCAGATAAGGAATATTGAAATCATTTTTTAAATGGGTATGAAACTTGCCAGTAATCCCAGGGTGATAATTTGCCTTTCTGTGGACAGGAATTATTTGCACTATAACATTTCCTTCTGCATTATAACATATAATGCATTATTTGCATTATAACAAGTTAACTTCTATCTGTACGGAATTTAAAACAACCATGGTCAAAGACAAATATAGACAGCTAGCCAGGATACCTACTAAACTGTGAAGTTACAATTTTTCTTAGGTCATTTATGACATTCTCCATTGCATCTAATATTTTACATTAGATATATGACTTTACGCTTACTTTTCAGAATCTGATACTTTGTATTTAAAAAAGTGGAAATTATTTTTTTAAGTGCCCTAGTTTCATTCCTTATTCATTCCACACTCAGTCTGTTGAATCCATTGGTCCATAGATTAGCCACAGCACTAAAAATTCTTTCCATACCAACAGTAGACACTGGAATTAAAGTAGAATTTTGAGCCAGTTTTACATATTTGAAGCAGCAGGCTCTTCGTCGAAAAACATTTCCATGTATCAGGAAATGTTACCCTCTCCAGGCAGTGGGACAAGATACCGAAGTTCTCGCAGAGAGGATTTGGAGGGACTTTTCTTTCTTCCTCCATGGAGAAAGGTTCGAACTATTTACCAGAAAGGGCGGTGGGTGGGCCTTCATTATTAGTCACACGCAAGTGCCACATGCATGCTCTTGGAGTATGATTAGGGAACTTCCAAAGCAACACTCCTCAGGTATTGGACCAAGCTCCCTGGCTTCTGACCCTGTGACTTACGAGTCTTGTTTATCCCTCGCAGGTGACTCTTGGCGCCATGACAGTTATTTAAAATCAGTACGCAGGTGTGGCTTTTCACCTTGTAATTTTAGTTCGCTTTACATATGTGGTTATAGCCCCTTTCTCAACCCTAACGTTGTCTGTTTTTGGTTTTTTGCCTTATTTATAGAGGTTTTATACCTGTTCTATTGCTGTCTTGTAAAAATTAGTTCTTGAGTTTAGTTATCATTTCCGTAGCTTTGGTATTTAGTTTTTTACCATAACAATGTCCAATCTTACCTATTAATCAGTTTCTTACTGCCCTCTCATTTTTCTAGCCTCTTAAATCAAATGTTTGGTTGTTTTATATTCTTAGTTGTTTAATTATAAAAGTTTAAAACCATATACAGTTTTGGCCTAACCACATAGTTTAACATACAGCATTTTTATCATCTGTGGTTTGTAAATAGTTTATAATCTTAGCTTTTTCCCCTTTTCCCCAAGAATTATTTAAGTGTTCAAAGTTTCCCACGGAATTGGATTTTTAAACTATCATTGTCTTCTTTTGTTCAACGAGTATTCAGGCAGTGTTTCCTCTGTGTCGGGACCCAGAGCAGATGCAGGGGACAGGGGAGCACGTGCAGCCAGACGGCCACTGCCTTCTGCGGGGGGGGAGGGGGGGCGGGAGCGGCGTGGGGCACAGGTGCAACCGCAGCTGGTCACCGCCATCGTGAGTACTGTGGAAGGGCACCGCAGGGCGCCCCAAGACTTCCAAGCTTCCCCGCCCATGCGCACGCCCCTTGCAGCTGGGAGCCTAAACTCACTCTGCTTTGCCTTACCTCTTTTCCTGGACGCAGATGCTCTTCGTATCTGCTTGACTCAGGTAGGCAAAAACCTTATTTTCTGGTGTGTATAATATTTCTGCAGGTTTCTTCCTGAAGCTTCCTGTAAACTCTAAAATATAAAGGACCCTCAATTCTTACGAGGTTTTTAGTTTATGGCTCTACTTGTAATAAAACTTTAAAACATGTATAAGTAAATGCTGTTTTTTTAAACACGTTCTGTATTTAAAAAATTAAATCTCAAAAGAATTTTTCAGCATGTGACGCACACGTTAATTTTAAAAATCACTATGTGCTGAAAGGCTTGGTGCAACGACCAACACTCATGTCTGCATGGCCCATTCATTCATTCCCCGAGGCCACCACTCAACAGCGAAGGAGCCGGTTCTGCTGGTAGCTTCTGCCACATGCCCGCCAGCGTGCTTGGGCTGAAATTTCTTGATCCATTTACTTTAGACAGTGTTTGGTGACTCCTTTGTACGATAGACGCTGTTTAGTTTTCCCCAGCTTCCTTCACTCTTCAAACACACTCATGTTACTGCGGTTCAGTCAGTCACTTGTTAGATGAGTATTTACTGTTTTAATTACTAGGGATGTGTAAATATGGTTTTGTGTAGTCAAGTAGTAAACCATTAATGACATGTCCTTCATTGAATACTTTTTTGTTTCCCTGGAATTTCTAATTCCCTTTAAAAACAGTTCTTTATCTGCCCTTCCCATTCTAAGTGGTGGCTTTACTGGGTAGTAATCTAGGTTGTAGGTCCTTGCTTGTCATCACTTGGAATACTTCTTGCCAGTCCCTTCTTGCCTGCACAGTTTCTTTTGAGAGATCAGCTGACAGTCTTGTGGGAACTCCTTTGTAGGTGACTCTCTGCTTTTCTCTTGCTGCTTTTAAGATTGTCTTTATCTTTAACCTTTGGCATTTTAATTATGATGTGTCTTGGTGTGGGCCTCTTTGGGTCTAACTTGTTGGGGACTCTCTCCCAGAAAAGATAAAGCTAAAGGAGTTCATCATCACCAAGCCATTATTACATGAGATGTTAAAAGGACTTATTTAAGAAGAAAAAGAAAATCAAAACTATGAACATTAAAATGACAACAAACTCACAACTATTAACAACAGAATCTAAAAAACGAAAACACACTAAGCAAACAAGCAGAACAGGAACAGAATCATAGGTATAGAGAGCATTTGGAGGGTTATCAGCAGGGGGGAGGTGGAGGGAGAATGGGAGAAATAGTGCAGGGATCAAGAAGCATAATTGGTAGGAACGAGCTGTACAGGGGCTGTTAAGAACATCACAGGAAAAGAAGAAGAAGCTAAAGGCCTTACGTGCATGACCTATGGACAGGAACTAAGGAGGGAAGGGGGGTTCTGGGCGGAGGGGCGCAAAGGGGGAAAATTGAGACAACTGTAACAGCATAATCAATAAAATATACTTAAGAAAAGAAAATAAAGAGTGATGATAAAACAAAAAAAAATTCTTACTCTAGCTACCTTCTATCTACCAGGTACTGCAAGCACATGTACCCACATACACAGCGGACTCTGGAACAACGCCGGTTTGAATTGTGCAGCTTGACTTCTACATGGATTTTTAAAAATTGACCCACACAGTTTAATTGACCTGTGAAGTTCAAACCTGCCTTGTCGAAGGGTCAGCTGTATGTGCATGTGTGTATATGTATGTGTGTGTATGTATATACACATACAAAATATTTTATATATTATACACTATATTATTTTATAATGTATATTTTAATATCATGTTTTAAATATTGTATATTTTACTAGGTTTTTATATATAAGCTCTTAAATTATTTAATTTATTTTTAAATTATATGTAATAAATACATCTCTTATATAATAAATACATTCATTGAGTAAAATGGACCATAAGTGTTTCAGGGATAGGGATTTCCTACTGTGCACCAGAATAGCCCTTCTCAACCATCTGCCTCGCATTCTCGAAGCCTGTTCAAATGGTCTCTATGCAGGTAATATGAATATTTGGTCATATTAATCTTAAAGAGTATAAAACTGAGGTTAATAGACATAAAATTTTCTTCTTGTGCAACAAGAAAACAATGCAGCAAGAATTTGCAGATTGATGGGTTAGATACAAAAGCTGTGATCTTTTCATTTATGATGATGGTCTCCATCCAAGATTTTACTAAAATAAAAATCTGTATCATCCCCTGGAATAAATAAATAAATAAATAAATAAATAAATAAATACATTCCAACAAGTGTGTGGTCCCAACAGGTTTCCCGTGGCTCCTTCTCTTTCTCTGCGCACATCTCTTCCGGGATGCGGAGCAGGCGTCCCAAGGCCTGCCGTTCGGCTGTCATCCCAGAAACTCCTCTTACTGCTTCTGGGTTGGAGCCTCTGTTTCCTGTATCCCGTATCTCCCTGCATTTGGTTTATTCCTGTATTTCACTAGAGGAAGTTCTTAAGTAGTTTTCAAATACCTGATTGGGAAATAGACGTTCTGAGTTTTTATGTCATCTGTCATCCTATGTACTATGATTGAAAAATCCGTTGTGACCCTGAATTTCACTCGTGGGCACAGAGTGGAGCAGATGAGTGAAGTTAACCAGATCCAGCCCTTCTGAACGTATGTGTGCGTTTGTGTAGGGCAGGGGCTTGGTAGAGAGTAGGTCTTGAGAGGCAAGGTTCGCAGAGGGAGGTGTGAACTGGAAGACCTTGGTTTTCAATTTAGGAAGCATGCAAATGTGACTGCCTGTGGTTGTCCCACTCTGCCAAAGAACCCCAGTTATTGATTTGAGGTCCGATCTGCAGAGTGATTTTCAGGGATGTCCCCGAGGGCTCTAACCTCGTAGTGGCCTGGTCACATCTATGTCAGGACGCAGGTGATGTGGTGCCATGCTTAGAGGCACTCGACAAACGAGGCAGATAGGCCAAATGCAGAAGGGGACATGGGTAATTTCCCACCTGGGTCCACAGAGCCAGTGGTGTGGGCGCTGAGCACCCGCACGGGTCAGCTGCAGGAAGCGTGAGGGCAACGCAGGGATTTGTGTGGCTGCTGGATGAACATGGGTGATTGCCAAAGAATTCGGTGCAGTTCTACGTTGCGTGAATAAAGAGATGACCTCCCAGTCAAGGGTGCGAGGGGCCTGCTGAACTTTACAACGGGGCAGTTCATAACTAGAGTATCTCGTTCTGATCCAGGTGTATGTTGTTCATTTAGTGAATTTCTCATCCTTACATGCATGTTCATTGCAAATGCCTCTCTCTATGTGGCTTTCCTTGACACTTCCCCACCCATGGTTTACCTACTATCTGTCTGGGTTCTTGGTCTCTGTTCACTTACCATGTTGCTGTAATGTTGCTGTAATAGACATCTCTGTCCTCCGTGAACTGAGTTCTGCAGGGACACTCAGACAAGCGACCGTGGACCTGAGATAGAGGCAACAGCCTTGGCTCCATTTGTGTCACAGGGCTGTGCAAGGGTCAGACGAGCTGTTATATTGCGGGGCCTTACAAATAGCAAGTGGGGGTGGTGTTATTTCCTATTCATTTGTTAATGTGATGAGCAACAGCCTCGAATTAGCAAGCCAGTTCAGAGGTTGTCCCTAGCATCTGTGTAGCGTCCCCACCCTGGCATGTCCTGGATTTCTCAGCCAGAAAAAAAAGCTTGCTGTTTACTCTCTAACTTCTTCAGTGTTAGGACCTTCCTTTCAGCTTATTCTTTTCCCTCTCTTCCTCCAAGTCCTTAAATTGTCATGGCTCAGCTGGGCTGTCACACAGCTGAGTCCTCTGTGGCTCCAGAGTCCTCGGATCCAGGAACGGGGCAGGGCCTGCCCATGGCCACCCAGCTCCCTGACGCAGACATGGCCTGAGTCTGGGATTTGCAGACCCAGGCCTCAGGAACTGCACCGAGTTTGTGCCGAAGTCACTTTTAAAGGGGTTACTTCGGTACAAAAGGCCCGCTTCCCCTGGTGCTGGGCTTCCTCTGGTACAGTTCCACTTCTCTTGGCTGTTTGACGGGGGCTGTTGAACACTGGCCGACTGCAGTCTGACGAATGTGGCAACTGGGCTGGTCCAGGTCCTTGCACAGCCCACTGGTGTCTGAACACCAAGCCTGACCGAAGATGCTCCAGGACTAAGGTCCCGCTCCATTTATACTCCTGGGCTCAGCCATTGCTCTAAAGTCCCAGAGGCACTGGGTCCTGGAAGCTCAGCTGGGGGGAGCCATGTGCTGTGCCAAAGCCGTCCTCTCTGTGTGACCCTCTTCCAAGTGCTCTTGTCAAGCCTCTTCTCCCAGCATAGATTCCTCTCCTCAAAGCCATTTTATTCAAGGAGGACCTACCGCCATTTCCTGGCCCTGGGCCTTGACCTGGGGCATGCAGGGTGACCACAGCGTTCAGGCTTCTATTCCTTCCTTCCAAAAAGCCTCCTATGCACACAGAACCCTCCTCTGTATACCAGAAATCTCAGATATCAAGGATCTTGCTTCTCTAATCTCTGGGCTGTGGGTGCCTGCTCCTCCTGCATTTTCTTAACTGAGTCATCACTTAGATGACTGCATACGGATTAAAAGCTTGACTTCTTTTTTCATTTTATTTTTTAAAAAGATTTTATTTATTTTTAGACAGAGGGGAAGGGAGGGAGAAAGAGAGGGAGAGAAACATCCATGTATGGTTGCCTCTTGCGTGCCCCCCACTGGGGCCCTGGCCTGCAGCCCAGGCCTGTGCCCTGACTGGGAATCGAACCAGCGGTCCTCTGATTCGCAGGCCAGCACTCAGTCCGCTGAGCCACACCAGCCAGGGCAAGCTTGGCTTCTTTTGTTAAACTGCCGTATCCAGGAGTCTGGAGGGGGCAGCCTAGCCCGGAGAGGCGGCCTGGCCGTGCGCACCACACACGCGGGTGAGTCGCGTGGGACTTCCTGGCGCCTTCGGCAGCGGCGCAGACGTTGAGGGCAAGCGAGCAGCTGCGGACTCAGGTACAGAGGCTGAGGTAGCTGTGACGCCTCGGTTTGCTTTGAGGTGTCACAAAGTGTACCTCAGCGTCTGGGACACTGTACAATTTGCTTTACTTTCTGAGCTCCTTGCTGTTGCAGGGTCTACACGTCCTGGAGGCGGGTGCTATGCAGGGGGTTCTGGCATCAGTTAGAACAGTGGACTAGGTAGCTTCAGAGGATGTCTTCCAAGTGGGAGAGTCTATGAAAAATGACACGCTGAGGCCGTGAAGCTTTCCATCTCTGCGTGGAACCGCTTCTTCAGCTCCGCAGCTGTGCTTAGGCTTGGGCTCACCGCAGACGCACCATCGGGATGCTTCCCTTTAGTCTCCGCCCACACTTGTCTTTTCTCTTTAGCTGCTTCTGATTTATTTCTCTTCTTCCTCACCCTGCTCTATGTGTTCTTCTCACCCCAGCTTTTGAATCGGAAAGACAAGACCACCTTTGAGAAACTGGACTACCTGATGTCTAAAGAAGACAATTACAAGCGGACTCGGGAGTACATCCGAAGCCTGAAGATGGTTCCCAGCATCCCCTATCTAGGTAGGAGTCTGAGTCGACTTACTGCTTTTTAAGAAAATGGTTCAGTGCCAAGTAAGATGTTTTTATAGTTTCTAATTGAGAAATTCCCAGGAAGCAGCATGGGCCAAGGATAAAGAGGTAATTAATTGGTTGGATTCTTCCCAAGGGCAGGAACCTTGATGAGGGCCTTGAACCAGGGGATGTTCTGCTTCTCGCACGAGGGGCCTATGAACCCCAGGCCCCCCAGCCTGCAGCCCGGAAGGGTCACACTCCTACCCGTTCACCCACACCCTCCCAAACTGGGGGGACTCAGGCCCGAACCCCTCTGTTCTGGTCCTCTGGGCGTTAGCAACATATTTTAGAAGATTTGTACCAACAAAATTATAATAACAATTATTGCTCCTTCTGATTGGAACACGGTACACACTTATTATAAAGAATTAGGAAGGGAGTAAAGTTAATATAATTTATTATCCCGCCTACAGATGATCCTATTTTGCTTCATATCTTTTCATTCATTTGGGTGCATTTAAAATACATACGTTTAATCTATTGTGAACACTTAGTGGCGTCCCCTACATTTCTGTACTACAACTCGGTCCCGTCACACCTGAATCCGCTCCCTAATACTGACATTTAAGTTGTTTCTGTGTTTTGCTATTAAAATGTTGCCATGAACATCCTTATTGCAGAAACTTCCCGCACACAGTTATGGTTATTACTGTACAATAAATTCCTAGAATTGCTATTACTGCGTCAAAATGTAAGCAAAATGTTGTGCCTTTTCATGCATATTTTTAAAACACTCTCCAGAGAGGTGGTAACAGCTTATACTTTTATTGGAAGGGGATGAAATTGCCTGTTTTTCCCACTTGCACAAATACTTTGGATTTTCATGTGTTTTTTTCTTTTCCTTTCTCTTTTTTATATCTTTGCCAATTTGCTAGGTGAAAAATGCTTCTTATAGGTTGGGTTTCAGGGTTGTGCTAATTTTATGAAAACTATTTCTATGTTTTTATGATCTAAAATAGTATTCATAGCAAGGGAAATTAAGCTATGGAAGTGACCTCCAATATTTTCAGGGATGTAGTACAATTTGTTGAGATACATTTTCGACAACTTTTAACTTTCTTCCATGAGTATTGTTTATTTATATTTTCTAATTCTCTTAAAACCAATTTAGAAAATCTGTTTTTTTGGTAGAAAATCTATTTTTAGTAGAAAATTGTCCATTTGATCCAAGTTTTAAAAATGATTAGCATAGAAATTTTCCTCATTTAATTTTTTTTGACCATAGAGTTTTATGATATTCTCATAAAATTTAAACTATGTGTGGTTATATTTGCTTCGTATTCCTAATAGTCCGCATTTTTCTTTTCTCTTTCTTTCATTTGCTTTGCCAGAGGTACGTCAGTCGGTCTGTCTAGAGGATTAGACTCTGCATTTGTTTATCAGTCACACTGTCTTTCTGCTTTCCAGTTCACTGTGTTCCACGAGCCTAGCACGCGCTTTTTTCTCCACACCCTAACACCGCTGAAGTTGGGGTGCGGTTTGCAATCCACGATAACAAAGCGGCGTGGCATTACTTAATTGGCAGCAGTTTTTCTTAGTGATACATAGAATCGTAGTGCATTTATAATAGATGGCATCCTAAATGTGATGAAATTTCCGCTTTTGTCTTATAATTCACTTCTCCTGCTTCCCTTAAATTGTTTTGGTTTTTCTATTAATTACTCAGTGGAATTATTGGTTCATTTTTATACATATTATTTTTGCACTTTAGTTTGGAAAACAGTGGGTATACATTTTCCTCTAATTGCTGATTTTGCTATCTCCTACATATTTTAATGTATAGTGTTATTCTCCACTAATATTCTTTTATTCTGTAGTTACGGTTTCCCTTTTTCTTTCATCCAAGTATTATTTAAGACAGTGGTTTTTTAATTTCCAAGGGCATGGTCTTTTTCAAGTGGCCTTACTGAGATATAATTCATATACTACCCATGTAGAGTGCACCATTCAATGGTTTTCAGTATTTTCATAGAGTTGTGCAACCATCAACCCAACTGAGGACCTTTTAACACCCCAAAGAGAAGCCTCATGTCCGTTTGCAGTCCCCGCTTCTTCTCCAGCCACCCCCACGCTTCACTCGCCCGTCCTCAGCCCTGGGCAACTGCTCGTCTATTTTCCGTCTCCAGAGATTTGCTGACTCTGCACATTTCGTGAAAATTGGATCCACGGCGTGTGGTCTTTTTCGACTCGCTTTACTCCCTTCACATCCTCCTGTTTTAAATGTCCGTCCGTGTTGGAGCACGGTCAGTACTCCGTTCCTCCCGATGGCCGAACAGTATTCCCTTGCATGGACGCACCCCGTTCTGTTTGCCGGCTCCTCGTTTGGCGGGCACGTGGGTGGTTTCACGTTTCGGCTGTTAACGCACAGCACTGCCGTGAGCGGCTTCGGTCTTTAAGCACAGTCTTTTCCCTCACTTTTTTACATTGGCCCAGAATATGTGACATTCATGCTTTCTGTTTTTTTTTAAATGTTTGAGATTTGTCTTGCAGGTTAATATAAGATCACTTTCTGTTCATGTTTCCTGGGTGCTGGAAACAAAAGGTGTAACTTCTCAAATTACTCATATAATCATTAAATTATAATATTCGAGTTACTAATTTTTGACAGCGTGGTCTAAGGACAGGAATATAGGTTGGAATCTCCTTGCCCTGTGTCATTTAGTATATAGAAGTTTGTAAAACGGTTGATTTGTTTCCAAGTGTCCCCTACAAAATGATCTTGACTACATTTCTTATTTTCCTTTACTTCTTTGAGATGTTTAAGTCTGTGAAACGTTTTATTTTTCCTCTACATTCGTGTTATAAATCTTTGACCGTGTTTTGGATTTTAGTATTTTAAACTGATTTGTGTTATGAGTGATCCTTGAAAACAGAGTTTGATTGGACCCGACATGAGAGCCCTGCCTCACAGTAGGGGAGTGAAAGTCTCTCGTTTGTGCAATCTGAAGCCATGTTATTGGGTCGGATACCATCCTGTGCCTTCTTTTTTCATGTTTTCTCCCTCTTTTCCCGTCTTGCCTTATGGCTGGCTGTGAACTGCAATGTCTTTCTAGTTGGTGGCTGGCAAAGCCCCTTCTCAGATCCACGGGTGGGGGGGCGTGTTGGTATGCATGGCTCCCAAGCCCATTCCCACGTTGCCAGAGCCTAATCAGTTGAGGGCTGAGACTGACGGTATTAGGGTATTGACGGCAAGCTGATGCAGTCCGCTGGTTCCATCAGCAGGTGCTCCAGGAGTGGGAAGGATGGCCTTTTCTCTCTCATAAAACGATCGCGAGAGCTGCCAGGGACTGTCTGCTCTCTCTGAGCCTGGCACTTGGCTAGGCATTTTAGTGCATTATTGCGGCGAATGCTCACAGTAGCCTAGTGAGTAAGCAGGTGCTGAGAGGTTGCCTGGGGCCACATAACTGGAAAGTAGCAGAGCCAGCATCGGCCCAGATGGTCTGGCTTTAAGCCCCAAGCTTCTGACTCTGCCCTCTCCTGCCTCCCCACCTCTAGCGTCCAGGTCATTGTTCCCTGCTCCTCCCTTGCACTTGCCACCTGTACGTCCTCTGCCATCCATGACTTGTGGCTGGCCTCCATCAGGCAGGGTATGCAGTGGGAAGAACTGTGATGCTCTCTATTCTTGGATCACAAAACAGTGGTGTCTTGGGTGCCCAAGGGCATTTGCCCACGGGTCTCAGCCAAGGGCAGACTGGACCAATACCCTCTCCCTGTTCTGACTCATGTCCCTTGTCCTTTGCCCCAGCAGCTGCACCTCAGGCCCCCCCACTGCAGAGAAGTCCTTTCCTCAGGCCACTAGATGCTCCTGTTAGATTTGCAGTGGACAGGAAGCCTGTGCCGGCCCTGAGGCCCTTTGCCGCTGAATATGGGGATGGATTCAGCCCCTTTGTCCTTGATCGCCTCGTTTCAGCCCCCTCTCCCCGGCAGGAGAGACTCTGCGCAGGCCTTGTTCTCCTTCTGTGCAAGGCCCTCTTGCTTCTGCCTCTCAGCCAGCCCGGCTGAACTGTCCTCTGCTCTCCCTTGTACCCCCAGGCCAGTGGCACTGCCCTGCTCACACTCAGAGCAGAATGGCTCCTGACACAGACAGGTGTTGTAACTGCCATCGCCTCACTAAAGGGGTGAAGCAGAGTCCCGCGCCGAGTCCCAGTGGAGCCATCCGCCCTGAGGGCAGCCAGGGCCCTCCCTGCACGTCCGATCGATGGCCAAGGACAGACGCTGCCCCCATCCAGGCTGTGGTGTCAGTCCTGGGGCTCCTCTGGAAAACCCCACCTGTCCCAGGGACAGACCTGTTTATCGAAAGAGGGATTGTCACATAACTCCTGGAAAGTACAACATAGGGAAAAAATGTCTGAAACCGTTCTTCCCCCTGGCGAAGTCCTCGCTGCAGGGCTTTCCCTGGGGGACAGGGAGTTACTCCTCGGGAGCAACCTGAGGTCGGTCCCTGGTATTTCCAGCTGCTTTGTCAGTTCCACTGCCTGAGTGAGACGTGGAACGCTGGCTGCTGGGCAGTCGTCTGCCTGCAGTGGCAAGTGTGGGTTCCGCTTGGTGGTGACTCTTCTAGACTTCCGTGCACCGTCCTCTGCTGACGGGACTCTCCCCAGGTGCGCCTCTCCGTGTCTCCAGGTCCTCCCCGTGCAGGTGTCCTGCGCTGGAAGCTGTGGTGTGCCAAGCTTCTCTTGAAATACAATTTAAAAAGCACTGAGGGGAAAACTGCATTTTAAACGTAAGACTCTTTGTATCAGAACCTTCTTTTCAGTTACTTCAAAGTGTAAAACTGGTGGTGGAGAGATAGTCATGTTGGTTACTCGCAGCTTATTTTTATCTCACGGCAGCTTTTAAATGCCTAATTCACATCGAAATGATGAGGAAAGCGGGCGAGGGCCGGGAGGAACGGCTGCCCCGTCCTTTCTAACGAGCTCGGCGGACTTAGAGAGCGTTCGGTTCTCACTGCCTGCAGTTCCCTCCAGGAAACAGCTAAATAAAATTAGGAATGTAACGGATTTTAGAAGGTTTAGAGCTGATTCTAAAAGTAACCATAGGCAGTGCGGAAAATTGTGATCTGTCAAGGAACAAAAATTCGGCATTCTGACAGTTCTGAGGAGTAAGAGAACATTTGGACATGCTTGGTAAATTTACTCAGACTTCTAATACGTGAGATACATTTCTAGAACCCAAGCCATTTCTCCAAATAAGCTAACCCTTCCTTTTAAAGATGAACTCTGAAGTTTAGAATAAGAGCAAGCCATTTCCGAGTGTAAAATAAACAGCCCTGCACCCTGAGGCTTCTGAGAGGGCTTCAATGAAGAAGTGTCACTGGTCGCAGAGAAGCTTTCCCATGGGTGCCTCAAAGCTCCCAGAACCGAGGAGTGAGTGAGGAGCGCCCCCCGAGCCCGAGGGTGGCAGGCCCTCTGCAAGGTGGGGGTGTCGCAGCTGGTCGTCCTCCGGCGATGGGCCCCCAGACACCATCTTTGCTCCGGTGGGACTCACGTCCCAGGTCCGATCACAGGCAGCGAGCAAGAAACCGGAAGTGAGCTGAGCGCTGTGAAGGGAAAGGTAAAAGAGTCAGCAAAGGGGGACCTGACCCAGTCTTGGGGGCCAGGGCAGGCATTCTGGAGGGAGGGCCTAAAGGGGAATGCGTGCGGTGAAGGGTGAGAGGTCAGCATGCCAGACAAAGACAGCAGCTTGTGCAAGAACTGTCAAGTGGGGAAAACATGTTTGCTGGAAAAACTGGCAGGAGAGCAGAGTGAGGGGGGAGTGTCATGGGAAACAGCTGAAAGGGAAGGGAGGGGTGGGATCACCTGGGGCCTAGACACACAGAGAGGGGAGCCCAGGCTCTGACCCCTCGCCCCCCCACCCCCCACCGCCGCCCAGAGCAGTTGGGAACCGCGGAGCAAGGGCATGACCAGACTGGACCTGCACTTAAACAAGTCACTCTGCCCGCAGTAAGTGGCTTTGAGGCGGTCAGGCTGGAGGCGGGAAGACCAGGTGGGGGACCATGCAGAGGCCTGTGGTGTATCACCGCATTTCAGAAATGGCTGGTGGGGGGAGGAAAGCCCTTTAAAAACAGTGCACTTGAGAGCAAAGCCTGGGAAAGACATAAAACAGCTGTCAGCGAGCAGGTCCCTCATACCTGATGGAGACACATGGCGTTTGCATGTGCTCGGGCTTTGAGAATCAGTGCGTGCATTTGAGCGGCAGGCCCCCTGAAAGCAGATGAAAGGGCAAGCCCTGGTGCTCTTGATCCGCCTCCAGAAGGCCAGAGGGATTGAGCTGGTGGATGCCGCCAGCACTTCCGCCTCCCAGAACATGGATCAGAGTGGCTATTGCCCCTTGGTGGGGGCTGCAAGTACCCAAGACCAAGTCTAATGGCTCCCAAGTCAGAGTTAACACGATATTATCCAGCTGTCCCCAGGTTTGTCAGCATTAAGGATAATCCTTTCCTTTAATACCCGACTGAAAAATTCCCTTCCATATGCAGTAAATCCAGCCTTTCCCACAACACCTCCCCAGTTCCCCACTCCTCGTGCTTCCAGGGATCCCAGGGAATACTCATTTGTTCCACAGATCCATCCTGGTCGCTGCACGGTGCCTCCACCAGCTGCCTGGCTCCAAACCTCTGGTCCCTCCCTCCAGTCATCTCCTGCCTCTCTTAACCCATCTCTCTAGCTGGACCTATGTGGAGCCAGGCTCCTCCTTCCTTTCTTGGCCGGGAAAGCGCAGCCTCGGGATGGAGAAGGGGATGTCGGAGCCACAGAGGGGAGCTGCAGCCTGCACTCTGCAGCGCCTGCTCCGGAGGCCGGGGGCCTTGCCCTGTCTTCCCTTTGCCGGATGGCCACAGGCTGCAGGGGCCGACCGGTCGCCTTCCCTCCCCTAGCCCAGGAGAACCTCTGATCAAGTTCCCCTTCTTCAAAACGAGGCACCCTCCCTCTCTGGGGCCCCCGCAAGCAGGGAAACTGCCCTCCGCCTCCTCCCGGTCATCACCCACCCCCACCCCGAATGAAGGGAACCTTTTCCCTGATTCTGTGGAGTGGTCCCTTCCGGAAGAGAACTCTGCCTTCACTTTTGCAGTCTCAGGATTTGTTACCTTAAAATTGACATTTCTCTGTCTTGCTTCTGAGACTGGGATTTCACAGTCTTGCTCAATGTTTTTAAAAAGCCAGTGGATGTTACTAAAGTCCTCATTTTGTGAATTAAAAAAAAAAACTAAACAAAACACAACTTGACTTATGACTTGTCCGATGTCATATGCCAGGCGGAGACCAAGTTTAACTCAGGACCTCATGCTCTGGCTGGGGTCCCGCCCGGCCTTGACTCGTGCATCTTTCATTCACTATCTCTGTCTCCATGGAGAGAAACAGTGTGGGAGGAAAACACAGTGGGGAGGGGTGTGTTTCCTGTGTGCTTCGCTGCCCAGAGCTGCATTTGTCCCTTCTGGGGCAGGGAGGACTTGCAGTCAGCTTTCCTCTGGGTCAGGAAGCTTTGTCTCATCCCCTAAAAGGAGGCGAGAGCATAAGCCCGTTTGTGCGGAGAAAGTGTGTCTTCCTAGAAGGGGTCTGCGTGCTCACGAGGGTGACCGTGCGCTCCGACCTTTAGCGTTTGGATCTCTGATTGGAAGCTAAGCATAGTAACAACGATGGTGACAACTCAGGTTGACTCTGCACCGCGTGAAAGCCGAGTACCGCCCTCATGGCCTCACTGAATCCTCCCACACTCCTTCTCTGAGGGAGATGCTGTTCTTTAACTTACTTTGCAGCTGCAGAAGCTCCACAAGGCTTGTACTCACACCCAGGTCTGACCCCAGTTTCCAGCCGCTAACCTTAGGCTGTGCCAGATGTTCCCTCCAGCAGGTCTTCCCGCTCCGGGGAAACCAGGAGGGGAGGCAGAGGAGAGGAGTGTCTCTAGCGAGCTCCTGGGTGGAACAGGGGACTGAGAAGGGAGACCAGGGGCCCTGGCAGGGTCAGCTAGCCCCGAAGAAGAAAAGGGTCAGGTGGAGAAAGAACTAGTGAGTTTCTCCATCCTCTTGACTAACCTGGGGCCATTGGGACATTGCCTTGCACTGTTTCAGAGAGGGAGAGTTCAGACAATGCCCTGAAAATCTGAAAGATCTTGTGTGGTAGGTAGCTTGTAAAATGGCCCTTGATGGTCCGTGCCTGGTACTCATGTCCTTGTGCGATCCCTTTCCCTTGAGTGTGGGCAGAACATATTGACTTGCTTCCAACAAGTAAAATGACAGAAGTAATGGGACGTCACTTTTGAGATTGGGTTATAAAAAGACTGTGCCTTCTTTGTTGCATGCTTGCTCTCTCTCGGACCCCACAACCTGAGGATATCCGGCTGCCAAGCACTTGGCAGTCCTGTGAAGAGGCCCACGTGGCCAGGGATTGAGACCTGCCAACAACCCCGTGAGCAAGCGTAGAAGCAGACCGAACCTAAGTGGAGCCTTCGGATAAGATGGCAGGCCCCACCCAACAGCCTAACCATATCGCTTGAGACACCTTGAACCAGAGACATCTAGCTAAGATACCTGCAAACACCGGACCCACAGAAACTACAAAATAGTCAGTGTTTATTGTCAGAAGCCACTCCAGTTGGAGGTAATCTGTGACACAACACTGGATAGCTAGGACTTGCACGATCGGCATCACTGCCCCGCATTTATTACTCTGTTGCCCCATCTGCACTGGGGCAAAATCAGGTATAAAACTTGACACAGGTGTAAAACTTGTCCCTGCAGGACAGAGGCATGGTTGCATTGAGAGGTGACGAATTCTTGCAACTCTCTGAGGAAGAAAGGTGTCTGAGAAGGGCCTGAAAGTCACCCTCTGGAAGGCTGAAGTTCCCTGTCAAGTGCAAGTTGGCCTGCAGGGGGCGTCACACCCAGGCCTGCAGGGGTCGGGGAAACAAGGCCACCCAGAAAGGCTGTGCTCGGGAGTGGGCTCAGCACCTGCTTATTCTCTCAGAAGCTTGTTAGGTTAGAAGGGTAACGTTGTTTGTTGTAAAACTCATTCACGCTAAAAAGAAGTCTACAACGTAAAAAGCAAAAACCCCCTTCTTGCTCTCCCGTGGCTCAGGGGCAACCACTGTTGTGAGTGGGCGAGTATTTTTCCAGAGCTCTTCTCTTAATCTACTTGTATGAATATCTGTGCGCAGGGATGTGAGAGCAGTACTGTGCTTTTTAACCAAATGGGGACATTTTGTAGGTCCTGTTTTGCATCTTTTTGTCCCACTTACAGTGTCATCAGTACTTATGGGTCATGGGTAGTGCCCGGATGCACGCTCCTTTGCTCAGCCGTGCCCCAGCTGGCGATGAGTAGGCTGCTTCTCCCTGCTCCTTTGGCAGACTGTGCGTGGGGAACGCCCTTGCGCACGGACCCTTACTCGCCTGTCAAAGCGCTTCTGAAACCTTGCATGCAGGGAGCGGGACCGCCGGGGCTGCAGCCGGAGTGCCCTCTGCGGGGGCCTCGGTCACACGTCCAGCGGCACAGTGCGCGCTCCAGCACTCAGCGCTACCAACCATTGTTTTTATGATAAAATGGGAGGTGGAAGAGGACATCTTTTAACACACATTTCTCTTCCCACCACTCCTTTGTGCTCTTGGAAGGGAAGCTGCTTTTCCCCTCCAAACACATGTTTCCCGGGCCCTTCTGGGGTTAAGCAGCCAGGCCTTCAAGCCTCCCATCCAGCTGCTCAGCCGCCCCCTGCTCGTGTGCCTGCATCCTGAATAGCTGTCCTTAGTCCCTCGCCCTGCGCCCCGGCACAGCCCTGCGCCCTCCTGATCCACGAGGAACCAGGACCGGCTGCCTGGCTGCTGTCCCCCGCTGAGAGGAGGCTGACAGAAATACATTCCCCACTCACGCTGGTCTGGGGCTTGGTCAGCATTCCGCGCTCCAGGGAGGCTGAGCGCTTCTAATTTTCTCCCTAATTTGAGATGATTAGGGCGTTGGCTTCTGTCATCACGGAACTTCAGAAGGGAATTCTGATTCCATCCCCTCTACACTAGTTGCCCTTCCGGGCTCTGGGCTGCTCCCAGCTCTGCTAATGGTCAGGGAGAATGTGGCCTGTCCACCCTTGCCCAAGGAGCTCCCTTCTTCTTTTTAAAATGTTATTTATTTATTTTTAGAGAGAAGGGAACAGAGGGAGAAAGAGAGGAAGAGAAACATTAATCAGCTGCCTCTCACACCCCCCAACCAGGGGCTTGGCCTGCAACCCACGCATGTGCCCTGACTGGGAATCGAACCAGCAACCTTTTGGTTCGCAGGATGCTACCCAACCCACTGAGCCACACCAGTCATGGCAAGGAGTTCTCTTCTATCGTGAGATGCCCCTCAGCTTCAGGAGGGTACATGTGCTAAAGGAGGGGCAGAGGGAGCACATCCTGACCAGCCCATGGAGTCAGATGTAGCATGACCATGGACTAGCGGGGCGTGGAACAGCTGGTTGGCCAGCCCACCCCCGAGCAAGTGCTTTGGGAAGGCTGCACAGGTGGGAGGGATTATCTCTGGGTTTTCCGTGTGGGCTGAGCTGGCCCAGGGTTAGGAGAGACAGGACACTTGAATGTCTTGGTGATGGTTGGTGTTAAGGCATTGTGTCCACAAGTGGTAAACACCAGGCTGGAGCTGGCTCAGGCCTAACTCTGGGATCTGAGAGGTAAGCAAGCCCCTGGGCCTGAAAGCGTGGAGATGGCAGATGAGCCACCACGTCAGGGACCCAGTTACCAGAGCATGTGGACCAGGACGTGTACCAGGTAGAGCTGGTGCACCAGATAGAATTGGTGCACGAGGTGACAGCCAAACCAGCCACAAGAGGGACACTCTGAGTGCCAAAGGATGGGGCTGTGTCTGTAGCTTGTATGATAAGTGGCTCTCATGTCCTATGAGAGGAAGGGGGAAAGGCAGGGCCCAAGAGCTTTGGTCCTGGCAAAGGGTTGGGAGCCCCAAGAAGCCATAAAATACTCTCCATCATTGCCCTCTATTATTCTGCCCTGCCCCCTGCTCTGAAATTGGGCACACAGCCCTGAACTGGCTTTCTGACCTCTGGGATCTCCTGTCCACCCAGCTGCTTCTACACAGCCAGGCTGGCCAGCCACCTCACATGCCCGCTCCTGTGGGCAGGAGGCTCCACGCTGCTGTGATTCTTCGGCATCTTGGGAGTGGTCACGGGCGACGGAAGAGCCTTAGCCATTCAGTTCGATGCTTTGGTGGGGGGGGCGGAGGGGGGGCGGAGATCTAATGCCGCAGAGGCAGGAGCTCAAATCCTGCGTGTCCCAGACTGCACGTTCTTGGTCAGGTCGCTTACACCTATTTCCGTTGTGTGGAGAGGATGATAATTACAGCCCCCACCTCACAGGGTTGTTGTGAGAGTTCGAGGAGACACCTGTGGCGTGCCTTTGGTGGTAGATGGTGTGAGCATCATCCGGAGCAAAGTGCTGCCAGGAAGACCACTACAGCGGAGACCTTCGAGACTGGTCCGCAGAGAGTGCTGGGAAGCTCAGCACATCCAGGAAGGGCAGGAAGAGCCCCACCTGGGCACAGCCAGTTGTTGTTTAGTGACCCAGTGGGATCCAGAAGGGTTGGATGTGCTCTCCGGTGAGGGCCGAGGGCAGCAGTGGAAGGGCTGGCGGTAGGGCACAAGCTTCCCAGGAGCGGGACAGAATCCATTTCGCTGGCAAAATATGGTCCCTGGAGAAGATGGGGACCAGCAAAAGCTGGAGTATAGTCTAGACACTTTTTGGAAATAGACCCAAGCCGGGACCCCTCCTTTTCTGGGAACCCAGGAACTCCCCCAGCCTTTCCCACACCATTGAACTCCAGCAGCCGTGTTCATTCCGCCCGCTCGGTGCTGAGGCAGGGTTGGTGGGACTGAGGAGGGCGCCCACCCCGAGGGTCCAGTCGGATCCTCTGGCTGGGAGCTGGCGTGGGAAAGGAGGGGTGCTTCTCAGTCTTT
Organism: Glossophaga mutica; assembly: GCA_039655065.1. Lineage (NCBI taxonomy): Eukaryota > Metazoa > Chordata > Mammalia > Chiroptera > Phyllostomidae > Glossophaga > Glossophaga mutica. The sequence continues at coordinate 212,549,987 of CM077305.1, forward strand.
GCCGGCACTCGGAGCAGGAGGACGTGCGAGCTCAGGAATTCTATGCTGGGGAGAGTGGACGGATGGGCGGTGGGGAACCGAGGAAGAGACCCTGCGGGCAAGGAAGAGGGAAGGGGAAGGGAGAGGAGAAAGCTGTTGCTTTGCTTCTTGAAGCGAAGGCCTTGCAGACGGCGTCTGGTTCCCAGCCCTGGGGAGGCCCAGCTGTGTCCCTGCTCGTGACCTCTGGGACACACAGCGTGTCCTTACATAACCGACTTGTTAAATGAGCTGGACTCGGTCAGGTGTAGGGAGAAACCAGCTTTCCAGCCTACTCGTCTTACTCCCAGTCGGTGCCGAAAACCCAGCAGGCCCCGTCCGCTGCCTGCTCTTAGGCGTGGCAAAGCCCAGTTGTTGCGTCCTGTACGCGCAGAGGGCACGACCGAGCAGTCACGCCCTAACGGTCACGTCCCAGACAGCCCAGTGTCATAATCGGAAGACTGGGCTCCTGCAGCTGGACCGGACTTGGAGGCCTGTGCTGGGGGCGGGCACTGGGCAGCGTCGTCACTGGACCCTGCTGTCCTGCTTCCCCCACTGGCTGGCCTGGTGGTGTGGCCCTTGGGTTGAGGGAGAAGTGAGGGGTAAGGGGTCATCTTTTGTGGCCAGCTGGGTTGTTGTCCAGAACTTGGGCCCCTGCTGTCTTTTCCCCCCTCTTTGCTGTCTTTTCTCCCTTGTTCCTGCTGCTGCTTCGGACTTTCCCCCCTGGGCACCACTGACTCAGCTGCCCTGAGAGGGTGAGGCTTCTCTTCTAGCTGACCACTTATGACTCCTTGATGAGCTGCTGGCCTCCTGCACTTTCCGCCTGCCCCCATCCAGGCTGCCCTCTGGTTCCTAGGAGGCCTGAGTCCTTGCCTCCCTGCCCCCACCCGTGGGCTTGCTGTTTGCTGCGGTGAGGTCAGCTCTCCCTGCTCCCTGCCTGAGGCCTGCGGGCTTGAGGCGTGGGTCAGACAGTGGTGCTCGTGCTTGCCCACGCCAGACTCCTAGAGTGGTCCCTTGCAGTCCCTCTCACTGGACTGCGAGTGAGGGGAGCACCCACTCTCTCTGTGGTCGGGGGGGACGGCTCACTCCCCCACCCCAGGGTACGTTTTCTGCGCTTCTTTCACAGGCTGCCGGTGGGCCGGGTGCGGGTGCTGTAGGACCAGTCCAGGGTCAGCCCCTGTGGGGCTGGTTTTGCACCTGCTCTAGCATGGGGATACGAGCCTTAGGAGGCTAGATAAAAGCAAGGCAGAAGGAGAGACCAGTGTTCACACTGAGGCAGAGAAGGGGGCTGGAGGGCAGGGTGAGCGGGAGACAGAAGTCCTTCTTTTTGACCTGAGCAATTGAGTAGATGGTGCCATTTGGTGGAACGGAACCAGACCTGGAGGAAGGTGTTTTAGGTGCTGATCATACTGCCCATGAGGCGTCTCCAGGATGTGCAGGCCATGCCCAGGACTTAGGGGGTGGAGCTCCACAGGACTGTCTCAGATTGAGATACTGTCGTGGGACTTCTGGGGTGTCAGTGGGAACCAAAGACAGGGAGAGTGTGATTTAAATGATTTTGGTGCATGTCCCTGGTGCTGAATCTCTTCCTGGTTTCACTGAAAGAGGCTCTGATACAAAGGGTCCCAGGAAGGCATTCTAAAACATTAACACACAGTGTAGATACTTCCAAATACCACTGATGGCTTTTATTGCAGATTTGTGCCATTACAAGGATAATCTGGGAATATATTAAAAACGAACCCTCCCTTTTATATACATGAAACACGCTACATGGTACACTTTGTGAGAATGCTGAGGTAATAGGCACACACCCAGACACGGACAGTTCCAAATGTTCCAACATCTCGCACACCCCAACCCACTCGCCCACCGGGGGCGGGGCGGTCTTCCCTCGACTCCTCTCCGCTCCCCCGCTTGACGGCTGAGTCCGACACTTCATAGCCTGCAGGGCTCGGAAAGCTGCCTTGCTGTCATGCAGTAGCCAAGGGGCCGGCGGCCCCTGGTTTTTCAGTAACTCACGAGAAGTGGCCAGCTCTCATTTCTGTGGCACCTGCGTTCTCCGGGGAAGTGTCGTTAGGGAGTGAGATGCGGACTCTAGTGGGCCTGAGAGCACAGGACCAGCCCGGGGAGCCAGCCGGGGGTCCCGATGGTCATATGATGGCTTCTCTTCAACTGAATGTCTCCTGGGCAAGGTAGGTTATTATTTCTGTGAAGGTTAAAATGACATGTAGGCTAACGTGCGAATGGAAAATACAAAACTGCAAATACATGATCTGTGTGGCTGGTAGTTAGCTTTGGGCCTGGCCTGGCCCTTCCTGGCCAGAAAGCTGGAGCCCAGACTGTCCTCCTACTCAGAAGCTAAGGAATCTTGGAAGGACAGTGTGACAGGAAAGGCAAGGAGAAGGGAGGCGTGGAGAAGAGACGAGCAGGAAGGTCCCTGGAAGCACAGCAAGCGGCTGAGGACCCGTACGCACAAGGCGCTCAGGGCACGGGGCTGACCAGCTGAACACACGGTGGGCAGATGGGCGGGTGGGCAGTGAGAGTCCTGAGACTGGGGGGGGGACGGGGTGTAGAAATGGAGATGGAGGGGAATTTTGAAATTTGATCAGGTGCCCAAAAGGGTCCTTGAGTGAGGAAGCTGGAGACCCGTGTGAGAGAGAGTGGCGTTCCTGGAGGGACTCAGCGCACGGACACCAAGGGTCAGTCTTTGAAGGACAGAGCTCTGCAGTCTGTGACCCGCTCTTGGACTCAAGTCACACAACCTGATGAAACACTCTTCTCCTAAGGGCAGTGCTGTTGGTCAGAGCTCGGATACACGCGGGGTAAGGTATGGAAGGCAAACCTATATATGTATCTAGATATATCATATGTGCCATATATCTAAATGCATATATATGTAGCATACACATAGGTGGGCAAGGTCGGCTCATACACGTGTATATTATGAAGGTATTTTGAAGTTGTGTTTTTACTGTAGGGACTTAATTAACTTAAAGAAAGACTGGTCTGCAGTCCTGTCTGGAAATCCGGGGGGCTCTCTGGTGTGAGGACCACTATGAGGACAGAGAACACTGTCCGATCCAGTTCCATTATCTGCCGCAGTGACTCGGGAAAACGGAATCCAGCATCCCGGTCCTCCCGGCCCCCGGTGGAGTGGCGAGGAGTCGCTTTTTGCTCTGGGGCCAGCGTGGCAGGGGCAGGCTCCTGGCGCAGGCCACAGGAGGTCAGGAGGGGAGCTGGCTTAGTGGAAGGTGTTGGGATTGGGCCGGATCATCATCACCACTTTCTTGAGCGAGTAGGAGCCTCCTCGGAACTCAGCCCAGTAGACCCCGTCCTGGTAGCGGCTCCGGTAGTGGCCTCCGCGGTACCAGACCCCGTTGAGGTTGGAGTGGGCACAGGCGTTATACCACCAGCCTCCCTTCTGGTAGTGGGCGCAGTTTCCTGCAGGAGAAAGGGGAATGAGAAGGTCTTAGGGAGGAGGTGGCTTTACCCATGGCTACTGGTTGCATGGGGACTTCAGCAGGACCCTCTCTGGGAGGGGGGCCTTTGGAGCAAGAATGCTCAACTAAGAGGCAGACTGTGCTTCAGACCTGCTCAGACCTGCTCAGACTTGTCTGTTGAGGCTTGGCCTTCTGACCAACAAGCTGTGTGATCTTGGGCAAGTGGCTTAACCTCACTGAGCCATCAGATTCTCATTGTAAAATGAGGGTAAACATAATGCCTCCCTCACAGGACTGCTGTGGGAGTTGAATAAAGGCACATATTGAGCACTTAGCTCAGGTCCTGGTGCAGAGGAACACTGGGGAGGGTGGCACATTATGGGTTCGAACAGAAAATGGCAATGACCTGAGGTGGGCGGGACAGAAGGCAAAAGGGTTTTTCCTAGGAATTTTTTAAAGAGTTGAAACTGTTGGATCAGGAGTCTTTATAGAATGACAAAGGAAGTGTTTAAGAGAAAATTCTCCTTCCTCCCCAGCCAGCATTCCAGGCAAATATTTTTTTTAATTTCATAAAAGAAAGATACTTTTATGAAACTTTTGGCACTATCCTATCAGTCTGGGTTTTTCTGCCAAGGACAAGCTGCTTGGCACAGCAGTAAAAGCGTGGGCAAAGTGCAGGCGGCACTCAGGGCACGGCCCCCACAGGAGGGCAGCAGCGGAGGGGCCCCGCTGCTTGGGCTGCTCTGAGTTAAAAGAGGGGCTTCCCAGTTTCCCCACCAGGCCTAGGAAGCAGGCGGCCACTCGGAAAGGGCCGCCCCAGTCAAGCTTGTAGGCTGGGGGCCTGATGGGACTGGCGGCCCTGGCCGAGGCCTCGGGGTGAGGTGAGGAGGGAGCAGGCCGGCTGGGCAGAAAGCTGAGGGAGACTCAGCCCCAGGCACCTCGGAGCCCCGACCGCCCAGGTTTCCCCAGCCTGTTTCTCGGGTTCCTCTGAGCCATGACTCGAGGCCACAGGGACCAAGTGGGAATGCTGGGTTTGGAGAACCCTGGCCGAAGAGCCGGCCTCCTGTCTGCCAGCAGAGGCCCCTGCTCAGCTTGGGCCACGTGCCTGCAGGGACCAGGAGCTCGGCTCCTCGCTGTCCACTGACCACACTTCTAGGCAGGCCCGCCGGCAGCTCCTGAAACAGCCTTCTCCCTGCTCCTCGCTGCCCCAAGGGGAGGCTCAGGCCCAGAGAGATGACACAGGATGCCCAAGGGCACGTGACTGGTCGGGAGCGGGGCCAGCATTGTATTCCAGGGCGCGTGGCCCAGCATCCGTCCGTGGGGGTGTGTAGCCCAGACACTCCGTGCCTCAGGCAGAGAGGTGACGGGAGCACACCCAGACTCGCCATCAGAGGTATAACTTGTGCGCCTCTACCTTCCCCCTTCTGTAAATGTCACTCTGACCCAGCTTTGTGCAAAGGGGATCTGTGGGCAGTGGGCAGAGGAGAGGACCTTTGGGGGCAGGGAGAAGGTCACGCAGCTGGGCCCTGGGCTCCCCCAGTTCCCAGGCTCTCGAGTCTGGGGCTCTGGCTTTGGCTGACCTCTTTTCTCTAGTTTCCACCTGGATTTGACCCCATTGGTCCTACCTGTGTAGACATCGTGGTCCCTGTCCAGGGTGGTGAACTGCTTGCCATTGTGCCAAGTAAAGGAGTCTCCAGCGTTGCCATGGTAGCGCCCCAGCCGCAGCTTGTAATACTCGCTCTCGGGCTCCAGGCGGAAGCTGGCATATTCTGCAAAGACCTTGCGGCCAGACCAGTCCTCCATGGTCACCAGCAGTTTGTAGTTGCCTTGGTTCGTCAGCCAATAAATGTTCTCCAGGCCCAGCCAGTACTCGCCGTCAATGTTCCCAAACCCTTGCTGGGGAAAACGCAGGAGAGTGTTAATAGGAGTGTGCAGTGCCCTCGCCGGCAGAGCCTGGCCATCCGACACTCAGCCCTGGACAGAGGGGCCCAGAAACAGGTAGCACCTAAGGCCGAATGGTACCTGGCAGGCACCCAGTAAGCTGAGCTTACTGTAGTCTGTAGTACCACCGCTTTGCTTAGAGGGAGGCAGAGGTACGGCTGAGTGCTAGCAGCCTTTCCTACTATGCGGATGAGTAGTCAACCCCCCGGGAATCGGGATCCCAGAGAATGAGCTCTGGAATTAGGACCCACAGGCCCCTGCGACAACCTTGGGAGCCCCTGGACTTGGCCCTTCTGGGTTGTGTGTGAAAACGTCTTTCTCCAAGGACGCCCCAGCTGGGAGGATGCTGCTCCCCACACCCAGGCTCAAATGAGGGGTCACCGGATACCAGCATTTCTAAATCCCCACCCTGTCTGCCGGGCTTGGTGGCCTGGACTGTGAACTCTTGTCTCTCAGAAGTTGTGAGTGGCAGGCGGGGAAGGAGCTGATGGGCTGGCAGAATTGACCGTCAGTGTCCTTCCTGCCACAGAAGTTTGCAGTTTGGGGTGGCATAGGCCCTGGCAGGTCCGCACCCACCTTCCCTCTGCGTGGCCTTTCCTTGGTCAGTCAGCCTCTCCAGGAGGGCCCGTCTTTTTGTGAGCAGCACAGAGAGGCCTGCGGTCCTTACCTTGTATGTCTCCCAGTTCCTAAAGAAGTTGACAGAGCCGTCCAGGCGCCTCTGGATGACAGTCCAGCCCCCGGGGTCATGTCGCTGGTCACACCACACCTGCATGAGCCGGTTGGTGTTCTCTGGCTTCACCAGGTAGATGGAGCTGGTGTCATGGCCGTCCTCCAGGGCCTGCAGGCAGTCTCTCCACGGGCCTGGGGCACAGACATGTGCATGTCACAGCCCTCCCTGTTGCCCGTCACCAGAGCCCTGAGTCACATTCACACACACATACACACACACACACACACACACACACACATACACACACCCGGCTGCACCCTAAGCAGCCACAACCTCAGGCAGTGGTTTCCTTTATCCACAGTTTCACTTTCTGCAGTTTCAGTATCCACAGTCAACCATGGTCTGAAAATATTAAATGGAAAATTCTAGAAATAATTCATAAACTTTAAATTGCATGCCATTTTGAGTAGCATGTTGAAAGCTCACACCTTTCCACTCTGTCCCGCCTGCAGTGTGAATCACCCCCTTGTCCAGTGGGTCCACACCAGGCGCCCTCCCTGCCCGTTAGTCACTCAGTGGCTGTCCCGGCGATCAGGTCAGCGGTCGCAGTGCCACAGCGCTTGTGGTCACTCTGCTCAAGCATGGCCCCAGAGCGCACGAGCGGTGTGCTAGCACTTCGGATGTGCCGGCGAGAAGCCGCAAAGTGCTTCCTTGAAGTGAAAAGGTGAAAGCTATTGAATTCCTAAGGCAAGGGAAAAAAATGTCTGCTGAGGTTGCTAAGATCTGTGATAAGAACGGATATTCTCTTTGTGAAATTGTAAAAAAGGAAAAAGAAATTTCTGCTACTTTGCTGAGAAAGAGAGCACATTCATACAACTCACAGTATGTTGTTTAGATTGTTTTATTTTTCATTACTGTTAACCTCTTACTGTGTCGAATTAATAAATTAAGCTTTATCATTGGTATGTATGTATGTATGTATGTATGGGGAAAAACATCATATATATGGTCTGTCCAGAAGGTCTCCAGCCATGTAATATGAAAAACAGAGACATTTATTGAAGAAGATACAAGATACAAGGACCATTGTACACAGGACAATGACACCTCAGTCCCCTTCAAAGTAGGCGCCTTGGGACCTCACACAGTTCTCCCAATCGCCATCAGCTGCCCCATTGTATTTTCTTGAATCTCATCAATGGTCTGAAATCTCTTCCCTTTCAAAGGTGATTTTAGTTTTGGGAAAAGCCAGAGGTCACAGGGCACCAAACATGGGCTGTAGAGGGGCTGAGTCACCTGGATGATTTGATATTTTGCCAAATAACTCTACATGAAACATGATGCATGAGCGGGTGTGTTGTCGTGGTAAAGCTGCCAATCACCAGTTGCCCACAGCTGTGGCCTTCTGAATCATCTGAATAGTTTCCATGGAGGGATGTTCAAGCTTAACGCAAAATTTGATGCAGATTTGTTGCTCTACTCGCTCAGTCATTTTGAATGTGACGGCCACACAGCACACATGCTCACTCAATGGTGTGTACCACCTCGCTGACTAGTAGTACAGTGAAGGCATCATCGTTCATGCACGCGCATTCCACTCCACACACCTTGGCTGCCAGGTTATATCGATGTTGTGCGAACCGTTCTCGTTATATTAACAATGGCTGGACTTTTTCTGTCCACTGGTCTTCAACTGGACAGACCTCATATATGGTTTGGTACTCTCTGTGGTTTCAGGCACCCACTGGGGAACTTGGAATGTATCCCCCAAGGATAAGGGGAACTGCTGAAATGTGATGTAAAGACAGGAGTTCAGGGCTAGGGCTCAGGATGCCTGGACTCCAAGCCCACTTCCCCCACCCCCACTCCCTTGTAGTGTGATTTGGGTAAGCTTCCTTACCTCTCCAAGCGCCTGGTTTCCCCAGTTTCTAGAAGGGAGATCGTCTTTACCTTATTTAAGGTTGTAAGGATTACTGAGATCATCTGTGTGGAGTTCCTGGAGTGGTTTTTCTTTTACAGTTGGTTATACTGGCAAAGAGGGACGTGTGCCCACTGAAACGCAGCGGCACGCATCCCCCTGCGTGGGCCCCGGTGGCCTTGCCCGTCAGGGAGACGGGCTCACTGCTCTTCCTGAGCCCTGTGGGCTGAGGCCAGCCAGCGGCGCTCACTCCGGCTCCAGGCTTGCCTTCTCACTGACAGTGCTCGGGGGCGATTGCTGCAGTTGTCAGTAAATGGGCTCCTGTGTGGTCACAGGGGCCCAAGCAGTGCCCCAAACTTGGCCAGCGATTTCAGGATGCTTCTGGATTCAGACACTGGCCTCCAAACATCTTTTGGGGAATCAAGGTCCCTTCCTGCTTTCTCTGTGTATTTTCCAAGCAGAGCTCACTTGGGGCCGAATGCTTGGAGTTCCCACGTTCTGAGGTGGTTGTCCCGTAGGCAGATCTATGAACTTGAAGGGTGGTGTCTAGGACGCACCCCAATCTGTGCCTCTCTTCTGACCCTGAGACCAGATGCATTCTGGGACTTCACTGAGCTTGAGCAGCCCCGTGCAAAGGTCTCCCCTTCCCCACCCCCACCTCCTCTGGCGGTTTCCTGGGTTTGGTCGTCAGTGCCATCAGCAAGGAGGTACAAACTTGAGTCACCAGCATGCAAATATGCCTGGTTCTTCCTCATCCATCTGGAGAACACTGGAAAGGTTTTCAGGACCTAGCCATTGAGCTACGTATTTATTTTATTAACTTTATTCATTAAATAAATAAAATTGCCACACTTTGCTTCAGCTTCTCTTCAAAATATTCCCCAAACCGAGATGCTTAAGATCAAAAGTGCTAGGAAAATTCCATCTTGTTCTTTCTATTAATGTGTGTGTTTACTCAACCAGTATTTATTGAGTCCCAGGCCTGGCAGGCAGTGCGCTGCCAGCCAGAGCCCAGGGCCGTGTGGGGCTGCTCTGGTGTCCAGCAAGGGAGGAGCCGACCTCCCCCACCTCCCCCACCTCCGTTCCTGGGGAATCTTGTCCGTCCCGCCTTGTGTGTATGGGAGGAGTCGGGGGGGCGGGGGTGACTCTTGCCTCAGGCGTGCTCAGCTTCACCTGTGCACATCAAGCTTCTCAAATTCCTTCCTGGCTGGTGGTTAGGCCTGATTAGTCCATGTGCGATGGCAAACCAGGAAAAGTTTGGGTCTGGGGGCTTTGTTACACATCTCAGGTGGGCTTTTCCTAAGTCCTTGCAGCTGTGCTTGAGCAGCCTCCCTGGAACCTGATGGGTAGGCCCGGGCTGGCCTGACCCGCCCCTCCATTCGCAGTGCCCAGGACAGCGTTGAGACGAAAGGTTGGCGTGGGCGCTTACCGCTGACCGTTAACCCAGGGCGCACCTCCCTGCAGCCTCCAGGACAGGCTGTTCACCAGCTCGCTCTCCCCTCCAGAGGGTGGGCAGTACCCCACACACCGTCTGGCAGCAGATGTGGCCCAGGAGGCTGCCTCCTCCTTCGCCTTGTGCCTCTTCTGTCCTGGGAAGGAGAGGCCAGGCCCCAGCAAGAGCATTCACAAAGGAGAAGAAGGTTTTGCTTGTGTTCGGCCCGCAGCCCCAGGGACGAGGGCAGAGAATGAGAGTCTGTCCCCGACAGCTGGAGCAGAGCGTGCAGTGGGCGTGGGAGGCCTCCCAGCCGCCTTGACCATGTCGGAGGCGCAGGAGGGACTGCTGGATTCGAGGGCTGGTGCTGAAGCCCCAGCGGAAGCCAGCGGGGTATCACCCGCTGGGAACCAGCAGCCGGGCCCCTCGCCGCAGGGCTCCTGCGGAGTTCTCCGCGGGAAGGCGGCTTCGAGAAAGGCGCCACGTGGGGCGAGGCTTCTGCAGTCCCCGGGAGGGGCGCCTGCCGTCCTGGGCTGGTTTGTCAATGGTTTTAGCTTTTCCTGGGGCAACTCTACAGAGAGCTCTTCTGAAAAGGCAAGTGTTTCAAATGTTTTGGGGTCACCAATCCCTTTAAGAATTTGGGAAAAGCTCTAGACTCTCTATTGGGCTATTCGGTATGACTTGCTTTCTAACACCATAGAGTAGGTATGAAATGGAGTTACCAAAACCCCCCCATGTGTCACTGCGCCCTGCCTCTCTCATGGTAGCCGGGACCCATTCGCTGCCGTCAGAAACCACGTTTCCAAATGGTTTGCCCTCAGAAACCCACGCAGAGCTCCAGCAGAGCCCCTGCATTCAGACAGAGTCCCTTTTCCTTTGGCAATGGTCAGAAAATTAAATGATGGCTGAAAATCACTCAGAAAAGTGTTAAGCACAGAGAATTGGCGAACGATCAAGCAGCAGAAAGCGGCAGCAGTAAGGCGGCCCTGTGGACATGAGGACAGCTGGTCGGAGCAGCCTGCTTAGCTGCGAGGCCTGCGCCCGTGGCCCTCGGACAGCGTTGCTGCGGAGGGCGAGTCGAGGGGTCGACCGAGGGCGCCGGGGCGGAAGTGTGGGGCTGGGGCTGGAACTCCGAACTCGGAGGCAGGAGCCCTCGGCTTAAATCTTGGTGGCCTCATCTCCTCGCAGTGGGACTTTGGAAAGGCCCTCGAGCCTCAGTTTTTTGTTCTGTGAATGGGGGGAAAGGACCTCCCTCTTCCGAGGGTCTCACGAACCACGAGCACCCCAGCAGCACGAGGCCAGCCAGGGCAGGTGCCAGGGAGGGTTCGCCCTTCCTTTCCTTCGATAGGTGAAAGCTGATAGTTTTGAAGTGGTCCACTCCCCACCTCCCCCCACCCCCACCACCCCGCACACACAAGCCACTGTATCCGCTTTTGAATTCCCAAGACTAAATGCAAGACTATTTACTGAGAGATGGTGTCCACAAAGGCATATTTCAAAAGCCAGGACGGCAGCGGCGAGGGCCACAAGGATACATTGAACCGAGGAATGGAAATCTTTTTTGTCAGTGAAGCAGCATTTTCAGCGTGCACGGGCAGCGCACTCCCTTTACAACAGTGCGGCGTGCCGGCGCTGTTTCCCTTGGCTCCCCTTCTAAAAGGGCAGCCTCGCCGCTGCAGCGCCAGGCCAACACTAACTCGGCAGCACCAGCGGAGGGAGCGCCCGACCCCCTCTCCATAAAGGCCGTATTTACACTCTCGGTGGGGTGGCTGGCGGTGGCACCTTCCTTGTGAAGGGACGTGTAACCACCACGGCTGCGCCGAGCCTGCGTGGCCCCTTAGAGACGCGACACAGGGTGTGGAACGCACACGGGACTTGGGGTCAGGAGGCCTCAGGGAGGAGGAGGAGGAGGAGGGCAATGGGGCCACAAAGCATACAGGTCTTGGACCCCCAAATCCCAGCGCGAAACCTGGGGAGTGCAGGGGCCATCAGGTTTGGGTACCAAAGTCTCCTCCCTCCCCCTGTCTGGGGTTCTCGATGGAAGAGGGATCGGGCACACAAGGAACTTGGCCTCTGCGGAGGCCAGGAAGCCCCTACTGACGGGTCCACCCATCGGTGTGGGCACGCTGTCCGCAGTGCAGGGTCTTTCTGGTAGAGCCGGAGCCTGCAGCCAGGCCAGACCGATGCGTGACCCCACTTTCCTCCCTGGGTCTGGAGCAGACCTGCGTCAGCCTGACTTGCCCACGCCCCAGGCCCCAGCGGGGCAATGGGCTCACCGACTGCATCCCTTTCAGTGCAGGCACCCGTCCTGCTATGGAAACGTGGCCTCGTGACCACCTGACCAGGGTGGCAGGGAGCTCCCCCTGAGGCCAGCAGCTGTGAAGTGGGCAGACAGCTGGGCCTGTGTGGGCAGCCATGATGCCTCTTCTCCCCGGCTGTGCCTGGGGGGTGGGGGTGGAGAGCAGAGTCCTTCCTAGACCACATGGCTGTCCTGCAGCTTGACGGGCTTCTGTGCCCTTACACCCAAGTCTCTGGACTTGACCACCCGAGGCTGTGCAGAGGTCCCTGTGGCCCATGGGAAACATTTTCGGGACGTTTTAGTTCCTGCGTGGGCACTGGGGAGAGGCTGCTGTGATATCACCCAGACACCCTGCTTTTGCATGAGAACTGTATGCTGTTTTCAATTATTCCCACTGATGGTCTCTCTCCAAAAAAGTCTTTTCACTGCTCCCTGAAATGTTTCTCTAACAGGAGAAACGACTGCTTGTTGAAACTGGATCTAGAATTTTTTTAGCCAAACTACCCTATCTGAGAGCCGGGGCGTGTGGAGCGCGAAGGCGCAAGTCCCAGCCGGGCCCACGGCAGGAGAGCGACACCCGGGCCCTTGGAGTCGGGGGCGAGAGGGCCAGTTACAGGCACTGCTCGCGTCTTGTTCATCCGGAAGGCTTGGGAAAGTAACATTTGGGTCATGAGCGTAGATGTTCTCTGTCGGTTGCCGTGTTTCAATGAGCCAGAGCACAAAACTGCAACCTGAACCCCAGGACCGGCCGGTGCCTCCCCACAGGCGTCTCGGGCTCCTGCAGGGCTCAGAGTTGGCGAGGGGGCATCGCGTCTGGCCCTGCTGGGAGAAGGGCCCACGTGCTGGTGCCCGCTGCCCAGGCCGGTCAGCGGGCCCTCTGGCGGTGGGCCCGGGGCCCGGGCCGGCGGGCTTCTCAGGGGTCTGTGAAAGTGTTCAAGGCCTAAGGAAATTCGTGAGCTCTAAAATATGCAAAGAAAACTACAAAATGAGAATTAATAAGCACACAGTGAAACACCTGCACAGTGTAACATTTTGTCAGATTCGTTCATTGTTAAACTCAGTCTCCATTAAAATGTTACCACTTCTGAAAACAATGTACAGGCAGGTTTTTCTCACTTCCCGAGAAATCAGAGCCATCCGTGAATTCATTGTCTTACTCTTGGCCCAATCATTTCAAAAGCAAAATTATTATAATCCTTTGAGAATTCTTACAGTCGAAGTCACAGCAGATGTGCGAGGCGGATGTATCCCAAAGCCCTTGCTACGCTCGGAGGCCTCCCGAGTGAGATGGCCTGGGGCCCGTGTCGAGCGTCCAGAGACCCTGCTCCTGCCTGTCCCACCTCCGCATGGACCGATATTCCAGTGTCGCTTCCCAGAGAGCACTTGGGAAAACACGGCACTCACCCCTTGGTTTCCGTCGATACCCTGGGCAGGAGGAGAAGCAAGGACTTCACGTTTTAGAAAGAAGAGGTTAGACTAGGAGGGGCAGTGGTGGGCCCACCGTGTGCAGAGGTGAGCATCTCTCTGTGGCCCCCCAGCACTGGTGGGGTGGAGCCCCGAGGCTCCCCTGGGGCCCGGGTCAGTGGTGCCCTCAGGCTGCTTGGGTCAGGGAGGTCAGGGGATGCGGAGGCTGCCCGGATGCAGGGGTGAGGGCGACCGGGGCTCTCTCAGCCCGGAGATGGGCGGTCAGGCCTACAGTCACCGGTCGTGGTGCCGGGCCGGTGGTGCCCCATGCTCCGCCAGCCCCTCGGCCTTCCCGGGAAAGGGAGTCGGCTTATGGGCTCGTTCTCAGAAAACCCCCGTTGGCTTTCATCGATCGCCTTTTAGTTTTCCACGTGCTCCCAAGCCCCTTTTTATCATCTTTTCCATAATTTTTCTGGGGTTGACCACAGCCAGTTGGTATCTATTTCTAGTATTTTGTCCTCTTTCTGTTTCTGAAAACAGGACACTTGCCCAGCACTAGGTAGGTCTTCGTGATTTCTTGGTGATTGCTGGCAGTAGTTCTGAGAATCTGTCTGCAAGGTCCTCAGCCCTCCTCATCCCCTCCTCCAGGAAGTCTTCCCCAACCCCAGGGGACCTACTTACCCTCCTCGGGGTTCCCATAATGTCTCACAGATTTATCTCTACTGGGTTAGAGTGAGGATGGTGAGTACCAGCTATCCAGAGCCTGTACACGCGCCTTCATCATTGCACGTTCTAAATTTTCTGTTCTTTTGGGTGGGCCTCTAGCATGCCACTTAATTTCAACATTTAGAAATTTATAAAGAAAACGGTTATATTTGTCACTTAAACTAAAAATTTTAGTGAAATTACGGAGTAATTTTTAGTGAAATTACTCCGTGCATATATAGCAATTTTAACTTAAATTAATTTATCCCAAAAATCTACTAGGGGGAAATCATTTATGCATTTTAAAAAGAATGCTGTAAAAGCACTCCGGGTCTGGTGGCTCCACTGACTCGTCTTGAGATCCAGGGCCTGCATCCTCAGGCTTACGTCACGTGCTCCGCCTCCCAGGTCCTCACAGGGAGCCGCTCTGAGGGGCCGCCTGCAGTGTCCCCGACAGCAGTCTCTGCTGCTTGCGTCCTTCCTCGGTCCCGATAGAGTCCCCTGGGAAGCACACTGCGTTGCTCTGCAGCAGCGCACTGTCCCTGGCGCTCGACCAGCCTGCCCAACTTCGTCTGGACACCGTGGTGGGACGCTAACTCAGCTCTGCTTTCTTTATCACTTTTCCTGGGGAAGCCTGTAGGGCGTGCAGTGCAGTGTGCTACACTAATTCGCCACAGCAAATCCCTTCGTGGAGCTAGTGAGCTGGCCACAGATGCCTGAGCTGCAGGGTTTTCTGGATAATGTTCAGTTTGCCAAGTGCCAAACTGTTGGGATTTCCCGGCCACGGGATGCCAGGTCACCACTTTTAACAGTAACAAGTTGATAGTTTATCTCCCGGCGCTGTAAATAGCCTGAGCGTCGAGCCAAATGTCTTCCTTGGAAAATGCCTGCGTCATAGAGGAAGAGCTTGCCATTATTACATTTCCAGTTTCTCTGCGACCTGGTCCCTGAGAGGTACCCCATGGGGTGGGCGGGGGGAAGCAAAGTTGGAAGGAAAATGACCCAGCTCAAACTGGAGTGGCTTTTGTTTATGAAGAAGCTAACAAAGAATGCGCTCTGAAATACCACTGCATTACGTACTTCAGAATGAATTTGGGAATCTGATTTTGTTCAACAATAACATTTTAGAAACGAGACAGCACAGCACAGTGAACAGCATACGCTCTGGAGGCCGGAGAGCTGGGTCGGGTTCCCCCAGCCTCTGTGGCCTGAAAGGCCCTTCAGCGGTGGCTAGTGCCCCCTCACCATCCTCACAGTTTCCAGAAACCTCCCCCGGCCCCCCACAGCCGTACAGATGCAGAAGCCCAGTCAGCTGGCGCCGGTCCACCCTTCTGACCAATAGCTTTTCACCTGGATCGACGACTGCTTGACCTTTAGAAGGAATGGAGGCCACAGCGTCGTGGTACCTCTCGTTCTCTATCTTAAAACATGCCACTCTGCCAGGGCCCCGCAACCTCATGTACCTATTTCCCGCCTCTCGGGGGGAAGCAAAGTAGAAGGAGAAACCCACGTAGGAAAGCACTTGTTCAAGTTGCCCGTGCCTCCCTGGCTGCCTAATGTGGCCCCACAAGCATATCAGAGCTACTAATTTTTGTATAATTAGGGTTAACTTATTTAAACAAATGAGGACTTCACCTCTGGCTGGTGTGGCTCAGTGGATTGGATTGAGCAGCGGCCTGTGAACCGGGGGCAGGGGGTGGGGGCGGTCGCTGGTTGATTCCCCGGTCAGGGCACATGCCTGGGTTGTGGGCCACGTCTCCGGTAGGGGGTGCACAAGAGGCAACCACACACTGATGTTTCTCTCCCTCTCTTTCTCCTCCCTTCCCCTCTGTCTAAAAATAAGTAAATAAAATCTGTAAAAAAAAAAAAAAATGAGGACCTTAGGCTTGGCTATACACTGAAATGCTAAGAAGTAAACCTAGAGAATTTGTCCAGATTTGATACAATCAAAAATCAGATTTACCTACAGCCTCAGTTGGGTCCACTTAACATTGACCAGAGGTCAGGTGCATACGTTTCCTGTGGGAGAGCTCACGTGGCTTATTATGCTAACTCAATTCTGCCTGCTCTTTCCTTTCTCTTTCGGGGGGCGGGGCTCCTCCCAGGGCTATGATACAGTCTGCTACATACAGTCGCCACCGCAGCCCCTTGGTGCGGCCAGCGAGCTGGCAGCAGAGGGTGGGTTCAGTGGGTTCCAAGCAAGGAGACAGCGCTGTTATCAGCGGGTCTGCAGTGACAACGTCCCGTGTTATGGGAAGTGTGAAAGTTCGAGTAGCAAACTCACTGCCTCTGTTCCCAGAGCTCTTTTACAAGGAGCTGCCTGGAACCTGGTGCATGGAACAGTGATAGAGGGTCAGGTCCCAGGCAACTGGCACCGGGGGCTGAGTCCAGCATTTATAGAGTGATTTTCACACCAGTTCCCCTCCAGCCTTTCCATGGAAATGTGCGGTATCCCAGAGTGCTGAAGACAGACTTGGGTTTGCGCCTTGGCTGAGCTCCTTAACTAGCTGTGTAATCTTGGCTAAGTTACTTAACCTCGGAACCTCGACACTTTTGATGTTAGAAGTCTAGGTCTGATCTTGGCTCTGCCACGGACAGGCTCCAGGATGGGCAGGCTGTGCCAGGGCAGCGGAGAGGCCCTTCCCGAGCTCTCATATCTCATGATTCTGTGGGCCCCTCTGAGTCCATTGAGAAACAGACTGAGCTGGTTATGCTCTCCTTGTCAAGAGTGAAAACAGCTAGAAGTGGCTACTCCTCTTGGTTTTTAAAAGATTCGTTTCAGACAAGGCCTCGCTGTGGCAGCTAGAGGTAATACGGCCTCTCCTTTTGTCCTCAGTGCCCAGGACGGGTGCGCGGCGGGAGGGCTGGCGTGTGCCTGGCTGGGGAATGGTGTCCCAGGCCTCCCAGAACCACGTTGAGAGAAGGCCGGAGCCGAGGCTCCATCCCGTCCTTTCCTTGGCCTCTGAGAGAGTGAGCCCTGCAGCCACCCTCTCCGTCAGAGCACAGGGGAGGTGCGAGGTGGGAAGAGTGAAGGGGGACAGGAAGGAGGGGCAGCAGCAGCAGGACCCAAGGGGAGGGGGCCACTGGCAGGGCCATTTGGCCCCAGGCCTTATCACAAGCATCATCCTAACCCAAATGCCCCCAGGTCTGGCCAAACCGGAGAGGGATGGGGTAAGACTCCAGCGGGATGCCTGGGAAGCTGGAAGCCGCCTGGGTCTCCCTCACTCAGGCTCTGAGGCCTGGGCCGGGCCTGGCCCGGGGCCAGCCTCCCACTGTTGGGCTGGGAGCGAGCTGGTGAGTGCAGCTTCGGAGAAGCAGCCAGGGCTCCCTCAGTCCCCTGGGGGAGGGCGTGCTGCGGGCTGAGCGGCCTAGACGGTGAGGAGAGAGCGGATGGCTCTGAGATTGCGGAATGAAAGGTTTAGAAGCTGCCAGAGCTGGAGTGCAGAAGTGTTTAATTGCAAAGGTGTTTCTGGCTGAGTGATGTCTTCAGGAACAAAGAATCTGTTGGGCAAGAGCATAGAGGAGGTTTTGTTTTCCAGGACCAGAACCTGCCCCTGAGCTCTCAGAACAGGCCTGATAAGAGGTCCCTGCGCATTGGCCGGGAGAGACCACCTGTGCTTTCCTCTCCAGCAATCCCAGCTCCAGGAGAGGGAAGGGCCCCCAGGCATGCCCTCAGGGCTCTCTCTGCGTGCCCCTTCAGCCTCCCCAGCCAGGTGCCCATCCTGTCTCAGCTGGCATCCCTGCTGTGGGAGCTCAGTTGGCAGATGGGTCATAAGGAATCTGTTACTAACCCTCGGTACCAGCATGTGGGAAGGCCTTGCTCTTTTTAAGGTGAATTCTAGCACATTTTACGTTATCACAATGATAAAACCACTGCCTTTCCCTCCCAAGCAGGTGTGCTCTCCGAGGTGGGAGAGGAAGGGGCGGGGGGAGTGCAGGAGCCCTGCACTGGCCCTGGCTGGACTGTGCGGGGAAGCAGCAGGGCCGCACCGCTGCGTCTCTGCACAGGCTCATCTGCCTCGGGGGCCCACTAGTAACGCAGTTGCCCGGTTCCCAAGCCCACCTGGTAAACTCTTACACACAGCGTCAAAGATGCGACACTGAAGTCCCCGCCTCTGTCCAACCTTCCCCTTCCACTCCAGGCAGACTCGGCCATGCCACCTGCTGTCCCGCAGCACCCGTATGCCCCACTAAGGGACACGCAGTGCCCGCCCAGCCCACGGTTTTCAGCGTTTCCGATTTCAGGCACTTTGTTGCGTTGGCCCCATACATTCTCACAACGTTCCGGAGACCGTGGCCTCGACAGGCGCTCCCTCTCAGAGAAAGCCTGTGTCGGACCTGAGGTGCCAATTTTACGGGAGAGAACTGGCGGGGGGTGGGTGGATCCCAGTGCATTCCTGCATCCGCCGCCTCCCCCAGACTGAGTTCCTGGAGGTCAGACACCGTAGTTTTCACCTGCTCCCCTAGTCTAGTTCTGTGACAGCACAGAGAAGGGGTTCTGCCATTGTTGGCTACGTCCCAACAGATAACTTACGTCCTATGGGACATAATACAACATGCTTGCCTATGCTGAGTTTCCACAGCAAGCCTGAATGCGATGTGAGGATTCTTGTTCCCATTTTACAGAGGAGAACATGGAGGCTCAGAGTTAAGTGACTTTCTCATGAGCAAACAGCTAACAAGGGTGGATGCAAATCTAGGTCTGTATTCCTATACTATATATCTGTCAAGCTCAGTTGAAGCTCAGTAATGTCCCAGAATTGTTGAGTCAGAAACCAGAGATGCTTAGATGAGAAGAGATCTGTCTGTTGTCTAATGAGGTCGACCTGACTCCCAGCAGGATTACTTGGTGCCCGGAGGGCATGTGCTACCCTCTGGGTATCTATAAAGACGTAGTAGCACACTCTGCTCTGTCTGTTGGAGCTTCTGACTTAAATAGACATGTGTACAGCCGAACATGGATCTGTAGAACTGTAGGTCAGCTATAGAACGCCATAGCTGAAAAGGGACCGTTTACTCAGTCTCCTTGTTTTGAGATGAAGAGACCAAGACCAAGGAAGACTCGTAGCTGCCATGGACTGAAACTTACCATGAGCCAGGACTGTGCTAGACATTTTTTTTTTTTTGCAGTATTTCATTTAATCTTCAGGTGGGCACTATTTTAATCTGCCCCCATTGACAGATGAAGAAACTGAGGCTCTGTGGGGTGAAGCAACTTGCTTGCTGTCCCAGAGCTAATCAGTGCGGGGACCAGAGTCTGAACCAAGGTCAGTCTGCTCCAAAGCATATGCTCTCAATCCGCGTACTCGGTTAGGGTGCTCTCCTGCGAGGCACTGTGGGTGGACGCTCTGCCCTGCCCCCGTGCTCCTCCCCGTACCCCCATAGACCTGCAAACAGTATCACCCTTGTCTTTTGCATCGGTGACCCTCCTGGACTCAGGTGCAGCTCCTCTCTGGAATTAGCAAGAAGCTGCTCTTCCCAGTCATATCCGAATTTGCAGAAGTGTGAAATAAGTATAAAATAGGATAGTTTGAGTAAAAATAGCTTCCTGCTTGTACAGCGAAGTGGTACCAAAATCACTGACTTGGAGAAGATATGTGGTTAGTTCTTGCAAAGATGAATCTAGTTCTCAGATGACAGCCACTTGGAAGGTTCACAGGGTCCTGGATGAGTGAGAGACTGAGCTTCTGGGGGCTGGGCTTGCTCTCCCCAGAGGGAGGGCTCCCAGAGTCCTAGAGCGCAGAGGAGTCAGCTCTGGATTTAAAGTGAAAAGGCCAGAGGTCAAATCCAGTCTGAGGATGCTCACTCTATGTCTTTCCTAAGAAGCGGCAGGAGTTAATCGTGTAATGTATGTGAAAGTGCCCAGCACCAACACCTCGGTCCAGCTTCAAAACTTACCAGCAACTCCATTCCTCCCCCATAATTCTGAGAATTGCCATATTTTAATACAAAACATGTATTCAAGAGTCTGAGGAATCAGCATTGAAAATTCTAGACAGCAGCAGACTCTAGGAAATGTGTGGGCTTCAGAAAGTAATCCTTCCTATCCCTCAGCCCCTACAATGTGTTTCTCATGGTCTTAACGTGAACACACTTTTTCCTTTGGCCTGTTATTCAGTGGGCATTTACCAAACGCCAGTTCTGTGCCAAGCACAGTATAAGAGCTCACCGGCGAGACAGCCTACTTGCCAACACAGAGCATCTAATGCGGAGCCCAGAAAACTACAGGCTTGGGGTTCTTTCCTGTCAGAAGCCGGAGAGCACCTGCTCTCTTTGGAGACCCCCCGTTTCCCGGTTCTGCCTTGGAGCACCCACCAGCTCCAGCAGCTTGACCCAAGGGATTGCTAGGGGATTGTGCAAGTCTGTTGGCCGAAATTCAACCTGCTGTGGCTTTCCCCCAACTGGCGGCCGCAGCCAAGGGGAGCCTCGTGCCTGGCTCCGAGGCCCAGACGGAGCAGGCTCCCGGAGGGACTTACCCGACGGCTTGTCCGTGGAGGATGGGAGGTTGGTGAGGGTGGGCATGGTGGGCAGAGGGGGTGGCAGCACCTTCAGGTTCTGGTCACTCTGGATCTCGTTGGTGGAGAACTGATTGATGATGCGGTTGTAGGGGGACGGCTGGTAGACCTGGGGCGGGGTGGCGGGGGGCGGCTGGGGCATGGGTCTGGCTGCGGGCACCCGCTGGCAGTGCTCCTCGAGCTGTGCGATGATCTCCGACTGGTTGTGGGCCAGCGTGGCCAGGTGCTGGTACTTGTGCTCCAGGTCCTTGTACTTGCTTGCCAGCTGCAGCATGTCGGCCGTCTGGTTAAGGATCCGGTTCTCCAGCTGGGAGAGCTCCAGCGCATTGTCCCGCTTGCGGATGATCTCGTGCAGGAGCTGCATGTAGAGCTGCGTGACCCGCGAGTTCATGTTGCGGCTCTCCTTGCGCAGCAGCTTCACCTCGCTCACGATGCCGCCGTCCACCTCCACCAGCTGCTGCAGCGTCTCGATCTGCCGCTTCTGCTTGAGCAGCTCGTTGTTGAGCAGCTCCAGCTCCTGCTTGTGCACGCGGTTCTCCAGGAGCACCTCGGGCTCCTTGGAGTTGACGCAGATGGCACCCGTGACCCGTTGCTGGGGCACAATGAAGGTGTAGGTGCACTTGTCTGGGGACTCGCCAGCCCGCTTGTACCTGTTCAGGTAAATGAACTCACTTGGCGAGCCCTCCTCAGTGCCCTCCAAACCGTCCTTCTGGCCGGCAGCAGCTCCCAAGGTAGCCAGCAGTCCCAGCCACCAGCACGTCACGCACAGTGGCCTCATGGTCCTTGCAGAATGGTGGTTCTCCTTTGCAGACAGAGCCTATCGCAACCTGAAAGTAAACAGAAGGGGAGACTCGGTAACGGTCCTATCGCTGCCAGTGGCCCGTGCCATAAATGAGCTCAGCCTTCTCACCAGGCAGATCTTTCCAAACACGCAGCTTCAGGAGGCAGCCCTTCTGGAAGCAACAGAAGGAGACAGGCAGGCCCCGGCAGAGATAGAAAGGAAAAGGGAGGAGACCGGGGCCTCTGCGGCAGGAGGCCGCAACCATGCTGCTCCTGGAGCCAGCCCCAGCGCCCACAGCCTGAGAGGGCAGCTGGGGGGCAGCGGGGGGCGGGGTGGCGCACAGCAGGGCAATATCCAGTCTGCCTTCTCCTTGGCCTTACACTCCTCAGGCCTTGAAGTCTCCCCATTCTACACATTCATAACCCCCAGACTTTCCTTTGTGACCCTAGTCGCAATCCTGATGAACTGGAATTCTGTGCGATGCCTTCTGCTGGACCCCCCATTCCGCGAGGGCAGGCCCTGTGTCTGTTCCCATTCCGTATTCCCAGGGTGCTGCACCAGGTGAGCTCTCAGCAAACGCTCGTTAAATGAATGAACTGCTAGACATAGTGCGGGATGTGTTCGGTTTCTAGCGGACAGTGTCAGCGAAACGGTGTGTCCAGTCCCATGGCTTCGGTCTGTGCCTTAGCCAAGCTGCAGAGCCCAAAGAGGAACAAACAACTGAGCCCTTGGAAACCCAAATATTTGCCGGAGCCACAACTGCACAGTTCTAATCACCGCAACGTGATCAAGCCAGGCGGGGGCAGCAAACAGACATGTGTCTTTGGAGTTGTTTGAGTTCTATGCTTGGACCATTCGTACGTTCCCTAGACATCCCTAGAACATCGGCGGTGTGCCAGGCGGTGTGCCGGCTGCTGCAGATGCTTCTGCACGTAGGATGGAGCCTTCCGCGGCCCTCACGGGCTCCCCCATCCTCACGCAGTCCCCAAGTGCTGTGAGGGGAAGGAGCCCATGCAATGGAAGAGTGTAGCAGGGAACTGACCTTATTGGAGGGGTCAGGAAAGCTTCCCTGAGAAAGTGACCTGTGCTCTGACCCTTGAGGAATGACTTAGGAATTAGGCCAAGAGGGAGGGGACAGCATGCCCCGATCCCCCCCTCACCTACTCGAGGACGCTGCTCCAGGACTCCTCCCCCATCTCCCGCGTGTGATCACGTCTCCCCTCAACCACGCTCTTGTTTCTCTCAGCTTAAAGGTCACCCTCTCTCGACCTCACATCCCCTTTCCAGCTACTGGCCCATTTCTCCACTCCCCTTTTTAGCAGAACCCTTCAGAGGGTTTCCTGTGCTCAGTCTTTCCAGAAAGCCCCTCTTCCTGCTCTCTCTTGAACTCACTCCTGTCAGGCCTGCTCCCTCCCCTCCACGCCAAGTGCTCTAGACTTGATCACCAGTGGCCTCATTTGCCAGACCAAATGTCCAGTTCTTCGTCCTCATTAATGCTTGGCCTCTCAACAGCACTCCCTTCCTGGGCTTCCTTTCCCAAACATCGCCCTCTCCTCCCATCTCGCTGGCTGCTGCTCCTCAGCCCTCTCCGCTGGTTCACCCTCCTCTTTCTGTCCTGGGGGCCGCCGAGCTCAGTCCACCTTCCTGCGGTGTGATCACCTCCCGCCTCCCGTCCGGTGGCTTTGATTACCTGCAAGCCTTGGCAACTCCCACATTTATTTCTCTAGCCTACACCTCTCCCTTTGCCTCCAGACTCAAATATCCAGCTCCCTCTTTGACATTTCACTCAGCTCTCTGCTAGGCACGGCCAACTTCCCTCACCCGGAAACGAACTCCTGGCAGTCTTCTACCTCCATCCCAGCCTGCTCACCCCAGTGTTTCCTGTGTCAGTAAATGGCAACCCTATTCTTCTGGTTGCTCAGGCCCACAACCTTGAAGTCATCTTTCTTCCTTTCCTACCCACCTCTAATTCACCACCAAATGATAACAGCAGTATCCTGGAAACGTTCCTAGAATCCTACTGCTTCTCCCAGTTCCCACACACCCTGGTGCCACCCACCTCCACCTCTCGCTGGGACCTGACCGGCCGCCCTGCTCCTGCCCTTGCCTGCTGCAGTCTGTTCTCTCCCCAGCAGCCAGAGCGGTCCTTTTTGAAAAGTCACTTTGGGTCACTCTTCAATTCAAGAGCCTCTCGTGGCTGCTCATCTTGGAGAAGCAGCTCACTGGTCTCTAAGGGCCCCCTGATCCGGTCCCACTTCCTCCCTGACCTCATCCGTCTCCTCTCACTCTCGCTTGCAGCACTCCAGCTGCGCTGTCCTGCCGGGCATCCCTCACGCACAGCTACGACCACCAGGGCCTTTGCACCTGCTCTGTCCTGTCTACAGCACCTCCCTCATTGCTGGCTGCCTTGCTTCTCTCAGGTCTTTGCGGAAATACCACCTTCCCAGGGAGGCCCTCTCTGCTTGCTTAGGGTTGTGGTCTCACCGCCTTGCCCCTCCAGTGTCCTCATCCCCATTAGACACAGCGTCTTCCTACCCTGCCCCTGTGAATGTAACTTCATGAGGGTGGGCGGGGCTAGGGGTCTGTTTCGGTCACAGCTCCACTCACAGTGCCTAGCATGTGGCCTGGAATACTAGGAGCCCAGTAAAGTATTTGTATTTGTGGGTTGGAAGAGAAGACATGCCCACTGACAGCTGCAGACCGTGGGAGTGCCATGGTAGGGACACAGCAGGCAGGCCGGGGAGTGACCGCTGGGGTGGGGGAGACAGCAGGCAGGCCGGGTGTGACCGCTGGGGTGGGGGGCACAGCAGGCAGGCCGGGGAGTGACCGCTGGGGTGGGGGGCACAGCAGGCAGGCCGGGGAGTGACCGCTGGGGTGGGGGGCACAGCAGGCAGGCCGGGGAGTGACCGCTGGGGTGGGGGGCACAGCAGGCAGGCCGGGTGTGACCGCTGGGGTGGGGGGCACAGCAGGCAGGCCGGGGAGTGACCGCTGGGGTGGGGGGCACAGCAGGCAGGCCGGGGAGTGACCGCTGGGGTGGGGGGCACAGCAGGCAGGCCGGGGAGTGACCGCTGGGGTGGGGGAGACAGCAGGCAGGCCGGGTGTGACCGCTGGGGTGGGGGGCACAGCAGGCAGGCCGGGGAGTGACCGCTGGGGTGGGGGAGACAGCAGGCAGGCCGGGTGTGACCGCTGGGGTGGGGGGCACAGCAGGCAGGCCGGGTGTGACCGCTGGGGTGGGGGGCACAGCAGGCAGGCCGGGGAGTGACCGCTGGGGTGGGGGAGACAGCAGGCAGGCCGGGGAGTGACCGCTGGGGTGGGGGGCACGGCAGGCAGGCCGGGTGTGACCACTGGGGTGGGGGGGAGCTGCACAGGAGGCCATTTATTATATTTATTTGTAGCTTTCATAACATCCATCGACTGAGTGTCCTCTAGGTACCTGACCCTGCACTAGGCATTTGCCCGTGTTTTTGACTTTACCGAAGTCTCACAATGTCTTTCTAAGGAAGATGTTGTTACATTCATGTTATAGATGAGGAAACTGGGACTCAGAGGCCTAAGATCACACAGTCCCAGCAACCAGGGCTCAGCCCTTGTCCGGCATACTCAATCCTGTTGATGTAAGAAACATCCAAACCTGTAGAGAATTTTCCTAAGTTGCCAAACTGACGACAATTGCTGGGGAGCAAAATCTCAGTGGCTTGAGAAAATGCTCTGGAGAACAGCAGTTTTGTAGCTTATTTTCTGCTGTAGAATCAAAGGAGGAGATGTAAGGAGACTTACATGAAATGTGCGGGCGGTAGATTAAGGGCGGGGAGAAAGCGGGTGTATCTGGGATTGGACAAAAAAGCAGAATAGAGACACACTCTTAAGTTTACATCGGCGGGTACAGAGCACTCACAGACATTTACGGCACATAGAGATGGTGTGGGGTGGGGGGACAAGGTAACAGCAGGGACTCTGCGGTGTCCTGCCCAGGGTTGTGCCTTGGGGCGGTGCTGGGGGGGGGTGTCTCCAAAAGAAGGTCACTCTGACATTTCAAAGGTGTGTTTTCCTAGATGCAAAAGGACAATAGACAGGCTTGCTCCAAGTAGAGACTGACCTTTTTCAGGGAAGCTTCCGGCCTAGGACGTGCCTACCCGCCATCGCTCTCTTCTAGTTGGGGGTTTTTGCGTTCAGACCATCCTGTGTCTTCACGTTGGTCTCTGAGTTTGTGGGGCCCACCGTGCAGGCGTCCCTCGAGCTTGTCAGGTTTAGCGCGGGGCCCCTTTTTCATCCCTAGACCTTCGAACCCGTAGTGACTGCACAGAAATGTGCTGAATCTGGTCTCAGCAGTAAAACAAACAGTAGCATCACCACTCTCTGACTGCGCATTAATTTATGCTACAATCACCACAGCAGAAGACCTGAAGGTTTTGTCTCCTGGGCCCCCCCTTGGGGGCTTCTCCGGTGGACAGCCTGGGTCCAGGCCGCACCTATGACAGCCTGCGGGCAGTGACAGGGCCTGTGTGGCCGGGGCCATGCTGAGCCGTTCTCAGTGGAATGACGGAGTCCAAGCCTGGTGCCGGGGGCCAGCGCGGGCCTTGCAGGCCAGGCCGAGAAGGGTGCCCGGGAGCCTCCGGTTGGGGCTGGGCCCCGAGGTAGGGCTGTAGTGACGTTAGTGGAAACCGGGCTGAGTTTGCGAGTGTTTGCCTGGTTTCCAACACGCTTCAGCTGCCCTTGTGCCAGCAGCCACACCCGGCTCAGAACAATGGGGAGGAGCCGCCCTCCTGGCTAGGGTGGGCCTGCCCTTGCCTTCCAGGGCTGCTCACCTGCCTCAGCTGCTGACAGACACCTCCCTGTGCCAGGGCTCATGCCAGCGTGAGCCTCCGCACGGCCCAGAAACTGCCAGAGGCCCAGGGAGGCGGTGGACTCTGGGAAAGGGTTGACTTCCACGCCTTCGCAGGCAGGCCTCAAGACCAGGCAGGGCCGCACTGTTTACCACTGAGTTCTGTTTCCTCCCGAGTGCGGGCTCCCACAGCTTCCTGGGACCTGAGATCCTGAAGGCCGCACCTCCTCTGGGAAAGGGGGTGTTCCAACCCGTCTCGTACACTAGGTCAGGAACATGGAAGGACTTCCGACACTGGGGGTGGAATAACGTGATCGCGGCAGTAGAGCAGGGATAACAG
Organism: Glossophaga mutica; assembly: GCA_039655065.1. Classification (NCBI taxonomy): domain Eukaryota; kingdom Metazoa; phylum Chordata; class Mammalia; order Chiroptera; family Phyllostomidae; genus Glossophaga; species Glossophaga mutica. The sequence goes on from CM077305.1 coordinate 212,576,272, forward strand.
AGCCGGGCCCATGGTGAGGAGGGCTGGCCATGCGCAGGCAGTGTGTCCCGCACTTCTACCGTCTCCTTGAACCCATCCCCTCGCCCCCTGAGATGGTGCCGGGGTTCATTAATTATCCCGTTGCGTGGAGGAGGGGCAGCTCTGTCAGCTGGGCTCTGACCCGGGGCTCCAACCTGGGGCTCTGGTGGCCTCGCCTCCCAGCCCTGAAGCAGCATGCTGGACGGACTGAGTCCTGGCCGCCTTAGTGTCCCCAGCATGTCACACAGCACCGGGCACACAGTGGGGAGTCAGAGGCGTGCAGACGCCGCCAGAGCCTGCGCTGTCTGTACGGAGCGTTTCTTGAGACTGTCCCTTAGGAAGTGAGCTGAACCGGCTGCTCCGCACTCACGCACGTGGCCCCGTGCACGCAGCTCGTCTCTCTGGACCATTACAACGCTCAGCGCTCGACCGCAGTCGGGTGCCATTCCAGGAGGAAGCGGAAGCTGGAAAAGGTGTCCTCCTGCTCAAGGGCACGTTGTGAGTGGTGGGACCGGTGGGGAAGCTGCCGGTTCTGGGTCTCCCCGTTACATTGCCACGGGGTCTGGGTTTGGCGGGGATGACCTGGAGCTGCCGGGGTCACAAGAAGGAAGGGAAGGGACAGGCCGCTGTGCTGGGCGCCTGACACGTATCGTTTCGGGTAATCCAGTCAGGCTGTTATGAAGGGGACGCAGAAACCCAGACAGGCGAAGTGACTGTCCCAGGGCCACGTGGCAGGCAGATCAGAGTCAGCGCCGAGCCAGCCCAGGGCTCCGGTCAGCCCGACACCAAGGGAGTCCAGCTCCCTCGGCCTCGGAGTCCTTTATTTTTCTTAAAGATTCCAATACCACGCCCCGCTCAGTTTTTCGCTAGTTTGGCAGTTTTTAATGGGTAGTAATGAGTTTGTATACTTTTGCTCTCTTGGTATTTATTCAACTAATTGCATCCCAAGAGAAATAACCCCCTAGGATCCCAACCATTTCAGACCTGGGGAAGGACTCCAGTCAAAGCCACGCTCCTCGGTTTCTTCCTGTGACCAACAAAGGAAAGCAAATCCAGCTATTTTCCTTGGCTTCGACATGAAAATAGAAATGATTCTTGAAATGGCTTTTCCACATTGTATTGTGAGGAGTTTCCATCACGCACGGGTTTCCCTCCCCACCAGTGGGGCTGCTGTGACCGGGCCGCGTGACGGCCTCTGCACACAGGAGGAGGCCTCCCGGCCTCCGGGGGCCACTGTGGGTGCCCCCGCGTGGCCTGGCGCGGTGGGGCCGCACACCGTGTGTCCATGCCCTCTCCACAGCATGGCAGCCAGGCGAGGGGCCCCTTTGCGGGAGCGGTTGTTTCTGCAAGACAGAGCTGTGCGTCCTGCCCCATGACACAAGCCGCGGGCCTGGGGTGCTCCGGTGAGTTCTCACCCCGAAGGTTAGGCTCAAATACCAAAAACAACAATACAGCCAGTTATCACCGTAGCACTTGTATGCAGGGCGGGCAAGGGCAGGCTCACAGTTGTTCGTGTGGAAGAGGATGCGCAGGCTGTGGTGACCGCGGCAGCTTCACTAGCTCTGTGCTTCGTGTGCTCATGACGGCACACCTGCCTTGGCCAGCCCCGCACACGGTCTCAGTCTCCCCGGCGGCCCTGGGGGCAGCCCTGCTCACTCAGGGCTGCGAGCGTGGTGGCGCGGGCTGTGCGTGCGCAAGGCGGCTCCGGGGAGCGCGGCTCCCGGGCCTCACCTTTGTAGTTCTGTGTATTTCCATCACGGCAATTTTCTAATTCCCACAAAAATGCTTTTAAGGCGAACAGCAGGTGAGTAAACTATTGAAATTCAAAGACCATGAGTCACTTTGCCTAGTCATCAGGCGAAGTGCTCCTAAGTGGCAGAGCCGGTAACAGAACCCCGAGGTGCACTGTGCTGAGTGTACAGAAACCACAGTGTTGAAGTCCCAGGCAACTCCAGAGAGGTTGTTCTCTGACCCCAGCCCAGGCGTGGGAGAATAGGAGAGCTCTTGAGGTCCCCACAACTGCTGACCCGGGGAGCCCTCTGGGTTAAATCCAGATCTCAGGGGGCTCTTCGTCCCAGTCTGAAGGGCTCAGGACCCACCCTGCCCTCCCCAGCCAGCCCGGCCCCATCGGTCTGTGATCACAGATGGAGGCCAGGGACGAGTCCGGCCCAAGGCCCTGCCGGAGGCCTGAGAGGAGGGCAGTGCCAGGCCGGTGAGGGAACCCGCAGCTAGCGGCTGGCCCAGGAGTGCCCCGCCAGCCCCTGACGTCTGGTCCTGGGTGGCCCGGGAGCAGAGAGGAGTCCGAGGCAGTGTGAGAGGTCTGACAGGTCTGAGCCCCGATGGAGGCTGCTCAGCTCACACGAGGGCAGACGAGGGCCAGTCAGCTCCAGAGTTGGCAGTTTCTCCCACTGAAGCTGGTTGAGATGGATGGCAAGCCAGAGGGGTGGTACCCACATGAATCGGTAGTACAGGATGTGGGAGGGATCCAGACAAAGGAAAATTCCAGAAGATAAGGCCCTAGCGGGCGCAGCTGACCAACAGCATAGACAGCGCAGCAGTTCCGTGTTTGTTGCAGACGGTGCAGTGCCTGGCTGCACCCCCTCTCACTGGTGCGTACAGCCCTGTGGGCAGGGGGCCGTGAATCCTGGCTGGCCCAGCTGAGGTGTGCTGTCTTATTAATAGCACCCCCATCACCTTCAAAAGTGCCCTGATTGGGTAACAAAGTATATGGTCTCTTTACCTGGGAGAAAGTTATTCTTATTGCATCTTGCAGTAGAGGAAACCCAGGTCCAGAAGGGTCAGGTCACTTGCCTAAGGTCACTTGGAGTGAACATCAGGGCTGGGGCTCAGCTGTCGGCTGCAAGGTCCATGCCCTCACTTCCACCAGGAGTGTCCCCCCCAACCAGCCTGTCTGTTTGGTGGCCAGGGTGCAGATTACTTCCCGGTCGCCGTTGACGAAGTGGAAACGGCTGGCAGGCCAGCACAGGGGTGAGTTGTGTTAGATATTAGAGAGAGCTTCTTGATCATCCAGGTGGTGAGACCCCGAAATGGACATCTAGGATGAGCAGTGGCGCTCTCACCTCAGAAAACCTGGAGCAGGGACTGTGCATCATTGTCCTAGGTGATTCACCGCCAGCCTGGAGGCCAGGGTGGGGACAGCCACATTGCCAACTGCCATCCCTCCCAGCCTGGGCTCCCTGTGAATCATTCCCCACCAGCAGACCTTGTGGGCACCCAGGGAGGCTGGAGCCAGCTCCCAGACCCTGTCAGCTCAGCTCTCATCAGACCTTCAACCAGCCGTGTGTCTGTCCACCCAGCCTTCCGTTGCCCGTCCAGGTAGCCTCCCCAGCCCCTGTGGGCCAGCCCTGTCACTGGGGGCAGGCACACAGGCGTGAGCCAGAGAAGCAGGTAGTGTAGGATCGGGCAGGTTCGCCTGGAAGAGGGGCTCGGGGGGATTGAGTCTGCCTGACACCCTGGGCTCTAGTGGTCCTGCCAGTGGGAAGCTACTGGCTCCAGGGAAGGGCTGAGTTCATGGTGGAGGCGGGCCGTGGTCACACTGTGAGATCACAGGGTGAGCGGGGATGTGGTCAGGCAGTGGGGAGCTGGTTTCCTTCACCAGGGGGACAACGATGCTGCTGTTGCTTTTTCATGGCACATTATCTGGGAGCCATTTTGAGATTCCCCCAAAGCCGACACGCTGAGCCCTCTGTGCCAGGAGCTCCCGCCAGCAGAGCAGAGGCGGGGAGTCTGCAGAAGCCATTTCAGAGCCTGGCTTCTGAGTTGGCTGCTGTATTTCCAGCAGGGCTTGATGCGCGCTGGAGCCCTGGAACTGGGAAGCCTCGGAGGAGAGGGAGAAGCCTGGGGCTGGATGGACGCTGCTGCCCCCTGTGGCTTCCGGGGAAAGCCGGGCCTGGCCGGGGGGTGGTCTTCTGGGCCAGGCCGAGCGGCTGGCACCCAGGCCACCTCAGCCTGTTGGCATGGGCTTACCCTCTGAGCATGGGACAAGCAGTTTTTGTGCCCACCTCACTGACCCCAGCAACTCTGTATGGCAGGGGCTGTGCCTGGCCCCAGTTCACAGTTGAGGAAACAGAGGTAGTGGATGGAGTCACTTGCCCAGGGCCACAGATCCGCCAAGGCGAGGAGCCGGGCCTGCAGCCAGGTTCGTTTACTCCGGAGCCAGGCTTCTTACCCACACGGTTCCCGCTGGCCTCCCTGCCTTTGGGACAGCACAGCTCCAGACCTGTCTCCCTAAAACTTCAGCCTGGCCTTGTCAGTGTCCCTCCCACTCAGAAAACCCCGTGCACACAGCCTGTGTCGTCACACTTCCCTGCCTCTGCACGCTCTGTTCCTTCCGCCTCGGCGCTTCCCCGTGGCCCGCCTGCCTGCTTCCTAAGCTGGCCTCCCAAGTCCACTTCTCTGTGCAGCTGTCCGTCTGCAGTGGGGGCCCCGCCCTCCTCCAGCTCCCAGGAGCAGCCGCGGCTCCTTCCGTCACAGCACCTGGGACCCAGCTCGTCACATCTGGTCGTCTACCCCCAGACTGTGAGCTCCTTAAAAGCAAGGTCAGGATGGTGTCTGTTCTGAGTACCCAACAACCAGGATGGCACCGGGGTCACTAAACAGGAATTCACGGATTTCCTTCATTGGACATACTCCCTGGGCATTTCCCCTTTGGCGGCCACTGCGCTGGGGGCTGGAGGAAGAGCAAGAGCAAGGAAGGCCCCTGCCCTCCAGGGCCGCCGACAGTGGGTGAGACAGAGAGCAGGCATTTATACTGCAGAGGGATCAGTGTCCTGGTAGGACGGCTCAGAGGGCTGTGGTGGCACTTAACCCAGCTGGGGTGGGGGTTGGGAAGGTGGAGGCGCCCTAAAAGAGACCTTAGCTGGACAACAGAGAATGGAATGGTGTGGCACCCAGGCTTGGGAGGCTTGTTCGCCTGGGTCTGAGGCTTGCTTCACTTACTCACTCACTCATTCACTAACTCGTTCATTCATTCACTCACTCACTCATTCACTCACTCACTCATTCACTCACTCACTCATTCACTCACTCACTCATTCACTCACTCATTCACTCCTTCACTTACTCACTCACTCATTCATTCATTCACTTGCTCAGTCACTCACTCATTCACTCACTTAGTCACTCAGTCACTCATTCACTCACTCATTCCCTCACTCACACTCACTCACTCACTCACTCCTTCACTCACTCCTTCACTTACTCACTCAGTCAGTCACTCATTCACTCACTCACTCACTCACTCACCCACTCCACAGGTACCTTTCTCTGCCTGGCCCTGCAGTCTGTATTGTTGGTTAAGTAGTAACTAAGAGACACCATCTTTCCTTCAAGAAGGTTGGAGTGGGACCACCTCCAGCAGGAGTTTGGGCATTCCTGGAGCTGGGTGAGTCATCTCTTGGAGATAAGAACAGAGTTCTGGTCTTTTCTTAGGGGATCTTGGGCCTGCCTTCCTGGAGGGCCTAGGCAGCAGGGGAAGCTGGGGCTCTGGGGCTGCTGGCCCCAGGACAGGCTGGTCTCACCAGAGAATAGACCAAACACAATAGCTTGATTGTAAGAGGCTTGCCTGCACCCTTCCCCCCACCCCCACCCCACACTCACATGTGAACACTTTTGTGATCAGAATGTCTTACAGTGATGTACACATGTAACGGGACATTGTAATGTTTTACAGTGTTTACCATTTTATGATGTTTCACGGCATTACAATGTAATGTTTACAGTATCCCCCCTCCAAAGCTGTTATTAAATTAGTCCTATGGCTCACAGTCAAAGTAAGAGAATTAGGATTTTGTCATAGAAACTGCTGTCAGAATGAGGTTCTGATGTGACCTATCACCACAAACTCCAAGCCGCCAGTGGCTGAATAACCCTTCTATTTGGGGTGTTTTATATAAATTTACAGAAAAGAAATGCTATTCAATGAATTGATTCATTCTCGAGATTTCCACAGTGTGTGTGTCCAGGACGGCAGCAGGATAGGGTGGAATGAGCCCAGATCTGGGTTCACACCCCAGCTGCTTGGCCCGCCATGGGGAGACCTGGGCGGAGGTGCACCTCCGAGCCTCAGTTTCCTCCTCTATAAAGTGGGACTGTGCCGCCTGTCCTGCAGGACCCTCTTGGTGCTGCAGGTCTCCACAAGCTTCCTGCTGCTGCGTGTCCCTGTGATTGCTGGCTTCACCTTCCACCTCCTCCTCCCACTGGGCTGTGGGCGCAAGAAACAGAGCCCCTCCCCATCCACCTGCTGTCCACTGAGACTGTGCCGGATGAAAGAGCTGGGATCGAGAGAGAGGCCAGAGCTGAGTGTCCCTGCCGAGGGTGGGGCTGCACTCTGTTATGTTCATTCTAATGCAGCTACCAGGGCTGCCTCTCATGGCTTCCGAGGAACTGCCCGGGTGTGGCCCAGTGTAGACCCTGAGGACCTGCGCTCCGACTCAGCAGGCTGTGGAGTCTGCAAGTGCCAGTGCAGGCAGCACAAGGAGGCTCCGCTCCGAGGAGCTGGTGCCAGAGTTGCGTGGTGCCGACGCGGGGGGACAGTGGCGCAGAGCTCCAGGTGCGTGGGTTTCTGCAGTCAGACAGCTGGCCGGGAACCCGGTCCCGTCTCTCTCTGGCCGCGTTACCGCAGGCACGCAGTGGGGCTCTGCCGAGGCTCATCTGTAAGAGGGTGGCAGCAACGCCTGTTCTGTCTCAGAGGCGGGCTTCTGTGACAAGCAAGTGATGCGTCCCAGTCGGGTACGCACATGGTTTTCAGATGGCCCATGCAGCATTCTATAGGACAGCGACAAGGAAGGGACCCAGTGACAAGGTCAGGAAAAAAGTCAAGACACCTTGAACAGGGCAGAAGAGTGGGGGAAGGTATGGACTTTGAAGCCAAACTGGGCAGGGGTCAAGTTCTGCACAATCCTCAACTGTGTGGCCTTGGGCAAGTTGCTTGCCCTTTCTCAGCCCTCGTTTGCTGGTCTCTACAGTGGGGTGCTAAAACTAACACCTGCCCCCTGGGCTTCTGGTCGGGACGAAATAAGCTGATGCCCGTGCCTAGCGGGCGCCTAGCACACCATCGTGCGCGGGGCAGTGGCTTCACCCTGCTCGTGGGCTCGCCGTCGCACCACGCGGTGCCCCCGGGGCCTCGTGCTTCACACGTGTTAGTCTGTTCTACCACGACTGCCTTTATTGACTGGCGACTAAGCCCATTTTTGTTTGCCAGCCCCGTGAAGTCGGTCAGAGCCTTGGCTCGGCTCAGGCTGCCCCGAGAGCCCAGTGAGCTGCCCCGGTTCCAGGCGGGGGCCTCTGCCACCCCAGCGGCCTTGTGCTGGAGGAGCAAATATTTAACGTCAGCTTTTCAAAACGCTTCCAGGAGTTCAGGGAGCCTGCTGGGACCTCTGGGGCCGCAGAAGAGAAGCCACTGTCTTGGGCTAAGATGTACCACTGTCGCTGGTGTCAGAACCACCAGCCTTGGCCACCATGTGAACAGACTTGGTGATGGGGTGGGGGTGTGGTTTGGGTCAGGGGTCTTTGCCTCTCCTTGTGCAGCCCCAGGACAACCTGGCACAGGTCCTCCCAGTTCAGGGGCCTCCTGTGGCACGGCGGTAGCTCACTTTGCTCACCCAGTGTGGTTCTGGCAGGGAGACCAACAGGCAGGCAGTAGTGCCCGTGTGGGTGTGGGACTCGATACTACAGGCTGGAGTTGGGAACGCCGAGTTCCTTTAATCACCCCTAGCGTGGACTTCCAGGGCCAGGCATGCTACAGGTCACCCCAGACATAAAGCCCCCTCGGGCCCGGTGGACTTTCTGACACCCTAGCGGTGTGCCGGGAGAGAGAGCGTGAGTCCCTGCCCTCTCCTCTGAGCCTGATTGTTATGGTCCATAACAAGCGGTAACTAACATTTTCTGTGGGTTTGCTGCATACCAGGCACTGGCGCTGAGGCCGTCCTGAGCATGACCACGCGTGGCCCTCCTAGAAAGCAGTGGAATGGGGTTCAGAATGCTGGGTTCAAGTCCTGGGACTGCCACTTACTAACTACTCGGCCTCGGGCACAATCACTTACCCTCTGTGCCTCGGTTCCCTGCCTGTAAAGGGGTGATGAATAGCAGTGCATGCGTTCCAGGGTGGTTGTGAGGGTCGTTGAGCGCTGAGGTCAGGGTACATTCAGTGTACATGTTAGCCGTTACTAAGAGATGGATGCTTTTATCATCCCGTTTCACAGAGAAGGAAACCAGGGCTAAGAGGGAAGAGCTAGGGTTTGGACCCAGACCGCGAGCACTGCCTTCCCACACCTCGGTTTAGAAAAGCACGTGTGGCGGGCGCTGGGCCAGCCTCGGAACTGGCGCTCTCCATCCTCGGAGCCCCGAGGAAGGGGGCCCTTCGCTAAGTGGCCGGCTGGCCTCTGGGGGCCGTTGCAATCCCACGGCAGAGGAGCGGCTGACCCGTGACACACATATCACAGCGGGAGGAGGGAGGGGTCAGGGAAGAATTCCTGTTTCGAAATGTTATCCAACACCAAGCGCTTTCAAGGGACTCGGAGTGGGGAGCCTGTGCTGCCCCCCGCCCAGTGCCAGTCCCCCCCCCGTCTCCCAGCCACGTCCAGCCTGGGGGAGACCGACCGGGGTGCCTGGGCCACCATCCCGTGTGCGGGGGAACCGGGCGTCCTTGGACATGCAGAGGGAGCTAGGGCAGCACTTCGGCCAAGTCACAGCGGCACAGGTCTCTGTCTGGCAGGCCCCCCCAGCACCGCAGCGCTCTCCACTCTCCCGCCCGGCCGAGGGGGTGGGCACCGGCTGCTCGGCTCCAGGGAACTCTCCGAACAAGGACTCCCGGCTCCCTCAGGACAGGCTTTGCTTTTGCTTTTGCCTGGGTGTCCTCCCCAGCCAGCGTGCAGAGCAGCCCCAAACTTAAAATGCCTTCCCAGATGTTCAGCTGCCCCTGGCGTCTGTGACGCCCCAGCCTACCGGCCCCTCGGGCGCACACCTACACAGAGCGCTCACCCGCGTACACCCCCCAGCCCGGGCTGGCCCAGGAGCTGCTGCCGGCCCCCAAAGGCTCTTTGTCTGCGGAGGAGAGTGACTGCCTGATGGAGCCTTGGAACCCCAGCCCCTGATCTCACGCCCAGAGCACCACCCTCTGCCCCAGCATCCACCGGTCCTGCCCCAGCACGCGCCGTGTTTGGCTCCCAGTGAAAGCAGGAGCAACCCCCTCTGCAATCCAGCTGCACACGCACCCCAGCTGGAGGGGCCGGGGGTCTTGAGCACCAAAACATGGGGCCAGCTGCTGCCTCTTGCCTCCTGTGCCTCTGTGCCACCAAGCTAGCTCCTTACCTCTTCCCTCCTGCTTGGTTCCTGGGGCAGCTCCTCACATGCTTCCCTTTGGCCGTCAGCAAAGCAGCCTGTCCATGGCCTCCAGGAGGGGTCCTCGAGTCGCAGGCTTGCCCGGCCACCCAGCAGCCCTGCCTCACTGGCCTCTGCCGGCTCCGCTCCTCCTGCACAGTGGAGCTCTGTCGGCCCGGTGCGGGGGCTGGCTGGGGGTCCTGTGGGGCTGCTCACAACCTGCCTCCTCTTGGGGTGGGAGCTGGCGGCTGCCTCAGGGCCATGCTCTGCAGGTCTGGACTCGGGCAGCACTACTCAGGGCTCGGTCCGTCCGCAGCTCAGGCCGTCTGCTGCAGCCTCATTTGAACTCCCAACTCCTTTGTGGAGCCTTTACATGCCGCCCGCCGGAGGAAACTGTGAGCACAGCCTGACCCTGGTTGGCTGCAGGCGCTTCTCTCCACCCACCAATGCAAGAGGATCCCCCAGGCCCCAGAAAGGCTCTGGGCCTCCCCTCAGCCCCAGACAGAGGCGGGCCGCCCGGTGATGTCACACTAGCTCCGGCCCCAGCTGGCCTGGCCCCTCCCGCCCCAGCCTGCTTTGGCGGCTTCGGCGGCCCCCTCCTTCCTTGGCACGAGCGAGCCGCCTGGCCAGCCCTGCTCCCTGGCCCGCCTGCTCTCCAAAGCCCAGGCAGCTCCTGGTTCGCTCCGAAAGGCAAACAGCTTCCCCTCTGACTCAGGTAAGGGGTTGAGGTCTGCTCCAGCAGTGCAGGCAACTGTGTGCAAGCTGCAGGGAGCAGGGTCCTCCCCCAGCACTGCCCCACAGAGCCAGGTGGGCAGGCAGGGCAGCCCCCTGCGGACGGCCTTCCTGCAGCCGCCCTCCCACCTCTGAACCCTGGGGAAGGGAGCCCAAGGCTGTCTGCACAGAAGCCAGGAGCATCTGTGCCGTGAAAGAGCAGGAAGCAGGAGCCCAGGGCAGTGGAAACTCCAGCCGGAGGTGAGGGCAGTGCCAGAGGAACACTGTCACTTCCCCCCTGCGAGGCCCTGATTAAGTCACTGATGCAGTCACCTCTCTGGACATCCTGTTCATGCCTCAGCAGATGAGGGAGTGCTAGTAGTCTGCCTGCGAGGACTCTCCTGTGAGGTCGGTCGGGAAAGGGCCCGGCACAGGGCACGGATGCCTCCGTGGGCTGAACTCAGACTCGGGGTTTGGTGGGCCAGCAGTTGGCCTGACCCCAGCCCCGAGCAGGTTCTGCAGGGAGAAATAGTGGGTGACCATCAGACTCCTCGGCACAGTCTTTCTGTCATCCAGGGGGAGCTCGTGAATGCTGGCAGAGTCAGAGCGAGAGAAGAGGAGCTGGCCCCGGACCCCGGAGTGAGCGGTCCCCCAGCGGGCAGGAGGGCGGGCACCGGGGAGGGATCCGCAGGCACAGGTGTCCCCCTCCGCCGGGGCCACAGCCACGAGGAACAGTGTGGTGGCCCTTCTTTCCTTAAAAAAAATAAAAGAGGATGATGGTGGTGGTGGTGGTGGTGCGTATGTTTGGGTACAGATTAAGAAACTTTAAAGGGGTGCTCTCCAGCCCTCGGCACGGTGCATCATGTCCTCGGTCCCTGGGCAGATGGGTCTGTCCTGGCCCTCCCGCCTCAGGGCTGCCACTTCTCTCTTTGCAGGGAGCAAAGTTCTCTGCTTGCCTCAGCTTCTGTCTGGCGCTCACACCTTCTCCTTTTTCCATTTGTCAGTCCCACCCCTTTTCAGAAGGTGTGTCTTTGCCAAAAGACCCCAGTATGTTATAGGCCACATTAGCCAGCCAGCTGCATTGGACAGAAACCCTCCCTCCACCTGCCGTGGGGACGGAGATGCCCAGCCAGTCTGTGGCAGGGCCCGGTGGGGCTATGGCCGAGCCGTTGGTGGTGGAGCCTTGGCAGGCAGGGGGTGGGGGCTCAAGGTAGGCAGAGGCACAAGGGGCGGGGCTGAATTCTGAATTCTTTTTGATCCACACCCTCGACAGCCTGGAGGCCAGCATGCATCCTTCTTTCCCCCTTTCCTCTTCCTGTCTCTCCTCCAGGCTGTCTGTCTCTGTTCTCCAGGATGTTTGGAACCTGCTCTGGGCCGGCACCAGCAAGGCAAAGTCCCTGTCCTTATAGAGCTCACAGGAGGCGAGACGGGTGGCAGACTGGGGTACGCAAGACGTTCTGGGCGCTAAGGGAGCATCTGAGCCGGAACCCTGGTTAACGCTGGGCAGGGCAGTCACGGCACCCTCCCTGACAAAGTGGTGCTTCAGCTGAAACCTGAGCGCTCGGGAAGGGTTAGCAGGTGGTGAGGCCGGAGCGAGGACGGCGGTCTGGGCAGAGACAACAGTGTGTAAAGACCACGTGGCGGATTGCTTTTTCAGAGAGAGGGCCCCAACAATATCTCCTGGTCCACAGTGAGACCTTGACACTCCTCTTGAATCTGGGTGGGTGGGTGACTTGCTCGTAACCAACAGGATGCAGTGGGGTGGCATTACTGGGCTTGCAAGCCCGGGGGAGACAGGCAGCGCAGCTTCTGCCTCGTGCGCTGGGGTGCTCTCTCTTGGAGCTCTGAGCCAGGCCCGAGCTGGAGAAGTCCAGCCACCCAGGAGCTGCCACGCAGAGGCCGTCTGACGCAGAGCCAGCATCGACCCCAGACGGGTGAGGAGAGATGCCTCTCGATGGTTTCAGCCCCTAGCCGTCGAGTTCCCCACAGCGAGAGTCTTCCTGCCGAGTCCTCAGACGCCGGGAGCGAAGACAAGCCATCGCACTGGTCCGTGTCTGAATTCTTCATCCCAGAACCCACCGGGATAAGGAAATGGGGGTTTTAGGCCTCCGAGTTTGCGTGGTAGTTTGTTACACAGCCTTAGTAACCAGAGCAGACCCGGAGGCAAGAGCTGGTGCAGGGAGTTCTCTCGAGGAGCTGAGAAGTGCATTTGGCTGCGGAGAGAAGGCGGGCAGGGCAGAACACGAGGCCTTGTGAGAGACGGGGCTTTATCCCAGGGACGGCAGAAGCCACTGAAAGGTGTAAAGCGTGGCAGTGCTCTGACTTGCTTTTACTTGGCAAGCCCCCGTTAACTGTGGCGTGCAGCCTGGATCGATGCGAACTCCGGACATGTTGTCTGGAGCTCCTGGGAGACGGTTGCAGCCGTCCTGGTAGGAAAGGTGGTTGGAATCACTAGGTCAGGGGCGGGGGCATTCCCTGGACTTCCCTCCCTCTGGAACAGGCACAGCCCAAGACCCTTGCAAACAAACTCGCTTTCACAATCCCAAGTTCCCAGGACCTCATCGAGAGGGGGAGGAGCACCGGTGGCCCTGCTCGGTCCGTCTCTGCGTAACCCCTGCCCTTCTGGTGGCCTTGGACAGTTGGGTGTGCTGCTGGGAGCTGGAGCCATAGAATCGAGTTCTGCTTCTACCACTCAGTAGCTCTGAGCCTCACCTTGCTCACCTGTAAGATGGAGATGACACGAGGATTTATGTCACAGAGCTGTTGTGAAAGATAAATAAGATGTGACACGTTAAGTGTAACACTCAGTGGCTAGTACCTAGTAAGTGCTCGGTAAATGCTGGCTATAGGGACGTGTTTCACCTCCTGGGCTGTGAGCCCCTGAGCACCAGGGCATGCGCAGGTGGGGCCCTGGGGAGCGCCCGTCTGGTCCAGCCCAGTGCACTGGGGCGAGCACCTGAGCGGCTGACTGGCGGAGGGCGCGGAGCCGTGGCTTCGAGTCTAACAGGCCTTGACTAACCTGGGCGATTTTCTGCCTCTCCTTCAGACTTTGTTTCCTCATTTTTAAAAACTGGGTGCTAATACGCCTCGGGGTCAGTGTGAGGATTAAGACACAGTGCCTGAGGCACTCAGCGCGGTGCCCCTGGGTCTCGGACTCCCCCCGACCTTCTGTGGGAGCACTGTCCCCACATTCCCACAAGCCCGGTGGGCCAAATGGTCAAGTGACTAAAACGTTGAAGGAGGAAAGGATTTTCGTTTTTGTTATTAGAGCTCTGATCAGGATGAAAACCTGTCTGACGTTTACATGGCGGCAGCGCATGAAGAACCCTAACGGCGTCTGACAGTTTGTATAAGTGATTTCCTGTATCCTCAATCCCTTCCTGACAGCCGCAGTTGAGTTGTCGCTGTCGGGATGCCGGGGTGTTGAACTTACTGTGTATGTGGTGGGGAGCAGGGGTGGCAAGTGCGTGGAGGCTGTCATTAGAAGGGAGTGCGGGGGTGGGGGGGCAGCCTTTCAAGCTTCACATGTCCAAATTCACTTGCCCAAAAGTTAATTCCACATTCCAAATTCACTTTTTTTCATCCTAGAACTTTTTAAATGCCTTTCCATTGCCTTCTGGCCTTCGTTGTTTCCGACCAGAAGTCAGTTCTCTTTCTTATTGTTGTTTCTGTGTGCATGGTGGATCATTTCCCCTCTGGCTTCTTTTAGGATATCTCTGTGTCTTTGATTTTCAGTCGTTCGACTGTGGTCTGAGTAGGTGTGGTTTGCTTGGTATTTATTCTATGTAGGCTTCACTGAGCTGCTTAGATCCATGGGTTGATGTTTTTCACTGAATTTGGTAATGTAGGGGGACTTTTTTGCTCATTATTCCTTCAAATGTTTTTTCTGCCCAATTCTCTCTCCTCTCCCCTCCCCCTCTGGAATTTCATTCACACACTAGGTGTTGTCCCACTGGTTTCTGTATCTGTTTATTTTTATCTTTCTTCACCCTGTTCTTCGGTTTTGATCATTTCTGTTACCTGTCTTCAACTTTGCAGAGCTGTTCTTCTGCAGGATCTAATCTGCCATTAATTTCACCCAGAATATGCTTTATGCTCGGTACTTTATTTTTTGTTCCTAGAATGTACCTAGGCTTATTTTTGTAGGTCCATTTCTCTTCTGAGATTCTCTATCCACTTATTTATCCTGTCCTTCATTTCCTGAAAATCCTGTGTATATTTACCATGGCCACTTTAAAATCCTTGTTTACTAACCCCTACATCTGGTTCATTGGGGGGTCCGAGTTTATTGAGTGTTATTTCTCTTGACTGTGTGTCACACTGTTCTGCTTTTCCACATCTATACATTTTTAATTGTATATTGGGCATTCGGAACGATATATTAAAAAGACCGTGTGTTTTATTGTCTTCCTCTAAAGAATGCTGTGTTTTAGTCTAGCTGGCAGTCAAATTACTGTCACCTCCACTTGCGATGGTGGCAGCTTGGTTTTCAGGTTTTATTCAGGCAGGTTTATTTTGGTTTTGCCCATAGCCCTATGGTATAACCCTTAGTCCTGGGCTTGTTTGTGAGGCATGGTTTTTCTAGAATTAAATCAAAAGCCGTAAGTGTTTGCTCAGCCCCTTTAATTTAGCTGAACTTGTACCTGAATTCTACATTCCAGGCAGTTGCTGAACTCTCTGCCCCGCTGCCGCTGCTCTCTTTGGGGAGCTTCGGGGCTCCTTGGAGTCTATCTATATGTGTGCGACTTAGGGACTCAGGGTTTGCGGCGGAGGATTTGTGCAGCAGTTTTGGAGCTTTCCTCTGTGGTCCCTCCTGTCTGGCATTTCCTCTTCATTGTTTATCCTCCATGTCTAACCTCTTTCCCTTCTTCCCAGCCAACAATATTGCTTCGCTGTTTTAGTTCCGTTCCCCCGTGTGTCGCTGCAGACTAGGAAGTGCCGTGGCGTGCTTCCCACATCTCAAGGACCACATCTCCTCCAGTTTCTGTTGCTTTGGGTCGTTTTCAAGGGCTTTTATGTAGTTTGTGTACATCGTCCAAATGTTACTGTTGTTGTTGACCAGAGAGTTACTTCAGTACAATCGCGCCTCCAACTCAGGGACAGGACTCCCCGTGCCCCAGCTGGATGGGTCTCCTCGCCCAGACCTCCTGCGCTCACTGCTGCTGTTGCCCCACCGGACACGCAGCCAGCTGGTCGGTGTCTCTGTCCTCCCTGCTCTTGGTCATATCTGCTGGGAAATATCAGTCCTAACGATGCATAGATTGGTTCAGATCAGCGTCCTCACCTGGGCACCCGCAGATGACAGAACGTCGTCCCCACGAGCCTTGTGAGAGCACCGTAGTACGTAGCTACCCGTGACTGTGAGACGTCAAGCTCAACATTCTTTAAGTATCTTTTTTTCCTCCTCTTGAAACCTATGTGAGGGAAGTATTATCATTCTGTTCTACTAACAAGAAGACGGAGCCTTGGCAAAGCGAAGTCCCTTGCACCAGGCCACGCAGGCAGCAAGTAACGGCGCTGGGAGGAAGTCCTGCCTCGGAGCTAGCAGGAACACAGTTGTTCCGAAAACATATCGCCTTTTTTCAACTCTAATACACTTTTTCTCATTTTAAGGTCTCCGAAATTGGGATACATCTTAAAGTTAATAGCATGTCAGGGTTTAATTGGCAGCACTTTCTGTTTTTTATTAGAATATGATGCATTTATCAGTTGATGACTTCTCAGATTCGAGGAAGTTTGGCAGTTTTAGTGATCAAGGTTCCAGGGAAGCTGACCCACAGTCAAGGGCCAAAAAGGCAAGGCCCCTCCTCTCCTGATCCGCTGGTCTCGGAAAGGCCTAGGGGAGGGTCCGAGCATCAGGAAGCTGACGGAACTGCCAAAACTCCCCATCCATCCCGATTTAATAAAACAGCTGCCTGTAAGCTGAGAGTGATCCAGCTGGTCTTCTCGTCCCCTGGAGGTATTATGGTCAGATCCTGTGACTTGCTCCCCTGTGCCTGGCCGGGGAACCACGTGTTCCTGGTCCGGTGAGAAGTTAGAAGACCTGACTTTTTGGGAGGGTGCTAAGACAGAGCTGCTGGTTACCCTGCTCTGCCCAGCGTCACAGAGGATGCCCAGGCCACATGGAAAGCCCTTTGAAAAGAATCTGTTACGTGCTTGCCAAACAAATGTCAGCACAGGGCGCACGCTCAGTTACAAAGCAGCTTTGAGAGCCTGTTTCTAGCTCATGTATGATGGAGTTCTTTCCTGACTTTTCAAGCCCTTGCCAGGGGACAGGGTCCGGGCAGCACCTCCCCTCAAGTCTGGGTACACCGAACAGTCAGGCACAGTGGCTGCTCAGTCAGCAAATGTTCGCGAAGCCCACCTGAGCCCCAGAGCCTGGGCTCCAGGTCAGCTCACTCGCGGCCAGTGTGCTGGGACTTTCAGCTGCCTGGCTTTCATTCTGTCATCGTAACGGAATGTGAAGGAACGCTCACGTGCCTGTCCGTGCGCGCTCACGCTGCCGCGGGTGCTGGGGCCGGTCCCCGGGAGGGTCCCCTGCGCCCAGCTGGGGAACCGAGAGAGGTTCGATTTTCTTTGTATCTTCATAATAAAAATTTCACCGGAAATTTTTAACGCTGTTTTAAATCATCCTCATCTTATATAAAATTTTTAAAAACTGTGGCTTCTGGAACATTGTCTGTGTCAGACAAGACCTTCATCCCAAACAGGAGATGAGGGACTGAAGGCAGTTTTATGGTTGGTGCAGGAGGGTTGCGGCCCCCTTGCAGATACCTGCTGGAATCCTCGTCCCAGAGGCAGCGAGCAGTTGGTGACCTTGCTTATCTTTCCTGGGGCCCAAGGGGGCGGCTGGGCAGATAAGTGAGGACTTCTGGCAAGGCACTGATGGAGCGAGCTTCCCAGGCATGAGGCCAGGGTGCAATCACCAGGCAGAGACGCTTCCAACACCTCGAAATCCACCATCGGGGGGACCCTCCCCATCCCCTTTAACTTGGAGCCCTGACCGTCCTGGTTTCTATGTGTGCAGAGCATTTGGTAAACAGAATGCTTGAGCCCTGACTTGCTGGAAGGGGCAAATCCCAGCTGACGCCCCAGACGCTCGGCCTATTTTGGGCCTGGTCTGTTCATCCCCCACCCTCTACCCGCCCCCCCGCCCCCCCGCTGAGGTCTGTGGTCTGAGTGTTCATCGGTCCCACCCCACCCCCCAGCACCCACCACGGGGGGTGGAAGAGACGCCGCCATAGGAGCCGGTTTCACGTTCCTTTCCTGCTAGAGTCTTGGCCCAGCCAGGCCTCTCCCCGCCGCCCCCCGCCCCAGCTGATGCCTGGTATCCACTTAGGAAATGCTCTTGTCCCCGCTCCCCCCGTGAATGCTGTGATTCAGCATACACAGAGAGGAGCTTCACTTAAGAAAGAAAGTATTCACGGCTGCCATCCAGCTCCGGCAGGCGCCGGGAGACAGCTGCCGGCTCCTGCCTGGCCGGGACGGGAGGGCGGCCCACCCTCCACACACACACAGAGGGGTCTCTCCTCCTCATTTTTTTTTTAAGACCCACAGTCTGTCTTGGTTGCTGGACCAAATGCAGCTTAAATCTGTGCTCAGAACACCTCATTAATAAGTAGCAAATTAATAGTCTCCGGGAATTAAGAGAACACCGCGCATTCAACAAGACGTGCGTTTTGGGCCTGCACGTGCCTGGCACCATGCTTGGCTCCTCTGCCGGAGCCGGAGCCGCTCGGGGACCCCAAGCTGCAGCCCGCGACCCTTCTCTCCCCAAGGCCCCCTTCTTCGTGCCTCTTCTTAACTCTGCTGTTGGAAAACACCTATGAACGACAGTAGTCACTGCGTCTGCTGTGAAGGGTATGGTTGCCGTGTGCCAGGTACAAGGTGAAGCTCTTTGTTATCTCAGAGAGCCCACAGCTTACTGCGTGGGCACGATGGCTCTAACCTCCCCTCTGCAGGCGAGGAAACGGAGCTGTAGAAGAGTCGGCAGTCTCGTCCAAGGTCGCTCAGACTGAAGTCTGGCCCTGGAGCCGACTCAGCTCTTTGTTTCCTTGTTGTTGAAACGCTGCATGTATTAAGTAAAAGCAAGTTCCGTCCCCCTCGTTGTTAACAGGCCAGAGCTTCTGAACAGCTGAGAGTAACTATAGAGTATGTACATGACTTTCCCACCCCGACCTCCAGCGCTCAGCTCCTCCCCACACCCACTCCTGTAAATCCAGCGTGGGCGCCGTGAGAAAGAGGAGGGTCCTGAACTCAAAACAAGTGTAGTTTTGAGATGAGACAGCTGCTTCTCCCCAAGGCCAAATGAGGAGGCTCGGGCAGAGCCCTTTTCAAAGACTGGGCATGCGATGCACTGCAGAGCCCTCAGACCCTCGGGGGCACGTGGGAGAGCCCTCAGGAGCTGAGAGTGGGGGGCCCCGTGCTTTTAGCCCCCTCTCCCTCTCTGGCGAAGAAGAAGGAGGGGGTGAGTGACGTTAGTCTCTGAAGTTTGGGTCCCACTGAGTATAGAAACCGGTGTAGAGATCTCTGAAGGTGGGACTCTGTGGAATCCGGAAGAGGCGGGTTCTGCCCTCCCATTCCAGTCCTCTGTGGCCCTCACGGAGTATCAGAAGCTACCCCAGGGTCTCCACGTGAAGAGGACAGAGGCTGGCAGCGGGCAGGAGCTGTGGCTGCCCAGGTGGTGTGCCAGCGTAGAGAAGGGGGTGGGGCATGTGCCCCTTGTGGCAGAGAAGGGCTGGCCGGCTGCTTCTCGGTGATGGAAAGGCCAGGACATGGCTGCACAGGTCCTTAGGAAGCCTGGGTCACCAGCTGTGCGGAGACCACCTGCGTCTGAGGGGACCAGACCAGACAAGGCCCCTCCCACCACGGACGGGTGACTCCTGTGTGATCAGGTCTCAGGTCTCCCGGAGAGAGGGGCCCGGTGAGGTCCGCCACAGTCTGAGAGTGGCCCGGGAAGGCCATTCAGGCAGACAAAGGAAAGGACTTGATAAAGAGCAGAACACTCTCCATCCCACCTCCTCCGAGCCTCCAGGGAGAGGGCAGGGAGGGAAGGAGAACGGAGATGCGCTTCAAGTTGGGTTTGAATCAAGTCTCCAAGTGAACAGAACCAAGTCTTAAATCTTGAAATGCGACTGTGCTAACAATGGGAAGTGACTGCAGAGTTACAGAATCTGGCCCGGATTCCACTGAGGGACCAGCTGTCCAAAATTGGGAAGCGGAGTCAGCGCAGCGCGGGTGGGGAGTGGGTGTTGGAGAGAACAAACATCTCCCATTTGTGCTCCCAGCGGACTCAGACTCCCCATTAACGTAGCGATGACCTCAGCCGTCTGATGACCCCAGATGCCCAGGAGCACCAGGGCTGCCCAAGGAGCCTCCGCTCCGTGGGAGCCGTGTGACAGAAACATCCTGCCGAGCTGCGGCCGGCTGCGGCGCTATACCGATGAGCCCTGCGGGCACTGCCTGCCCGGTGACGGGTGACGGGGACTCGGCGAAGCGGGAGGAAGACCAGAAAGCAAGACAAATGCCGACCTTTACCCCAGGCCCCGGAACCGTGCAAACCGGAAGCGAGCTCTCACCACCCGCACCTTCCTCATCTCTGCGGGAAGGTGTGCCCGTCCCTTTCTTGGGCGAGGAGGCACACTGTATCTGCCCGTGCCTCCGTCTTGGCTGGAAGTGCTCATCCCCTCCTTCCGGGTGAGCTGCCTTCATCCTCCTCATGGCCAAGGTCGGGAATCGGGTTGCTTTCCTCCGCACCCAGGCTCTTTCCTGCAGCTTACCAGGTGAAATCATTGCGTGTCAACGTGACCAGTGGCCTTTCACCTGGTAGACCTCACTGGGCCCCTCTCTCCGGGAGAAGCGAGATCTCAGCGTGCAGGAGTCACCTGCCTGTCGTGGGAGGGAGCTGCTTTGGTCTGGTCCCTTCCGACACAGGAGGCCCTGGGGAGCACCGTCTCCACGCTCTGTCCTTCTTGCCATGTTCCTGGAGGAAGGGAAGGAAGCAGGGAGTTCAGAATTGGAACCTGTAGACCCCACGGTACAGAGAAAACAGGCAGCCACAGGAATGACCCCAGGACTTTTCTCTCAGTCTTGGATGATGGTTTGTCTCGGTTTGGGCTGCTGTAACAGAATACAGACAGTCCCAGCTTAACGATGATTGACGGGACTTTTCAACTTGACGATGGTCTGAAGTTACATGTGTTCAGAAGGAACTATACGTAGAATTTTGAATGGTGATCTTGCCCAGCTAGCAGTATGCAGCTCGACGCTCTCCTGTGCTGCTGGGCTGTGCCGTAGCTCTCAGAGGGGCACGCGATCTCGAGGCCACGCAACCGATACCCTGCCGCTGGTATCTAATGCATTTCCGACTTGTGTTTTCAACTTGCGATGGGTGGGGAGTAACTCACAAGTTGAGGAGCATCTGTACCATAAACTGGGTACCTTATACACCACAAATATTCATTTCTCAAAGTTTTAGGAAGCTGGAAAGTCCAAGATCAAGGCGTTGGTAGATTCAGTGTCTGGTGAGGGCTACTTCCTGGCCCACAGACGCCTGTCTTCCTGATGTGTCTGAACAGCGTGGAAGGAGTGAGGGAGCGCTCTGGAGTCTCCTCTGTAAGGGCGCTGATCCGTTCACGAGGGCTCCACCCTCCTGACCTAATGACCCCTATGGGCCCCGCCTTCTAATACTGTCACCTTGGGGTTAGGGTTTCAACATACAAATCTTAGGGGACCCAAACATTCGGTTCACAGCAGGGTTGTATTTTCTTTCAACTGGCCTATGGTGAGTAGTAACCGGGTTTGACAAAAAGCATACATCACACCTGGGTACCTGAGATAACTTCCTGTCCGACAAGGTTACCTGCTACGATGGCTGTTCTCTTTGTCACCCAGCATTCACCTCCCACCTGGCCGTCACCCCCGCCCCACCATCCTTGGGGCTGCCTGGATTTTGTGCTGCAGCCCCAGGTCTTGTGAGCCATCCTAGGATTTTTCCCCCTTCTGAAGCTAGTTTCAGGTGAGTTTCTGTCATTTGCAACCAAAAGGGTTCTGACTTACAGATTTCCCCCCTTTCTTTGGTTTAAGAAGCATTTGCTGAGCTGGCACTGGGAAATGGCCGAGAGCAGAGCAGGTGTGGTTGCTGACCCTGGGGCAGGTGTTGAATAGTCAATAAATAAGAGGTTAAAGAGTGTGGCAGATGGGGCTTTGAACCCCACTCTGTCGCTTGCTGGCCAGACGACCTTGCACAGGTTTGATTTATCTGAGCCCAGGTCCCTTATCTGTAATGGGCACCCCCTGAGAGCTCAGGGAGGTGTGGTGTGGAACTAGCAGATAGCCCTGGGAGAATGGAAGCCACTCATATCGTTAGGGTCAGGCTCCTTTCATTACAGACTGATTGTTACAGAGGAAGAGCCCGAGGCAGCCCGGAAGGCATGCTCGAGGAGCCAGACCTGCGGAGTGGGGAGGTCTGCGAAACGGGCATGATGATGGCAGCGCCCTCAGAGACTGTGTGAGGCACCCCCCGGGAGCTCGCCGATGATCAAGCCCAGGGCCTGACATCCGCTGGGTGCCCCACTAGTGGCGCTTACTGGATCAGCATGCACATGCTAGGGTCACAGGTGCTGGTGAGTAGGAACACTTTCACTGACCAGGAGTTCTGGCACAGACTGGATCTGAACTCTTCAAGTGCTTGTTCTGGTCCTGGCAGAGACGAGGATCCCAAGTTTGGGTCCCACAGGATTGCTCTGTCTGTCCCTGTAATCTGCTCCCCGGCTTGGCCCCTGCGTCCCAGCTGTCTGTCCTTACAAGGGATGGAAGACGATCCTTCTGTGAGAGACACATCCAGACCTCAGGGCAGTGGAGCCTTGTCCGGGCTTGCCCTGCCTCGGAGGAAGGTTTGGCTGGAAGTTGGGTCACGCTGTCCTGTGCTGACATGCAATAGGCCTGGCAAGGCAAGATTTGACCAGCCACCTCGTGCCCCTGTCCCCAGCAGGTTGCTGGTGTGGCCTGTGGCTGGGAGAAATTTCCAGACCTGCCACTCCTGGGTCAGCCTGACCATCGGGAGGCCCCAGGAGGTTGTGACTGCCGGGGCCATGGGAGACGTGCCTGACCACACCACCCAGTCCACACCACCCAGTCCTCTCCTTCCAGGCAGAGGGCACCCTATTCCGTGGCTGCATACATGCTCCTGAGCCTTCCCCGCTGTGCCTGGCTGTGCTGGCCACAGATGCCTCGGTGGGCAGGACCAGTAACGGGCACCCGTGGGGCTCTTCCTGTCTGCGCCAAGGCGGCGTGTGGTGCATGCAGAGCGCCAGCGGCTCCCCAGCTGCGCGCTCAGGATGCCGGAGTGGAAGATGGCTGCACCTGCAGCAGCAGAGACCCGACGTCAAGCTCTTGGGGACGTGGAGCACCGACAGCGGACAGATCAATGACTTTTCCTTGCGGGATCACGTCGTGGTAGAGAGGAAATATGCCAAGCACCCACCCCACAGCGCAGGGCACCCTGCCGCCAAGCACTCCCGCCAGGCCTCGTGCCCCTTGTGGAGCGCCTCGCCGACTCAGTGGCGCAGGACGGCCGTAACAATGGCAAGAAACTCACGACCGCTGGCATCGTCCAGCATGCCTTAAGGTTACCCATCTGCTCACTGGCAGGGGCCCCTGGCCGGTCCCAGTGCCATCACCAGCAGTGGCTCCGGCGAGGACTGGACTCGCACCCGGTGAGCCGGAACAGGGAGGCGACAGGCTGTGGATGTGTCCCTTCTGCGCCGTGTGAGTCATGCCAGCTGAATGCTCCGCACAGGTGCCTGTGAGGCTGCCTTCTGGGCCGTCAGGACCATCGCCGAGCACCTGGCGAATGAGCTCGATGCGGCCAAGGGCTCCTCCAGCTCCTGTGCTGTCCAGAAGAAAGACAAGCCCTGACTGGCCGGGCATCATCCCACAAAGCGAAAGGTCGTGCACTCGATTTCCGGTCAGGGCACGTGCCTAGGTGGCAGGTTCGGTGCCTGGTCGGAGTACGTGTGAGGGGCAACCGATGGGTATGTTCTGCGTGAGACTGGGGTCCAGGTGGTCGAGCCCACAGTGATACAGAAACCCTGACAGAAAAACAGAGGGAAGAGGTGAGCTCAAGCTTGAGATTTTTGTGCCAAACTGAAATTTCTGCTTACCTCCATTTTCAAATATTTGGGAAGTTTTAGAGACCCTGTAGCCTGCAGCAGCACAGAGGTGCCTCCCAGCCTGGCTGTCTTACTTTCCTCGCTCGGAAGCCGCCCCCCTCGGGGCTGTCCAGCCCTGGCCCGCTTCGTGGCAACCGACCGACCTCGGCCAGAGAGCCTCGTGGGATCTCGGGCTCGTGCGACCCGGACCTCGATTTCATGGGCAAGGGGGAGCTTCGGAAAGAAAGTCTGGGGACTCTCACAGGCTGCCAGCTTTTTTTAATGGAAAACGAAGAAAATATAAACTGTCATTACTATTTCCTAGAGGAAGGGACAATTTAACACCGACAATGTAAGCAGGGCATGATCCTGGAATACAGGATATTTCGTCCCAAGTACAGACAATTGGCAGCCTTTTGCTAACACCGTTTTTAAAAGTTTTAAAAAATGTAACCCTTACTTAAAATGTTTTGAATATACAAAATTACAACGCGAACATTTATCACAGTTCCACCTTATTTGTAAGTGAATCTTTGGTGTGAATTTGTCATTTTGGAGTATGTGTTCGACAGCCCCTTGAGGACGTGCGGTTTTTCCGTTGTTTGTAAAATCCAGCCTCACATAGGTCTGTTGATGAAAGTGGACGTAACATTCAGAATGTTAGCATCTTCCTTTGGAACATTGTGGGAAGAGAGGCCTCCTGCCTTCTCTTCTGCCTTCTCCCGGGTGCTGGGGAGTAAGTCAAGGTGGCTGGCAGGCCAGGTATTGGGCTAGCAAAGGCTGCAGGCTCCCCTGCCCAGTGGCAGCAAATGTCCAGGGCTCAGTGTCTAAGGCCTGGTCACCTCACAGGCGGCAGTGAGTCCGACCCCCTGACCTGCCCACGTGTAAGTTAAGGGAGGCCCTGGGCTCAGGCTCTGAGAGTGCAGGCAGTGTCCGATGGACGGTGTGCGGCGCCCCGTACTGCGACTGGTGTGTAGGACAGGCTGTGTCGCGGGTGGCCTGGGATGCCAGGCTGAGTGGGCCGACCTCGTTTTGTGGGTGAAGGCCCGTGGGGCAGGGACTCTGGAGGCCACGGGAGGGTGGGCGTGTCCAGAGGGAAGCAGGAACCGGAGCTCCTAGAGGCGCCCCAGGGTCAGATAAGGTCGGTGAAGCCCTGACTCGCCTGGGGAGAGCTGGGGAGGGCTGCAAAGGTCTGCTGTCCTGGCTGCGGAGACCCCCGAGCCCCCGAGGGCTTACCTGAGTCTCACAGGCCCCCCACGGTGGGTAAGCAGCTAAATAACTGGGCAGAGCAGGGACACGAGGTTTCCTGGTGTCTGGGGAGGAGACCACTCTTCTTTGGGGGCTTTTTTACTGTATTTACAAAGATATTTATACGTGTGTAAATATATGTATATATTTTCATAATACGTGATGTATATTTGTTGCTGCTTTGGTGAGAAACGTAAATCTGACTGTTAACATCAATGATCAGAAACACATTTTATCTTGCTTAAAGATGAATACATTCTCCTAAAAAAATGCACAGACACCTGGATGACACTGCTGTAAATGTCTTGGGCACTTAAAATCCCTCCGGCTCAGCACTTGATAATTCCACGTATTTATTCCCATATTTTTGTCATATAGTTTAAGTTCCTTAGCTGTTTCCCTATTGTTGGACATTCGAATGTTGTTAGTTTGTGTTTTGTTGTGTTTCTGGCCACCGTAGATTTCCCTCCGTGTGCGTGCTGCTTTCCCTTCCTTTCAAATCCTTCCCTCAGAAGAAGTTCCTCGGAGCGGGATCACCAGTCGTTTTCTGACTCTGGAATCCCCGAGGCTTTCCAAGACGGCTGCGCCACCTCCTCGCCCCGCTGCCAGCAGCGTCGGGGTCCTCCCCTCCCGGCACAGCCTTGCTGGCTGTCAGCGTTGGCCTTGTGGTCTCATTTTAAATTTAATGATGTAATGGATTTTGCACGAGAGCTTTTATTTATTGGTTCACGTCTCCACCCACCGCATTGCTCTGCGCAGGGCCCTACGCGCCCTCTCCCTTCCCCGGGCACGACTTCAGCGCTCTCTACCCCGACGGGAGCCCGGAGGAGTGGATGCATGGTTGTCGGGGCTGGACATTCTTCCTTGTTTGTGTGGGAACTGCCTCAGTGGATTTTAAAGGAGAGACAGTGGAAAGATGTTTAAACTATAAATAGATTGGTGGCACCTCTTATTTGTTCAAGGTGGTCCCAGGAATGAATGCAGACTCTGTGCTTCCGCGAGTGTGTTTATGTCTCGTTTGAATTCTAGAAGACACCAGAGTTAGAACGTTAGTGCATGATGTGTAATTTAAGGTAGAGATGAAAGAGTCCCCGTCAGAAACAACCCCTTCTTTCTAGGCGTCCCGTAAGTACCAAGGCGGAGGTCTCGGGGTAGGGCAGGACCCGCAGCTGGAGAAAGTCTGAAGGAAACTCGAAGGCCAGCCTCACCCTCTCCTCCTGGCACCTGGCGAGTCAGCCTCAAGAGCAGTGCGGAGTGGGGCCATCTGGGACAAGCCCTAGACCCCTCCTGGTGCCATCTCTGGTGTCGGCCGAAGCCCTGGGCCCTCCGCTTTGGTGCATCCGTACCAAAACTGAGGGTCAGGGGCTGAGGAACTGTTCAGAGGCCACTGAGAGCAGGTCGGTGGCAGAGCTGGCCCTCCCCACAGACCACCTGGCTCTGGAGCCCCCACCCTAGTGGCACCACGGGGACCCACTTCCCAGGCCAGCCTCTAGAGGACTTAGCCCCGCGGCTGCTCCAGAGGGCGGCGGTCCTCCTGCTTCCAAGCCCAGCCCATCCACCCTGGTCGACATTGGTGTCGTATTGTTAAAGCCGAGCAATCTCAGGGGACCGCGTCTCGAGGTTCATGGCCGGGGCAGTGCCGACACCAGAGCGTACGCCTCTGCTGAAGGAAGCACTTGGCTTTGAAGGCCTTAGCCCGGGCATGTGGCTGAGCCAGTTGGAGCGAGATGTGGCGGGGCTTAGATCAGCCTCCGTCCGAGCGCTCGGTAATCCACTTGGAACTAAGTCTGCTCTGGCCCAGCGATGTTTCCACTCCCCATAGGACATCTGCCCCCTTGGAGGGCAGGGCTTGTGACTCAGCCCTCCAGGCCTGCCCTGAGGATCTCGAAGGGCAGGGACCGCAGGACTCAGCTCTCGGCATGAAACAAAACAGAGAGGTCACGACTGAAAGGTGATCCCTGCAGCCCACCCAGCCTCGGCCGGGAGGTTGAAAAGCACAGGTTGGGGCCAGCCAGGCCTGGATTCGAATCTGAGCTTCTCACACTGCTGGCCAGGAGGCCTTTGGAAAACCACCCCACTTCTCTGAGTCTCAGTTTCCCCACCCAGATGATAGGGTAACGATGCTTTCATTGAGGCCCTGTTGGTGGATGGGCTGAGAATACGGGTCTGAGGCCCAGGGCACATGGTCTGGCTTGAGGGTCACCCCACAAACGGTGGTGCCCCTGTCCCAGCCCCCTCCTCAGGCTTCCCACACTCGTGCACCGTCCTGCAGGACCAGGACGAGGAAGGGCGAGGCAGGGCATGCCGTGGGCTGAGTGAGACTGGGGCGTGGTCAGGGCTCAGCCACGCACTCGCTGGGTGCTCTTAGATGAACACCTTGCCTCTCTGAGACTCACTTTCCTCTTCTGTGAAGTGAGGACTTTAGGTGATTGTGCAGGTGCAGCTCTTAGCCCAGAGCCTGGCACGTAGTAGGAGCTCGGTGACCACAGTCTCAGTTGCTGGCATTAGCTTGCCCAAGGCTCCCCACCCATGCCAGAGCCTCATTCGAGCCCCTGCCTCCCGGCTCCGTCCCTGCATACTGAGGTCTTCGTGAGGGTAAGATTCAGGCCAGATCACGGTCAGGACACCCTGATCGAGGGAGAGGAGCAGGCCTTTGCCCAGAGCAATGCCCGCAGCGGCCTAGGAAGTAGGACACTTACAAATTACTCTCCCTCCACCGGTGCCCCGAGGCGGACTTTCCACTTCAGCTGAGAAGAGATTTTTCAAACTCCAAAGGGACCTTCTTACTGGGGTCCCCAGGCTCCCTCGCCCCTACCCAGCCCACCCACACTGTTGTCAGCTGCGCTCGGTGCAGCCGCTCCACGGCCAAGCTCAGGCTCCTGCTTTCTGGGTACCCAGGGGTCAGGGAGCTGGCGGGAAGCGCCCACAGCCCACGCTGGACTTGACAGAAATGGCTGTACTGCGCTGTCACTGCCAGTCACCCGGCGGCCTTTCCACGGGGCCCGCAGAGAGGCATCCATCCCAGGAGCTCGCCGGCATCACCCCGGTCCTGCGCGGCCGTGAGGGCCCCCGAGGGCTTGCCCTGCGACCCCGCCCTCAGGGCAGCATCTACGGTTCTGGCTGCACAGGATGCTGATGGGGGCGTGTGGCCCGAACACGTGTCATCCGTTCACGGTGCGTCCAGAAGCTGGCGTCCTCTGCGGCCCTTGGTCAGCGATGGGGAAACAACCCCACAAACTTATATGGAAAAAAATGTGCATTGACTGGATTTTACTGCACTCAAAATCATATATCAGGTCTCTTTGGGTTTTTATACGTAAGCACCATAATTACTAGGGGACAGTAATTTTCTTCTTAAAAAAATAAGAGCAATTGACAAGCAACCAGATGTCCGCTAACATTTCGTGAGTAAACAGTGCTTCCTGCCTTTGGGAAGCCCCTCCCCCCGCAGGAAAGCTGTTGGGCAGGCGAGCCGTGGCCTTCGTCCCCGCGGTTGTGGAGAGCCGGCTCCGCTGCGGCAGAGGCAGAGTGGCCCCTGCAGCTCACTTGGAGGGGCGCGGCCACTTCTGAGTTTTGTGGGACGTTTTGCTTTTCAGTTTTTGCCCAGGTCTTTGCAAGATTTCCGTTTTAATGCACACGTTTATCCAGGATCTGTCTGAGAGTGCACCTCTTTCCCAGGACCTGGCCCAGAGTCCTTGGTCAGCCCTTCCCTGGGTCGGCGTGCTGTTCCCAGGCCCCGGTCCCCCTGTGTGCTTCCTTCTCTCGCCCTGTACCCTGCCATCAGGGTACCCCCTGCCAGGTTGGCCCTCTCATCATTGACGTGAGTTTCCGAGGCACCCATTTCGCCCGTTGCTGCCTCTGATGTTCACCTTTTTTACTCTTCCACTGTGTTTTTTACTTTCCTTGTATTCTCTTGAGTTATGCATCTCCTTCTGTCTCTTCTTGCAGTTTCACTTCTCTCTAATCACAGCCTCGTCCTCTTGTACTGGTCAAAGTGTCTTGAAACTTCCTTCCAGACTCTGGAATAGACCGGGGAGATGTGTTCTCGTGTCTCAGCCCCTTCTACGCGCAGTCCAGACCCCATGACCTGGCAGTGATTTTGCACGTGCTCCTGTTGGATTTCCTTTCCTCTGCATGTTTTCTTGGACAAGGTCAAATCTATCATCTGTGGTGTGTATCAGCGGGCAGAGCATCTGGATTTCCCTTTGGACGCACTCCAGGTCTGGCATGGCGGCAGCAGCCTGCAGGTGGGTGTGAGGAGGCGGAGGGAAGGAGCCAGTGGGAGCATCCCTAGGTCTGGGAACAGGGCCTGGGAAGGACCAATTGTCTCCATTTCAAAAAACAAGGTCCAAATCTGCTCAATTTCTATCATCTTGTGCCTAGAGTAATTTCCATCTCTTCCTAGATTGCAGCGATAAGGCTATCTGTCAGTCTTAGCTGGTGAGACTGTGTCTCATCTTTTTCCTAGTCACAGAAATTTTAATGATAAGCCCTGGTCGGTGTGGCTCAGTGGATTGAAGTTTTCCAGAAATAGACAAGCACCCCCATCCTTTCTTAAAGGTTTTTTTCTCAAGTAACTTCATCGAGGGCCTGCTTTATCCAGATGCGATGCTAGTCCTTCGCCTGTGTGGTGTCTCGCTTCGTCTTTCCCTTGGCCTGGTGAGCAAGTTACAGGTCCTGCCTCTGTTTCCAGCTGAAGAAAGCAGTCGAAGAACTCACCCAGGGTCACACTGAACAAATAAGTGGCAGTGCCAGAGACTGAACACAGATGTCTCAAGTTTGGATATTATTTCTCTTCTGTATATATTGAGCTATAAATACTGCATGTAACATGTGGTAGGTAAGCGTGCAGTCCCTAAAGCCACATGGCCTGAGCTCAGATCCTGCCTCTCCTGGGTGTGCGCCGGGCGACCTCGGACAGGTCACTTAACACCTCTGGGGTTGAGCAGCTCAGGGAGGAGGGGAGACTGATGAACCTCGTGAGCGCTGAAGATGTGACCGACCCGTTTCTGTCTCACATGCCACGGTTCCTCTGAGGTCTCTCATTGGCATCTGAGGATGATTCTCCAAAGGCAGCATGTACTAGAGTATTATCGTTTAGCAGTTGCGCGCCCTTCATTGTTTGTGTAATGAATGCCTCTCTCCAACGCCTCCGCTAGTCAGGACGCCTGCAGGGGTCAGGTGCTCCTCCGTACCCCTGTGTCTGGGGCTTGGGGGGTGCTCAGTGAATACTTGTAGCACCGACGTCCTTTCCCAGTGGTGGTGGGCGTCCCCGAGTGGGCTGGTCCCTGAGCACGTCCCCCTGTGTCCTTGCACCTCCCTTCTCCCCACAGGGACCTGCCCCCTTCCTTCGTGCTCCGCGCCGCTTCTGACTGGTCAGCAGACATGTTTCCCTGCCACTTTGCCCTCTCTCTTCCCCAAAAAGCCTCCCACGGTGGTAGAACCAGGCGTGTCCTAATGAGGGTAGTGTTGGCCCCAGAGCCTGCTGGGATGGCAGTGAACTGGGAAGAAGGGGAGGAGCCAGGGCGGAGTAAAGTTGGTGCTGGAGAACCAGCCAGAGTGCAGAGGTCAAGTTTGTTGAATCGTTTCTCCGGGGAGTCGAGTCCAGTGGGCAGGGGAGACGCAGCACAGGAGCAGGTGGGAGTGGGCCTTCCAGCCTGAAGCACGGCCCCAGCCTGCGCCCTGGCTCTCCTTTTCCCTCCTCCACCCCACCCACAGGCCCAGGCCCAGTCCCAGACCCGCAAGTGCGCCCTGCTGGTGGGGCCGAGTGCTCTCCTGCCCTGTGAGAGTGGCTCACGGGCTTGGTGGGAGTAGCCCCTGTCAGCCCCCCACCCCAGACCATGGAGCAGGGCTGGAAAAGGGCGGGCTGGGCCGAATGCCTCCTGTACCCAGTGTGTCCTGGAGGAGGGCAGAGCCCGCAGGTATGGCCCCCACGGCGGAGCAGGAGGCGCCCCCGGCCCCCGAACTCGCGCGGGCTGCTGAGGCAGTCCTGCCGGGGCTGCATCCTGCCATCTCTGCTGAGCGAGGCCCGGAGGGACGGGGACACCCGGCCGGAGGCTGCGCATAAACTAGGAGTCAGATGGCTTCTTCCTCCAAAGGGGCCCAAAGGGAGCCTTTCAGCCTTTGCATCACTTGAGCAAAATCAAAAAAGAATTTGCTTTAAAAAGTAGACATCAGTTTGAGTCTAGCTAACTCTCCGAAAATCCGTTGCTTGTTTTCCAGAGAATGCAGGGGTTGGGGATTGAGGTTTAGAACGTCGTGTTTTGTTCCCCAGTTTCCACTGAGTAAGGACTGAATCTGACAGTTTTGCCTTTGCCTCCCTTACTTTTTGTTACACTTAAAGGCGAGACGAAGCGTGGTCGCAGACACGTGAGCACGCTGGTGGAAGTGGAAAATGCTCCGGTGACTGAAGCAGCCAGCCGCGAGCTCACTCTCTGGCGGGGATCCTGGTGGCCTCGGACGCCCAGGGAGCCCTTCTGCGCACAGTAGCGAATCTGTGAGCCAGGGCTGGAAAGACAAGCGCGGAGTGTTTTCCTTGGCGCGTGGGCAGCCTCAGTTCTACCCAATACGAGGCAGGTTTCCGAAGCTTGCACTGGGGGAATCATCTTGCATTTCCTTTTGGTGACGTCAGCTACTCTGGAAGCCCTTTGTAGCACTCAGCAATGTGGATATTTAGCTTGGAGACGGCGGGACGCAGGGCCGACCCTATCAGGGGAGGAGGAGCGAGGTGCCTGGCGGCTCCAGGTACTCCCTTCCACCGAGCAGTGGAATTTCAGAGGCCAGACTGAAGAGTCGTGCGTGCGCGGTGAAGATCGTCCGTCTGGCCCAGTCGTCCCCCAAACGTTCATTTTCCGGGCCCCTCCTGTGCACTAGGCTCGGCGCTAAGCCCTCGAGAACACAGAGATGGATGAGACACAGCTCTTGCCCTCGAGGAGTGTGTGATAGATGCGGTCATCGAGGAAAGGGCACCTGCTCTCTCTAAGTGCCCAGGAGGGACCAGCGTACAGCTGGAGGAGGAGGAGGAGGTCGAGGGGTAAGGGGAGGAAATGCCTCTGCTGAGCTCGGAGCCCCGAAGCAGAGGGTTCATGCAGGGAGCTGCAAGGGGCCCAGACGGCTGGAGGGTCTTGTAAGAGAGCGGGGGAAGAGGCCAGAGGTGCCGGCGTGGGCAGAAGCCAGAAGGCCAGGAGCCCTTACCTGCTGGGATGGCAAGCCATCGGGCAGTTTTAAGCTGGGAAATGGCACAGTAACTGGGTTTTAGGACTAGCACAGGGTGCAGGGTGGATTGGAAGTGGACACCAAGGACAAGGGCAGGAGTCAGGCGGCAACGGAGTAGTCACGACGGCCTGTGGACTCCGAGGCAGTGGGGAAGCTTGTGGCCTTTAAACCGAGCCCGAAAGACCAGGTCTTCAACAGGAGCTAGGAATGTTCGGAAAGATCGCTTGCATAAAATGCTGCCTCCCTTTTCCCTGCCCAGAAAGTGTTTGCTTCTTCAATAGTGAGAAGGAAGGAAAGGGAAGGAGGCAGGGAAGGAAGATCTTGCTCTTTTATACTTCTAAAAGTAGTACATACTTGTAGCCAAAGGCCAAATTAATATAAAATTGTATAAAGCAGAGAATAGCCCTAAAATTCTATCCCTAAAGGTGGTTACCATTAACAGATTGGGCAATATATTCCTCCTCTCTCTCTCTCCCTCTCTCTCTCACTTACTCCCCCCACCCCGTGCATATAAAATCATATCTGATTTGTTTTCCTTAAGAACAACACATCATGAATACCTTTTGTTGTTGCTTCTTAGAAATACATTTTAGCCATTTAATAGTTGCATCATATTCCTCTGCATGTATAAAAAGTCTCTTACCCAAACCATGCAATTTTTCACAATTATTTTACATTACAAACGATGGTGCAACGAACTTTCCGTTTTCACTTTGCCAGTTTGTAGGGATGTTGCTATAGATCACGTTTCTAGAAGTGGAATTGCCGAGTCCTGGAAACGCGTGGGAGGAGCTGTCGGTAGGCAGTGCCCATTCTGCCCCCCCCCACCCCACGCGTCCCTGTGCTTTACACCCCAGGTGGCCGTGTGGGAGGGCTGCCAGTTCCAAGCTCCCGCAGCAGCACCCAGTGCCGTCGACCTTTTTGACCTTTGCCAGTATAAATGGCAAACACCAAACGTGCGTTGATGTGTACTTACTGATTACTAGGGAGCCTTGGGCATCTTAGACATCTGTATTGACCGCCTTCCGTGACATTGCTTACTTTCATTGCGGGAGGTCTTTGTGTATTAGAACTATGGACCATCTTTAAATTGCAAATACTTTTCCCATTTTGACGTCGGTCTTTCAACTTGGTGGAAGGCGTTTTCTTCGGTCTCGCAGAAGTAAGCGTGCCCATCTCCCTCCGCCGTGGCTTGAGTTTCATGTCATGCTTAAGCCTTTGCGTGCCGCACGGTTATCAAAATATTTTCTCCTGTTTTATTTGAGCGCTTTTCTTAGTATTGAGATTTCAGTCCTGAATTCATCTGGACTTTATTGTTTTAAGGAATAAAGTAGACATTCAGCTTCATACAGGGTCCGACAAGTGACACCTGCTTCAGTGTGGTTGGTAGGGCCATAATATGGGTGTAATAATTGATAGTTTTCATTTGAACAGTTCACCTGAAATGTCATGCGTGTAAAATGGCTCGAGTGTGATATTGCTGTGTCACAGAATTACAGGCTTCCGATGTTGTAACAAAGAAGGGAGTGTCACTGGTGCCGGGCCCGTGTTTTCCCACGTAGACGACCCCCTGTCCCGGTACCACCTCTCGGAGGACGCACCCTTTTCCTGCTGATGATCTCGGTGCCGCGCCGGCTTCCACTCAGTGTCCGCGTCCGTGTTTCCGACTCGTGCGCTGGTCTCTCCCTCCCGTTCGGTCGCTGTGCCGCCCCGCTCAGCCACTGCTGTCTCCTAGCGTGTTTCCACAAGTCCCTTTCCCCTTTCTTCTTTTCAGAGCGTTCCATTTCATGTGCTCACCTCTCTAGGTGAGCTCTGAAATCAGTTTTGAAATTATATGAATTTTATGCATTATTTGGGACAAGTGCCCTTGGTCGTTTTTCAGAAATGTTCTCTTTTCATCCCAGGTGAACTTTGGAATCAGTCTGGAGCCATGTGAAATTCACATGTTAATTAGGCAGTAATTGACACCCTTACAGTGGGAGGCGCCCCCCAGCAATGCGAGTATTTCCTCGTTTGTTTGCATCTTTCACATCTACCCTTAAGATATTTTTATTTTATGGGTTTTTATCTTAATTATCGGAAGTGTTACATTCTCATTGTGACAATTAAAATACGGAGTTATAGAGAAAGGGTTTACAGTTGTAAGAATTGTGCTTTTGTTTCATTAAAGTAGATTCTTCAAAAAATTAAGCTCAGAATATGTGCTTATTTAATTTTAATAAAAGTTATATAAGTTTTCTAGGAAGTAAGTTTTATTCATGTAGGTCTTACACATTTCTTTTTAGGTTTACTCACAGGAGTTTTATAGTTTTGTTTTTATTGTACATGACCTCTTTTTTTTATTTTCCATTTTCTGGTTGATAATTGCTGGTATATAAGAATGCTGTTGATTTCTATATATTTACTTTGAACTTAACTCTGTTGTTTAGTACTGCTAATTTTTCAGTTGACTGTCTTATTTAATTATATAACTAATATGATAACATTCTATCACTTGAAAATAATAGTAATATTATGTGTATCTTTAATATTTATAACACGTTTTTCTTGTCTTATTTCATTGCCTTGTGCATCCAGAGTAGTGTTAAATGATAGCAGTATGGCAGGTATTCTTGATTTCTTCCTAGTAATAGGATTTCATATTAAGAACATTGTTTTAATTTTTCTGACATGCATCCCTGATCACATTAAGAAAGTCTGTTACCAGCTCAGTGCTCTATCAGGAATGCATATTAAATTTATCAGTTACTTTTCAGCATCTCCCTCAAGATCATTTGAAGTATCATTGCGCTCCTATAATAAACCTGTTTGCTTTATTAATCTTTCACATACTACTAATTCGACTTGCTAATATTATTTTAAAACACTGAGTTCCATAAGACCACTTAGATATTGTACTTTTTAATAGTAGTATCTTTCTCAATGTTGTTAATATTTTCCTCTTTCTTGGTCATGAAGTTTTTTTGCTTCTTCTCGAGACAATTTCAGGAAGACGGACTTCCCCAGGAAGCCCCGTTTCAGCGAGGGTTTCAAGTACGGGGACGTGAACAGCGCACACACCGCCGCTTGCACACCCCCTCCGTATTTGGGGTCAGAGTCACTCTCCCATCCCTCACGTTGCACGTCTGTGTTTTTTCTTTTTGCCTCATCACACACACCAGAGGAATTGTCTACTTCATTGGCTGTGCAAAGAACCAACTTCTAATTTTATTTATCACTTCATTATTTCTGCTTTTATAGTTCATTTGTTTCCTTTTACTTTGTTTTGCTTTTTTTTTCCTAGTTCTCTCTAAGGAATACTAAGTTCATTTCTTTTTATCCTTCTTAATTATTGATATAAGCACTTGAGGCTGTGGATTTTTCTCTGAGTGGTGACGTGGCTTTGACTATACCCTATATGTGTATAGTTGGTTATTTTAATTTTAATTTCTTCTTTCATCTCTGAATTATTTGGAGTGTTTTTTACCTGCGTGTCAGGGGAGGAAGTAGAATTACTTCAGACCTACCAAAACCACATGCATTATGGGTGTGGGCGGTGTGATTCCCCCCAAAGGAAAAGCGAGGGCTATTTCCAGAGGAACTGGGAGTGGATGTCAAGGGGACGGACGTGCCGATTCCTTCTTACTGCCAGTAGAGTCGTTGAAGGGTTGAATGAGGTAGCTTGTGTAATTTACCTAGCACGGAGTTCAGCACGAAACGAGCCGGATATCGATGACCAGATCAATGCCATCTCCTCATGGCCTCTCTTGCTGCTGATCAGAACTCCAGCATGTGCTGCGTGGTCCCATAGCTCCCTGGGAGAACATTTGCAAACAGTAGGCAACCCCATTGCACCTGTAGGTGACCAGGCGATCCCCATGGCACGTGGGGACCTGTGGTCGTGTCCTCATTTCACCTCGGGGAGCCAGGAGGAGACCCTAGATGATTCTGGGTAGGCTGTGGGACTTTGCCCAAGTGCTTTTGTGATTCATGAGCCTCCGCACTGTGAAATGAGCAAGGCCATGTGCTTGTGGAGAGACATG
This sequence comes from Glossophaga mutica, assembly GCA_039655065.1. NCBI lineage: Eukaryota > Metazoa > Chordata > Mammalia > Chiroptera > Phyllostomidae > Glossophaga > Glossophaga mutica. The sequence continues at coordinate 212,611,976 of CM077305.1, forward strand.
GTCTCTGACCACCTGACATGTGACTGCCTGGGCCTGCCCCCTTCCTGCAGACGGGGGAGACATGTGTCTCGGTGTCGGGCAGCTGGCAGCACATTTCACAGGAGGACTCGTCTTCACATGAGGATTTTTTTCTGCAGTTCATGTTTTGCATGATTAATATCAATTAGCAGGCACTAATTAATCCTCACAGTCTTCTGCATCTTGACAGGGAGCCTGAGTGGCCCGCTGAGACCTCCTCCTGCAGTGGACGGAATTGCTTTGTGCTCTCTTAAAAAAGACCCTAATGAGCTGCTGCTCTGTCGCTTCACTGGGATTCGCCGGGACAGTTTATGTGATCAGACCACACAAGTACGTTCCGGTGCCAGCACTCCTCGCTTCTGAGGTCCGAAAGTGGTTTTTCCAAGGCAGAGCAGGACAGCACGGAACAAAGTCTTTTATCTCCCACTTTAAAAGGCAGCTCAAGAGAATGGAGAGCGTAAGATGGAAATGTGGCGTATTTTTATGCTGTGGAGGGGTTTTTCCCTCAACGCAGCAGAATTTTCCTCATTAAATAGATAGCTGTGTGAGAAAAGCCAAAACCAGAGTCGGGATGGGAGTGAGACGGGCGGCGACGGGAGAAACAAGAGAGCAGTGAGTTTCTGGGCTTGTGGTGAAGCCCAGCGCCAGCCATGGGCTTTGGCTCTGGCAGGCCGGGAGCACCCAGCTTCGCGTGGGCTTCGCTCCAGGGAGCACGGTGTCCCTCAGCCTGAGAGAAGGTGTCTGTTCAGGAGAGCACCTCCTTTGTCAGCCTGGCAGTCCCTCCTCGGGGTCGGAGCATCTTGTGGACAAACCCTGGTGGGGGGCCTGGATTCACTGTCAGGAAGAGGGTTTGGCCACATGCCCCCGGTTGGGACCAGCCCAGCTGCGGAGGGCATCTACAGCAGAGCGAGCTGAGGGCCGCTCACTGCCATCGGCCCCAGCGCGGCAGGCCGATTGGCACGTACGCTGCAGCCACAGCAACGACACCAAGCCCTGTGTGGGGCATGGCAGGCGGGGGCAGGGCACAAGCACGCCCGGGTAGCTGTCCCTCTCGGAGGAGGCCCAGTCTGCAGGTGGGCAAGCCACCGGCTGCCAGCAGCGTCACCGGGGGAAAAAGCAGGGCACAGCAGGGGTCCTCGAACCCCCATCTCTGTGGCTGGGACCCTTGTCCCTGTGCCAGCCGATGACTTCCAGCTCTAGCACACAGCATTGCTCTCTGTCCCAAATCTTTGGAGTCAGACAGACCTGAATTCGAATCCTGACTCTCCCATTTGCAAGCTGTGTGCCCTTGGACAAGTCACCTTACCTCACCAAGCGCTCATTTACGAATCTGCGAAATGCGGAAATGAGAGTACCGAAATTCCGTGAGACAGGCAGGCCAGCCTTTCCTGTCACAGAGAGTGGCGGTTACTATTATGGTGGTTTCCTCCAAAGTGTCCGTACCTCCCAGTCTAGTCCCAGTCCCTGGTACCACTCAGTCCCATGGCAGCCAGGACCAGTGGCTGGTCCAATTACTCTGCATCTTAACAAAGCCAGTAACCCAGTTTCATCGGCTGCAATAACTCTGTATAAGTAGGAAGGGAGCTGAGACGTCCCAGCTGTGCTGTCCCAACCCAGATGGAAGCTCCCAGCACTGGCCTGCCTGAGGTGGGTGGCCAGCACATGGTCTGCATCTGGGCGCCACCCATGGTTATGGCAAACCCAGCCGGTGCATCCCTCCCTTGGGGCCTCACCATGGAGCCAGGCTTGAGGCTAGCTCAGCTTCTTGGGCATCTCAGTGGTCCAGGCCCGGGGCCAGCAGACTCCTCATGACCGCCGTCATTACTCCCGATCACAGTCAAGGAAACTGAGGCCCCAGGGGGTGACAGGCTCGCTGGAGGCCACCCAGCGTGGCAGCACCAGGGTTCCAAGCCTCCTGGTTCCGAGCCCCACACTCTCCCACTCACACCACAGCTGCCTGTCACGTGGCAGAGTTGGCAGGGCCCCCAGGCCTGGGTGGGCGCACTGACGATGGGACCTGGACAGATCCACCAGGGTGGGTGCCAGGGAGGCAGTGGGAGGAAGTGGAAGTCGTAGGAGGGGGAGGTGGCCTCAGAACAGCCATGAGCCTTCTTGGAGGGTGTTGGCGCCAAAGGAGAAAGCAGACAGGGGAGCCGTAGCCTGGAAACCTCTGGGTTCAGCTTGCCTCACCAGCCACCAGGCACCAGAGGACTGGCTGGGGTTAAAAGAAGAAGAAGAAGAAAAAGACACTATAGCAGCCAGACAGACCTGTGTTCGGATCCCGCCTCCAACTCATCCCAGCTGTGCAGCCTCAGAAAAGTGAAGTGACTCTCGCAGCTTCGGTGCCCTGCTCCGTGAAAGAGAGAACACCTCCCTGACAACGCTGGTGTGTCAGCCTCCTGGGCAGCGCTCCGAGCTTCGGACCAGGCACATAGCGCTCAGTTTCATGGTCATGGCCACCTGGCTCTGTCTCTTTCCGCAGCCTCGAAGTGAGGGTAACAGTGCCCTTCCTTGGGTTATCGTATGGATTCAACAAAGTATGGCTTTGTTCGTGCTTTTCTTCTTTCAGCTAATGTTTACTGAGCAGCCCCCGTGTGCTCTGTCCCGGCCGCTGGGGACCGAGCTGGTGGAGCAAGACACACTTCCTGCTTGGGGGGCCTGCGATCTGCTGGGGAGACCAGGCATGAAGGGCACGGTGACACAAATACGCTTGTAATTCCCGGTGCGGTTGGTGCGGACCGAGCACAGGCTTAGCGCAGCACTGGCGCGGCGCAAGTGGGAAGTGGCTGTTTTTATGGCTTCATTCCCGTTTAGGCTTTTAAGTATCTCCGGTTGTAGGCTAATAATGCTGCAAAGATCCCCCTGCATCTCTGCGGTATTAGCTGTGGAAGGTTTGCTGCTTTTGGAGTTTTTGTTACGGGAGGGAAGACTTTGTTGGCGGTTCTGTCCAGGCACTACTGCGGCTCAAGTTCTCTCCAGGTCGAGGGCCAGGAGGCCTCCTTTGCAAAGTCCCCTCAGTCCTCAGCATGCCGTGACCTTGGCCTGTGGTTCTGGGGCGTAGACAGGTATTGGGCTCTGCGCAGTTCAAGGAGGCGAGTGATGAATGCTACAACAGTGGCGTTTGCTCTTCTGAAGTAGTGAGCTCGCCATGCTCCCAGGGTGCAGGTGGGGGCGGGGCAGTGGAAATGGTGTGCCGGCGCCTTCGAAGGTAAGCTTCTCCTGGCCTCTGCTTGCAGAGCCAGGGACCTGAGAGGAAGCCGAGGGGCCAGGACAGAGCAGGGCACCACTTCCGTGCCGGGGGTGTCACCTGGGAAAAGGCGATTCCCAGTGTGCTCTGATGGCCAGCGAGAGGGTGGGAGCGTAGGTGCTGGAGCCAAACGGACCTGGTCCAAAGCCCACACACCCGCTGTGAGGCCTCTGGCGGGTTTCTTCCTCCCTCTGAGCTCTCGTGTTCTGTTTAGTCCTCCTGGGTTGGTGGGAGGGTCACAGGGGTAAGTAAGGAGGGCAAGTTCGCAGCTGGTGGTAAGTCCCTGAGGAGCATCCGTGTCTCTCTCTGTCTCTCTCCCTCTCTCTCTCCCTCTCTCTCCCCCCCCACCCCTTGTCCTGCTCCGCAGTGTGTCTGCCCCTGGGCCGAGCAGCACTCAGCCGCTCAGAGGCAGCTGGGTTCAAGTCTGCACCAGGTTCTCATCTGGAGCGAAGCTGCCCCCGTCCCTCATCCCATCACCTCCGGCTCAGCACAAGAGGGTGCTTTCTGTTGTGGTTGAAGCAGGGAGGGCATTTTCAGGACCACCACTGCTGAATCCCTGGGGAGGTAACTGAGTTACAGTTTTAAGAGGAGAGAGGGAAAACAAGGTCAAGAGAAAGAATAAATCTGTGGCCCTGAACCCACCAAACTTGGAGCTCTGCACAGGGGAAATTATTTCTAATTATTGACATTTCGGACCCATGACGCCGCTGAAAGAGTGGACTTGGGGATGGTTCCTGTGAGAAGGATCAGCATGTGTTTCTACGATTGAACAATGTCCCATAACAATGTGCAGCTATTTTAAAAGCAGAGGGATGACTCACAGCCTCCAGCAGCGGCCGCCGGCCATGATAGCAGCTGTGTCCTCTGGGGAGGCCGGCCTGAGTTCGGCTCCCATCGCAGTGACCAGCTGTGTGACTCGGAGCTACTTGCACATCCCGCTGCATTTCGTTTTCCTCCTCCGTAAACGGGGTGTTGTGAGGATCGGCAACGCAGTGGATGCGTAAGTCAGCACAGTGCTCGTTTATCCATGCCAAAGAAACCCGGCTTCTAACCACCTGCTTCGTTACATTGTAGTAACGATGAGTAGTTTAACAGTCAACTTTCAAGGCTATAGGTTTTCCTCTGATTACTGCTTTAGTCTGATGCTCTAAGTTGTTAACACGTGGTGTTCTTACTATCATTGTCTTTAAGCAGATTTTTATTGTAGATTTTTTTGTTTTAATTTGACCTGAGAGTTTCTTGTGAGTGTATATATGTGTGCATGTGAGTGTTTTTCAAATGGTTAGACTTTTTTAATATTTATTATTAAATCCTGCATGTACTATAAGGCCAAAGAATGTGGATAATTTACTTTTTAAAACTTGTTAAACTTTTCTTTACAGTCTAGCATATAATCAATTTTGTAAGCATTCCATGGGCATTAGAAAAGAATCACACTTTCATTTATGTAATGCCAAGCTTATTGATTTTGTGACTCAAATGCTGTATTCATATATGCACAGATACACCCATGTGTCTGTGGTGTGCGCATATTTTGGGCACACACACACGAATTCTGGAGGAGACTTGCCGAGGGCCCCGTGCAGCTATGTCGCTGTCGCATTTACTTTTTATTTCCGACAGACTTTTGCTTCGTGGACGTCGTGCGGTATTGCTTTGGGTACTGAAATGCGCAGTCATTAGATCTTCTCAATCAACTGTGATTTCTTCAGGATCAATCACCCCTCTTCGCCTCGGTCACTGTTTTCTGCCCCGAGTTCTGCCTCACACCGCTACCCCTGGTTCGCCCCGCCCACATCACGGCTGTATCCCAGTACTCGCGGAGGGTCTGGGCTGCAGTCCTGGGGCGAGCGAGGGAGCTGAGGGCCGTGAGCGCATCACGCCGCTTTGCCATCCTCCTCCCCACCGCTGGCCAGGTGGTGTGTTCCGAAATTTCCTGGGCCGACGTCATGAGGCCTTGCCGAGGCTGGACATTGGCCTGCCCCTAGCTGTGTTTTTATATCACTGTTATGTTCTTATTAAGCACCCGCAGGAGAATTCTCTGTTTAGCCTTAGCTTTTTATACCAAGGACTGTTGCTTTTTAAAATTTCTTTTTCTGTCCCTTAGTTATCTTGTGATTTGGGGGCAGGGGTGTGTATGTGTGTGTACAGATAGACATGCAGACGCACAGCACAGTGAATAAACAAAAACTGAATTCATCCAAGTGGGTTCTTCTGGACGTGATTCCTTAGACCTCTTAAACTGCATCGGTTGGTGAGAAACACAAGAATTCATTCATCTCCTTTATGTCCTGTTATTTTCCCCATGGGTAACAAGGGAAAAAAATCCTCGTTGCTGAAGAGTGCACGGACCGGAGATGCTGAAATCTTGCCGGCATTCAGTTTGGTTGTCGCGCAGATGTTCGACTGATCGTGGAATGATCTGTGTGAAAAGCTAGTCAGGATTGGAGCTGAAGTCCAAGCAGTATCTCAGTTTTCCACAATCGCCCTTTACAGCTTCCAGCAGAGCAGCTCCATTTTGTGCTGTTTTGTCTGGTTAGTGGGGAACACTCACCGTCATTAAGCACCTTCTTTACTTTCAGGGATCTATCTTCTGGACTTAATCTACATCGATTCTGCATACCCTGCCTCAGGCAGCATCATGGAAAACGAACAAAGGTCCAATCAGATGAACAACATCCTCCGAATCATCGCTGACTTACAGGTCTCCTGCAGCTACGGTGAGTGCCCTGACTGCGGGCGTTGGGAAATGCCACGTCCCTGAAATTCAGGTCCTGCACCTTATCAGTGAGAAGGCTTTATCTTGAGCATCACACATGTGCTCGATTTTTTACATACATGCTTGACCTTCACAGACCGTGCAAACTAGATGTCACCATCTTTGTATTGCAGGTGAGGAAACTGAGGCTTAAAACAGGTCGATCACTTGTCTACCTGATCACATGTTTAGTGAGTGGCCGAGTCCAGGTGTGCCCGGCTCTCAAGCCAGAATATTCATGAGCTTTGTGGGCAGCTCCTGGGCAGCTCTCCTGCAGGCAGACTTGGGGGCCCTGGCTCCTCCCCCTTGGGGCTCTGCCGTGTCCCCGGGCCCCTCCAGAGCCCTCCACTGAACTCTGCAGGACGGTGCAGGAATAGAGAGCATCACGTGGGACTAGTAGGTTTTGTGGGCCAGCCCCGTGTGTGGCTCTCATGACTCCTGCTGAGGAAGGCTGGGAAAGGCAGTCTGGCTGTGGGTCTGGAAGGAAGAGGGAAATGATGTGGCAGACGGCTTAGCCAGGCCCTGCCAACCGTGGCCAGACCCACAGTGGGACCGTGAAGGGGGCGGCCTGAAATAGGGCGGGGAGACGGTCGTTGGGGAAGGGGCAAGGAGCTGGGCAGTCAGAACGCCGGGAGGGTCATCCGTGTGGGCATTAACGTCACCTGAAATGATGGCGGGCTTGTCAAGTAGGTGGGCAAGCATGAGAGGCTTGCCAGATGACCCCAGTGGAAACTGTTTTAGGACCCAGACACCTGCTTGTGGCCTGTTCTGGAGGCCACCTTTCCCCAAAGACCCATCTTCCCCTGACCAAAGAACCGCGGTGGCCTTGGGGTGCGATGTCTGTGGCCCAGCCACCTGGCGGCACTCTGTGAGGGCAGAGCCCAGGCTTGATGGCCGCTCTGTGCCCAGTGCCCGATGTCTGGTGCCAGAATCAGCGATTCCTGCGTTTCTCATCTGGGACCTGGAGATGGGAAAGACTGACGCCTCTGGGTTTCGTCCACCTCTGGCAGATCACCTAACGACCCTGCCCCACGTGCAGAAGTACCTGAAGTCCGTGCGCTACATCGAAGAGCTCCAGAAGTTTGTGGAGGACGACAACTACAAGTGAGTGCCCGCTCCCCCTCCCGGCCCGGCACATGCAGAATGCGTGTGCAAAGAATGCGACCGTGACGCCGCTGGGCCCCCAGTGGTGCCATCTGCCCCAGGCCCCCAGGCCCCCAGGTTCCGAGGAAGGTGTTTTGTGAACTTCACAGCTTGGCTCTCCCAAATTGCGTGGGTAATGTGGATTTGGACTCCAGGCTACGCGAGGTGCAGGCGCCAGCTCTCACCAGTGGTTCCCAGTGCTGGGTGGAAGGACAGCTTTCTAGCCGTATCTCCGGGCTGGCAAACAGAGTTCTCCAAGAGTCTGTTTCCTAGACGGGGCAGCTCCCTGCGGCCCCCACCTTCCGCAGGACCCTCGCTGGCTGGCACTGGCTGAGGCCCCATTCCCATCCCAGGCAGCCCCTACGGAGTAGAGTGAGTTCCCTGAAGAGCTCTGGGGGCGCCCTTCGGCCTCATCTTCCGCTCACCTTGCTCTGGCTTTTGGTTCCGTCTCCGTCGGTGGCCCCTGGGAACGTATACAGCATTTCCGCCTATTGAGAGGCGGGCAGAGGGTGTTTCCCGTCCACTCTGCCGTGTTGATGGGACACCTTCTTGGCTCGTTTTGAGCCTGAGGTCAGCCATGAGCCTCAGTGTGTATTCATACAACCTGACGCATCGAGGCAAGTCTCAGCCGTCTTGTAATTTGATCGTTTGCCCCCCGAATGTCACCTTTACTGTGTCCTTTTAAATCCCATCTTACTCGTCACCTCTGGTACAGACACCGTAGTTCCTTTGTCTCCTGTTAGCCATTGTGTTCGTTTTAACGTCTTCCACCTCGGGGTCTGAGAGTTTGATCAGCCCGATTGCTCCTCATCTCGGTCACTGAAAACTGTAGAGGACCCTGGTTGTTAGAGACACCCCCCAGGTTCCCCACGACCTGCTCCGCAGGGCCCTCGGAACGGCTGTGCACACAGCCCCGCATCTGCCAGCCCCACGCCAGCGGTCCTCGGCCCTGGCTGCAGACCGGTCACCCCAGAGGGCTGCTAACTCTCTGGGTGTCTGGGGTGGAGCCTGAAAATCTGGGGCTCTTCAAAGGTCCGCAAGTGGGTCTACTGATTGGTTATAACTTTGGGAACAAGACATAATATCTTTAGTTGTTTTTGTATGATACTTTGTTAAAATCAAATATGAAATTCCAACCTATTACGTAATAGTAACAACAATAGATGAAAGCCAGAAAATGTCATTAAAAGTATGTTTGCCACAAATTGAGCTCATTTTACTTACAAAGCACTTGCTGTGCTTAAAAATGGACCCTGGAGTGTGAAATTATTCCCACGTAGGTTCTGGGATAATATTTTCCATTCCTATGCCGGTAGCACCATTAAAGAGACAGTAGTTTTTCATTAACACTAATATCCCTTAAGGAGAAAAATGTAAACTTCTGACCATGAGATAATCCTTGGACAGGCCACAGGCAGTGAGTCACTGCTCCGTCCTCCTGAAGGACTGCGAGCACCCCCAGCGTTTCACGCCGAACCGCAGCCAGCCTGGACTTCACAAGGGCCCTTTGTTGTCGTCCACGTGGACAAGCCCAGGGAGGGAGCCTGCGTTCTCGGCCCCCCGGGCCCAGACCCTTGAGGGAGTCCCTCCCCAGGCAGTGGGTCCCTTCCCTGGCTCTGAGTGGCAGAGAGGTCGGGGCCTGTGGTTCTGTTCGAGGAACCCGCACTCCACAGCCCAGCGAGAGACTCGCTACCCACCCCCCAAGGGCACAGCTGCTGAGCTGATACCTGGACGACTGCGCTTCCAACACCCCGCCCCCTCTGCTTTGGAGACACTCTGCCGGGAGGTCCACCCAGTGCTTTGTTCTTCTCAGCCTTTATTCTGTGTTTTGTTTTGTTTTTTAAAGAAAACTTAACAATTACCCAAGTTCCCATTAGCATTAGGTGAACACAATTTTGGACAGTTTTCTATGCACAGAAAGTACATACGTATATACGTAGAGGAGGACGACGGATGGGTGGGTGCGAGACTAGAGTCTGTTCAAGTTGAATCAGGCTACACTTGCTATTTTTAATTAACAGTGTAGACTTAAGTTTTATTTTAATTTAACCAGAAAAAAAAAGCGGAAATAAAACATAAGGAATTGCTACTCTTCACATAAACATTTCCCCACCCCAAAAGGTATTATTTCCTGAAAGAGCTTCTAAGATGAACCCAGAGTTCAGGAAACCACGGGTGGGATGGAGGCCGTCAGCTCTGTCCTAACTCGGTTCCCACCGCGAACTCGGGCACGGAAGGCGAGGACGCTGGCGCTCTCCCGCCCTGCCCCCCACTCCTCCCCCTTCCAGGTCTTGGTCAGCCGCATGGTTGCCCCTGCGTAGCCCAAGCTTACAGCCTGCACATCGTGTTCGGGAATTACAGCTCCTACTGTGCGGCGTTTTCCAACAGGTTCGGTTCTTTCCACCTGCTGTCCCTGCACAGCTCCTCCTCCATTCCCGAAGTCTTTACTTTAAGTCGGTCCCTCGTCTGCGTGACGTCAGTAGGCTTTCACGAGTCGTGCATGCTCCGATTTCTTTCACGGACACGCCTGCCCCCGGCTCGCTGGGCGGAGCTCCTGCGCATCCCTCCCCCAGGACAGGCAGACCCTGCCCCGCCTCCATCCGGCCTTGTATGATGCTGTGGAGAAGCCTCAGCTCAGTCCGATTTTTGACTCTTGTTAAGGATCTTGTTCTGTCTTCCTGGTGGGTGAAGAATTCCTTGACGTTCAAGAAATTCATGACAAGGGGCATGCCGACAGTGGGGGGTTTGTAGCGTATTTCCCTGGAACATGGGGCGCTCTCTCTTCATTTCAGAGGAATCCTTTTGGTTTGTATCTTTGGCTCCTTCTGCGCCGTTTCTTGGGATTCTCTCCTCCAGGGATTCTAAGAATCCACATGGCGGACGCTGTCAGCCTCCCACGTCCATTAGCTTCTGTCTAATCTCTGTCTTTGCGGCCAGTCGCCGGATGGTCTGTTTCTACTTAGGCGTTCGTTCAGCCCTTGGTTTGTTCCCCTCGGTCCCCAGGCTCCTGTTCGTCTCGCCCCTCCGTTACCGCATTCTCAGGTCTTGTTTCTATTCAGCCTGCGTTCCGCGTTTTTCCGCTGCTCGGCGCACTCCCGGGGGTCTCCCCGTCCTCCCCGGGGCTGCCCCAGGGCTGCGCTCTCTCTCTCCTTTTCCTGTGGGAAGGGTGCTTGCTGGGCGGCCAGTGCCCTTCCTTTTCATCTCTCTCCCACTCGAGAGGCCCCATCTGGATGCTCCCTGGCCACGAGAGAGGGAGGGACATCAGATCCCGCTCCCACGGGTGTGAGGTGGGCTGGTTCTCCTGCAGGGTGGTGCGGTCCATGGGTTCTTAGTCTTTCCCTCCTAGCACCTGGGGGAACGCAGGCGCAGACTCCACGAGGACGGGAGCAGGCGGTCTGTGTCAGGTATGGGGGCTCTGTTTAAAGACCTCCGTCAGGGTTTCCTCCGCCCCGTTGGAGGCCGTACCCCATTCCAGAACAGCAGAGTGCCTCAAGTGTGTGATTCTCCCCCAAAGGAGGCTTCATTTCCTCAGAGCATCCACCACGCTTTCCCTCCGCCCCGGCCGGCTCGCCCAGCCGCGGGGCCGTTCGGAAGAGCGGTAGGTAAGGACCCGCTGAGCCCCGCAGAGAAGTCTCAGAGGGCAGGACAGGAGCTGCGCCATGTTGCAACTCTTGCTTAGACCTCACCATCCTCATTTTCTTTTCTTGGCTGCAAGTTTCTGAAGTTCATGGCTTTAGTTCAGGCCCCTTCCCTTGTTGAGGAGCATCTGGCGAGTTTGTTTACGCCCAAGCTTTCATAATTGTTTGTTGGTTTTGGTGGGAGAGGGAGAGTCTGGCATCTGGCTTCACTCTGTCATCTTCACCTGGAAGTTCTCAATTAATGTTTTTTTTAAAGATTTTTATTTATGTATTTATTTACTTACCTGTTTATAGAGAATGGGGGAGGGAGGGAGAAAGAGCGGGAGAGAAATAGCGATGTGAGAGAGAAACATCTACAGTTGCCTCTCGTGCACCCGCAGTCGGGGGGGGCCTGGCCCACAGCCCAGGTGTGTGCCCTGACTGGGATTTGAACTGGCGACCTTTCAGTTTGCAGCATGACACCCAACCCACTGAGCCACACCAGTCAGGGCTTAATTAATCCTTTTGAAAATAATAATAATACTGAGGTGCCAATCCTTATAACGTGCCCATTGCCACCTGCATCTCTGGGGACAACTGAGAGGGAGTGTGTGATATTCAAAACCCCACCTGGCCAGTGTGGCTTGGTTGGAGTGTTGTTCCGTAAACCAGAAGGTAGAAGCTTCAATTTCCAGTCAGGGCTCATGCCTAGGCTGCAGGTTGGGTCCTGAGTCAGGGTGCCTACAAGAGGCAACCAACTGATGTTTCTCTCCCTCTCTCTAGCCCTCCCTTCCCCTCTCTCCAAAATCATTAAGCATGTCCTCAGGTGAGGATAAAAACAAAAAGAAACAAAACAAAACCGGTTCGGGTCCAACCGCTCTGCGGTGTGACGCCCTGCTCCGCCTCGCCGGCCGCCCTGTGAACCGGGAAGCTCCGTCAGCTCCCCGTTCCTCCGCTCCCTCCTTTATCGGACAGGGTCACGTGCCTGTCGAGTTCACGGGGTTGGCTTCAGAATGAACACGTTGGTGACCAGCAGGTGATGGGCCGTGATTACTCTTTTCGCTCTGTCATCCTTAACCATTATTTCTTGGTCACAGAAGTCCCCCAGGGACTGGGAAGGAGGTGGCTGTGATCTGGAGCAGACCTCAGAGTATTCCTGGGATTCATGACCATAACTGTCCTTACAGCAATCTGGTCTGCCAGGGACCAACACGGTCACGCTCAGTCCCCCCTCCGATGCAGCAGAGCCCGCCTGACCTTGTGAAAATCCTTGTTTTCAGGCTGTCGCTCAGAATCGAGCCCGGAAGCAGCTCTCCAAGACTCGTCTCTTCCAAGGAAGACCTCGCAGGTATTGTAGCCTCGCCGTACCGCGTGGGGCGGGCCCGCTAGCAGCCCACGCGTGCGGCTGCCGGGGTTGGTCCTGACTGTGGGGCCCAGGGGTGCAGTTCAGTGTGCAGGTTGGCAGGCTCAGCTGTCCCTGCTCACGGCCCTCCCACACCAACCTGCCCAGGCTCCTGATCCCACGGAACTCCCAGGGGACACCCCTGGGCTGGGGCTCCCTGGAGGAGCCTGGGACCTAAAAGCCCCAAGAGAGGCAAGATCAGAACCCCGAGTTGGGAGCACGCACAGCGTAGGTAGAGAAAACCCCAGGACCTTCTCCGGGTCACCTGGGCCCTTCTCATCAGGCCCAGTGCCCTGGAGCTGACATGGCCTGGAGGGGCGCGCAGGGCACCGGGGTGTTTGGTGCCACCAGCCGCAGACGGCTCAGCTCCCTGGAGCACCAGTTCTGTTCACATATTTGAGGCACACACTCAGTGTCCCCTAGCGATTAAAGACCCGGCTTCGAAGTCAGCCCAAGCTGTGCTGTTTCCTAGTTTTGTCCTCTTACTTGTCTGGTCATTGGTGGCTTCTGCCACACAATGGAGGCAATACCAGCGATCACCTTGCAGGGTTGCTGTGATGCCCGGGCAGGTTCGCACCTGTAAAGTGCTCTGCCCATGTGGACACATTGTGAAAGTGCTTCGTCGTTATCGCTGTGACGGTTTCCCTCCACCCATATTCCAACCAGCTGCGTGACTGGGGCTGAGCACTGCTGCTGCCCAGGGAGGGACCAGTCTGAGGCCAGCGGCCCCCTGTGCTCCCTCCTCCTGGTGTGAGCTTGGGCCACACCAGCCTGGGTTCTGGGTCACTGCAGCATTGGATGGCACCTCCATCCCTCTGGAACTTGGTTTCCTTACCTGAAAAACGAGGGTAGTGGAACCCCATCCAGGGTCATCGGCAGGTCAGAATGGAGGTGATACTTAGAAGGCACTCCGTGTCGCCTGACATGCAGCGAGTGTTCAGGGAGGGGTGGCTGTTGCAAGCTGCTGCCCGGTGATGTGGCACCCCCGGCCTATTGGCCTGCTCAAGCCACTCGCTCCATTGTCTGGAGCCCAGCCAGCACGGTGGTTACGTCTGCTGCCAGGCACAGGACCATGGAGGCTGCAAGAGGCAGTTACGGCCTCTCATGAGCACCAGCCAGCGAGGCCTCCGCCCTGACTCCCAGGGTTTTTTCCCATGCTCCTTTTCTTCTCCAGCCTCTCCGGGCTCCACCGTGCAGGCTGGGCCCTGCCCCAGGCAGCCCTGGAGGCCCCATAGTGACCTAGCGGAAGGAGACACTGGTTGGTCCACAGAGCCTTGGGATGGTCCGCCATTCACATCTCAAGAGACAGAGTGCTGGCCTCGGCCAAATTTTCACAGGGTTCCGTGAGCCAGGTATCGAGGCCACACAAGAGGTGACCCGCTAGCAAAGGCGACCAGAAGTAAGCCCCTGGTGCTGGGCCTGTCTCTGCCGCCTCAGCTCCACCCCTGTTCTGGAAGCCCTTCCCCTCTCAGCCTGCAGTGCCCCTTCCGCGTGCTCAGCCACCGACACCTGACCTGTGGGGGACAGGGGCAGGGGTGTTGGGGATGTCGGAAATAGCAGCAGGGTCCTATAGGAATTGTCGGGGGCCACGGAAGGAACAATGGGAAACGCTAGCCACGCCAGACTGTCTCTTCAGGAGGTGGTGCCGGAATTCTGGAGCAGAGAGTGACTCGAACGTGGAAGTGCTCTGCCCTCCGAGTCTCCCCCAAACGAGTGGGAGTAAGCCTCCGCAGCCTTACGTGCGTGGTTAATGCGCGTTAGCAGGAGAAGCCACGTCTCCGGCTTCCCTGGGTGCCCCGAAGTCCCCGTGGCCACCCTTCCTCTCTACCCTCCCGGCAGCACTGGAGGATTCATGTCCCAGGGCCCCTTCCTCCCCCAGCCCAGGTTAGTACCACCACCTCCTGCTGCTCACGGGAGGGTTGTAGAGCAGCAGCCCGGCTCAGAAAACTAACACTGCTAACTGGGGGCCTTAAGGACTGGGCCCTCCACAGGCTCTGGGGCCGGAAGGGAGGGGCTGCATTTCCCTTCGACCCCTGCCTAGGATGGAAACCAGTGCCTGGAGCCGGACCCCACCCCTGGCCCAGCCTCCTCAAGGTCGGCCAGACTCCCCTTCCACCCCACCCACCATCACCTCCACCTGGCTCTATTGTTCATGTGAAACCCGGCGCTCAGCAGGTTAAGGAACCTCCAGCACCAGCGGGAATCCTGGCAGGGAACAGAACTGCCCCCGAAGGCCCACAGGAAGGGACGGAGGGAAGACGAAGCGGGAGCAAGAACGAGCGCTGCACGCAGAGAGTGGCGTGGCGCCCAGCAGCTCCAGCAGAGGGACCCGGGGCAGGGGAAGTGTTCCCATGTCCAGCGATGGCTGCGTCCCAGAGAGGACTCGGGTGTGAGGGGTCACACAGAACCCGAGGCTCCTGCCACGGCTCAGTTCCACCCTCTGTAAGGGGCGGGCAGACACCTCCCTTGCAGGTGGTCGCAGGAGTTCACTGACACCCCAGGTGTGAAACCCTGAGCACTGAGCCCGACACACAGAGCTCGTTCAGCACGCGCAACATCTGTTGTTAGGAGGATGTTATTCTTGTCAATGTTGGGGTTCCGATTAGCGTCGAATCACCCTTCAGGTCTTAGCAAGATGTCACTGCCTCGGGGAAGCGTTCCCTCCCACCTAGCCCCGCACCTGTCCCAGACCAGGTCAGGCCACCTCCCGGCCCCATCCCCCACCCTGCCTGTTACACCAGGGGTTGGCACACAAGGGCCAAAGCCACTGCCCCTGTCTGTGTCGGAGCACAGCCGCACCCATCCATCGACTGTTGTCCGTGGCTCCTCTCACACCGCAGCAGCGGAGTCGAATGGTTGGGACAAAGACAACCGCCCCTCCCCCGACCCCATCCCCCCCACCCCCTGCCTGGCCCTGCAAAGCCTAAAATACCCATTAGCTGGCCTTCCACAGAGTTCCCCGCTTTACAACTCTCCGTAGCACTTTCTTCCTGCACATCAGATGGTTATCTGTGCTTGTTTGTCCCGGGCCTGCCTTCCCGCCCCCTCAGACCGAGGTCCCCGGGAAGACCCTGTCTCCTGCCCTCATCCGTTCAGCCCCAGCCTCTGAGCTCCTCGCTGGGCCCCGAAGGCACCTGGTTCTCGGAGGAGCTCCAGAGCCGGGACTGCTGACTCCACACTCCCTCCCAGAGAGGTGCTGATGCCAGCAGTGTTCACGCTGCGGAGCGAGCCGGCTCGCAGGGGTATTTCCCACCAGTTCCCCGAAGCCCCGCTGCAGCCCTGGACCAGGATGCTAGGGCTTTCACCGGTCACCAGAGGGCTCGGCAGGGTCTGGAAAGCTCCGGACTCGCTCGGTGGTCCTGGCTTCCCACCCCCAGCCTCAGATGGCAGAGAGGTGGTGCCTCTGCAGCCCTGGGACAGCCAGGGGTCTCTGGAGGGCAGGGCCGGAGGGGCAGCTCCGAAGAGGCCTGCCCTGGTCTGGCAGTTAGGCTGGGCTGTGTGGCCAGAGCCCGCCCAGACCCCGAGACAGGGATGTGCCTCTTGCCCTCCGGGAATGGCAGGGGCGCGGCCCCCCTCAGCTCCTCAGGAGGGGCTCGAGCTGCCGCTCTGGGCTCTCTTCCCAGCAGTCAGGCACCCCCACACCTGCCAAGGAGAGGCCCCAAGATGCGTTCGTTCGTTCTCTCCTTCAAGACTTCGTGCCAAGGGCCTGTTGTGAGCCAGGGGGCCGCATGCCGAGGAACAAGGCACAGAGCTGCCCTCATGGAGCTGGTGCATGAGTGTGGGGGCAACAGGTGGCAGAAGCCATGAGGGGGCAAGGCGTGGCGTGTCGAGGGGCTGGCCGACAGGAGGCCGGTGGGAGCTCCCCGACCCCTATTTGCGGCCGCGCCCCCTTTTCTAACCAGCTTGCTTGCCTGGGGTACAGGGATCGCAGCCTCTGGTGTTGGGAGCAGCCCTGGTCGTGGGTCCCTTTGAGGCCTTGGTTAATTTCAATGTGGTCCCCGCACTCCCCCGCCCCCCGAGACCTGCCCCCACTCTGCGCCCTGGGGAGTGGCTATGCCGGCGGCTCCCCGCCGACCAGCAGACAGCCTGGGAGAAAGGAAGTGCAGAAACCTTCTCCGTTTCTCGTCCAGCAGACAGGCAGGCTGGGAACGCCACATTTTCGGTTTCCCCCGTATATGATGTTTCGTTTGTGTGGATGAAATAATATTTTCCTGGAGAGCAAGAATTATAAAGAACACTGACCCCCGGAGAGGGCAAGTCATGTTTGCGTGTGCCTTGGAACTGGTGAAGACAGCCGGGGACTTTGGGAGCCCCGCCTCCCTCAGGCTGAACCACCCGGCAGGTTCTCTGAAGAGTCCTTGGCAGCAAAGCGAGTCCATGGCAAAGCTCAGCCCGCGCCCCGGGTTTCCGCACTTGTCCCTTCAGCACCGCCCGCCCACACGCCTTTCTGTCTTCCTCGTTTTACCGCCTGCTGAGTAGAAGCCCTCCTGGAGTCAGGCAGTCCGGGTCAGAGCCGGGCTCTGGCACTCAGCGTGGGACCTCGGGCAATGGGCTGCATCCCTCGGAGCCTCAGTTTTCTTCCTGGGGGATGGGAATAGGAATAAATAATTCCCATTGGCTTACTTCTGGGGGCTGAGGCTGTGCTGGAAACACGGTGCCTGGTGCTCGCTTACCGCGCAAGAGCATCCACTCTTGACACGCTGATGATGCAGGGGCAGCGTGCGGCAGAGTGAGTCTGGTGGCACGGAACACCCATTCTGTTGCACGCATAGATTCTGTGAGTCAGCGAGCTGGATAGGACACAGCTGGGCAGCTTGCCTCTGCTCCACGGTGTCTGGGGCCGCAGCTGCAGAGACTGGAAGACTGAGAGGGACTCGAGACCCAGGGCTGGAGCCTCTGGACCTGCTTGGTGCTGGCTGTCAGCTGGAACTGCAGCTGGGGCAGAGCGTGTGGGTGCCTGCTGCCTCCTGGGGGCCCAGGGCCACCTCACCGCGTGGCAGCCTCAGGGTCCCCAGACTCTCGTGGCAGCAATTCCCCAGGCAGGATGTCCCACAGGCAGGGCGGAAGCTGCCTCGCAGCATCTGTATGACCCCCCTCGGAAGCCACATAGCCTGGCTTTTGCCACCGTGTGCAGGTCAAAGCTGTCGCAGAGGCCGGCCCAGGTCCAGGGAGGGGGGACGTGGACATGACCACTCACTAAGAGCAGCGTCAGGGGATCCGTGTACATGTGCTAGAGCCACCAGGCAGCCGGTTCACAGCAGGGACCGAGGCTCAGAGGACAGCAGTGACAGCTAACCTGTGCTGAGCACGCACTCCCTTCCCCGCACTGCCCCTGCGTTCACTCAGTGACCCTCGCACCCGCCCTGTGACCTGGGGCGCTGATCTCCTCATTCTCCGGGTGAGGGGGCTCACCTCATGCAGGGAGGAGTGGGCAGAGCCTCTTGCTGAGCCCAGGGGTCTGGACTGATCACACCTGTACTGACAGCGAAAGAAGCGGGGTGCAGACGAGGGCTCGACGCCTGCTGCCCCTTGCATCGCGTGCTGTACGCGCCCTGTCCCGGATGATGGCCTCGGCACACCTGTGACCTTCCTGCAGACACTTTGAGGCACACACAGTTCAAGCTCGGTCCTTAGAAGGCTGGTTCTGTGTAAGAATCAGACTCCAAACCCCGATTTGTCATAAAATCCCTCTCTTGCCCTAGAGAGAGCCTGGCCGGGGGCTTCAGGCTGACTGCCTGAGGCGGGAGAGCGGGGGTGCTGGGCTCTTGTCCATCCCTCAGCGTTCCCTGCCGCTCTCAGCTTGCTGACCACGGGCGACTGGAGGGAAGGACAGTCTTAGCGGTGGGTGCTGCTATCTTGGGACACAGGTGACAGCCCCAGGTGGCAGCTGATAACACTAACGCTTCTCTTACCTGGGCTTTTCAGAGAACCCAGAGGTCTCCTGCCCTGGGCAGGTGCAAAACCATTCCAGGCCCCACCGTGGCCCCTTCCATGGCCCGCCGCGTCCGCCCCATCCAGCCCCGTGCTATTTGGGTCCTCTCAGCTCCATGCCAGCACTCCTCACAGGGGCCACCTTGGTCCTTGGAAGGCCACGCTTTCCTTGTCCCAACAGATCTTCAAGTGCAGCTAAGCCCAGAGCGGCTACCACTGTCCTGTGGCTATGGCCATGTTGGCTTCTCAGGCCCAGGGTAAGACACTGGTTGTCCCCTGGGTCTCCCAACTGCTGGGGACATATTTCAAGCTCCCCAAATGGTCTGCGGGGAGCCCCCACACTATGACTGAGTAGAAGAAATGGCCCTATTGGCGAGGGGTGGGGACCCCCCTTCCACGTACTCCTCTTTCCTCCCTTTATTCTCGGAATGGGTGAGGGGCCCCTAGGTGAAGGGCTAGAGGGCTGGGAAGCCAGTTTTCACCGATTCCCCCTGGAAGCATACTGCCTAGTCTGGAAATGTCCTGCCCTGTAGCCTGGTATGTCAAGGTCAGGCTGAGGAGCCAACCTTGGTTCTGCCTGGTTCTGGTTGAGCCTGGTTCTGCCCGATTCTGCCACCCTACTGTGGCCCAGCGCCTCCTGTGGCACCAGTGGTGTCCCTGGCATTCCTTGCTCCCTGTAGCCTGGGAATCTAGGCCCTCCCAGCTCTGAGGGGGACGTCTGGGCCTCACCCCAGTTGAAGGGTGATCGCTCACAATAGAGACCCGTGAGAGCCGCATGTGTAAGAAACAAAGAATGTGTGTGAATGTGAAAGGGATCAGCTCCCAGGCTCGACCATGAAACCTGGCCAGAGAAAGGTTTCAACACAAACAGGCTTTCTGTGCAGAGGGACCCATGTGTCCCAGCAAGCCGCAGGGCTCTGGCGGACCCAGAGGAGGGCCAGTTCCTGCCCTGGGAACAGGGTCTGAGCGGGCGCAGGAAAGAACCGCACCCTCCCCCTCAGGTTGGATGGAAGGACGCCCTGTGCATCACACACCCGGGAGGGCGGTGCTTTCAAGAGCTCCAGGTCACGGCAGCTGTCACTCCCCTTCTCCAGTGAGGAGACTGGGCCACGAGCTCCCAGCTCCACCCTGGGCAGAGGCAAGACTGGAACACAAGTCTTGTGACTCCAAGTCGAGTCGTTTCCTCTCTGCCACAGCTGCCTCCCATTAATTTCCAATGCGTGAGACTTGGAAAGCACCCCCAAAGGCAGCAGTGGGGCTGCCAGACTGCTTAAATCGGGCAGTGCTGACCCAGGGCAGGGCTGCTCGGATGCTGCTGGAAACCCGTGGGAACGAGGCTCCCGATCCCAAGCCCGTGTCCTCCTTGGCAGAGCCGCCGCCTCTGCAGCCGTGAGCCCCACGCCCAGCCCCTCGGCACACACGCTGTACTCCACTCACCCTGCCCTGCGCAGCGCAGCGCACTGGGATGCAGCCCCTGCCTCCCAGGGGTCTGGCGGGAGAGCCAGGCAGTCAACAGGGAATCCCACTTAATCCTTAGTTACAGATGAGCAGGCGCTGCGGGTCGCCCAGGCAAGCTGCAGGCCTTCCGAGAGAAGGGCAGGGGGTCTGGGCTCAGGAGGAGGGGGCACCACCCTCCTTGTGAGAGCTCACCCTGTAAAGCATGGATTCGGCTCGCATCTCAGTGACAGCCCTCACTGTGGTCGAATTGAACCCCTCAAGGCAGGAGATCACTAGTTCTCTCCCTCTATTCACTCTCTTCTCCCAAGAGAAACTTCCAGGGTGCAGAGGAGCGCATTCCTGGGGCATGCCAAGCTGTCTGTGGTGGTCCCAGGCTCTGGCACTGGCTGGCTGACGCGGGTGGCAGGCGAGGCCCCTCCGGTTGGCTCTCTGGAGACCCGGACCGGAAGAAGGCAGAGCACTGCTGTGCGTTCCAGCCGCAGAGACGGGTGCTGCCAGCACGGCCACCTCTGGGAGGGAAGACACACTGGCTGAGGCCGGGGGCTGCCGGGCCAGGAGAACAGGGCTTTGCTTCTGAGGTGCCTTCCTTTAGAATTACAAACGAAGCAAGATCGCAAGATCGCATTCCCCGTGCACCTAAAATGATGCCTCTCCCAAGTAGCTGTTCTGGTGACCCTGATTTACACAAGGTCCTTTGTCCTCTCCTCATCCCACAAATGCCCCGTTGTCCTGGCTTCCTGCCCCAGGCCTTCCCTCTTCTTACTGAGCTTACAACCCTGAATGATCTCACTCCTGCCTGGGGCTCCATGCACCCTTGTGCTGTCTGTCACCTCATACACATCTGTCCCCAGCTGCCATCTGTCTCCTGAGCGTCGCACCCATCTACCCAAGGGCCTCCCAACATCAGCCCCAAACTGAATTTCTCATCGTCCGTCAGTGAATGGACCAGCCTCCACTGAGGGGTACCTGCATACCCCGCTCCCACCCGCCCCCCCCCCCCCGCCGCTGGCCCACCCCCTAGACATCTCCCACCCCGTCTCCCCCCCAGCCTGTCGTCTCGGCCACGTGCACGTGCTTTCCAGCCAGAGTGAGCTTTCTAGGGTGCAAATCTGCACACTTTACTGCCCCCCCAAAAAATCTCCACATCTTCCCCTCCTCGCACTCGAGGCCCCTCCCCAGACCCCGCAGCCCCACCCCTTTCCCTCAGCACCCAGGCGCATGCGTTCCCCATCCTCAGCTCCTCAGCTAGTTCCTCCGTGGCTTTTTCTGCCGTCTCTCGTCTCGGGGTCTTTGCGTGTGCTGCTCCCTCTGCATCTGCTGCCGCTCTGCCGGAACTCCTGGCCACCCGGAGGTCAGACCCTCGGGTCCTCCACGGCTTCCCAAGCCCTCAGATGCACTGGTCACAGCCCCACTGCTCACCAGCTGCTCTCCTGGGAAGCTCCGAAACCCTTCCGACCTCAGGGCCCACATCTCAGCGCGGAGACAACGGCAGTGCCTGCGTACAAGGCAGAGCACCACCTCCGGCACTTCGTAGATGCTCACTGAATGTCAGCCATTGGCATCACCACCATCGTTATTGCCAGGGTAGTTCTACTGTTGGTGCCGTTGCTGCTGGTACCCAATTTGTTGTTAGGGTTCTCCTATCGAAGCATGTGTCTGTCCGGGTGTGACCTCCTGGCTCCTGTCCCTGCCCCACTAGACTGCGAACCCCAGCACAGCAGCTCCCCGGTGCGGCCTGGCTGTGCGGCACCCGGCCTGGACCAGGGAACACTCACTGCAGGAGGGAGGACGGGGCACGAATCCTTTCCTCCTCTCAGGGGTCTGCCAGGTCAGGCCACTGATCCCGCCAGGTCAACATACAGTTCAGGCTCAGAGGTGCAAGGTGACTTGCCCTCCACTCAGCCTGCAAGTGGCAAATACCAGTGGGAGCCCAGGCCTGTCTGCCTCTGGATCCTAAGGTCTTCATCATTGCCATCCATCACCCTTGACCTTGTCCACGTGAGAGTCATGACTAGGAGGCCTGTGCTGCGTTCTCTACCGATCAACAAGTGCTCTGTTGGGCAGCCTGTTGGTTTCTTGAGAAAAATGTAATGAAAACCAGATATTTTTTCCAACATGATATCTCACTCCCCACAGACTGTCAGCTCTCATATATTCCAATAAAACTGCTAAAGAAACAGCCACTTAAAGAGCTTTAAAGATTATTCATGGAAAAATTATGCTGAGGAAAAATAGAGCAATCCTCCGAGATAGTCAAGCCACATGGTCAGTTTTTCCAGCCGTCCGTGCCATATCAGGCCCAGCAGCGGGGACCACACTCTGCTAAGCCAGGCCAGAGCCCCGGCTCATTATCACCGCCCCACCCCTGCCCCTGCCCACAGGACGTGGAGAAAACAGCACTTGTCAGCTGCCCAGCTCAGAAACTGTCTTGGAAGACACGTGTCCCTGGTGCTGTCACATGGTGGCCATCCCAGGCTCAGGGGTGCAGGAACGTGAGGCCTTTCAGTAGCAGAGAGTGTCACTTACCGCCAAAGAGGCCACCCCCATTCCTAGGTCCCAGCTGAATGGAAATTCCTCTGCTTCAGCGTCAGACCCAGGCCGTGGGTCAGCAATGCAGCAGGCGGGAGTGGCCGTGGCCCAGGGCGTCCAAAGCGGCGCTCGTTTGACGCTGGACCCAGGGAGATCGCAGCCACTTCTGCTCGGGCCCCCCACCCTTCCCCCAGCTGCACTGAGGGGCATGTGAGGCCAGGCATGCCTCCCGAGGCCAGGCATGCCTCCCGAGGCCAGGCATGCCTCCCAAGGCCATCCAAAGCTTCGAGAACAGGGGGCAGATCCTGGCCTCTTCCTGGAAGGAGAGTCAAGAGCCCAATGGAGGAGACAGCGGGCGAGTTGGAGGCTTGAGAGAACTGGAAGGTGGTGACGAGAGGCAGGAGCGGGAACCACCGGGGGGCAGATGGGAACTGAGTGAGCAGGGAGGCCCAGGAAGTTACCCGAAGAGCCTTGAGGGCCCAGCTCTCACTGCGCTCACAGCCGGTCACGAGGACACGCCCAGCACCCCTCCAGTGCGTGACCAGGTGTGCTCCGAGCACCCCCTTGGAAACGGCACTAGTGGAAGCGGCCCCTGCATAGGACTCAGTGAACTGGGTGTGGAAGCGTTCAGACGAGCCTGGCACACCGTTGGTGCGTCGCACGTTAGTCTCCTTCACCTTCCTTCCCTCACGAGTAGCAGCTGTCTTACTCGTCGCACGCTGCCCGGAGGAAGCGCTGCCTGACATTCAGCTCACCTCAGATGTGTCGCTGTGTTCCTCCTTCCTCCGGTGTTCATGAATGCCTGGCCTCCGAACTGTAGCGCTCCTCCCCCGCCACGCCAAACCCCTGTGCTCACGTCCTGCGTGCGCGAGACGTACAGGCCTGGGCTCTCTTGCCTGTCAGATGGGCCCGCTAGGTGTGCCCACCTCATGAATTGCAGGCCGTGCGCACAGCATGTGCCGGACGCGGGATGTCCCACCGTGACTATCACCGTTATCGCTGCTACAGCACCAGAGAGTCGAGTTCCATTTCAGACCTCGAGGGAGGAGCCCCGCAACTTGACCTTCACAAAACATTTTCTGAACTCCGGGTGGGAGCCAAAGTGACTCAGGCGGGGAGGCCGCAGTCCCACTGATAAACAAGGCGAGTTCCGCCCTCTGCACGGACTCTGACAGAGCAACATATGCAGAACAAAAACAAAGCCGCGTAGCCTCCATCCTGCCTCTTCCTCCTGGGAGCGGCTGCACGAGACATTTCCTCCAGGACAGAGCTGGCTTTCGCTCCAACTCTGTGAGCAGCAGTTCTTCCGCGGGGCGTGCCCCGGAACCGCTGGGAGAGCCACCGCAGCCGCCCGAGGCCCTGCGGTCGGAGCCCCGTTCGCACGCACTCGCCCGAGGACGCTGGCACCGGCCCCGGGTGAGGGCTGCAGCCTCAAAGAAGCCGGTGGACGGTGTGGAACGGCTCGCCAGGGAAGTGTGCAGCACACGCTTGTGTTTTGGCTGCAGTGTCAGCACCCCCACACGCGGCACCGTAGCCGTCCTGACGTCACAGTGCAGCGCACTGTCCGCGTGGTCGTGCTGGTGGTGGGCGAACAAGCCTACTGCACCGCCGTCGCGTAAGGGTGTCACACATACAAGTACGTCGAGTGCTCGAGACTTAAGAATGGTAATAAATGGCTATGTTACTGGTTTGCGTATTTACTATACTTGTAATCATAATTTTAGAGAGTATTCTTGCCACTTGTAAAAAACCTTTGCTGGAAAACAGTATGCCGAATCACGCCAGCAACAGCCTCACGCATCTCATGGTTTCCGAGCCTTGGCTGCGTCATTTTCTCCTGCGCTCGATTTAATCTCCTGTTGTTTGAACAGTGATGTGCTGTGCGGGCTTGTACCTGAGCACTAGAGCCCAGGAGCGGTGCCATGCAGCCCAGGCGTGTGGCTGCGCCACCCAGGCTTGGTCCAGCGCACTCTGACCATGTGCCGTCGTCAAGCAGCGCATGGCGGTCTTAGGGGTCGGTCTGTCAGAGCCATGTTCGTGAGACGCCGTGTACAAGCTGGAATTGCTACCCAGGACAGTGTGCCCTGTCCCCTGCCACCAGGCTGGGTTGTCCAGGTAGCTTCACCCAGAGGCAATGAAGTGCGGTGGGGACCCTCATTAAGGTTTCTTGGTAGCATCACTAGCGTACCAGGGCTCTGGTGAGAAGCCGATGAGTGTCCGTTGGTTTGGCAAAAATGAGCTCAAAGGAAATGTCATTAGATTTTAGTGCCTTGAGGGGTGAGAGCGAGACAGGAGCAGAGCGACGAGGAGCGTGGGCCTCTGCCGGAGGAAGCGTGATTGGCAGGGAGGAAGCTCTGAGGCCACAGGACCTTATTTTACAGAAAATGGGAGACGAGGGTCTGTTTGTAGGCTGGGGGCAGGGGCCAGAGAGAGACGGGGAAAGTGACGGAGTGCATGCTGAGAGGAAGCAGAAAGGACCGGAGAGGAGAGATTCCCTTGGACGGAGGAGCCCCCCTGCCCCAGGCCCCACAGGAAGGCTGGTGTGGATGGGCTGCACGTGGGGACTGCAGGGCCAGTGGGAGATGGGACCTGACAGCCACAGCGTCCCTGTGGAAGGAGAGGGTGCCGTCATCCGAGAGTGAGGGGAGCCATGATCCGTGCGGGGGCTTCAGGCGAGAGGTGACGTTTGGGAAGAGTTGTTGAGGGGAACAGCGGAGAAAGTTGGCCGTGACCTAGTGAAGGGATTGGTGGTAGGGCCCTGGAGAAATGAAGGAGAAGCTGTCTGTGCGGAGCCGGGTGGGAGCAGGCAGCAGGGACTCAGAGCTCGAGGAGACGCGAGCTGCCCTGCTTCAGGACCCTTCCCAAGTGCCAGAAGCAAGCCAGACTGTCTGCAGCGGACAGGCTGTGGTATTAAAGAAATAAAGGGCCGAGCGTGCTGGAGGAACCTTCGGTCACTGGTGGGTCTGCAGCGGCTTGTGGTGGAGGACCTGGAGCCCTGGATGCAGTGCCCCCCCGAAGCTCCCCAGCATGGCCA
Source organism: Glossophaga mutica (assembly GCA_039655065.1). Lineage (NCBI taxonomy): Eukaryota > Metazoa > Chordata > Mammalia > Chiroptera > Phyllostomidae > Glossophaga > Glossophaga mutica. The sequence continues at coordinate 212,637,113 of CM077305.1, forward strand.
GGCAGCAGCCCCCAGTTGGCTGGGTGTGCTGTGCTCTATAGGAAGTGCGATGCCCTGGCCCCACCTCCAGTGTCTGTCCCAGGTAGCTAAGGCTTAGCATCTTGGGGTCCCCTCCCTTCCTGAGCCACAGGGTGCAGTCAGTACTAAAGAGTACAGCAGTGGGCAGGACCGCACCCCCCAAACGTGGGTGTGGGTGTGGCCAGCAGGAAGGCTCCGTGGTGCTCCGTGGGGTTTGTGGCCCCAACCTCCTGACTCTGGTGACCCCCTGGGGTCCCCATACTGGGGCTGGAGAACATTCTAGTAACTGTAACAGAACAAGTATGAGTGCTAACTGTGAAACTCTGCATACGTTACCTCATGGCTCCTCCCAGCCCCCTGCAAGGTGAGTTGGATCATTTCCACTTTTCAGATGAGGAGACTAAGTCTCAAGGGAATGAGTTAAGTAACCTGTCCTAGGTCACCCAGGCCGTAACTGACAGGCCCAGGGTCCAAGCCCCAGCCCGCCCAGCTGTGCCCTCACACAGGAAATCCTCTGCCCCTCACTAGCTCTCTGTCCCTTCTGTTGCACAAGTGGGTAGAGAAAGCAGCTGTGGAGGGAAACGGGGGTGAGGGCACCAGCCTTGGGATCAGAAGACATACTGTCAAATCCCCACTCCGTTACCTGGCTGGGCGGCCTTGCATAAGTCACGCCCGTCAGGGGCACCACGCGCAGCAGGACACTGGCCATCCCGACTGAAGTCAGCCCCAGGCGTTAGCTATACTGGGCACGAGGGGTCAGAGTCTCCCGAGCAGAAAGCCACAGGGCTTGATGACCCTTGCTCCTTCCGTGACAGCTGGGCCAGGCGCTTTGCCCCAGCCCCGGGCCCCGGGCCCCTGGGCCTCACAGCCCGCATCACCGCACTCTCTGCTCTGTTCGCAGGCCCCTCCGCTGGCTCCAGTTCTGCGAGGTTCAGCCGGCGGCCCACCTGCCCTGACGCATCTGTTGCTGGCAGCCTCCCCACACCCCCGGTCCCGAGACACAGGAAGAGCCACAGCCTGGGCAACAAGTGGGTAACCGAGCGAGCCCCACTCAGACTGCAGATGGGCCGAGCGTGGGCTGTGGGCTAAAGGGCTGCTGGGAGTGCTTGCCCGTCAGAGTTCTCCCCACCCATCTGGGAGTTGCTGACGAGCGCTCTTGGTATCCCCGGCTGGCGCCCTCTGCCCACGCTGGCAAGGAGGATCCGGGGTGGTACTGGCGACAGCTGTCACCAGCTCAGTAACCGACGGGGGACACATGCAGGGATGGGCAGGGGAGCAGCAGTGGGGCTCCTCCCTAAGGTCGCCCCAGCTCCGTTAGTGCCACCCTCCTGTGAGCCCCAAGTCCAGGGGGCTCTGTGACTGTCGTGCAGGCAGCACCAGGCGTCTCGTGGTGCCTGCTGGTCTCGGGGCTCAGTGGCTCTGCTTGCTAAGTGCTGGAGGGAGCCTGCAGAACAGGGACCCTGTGGGGCTGACAGCTAGGAGACATGGGCGGTCCTCGGCATGGCCAGGGACAGCCATGCCCGTGTCCCCGGGGTGTGGGGCACAGGCTCCGGAGCAGTTGGGTCCATCCCTCCCTCCCGCCCTCTGTTCCTTCCTGCCTTCCTTCTTCCCAACTTCCCTTTTCTTTCCTTCCTTCCTGCCTGCCTGCCTGCCTTTCACCACTAAGACGCAAGCCACAGCCAGCCCAGGCTGGTGCTGGGGCCCCTCGGGCTGGAGGAGAAAGTGGCTGCTCTCAGTGTTCAGGGCCTGCTCTGTGCCGGGCACCCTGCTCCGTGCCAGTCAGGCATGATCTCACTGAGCCCCCGCAGGCCTCCGGGTCAGCGCTGTGCAGTGGGCGCCGTGACAGTGAGTCCAGTGAGTCCGGTGAGGCTCGGGCCAGGGGGAGGTGAAGCACCGTGCAGGGGTGCATAAGGTTGGAGCAAGGCTGTGGCCCACGTGTGTGTGACTCCGAAACCAGACGTGATGACCGCAGGGGCACGCTCCCCCATCACTGTGTGCCCCGTCACTCGCAAGCGCCACCTACTCACCTGAGCCTCGTAATCATCCGGGAGACAGGCAGGACTGTTTGTCCCCACCTGACAGAGGGGTAAACGGAGGCCCAGATAAAGGATGTGGCTTGCCCAAGGTCACGCCGTGAGATGGGGCAGAGCCCGCACTTACACCCGGTTCTGGGCGGAGCTCCGTGTCCTGCAGGCGCGTCGTCTACTCAGGAGCCCAGGGCAGGTGCGCCGCTGTTACTCCACAGATAAGGAGCTTTGCCTTCTCTCTTCCTTTCCGTTTTCCAGTATGATGTGTCAGTTGAGTGTAGTTGAGAGTAAAAGTGCAACTTTCCCATCGGAGAAAGCGAGGCACCTGCTGGACGACAGTGTCCTAGAGTCCCGCAGCCCCCGCAGGGGCCTCGCCCTCACCTCCTCCTCCGCCATCACCAATGGACTCTCCCTAGGTAAGCGTCTCTGGCCTGCACACGCCCGCGGGCGGCCGTGGCCCGGCGTGTGCTCCTGTCTGTCTGTCACTGTGCAGCGCCCAGCGGCCCCTCAGCCCCGCAGAAGGGGCGCCCTGCAGGAGTCACCAGAGCCGGGGGGGCATCACCAAGTGCCCTGGGCTTGTCCCCATCCTGCTGGTGGCCCTGAGCGTGGCAAGCAGGTGGAAGGAGCGGTCAGACACATACCGGAGACCCGCCGTCAAAGCTGGGCCGAGGCCTCGTTTGGGCTGCTGCCCCCGGGGGAGCCACAGGCCCCAGCGAGCAGAGCAGAGCTGGGGACGCTGCCCGAGGACAGTGCTGATGGGCCGCCGGGCGCTCACGCGTGTGCTTGTCCTCACACCGGAAAGTCAGGGTTGGGGGGTTAGGAAGCGCCCTTCAGGGGGGAGGGGGCATGCCTGAGCTTCCGCTGGAAACGGCACTCGTCAGCAGAAGGGACCACGCGGCTCAAGCCAGTTGGGAGGCGGTCAAAGTCACAGCAGAGGATGGCGTTGAGCTCTGGTCTGGGGTCCGCCCCCGGCAGTGCCCAGGCCACCTGTCATTGCTGCCATCAGACAAGAGCGCTCTCTGCTGGCCGTGCCCTTTCGGTGTGGCATGCCTGTGCTTCTGTAGTCCTTGTGTCCGTGTGTCTGTCTGCTTTCCTTAATGAGGAGCGCTCCCGGTGCCAGGGGCGGTTTAGGCAGTGGCCAGCCTGGGGTTTGCTCTGGTGAGGCCTGCGGGGTGAAGGGCCCCTGTGCGTGAGGAGGAAGGGGGTGTGGGGACAGGAAAAATGGGCAGGAATCTCACGTCTTACGTGCTGGTGGCATGCGGCTAGGTCTAAGGCAGTATCACTCCAGGGACAGCTGTCTCCCACCACCAGAAAGTGACAAGTAGGGTCCCATCTGCCTTCTGTCTTGGGATGGGGTCATCCTGTTGGGACCTAGTCGGGAGCGGACAGCAGTGTGGCTCAGAGGTGCGTACACCCCAGAGAAGAGGCTTGGGGGTGTTATGTCGGGAGAAGGCTGGTTAAACCAGGTGAACGGCCCTCTTTTCAGAGACCCTAAAATGCTGAGGGCATCGTGGGTCACCAGGAGGCAGCAGAGTCTGCAGGTTCCCCAGTTTCTGGTCATGGAACCCTCTCTTCAGAGCGTGCTGTGGGATGTGGTCTGAACCAGGCCGGGAAATGCCCGCCCAAGAGCGTTCGGCTGTTGACATCCGGAAACTTCCTGAGCTGTGCCGCAGCAGCCCAGGCCCGGCTCTCCCTGAACAGGACAGTAGGACGCGGTGCTGCCCGGTACCCAGGCGGGAGGCCAGCAGGCGCTTCGGTTCTCAGCTCCTGCATTCGAGGAACTGGCGTGCGTTTCCGACTGGAGCTGAAAGCCCAGGAGCGGGTCGCCGTGCGCCTGTGCCCCGTTTGGGGCCAAGCTGGTCCTCTGTCCCGTAGCTCCCGTCGGACCTGAGACTTCCACCTCCCCTTTCCCACTGCTCGGACTTGGTGCCAGCAGGTGGCTCGGGCAAAGTGCACTGAACCCAGGTGCCTCGAGGCCCAGGGAGCCGTACTGAGGCCTGTGGCATCAGTGAAGTGACAGAAGAAGACCTCCCTGCTGTCCTTGTGGCTGGGGGCAGGTCCTGGGGGTTCCCGAGAGGCAGGATGTCTGAGTCAGCCCCAGAGAAGCAGGCCTGGGGCGAGGGGGGAGCTCCCCTCCGTTTGGAAACCAGCCAGTTGTCTAAAGGGACCCTCCCTTGAGGCATCTGTCTAGTGCCGGGCAGCTGCCCAGTGACCAGCATCTAGTTAGGACCTGACCCTTGGGGGAAGAAGTGCTTATTTGGCCTCCGTCCTCACCAGGTGAGGGCTTTGCTAGCACTGCTGTTCCGTGGCCAGAAGGGAGGCAGTGGGGAGCCGGGCCAGGCCAGGCCAACGCAGAGGCCTAAGGACCCCAGTGGTCCCGGGACAGGCTGCTGCAGTGCCCGCCCTGGGGGCGGCAGGAAGGGAGTGGAGGGCCCATCTGGGAACAGTGGGACCTCAGGACCTCCCAGGGCAGAGAGGCAGACATAGGAGCAGCAAACCCCGTCACAGTGACACCCACAGGGTCAGGAGGCTGTTGCTCCAGCACTTCCCTGGAGCCCGAGGGCCTGGGCCCAGTGAGCCAGGAGAAGAGGCCCCGCTGGGGCTGGCCCCTGGGTGCGGCTGCCCTGCTCACTGATCTGTGTTCCTTTTCCAGGCAGTAGTGAGAGCTCAGAGCTTAGTGAAGAGATGTCTTCAGGGCTGGAAAGGTGAGTGTGGCCTCACCCCCGGCCCGGCCGGTGAGGCTGCTCGGAAGCTCCTCAGGCCAGCTCGGCCCAGGGCAGGACCAACTGAGGTGCGGGTGGGGGTGGGGGGCTGGGACCCCAGCCCGTGTTCTGAGCAGCCCCCTCATCGTCTGGTCCAGAGCGAGCCCAAGAGCCTGAGTCCACCCCTCTTCCTCAGGCTGGGCTGCCAGGGAGGCCGGGGAGCAGATTTAGTCTGAAACGTGGGCTCTCGAAACTGGAGGCCTGGGCCTGGGCCCAGTCTGCAGACGGGCATGTGGCTCCGCCTGGGGGTACGAGCGCGCCCACGTGGCCTCGGGCCTGGGGCTGACGCCCGGCCTGCTGGGCACCGGCGACAGCGCAGTGGCCCCTCTGCCCAGGCTTTGGCTCCCTGCGGGCAGCCGGGCTGCCCAGGGGATCAGGGCCCCCGCGCAGGCATTCGCCCTCAGCGCCTGCTCCACACGTTGGTGCTTTCTCTGCGCCAGTCGCCACGTGGGTTCTGGGAAGACAGGGACTCTGTGACTGGGGAGCGCCCAGAGCCCCGGCGCCCCCCAAGGCGAAGGGCAGTGCGGCCTCGAGGAATCCAGCGACACAGAACGTCGTGAGAGGCAGGTCCGCACCGTCCTTCCTTCCGAGTGCCCTTTCCACTGTGGGGATCTGGGCGCACAGACAGACACACGCAGTTGTACACATACTCACACTCACTAGACACACACGTCCTCACACACGCGTTCACACGATTGCACGTGTGTTCCTCACCCAGATACACACCTCACACGCACATGTCCTCTGGCGCTGAAGCCTCCTGTCGCCTCAGCCCCCGCGGTCATGAAACGGCCAGCGAGGAGGTGGCTCCACCCGGCGAGTCTTTGGGGGCAGAAGGGTGTATGTGGTGGTGATGGCTCTCGTTGAGCGTCCCCTGCATGCCCGGCGCTGTCTTGGCCTCGCCGAATCTTCACGCGCTTCCACACAGCTGTCCCTCGGGGTGTCCCCGTGTGCGCATGCGGACAGCGAGGCTCGGACAGGTGAAGCGCCTGGTCCCGCTTCACACCCTCCAGCGGGGCAGCACCGCCCCCAGGCCGTGTGTTCCTGGGCACTGAGCCTGCCTCTTCGCCGCCGGTCCAGGCCTCGCCCAGAGCGCTGCTGCAGCAGCCACAGGCGCTGGCCCCAGGTCGGTCGGTCGGTCGGTCCATCCCGTGAAACCCCAGAGGGAGGACAGGAAGTGGGGAGCAATGGTGCACGGTCCCTGGCCTCTGTCCCAGCTCTAGGACTGCGAGAGGGACGTTTGCTCCCCTCTTGTTCTCCCGTCCTCTCGTTCTCTCCGTCGGGTGGCCCCACCGCCCTCGCTCGGGGCCACCTCAGCAGTGGCCCTGGGGGAAGACTCCAGGTGTGCTGAGCAAGTCTGACTTTTCTCAGCACCGGTCAGAGGGCTCTGGGAGAGCCTGGGGGAGAGGCTTGCGGGCCGGCCAGCGTCATTCTTGGCCACAGGCCCGTGAGGGGACATCGCGAGTGGGCAGCACAGACGGCACCAAGGTCCTGAGCATCATCGGACCTGGGCCTACTCGTTCGCTCCTCCCTCCCTTCCCTCCCTCCCTTCCTTCCTTCCTTCCCTCCCTTCCTTCCTTCCTTCCTTCCCTCTTTCACTCTCTCATTCATTTATTCCATTCACATGCATTAAGCAACTGCTCCCTGTCAGACACCACCGGAGGCAGCAGAAACAGTTCCTGCCGGGCACCCTCCGCTCAGATGAGAGCTGCCCGAAGGAGGATGGAGAGGGCGCTTCGGACCCCAGAGAGGCAGCGCTGTACCCAGTCCAGTGGGGAGCGCCTCGGGATAGCACTTCTCTCCTCTCCTTCACTTAGAAAGCGGCATTAGGTTTGCCATGCGTCCGAATGCCTATAGTAGGTGTTTTGAGGCAGGATCTCCTGCGAGCTCTGATCTCACAGCGAGCTCACCTGTGCAGGTGCCCAGTGGCCTTCGGGACAGTCCTGCAGGGACAGTGTCCCATTGCTCACTCTCTCGGGACCTAGTGCCTGGTCCAGCCCTTCCTTGCTGAGGGGAACAGGAGACCATGCGCTTTGCCAGGTGCCAGTGAGGCTAGAAGGTCCCCTCCAGTCCCTTCCGAGACCCATAGCCGTCCCGGCCACCCAGATGCCAGCTGCCTCTTGGCCTCCAGCTCCTGTGGCCCAGCCCCAGCCTCCATTCCCGCCCTGCTCTGGCCTCTTTTCATGTCCTGGAAAGAATCCACTTCCTCAAAAGCACGCAAGCATTCTAGGCTTCCCTGGAGGGCGTGGTTTCCCTCACACGCTTCAAAATCTTGGTTAAATACTTTCTCTCGCAGTTCAGGGGCCACTGTTCATGCTGCCACCTGGGCCTCTCCTATCCTAACCTTCACCCACATGCTCAGCTCCACTGGGCCCTCCTTCCACCCTGGCCTCCCCAAGCCACGTCCTCCTGCTCTGTAAAGGGGAACAGGTTCCTTCCCCCAACCCCCAGGGGCCGGGGTGTCGCCCTGCCTGGTCCCAGAGGCAGTGTCTGCACAGAAAGAGCCTCCAAAGCACTTTACAGCACAGCGAGCCCCCTGTCTCGGGGGCCCCTGCCTGCCGATCGATCCTGCAGGCGCTGTAAGAACGCAGCTCTCCCTGCATCTTCACACCTGCGTGGGTGGGCAGTGGCCCGAACCCGAGCCAAGGATGCAGGGGCGGGCTGGGGCCCCCCCAGAGGAATGGGGTGTGAGAGAGGAAGAGGTACTGGCCTCCGCAGTCCCCAGAGGCCCGGCTAGGGTGGGGGCAACGCCTTGCCCCACAGCCCTGAAGCTTAGGGGCCGCAACCTTGAACTGAATTGCCCAGCTCTGGTGACAAGAAGAGAAACGGGGCCAGATACCAGCATGAAGGACGTGGAGACCTCAGCCCAGTGACCCCTGCCACTGGCACACCCCCCGCTGTTGGCTCCGGGGCACCTCCCAGTCCCCCTTTATGCCACTGCAGACTGGGGACGGGAGGCTTCCCGTTGTCCGGCCCAAGCTGGGATCACCTGGGCCTGTCCGGCGAGTTTGCCTGCCCCAAGTTTACACACATGGACATTTCGGCCTGGTAGCCCCAAGACGGTCCTTGGGTGGCAGCCAGAGCTCAGGCTGTGCCAACTGCTTCCTGGAGGTGGCCAGCCTTAAAGGGGTCCCACGGAGCCCCTGCTGCGCCGCGCTCTGTGGGAGTGGGCCGGGCGGAGGGGCGGCGCAGCCACCAACCCTTGTTCTTGCGGGGGGTGTGCAGCGAGGACTCAGGGAGCAAAGGGGACCTTCTGCTGCTGTCATCCCCCCCCCTCACCCATCGCAGCCTTAGCAAGATCACAGGGCCAGTGGGCTGGGAGCGGCGGCCCGACCCAGGGAGGCAGGCTGCCCTGACGACCCCGCCCCTGTCTTTGGGGCCCAGAATGAGGACAGAGTGATGGTCCTGGGTCAGGGTCCTCGCTGGGGAATCACTGGGGAGGGAGAGAAGGGGACCCCCTTCTCTCTAAGGATGCTTCCTCACGTCTCCACCCTGCGGTTTTCTTGCCCCAGTGTCCTGGGAGTGGGGACAAAGGCAGGAGCAGAGCCCTGCGTCACACTCCAAGGAGGCGAGTGAGGCGGCCCTTTCCATCGTCCCCATGGACTGAACTGGAAGTAGGGACTGTGGCCGTTGTACCGGGCTGGCCTTGAGCAAACCTCAGGCATCCCAGAAATTAAAGGGATAAGGGGACAATTTAGTCAGGCCGGTCAGTAAAAGTGAACAGGTGCTTCTTTATGCCTGATTTGCCACTAGTAGTGAGAATAAGAATATCATCCTAGAAGTTAAACATTTTAAACAAGGTTTTTAAAAAATTATATTTTATTGATTATGTTATTACAGTTGTCCTGATTTTGCCCCCTTTCCCCCCCCTCCACTGAGCACCCCAACTGCCTCAGGCAATCCCCCCACCATTGTCCATGTCCATGGTCATGTGTATAAGTTCTTTGGCTGCTCCATTTCCTGTACTGTACTTTACATCCCCAGGGCTGTTCTGTAACTGCCTGTTTGTACTTCATGATCCCCTCACCTCCTCACCCGTCCCCCCACACCCCCTCCCATCTGGCACCCATCAAAACACTCTCCATATCCATGATTCTGTCTCTGTTCTTGTTTGATTAGTTTGTTTTTTTAGATTCAGTTGTTGATAGATTTGTATTTTTTGCCATTTTATTGTTCGTAGTTTTGATCTTTTTCTTAAATAAGTCCCTTTAACATTTCGTATAATTATGGTTTGGTGATGATGAACTCCTTTAGTTTTTTCTTGTCTGGGAAGCTCTTTATCTGCCCTTCGATTCTAAATGACAGCTTTGCTGGGTAGAGCAATCTTGGCTGTAGGTCCCTGCGTTTCATGTCTTTGAATGTTTCTTGCCAGTCCCTTCTGGCCTGCAAAGTTTCTTTTGAGAAAGCAGCTGACAGTTTTATGGGAACTCCCCTGTAGGTAACTAACATTTTTTCTCCTGCTGCTTTTAAGATTCTCTCTTTATCTTTATCCTTTGGCATTTTAATTGTGATGTGTCTTGGAGTGGGCCTCTTTGCATCCATCTGGTTTGGGACTCTCTGTGCTTCCTGGACTTGCATGTCTGTTTCCTTCACCAAATTAGGGAAGTTTTCTTTCACTATTTTTTTCAGATAGATCTCCAATTTCTTGCTCTCTCTCCTCTCCTCCTGGCACCGCTATGATGTGAACGTTGGAACGCTTGAGGTTGTCCCAGAGGCTGTCTATACTGCCCTCATTCTCTTGGATTCCTTTTTCTTCTTCCGTGTAGTGGTTTTTTGCTTCCTTATGTTCCAAATCATTGATGTGATTCTTGGCTTCATCCATTCTATTGCTGTTTCCCTGTAAATTGTTCTTTATTTCAATTAGTGAAGCCTTCATTTCTGACTGGATCATTTTATGCTGCTGAGGTCCTCACCAATTTCCTTGAGCATCCTTATAACCAGTGTTTTAAACTCTGCATCTGATAGATTGCTTATCTCCATTTCGTTTAGCTCTTTTTCTGGAGTTTTGATCTGTTCTTTCATTTGGGCCATGTTTCTTTGTCTCCCCGTTTTGGCAACTTCCCTGTGTTTGTTTCTGTGTATTAGGTAGAGCTGCTTTGACTCTGTATCTTGGTAGTGTGACCTAATATAGTATGGCCTAATGTAGTAGGTGTCCTGTAGGGTTCAGTGGCACAGTCTCCCTGTAACCAAAGCTGGTTACTCGAGATGTGCCCCTCGTGTGGTCTGAGTATACCCTCCTCTTATAGTTGAGACCTGGTTGCTGTGGGCAGATCAATGGGAGGGATTTGCCCAGGCCAGTCAGCTGCAAGGACTGGCCGTGACCACTAACCACCAATCTCCGCCCTCCATGGAGGATCAGCTGTGCAGGGGCAGGTTGGTGGTGCTCTGACGTGGTCTGTAGCTGTCCACTGGGTGCTCTGGCCCTGGGGTTTCCTGGGCGGGGCAGGCCAAGGTCAGCCCTCACCTGTGTTTTGCCTGGATCCACCCTGCCTGAACTATAAAGGAATCTGAGATGGCTGCTACTTCTGCTGGGCTTGGGGATTCCCAGGCGAAGCCAGGCTGTGAATCTAGGCTGGCTGCTGCTAGTGCCAGGCCTGGGGCTCACTAAGGCCAGCTATTGCTTGTTTGAGAAGATTTAGGAAGTTGTGAAGCATGAGCCAAGGCCAGCCGTTCTTTTGGAAAAGCAGCCTGGGTGGGCCCGTAAATTGGGTGGGGTAGAATCTCTGAGGGTCTCCAGGGCAGGTCAAACAGTGTTAGCCAGGTTGATGGAATCTCAGATATGGCACCAGCATACTGGCTCTGTGTGGGGGAGGGTTTAACAAAGGGACAATGGCCTCTGCTCGCCCTGATGCCAGACACTTGAGTTGCTCCCTGTATGCTACTGGTGGCTACTGGTGCCTTTCCAGCTGCTACCCCAGGCTGGAGCTCAGAGGGAGTGAGTCTGAGTAGGTGAGTCCGTGGGTGGGTTCTTTAAGAGGAACTGCTTGGGGCTTCAGAATTTTCTTCCACTGACTCAATCCCTGATGGGTTTTGCAGCCAGAAGTTGTGGGGACTTCCTGGCACTGGGACCCTGGGCTGGGAGGCCTGGTGTGGGTCTGGGACTCCTTGCCCCTGGGATACCCCTCCCGAATTTTTATCCACCACATGTGGGTGAAGGTCCAGCCAGTTCTGCGTCTGTGGCCCTCCTACCAGTCTGGGTGGATGTGGTTTCTTTAATTCCGTAGTTGTCGGTTTTCCATTCAACTCGATTTCTGATCTTCTGAGTGATGGTTTTCCTGAATTTTAGTTGTAATTTTCATGTGGTTGTGCAAAGAGGTGAGCCATGTCTGCCTACGTTGCCATCTTGACTGGAAGCCTTAAATGAGGTTTTTAAAATGAGGAACAAAGTAATTACTAGAGATGAACACATGCGTAGGTATGAAAATACCATCTCGGTTATCTCTGAGTTGTGGGTATATTGAGTTAGTTTCTTTCCTTTACTTTTTTTTCTGTATTCTCCAAATTTTCCATGATGGGTACATGTTTCTCTTAAACCCAGAAAAAGTTAACATTTAACTTTTTTAAAGATGATATCATCAGAAATGTTTACAGATCCATTTCTAAGAGGTGACGTACGAAGCACATCACAAAGCTCATCACTAAACGCTCAGCCATCGTCTTCTCCAGTCCGTCGGGGCCTGTCTGTGTGGAAGGGTGCGAGAGAGTGAGAGGCGGCCTGTAGTACGAGTGGTGGACAGATGAGGAATCGGGGCACTTGGGGGAAGCCCCCCACTGGTAGGAGGTAGAGAGGGAGAGGAAAGTGTGACGCCCTCTCTGGCGCACAGCTGGTCCTAGCTCCTTCCCGGGACAGAGCAGGAACTGGTCACAGCTCACAGCTGAGTTGGGAGACAGAGATCAGTGAAGCCAGGTTCCCAGAGACTCAGCAACGGGAATGTCCAGCAGGGAACCAAGTCAGACTGCAGGTTCAGGGGTGGCCCCTGCAGAGATGGTTAAGCAGAAGTCCAAGGACATTTGGTGAAGAGGGACCACAGTGGACCCTCGAGGGGGTCCTAGGACCTGAGGGGGCTGTGAGTCCTGAGTTGTGTGCCAGGATGGGAGAGGTGGCCCAGGAATGCTTGGTATCTCGAAGAGCCGCTGCAGGAGAGGTGGGCTCCGGGATGCGTCCTGGTCTCTGAAGTCCTTGGTGTACCTCGCAGTGAAAGATGATGTTCTGGCTTCTGGACACTGCCTGCAGCGCTGGGAAGGGCCTGCCGCCCGGCTGTTTACTGCCTCTGTGACCTCGGGCTTGTCTCTGGACCTCTCTGAGCCTCAGGCCCCTCAACTCTGCAGGGAGGATGCTCACGGGAAGCAGCACATAAGTGGAATGGCTGCATTTGGGAAAGCTGCTTTGGGGTTTTCCTGAAGCTCACTCAGCGGGCATCTCTTGCCAGCACGTGCTCCGGGAATCTAGGGCTGGGCAGCGTGAAGGGAGAACCCCCAGGTGGCAGTCAGTCATCGTGGAGGTGCCCACCAGCCCCAGCTGGCCACTGGACAGAGGGAAGGCCACTGGACAGAGGGAAGGCCCCTTAGGAGAGCGCCGCCTACAGGTGGCTGCACACGTGTTCTCGGGTGTTGAGGGGATCGGGTGTTGCGGTTTCTGCCCTGTGTGCGGCTTTCTTGCTCTTAGCTGGTGGAATCTTCCCACATCCTCCGGGATACCCGGGGAAGTGGGGTCGTGGCAGCGGAGCCCCAAGCCTGACACCCTCCAGTCAGAGTTCCTGAAGACACTCTTTTCCTTCTGGAGAAGATCGCAGACTCGGGCAGATGCCGGTGTGCCGGGAACAAGGGTGCCTCTTGAGCCCCAGACCCCACAGCATTTGGGAGAGGGAGGGGAAGCTCTGGAGGTGAGGGGTCCCTTTCAACAGACATGCACCCATGACAGCAGCTGTGTTCAGGGGGTGAGACCCCTGCACCCCGAGGCTGAACGCCAGGAATGCCCCAGGCTCGTGTCCCTCGTCTGTCCCCTGTCCCTCTTCAGTCCGGTTGTCCAGCCGCACCCTGCCCTGGTCCTCCATTCTGCCGCTCTGCCTCGGAGGCGGCCCCGCTGGGTGATGAGCCGAGCTGCTGATGCTGGTTTCCCTCAGAGATGCCGTGTGTGGCCTTGTCCTCAGCACCAGACACCGAAGTCTGGCACCTGAGGCTCGACCCGGGAGCTTAGGCCCCTCTGAGAGAGAGCAGCGGGCAGCAGGCGGCGCCGGCCCTTCTCTTGGTCCGTGGGCCCCAGCCCACAAGGGGTGGGCCCTGCCCGCAGGCTGCTGTGGCTTCTCAGGCAAACCTGCCGAGAAACCTGCTGCAGCCCCTTTGTGCACGAGAACAGCCCCCAGAGTCAGGTCCTAGGCAGTGGGCAGGACTGTCCTCCTGTCGATCCTTCTCGATGTCTGTCTGCACTGCCCACCTCTGTCTCTGCAGACCAGACTTCTATCCTAGGCTCCTCAGCTCACAGAGGGGAAGGTGGACACCTCCCAGCTCCCAAGGTTACACGTTACAGCTTCGCCCAGCCGCAGAGCCTGACCTCCAGTCTTTCAAACATGGCCCCTAATGGCCGGGAGAGGGAGCCTGATAGACTTGGCCTGGTTCCGCCCAGAGGAACTTTCAGTAAAAATACGGCTCCTGGCGACCCACTCGGCGGGTTGGGGTCATTGCCCAGAGGACAGTAAGTGACTCACAGGCAGTAAAGGCCCTTTAACAAGTACTGCTGGGGAGACCTCCCAGGACCCAGCACAACTTGGGGCGGCAGCTTCCTGCCCGCAGGTGAGGGCGAGTCACGAGGGCCGAGCCCTGGCCAAATGGGACGGCTGCCCATGCAGGTGGACACTGTTGGTGAGCGGCCCCCCGGCCCCGTCCACGGGCACACTCCTGCCAGGGGCTCTGCGCACTGGGTGCGGAAGAATGGGGGCATCCTGGTTCTGCTAAGACAGGATTACTGAGGCCTCGGTGAGATTATCATCCGAGACATCTCCCTGCCCCCAACCTCCTAGACCAGTACCAGGGACTCAGGGTGAAATTGTGAAGTTCAGTCCCCGAGATAGCTGCCACCCAACGTGCACCTGGAAAACTGTCAAGGGGAAGAGGTGTCCCAGACCCGTCCGTGTTGGCCAGGCTGAGTTCTCGCGGTGCTGCGGGCCCCTGGCTGCTCCCACCTCAGCAGCGCCCCCCACTCTTCCCGTTCCTAGTGTTGTGACCTTGGGCAAGTTGCTCCCCCTCTCCAGCCTCGGAGTCCTGGTCTGTGAGGTGGGGGGAAGAATAGCGCCTGCCCCTGGTGTCGCCGCAGCCAACAGCACAGTGCGTGGGTACTGCTCAGCATGTTACCGGGCACCCACCCTCCCTTGCTCACCGCCACCCATCATCCCCACCAGGCCGTCATCCCACCTTCCCACCACCATGGTCATCCCCGCCTTCGCCCGCTGTGGGGCCGCAGCGGTGTTCTCCGTGGTTGCCAGCCCACATCTCGGAGGGCTGTGTGGGAAAGTCCTTAGTTGTCTCGTGGTCAGCAGCCGACAAACAGCAGCTACTGTGTAGTGCCAGGAAGCCAAAAGCACCAGGCAAACACTCCGTGGGGGCAGCCCAGGGCCCAGGGGCCTGGGAGGGGGCCCCGCCCCAGGGGATCCGGGCCTACAGACGGTGTGGCCATCCAGTGTCAGGAGCCAGCAAAATCCATCCAGCGTGAGCTGCCGCAGAAACCTACAAGAAATGGAGCCTCCAGAGAAGAATGCCAGGAAGCCGCCCACTCAGAGCTGGCTTTGAACCTGGGCTCAGGCCCGTGGCGGATTCCACCACTCAGGCCACCTTAGCCTCTCCCCACTCTGAAAGGTATGGGAGGAGCTTGGGCTATGGAGTTAGTCGGAGAGACCGGGTTCGAACCCTGCCTAACTCGGCCCATGCCTCTGTCACGTGTCCTCCGAGCACGGAGCCTCAGCTCCCCCCGTTCTAGGGCGGGTGGTGGCGCTAGGACAAAGCCCCAGGGAGAGGGTGCATGGCCTCGCGCATGGGGGTGCTCACCAACTGGTGACTCCCCCATGAGCCGCCTGGGTGACCCTGGCGTCCCTGCACACTCCCGCCAGCCCAGGGAGAACGTGAGGAAGCTGCCGATCTAAAGCTCTTCATCAACACGTCACTCCTGCCAAACGGCTGCTGCGTATGCAGCCACGGACTGTCTCGGAAAGGGGACAGAGCGGTGGAGAGAAGGGGGCAGCACCCACCCTGTCACCCCGTCTGAGGAACTACCGGTAGTAGCGGACAATCCACTGTTGTCACGCATTTTCCCGGGGGACCGGGGAGAGAAGCCTCCTGAGAAGGAAGGTGGAGAGAAGGGCCAGAGGCTCCAGCTCTGGGAAGTGAGGGTCCACCCCCCCCCCACCACCTCCGCACCAGCAGCGGCTCAGCAGGAATTCAGATCACCTGAGGAGACTCCCGCTGCGCACGGGGGACATCACCAGGGCACCGTTCACCCACAGGCCCTGCCCCGTTCATAAGAAACCCCTGCGGTGGCTGGGAGGAAAGCAGCCCTGGGGCTGGGGGGCTGTGGCGTGTTGTGCGTTGTGGCGTCTCACCCGGCTGCGAGGTGCTCAGCCTTACAGGTCATGGTTGAAGCGCTGGGGCTTTTCAGAACTTGGAGCTGGTTCCCCATTTTCCGAGGAGCCTCCCGCCCACTCACTGCACTGCAGGCCACTTGAGGAAAGTGTCACCTGGGGGCCTGGGGACTTGCCTGGATGGAAGCTCTGGGGCTGTCTGTTCGCAGGCCTGGCAGCTCAGATGTGCCTGACCCAGGAGGCGGGGTGGGGGGGAGTTGGGACTGGGGCCCCCGAGCTAATGGCCACAGTCCAAGAGGCTCTTTCCTCCTTCAGCGCATCTGTCTTCCCAGCCCGTCGCTAAAACTGCACCTTTTCCCTCTGAAGCAGGGGACGTCTCTACGCCACCCTGGGGCCCAACTGGCGGGTTCCTGTTCGGAATTCTCCCAGAACCCGGAGCTGTGTCTACAGGTACTCCTTTACTCACGCGTTCGTCTGCTCTACAGATAACTAGAGGGTGCTTGTTGGGTGCCGGGCGCTGGGCTAGAGGCCCCGCCTCAGTCCACGCGTCTGCTGCTAGAGAAGAGACCGAAACGCAACAGAAAGTCACGGGTGCCCGTGGCCCCAGAGAAGGGGGCTGCTCTGCAGGGTGGGGGGAAGACTGGAAGGGTGATAGGGATTATCCTGACTATACAGGGAGGAAGGGGAGGCTGAGGAGTAATAAGAGCACCCCCAGGCTAAGGGGCGGTGGGGGGGGGGCCTTGAGGCAGGAAGAGGAGGGTGATTGGGAATGAAGGCCAGTGGGTGTTGTGAGAATGAGGGGAGAGGAGGCTGGAAAGGTGGGCGGAGCCACGTCTGGGATGTGGGGGCGGTGAGTTGGAGGGGAGGGCGGGGCGGGGGGGGGGAAGGAGGGTGGTGTGACTAGGTCATCCTGGCGGCCCGTGGAGAGCACCCGGGAGGAAGGCAGGAGTGGATGCTGTGAGGCCAGGGGTGAGCAGGGGCAGCTGGTCCAGTGGAGATGAAGTTCTGCCCTGAGTTGGGGGAAGTGGGATGGCTGAGATGGAGGGGCGGTCGGGCATTGCAGGGGCGGCGGGGTAAGAGGAGAGCACCCCGAGGTCCCTGGCTCAAGCAGCCAGGTGCGTGGTGGTGCTGGTCACTGGTGTGCAGCAGAAGAGCAGCCTGGGTGGCCACGCCGGGCCAGGGCGGGGCCTCTCCCCGGGAGCTGAGCTCCTGCTTGCTGGGATGGAGCTTAGGACAGAGGTCTGGGCTGGTGCTGCACTTCGACGCCTTCGCCTATAGGTGGCAGCTGAAGCCCCGTGGTGAGGGCGAGGGAAGGAACCCTGAGGAAGGGGTGCTGGGCATGGCGGTGTGTGGTCCCCTGTGCCCCCTTCTCACTTCACCCGCACCTCTCCTACTTCCTTGACGCTCCTCCCAGGCTCCTGCCAACACAAAAAGGAGGGGCTGCGTAGTCCCCAAGATCCCCAAGTGCCGACAAGCCTCCGCAGAGGTCAGGATAAGGTGTGGGCGCTGCGAGGCGCCAGGGTTACGGGGAGCCTGGCCGCCAAGCATAGCGCTCTGCAGCGCTCCCCCAGGTGAGGGAGGTGAGAGTTCCCACGGCCACCGTCCTGCACACTCTCTGCGGCCCCGAGGTCCTCCCCTCCCGGCCTGGCCCCAGCACTGTGAGCCCTCCGGTCTGTGGCAGCATTGTGGGCCCCCGTGAGTGAGAGGGTGCCTGGCCCCAGCTCCTCCAGGCGGCGTCTGACCAGTGGTCTCCCCGCAGCCCCACCGGCCCGTGCATCTGTACGCTGGGGAGCTCGGCAGCAGTGCCCACCATGGAGGGGCCTTTGAGGAGGAAAACGCTGCTCAAGGAGGGTCGGAAGCCCGCGGTGAGTGCAGACACGCCTTGGCCCGGGGGCAGCACGGGCCTCGGCGAGGGCCTGGACTCCGGAGGCCGACCACGTGGGGCTCCAGCCCTGGCTGTGCCACTGAGTGGACAACGAATGCAGCTCCGACAGCTGCACCTCGGGATAGAATAGTGCCGCCGTCCTAAAGGACTCAGCGAGAATGTCGTGTGCACCGAGGTGCACACGCTGAGCACACAGTGAACAGGGCTGGGTGATTGCCTTGGGGACACGTGGAAGCCTGGAGACCTAGGGAGTGGGGGGGCTGCTGCGCCTGAGACGGGCATCGCAGCCCAGGAGTCTCAGACCCCCGGTCCTCTGTCCCTCCGGCAGCCACACAAAACAAGTCACAAGAAACAGGGACGAGGAATCAGGAGGCCTTGCGGGCTCCACCACTAGCCCCCAGGCCACCCACGCTGGACCCAGATGTCACTGGCCCATGTCCCCCACCCATGGCAGGGCCTTAGTCCCTTCCACCCGCGGCAAGCTGCCTGCACACCCGCTGTGAGCTGCGTCGCCAGGCGGCGTCCGCTTGTGTCTGCCCCTGCCTTCCGCTGTCCGCTGCCCACGGAGCCCCTTGGAGACGCCCCTCCTGCCCACACCCATGAAGGTGCCCGGGCCCCAGTCCAGCTGCCGTCTCCATGCTTCCCTATCTGTAGGTGCCAGACGGTGCCTGCAGAGGGGGAATCTCCACCCCAGCCCTGGCCGCACCCAGAGTGTCCCAAAGCCTCCTGTGACATGGGGCCCTACCTCTAGCCTGTTCCAGCAACCTGCCCGCCTCTCTCCCGTGCCCAGAGTTCAGGTCTCAGCCGCTCTGAGGCCAGAGCAAGGCAGCGCCCTGAAAGCAGCGTCTTCCCCAGTGCGGGGCAGCCCCGCAGGGGGACGGCGCCAGTCCAGGGGTCACGGCCCGCTTTCTCGAGTAGAGTAGGAAAGGGATGGAGTTCCTTACGCTGAGGGAAGGGGCGTGTTGTCTCATGAGGCTGCTTCCGTCTGACACACATACACCGTGTGCCTGTACACCTGTGGGTGTCCTCCCGAAGGCCCGAAAGCCGCTGCTTCCACGTTTGCGGCAACCCAGCGCCACCCGGCGTGGGGAGGGGCCTGTGGGCCGTGAGGTGCCCCTGTCCGCTCGGCCCTCCTCTTCCAAGGTGGGGCGTTCGCTCCGCTCTGCGGAACCGGAAGGCCGCCGAAGCAATTTTCCCCGAACCAGAGAGTGGAGCCTTCGAACGGCCGTTCCAGCCTTCATGCCTGGAGACACAGGACCCGGGCCTGCAGCTCCGCCCTGCTGGGTCCCCACTTCTAGCCATTCAGTCTCTGCCAGGGCACCCCGCCGCAGACACCATGGTCCTGCTAGGCTACAGTTTACCAAGTCTGTGTCGTTAAAACGTTTTTCCCCAGGCCATTCTTGGACCCAGGTCGCCTGAACACTGTGCCTTGTCACCACCCTAGACGGGGCGAAAGAGGAAGGGCTCTGCAGGGGCGGGGCGGGGTGGGGGGGAGACAGGTAATAAGGGCTGATGCGCTCAGAGGCACGGAAGAGGGCCGTCTGCCTCCTCTCGGTCTGGGGTGGCGGTGGCGGGGCGGGAGGGGCAGGGGTCGATTAGGAGGAGGGACCGGGCCCTGCCCCCACCACTTGCAGTCTTGTCACCCGGCCTGCCCTTCCCGTGTAGCTGTCCTCGTGGACCAGGTACTGGGTCATACTCTCAGGATCCACCCTCCTGTACTACGGAGCCAAGTCCTTGCGGGGCACAGACAGAAAACACGTAAGTCCCACGAGAGGACTCTCCACGCGGTGAACTGCAGGGAGTGGGTGGGGCTGGGGAGGGCGGCGGGGGGGTGGGGTGGGGGGGGCAGCCTTCCTTCGGGAGGGGAGGAGGTGAGGCTCCGCTGCGCTGCTGTTCCTCTGCAGTACAAATCCACACCCGGCAAAAAGGTGTCCGTCGTGGGCTGGATGGTGCAGCTGCCCGACGACCCCGAGCACCCGGATATCTTCCAGCTGAACAACCCCGACAAAGGTAGGCAGCGGGCCTGTGGGGGGACTCCGCCCGCAGGGCCCCGCCCATCCGCCACGGATGAGAATAAGTCTACCAAGACCTGATCTGCTTGGGGAGGAGCGGTGGGCGGTCTCTCAAAGGAGAAGGACCAAGAGCCCTTTCCTCAGTGGCTTTTATTAGGTTCGTTTTACCCAGGAATACAGGTAAAGCTCATTAATCATTGTCAGGCAGCCAGGATCAAACAACAGATGACATACAAAGAACTCTGAGGACTTATTCTGACTCAGGGCCTGTCAGCTAAAAGGCTACAAAACTTTGGGAAACAAACTCATTTCCTGCTCGGACCCTTATCATTTAATCGAGAGCATTCCTAACAAAGCAGTTTTCACAGGATTCTATATATTCTTCCTTAGGCCTGATCACCCGGGGAGCCCGCCCTATCCAGCACAGGGTGGGCTAACACTCCCTCAGCCTTAGCCATGGGGGGCTGCAGCTCCTGAAACCAGGCGGGGCGGTTCCCAACACGTGGCCAGAGCTGGGGGCCGGCAGCTCCTCTCGCCCTTGTCTCCTCTTCTGCTGAACGTGCATTTTGAAATAATAGGAACTTTTGAGGTTGCTGCTTTTCCTTTGCTTTAGGTTCTAAGGTTCACAGGGTCCCCTCACTAGTCCTCAAAAGCTGTTTAGATTGCGGTCAGTGCGCATAGCGTGTAGCTCCAGGAACCCTTTCTGCGGCCCCGCCTGTGGCCACTAGGGCCTGTGACCCCTGAAGCTGTGGCCTCAGGCTCCTGGAATAAATAACGTAATGCTGGATGAGGCGGCAGCCAAGTGGATGGACGGGTCTCAGGAGATTTCAGGGACACCCCAGACATTACCTGTGCCATGTCCTGACCAGGGCCAAATCTGAAAAGAGCCCTTTTACCACAGCTCCAACGTGAACTTGCCCAGCTGTCTCCCTGTTCCTCTCAGTTCGGCCCTCATCCCTGACAGTGCTGAGAGGAAGGGGAAGTTCTGGGCACCATCTTGTCCAGGAGCCCTGTCTGCGCTGTCATTCAGAAAAGGTCACACTAGTCTCCTCGGTAGCCTGTGTCACGTGACAAAACCCCAAATGCCCAGGCCTTGGATCCTAACCTGCTGGAATAATTGCAACACCTGTGGTTTTGTTCCCAGAGAAGCCGCAGGTGTCTCCGTGTCTCACACTGTTGCAACATCTCAGAATGCCATTTACGCTCATCTCTGTGAAGCTGCAGGACAGCTTCAGACCTGCCCCTGGGGCTTGTGTTCGCGCATTAATAAAGAAGCGCAAACAGAACCCCACCACTCATCTCTGGTTTAGTAGTTTGATCACTGCATTTGAGTACTGATTCCCCTTGTATTTTGTGTTATGCACTTGAAACCGTTCTACTGAGAAGGGTCCCAAGGCTTCACCAGAGCCAGGGGCACCGCGGGCCAAAAAATGGTTACGGGCCCTGGTCCAAAGGGACAGCCCAGCAGCAGGGCGGGCGGGGGGTGGGGGGCTCCTCTCCAGCAAGCCCCAGCCTTGCCTCGGGCTGCTCCTGACCTTTCTTAGTTTAGCTACCCTTGTCCACAGTCGTCTTCGTGTCACAGTCACAGGCAGACCCTCCTGCGTGACCCTCATGTCCCTAACCCGCGCTTCTCCGCCCTCCAGGCAACGTTTACAAGTTCCAGGCAGGCTCCCGGTTCCACGCGATCCTGTGGCACAAGCACTTGGACGATGCGTGTAAAAGCAACAGGCCTCAGGTAAGGTCGCCGGGACCCTGCCTATCACCCAAAATACCCCTCCCACCCTCGGGACTAGGTCCCCAGACACCAGGACTCCCTCCTTCCCCGGGAGCCTGTCAGCCAGGCTCTCAGGCACGCTCCCATGAGGCAGGGCGCCCCCCGCTCGGCTCGCAGCGAAGCCCAGCTTCAGACCAGAGCGTTGACTCTAGTCCCTGTGTTTTGCCCACTAAAGGGAATGCACAGAAGTGCCCGTCAGGGCCAGCGAGGCGGCAGGTGCTGCATCGCCCCAAGGTACGGGCCGCAGCATCGATTTAGATCGTCCCTCCAAAAGGTGATGTGTGGGAATACTGCCGGTGGACCGACCGGCCTCTGGCCTCTGCACTCCTCGGGAACGATAACAATAACAGCTAATGCACTGAGAGCCCACGCCGGCTGCTGGGGAACGGGGCTGTGGCCTGCTGGGCCTGGCCTGTGGCCGGGCCCCTCCCCCACCCTCCCCCCCACCCCAGCACCAGGCACTGAAGGCTTCCCAGGCAGGGATCGGCCCAGTCCTCCCGACATCCCTGTGAGGCACATCCTCTCACGGTCTCCACTTCACTCTGAGGACACTGGGGCTCAGAAGGTGGCAGCACTAACCCGGGGACCTACCCAGTTCTGCCCGGCAGCAGAGTCTGTACCTGCCGCCCCTGAGCTGTCCTGCCCTGCACCTCCCACAGGCCTCTGGCCAGTGAGAGGCATGGCTGCCCAGCCCTCAGCACCAGAAAGGGGCAGGCCAGAGCCTGCCTGCGGACCCTGGGAGTCTGCCCCAAAGTTCCCCAGGGATCCGCCAGAAGAGGGAGCAGGGGAGCTGGGCTCCTCTCCACGGGGAAAGCGCACGGAGCTTGGAGTGGAGGGTGGCAGCTTCCGGGAGGATGGGAGCAGCCGGAGGCAGCAGCCCCTGGACGACCTCATCGAAAGCGAATTCACAGCAGCCCGGGGACAAGCGCCCCGGGCACGTGGCACGTGGGTCCGGAGGGGAAGGCCCTCAGCTGTGCCAGTCACCACACGGTCACCACGTCCCGGCCCTCAGAGCTGCTCTCGTAAGCAGCAGGAAGGTCCGTAGTGACGAGTCCCCTCACTCTGTGCTCTGTGGTGACATGTCCTCTCACTCCGTGCTCAGGGTGGTCCTGTTCAGGATTTTCTTTGGTAACATAGCTGAGGACACGTGATAAGCCGATCGAATTGTAGATGATAAGAAACTAGAAAGCAGAATGAGCAGAAAGTCAGTGACAAATAAACAGTGGACAAGACCCAGACAGGAATAAACTTGAGGTTCCACCGGGAGGCTCAGAGTACACTGCATTCCAGTCTGTTGACTCACCTGCCCGCCTGCTAGGAGTTTGTCTGAGGAGTGTGCTCACACGAGCATACAACGAGTGTGGCTGGCGACGCACACTGCTCGTCGTCCTGGAGAGAAAGAGAGCCCTGGGTGCCCCGGCGACCCTCGGTCAGCCCCGTGGAGCATCACCTGAGCCGTTAGGTAGGCGGGGGCAGGTCTGCGAGTGATGTCCTGCAGGCGCCAGGATCAGAGCGAGAAAGCACAGGGTCAAGCACACGTAAGGACGACCTCATTCGTGTGAGATACGTGTGCATATTTATTACGGACGTGTTTGCACATGTACAGTTTTAAGTGATTTCTAAGAAACTATAGCTCTGGTTTCTAAAGTGTTCGAATGTACTGTTCACGTTAAGAAAGTGTAGCTGACTGCCTGCACGATGGGGCGCCGGGGTTTTGGGGTTTGGCGGCCAGTCACCTCAAATGATGCCAAGCGAACAAGGCATTAGTGCTTGGACGAGCCTGGTGCCACCTCGGGTCACATGAAGAGAGGATGAGCATCCTGTCCTCCACTGCACCGGTCACACCATGCATGTCGGGGTCGCTTCGTTAGTGCTGAGTGGCCGGAGAACAGGAGGCTGGGTTGGCCACCAGCAGAGCGGGGAAGGGGAGGGAGCAGGGCCCAGCCGGGAGCACCGAGGCGCTCTGAGCGAGACCCCGTTGTCCCTCTCTGGGAGGGCAGCCAGGCTCGGCAGCAGGGTCCCAGCAGGTAGCCGGGAACTGGGTCAAACCCACGCGGCAGAGCAGGCGCTCGGTCAGGAGGACCAGTGGGTTGAATTTCATGTGTGGCCGCGGCGAGGCTTTGCTGCTCTGTGTGCGTGTCCAATTTTCAGACCTAGGGGAAGAGGACCTTTCATTTTTCGACTCTTTTCCCTTTTTATTTTTCTACTCTTCCCTTTTTATTTCTAATTAACTTTCTCCCAAGCGTTCCCACTGCGAGCTGTATGTATTGTAGCAGTGACACGCTGGCAACACCTGAATAGCCCACAGCGGAGGAACTGACTCCCGTGATTTCAGCGAGCCACGGTCTTCCGTGTGGCAGCACGTGAGCAGGGCGCAGGGACGGGGGCCCGCAAATGCGCCTGCTCCCGGGGAGTCCCAGCGACTGGGAGTGCTGTTCTGGGGGAAGGGGGGGGACTAGATTTCTTGTGATTGCTTGTAGCAGCCTTGCGATCTCACAGCCCCGTCCCCTGCTTTGCCAGTCTCCCACTTCTGCGCAGCGTCGGCACACGTGTGTGTTCCTCACTCTGTGCCTGCGGCCCGCGTTTTACAGCTTCCTTATGAACCGTCTCTCTCCTGATTTTTCGGAATCAGTTCTTCTCTCAGGGAGCCCCAGACGGCCTCCTGCCTTTCGCTGTTTCGGGCCGAGCTCGGGCCCGTTCTCGCCACTCTCTCCCGGTGCAAGGAGCCGCGCTCTTCCCAGTGCGTTGCTCTGACCCCACTGACACCGGGATGCACTTGGTTTTCATGAAGTTGCTTCTCATCAAGTCTCGCAGAAGCCTTCCCTGCCCGTCTGCCGGCAGTGCCCGGGGAGGAGTCCTGGGGCTGGGAGCATGTCAGCAGCTTTGAGGGGTGGGGGTAACACCCTGACCTTGGGCCTGGTGTCCCCCGGTGCAGGGAGCTGGGATCCTTCCTGGGGACATAGCTACGGGAAGGCCTTGGGTTCCGGATCTCCCCAGTCCCGCTGCCCCTGTGCCCTCTTCCTGCGGGATCTGTGTCCTCTCGGTTCCATTCGGACCCAGGGACGGTGGAGGAGGGCGTCCTCGCCCCGCCCCATACTGGCTGTGTGCTCACCTCTCTAAGCCTCGGCTCCCTGGTCCCGCCTCACAGGGCTGCCGGGAGGACTCGAGGGCACGATGCGTGTGAAGTCTTCAGAGCAGTGCCTGGCCCACAGCCGTCACCTGATGGGCAGTGGTGGCCGTTACTGCTGTGCCCCCTCCCCCGACCCGCTTGTTCACAGACTAACCGGACGAGGCCCAGCCTGTCCTTTCAGGGCCATGCCTGTCCCCATCCAACAGGTCGGAATGTTGACAAAAGGCTGAGCTTTCTCTTCCAGGTACCTGCGAACCTTATGTCATTTGAGTAAGCCTCTGCAGCATGCGGCGTGACTTCAGAGGCTTCCGGGAGCCCCGCCTGGGACTGGTGGCGAGCGCGAGTCCCGGGCACGGGCCTTCGGCCAGGGTGCTGGGAGACTGATGGCCGGACCCCAGGGGCTGCGGCCTGTGGCCTCACGGTCCGTCCAGAGGGCCCCGGTGCAGGGGCCGCCACCACTCCCCAGCGACTGTCATGCCACCCATTCAGCGGCCACACCTGCACTCCCTCTCTGGGCCTCGCCCGTCCACCAGCTGCTGCTGCTGCGACTCGAGAGCCCTCGGCCCACGTTGGGTCCCCAGGGCTTTCTCCTGCTCAAGAGAGGGGACAGCGTCAACCTGCCTGAGGGGCCGGAGAGCAGGGACGGGCTGTGGGACTGGCTCTTCGCGCCCCGAGTGCACGGGGCTGCTTGCCCGCAGGGCTCCCTCGGATCTTGTACGACCCAGAAGCGCCCTCCGCCTGTGCGTGCCATATACGTGTGCGTGCGAGCAAGTGTGAACTCTTCAAGAAACATGCATTTTGGCACAAGACTCGTGACGTCGCTCCTTGGTTGGCCTGGAGGCCCTGCTTGAACCTTCGGTGACAGCCTCGTCCAGCACGAAAGGTCGGAGTGAGAGCCCAGACCCCTCCTGTGTTAGGGTCCCCTGCATTCTTTTACTGTAAACAAACAATGCCTTAAACTGTGTCTCGTTTTCTGTTCCTATGGGTGCTATCCATCTGGAAGGCCTGCTTCCTGGGCCCGGGTCCCTTCCAGGCCTGGTTGGTGTCAGCTCTTCTGAGACAGGACCCGGCTTCAGGACTGTGGACTGGGCCACTGGCCCGCTTGCTTCCTCCCATGCCCTTTCCTCAGGGTCTGCAGGCCCTTCCCTTCCCTCCCCTCCCACCTCACCCACGCGGGAGGCTGGGGCGCCTCTCCCCGCTTCTCAGCCGCAGCTCGGAGGCCGCCACGCTCACAGCGCACAGCTGCGCCACCTCTCCCCGTAGGCCAAGGCTTCTGACGTCGCACCCCTCTGCCTCCACTGCCGGGGCGGGGCCCACCCGGGTCCCTGATTACACCGGGGAGCTGAGTGACACTGAGGCCTTAGGCTCCCCCAGTATTGCCCCCAATCCAGTCACCAGCAAGTTCAAGGGCACAATTGTTGATGGCCACAGTGACGAGAGAGCAAAGCCCTGGGGAGTGAGCGGCCCAGCTCCGCAGTTACAAGCTCGTCACATGAACAATGTCCTTATCTGTCACTGTCATATTTTTAAGTGACTTTGGTTTTGCACAAATACATTTTTATTCAAAATTATGAATAAAAATTAACTTTATTTATGGTAGCTTTATCACCGTATCTTCCCCTCCCCCCCTCTAATCTGGGCATCTTGATTCGGAGAAGGAAACCCTAAGATGGGATTTAGAAAGAAGCGGTCTCTGAGTCCTTGTTGCTGTCAGAGCTCCGGAGCTCCCACCCATCAGACGTCAGACCACCCCGGTGGTTTCCAGGCAGATGCTTCAGAGCAACGTCTCAGCCGGCGCACCGCAGTCGGTCAGGTTCAAGACAACCGAAGGACCCACCAGTGCATTCTGATCAAAGGATGGCAACGTTTCTGAAACTGTGAATGAGTTGGTGAGGAAAGGTTGTCATCGGGGTCGTTTTCTGCGGTCGAGGCTCACCGGTTCAGTAGCGAACCCTCCTTTGGAGCAAAGTCCAGAGTGCTCTCATGCCAGGAGAAGCCACACGGTCAAGGTGAGGCCGTCACACCGTGGCCCTTGGCGCCGTGCACATGCACCCGCAGCTGGGGTCTGGATGCGCGCACCTGATTCGTAGTGACGGCTGGGAATCAGCATCCAGAGGCTGGATGAAGACACGGAACACCCCAAACATCTCTCACCAGAACCGGTCACTGTCGGCTCGCACCTGCGTTCGATCGGATTCTGCCTGTTAATTTTTTAGTCTTAAGTTTGGATGAACGTGTAAGAATGGAACATCAGCAGCTTATTTTCCTTGATTTTCTCCATTCTTCAGTTGCCCTGGGTTTTCCCACATGAAATAGTATAGATGTCAGTCCAAAAACCTCAGAATTTCAGGCTCCACTAAGTCAGATAATTTTTTGCCTTTTACAAATTTTTCTTCTCTTCCACAAATGTTTTCTTCTGAGCCCATTTTGAAATAGCACAATTGCTATTCTTCTCAAAGTGTTTGCTAGTCTTTCCACTAATTGACACTGATCTCACATCCCCTCCTAGAAATATTCTTAGGTTGGATTCTTGAAGAATCTTTGAAGACCTCACTGACAAAGTCCCTGTAGAACTGGTACAAACCTTGAACTACAGGAGAGTCCTGGAGACCAAACTGAGAGACCCTGGGCGCCCCCAGCAGGGGCTTGGGGCCGAGCATCTGAGTGCAGCGCAGATGGGCTTCCCAGAGTGGGGCTGTCCCCCAGGTTGCCTGTGAGGAGGCCCTCGAGGCTGGGCCGGAAGGGGCCAGGCACAGAGCCCCAGGGGAAAGCCCGTGGGCGGATCCTGACCCCGGAGGGAAGCGTTTCTGGCTTTCGCTCTATGTCCATAGTGCACAGATGTTTGTGAAACCATTGAAGATGGTATGTCTTGCATGCATAGGCTGTATTTTTTTTTTTTTAAGCAAACAGGTCACGACATCCCAAAAGGAAACTTACAGAATGCTGTCTACAGACAGGAGTAGGTAGCCAGTTGGTATCATTACAATGCCCAAGAACAGCTCCCTCACCTCTTCCTGGGAGTCCTTTTCACCCCTTTCCATCGAACACGTTTTGTAACTCAAGATCAGCCAAGCGAGTTCTGATGACTGAAATACTTGCTGGAGGACTGATTTGACGGACAACAGTAGAAACAGTGTTCTGAGCATGCTCAGTGAAAAAGTATGTTCTCTGCTTCCCCGAGGAAGCCCGTTCATCACCCTGTCCCACCGTGGAACCTAAAAAGGAAGATACTTGAAGGGATTCTGTTTGGGAAAGAACCCCACTCTCTCTTGCCAACTGAATTTATAAAGCATTTCTTTTCTTGCCAAGATGGCCAGTATTTCTTTCACCATCTTCCTCCCACCTCCGAAGCCCAAGGCGTGCACCTGTTAGGATGCCATCTGACAGGTGGAATGTGGAGCTCCTCCCACATCGCTGATGCTTGTAAGCAGGTGAACATTGCCAAAACACAGCCTCACTTACTTTCAGTGACTGCGTAAATGACTTTAATCAGCCCCACATCACCCTGGCATGTGGGGTGATTTCATGTTTAAAAAAGAAAAAATAACGAGTACCTTTGAAAGAACAGATTCTCTGCACAGAACCACCCATCCATTCATTCATTTGCTCACATTTCTAGTGAGTGTTTCCTGTGTGCCAGGCTCTCCCCAGGAGAGGAAGGGCTGAAAGCAAGAGAGACCGATCCTGCCCTCGACGAGCTACCCACTCAACAAACAGTCCTCACACTGCATCTCTTCCGGCAAGACCCTGCCTGTCTCCCAGCACCGAGTACACGCTCTGCGCAGGTTCCTCCCTAGAGGCTTCAAGAGGCTCCAGAGACTGAACAGCCTCTTGATCTGCGAGTTTGGGGGCGGTGAGGACTCGCTGGAGTCTCTGTCCCAGAGGCTGGTTGGTGCAGAGCAGGCAGGCGTGGAGCTACGGTTGGGCCCGCAGAGGACTCCGAGGTGGAATGAGAGCAGGGTCAGCATGTCCACAGTATTTCCTTGAGCGGTTGTTTTGGCTTTAATTTCATGTTAAATGCAAGCACAGCGTGAGCAAGAGCTGCATTTCTGGAGTGTTGAGACCTCGCGCCGTGGACCACCTCGCAGGCTGCACACCGGGGTGCACGCCAGAGGCTGCCCGCAGTCCCTGTCCGCAGCCGCAGCCGCAGCCGCAGCCGCAGCAGCAGCGCCGTGGAGCTTCGTTCGTCTGTACCCACTGATGTCTCCACCCATTTCTGAGCAACTGTGACCATTCGGTAACGAAACAATAGTAATTAATTTATTGTATGGTATAATCTTTAAATAAATTTTGTGCCAAAATGCATGGTTTTTCACTTAGCATTCAAAATGTTGCGTAGAGAGTATTTTAAGTACCAATTTCTTATGTATACTTCAAAGTAAGCTGAAAATCAGTTTCTACCTTCTAGTCCCTTTCTCGTTGACTCTGTTGCCCTCTCTCGGGCTGTCTTTCCCCAGCAGACCCCCTGCATGAGGTTGTGTAAGGACTTTCTCTAATTCCTGCGAAGTGTCTCACCCACCATAACACTGAACATCAGCTCTCCGGGGTTCTTTAGATTTTGGTGAAGTATTTTGTTACCTCAGTCTTGTATCAAGTTGCTGTATTTTTCAGCTTGTTACACTGATAATTGTTTCACTAATTAAATACTTTAATGTACAAACATCTTTGTTTACTTTGAAATTAAATGTGTTTTCCAATGACTATTGCTCAATTTATTAAAGTCACATGCATTTCACTTAGTAAACAGTTGCTGTGCCAGACACAGAGGTGAAGGGGGTATGAGGCGGCCAAGGCCCAGTTAAGAGGTGAATGGAACATAAATAACATATAGGAGCAGTGGCGTTGGGAAGGACAGTCGGTGGTGTGGACACTCAGGGCGGGAGGTAGGGATCTGGGGAGGCTTTAGAGGACAGCGGACATTTGGAGATTCATTTCAGAGATCTCTGGACACATGGAGGGCAGGGAAGGCAAAGAGACTGACCGGAGGGGAAGCAGGATGGGGGCGGGAACAGCAGCCAGCCCAGTCTCACTGAGTGAAGGACTTGGTGGAGTAACGGGACCCAAGTCTGAAAAGACGGATACTGCAACATGAATTCATGATGTTAAGCAAAAGCCAGGAACCCACTCAAGCTTGCTTAAGAGAACAGGAGACTGCCATACAAGGCGGGGAGGCTGTTTTACAAGGGTTGTCCCATGGAAACCAGAGGGGAGGACCAAAGTGGAGTCTCAGGGCCAGAAGGAGAAACGGAAGGCCCCCTACATCTCTCCCCTTCCCCTTCATTCCCTCTCCAGACTGGCTTCTTTGCTGGACATTGCAGCAAGCAAAAGAGTCCTGGGGAAGCAAGTTCCTGAAGCAGCGTGCACCAGGGAGGGGCCTGTCCAGGCTGACCGTGGGAGCCCCTGGCCCTGCCTGCCTCCGTTTCCCAGCTAGTGTCTTCCAGGCTGCAGTGGCCGGTTCTCCAAACACAAGCTTCCCCCACACACTCCTCAGGCTCTACTCCACCACCCCTGTTCCAGGCCAGCATGGCCACACTTCCCCAGCCAAGACAAGCCCTGCTAACTGAGGGACCCTAGTGCACCTCCCACTCACAGTTTATTTAGATGGCACAGTGGTCCCCAGCTTTACCCAGATGGGGTCGCTGCCCTCAGCCCCAGTGTAGTGTCTAAGACTCTGAGACCAGAGCATCTGCTTTGGGGAAGAGGTGAAGACGGTGGGGTGAGGTGGGGTGGTTGTCACACAGCTGGAAAAGGATGCAGTGAAGACTTGAACCCATGGTTGGTAGCCTGTAAAGCTCCAGCCCCCAGGCTCTCTGTGTCAGGCACCACAAACGACCTCCAGGAGACCACAATATGGCCTCTTGGTGGATGGAGAAATCCGTGAGCTAATGCCGACCGTGCAGTAGAATGCCCATTTAGCCTCGAAGGAAGGCATGGTACCCCTGCGCACAGGGAACCAGGGTCCTAGCGCCCGCGGGACAAGGAGGAATGGGAGGGGCCACGAGCTCGGGCGGGGCCAGATTGGGGCGGGGCTGAAGGCAGAGCCCCGGCCCCCGCGCGGTTGAGGAGGGTCCCTGGCGTGAGCTGTGCAGTCCTGGGGGCTTTGGAAAGAAAAGGCGGGTCCGTCCCTGTAGGCGAGACACGAGGAAGGGCGGCTTCCAGAGGAGCCAGTGCTTCCTTAGAAAGGGCGGGGGGTACTGAGCTGTGGAGGAGCAATTCTCCAGAAAGCCGATTCTTGGGGTGAGGGCTGGGACCGCGCTTGAGCTCTGTAGTAGAGCGGAAGGTGGGTGCGGCCTGGGTCAGTGCTGAGGAGCCAGAAGCGGGAGGGGAGGGGTCGTGGACCTTTCAGAGTGGGCGTTTTGTGAGTGTAGGCCGAGCAGAGGTGCGGAAATCCAGCACCGGGCACCCAGGGGGACCAGCGCGGGATGGGCGTGGCAGGAGTGCGGGAGGGGATACAGCGATGCTGGGACGGGCGGAGGAGCGTGGAGTGGGAGGGACCGAAGTTCTAGGGGTGGGGAGGCCGGGGCGGGGCCTGGACCCCTCTGAGGAGCAGGGAGTGGGAGGGACCGAAGCTCGGGGCGGGGTCTAGGCGGGGCGGAGGCTCGAGGGGCGGGGCATAGGCTGCGGCGCGTGAGCCGAGCGGCCCTCCGAGCCCCGCCGAGCCCCGCCGAAGCCCGAGCCCACCCGAGTGCGCCCGAGCCCGCGGTCCCCGCCCGGGGCGATGGAGCCGGAGTTTGGTGGGGAGGCCGCTGCGCTCCTGCGGCAGAAGAGGGCGGCGCTGCGGCGCAGGGGGTGCAGCTTCGAGAGCCCCAGGTACCGCGGCCAGGAGGGGTGCGGCCGGGAGGGGTGGAAGCGGGAGACGGCCGCGTTGCGGAGGGCTAAAGGGGGTGACTGTCGGAGGGAAAAAGGGGCTGCGAGACGGCAGCGCAGGGAGGGGTCGCTGGGGGCAAGCGGTCTGAGGGTATCGGGAGAGGCGCCCGGGCCGAGTGGATGGGGGTTGAGGGGGACTGGGGCGCCTGAGCGGCATGTGCGGGAGGGGGGGTCGCTCCACAGAAGCACCTGGAGCGTCGGAAACCCAGACCAGACGAGACTCCGGCAAAGCGTCGGCTCTGTGGCAGGCCCCGAGCAAAGCCGTGGTTCTGGGCGGATTTTAGGCTGTGGAGAATGTGCCGTGCCTGCCTCTTGTAAACTGCTCAAGGACAAGGTCGGGGAATAGCCCCACTAAATCCCAGGAAGGTCTGCCTCTCCCCGGGAGCCGTCCTGCGCTGCCCCAGGACCCGGGCGGGCAGCGGGCTCCACATCCTCGCTCCGCGGGCCGCGCACACCTGCTGCCTCGCGGACCCGCCCATCCTGGCGCGGCGCGGGCCCCCAGCGGGCGAGCCCCCGGGGCCTCTCTGACCCGCCGGCTCCCTTCCTCCGCCGCGGATACCTGTGCCCCGCCTGGCCCCCTGCCTCTGGCCTGGGAAACTCCCCTGAGATGTTCAGTTCCTTCTCCTGCCTGGAACCTTGACCCACAGACACGGGCTGCACGGCGCTCCCTCTGCTCTGCCAGGCTCATTCCCTCAGCGAGCATTTTCCTAACTTGGAGTGCCTTCTCCCGCTCCAACATCGCTAAAGTTGGCCCTGCCATTTTTCAGCTCCACCCCCTCTCCCCGCGCTTCTTCTAGATGACTCCAGCAGCCTCCCCACTAGACCTCCCGTCTTTCTCCCCTCTCCTCTCCAATCCACATCCTCACCGGCCGCAGGGGGGGGGGGGTCTTAACGAAACTGTCAGCGGCGCCCCTCCGCCGCCTAGCCACCCCACCCCCACCTCCAGCCTGCCACCAGGAACCCTCCGTCTCCCTCTGCAGTGATGGGGACTGAGGTGGGAGGCAAGGAGATAGGAGAGAGGACTCTGGTCCTCACTGAGGTCAAAAAGAGGGTTCACTTGCTCGGCTGAAAAACAAAGCAAAGCAAGATCCTAGATAGGAGAAGTGAGATCCTCGCACACCTCGCCTCACCCTTGGCGCTCCTCGGTGCTGGGCCAGAGTATAAGCATCCTGAGAACAGGACCATTGCTGTCCTGTCCACTGCTCTGTCCCCAGAACCTGGTTCGGGCCTCGGCCGTCGAAGACATTTACTCTCCGTTGAGTGAGTCGATGCCTGACCAGCCGGTAATTCTCTTAGGCCAGGCTTTCTCTCGTCTGCGCCTTTACTCATGTCATGCTCCTTTCTCTGCTTAGAATAGTCTTTTCTTTCCTTGTTGGATAATGCCTACCCCTCCTGCTTTGGGAAGACTTCCCTGGCCCTGAGCTCTGTGCGCTGTCAACAGTCCACGCACACGACGCTCTTCCACGGTGTGTAATGACCTGGGCGATATGCCGTTGCCGCTGGACTGGGAGACCCAGACAGATGTGTTCTGAGCTGTTCCGGTGCCTACCCTCTTGTTGCTGGAACGTGAGGATAGAGAAGGTGTACGGAGAGATGAGGGAGAAGAGGAAGAGATGAGCCCAAAGCTGGGTCCAGGCTTGAGGAGGAACGTTTCCATCAGCGCTGGGCCAGGGGACTTTCAGATCACTCTGTGGTCCCTGCGGTCTGATCCTGTGGCCAGTGGCACTTGCGGCTCTCCAGCACTTGAAATACCACGAATGCAGCTAAGAAATGCAGTTAAAATTTTATTTAACTTTAATTAACTTAAATTTAAATAGCCACACATGACTGCTGTTTACAATATTATCACCAGATAGGAAATTTTTTTCTTCGTCTGAATTCCCACTTTTACCACCCCCTCCTTGGTCCTCATGACCTTGTACCTGAAAGACCAAATGACTTCTTGGCTTCCAGATGGTTCCCCCCCATTTAACACCCCATGATATCATACACACCTCAGAAATAGTGATGACCACTTTCTGATGATGAAAATAATTTATGTTTTTTTGAGGGCAATTTATTTAACTCATTCTTTATTACTGTATACGCAGTTTATTGCCAGGTTTTCATTTTTACTGAAGGCACATTGAACCTGTGTGCAATAGCCTGTGTATGAAGAGGCAATCATTTCCTTAAGATAAATGCGTAGAAGTGATGGGGATTATTGGATCCAAGAAAATGAACACTTGGCATAATGCCAATTGCCCACTAGAAAACTGGACCAGTTCACAGCTCTCCCAAGAACATGTAAATGTTCCTATTTTTACTCAGCCTGTGCCAGGCATTACCATTTGCAAGTAACTTACCAGAGCTGCACCTTATTTTAATTTAAATTTTCTTGTTTAATCAGGAGATGAAACTGTTCTCATGCTTATTTATAATTTGTATTTTTAATGAAATATATGCATCCCCTTTGTCCATTTTTCCTTTGGAATGTTTATTTTTTTATTGAACTGGAGCACTTTTTATTTGTTGAGGGAATTAATTTTTTGTCAAGTATGTAGCAGATATTTTTTGCAGTTCATTATTTGCTTTTTAACTTTGTTTATGGTATTTGTTGATAAAGCTTTTACTATCTTTAAAAAATAGTCAAATCTATTTATTCCTCCTGTTTGGGCTTAATTAGAAAAGATTTCTCTAACTTAAAACGGATCAGTGTCCATCTACAATTTCTCCTAAGTTTTGGGGTTTTTTTAATTTTTTTTAAAGATTTTATTTATTTATTTTTAGAGAGGGGAAAGGAGGGAGAAAGAGGGAGAGAAACATCAATGTGTGGTTGTCTCTCACATGCCCCCTACTGGGGACCTGGCCCACAACCCAGGCATGTGCCCTGGCTGGGAATCAAACTGGTGACTCTGTTTCACAGGCCCATGCTCAGTCCACTGAGCTACGCTAGCCAGGGCTGTTTTTTGTTGTTTTTAAACAAAATCCCTGTTCAATCTATTAATGAGAATAGTCCTACTTTTAAGTGAAATTGTGAAGAGCTGCCTTCTGTTGGACAGAGTGGGCTTTTGTTGCCAACAGAAGGATTAACCGTGAAACTTCATAACCATGCACGTGTGTGGGTCCCTAGCGCGTGGCAGGGGTTGTTCCAGAGAGGCCAGGGCGGTGATGGGCTGTGTGGATGCTCGGGAAGTTCTGCAGGCGACTCTGCTGGGCAGTAGCGGTGAGAGCCTGTGTGCTTTGGCGGGCACATTGCCAGATTAGCCTCCCTTACTCCAAAGTCCTCACTCACTCCTCATTTCCTGTGGTATCGACTTAAATGCTACTGCTTCAGGTTTAGAATCTGGTCTGACAGTATTTACTCCATCATCTCGTGGACATCAGGAAAAAAAGAGGCATTTCTTTCAGGAGGGCAACTGTCTTTGCTAAATGTCCCGTCAGCTCTGATAACTGGCCAGCAGACACAGAACACGATGCACTCGAAGGAGCAAGGAGCGGCCTGGGTGTGCGGCGTCCAGGCAGGTGGCAGCAAGAAAGGCTCGCTGGGAGATCTAGCTGGAGAGGCTGTGGGGCGAGGCGCTTACGCTGTGAAGCCGCTTGCCTGGATGTACGTGTCCCGATTTTGTAGGAAGGCATATCGTGGAGTGGTCAAGACCCAGGGCTTTGGAATGAGGCAGACCTGGGTTCAGGTTTCTGTCCTTGCACTTGCTGTGTGCGTGGCCTTGGACAAGTTGCTTGACCCCTCTGAGCCCTGGACAGCTCGTTTGAAAAATGACAGCCACACTTGTCCCACAATATTGAGGGGAGCTTTAAACGAGCCGATTTATGTGAAGTGCCGAAACCAGTGTCTGGCACAAAGCATACTAAGTGGAAGCATTTTCAGACACAAGCGATGAACATTTACATGAAAATTCTCCGCCTTTCCCTTCCTTTGCCTTGTTAAAATCCTAGCTCT
Organism: Glossophaga mutica; assembly: GCA_039655065.1. Classification (NCBI taxonomy): domain Eukaryota; kingdom Metazoa; phylum Chordata; class Mammalia; order Chiroptera; family Phyllostomidae; genus Glossophaga; species Glossophaga mutica. The sequence continues at coordinate 212,672,093 of CM077305.1, forward strand.
GCCCATGCAATTTTTCCTCCTCCCCTGCCCCCAGAACAAGGCTCTGCCTTTCTTTCTCCCGTTTTTGAGCTGCAGATACAAGAAGAGAGGCATTGAGGAGGATGATAGTTATGTGGGGTGCTGCTTAGGACCAGCTGGAAAAACACTTTTATGGGGTGACTCCATTGAGAGGCACAGAAACACCTACTTTGTATGATGGAGGCCAATAGGTCTTCCTATTGTGTTTGTTGCTTTAAGATATATTCCAAAATATATATCTGTTATTTTGTGTCACTTTGTGGATACAGTTAATGAACCTGAGTTATTTTTAACTGCTCTGCAATAGCTGAGCTGGGTCATTTTGGCCGCAGCACTTCATGGAGCCGACACATGTGAGCCAGGGCATTAACAGGGTTGCATACGAGCAGGACTGGCTTGCAAGGCAAATCCCAAGGATCAGAGAATCTCCACACTGATGCAACCTGAGGCCTCCCGGAGGTCAGCCTCTGAGACAGGGTTCCCGGAGCTCGGTCTCTGGATCAGCAGCCCCAGCACTATCCGGAAATCGGTTAGAAACAGACATTCTCAAGCTCCAGCTCAAATCTACTCACTCAGAATCTCCGGGGCTGGGGCTCAGGAAACCGTAAGAACCGGCGCTCTCTAGTCCGACACGGTGGTTCTCAGTCCTCACATGCATGAGAATCGCTGGGAGGGCTCCCGGGCTTCACCCACAGACACGCACAACGTCAGGTTGGGCCTGTGACTGTATTTCTACCAAGCTCACAGGTAACGCCAGTGCTAGTGCTGCCGGCCCAGGACGCAGCCAAAATGGATGGTCAAACCACTCCATTAGGGCAACGTGGGAATCTTTTCCGTGACAGCGCTTGCAGCTGGCCATCCGGCCTCTGTCCGTCACATCTACGGGACATAACTACGTCGTAAGGCAAACCTTTTGGTTACCGGGCAGTTCTGTTACCTTTCCCTGACCACAAAGGTGAAGCTTACCTCATTGTACCTGTCACCCGTCGTTCATACCTGTGGCTCCGATTCCGGATGACAGTGGAGGCGTGGATTGCAGGGTGCGGACTCAGAGGCATGTGGGTCTCAGTCCCGACTAGCCGGCGGTCGTCACCACCGGGCAGTGCTTAAGCCACAAGCAGGAGTAGTAACTCCCTGGTATCTTTTCTGATCAGTGCCTGACCAGCGGCTGAGTTTTTTAAAAAGATTATTGCAAGCTATGAATGACACACCAAGGAAAATTCTTGGTTCGTGCAATTGCCAAATGCTGGACAAGACCAAGCGTTGGGAGAGGACAGGTCCAAGTGCTCAAATGATGTCATCAGGAGTCTCGTCTCCTTTCTGGGTTGGCTTTCTGCTTTTCCACGTCTTCCCTCATGGAGGCAAAGAAAGTGAACTATTCCAGGTATACTTTCTACCAATGTGCACTCCCAACAGAGAGACAGGGCCTCTTTCTCGTTGGTTCGAGGATGTTACAGGCTTAGCCTTCGCTGGCTCCCTTGGGTTCTGTGCTCATACCTGAACCAATCATTTTGGCCAGACGGGGGTCAAACGTGCTAGCTGGCCGGGCTGGGTCACGTGCCCAACCTGGAAGTGAGGGGTTAGATCACTTCCATCCACAGGAGACAAATAGGTAGTGATGCTCCAAAGGACAAAAATCACAGTACTGTTTGGTTGGCCAAAAAGTCTATTATGTTTTTTCCATAAAATAAAAGACATGTTTTTTATTTTTACCAATAACTTTATTGATTCCGATATTTTGAGTCTGTTGGCTATTTTCTGCTGTTCATTTCCAGTGGGTAGAGGCCAGGGGTGCTGCTAAACATCTTCCAATGCCTAAGACAGCCCCACAGCAAGGAATTATTTGGCCAAAATGTTGATAGGACCAAAAAATCACAAACGACATTTGACATGTTCGATCAGTCACAGCACCTTCCCCATGCCTGCACAAATCTTTTTTTTGCATGTCAGTTGCGTTTTTACCTTTTTCAAAATAATAAAGCATAATACGCCAAAAATATTGCTTATTTTCTTACATCCTCAATATTAAAATGGCCGCACAAAAATGCACCAATTTTGATGTTTTTTTTAACATGAATGCTGATACGACAGCTGTCACAAAATTGTTTCAAATGAAGTTAAAGACAACTAAATGCTACTAGAGCCACCATACAGAAAAAACCTAGTGGACTTTTGGCCAACCCAGTATTACCATAAGAGGGATGGGTACTGGCTTAGCCAAAAAAAAAAAACAAAAAAACAAAAACCAACAACAGACCATTATATCTAGGAAGCTTTCCAAAATACAGATGCCACCCCAGAGTCACAGAATTGGGGTTCCTGTGTGGTTTTTTTTTTAAGTTCTTGTCATAAAAGCCTACCTTAGTTGAGTGGTTAAATTATGCCTACTACATTTAGGCGCAGTGGGCGCAGAGCCCGGCGCAGGCAGAGGACTGCGAGTCACAGATGGGAAACAGCGCATTTCCTCCTTTCCCAAGTACCGCTCCCTGCTTAGTGACTTCCTTATCGGTAATGCGTCTAACCCACGCCTCTCGAGAACATATTTGATGCCAAACAAATGCCTCCTTGTTCCTGCATATGGCTCTCCAGACCAAGATTGGATCAGAAAAGAACAATTATCCATTACGCCTTGGGTTACCTACTTTTCCTCTTCCTTCTGTTTCTCCTGACTCACAGATTCCTAACAGATTTTTTTGTTTGGTTTTTTTTTTTCCAGGAGACACGTTTTTCCAGGTAGTTTTGTAAACAGCTATTTTAATGTGAGCTGTTTACATAGTCTGCGTTCTTCCATATTCTGTCATTATTCTTTTTGTTTGAGTCAGGCCTGTGAATGTTTAATCACAAATAAGTCTGCTGCTGTCGGCTTCTTGTGGAAAAACAGCAGACTTCCTGGGAAGGACTATTAAGAGCTCTCTTGTATTGGGCTGACCTAATGGGCCCCTACCAGCAGAAGAAAATTAATTTTCATATTATGTCTGCTCTTTGATGAGAAGGAGAAAAACCATCTTTTATTATTCACTAAGAGTTTACATTAATACAAACCAGCCTCCTTTCTTGGAGGAAGACAGTGGTCAAATTAGTTTTGCTTTGGAAAGTTAATATGAGAAATTATGTTTGGTTGTCTGGTTTCCAGAGCTGAAGGTCCAAACAGAGATGAGGTCTGACAGATAACGTTATAAGAAAATCATACGCTGTTTGGCCTGAGCAGTGGGAGCCGCTGCTGGTTTTCCCGGTGTGGGGGCGGGGAACTCTAAAGCTGCACGTGAATGCGGAGATGTGGGGAAATACGGACCACACATGGGGTTGTCCCTAAAGCTAGGAGAATGATGAAAAATAATTAAGATGATTCACCTTTCTTTCCCCTGTACTATCTGAAATCAGGTGTGTGTTTTACACTCACGACACCCCAGTTCACATGGCCGGGGCTTAATAGTCAAATGAGGTTTGTGGCTACCTTATTGGACAGCACAGGTTTGGACCCTCAGGGAGGAGATGTTTGAAGGAGGTATCGAGGCTTTCATTTTGTTCTGTAAGGTGGCTGTGACTCGCAGTGAAACGGCAGGGCCAGCAAATGCGGGGGAAAGGGCTAACAGGAGCCTTTAGGAAAAGGGAATCACTAAATAACTTCGTGGGTCGGGAAGAACGGCTATGAATTGACGAACTTTGGTTAGCTGTTCATATAAATCCCAAGTGAAAGTTAGGCATCGAGACTTAAAGGTGAAGCCATCGTGTCATGGATACATGATGGCATTAAAACCATTTTGGGGAAATTGGTATAAATAACCAGTTAAAAAAAATGGAGAGAGAATGACTTTCCTGTGTTAGATGCTGCCGATAGGTCAAACAAAATGAAGAACTAAGAACTGGCCGTTGGGCTTGGCGCCATGTGTGCGCTGGTGGCCTTGGGCCAGAGCCGCTCCTTGGGAGGGGTGAGGGCGGCGGTCTCCCTGGACGGGCCTCAGGAGGTAGTGAAGGGAGAGGAACTGGCAACAGTGGGCATCGCCAGCTCTGCGCGGGGGAGGGGGGGTGCGAGGTGAAAAATTGGTTGTTTGATCTGATTTTCTTTGGGTCTTTTTTTTTTTTTTTTTTTGGCCTTTGCTTTATAAAGATGTTTATATCTGCTGGGAATGATCCAGTAAAGGGAAAAGATTTGTGTTGGGGAGGGGTATATCACTTGAAAAAGAGAAAATTCATGGAGGATGTAATAGCTGTCTTGCCACATTTGAAAAGGTGTCATGAAAACGGAGTCCGTTTGCCCCGCCTCTGGCCCCCAGCTGGCCCTGAAATCACCGCGGGCTCGGGGGTAATGAAACAGCTCGGACTCAGGGCACGAGAGTGCGGCGTCCCAGAAGCCAGTGCGCCCCCCGTGGCTCACTGCAAAATGCAGCACCGTCTTTATCACTGGAGACCTGAAAGCAGCTATAGGTTAGGCTTGCGTTTCCCAACTTCCTTGTGTTCTCAGCAACACGCAGAGTTGGTCCAACAGTTTTTGGTGGCGCACTCCAGAAGACTCAAAACCACATTTAGCAGGTCCATGACAATGGCGCACGGTCACTGCTCCAGGGTGGCGGTGACCTTCGAGGCATCCGCAGTTAGTGTGCTGCTCTTTGGCTGCCCTTCAGCACCGCCTTGCTGTTTGAGCAGAAACGCTGGCCCAGCTCCGTTTTACACGCAAACGGCCGAATTCCGATGCACCCCCATCACAGCGCACCGCCTCTATTCATTGCCCACTGGAAGTGGTACTGTCTGTTGCAAGGAAGTTGCGCCCTGCTCTCCGCTCTGCACGGGGCCCCAAGAACTGGTGGGCTCAAAATCCAACCTGACAGCTGTCACCGTGACCGTCAGTCAGTGGTCTGTTGCCTACAACAGAATGTGCTCCGCCTCCTGGAAGCAGACGAGATTTAACAGCGATATGGGGAATTACACGCTCACAAAGGTGTTGGCAGGCTGGATGGCGGACACCCGTCTGAGCTCCCAGGAACAGCTCCGAGCCCCCACGACCGCCATGCCCCAGCGATCGGGGACCTGCCACTTCATAACAAGAAACCGAGTGGTCCAGAGGCTGCTGCCACCTTCACTCACTGCACAGCCACACTCCTGACTCTGCCCTGAGCCCCAAAGCTGCCACTGCTGCTTCAGAAAGCGACAGAACCCAGAATCTGCTGCCTCCAGAACCACGACAGCTCTGCTGTGACCCACAAAATCCGGATGGTGCCCCGGATCCTCACTCCGCACCTGCCTGCCTCCGCTGCAGATCAGAGTCTCTCCTGAGCGCATCTGAGTTGAGGGACGTGAATCCCGGGCAGAACCCTGAACTGCAAAAGGAGGTGAGGACATCGACCTTGCGGTTTTCTGGCTTCTGCACGCTGGAGTGGGGTCGCAATGGGCACTGAGCAAGTGGTCCCACAGCATCTGCCACACAAGGCATCTTTCTTCAGTCGAGCAAAAATAAATTAGACACGTTGATCAAAGTTGGTAGTGTGCTAGGAAAGGTCCCTGAGCCTTGGCGTGCCGCTGCGCTCCTGGCATGCCAGTCTTGGAGCTGCTTCAGCGGGCGCTGCACTAAAAATGGGAACCAGGCCTCCGGTGAGCGCTTGAAGTGGACTTTGCAACCGTAAGTGACAGTGGTTCCAGACTCTGAGCTCAAATGGAAGTTAGGACAGAAACGCCTGTCTTAGAGTTTTGGGCCAGAGAGAAAAGTGTCTTCGGAAGAGCTGCCAGCCGTGAAGTGTTTTCTAGCATCACTGCCGTCGACCTGGCCTCGAGCAGTGTTTTGCAGATGGATCGTCTGCTCCCTGCGATCGTCCGTCCTGACAAAGCATCTGCCTGTCAGAGATTGGCCAAAAAATCGAACTGGTCCCACAGTGGCCCGCTGCGGCCACCAGTGACCTCATTCAAGAAAGGCCAAGCCCTGGCCAGTGTGGCTCAGTTCGTTGGAGTGTTGTCCCAGAAACTGGAGGGCTGCGGGTTCAGTTCCCAGTCAGAGCACATTTCCGGGTTGCAGGTTTTGGTCCCATATAAGAGGCAACCGATCAGTGTTTCTCTCTCACATCAATGTTTCTCTCCCTCTCTCCCCCTCCCTTCCCCTCTCTGAAATCAGTAAGCACATCCTCGAGTGAGGATAAAAGAAAAGGGAAGCCAAATCGGCCTGACTTCATCTCCCTGTTCCAAATGACTCTTTCCCTCACGGTTTTGGCATTCACATGGTCACTATCCACCCAGCCACTGTTTACTGAGCATGTCTATGTGCTAGGCACTGGGGACACGCTGCGGGCAAGGCCGCGGGTCCTGCTGTCACGGAGCTGACGTTCTAGTGGGCGGGGGGAGACGTGTTCCAGCAGGAAAACGCACAACTGGGAAGGCTTGCATTGTGCTGAGTGCTGTGGAGGAAGAGGGGTACAGGACAGGGAGTGGCTGGGTCGGGAAGGGGGCAGTTTGGATTTGGGGACAGAGGGAATTTGTCCTCCCAGTGCCCCCACTCTGCAGGGCACTGCTGCTCCCTGGGCTGCTGCGCCAGCTCAGACCCCAAAAGTAGATGTGGGTTTGAAGATAGGTGATAACGATGATCTGGGCTGGAGCTGAGGTCGTTTTTGGCCCCCAGGCTGAGCGAGGCATCTTGTACAACAGAGTGGGCGTGGCTTCCGGCAGCTTCCGGGTTCCTCTAGGAGTGGGGCTGAAGCTCAGTGGTCCATGCCGCCTGCGCTGGGGGCGATGCCTGCCGTGTCCAAGGAGCTGGAACTGAGACCTCGCTGCCTCTCAGGCCACCCTGCTGCACGCGGGGGTGTACCTGCCAGCGTGTGAGACGAGCCAGGGCCACGGTTGTGTTCCTCTGGCCTGTTTCTCGCTGCAACGTCGGGCCCCAGCAGGCCTGGCCTTGCCACCCCCTGCGGCCCCGCCCCCAGCTGTCCGCGGCTGCTATTGCTCCCTCGCGGCCGTCGGCGGAGGGCTCCCTGGGAAGCAGGCCACGTTTCTCATTACTGTCCTCCATTTAGACTCTCAGTACTAACACTCAGGGCGCGCTGAGGGCTTGGAGTCACAACAGAGGAGGAGAAAACTGGGAGCTGTGGCTTCTGAGGGCTGTCCCCGGTCTAACTAAAAACCCCACCCAGGCGCCCTGGTTTCTTCTCTGAAGGCCCCCCCCCCCCACTCCTGTCCCGAGAAGCACCTCCACACTGGGAACCAGCCTCCTTCCTGCCAGTCTGGCAGTTTTCTCCTGGAGCTTTGTGAAGTCTGTCTTGCATTATGTGATCTTTTGTTTTGAGAGGTTCTTGTTCTTTCATTTTCTTGAGAAAACAAAGCTTTTATATGGTTCGTCTGATCCCTGTTAAAAATCTTCTGATCTATACCCCTCACCTGCCTTTGCAAACCTTATTTCATCGGTCCTGTGCTAGTTTATTCCTGCCTGTTCATCTTTGAACCGGAGCAGTTCCGCCTGGGTCTGTGCGTGGCCTGGTAATGACAGGGGACAGCTCGCCTTGAGCCTCCGCCTGTTTGTCTGAGCAACACGGTGAATCTCTTTCAGTCCTTGAGCTGGAGCTCTGGCCTGGACACTTCCTGGGCGGTGAAGGGTACAGGGGCTGTGGGAACGGGCCATCTGACCCTACTCTCTCCCCAGGCTTCCCCCCACCCCGATCCGAAGGGTCCCCTGTGCCTGTGGTGTGTGCAACCCACGGCAGGGCTTGGCCTGAATTCTCAGCTGTGCCCACAACTCTCACTTTAGGACAAACAGGTCCCTCCAAAGAGAGCCTCGGTTGGTGTGATTTTCCGATCCATGGGCCTTTTTTTAGGGGGTTCAGGTAGGGCTTTGGTTAACATTGTTCAAGAGTTTGAACAGCTCATAAGACAGACTTTTTCTTCTCTCCTTCAGCCTTGCTCAGGTTAGGCCACGACCTCCATATTAGAGAGCTGGGGTGCTGGGAGGAAAGAGGGAGCAGCAGCAGCTCCCGCCCGGCGGGCCCACGCCGCCCCTGCCCAGGCAGGCCTCGCGAGCTTGCTAGTGTCCCTGAGACACTAGAGGCAGAGCTCGGGGTTCGCTTTCCGTCTGTCCACACTTCACTGTGCACACAGATCTTCAGAGCTACAGCACGGAGGTTGCCATTCTCTTGTTTCAACAGGTTTCCTTCAAATATTGGGCAATTTTTGGTTATGTACATGGGTTCCAAAGAGTTGCACAAATGAGCTCTTACTCCACCGGCTTTCCAAGAAGTTCTCCAACTGCTGACTATTTTAAATAGCCAGACAATTAAGATAAAACATGTCAGGAGATTAGAGGACTATACATTTTTTAAATTAGGAAGTTAAGACTAGGAAAGATAACTGAAATGAGTAAAAGGATTAAAATTAAAAGTGATGAGACAGAATCTGAGCAGTTAGAAAATGAAGCTAAATAATTAGATGAAAGTATAAAAAAGACCTCAGAAACTAGGGGTAAAGTTATGGCAAGAAGATGAAATTAAATGATGGGAAGGGCTTTAAAGAACTAGCATTTAAGTATTTTTAAACAAAATTTTAAAGTTTAAAGGGCTAAATCAGAAATAATCTTAGTAATTCAAGATTAAAATAAAAGGTAGAATGTCAGCTGTCAGAGGGAAGGGAAGTTAGGGGCCCGAATGAAAAAGGTGAAGGGCTTAAGCAAAAAACAAGAAACCCAAGCAAACAAAGAAGCTTCTGGACACAGCCAGCAGCCTGGTGATGACTGGAGGGAGGGGCGGGAGGGAGGAGCGGATAAAGTGGGTGAATGGTGGTGGGGGGAGACTTGGAGTGACGGCCACGCAATACAACGTACAGATGATGTCTTACAGAGTCGTACACCTGAAACTGTGTACTTTTATTAACCACTGCCGCCCCAATGCATTCAATGAAAATAAAAATAAGTTACAAAGACGACATTATCAAGAGTTCCTTTTTATTTTTATCTTCCATTTTCAAGTCCCTGGGTCTTGTTCGCTTGTCTGTCTGTCACTTGAGGGAGAGCTGAGTCAAGAGCCCGCTCATTGGCTCAGTAGGTAGTTCCAGCCTGGGGAGCAGGGTGCCTGCATCTTCCCAGCAAAGCAGCCCCACCGCCGCCTTCCCACCTCCCTTGCTGGGTCCTCGCAGAAGGGAGCAGGAGGGCTTCAGGGTTGCATTTCTCAGTTTGCTCCCACGAGCCACCCATGCATTAATTCAGCACGCGCCCACCGCTTAGGTACTCTCCGCCCGTCCTCTGTGGGTTTGGTCCTCTTTGTCTACAGTGTTGTTGCCAGTATAAGTCCTTCTCGCGGCTTTTCTGGGAAATTTCAGCGGGAAAGTAGGCGATAATTTCAGCTCCCCTAGACTAACACAGTGAGGGGCATGAGGTCCCACCACTAATCATTCCCCCAAAGCCCTCCAGACATAGCTGTCCCTTCCTTCCTGGATGAATGTTGCCCTTTCCTCAATGAGTCCGTTGTGGTTTAAATGCTCACTGTCCTCCTTGTCCCCTGGCCCCTGCTGACTGCACAGCGTGGATGACGTCAGTCGTAGCTGAGGGACGAGGTAGAGTGTGGACGGTGCCTTCCTGCCCCCAGCATGTTCAGGCATCACTTCCAGCAGAAAGGGCATGATACGGGCTCGGCGGGACACCTGGGCCCGTAACTGACGAATGGGGCTGGCCTCTGGGCGGTGGGGCCGGCGTCGGCCATGACTGGCCCGCACTTCTCGTTCTCTGTTCTCAGTGCCTTTCCCAACTCCCTCTGCTTCAGTACAGCACTCCAGCCCCCAGGCCCGCCGATGGATCCGCTGACGAAGGGGTCCTGCGGGGGTCAGGTCGCACACTCCCTTCTGTGGAAAGCAAAGTCATCTCTCTCCTTTGGCATCCAGTCCCTTCAGCAATGGCCAACGAAAGACCCTGAAGTAGAGTCCCAGGTCAACCTGTAAGTAAGTAAAAGAAACATCACCTGTTCAGCTCGTGTTCCCCGTAACCTAAAATCCCTTATTGCCCAGGAAGAAAATTCCCTTTCGTGGGGAGTGTAGGGAGGGAGAAGGAGTGGACATTGAGTTGGGAGATTTCATTTTTGTTCTTAATGATTTCTTATTCGTGCATTTACTTATTGTACTTAGCAGTATTTATTGAGCACCTACTCAGCCAGGCCCCCCCATAGTGAGCAAAATAGATTCAGTTCTTGTCATCAGGGGATTTGCAGCTCGTGGGACAGGGAGCCATTCCTCGAGTAACCACACAGAGAGACGCTAACTGATGGGTGACAGCTGATGGGTGGCAAGTGCTATGAAACGTGTTGCCTCGATTCAGTAAAGATTTGCAGAATGCCTTCTGTGTGCCAGAGACATACTGGGGATATAAGAAAAATAAGAGATTTCCTTAACCTTGAATATCAAAAAGTATCTAGAGGGAGAAAATACCCCATATTATTCCGAAGTAGTAATAATAACTATCCTATAACTAGTATGTTACTTCTAAGTCCCATAGGGTGGTGACTGTGTTTTCCTGTTTACTCCCGAATCCCCAGGGTTTGGTTGTGGTTGCAGTAATGTTTGTTGGTTGAATGAATAAGTGATTGAAGAAGGTAGTACAAGGCAGGGTGTGTAGCTTTCCAGGGGAATCAAAGGCAATGAGGTGCCTAAAAACAAGTGAGATGCTTTATCCATTCAATGCAACAAATATTTGATGCTCAGGATACCCAGGGCTTCTGTGGAGCTAATGCCTAGCCAGGGGCATGGAGCAAAATCAACTGCGGGGCTTAAGAAACAACTTATGCCTGAGGCCCGCCCCCAGAGATTCTGATTCAGTGGCTCTAGAGCAGCTGAAAGAGGGCTACTCAGGACTCTTCTTCTCCAGGAACTTACAGCCTTTGCCGGGAGACACAGTCACCAAGTAACTCCTGGGCCACTAGAGACAAATGCGCACCCAGTGCTGCAGGGGTAAGAAACCCGCTGGAGCACAGGGGAGAAGAGGGTAGCAGCCGAGCTTAGCCAGGCAGGAAGAGCGAAGAAGGCCACGGAACAGAGCGAACTGCAGAGCTAAGGGAGCGGTCAGATCCATGAGAGTGTGTTCCGGCCATGTTGGTAGGCATTAAAGCGGCGGTTCTCTGCCGTGGCCGCACGTGAGAACCATCCTGGGATCTTTAAAAACATTCGGAAGCCTGCACCCCACTCCCGCCCCCAGGATTCCAAGGTTTAGGGTGGGACACAAATACCAATGTTTTGTAAAGCTCCCAGGTGGTTCTCACATGCAGCAAATGTTGAGAAAGGCTGCTTTAAAAAACGTGTCCACACATCAGTCAATACAGAATATTGATGGAGCACCGTGTATGCCTAGCTGAGAGGCCTGAACTTCATATGGTAGGCAGTGGGGAGCCATTGGTAGCTTTTTGATGTTAAGAAGAGAACGCAGTTGGAGATAGACAAGGTTCGTAGAGTCTGGATAAATTTGTATCGCTAGTTCCGTCTAGTGGATTCTTCAGGGAAACTAGGGAGTCACTGCCGACTTTTCAGAGCCACCACCACACATTCCACAAACGGCCCCTGAAGTCCGTTTATGAGAATATGGGAATTGAATGTTTCCTTGATTTGAAACTGAAATCTAAAATTTCAGTGAATACTGAATTTTCTGAGCAAAAGGGGCTCATTTTTTGGAGGCCGCTGGTAACCAGAGTCTTGGGCAGCCCTGGCACACCGCAAGGGAGGGAAGGGACGCCGAGGCTCCATCTGCCAAAGGTGGGGTGGGGAGAAGAGTCCCTTCTGTCTTCCTCCCAGCACCAAGCGGAGGTACGGTCCTCGCAGTTGTGCGGCAGGCACAGCCTTTTAGCTATAAACTACCGGCCCCACAATGCGTCGCGCGGGTGGCGCTGTCAAAGGGGCGGGCAGAACTGTGGCAGAGCCTATGAGCAGCAAGGAAGCCGACCGTGCTGGTGTCTTTTGGGCCCTATTGGTGGACCTGGCTAGGGGCGGGGCCAAGCCCTGGAGATAGGCGGCCTCAGGGCTAGCGAGGCTGTCAGGGGATTGAGTCTGTAGGGGTCTTGAAACTGATTCTACCAAAAGGCAGATGCTGGGTTCTCCAGAAAACGTGCTAGAAAGATGAGTCTTTAAAAACTGCCAGTCTGTGCGCCACTCATTCATTAACTCGTTCATTCAACAAACATTTATTGATTACTTGCATACCAGGCACTTGCACAAACATCCTAAACACGTTTACTTATTTAGTCTTCATACACACAACCCAAGATGAGGTAGCTACTGTTAGCTTCATTTTACAGATAAGGAAGCTGGGGGACCAGAAGGTTAAGAGACGAATCCAGGATGCACAGCTTGTAAGTGACAGCTGTAAGGGATTCGATCCTAGGTCTTTCTGGCTCCAGTGCCCACAACCTAACCTCACTGCACTTAGCTGTGCAATGGGGAGCAAAGTGTTTATGGGATGCCAGTGTCCGCAGGGCATCATGGTACTGTCCAATGATGAATATAACGGTACCATACTGGACACCAGTCAAGCTGGCCAAGCACAAAGTCGGGCCTTGTGCCAGGAAGTGTGGTGATACAAAGACCTACTCTCTGCCGGAAAAGGCATCTGGTATCTAGTAAACCATTTACTGAGCACGTGTGTCTTGTGCTGAGCCTTGTGCTAGGTGCTGGGGATGCAAAGAAAACATCTCTTTCCAGACTAAGTGGGGGATTAATAAAGTGCTGTTACCTAGGGCAGTCTAAGGAGATTCTCGGCGGAGGGAAGACCTGAAGGATAGGAAGTTTCCCAGGCAGAGGTGGGGGGGACCTTCCCGGACATACGCGCGTGTGTGCAGAGGCCAGGAGCACCGAAGCACTTTGGGTGTTAAGGGAACCACGAACAGTCTGGTTTGGCCGGTGCGCCCTGGGGAGTGGTGAGCAGTGAGTCTGGGAAGGCAGACGGAAGCCAGTTCACTGGGGAGTGGGAGGGCTTGACTGCCCTGCTGAGAAGTGTGATCTGACTCTTCAGGGCCGGGCAGAGCATGATCAGAGTTGCCTGCTGGAAAGGTACCTGGTGCCTGTGGGCAGCTGGACTGCAGTATCAAGGCTGGTGGCCAGGAGACCTGTCAAAGTGGGCAGGTAAGAGGTAGGAAGCAGGGGCAATGAGGCTGACTTAAGACATATTTAAGAGGAAGACTAGAGTGTACCCGGGAAACTTACAGGTGGTGGAATGTGGAAGGTGACCCACAGAGTTTTGACTCAGGCAACTGAAAGGTCGGCCTTGCCATTAATAAGAGGACCCTGAGAAAAGAAAGCACAAAATCCAAGATGGAATAAGACAAGTTCATTAGATAAATGTCGTCAGGTGCCAGAGGGGTCCCATTACATCTCTGGGGACAGAGCGTACTTAGGAAAGGGTTTTTTTTTTTTTTTTTTTTGGAGAGAATAATGTGAAATGGGCCTTGACAAAGGAGTAGCTCCTTCCTTTCTATTCTTTGCTTTCTCTTGAGTGGATTTTCTCAGGCAGAGGCGGGGGAGCAGGATGGCCCAGATGGCCTATCCCCGTTTGCCTCTTGTGTGGTAGGAGGTCTGGAAAGTTGGATTGAGGGACATACTACGAAAGATGTTGTACTTCATCCTTGGGACATTGGTTTTGAATGGATTTTGAGACAGGCAAGTGATGGTTTGAGCTCTGCTTTTTAAAAGTAAATTTCACAGCTAGGGAAGCCAGGAAACCAATTAATAAATGGACTGGGGAGGATTTGTGGATTGTAAGTGACAGAAAACCAACTCAAGGCAGCTCGAGCCAAAAAAGGAGCGCGTATGGGGTCAGGTAACCCAGCTAAGGAAAGGGACAGATCAGGCTTTGGGGTGACCGGATCCGAAGACTCAAATGCTGCAGTCAGCCCATTTTTCTCTCACCCCTACCACCTCCCGTCACATAGACCTGCTTCCAAAAGCCTTGAAGGAGCTAGTTTGCTCCTGAGTGAAGGGCCACTTTATTTTAAAACACAGTGCGGGAGAGCAGGCTTTTTCGTTTACCGTTAGGGGAAATTCTCCTCCCTGGGCCTCGCGCTGCCATGAAGAAACTTCCGCTCCCCTCCTGTGGAGGGAAGGCTGGATGGCTGCCTTGTCCCCTCCCTGCTGGCCTCTCCTGCTTTTGCGGGATCTCCACTCCCGTTACCAGGTGGGAAAGCACACCGGAGTCTTCCAGAGTCAGGTGCGGAGGCCCATCTGCCTCGGTCTCCCCTGTTGGAGACTGACGGTGGGGACCGACGCGGCAAGCCCCCTGGCAACCAGGCGCCTTCCCTTCCACAGAGCAGACTCTCCCACGGGGCGCTGCTCCAGGTCTGCGCAGCAGGGAGAGTGGGGAGTAGGAAGCCCCTTTGGCTCTTGGGCTCAGTTTGCTAATGGAACCCTGGCAGTGAGGAAATGGACATTTTGATTTGCATTCGCCCCGCTCCTGTCACTAATGCCCAACCGACTGCAAACAGAGACTAGAGCACTTTGATTCACTGACGCGCTCCCAAAGCCCCGACCACAACGGTGAGACAGGGGTGCTCTTAGTGAAGTGGGTCTGGTTAGGACAGGCTGGTTTGGTTTGGTTGGTTTCGAGTCTCTAGCTGGCATGTAGAAAGGGCTCACTAGATATATTTGTTGGTGTAAGTTAAGGGTAATAGAGCAGAGATGCCAGTCAGAAGGCTTCTGCAGCAATGAAGGTCTGAGCTAAGGCAGAGAAGGTGGAAATGGAAAGAAGGAACAAGGGGCTCAGAGACATTGTGGAATTCGCACATGTCCTCAGAACTGAATGGCACCATTGAGGCTGTGCATCGCAGTCCAGTAGTCATTTACCAACGAACTGGACACCTAAAATACTATGCGGCCATAAGAAAAAATACAGGAGCGCTTTGGTACCGGTTTGGAAAGATCACCGAGATACATGAGGTGAAAACATAACAAGGGCGAGGAATATAGTGGCGCACGCTTGCTGCTGTGCGTGTAGAGAAAGGGGGCAGGGATGTGCACTTCTCTTTCTCTGAAAACGCATCCACGGCTCTGGGAGATAACACAATGGTAAGCCGGGCTGATGGCGGGGAGAGGAAGCTCGGGGCCGAGCGTGCAGGAGAGGGGGGCTTTGCCGTACAGCCTTGTAGTTTTAAACCAAGCGAGTGTGTTCTCTCTTCAAAGAATGAAATACACACGCACAGATGCAGACCCACAACTTTTGAAAGTGACACCGGGCAGGGAGCAGTAACAGGGCCTGGTGACTGATTAGATGCTGAGCATGAGAGAACACAGAGGTGACTCTGGACTTGGCACCTTGAGGGACGCAGCCGTGGGAGTGAGTGGGATTTGGGCGTTGGGGCTGCTGGAATGCCTGGGGAAGTATGCCCAGCAGTGGGGAGTCGGGAGTCTGTGGTGGGAGAGAAAGAGCCAAGTTGGAGATACGGTTTGGAGAGTCGTTGGCGCAGAGGTGCCGGAACAGCAAGGTCCCCAGGGAGCGAGGTGGCCTGAGTGAAGGGAGAGGAATGTGGACCTTCATTCTTCGGGGATGTCGTGCAGTTACAGATTGTGCTGGGGAGGAGAAGGGGCTCGCCCTGCAGGACGCCCTGGCCCTGCTCTGGGAACGGAAGCTACGGGTGCCCTGCTCCCCGCTGAGCTCCACGTCGCGGGGGTGGGGGGGAAGCTGCTAAAAACAATAATTTTTCCTCAAGGAGGTTATGCCATTACTAAGAACGGAATTCCTTTGACAATCCCAGTTTTCTATTCTTTCAAACGTTACAGTCCTCAGGGGCCGACAACCCATTTTTGGTGCTCATCTCATCTCAAAGTACAGAACACCATGCAGACACACTATAAATAGTGGCTAGATGTTATTATTCTTCTAATCATTGCTTTTAAGGGACAAGATGAAATAGTTTAGGCTCCCCTGCCCTAAATGGACATCAGCCAACGCTCATTTTTGTAAATCCCACTTTGGCTGCGGAAGCAGGCTGGTGGTTTTCTTGTCATCTCCTCTGGAAATAAATGTGCTTAGTGAAAATGTTCTTGCCTCCTATATTTCTGTAGGTTTGGCTTATCTAGTATTTTGCTCTCTTTAAATACCCCTCCCCCTCCCCTCACCACTCTCCCTGAGCCACGGTTTCATTTTCTTCGACTATCTCAGAATCAGAGTAGCTTAGTGAAGGAAGAATTTTAGAAAATCTTTCAAGTACAGTGTTTGACCTTAAAAGCACGGCTTGTAACCACGTGCTCTGAATGCACCTGGAAGAAAACAGGACAGATAAGCTTGGAATGGGTCCAAACTGGTCCAGAAAATTATACTGCGATGCAGAGATTATTTAAAAATTAGCCTGGGCCTTCTCCCTCTCCTAGGTTACCTCAAGGTGAAATCCAGTCAGTTCTACACCATTTATTTTAATGTCTGAGGCTAAGAATTTTTCGCATATTGGTATTGGCTACGAAGGAGATCAGAATATGCCACCTGAAAATATGCCCCTTTGGCCTAAGGACGATTTCAAGCTGAAGGCAATTGAGAAAAAGCAGACACAGGGAGAAATCTCTGCACCCCCTCTGTCCGCCTAGAAGCAGGGCAGAAATTTCCTTTTGTAAAACCTGCTCCTCCTCCCTCCTGCACCGGGAGGGAGAGAACGCCACTATCGACAGGAAGGCGCTGAGGTGAGTCTTCGAGAAGAAACCTTACTGAATAACCCAAGAGGCCAGCAGCTCCCCCCGTGATTCCCCACTCCGGGGAGCCCCGACCCCTTTTCTTGTGTGTCGTCCCCGCGCCATGATTTATCGCCCTTTGTTAGAACTGTAGAGAAGCACCTGCGTCTACCTGCCTCTTTGGGTTTGCTTTTCGGTGGAGCCCGGATGCCCATCAAATTAAAAAAAAAAAAAAAAAAACTTGCCTGCCTTTTCTCCTGTTAGTCTGTCTTTAGTCCATTTCATTCACAAGCCCCAGCCATAGAACCTAACAGGGTGGAGGGAAAGTCTTTCCTCCCCAGCAGCCAAGTTCCTGAAGTGAGAAAATCTCGATGACAGCAAACCCGGGCTTGCCCCTAATTTCCCCAAAGAGCCTCTCCTTCTCTTCCTTATGCTGTTCTCCCAGCACACCCATTTCTTCCTAATGAGAGGCGTGGCTGCACGACCTCCGTTTGTTTGAATAGCTACCGTGCTCAACTGCACACGACGTCAAGTGCTTCGTATGCATTTTTTCATCAAAACCAGTAGCCCTGTGAGGAAGGTACCATGGTCATCCATGTCTGTTGAACAAGTTAGCTAATTACACCCCATTCTACAGCTGCAGACCCTACGGCTCGTGAAAGAGCTGCTTTTCTTGCCTAAGGCCAGGCAGTGAATTGGGGATGCATTAGACCAGGCTAAGTAAACATCAGACAACGCTTATGCCCCTGCAACTCCTGTACACATGTAGATATTACTTTATTGAAGTTCAGGGCCAGGTTCTATATTTTCTCTGTCTGGCATTTACAAATATATATTTTGTTGAGCTGTAATTTATATGCAATAAATTGCAAGGATCTTAAGTATAGAGTTGGGTGAGCTTGGCACTTGCTGCTGGTTCACTTTTTAGAGTGACGGGGTCAACCAGTTGCCCTTAATCATGTTACATATTTTTTTAAAGGCGCCGATTACTAGACCCAACAAACGTAAGCGTCATCAGGAGCTAATGGCTAGGAAACGGTGTCACAGTTTGTTTGTTGAGGTGGTTCCCACGGCATTCTTTGTTTGCTCATTTTACTGGTGTTGTATTAACCTCTGAGATGAATTTTTGGAGCTTAACCTGAGGCGACGCTCACAGGGTTTTCATGCCTGCTCAAAGACAGAGTCCGAGAACGCACGGCCGCCGGCAGTAGAGCTGTGAGAACCTGGGGCGCCGCTCCAGCCCGGTCCTAGGGGAAGTTTCACAGCGTAGCTCGCCCCACCCTCCCGTGTCGCTCTTGACCTCTATGAAGAAGAACGCCCTTAGGGGTCCCGATGACTTTCCTCAAATATTTATGGGAAGAGCTTTCATGTAGCAATGATCTTAACTTGTTTTATACAGGCTGGCTACCTTTCATCCACCCATCTATCCACCCATCTGTCATTGCACAAAATCCCACTAAGTGGTAACTGTGCCAAGCATTACCTTAGGTGGTGAGAATTTTGCATTGGATTAAACCAATAAGGCACCTACCATCTCGGAGCTTATATTCTAGTGGGGGAGGCAGATGTCAATCCAATGCTGTCCTTGTCATTTCTAGTCTGGGAGTGGGGGGTGGGAGTCTGGGAGAGGAAGAAGGGGTGTGGGGGGAGCATTCTAGATCCTAAGATGAGAAGGAGCTTAGCAAGCTGGAGGAAAAGAGGGCTGGAGTGCTGAGAGGCAGGGGAGGGCGGGCCAGACTAGACACGGGCCCGGGGGTGTGTAAGTGATGATGGAGGCGTTAAAAAATGAAAGGGTGAAAATGTAGGACCAGCTGGTGGAAATTAAGGTGTGATAGATTTCAACTCAATATAGAAACACACTGCTTACCCGGAAGAATGGAGGGCTGTGGGACGTAATGTTTGTTATCACTGATGGTGTGTAAGTGGAGACTGGAGAGCTGGTCTTCAAGTATCTGACAGAGGACACATGATCACAGATGTCGGGTGGGACACCAGGTGGTCCTGAAGTTTCCGGACCCGGAAGTCTCCACCACCCTCAGCTCCTGTGATGAGGGGGCAGGAGGATGGGCAAGGCTGTGCCAGAGCCTGGGTGTGAAACTGTGAGGGTCTGTCCAGTGAGGGACAGGGCTGGGTGATGGGGGAGGTGACCTCGGATGCTAGTTCATGATCGACTGTAGATCTTGAAAGACAGGGAGAAGTCAAAGGCGATTCCATAGCTGGGAGACTGGGAAAATCCTCATGTGCCGACAGAAATGGGACCGAGGTTATTGGATGAGTTTTGGAAAAACCGTACTGAGCTGCTGGTGCTTCTGGGAGAATTAGGAAAGGTGACCGAGCCTGGTTAACACAGGGGAGTATATTTGAGCATGTCGGTAATATTGGTGCTGTACGAGTAGATAAATCCTTCAAAGGACAGACCCTAGGGAGCACTTTGAGTTTGGGAACCGAAAAGAAAGGACAAGCCGGTGAGGGAGACAGAGATGAGACGCACTCCTGGAAGTCTGCAGAGGAGACACCTCCATGGGCATCCATCCCGTGGGTAGGGAACAGATGTGCTCCCTATGAGTGCGCCCTGACCAGTGTGGCTCAGTTGGTCGGATGTAGTCCCGCAAAGCGTAAGGTCACCGGTTCGGTCCTCGGTCAGGGCGCATGGGTTGCAGGTTTGGTCCCTGGTCAGGGTGGGTACAAGAGGCAGCCAGTCGATGTTTCCCTCCCTTTCTTTCTCCCTCCCTTCCCCTCTCTTTTAAAACAAAAACAAACAAACAAACAAACAAAAGGAAACCCTCCAGCACTTAGGTTTCACTCCTGAAGATTCTGATTCAGAGGTCAAGGTGAAAACTAGGCATTTATATATTGAGGTGAAAACTTTAAAACTCTTGCAAGGAATGATAGGAGACTATCTTTATGCCATCATGATGGTGAAGGATTTTTTTAAGTCAGAAAAACAAAGATCATTCAAGGAAAAGACTGAAAATATCTACATTAGAATTTTAAATTTTCTACATGATAAAAGATATCAGGAAAACAGCTTAAAAAAAGAAAAACACTCTCTGGAAGAAGACATCTGTAATTTGTTAACTGAAAAAACGTTGACATTCAGAATATATGAATTATTCCTGCAAATCAATTAAGAGAAGACCAACAACCTACAAAAAGGGGCAAAGGATTTGGGCTAGGCAAATCATAGAAATGGTAGCTCAGATGGTTGGTAGGCCCAGGAAAAGAGGTTCAAGCTACTGAGTTATCAGAGGAATGCAAATTACAACCACAGCTCCTCGAGACACCATTTTATATCCTTCAGACCGACAAAACCAATTTCTGACGATCCCAAGTGTCGGCTAGGATATGGAGCAAATAGAACTCACACGCTGCTGAAGGGAGAGGAAGCTGGTGTACTGTAAGTCCTCGCTTAACATGCTCGACAGGTTCTTGGACCCGCAGTGAGACAACACATAACAAGACCAGTTTTACGACAGGCTAACTGATACAAACAAGAGTGAAATTCCTCCAGCACCGCATCCGCACCGTAACAAAACAACTGAACAAAACAACATTAGCTGAGGACCTGCCCTACTCACTTGGGAAAGCAAATTTGGCAACATGTAGAAAAATAAAGACGCGCACATCACGACCCCGCAGTTGCCCTGCCCGAGGCTGGGCGTGGATCTGGGGAAGTGAATGCTCGTGGGTGGGTCCGGGGAGACGTGTGAGAGGGTGTTGATTTCAGCACTGTTTAAAAATTGGAGACAGCAGAGATGCCCAGCAACGGGGGGGCGGGAGGACCGCTTGGGGCATCGATGCGGCAGGGTGCAGCCCTGTAAGCAAACACAGCAGCGCTGCAGGCATGACACACACACCGATCTCAAAAACAAGTTGTTGAGCCAAAGAAGCTCGTCGCAGGAAGATGAGCATGGGGTGGTGGTCTTTTGTGTAAAATTTTACAACATTCCAAATAATGCCTTTTTTTTAAAAGATTTTATTTATTTATTTTTAGACAGAAGGGAAGGGTGGGAGAAAGAGAAGGAGAAAAACATCAGCATGTGGTTGCCTCTCGGGAGACCCCACTGGGAACCTGGCCCGAAACCCAGGCATGTGCCCTGACTAGGAATCGAACCGGCAACCTTTTGGTTTGCAGTCCTGAGCGCAATCCACTGAGCTACACCATCTAGGGCATGTATATTGTTTTGAATGAGTATACAGTCAGTACAAATATGAAATGTAAGTGGGAAGTATAAACTAAATTATTTGGTAGCTTCAGGGGAGGGGAGACATACACAGGAGTTTCAAGTCTGTCTATAATGTCCACTATGTTCCTCTTTTTCTGCCTTGAAATAGTTCATAATAAAACAAATAGAGAAGAAATCCAGGTGATCCCAATATAAGCTGGGTTCAGAACCAAGGTCTAGATTCCCATGTGCATATGAATCCTTGGGGGGAATCTTGTTAAAATGCTGATTCTGTTTCAGTAGGTCTCGGGTGGGGCCCGAGAGCCTGCCTTTTTAAGGAGCTCACGTTCTAGGCCCACACTCAGCAGCAAGGGTCAGAGTGACCTTGACATTCTCTAGGATTCTTGCTGCCAGGGGGACAGTTCAGAAACACCCACTCTGGGTGACACGTTTCCTTCAGAGTCTGGGTGCAGTTGGAGGCAGAACGTGCAAATGAATCTCAGTGGGGAAATTCCGAGAACCTCGGGAGAGAGGCTCTGGAAGGGTTTCCCCAAAGAAGTAAAATTCACAGGTGGTGGAAGGTACGCAGCGGCATATGTCGTCTGCTGATTCTTTTCCCCTTAAATAAATTTCTGCTTAACACTCTGTGGCCGGGCATGTGTAAGGCTCCCGTGGGCAGGGCTTCCCCTACCAAAGCCTACTGAGAGCTGGAAACCCTCCGGTCTTGACCTTGCAGGAGGGGAGAAGCCAAGGTCACTGAAGACGGGGGAGGGGGAAGCACATGCACAGACGCTACACTTTGCAGGAGCCAGTCTGCAGATCAGGGTTCCCAGGTTTCTGGACGGTGGGCCTTGAGCCAAGAGAGCATCGTGACAGAGCTCCCAGGCGTCTGCCCTGGGCCCCGCCCCCGAAGGCTGCACACGCTACTTCTGAAAGGGGAGAAAAGACGATTCACCGGTTGCTCCGCAGTGTTTTCCCCCAGGGAGTCCTGTGCGCTGCACATTTTCCCACCATGCTGTGCGTGCAGGCAGCAGGGACCACACTCCTCAAGTTTAGCGCCTGGTACCCACGGGTGCCCAGTGGCTGCTAAACGGATGAGTGAAAGGACTTTGACTCAGAGACGGTTTGTGAAATGAAACCTCTTATTTGGGGAGAACCACAGATTCATATGCAGGTGGAAGAAATGGGACAGAGACCCCCTGTCCCTTCTACCCAGTTTCCTCCGATGGCAACGTCATCTACACAGCCCATTGATGCGAGATGTCCCCTTTTACATCCCAGGTTGTCACATTTGTGAGTTCATTCGTCCACCACCACAGCTGAGACGCAGTCCTACCTCCCCTCCCCCACCTCCCTGTCCCCTCGATAGCTCGGTCACTTCAGGAAGGTTGCATAAACGGGGTCATATAGGACGTAAGCTTTTAGGGTTGGCCTTTTGCACTCAGTGTAATGCCCTGGAGGTTCACCCAAGTCGTGGCATGTATCAGTAGTTCCTTGAAATTGCGGAGTCGTATTCTGTGGTGTGGCTGCACCACAGTTTAACTAGTCTCCCTTTAAAGGACACCTAGGCCAGTTTGGGGACACTATGAATAACGCTGCTGTGAGCATTTGGGTGACTGCACATCTTCATTTCTCTGGGGTGCATGCCTAAGAGCCCCATTCCTGGGTCACTCGGCGACGGCATGTTAGATTTTATAAGAAACCGTCCAGTGTCTTCCGAAGAGGCTTAGCTGGCCGTTCCCCGCTCCCACCCGCATCCTCGCCAGCACTCACTGTGGTTGCTGTGTGTTTACTGAGAGAGGGTTGCCGGGACCCTGGCAGGGGCCGTTACCGAAAGGAGCCTCTCAGGGAGTCACCGCAAGACTCACTTAATAGTGGAAAACCAGGCAGGTGCCTGGGACACGTGCCGCGGTCAGAAACCCAGCGGACACGCAAGTCCAGCAGGAGGACCACATTCCAGGGTGTCTGAGAAAGGAGGGTTAGAAAGAGAAAGATGACCAAATAACGACGAAAGTCACATCAAAAGTCCCCGAGGTGCGTCAGAATATCTAACGGCAGAGGGGGCGGGGGGGCAGGGGGTGGCAGGCAGGAGCCCACCTGCGTTCAGGTAGAGCAAAAGCGAGCAGAGGTATCGGTTTTGCGTGACTCACTCAACAAACACCTGCTGGGCAGCCTGCTTTGAGGCAGGATCTCTCTGCAAGACGCACGGGGCACGGTGGTGACACGAGAGGCCAGGTCGCCAGCAGAGTACCCAGCCCTCGTTCGGTGGCTGCTATGTGGCAGGTGTTGCCCTCAGCACCTTGTCATACCTTCCAGTGCTCCCACGGAGACAGGTGCTCCTTTCCGCCCACGTGACAGAGGAGGAAACGGGCTCAGGGAGGAGCAGTGACGGAGCTGCTGTGCCCGAAGCCCAAACACAGGCACGCCGGTCCGAGTTGTGGCCACGGAGCTCGCTACGGGGTGGTGAGCCCCAGATCCTGACACAGGAACGCGTGGCACTGCAGCCCCAGGGAGCCCCCAGGGCAACCGGGGTGGGGGGTCTGGAGCAGGAGGCAGGGGCTCTTAGCGCCTGAGAGAGACCCTTCCCCTCTAGGAAGCTTCCTGCTTACTTCCCAACCTCTCAAATCTGGTGTCCTCAATCTCCTTGAAAGGGGTCAAAGAACCTTCCATTTCATCATTAGAAATCACTGGCGTCTCTGGTATAATTGACATCTCTGCTTTTCTGTGTCACCTTCAGAAGGAAAGACAATGGGTCTCCATTATGCAATCAGCTATTCTCGAACCTGCTGCTAGAAGGTTCTGGGCTCCCTCTGAGCCTCAGTCTGCGGTCTGGCACATGTTTGACCTTCTCCGTCCCTCACATAAGGGGTCCCTTCCATCTGTCCATAACTGCTACATGCTTAGCAAGGGGGCTGCCCGATGTTTCTCAGATTCTCCGCTGACCCAGGAAGAGCCCCATTCTCACTGTTGACTTTAACTCTCCCGGCAGGACCGGACATGACCGAGGCCTGGATTGGCGGGGTCTGGCCAGTCCTTAGGGCCAGTCATTATTCTTGGGGCTAATCTCTGGGTGAGCTGATTAAGGACCGGCATTGAGTTCAGCTTCCTTCTTTTTCCTTACTCACTTTCCATGACTTTGCCTCTTTGAAGGGGGTTGTCCTGCTTTCCAGGAACTGACTTATATAATGGCCATTTTCTAGCCTCTGCTTGGAGCTGGAAATCTTTGCTTTCATCCTGAGCCCTGTTTAGAGATTTCACTTGAAGGTCCTCAGCTCTGTCCAGGCTTGTGGAGCGTGATCCAGCACCCTCATGCATTAATTTGCTAAAACAGAGACGTTTATATTTAGAACCTAGATCACATTGCATGCGAGGAACTTGAACTCTCTGGTGCGGTTTTGGACGTGCCTTGTTCTGGCGAACATACTCTCTGTCCCGGGGACTTTCCTGGTGGGGCCAGACTGCTCGGTCAACACTTTAGGAAGGAGAGGCCAGCCGAGCTGTGGTGCTGTCCCCGGAGGCCTGCGACTGGGCCCCAGGTCTCCCTTTCTGCTGCAGGGGGCAAAGAAGCCATCTTTTTAAAAACTCTTTAAACGTCAGTAATCATCCTCCTGGTTGGGGTGGCTCAGTGGATTGAGTGCCAGCCTGCGAACTAAAGGGTCGCTGGTTCGATTCCCAGTCAGGGCACACGACTGGTCTGCAGGCCAGGTCCCCAGTAGGGGGCACATGAGAGGCAACCACCCATTGATGTTTTTCTCCCTCTCTTTCTCCCTCCCTTCTCCTCTCTCTAAAAATAAATAAAATCTAAAAAAAAAAAAAGATTTCTCGTTTATATCATAGCCCAATGGGGGGATCTTCTATGGGGTCATTTACAGCCCAAGGCTCATCCTTGGCTCCTCCCTCTTGGTCCTCACAGCCCTCCCCGTTCAGCCAGCAGCTGAGCACAGATTCATGGGAAACTGGATGGGCCAGGGCCGGAGGAGGTGCCCATCACTTCTGCCCACATGTAATTGGCCAGATGCTTATTGTTCGGGGTCCAGAAACAGCGATTTCTCAAGCCTGCGAGGCCCTTTATCTCTGGGCTCTCTCCATTCTCCACTGTCTTTGCTCGACACCCATCCAGCTCCGGCCTGGGCTCATCTCTTCCTTGTCGGAAGCCCTTGCTGCGGTCAGCAGGCTGGAGCCAGAGCACAGCGTCACTCTGACCTGCCCAGGCCCTTTCCTAGAGATGCAGGCCCATCTTCCGCATTATTACTGCAGGAGTAAGTTTACCACACGTTTTCCTACTTTATAACATAGATCTCCCTCTTTCAGCTGCCAATTTCCAGTTGGCTGCTGCCTGCCCACTGAGCCTGTGCCGTGTGCTTTAGATTGTTACTGTGGAGGCACCCCACTGCCAGGTACCGACCTCCACGTTAGTTCAGGGCACACAGCAATTTTCACAGGCAAACCCAAATTCTGCGTGCTTACCTCAGCATTCATCACTCACTCGCACCATGTCCTGGTACAGATGTCTGCGGGAGTGCGAGCTTCTACACGGTCATTCAGAGACCCAGGTTTTTCCATGTTGAAGCTCTGCATTTCTGTGGGTCCTTATAGCTCTCTGCACCTGCTGGCCCTGGGGAAGGAGAGGAAGTGACCCCCTAGGGATGTGCCCAACATCGCTTCTGCCAGTATTCCCTTGGCCAGCTTGCAGCCATAGGGCCACACTTACTGCCAGGAAACTCAGTCCAGCCACAAGGCCGAGAGGAAAGGAGAACAGGTGTGGCGTGCACCTGGCAGCGTCTGCCTCTGGGGCCGGGACCGTCTGGACTGAGGGAATAACAACCAGGGACCTGTCAGCAAGAAAGTCAACAGGCAGCCTGCCTTGGAGCTCACGAGGGTGCTAACACGCAGTAGCTAGTAAGATCCAAGTATGTGCAAATATCTTCATTAGTGCAACCAACGTTTACCGAGTGTCCACTCTGTGCCAGGCAGTGGGCTGGACTCTGGAGACCTAGAGGAGAACAGAGCTCCTCTCGGAGCTCTGGGGGATCCCCTCTCACCACGTCCTTTTTGCTGGAAGCCGAGGGGCCAGAGGACCTGGGGAGGGAGAAGGAGAGTGGGGAAGGTTTTTAAACATGGCTGCTCCGAGTACTTCCGGCAGCCCTAGAAGCACACCCCATGTGGTCCTGCTTGGCTCCTGCCATCAGCAATGTGCCGGATGACAGGCAATGAAGGGGAGGAGAGGGCGCCGAGAGCAGAGGTTCTATTCATACCTGTCCTCGATTATTCCTAGGACATTGTTTTCCCTCTCTGAGGCTGCTCCATGGTGCAGAGTTGCATCCTTTCTGTGTTTGTCTCTGGCTGTGGGCAACGCTAGGGAGCTGGCGCTGCATCTAGAACTGGACCCCCTCCCCAACTGGTACTGAGGGCACACAGGGCGGGGCCCAGAGCTCAGCATCCTGCTCTTTTTACATCGCTGGCCCTTCCTCTTAGAAGCTGCTGCTGGTGTTGACTGCATAGCAGACCCGGTGAAAACCGAGGAGGTCGCTGAGATCTGGGCACGTAGAGCTTTCAGTCAGCAGCCGTTGAGCTCCGCTCTGTGCCCAGTCTGTCCAAGTGCATGGACGCTCCTCCCTCTGGAGCCCACTCTCTCCGCAGCTGAGGGGGGCCGGGAAGGATCTTGCACCTGCTGTGTAGGGTGGCGGCAACATTCTCCAGCAGGGTTTGCGAAACGAGCTGAGAAGATGGGCACAGAGGACATGTTTAACACAGACCAGCACAGACCATGGAGGGGGTTTTTGCATCTCTTTCGGAGGTTTTTTGGTAGAAAATCATGTCACTAGGAGCAGGAAGGTAATACCTAGGACGCCCTTGCAAGCTGTACTCGTTAATTTGTTGCACATTTTCAGCTAAGAAAGTGAGAACGATAAAAGGTTAAATTTCTCACATCAAATTAATTCAGCCATCTCTGTGCAATGGTGGAAGCAGAATGCCATTAGGCTCTCTAATCTCATTTCTCTCATGCTGTCTTTCTGGGAGCCTATCAGATAGGGTCCTGGCAGACAGTCAGTTCTGTGGGTGCAAAGCATCAGACTCGGTCTCTGTCCGAAACATGCCGAGAGAGCTGTAATTTAGAAAATGTAGCCCACCTTTTCAGGAAGGATGAAAAGGTACTAACCCCACCTTTCTTTGCATGTCAGATCCCAAATGTTTCGGCTGTCTTAAACGTGTGATTCCTGTGTGATTGCAGTGTCTGTGTTTTATTAGAGTTATTTGCATGACATCTTAGAACAGAAGCTATTAAAACTGCTTGTATCCGCGGGTCTCTGGCGGTTTCCTGAGCACTGTTTGGGTTCCTAGCTAGTCGATAAGACACGTGTCTTCTGAGTGTGGAACTAGGTATTCAAGATGCAAATGCAGGGGCAATTTTGCCCGGGTTTTAATTGCTTTGCTTCAATAATGCATGTGATTTCTCTTACCTGATTTAAGTCATTTTTGAGGGGACGGGGGGTGGGGACGTATTAGCTACTGCTATGTAAAAAGCTAAATATCCTTGGAAATTGGACATTCAGATTTTTTTATTTGTTAGCCCTGGTCTTCTTCATATTGTCATAAACTAGAGGGGGGTGGGGCCTACCTGGATTTTGAAGATTTTTCCCCCCTCCTATATAAAGTTTCATTTCTCCTATATAGCGTCAAATAATGGTGGTATTTTTATGTGGGGTATCAGGGACAAAGAGGCGCTCCGAAACGCAAGATCACCGAGAGCTCGGTCCCTCGCCTCCCGTTCGCTGCAGGAATCCTCTCCTGCTTATACGGAAATGAAATTATAAACCACCAGTAGCCTTGGAAACTTCAATCGATTCCAAATGACTAAATATTTAATTCAGTCCCTGCCGAGACTTGCAGGCATGACTCGGGTGTTTTCCTGTCTCCCGAGGGCTCCCGAGAGCCGGCTCTGCAATGGCTGCCGGGGCCGGCGCCTGTGGCCGGGCGGCTCCCCCGCAGTGAGCAGCGGCCGGCCTGCTCCCCGGCAGCCCCCTTTTGCAAACGGTAGTCGGTTTTTGCAGAAGGTTTGTGACCAGATCGCTATGTGTAATACTGATGAAGCATTTTTGTTCCAGCTCTGTCTCGGAAGACCTAGGCTGTAGACGAGGGGATTTCAGTAGGAAGCATTATGGATCTGTGGAGCTGGTAAGTGGACGCTGTCTGCGCGGCGGCGGCGGCGGCGGCGGCGCGTGGGCTCGGGTGCCCAGCAGGCTCGCCAGGCTTCAGGCGTGTTGTTGTGTGTTTGCTGCCAGGCCGGGCGGGGACGGGGACGGGGACGGGCTGCATGCGAGCAGGCGGCTGGCAGGGACTCCCGCAGTCTGGTCCCCTGCGTTTGTTTTCATTGCTACGTACTTCTCATCTCTGCCTTCCACTTGGTTGAGAACGTGCTGTGGCTTGGTGTCTTTATCTGTTACTGATATAGATCATTTTTAAAGTGATTTGTGAATTAGGACAGCATTTGGTTTTTATATTACCTTGTTCCTAAAAGTTTATAAATCTAGCTTTTGAGGTTTGAATGTTACTGAAATACATATGCTGATGTTTTTTGTACCTTTGCTCTCTGGATGCGTGACAGGAGTTAGGATATTATGAGTTTTCTTTATTTTCTCATTAAAAGTATATATGTTGGACTAGATAAATGACTGCAATAGATGATCAGCATGTGGAATGAGAGTACCCACGTTTTTCTTGAGAAGAAACATTGGGGTTCAAGTTATGATTTTTAAAAACAGTATGCTTTCATTCTACAGGAGATGTAATGAAGGCATATAGTAGCCTCAATTCTTTTTAAAGACAGAATTGTGATTTTTTTTTTCTCCCCAATTGCATGGAAATTTGAACACATTTTCAGGGACATGTGCTCATAAAATTCTCTATTATTATTTAACATTATGAAAAACCTTAAGTGTATTATTCCTATTTACCAAAAAACAGTGTTGGTGGGATCCGTTTGTGTGGTACCCAGGTATTCTCCTCCCATCAGCCGAATTCCTACAGGGCTCCCGTGGCAGGAAAAGGGGCGCCGGCGTTGACCCCCAGTGGCATGCCGCTTGAATTCAAGCATGCACTCCAGGCTTGCTCGTGTGTCTGCCCAGAGCCGAATATTCTTGAAAATATAAAATGAGTAGAAGATTTGGTCCTTGTTCTTAAGGTGCTCACTGTCCTCCAGCGGGGCTGATAAGATACACAAAATATCTAAAGAATGAATTTAGTCACACAAAGGACATTGATCGACTCAACTGGTGCCAGTCCTGTGTCAGACGCCATGCCCACTGAGACCGCCACCTCCCCCGAAGGGGCGTGTTCGGAACTGCGACTCGGGGTGGGAGCGGTAACACAGGGGTTCTGCAGATGTAACGCTGCCTGCGTGTGGTTGGTAGGGCCATAACGTGGGGGTAATAATTTATTCATTTTAATTTGAACATTTCATTTAAAATGCCATATGGTGTGCTTGAGTGTGACATTGTTATGTTACAGAATTACATGCTTATGATTTTGTCATTCAAAAGGGGCGCTATTTGTGCCGGCCCCTGTACTGTGAGAGGTATACAGCAGGACAAGGTGGGGGTTGGGAAAAGGGAGACAGCGGCCCCTTCTAGCCAGGGATCTTGGGAACGCAGCTTGGAAGGCCTCAAGGAGCCCGAAGGATGTGGGTTGGTGGCAAGGAAGATAAGACAGAAGACATTTGCCAGCGTCATAACTTTGGGCAGTGGTGTGTTGGAAGGGCAGTGAGCGAATGGCTCTGCCTGGCAAAGAGCGTAAGGCGGCAGGGCTTAGTTGTTAGACAGCAAGGAGGCTTCGGGTTTCCCGTACCAGCTCCCTCACTTGCTGTCTCTGTGAACTGACTTCTCTGGACCTCAGTGGTGCTTAAGACCTTGTGCTCCGAAATCACTCCTGTTTCGTCATTTACCAGCAGTGTGATCTTGGACTTCTTTTGGCCTCAGTTTTCTCATCTGTGAAACGGGAGTGTTAATGTTATCTACTGTGTAGAGTTGTTAGAGGGTTAAATGAGGTCATTAATGCACAGAAGCACAGTCCGTGTGAATTAGCTGTGCTAGTAAAGATGAAATCCAGTAGAACCCGACTCTCAGGTGAGACTTTGAACGTGATCTAATAGGTGGTGTGGGTTCTGGTGAGCAGCGAGAGTGGTGTGGGGAGAGACAGCACGGGATGAAAGGGGACCCTTCATAGGCATGTGGGAGTCACCGAGTGGCAGACTGGGGGGCAGGCTGTTCTCCGAACAGCGGTTTCAGGCTGGAACACGCATCAGAAGCACCCGGAGAATTTACCAAAGCAGATGGCTGGACCCCTCCCCAGTTTCAGATGCAGTAGGTCTGGGGCGCACACAGAACCTGCATTTCTACGGAGTTCCCAGACGATGCTGAGGCTGCTGTTCCCGGGGCCACACCGAAGAACCTGCCTTCAGAGAATCTCAGACTAGTCACGTGTTACCCCGGATGTCCTCCCGGCCATTTGTTCGGGTGTTCACTCTGGGGCCATGGGTGTGTGTGTGTGTGTGTGTGTGTGAGTGATCGACCTTTTAAAACACTGCAAAGGAAATTTTCAACACATTTCCAAATTCCAGGTATAGTTTCACCACCTTGCCCAAGTGTTTTCGTCTCTTTTCAGCACCTCCCCATCCGCATAGCCGCAAATGCCATTTCTACAAGGTCGTCATCCAATTATATATTTCATCGGCTCTGTTTGATAAATGTCTTCTTCTTGCTCTTTGTCTTCATTCAGCGCTATCGTTCTCATTGGCACACGGCAGCCCAACATGGTGACAAACGATTCTCTGAGTCACGGCTTCCCTCCTTTTGTAAAATTAGGTCATTTCCAGTTTTCCCGTGTTAGAAATGGCACGCAGTGGTGTTTGGGATGGTTGAGAAAAACGGCATGAAGCCCAGTCCCATTTTTGCTCTCCAAGGTTTTAAGGAAGGAGATGGATCGCTCACCTACGAACCACAGAGATTATTCAATTAAAACCTGTGTTAGGTGTCCTCATGCTTATAAGAAGGTGAATTTACTTTTCTTGTTCCTGGCTTGATGAATATTCTTGGGAACCCAATAAGTCTTGGGCATCCTGGAATTCAAATGCTGTAGGGGGTACCCAGGGTTCTGTACAACTGAAATTTTAGCATACACTTCCCCTGACCTTGAACAAGTGGGGAGGAAGTCCTTGGGAAGAACTAAGCTTGGCCATTCAAGTCAGTGATGAGGGCTGACTGAGGGGCTGCGGTTTACCTCGGGTGTAAATTTGGTGAAGCGTGGACGCTCAGCTCTCTGCAGCCTCCTGGGACAGGTTCCCAGGCCCCATTCAGTAACTGTTGGGTGACGGCCTGCCACCGAGCGCCGGGCACTGTGCCAGGCACCGAGAGACAGGAGGAAGTTGTTCTCTCAAAGGTCCATCTATCGTCTGGCTTTAGGGACCAACCACCTCAAACTTTCAGTCCCCCGGCTGCTGCTTAACTGGATCCCAGCCGTGTCCCCAGCCTTAACCAGGGACCGTTCCACGGCGAGGGACAGAGATCCTCCCGGTCCAGCTCCAGGGTACAGTGAGGCCCCGACAGGAAGTGCAGGAGGCGGCTGGGCACATGCGACTGTGAAGCCACCAGGAAGCTCTTCTCTGCGTCTCTCCGGCCCCTGGGGTTTCTCAGCTTCACTGTCCGTGTCCGTGTCCGTGTCCATGTCCGTGTCTATGTCTGCCGCTTCCGCCTCCCTGCAGGCCAGCTCGCCCTGACAGCCGGCCACCTGTCCCCGGCCCGCGCCTCCCGGCAGCGCAGCTCTTTTCGTGTTTTGTTTTGTTTTGTTTTTTTGGTTAATCGTGGGAAAGCGTACTCAACCTGAGATTCGCCATGTTTAAGTGTCCATTTCAGGGACGTTAAGCACACTCGCGGTGCTGCGCAGCCACCCCCGCCTTCCGCTTTCAGAGAGGTTTTCATCGTCTCAAACAGAAACGGTCCCCATGCCCCAATAGCTGCATATTGCCCTCCTCCCCAGCCCCTGGTAACCTCTATTTTATTTTCTGTCTCTATGAATTTGCCTGATCTGGGTCCCTCATGCAAGTGGGATTATCTAATAATTGTCTTTTTGTGTCTGGTTTATTACACTTAGCACAGTATCTTCGAGGTTCACCCATGTTATAGCAGGTATCAGGTTTCATTGCTTTGGACGGCTGAAGAACATTCCACTGTGTGTGTGTGTGCCGGATTTGGTTTACCTGTCGATGGAGGCTTGGGTTTTTTACGCCTTTCTAGCCATTGTGAGTAATGTTGCTGTGAACATTGGTTCGTGAGCACGTGCTCAGGTCCCCGCATTCAGCTTTTTGGGTATAAGAGCAAGGAGAGGGACACGCATTTTACATTCCCACCAGCAGTACACAGGGTTCTACTCTCTCCACAGTGGTATTGCCACCCCCCCTTTTCTCATAGCCACACTAATAGGTGTGAAGTGGTACCTCAGAGTTGTTCTGATTTGCCTTTCACTAGTGAGCAGTGATGCTGAGCATCCTTCACGTGCTGATTGGCCGGTTGTGAATCTTCTGTGGTGAAGTGGTATTCAAGTCCCGGGACCATGTGTTAATCGGGTGTCTGTTTTGTTGTGGTTGAGTTGTAGGAATTCTTCATGTATTCTGGATATTAATCCCTTATCGGACAGATGATTTGCAAGTATTTTCCCCTCTTCTCCGTGTTGTCTTTTCACTCTACTGATAGTGTCCTTTTATGCACAAAAGTTTGCAGCTTCCATGAAGTTCATCCATCTACAGTTTTCCTTTGTGGCCTGTATTTTTGGTGTTACATCCAAGAAGTCATTGCCAAGTCCAGTGTCATAAAGATTCCCCCTACATTTTCTTCTCAGAGAAGAGCTTTAAAGTCGCAGCTTCTACGCTTGTGTCTTTGATCCATTTGGAATGAATTTTGTCCATGGTGTTGGGCAAGGGCCCAGCTTCATTCCTTTGCCTGTGACTATCCAGCTGTCCCAGCACCATTTGCAGAAAAGACTGTCCTTTGCCCATTGAGTAGTCCTGGCACCCTCATCAGAAATCCATTGACTTCGCGGGGGGTCAGTTTCTGGGCTTTCCCTTCTATCTCATTAATCCATGTGTTCGTCCTTCAGCCAGAGTGATGTTTTAAAATGTTGGCGATACAATATCCTTTCTTCCTCGAAGCCCTTCCTTGGCTGCCCACGGCCCGGCACCTCCAGGCCCTTCACCCTGTCATGAGAACCTGCGAGGTCCCTGCCCCACCTTCCTCTCCCACCTTCTCTCTTGCCGCTCACACCTTTCGCCATCCGGCCTCGTTTTGGTCTCCAGAACACACTGAGTTCTTCTCGGTCCCGGGAACTTCACACCGGTATTTCTTCCCCTTGGGTCAGGCTTCCCCAGCATGTCGGAAGCCTGGGCTCAGTTCAGATGCCACCTCCCCAGAGACCCCTCACTGCGCACCCTATCTAGAGTGGTCCCCCTCTCTAACTCTGCATCCCGTGGATTTTCTTTAGAGCCTTTATCACGATCTGTATGTCTCTCATTTGTGTGCGCAGTAACTACTCTCACGTCTACTAGAGGGGTCTGTCTGGCTCATTGCTGTGTTCTGGGCCCAGCCACATGCTACATTCTCATTAAATGTTCTTTGTTATTAAATTGATTCCCAGCCCCCCAGTGCTCCTGGTCCTACAGCTCTATTGCCCATTCTAGTCTGTTCATTCCAGGGTCCTAACTTCAAAGTCCAAGTAGAACGGTACAGATTGGCCGCCCGGGTTCAGGTATCAGTCCCTGATTCAAACAGTGGGGTTCAGGTCATGGCGTCATGTGACTTACATATGGCCTCCCGTCTCCTCAGCAAAGTCTGTGGATGGGGCAGATTCTCTCTGAAGCGGGTGTAGGCAACAGTCAGTTCCAAGGAGCATGAGCTGGGTGGGAACCCCCGCAAAGTGTGTCTCTGCAGTAGATGGTTTCAAAGTGCAAACTAAAAGCGCCGGTGAAAATTTCTTCCTCTGCTGGTGGACTCAGTTCCCTGGCACTTTTTAAATTCCACAAGCAAGGATGTAGACTATAAACTCCCTAAAGATAGGGATCGTGGTTGTTTGTTTGCCACTGTATTCCTGGCACCAAGCACAAGGCTTAGCATGAGTGACTGAGTCAGTCTTGGTTGAACAAGAGAGTGGTTCAACTTGGTTGAAATTGGAGAGTAGCCTAACCCAACAAAAATACAGAAAGGAAAGGAAAAGCGAGCCTCTTTGACTCCCCCGCCCCAGAATACCGTGAGACGCGTTGGCTTGCGGTGCTTCCCCCTCCTGCACATGCGCCATCTTTTCCTTGATGAATTGCGGCCGGTGTCTTGTGGCAGCGCTCCAAGCCAGGCGCAGCTGCTACCCCATCGACCACCCTTCATCACTCTGTATTGAAATCTGTCAGCAAAAGCATAAGTTTGTTTGTAGCCCTTATTGATCTTTCCTTGGCCTTTGACTCAGTGGGTAAAACACCGACGTGTTACGCATGACAAGCGGCGTGGGCGCAGCAGAGACCTCTCTCCTGCCTGCGTCCTGATCCTTCTGGGGAGGTCCCAGCCTGCAGGTCGTCTCCACTCAGGATCAAACAGGGTGCGAGGTGGTCCATTCCTTTTTAAACGGGCACCTGAATGACTCAGGGCCGCCTTGGACAAGCTCCCTGCTCCCTGCTGCGTCGGAAAGACACAGGGAAACGCTTCTGTCCGAGGAGAGTGTGGCTCGGCGCTTGTGGACTCAGGGTAGCCTCCCAGGGTAGCTGTCTGTGCTATTTGTTATCAGAAGACAAGCTTACAGTGGACTTGCTTGGCCTCTGCAGAGCTTAATGTTCACGGTTCTGACCGTCTGAGGACTCCCGAGGCCTGATCTCAGGCACCTGTGTTTCCACGCAGGCCCACATCTGAACTGCGCCCAGGGGCTGCCTGCGTGAGAAGGACGGCCCTTGGCTCTGAGTGACTCTGCTGCCCGTCCAGCATCCCTCACTCAGCGCCGTTTTGTCCTCTGGTTAGGGTTGAGGAGGCTGTTTTGGTTTTCATAGGCATTTTATGGGAGAAATTATGTTCTCTGTGGTACTGCCAAATTGAGAGATCACGGAAGGTCCCGGCGTATCTCCCTCAGGAACATCAAAACATCAAGACTTTAACATTCTGCAGCTAGACTCCGAATGCTGACAGATGCCCTCGATATGCAGCTGGCTTGGGTCTCAGTCCGCTAGAGCAGGCTGGCTCCTGTGGGTACCACAACACTCTTCTTGGAGCCCTCGCCACTGAGCGGACCTGGTTGCAAACTGCGGGGGCTGTTCTTGGCTACCTTTGATGCCTTTGAGGGTGATGGGAATGCTGACTTTGAACCCTTTCCAGGCTAAAATTATTGCAACCCCTTCCGGTGAGGTAGATCTGGGAGACCTTAACTGTGTCATTATTTATGCATTAGAACGGAAGCAGAAATCGTTCACCATGATTATGATTTTGTTATTGCTATTATTAGTTTCAACATCAAACGACCATCGGTGGGAGGTTGTATTTGACTCTGCCGCACACTGGGAGTGCTCCGCAGACTTGTGGGGATATTGAGTGGAGCCCCATTTAACTGATGATCTCAGGGAGGTCCTGCCACTAGTGAGTGTAGAGGTGCCCCTGGAACCCAGGTCCGTCCGACTCTGAGAGCCCCTGGGCATGACTGCTTTGTCCGGGAGGCCCCTGCTTCCAGTCCGCCTGCCTACAGGCAGTGTTCTAAGGAAACCAGGTCGATGGTCCCCGCAGACACCTCCGCCCGTGGGTAGCGGCAGAGAGGAGCCCTGGGCTAGGTTTTAGCTCCAATGTATAATGTCAAACTCTCTCCTCTCCACCCACACCTTAAGGAACGCAGGGTTTCAAGAACGTTTATAAGGAATTATCCGACAAGCCGTCCATGCCCTGCAGGGTTTAAGCTGAAAACCCGGATTCGTCCCAACCCTAAGTGGCCACCGTCACTTGGCCCGCCGTTCTCAGCCCCCTCGGGTTCGCTCCCGCGGGTCTGCGCCTTGGCGCTCCGCCTTCACTTTGCGCCGACAGGCAGAGCGGCGGAGAGCCAGATGGAGCCGCCGTACGGCACGGGGGGGGGGGGGGGTCCTGCAGGGTGCTCACAAGGGTGCGTCTCAGGCTGCCACAGGTGTCTCTTCTAAGAGGACCGCTGAGTACCAGGGCCAAAAACTGCCGTGCTGCTGCGAGGGTGCTCTGTTGTCACCCTTCCGGGCAAAGGGATCCCGCAGACGACGGGTTTTCCCTCCTCGCGCTGGCCTCCAGGAAGCTCAGAACCCTCCTGCCAGCTCGCCTTGCAGGGCTTGGGAGCGCGCACCCCGATGCTGTGCTTTTGCTTTCCGTTTATTTACCCGCACCCAGTTTTCCCTTGTTCTCAGCTTGCTCGCTATCTGATTTTATCCTTTGAGTAAGATACAGTTCAGTAAGCTGCTTAATACAGTTTTTAAATAACGTGGAGCAAAACCAAGAACGGCATTTCTGTGTCCAGCCCTTAACAGTGTGTCCTCTGTCCCCTGTTGATGGTGAGTCTGGTCCACAGGACGGTTTCGACCCTTGTGTCCTCCCCACCCGCCCCCCACCCCCCTTTCTGATAGAGTGTGATGTTATGACCTGTTTTCCTGGGATCTGCAACTCTTGGGCAGAATCGGCACCTCCTGAGCAGCCACTGGGTGACCGTCTTGACCACCGAGCTCTGTGTTAATGGTACAGTTGGGGCACAAAACCAGGCCAAACGCGCTGGCTAAATGCACACTGCAATAAGAATAGCAGACAGGCCCCCAGCATTTCCCAGGCAGAAACCCGGGGAGCAGCCACTGCTATGTGTTCAGCACCAGCAGGCTGTCCAGTTTCAAAACTTGAGCTCCCTCCTGCAGGTCCCGGGTTGCTCATGCTCCTTATGGCCACGCAAGTTGCCCGGTCCCCTGCCGTCATCTCTCTTCTCAAGGCCATCCTCAGTGCCGCCACAGCGACCTCGGCTCAGCTCACGGTCTCCGGCTCCTGCAACATCTGCTGGTGTCCTGGGGTCCTTGTTTGTGGACTCCGGTGGCCTGCACCTGGTGGGATGTAGTCCCCTGGTATACTTTAAACATGCATCCAATTTTTAAAAATCTAATATTTAATTTATTTAATCTGCACTGGAGGATATCCGGATTGATTTTAGACAGAGCGGAAGGGAAGAAGAGAGAGACAGAAAGACACGCATCTGTGTGAGAGAGAAACGTAACATGGACCAGTCGCCCCACAGAGGTTCCTGACCAGGCACGGAACCTGCCACCCAGGCGTGTGTCCTGACCAGGGATCGAACCTATGACCTTTCGGTTGACAGGGCGATGCTCCAACCAACTGAGCCACACCCGCTAGGGCAAAACACTTCCAAATTTTAATCAAGATGTAACGGTTAATTTTTTATACAGCCGGAGATGCAGACTGTTAGCCTCTCGTTTCCTGGGTTGGTTCTTCATCACGGATACCAGGTTTCTGCCTGGACTGCGTGTGGGGCCCCGTGCACTTAGGAGGCAGGGTCCCCCTGCCACACAGCAAGGAGGCAACGTGTCTCAGGCGCCATCCTTCTCGGGGCCTGTTTGGTCATCTCCTTTGCCACTCGCATCCTACTTGTGCCAAAGGGGTCTCTGCCCTACATGGTCCCATCACGCGCCACCTTGACTTTCAGCCAGGCTCAGCATTATGCATCATCACTGATGGCAAAAATAAATTTTAAACTTGGTCAAAAATATATAATGTTATCTGCCTGTGTAGACAGCTAGGATGAATAGAAAATAATCTGCATTTTCTGAAAGTGCTTTTTAAGAACCTGTATGTACTTCTGACTTTAGGCAGGTCCACCATCTAAACTGCAGCATTGGACAGCCACGAACACACACGCACACACACGTTTGAAAACCACGCTTACATTGCTTCCGGTGCCCCCTGGCAGGCCGCTGGGGACACCTTTCCCTGGGGCTGCGGGACCAAGAGCGTTTGAAGTCTCCTGCTGGCCTCTGCCAGCGCCCCCAGGCTGGGCCCTTGTCTCCCCCTCCGCTCTCTCCTGTCTCGGGCCCAGCTCAGCACCCTCTCTGTGACAGAGAGCCAAGGCCCTGGGTTCTAAGGGTTGCTCCCCTTTTTCATCCCCGTAAGTGGGTGTAGGGAAAGTCGTGCCTCCAAATCGGTGTCGCCTGCCACAGAGGGCTCCTGTCTCTCACCCCCTGTTCTGGCTGAGCCACAGCCCAGACTTTCGTTCTCCTGTATTGGACCATTTCCTTGGCCTCAGCTTCAGAACTGGTCTACTGCGGTTATCACTGTGTTGCAGTCTCTTAAAATACAATCCCAGCTGCGTTTGTTAGTAGAGGGAAGGCTTTTTCATTATGCTGGGGGTGCATGTCAGCCACCCTCCAAGCTCCCTTGTCGATCCCGCGATGGTGCCACAGTTTCCCCTCCGAAGTTGCCTCCAGAGCCTTCCCCTCCCTGTTCCTCGGAGCCTGCTCTTGCCAAGGTCACCAAAGATCCCATTGCTACCATACCCAGGTGACACTGCTAACCTTTATCTCGGGGACCACACTGCACACGTGCCCTGTTGAAACCGCTCCTCACTGTGTGCGCCCGGCTCGCTCTTGGATTCTTCCGCCTGCCCCTGCCTCACCTTCCCAGCTCCTAAGATCCCTCCTCTCCTGCCCCGCCCCCCCAGGCGCTGCCTCGACACTCTCCAGGCTCTGTAGGCTCTCCGGGGATCTTGCCTCCCCTCAGGGCCTTAGCTTCTGCCTTTGGACTAGCGATCTACGCCCCCTGGGCATCTCTCCCTCGGTGGCCTGTGGGCCACTGAACCTTAACATGCCCCAAACTGGACTCATCCTCATCTCCCTCCCCCGCACCCCAGCGGCACCACCTTCCTTTCAGCGGCTGATTTCAGAACCAGGTCATAGGCCTCATCCTGTCGCTCACCAGATCCTGCTGGTGACGCGGCGTGAAACAGACTTCACAGCCAAGTTGCTCTTGGTTCACAAGGAGGTGCACGGGCGATGCCAGGCGGTGACGGGTGCACCCACACACGCGCACGGAAATGGAGTGCGTGCGCACGGACGCTGCAAGTCCCATGTAGATGTCACAGCCACCCGGGAAGGTGTAGAGCCCGGTATGATCCCCATTCGACCCCCGAGGGAGCTGAGGTTCAGAGCGATCCATTCACTCGGCCAAGTTCTGGAGCTCGTTGCCTGCCCCGCCCGCAGCGGGTTTTGGTGACGTCAGAGCCCTGCGGTGTGGCCCAGCGTCACGGGCTGCCCAGTGCCTATCCAGCTTCGCGACCGTAATAATCACTGGGAGAGTCTGTCTGAACTTCGGGTTACGACTCCGAATGTCCGAGTGGGCTGACGGGCGTGCGTTTTTCACAGGGACAAGACTGCTTCTGTGTTCGCCGTTTTTTGTGTGACAGTCCTGTCACCCCCTGTTTTCGCCGAGCTCCTGGGCACTTTCTCTTGCTCTCCCTGACTTCCCAAAGATTCCATTCATCAAGTTTGATAAGATTACACCCAGTTTGTCAGAATCCTCGGCTGTAATGACCCCGAGTCTGGGGCTTTGATTTTCCTTAACTCTGTAAAACAAAGTCCCCACTGTACCGCTCCGCAACAAACGTCATCTTCATGCTCTGAAACCCGCAAGTGACGACGACAACAGAACACCCTCGGCATCCCTCCTGCGCTTACAGAACGAAAAGTAGGGGCTCTGAGCCCGACACGGAAGCTTTCCCAGGCTCGCTCTAACCTGCCTCTGGAGCCTTCGCTCGCGGTCCAGCCAAACCGGGCTTTGCCCACCGGGACCCCCGCTCCGGGCTTCTCTGTGCCTCCCCCTCCTTCTAGAACACTTCCCTGAAGCGAGCCTCTGCCAGGCTTCGGTTCTCCATGCAGCCTTCTCTGATTCTCCGGTGGGGAAGTCATCGTCCGCTCCCCCTGCACGACTCTCCGCGTCTCTCTGTGGCACCTGTCACATCGACGCTGTGACTGTGGGGGGGCACGTCTTGCCTGTTCTCGTGGGCAGGGCTGTGGTTCCTTCTCGGTCGTCTCCCCAAGGCCACTTACCTCCCGGCCACGTGGCTGCGTATTAGCTGCTAGACCATCAGTTTTGCTAAAAAAGAAAAAGAGAAATCTGGTGTCTGATGAATTCTTATCAGAATTATTAAGAATCTCTTCTTAAACTTTTCATCTTACCTTCCGTTCTCGGTGTGTGTGACGCCTGTGCATGCCGATGCACTGTGCTGATTGTAGAAGGGACGCATGCCCCTTACAGAAAACTGGAAATGTACTGAAAAAGCCCAGGAAAATTGAATTCATCTGTGATCCTACCGCCTAAGGATAATCACTGTTAAGATTTAGTGTGTGTGTCCCTTTAGTAATTAAATTTATAGACTAAGTAGGTTTATATATTGTATTGTGCTTCGTTACTTAAAAACAAAGTCTAATAATCTTTTGAAGGCATAGATACTCTTCTACAAACAATTCTGTCTCCTCCTATGCAAACCTCTTATTTCCTCCTCATGTCTAATTGTGGTGGCCATTGTTCCAGAGCCATAGTAAATATCCCCACGTGGGAGTCCCAGGTGAGCTTTTTAGGCAGGGGAGGGAGGTATCTTTTCTCAATCGGAGACTATCTCAAGTTATGCCTTCCAGAGGAACAGCTTGGCTGGTTTTACATTTGAGTCATCACTGCTTTTTCTTAAAACCTCACACATTTTGATGTTATTATGTTAGGATCCTAGGCCCTACTGTAACAAATTACAACAAAGCAAATGGCTTAAAATAACAGAAAAAAATTTTCTCTCATAGTTCTAGAGGCCAGAAGGCCAGGATTAAGGTGTTCGCAGAGCCATGCCCTCCCCTCTGAAGGCTGCAGGGGAGAATCGGTCCTTGCCTCTTCTAGGTTCTGGGGTTGCCGGCCACAGCCGACACCCTGTGGCTCGCAGCCACAGCGCTCCAGCCTCTGGTTCCGCCATCGCCTGGCCACCTTTCCTGAGTCTCTGCGTCTGCATCTCCCTCTGTTCTCTTATAAAGATACCAGCCGTTGGACTTAGGGCCCAGCCTAATCCAGTAGGGCCTCACCCCCGTGAACTACACCTGCAAGGACCTCTGCAAGCACAGGCACATCCTGAGGCTCCAGGTGGATGTAAATTTTGGGAGTCGCTATTCAACCCAGTACAGTTACCTTCTGTCCTTGAGTGTTCTGGAGAGAGGTCTGAGGCAGGTTAGTTTGTTTTCTTTCTTGGTACCCTTTCCTGCCTGGATTTTTCTCAGATCTTCTTCTTTATTCTTTTATTTAAAAAATGTTTCCCCTGACTTCTCCACATGCTTCTTTTTTATTAATTTTGCCTAGGGCGCTGCATCTGAGTGATTGATTCTTAGACCCAGGTCTTTCATCACGACTGAATGTTCTCTTCTGCTGTATCTTTGAATATTGTTCATTTCCCACCTTGAAACAGTAAGAAAGGTCTTTTCCTCTGCCCTCCACACTGTCTTTTCTTCCTCCGTTGTATTTTGTTCCTTTTCTTCCTGGGAACACATCTCAGATGGCGGACATGTTCCTGCCCTGATTGGAGGAGGTAGCTTTCCTCCTCCAATCAGGAGCTCAGTCTCACATCTGCATATTTTGGTCCTCTTTCTTTTTGTTTTTTTATCTCCCCCACTTCCACAAGCTTTATACACTTGTTGCAAAGATCACATCTTCTGTCTT
Source organism: Glossophaga mutica (assembly GCA_039655065.1). Classification (NCBI taxonomy): domain Eukaryota; kingdom Metazoa; phylum Chordata; class Mammalia; order Chiroptera; family Phyllostomidae; genus Glossophaga; species Glossophaga mutica. Next base: position 212,713,620 of record CM077305.1, read on the forward strand.
ACTGAAGGTAATAACTGCTTTTTCCAAAATTTTATTTTGGTTTCATAGTAAAAACAATATACTTTCTCCTTTCCTTTTCAGGATCATATGTAGCATTTTTTTCATAGGTCCCATGTTGGTTTTTGTGGGTTTTTTTTGTTTGTTTGTTTTTGGGTTTTTTTTTTAATGAAATCTTCAAACAGAGAGCTGTTCAGACCTTGTATTTTTCAACAGGCAGCACACACAGCTCGCCTTAGGGACCGCAGCTTCTCCGAGCCACACAGCCGGGGGGCTGCTGACTGGGCACAGCTCCCTGATCGGTTTCCAGGGTCGCTCCGCTGGGGCGAGACAGGGATGCTCTCGTGCTTGGCTGAGAGCACCCAGAGAGCATCCTCTGAACCGGTGGCTCCAGAATGTTCACGTAAGGCAGGGGTCTAGGGGGCCAGGCGGCAGTCTGGCCGGAAGAGGAGTATTGAAGCCATGTTTGCTCAGCTCTTTACAGAAGCTCGAGAAAACGGTATCTGTGTAGATTCAAGAACTGGGTGGAGCCTATGAAGAGGGGAAATCTCCCCCCTCCCCCCCCACCACCCTTTGGTGGCCGGCTGCTCTGCTCCCAGGACGCTTCCTGCCTTTCTCCCTGCGTGTGGAACTCTGCTTATGAAGACTGCGTTCCCTGAATGGACTTTCTCGTCCTCCCCCTTACTTCTTACCCAGCGTTTTCTTGGAGAGGCGCTAGCATGTCTGCAGGCCCCCGAAATTCGATGCCCATGCAGTAAAGGGGTGACACCCAGTGTTTTCTGGGACCCTTCCTGTAGGACCTGTGCCTCTCAGCCGGAATGACATAGTGAGGGGGGGAAGGAAAGGGCCCTCCAAATTTCTGTGCTGACCGCTGATTTGCTCTGCTCCAGGCAGTGAAGCCCGTGACCAAATACATTTTCGGTTTTCTCATCGGCTGTATGGTCAGCAGAGATGCCCTGGTGCCTGGGACATGGGGTGGGCAGTCTGTCTTCAGACCCAGGAATCGTTGTCACCTTCTGTGCCGAATCCTCACAGCTGTTTCCCTGACAATTCGAATCTCAGAGACCGCTGGTCAGGTCTGAAACTAACGAGGAAACCAGGACAGAGGTGGTTGAAGTGGAGGCCTCGGTGACGGTACTGTCCCTGACTTGCCTGACCTCTCCCAGTAAAATGAGTACACAGGTCACCTCTTGAAAGAAAGGCTGTTTCGGGGATGGTGACCGACAAGTCAAGGACCAGGCAGGAGCTGTCACGGGACGTGAGGAAGGAATGGCTCACAGGCGTGGGGCGTGGGAGTGAAGACGTAGCCACGGTCCAGCACGTGAGCCTGTCAGAGACCCAGCCATCAGAAGCTTTCGTTTCTCTGAGCACAGACATGCAAGAGGGGGCTGTTCTTGGCGGGGGGCGGGGGGGGGGGGCCGTAAGAGCCGGGACTCGACTCGGCGGACAGGACGAGCTAGCAGCGCGCAAGGGCTGATGGGGCTGACCTCAGGCCCCCGGCGAGAACGGGTGCCGGTGCCGTGAGAGCATGTTTGCGCTGTGAGTCCTGCGTGGCAAAGCCGTGAGGTCAAGGGCGGTTAGTGAATTTGACAAAGCGGAAGGCCAGGAGCTCAAAACACCAGATGAATCATCGTGATGGATGTTGAGCTGGCTGAGGACGGTGGCCAAGGATCGATGATTGTTTTTTTTTTTTTTTTAAATCTGAGCCCAGATCTGAAGCCGTGGTGGCTCTCCTTCCGCCAACATTTACTCTCCTGTCGGGGAACCGTCTGACCCCCCTGGGTGTTCTGACACGCACCCAGGTGCTCCCCACTTGAGCAGCCCCAAATAGTGTCCCTGTCCCCTGGCACAAGCAGCGTAGGCCTGATGTGAGAAAGTCTCCTCTGGTGACTTTCACTCCTCTCCCTGAAGGCAGTGGAAGTGCCCGAGGGTGACCAGGGGACAGGGCCTGGGGACAGCACTCACCAGAAAGGGGTGGCTCATCTCTACCTACATTTAGGCCTGGACCCCCCCAAACCCCCAAACACACACCTTTTTTGATGGAAACATTTAACCTTTCTTTCATACCTCTGGGCAGTACTAGTACTTTCTAATTCAGGTGTGGTGTGTGTGGGTGTGTGGGTGTGGTCTGCGCATACAGGGTAAATAGGTCTTCTTGGCCAGTGTTTGTACTTTAAAAAAAAAAAAAATCTGCTTATGTTGGGAATCATTTCTCAAAGATCCCATATATCTTCCAGAATAAATCGCATTTCAGCAATGAGACCGTCTCCAGCTCCCTGAGGCGGAGTCAGCTCTGCAGCCTCTGACCTCCCCCAGCAGCCCGTCTTGCTCCTGTTGTGGCGTTCACCCAGGCTGCGTGGTGATCTATCTGTTTACGTGTGTGTCCGTCTCTCCCGCTGGGCTCCGTGCTCCTCCAGGCCAGGCCTCGCGGCACATTTGTCTTCATAAGACCGGCAGTTAGCGCTGGCTCTGAGAAATAGGCTCTGGTCGTGTCTGCCAGGCAGACAAGTGTTTAGACGGAGCGGCGGGGAGTTTGAAGACAGCACTCAGATGGTTCAGTCACGCCCATAGGAAGCAGAACCTTCTGTCAGTTACTCTAGTGTGCGTGGTGCTCAACACTTCCTGAGCACTTCCGATGTCCAGGCACTGGCTCGTTGCATGTTTTATTTTATTGAATCCTCTCCACAAAGCCTAGAAGTGGCTGGGATCATTGTCCCCATGTTAAAGATGAGGAAAAATTAAGTGATTTGCCCAAGAGCGCAGGGCTGAAAGTGTGGAACGAGATTTGAACCTGATTAGCTGATGGCCAAAATCCATATTCATAACCACTCGTTTTAAAGAGAGGAGATGGAGGGGGGTGGGTCTGAAATAGTAGTTTAAAGATATACTTTACATAAGCGTTTGGAGACTTCCTTCTGGGCTAAAATGCTGTTTCCGTGCCTCACCGGCCCAGATGCCGCGTGCGCAGTGCGAACCCCGCGTTAGCACGGAGACAGACGCCGAGCCAGAGAAACGGGCCGGTTCCGCGGAAGGGGAAAAAAGCCTTTTGCTTTTGAAAAATTACGTATTTGTGTTACTTTAGGAAATATTCTCCTTGAATTGCCTATAGTGTTAAGCCAACAATACTTTTATTTACAGTAGTTAATGAATAACACTTTCTGCTTCCTGGCTTTTAAAATATTTTCTTTTAAATTAATTTGGTAAATCATACAAATGGATATTATTACTTGGAAGTTACTTTCTTCCAGAAACAAGACATCGAAAACACTGGACACTGCTACAGTTTTTGGCTTATACTGGACCAAAGCCTCCATTCAGGATGTTAAATTGCACAGATTTCCTCTGTGTTTTATGTACTTAACTCGCTGAAAGAGTTTCAGCCTGAGAACGTGGCTGGACGGCGGCCCCCGGAGCTGAGCTGCGTGGGTGATCAGCCTGCCCCAGTCCGGTCCAGAGCACTTCCTCCTGTCTGTCCAGGGCAGTCGCCCTGGGCAGCTGTTGAACTTGCAGTGTGACCAGTGCAACTGAGGAACTGAACGTTTCTCATTTTAATTAATTTTGAATTAAATTTCAATGGTGCCAGCGGCTACAGGATTGGATGCCGCAAGAACGCCGAAGGAACCCGTCCCAGCCAGTGCCTGGCAGGTACCAGCCTTCTCCCTTTCCTTTTGGTACGTGACCAAATCAGATGCTAAGGCAAAGTCCAGTAAAATAGAATGAGAATCCTGCCCCCTCTCCCTAGCATCGCTGATGTGAAATATATGTTAACACCCCTGAACTTCTGTGCCAGAACGACGGCAGAAGAATCTGCTCCTTGCTTCTCCTCCCTGGCAGCGCTGCCCTGCTCTCTGATGAGTGAGCATGCGGGTCCTGTGGTGTGCGGGGGTTGGGGAGGGTGGCCCTGTTTTGGGGGGACTGGCTCAGCACCACCTCTGAAAACCCTCCAGGCCTGGGTGGCCTCTGTCGGGCAGCATTTGATCAGTTCAAACGCTGACCAGTTCTACAGACAGTTCTTGGTATATTGAGGTTTCTTTCTTGTCTTAAGATAGTTCTCACTGTGTATATTTTCCTTGAAATTTCCATTTCATTGAAGTGTTTAGTAATATTTGCATAATTTCGTGTCATGTGCTCTCGTGCTTTAAAAATCTCTTTCTTCTCAGGGGTCTTGTTTTCTCTATTATCACTGTGTGTGTCTATGTGTGTGTGTGTGCGTGTGCGAGTTCTTTGCTTTTTAAAAGCAGACCTGCTGATGATCTCTTGGCTGTGTTTATTGATTCTACTGCCTTTCCAAATCTCTAATTTCCGTTCTGATCTTTTATTGATTCCTTTCCCCTGCTCTCCTGGGTTTATTTCATTGTTCTATTTTTGTATCTTCTAGAAGGTAGTGAGTTAGTTCATTGTTTTTGTTCTTTCTGGTTTAATGATGAAGGCATTTAAGATTATGAATTTTCCTGTAAATATAGCATCTATTGCATTGTTTTAATATGTACTGTTTTCATTGTTGATGTCTGAATAGCGTCCAATTTTAATTTTCCTATTTGACCCAAAAGTTTTTTTTTCAGATGTATATTTTTGAATTCCCAATTTTTAACCTTTTAATATTAATTTCTCATTCAGTGGCAATATGCTAAAAAATCTGTACTGTTTCTGTTTTATAGAATTTATTCATGTTTGCTTTCTATGCAGTATTTGATGGTTTTTTAAAGTTATTTTATTTTAATTGTTGTTCAAGTACAGTTTTCTGCCCTTTACCCCCATCCCAGCCCACCCCCCACCCTCCCCTCCTTGATGATTTTTTTGAAGTTTAGTCAGTGTTCTTAAAAAGTGTGTATCCTCTGTTTGACCTTGACAAATTAAGTATTTTTCTATTAAATTATGCTTCTTAATTTTATAATTTTATTCCTCTATGAATCCTTATTAGTTTTTGCCTTGACCTATCAGGATGAAACATGCTAAGATTTCCCATTATAATTACAATTTTATAAACTGCTATTGATTTTTTGTTTTATAATAAGTGCCTGTGATTGTTATATTTGGGGAGTGAGTGGGTTTACTTATTCATGTACTGTAACTTTTATTAGCTTGCTATTTTTCTAAGTTCTACCATCTGATTTTATTATTCCCTCATCATTTTCCTTTTTTCCCACTCACCATGAATGTTTTTGCTTCACCTTTCTTTTCCATGATTGTTCTATTGTGTTATTGTTTTATCGTAATATGTCTCTTAGTGCTTAGAGTTCATTTCTGTTCCCAATCTTTGAGACTTGTTTTTCCTTCAAAGGGCGTGGTGCCCCTTCATCTTCATTATGTCTGCGCTGTTCTCCCTGTTGACCTCTAGGGGGCCCAGGTTCCCCTTTACCCCCCTCCTCATTCTGCCCCCGCCCTCACTCCGTCCTCAGGGGGGCGGGTCTGGAGGGATCAGATTAAAAACCATCTTCCTGAACTCCGGGAGGGGCAGAGCAGTGCTCACAGAGGTCGGAGCACAGCACGCGCGGGCGGGGGGCCCTCTTCTCCCGGGGGAAGGTCGAAGGGTTCGAGCCGGCTGACCAGCCCCCTCCTCCCTACGGCCTCGGCGTGGGGCGATCTCAGACAGCCTTGCTCCCTACTTCGTTTCTGAACCTTTCAGGCCCGTCTGCAACCTGGTTTTCTAATGTACTCTTCGGGGGACATTTTCTTCCGCGTGTCTAATTTTTGGTTCAGCGTGCTCACTGGGGACCGTGGTCTACATTTCAAAATTCAGCAACCACGCTTCACATCGTGAGCCCGGACCGCGCACTGTTCCGTTTCGTGGATCCAGCACCCCCAAACTGTTCCCGTGACCAGCCCTCGCCCCTCGCCTGCAGCGTCCCTGTGCTTTTGCAGTGAGCTTGTTTCAAAGAACGTCTGCTCCGCTACCTCAGATCAGTGTCCGCGCCTCAAATTGAGGACTTGTCACAGGTTCAACGATTTTTTTAATTATTATTATTATTTATTATTTTTATTATTTTTTTATTTTTTTGCTCTTCCTCAGAAGAAACATCAGATTGCAGTTAAGAACAAGCTTATTCACTGTCACCTCCAGCCGCGCAGTCTGAGTCCCTGGGTGGCTCTGCCCCACACATTCTGGGACTCACGATGGCCAGAGCCCCTGGCTTCACTCTGGACTCCTGGGTCTCCCTGGTCAGTGGGGCTGTAGCCAGTGCAGAGGGAGAGATGGCGTGGGACGGGCGCCTGCCCTGTCTGAAGGGCCTAGATCTCCGCATGCCGCCTGGAACTTTGACCCACCTTCCGGTGGGGAGAATTAGGTCAAACGGCCCCCTGGAGGGAAATGTGGTCTAGCCACCCGTCCAGGTGCAGTGTGGCTGCGTGGGAGATGGTGAGCGTGGACGCCAGGACTCTGTGCCACATGGGGTTGGCGGAGAAAGTCCTAGGGAGTGTGGCACTGGCCGTTGAGATGGGTTCTGGGAGACACTGCCATTCCCGAGCCAAATTTTCTTCCAACGAAAGAAGACTACCAATTTTTACAGTTTTGATTGACCAGATCAGACGTTCAGGAGAATGACAGAAGGAAAACTACTGAGAGCCACAGCTTCTCGGCTGTGCTGAAAGGGTGTTTTACCCTGGGGTGTTACTCTTTCACCTCCCAGTTCCCGGAACACTGTTCCCTTTCACATGGGGTACCAGCCCTCCCCAGGCACCAGCCGCTGCAGGCACCAGCCGCCGCAGGCACCAGCCCTCCCCAGGCACCAGCCGCCGCAGGCACCAGCCGCCAGCAGCTCCCTCTGCTGCGTGAGGCCAGCTGCCCTGCCAGCTGCAGAGGCGGGGCTGCCGGTCCGCATGCCCGCCCGGGTCGCTTTCCCGGTGCAACTGGAGGAGGCCTTCCCACCCACTGCCCTGCCACCCACTCTCACCGCACAGGCCGCCGGGTTGGAGGAAGCCACCGCCCAGGCTGATGTGCCCTGGCACACTGTGACTCGGCACCGGTCCTGTCCCTCACTTTGTTTCTTGTGTGAGTGACGACCCTCCTCTGACGTCCAGGACTGGCGTAGGTCTTACCCCAGTTCTCGATTCCTTTGGTCACTTCAACAGGAATTCTTCTTCACCTATTAACATGTTTCTTGTTTGGTAAATATTCCGTGACCATCTGCGTGAGGTGGCAGGCAGTGTGCTTAGCTGAGGTGGGGGTGGTGCAGTGGCAGGAAGAGAGGTGGTCGCTGCCTTTGTGGGGCTTCTCACGGGGAGCAGAGGGGGTGCATGAGGAGAGGCAGGCACAAAAGGAGCGATCCGCAAAGTGGAACCCCAGCTCCGGGTCGCTCCAGCACTTCCAGCGGGCTCATTTCACAGGCCCTGAGGCGGGGGAAGTCCCCCCTGCAGTGGGGACTGCGGTGAGACTGCATGAGGAGCAGGCCTCACTAGGGGAGGAGGGCAGAGGAGGCCATCCTGGGTGAGGGAGTGAGGGGTGCGCGTCCTCGGGTGGGGTGGAGCGGGGTGCTGGCATAGACGGGATTATGGGGTGGTCAGGTTTGCTGTTGCCGAAGTCACCGGCTGCGATGTGAGGAGTGGGTGGAGAGGAGCAACGGCGGGGTGGGGGTGGGGGATGTGTGAACCGGTGAGGAGCTGGCTGCAGGCGTCGGGGTGAGCGGAGGCAGTGACTGGGATGAAGATGGAGCCGGTGCAGGTGGTGAAGGTGATGGAGTTAAACGGGTTGGCTTGAGGTCTGAGTTCATCGCCTGTGGGTTTCGTGAGCGGAGGGAGCTGAGTACCTTCTAACCATCAAACCATTAAACATGCCCTTCCTTTCTTCCTCTGCACCTTTTCAAGCAAGATAAGCAGTAAGCTTCTTGTTCTAATCTCAACAAAGGAAAAGGGCACCATTGCCTTTGCCTGGCGGTGTCTGAAACGTGGTTGGCAGACATTTGGTTTGTGTATCTTGAGTGAATCATTGCATGATGTCAGCTCTTCTGCCAAGCCTCTGGGTCCCGGATGAGACCAGCCGTAGTGAGGATTAGATCTACCGACCTCCAGTTTGGGGGCAGGGGGTAAGGGGGGTGCATGGTGCTCTTCTCATGTACCAGTGTCAGATGTTATTAATTGATTGCAGTGCTCTGTTTCCCCAAGTCCAGATGTGACCTTGGAATGCTTCCCCTAAAGCCCTCGAGGCAGCCAATACCAATAACACTTCCCTTGAAACCTATTTGCTATTCCCTCAGGAGCAAAGATGAAGTTAACACTGAATCCTCCGTTCTTCCCCTGTGAACTTGGCAGTAACCCCAGGAGACCTCAATTCATCTTGCTCTTGTACTTTAGACACAAGCCAGTCCACAAGATCCCTCAGTGCTGACACGAGCTGCAGAGTGCGGGGGTGCCCAAGGCCACTCTCCGGTTCCATAATTCACTGAGACTCACCGCTTACTGAAAGCTGTTAGGCTCCCTGACCGTGTGTTACGGTGAAAGGGTACCGATGACCATCAGCCCAGGGGACTGGCACATGGGACAGAGGGCAGGGGAGTGCACTCCAGGTGCAGAGCTCCCTGCCGCCCTCCCGCCTCGGTGCCCCAGGCAGCATTCGCTCCTCCGACCTGTGGCCGCACACAGGGAGCGCTGCCCACCGGGGAAGCTCCCCCGAGGCTCCGTGTCCAGAGGTAGCTCCGATACCGCGGGGCCCCCGCTGTAAATCACGTGGCTCCCCCTTGTGACTCAAAGTCCCCAGGGGAGCAAACAGACACTCAGGCAGGGCATCCCAGGGCTCGAGATCACCTCCCAGGAGCCGAGGCCGACCTCTCCTGGCGCAAGGTTAAGTTCTCTGCTACCCGGCCTCGATCGCCCGCCTTCGGTGTGGCAGCAGCGGCGTCATGATCTGGTGCCGCAAACAGCTAAACGTCCATAAAAGTCTTCTTCGTATTTGTTTTTAAAAAAACGTTTCGCAAGATAAAGATGAGGTGTACAGACTGGACATCATCACGGATATTCGTGGGGGATGGTTGGGTGGGGCAGCGGCCGGGCGAGGCAGGGGCTTTCTGGAGTCCAGCTGCCTCAGTTCACATCCCAGGCCCCCCACGAACCGTTACGCGGCTGACACTGGTGGTGTTCACCTTTCTCTGCCTGCATTTCCTCCTTTGTAAGTGAGAGTAACAACGAACCCTACCGTGTGTTGTTACAAAGGGAATTACATGACGTGACGTTAAGGCCAGAGGAGTTCACGGCGACGTGGGAGCGCTCCGTAAGATGTTAGATACTGTTATTTTTATATCTGTCACGGGAAAAAAATTATCGACCTTTCTCAAATATTTTCCGTGGGAAAATGTGTTGTTTTTTTCCCTGAAATGTGTCCATTTCCATGCCTTCCTGCCTGTCAACATGAGTGAAAACAAGATGACAGGCTCTCTTAGGCACCCGTGGGTCGTTGGCCTGCGTTGGCCGGGGTCGGAGTGGCGAGAAGAGCCCCTCGGGGCAGCTGTGTCCGAATGAGTCTGGGGCTCGGAAGCTGCTGGCAGATCTTTGCTGTAAGCCATAGGCAGAATCAGAAGGTTAAAAAAAAATTTTTTTTTCAAGTTGCTCCAAAGTCGCTCCTGAGCAATCTAGAAGACTTGGGAGGAAATAAGAACAGTCTTGTGTCAGGAATTTTGGAACCGATGCACCCTGACCTGCCTCCGGCTCCTCCCTCTCCAGCATGGCGTCCTTTGACAGCCATTGGCAAGCACCGCACTGCCGGGGCTGACATGCAGTCTGTGGCCTTGGCCGGGACTCCTCAGCCTTTTGGAAACTGTTTCACCCTGAACAAGGCACAGCAGCTCTCTGCGGTGTTAGCAGAGCCTTGCGTTCGTACATGCCAGCCATTGATCGTTTTTTTGGCTCTCCTGTGCGGGCGGCTGAACTTGAGACTTGGCTTCCGGTGTTGCCCTCTGTGAGCTGCGCTTGCCCATGTGCGGTGTGCTTCGAGATCCTTTTTCCGGAGAGCACCGCCTCGGTGTTTTCCAGGATGGCAGTGCGTTCGTTTTAGAGCTGACGGTGCAGTTTTCCGCTCCTGAGGGTTAGGTGTTCTAAAGACCGGGGCCCACGGTGTGGGGAGGACTTGGTCAGTCGAGCTGCAAAAAGACCTTTAGCTTCTAGGCAGGGCCTCCTGCTGTTGTCGGATGTGGCTCACTTACAGGACAGGGACAGACAGGAGACATTGCAAACGGTGACCCAGCCACCTAACTGAGTGCTCTCTTGTCCCCAGCTTATTTCCAGTGACGCTGATGGAGCCATCCAAAGGGCTGGACGATTCCGAGTGGAGAATGGCTCTTCGGACGAGGTAAGGAAGCCCCCAGGCCCTGTGCTGTCACCAAGCACGTGGTTCTGAGATGTGGCACCGAGGGGCGTGTGAACCCCGCCACCGCAGAGGACCTTCCGGAATGGAGCCCGGGGCGGGGCAGGTAAACAGCGCGCTCCAGAGCTCCGCTTGCAGCACACCTGGCGTTACCCTTCGCCCGGAAGACGCGACGAATCGGGCGGCACACACCCTTTAAAGGATCCGTAATAAAACCAGGTGGACACCCGAGATGAGACCCTTTGTGAAAGGCCCCCAGAACCCCAGGCCAGCCGCCTCGTCACTGCTACACGAGCAGTCGGGGCCCCAGAGAGGCAAAAGATCACCGTGATCACGAAGTGTCGTCTGTAGTCACAGAAGTCACCACAAAAGGAGGTCCCTCCTTGGGCCCAAGCCTTCATTCTGGGCCCCTGGTCTGCCTCGCCAGGCCCCCGGGACTCACCTTGCCTTTCTCTCTTCCTTCAAATTTCCACTCCCCACTCTGTCCCTTGGGTCTCCCCCGAGAACTTCAGAGTGCAGGGGAAGTCCCCCAGTATTTTTCTTCCTCGCTGCTTCTGGGAGAAGCTGCCCATCACCGCACGTCAGCACACCCCCGTTTGGCAGTCAGACGAGCCTGGGTGTGAGTACCAGCTCCCCCACCTCCTGGTGGTAGGACCCTGGGCAAGTAACCCAGCCGTTCTGAGCCTCGGTTTCTTCATCTATACAATGGAAACTGTCTTGGGGTGATTGAGGGGATTCCGTGAGCCAAGCTTGAAAAGCTGGGAGCACTATGCCGGGCATACAGTACGCACTGAATGAGTGATGGCTGTCATCGTATAATGATGGTGGTAGTCGTTACCATAACTAGTGCCTTATAGCCAGGCTCGCCCACCTGAGCGCCCCTTAATCAGATTTCTGGTGAAGGGCTACAGTTTTAACCCCGAAGGCCACAGCATTCGGGAAGTTGTTGCCCATCTTGGCCTTTGTCTGGACTTAGCATACCTGTTTACCCAGACGTGTACCTGTTTACCCAGACATGTACTCGTTTACTCAGACGTATACCCATTGACCCAGACACAAACCCATTGACCCAGACATGTACCCGTTTACCCAGATGCAAACCCATTTAACCAGACATGTACCTGTTTACCCAGACATGTACCCGTTTACTCAGACATGTACCTGTTTACCCAGACACGTACCCATTGACCCAGACACGAACCCATTGACCCAGACACGTACCCATTGACTGAGACATGTACCCACTGACCCAGACGTGTACCCGTTTACCCAGGTGTGTGCCCCCACCATTGTTCTGTGAGGCAGAGGGGGCGGATCCATCTTGGACTGGACCTCTGAGTAGGTGTCCACATACTTCCTATGCGGAATGATGTCAACTGACCCACGTAGGAGGAGCCCCCAGGGAAGTTTGCTTCTGAAGCTTGAACACAGCCCTCCCCAAACGGCCGGCCCCTGACAAGAGTCTAATCGCCCCAGACTCAGGCAGCGCAGGGTCCCCAGAGCCAAGTCAGGAGCAGGAGCGTCGAGGCCTCGTTTGCTGGTGCTCAGAAGGCAGCAGCCTCCGTGCTGGGTGTCCACTCTGAGAACCTGAGCGCCAGAGAGCCCCGAGAAGCCAGAGGTCAAGAAACCCTTCTGCTACCAAGACCTTGCAGACCCTCAGCCGGCCCGGAATGAACACAGCGCCCCGGGCTTTCCCACCGCGTTAGCTCAACTCGGCCCTGCCTGCCCCTTTTCTGGAGGGAAGCCACACCTCCCAGGAAAGACAGAAATGGGGCCTTCACGGGGAGGCCCTCGTGTCACCACCACGCACTGTGACCATCAAACAGTCCTCACCCGGTGATGTCACCTGGGTCCGCCCCGTGAGAGGACGTGTTCCGGGACCCTGTCGGCGCCCAGAAGTCACCTGTGGATTGTGGCGGTCAGGACTGGTGCTAGAGTCAGCCTGCCTGCCCACTCCCACAGCTCACCAGCAGCGTGGCCGTGGGCAGGTCACGGAACAGCTTTGGAACCGTCTGGGAGAGGGACTGCTTTCCCAGGTCCCTGGGGGCTGCGGTGTTCCAACCACAGCCCCGGCTCCGACGGCTTCTCCGGGAACCACGCGGCCAGGCTCAAACACGGCCTCGTTTTTGCCGAGGACGCCAGCGCGAGTGCCCCGCTGGAGCCCTGCTGGCTGCGCTTTCGATGAGGGGTCTTCGGTGAGGAGCTTCGGAAGGAAACTGAGGCTTGAGGAAAACAAGCAGGAAGCCGCTTCGCTCTGAGTAGGTGAAGGCGTGGTGTGTTAGAAGACTCCACATGGCTGCTTAGAGATTTTCAAACCCGCAAACAAACCAACTGCAGAACAGATTCACTGTTGGGTTGTTTTTCCTTTTGTTGTCAAATTTTAAGAATTCTGTACACAATATGGATACCAGACCCTTATCAGGTATATGATTTGCAGAAATTTCCTCCCGTTTTGTAGGTTGTCTTTTCATTGGCTTCCCCGAGTCCTCTGAAACACAGAAGTCTTTCAATCTGATGACGTCTAGCTCATCTGTTTTCCCTCTTGTCACCTGTGTTCTTGTGTCCTAGTGAAGAAACCGCCGCCTAATCCAAGGTTGCTTGGTCACTTTTTATAGTTCCTGTTGACATTATCTTAAAATGTTACATTTGCCTTTTATTTCTTAAACCCTGCCAATGTGATGGTTTCACCACCTGTGGCTGATAATTCCGTCTGTGGAGTCTGCTATGACTCTCCACCTGCCGTGGGCTTTTTCTCCCCGCACGCGCTCGTGGGGTACCACGCTTCTCCGCCTGCTCGGCGGCCTGACTGTGTGCTGTTCGTGCTTCAGGTAGATGGTGTCGGAATGGAGTTGAATTGGAGAATGCGCAGCCTGTGTCAGAGGACCTGCCTGGTGATGGGGTGGGGGGCAGGGGAACACATATCAGAATTGGTGTCAGAATCGGAGGGAGGATTTGCATTCACTGTTTCCAGACACCTTTAAACTAAATTCCCAGCTTGAGACGTTTTTAAACCACCCAAGTGCTGGAGAAAGGAGCTGCAGAGTCACATGGGGGCTGGCGGCTGGTCAGAAACAACCCCTCCCCCCGCAGCCTGCTCGCCCCGGGGCAGCCTTCCTGCTGACTTTGGGTAGAGTGGTCTCCTCTGGCTCCACCTCCCCTTCCATGTGTGGACTTTGGGTCCCAGCCCAAAAAGGTGGGTGTCCTATTCGACGGACCGACCTCAGCGGGTCCTGGGAATTTGATTCATTTTCACCTGTGTTGTCACTTAGCTGTGAGGCAACCTCATGAGGCCGTGGGGATGGTTTTGGAGACAAACGCACCGGGGTTCACCTGGGTTCGGGTCTCAGCTCTGCCACTCACCAGTTCACGACAACGTCTGCGAGCCGCCACGTCCTTGTGGGTAGGGCGGGCGCCAACTCCTGCTTCACAGCGGCCGCCCTTCCCCACCCTGTGCTCTGCACCTGCAGTTTGCATTCGTACTTGAGTTAGGGTTTTGCATGGTCCACGCTGCATCAGATCTCCTTAGAGTGTCCCAGAATTGCTGGGTGTCGAGCGTTTTCGACATCTTGATTCTGTCACCTGCCCTATTAGCTGACCCCCCAAGAAGCTTTAGATTACCTTGTGCTTCTCCTGCCATCTGGGCATTCCTTCGGATTGTTAATTACGATGAGTGTGACCCTGGGGGGCTCCCTGGAGACCTCCCTCACAGCTCACGTGTATGTATCCATTAGCATGCGGCCGAGCAGGGGGACAGTCTTTCAGCTCTTTATGAATCTGTCCTCCTCAGCATGGGGCGGGTTCTCCGTAATAGACAGTTGGAATGTGTAAATGAGCACAATCTTCGGGGAGGACAATTAGCAGTAATTAAAAATGCATATAGCATTTAGCCAGCAATTCCACTGTTAGGATGTGTATGGGAGCATTGTTTATAATCAAAAAAAGCACCTGGAAGCCACCTCCATTTCCATCAGTAGAGGAGTGATTATGGAAATGATGGTACATTTATACAATGGAATGCTTAGCAGCTGGTAGAAAGTGAGGCGGAGAGAGATGTGATAACCGCAGAAAAGAGTTTCGGATACAGTGTTAGGCAGAAAAGCAAGTTCCAGATCAATTTGTATGACATCAGCTTCCTAAAAAAACCAACAAACATGCTTGACGATATGCAAGGAAGCTCCCAAGAGAACACCTCAGCATTTAACAGCGATTTCTGGTGCGGAATGAAATGGGGGGCCAGGAAAAGCGGCAGGACCTTTCTGCTCTCCACTTATTTTATACGTCTAAGCATAACTGACGTGCTTCATTTGAACATGAACCGGGATAGTCGTTAAAAAGAGCAAGGTGACTCTGTATGTTATAGCAACATCTGTGCGATATTTGCTTCAGTAAAATAACCGAATTTCACTGTAGCATCTATACTACTCGCCTCGGTTATGAAAGCAGGTCATGTATGTACATACTCACTTGAATGTGTGTGTGTGTGTGTAGGTGTGTGTATGAGTGTGAACGTGTTGTGCGTGTATTTATGTAAAAGTAAACATATCTTTGTGAATGCATGAGGAGCTGGAAGGCTACCCAAACCACCCCGGTACCGTGGTTGTTAAAGGGAGAGTAAGTGGATTAGGGCATGGACAGTGGGGGCGGGAACGGATTTTAATTTTTGTGTGATTTCACTTTTTCAAGCAGTTTATATCTACCATTGAAAAGATTTTGGTTTTCGAGTTTTGTTTTGTTTTGTTTTTATCTGTCTTCTTGCCTTGGCTGGTGTGGCTCAGTGGACTGAGTGCTGACCTGTGAACCAAAGGGTCGCCGGTTTGATTCCCAGTCCGGGCACATGCCTGGGTTGCGAGCCAGGTCCCCAGTGGGGGGCGTGCGAGAGGCAACCATAATGTTTCTCTCCTCTCTTTCTCCCTCCCTTCCTCTCTCTGTAAAAATAAAATACATAAAACCTTTTAAAAAAGAAAAGAAAAAAGACAGTCTGTCTTCTTTACTGCCAGTATTCTCTCAGCAATTTAACCTGGAAACTGAAGCCAGTTAAAGTGCATCCGCTCGTTCATCAAACTCACCCGCATAGAGACTCGGGCGCTTGCAGGCGTCATGTAAAACCGGGGACCTGCTCTCTAGTCCGAGTGCTGTGTGGCTTCTCTGCTTAAAGTCAAGTGTCAGAGGACATTCAAGATTAAAGGACGGTGTGATATGCGGATTTTGACCAAGTTCAAAATGCCTTGGCCAGAAAACAGAAGACTCAGGAAGAGCTGTTTGCTGCCCCCTTGCCTGCCTAGAGGAGTTCGGTTAGAAAAGCCTGCTCCTGGGAGGGGCAGGCAGGGAAGGGCCTGGCCGGTTGGTCTGTTAGCTTGCCTTCTGCGTCCCGTTGTTTCTGGGTGGGGTGCGGGGGCTCGTTCACCACAAGGCACTTTCTCTCATCTGCCTGTGACTGCCTCCCTTCCCTGTGGAGTCCAAGTCACCACCCCCTCTTTCTGCTTGGCTCGAGACGACAAGTAAGTCCTGGCTGGTGCTTGGTTGGAGCATCGTCCTGTGAACCGAAAGGTCATGGGTTTGATTCCCGGTCAGGGTACGTGCCTGGGTTGAGTCTTCAGTCCCGGGTAGGGGCGTGTATGAGATCCATGTTTCTCTTTCTCATCAGTGTTTCTCTCCCTCTCTCCCCCTCCCTTCCCCTCTCTCTGAAATCAATAGGCACGTCCTCGGGGACAAAAAAATGGCATATAAGTCTCAACTGCCCACTTGTCCTCGGGTCCCCTAGTTTCACGGAACCTCCGTGTGTACATACGTGATACGTTTGACTGTTTTCTCCTGTTCATCTGTCCCTTGCTAATTTGATTGTTAGACCAGCCAGAAGAACTCAGAAGGGTAGAAGGGAAATTATTTTTCTTCCTCTAGAACATACACTTAAGGTTGGTGCCCTTGGCTGCCCATTTCTGCTGCATGTCATCGGAAATTCGAACTCATTTTTAGGGGCATTCCTCTGGGGTCCTTCCTGGGAAGAGGGTCTTTTTTTTTTTTTTTTTTTTTTTTTTTTTTTTTTGCTTAGTTTCCATTTCTGTTGTTGGTTCCTGTGTATATTCTTGTCTTCACACCTCGTCATGTGCTTTTAACAAGGGATGGGAGGTGCCTCGCTCTGTGAGACTCACAACTTTTTTGGTGTTGGGCTTTTTTTCCCAATTTAGTAAGTATTCAGTGAAGGCAAAAGTTAAACAGGTAACTTTTTGATCATTAAAAAAAGGACGCCTAGTTGGGTGGCCGTATGGGCCACTGGCCAGAGTGCCCTCGGTCACTCTGAGCTGCTGTCTCATTCTGCTCCTCAGCTGGCAGTCCGGACCTCTGCGGGGGTGGGGGCGACTGCAGGAGTCTAAGATCTGGGGTCGTTTCTCTGCCCTTGAACCCCCTCGGCAGTCTGTGCAGCCTGTAGACGCCTTAGAATCACGTTTTCAAATGCACACGGCAAAATACCTGGGATCACAAAGGAAATCAATTGTATTGACATAGTTACCAAAGAGAAGGGAAGGGGTCAGTCACAAGACGTGTGAGTGTCCCGTGGACGTGGACAGCGGTGTGGGGATCGGCCGTGGGAGTGGGGGAGGGCTGGGCAGAGGAGGACAAGGGGGAAGAAAGTGGGACAACTGTCATGGAATGACAATAATAATTTTTAACATTTTAGCAAAGGAAGTTATCAAGATGATTTTTTAAAACGCAATGTATGACACTGTAATATGCATGCTTTTTAAACTAGCACATTAAATAACAAACCTAGCACCAAGTTTCATAACTCTTGTAATTTTGAACAGTGAAGATTATCAAGAGTATTTCAAGATCTCTGCCATCACTATCATGAATTCTGAAAGTATCTGTGATTTTTTATGATGTGGTTATCAGAGCTTTATTCTATTGTAGGTTTTTGCATAGGTTCATAATTGAATGAAATACTAAATCTTATTAGAAGCTGGGGAAAATAAAGATTTTTTTTTTTGGCCCCATCCAAGTTCATGTACCTCCCTGGATTTTTTCGGAGCCCCTGATATATAGCGGTGATTCTCAAAGCTCAGTGTTCATCAGAATCCCCTGGGTGCTCATTAGACGTGCGGGTCCTAGGGCCCTGCCCGCAGAAAGCCTGAGGAGGTCTAGAACGGGCCCGGGGCACACGTTTATACAAACATGGAAGCCCTGAGCTGAGCTGAGGGCCGCTGCTACCTCAGAGAAGCCTCTCTGTGCTGGGCCAGTGCCGGGGGCTCGAAAGGCTTGAATGTCCTTGAATGTCCTGGTGGCTTAAGAGTCCCCTGTCCAGGTTCCGCTGGTGCTTCCGTGGATCCAGGGCCTTGGAACTGTGGCACCAACCACTCTGGGTCGGCTCTGCTGTATCTGACCAGCTGGCACCTGTGGCTCGGTGGCAGCTCCCGGGGTCATGCGCCACTACCTGCTGCACGGTGGCGTGGTGGGAAGAACTGCGGCCAGGAGGGCTGCCGTGGTTCGTGGTTATAAATGAGTGGCTGTTGATAATGAATCATCCAGAAAGTCTACAAGGAACAAAATCCAACTGCCCGCCCTTCCTGAGTCACACCAAATGGTCAGAGCTAAGAGGCGACATCTCAAACAGGTGATAACGTTCGTGTCACCGATAAGGAACAGGTGGATATATTGAAATACGAGAAGCTGAGAAGGAGGGCGTCACTTCTGCAGTGTCCGCCTGGGTGTGCAAAGCCTGACTCTGATCATGGGGGCAAACCCAAGACGATCAATGCTTTACTAAGAAAAGGGGGCGGCTGGTGTGCTGCATTCTTCACAAATGTCAGCCTAATAAAAGACACAGAAAGTCTGTGGGGATGTTCCAGATTAAGGGAATCTAAAGAGACAAGGCACGGAATGATCCTGGACTGAAGGGGGGAAGCTTTAAACGTCATTGCCGCGTCGGCTGACAAGATTGGAATGCGGACGGCAGATTACAGTATTCCGTCGGGGTCGGAGGCACAGAAGTTGGTAGAGCCGTATTGTGGTTGTGCAAGAAGATATCCCTGTTCCTGGAAACACACACTGGCGCTTTCCGGAATAAAGGGCTATTATCTGTGCACCATAGTCTTAAGTGATTGAGGGAAAATGCTGTGTGTGCATGTGCACTCGTGTGGGGGCACATGTGTGTGCACGTGTGGGGGGTAAGCACACGGAGCAGTGGGATAAGCCGCTACCAGGAGGTGGATGTGGGGAAAGGCTCCCAGAGGTTCCCGCTGTCTTCCTGCTCTTGCAGCTTTTGGGTGCGAGTACACCTGTCCATAGCCGATGGCTGGAAAGCCAAGGAAAGCCAGTAAAAGCACATTAACACTAAGAAACTTTAACCCGCTTTTTCACTCCCTGACAGATTCAAGAGGCAGAACATTAAAAAGGACACAGAAGGTGATGTCAGGGTTAAGACCAAAAAAGTAAATAAATAAACCTATGACATTGGGACTGATTTCTGTTCCAGCTCCACTACTTAACTATCTCCGCAACCGGAGATAACAGACGCAAACTCGCCACGCCTCACTTTCCTCATCCAAAAGTCGGGGGTAACCTTGAAGCTCTCTCCTTGCATGGGCAGAGATACGATGGAGCTAAAGCTCCGGCCTGGGGCTTGGCACGCAGAGCTCGCCCACTGCGTGTCCGTATTTCCTGAGCCATGAGAAAGACAGAAAGCATCCCCGTTCACTTTATAAAGTAACGTAAGCCTGAGAGCATGACAGAGATCCATTCGGGAAAGAAACCTGCAGCTCCGTCTCGCTGGCGAACGTGACGCGTCCATCCGTGTTTTCCGTGCGGCAGCGTCAGAGGGGTCCTGAGCGCCTCGACCTGGTAGGGTGCCCTCCAGGGGTCTGAGAAGCGTTCGGCATCAGGAGAGCCAGCGGGAGAACTCACTACATGACTAAGATTCCCCCCATTTTACATATTCTCTCCATAGCTGCCCCCAAAAACCTTTCAGTAAAATGTGGCATTTGTTCCTAAGAAAAGCCTCTTTGGAACCTTGGACTTGAAGGAAACTTCTTCAACATGATAAAGAAACTGACCACCAACACCTAGGAAATCACTAGAGGCTTGTCCGAATCAGAAAGGCATGTTCCACACGCCTGTCTCCCACTCGTGGCACCATGCACGTGTCAGTGGAGTTTTAAACTGTGTACGCATGGCAGTTCCACTGGGCAAAGTTACACGTGGTCGCACAGGCAGGAGAGACAGAGGAAACCATGCCAACCGTTTAAATGTTAACCGGGAAATGTTTAAAATTCTACAAAGAATATGAACTCGACTAAGAGGCTGCCGAGATGTATTCCAGGTGGCATGTGCCTTACAGGTGACAAACGGAAGGGCCTGCCTCTAGGGGGCGCCAACTCCCAAATAGCGCTGTGAAACCTACTGCCCAGAAAGGAGAGAGACTGGCAACCCGAGTTGGAAATGGCTGAACTCCCTGGTTCGCTTGGTCCCTCTCCCACGCCCCACGATGCCTCTGTGATGTGGACTTGGACGGGGCGTCTGTTCTAGTGGCGACCCATGGCCACAGCCCTGTTTGCGTGCTTTTAACAATGACTCTTGTGGTTCTTTGGCCTCGGGTTCATGCTCAGCTTCTTCTTGACTTTCTAAATCAGCCTCTTAATTGCACCACTTTGGTCCATTACAGAACGCAAGCGCTCTGCCAGGTACTTGGAGAAGAACAGACGTGCACTTGGAGAACCCAGAATACCACACCAGATGGTACTTCAAGTATTTTTTAGGACAAGGTAATTGTGCCGCGGTGGTGGTTGGGGAGGAAGGCTACTCGAAATGAAAATCAGTCTTGGTGCCGTTTCCGGTGCCCTGTACGTGAGACTAACCGGTGTGGGCACGCTGACCGCAGGGCGTCCCCTCAAGGTCGGCGGTAAGCTTTGTAGATTCGAAGCTTCGACTGAGTCTCAGCTCTACGAGGTTTTTTTCTCTCTCTCCTTTTTTTGGGGGGGGAGGGGCAGTCATTTTTTGTCTCTGGAGAGTTCAAGGGGATTAGATGATCTGAATAGGTGATTTGAGACTTAAGAAGAATTTGTAGGATGGAAAACAACTTCAGACTTAGCAAGGCAAGTGCCTCGTCTACGGTGGGTTTTGAACACGTAATCCAAGGCAGTGAGGGAAAGAAATAGTTCTGTGAGCTCCGGGGCCAACACAGAACTGGCGGAGGCAGCCAGGACCCCCGCCTTCGCGGAGACTGAGGAAAGAGTCTGACCCCTGGCTCCAAAGTTGTAAACCACAGGACCTCACGCTCCTTCCCCTCTGCTCCACTGAGACTGAGCTTCCTTGTCTGCAAAGCGGGGCTGTTACTAGCACACAGCTGGCAGGTTTGGGCAGATGTTTCAATGACATACACAGGGAAACACTAAGCCTGACGCCTGGTGCCTGGCAGGAGCTCAGCCATGAACAGCAATGTACGTTCAAGGTGAAGGGCTCGAGTGAACGTAGGCGGAAGGGCGGAAAATGGGGGGAGGCAGGGTCGTGACGGAAGAAGTGGAAGGATGATCACTACTGCAGGATTGGAAATGAGCTGGACACATTTCCTATCAGACTAACACATCTGTTTGTAGAAGATGTGATGCTTAAGCTATAAAATCAGTGATCAAACCCAAACGGATTTTTTTTAAAAATCCGATACTGTGCTATGCTAAGAAGTTCACTTATTTGGCAAGGTGTGTCTTGTTACAAACGAAGAAATTAGTGGAAAGTTGTCAGCTTCCCAAATGTCTGGAAAACGCAGTGGTGCCTGGGGGAAATGTGGCTGCTGGAGGCCTTCAGCGTCCTCATCTGGCTCAGACAATGAGGGATATAATTAGAAACCCAGAGAGAGCTCCCGGCTTGGCGGGTTCAGAGGCTCTATGATGTCATCAAGACGGGGCCTCCTCAGGGTCGCAAGATGGTTGCAGCAATTCCAGGCATCACTCCTACACACCACCAGCCAGAGCTCCGAGACCATCTGCAACAGTGAGGAAGCCTTTCCAGAACCCCCTTGACACATTTCTGTGCCTGTCTCATTGGCCAGAATTGGGCCGCACGTTCATTCCTGAACCAGTCACCAGCCAGGGGAATGGGAGCGCGTGATTGGTGGAGCGATCGGGTTCCGTTTCACGCTGGGTCTGGGATTACTGGGCCCTGGGATTACTGGGCCTTTGCACGCACTGGGATTACTGAGTGCGAAGGGCCAGGTACCACCTGAAGGGCCCACATCACCTGGGACTGGGAGGACCACATGCATCATCACTGTTCTAAACCTGCTTCTTCTCCAGTCCATCAGAATTACATTGGGAACGACGCAGAGAAGAGCCCCTTCTTCCTGTCCGTGACCCTTTCGGACCAAAACAATCAGCGCGTCCCTCAGTACCGAGCGATTCTCTGGAGGAAAACCGTGAGTAACTGGCTCGCCCCTGGAGTTCCATCCCCACGTAACCTGGGTGCGGAGCCGCCTCTGTTTACATCCGCGTCCATGTAACGTGTCAGAAATGTTCTCCCTCTTCTGAGCAGGTCTCAGGTAACCACCCATTCACGGAGAGTTAGGTCTCGCTCGTGAATTACGGCCGCAGGAAAGTTCTGGCGCTTGGCCCTCTCCCCTGGCCCCCGCCGTCGGGGCCCGTCCTGCCATCCGTGTAGCTGTTCTTGGAACAAAGTTTGTTTGAAAAGATGATGTTGGAGAACTGAGTGTCAGTTGCTCTCAGGTGCACGCATGACGGTCTTACCTCATTGTTCACGCAGGGGAAGCAATCGCGCCTTCATCCAAAGCCGCCATCTTCTGCACCGCCCCCCCTTTTTAATGTTTGCTGGTTACAGTGTTCCAATCTCTTCTGGTGTAAACATCCTCTTTGGCCTACTCTGTCTCTTTTGGACAAATAATCCATCTTTTTGAGTTCTTACCCCTCACCGCTCTTCTCGAAGTAGGTGTTTGGGCGCCTGGAAGAGGGCCTGGGAGAGAGAGCTCCTGGTGGCAGTAGCAGAGGGCCTGGACCCACATGGGGCCCTCTGGGTTCCTTCTGGCTGCCGCCGTGCAGCGGCTCTGGTCTCTGAACTAGCAACCACGGAGATGTGACCTGTCCCCTTGGCTTTCTGGGGCCGTTGGAAAGTTCCTGAAACCCGTAGTCCCCGCCATTTGCCCCTCCTTGTGAAGTCACTGGGTACCGCGGACTCTCTGGCCTGACCCCAGGTCTCTGGCCTACTGTCTTAGGCTCAGGCGTCTAATCTTGCCGACCATGCCTGCTTGGAGCTGCCGGGTTACTGCCCCTCCCCGTGCTCAGGCGGGTTCTGCCTGGCCTTCGGATCCCCGCGGAAGGCCGTGCGGGGGAGGGAGCCCCTCATCCAGACGACCTTGTGTGTCCTCGGATCTTACTGTGATATGTTTGCAGCGTCCTCTCCACCCCTTCAAGGCCTGCCCTCGGAATGGGGGAGCCAAGCACCCCGCATCCAACCCTTAGCGTTCCTGTCTCCCGCCGTCCTTCCTTCCTTCCTTCCCCCAGGGCGGGAAGGGGGAGGTTCCGCGCTTCTGCTGCGTTTCAGGAACACATCTTCTCAATGTCACCTCTTCCTCCCTCAGGAAGTAACAGTCACACCACCTCCTCACCCGGACGTTGCCAGGTCCTGGGGGAGAAAGAGCAGAGCAAATGCAGGGGGGACGTTTTTGCTGCTTTTTCCTTTTCCAAGAGTATTGTCTCTGTTCCATCATGAGCTATAACAAGCGCTCTGAAGGGAACCAAGTCACGAAATGGCACAGGAGACCTGCTGAAGAGGAGGCAGCGCAGGGAACACCTTCTGAGGAGGTGACGTTTAAAGAGACCTGCAGGATGAAGGGGAGCCAGCCCCTCAGAGAATGGGGCAGGGCTGGGGGACAGAAGGGACCACCCATATAAGACGAACGAGGTGTGCTCTGGGGGCCGCTGTGGGCTGGAATTGGAGGAGTCCGGAGGTGGGGTGCAGACCCCGGACCACCGTGAGGGCCACAGCCCAGGGCTGGGCACTTGAGTATTTGTCCCCACCTGCTGAGAACTGCCAGTGCCTTCATCCAGAGCTCCAGGGAGCGCTGCAGGGCAGAGCGACACTGGGAAATCAGAGCAGAGCGTGGGCGCCGGGTCGGTGTTTAAGCCCCTGTCGGCCCAGGGCTAGAGCTGGAGGCCGCGGAAAGCCGGAGCAGTAGATGACTCACCACCCCCCACCCCGCGAGCTCACACTCCGTTAGGGAACAGAGCAATTGGCCTGGACGTGCACCCTGCTCAAAGCTGTCTTGATCTCGGCCGTGTTTCTTCTAAACACAGAGACAAGGGCTTTTTCTTTTTGATGATCCAAACTTATAAAAATCCCATCAAGACAATACAGCAAGTGAAAAAGAAGAGGACCAAACCTGAGCTGCTCGGAGACCATCGCTGCAGCACCCTTCAGCACACACACGTGGGCTGCACGCGTGGGCCGGTGGCTGCGGTACACTCGCGTCCCTGCTGTGCTTTGTGTTGTCTGACATGTGCACACACTTGCCTTTGCCTCTGCATGGGTTGCTTCCACTGGAAAACATCGGACTGCAAGGTGTTTTTGCTGGGGCGACTCCGGAAAGCTACGACAGGGAGAAGATGGGGAGGAAGCCCTTGGTTGGTTCTCCTCTAGCCAAGGACGTTAGGTTGAGGGGGGTTTTGTAGTTTGCATTACGAAGATTTAAAATATTTGAATTTTTTTCCAAATGTAAAGGGATGTTATGATAGAAATATGCATTTTCAAATTCCGTGTAACCCATTCATTGAAACCTGAGTTGTTTCTGTGGCCTTGCTTTTTTTTCTTTTTGTATGTATTTATTGGTTGAGCTATTACAGTTGTCCCATTTTTTTCCTCCTCTATATCCCCCTCCACCCTGTACCCTCCAGCATTCCCTGCCCTTAGTTCATGTCCATGGGTTGTACATATAAGCTCTTTGCTTTCTCCATTTCCCATATAATTCTTAGCCTTCTCATCTATTTTGTACCTACCATTTATACTTCTTATTCCCTGTACCTTTTCCCCCAATCTCCCCGCTCCTCCTCTCCACTGATAACCCTCCATATGATCTCCATTTCCATGATTCCGTTCCTGTTCTAGTTGTTTGCTTGTTTTGTTTTGTTTTGTTTTGTTTTTTTAGGTTCAGTTGTTGATACTGGTGAGTTTGTGGTCATTTTACTTTTCAAAGTTTTGATCTTCTTTTTCTTAGGTAAGTCCCTTTAACATTCCCTATAATAAGGGCTTGGTGATGATGAACTCCTTTAACTTTACCTTACCTGGGAAGCACTTTATCTGCCCTTCCATTCTAAATGATAGCTTCGCTGGACAGAGTAATCTTGGATGTAGGTCCTTGCTTTTCATGACTTCAAATACTTCTTTCCTGCGCCTTCCTGCCTGCAAGGTTTCTTTGATGAAATCAGCTGATAGTCTTATGGGCACTCCTTCATAGGTAACTGTCTCCTTTTCTCTTGCTGCTTTTAAGATTCTCTCCTTATGTTTAATCTTGGGAAATGTAATTATGATGTGCCTTGGTGTGTGCTTCCTTGGGACTCTCTGAGCTTCCTGGACTTGCATGTCTATTTCCTTCACCAGCTTGGGGAAGTTTTCTTTCATTACGTTATCAAATAAGTTTTCAATTTCTTGCTCTTCCTCTTCTCCTTCTGGCACCCCTAGGATTCAGATGTTGGAACGTTTAAAGTTGTCCCAAAGATTCCTAAGCCTCTCCTCATTTTTTGGAATTCTTGTTTCTTCATTCTGTTCTGGTTGAATAATTATTTCTTCCTTCTGATCCAAATTGTTGATCTGAGTCCCAGTTTCCTTCCCTTCACTCTTGGTTCCCTACACATTTGCCTTTATTTCACTTTACATAGCCTTCAGTTCTCCCTCTATTTTGCAACCGTACTGAACTATTTCTGTGAGCATCCTGATTACCAGTGTTTTTGAACTCTGGATCTGATAGGTTGGCTATCTCCTTGTTGCTTAGTTCTTTTTCTGGAGTTTTGATCTGTTCTTTCATTTGGGCCATATTTCTCTGTCTTGGCACACCTGTTATATAGTAAGGAGCAGAGCCTTAGGTATTCACCAGGATGGGGCAACCCACTTTGCTGCATTTTGGCACTGTATGTGGGAGAGGGGTCTGAGAGGGAACAGTGCCATTTGCTCAGCTCTCACCCCACTTTCAGTCACTTCCCCTGCTACCCACAAGTGACTTGCATTCTTCTGGTGCTGATTCCCAGGTGGGTGGGCTTGTGTACATTCTAGGAGCCCGTGGGCCCCTCCAAAAGACTCTCTTATGAGATTGGGAGTTTCTGCAACCCCCACAGGTTTTTACAGGCAGAGGTTTTGAAGCTTTCTTTTCCACCACTGGAACCCTAGGTTGCGTGGTCTATCTCGCTCCCCAATTGTCCCTCCCTGTTTTTCTGCACACACATGTGGGACCACCCAGCCCACCAGCCCTCGCCTCACCACACATCCTTTCTGCCCCAGCTGCCCGTCTCTGCCCCTCCTACCCGTCTGGATGAATGATTCTTCTTTAACTCCTTGGTTGTCGGACTTCCATACAGTTTGATTTCCTGGCTGTTCTGATTGTTTTTTGTTTTTAAATTGGTTTGTTATCCTTCCTTTGGGTGTGTGAGGAAGCAAAGTGTATTGACCTACACCTCCATCTTGGCCAGAAGCCTATGGCCTTGCTTTTTTACAGGCCCCAGCCGACCCCGTAGTGTGGCCACCTGTGTGAGATGCCCTCCTGTCTAGAAGAGGGTCTTAAACCTGACCTCTTGCTCCACCCATACTTTGTCTAACTTTTCTTCCCAACATACATTGCAAAGGTAGCTTAACAGAGAAGCCAGGGGCATATTGAGGGGGAGTATATGGAGCAGAGATAGAGGATCCAGCCCCTGCCTGGGGGATGGTGACATCTTCAGGAGTTCCTACACGCAAGTGAAGCCCAGGGCTCATGGGATTGGCCGTTTATATTTTTCTTCCACTCAAGCTATATGGATTCTTCGTTCACTCCCTTTCATTTGACCAATATTTACTGAGTACTTTCTATGCGTTAGTCACAGCGAGTACTCATTTATAGAGGAGGAGACAGACTTTCAATGAGTAAATGCAGATGCAAGTAGAAGTATGCCGTACACACCTGTTCTTACACACCTGTTCCAAATAGGTGTTGGGAAGAGTCAGATGATTTCTAGTTCAATGTGTCTGACCTGGAACTGTCACGTTCGGGTCCCATTGAACACGTGGAGGCTGTTCTCTTCTTATGATCTTCGAGGCCAATCTGACTGTTGGCTCAGAGACCCGACCCCCTTCTCATCTGGTCCAGATGGTCCATCTGCTTGCCGTAGCACCTGCGGCCCTGGGGAGCCGTCCTCCCGAGGTTGAACAGCATGGCCGTGCCGAAATCCATCACCACTGGGGGTGGGGGACCTCCGAAGATGCTGTCAAGCCCGAGCAACATTTTTCCAACGTAGAATGTGTTTATTCATGTCATGCCCCCTGAAGAAAACTGAGAAAGGCTGGATGTGGGTTTCTTTGACATGACGAGGGAAGGCCCTTCTGGAGACGGAAATGGCCAAACTCCTCACTGATTTGGTGTTTTGACTTTCCAGGGTACCCAGAAAATATGCCTTCCCTACAGCCCCACCAAAACTCTCTCCGTGAAGTCCATCTTAAGGTGAGTACAAATGAACAGAAGCCCCACGCCAGGAGCCTTTATAAATGTTTTTCGCGGTGATCATTCTGTTAGCTTTCCATCCTCTCGAGCCTCACCCACCTGCCAGGTGGTTACCTAAGCACTCAACAGGCATTAGCTCATGTCACCTTCACGGCAGCCCTATGAGGCAGGTGCCGTCATTGTCCCCATTTCATAGATGAGGAAACGGAGGCTCGGGGAGCCGGCCAAGGTCACACGGCGACGGCGTGGTGAGCTGAGGCCCCATCCAGGTCTGGCTGCCGTTGAGCGTTGCCCTTCGCCATCTCAGGAAGAAGACCTTAGTCTCCTGTTTCCTTTTTCTGTGAATGCATGCAGGTGCTTTGGTTTTGTTAAAAAAAAAAATCAGGAAATATTGTTTCCTTTCATTTTGTGCTTTGAAATAGAAACTTATATCAGCAAATGCTTCTCAGGGAAGAATGTCCTTATTCTTCACCAAACAGAGTTAAGTGAGTCGAGCGCATCGCTGTTCCACACTCAGCTGCCTCTCACGCGCCCACCTGTCCCCTCCCTGCCGGGCCCCTCCCGTGTGGGGAGGCAGTCACCCCTGTGAATGCCACCTCTCAGAGCGGGCCTGCTGCTTTGTCACCGGTTACGATATTCCAGCACAGGAGCAACAGCTTCTGTTTGTCAGGTGCCGTGCTAAGGGCTTTGCAAGCATTCTCTCAGTGAATCTTCACACCAGCCCCGCAGAGCAGAGCTACTGTATCTCCGAGACAAGGTTGGGGTGCTGGGCAGAGGCCTCAGTCTCGGCGAACCAGGGAGCTGGGATGGAAACCCAGGCTCAGGGACCCCAGGGCGTGGCTGCGGACCTGTCCTCCTGTCACGGGAAGTGCAAGCTTGTCCCAGGGGCCCAACTCACTCTTCCTTCAGTGTGGACCAGGCGGTGGGAGGGGAGGGTGTTTGCCGTGTTCCCAGCTGCAACTCCCAGGTGCCAGAGGGTCACTTAGGGTGACCAACTTGACCCTGGCAGCTAGGATTGCATTTGGCAGGCAAAAGGGCACTGAGATTAAGAAGCAAAACATTTCATATCTCATGGTCCAGCCTGATTTGGTCTCCAAACTGCAGACTGCCTCCTCCCTGCCCTGGGCCTCTGGCGTTCCCTCCTCAGCCTGAACCCCAGGCTCAGAGAGTGCTGGGAGGAGGTTAGCCTGCTTGCCCAGCGCGGAAGTATCTTGCTGTTTCTGAATGGTAACTTGCTTTCAAAGGGACACTTTGCATTATAGTGGCTTAAGATGGTTGTGAATCTTTTTCTTTCCCCTAAAAAGAAGTTCCCCCAGCTCCTTTCTTCTTTATATTCAAAGACAAGGAGTTTCATGCAGCTACAATCGCAGTTAGTTATGAGCAGGGCCTCGCCTCTCAGCCCGCCTCCCACAGCCAGGGCCACCTTTGCCAGGCACGTAGCTTTCAAGATGTGAGAAATTAAAGCTGCTACAGTTTCTGCCAGTTGAAGAAAAGAGTTTATCTTCATTTGTTACAATCATGAACTTGAAAACTTAAGAGGAAATTAGAACATAAATACCATGGTGTCGGATGAGCTAAGCCTGAGTTCCAACCTTGGCCCTACCACTTAACAGCTTTGCTATCCTGGACTGAGCCTCCATTTCCTCATCTTTAGAATGGAGATAAAATAGTACTCACCTGACACGGACTAACTGAGGGTGCCTGGAATGAGTAATTACTCCCTAATGTGAGCTGTCATTTTTATCGCTCACTTACAAACACAGGGGCCTGAGAGAACATCCGGTTCCATTTCCCCGGGCTTCCTCTCGGGCACTGAAGCTAAAGGAAATTCCCGTCGGTCGCCCTAAGTAGAA
Source organism: Glossophaga mutica (assembly GCA_039655065.1). Lineage (NCBI taxonomy): Eukaryota > Metazoa > Chordata > Mammalia > Chiroptera > Phyllostomidae > Glossophaga > Glossophaga mutica. Next base: position 212,742,436 of record CM077305.1, read on the forward strand.
CAAAGAACAACCTTGTTAAGGATGGACGGTCTTTTGCCCTAAGTGGCAGAGGAGTTACCAGCAGAAAAAAGATATATATCGGGTCACCTTAATTACATTTCATTCTGTCATTAACTGCTCCGTACATGTCAATGAACCGCTGTTGTAGGAAATAAAAGTAAGACTCACGCAGACCGGTAAGGGCTGCCTCGAGCAGACAGACGCGCTCAGCTCCGCCCTCCCTCTCGGACCTGAGTGTCAATCACCTCCTGCAAGTCCGGCCGGGGGCGGGCCGGAGGGGTGGCCCGCAGGCACGGAAAGCACAGTGCGGTGTTCGGTGGCTCCCCTGTGCTCACGGAGCCGTGCGTGGCCTCCTCCTTCCTCGGTCGTGTCTCCGGTGGGCCAGGCCCCTCCGTGATTTTCCAGGAGACAGCACTTGGCTTCTCTCAGGAACCGAGTCTCGTCCCCTGGTCCTGGAGTCTCCACCGCACTGTGCCTCATTCTGTCCGTTCTGTTGCAGCGCCATGAATCTGGACAAATTCGAGAAGGGCCCCAGGGAAATCTTTCATCCTGAGATACAGAAGGTAACAGAACTTTATGCTTCGTAACCGTGCCCGTTGGGTCAGTGTTAGGTAAGCACTCACATCATCCGTGACCCTTAGCTGCGGGTACCAACTAGCGTCGCCTGCGGAGCTTCAAAAAGAGCATCATGCCAGAACTCACACCTGAGGTTCTGGTGCGCTGGGTCCGAGGTACAGGCCAGGAATCCGTATTTTTCAAACGTTCCATGGGTGATGCTGAGGGTCCTCCATCCATGAGCCAAAAGGTGTGTGTTCAGAGGGACCTTATCAGCCTCAAGCCCTTCTTTTTACTGAGCGATGTAGAATTATGTGGAATGTGAGGGGTTTTGTATAATTAATAAAATACACAATGTGCTTATCGAGCTCGTAACTCAGGTAGAAGGCTGTGCTGAGTGTCGTAGAGGACAGAGGGTGGCCAGGAAGCTGTCCTGTTCCTTAGGACGTGACCATTAGAACAGTGTGTGTTGGGAGGAAAACACCTGAGTCGTTAATCTAGGTGATGGCCCATCAAAAAGATGTCGACCGCACTTTTGTCTTGCAGTTGCGATCAATTCAGCTTTGGAACTCTCCCCATGAAACATAGAAACACGGCCATTACTGGTAGCATGCCCGCTACGTGACAGGGACGTCAGGACGGGTGACCGGGAGGGGCTGGAGAGGCGGGTCGGGGTTCCATCCAGGAGGGCCGGGAGCCAGGAGCGTCTCTCAGCAGAGGAGCGCCGCGCTCACAGCTGCCACCCCGGGAATCACTCCGCGGTGTGGGGAAGTGGGTGGGGCGCCGGGCCCGTCTCCGCCTGGAAACCTTCCCAGTAGTTAGCTGGTGAAACGCGCTATTGGCTCTCAACTTAGCTCACCCCGAACATACAGCGTTGTGAATTCCCGTAGCTTTTCTCTCGATTTAAGGGTTAAAATATGTTTTGTGCCCTGACTCAACCCCAAAAGGAACGGAGGCAAAAGCAGGTGGGTGAGGTTCAACTTTAAGCAGCCGCCAGCTCTGCCACCTGGATAAGCGCTTTTCACAGCGCACCTAAAAACAAATCAGAACTAGAACTCCGCCGGTTGCAGTGCGCCTGCGCTCCTTCACGTGTGCGGGTTGTCATGCCAGGCCCGTTCCTCCTTGGAGCCGGGTGTGACCCCAGACACCGGGCCCCAGAACCCACAGAGCCCACTCTGGTGCCTCTTCGTGCCCCTCGCTGCGGAGGTGGCTCATCTCTGCGCAGTCCCCTCCCCTGCGCGCTCTCCGTGAAGTGACAGGACAAGTAAACGAGACTTTCATGCTGTCCTTACCTGCGTGTTTTGACTTTCTTTCCCTTAACAAGTAACTGCTCCTGAGCTTCCCCCATCCTCTGTGTGTGTGTGTGTATACACGTGAGTGTGTATACGTGAGTGTGCACCCATGAGTGTGCGACGCAGCAGCAGCAGTTTCACGCCTGTCGTCAGGTCTCTGTGGACTTCTCTTAGGAAGCCTTGAGCCACAGGCTTTGGGTTTAGGCGAAACAGCCCTTACAAATTTCTGAGTCCAAAAAGTAAACAGAAAATAAGCCCATTGCATTAAAAAGAAGGCATCTTTCCACCAAGTGGGAAGGTGGCAGTGCTATTTTAAAATGTTATTTATCTGTTTCTGGCTGCTATATTCTATTAACGTCTTTCTTGGCCGGAATCTTCCCAGCAGCAGCGTGTGATAAGCCAGCTCTAAGTGGCTAGAGAAACCCAATGTCTGTGTCTGTCCCCGCGGCTGGGCACCCTCTGTGTTTCGAGGTCATCCCGGTCTAATACGACGTTCTGAAATGACCAGGCATTTTACAAAAAGCTGTAGAGCTATATCTGAATTTTAAAAGCACTTCTGAGAGGATGGGGGGAGTGGTGTAAGCGCCCGTAGATTAAAGCGAGGCTTTCATAGAAAGTCAGAATAAAATGATCCCTGTTGAGCATGGCCGTGACTTTTCCAACTTTGTTTGACAGGACCTGCTGGTTCTGGAGGAACAAGAGGTGAGTAATGGGATGCACTCTCTGTCCCCCTGTGCCCTGCCTCCGTGTTTATGAACAAGCTTCCCGCCCACTTCTCTCAGCCAGACTGCTCTGCCCCCCCACCCCCTCCCACCACAGACCCACACAGTGGGGTCCGTTTCCTGACGTGGTTTGTCCAGGTAGGGTTCAGAATTTCTGTGCAGCTAGCTACCGAGACATCAAAACAATCGAGCTACTTAAATCTGCTTGGAAATATTCAAATTTTAACCTCGCAATCACCGTGTGTAATAGGGTTCAGTTTTCATAAGAAATGGGGTGTTCAGGCTTCGCTACACACTCCGGTTACAGAGGGCCGAGTTCATCGGTGTGTTTCCAGTCCCCGTTGCCCCACTGAAAAAAGTGTGCTGGGTTTTCTTAGTACATAGCGAACAGGGAGATATCTGCACTGTTGTGAATAGGCACCAGCCATACCTCTCAGTAAAGGAAGGTACCGTTCGTCCGGTTCTCAGGCCGACCTTGGACAAATCCACCGCCTCTCTTTCCCTCACACCCTGTGTCTAACCCGTCAGCACGTCCTATTGACGCGGCCTCAGAACACACCCCTGAGCCCAGCTTTCCTCGGCGCGCCCCCTGCGGCCCCGCCAGTTCGTGCCCCTGGACCCCGCCGCCGTCCTCTCCCGCCTGGACTCTGCCGTGTCTCCCTGCTCCCGTTCTCACCTCTGTTCTGGTTTTCATCCTGTGTCCAGACGGTCCTTTTACAATATGTCAAATCAAGCCATCCCTGCGCTCAAAACTCTAGTGGTTTCCCATCCCACTCAAAGGAAAGCCCGGTAGCCTCGCCGTGGCCTGACGGAGCCCGTGTGGCCGGGCCACGCTACCTCCCAGCCCTGGACTCCACCGCATCCACATTGACTTGCTTCTTCCTCCACCTTCTTGGGAAGGGCCTGCTGTCCCCCCGCCAGGATGATCTTCCCCAGGTGGCCTTAGGGGCCACACGCTTACTTGGTTAGGCTCCCTGCTCAGAGGGGCCTCCCAGATTGCCCTAACATAGCCCTCCGCCCTTCTACACTGCTTTTGTTTCTTCTTAACTCACGTGTTCTCACTTATCTTTCATTGCTGCTGCCTCCACCAGAACGTAGGCACCTTGAGAAGAGGGACCGACTCCATCCTGCTCGCTGCTGGAGCCCCAGGTTGTAGAGCAGGGCAGAGAGAGGGCACACGCTACGTGTCTGTTGTCGGAAGAAGTGAATTATGTGCTGAGTGAATGAATTATGAAATATCATTACACCATTAAAAAGAGGGAGGTAGACCATTAGCTACTGTCATGGAAACATGTTTCCATAATATTTACTGAAAAAAGAAGCAAGTCACAGGGCAACGCTTTCAGTATAATCCCAGTTTCTATAAACAAAGTATGTTCATTCGTTCGTTAATCCCACCAATAGTCGCTGGGCCCTCACTGCCATGTACTGGTCGTGGCTTCGGAGACACACTGATGGCCAGGACCAGGCCCCTTCTCCACGCCTGCCGTGGCCAACGAGCGCCACGGAACTTGATAAATGGAAAACGTGGAAGCTGCCCTCCCCCACTCCCACCTCCCTCGAAGAACCCGTGTTAACTGTTTGTTGTGTATCCACCAAATTTTTTTGGATCTATCAAATTTTAAAAAATAAGTAGCCGATCTCTTTATTCTCAATTCGATTCCCTTACGAAGGGGATATTTGCTTGAAGCAACAAGAGCACTCATGACAGTGTAACTCATTACAACACAACAAACATACTCACCAACATGCCTTTGCTCGAGGCGGCGTGAGCTCCTGCTGAATCCTGCCCGCCCCTCCGCCAGGAGCATTGGCCCCAGCTCCGCGCGGTCACACAGATAAACTGTCGGCCGGGAAGACGGGCAGGGTAAACTTAATAAAGAACACGAGTGACCTTCCCGGAAGCTTCTCTGTTTGGTGAAGTGCTGTCGGTGTCCTGAGCCCAGGCTCCTTTGTCCCCGCATAGAGAGGCCGCAGCTCGGTGTCCCGAGCCGTAGCGTGCGTACGTACGTGGAGAGGCCAAGGGATGGATGGAAGAATCTTTTCCAGGTGAACTTCTGTGTAATTCGCAGAAACATGGAGGCATCGCCTACTCAGGTGCACCGAGGAGTGGGGGGCGTCCCGTTCCAAAGCAGGCCCCCCGTTTCTGGTTCCACAAGACTCTTCTGGGATCCTTGGGACTTTGGTTTCCCCTCATGCTCCACTTTCCTCAGAAGAAACATAATTCCTAGAATACTGTTCATTCCCAAGAATGTGACCGTACGTTGGTTGCTAGTCATGCCGAGTTTTGTAAGGTTTAGAACTTAAATATGAAAAGTCCCGTGTGAGTGGGAAAATACAAGTATCTCTATGGGCAGTGTCTGAGCAGGACTTAAGTCCTGAGAAAACCAGATCCCATGCACCCCCTCACAGTCACCTCCCTCCAGGGTCTACCTATGGACCCGGGGCCCTGAGAGCCCCTTCTTGCTCCCCAAGTCCCAGAGCGGCAACTGGCAGCCTCATGAAGCGCTCACGATTTTGGGGTAAATGGTTTGTTAGAGTATGATCTGACAGGTGCCCCCGATACAGAGTATGTCAGGTGCCCCCAAATAGAACTACCCCTCCTAAAAGAGCCCCCTAAAAACTATCTTCTCCCAAAATATAATCTGTTATGACCAGTGCCACCTCAATTTCCGGAGCTAGACGGAGACTCGGTGGCAGTCTCCGGCGTCCCCTGGGGAGACCTAGAAATGGTGTCACAGAAAGGAGACCCTGCAAGTAGCTCCAAACACAGCAGGCCCTCAAATAACGGGCTTCGTTCCATCGCTTCATCCTCACGTTGATGGGAAAACCAGCCGGTTCCCGCTGGGGCCGCAGTCCGGGTGGAGTTTGCGTGTTCTCCCCGTGCCTGCACGGGTTTCCCTGGGGACCCCAGCTTCCTCCCTCACCCCAGAGGTGTGCCCGGGAGGTGAACTGACGTGTCTGCGCTGTCCCGGTCTGAGTGAGTGTGTGACGGGCCCACGGTGGAAGGATGTCCCATCCAGGTGCCCTGAGTGCCCTGAGCTGCCATGAGAGGCTCTGGCCACCCAGCAGCCTGACCTGAAATCAGCTGGTTGGAAAATACCAGTCTTGCTTGTTTCTGTTCGTCCTGCTTAAGTGTGCATGTAGCTCACCTGGATCTCAGTGTTGAACGGCAGAGCTGTTTGGGGTCTTTCTTTACAAGTTTGGTGATGTTTTTGTGACCAGAAGTATGCCATAGGGACTTAGCTCTTGTTTGTACTAACTAGCCTGTGGTAAACTTGGTTTCATTATAAGTCATTCTGCTCAAGCCGCAGTTTCCAAGAAGCTGTTGGCATCGTGAAGTGAGGACTTGCTGTGCTGGACGAGGCCTTGCAACGCCAGCCTCTGGCGCCTCCCCGGGAAGCGGGAGCGGTCCCAGCAGGTGCCAGTCCCCGAGCGGCCCGTGTGAGCTTCTGCAAGCTCCGGCCCGTGATCAGGCAGCGGTGGGCCCCCGTTTCTGCCTGGGATTCGGCTTCTCTCAACTCGGATCCATCCTGAAGAGAAGACCGTGCCGTGGGCTGAGAAGGAGCCCCGGCCTCCAGCTCAGGCCTCCCGTTCCCTTAGCCCCGGGCTTCAGCCGTGCTGTCTGCAAGACCAAAGCATGAATTCGGGAGGCCTCAGGGCCCCTTCTGGTTCTCATAGGCTGTTAGTTCGAGGCTCGTCACTCTGGTCGGTGACCCACACCTGCTGCCCTTGGCTTGCCAGCGGTCAGGTCAGCTGGACCTCACCCCAGACCCCTGAGAGTCTGCCAGTTTGTTGCTCTAGTCCAGTGGGTCTCAAAGTGGGTCCCTGGACCACGGCCTCAGCGTCACCAGGGAACTGGTCAGAAATGCCAGTTCTCGGGCCCCACCCCAGAACTACGGGTTTGGATGCTCCAGGAGTGCAGCCCAGTACTCTGTGTTTTCACAAGCCTTCCGGTGATGCCCACACCCGGGCGGGTTCGAGAACCTCTGCTTCGGCCCCTGCACTGTCATTCCGAGAGGGCCCTCTGCCAGACCCCAAGCTACTGCGGGTGCTTTCCAAGGGACCGCTGGGGGTGGCAGAGGCGCCGGCGTGTCGGAGACGTGAGCACCGTCGCCATTGCCCAGACAGAGAAGTTGGAAAGTACAGAGCCCTCACGTGGATGGAGACCCCTGAGAAAATTCTAAGAAATTTGCCAAAAAGCAGTTGGGAGGCAGCTTGTGAAAATACGTTGAACCTGACCAGTTTTGTCTCCCTTCTGCACACGGGTCACGCACACGGTTAGGCCACGAGTCTTTATGAGCCCTCTCGGTGTACCCAGCACCGCGGGGGGCCCGCCCGCAGACTGGGCGGAAAGTGAGGCGTGTCCGAGCGCCCCCTCACAGGGCTTACGTTCTAGGGGCAGAAACGGACAAAGATGCAAGTGTGATGAAAGCATGGTGGGGTGTGAATGGGGCTCTTAAGGAAATAAGTAAGGAGCTGTGATGGCGAGTAACAATGAGGGACGCTGGCTTTATTCCGGGAGGTCAGGGAAAGCCTCTCTGGAAATGGACGTTTGAGCTGAGCCCCGCATGACGGGAAAGCGCCACCAGAGAAGGAGCTGAGGAAGAGCTCCAGGTGCAGGTCCTCCCTCGTCCCTGCTCTGTATGGAAAATCACTAGATATAAACTACTATGGCCCTGGCCGGTGTGGCTCAGTGGGTTGGGCGTTGCACTGTAGACCAAAAGGTGGCCAGTTCGATTCCTGGTCAGGGCACATGCCTGGGTTGCAGATTCAGTTCCTGGTCAGGGCACGTAGAAGAGGCAACCAATCAATGTTTCTCTCCCTCCTTTTCTGCCTCCCTTTCCTTCTCTCTAAAATCAATAAGCATGTCCTCAGGTGAGGATTTAAAAAAAGAGAGAGAACTATGCCTCTGTCCCTCAGATGTGCTGGGAACAGAAAAATGTCTGAGACCCTTGCTGCTCAGAGCCAGAGGCCTGTGGGACCCAGTGGTCCCGAAGCCTGGCGTTCTGCCTTCACCTCTCACCCCTGACCCCTGGCCGGTTCTTTAAACGCCTCTGTTCCTTGTCTGCCCCTTAGCTGACCATCGAGAATTCCCCCAGCTAGGGGTGGGGCTAACAGCCTCATCGAGGTTGATGCTCTTCCAAACTTAGATTCTACTTCCTTATGAAATAGTTCAAGAAGTTTTTTTTTAAGTATCGCGAATAATATAATGAAGACCTGTAAACCCATGACTTGGCTTATGAAAAAACTGTTAAGAACACACAGAGCTCTCCGATCCCATTCCACCGTCTTCTACAGAAGCTACTACCTTACGCTGGGCATTCCTCGTTCCTGCAGGAGCCAGTGTTAATCCATTGGTGAAAGTCGAGCATCGTGAATGTTTGTACCAGCTACTTCTCGATTGCCTCCCCCCACCCCACATCTGCTCTGTCACTTCTTGAGGTTAAGTGTCTTTAGAAATTGGAGGAAGTGAGCTTTTCAAATAAAGCACCTGCCGTTCCCATTTCTATTTCTAAAAGAGTCCACAAGTTTCAGCCTAAGATTGCCGTGTTGAGTTTTGGGGATCTGGGCGGCTGCTGGTGGGGGCGTTAGAGATGGTGCCAGTCCCGTGGGTCCTGTGGGCTGTTCATCTTGAGCTCTGCTGGGCCGCAGAACGGACCTGGCACCCTGCAGATGCCATTGGCAATGACATTCCAAACGAATTAGCTGACGTGAAAGCATAGCGTTTGGTCTGTTAGCTGCAAAAACGTGCAAAAATAGAGGAATGATTGCCCTGCGTATGGGTCAGAATTGCCGTTTCCCTAAATAACGACCAGCGCGTCTCTTAACTGCATGTGCTTTGATGACTGAATTAAAGTCATCACCTTTTCTCGTCCTGTTGTAAGGGCTCTGTGAATTTCAAGTTCGGGGTTCTGTATGCCAAAGACGGGCAGCTCACCGACGATGAGATGTTCAGCAATGGTGAGTGTCTCCCCCGCCCTTCGGCTAACGGGCACCCTCTTCTGCCTCATCGCAGTTTTCACAGTCCAAGCCGAACTTGCCAGTTGCGTTGCAGTCTTTAATACAAAGGAACAGCCCGTAGTTTTACGAGGTTGTGGGGTAAATTCTGTAGGGCTGATGTTGCCCAGTGTCGTTCATTTCATAAATATCGGTCACATGGTATGTACCACGCCCTGGCCCCAGAGAGGCGGTCTAACTGGAAAATTACACGGGATTCAAAGAAGTCGATTCTGTTCGGTCTCAGGAGCAGAGGAAGGTTTTGCTCCCTGATTTTCAGGGTTGGGAGAATTATAAAATGGTGTCATTGTCCTGTTATTTGCACTTTGCATGTTCAATACCTGTTTATTATTAGTGGAATCAGTAATAACATTTTCATATTGAAATACGAAACACCTGCGACCCCAGCCTGGTGTAGGGGGAAGTTGGGTGGTCTGACTCCGTGGTTTCCTGGCCGTGGGTTCCTGGGAATCGTGGGCCCTTCTGCACTGGATCGTAGAAGAAGGAAGCGTGACTTCTCCGTTCTCTTCCCACCGACACATCTACAGAGCTTAGTCCATTTCCAAGCAACTTCAGTTAGAAAATGAGGACTTGGTGATACCATCCTACCTTCTTCACACTTTTACCTCTTCCTGCAGAAACCGGAAGTGATGCTTTTCAAAAGTTTTTAAACCTCCTGGGTGACACAATCACTCTAAAGGGCTGGACAGGCTACCGCGGCGGTCTGGACACCAAAAGTAAGCTTGACTCTGGACGTGTTCTATTGTGATTATTTGTGTAACTTTTGTCAGCAGCCTCAGCTGTGTGTGCATTTATGCCCACGCTGGGGGAAAGAGGACAGGAGCGGGTGAGGGCTTCACCCCCAGGCTGACGTGGGGGTCACTGCTCACGTCTGGTGGCTCCATTGAGCTCTGCACAACTAAACAGCCCTCACAGCCCCAAGGCGTGGCAGAGTCACTGTCTACCCATCAGTTCTTACCCTTGACCTTGCGCTAGGACCGTGCGAGGCTCCAGGGACAAAGCAGTGGGTGAACCAACAGGGTCCCTGCCTTTCTAGGAGCTTGTGGTCCGGTGGACAGCACGGACACTAAGCAGATAAGTTTCAGGTGGTTTAGTTGTACGTACTTGGAGGAACTAAGAAGGAAGAGTACGGAGTGCCACAGGGGCATTTGACCAATCATTAGACAGAGAAGGCTTCCCCGCAGGGAGTGACAAGTGGGGGCAACTCGAAAGTCTAGAGGGGAGAAGAGAATTCCATGCAGAGAACATTTGCGAAGTTCCTGAGGCAGGAAAAAGCATGATACGTTCTAGAAACTAGGAGGATATCTTTACAGCTGGAGAGAGCGGAGGGACTGGGCAGAAGGGGGAGGGTGATCTCACGGGGACGTGGGATCACATCAACAATTCTGGATTGTATTCCAACTGGGATGGGCATCATGAGCAGGTTTTCAGGCAGGTGTGGTGGGTCAGAATGAACCTTTGAGCAGAACGTGCAGGCTGCTGTGCGGGAGCAGGCGGTGGAGGGGGCAGCGTTGAGGAGCTGATGTTGCCAGGGGTGGGGGTGGGGTCACAGGGGAGAGGAGTGGACACTTCAAGAGCAGGTTTAAAGGTCGAACCGGCATGATCCGCCCATGGCTGACTGAACATGGGGACAAAGGCAAATCAGAGGACCCCCAGGTTTCTGCCCTGGGCAGCAGGGTGGGTCGGGGCGCCGGCAGCCATACTGGGAATATCTAAGGGGAATAACTGATGGGGTGTGGGGGGTTAGGGGGTGAAGGTAAATAAGATCACACATTTAGATTTGGATTCACTTAGGCTATCTTCCAGTTGCGTAGCTTTTCTAGTTTTATTCGCTCTTGTCAGCCAGTCCTTGAAGTAAGCCGGGCAGGTGATGCAGAGCTCATTTGGCCTCGATTTGACACGCTTCAGATCTAGGTCCCCTTACCTCCGGGAGCCTCAGCTCCCCACCGGCCCACACGGGTGTCATTTCAGAATAGGAGAGGTCACGTAGGGTGCGAGGCCTGCACTGTGAGCGATTTGACTGGCAGCTGCGGCGGCGCAGTCTTTGGCCCCAGGCATCAGGCCCGCCCTCAGCCCACAGGCCTCGCCGGCCCCTGGGGAGTCCGGGATTGCCTGCCCTCATCTCCCCGGTGCCAGCCCTCAGCCCCCTACGGTCATGGCAGCCGTCCAGCCGGCCCTTGCTGTGGCCAGGCACTCTGCTAAGCACTTCGCGGGCAGACTCTGGTCACCATCCCTAGGAGCTACGTACTATTCTTTTATCTCCATTTTCAAAAGGGGAAACTGGGGCTCCGAGAAAGGCGAGGCGACTTGTGGAAAGGAACATAGCTCTCGAGACCTTGAACCCAGGTCTGGCCGATTCCAACGCCTGTGCTTTCCCTCGCTAGGCAGGTCTGCCCGCACTGCGTCCCTTTTGTTTGTGGGTGTGGCCGCCATTTGCCTGTCAGCCTGGACTCCGGCAGTAAGTGGAAGGCAAGGACTCCGGCCTTTTTAGCCCAGACTTCTCGGGGCGTCCACCACTCCCCCAGGGGTGGGGCGTGTCTCAGACAGCTGAGACGGAGCGCAGGCCCTCCACGCGGGCAGGACCCAGGCCGTTGCTTCCCCGCAGGGGGATGACGATCTCTGGGGCTGCACCAGCTGTGAGCTGTGTCCCTAAGGTCTGCACAGAGACCCCCCTCCCTCCGGTCCCAGAGTGCTCCTCGCCCACTCCGCGCCTGCTTGTGCCTTGCAGACGATACCACAGGGATCCATTCGGTGTACACTGTATACCAAGGCCACGAGATCATGTTTCACGTCTCCTCCATGCTGCCATATTCCAAAGAGAACAAACAGCAGGTACGTGGGAACACAGGCACCCTGGGGACGCAGGCCACCAACTCGTGGTGGCCCGAGTGTGCGGAAAGCCCCGTTAGGGTCCCCCAGGGTGAGAGGCCGTGGGCGACAGCAGGTGAGCCCAAGGTCAGGCTCCAGTTTAGGGGCGCCGTGGACCGTCTCTCCACCTGAACTTGCAACGAGCCCGAGGAAGAGCTGTCCTCTCCGGCGCCACCCCCGGAAGGAGGTGAAGGGTCAGAGGGGACGGTGCATGTGCGTGTCTGTGTATGAGCGTGTGTGTGTTTGCACATGTGTGTGTGCATGGTTTTATGGACTCCTGAGAGACTGCTGTGCATACCTGTGGCCCTTTCTCAGTGACTTCTCTCGGTGGGCCCTGTGTCTGGTCCGGGACATGTAGGAGGTGGATCTGGAGTGTTTTTCGGATTCACGCAGGCGGTTGACAGTGTCTGCTTGGGCTGGGCCATGCTGGGAAAAACATCGCTGAGGCACCCCTCCCTCACCCCAGGGCCCAGCCATTTCCGGGAGAGGAGAATTCCAGTTTGCAAAGACACGTGCTGCTGGATTTGAAGAATGGGGTGGGGTGGTTAATTTAGCTCTTCATCAGAACCATGTCCATGTTTTACACATTGAAGGCACCTTCGTGAACAAATATCACTAACATGAGTGCACGGCAAAGATCTGTGAGAAATACAGGGAATGTGATGGGGCTCAAAAGGCTTTTTCTGAGCACTTGTAATTTCTGTTTTAATTTGTGTCTGCAGCATCGGGGCAGACACAAAGCAGATCGGGGGGCCAAAATGTGGCGTAGCAGTCTCGGGGCGCCAAGGCGCTTTGGCGCCATGGCGGGGAGGGGCGGGAAGAGCGAGTTCCGCGGGGTGGTTGGGGCCGGGGTAAGGAGCTGGCCCACAGCCTCCCAGGCAGAGCAGACCCACTGGAGCCTTTCAGCTTGGTCTGGCCTGAGGAGGCTGACTCTGGGAGGGGACAGGTGAGGCAGGAAGAGCCTGGGCCCGGGAAGACGGCCTCAGTGGCCGAGGGTCGCGGCCAGCAAGGCCTCCCGCTTTGCGCACCTGAGGGGCCTGCACGCTGCTGCCGGGCTGCACCTCTCAGGGGCTGAGGCTCTTAGCGTCTTGGGGTCACGTGCAGAAGAGAGACCACACTGTCCTGCCCAGTCACCCTAAGTGGTATTGACCTCCTACATCTCAGCAGTAATGTCTCAAACGGCCACTGAAACATATTACAATCCTGCCCCTCGCCCAGCCCCCACCTTCTCAGCCCTGTGTCTTCACCAACACGGCCCGTGCCCTGTGCCAGAAGGACCTGCACCAGAGAGGCAGGAGGGATGGACGTGCCAGCTCAGCCCTCGGCCCCTCAGAAGTCTTCAACCTTATCTCGTGAGGGGGCTGTTAGTATGTTAAGGCAAAACGGCACTCACCAGGAGCACCGGAATGTTCCCGGGTGATCCTTGCTGTTCTCAGCATCCTGCCGGGCTCCTGGGCAGGGCCTGGGGCCTCCGCTCGCTCCGTATCTGTAGACAGGAAGAAAAGCAAAACCGTGTGTTTGCTGCTATTGCCAGGAAGTGCTGCAGGTGAGAAGAGAGAAAAGAAAGGCGGAATGACAGAGCATCCCACCCTGGGAGGGCAGAGGACTGTGAACTGTGAGCCTCTCTCTGCGCCTGTCATGGACCTTGGGGGCCCAGGTGCCAGGCTGAAAGTCGGAGACCAGCCCGGCCCATCCAGTCGCGGTGGCTCTCTGACGTCTGCAATACTGACGGAGCAGCCTGAGCCACATCCCAAACCCGATGCGAAGAAACAAAGTTTCACGTAGATTCTGTAGGTCCTGGTGCTGCGGTCACCTCCCCCATACCTGCACCAACGAACCGCAGCGGGGGCTCGGGAGGGGCCTAGGCGTCGCCTCTCCGGGCCTCACCTTCTTCCTGACGCCCCGTGGTGTCCCCACCACTGACTCCCTCTGTCACCCAGCGGTGGCTATGGGACCAGACGAAAGCCCAGGCTCTGTGATCAGCCGGATCTGAACCAAACCCCAGCCCTGCCAGGAACTGGCTCTGGGTCTCGGTTGTGTTTCTTGCATTGCCACGCCCAGGGCTCAGTTCTCCGCCCTCTCCTCTTCCTGCACCCGCTCACTCCTCGGCTGTAAATAGCTCTTCTGTGCCGTAACACCCAAAATTACACCTCCAGCCAGACCCCTCTCCGGAACCCAGGCCCAGTGGGCCGGGTCCACGTTCCAATAAAGTGTTCTCCGAACACAGCCACGCCCACTCACTCACCTGTGGCCCTGGCGTCTTTTGAACTACAACAGCAGAGCTATGTGGTTGCAAAGAGATGATGCGTTCTACAAAACTGAAAATGTTTACTATCTGGCCCTTTATGGGAAAAAATTGCTGACCACGCACCTAGGAGGTCATTTTGGAAAGGTCAGCTGGGGTCAGATGGGTAGGGCCGTGTTCTCACCAGGTCTGTGCTGCACACTAAGGCGTTTCTAAAAATACACCCTGGGGGATTCTGGGGTAAGGCCTCTTGTTTGGGGGCCTTGAGCGCCAGGCTGAGGGGGTGGCGAATGAAGAGGAGCACAGTCAGAAAAGTGCAGTGGGAGAGAGGGGCAGCGGGGCGGCTGGCTAGGAGGTTTGTGCAGAAGACAGACGGGAGGGGCTCGGGCCTGAACCAAGAGAGGGGTGGCAGAGAGGGGTGGTGGCAGAGAGGGGTGGCGGCAGAGCCAGAGACACCTGGTAAATGTGGGAGGCAAGAGGTCAAAGACGCCTGAAGTTTGGGCTCTGGTCTTCGTGGTTGCTGGTCCTGTGTTAGTTCTGTAACTCTGGGCCGTGTTCGCGCGACCTCCTCAGTGACCTTATCTGTGCTCACCTCCAGGTGGAAAGGAAGCGCCACATCGGGAACGACATCGTCACCATTGTGTTCCAGGAGGGAGAGGAGCCCTCTCCTGCCTTCAAGCCTTCCATGATCCGCTCCCATTTCACTCGTATCCTTGGCCGTGGGGACCGCTCTGCGCAGCAAGCTGTTGGGCAGCCCCGCCCGCCCGGCAGGCCCCGCCCGCCCATGCTGCGATGGACTGGAGTGTCGTCGTTGTTTGGCGTGGCTGGGTCTCAGACGCACCGTTTGGGGCTTTCTCGTCCGCGCTGTTCCCTCTTCTCTCCCCATCCAGTGGGGCAGTAGATGGATTGATTCCCAGACGGTTCTTGGCTTCTACAATCTGTTCTTTTCCCTCAGGTAGTCTGTGAAATCAGGGAGACTTCCTGCCATCCATCAATGAGAAATTCATTAGAAGAATTCTAGTTGAATCCTCCAAGAAACTTGCAAGGGAAGAAAGATAAAACACCAAAACAGAGTTTCTTCGTTGATTCTAAGCCCCAGGAACAGCCGCTGCGTTGTCGGCTCTCACGCTTTGAGAACTGACAGAATTGGTCGTGTTTTTATTTGCTTCCCCTCCACACCCTCTAATTTCTGTTTCGCTCACATGGCAGCAAAGTCCTGCTGCAGTTCTGTGTGATGTCCGAGCTCAGCTCAGCCAGGCGGGGGCGTGGGACGTGGGCTGGCCCGCCCGGCGGACACCCAATGCGGCCCTGTCCCTCTGGGCCACGGACCATGGCAGGGAGACCCAAGGCGGGGCCTCTGCAGGTTGTGCGTAGCTAGTAAAAGGCAACTAACGGGCATTTTCAGGAGACTCCAGTAAGAACGGTGGGAGACGGGAGGGACCCTCGAGACTCCTTGCATCCGGAAGTAGGTTGCTCTGCAGACGTGGGCTTGTTCGCTGTCTCCTAACAACGTAGTGTGGGAGTTTTCAAAAGTTGAAAATGGCCCAGCTTCTTCCTCGGGGGCAGGGAGGGAGGCGGAGGGCACCCTTGCTTCACCACGAACCGTTTCGCTCCCAGCTCTGCTACTGGGACAGCCGCTCTGCTGGCTGGGATGCGGGACAGGTTTCCCTGCCTGCAGAGGTCCTGTGGGCAGAGAGCCCCTCCCTGGCCGCCGCAGGACGGGGTGGGGGGCAGCCCTTTAAATGACTGGGGGTGCGCATTCCTTTCAGAGTGTCCTTTAGTGGCTCGCTTTAGCTCTGGGGCTTGGCGCTCGAGTCTGCAGAGGGCTCTCCAGGATCTTCAGGGCATCTGCAGACTCCTTCCACTGCGTCTGGATGTGGGGGCACTTTGAGGAGCTTACTGTGGCTCTTTAGCCTGGTAAGCAAAGCTGGGCTGGGCGGTGGCAGGGAGGAGGAACCGGAGGAGAAAAGGGAAGCCGGCAGGCGGGGGGGTCGGTGCTGTTTTAGCTGCATGGGCCCCCCCCAAGCCAAGTGGAGGCTCCCCGGGGGCTGCCGCCAGCTACTCGGGTTTGTTTCTGTTTGTTTGGTCTGCCAGACCCAGAGGGGGGCGGGGAGAGGGAAGGTGTGTGTGCCGTGGGAGCGTCTGAATTGCTTTGCTCTTCAAAACGTGGAAGATGAAATCTGTGACTAATTTCCTGGGGGGATCTCTGCATCTCCAAGTGACGGAACTGCTCTTTTCGCTTCGTCGGCTTCTTCGTTGCTTAGTAGCTTTGTTTATATTGCTTTGCTGACGGATTTGGAGATGGAGCTTTTCCCCCAAAGGATGAACACACGGAGGGTGAACCTCTGTCTTCCTGGGCTGTCTCTTTCAAAGAAGTCACCCTGAGGGTGACAGGTGCCTGGCCGCAAAGGGCAGGTCCAGGATGAGTCTGCATGGTGGGGGGCGGGGGTGGAGGGGGGGTGTCCAGAGCGTAAGCCATTGGCTGTGAGCCCCGGCGTTGTTGATGGATCTCCTTAACCGTTACCGCAGATATTTTTGCCTTAGTGAGGTATGACCCACAAAATGACAATTACCGGTAGGTACTGACGGTGCCATCGATGGCCGGTTCTAATTCTCCTGTTTACTTGTTAATTTAGCAATCATTTTATGAGACTGGTTAGAGGTTTTGTTGATGGATTTGACATGTCCTCACCTTAGAGAACTTCCTTCAAGGCCGTCTTCTCTTCCGGAAAACCTCGTTCCATGTAACGAGACCACGTGTGGCCGGCCCAGGGTCGGGGTTGGTCTGGGGTTTTACCGCACTCCACAGTGGGCACCGACCTGACGTATGTGGTCTCGAGCAGAGTATTCCCTTTCCTAGACCACGCCCTTCCTTCCTGTGTGTCTGTCTGTCTGTTCTCATGACTCTGTGAAGGGTGTCATGAGGTTGTGCAGAGTGGGAACTTTGAGCCAAATAGAGCCCAACAGAATCCCAACTCCCCAGCTCTGTCACTTACTAACCTTGAGGCTTTGCGAACATGTCGCCTCCCATCCCAGGTAATGACAGAACGAAGGTGATGATACTCGCTTAGCACGTTGGCGAGAATCCACCGACATTGTGTCTGAAAACAGCGAGTATGCTGCCTGGGATGAGTGGGTGCCCAGCGGAGGCCTGTGCTGTCATTCCTGGGGTGCCTGGCCCTGCCCACGGCAGTGGCTTGGGCCACGGAGGATGCAGGAAGACTCGGCCTCTGCCCTGAAGCACATGGGAGAGCTGCGTGGTGCCCCAGGCTCCGGCACCCACAGGACGGCACGTCCTGCAGGGTCCATATTCCCAACACATCACAGGGGCAGCCGGAGAGATTCGAAGTCAAAATACAGTGACATCTGAAGAAAGCGAATAACCCTGAAATGTTCTCTGCGTAGGCTGAAGATATTCTCAGAAGAAAGCGTGCCGCTCTTTGGCCCACCCTTGCCTTCCCCGCCGGTGTTTACAGACCGCCAGGAATTCAGGAACTTTTTGCTAGTGAAACGTAAGTTCAGTTTTGGAATGTTTTCGCTCCTTGTTCTACACCAGAACGTATCTTTCTTCCAATTCTCCCGGGATGCTGCGTAAGAAAGGATCATTGTTCAGGCGTCGGTTCCGCTGTGTTGCTGGTTCTTCACCCGAAACGTGTTTAGTGGTCTGGCGCTGTTGTGCACGTTTTCCCGAGTCCCCGTCTGTACCTACGCCCTCCTCGCCTTCGGGAAAGGGGCTTGAAATCTGGGGCTCGGGAGGCCGGCCATCATTGCTCGGCAGCACTCGGGATCCAGGGTATCAGTGGGCAGGGCGACCCCCTCCGGACCGTGGGGTGACGGAGCATCAGGGGCTCAGTCAGAGGTTCGCAGTGGGGGAAGACAGGCTGACGAGTGTGGAGAGGGTGTGCTGAAGTCACAGAGCCGAGCGTCCCCGGAGGGGCTGGTGGCCTGTGAGCGAAGGCGGAAGCCAAGGCTCGGAAGTCTCCGAGCTGCCGCGTGGCGTGGGTAGGAGGGGGCGGCGGGCCAGGTGGGAAACTCCAAGGGAACAGGAAGTGGCGCAAATTTCCACAAAACATTCGAGCTTTCCCCCTTATTCAGCCCAAACCAAGTCCTTTAAAATGGATATTTCTGGGGTCCTAAGGAGAAAATATCCTCAAACAAAAACATCCCCCGTCACAGAGTAAGAGGAAAGAGTGGACAGGCCAAGTTTACCTTCCTGAGAGGTGCCTGGCCAGCAAGCCAGCCCAGCTGGCCTCCGGCACAGGTCTCCCCGGGAAACGCCTGTCCCCAGGGGGCCACCGCCCCACCCCCCCGGTCTGTGAACACTGCCCTCCCTCCGGGACCTCTGTACGAGAACAGGAGTCCGGAGTGAGAGCCGACCGATTGGGCCTGCCGTGCTCACTCCTCAGGTTTGATGCCGGTTAACAACCGACAACGTCCCTGACAAGGAAATGCCATTAGACCCGTTTGACAAGGAAGAGAAGCGAGGCCCCAAGGAGCTAAATAGTTTGCTTAAGAACGTGCAGGGAGCAGCCCAGCTGCAGCCCGCACCCGGAACCGGCCTGACCTCAGGCTGCTGGCCTCTGTCGCACGCACACTTGCCGCTCTGTGCTCGCACGTGCAACTGCACGGTCCACATCGCGGACTCCGTGTCCAGTCCACTGACCCACTAGCTTTCTGTTCCCCAGACGAAACTTCCACTAGGCTAAGAAGCTGAGCACTCTGCTGAGGCAATTGTTATTTTTTTTTCCTAACAATATGTAGCAAATATATATATTTCGTGCAGTTGAATGGCATGCTGGTAGTTTGGCCCGTGTTGGACGGGTAGGTGGGTGGGTGGAGAGTGGGATGAATGGGTGGATACTATGGATGGGGTGGTAGGTGGGGGCAGGTTGGGTACGTGCTAGGTCTTCAGGTAGTTCAGGGCGCCCTCTGCTCGGGAAGGTTGCAGTCTGACGGGAAAGTGAGGCGCCCACACGTGTGGAGTAAGAGTTTGTGTAGAGGAAGGTGGAGAGTTTGTAAGCTTTCTTCCGTGAAGGAACTGCCAGCGGTGATGCTGGCGTTAGGAAAGTGGGTGCCCTTCTCTGCGGGGCGTTTCCTTGAGAAGGACATTGTCCAGTGGCATGTGAATATTCACAACCGCCTTTATAACTTGGTTTATTTTAGTAATTAATGGTGAGAAAGCCACCCTGGAGACCCCGACGTTTGCCCAGAAGCGTCGGCGCACGCTGGACATGCTGATCCGATCTTTATACCAGGATCTGATGCCAGATGTGCATAAGGTAACCCGGGCCCGTGGGCCTCTCTCCTCCCTCGGGGTCTGAGTGGAGAACACAGGTCCCAGCGAGCGGTCCTGGGTAGGAGAGCACAGGCGTTGCCTTGGTCCTTGCTGTCACGGCAGGGCCGGGGCCACCTGGCTGATGTCCTCGCATTGTTCCCGTGACGGGGGCCGGGGGGGGGGATGCTGACTCTCCATACACGGGATCACGAGTTTCGGCAGCCAGGGCCCCTGGAAATCAAGGTGCAGGCTGGGGCAGGCACGTCAAACAGCGATCCCTGGACGTCGGAGCGTGCTTTGGGGGGCGGGGGGGTGAGGGCTGTGCTTGGTGACATTACTGAGCATGATAGTGCCACAGAGCCGGTGGACAGGCAGACGCAAGGGGTGCGGAGAGAGACTGGTGCTTTTTTAAGGTTTTTAAGGTTTGCTTGACTTCGAAGCCCCTGCTGTCCACACAGCACTGCCTCTGCACCTGTCGGCTCTTGCGCCCCCAGCATCTGGCACAGACCCTGCAAAAGCGGGGGGCGGGGCGCTCCCTAAATGCTTAGTGAGCGGATGGACACAGAAGGCAGAAACAGGAGCATTTGGACAAACAGGCCTGTGCCTTCCAAGAAGCCAAAGAAGGAGGCTTGACCAGCATTTGTGGAACTCATAACGTATTTTTCTTTTTTAGAACATGCTTAACAGACGGTCTTTTAGCGACGTCCTGCCAGAGTCACCCAAGTCGGCACGGAAGAAAGAGGAGGCCCGCCAGGCCGAGTTTGTTAGAATAGGGCAGGTGGGCTCTGTTCTGGAACCTCTGTGCTGGGCGTGCGGTCGTGAGTCTTATCCGAACCTGCGAGGATTGTATGTGTGCACGCTCGTGCAGGCTGACTGCGGGAACCATGAGTGAGCTTTCTGACGGGCCTGCAGGTGAGGGTCCGTGCAGGTGTGAGTGAGAGGGATGCAGCTGACGGGGGAGCGAGAGGCGGCAGGACCCCGCTGGGCCCCCCCGGGCCCCGGGAGCCTGTCCCGTTGCCTGCCAGCGGGAACTTTCCGAAGAGCGGGCGGCCGATCTGGGGGAAGGAGGGAGCGGAGTGGCCGTGTCCTCACAGACGACCTGAATGTCCACCCTACCACCTGGACGCAGTCGCCACAACCAGGTGGCTGCCAGGCGCCCTCTGCCTTACTCCCACCCGGCGTTGGACAGTGGTGTTTCTCAGCTCCGAGAGGTGGCACCGCTTGCTGCCTTGACCCCACATCACAGCAGGGGGAAGAAGGCGAGCTGCCAGCTGCAGGGAAGGAGCTGACCAAAAGTAGAGAGCGAAGCAGGGTGACCGAGGGGGTCGTAGAGGCAAAGGTCGCTGTTTCCCAAAACAGGCGCCCTGGGTCGGGGCCCCCAGCGCTGGTCCTTGGTAAAGATGCCCGACTCCACCTTCAGACGTTTTCATTCGTCAGGTGTCAGGAGGGGCCTGACACCTGTTTTCAAGGCTCATGGTTTGGCAGTCTCTGTATTGACGCGCTGATTGGTGGAAATGACAGAATGAGTGTGGGGTGCCTGGGTTGGGGCACTGTCATTAGGTCCTCGCCCTGTCAGGCCAACTGCAGGCACTATCTTCGATGACAGGGCAGCGTGGGAGCCCAGAACTTTAGTTTGAAATTACTCCTGTTTCAGTTTTTCTCAATGTCCAATCGTAATTGTTGATCCTGCGGTCTTTCACTGCCTGATAACACACTTTAAAAGAGATTTCTCTTCTCTAAGGCACTAAAACTGAAGTCCATTGTCAGAGTGGATGCTCCACCCAGCTTGGTGGCTTCAGGGATCTGCAAAAAGGAGGTGAGTGGGCTATACTTTCAAGTTCAACCGGGAATGTCGTTTGTCCTCAGCGAAGTTACTTAGATCCTTAGAAAGAGATTTGTGGGGCAGGAGGAGGAAGAGCTTTCTGTTGTCAGGGAGACCTCCAGGTAAAGCTGGGTAGCGGGGAGTGGGAGCCTCCCTGTGCCCGCCGTACGCACCTGCCTTTCCACGCTCGCGGGGAGCAGAGCTGCGGGCCGGGCCTGGCCAGGCAGACTGGGTCACACAGTGCTCCCAGGGCCCTGAGTGCAGGCAGCTCGCCTGGACATCTTGGCCGGGTTCATGCTCTGACCCAGTGGTCCTGGGGCGGGGGCAGGGTCTGCATTTCTCACAAGCGTCCCATGGCGCCCTGGCCACGGGCACACTCTGAACAGCGAGGTTCTGGGGCTGGGCTTCCAAGCTTTTGTGTGCATGTGAATTATCCCTGGAGTTTCTTGACCCGTGAGGTCGGGGAGGGCGGGGCTGAGAATTTGCAGCTGTCATACGTTCCCAGGTGATGCTGATGCTGTTGGTCCGAGGACCACAGCTGAGAAACCGCTGCCTGCCGGGCAGCCTACTCAGCCAACCAGAAAATTTTGTTTCCACTTGGGGAAGGAACTACATGCTAATCAAGAAGAAAAGAGGAGAGAAAAAACCAAGCTGCAGTACAAACTTACTGTTGGCATGGTTTTGCATTGGGAAGCAACACACGTACTTAACTGTGTCTGTGTTCTGAATACCTAAGTTAATGAAATGGAGCCGATTTATGGACAGCACATCACTGCAGAAGTGTCCGTCATAAAAGCAAGAGAATTATGAATATGTTGACTTCGGCAATAAAGGTACAGACGGTCTGTATCTGCATTGCAGACCCTGCACACGGATTTTGGGAAAATGATGAGCTCAGAATCCAATGGATGCAAAAAACCACCATCCAACTTACACAAGACTGATAGCAAAGCCTCTTTCCCAAAGCTGCAGAAATTCCCACTGTCTGCTTGTCCGTGTGAATAGTGGAATTTGCAGGGTTGCCGAGCACTTTATAAGTAACAAATTCCAGTGAGATTTAGTAGCCTTCTTTATAAGCAGTTCCGAGGCATACATAAAAATGAAAGTCCATCAGCTGGTAAGTTGTTCACCAGTGAACAACAAAGAGCGAGTGTCCATCTTTTGGGTCAGCTCAGAACGTGGCAGTGGGCCCCAGGCCATCTTCGGGGAAGCGCAGCTCCAGCCGGCCTCGTGGGCTCTTGTACAGTTGGCTCCAGGAGGCCCGAGTCCCACGTGCTGCCCCTGAGAGGGTTCAGTTTCCAACAAAGGGGTTTTGTCAACCTCCAAGGCACCCAGCCTTCCGTGAGCTGTGTCGGTGTTCTTAGCGAGCAAGGCAACAGTCCTGTGCTTAGGGAGGCCTGGAGACCGAGTTCCTGCCCTGCGGAATCCGTGCGAGCCCCTCTCGCGGCAGAAGGGGGGTCAGTGAAATGGCAAGCACCAGCCACCCTCAGACCAAAGCCTCGGTATCTCTGACACTTTATACGGGATGTCCTCCCGTCCTGGAGTCCCCCGCCCCTTTCAGAATTCATGAGAGCACCCCCCCCCCCACACACACACACACACGCTGGCCCACTAAAGTGAACACATGGTACATACACAAACAACATTGAGAATACAGTTTCTGAGTTTCACAGACCGTGAGGCCTCCCTGAGTCCTCCAGGGCCCTTAGGTCTTCCGGGTCAAGAACCCTGTTCTGCGTAAGTGCTCTGACCTCGTGGCCTCGGCTCAGAGAAGACTGTGTTGCTGAGAGCTGGTTTCCCGTCTCACCGTTACGAGGCCCGGATGTCTACATCTCCCATTTGGCCTGTATACGGACTTACGTGCTTTTTCCTATTCTCCTGCTGTGTTAAGTCACAACCCCAGAACTTCCAGAAATCTTCTTCTGGAAATGCCATTTCGGTTAATGACCTGCACTTGGGTAGCCCTTTTTGGGGTTATGTCTTCACATTCTTTGTGTGATATTTTCCGAACAGTCCAGGCCTCATTTTAGCAATTAGAATATTCACGTTGAGGCATGTGGGTTTCTTTAAAGGGAGAGCATACTTTCTGAGAGTGACAATACACAGAATCTGCCCTCATCCCACACGACACCCTTGAAGGTGACCTCAGAGCCATCGCTTCCCCTCCGAGTCCGTGAGCATGCGCACACAAATGCTGACCCGCACGTGCAGGCTCTCCGACCGCCTAGTAGGACATCTGAGTGACAGAGAAAGTGAGGAGGTAAGGCTTCAGCTCGTGCCTGAGAATCTCCAAAAACTTCTTTGTCCGGGGAGGCCAAGCTCCCTGCTCTGGAGACACGTTCACGGTTCTGCTGAAAACATCCACGATTCTGGAGGGACTGAGAGCCCACTTGCCGAGGCCGGCCGACCCCAGGCATCCACACGCAGCTCTGAGGCAGTGGGCGAGAGGCCGACGCGCCGTGTCGGAAAGGAAGTGCAACTCAGGACAAGAGTCACGGGGTGTGAGTCGTCACAGGGGGCAACGTCGGCAGGTCTCGTCACCAGCACTTGCCGTGTTCCTACAAGTGTGTTATTTTTTCCCTTTAAGATCGTGTTGCCTTGGCCGGGCCAGGAAGCACGTTCCCGTTAAGACAGCATCAACTTCCTGCATCACGTTTGTTCTGATGATCTTGCTGAATCGGCAACACAGAAATCTAACACTTTTAAGAGCGCTTCGTAGGACTGCCTTCTACGATGAACTAGAGTGAATTCTCCAAAAGAGCGGCATCAATGCGTCCAACCCCCAGGTGTTAAAAGAAAAACATCTGCTCAGGGGGGGACAAAGAAGTCCCCAGTGCAGGGCCTCCTTCAGTTGCCCCTGAAGAGCGTTTCCGATACCGGGACAGGTGACGGTGGTGACGGTGTCAGAGACACGTGACGCCGCTCTGTCCCTGGTGCATGCATGTTTGAAAGGAGACTTCTGGAGAAAGGGACCCGGGCCCAGAGCCCACGCAGCCACAGGGCGGGCTGTCTGTGTGGGGCTGGTACGGGTGGGGCACCGCCGCGAGGTGTGCCCTCTTCTCTCCGAGGCACTTACCTTCCGATGCTTGTGTCGCCTCGCAGCCCTGGGAGCCTCAGTGTTTCTGCAGCAACTTCCCCCACGAGGCCGTGTGCGCAGACCCCTGGGGCCAGGCCTTGCTGGTCTCCACCGATGCTGGCGTCTTGCTAGTGGATGGTTAGTGAGTAGCCGCTCCTTCAAATGTCTGTGTCTGTGTGACTTGTAGTAGTACTTCCAAGATGGGTGACCGCCAGTCACCTCTCTCTTGATAAATGGGTCCTCAGCCACCGAGGTTAGCAACGTTTCATTTCCTGACGAGATTAACCCCTTGTTTTCAGGACAAGCAGAGGGAGTATTTTCTGAACCAGCCAGCCGGAGGGCGAGTCGCGCGTGATAGCTTCGCCCCCTCCCCGCATCCCTGAGTGCTCCGTGGGTATCCGGTGACCCTCGGAGAAGAACCTCCGTTCCGCCGTACTCGTCAGAATTCCAGCCTTCACCCTCCCTGCCCAAGTACATGTTGTTATTTAGAGCCGCTCTCTCGGGGTCAGGCTCTCTCAGAGCAGCCTTCCTTTTTTTGAAGTTTCTAATTGGAAAAGTACTTGATGTCCAAAACAGCAAGAAGCTTAGATAATCCATTTTTGATGGATATAGAAACAAAAAGATTTTGACAGGAAGACAGATGTCAACTCAACATAAAATCAAACTTCCTGACATCCAAGTGGACCAGGCTGCCTCGGGGGTGGCCAGCTCCCCATCAGCACAGATAAACGCCCCCCCCGCCCCATCGGACCTGTCCTCGGTGAGGATGCTGTCAAGGGAGTTCAGCTTCAGGCGGGGGGTTAATTCAGACTCCAGGACCCTGAGGCCCTTCTTGCAGGAAGCCCCTGTGGAGTGCTCCAGGCTCCAGATCCATGGTAAAGGCGTTAAACACGAGTGATGAGTGTCTCTGGGTGCTGCAGAGAGAGCCACAAGCGGGGAGACAGCGTCCCCCAAGGGCACACCCTCCACTGCCTGGAAGCCGCTGCCCAGGCTCCCGGCACCCCAGTGACATGTCATGAGCATCCCGAAAGCCACCACTGTGGGAGTGACCTACCGGCCTGCAGCTGCAGCAGCACCGTCCCACCCGTGGCCATGACCCTTCCTCCCCCCTCAGGCCCTGAGGCGGCATCTGTGCTGGGTGCCTCCATAGTAAAGACAAGACAGGTGGGCAGGGCTTCATGATAGGCTTATTTCTGACCGTATCTGTTATTTCTAACAGATGTTTTAATTGCACGCCCATAACATAATTTTTAAAATTTACGTATGTAATTGTACGTATAACTAATTTACTAAAAGGCAGGTAATTTAAAATTCATAATTTAAGAATTGAAATTAAGTATTTAATTTGAGAAAGTGCAAAACCGCTAGAACAGCTCTGTGATCTGAAAGGAAGCACAGCCTCTCTGAGCTCCGGGCCCTCTGAAGTGGAGGTAATTCTTTTAAGTGGCTGAAAAGCAGCTTACAGTCATGAAAAGTGATGAATGAGCAGAACGGGGGCGGTCGTCATAACTACAACGAGGAAGTGGTGGAGATTAAATTGTTACGGAGGTCAAGTGCTCACAGCGGCATCTGCACAGGGCCCTCGCTATTTTACCAAAAGTACAACAGCAACAACAACAAAAACGTTTTAAACATACACCCCCCTTAGAGGGTCAGTCTGGTCTGTTAGTTTTACAGATGAGGAAACTGAGGCCTTACAGGAGCGACGGACATGCTTGCCAAGGCCACGCAGCGGGTCAGTGCACTGGACCTAGAACCCAGCGGTGACCCCTAGTCCAGTGCCTTTGCGCTAAACCTGTTTCATTTTATTACAATCCAACTCTACCAATGTTGTTGTCGGGACCTTACCACAGAT
This sequence comes from Glossophaga mutica, assembly GCA_039655065.1. Lineage (NCBI taxonomy): Eukaryota > Metazoa > Chordata > Mammalia > Chiroptera > Phyllostomidae > Glossophaga > Glossophaga mutica. The sequence continues at coordinate 212,768,167 of CM077305.1, forward strand.
TTCCAAACCTATAGCCCTGGGTAAATAATGATGAAAAATTTTATGATTAAAAGAATGTTAAATTCTACCTGTCTGCCTCGGTGGGAAAGAATGTATGCTTCGTGGTGACATTGTAAGGCTTGCCTAGAAACAGAAGAAAAAAAAAATTCCGAGTTGCTTCTGTTTTTTGAAATGTAAATTCCAAACCAAGAGTACCAAGTCCTTTTTTGAAATTTTCATCTATAAGGATGCACGATTTAGTGGAGGTGTCAGATGGAAGGGTTTTTGTGATTTGCCAGGAGATTCTTTGCCTTCCAACCTGAGAGCCTTCTCACTCGGGGGCCCTGGGGGGACCCTGCACCGGCGAGACACACAGCTCAGATCTGGGCCTTGTTTCCCTGACGCAGCCAGCCACACTTCCCTGTGGGCTTTGCCAACAAGAGAATAAGGCATTCCTGGTCTTCCTGGCTGTGCGGTTCAGCTGTAATTCTCTCCTTACTTCCTCATTTACTTGTTTCTCTCGTCTCTACTTAATCACATTACAAGTTGTTTCCACGCACCAGGCTCTCCTTCCCTTCAGGCTGTTTCCCTCTATCCCATTGGCCTCCGCCTAATTACATCAGACTTAACCCCTTGAGAGTCTGCTCCTTTCAAGGTCATTATTAGGAAATCAAGAGCCTTTGTATTGTAAGTGTAGCAAAACCTACTTTGAAGGGAGACTCGGCACTGATTAAATGTGCCATCGCCATTTTTTTTTTTGGTTTTGCAGTAACAGAAAAGCCAGCGCTGAAAGATTATTTCTTCGTAAAGGGATCATAGAGAAAATGACGAAACAAAATCTGCACGCTACTTGCTCAGACCCCTCGCCCCTCGCCCCTCCTGTGCTGTGTGGGTAGGCACCTGCTCAGCCACCCGGGAACGGTGTGGTGGGGAGACAAGGCCGGTTTACTCTGCGCAGAGTTGGGCGGCTACACGGTGTCGCCCTCTTTTATTAAAATAATATTTTATTTTTCAGTTACAGTTGGCATACAACATTATATTAGTTTCTGGTGTACAACCCAGTGATTAGACCTTATGTAGCTTACTAAGTGATCACCCTGATAAATCTGGTACCTCTCTGATACCGTACATGGTGCACTATTATTCACTGTAATAGTGCCCTGTTTTAAGTGTGGAACGAAGTGCTTCTGTCCTAATTCTTTCCACTGCTGTTGCTTCTGAGGGCACACCACCCCTCCACGGGGGTGCGGCAGCTTTTAGGCTACAGCTCTGGCCAAGGGCACGGACTTTGTCCTTGCACACACTGGCATTCCACGTGCTCAGGACGTGGCCTTGGACAAGTTATTAGCGTCTCCGAGCCTCAGGTTCCTCATCTGTTCGGTGGGCGTATCGGAGGTGCCTACCTGACAGGGTCCTGCGTAACGTGAAGTGAAATGACATGCGAAACACTTAGCGTCAGGGCCTGGCATGTTAGGAAGCCCTCCGAGTCTCGTAGCTGCCGTTCACAAAATGAAATAATCAGTTATTTTGTCAGACGGGATGCTGGGCACTGAAGTGATCCTGCCACGTTTTAAAAAATCCGGGCGGCCCCACAGGAGCCCAGAGAGCCTGAGGATCAGTTCCTCATGGGGTAGGAGAGGAAGGAAAGTGGTTTGGTGGGCTCTCGCAGAACTTCCATCTGGCCCATCATTCCCCGAACTAGAGACAAGCCCTGTGTCAGGTAAAAGCTTAGCAGGCTTGTGCTCTGACCAATCAGGGCTCTCACCGGCCTGCAGGGGGGGAACCCCTCCCCCGAGGGGTGGTTACCAATCCAGAGAACGACTTTCTCTGCTCCCTTCTGGCGCCAGTCCAGGGAGGATGAACTCCCAGTCAGATTTCCAGAAGAGGCAAGATGCCGAGGGCCCCCTGCGCTAAATTGTAACCAGACAAACCCCCAGCGGAGCACTCGAAGATCCAAGTGTCCGACAAAGTACGGACAAACAGGAGGCTGGCCACCTCTGCCTGCAATGTCCCACCGTCCCCGGCATCCTCTCCTGGCCCCGACTCCGTGGCAGCCTCCGACAGACCCTCTGCTTAGGGAACAGCCTTGTAATTCTGTTATCCTTCTACAACCCCCAGTCCCCGGAGCACAGTAACCGGAGCACAGTAACCGCTGGCAACTAAAATCCCAGTGAGTGAGCCCCAAAGCAAGTCCTGCGTGTGATTACAGCGCCTTGAGGTCGTCCACTCACCTGGCACCTTCCTGAGCGTTTCCACTGAAATTAGTTTGTTTTTGTTACTTGGGCAATGTAATTGACCGTTTCTCTCCTACTTTTCTCTAAAAAGGAGATTTTATGTTCTTATATGGAGGAACACCAAAAATGTGTAGGTGAACGATTCTTGACACAGACGTAGGGCGTGTTGGAAAAATGTAGGGCTATCTTTGTATTTATTTTTAAATACCAAAGGAAATTTTGTTTTTGCTTTCTTGAGAAATGCACAAAATAACCTAGGATGGGAGGCAATTTAAAAAAAAAACCCTTAAAAATCAGGAACTACTTAAGAGAAATGGCTGAGGATTTAAAAAAAAAACAAAAAACAAAAAACAAGCAAGCGGGCGTTCCGTCCTCCGCAGAAACCGGGTAAAGACCGGACGAGAGGTGCTGCGTTTCCATGGTGAGCGCTGACGAAATGCGTGTAGTTTACCGGCCCTGCGGCCGCCGCACTCTCTCTGGAGAGTTGTGAATGCCTCTGGGAAGGAGGAGACTCGTGCCTGAACTGACTGCACGGCCCTTAGGAACGCTCTGGACGCTGACCTCCGTCCTCGCCCAGAGAGAACCGGGCTCCAGAGCGACCCCCGGGCACGCTGTCTGGGCTCTGGGAGGCGTGGCGGGCTCGCAGCGCTGGGTGACCAGGCTTCCCTTGCAGACGACCTCCCGTCAGCGCCGGTGTTTGACAGGACGCTGCCGGTCAAGCAGATGCACGTGCTCGAGGCTCTGGACCTCCTGATTCTCAGAGCGGACAAAGGTGCTGCTCCCCTCCGGGCGGTGGTCCCCGGGAGGAAGGGGTGCAGGTAGCCCTCTGCAACCAGCGCCAAAGGGCCATGCCAAATGGCTCTGCCCCTGGTGCCCAGCTCTCAGGGTTCCTGGGTGGCCTCTGGGTTCTCTGAGGAGGGGACGGTGAAGGAGAGAAGGTGGGGGTGGGGCATCCTTAAATGCATGGTCAGGTAAAGGCAGCGGGGGTCCCTCCCCAGTTCTGAGTCCCACCTCCTCCAGCCCTGCTTCTCCCACACGGTCCCCCACTTGGCTCTCCCGGGCCGTGCTGCTTTCCCACCCACCCCCTCCTCTGTCCGCCCCGCCTCCCCAGGAAAAGACGCGCGTCTCTTCGTCTTCAGGCTGAGCGCCGTGCAGAGGGGCCTCGAGGGCAAGCAGGCGGCGCGGAGCAGGTGCGACTGCAGGGAGAACAAGCTGGAGAAAACCAAAGGTGACGCGCGGCCTCAGGGCTTGCTGGTTTCGGGTCAGACTGCCCCGGTTGCACTGAAAATGAACGGGAGCAGGGGTCCGATGTTGTTGGTTCGAGCTTCACTCGGGAACGTCGCAAAGATGACATCCCTGGTTCCCTTAGAGAAGCTCGAGCCACAGAAAGGCCTGCTGGGGTTGAAGGAACTGCTCGGCCCGTGGAATGAGCTTCGGCGGTGGGCCCGGCCCTGTTCGCAGGCCTGCAAAGAGACTCCCGGGTGTTCAGACTTCGGTTGCCGCAGGTCTGGTCGCCCCTCGCTCTGATTCGTACCGTGTAGTGAGTGCGAAGCTAGGACCAGACTCTGCAACACAGGGAGTACAACTCCCCTCATTTTCCCGTGTCTCGACCCCGTGTTTATTCCGAGCCTCCGTTTCTCCAGGTGGCGGCACCGTTCTCAGTCGTGTCACTGGGTTACGCTTCGTTCCCAGGGCTCCTGGGTGTCGCCAGGTCGCCAAGGCCCCACCTCTCGTCACGCGACGGGCATCCTTTGTTTCCCTTCCCAGGCTGCCACCTGTATGCCATCAACACGCACCACAGCAGAGAGCTGAGGGTCGTCGTCGCCATTCGGAACAAACTGCTTCTGATCACGAGGAAACCCAGCAGGCGGGGCGGGCCGACCGACCCCGCCCCGATGTCTCCCCTGGCGGAGTCCCCCGTCGAAGAGTTCCAGTACATCCGGGTAGGTTTTCCCTTCACACTGCCGCTCTCCCGGCCGAGGTGTCGAGTCTCAGCCATACCACATACGAACCAGGTGACCACCGTAGGCGAGTCACGCGACCTTTGAGCCTCGGTGTCCCCATCCGTAATGTAGAGTAATAGTCTTACCTACTTCATGAGGCTGTGATGATGGGTTCGGTGAGAACAGTGCGCGGCACTGGGTTAAGTGCTCCGCAAAGTCAGCGATCGTTCTTGTTTTATCATTGTCGTTATTAAATCACAGGACGGGGCCAGACTGTCTGCGGGCTGGCCAAGTTAGCAATTACTGTGACTCTTATCACAGTTATTACGATCGCTATTAAATTACAGAAGAGGACCAGACTCCGCGAGGGCTAATGCGGACCACCCTGTTGAATCACTTTCGTTAAGTTGTTTCGAGGCCCCTCCCCCGTGCAGTAGACAGAGGTCCGGTCTCGAGGACAGGGTGTAGGAGGCCGAAGTCTGATGCTGCCCCTGCCCCTCTCTGCCACCCCTGCCATCCCGCAGGAGCGGGGCCTGCAGGAGCCTGGGCAGGGGGGCCCTCTTCTGGGTGGGGGCGGGCAGGGAGACTTGATATTAAGATGGCTGCCCTGTGTCCCAACCCCTTTCTCCTACGCCACCATCCACCACACAGGAGATCTGTCTGTCTGACTCTCCCGTGGTGATGACCTTAGTGGACGGGCCAACGGAAGAGAGCGACAATCTCATCTGCGTGGCTTATCGACACCAGTTCGACGTGGTGAACGAGAGCACGGGGGAGGCCTTCCGGCTGCACCACGTGGAGGCCAGCAGGGTGAGTGGGCGGCCGCAGGGCAGCGGGGCATCGAGGACGGCCAGGGGCCAAGTCCTCTTCCTGCGTGATGCCATCGTTAGGCTTTCTTTACAACGACAGGCTAGCTGCCCTATCAGCGTGACATGCTCTGCTACCCAGGCTGTGCCACGGGCTGTTGCCACTTTTGTAGATTGAGATGGTTCAATCTGGTGTCACAACCCCATTGCCCTGTTCAGCTTTTCCACACCTCCCCCTGCCGTTCCTTTCTCCCCCAAAAAAGAGAAATGAAGTGTCAAAAAGCTCAATACAAGTAAATAAGTAAACGAGAGCATATGTTCAGTGACACGTCCTGGAAGGGACTTTGGGGAGTGAATTTGCTCTGCAGACTCACAGCTTGGGGCCTAGGCGGCTGGGGAGGTTACAGCCCTGCCTCTGTCCCCTTGGGAAGGAAGAAGGGATGGAAGGAGAGAGAGAGAGAGAGAGCCAGCCTGTTGTCCCAGAGGTCTGCATCCCCCGGCCTGAGCTGCAGGGAGCAGTGATGCCCTGGGTTTGGACGAAATCTAGGGCCGCCTCAAACCTGGACAGAAGCTCCAGAGGTAACTGTGGGTCTGGACATTATCACCCCCGGAGGGTGTGAGCACTCACGCACAGACAGCTGGTGACCTGCCTGTCCCCAGAGCTTCCCTGGCAGACCGTGACTCGGCCGGCGGTGACTCGGCAGATCCAAGAGCTCTTCAGCCCACTGATTGCTGTGCAGCAGGGCGAGCCTGGTCACACTGGAGCCACTTAAAGTCCGAGCTCCCACCCAGGGACCAAGGACACCTCCGAATGGGGACAGCAGAATTTTGCTTCTAAGAAATTAAAAGTGCAACTTGTATTAGGACGTGCCCTATGTAAATATTCATTAAAATTGCTAATTACTGTATTAAGAAGACCGAACACTTCACAACAGCAGTGTTTTAGGAAATAGAAAAATCGGGGAAAAAATCTAGATCTGATTAGGAGGCCTTCTTGTTCTCAGCTGTTACCGGTCACAGCTCAGTGCACCGTTCCTTCCCAGAAGATTGCTGGTGCCCGGTTTGTCTGCCATTGGAGTCACTAAGAAGCCTCAAAAGCTACCGATGCCCTTGTCCCCCCTCAGAGATTTCGCTGGGCTGGGGTGTGGCCTGGGCTTCGGAATTTTTAACTGACCCTCAGGTGATTCTAATGTTCAGACCAGTTTGGAAACCACCAGTATACAGGGCTTCTCGACTCTGGCCGTGCTGCCTAGAAAGCTGTAAACGGGTCAGTGCTCTGCCCCTGTCCCCCCAGGTCCTGTACATCAGGACTTCTGGGTGGGCGGTACTTGGCAATGGATTGTTTTAAGCCCCCCACCCCAACCCTCCCCCGATGCTGACATGGAGCTAGCAGGTTGAGTCCGCCCTGACACTCTCCGGAGCTTAAAGTCTGGAGGACTTGCCCTCCGTCCCTGCGGCTGGGAACCAGCTTCCAGCCTCCTGACTTCCGAGGAGGGAGGGCCCGATTTCGCCTTTTAAACTTCTTTCCCTACCTGGGCCAGGTGGCTCCATTGGTGGGAGTGTTGTCCCCGCACACCAAGAGAATGCAGGTTCGATCCCCGGTCAGGGCACACACCTAGGTTTTTGGGTCCAAACATTTCTGGCCTCTTCTTGCTTTTCACACCTGTCTGCCACCTGCCAAAGGGGCAGGAAAGTCACGGCCTGAAAGGCTTTGGTCCAGTCAGCCCTTTCCTTGGCAACTAGCTTCCTATGATTTGACCTTTTTCCGGTGATTATTATTTTTCACTTATATGTGCCATTCTGATCATTCATTAGAGTGTTTGTGGATTTTTTCCCAAGATGCATAAAGACCCAGGAAAAAAATGGGTTGAAACATTTTTTAAATAAAATTTATGTTTTGTTTTTCTGAGAGCTATGAGAAACAACTCTAAAATTTTCTCTTTTCTTTCATATACTTTTTAAAAAGAAAGAGACAAAGCTTTTCCCTTAGAGAAAATGTTTTTTGTAAAAATGTTTAAGCCCTTCCCGAGTGGCAGAGAGCTTAGATGCAGGGAGGGACTCGCCTCCGCAGGACCTCCCATCTCCCTGGGGCGCTGAGCCGCGAACCCCCGGAAGCCTCCCAATGCCGTTCAGGCAGCTAAGTCAGAAGCGGCCTGCGGGCGGGATCAGGACCCGATTTTCGCTGTGATGTTCCAGCGAAACAGGAAAGAGACAGGCGTGGACTTCGGGCCTTTCGGGCCGAACATCTGTACACGCACAGCTCCCTGCCGTGTACACAGCCCCGGGTGGATGGGGTGGCCCAGCGTCCTGCTCCCCTTCCCCCTCTCTGCTCTGCCAGCCCACTGGATTCCCATGTCAGGCTTCAACCCCACCTCGGGGACTGAGACAGTCCTAGCTCCAGAGAAGAAGGGCGTATGAAGCACCAGAGCAGAATTCTGAAAGTCAACGTCAAGTTCATCTTACGACAGGCCTCCTGTGACCCACTGCCCCAGCTCCAGCAGCCAGCATCAGCCTCCTTCCCAAAAGCCAGGGCTGCTCTGGAAGGAACCTCGGACCTGGTAACAGGCCCAGGTCCCCAGTGGTTCCTGACTGGAAGCTCACCCCCAAATCTCACAGGAAGGCCAGATGCTGCTCCAGCTGGGGCTGGGAGGGCAGAGGGCAGACTTCGCTTGTCACAGGTCTGTGTTTTGAATTTTCACAACCCCCATGTGTTACTTTTATCATTTTTAAATACAACAAAATGAACTACTTCTTTTTAGTCCAATAGAAGTTAAAAAGCCAATGCCTGTGTCCTACATCAGACCTACTAAACCAGGATCTCTAGGAGTGAGAACCCAGCAGACGCATTTTTTTAAAGCTCTCCTGTCGGCTCTCACATCCTCACCTGGTCAAGAGACAGTGTCACAAAGACTGACCCCTGCCAGGCCCCTCCCCAGGGGGGAGACGGGCTTATGGGCTCAGGCATCAGAGCAGGAAGTGGGTCTCATTGTGCTGGGCTAAGAAAGGTCGGATGAGAAGCTGCAGTCCTCAGGAGGAACCGGTGAGCTCCAAGCTGTGCTGTCTGCCCCTGACCCCGGCCCTTCCATCTCTGACCGTGGCCAGAGCTCCGCCACTGCCCGCCCCTCAGCCTGAGTCTCTGAAGACAGCCGAGCTCATCCACCCATCAGCACAGTCCTGGGATGGTCCCCTGAGGGACCCACCTGATGTCAACTACTGCCCTGCTGTCTTCTGCCACCATGCACAGCCCTCGGTCTGGACAGCTGCCTGAACTTCCTCCACCCCTGTCACTGCCTCGCCGCCCCCTGTCCACCGCCGCCCCAAACACATCCACAGGCCTCCCCTCTAAACTGCCCGGTGGTCCAGTTCCACCTTTCCCGCTGCGGTCCACCCTCCTGTCATCAGGATAACACGGCACCTCCGAATGACGTGGCACCGAGCCAGAGCACTTCGAGAGCATCTTCTCCCAAAGTCTTCCCGGCAGTCTGGGGAAAGCACTGTTCACCTCCCCATTTTTGCAGAAAAGGAAACTGAGGCTCAGAAAGGAAGAGTGGCTCGTTTACCCGAAACCACACAGCTGGTGACGATCAGGGGCCTACGGGAACTGAAGGCCAGGCGCCCAGACCCAGCGTGCTGTGGCGTCCACAGCCACACCACGAGGCACGGTGGGGACAGCAGGTCCCAGCCCAAAGCCAGTGCCCCCGGCCGCTCCCCTGCAGAGGTTCACAGTCGGGCGGAGTGAACTCGTACGTGCCCATTGGCTGAGATTAGTGTCATCAAACTGACAGGTACCGAGACACCTGAGGAGGACATGATTCTAAGTCAAAGGGGTGGGGACAGGAAGGTTCTTTTTAGGGGCCCTTGGGGTTCAAGGGCAATTCCCTCATGTCCAGCAAAGCAAGAGTTGTCGTTATACCAGTTCGCAGATGAAGACCTGAGGCCAGAGGTGAGGCCATTGGCCACAAACCACAGAGGCAGCAAGTGGTGCAGGCAGGGTTTGAACTCGGGTCTCTCTGACCAGAGTCCATGCTCCTACCCACTCCCCACCATGACCTCCTGCTTTTTTGGATACGGAATCTATTGCATTGGCTGATGTTGTCAATTTAGAGATTTTAAGCACCAAGTAAAATTTGAAGCTATTAAGGTGGGTCTTTTTCTAAGTGAGAAAAGAGCCAAAAAACAGAAGAATAATCTGAAGTGGGAGCGAGGACAGGAAGGAGAGGTCACGTGTTAGAGCCTGCGGAGAGGCGGACAGAGAGAGGCCAGAGGAGAAGGGGATCTTTGTCTGTTTCCCCAGGGGTTTGGGAGGCCAGGCTGTCGGCACTGAGAACCCCAGTGAGGAAGTGCAAGAAGCAGGCGGTTTCTAGAGGGTGGGAGTTTGGGAAATGAGGGGGAGATGAGGACATCATCAGACTGAGCATCCTTGTCTCAAACACAGAAACTGAGGCCCAGAGAGATGGGTTTGCCCAGCTCACAGAACTAGGTCTTCTTCCGACACCCTTTTCATTCACCGAGTCAGGCCGCCTCCCTCGACGTGAAGGAGAGACAGAGAACAGAAGAGAAGACAGGCCACGGGGATTCCAAGATTCAGAGACCCTCCCTCCGGGTGCGAGGCAGGAGGGGCCCAGCAGAGTGCAGGAGCGGGGAGGTCGCACAAGACCCAGCAGCCTGGCTCCCGGCCACGGCACTCACTGGCTGAGGGGCGGGGGTGGCTTCACCTCCCTCAGCCTCACTCTCCTCACCTGGATAATGGGAGGAAGAGCACCTCCTATCCAGAGCTGACACGGGAGTGAGGAGTGAAATGAATAACCCACGGGCAGAAGCGCGGGGGCAGGGGGGGGGGTGCGGAGCAGGAGCACATTGCGTAAATGCATCGTTTTGCTAGAGGCAGCCAAGATGCCTGCCTCAGAGCCGCTCGCAGGGGCGAGAGTGGGGGCCGGTTCCGGGACAGGGAGAAGGGGCGAGGCTCTTTTCTCTATCCCGACTGTGCGCTGGAGCCAGGCCCCTATACAGCACAGGGGTGCCGGAGAGGCGGAAGTGCCCCGCAGGCCCCGAGTTCACGGAGCGCCGAGGGCCTCCACCGGGCACTGGGGACTCGGGAACAGTGTCCCTGCCCAGCCCGCCCACGACCACCGCCCGTTACCATTGCAGGTTCATTTTGTTGCAGCTATTGATGTGTACGAGGACGGGGAGGCCGGGCTGCTCCTGTGCTACAACTGTAAGTGAGCCCGCGTTCGTCTCTTCATTGGCCGTTCGCAGAGTCCTTTGGGGGGGGGCGGGGACAAGCTAGAGGGACTTAACCTTAGACGCACCTCATGTATGGCTCCCGTGGCCTTAACTGCACTGCAGGGAGCATCTAAAAATTGCTCTCCCACCTGGGGGCGTGTGTTCCCAGTGGGCCCAGACCTGTGGCCCTGTCCCCAGGGGGCAGGGGTGACAGGGAGGCCAACAGAGCCATCTGCATGCCCGGCGCTGTGCTCAGGATGCTGTAGCCATCACCTGTAGTTTGGAGATACGGCAGTTGAGGTCGGGAGAGGTGAACCGCCTTCCTTAAAATCGGGCAGTTACTATTCCGCTTTTGCTGCCTCTCAGTGGCTAATGAAATCAGCCTGTACCTAGTTCCCCGGTGTCCCAGGTAACCGTTGGTCAGGCGGCAGGGTGGGCTTGGCAGACCAGAAGCGCCAAATAGGTTCTTTAAGGATTTCCAGCATTTCCAAAACGAATATTACACTACAATGAAAAGGACCTCTTATGGCTAAAAGCAGTAATGCGTTTTCGTGGTTACGGCTGCCCAGTCTAACTAAAACAGGGAAACACATTTTTTTCAGCCTAGAATTGAATTAATGTAGAGTGGCGATGCTAGTTATGTCCCATGGGGCAGATATTTTCATTGATTAATCTTTGATTAATAAGCATGGGAAAGATAACCATTAGTAGAGAAGCGTGTTTGGAAAGCACGATTCTTCCGAACTCGAGATTTACGGGGGGTACGTCGGGGGAAGGCAGTCCCACAGAGGGGCCCCTCGCACGAAATCTCTCTGCAGGATATTCCGGCCTCAGCTCTGTCCGAAGCCTCCTCAGAGCAACCGGTCCTTAACAGAACACCGCGTGAGGAGGGTCACACGCAAGGCGGCAGGGACAGGCCAGCGCGGACCCTAGGGCCAGTGCTCGGGTGGCCAGGCCACCGCTGCCCTCTGTCCTGGGTTTCTGGGGACAAGGGACACGGGGGTCACGTGCTTCAAGTCACTTCCACGAGATGTTACTCTCTTCTTTACCTAACTGAAAAGTCTGTGGGAAAAACTTGTGACAGAACGTTTTAAACACCGATGGAGATTTTTCCCTTTTAACTTCATGGAAGGATGGGCGGGGTTGTGGGTGGGCGAGAAGTTACGGACAGAAAGGTGGGGCAGGTTTTGGAATGAGAGAACGAGTCCCCGGATGAAGGGGGCGTGTGGAAACCAGTGTGGAGGACACCCTCTCCGGACCACACTTGAAGCCCCGGCTGCCGCCGCAGGCAGGGGTCCAGCGGCCATTCCTTCCCCCGGGTTCTCGCATCTTCGGGTCTCATCTCAGCCGCGGACAGGTGTGTGCGTCTGTTTTCCCACACCCACCGGGCCATCAGAAGGTGATCTCTGCGTCTTTAGACCCCAGGTGGGTCAACACCTAGGCAGTCCCAGAGGTTCCCAGACCCGCCTCAGTCTGTCCCAAACTGCGTCACTTCCTCCCATGTCTTTGGGCCAGGAAAGGGGCTCGGGTGTTCCACCCCCCTCTTTCTCCCGGAAGGTTGATGGTACCCGGTGAGCAAGCCCCTGAGAACCAGCTGGTTTTCCCGTTTCCCAGGTCACTTCTGTAACTCGGTCCCAGGCGCTCACTCACTTGTTTTGGCCCCTGTTCTTGGCCTGGTCCCAGAGGCCTGTGCGGCAAAAGCCCTTCCAACAGGCGCTGGAGGAGGATGTTGTTCCCCCCAAATTCGAAGCTGATTTTTGTCACTTAAGTTCATCCCTTCCTGTTAATAAACAAAACAAAATAAAAAATAACAACTATCGATCGGAGTTTGGTATAGAGACATTTTTATCCAGATGTGTTAAAGATAAAAATATTTTATAACAGATATTGTAACTTCTAACCTCTAATTCACGTTATTTGAGAGAAATGGATTCGCAAGATAAACTTCAGAGGGGAAGTATAACTAGGACGATATGTTAGTGACATTCTTATTTTTTGTAATTAATCTCTACTTTGAGTACCAGGGTCAGTCTTTGCTTAAAAAAAGAAAGAAAAGAAAATGGGGCTGTAACCTGAGCACACAGTAATGACTCCGCCTTTGATACGAATAATCGATCTCAGCACAAAGGGCGAGCTCGGTGTTTGCCGGCCTTTCAAAGATAATCGCACAAGGAAAGGTGGAAACGCTCACCTACACCCCTCATTCTCCACCCGCCTGCACGCACCCCGACTGCGTCTCAACTTCCAGATAAGCGATGTTAAGGGCGCACCCCTGCTCCTCAGGACCGCTGTGGGGATCAAACACGATTGGTCACGTAAAACCCGTGCACACCGCCAGGCGAGGCCTGGGGTCATTTCCCCTGTTTTCCATGCTCACCCGAGGAGTAATTCAAAACCCAGTTTTTAACTGTGTGGACTTTTCCACACGCATGAAAGGACTTTTCTTCAAAGAAATGTGTTTTCTAGTTGGAAATAGTATCTGTCACCCCACTCTCCACCTGCTGGATGCGGAAGGTCAGAGGGGTCATGGATTCTGAGCTCCTTCCTGTGAAGTGACGTCACTGGAGCCCGGCCCTTCGCCCCGGCATCTGGGCTGCGCTTTGCCACCGCAATGAACGCCCTTCTCCGAGCCCCGCCCTGGTGAGGCTCTGGAGACGCCACGGCCAAGGGCACGGCCAGGGACGTCTGAGCTCCCAGATTAGTTTGGCATGAATGATACTTCAAACGGGTGGATTTTATGTTATATAAACTGTATCTCAATAAAGCCGTTTTTAAAAAGAATTTAAAGATAAAATTGTACAGCTAAAACATGACGGGCTTCTGGAAGAAAAGGGGCCTCTGCTTCTGCGGGAACTTCCTCCCTGTGAAGAGGCTCTGAGCCACCCGGGCTGGTGTTCAGCGCTCCGAGCGGGCCAGGAGCAGGGCAGCGGACCTGACCCGGCCTTAATCTGACCCCGGCTAGCTCGGGCTCACCGAGGTGGAAGGGGCCTAGGGCTCCAAGTTTCCATAGTAAAATGTGGGGAGGAGGGGGACTATATCACTGTCACCACTCTTGTCCTGCTGATGGGGCTCAGTGTGTGACCCACCTCGCAGGAGGGCTTGCCCCCTCCAAGGACCGCCATCGCCTGTCCCTTCTTCTCTGCAGTCGGGCAGACCTGTGTTCCCCTCCCCCCACGGCAGAGCGCTTCACCTCTCCTGGCCTCAATTTTGTCATCTGTAAAATGAGCATAATAGTAGCGTCTACTCCATCTGATTCTGCAGATTACACGGGGTAGTGCTTCTACAGCTCAGTGCCTGGCACGGGGCAAATTCCCCCAAAGCGGCAGCGACGACCGCTGTAGCGGCACTGACCCTGAGAATCCGGCCTCGTGATAATGCCCGCACCAGCTGCGTGCAAAGAACGAGCAGATAGGACGCAATCCCTGTTGCCTGTTTTTCGTTTTTCTAATTGCGGTGGTCTAAGTGTTGTCTCTAACAAAAAGGAGTCACTATTGTTTCGTTGCAGACAGTTGCATCTATAAAAAAGTTTGTCCATTTAATGGGGGCTCTTTTTTGGTTCAACCCTCTGCGTCAGATTTCCAGTTCTGTTGGAACCAGGCTCCTTACGCGATTGGTAAGAAAACCCTGTGCCGGAACCCTCTTTCCGCATACATTCGTCTGAACCGCTCAGTCCCGTGTGAGCCAACTCGCTGGCTCGCTGCTAAACAGCTGTAAATCCCGTGACTCTGAGACCTCAGCGTTCTTTTCCTGCCTTAATCGCTTCTATTGTTCCCCTTTGGGGACTGGCGTCTCCACCGTTCCTCCCAGTTCTCAGGGCCTGGGCGTGCGCCCCTTTGAGGTCAGTGAAATCTCAGCCTTGGGGAGCGGGCTACCTTTCAGCATCCTTTCCTTTCTGGGCCTCGCTCGCCATTTTCTAAAATGCAGGAGCAAGATGTCCAGTCACAAGACCCTGAGCAACTCGGGGAGCCGCATGGCGCTTTCAGTGCCATTCCTGTGCTTTTTGAGCTTGAAAGTCTAGCATCGCAGAGACTCAGGCCCTTTGCCTGCCCCTGAAATGTCAGGACCTGGGCGGTGGCGCCTCGTTGGTGTGGCTCATGATCCACGCTGGGCGTCTGCCTGGGGAGAGTCAGGTCCGAGCCACGGCTGTCTGAGTTGGCACCATTTCCCTCGGGATAAAGTGTTCGTCGAGAGGTAGCATCATAGAGTTCTGACAGAGGCACAGTCCGAGGTACAGGAGGACTGGGCTGGCTTCGTGACAGATTCAATGTGGTTAAAAAAAGGGAGGACTGGCTCGAAATGGCTTGAATGTTCTGAAGCTTCTGAAGCACACAGCGCCCTTGGGAGATCAAGGCGAGAGGCATGGGTGGGGTAGAGAGTCACCGGGGTGCAGCCAAGAGAGGGGACGGGTGCACCAGGGTGAAGGACAGGGGGCGGGAGGGGGCCGGTAAAAAAGGCGAAGTGGGATCACTGGGCCACCAGGGAAGCAGTGGTGTTTGGAGGTCCCAGTGTATCATAGAAACGATGTCAGGAAGAGGGGCCTGTCTCCACAAACCCACTGAGCAGGGCGAGGGGCAGCGAGGGAAGAGACACGTGACTAGAGGAGGAGAGAGTCGCCGCTGGTGGCAGCGAGTGCAGAATGAGTGCAGGCCGGGGAGGGGGGGTGTCAGCTGCAGTCTGGACGGCAAGGGGGCAAGTCTCACGGGACCTGGGCAGCCAGCCCCTGGCCCCCCGCTTCCCCCCGCAGATCCGATGGGGCTCGGGCTGCAGGAGGAAGGGGGGCAGGGAGACGTGGAGATGCTGCTCTCCTGCTGGAGGTGCTTGGCGCCGGAGGGGAGGCTCTCTGAGACCCGGGGCGTGTGCCCCGTGCAGGAAGGCGAGAAGCAGCCAGAGGAATGGCGGCAGCGGCGGGGACTTGCAGGGAAGCGAGGCTGAAGGTGAGCGGCCGCCTGTGGCTGGCCTGGGAGCCGACGCGCCCCGTTGCCTTGCAGTCTGCGCTTTCCCGTACCTCCTGGCCTTCACCACCGACTCCATCGAGATCCGTCTGGTCGTGAACGGGAACCTGGTCCACACGGCCGTCGTGCCGCAGCTGCAGCTCGTGGCCTCCCGGGTGAGTAGGCCGGGCTTTACCTCCATCCCGGGGGCTTTGGGAGCCCTGAGCCGCAGGAGGTGGCAGGCGGCAGGGACGCTCCTCTCAGGCAGCCGGGCAGGTGATGGCCACACCGTGACGCCAGCAGGAAGCGAACAAGCGGAAAACAGACCCACCGGCTGGTTGTTCACGTGTGGACGCCGGGGCTTCGGAAGGCCCCTTATCTACGTTTAACAGCGGCTGTGTGCAGGGGCTTGTGAAATCCCCAAAAACAGGGCTTCCTGCGTCAGCCCCGGCTGGCTCCAGCACAGCACCCCCCCCCCCCGCCCCCCCGTGATCACGATGGAGCCAGCGCGACCCGGGTGGGCCGGAGAGCGGGTGGACCCAGGGCACGGGCGACCCGCTGCCCCACCTGCGGGCGGTCCTGCCTGAGTGCGGCACTCCGGGCGCGTGGGACCCTGTGAGGGAGGCGTGTGTTGTGTCGTGTCGTGTTGTGTTATGTTTGCAGAAGGTGTGTCTACAGACGGATGAGGGGTGTGGGAAGGGGAACGCTCAGGGCCAGCCCGAGGGGCTGTGCCTGCCTTCCCTCGGGGGCCTCCCTGGCGTCGGGCCCTGCGCTGCCGCCCAGGGTGAGCTGGGGGGGAACTGAGTGAGGACGGACAGACAGCGGGCTGAAGTGCCTCTCCCCTTGCAGTCGGACATATACTTCACGGCCGCCGCGGCCGAGCCCGAGGGCTGGTCCGCCGGCAGCTCCAAGGCAGCCAGCGCGCGCAGTTCTCCTCAGACGCCGCCCGGCCGAGATGCTTCCATGTTTCCTTCTTCCCTGGGGGAAGGTGAGGTCCGGTTCTTACTGTCTCATTCATAGGTGTTTCTCATCCATTCACGGTCAGATATCAACATGTGGTTAGCGCCCAAGAAAATCGCTATTTAGCCCTGGCTGGCGTAGCTCAGTGGATTGAGCTCGGGCTGCGAACCAAAGTGTCGCAGGTTCGATTCCCAGTCAGGGCACATGCCTGGGTTGCAGGCCAGGTCCCCAGTGGGGGCCATGCAAGAGGCAACCCCACATTGACGTTTCTCTCTCTTTCTCCCTCCCTTCCCCTCTCTAAAAATAAATAAAATCTTAAAAAAAAAAAAAAAGAAAATTACTATTTGCAACCATGCAAAAACTTGTATTCTGAGTGCTTTGGTTGCATTCTTAAGAAACTTGGTGATCACACAAAGAAAAATCCCGCTATGGGAAAACCCTTTCAACGGGGAGAACGGGGAGCTGAGAGCGAGAGAGATTCCGACTAGCCGAGCACCGTTACTTTCCCTTCGGGCATGTGGACTGGAGCAGGTTTTATAACTAACAGGATGAGGTCGGAAGGCCTGCACGGTCCTCGGCCCACCCAGTTTTGCGCTCTACCTGGCTTTGCACCCGAACCCCAGAGGCCTCTGCTGTGGCCGTCAGTCCTGCGGACCCGGCTTTCCCCAGCGTCTCCGACATCAGGCCGCCTCACGGCTCCCGGCCACAGTGAAGCGCGGGCTGCCCAGCCGCCTCTGTGCAGCTGGGGGCCCGGCAGCTGCTCGCGGTTCTCGTCTGCTTTGCCCCTGTGCAGGGAGCCAGTGCTGGGGGCACTTTATCCACTTTACCCGTGACAGCGGGGCCCTTAGAAGACACAGCTGCTGGGCACTGTGCCTTGATTGCTCTTAATGGGACTGGGGAGATGAGCAGGCGACATCCAGTCTTCCTTCGTGCTGACTATGTTGAGGTGCTAGAGATTACCCTCTTGTGAATCATAGGAAGTTTTCTTAAAGTTCTGATGTTCTTTCCTAAATCACATTGCAGGTGAAATTCAGTCAAAAAATCTGTACAAGATTCCACTTAGGAACCTGGTCGGCAGAAGCATCGAGCGACCTCTGAAGTCGCCTTTAGTCTCCAAGGTCATCACGCCGCCCACCTCCATCGGCGTGGGCATCGCCGCCATCCCTGTCACTCACTCCCTGTCCCTGTCCCGGATGGAGATTAAAGAAATAGCGAGCAGGACCCGCAGGGAACTGCTGGGTAATGGCTCTCCATGTTTTGGTTGTCACTGTGGGTAAATGTACCCGCTGGTTTCATCTTTGGATGTTCACGATCCTCAAAAACAATGAGTTGAAAGGAGAGCTTCCCTTTAGTACAGGATTTATAAGTAAACTACAGTGCGCCTCCCCCAAGTCATGCAGTCCAGCGCACCCCCAGCGATGGCGGCTCAGTCTGGGTCTAGCGGCGTGGAAAGCGGCCCAAACCTTGGGTGAGGGAAAAGCAGTTTGTTAATAGTATGTCTGGTCTGATACAATTTAATATATATATATATATATATATATATATATATATATATATTCATATATATACATGAGACTATATATATATAAATATATATATGATTTCCTAGAAAAGTATCTAGAAGGATGTATATCCTACCGTTCTGAGATAACATTTGATATTCATATGTCCATAAGTTTAAATTTACTATGTTTGCCCATATTTGTGGGGCGGTTCAGGTATCACTTCTCCAAGCCCCTCGACCGTGGGGACAGGTGTGCGGGGTGGCACGGAGGCAGACTTGCGTTGTGCCCTTCTCTCCGGGCCTGCAGATGGGCGGCCGCACCGGAGAGATGGAAAGCACCCAGGCAGCTGGAAAAGGCTGAATTGTTAGAGCACCTGGGGCTCCGAACCGTGAAAACAAAATGAGGGGAAATGGAAGTGATGCTTTAAGCCAGAAAGAACCCGAATGGGGGCCTGCATGGCATCCAGCTGGAAGGACAGTGGTCCTAGCACCTGCCCGCCTGGGGTCACGTTTCCGGAACAGAGAAGGGGATCTGGGCCCCCCAGGGGGGTGCAGGCTTGACACTGGCAAAGTCCTTGGTTTTGGCAGTCAGTGCCCCCTGCCGTGCTTTTATAATATGCGTGTTGCTATTTTTAACCCACCGTGCCCTGTGAAAACTTGATCTCCGACCACTGTTTTACAAGCCACAATGCTTTTCTGAAATGCAACCGAACTGAGTTGTAGAGTTAGTTTCTAGTGGTAGGATTCTAGACCCTCCCTCCTTCATTTGACTGGAGTCTCTCTATTGGAGTCTTAAAATTTTTCAGCAAGATGTATATTCTTTATAATCGAGGGGGAAAGCCTTCCACCTACAAGAAAACCAATTATTTAAGTACATACTTTTTCTTCCGTCTTCCTGACTGCACCAATTCCCAACCAAAAGGAAAAGGGCCTTTTCTGTCTCCGTGGCGGCACTCTGGCGACGACCCTCTGACCTCTGCTTCTGCCCTGTAATCCAGGCCTCTCCGATGAAGGTGGACCGAGGTCAGAAGGAACACCAAAGCCCAAATCCAAAGCCCGGAAGCGGTTAGAAGAAAGCCAAGGAGGTGCCAAGCCAGGGACAGTGAGATCAACTAGCAGCGACAGGTAAAGAAAGAAAAGCGGCCCAGCAGCCCCTGCTCAGGGCAGTGGCCCTTCGAGTCACGGCACTTCCACGAGGCCCCTTGAGCAGCCGCAGCACGGGGCTCCCCGGAGAGCACAGCCTGCCAGGGCGGGGCCCCGACACATGGGCGGCCTCGCCAGCAACCCCGCACGTGCTCGTTAAAACACAGCGAGGCGGCGTGACATCTTTGCGCACCATACGCATTGACGGAGGCGCTTTTAAAACAAAAATGCTCAGTGCGAACAAGGGGAAAAGGCGCTTGTGCAGAGCTTGTGGTGGGGATGGCCATGGCCACGACCACAGCCTCTCCGGGGGGCAGTTTAGTACCAAAGGCCAGTGAGTACGTGTGAGTCCCCCCCGATCTGTCCCCTATGGTCCTCTGTGTCCCTCAAGCAACACTGTGCATGCTCCATGCATTCCACATGCATTCGCAGAGCGCCCGGCACTGAGCCAGGTGTCGGGGCCGTAGAGGTGACCTTCAGGGGCTTTACAGGCCCGTGGGGAAGGCCGACAAGGACATTCTAGGGAAGCGCAGCCCTTCAGGGTGGCAGGTGGCGCAGCGGGACACAGGGTGCCGTCCACCCCGTACCTGGGGCGGGGAGGGTCCCAAACATCAGAAGGATGGAAGGTCTACTTTGGAGAGTGAATCAGGGAAGGCTTCTTTGAGGAAGTGGCGCTGAGCTGAGCGAGAGACACGGAGACACACAGAGGGATGGGAGGGGGCCGGAGGGGTCCGCAGGGCCTGTGGCACTGTGGCCCTGTGGCCCTGTGGCCCTGTGGCCCTGTGGGTAGGAGTTTCAACCTTAACCTCAGGCCATGGGGGCCACGGGTGGGTTTGAGGTGAAGAGTGACTTTCCCACGACGGGCACTTGAGAAAGATAAATAATGCCGCACCCACACCTCCGATGTCACCACCGGCCTTTAAAACCCACACTGATCCATGAGGTAGGGCTCTCGCACTGCGGACCTCGAGCTGTGTCAGGCTGAGGGGTGACCCCGGCACATCCCCACCTCTCCCCTGGTGGGTAGGGGAGACAGACCTGGGAGCTCAGGTGAGCAGGACACCACCGCCAGGCAGCAGGCCCAGCTCAGGGCTGCTCCCAGTGATCCTTCCCAGCGACTTGTCTCTCCTAGGATCACGTCAGGCTCCTTGGAAAGCCCCTCCACTGCCGAAGCCAATCCCGAGGGGCCGTGCCAGGCAGCAGGCTCCGACCAGGACCCTGGGGCGGACAGAGAAGGCAGCCCCGTCTGGGGCAGCAGCCCGTTCCAGCTCACAGCCTCCTCGGACGAAGACGTTATTGACTTGAAGTGACCAGAGCGCTAGCGGAGTTTGCCACCTTTAACTTTCTGACGGCGGTTTACACTCTTGGCCCAGGGCCGACCCCCTTTCTCAACGAAATGCGGCTTCCAGCCTGTCTGCGATCTGTCGGACCAAACCCTCTGCTCCCTCGGCCAGTCCGGTCACCCTCTAGCGTCCAGTGCCATCTCTCTCAACCTGTGTCTTTCTGTTCAGGAGCCATCCGTCCCCTTGTCATACAGGTGGTAGATTTCACTGAGGTTTTAGATTGAAACTTTGAATAAATCAAAAAATGTTCATTCTTACTTATGGCCGTCTTCTTTTATATTTTATATACCTAGATGGGAAGAATATTTTTTTCATTACAGTTTTTTTGGGCATATAATGCATTTCTTTTATGAGGAGAAGCCGTTGCCTTTCCAATGTATTCTAAATAAGGTTTCTTTCTGCGCCCGTGGCCCCATCACCATTTCAGGTCCCTGTGCTGGAACCAGCTCCATTCCTGCCTGTGGACTCTTGAGAAAAGCTGACCCTTTAGGTCTCAGAAGCTCCTGTCTTCTTCCTTCTTGTGTCTCACGAAAAACAATAGGGTGTAGGAAGGAGCTTGTTAAGAGTCTGAAGATGGTTTTGTTGGGTTTTATTGTTACTCTGAAATCATACACATAACTGGAGAACAGTTATCAACATTATTCTCGAGTTCCTTCCTCCCGTTCAGGTCTGCTGTACTCTTTCACGTGAACCAACTGATTATCCTTCCTCTTGTTATTTATCGGTCTTTCGCTGCTCCCTCCTCAAAGTAAAAAGAAAATGTGGGTTTGACCAAGTGCGACTGAAACAATAAAATGCCGTCCTCTAGCCAGGACAGATCAAAGGCAAGATCTAGTTTCACTGACTGTAAAAACTTTCATGTACGAAGGAGGTAATTTACTTTGGCTTTAGTCCGATAATTCCATTTCATTACATCTCTTCTCAACTATACTGCCCATCGCAAGAAACTTAAAGTCTTCCCCTGTTAAAGCAGCTCTCAGTCCTTCTGCAGGTCTTCTCTGTACGTGCAGAGAGCTATGTGTGACCTTGATCTGCCAGAAATCTGGGTCCTGCCTCCCCATGGGCCTTGCACAACACAGGGGGCTCCCCTCCCTGCCTGTCGCCCAAGCGGAGCGACATGATGGTGAATCCAAGCTGAAGGCCACCTGGCTCCCTCCAGCAGAAGGCGAGAGGCCAGAGTCGGAAAGTAAATTAGTCAGAAAATAAACACAGTGCTTTGCAGGCGTGCCCGAGTGGGGCGTGTACGACCAACGTGTCTTCTCACAGTCTTAGCGGCACGCAGCCTCGCCGTTCTCCCTTTGTGTCTTATTACGCCCTTTCACGCACAGGGGAAATCACAAACCCCGCTATGCCCTGTATCTCAGCCTCACCAAAAGTCTTGTGAGCTAGGCTTTGTTATTTTTTGCTTTTCGAATTAGGGCACAGGCTCGGAAGGGGGCAGCGACTGGAACCTGTGAGTCCTCTGGCCCCAGAGCTGGGCTCTCCCTACTGTCCACCATACAGAGCCAGGCCGAGTCATGGTATCCCTGGGATCTGGCTGATGGTCTTCGTATTAAACTAATTTGTAACCTTTATGAGTTTATATGTGTGTTTTTTTTTCTGTCAACTTTTTCCCCTGAAGTGTCTTGCTTCTCAGACTAGAATAGAAAAACCAAAGGCTTTTTAGACCCTTTAGAGCAAGGATTGGCAGCATCAGAGTCACCCCACGATGTGACACAAGTCACAGATCTGAGGAATAAATGCAGAAAAGGTGAGAGGTGGTGCTTAGCTGATAAAGGGGGCAAGAGGCTGCACCGGCAGCAGTATTTGCTTACAGTGGTCACAATGAACCACTTCTCGCAGGGCGAGGGCGGGTTTGTAGGGGCCAGCGGCTCAGAGGGCTGGCTGCCACTAGCTGGGCTCACTGGAGCATCCTGGTTATGTAAGCATCTCTGATTATGCCCTGGCGAGTTACAAAATAAACTGTCTCACTGAGCAGTTTACCCACGGAGTTTGAGTCATGCATCCACTCGGCAAGCATCGGGCGCTATCTGGACAAGGAGGTCACGTGCATCGGGGGAGGGAGCGAAGTAAGCAGGTGATCACAAAGGGGTGGTAAGAATGTATAACTCTACCGCCAGCACAACATGCCACGTGGAGCCCAAAGAAGTGGCCTATCTTTAGAGATGGTGCAGTCAGGTGACTGCACTAGGGCAAACAACTACCACCATCCCGTTGGCTAGCATTTGTGCTTGGTGTTTACGTACATTGCCCCTACTCAAAACTCTCCTGGAAGACAAGTACTGTCATCCCCTGGTAGAGACGAGGAAACACAGGCCCCGAGAAAGATTAGAAGCTATGGTAAGCCTCTTACTGGCAGTCCTGGTTCTTTCCAGAATTAAACAGCACTCCACTGCAGGGGGCTGCGCCCAGAGTGTCCGTACAAATGGCGCGATTCTCCCAAACCCTGACCTCATTCATCATCCTCACTCCAGCAGTGACTCGGGTGGACACCTAGAGAGGTTGGCTACTAACCTCCGCAGGGGACCCAGAGTTGGGAGGCATTTGGATGAAGGTTCAAGAAGTCAGGATTACCTGTAGAATGGAATTTAGGGAGCGTGGAGCTCACCACTTAAGCCCTGGTCAGTCACACAAGCCCTGATCAGACCCTGGGTCCCTAGCACCTGGAGGTCCTAGTCGTCGTAGGCTCTGTAGCCATCAACAATCTTAGGGCTCCAAGTGATGACCTGCACGAAGGCGGGCTGCGTCCCGCAGGGCTGCGCCTCCAGCCCCCAGCAGCCAGGCTGGAGCGCCCCAGCCAGGCTCTGCGTCTGAGAGAAGAGTGACACACAGCAGTCATTTGGATAATTCCTGACCTGCGGCTCTCGGGGGACAATAAAGGACGAGGCAGAGGGGCCAGGCCCCTCCAACTCAGGCCCCAGAGCATCTGTTAATACGGAGCAGGAACTGCAGACGGACTACAGGAGGACTGTGGCAGCAGCCCACAGTGGGTGCGGGAAGTCGTGGGCGTGACCCACGTGCTCCGCCTTCGTCCGGCTCCTAGCCCCATTGGTTGAAGCCAGACTGAGAGGCAAATACAATCCCTGCCCTCCACCCTCATTGGCCCGCTCGGTCAGAGGCAGCTATTTGACCCCGCCTGGCTCGCACCACACTCCTATTGGACGATTTGCTCAAGGCCGGCTACGAACTCCGCCCCTCCTGTACATTGGATAACTCTGTTCTAGGGGCGGTTCCAGTGCGTTTCGCCAACAGTCTCTTTGCTTCCATTGGTCTGCTTTGATTTCAAGGGCGTGTCTCAATGCAACGCTAGCCGTGCCTTGCGTTCCCATTGGCTGCTCCCCACCCACGCCCAGAGCCTCCTAGGGACGCCCATTAGCCAGCTCTGCCTGGAGAGGACGGTGCGGACATCAGTCGCGGGACTCCTGGCAGTTCAGGCTTCAGAGCGGACCCAGGTAGCGTTGGCTGCAGTTGTGATGCCTGAGGACCAGGTAGAGACTCAGCCTCTCCTGCGGCCGCCCGGTGGCAGGTGAGCGGGCTGGTGAGCCCGGACCCCAGGCGTAGCCTCGCCCCTCTCCTAGCGCCCAGGCCGGCGCTGCTCACCGACCGCCCTATCCCCGCAGCGTTCCCCGCGGCCGCCGCGTCTTCCTCGCCGCCTTCGCGGCTGCCCTGGGCCCGCTCAGCTTCGGCTTCGCGCTCGGCTACAGTTCCCCGGCCATCCCGAGCCTGCAGCGCGCCGCGCCCCCGGCCCCACAGCTGGACGACGAAGCTGCTTCATGGTTTGGGGTGAGACCTCCCGCTGGGACACCACCCCCCCCCTTTCACCCCTAAGACTCGCTCTGGGCCCTCCATGCCCACGCCCTCGGACGGGCACTGGGACCCTCCACGCCCGCCCCCTCGGACACGTGATGGGACTTTCCCCTGCCAGATGTCACCCTCTCCCTGACCACCAGCCAGAGACTTAGTCTCCTTCTCTCCGAGGCCACTGGGAGTGGGGTGGCGGGCGAAGTTGGGCCAGGATCCCCTGGCGCCCCCCCCCTCAGCCGGTGATCACCCCCAGGCCATCGTGACCCTGGGAGCTGCGGCTGGAGGCGTGCTGGGTGGCTGGCTGGTGGACCGCGCAGGGCGCAAGCTGAGCCTCCTGTTCTGCACGGTGCCTTTCGTGACCGGCTTTGCCGTCATCACCGCAGCCCAGGACGTATGGATGCTGCTGGGAGGCCGCCTCCTCACCGGCCTAGCCTGTGGCATTGCCTCGCTAGTGGCCCCGGTGAGTGTCCCCTAGACTCAGTCCCTGGGACCGAGATAAAGGAGAGACCTTGGGGCACAGTTCTCCCCTGGGCCTCCTGGGTGGCCCTTATCTGCTCTATCTCCCTTACCCGCCCATGGGCCTCAGAAAGAGCTGCTGTTATTAGCCCCGTTTGCAGGTGAAGTGAGTTTCAGAAAGGTGAAGTCCCTTGTCCAGGCTCAAGTAGGCAGTGGTGAAGTGGTTACCCAGGATGGTGCCACTTAACCCAGCCTCCCCTTTGCTCTACAAATAAGATGGCATCTGTGGGTGGTCAGCAGAAGCCTCACAGTGTGTCACCCCCTTTACTACAGTTTAGCAAGAAATTCCTGTCAGGTTTGTCCTAGAGGCACAGGCAGCTGCCACCTGCTGCCCGGCTTCCCCGCTCACACGCCAGGCCTCCCGCTGCCTTCCTGCTTCTCTGCCAGCGCCTGAGCCAGCGCTGCCCGAGCTGCACTTACCGGCCGACACCCCGGCCCTGCCACGTCCCGGGGCAGAGCGGCTCTGCGGGCCTCAGTTCCCTCCCCTGTACAGTGAGAGTGACGGGTCACCTCATGCAGTGGGCAAGGGATCAGAGACACTCTGCGCGTTGGCCCTGCCATGGCTGGTGAAGACCTTCGACCCTGGCAGCTGGGGTTGCTGGGTGACCGGTGAACCACTGCTGGCCCTGGGCTCGGATGATCCACCCCCCACCCCCCAGCCTGGTGGAGACTGACAGCAGCGGCTCGGGTCCTCCCTGGCCGTCCCTGTTCACCTGCTACCCGCTCCACCTGCATTCGTGGGCAGCTGGGTTGGATTTTATGTTTGGGGCTTTTACTGGACAAAAGCACACCTGAGGCATGAACGTGAGGTGTGGAGCAACCCGGAAGTATGGGCGAGGCCTTTCTGGCCCCTGAGCCCAGTCACCGGTAGCCATTGCAGCAAAGAGTTCCTGCATTAACTCCCAGGGCATCCCCCGCCCCCAGCAGCCCAGGCGTCACCTGGAGCTAGTTGGAAAGGCAGAAACTTGCGCCTCACTCCAGACCTACTGCACCAGAATCTGCATTTTATCGAGGAGACGATACCATTACATAAAAGTTTGTAAAGCTCCGTGCCCCCACCCACCCATCCACCTACACACAGCAGCCACACATATACCATTAGTCCCCTTGAAACCCTCACCGCAGATCACTTGGCGGGGTGCGGGGAGGTACGAGGAAGGCCCTGACCTGGGGCCCACCGGGCCTGCAGCTCTTGTCTTAACTGCCGACAGGTCTACATCTCGGAAATCGCCTACCCGGAGGTGCGGGGGCTGCTGGGCTCCTGTGTGCAGCTGATGGTCGTCACGGGCATCCTCCTGGCCTACCTAGCAGGTAGAGTTTTCATAGGACCTCTTTTGATCCCTGTTAATGGCTGCATGGCCACTTTACAGACACGTGGAAACTGAAGGTCAGAGGTCACAGGACTTGCCCAGGGTCCCACAGCCAGCGCCCAGGGTGCTAGGTTCCCAGATCCCCTCCTGAGACCCTGGGACGTGTGGGCACCCAAAGAGCTGAAGAAGGTGATGTGTTCATCCTCCCGGGCGGGAGCCCAACCCGAGGGCCTGGGAAGGGCTGACTGGCTAGGGCAGCACCGCGCTGTGCAGCGACAGTCTGACGACTCCGGGCACAGGTGGGGCAGCCCAGGAGCTCTGAGGTCCCAGGCCTGCCTCGCTCAGAAATATCAGGACTGGATTGGCAGCACAAAGGAGGCAGGTTCCGGGGACCCGAGGTCAGAGCTGGGGCCCACAGTGGAGACAGCCATGTTTCCACCAGACCTGGGGTAGAAGGAGGCCAGGCTCCACATCGGACAGCCCCGCACTGACGGAGGGCCTCCACCCGTTCCGGGCTGGGCGGCCTTGGCCTACTCACACAGCTCCTGGGAGCCTCAGTTCCCCTGTCTGTAAGCGGGGATGACCCCCCCCTCATCCAAGGCGGCTGAGGGTTTAATCTCAGTGGCACGTGAAAAGCAGCTGGTGGCAGGCCCTGAACGAGGGCTGTCCGAGGACAGCCTGAGAACCACGGGGGAGGGGGAGGGGCTGGGGGCTGGCAGGCCTGATGGGTGTGGCAAGGCCTGGGCTGCGGGCCCTGGGGGTCTTTAAATTGGTCGATAGGCAGGTCCATGGTCTTTCATTTTCACCCGTTACCGTCCTGACTCTAACTCAGAGTCCTGCCCGCGGTCCTGCTGCCGTGGGGGCCCAGCATGTGCCGAAGCCCTGCCGTGTACACACGTTGGCATTTGACACAGGCTCATGGGTGTCCATACGCCCGTGAAATTATCTCCACTTCATCATAATGTGTCCTTGCATTGACCAGTTCCTGTGACTTACGATCCTCTGGTGTTCAGAGAAAAGTCCCCTCGCCTCGTCCCCCTTCCTCTCTGGGGCACCAGCCTTACCTGCCGCTGGTGGCCTTCCAGAGGGTCGGCCTGAGGACCGGATGGGGACCCCGCCTGTCGATTCTCCTGCCCTGAAATTCCACACGCGCGGTGCCGAGTCACACCCGTCCTTGCACAGCAAGCGCCTCGTTCTTTGTGTAATGGCTACGTACGTGCTCCCTGAGCAGACGCAGCATTACAGCGTGCCCGCCGTCATTTCTGCAGTCCACAACAATAGTGACAGTATCAGTAACCAACTCGAGGGAGCCATGCGGAGGTAGCGAGGTCCCCACCCTTCAGGCTGCGTCCCTGGGGCTGGCGAGGGGC
The DNA here is from genome assembly GCA_039655065.1 of Glossophaga mutica. Taxonomy (NCBI): domain Eukaryota; kingdom Metazoa; phylum Chordata; class Mammalia; order Chiroptera; family Phyllostomidae; genus Glossophaga; species Glossophaga mutica. The sequence continues at coordinate 212,795,233 of CM077305.1, forward strand.
TGGCTCGCCCGGGCTCCGACATCTGACCCTCCGTGCAGGCTGGGTCCTGGATTGGCGCTGGCTGGCCGTGCTGGGCTGTGTGCCCCCCTCCTTCATGCTGCTGCTCATGTGCTGTATGCCCGAGACCCCGCGCTTCCTGCTGACTCAGCACCAACGCCAGGAAGCCGCGGCCGCTGCACGGTTCCTGTGGGGCTCCGAGCAGGGCTGGCAAGAGCCCCCAGTTGGGGCTGAGCACCAGGTGAGGGGCTGGGAGGCGGGGCTGCGGGAAGGGGTCAGTGTGGCGTCACCCCTTTGCAGCCAGGGAGGCCGCACAGCCAGTTCCCAAGGATGCACACGCATGCGTGAGCAGGGCGTAGGTACCATGCTGTCCTGCGTGCCAGCGAGCAGAGGCCTGCTTGAGCCCCACTGCTCAGAGGAGCCCTGGCCCTGGGGGTCACTGGGAAAGCCTGACCCTCGACCTTACTGGGGAAAAAAAAAAAAAAGCCCAGGCCGGGTTCCAGGGACACGCGGGCAGACTTGAGGACTCGGATTTGCACCTGGGGGTTACGTAGCAGGGGATAAGATGCAGTCTGTGCCACGTCCCTGTGGTGTGGCCGTCCCATTGTTAAGCCTCAGTTTCTTCATGGGAAACAGGAGTCCCAGCACGTGCCTAGTGGTGGCGATGGAGGAGAGGGTTCGTTGGGCTGGGGGGATTCCAGACCCCCTGGCTCTCTGCCCGTGTGCTCCCGTGGTGGCCCCCCGAGCAAATCCAAGAAGGGGTGTGCGGGCACGAGCATCCTGTCACCCTTAGAAATGGGGAGGTTGGAGGGGTGCAGAGGCCTGTCTGTGCACCCAAGGCCCAGATGGGGCCGAGACTCTGCCAGGCCTTAGGGTGGTGGGCCCACAGCCAGGGGGCCCTCGGGAGCACCGACGCCCTGTTTCTGTCGAGCAGGGCTTCCGCCTGGCCCAGCTGAGGCGTCCTGGCGTCTACAAGCCCTTCGTCATTGGCGTCTCACTGATGGTCTTCCAGCAGCTGTCGGGGATCAACGCCGTCATGTTCTACGCAAAGACCATCTTTGAGGAGGCCAAGTTAAGGGTAAAGAGGCCTTGCCCAGCTCGCCTTGTCCGGGTGCCATGAGGGTGCGGCAGAGTCCCTGTGCCTTTGCCTGACCCGGCCCTGCCCACCTCCCCAGGACAGCAGCCTGGCCTCGGTGGTCGTGGGCGTCATCCAGGTGCTATTCACTGCCATGGCGGCCGGCATCATGGACAGAGCTGGGCGGAGGCTGCTCCTGGCCTTGTCAGGTGAGATGCAAGGGCTCAGCTCAGCCCTTGCAGGGGTGTGGCCCAGGCCGGGCTCCCCAGCGCAGGCTGGAGGGTCTTTACCGAGATCACCGTGCGGTGCGAGGCAGAGGGACGCATCCCGAGAACCGCAGCAAGATTTAACGGGAGTGCACACGGGGGAGCGCTCCCTGCAGACCAGGCCTGCGTGCGTGACATCCCCATGTCGCACCTGAACCTTTGCGATGAGCCTACAAAGAAAGTACCACCAGGGCCCTGTTCACGATGGGGAAAATGAGGGCCCTGGAGGGGAAGTGGCTTGGAAGCTTGTGGTCTTCTGGGGCAAGTGACTTTACCTCACTGAACCTCACTTTCCCCTGTGAAATGGGGGTACTGGTGGCCCATCTCGAAGAGCAGGGGATGGTCCGGCACACGCTGACGCCCACAAGCACTCGGTGCCGGGGGAAGTGGGGTCCGGTGGGGCACTGCTGCTCTCACAGCCCCCGCCCCTCAGGCTGGGGAGCCTTGCTCTGGGGAGCTTGCTGGAGTTTGTTGAGGTTTGAGGTCCAAGCCAGGGCTGGGCTGGGGTGGGTGCTGCCCAGTCAGGGCTCCCGGGTGCCACTCACGGCCCCGCTCAGAGGTGTCGAGACCAACCGCTGAGCAGCGGCCACACTGGTCGGCCACACCGGTCAGAGACCCCTGCTGCGGGAGCCAGCTCCCCCAGCGCCTGGCCCCGCCGCTCCCGCCCGCAGGTGTGGTCATGGTGCTCAGCAGCTGTGCCTTTGGCGCCTACTTCAAGCTGACCCAGGGCGGCCCCAGCAACGCCTCACACGCGGTCCTCCTGGCGCCCGTCTCCATGGAGCCGGCCGACGCCGGCGCAGGGCTGGCCTGGTTGGCGGTGGGCAGCATGTGCCTCTTCATTGCTGGTGAGAGGGGCCAGTGGGGAAGTTGGGTGGGGACCGATGGGGACACCCTGTCACAGCTGGGTCCCCATGGCTCCCAGCGAGTCCAGGCCTACCTGGCCTCGCCTGTCCATCTAGGCCCCCAGCGCTGCATTTACAGCCCTGACCATGTGCCAGGCACCGAGCGAAGCCCCTCTCTGCCTTCTCACTTGATGCCCATGTCAGTGTGCTGAGTAGGCCCCCTGGGGATCCCATTCTACAGAGAAGGGGCCCGAGACCTCAGAGCAGGAGGCTGCAGAGCTGCTGGGCCCAGGCCGGAACCCAGGCCCCCTCGGCCCACGCCAGGCCTTGCCGCGAGGTGCGGGCCCCGGGCTCTGCGGCCAGCAGACGAGTCCGGCCCCTGGGGGTTCTGACGCCTGTCGTGCTCCCACAGGCTTCGCCGTGGGCTGGGGGCCCATCCCCTGGCTCCTCATGTCTGAGCTCTTCCCTCTGCACGTCAAGGGTGTGGCCACCGGCGTCTGTGTCCTCACCAACTGGCTCATGGCCTTTCTGGTGACGAAAGAGTTCGGCAGCCTCATGGTGAGTACAGGCGCTGGTGGCCGCCCCCCACAGTCCGCAGAGAGCATGTGTTAGAACTGCTCACGGTGCAGAAGACTCGGGACCCGTGGCCTCGTTACAGGCCGGGCCCCATCTGGGGCCCTCTGGCGGTCCTGGTCAGCGGTGAGGGGCAGAAAGATGGGCCGGGCAGAAAGGGGGACCCTTCGGGCCATCTCAGTGGAAGACAGCAGGACGGGCCGTCGCCCTGGACACCGGGCGGGCACACAGGTCGGGAAGTGGGGCTGTGTGGGGAAACCCCGGCTCTGGAGTGGGCGGGCCTGGGCTCGAACCCTGCCGTAGCCGTTTCCCTGCGGCTCACCTTCTCTGAACCAGCTTCCTTGGCTGAAAACGGAGGGGGCTGAGGTGCCCTCCTCTGGGCGGTGATGGGAACATCAGTTCAGTTGGACATTTTGCTGCCTCCTCGTGGATGGACTGACACAGACACGGGCCCTCGCGGGGCGGGGTGTCGGTCAGTAGTCATTGGGTCCCCCAGGTCTCCTGGGACATGCCCCACCCAGGCTTGTTCCAGAGACAGCCAGGAATGAGATGGCCACAGTCCCCTTTCTGACAAAGGCTGGGGCAGCAGCGGACACTGGTGGGAGAATGGACCAGCTGGAGGCCAGGCCGGGCTGGGGAGGCCGGGCTGGGGAGGCAGGCCCCGGGAGGCGTGGCTGCCCAGGGCTGGCCTGGAGTCCGCCAGGAGCTCGGGCCCACTCAGGCAGCTGCCCCGGGGAAGGAGAGCTGAGAAGGGCGGGGCCTGTGGTTCTGGGCCTTGGGAGGTCACCGGGGCTGGGCCGGGAGGGCGGGAACTGCTCGCTCTTCCCTCCGTGCCTGCGGGCCCCGCGTGTCCGTGCGTGCTCACACCGCCCCATCTCTACTGGCTGTTGGCTCACCCGTTCCCTTCGGTTCCGAGACGGGAGCCTTCTCTGGGGGCAGGGACCTCGAAGGACAGGGCCAAAGCTAAGTGTAGAGGGTAGGGCTGCGGGCTCTGGAGTCAGAGCCTGGGCATGCGGGCCCAGCGGTCACTTGGTGGCGCGTCTCTGGCCAGGGGGCAGTCGCTTCACCACAGTGAGCTTCGGTTCCCCAGCGTACAACATCCACACCTTGGCCAGCGCTCAGCCCTGAGCCTGGGCGAGGCAGGCTGGGCCCTGGCGGGGATCACGCGAGGGCCCCTACCCTTCTGCCAGGGTCACCCGTGGCTTCCCCTCTCCCTGCAGGAGGTGCTCGGGCCCCACGGTGCTTTCTGGCTCGCCTCCGCCTTCTGCATCCTCAGTGTCCTCTTCACTTTGTCCTGTGTCCCTGAGACCAAAGGAAAGACTTTGGAGCAAATCACAGCCCATTTCGAGGGGCGATGACAGCCCCTTCCCAGGAGTGGCTGCCCCTCCTAGCTGGGCCGCTTTGGACTTCGGAGGGGACAGAGCCTGCCTGTGACCTTGAGCTGGGCCCCGCCACAGCCCAGAGCCCCTGCCTGCCCCCAGGGAGCCAGGAGCCAGGAGCCAGGACCGCAGTGCCTCGCAGCCTCGTCCCCCAGGTCCCTCCTTCCCGCCCAGGTCTCTCCAGCCCCATGAGCCAAGGCAGGAGGTTCCCAGTCCCTGGGTCAGTTCTTGCCGCTGCTCTGAGACGGGGGAGGAGAGGACATCTCGGAGGGTCTTGGCTGCCCTGTGGCCAGACCTCCACGTGCCATCGCTGTCATGACACGAAAGCGACGGTGGAGGAGGGGGACTTGTGGCTCCTTGTTCTCCGGAGGAGGTGCCTTTGCAGGCTGGGTGGTGGCCCATGGTCTCCTCACAGGGCTGCTTTACCAGGAAGGAACTATGTTTGCCAAATAAAGATTTGACTCAGAAAATCAGGTCACGGCCTCTCTGTGAGCCACAGTTTGAGAAGGGCGTTTTCCTGTCCTTTCCACAAACCGTCCTTACCAAGAACCCTTAAGGCTTCCTTCCCACTCACAACCTGCTTTACCCACTCCCCAGGCTGTGCAGCCCCGAGTGCGCCCACCTTGGCATCTTCTGTTGGCTCTCGTGAGGCTGGAGGGCAGGCCCATGGTCCAGGGCAGAGCAGGACCCAGGGTTAGTTTCCAGAAGATCCTGCAGGACAGCTCTCAGATTTAGCAAAATCCAAATCCCTGGAACCTTCCGGAAGCGAGGGCGCCTCCCCCCGTGTGGATAACGGCCCCTCTACGCCGTCGTGCGTGCTGCACGGTGGGCCCTTGACGAGCTGAGAACCGCACTGCGCATTGGCTGGGATGCCCCGCAAACGCCAGTCAGCGCAGGGGCGTGGTTCGGGTCTCCGACGTCCTGGCTGATTTCCCGTCCGCCCGGTGCGCCAGCTACAGAGAGAGCGCCGCACGCGCAGGCGTCTGCCCTGCAGGTCTGCGGGGTTTGCTTCGGCAGCTGCAGGCTCTCTGACAGGTGTGGCCCACCTGGGACTGTCCCGCGCCCCTGACTGGTGTGCCCTTTATCTTTACGAAATGGCCTCCTCTCTCTCCCCGGCAGCAGCCCTTGTTCCGGGCTCTTCTCCGTCTGATGTCAGCGTAACCGCTGCCGCTTCCTTTTAGCTGGAGGTTCGTGAATCTTTTTTTTTTCGCAGCATCCTATACTTTCCTTTTTGATGGAGTGCCGCTTGGCTTTCTCTGAGGATTAATACTTTCACTTTATTTTTTATTTTTTTATTTTTTATGGATTATGGTATTACAGTTGTCCCAATTTTCCCCTTTTGTCCCGCTGCACCCAGCACCTCCCACTCCCTCCAGTGACCCCACTCCTTGGTTCACCTCCGTGGGTCGTGCACGTAGGTTCTTTGGCTGCTCCATTTCCTCTACTTGCTCTTAACATCCCCCTGCCCACTCTGTACCTTCCTGTTTGTACTCCTTAATCCCTTCACCTTTCCCCCATTCCCCCAGGCACCCCTCCCCACTGACCTCCATCCCAATGTTCCCCATTTCTGTGATTCTGTTTCTGTTCTGCTTGTTTGCTTAGATTGTTTTTTTTAGATTTAGTTGTTGGTAGTTATGTATTTATTGCCATTTTAATGTTCAGAGTTTTCATCATCTTCTTTTTCTTAAATATGTCCCCTTAATATTTAATATAATAATGGTTTGGTGATGATGAATTCCTTTAGCTTTACCTTGTCTGGGAAGCTCTTTATCTGCTTTTCAATTCTAAGTGACAGCTTTGCTGGGTAGAGTAATCTAGGTTGTCAGCTTTTCATCACTTTGAATATATCTTACCAGTCCCTTCTAGCCTGCAAAGTTGGTTTGGGGTTTTTTTTTGTTTGTTTGTTTTGAGAAATTAGCTTGTAGGAACTCCTTTGTAGGTAATTGTCTGCTTTTCTCTTGCTGCTTTTAAGATTCTCTCTTTATCTAACCTTTGGCATTTTAATCATGATGTGTCTTGGAGTGGGTGTCTTTGCGTCCATCTTGTTTGGGACTGTGTGCTTCCTGGATTTGCATGTCTATTTCCTTCACCAAATTAGGGAAGTTTTCTTTCACTATTTTTTCAGATAGATTTCCAATTTCTTGCTCTTTCTCTTCTTCTGGCACCCACATGATGCAAATGTTGGAACACTTGAAGTTATCCAAGTCTGCTTATGCTGTCCTCTATTTTTTTGGATTCTTTTGTTGTTGTTGTTGTTCTGGTTGCTTGTTTTTTGCTTCCTTATGTTCCAAATCATTGGTTTGATTCTCAACTTCATCCACTGTACTGTTGTTTCCCTGTAAATTGTTCCTTATCTCAGTTAGTGAATCCTTCATTTCTAACTGAGTCTTTTTTTATGCTGCTGAGGTCCTCACTAAGTTCTTTGAGTATCCTTATAGCTAATGTTTTGAACTCTGCATCTGATAGATTGCTTATCTCCATTGCATTTAGCTCTTTGTCTGGAGTTTTGATCTGTTATTTCATTTGGGCCGTGTTTCTTTGTCTCCTCATTTTGGCAGCTTCCCTGTGTTTGTTTCTATGCATTAGGTAGAGCTGCTCTGACTCCCTGTCTTGGTAGCGTGGCCTAATGTAGTAGGTGTCCTTAGGGCCCAGTGGCCCAGCCTCCCCTATCACCCAGTCTGGGTACTTGAAGTGGGCCCTTCACGTGGGCTAAGTACACCCTTCTCTTGTAGTTGGGCCTTGGTTGCTGTGGGCAGATCAATGGGAGGGATTTGCCCAGGCCAGTCAGCTGCAAGGATTGGCTGTGACCACTGACCACCAATCTCTGCCCTCCATGGAGGATCAGCTGTGCAGGGGCAGGGTGGTGGTACCCTGATGTGGCCTATAGCTGTCCAATGGGTGTGCAGGCTCTGAGATTTCCCAGGTGGTGCAGGTCAAGGTCAGCCCTCACCTGTGTTTTGCCCAGGGCCACCCTGCCTGAGCTACAAAGCAATCCGAGCTGGCTGCTACTTGTGCTGGGCTTGGAGATTCCCAGGTGAAGTCAAGTTGTAAATCTAGGCTGGTTGCTGGTGATGCCAGGCTGGGGCCACTTAGCAAGAGGTACAGGGGCTGAGGGCTCCCTGAGGCCGGCTGTTGCTTGTTTGATAGGATTTAGGGAGCTGTGAAGCATGAGCCAAGACCAGCCATTCATATGGAAAAGTCTCCGCTAACAGCTTGGGTGGGCCGTATGTTGGGTGGGACAGAGTCTATGGGGAATCTCCGGGGCGGGGCAAACAGTGTGAGCCAGGTTGATGGAGTCTCGGATATGGCACCCGCCTGCTGGCTCTGTGGCTCTGCCTGCCTTTCTGTCTGGGGGAAAGCGGTCCCCCAGCTCTTGCCTTTATTCCAGACACTTCAGTTCCTCCCCATATGCCACTGGCGCCTTTCAAGCTGCTACCCCAGTGGTGGAGCTTACAGGGAGTGAGTCCGAGTAGGTCCTTGTGGGAGTTCTGTAAGAGGAACTGCTGGGGACTCCAGAAGTTTCTTCCACTGACTCAATCCCTACTGGTTTTTGCAGTCAAAGTTTTGGAGACTTGTCTCCTGGTACTAGGACCCTGGGCTGGGTCTGGGACTCCTTGCTCGTGAGATATCCCTCCCGAATTTTTATCCATCACCCGTGGATGTGGTTCCGCATCTCTGCCCCTCCTACCAGTGCGGATTTCTTTAATTCTGTAGTCGTCAGACTTCCATTCAAGTCGATTTCTGATGGTTCTGAGTGATGGTGGTTCTATCTTTAGGTTGTAATTTCAATGCGGTTGTGCAAGGAGGTGAGCCATGTCTGCCTGTGCTGCCCTCTGGACCGGAAGTCCTAGACTCAGTACTTTCACTGTAAAAATGAGCTTTATTAAGGCATATTTATATATTATAAAATTCAACAATTGTGGGTATAAAATTTGATGGCTTCGGTCAAACGTACACAGCTGTGACCTGCCACCACAATCAAGACAGAGGACATTTTCCTCACCTCGGAATGTCCCCTCAGGTGTCTTTGCAGCCAGTCGCCTCCCTCTGGCTGTGACCCTGGCACCCGCAGATGTGTTCTGTCCCTGCAGTTTTTGCATTTTCTAGATTTTCACCGAAAGGGAATCATGCAGTTTGCAGCCCTTCGAGGCTGGCCTGCAGCCCAGGAGAGTGATTCAGCCTCCTCCGTGCTGCGAGGCTCAGTTTCGTCCTCTCTGCTGTCAGGCGGCAGGCAGTCCCCAGGACACACGGGTGCGTTCCAGCTTGGACTGGTGAACGAAGCTGCCGTAAACGTTTGCAGACAGGTTTTGTGTGGAGTGGAACTTCTGCGTCGCGTGTTAAGTTTATGTTGAACTATTTGAAGGAGCAGCCAAACTGTCTTCCAACGTGGTTGTACCATTTGGCATTCCCACCAGCAGGGCACAAGAGTTCCTCCTCCTCCACGTCCTCAGCAAGAATTCACACTCAACGTTACAAATAGAGCTCTTTACATAGTTAGCTCTTTGAAAGTTGTCTTCTACTCTCTTATTTCCTCCAGTATCGCTTAATGAGGTTGCTCATTTGGTCCTTCTTTTATGCCACAGGCTTACCTCAAATATATGGTGAGCTTTGGTCATCCACACTCAGGAATAAAGAACTATGGGTTTAGCTGCAGCTGGTGTGCCCCCCTCCCCCACACACACACACTTGTTCTTGGTTCTCTTATGGACTTGTTGCCTTTGGTACATCTTCCCTTTCATTTCAGCAGGATTTGGAGGAAGAGAAAAGGAGGTAAATGCATAAGTTCAGTCCACCAGCTTGAAATGTAAGCGCTCTTCACCTTTTTAATGATGGCGCATCTGTTAGCCATGGGATGTGGCAAATAGTAGGTGCTCAAATAGTTGTCGAATTTATGACTGTATTGGAACTTAAATCAACCTCACATTGTCCCACATTCAGACTGTTTCCGGTTCTCCACTCAGTGACACTTCTGCTATTACGTGGATCCAGGTTAGAGACAGAAGAGGGAGATGAGAGAGGGAGATGAGAGAGAAGGGAGACCACGGATGGGAGAGAGAGGAGAGAGTAAATGAGAGGCATGACGGGAAAGCCAGGGGAGATGAGATGGGAAACAGAGATGGCGGGGATGATGGGAGTACAGATGAAGACAGATGGTTTGGGGAATGAATCGTGTCCCCCTGACAGTCAAATGTTGAGGTCCTCACCCCCGGTACCTTCAGATGTTTGAAGAGGTGATCGAGGTAAAAATGAGGTCGTGGGGGTGGGTCCTAATCCAGTATGGCTGGTGTCCTGATAAGAAGAGGGGATTAGGACCCAGACACAGAGGGAGGCCATGGGAAGACAAGGCGAAGACGGCCGTTTGCAACACCGGGAGAGAGCCCTCAGAAGAGACCAGACCTGCCAACACCTTGTTCTTGGACTCTCAGCCTCCAGGACTGTGAGGAAATCCGTTTCTGTTGCTGGAGCCACTCAGTTTGTGGTCTTTGTTACATTAGCCCTAGAAAACTGTCACAGGTGCAGTGATAAGGGACACGACGGAGACGATGGAGTGGGGGATGGAGAGAACTAGAGACAGACCTCACCCAGGTGACCGGAAATCTCGTAGGATTAAATCTGAGAGGTGGAATTGCTGTTCAAGGAGCTGTGCATCGTGGAAACTCTCGTCGCACCCTGTCAGACGGCACCCCGGAAGGCGATGCGCCGGCTGTGTCTGAGAGGGGCTACTCCCCACTGCCCCAGAATCTGTTCTCAGTGAGTCAGCGCCTAAGACTGGGAGCAGGATCTTCAGACAGGCTCGGGCACACATTAGGTGTCTAATGACAGATAGCCTTGGCAGCTGTGCAAATCACGTCCCCATTCAACTCAATGTGACAGGCCACCCACTGAGCCACCTTACAGAAGGCTGGTCTTTGTGCTGGATAGCTTCTTAGGGAGCGTCAGGCAGAGGCTGTTTCCAGCTCCTGCTTCTGCAAATGGGAGCTGGCAAAGGACCAGAGGAACGCAGGGGGATGGGTCCCCTCCCTCCACCCCAGGCTGCAGGGGAGATGATTAAACTTGTGGGCAAGGAAAACATGTGGCTTCAACCCTACCTTGGCCTCTTTCCTCTGTAATCCAGGGGCCAGGAGTCATGGCAGCTTGGTGAGCAAGCACCAGTGGACTTGGTTCAAATTCTGGTTGTACTTCTTACTGTTTGTGACCTGGACAAGTCGCTTACCCTCTCCAGGTCTGAGTTTATTCATCAGTGAATGGGCACAATGATGCTATCTTCCTCATAGGCTTGTTGTGAGGATGGAAGGAGATGATTGCGAAAAGCCCTGAGATCTGAGGATGCCACGGCACAAGTGTCCGATTGATGTTAGCTGGTGGAGGTAAGGCCGTGGTGGGGACAGGGCGCTACGCACCGGGCTGGTGTGAGGCCGGAGGTGCGCCTCTGAAGGGGACAGCTGAAATCTTTACCCGTTGTTCTCTTTATGTTCTATTTCCTACCCTGCTCCCTTAGCTGCTCCCACCCATGCCACCTTCTGATTGCTCCCAGCACCCACCGGCAGGCCCCGACAACTGCAGACATGCGTGCTCTTCAGAGGTCCCCTTAGACTCTCCCTCGGGGCCTTCCCATCAGAGCACAGGACGCTCAGGGACCAAGAATCAGCCCCAGCTGGCAGCCCAGTGTTTGCCCCAGGAGCCCAGCCCACCACTAACAGACACAGAACCATGGAGAAGAGGGAAGGATAGGACAGTCCTGGAAGACAGGTGCCGCAGAAGCTGTGATTTACCCAGGCCACAGAAGAGGGGTCTTTGTACCAGATAACAGGGTAGAAATCTGCACTGTCCACCAATACTCCATCTTCCACCCCCACCTCCATCCCCACCCCAAAAAACTTCCAGAATCCTGGCTTCTGCAAACCTGAGACAAGGACTGCCCTAATGCCACTCAGTGGCCACAGGTGGAATTGCAAAAGGAGGAGCCTGAAACACCCTGCTACCTCCCAGTGGCCACGGTTAGGGTCGTAATAGTAAGACAGGAAACCCTCTGCTACCGCCTAGTGGCCAGCCTAGGGTTAGCACCTGTCGGGCCTGTGGCTGGAGCAGAACTGCAGCAGCTGGAAGGGGCCGAAAGTCAAAGAATGCAGGCAGCCTTCGGAAGCTGGAAGAGGCAAGGAAACAGATTATCTCCCCTAGAGCCCCCGGGAGGAATATGACGCAGCCAACACCTTGACTGTAGCCCCACGAGATCCATCAGAAGCCCAAAGTAGAGAAGGGCTCATCTCAAAGGGACCTATGGGTGTGACTTGCCTAATGGAGTTAACCCAGTAAGATCCACAGGGAACCCACAAAGAGAATTACATTGAAAAAAAAGCTGCCAGCGGTGACTGAAGGGGACAGACGCAGTACAACATGAAAACGGACCTTAGGACCCCCAAACTCATTTCTGCTACCCAGGTGACTGCATTCCTGTCTTCTTTTCGTCAAAATGCCTCTAAAACTGAATTGGCTATCCGAAAAATTGCTTGGGTAGTGAAGAGTTTTCATCAATGCCCTGAGGAAGCCCACTGAACTATCCCTTAGTGCAGCGGGGAAGCCTCCAAGGGTCAGAATGTTCCCGAATCTCCTCTCGCAATGTGCTGATCACACACTCTCAAAGTGTGTTTCCGCCCCTGAAATTACCGAGGAAGTTCCCTCCTGCTGATAGATTGTATACTTTGAAGATTCCAGGCCACCAACCCGTGGCAGCCTGTCACGCTGAGGGAGCCCTCATTTCTTTACGCTGCCCAAACGCTCAGGAGGACTCAAGAGGAGCGTGAAGGTGGCTGGGATTGGGCCTCAGCTGAAGTTCCCGGAAAGAGAAGACCCTCGCCAACCGCTGCTGTGAAATCAGGGGCCCGGAACCAGTATAGACCTGTGCCTGCGCTAAAACTACCACTCCCAGGGTCCTTAGCGCCAAGTCGCTTCCCGTCGCAGAGGCTCTAGGTGGGACTCCCTCCGTCCAGAAGAGCATGTGCCGCATAGCATGATGGGAAGTCAACTCCGGGAGCGAGCACTGGCGGAAGCTCCCTAGGAAGCACGGTCCCCGAGGGTGTGCGGGTCACAGACGGGCCGCGACAGAGGAAAAAGCTTTGACCAGAGAGCCCGGAGATTTCTGGGGAATGGAGTCTGGTTGGGCTGGGAGACGTGCGCGCATGACCGAAAGTGACGCTATTTATGCGCGTCCCCTTTGGCGCCAGAGTAGCACCTGGCGTGTGGCAGCCCTGAGGCCACAGTTTCTCGGGTCGCACCGGCACCCGGTACCCGGTAGCACCCGCGGGTAGCCGGCGGCGACTTTTCACGCCGTGCTCTGGTTGAGACTGAGTTGTCGGTTGCGCCTCGGGCTCCCTAGCCGCGCCTGGCTGTGCCTGGGAGACTGCGAGCGACCCGGCCCGGACAGGCCCCCCCGGAGCTGCCAGCACCGCGGGCTCAGAGACCCGGCCTCTGCGGGGAGAGGTCTGAGTCCGTGGTCTGAGCAGGCCTGCAGAGCGGGGCTGTGCTGCCGTGAAGCGACGCTGACGCCCAGGGAACTGCTGGGAGGCGGTGTCCCGTGCTGAGACCCCAGTGCTGGAGGGAGGTGAGGAGTGGTGGCGGGAACGGTTTGCAGGAGGTCCGGCTTCTGGTTCCAGCCTGCCCGCTGCTACTGCTCTGCGGCCCGGACCAGAACCCTGCGGCTATCCTTTCCACTGGCGGGCGGTCTTCGAATCAAAAATTCTGAGGTCAAAAGAGCTGGAGGAGCTCAGGCCTGGATAATCTCTGAGTATCCAACCCCTGACCACGATCTGCTTGATGGACCGATGGAGGGAACGGGGTCTGGGAAGGAAAGCGGGACGTGCTCGGGGTCTCCTCTCTTGCTTCTGGCCTCCCAGCGCCTGAAGCAGCCAGGGACGCTCGGAGCTGGAACCTGTTGACTCTATTTGGGATGAGGACGGGTTCGCCCCAGCTGGACTGTGAAGTCGTGGAGGGTCCTGGGGATCGGGAGTCAGAAAGCAAGAGCCCTGTTTAAGTTGCAGGGTACCCGCCAGGCCTCCTAACATGTGTTTCTTCAAGGAGGAAAGGGTAAAATAATATTAAGTACCTCGTTTACCTCTAAGAACTGTAAGCATCAAATAAAGTAGCGTTTTTGAGAGCATTTTTAACGCCTTACAAAACAGAACGAAGGTGCATTTAATCTTAACCGCCGAGGCCTGCGCCACCCTCCCCTAGATCAGGGAGTCCACGTTCGGGCCAGCAGCTGCAGTTTGACGCCCAGCAAGCCCAGCATTGCGTTGCCTTCCGCAGGGGCCCGCAGGCGGACAGGAGGTTGTCATCCTCCAAAGAGGAAAAGAAGACACGGGGGGTTAGGTGCAACTCAGTGACATAAGGTCTGTGCTAAGACCCGTGCCCACACCTTTGTACTTCTTCTGAGGACTGTCCTACCTCTACTGTTTTTAGTTGAGGTATAATTCATACACTGTAACACTCACCTTGAAAGTACACAATTCAGTGGCGTTTAGTACATTCGCACAGTTGTACAACCACCACCACTGTTGAATTCTAGAACGTTTTCATCACTCCAGGAAGAAACCCATACCGTTAACCATGGCCTCTTCCCCAGTCCCTGGCAACCACTGATCTACTTTTTGTCCCTATGTCTTGCCCATTCTGGATGTTTCGTAAAAATGGAATCATACGATGTATGTGTCTGACTTCTTCCACTTAGCATAATGTTGCAACATGAATGAATGTACCCCATTTCCTTTTACGGCTGAAAAATGTTCCATTACATGGATATACCACATTTCCCTGTTCCTGGGTTGGTGGACATTGGGTGGGTCCCGTTCGGGCTAACATGAACCACACTGGGACATGGGCGCGCCAGTTGTTGTGTGGGGAGGAGCTGCAGTGTGGTGCGGTAACTGTTTGCCCTCCTGAGGAGCTTCGCCACGGCGGCCGCGCCGTTTTCCACCCCCAGCGGCAGTGAATGAGTGTTCCCGTTTCCCTCCCTCCTCATCAGCCCCGGCGTGTTAGCCGTCCGTGTGTGTTAGCCGTCGGCAGTGCGTGCACAGTGCACCTCGCCGTGGTTCCACGTGCATGTGCCTGGTGACTAATGACGTAGAGCGTCTTTTCATGCACTCTTCGCCTGTTTGTGTATCTTGCTTGGAGAAATGTCTATTCAGACCCTCTGCCCATTTTGAAATTGGGTTATTTGTCTTTTTACTGTTGAGTTGTAAAACTTCTTTGTATGTTCCGGATATTGGACCCTTAGAAGGTTATGATTTACAGACCTTTTCCCTCTTTCTGTGATTACCTTTTCACTTTAGAGTGTCCCTTGAAGCACAGTTTTTAATTTTGCTAAAATACAGTTTAGTTTTTCTTTTGTTGTTTGTGCTTTTGGTGCTGTATCTGTGAAACTGTCGCCTACTAGAGGTCATGAAAATTTATACTGTCTTCTTCTAGGTGTTTCCGCTTTTGCTCTATAGGTCTTTGATCTATTTCGAGCTCGTTTTTCTCAGTGTACAAGGTAGGAATCTAACTTCATTCTTTTTTTTTCTTTGTGGAAATCTAATTGTCCCAACACCATTTTTTTTTTTTAAAAACTGTTCTTTCACCGTTTAATTTCCTGGTACTCTTGTTGAAAATCAGTTGTTCACAAATGCGTTTTATTTCTGGACTCTCAGTTCCTTCCCATGGATCTGTATGCCTGTCCTTATACTGGTACCACACTGTTTTAATTACTGTTTTGTAGAATGTACTTTTGTTGTGAACGAGTCCTCCAATTTGGTTCTTCTTATTCCAGATTGTTTGACTAGTTCTGGGTCTCCTGCATTTCCCTAGGAATTCTGGGACCAGTCTGTCATCTCCTGTAAAAAGCCGGCGGGGGCTGTGACAGAAGTGCACTCACCCGCACTGTCCGGCAGTTTTGGTGCGCGTGTCATGCACGCCCTGTTTTCATTCCATGCCTTCTTTTGGTGCACGGTACTCGGAACTGTTTTAAATTCCAGTCTGGGGTGGTTCTCTGCTGGTAACTGGAAGCACACCTGGAGAGATGTCCGTTCAGATCTTCGGCGCGTTTCAGCGGGCTGTCTCTTCCTGTCGACGACCTCATTTACCTGTGAGAGTTTGTGGGTTCATTCGGACTTTCGGTATCGTGAAATCATGAGTACAGTTTCAATTCTTCTTTTCCAATCTGGATGCTTTCCTTTTTTTTTTTTGCCCCTTGCCTTGCCTAGTTGCCCTGCCTGGAACTTCCATTAAACTACTGGGTAGAAGTGGCGAGAGCGGACCACCCCGTCTGGTTTCCGACCTTCTGCAGAAGCGGCCGCTTCATGTTAAGTGCGATGTTAGCTGCAGGCTTTCTGTAGATGCCTTTGCTCAAGTGCAGGAAGTTCCCTTCTGTTCCTAGTTTACTGAGTGTGTTTTATCATGAAAAAGCGTCGTATTTTATAAAGCTGCCTTTTTGGTGTTTATTGAGATGATCGTGTTTTCCCCCCCTTTGTATCAATATGGTGTTTTACAGAGATTGATTTTTTTAACGTTGAACCAACCTGTTCCCGGGATGGATCCTACTTGGTCACGTACCCCTTCATTTGATTAGGCAAATGTCTGGAATTTGCAGAGCCACTTTCTCCAAAGAACTAATAGGTAATATTGGTAATTTATATACTTACTTGCTAGGCATCGTGCCAACTGCTTTATCTGCATTTTCCTTGAATCTTCAAAGCAACGACTTCACAAGGGATTATCATCCCCATCTTACAGATGAGAAAAATGAGACCTGGAGCGGTTCCGTGGTTTGCACACTGCTGGTAAGTACTGGATCTGGGGTGCCTGAGAGCCTGCTATACTCTAATGCCTCCTATTCTGACTGAATTGATGGGCTTTCCAAGGTAGGGAGGAGAGAATGGGGACATTCACAGCTCTCTTCGAGTCTGCACACTCAGCCCGTGCCCCGAAACTTTCAATGCCCTTGAACCCCCTCCTCAAAGTGAGAATGTGTGACTTTCTAGCTTGGAGAGCTGCAGACCTATACGCCTCATTGCTTTCTTTCTCATTCTCCAGAAGCACTTTCTCTGGGCCCTACCACTTCCCAAGAGGAAGGCACAGAAGAGGAAGGAATGGTGGCTGGTGTCCTCCGAGCTGGGCCACGTGTAAGTTGGAAATTTACTCTTGAGAGGCAGCCTCTTTTATGGTATTAAGGGGTTTTTTGTTGTTGTGAATTAGAAAAGGAATTCATGTTCATTGTAGAAAACCTGAAAAATATAGAAGACACACACAGCGGTGATACTGAGGGGGACAATGAACGGGCACTTGATTTGTGGGGAGCTGCTGCAAAGGGAAGGAGAACACCCAGGTTTCCGGGTGGCCGGCTGGGTGAAGGGAGATAGTCCTGGGCTGAAAGTAGATGCAGACTTTCTTGCCTCCGCGCCTTTGCTCATGGTACCCCCCCGCCTTGGCTACTGCCTTCTCCTACGAGGCCAGCTCAGCGATTGCTGCTGTGGTCTTCCCCGATGGCCCCTCCCCAGCCCTCCACCCAGGCTTCCTCTGCTGTTGTCTTCTAAGCTGGTCTGCGGTCTCTCTGGCACATTACTACAGGCGGTTGCGCCTGTGCCTGGCTCTCCTGCTGTCCGTGTGCTGTGCAAGCTCACGGGGATATCTAGTAAATGTTCTGAACACATTCAGCTGTTACATTTGTTGGCTAATCTACACCTGATTCCTCTTCGCAGAAACACACATTCTAATTGTGTTTTTTCTCTATTGGCTCTTACTTCCCAAGCAGCTGTTATTTTCTGTCCAATTTCTGTTCATGTGCATACACACATTTTATCTATTCCTATGAAAAGTCTGTCATACCAGAATCATAAATGTGAAGGCGAGACTGCATTTTGTTTATTTCTGTGGCACTATCCAATAGTGTCAGCCACACAGGAAGCACTTTTCCGGAGCTACCCCTGAGTCCTTTCCAAGACCCCTCTCGGCCTGCACACCATCCCCCCTCAGAGCCACCAGCCTCTCCCCACCTCCCTCTCCTCCACCGCTCTCCTAGGGTTACTGGGCGAGAAAAAATGTGCTTCTTGTTTCAGAGATCCTCGCCCTTTGGCAATGTGACGGCAGCTTTCACCCACAAAGAGTGGGGGCGCTCAGTCCCTGCTCCGAGGCACAGGTTCTGGGAGGAGCCACCAGAAAAGTCCAGGAAGTCGGTCCTACTGGGTAAGGAAACCATTTAACACAGAATCTGCTCCCTTCTGAAAGCACGTTGAGTGATCCCGAATTGCTGACACCCTGGAGGGACAGTGTCGCTTCCTCCTTGTGCCCTATTTGAAACGGTCTCTGCGTTCTTGGTGGGAAGGTGTTATCGTTCCCCCCTCCCCGCCCCCCAGGCTGCACCTCATCGCTGTCTTCCCCCCACACCCCAGAGGGTTGCAGTAACCTCCAGGTTGGTTCCCTCCAGTTGCTATTTCCCATCTTTCTAAGTAGCTTGCTTTATGAGCCTGACGACTCCTCGGCTTGACCTCCTCCCTGAGGCTGTTTTCTTCCTGAGATTACACAGAGGGGATAGCCTGTCTTTCTCAGCTGCTGCCTCCCTCACGGCTGCAAGGACAGTGCTCAGCTCCTCTCGGCACGGATGTGTGTCCCCACCCTTTCCTTGATGACTTTCAGGGTCCTCTTGTCCTTGGAGACCTTGGGCAGCCCCATGGCACACCGCTCATGGGGGAAACATACCTCTTGGTGAATGTCCTGCATGAACTTGGTGTGTTTGGTGAGGTGCCCGTGTGGTGGCTGTGCCTGGGGCTTGCTCATGTTCAGTCACCTCATGGCCCTTGTTGAGGCCACAGCCGTAGGGCAGCACGGAGCCATGGCTGCTACAGCTGAGGCTGTTTCGTTAGCTCCTTCTTTCCAGAACTGCTTTACCAGGGCACTGGCGCCACGTCTTACTACTGTATTCCCTAGTGCCCGGCACCATGTAAATGCTCAATACGTATTTGAATGAATGAAACTAATTGACCTGTTTCCGCTCCCCCAAGTTCTGGGTGGCTTATCTTAAAACAAACCTCTAAAGCTCGTTCTTCTCTCCTTGAACAGGACTTCCAGTTTCCCAGCCTGGCATGAACTCGCAGTTAGAACACAGGGAAAGCCCATGGATGCTGCGGGGAGAAGGCCTGCGGAGCACCCGCCCAGGTGAGTGAGCAAGCACCAAGCACCAAGCCAGCCAGAGTCTTGCAAGCAGAAGCCCCTTCGAGGCCCACATTAGTGCATTTGGTAAGGGAACACTGACTGGGGTACCAAGGGGAGACTAGGAATATAGGTGGGGGTGGGGCTATTTTAAATCGGATGATGGGAAAGCCCACTTTGAGGAGGTGACATTGGAGCTGGTATCTGAAGGAAGGGAATAACCAGCCATGTAAATATTGGGTTGGCCAAAAAGTCCATTTAGTAGTTTTCTGTAAAATAAGACACATTTTTCATTTTCACCAATAACTTTATTGATCTAATATTTTATGTCAGATGTTGGCTTCTAGTGAACAGAGGCCAAGGGTACTGGTAAACCTCTTCTAACGCCTAAGACAGTCCCACCGCAAAGATCTGACCAAACTGTCAATAGTACCAAGAAATTCTGCAAACCACTTTTGACGTATTCAGTCAGTGAGAGCACCTTCTCCACACACTGCACAAATCTTTGTGTTTCAGTTGTTTTTACCTTCTTTGAAATAATATAAAGCATAATATGCCAGAAGTGTTGTGTATCTTCTTCCATCTTCAGTATTAAAATGGCTGCACAAAAATTCACCAGTTTTGGCAAGTTTTTTTAAATGCACACTTATATGACAGCTGTCACAATACAATGTAACACAGCTGTTTCTAATGAAGTTAAAGACAACTAAGCACTGCTAGAGCCATCGCAGGGGAAAACTTTCTGGCCAACCCCGTCCTGGGGGAGAAACACTCTGAGCCGAAGCACATGTTGAGGGTTTGCGCTGGGGATGAGTTTGGCTTGTGTTAGGGTTACAAGACGCTGGAACTCACCGAACAAAAGGGAGCAGTGGGCAAGGGCCAGCTCATGGAAGGCTTTGGAGGCTCATGGTAAGGGATTGACATTTTACTCAGGATAGGAAGTCATCGAAGGTTTCAGCAGGGAAGTGACCGTATTTGATTTGTGTTTTAAAAGACAGACTTGAGTAGTAGAAGCTGGGACATCAGCTGAGAATCTGCTGCAGACAGTCCAGTGAGAGAGGGTGATGGGCGGTCAGGAGGATTTGGGATGTATCTGGGTACTAAAGCCAAAAGGACTTGGTAGTGAATTTGATGTGAGAGCAAGAGGCATTAAGGATGACCCTGGCCTGAGAATCTGGATGACTGGGAAAACTGACTGAGACACTGGCTTAAAGGGAAAACCAGCACTTCTGTTTTGGGTGCACTCAGTGTGGGGTGTTGTCAGCCTTACCCAGGGTGCAGCACTCAGAGAGGGGTGGGCTGAGGTGTGACAATTCATGACCATCAGATGGTCTTCAGAACTGCTCCTTTTCCTGTCACTTCCTCAGAGAGAGGCTCAAAGTCATACGTGACCAAACGCAGAGACACTCTCAACCAGAAACGGGGCCTCCGGTACGCATGCTAGACTGGGTGTTAGTGCCCACGATGGTAGTGGGCGTGCAGGGAACGCATCATTCCTCGGGCGCCATCCTGGGTCCATTATGTGCCTCAGCCCTAAAGTAGTCCTCCCAACCACTCTGCATAAGAGCTGCATCCGCAAGTAAGTCCAAAGCGCTGAAAAATTAAGTAACTGGATGAACAGGACAAAACCCCAGGAAAGAACTAAGTGAGATGGAGACGAGCTACCTACCAAATGAAGAGTTCAAAACGCTGGTTGTAGGGATTGCCAAAGAAGCCGGGAGATAGGTGAACTCAGCGAAAATTTTAAGAGATAGAAGGTATAATAAACCAAGGACTGAAGAGTAACTGAAATGAAAATACGCTAGAGGGAACCAACAGCAGACTGATACAAAAGAATGAACTGGAAGACAAGTTCATGGAAATCACCCAATCAGAACAGTAAAAATCAAAGAATTATTTAAAATGAGGAGGTTTAGGGACCTCTGGGACAGTATCAACTGTACCAACATTCACATAATCACAGTGGTCCCAGAAGAAAAAGAAAACCTATGTTAAAAAAAATGACTGAGCCCTGGCTGGTGTAGCTCAGTGGACTGAGCGTGGGCTGTGAACCAAAGAATCACGGTTCGATTCCCAGCCAGGACACATGTCTGGGTTGGAGGCCATGTGAGAGGCAACCACATACTGATGTCCCCCCCGCCCCTTTCTCTAAAAACAAAGAAATAATCTTTAAAAAAATTTTTTTTTAAAAATGACCGAAAACTTCCCCATCCTGGTGAAGGAAACCAACATCAGAGGCTAGGAAACAGTCCCAGACTCAGACAAGATGAATGCAAAGAAGCTGACACCCACACATCGTGATTAAAATGCCAGAGTTGTAGAGAATTTTAAAAGCAGCGAGAGAAAAGCAGCTACTTACATACAAAGGAGCCCCCCAAAAACTACCAGCTGACTTTTCAGAAACTTTGCAGGCCAAAAGGGAATGGTGCAGTATACTTGAAATGATGAAGAAGGGGGAAAAGCAAAAATACTCTACATAGCCTTCATAGTTTCCCAGACAAGCAAATGCTACACCAGCGTAAATACAGGGGTGATGTCAGCATTATGACAGAGACTCCTTTGTATCTCCCCTAAAATTCACATGTCAGACATCTGTAATCCAACAAAGGTTCCTCTTCTCAACACGCAAACATGCCCGAGACGTCTGTGCAGACACTGGAACGCGTAGGGGAGGCCGGCTGGGAAGGATGGGGTCGGTGTCTGCAGATGCAGTGCAGCGACCCCACCTAACACAGCAGCGTTGGTGAAGCGCCACCCCCTCCCACACACAGGCACACGCGCGCACAGAACTCCAGCGGAAGCTAAGAAAGGCAGGAGCCACATTGGTACCCGTGAATCTGGCTCCCTCACCCCACCCCCTGGTTGCAGCAGAGCCAGGTGCAGCAGCAGACATGTGTCTCACAGCACAGCAGTGCTGGCGGCCAGCAGGAACACAGAGGCAGCCCTGCAGGCCCGGAACCCAGCTGCTTCCCCCACGTGCACCATAGTGGTTATGCCCCTCGACTGAGGCCACCCAGGCACAGTGGGGACACCTGCCATGAGCCCCAAAGCACAAGTAGTGCAAGTAAGCAAAAACAATGAAAATCTGCACTATGCCTCACCTTCTAATGGCAAAGAAAACACAGACCTCTAATGATCAACCTGTTGAACAAATCCTTAGGATCAAAACAGTATCTAAACAGTCACTCTCTCAAACACACAGCTGGAGGAACAATCCATCAAGTACCATGAACAACCAAGGTAACAAGGTAACTTCCAAGTTTCTAGAAACCAGTCTGAAAGTGGAAGGCTGATTTTCAAGATTTCTGTTGTGAAACTCAACGATATACAAGAAAACTTGGAGGTACTTTAGTAAAGTCAAGAATAAAATTAATGAACCAAAGGAATACTTTACCAAAAAGACTGGAACTATAAGGAACCAAATTCTGTGGCTGAAGAACTATCAATAAATGATATGGGGTATACATTTAAAAAGCACTGGAAACATTAGCAGACCAGTGTTAAAACCAGTGAAACTGAGTTTTAAAAAGAACTCTATTGACAACTGAGTCCAAAAGAAAGAGCTACATAAGGACAATGGATATCTCAGAAAAAAACAAG
The DNA here is from genome assembly GCA_039655065.1 of Glossophaga mutica. Taxonomy (NCBI): domain Eukaryota; kingdom Metazoa; phylum Chordata; class Mammalia; order Chiroptera; family Phyllostomidae; genus Glossophaga; species Glossophaga mutica. The sequence goes on from CM077305.1 coordinate 212,817,140, forward strand.
GGAACAGAAAGCTTGTTCAAAGAAATAATTGAGAAGAAACCTCACAAACCTAGGGAGAGAACTAGACAGCCAAGTACGAGAAGCCACTAAAAAAATATGAAATTATCTCAATGCAAAATGACCTCCAAGATGCATTAAAATTGTCAAATGCTAGTGATAAAGAATTTGCAAGGCAGCCAGGGGAAAAAAGAATGTAACCTACAAAGGAAAACTCATCGCATTAGCCTCAGAGTCCTGAGTAACCAGACAAGCCAGAAGAGAGTGGAGTGGAGTATTTAAAATACCGAAAGAAACCACTAGCCAAGAATGTAGCCAACAAAAATTATCCGTGATAGGTGAACGGGTGAAGATGTAATACATATATACAATGGAGTATTTGGCCACAAAAAATAGCATCTTGTCATTTGCAAGGATATGAATGGACCTACAAAGTATTATGTTAAGTGAAAAGAGAGGAAGACAAATACCAATTGATTTCACTTTTATGTGTAATCTAAAAAACCAAACAAGTAAACAGAAAGAAACCAACTCACAGATACAGAGCACAAAGTGATGGTTGCCAGAGGGGAGGGCGGTGGGGGCCAGGCCAAAAAGGGGAAGAGGAAGTGCGAACCCGCAGTCACCAAGTCAGTCACTGGGGTACAAAGTACAGAATGGGGGGTAGAGTCAGGAACTGCATGGTGACGGATGGTTAGACTGTGGCCATTACTTTGTAAGGCATATAAATGTTGAGTCACTGTGTTGTACACCGGAAACTAATATTGTAGATCAACTATAAAAATAAATGTTAAGAAATCATTGGGAAAATACTCTCTACTAAAAATAACACTGGTTCAGTTAAGTTTAGAAAAGAATAAAAGATCAAGATCCCCCACCCTCCCACGACACAGAGGGAAACCCAACTCTTCATACCACAGGACACAGTAAGCGTGGTTTTACACACTCCTCCTCCACTCAGCAGCACATTTCTATCACTGGTATTCTCTGAAAGGTTTCTGTAACTGAAAGCACAGATAAGTATTAAAGGAAAGAGTGTTGTCCCTAACCCCACCACGGGAAGACAATACAGCCTACACTCCCGTGTTACCATCTTTCCAGCGGATTTCTGTGAATTTCACACATGACTCTCAGCTGCTGAGAGAGACCCTTGGTTGGCTGTGCTGTGGTCATCCCCTCATCCTTCAATGTTTAGGGGTTTGCTTTTCTTTTGACAAGACGATGCTGTGACAAGTGCCTGTCGCAGCTCTGTGTCCTTTCTCAGTGGTGCCTCAGGGCAAATGCTCACAAGTGGAATTCTGAGGTGGATGATTTACAGGCTGCACATGCGCAACCATGTTGTTTTCCAGAACGGCCCCAACTCATGCAGCTGCACCCACATAGGAGATGCCCTGTGGTACGGCACTCTCACCAGTGCTAGAATTAAACTTTCTTTTTTAATCTTTAATTGAAAAAGTGAAAAAATTCATGATCAGCCTTTTAAAGTGAGTTGTTTAAGCCTGGTAAGCAGATTGCCCAAACCACCCTGAGAACTGCGAGGCCGAGGAGACAGCTGAGACAGCCCCGAGGAGTGTGGGCAAGGAGCACTGCACGTGAGGTGGAGAACCAGGGCAGATCCGCCCCTCTGCAGTTTAGGGAAGGGGTGAACGTCTCTGAAACGTCGTCTCGGCCGTCACTCACAGTTTGGAACAGGAATGTGAACCAGTCACATTCCGGGTGGAAGGAGGTGAGGCACCAGACCTGTCTGCCTCAGGGCTCAACCGAATTCCTTCCATCTGTTGTATTTTATTTAGTAGCATCTTTCCTTCCACCAAAGGAATTTTTAAAATTGTCTTTCTAAAATTTTTTTTTAGACTGGAAGACAGTGTCTGAGTCACTGCCAGAGCCAAATGTTTGTGAAGAATCATCCCAAGACACAAGGGCAGAGCTGCCCCCTGGGGAGTCCGACCTTAGGACCTGCGAACTGGGGAAGAGCTTCAACCCGAGGCCAGTCCTTTCCCCACAGCAGAGAGTTCCCACGGAAGTGAGAGCCCGTAAACGGGAAACACACACGAAGAGCTTCGGGAAGAACTCAGACATCATCGGATCTCACGGAGCGAAACCGTACACGTGTGACGAGTGTGGCAAAGCCTTCAGTTACTGTTCTTCCCTCTCGCAGCATCAGAAGAGCCACACCGGGGAGAAGCCGTATGAGTGCAGCGAGTGCGGGAAGGCCTTCAGCCAGAGCTCCTCTCTCATCCAGCACCAGAGGATCCACACCGGGGAGAAGCCTTACAAGTGCGGCGAGTGTGGCAGAGCCTTCAGCCAGAATGCAAACCTCACCAAACACCAGCGAACTCACACCGGAGAGAAGCCCTACAAGTGCACGGAGTGTGGGAAGGCCTTCAGCGACTGTTCGGCCCTTGTCCAGCATCAGAGGATCCACACCGGGGAGAAGCCCTATGAATGCAGCGACTGCGGGAAGGCCTTCCGCCACAGCGCCAACCTCACCAACCACCAGAGGACCCACACCGGGGAGAAGCCCTACAAGTGCAGCGAGTGCGGGAAGGCCTTCAGTTACTGTGCTGCATTCATCCAGCACCAGAGGATCCACACGGGGGAGAAGCCTTACAAGTGCAGCGCGTGCGGGAAGGCCTTCAGCCAGAGCGCCAACCTCACCAACCACCAGAGGACCCACACCGGGGAGAAGCCCTACAAGTGCAGAGAGTGCGGGAAGGCCTTCAGCCAGAGTACAAACCTTATCATCCACCAAAAGACTCACACTGGGGAGAAGCCATATAAATGTAACGAATGCGGGAAGTTCTTCAGTGAGAGCTCAGCCCTTATTCGACATCACATCATTCACACCGGAGAAAAACCGTACGAGTGCAATGAGTGTGGCAAAGCATTTAACCAGAGCTCGTCCCTCAGTCAGCATCAGAGAATTCACACTGGGGTGAAGCCCTACCAGTGCGGGGAGTGTGGGAAGGCCTTCAGATGCAGTTCAGCTTTCATCAGACACCAGCGACTCCATGCCGGAGAGTAACTGGGAACAGGGCCAACGGGGATGGGGCCCAGACAGGGGATTTGGAAACCTCGGATTTTCAATGCGTATCAGTCACATGCTTCTGTACCTTTAACAGTCACTATTTGATGTGGAAGGTCTCAGCTTTTCCTTCTTAGCATCTTCTGTAAGCTCAAACAACCCAAGTGAAACTCCTAGTTACCCATGTTCAGTGGGCCAAAGTGCTTTTTGTATAGCAAGCACCCCAGAACCCTTGGTTCATAAGGCTGTGTTCAAACCCACGAAAACTGGGCTCCTGCCCAAGGTTGGGTGTTCTGACGCTGGTTCTCCCCTTGATGACTGGCGTTGCAAAAGAACAAATACTGGCCAGGAAGGAGCGTTTCTCTATTATGGGGTCAGGATCTGATTTGGGTAAGTCAAGTCAAGTGAGAAAGGGATCCTAGGGCCAACCACTGAACACGAAAATCTCACTGGGGGTGGGGGCAAGGGAAAATCTGCACAGCTGCTCGCATCTCTCCGTAAGGCACGTTTTCTACGGAGGCCCTCACAGGGAGGGACAGCTGATGACAGGCCTACGCTTTCCCTGGGTCAGAGGCAGGTGGGTCATAAGCCATTTCCTTTTCTGCTCTGCTCTGACCGGGGTCCGACCCAACTGGTGCATTGCGTCAGCAGGTGCTCTTCCCCGGTCTTTGGTTAGGGTAGCTGCTGGCTTCAGGGACAGACTTCGCATTACTGGCCATCTGCTGCACGGGCAGCCTTTGTCCATTATCCTCACCCAAGGCCGCGGGATTTGACTCCTCCGGTGACCTGACACATGGCCTGGAGTACTTTTTTCCTTCACTCATCTTTCAACTCAACAGCAGTTTGTTCTCCAGCCCTGACTGCACCTGGGATGGTTAAAATCCACCTACTAATGGGAGAGCAGAGAAACAACTAATGGCAAGGAAATGAAGTTCTTGGGTTAGTTATTGCCACTTCCTTTAGGATACTGACAAGAAGCCCCTTCTCCTTCCAAGTGGTGCTTCAAGCTACTCAGTTGAGGCTTATTCCAGTGCCCAAGGGTCCATCCCTTGCATGTCTCAAAAAGGGAAAGGGAGCAGTAAGCTCTTGAAGTGATTCAACAGGAACAGAAGGGAAACTGAGGAAGAGGCTTGGGAAAAGTTGAAAACGTAGATCGGATGGCAGTCTGTTACGGTGTAAGGCAAACAGGCTCAGAGAACAGTGGGGCTAGCCCGCAGCCAACTTTAGAAGTATACCTGACCCACACTTCCACATAAACTCAGGACTGATCAAGGACTCACAATAAAAGTCAGGTTTCTTTGTTGTCCCACCAATAAGCCCCAGCTATGCACCATATTGGACACCAAAACCTTGAATTCTGGGCCCTGGGCCCCAACCCACCAAATAATTTGGTCTGGGATAAAGTACTTCATTCCCAATGGGCTTGCACTGAGCTGTAAGTTTTCCTTCTGGCCAAGAACTAGTTATGAAAAGCTCTACCAACATTTCTACAAACAGTACTGAGACTTCCTTTCTAGATGGCTTCCCTGAGCTAGTCCCATAGAGGGCAGAAATCTGTTACCTACAATGAGCTTACTGTCCAGATTGCTACTCCCACAGGTTCGCCACGTGGGCCCCACTAACCACCACCCGACCACAAAGGACTTAGCTCCCCCCAGGGAAAAGGCCACATCAAAGTCCACTGATTGTTAAGTGATCTTTAATTGAAATAGTTTCCTTTGTAGTTCTTAACTCTGTGGGAAAGAAAAAAAGAAATCCTATCAGTGATAGGACCAAAAAAAAAAAAAAAAAATCTGATTTCTCTCCCACTACTGACCATTTCTAGAACTTTCCAGATTATCTCTATAAATACATTAGCTCCCCCACCTTTCACCCTGATTCTAAGCAAACAAAATCGATGCACAAGTCACTTACAGCCGGGCACTCCACTGCACCGCTGTTGATGTCATCTATGATGTCGTGAGGGTGGCGGCCGTCGACGTTGCAGCCCACAGACTGGGCCGTCCCCAGGATCTCTTTAATGGTCCCTGTGTTTAAGCCAAGAGGCATCAGGCGCGCTGTCAGCCCCACGCAGTCCTTAAGATCCTATCTGGACAGGCCTTTTGAGTTTGACAGTAGGGAGGAGGAACACCCCCGACTCCCTGGTCCAGAATTCAGTGCTCAGTTTAGTTCTGTGAGCCCTCAGTGCAGTCTCCGCCTGCAATCTCCACCCCCAGGTTAGACACTTCTGGTTCTTACAGAATAAAGTCTCCTTTCGGGAGGGAAAATGCCCCGTATCACAGGGAGGCGCCACGTTGCCCTGCTCTTACCAGAGAGTTCTCTAGCCAGAGAGCGGTGCCGCATCTGTCGGGCAATGCTGACGATCTCATCAAAAGTGATATTCCCACTGTGCTTGACTGCAGGAAAAAAACACAGCAAAAGCTTCATCACAACCCAGCGCCGGATCAGTCCCCGTGTCCTCCCCGAGCCCTCTGCGAGGCTGTTCCCATGCTTTCGGCACAGAGTTACCCACATGAAGAGCAACCCTGTTTCCTAAGCTGGGGTTTGGTATCAGCTCACCACTGGATTGCACCAGCCAACCGCAAACTGGTCAGGTGCAGTGGCGGGTGGCTGACGGCAAATCGCAGTTTTTGTTAAGAGACTCTTTCAGAGGTGACGGAAGACCTGCGTAAGTCACTGGGGTGAAGCTATTTGGGCCGTCGTCCAGCTCAGAGCTGCTTCACCCCGCCTTTTCCCTTCCGCACAGGCACTGCCTGGCGCCATCGCCAGGTCTCGTTAAAGAAAACGTGCAGCTGCATACCAAGCATTCACGCAGACAACGCCACTCACAAACCACTCGGGTTCCCAGGGAAAAGCCCACTCACTGTTTTTCTGCTTCTTTCTGTCTCGTGGTGGTTCTTTGAGGGCTTTGATGATCAGGGCAGAGGCAGAAGGCACTACCTCAATCTGCAGAAGAGAATCTCAGTGTGAGTACACCCTCCCCGACCCTCCAATTGGGACTGCAGTGCCATGCAACTTGGTTTTTGAAGACCACGGCCCAGACACACTGGACGCGCTCTACTTTCTCAAATTATTTTCACCAACAGAAACATGTCCTAGCCTCAGAGACATTAAGTCATTTTCCCAAAGTCACACGAGTGACAAGAGTTAATATTTAAGTATGTCTTTGACCTTGATCCATGCTCTGGAAAAAGCCTTCCCCAAATAAAACTGCCCTCACCACTACTGGCAGGTGGCCATGCCAGCAAAAACCTCCCACCCAGGAATCCCAGACAGCTGCTACCCCTGCCCTCCCTCAACCCATGTACCTGAGCCTGTCTGTTCTGAATGGTCAGTTTCACGGTGATCCTCAGACCCTTCCAGTCACCGGTTGCTTTGGCGATGTCGTCACCAACCTTTTTTGGAGACTGCAGAAATAAAATGTGTAATCAATCACATTGTGCCCCAAGTTTAAACAGCCTGAAACCCTGCCCTGCCTTTCTTACTTGGCAAGACCCCAATCTTCCTCGTGGAGCACACACCTGTACCTTCCCAATCAAGACATGAGGAGGCTCAGGGTGAGGTTTGTTTAGGGCTGTAAGCTGCAAGCCCAGGGCCACAATGGGGAAAGTCACTCTAAGGACCTATGTGCTAACGTAGGTAGGAACTTTCAACCAGGGTTACAGTCCAATCACCTGGAGGTCTTTACGCTATCAGCCTCCTGTGTCATCTAATCCACATCAACCTACCGGGCTGCAAGCCTGAGCACGTGTTACTTTAGGATTTCCTAGTGACCACCAGGAAACAGACACATGCACGGGTGCCAGCTGAGCTACAGGCCAAGAAGAGCACTAAGACACGGGGCAAGCAAGACTGCGGGGGTGGGGCGGTGGGGGAAGACCACTCAGGAGAGGGGACCACTGTGCAAAGAATAAAGGCCTAACGGCGTTTAGGGAAACCCAAGTTCAGTAAAATGGAAAAGCAGCCAAATACAGCTAGTCATAGTAACCAGCTGGTTCATAGCAAAGAAGGAAACACAAGCTATTACAGCCTTCACCGGAAGTTTCACCCCCGTCCCATTCTATGCTCCTACCGGCGACAGGCCTGCTTCCCTCACTAGAAAACACGGGCTGTGTCACCAAGCCGCGCGACTTCAAAACCCTCACTCAGCCTCTTCCAGCCTATCCCACAGATACACCAACAGCGGCTGTTATGAGGCCGTGGAGACTTTGTAAATGCTTCAAGGTCTTCGGTCCGCCTTTCACTTACAACCTTTCCACCGCACCTAGTGCCGATTCAGTGAACCAGGGGTCTGGCAGGGGATGGAAATCCGCCATTCCCAATGGCACCCCAGGTGCAGTCGTGTTTGACAAGCCACAGCAGGAAAGAAGCGCCCCTCCCCGAAGGTAACTTACCAAGCCCAAGGGGCCGATCTTGGGGGCCAGGGCGGACGTGGCACCGACTTCCCCGCCGGTGCACCTCAGGTAAACTGGGAGGAAAAAAACCGGTGAGGGCCTCTGCAGAGCTCCAGCCACAGCCCTCTCTGCACTTCGTTCCGGGGCTGGCCACAGCGCCAAGGGCCGCAGGGAGAAGCGAGGCGGGCCACCCCTTCCTTGGGCGCGCGCCGCTCCAAGCACCACGTGGGACCAGCGACCTTCGGCTGGGCCACCGCTGCGGAGGCCCGGACGGCGCCGGCGTGGAAGCAACCAGACCCTGCCGGCCAACCCAGCCTACGGGGGAAAGGGCCCGCAGACCAACCTTACCCTAAGGCGTGCGGGCTGCAAAGCCACCACAGGTCTTCCGGTCCTCCCTCCCCATTTACAGGTGGGCAAGCTGAGGCCCAGAAAGAGTGAGCGACTCGGCCGGGGCTTCGCAGCGCCCTGGACGCGGCACCGCAAAGGCCTCGACTAAGCAGCAGCTTTTAAGCGCGATGCAGTAAAAGGCAACAATTGCGGAGGGGCCGCAGGCCCGACGGGCTGAGCGGGGAAGGGATGCTCCATCCCGCAGCCCCGGCCACATGTAAGACACGCACCGACTTTGATCTCGTTGGGGTCGAACTTCGGCGGCATGGTGGAGGCGGCTGGTGTCGGATGAACCCGGATTCGGGACGACCGAAGAAAGTTGCACCTTCGCCTCCTCCGAGCCGAAAGCCGAAAGACCGGAAAAGCTTTCAACTACGCCGGATATAGGCAGGAAAACACGGCTGTCGCGAGAACCGCTGTCTCCGCCCAGCCTCTCAGCGACGCCCTTGTCGCCATGTTGCTTGTGGGCAGATGCCAGAGGCTGACGAGTGGAGGAAACCGGCACCGCGGTGAGCTGTGACTAGGGGCTCGGGAGGGGCTACAGGGCAGTTAGCCCAGGGGAGGCAGACAAGAGAGGGCTGCTCCCAAGATCTCGGCCCCCCTGTTCCTCATTCTCCCTTATCGTGAGGCTCACCCCACGGTCCTGTCATCCAGTCCCGGAGCCCCGCCCCTCCGCCGAAAGGTCCGCACACATTACAAGACCTCAGGTCCACAGCGATCCCGGCCCCCCTTTTAACTCCCTCGTGATGTGAGCATTTAGTTAGCAAAACCATTTCGTTCGGGTCCAAATCCGTTTTAAACTCTAATTCTAAGATTCTGCGGTCCTCAGAGTCTCACACTTCGTCATCCTGTTCTGCATGACTTTCCGAGATCCTGAGTTTCGGTCCCCAGCTCCTGCGTCTGGAGACCTGTCTCTCCGGATCCACCGGGGCTCGTTCCAGGTGGTCTGCGACCCGGCGTCCGTGACCAAGCCCTACAAGTGACCGGTCTGCCTTTGGGTTCACCCTCGGAAACGAACGTCGGGGACCTGCCCACCCCCAAAGCCAGGTCAGGCACCCCCCCATTCCAGCCAGGGGAGGACGGGTGTGGTTCTCCGCATCTAAACTGGAGGTCGGGGAGGGGATGGGTGCGGGATGGACATAGGGAGCGGGCTGGGAAGAGCTGATCTGGGAAGCAAGAGGGAGAGATGGTCATTGTGGAGGAAGGGGAGAGGCGGTGAGAGAGCGTTAGTCATTGAGGAGCGGAAGGGTAAGAGCTGGTCATCAGGGAAGGATCGGGGAGGGCTGTTTTTAGACTATGCTCCATCCCTGCAGGCAGGTGGGGTGAGCGACCGGGGGTCTGAGCCGGCTCTGCAGTCTGTCTCGCACGGCTCCCCAGACAGCCCACGCCCCTGTGGGCGGAGACCTGTGATCTCTACCCCACCCCCTGAAGACTGGGAGTCTAGCTCCTTAAACTGTAGGAGGCCCCGAATAAACGTTTGTTAGGTGGGTGGGGCTCCGTGGCTAACAACCATTGAGCGCTCATTATGCGCCAGGTACGGTGCTTTGGGCTTTACGAATATGAAGTCACTGGATCCTCATAGAACCAGCTGTTGGTAACATTATTACTCACACTTTACAGATGAGGAAACTGAGGCTCAGAGAGGTGACCCAAGGTGACATGGTTAATGGGTGTTAGATCTGGGATTTCAGTCCAGTTATATTTTGTTGCAAAGCCCCTGCTATTAACCGGAAGTGTCCCTGGATTGCTTCCTGGCCCATCCATATCTGACAGAGTGCTGATAGTTGCAGATCCTGCGCAGGCAGTGAGTGCCTGGCTTCTGAGTTTGGGGCGGTGTACTTGGTGTACTTAGCACACGCTAAGAGTTGGGCAGTTCTGCAGGACCAGGAGTTCAAAGGGCAGAATTCCAGACTGGTTTTGCTACAATCCAGCCCGAGTAACCAGGTCACTGAACTCAGTGATCATTCAGTCCCATCGCTATAAACAGGGCTGTGGTGAGAATCACGGAAGAATACCTGTGAGCGTGGTAAGGCACCTGAGAATTGCTTTCAGATTTTTATCTTAAAAATCTCTTTGGTTATGATGTAGTGAAGCTCCCCAAGGTCACGGCTGGCTGATGTCATGCCGTGTTTGATTTGCTAATGCCACTCTGAGAGTGTTTCAGAGGCTGGAAGTGATTCGTCAGGCCGGTCTGTTCGAGTCCTCATAGAGCAGCCTCAGAAAGGACTGAGGAAGCTTTTCTAGGTCTCTCCCTTGTCTAATGTGCAGGAGAGATGGGAACCTCGAATGGGATAAAAGTATGCCAGGGTCTCACGGTGGCCAGTGGAGAATGTGGGCCCGAAGCCCGGTCACTGGCTTGCTGTTGTGCTGTTCCCACCACGTACTGGCACTAAGCACCTGCCATGCCTGGCTCAGGACAGAGTGATGGTCGAGACGAGCACAGCCCCCGCCCTCGTGGAGCTGACAGTCCGGCAGATCAGCCACATGCTGTGTTGCCGGTGCTGCCTGCCCTGGGTGCCGAGGGGCTGCGACAAATGCCCCAGGCCCCAGCTTTTCTCCCATACCCTAGTGTCGTGAAGATTGCTCCGGGAAAAGGGAAGGATGCCACTCTTCTTCCGGAAGCGGAAACCCAGCGAGGAGGCTCGGAAACGCCTGGAGTACCAGATGTGTCTGGTGAGGGAAAACAGGTTTCCTGAGTTCACCCCCATCAGCGCCTCTGCCCCCTGAAGCAAGGCTCCGTGCCCCCACCACCCCCCACACAAGCCATGCTCCCTCCCCTCCGCCTTCCCCACTCCCAGAGGAAGCCTCGGACTTAGGGCAGAGCCCGGAGGCTGCCTGGCAGGCGCTCAGGTGCCCTGTAATTCCCTCCATAGACCGGTTACACCTGTTGTTACTTGTTCGTTTGCTCTTCCTGCTGGCCCTCAAGGCCCTTTAAAACAGGGATTGTTGGTCCAACTACGAAGTGGACTAGCTGGACCAGATGCTGTCCATGAGTCCCTTGCAGATCCTTAACCTATGTTTCTTTGCCTGGTTCGTCCACTCTGCGAGGACGTTTTGTTTAGAATATAAGAATTGCTTTTATCCTTAGGCAAAAGAAGCTGGAGCAGATGACATCCTTGACATCTCTAAATGTGAGCTCTCAGAGGTAAACAGGGATGGTGTTCTGGTTGTGAATTTGATCTATCCTTTTTTTTTTTCCTTGAATCACATGTCCCTGGGAAAGAGATGTGGACTAGGGCTTTCAAAAGTCCAGAATCACTAGCCAAGAGATGTTTCCTTAGATTTTGTTCTTGTCCGAAAGAACTGAGATGATCTTTGGTCTCAGCATAGTCTTTGAGAGTCAGGAGTCTACTTAGAAAATGTCCGCAGATTCCTAGGAGAGCCTGGGTCTCTCTGGCCAAACCACCCCTGATAGAACTGATGATGGGGATGGGCTGGGCGGGCTGGGGCCGGGCTGGGGCCGGGCGGGGCAGTCTCCTGCCAGCTGATTCTGATTGGGAGGGCTGCCCATCCCCCCAGAACCACTCCTCCCCAACCCCTCCCCGGGTCTCCACATCAGCGCCTTGCGCTGTTGGCCTCCTGCCCCGTCCCTCCGTCCCTCCATCCCTCCCTCCCGTGTGGGCCGCTCAGGAAACAAATTAAAAACTGGCAGGTGGGGAGGCACTGACTCTTCTTTACTTCATCTTAGATTCCATTTGGGGCTTTTGCAACATGCAAAGTTCTGCAGAAGAAGGTGAGATGGGTTGTTTTCCCCGCAGGTGTGCTCGTTTGAAGTCCAGTGGGACTTCTAGGAGCTCTCTTGCTGCTGGCATCTCTGTGTCCTCCCGCTCGCACCCTGTCAGCCTGAGGCAGGTCTCCCCACAGCTAAGGAGAGCCGGCCTCCATGCAGGCCAGCCCCAGCTCACATCCTGGCTTCGCCCCTCGTGACTTGAGCAACTTCCTTAAACCCTGACATCTCCGTTTCCTCATCTACGACGTGAACACATTCACCGCTTTACTCGCACAGAGCTGCAGTGAGAATCGTATGAGTGACAGGTGGAGAGGCAGAGACAGATACAAACGCGCAGAGTGCAATGCCTGCCTCATGGTCAACCTGAGCACCCCCATTGTTATGAGTGATAAAAACTACACTCCCCTCATTCTGGTCACCCCGGGGAGAGTAAGAGTGTAATGAATGATGGTCCAGAGAGTCTTGGCAGCTCCGAAGGCAGCTACATAAGAGTATTCTGCTCCCCTTGTCTAGGGAAGGTGGGTGAGAAGTGTCTCACACCAACAGAGCAGTGAGCTCCTCGGCACTGGAAGCATCCATGCAGGGGCCGGTGCCTAATAGAAACAACACAGATTGAGCCCTGGCCGCTTGCCGGCCCTGGGCCGGGGGCTTTTTGGCCGTTAACTCGTTAATCATCATGGCAGCCCTCAGAGATCAGGCCAATGGCACGGGGAGGCCGTCTCAGAATGGAAGGTAGAATTAACCCTCCAAGGTCCCTTTTACCCTTGAAATTCTGGGTCTGAAGGACATCTGATTCCTCTGGGATCCCATCCCCCTCCGCCCTGTGGTGTTTGGGAGAGCAGAGAGGGCTGGGCAGGGCAAGGCAGGTGAGGCCCATGTGCCTGCCCTCGGCCTTCCCCACTTCCTGCGCTCCCACCTGACGCACCTGGCACACATCTTTCCCACACAGGTGTTTATTGTCCACACGAATTACCTCACTTCCCTGCTTCCGAAATCCTGCAGCCTCCAGAGTCTCATAACCATCAAGGTACTGGGGCCCTTCTCCCAAGCATCGGGGACTCTGCCTGGTGTTCCAGGAGGCAGCCACGCATCCCTCGGTTAAAGCTGATGGAAGATGGACTTAATGCAGTAATCGATATGGGGTTTGATCACCATGGTTTATTGGGCACCTACTACGTGCTGGGTGTGCGGTGGGGTTAGGAAGAGAAGCAGCCGCAGGCCCTGCCCTCGGGGAGCTGGCCCGCAGGTGAAAAGACAAACCACAGGCTGGCCGCAGGCAAACTAGCAGAGAGCAGGGAACCCGATGGTCCCAGACGAACTGGAGCAGGACAGACCCCGGGCACCGAGTGGCCACTGTGTGAAAGCCTGGTGACCCAGGGCGACTGCCTCCTGACCGTCAGGAACAGGACTGGGCCGTCGAAGTCACAGCACGGGAGCTGAGACCGCAGGACTGTGCCACGTGGCCATAAGTGGTGGCGGCAGGCGTGTGCACTGAGAGACAAGACGTGCAGCCTGGGCCGCCGAGTGCTCGTGAGGTCAACTCTGCTGTGCGAGGGGCCGGGGCAGTTTTCCCTTCTCTTCACTACCACCCAGCACAGGCTACCTTTGCAGTCAGAAAAAGGTGCCGTTAGCGTTTTTAGGGTTCACGTAGACTGCTATCTCAAATGTACGTATGGCCTAGGTGCACACGCGTGTGCGTGTCCCTCCACACCCGTGTCCGTATCGATGTTCCTCCCCTACGCCTTTGTGCTCATTTTCACTGTTAAAAAAAATTAACAAACACAGGTGAGCAGAAAATGAGGAAAATCGTATGTGATTTCATCCTCCCGAGAGCCACTATTGATATCTGATCGCATAGTTAGTAGGCATTTTCCATGCAAATGTGTATTTATACCGTGAGGATTTTTTCTCTTTAACAAGTAAATATCTGTGCATACTTTTTCACTCAACAGTTAAAGTAAGTATTTGACAAATGAAAGGATGCAACGGGAGAACATTCTGGAAAAGGAAACGAGGTGGAATGGTAGTTTAGTTGGAGGGGAAAGGCTGGGTGCTCCGTCGCAACACCAGGGGCCCGAGGCGCCTGCGCGTTCTCGCCTCTCAGGAGCCTGGAGTCGAGGGGCTGTCTCCGTCGGTCGCTGTTACTCGGTGCTGAGCTTGTCGTCCTTCCGCAGGTGCTGGATCTTCATCATAATCAGCTGACAGCCCTGCCGGAGGACATCGGGCAGCTGGTGGCCCTCCAGGTAAGGCCGCAAGAAACAGAAAGCCCACTTCTGGTCGCCTCGGCGAGAGAACGCAGCCACCCAGGCCTGGGGCGTTCTGGTCGTGCCCTGGCCGGGGAGGCACTGGGCGCTGGCTCCCCTGCCCCTTAGCTGTGTCGACACCCAGTGACACCCTTGCGATTGCAGCCTGGGCTGCGGGTGTCCCCCTACCAGATTTTTGGCTTGTCCTTTTTGGGATTTTATCGTGAGCTTCCACAACTTTACAGAAAAGACCACCGGTGAGTTCACCTTTTAAAATGCCAGATTCAGCGTTCGGACTCACCGTCTCCCTTCTAACCCTTGTCAGCCCCCCTCCGTTTGTCCAGTGCTGACAGCTGAGCATTCCCCTTGCGTTGTCTCCTGGGGAGGCGGGTGCGGACTGTCCCCCTTTTGCAGAGGAGGAAGCCCCTTTTTCCTTCACACTTGAAGTCCCTTCTCTCCATCGAGCCCAGTCAGACCCTGTGTGATGCATCCACCTGTCTCTCCAGCCTCCCGTCCTGCTCTCTGCCCTTCAGTCCCTGCAGTTGGCCCCTAACACCCTTCTGTCCTTCTGTCCCCACCCACCTCTCCGCAGGGCCTTCCCCGCAGCCTGAGTGGCTTATCGCTCAGCCCACGTACCCCTGAGGATCCTCCCCAACCTCCCTGTCTCAGTAGATCTACCTTATTTGCCTCTGCGTCGACCCCAGATTACCTCCCCAAGAACACTAATTGCAATGTCATTACTAATGATGTGTCTCCTGGCTTGACTCTCTCCCCTGCTGAAACACAGCCCTGGGGGGCCGTGCCCCCACCTAGCACACTGCCTCACACGTGGAGGAGACTAATGACTTGAGTGAACAACCCTACCACGTGGGCGATGCTGCCCCATCTTACCGCAAAGAAAACTGCCCGGAGAGATGACTGTAACTTGCCGCAGTCCCACAGAGAGCATGTGGCAGAACAGAAGTAATTGCCACCACTTAGAGAGAGCCACAGTGAATATGTTGGTGTAGGATCTTTGGGGACATTTTCAATATGCACATTTTTATAGAATTGCTGCATCCACTGTTTTGTAACTTTTGGATACCTGACAATCACCCATAACCATCCTTTGGTTCATCAAATATTCATCTGCCACATTATTTTCCATGGCTGCCAGTTTCCCACTGTATCCATGGTTAACAGCGACTTAGCTCATCATCCTGCTGGCAGGTGACCACGTCCTGGAGGGAGCGCAGCCTCCGGAATCCAGCAGGCCCAGGTTCTGCCGCGGCCCCAGCAGCCGCAGCCTCGGAGTTTGGGCAGGTCCCACTGCCTCTGTGAGGCTTAGTTCCTTCTGACAGCGCGTTAACTAGGTCCTTGTCACAGCTGCCTCCGCCGGATCCCTAACCTCTTGGTCCACTCCTCCCTCCCTCCCTGACCGTGGGGCCGTTGCCGTGCATTCTGTGGTCTGTGCAAGTGGTAGAGCCTCAGCCAGAACCGGCCCAAGGTCTGGCTGTGCTCTCTTGGACACGTGATTTCACTGGTCCAGGCCTCAGTTTTCTCATCTCTCAGATGGCATCGTAGCAAGCTGTGCCTTCCTCACGAGGCCATCGGGAGGAGGGAGAGCTGTGTGTGTAGCGTCCGGATGATTCCGGGCCCGAAGCAGGGGCACCACCATTGTCTGTATGTGGGGCCTCATAATGTTTCCCTCTTTCTCAGGTATTGAACGTGGAAAGGAATCAACTGACGCATCTCCCACGTTCTGTTGGGAAACTGAGCCAGCTCCAGACCCTCAGTGTGAAAGGTAGGCGCCAAGAAGCCCTGTCCGTGGGACCCTCGGTCGGCTCCGTCCCAGCCAGCATCCGCCTGGGAGCCGTGGAGCACGAGGGCAGGCCGTCCCCAGCTGTCACTGTGCACTGGACTGACCTCCTGTCAGGGCGATCCGTCACCGTGGCAACCACAGATAGGCGCTTGTGGGCAGGAGGGCAGACGGCATGGACAGCTAGGCCTCTGGGACGCCATCGCTTGCATCTGTAACGAAGAGTATGGGGGAGAGCGGTGCCCTGACGGGGCGGGGGGGGCGGAGAGCCTCTCAGGAGCCGCGGGCACAGTTCTGAGTGGCGCCTCACACTCGGTGAGCGGCGCTTCCACGGTCCGCAGCGCGGGGAGCCTCGTTCAAGCCCGGGAGCTCTGGGGAGGCTGGAGGGGTTGTCCCCACGTGACGGATGGAGAAAACCAGGCTCAGAGAGCAGCGCCTTGCTCAAAACCACCCAGCGCGATGATGACAGGACCAAGATTCTAACGCATCGGTAGAGTGCCCGCCTCGCCAGACCCCCAGCCCTTCCTTCTGCTCTGGCTCTTTAAAGCGCTTTCCACACGGACTGCCTCAGTAGCCTGAGTGACGGTAAAAACGATGGCGCCCCGTCACTGATCCCTTCCTGTGTGACAGGCACCGTGCTGAGCACCCCGTGTGCGTAATCTCATTGGATCCCTCAGTATCCCTACAAGGGCAACTGGTGTTAGTAGCCCATTTTACAGATGAGAAGACTGTGCCCGGGGAGGTAAAGTTGGTTTTCCAAAGTCACCCAGCTAGTAAGATATGGAACTTGAGCCCAGGTCGCTGACACCCCACCATCGTGTTCTTCCTCACGGAGTCTGGCAGGGTCAGAGGCACCCGTTCCCCTCCGAGTTCTGGTGGGGGTCAGAGAGGAAGCTGGTGAAGGGGTTTTGGGGTGTTGAGCTGTGCTATTGGGGTCTCTCCAGACAACAGGCTGAAGGAGCTTCCAGACACCCTGGGGGAACTTCGAAGCTTACGTACTCTCGACATCAGTGAAAACGAGATTCAGAGATTGCCGCAGACGCTGGCGCACGTCCGGACTCTGGAGGTAGGTGGAGCCGTTGGTGCCCGGGGCTCTCTGGCTGCCTGCCTCCCTCCTCCCACGGTGCTGAATCCCTGTCCTGGTCACAGGGCGCTGGGGCCACAGGCATCTCAACACATGGTCCTCAGGGACTTGCAGAGTGACCCACGTGTGAACAGTTGTAATGCTGTGGCTTTTGCTGTCGCGATGGTGGCATAAAAGCCTATTTTCAGAGCAAAGAGATAATGCTGAATCCTGATGGGCTGACACTTTGTGAAAGAGCTGGTATTTGAGCCAGACCTCAATAAAGAAGCAAGCTCTCACGCATAGACAAGGGTAACAGGAACATTCCAGGCTCTTACTAAGGCTGAGCACTGGACCTGCACTGGTCCCTGAATCCTCACAAAAGTCCTGGAAGGCACATACTGTTGTGCCCCCTGCAGGTGAAGAAACTGAGGCATGGACCATTTAAGGTGCTTGCCCAAAGCCACACAACTAGTCACAGCAAAGATGGGGTTGAAAACCAGGCGGTCTGAAGCCAGGGCCTGTGCTCCTCCCCTCTGACTTCTCCGGTGAGCCGTCTGAGAATCGGCTCTCAAGCCAGACTGCTGACCGTTGGCATCTGGGTCAGGAGCAAGGAGACCACAGAGGGAGGTGGCTGGCCCCAGGGGCTGCTCCCTGCTGCCGTGGCGGACAGCCTGAGGCAGGACAGGTGGTCGGGTGGCTCTCCCTGGGCAGCCTGGGGAGAAATGGGGGAGCACAGCAGCGTTCTTGGTGTCGCCCAATGGGACACCCAGAGATGATGGAAATGTTCGGTGACTGTGTCCAGTTGGTAGCCACTAGCCGCGTGTGGCTAGGGAGCACTTGTGTGGGCTAGCGTGACCAAGGAACTGCGTGTTTGACTTTACTGGATTTTAATTAATTCATATTTAAATAGCTCCCTGTGTTCAGTTACTACTTTATTGGCACAGCTCAGAGCTACGTCCTTCATTCTGAAGCCATTCTAAGATAGCTAGTAAGAGCTCTGTGATTTGTTTTATATCAATTCTTTAAACAAAAATCTTTTGAGCTTCTTGGTGGCACTTGAGACAAACCTGTTTTCAAGATGAGACAATTACAGTCGCTGTTCTTAGTTGGGACCAGAGTCTTTTTCACATACTACCCCCACTTACCCATCAGACAGCCTGCTGGGTCGGCGGTTTTGTGCCTGTTTCAGTCTGCGGGAGCCGTGGCGCGGGGAGCTGCAGCGGCCCGTTCAGGGGCACACAGCTGGCCCGTGGCAAGCTCCAGTCTGAAACCAGGGCTGTGTGACTCCATGCTGTCCCAAAGCTGCTGCTCCTGCCAGTGATGGAAATATTCCGTAGTCTGTGTCGTCCGATTCAGTACCTGCCAGCACTTGAACTATGGCTGGTATGTTGAAATTCTCTTTAATCTTCATCAATTAAAATTTAAACTGAAATGGCCATACGTGGCTCATGGCCACCATACAGGGCAAAGCAGCCCCAGCGTCCGCACTCTTGAACCACCACACTTTCCAGTCAGTGACTGACACGACCCACGTGGGGTTACTTTTCCCTGGATCCAGTTTCCCAGGATGAGCCTGGCTGCTCTGGGGCCTCCCACCCCAGGCAGTCAGTCCTTCTGCTCCAGAGCGGGCTCCCCTCACCCCTGCAATTCATGTTCACCCTGCACCCCGCAGGTGCAGGGGCTGTGCTGGCGTGATGTGGACTCCAGCCCTCGGGGTCCATGTGTTGTGGCTGTGACGAACAAATTCACACAGACTGCAGAAGTTCTGTGGAGAAGAAGGGACAGCACGGCCACTCTCTGAGTGAGAGAGAGTGCCCCAACCCCTGCCTGGACGGGCTCTTATTGCTTTTCTGGGAGCGTTACCTCAAGAAAGGTCTTCATACTTCATTGTCAGGCAGTACTGATCAAACAATAGATACATTCAAAGAACTATGAGGGCTTATTCTGAGTCAGGGTCAGCTAGCTAAAGGGCTATAAAACTTCAGGAAACAAGCTCATTTTATGCTTGGACCCTTATTTAAATTGAAGGTATTAGCAAAGCAGGTTTCACGGGATTTTATGCATTCTTTCTTAGGCCTGATCAGCCCCAGGGAACTGGACCTTTCCAGCACAGAACTGCACTGCCCTCTGTCACTGTTTCAGGTTTAAGTTAGGCAGGGGAAGTAAGGCAGCCAAGAGATTAGGAGACTTCTCGCAGACAGAATGAGGACTCAGGCTATGTCAAAGCCAAGGGGTGAGGGTCTATCACCCCCTTTTGATATAGCCCCTCAAGTCCTTCCCTGAGGGCCCCCTTCATGACCATGCCTGTCTTAGATCGTCCCTCCCTTGAGGAATCTTACCCATCATTGGCTAACCAGTCATCCGTCCAGGGCCAAGCAGGGTGAAGTAAAAGGGGACAGAGGCAGCACCCCTACCAGGAAGATAAGCTTTGCCTCCTTAGTGGCTTATGGTCCCAAGGTCTCTTACTCAGCCTTCGTCATGGGGAGTTACAGCTTCTGAAACCAGGCAGGGCGGTTCCCAACACTGGCGAGGCTAGGGAGGGCATCTGAGCTGCTCTTCCCACTCTGGCTTCCCAGGCTTTGTCCCTTCTCCCCTGAGGCTTGTGTCTGCTTCAGGGAGATTGTCAGCTCCCAACAGGGGCTGGAGTCACTCGCAGGGCACTCGGTGGCATCGGGAAGGGAGAGGGTGGCAGGAGGAGGGCTTGCTTACTGACGGACTCATGCTGCGGCCCTCGGCCCCTCTTTCCTGGGCTTCACAAAGCGTGTGTGTGTGCGCTTGTATAATTTTTTTTCCTCACTTAAAAAGTCATACTGCATTGATAAACAGTCACGTTAAAAAAAGGGAAGTCTCGCCCTGGCTGGTGTGGCCCAGTGGATTGAGCACCGGCCTATAACCAAGGCGTCCCTCTTTGGTTCCCAGTCAGGGCACATGCCTGGGTTGCAGGCCAGGTCCCCAGTGGGGGGCACGTGAGAGGCAACCACACATTGCTGTTTCTCTCCCTCTCTCCTTCCCTTCCCCTCTCTTTAAAAATAAATAAAATCTTTAAAAAAGAAAAAAAAAAAAAAAAGGGAAGTTTCATGTGGAAAGTACCCCAGCATCTGTCCTTAGGGAAATCACTCCGAGTCTGACGCATGTTGCTCCAAGTTTTTTCCTGTGGGCTAATCTGAGACTGTGCGAGTTGTTTGTTTTTATAAAAATGGAATCTTATTCTCTGTGCTATCCCATAACTCCCTCCCCACTTTTTTCTTTTGCTTACTCGTGTGTTTATCCAAAAACCTCAATTGAATGCTTGCTGCATGCTAGTCACAGTTCCGGGAACTGGGAAGGCAGACAGAACGAGACAGCTTTCCCTGATGGGCCGAGGAGAGAGTAACCGTATTTACAACTGAACTGGGGGGTTTTCAGCTGTGGTGAGTGGTGAAGTGAACGACATGTATAAAGCGGGTCCCCTTGTGTCCGCAGACCCTGAGCCTGGACGCCTCGTCCATGGCCTACCCGCCGCCGGAGGTGTGTGGCGCCGGCACCGAGGCCATTCAGCAGTTCCTCTGCCAAGGTAAGGCCAGGCAGCCCGCCTCCTTCGCTCGGGGGGCGCACGCGGCCCCCGCAGCTGCCCTGGGACAACCCAGGCTGGGGAGGCGGCAGAGGCCGAGGAGGCCACAGGCTGCCAGGAGAGATGGGCCGCACACGATCACGCAGGAAATACAACGGCTTATCGTGGTTACGTGGGTACAGTGGGGCGTCAGATTTAGGGTCTCGGGGAAGGTCTGTCTGAGAAAGTAGCTCGGTTGAAACCTGAGGGACAGTTAGAACTTCAACCGGAGAGAAGGGTGTCCCCGGCAGGCGGAGGTGCATGCGGAAGGGCCATGGAGGGAAGACCGGGTGGCTGGGGGCCGCAGTGAAGGGCAGAGAGACGGGGATGAGATAAGAAGGGGTCCAGGCCTCTCATGCAGGAGAGGAGTTCACTTTTCATTGTGCGGAAGTTACCCCAGCTACAGGGAGGACAAGGGATTGGAGGAAGCAAGAGTGGGGGGTGAGGGACCCGTGAGGAGGTCACTGGGGTCATCCAGATGAGACGCCGTGGTGGACTGGACTTCGAGAGGTGGCGGTGTAGCAGAAGGAGCTAAAGCCCAGGGCCAGGGCCAGGGCGCAGGCGGGGAGAGCAGTGCCCAGGTGGACCTCGGAGACAGCGCGGCACCCTCCAGACGGCGGCAGGACAGCAAGGCGTGAGCTCTCTGCTGGCGCAGGGGGCAGGGGTCTTGCCTCCAGTTTGTGAAGAGCGCAGTGAAGCTGGGCGCAGCAACCCGAGGCCTGCCCGCACCCGGTTACCTCCTGTGAGGCTGGAGGGGCTCCTGTCACGGGCTGAACTTCTGGAGCACAGTCAAGACTCTTGTTCGTGTCCGGTCGTCTGGTTTGCGATGGAGGGGCCGTCGCAGAGCACTGGGAAAGGAAAGCCAGGCGCTTGTCCGTAAATGATCCTGGATCAGCTGGATATCCACGCGGAAAAGAAGGAACCTCTTCCTGAAATAGGAGACAGGCAGCACTAACCATAAAATTAGGCTGGTAACTTAGTTTTCATTGAAATCAAAAACTTCTCTCCCTCAAAAGACACCACTCAGGGCGAGCTCCGCAGCGGGAGGTGACAGCTGCGGTGCGTGGCCAACACCGGACTCGCTCCTAGAAGACGGAGAGAACTAGAGAGGGTGAGAAAGAGGCGTCCTCCGAAGACACGAATGGGAGTTTTAGAGAAGAGAGTATCCGGATGGTCATCAGGAGCCAGAACAAGGGAGTCGGCAGCCTGTTAGTCAACAGGATGATGCAAATGAAAACTGCAGAGAGATACGTAAGCCCTAACGCACCCACGCAAGTGGCCGAGATGCATCCGACCTTGCCAAGGACGGGCAGAGCGTGCGTCAGGACTCTCCGGAAAGGGACTGTCGGTCTCCCCCCAGCCGAGCTCTCGTGTGCCCTGTGACGCTTCAGTTCCAGGCCTGGGTCAGTGCCCGGAGCAGTGCCTGCTGTTCTGTGACAAAGGCCAAGCACAGAGGTGCCCGGAGCAGCACCCTGTGTGACAGCCCGGACTGGAAACGCCACACGTCCGTCGGCAGTAGAAGGGCCGGTCGGTCTGTTGTCCACTCACGAGCACGACACAGCCGTGGAGAGCAAACTGTGCTGCGCGGGGGTGAGCCTCCCTGACGCGGTGGGAGCCGAGAGAAGCCCGGCGTGGGAAGGTGCCCTTGAGCGCTGACCAGCACCGGGTCCTGCCTCTGGGGTGTGTTCGCGCTTAGGCACCCGCGAGCTGCACAGGTGGGCCCGTGCCCTTTCCGACAGGAGTTACGCCACAGTTCATAAAGGGAGGGGCCCCGCGCCACCCAGCCGCCGCCGGGCTGTGTCTGCCTGGGCAGCCTGAGCACCGCGCGCTCCCGACGGGCGCCGTGGGCGCGTCTGCCAGGCAGCGGCAGAAATACTCCTTCGGTTGTCTCGCCGTGTAGTAGATGTCCGTATGCATGTAGAATTTTTGGGTTTGCTCTTTAAAAACGTTACAGAAAAAACCCACAAAAGATATACTATGGGACTCTGTGCCCCGCTTTATTTTCTACTAAAAATAAGTCTGTGCCCTTTCCTAACATATGGACCTGCCTCGTTTAAACTGCTGTGGAGCATCTCACGTGTTGGAGCCCGTTGGTGCGAACGTGGGGGTTCTCGGCGGTACGCCCCTCACGGACACTAACCCGTGCCTCTCGGGCAGGCCGCCACGGGGTTGGCCCGGCGGTGGGGCCGGCACTCCGCGCCGCCCTCTGAAGGGGTTACACACGGCTACCTTCCCACGGGGAGGATTGGAGAGGAGAGGGCCTTCCCCACCCCAACCTGGCCAGCACTTGGTATTGTCTTAGTCTTCTAACCCGGCCGGTAAACAAGGGAGCCTGTTATATTTTAATGTCCTCTCCTTGATTATTTGAATATTTGTTCATATGTCTACCACCCGGTTTCAGTTGTTCTTGTGAATTGCCTATTTATGTCCTTGGTGTGGCAGGCAGATAACTTTGACGACATTAAAATCTACTTTTTTTTTTTTTTTTTTTAGACAGAGGGGAAGGAAGGGAGGGAGGGAGAAAGGGAGAGAAACATCAGTGTGTGGTTGCCTCTTGCATGTCCCCATCTGGAGACCTGGCCCACAACCCAGGCATGTGCCCTGACTGGGAATCGAACCAGCGACCCTTTGGTTTGCAGGCCAGTGCTCAATCCACTGAGCCACACCAACCAGAGCAAAATCTAAACCTTCTTTCTCTCAAAAGGATAGGATACCATCATCAAAGCTAAAACGACGAACTGCCACCTAGAAAAAGATAGTGGCAACATGTACTACAGACTGAAGATTACTAGCTATAACACATAAAGAGCACCTACAAATCAGCAAGAACAAGGCAAAAGCTACCCAGGGCCAGAAGGCCAGCCTCTTGCCCAAGGTCCCACACACAGGAAATCGTGGGTAAAGCTGAGTCTTGATCCCAGCCTTCAACTACTGATCTCTGGCTTTTTTCCACCTTATCACCACTTGGGTGATGAAGAGGCAGTTGGCGTGTCTATTTATTCACTGAGCTGAAGCTCCCTGAGCACTGGCCACACTCTGGCCCGGGCGTAACGACTGGTGGGAGACCCAAGGGCCCAGACTGGGGCAGAGGAGCAGTGGCCTGCGGTGGGGGTGGGACAGGGTGCCGAGGAGGAAGGCGGAGTGACAGGAGCGGGCAGTGCCAGGTACCTGGGCTGCCCCCTCCCCGCTGGGCAACTTGAACCATCTCTCGCAGAGTCAGGGCTGGAGTACTACCCGCCTTCTCAGTACCTGCTGCCGGTCCTAGAGCGAGACGGGGCCGAGAGCTCCCAGGACAGCCCGGATGGGCCCATGGACCGATTCTCCAGGGAGGAGGTGGAATGGCAGGTAAGGTGCACCCGCCTGCTGGCACGTGGAGAGGGGGCCCCAGGCACTGAGGGGATGTTCAGAGCTACAGCCCCTAGTGTCCTCCATTGAACTAAAGTTCTCCTCCATTCAGACCAACGTGCTTAGATGGCTTTCCTGAGGCCAACCATGGCCACCCACCTCTCCAGTGCACCAAGCGTCAGCAGCACCCTGCTGCCCTCTGCGGTTCAGGCTGGCTCCCCCAGGTCCCTGGGTGGTGCAGGCGCGCGCACACACAGACACTGGCCCGCCTTGGGGAGATGGCGGTCTGTGTCCAGGCCACTGCAAGGAAACAAATGTCACAACAAAGCAAGTCACATGGGTTCGTCCCATGCATATAAAAGTTATGTTCACACTATACTGTAGTCTATTAAATGTGCAATAGCATTATGTCTAAAACATGTGCATACCATAATTAAAAACTACTTTATTACTAAGAAATGCTAACCGTCATCTAAACCTTCAGCAAGTTACTTTTTGCTGGTAGAGGATCTTAACCTCGATGTTGATGGAAACAATATCTGCAAAGTGCAATAAAAGGACGTATGTCTGTATAGACATTTTTCCAAAGGTACAAATTATATGGAAGTAGATGCATGCGTGGACTTGGGTCTGAGAATGATGTGTGGGGTGGGGTGGGGGAGCCAGGGTTAGGACTAGAAGTGTTCAGTGGGGCCTCAGTTTTATAAGCCATGTTTTAATTTTTTTTAAGATTTTCTTTATTTTTAGAGAGAGGGGAAGGGAGGGACAAAGAGAGGGAGAGAAACATCAGTGTGTGGTTGCTGCTTGTGTGCCCCCCACTGGGGACCTGGCCTGCAATCCAGGCATGTGCCCTGACTGGGAATCAAACCAGCAACCCTTTGGTTCGCAGGCAGGTGCTCAATCCACTGAGCCCCACCAGCCAGGGCTTGGTCCCCCTTTCTGAGTACCAAGCCTTCTCAGGGCTGCACCCCCAGAACTGTGTGGAAGACCTTCCTATGGGGGGGCCTACCCCCATGGTTCTCAGCCCTCAGTGTCCAGCCCCCACCATTCTGGTGCCGAACTCCGGGTTGGGCCTGGGGGTCTCAGTGGTGTCAGGCTACCCACCTTCTCTGACCGCTGCCTTTTTCCCCCCAGAATAGGTTCTCAGACTATGAGAGAAGGAAGGTAAGGAAATACCTTTTGTCCTCCAACACTTTGCTTCTCGTTAAAGATCACAACAATATAAAAGGCTTAAGGAAACAAGTTCTTCCTGCCTCTAAATTGGAGGGGAAAGCGTTGCTTTCCTCTTGCGTGCGTCACCCCGCATGTCCTCCCAGCCTCAGCAGGTGGTGGAGTGTCCCCATTTGGCAGATGAGAAAACCGAGGTTCAGAGACATTGAGCCCAACCCCAGGCTCTAAATCGTTGGCCTCAGCCAGCGGACAGCCTGTTTTATCTCAGCGGGGCCCTGTGGGGTTGCTCAGCGTTAAGACCTGCAGCCTGCACTATTGAGAGTTTCAGGGCGGGGTCACACTGCTCCCACGTCCTGATGCCCACAGGTCCTGTGCCAGCAGTCACCAGAATCTGCATTCTTACAGGAACAGAAGATGCTGGAGAAACTTGAGTTTGAACGGCGCCTGGAAGTCGGGCAGCGAGAGCACGCGCAGCTCCTGCAGCAGAGCAACAGCCACAGGGACGAGATCCTTCAGACGGTCAGGGAGGTTCGTGAGCGGCCAGTGGGATCAGCCGGCCTGTGCACCCCTGCCAGGGCCTCCTGACTGCAGCCGGGGCCCCTCTGATGGGGGAAGGCGGTGGGGGTGAGCTCTCTCACTTCCACACTCCAGCGCCTAGGGGGCCTTACATCGCCTCATCCGGACTCCTCGGGTGCAGTGGACACCCCGAGGCCTAGCAAGGGGAGGACCTGGTCCGAGGTCACAAGGAAAGGGCTAGCAGGATGGGGATGGGGAAACCCATTCTTCTAACCCCAGTCAGGAGTCCCTCACTGCCCTGTGGCATCTAAAGGGGCTGCAGGCGCTCAGGACCTCCGCCTGTCCTGCCCGTAGGAGCAGTCCCGGCTGGAGCAGGGTCTCAGCAAGCACCGGCGCTACCTCGACGCAGAGCGTCAGCGGCTGCAGGAGCAGCTGAAGCAGACGGAGCAGAACATCTCCAACCGGATCCGGAAGCTCCTGCAAGACAATCAGAGGTCAGGCTGCTGTCCTCCCGGCCTCCAGGCCCAGGGACCTTCGCCCACACAATACCCTGGAGGGAGACCAGGCTGGGGACCACTTCCCCATCGCAGTCCCCACTCCCACCCAAGGGTCCTGTCACTGGGGTCCGGCCTCGGTGCCGCAGTCACACCGACTTGAAGAGGAAAGGCTGGTCCGGGCATGGCCAGCTCTGTCCCCTGCTGTAGGGTGGCTGCTGGCTGGCTGGACCTGGGCCCCCCGGTGTCCCATCTGCAAAACAAGTGGGTGCAGCAAGACAGTTCAGAGCACCTCTGTTCCAACATTGTGGGTCCCATTCACCCAGGCAGGGCTGCTGGGAACAGGTCTTGATGGGGCTTGGGAGAAAGGGGGCCGGACAGAGACCTTGAGGAAGTCTGGTTGGGGTTCCTAGGAAAAAGGTTCCAAAACAGGCTTTCACCACTTCCCCCGTCGCTTCCAGGCTTCCTTTCACTCTTCACTTGTCCCTCTGCCATCCTGGGCGCCCACAAGCCGGTGCCCTGCTCCCCAAGCCCTCACCACCAAGGGCATCTGGGAAAGCCACCATCTGCCGGGCGCTGCTTAAGTGCCACCCGCTTCGTGTGTATTTTCTCACTCTTTACAAATACTCCACGAAGGTGTTGTTGTTGTTGTTGTTGTTCAATACTGTTCTGATGTCACAGTCGAGCAACTGACCTGAGGGCCCCTCAGGTCACAGGGCCCCACCCTCAGTGGGGGGCGGAGAGGCCCCCAGCCCCGTCCCTCAGCCCAGTGTGCACCACCAGTGCAGGGAGGGGGCGGTGCCCTGGAAACAGGCGTGCCGGGCCTGCTGCAGGGACCTGTCACGGATTTCTCCGCAGGCAAAAAAAAAGCTCCGAGATTTTGAAGTCGCTGGAAAATGAAAGGCAAGTGTTCTGCTCTGGCGCTTTCTCTGCACAGCCTTCCTTCCGGGGGCAGAGGGCGGGGCGAGGCGGCTTTGGGGCTAGGATGTCTTATGAATCTCAAGGATTATGGCAGAAAGTTTTCCTAGAACCATGAGGAAATTCACCTCATCAGGGAATATTATATTAAAAGGAATCACCATCTGCAAGTTTGTGTGAGTACATTCCTGACAAAAATTTAGATGTGAACAAGAATGTATGTGTAATGTCCTACTATATTCCCAGTGTAAGAAAACGACCAAGAAATCTACATTTCTGGGGAAAAGAATTTGGTTACATGAATTAGGCACTGAAGAATAATCTGTTGCCATTCAGTATCTTGTAGAAGAATATTCCTTGTTAAAGGAGACACAATATAATTGCTAAGTGGAAAATGGGGTCTACAGTCTATCATTTTTTTAACATTTTATTTTAGACAGAGGGGAAGGGAGGGAGAAAGAGAGGGAGAAAAACACCAAAGTGTGGTTGCCTCTTGTATGCCCCTAACTGGGGGCCTGGGCTGACTGGGAATTGAACCAGCAACCCTTTGGTTCGCAAGCCAGTGCTTAATCAACTGAGCCACACCAGCCAGGGCCAGTCTATCATTTCTTGAAGACAATCTATACGTTTCCGTGCTTAGAAAGCAAAAAAGACCCACCTCTAATGGTGTACACTGAACATGTTTAGAGGTGAGAATTAGAGGCGGTGATATTTTTCTTCCTTTGGGTTTTCAGTGTTTTTCAAGTTCACTGCTTTGAGGTGTTCCACCCTAGTAATGAGAAAAGATGGTGGCTGGGAGGGTCAACCTCTGCCACTTCCCCAGGTATTAATGGGACCCCTCCTGGTTCTCTGAGATCCCAAAATAGCAGCATGAACTTTGCCACTGTCCTTACGCCCAGCCTTCTGGGCCCCTGGCTGCCTGGGAAGGCCTGCCGTAGGGCGCTCCCACCGGGTTGCAGAGCAGCCCGTCATCCCACCCACGTAAACTGCGGTGCTGGTGGCAGCCAGGAGTGGTCAAGGTCAAGCCGAGTTGTGGCCAGTGGCCTCGTTTCTTCAGCACACGCTGATCAGTTGCCCTTTCCGTGCCGGGCCTGGGGTCCAGCGGTGCACCGTACAGCCCCCCTCGAGCAGCCTGTGGTCCTGGGGCAGAGGGGCTCAGGTGAGGCGTGGTTCTTCATCGCAGTCAGACCCTGCAGGAACATTAGAAGGCTGCCCCTCCAAGCCACTGCAGCCGGCCGAGCGCAGGGCAAATGTGCACACCCACGCGGCACGCATGCACACCTGTGCGTGTGGCTCGCCTTTTATATTTTTGTTTTATGTTATTTTTTTATTACCATTTGCATTCAACACTTCTTAAGTTTAGCTTATTATGTCATGGATGTCTTGCCATGCCAAAAACTTTGTTATTTGTAATAGCTGCAGGGTGCCCACTGTCTGATTATATCATAACTTACTTAATTGGCCCTCTGTTCATCAACATTTGTTGCCAGTTTTTCATAATTACGATTTCAGTGACTAGCTTCTAAATACACCTGTATGCATTTGCGTGTCTATTTCTTAAGGAACTAGTCAAAGGACATTTGATAGGCGTTGTTAAATTGCCTTCCAAACAACGTTCTGCAGGTTTACACTCTTCTCACCGGTATATGGAAGCGCCCATTTCACCGCCTCCATTGCCGTCACCAGTGGTTACGGGTTTTCTTAATCTCAACCAATCTGCTAGGTGAAAAGGCTTTACTTTCCTTAGTTACCAGTGATGTTAAGCATCTTTCCATATATTTATTGGTCACTTGCATTTAAGCAAGTGAAGTAGCTGTTTGCGTCTGTCGCCCATTTTCCTAAAGGAATGCTCATCTTTTTATGCAAGCAACTCTGACTGCAAGGCCGAAGGTAAATAGGGCCCCAATGGAGGTGTGTGATGCAGCAGGAGCACATCAAGGAGGACTTCCTGACGGCGGTGCTGTTCATCTGAGGGAATTCCCTCTTGGAAGTGTTACGTGTGCTGAATAAATGGGTGGGTTGTTTTTCTAGAATAAGGATGGAGCAGTTGATGTCCATAACCCAGGAGGAGACGGAGAACCTGCGAAGACGTGAGGTTGCCTGTGAGTCTCAGGGAGGGGAGGAGTGCGGGATCATGGGAACAGAGCCCGGCTCTCGGGGGGAGGGGGTAGGCAGTCACCTGTAGAGGGTGCTGAGTGTTAACCCCTTTCATAAGAAGTAACAAGCGGTATGTCTGGTGTGGTAACATTTTGATTTTTTATTGTGGTGAAATACACATAACATAACATTTACCATCTTAACCACTTTTCTGTGGTTCTGTGGCATTAACTACAGTATTGTGCAGCCATCACCACCCCCATCTCCAGAACTCTTTCATCTTGCAGCACTGAAACTCTATACCCATCAAATCACAACTCATCATTTCCCCCTCCCCTGCCCCCGGCACCCACCATTCTATTCTCTGTCTCTGCAAATCCAGTGGCTCTGGGTCTCCTGTATACGTGGGGTCACGTGGTGTTCATCTTTTTGTTGACTGGCTTCTTTCACTTAGCAAGGTTCTTTCGCACTGTAGCTTACCTCTGAATCCACCCCACCCCCCCACCCCCCCCCCACCCCCGCTGAGTCTGCATACCATCGCATTGTGTGGCTAGGTCGCATTTTATTACTCTCTTCACCGCCAGGGGGTGCTCGGGCTGTTTCCGCCTGTTGGCTGTAGCGAATGACATGGATGTGGACGTGGGTGCACACACAGCTCTTCGATTCTCTGTCAGTTTCTTAGTTTTCATTGTATAAAATCCACAAGTACACATTAACGTTTAACTAGAAGAATACATATCAAAGGGTAATGATACCCCTGGGTGACAGACTATGGGAGATTTCGTGTGTGCTGTTCAGTGTCTTGCAATGAGTCAATCTTTCATGCTTAAGCTGCTTTGATAGTTTAAACAAAAAGATTTCTCTGGTGGGTGACCATGAGGTGGGTGACGAGGTGGACCCTGCGAGGCCACCCCAGGAGCAGCCACCCCGTTCTCAGCCCCCATCCCAATGTCTCCCCAGCCGCCATGCAGCAGATGCTGACCGAGAGCTGTAAGAACCGCTTCATTCAGACGGCGTACGAGTCTCAGAGGCAGAACCTGGTCCAGCAGGCCTGTTCCAGGTAAGGTAAGGCTTCCTGAGGAAGGGAGTTAGGGGAGCCGGCTCTGAGCCCCCAGATTCCCCCGCCCTCGGCCCCCGAGCCTCAGCCATGCTATGGGAGGCCCGTGGTGACTGGCCTTCACGGATTTGCTAGCCGGACCTCGTGATTCTGTGTTGGGTCGTGACACAGTGTCAGTAACTCATGTTACTGCACTTCAGCGATACTGTGTTTTTTACAAGTTAAAGGTTTGTGGCAACCATGCCTCCACGAATATATTGGGACCATTTTTCCTACAGGCTCAGATGGTTAGCATTTTTTAGCAATAAAGAATTTTTTAATTCAAGTATGTCATTGTTTTTGAGACATAATGCTATTGCATACTCAGTAGATTACGGTATAGCATAAACATAGTTCTTACGGGCACTGGGAAAGCCAAAAATTCTTGTGCTTGCTTTCTTGCAATATTTCCTTTATCGCGGCGGTCTCGGGCCGAACCCACCACGTCTCTGAGGTGTGCCTGTGACCACTACCGCTTCTCATGCACTTCCTGTGGGCCAGGCACGCAGCTCGGGGACAGGCATTAGCTCGCTGAGTCTCTGAGGGACTGTGTTGTTACTAGGCCCATTTTACAAGCACCACTCGGGCTGAGAGCTGCTACGTGACACACGCAAGGGAACACAACTATCAAGTGACAGAGCCGGGATTCGAACCCAGGCAGAGTGAGGGTGGGGGTGTGCACCTTTTTTTTTTTTTTTTTTTTTTTACTTTTAGAGAGAGAGTAAGGGAGGGAGAGAGAGGGAGAGAACCACCAGTGTGTAAGAGATGCATTAATTGGTCGCCTCTCGTATGCCCCAAATGGGAACCCCGCCCACAACCCAGGCACATGCCCTGATCAGGACTCAAACCAGGGACCCTTCAGTTTGCAGACCGGTGCTCAACCCACTGAGCCACACCAGCCAGGGCCAGGGTGTGCTGTTGACTGTGGTGCACTCATCACCAAGGGGCCACACAGGTCGGGGCAGAGTATGTTGGGGAGGACGGTGATAGGGCTGCTGGTCCCTTCAGGGCTGATGGCCCCTCTGGGTCTGACTCTCCAAGTTCACCATGGCACCATGGGTTTGCCTGCTGGGGGAGCCTTAGGGGTCTGGCAGAGCCAGGTGAGAGGAGCCCGGTCGGTGCTCAGGAGCCCCAGATGGGGACGGGCCAGGAGCGCAAGCTGCCCTTGCATTTCTCCTTCCATCCGGATGGCACAGCTGCCAGCCTCCTGGTGCCCTCAGGTGCAGGGCTCCCCCCCCGCCGCCCCCTGGTGTGCGGCGCTGCGCTTAGAAGTGCGGGCACAACTTCTCTTAGTAACTGTGAAGTCTTGGGCGAGTCACTTCCCTTTCTGAGTCTCGAGTTCCATATCAGAAAAATGGTGGTAAATCACAATATTACCCCTGGAGTTGCTGGAGCATTTCATGAGCATTAGTGAGTGTGAGGTCTGCCACACAGGGTCCAATAAGTCACAGCCATCATTATGAAACAGACATGCAAAACCAAGGTGGTACCGAAGTGTGGACATACATGAGGTTGCAGGGTTTGGACTTTTGTGCCAAAATCACTAGACCTGTTCTACGGGCTGAGAGCGGACCCCTGCCAGGGCCAGAAAGGCCGTGGTGGGGAGCGCCGACCTTAGTGCCCAGGAAGAACAGCGTTCTTGAGGCCCTCGCAGCTCACTAGGGGCCGTGTTCCAGCAGAGGGGTGGATGAGGGGACCTGGAGACCACGTCTCCCAGCTCCTGAGACAAAGACTTTGTCACCTTCTGTCCAGGGGCGTGGGATTCGGACAAACCCTGCCTGTGCCTAGCGTGGAGCACAGTCCCCAGCCAGAGCTCCATAAGCATTGTTGAATGAACAAATGGTGTATCTTGATCTCCTCCAAGATGCCTGGCACACAGTAGGTGCTCAGCAAATGTGGAGAGAGTAAATGAATTTGCTGTCTTTCTGGCAGCATGGCTGAAATGGACGAGCGGTTCCAGCAGATTCTGGCGTGGCAGCAG
This sequence comes from Glossophaga mutica, assembly GCA_039655065.1. Taxonomy (NCBI): domain Eukaryota; kingdom Metazoa; phylum Chordata; class Mammalia; order Chiroptera; family Phyllostomidae; genus Glossophaga; species Glossophaga mutica. The sequence goes on from CM077305.1 coordinate 212,848,986, forward strand.
ATGGATCAGAACAAAGCCATCAGCCAGATCCTGCAGGAGGTGAGCCCTTGCCCAGGCGTGAGCACGAGGTGCAGGAAGGGAGGGCATCGGAACTCTGCATGGAGCCCTGTCCTGGACAGCGCGTGAGACCCAATGTGCCCGGTGCACCTAGTGCAAACCGTCAGGAAGAGAGGGGCAGGGAGGGGCCTCTGGTGGTGATCCGCCAGCCACTGAAATCCAGAGAAGCACCCCTACTTCCCTGGCGGGCACCCACTCCCCATGCTGCGGGGCTCCATCACAAGGACTCAAAGGGCAGGGAGGGGGTCACACCTCGGGGGAGGAGCCCACGGGAGAGCCCGCAGCCCCCGCCGGCTCCCCTGCCGGGAAAGCAAGGCCACGGCCCTGCTCAGCAGGCTGCGCTCTCCGCTGCAGAGCGCCATGCAGAAGGCTGCGTTTGAGGCTCTCCAGGTGAAGAAAGACCTGATGCATCGGCAGATCAGGAACCAGGTGAGTGTGGGGGTTGTGGCCCCCCATCTCGACCTGTCCCCTCAGCGTTTGGAGTGGCGCGGAGGTGGCCGGACAGGTGGCCGATAAGGTGGAATCCTGGCTCTTTCGCGTGGCCGCTCAGCAGGAGGCCTCCCTCCCAGAACCCAGGTCAGGAGCTGCTGGGAGGTGCCTCCAGGCAGCACTGTGAGTGCCTGGCCAATGTGCCCTGTCCTCGCTGCCCGGGGCTGAGGGCAAGGGCAGCCTGTGGCCTTGACTGCTGGGGCAGCCTCTGTGCTGACCCCGCCCCAGGCAGCTGGCTCAAACCCCGATGTCCCCATCAGCTGTGGGCCAGGACACATCGGATTTCCCGCCGGAGGGAGCAGGGAAGCCCCGTCTGCTGAGGGGTGACCTGGGCCTGGAGGAGAGGGGGACACTCTCATCCGGGCTCTGCTGCTGACCTTCGGCCAGCGCTGGGCAGGCCCCACCACTGTGGCCTCTTGGCCGCCTCCATGGCGCAGGGCTGTCCGACCTGCGGGGCTTTCCCGAGGGCGAGGTGCACTCGGCAGGCTGGGGGTGACGGGAGCTTTCAGGCTGTGGGAATGCTCATCACATCATATTCCGCACACTTTGAATTTCACATTTTGCATGTTTTTTTTTCTTTTTGGGCCAAAACCAACTTACCTTTTTATTTCCCTCTTTAATTTCAACCCTACATAGCCAGACATGAAGCTCGTTCCTCTGACCAGGGGCTGGTGGGGACATGGGAACTTAGGGACAAGGGTCATAGGGTCATAGGCATGGGGTAGAGACCAGCTGTGGGGTCCGACCCCCAGGGTTAAAAGCCCCCAGGCACACCCTCAGGGTGCGCGGTGGCCCTTAGAACATCTCGCTGTGGGTGCTTTCGACCCGCCAGGCCAGCTCTTCCCCTTTAGATCCCAAGCAGGCACGTCCCAGGGAAAGGGCTCACTCACTCACCTGCTCTGTGTCAGTGGGCAAGTTACTTAACCTCTCTGAGCCCCAGTTTCCTTGTCTGTAAAATGGAGGCAATGATGCCTCCTAATAGCCAGAGGAGAACTGATGAACTCATGCGTGTAGTGCGTCCGGCCCAGGCCTAGCACACGGAACCCTCCATACCTATCAGCTACCGCTCCTGTTACTATTCAGTCACTTCCATCACCCTCCGCTCCCCTCTGGGAGAGCCGTTCAGAGGAAGCAAGAGGACTGGAGCAGGAAGAGGCTCAGGGAGAAGGCCGGGTCTGCTCCGCCCTCTGGCCTGAGCCTTGGAGGAAAGCCCCCTCTTCGATCCCCAAACCTTTATTCTGCACCCTCCCTGTCACAGCCCCTGTGCTCACAGCCCTTGGTCCACAGTATTGACCAGGACAAGCATGCCGCCCCCCAGAAAAGCACTCAGGGCCCCTTTATTCCCGAGACCCCCAGAAAAGATTCTTAGTGCCCGCTCGGCCATCAGAGAGCAGCGGCACGGAGCTGGACGGTGGGTGACGTGTGTAAAACCCTGTCTCGTCTTCCGTCTAGATTAAGTTAATAGAGACTGAGTTACTGCAGCTGACACAGCTGGAGTTAAAGCGGAAGGCCCTGGACGCAGAGGCACTACAGGTACGTAGGGCTCCCGGTCCACCCTGTCCCGCCCATCCCCGATGGAGCCCCCGACCCTGGGCCCCCCTCTGCCTTTCGGCAGCGACCCCCCAGCAGGCAGGGCAGGCTTCCTCTAGGGCCGTGACGTAGGAGGGTGGCCCAGTCCCAGAGGTCGATGGGCGCAGGGGCCCCGCCGAGGGGCCAGGTCAGCCTGTTGCCAGGCAGGAGGGTCAGAGGAAGGAGGGTTTCACTGCCGCGGCTCACCCCGGCGACATCTCCATCTCCGCGTTTTCTTTGTTTCGGAGCGGGGCCGCTGCTGAGCTCCCTGTCTCTTCAAGCCATGCTTCTGGGGCGCTGGTTCCACTCATGGGCTGACATCCTTTGGGGAAGGAGCTTTCCTGGTGTCCTAAGAGTGTCTGCAGGAGAGGACCCAGCCGTTACTGTGTCACTCCCTACAGGCAGCTTCGCCGGGAGCTCCAACCTGGGGTCCTGCTCACAGAGAAGGGGAGCAGGGACTAGCAGACAGTGTTCTGGCCTGCAAGTCTGGGACCTGGGTCCTGTCCCCGCACAGTCGGGCTGTGTGACCTGGGCAGGAAGGGGTGGCCCTCTCCCTCTTCTGCGCCTCCGTCCGCCCGCCTGCCCACAGAGGGTCTGGGTCATCGGCGTGAGGACTCGGGCCCCCTCCAGGCTTTGAGCAGAGCTTCCTGTTCTCAGGTTGTCTCATGGGCTTCTCAGGGCAGGGAAGGAACACTGCCAGCTGGCGCCCTGGTCCGAGGTCCGCCGCTGTGCTGCGTGACCTCGGGCAAGTCGCTTCCCCTCCCTAGGCCTCCATTTCTCCCCTCCATAAAGGAGAAGTAATAACCTTCAAGGCCCAGCCTGGGTCAGGGCCGTCCTAGAGAAGTGAGCTAGCAAACGGAAAGCCCACTGTGGGCCTGGAAACGGCCCTCAGAGGGGAGGGGCTGAGCTCAGAGCAGGCACCCTTGTCTCATGCCTGTTGGAGCTTGTGGGCTCCACTTTCAGGGCCTCCAGGGGTCCCCAAGGTCAGGCGTGAAGGAACACGGACACAGATGAGGGCTCTGCTGTGCCTGCCTGCGCACCTACCTGGGCAGGGCTTCCAGACTGCTGTGGGGTGTCTCCAGCCCTCCCTGCCACGCGCTTCCCCCACGGGCTCCGGTCAGGGAGGAGGTCAGCCATGGCTTGTCATTTCCTTTGTTTGCTCTTTCTTACCACTCCACAGACATCATCACTAGATCCCTGCCCGGCCTCAGCCCCATGGGGAAGGGAGATGCAGGCTCAGGAGCGGGTGGGGAGGGGATGCTCAGGCAGAGGGACCCGCGGCTCTGTCCCTTGATTCTCAGCCTGAGACGGTGGGCAGAGCCTCGAACTGAGTCGGGCCCTCCATGGGCCCCCGGCTGGCAGCTGAGAAGCGAGTGAAGGGGATCCTGCCACGGTGCTGCTGGGACTTCTGGCGCCGGAGGTGCCGTGGGCTTCCAGCGGCGCTGGACGTGGTCTTGTGTTGCAGGAGATGATCTCGGAGCAGCGCTGGGCCCTCAGCTCCCTGCTGCAGCAGCTGCTGAAGGAGAAGGCGCAGCGAGAGGAAGAGCTCCGGGAGATCCTGGTGCGTGGGCGTCTGTGCGCGCATCGCGCAGGGGCGGGCTTCCCCTCGAAGGTGCCCTTACACACCCTGGGTGTTGCGATCGTAGTTGTCCACCAGAGAAACGGGAGGTACCCAGGAAAGGACCCTCACTGCTGAGGGCGGGCTGTCGCTGACGGTTTGGTGTCTGTTGTTCCGACACGTTGGTGCCTGTTCACAGCTACACGGGCGAGTGCCTGCAGCAGCGCCCAGCCCTGGCGACCAGCTGGTCGTCATCCACTCTCTCCGTGCCACTCGAGTGCTCCGCGGCGTTCTTTCCGAGGCTGCGGTGGGGTCAGGCACGGGTCAGCCGTTGCTGAGCACCTTTACGTTTTAAGCAGCGCCCTCCAACGTCTTTGTAGCTAAGTGTTTGAGAGCAGCTGAGCATTTATTTGCTCAGGACAGACGCCCAAGAGAGGACTTGCTGTGTCCAGCTCAGGCCTTGGGATAAGCCTTTGACCGGGTCGCCCACTCGTACTCTGTTTCCAAAGGGGTTTGACGCCGGCACATGGTCAGGGAGGCAGGGCCCCGTTTAGGTGGTGGGCTGGGCCGTGTCCTCCAGACCCCAGGCCCGCCTGGGCGGTGAGGACGGCGGCCGGTCAGCCCACCGGCTGTGGCGTCGCCCCTGCCGCAGACGTCCTCTACCTCCACCGTGGGCAGGCCCGGGGCCGGGTACGGGGAAGGTGAGACCGGCTGCTTCCCGGGCCCTGTGTGGGCCCAGGTGCCCTGTCTGTGCTAATCAGGAGCGGCCCTGCCCTCACGGTGCCTGGCTGCCGCCGTCTGCAAGTTGTAGCGATGCAGACATTGTGCAGGTGGCCGTGTTCCTGCCCTCAAGGGGCCTCAAGGGACTCTCTGGGGAGAAGCACTGCCTCAGCAGAACGTGAATGTCAAGGTCATAGGTTCCAAAAGAGAGGTATGTCCACAGCCCAGGGAGGGCCATGGCCAGCAGAGGGGAGCCAGCTTGACAAGGCCCACGAGCGGCCACCAAGGGCACGGGGGCAATGCCTGGGTTGGAGGCCCGCTGCCCCGCACACCTGGCCCCGGGGTGCAGCTGCAGCGCCAGACGGGCCAGCGCAGGTGTTCAGAGAGCAGGCTCCAGACCCGGGGCTGGGTCCCGGCCCCGGCACCGGGCAGCTCTCAGAGCTCGGGCAGGCTGCTGACCACTCTGAACCTCGGGGTCTTCGCTCTTGAAGTCGAACCTGTTTCACAGTGACGAGAATTACATGAGATGGCTCCTCTCGGCGCACAGCACAGAGCGGCACGCAGTGCTCTGAAAGTGTGAGCTGCCGAGAGGGTCGCTCCCTCAGGGCTCTGTCCCCGGCACCTAGCACAGCGCCCGGCCCAGGACAGCTCTCGGGGAGTTTTGCTGAACAACAGAAGGAAGGAGACCTTTTCCATAACATGTTTGTAATCCTCCGGCTTTGTCAGGCCGGGGCAGGCCACTGCAGAAGCTGAAGGCCTCCTTGGGACCCTATTTCTGCCCCTGCCTGGCACCCGGAAGATCAGCCTAAGCTTCGTGGGAGGAGGCAGTGGCTGCTTAGTGCTTTGCTGTTTCTACAAGTGGACGAGACGGCGTCCCTCCAGACTAGCGGTGCGCAGAGCGAGGCGCCAGGCGTCAGCAGCGCAGGTTCAGGCCCCCACCAGCTGTGTGCTGCCTGTGAGATCAGTCTCAGCAGCGAGTGGGGCGGAGTGGCGCTTGCTGCCCTCCCTGCCTCTGCAGTGAAGCGATGCGAGTGTGTGGGAAGTCGTTCGGGGGTGCCGAGCGCCACCCCGTGCTCAGGGGAGCGGAGCTCACGGTCATCACAGTCATCCTCGTTTCGGTTTACCAATCTGTAACCAACAGCATCTGCTTCGTTCTTGGCAGACGGAGTTAGAAGCCAAAAGCGAAACGAAGCAGGAAAACTACTGGCTCATTCAGTACCAACGTCTTTTGAACCAGAAACCCTTGTCCTTGAAGCTGCAGGTAAGGACAGCGCCCGCGGGCCTCCACTCAGAGGGCCCTCTCTGCCTCCGGGCACCCTGCTTCTTGACCTTTCAGGTTTCACCCCAGTCCTGTTTCTGGCGGCTTGTGTGCCAGGTCCTGGGCTAGACCCCCGGCGGGAGGGGAGTGGGAGAGAGGGAGGGTTCACTCTGACCAGGAGCAGATGGGCTGTGCCGCAGGGCCCACGAGCGCGGTCTCCGAGCACCTGGTGTGCATGAGACGGATGTGTCCCCCCCTCCTCTGTCTCTGTCTACCTCCCGCTCCCCCCACACTTTTTTTTACCCTTAAATAAAAATGGAGTCTTTCTGTACGCACTATTTTGGCCACTGCTTTTTCCCCTTCGTGACAGTGGCAGGCGGGCGTCCAGGCCTACGCACGCACAGGCGCCCTCACTGTCTTACATCTTGTGTGCATTCAGACCCTTTGCTTGCCGCTGTACGTAACGGCTTCCTCTTTTCCATCCTGCCCGCGGTGCCCTCGGCTTCGCTTGCGCAGGAGGAAGGCCTGGAGCGCCAGCTGGCGGCCCTGCTGGCGGAGCTGTCGGCCGAGCACTACCTGCCCATCTTTGCCCACCACCGAGTCTCGCTGGACACGCTGAGCCGGATGAGCCCCGGGGACCTGGCCAAGGTGGGCAGCAGCCTCCTCTCGGGGGGTTAGGGAGGCCCAGCCGGGCCAAGCGTCAGCTCGCCCTGCTCGCAGTTCCTGCCGAGGCCTGCTCTCGGCCAGTGGCCCGGGGCCTCCTTGCTTCCAGGTGGCGCGCACACCTGCCCCGTCTGCCCCGCTGGCTGGGTGGGCCCCAGGCACCTATGGCTGAGAAAACCCAGGCACGGGGTCCCGCCGACCTGGACCCCACCTGCTCGGATTGGGTCTTTGCGTCGGCGATCCGAGACAAGTCCAGGCCAACCCACCCCGCAGCTGTAGAGCTCTCACAACGGGCGGGCGTCTGTTACATTCAGGTGGTTGGTTGCACTGACTCACTCACTCTTCAGAGGAGACGCATCACGATGAAAGGTCGCGTCTCTGCAGCGCTTGCCGGTGCCGGGCCCGTCTGAGCACTTTTGCGTTCTTTCGGGCTCACCGAACGTTCCCCACGGCCCGGCCAGCAGGCCTGTCAGTGTTTCCCAGATGAGGAGGCAGACGCACGCTTGTGGGGGTCGTTTGCCTGAGTCACCCAGCAGAGCCAGGACTCGAGCCAGGCGGTCTGGGGCCGGAGTCGGTGCGACTGACCACTCAGCACGCTGCTGGTCCCTACGGGCTGTCCCTAGACGGAAGGGCGGCGTGGGAGCCGTGAGGGCCGAGCCCAAGCGCTTGTACTCTGGGCGATTTGCTGCTGCGATTTCTCGGCAGCTCGGTCTCGTCCCCGTGAACTGTGATGGAGGCCCCTGGCGGACTGGGCCCCCCGAGGGTGACGTGCGGCCGTGCAGGCGAAGCAGTCAGCACGGTCCCTGGCACCGGGGAAGCACCCGTTAGTTAGGCCCTTAGCGGTGTTGCCTTCCCTCGGGGCCTCAGTTTCTCCTTCCGCCACACTGACGGGTGAGCCCAGGCACACCGGGCCCCAGGCAGGCCTCCGCACTTCCAGCCGAAGGTGCTGGCAGCCAGGAACGAGGCAGCCCCTGCGGCGCCGTTCTGGGCCGGCAGCCCCCACCGGCCCCAGGCCACAGCCTGCTCTTCTCGGACCCCTGCAGATGGGCGTCTCGGAAGCCGGCCTGCAGCACGAGATCCTGCGCCGAGCCCAGGAGCTGCTGGAAGCGGCCAGGACCCAGCCAGGTACCGACGCCTTATTCTCGGGCTGTGGTTGGGGGCTCTCATCTGCTTACCTATCAGGTCAGGTGCTGAAGGCTGGCTCTAGCCCTGCCCTGACCGGGCAGCTCAGTGGGATGGGCGTTGCCCCACAAAGCCAAAGGGTCACTGGTTCGATTCCCGGTCAGGGCACATGCCCGGGTAGTAGACCAGGTCCCAGGTTGGGGGCCTGCAACAGGCAACCGATGGATACTTCTCTCTTCTCTGTCTCCCTGCCTTCCCCACTCTCTAAAAAAAAAAAAGTAAATAAAATATTTTTTAAAAACAAATAGAAGTAAAGGCTGGTTCCAGCCTTGCCAGTCCTGAAAGTTCCCTCCTAAAGGGACAGGATTTACCAATGAGAAAAACAGGCCACACAAAAGGAAGTTTCCTCGAAGTGGTTGGGGGCCCGGCTGGCCCCCAGTCCCACGCTTTCCCCACACCCACCCTGCAGACACTGGGAACCAGCACCCAGGATCCTTGGCATCGAGGGAAAAACCAGCTGCGCCCAGTGCGCAGTACAGAGTGTGCCTGGGGCTTGCCTGTAGGGAGATGTTTGGGGGGGCTGTGAAGGGTCAGGAAGGCGCCCCACCCCGTCGGAGGCCAGGAGGAGGCCGGTGCTGTGGCTGATGCAGGGGCTGGCGTGGGAACCAGCCCCCTGTGCCCTGGGCAGGATCTGGTGCCAGGCATTGCTGACCATTTCACATGGGCTTTGTTCCAACCCCATCAGCAGGGCGCTGTTGTCATCCCCATTTGAGGGGTGAGGAAACTGAGGCAGAGAGAGGTTAGCTCATCTTTCGTAACATCCCAGAGCTGGCAAATGGCTGAACCACAGGCTTTGCTTCCCCCTTGAGAAGAGGCCCAGGGGCCTTGACAAGGGAAAGGAAGCCTGGGGCCAGAAGCAGGATGAAGGAGAGGGCGGATGGCCAGGCTCAGGCAGGGCCTGTCTGGGGCAGAGGCTGAAGCGGGAGGCGCCGGGCCGACCGCAGGGTGAGGCAGGAGCTCGGGCTGCCCGGCTGGGAGGAGGCCCTGGGTCCCCGGGTGTCGGGGCTGGTGGCAGCGCTGGGCCATCTGCAGGCTCCAGCCTCCAGCCAGTTTTACTCCAGAGACTGACTTTATCTAAGAAAAACTCATTAACCTTCCAGTCCTTTAATACCAAGCACTGTGCAAAATAGACACCTCCCAGATGTCTGTTCCCCCAGCTCTGACCCCTCTCTCGCTCGCAGAGTGGAGGTCAGAGGAGTTTGGTATCAGGACTTGGGGTCATCCCAGCCCAACAGACTAACCTCCCTCAGGCAGGGGTCGAAGGTGCCCTTTCACTCCGAGCCCCTGCAGCATCCAGAGCGGCTGCCTCCCATCGTCTCCCTTGAACCTGGGGCTGGCAGGAGCAGGTCCCCCCCTCAGAATGTCCCCGCTGTCCGTGTGGGGTGCCCCAGCTGCTTCGGGCTTCTTCTGGGTCGTGCCCGCCCCTCAGGGAAGTGGCCGTGGCAGGGGGGTTGCTTCTTCGCTCCAGAAAGGACAGGAAACCCTCGGGAATTTTCCCACCGGTTCTGCCACTGCTCCCAGGACCCGATGGGTGGTGTATCAAATAGAGGAGGACTCTGTACCGGGTTGGTCTGGGACCCCCAGCACCCTTGGAGTGTCTGGTGTTGTGTAGCCTTTTTCGAATCTTCAGGGGTTTTTCGATTATAAAAAACACTATCTGTAATTCAAACCACAGATGGAATGAAACATGCACTGAGGGCGGGGTGGGAGTTGGGGCTGTCGGGGGGCTGTCTCGAGATGGTGAGAGGGGCCGCCTTTTGTCAGGGCCCGTGCTGATGCCCGTTTCAGGGCTGGGTGCTGGCCCCAGGGCAGAGCGGTGCTCTCGGGGGGGTGGGGGGGGCAGGGTCTGCCAGGGTGGGAAGGACCAGCCACGGGGACTTCTCACTCCCCTCCCTGCTCCTCCGAGCCCTGATGGGTGCTGGCCAGCGGTGGAGAAGCTGGGAGCAGGGCCAAATCCACCCCAGAGCTCCTGACCAGGGGCTCCTGCGCTGCGGCTCCGCCACCAGATGGCCCTGCAGCTTCAGACAAGTGGCTTCCCCTCTCTGAGCTCCAATTTCTCATCTCTGAAAGCGACAGAGCCTGACTTGCAGGATGGCTGTTGAGGATCCAGGGGATGTTAGGGTTAAGGGACCCCTCCCTGCCAGCTGTCTTACAGATGGGGAATGAGACTCAGAGAAGAGGAATTCGAGGGTGCACGGCAAGGCGGCCCTTCCCCTGGTTCTCAGATCAGAGGGCCCCTCACCTTCCAGTGCACTAGCTACTTGGGGCAGCAGGACCTGGGCCATCTTTTAGGGTTTGGGATCACTGGGCGTGACCCTGGCTTAGGCTCTTTGGTCCCCACAGAGCTGCTGAAACCACCCCGGGAAGAGGTCCTCGGGGCCCCGGAGCCCACCGCCCCTGAGGGGTTCCCTGAGCCCGCGAGACCGTCGGCTCCCCCCGCGGAGCTGGAGGCGCCGCTGTCCGAGTGCGTCGTGTGCCTGGAGCGGGAGGTGAGTCTGCGCCGCGCGCCTCTCCGGGCGGCGGTCTTCCCAGACGCTGTCCTCCAACTCCGTGCGTGTGCTGCGTCCACTAGGAGTGGCGGCAAATGCAGGAAGTAACAGGGACCCGGGACCCCACGGGCCAAACACGAGCAGTGCTGACGTCATTTTCTGGGCCTTTTCTTCAGAAGAGGGTTTTTCCCTACTTAACAGATACACTAAGGAAAATTTTCCAAGTTGTTAAATGTCAACGACACATGTTTCTCTGAAGAGGCTATTTTAAAACTGTCTTTAAAAAAAAACAATAACAGAATTCACCCTTACTGTAAAAACTGAACAACACAGCATATAAGATTAAAACCCACCCCGCCCCCCACCATGCGGTCCCCTTAGAAAAGGCGAGCAGGGTTCAGCATCCGATTACCCCGTGGTCTTCACCAGGCCCGGGGCAGGCGTGGCAGGGAAGGGCTCTTTGGTTGTAAATCTGACCCAATTCCTGCGTCTGAGCCCCGTAGGTTGGCTTCCCATTCCTTGTTGTCACAAACCGGGCTGTGCTCCGCAGCCTGGAACCGAACTGGCAGCGCGGCCCGGATGATCGCCGCGCGGTGCACTCCTAACACGGAACGCGGCAGCAACGCGCAGGCGAGGCTTCGGAGCGTGATGTGGGCGTTGCTTTGCGCCGAGGGGCTGGGCACGTGCACCGAAGCCACGCCGGCTGGGGGCGGCCTTCACGACCCCCCACCCCCGCCCGGCCCTGCAGCACAGAGCGCACGCCACTGTCCCCCGCGGGGGCGTGGGGACTGTCCAGGCGGGTGTCAGGCAGGGAGGCAAGGAGTAAAACGTCGGGAATATGGTGCAGTTTTATTTTAGAAACAAAGGGGCGGGGCCTGGGGGTGTGGGTAGAATTTTCGCAGAACGTGGAGGAGCAGCGCCAAACGGCCGCCAGAGGAAGGGCCCGGCTCTCGCCGGCACCGTGCGCGGTGTGTGGCCCGGAGCGGCCGAGGGGGCCAGGGCGGCCGTGGCCACGTGGGGCAGCGCCCAGACGCTCCTGCTCTCTCCCTCAGGCGCAGGTGATCTTCCTCAACTGCGGCCACGTCTGCTGCTGCCCGCAGTGCTGCCAGCCGCTGCGCACTTGCCCGCTGTGCCGCCAGGAGATCGCCCAGCGCCTCCGGATCTACCACAGCAGCTGAGCGCCGGCCCCGCCCCGGGCCCCAGCCCCGGGCCCGGCCCCACTCCCCGCACTGCAGGCCCGGGGCTCCAGCTCACCCCTGCTCTGCCCACACGAGTAAGGCCCCCTCTTGTCCTGAGCCCTGCCCCACAGCCCGGGAGGGTGCCCCGCACCCTTGACCTCCAAGCACTGCTGGGCGGGGGCAGAACGTGTTCCTGACCAGTGACCCGAGTCCTGTGAAAGAAGGGTGAGGATCCCTCGTGGCACTAGGAAGGCTCTGGGTGTGACGGGCAGCTGTGCCGCCCTCGGAGCACAGGGCTGGTGTCCTGGCCAGTGTGGCTTTACCACCTCCCAGTGGACGGTGGAGGCTCCTGTCCCTCCAGGAGCCTCAGCATCCTTAGCAGGGGAACGCAGACAGTGCTGTCCCGTCCAGCACGCCGCGGGGAGAGGTGGCCGCAGGGCACCACGGGCCGTCCTCTGACGTCCTCTGAGCGGCTGGAAGGTGCTCAGTGCAGGCCTTGCGCCACAAGCAACAGCAGCCCTCCCTTGCCACCCTCGCTGCTGCCCCCATTGCTCTGGGCCCCTCCGCTCCCCAGCTCAAGGGCAGGCGATGAGCTTGGCAGACCCAAAACAGGAACATCAGTGTCAATAAATCCACCTCCAGCCTGCTTCTTCGGAGTCATCACTGGGTCCTGAAGGAGCCTGGGGAAAGGAAGGGCCGAGGGCCCAGGTGGGGCCAGGAGAGGTCAGAAGGAGGGGGAGGTGGAGACATTCCGGAATGCGGAGTTACGCACACCTCCCCTCTCAGGGGTGGAGAGGAGGCCTCAGGGAGAAGGGCAGGACAGCCAGCAGAGCAGGTTGTGCTGAGTGGGGCCGCCTGTGCGCTCCATTGTCATTACCCCTGATGAGCGAGCCCAGGCCGAGGGGGCTGGGCACCCAGGACCTTGCCACGGGGACGCGGCAGCGCTGGGTTTGGACCGCGCGGCTGTGCAGGCTGTTCCAGGAGCCGTGTGCCTTGCTCTCGCTGTAGGGTTGCACGTTTATTGTGCCTTTTCTGGCAAATGGTTTTGAGCCAAGGGCATCTTGTTCTCTGGGCTAGAGGCAGGCCTGCTCAGGCATGGGGGCTCTGCCACCGGCTGTCTCCCACCGACCCGGGCCAGCCTTCCAGGTGATTTCCCCACCCATTCAACAGGGGGCATGCGGGGGCCCTGACATAGGCCGGTGGTCACCAGGAGGCACTGATTACTCGCCCTAGGTGCTGTGCCGAGAGCCAGCTGGATGCAAAGGACAGGCCCTGGGGGTGGCAGAAAGAGCCCTGGGTCTCTTCCCATGATGTCTTCTCCCCCCAGGGACCTTTGACGGTCCCTTCCCCCCCCCCAGCCCACCACCACCCTTCGGGACTCCTCTTGGCCAAGGCTGGGGCCTGAAGTGGGTGGGGCCCCTTCGCAGAGCACGATGTTGGCCCTGGGAGAGAGCACTTCGGTGAGTCACTGTTCGGAGGCACAGAGCCTGAGGCAGAGTTAGTGACGTGCCCACAACCGCAGGTGAATCCCGTCGATGGTCCCAGAGCCCCTGCTATCTCACACCCCAGCCCTTGTCAACAAGCTTCCGGCCACTGGCCACCGTGGACAGGCCAGTGCCAAGGAAGTCAACCCCCCCGCCCACGGTGATGGCTGCCATCCCACCCAGAGGAACTCGTTTACATGCTGGGATGAGGCAACCCACCCCCACCAGTTCTGTGTGGGGTGGGGGGGTCCCTCTGCCCCATAACCTCAGCCAAGGTTCCCCGCCTTCCTGGGCCTCAGTTCACACATCAGTGACTTGGTGACAATGGCACCACACTAGCTGTGTGATCAGGAGTCGTGAAAACATTGGCGTTGCTGGTCAGATCCAGCACAAGCCCGGGGCCCACTCCCACTGTGGGTGCCCCATGGCCCCATGGCCTTAAAGCTGCGGGAACCTCTCGGCCTGTCACCCAGGGCTCCCCGAAGAGCACCCTGCACGGACCTAGCCGAGGGGGCCCCTGAGCGGACCGCAGGCGGGTCGCCTGTACGCTCTGCGTCTTCTCTCGGAGCCTCAGTTTCCTCCTCTGTTAAATGGACTTACAGAACCCTGACCCAGAGGTGCTCGGCCAGGTGAGCCCCGAAAGCCAGGGTGTGTGGACAGGCCCCCCCAGATGCAGACCCTGGCTAGGCCCCCCTGCTGGCACCACATACAGGCCGCTGGCTTTAAATAAAGCATTTATTGATTAGTAGAGTTTAACAATCTGCATAATGTTTTCAATACAATATCTGGGAAGGATGGTTGGAAAATCCCAAAAGGCACAAGAGGACAGCATCTTGAGACGGAATGTGTTGGTATTAGGGGTGAGTGAGGTGTTTGAGATTAGGGCTGGGGCGGACTGGGGGCCCTGAGCACCAGCCACCACCTCGAGTCCTGGGGGTCTGAGGCCCAGGCCCCAGGAAGCAGGTTAAAGGGATGGAGGGTGCAGGGCTGGGGGGAGCCCTGCCGGAGGACCCTGAAAGGGTCCCGCTCTGCCTTGCTGGCCTCCATTCGAAGCAGCAGCGGTGGGGCCTGGGGGCTGCCTCGGCTCGGCTCCCACCGCCGGGGACAGGAAGCTGCAGGAGCACAGTGGGGCCCCAGTGACTCACATTTGAAAAGGGGTCTGGAATGTTCAGGGCGAGGCAACTCGGTGAATTAGGCAGCAGGGCCACACCACAGCCCGACCCCACGTCCTTGGAGCGGCCGCCAGCAGTGCCTCGGGGAGCTGTGGCCCCTCGGGAGCCCTGCCAGCCCCCTCGGTGCACAGCACGCCCCTGGGAGGTGGCCCCCGGAAGGCAGAGTCCCCACCCGCCAAACCCTGCCTCTGAGCAAAGTGCGTGCGGGCGCAGAGGGACTCCCGAAGACAGGGTCCCAGCACCGGGCGGAGAGACGGCTGCGGCTGGAAGCAGGGACAAAGGCCTGAGGCCCGCCTGGCTTCCAGCACTGCTCCCTCTGCCCCCCCCCCCCGGCACTTCCTCACCCCCAACCAGCACATTCCAGGCCTTTCCGTTCCAACCCCAGGCCTGCAGGCCCGTCCCCCTTCGTGTGACAGCCCTCCCCCGGGACCCCCAGCCGGGCTCCAGCCTGAAGACACCGTCCTTGCTCCTCCCCTCCCCGGGAGTTGGGCAGCGAGGCCTCCAGACTCGGCCTGGACGAGCAGAAGATGGGCTCAGCCTTCTGCGTCTCCCGTTCCAAACGCCCTTGGTGGCAGGGCCCTTGGTGGAGCCCTTGGGGAGGGAATTCACGGGCTCTGAGTCACAGCGGACGGTGCCTTTAACTCCCTCTTTGCAAGGATGGCAAGCCCATGAGGGAAACAGGCCACAGAAGAGAGGCGGGGGGGACCCAGAGAACCAGGACCACCGGGCACCCCCCAGCCCCTCAGCTACGCTCAGCTCCCAGCACAAGCAGGAAAGCCAAGTTCACCCCACAAAAGAGAAAACGGAGCAACAAAGTATGACCGAACCCAATAAAGTGACTTCAGGAGGGCCTATCCCTGCCCAGCCCCAGCGATGTCACGCCAGCCCCACCCGCACCGGCGGCGCAGATCCGCGCACCTGCCCAGAGCCAAGCTTGCCAGCGCCTGGAAGGGAGGGGCCCGCGCGCCTTGTCCAACAGAAGCTCGGGGGCGACCGGCCTAGAACTCAGTCTGCACCCCTGCGCTGTCCTCGGTGGTGGTGTGGATGGGGGAGCGGCCCCCAGGACTGGACACCTGTTCCCCAGTCTCCTGGTCATTGGGCTTGGGAGGCTCCAGGTCCACAGCCTTTCCAGGCGGGAGTTGCCGGAGGGGCGAGGCGGGTGGCGAGGAGGCCTGAGGGAGGGCCGCGGGCTGGGGGCTCTCCTGCACGGGGGCCCCGTTGAGCAGGGGAGCTGCCGGCGAGGGGCTCTCAGCCCGCAGATTCTGGGCCAGCAAGCCACGCAGCTCAGTGACACTGTCCACGGACGCAGGCGACACTGGCTCAGAGCCGGCCCCCAAGGGTAGCCCTGCCTCCTCGTCCTGGACCACAGACACCACCTGCTTGGCACGCCGTCGCTTTTCCGAGATGGTGGCTGCCTCCGGGACTCGGGCACTGGGGCTGCCGCTGTCCCCACTGCCACCACCGCTGCCACCGTACTCCTCACCCCAGTCGATGGGAGAGCCCTCGGCCAGCAGGTGCAGGTTGGGGTCGCTGTTGTGCAGGACCACGCTGTCTCGGTACAGGTTGTGCTTCCTCTGCACGGCGGCCTCCTTCACGGCTGCGGGGCCAAATGAGCGACTTCAGGACATTTGCCAGGGGGACCACAGCCGCCACCACACCCTTCACTGTACCCAAATGCCGGCATCACCCCCCAACCACCACCAGGCCTCCCCCAAGCCTGAGGGGACATTGCAATTGGGACGTGACTTATTCCAGGCCCCCCTGCCAGGAAGGAGGAGCCGTGATCCTAACCCAAAGCCCAAGCTGGTCACCACCATGTCACCCTGTCACTCATCTGACGCTCCCCAAAATGCCAAGGACCCCCAGAGGAACTAAGGCGCAGAGACTAGCACTACTTCCTGTGGCCACACAGCTCACTGCGGCCCACCCCGGCCCAGAGGCGTTAATCTCACGATTTTCTCTGCAGCTTCACTGACCGTACCGGAAAGACCTCTGGGCTGCCTCCTCCACCCTCCTGGCCATACGAGTCCCAACAGCAGCCAAGGCGGCGGGGGCGCCCCCCACCCAGCTCCACACTGGCTCTCCCGGGGGGTGGGGGCCAGCACACACCCTGCAGGATGTCCTTCATGACCGTCTGCAGCACCACCTCCTCATACGTGTTCTCCACCAGGATAAAGCTGGCAAAGTCCTCGAAGATCAGCTCCTGGAACCGGGGCAGCTCCTGCAGGGCGGGCGGGCATGGGGCAGAGAGGGGCAGTCAGGGCCTCGGGGCCCAGAGGGCCTGCAGGCTCCCCCGACCAGGGGCGGGGCGGGGCGGGGCCGCTCACCGACTTGCAGGTGGGAGCCAGCTTCTTGAGCAGGAACGGGATCGTGATCTGCAGCAGCGCCTCCCGGAAGAAGCGCTTCCGCACGGTGCTGCTGTCGTAGTCGTATTTCTGCCAGGAAAGAGGAGAAGCGTGGGGGCTCTGTGGTGGGGGCTCCACTGGCCCCTGGCAGGAGGACGGAAGGCCAGTGGCCCGACCTGAACCCCAGTGTCCCGATTCGTACAAGCGGGTGAGTAGCGCCTCCTGGAGGGTCAGCAAGCCCGGGAACTGGGCTCAGGGCTGGGCCACGCTTAGGGCAGGTAGGTCAAGGGCGGGGGCGGGGCCGCTCACCTTCAGCACCCGCTCCAGGATCCGCTGGATGGACTTGCACAGCTCCTCCTTGGTGGGCCCCTTCCCCAGCTCCTGGTGCAGGAGGGTCTCGAAGGTGTACACGGCATTGTCCATTTGCTGTGGGGCACACCACGGGCACATGAAGGCCCCGGAGTGACTGCAGCCCCTTCCTCCATGCCTCCAGGGGGCTCAGCCAGCTGCCCCAGGCCCGCCTGGGGGAGGGGGGTGGGAAGCCTGTGCTCACACCCTCATATCGCTGGCGCCTACTGTGTGCTGGCACATGGACGTGACTGGCCCATGGGGGCCAGTCCCTGCCTCAGGGAACTAGGAAACAGAGGCCCTGGGCCCTGCAGGAAGGAGCTTGGGGAGCAGGGACGGCTGTGTGGAGGAAGGGGTTTCTAAGCAGAGACCTGAAAGATGAGCTGGAGTTAGCCAGGTGAGCAGAGGGACAGGTGTTCCAAACAAATGGGTGAGCACTCGAGCCCAGAGCAGGAGGGCACTCGGGGCTGGGTGGGGCTGCAGGGCAGCTCCCGAGGAGGGTGGGGCCGGACAGCGGGGACCCTCCCGGGAGATGGGACTGTGGAAGGGCAGCAGCCTCCGACCCACCTCTCGCATGTGGATCTGGGCCCGCTGCTTGAACACGGACGTGCTGGAAACGTCGAAACGCTGCTGCAGCCCATCGAGCCGCAGCGGCTCCATCTTCTCGTAGCAGCTCTGCATCTTGAGGGGGTGATACGCCAGCTGGGACAGCTTCTCCATGTACTGCGGGGAGGCAGGACCGCGTGGAACCTGAGCAGGGGCCGCCCGAGGGGCCAGGCCGCCCCCGCAGACCCACCCCTCCCTGGCCCTCGGGCTGGCCCTGGCTCCAGGGAGGGCCACCGGGGATGGAGGGCCCGAGAGACAAAGGGTGGGGGTCTGAAGGCAGGAGGCCCGTGGTTCAGCCACACGGCCTGGGTGCCGAGAGAGGGGTCTCGTCCCTCCCGGGGCACTGGGTGGCCTTGGGCAGGCACACCCTCTCCGAGCCTCAGGGTGCTCAGCCTCAAAATCACGTAGTTTCTTGTGATCGCTAAGGTTCTTTCTGGTTCTCCAATTCCATGATTATTATGGTCCGTGGACTCTCCGATTTGAGGTATGGAAGAGGAGGCTAAGGTTACGGGACCAATTCTCTCTGCACCTGACAACCAGGTGGGGCTCCAGGTAGCCGAGTGCCTCAAATGGGATCTGTGGCAGGTTGTCGGCCTCGAGAACCAGCTAACTGAGGAGCGACGGGGGAGCCGGGCTGTTTGTGGGGCGCGAGGAATGGCGCGCACGCATTTCACCCCCCCTGACAATTACACTGTGCGTGTTGGAGGCCGGCCTTTTCCTCCTCCCTCCCCCTCCTTCCGGCCCTCCCTTCCCTGTTCAGTTCTTTCACAGTTTAGCAACGCTCTTGGCTTGTAAAGGCCAGTGTCAGGGGGTTAGGCTCCCCCTTCCCTCTAGCTGCCGGCCCCCCACAGGACAGCCAACAGCTTCAGCCTCACGTACTCAGCCCCTCGGACCCTGTTTACAGGCTAGGCCGGGAGGGGAGGGGGGAGGAGCAGCCCGCCCTGGCTCGTACTGGGGGCCTGACGGGGGCCCAAACCCAGGAGGGTCCTCCAACCCCAGGGTCGGGGGCGGCCTCACCTCGCCCAGCTTGTCAATGCCACCCTCGTTGATGACGTTCAGGTTCATGTCCGTGACCTCCTTGAAGAAGACGTCCCGCACCTCGGTGAAGCCCTGGCTGGTGGGCACCATGAGGGCCTCCAGGATGGACGGGATGTAGGGCTGGACGTGGTTCCGGACACACACCTCCGCCTTGGGGAGGATGAAGGCTGCGCCCGAGGGGTGCGGGGGAAGCTGGTTAGCTAGCATCTGTTCCCCCCGACCCCGACCCCGACCCCGGGAGCAGCTCCCAGCCACCCCAGGCCCCGGGGCAAGAGGCGAGCAGTCAGGGTATTTTTTAGAGAAACCACCAGGGACAACAGCAGCAGATGCTGATTCTAGCGACAGCAAAGCCGATAAACCCACACAGCCAAAACGAGAGGATCTTCCGAGATTGGCCCCTGGTATTTCTGGAGCTGCGGCAGCAGGAAGCCAAGAATCTGCTGCCTATAGAGGTGTGGGCAGCTCTCTGCTCAGCCAGGGGCAGAAAAGAACATCTTTGGGGGTCTCACCCAGTTTTTTTTTTTTTTTTAAGAAATGGGAGCCCTGGCTGGTGTGACTCAGTGGATTGAGCGCAGGCCTGAGAACCAAAAGGTCACGGGTTTGAGTCCCAGTCAGAGCACAGGCCTGTGGGTCAGGTCCCCAGTAGGGGGCGCATGATCTCTCACACACCGGTGTTTCTCTTCCTCTCTTTCTCCCTCCCTTCCCCTCTCGAAAAGTAAATAAATGCAATCTTTAAAAAGAGAAAAAGAAATGGGAAACACTGAAGTGGTTTCAACCAGCCTCTGGGTTTCACAAACGCTGAACCCAGCCCTGCCCTGGAATGGCGTGGCCTGGCTCAGCACGACCACGTGGAAGGCCGTGTCCCTGTGAACAGGGACCATCGCCAGGACTTTCGGACCTGGGGGATTTCGATGTCCCTCCCTCTCTGCCCAGCTAGGCTTGTTCGTTCCACAGAGTAAGTGGCAACTCTTGGGGTCCTAGCCTCTCAATGAACACAGCCGTTCGAAGACTAACTCGAGGGCAACCGACAGCTCTGGCCGCATTACAGTTCGACAAGGGAGCGACAGGATCCCGTCTGGCCGGGAACAGGAGGGAGCAGAAACTGACTTGGAAAAGTTCGACTCGGTGAAAGCGAATCATCACAAAGCCAGGCCAATGTCTGCTAAAACGACGTGCGGAAATGTGTGGTCGGCCAAAGAGGAGCAGCAGGCTGAACCCCCTTGACAGACCCTCAGGCCTTCAGGATCTGCGGTTATAGAAATAACAGCCAAAACCACCCTACAGGGACTGGAAAAACAATGGCTCAGGCGTGATTTTAACTTTTTTAAAAGAACTCAGTGAATGAGGTCACTGCTATGAAATGTACAGGGATCTTTGAAATAGACAGGAGGGCCCAGCAGGTCCCGCCGCCCACCCAAGACGAGCGTGGCGGGCGGCCTGCCTACCTCGGATCTTGCTGGCCAGGTGCTCCTTGGAGGTGATGACCTGGTCCATGTCGGTGCGGATGACTGCCTCCATGGCTGGCCGGGCCAGCTGCAGCTTGGACAGCACCGCCTCAAACTGCGCTTTGGCCTGCTCGTATACGATGCGGTACACGGCGTCTGAGATCTGTGGGCCGAGATGCGGTGTCAGTTCTGGGCCGAGGGGGCTGGGCGGCTGCAAGCCCGCAGCCCCCACCGCCAAGCCCAGGCCACTCACCTGGATCCACTGCCGCTGCCGCTCCTGTGGCTTCCCCTTCAGCCGTGGGGCGAGCTCCGCCTTCAGCTCAGGGCCCAGCTCCTCCATCACCAGGTTGCTCAGGATCTAGGACCAGGAAGCACAGCCGGGGCAGGGGTTGGAGCGCAGCCGGGGGTGCTCATCCCCACGTTCCGTCAAGGACGGCCCCTCCGGCCCCCACCTCCCTGGGGTTTGGCCCTTTGCTCCATGTCTCCAGTGCCCTCTCTCCTGAGTGTCCTTCCCACAGGTCTCAGCTTATCTGCTTGGGTGGCCGGCAGGATCCTCGGACTCGGGGGTCGCACCTCAGGGCCCTTGCACATGCCACCTTCCTGCCTGGAACACCACGCCCCACCCCCACCCCCACCCCCACCCCCACGCCTTGGCTGCGCACAGAAGTGTGTGCACGTTCCTTTGTCAAGTGTCTGTTTCTCCCACTAGACAGCGAGTTCCATGAGGTCCAGCGCCACATGCCTTCCGGTCACAGTGGCGTCGGGACACCTGGGCCCGGGCAGGTGCTCAGGAAACGACTGAACAAAGTAACAAATGTCTCCGTCTGCAGGGCCAGCCTCAGGCTGCACGTGTCCAAACCCGAGCTTCTCGTCTCTGCCCACACCTGCAGCACCCCGGAGCCCCACCTCGGGGCTGACCCCATCCTCTAGGCCCTGGGGTAACTGCCGCAGTCTCCCCACCAGTCTTCCCGGCCTCACCTGCACCTCGTTCCCACACAGCATCTCCCAGGTGCCATACAGCTCCTTGGACTGGCGGTACATGCGGATGGCATCCGTGAACGCAGGGCCCTCCACCTTGGACTCTTCGGGGATCCCTGCCCAAAAGAGGGAAAGAGAGAGGAGGTCGGCAGGGTGGCCCAGTGGCCTCCACTAAGACCAACCGACAGGCAAATATGTGCGTGCGCACACGCACACACACACACACACACACACACCCTCACCTGCGACCCCCACTGCCCTTGTCAGCACCGGGCAGGAGTAGTTGCAGTGGCAGCAACGGGGATAATAACCCACCGCCGACGGCAGCGAGGCAGCCCTCCTTCGTACCCTCCTTATCCCCTGAAGTCCTCCCAATCACCCCAAGACAGGGCACTGGCGTTCACCCCCCTTCTCAGGGGTCAGGCCACTGCCGAGGGCCCGAGGGCAGCGATGGCAGAGTCGGGCTGGAAGCCACCCAGCCCTTCCAGGGGAGGCCGCCCCGAGATCCTGGTTCCCGCCCCGCCCCTCCCGCTCCTCTCTATGTCAGGCGCTTGCGCATCCTCCCTGCCAAGGACCGGGCACATGCTCCGCCACGCAGCGCGCTCGGCAGCAGCCACAGACAACCCGTGAGTGAACGTGCTTCACGACGGTGTCCATGGGGCCAGGACTGCCACACCTGGTTCCAGATCACTGAACCCGAGAAGGCCCAAGTCTCCCCTTCTGAACACTGGGAGCCAGGACCCGGCCTCGCCTCACCCATCACCCGGGAGGCTCTCAAGGCCACAGTGCAGGCGCGGCACTTGACTAGTAACTGCGGCGAGGACCCGCTCTTGCCGTGTGGGCTGCCTCGGCCACTGCCGTGCATCCAGCTCAGACTAGAAAATACCACTTCTCTGTTTTTGGTATTAGTGCCGGTGGCAGTGGCCCGGATGAGTTTGCCCGCCTCCCCCAGGCTGGCAGAGAACCTGCAGACTGGGTGCTGGGGAGGCTAGAAGCTGCAGGATGCTGCGAAAGCCGACCTGGGGAAGAACGTGGTCAAACACCTCAGAGCCAGACAGCCGGTGGCCACCCTGGCCACGTGCCTGCGACCACTGCGCCCCAGGGTGGAGGGAAGGGAAACGGCTTGTGCCTCTGAAACCCCAGCTCCCACTGCGATGACATCAGGCTGAGTCACCACCACAGAGAAAAAGCCCCTCTGGCCTGCGGAGGACTCCTCGCCTCCCACGTGCGGCTGACCGCGGAATCACTGCCCGTCAGAGCCGGAAGGGAGCTTGGCTGGGGAAACTGAGGCCCAGCCCCCATCCCTGCAGGGGCAGCCACCTAGGCTGCGGTGGGGGCGGCGGGGAGTGTCACCCCTGCGCTTTAGGGACCAGACATCAGGCGGGAGCAACTAGAGCAGAGCGAGGCTGCTCTAGCTGGAGCACCATCCCGAGCCCCTGGGGTGGGTGCTGCCCACCTGGGCCCGGAGAGGAACCCCCCTCAAGCTCTCAGGAGGGGCAGGTCTCCCAGAGACCAGGGTTTGCCTAGAAAATCCGGGCTCTGCATTACCTGCAGCCTCTCCCACTGACATTTATATTCCACAGGCACCAGTCAGGCCTGCCGGTCCAGGGTGCTTTCCAGGGGGAGGGAGGCGAGGCAGAGGGCGGGGCCACAGGGAGGAGGCTCCGAGGTTCAGGCGCTGGCTCTGGCCAACCGGACCCTTAGGCAGGCTCCACTCTGCAGCCCTGAGCTAGTAGTCCCAGGAACCTGGCTGGGCTGCTGGCCGCTGGATGGTGGGTCCCCTCCCCCACATTCATGTGCTGAAGCCCTAACCCCAGGCGCTTGAGAATGTGGCTGTATTTGGAGATAGGGACTTAAAAGATAATTAAAGTAAAATGAGGTCACTAGTCTAGGCCCCGATCCAGTATGACTGGTGTCCTTATAAAAATGAAATTCGGACACAGCACACATTCTCGCTCAGAGGGGCACTCAGAGGGGGACCGGGCAGACACGGGGAGAAGGCGGAAAGGCCTCGGGGGGGTGGAAAACAAACCCACCGGGACCTTGTTCTGGGACTCCCAGCCTCCGGAACTGAGACAAAACTAATTTCTATTGTTTAAGCCACCCAGTCTGTGGAACTTCATCATGGCCGCCAGAGCTCACCACGACCGGACCCTGAGCTGAGACCTCGAGACCTCACACACATTCCCTCCCCTCTCGTCCCGTGAGGAATGGCTGTTCTCAGCCCCACTTTCCCCAGTGGGAAGAGAGGCCCAGAGAGGCAGCTGCTGGCTCAAGAAAACACAGCCCCAGGCTCAGACCCCAGACCTGGAGACTTCCTGCGGGGGGTGGGGTGGAGGGATGGTTGCCGGGGAGGTCCTCAGGGTCAAGCTAAGAAAGGAAATGGCATTCCTCAGTCCTGGGCAGCAGACAGGAAGAGGCCTTGACCTCCGCACCCCAGGCCCACCCTGAGGGCTCAGCTCAGTGCCCCAGCTGCCACTTGCCACCCCCAGCTGCTCCAGGAATGCAGGATGTGAGGGGGGCGTGGGGTGAGCTGGCGCCCACCCAGCCTGGCCTCCTTCCCCACTCGTCCCCCCACTTCCTGGCAGCCCCCTGAGTGGAGTGTGCAGTTCCAGGCCCAGCCTCTGAGCTGAGGAAGCAGAGAACTTTCCCACAGTCCTCTGGGTGGAGGAAAGGCTCCTCTAACACCAGCCTTGTCAGCTCCAGAACCCCTCCTGGCAGCTCTTCCCCACCACCCCTCCTTCCCCGGGCACACAAGCATCCAAGGGGTGGCCCCCGGCGCCCCCCCGCTGAGCGCTTGCTACGTGCCAGGCACCGGAGGAGTGCTCTACCACAACCAACTCATTTATTCCTCCGAACGACATGCTGTGCGCAAGGGGACCAGAATGTGACTGTTCTCCACCTGGTCCTGTCCCCGCCCTCCACCTGGCCTGGGGTCACCCTGCCAGGTCAGCCATTAGCCTTGGAAACCTGAAGAGGGTGGGGCTGGGCCAAGCTGTGGGGGGGGGGAGAAGGAGGGATGGGGACGCCAGGAGGAGGGAGGGTGCCTGGGCCGGGCAGCCGGAGCCCAGATGGCCTCCACCCAGTCCTGGCCTCACAGCCCCTGGGGACCTGGGAACAGGAGGCCCTTTGTGGGCGGCAGGGCCCAGCCCAGGTGGCAGGGGTTGGCCTGACTGAAGACCTGGTTCCTCCGCCTGGCAGATTCCAGACAGGGCAGAGGCGGCTCCAGAGAGCTGTGAGGACGAGTGGGGTGAGCTGAGGCACCACCTCTGAGTCCAGGTGGGCCGGCCGCCAGGGTGGGCGGGGGCAGGAGCAGCTGCCCCAAGGCCAGGTCACTAGGAAGGCAGTTCGGGGTCCAGGACTGGGTTGCTCCTCCCTCAGGGCCCTCCCCTCCTCTCAGGAGACAGTCGCAAGCCTTTTTGGTCAGACTCCTTGGAGCCCTCCCTATAAGGCTCTCTTGGCCCCCGTGTCCCGTGCAGCCTCGTTTCAGGTCCCCAGTTCGGGGCCCCCTCTAAACTGCTCCTGCCTCTGGGCCACCCCTCACGCAGCTGCTGCCTGTCTGGCACTCTCCTCCCTGCCCTGGAGGACAACGCGTCCCCGGGTTCTCAGCTGAACCATCACCTCCTCCCGTCCTGATCCAAGCCCCTACACTGGACGGGTCCCTCCCAGCACATTCACACCCTCAAGGCACCCCCGGGCGGGGGGGGGGGGCTCCCTCCCCTGCACGCAGCACAGCTGTGGTTCGTCACCCTGGTCTCCTCATCTGTTTCACATCTGTCTCCCCCACCAGGCTGCCAGCAGCCCGGGGCCGGAACCACGTCTTCCTCCCTCGCTGCATCCTCAGCACCCAAACATTAACGTCGTTTTTGAATGAATGAGTGAGCTGGAAGAGACCTCACAACTTCACAGATGAGAACCCTGAGCCCCTGAGGGGGGAAGTGAACTTCCCAGACCACCTAGGGTCGGCGGCCACAGGGAAAAGTTACATAACAAACTTTTTTTTTTTTTTTTTACAAGCATTGCATGGATTCTCACTGTAATCTCACAAACCCCTCAGACTCAGAGGGGCTCTCTCGCTCTCCGTTTCTGGAGGCTCCCAGAGGTCAGCTGGTCTCCTAAGACCATGTTGCTGGAACGTGGCAGACTCGGGATTGTGACTCCATGTTCCAGGGTCCAAGGGCACAGCAACCCTGCCCCTGCCCTCTGAGGGCAATTTCCTGACTTCTGAGCAACACAGAATTGTGTTCATCAAGGAGAAGGTCAAGGGCAGCATCACGGTGGTGTCTTACAAATCCAGAAGGAAAAGAGAACCGCTCATAGAGCAGGGTTGTCACACCGCACTCAGCCAGTAGGTGTCGCCATTCAGCACACAACCCAGGGGATGCCGTTCACCCCACCGCCAGGGACCTGAAGGCCACTCACCATTGTTGCAGTGCCGGACACAGTCCTGCAGGACAGCCTGCCACTTGTCCTGCTCGGCTTCCGTCATCATGCAGAAGTAGTAGTGACGGGCATAAGGATGCCAGAGGATGAGTGGGAACTGTGTGGGGCACTTGAGGATGGGGGCAGAGCCCGATTTGGGTGTGGTCCCTGTGGAGACAGTGCGGGCTGAGCATCGGCCTTCTGCAGTTCTCCTCCGCCCCAGCCTGAGGGGCAGGCTCAGGCCCAAAGAAGGTCAGCCTGTCCTGGGCGACCAGCAAGCAGCGGGGAGGCGCCCTCCACAGCCTGGCTGAAAGGGGCCCTGGCACCTGTTTAGGCCCATTTCTTAGAGCTGGTCATGCCGTTGTACCCGCTCCCTCTTGGGGAAGGTTCCAGACTCCATGTGGGAGGCACAACTAACGCTGGGTCAGAGCCCTCAGGTTCAAGGGCTGAGCATTACCTTCTTGGGTTTCCCTTCGAATTTTAGCTATGGAGGCCAAAGTGTGGTTTAAATGTCCAAGGGGGGAGGGAGGCATGAGGCGTGGGGATAGGAAAAATAAAAGGGGACTTTTCTGTCTCTGTTTGGCCTGCATGGATATCGAGATCCAGGGAGATAAGGTGGTCCTGGACTGTGACCTCGCCCCTGCTGTCGGAATGAAACAATGACAGTCCTTTGCGCCCTGGCTCTGACTTCGTCCCCGTGCCGGGCTCGGCGCACATGGAGCTCACGGGGTCCGCACGGGACTCCAAGGTCAGCCGTCTCAGGGCCGGGCTGCCCGAGAAGACACAGCGAAACAAAGCTGGAGCTCGAACTGGAATCTGGAAATGCCCGCCCCCGCCGCGCCCTCAGCTACTCGGGGCGCTTCAGTCCCAGGTCCTGGCCAGGGGCCTCTTTTGTTTCCCTGGGATCATCCGCAAGGCAGATGGGCTCCTGTAAGTCTCCTGGGGGTCTGTGACAAGGTGGGGTGGACGGGTCGCCCAGAACAGCGCCTCGCAAGTGCAGGGCTGACTCAGCAGTTTACAAAGCAGGGCCGCCCCGATCAGCCTCTCCCAGGAGTCTCTCAAGGACTCAGGAAAGGGAAGCGTAGACAGTGAGGTCCCCGTCGCTAGCTGTGATCGGAAGCCTCAGGAAGCAGGAAACAGGTCCAGCCCTGCTTCTCATCCTGGCCTCAAGCCTGCTCTCTGGGTGGTATCAGGTGATGCCGGGCACCTGCTGGTAGGTCTAGGTCCAGCTGGCCTTTCTGCAAATGTGGAGCCCGGGGCTCCAGGAGCAGGGCCGCCCTCTCCCCCGGCCAAGTCTCGGGCCCGCACAGAGCACTTGGGCCTGGGATGGGTGCTCCCTTACCTGGTAAAGAGTTGCCGACCAGCTCCAGGTACTGGTCCACGGAGGTGAGGATTTTGTAGCCTGCGCTGTTGATGACAGATCGGGGTGGGACCTGCCGCTCGTAGGCCTGAGGAGAGGGCAAGAGAGACGGTCCCTGGGGGATGTGGGTACCGACCCAGCCAAATCCCATCTCCAGCGCTGGCTCCGGGACCCTACCCAGTATCGCTGCATCCTCTTCTCGGGGACAGGAAGAGGGGCAGGAAGAAAGAGAGGAGGAAGAGAGACACAGGGAAGAGGAAAAGGAGTCTGACCAACATGGACACTACAGTGAACATGGTTTAACCTGCACCGAGGCTCTGGGTTCAAATCCCGGCTCCGCCCAGCACCACCTGCGTGATGCTGAGGACAAGCTTCCTCCACCTCCTATGTTTCGGTTTCTGCATCTACAAAACCAGGGTAAGAACGGTCCCTACCTCACTGAGTAGCTACATAACCCACATAAAACGGTCAGCACAGTGCCCAGCACTACAGGGGCAGTAGGCGCGCTGAGGTCGTCACTATCACTGCTGTTGCTACTGCCTCTTACTACCAGCAGCTACCACTGGCCGAGTTCACCGCAAACCAGGCGCCTCATTTCACAGAACCCGCACAGTCCCATAGGGGGTACCGTGACTAGCCCTAAGTTCACATAACTGGTAAGAAGGGGCAGAGGACAGGATCCTGGACCATCAGCCTCCAGAGCCCGGGGTCTCTGACCATTACCCTGGACTGTCCACCAACTCCCGAGGTTCTGAGCACCACACTCGTCCGCTGTGGAGGAGAGTAGGTCTGGGCACTGCTTTCTTTCACCAGTGGGGAGAAAAGTGGGTCTGTGGCAGTAGCTCATACAGCAGGGCTGCCATGCTGTACCCTGCCACTAGGTGTCACTACTCAATATAGTTGGGTTGGTATTTTTTTTTTTTTGATCTTGTTTATTTATTTTTAGAGAGAGGTGAAGAGAGCGAGAAAGAGACAGAAACATCGATGTGCCATCGGTCGCCTCTCGCATGCCCCTGACTGGGGACCTGGCCCGCAACCCAGGCATGTGCCCTGACCGGGAATCAAACCAGCAACCTTTCAGTTTTGGGGAAGACACCCAACCCACTGAACCATACCAGTCAGGGCTCAACACATTTCTTGAGAGTAGCTTGAACCTCTCTGGGGCACTGATCATTGGCCAAATGTGGTCCAGATCATCGACAGCACCTAAGAACTTGTTAGACCTGCAAAGTATTGACCGCAGTCCAGCAGTGGGTCAAACCAGGGCAGGACCAGCAAGCAACCTGGTTTCAGCAAGCCTTCCAGGCCGTTCCAGTGGAATTCCGTCAATGCGAGAACCACTGGCCCGGGGCAACAGGCTGCTGCTGACCCTGTTCCTCTAGCACTGACTGGCACGGAGACCGAGGGCTTCAGCTTGCCCTCCGGCTGCTCCGGAGAAACGTCTGGTGGAAGAGCCTGGGTCTGTGGCTCAACCAGGTGGGGCTGCCCCCAGGACCCAAAAACACTCAGCAGGACCCACCGTCCTGCAGCAGTGCAGGGAACTGTAAGCGGGGAAATCAGGGAGGAAAAAGACAGGACCACCACCCAGGTATAAGCAGTTGAAGAGCGAGGAAGGTAGGGGTCAGAGGAGGCTCAGCCAGCAAGGAGGCTGAGGCGGGGAGGCCTGGAGATCTGGAGAGATCTGGAAGGGCTCGGGAGAGACTCAACGGGATGGGTAGAGCCAGGGAGTTGGTTGTGGGGGCACCAGAGAGTGGGATGCCTGGGTGGATGAAATTCAGAGAGGGCACCCTAAGCAAGCAGGTGTGGGGAGGTGGGAGGGGGTGGGGAGGGTGCCAAGGTTCTGCTTTGGCCCTGCGGACGGGGGCTGGGGGGATGCTGGATGGCAGCTGAGGGTGGGGAGGTCTGGAGTCTTAGATTTAGGAGTAGGGGGCTTGCCATGATCACCACTGTGAGGGAGGACGGCCGGGGAGGGGAGGAGCCTCGGGGAAGGGGAGGAGCCTCGGGGAAGGGGAGGAGCCTCGGGGAAGGGGAGACTTGGCTGGTGGCTCAGTGCCAGGCACGGAAGCCAGAGCGGGTGGCGGCCTCACCACTTTGTTCTCGTAGAGGACCAGCCCATAGTTGTGGGGCACCAGGCTGAAGCGGTTCCTCCACTTCTTGCTGTCCTCCTGGTACTGGAATAGATTCCCGGAGAAGATGATGCGCTCGTCCAGCGGCACCTGGTGGGGGGAGAGGGCGGGGAGTGAGGCCAGCGAGACAGCGGGTCCTCTGAGGAGGTGACGGCCCGGGCCACAGCGCCTGTGCGCTCACCCAGGGAGGCCTCGGAGGAGGCCTCGGAGACAGGGCCGCTGCTCACCCACTTGGCAAAGGAGGACAGTGAGGCTCAAGGCCTCGAAAGGGTGCAGGGATGGCAGCACTTGAACCCAGGCCACACACCACGATTCAGAACCCAGACAGGACCCCGACTCCGTCCTGGCCCTAGCAGGCTCAGCTGCCTCAGGATGGGTCTGGGGCTTTCTCTGCAGTCCCTCCAGCAGAGGGGACATGCCCTCGGGCCAGGCCGGCAAAGGCCCAGCACCTGGGCAAGTCTCTTCCCAGCTCTGAGCCTCAGTTTCTCCTCAGAACAACAAGCACTTGATGAAGGTGGCTCCAGAGAGCCTCCCCAGCCCTGACAGCTGACAAGATGGCCTCCGAGAACGCGGGTCGGGGTGCAGGGGGACCTCAGTCCAGTTCGACGTTTCACCGGCGTCCTCACAGACTGCTGACCAGTGCGAGCTGCACCAAACACCCGGACCGTCCTGCAAAACCCTAACTTCAACTCCACCTCTCTGACTCTCGATGTGACGTCAAGCCTGTCACGGCACCTCTTTGAGCCTCAGCTTCCTCTTCTGTAAAGTGGGACAACGACAGCAGTGACTTTCGAGGATTCTGCGAGATGACGCAGGCCAAGGTCACACAGGCAGCTGGCGGGAACTGCGTGCGGCCCGTGCAGCTCGCATCCCGCCGAGTGGCCCCGACCGAGGTTAGGGTTACTTGGTCTAGGGTCAGTCTGCCGGCTCCATGGCTGGCTTATTTGGGGAGGAGGAAGGGGTGGCCATCCTAAGAGGGTACTTCCAGAGCAGATTGGCACCAGGACACTGCAGGAAAGGAGACACAGACCACAAGGGAGCGGTCTTACTCCTGGCTGGGGGGGGGGGGGGGGCACAGGGGGGCGGGGAGATGGGGGAGTCTAGGTTTCCTCCCTTTCTCGGCAGCTTCTATCTGTTCCACAACAAATACAGTGCCCTTTGCAAAAGCAACACGGGTCACAGGTAATAATGAGAGGAAGCATTATATTAGTGGTGCCTAACCCTTCCTCGCTTCCCTGCTCGGCTTCTGGGCTGCCTGCAGCTGCAGTCGGGTGTGAGGGGCCCTCTCAAGCCACCCCCCAGGCCTGGCCCTTCACACGCAGCCCCCTCTTCCCAGCAACCTCCCTGCTGCTCCTCAAGGGGAAATACCACAACACTCTCGGAAAGTGAGGGCCCATTGTGCTTAAACAATGGGACCCCGCAGACTGCTTCCTACCCAGGGTTAAAAATATTTACAGGAAAAGAGAATGATTCCCCCCACCACCCTGCCACCCCCAGACAGTGGCTTTGCCCAAGTCACAAAGCTGCTAGTGGTCTATATTTAGACCAGCGCCTACTCTCAACCCACCTGTCAGTGCCCAGGTCTTCTGGGAAGAGGGCAGAGAGCGGTCCCCTGACACCCTGCTGAGACCCTGGCTGGCCCCAGGCTCTGCTTGCAGGGGCCCCTCCTCCAGGCAGGGGAGGCTGTGGCCGAGGGCAGGTCTTCCCAGGCCCAGTTGGGGCTCGGCACCCTGCCCCCGCCCCAGTCCACCCCCCAGGTCCTGGGCAGCCCATAATGGGCGGTTGGTTGCGGGTTTGGGTTTTATTTTTAAGCCTTTCAAATGGCGGAGTTGTGTTTTGTTTCCATTGGAAGGTCTGCAGGAAATGAAACAGAAGTGACAGCCCAGCCAAAAAAATTTGGACTCTGCAAAGCTCTCCAACACCGTGGCGGGACTCTGGGGCTGTGGTGAAGGGCGAGCACACGGACCCCGGTTCCAACAGCCCGGGTTCCAGTCCCAGCCCCACAGCCCACATGGGGGGAGCCTGGCTGGACCTGGCCAAGCCTCGGCGTCCACAGCTGTGATGTGGACACAATTGCGGCCCCTCGGACAGCGTGGAATTGTGCCAGCGGACAGACTGTGCCCGCTTAAAACACCTGCTATTTTTCCATTTGTTTACATTATCACTACTTTTTATTGTGTTATTATTTTTATTATTGTTCCTTATAAAGCCAACTATCGGTGTAATGAGGAGGAGGAGGAGGAATATTATCATTTCCGTTACTGTGGTATTGCTATCGTGACTTCGCACCGTGATGGCCGGGTTCCTGAAAGGTAAAAGGAAGCAAAACTCCCTGCTTGCCAGGGATGCTGGATGATTGCTCTCGACTCGTCCTGCTTACGTGTGAATTCTCTTTTCCGCCAATGACGGTGCACCCTTGTGAGCGATGAAGGCACGTCTCACACAGAGGAAAACCTCAGTGTCATCAGCCAGCACCCCCTTCTATTTTGGGTTATTGAGGCCGGGATCCCTGCGACATTTCTTTCCAAATAGGGGACAACTCCTGCTCTGCCCACTAGAAGCAGCTCACCTGCTGCCTTCCCTACCACACAGGTGTGCACCTGCCAGACACTCGCCCCGCCCTCTGTCTTCAGGGGGCCGGGCGGTTGCCATGACACCAGGAGACCGGTCTTTTCTGGGTCCAAAATCAAAGTGCCATGCGATGCTCTTAGCGGCTCTGACACACAGCCCTGAGCGACCCTCCACCCCAAGGAGGCTGGGAGTCGAGGCAGGAAGAGCCTTTGGCTGAGAATCTGGAACCTGGCCGGTGTCCTGCCTCCACCACCCTGGGCAAGCCATTTTGTAACAGGGTGCAGGCAAGGGGGGGCCCCAAACAGGGATTTGTAATGAGGTCCAGAAGAGCTTGGAGATAATTGGCTCCACACCACGGGGCCACACCTGCCCGGAACGCTGGCAGCTGTGGCCAGTTGTGGGAGGAACCGGAAATGGGGCTGCAGAGGAGGATTAGCGCGGGGATTTAAACCGAGGCGCGGCAGCCATTTGGCGTCTTCTTTTGGGACCACGGGTCTTTTCGGTGACCACACGCCTTTGGAAGTGCTCCCTTTTTGCCACGTGGATGGTGCCAGGGACCTGAATCATGGACTTCTACTTGCTCCTGAGATAGGTACCCCAGACTGGGCAGAGGGAGAAGGAAGGACTGTGTGCGTTTGTGGGTATCCTAAAGAACTTTGGTCTGTATAGCTTTGAAATAATTCCTTTCCTCTTCATTGATCTCTGGTATTAAGAAACGTCTTTCCTCAGGTGGTGGGCAAAACGAACCCAGCAGGTGGGGAGGAACCCCCGGAGAAAAGGCGGGGGGGTCTTTTCTATCGTTCAGCCCCATCCCCCGGTCTGTTCTGTAACAGTTTAATGACTCAGCCCTGGGCCTTTGCCCATGACATGGCTGCAACCAGATTCACCTTCCCCATTGGGTCCTCAGCTAAGACGGCCCTTCTTCCAGGAAGCCCTCGGGGTCCACCCAGAAGAGGCCAGGCCCCCAGTGTCTGAGTTCACCCAGTCATCTTGGGAGCGCCCACTTGGTCGTGTAAACAGCTGTTTACTGTCTGTGCCCTGGAGTGTCCGCGGGGCCAGCAGGGGCGGCATGGCCCCAGCACCGGACCTGACACAGTCAGTGTGCCCCGACACGGGGCCTGCCTCTCTCTCTTACAAGGTAATCCTCAGCAGCAGCGCTCTCCCCCCCACACATGCCCCCCAACCCCAGCAGCAAATGCCTCCAGTGGTTCCTCCTACAGAGAAGACACCAAAGGGTGATAAACCCTCAAAGCCAAGTCTAAGTGCCGCCAGCTCCGCCCCTTCGGTCTCTGGGTAAACAGGCACATTTCAGTCTCACGTGGTTTGGGGGAGGACGGAGGCGTGGAATGAAATGAAATGGGAACCCCAGTGCCAGGCCACCTTAGCTGTCTGTCCGCTCCGCTGCCTCCCTGCGCCCCCATGCCCGTCTGCACCCCGTGCCCAGGCCCCATGGAGGCCCGACCCCTCCACGAAGCTGCTCTGACTCCTACCTAGACGTCATTTGACAAACAGAGAGACCGAGGCTCAGGTGAAGCCACGGCAGACCAGGACTCACACCCGCTCCGGGACCCTATCTGCCCCGACCACACGCCAGTGGTCTTCTCACTGGCCCCACGCTGCAGCCCGAGGCAGGAGGCTCCCGCTTGTCAGATGGGGAGACTGGGCCTTGAGGGCTGTGGCATCACCTGAGAACTGGAACCCAGGTCCCCGAGTCCTTTCCTGTCAGACCCCGGGGATCCAGCCTCCATCCCTCCTATGACACTGGCCCCAGCACCTCGAAGGGAGCTTCCAACCCCTCACTGGACAAATACTGGCCAGTGCAATCCTACTACTAACAACGGGATAATGACGAGGCTGGTGACAGTGACAGTGTCAGCCAGCACTCACCAAACACCCTCCCTACCCCAGGCAGCTGGTTGACTCGAACCTTTAACCCTTGTAACCATCCTGTGTGGGAGGGTGCTAGTCCCATTCTACAGAGGAGTAAACTGAGGCCCCCCAAGGCAAAGTGATTTGTTCACGGGCACAAAGCCAATGAGAAAAGGCTTTGGCTGGAATCCAGGCCTGTGGCGATGACTCCGGAGCCCAAGTGCTGGAGGGGTGCAGCTGGCGGGAGTCACCCACCGTGACAAAGGGGCCTGGACGGGCACTGCCAGGTCATCTGTCTATTCAGAAGGTGGATGGGGCCCTTAGAGACCAGCAGGGCAACAACGGGAAGCTGAGGCCCAGAGAAGGAAGGCACTAGCTCGAGACCACGTGCGGAGTGATATCAGCGTCTGACCAGAGCCCGCCCTGCCCCGGGCTCCGCGCCGCTCACCTTTCGCCAGAGCAGCTGGGCCTGCGGTGCCCCGGTGCCCTCAATCTCGTGGCGCATGCTGTTGAACAGGGCGACACCATACTGGTCCTCGTAAAAGTGGAGGAACTCCGTCAGGATCGTCCTGGTTTTCTCTGGAAGGGAAGGACAAACAGAAACAGGAGGTCATCGTGGTCATTTACACATGCGGCCGCCCTGCCCCAGGGAGGAACCTCCACAACACCCCAAATTCCTGCTTGTAAAGTTGTTTGCTCCCGTCGGCATTGCATTTCTGGGCAGAACTGCGTGTTTCCCGCGCACACCTGGGTGAACCTCCGGACAGGGAAATGGGCCATGACCCCAGACAGGGACAGCACCGGGAACCGAGAGACAAAGACACTCTCAGCCTCGCAGTCGCCGATCAAGTGGGAACGGGACCAAGATTCCATTGTCCCCGCCAGACCAGCACATGGAGGGACAGGCACCGTACCCTGGGGCTGGGGGTGCTGGGAATGGGGGCGGCTGTGGGCACAATGACAAAGTCGTAAGGGAGAACACGGAGGAGGGGGCCCTGTAGGTGTGTGTACCGACAAAGGGCAGGTGTCCACACCCTGTCACATAAAGAAGAGCGAGTTACAGAGTCCCACGTTGAATACTCTCTCACTGAAAGTGATCTCTGTTTGTGCACAGCGACAATGTGTGCCCGGACACTTATGGGAAGGGTCAGGGAGGACGCACTCCGGACTGTGAAGGCGGGGCCTCCGGGCGTGGGAAGGAGGAGCGCCAAGCCCCTCCCACTTTCTGCCGTACTCACTCTCATGGCATTGGAACTCTTACAAGCACGATCCTTCTCACTCTCACGGTAAAGAATAAGCATTCTAGAATCGACTCAGCCACCAGGCTAACAGCCTTTGTGCCTGCACTGGCCGTTTGCTTCTGTCTTCCGCCAAAGCAGTTTCCGAACAGCGACGGCGAGTACTGCGGCCTCCAGAGCAGGCCCAGCGCGCGCTGGACGCTCCCTCCTCCCACTGCCAGGGTGCCCCTATGCGCGGACGAAGACACTGAGGCCCGGAGAGGGCTGTGACCCATGGCCGGGGGGCCTTCTCCTTGGGAGAGACTTCCTGGTGCTGAGTCCCGACCGGGGGGTGTGCTGGCCCACTGTGCAGCGACCTTTCCGGGCCTCAGTTTCCCCCTGCACACGGAGAGGACTGGACTTGATAATGGACAGGCGCTGCTACCTTTGGCAGTCTTGCATGCCAGTTTTCAAAGACTAGGTCCGCTTTCGAAGGAGAAGGGGCTGATGTGACGCTGTCCCTCCCATGGCTGGTCCCTGGGCACCGAGGGCACCTGGCCAGGACAGCATTGCATTCACTCCTCTCGATGGCTTTGTCAGGTAGGGCAGGGCCACCCCATCTCAGAGAGGAGAAAGCGAAGACCCAGAGAGGTTAAGTCTCTGGCACAGGGTCACACAACTAGCAGGCGGTGTAGCTAAGATATGGCCCGAGGGCCGGGCCGGGGGGTGGTGGCCGGGGAGGTGGGGGGGGCTAATAGGGCCACGTTCCCCACCTGGGTCTCAGGCAAGCCACCCCCTGCGCTCCCTCTGGACGCAGCTCGGCCCGTGGAACCCTTTCCGCGGGCACGGCCCTGCCCGTGACCCCCTTTCCTGGAATGAGCCACGTCTGTCCAGACCCTGTTTAGGAGAGAGGACAAGGAGAACAAATGAGGAATTTGCTGTGAATGCCTATTTTTTAAAAGCCATAAACAACCAGAACTCTCTCAAAGGCCATGGGAATTGTTTGTGAAAAATGATGAGGCGAGACAGCGGGGTTGGGAGGGGTGTGGGGGGGGAGACGGGGAAACAAACCGGGTCGGTGAGAGAAGACAGGGTCCTGGATGACGATAATGTTGATAAATCACGCGATCTTCATCCTGACAGTTACCACTGATTGTTAACCTGAGCCAGTGATAGGCAAGTTTTACATGATCCCAAAGAATCTTCCGGAAAACCCCAAGGAGTCAAGGCAACTGTCTTCCTATTTTAGGGGCGAGGGGGCTGCTGGTCCCAGAATGGGAGAGCCCAGTTCTGTGCCATCAGCCCACACAACCTCGACCCGGGATTTCGTCCACAGCAGCCTGGCTCCTGGTGGGCGAGCTCTCAGCGTGCAGAATGCAGAGGCTCGGGCCCTCCAGTCTCGAGGGTCCTGCAGCCACGGCTCTGGGAGGCCTGAGCCTGCCCTGGTGCGCCCGGCCCCACACGGAGCGTTATTGCTAGAAGGGCCGGACTCTGCCCTGCCCCGCAGGGAGTCAGGTCCGGGAGGAAGCTGAGCCAGGGTCCCAGCTGCAGCGTCAGCGAAGGCCAGACGTCGCATCCAAGGCTGGGTGCAGAAGGCCAGACGAGGGAAAAGGACAGGAAGGGCAAGTCCAGCCAAGTGCAGGCCCAGGCATCACCCCATGGAGGGACCAGTGGCACGGAGGCCCAGGTTGGGCGGGGCCGCGGGCTGGAGAGGAAGCCAGCAGAGGCCGAGGAAGTGACAACCAGAACGAGGTGACCCAGACAGAGCCAGAAGGCAAATATGAAGCCGACAGACCTGAAACATCCGGGCTGAGAGGGGCCCGGGCGGCCGGGAGGTGATGAAATTCGTGCTAGACCTCTCACATTATTCAAGTAGGTCCAGGAGTGCAGGGCAAGAGGGCCGGGGGAGGAGTCGCCAGGCAGCAGGGGGGAGAGGACGGGGTGCAAGCAGAAACCCAGGGGGCTCACTCAGTGGGGGACAAGAGGAGGCAGCCCCACACGCCCTGCACCCCAGAGGGCAGCAGCCCCGGCCCCCATCCCGCCCAACTGCAATTGCAGGCAGGCCTTGCTAGCCGAACTCCAGCACTGTACAGATCTGTCCTGCTTTCAGGAAAAACCCTTTGCTCCCTATAATTCCAAAACCAGACTGAAAAGCGTGGGGTCTCTCACGACCCAGCCTTGCTCTTGGACTTGGGACCCAAATAGATAAGGATGCTTGTATCTGTCCAAGGACTGACGTTGCCTCGTGCCCTTTCGGTCACCATTGGGTCCCCTTAGCTCACCCCTCATGTCCTGGCACCAGCAGGTGCTGGGGGAGGGGAGTCCCTCACCAAATGGTTACCGAGGGCCTGCTCTGCTCCAGGCCCCACGGGACGGGAAAGGCTGGGTGAGGGGTGGGGGCGATGGCATTCCCTGAGGGGTTAAGGGCGACGAACGAGGTGGCATTGCCAGGGAGCTGGGCAGCAAAGCAAGCCCAGGAAAGGGAAGCCTGGGGGGAACAGTAGCTTCTTGGCAGAGGTAGCCCCGAGCACATTCTTGAACATTCTTGAGATGTGTCCTAAGACAGCTTGGGAGGGACTGCCCTGTGCCGATACAAAGGAAGCACCACAGGAAGGCAGGGAATGAGGACGTCGGACCCTGGAGAGGCAGGAGTGGGAGGGGTCCGCCCCTCCCCCCCCCGCCCCGTGACAAAGAGCTGGCAGCTGGGGAGCCCTGAACCAGGGTCTCTGGCCAGAAACGCCACCCAGCACCCCACCTCCCCCTCTGCCTCCCTGCAGGGCCACATCCCCGGAGCTGCCACACGGATTCCACAAGGAATTCCCACTGTCATGTCCCTGCCCGGGTGTCTGTGGGCGGTCCCCAAGGCCTCAGGCGCCCCTCTCTCCTGCACACCTGCCCACACTAGCTCCTCTTCCTTCCTTCCACAGCTTCTGGAGACACCATACTCTATGGATTCGGGATCTCCGAGACCAGAGAGGGCGAGGGCTCCACCTGAGCCCTCACAGCCAGACGGAGGCACCGCATTTGTTCATCCGTCCATTCGTCAGTCGATGGACATCCAGGTTGTTTCCAGCAGAAGTATGTTCGAGCAGCAGCCTGCTGACCCCCTCCTGATCCTGGCTCTGACTCCTGTTGATTGGGCTCCACAGGGCAAAATGGAAGCAGGCTGTGGCCCCATCTCCAGAAGCAGGACCAACCCCGGGGTGGGGGGTGTCCTCGGCCCAGGAACTGGGAGACCCACGCTCATCGTTGTAGGGATCCAGTTGCTGCTGGGAGCTACAGAGCCCCCTGAGGGGGCGTGCCGGCCTCGCCTACCTCGCACATCTGCTGCTCCCCCCGCTCCCTCCCTCCCTGCACTGACTCGGCCCCAGGTCCGTGGGAGAAGGCAGTGGGACTGAGAGAGCCTGCCTCCTAGGCCCAGGCTCCCAGCCTCCCGGTGAGGAGCACAGGTGGGTGCTGGAGTCCCAGTTCTGCCAGACCCCAGCCCTGCAGCTGCCTAGCTCTCTCAGGACCTCAAGCTCCTCATCTGCGAAACGGGCATCGCAGAAGCCATCCACAGTGCTTGCGGGTGAAGGACATCAGGTGGAGCGCCAGGTCAGACCTCCGTAAATGTTAGCATTAATCATCTCGGCGCTCGGCCTGCAACGACAGTGCAAGGGACTAGCATTTGCACTCGCAGGTATAACTTTAATAGTTTGAAAAATCCAAAAAAGAAAATGGCTTTCTAAAAAAACAACCAGGAAAAGAATCACAAAATAACAAAAATGGTAAGTGTGGGTAAGTCTTCAACAGACAGAGACCAGACAAAGGGAGAGCCCACGAGGAGGAAGGGACCACACAGCAAAGGGGTGGGGGCGGGAAAGGCAGGCCAGGTGGGTGCAGGGAGCACCCCGGAACTCGGGTTCCCATCCGACCTGGGAGAGATCCCCAGCACAGTCGTCGGCCTCTGCCAGCACCCGGAGCCCATCTCGGCCCCCTTTTGCGCCCCTCTGCCAGCATGCCCCACAGAATCGGGAGGGCCCGAGACACACGCTCAGATTCTTCAGATGGCTCCTGAAGCCAATACACCAAATCAAGCCCTCCGTTTTGCAGGCGTATGAACCAAGGCGCAGAAAGCTCGGTGGCTCACGAAAAGTCTTTTCTCTTTGTCAGTCACCTTTTAAAAGCCTTGCGTGCTGTTCCGTGGGTTGTCACAGCGAGGGCCCACCCATGGGGGCCCCGATTCCCTCACCGGCCCAGGAGGGCAGCCCGTGAATTCTGGGAGTGGACCTGAGTCACACCTTTCAGTGAACTGGCTGGAAAAGGATCTTGTACCTTAACATCCCTGGATCTTACAACAGGTCTGCCCCCAGATGCCTGGAACCTGTCTGCAACGCCTGTCCCCTTCGGGACCATGAAGGGTGACTCAGAGGCACCTTCTCACCAGCCAATCCTCCTAACTCTGCCCCCAGAACTCCCACAGTGTACCAGGTGTGCCAGCCGCTTTAGAACATACACGCATGCTCAAGAGCAAGTACAGGTATTGTTATGCCCGCTTTACAAATAAGGAAACTGAGGCTTGGGGAGACCCGAGGACTTACTCAAAGACACACAGCCTGAAAGGGAAAGAGGTGGGTCTCAGACCTTGGCTCACACCAAAGCCGCCGCCTCCTCCAGCCGCTCCCGCTGCGGCAAAATGGGATTTCCAAAGCCCTACCTTACACTTCCCACTGGGTCTCTGCCTGGTCCCAAGAGGCAGGCAAAGCAGACTTCACTGTCCGCATTTTACAGATGAGGAGACTGGGGTTCAGGGAGGCAAAATGGCTTTCCCAACGTCACGCCGTTGGCTACACTGCCAGGGCCGGCACGGAAGTCTGGGGTCGCCATCCCCCACCTGGTCAGCGCTGGCGGGGAACCTTCACAGCTGCTGGACCCTAACTTGTCCATCTTCTCTGGGCCTCAGTTGCTCCACTTAGAAAATGGGTGGATGGGTCGCTGTTGGCTCAGCTGATCTGAAATCTCAATGATGATCTAATCGGTGTTGTCCCGGCCGCAGGAGCTGACCAGGATGCTGGCCTCAGCGCCTCCTCTGAGCTGCTGGTGAGTCAGCTCCGAGTGGGAGATGACCGCAGCACTCTGCCCTCGCACACACACCGGGCTGAACAGAAGGGTGGGGGTTAGGTGGGGGAGCAGGACTCAGCACCATCTCCTCTGGGCACGTGTGCTCTGGAGGTCAAGTCCCAGCTCTGCCATCTACTAGCTGTGTGGCTTTGGCCAAGGCACTTGCCCTCTCTGAGCCTCTGTCTCCCTCTCTGCAAGGTGACACAACAGTATATGCCTGATGGGGT
The DNA here is from genome assembly GCA_039655065.1 of Glossophaga mutica. Classification (NCBI taxonomy): domain Eukaryota; kingdom Metazoa; phylum Chordata; class Mammalia; order Chiroptera; family Phyllostomidae; genus Glossophaga; species Glossophaga mutica. Next base: position 212,888,457 of record CM077305.1, read on the forward strand.
TGTAAGAAGATCTGTGAGCTAAGGAAAGTGAAGTGCTTTACCCTGACAAGAAGACACGTCACTGATGAGGTCTCCTACAAAGCGCCTCTCATCCAAGGTTGTAACCCAGGGAGGAACCCTTGAAACAGAGGCCAGGCAGCCACCGTCCCCTCATCCCCAGACCTGCACCAACAGCAGCCAAAGCAGCCGGAAGGACATTAATCTCTGATTTTCCAAACTGACAACGTTAAGGATCACGCTACTTCCTGTGTTCAGATAGTGGAGGCTGGGCAAGAACTGGGGAGGCCCCGGGGTGGCCCGAAGTCCCCTGGAGACTCTGGGTGGGGAGGAGATGGGTACCAAGCCCACTGCTCACCTGGGGAAACTGAGGCTCAAGCAGGAGAAAGCACTTGTTGAGCTGAGAATGGGAGGAAGGAGAGTAGGGTCCTCGGAGAAAGGACCTGGAAAGGGACTACCCTGGGGGGTCTGGAATGCCAAGCTAAGGGGTCTCTGTGCTTTCTCGTGGCCCGCCCAAAGCCCGGCACATGGCACACCTAGGCTAAGTCTTTTACCTGGATCACCCCCCGCCCCCAAATCCTCAAGTCAACCCCAGGGCCGGTGGTGTCATACTGGAGGGACGTTTCAGACAAGCAGACAGAGACCCAGAGAACTGAGACTTCCCTCCGCTGGGAAGAGGCAAAGGCAGGATCTGACCCAGGCCGGGGACCCCCCTCCACGCCAACAGTGGGGTGCCAGGACGAAGAGGAAGACCTGCAGCTGTGACCACCCCGGCCTTGTGCCAACCCTGGGGGCTTCACGCTCGTCCCGGCCCTGATTTGACCTGAGCTGAGGGCGCCATGCCAGACCTGTTCCTGGCTCGTCCGGTCCCTCCAGTGAGCTCCAGGGCCGCGCCTCACCACCGGGCCGGCCCGGTTTCAGGGCTGAGATGAGAGATTTGCCGACTGAAACCAGGAAAGCAGTCCCCTGCAGGGCGGGGCAGGCCCAGAACCTGTCTGCCTAGTTCCCCCCGCACAGAGGGGCAGGGCCTGGGTGGGAATGTGGGGGACACGGCCCAGGACACCAGCGCGCCCACTGCGGAACCATCCGCCCCGGAGCTGGAGGAGGAGCAGAGGCAGAACGGGGCAGGGAGGCCGTCTCCCTGGGCCTCTGAGAACAGGGAAAGCCTGAGGTCTACAGAGGTGCGGACGCTCTCCTAGGCCCCGACGGCCAGCACGCCTGGCCCAGGGCATTCGCCTGGACCACCCCCACGACGTCCATTAACACACAGTAGCAACAGCTGTTTGCTCCACGCCTCCTCGTGCCCAGTGTTGTGCGACACGTTTACACGCGTTTACACTCCCCTTCACAGAGGAGGACACTGAGACCCAGAGAGGGCGACTCCTCTAGGGACAGGCAGGCAGAGTCTGAGTCTAGCAGGGAATCGAGTTCTCGTCTCACCCCCCCCCCTTCCGGACCGCCAGCCTCTGGGGGCGGGGGCTCCACGCAGTGCTGGCCCCGTGGGTGGTCGCTGTGGGAAAGGCTGACACAGCTCCTGCTCAGGATCGGTAATCAGGGGGGACCCGGTGGAGGTGGGTAATGACAGGTTCTGTCGGCCAGCCATCGAAGGGGATGGGCAGCCCGCCTCTAAGAAGAGGCTGAACTAGCAGCTGGAACTCTGCAGAGCCAAATCCAGGACGGGATTGAGCATCAGTGCCCCACCCCCCACCACGGCCAGTCCTTGTCCAGAAGGGGACTAGTCCCCAGGGACAGCAAGGGGCTGATCCAGGCTCACCCCATGAGCATGGCCTGAAGAAGGGGTGCGCTCAGAGCACCTATAGGGCAATGGCAAGTACCTGGGACCCCACAGTCGGGCCCAACAGGCTTCCCACCCCTCCATGCCCCACTCCCCAGCACAAAGCCATCAGTGTGAAGTGGGCTTCCTCGCTCGGGGCCCGGACGGCTCAGCCCAGACCACACCCATAGTCGCTGCCCCCCAGACAGGCCACTCCACGCTGCGCCTGCCACAGTCTCCAAATTTCTACCCCCTTCCCTCTGATCCTCCCCTGCTCAGAAATCTATGGCTCCACGCCTGGGGCTCCTCAGTGTGCCCCAGGACCCCGAGAGCCCTTCCCTGCCCCAGGGTCCTGCGCGGGCTGCTCTCTGGGTAGGAATCACTCCCCTCCCCTCCACCGAGCTCACTCCTCAGCTCTGCACCGCGCCCAGGCGGACGGATGCCCCCCCTACACTCACAGACCCCTGCTGATCTCACAGTGGGTCGGAGCCCGACTCCCCCTGGCAGCACCCGCGCATCTGGGACAAGGCCTGGCACATAGTAGGAACGGGAAGAAAGCCCAGAGCGGGCGGCCAGAGGCCAAGATCTGGAGCCAGGGCCACCCCCCACAGGGAGACACCGCCCCCATTGAGCAACCAGCCTCCCCACACACCCCAGAGATTTCTCACTACAGAAAGGGAGGCTTAAGCCCAACCCCGGGGCTGTGGCTGAGGCCCAGGGGTGAGAGAATGCGCACAATGCTGTCCCTTTTCCTCGGGAAGGTGGCTGCCACCCACGGAGTTCCCCTCCCTGCAGGCCTCGGGTGCCCTGCAGGGACCCTCTGTTGGGTCACCCCTTCCCCGGGGCCGGTTATTATTAACCAGGGAAAACCTCTCGCCCTAGATACAGCAGCCCGCAGCACATCAAAGGCCCGACAACGACAGCCCTCTGACTGGGTGCCAGCACGGTGGTGCGAGGGACTTCGGGAGGAAATCACCGTGGCCAGGAGGAGGGAGCTTCCCCCAGCACCCTCGCACACAGAGGAGGAAACAAGCGGGGGCAGTTCAGGGGCCTACCCAACGCTCACAGCCAGAGAGGCACAACGCCCACCCAGCACTCCCCACACGGGCCGCACCCTGCAGGGCATCCACCCCAGCTGGGTACCGAGCCCTGGCAGCAGCCCCAGGAGGTGGGTACAGGTGTTTCCCCCCCAAAGGAACCAGAGGCCGTGAGGCCCCATGACCGGCCCAAGGTCAGCCACCTGTCAGGTGGAAGACAGCACTCCGAACCGGGGCTTGACCCCGGAGTCCGGGGCTGTGGAAACAGCAGAGACAGCCGCTCTCGGCCAGTTGTGGAGGCTCCCGCCGGCCTCCCACAGCCCGGGGAGACCGTGGGCTCCCGTATCACCAGATTCTCAGCACCCATCCCGGGGCCGGGCAAACTGCAGCCCGAAAACACGTGGCACTGAATCAGATCCAGGATCCACCAAGATCGCAATCTCACTTCCCTTCCCACGCCCCGCCTGCCCGTTTCCTACCTGACTCAGGTGCCTCCCGCCTCCATGCCCTCACCTAGGCTGTGCCTCCCGCTGGAACCCCCTTCCCCAAGGTTCCCACAGTCCCAGACCTTAGCCAGACTCGGGCCCAACCCAAACTTCATCTCTTCCATCGCCACGTTTTGCAGTCACCATTCGCACGTAAGTATCATAACTGAGGCAAGAGCAAAGGTATGTAACACTTAGCCCAGTGCCAGGCACAGAGGCAGCCCCTGTGTTAACAATTATAGTCCACGTTATTTCATTTAACCCTCACCCGGATACATCTTTACACCCTTTTAAAAAAAGAGATTTTATTTATTTTTAGAGAGCAGGGAGGGAGGGAGAAAGAGAGGGAGAGAAGCACCGGTGTGTGAGAGAGGCATCGATTGGTTGCCCCTCGCACGCCCCCAATCAGGACCTGGCCCACAACCCAGGCACGTGCCCTGACCGGGAATCGAACCGGCAAACTTCTGGTTTGAAGACTGATGCTCAGTCCACTGAGCCACACCAGCCAGGGCTGTGGAACCCTTTTTAGAGATGAGGAATCTGAGGCTCAGAGAGGTGAGGTGACATCCACAGGGAAGAGCAAAACTGGGCTGTGAGGCCGAGCCCACCTCTGTTCGCTGCTGTGCCCCAGCGCCCGCGCAGTTCACAGAGAGAACTCACGAGTCCTGGTGACTCCGCAGGGACACTCCCCACTCGCCCGGCCGGCAGCTCCTGGGCCGAGTAATAGGCCATCGGACTGGAGAAGGGCCCTCTGAGACCAAGTCCAAGGTCTCCGTTGCATAGATGGGGAAACTGAGGCTGGAGGATGTGGAAGGAGCAGCCAAGCTCCCATAGCCCTGTTGCTGGCCCAGCTCCTTCTGAGAGCAGCATGGAGAGAAAGAAATCAGTGGGAACTCAGCACGCAGAGAGGAAAACTAACTAGCTCTGCTCTTGGGGTCTCTGGCCAGGAACCCTCCCCCAGAACCCACCCCCTCCGTCTGGCCAGGCTCAAACGTCCCCTCCTCAGGATCCCCCTCAAGTCCTGTCCCCGCAGCCTCTGCGACCCCAGTCCGCACTTCTCCTTGGCACTCTTTGCAGCTACCATCACTGCGTTGCTGCGAAAGGCCCCTTCGACCGGGCTCCCCGCAGACAGGGACCTCGTTCCGCCATCTCGCCAGCACCCAGCTCCTGCCTGGCCCACGTGGGTGCTCACTATACACGTGCTGAGTGAACAACACCTGATGGACGCCCATCCAGTGTCGGAGGCCGAAATGGCCGCGCAGGAGCTCGTGGGAGCCGAGCGGCCCTGGGAGGGAGACTCAGGGCGGAGGCTGGCGGGGCCTCCCCATCACGAAGGCAGCTCGGGGGCACAGCGGCAGGCCCGCGGGGGGCCGGCCTGGATGTCTCACAAAGCTGCCTTGAAAGCTCTTCTCAGTGAGCAAACACCGAACCGCAGCTCAGCAGCCCTGGTCTGCTGGGAAGAGGGGACTCTGAGGCAGCAGGGCCTGCGGAGGGAGGGGTGGCTGGAGTGCAGGCCCGGAGAAATGCCCAAAAGCAGGCGGACTGAAGACCCAGCCACCGGGGGACTGCCCTTTCCCTTACACCTTGGAGGGAGGAAGGCAATTCCTATCTGGACACAAACAGAGGGACACAAAAGCCCTCTCATCCCCTCCAGCCCCTCCCTCCCTGCCTGGCAGCAGCCCCGTGCCCACAGCTCACAGTTGGCAGCTTGTTCTGGAGCCTAGACCCAGCCGTCCCTGCTCCCTGGGATCACAGACCCCGGCAGGGAAGGGTGGAGAAGGGGTGCCAAGGCCCCCCTGCCGCGTCCTCCACCCGGGGCAGGACTGACCTACCCACACCTCCCCTGGAGCCAGCGCTGCGCCTGTCACGGAGGGCACCGCTTCGGCTCCCAGGAGTGCGTCTCGGGTTGGCTCCCGAGGCTGGCATCCCACGCTGTGCCCTGACACAGCCAAGGCCACACCCCAGGCCAGTGGAGCCACGAAGAAAGGATCCAAGGAAGGGGCAAAGGCAGCTGGAGAGCCCCAAAGCTGCAAGATGCCACAGGAGGACCAGCCACCTGGCCCTGTGCACCTCTACTCAACTTCCCCATCCTGCTGCCCCCAGAGAGAGTTCTGGCTGGGAAGCCAGATGGACACAGAGCAAGTCCCAGCTCAGTGCTTGGGCGGCCCCCCCTCTGAGCCTCGGTACCCTCTGGGCGTGAGACTCTCCTTCACAGGGCTGCTGGGCGCAGAGGCAGCTGATCTGTGCTAATGGCAGTTTTCTGTGGCGCGTTTCATGCCAGTCAGTGGGGACCAGCAGAGGGACCAGAACAGCAGCTACACGCGGTTCAGTCTTTCTGGGCCCCCAAAGGTTAACTAATCAGAAAGGGAAAATGGAGAGAGAAATGCCGATGAAGACTGCGAAAGCAAACACCCAACAAACCACATGCCCCGCTTGCCACGGGCAGAAGAGGCTAAGGGAGCGGCAGATGGAAAGTGCTTGGAACTTCAGGAGGGCAGGACGTGCGTATCTTGCTCTCCTGGTATCTTGTATTTATACCTTTTCTTTTCCTTATCTTATCGTATTGAGATCCATGAAAATCCTCTAGGGTTTCAACAGCAACCTTGCTCAGTACGTGATGAATGATTCTGTAAAGGGCTGAGCACCACATAGGAGATGCTAAGGGGGAAAGGGGGGCACTTAGTTCTCCTCCCCAAACAAAAGAGCCAGATAATTCCCTGGGAAAACAGACACTGGGAAAGCCGAGCAAGAGCATGCCGAAGCCAAACTGGAGCCTGGGCTCCAGCGACCCACCAAAGACTGATGAAACTCCAGAGAGGGGTTCCTATCTAAGATGCCCGGTGCAGAACAGGTGGCCCTTAGAGGTAGAGAGCTCCCCATCATTGGAGGGGTGCAAACACAGGCTGGATAGCCAATGGGCAAGGAGGCTGCAGAGAAGATTCTGTCCCAGGAGAGAAGTTTGCAGTAAAAACACAAACTTGGGGACCAGCAGAACTGGCTCTGCTACTGTCCATGACTTTCTAAGCCTCAGTTTCTTCATCTGTAAAATGGGGAGAAAAATAGTGGGCACCTCAAACAGCTGCTATGAGGACTAAATAAGGTGATGTGTGAAGTGCTTGGCGCTCTGCCCGGCGGTTGGCAAGAGCCAGATACATGCTGGCTGTTGTTCTAATAAGAACCGGTCACTAATAAGTGCCCGTTTCTGTGGCCCAGCCCTAATGGAGAAGGACTGAACAGAGACAACCCCCCACACCTCGTTACCCGAGTGCCCTCTGACGCCAACATCCTTTTCACTGAGTCCAGGCTACACACACACACACACACACACACACACACACACACACACACCTGCCTGCAGGCAAGTGAGGTGGGGGCGGGGGGAGGGAGAGGCCGAGGGGGAGGGGCAGGGAGGACGATGAACCAATATGAAAATTCACTGTGTGTTTGCTGCCGGACCAGAGGAAACCCAACCCGGCCGGCAGGCCAGGGACTGTGAGCACCATGAGGCCTTAGCAGAGAGAAGATGGAAAGTTTATTCAAATAACAAGACTCCCGCGGCTGCACTCTGAGCCGGCAGAGGACACAGGCCCCACCCCACCCTTGGGTCACCAGCTGCAGGCCTCCTCGGGCTCCGGAGGGGCCGGAAGGGGTAGGGTACCAGAAAGACCCCCTTGGAGGCCCCGCCAGCCTCACATTCCCTGTCCCAGGTGCCTGCACGGCGCCACCTGCGCTCCACGGGGGCCGCTCTCGGCCAATGAGCCCGCGTGCTGGGTCCGCTTCTCGGGGCAGCCCTCGAGGGTGAGTGGAGACAGGTGCGCCGTCCCCCGGAAGCAGCGCAGATCCCAGGCACAGACTCCAGGCGCTGACGCAGGGTTAAGAGCTCTGGGTCCCAGGTCTGGGCACAGACGGCCACTGGGTGGCCTCGGGCAAGTCCCTCACGCCTCCTGGCTCTCCACCTCTTTGTCTGTCCAGGGAAGGGGCTGGACTCCATTGCGCTGGACCCTCAAGGCCCTGACATAGGACCCTCCGACTGTGACGCTGGACGACGTTCCTTCCCCGACACAGCGCTGTATGGGCAGGCTGGAGCCCGCAGGCCAGGCTTAATCAAAGTGCTCCAAGTCCCGCCTGTCGACGTGGGGCGCTGAAAGCACTGTCCCCAACAGCCACCACCCTCTCCCCCATTCAGGTCAGAATCCCATCAGTCATCAGCACAATTTCACTTTAATAATTAACTGTTTAATATCCATTTCCCCGATGAGGGCAGGGATCCTGTCTGTCTCATTCATGAAATGTCCCCAGTGCCTAGCCCGTAAATATGTGTCCCTGGGGCTGAGATGATGCCAGAGCACCTCACCTGGGTCTCCCAGGCACATTAAGTCACAGAGAGGACAGGGTTTTCAGAAAGGCCAGGTCAGGCCTGGGGACAGACCCTTCCCCTGCCCCCCCCCAGGGGCAGTGTCAGCCAAGGGCCCTCCAATCCCAATAGGCTGCTTCCTGTACAGTCCAGGCCGGATCTGGAGCTGGCCAGGCCAGCTCAAGGTCACACATCAGCAGCAGGAAAGGTCACCACCCCATCACACAAGCCAAGCTGTCACCTAAGCTCGGATCCTCAGTTTCCTCTTCCAGCAGATTCTGTCAAATGATACAGCACCTGCGAGGGGCCTAGAAATCGGAGCTGAGCGGGCCTGCACCTGAGCCCTTTCTGCCCTGTCGGGGCACAGGTGGGTGGGGGGGTGGGACACCACACCGAGAGGCTTGCGTCTGCCGGACTTCCGCATCACCCTGCTTCTGTGTCCGCCATGAGAAGGGAGCCCAGCCCCACAGAGGGACAGAGGGCCTGGCACTCTGAAAAACAGCTGCCGAAGCTCGGTGCACACGGGGGAGCTGCTGCGGTGGCCAGCAAGAACCACAGAGAAATTCCTGAGAAATTCTCTGTTCCTGAGAAATTCTGGTTCCCCAAAAACCTGCACTCTCTGGGCTTTGGGCCTTTGCAGAGCTGCCCCTCTGCCCACGACCCCACCCTCTTCCTTCATGCTTTAGGCCCCGCCCAGACACCCCATCCTCCAGCAAGCCTCCCCTGCCCTCCGAATCCTTCCTGGGTTCCCAGAGACACCCTTACCCCCCACCACTTGGGCTGGGGTTCCACGCTGGGTTTGTCCTCCCAGAAAGGGGTCCTCAGGAGCGTGGGGACAATGGCTACCTCCCCATCGGGCACCCACAGCCCCACACACGAGCTGGCACTGAGCGAGCTCTCAAAGGTAGAATCGATGGACTAATCCCACGGAGGTGACCGGGGCTGCCCAGCAGAGCACTGCGTGCAGCGATGAAACCCAGAAGCAACCCAAGCGCCCAGCAAGAGGGCTTCGGCTGAGCAAGCTGACATGCAGACTAGTGGGACCTGCTGGGACATTCTGCAGCCATTCCGCACACCATGGGGGGACAGGGGACATGAATACAGATGCCACAACCCACCGCTGATTCCTCATCAGGGAGATGCCTGAAAGTCATTCTTCCTGGGTGGTAGGGTTATTGGCGACTTTCACCTTCTTCCTATTACTTATCTTCATTTTCTAATTTTTCATCGATCATTTGTTTATGTAACGCAACAGTTCTGAGGAAGCTCGAAGTTGAAGGCTCAAGCTCCAGAAACTCAGGACCCAACCTCTGGCAGATGCTGGTAGGTGGCAGCCACTGCGGGTCGGAGCGGGAGGTCGGAGCTCACTGCTGGGGGACCCAGCCTAACACCATCCTGCCACCAGAGTCCAGGATACCAGCCCTGACCTTGGCAGGGGCACTGCACCCCCAAGGGCAGCAACCCCCTTCCGCGTGCTCGCTCTGTGCCGGGCACCAGGCGTGGGGCGCCCCTCACACAGCCCACAGCACTCCCGGCGGTAGGTATGGCCAGCAGATGGGGAAGCGGAGAGCTGAGGCTGAAGTACAGACAGGCAGAGGGGAGCCCAGCCTTCTGCCTCGCACACCTCCGGCAGCCACCCAGGTCACCCGGGGGCCTGGCCGGAGCGGGGAGCAGGGCGCCTAAAGACGGCGGCCTGGCAGGTCGCTGACTCTCCCAGCTGAGTGAGAACTCGCCCATATCCGCCCTCACTGCCTGGCACAGGGAGAGACCCCGGGTTGTGGAAGCAGCCCACCATCTCTGGCTCGAACCCCCCCAGTCTCACCCACGGGTGGCCGCAGTGCTCCCGGGGGGGGTGCAGAGAAAGGGCCCAGGGAGTGCTGGTCACTCTTCTTCTCACAACAGCAGAGGTGAACTCCTCTTTCCAAAGTCCAGCCACTAAGTGCTGATGAGAAAGGGCTCCCCTCTCCCCAGTTCCTTCGCCGGGCACTGACGGCCACAGCAGGCAGGGCTCCTGTCCCTCTCTCTCTAGCCAGAGTCCCCCAGCCCCGCTCGAAGGACAGGCAACTGTCTGCACTAAGCCACTCCCTCGACTTGTCTGTACCCCAGCTCTGATGGCCAAGACCCATCCTGTGCTCCAAGGCCCCGCCCAAACACCCCCTTACAGAATCCTCCCTGCGTCTCTCCCAAGCCTGCCCTCAGGGTTCCCATCGGGCCAGGGCGGCTTAGATTCTGAGGTCAAACAGAAGAGTCAAAACTTTCCCCACAATACGGTCACTGGGACTATTTTTAAGAATTCAATATATTTAGCCGTAAAAAAGACACCAAGCCAGAATGAAGAAAAATAAATAAATAATGCATCATCCTAACACCCCTAAAAAACCTGTTCATATTTCAATGAATCCCCTTCCGCATCTTTTCTACGCCTGTTCAGATACACACGCCTGCAGGCAGACGGAACTGCATTTCCACCGCATCGGCTCCCTATCATGCCATTGAACATGACCTACCGGTTGACCTTCTCCCCCCACCCCCCGCCACCACTCTCACCAACGCTGAACCGCAGTGTGACCTTCGGGCCACATTCGGGTGCAGTCCCAGTGCGCAACGGCAGGGCAGGTTTCCCAGGGGGCTTCAAGCCACCTTTCCGGTGTAGCTCCTTCTGGAGGGGGCGCTGAGGCGGACCACCCTCCTCGGGCAGCCACTTCCTGCCCCGCCTCTAGAAGGATGCGGCTTAGTGTTGGAGCACAGGACTCAGGACCCGCATTTCTGGCATTTCTGTCTCAGGAAGCACAAAGAAAGGATTAAGAAAAGATTTCGGGGACTACAAACCCAGCTCCCCAGGCCGGCAGTTCTGCTTTGCAATCGCAGAGGTGGTCGTCCTAACACCCCAGGCCCTGTGCGCAGCAGGCAGCGGGACCCCGGCGGGGCCTCCGTCACAGCTCCGCCCAGACAGGCCTTTTACCTGACAGGGGCTCACTCTCCCACGCTCTCAGAGAGCCCTGGAGTCCCTCGGCCACCAGGCGCCTGGCTCCCTTCTCTGTGACGGGAGGGCAAGTAACAGGCATTGCTGTGACGATCCCTCAGATGGGGCTCTGCACGAGCCTGGCAAAGGGGCCACGAGTGTGAACTCTCCAGGACAGTGGTCATTTCGTAACAAACGTTTGCCCTCAGACAATTATTTAAATCAGCATCGGGCTGGTAACCATTGTTCGAAGCATCTCTCCTCGAGCTGTGCACAGATGGGGCCGGGCGAGCTGGGCTTGGGTGTCAGACACGATGTGCACCCTTCTGCCTGGCCCACGGTGTGTCAGCAGGGGCACCAGGACCCAGGTGTCCTGTCCGCTGCTTGTCACGCCAGGGGTTCACGCCTGCAGGCCTGTTGTCTGGAGCTGCAGAGGGACCTGCGACCAGGGGGAGGGTCACCTGCAAATCCCTAGCCCCAGCCCCTGCCTCTCCCCTATAGGCATCCCCTTGAGGCTCAAGGACAAGAACAAAGGGCCCAAAGCCAGTGAGTCAGATCGAAAGGAATACGGGCCAGAAGGAAGGAAGCTGAGCTCGGCCGCAGGAGTTCTGTGCCTGCAGTCTCGGGCACCGCTGCTTCCAGAAGGAAGAGGGAAGTCAGAGCCAGCCAGGGCTCTGCCCTTGCCTGCATCTGCCCCACCCACCCCTCTAAACCCCTATCCCCCACTCTGCAACCACCAGACCCATCAGCCAAATAGCCTCGGGGGTCCTTACGTGCCCAGCGAATGTAAACCTCGCAGTGGCATTTATTCATCCCTTCGCTGCTAAGGAATCAAAGCCATATAAACCGTAAGTATTAATTAAAGCTATTGAGCACCTACTGTGTCCAGCGCTGTGTTAAGTACACACAAGTGCAATTTATAAATACGCAACACGTAATAGAAACTTTACAACCCAGTGAAGTATTATTACCGTTCCCATTCTGCAGCCAACGAAACTAAGGAGTACGACCTAAAGAACTGTCCCGGAGGCACGTGAATGCAGCTGCTGCAGCCAGCTCTGACCCTTGAGGCCACACTGCAAACCTCGCGGGAGCCCACAGTGACCGAGCCCTCCGGGTGTCTTATCATAGAGAAGCGTTAAAACCACAGCCACGCGAGGAGGAGTCCAGAGGAGGGGCCCTGACCCAGCACGCGAGGTGGGGCCCAGGAAAGAGGGCTCGTGGCTGCGAGGGCCAGTCCGCGGGTCCGGCGGGGCCTTTCATGATCTGGAACTTCCCCCAGAGGGCTCTTCCAGAGTCTTCCATCCAACCCCTCATTGAGCCATGGGGGAAACCGAGGCCCAGAGTGGTGGCTCGACAGAGCTCCCATTCACAAAGCCAGGCTCTCAGAAGTGACAGGGGACTGGAAGAGGGCACGGGGAGAGGAAGGGAGGGAGCGAAGGGGCTCTGCCCCTAATCACACAGGAAGTCTGCTGGCCCAGCCCCGGGGGGGCTCCCGACCAGAGAGGCAGCCCAGCCCCCGCCTCGTGGGGCAGGCCCCAGAGGCGGCCCCTCTCAGATCTGCCAGGACCTCCCCTGGAAAACAGGGAAGCGGACTGGGCAGCCCTCGGTGGCCTGACTTGGATGGGAGGTTCGGTCTCCCAGGAGCAGGCCGACTGACTCTCTCAGGTCACCGAGGAAGTGACCGCTCTGCTCAGAGAGATGGCCCACCGCTGGCCGCGAAGGCGTGGAGAGGTCTGAGGTCCTGGCTGGCCTCAGGTCCGTGAGAGAAAGGGCTCCTGTGTCCAGCCGCTGGCCTCCAACCACCCCCACTCTCACCACCCCCCCTCAGGGCCGGGTTCGCCCCCATTGTACAGACAGGGAGCCGAGGCCCAGAGAGGAGACACCCCTCGACCAGTCTCACTGTGAGCTGTGGGGCTGGGGGGCCACGCAGCGGTCACCCCAGGGGGTCGGCCCCACCCTCCCCCCTTCCCCTTTCCTGGAAGCGCTCCATGTGGGAGTGGGGGTGGGAGGGGAGTGTGGCTCTGACTTTCTAAAATCTTCCACAACACCTCACTGTCCGTGGGAGGTGGTGGCGGGGGACAGGCCTGGGCTGTCTCTCGGACACAGGCCCGTCTGTGAGGCCGGCACAGGGCCGCTTCTCTCTCGCTCTCAGGGAGGGCCTGTTTGTTTACTCAGTTCCCCAAATTATAGCCTCCGCCGCCCCACCCAACACGCACTCCAGCCCGGACCGGTCTCTGCAGCCTGGGCCCTCCGTGAGGGCGGAGGGGACCCAGGAACCCAACGGCTTCGAGCTGGGGTTTCCAGGGCCCATCCCGCAGCCTCTGACACCCTGGGTGCATCCCTTTCTGAGCCTCAGTTGACTCGGTGACGACACGGAAGAAGGAATGAGCTGGATGACTGCAAAGGGTCCCTCCTGCCTGGAAGTGGGGAGGGTCTGGGCCGGAGAAAGGAAGCAGCCGCTGCCCATCCGACGGGTTCGGACTCGGTGAGGGGGGCGGTGGCCCGGGCGAATCCCGTGCGCCGGCCACAGCTCCCCGGACCTTGGGCTCTGTTCCTTTTTCTCCCTCCACCCCCTCCCCAACATTCCCCAGAAACCAACAAAACAGAAACAAAACGTGAAACACAAGTGCGAGTTGCAGCCCCTCCCTCCCCGGGTGTCCCACCGCCCCTGCCCCTTAAGGCCCAGGAGGAACTCTCACTAAAAGGGGAGTGGCGCTCACAGAGCACCTTCCTGTGTGCCAAGAACAACCGCCTCCCAGAACCTTCACGGCCCCCACCGGGGGCAGAGGTCGCCTCCTGATTTTACTGACAGCTGAGGCTCCGAGGAGAGGGGCAGGGGCCCCTCGGTGGCGGAAGCCAGCTGCCTCCCAGTCAAGGCCAGGCCCGCTGCCTCTGGAGTTGGGCTGACCAAGTGTTTAAAGCCGATGCCCACTTTGTAAAACCGGAAGATCCGCCATCTTCTAAACACAAACCACCCCGCGCCCAGCGTGACGGAGCGGCCTGGCTGGGGTGAGTCCCCTCAGCTTCACGGCCACCACCTAGATTAGGCCCTGAGGCGCAATCCCCATCGCCTGGCTCAGACCCGCAGGCCTGGCGCCGGACAGCTCCTCCTTCCCCAGCAAGACGGCATCGCGCCACAAATATCTGCTGGGCACCTGTGCTTTGCCTTCAGTGCGGCTGAGGTCCACGGGCTCCCGACAGGTCAGAGCTAGCAGGGCGCTAGAGACTGTCCCGGTGCCCACTGCACAGAAAGGCAAAGTGAGGCCAAGAGGAAGAAGGGCTGGCCAAAGGTCGCCAGCCCCAGGACCCTTCGCCTCCAGCCTGCACCCACAAATGGCTCCTGGAAGACGGGGCGAGTTGGAGTGGAGCGGAGCACAAGGAGATAAGTACTTTCCTGTCCAAGGGACTCCTCTTCTAGAAGATTCTGGCTTAACAAATTTGGCCGGACGCAAGCAGCCCTGCTCTGCGTGGGGTGTGGGAAGAGGATGGGCAGCAGCCGCGGTTGGCCTGGCCACAGATGCACGGGTGGGAAAGGGGGGTTCATGCTCCTGAATGCCCAGCTACCCCTTGGGGCCCCCCCCGCTCTGCACGTGGACCCTGCCCCCGGTGCCCCAGCCCTGCACTTTGATCTCCCTGAGAGGAGAGGCTCCCCTGGCCAGTCCTACCATGGACTATGCACAACAGTAACAGCTAATGAAAGCAAGAGCCACGGCATTCTTCAACGCAAAAAGCCCCACCCACATCGCATTGCTCCGCCCAACGACCGAGCAGGCCTGGGGCCTGTCAAGTAACAGCGTCCTTGGGACGAGATCTCAAAACTAGGTCCGAGGAATCCAGGCCCAGCCCTCTCCCACTCTGCACGGAAGGGGAGAAGGTTCTCATACTCAGAGCTGCCTGGGAAGGGAAGGAGTCTCCTGTCACAGGAGGAATGGGAGCAGAGGTGGGCCACCGGCTGCCTTGACAGAACAACCTATGGACCCATCAACCCAACAGGGCCAAGAGGAACAGACCCCAGGTCTCCCCAACTTGACAGCTCGTCATGGCTGAGGCCTGGTTGTTCTATCTCGCAGCCACACGCTGTCCCCCCGGCTGGGCCCCCCTTACCCCCAGGGCCTGGCTCTCATCCTCCCTCACCACCAGCCTGTGCCGCTTCTGAGGCCTCCCCGGGACCCTCAGGGAAAAGTGCCCCCCTCTTCAAGGCCAGTCCCTGTGGTTCCCTCTCCCTCACCCACCAGGCCCGATCGCCCCCTCGCACTCCCACGGAAGGTCTGCCTGAGAAGGGCGGGGGCCGTGCGGGAGCTCGCGCATCAGCGTGCCTCGGGTGCCTGGCACGCACACAGGGACTCGGTAACTATTAGCTGAGAGAATTAAAAAGCACAGCCTAGTGTGTGTGGGGCCAGAGCTCATCACACCTCTTTGGGGTCTCACAGGCACGCAGATGGGGACCCTCCACCTCAACTTCTCACAGCCAGACCCGCCCAGCCCCACCTCTGGAGGGCAGCTCGTGTCCCTGAGGAAGGGCTCTCGGAGGCAGAGGACACCCGTGGTCGATACTGGTCTTCGGGCCACAGCTGCGGAGAAAAGGCGTAGCGAGGCACAGCCGCTGGCCCAGCGTGACGCAGCAAATGGTCGACAGGACCAGGCTCGAGACCCGGACGTCTAGTTCTGGACGCGTGGCCCGGCAAGGAGGTGGGGGCGTGTTTCCATCCGTCTGTCACCCATTTATTCTGTGTGCCCACCCATGCCGGGCACAGTGCGGACAGTGTTGATGACGGCCTCTGCTGGGTGACCATGGCCCCTGTGGCATCATCCTCCAGGTACCTGCTGGCGGTCACAGGTGTCCAGAGCCACAGGCTGGTGCTCCGCCAAAAGCTGGGGCGCATTGACTTCCGGGGCACAGGAGAGCAGGCTGGGGGTGCCTGAGGTCCCACGCCAGACATGGCACATCTTCCTTGATGACATGCCAGTCAGGACGCCCCCCTGCCTGTTCTCACCCCTCACCGGCCCTGTGCTACCCGCCCCGTCCAGAGGCTGGCACTCTTGATCCTCCCTGTCACCCTCTTTTACAGGGGACAGACACTAAGGCTCAGAGAAGGAGAGACCAACTTGTCCCAAAACACCAGTCCATGCTGCAGCAGAGCTGGGTCTCGAACCCAAGCAGTGTGACTGCAGAGCCTCGCCCCAAACCCCTCTGCTCCCTGCTCCCTGCTCCCTGCTTCTTCCAGCCTACCGTCCACAGTGTCCCCAGACAGTGGGCCGGGGGAGTGTATCTCCAACCCCGGGAATTCCCGGGGGTGGAACCAGGTGCCTAGGAGAGGTAGGCACTTCCTGCTCTTCCAGTTTTAAAATCTGTGAGATCAGGAGATTGCAGGCTCCCTGACTCAGGGCCTAAGATTCTACCAGGAGGGGGCTCGGCTCTGCCCCTCCCTCGAGGCTGTCGCCTAGGCATCTGACTTCATTATTCCTAGACCTGCCCCCCACCAGCTCCGGAAAGCCCTTCCTCCCCAGGCGGGGCAGTGGAGGGCAGAGCAGTGGGGGAAGGGAAAAGCAGCTCAGGAATTTGTGCAACCCGCAGGATGCTGCTGCTGGAGACCCAGGGCAAAGTGAGTCATGAGCTTTGCCTGCGGAGGAGGAGGAGGGGGCGACGTGCGGGAGAACAGGACCGGCCAATGAGGGACGTGACTCTCAGAATGAGTAATGGCGGGAGGGAGAGATTTGTGCAACCTACGGGAGCCTCTGACACACACCGCTCTGTTCCCACTCAGCTCCTCCCTGTCCCCAGGCCCCCTCCCCCACCACCTGCTTCCCTTGGCAGGGGAGGGGAGGGGCTTTTCCTTGTAGCACACCTGCCCGATCTGGACACCAGGAAATGTCTAGTCACAATGGAGCATGGTTTTAACAGCTAAGGCCTCAGACTCCCAGGTCTGGGCCTGGCGCTGACTTGCTCTATCTCCACCTGTCGAACGTTGGGGAGGGGTGCAGAGGGTGAGGATTCAATGAGGTATACAGGCCAAGGAAGGCCTGGCACATAGTAAGTGCTCAGTTAAAGGATGGCTAATCTTACAGGTACTGTTCGGAGCCTGATATGGCCGCCCCACTTCATCCACCACCATCCTCAGGCAGATGTACCAGTGGAGTCCCTGTAAGTAGGGCTGAGGGACCAGCCAGCGTAAGTGGCCACTCCACCCCCCACCAAGGCCAATGTCATCAGTTCACACCCCCAGCTCACAGGCAGCCCCCACTCCCCTCTGGAAAGATGCCCAGAGGTGTCAGGGGCTCCTTCAACATGCCCAGATTGGTGTGAGCGGCCAGGGGAGAGCAGGGCCAGAGGATGGATGAGTGTGTCCTCGGCAGGAAGCTGAGCAGAGCAGAAAAGGAAGCAAGTGCTGTGACTCAGTTTGCTCATGAAAACCAAGCGTCTGGTCACGGTGAAGCGGAGCGATGCCCCGCCTCAGGGGAAAGGCTGAGAATCTGGCCTGTTGTGCAGGTAGCCGGGGGAGGAGGGGGTGGGCATGGCACGGGACGAAACCTTCAGGAGGTCCCAGTGACCTCCACATTGTTCAGTGGAAGAAGCAAGACACCAAGTGAGCTGTGGTCCCAGCGATGTATAATGATAAACCCAGAAGGGAGGACCACTCCACAACAGAGCGGTTGTCTCAGGGTGGCAGTGGTGTCTACTCTTCTCTAAACGTCACTCCTCGAAGGCAGGGAGGGAGGGCCATGGCCCAGTTTAGGTTGAGAAAGGTCTCTCTGGCAGTGTGTATGGGAAGAACCGAGAGGTGCGGTGGGAAGGGTGTCGGGGAGGGGTGTGGTGGGGCAGAAGGCAGCCCTAGCAGGCTAGCCGGAGGCCTGGGCAGTGGAAAAGGACACACTGGAGGCTGGACGGAGGGGGAGGGCAGGGTTAACGCCAACAAAAGCACGTTATGTAAGCGACACAGGAGCGCAGCGGACTCCCCAGACGCTTCACCCCAGGCACTGACCCAGACCTTGGCTGAGGGCAGCAGCCCATGTGGAGCCGGGCACTGCTTCCGGCCAGTCTGGTCCCTCTGCAAAGTCCAGGCTGCAACTCACCTGGGTGGGGGATGGCCGAAAGAACACACCTCCCTTCTTTCACTCCTGGGACCTACAGCCATTTCCCAAATGTGGAGACGTGGGTTTTTAAAATCCATTTGGAAAAAGGCATTCATTGTTTTGCTCAATAAACAAACAAGACACCCATACCGGGTACGCACGGACAGAGAGGGGTGTCAAATGTTTACAGCCTCGCCCTGACTGGTGTGACCTAGTGGGTTGGGCATCATCCCACAAACCGAAAGGTCACCAGTTCGATTCCTGGTCAGGGCACATGCCTGGGTTTCAAGCCAGGTCCCTGGCTGGGGGCGTGAGAGAGGCAACCACACATGGATGTTTCTCTCCCTTTCTTTCTCCCTTCCTCCCCTCTCTCGAAAAATAAATAAAATGTTTATAGTCTTTTCAGAGGCTATGTATCAGTACATCAGAACAGAACCCAGGAGTTTCATTTCAAGGCCTCTGTGATACTGGAACCAGGCACGGGATACGGGCACAGAGGTTCGGGCGCTGCGGCGATGGCTAGCCGAACAGTGGAGACAGCCCAAGCGTCCAGTAGCCGGGGGCGACTGGGCACATAAACCAAGCGCCACGCAGAGAGAGACCCACCGGCGGCAGAATGAGGCGGACGTGTGGGTCCTGACACGGAGAGATGTCCGCAAAAGTCAAACCTCAGAAACATACCCCTGGACCTGTTTTTGGAAACAGAGCTAACTGCGTGTGCACGCAGAGCCGTACGTTTGGAAACAGCAACATACCAAACCTGAGTGACTTCTCCTGGAAGTGGAATTAAAGGGAGGGAAGCGGGAGGGCACTTTCGGTTTTCTGCCTGACGCTCCCAGGTCATGCGTGCAGTGCCTCCGCACCCAACAACGTTATGGGCGGGGGGTGGGGCGGGGGGCGGCGCCGGGAGTTGGGAAGGACTGGGGGGAACGGGAGTGACAGCTGACAGGTAGAGGGTTTCTTTCAGGGGTGATGAGGATGTTTTTTAAAATTGATGGTGGTGATGGTGGCACAACTTTGTGAATATACCAAAAAAAAAAAAAACCCAACACTGACTTGGACACTTTCGGTGAGTGAATCGTGTGGCATGTGAATTATGTTCCAATAAAGCTGCTATTTTGAAAAAGAATTAGCAGAGGGGAAAGGTAAGCCTGGCAGGAGGGGGAAACACAGGTACGGAGAGACTCCCTCACCAGCCCTCTCAGGGAGTGAACTTGAGGGCAGCATGCGTGGGGTGGGGTGGGGCGCATTTCTCGACCCCCACCACGTCAACCTGGTCAAAAGAATTTCTGGAGCAACAGCGGAATCCTTCAAAGCTGTCCTAGAGGCAGAAGGGCCCCTCCAGGCAATGTCAGGTTGTCTGCCAAAGGCACGGCACCCAGCCCCAACTTGCACATCTTGAGCAACAGTGAGCTCACCCCCTCACCTGCTGCATCTTGGTTTACGTGGCTCAGACCGTGCATAAAGAATCTCTCCTAGAGCTCCGACTCCGGCCCCCCACCCACGCTCCTCCATTCTCTTATCCTAGTCCTATCCTCGGGGCCTAACCCCGCCTCTCCACATCCTAGTTCCTTGTCTTCACGGCCCTCCCACTCCAGATAACCCACAGCCATCTCACACGTGGGCCCACGTGGAAGGAACCCAGCCATCAGGCATTCTGGAATCCAGGGACCCAGGGACAACTGCACAGCCCTCAGAGAAATGGGACCTGGGCCACAGCAGCACCGCCCTCTTCAAACTCCAGACACCGGGCCGCGTTCCTCACCCACCAGAGAACCGGTAACAGGGAGTACGTGACGATCTCTGTAACAGGGGTTGTTTGCGGAGCACTTACTCTGCCCGGAGCACTGACCTGCGTTTCTTACCTTTCTTATCGTATTAAATCCTTGCAACAGTAGCTCGTGGGAAGGGACTATTGTTCCCATTTTACAGATAAGAAAATTGTGATTAAGATGCTGGCCCAAGGTCCTGCCAGCTAACACACTGGGGAGTCCATGAGAGGCCCCTGAGTTGGTTCAAGTCTGGAGATTTGTGGGAAAAATCTGGGATCATTCGGCCCTCAGAGCTGGAAGGGACGTCAGTCATCAGGTAGCACACCTCTTCGGTTCTCAGCTAGGAACACTGAGACACAAAGGGAGCAAGTGGCTGCCCAAGGTGACACGGGCCTCCCAGCTCCCAGGCCCGGGCTCTGTCCTCCAAGCCAACTCCTGCATGAAAGCAGGAGGAAATCATCCTGCCATCAGCTCCTTTGGGGCCCTGGTGTGAGGACAAGCCCCTGCGTGCCAGAGGCTTTGAAATCCCAGGATGAAAGGCGCCCTAACAGCAAAACAGCAAAACAGCACCGTGGGCAGGAGTGCGCCTGACCCCTGCCGGGACTTGCCAGCTGCTGTTCACCTGCTCACCTGCTCCAGGGTGGGCTGGCCCAGCCACAGGACGCTAACAGGCCTCAGAGCTCGCCACGGTGGGAAGGGGTGTTCTCAACCCTGACGTTTCTACAGGGGCAGCCCCAGGTTTCTTGGGCCAAGAACTGGCCCCAGGTAGGGAGGGTGCTGGAATTTTGATTGTCTGGCTTGAAAGCGCCCACTGCTCCTTGGGTGGGGTGAGGAGAGTGCAGGATCGCTGGAGGTGGCAAAGGCACGCCCTCATTCCCCTCCCGCAGCGATTTCTAAGGCCGCTCACTTCCTTGGAAGGGGGTTGGAGGCTTGCTGACTTCCTGCCCTTCCAACCTGCCACCCCCACACTTCAGGAGCTCCTTCAGGTGAGCCTGGACCCGGAGTCTGAGGCATCTGAAGGGGGTTATTAATAGCTCTGAAGTGTTGAGAAGAGGGAGGCCGGCAGAGTCTGAGTGAGCACAAGCCTCTTCCGCCCAGCCTGGTATCCACAAAACAAACCCAACCCTGTCCAGAAGAGGACACTTCACCTTTTGTGGTCTCAGCCTCCTCCCCTGTAAATCGGGGGGGGGGGGGGTGCGGGGGGCGGGCACTGGGGGCAGTTGCTGGCAGTTCTCTGCCCAGGAGGTGGGAGGAGTAGGGGAGAGCCTGACTGGGTGTGGGGAAAGGAAAAACCCACCGAAGAAAGCGAAGCACACCCCACCCAAGCCGGGTGAGGGGCCCCAACAGGAGGTGGTGAATGGATGGACTGTTACAGAGCCCCAGGAGGCTGCCACCGACAGGGAGGGGACAGGAAGACTCCGCCCTTGCCTTCCTCCTCCCAGAGTCCTTGTCCTACAAGCAAGAGTTCCAGGACTTAACCCCCTGCTGATCCGGCGCTGGAGAGGGTCTGACTCATTTGTACATCACTCTCATCCTGGGCCCGGGCCCAGCCCCTGGTACAAGGAGAGAGCTTAGGCCATGGGCCCATAACCACAGTTTCTGAAGAAGTCTTTCCCAGCACCTTCTTTGTGGCCCAGAAAGGGTAGGACATGGAGTTAAGGGTCACCTGGTCCCTGTTCTCAAGGGGCACTAGCAGGGAGAAAGGGAGAACACAGCTGGTGAAACTCTCTACGGGACTGCAGGGCACATCAAGACAAGTGTGAGCAGACACAGTGCTGCGGGCACACTGGGCAGGGAGGGGCAAACGCAGTCGGGAGGAATGGTCTCTTTCCATGGGCTGCCCCCAGGCCCCACGGGGACCGCGGCAGCCTGTGCATTGGTGCCTCCTCTATGCCAGGCCCTGTGCTAAGCAAGCCACGTAAGTTAGCTCACTTATGTCTCTCAATAACTCCTAAATAAGGAAGAAATCATTCACCTCACTTCGAAGAGGACAAAACAGAGCTCCCAGGACACTAAGAGACTTGTCCAAGATCTCACGGCTGGAAAACAGACCTGGGACTCCACCTGCGCAGCCTCACCCAGGACGGAGAGGTGAGCCACGGAACCGAGTTTGCCAGGCAGCCTGAGATTCTCACCCTTCTCTACACTCTCTGCGGCTGGGGAGGAGGACCCCAGGAGTCTGCTGCAGTCGCCAGGTTCCCTTAGGGAGCAGCAGGAGCACCCTGCTAAGCCTGAGCCAAAGGGCAGGGGTTCTGACCCACCCTTCCTGTGCACCCCATCTCTCCCTAGCCCCACTCCCCAGGCTCAGCCCCAGGCATTGACCGGCTCGTCCCTGGAAGCCTCAGCCACGTGTCCTGGGGCTGCTGAGCCCGGGGCCCAGGGCAAGCTGGGGACTGAGGCGGTTAGAGAAGGTCAGGACACGCTGGCCGAGCGGGCCTGGAATGCTTCCGGGAGAGGATACCCGCGGTGGTGAGGAGGCTGCGACCCCTCCCACAGCTCCATGGGGTGGTGTGTTGGGGGCTAGGATGGGACCGGCTCCAAGGGGGTTCCATTAGAGAAAGGGGTGAGTTCAAGTCCCCTTGAGTGAGGGGAAGGGTGAGCTCAGAATAGGTTGGGAAGGGGCGCCTAGACCTGGAGGATACGAGCACAGACGACCTACTCGGTCCCCAGCTATTCCCACCCTACCCTGCCGTTGACTCTCCGAGACCCCAGCCCCAGCGCTAACGGTGGGCCGGGGTGGGGGCGTGGTCCAGGAGATCCAGATTGGACCCCCGGAGCGCGCTGAGCGGCGAGAGACTCACCTGAGATGTGCTGGCGCCGGGCGTCGTCCAGGTGCGTGGACACCACGTCCCCCATCGCGAAGAAGAGCCGCGGCCCGATCCGGCCGCCACCCGCCGCTGCCCGCGCTGCTCAAGCTGACGCCGCAGGCGCCATGGAGCCCGGCCCGCCCTGCTCCCGCTGCTCCCGTCACCCTCGCCGCGGCCTCCACTCTGATCGCGCTTCTGCTCCCGCGGCGTCGTCTGGCTGGCAGCCTCAGCTCCAGCCCGGCCTCGTCCCGCCCCACCCCGCCCCGCCAGGCCCCGCCCCCGGGGCCGAGCCCCGCCCCTTCTTCGGCCTCGGGCGGGCGGGGCTGGGGGCAGGGGACGCCGGGACTGCTGCGAGACCGAGACAAAGAGCAGGACGGAGAAAGGGAGACCAGGGAGAGACGCAGAAAGGAGCCCCGGACCTGCACCGAACCGAAGAAAGAAATGGGGCTGGCTGGGCGTCTGAAAGAACGGGAGGTGCCCTGGGGGTCACTCCCTCTCTTCCCTGCGCGTGGAGAGAACCACACCGAAGGGGACGTGGAGGACTGGTAGGGGACACTAGGCCGAAGTGTGTGAACTCAGCGTTCGCGCCCCACTCCTCCCGCCCCCTCTTCCCTGCACCACGCCCTCCTGCCCCCAGCCCCGCCCGCCGCTGCCCGGTCCCAGGAAGTCCCCTAGCCTTCTTTCCCTAGCCGAAGTCCCTGCTTCAGAAGGTGTGCCCTCTGTCTTGCACAATAATGCAGAGAAGGGAGGGAGCATGAAGGACTTGGGCTCAAAGGCATTCCCAGTCCCAATGCCTGGAGCACATTCCTCAGGCTCAGCATATGGGTATATCCCCCCCGGAGGTGGCTCTAGGTCAGGCCAAGTGAGGAATGGAAAAAATAATAGCTATTTACAGTTTACATAAGACAGATTCAAAACCCACGGACCAGCATGGACGGAGGGTGCCTGGGGCCTGCGGGGCTGGAATTGGGTGGATCCTGGGCACCAGAGGAATGTGTTTCAACTCTACTCTCAGGGTAGAGAGTAGATGGCTTGACACCCACCCTTCCCAGATGGTGGACTACAGTGGCAGAGGCCTTTCTCCGCTGCTGATACTCAGACCTCCTGCGCAGCACCCCAAAGGTCATCCAGTGTCTGCTTCTGACCCCCGTGACTTCACCACTTCAGCCTTCATCCCACCTGTAATCAGACAGCTCTTGCTGTAAATGTGACCCAGGCAGAAAATAATGGTGAACGAAGTTAACGTTACTGAGCATGGGCACTGCGGTCCTGTCAGCTCCACAGAAGGTAGGTTTGAAGTTGATTAATGTGAAGTGGCCACTCAGTCACGCTCACTGATCAATCAGCACACAGCAGACAAACGCCCGTTTTCTCGGCCCTCTGCTACATGCAGGAGGTGAAGCGAGAGGAAGCCCAAGCGATGCTAGCCACTCTGTGGCCCGGGACGAGGGGTGTTATTCTGAACCTCAGTTTCCCTAGTCATGCAGTGAGAATAACGACAGGATTATTGTGAGGGTTAAATGAGATAGTGCAGGGACTAGCACAGTGCCTGACGCAGGACCAGTCATCTCAGTAAACAGAACCTGCTGTTCGTCACTGTCCCTGCCCTCAAAGACTTGAGGAAGGAAGGAGTAGAACATTCTGTTTTGAGGAAAATCCCGGAGGGAGTAGTGCCAGAACAAGAAGTTGAAAAACCAGACTTTGGAGGGCAGATACTGGGGGACGGCATTCCAGGGAGTGGGGATGGGGCAGGAGAGACACCGTCTTTGAAGGACAGGATGTATTCATGCAGCAGAGTCATCAGGTGGAGGTGAAGTTAAGCTGGCGGGGATTACTAATTTCCTTTTACAGAACCAGAAACTGAGGCCCAGAGAGGGAAAGTGACTTGCCAAAGTCACACAGCAAGGCAGGGGCAGAACCCAGCCAGAGGCCACGCCTTCTGACAGCCAGTGTCCACTTCTCCGTGAACAACCAGAAGCAAGTGATCCTACCAGCCTCGCTTTATGTTTCCCATGGCCCAAACTATAGGGACTGAAAGGGCCCACTCTTCCCTGGAAGGGGATAGCTGGAAGAGCTGGCATTGGGGCACCCCAGGGTGTCTCCTCAGCCATCCTGGAGGCCTGGGCCTTCAGGGGTAGAAGTGGGGCTACAGGCAGCCTTTTGCCAGACCTCGAGGTGCTCCAGGCACATGAGCCTTGAGCACCCGCAAACTTGTTAGCATGCCAGAAGCTTGGCCCAGGAGCCCTCCATCTTGGCTTTGGAGACTTTCTGCCACATGTCACCACTTTGGGCATCCGTGGCCTCGTATGTGGGAGGTAAATAAGATCGTGGAAGTGGAATGGCATTAGAAGCTATACAGTGTTGTACATGCATGCGAGTAGCTCCCTGCAGACCTTGGGGCCACACCCTTCGAACTTGAGATTCATTCATTCCACACACACACACACATACATAAAAAGTGTTATCTAGGAATGGGGTGGAGGGGAAGTGACTGCAAAAAAATCAGAAGGGACCTTTTAGGGAAGACAAAAGTAGTCTATGCCTTGACTGGGGTAACAGTTACACAGGAGTTAAAACTCAAACTGTACAAATTAACAGATGCATTTTACTCTATGTAAATAATACGTCAATAAAGTCAATTTAAAAAAATACAGAGCACTTATGTGCATTGAGCAATACATTGTAGGTGATGGCGGCGATACATCAGTATGCAAGATAATCGAGGTCTTTGCTGTTGCAGAGGTTATGTTCTGGAGCTGGAAGGAGCGAGACAGGAAATCAGGAACACAGCTACACAGGGTGATAAACATGAAGATGATAAAATACAATGAGGGGGCAAAGGGACAGAAGCGGGATGCCACCTATGATGGTGGTCTAGGAAGGCCTCTCTGAGGAGGTGACGCATTGAAACCTGCTTAGCAAGAAGAAGCCTGCTCCGTGAAGATCCAGAATAGCTACTATTTACAGAGCCTGTACCACACCAGGAGTCTGCCGAAAGGCACCTCATCTACAGTTCTCACAATTTTTTTTAAAGATTTTATTTATTTTTAGAGAGACGAGAAGGGAGGGAGAGAAACCCCGATGTGCAGGAGAAACATCCATTGGTTGCTTCTCACACGCCCCCAACCAGCCCGAAACCCAGGCATGTGCCCTGTCTGGGAATCGAACTGGCAAGCTTGTGGTTTGCAGGCCGGCGCTCAGTCCACTGAGCCACACCAGCCAGGGCTACAGTTCTCACAATTTCTCTTTTGGAAGAGTCACCAGTTGTGAAGATGGTTAAAAGATGATATTCTATTGTATGCACAGAGCAATCGTTATTTAAACACTGGATAGGCAGTGGGGGTGGGGTATGGGGACCATGCCAGATAAAGGTGTCAGTGAGAGGGAGTCGTTAGGGACCCTGGGACCAGGCACACCTGCAGAGAAGAGAAGTGTCCCTGCCTTGGACAGTAGGGACAGTAGGAGGCTCCTGGGGCACCAAAGCATCCAGTTTTTTTTTTTTTTTACTTTATTCTGGGAAGATTATAAAGTTCTTTAAAAGCTGTCAGCATCCCACTACTTTATATTAATAAATCAGGCCAGGCCCTGACTGGTTGGTTCAGTGGGTTGGTCATCCCTCTGCAAACCTAAGGGTCACCGGCTCGATTCCTGGTCAGGGTGCATGTCTGTGGTATGGGCTGGATCCGTGGGTTGGGGGCATGTGAGAGGCAACCGATCCATGTTTCTCTCGTTCATCGATGTTTCTCTCCCTCTCTCTCCTTCCTTTCCACTCTCTCTAAAAATAAATAGATAAAAATCTTTTTTAAAAAATAAATGAATAAATCAGGCCAGTTATGATCGTTGAATAGAGGAAGAATGACTTTTTTTCTTTAAGATTTTATTTATTTATTTTTAGAGAGGGGAAGGGAAGGAGAAAGAGAGGGAGAGAAACATCAATGTGTGGTTGCCTCTCGTGCACCCCCCACTGGGGACCTAGCCCACAACCCAGGCATGCACCCCAGCCGGGAATCAAACCAGTGACCCCTTGGTTTGCAGGCTGGCGCTCAATCTACCAACCCACACCAGCCAGGGCAAGAATGACGTTTTTTAAAGGAAAGAAAATGAACACAGTCGTCAGCACTGTATGAGGAAACAGGAAAGGATTAAGGATTCCAGGAAGTTACACATCAGAAGAATTTCTGTACTCTAAAATGTTGAGAACCCCTGCCCTTACACTTGAGGCTGGTTTTTGTTTTTCTTCTTTTTCTCGTTTTCAAAACGCATCTCTTTATTCTCCTCATAAGGCAGCCATGCCTGATAAACCTTAAGCTCGTGACAGTCACACGACTTCTTCAGCGAGCCCAGGGCTTCCCCAGGCTCTTTTGGATCTCACAGCCCCAGCGGATGGAGGAGTCAAACAAAGCTTTCTCCAGAGCCACAGGTTCCTTTGATGCCTGGGTTATTGAACACAAATTCACTGGATCATGTGTCTTCAACGTACTCCATTTCTGTTTCCTAAAAGTAGCTGTGGTTTCTTTTCAACGATCGTCCGGATTCCATCTTGAACAACTTCTTCGTCAAAATCTCCTTCTGTCCTTGTACATGAGAAAGGCCGTTGCAGCCCTGAGCGCTGTGGCTCGTCGGGTGGGCGTTGACGGCAAAGTGAGAGGTCCCGGGTTCCCAGTGCTTCCCTCCCTCCCCCTCCCTCCCCCGTCTCTAAAAATAAATAAATAAAATCTTAAAAAAGACGTGAAAGACCACAGACACCAACTTTCACGCCCACATGTTCAGGCTTATCTTTAAGAAGCTGTTTTATCGTGTTTGCTGCAGAAGGTCTCAGGCTGAGAGCCACTCACAGCCTCGACCTTGGCCTGCACTGAGGGAGCTCGGCCGGAGCTCGGCTCCCTCAGACGCTCTCCCTGCAGGACCAGGCGAGCTCCCTTGAGGCCATTTGGATGTTTAGGTTTAGTCCTGAGTAATTAAAGCATCTTTTCATGCATTTATTGGCTATTCATAGGGTCGTTGTTGTTTTTTAATTTATATCCTCTGCCTGCTTCTCTATTAGGATGTCTATCTTTTTTCTTTTTTACTGATCTTTAAGAATACTTTCTAGCCCTGGCCAGGTAGCTCAGCTGGTTAGTGCGTTGTCCCGATCGATATGCCATGGTTGTGGGTTCAATCCCAGGTCAGAGTTCATACGGGAATCAACCACTGAATGCATAAATAAATGGGCCAACTAATCAATGTCTCTGTCTCTCTCTTTCTCTCTCTCTCTCAAAAAAATCAATTAAAAATAGAGATTTCCGTGTTTAGAAAATCTGTTTCAAGGGGCAGGGGCGGAGCCCTAAATCTTAAAGACAAATAAAAAATAAAATAGAATAGAATAGAATAGAATTCTTTCCATAGGAAGGATTTCTCAAGTCTGCTCTTTTCTAGGGTTCCAGGGGCCAGCGCCGTCCACCAGATCTCCCACACCCTTTCCTTGGCCCAGGCCGCGGAGCTTACAGGAAGATAGCAGGTGTGTGGACAAAGGATGGGAATGGTCCACATTTAAGAGCAGGGAGGGGGGGGTTCCCCCTGCCCACCTGCTGGGCTTGCCCCCTCCCTGCAACTCCTGATTCATTAGTCCTTTGTCAGGAAGCGGCTTCTACCAACCTGCCTTCCTGCAGGGCTGTATGGCACATTTAGAAAGAAAGACCCAAAGGTGAAGAATAATAATACTTTACTTTGAAAGGAAGGATCCAGAAGGTAGGGGCCAGAGCTTGGACAGAAGCCAAGAGAAAGGAAGGGATTTGCCCCAGAACATCCAGGAGGGTCTCCGGCCCAGATCCTTGAGGGTCTGAGGCCACCACCCTCCCCAGTCTCATCGGAAAGGACAGGGACCTTCCTTAACCTGTTGGTCCCTCTCTCTCCCAGTTGGCCCTGAGCTCCGGCTCTGCTCTCCCCTCAAACCTGTCAGACCTGAAATAGCCCAGAAGAAAAAAAAAACAAACACCTGGGGTAAACAACAGGGAGTGTGAATGAATTAGGATTTTGTTTTTAAGAACTATCACGTGTCCACTTCTGTTTACCCGGTTGGCAGGGCCCGTTGTGCGGAAGGGGGCCTGGCACCCTGCCTGGACCTCCCCTCTTCATTAACTGCTGGGTGGTGTTGGATCGAGCCGCAGCCCAGCCAGTTTCATCTGTCACCCGGGCTCCAGCTGCTGAACTCCCTTCTCGCTCCGCCCAGCGGCCAGCTCCACCGCCACACCCAAGGCCAGGCCCCATGACCGCCATCTGGTTGATTGCCCAGTCCTCGAATGGCCTCCTGCCTCTGGCCTCCCATTTGTTCCTCACTGGCAGCCAACTGGATTGTTCTAAAACACAAATATGACCGTGCCGTTCCCCTGCTTCAAACTTTCGGTGGCTCCCACTCTCCTCGAGAGAAGGTCAGACCCGGACCCTAAAGGTGACATCAGGGCCCCTGCCAGCCTCTCCTTCGCCCCTCTTCCCCTCGCCCTCCCCTGACCTTTCACATCCTCATACTGGCCGGGCTCCCTCCTGCGTCAGGGCTCACGCACGTGCTGACTCCCTTTTCCCATTTTGCCCCGACAAGCACCACATATCCTCAGACCTCAGCGAAAACCACACTTCAGCAGAGAGGTCTTTCCCGTCCCCAACGCCCCCAGCATCTTCCTCTCGATCGGCACATTTATCATTATTTCGTGGGGTTATTTGTTTACCTTAGACCTTCCTCTGTGATGACAAGGACTGTCCTCATTCAACACGACATTCCTAACGTCGGTGTAATGGGCGCTTGGGTGAGCGCCTGCCATGTGTAGAATGCTGTCCTGGGCACTGGACGGCAATGGGACAGTGGGCATGCGCCTGGCCCCTGTGACTTGGCTAGCTCATGCCTGCAGTGCCACACCCACTTGGCTCCCCATTTGAGAGCAAAATCTCTCCTACGGCATCTCTGCCACGCAGAGCTCCCTCTTGCATACCTCCAGGAAGGGGGTGCTCACCACTTCCCCAGGTCATGATGCCGGGTTGGACCCAACAGCACCGAAGGCAGACCAAGGAGTGTCCTAGTGCCAGCAAATAAGCAGGGAGTGAGAAATAATTACAAAGGGATGATAAAAACGACCGATGCTTCCATTCATCGCGGGCTCATGCCGTGCCCTGCTCCGCCTCTTTCACCTTCCCCGCAGCCCCCTTTGGGAGGGTGCTCATGTTATAGGAGGGAAAACGCAGGCTCAGCGAGGTTACGTGGTCCATCCAAGGTCACACAGCAAGTCAGAGGCAAAGATGAGACCTCCACGCAGCTCTGCCTGCTTCAGAGCTGCGACACGCCACACCACACACCCCTGTCTTCCCAGCTGGTCCCCTGGGCTCTTCCAGCTCTCAAACACCAGACAGCTTCTCCACTGTGCTCGCGATGCGCCCACCTGTTTTTGTTTCTCTTAGCAATATAATGTGAACATCTTTCTTTTTTTATTTTATTTATTTTTTTAGAGAGAGGAAACGGAAGGAGAAAGAGAGGGAGAGAGACATTCCTTGGCTGCATCTCACACGCCCCCAACTGGGGACCTGACCCACAACCCAGGCATGTGCCCTGACTGGAAATTGAACCGGTGACCTTGGGGTTTCTAGGCTTAGCTTTCAATCCACTGAGCCACACCAGCCAGGGCATGAACATCTTTCTATGCTAATGAATTTTTAATTCTACTAATTTTTAAGGGCTGCATTATATTTCATTGTATGGCCCATTAAACTATTTCTCCGTGGTTAGAGGCTTACTTTCTTAATTGGATGAATTTCTAGAAGTGAAATGACCAATATAAACCTCCTTTTGAGGTTTCGGACACACGGTGACAAATTGCCCTGGTGAAATGATTATAGCAGCCAGCCTTCCCCGGGCACTTGCCGTGTGCCCGTCCCATGTCCTACTCAAGAAACCTTCGCACTACTACTAATTAATACTAATTGCCGCTGTTAACTAGTCTTATTATTGCTTTGTTCAAATACTTGCATTTAAGTAATAAAAAAGTAAATAATGAAAAATTATATCTAATTTCAAGTACATGTCCGTTTTAATAGCACACACACGCAGACCCTTGTACCGCGATGACTTGTGCACAAGCCCCGCCTCCTGCCTCGCCCCGCCCCCCAGAGCGAGAGCCCCTCAGAGCAGGGTCCCTGAGCCCGGCCCAGTTCCTGTCTTCCTGGCAAGTCCCGGAGAGACGTTTGCTGTGGAGCCGGTGGTAACAGTCACTCCCAGTTCCTCTAGGGTCAGCCAGGAGGGGTTTCAGGCTCACCCACCCCCACCACCACCCCCACCCGTTTCTTCCATGTCAGGCTTGGTTTCCTGCTGGGCTGAAGCTACCCCTCACCAGCCCGTGATTCAGAGCCTGGCCAGGGTGGCGGCACTAACCACCCAGGCCCGCGAGTGACTAAGCTTGTGGTGAAGCTGGGCCGGGCCTGTTGGGGTGGGGCCATCTCCACCCAGCCTGGCCCCCCTTCCTCTCCCTCCCTTCAGTCTTGCTGATTTCTGTTCACTGGGCCTTCCAGACAGAATGAGAATAATCCTGGGTTCTGAATGCCAAAGTGTCCCAGGGATGACGGAGACTTGGTGTCCACCCTCCTAGGGAACAGAGCCTGGAGGACAGAAGCTGTTGTTGCTCACTGCTGGGGAGGAAGAGAGAGAAAGTCCAAGAGGAAGGAGAGTGGAGGAGGGAGAGAGAGAGAGAGAGAGAGAGAGCGAGCGCGAGAGAGCTGTAAAGAGTGCCCAGGGTGGCTGCTACATGGATGAGGACTGATCAGTGACCCAGGACAGGGGGCATGTGAGGACTGGGCTGTCCCACCCCAAACAGCGCATCCGTGAGGAAAGTGGCAAACTCAGTGACAACAGTCTCCAGCCCGGGCCCCCAGCTGGCTTCGCAAGTGCAGCGCAGACTGGATTCAGCCCCTGTCGCCCAGTCCCTCGGGCGGCTCTGGGGAGGGCTTGACCTGGGTGCTTCTGCAGGGAGCCCTGAGAGATGAGGCAGCCGCAGGGATGGTGCTCCTCCCGGTGCCTTGCAAATGTGTGTAGGGGGTGTTTTTGATCGTGGTCTGGTGTCTGTGGGGGTGGAAATGTGTGTAGGGGGTGTTTTTGATCATCACTATGTCTGGTGTCTGTGGGGGTGGGCAAAGACCGCGACTGGCATTTACAGCCTGAAGGTCAGAGATGCTAAGCATTCTGCTGAGGTGGCCAGTCCTGCCCAGGGGCAAAATGCTGCCCCCCCACCCCCAAATCCAGGGCTGCGGCCCCTCTGCTGCCTGGTCCCACTGTAAAGAAGATTGTTCTGACTTCAGAAGCACCTCTCAAGGTTCCAACCGGTTTTAAGATATATTGTCTCCTTCTGATACACGAAAAGATGCTTAACTTCACCGGCTACTGTGGAAATGCAAATCTAAACTGCAATGAGACACCCCCTCACGCCTGTTAGAACGTTAGTATCCACAAGACAAGCAATGACAAGTGTTGGAGAGGTTGTAGATAAAAAGGAGCCCCCATTTGCTGCTGGTGGGAACATAAACTGGTACAGCCACTATGGAAAACAGCATGGAGGTTCCTCAAAAAATTAAGAATAGAAGGCGGTGATGACAGCCAAGTGCCAGCTGAGTGCGCGTGCTGAGACCCGGACGCCGTTTCTGGGTCGCCGCCCGGCCCTGTGCTCAGTGGGAAGTGGGTGACTCCCAGCTGGCCCAAGCCTGCCTTTCTGTGTTCGGATTTCCTTCTCATCTCTGTACCTGGCTGCCCTTGGGAGCCTCAGGTCCCTTCCAGTTGCACCTGCACTGTGAAAGACGGACCGCGGCGAGGCGCCTGCCCGGCACTAACCAGAAAGCGTGAGTGAAACACGCTTTAATGAAAGCATCTGTGCTGTCGTGTGTAAAGCGACCTGACTGATTCCAGCGCTTTGGGCAGCCTCTCAACTGGGTTTCCCACGTCCATGCCACTGGGTTGTGCAGTAGGCGTCAGATAAGACCAAATAGACGTCGAATTGGTCTCTATCCCAGAAAAGGGCATCCTCAATCTACGGTAAAGTTCTGCACACCTGAGTTAAATTCTCACTTCACCATTTAGCTCTCTTCTGAATAGTCACTTGGCCTTGGCTGGTTATGCTCTTACACCCTGCAGTTCCCCTCCCTCCCTAAGTGTCCTTAACTTGATGTGTTCTAGACCCACCAATGACCTCGAGGCATCCTGGATTAGCCAGTAGGTAAGCAAGCAGCCTGTGGGTCTCCTCACTGGGTTTTATTTTTTATTTTACTTACCCTTAAAAAAAAATAGAGCTACCATATGACCCAGAAATCCATCTGGGTATTTACCAGAAAAATGTGAAGACGTTTATTCATAAAGGTACATGGACCCCTATGTTCACTGCAGCATTACCCACGGTGGCTAAGACATGGAGACAACCAAAGTGTCCATCAGCAATGACTGGATAGAGAGGACGTGGTACGTACACACAGTGGAACACTACCCGGCCGTAAGAAAGGATGAAGTACTGCCATTTGTACATACGGGTGGATCCTGAGAATATCATGCTACGCAAAATGTCAGACGGAAAAAGTCGAGAAGTAAAACTGCAAGAAACAAATAAACTAACAAGACAAAAAAAAAACCCTCATAGACAATAGGACGGTGGTTACAGAGGGAAAGGGGGCAGGAGGAGGCAGCTGGTAAAAGGTAAAGGGGTCAAATACATGGCGATGGAAGGGGACTTGACTTCGGGTGGTGCACACAACGCCATCTATGGATGATGTATTATAGAACTGTGCGCTTGAAACCAATATCATTTCGTTAACCGATGCAACCCCAATAAATTTAATTTTAAAAAGACACACTGTCTCACTAGGCTTGGACCTTCCCTGGCCAGGGACACAGCGGTCGTTTCCATCCCCCATTTAGTAATCATGATGGTAACGACGTGGGCACGACCCCCGGCGGCCCCTGCGCGTCGGGCGCGTGGCCAGGCTTTGGATGTGCTATCTTCCATGTGCTTTCTTCGTGACAGCCTGTCACTGGCACTATCTCCATTCTGCAGAGGAGGAACCGCAAGGTTCGAGAGGGGAGGGCAGTCACAAGGGTGGGAAGTCAGGAAACCCGTTTAACAACCCGGGTCTACCTCACACCGAAGCCCTACTCGCCACTGGCAGGACAGATGGGGAAACGGACACACAGACATTTTCGCTGCTTCCCAAGTAGCCACTGGCAGAGCCAGGCAGATGGTATCTGAACCCACTAATCAGGAGTCTTCTGTCTCCGCCACTACACTGGGGACCCATGTCTGTGAATGGATGTGCGGCTGTTTAATAGGAATAAAAACCCTTGCCCTGGCTGGCGTGGCTCAGTGGACTGAGCACTGGCCTGCAAATAGAAAGGTCACTAGTTCGATTCCCAGTCAGGGCACATGCCTGGGCTGTGGGCCAGGTACCAGTTGGGGGCATGCAAGGGGCAACTGATGGATGTTTCTCTTTCTATCTTTCTCCTTCCCTTCTCCTCTCTCTAAAAATAAATAAATAAATACTTAAAAAAAAGAGTTAGGTGGACAGTTTCTTTCTCTTCTTGTCTTGTATTTATTGAAGCCTAATTTACATACATCAAATGCACAATTCTCAATGAGTTATTACAAATGCTTTTGCAGCTTTGTTGAAGTAGAATTAACACACTGTAAACTGTGCACATTTAAAGTGTAAAATTTGATGATTTTTTGGCACACGAGTACATCTGTAAACCATCAACACAATAAAGATACGAAACCAGCACCCCTCAGAGTTTCCCCTGGTCCTTCTCCCTCCCTCCCCCACCCGACAGGCCAACCACGCAACGACGGATCTGGTCTCCCTCGCTCTATGTTAGCTTGCATTTTCTAGAACTTCATATAAACGAATCATAGAGCATCACTCTTTTTCGTGTGGCTTTTTAAAAACTCAGCATCATTATTTTGAGATTCACCCCTGCCGTTGTGTGTGTTAATAGCCCATTCACTTTTACTGCTGGCTTGTGGTACCCTGTATGGATGTGCCGCAGTTTCTTTATCCATTTGCCTGTTGATGACCATCTGAGTGACTGCCAGTGTTAAGCTGCTACAGACAAAGCTGCTGTGAACATTTGCGCATAGCTTGATGAACTCTGACCTGTGTATACACACACGTGTGCAACCATCTCCCAGATCAAGACGCGGAATATTTCCAGTGCCCCAGGGTTCCCTTAGGCCAGGCCCTATTCCCCAAAGGCACCCACTATTTTGACTGTTATCACCAAAAGTCAGCTTCGTTTGCCCTAGAACTTCACGTGAATGAAATTAAACAACAGCGCGATACATTTTGGGTTGTGTCTGGCCTCTTTGGCTCAGCATTATGTCCCCAAGAGTAACCCACATTGTTGCCTGTGTCAGAGATTTCTCTTGTGGCTGCTGAGCGGTATTCCACCACAGACACACACCACAGAGTGTTTATCCACGCTCCTACTGCGGCCAGTTTGGGGCTATTATAAATAAAGATGCTATGCACAGTTTTAAAAAATATTCTGTTCAGTTATTTTTAGAGAGAGGGGAAGGGAAGGAGGAAGAAAGAGAGGGAGAGAAACAACGTGTGAGAGAAACATCCATCAGTTGCCTCTCGCGCCCCCAGCCAGGACCCGGCCCACAACCCAGGCATGTGCCCTGACCGGCAATCACACCAGCGATCTTTCGGTTTGCAGGGCGACACCCAACCCACTGAGCCACACCAGTCAGGGCTTAATTAATGCTTTTTGAAAATAGTAGTAATACTGAGGTGCCAATCTTCATGCCGTTCCCATTGCCTCCTGCCTCTCTGGGAGCAACTAGAAGGGTGCTGTGTGATGATAAAAACCCCGGTTTGGGCCCTGGCCAGTGTGGCTCAGCTGGTTGGAGTGTCATCCCATAAACCAAAAGGCTGCAGGTTCAATTCTCAGTCAGAGCACATGGGTTTGGTTGTGGGTTTGGTCCTGAGTCAGGGTGCCTACGGGAGGCAACCGATCGATGTTTCTCTCCCTCTCTCTCCCTCCCTTCCTCTCTCTCCAAAATCATTATGCATGTCCTCAGGTGAGGATAAAAACAAAAAGAAACAAAACAAAACTGGTTCGGGTCCAACCGCTCTGCGGTGTGACGCCCTGCTCCGCCTCGCCGGCCGCCCTGTGAACTGGGAAGCTCCGTCAGCTCCCCGCTCCTCCGCTCCCTCCTTTATCGGACGGGGTCCCGTGCCTGCCGAGTTCACGGGGTTGGCTTCAGAATGAACACGTTGGTGACCAGCAGGTGATGGGCCGTGATTACTCTTTTCGCTCTGTCATCCTTAACCATTATTTCTTGGTCACGGAAGTCCCCCAGGGACTGGGAAGGAGGTGGCTGTGATCTGGAGCAGACCTCAGAGTATTCCTGGGATTCATGACCATAACTGTCCTTACAGCAATCCGGTCTGCCAGGGACCAACACGGTCACGCTCAGTCCCCCCTCCGATGCAGCAGAGCCCGCCTGACCTTGTGAAAATCCTTGTTTTCAGGCTGTCGCTCAGAATCGAGCCCGGAAGCAGCTCTCCAAGACTCGTCTCTTCCAAGGAAGACCTCGCAGGTATTGTAGCCCCACCGTACCGCGTGGGGGCGCACCCGCTAGCAGCCCACATGCGGCTGCCGGGGTTGGTCCTGACTGTGGGGCCAAGGGGTGCAGTTCAGTGTGCAGGTTGGCAGGCTCAGCTGTCCCTGCTCACGGCCCTCCCACACCAACCTGCCCAGGCTCCTGATCCCACGGAACTCCCAGGGGACACCCCTGGGCTGGGGCTCCCTGGAGGAGCCTGGGACCTAAAAGCCCCAAGAGAGGCAAGATCAGAACCCTGAGTTGGGAGCATGCACGGTGTAGGTAGAGAAAACCCCAGGACCTTCTCCGGGTCACCTGGGCCCTTCTCATCAGGCCCAGTGCCCTGGAGCTGACATGGCCTGGAGGGGCGCGCAGGGCACCGGGGTGTTTGGTGCCACCAGCTGCAGACGGCTCAGCTCCCTGGAGCACCAGTTCCGTTCACATATTTGGGACACACACACAGTGATTAAGGACTTAGCCCACACCCTAGGCATGTGCCCTGACCAGGAATTGAACTGGCTACCCTTCAGTCTGGGGAACGACACCCAACCCAACCCATTGAGCCACACCAGTCAGGGCGATGCTACAAACATTTGTTACAAGTCTTTTGTGGACACAGATTTTCATTTCTCCTGGTGTCTGGGTCGTAGCTAGGAGAGGAATTTCTGGTTCATAGGGGAAGTATGGCTTATTACTACAAACTGTGAAACATTTTTTCAAAGTGGTTGTGCCATTTTACACCCCCACCAACGATGTCCGAGAGTTCGAGCTGCTCCACATTCTTGCCAAGTTTGTTATCATCAAGCCTGTTAATCTTGGCCTTTCTGGTGACGAGCAGTGGTATTTCACGTGGTTTTGTTTCGCGTTTCTCTCATGACTAACGACTCATCATGTTCTTTGATCTGCTCGCTGGGTTTTATTTTTCCTTTAAACTTTGTGTTATTACAAAAGCAAAACACACGTAAAGGTAAGACATTCAACTACAGAAATACAGAAAGTTCAATGAAAAAAATTTTTTTATACTCCCAATTTCCTCCCTGGCATTAGCTAAGTTTACTGTATAGCATAAACAGGTATCATCGAACACACACACATTTACTTTTTCTTTTACCCAGAAAAAAAAATCCTCTTGTTTTTACTGGGCACAGGCTACGTGCAGATTTTAGGCTAAGGGACTGATACATCATATCACTGGGATAAGTAGATGAGGAGACAGGGCCCCAGAGAATTAAGACAGTTGCTATGGTCACACAGGTGTCAGTACTTAAACCCAGGTCTCCAACTTGGAAACCACAGGTGGGTTGACTGAGACGCTATCCTCTTATAGCCTCGGATTCACTCACTCACTCATCTGCTCTTTCCTTCATTCAACAAATATTCTTGGAGCCCATGCCCGGTCCTGTCCTGCCTTTCAGAGCCATAGATGAGCTGAGAAATCAGACAGGTAGATGGACTAACATCATTTAGGGAGAAAGGGCTACAATGGGAGAAGTAGGGGGCAAGCCTGACCCACATGTTGGGTGAGGAAGGGGTCCTGGAGGAAGCAATCCTGGAGGGGTGTGAAGGATGCCCAGAGGAAAGAGGGTCAGGCTGCAGACACAGCACGCGTGAGAGGGGGCATTCGCAGGCAGTGTGTCCCTTCCTGAAGGCAGGACTGCGGTGAAGGGGCAGGCAGGTGAAAAGGACAGCATTGGCGGTTAGACTTGTGACCACCTTAGGGAGCCCGGCTCCATCCTGAGCATAAAGGAAGGGCTGGAATCACGACTTTCAGGTTCCAAGGTTTTAGGATGTAATCCCCTTCCCTCCCCATCCTACACAATCTACTTGTACGGAGCACAGTGTCTGCAGGTGGCTCAGAGACCACTCAGGAACCAGGCTCTACAGCTGCTCCAAGGGGCAGGTGCCTCTGAGCAGGATTCGAGCTGCCTGCTCCTCCAGGAAGGAACCCATTGCCCCCTAGTGGTGACCAGGTGGAAATCCAACTCCTGCGGGACTTGGAGAAATGGGGACAGGGCAGGGGTCGCAGGTCCTGCTCCTCCCCGAGGCCTCCCAGGTCAGTCACCAGCGCTACCACCCACCCGGCTGTTCCACCAGGGCTCCCCCGGGAGCCTCCTCTTCCTCTCGTTTCACTCCACCTCTGCCACTTACCCTGTGGCTGCTCCAGGCTGACCCCGCCTCCCTGCTTTCCCCAGTTGTCACACACAGCCTCCCAGCTGGTTTCTCTGCTGTCTGTCCGGGCCGCCACGCAGCAGCTAGGGCAGTCTTTTATTATGATGATTATTTTTCTAGGATATATACAGTAAATTGCACAAGTCTTAAGTGCACAGCTTGACACATGGGACACCCACCCGGGTCAAGACACAGAACATTTCCAGCCCCAGAAGCTCCCCGGTTCCTCTCCCCGCAAAGATAACCAGTATCCTAATGTCTATCATCATAGGCCAGTTTGGCCTGTTGTTGAAGTGAAAGAAACGAAGTTACCATGTAATGCGCAGTCCTTGGTTTCTGGCTCATTACACACAGCATCATATTTTTGAGGTTTACCCATGGTGTCGTATTACACATTGTTCTTTTTGTTGTCAGGCAGTATTCAATGTGTAAGTGAGCTACAGTCCATCTATCAGTTCCACTCCTGACGGACATGTG
The DNA here is from genome assembly GCA_039655065.1 of Glossophaga mutica. Lineage (NCBI taxonomy): Eukaryota > Metazoa > Chordata > Mammalia > Chiroptera > Phyllostomidae > Glossophaga > Glossophaga mutica. Next base: position 212,926,960 of record CM077305.1, read on the forward strand.
GGTTGCTTCCAGTTTGGGGCTATTAAGAATACTCCGTGCCCTGGTCGGTGTGGTTCAGTGGACTGAGCACCAGCCTGTGAACCAAAAAGTCACCGCTTCGATCCCCAATCCGGGCACATGCCTGGGTTGTGGGCCAGGTCCTCAGTTGGGGGTGCGCAAGAGGCAACCACACATTGATGTTTCTCTCCCTCTCTTTCTCCTTCCCTTCCCCTCTTTCTAAAACGTAAATTAAAAAATATTTTTAAAAATACACTGCTATGTACCTTCCGGTACGAGTCTTTCAGTCGACACACGTTGCTCCTATGAGGCACACGCCCAGAAGTGGAGCCGCTGGGCCACAGGGGAGGCAGGACACTGGCTCCAGTGGTACCGCCACGTAGCTTTCCAAGTGGTTGTGCAACCCACGGCCCACCAGTCATGCATAGAGTAGAATGATCTTTGGAGGGTTTTACTTGGAAATAATTTCCAACATATAGACAAGTTGCAAGAAAAAAAATGGCACAAAGAGCATATCTGTATATCCTCCACTCAAACTATTATTTTATATCAGGGAATCTAGCTATATATCTATGTATCTATCTCTCTACACTCACTTGTGCCCATACACGCACAGCATGGGATTTTACGTACACACACACACACAACAGTTGCAAAGTATGCGTACGGATGTGCGTAATTTCTCCGGAATCATCTGAGTGTAGACTCTATACATCAGGCTTCTTTATCCCTAAACACTCCAGTGTGTGTTCAGCAAACATGGGGGCATTCTCTTCCGTGGCCACAGCACAGTTTTCAACTTCAGCCGGGTTAATGCTGATTCAACACTCTTTCTTCTTTCTTTACTCTGCCATTCCCATTCCTCTGTTATTAACTGACCCAGAAGCACCTCTCGGCCTCCTTCCTTCTCCAGCGCAGGATGTGGTCTAAGATCAGGCGCTGTACTGGCAGTCCTGTCCCAGCAGGCTCTGTCAGTTGGGGACATTTCCATTGTCCTCCTTTGCTTTTATGACTGCAGCAGTCATTCTCACCTGGGAGCAATATTTGCCCTTCCTGGGGACATCTGACGATGTCTAGCGACACCATGGGTTATCACAACTGGGAGTGTACTGCTGACATCTAGTGGGTGGAGGCCACTCAGGAACCAGGAAAGCTGCTGAACCGTGCTATAGTGCCCTGAGGCCAATAGTGCCGAGTTGAGAAACCCTAGGCCAGAGTGGTCTTTGAAAATCGTGACTCACATCCCACCACCTTCCTGCATAAATCCCTCCAATGGCTTTTCATTGTTCCCAGAATAAAAGCCAAGCTCCTTATCACAGCCTACTAAGCCCTCCTGACCTGGCCCCAGACCTCATCACCTCGCTAGCTATCCCTTCTTCACTGTTTTTCAGACACAACAATCTCCTCTGCACATGTGCCCATCTTACTCCTACCCCAGGGCCTTTGCACTCGCTGTTCCCTCCATCTGAAACACTTTTCTCCCAGATGCCCACTTGGTAGATCCCTTAGCATTCCGGTCTCCTCTGAAACGCCCCCTTCAGAGAGGTTCCTGACAACCCAGATTTTCTGCCATTACCCTTTGTAAGTGTGTTTTAATAACACTTTCTGTTATCCAAACTTCCCTTGTTTGTTTAATTACATGTTTATTGATTATCTTCCTTACCAGAGTGAATGCTGCAGATAGGGAAGAAATCATTAACCATTTCCTTCACTACTGTAGCCCATGCACCTCAAACGAGTCCTGTCACAGAGCAGGCATGCGAAAATATTCGTTGAATAAACAAATGTGGCCTAATGGTGACAAGATTTGGCATCGATAGGTGTGACTTTCTTCAGTTGTCCCGAGTCTGGGTTCATCTGACACCGGCTGCCTCTACCACGCTGCCCAAGTTCAACCCTGAGATCAAAGTAGTGGACCTGAGATGCCCTGGTGGGGAAGTCAGCGCCACCTCTGCCCTGGCCTTCAGGATCGGTCTCCTGGGTCTGTTGCCAAACAAGATTGGTGATGATATTGCCAACGCAACTAGTGATTGGAAGGGTCTGAGGGTTACAGTGAAACTGACCATTCAGAACAGACAGGCCCAGGTGGAGGTAGTGCCTGCTGCCTCTGCCCTGATCGTCAAAGCCCTCGGAGAACCCCCAAGAGCCAGAAAGCAGCAGAAGAAAAAAAAAAAAAAAGAAAAAAAACCACCCAAAACCATTAAGCACAGTGGAAATAGCACTTTTAATGAGATTGTCAACATTGCCCAGCAGATGCGTCAGCGATCTTTTGAACTCTCTAGAACCATTGAAGAGATCCTGGGACGGCCCAGTCTGCGGGCTGCAACGTCGATGGCCGCCACCCTCCTGACATCATAGATGACGTCAACAGCAGTGCAGCGGAATGCCCGGCTAATTAAGAACTACAAAGGAAAATATTCCAACGACAGATTATTTGACTACCAAACTAACTAACTAACTAACTAACTAAATAAATAAATGAATGAATGAATGAATGAATGAATGGGCGTGGCGTCGGGCAGACCGCAGGTGGAATCGCTGCTCTGCCGCCTGCCAGCTGTGGAACTCTCAGTAAATGACTCTGAGTCTCTGAGCCTTGGGTGCCTCATTTGTACATGAAGGTAAAAGCGGTGCCTCTATCACAAGGGTGAATGCTTGTTGGGTATTGCTGGGCACATGGTAAGTGCTTGCTGACTTATTATTTACAGTTCAGACATAGAAGAGGGAGTAGGTATGGGTGGGAACTGGGACAGAACCCATCCGAACTCTTTTCCTCCCATGGTCCCAGATGCGGTCCTTCTCTTGACCATTTAAAGCTCTTGTAACACCTTTTCCTTCTGCATTTTTTGTATGCCTCCTTACTCAACGACTCCCTGAGGGCAGAGACACTCCCTGTCTGCTTAATGCAGCACACAGCATAGAGGAGCTGGGAAGGTAGGAGGGGAGGGAGGAAGGAAGGAAGGATGGAAGGAAGGGTCTTGCCAGCGTGTTTACAGAAGAGATGAGGATCTCTGATGAGATGCCAGCACTGGGCTGGGGGAGGAATGGGAACAGAAGGAAATGAGGTTGTAGTCTAGGGTGCAAAATTTAAGGATGGGTTTTCCAAAAACCTTAGAAATCAAGATAAATAATTATTTGATATATTTTTAAATATTTATTGATTGATTTGAGAGAGACAGAGAGACAGACAGATGTGGGTTTGTTGTTCCACTTATTGATGCACTCACTGGTTGATTCTTGCATGTACCCTGACCAGATGGAACCCCCAACCTTGGCGTATCTGGACGATGCCCAGCCAAATGGACTACCCAGCCAGGGCTGATAAAATATTTTTTAAATTAAAATTGGTGCCAAAAATCCTGTGATGAGCTAAATTTTTAAATGAAACAAGGATTCATCACAGTACTGTACCAGTCATATTGGAGCCTGGAGAAAAAAAAACAAAAAACGATACCATTATCCTACTCCTGGCCCTCAGGGTCCTGCTGTTCCTCCTGCCTGCCTGCAGGGGGTGGTGTCAGCCTGCTTCTGGAAAGTTTTCCCAGCTTAGCCTTTGCTTTCCAGATCTGTGGAATTACTTAAAGTAGATGCTGACCTGGCTGGGTGGGCATTCTGTGATCTTGGGTAATTCCTTTCTCCTCTCTGGGCCTTGGTCTTCCTATCTGTAAGGGGCTGGGAGCTCACCTTTCTTTTCAAGCTCAAATATCTCAGCCCGAATCCTCATTCACCCTCACTCTTCGCGCCACTCCCTTTGGAATGTAATTGTTTTCACGTTAGCACCGGATCGCTGTTTCTCCTGCACCATCATCTGATTGACTGAACACCCAATTACAAGAAACCTGTGAGTCCCCAAAGGGCAGGAGCTCCATTGTACAAACCTGTAGGCTTCCCGATGTGTGTAGCGTGATACCAGCGCTCACTCACACTTACACATTTTTTTCTGACCAAAAAAAGTTATTCATTGCTTTTTTCTTCTTTAATCTGTTGATGTAGTGAATTAAGTTGACTGTGTTCCTAGTGACAAAATCTTCTTCTTGGGGGTGAAGAGGGTACCCAAAAGTGAGAATGGTCTATGATTTTTCTTTTTAAAAAATGTGTTTTGGAATTAAAGTAATGTTAGTAAAATAGATTGGGAATGTTCCATATTTTTCTATAATCTAGAATAGTTTGTATAAAAGGAATAACCTGATCTTAGATAAAACTCAGTTGTAAAACCATCTAGGCCTGGTGCCTTTTCTCACCTCCAGCTTTTTATTAAAAATTTCAAATCTACAGAAAGGTTGAATACTGTTCATCTAGATTCACCTGTTGTTAATATTTTGTTACATTTGTGTGCTCTCTCTCTCTCTCACTCTCTCTCTCTCTCTCACACACACACACACACACGTTCATACTCTACTTTGTACTGTGTCAACTTAGTGGGAACCAAGCTTCCTAAAATTCTCTTCCCTGTGTGGTTCCAAGTAAGGTTAGCCACAAATTAAATTCACTCAAGATTTGGAAGGAGCAGTCAGTTTTTGTGCTCTGTACTTTGGTGGAAGGCCTCAGGCTCTCCTGTAGTCGGAGGGGAAGCAACACAGGAATTAGGAATGATGGCATAGCAATAGCAGAGGATTTGATCTTGCTTCTCAGGGAAGGAGACAGGCACTCCTTTCGTGTGAGGTCCATTCGAAGATTGGGCCAGCAACAGGGGTAGCGAGGTGATGAGATGTGGATCTCACAGAAAGTGTGCTAATGTAGCAGGAGATTCGTTTGCAGAGTAAAAGAGGTCATTTCTAAAGCAATCAAAAAAACACCAAGGGGGGGGGGAGCAAGCTGTGACCCAAGCAGAATATAGAATGCCATGTTCTGACTCCTCTCTTCCTCCATGAGGACCCATCAGTGGGAAGTTTGGGAACATGAGGGTTGCTTGTGGCTTTCAGTAAAACACGGCAAAGAACTACTTAGCAATACACCTGAATAGATATTGGGTGGCTATACTTTTGCCACAGAAGGTAGCAGGCATTTTTAGGTCCCTGGGTGGGATGCCGCAAACAGATGGCTTCGGGTTGTTGGGGATCCATGAAATAAAATAACTGCTATTTTTGTTTTGTGTACTAAACAATGGCTCAAGCACTCCTCTGCATGCACAGGGCGTGGCTGTGATGTGTTGGGGGGTGGGGGGTGCTCATCAACAGCTGGAGGAAAGGTCACAGCCTGAAAGCCAGGGAGGGAAGGCTTGAGGGTTAAGAGGACAATCGTCTCCCCTCATCCCCACCATCACCATACAGGAACAGTTCCAGCATATGGGGGCAGGGAGGTCCCCAAAGGCCTGGGCAGTGAGTCCTGAACTAGTTCACAATCAGACCCCACCTAAAGCCCGCTTCCTCTGCTCACCCAGGGACATGGCACCTGAGATACCTCCAGGATGGGCAGGTGGTGAGGAGGGGAGTCAGGTCCCCAAGATGGACCCCCTTGTCTACCTGCTTCCTGACTCAGGAGAGAGTTAGACACCACTGTGGTTCCAGACAAGGAGCCCATGACCCAGTTTACGCATTAAATGGGAGACGGGGAAACTGACGTTCACGGAGGAGAAGCGACAGGCTGGGGCCGCCAATCAAGGCAGCACTTGAGCCTGAGCTTGGACTCCTGGCTCCCTCAGTGCTGAGTCATTCTCGGTCTGCCATAGGGAAGGCTCTGGGCCCTGACTCCGTGCAGGGTGGGGTGAGGGGTGAGGGGAGGAGGCTGCTGTCAGGCGGGTGAGTGGGGGGAAAGTGGAGGTGGGAAGACAGTAGACAAAAGAAGAGGGAGGGAGGAGGGCGAGGAGAGGAGGCAGGAAGCTGGAGGGGCCAGAAAGACAGCCTGTGTTTAATTTGAGCTGAGATGGGCGGGCATCCCTTCGTTTCCCAAGCTACTGAAAGCTTCCTGGGGTCTGCTTTACACTAACGGGGTGGTGGGGGCATGTGTGATGAAACACCGAGAAAGTGCCCTGTCACCAGCTGGGGTGAGGGTTAAGGTATTAATAAGTATCATTCCACCTCGGATCTAATGATGGAGCAAACAACCTTCCAGCCACTTCTGAGCCAGAGCAGATTCAGATATCATGGGGCCTGAAGCTTCGACAATATGGGGGCTCTCTTTAAGAAAAAGAAAATAACGACAAAAATAAAATTAGATACAGAGCCTTGGAAGGAGCTGTGCTTCACAGTACCCCCACCTCCCTTGTGCTCTATAATCTAAGTCCTACCACTCCCGAGAGGGACGGGGATTTTTGCACAAAGATGCACCCACGAACCACCACCCAGATCAGGGTAGGATGTTTCCGGAGTCCCAGGGTGCTTCCTTGTCTCTCCTCCCAGGCAACACTCCCTGCCCCCCACCTTTGTGAGATAATCATTGTCCTGAATTCCATTGTCATACATTAGCGTAGTGGTCTAGAAACTTCAGATGCATGGAATCATAGTGTGTACGTTTATGTTGGGCTCAGAAAGGCTCTAAGGTCTGGAGGTGCTACCAAGATCTTGTGCTAGAGCTGTCTTTGGGCTCAGACATACTTAGTTCAAATCCTGTTTCTGCCAGGACTTTGCTATGTGCTGTGTCTCAATTTTCTCATCTGTGAAATGGGTATAAATCATGATACCCACTTCAAAAGAGTTCAGGGGAGAGGCAGTGGTTAAATGAGATCTTGTGCATGATGCACTTGGCACATAAAGGTACTCAGGAAATGGTGGGGGTCATTTTTATTCATCTCAAGTATGTTTGGTCCTCCTTATTCCCTCCCCCAGGTTTGGACTCCACCATCTTAGACCTGAACTATGGCACTAGCCTCCTTGTGGCTTATAATAAGAAGAGAAATGAAATCCGAACCATAGAATACTGCTTTCTACTGTACATCCTCACCTCCCTGAAGCCAGGGTGTGAATCCTGGCCCTATCACTTACTGACTGTGTGACCTGGGACAAATGCTTGTTTTCTCCTCTGTAAGATGGGATAAGAATAGGAACTGCCTCAGGTGATGGTTAGGGATAAATGAATTGATATATGTAAAGAGCTTGGAATATTTGGCAAATAGCATGTCCCCTGTATGCTTGCTGTCCCCACCACCACCACCACCACCACCATCATCATCCTGCAGGGGAAGGGTGGTCGCCTGGCTATGCAGGATGGGAGGAGGCGCTGGTGGTCTGACCGCCCCTTTTCTTTACCAATCCTTTGTTTCCAGCCCTATTGGAAGAGAACTTTTCCATTCTCTTCCAATGAGTCTACAACAGCCAAAGAGGCAGGGCACTAACCGAAATCCCCGTTACTGCATTTACAGCCTTATGGCGTGTCACTTTTGACCTTATTAACAACTAGCATTCACTGGGCCCTTACTAGGTTCGCAGTATTAAAGATAAATATTATCTTGTTGAACTCTTTTAGAAACTGTCCCTAAAAGAATGTAGCAGAATCTCAAGACCCATCAGTCAAGAGGAGAGGGTGAAGACGAACATGAAAAAAAATGTAGCAGCTGCTGCTTAAAAGGGAGGTAGGTGCAAGCCCGAGACTGTCAGAGAAGAGGCCACACCCGGGACATAGGGCGCTGGGTGCATGGGGTGTGGTGTACGGGGGAGGAGGGGGAACCCAAGTTTGTGGGTCCGCGGTATCAGTAGGTCTGGTGGAGGCAATTGCACCCGGTTACTTGTCTCATCTTTTTCAGCTACCTCGGTCCTCTCTCTCAGTCCTCAGTCCCTCCAGGCCACTCCCTGCCTCTCTGGCCTGATCCCAGCTCCTCTCCGCATCGGTCTTCCCACCTGTGTGGTTCCTGGAGCAGTGGCCAAGCCCTCACGTGACGGATGCGTGAATCATAGGACTCTTCCTACTCCCTACAACAGGCCCGCAAGCGGACTCTGCAGAGGATGCGGCCCGCGCATGCGCAGCAGCAGGCGCACCTGCGCGCGGGGCGGGCTGTGCTGTGGACCAGCCCAGAGCATCCCGCGGATGCACAACCCCGTTCTGCCTTCTTTCAGGGCCGGGCTCTGGGTGGTGGACCCGCTTGGGCCCGGACTTCCTAGCATTCTGGCTTGGGCGCTCCGAGCGAGCTGTTCAAACAGCCAAATCTTTCCTTAGGTCAGGGTACTGGGGCTACACCTGGGTCCAGGACGTTCTCTCCCGGGCATCAGGAAGTCAGAGCGTGAGACCCAGATCTGCACTTAGACCCGCATGAGCTTGGGCAACCTGTCCTCCTTGCGCCTCAGGAAAATGGAATGATAATAGCACCGGCCTCGTGGAGCCATAGTGAGAATTCAATGAAAATACATGAGAGCCCTTTGCGGGGTGTCTGGCGTATATCAAATGTATAGGCAAATAAAGAACACAGAGCTAAGAGTAGTACTGTGTGAAGACTGAAGGAGGACCTTCCCTCTGGTGTAGGCCGTCCTCCTGGCCCCTCAGAGCCACTGTGGGAGAGGCCCTGAGGCTTTATGGTCTCTGTCTCAGAGAGGGAGGAACGAAGGCTCAGAGATGCCAGAGAGCTCAGGTCAGGTCTTGGATTTCACATCCAGAGAGACTCCAACCTGCCACCTCACTGTCAGGGGTTCCAGGTGAGCTCACAGGCTACCACCTCCGCCGCTCTTTTGAACCATCCTGTTCAAAGGAACACCCATTCTAATTATTGCCATGCCTAGTGAACAAACATCTCAGGTACACATCCTCAGGAAAGGATTTCTTTTCTCTTTCCTTCTGTAGAAAATAAGGAGCTGCTGTATTTTATCTGCTATGAGGAGGTCTCACACAGATTCCAGGCCACCCAATAGTCCCGGACCCCTGCAGCAAAAGCTACCCCTGGGGGCTGACCTTCCCACTCCGTCCCTCAGCGTTTCTCCCCACTAGTCACACTGGCCCTCTCTCTGTTCCCAGAAAAGCCGAACTCCTCTCCGGCACTTGGTCTTGGTGCCTTCTGTATACCTGCCTGGGACACTCTCCCAGTCCCCTCTTGCTCCCTTGTACTCATCTAAGGAAGGCTGCCTTGACTGCATTCTGCCCCATACCCCTTGGTCAGGTACCCTGTCATTTACTCTAACAGCCCCTTGTCCTTCTACTTCGGCACTAATTAAAACAGTCACCCAGTTGTGCATGACTTCTTGATTCCTTTCTGTCTCCTCAGCTAGAGTTCCATCTCCTTGAGGGCTGTCTCAGCTGTCATGTGCCAGGTGGCTAAGGAGGGAGCATGTGGCATCAAAAGTGCATCTTATGTTCCCTCACATTTGCAAACTATCTCCCTCTTCTCCAAAGGACTGAGACAATCAATATCTTCCTTGGGTAAAAGGCTGAGCCCAGACATAAAGAGATGACAGATGAATACTTTCTGTCTCTGAGAAGCCGCATGAAGCTTCTGTTGGGGTATACTGGGCTGAGGATGAGAAGATGGTCCAACTTTCACGACCTGGGGCTGGTGGCTGAACTAGGACACAAGCCGCTTGTCCTCATTGTTCACTGCATGACCTTGGGAAAGTCCTCGTTTAGGCCTCGGCCTCTTTACTTACAGCTCAGTATAAAACAAAGGTTCAGCCCTGGCTGGTGTGGCTCAGTGGATTGAGTGCTGGCCTGTGACCCAAAGGGTCGTGGTTCGATTCCCAGTCAAGGCACATGTCTGGGTTGCAGGCCAGATCCCCAGTGGGGTCCATGTGAGAGGCAACCACACATTGATGTTTCTCTCCCTCTCTTTATCCCTCCCTTCCCCTCTCTCTAAAAATAAAGAAATAAAATATTTAAAAAAATAAAATAAAATAAGGGTTCAGAATTCAGATTCTAAACTTGGATCTTTCCTTTATCACTTACTAGCAAAGTACTTATCTTCTCTGGATTTCAATTTCCTTATCCGTAAAATATTATTCTATTTCTTAATATTATTAAGGAAAAGGAAAAGACCTAGCTCACAGAGTTGTTTGAAAAATTAATGAGCATTTATTGATTTTGCAACTACTAGCTCTCCTATCCTTTTTGATTTTTAAGGGGCTCTATTCATTTTTTTTAAGACAGAGGTGAGCCCTGTCCCATATTTCAAAAATAATCTCCCCCATCAACAAAGAAATTCCAGCAAAAACTGACCTGGGACTGCTTTGATAAATGTGGACTCCAGGAAGGAGATACTGAGACCAAGAGTAGTCTCACAGCATATTCTTATCACATTTAGGAGTTAAAAATTCTAGACTTTGAGTGCCCAAAGACTGGGATTTGAGTCTGCCTTGTACACAGCTGTAGCTCCAATGCCCAGAATAGCAGTGTACATACAGCAGTGAGATACCAGTAAGTATTTGCTATTAAAAGATACACAGCCCGAGAACGAGTCTAGCGCTCAGTTCTCTGGGCCTGTTTTTTTCATCTGAAAATGGAGATATAAAACAATGCCCAGTTATTGTGAGAATTTAATGAGATGATTCAAGTCTGGGGCTTAGCATGGAGCTTGACGCCTAACAGTTCGGAGAATGGTTAATTTATGGATAGATATCCAGAGAGACAGAGATGGTGTCAATAAACCAACGGCACGTTATGTTGTGGCTGTGCATGTAACTAATAAAAGATCTAGCCTCCAAGTGCCTTCTACGGGAAGGGGAAGAATGAAAGGCTACCACAAAGAGAAAAAACAGAACCTGCTGGATTGCAAGAAGATGGGAGTGTGAGTAGACTGTGGCCAGGGATTCAGTTGCGGAGGCAGCGCTGGGGACTTTAGGACCTCGCGCTCCACGAGCGCGCGCTTGCCGGGGGCGCGCAGCGCGTGAGGTGAGGGGGAGGGCGCGGCTCTAGCTCCAGCCAGAGACCGCCTCGCGCCCAGCCGCATCTCGGCGGGCGGGGCCGAGCCCTCGGGCCGCAGTGCGATTGGCGTAGGCGCGCGGGTGACGCTGACGGCTAGAGCGAGACCCCGCCCCCGGCCGGCCCCGTCCCCGCGCGCGCTCGCCTGCGGGTCGGCAGCCTCGCTCTGGCTTGCTCGGCGCCCCCGCGCGGAGTCCGAGCGTCATTTGGTCCCTAGAGCAGCTTTAGGGCGGCCGGCTGCGGCCGGCAGAGCGCGCCGACCCGGGGAGGCGGCGGTGTCCGCGGGCGTCGCGTGAGGAGGCTCGGAGCCCGAAGACTCGCGCAGCGCGATGGCACCCATTGGCCTCAAAGCCGTGGTCGGAGAGAGTAAGTGAAGTCGGGGTTCTCTCCGCAGGCAGGGACTGCGGCTGCCGGGGAGGAGCCCGGCGCCGTACCTGCCCGCAGCGCCCGGGCCTCCGGGCTGGTTGCTCGCCCCGCCCGGCCGGGGGCTTGCAGCTGGGAGGGCTCCGTTATTCCGGCGCCGCCCTCCGAGGGAAGTCCCTCCGGCCTCCTGCGGCCCGCGTCCGCTTCCCTTCTTCCCTCGCTCTTCCCTTCCCGAATTCCACCCTCTTCCCCCTCCCGCCCCTCTGCACCCCATCCCCTCTCCTCCTCCTAGCCTTCGCCTTTATCTCCATCCCTTCCCTTCATCCCCGCACCTCTCGTGCTTCCACCCCCTTCTTCTCCTTCTCCCCATCTCTCCCCTCTTCACCCCCGTTTCTCTCCTCTTCACTCCATCCCCCCGCTCCATTTGTTTTACCTCCCCCTTCACGCCCGGCACCCCATCCCTCCCCCTTCACCTGGCCTTTACCCTCTGCTGTTCGTTACCTTCCCCTTCTGCTCCCCATCACCTTCTTCTGCACCTCATTCTTCACTCCATCACCTTCTCCCATCTCCCCTTCTTTCCTTTCTTTATTCCCTAAGCCCCCCGATTCCACTCCTTTTTTCTTCTCCAGCCCCTCCCTTTTTCCCCACCCTCCTTCGTGAATCGTGATGAGCGAAATCCCGGCCTGGGCCCTCCTCCCCCTTCCTCCGCCCTCTCAGCGAGCCGGAACCGCGGTCCCCGGCTGCAGAGACCCACCTGGGAGCGGCTCCGCGCACCAGCTCGGGCCGCTCCTGGCCGCTGGAGAGAGGCCAGATTTCCAAAGGCTTGGCTCTGCTGAGCTGAGGCCGCCTCTCTCCGCCTCCCGTTCTCGGGTCTTGGTTTCAAGGGCGGGATCTTCCCAGGGTCCTGAACCCTCCTAAATCACACCCGTGACGAGGAACGCTGGAGTGCGCGGCGGGAGGAGCGGCCCTGCCCAGCACCGCAGTCTGCAGTCCCCCTGTTTGCGCGACTCAGCCCTGGCTCAGCCCTGGCTCTCGGGCTGTTCGAGCCACTGTTGCAGGGAGGAAATGGTTGTTTATGGGTTTGGATGAAAGGCTCGACGTACATGGATTTTAAAAAATAGATCGTGGTGAGTGCCGCCTGCAGCGGAGTGAGGGCCGATGTTGGCAATAACATTTGGAAAACGGCGTCCTCGGTGCTAAGATTGGCGGTGTGTAGACGGACTGCGCCTCTTCAGTATTGTGGCTACTTCTTCAACAACAAAAAAGATGTGCAAGGATCGCTGTGGTTTTTGCTACTACCTCTTTTAGAATTAAGAGAAAATTAAAACTGGGTTTTTCTCTAAAGGAGAGGGTAAGAAAGGAAATAGAATAAAAATGGTGGAAATCAGTTTCCTTCCCAATGATTTTCTCCTACTGTAGCACGCATTTGCCTCTCTCTTTTTACTGCTTCTTTCTTTTCCATTCTTTTTCTTGATGTGTAGGAAATATACCTATTACACCAGAAGAAAATCGTTATAAAAAATGAATCCCAAACAAGCCAGTTTTTTTAAGTGCCCGCTATAACACCTGCCTTCCCCATGCAGTAAAGGTTCTGAATCCCATACCTTCTGTTTCCTAAGCAGAATCAAAGTGCTTAGGAGAACACCTTGGGAGAACCCATGGGGGTCCTGTAATGTCAGCAACCCTCATTTTAACTGAAGGGGGAGGGGAAAAATGGAGGCCCAGAGCAGTTAAATGACTTGCCAAAATTAGTGTTAATTAACTTTTAAAACCTGGTGTCCATTTCCTTGCAACATTAGTAAAAAAGAACAAAAACAAAACTTTCTTCATTATTCTAAATATACCATTTATTTCCAGTGCCCTTTTTAAATGGTTAGGAAATACGAAATGTGAATGTTACGTTACACTCTTTCAAATGTTTTGAATAAGACTGTTTTTAAAGCAAAACCCGTAAGTGTTAGAGAAATCAAGTTTCCGCATCCTTGCCACTTGCCAGGACCTTGTTTGTGCAGGTGACTCCTTAGTCCACCCTCCCCTCACTTTTTAAGAAACATGCATAAAGGTAAAAATAAATATATAACATGGCCACATTTTCATTTCTGAAATAAAGCAACGCCACTTTTTATGAAAATAAAACCAAACCAATTTTACATAAAATTGGGGAATGTGTGAATAGTGTTCTATTCCTTTAACAATTGAGTGAAGTATACATTTTGGGGGAAAAAATACTGCAGTCCTTTGTCAATAACACAGGTTAATTCTGGCTCCTAATTTTGGCTCCTAATTTTGGCTCCTAATTTTGGCTGGGATTTCTAGCTTTGGTTTTTTCCTACAAAAATAAAAATGCACCACTTTTCAATGTTACCTTCAAGTCTGGTCTTCCCAATGTAAATTACCACCCAGTAGTCACTGTTTGTCATATTTCCTCATTCATTTTATTCCTAGCACTTAAAATTATCTGAAGTGATCTTGTTCAGTGTTTGTTTGTTTGTTTGTTTTGTATGTATTTGGTTGTTTCATCCACTGGAATGTGGCTCCCAGTACAGCAGGGTCTCTGTCTGGCATGTTCACCGCGATATTACATGTCAAGTTCGGTGGCTGGCTCACAGTCAGCGGTCAATGAATACCTACTGAAAGAACGAAAGAAGGATATGATGGAGAGCAAAATACATGTAGTTTTGGCTTCTGGGCACATCTTTCTGAGTTGAGTTTTAGAATGGCAATAGGTACAAGCACAACAAAAGCCGAGGAAATGGGTCAGTGTTAGTTGTTCACTCAGCAAATGTTTATTCAGAGTCTGTAAGGAATTATGGGGGAATCCAGAGCGACTGAAACATGGGGCACTCCCATACTGTAGGATGGCCCCAGACCATCCCGAGTTCTGAGATATTTGCCCTGGCCCAGATTTTTCCTGTCACTTCCCAACACACTTAGGGCACTGCACAGTACTCAGGGTGCTGCACTTCTTTGTGTTGGTCTTCCCCGCCAGACCAGCAGTTCCTTCAGGGACCTGTCTTATTCTTCCATCTAGTTGTAGTGTCATGCATTCCTGCTTGATACTCCATAAATTTGGAATGAATGACTTAAGTTGATGTGTAGCAGTTTAGAGAGTGGGCTCTGGAAATAGACTACCTGGGATAAAATTCTCATCTGCTATTTATTAGCTGTGTGACTTTTTAAAAAATATATTTTATTGATTATGCTATTACAGTTGTCCCATTTCTCCCCCATCATTCCCCTCCACCCTGCACACCCTCTCCCACCCACATCCCCCCCTTTAGTTCATGTCCATGTTTCATAAGTTCTTTAGCTTCTACATTTCCCATACTATTCTTGCCCTCCCCCTGTCTATTTTCTACCCACCGTCTATGCTACTTATTCTCTGTACCTTTTCCCCCTCTCTCCTCCTCCCACTCCCCTGTTGCTAACCCTCCATGTGATCTCCATTTCTGTTTCTGTTCCTGTTCTAGTTGTTTGCTTAATTTGCTTTTGTTTTAGGTGTGGTTGTTGATATCTGTGAGTTTGCTGTCTTTTTACTGTCATATTTTTCTTCTTTTTCTTAGATAAATCCCTTTAACATTTCATAGAATAAGGGCTTGATGATGATGAACTCCTTGAACTTGACCTTATCTGAGAGGCACTTTATCTTCCCTTCCATTCTAAATGAAAGCTTTGCTGGATAGAGCAATCTTGGATGTAGGTCCTTGACTTTCATGACTTGGAATACTTCTTTCCAGCCCCTTCTTGCCTGTATGATCTCTTTTGAGAAATCAGCTGACAGTCTGATGGGAACTCCTTTGTAGGTAACTGTCCCCTTATCCCTTGCTGCTTCTAGAATTCTCTCCTTCATTTTAACCTTGGCTAATGTAATGATGATGTGCCTTGGTGTGTTCCTTCTTGGGTCCAACTTCTTTGAGACTCTCTGAGCTTCTTGGACTTCCTGGTAATCTATTTCCTTTGCCAGATTGGGGAAGTTCTCCTTTATTATTTGATCAAATAAGTTTTCCACTTGTTGCTCTTCCTCTTCCCCTTCTGGTACCCCTATAACTCTGATGTTGGGATGTTTAAAGATGTCCTGGAGGTTTCTAATCCTCTCCTCATTTTTTTGAATTCTTGTTTCTTCCTTGTTTTCTGTTTGGTTGTTTCTTCCTTCTGGTCCACTTCATTGATTTGAGTCCCAGTTTTCCTCCCATCTCTATTGGTTCCCTGTACGTTTTCCTTCATTTCACTTACTGTAGCCTTCATTTGTTCATCTAATTCATGAACAAAATCAACCAATTCTGTGAGCATCCAGATCACCAGGGCTTTGAACTGTGCACCTGATAGGTTGGCTATCTCTTTGACGCTTAGATGAATTGGCTCTGGGGCTTTGATTTATTCTCCCCTTTGAGCCATTTTTGGGTTGTGTTTTTTTTTTTTTTGTTTGGTCTGGTCGTGGCTGTTACATAATGCGGGGTGGAGTCTTAGGTATTCACCTGGCGGGGCAGCCCAGTTGCTGAGTTGTGACGCTGTATGTGGGGGTGGGGTCCGGGAGGGAAGGATGGCACTTGCTCCGCTCTCTCTCGGATTCTATTCACCACTTCCCCTTCGCCTGGATTATGTGCGCGCAACTGTGGGACCACCTGGTCAGCCAGCCGCCCTGTGCAGCCTCACTGGGTCTGCCCGTTGCCACCCTGTGCCCAGGGTCTGTTAGGCGCTGCCTGTGCACCTGGGGTCCGCCAGTTGCCGCCTGCACACCTGGGTCTGCCAACCTCCACTTTTCCTGCTGAGACTCCGTCCCTCTTACTGGTCTGGATGAATGGTTGCTGAATTTCTGCACAGTTCAATTTTCCATCAGTTCTGGTTGTTTTCTTGTTTCTAAATCTTTGTTGTCCTTAATTTTGGTTGTGCGATGAGGCACAGTGTGTCCACCTACGCCTCTATCTTGGCCGGAAATCAGCTGTGTGACTTTTATAAATAATGGAACCTTTTTGTGCCTAAATTTCTTCATCTATAAAATGTGTAATAATGGCACCTACATTGCGGGGTTCTATAGTATTAAATGAGGTAATGCAGGCATAGCATGTAGCTGAATTCTTGGCATACAGTAAATTCAGTAAATATCATTATGAAAAGATAAACAGAGGGTCAGTAAAAGTGTTAGAGGATGTTGAGAAGAGAAAGACCACCTCTATCCTGTGGGGCCAGAGTTTTGGGGGAGAAAGCAGAATCTTGGATGAACTTCTTGAAAGAGGTGCAGATGAACTGGAAAATGGAAGAATGCACCTGAAGAACATGTGGGCGATGTGTGATCTGAGCCAATCTCTGTTCCCAGTCCTACTAATCAATTTACCTCCCCCCATACATGTTGTCTACTGCTCTTTACAAAGAGATTGTAAGAGAAAGAACAATTTCATTTTTTGTGGCGTTATTAAACATTTTGTTTTAATTTATTTTTAGAGAGAGGGGAAGGGAGGGAGATAAAGAGAGAGAGAAACATTGATAGTTTGCCTCTCGTATGCACCCCAACCTGGTACTGAACCCACAACCCAGGGGTATGTTCTGATAGGGAATTGAACTGGCGACCTATTGCTTTGTGGGATGACTCCCAACCAACTGAGCCACAGCAATCAGGGCTTTTTGTGGCATTTTTATATCTATTTTATATTATAGATGATGTTTCAATTATGTGAATCCATGTTGTATAGTCTAGGGGTTATTCCTGTTCCCTGAAGTTTTGTCAGTGTGTTCCAAAGATGCAAGGGTTATAGACTATATAGTTTGTTTTTCTTATGCTTTCCTATGGCTTCTCCTCATATTCGCTTATAAGAATTCCATTCTTTTGAAAAAGAATGTAGTTTCCATTCGTACATTAAATAATACTTTTTTCAGGTGGGGCCACGATTCATAGGACGTGTCACAGTTGAGAGAACACCTCGACAGAAGCAATATTCATTTCTTACACCTTTTCCCCCTTACAAACAAGCATAGTATGAACTTATATTAAGTACATGTTGCATTTTTTCCATTTTTTATTTTATTTTTTAAAGATTTTATTTATTTATTTTTAGAGAGAGGGGAAAGAAGAGAGAAAGAGAAGGAGAGAAACATCAATGTGTGGTTGCCTCTCACGCGCCCCCAAATGGGGACCCAGCTCACAACCCACACATGTGCCCTGACTGGGAATCAAACCAGCAACTGTTTGGTTTGCAGGCTGGTGCTCAATCCACGGAGCCACACCAGCCAGGGCAGCAAATTTACATTTAATGTTTTAGTTTCTTTGCAGTATTGAAATGTGAAAGTCATGATTATTAGCTGCACAAATAAGGGAGCAACCCCGTGATAAGGAGAATTTTATGTAGTTTTGCAAGGTCGCAAGATACAAAGTCAATTTACGAAAATCAGTTGTATTTTTATATACCAGCAATGAAAAATTAGAAACTGAAATTTGAGATAGTGCCATTTACACTAGAACAAAACAACCATGAAATACTTAGATATACTTAAATCTAAAGGACTATGTTCTAGATCTGTATGTTGAAAGTTACAAAACACTGATGAGAGGAATCAAAGAAAGCTTAAGTAAATGAAGGGGTATACCATATTCATGGATTGGAAGAGTTTATGGTACATTTCTTTTTATTTTTTTGAACATGTGTTTTCAGTTCACTTGGGTAGATATTATCTAGAGATAGAATTGCTGGGTCATTTGGTAATTCAATATTTAACTTTTTGAGTAACTACCAAACTTTCAAAGTGCCTGCACCATTGTTAAATATATTCCCACCAGCAGTGTACGAGGGTTCCAATTTCATAACATCCTCACCAACACTTGTCGTTATCTGTTTTTTGATTGCAGCCACCCTGGTGGGTCTGAAGCGATAGCCTCTTGTGGCTGTGATTTGCGTTTCCCTGACGGCAAGTGATGCTGAGCACGTTTTCTTGTGCTTGTTGGTCATTTGTGCATCTGCGTGGAGATGTCTGTGCAGATCCTTTGCCCATTTTTAAATTACATTGTTCAGTTTTATCTTTTGAACCTATACATTTTCATTTGAAGTTATTCTTTTTACTCTGCCTTTTAAAAGCTAAAGTGGAGATCCAGCCAGTGTGGCTCAGTTGGTTGGAAAGTCATCCCCTCTCCAAGCAAAAGGTCGCAGGTTCAATTCCACGGGTCCCACGCCTGGGTGGCGGACTCGTCCCTGCTCCTGGGCATGCAGGAGGCAGCCTACCAACGTCTGTCTCTCTCTCTCTCTCATATTGATGTTTTTCTCCCTCTCTTTCTCCCTGCCTTCACCTGTCTCTAAAAATAAATGAGTAAAATCTTTTAAAAAATTATTTCAAAGTAAAAGTGGAGAGCTTCAAGGAAGCTCTGATCAGATTCTCTGTTTCTTTAATCTTCTATTTTTTTCTGTGTACTTTTGATAAAAACTACTTTTTCTTATAATAATTGTGATTCCATGTCCTTATAGACAATTCATTTTAAAATTTAAAAATTGTTGTTGAATGGTCCCCTTATGTCTTCATTCCCAGTTTATTAATTAAAAATATCATATTTTTGAACCTCCTCTCTTTTGTAAAGGATTCTAATATAAGTTAGTTCATCCTGGGAACCTCCCTGTCCTTTAAGGCCTGTTCAATAATATGTTTTCCAAGAAGGCATCTCCCTCTCTCCTATATGGAATAGAAATTTCTTCTCTAACTCTACCGATGCCATTTAATTCTTTTTTTTTTTTTTTTTAAGATTTTATTTATTCGCCCTGGCTGGTGTAGCTCAGTGGATTGAGCGCGGGCTGCGAACCAGAGGATCGCGGTTCGATTCCCAGTCAGGTCACATGCCTGGGTTGCAGGCCTGTTCCCAGCATGGGACACACAAGAGGCAACCGTACATTGATATTTCTCTCCCTCTCCCTCTCTCCTACCCTTCCCCTCTAAAGATAAATAAATAAATAAATAAATAAATCTTTAAAAAAAAAAAAGGTTTTATTTATTTACTTTCAGAGAGGGGAGAAGGGAGGGAGAAACAGGGAGAGAAACATCAGTCAGTTGTCTCTCTCCCTCCCTCAACCAGGGCCTGGCCTGCAACCCAGGCCTGTGCCCCCAACCTACGCCAGTGAGGGCAGACGCCATTCAGTTCTTTTCTATGGCACTTTATTGCGTTCTGCATTAGGTTATCATTGTTACCAGTTTTCCTTCTTTGTGAAATTGTAAGACCCTTGAAGGCAGGGACGTGTCTTGTTCCTCGTGGCGCTCCCCAGAGTGCCCGGAACTGGCAATTCCACGCGGCAGGCAGGCAAGGAGTCTCTGGGAATAAACTGCATGCACATAGTGTCTTCTCTTTTGGTCCAGACCCTTCCAGGTTTCCCCCAGATTTCTGAGCATCACACATTCGTGAACTCAAGGCTGTTGATCCAGTCGACAGACACTAGTCTGGTATGAAATACTGAAAGCCCTCCCTCCTGGTTTGTAAATAATTGCTGCCCTGAGTCCCTTATCCCCTGGTTTCTGGGCCCCTCTCCTGGGACGCCTGGATCTTCCCATAATCCTGCAGCCGAAATGACAGTGGGTGGCACCAAACAAGCCCGCAGGATCATGCTCCTGTGCAGTAAGTAGTAGCAGCATCCGTTTCGGTGGGATGGCACCTGTGTTATTAGTTTTAAGTTTATCTGCTTATACTTACTCTGGTTTCTTACGTAATTCTTATGAAGAGTGTTACTATCTTCCTCGAAAACCACGTCTAGGGTAGTTTTCTAAAAAACTAAGTAGTAATGTATTCCTAAATTTAAAAAAAATAATCTTGGTATAAGGCTTTGGAATCAGAAGACTGGAGTTTTAACTTGGGGACAAGTCAAAATGATACCTAACTATCATTTTTGGACATGTCAGCTAAACTCAATTGTAAAATTAAGACAATTAATTGTATTTCGTTTGCAGGGTTGTGTGAAGCATTAGAGACAATGTATATAAATTGCTGGTGCATTGCTTTATGTGTAACAGATGATTATTTTAAGTGGTGGCTGTTATTTTAATTCCTGTGTTCTTTGGTGTTTTATCAGTATGCCTTTTCAGTCATAGTAGCTGCAGTTAGAGTTTTTCAAAATTCATAATCAGTTTTCTTAATTTATTTCCTAATTTCTATTTTATATATACTGTCATTTTTTGTATTCCTGCTCCTTTTTAAACATGTTAATATGACCCACAATGGTATCAGACAGGAAGGTTAAAGCCCAAAATATTTTTTAAGTAGTGCTCAAACTAGTGTTTTGCTAACCAGAGCTCTATAGTATGTATTGAAATTTGGTAGATGGAAATCTCCCTTTATTATTCTTTTTCCCCCCAAAATTATCTTGGCTCTTCTTAGCCTTTATCAATCCAGATGAATGTTGGAACTTTTATAGGAATTTCACTCAGTTTATAGGTCACCTTAGAGAGGATTGATATTTTAGCAAACGGAGTCTCCCGTAAAGCAACAGAGTGTATCTCTCCACTCGCTGAGGTCTCTTTGCAGCTTCCACACGAGTCCTGCTGACTTCTTGTTAGACTCACTATTGGAATGCTTGTTATGAGCCCCGTGCCAGGTACTAGTTCTGGCCCCCAGAGAGCTTATCGTCTAACAATTAGTACGGTAATTAATTAGTCCCAATTGTGATGAGACTTACAGAGGAGTGATACAGGGCACTGTGGTCACAAATGACAGGGAGGCTGGCCTCAGCCTGGGGAGATAAAGCTTCCCTGAGGAAGTGACGTCTGAACTACTTGCTTCTCGCTTCAGGTTACCAAGGGTTTTGTTTTAAAAATCAGAAGTAACCACTCTTTCTGTTTCTTTTGAAATGGTCCTATATATTTTTTCATATTTAATCTAGTAATGTAATATAATTAAGTCTAATATTGATCAATCATTACATTTAAAAAAAAATTTTTAGACAAAGGGGAAGGCAGGGAGAAAGAGATGGAGAGAAACATGAATGTGTGGTTGCTTCTTGTGCACCAACTACTGGGGACCTGGCCTGCAACCCAGGCATGTGCCCTGACTAGGAATCGAACCAGCGACCCTTGGGTTCACAGGCCATTGCTCAAGCAACAGAGCCACACCAGCTGGGGCTCATTAAACTTTTTAAATAAACTTCACTTGATAGTCATGCATGGTACTTTTTCTGCATCGTTAAATTTTACATCTATATTTACTAACATTGTAGCCTTCTTGCTGCTCATTGCCATTCGTTGGTCATTCCAAGTATGATCCCATCGCAGGGCCTTGCCTTTGCTGTTCCCTGTGTCTGAAATGCGCCTCCTTCAGATATCTGCATGCTTGTTCCTTAATTCCTTCAGGTCTGTTGTCAAACGCCGCCTCACCAATAAGGTCTTCTCTGAGTACTTTGTATAAAATGGAAACTGTCCCTGGTTTCCCCCAGAGTTTCCTACCCCGCTGGCTATGCTGAATTGTCAAACTTGACATTCCATTCTCACGGGTTTATTCGTTTGATTATCCTAGAAGAACAGTACTGGTACTTAGTGGGCTCTCACAAAATATTGGGAACGAATAATTGAACTCTATGTTATACGTAATGGTTCTTTCTCTCTTTTAAATCCTTTGTAGGTCTTCAGCATCAGAACTTTTCTCTCCTGAAATGGACTGGGAAGTTCCTCATCTTTTTATATGCTCCAGAATAGACCACATAACATGGGTATTCCCTTCCTTGAATGTTAGAAATGATTTATCCATAAAACTACTTGATTCGTTGCTTTTTTGGGGGAAAGAAGTTAAATATTTGACAGCCTTTTGAATTTATTTGATTACTATTTATTTATTTAGGCTTTCTGCTTCTTGCTTTGCTTGAGGGAGTTTTAGCAATTTATATTTTCTTATAAAATAGGCCTTTTAACTGGAAAGTTTCAAATTTATTGAGTAAATTAAATTTGTAGAACTTTTAAAAGATATTCTGCACTGGTAGTCATGACCTTCTTTCTCATTCTACCCTGTTTGTGTTATTATTTTGAAGGAAATATTAGCTAGAGACTTGTCTTTTTAGAAAAATCAGTTTCTTCCATCTATGTCATGGGTGTGTGCTCTTAATTTAATTTTGAATGCTTGGTTAATTCTTTTTCTTCTAATAAAAGCATCTAAGGCTGAGTACAGCCTTAGTTGAATCCCATAGGTTTTATTCCCCGCCTAGTTTTCAATATGCAATATTTTCCCATTTATTTCTAAATATAATCTCTCTTTGTTTTGAATCAAATGTAATGCTTATGGGTGATAAGTAGTTTAAATTGGGGCAACATTTCCATAAGAGGTGGTTTGGGACTCGGGTATTGTCCATGTGTTAACCATCGGGTATAAGAGGGCATTCATTTGTCGCAGGATCCGAGGGGCTATATTGAACGGGCACCCAAAGGTTTTCCCTCTGGGTGGTTTTTGGCACACGGCACCTCCTAAGCAAACAGGTATTTGGCAGTTAATGAAGTATCTTTTCTTTAGTGGAGTAGCCAGGCCAAATTTCATAGTTGTCGCTGGCAACTCCGCAGCCATAAATTCCTCGCCCCAGACCTGCGGTTGCCTGTATGGGAAGCGCTTGGAGAGTCCCCAGCTGGATCCTCTTATGGGACCGCCTCGCTCAGCTCAGGGCTGTTGCTAGAGCTAGAGTTAGGGGGAGGTATCTGAGACTTCATTTTATTTATTTCCTTTAAATTTTCATCGTTTTAAATTAAAAATTCTTTAAAATTACAGATTACATTTAATATTCTTTCGTATTGGTTTCGGGCTTACAGCTTAGCGGTTCCACAGTCATACCCTTTACAGAGTGTTCCCCCCGGTAGTCCCTGCGCCCCCTGGCACCGCACACAGTTGTCACGGTGTCGCTGACTGCACTCCCCGCGCTGTGCTTCACATCCTGGGACTGCTCCGTAACCGCCAACGTGCACTTCTCAGTCCCTTGGCCTGTTTCACCCAGCCCCCCAACCCCCTCCCCTCTGCCAACCATCAGTCTGCTCCCTGTGTCTACGAGTCTGTATCTGTTTTGTTCGTTTGTTTATATTGTTCTTTAGGTTCCACATATAAACGAAATCATATGGTGTGTGTCTTTCTGCAACTGACTTCTTTCATTTAATGTAATACCCTCTCGGTCCATCCATGCTGTTGCAAATGGTAAGATTTCATCCTTTTTTATGGATGTTTATTATTCATATTTTTTACTTTTTCTTCTTCTTAAAGAAGATTGTAATATTTCTTGTCATACTGGTTTGACGGTGATGAACTCCTTTAGCTATTGGTTGTCTGGGAAGCTCTGTATCTGTCCTTCGATTCTAAGTGGTAGCTTTGCTGGGTAGAGTAGTCTGGGTTGTAGGTCCTTGCTTTTCATCACTGAATACTTCTTGCCAGTCCCTTCTGGCCTGCAAAGTTTCTTTTGAGAAATCAGCTGACAGTCTTATGGGAGCTCCCTTGTGGGTAACTAACTGCAGTGTTGGGTGTTGGAAAAAGCTCTAGGTTAGAAGTCAGACGTCGAGCCAACAGTCCCAGGTTTGTTTCTTGCTTATTGATTTTAGGGAGAGAGGAAGGGAGGGAGAGGGAGAGGGAGAGAAACACCAATGGGTTGCCTCTTTCACATGCCCCGACTATGGGCGAAACCTGCAGCGCAGGTGTGTGCCCTGATGGAGAACTGAGCCCGCAGCTTTTCGGTTTACAGGACAACACGCGAACCGACCGAGTGACACTGACCAGGGCTAACAGTTCCAGTTGTAATGCTTAGTGGCTGGGTGACCTAGGTGTGTTATTTAACCTCTTTTTAAATTGGGGATTCTAACTTCAGCATTACAGAATTCTTTTAAGGCTCGTATTAAAACATTACTGAGAAAACAGGAGTCACTACAAAGCAGCTTTTATTATTTTATAGATAAAATTACAGAGCTTAGTATACCTGCTCACGGTTATTGAATAAATCATTGGAAGAATCAAGGAAACGAGTCACTTATACTCTTGATAGACGTATAATCTAATAATGGCTAGACATCAGACAGCTGTTGCCTGCGCCGATACCCTTTGGGAAGGTTTGCATTGGTTCAAATAATCTATTCTGATGTACACTGATCTGATCTTAGTAGATGTCTCTGGGGCTCTGAAACAAGAATAACTACTGACAGCTCAGATTGCAAGCTCTCCCAGGGCAAACTTCCAGCGTTCCTTTCTTTCTGTTTTTTTTTGTATGACACTGATGTTTCACTTTAGATGTCTACTAATTATTTTGTCTAAGAGCTGACCTTGTAGGAAGTGAATGAAACATTAAGTATTTATCACACCAAGAAAGCCTGTTCTTGGAGGAAAAATTAAAGATGGAGAAAAGTAGAGGCAAAAACACAAATTTTTTAAAGATTATTTATTTATTTTTAAGGGGAGGGGAAGGGAGGGAGAAAGAAGGAGAGAAACCTCAGTGTGTGAGATATACATTGACTGGTCCCCTCTCGCATACCCCTAACTGGGACCTGGCATGTAACCCAGGCATGTGCCCTGACTGGGAATCGAACCGGTGACCCTTTGGTTTTCAGGCTGGCACTCAGTCCACTGAGCTACACCAGCCAGGGTGCAAACAAACTTTTTTAAAAATCATTGGAAGATACGGATTTGAGTCAGAGGCTCTAACACTCAGTCTTTGTTTGGAGAACTTCTGAGATGTCAGAGAAGCCCAGGTTCCTGTATCACGGCTTGTTTCTGTATTAGCATGCATTGGAGGGTTCTGGGATGAAGTTTTCATTCACTTGACCAATATTTGTGCAGTCTCTCTGCGTGCCGGGAGCTGTGCTAAGGGCAGCAGGTGGAATGGCACTTAAGAAGACCTGGTCCTAGTGGGATTTAGACAAGCAGTGGTGACTCATCAGGGTCAGCACCCTGAGACAAGCAAAGGGCACAATGACATTGGAGCCCATGGGAACTCCCAGCAAGGCCTGGGAAGGAGGGAGGCCGAGGGAGACCTGGAGGCTGAGGAGGCGTTGACCAGGAGAGGCTGGGCTTGGTGGGGCCTGTGGGACTCGAGTATGTCAGGTAGATCCATGTGCAGGCATGGCGAGAAAATGAGAAAGCCTCCATGTGGCTGGAGCTGGGGGGCGAGGGGGCGTGAAGGGATCTTGGAGAGGTCCTTGGGGCTCTTCTGTCCTTGTGGAGGACTTTCCTTTTTGTTTCAGGAGCAGTGGGGCATCACGGAAGGTTTTAAGTCAGAGAGAGGAATTTAGCTTAGAAAGACCTCTGGTTGCTGTGTGGAGAATGGGTGGAGGGAGGGAGGCTGAGGACAGAGGGTTTCTTTAGGAAGCCTGTGGTGGCCCAGGCTGGGGAGGGTGGAGCTGAGGAGGGGATCTCTGCTAGCGATGGAGAAATAGCAGCTGGTGGAGAGAAGATCAACCTGAAGGAGTCTCGGGAGGTGGAAATGTCGGGTCGTGGTGATTGATTGGATGTGGCGGATGAGGAAGAGGAGTTGGAAAGATCCCCGGTGTTCTGGCTCGGGCAGCCAGTTGGTAGGTCGGGCCATTTACTAAGATATGAAAGAAGAAGAAACAGGTTTGCCAGGGAAGATTGGCTTGTGCAGGCAACGTGTTTTGGGTACCTGCGGCCTGAAGACAGATGTAGCCAGCAGGCTTGAAGGGTGCAAACCAAGCAGGACAATATCCGTGACCCTGTGGCTCCCGGGGCCCCCAGGCTCGGGCTGGCAACCGGGAGGCTTCATGGAGGGACAGGCCTCCACCTTCCAGGTTGGGAGGCTTGGCAGGCGAAGACCTGTCGGTTTTTCTCTCCATGGCATTCCCTTGTGTCTGAAGGTCAGCCTTTGCCTGTGTGGACGTCATTATTCAGGATCAAGTTGAGGAGGAGATGGTTGCCGTCAGTCAGAGTGCCAAGCTCTGAGGATCTGGGTTTTGTGTTGGGTCCAGGTGCTGTCCCTGGCTGGCGTAGACCCTTGGCTCTGGGAAGGGTCTTGGAAGCATCAGGCCCAGCCTCTCATCCAGGGCAGGAAGTCAGATGGGACCAGCCTGTTGGACAAACCGCGCTGGCAGGTTTTTCTCCTTCTCCGTGGCTGCTGGGGACAGACAGCGTGATTTTCCCGTTCCCAGCCAGTGTAGATTCATAATGACAAGTGTATGCTGCTGGGGGCATTAGAACTGGGAGGGCGGGAAGGCTGCCCATACTTGGCTGAGATGTGACTCAGGACTTTCCTGTCAATGACCCTCATGAACTTCCTTTCATGGCAGCAGGAACAAAGCTGCTTCTGTTCGGCCGCTAAGGGGGCAGAAGGAAGATTTTCAGGCTTAGATGGTCTTGCGGAGCCCCCACGCTGGGAGTGGCAGGGGGACGCAAGCCCATCGAGCCTCTCCTCCCATAGTTCCTTTTCGCCCGTTCTTGAGCAGGTGTAGCCAGGGGAGGGAGTAGAGAGCCCTTTCCTGGTCTCCGGACCTGTCCGTGTTGTTGGTGCTCGTTGCTAGGGATTCGAGGAAAACAGAACACTGGAGCTGAGCAAGAGTGTCCTCCACCTTGTGCTGATCTAAGGCTCCAGGCCTTCAACGATAGGTTACTGTGAGGCAGAGCCCTTAAAAATTATTCAGTCTGCAGACATCGGGCTTGGGTAGAAGCGCCTCTCTGGGATTTTAAGATGAGGCAATCCTGCAGCCGCTGAGAGTTTCTCAGTTTGCTCTTCTCAGACAGTCTGAGGTCGGGTTACCTGGAACTTGACTGTTTCGGTGGTAGGGTGCCCTCAGTCTCTCTCCTTCCCCTCCCCCTTCCTCTTTCCTCTCTCCCCTCCCGCCTCCTCTTTCTCTTCCTCATTCTTTTCTCTCTCTGTCCAACCCTCTGTTTATCCTTTAAGGAGCTTTGAAACCCAGGTTAGAGTAATAGGGTTTTTCAGGCTTTAACTGAGACCGAACGAGCTGTTCGGCCTCTCAGAGAATGGCTTTGCCCATTCTTTCCCGGCCTCCAATCTCCGACTAAGAAAAATGTCCAACGCAGTGAGAAGCTGAAAGAATAGTGCAGTGGTCATCCACCTACCTTATGCCTAGATGTCACAATCGTTAACCTCTTACCGTACTTGTTTTTATCTCTCTACGTAAGTACCTTTTACTAAAGGGTTAGGGTTTGGATGTCACAGAGGAAAAACATTAGTGAATTTGAACACATAGCAATAGAAACTATCCACAATGAAACATAGGAAAACGGCTGGGGGAAAAAACCGAGAGCAGCAGTGAGCTATGGGACAACCTCAAGGAGCCAAATGTATATAATCGGAGTCCCCAACCAGGAGGAGAGTGGGGGGCTCCACCAACAATATTTTAAGAAATATCAGCTGACGGTTTTCCAAATTTGATGGAAACTATAAACTCAGATCAAAGAAGTTCAATGAATCTCAAAGCATAAACAATAAAAAGAAATCTACATAAAGGCACACCAGAACCGAATTGATTAAAAGCAGTGATTAAAAAAAAAAGGGAAAAAAAATTAATTAGCCAGAGAGAGAAGACACATCGTGTGCAGAACAGAAGCAGAGCTGTCAGCAGAGTCCTTGTTGGAAACAACGTAAGTTAGAAGGCAGTAGACTAATTATCTTTAAGAAACTGAAGGATCCAAACTATGAACCTAGAATTCTATGGTCAGAGAATATATCCTGCAGTAACAAAACGATAGTAAACACTTCCAGACATTTAAAAAAACAGAAGCTGAAAGAACTCGCCACCAGCAGACCTGCAGTAGAGCAGGGACATCCCAGGGAAACCTGGGTCCGCGCAGGGCAGTGAGGGGCACCGGCCTGATGGCCACGTGGGTGCCCGTGAGTCTGCACAGCCACGCAGCCTGCTGTCTTCCCTCCCGTGTGTGCACCTCGTCGCCCTGCACTTCCTCTCACCGTCCTCCCGGGCGTGGTCGCCACCTCTCTGGTTCGGAGTCGGCCCATCCGCTGTGTTTCGTGTCCTCTTTTCTTTTTTTTTTTTTTTTTTTTTTTTAATTTGTCTTTAGAGGGGTAGGGGAGAGGGAGAAGGAGAGAAATATCAATGTATGGTTGCCTCTCATGTGTCCCCTGCCGGGAACTGGCCTGGCAACCCAGGCATGTGCCCCGACTGGGAATCGAACCGCGATCCTCTGGTTCGCAGGCCTGCGCTCAATCCACTGAGCTACACCAGCCAGGGCTCGTGTCCTCTTTTCTTGTCCTCTCCCTTCTTGGTGGAGCACACCTCCCAGGAGTTTCTGAGAACGGGGAGGTCACTGTATCGCGGCCTTGCATGTCTGAAGTAGCTGCTTTAACCTCAGACTCGCTTGACGGTTTGGAGGGACATAGATTTCCCCATTGGCTTCCTTCAGAGCCTTGGAGACTTTGCTCCATCGTTGTCTTGTTTCCAGTTCGGCCTCCGGGAAGTTGGAAGACAGTGGGTTCCGGAGCCTTGGCGTGTGTCTCGCATCTTCCCCTCGGGCACCTGCCATCGGTCCCCGGTGTTCAGGACTTCCATGGCAGCTTCCCTCGGCTTACGTCTGTTCTGACCCGGGGTGCTAGACCAGGGTCAGATTTTTTTCTTTTTTCTTTTGTAAAGGGCCATGTAGTCAGTATTCGAGTTTGCATGGTCCATGTATGATCTCTGCCCCACATCTTCGTAGCTTACAGTGTACGGAAACGGGCTGCAGGCTGATGGTGGCCCACCGGCCATCATTTTTTAGACATGCAGTGGCCCCCTGCCATCCGGCACCTGACGCCATTGACTTCTTAAATAAGTTCAGCCTTTTATTCCAAGTTTCTCTCTCTCTCTCTCTCTCTCTCTCTCTCTCTCTCTCTCTCTCTCTCTCATAGATTTTATGTATTTATTTTTAGAGGGGGGGAAGAGGGGGGGGGAAGGACATTGATGTGAGAGAGAAACATGGCTGCCTCTCACACATGCCTCAGCTGGGAGACTGGCCTACAGCCCAGGCATGTGCCCTGACCGGCAATCGAACCCACAGCCTTTTGCTTTTGGGGATGATGCTCAACCACGTGAGCCATGCTGGTCAGGGCTCCTCTGAGTTCTCTTTATGGAATTCCTACTATTCAGACGTTAAACCTCTGGGACTGGTCTTCAGTTATTTATTTGTGTGGCTCTTTGCTGTGTTTTCTGGGAGATTACTTCAACTCTGCCTTCCAGCCCTTCTATTTAATTTTAAATTTCTGCTGTCATGTTCTTTAAACATTTTTAATAGCTCTCTTTAGTTGTTGTTTTTTTAATAGTCCCTATTCTTGTTTCATGGATGTGGTATCTTCTTTTATGCCTCTATCTTTTTAAATTAATTAATGAATTAATTAATAATTATTTTAGACAGAAGGGAAGGGAGGGAGCAAGAGAAGGAGAGAAACATCAATGTGTGGTTGCCTCTCGTGGGCCCCACACTGGGGACCTGGCCCGAAACTCAGGCATGTGCCCTGACTGGGAATCAAACAGGCGACCCTTGGGTTCGCAGGCTGGTGCTCAATCCACTGAGCCACACCAGCCAGGGCCTTTTATGTCTTCCTCTTTTAAAAAATTAAAAAAAAAAAATCTGCCTAGTCTGTTCCTCCAGGTTTTGCTGCTGTTTGTTTGCTTTGGTCTCTACCTTCCATGTAGGAACTGGCCTCCGCGGTGAAGCGCCCCCGGCTGGCTGCTGGTGGTTTAGCCTGAGAGACGCTGACACTGACCGGGAGCATGACTTTGTGGACGGCTCTGATCTGGGCAGCCTGTCTGCTGAGGAAACCCCAGCGTCAGCAACTTTAGATTTTCCTTCGTGGGCTTGATTCCCCAGAGGTCTCTTTCTGTCTCCTGCCCGGGAGATAAAGGTCTGGCTGCCTGGATCCTGGGAGCCCAGTGGCTGAAGAGGGCCCGGTATGGAGGGTCGTTCTCAGACAGTCCCTGCCTACACATGGTCATTGAGTCCCTGTTTTCAGTGTGAGACTCATTCGTGTTCTCAACGGTGCCGTGGGTCCCCCAGTCCAGGGACCCTGCACACTGTCTGAAGAGGAAATTTCCAGTGTTTTGCTGAGTTGGAAGAGGGACGATCAGCCAGTGAAGGGAGGTGGCAGACTGGATCTAGGATGGAGCTGCCTCTCTGATCACTTTCCACCAACATGCCTCCGCCCCGTCCCCCTGTGTACCAGACGTACCGGTGCCGCTGGTTCCGAAACTGCTGGGGATTCTTCCGTGTCCAAGGGGTTGGCTTTCGGTGCTCCCTGCCCCTGCCATGGGACCCACTTGAGCTGGATTCGCCTTCCTGGGCCTGCTAAGTCAGTCGCCACACATCTGTCATAGAAATTAAGACCACAGACTGGGACTTTTAAAATAAGGCTTTATCATTTGTGAGAACCGCGTTCCAGGAAGGAAGGAGGGGAGCTGCAGACCACCACACCCTACTCCCTTAAGGGCAGAGCCACGGGCTCTCTTGGCCGCATTTTCCTTTCCCACTGAGAGGGGCGTGCGCACAGTCTGCTGGGCGGCAAGCAGACGTCTGAAACAGGTTAAAAACTAGCTGGGCCACCCCAAGTCCAGGGGTTTCCTTCCGAATGGCCTCACGAGCTCGCTGTGAAGCTGAGGTCATTTCTACTGATGCTGGGTGCCCCTGGGAGGCCCCAACACACATCCTCAGTGGGGTGGCCTTGGCACAGAGCTTTGTACTGAGTTGTGTCATTTGGGGAGATGGACTCCCCCAGTCCGTTCTCCGCCACCCACCCACCCCCTAGCTGAAAGCGGAGCAGGAACCATCATCCCAACACACGCTCTGAGGCCGGCATTCAAACAAGGCCCGAGCGCGTGGGGGAGGGCAAAGGAGGCCCACTGTACATTTTCAGTGCAAACCAACGGCCGGGGGACATGGCCTCCGGTCCAGGCGAGTTAAGCAGAGAAGCAAAACATCCACTTGGGCACTTTGTAAGCGTTTGATGAGGAAAATTGGCAGAAACATGGCAGAAAGGCTAAAGTCCAGAGTTTATTTCTGAAGGCCCTCTCAAACGTAAGATGACAAGCCAAGAGCCCGAATGGGAGGTAACTCGGAAAACCAGAATGAGGTGGGAGGCGGGCTGGCCAGGCCCCGGAAATGGGAGACGGGAAGCGTAGGGTGGCGGAACTGGTCTCTCTGTGGGGCGGGGGCGGGGGGGGGGGGGGACTGACACCCAGTGGGCGTATGCAGTGGGAGTTCGTGCAGCTTCAGCTGGTTCTTTTGGGTTTTCAGTGTTTTTTCCCTTCTCAGAGCTCCGCCTTCTTCCCCCGTGTCTAATCCTGAGCCCAAACCCCAACAGGATGTTTTCTTTTCCTGGTACCTTCTTTTTGTAAAAGATTTTATTTGTTTATTATTTTAGCGAGGGAAAAGGAGGGAAGCATTGATCTGCTGCCCCTTGCATGCCCCCAACCAGACCTGGCCCGCACCCCAGGCCTGTGCCTTGACTGGGAGTTGAACCGGTTAACGAACAGCGCCCAACCCCCTGAGCCTCACCAGTTGGGCTGTGTTTGTTTTTTGCAATAGTAGTGCTTTCTGTCCTAGAAGATTAATTGCCATTTCAGCATTTTATTTTCTTTGGTCTCTGTTTCAAAATATTGTATTAATATAACTAAATAGTATTTACCGCTATAAGCTATTGATATTAAGAAGCTAGAATTGTCTTGGCTTTCTTTGTGGATTTGGTGTTTCTGTTTGCAGATGTTTGGTGACTTCACAGCTCCATTTATGCAAAGAGCATTCATTGTGTAGCAGGCAGCCTTAGGAGAGGGAAGCAGCTGCTTTGGGACTGGCGCCTCTAAAGTGGGACTGGGCACTTCTACTTCCAATCTGTTTTTTTTGCCCCCAGTTTGAGATTTCTTTTATGATCGAAGTCCCAAGGTCCATATGGCTTTGCTTTAGGCTTTCTAGCTCTTTAACCTTTTAGCTGTAAACCTTATGAAGCAAAATGGGGAAAATAAGATAGAAAATGAGGATTTCCTGTGAAAGAGAAAGTGAACAGTCCTCTCTGTAACTTTATCCAGCATCTGTGGGTCTGAGGTTAGGATTCGGTTTCTCGGATATCAGGCATTTATCATCACGCATGCCTCTCCAGTCCTGGCCGCAGCCCAAGGCCGGGTGTCACAGCACTGACACTTGAGTCTCTGCAGGCTCCGGGTGTGCCCACAAGGGCAGTGGAATCAATCCGTAGGTCACCCGTCTCTGCACGACCTGAAGCTGGCGACCACCCCAAACAGTGGGCTTCCTCCCTTCTCGCCCGCTCCCCACGTCCCGGAGAGTAAATCTGGATGGGACCGTTCTCAGATTCACCGATTGTCCTTCGACAGGCGTAGGGAGCCGTGCCCTGTTCTCGCCCTGGGGCTGACAATCTGTGGTCTCCTTTTCGGTCTCTCTCACTTCCACCAAGTGCAATTCAGATACGAGTTTGTAGGAAATCACAGTTTGAGATAACCGATATCTTACAGGGGTAAGAGAGGGCTCCTGTCTTCAGAGGAAGACGCTATAGAACAGTCCCGTGTTAAGCAAAACTGTGTTTGTTGTTTGAGTGTGAAGCTTCATCTAAAATTCTCTTATGACTTTAAAAATAAGCAGCTCTCTTGAGATAAGGGTCACCCACCACGCCATTCGGCCATCGAAAGTGTGTAACTCGATGGTCTTTAGTATATTCACAGAATTGTGGATCCGTTAGAGGACTTTCACTGAAACCCCCAAAAAGAAGCTCTGTGCAGTTTAGCCATCGCCCCCCACTCCTCCATCCCCCCTGCCCTAGGCAACTACTGAACCTGCTCTTTATTTCTATGGAATTGCCTACTCTGGACATTTCATATAAATGCAATCACACAATACGTGGTCCTTCGTGATTGGCTTCTTCAGCTCAGCATGTTTTAAAGGGTCATTCGTATTGAACATGTATAAGCGCTTCCTTTCTTTTTATGGCTGGATCATATTTCATTGTGTGGATACACTGCACTTTTTACCCGCTCATCGGCTGACGGCCATTTGGGCTGTTCCCACCTTTTGGCCATTACGAGTAATGCTGCCGTGAACACTCATTATGTAAGTTTTCGCGTGGGCGTGGTCCTGTGTTTTCGCTCCTCTTCGGTGTTCGCCTTGGGGTGGGATTACCGACTCTTATGGTCACTGTGCATTTAGCCCCTCGAGGAGCTGCCCAGTTGTTCTCAGCTGCCGCGTCTTCCGTTCCCGCCAGCGGTGCCCCAGGGTCTTAGCGGCTTCGCTTTGCTGCAGGTGTAATGTCTTCAACTGGACTGCAGGTTCTTTGAGGTCAAGAAGTTGCTTCATACCTTTTTTTTTTGTATTTCCCATATATTTTATGTATGTATGTGCATTTTATTGTACAATTGCCATACTTCACTTCTCAGGGCCTCAGTTTCCTCCTTTGTAAAAGGGGGTGATTATAATCCTTAATCTCGGGGGGTTGCTATGAGCTTTAAGTGAGATGATCCATGGACAAATGTGTAACAATGTATTCCGTAGAGTCAGTCACTGCTTACACGTGTTAGATGCTACCGATCTTGTTGGCAACTTTTTTCTCATTTCAACTGGATTGACTATTGGTAACCTAACAATTTTCTTTCATACAAACTTTTAAAAAGAATTTTGGCTAAGGTGTAATATCTCCATTAGACGCTGGTTGAAAAATTAGTATGTAGCCCTGGCTGGTGTAGCTCAGTGGATTGAGCGCGGGCCTGCGAACCAAAGGGCCACAGGTTCGATTCCCAGTCAGGGCACATGCCTGGGTTGCAGGCCAGTTCCCAGCATGGGACACACAAGAGGCAACCATACATTGATATTTCTCTCCTTCTCCCTCTCTCCTACCCTTCCCCTCTAAAGATAAATAAATAGCCCTGGCTGGTGTGGCTCAGTGGATTGAGCGCGGGCCTGTGAACCGAACGATCGCGGTTCGATTCCCAGTCAGGGCACATGCCTGGGTTGCCAGGCCAGTTCCTGGCAGGGGACATACAAGAGGCAACCGCACATTGATGTTTCTCTCCCTCTCTCCTTCCCTTCCCTCTGAAGATAAATAAATAAAATCTAAAAGAAAAAAAAATTTATAAAAAAAAAAAACTATAAAAAAAGATAAATAAATAAAAATTAAAAATAAAATAAAATATTCAAACTTAAAAAAAGACTTATTAAAAAATTTATTCTAACCTTGTTTTAAAAAAAAAGAAAAATTAGTATGTAGAAAAATGCTAGGATGGCAGAAACATTGGACCCAAGCGATTGTGTCTGTACATCACATGATACCACACCTGTCACGCAACGTGAGCGAGAGCGTCGAGGAGAGAACACCGTGAGGTCCCCCTGGCGTGCAGTCACGCACCGGCCAGAGCAGCCACCGTTCGCCTGTCATGCTCCTCAAGAGTAAAGACACGTCTCTCCCCAGCAATCCCTGTGAAAGAGTGTCTGCGAGTTTTTCCCAAGCAGCGACCTTTGAAGTGGGGGCTCTGAATCCGGGGGTGTCAGGAGAGAGGCGCTGGAAGTGGGTGTGGAGGTGGCGCCACTGCGTGGAAACCCCTTACTCAGCCATGACCATGAGGTGCGCGGGGAACAGCACTGCTCACTCCACTCCCAGCAAGCACCGCTCAGGCCTGCCACTCAGGGGTTCATTCATTCTGCAGGCGCTTGCCAGTCCTTTTCCGCCAGATGCCAGAGATGGGCGGGGATGAGGGTGCAGGGAGGGGGAGGGAGCTGCTGTGTCTGCAGGTGAATGAACGGAGCTTCGTGTGTACGAGGAGCAGAGCACAGTGAGCAGCTGTGGAGGCCTTCCTCGGGAGCAGTTACTGCTTTAAGGACCAAGTGAGACTCCAGGCGCATCCCGAGCCATTCCCCCCTCACCGCATGGCTGAGTCTCCCCATGCTTGCTTTCCCTCCCGCCTAGCCTGTCCCATTCTCGATCCCAGCATGGGAACTTTGCATCTGCTCTTCCTGTGCCTGGAAGACTTCCCCCAGACTTTCACCAGGCTGTTTGCTCCTCACCACCTCCTCCGACAACCTTCTCCCAAGCCCCCTGCCACGCTCTAGTTCATTCACCTTTAAAATTTCCATTCGGCACTTACTCACCAGAATGATCTTCTGTGTTCCCTTGTGTTTATTGGCTCTCTCCCTTCCGCCTCAGGTGGAGGCTCCTGAGAGCAGGAGTCTTGCTCAGCTCGTCCGTTACGGCCTTTCCAACTCCCGGAAAGGGGTCTGGCCCCGAGCGGATGTTCAACAGCTCATCACTGTTGAGTGGAGTAAAGACTCTGTGTGTGCAGAGGCACAAGGTAGAAAACAGGAGACAGCTCGTAAACTCCATGGAGGAGCAGCAAGAAAGCGATTGTAGATCATTGCGTTCTTTCTTTTTAGGAAAGTCAAGTACCATTTAAAAGAGATGGTGGTGGTGGAGGTGGTGGAGGTGGCCAGCAGTGTGGTAGTGCCGTTCCAGGCGGGGAACTGTGTGCTTTGCTCACCTGAACTCATTTCATCCTCACAGTAACTCCATGAGGCATGTGTGGTGGTTCCCATTTCACAGATAGGGAAACCTACACAGACGCAATACCTCTCCCAAGTCACAGCTGGTGGATGGAGGAGCAGAAATTTGAATCCCAACCGTCCGCCTCCAAAATCCCTCTGAACCACTTTGCTTTACCGTGCCAAGTGGTCACTGCCATAACATAACCTTGTGATAACGGAGAAAAGGAAGCCTGGGTTCAAGTTCAGAGCCTCATCCGTGCTTGTGCCTGAGAGACAGTGTGTAGTGGGAAGAGCATTTGCACAGGAGCCAGAGAGCCGTTTCTGCTCGCTCTGGAGTGACCAGCTGGAGGCCTCGCCCACTCCCGATGGCCATGTGGTGCAGGGACGGCTCAGTCCCAGAACGAGGGACTCAGACTCTGGCCTTGGATGACCGCCAAGGTTCTTTCCCATATAATTCTTAAACACCAGAGAAGTAGAAAGTGACACTGAGGTTGCCGTACCTCCCCAGGCCTCGCCCAGGGAGCCATGAGGGCGCAGCGCCCCTCTCACGCTTGCCGGTGCGCAGGGAGGGCCCGGAAGCGTGCGCCCAAACTGACAGTGCCGCTTCCTCCAGGGTGGCCACCTCGCTTTGAAAATATACATGTCTGTCTCTGTTGTTTGGATTTTTTCAACAAAAATGTGCTACTTCTATATTCAAAACAACCTAAAAGCCAAAAAAAAAGTGGTTTGTAGTTAGGTTACCAGTAGTTTGTGTATACTTAGGGGAAGGATCTTGTGAGTGCCTGGAAGGCTTGTCTTCAAGTACGTGAACCATTTCTTCCTGTCTTGTGTAGTAGTATCTTATTCCACCTGGAAAGGTGCATTGTTGTTGTTTTTGTTTTTTAAGCAAAGAGAATCTTCAGCCCAGAGCAAGACATTCAGAGGCTTGGTTGCCGTCTTCAGACGTCTGGCGTGCTGTCAGGGAAGGAGGGCCAGGCTTCCTGTGGCCCTGGAGCAGAACTGCCGGCTGACCCTAGAATGGACAAGGGGTGGGGTCCTGGGGTCCCGGCCCAGTGCATGCTGGGAAACAGTGGAGTGGTTACGGTTGCCATGGCAAAGTTCTGTTGGTTTTTTTGTAGTTACTCCAAATGTTCACTAATAGTTTATCAGTTTAGTCCCGTGATTTCCAGAGGCAGATAGTCTGCGCCTTTCTTGCCAGTGTTATACCTCATTTTGTTTTCCTGTCTTAGTGAACTTTCAGAATGGTGTTGAGTAACAGCAAATTAAAAGTATAGCTCTGTGGACCTGTGTTGTGACATTGAACGTTTTACTTTCTACGGACCCCTGCTTGTGGTTCAGCGTCAACAGATCTCTTCCTAAATAAACAGAGGTCACTCTGTTCCCTCAGCAGGAGATAGGATTCGTTTTTTTTTTAAAGATTTTTATTTGTTTATTTTTAGAGAGGGGAAAGGAGGGAGAAAGAGAGAAACATTGATGTGTGAGAGAAGCATCCATTAGTTGCCCCTAGCATGCCCCCAGCCAGGGACCTGGCCCACAACCTAGGCATGTGCCCTGACCGGGAATCGAACTAGCAACCTTGTGCTTTGTGGGACGACACCCAACCAACTGAGCCACACTGGCCAGGGCCATATGAAAGCTTTTGATTGGTGGAAATGATACATCACAGTCTTCTTTTCTGTATGAGTAACATTTTTACAGTGATGCTGCAATCAGTGCCTTCTGTTGAATGCCTTATATGTGCCGGGTACTATATATACTAGGCATTTTATCTCACTAATCTTCACAACATGTCACTAGAGTATTACAGTTTTCATTTTGCAGATGAGAAAATGGAAGTTTACAACGTTTCAAACTTGCCTAAGGTTCAGGCATAGCCAGCAGATGCCTGGGCCTCGATCTTCCCTGGTCGGTCTGACTTGAGTGCTTCCCCTTGGCGGTTTTCCTAATCCTGAGGGCTGGAGGAAGCCTTTGCCCGAGTAAACTAGGGTTACCCCCCTGCACGACTGGGGTTTATTTGAGAGGGTGCCTTGTAGATAAACCGCTCCTCGAGAGCTGCAGCCACTCTGGAAACTCTCCGTGCTTTGGGTTGGTAAAGCAACCCAAAGGAGGGCAGTTGTGACCTCGGTTCGGCAGAAGGCAGGCCCTTCTCCTCCCAGCCTGGGGACACCAGACTTCTGGTGCATCTGTTCAGGGCAGCAGGGAGCTCTGGGGCCACAGGACATGCAACATTTGAGTCCCCCTTGGTTTCAGGGACTGTGGTGATGCTCACATGTCTCCCAAGCTTCCAGCTCAGCAGATAGTTGTGCTGTTTCAGATGCTTTGGTGTGCCCTGGGCTCAGGGGCCCTGATACGTGTCTCTGCGGAGGGTGGCCATGGGTGCCAAGGCTGTACAGACAGACTTTACAAGGTGGGGGTCGGGGGGGTTGCAGCTATCCCTAGAATCTGCGCTTTGGGCCTCCTCCCTTGGTATATCGGGTGTACCTGGAGATGTCCCAGATAATCGTAGATCATCTGCTGTTTTTCTCAGGATTTGGGAGGGCTTTGTTGAGTTTGGGAGTCACCTCGGACTGAGAGGGTGTGGTTGAGAAGGAGCCTCCTTTCTTACCCCTTTGGACGCAGAGTCCACCCGGCCCGTGGCCCTCACAGTCACGGAGAAGCTACAGCGCCCTGGGCGCATTCGTCCCATCTGTGCAGACAGGGCAGGCGGTGGGCGCATGTGATTTGGCAGGAATAAGACCAGCTGCCCTGCCCGGCGTCAGAACCTCTGTTCTTTTCACACAAAGAGAACTTACAAGAGATGGAATGTGATGGCCGGGGGATTACTTGTGGGGAAGGAGCCTAAGCGACTTGACTCTTAATGCTCAAATGGGCTCTAATCCTGTTTCCTTTTTGGTATTGGATTAAAAAAATGTAGGGCACGGTTAGAATTGCCTGTTAACAACGCCCAGGGCAAATACAGGGCCCAGCACAAATAATGCCCCCTCTTATTACAAAATCAGAAGCGTGTAATTCTGTAACATACCAATATCACACTCAAGCACACCATGTGACATTTTGGGTGAAAGGTTCAAATTAAAACTATAAATCACCACACCCGTGTTATTAGCCTGCCAACCACACTCGCGCAGGCCTTCCGTCCGCCACCCCTGCGCAGCCCGGAGGAGTTCGGAGCAGGCACAGCGCGGCGGGGAGGGCGGGAATTGCCGCCGCTCCTCCCGTCTTCACTGCTTGAGCCACCGCGCCACCTCTGGCCTCCCCTGTCAAAAGGTGACTTGAATTTAAAGTCAGTAAATTTAAATCGACTTTGGGTAGTAGCAAAGGAAAAAAGAGAAACAATATATCCATCTCCGGTTATACAGTAAATTTAAATAAAGATATTGAAATAGACCATTTTCTGCTGACACATCAGCAAAGATTAAAATAAGCACACCTCAAGGTGTTGTTTCACCAGTCGGTGTGTTCACTTGGAGAGCCATGCGAAGTGCTGATGAAGGTGCAAGTTGTGCTTTTGGAAGGTCATTCAGCAGAGTTTATCAAGAGCCCGGGACGGTTATACTCCACCCATGTATTCCATACCCAGAAAGCTCTCCTACCAGAACTGTGTGAAGAAAAGCTCTAGGCCCAGAGTTCTTCACCGAAATACTATTTTTAGACCATTTTTCCTGTTACAAAAAATGAAATGTACTTAATGCAGAAAGCTTGGGAGAACATAGGAAGATGAATTTAGCAATTAAAGATTAATCATAATTTCACTGTACAAAAATAACATTTTGGTATAAGTTCTTTTAATTTTTCCTGTGTATGGATACTTTTCAAAAACTAGCTGTAGCAGGCCTCTTTTCCCCTTTAGCCATATATTGTGAGCATTTTCTCCCACTGCTGGACTCACCTGGGGAGACTCTAACCCTAGATGAGACCAGCTCTTCTTTCCTTCCTGGCTTATACCGGGACAGCTGAACATTATTCAGAGAAAAAAAAATTACACAATTGAGCTGCCTGCTTTCACATTAAATGTGTGGTTGTGAACCTCAGACCGCCCTTTAGACTGTCCAGAAATGCTGGAACATCTCTGCAGTAAATTCACTTTCCCGACCTTTGGGAACAGAGTCGATACCCTCTTTCTTCAGACCTTCCGTCCGCAGTTCCACTCTGCCCACTCTCAGCCAACGACCTCCCCCGCAGTGAGGACACCCCTCACCTCTGCCACCAAACCTCCAGGCCCACTAGGGCCCCCTCCCTCCATCCCACTGATGCCGCGCGGTGCCCTGCTGCTGTCGTTCGTGCCCAGGGCGCGATGACCGGCACACAGTGGGCGCTCAGCAGATGTTACTGAATGAGCGCGGAAGCGTGGCTCTGTAGTTGCCCATCGCCTTGTTCCTGGGGAGCGCGTAGGATTCCATCGTGCAAATGTGTCCTCACTTACTTATCGCTGCTCTGCCACTGGATGTGTGTGTTTCCGATTTCTCGCTGCACCGGAACATGGAAAATAAATGGCTTCTGGGAAAGTTGTTGACTGAACTGTGGACTGTTACGCTTGCGTTTAAAATCCTAGGAAGCATTTTTTATCAATCTGGGGAAACGGGTTTATTAACGGAAAAAGGGTGTAATCAAAATTACATATACAGCATGAAAAAGCTAGTAGGAAGTAACTAAAATGTTAATTAAGCATTTCAAGTTGGCAGGATTACAGATGATTTTTCTTTTCGATGTTTTTTTAAGTGCATGAGTAATGCATGGTATTTTCTTCTTCATACTTTTCTGTGTTTTCCAAGTTTACTGCAGCGAGTGTGTTTTTATAATCAAGAATGCAGTTCCTAAACTTCGTAGCACACGTCGGATTATTGAAGTCAGCCACAAGCAGAGTTGGGAATCGCGAGAATGTTCTCCCGGGAACGACCCCGCGTTGGGAACATGCGTGCTAATGATGACTGCCAGCCTCTGAGTCCCCCCAGGCCCGTTTACTGCTGGGTTCGGACAGGGCGGCGGAAGCAGCGGTGTTTCCTAGGAAACCCGAGTGGCTGGGGACGCCTGCGTGGGGGGCGGGGGAGGGGGCGATGGAGCCTGGGCTCTCACCAGATGGTGCTTTGGGCTGAGCACATCCCACGGACATGCTCAGGGTTGGAAGGCCTGCACAGCTGCTCTTCACATCTGGTTGTGGAGCTTGCGGAGCGGTGGTGGCCCACGTGGCCTGAGCCACGGTCGCAGCCTTTTACTCACTTCACTGAAGGCAGTGGTTCGCAAACCCAAGACCCTTTCGGGAGTCCGTGCGGTCAAAACCGTCTTCTTAATTAGACCAATAAGGTGTTATTGGTCTTTCTCACTCTTAATCTTTTACAAGTGCACACTGGGGTTTTCCAGATGCTGTCCGATTTATAGCAGGTTGTACAAGCAGAGAGGAGAATCCAGCTGTCTTCTGTGGAGCCAGACAATTAAAGAGGGTTGCAAAGACAGGAGGGGAAAAAAGCCATTATTCTCACTAAAACCTTTTTCTTGCAGAACATACAGCTACATTTCATTAATGTGCTATTTATGTTAACATATAATGGGGTTATTGTCATTTTGATGAACGAATTTTAAAAAATGTCTCAGGTTTATTAGTTCTAACATGGTAAATACCAACAGATGTTTACCCACACAAGCAAACACTCTTTGGGAACCTCCGTTTTTGAAAGAGTCAAGTAGTCCTGAGACCAGGACTTTGAGAAGCACCCAGCGGAGGGAACGGAAAGAGAGCTCTCTTTGAGATGGGTTGGTTATGGCTCAGGGGCAGCTTGGTGGAACAAAGAACAAAGCCCATAGGGAGAAAGACAGCCTACTCTAATGGGCAGGTGTTGGGAGTCCCTGAAATTACATTAAATTTCCCTTTTCCCCCCTCCCTTCCTTTTGCTGTTCTTTTCTTAGAGATCATGCATGACGTGATCAAGAAGGTCAAGAAGAAGGGGGAGTGGAAGGTAAGTCGAACAGGATGGTTAATGGCCTTCGAAGGTGAGTCCACATCGGGGTCCGGCTGGGGAGAGGTGTAGAGGCCGGGGGCAAAGACCTTAGTTGTGTCCAGAGAACACAAAAAGAAGTGTAATCTGCTTACGCCTCTCATTTTGCGTGATCCCGGTTATGCAGCCTCTAGGCTGGAGAGCTCATCTGAACGGTCACCTGGTGGGGGTGTCGCAGTGGGGCTCCTTTGTTCAAACCGCGTCTTACCTGGGGCCCGTATGTATAAGCAGAAGAAGGGGGTTCTGCCCACGCGGGGAGAGCAAGACGAGGCCCTTCGGGCCCCTCTGGCTGCCCTGCAGCTTCTCCATGGAGCCCACGAACAGCGTGAAAGCCCTCTTCCGGTCTGTCCCCAAGTCAGGAACCGCGTGTTTATTCTTATCACTTTGAGAGGGATGCTCAGTGTCTCACGTATAATGTACATGAAACAAGTATTCAAGCCAATCAAACTGATTATGGCCTCAGTGTCTCGAGGGGGTGACACGAGAAGTGGGACAACACGCTGTCCCTCGTTCAGGAGGTCAGTGTTTTAAGGGTCACTCGGCTGTCTGGTGCTGGGCCTGGCCTGGCCAGGAGAGCCTGCAGTTTCGCCTGAACTTCCCTGCATGTTATTGAGGAGTTTATCCCAACCGTTCTTGCCCCAAGTTTTCCTGCAGTCAAGAGCCCATGCTTCTTCAAGCCCGTTGGGCTGGGAACAGCAGCGGTGATGGGCCCGGGAGGAGTCCGAAGCCTCTCCCCGGCCTGTGAGCCTGTTTGCACGAGCACGCCCTTCCCACCACCAGAGTGGGAGGCCATCTGGGGGGAACTCTGAGCCCATCTTTGTGGGCACAGGAACGTTAAAAGGATCGTGAGGAGGCTGCCTCATCAGATGCAAACTGGCCCTCTACCGCAGCAGGACGCTTTTTAGGCCACAGCGTGTCTAGCCTCTCTCACCTCGGTTTATATCATTACAGAAGCAGAAGAAAAAAACTAGCTTTGTTTTAACTGCACGCCGCTCTCCACCGTGGGCTGAGTGCAGCTAGGAAAGGTTAGCTGGAGAACCGCAGGCGTGCCGCTTTTAGACCTGATGGCAGGTTCTTGTTCCTCCCGTCTGGACTGAAGCCCGGTTTACCCCTCAGTGATGCGTGTGCTGGTGAGGGTGCGTCCCCATGACACAGGAGCGGCCCCCACCTTCCAGCCGTCCGTGGGGCAGGAGAGCTCAGTCTCTCTTTAAGGAAAAGTTACGCCCTGGAAAAATACTCTCCGAGGCAGTTTCCTCTGCGGGTGGGTGCTATAGATTATTTCCCCCACCTTTGCTTTCTTATGAGGAATTATTCTCATCATCATGAAAAATTAAAAGTTTGATTATTTTAAGCATATAAAATTAAATCAAGTCAGCGAGGGCAAATTCTTCACCTCCCAAGTCAGGTTTGCACATGGGAGAGAGAAAGCTAGCGTGCATTTCAGCACACCCCTGGCCCGCAGGAAGTACCGAAACTCAGCACTCTGCACTCCCGGGCTCTCGTTGAAGTCTGATGCGGTGAGCCAGCGAGAGCAGCGGTGCGCCAGTGAGAGCAGCGGGCAAGGTGCCATGCAGGCCGTAAGCTGGTCTCTCTGCTTCCAGGTGCTGGTGGTCGATCAGCTGAGCATGAGGATGCTCTCTTCCTGCTGTAAGATGACGGACATCATGACCGAGGGGATAACAAGTGAGCACCCCATTCTTTCTGCCTTTCGGTGCCCTCCTCCCTGTTCGGCATTATCTCACTCAACTTCAGATTCTTCCGGCAACCTGGGTGGTGAGACTGTACGTTCCTGAAAGAGACCCAGAGCTTCTTGTTCACCCCCAAACCCCTAATCCCCTGCTAGCTGCTCATTAAATATCTGTGAAAGGGTGCCAAAAGGAAGATTAAATCAAGGAAAAAGGCAGGCCATCCAATAGGGGAAGAAAATGGGCAAAAGAGCTGAACAGGCACTTAACAAAAGAAGAAATCCAAACTGGCCAATAAATACATGAAAAATCGCTCACCCAGGGAAATGCAATTAAAATCAGAGTAAGACTGGAATATTTAAACTCTGATAATGCCAAGTGACAGGATGTGGAAAAGTGGGAACTGCTCTATGACAGAGTGTCAGTTGTCACAGCTACTTGGAAAAGCGCTTGGCAGTGTCTCGTAGAGTTGAAGGTAGGCGCTGTCCTGTGAGCTCACAAGTGTGTGGTCAGGTGTGTGCCCTAGACAGACTCAGGCGCGTGTGCCCGGGTGCATGTGCAGGGAGGCTCACAGGGCATTGTTTACAGGAGCCCCAAATTGGAAACAACCAAAAAAAAGTCCGTCAGGGGCAGGATGGTCAGCTGAATTGTGGTGGGGTCGACAGCAGAATACACTATGTCAATGAAAATGGCCTCTGACTACTCACACTAACGTCAGTGAGTCTGATGACCATACTGGTGAGCAAAGGAAGCAAGATACAGAGAAGTACTTGCGGTGTGCTCTAACTTATATAGAGTTCAAATCCAGGCACCACGGCCACCCTGTCTTCAGATGCAGACAGCGGCAAAGCCATAGAGAAGTGACCACCGTTCCTCAGGATGGCGGCTCTCTGCGGAGGGAAGCAGCTGCTGAGGGCGGGGCACTTCTGCAGCCCTTGGGGTCTGCTTCCTAACCTGGGCGGTGCTTGTGTAGACGTTTGCTTCATAACTATTCGTACATTCATTTTATTCGATCTCTACCACTTGTGTTATAATTTCCCCGTGAGTAGATTTTAAAACATCACCCGC
Source organism: Glossophaga mutica (assembly GCA_039655065.1). Taxonomy (NCBI): domain Eukaryota; kingdom Metazoa; phylum Chordata; class Mammalia; order Chiroptera; family Phyllostomidae; genus Glossophaga; species Glossophaga mutica. The sequence goes on from CM077305.1 coordinate 212,971,224, forward strand.
TCAAGGTCCCTGGCCAGTGTCACAGCTGGGGCTGGGACTCAGTCCTGGCTCTTGTCCCAGAACTCTCGTCTTACTTGGGCTCCTTTTAAGAGGGATCATGCAGCGCGACCTTTGAAACTGCGATGATTGAAAACCGATCTCTTTTGAGGTATTATTTCAAACACGGAAGTTCACCTTTGCTTTTGCTCTGGAGAAGTGTTGGGTGGGATGCAGCCCCCAACGGGTCCCCCCAGGGATGACTCCGTGCCACGTGTGGCTCCCGCACTGGCCGGTCCTTGTCAGAATCACGGCCATGCGCACCAGTCACAGGAGGGGAGACACAGAGGTTTTCATTAAGCTCAATGAATTTAATTTAGCGGTTCGTCCTTTATTTCAAGACTATGTCTTTCCCATTATTCGAGGATAAAAAATGTTTTTAAATTGTGAAATTATGCTAATTATATATTGCGGGTATGCTGTTGATTAAATTCTAGGTGAAATATGTACATGTATATAATTTTGCGGATATAATCACAACTTGATTCCCTAATTTTTAAGAGCACATTTCCACATCCAGTTTATTATCAGAAATACAGTCCTGTAAACAGGAGTGCCTAATTTTTGGTGTGACTTTTTGTTATTCGGCTATTTAAAGCTAGGCTTACCCCTGTTTCAAGCTTATAAAGGTATTTTCTTCATTAATTTTTAAAAACAATACTTTTCTCTATCAAAGCGAAAAACATACAAAGTTGGGTGGTGGGTTGGGGGGAGCCAAATGGAGCTAATGAATTTCTAACAGGAGCAGCAACACCTACCCCGCTCCCTTCTCCCCCAGGCCCATCACCCCCGAAACAGCCCCTCTGCTCTTTCTGGTTATCTTCTTTTTTTTTAGGAGGTTTTTATTTTTTTAAATATATTTATTGATTATGCTATTACAGTTGTCCCATTCTCCCCCTTTCATTCCCCTCCACACCCGCTCCCACCCACATTCCCCCCTTTAGTTCATGTCCATGTGTCATAAGTTCTTTAGCTTCTACATTTCCCATACATTTCTTTTTTTGTCTTTTATTTCATTTTTTTCTTTAAATGTAATTTTTTTATCAGTATTTTTTTAAATTGTTGATCTTGTACAGTTTTCTGTCTTTTACTCCCACCCCAGCCCTCCCCACCCTCCTCCCATTTCCACCCCGCCATAGTTTTTGTCCATGTGTCCTTTATACTTGTTGCTCTAAACCCTTCCCCTTTTCCCCTGAAATTCCCTCTCCTCTCCCCTCTGGAGATTGTCAGCCTGTTCTCAATTTCAGTGTCTTTGGTTATATTATGCTTGTTTGTTTGTTTTGTTGATTAGGTTCCTGTTAAAGGTGAGATCATATGGTATTTGTCTTTCACTGCCTGGCTTATTTCGCTTAGCATGATGCTCTCCAGTTCTCCCATACATTTCCTGCCCCCCCCCCCGGCCCCCGTCTATTTTCTATCTACCATCTATGCCACTTATTCTGGTTATCTTCTTGATTTCTCTGAATCAACACCTGTAACAATCTCCTGACTCATCCGTGTTAGACGTTGTCTATTGACTTCCCGTGGGAGCTGAGGGCTCGGCTCTCTCCTGTTGCACACGGACGCTTCCCTCCCTGAGAGGTGACTTTTAAAAAGGTCCTTATCTGGCAGAATTTTAAAGTTAGCAACTTTATGCTGAATCCCAAAACATTTTGGGGGGAAGTGTTATTGCCTTATGAAATACAAAAATGTACCACCATTGGTGAAGTGGATGGTTGAGGGATGTGGGTATTAATGTGAACATTATTTGGGGTGAGAAGTCTTTATAAATGTTACAAGGGATACATCTAAAGTGACCCTTTTATTTCTCTCAATCGCCCGCAGAGGGAGAATGGCGCCATAGTAGGTACTGCCCTCCCTATGCCAGAGGACAGTACAGTGGAGGTAGCTCTCCTGAGCTCTGTCAGGTGACTAGTAAGGTGATGACTGTCCCAAAGCTCCTCTTTCCAGGTGACGTAGTTGACATAACCGTGAAAGAACAAGTAAATCAAAACCCCCTGGTTTGATTTAACAAACTATAATGTTTAATCTTGGAACTGTTGAGAGGGACAGTATTATACAGAGGATGCATTTGGAATGTCCTTGTTGGATATGTAGAAGAATATATAAAACTATCCAATGGTTGACACATAAACCCAACCTGGAAATCCTAAAGGAACTGGGATTATTTGGGACAGATGAGGAAAAAACTGAAGGAAGAGGCAAAAGACTATTCTTGACAGAATGAGGCAACATTTTCCGTTTTCGATTAGAGCAGATCAAGGAGTTTACTTAAACTGAAACAGGAAGTGGGAACTACCTGGTGTGATAAGCTTCCAGTTCTCCAAAATCCTGAGCAGCGTGGGATGTGGCAGCTCTGTGGAAGGGGCAGGGGCCCCCCTCGGATTTTTATCTGCCGGTCTGAGGGTGGCCTGCATCTGCTGCTTCCAGTTCTGTGGTGACTGGCTGTGTTTCCTTCCTCACGGCGGCTGCCGTTCTGTTGTCTAGTTGTGGAGGACATCAACAAGTGCAGGGAGCCGCTGCCCAGCCTGGAGGCCGTGTACCTCATCACTCCCTCCGAGAAGGTGAGCCCTTCCCCCAGAAGAGCTTGGCCGAGGGCACACGTGCCAGCTTGGTGTCTGCGGTTTCTAGGTGAAGCATGCGTGTAACGCGCTGCTCTGTTTAAGCACGCAGCCCACGGACGGGGAGGGAGGGGTGCGGCGAGGAGTGGGGGGAGCGTTAAGCTTTCCGAAATACAACCACTGTCCGGAAGCCAGTGTCGGGCCGTTCCGGCTCCCTCCCCCTCGCACTCCCTGTCTGGGTAGGAAACCCCCTTTATCTAGTTAGGGATCTGCCTTCCAAACTTGGGTATTTGATGCTCTCAGGTTGATTCCATCAGTATCCGATGAGTGTTCAGATTTACCCGTCTCATCATTTTGGGGGTTTGGTTCAAATCAGCATCTGTACGAGGCCCATCTCCTTGCTTTTGGTGGATCACTGTCTTAGGGCTGTCTCTCAGTCCCCATAAATTCCCTCCAGTTTTCATGCTTGCTTTTCATTTTTAAAAACTGACTCATGTATGAGATTCTAAAGATGAAACTAAATTGCCAGAACTTCATCACTATGAACCTCCTGGAAGGTTCCTGATCAATTTACTCTTTTGTGAGACTCCTCTCAGGAACCCATGTTATGGTGGCTCCAACAACTGACACTGTCATTCTGGAATGATCTAGGAGGCTTTGTTCGTCTGTACTCTCAATCCTAATCTCAAGTCCCCAGAACTCAGTTATCGCCAAGCATGAGTCAGAATCATACATGAAAATTCCTAGATGTTTTGTGCAGGCAGCTCAAAGGCCCCCCTGGATTTAACCGGGCCCAGATGTAGACTCCGTGTGTGTCTAGAGTTGGACTCAGCCCCTCTCTCCTCCCTCCCCACAGTCCGTCCGCTCTCTCATCAGCGACTTCAAGGACCCGCCGACCGCGAAGTACCGGGCTGCCCACGTCTTCTTCACTGACTGTGAGTACAGCTCTCAGACGCCGCCCGGTCCCCCAGGTCCGCCTTTCAGCGCGGCAGGGCGGGGCCCCAACCACGCCAGGGCGATAGGGAGGAATTGGGCTGTCGCCTTGATTGTCCTGATCTTTTATTTTCTTTCAGAAGAAAAAATGCATGAGAGACACACATAAGCACCCACAGTACAAACCCACTAGGTGGTGCGGTGCTTCCCGGTGAGAAATAGCACCTCTCCCGGGGATTAGAGGGTCTGGTGGTGAGCAGGATTGCCCCAGGCCAGCCTCGGTGTCTCAACCGTAGGGACTTGCAGCCGTCCCGTCCCCGTATCAGCTAGAGCTGCACCTGGCCTCCGCTGTGTTCTGTGTGAGGTCGCGTGCGTGGGGCCGGCGCGCCACCGTCTTGGTGCGTCTTTGTTGACACAGAGAGAGAGGCGCGGGGCTGGATAGCTGCAGAGGGTGCAGTGGTCGCGGCTCCCCTAGGGTCCTCCTCCTCCCTAGGAGAGACCCGCAGAACGCACCCCTGAGGAAGCGGGGAAAGGTGCGGGCCGAGGGTAACTTTACACTGTTGGAACGTGGGTGACAAAGAGAGCAGGAAGGGACAAGTGGAACGGTAACACATTTCTGGGACCCTGCACCCACGTTCGGCCCAGGACCATCACATGACACCATGGTTCCCCATCAAGGGCAGCTGCGCTCCTTAGAGGGTCCCGGGGAGATGCCTGCCTCACATTGCCCGTTGCTGTGATTTTCCTTTCTTTATTTTTCATAAGCCTGTCAGATGTATGTATGGTATTCATGTATATTACCCATCTTTTCCTTTTCCCTTCGTTTTCTCTTAAGATTTTATTTATTTATTTTTAGAGAGTGAAGGAGAAAGAGAGGGAGAGAAACATCAGTGTATGGTTGCCTCTCGAGCGCCCCCAGCTGGGGACCTGGCCCTCAACCCAGGCACGTGCCCTGACTGGGAATCGAACCAGTGACCCTTTGGTTCTCAGGCTGGTGCTCAGTCCACTGAGCCACACCAGCCAGGGCCCTTATCCCTTCTTAATCTCTTCTGGGTTTTTATTTCCTCTCCTCAACATAACAAAAGCTTTTATTAGCTCTCTCTATCTCAATCCTTATTGCCCCTTGTTTCTCTGTTCTGTGTTGAGGGTCTTGTAGGTGTTTTTATATTCCTTTTATAGCCTGGAGGTAGTGGATGGGATGAACTTTTTATTTGCCGTTTTAAAATCCGAATAACTGAAGAATCCACCAGACACACGTGACTGTTGAAACGAGCCCAAAAAGGACAGAAACCCACTTAGTGTCTTCTGTCCCTGCAGCTTGTCCAGACGCCCTGTTTAACGAGCTGGTGAAATCTCGAGCAGCCAAAGTCATCAAAACTCTGACGGAGATCAACATCGCCTTTCTCCCCTACGAGTCCCAGGTGAGGCTGAGTCAGGAGTGCGTGCACCTGCACGTCTGTTACTCTATCAGGACCTCGGAGGGGGCGGGGGAGGGGAGACGTCATGCTCCGGATTCCTACACGCCGTGTTGTAAGTGGGTGCATAGGTGATGGAAAGATGCATAGGTAAGTGGGTGCATAGGTGATGCATAGGGGGTAACCCCAGGGATCTGCCCCGCCCTCATCTTACCCCCCACTTGCGTCTGACCTTTTTGGAGCCGTAGTGCCTTTTTTTGTGTGCATTGCCCTTGCTGGCCGTGTTCACTCCAGCTGGCCGGCTCCTGAGTAACCAATCCAAAAGGAGCCTGGAGGGAGCGATGGGAAGGGATCAGACAGCACCCATCTGCTGCGAAGGAGACTGTTTTTGTGTGCAGAGGACCTCAGCCTGTCACGTGCTGAGAGAACAGATGGCAGCCTTCGTCATTCACCGTTAACGCTTCCAACGCCAGCTGCGGCGGCAGCACACCGCCCCCTTGGGAAACTCACAGTTATTAAACCAGGAAGGGCCGAGCTGATTGCGAGAGTGCACAAGATTTGTGTCTCTGTACCGTAAGGTTTGTTGAGGTGCCTTCTCCGAGCAAACAAAGCAATGAAACGACAGGACTGGCAGCACTTTGTAGAGATAAACAAATGGTTGTGGCCCGTGGGATCTTTATAGGTCAGCTTCTAGACACCAGGGAGGGACCTATTCTTAGCAAAGGAGGGACGGGGAAAACAGCGCAGATGTTAAAGGCCGCCTCTCTCCCGGCTCACCGGGCCCAGCGCCTGTGCCCAGCCAGCCCGAGCGCAGGAAATGTGTTTTCTCTGCGTGAGCCCTGGCGCCACCTGGATTGAAGAAAATCCAAACGTGTCATGTCCAAACATTTCATGTGTTACAGATTTTTGAAGAGTAATAAACTTAAAAAAAATAGCCCTCAGGTTTTCTACATGATCAGGGCGGTTTACATAAGTGAGCTTCTGAGAGAATACTGACAGCTGGTAGGCTAGGCAGTTTAACAGAAAACTCTAAACTTCTGGAGCTCTCCAAAGAGAAAGAAGAAAGAAGAAAGAAAAATAGTTAGAACGTGCTGCTGAGGATGCGAAATCGTTAAATCGGAAAGCTCCAGCACACACGCAGAGTCGCGGCCCGATTTCTAGCTTACCCTTTACCCGCGGAACCTGCAAGGGCCTGGGACGCCCGACACCGGCCTCCTCGCCTGCTCCCCTCCTGGCCGCCTCCTTGTCCACCAGACACGCCTGCCTCAGGGCCCTGGCACCAGCCATTCCCTCGTGTGGAAGCCCCCCTGCCGGTGAGAAACTCCTCACCTCCCTCAAGCCCTGGTCCAAACGGCACCTCCTCAAGGAGGCCCCGTCCGCCCCGACAGCCCTCCCAGGCATTCTTCCCCTGCTTCGTTATTTCCTCACACATTTACCAATTTCTCACCTACCGTAGGATTCACTTTCCGTTATGCTTATTGTTTCTTTATCATCTGCTGTCCCTTCGCACTCCGCGAGGACGGTCCTGCTTTGGTCACTGGCAGCTCCCAGCGTTCGGCGCAGTGCCTGGCACAGCACGCAGCCCACACGCATCTGAAGACTCAATGAGAGCGTGTTGCGCAGACTCACTGTCAGGGGTGGAGAAAATTCCGACAGCTTGCCATTCCGGGTGCAAACACTACATGCGAGGGTACCTTTGCCTCGTCCTCAGGTGTATTCCCTGGACTCCGCCGACTCTTTCCAGAGCTTCTACAGTCCCCACAAGGCTCAGATGAAGAACCCTATCCTGGAGCGCCTGGCAGAGCAGATCGCCACCCTGTGTGCCACCCTGAAGGAGTACCCCGCCGTGCGGTACCGAGGGTAAGGCCACGCACCGCCGGGGGGCTGTCCCCATGCCCCCTCTCACCTTCAAGTCCTGTGGTGACCGCCTCCAGAGGGTCAGGATTTGAATGTCAGGCAGGCACTTACAGTTATTCTTCCAGTGGTTTTGTTATTTTCTAAATTTTACTGTGAACATAGTAATACATACGGAAAAGAGCATGAAAGGCACGTATGTTCAGTTATGCGCACCTAAAATATGAACCCCTGTGTAACAGCAGGCCGGGTCTCCTAGAGTTTGTCATCTCCTCCTGACCTTTAAAAACAAACATCTTTGCAGAGGACGTTTCAGAGTAAGGTAAAAGAAAGAGAACGTTTCCCTGAAGGACACACTGCTCAGGTTTTAAGAGTCATCCACGTATCACTTACGTGCCGTGTGCTAAGTGCTGCGGGGACTCAGCCTGAGGACTCGGCCCGTGATCTGCACAGGCAAGTCAGGCCCCTGTGCAGCGAGGGCTGAGGGACAGGCGAGCCCGGCACCGGGGCACTCACAGTGGGGGGTGGGCCCTTCGAGCTGAGAGGGTCAAGATCAGCTTCAGACTAGAGGTGACATTGGAACTAGGTTTTTAAAGTCAGGTTTGGAGGAGAAGAGGGGCCTTTTCTGTGGACATGTGGCTGTTGCCATTGATACTAGCAAAAGTGTGGAGCGGGGAAAGCCAAGGGCAAGTTTGAGGAGGGTGGGGAGTCTAGCACAGTGTAGGTGCAGGGCACCTGGGTGAGACGGGGCCATTTCTGGAGGCCTCAGATGCCACCTTTGGTGTCATGTCCTTTAGAAGGCGCCACCTGGAAACTCTGGGGGGTGGGGTTGACAGGGCGGCCAGTGCGGTGCCGTGGAAGCGTGAAGATGGGAGTGTGAGCAGGAGTCAGGCGAGGAGGAAGTGTGGGCGGGGGTCGGGGCACTCTGAGAGGAGCAGGGGGGGCCTGAACCTGGAGTGCAAGGGTCAGCGTTCGCCCGTCCTGGCGCTGCATTGTTTGCTGGACACGTAGCCCTGGAAAAACGCCTTTCTCCGTCTGCCCCAGCATCGGGCCTCCCTCTGCTATTAGTGTGCACTGACAGAAGCCTGGTGGAAGTTAAAGAATGGGGGCGGAGGCCATCTCCCCGGACAGCGGGACAGCGTGGTGGGAGGTTCCAGCGCATTGGTGGTGGTGGGGGGGGGCGGGCACTGAGTACTTTAGCCCCGAGCCAGGCCAGGTGGCAGGCAGCAGCCTCCCACTGTGTGCAGCTGGGCGGGGCCCCAGGAAATGCTGTCAGGCTGAGCCCCATGGGGTAAGGTTCAGAGGTTCTCACTTACACCTTCTGGCTCTGCCTGCAGAAAATGTCACTTGGTGTCAAAACAAGACCCAGGGGAATTTGAATTGAGGGAAGTGAGGACCAGGTGGGTCAGGCTCACACGGCCGATCGGCCGATCGTGGGAAAGGGGTGGTGGTCAGGACCCTCTGCTGACCTGTGGTTGTTTATCTGAAGCTGCTTGGAAAGACTACCTCTGTTTTGGCTTCCATAGTTAAAAAGGAACTAGGAAATCACTTGTGTGTTCCAGGCACTGAGCTAAGTATTTTGTTCTGGGCGTCCTTTTTAATTGTACATGTAACGTGTGAAAGCCTTCTCACTGCCAAAGAACGGAGCAGGTGAAGCTCACGCCTCCCTCGACCTTGTCCGCGCCCGCGCCATCCCACCGTTCCCCCCCGAGGGCCGCTCACCTGTGTCACTTCTCCTTCGTCAGGGAGTACAAGGACAACGCTTTGCTGGCTCAGTTGATCCAGGACAAGCTCGATGCCTACAAAGCTGATGACCCAACCATGGGGGAGGTGAGGCTGGACTTGGACCACGTGATTCTTCCACCGAGTGACCCCTGCGCGGTGGCAGTCCGGGGAACAGCTCCGCTGCTCGCAGAGCAGGCGCGAGTGCCGCCGTTCCCGCCCGTGGGCCTCTGGCGGAGTGCTCAGGCCCGTGGGCCAGCTGCTTGAGGTTCTGTTCGGTGTTGCCAGGGTGACCGGCTTGTTTCTGTTCTCGGGGGCCTCCCCAGGCTTAGCGCTGAAAGCCCTGCGTCCTGGGAGCCCTCAGGAGTGCAGTATCAGCCCCAGAAGATGGACCTCGTTCACCAGTGTGGACGTGTGCTCGTGTGTGTGTGTGTGTGTGTGCCCATACAGAGGCTCATGTGACCCCACTGCAGTCTGACACAGAGTTTCTCCCCATCTTGGCTCTAAAACCAGAAGTCCCACGTCCTGGGAACCCGCTTGGTCGCAGGCAGACTGCATGGGGGTCGCCCCTTTGTCGCGGAGCCTGGGCGGTTCTGTTCTTTATAAGTTCACTTCGGGCCCCCGCCACAGTTTTGAATCTGCCTCCAAGGACCCTCTTGGTGAAATAGACACGTTGGATTCTCTCTCGAGTGGCGTTTACTGCCATTCTTATCAAGTGGCAAATGGACTGTATTCGGTGCCATTTTACTGGGTTTTCCCTCCGAGTCGCTTCCTGCTGCCCCCTCTTACGGGAGGGGCTACGCTACTTTGGGGAAGGCAGCACTGGATGGAATGGCTAGTGCAAGTTCCCCGTGTCCTTCCTTCTAGGGCCCAGACAAGGCTCGCTCCCAGCTCCTGATCCTCGACCGCGGGTTCGACCCCAGCTCCCCCGTGCTTCATGAACTGACTTTCCAGGCTATGAGTTACGACCTGCTGCCTATTGAGAACGATGTGTACAAGTAAGTGCGTGCACCCAGAGGGACCGCAGCTTTACAAACGAACCCGAAGCACCCCTGGTGTGTCCTTAGGGTGTCATTAATCCTAGGAAAAGCAGGTGCATGGACACTCTTGCCAAGAAGCCTGCAAGCTCTCTTGTAAGTTCCCAAAATCCACATGGCATTTCTGTCCAGGAGCTTAGACCCCTTTTCTGGAGAACAAGAACTTCACTTCGTAGCTCACTTTATCTCAGTCCATAGCCTGCTTGGATGTGGCAGCACGTTGATTTGGGCCTACTCAGAGTTGAATCTTCCTACTTTTAGATCACCAAATATAATGACAAAATATACCAACAGGAGTTTCTCACTCCAGTTTATTTGCAGAGGAGCTGTTTTCTTTTTTATAAACACTTTCCTGCCCTGGCAGCTATGGCTGAGTGGATTGAGTGCTGGCTGGGAACCAAAGGGTCACCAGTTCAATTCCCGATCAGGGCACATGCCTGGGTTGCAGGCCAGGTCCCCAGTAGGGGGCACCTGAGAGGCAACCACACACTGATGTTTTTCTCCCCCTCTCTTTCTCTCTCCCTTCCCCTCTCTCCAAAAATAAATAAAATGAAATCTTAAAAAAAAAGTAAACATTTTTCTTGGTAGCAATCATTAGAAACTGTTTCTAAAAACATTTTTTATTTGGAAACAGACTGCGTTGTTTTCATGTGATTTATTTTACAACGTTGTTGGTCATAAAGATCATGGCTTCAAAGTGAAAGTTCTAAGAATATGAGTGAACCTCTGCGCTTCTCCCCTGGGCACCTGTAACGCTTGCCTTCCTGCAGATGTTCACAGTTTCACAGGTCGTCGTAGGCTGAGGGCCTGTCGTGGGCAGCTGCGAAGAGGCTGTCAGGCACGACGCACTGGAGGCGGGCACCCAAGTCCTTTCTGGGAGGGGGACAAAACATGATCTTCGTCCCTTATAAGTAACTCCGAACCAGGTGGCTCAGGTGGTGCTCGCATCAGCTGACCCTGAGGAACCTAAAACAGAACTTCAGGTCGGTTGACCTTGAGTAGAGCTTTGGGCCCCCTGCCCAAGGAATCGCAGCCTTTACTGCTCACCCGGCAGCGGCAGACGGCATGGAGCTTGTGGACTCGTTCCGCGCACGCGCATCTGCCGAAGGCCATGAGCCCTTGTTTGCTGTAAATCAGAGGGGACTTGGATGAACTCTGTGGGGACCCCCCTGTAGGTACGAGACGAGCGGCATCGGGGAGGCACGGGTGAAGGAAGTGCTCCTGGACGAGGACGACGACCTCTGGATAGCGCTGCGCCACAAGCACATCGCGGAAGTGTCCCAGTAAGAGCCTCTTTCCTTCCTCCGCCCTCCCTGGGGGGACCGTTTTCTCCCCCAAGTGCTGTTTCCGGTGGGCGTACTCTGGGCAGCTGCGGGGAGCGAGCTCTTTGGTGCACAGAATCACTGCCTTGGCAAGGCGCCAGCGTGCTCACCTATGCCGACAAGGCCCTTCTGACCTCTGAGCTGGGGCTCCACCAACCTCAGGGAGTTAGAAAACCCATTCTGTTGGGGAGGGGGGGGCCCTTAGGATTTTCGGAAAGCATTTGTAGCTCTCTCAGCAAAATGCTCTATAAACACTAAACATGTAAAGTGAGTCCGTTCTATTGAAAGATGCAGACGCCACGTGTGGTGCTCTCTTACGGAGCTGGTGGGATCATCCCTCCCGTTCACATAACTAAGAGTCCTGAGCAAGAACTGGGGTCTCTGTCCCCCCACCCCCCCACCCTGCTTTGCTTTGAAAGTGTTTCAAAATGTTTCCAATATCTAAACATTGTTACATGACCTTTAAACAATTCTGTTTTTACAAAAAGACACATTCTGCTACATTGAGCTGGCATACCCTCAGGAGATTTACAAGGAAGAATGAGAAAAGTAATAGTGTTGGAAAGCTCTGTTGCTTAGAAGTGGTCTCCACAATTTTGGGGTCACTCAGCTCTAGGGAAACGTGACTCACTAGTATTTAAATTCGTCTGTGCAGTAAATATGTACTGCATTGTACTAATGTGTATATTTTTCGACATATCCAAAAACGTAAATTTGAAAAGGATGACATAAAATAAACAAAATAGATGTCCTTATATTTTCTTCTCTCTTCTTGAATCATCTCATACACCCCACCCTGGAGAACCCTGGTTTAGAATATTAGAAAAACACTTTGGAAAATCTCCTAGAAAATCGCTTTAAACGCATACCTACCTTGCTGGCAGGAAAGGTCGCCGCATTTCCCTAAGGGGAGAACCTGGTGTTACTCCTGTGGCGTCCACACAGAGGCGCTCAGTGCTGCTTTGAAACCTCGCTGCCTCCTTCTGTCTTCCAGGGAAGTCACCCGGTCTCTGAAAGACTTTTCTTCCAGCAAGAGGATGAATACGGGAGAGAAGGTAAGCCGCACTGATGCCGCAGTGCCCTTTAAGCTGATCCCTGCCTTCTCTCTCGGGGCAGGGAGGACACCTCCCCGGCATCACACCAGTGAGCTGGGGAGGTCATAGTCCTTCCTTTATCAACTAGCATTTTGTCTTATTTTTGCATTCAAGATTGAGATCCGGAGCCTGTCTTTTGATATTTATAGAGAGCTTCTTTTTGTTACTTTTAGGATTCATATTGGCTATTTTGGATCATGATTCATTTTCAGCCGGAAGAACTGCGAAACCTTTTTTAGCTTGTGGAGAAATTAGAATTCATGACCTACCTTTCCTGGGCCTCTCCTCCTGGCCGTGTGTCAGAGGTGGCTTTCTCATCTTAGTCAAGGAAGATGCAGCCCTGATTTTGTCACTCCTTTGTCACAACCACTCAGCGACTTCCTGTTCCCAATGGATGCAAGCCCCCCCTGCCCACACGTCTCACAGCACCTGCACCATCAGGCTCCAGAGACTCTGGTCTCATCTCTGTCTCCCTCCAGAGTTCCATTCTCCACCTGTATCCCTTCCGCCTTGCCCCAGCCACACCTGAGTTCCTTACGGGCGCCTTGCCTTGTGAAATTCCGACCCTTTGCTCTAGTGTTTTGTTTGGGGGGGTGTGTGCAGGGAGTGGGGATCCTTCCCTCCTCCTCCCCAGACTAGTGAAGCCTTGGCTCTGGGCACACCCCCCTCTGGCGCCCCCAGGGAGCACCAGTCCACTCAGTAGGATGGTGGTTCCTCTGCTCCTTCAAGGCAGAAATTCTTGAAACTTCATTTTCCGGTCACTGTATCTCCAGCACCTGAAAGTGCCTGGCCTGCAGCAGTCATTCAGTGAACTTCTCTTGGACGAATGAGTGGGGTCGGGCGGGTCACCCAGTTAGAAAGCACGCAGACCCCTTCGCCTGTTGGGGCGCAGGTGCCAGACGGTTTTCACCTCTCCCTGCGGTCTGCCCATCGCACAGCTGCGGCCTTGCTGCTGGGACGAACGTGAACTTGATGCCAAGAGTGCTTGAGCTGAGGACGAGAGAAGCAGCGAGAGCTCTCCTTTCCTGGCAAGCGCTGCGCTCTCAGTAACTTTCCAGGCCAATAAGCAAGACACAATTGCTGGACGTCACAGTTCCGTTCTCCACCTGTGAGACAGTCATGGTGCATGGGTCAGTAATTTGTTTGAGCCAGAGGCCTGGCAGCCTAAACGCACATGACCTGGTGTTTAACAGCTCATTTTGAGGCTCCCAGAGCGCACTTGGGGGCCCCGGGCTGGCTGCTGGCCCGGCCTGCGCACACCAGGCTCGCAGACTCTCAGCTCAGGGCGCGGGCGTGAGCCCATCTGCTTCCCTTTCCCTTTCAGACCACCATGCGGGACCTGTCCCAGATGCTGAAGAAGATGCCCCAGTACCAGAAAGAGCTCAGCAAGGTATGGCAGTCCCAGACGATCGATTGGAATTGTGCGTGCAAACAGCTTCCAAAAGACGTCTCAGAGTCCCGCTGCACGAACCAATTCACTAACATCCGCGCATTTTCAGACCTCTTCAATTTTTATTCGGCCAAAATGGAGGCTGGGATAGACAGCTTATTTCCTGTTTTTTCTCTTTATCCTTCCTGTTCCTCTTCTCATGGCCCTCACCACGGGGCTGCTTGAGTGTTACCACGACATGGCAGCTGGCTCCCCAGACTGAGTGACAGAGAGAGAGAGAGAGAGATTGAAGGAAGTCACAGTGCCCTTTATGTCCTGATCTGGGATGTCACATGTCACTTCCTCCACACTGTTCGTTAGAAGCGAGTCCCTAAATCCAGCCCACACTCAAGGACAGAGGAACTAAGCTCCTCCCCCTGGAGGGAAGGATATCAAAGAATTGGGGGACACACTGTGAAGCCATCACACACCCTGCCCCAGGAAGGGTTCCTTCTTCCTCTGGCCTCTTTTGCACTGTGGTCTGTCCCTGATGCAGACACCGCCCACAGTACCCGCGTCATTATGGATGAAATGAGACATTCACACGGACTACCGAGTCCAGTGGAGGAAAAGGGACAGCGTGGCTTTTCTCTCAAGGGGAGCAAAAGCCTTTGTCCTTGCTTCAGTGAGCTTTTATTGTCTTACTGGGCACATTACATGAAGGTCCTCATTGACTACACACAGGTTCGCTGTAGGTGGTTACCTTTTACAGACAACAAAGGAGCCAGTGCCGCTAATCACATCACAGAAGAGGGATATTTGCAAATAAAAAAGGAAAAAGTGGTCGAACCGGTCACACTCATCCTAGGAAGATTTAGCATGGATTTTAGGAAGTTACAATGAGCACTTGCTGTCTCAAATCAGGGTGAGGGAGTTTTAGCAAGAGCAGGACTCAGAGTGGCTTTGGTACAAATGCAGGCCTGATTCCCCACAGGAGAACCCATTTGTGGGCATGGGGCCTGTGCATCTCCGAGTGGGAGCTGGGCCCATGCCACGCAGAACGGTCTCCTGCACGACCCTCTCTCCTGACGCACAGATCTCCCTACCTTGTAGCGTTTACGCACCGGCCTGCACACGCTTCCTCTCCTTCATGAAGCTGGGGGCGCCTCAGTGCCCAGCCCGGTGTTTGTGCATCACAGGGGCTTGGTGGATGTTGCTCAGGTCCATGAGTAACTCCTTGATCACAAACTCTGCTCTTTCCCAGTATTCGACCCACCTGCATCTTGCTGAGGACTGCATGAAGCATTACCAGGGCACCGTGGATAAGCTCTGCCGAGTGGAGCAGGTAGGACCGTTTCCTTCTTTTCCTGCCATGCCCATTTACCCAGCTGAATTTTAACCTCTGACCTTGAACATTCTGCAGAATTGTCACAGGTGGGCACAGGTAACCAGGTTCTTGATGATTGGGGCAAAGAATTGAACTGAACACCTAGAGTTTAGAGCAGAGAACATGGGAGCAGGCCAACTCCAAGCAGAGATTGACCTCATGGGCTGGAGGGACTCTGTTCTTGCAGGGCGGATCCTTCCTGGCTAGTTTTGGCAGGCTTTTACTGCACGTGTACAAGTAGTTGTGTTACTTTAAAGCTACTGCGCATGTGGTCTCCCATGATTTTCACTGGTTGGCCTCCAGGGAAGGGGGTCCCCCTGTACTAGGTTCGCCTTTCCCATCACCAGAGAATTATAGGTCTCCATGACAGAGATTGGTGCAAAGGAAAGGATTCTTTTATTCAAGTTATACAGACTTAAGAGTAATGACTTAATGTTTTCATCAAAATCCCAAGGGCCCTTAAAACACCCGTAAAAACACACACAGTCCTTCCTTCCCCCCTTTGCCCGGTCTGGGGTACCACATCTCAGGAAAAGAAACAGAAGTCCGTGGCTCAGGCAGTCCCTTTCATAGCTGTTTAGCATACCTATGAAACCAGTTCAAGGTTATAGACGTGTTAAATGACCGTGCCAGAGGTGAGCTGCACAGCTGGTGCTGTGCAAAACAGCTCAGTGGCCCTGTTCCATGTAGCCCACTCCTCAGCTCAGACTTGTGGGGGTGAGGACACCCCATATTTTTAATATTCCCTGGACACCCTGAGTTCTGGGCCCCACTACAGATCCTTCTTTTGGGCGCCCCCTGGCTGCACCCTCCTACAGAATCAGGAAACAGACCTGGGAAAGCCCACTAGATGGTGCGTCTCACCTCTCTGGAGCCAGCGCCGTGCAGCCCTCAGCGGGGGGGACTGGGCTGGCCTGGGCGGCTGTGTCATTCGGGTGTGCGTGCCTGGCTCTCCACGGGTCGGAGCTCTGCGTGGGCAGGGCCAGCCGAGCCCTACGTTCTGACCGCACTTCCTCCTGCTGTGGCCACACCGGCCTCAGAGCCCCACGGCTGACAGAGGACGGTGCAGCCGCAGGTCAGAAATTTGCCCACAGACTCACCAATCACAGTTCGGACTGCAAGCTGGGGGTTAGGATTCGAGTTCTGTCTCTGTCTCGGACTTGTCTGATGTGCCCGTTTCTCCCTTCATGTCCCCCGCCTGCAAAGGGAAGCGGCAAGGCTGCCACGACTTCAGGACGGTTGTGCGGAGGCGCTGCGTTCTCCAAGCGTGATACCAGCACTCAGCTGGGGCCAGCTTCTAAGGGGAGAGAGGGCATTAAACGATCCCTTTTCACAGGAAAAAACAGCTCAAGTTCTCAGTGTGACGCTGAGGTTCGAATCTTCTGGTTTCAGAAGATTCGAACAGCCTCCCTTCGAACAGGACGGCAGCCGTTGCGGTTTCTGCGTTTGGAAAGGGAAACCTGGAGCTTCTTTCTCACCGATGCTCTAGGACACCGTGCTGGTTCCCCTGGTGCCGGGGGCGCGGCGCCGGGAGAGTGGGGTCGCCTGGCTGGGACCACCGCGACCCCGCCGCGGGCTCCAGGCGTTCTCGGACCAGCAGTTTTCTGGGAGCTGCCGCCTGTCTGGACCATCACCAGAAACGGGGCCAACGTGGCGTGTTTTCCGCAGGACCTGGCCATGGGCACGGACGCCGAAGGCGAGAAGATCAAGGACCCCATGAGAGCCATCGTCCCCATTCTGCTGGATGCGAATGTCAGCACCTACGACAAAATCCGCATCATCCTTCTCTACATCTTTCTGAAGAACGGTAGGAAGGGTGGGCCGCCGGAGAGGGGCAGCTGGGAGAGGCAAAACCAGGCGAGAAGTAGTTGAAAAGACATGACAAGGGTATTTAAACTGTGCTGCAGGCAAACCCGTGCCCACTGGAGGCCGCGCCCCCCGTAATTCTAGGGTCAACAGTGGCGTGGACGTGCAGCCGAGGACAGGGCGGGCAGCTTCCCGGCCCCTTTATCAGAGCGCGTCTGCCTGATGCTTGTGACTCGCACCACACTTGTCGTCTGTGCCTTTGAGTAACAGTTTTACCCCCATCGTGGTTGCCCACGAGTGTCCTCTGCAGAAAGATGGGCACAGAGACTGTCTTGTCCATGCTGACGCGGGTGTCGGCCCAGGCTGGCAGGGGTGGCTGAGAAACAGGAGAGCGAGGAAAACGGAGACCGTGGGGGTAGCGCAGGTGGTCACGGCCCAGGAGGACGGGGCGGCGGGAGTGGACTGGGCGTCTTGAGCTTGTCCTCATCTGACGGTAAAGTTGACGCAGTGAACAGACTCACTTGCCCTAACCCCGAGGGGGAGTGGGGATGCTCTCCCCGCCCCACGCCACACAGCGATTGGCTCTGCCTCCGAGTGTGTGCCGGGCGCGGTGGTGGGTGCGGTGACCGCGGGTGCGTCCCCTCAGGCATCACCGAGGAGAACCTGAACAAGCTGATCCAGCACGCGCAGATCCCCCCGGAGGACAGTGAGATCATCACCAACATGGCGCACCTGGGCGTGCCCATCGTCACGGACGTAAGGGGCCAGCCTTGCGGCGGGGCGGGGCTGGGGGGCAGCAGAAGGGAAGCTGGTGAGCAGTGTAGGGTACACACAGTTACCGCTGAGAGAGAGAAGGCAGGGAAAGTCAGAGGACTAAAGAGAGGTCAGTAAAATCGGGGTTTAGCGCCGGGAGCCCAGGCGTGCACGCTGGGAGTCCGCGGTCACTAAAGCTGAGCTGCTTCTGGGAACCAGCCCACGGAAGGAGTCAGACCAGCTTCCTCCGGTCAGTCTGGCTCTGCCTTGGACAGTAGACGCAGCCGCTTCTGTGAGAAGCACCACTGAGCGCCCAGCGGTCTTGTCGCTTTGCGTTGATGACTCGAACCGAGTCACGGCGGGTTGTGTGGGAGGCCCGGCCGCACAGTGTGCTCTGGGAGCGGCCCACGCTCCAGGGCGAGGAAGAGGCGTAAGCGCCCGGCAGAGCACTTGGCTGGCAGCCTCGCTAGTAGGGACCCCCGGGGCGTGTTCCCCCTGGAGGCAGTCGGCTCGGGCCTGCGCTAGTCAAGCTGGAGTTGCAGACACGCTCCTTTGGGAACCTTGGAGCCAAAGGCTTTGTCCTGGAGCCACAGCTGGCATTTTGCGACCGATGTTCGCAGGAGGGACAGAGATGAGAAGGGAGATGGTTTCTTCCATGCATCCTGTGCCGTTGAAACAAAATCAAAGACTAGGTCGTACCCGAAGTAGTGTTTTCTCCTGTAATGAACCACCAGCAAAATAGTTTTTAACTACCTGGATTTTTTTTTAACGGCACTCACATTCGACCCTCATGTGCCGTTCTTCACGGCTTTGAAGAGCATTGCTCCAGGTCCCTAAAAGAGGCGTAAGTCCCGCTTTCCCAGGGAAGCCGTCCCCCACTCAGTCTTCGCGCACGCTGCCTCTGTGGGGGGCGTCCTCGGGGCGGGATTTCCAGAGGCTGCCTAGGGCCCGCGTGGCCCCGACCCAGGCTAACCTCGGTGTCGTGTTTGCCTTCAGTCCACGCTGCGCCGCAGGAGCAAGCCAGAACGGAAGGAGCGCATCAGCGAGCAGACCTACCAGCTCTCACGATGGACCCCGATCATCAAAGACATCATGGAGGTCAGTGATGGCGGGGAGGGAGGGTGAGGAGGGCCAGCTGGGCCCAGGGCCCTCCACTTGGAGGCCCAGACACTTGCGGCTTCGCCAGCTATCAGGTGGTGGTAACACCCAGAGGACTTGCATCCAGGTCTCCAGAGCTCTCTCAGGCCTCATAGCACGTCTTGTCCTGAGAGCTTATGGAGAACAGTCCCAAGACTCCCCGGTGCAGACCCCCAAGACCCATACGGTCTAGCCCCTATTCGAGACCCCTTGATGGTCTCACGCCTAAAGGACCCACTCGCACCACAGCATCCAAAGGTCCGATGAGCCACGAGTTTCACGCTGAGGTGTGGCTGTGCCGCCCTGCCTGCCTTCGGTGTCCCCTCGGGTCTCACTGTTCCACACGCCACCCGGCCCGTCTGACACCCAGCCCCACAGAGGCCCCTGGGACTCCTGCGGCGTATGTCCAGGGGGCTCTGTACGTGCACGTATGCCGCTTGGTGTTTTGGGTCATGTTTCTATGCCTCGGTCCTGCGCCCTCAGCCGCCAGGTCGTCTGGCCCCGTGGCGTGTGCGTAGCAGTTGTTTTGTATCTGCACAGTGGCTGCCCCTCCCACCTCTCCTGTAGATCAAAGAGACCCTGCCTAGAGTCCCACCTGCTAGGACTTTGGGGCGGGGCTGGAGACATCTGTCCAATCCCCACACTTGATGGGTGGACGGGACTGGGTCCCGCGGATGAAGGGACTTGCCCAGGATCACTTCGCTAATTCATAGCAGACCAGGTGTTCACACTGAGTTGAATGTTCTGATGCATACACTGTAAACGTATGTAGTGAGTCAGCTTCCTGTTTTTAAAACCCACAAACCGAAAGGACGAGTGAACATGAGACGGCGAGAAACGACTGCTTTGCACGGTGCAGTCGATCAGGCCAGCCCGTCTCATCGCCTCCTCTGTTCTCTGCTCCCTTTCCCTTCCCCTCCTTCCCAGCCCCCCAAAAGGCATGTGTAGGCTTCAGGCTGTAGTCATTAGGAGGGTGTCAATGTCTAGGCAGCAGGAGGTGGGGAGCTGGAGTCCACCCACCAGGCAATTAGCCCCTGGGAAAACCGAGGGCGGAAAGCGTTCCCTTGCACGCGAAACTGCCGGTGCCGCGTCTCTACAGGACGGAGGCTGAGTGTCAGGGATTTATGGGACAGAGTACAGCGCAATCTCACATGGAATATAAGGAGGGAGAAGAAAAGAATCGGAAGGGAAGCAAGAAAAATCAGTGCAGTTTTTTTTAACTTGCCTTAAAGAGCAAAACTGTAGACGTACGGCGCACCCTCCCCTCACCGAGCGCTGCCCTCGGCACCGGCCTGGCAGCGAGCGGGGCAGGGCTCTGGCTGTGACAAAGCTGGCCGCGGTTTTCGCTGCGTGACTTGTTCTTCCAGTTGTCCTACCTGGGTCCCCACCGTCCCTTCCCCAACAGGTGGCACAGCTAACAGCAGTCTCTTTTCTTGCCAGGACACTATTGAGGACAAGCTCGACACCAAGCACTACCCGTATATCTCTACCCGCTCCTCTGCCTCCTTCAGCACCACTGCAGTCAGGTAGGTGAGAGTCCCTGAGCAGGCGAGGGGGCAGGGAGCGGGACCCACTCAGGCTGGACGGCAGCTACTGAGCAGTCCCGCCAGCGGGCTCCTGAGGGCAGTCAGGACGAGCCCATGAGCCTGGAGTGGGGCGTCACCAGCCCCAGGAGGGCGCCCGCGGGCGCTCTGTGACGTGCAGTTCCCAGGACTCACTTTAGGACCCTTGCCTCCGCCCCCACCTCCGTGCCTGCCACCTTCTCTCCTGCCCCCTCCCCCTGTCTTCACTGCCGGGCCTCCTCCTGGGGGTTGGAGGCCTGCGAGGCCTGCGTAACGCTGGGCACCCCTCACCCCGGCAGTGCAGGCCCAGTGTTTGTTGCAGAGTTGGAGTAAATACAAAATCCCAAGCAGCGCTCCAGGCAGGCTGGCGGGCGATGGCAGGAGGTCGATCGCTCAGGCAGCGAGGGTGACTGTGATGTCCCCCGCGTCGCCCCCCTCGGGCCCCAGGGCCTCTGAGCTGCGGAACGGGGCCCTGCTGCGGCCGTAGGTCAGGATGAAGGGCACAGAGTTCCGAGCTGTACAGAGGAGACTTGCTCTCCTCGTTTCGATCTGTGTTCTCCATTCTCTTAACCTGGACAAGGTGAAGGTCTGTTGAGGAAGCCCAGTGACAGAGGGGTCACCTCTTCTGGGAAGCCTTCCCCAGTGGCGCCCGGACAGCGCTCAGCGGCCCTGCTCTGCGTTTGTCACCGAGCGCAGTCAGGGCCTGCTTCCTTCTGCCTGCCCTCCGCCCACTCACTCCACTCGGGTTAAGCCATGAGCCTTGGTGTGCAAGGGCTGTGCCTGCCGTGGGCTGGCCTCCCGGGGCCGGGGCAGCCTGGCCCCGCGGGGCTCTCGGTGTGCATCGGTGCGCTGCAGCCAGGCCTTGGACTCGGTCGCTGTCCCCCGTCAGCAGAGTCTCTCCCCCAGACGGGCCAAGAAACACGTACACCGGGGTAGACGCCCGGACGAGCATCGTGCCGGGGGAGCTGACCTGAACCGGTCTGCTTCCGCGTGTTCCTAAGAGAGTAACTGGGTCACGGTCACGGCCCCGGCACGCAGAGTGGTTCTCCTCCAGGCCGCCGGGGCGCTTGATGTTTTGCACTGCGGCTCATTTCGCAGCACTTAACTGTGGTCAGAGTGTGCAGGGCAGTGTGTAAACGAGTCACGGAGGTTTGGAGCAGTGAGTAGGGAAGTGCAGACGAACATCATTAACCTCTCCACCCCCCCACTCTCCCCAGCGCCCGCTACGGGCACTGGCACAAGAACAAGGCCCCCGGGGAGTACCGCAGCGGCCCCCGCCTCATCATCTTCATCCTGGGAGGTGTGAGTCTGAGCGAGATGCGCTGCGCCTACGAGGTGACCCAGGCCAACGGCAAGTGGGAGGTGCTGATAGGTGAGTGGGCGCGCTTTCTAGAGGGGAGGGGCCGCTTCGCCGCGCTATGGCTCCATTCCACGCTTTGGTGTTCCGTTCTGTCTTGGACTGTTGCTATTGCCAGACTTAGCCTCTGGCAAAAGCTAAAGGGGCGAAGGGTTCCCCCCTCCTGTCTGCACTGTCTCTGGAGGAGAGGCAGCTGCGTGCGGTGCGCAGTGCCTGAACTCAGACCCCACCGGCCCCGGGCTCACTTTCCGCCTGCCGCTGCGCCCAGGGTCCCCTGGGGCACGTGCCCCGCCTCTGCAGGCTGCCACCTCCTTGTCCAACCAGATGGGTCTGAGAACACCCACCTCCAGCCTCCAGCTAGGCCTGAGGCGGGACTTGTCCGTGTCCTGGCATCCGTGGAGAGAAGGGGACTCTGACCCCGACCTTTATCCCTGGGTCGGAGTCGGGCAGACACTGCCCAACACGTCAGCCTGACTGCTGGGCTCTGCTAAGGGCACCCCCTGCCTGGCTCTCCTACTTTCTGGGTCGGTCACACCCTTTCTGGTATTTCTTGGTGGCTTTCCAGAGGACCCCAAACAGCTGTACGAGCTGACTTGCTGCAGCAGGCGAGTTCCCTCCGTTCTCCACGCCCGTAGGGGCTTCTACCGGTTCTAGGGCTGGAAGAGAAAAGTGAGCTGGGGAGAGCCTTGCTCTCTCCAGGTGTTTTCCTCCTTGTCCCATCTGTCCCCCAACGAAATGGAGCAGCACTCGCCTGGGCGCCTCTCGACTGTAACTGGCCAGAGGCTGTCCGCACGTACCGCCCCGGCGGGTCCTGCACCGTCCCCTTATCTCAGTAAGACGTCTGTCGGTTTCGTGCCTCTGCTTCGGAGGGACCAAGCACAGCGCCCCCGAGGCTCTCAGAGGGAGCAGGGTCTACAGGCCAGTCCGTGTGGCCGTTGCTGGGTGTCTCCAAGATGGACCTGGCACTGTCCACCGCCTCCTAGGTGCCACCGCTCAGCGGGGAGATGGGCGTCCTTCCTCCCCTCCCCACTCCCTGAGCTTCCCGTCTGGCCGCCGTTTCTCCCTGTCCTGTTTCTCCCTCTTTGTCACGCAGGCCCCAGGACGAAGCTCCCCGAGTTCCCTGCCCGCATTCGTGTTGCATGTGTGTGTTGCATAACCCTCAGCTCAGACGCAGCTGGGCGGAAGCTGTCAGAGCCGGGCTTGGGGGTAACCCTCCTTCTTCCGCTTCGGCCCTGACCCGAAGTTCCCCGCTGGGGGGTGGGAGCCCCGAGGGAGAAGGGGGCCCACAGACTCACGGAGGGCCTGGCTCCGGCAGCCGACGTCCGCCGGGTGGCCTCGCCGGCTTCGTGCACGCCAGCCGTCCTTGCCGTGCGCGTGTGCATGGGCGCGTGTGCATGGGCGCGTGCGAGCGCCTCGCTCTCTCACACCTCGCCGGCTGCATGAACGCAGGCCTGACGTGGCATGCTCCCGGGACGTACCTTTGTTCAAGCAGTCAGCTGGCCTCTGTTCTCCCGCAGGTTCTACTCACATTCTCACTCCCACCAAATTTCTCATGGACCTGAGACACCCCGACTTCAGGGAGTCCTCTAGGGTATCTTTTGAGGATCAGGCTCCAACAATGGAGTGAGAGCCAAAGAAACAAAGTAAAAGCAGCTTATTACAGAAAAGAAACTCTTCCACTCAGAAGGGTTTTCTTTGATTATTATTCCGTCACTCTTTTTTATTTTTTCCTTTTTAGTTTATTATTTATTTGATTTTTCTTTAACAAGAAAATGCTTGCAGTTCTTAACACCGATTGAAAATGTGTCCGATGCTGCCTTCACACACCCTGCCGCGGGGGCCCCCAGGCCGTAGCTGCCCGCTGCTCAGTCGTGCCGTAGCTGCCCGCTGCTCAGTCGGCAGTACAGCCGCTGGGTCTCGTCCCCGACACGAGAATAACCGCCATGAGCAGCGGGGCTGGGAGTTGAGGGATGCCAGAGGTCCGGCGCCTGAGCCTGAGGGCTCGGGGGCCAGTGTGTGGGCACCTGGAAGAGAGCGCAGCGCGTCCTGGTCGGGACGCGGGGCGGGCACTTCGAGAAGGAGGCCGGCAGGCGTCCGAGGGGCGGCCTTGTCCGAGAAGGCAGGATCCCCGTGGAGTCGCCCGTGGGCCCTGGTCACAGGAAGGCTGGAAGGACAGCGTCAGAATAGACTCTAAAGCAGTGGCAGTTAGGCAAGCAGATGTCTCCTTCTGGGGACAGGTACTTATCCTGAGGAACAATTTCTAAGGGGTCATGGGGTCACAAGCCACCATGTCCTTGGTGAACTTCAGCTGTCCAGGGAGGAGCCCATGTCTCATGTTCCTCTGGGGCAAACAGCACTTACTAGTCATTTGCTTTCTCAGTAATTGCTTTTATTTTCATTCTCCTGAGTCGAGTAATCACACCCTCCTCTCCCCCGGAAGCCTCCTGGTAAGGTCTGAGCGCCTTCGGGGAGGAGTCTCTGCTCTTTAAAGAGCGGCTTCTCTCCCCCACCGCGCTGTGCCTCATCTCAGTTGCCCCAGCACCTGCTGCCTGTGGGCAGGTCATCCAGATGTCATTCCTGCCCTCGCTCTCTCCTCTCTTCTTCCCTCCGTCATGCCTGCCGGCACCCTCCTCTGATGAGCTTCAGTGGCAGATCGCTACAGAACTCCACTGTGACATCAGTCGGGCCTTAGCCTCGTTACCCGCTCTGTGAGGAGGCCACATTTCGTGTGCCTGACGTCACACACTCCATCGACAATGGACCCTGAAAACAGCCCCTCCCCTTAGGCTGAGGTGTGGCCCGGTGGGTCTCAGAACATGAGTCACCTGGGAAGAGTGGGGACTGCAGACTGCGGAGCACAGGGAGGCTGGGTTGTAGGGTCCCCAGGCTTCCCCCCACTCGCGCATACTCCCCGGGGACCTCGGAGGAAGGGTCCATCGGAACCTTGGCTGGGAGGCACAGAGGGGCTTGTGTATAGGAAGGGCGTGCGCTCGTCTGCAAGGACTCACTCTAGAGGTCAGGCCGTTTACCTCCTTCTCTTTCCTTCCCTGGGCAGAGGCTCCCCTGGGCAGCAGAGAGGTGGGAAATAGCAGGTGGCCATGAGCCAGGGCCTGATGCCCCCTGGGCCTCCCATCCTGCCCAGGCTGCCTTCCCAAAGAAGGCCGGGTGGCGCACAGTGAATAGAAACGGCCCCTGTTTGGGAGCCCTTTGGTAGGCTGGTAGCCAGAGCTGTCTGGCTCTGTGTACAGGTGGCCGGCGGGTGGGTGGCACTTAGCCGGAGATGTCCTTGGAGACTCAGAAGGACAGATACTGAGTCGAGGCAGCCGCAATGGCAGGCCACTTGCAGGTCTGAAAGGATCACAATCCCAGACCCCACGGGCTCCTGCCAGGCCTCAGTCGGGGTCCCGCGTCAGAAGAAGCCTCTCCTTTGCAGGCTGGTTTCCTTTGTTTTAGGCTCCATCAGCAGAGAGGGTCTCAGCGGGCATCAGGGCAAAGGGAGCACAGAGACTCTGGTGGTACATTTGTGGCTTCTGAAAAGCTTTGTTGGATTTTAGAGAGTTCAGGTAAGAGAAAGCGAGGCCCAGGGCCCTGGTACCAGGCAGGGCAGAAAGCGGGTGAAAACCCGACCCCCGCCCTTCGGCTGTGATTGTCCAGGTGACCACGGGCTAGGACTGTGCGGAGCGTCGGAGCCGGGGTTGTCTCCTCCCACGCGCTGGTACTCGCAGTCATGTGGCTCTCAAGACAAGAGGCGTTTTCCTGCTCAGCAGGGAACGAGTGTCCCCCACAGGCCCTGCGCTCGGGTACCTGTGCATGGCTCCGTTTCTCCCGGAGCTGAGGCCGGCGCCCCAGGTCTGGGTTGGAGGGCAGGTGCCACAGCCTCCCTGGAACCCCCGCCAATCACTCCTCTCTTCAGATTGTCCAAATACGAAATCCGTTCATTAGGTCTTGCCTCCGCGCTCTGGGTGAGGTTTTGAAAGTGCTGATCGTCAGGAGGCCGCCAGGGGTCGTGAGTGAGGGCTGGCTGAAAGGCGCGGTGAGCGCTGGTGTGCCTTCGGCGCTCGCACTGGGGAGAAGGTTTTGGTTTTCTGAATATTTTGCCTTATTCCGGATTGGGGTGAGACAAGTTTCATTTTTCAGTGGGACTGAGATGGGAATCTGAATTCAGAGCCTATACCCATTGCACATCTGTAGACAGCCTTTGACTCTCTTCAGGAGTAGTAGGCAGATGGGTAAGGTCTTAGAAATGGGTGTGCTTCGGGGGACAGGAGCGTCGCAATAACACCCAGGGACGTATTGCTGACCCCCGAGTCGCGTTTGCAGGAGGAGCCGCGGGTGTGCAGAATAACGAGTCAGTTTTAGAGCTCGGGGATGTGGCGATCGGTGAATGAGAAGCAGCAGTGACAGGTGGCTGGGCTTGGACTACAGAGGATGGGATGCTGGCAGAAACCTCTCACACCAGGGAAGGCGCTCCGGGCTGTCTGCTGGTTTGGACTGACAAGGACGGTCCAAGGCCTGCGGCCCCAGCGGTCGAGGGCCAACTGAGCACGTAGTGGTCGAAGGCGTAGGGACCCCGGTATGCGGGACCACACCCCACCAGCCGGCCAGAGCCTCGCCTTCCCTGCCCGCCCTCGCCCTCGGGGTGGAAGTCTGGCATCCCGAGGTCTCTGTGCCCCCCCTCCCAGGAAGGCTGTTCCCTGGGCCGCATCTCCAGGGAGGCACATTTTCAAGTACGGATTGCTTTCGTTCAGTTCTCTGCCACCGGGACCTCTTTCTTTGAAGCCCGCCGCTGCATGTGCGGGGGCCTCACGCATACATGCACACGAGTCGCTTCTGTTCTGTTTGAGTGAGTCCATGTCCCACCCACACGGTCCATGCATCTTTTTTTACTGCACTTACTAGATCTCTCTCTCCTTGCAAAAAAAGGACTTCATTTATTTTCATTTCTTATTTTTGCAGTAGAAGTCTATCTAATTCCATTAGCCTAAATTTTTGCAAGCATTTCTAATCTCTTACAATGCACGGTGTCTGCAAGGTAAGGCCTCAGGTACCCCGGTCCCCTCCCTTTCACACCTGAGGTCCCACCCACCACGGCAGTGCCAGCCAGCTGGCTCCAGAGGTCAGTGACTTCCCCCAGGGCGTTCTGCCCGTGGACTTCCTACCATGCACCACTCTTCCCACACACAGGCCCTTCGTAACCCTGCCGTCCCCCACCTTGTCCCCTGCCCTGTGGTGTGGAATTCCTCCCCCTGCTTCACCTTGGAGTTCACAATGCAGCTGCCCTGTCCCCTGTCCCCCGTCCCCCGGCAGATGGCGCTGAGCCCCGCGCAAGGGGCACGCTCCTTCCCTGGTGCAGCCTGGGACCCTGCCTGAGCCGGAGGGTGTGTTTTGTGTACCCGCAGCCCCCAGATGTCTCCCGGGCCTGTGGGGGCTTGACCTCAAGCCCCAACTCCCAGCCCCCTCCTTGCTTCCACTGACCAAAACCAGGGTGGCGGGGGGAACGGGCACACATCGGGGAGTCCAGAGGAGCAGGGAAGGAGAAAGTGCCAAACCAGAGCCGGTGAGCTCACTGTCTTTTCTGCCTCCCCCAGGATCCACGCACATTCTCACCCCACAGAAACTGCTGGACACGCTGAAGAAACTGAATAAAACAGATGAAGAAATAAGCAGTTAAAAAATTAAGCCACCCCTCCCAAAAGCAAGCCCTCCTCCCCCAGCGCTCCGCAGCCCCCGCTGCGCTCCGCCGCCCGCGTTACTTTGCTGACTCTCTCTCGTCCCCTTCCTCCCGCTCTGCACGCCCTGGCCAGCGCTGTTGCCGCTGCGTTCTCGTGTTTAACGATGCCCTCTTCTCGTTTGAAACAAAAGAAAATCATGCATTGTGTTTTTTAAAAAGACTCTCTTCTATACGCACCCTGAAAGGAGAAGCCCGTGTGTGAGGGGCGCGCTGCTGGAGCAGTTTCGGAACTGTTTAGAATGAATGGACGCCTTCTCCCCACTAGTTAGGGTTCCGTGACCTTGTACATAGCCCAGTGCGACTTGTGCGAATTGCTTGAGTATGGGACAGTAGACGCTTGGGTGTTTTTAAAAGCCTGTCTTGGGTTGTTTCTGTTCTTTCTGGGACTCGGATGTCCGTGCCAGGAGTATCCCAAACTGAGGATAGATCTGTTCTCTCTCCAGTTCCTGCCCCTCGGTGCCCGCTCTCGTCCTCGTGAGCTGGGCAGTGAACCTCAGGTGGCATCTCGAGGGGCTGGAGCTGGAACCGACCTCTTCGCTTTCCCCGGTGGCTCGTGCCCTGGTGCCGTGGCTGTGGGTGGGGGCCCGATGTCCATGTGAAGTCAGGCTGCGTGCCGGCTGGCGCTCTGCCTGTCGCAGCCCCTTTCCTGGCCCGTGTCCACGGTGCCTGGGGTCCTGAGGGGAGACGTTCTGCAGTCTAAGGCACCGTGCCCAGACAAGCGAGGCCCAGGCTCCCACTGGGGGCCTTCCTCTCTTGGGGAAGTGGTTAGGCCTGATCCATTTGACCAGAGCAGGGTCAGCCTGGGTAGAACTCAAGGGTCAGGAAGGGACTGGAAGCGAAGGGGTTCTGCAGGCGGCTGCTCAGAGGGCCCTTTCCCTAAGACGTCAGACAGCCGGAAGGACAGCCCATTGGCTTTAGACAGATTTTTTTCCCACTCAGATTATCCTCAGTTTAAGATACTTCGTAACGTTTTATTTTTTTGTAACGCGGGATCGTGTGTCATTGTGCTTGTAAGAGAAAATGATCCTTTTACTCTGTGTATAAAAACGTAGCTGTATAAAACTTAGCTCTAACGCAAAAACTAAAGAAGCGAATGCCGGCAGGATGTCTAGTCATCCTCAGGACTCAGCAGCTCTCGCTCTCCGCAGGCGAGCGCGCCATTTGTTCTGCTGCTGTGGTCACGAAATACAATGACAGTGGAAGTCACAAAAATGTCCCCTGTCCAGCCCCCTGCCACCCTCTAACTCCTGCAGACCGTGTGTATATTACTGTCTCGTGATGTCGTTGCAAACGTGATGTGTGCTAGTTCGACGCGGCCCCGCTCCCCCGCCAGAACACCCGCCCCCCCGCCCACCCCGTAGGTGCATCGTGGTGTTCTCCCCTCCAGGCTTCGGACTCTCTCTGCCCTCGGCGCTCGGATCAGTTCCCAGGCCTGCCCCCCGCCCCTCAGGTAGCTTACTTCCCTAGGACAGAGCCGCTAGGTGCTTGCCTCGGTCATCTCCCCACCGTGAGGGCGTTCCGTCCCCTCCCCCGACCAGCAGTGCTCACGCTTCAGGACCTCGTTCGTCAGATGTGTTGGTTTTCCTCTCCTTGTTATTTATATAAAAATAATTTATCAAAAGGATATTTTAAAAAAGCTAGTCTGTCTTGAAACTTGTTTACCTTGAACTTACCCGAATCTCAGTGTTTGAAAGTATTGAAGCACAAACATGTATCATCTCTGTACTGTTCTGTACGAAAACACTCAGTCTAATAAATAAATACATCAGCGCCCATTCAGTGTCCATGGCAACTCTCAACTGGTCTTACTGTGGGAGGCGGGAGGAGAAAGGCTTTCACAATGGTCCACGGCAGCGGAGTCCAGCCACCCCGGCCCTGGCCTGGACTCTTCTGGATCCGGGTGACCGTTACTTGCATTAAGATCTACAGCTGTCTCACGTTTGGGGGCGGTCCGTCAAGCTCGTGTCGGCCCTGGCAACAACGGGATCCGGCCTGTGGACGAGGTGGCTCTTCCCTCGCCCTGTTCTCCCTGTCCAGAAGGTCTCTTCCTCAGAGCCCGCGGGGCTCTGCCTTTGCAGAATCTCCCTACTCAAGCGGGGACAGTCTGTTTAGGGCGTGCGATGAGTCACTTCATTGGTGTCACGGCTCCCTTCCGCTCCTGCTGCCACGCCATCTAGCCTTCTGACGGACGTCCTTCCAAATCCGCAGCTGGTGCCTGTCCTGCTGGTCTCGGAGGCCGTTTGTGACACAGCGGGACTGCGATGAGTTTGGCCCGGCCTGGGCAGCAGACCACTAAGGGAGGGCCGGGTCACACTGGGAACCTGCTAGAATACCAGCACAGGGAAGTGGGGTGCTTTGCAGGGACTCTTCTTTTATCTCCAGTCACGCTTTCGTCCAAATCCCGTCTCCTTCCCCACAATACAAAATCTAACAAGTCAGGGCCAGTCGGTGGAAGCTGTGTGTCCGCAGCTCAGTTATTGTCTAGTAGCACCTGCCCTAAGGCAGGTGACAGTGACCATCTGCTGAGCTGCTGCTCCGTGTCAGGCCCCTCAGGTACCTTGTCTGTTGGGTGGGCCCCCTCCCGTTTTGTGGGTGAGGAAACTGGGCTCAGAGAGGTGCAGTGACTCACGAAGCTCACTCCCACCGGGGAGCATCGGATACTCGTTGGCTTGTATCCCCAGTTGCCTCACTGGTAACCAAAACGCCTTGGGATGAGATCCAAGATCAGAATTTTTAAATTCTAAATTGTCCCACTTTGAGCTCACAATAAAGCAAAGTGAACAGTTTGTTCCCTCATCCCAGGGCCGTCTTCTGTCCCCTCCAGACCCAGAGGAGTGGCTTGCTGTCCTTGACTATTTCTGACACCCTTTGACCCAGGGGTCCTGGCGCTCTCTCCATCCCAGCCCCTTCTCCTCCAGCCAGTGGCAAACAAGGCTGGCCCTTGTTATGCTCCTGCCGGAAGTCCTGGTTCTCCAGTTACACAGCTCAGGAGGAGCCTCAAGTCGTTCCTCCAAACAGCCCCCAGTGGTGTTCAGTATCCTTCGAAGGGGAGAGGCTTCCAAAACAAACCGAAGCGGATAGCGCTGAATCCATAAGGAGCAGTACTGAACCCAGACAGGTCCGCAGGCTGCAGCCAGCCACTTGGCCTTTCAGGGAGCTCCGGTCCAGGCTGGGGGGTCTCAGCCACACCCTGCTGAGGGGCCTGTACACCCACCTCGGTGTGACAGCAGACATTTACTCCTAGGAGGCCGAACGGCAGAGTGACTAGGAGCACAGGGCTCGGCATCAGGCAGGCCCGGCTCAAATCCACAGGACCTGGCTGAGGAACTCTGTCCCCTCCTGTGAGTGATGCCTCTGGAGGGGCGGTGCCGAGCGGAAGGATAGTTTTGCTGGATATAGAACACTTGGTTGACGGCTTCTCTTTCAGCATTTTCTCATTCTGCGGCCCCTCGCCTCCGTGGTTTCTCCTGAGAGGTCAGCTGTTAATTTTATTGAGGAGCCGTCACGTGCGATGAGTAGTTTCTCTACTGCTGCTTTCAAGATTCTTTTCTTTGTCTTTCTGCAGTTTGGCTATGATATGTCTAGGTGTGGATCTCCTTGAGTTTATTCAGCTTGGAGTCCATTGAGCTTTCTGGATGTGCTTGGTGTTCACCAACCTGGAAGCTCCCCAGACCCCATATTTAGGAGTTGTTAACAGAGGTTTCACCAGGTAGGATGGTTGATTAACTCACTGGTGGCTGATCACTGGACTCGACCTCCACCTCTTCTCTCCCCAGAGGTCCAGGGTGGGGCTGGGCTAGGGCTGGGGTCTGCTGAAAGTTCTAACCCTCTAGTTACGTACTTAGTCTTTCTGGTGAGCAGCCCCATCCTAAAGCTGTCTCCAGCTCATGAAGCACCTCATTAGCATAAATTCAAGTATGGTCCAAAAGGGGCTTGTTACAAATAACAAAAGACGCTCAGGAAATTTTTCAAGAGCTCTGTGCCAGGAACCTGGGGGCAAATATATATAATATATAAATATTATATATGGAATACACTGTATGTAATATGTAATATATAATATATAACATATAAATATATGGTAGTATAGTATTGTGTGTGTGTGTGTGTGTATGTAAAATACCACAGCAGATAAAAGTGGGTCATTGCTCAAATACCACACTCATTCTTAGGGAGATTTAGATTTTCTTGAATGGATGTCTATTTCCTGTATTCCCTTAAAACAATTTCCAGACACTTTAAATCATTGTTTCTTTTTAAAAAAATAATCTTCACCACTTAAATTGTTGTTTTGCTAAAGGGAGGGTAGATCGAACTCCTTCCTGTGTTATTCGGGAATTTCCTCCATGTGTGGTCTTAGTCAGTAAGCTGATGTTTACTGAGTACCTACTACGTGCCAACTTTCATCCCAGGCGCTGGGGACGCAGCCTCGTGAACTCGCACTAGTGGGAGGTAGTTCTCTCTTTCTCTCTCTCACACGCACACCCCCTCGATAAATGAATCTGTCGGGCCGTGAGCTCCACAGAGGCGGGCAAGGTGTCCCGCATGTTTAACGATGCCTGGCCCCACCCCACACCCCACACCCCACCCCATCAGCGTCTTCCCTCCAGGCCTGGGCTTCCTTCCCTCCCGGGCCTTCCAGAGCGGGCGGTGCCCCGGCCTAGCGGCCACTGTGTGCACTTCACTGCCCCTCTCAGAAGGCTCAGATCACAGGGTCTGGCAGCTCGGGCAGCTCTGGGCCCACCCCCAGCAGTCCCCAGCGTGGGACACAGAAGGCGGTTCAAGGAGCAGCAGTGAGATGGTGCCACTGGGGAAGGTGGTGATGACCTGTGGCCCCAGCAGAGGGGGCTATGGGGAGACTCTCCAAATGAACTCCAGAAAGGGGTAGCCTTCGACCTGGAGCACCCCCTTCCCCACCCCCACCCCACCACCTAGAAGGCTGGCCAGGAAGCCCAGGCGGTCACTCTTGCCATGGGACTGCGGCCACATTTATAAACCCCCCTCCCCCCAGGAGCCGCCCCAGTGCCAACAGGAGGGAGTACAGTTCCCAGAGCTGACAGCTTCTGTGGGCTCCCCGCAGCCTGAGGGGCTGCTGACCGTGCTGCCCACCGGGCTGGGGATCCAGAGCTACCCAGGAGGCATGAGGAGGGAGAGGACAGCTGGCCGAGGCCAGGCACCATGGGGGTCCTTCGCCTGGGCTGGGCTTCTGTGGGGGAGCCACCCAGGTCAGGGAGGAGGCAACGTCCAGCTGAGGGGGTGCATTGCTGCGGACTGGGGGGCTGGCCCCAAGTCTTGGGCACTGGGTCAGGCCTATCTCCCCTGGGGCCTGTATCACCCCGTCTGCGGTCCAGGGCAGACAAACTCGAGCCCGCTTTTAACCAGCCGCTGCTCCAACCTGCCTCACTGCCAGATGTGAGCACCCACCCCCGTTCCGGGCCCCTCCCTGACCCCAGGCACCCACTGCAAGTGTCCCGCTGTTCACGAGATGTACCGCTCAGACCAACCCCAAGTGCTGAAGGAACCCCGCCCCACCCCTTGTCCAGCCATCAGACTTTCAGGTGGACTACATCATTCCTGACAAGTGCCGGGCCCTAGGACAGCAGGGAGAAAAAGGACCTGCCACTGTCCCAGGAAGTGCCTGGGCCACAAGCATGGGGGGAAGAGTGGTTTCTCTGTTGCAGCCCCCCCAGCCCCCCACCCCCCAGGCCAGAGCTACAGAGCAGGCCTCCGTTTGGCAGGGTCAGCATGGGGCAAATGGGACACTTGTGCAGGGCCTTCCTTGTAGAAGACCGAGCCAGCCCCTGGACAGGGCCGTCCTGGGACCCCAGTGTGGGAGCCTCCTATACAAAACGTCTGTCGAGCATTTGAGAGGTTGCTCCCTAGCATGTCATCAGTTTGGCTCAGATAAAATAAATACATAAATAAACATCTATTTCTTCCCAAACTGCCTCCCCACCCCGCTTTGGGAGAACCGAGAATGATTCTGTGCAGCCCTGTCACCAAAGAATTAAGCTGGTCCGAGGGGCTCCTTGATCTGGGGGCCAGGTGACCAGCCTCCTCTGGTCACAAACAGGCAGGGTGGTGATTTCTAGGGCTCAGACCCACTGTAATAATTCCCACATGACTTACTACCACTTGAGGGTAAAGGGCTCTCCCCAGAGCCCAAAAGAGTGTGCCGAAAGGCTGGCACCCTTGTGTCTGAGACACCCCAGCCTAGGGCCTCTTTGGAGATGCTGCCAGCCTTGGAGGTGGAGGCCACTCGCCATGCCAGCCTTGCCAGAAAGAGGGCAGGGCCCCTTTAAGCCTTGCCTCACTCCCTCAGTCTGTTGCTATGTATGAGACCAACTTCCTTAGCAACCACCTGGCCTTTTAAAGGAGCCCTGGAGTAGTGGGGGCCACCAGCCATGGCTCCGAAAAAGAAGGCAAACAAGGGGGCCAAGGAGCCTGAGGTCAAGAAGAAGAAAGGTGGCAAGAAGGATCCCAGCACGGTCGTGGACGCGACTTTTGTCGAGGAGCTCCGCAAGTTCTACCACATCCAGATCCGAGACCTGGAGGACAGGCTGGCTCGGTGGGTGGGCAGGCAGGCAGGCAGGCAGGCAAAGGGTGGGGGCCGGTCCTGCTTCCTCAGAAGCTCAGCCCAGGGCTGCCCACTGTGCCAGGTGGGCCAGGGATGAGGGGTTTCTCTAACTCTTCTTCCAAGACACATTCACTTGCCCATTTCTCTTATTTTCAAACTAAGTTTCCTCGCGGTTAAATACACTGGCTACCGTATTTTACCCTATATAATGCATGTCCACGTTTTTGGCCCAAACTTCCAGGGAAAAAAGTCTTTCATTTTAATTTTTAAATTCAATTATTTATTTATATTTAGAAACAAACCCGATTATTGTAATCCAGGATATTATTTTGCATACAGATATTGTTATTGCTTTCTAGATTATACTTTTAACGCATAATGCATTTATTTATGCATAAACATAAATAAAATAATTAAAAATATTTATATTGCCCTTGCTAGTGTGGCTCAGTGGATTGAGTGCCAGCCTGTGAACCAGAGGGTCGCTGGTTCAATTCCCAGTCAGGGCACATGCCTGGGTCGTGGGCCAGGTCCCCAGTTGGGGGCGAACAAGAGGCAACCACAAAATGATGTTTCTCCCCCTTTCTCCCTCCCTTCCCCTCTTTCTAAAATAAAATCTTTTTAAAAATTTATGTAGATACGGAATTAGTACCAACCATGTATAATGTGCATCCTTATTTTTCCCTCAAAAATTTGGGCAAAAAGTGTGCATTATACACAGCAAACTACGGTAAGTCTTAGGATGCTGCTTAAAAGACAAACCGCTTTGGTGACGGGTAGCCAGTGGTTCTTGCCCACCTGTTGCAGATACAGCTAATGTTGAGTCGTTCCTGTACGCCAGGTGGGTCCTGTGCTCTCGGTCACTGTGTGCTTGAAACAGAGCCACAAACATCATCCCCATGGCTCAGGTGGAGGAACCAGGGCTCAGGGAGAGGAATTCCCCTTCAAGAGGAAGAGGCGCCGGAACAGGAGCCCTGGGCCCGACCTCTGTGCACCAGGCTGCTTCCTTGTCCACAAAGCGGGTCGTTCTGCTTTGTGCCCTGCGCCGCTGAGTGCGCGGCAGCCCTTTAAAAGATGGCGCCTGGGTAAATGGCAAAAGTAGAACATCCTGCCAAATAACTTCTACCAATGATTGGTTTCCACTGGAAACCAATAAGTCAGTTACGTGATACTCTTAATTCACACGCTTCCTTCAGGCTGAGACACCAGGTTGAATGTATTTGGGGAAAGTGCATTGGGAGACAGTGATTGGGTACCTCCTACTTGCCAAGCCCCTCTGCCAGGCCCCGAGAATACAGTGGTTAAGGGGGTCAGCGGTCTGCCCAGTGGAGAAGACAGACACACCAGCTCTTGACGGCCCAGTGGGACAAGGGCCAACCTACCGAAGGGCACCAAAGAGAGGGTCACAAATACGACTCCAGGCCAAGGGGGCTCCTCCACTGAGGGGGTCACATCAGTGGACGAGGGTAA
The DNA here is from genome assembly GCA_039655065.1 of Glossophaga mutica. Classification (NCBI taxonomy): domain Eukaryota; kingdom Metazoa; phylum Chordata; class Mammalia; order Chiroptera; family Phyllostomidae; genus Glossophaga; species Glossophaga mutica. The sequence continues at coordinate 213,006,347 of CM077305.1, forward strand.
GGAAGACAGCAGGTGTGAAGGCTGAGGCTGCGAGGGCAGAGGTGCAGGGAGAGCACGGGGCTGGCCAACTATGGCCGTAAGCGTTGCGGTCGAGCCTCAACTTTGGGGTCAGACTGACATCAGTGCAAGTTCTGGTTTTGCCACTTACTAACTAGGAGTTTCTTCATCCCTCTGAGCCTCTGTTTCCTCCCCTGTAAAATGGGTATTATCTTCATAATACCGATTCCCTTCTGGACTGTTTTGAGAATTTAACAAATACACACTGAATACCTGCTATGTACCAGGCACCGTCCTAGGTGCAGGGGACACGGCTGTGAACCCCGGAAATGAAGGCCCTGCCTTCGTGGAGGTTACATTCTGATGACGTGATGTACGTGCAGCACTGAGCAGACACTGGCCGTGGTCACGAGTGCAGCTCAGAGGGGGGCAAGGCTGGATTCCGCCTGGCAGGAACCTCGCATGCCTCTCCGTGGGAGTCCTGCGGGCGGAGCGTGGCCCAGGTGCAGAGCCCTGGCTTGCCCAGGCCCTGACGCTCTGCCCTGCCCTCAACGCAGGTACCAGCGGAAGTGGGATGAGCTGGTCGTGCAGGACAAGCTGTTCCACCAGGAGTTTGAGCAGCTGGCCAACAACAAAAAGGAGATCGTGGCCTTCCTCAAGCGCACGCTCAACCAGCGGGTGGATGAGATCACTGACCTCAACGAGCAGCTCCAAAGCCTGCAGCTGGCCAAGGAGATAGAGAAGGACGCCTTCGAGGCACAGCTAGCCCAGGTGCGCCACGAGTTCCAGGAGACCAAAGACCAGCTCACCTCGGAGAACATCACCATTGGTGAGGGGCTGCAGGGCACACACCGTAGCAGTGGCCAGGAGCCCAAGACTCCGGCTCTCTGGGTTCAAGTCCTAGAGCAGCCGCAATCTCCATGGCCTTGAGCAAGCACCTCTCTGACCCTGTTTTCCCACCTGGGAAGTGGGGATAACACGTCTACCTTGAGTAACAGCTACATGCTTTCAACACATAATCTTCTGTAACTGTCTCAGCAATCCTACGAGGCAGGAAATACCATCTCACCCATTTTGTAGGTCGGGGAGCACCTTAAGGTGAAGCGTCTTGGCCAAGGTGACCCAGATAGCAAGGGTTGTTCTGAGGCTTAATGACAGCATGAGTGCCTGGCCTGGAGGTGTTCAACTTGAATTAGCTGTTGTCAGTTGCTTTCATGAGAGGGGAGTGGAAGAAGATGTCCAGGAAGTGGAACCCGAACAAGTCTTACTAAGATTAGTAGGGGGGAGCAGGCGCTTTCCAGACTACGGCAGTAACTGGGTGTGGGGCAGGGCTCCAGCCCCGCTGCACCAGAAACCACAGGGCTGGCAGGAGGGAGTGGGGAGGGAGGAGCATGGCCCCAGGCCCTCGCTGCCCTGGGGACCTGTGCTCCCAGGCAGCCCCTCACCAGGCCTGTGCCCTGTGGTGGGACAGCGGGGAAGCTGGCAGCCCTGGAGGAGTTCCGGCTGCAGAAAGAGGAGCTCACGGATAAGTTCACATCGCTGGAGGACCAGCTGCATATGCAGGAGAAAGAGTTTAAGGATTATATGTACAACCTGGAGAAGAAGTCGGTGCTGGACCAGGACAGGTGGGCAGGCCAGGTGCTGGAGGCCTTCATCAGTGGGGCCAGGCTCAGCCCAGTCCTCAGCCCTGTCTGCCTTGGCTTCTAATCTGGGGGTGCTGCACCTCGGAATCATGGCTGGTTTGTGGAGGGTGGGAGAAAATAACCACGCTCCCCAGCCCCAGTCCTCAATGCTGGCACGAGAGAATCCCCGAACGCCCTTTTGCCATGTTTTGTGCCCCGCGTCACGTTTATTTCATAGGTAATACATCGATTTGGTTACAGTTCCAACGGTACCAGGGTGTACAATGCGCAGCCTGCTGCCCGCAGCCCACCCCTCCTGGGGAAGAGCAGAGGTGGCCCTGAGCGCTCTGGGAAGCCCCGCGTAGGAAGGGGGTGCGTGAGGTCTGCGCCCACTCTGCCCGACCCCCTCCACTCCCACCCGTCCTGACTAGAGTGAAAAAGGAAGTCATTCAGCGTTTGAACACGGTGGCCGCTGAGTTCCGCAAGGTGGCCACTGACCAGATGTGGGACACGACGAAGCGGGCCATCCTGGAGAACAACGCCGTGAGCCTGCAGCTGTCCAAGGTCTCCAGGCACGGCATGCGGCTGCTGCAGGAGAATGACCAGCTCAAGGGCACCCAGGACAAGATGTCCCAACAGCTGGAGCTGCTGGAGGACATCGTGAAGGCCATGGCCACGCACCGCAGAGACTACCGGAAGGTGTGCCGGCCAGGCCCTCACCACAGTGGTTGGCACCTGAAGCAGGGGGACCCCAGGGGCCCTGCCCTGGAGCCACGTCCCAAGGGAGGCAGCTGTGAGGGGACGGGCCCTCTTGGCGGGGGCTCCGGGGTGTTGGCCCCAGCTCTAGTTGTCCTTTACTTGGTTTAAAGCCCCGTAACATGTTGGAGTGGAACCCACTCCCGGAGAGCTGGGGGCTCTGCCCAACTGCTGCCCAGAGAGGTGGCCTCTCTGTGCGATGGGGTGAGCCCCGGCAGAGTCTGGAGCTGGGGGAGCGGGACTGGCTGCGGGCCCGCAGCGGGCCCAGGGCATGCCACCTGTACACTCCCGCAGGTCATCCTCACGCTAACCCAGAAGTGCCACAAGGAGCAGCAGGGCAGAGAGGAGGCTGAGCAGCTGGGCCTCCTGCTGAGCCAGCTGGAGCAGAACCTCCTGCAGCTTCAGAAGGAGAAGGAGGCACTGAGGTGCGGCCCGCAGACGGGCGAGCGGTGGGAGCAGGCGGGAGCCCATCTCTTCACGGCCACATGACACAGGCCAGTGACTTCCCGTCTCTAGAGGGGCCTCAAGGCTTCCTCTGTCAAACAGAGGCCTGGGGCTGGATGAAGGTCCCTGTGAGCTAAAGAGCAATGTCAGGGCCCATCGCCCTGGAACCGGGAGGTGACCCACTCGTCTGGTCCGGAACCAGGTGCCAGAGAGACCAGCTGAACCTGCAGGTGGAAATGCAGCAGACCGAGGCGCAGCAGCTGCAGCAGGAGCTGACCAAAGAGCGGAAGGTCCGGGCAAGGCTGGAGACAACCCTGGGCCAGGCCGCCGCCTTCCTACAGGACATCCTGCAGGTGAACGAGAAGTGGGTGACAGACTGAGGGGAGCGGGGAGGCCAAAGACAGGACCTGCTCAGAGGTAACAGCCATGCAGAGAAGCCCCAGCCAGAGGCCCCAGCGGTCCCCAGAGAGACTCCTGGCAAGTCGGGCCTGTTCTGATTCTGCAATTCAGAGATCCCTTCAAGGTCTGAAAGAACTGGATGGAGTCCTTCTCGGAGTTCCCTGGAAGGCTGTGAGCCTCAGTCTTCCCATTCGGAGAGTGGGTATCCCACCACAGCCAGGGAACACTGGAAACAGGCACTGGGGTTGGAATTACCAGAGGTGGGTGTTGGGGCCACTATGGGCCTGACCCCCCACGGGCCCACCCTGACCCCTCCCGGCAGAGACGACCAGAGGAAGAGGATGGCGACTTTGATGTAGGGTACCACCTGCAGCACAGGCAGATGCTACAGCAGCTGCTGGCTATGCTCGGCTCAGCCACTGCCCTAAGGCCCCAAATGGAGACCCAGTCCCGGGGCCCCAAGGAGAGGTGAGTGACTTTGTGTGACCTCAGAAGCAGCTATGGGACTTGTCCAAGGGCTGTCCTCGGTGACCCTGGGCCAGAATTTGGGATCCCCGAAGCCCTTCTGAACTGCAGCTCCCTCATTCATGAAATAGAGGCAGTGACACAGGCCCCCTCCCCGCACCCTGTGCAGCACCCAGCCATCCAGGGCCAGGCCTCTGCAGCAGCAGCTGTCCGGCATCAAGCCCTACCAGCTGGGAGACCTGGGCCTGGTGCCCCGCCGGGCCCACGTCCCACCCAACCCCGAGGACCTCAGGCTGCTCTCGCAAACCACCCGTATGAGAGCACTCCACTCACATAAGAACTCGGAGGTGAGCGTGCCCGGGGCCGCAGGGCCGGCAAGATGGCAGCCACCCTGGGTGCCAATCGCAGCTTGGCCACGCTGCAGCTGTGTGGCCTTGGGCACATAGGCCTCTCCAAGCCTCCACTTCCCCATCTGTGAAATGGGCCAAAGAAAGGTGTGGCAAGGCCTCCCTGGGCCAAGGCACGCCCACACGGCCCCTGGGAGGGGGGCTTGCTGGGCCCTGTGGGCCCCTCCCTCCTCCACAGGGAGGGGGAGGGTAGGAACCCCCTGAAGAGTTTCCAAGCAGGCATCTTTAATCTTACAGATCCACATCTCTGATTCTCCAAAAATGTTCAAAAAGTTTAGTTTCCCTGAAGTTTCCCTACTTTCCAAGTAAGACACAGAAAGAAGACCAGTTGCCTACCCCAAGAATGGACCCATCCAGCCACAGTCCCCTTTAGTCGGTAGAAGGCCTGGAGCAGCCAAGATGAGCTATATAAAAAGTGGATACCACAGGCTGGAGTGGCACCTCTGTGGATGTGGCCGGGTGTGTGGGCATGGCAGTCGGGCAGGCAGCCGTGTCCACTGGTGTCAGGTGCCTGACAAGGGCCCCTGGCTTCGCTCTCGGATGTGGTCCAAGAGCAGGTCTGCGGCTCGCTCCAGCAATGGAGGCAGCAGCTCCAGCTCCGAGGGGGAGAAGCATCCCAGCACGTGCGCCTGCACCGCATTAGGGTGCGTCGGGCGCCCGATGCCTACCCGCAGCCGTGGCATTACCTGTGGAGGAGCAGACGGGCTCAGGCAGCTTTGGTGAGGAGTGTTGGGGCCCCACACTCAACCACCGACCCAGAGCAGGACGGGGGTGGACTCACACTGGAGTTGAGGCAGCTAATGCAGGAACGAACTCCATTGTGGCCCCTTCAAGGATATAGGAGGGGAGGGGCAGTCAGTGCCTCCCTGCATCAGCACCCCCGCGCCCTTCTCTGCCTAGACTGGGGTCAGCACGCCTACTCCACTCCATTTGGGAGGCCAACTTCCCTAACCCAGACAGACAGGCTCAGGGCCTCACCTGGCGCTTCCCCCCAGCTTCAGAGCCAGCTTCCCCAGGGGCTTATCCAGCTCATCGTGCACCAGGTAGACCTCCTCGGCGGTCAGCCCGAACATCTCCGCTTGGCACAGGGAAAAGGTGGCCCGAGTTACTGCTGATCTGCCCAGAGGGCATTTTCCCAACTCACAGCTCCCATGAGGAGGGGCCGCAATTAACCCCACTTCACATTTAAAGAAACTGACGCTCCCACAATACCCGAATCCATGCGGCAGCTGTAACTCAACAGGCACATGGAGGGAAACCCAACAGCCGAACCCCAAAATACCCTCTGGCCCCTACGCCCTCGAGACCGGCCTGCCCCTGGTACCCTCAACTCACCCGCCTGGGCCACACTGCGCCCGTTGGCATTCATGAGACGCCGCGGCCGAAGCAGGACCAGCTGGGCATCCCCAAGTGAGGCCAGGGCGAGGTCGGCGGCGCAGCGACGGTCGCGGACCCAGCTCTCAGCCACCCCCAGCCGCCGCGCCAGTTGCCCCAGCACCGCCATACCCACGCTGTGCCTCGTGCCCGGCAGTCCGGGGTTCCCCAGGCCAGCCACCTGCGGGCGGCACCAGGGAAACTGAGGCCCGACAACTCTCTCCACCTCTATCTCACAATGCCCCTGGGACCCAAAACAGAAGGGAAATAAAAAGCAGGAACGGGGTGGGGAAGGGTCGCGAAGAGGAGGCCCGAAAACCCTGGAGGCTCCAGAAGGCTGGGTGGAAACTGGCGCCATGGTGCAGGAGCGGAGTTCCTGGAAGTCTGGAGCCCCGTGGGTATCCTACCCATTTCTAGATAAGAAAACTGAGACAGGGAATTGGGGGGGACTTGGCCCGGGTGACAGCGGCAAAACTGGAGTTAGGCCCTGGGGGCCCCTACGTCGCCGCCCCTCACTCCACTCACCAGCCACCGCTTCCCCGAGGGCCGGGGTTCCGAAACGCCCCAGCTCATGCCGCGACTCAGCAGCAGCCCGGCACGCCAGAGGCCGGGAGGCGGCATGCTGCTCCCATTCACGGCTCCTCCCCTGATGACGTCAGCCACCCATCGGCCAACCGCGGTCGCCACCCTCCGCCAGCGTCCAATCCGGGGCGGGCCACGGGGGCCGCCACGCTCCTGAGGGGCGGAAGGGGCGGGGCGGGGCGGGGCGGGGCGGGGCGTGTCTGGGCGCCCCCGCGCATCCCTTGGCGCTGCGTCACCGCGTCCGGGCGCGGTTCGTTATGGGATTGGAGGAGCCTTTACTTTACCTCCAGTTTGGAAGGAGCGAGCCTTGTTCTGGCACGTGCTGTGGTCCTGTCTCGCTGCGGAAACCCAGCGGGCCCTCCCCACGTTGTAGCCTCAGCCTCCCCGGCTAATAAAAGTTTGCTACTCTTTTTCTGGCTCAAACAGCCCTTGGTGTGAGTGTGTAGTGGGGGAACAGCCCTTGGATTCCGGGGGCGTGGCCAAAGGGCGGAGCCTGTGGGCGTCGTGGAGATGGTGCCTAGCAACGTCAGGGCTAGGGCTGCGAGGTAGCCCACTCAGTCCCCTAGGTCTTCCTGGAAGGGGCCTCATGACAGACTCCAGAAAGGTGCGGGAGAGAGCTCAAGCACAGGCAGGGGGTCGGGAGAGAAGAGACTTGTACCGAGTTCACAGGAATGGTTTTAAGGACGGGAGAGGCAGGCTTAGTTGTGCAATTCAGGAAAGTGCCAGGCCGCTAGACAGAGAACAGAGGGCTTGGGACGTGTGGCCAGTGGGGAAGTTGGAGGTGTGGCCGATGCTGGCGTCCTGGCATTGGCCCAGATGAGAGGGTGAGATAAGAGGAGGGATCTAAGAGGTCTTTAGGAAGTGGGACAGACAGGACTTGAGGGCTGATGGGACATGGGTCTCTGGCTGGCAGAGAAGGTGGTCTTACCAAGATGGGAAAACTAGAGCAGAAGTCAGGTGAGGCACTCAGTTTGACCTGCTGGGTGTGGGGGGTCATACAGGATACGCTAGCGGCTGCAGGTCCCTGGAGCAAGCAGCTTGGGGCAGGGTCTGAGCTGGAGACAGAGTTTTGGGTGTCAGCTGGAGAAGGGTGCTGAGGGGGACCAGGACCAGAGCAGAAGGCAGTGTGAGCCTGAGAATCTTGACCGCCGACTTTGACCACAGGAAAGAGGCAGGACTGGAGAGAGAGGGGCAGTCAGAATATCTCTAAGGGGAATAAGGCTGGGAGTGCACCAGACCCCAAGTGTGCCTCCTGCCACCCCTCCTCCTTCCTGTAACACACCCGACCAGAGTGTGCAAGTGGAGGGGGATCATCTCGGAGGCCTGCCGCACCTTGCTGTCCCTTGGTTCTAGGACCCTCTGTGGCATAAACGGGCTTCCTCACAGCACATCCAAAAGTCGAAGGGGACTCCACTCCCACAGGAGGTCCTGCAGCGCATCTTTGGGACCAGCCAGGTGTTCTGGGGCTTTGATGAGAAAAAAACAACAGCCACTGGGATAACAGTGCCCTTAAAAGTCAGGGAGTAGTGAGTGACTACCTCCTCCCAGGATCCCTGGTTTCTGTTCTGCCCAGCCATTGACATGCTGTGCAGCTTTGGGCCAGTTGCTCTCCCTCTCTGGGCTTCAGTGAACTCACCTGTGTAACAGGGCTCTTCTGCCTCAGCGTATCAAAGGCTGCTGGCCCGGATGAGCTCCAAGAATCTTTGTCTACTCCTCCTGTCTTTCCACCCACCTGTGCCCCACCCACTCCCACAGCCCCAGCTGCATGGCCTGGGCTGGTCAAGGCCAGGGCCAGCCCCTCTGCCTGTGCCCCCTGTCCCCACAGCTACCACCAAGGCTACCAGTGCTTGGAGCAAGAAGACTGGGAGTTGGCCGTGCTGTTCTTCTCCCGTGCCCTCCACCTGGACTCTGAGCTGGTGAGGGGGAGGATTTGGATGCGCACAGGCAGCGTCTGGCTCACACTTCCCCCTCACTGCCTGTCATAACTTCCGGGTCCCTCCTTTCGGGGCCACCAAGTCCCTGCCGGCAACTGAGTGTCAAGCCTCAGGATGAACTGTGGGGAGAGGACAGCAGCCTGGGTTTCCTCTCCCTCAGGTAGACTTTTACGCCTTAAGAGCCGAAGCCTACATCCAGCTCTGTGACTTCTCCTCGGCCGCCCAGAACCTTCGAAGGGCCTACTCCTTCCAGCCGGAGAACACCAGCTTCCTGGAGCGCCTCACCTTTGTGCTTCACCTGCAGGTGCCTCGGTGCCCTCCTCACACCCAGGCCCTCCGGGTCTCCCTCCGGCTGTGGGGCATTCCTTGCTCCTGGGACTAGTTTTGACTCCCTGGGACCTCCTTGTCCCTGTGTCTGTGTGCCCACCTACTGCCCCTCCTGTGACCTCTCCCTCTTCCCTGTAGGCTCCCTCTTCCCACCAGGGCTGGGTCAAGTTTTGTAACATTGTCCAACAGAACTTCCCGCAGTCAGAACAGTGATCTATAATCGACTAGGCACTGTCCAATCTGGTAGCCATTAGCCACATGCAACTGCTGAGCCCTTGAAATGCTGAGTTTTTTTCATTGTGTGACATTGTAATGAAATTTACATAGCCACGTGCAGCTGTGCTCTGGTGCTGGACAGTACAGGCCCAGAATCTAGAGACTCTAAGCACTAAAAAGCTAATACTGGTCCCATTTGCAATTAAAAACAAAACAAAACAAAACCAATATTAAACCATAAATACCAACAAAGTCCTGATTTTTTCCATTTTAACAATATCTTTGTTTTTAATGTCCAGTTATTCAGTTCTTGAAAAGACACATTTGGGACACCCAAAGCACTTGCTTAATCTGTCTGTTGGGGTCTGGAGTCCAGTACAGACACTTCCTGTGTGACCTTGGGGAAGTTACTTCACCTCTCTGAACCTAAAAGGGGGGCATGCTAGATAGTACCAGCGCGATAGTGAGTTTAGGTTCTCAACATGGGGCTCGGCGCCCAGAGCCCCGGTCCTGACTGGAGCCTGTTACTGTTGGTGCAGCTGCTCTTGTCTGCCTCCCAGACTTTGTCTATTTCTTTTTGTTCCTGTGTCTCTGTCCTGCTGCCTGTCTCTCGCCCAGGGTGTATTTCTCACCGTCTCATGCTGTCTCGCCCTCACTCTGTATCTCTCTCCATCTCTGTGTCTCTGACTCTTCAAGTCTTTCCCGCTCTAAAGACTCTGTCCCTGTCTCTTGAGTCTCTCCCCTTCCACCCCGGTGTGGCCCACGCCCTCTCATGAGCGCTGCTGCACCAGGGATCGAAGCCGAAGTGACTGTTCCTTGTGTCCCCAGGGCCAGTGCCTCTTTGAGCAAGGTGCCTTTCCGGACGCCCTGCACATCTTTTCGCAAGCTTCTCAGCTCCAGCCCGAGAAATCTTGCTTCCATTACCGATGGTGAGGGTCCCATGGGTGTCCTTGCCAGCCCTGGTTTTCTAGCAGCCCCTTAGTCAGGTGCATTGACATCTTCTCCCTTAGACTGTCGAATTAAAAAATGACTATGGCCCTGGCTGATGTGGCTCCGTTGGTTGGAATGTTATCCTGTAGACCAAAAGGTTGCGGGTTCAACTCCCCATCAGGGTACATGCCTGGGTTGCGGGTTCGGTTCCCCGGTCAGATTGATGTCATTCTCACATCAACGCTTCTCTCTCTCTCTCTCTCTCTCTCACTTCCTCTCTCTCTAGAATTGATAGATATATCCTCAGGTGAGGATTTAAAACCAAAAAAAGCCAATAGCCATCTGGTGTAGATGAATCAAAATTACACCTATTTTTTGTCAGATCAGCAAAAAATGTATTTTTTGGTGTGCCGGAGAATTTTCATAATTAGTTCGTGTGGGCCCTGAGACGGCAAAGGCTGGAAGTCGCTGCCCCAGCGGACAGCACACCTCTGCTCTTCACCCTCAGCATGGCCTGTCTCCTGGCCCTCAAACGACATGACGACTGCCTCTCGCTTGTCACCGAGGAGGTGAAGCACGGCACAGCCAATGCTGATGTCTACATCCTCCGGGCCAGGCTCTACAACTTCTTCCAGAAGGTAGGACAGGGAGGGCGGGGCAGGCGGCAGCCCTTCCCCCAGCCTGGGTGTCCCCCAGCACACCCCGAGATTACATGAGGCTGCTAGGCCATGCATGTGCCCTGGAGCTGGCTCCCCACGGTGTGGCGGGGGCACTGTCCTCTGCGGGCAGAGGCCCCGACGGTCCCTGCCCACTCAGCCGCCCGGTCAGGTAGCTGTTCCGTTGTCACTCAGCTCTGGCCCCGTGCCAGGCCCGCAGTGGTCCCCGGAAACCATGAGGTAAGAGACCTATGCCACCACTGCCATCACAGAACTCAGCCCAGGGGAGACAGCCCTAAGCAGACAATTGTGTGAAGGATGATTTCAGGAGAGTATGAAGCAGCTTCAGAGATCCATTAGATGAGGGGGCCTGCCTTCCTTCCTTCCTTCCTTCCTTCCCTCCTTCCTTCCTTTCTTTCCTTATTTGCCTCCATGAACATTTACTAAGCAACCCCAGCCAATGCACCCCCTGGACTAGGCATGGGGACAGACAGTACAGGGAACAGCTTAGGGGCAAGGGAAATTTGGGGGTCACAAGGGAGGAGGGAACTTCAGGTTTGTGAGGGCATCAGGCAAGGCCTGTGAACACAGGACCACCCTGCCTTCTTCCGGGGGCAGTAGGAGCCTCCAAACGCTGTCCCTGGGGCAGCAGCCTTTAGAAAGATCCCTTTGGCTGCCAGAGGGAGCAAGTCTGGAGGCCGGGAGCCTGGGGAGGAGGTTAGGTGCCATCCAGCAGAAGGGGAGGGGGTGGGGGAGGACGGGCAAGAAGGCAGTTCTACCGTCCTTGGAAGTCAGGACCAGAGATTGACTGGGAAGATGCACGAGGGACGGAAGGGATCCAGATGATGACCGGTGTTCCGGCCTGGCCTGGTGCTTGGGAGCTGGGACAGGAACGGGGGTGGGTGGGATCAGGCAGGGGTTCACTGCAGTTCCCCAGGTGGAGCATCCTGGGGGCAGTTGGAAACGTGAGCCTCCCTATGCCAGGGGCTGGGCTTCTGTGTCCCAGAGGGAGTCAGCAGGGGAGTGTCCTTCAAAGGTAGGAGACTAGTAATTACCGATGATTATTGTTGACTGCCGGGACTCTAGCCCGGGACTCTAGCCGCTCCCACCAAGTCAGCCCTTGCATGCTTCACTCCTGCTTATCTTACAGGCTCACAGTAACCCTTTCAGGAGATACAACCTTTTGTCATCTTTTCACAGATGAGGGTACAGGGCTTGCTCAAGGTCACAGAGCCAGCGCTCAGTGGCGCTGCCCTTGAACCAAGGCCTGCTCCCAAGTCCCGCCCCTAGCCTCTCCTGTGTGTCCCCTCTCGACTTCCTGGTATCCCCACTGTTTGCCCTGCTCACCCTTCAACCAGTTACCCTGTAGGAGACGGGCGCTTGCTAAAAGTGTTTGTTGACTGACTGACAGACCTGCTCACCCAGTGGAAGGTATTTGCCTGCGGATGTTTTCTGCTCATGTCCAAGCCTGAATCTGTGCTTAGTCAGAGTTCCCTTGGCCTTAAAGGTCAAGGTAGTGGGGGAAGAAAAGGTAGGAAGGACGAGACAGTCACCATCGGGATGCCAGCCCTCCCCCGCCCTGAGTGGGCCTCACAGAAATGGTCCCAGGAGGCAGTCTCCCAAATCCCCTTCCACAGTGGAGACCACCAAGGCTGGCCTGGGCCCCCCTGAGGCCACATCCGGAAAGGGGCCAGCGGGGATTGGGCCTAGATTGGGATTTTCCCACAGGGTTCTCTGTGGGCTTCAAGAGTCAGAATAGGTGGATGGACCAGCAGCGAAGCAGGGCCACCAGGGAAGGGTGGCAGGGTGCCGGACCGCCTGGAGAAGGGCCCCTTCCAGCCTGGAGCTCTGCCTCCCCCTACTGGTCAGGGCAGGGCTCAGCTTGGGCCGTGCCCCTGATGTCACTGAGGCCCCTGCAGCCCAACCTCTGCTATCAAGACCTGCACAGCGCTTTGCTACTGGATCCCAAGCACCCAGGGGCCAAGGCACTGCTCAAGGTGATGGTGGACCAGGCCCAGAAGTCGCACCAAGATGCCAGGACCCTCGCCGTGCAGGGCAAGCTGCAGCAAGCACTGCAGTGCATGGACTGCGCCATCGAGAACAACCCTCTGGACCCCAGCCTCTTCCTCTTCAGGTGCCAGCCTTCGGCCCAGCCGAGTGCTCTCAGGGAGCTCTTGAATCCATGCGGGCCTTGGTTTCCCCATGTAATCTCTCCCCATCTTTCCCTAATCCCCACTGGGGTCAAGGCATCGCAGCAGGAGGCTGCAGGAGCAGCCTCAGTTAACGAGGAATCCTGGACCCACGGGCCTGCTGTGCCCAGCGCCGTGGACAAGGCCTGGGTGTGACTCTGACCCCGACAAGGACTCGCCGCCTGATTCAGGGCCATTTAACTCCCTTGAGCCTGGGCTTTCCCAAATGAGCAGCGGGGGTGAAACACCTGTTCTGTGCACAGAAAGGCCTTAGCGCGAAGGCCGGCATGCCCCTTGGCTCCCTAAAAGAAAGAGGGAAGCTATTTTTGAGAAAAATAAAATTGCTAGTGACTAGCAAGTTATCTGAGCAGCAGCACTCCAGGCCCCACAGGCCAAACCCAAGTGAGGGCTCAGGGTCCCCCACCCCCAACCCCCACCCCCGGCCACCACCTCTGCAGGTCGGAGGCCCAGGGCAGGCAGTAGCTTTCCCAGCCACCCCAGTCAACGGCGGTGCTTTGACCTTCATGCCCCTCCCCCACAGGGGCACCCTGTACCGACGGCTCCAGGACTTTGATACCGCCGTGGAGGACCTCCTGAAAGCATTGGACATGATGACGCAGCACCAGAAGGACATGGTGCAGCAGGCGCAGCGCCAGCTGCTGCTGGCCTACAACGACTTCGCGGTGCACTGCTACATGCACGGCGCCTACCAGGAGAGCGTGCTGCTGCTCAACAAGGCCCTCCAGGGTGAGCAGCGGGAGAAAGGCCTCTACATCAACCGCGGCGGTGAGTGGGGGCTGGCCGGCCCGGAGCCCCTCGCCCCTCCAAGGCCTGGGCTGGGCACTGGAGGCCCCTGCGGGAGGAGGGCAGGGAGGAGGGAAGGAGGAAGTATTTAAGAGTCTCAGTGACCCACGTACACACTTGGGGAAGCTTTGCCTTCGACAAACTGGCTACAGTCTAAGGACTGCTCAGAAATCAGGCACAGAAAGCCCTCCGCAACCGCCCACTGGTATTACCAGCTACCAGTTTCAGGCCCCGCCCTCCGGGGGCATGGAGCAGGCTGAGCTGGGCTCCTGGACACCGGGTCCACTCAGCCCCTGACACCGGGTCCGGGCCCCAGACTGCTTCTTCCAGCTGGGCAACCTGACCTTTGCCGAGGCAGACTACCGGCAGGCGCTGGAGCTGAGCCCGCAGGACGAGGACACCAACCTGCGCATGGGCCTACTGCAGGAGAAGATGGGTTTCTGCGAGCAGAAGAAAAGGTGTGTCCGGGTGGGGGCGGGGCCAGGCGCTGGGGGCGGGGCCCGGGGCGGGACCGGGCCTGGCAAAGAAGCTGCAGGTTCGGATCCTTGGGTCAAGATGCTTCTTCTCGCCCTGGCTGGCGTAGCTCAGTGGATTGAGCGCGGGCTGCGAACCAAAGGGTCGCAGGTTCGATTCCCAGTCAGGGCACATGCCTGGGTTGCAGGCCAGGCCCCTAGTGGGGGCCACGTGAGAGGCAACCACACATTGATGTTTCTCTCCCTCTCTTTCTCCCTCCCTTCCCCTCTCTAAAAATAAATAAATAAAGTTTAAAAAAAAAAAAAAAAGATGCTTCTTCTCTCCTAGTTATGTCTCCTAAATATAGATTTTATTTTCCAAGTTTCCACTAAAAGTCATTTACTTTTTCCTGAGTATTAGGGTAATTGTACTTTTTTATAAAAAACTGAAGTGTTCAGTAAGTTATAATTCAGGACACGAGAGTTCCTTCTAATATCTGCCGCAGATGCCTCCCTGCCCCCCAACTTTGGGAAAGATTCCTTTAGACTGTTTCCAATGCATGCACTAACAATCATCGTTTACAAAAGGGGGACCATGCTAAGCTGTGTTCTGCTCACTTTTTCACTCCCCACGGCATCCACATGGGACTCCCTCATTCTCTTTACTGCCTGCGTAGTACTCCACCCTGTAGAGGAACCATAGAGGGTTGTCCTCGATGTATTTATCCACTTTGCTGCTGATGAATGGTTGGGTGCTTTCAGTTTTTTACCATAAATAATGCAGCAATGAGCACTCAGGACATAAGCTTTCATGCACCCATACTAGTAACGCTATAGTTAGATGGCCAGAGGTTAAATCGTTGGGTTAAAGAGTGTGGAAATTTACCATTGCATATAATATTCAAATGCTCTCTGAAAACAGTGGACCAGTATAAATTTCTCCCAGGAAAAAGAGTCTTGGTTTCCCCAAATCTCAATAGTGGGGGCTATTAAGGCTATTTTTCTTTTTATTTTTAATTGATTTTTACAGAGAGAGAGGAAAGGAGAGAGAGAGAGAAAGAAACATTGATTCACTGTTCCACTTACTTATGCATTCATTGGTAGATTCTCGTATGTGCCCTCACTGGGGATTGGACCCACAACCTTTGTGTATTAGGATGATGCTCTAACCAACTGAGCTACCAGGCCAGGGCCAAGACTATTTTTCTTTGATTTATTTATTTAAGGTTTTATGTATTTATTTTTAGAAAGAGGGAGGGGAAGGGAGGGGGAGAGAGAGGGAGAGAAATATTAATGTGTGGTTGCCTCTTGCGCACTCCCTACTGGGGACCTAGCCGACAACCCAGGCATGTGCCCTGACTGGGTATTGAACTGGTGACCCTTTGGTTCACAGGCCAGCACTCAATCCACTGAGCTACACTAGTGAGGGCTCAAATTAATTTTTTAATTTTTAGCTGCTAGGTGTATGACATTCGCAGAAACGCATTCCCTAATCCAAGATCATAAAAATGTCCACTTATACTGGGGTTTTAGATTAGCATTTGAGTGCCGGGTGCATCAAAAGCATAGCTGGTAGAAGCAGAGCAGAGGGGCATGGTGGCCGGAGCGGAGACCTGCCTGGTTTTCCCCAGACTCCCCAGTGGAGCCCAGAAGCTGCGATTCCCCCAAGGTGGCCTAGCTCACTGCGGCCTGTGGGCCGCTCTCTCGCAGGCAATTCCAGAAGGCAGAGAACCACTTCTCCATGGCCATCCAGCACAGCCCCCAGAGGGCTCAGTACTACCTGCACCGAGCCAGGATCCGGCTGCTCATGCAGAACGTTTCTGGGGCCCGCCAGGATGTTGCCACTGCCCTGCTCCTTGACCCTAAGCAACCAAAGGTGGGTTCCTGCTGGGGACTGGGAGGGCAGACTCCAGAGTCAATACCCCTGGCCACCTACAGATCCTACTCCCTGTCCCTAAAAGAAATTTGGTTTCCTAGCAACTAATAAGAGCTGCTGACGCCTGAGCATTTACAGTGTGCCAAGCACTGTCCTAATCACTTCCACTTGCGTGGCTCTGTCTGGCGTGCACTTCAGCGCCCCACAAGGCAGGTAATATTATCACTTCCCAATTTACAAGCAAAGAAGGTAGGGCTCAGAGAAGCCAGTCCCCTTGGCCCAGGTCACACAGCTTAAAGGTTCAACTCTGATCTGCCTGGCTTCAGAGCCCGTGGCTACACTCAGGCCACCAGTGTCCCCTCTCTGAATAGCTCCTTTCTCATGGTCTCCTCATAGTTCAGGGGCAAAGAGGTCCAGCCCTTTAAAAACAACAATTTGCCCTGGCTGGTGTGGCTCAGTGGATTGAGCACCAGCCTGCGAATCAAAAGGTCGCCGGTTTGATTCCCAGTCAGGGCACATGCCTGGGCTGCGGGCCGGGTCCCTAGCTGGGGGCGTTGAGAGGCAACCGAGCGATGTCTCTCTCACACGCCGATGTTTCTCTCCCTCTTCCTCCCTCCCTTCCCCTCGATCTATAAGTAAATAATAAAAAATAAATAACAAAAACAACAATTTATGAACTCTTCCTTCTTCAGCCCTGTAAGGGCCGGGAAGCCCCCTTTCCTTCCTGGTGGCCCCCTCGCTGGCCCCCACCTCACTCTGGTCACCCCTTTCCCGGCAGCTGCTCCCACTGATGACCGACCTCTTCTCGGGCATGTCAGTGGAGGAGGTGCTCAGCACCCGGATGGCCCACCTGGCCAGGCTGCAGCTGAGTCGGGCGGTGGAGAGCAGGCTGCAGGACAGCATCTCCGAGGGCATCCTGGGGTGAGTTCCTCTCCGGCAGCAGTGGGAGTGACTGGCGCTCGAGGCTCCTCCGGGCCCAGCTGCTCCCTCGGGCCCCGGCCCAGTCCTGGGGATGGTGGGGCGCATCAGGGAGGCTCACCCCGTGCTCTGGGGCCACGGTGGCCGGGCAGGCAGCTCAGGAGGCGGGAACTGGAGCGCCAGAAGGCCCGGGCCCTGCAGCTCTCGTGGAAGCAGGAGCAGCCGCTGCAGGAGCCCTCCGAGGAGCCGGGCTCCACTCCCCAGGCCCTGCAGGCCGAGCCCCAACACCCGGAGGAGGCCGAGCGCCCCAAGGAGGAGGTGAGTGGGCCACACGCCAGAGCCCTCAAGGTCCATCTGGTGGGGAATGCACCTCAAGCCAGGGCTGAGGGATGCAGGCTGGCTCGAGGCTGGCTTCCGGGCCTGGCCCTGCCACCGCTCAGCTGCGTGATCTGGGCGGGGGCCCTCTTGCTGTGAGGTCGGATGGAACCAGGAAGGGGTTCCCCTGAGGGGGAGCACCTGCGGGCGAGGCCCCTCCCAGCGAGGCCTTCTCACACCTTGCCCACACTCACCCTCACCGATGCTGCTGTGTGCACTGGCCGCTCATGCCCGAGTTCTCTTAATTATGAAATCCATGTCTAAAAGCTTTGTACTGAGTGTAACACATGGGAAAGCCCAGAACTCGTAAATGAACTGTGTGATGAATTTTCACGAACGGAATACACCCATGGCATCATTACCCACATCCAGAAAGAACCCTCCCCAGAAGCGCCCCCAGCACCCCCTTCGAGGCCCCTCCCTCAGCCCGCCCCATGCCACCTAACACCAAAGGCGAGTGTGCCCGTCATTCAGGGGGCAGTCCGTGGGCCTCCCGCCTCCGCTCCCTGGGTTAGACAGCGTCTGGGACACGCACCTCCCCGGGCCGACTGCTCATTCTCACCGGCATGGAGAAGTCTCTCCCGTGACTACCCTGCAGTTCACTCCCCACTCCGCTGCTGCGGGACAGCGTGCAAACCAGCATGCCGAGGGCACTTGACACGATTGAAGGAAACGGGCTCCCAGAATCCCGTGCCATAAATGCAAAAGGCTAGCTTGACATTTCTCTGGCTCACAGAAGAATACGAAAATACAGAACTTCCGTCTGCGTGCCCCTGAAGTCATCATGAGCCCCTCCCTCGGGGAGGTGCTAGGCTGGCGCCTGCGCATTAGCGCTGCTGGCACTCCGCACCTCTAGCCGCTCCCCCAGGGGCCGCAGGTGTGGACCCACCAGAGGAGACCAGCAGCCGAGAGCCTGGCCGTGGAGTCCCGCAGGCCCGGGTTCAAGTCCAGCTTCTCCTTAGCTGAGTGCCCTGGGCAGGCTGCTTAGGCGCTCACAGCCTTAGCGTCCTGGTCCGTGAAACGGCAATAGCGGGAGTTTCCTCCCAGACATGGGGGGAGGGTGAAATGGGATAAGACAGGTAAAGCATGGAGAAGCTCCTCAGGTCCTCACCGGCCACTCCCCAGGGCACCGTACTTTCCAGTTCACAGAAGCCTGCTGCAGACCTGGACGAATTTGCATGTTGCAGATGGGGACACTGCGGCCCATGCAGCCTCTCCCACACTGCCTTGCTCACAGCAGCATGCCTGTCTGGGCTGGCCACTCCCCTTCCTGTCCAGTCTCAGCCGCCCCCTATACCCCCCCCCCCCATAGCGCGAAACTGGGAGCCCTGAGAAGCTCGAAGCTCAAGGGGACCCGTCACTGAAGGTCCCAACACCTGCTGGCCTTCCGGAGCTACAGCCGCTGGCCCCGGGCTCCCTGCAGCTGACTGCCCCGCCCGTCTCTCACCCTAGGAGAAGCCGAAGCCCGCTCCTAGCAAGGTGAGGTCCCTGTCCGACAGCTACCTCGACCAGACCTCTTCGGACTCCATCTTGGGCTGTAAGTCCCTCGTGCTCCTGCCAGGCCCGTGAGCCAAAGCAGCAGAGTGGGCAAAGGCCAGGG
Organism: Glossophaga mutica; assembly: GCA_039655065.1. Taxonomy (NCBI): domain Eukaryota; kingdom Metazoa; phylum Chordata; class Mammalia; order Chiroptera; family Phyllostomidae; genus Glossophaga; species Glossophaga mutica. The sequence goes on from CM077305.1 coordinate 213,024,670, forward strand.
GTCAGAGACTCCCTGGCCTGGGTGTGAGTGTGGGCCCCGTGTGACTCTAAAGCAGGAGTATAATCCCACCGTCGCAGGGGGCGTGCTGAGCCCCCAGGGAGGGGATGCCCAGCCCAAGCCTGGACCAGCTTTCATGACAGCCCCTCACTGCCCCCTCAGGCCCGTCTCCCCTCTGCCCCCTTGCCCTTCCCTGAAATAAGCCCACAAACCCTGTGCGTGTCCAAGGGCTTTTAACCCCGATTCTTCCAGGCATCAACATGGAAGGGACAAAAGTCAAACACCCAGGAATGCTGCTCCTAACAGAGTCCCGGGGACAGGTGTGAGCAGTCCAGGCTAGGGACAAAACTAGCGGTGGCTGGCCCTGTCCTCCCTTTGGTGCTGTTCAACCAGCCATCGAGTCCCGGGGCTGGGCTCTGCCACACACTCTTACAGGCATGAACGGCCCAGTCCCGGCCCCAGGGAGCTTTGGTCTGGATGGGAAAAAGGCACGCAGGTAAAGAGACAACCAAGACAGTGTAGACGCACGCCGGACGCTGCGGGTGCGTGCGGCCCCCTGTGGGGGTCGGAGAGGGCTTCAGGACCCGAGGGAGGAGCAAGCGTTAGTCCAATGTGGGAAGGGTGCAGCGGGGCGGAGTGCGAGCTGTCGGCTGTGGCGGGATTCGGAGGGCAGGGGGAGGCCGGCACCGCGGAGGCGAGGACTATAGGGTTCATGTCGCTGAGAGCGGGTGGGCTGCTGGCTCTAGCAGGCCTTCCTTTGGCCATGCAAGGCCTCTGGGGTGTGGGCAAGGGCGAGGCCTCGAGCCTCCTTTCCTGGAGCTGCCCAGGGGGAGGGGCCTGATGGGTACACGCGGCACACCCTTCGCAGTCAGGACCCTGCCGACCTCGGAGATAGAGACGTCCACCACCTGTCTGGAGTACAGGAGTACCACGGCCTCCACTGAGACCTTCCCGGATTCCTCCCTGCTGAAGACTCGGTCCACAGACGTCAGTACCCACAGGGGAGCCCTAGGTCTGAGCCACCACACCAAGAAAACTAAGGCCGCCCAGGGCCAGAGCCAGAGATCCAACAAGAGGGGGGCCGCACAGAGCCAGAGTCACAGGCCCAACAGGACCGAGGCCACCCAGGGCCCAGGGCAAAAACCCAACAAGACTGAGGCCACTCAGGGTCCAGGGCAAATGCCCAGCAAGACCGAGGCCACCCTGGGCCCAAGGCAGAGGCTCAGAAAGACCAAGGCCGCCAGAGGCCCAAGGCAGAGGCTCAGAAAGATCAAGGTTGCTCATGGCCAGAGCTGGGGACCCAGCAAGGCTGCGGCCACCCAGGGCCAGAGCTGGGGACTGATCCGAAGTTCCAGCAAGACCAAGACTTTCTATGACGCAAGTAGTAGCCCCAGCAATACCGAGGCCACCCAGGACCTGAGCCAGAACCCCAGCAAGACCAAGGTTCCCCAGAGCTGGAACCAGGGCACCAGCCTAGGTTCCAGCAAGTCTGAAGTCACCCAGGACCTGAGCCAGAACCCCAGCAAGACCAAGGTTCCCCAGAGCTGGAACCAGGGCACCAGCCTAGGTTCCAGCAAGTCTGAAGTCACCCAGGACCTGAGCCAGAACCCCAGCAAGACCAAGGTTCCCCAGAGCTGGAACCAGGGCACCAGCCTAGGTTCCAGCAAGTCTGAAGTCACCCAGGACCTGAGCCAGAACCCCAGCAAGACCAAGGTTCCCCAGAGCTGGAACCAGGGCACCAGCCTAGGTTCCAGCAAGTCTGAAGTCACCCAGGACCTGAGCCAGAACCCCAGCAAGACCCAGCAAAGCCCCAGCCCTGACAGTTCCGCTGTGCTCTGAAGGGGCCACTGAGCCCCTCGCTACTTGCTGGAGACAGGAAATATTCTACTGCATTCGCACTCAGCAATGAGAAACCTTAACTGACGTTGCTCTGGTCCCACGGCTAAGTTTATTTGTTCTCTTGTTTTACAAAATTAAAAACTTTAAAAACTAGGCTCAAGTGGCAGCTTGAGCCCCTCCATTTGCGGAGACTGAGAAGTCTCAGCCTGGCTTTACCATCTCGGGACAGGACGTGGGGGTTGGGGCGGTGGCGGGGCACAGTCGGAGGTAAAGGCTAAGGAGGGAGGGAGCCGCCAGGAGCCACAGTCCCTGAGTTACAATTCACATTTTAAGGAGGCTCAGGCTGGAGGGCAAGGTCAAAGCTCATGGAGGTGCCGGGGTGACCAGCACTTTCCCCTGGGGAAGGAAGCAAAGGCCAAGATGTCCTCAGACCAGTTAAGAGGCCAGGGCCCACCCTGGCCCTCCGTCTTGGCCTGGCCAACGCTTCTCATCTTTCGTTTGCGCTCTGGGCCCCACTCTCCAGGAGGCTCAGGACCAGGGCCCCTCTGGCAGAGGCGCTGGGGCGTCCCTGCGTGGCCTGGCCAGGTAGAGAAGGGCAAGGATGCCACCTGCAGAGTCAGAGGAAGAAGGCAATTCGGGAAGCCACAGTCTTGCAGCCAGTGGAGGAAAAGAGTTGCTCATCCTCAGGAAAGAAGGTGGTGCTGTCCAGCACGGCCTGGACAGCCTCTTCCTGGGGCTCCAGGCCCAGCTGGGCCAGCTCGTTGAGCACGCAGTGCCGCACGTGGTGCCTCTGGAGTGGCAGGAAGGGCACCAGGGCGTCCAGGAGATGCTCTTCCATGATGCCCGAGCGCCAGAAGCCATCTGCAAGGAGGCACGACGGGAAAAGGAGCTGCGCTTCCCAGAAGCTGGGCTGCTGTCCCCGGGAGGCCAGCGCAGGTTCAAGACTCTCAGCCCCCTTCTGGGCTCAGGGCTCAGGGAGTCTGTGTGACAGCCAGGAGCCCCAGAGCCCGGCCTGCGGAGTAGTGGGTCAATGGGCAGAGCGTCAGACTCCGGCCCCACGGGTCAGGGTGTGAGGCCCGGCCTGCTGAGGCCACCGGGGTGGGGCCCTGAGCCGAACTCACGGTGCGGGTTGTCCAGCACAGCCCGGGAGACGGCTGGCTCGAGCTCCTGCAGGCGGATGTCCTCGCGGTCCCGGCGGCTGCGCCATGCCTCCAGTACCACCTGGTTGATCTGCTCGCCTCCAGTGTTGCTAAAACCATGGGGACCCGGGTGAGGACTCAGGCCGTGAGGGGCAGGATTTGGCCCTGCTTCCCACGTGCCACCTAACACAACCCGAGCCCGGGGGTCCAGCTCAGTGGGGGCAGGAGCCAACCCGCCAAAACCACGCCAGCAGAAGCACTTCCCCTCTCCGGAGCCGGTGTCCGCAACCGCGACCCCTGGAGATTCACCTACAGGTGCCGTGCACTTTACAGTCTGCAAAACACTTCCGCGTCCCTCCACCGACTTCCCCTCGCCCAGCCTCTAGGAGGACGGGGGTTTCGTTCAGCCCTGCTATTCAGGGAGGAGATGGGAGCTCAGAGAGGTGAAGGCATTGGCCGGAGGAAGCGTAGCGGGGACGCTCAGCGGGGGCGCTTAGCGGGGGCACTAGGGCCCTAGTTCTGTTTCTCCCAGGCCTGTGTCCTCCTGGCCACAGAGGAGGGAGAACTCTTGACCCAGCAGGGCGTCCACAAAGAGATGGTGAGGACCAAAAAAAAGACTGAGCCCAGAATAGGCTTTGAGATTATCGAAGGGGGAGAGTCGGCCACCTTGAATGGCAGCATCCAGGGGCACAGGATTCTGCTGTGGGACGGCAGGCCAAGACTAGATAGCCGAGACCCCTAAGCGCCCCCATCACTACGCCCACTGCCCAGCGGCACCCCACCTGATGAAGATGAAGATGGCTTTCCGATAGTTGGTCCCGTACACAACCCAGGAGGAGCCCAGGAAAGGTCGCAGGACCTCCATCAGGCCTGGGGACAGCTTGTCCATCTCATCAAAGAGGAAGAGGGAGCGGCCACAGACAGTGAGGTTCCCCTGGACCCAGCTCTTCAGGTCCTTCTGTGGGAGAGAGGCAGGAGTCTGAGGGGGCTGCAGCTTCTCTCCCAGCCCGACTGCTCCCCAAGGCGAGAACTACCCCCCTTCCCAGGAAGAAGGGGTCTCACAGAGAGCACCGGCCCCTTAATGGGGCTGGCGGCCAAACTGTGGCCCTGGGAGGGGCAGAGACTAGTCCACACTCAAGTTGGCAGGTCAGCAGGACGCGACACCTGACCCTGACCGCAGGACTCCTTCCTGACACCGGCTGCTTTCCACAAAAGGGGAAGCCTCCTTCCTGCCCTCGTGAACTTTCTCAGCCGTTTTGACAGGTGAAACAGATCAGCCTGGGAAGTACCTTGTAATCAGTAACTACAATACTAATAGTAGTAGTAGAAGTAGTAGTAGTAGTAGTAAGAGCTAATATTTACCAAGTACTTACTCTGACCCTCAAACTGGGGCTAACAGAGAGAAGACAGTGCAGACTATCTGGCAAAAGTTAAGTGCTCAATAATTAATGCCTGTAATTATATAATCCCATGTCCTCCCCAACAAACCTGACAGGCAGGTACCATTACGCTCCCCCACCGCCCAGGAATTAAAGTGAGAACTCATGGCAGGCAGAACGGCACCATCGCAAGCTCTGTTCTAGATGTGTCCTGTAGGTTAGCTCCAACTGGCTGTGTGGCCTGGAGCAAGTGAATCCCCCTCTCTGGGCTTCGGACTCACTCCCTAGGGTACGGCACCCCGTGACGCAGAATGCTCCAAGATGCGACCAGCCTACCTTGTAGCGCTCCAAGTGGCTGGGATGGGGGAAGTGGAGGACGGGGGAGAAGTGGTGCACATAGGGGCTGCGGAGGCCACCCCGGAAGAGGTAGTGTGCCAGCAGGGAGCTGACGTAGGACTTGCCAGTGCCTGTCCAGCCGTGCAGGGAGAGGACCAGCGGCTTAGTGGGGGCCGGGTCCTGCACGAAGGCCTTCAGTGCCTTCACCACCAGCGCCCTGGCCAAGTGCTGGCCTGCCAGGTGCTGGGCCAGGTCACACTCCAGACCTAGGGCCGCAAGAAGGACAGTGTCAGAGCTGAGGACACGCCTCCGCCACGGAAGAGGTTCATGGGGGAAGTGATGGGGAACCTGGTCTAGGGCTCCTGTGGTCTGGGGCGTTTTCAAGATGTCTGCGGGAAGCAAGGGGGGCCCCTGGGGTCTCCGGCAGCAGAAGCCACCCTCAGGCCTGATTCAGCTCGGCAGCGCCCCCACTAGGCTTCCCTCTGAATTGCGCTCAGCCCTAAGTGGGTGCGAAATGTCAACAGGGTCTGCCCCAGAACCCTCTGCCCATCCCCAAATTAGGCTTCTCTCCTGACGGCTCTTCCACTGCGGAGACCTAAACCTCCCCAAAGGCCCCACTGTCAAAGGCCTCTCTCCCAAACGGCCATCCCCAAACCCTCTCCCCAAGTCGCGTGCCCCGGCCTGTCAAAGGTCCCTCAGCGCCAGGCCCACTTCCGGCCCGGACCGTCCAGAAGCCTGCGGGTTCCGCCCTTCGGTTCTACCCTTTAGGTCCTGTCCCGGCGCCACGCCGGAGTCCGTAGGCTCTCGGGTCTCCCCTCCCCTTCGCTCCTCACCCTGGAAGTCGGGCTGGAAGTCACATTCGCAGAAGGTGCCGAAGTTGCAGCGCAGCGAAGTCAGGTCCCAGGCGGCGGCCGCGGCCGAGACCAGCCCGAGCAGCCCGAGGAGGAGCGAGCCCCAGGGCCGGCAGCCACGAGTCTCAGCCGCCATCCAGGAGCGGGATGAGCTGGGTCTGGGGCGGCCCACCGCCCCCTGAGAACTACAACTCCCGGCGTGCCTCGCTCCGCGGCAGCCGCCTCCCTTGGCCTACAGCTCCCGGCTCTCCTCTCGCCCCTTTCAAAGGCCCGCCCAGTCGTCCCGCAGCAGGTCCGGAAGGTAGCCTGCAGGGGGAGCCCGCGACCTGTCAACCCGGGACGGCGGGCCGCGTTTCCATGGCCACAGTAACTAGGGTACCATCATAGTAGCTCCAAAAAAAAAAAAAATAAAGAATTATTACCACAAGAGTGGTGTAACAATTGTAGTGAAAACTTGTGCGGCACCTTACACCTTGTAAAGCTCCTTTTTCGTGTTTTTTTTTTCTTTAAGAACTCTCACTAATAGCTTTCAAGCACCTACTGTGCGCCATTAGTGTTAGGTGCCTTACAAATCTTATGATACGATAACAATACTTGTCATAAAGAAAAATGGTGGCATTTCAATGAAATACAGGCACATAAAAATGTTTTGGCTCAAAATAATAAATGGTCGTTGACAACCCATTACGTGTGAGACATACAGACATATGTATGAAACTGGTTCCTTATGCGCTGCTAAATGTTGTGACGCAACCCTAAGAGACCGATTCTGTTATTGTCCCATTTTGCTGAGGTGGAAATTGGGACCCCAGGGGTTAAGCCTCACTCATATCCAAAGTTACTCAGCTAGTAAACAATAGAACCGAACCCAAGTCTGGCTGCCACCAAAGATCTAACGCACTGTTACCCAGCCTCTCACAGAGGATTTAAAAGGAAAGAAACCCAGACGTTCCAAATTTGGTGAATGGGCCCCCGGACTTCCAGCCTGGCTTGCAGTCGTGTTGGTCGTTGGTCCGAGTTGCCTGCTTCCCCCACCTACGGAATCAAAACAACTGTGTCCACGTCCCTTTTCAAAGATCTCCTGCCCCACTCAGCATACACGCGTGAATTTTGGGGCCACGTTTCAGAGCCTGAAAAGAAATTAGTTCTGACTATCGAGTAGAGAGAAAAACTCCAGGTCAGGATGTCTGGGTTCCAGGCTTCCTCATTCTGCTGCTCTGACCCAGGTCACGGTTCTTAAGTTTTCCAGAGGGGAGGTAGAACCCTAGATTTCAAAAAGCCTTTCCACCCCAAATATCTGGGATCCCTGGCTGTGCACTTGTGGGAATCTTTGTTGTGGCTTCGCAGGGGCAGGGAATGGGGTAGGAGGGGGGCAGGTCAGTATTTCTCCCGCTGGTGGGAACTGGCTGTTTATCTCCCGCACTGTCCGTAAGCTCCTCCAGGACAGGTATTTAGTATTGGCAGTAACTCTAGCTCCTGGTACAATCTGGAATGTCCCAGGTGCTAAACAAATACAGTATTTTGCCATGTATAATGCATACTTTTTTGCCCAAATTTTTAAAAAGATTTTATTTATGTTTAGAGGGAGGGGGAGGGAGAGAGAAAGAGAAGGAGAGAAATAGCAACGTGTGGTTGCCTCATGTGTGCCCCACTGGGGACCTGGCCCACAACCCAGGCATGTGCCCTGACTGGGAATCGAACCAGCAACCCTTTGGTTCACAGGCCGGTGCTTGATCCACTGAGCCACACCGGGCAGGGCTTGCCCAAATTTTTGAGGGAAAAATAAGGATGTGCATTATACATGGGTACAGTAATCCTGTGTATAATGCGCACAAAAACATGGGTGTACGTTATACATGGGAGCACGTTATACACGGCAAAATATGGGTATCTATTGAATGAGTTCTTTCCCCTTTCACCTAAGAAAAGATGCCTTCTTCCATCCCAAGGTCCTCTGAGAGAGAGAAAAAAAGATTCATAAAAGTTTATTATATGAAAGAAAGACCATGGCTTCTGTACATCTATTTACAGAACAGAAAGACTTATTTACAGCCAGATGGAGGCCTTGGTGTTGGTGGGGAGCAGATGCCTGGAGAGACTGGGGAGGCGTGAGGAGCCTCCCACGGCTCAAACACGGGGCACCTTCAGCAGGAGGTGAGGGGGGACGCAGAAGCCGGAGGGAGGACCAGGGGTTCCGGTTCTTCCTGAAGGGAGGCTTGGTGAGCGTGTAGCTGGTGGGATGGAGCCCAGGGTCCATGCAGAGCCCTGGAGGCGCAAGGGAGATCCTGGCGTTGAGCCCAAAACGTTCTTGGGCTGATCACAGTGTCCCTGGGGTGCTCTGGGGAAAGGTCCGTGCCCCTCTGTCCCCCACGCTGCCCGCAGCTGCAGAGGGGAAGGGTCCATGGGGGTCACAGCTCGCTGGAGCGGATGGCAGGCTCCAGTTTGTGGGACAGGGCAGTGAGAACCTTGTCGAACTTCTCATAGCGCCGGGCCTGGCTACTGTTGGCACCCTGGCTGCCCCAGAGGAGGCGCATCTGGAACTCAGTGCTGAACACCTCCAGGAGTTCAGGCCGGGCCTGGAACCCTGCAGGGAGGGGCACAGCGGTTAGGGGACCACCATCCAGCTGGGAGGCCGGGGCTCTCGCCAGAGCCACCACGTCCCTCTGGGCCCCCCTCGGGGACACCTTCCCCCAGCTCTGCCAGAGGTTCGGCAAGGTTTACGGATAAACACGGCCACACATTTTAGTTCCTAGTCTTTGCCCTGCTGTTTGCCCCCATCTAATTTTAAAATGACTAGAAGATAAAATATTAATGTTAATTGGAGGGATGACTTGGGTACTTTTTTTCTTTTGTATTTTTCTGTAAGTTCCAAGATCTTTCCTAAGAAACATGTACATTTTGTAAGTGAATGTAAAAAAGAATGTTTTTTTTTTCTTTCTGAAGAAGAAAAAAGTCAGGAAAGACATTCACCAGAATGCTCAGAGGTAAACACACCAGCATTTACCTCCGGGTAACTGTGGGTGATTTTTTTTTTTAAGATTTTATTTATTTATTTTTAGAGAGAGGGGAAGGGAGGGAGAAAGAGAGGGAGAGAAACATCAATGTGCGGTTGCTTCTTGCATGTCCCCAACTGGGGACCTGGCCCACAACCCAGGCATGTGCCCTGGCTGGGAATCGAACCAGTGACCATTTCGTTCACAGGCCCGAGCTCAATCCACTGAGCCACACCAGCCAGGGCTGGGTGATTTTTTTTTTTACCTTGTTTTTGCTCAGCTTTAATTTCCAATCTGTCTGCACTGAACTTTCATGACTTAAATGCTCCTTGCACAGGAAAGCTCTACCTTTCGACTAGACTGAGAGCCCCTGGACGGCAGGGCAGGTCTGTGTCGGCCCCAGGATGTCGGACCGAGCGCTTCGCAAACAACCTTGCGAAGTCAGCCTGTGAGGACTCCCACGTCACAGATGAGAAAACTGAGGCTCAGAGAAGCTAAAACACACAACTATGATGCTCTTTGAATCGTGTGTGTCCACCTGGTACCTGCCACTAACAACTGCTTGTTGAACTGGTGGATGAGGCAGAAAGGGGATGAGAAAAATGAGTCAGGGAGACAGGGCAGGAAAGAGGGGCAGAGAAACAGGAATGGGCGTTTGGAGGGAAGGGGAGAGCCAGCGAGTGGGGGGGAGGCCCAGGCCTGAAGGCCCCGTGACTCACCCTGCAGCTTGACCTCGGCGTTGGTGTGGTACAGGCCTCCGTGGTGCGCCACCGTGCGGGCGGCCTCCAGGTGGGCCAGCACCACCTCCACGCCGTGCTCCGTGCTGCCCCAGGGCTCGGGGCCCTCGGCGGGGGCCGAGTCACACTCCAGCAGAGTGATGAGCGGCAGTACATGAGGGAAGGTGGTGTTGCTCAGCGGCGGGCCTTCTGCAGGGAAGGAGACGACAGACAGCAGGCTCTTAGAGACCCCGGAGGGCTCCGCTGCCCACCGAGCTCCTGGAAACTGAGATGCTGGAGGGGCAGGGTGCGGCCTGCCTGAGGTCCCAGGAAGTCCTCAGGGCTCCTAACTCCTGGACAGACCTCTCCTTTTCGATTCCTTCAACTAAATCCACTGCCCCAGGGGCTGAACCCGGCCATGCACACAGTTGCCAGGTGCAGAGTGAGTGCAAGACGGGCTTGTGCAGAGTTCAGTCAAGCTCTCACCACTGTCCACACGGGGAAAGTCTCTGCTAGCCCAGAGAGGGCTGAAACCTGCGCAAGGTCACACAGCAACGTGGGGGAGGTACCTTTGCCCTCATTGAGGCTCTTGAGAAACGGCTTGAGCTTCTTCTCGTAGAGGATGGCACCCTCTGTGTGTCGCTGCCGCAGGGTCATCCAAGTCTGCTCCAGCCGGGCAATCTGGGGAGACCAGTTGTGAGCGACCAGCCAGGGAAGGGGCCCGCAAGGGGCCGCAGGCCTCCCTGCCGAGTGCACGCCCAGATGTGGTGTCACCGCTCAGGTACAGGGTGGTGCCAACTGACTTCCTTTTGCAGATCCTCACGGGGCCCCCACAACGCCCCGGTTTGCAGAGGAGGGAGCGAAGGCTCAGAGAAGGGAATGACTTCCCCAAGGCCAGGCCATAGATGGCAGAGCTGGGAGCTGAACCACTGCCTTCAGGACCCTGCGGTTACTATTTGCTAGGCACAGAAGAGGAAGTGTGGTGTGATGAGGTTCCGGCTCTGAAATGAGACAGACCTGGTTCAAATCCCACCTTTTTCAGCCTCTGACTGTGAGGCCTTAGGCAATCACTGCTCTGCCTCACTTTCTCCATAAGCACAATGGGGACGATAAAGACATTCACTTCATGAGATGTTTGAAGGAGTCGGTGCTTGTGAAGTATTTAGTGTAGCATTAGCACCCAACACACAGTAAGTGCTCGCTCGGTGATAGCCGTTTCGTGTTTATTCTTTATACTCCTATAATGCAACTCTCTTACGTTACAGTGGGGAAACTGAGGCCCAGAGGAGAGGGAAGACTTGATCTTAGAACAGGTCAGCCCCTAGAGAACTCACCTCTAGACAGTCTACCTGAACCCCCTCTGCGTGGGCCCCTCCCTACCTGGGCCATATCCAGGGCGCCCATGACCGCGGCGAAGCTGAACATATTGCCCATGGTCCCTCGAAGCTCAGCCGCCAGCTGGATGGTCTTGTGCAGAAGCGCCGCCCGCTCCTCAGCAGAGCCGGTGCAGCCCAGGATGTCCACAGCCAGCATGATGGACATGGTGCGGAACCTGCCGGAGAGGCCCGGTGAGGGGGGAACCAAGGACCCAGGGCGGCGGGGCGGGCGCCTGCCATAGCCTGTGGTTGGGCGCCGAGTGGGTGGAGAGCAGACACCAAACTGGGAGGTTGTAAAGGATCAATGAGATTAGTGGACACTACCGGGGTGAGAAAGCTGATGGGCGGGGCCAAGATTCATGGACTGTGATTGGTCGGGAGGATGCAAAGGTGAGTCCCTAAAGGACTCAGTCTTTGAGATACCAGAATTGCTCGGGACTGATAACGACAAGTTGTTGCGACTGGTCAGTGAGATAGGGGGAGTGGCCAGAACCCCTGGGAGACAGGTGAGAGACTGTGATTGGCCAACTAGCCAAAGCAAAAGGACGGGGGCGGGCGGTGGCACGGTGTGTGGCCTCAGGGTGGGGTGTTCCTTACCTTTCCAGCAGGTCTAGTCGTAGCTGCCGGCCATGGGGGAGGGTGAGCAGCTCCATGCCCCAGCGGACTCCCATTAGGGTCTGCATCTCCTTGGTAACGCCCAGTATCCTAGCAACCTGCAAGGACGCCCAGAGGGCTGATTAATTTCCTGTCTCGGCTGGCCCAAGCCATCTGGGAGTCAGAAAGCTTTATCTAGGAGGGCAGCCTGGCTGGGAGGCCAGATGTGAATTCCAGCTCTATTGCTAACTCTCTGACCTGGAGCAAATGAGCCTCATTCTCCTCACCTGTGTAGTGGGGGAATCAGTGGGAAAATGTCCAGCGGTGTCTGACGTGTTACAAACTCAGTTGAGGTTAAGGACCAGGACTACCTTATTCCAGAAGGTAAACCGGAGTCCCAAGGTCTGAAAGGGCTTGTCCAGTGTCACTCACTGGGTCTGCCAGCCAGGGCTGCTCCCTTCACACCGCAGGGCTCCTCATGGAGCCACATCTCTGCACTCTCTGTTCTTGCTTCCGGAGCTTGGAGACCAACGTGGCCAAGTCACCAGTGCCCTCCAAACTTCGGAGTGAGGAACTGAGGTGCAGAGAGAGTCGGGGCCCACAGCCAGGCCAAGATTCATTCAAAGCAAACACCCCGGGCTTCCATAACCTATGAGCCCAGGGGATGAGTTTTGCTTACTTTGTCCACCAGGGGGTGTGGGGGCGGGGAGTTGGGTTTACCCACTCCCTGGACCCACCAGACTTTCACCAGACTCAAAAAGTGCCCCCAAAAGTCAGACAGCGCTGGGTTTCGGGACTGCCCGTGTCCAGTGCCAAACTGGTACCTGGAGGAAGCAAGAATGTCTTGTGGGTTTCTTTCTTTCTTTTTGCTTTTTTTAAAAGGAGAAAATGGAGGCCCAGAGAGATAAAGTGACAAGCCCGGAGGCAACAGGAAGTAAGGGACGGCCACGAAGCCAGAAACCAGGCCCACTGAGTGCATTTGGAGAATCGAGGGGCCGGCTCCTCACCACCCTGATCCCTGTCCTAAAGCCAGGGCACAGGGGTGCTGCCCCACCCCCGTGTGCACGCAGCACCTACCAGGCAGTCAACCTTGGTGACATGCCGAGCCAGCGTCCGGGCATCCACCTCTGCCAGCAGCTCCTTGACCTTGCGCAGGAGGCCCACCTCCAGCGGCCGGTTATCCTTGGGGATCAGTAGTGACTGGAAGGTGGCCGGGTTGAAGGAAGAGGTGGCTTCGACAATGGGGGCTGTGAAGGCCCTGCCCCAGTCCCCGTCGGGAGCCCCGTTTTCCGACAGTTCCTTTGGCCTCTCGCCGTAGCTCTTGGCCGGCCGGCTGGAGGCCTCAGCTGCTGCCCGCTCACGGCTGCTGCGAACGGGAGGCTGGAGCTGGCAGTAATGGCCAGAGTCCGGGTCACTATAGCTGCTGAGGGATGGCGATGGGGAGGCCTTGCAGAGCGTGTGGGAGGGGCTGGCATAAGGGCCCTTGTCCAACTCCCCGGGGGGCTTTGGGGTGCTTCCAGGACACAGCTGAGGTTCACTGGAACGGCGGGTGACAGGGGAGGCGGGCAGCGCTGTGGCTGAGGTGGCTGCAGGGGCGGCATGAACACGGGTCACTGCAAGGAGACAGAGGGAGAGGACCGGTTATCATGGTATCTGCCCCCAGTGAGGTTCCTCCACCCCCGTCCCAAAGGACCGGCTCCATCCACCCTAGAGATGATGTCCCTGCTTCCCCGCACCCAGGCCAGGCCCAGCAGGCTCTAGCAAACTGAGTAAGCGATACGTGGACATTGCTGGCCCCCAGGAGTTTGCACACTCCCACCCTAAGCTGCTGCAACCTCGGGGAGCCATGGAACTACCGGCAGGAGCTCCAGCAATTCAGGGAAGCTAAGCACTTGCTGGAGTTTGCTGTGCCACATGGAACTGGTTCTCAATGAATTAGTGATAATGATTTAGTGAGTTCACATGTGCCAGGAGCTGGCACCATCCTGGACACACACTGGTCAACAGCAGTGAAAGCATCATCCAAAATCAAAGGCATTGTTGACTGAGCTCTTACTGCCTGTGAGATCCTTCTTCGCACATTAGCTCATTTAACCTTCTCAGCATCCTCTGAGGTAAGTACTTTTATGACCCTCATTCTACAGATGAGAAAACAGAGGCTTAGAGAGATGAGCTGACCTGCCCAAGGTCACCCGCCAGCAAGCGGGAGAGTTGGCATTCCGAACCTGGCTCCTGGGTACTTGAGTAGGCCACATTGTCTAGGAATTATCCAACCGATCATTTCTGGCCAGAGATTTTAACTTTTCCACTCAGGGGCGTCACTTTGAAGGCAAGTGTGCGGTTACGACCAAGCCGATGGCCGTGTCTGGGGGAGGGTTTGTGACGAGCTGCGCGGACAGGGACGTCCCAGCAACGCTCCCTCCCCGGCCGCTCCTCTGTCCGCGCCCTTTGCCCTTTGCCCATCACACGGGCAGTACGCAAGATGGCCTGTTGGGAACACTCTTTCTTTTTCTTTTAGAAATGAGCTAGTGGCCTGTTTCTACAACAGAAATTTTCTTTGCATTAAAAAAAAAAAAAAAAGCACAGCCTCTGTACCCTCTGCTCAATTTCTCTGTGACCCTAAAACTGCTCTAAAACATACAGTCTGCTCATTTGTTTTAGGGTGAAATGCAAAAAGCACAGCATGGCTAGCTTGGTCTGAGCCCACCATTTGGAATCGGGGCTTCATTCAGTCGCAGGCAATGCAGGACCCAGCAGAGTGCCCCACACTAATCCCCCACGCGGTGGGAGCAGGGTACAGCCCGGTCCGGTGCGGTAACACAGTGAGCCTCCAGCAGCCTTCACTGCATTCTGGAAACTGCTGGAAGGCACTGGAAAGTACTTCATGCACAGTACCCCACAGGGACTGAATAACTCATGGCAAGGAGCAAGCCCTGGGTCTGTCTGCATGTCAACACCGCTTGTCCCGCCAGCAGGTTTGCAGCGTGAATTCGTGCAGGACCTTGCTCTCGGAAAAGAGGTGGAAACACACATAAGTACACACTGGACCAGAACGCATCAGGAGCACGCGCACACACGAGTCACTGCCCCCAGATCCCCCCACCGGCCCTATCCCCTCCGCGGGCCATACCGGTACTGTAGGCGGGGGAGCTGGGGCTCTCGGAGATGGGGGACATGGGTGAGTGCAGGTCCGGGATCTGGTCCATGCTGAGGGCACAGTTGCGGATGGATTCCCGGGGGTGGGGCAGTGATGTGCTGCGAGGCAGACAACTTCGTGAGCAGAGAGCTCAGAGGTCCGGGTCCTCAGCCAGCCTGAGGACGCCCACCTCTGCTTCCGTTCTAGGACCGCGGAACTTCAGAGGCAGAAAAAGGCTTAGAGGTTACCAAGTCCCGCCTCCTAGTGAATGGGTACAGAAACTAAAGCCTAGAGGAGGAGGGGCTCACGCAGACCACGACCTGCGCAGCTACGCTCTGTCCTGGGAACCCTGCCCCCAGCGCGGAGAACCGTCTCGGGAGGGAGGCTAGCAGGCAGGGAGAGAAGCCGAGGAGTCAGGCCTGCCAATCCGGCCCCTCCGCACCACTCCTGTACTACGCTTGGATGCCCGGGCACGCGCGGCCTGTGGATCCTGGCACCATTACCGTCGCCAGATCCAAACCACAGGCCAAGTGGCTGCTGTCCGCAGGGTATCCAGCCATCAGTCCTTTGGCTAGCAGCATGCAGCCTGGGCCCAGGGAGATGAGACCTATCCAAATGTCTGTGGCACGGAACAGCTGGTCTCTTCGCAAACAGCCACGGAAGCCATAGGAATTAAGGGCACAGACTCTGGATTCACAGGCCTGGGTTTGTATCTTGGTCTTACCACGCTCCAGCATGTGGTTTCTCCTTTCCAGGCCTATTTCCTCATCTATAAAGGTGGGGTATGGACAGGAGCCAGCACCCAGAGGGGCCTGGGAGAGCACTGAGCACAGGGTTAGGTGCACAGGTGGGGGGCTCAGGAACGACTTGCTGCTGGGGCTTTTTCTGGGGTCAGGGCCTGGTCTCACCCAGCGCCAGAGGCAACTGCATCTCATCCAAATGTCTCTGAGAACATTCCACTCCCCATGTGGTGGTTGGTCTGCACACAGCGAAACCCTCCACTCTGCTGCCTGCCTTGGTGGAGTGGGGTGGGGAGGGGTGGCACCGGTGGCAGGGACCAGGCCCCTGCTCAGGACTGGGTGACACCCAGGGCTCCCCCTGGGCCAGAGGGGGCTGTCTGAGTGAGGGCCCTCTGTAGGAAGGAGTACGGGGTGGGGCGCCGAGGGGCAGTGGCAGGGCCAAGGGTGCGCCCAGCTGGTCGTGGCAGAGCCGGGCTGCCACCTGGGCCCCAGGGCCTGCGAACCCTGGGTGTCACACCCAACCCGCCTTACATGCCCTGCACGCCGAGGCCCCCGGGCCGTCCTTTCGCCCCCGTTCACTGGGACTGGGCCTCCCCTTTCTCTCAGCACTCTCATTACCGATGCCTCCACTTGACAAATGGGGAGACTGAGGCAGATTGGGGTCCTTGCTCACCTGGTGGGGCAGCCGTCGCTGCGGGTGACCTTGTCGGCAGTGAGCCCATCCGTCACGGTGATGCTGCGCCGCTTCATGTGGCTGCCCTTGGGGCCCGAGGGGCTGGCAGGGCCGGTGGCCTTGCTACTGCCCGGGCCCAGGCCATAGCAGGCCTCCAGGTAGCGCAGCGGGAAGGTGCGGTTCACGGGGCAGTAGATGATGGCGCCACTCTGCTCGGACACGGCCTTCCGGCTGCCCACGTGGTACCGCACGAGGGCGGGCACGTGGTCGAAGCTCTCCTGCTCGAACAGGTACTGGATGTGGGTGTAGCTCTCGCCTGCCTTCACCACCACCTTGTTGATCTTGAAGTGCAAGGCCTGGTTGTGCCAGCGGCACGTGAGAACGTAGTCACCCAGGCTAGTGAGCGAGTCCCGGATGAGGAAGTCGCCGTTGCGCTGCACCAGGGTCTCCGAGACCTGCAGGAAGAACGGTCAGGCAGCGCAGGGTCAGCCTGAGAGAGCACGGCCTGGCAGGGTACGGCCAGGCCTGGGAGAGCCGAGGCCCCAGCTCGGGTGCCACTCACCTCTCGGGGGATGCGGCCGTGGTACCAGGCGTGGCTGCGGAGGTCTGTGCTGCTGAGTTTGAGTTCTTCCTCCAGCTCCTTGTGCAGTTTCTCAGGCGATGAATCCAAGATGTACTTCTCCTTGGAAAACTGGGTGGGAAACGGCAAGAATTGGCATCCAGTCCAGAGTCCCATTTCTCCTT
Organism: Glossophaga mutica; assembly: GCA_039655065.1. NCBI lineage: Eukaryota > Metazoa > Chordata > Mammalia > Chiroptera > Phyllostomidae > Glossophaga > Glossophaga mutica. The sequence continues at coordinate 213,041,183 of CM077305.1, forward strand.
CCCTCCTGGTCCTACACCAGGCGAGCTCCTTCCACCCCAGGACCCCGGGAAGGCTTAGGTCCAGGTGCCCACAAGTCCTCACCCAGAAGTCCCTGTGCTGGCAGAAGTAAAGAAACCCCAATTAATTCCACCAGACTGTGCCTACTGTTTTTGCAGGCCCTGTGCTACGTGCCAGGTGTCAGTAAGTGAGGCAATAAATAAACCAGGCCCTGTCCTCATGGAAGCTCCTAGCCTAAGAGCGGAGGAAAAGCCACAGGAGCATTTGAGTAGACTGCGGTCAGCACCACAGTGCTGGACAGCGACAAAGAGCCGGCGGGCTTTTGGAATGAAGATGAAGTCTAGGCCAGGCGGAGTGGTCCAGGAAGGCTTCCTGGATGAAAGGACAATAACAAAACACTCGTTGTGCACCAAGGACTGATCTTGAAGAGGGGGGATGGAGGAGTTCTGCGGGTAAAGCTGGGCGGTAGGCTGCGGGGACCCTGGCGAAGGCAGGGTTACAAACAGGGCTGGACAGACAAGGAAACGTTCCCGGACCGCGAACTGCACAGCAGCACAGCAAAGGAGGCAGCTGTCAGCAGGGAAGCAGAGCCCCCCACCCCCACCCTCCAGCCATCTGTGGTGTCCTTTAGGATCCCCAAGGCTCCTTCCTCCTTGCTATCTCAAGCAATCCTTGCCTGATGGGAGACTGCAGCCCAGCAGGAAAGCCCAAGGTCACTCACTGGAGACAATGCCCAGGACTCCCCGCTTCTCCTGCCCAAAGGGGGCCATTCCTGGTTCCCTGGTCGCTGTGGCCTGAGGGGAATGGGAGAGGGGCCCCTGCTGTCAGGTGCATCCCCGCCGCAGAGCCCAGCCTGATCCTGGCTGTGCGTGTGAGTTCTCTAGGCCTCGCTTTTCCCTCTGTTAAATGGGTATGATGATAAAAACCTGCCTCACTGCATTGCGAGGATGAAGAGACAGTCCTCCTGAGTGCTGTGACTAGCCCACAGATGTGCTCGTCACTGTGAGGACATGTGATATTGCTTCCTCTCCCTTCCCCCAACTCCAGGCCCCAAAGATGACTGTTCCAGGGCAGCTAGATCCAGCCGGGAACTGGCCAGATGGCAGGTCAGTTGAGGGAGGCTGTCAAGGGCCTGGCTTCAGCCCCAGGGCCCGTCTCTCCCCAGGGCCCCCTACTCACCAGGGCTGAAAGGCACTCCAGTCCCCTCCCTGCCTCCTCATACCTTCCACAGGTCTCTGAGCCCGATTCTGCAGCTCCACTTTCCACCCCTCTGCTCCCATACTGCCTCGGTTTACCTTAATCTACACTGCTCCCTGACTCCCAGCCTCAGAGATACATAGAATCTCTGAGTCCATTATTTCAACACAGATTAAGCCCCCACTCTGGGACAGGTCTGCGTGCCAGGGGCCGAGGTTCCGAGGCCATCAGGACAGGTAGCCTCTGCCCTGGGAGGGGCCTGTAGACACTGAGAAGCAATTCCGGGTTTTCTGAACATTCAGAGGTGCACAGAGAGCACTGGAGCAGATGACAGTGTCCCTCCTCATCTAGTGACAGGGGAGTCCCCAAATGGAGCCATGTCTCCATTGAGGGCTGAAGGACTGGATGAGCCAAGCAAAAGCACCTGGGTGGGGACAGGCAGGCAGGCAGACTGGGCGGGGCACAGCTTCTGGGGAGAGAGGGGCAAAGCCAAGGCCCTGGGGGCAGAGCCAAGGCCCTGGGGGCAGGTGTGGCAGGGACGAGAGCCTGCCTCGGGAGCTGGGCTTTGTCCAGAGGCCACAGAAGGCATTTGAGGTTGCCGGGCTGGTTCGGTCTGCTGTCTTCCAGGCCATGACAGGGCAGGGTGGGGTGTGGGGATGGGACTTGGGAAGGGGCATTTATTAGGGAGCCATGGATCAGGTGTGGGGGAAGAGGGTGGAGGGGTCAGAGGGGACCCCAGGCAGGGTTCTGGGAGGACAGTGGGGAACTCTCCGAGGTGGGCAAGGCTGGGGCAGGAGCAGTCGGCGAGGGACCCATGAATATTTTGGCTGTGAGGAGGCTGTAAGGCTCTGGGGACAGATGGTGAGGTGGGTGATGTGTGCAGGTAGGTGCCCCGGGAGGCGGGGGTGGGAAATGAAGATTCTGCGCATGCTTTGCCCAGGGTAGAAAGTGGGAAGTGGGAAGGGCAGGGAGGACCCGGGCGGCGGAGGTTTGAGCTCTCTCGAAACCTGCACTTCCTCCACGGGGTCGTCTGTCCTTCAGGGCCCCCAGTGTCCTCCTCACGCCACACCACACCCTGAGGAGGGAGGAGGACTCAGGCCTGCTGGAGTCCTTGTCCTCCACAAAGAGCATGCAATTGAGAATTTGCCCCAGGACCACAGCTGAAGCAAGAGGAACATAGGGCAAAGAACTGGACGGGGTTATGTGGTAAAGAACCTGGCCCAAGACTCTGCCTGCCACTGTGTGACCTTGAGTTCATCACTTTCCCTCTCTGGGCTTGGGTAGCCCCATCTGTAAGTGGGGGTGGGAGACCGGGCTCCACCTTTCCAGCCATAATCCATGGTCTGGGAGAATCTGGGGGAACCAACTAGGTCCTCCCACATATCGGAAGGTGGGGAACCCTAGGATCCCTGTGCCCTCCTCCTCACCCTCGACCCAGGGGTCCTCAACTCCCAGGAGGGGGGGGAGGGCTGGGGCGCGAATGCAGCATCCGTGCGCTCGGAGCACTGCTATTGGCCAGAGATGATCTCACCGCCTCCCGGTCTGCGTGCGCCTGATTGGCTGGTGCAGGGATGCTGCGCTCAGCCACAGCCGTCATTCAGGCGGGCTCAGAGCGTGTGTGAGCCTAGCGGAGCGCAGAGGTGATGCGCCTGGCGTCCCCCTGGGACACCGGAGGCAAAAGCACAGAGACCCACGGTCAGGGTCCTAACCCCCTTCCCACCAGCCAGCAAGGTCCTTGTAGTTCCTCTAGTCTCCCAACCCCAAGCAAAGCCATGCACAGATGATGCTCCGCAGAGAGGCGGGGTCGGGTCCTCCCCTCCACCTCCTTCCGTTTAACCCTTTCACCGCCGCGGGGTCGTCCGGCACTGCCCGGCCACTTGAGCTGAGAGACCTGCGCCCGGAGCACGCCCCAGCCCACCTAGAGCGGCGGGCGCTCTGGCTCCAGCCCCGGGCCCCCGCAGCATCCTCTCAGCTTCCCGCCCCTCACAGCATCTTCTGATCCCGGCTCAGCACCCCGATACAATGGGGAGCCGGGCTGCCCAGGTCAGCCGCCGGGACCGGAGTGCTCTCCGGAGGGTCAGCAGGACCCCATCTCCCGATACCCAGTGCCTCAGCTCAGCTCCCTCCTGCGGCGAAGGCAGGATCAGAATGGCAGCCCCCGCAGTCCTGAGTCCCGGGAGTGGCAGCTGGACTCTCACCCCAAGGGTCAGGCTCCCAGAGGTGAAGCCCGGGCGACCCCGCCCCCTCCCTCAGCCCGCAGCCCCTGCCCGGCAGGACCCTGAGCGGCGCCACAGGACTTCGGCTCCCGGGCCGGGACAGAGCGGCAGAGAGTCCCAGCCCGGAGCGCCTGGCAGGGGCCAAGCCGCCCCCTCACCTGCACCTGCACGAAGGAGCCACGGTAGAAGCAGCAGGCAGCGGCCGACAGGGCGCTCCACAGGCTGCAGCGCTCGGTCATGGTGGGGCCGGGTAGCCGGGACCGGGACCGTGCAGGGGGCGGCGGCCGGCGGGGCAGGGGCGCTGGACCGACCGGGCTGGGCACCGGCTGAGCGTGCCTCTCGGCGGCGCGATTACCTCATCGCCTTGTCGGGGGAGGAGCAGGGAGGCGGGGCGGGGAGACCCCACCCTCCAGCCGGCCAGGGGAGGGGAGGGGGCCATTGTTCCTCCCTCCGCTCAGCCCTCGCCCCCCACCCCGCAGCCGCTCTGCGCCCCAGCCTGCGCGTCCCGGCTGCCTGGGGTGGGGGGATGTGAAGCAGGGGACCTGCCAAGGGGGCCATCACGAGGGTAGCAGGATGGGGTGGGAACCCCTGGGCTGGCGAAGGTAGTCCCTCCTCCCCCGCAGGCTGCACCCCTCACTGACCCGCAGCGGGCAGAGACTTTGAATTAAATCCTATCTAACGCTGGAAAAATCACCGTAGGTGTTTGACCAAATCCTTTGTGGCCTCAGGAAATCTCCCAGAGCCCAGGGTTTCTCATCTCTGAGTTGGAATCGGGGATTCTGCAGAGAATTGCGGGAGGTTCAACTGACAGCCTCTGGGGTTGCTGAGAGCCAGGCCGGCTGGCTGGTTAGGGCACCAACCTGGCCTCAGGGAGCGGTGTCCCCACCTCCACCCCCCACCCCACTGCCCTTCCTCTAGGAGCCCAGATGTCTTCACCTACAGAACGTACCTGTGCAGACTGCACAAAACTCTTCTGAGCACGCACGGTTGAGCTGATGCCTGTACCTTGCCAGGCACAGAGTGCGTGCTCAGTCAACGCGTGTGATTATGTTGAAGCTTAGTGTCAGAATCGGGGCTTTTGGTCCTAGAACTGTGCGCTCGATGCAGGGGGAGTCACTGCTCGCTCTGCGAGGGTCTGGCCTGGGGCGCAAATTCTTCCCACAGGCTGCGTGACCCCAGGCAGGTGACCTCAGGCCCACCTCCCTGGGCCTCAGGTGGATTTGATGGTTTTCCGCAAATACATCTGATGCTCTGAGCATGGAGCTTGGAATTTCATGGTCTTGGGACTTTAGAATTCTCGCCTTAGAATAAAAGTATTCACTGGGTGGGCCGAGAACCCTGGAGTTCTGGAAGCTGAGAACCTCAGGGCAGGAGTGGACTTTTGGAAACTGACGATCCCACCCTCTTCTACGGCTTGAAGCTAAAACTAACATTCCTCTCACTTCACCCTTTAAGGGGATTATTTAATCCAGGTACATTTCTTTCATGATATATATTTTGCATGTGCCCCAGGCATGAACCCGCTCTGGCCACCAACACAGGCAACAAGCTAGGATGAACTGAGGACTGTACGACTGCTTTGCCCCTGACTGTCGGAAGAGCAACAGCACCAATCAGGCATGTCCTCGCCCATTGCGAGGGATCTTTTATAATATTTTCAATGACTATTTTTAGCCCCATACTAAGGGAAAATACAAAGCTAATAATCCTCACAGGGCTCTCACTACCATCAGTAAGGGGGATCTCACTACCTTGCCAGGCAGCTGAGACTTGTGGGGTGCTGAAATACGCCCCTTCCCCTGTTCTGCCAGCTGGCCTTGGTGCTGATTCCCCCTGAGGCCTCTGCCCCCAGTGCTGTGAAGCTCTGGAGGAGGAGCCAGGGCACGGGTTCCGGGAGCGGCTCCTGCTGGGCCTGCAGCAGCCCCAGGCTGCACCCCCTGGGCTCGCCCCGCTGACCTTGCCCACACCCTTGCCTCTGCCTGGACCACTTTTCTGCCCATCTCTGCTCATCTTTCTCCGCTTTCCGGCTCTTCGTTTGGGGAGAAGATGCTGGTGAATGTTCCTGGTCAATGGCAACAGCTTGGATTCAAAGCCTCCTCCTCTAGAAAGCCGGTCCTTGATCTCCCCCTCCTCTCCCCAGCTCCTGGGCTGAAAGTCATGCCCGACATCGGGAGTTCCAATGGCTTCTTACATGAGGCTTCTTTTAGTGATGGTGGGGACAGAAATCTGAGAACTTCCCACACTGCCTCATTACCAGTCACTTACACAGAACTCCACCGGCAGCATCTCAGGTGATGACACGCCCCTGGGGTCAGGAGTCAGGCCTGCCTGCTCTGTTCCAGGCCCAGCTCCCCCTGGACTCAGTGAGCATGGACTCACTGAGCCCCCAGTAACCTTGGGCTGGAGGGGCTGCTATTATCCCATTTTGCATAGGTGAACGTTGAGGCTCAGAGAAGTAATAACACAGCGACACACTCAGTCATGTGGCAAATAAGCAGCAGACCTGGGACTAACATCAGGATCTGCTGAATTACAAAATACAAGCCAGAGCCATCGTGTGGATCTGCCTGGTCCCCACACGGACCAGGAGCCCTTGGAACGCAGGGCCTGGTGCCGCCGCCCTCTGCTGTACGGTCTGCACTCAGCAGGGGGCACGGCTCAGGACGGGTGCTCCCGGGGGTGCAAGGCCCAGGGCTCTGCCTACAGTCTTGGTATCAGGAACACTTGCATCGCAATCCAGAGCCTCCTGCAGCAGCCGCATGGCCATGAGTGAGTCACTGCACTTCTCTGGGCCTCAGGCTTCCCACCCGTAAGTGGGCACAGGAAGGCCTTCACTGCCCAGTGATGAGGGAAGGGGCCAAAGACCTCAAAACGGTCTCCCTTCCGGTACCCGCAGCCGGCACAGGGCTCTGCACACAGCAGGTGCCTGAAATGTTACGTCGCATCATTGCCGCTGTCATCATTATTTCAAAACTGCGTTTCCAACACTCTCGGCCCCCAGGACAAATTAAGCTGGTGGGGAAGGTGAGCTGTGCTCACTGTCTGTGATAGGGGATTGAGTCATCCTTTCCTGCTCCCCCTCCCAGCACCAGCCCACGCTCAGAGATGCGGTGGGGTTACAGCACCGGTGGTCTTCGCATCCAGACACCCTTGGAGCACTGTCCGGCTGGCAGGGGGAGGGAGGGGTCTGCTGGTGACAAGCACTGGGGCGTCCTGAGTGTGGGACCCGGAGAGAATGGTGGCAGGCATGGGAAGAAGATGCCGGGAGTGAAACCGGACCCCAAGTGCTGCCCTGACCCCTGGACCCTCTGCTCCTGGGGGCGGACAGCGAGGTCTGGCTCCTAACGAGGCCAGAAAACGGCCTCGCCCTTCGTGGCATGGGCTCTGAGCCCTCCCGTGCGCCCCGCCCAGCCGCTCTTACCTTCACGTAGTCCTCGCCGGCCTCCGGCTCGCCAGCAGCCCTGGAAGGGAAGGAGAGAGGTGAGTGTCCCCAGCCCTGGCCGCTCCCCAGCTGCCAGTCTCTGCCCACCTGCCCAATGCCAGCACCTGGCTCTCAGAGCTCCGGAGGGCTCACCCTGACGGCGACGGGGGACACCATAGCTGAGAGCCCTTGCTGCAGTCTGCTGGCCTGGCTGCTGCTCTGCTCCCCAGCTGCGGGACCCTGGCTGGGCACGTCACCTCTCTGAGCCTGGGCTTCCCGTTTGTCAACAGGGGACCCAACGGCTTCGGCCTCATAGGGCTGCCGGGAGGACTCGGGAAGCTGATGGATGTTCCGTGCTTAACACGAGGCCTGCTTCCCGGACCGCTGTCCTCACCCGCTGCAGAACACACGGGGCTCTCCTGGTGCCCTCCCTCCACCCTCCCGGACTGGAGTAGCTGGAGGCCCCAGGATGGGGCTCCGCCTCCTCCCCTCCCGCCCTACACTCATCCCTACAGTGGAATGACCCACTCAGCAGTGCCAATGCCGGGGACAGCTGGCTGTGGAATTGATCCCCTCTGCCTTCAGGGTGGCCAGGATGGGGCCTGAAGGGGCCAGAGGCCAGGGTGGCTATTTTTCCCAGGTGCTAAACCAATAGCATCCTTCCTCACGAGGGCCCCTGTGAGGCACTTCCCTAGTGCTCGGCCTTCGGTGTCATCCCTTCCCTGATGTCCCTTCAACTCCAGACTCATAAACACGACTTCCTCTTGGATGTCTGATGTCATCTTGAACTTGCCATATCCAAAGCAGGGCTGTCAGGCCCCGCCTGCTCCCCACACCCACTTCCCCTGTCGGTTAATGTTCTCGTTGCTTTGTTTGGCCAACAACCTGTGGTCGCCTGCGCCTCCTCTCTCGCTCACACTCCCCACGCGGCCCGACAGGAAATCCCTCGGGTCTACTCTCCACGTAGATCCTGACCGCTTCTCTCCATACGCCGCCGCCGCCTCGGCCCGACCCGGGCCGCCCTCCGTGTCCTCCCAGAGCACACAGTGGCCTTCTCACCGGCTCGCTCTCACACCCCGGTCAGCTTCCTCTCCGCTACCTCGCGCCACGGAGGCAAAAACCTGCGTAGCTCAGGCACACACGCCACTCCCAGCCCTCCCCTCTCTCGCAGAACAAAATCGAGACCCTTCTCCGTGGCCTGCCGACGGCTGACCGTGTCGTTCACCATCCAGACCAGAATGCCTCTTCCCTTCCGAGAGCAGAATGCCATTATTATGCCAGAAAAATAGGCATAAACTGGGTCCAACCTACAGGGCCCTGGGTGGCCTGGTGGTGCTCAGCCCGCAACCTTCCCGAGCTGCTCAGCGCGCCTCCCTCGCTCATTCTGACCCTGCCGGCCCAGCCACACGGGCCTCCTCCTTGTCAGGCTCCTTCCTGCCGTAGGGCCTTTGCGCTGCTGCCCTTCCGCCCTGCTGTATCCTTCGAACTCCATCAGTCCCGACCCGGGACAATCCCTTGACATTTACCTGTTGACTGTCCATGACCTGGCACCTCCGCTTTGTCTTACACGTTGTGGAGGCCCCAGGCCCCAGGCCCCAGCACAGTGCCGGGCACCTGGAAGAAGCTCGAGGAATATTTGTTGCTCAAAGGAGCACGTGAATACTAACCATTCAACCAATGGTAATCACTGTGATTATTGTTAATTCTCTCAGGCGGGGCCCTGGGTCTCTGGCTAACACAGACCTCAGGATTCCCATCCACAAAATAAGGAAGGAGGTGGAACCTTGGGGAACGGCCTCCTCACACGCAGAAGTGCACTATTTACATTTAAATGTGGCCCTGACCGGGCAGCTTATTTGGTTAGAGTCGTCCTGATAGCCAAGCTTGCGGGTTCGATCCCTGGTCAGGGCACACGCAAGAATCGACCAATGAATGCCTAAATAAGTGGAACAACAAATTGATGTTTCTCTCTCTCTCTCTCCTCTACAAAATCAATTAAAAATTAAATGTAGGACATTGAATAAAATAAATTTAAAACAAAACAAAAGGCTGAGCTCAAAACAGAACAGAACTTGCGGTTAAGGCGTGTGTTCCCGGGGCAGAATCCCACAGTGGGTGCGCCCCGCTCCTGAGGCCAGGGGCCCCTGCTGGGCGGGAGTGTGACGTGACCGCCTCCCTGCTGTGACACGCAGAGGCCCTGTGGCTAACCTCCCCCCCTGTGATGACCCCCTCTAACTGTAGCCCTGCAGACTGCGACCCGGCCATGGCAGGCTTCCGAAGCCCCTTGGGGTCCCTCTGTGCGATGATGGGGACCCCTGCCCTGCTCACCTCCATCACTCTTCCCGGGTGAGGCATCCCTCCCCAGGGTTTCCGGCCATTCAGGCCCGGAAATCCTTCCACTGCTGGGAACAGGCTGGCCAGGACACTGGGATCACCCCCGAGTTTCCTCCTGCTTCCTGTCCACTTCCCCTTGGGCAGGGGTGGGAGCAGAGCCTTGGGGAGGGGTTGGCTGCACCAGGGATCAGATGGGATGGGGGGCCAGGGCCAACGGGGGGTGCTCAGAGCAGAGGGAAGCTGAGGACCCGGGAGGCCCCCAGCCCCCATCTCCTGCCCCTGCCCCTCTCCAGCACTCCAGGATTCCAAGACATAAGGTGACCACGTCTGCTTACACCCCCTGCCACCACCCGCCCAGACTGTGCCACTGGCCTCCATCTGCTCCCCTCTGTGACTTGATCTCATCTCGCAGCCCAAGCAGCCCTATTAAAATAAAAGTCAGATCACGGCTTTTCTCTGCTCCAACCCACGGGAGAGGGCCCCAGTTACACCCACAGTAAGAGCCAAAGTTCTCATAACAGCGTGCGCAGTCTCGCCACCTCCCCCACCCGGAGTCTGACTGCGCTGCTCCAGCCACGCGGGGCTTCTTGCCGGCTTTTGTCCCCACCTCAGGGCCTTTGCACTTTCTGTTCCCGCTGCTGGAAGACTTTCCCTCCAGATGGCCACCGAGCTCCCCCCCGAGTTCACGGAGGCCTCCCCCGCCACCCACCTAAAAGCGTGACCTTCTCAGGGCTCCCACCGCCCTGCCCTGCTCAGTCCTTCCTGGCAGCGCTTCCTCTGGCGACCACCTGTCCTGTCTCCAGCGCTGTCTCTTCTCGCCGTACCCTCAGCTCCACGAGGGGGGAGACTCAGCTCTGCCTACAGCAGTGCCAGACACCCCATAGAGACTTTTTTTTTTTTGAAAGCATGTTGTCACAGCAGCCCCTGTGACCCTAAGGACATAGTCTAGTCCTCACAGTGGCTCAGCCCCCGTGACCAGCCATCCCTCCTCTCTCCTCTGACTCCCGCTTGCACTCTGGCCACCGCACACGGCCTCCGTCCTCCGAAGAGGGCAGCTCCCTCCAGCCTCAGGGCCTTTGCACGTTATGCTTCTCATGCCTGCCTGCAACCTCCCCTCTTCCTTGGGGCCAGAGTAATTCCTACTTAGACTTAAGACCTCAGTTTGCTTGGAGATTTCTAGACTATTCTCCCTCCTGTTGTAATGAGCCAACCCGGATTCAAAGTTTTCATTTCTAAACACTCATGTGCACTAATTAATTAACTCATTCCTTATGGTACAGACTTAAAAGGCACAGCCCCTCTAATATTAGTGGTAAAATCAGTTAATGAATACTAGTGACAATTGAGCTAAATCCGTCCTGTTCATTGGCTGTATGAATCATTTAAACAACCAACTCCTTTCATTGCCCACATTAACTGATTTGTTCTGATAACTGATACCACTGATTACATATATCAGGTTAGTTAACTGGATTAATGAGCAGTAATTAAAGCCCATTATCTTTTATTTCCTCAACGAAGGTTTAAAAGTGAGCTTCACCTTCAGGGCCTCCATCCTGGTGCGGCTCCCCGCTCCCCCGCCCCCCAGCCCGGGGGACCCAGGAGGAGAAGCGGTGGAGAGAGGCTGGTGTTCTGCGGCATCCTGCCCCCCGCCCCCCCAGGCGGCTTCGTCCTCTGTGCAGACTACTGCCTGTCCCCCAGCTTTTCCCCTGGGGGCCTCAAGGCCTGGTCACGCAGCCTGGAGAGGAGACTTCGCCAACCTCTGCCTGCTGCTTCTCGGCTTTCCCTTTGCCCTGCCCTGAGGTTCAGCATCCTCATCTGTGAAATGGACACTTTATAACCACCTGCCCGGAGGGGCCGCAAGGATCCTATGAGAAGGAACGGCGAGAGGCTCCCTAGCCCTCGGGACTCCTTTCTCCGCCCAGCCCCTCGTCCTGCCCCTCCTGGGGCGCTGAAGATTCTTTCCTGGCTTCACTCGGACCTTCCCTCAGTCCTGGCAGAGACGCAACACTGCTCTGCGCTGCTTCGTCCTTCAAGGCCCTGGGCGGGGAGAGACCTGCGGCAGAGAGCCCCGGGTCTCCAGGGATACCCGCCATGGGGCCTTCGGGATTTCCTGCCAGGAAGGTTCTTGGCCTTGGTCCCTGGCCTGCTCCACCACCTCTAAGATGGGCCGCCACTGTCCTGGAGACACCCCCGTTCCTTCCCCACCCTTCTGCGCCCTCAGTCTTCTGGACAGGAGCTGAGAAAGGGTGTTAACCCCGTGGGAAGAGGGCGGGTCGGGGCCGCCCTCCCCAGGGCACAGCGGAGGACTCGGGGTTCTCGGACCAGCTCACTGAGGCTCAGAGGCTGCTGGGGCAGAGCAAAGGGGGCGGCTCGTGTTGGGCGAGGACTGAACGCCTGTGGCCTGGAAGCCCCGTGTCATGGGGGAGGGAACAGAAGCAGTGACTGGACCCAGGACGCAGCTGCACAGATGGGTCGGGGTTGGCTTGGCTCTGCTCTGCTCTCTGCCGGAGGCTGGCCCCCCCCCAAAAAAAAAAAAACAGAGACTGCTCTCGGGTGAAGGGGAGAGAAGTGGGGGAGGGGTGGCAACGAAAAGTAATATTTCACCCAGGGCAGGAGCCCAGAGCCGACGTCAGGAAGAGGAAATGGAGTAAGCACGGACACTGGAGAGGGCCCGCAGCTGGGAGGGGGTGCCGTGTGACCCTGCGCACGTCCCCCGTGTTGGGCCTCAGTTTCCTCGCCTCTTACGGGAGCGTGGCGGCATCAGGACAGGCGGCTCCTGCGTGCTGGTGCTTCCGTGGGCCGAGCCCAGGATCAGCGGTCCGCCTGCCACATCTCAGCCGGTCCTCGCAATAACCCCGTCAAGCCAAAGCCGTTATCGTCTCCAGTTTACAGATGGGGAAACTGAGCCTCAGCGAGGAAAAGAGAATTCAAGGATGTACAGTCCGTGGGTCTCTGAGCTCCGGAGACGTCCAGCCCCTGCCCTCCCCAGCCCTCCCCTCACTAGGCCCAGCATTCTGCAAGCAAGGCCCCCCCGCTGCAGGCATTGGGGGGACGCGGCTCCAGCTGGGGGCAGGGTGGTCCATCTTTCCTGAACCGACACAGTTCCCACAGCCTGAGGCGTCCGGGGGTCTCGAGGACTGTGAGAAAATCTCCACAGGAAATGAGAGCCAGGAGCAGCTGGGCCCCTTCGGAAGACAAGGACCAGCCGCCCGGAGCCTGAGGAGGCTGAACAGGCTGGGCCCACCGCGGCCCCCTCCCCCAGTGGGTAATCACTACCAGATGCCCAGCAGCTGACGTCACTCTGCAGGGCCGAGAGGGTCGTGAGACTCTGGGGAGCGCTGGGAATTCTTGGACCAGAGTCAACATTCCAGAAGGAAAAGGCAGGGCGGGGGGCCGGTTGGCCTGTTCTCAATGCCTGGCATCAGAGTTGGGGCAAGGACAACACAGGGTGGCCCTGGCTCCCCTATGGGGTGCCACCTTCTCCAAGTCTCAGTGTCCTTCTGAGATGCCCTGGGAGTGGGGAGGGAGGGGCCTGGGTCTCCGGGTGGGGGAGACGCTTAACAGCGAGTAGAACTGCATTTGAATCCTCCCCCAAGGAGAGGTCCTTGTCAAACCCAAGTCAAAGTGGGCCCTTCTGCTCAAGGCCAGCACTGGCTGCTTGGAGTCCCAGGCAGGCCCTCCATGATTGAGCCCATTTCCTCCCTGGCCTGTCTCCTACCACTCCTCTCCCCCAGCGCCCCCATCTTGTTCTCGTCCAGCCACTCGGTCACCGCTGCTCCTCACACAGGCCAAGGACGTTCCCACCTGGGGACCTTCGTGCGTGCTGTTTCCTTGGCCTGGTGCACTTTGCCCCAGGTAGCAAGGAGGATTGCTACCTCACCTTCTTTGTTCGGACATCACTTTCTCGGAGATGATTTCCTGGCTAACCTTCCTAAATTGCCACCACCAGCCACTCCCCACATGACCAATTTCCCACTTGATTTAAACCTTCCTTCGTAGGGCTTTTCTCTCCCGACTGCATAACCTGTTATTGTATTAAGCACCTGTCTTCCTCACACTGGAATCAGGGCTCCAGGAGAACAGGGTTTGGCCTGCTGGGCTCACTGCCCAGGACCTAGAATCATGTCTGAGCAATAGCTACATACAGCAAAATTAAAATTATTAAAATCCCTTCTCAACTCACTGTGTAATCTCATGCAAGTTATTAACTTAAAAAATGTCAATATCTTCATTGGTAAACTGGGCTCCTAATACCTCTCTCCAGAGGGTTATGGGAAGTCACTGGAAATCATGGTAGAAACAGCTTAGAGCCTTTTACTTGCAGGAGATGAGATGTGGCCTCATGGTTAAGAGCTTGGGCTTGGGCGTTGGTCCGGTCTGGGATCAAATCTAGGCTCTGACAGTCTCTCTGTGACCCGAGGAAAGTCCCTTCCCCTCGCTGACCCTCAGGCTCCTCGCTGGTAAAACGCAGCAAATAGAGGCTCCCCCCACCCAGGCCCACGTGGTAACCAGTGCCCACTGGGAGTTCCACTGAGGGCCTGGCCAGTTAGGAGTCTCACCTCTGGTGGGACCCTGGCCTGACGATTCCTGTATGGGTGTCGGTGGGGGTTGCTGGGAGCCTCTCTCCCCTCTCTGGGTCTCTGCTTCCTCCTCTGTAACGTGAGCTGAGAGGGGAAGGTGCCAGGGGTCTCCGGATGGGCTATTTCCCCGCAGAAGGCCGAGGGTGCTGGGGCAAGGGGGCAGGCTAGGCCGGCGCTCTCCTTCTGGGAGCCCAAGGCCCTTCATTGCCGGTGTTATGGGCCCCTCCTCCCTCCTTCCTCCTCATCCCCATGATCTCAGCAAGGAACTGGGCACCAGGAAACTCCTGCAGCCTCACCTCTTCCCCTTCCTTCCTTCTGCTCCAGGTGCACCCTGCCTCCCAGGGGGCAGGGGAGGGACAAGCAGCTTAGGCTGCTCCCTGAGCAGCCACTGGAACCACCCCTTTGCAGTTCTCAGATGCCTTCTTCCCCAAGCTCCACGGATCCTTGGAGACCACCCCAGGCCCCCCTGGGCTGCTGGGGCAATTGAGGCCTACAGTAGGGCAGGGCAAGCCTGAGGTCACACAGGTGAAGCAGCTCTCCTGACTCTGGGGTACAGGGTTGGGCTTCAGGGGCTCCTGGAGGTGTTCAACAATTCCTGACCTCCTACTTGGCTGAAAGGCAGCATGGGGTACCAGGAGGGGCCTCAACCTAAGCTGCTAACCCACCCGTCTCAGGAGCCCTGGTTACTCCGGATGATCCGAGGATGGTGGGAGCATCTCTACTCCCACAGCTTTAGGCCACGCTTGATGCCAAAGGCACTGCCAGGACCACCAGGGCTCCTGCTCACAGCGGAGGAAGGCGGTCCTGGACTAGGCATTCTCGAGGCTTCTCAGAGGCCCTGGCCCTGCTGGAGCAGACTGGGTTGTGCAGCCAGAAGGGCATGGATGGGCCAGGGAGGTGGAGTTAAATCCTGGGTCCGATCTTTGCTACTGTTCGAACTTGGCAAGTAAACCTCTTTCCTGGTCTGTAAAATGGGAACGATAACTGTGCCTCTCTCCTGGGGCTGTTGTGAGGAATAAATGCCCAGCTTGGGGGACAGAACGGGACAGAGCCACACCCAAAGTCCCTGATGCTAAACCAGTGCCGGTTTGTCGGTTGTCCCAGGGGTTGTCCCAGGGACAGGATTTCCCCCTCAGACCACCGTGGTCCCGCCGGCCCTCCCCGGGCCCAGCTCGGTCACTCACCCTCTGGGTCCCAGTGCGGGGCACCTCCGGCCCACTGCAGTCATGGTTCCCCACAATCACCGCCTGCAGCCTGTGGAGCTCCTCAGCCGAAGGGCTCCCGCCTTTCTCAGGCCACAGAGCTGCGGAGCCCAGAGCAGGACTCAGAGGGCTGGAGCCTGAGGTGCAAGCCACGCCCCGGGAACGCCCCCCCCCCCCCCCGCCCTGCACAACTCCGCAGGATGGGAAGGACACGCCCCAGCCTGGACACGCCCCTCCGCCTCCTGGATCGCTCCGCCTTCTCTCCCATTTGTCAAAGTCTTGGGGTGGGAAAGTCACGCCCCTGACACACCCCTCAGCCCCGCTTCTCTCCGCTCCACCCATAGCTTCTCCTACAGTCGGGGTCGCAGCCTGGACAGACCACGCCCCTCCACCCCTCCCGTCCGGCCCCCTCAAACTCGCAGTGTACGTCTCAGATTTTGGGTTGCCTCGGAACGCCCCTCCCCTACATGCAGTCCTTGCTCCACCATGACCGAATGAGCCCGAATTTAGGAGGGAATGGCAGGGCATCCCGGCAGATGGGGCAGCCAGGGATGGTGGAAAGCATTCGTTTTATTAATCATAAATATAAGCATTCCCATTTACTGAGTGTTTGTGGTGTGCCTATCACTGTGCTAAGATTTTACAAGTGTATTATTCTTTTTTTTTTTTTTTTTTTTTTTTTTTTTTTTAAAGAGAGTAGGGGGTAGTTTTTTTTTTTTTTTTTTTTTCCTTTTAGATTTTATTTATTTATCTTTAGAGGGGAAGGGAAGGAGAGAGGGAGAGAAACATCAATGTGCGGTTGCCTCTTGTATGTCCCCTGCCGGGAACTGGCCTGGCAACCCAGGCATGTGCCCTGACTGGGAATCGAACCGCGATCCTTCGGTTCGCAGGCCCAAGCTCAATCCACTGAGCTACACCAGCCAGGGCACAAGTGTATTATTCTTAAATTCTCACCACAACTCTACAAGGTCGGTGCTATCGTGACGCCCACTTGTTGGATGAGGAAACTGAGGTTCCGAGAAGGGAACAGACTCAGCCAAGAGCACGCGGTCAGTAAGAGGCAGAGTCTGGACTGCATCCATTCTGCCGCTTTGCACAGTCCTGCTCCCCGGTGAAGCGGAGGTTCTAGGTTCAGTTACCTCGGTGCACAGAAGCTGTGCTTTGTGTCTCCAGGCGGAGTCACTCAAGAAAGGTCCCAGAACCAGCCCTAGAGTTACTTTGGCTCAGCTGAGTTTTTTTTTTTTTTTTTTTTTTTTTTTTTTTTTTTTTTTTTCTCTTTATTTCAATAAGCACATCTGATCAGTGTGATTCACACAAAGGCTCTCAGGTTGAAAAGGCTCCCTTGGTTGGGGTCGAGGGGTCTCCCAAGGGCATGAAGTCCACAGCTGCAGGGTACAGGAGTGTCCAACCTGTGGCCTGCGGGCCCCATGCAGCTCAGGATGGCTGTGAATGCCGCCCGACACAAAATTGTGAATTCACTTCAAACGTATGAGATTTTTTGGCAATGATGTGTCGCAGTGTATTTAATCATGTCCCAGGACAACTCTTCCTCCAGGGTGGCCCACAGATGCCAGAAGGTTGGACACCCCTGGTAGACGGTGGGGGACCCAATGGGCTGGACGAGTGTGCAGCCCCTGGGGGCAAGCGGTTCCCTGTTCAAGACCCAACTCTGCACCTTCAGCTGCGTCAGTTTCCTCATCTGTAAAAGTGGGCTGATCATAGATCCTTTTACGGTTTTCAGTGAGTAACATATTTGTTTTTACACCCAGTAAAATGGGTGCTTACTGACTGGCAGCTGTGACCGTATCGGAACTGCTTGGATTTTTGCGTGAACTCATGCCACCCCATAACCCCGTTAAACGACACAGAGTTTTCTGGAGCAGGGGGAGCCGCGCTGTCCGGCAGAACTGAGGGTGGCGATTTGGGTGTGGGGGGCCTCTGGCAGGGATCCCGTGACTTGGGTTTGGGGCCCAGCCGGCAGCTGAGCTCATGCTGGAGGTTGCCTAGGGCTTTGGAGTCAGGTGGGTCTTACTTCAAACCCTAACTCGTCATTTACTAGATGTGCCACCCACCTGGGGCAAATGACTTCCCCTCTCAGGTGTCTCCTCCCCAGTTGTTGTTTTTTTTTTTCCTTGAAAAGTGAAGGGCAAAGCAGAGTGCCTGGTTTATGGTGAGCACTCGGGTAAGGTGGGAGCGCTTGGGTACCCAGATGTCTGTGTTGGGGGGTCCTCTCCAGGCTCTACTGGCAGGAGACTGGAAACCCGCCCCTGCGGCTCCCGCCCTCACCTCCCCCTGGTGGACACCTACCTTTCTGGGGGCGCAGTCTCAGGGACTCTCTCCTCTTCTGTGTCTCCCCTGGGCTCCTCAGGGGGTTTTGCGGGGCTCACCTCCGCTGCTGAAGGGTCGAGTTTCGTTGCTGGGGTGTCCTCCAGGGGAGCCTTGGTCCCCACCACCACCTCCTTGGCTGCCTCCTCGTGTGGGGGATCAGGCAGACCTTGGGGCACCGGGTGGGGTTCGGGGCCCCCCTCTTGGGCCTCCTGGGCAGCCCGTCGGTCCCGAGACTTCTTGATGCTGGGGCGAGGCATGGTGCCCATGTGACTGTACATGTCGCTGGAACGGGCGTAAGCTGGGGGACTCTTGGGGACTGTAACCATGTCATCCTGCGTGGCCTCAAAGATTTCAGGCTTTAGATGAGAGCGGATAGGGTTGGCAGCCGAGGATCGTCTCAGAGTGAAGGACCGAGGGAGGTTGGAGAGACTCCCAAAGCCCTTGAACTTGAAGAACTCTGGCAGAGGGGAAGAGGAGGGAAAGGACTTAACAACAATGCCAGCAATGGTAATAACAGTAACAGATACATGCTGTTCAACTCATTGAGAGTTCGAGGAGGCAAGCCACACTGCCACTTCCTCTAATTATTATGAATAACCGGGCAGCTTTGAAGCCGCACAGCCCTGGGCTTAAATCCCCTCTCTTCTGCATGCTCGCTGTGCAACCTTAGGCAAATCCCTGGACCCCTCTGAGCCCCATTCTCCACATCGGCAAGATAAGGATTAGAGTACCCACCTCCCACGGTCAGTGGGAGGACTGAGGAAAAACATGTATGTGATGTGCCTAACGTGGTGCCCGACACACAGAAGACCCTCAAAAACTAATGCAGATCCCCCGGCAGTGCAAGACAAGTACCGTACGATCTCACCTATGAGTGGAACCTCATCAACATAACAAACAGGCAAGCAAGATATAACTGGAGACACTGAAAGAAAGAACAAACTGGCAGTAACCAGCCCTGGCTGGTGTAGCTCAGTGGATTGAGCGCAGGCTGCGAACCAAAGGGTCGCCAGTTTGATTCCCAGTCAGGGCACATGCCTGGGTTGTGGGCCAGGTCCCCAGTGGGGGCCAGGTGAGAGGCAACCACACGTTGATGTTTCTGTCTCTTTCTCCCTCCCTTCCTCTCTCTCTAAAAATAAATAAATAAAATCTTTAAAAAACAAAACAAAAAACTGGCAGTAACCAGAGGGGAGGAAGGAGGAGGACAATGGGGACAGAAGGGGACGCATCATCAAAGGACATGTATAAAGGACCCACCGGCACAGCCAAAGAGGGGTAGGATTGAGGGTGGGAGGTGGGAGGTGGGGGTGGGTGGGGGAAAGTGGCGGCAGGGAAAATAGAGACAACTACACTTGAACAACAATTCTAAAAAGTTTTTTAATTTTATATATATATATATAAAACAAGATGCCCTGGCCAGTGTGGCTCAGCTGGTTGGGGCGTCGTCCGTAACCAAAGGGTTGCAGGTTCGATTCCCAGTCAGGGCACACACCTAGGTTGCAGGTGTGATCCCTGGTCCAGGTGCATAGAGGAGGCAACCAATCGATGTTTCTCTCCCTCCCTTTCTCTTTCCCTTCCTCTCTCTCTAAAAGCAATGAAAAGATGTCCTCAGATGTGGATTAAAAAAAAAAGAAAGAAATGAAGATCCTGGTGCTCACAACGCTGCCTCTGTGTTTGTCAAACTTGCTGCACGTATTACCTCGCTGGATTCTCAGCTGGACTCAGGGACACAAGTTTAGTCTCTCATTTTCCAGATGAGGAAACTGAGGTGCAAAGATGTGACATGAACCCCTGAGGTCACAGAGCCAGCCGGTGAAGCTGCGTGTATGAGCGTGCATGGGTGTGCTGGGGCAGGGAGGGGGTGTGCAAGCGCCTGGGGTGGCAGATGAAATGCGAGAAGGGCTGTCAAGAGCCAGAGGGTCCCAGTCCTTGCGGTTCCCTCCTTCCTGTCAGCTGAGCGCTCTGTCCTAACTCAGGCGGCAGGGCGAGGTGATACCATCTCCTCATTTCTGCGGGGGTGTGAGTTCCCTCCTTCCTGTCCCCTCCTTGCAGCCACCACCATCCGACTTCCCTACGCCTCCAGAGAAGCATTTTCCACTTCCTCAGCATCCTCTGCCTCCTCAGGTCCTCGCAACCACATTGGAATATAGGTAAGGTGCCCCCATTTGACAAGAGAGGAAACTGAGGCCCAGAGAGGGGAAGGGACCTGCCCAGGGTCACACAGCCAGGCTGAGCCTGGACCAAGGCCCAGGGCTCTGGACAGCTGGGTCAGGGCTCTGGGGCTTTCCTCCCAGCCCCCCCCTCACTTGGTCTTAGCCTCTGCCTCCTGACACACATCAGAAAATGCTCTGCTCCCAGAAAGCTGTGCCGAGGGGCAGAGACGGTGCCAACAGCCAGAGGAACGCCTCCGTTCTCAGCACCGCTTGTTTTGTCTCCCGGGCCCCCGGGGCCTGGAGGAAACAGTAGTGGGACGAGGAGGGAAACTGAGGCCCAGAGTCCAGGGACCTGAGATTGAGCTGAGCCCTAGTCTATGGCCCCATATGACCTCAGCCAGGTCTCTGGGCCTCCGTCCTTTCATGGGTGGAATGCAGTTGTGATCTTTGCCCCCCCCCCACAACACACACACACACACACACACACACACACACACACACACACACTGTTGTCAGATCACACAAACCAGGGGCCGGGGAAGCAGAGGTTTGCTGTGACGAGGAGGGGACTGACTTGGGGGAACAGCAACGGGTGGGTGTGGCCCTTTACCAAGGTGCTCTGGGTCCCAGCATCGCTGCTGGTGGGGATGTGGGACAGCACCCGATGGCACGCGCACGCACACACATCCCCGTGACTCCCCGAGACCCCATGAGAAGCAGGCCCAGGGGCGGAATGCGTGGCGGGCTTCCCTGGCTCCGTGAGGTCTGAGAGCCGGAGACGGGACGTGCGGATGAGTAGACTGAGCTGGGGTGGGAGACACAGGCGACAGGAGCACAGAGACCCGGAGCTGCCAGAGACAGAGAGGGATGCTGGGTCGGAGTGATGGAGAGATGCTGCACCGAGACCCCGAGGCGGAGAGCTCCGAGAGAGGCAGAGGTGCGCGGAAAGAGAAACAGAAACAAGACAGAGGCATAAAGCAGCAGATGCAGAGAGAGGCTGAGACGGACGGACGGACGGGGGATGAAGGGCAGTGCACTCACTGAACTTTTTGCTGGCCTTCCTGGGCCCCTCTGTCATCTTGGCGAGTCAAGCAAAGCCGCTGGCCTGTGGGCGAGCGGCCGCTCAAGGCTCTGGACATGGACGTTGAGGTGCCGCCCTCACCTCCCCTTCCCCTTTCTCACACCCTCTCACTCACTTCCTCTGTGTATTTTTAAACCAGTGCAACTCCCACAACCTCGCGCTCCCACCCTCCCCACAGGGGGCGGGGGCTGGGACCTCCCCCAGGCCAGACCCCTGTGGGCCTCCTCCTCCTCCTCCTCAGCAGCAAGCAGGGAGCTAGGGGCAGAGCGCAAGCCCAGGGGACTGCAAGGTCTGGGAAGCAAACCACAGGCTCTGGGAACAGAGCCCACTGGGCTGGGGGCCGCTGGGGACCTGCCAACCGCTGTTGGGGGGTCCGGCCCTGGGGCCGAGAGGATGCAGGGAGTCAGGCCTGTGCAGAGGGCAGGTCACTGTAAACTGCCTGGCCATAGACTGGCAGCCGTGGGGGGAAGAGAGCTGTGGTTAGCGGGCTCTGGGGCCACCCAGACCCATGTTCGAGTGCTGGCCGGCCACTTCATCACTGTGTGAACCCGGGCGAAGGCACTCACCTCCCTGAGCCTCTTTCTTTTCTGTGAGCAGGGCTATTTGCGATGCCCACCTCCCAGAGTGCAATGCTTGATGCAAAGCCCGGCACAAAACCAGTGTCCTCTGAGGCACTCACTCCTTTTCAAGCTACCAGGGACCAGGCGATAATTTGGTCCACCACACCGACTGTACAGAGATAGGGAAACTGAGTCACGGGCAGCAGGACTGCGCCCGGTCATAGACTGCATTAGTGGCACAGACTGGGTTGCAACTTGACCTTTCAGCCCTGGCTGGTGAGGCTCAGCGGGATGAGTTCCGGCCTGCAAACTGAAATGTCACTGGTTCGATTCCGGGTCTTGGCACAAGCCTGGGTTGTGGGCCAGGTCCCCGGTGGGGGGCGCACGAGAAGCAACCTACCAAGGTTTCTCTAGCACATCAATGTTTCTCCTCTCTTTCTCTCTCCCTTCCTCTCTCTCTAAATAAAATCTTAAAAATAAAAAACAAACTTGCCCTTTCAAGTCCCTGAGCCAACAGCCCGGTGCCTTTCCCCCCTACAACCTGCGTGTGGGGGTGTGTGTGTACACACCCACAGGGCAGGACAGAGACGAGGAAATGAAACCTCCCCTACACAGGTTGTCCTGGACACCTGACGAGGCAGCAACAGCTGCCGAGGTTGGGGGTGGGGCCCCAAGGCCCGGGGCTTCGAGTCCCACCTCTGTGTGCTACAGACAAGTTATTGGAGCTTCTGAAGCCTCAGTCACCCAATCTCTAGAATGGGCGCCACCACGAGGTGAGCGGCCAACCCACAGAGGCTCCCGCACAGTTCCACGTCACTATCCTGGCCTCTGGGCGGGCAACCAGGGCCGCGGGAGACGGAGGCCAAGGCCAAGTGGGGCCCTGCAAAAAAACAACGGCAGCTAATATCTTCTGACCACTCAGCTACGTTCCAGCCACAGGGCTCAGTCCTCCTGCCCTAAGTGCCACATGTCATTACTCTTGCCCCCATTCTATAGGTGTGGAAAAGTCACGGTGCCCGGAGTCGGAATCTGCTTGTCCAGCTGTGGTCCTAACTTCCGTGCCCATGGCTCCTGCAAACCCCTGCAGCTGCATGAGGGGCCCGGGGAGGGGAGGGGTCTGACTGGTGGGGTGAGGGGGAACTCGAGGCCTTAAGAGGGAATGGAGCACGACCCACGGGAACAAGGCACCGGGGTCCTGCTCACAGACAGACTGGATGGGAATGGTATTCAAAGTTCAAATGAAAGGTCGGGGTTTCTGGGCCATGGACGGGGGAAAAATGGGGGTGCCATTCTTGCTCCTTCTACTAAGCACTAACTAGGAGTCAGGCATGGAGCTAGAAGCCTCCACAGACCGACCCGTGCCCGTGAGGCAAAGCCTGGGATGGTCCCATTTCACAGATGAGGAAAGTGAGGCTAAAGGAGACCAGAGACGTCCTGGCCGGGCGGCTCAGCTGGTTGGAGGGCCATCCCACACATGAAAACTTTTACGGGGGTTCGATCCCTGGCCGGGGCACTTGTGGGAGGCTGCCAATAGATGTTTCTCACATCAATATTTTTCTCTTTCTAAAATTAGTAAACATATCCTCAGGTGATGATGAAAAAAAGAGAAGACCAGAGACCAGACAGAAACGCAGGTGCCGCAGCTCCCAGACCGGCGTCCCTCCCGTTTCTGGGTTGTCGCTGGGAGTGGAGAGGGGCCCCGGGCCTGGCAGGAGCAGGGCCTTCCTAGTGGGTGCCTGGCTTCTCTCCCAGGAGGCATCCCAGTGACTTGCGCCGACCGTGGAGGCTGTGGCATCAGCCAGGGCCGGCTTCCTGGCCACATCCCCTTTTTTTAAATTTAATTTAATTTTTACTTTAGATCTTAGAGGGGGAAAGAAGGGAGGAGAGGAAGAAATACATTGATGTGAGAGAGAAACATCGATTCTCTGCCTTCTGTATGCGCCCTGACCGGGGACTGAACCCGCAACCCAGCCATGTGCCCTGCCAGGGAATCGAAATGGCGACCTTTTGGTTTGTGGAATGACACCCAACCAACTAAGCCACACCGGCTGGGGCTAGGCCCACTCTGGACTTACTGTGTGACCCTTCAGGAGCGACTTTACTGCTCTGGGTCTCGGCTTCCTTATCTGTGAAATAGGTCACAGTCGTCCTCACTTCCTGGGGCTGTCCCGCACACGAAGGACGGAGGACGAAGGACGAAAGCAGCAAATGTTGGCCTGGGCCAGCTCGCTGTGGCTTCTGCGAAACCCCGGCCGTTGGGGCTGAGGGATGGGTGCGGCTCAGGCCAGGAAACCCCAGCCTCGGGGGCCTGGCGTGAGACCGGAGTCCCGGCCACCCCGAGGCTGTGGCTGCGTGGCGGCGGAGCTGCCTGGTCAGAGCTGGGGGCTCTGTCGCTGGCCCCGGCGCCAGGGCGGTTGCAACATCCCCAGGAGGATGAATGGGGCTCAGTGTGGCAGCTCTGCTGAGCTCAGAGCCCCCTTTGTGCTGCCTCGAGTGGCCGTTTGGAGTGTGGCTGGGGACCTGCCGGCGGGTGGCTGTCCCACAGGCCCTCCTCAGCCTGTGCTGGAGGCTGGCCACGCTCTGCTCCGCAGCCCCGAACACGTGATGCTTTCCTTCCCTTGGGCCGGACCCACACCTGGAAAGCGGCCTCCGCTGGGTCCCTCTGGTCTAGATCGAGCCATCGTGCCCCCCGGGAACCCAGCTCTGCTTTTCGGCCCCTCCCTCCCGCCTTGCCCTCTTCCCCAGTCTGTGACTCAGCTTCCTGGAGTTTGGACAGGCAGTCCTATTAGGGACTAGAGGCCTTCAACTTCATAGTCAAAGGCATTTGACTCGGGCACACCCGAGTTCAGACCCCTTCTGCATGACCTTGGGCAAGTCCCATCACCTCTTTGACCATCATTTTCCCCGTCACTAAAATGGGACAAATATAACATCCCTCCCACGATCCTGTGGCGATGAAACAAAAACATGTATGAAACAGCATCACCCATGTTACATCCACTGGAGCCTACCCGCGTGTTCCAAACAGACCTCAGGCCCCCGGGAGCATGGGGCCTGACGCGTCCATATCAGCTCCGTCCTGCCATGCTGCAGATTTCAGGAGACTCCTGCAGTTTGGGGGCCATGTAGGGTGATGGTCAGTGACCCCGGCCTTCGAGAGAACAGACCTGGCCTTGAATCCCAGCTTCACAGCTTCCTGGCTGTGTGGCCCTGGGCAGGCCGCTTCACCACTCGGAGCCTCGGTTTCTTCTCCTATAACTCAGACCCGATAACAGCGACCTCCTAAGAGGGGTTCTGTAAAGTTCCGGAGCGGGGCGAGGGGACCCATATTATCAACACAGGGCCAGGGACAGACTCGACACCCAGCTGGCGGGGGGCAGAACGTCCATGGTGGTACAGGGCTATGGGTACCACACTGCCATTCTCTGTGCTGGACCCCTAGTCTCCCCGGACATGCCGGCAGCCAAGAGCAGCCCAAACCCTGTGAGCCTCTCTTCCCCTTCCCTCCATACACCTCCACCTTGTCCCTGCTCAGGGGAAGAAAACAGAGGGTCCAGGCCAAGGTCAAAAACCTGGCCAGTAGCTCTCTTTCCTACTCTGTGCCTCAGTTTCCCTAAGTGTAAAATGGCAGCAGGATCAGAGGCGCTCTCAGAGCCTGGTCAGCCAGCCAGCAAACATTCACTGAGTACTGGCCACATGCCCAGCCTGGCTGGCTTAGCCCACCCATGGCAGCAGGAAGCACTTCCCTCCAACCAGCAAATCAGAAGTCCAAGTCAGCGAGCAGTTGTTTCTGGCTAGAACCTCATTTCTTCTCCTAGCCGGGTGACCTGGAGTCCCAGGCCTGCGCAGCCTTCTGAAGGGTTCTGACCTCTCCTCCCTGCCCCCTTCCCCCAGGAAGGCTGAGGCACAAGGCCCCAAAAGGAAGTGACTGGCAATGTTGGGGTTCAGGCCAGCGGTGGTGGGGTGGAGGTGATGACAACGCCGGAAGTTCGGCTGGGGCTTCTGCCCACAGGATGTGACTTAGGGAGAGTTCGTGGAAGCAGGCAGAGGCCCCAGCCTGAGAGGCTGACGGTGGGAGCCACCCAGACCCACAGCAGACCCCCCTCGATGCTGCCATCCCCTCCCGCACCTCCCATGGCACCCAGGGCACCCACCCAGCTGCGCTGTGCCAATACCGTGCCCCAGCTCCACCCCGGCCCAGATGGGCAGGATCCTGACATGGGTAAGTGCTCGGGGATGCCAGACTGACTTGGTTCAAACACCAGTGTGGCCACTGGCCAGCTGTTTGACCTGGCCAGGTGATGTCATTTCTGAGTGTCAGTGTCCTTGTGTGTACAGTGGAGGTGATAAAAGTACCCACCTCCTCCGGCTGAGTGAGAATTGAGATAATTCCCATAAAGCGCTAAGTGTACGGCTTGGACGATTTCTGTTCCCTCAATAAATTCTAATTGCTACTATCATTATTTCCTCCCTCCTTGCCCTTGCCGCCCCCAGGTTAGCTGGTAGTCCCCCTGCTTCTCAGAGTGTACCCATGAAGCTGACCCCAGATCACTCCCTGATACGTCCCTACCTAAAACCCTTGGTGGCTCCGCACTGCCCTCAGGGCCCTCCCTGGAACGGCCCTCCCCCAGAACAGGGTCTCTTGGAACACTAGGACCATCAGACCCACTCCTGCCTCCTCCTGCAAGGATGCTTCAAGGCCAAGTGTGTGGGGTCAAGAGCTGGAAGCTTTCCCGCAGGTAGAGAGGGTCCTTAGCTGCAATTAGGGCGGGCAGCCCCAACGCAGGAAGGCCGGAGGGGTTAGGAAAAAGGACATTTCTGTGGCCACAGCCTAGGAGGGGAGCTGGAAAGAGCCTCAAATATCACAATTTGGTTTTTCCTGAAGAGAGTGGAAGGAAATACATGCAGGCTCTACGTCAGAAGAATCTGGTGGGTGCTGTGAGGGGGGGCAGAGGGAGAAGGCAGACTGGGGAGGCCAGGGCTCAGGATGCATGGGCAGAGACGGGAGAGGAGGGGCAGACCGAAGGTAGAAGGGGGAAGACGGAGGAGGTAGAAGACAGCTGTGCTGGGGGCTGGTTGTTGAGTCAAGTAGAGCTGGAGGAAGAATGGGGAGGCCCCTGGAGCCAGCAAGGTATCAGAAAGATGCTGGGGAAAGAAAGGCTGGGGCAGAGGCAGGGGTCACAGGGTTAGGGAGGGAGACACTGGGTGAACGGTGGGCTTGGTGCCTAGCGC
Source organism: Glossophaga mutica (assembly GCA_039655065.1). Classification (NCBI taxonomy): domain Eukaryota; kingdom Metazoa; phylum Chordata; class Mammalia; order Chiroptera; family Phyllostomidae; genus Glossophaga; species Glossophaga mutica. Next base: position 213,067,488 of record CM077305.1, read on the forward strand.
AAGAACAGCGGGTCTCACACAGGACCACTACTTACTGTACTCCTGGCCGGACTGTGAATAGCCTGAGTCGAGAGAATCCTCTTCAGGCAGACCAGGTTCGAGTCCCAGTTTTGTCACTATGTGATCTTGTTTGAGTAGATGACCTCACCTCTCTGAGCCTCTATGTCCTCTTCTGTAAAATGGGTTAGTAATCCTGACTATGAGGCTGTTGATTCAGGATTCAATGGGAACGCCTAGCACTGCCCGAGCACACAGGGCTGCTGACTGAATGCTAACTTTTTGTGATTACTGACCCAGGGCTGCGCGAGCTCCGCTGGCGGAGCTCATTGGGGACGGGGTCCTGTGGGTTTCATCCTTGTCGGCCAGAGAACAGAGGGGTCCGAGGCTGGAAGGCCCGGGCGTTGCTCGCTGGCCGCTTCCAGTGTCGCCGCGCCCCCTGGCGGCCATCCGTTGCCATGTCAACGGCGGGTGGCTGAGGCCCGGGGAGGCGGCGGGGGCCGTTCTCTCCTCCCAGGACCGAAGGCCGCTCCTTGGCTGTCTCCCCCCTTCACCCGTAGTGGGGGGGGCACACTCCGAGCTGGGGAGAAAGGGGCTCCCTGCGGCAGCTGGCTCGTGGCGGTAAACTGAGGCAAGCGACGAGGCGCCCCGCAGCCAGGTGTCGAGTGCGGGCCCCACCTCTGAAGGCGGAGGAGGGGCCGCGGGTGGTGACGCGCAGAGGGCCGCCCGCGGACAGCGGGCGGGCGGCGGCGGCAGGTGCGGCCGCGGAGGGCGGGAGGGAGAAGGGAGGGGGCGGGCGGAGGGGGAGGGGAGGGCAAGGCCCCGGCACCTCCCCCTTTATAACGCGCCCCCTCCCAGGCTCCTGGGCCGCCTCCTTGTCGGCTCTTCCCGTCTCGCCCCCTCGCCCGGCAGCCCCGGGCCCGGGCCCGGCCAGGGAGCCCCCAGGCCGCGGCTTGGGGGCCGCCCCCCCTCCGCTCGCCGCCCAGCGCAGCCCGGCGGAGGCGGCGCCGTCGGAGGAGGAGGAGCAGGGCACTGCGGCTGGCCCGGGATCGGGCGCCAGAGCGGCAGCGGCTTCAGCAGCAGCGGCGGCCCGGGCCAATGCAGCGGGACGCACCGCCCCGAGCCCCAGCTCCGGCGCCCCGACTTCCCGCGCCCCCGATCGGGGTCGCCGCCAGCAGTGGCGGCGGCGGAGGCGGGGGCAGCGGTGGCGGTGGAGGCGCCTCTGCAGCTCCGGTTCCTCCTGGCCTCCCGGGAACTACAAGTCCCAGGGGGCCTGGCGGCGGGCGACGAACGGAAGAGGCGGGGTCGGCGCCGCGAGGCCGGAAGTGGCCGTGGAGGCGGAAGTGGCGCGGCCGCGGAGGGGCCTGGAGCACGGCGGCGGGACCTGGAGCGGGAGCGGCGGCGGCGGCGGCGGCTGGGAGCGGCGGTGGCGCTCTGGGGGCTGCTATGGCAAAGCAGTACGATTCAGTGGAGTGCCCCTTTTGTGATGAGGTGTCCAAATATGAGAAACTCGCCAAGATCGGCCAAGGCACCTTTGGGTAAGACTGGGCCCGGAGGGACCCGGTGCCCTGGGCCTGCACCCCTCAGGGCCCACGTCGAGACGCACGGGAGCTGACCGGAGGTGGTCTGGGGGCCACCTATCCGTAGACTTGTCCTCTGGCCTTGCTAGGCCGCTCTGCTTCCCGCCCGGGCCTGACGGAGCTGGCTGGCGGGGAGGAGCCTGAGGCCCGTGATGGGGGACGGGGAGGGGTTGCCGAGAGGAACTTGTGAAGGGAGCAGGTTCTCTCCGGGAAACGCCTGGGTCGGAAGAAGAGTCTGAGGGGAGTTAGTAGGGGCTCGGGGAGGTACTGCCAAGAGCGGATGGTCGGGTAGCAGAGTGCCCTAGGTACCAGGCCCCGCCCTGCCCTGGAGTCCCTTTTTTCCTCCCTTCGTCTTCTGGTGGGGGAGGGGCGGGTCCTGCGAAAGTGGTCTGATGAGGTTTGGGTCTCCCTCTCCGCCTGCAGGGAAGTGTTTAAGGCAAAGCATCGCCTGACCGGCCAAAAGGTGGCTCTGAAGAAGGTACTGATGGAGAACGAGAAGGAGGGGGTAAGTATGGGTCAGGTGGCAGGCGGCCGGCTCTCCTGGGCACGTGAGTTTCCACCTTGTTGCTTCTAGCACTCTCCTGTTGAGACTGGACTTATGTGTAGCAGTCCCGGGATTTCCATAGTACAGGCAATTTGACCTCTAACTAAATCGTTTAGTTCAAATGCTTTAAAGTATTTGATATTTCATTCTTAGGGAAATGTGTTTGGGGCCAGGAGGGGGAGCTCATTGCGCTGAGTGCCTAGCGTTCTATGAAGTCAGGAAATCTTTAAACCCTTTTTCCTTAGCGTTTAATGTTTTTTAAAAAGTACATGCAATGGCTTTTAAAGGGTGTGTAGTACTCAACTGAAAAGGAGCGGTTTCGTCTCCCCCTACCCCATCTTAGCTCCAGCCCAGCCTCTAGAAACCTACTTCTTAGCAAGGGAATTTCTCGATAGACGTTTTTATTGTCTTTGCTACCACTCAGCAAGTTAAACACTTACAGAGCTAAAGTTTAGAAGCTATGTAGCGTTTAGTGCCTAATAGTGAAGAGGTTAAGTAACCTTGTTCCCTTTCGTTGCCTCAAACCCCCTCCTTGAGGGGCGCGCACTGTTTGCTTTACACCCGTTTCCCTGAGTGGGCATCTGAGGTGGCTGATTTCAGAGCCGTGGTTTTACCGTCTCCCAGCCTGCGCCCCCGGGAACACACCCCATGACCAGCTCCTTGTTCTGTCCTGTGCTTACTCACTTCCAACCCCCTTCCTTTCTCTGCCCCTCTCCCCACAGTTCCCCATTACAGCTTTGCGGGAAATTAAGATTCTCCAGCTACTGAAACATGAGAACGTGGTCAACCTGATTGAGATCTGTAGAACCAAAGGTAAGTTGCTTGGATTTTATTCCCATTTTCCGATGAAGTAAGTGAGGCTTGTAACTTACGTCTTTGTGTGCAAGGTTGGAACTGAATACACCCAAGTTGCCTCTTCTTAACCTAGACGTAACTGCGTGACTGCTCTCTCCAGTCCTTTCATCATAGCTGGTGCCTCCCCGGGGCCCGCCACGGCCCCTGGCCCAGCGGAGGCCCTCGGAATGTTTTTCTACCGAATGAACATGCGGACAGACGCCGGCTGTCCCTGGGTTGGCGGGGTATAGGAACTGGCTGTGGGAAAATGAGTTGCATAAGGGATTTTTGACCTTCTTCTTCTTGCTCCCCTTCCCCCCATTCTTCCCACCTCAGCTTCCCCCTATAACCGCTGCAAAGGCAGTATATACCTGGTGTTTGACTTCTGCGAGCATGACCTTGCTGGGCTGCTGAGCAATGTCTTAGTCAAGTTCACGCTGTCTGAGATCAAGAGGGTCATGCAGATGTTGCTCAATGGCCTCTACTACATCCACAGGAACAAGGTGGGGGAGGAGAGACCGAGGCTTGGTCTGGCCTTTGCTCCCCCTTCCGGGTGGGTATGGCTGACAGACCCTGGGAAGCTAACTGAGCCCTCACTCTTCCCTTCCTACAGATTCTGCACAGGGACATGAAGGCGGCCAACGTGCTCATCACGCGAGATGGGGTCCTGAAACTGGCAGACTTTGGGCTGGCCCGGGCCTTCAGTTTGGCCAAGAACAGCCAGCCCAACCGCTATACCAACCGTGTGGTGACGCTCTGGTACCGGCCACCGGAGCTGTTGCTCGGTGAGGACCCCCGAGTGGGCAGAAGGGGGCAGGGCCTAGGCATTTAACTGGCCTCGGCCCCCACCCCGCTGCCAGGGCTTCTTGAGCCGCCGGCCCCAGGGCATTGCGTCCCAGGAGGCCCTCGGGCTCAAGGGGCCCTCCTGGTGCGCTCTTCTTCCCAGGGGAGCGGGACTACGGCCCCCCCATTGACCTGTGGGGTGCTGGGTGCATCATGGCGGAGATGTGGACCCGCAGCCCTATCATGCAGGGCAACACGGAGCAGCACCAGCTTGCCCTCATCAGCCAGCTCTGTGGCTCCATCACCCCCGAGGTGCGTGGCCAGGCTGCCTGGGCCCCGGTCCCTGCAGGATGCAGAGATCTGGAAGTCTCCCTGGCAGGGGAGGAGTGGGGAGTGGAACAGGAGGCAGGCTCCTCTCCGGAGAGGTGGCTGGTGGAGGGGCAGGGCCTGCTCTTGCGAGCCACCCAGGCTGTCCCGCTCCATCACCGGTTCTGTGGCCTCGGGGAAGGCATTTGAACTTCTCACCTCGAGTTGAGTTTCTCTTCTGCGAGGCAGCTGCCGGGATCGGCTGTGGCCACACTCTGGGCGCCTAGTGTAAAAGGGCCCGGCGCCCTGAGTACGTACATGGTCACTGCTGCTCTCACCTCGGAGCAGCTGAGCTCGCCCTCCGGGGCGGTCTGGGAGCATCTGAACGGAGACGCTGTGGTCCCTCCACGTGCTTGACCAACAGGCAGGCTGATCATCTCCTGAACTAACTTCATCCTCTCTCCGTGCCCCACCCCCCAGGTGTGGCCGAACGTGGACAAGTACGAGCTGTTTGAGAAACTGGACCTAGTGAAGGGCCAGAAGCGGAAGGTGAAGGACAGGCTGAAGGCCTATGTGCGGGACCCCTACGCGCTGGACCTCATCGACAAGCTGCTGGTACTGGATCCCGCACAGCGCATTGACAGCGATGACGCCCTCAACCATGACTTCTTCTGGTCTGACCCCATGCCCTCGGACCTCAAGGGCATGCTGTCCACCCACCTGACGTCCATGTTCGAGTACCTGGCACCACCGCGCAAGAAGGGCAGCCAGATCGCCCAGCCTTCCACCAACCAGAGCCGCAACCCCACCACTACCAACCAGACAGAGTTCGAGCGTGTCTTCTGAGGCCGGTCCGCTGCTTCCCTTAGGGCGCTCGTTTCATTTGTTCTGCTATGTGACTCGTCCTGCGGAGATGACGGGGTATTTGAGTTTTTTCTCTCGTGCAGATTTTCTGTGATCCCCACCTGGGCACTGGGGATGCCAGCGGAATGGACTGGAGCGAAGCCTGGCAGAGAGCCCGGGAGGCCCCTGGCGCTGCCTCGCCCGGTTCCCTGGTTTGCTGGGTGACGTCCAGAGGGTCTCGTTGGACCTTAGGGCAGGCGTGGGGTGAGAGGGGACCTGTGCCCCGCCGGGGACTTCGTAAGTTCTCAGCGCGATGGGAGGAGGGGACAGGCTCCTGGCCGTCCCCAGTTTCCTCGGGATGAGAAACACGTGGAGGGCGGGGGGGCGGGGCAGCCAGCCTGGACCACGGGCTGCTCCTGGCCTGACCCTGAGAAGCACTGCGGCTGGCAGAAACTCGGTTCTCCGGGAGGAGGATTTTATCATGTTTCTTTTTTTCGGTTGTTTAGAGACAGTTCTGGACAGTTCACCCAGTTATGATTAAAGTTGACTCTTTTCCTTTTTTTGGTAAGTGGCTGTACGCTTTACTCCGTGCTCAGACTCCCGGGTCTTACCCTGCGGCCAGCAGGTCGGGCTTTCCTGTGGGAACTCGACGTGCCGGCATCTTGACTGTTCTTTGCGCCAGTTCATGTCCCGATACGATTGTGCAGGAATTTTGCCTTTGTTTTCTTCCCCTGTCCGGTACCTTCCAGAACACTTGGCATCCTGCTCACCCGAAGGGCAGGTGCACAAAGCTCTCTTATTCCTCCCCAGTCTGTCGGAGGAGGAGGGAAGACGTGAAAAAATGGTCTCAGTCCTTCGGTGAGGGACCTGGATAGGGCCCGCTGGGAGCTGCGTCTGCAGGGGGACCCCGCTGGGCACGGCCTGCCGCGGCTGACAGACAGACAGACAGACAGGTGTGCTCCAGCTTGACTCGTGAGCACAGGAGGCTGCAAAGGGCCATCGATGGAGGGACGGCAGTTAGAGCTGCAGCTTGCAAAGCTCCTTCCAGCTGTTGGGGGAGGCAAGAGAGGAACTGACCGGAGGAGTTGAAGGATCTGTTAGGGGTTAGGGGAGGTGGCAGCAGCTTGGATTAATGTGGCGAGGGGGCGGGAGGACAGAAGTCAGTGTGAAGGTGGGGTCTTGGGGCCTCCGAGCTGGGACCCTTGGAGGGGCGGCACGTGCTGAGTCTAAATTGGCAAACCCGTTGGAGGTAAATTCTACATTCCGTCACAGGTGGCAGCCTCTCAAGGGGGGCCCAGGAAGGAAGCTTGGCAAACCCTTTTGCTGGGACTGTCATTGTGAAAATGGACCCATGTCACAGCTTCACACCAGTGGAAGCACAAAGCGTCTTGGCTCATGTATTGGTTTCTTGGGGCTGCTGTACCACATCACTGCCAACATGGCAGCTTCAAATAACATCTATTCTGTGGGGTCTAGAGGCTGGGAGCTTGAAATCCAGGTGTAGGCAAGGCGGGTTTCTCTGGGAGGCTCTGAGGGAGAACCTGTCCGCTGCCTCTCCACTTCCGGCGGCTGCCCGCACCCCTTGGTGTGCTTGGCTTGCAGACACACCCCTCTCCACTGTGTCTTCACATGGTGTCTCTTAGATAAAAGGCACTGGTCCCCGGATTTAGGGTTCACCGTGACCCCGTGTGACCTCATCTTAGCCAAGTACATCTATGAAGACCTTTGCAAATAAGGTCGTATCCCGAGGTCCTGGGCAGATGAAACTTTCGGAAGGACACCATTCATCTTGGTACAGCTAGTAATCGAACTCCAAGAACAGCAAGGTGTCCTATGACAAAAAGTTGGTAGGTTTTTAAATGATACAATTGTTCTGGTTTAATTGTCCAAGGTACATTTTTTTCTCTGAAGAACAAAACATTTCTGTAAGAGGCTCATTCTTGGACCCAGCAATTCCACTACAGGAATTTCTTATAAGCAGTTGTACAGTCTGTTACCTCGTGGAAGAGGGGAGAAGGGAGATGTGGCCTGCTCGGGCATGCCAACGTTTAGACGTCCTGAAATCCAGGCAACAGATGAAGTAAGACATGACCAGAAGGAGAACCTGGCTGGTGTGGCTCAGTGGACTGAGCTCCAGCCTGCAAACCAAAAGGTTACAGGTTCAATTCCCAGTTAGGGCACATGCCTGGGTTGTGGTCCAGGCCCTCAGCTGGGGGTGTGCCAGAGGCAACTGATCGAGGTGTCTCACACATCGATGTTTTCCTCTCTTTCTCCCCTTTCCCACTAAGAGCAAGTAAATAGCCCTGGCTGGTGTCGCTCAGTGGATGAAGCACAGGCCTGTGAACCAAAGGGTCACCGTTTTGATTCCCAGTCAGGGCACATGCTTGAGTTGCGGGCCTGGTCTCTGGTAGGGGACGTTCGAGAGCCAACCACACATTGATGTTTCCTTTTTTATTCCTTTTCTCTAAAAATAAAATCTTTAAAAAAAAAGTGACCAGAGAGTACGTTCCAGAAACTAAGGGACAGAATGTTTCAGGGAGGAGGCCACGGATCATTTACACGAATTCCGCTGATGGGTCCAAAATACGGGAGTGAGGGCTGGTCACTGGCTTTGCCCACGTCGAGGTCAGTGGTGACCCTGGCAGGAGCCGCTGGGTCGAGTGCTTCCTTTGCAAGCCTGCGGGAGCAGCAGGACCCCAGAAGGGCGGGGGGGGGAACCGAGGACAAGAAGCCTGAGCCTCTCCCATGAAGGAGGGTTGAAAACACGCTGGTCTTGCGTAGTCTACGAGAAGAGCCGCGACCTCATGGGATGGCCCAGTAGAGCAGGCACATGTGGCTGAGTGCACGGTGGCCACCACAGGGCTGTAACCTCAAAGGCCACGCCCCTAACCTGTTCTCTGCTACCTCTAGCGCGTCCACCCTGTTCAGGGCGGCCCTACGTGTGGAAAAGCATGAACCTCCATCAGCTTAAAGAAGAGTAGGGAGTGCTTCAGCCCCAGTGGACATCCCAACGCCACACAAGCGCTGGGTGGTGCCCCTCTAACAAGGCAATGTCCACGCTGCCGGTCAGGGCAGGGCCCTGGGGTGGACTGCTGGGCAATGAAAAAGGGTGTAGGGGTACATTCCCTGTGCCAGGAAGTCGTTCAACAGCAACGGGTGGAAAGCACACTGTTCGAGCTCATTTTGTAAGAAGAATCGCTAGAACTACCCATGGCTATTTGGACTGGTTCTGCCCTGCATGCATCTCTGTGTTTCCTCATACTTCCTGAGTTCATATTTTTATTTGTGCAATTAAACTATATTTTAAAACCAAAGTAGGCCCTAAATCCTGGAGCTTGTAGCTCCAAGCTCCCCCCACCTCCCACTCCCCATAGGACCCTCCAGAAGGAAGGTCAGGAGAAGCGGCAGGGTGGGTCCACCTGCTTCAGCCTCCAACCCTGCCAGCGAGTAGAGGGAGGAGTGTGTCTCAGAACAAAAGCTCCCAGGTGGCCGGACCTGTGTGGCCATTCCCCGGGGCAATTAGAGTAGCATCTGGCCCTTCCAGTACCGGAGTGAGTCAGCCAGCAAGAGGAGTGCAAACGGGAAAGGTCTCTACCAGCTTGTTTGGATAGGCCTCCGGGCCCTTGGTGTCTGTTACCTTGCAGCCAGGGAATCCTCTGGCTGGATGATTTGGTGAAACAGCCTCTCCACCCGGCAGGCTCACACTCCCTAGGTCAGGAGTGCCCCTGAATCCCGTCCCTCCCCCTCACAGATCCCTGCCAGGCAGGGCCAGGACCAGCGGGCTCCAACAGTGACAGAGGCCTGCTAAAGCAGGCCCCAAGGGCTGCAAGTCTCCCACGTGCCTCTCCCTCAGGGCCCCCACCTTCCTGCTGACCTTTAACCTCCACCTGTTGTTATTTAACTCACGGCAGTTCTGCACTCTGGAAACCTCCGGGGAGGACAAGAGGTCCCTGGGCAGATCCCAAGAGGAGAGCAGGAACCTAAGACCTTCCCAGCTGCACGCTGGGGAGGCCTTGGGCTTCTACGTGGGGAGAAGGCGAGGTATTGGATATCCTCTTGACTCCCTGCCCCACTTCGGGCCCGGCTGAAGCTGGCTCAGAGCGACCTTGGCTGGGCAGAGGTGGCCTGGGATTACCTTGTGCCTGCCCGGTCGGGGAGCGTGAAGGTCAGGGATGAGAGGTGCCAAGTCCCTGGCTACCTCCTGGCCGGTCGCTGAGAAGCTGTGCTGGGAAGCGACCATGGAGCAGCCGCACCCTTCCAGGGGCCCTTTCCCAGCTGCACCCGCCTCCTTCCAGGTAGGAGAGCACGCACACAGTGAGCGAGTGACCTTGGGCAGGCGGCAAGCCTCTCTAAGACTAAGTCCTTTCTTTCGAACAAGTGGGCGTAAATATCCCACAGGGGTCCGAGGCCATCAGCAATGACAATAACCCCACACTTGGCAGAACCCCAAGGAGAATTGATATTGATAAGCCTTGTGCTGAAGGCCGGGGGTGGTCAAGGGCTTTACAGCCCAACCTTGACCTCTGGAGGTTCCAAGTAGCCCCCACCCAACCCAGTGTGGTTGTGGGGAGGCTCTTGAGGGGCGGTCTCTAGAGCAGGCCTGCTAGCAGGTGTGGCTGATGACAGAGGCTGTGTCCAGGGTCCCTTGCGTGCCAGGCCCCTTAGCATGATCTGGAGGCTGGGTTTCATCCAACTGAGCTCTTGGGGCTGCTCCACGAAGGACTGTTAGTCTCATTTTAATAGTGATGCTAATCACAATAGTAATAATGGCAACACTGATCAAGTTCTTACTCCCTGCTTGGCCCTGTGCCCATTGTCACGATCTGCCCGTCACAAATCTGAAACCATTATCGCCAGCATTTTATAAATCTGGTGTGTGTGGTTACAAGTGTGAAGGACTTAGCTCGTTAAAGGTCTCAAACTCCAGCACGTGTGTGGGGCCCCTGGCTCTGGGCTCGGTGCCCTCTCATTGGGCCTCATCCAACTCTGGGACGTGGGGGCAACTGCAGGCTCCCCTTTACAGATGAAGCCACCGGGCGGGCTCGGCCAGGTCAGGAGGCTCCCCGAGGCCGGCAGCGGAAGCCTCCCAGCCTGGCTGGGGCGAAGACTGCCTGGAGCGGGGGATGGGAGCCCTGGGCGTGGCTACAAGGAGATCTAGGTTCAGGGTCCCCAACAGACGCTAGAAAAGTCACTTAGCCTCCTCACCAAGCCTCGGGCACCTCCTCTGTGGAACTGGGAACACAAGAAGATTCCTCCCTCTCACCTTCCCTGTTCCTTCTGAGGCCCAGGCGCGAATGCGCCAGCTGCAGCCACTCAGCCAGCATAGCCTGGGGGCTGCGCACCAGGCCGGGCCATGTCCCCCCAGTCCCTCTGAACACAACCTTCTGTCCAGCAGGAGAGGAGGGGTGGCCCCAGATGCCAGAGTTTGGGAACAGTGGCTCCTTTAAGTTCACCTAGGCCCCCACACTTTGGAGGCCAGGGCTCGGGATGCGGCGAATGGCCCAGGGTCATGTGGTATGGGTCCTCTCACCAGGGGAGGAAGAATTGAAGGCGGCCCCCAGGGAGTGGGGAGTGTTGGCATTTTACAGGGCTCCTTACCAGTAGCAGGGCTTCCCTTCAAAGTAAGAGCCAGCTCAAGGCCAGAGTTCTATTGACCGGATGACTGGGTCACCTCACGGGGCACAGAACAAGTGGGGCAGGGTCCAAGGGTGGCCTGAGAGTGGAGTCCGGGGCCCAGGGAATGACAGTCGCCACCGTTGCCTCCCCTGGGACATGGGTCCCGAAACAGAAGCTTCTCGTTGGGGTGGGTGAGGATCCAACGAGACCGGCGCATGTAAAGGCCTCTGCACAGCGGGCACGTCTAGAAAGAACCCACATTAACTATCATTTAAGGAACTCCAAGTTACAAGTGAAAAAAAAACTAGCCAGGGATTCATTCCCCAGCTTGATCTGAGAGACGGAATCAGTGGTCACGGAAACCAAACAGAGCTGGGACTGAGCTGAGTCCTTCCTACCAGGTCACCTTCGCAGGTGGTTCCTCTCCTGGGACCCTCAGTCTCCTCACCTGTGAAATGGGCTCAGCACAGCATCTGGCAAGGATGAGGCTCCATAAAGCTTGCCCCCAGGGAGCAGGTGCCACAGACAGCGGCGGTCACAGAGGAGGAACTAACACGCTGAAAAAAAAACTCCTCCACATTTTTTCCTCCTGTAAAGCAAAAGGTCACTGGCACGGTTCCCGGTCAGGGCACGGGCCTGGATTGCAGGTTCGGTTTCTAGTGAGGGACCCATATGGGAGGCAACCAGTTGATGTTTCTCTCTTACATCGATGTGTCTCTCCCTTCCTTCCCCCTCTTCAAACAACAACAACAACAAAAAGAGTTCTGAGGTGCAGCCACCCAGTGTGGTAGGAATCGTTTGTTCTTTTTTCTAATTGTGCATGTTCCCGGAGCCATTTTGATAAAACACATTTCAGCACAAGAACAGAAATTTCCTTTAGCTTGGCCACCCGGAGCTAATCACAGGTACTATTTACAAGAATAACTTCCAGATTCTCTCTAAATCATAATTTTCTGAACAAAAATAGGATCCCACTCTCCACACTGTCTCACCAACGGGCTTGTTCCCTTAACAGCCTTCTTGTATTGCAATTCATACTCTTTTAAAAAAGTATTCATTTTGAAGCACTAATGCAAGCACATGATTCAAAATTAAAAAATATATACAAGGGCTGGCCAAGATGGAGGCGTACATGGACACACTGTGCCTCCTCTCACAACCAAAATTAAGGACAACAAATATTTAGAAACAAGAAAACAACCAGAACTGATAGAAAATTGAACTGTACAGAAGTCCAACAACCATTCACCCAGACCGGTAAGAGGGGCGGAGTCGCAGCAGGAAAAAGTGGAGGTGCGGACCCAGGAACGCAAGCAGCAGCAGCTGGCAGTTCCCAGGTGCACAGGCAGTGGCTAGCAGACCCCAGGCATGGGGTGGCAACTGTGCAGACCCAGTGAGGCCGCACAAGGTTCCTGGCTGACCAGGTGGTCCCACATTCACTCAGATAACCCAGGTGAAGGGGAAGCAGCGGAAGGGACTGAAATCTGAGAGAGAACAGAGCAGGCGCCATTGTTCCCTCTCAGACCCCGCCCCCACATACAGCGTCACTACTCAGCGACTGGGCTGCCCCGCCCTGGGGAACACCTAAGGCTCCGCCCCTCACTATGTAACAGCCGAGACCAGACCAAACAAACAAACAAAACAAAAAGAAAACACCAAAAATGGCTCAAACCGGAGAACAAATCAAAGCCCCAGAGCCAATTCCTCTAAGTGACCAAGTGATAGCCAACCTATCAGATGCACTTCAAAGCACTGGTTATCAGCATGCTCACAGAATTGGTTGATTTTGCTCACAAATTAGGTGAACAAATGAAGGCTACAATAAGTGAAATGAAGGAAAACGCACAGGGAACCAATAGAGATGGGAGGAAAACTGGGACTCAGATCAATGGAGTGGGCCAGAAGGAAGAAAGCAACAACCAAACAGAAAACAAGGAAGAAACAAGAATTCAAAAAATGAGGAGAGGCTTAGGAACCTCCAGGACATCTTTAAATGTCCCAACATCCGAATTATAGGGGTACCAGAAGGGGAAGAGGAAGAGCAACAAGTGGAAAACTTATTTGAACAAATAATAAAGGAGAGCTTCCCCAATCTGGCAAAGGAAATAGACTTCCAGGAAGTCCAGGAAGCTCAGAGAGTCTCAAAGAAGTTGGACCCAAGAAGGAACACACCAAGGCACATCATCATTACATTAGCCAAGATTCAAATGAAGGAGAGAATTCTAGAAGCAGCAAGGGATAAGGGGACAGTCACCTACAAAGGAGTTCCCATCAGACTGTCAGCTGATTTCTCAAAAGAGACCTTACAGGCAAGAAAGGGCTGGAAAGAGGTATTCCAAGTCATGAAAGGCAAGGACCTACATCCAAAATTGCTCTATCCAGTGAAGCTGTCATTTAGAATGGAAGGGAAGATAAAGCACTTCTCAGATAAGGTCAAGTTCAAGGAGTTCATCATCATCAAGCCCTTATTCTATGAAATGTTAAAGGGACTTATCTAAGAAAAAGAAGGTAAAAAATATGACACTAAAAAGACAGCAAACTCACAGCTGTTAACAACCACACCTAAAACAAAAGCAAACTAAGCAAACAACTAGAACAGGAACAGAAACACAGAAATGGAGATCACATGGAGGGTTAGCAACAGGGGAGTGGGAGGAGGCGAGGGGGGAAAAGGTACAGAGAATAAGTAGCACAGACGGTGGGTAGAAAATAGACAGGGGGAGGGCAAGAATAGTGTGGGAAATGTAGAAGCTAAAGAACTTATGACACATGGACATGAACTAAAGGGGGAATGTGAGTGGGAAGGGGTGTGCAGGGTGGAGGGGAATGATGGGGGAGAAATGGGACAACTGTGATAGCGTAATCAACAAAATATATTTAAAAAACTGTAAAAAAATTAAAAATTAAAAGAAAAATATGTAAAAAATTTAAAAATATGTAAAAAATTTAAAAAATTAAAAAAATAAATATTTATTATTTAAAAAAATAAAAAAATTAAAAACTGTAAAACATATACAAGGGCAGATGGTGAAAAGAAGGCAGCAAGAATGTGGCATTTGAGCAAGAGCCCTGGAGTGACTAGGAGTCAGCCATGTGAACTTTGCGGGGAAGAACGTTCCAGGCCCAGTGACACAGCGGTGCAAAGGCCCTGAGTCTTCGTTATGCACTCACTCCGTGTGCCCTTCAGCTGGCGGCTGGCAGAGTAAGCCCTCTGGGCCTCAGTTTCCCACGAAGACTAAAAGACGACCTTGGATGCTGCGCGCTCACTGCCTGTGGACTTCCTCAGAGGTGACGATGAGAAGTGGGGAGATCAGAAGCTTGGATTTCACCCTGAGTCCGATGGGAGTGAACCCACTGGAGGGTTTTAAGCAGCAGAGAGACGAGATCAGGTTTTCTTTAAAAATCACGGAGAGCGGTTGGAGGGTCGAGAGGCGCAGCAGCAAAGGGCCTGTAAAGTAGGCCAGCGCTGGTGGCCGGGGCCACAGGGCGGCCTGGAGGGAAGGCAGTGGGGCCGACTGGACAGGCCTGCGGACGTGGGGTCTGGGGTGAGGGAGAGGGAGAGGGAAAGCCCAGGGGAGGCCCGGTTTCAGCTTGGGCAGCTGGGTGGATGGCGGAGCTGTTTTCTGAGCTGGCAAGGTCTGGGGAGGAGCAGGCTTCGGGGTGGAGATGCAGGAGAACGTGGTTATGGATCTGACCGGCTTGGATGCTGTCAGAGGCTCACAGGCCATCGGTCATCCAAGAGGGATGTTCGAAAGTTAGATGTTGTCACAGACCTGAGAGGGCAGAACCTTGGAGAGACGCTCGAGCGCCCCAGACCCTCCAACGGGATGTTGGAGGAGGTACAGCCAGCGACCGAGGAGAAGCAGGAGGGAGGGGGCTGGGAAGCCCAGAGAGCAAAGGGTATCAGGAAGGGGGCACGTCATCAGCTGTGTCACCTGCCATCCGAGACGGAGCCCGTGGGTCTCCAATCATAGCTCCAGTTGTTTCTAGGGTCATTTTTAGAAGTGGAATCACAGGGTCAGAGGGAGACCAGCTCTGGCTGGTGTGGCTCAGTGGGTTGAGCGCTGGCCTGTGAACTGAAATGTCGCCGGTTCGCTGGTTCAATTCCCAGTCAGGGCACATGCCTGGGTTGAGGGCCAGGTTCCCAGTTGGGGGTGTGCGAGAGGCAGCCAATCGATGTTTCTCACGCACATCCATGTTTCTCTCCCTCTCTTTCTCCCTGCCTTCCTCCTCTCTATAAATAAATTAATGAAATCCCTTTTTTAAAAAGGGAGACCAGTTTGTCCTCATAATAAACTGAATCCATTAACATTTTAGCAGCCAACATCAGGGCCAGCCTTGGGAGGGGCCAGCCCACCGAAGACACGCGATTCTGCCTAAGGCAGGTTTTCTTCCCCGCAGTTATAGGGAAGTGTTTCCTTGTAGGTCACTGGATGTCCACAGATATTCGGAGCTGGAGGAGTCTTTATGTACATCAGAGGTCAGAGCCCTGGAGTGGCCACCCCAACGCTACCGTCCCTTCTGAACGCTAGCCTTCTGCACAAACCCGCCCATGAGCTTGACCCTCCTCTGGTCTCCACAGAACCCTGGGTGGAGGGAAGGGGCAGCTGGACCAGCTAAGTCCTGGCTCTCCAGACTGTGGTAGCCTTTGGAGACTTGTTCTCATTGAGACACTCCACCCCTTGCCCCAAGGTATCCCCAGAAATTGTGGGCTCATAAAGAGCTCGTTTCAGCTCCAGCCAGTGTGGCTTGGTGGGTTGGGAGCATTGTCCTGTAGACCAAAAGGTTGCGAGTTCAATTCCCGGTCAGGGCACAAACCCAGGTTTCAGGGTCAATCCACAGTTCAGGGAGTGCAAGAGAAGGCAACCAGTCGATGTCTCTCTCTCTCTCTCTCTCTCAAAGCAGTGAAAAAAAATGTCTTCGGGCGAGGATTTACAAAGAAAAAAGAAAGAGAGCTCATTTCAGCTCTCACCCTACCAAGGAATTGCCCAGAGCACATCAACAACAGCGAGGCAGGGTGACCAGACAGGGGGTGGTAAGGGACAGCAGACTTCAGTGTCCGTAGATCCAGGTGTGAATCTTGGCTGTGCCACCTGCTGTCTGTATCACCCGCTGTCTGTGTCACCATGGGTGACTTGCTTAATCTCTGGGAGCCTCCATTTCTTCACTTGCAAAATGGGGATAATGTCTAATCTACACGATTCTCAGGAGGATGAAAAGAGGTGGCAATGCCCAGTACAAGGATAAGTGCTTAACATCTTAGCTAAAAGCAACCCACCCAAAGGTGTTTCAAAGCAGAGGCAAATTCGAGCAAAGGCCTGGAAGTAGAAGAGGCCAAGGCCAATTCCAGAAGTCCCTGCCAAAGGCAGGCTTAGGTGAGCTTGTGGGATTTAGCAATCCTAAGGGCAAGATGGGGCAGGAGAGGAGTAGTATTGTTACAGAACAGACTGGGGGGTGGGGCTGTAGGATAGAAAAGACCCCCCTTTTTCTCTGGGGGTTCCTCCCCACCTACTGGGTTCGTTTTGCCCACCACCTGAGGAAAGATGTTTCTTAATAGCAGAGATCAGTGAAAAGGAAAGGAATTTATTATTTATTTGAAATAATACAAACTAAAGTTCTCCACAAGCGCACACAGTCCTCCCGGCACCCTCCACGGGGCAAAAGGAAGCACTTCCACAGCCTCGTGGTTCTGACTGTCACCCAAGCCGCGTGGTCTTAAACAGACACATGGTCCCCAAAAGAGAGACGCCAAATGGCTGCCGCGCCTCCGTTTAAATCCCCGCGCCAATCCTCCTCTGCAGCCCCATTTCCGGTTCCTCCCACAACTGGCCACAGCTGCCAGCGTTCAGGGCAGGTGTGGCCCTGTGGTGTGGAGCCAATTATCTCCAAGCTCTTCTGGACCTCATTACAAATCCCTGTTTGGGGCTCCCCTCTTGGCTGCACCCCGTCACTGTATCAGGCAGATCTGAGTTTGGAAAGTCCGCAGCGGGGCCCAGCATGGAGCTTTTGCTGACCCGCTGTGTGACTCCAACCTGTCTCGGACCTTTCCCTCTCTGGGCCTCAGCCTCCACTTGCCCCTACAAGCAATGAGGGAGGCTCTGATCAGGGTTTGCAAATACACATGTTCCTCCGTAAATTTTCTTCTTTGCTGCCCTCTCGCCCTCTGGACAGGGTGGTCTGAGAGCAGAACTTTGTCATCTGTCCTTAGAACCCATGGTCCCCAGCATCCAGCCCAGAGTCTGGCACAGACACAATTTCTCATCACATGAGGGAGTGAATGAATGAATGGATTAATGACACCCCTTCCCTTCGGGAGGGAGGGGGTTAAAGCAGAGTCCCTCAGCCCCCCACTCACCCTCCACACACCTGCAGGTCAGCCTCCAGGGGGTGACACTGGCTCACTTGCCAGTCTCCCTACACCCCTACACCCCTGTTTTCTTTTCTCTCCAAACAATGGCTTTGTTTGTTTTGTTTTGTTTTGTTTTGTTTTGTTCTGGAGAGCAGAAATGCCACGTGGCAGTAACAGCGGCTCTCCAGGTGAGTTATGAGGTCGCCTTTGATTTTCTTCTTTACACATCTCTCTGTTTCTCTTCTATGAACATCTCTGACTTTTTAAATAAAAAACAATGATACAAAGGAGGCCAGCAGACCATCCAGAAAGTACAGTTTTCAAAAATAAGAAAAAACTGCTCTGCCTCCTCCAAATAAAATAAATGCAACTGAAAACTGCCCCGAGAATCCATTTTCCCACCTGTGCGATTGGCAAGGCTCAAAGCTGACTAACGGTCTGTGTCGCCGAAGAAAGAGCTGGCGCAGGCCACGCAGGGGCCGACAGGGCAGAAGCCAGCCCCACCCCTCTGGAGGACAACGTGGCAATGCGTACGAAAGCTTCAACTGCAAACCTCCTTCTGCCCAGCAGTTACACTTCTGGGAATTTATGTATCAGATACAGTCCCACGTGGAAGAAATAATCAGGGTAAAGAGGGTAAAATGTTATTAACTGAAACATTGCCTGTGATGGCAAAATACTGGAAACCTAAATGTCCATTAGTAGGAGACGGGCCGAATACACAGAAGCACGCCCACGCGGAGGCGCTTGTGCAGCCTGGAGTAAATTCCCTAAAGGGGGCGCTCTTGCGTACTGAGACCACTCAGCCTAAGGTCCGCGATAAAACGCATGTAGAGACAGCGCAATGCGGGCTTGCATGCATGGTCTGCCGTCTGTGAGCATAACAGGGACATTTATATATACTTGTATTTCCTTGTAAATGCACCAAATTTCTCTGGAAAGATTACAAGAAATATAACTTGCTTTTGGGGGAGGGGAATTAGGATGCTGGGACCTGGAGGCGGGGGGTGTTTTCGCCGTACATCTTTTTGTACCTCTGACTATTTGAATGATAAAATGTGCCCAACCTGCGCAAGGCCATCGGGCAGGTAGCCAAGGCTTTGGTCCCCACTTACAATCCTGCACAACTGGGGTGACACCAGGCAGGATCCCTGGATTTTTCTGTGCTGTTTCCTGCCTTCCATGTCTGCACAGGGGCCATGCTAACCTTCTCTGTATCGTTCCAATTTTAGCGCATGTGCTGCCGAAGCGAGCACCTGCCTTCCGTGTCTGTACGTCTCTTCCTGTTTTCGACTGGAGCTGAGGTCTACAGCTCAAAGATCGCCAGAACTATAAACCCTCCCCACTCTAGAGATGGCCTGGCGCAGGTGGGCGGGCAGGGTCGGCAGGGACAGCTTTGCTCCAGGCGAAGGGAAAGAAATAAGCTAAGATTCAGGAACATAGGCAAGTGGGGTTTTCCACCTCACATCAGAGGAGGGAGTCTCCCCCCTGAGATGTCATTTTGTCTGGGACCTCATTCTTGGAAGAACAGACCAAGAGTTCCAATGCCCCCTCACCCCTCGTTATATATGAATCGATGGAGGCCACCAATAGTCGATTCAGAAAAAGAAACCTGGTTGTATAGGACAGAAATGAGGGATAATGTCTGTGATAGCCAACATGTTTTTATGCTTGACAGGAAGGTGATAAACGGACATTAGAAAAATGGGTGGAGGGTGAGCGAGGCAGCTTATTGAAATGAATGTGCAAAGATGCTCGGGTCCACTGCAGCCAGGAAAATGCAGAGTGACGATGACAAGGGACACCCAGCAGTCTGGGGGACATTCTGGGAAAGGGGTGCCTTCCTCACACACACCCAGCTGGTGAGATGCAAAGGTTACAGCCATGGGGGAAAGAAATGCAAACGCCCTGGACGCAGCGCTGCCCGTGAGATCTCACCGCAGGGGGAAAGCCCCAGCGTACACGCCGTCCGCAGCAGCGAGACCCCGAAGGTTCTGTGAACGCCCTGCGGCGGGCCAGTGGGGATGCGTTATGGCACCGCCACTTCCGCTGACTTAGCAGTCCCCCTGGGGGTGGGTAGCGGGGAAGGAGGAAGGCACAGAGGCTGGGAACAAGGGCTCCAGTGCCACAGGTCAATGAACTTGATTTTACAACTCGTGCTGGTGCCTTTATTCCTTGGCAGCTTGGTGTCTGCACCTGTTAGACAGGACGACACAAGGATGATAACGCTAGCACCTGTTTCCTAGGTCTGTGATGGCTGAATGAGCAACTCTGCAGAAAGCGTTCGATACAGTGCCTGGGTGCTACTTAACTGTTTGCTAAGTCAGTATCTTTTTGTTTTTAAGATTTTATTTACACATTTTTAGAGAGAGAAGAAGGGAGGGAGAAAGAGAGGGAGAGAAACATTGATCGGTTGGCTCTCACATGCCCCCAGCTGGGGACCTGGTCTACAACCCAGGCATGTGCGCTGACTGGGAATCCAACCTCTCGGTTCACAGGCTAATAATACTCAGCCCACTGGGCCACACCAGCCAGGGTTGCTAAGTCAATGTCTTAGAGGTATCCCTATCAGCTTATTGTTGAGTAAAAATGAAGACACACAAAATATTATCCTCTGCATTGACAAGGCCCCATGGAACCTAGGGGTGTCTGTGATTTCACGAATATAGAAATCTGTGGGACACATTTGACCATCAAGGATTTCCAAAAGAGGAAGGTTGGGGGGCGGTGAGGAAAAGAAAAACATTTAAAGCTTCTTTGTGATCATTTTTATGCTGTTGCTAAATTATACACAGGTATATGCATAGAGAAAGTTTCAATGACTTGAAAGGGAACAAGAAAGTGGAGGACCTCTTTATCTCCCCTGGGGCCAGGTGGGGGCGCCCAGCAGTGGTGTGAAGAGCACAAGCCCAGCCAGCCAGTGAAGGAATCTTCCCACCACATTCATTTCGAAATCAGTCTCTGATAAATACTTACCCCAATGCTTGCAGGAAAGAGGGAGCGGTCCCGAAATCTCATCAGCTGTTTGGAGGCCTGCCTCCCACCTGCGGGAATGTCCCCAGAGCGATGTTTCCCACCCACGTCCTTTCTCACCTCAGCTGTAAAAAGGGAATCTCCATGCTACTGTACTTTTTCCATGTTAGCAGTTGGGGCCGATAAACTAATAGGAAAAGCTCTGACCCTCACTTTAAAAATTTTTTAAAGATCTACTTGGACTCATTGAATGATTCAGGAGGCAGGCAGCATCCCAGCCAATAAATAGAAGGGCACTCCTCCACACAGCAAATCTTCAAGTGCAAATCTGACCGTGTCGTCTCTTTTAAAACCTTTTAATCGTCATCCAAATTTAATCTAAGTTCCTTAACAGGATAGCGTGTGCAGAGGACAGAACTGAGGAGTAACTGCTGATCTAGCACGCAGGCACTGTGGGCCAACTAGACCCCACCAGGCGGAAGTTCAGTTCTCTTGTCTGCCTAGTTCTCTCTCTCTCAAATCGTTCGCTTTTCACACATCGTTCCCTCCAATTTTCCTGGAAACCTCTCTCCCATCCCTATACCTCGCTGACTCCCCCTTACCCCAGACCTCCCCGAGGATGTTGCTTTCTTCCAGGAAGACTTCCCAGGCTGCCCACGCTTGGCTAGGAACCCCAACAGCGTTGGCGCCTGGTTTTTGGTCTATTGGCCCGAAGGCTCTCAGATTCGCCAGGGCCAGGACCGCACCCCCGCAGCCTGCGGTCTCTGCGTTGACTTGTGACATTTGGGGCCGGGTTTCGGTGACGTCCACAGGTCACTTCATCGAACTCGGAGCTGATTCAGAGCTGGTTCTGGCTTGGAGCAGAGACTGAGGGCTGCTGACTAGGAACGGCTATTTTGGAGGGCGGGTGCAAGTTTATCTTAGGCGGAGGCGGCCCAGGGAGTTTGCCCCTCATAAATATGAGCGAAGCCTCGGTGCAGGGGACTGCCCCTCACAAGGATGGCATCCGCAGATTCTTATTGGTGGCCGGTGGGTTCCTCGGGCGGTGCTCATTGGTGGAGGGCGTGTCGGGGCGGGGCCGGGAGCGGCGGGGCGGGGCGTCTTTGCTCTGGCCCAGCGTGAGGTCGTCCGCTGCTCAATTATGCGCGGGGCGCGCAGCCACCTGCGCGCCGTCCTCTTCCCGGTAGCGGTTTCTCCGCCCCGTGCAACGCCCAGGGTCGCGGGAAGGCGAGCGTGGAGCGCAAGGCCCGCGCCGCAGGAGCCTGGCATGGAGTATCAGGTATCCAGCTGGCAGGCTGGCGGTCATGCGATGACACGTGGGCTGGACCTGAGCCATACTGCATCCAGAGGCGCCAGCCGAGGAGGGGACCAAGGACCCCGAGACTGGGCAACTCCGGTGGCTTGCGGGGGTTGGACATCCTGGAGTCCGGATTGGGGGTGGGGACCAGGAAGTTGGGCCTGGGCATCCGGATCTGGATATTCTGAAGCTGCAGTGTCCCGCTTTAGAGTTGGAAGGGGCGCCGGGTGATGGGATCAAGAGCCCAGTGGCCCAGCTGGGGTTCTGGTGCTCCGTAATCTCCGGAGTCAAGGATCAGGGGCAATGGGGTGGGGGCGGAGCGGGGGCGGGGCAAGAATTAGGACAACGTCCACCTGGCTCTATGCCAAGGGCCAGCCGCTAGATGGCAGGAGGAACCAGTTTGATGGGGGGTGGTCTCCAACCAACCCTGGAGGTCGTGAGGGGAGATAAACAGCACTGCCACTCTTACCCTCAGGGCGGGCCCTCCGGAGCTGACCTATCTTCCTCCCTGGCCGGGTGACCCTGGGCACACCCTTTCTCCCTGCCAGCCTCCTTCTTTCCTATCTGGTGACTTCAGGCAGCTCTGCTCTTTTTGGTGGGGAGCACAAGAGTGCCAGTTCATTCTTTTTTGGACACGTGAACACAAAATATCCCTGCAGGCCAAAAAAAAATTTTTTTTTTCAGAATTTAAACAACCATCATCTTATCTCAACATGGGAAAACCACCTGTCCCTTAATAGTTTAGGAAGCATTTCAAAACCTTGTATTCTAGCAGCTCTACTCCTGGTCAGAGTGTGGAATCCCAGTCGTCAGGGTTAGGCATGGAAGACTTTAGGAATTCCCAGTGCTAATTCCTCCAGTTCTAAGAACCCCAACCTTCTGTGGTTCTGGCCCCACCCTAGTAGGGGCCCAGTACAGCGGTGGGGCCCAATATAGTGGCGGACCCTATTGGAAGGAATGAAGGCAAAGGCCCCAGGGATGCAGCCTGGGCAGCCGGGGAGCCCTAACCAGCAGCAAGGCTAATTCCATTAGTCATGTTACCTGCTTAACCTGGCGCTCCCTGGGTGGGGCTGCGCCGCCCCAGGCTCCCATTTCTGCCAGAGCTGGAGCGATGCTGCTGCTTCTCTCTCACCGGAGTCTACTCTCTAGGGCGGGGCAGCAGCGCTGGGGCTGCAGGCTGGTACCCTGGCCTGGCCACTGGTGCGCTGGGTGCCTCTGTCCCTGTGGATGCCTGGTGAGCCTTAACTTGCTTCCTGGGGGTCTGTGTTCGACAGGATGCTGTGCGCGCGCTCAATACCCTGCAGACCAATGCCAACTACCTGGAGCAGGCGAAGCGCCAGCGGGGGGACCCCCAGACACAGCTGGAAGCCATGAAGCTGCACTTGGCCCAGAGTGGGCTTCAGGTAAAGCGGGCAGGGCTTGTGACCCCCTCCCCGACTCCTGTTTGTCTGTGAGTCTTGTTGCTGACTTGGGGACCTTGTCTTTCTGTCCCAGGTGGAGGACTTGGACCAGCTGAACATCATCCATGTCACTGGGACGAAGGGGAAGGTGAAGAACAGGACCCAGGGGAAGTGTATCCACTTGGTGGGGTGGGGGTGGGAGGGACTTCCCAGACAAGAACTTTGTTTTCTAGGGTTCCACCTGTGCCTTCACTGAACGTATCCTCCGGAACTATGGCCTGAAGACGGGATTCTTTAGGTACTGAGGTGTGGGGGGTGTGGTGTCTCTTAGCTCTCTAGGGGGCTGTGGGACCAGTCAACCCCCGAAGCTCAGCTTCTTCCCTCTCTGCCCAATTTTTATTCATTTGACAAGCATTTAATCAGCGCTCACCACAATGGCTCAAGTTTATGGCAGCCTTTCATTTTCATAATGAAAAAAATTGGGGGAGGGTGGCATTACCTGAAAGTATAAACTAAATACAGCTGTAATAGTCACCTGTCTCTTTATTAACTTGAATGCCACATGTAATTTCTAGGTCACATAGGAATGTTTGTCAATTAGGATGCCTTCGAAGTAAGGAACAAAGAACCTGGCTTGTGAGGGCTTGCAGGATAAGGGTGGTTGATGACATGCGTGCCGCCTCGTGAGCGGGCAGCACAGGGGGCCCCTCCCTTTTGCTGGCCTCAGTTGCTGCTTTGTCCTCAAGCCAGAGCTCCCTCATGGTTGCACGCAGGCCCCTAGACTCTCGCCGGAAGATGGGCAAGGGCGGGTGTGGGTGGGAAGACAATGGCTCCTCTTCCCAAGGTTGTTCTTGCCTCTCCTTAGCTGGTCACCTGTAAGTCGGTGGGCTTCACCTGGTGGTTAATCGTCCAGGATTCAGTCCTAGGGGTTGGGGCATTTAAGATTTTTGCCTCCTTGTTTGTAACCAGTTCCTTCAAGTGACCTCTGAGCATCTAAAACCAGCTCACTGTGGTCCTTTCAAGCCATTGTGTTTTCTCTAACCAGCTGTCTATTCAAAATAGAGAAAGAGGACTCAAAACATGAGAGGTTCTTTCTTAAGTAAATCCTTGGGTAAAAGCCCACCCAGCCTTTGACGTGAGCGAGCGTGCATAGCCTTGTGGGCCAACCCCGGGAGGCACAGAAGGGCGGGGGCACAGGGAACTATCGAGGGACTCGGGAGAGGGGAGACACAGGTCAGTGGCATCAGCTCCGCTGGGCCCTGGGGGCCAGGTGAAGAGCTAGGACTCTTTTTGAGAGCAGGGGGAAGCCACTGAGCATTTTCAGCAGGACAGTGACATGATCAGATCCGTGGGGCTGTGGGGGAGGCCTGGGAGGCTGGAGCAGGGAGACTCGATGACCTCGGGTCTCCCGGCAGCTCTCCCCACCTGGTGCAGGTACGCGAGCGGATCCGAATCAATGGGCAGCCCATCAGCCCCGAGCTCTTCACCAAGCACTTCTGGCACCTCTATCATCGTCTGGAGGAGACCAAGGTTTCCATGCAGGAGGGCTGGTGGTGGGGGGAGGTGACGGGGTGGCAGGAAAGGGGCTGCTGGGGTGGGTAGATGGGCCCCAGAGGAGCCGCACGCCCTAGACTCTGACGTGTTCATGTCCACAGGACAGCAGCAGCCATGTCTCCATGCCCAGCTACTTCCGTTTCCTCACGCTTATGGCTTTCCATGTCTTCCTCCAAGAGAAGGTGCGTGCCCACTCCCCAGAGCCCGGTGTCCCAGGCCTTGGGGCTCTCACGTGGCATCCGGGTGCCCGTGCGCCTCCCGCCATGCCCTCTGATTCTCCGCAGGTGGACCTGGCCGTGGTGGAGGTGGGTATTGGCGGGACTTACGACAGCACTAACATCATCAGGTGAGGGCGGCTGCATGGGGAGAGGGATGGCGGCCACGAGCCCGGGTGGCCCAGGGCAGGGACATCAGGGCACTTTGGTCTTCTGCAGGAAGCCTGTGGTGTGTGGGGTCTCCTCTCTTGGCATCGACCACACCAGCCTTCTGGGGGACACGATGGAGAAGATCGCATGGCAGAAGGGGGGCATCTTCAAGGTGACCAGGCGGCCCCAGGCTGTCCATGTCCCTCCCTTCCCTTACGGCTCAGGGAAGTGGGGCTGGGGCAGCAACACAGGAGAGGTCTTGGGCATCCGTGGGGTGCGGGTGCTCGTCTCGGCTCTGCGTGTGCGTGCAGCAAGTCGAGCTTCATCTGCAGCCTTAGTCTCCCCGTGGAGGGGCTCCCACGGGGCTGTGGGGGCAGAGGTGGAGGGCCCCCGGCAGCCTGTCTCACTCTCTCGGTCCGCCACAGCGCGGCGTCCCCGCCTTCACCGCGCTCCAGCCGGACGGCCCCCTGGCGGTGCTGAAGGAACGCGCTGAGCAGATCTCAGTGAGTCTGACGGGCAGGGCTGGGGGCCGCTTCACCCTTTGGGGCTTCGGTTTGCTCCTCTGTTCAGCGAGGGCCAGCTGCTCCTCCGGCTGGAGCACATCTTGGTCCTAGGAGCAGCGCTTGGTGGGTTCTGGTTGGTGGGGAAGGATGGAAGGGCTGATGACATCAGGAAGGGCTCCTGACTCCTCCGCAGTGTCCCCTCTACCTGTGTCCACCGCTGGAAGCCCTGGAGGAAGGAGGGCCACCGCTGACCCTGGGCCTGGAGGGAGAACACCAGCGGTCCAATGCCGCCTTGGCCTTGCAGCTGGCCCGCTGCTGGCTGCAGCAAAAGGACCACCAAGGTAGGTGGGCAGGCTGGCGGGCAGGGGGCATGAGGAGCCTGCCTCTGAGGCTTCTGAGAACACTCGGTCCCACACAGCCCCCCCCCTGCCCCCCAGGCATTGGGGAGCTGAGAGCATCCGGGCCAAGCCCCCTGGGTCAGCTGCCTCTGGCGCCCGTGTTCCAGCCCACATCCCACATGCGGCTCGGTGAGTTAGTCTCTCCTGCCCAGCCATGTCCCTCCCGGCGTTTCAGTTTCTCTTTGAGGGGTGGGGGCAACCTGATCGGGTGCCCCAGAGAAAGGACTCTGAAGTCGGTAAGCTTCCCTGACTTGGAGTTCGTGAACTCTCTGTGAGCCTCAGTCTCCCCACCTGCCAGATGAGATGATGGGACCCTCTGTGAGGTGGCATCACCAAGGGACTGAGCCCGGAGCCTGGCAAGTCTGGGGTCAGGTGCCCAGCCCGGGTAGCTGCGTTACTGTCACTCTTGTTTTCATCACCGTCATAAGGCCACGAGGTCCTTGGGAACGGTGATACCGCCAGGCTTCTTGCTTCCCCTAAGCTGTCGGCACGTAGCAGGTGCTCGTGGCTGTCAGACAGCTTCAGCAAGTGGTTCCGGTGTGCCCACCGCGTGCCAGGCCCCGCGTCAGGGCCACGACGCAGCCCAGGAGCCAGGCAGATCTTGGGTTACATCCCAGCCCCAAATCACTTGCTCTCTTACTGAGCTAAGGGCTCTGAGCTTGGGGCTGCCTAGAAGATTCCACCCGATGAGGCAGCAGAAGAGCTTATCCCACTGACTGGCACCCAGTCGTGGGTTCCTGGGCCGATCAGCTCCTCAGAGCACCCAGACGGGGCGCTGTGGGTGGGTTATGTGTGTGAGTCTAGGACTCCAGTGGGGAGAGGATGTGGGAGGGCCTCCCGGTAGCAATGGCTACGAGCTGCCTTGGCCCCCACCCCCAGGGCTTCAAGGCACGGAGTGGCTGGGCCGGACGCAGGTGCTGCGCCGTGGGTCCCTCACCTGGTACCTGGATGGCGCGCACACCTGCAGCAGCATGCAAGCCTGCACACGCTGGTTCAGACAGGCGCTGCACCGCCTGGAGAGGCCCAGCAGGTGAGCTTGGGACAGGGCCGAATCGGGAGGGGAGGGGCCTCGGGGAAGGATGGGGCGGGATCAGCCTCCCCTAGGGAGGAGGGAAGTTTCTGGAGGAAGGTGGGGAGGTACACTCTTACCCACCTCCTCGCTCCTCTCGCAGGGGGTCCGAAGTATGCGTCTTGCTCTTCAACTCCACTGGGGACCGGGATGCCGCCGCCCTGCTGAAGCTGCTGCAGGTGAGAGGCTGGCTGGTGGCTGGGCAACAGGCAGCCCAGTCCTGTTCAGGCTGCGTGACAGGCCCCTGCCCCCAGTGGTGCCTTCATCCTGGAACCTCCTTTCCTCAGCTGTAGAACGGGACTCATTCCTGGGTTTGGAGCCTGCTCAGGGGCTGGGTGACTTTAAGCTGTACCCCTACGCTGAAGCCTCTGTTTCCCCATCTGTACAGTGGGCTGCCCAGAGCACAGGCTAGGCAGGGTACCGCGTGGTAGATGGGCCAGGGCGGGGGGCACCTGAAGACCTGAGGCTGGGTTTATGCGGCATCACGCCAGTGGGGGGCGTCTCCAGAGATGGGGGTGTGTACGTGCCACCCAGGGTGCCGTGTGGAAGACGGGGTCAGGGGGCACCCTCTCAGGGCTCCACACCAAGCTTTGCCCCTTGGCCTTCTAGTCCTGCCAGTTTGACTACGCAGTTTTCTGCCCTAACCTGACAGAGGTGTCGCCCATGGACAACGCAGGTGAGAGGTGACAGGCGTGGCTCCTTGTGATGGGCGGGGTGTGGATGGCCCTGAGGGCCCTGCTCTGCTGGTGACCGTGGGGCCTTCGGAACTAGAAGTCTAGGGTAGGAGCTAGGTTTGCTTTATTGTATAAATATCCTTCGGTACGTTTTGAGTTCTGCATGTGACTGTAATACTAAAAAAAAGAATTATGGGGGAAAACATTTTTCAAAATGCAAGTTAAAACCTACTGATGGTTCTTAAAATCAATTTAGTGGGTCTCAACCAGCACTTTTTATTTTAAATGGAATAGAATAGAGAGAATCTGTGTCTCGCACGAAGTAAGGGTAGGTCCTGTTTCACGAAGCTTCCATTCCAGATGCTTATGTGCACGTATGTGAGTACAGGGTTGCCATTGCAAAATGTGTTCCCCCCCACTCCGCGGGTCCCATTCCCAAAAATTTGAAATGATATGAAAAACACGGCTCCCCAGGGCCCACATCAGACTGTCTGTGTTTCCAGAAATGTTTCTGCACTCCCAGCAATGGACCTTGTCCATTTTACAGATGGAGGCACTGAGGCGGGGGTGGGGGGATGTGCTCAGGGGTGAAAGCCCCCGCTTTGACGCTAAACTGCCTGGCTTGGCTTGTCACCAGCTCGGAGTCACCGGGCAAGGCCCTGAGCCGCGTCGTCTTCGTAGCATTCACTGAGGACTGACGGCTCATGTAAAGGGTCTGAATTAGGCAGGTGTCCTAACTCAGCGTGCCTGCTTTTCCCCTCGCTGACATGCACATCCCTGTGTCCTGCAGACCAGCAGAACTTCACGGTGACCCTGGACCAGGTGTTGCTCCGCTGCTTGGAGCACCAGCAGCACTGGAGCCGCCTGCATGAGGAGCAGGCCAGCCCGGACCTCTGGGACACCCCCAGCCTGGAGCCTGCAGGGCCCGAATCTCTGCTGCTGGCACCCCGCCCACCGCACACCCACAGCACCAGCTCCCTCGTCTTCAGCTGCATCTCCCACGCTTTGCAGTGGATCAGCCAGGGCCGGGACCCTGTGTTACAGATGCCCAGTCCCCCACAGGGCCTTCTCGCCCACCCTGTGGCAGACAGCGGGGCCAGAGTACTCCGTGAGGCCGCTGCCATCCACGTGCTGGTCACAGGGAGCCTGCACCTGGTGGGCGGTGCCCTGAAGCTGCTGGAGCCCTCCCTGTCCCAGTAGCGTTGGCAGTGGGGTTGGGGGTGGGGCCTCCCACACCTGCCCTGCGTCCGGGACTCCTGCATTATTAGGCACCTTTTGTTTCCTGCCTTCCAGAGTCTGCCCAGGCTACCCTAGGGAGCTGGGCTCCCAGCAGTGAAGCGGATGGCTGGTGGGTGGGAGGCTGGGATCAGACATGCTGTCTCTGAGCCTGTGGTGCGCTTGGCCTCTCCTTCCTCCCTGCTGAGGCAGCCCAGGGCCTCCCCAGTGCTGCTGTTGGGGCAGTAGGCCTGACATCCCGGCCTGTCTCCCTCCCACCCAGACGGGCCCTGGCTCCCCCTGGTGCGGGTCCACAGGTTCCTCCTCTCAGTGGCCTTCTGGAAAAGGAGAGGGTCCGTGCCTGGGGACCAGGTGGCTGGATTAAAGTCTTTATCTTTTGCAAAAAAAATTAAAAAGCAAAATGTTTGATTTAACCTTTGACGTCCAGCTCCCTCTGCAGACAATAGGGGGATGGGGGCCATAGTAGAACAGGAACTAGATTGTGTAGGATCCCAGATGTGTAGCCTGGGACCTTCTGAGCCTCAGGTGGCCTGTCTGTGAAATGAGAAAATTGGCTTGATGTCTGTTGACCACACACCAGGCGCTGCTTTGCAGACCTCCCCGCGGACACTCTGGGACTGAGCATTCTCATACCCATTTTACAGATTAGGGGATCGAGGCTGGCTTAAAGCAGCCACGGGACCTGCCCGCAGTCACCCAGCCCGTAAGTGGCAGATCCAGGATTTGAACCCGGAGCTGTTACCCCCATTTCAGGTGTCCCTTCCCTTCTCCCAGCCCAACACTGGCTTCACGGTCTGATTTATTGGTGGTGAGTACATAGGGATGGGCCCAGGTCAGGCAGCCTGGCCACTCCTATCTGTGCCTTCCAGATGGGCTAGGAGGGAAGGGGTCCCCGTGTGACAGTTGCAGGAAGGAGCTAGGCTCCCCTGTTCCCAGGCTGGGCATCCCTGGGCATCAGTTCCCCCCACCCCAAAGCTGCGTCAGTCCAAAGCTGTGCTGCTGGGCTCCGATCCCGGTGGTTCTTTGCTGGTCACAGTGGAGGCGCCTTTGGTCCGAGCGGGCTGGGCAGTCGGTTTTGAGTTCTCACCGCCAGCCCAACCCAGGTCATCGAGGGCTGGGTCCAGGTTAAAATAACGGATTTGTGTTTCTATAACAATGTGGACATACAGGGCAGTGTTCTGTCACTCTGGGGTCCTGGGCAGCCGTACCCTGGGCCCACTGAGTTTGAAGGTTCTGCAGGGTGGGATGGGGTGACGCCACGGTGTTCCAAGCTGGTGCCCGCACTGGCAGCAGGCCCCCGAGAAAGAGGCAGCGGGCACGGTCCATCCTCGGTCGAGTGGAAGGGTTTGGGCCACAGGGTGAGTTCATGACCAGTGGTTCCCAGCTGGTGGCTGCTCAGTCTCTCCTGCTGGGCAAGGGCTGGCTGGGTGGT
Source organism: Glossophaga mutica (assembly GCA_039655065.1). Taxonomy (NCBI): domain Eukaryota; kingdom Metazoa; phylum Chordata; class Mammalia; order Chiroptera; family Phyllostomidae; genus Glossophaga; species Glossophaga mutica. The sequence goes on from CM077305.1 coordinate 213,097,241, forward strand.
CCCCAGGGCTCCAGGCTGGGCGCTACGCCATGCTGCTGGTGGAGCAGGGGGTGCTCTGGGTGCTCCCGATGCTGTGGTTGGTGCTACTGCTCTCTGAGGAGGCCGGGGCAGCCACCGCCACCACGGGCTCCCGCTTGCTGGGGGTTCCTGGGGGCAGGGGCGGAGGTCAGGGCCCCAGCCAGGGCTCCCCACTCCCCCAGAGGCTTCACTGGGCTCCCCCAAGTGGTGGTAGAGGGGTCCTGAGCACTCATGGTGGGGGCCTGGGATACTCACGTGTGTGCGAGTAGATATACCAGAGCGCGGCGGTGAGCAGGGCCCCGATGAGGAAGGCGCCAAAGGTGATGCCCAGCACAGCGGGCAGGACGAGGGTTTTGCCTGGGCAGCCGAGGGGGGGACAGCTGCAGTCAGGGCTGCTGCCTCCTCCCTGGCCCCCACCCTAGTTCCCTACTCTTGGGCTGGCCGGGAGCACAGATTTTGGTGCGAGTCCCAGCTCGCCCACTGCCCTGACCTCCCTGAACCTCAGTCTCATCATCCAGCAAATGGGTTCGTTACACCCATGCCTGGAGTTAAGCTGTGGTTGCTGGGACCATCAGCCGAGAGGGCCGAGCCAGACCTTCCGGGCCGTGCCTCTGCCTCCCAGAGCTGACAGAGGTGCATTTTAGGGCGGCTGGATGGTATAATCTGAGCGAAAAGTGAGTGGGGCCTTGTCACTCTGTGACCTCCGATCACTGCCTGCGCCCTCCGAGCCCCGTGCCACAGCAGGGATGGGCGGGGCCCCTCCGAGGGCTCTTCAGCTCTGCCCTTGGGTTTTCCAAGCCTCGTTCCTTCCACACTGCTGACTTGTGTGAACGTAGGCCAGGCAGCCTCCCCTTGGTCCTGCGTTCCTATCCTGCCAAGGAGTGATGAGCCCTTTTCTCCTGGGTGTGAGCTGGGTGTGGTGGGGGTTGCATTCTGTCCAAGGCTGGGGGGCAAAGAGGCGGGTGACCCCACCTCCGCCTCCAGTGTGAGGGACGATTCTGCCTGGGGGAAGCCCGGGGCCCAGAGGGAACTAACAGAGGCTGCAGGGCGCTGGGCTCAAGGAGCACCCTCCACTCCGGGGCCTCAGGCTGAGGCCAGCACCACCCCAGGTGCCTGCCATCTCCCTAACGAGGTCGACAGCGACCACGGGAGTCGGGAGGAGCCGAAGGCCTGCAATCCCGTCCCACAGGGCCAGCATGAGCAAAAGCTCTCCCTTCTAGAAGACGCGGCTGTGGACCCTACTCCAGCCCACTGGGAAGCCCCTGTCCTGCCCTCCTCCCACGGCTGCTCTCTCTAGGGTCCTCCCTGCTGTGAACCTAGCCCCCCTCCCTCCGGGCCATCTGTTGTCAGCCACTGGGACCCCAGAGAGACCCTGGGAGAGCTCACCAGACATGCCAGGGCTGACGACGTTCAGGCTCATGGTGACGGTCCTGTAGGCTTTCTGTGGGAGGAAGAGAGCGGTGTGGCACTGCCTTTGAGAGGGAGCTTTCAGGTTTACTCCCTGGCTCTGTGACCCAGTCACCGCCCGCCCTAGGGCCTTGGCGTCTCATCCCACCACTCTCTAGCTGGGAGCCCTTGAGCAAGTCCTGGGAGATGCAAGCTGTGGAAGGGTGTGGGGAGACAGCCCCTGGCTGCTTCTGTGGGCTCCTGGGAGGCCCCCGATTCCCATGGGGGTTGCGGGTGCACTCCACACTGCATCCACTACCCTGGTAAAGGACTTGGGAAGACGAGCCAGCTTGGCCCATAGGCCTGGGCTCACTGTGGTGGGAGGAAGAGGGCCAGCCCAGGAGCGGCCCCAGAGGCTTCTCTAGGTCCAGACAACCAGAGGCCCTTCTGTGTGCAAGGGCCTGGTGATGACCGTGTGCCCAGGGCTGAGCGCCCGAGAGCGGAGGGCCCCTGGGCGGTGAAGCACGTGACTAGTAAATGCAGGCAATCAGACAGCCATCTCCTCCGTCCGAACCCTCTCCCCTGAGGTCTCCTGTTTGCAGAGATTGCACTAGTGACACTTCACTGGGGGGCGGGGGAGTGGACAGGTGACGGGGATGGTGGAAGGACGGTGGATGAATGAGACAGGGTGGGATGGACAGATGGACAGACGCAGCTACATATCCTACCAATGTCCAAGACGCAGCAAAGCCATCAGAGGCTGTAGGGTGGCAGAAAGGGAACCCCTGGGAGCTGGAAGCCACACACCTGACTGACTCTGCCCTTTGCCAGCTGGTCTCACATCCTTCTGGGCTGTCGTATCTCTTCCTGAAACCCCCAGACCCGAAAGCCTCCCTTGACATTGGGCCTGGCCCAGGCCCTACTCACCTGATTCCAAGAACTAACAAACAGGGAGACGGAGCAGTTGAGGATGCCAGCCTTGGGGGTGGGCACCATGTAGCCACGGAGGAGAAAGCTGAAGCGCTTGTCACCGCGAGGGCTCGGAGACAGCAGGCTCACACAGCTGCCCTTGGCTGCCTCGCTCTGGATGAGTTCCACGGTGTCAGCCTCAGGCCCCAAATCCAGCTGGCAGCTGTCCAGTGTGAGGGTGAGCTCAGGGACTGGTGGAGACATGCTCACCTGCAAGGGTAGGCATGGGGGTGGGGGCGAGGCATGGGCAGTTACTCTTAACCCTCCGCCCTGCCTGCTCTCAGGAAATAAGCTAGATTCATTCCAGAGTTTCTGCCCCTGAGCCCAGCCGGCGGGACAGTCAGGGGCTTGGCTGGAGGAGGAGGTGACACTCCAATCAGCGTCTCTGAGCTCTGCCTTTTCTAACTCTCCTTTCTATCATGCACCATGCGGGCTCCCTCCTTGCTCCGGGAAGTTAAAGTTTCATCTCCTCTGCACTAGCGGTGGGAAGGAAGGTTCTGAGAAATCCCGGGAGTGGGCGGTCCTGGGAGGTCAAGTCCAGTACCTGCACAAAGCCCTGCTGCCCCAGCTCAATGGTGTCGGAGGCCTGGAGGAACTGCGGGGTGAGGTAGAGGCCCAGCTGCACGGAGAGGCGTTCTGTGTCGATGCATTGCACTTTTTTCTGGGAGAGATGGGACAGGAGCTTGGTCAGCCTGGGAGGCGTCGGCCAGGAAGGTGAGGAGAGGGGTAGAAGCAGGGGACACGGTCCAGAGGAGCTGCCTGACCCTCATCCTCACCTTAAAAACAAAAACAAACCCAAACTAATATTTATCAAGAACTCACTCTGCGCCGGGCCGGTGTAAAGTGCTGCCCCTGTGTCATATCAGGGACTGCTCATGAGCACCCCTGGGGGGAATCCTTTCTGGTGCCACTGCTCTCTTGGGGCCCAGAGAGCTTCAGCGATTCTCCCGGGGCCTCGCAGCCAGCATGTACTGGAAGCTGCCGATGCAAGAGGCTGAGAACCCAGCTCTCCCTCCACGGCACTGTCCCCATGGTGCAGAGGGGAGGCTGAGCTGCTCTGGGGACACGTGGCAGGCCGGGACCAGGGTCTGGGTTTCCGGAGGCCTGCCCCCTCCCGGACCAAAAAGGGACCCCAGGGCCTTGGACAGGATGTGTCAGCACAGTGCCCACCCATCTCACCCGCTTCGGCGATGGGCTTGACAGGAAGTTGACGATCACCTGCAGGAAGAGAGCCAAGGAACTGGTGAGAGCCAGAAATGACCCCAGAGGGTGGTCCACCCAATACGCCCTTCTTAGAGACCGGACGGGAGGGGGCGGTGCGTGCAGCCATGGCCACCCTGATCTCGTCTTCCTGCTGGGCACCACTCCCCACCCTCCCAAGGCGCCTCGGCCTGGAAGATCAAGCAGGCACGTGAGGCGGGGTCCGCAGCTAGGCTGTTACCTGTCCTGCCCCAGCTCGTACCTCATTATTGACCACACTTTCTGTCACTTTCATGCCGCAGCTGGTGTAGGTGCTGTGTAAGACAAACTGGTCCCCCGTGTCCTCAGCCTGGCAGCTGGAGTCCCAGAAGGTCAGGCTGATGATGGTGCACCTCAAACCCTAGGCCAGGGGCAGGGGCACTGTCAGGAGGCACCAGGTGCCCGGCACTTGTCCATTGCCACCCAGCGCCATGGACTGATGGTAACCCCCAGGTCACGCACAGCATTCTTCTGCTCCCCTGTCCACTTTTGTTAGATTTCATCAACCTCCACCACTTACAGCAATACGTTTTCTGAACTTGACTTGCTTTTGTACTTAACCTGGCCTTAAGCAATAAAAGCTGAGACATCATGAGTTTGGTTTACTACTTTTTGTTCTTCTTCTAATATATATTAAAGTAAATGCAGAACTATTAAACTTTCAGAGTTCATTTGCGTTCTACCTACGATCACTGTTCGCAGCCCCAGGGGCGGGCAGACCTCGCCAGCACAGTCCCGTCTCGGAAGCCTAGACTCCTGGACCTGCGGGCAGCACGCTTCTTTAAAGGGCCAGATAGTGAGTGCCATGTGAGGCTTTGCAGACCATGTGGTCTCTGTCGTAATCACTCAACCTCGCCTTCACAGCCTTAAAGCAGCCATAGACATTATGTAAATATGGGCATGGCTGTGAGCCAATAAAACTTTATTTAGTTTTAGGGAGAGGGGATGGGAGGAAGAAAGCGAGAGAGAGAAACATCAATGTGTGGGAGAAACACCAATCGATTGCCTCTCGCATGCATCCTGACCCGGGACCGAACCCACAACCCAGGCATGCGCCCTGACCGGGAATCGAACCAGTGACCTTTCGCTTTGTGGAATGACGCCCAACCCACTGAGCCACACTGGCCAGGGCCCATAAAACTCTATTTACAAAAACAGGCAGTGAGCCCTAGTTCGCTATCTCCTGTTTCAGAAGAATCAGATCTTACAATTTCTCAGTCACACTATTAGGATCAAAAGAATCTCAGTCCTAGACACGAGTGGGCTGTTGGAGGTCCCGAGTGGGTTCGGCTAGCTCACATCTACTCCTCCAGAAGGCTGCCCCCAGCTGCCCAGGACCACCTTAAGAGACGTGAGCCCACCAAATAGCAATGGCTCTCCACCAGGTGAAGCCTCGGCGCCAGGGGCCTGGGATACAGATTCTACACGCTGACCACGCTGACCACTTTGCATGAACTGACAGGCTGCACGCCAGTGTCCGGGTGAATCTGCTCAGACTCTCTTCCTCCTGTTTTCTTCTATACAGACGTACGTACTCAGAGGACATGTGTGGATTTTTAAAATACTTTTAAGAAGTGGTATCATACTTGTCTTTCGTGTGGTCGCTTAGTTTTTTCCCTGAACAATAAATCACATGCATCTTTTTGTGTCTACATTCACAGAGCAAACACGTTCTTTCAGTGCAGGGCAAAGTTCCAGAGACGGGTGGGTGATGAGGTGCTCCCCCAGGCCCCTTGGGCCCGGGTAGCAGACGGGGCTTCATCCAGGTCCCTGTATCTCACGCCCCAAAAAACTCCCACGTGGACTCCATTGACCCCAGAGTTCAACGTTGTTCTAAAATCCCGGAGAACATGGGTGGTTTGTCAAGGCTCCAGCAGCAAGATTTCTTGCCTCGGAAACGCCAGAAGCAATCACAAAGGGCAAGACGGGCAGCTAGAACAGCCCAATGTTTTCAAATATCCAAAGTAGCAACAATGAAAAGAACCATACCAAACTGGGAGAAATTATTGTAACAAGAATGAAGGACACCTGGCTGGTGTGGCTCAGTGGGTTGAGTTCCAGCCTGCGAATCATAGGGTCGCCGGTTCAATACCCAGTCAGGGCACATGCCTGGGTTGCAGGCCAGGTCCCCAGTGTGGGGCACACAAGAGGCAACCACGCATTGATGTTTCTCTCCCTCTCTTCCTCCCTCCCTTCCCAACTCTCTAAAAATAAATAAATAAAATCTTTAAAAAAATGCATTTCTTTATGTAAAAAGCTTCTCAAAATCATCAAGAAAAAGACCAAGGCCCCGGGATCAAGAGCCTTAGACTATTATCAGTCGCGTGGAGCCACGCCCGCACTCTCCCCTGGGCGAAGAAGTGTAAGTTAAAACGAGAAGGGAACACCGCATACCGCCTCCCCCAGGGGCAGAGGTGTTTTAAAACAAAAACAACAGCCTAAAGAGGGCGAAAGCATCACAGGCTCTCAGTAAAAACTGGAATCATCTCTTGGAGAGTGAGTTGTCAGCGTGTGTCAAAACTTCCAGAAAGTGCACTCACTTTGACCCAGCAGTCTCACTAATACGGAAACCTATCCTAAGAAAATAACCCCATATTCAAAAGAGTTCATCAGGCACAATGACATTTTCTGCATATTTATAATATCACAGAATAGGAAACAAAGGAAATGGATAACCGGGAGGAGGAGTTAATGATGGCCCGTCGATAGGAGGGAATAACATGTGCTCACTCAACGTGCTACTCAGTGCCTAGGTCAACGTTCTCAAAATACATGAAGTGGAGAGAGCTGGAGACAGGCAGGTGTATTCGATCCCACCACGTAAGACTTACGCAGAGAGGGGGGGTGCGGGGCGGAGGGGCGTAAAGGGGAGAAGAAAATGGGACAACTATAATTGCATCATCAATACAACGTACTTTAAGAAAAAATGAACAAACAAAAGGCCGACACAGAGAAAACATTCTAGAAAGAAACCAAAATGCTGGTAGCCGTTGTCTTTGGGTGGAGAGATTGAGATTTGCTTCTTTTCTAATTTTTCCACATTAACAAAGAAAAGCCTGTGTTATTTTGATGATAAACACCTTTGTTCTCCACTGAGGCAGCAATATTGAGCAGGTATGCTAAGTGAGCACCCAGCCCCACCCGCAGTTGGGGTGAATCGTGACACCTGCCTCGTAGCTACCGAGCACTTACTGAGCACCACACCTGGCTCAGCGTGCCAGACCTCATCTCGCTCTCACCGCAAGGTGGGTGTACCCTTTTCAACCCCATTTTACAGGGAGGGGTGGAACCAAAGCTTGCAGAGGGATGGATTTGCTCCCCTGCCGGGGTGAGGAGCCCAAGATTCTCAGGCTGGTGGAGGAACCAGCTGCCCACAGTGAGCCGGGCCAGAGGGGTAGGGTTGCCCTTACCATGATGTGACTTTTCTTGAGTCCCAGAGTCATGGTGCCGTTGGTGCACGTGGGCTGCAGCAGCGTCATGAGCAGGTTCTGATTGCAGCTCTCCCTGGGAGGGGTGGTCCCGGCCGGTGTGGGCGAGGTTGGCGGCCCACTGCCTGTGGGGTAGCAGAGGTGAGCCAGCTGGACAGTTGCGGAGGGCTCCTGGCGTGCCAGGCACCGGGCACGTCTATAGCTGGCTACAGCCCACGTCCCCCCGCTGCAGAGGAGGGAAATGGGGCTCCCACGGGCCGGTGCCCCCTGCCAAGCTCACACAGCTGTGCGGTGGTGTTCCGCACACTGCGGCAACAGACCCAAGGAAAGGACAAAGGCAGGCAGGAGGGCCAGGGAAGGGAGCGGGGCGCTCACCACAGCGGCTGGCCCTGAGAGAGATGGCAGTGGCCAGAGGCAGCTCCGCGAAGGACGCTACCACACTGGCGTTGAGCCTCCGGGCCTCCCCCAGCAGGCCTTCGCGTGTGTCGGGGAGATCGACGTCACTCTTGTTTTCCTCCGGGAAGATCTTGAAGGAATATTTACCAGTGGTCTAACGACAGGGAGAAAGGCAGAGCAGGGAGCCAGTCAGGGGGTGCACAGCCGGGACCAGACGGGCCGCCGCAGCCCTGAGGGCGGCCCTCCCCCTCGCTCTTGCTGTGACTTCTGCCTGGGCCACCTCCCTTCTCTACTGGCTCCTGTTTGCTCAGCCCGGGGTTCGCTTTTCTCGGAACTTTCCCTGACCCTGTGGATTGGGTTAAGGGCCTCTCTGAGGGATGCTGGGAAGCTTCTTGGAGGAGGCGGCAGCTAGGTGCCAGTCCGAAGGAAGAATAGGTAGTGAACAGAGAAGAAGGGTGGGGCCAAAGTATCATCATTAGGTGTAAAAGCTCAGGGGTGCTGGTGCCGGGCGTCTGGGTTCTCTCGCGAGCTCTGGGTGGCCTGCGCGGGGCTGTCTGGGGCACGGAGCAAAACTCACCAAGATCTGCACGGTGTGGTTGGTGTCGATGAACCAGGACAAGTAGGGTGGACCCTGCAGGATGAGCACGGCGTGGGGGTTCGCCGAAGTGCAGCTCAGCTCCACCTTCACATTCACTGTCCGGGACCTGCAGAGAAACAGACCGCGGGGTCAGCGCCACCTGGTGGGAAGGCGCGGTGGGGCAGCACCCGACGGCTGCTGGCCAGGGCGGCAGGAGATCGGAGGTTGGATAGCAGTGGCTGTGCTATTACCTGGTGGGATGTGGGTGTGCTGTGTGAATGTGGAAATGGGCGGGGCTTGGGCTCAGGGGCGGGGCTGAGGCTTGGAGAAGGCTGGGCTTACGGGCGCTGACCAGGCGGGGTTTGGGGGCGGGAGCAGGTACCCTTACCTGGCTTCCGGGCCCGGCAGGACTCGCAGAATGTGCGCCTCTTTGTGGCCGCCCACACCTTCCAAAAGGCAGCCCTGAACCAAGGCCCCAGCGCGTGGCTGCCATTCGAGCGTGTCGCCCATATCCTTATGGGGTTCGGGAGTGCAGGGGGCTGGTGACCTTGGGGCTGCAGAGATAAGTGCACCTCAGTCCACTCCCGGAGCAACCTGGCACCTCACACGGAGACCCACCTTTACCCACTCTACAGGTGGGGCGGGCAGCATGAAGCACCCAAGAAGTAGGGGGGCATGAGAGGACCTCAGTTCAAATCCCCTCTCCACCACTTACTGCCCAGCGACTCATGCAAGTCCCCCAGCTTCTGTTTCCTCATCTGGCAACACAGGGTTCACATAAAGTGTGACCGTGCCACCTGTTAGGGATGAAGCCCTGCAACCATCAGCAGCTTGCCCCACTTGTGTCTCACATTTACCGTGCCCTGAGATTATGTCATTTATTTATCTGTGTACAGGTTTACTGTCATCTCCCCATCACAGTGTCAGCTCCAGAAGGGCAGGGACTGGGTCTGTCCCCACAGAGTCCTCAAATGCCTAGCATAGGGCTTGGCACATAGTAGGTGCACAATAAGTAATATGAACGTGCTGTTTTTCTGGGTCAAAAAACTGACCAGCAGCAATTTCACGTGGTTCAAACTAATATTTGGTGAAGAGGGAATTACTGTTCCAATAAAGTATTGACTTGCTCTACGGGATCTGGGGCAAACCACGTCCCCGGAGGCTTAGTGTCTGCATCTGAGGGATGGGTCAGAGGAAGTCAGGTCCTGGGCCGGGAGGAGCTGCTGGGGAAGCTGACCTGGGTCCAGGTGCAGGACGATGTTTTGGGGGTCATTCAGCTCGGCCACAGAGGCGATGGCACCTCTCGTATCTGCCCAGTTGAGGAACTGGCTCTTGGTGGTGATGTTCAACAGATGTATGCTGTCGACTCCTGGAGACTCCTGGAAGACGTGGTTGGGGCCCTGGGGAGACACACAGAGGCTCAGGGTGTCGTTCGTGGGCCTGAGTCCCCCGCCCCACGCAGCGGGTCAGGAGGCAATGTGCAGAGGCAGCTGGTGGGGTGCGCAGAGGCAGCCAGGGCTGGGAATGCTGAGACGGGTAGATCTGAAGTCAGCCCAGAACCCCCTAACTAGGGCCCCCAAGAGCCAGATCTGCCCCATCTCCCTTCGACACCTGGGAGGCTGGGTGGATACACGTCCACGTTCATCCACCTGCCCCAAATCACTGCCCCACCCCTCCCTAGTCACACTCATTTCACTCACACTTACGACATCAGGTGGCAACTGTCTATGTCGCCCACACTCTAAGGATGTGTGAGGGACAGTTGTCTGCCTTGCCCATCCCCACATGGTGCTCAACACATAGTAGGCACTGGGGAGTATTTGTCTGACTTTGCACCAGGTCCTAGGCCCAGCGCTCAGGATCCTAACATGTCAGCTTCACCCTGATGCCTGGCATATGGGAAGGGAGGAAGGGAGGAAAGAAGTGGATGAATAAATCAATGAATGAAAAGTCATTTGAAACAACAGAAAACAAGACATTCTTTCATAAGAAACAAAGGAGCAAGCAGGACAGATCCTCTGGATGGACAGAGGTGGGAATTTAGGTGGCTCCACAACTCACTGCCCCCACTGCCCAGGCCTCAGGAGAGACCCTCGAGGGCTGGGGCGAAGGAAACCAAGAAGGCTTCCTGCTGGAGGTGCCTTCCTGCTGAAGCCAAAGGAGTCCTAGGACGCTGTTGGAGACCTGGACTCAGAGTTCCTTTGCATTCCATTGCCAAAGCCAGGGGCATGGCCCGAAGCTGCAGGAGGGTCTCAGGCCAGACATGCAGGGGGGTTCCCTGACAGTGGAGGTAGGCAAGACACCGCAGAATGGTCCACCTCAAATGGAGCAGGACTTCAACAAGGGGGCAAAGCGAGGTGTTCTTGGGTGAGGAAGCCGGCCATGACGGAAGGGGTGGGGCCGTGGTTTAGCGCTGGAGAGGGTAGGAGGAACTTCCCAGCTCTGGCCCTCAGAGCCAAGGTCTGCAAAATGGGGATGTAACAGGGATTAAAAGGCGAGGTGTTTGCCATTTGCTGGCACTGGGTTTGGCCCCGAGGCCCAAGCCCCCAGCCAGGCGGTGGCCCCTACAGTGGCAACCAGGAAGCTTCAGGCCCAGGCTGAGAGAGGCTCCAATGGTGCCTCCGCTACTCTCCCTGTTCCCACCCTGTATTCTTTGCTCCAGGAGGAAGGCTGGAGAAGGTGTGGCCAAAGCCGTGGCCTTTGGCTGCTTAGGCTTTCGGCCAGAGGGCATGTTTTGTCCCTTGGGAAGCTTAGGGCTCCCGCTGGGCTCAGATCCCCTGCCTGAGTTGCCTCCAGAGAGCCAGGGATGGGAAAGAGGGAAGAGGAGCCATGGCCAGGCCTGGCCCTTTGAGGGGCCTCGATTTCCCCCACTAGGAGCAGAAGGAAGAATGGGACCTGTCCAGCTCCACCCTCCCGGCTGGCTTCTGGCACACCCCCCGTCTGGGGGCTTTCCCGCCGGCCATCCCCGTCTGTCTCTGTGGTGTCCCTGATGCCAGTCTGGATTCTTTATCCCCGACCCACCCCTAGGCCTGCCTCCCAGGCAGCCTGGATCCAGTCCTGTCCTTGGGGCTCCAGCTCCTCTCCCCCGACTCTGTGTCTGGCCTCTCAGTGTCTGTCTGTCCCTCCCACACAGACCCTCCTTTTTTCATTTCCATTTTTCTCTCTATGTCTCTCTCCCCCTTGTTATCTTTGCCCTCATCAGTCCCCCCAACCCCGCCCTGCTTTCTCTGGCCATAAGCAACAGTGGCTCACATCTGGGAGTCACCTCCTATGGCCTCCCACATGGAAGAGGTCGCCCCGACCCTCCTCGCTGTGAGCCCCTGCTTTAAAACTTGAGTTTTTAAAAAAGATTTTATTTATTTACTTTTAGAGATAGGGTAAGGGAGGGAGAGAGGGCGAGAAACATGGATGAGAGAGAGAAACGTCGATGGGTTGCCTCTCACAGGCCCCCCAGTCAGGGAACGGCCCCTAAGCCAGGCACGTGCCCTTACCTGGAATGGAACTGGTGACCTTTCACCTTTGCAGCCAACTGATCCATGCTGGTCAGGACTAAAACTTGATTTTTAAAAAAATAATTTTTTCTCACCCTGGCTGGTATGAGTCAGTGGATTGAGTGCCCGCCTGCAAACCAAAGGGTCACTGGTTCGATGCCCGGTCAGGGCACATGCCTGGGTTGTAGGCCAGGTCCCCAGTAGGGGGCGTACGACAGGCAACTACACACGTTTCTCTGCCTCTCTTCCCCTCTCTATAAAAATAAATAAATAAAATCTTTAAATAATAATAATAATTTTTTTTCTCTAAAGGAGGCCATGTTAACTAGAGCAAGTCTTGTGAAATCAACAAAGTGCAAAGAACAAAATAGATGTCTCTCCCAATCCCACTTCCCAGCCTTAACTACTGTTAATGCATCATTAGGGTTCCTCCTGACCTTTTTTCTCTGTACTTCAATATGTTCAAACACATGTCTTACGACTTTTTCAAAGATGGTGACAAGATTATTATATGGGATTTCACTGAGTCTAATTCTCAAACTGGACAGGAGGGGAAACTGAGGCTATGCGAGAGGATGGAGCTGGCCAGGGTTGCCCTTCCACCTGAATCCTGCCTCTGGGTTTGAACTCTCTGTCCCAGACCCTGCTGCCTTTTGGGTTCTCTCTGCCAGGGCCCCTGCTCCGCTAGTGCCTCAGCCCGGGGTTGGAGGGAACACACTCACGAAGGCCAGGTGGAGCGGGATTCCGGGAGCCTGCAGCCGCAGGAAGACACTCTGGTTTACGCCTAGGACTAGGAGCACCTCTCGGGGCTGGCCGCCGCTTGGCTTGGACATGTTGACAGTCAGCTTCAGCTCCGGACTATCCTGGGGGAGGGGCGGGGGGGAGACACAGACACACACAGATCAGCCAGACGAATGCAGACTCTGCCCCCCAGGTCCGCAGTGAGGCCCCACGTGCCCGAGCTCTCACTCCGCTCTCCCTGCTGGTCTGCCCACCACCGCCTTCCAGGGAGCACCGTGCCTGGCTCTCGGGAGGTGCTCAGGAAATATTTGCTGAGCGAACGAAAGAGATTCATCTCAGCAAATCCAAAAGCAAAAAGAAAAATTGTGATGAGCCGGAACTTTATCCAAGGGCTGATGGAGTTTTGTCCTTTCTATTGAGCGCCGGCTGTGTACCGGGCCTGCAAATGTCTGTGCAACCTGGAGAGCAGCCTGCGCCTTTTCTCCGTCCCGGTGCAGCAGCAGGCTCAAGGCGGCCGCCCTCCCCAGGGGGCGGTATTCCTGTCGGCCTTCTTATCTCAAGGTACTGAACTGCTCATATTTGTGTCAACATACTACCACTACTGCGATATTTTATAAGAATGTGAAGTTGAGATCATTTCTGCCTTGAGAGATGCCTACTGCATTAAAATTTTAAATGGCGTATGTATTTAGAATGCTTCTGGAACAACAACCAATAGTGATAATGTCTAACACTCTCGTAGCACTCACTACGTGCCGGGACTACTCTGAACGCTGTACCTGTTCAGCCGCTTAACACTCGCAACAGCCCTAAGAGAGAGGTACCATTGTTATTGTCTCTTACAGATGGGGAAATGAGGCACAGAGAGGTGGGGTCGTTTGCCCCTGATCACACAGCAAGTAAGAATGGAGCTTGGGAAGTGGACCTGGGCAGGCCTCTCCTCTCAACCACTATACTGCCCAGTCGCATACCCTTCCTTACTCCCACGAAGAAAAGAGAACACAGTGACGGATCCACCAGGGCCACGCTTCTGTCCAAAGAACGCCTGCTCTGCTCGAAGACTTTCCAAACCAGATGAAGAAGAACACTTCGCTGAATCAGTAACTCCGGCTGCTCTCAGAAGCCGGCACTCTCTACCAACGCGCCAAAGCTGGCCCCAAACACCGCCTCATACTTAGCAAAAAACGAGAGAGAGATTTCAAGACGAAGAGATCAGCGGAAAATCTTTTGATTTAACTTCTAATTATCCCCTGGCTGTGTCCCCAACTGATGTCATGGAGCCAGACGGAGAGTTTCAGCCGCTGGAAAAATCTGCCCAGAAATGTTTCCGTTACTCAGTCATGACACTCTCTGTTTGTAAGTTTGCTCTGTGAAACAAAAGAGCAAATACTGTTGGTCCCCTTTCTGTGTTTCACGAATAACTGTTTTTCGCTGTAGTGGGCTATTTCTCACTAGGTTGCTTATTTTTGAAGAATTATTTTGACACTAATTTAGAGTAGAATGAACATTTGAAACTGATGTTTGTATAAGCTCCCATTTTTTGTGAATTAGTATTGTCTAATGGGTTTATAACTCTTTGTTTTTGAAATCTCTTGTTTCATCGATTTTTAAAAAATAGGCATTCTAAACACTTTAAAAGTAACGTGATAGACTATGATACTGGATTTAATATCATATTTTGGCAAAATAGGAGACACGAACCTAAATATGAGAACAGACATTTTGTTCCAGCCTGGTGAGCACCACCCGAAGTTAACGGAAGTGAAGGGAGACCCCCCGCCCCTCCCCCGCCCCGTGGTGTGGGGAAAGGCCCCGGCGCGGCCGCCCTGCCAGAACCTCCGACAGTGGACGCGCCCCTGCTTCCTCGCCGTGACCGCGCATGCCTGTTAGCTCGATCGACCAGAGATGAGCGCACAGCTCTGCGTACGAAACACCACTCTGCGGAACGTTCTAAGTGGGCACATTTTATCTCAATAAAGCTGTTGAATACACAAGTGAATATCGGTAATTTCCCACAGCCCAGCCTAACGCACACCTGGCCCTGCGTGGGGCGTGCTGCCCGCGCTCTCCCCGAAGCCGGGTCCAGCGTCCCCCTATTTTCACAGATGCGGCAGGTGAGCCTCAGGGAGGGAAGCTGCCAAGGGAGCTGCCGGTGAGCGGCAAAGCCCATGCACGTCAGCCCGCTGCCGGAGCGGAGCGGCGCCCACAGCGCCGGGACCTCTGGGCAGCTCACCTAGCCCGTGTCCTCCCTCTCACAGCTGCCCCAGCTGCCCGTCCTCACGCAGAGGAGTCAATGCCGAGACCTCCAACCGGCAGACAGGTGGGCCCCGTGGGCTGGGGTACCATCCTTTGCCCCTAGGTGGACACCCACAGGCCGAGAGTGCTGCAGGTGACAGAGAGAGGGCATCTGAACATCCATTGTTCTGCAAATGTCCCCAACCCTCTGTACCTCAGGTTCCTGATCTGTGTCACAGGGGTAGGACCGGGTTGGGGTGCTGGGTAAAGCAAGTCAAAAAGAGAAGTAGAGGTCAGGGTTGGGTCATGCTGAGGGGCAGGGGACTCCGAGGCTGTACCTTTGGGACATTTGGGACATCACACTCTGCTCTTCTGCCAGAGCTCACACACCAAACCCTCCGCTCAGTTGTCAGCAAGTCCCTCCCTGTAGATCTGGAGGCTGGAAGGGGTGGGGCTGAGGCCCAAAGAGGGGTAGTCACGGGCCAGGGCCACAGAGCAGGGCAGCAGCGTGGACACGCAGGGAGGCTGGAGAGCAGGGCTCTCTGGGGTCTCTGAGCCCCCGGGCCTAGCTGAGTGCGTATAGCCGCTCACCAGGAAAACCCAGCCCGGGTTTCCACAGCAAACATTTCCACCCTGGGGCCCTGACTCATTGCCATGGTCACTCACACGCACTGACTTCCCTCTCCCCTCCCAACCCGAAGCCCAAAGGCAAAGAGAGGGGCCTGCCTTGCCCCCAGCCCCAAGCTACCAGTTCCTAAGGCATCCTGAGAATTCTGAGAGCCCAGCCAAGGCCAGCAGGCCAGCCACCCCTCACCCCCAGCTCTGCAACCTGGGTCAGCCTGGGTCTGCCCCGGCCCCCACCCAGAACGGGTGGGCGGGAGACCGTGTTTCTATTTTTGTGCCAGTGTCCCACAGATGCCATTGTTGGCCTGGCGGTCAGGAGCGGGAACGGGGGATTTTGGTGAGGAGGCCCTGAGTACTAGTAGCCACTTATAGAAAGTTGCTTCCAGCAATTCTTCTAGGATGGAGCCTCGGGGCTGCCTGCAGCTCCCACCCTCCTAGGGCCAGACTGGAGCCGGCCCGAATGGAGCCAGACATCCCTCTGTCCACCCCCGCAGCCTCAGATGGCACATGCAGCCAGGGTGGCAGGGGAAGGGGTCAAAGCCAGACCGACCTGAATTCAAAGGCAGTCTGAGTCATTAGCCTGCGTGTGACCCTGGGCCTCGGTTTCCTGATCTGGAAAATGGGCTGAACAATATGCCCACCTCATAGGCTTTTTTTAGTTAGTTTGTTTTTTTTTTAATCCTCATCCAAGGATATTATTTTCATTGCTTTTAGAGAGAGGAAGGGAGAGAGAAGCATCGCTTGGTTGCCTCCTATATGCGCCGGTACTGGGGATTGCATGCACCCGATCGAACCCACAAGCTTTTTATTTTATCCTCACCCAAGGACAAGCTTATTGATTCTGCAGAGAGGAGAAGAGATGGGGGGAGAGAGAGAGAGAGAGAGAGAGAGAGAGAGAGAGATCAGCCTGTTGCCTCATATACATGCCCTACCCAGGGATCAAACCTGCAACCTGGGTTTGTGCCCTGACCGGGAATCAAACTTGCAACCTTTTAGTGTACAGGACAATGTTCTAACTGAGCCATACCGGCCAGGGCCACTTCCTAGCCTTGTGAAGATTCAGTGAGACTCTGACTGCAAAGTGGGTGGTCAAGCGCCCAGGTAATTACAGACTGCCCATTCATCCAGAGCAGCATGGCTTTCGACCTGGGGCGGTCAGCACTGGAGGTGGGCAGCGGGCAGCTGAAACTGGGCCACGTGTCAGTCACACCTCACCTAGCCTCTGTCTCCCCAACCATGTAGGCAAGTGCCGGGGTCCGTGTGGCTGCGGGGTTCCATCTGGCCTCCTATGGGTTCCAGCATTTGACATCTGGGAGTCCCCATCTCCAGCCAAGTGGCCAGAAGAGTGGGCTTCCAGAACCCCAGGAGAAACACGATACCTTCCCCAGCTGAGGGCCCCTGGTCAGCCCATGTCCTTCCTGTTGCCCCTCCCTTCGTTTGCCCATCCGAGAGGCCAGAACTGGGACCAGCTAGGGCTTCTGTGCTCTCGAAGGGGGACGGGAAGAAGGCACAACTCTGTCCTTCAGGAACTGGGCAGAGAACAAGATGAACACCCCCAAACAACCAATGATGAACAAGAGTGACACCAATGGCCAACGGGCAGAGGATTTTGTGTGTGTGTGTGTATAGCCCCTCCTTCCTTCCATTATCCGCCCTCCCAGCCATGCCCCTCCGCCAAGCCCGCCCCTGACAGTCCCGGGACAAGGGTACGCATGGTCACCCATGGCCCCGGCCCCCATGCATCCTTTACATGGACGTATGTGGGCAGCCCCTCCTGGATGCCAAGCTCCGCCATGCCCACCCCCTGCCGATAGTCGCCATGACACCCTTCAGGTCAAGGGGAGCTTACACCAGCCATGCAGCGTCCCCTCTGGGGGATGGGACAAGAAAGCACCCCATGTCACTCTGGGAGTAGGCTCAGTGCCCTCAGGCAGGGATGTCTGGAGTCCTGGGTGGCCGCAGCTGGAAGGGGGCCGGAGAGGGCCACTGACCGTGGGTCCGGCGGGATCCCCCTTTGCCCAGGTCTGGGGGCACCACTGCCCTCCACACCCCTTCATGGCCTCCCAGGACATTCCTCCCAGGAATGCGGGGCCCCCGCCGCCCTCCCCCTGCCTGAGCAGCCTCGCCTGCCCATCTGGCCGGGGTAAGTCAGTGTAAGAGCCCAGTGGGTTCATCGGTCGGCATGGAGGGGTGTGGCATGCTCCCCAAGATTGCCCAGAAGTGGGGTGAATCAGTGATTGCCCAGCTCTGGCCTGGCTGTCTGGGGTTTTTTAGAAGGACAACAGATTGGTACAGTCAGCCTGGCGGGAATCGCTGAGACACCAGGCTGGTTTCCTGTCTCCACGGGTCAGGATGTGACCCTGGGCCCCCTCCCGGAATCCAGACTCCGGCCTGCCCTTCGGGGACCCAGCGAGATACAGCCCCAGCCTAGCGGGCCCCTTGTCTGCCTGTAAACCTCCCCAACACACACACACACTAAATCTCTCCTCCCTGAGGCTCTTGGCTGCGGCAGTCCATCTGCCGCCCACGCACGGGAAATCTGAGGATTCCGAGGCCCCGCAGGGATGGGAGGGAAAGCGGGTCTCTCTGCCAAGGCTTGAAGGAGGCAACCAGAGGTCGGGAGGGACTGCGCTGCTTGCTGAGATGGCCGCCACTCACATTACCGCTGCTGGTTTGCCTTTCTCGCCTTTGCTCATGGGGTGCCTTCTGCCTGGAATGCCCTTGACCTCCCTCTCTCTCTGGCTAGACAGGGGACCCACAGCCCTCCATTGCCGATCCCATCACTCGATACCAGAGCTGCTGACGCCCACCTCAGCCTCCCCTGGCCCGGGAGTGGCCCGAGGGCAGGGGCTGGGTGTGCTTTCTCTCGGCGCCATCAGTGCCCAGCTCAGGCTGGGCACAGAGGAGGCACCTGGCGAGGACTGGTTCAGGGGGCCTGGGGGGCTGCGGACTCCATTCTTGGGAGCTGCCTGGGGAGGGAGGTGCGCTCAGGGAAACCACAGGGTCCTTCAGGGTCGCAGCAGCAGGACCTAGTGGGATCAGGGAGGCCGGGAGCGCCCAGGGTGTGAGGCTTCCATCAGGTGCCCCCTCTGAAGAGAAATTCGCAGCCTCTGCCTCAGCGACCTGAGAGCAACAGCCGACACGAGGGCATTCTGCTGACTGTGGCATGCCCGGCGGAACGGGGGTGTTCGCAGGCGAGACAGGGGCCCAAAGGGGAGCCTTTATAAAAGTAACAAGTGCAGCTGCTGGATAGCGAGCCATGGCTCTGGGAAGGCCTGCGCTGTCCCACTGGGTCCTCACAGCACCCTGAGAGGGGGGCGCCTAGCGACCCCAAGTTTCCCATGGGGAAACCGAGGCTTGGAGAGGTGTTCCAGGGTCTCCCCGCCATACGTGGGGGAGCCAAAATTCAATCTGAAGGCTGTCTGGCTCCGGAGCCCATGTTCTTAACCCCTGCCTCCAGGTCACATAGCAGTGCATTCATTTTCTTCATTCATTCATTCATTCATTCATTCACTCAGACGTTCAACAGCTGCTTGGCACAGGCCAGGCTCCGGCCCAGCTCCCGATCCTCCATCGTTCTTCGGTGAGTCCCTGAGCACAAGCAGTGTGTGTCTGTCGGGGAGTGGGGAGAAGGAGCCCCCGCAGCGTGCCAGGCACGGGAGAGGCGCTGGCCAGTGACAGACCCAGGACTGGCACCCCGGCTCTCCCCTCCACCCCCTCGCCCTCGCACGCGGGGACGCCCCGGTGTGCGACCTGCGGGGCCGTGGCAGGGCCGGGGTTCGCGGGCGGCTCCTTGGGTCAAGCTCTTCCACAGACTGAGTTTTCTAGAAGAGGTCCAGGACCTCTACAACGACCCGAGTTACAGTGGGGCCTTCCAACCCCTCCAGTGACCGCCACTGCCCACAGGATGAAGACCAAAGGCCTTAGAATGACAACAGGGTCTTTCCCTCTTCCCAGCCCGGCCCCGAGGTGACCGACAAGCTACTGCCACCGCGATCCACACCAAGGCCCGCTTCCCCGCCTGTGCCCGCCTCTCCCCCTGCCCCCTTCCCTCAGCCAGCTCCTGGCCGTCCCTACGGCTGTTGCTTCCTGCAGGAAGCCCTGCCTGGTCCCACAGCAGCTGGGGCACCCCTGCCCCGCGCTGACCAAGGAGGCCCCCATCACCTGGACCTGGCTGTCTGTCCCAGCCTCTGCCCCCCACTGACCTGGGTACTTGGCCGAGGGCCTTTCTCCAACTCTGGCTCGCTGTGGAATGATTCAGGTGGGGGACCCCCATCACCCAGAGGGGGCACAGAGACCGGAACATCAGAACAAACAGAACGAACGCCCAGAGGGTATTCTTATTTTCCATATCGTCACCAAGCTTGAAAAAAATTACAATGGCCATGAAAACCACATAACGTGTGTTTGGCACTATCTGCGGTTTGGGGGTTATCGAGGCCCACAGTCCTCACGGCAGGCAGGGCGGTGGGGAGCAGGCCCCCCGATATTGGTGGTCTGGGCACTGTCTTATCACCGCACAAATGCAGGGCAACGTAACAGTTTCGGGGGCAAGTTGGCCACACGTTTACCCTGCGCTGACGCCGCTAAGTGGCTCTCAGGACTTGAGGCCATGTCTGCCAAGGTGGTCACCGGCCTAGGAGCACAAGACACCGTCCAAACACAGAGATCCCGTGGGGAGCCAGGTGACAGCCTGGTGACAGCTGGGCGTCCCAGGGGATCTCGTGTAGACTCTGGTCTCACCCATGTTGCTTCATCGCTCTAGGCCTGCCTCAGTTTCCTCCTCTGCAAAGTGGGGCTAATAACAGACCAGGCCAGATGGGCTCTTGGCAGACTTGATACATGTTAAGATTTTCAATTCACTTCCTGGTACATAGTAGGCCTAGTACAGCGCTTAGCGCATAGTGAACACTTAATAGATGTGTTACTAAGAGGGGCCCAGAAAATCTAAGTGGTGGACTTCAGGGGGGTTCTCATGGAGGAGGGGCCATGGTGGGGCAATAGTTTCCGACACTGGCATCGAGTGGCTGCTTGCCAGGTCGCAGATGTTTGGGGAAGGACACTCCAGGGAGGGAGATTTGGGCCACACCGAGGGAAGAAGCACACTCTCAAAGTCCAGGCTGCCTAGAGTACAGCTCCGTCTGTGAGAAGCCCCCCGGTCATCGGGGCTACACGGACATCAGCTCACCTGGTCCGCTGCACCGCCCACCTGGCTCTTCTCCAGTGGGGTCTCCGGCCAAACCCAGCCCTTCCTACCTGGGTCTTGTGGTGACATCCAGAGGACTGCCCCAGTGAGACCTGTGCCGCCCAGAAGTGCCACCCTCTATAGGCCCTGTGAGATGCTTGTGCCACCCTCCCGACAGGGGCCCCGAGGCGGACTCTCCCCGCTGCTCCAGGGACAGGCACGAGGAAGACTCCCCCGACCCCGCTGGCCCCGGGCCTGCCTCTAAGTCCCTCCCCAACCCTGCCTCCCGGCACTCACCCTTGGGAACTCCAGGAAGAGGATGTGAACCTCGACGGTGGCATTGGGGACATGAGCCACGCAGCCGTTAGGAACCTGGCTTGTGAAGTATGTCACCTCGGGGTCCACAGGCTGTAGATCACAGTGGGCTGCTCGGGCAAGACCTGCGAGGGAAGCACAGCCAGAGAGAGGGCCGGATGAGAACCAGGCGGTGGCAACCACTCCCGCTTGCTGAGTGCCTGCTAGGTGCGTGGCGCGGGCTCGGGGCTTTGCCGCATCCTCACAGCTACCCTGCGGCGAGGTGGGTATCACGACGTCCGATCCCCAGATGAAGAAACGGAGGCTCGGAAAGAAAAAGTCTCTTGCCTGGACGCACAGGGCTCCTCGGTGTAAAGTTGACAGATAAAATGCAGGACACCCAAATAAATATGAATAAGTAAAAAAATGAATAATTTTGAAAGCATAAGTATATCCCAAATATTTCATGGGATACACTTGCACTAAAACTTTTTTTCATCGGTTACTTAAAATCTAAATGGAACTGGGCATCCTGCATTTCACTTGCTACAAAGGGCGACCCTGCTTGTGTGGCTGGGCCCACACGTCCACGCACCCAGGCCCGCAGGCTGGGTCACGCCAAAGGAAGGCGAGAGCTGAGATTGGAGACACAACCTCCCCTCTTGTGCCTCAAGGAAGCCGGGAGGAATGGGCCAAGGATAGCCGAGAGCCTCCTGGTCCCCAGACAGAGCGAGCCCAGGTGGCAGGGCGGAGCCATGGCGGTAGGCAGGCCCCAGAGCTGCCTCGGGGCTGGGGCTGCGGGAAGCGCGGGTCCTGAGGGAAGGCGGTGGAATTTCACCCTGACCCAGCAGAGGAGGAAGAGGAAATGAGGCCCCTACACCTCGGCCTAAGGAATGTGCTGGGGGGGCGGGAAGGGGGGCTCCGGAGGAGGGAAGGAGGACAGGGAAGGGGAGACTGCTTGGAAGCGTGTGTCTCCATCTTGTCGCGCTCACTTCCTGTTTTCTTGGAGATCAAAGTTGGGCACACACGTCCAGCGACGCCAGCTCGGAGCAGGGGGGCAGGGAGGCTTCTTCTGAACCCCGGGCTATTGGCCGCATCTTATAAACGAGCTGGCCTTCTTCCCCACCTTTCCGCCGCCTCGTGGGGCTCGGCTCGGGACCACCAGCGGTCGTTGAAAGGTGTGAGATGGCCGCCCAGGCCCTGCCACCCCATCTCCCAGCGACATCTCGGGAAGGATGTGTTCAGGACAAGGACGTCTGGCCACCACGGGGCGCAGGCCATGGGGGCGCAGGCCGTGTGAGTCCTTGCCCTGGACCTGACCGACCCGTGTGCCAGGGACTCCGGAGTGCCCGGGTAATGATGGGGCATTCCGCTTAACATCAAAGTCCCCGAAGCCAGGCTGTCTGGCTCTGCTGAGCGACTTCACCACGTGGGCTTCAGTCACCTCGTCCAGGAAAGGACGGTCGGAAGAGAACTGCACAGTGCGCAGAGGGGCCTGGGATGACTTCGCAGGAACGAGCATCTGGGGGTTGGTTCTTTTGGTCACTTTACGTGATGGACTCGGGCCCTGAAGATGACTGTCTGTCTGGCGGAGGCGCAGTGAAGTGGGGGGGACGGGCAGCCTGCCGGTGAGGAGCCTCTTGGAGGTTCCCACCTCTCAGCCCAGCCACCTTCCTCAGGCCAGCACACTCCCGGACAGGCAGGACACCATCTCCTCCTGTCCCACCCCCTTGTGACCCACCAAGCCCCTCAGAGCTCCCCACCCTCTCCCTTTCCCTATCAGTGAACACACACTTCTTGGCTGTTACCTAGTCTAAGCCCCTCCTCTGCAGATGGGGAGACTGAGGCCGGGAGAGGCTGAGAGTGCCGAGTTACGCTGCGCATGGCTGACCGGGCTGGGCCTGGGACCCACCTCTCCCCGCATGACCCAGGGTCCGGCCTGCAGATTAGCACAGTGGCTTCCTCCTTCCCTTTGGACTTACCCTGCCCCCTCCCCAGACTTCCAGGAACCCCAGTTCCTCCCAGATTGCCGGATTGCCGGGGCCGCCGGGGCCACCTCCTCCATGCCGTCAGCGGCATGGCCATTATGTAATGATCAGATAACAGGCCAGGCTGGGAGATCAGATAAGAAGCCCATTTATTTTGGGGCCTTTTCGAATCCTGGCTGCCCCCACCCCGCAGACGAGAATGGGGAGACAGGAGGGAGTGTGACGCCCGGGCCTGTCTCCTGGAGCCGGAGGCGGGCCCAGACAGAGCAGAAAACAATCCCCTGGCACCAAGGGAAACTCCAGGGCCTCCAGGGACCTGAGCTGGAGGAGGCGCCACCGGGAGCCTAGGTGACCGGCTGGCCTAGTGAGAGACCCAGACTCACCTTCCCACCCCTGTCTCCTTCCTCCTCCCCTCTGACCCAGGAACCCAGGGCCACCTTGGGGCCTCCCAAATGGCCACCCCTAGAACTTTGGGAGGCCACCGATGAGAATGGTCAAGAAAAGCAGCTCTGGAGCCTCACGTCCTGGGTCAAACCCCAGGTCTGCCTCTTAAAAAGCTGGTCACCTCGAGCAAAACCCTGACCTCTCCGAGCCTCGCTTTCCCCGTTCGCCAAACAGCTCCTGCCGTGCTCACCGGGACCAGGTGTGGTGGCGGCGAGGCTTTGCAGCTCTGTCATCTGACCCTCACAGCAGCCTACGGCGAAGTGGGTGCCATTCTTACAACCGTTTGACAAACGAGGAAACCCAAGTTCAGAGAGGAGCGAAAACCAGCCCGAGGTTACCCAGCTACGGAGTGGCAGGGCCTGTATTTGGACCCAGACAGCCCAGCTCCCGCAGCCGGCACCCACTCCGCAGGCCGAGTGGCAGCTTCGTGCGGCAGCCCGTGTAAAGAGTGGTACCCGGTGCGTAGTCTGTGGTGGTTGTGTATACACCGGGCAGATCCTTTATGACGGGCCTTTTCTGGTTTTTCTTCCATCACCCACCCGCCCAGCCACGCTCCGTTCCTCTTAGGGCTCAGTGACATCCTCACAGATTTCCCAGCTCCCAGCCCAAGCCCCATGCTGGGCACCAGCGGGGCCTCGACGCTTCTTCCTCCAGTCTTTCCCGTAACTTCCTGATGCCTTTGGGGGGCAAGGCCACACTTCACACCTAGAGTGGGGTTAAACAGTGCAGGGGTCTGATAGATGCCAAAGGTTCAAATCCCGGTTCTGCTACCGTCCAGCTTCTTGTCCATGGCTCAGCGCTACCATCTGTAGAATGGGGATGACACAATCATAACACCTTTCTCAGCAAGGTGGTGAGGCTCTTGTTGAGATGATACGTGCATAGGGCTAAGCAGGCTCCTGACGCGTGAGGGTTGCTCAGGGGTTGGCAGCTGCTGGCACAGTTGGGTATGCCCAGTCAGTGGGGAGAGGCGAGCTTTGCCTTCAGACAGACCTCGTTCATCGCCTCTGCCATGCCCTTTCCCAAACCGATGGTCTTCCCCTATTTGACCACTTAGTCAACTTCTATTCATCCTTCAAAACCCTGTTGTGAAAATCTCATCAGAACTGATCCAGTTGGGCTCTAGGTGGGCGGGCCACTGTAGGTGCAGGAAAGGGACCGAATGCCCATGGTGAGAAGGCCTGCAAACAGAGACATCCTCATCACCTTCCCTGGGGCAGTGTGGTGCAGTGGTAGGGCTTGAGCCCTGGGCTCAAGCCCCAGCCGCTCACATCTGGGCTGCATTACCCAAGCAAACCCCTTCACTGGCCCGCGCCCCCAGCCTCCTCAGCTGTACAACGGGGGTGACAGGAAGTGTCCACTTCATCAGGCTTCTGTGAAGTTCGGTCTGACAGTGCACGTTACATGTCTAGAGCAGCGTCCAGCACCCAGTCATTGACGAATCAATGTGGGCTGTTTTATTGGTCTCTTCCCACCACCCCTGTCACAGCTACTGAAGTGAGCTCAGCCCTGGATGAGGGTCCTCTTCATACCCAAGGGCTGATACCCCGAAGCGGGGCCTGGAGCTAGGAGAGAGGGCCCGGAGCCAGGGCCA
This sequence comes from Glossophaga mutica, assembly GCA_039655065.1. Classification (NCBI taxonomy): domain Eukaryota; kingdom Metazoa; phylum Chordata; class Mammalia; order Chiroptera; family Phyllostomidae; genus Glossophaga; species Glossophaga mutica. The sequence goes on from CM077305.1 coordinate 213,121,850, forward strand.
TCAGCTCTCCAAGCCCCCACACCAGGCCGCCCCAGGTGCAGAGAAAGAAGCTGGGTGTGGGGTCAGGCAGCCTGGGGTTGACCTCTGGTCCCGTCCCTTGTCCTGAGCCTCGGTCTCCTGAGCTATAAACAGGGTCTGGGGACAAGGAGCTGCCTGACGCGCTGCAGACCCAGAAGAGGGTCTTGCATCCCTCCCTCTTGCCTGGATTCCCCCTCAGAACCTTGGACAAGCAGACCAGGCCTGTCCTCAGAGGGCCCAGCACTGGCCTGTCTGTGACCTTGAGAGATGGGTGTCTCTTCCCCTCACGGTCTTAGTGTCATCATCTGTCTGGCTAAGGTGAAAGAATTTTTTTTTTAAGATTTTACTTATTTGTTTTTGAACAGAGGAGAAGGGAGGGAGAAAGAGAGGGAGAGAAGCATTGATGTGCAAGAAAAACATCGAACGGTTGCCTCTCGCACGCCCCCAACCAGGGACCTGGCCCGCAGCCCAGGCGTGTGCCTTGACTCAGAACCCGACCGGGAACCCCTGGGTTTACGGGATGACACCCAACGCACTGAGCCACTCAGCTCAGGATGAGAGAGAATCTTAATGGTAGTAAGAATGGGCTTCAGGGACCCAGCCTCTCCTGGCTCACACAGCTCCAGCCTCTTTTTCCTCCTGGCAAAAGGGAAGCTTTTGGCTTCCAGAGGGTCCCAGAGCCCCACGTAGGCGGCCAACAGCACAGGGACTTGAAGCCAGGCCTCCAGCCCCGTCCTCCAGCGAACTTGCGTCTGCACTCAGGAAACACTCTTTGATCCCAGCCACCCAGCGCGGGCGGCGAGGAGGCCCCGCACCATTGCTTCTGGGACTCCGTCCAAGCGGAATACTACAGAATACAGGAAAAGGTGCGTGTACCAAAAATGTGCACGGAGGTGGTGTTTATAATTAGCCCCACTGGGGAAACCACCTAAATAGGCAACAATAGGGACTCCATTAGGCAAAAGATGGAGGGTGCCTTTAAGGAACAAACTGTTCCAGAACCACGATGGGATGGTTTTGGGGTCTACACGACAACACAGAAACCTCTGGGACGTAAGAAGGGTACACAAGATGCCCGAATGTTAATCCCCCTGCATCAAAATTACCTAAAAAAGCTAGTAAGCAATCCACCCTGCCTGGTGTGGCTCAGCAGATGGAGCACTAGTCTGCAAACCAAAGGCTCGCCAGTTCGATTCCCAGTCAGGGCACATGCCTGGGTTGCAGGCCGGGTCCCCCATTGGGCATGTGTGAGAGGCAACCACACATTGACGTTTCTCTCCCTCTCTTTCTCCCTCCCTTCCTCTCACTCTCAAAATAATTTTTTAAAAATCTTAAAAAAAAAAAAAGAAAGAAAAGCTAGTAAGCAGCCGCCAGCATGCTAACAATTTCCCCCTTCTTACATATTTTCTTTGAGGAGCAGACTAAAGTGAATATATAGTTAAATTGCTTTTAAAAAATCTCAACATGCTTGTTCTTGAAAAGAATTCCAACATGACAAAAAAGTGTGTCTTAGGCGAAAATCCTGATGCTCGAGAAAGGACGAGTGGCCACAGGGTTTCCCCTGCGTGGGCTGCGCGCACGCGGTCACCGTTTCACTCTTAAATGAATGGCTGCTGTGTGGGCAGCTGGCAGCCTGGCCCCGGTGTCTGTCCACTGCAGGGCAGGCAGGGTCCAGCTGCCTCTTGGTAACGACTGCACCATATTCCACTGCATCATAGTCCAGTGAGTGCGGCCCAGGCCGCCGGACATTTGGGGTGGTCTCCCGTTGTTGGGTTTTTACTACAGCCACACAGGGACCGTATATTTTTACAGAGCTGGGCAAGTAACTCTCTAGGCCTGACTTCTGAAGGCTGAGTTGCTCTTACAAGTATCGTTTCTTGAGAGATTCTGTCAAGCTGTGTTCCCAGAAGGCTGGACCTGGTTTTGAACCTGTTTTGCACCCATCTGCACCTCCTCCCGCCTGAATGGGAAGGCTCGGGTCACCCTCACATCCTCCCGCAGTCTGGAGATCTGAGTCCCATGCCTTGGCCAAGCCCCCAGCTGCCACCCCCCCCCCACCGCCCCCCGCCCCGCAGGCCTCCGTTTCCCAGACTGTAAGGGAGGCAGGCTGGATGGTTTGAAATGGGAACGCCCTGGGCACCCTATGGCCACCGGGGGTCAGTACCTGTGCGTAGGAGCAGATCGATAAATTACCAGTTTTTTCCAACAGGCTGTTAAACACAGCCATTATTAAAAATTAAACTTTATAAGCTTGCCATTAAATACCACGTATTTTCTAAAAGGTAATAAATATCAAATTTCTTACTTCCTAATAATTTTACTCCATTTCCCTATTATCTGTGCTTTTGAGGTTATCTACATCTGTCGTACGTGTGTGATGGAAGTACTCGTTAAGGGTCCCCTACTGGCCACCTCTTACCGACTCCGAGTGGGTCTGGTGAGTTAGTGGCTCAAAATCAGCCATGTGGGAACATTTACACCACAGAAATTAACAAGCGCCGCCTCCAGCCCCTCACCCCTGTTGTTAATTTTTTTGCCAACACAACCCCTGCCCTTGAGCCTGCACACCCAGGCCCCAAAGATCTTCGTGGACCTTCCTCTGATGAACGTCATCCAGAAGGGTGTTACCAAGCGAGAGATGTGGGGGCTGCGGGAGAAAGGCAGGGCCACCGCGGAGCTCAGGTAGGGCTCCCATCGAGCTGTGTGAACGTGGCCGGCCACAGCCTCCACTTCCTATCCTGTAAAATGGGACGATAGTGGCAGCCATCTTGCAGGATGCCTGGGAGCAGTATCACCCGTGGTTAGGAACAAGATCTCCAGGGAGCCACGGGCCTGGGGTCAAATCCCTGCTAAGTCACTGAGTGTGTGAGAATCCCTTTCCTGTCTATCAGTGAGGCAGCGGGGAGACCTTTGGAGACCAGGGATTGGGGACTTTGAAAGGCTATGGGGGACGGGGGACGGGGGATCAGGAGGGAGGGGAAGGCCACCGCTGCTGCCCCGTTCTCACTCCTCCCCAGATCCTTTAGGGCAGGGGTGTCCAACCTTTTGGCGTCTCTGGGCCACACTGGGAGACAAGTTGGTTTGAACCACACATTAAATACATGGTGACCCGTAATCGCACACACACAAAAACCTCATACTGTTTTAAGTAAATTTACGATTTTGTGTTGAGCCGCATTCGAAGCTGTCCTGGGCCGCATGTGGCCCACAGGGCGGGGGTTGGGCACCCCCGCTTTAGGGAGTTCCTGGGTGCTCGGTGGCTGAAGGGATGTCCACAGGGCCATGCTGTGGCTCCAGGTGGGTGCATCCATGGGGCACAGCAAGGTTTACAGTAAGTGGGACGAGGGGCTGGGAGTCCCTGGATTCTTGCGGCTCCTTATCTGGTCAGCTTCTGAAGGCAGCCTGGGCTATGACCCTGGAATGGAAAAGCCCCCAGGCCGCAGAGCGCCCACAGAAACCCTGGTCTGGGACCGCACCCCAATCCTGCAGGCTTCCTGGGGAGCAGAGCAGGGACAGCAGCCGAGGAGAGCACTGCATTCAGAGGGGTCTGAGCCGCTTACAGGACCCAGGGAAGGCGAGGGGGAGGATTCAAAGCTCACTACGAACGACGGTAACGACACGGAAACAAGCGGCCTGCCCGAGACGCCTGTCCACAGCATCGCCTCAACACCAGCCTTCCCGCAGCCCAGGAGGAGTCTGTTACCATCACCGCTTTGCTCAGAGGCCGGAAGGTCATTCCCCAAGATCACACCACAAGGAAGTAACCACAGCCTAAAGCCCGAGTCCAAACGGGAGGTCTCGTGCCCTCCTTCCCACACGTTCCTCAGATGGGAGACATAAGGCCCAGAGAGGGCGGGAGACTCTCCCAGGGCTGCACAGCATGCTAGGGCCTGGGCTTCCTGGAGTGAAACTAGGAGGACGGAGGCCAGAGACTGGGGCTAAGGTAAATAGCTCACCTCTGCTTGCCTGAGACTTTTAGGACTGAAAGTTCTTGGTCCTGCCAAACCAGGGTGGTTGGTCACCCTATAGCATCTGCCGTGGGCTGTCCAACCCCCAGGACACAAGCTCCCAAGGGCATGAGCTTGGGACAAGGAGCCTAGTCTCCCCACCCCGGGTCCCTGAACACCTACTTGTGGGGCCGAGGCTGCCAACGGCCAGCAGCAGGGCCACGACCAGGAAGAGTGCGCTGTGGTCCATGCTGTCCCCCAGGGGCTCTGGTCGCTGGGCGTTATCCGGTGTCCAGGGGCAGAGCTGCGGGCAGGCTTGGGGGCCGGCGTGGGCTCACACGGGGACCCAAAGGGAGCAGGCGACCGGAGCGACACTGTCCCTGCTCCAGCCTTCTGAGGTGACGGCCAAGTTGGTCAGAAGCGGGCGCGGGGCGCAGGGCCGGGCCGAGGGTCGCTGGCTGAGGGATGAGCAGGAAGAGGGTGCTGGGCTCGTGCGGGCGGCAGCAGCCCGGGGCTGGGGAATGACCGGCAGCGGTGGGGAGCTCCTGGCTCATCCAGCCAGGCCAGGGAGGCAGGAAATGCGCTTCCTTAGAGAAGGGGCTGGGCCAGGCGGCCTGCCAGGCGGGAGAGGAAGTGCCATGAGCTTTGTCGCTGGGTGGGGGGCCCTAGGGAGGGGGAGGCAGTGGGGTGGGAGGGCCTAGGCTCCAGGCTTGTCTCCCCATGCACTCCACCCTCCCATCCCACCCTGCCCAGGGCTGGCTGGCAGCCCTGGGGCAGGGGACAGATGAAAACAATCACCCTAACCGCCCACCGAGGGAACCTTCCAGGAGACAGGCCCTGGCCAAAGCAGACCATGAGGCTGGTGGTCCCACTTTGCAGATGAGGAAAGAGAGGCCTCATGAAGTGAGATCATTGGCCCCAAAAGATGGTGGGGTTGGGATCCAGACAGATCTCACCGGGCACTGGAGCTGGTTCCCGTAGCGCGGCGCTGGCTGCCGTCATTTCCTTCTTTTTCAGGCAGTGAAACTGAGGCTCAGCGTGGCCCAGGGCCCAGGGCACAGCACAGCCCTGGGGCTGAGGTCTCCGAGCCCAGAGAGAGCAGGGGTCCTGCTGCGAGACACGCACTTTGGGCCTGCCCCGTGCACGTGCGGGAAATCCTTCAGGGACAAAAGACAGCCCGAATGAGAGGAGGACGCATTTTCCTCGTGTTTCTGAAGTCAGATGGCCCAGGGGTCAAAACCCTGCCCTGCTCGCCCGGAGCTATGACATGAGACTGTGACCAAGTCCCCTCCACCTCGGTCACCCTGTCTGTAAAGTGGGCACGGCGGTGCCTTCCTCGCCAGGCCCCCGTGAGCCCTCGAGGTCCGAGCCCTGCAGCGCTGAGCCCTGGGCCTGGCACACAGACAGTGCTCCCTGGGCAGTGCTCCCTGGGCCTGGGAGACGGTCCCAGGGCTGTCCGTTGTTCATTCTGCAAACAGTAAGTGCCCACTATGTGTCCACCATGGTGCTAGTCATGGGTAGCAGCTAGAATCAGGCCCAAGGGAGCTCAGAGGACGAAGCCTGCGCTGCCTGGAGGAGGTGGCATTTAGGCCTGGCCTTTGAAGGACTGGATGCTTGGGGTGGGGTGGAAGAAAGGGGTGAGGAGCACAAACAGGGGTGTGATGGGGACAGGAAGGCTGGAGAGGCAGACTCTGGCCCTGCTTTGGGAGGGGGGCCTTGAATGCCAGGACTTTATCCTGATGGGCCATGGGGAGTCTCAGAGGGTAACGGAGCAGGAGGAGCTGGCGGAGCTGGGCTTTGGGAAGATGAATCTCGACGTATGTTGGCAGGACCCACAGAGAGGATGGAGCCAGGAGGTCTTTCTCTTGACACTTGTCCTGAGTCACAGATGGAGAAATCGAGGCCCGGGGGAGGGCAGAGAAGGCAGGAGGCCGGGCTGCCTCTGGAGGGGGCCGAGCAGGCGTGCACTGCCAGTGCAGGAGCTGACACGGGGTGGGGCGGGCCAGTGTGGCTCCTTGGGTGGGGACTGCGGAAGGTTCACTTGCCCAGCCCTGCGGCGGCCCAGCTAGCTCCTGGCCAGGCGTAGGTATGGGGTCATGGGAGACTCAATGCTGCCCCGAAGGCCAGGAAGCCTGGGATGGGGTGAGGGGGTCCCCTGAATGCGGCAGGTCCTCTTGCCTTTCACCGTGGGGGCAGAGACGGGGAGGTGGGCACCACAAGGCAAAGGGTGGCCTCCGTGGAGGACAGTGGAGGGTGGCTGCGAGGTTTCCTCCGGGCCCCCCAACCAGGGACAGTTAGTCCAGCCCCAGGGGCTGAACGCCCCCTGTGTGCCAGGCCCCACCCTAGGCGTTCACCTTATCAGCTCTGAATCCTCACAGCCACCTCTGGGGGCCGGTGCCATTCAACCACTTACAGAGGAGGAGCCCACAGCCCGCCAGAAAGTCAGAGACCCCGGGGTGGGGCGGGGTGGTGCAGGCAGAGACTCTGGGGCTGACTTCCCTGCGACCGACTGTGAGGACCCCCGACCTGATCTGACTGTGAGGACCGATATCACGGGGCTGTGGGCCTCATGGGACGAGGGGGACTGTTGTCCGCAGCAGGTGCTGGGGCACCTGGGGCTGTGACAGGGATCCCATAAGAAGCTCTTCTCCAACCTCCCTCCCTCTGCCTTCCCTCCATGCTGCATCATCCATCCCTACCCATGTTATAAACAAGGCCTACTGGATCCTCTAACAAGCAGGAGAAGCTGCAGGACATGTGGAACTTGTAGGAAATGTCCCTGAAGAGGACAATCTACAGGAGCCACAGGAGAGCCCGGACCTGCCCCCAGAGACCCCGCGGAGGAAGGAAGAGACCGGGGTGGAGAGGAGGTCACCCACACCACCCCCGGCCTGGGCGGGGTGGTGCTGTGCAAGTCTCCCCGCTCGATCAGGATCCCCTCCAGGGCAGGCACAGAGCTCAGGACCCTTTGACCCTCGGGATGTATTTATTGAAAGCATGAAGTGCCCTGGAAGGGGAGGCAGGGCAGGGGCCGTGAAGGCACCGGGAGACGGAAGCACCAAGAAGTAGGACTTGCTCCTGCTCCCCGGTGGGAGAGGCCAGTTCCCAGGCGGGGCCACCTGTCCCCAGGAAGCCTGATGGTCACGTGGGCTCACAGCTGAGGATGGACCTTGAAGTAGCAGTCTTCTGTTGCCTCCCAGATGCACTGTCTCTGCTGATGGGTTCGCCTCTCCCCCCACTCACCCCCCAATCCCAAACAGATAGAGGAAGGAAGAGGAGGAGGAAGAGGATTCATTCCTCTGCGCCCTTTCCTGCAGGGTCACTGCAAATTGGCGGCCTCCCTCCGCTGAAGGCCGCGGCCTCCCCACGTGGCCCTTCAGGCCAAGCATGGTCAAGCCCCCGCTGCTGCCAGCCCTGGGGCTCAGCGCTGTCCCCTCTGGTCTCCCTACGCCCTGCCCACACCTGTGTAAACAGACCCTTTACTGAACTCTCCTGGTCCCAGTGGAACGTGCCATCTGTTTCCGGCTGGGGCTCCGACTGATGCTGATGCTTTCAGGTGCCGCCTACCCACCCTCTGAAGAGACACGTGGCCGATGGCCAGGCCCCTGGGCCTAGGCCCCGTACTGGGCAGGTGCACAAATTCGCTTCTTCCTCCTCCTGGCTGGCCGGGAAGGCCAGGGCTGCAGGAAGGGCCGGAGCACGTCCACCCTGGCCACTGGCCACCGGAGGAATTTTAGACGGTCCCCCAGGGACCCCCCCAGGCGGCTGTCCGTCTCCAGCACGGGCCTGCAGCCAGGGGCTGCGGAGAACAGCAGGGTCAGACCCGCGTGGGCGGGCGAGGCGGAGAGTGGGCGCAGAGGAAAGTGCGCCGCAGGCTCTGCCCTGATTAGCCTCAGGCAAATGCTTCCGTCCTCGTCCGGGCCTCGGTGCCTTCATCTGCGCCATGGGAGGGCAGCCCTTGGGGCTGGGGGAGTTCGAAGCCCAGGACCAGAATCGGAGTCACTCCGCCGTTCCCATGCTTGCCCAGCCCCGTGCCCGGGGCCACCTCACGGCCACCTGGACGAGCTGAGAATGCTATGTCTCCATATCACAGTGGAGGAAACTGAGGTTCAGATGTGCTTGGCAACGGCTCGGGGAAGAAGCAGAGGATCATTCCAATCTGGGCCTTTTTCCTCCTTTGGCACCTAGAACTTTCTGTCCTGGTTTTCTGCCCACCTCCCGCATCGCCTTATCTGCCTCCTCACTGGTTCCTCCTCATCCTCCCACGCTTGGCTCCCGGGCCTCTTCCCTTCTCTGTCTCCCCTCACTTCCCGTCAGGTTTTCTCAGACCTCGTGGCCATGACGACGGCATGTCCCCGGGACTCCGGCTCAGATACCCGAGACGAGGTTCGGGGAACCCATTCGTGCCCCTGTGATGTGAACCCACCCTCCTCCGTTTCCTTTCAACACGGACCATAAATCGCTCTGTTGGTTTCACCGCCCACCAATGGGTTTTGGCCGCAAGACAGCGCTCTTGGTCCTGGCACTCAGAGGGTGGTCTTGGCCACCCTGGCGGGCTTCCCTCGGGCCCTGCCCAGACCTCTGACTCGGAACCTGCGTTTTGTCACGGTCTCCAGGGCACGGGCATGCGCGTTCGATTTTGAGAAGTGCTGCTCTGGGTGTCCTCAGCCAGCCAGACGGCTGTAGATCCCATTCATACACAGACAGCTCCCAGCTTGGCATATTCCAGACACCAAGTTCCAGCCAGAACCCTCCCCGGGCCCCGGGCTCCCCGGATGCCTAACAGGCACCTCAGACTTCACGCGTCCAGAATAGGCCCTGGGCTCCCTTCCTTCTCTGCCAGCCAACTGCTCCTGCCTCAGTCCCTCATCTTAGACAATGACAGCTCCCTCCTCTTGCTGCTTAGGCCTTGAGGTTGACCTTGACTCTTTCTCTCACAGCTCCCTTCTGACCCACAGGCAAACCCTGTTGGCTGTTCCCCCACATTCCCGGTGTTTGTGGGGTTCCCAATACCCCATTGCGACCTCCCTGGTGACCTCCAGCACCTCTTGGAATGTTGTAGTCCCCTCCTCGCTGAGCTCTCTTGCTTCCCGCCTTGCGCCCAGCCCGCTCCGCATACCATAAAGGGAGCCTGTTAAGCTATGTCAAATTCCATCCCTCCTCGGCTCAGTGCCCTGAGTGGGCAACCTTCTTACTCTGTGTAACCACCAAGGCCCCTTGAATGGCAGCAAGGCCCCCTCACCCCCTCACCAGCCTCACCATCTGCTCTTACCCCTTTGCTTCCACAGCTGCAGCCGCACGGCCTCCCTGCCCTTCCTGGAATGGGCCAAGCATATGTCTACCTCAGGGCCTTTGCACATGCTGTTCCCTTCCCCCACCCCCAAACTCTCTCCCCCTGCACACCCCCAGGGCTTGCTCCTTGCCCTTTAAGTCAGGACCCAAGGTCACATGGTCAGGGAAGCCTCCCCTGAGCACTGAACAGACCTCTGCCTGCTCTGGAAGCAGCCCCTGGGGCCCACATCACCATCTCACATGCTATATGCTGTTCATTTTGTCTGTCTCTCTCTTCGTAGAACAGAAGTTCCAAGGGCCCATTGCTTAGAATAGTGGCTGGCCCACGGTTGGCATTCCGAAAGTGTTTTTGCAATAAATGAACAGGTTTCTGCACTGGGCTACGCAGCCTGAGGTTTCACAGGCTGCGATTCTGGGTCCCCAGGGTGTGGGTGTTGGGGGCATTCTGAGCCCAGGGACAGGGTCTTTGGAGGAGAATGACTCCTCTAGGGGATAAGGAGGTCACAAGAGTCAGTGGTCCCACTAGACTCTGTTCTAGAGGAGCAAAGTCCACCAGAGTCTTCCTTTCTTTTCCCAGGGAATGGGCCTGGTTCCTGCTGCCTCCTGGGAGGTGTTGGCCTTCCTGATAAAACCCACTCCCCATGGCCTGAAGGACCCGTGAAGACCACCTAGGAGGCCTAAGGATTCCACTGGATCAGGAGTCCAGAACCTTTGAGTTGTGAGGGTTCGCAGAAAGGGAAACTGAGGCCCCAACAGGTGAGAGACTCACCCAGCACCTTACAAACCATGGTGGGCAACACAGGCAGGAAGCCTTGCACCAGAACCCCAGGTGGATGGCAGACGTAGGAGAGGCAGACAGGGTCTAGTTCTGCTCCCCTGCCTCGCTGTGTGACTTGGGGCAAGCCACACAACCTCTCTGAGTCTGCTTCCCCAGCGAGGAAGCTCTGTGCTGGCAGGCTGCGCAGGTCCAGTAGGGCCCTGGCCCTCACCCCTCCAAAGCCCCCCCACCATGGAGCCGCCAGGCCTTCCTGTTTACTCGAGGCCCCTCTCGCGGCTGGGAGGCGACAGCCTTGGCCTCTTCTGCTCCCCACTTCCTTCCTCTCCTTCCACTTCAGCACCTCCGGCCAGGCGCTCGGGGGCCCCGAGGCCAAGACTTAGGGGCACGGAGCAGTGGGGCCATCTGAGGCCACCACCCCAGAGAGCCTACCTAGGAGCACTCTCTCTCTCTGAGACCCCGAGGTTACAGAGACGCTATGCCATCCCTCTGGCTGGTTAAAATGTTCCAGCACCTTGGGACAAGCCATTTCCTGGAGTGTCCCTGGAGACATGAAGAGTATGACAGCATCTACTGTCCTGGATCCGACACCACGCCCAGCTCTCAGCCCTCCAGTAGGGAAGGAGCTCATGGCTGACCTTAGAGGCGCCCCCTCCTCCCAACCCTTCCCCGGGCTCCCGCCTCCACAGAGCAGGTTCTCGCTGAGCTTTCCAAAGTGTGGGCCCTGGACCGGCAGCAGGGGCCTCACCACCCAAACCAGACCTGCTGGATCAAAACCAGCGTTTTAACAAAACTCCCGAGAGCTTCGTGTGCACTCAAAGCCAGATTGCTGCAGATCTGACCACCCTGCTTCATTCTAAAACCCCTCATGGGCCCTGGTGAGGTAGCTCAGTTGGTCAGAGCATAGTCCCGATACGCCAAGGTTGCGGGTTCAATCCCCCATCTGGTCACGTACAACAAACAGCCAAAGAATGCATAAATGAGTGGAGTGGAAAATCGATGTCTCTCTGTCTCTCAAAATCAATCAATAAATTTTTTTTGAAAACCTCTTCACAAGCCTGTTAGGTATTCTTGTCCCCAAAGGCTTACCCTGAATCTCTGATGCCTTTACAACCAACTTCCAGTTTTCAAGAAATTCAAGGAATGGAGGAACAAGTTAAACTGCACCACAAGGAAGCCACGGACAAATCCGGAAGGAGGAATTTCTGCAGGATGAGCAGCCCCGCCACAGCTCAGAGCCACAAAAAGAGGGGGAGAGTATTATGACATTAGTGTTAAGTTAGTGTCATCAAAACTCCGAGTTGTGGTTATATAGCAAAATGCCTTTATTTATGAGAGAGTCATACTGAAGTCACACTTAAGGGATGAACTTTTTTCACATCTGTAATTCACTTTAAAATAGTTTGGCAACAGTAAAACAGCAGTGGAGGAAGTATGGAAAATGTTCATGGTTACTAAATGTTAGTGATGGGTATATGGATGTTCGTCACATCATTTCCTCCAATTTTGTTTGTTCAAAGATTATAAACAAAACTCTCTAAGCCTCCCATTGCCCTTTGGGGAAAAACTAGACGCCTGGGTTGGCATTCGAGACCCTGCAAACCTGGCTCCCATCACTCATCTCTGGCTAGGGTGCCCCCTGTAGCCTGCATTCCAGCCCCCACTAGACTGGTCCTTTCCACCTCTGCGGGGCTCTTCCCTCTGCCTTTCCCAGCTCCCTGTCTCATGATGCTGTGAACTCCTATTCATCTTCAGGGTGCCACTTGAGAGCTCCAGGTCAAGGGACCTTCTGCCACCCAGGGCCCCTCTGAGCTCTGTGCACTGAGCTGCCCAGAATTGGTCTCGGTTGAGTAGGTCTGATGGAATTTTGTGAACGTGGATCCCCTCCTCATCCCAGGGGAGACATCGCAGTGGGCCAGGGCTTGGGGAGCCTCTGTCCTGCCAGTGTGGCAGGTATCCTGGAGTGTTGCTAAAGAAACAAACATGCACAAAGGAAACTCCCAAAAGAAGGTTTATAGGGGCAAGGATGGAGTAGTGGTTACCAGAGCTTTTTAAATGTGCTTTTTTTTAAGTTCTCAAGCTTTTTTTTTTTTTAAGTGAACAAAGTGATTCTATAGTAAAGAGTTTGCATTACCTTAGGTTTTCATAAATTGGGAGACGCCTGAATTCATGAAGCTGTAATAAGAAAATAAAAATAATGAGACTTCCAGTCAAGATGGCGGCATTGGCAGACATGGCTCACCTCTGCACAATCACATCAAAATTACAACTAAATATAGAACACCATCACTCAGAACTGTCATAAATCAAGTTGAATGGAAGTCTGACAACTATGGAATTTAAAAAAAACACACACATCCAGACTAGTAGGAGGGGTGCAATGTGGAACAGTTGTTCCCTCACCCACATGCGGTGGATAAAAATTTGGGAGAGATATCTTGGGAACAAGGAGTCCCAGACCCACACCAGGCCCCCCAGCCCAGGGTGCCAGTTCCAGGAAGTCCCCACAACTTCTAGCTGCAAAAATCAGTGGGGATTGAGTTGGTGGAAGAAATTGCTGGAGCTCCAAGCAGTTCCTCTTAAAGAACCCACACATGGACTTACTCAGACTCACTCCCTCTGAGCTCCAGCACCCAGGTAGCAGCTCAAAAGGCACCAGAGATATACAGGGAAAAACTGAAGTATCTGGCGTCAAGGCAAGCAGAGGCCATTGTCCCTTTTCTAAACGCTCCCTCCCCAGAGCCAGCAAACTGGTGCCATATCTGAGACTCCCTCAACCTGGCTAACACTGTTTGACCCGCCTTAAAGATCCCCACAGTCTCTGCCCCACCCAATTTATGGACCCACTCAGGCTGCTTTACCATATGAATGGCTGGTCTTGGCTCATGCTTCACAACTTCCTAAATCCTTTCAAATAAGAAGCAACTGGCTTTAGTGAGCCCCAGGCCCAGAATTAGCAGCCTAGATTTATAGCTTGGCTTCACCTGGAAATCTCCAAGCCCAACACAAGTAGCAGCCAGCTCAGATTGTGGAAATGGAGATAAGCAATCTACCAGATGCAAAGTTCAAAACACTGATTATAAGGATGCTCAAGGAAATTGGTGAGGACCTCAGCAGCATAAAAAACTCCAGTCAGAAATGAAGGATTCACTGATTGAAATAAAGGACAATTTGCAGGGAAACAACTGGAGAGTGGATGAAGGTGAGCATCACATCAATGATTTAGAACATAAGGAAGCAAAAAAAAACAACCAATCAGAACAACGAGAAGAAAAAAGAATCCAAAAAAGTGAGGAGAGTATAAGCAGCCTCTGGGACAACTTCAAGAGGTCCAGCCTTCACATCATAGGAGCACCAGGAGGAGAAAAGAAAGAACAGGAGATTGGAAATCTATTTGAAAAAAATAATGAAAGAAAACTTTCCTAATTTGCTGAAGGAAATAGACATGAAAGTCCAGGAAGCACAGAGAGTCCCAAACAAGATGGATGCAAAGAGGCCCACTCCCAGACACATCACAATTAAAATGCCAGAGGTTAAAGATAAAGAGAGAGTCTTAAAAGCAGCCAGAAAAAAGCAGATAGTTATCTACAGGGGACTTCCCATGAGACTGTTTGCTGATTTCTCAAAAGAAACTTTGCAGGGTAGAAGGGACTGGCAAGAAATATTTAAAGTCATGAAAAGCCAAGATTGCTCAACCCAGCAAAGATATGATTTAGAATCAGAGGGCAGATAAAGAGCTTCCCAGACAAGAAAAAACTAAAGGAGTTCATCATCACCAAAACATTATTATATGAAATGTTAAAGGGACATATTTATGAAAAAGAAGATAAAAACAATGAATAATAAGAAGGCAAAAATACATCAACAATCGAATCTAAAAAACAAACAAAGCAAACAAGAACAGAGACAGGATCACAAACACAGTGTTTGATGGTTGCCAGATGGGAGGGAGATGGGAGGGGTGGGTGAAGAGGTGAGAGAATTGAGAAGTACAGATAGGGCCCTGGCTGGTGTGGCTCATTTAATTAATTGATTGCCAGCCTGCGGACCAAAAGGTTGCTGGTTCAGTTCCCAGTCAGGGCACATGCCTGAGTTGTGGGCCAGGTCCCCAGTAGGGGGCACATGAGAGGCAACCACACATTGATGTTTCTCTCCCTCTCTTTCTCCCTCCCTGCCCCTCTCTCTAAAAATAAAATCTTTTTTTTTTAAGTGCAAATAAGTAGTTACAGAATAGCCCTGGGGAGGTAAATTACAGCATAGGAAATGGAGCAGCCAGAGAACTTATACCATGACCATGGACAGGAACAATGGTGAGGGGGGTGGCCTGACACAGTGGGGAGTGCTGGGGGGGGGCAAATGGGAAAAATCAGGACAACTGTAATAAGCATAATCGATAAAATATAATTAAAAAATAATGATGATGATTTTGTCACGTGGGTTTCCTTAGCCCCTTAGTATCCTCGCCATGTTTTTTCACTCACCGTCACTCGGACCTCGGACCCTCAGACAACCCCGTGATAAAGGGGCACGTGCGTGTCCGCACAGCCCGGTTGGCATGGGGACCGGAGGGACCAGCTGCAGAGGCCTCCACCCACACCCCACCCAGACCGACGGCTCACCCCGCAGGGCGCCTGCCTTCTCCTCTCTCCCCTGCGTCATCATGTACTTATTCTGTGTTTGTTCAATAGACTCACCTTTTAGAACTCAAATACGTTTATTTTAAAGGAAAGTTTAAATAACTAGTGTAAGTGGAAAAGCAGCCGCACTTGCCATCAATGGAAGGGGGACACAGTGGTCACGATCAGCCCGCAAGGGACGTCAGGACGTCGTTCCAGCCAGGTGCGGCCCCCGAGGGCCCTCTGGGCTTTGAAGGGAGCCTGCTGGGGCCGGACAGGTGCTGAGAACGCATGAGCACCAAATGGAGCCTTCCTCCAGGATGAGGTCAAAGAGCGAAAGAGGACAGGAAAGGGAAGATGGGTCTCCCCAGGGGATTCCGGGGCCTCCCCAGAGCACCCGGGCCTGGCATGCCCCCAAGGCTGCTCTGGTCTCTGGCTCCCACGGGCCTCGGTAGCTAGTAGTCTACACACCCTTTGCTGAGTATGTCTCTTCCTAACTGGGGCGGCGGCGGGGGGGGGGGGGGGCAGGGGGGACTGAGCCTAATTTAAATTGTGAAACAGGCTTAGAAAGGACAGGTTGTGACCTGTCCAGGGCCACGTGCGGAAGCCCTTCAGGTCTCATCTCCTCAGGGAGGTACTCCTGACCCTGACCCCTCCCCGAATTCAACCTTGACGCCCTTTTCAGACCCACGGAGCTTCTGGCACCAAAGAAGCCAATTCACTACCCTCTTGGCCGGCTGATGTATGCCATACCCTCTACCAGGACCCCCTCCCACCCCAACTGCCCAGGAAGTCTCCCACAGCCCATGACCTCACTGCTTGCCAGAGCTCAGTCCGCAGCAGGTTAGGCACAGAAAACAGGCTCAGAGAGATGAGGGGCCAGGGCCAAGGCCACACAGCAAGGATAGCAAGGATGCAGAGGAACCGGGGCCCAGGCCCAGCTCCGCCTGACCGAGAGTCCCAGAGAACGAGGATGCTGCCCAGGCCCCTGGGTCCCCAGACCTGGCACAACCAGGGCCTGGTATGCCCTGGGTAAGGAAGGGCCCTCATCTTCCACCAGAGCTAGGGGAGGGGCAGCTGGCTGTGTGGGCTGAGGGGCCCAAAGAGGAACGGGGAGGGTGAGGGGCTGGGGACTCAAGGCCAGGCGGCCATCTCACATAAATCAACCCCAATGGGAGCAAAGAAAAAGGAGTAAAACCGAACGTCCTCGGAAATTCCTTTAGTGTTCAGCTGTCCATGAAAACAGGATAAAGTGGCTTCCTCTGTCTGTGCTCCAGCCGGGCAGGGTGGAGGCGCTGAGCTCAGGCCAGGACTCCTGAGTCAGGACAGGGGTGGGGCTGGGCTCAGAGCTGGGGAAGGGGCTCCAGCGTTGCTACTTGAGGGTATCCAGGTAGGTGCAGACCTGGGAGAAGACACTGTCCACAGAGCCTTCGGCGTTGACCTGCGGGGAAACTGGCGGTGAGCAGAGACACGCTGGGGAGGGCTGGGCGGACCCCACAGAGGACAGCCCCTCCCACAGAGGCCAGGCCTGCCTCTGGCGCCCAGCCACGTGGACGGCAGCCCCTCATCAAACCAGTGGGGAAGCCAAGGCCCAGGGAGGACGGCTGGCCCAAGGTCACTGCAATTTGAGGCCAGACCAGGCAAAAGCCCAGGCTTCCTAGTACTCCCTCAGGCCTGCAGGGGGCGCACCTTGCGTACAATGCCACGTTTCTCATAAAAGGCGATGACAGGTTCTGTGGCCTTGTAGTAGGTATCCAGCCGTTTCTTGATGGTCTCCTCATTGTCGTCCACACGCCCACTGGTCTGTCCGCGCTTCAGCAGCCGCTGGGTCATGGTCTCGGGGCCTGCGTCCACATACAGCAGCAGTGTGGGCTGTCCAATCTGTGGGCGGGGCACCAGTCACAGGGGCCCCCTTCCTGCCCTCCCTGGGGCCACCTCCTCCCCACCTCCCCACCACCGGGGCTACCAAGGCAGCCTGACAGACCCTCCTCAAACCAACGTGCCCTGCCACTCTCCTGCTCAAACGTCTTCCGTGGCTCCCTGCTGCCCTCAGGAGAAAGTCCTAGCTCCTTTCCTGACCAGGAGGGCCTGCGCTGACTCTGGTCTAGGCTGGCTCTCATCAGCTTCCTCGTATGCTGGGCCTTTGCTCGTGCCAGGGACCTCCCAGCACCCTTCCCTCAACACCAAGTGCTCACCTTCACACTTGAGCTCAAACCTCATTCCTCCTGGGCAGCCTTCCCGCATGCCACCCCCACCGCCATCCCCAGGCCCCTGGGACATGCTCTTCCAGTCCCCTTTACTCCTGCCTTCAGCACCTCTCAGAAGGACCTCTGGTGGTTTACTTAACATCCCTCTCCCCAGCCTGGCCTGCAGCCCGTGAGGGCAAAGGACATCTGCTTTCCACCGGCAGGGCTGGATAAGGACTTGACAAAGGAACCACGCTGAGGGAAGGGGTAAGAGGCACTTGAGCTCTGGGAGGTTCTGAAAATGTCACTGTCATTGGAAGGAGTGTTTCATCCCCAGGAAGACTTGGAAGGGAGAGAAGGAATTAGGTTGATGCGTCTTCTTTTGGTGAGGACCTGGCGCCCCCTGGTGTTCAGAGTCAAAAAGATCAGGCGCCAGACCCCTGAGGGCCACAGCAGGGCTGGGCCCTGCGTGGAGCCCGTGTCCACACCAGCCCCAGGAGGGATGAGAATTTCCATTAACCCCATTTTCCAGACGTGGCCCTGAGGGTCAGAACGGATGTCACGTAGCTGGTGCCTAAGTCCACGTGTCCCAGTCTGAAGGAAACCCAGGCAACCCCCATTTCATACGTGGGGAAAGATCAGGATAGACACTCTCCTGAGGTCTTGCACCACTTAGAGGGCCAGAAGTACAGTACCCTGCCTCTGGATGAGGCCCAAAGCTATGAAAGCCTAAAGACAGCCCCAGTCCCGCAGAGATGGGGAATAGGAATAGGTGTCCAGCCTCCCACCTGCTGGGACGCCCAGATCTCCCTGCAAGGCCTAGACAGAGTCCCTCTGCCAGGAAGCCCTCCCTGAACACCCACACACTTACTGGCCTCTCCCTCCTTGGCCCTTACAGTTTCATCCGTTTCCCCATGTGGCACGTGACACCAGTGGTATGGGTGTGGGTGCACACACACATGCCCGTACATGCGTGTGGGGGTGCGACGCCCTCACCCTGCAGACGGTTTTCCTGATGGGCACCCACTCCGGGCAGCTCAGAGACTTCATGCTCGAGGCCCACGCTCTCCAGCCAGACTCCCCGTGGGCCCCGGCAGAGGACCGGACTCTGCTCCCCGGCCTCCAAAGCCTCCAGCCGGGCCTGAACCTCCCTCTCCCGCATCATCCCAGTCGCCTGGTCCCAGCAGCCTCTGCTCCCTCCACGGGGGCCTGAGGGGCCTGGCCCGTCCAGCCCTGTCCATATCATTTCCTGCCCCTCTGGCCATGCGTTCACAGGCACCGAGCCCCACTTTTGAAGAGTGCGTTCCCTCTCACCCGCACGCTGTCGCACAAGGGAGCTGTGCCCTATCTGTCTCCATTTGGCAGATGGGAGCATTGAGGTTCAGAGAGGCAGAATGACAACCCAAGGCCTGAAGCAGTCCAGCTGGGACCTGAGGCCGGCCGGGCTCGTGAACTTCCCAGCCTGGTGCTTCCCATTCTTCAAGACTTTTTTTCTGGATTTCTAGAAAGGTCCAGAAAGTCTTCCATGGCTTCCCTCCTTACCCAACCCGTATTCCCCACAAAGTGTGTGTGTGTGTGTGTGTGTGTGTGTGTGTGTGTGTGTGTCTGTCCATCACAGCAGCCTCTGCCCGGCCATCCCCGGTCGCAACTCCTGAAGGCCATCCACCGGGCTGTGTCTTACCCGCTGCTCAAACTCTACCCCCTGCTGCACCTCCCGAGGGTAGCCGTCAATCAGGAAGCCTTTGGAAGTTTCTACTTTGGCCAACATGGCGTCTCGGAGCATGTCCAACACCGTTTCCTGCGGGCACAGCGAAAGAAGGAGGGGCCATGAGCCCCTCTTCCCCACCCTCCTGGGGGCCCAGGACGCACTGCCTTCGGCCCAAACACAGACATCCCAAACAAGCCTCCCCTCCAGGCCTTCCCTGAGCCGTGAAGGCTCGATGGATGGATCAAATCATTCATTCACTCATTCACTCAGAGTTACAGACTGAGCCCCTCCTCCCGGCCAGCTCCTGTGGGGGGCCCAGAGGACACAGCTGTGAACAAAGCAGACCTTCCCTGCCACCAGGAAACTCGCAGTGTGTTGATTTGTCAGTTTCCAAGCCTGACGCAGGCCGTGTGGACAAAGAAGGGGGGGGCTACGGGAGTACAGAGTTAGGGGTCTTAGCCCAAACCTGAGGATTCAGGGAGGCCTGGAAACTGAGGAGGGAAAAGCACTCCAGGCAGGAAGCAGTACGATGAGTTTGAAGGGACAGAAAGGCCAGGGCGGTAGGAGGATAAAGGGGTCTGTAGGGCAGGGTCCTGGAGGCTCCTGGAAGATTCTGGAAGGAATTTTGTGCCAAGGGCAATGGGGGCCCCCAAAAGGGTTCAGAGCCAGGGAAGGCCATGGTCAGGCTATCCAGTGCGTTGTGGGCTTTGCGGCTGTTGTCCCCTCAGGACCGCCATCACCCCCGCCCCCACCCCACTGGGGCCCACTCACCAGTGGCACCAGCTGTCCCTTCTCCATGATTTCCGACAGCATCTTGCCCCTGGCCGAGCCCGAGCTGACCTCAGCCCGAAGGAGGTCCCCGGTGGAGAGGTGGGTGTAGCCGTACTTCTGGACAATCTTCTCACACTGGGTGCCCTTCCCTGAGCCAGGCCCTCCTGCAAGCGCCCACCCATTCAGAAGCCCTGAGAAACACGGTCCCCCAGAGGGACAGGGTCTGCCCGGGTCACCCATCGAAGGAGGGGCAGAGCCCAGGGTGCAGCCCTAGGCCCCGGCTCCCACCAGGGCCTGCACAGATGTCCCCTGCTAGTGCCTCGCCCGCCTGCCTGGACTCACCCACCACAAAGATGATCTTGGCCTTTTTCAGTTTCTCTGTGGGAGAGAAAGGGGAGCGGAGCTCAGCCACTAGCTTGACAAAGAGCCAGAGGTACCTGTGGAGTCCCAGGCCTGTGCTGGGTCCGAGGCAGAGGGTCGGACACAGCCCAGCGGGTGAGGGGAGAGCGGGACCGGCCGAGACAAAGGCCGGGAGGCTACAGGCACAGGCCTTAAGGGTGACTCTGAGGGGCTCGTGTCACCCCAGTCCCTGTGGGTGGCTGGACAGCGGGTCACCTCTGGCCCTAGCGTCTTCCTCGCTGCGGGGGTTTGTCGAGGAGCAGCAGGCACCCATGGTCCCGTTTTGCTGTGTCCCCTACCCTTCCCCTCCCAGGCCCTGGGTCCGCCCATTGCCCGCCTTCCCTGGGCGGTCCGAATGTGGAGCTGGCAACCACAACATATGTTGCCCTGGAGACAGTTGCCGGGGAAGAGGGCTGCGGTGGGCACATGGAACCCTTGCCCGAAGAGAGACGCCAGCTTACATTCCAACCTCTGCTTCAACCATCCTTGGAACTCAGCAAGACCGCAGCCCCACCGAAAGAGGGAAACTGAGGCCTAGCAAGGCAGGGGCCTGCTCTAGGGCTGCCAGAACCCGAACAGCAACCCGGGCCTCTCTCAGGCTGCTGGCCTTCCCTCCTCCGGGGAAGCAGGACCTCGCTTTGAGGCCTCAGGAAAGAAATCCCCACCCCTTTCTGGTTCTCTGTTCCTGTCCCAAAGTGGAGGTGAGCTCCGAAGTTCCCAGAGGGCCCCCCAGCCAAGGGGCTGGAGCCCAGAGGAGCTGGCAGGAGGACGACTCGTCCCGTGGCTGCCTGCCACCTGGCTGCTGTGTGACAGGCACAGGCCTGGGTGTGGGTGGAGGCAACAGCCCAGTAGCAGCTGACACGCAGAGCCACAGGGGCAGAAGGGTGACCACTAGTTCCAGGCAGCAGCAGCCAGTCCTGCTGGGCTCCTTTAAGAACTGCCCAGGCCGAGGCTCAAAGCCAGGGATGGGAGGGGTGGCGCAGCCAGGAGACAGGCCAGCTGGGCTCTCTGCCCATGCCTCCTTCCGAGTCCGGCCCAGAGGAGCCTGGAGGGCCCAAGACATCCTCAGGAGCCATTCCCACTGGACAATGGGGAAACCGAGGCCCTGAGAGGGGCATCTGCACCCTGGACCTCTCCACGGGGCGGCCTCCCCTCACCAGTGCCCACCGTCTCCATAAAGAGGCAGGGGTTCCGCTCTAAAAATACCAGCCGTGGAGGTGAGCTGTGGGGCCCTCAGGAGCCTCGGGGAGGCCTCATGGCTTCTAAAATTAATCTTGCAACTGGAACATCCCAGGAGAGGCCCGAGGAGGGTGCTGGGAGCTCCCGGGCGCATCCTGTCTGGCAGCCCCAGAGCCCCTCCCAGAGCGTCCCCCCCAGGGCACACCCCCTTCACAGGCAGGCACACTGAGGCCCCAGCAGTGCGCAGGAGAGAGGAACCTCCGTACCTTCCATCCTGCCGAGGTCCGGGGTGTGGAGTCAGCACTCTGCAAGACAAGGCACAGGGGAAGGAGGGTGAGCGAGCTCTCCGCACCCTGCCAGGCCCCGGCTTGCCCCTCCGAGGGGCCGCTGGGTGCAGGGAAGGCCCAGGAGTCTGCGTGAGCTTGGGAGGTCGTCTTCTTCAGTGTGCTTCCTTGGCCTCACCTGTCACAAAGGGCAGCAGCCCCCTCCCGCCACGGAGGGGCATAAGCAGGGACTCCAGTAACTGCGGAGCCGCTCTCCTGGCAGAAAACAGAGCTCAGTCCTGTGTCTGCCTGACGCGACACCTTGACAACACTCCCCAGGGCGGGAGGAAAGGCGCCAGGAGGCGGGAGCAGCAGCGGCAGGAGCTGCGTGTGTCCTCATCTCTGATGGGGTTTGGGAGAGGCAGCTCAGACGTCTGCAGGGAGGAAGCTGCGTTCATGCGGACGCGGCCCTGTGATTTCAGAGGAGGGGTTCCCAGGCTCCCCCCCTGCCCCCCGCTCCCCGCCAAGGCCCAACTTCTACCCTCCATGTGGCCCATCCCCTCAGCCCCCTGAAGGACCTTGCTCCACTACCCTCCCTCCTCCCCAGCATGTAAATCAACCCCAAACCCTCCTGGGACCCCACTCTACTGCCACAGCCCCCAGGGGCCTCCCTCAAACTCCCCTTTCCATCCATCAGTCTTTACAGAGTCGCTGCCCGTACGCCTTCGACCTCCGTCCACCAGCCCTCTCCAGGGCCACCTGCACCCATCACCGCCACTCGCACCTAACGTTTGACCCTTGGCCACCATTCCTCCTGCTTGGGACCCTCACCCCAGACCCCTACTCCACCCTCTCACTATTAACTTCAGGTTCCCAGGACCCTCCATCCGTGCCCAGCCAGCCCAGGCCTCTCTATCCAGCTCCATGAATCTACGGCCCCCCGAGCAGGCTGGAGGCCCTGCAGACCCTGAACGGCCCTTCCTGTGTCCCTAGCTAGAGGCCTGTCTCAGACCCACCTCCATCCTGCACGAGCACATCCCAACCCTCTTGCTCCTAAACCTCCCTCTTCCTTGGCCACTTCCTCATGGCCACTTCCTTGCTCCAAGCAGGGGTGGTGGGGGCGCCTACCCACCTCATACTCTTCCAGGCCATCTGCAGGACACATCAGTTGCCTGCTTAAAACCTTTCCATGTGTGGCCCCCTCAGCTCCCAAGATAAAGCCTGCCCACCCCCACCCCCATCCCAACACCCTCTGCAGCTTTATCAGCTGCCACTTGAACTGCTGGGAGCTCCCTCATCCACCATGGCATGTCCCACCTCCAGGCCCCAGCTCAAGGTTGCACCCAAGGTCTGGATGCCTTCCCTCAAGGTGTTACTGTTTAGGACTCAATTCAGTTCTCCTTCAGGAAGCCTTCCTGGGTTCTGCCCTCCACTCCTACACTGCCAAGTGCCTCCTCTGAACTTCCCCTGGTGTCACGCAAGCCACACTGTATTGGAACACTCTGCTGTAGTGCAGGCCCGTGTCCCCACCAGACAGGGCCTAGCCCGGAGCTGATCCTAGTGCTGGGGGCCTCACGCCATCCTTGAAGCTGTCTTAGGAGGGAACTGAGGCTTGAAGGAGAGAGACTTGTTCCAGGGCCTGGCTGCAGTCAGACCTAGGGCTGCATTTTCTGCTGATCTGGGCCCAGCACCCAGTAGGTCCTTAAGCAGCTGCTTGTGGGGCATGAGTTATAGACTCTTTCCTGCTGAGTATGCTTAAGGAAGGGCAGTAGCTGCCAATACTGCTTAGCAGCTGGTAGGGCAGGGGGAGGGTCCCCAGGCCAGGAACAGCCTGCAGTGACCAGAGGAGTAGCCTGGACCCCACTCTGCCCCACCCTCTCCCAGTGACCTAAGCCCCACTGTCCTGCTGGCACCTGCCACCTCCTTGGTCCAAAATAACCTGGGTTGTGAGGAGGCCTCACAGAGGCCAGGGGTCCGGGATGGAGTTAGGTTACGGGCTCAGCAACCAGGCCTTATAAGGCCCCTGGATCAGGGCTTCAGTGACTCAGTATAACTGGGTGGTCTGCCGAGGGGTGTGAGGAGCTAAGGCCCGAGGGACAGAGGCTGAACCTCAATCACTATGCAAGGCCGGAGCAAGACCCCGGTCTCCCATCTCCTGACCAAGGGCAGCCTTTTCACTGGCTGGCAACCAACTGGGGTTCAAATCCCAAGTCCATCACTTGGCTGTATGACCTTGGGCAGCTGGTATCCCCTCTCTGGGTCTACACCCTCAGGCACCTACAGCCCCAGACCATGGGTGAAGAGTCCTGGGGTGGGTAGCTGAGCAGTGCTCGGGGAAGGCCGTGCGCAGCCTGCAGGGCCCCTGCCCTTTCAGAGGGCGGAGGCAGGGGGCCAAACACCCAGGGGGCCTCCTGTCCCCCCAGGTACTCAAAATGATGCAACAGGATAGCTCCTCCAATCACATGGCCTGCCCCGCCCAGGCCCTTCAGTGCAGGGAGTCAGGCCACAGCACCCCCTCCCAGGGCCCCAGCTGGGACAAGCCAAGGGCAGGAACCTGGAGCCCCAGGAGTACCGGCTAGGACAAAGGGGTGACTGTGTAAGAGGATGGGAGGGACTGCAACACACACACACACACCCACAAAGGCGCACAGAGTGCGGCACAAACGCCCAGAGTGGAGCTGGGGAGCACAGACAGGCAAGCACACACAGATCACAACCATGGACACGCACAGAGCCACACAAATCCCAAGGATACCCTGGCACCGGGCGCGCGCGCCCGAGCGCGCCCGCCCGCCCACACACACACACACACACACACACACACACTCACACTCTCTCTCTCTCTCTCTCTCTCTCTCCCCCCGCCCCCCTCCCCAGGTGCGTGCGGCTTCCCCGCTCCAGCAGAGGCGCTCCTGTCCTGAGCACACACACAGGCGCACACTGACCTGAGGGTCGGGTGCAGGTGGGCGCTGGGGCCAGTGCGTGCCCTGCCCGTCCTGGCCAGCCACCCGCCCCGCAAAGGCGACTATTTATAAGGCTGTCAGCAGCGCGTGGCATGCCGGGAGCCGGCTCCGTGTGGCAGGAGGGAGGGAGGAGGAAGGGAGAGCAGACGGGGAAGGGAGGGGGCTGGACCAGAGCGGAGCCCTGATGGGAAACCAGAGCGAGACTGGGGTCCTGCGCGCGCAGACGGCCCTTTACCGTCCCCGGAGGGGTTTGCACTCCTGCATTACCTCCGCTGCGCCCACATCACTCCAGGGGGACAGGACCAGCCTTCCCATGTGGCAGCTGGGGAAACCGAGGCCCAGAGAGGAGAGGCTCTTTGACAAAATCCCACAGGAGATTGGTGGCAGGGAGAGGCCAGACCGGGGACAGAGAGGACTCAGGCATGGACTCTGGGGATGCCGAGGATGGCCAGGCCAGTCCCCCTGCCCATCCTCGGATCCTGCCCAGAGGCCACTGCGCCATCCTCCATCTGGAATTCCTCCTCCCTTTCCAGAAGGGGTTCCAAGAACTCCTCTCCCCCAGCAGGTGGTGGTGTAGAAGATTGTACCTAACCAGCCCTGCCCCGTGGAGCTGCCAGGCAGCTCTCAGTGAGGTGAGCCTGAGGAGGTGGGACATTCTGAAAGCTGCACCCAGATGGGGGTCCGATGTCCTGATAAGAAGAACAGCTCGCAGTGACGAGCACTCACCGTGCCAGGTGCTGGGCAGAAAGAGCACTGGTCTCAGACCATGTCTGTGAATCCTCACACATGGAGGAACGTGAGGTTCATGCCTGTCAACTAGCTTGCCTGAGGTCCTCTGGTGAAAGTGATGTGTGTAACCATGGAGACCAACATAGCAGCAGGAGGTGCTCAATAATGGAGCAGAGACCAGGACCATGCACCTTCAGAACTCATGCATTTGACCACTAAACCATGTCACTACCTTGAAGGCAGCAGCCCCAGATGGTGGGGTGGGTTAAATTTAGAATGTGTTGTGTAGGCACTAGGGAGCCATGGAAGGTGTTTGAGCAAGAGAGTGAGACTATCCAGAGAGTGCGACCACTTTAGGTGGGTAGTTTCTCAGCAACAACAGCAGCCTGGACACCGGGAGGCCTCGATCTAGTCTCAGCTCCGCCGCTTGTGATACCAGACAAGGTCCTTACTCCTTGAGACCTTAGCCTCCCCATCTGTGGGAGGGGTGGGTGCTGGGTCAAAGGGTCTGCCTTAGAAATTGCTTGAAAGGCCCTCTCTAAGGCTGTAAGTGTCTGTGCGCCTTGGCAAGATCTGTGGGGAAAGCAAACGGATGAAGTCAATACAAATTTTGTGTGTGCCCTTTACCTCCAGGAACCCCACACGTGGGCACCAAATGAGCACAGGATGGTTCTCCAGTGCCAGCGGGGACTGACTGACAGGAAGGGCCGTGGGGCAGCCAGGTGGGGGTGGGGAGGCGGTGACAGCCTAGAGTGGGCATGAGGGAGGAAGCCCGGGGTCTGTGTGGCTGGAGGCAGGGCGGGGGGCGCGTGAGAGAAACAGGCAAAAAGACCAGTCGCACCAGTCTTTTATTGTATTTATTTATTTTTTAATCCTCACCTGAGTACCTGCGTAGAGAGGGAGACGGAGGGAGGGAGGGAGAGACACATCAAACAGTTGCCTGTCAAACAGGCCCGGTCGGGAATCGAACCTTTGACCTTTCGGTTTATGGGCTGGCGCTCCAACCCACTGGGCTGCACGGGCCGGGGCTGCTGCACCAGCTTCTCCCACCTTCAGCATTTCTAAACACGCAAGGACGTGCGTGTAAAATCTACTCCTCGGTATCTTTTCTTTGCATTTCAACATCTCTGAAATGGTCTTGGAATCAAATTGATGGCATCTCAAAGACGTAATGAAGCAGAACCAAGAGGGTGGCTGCGGGCACACGGTCCCCCAGGTGGAGGTGGGGATCTTTCTTAAAGGCTTCCCCGTGCTATTCTTTTAAATACAACAAGCGTCTATTGCTTTACATATAAAACACTTTTGCCACGATGTACCTCGAGGACAACATGCTAAGTGAAATAAGCCAGTCACAAAGAGACAAGGGCTGTGTGACTCCACTCACACGAGGCATCTGAAGTAGCCAAATTCACAGGAAAAGCAAGCGGGGTGGTGGCCACCAGGGGCTGAGGGGCAGGGGGACACGAGGGCTGTCGTTCAATGAGGGTAGAGTTTCAGATCTGCAAAATGAAAAACAAGTTCTACAGATCTGTCCCATAACAACGCACAGCTACTTAATGGCACTGGCCCGCACACTTAAAAAAGGTTAACTGGTGAATCTGATGTGTTCTTCTAGCACAATAAAAAATAATAAGTTCAAAAATTACAAAAATTCCCCGGCTGGGCGGCTCACTTGATTGGAGTGTCAGCCCACGCACCAAAAGATTTCGGGTTTGACCCCTGGTCAGGGCGCCTATGGGAACAACCGATCGATGTTTCTCTATGTAAATCAATAAATATATCCTTCAGTGAGGATTGAAAGAAGAAATAAATAAAATTATAAAGTAGAAATTCTAAAAACGGGAGGGAAACCTATTTTAAGTACTTGTTTTCATTATTTCATTTGCATATGACCTATAAATTTCCCACCAAGCCTGGAATATAGAAGTTTCAGGATTTTTTTTCCCTCAGCCCTAACCTAAAGAAAGAAAAAAAGGAGGGAGAGAAGAAGAGAGGCCGGGGGGAGGAAGGAGGGAGGGAAGGAAGAGAGAAGGAAAGAGGAGGGGAAACATTGCATGGAGGAAAAATCTAGATTATACCCTAGACTGGTAACAGGGAATAGGACTGGGCAACGCCTCTTTTTATCTTATGCCATTTGTATGGTTTAAGTTATAACATAAAAATACATATATCTAAAAACATAACCACATAAAATAAAACCAATTAAAAAAACATTTTAAAAATATTCTGGTTGAAAAAAGAATCCCCAGACTTGAACACGAGCCAGCATCGGAGACTGAATCTGGGACAGCCTCGCTCTGAGGTTCCAGCCCGCGCTGAGGGCTGCCTGGGTGGGGCCTGGCTGCGCTGCTCAGCATCCTCGGGATGCAGCTCGGGGGGGGGGGGGGGGGGCGCTGCTCTGGGAAGAACACGCTGGGTTTGCAGCTGGTGGGAGGTACCTCCAACCCCAAGGAGGGGTGGGGGGCTCACAGGGGAGAGAGGGATACACAGGCATGCACGGAGGACCTGAACCCTAAATGAGATCTTGGCCATGGCGGGGAGCAGGTGAAGATCTCAGAGCAAAAAAAGGACCGTGATGATGTGGTAACTTGGATGATGAGTGTACCAGTCTCTGTGGGTTCCTTCTGAGGGGGTGAGAGTGGGTGGGGTTGGGGACTAGACCCCAGGCCTCTTACCTTCAGCATGCTCCATTGAAGTACTGCCTCCTCATGCTAGACCAAACTTTCCCAGGGTCTAGCAATCCACCCCCCGCAATCCACCTTCTCATGACGCACTGCTGGGTCTCCGTTCATGCCTGCCAGTGGACAGGCAGATTCCCAGAAGCCTTTGCACAGGGCTGGAGTGTGCCGTACTCCATACTCCCATCTCCATGCAGGGCCTTAGGCTCCCTACAAAATGACTTTGCGAGCAGTCCCCGTCCCTTTGACATGCCCATCACCACCATTACTGTGTCCAGTGGGCCCGGTGGCAGCCCAGCCTCCTGCCTGTCCTGGGCTGTCCAAGCAGGATGACCTCTCCAAGCAGGAGGGATTGAGCCTTGCCCCCTTCATCTGGCCCCAAGCAGCCTCATCTCCCACTGTTGCCACCTCCACGCCTACTGAGAGAGGCTGTGGGTCCCAACACTGGGCTACTGTCCAGGCCATTCTTCCCCCCTGACATTCCCTCCCTCTTCAGTTGCACCTACTACAGAGCAAGGCATGCAGCTACTCACCAGGAAAATGTATACGTGAATTGAGAAACAAACACGGTGCGGCCTTCCCTGCTCCCAGCTCCGTGGCCCCCCCATCCGGGCTGGCCCAGTGCCCAGGGAGAGCTCTTTCCTGGTCCCCAGCAGGCCGCCTGCCCTTGTCGCACACAGTCGTCCTTTGTTAGGCCTCTGCTCCCAAGGGTATCTTATCTGCCTAAACAGGTTGTAATCTCCCAGAGTCGCGACCCCCTTCCTCCTGCCAACCTGGGGTTGTAAACAAGGCCTTTTACTCAACTCCAGCTCAACGCGCCCCTCCCAGGGCTGCAGCCCTGCCTGACTCCTGCCTGCCTGGCCCTGCAGGGAATTTTGGCTCCCTGCCCTCAGCACCCCCAGGCCCTAGAGCCAACCTCTGACCCCACCATTTGTCCTCTCCCCCTGAATCCTGCCCTTGCTTCCTCTCCCGTTCTCCCCCGTCCCCCAACTGCTTTCTATGACAGAGATGCCATTCTGTGCCCCCAAAGCTCTTGTCCCAGCCTCTGCAGGACTCTTCCTCATCTTCCAGGTCTCAGAAGAAAGTCACCGACTCAAAAGCCCCTCTCGCAGCACCTGTATCATTGTCTTTGTAGCCCTTCCTTCCTTCCTATGGTGGCCTGACTGGGACAGAACCTGTTACGGGGCCTCACCCCTCCCTAGAACCTAAGCTCCTTGACAACAGTGTGTGGTCCTGAAACTGGGGCTCTGAGAGGGGAAGTGACTTGCCCAAGGTCACAGAAGCAGGGGAAGGCAGGACTGGAAAAGCCAGATGGGCCTGGCTTGAGAACTCCACACCTCCCCAACCCCCGGAGCTGCCAGCTCTCCACCCGAGCTGCAAAATGCATGACTCACTGGCCAGCTGAAAAAGCTGGCCACCCTGCTTGTGTATGGATGGGCTCCTATCCTGGAGGGTGCGGGCGCTGTCCCACAGAGGCCCAAAGCCCTGGACCAGAGTGGGCCCAGCTCGATCCATCGGAAGACGCAGGAGCTGGAGCTGGAACTTAGGTGCATTTATTCCTGTACAAATCATTACAAAACCAAGTCTGAGGGAGCCACCAGACCCCTACCCCAGTGTGCAATGGCTTGCTGCTGGCCTCCTCCTCCTCTACCCGGCCCCTCCCATCCACAGCCTCCTCCAGGAAGCCCTCTGGTCTTCCCTTCCAGGCTCCAGAGGAGCAGGGGGCAAACCCACCCCCTGAGGCCTAGTCATAAAGTGCCTGATATAAAGTGAGGAGGGACAGAACCCAAGCAACACAGCTCCCAGCCCCCTAGAGCTTTTCCAGGCCCAGCAGGAGGGAGATTCTTGGATGATTCCAGCAGCTGCAGACAAAGGGGCTGCTTGAAACCTCAGTTTGGCTGGGGTTCCCCCTTTGTAGAGGGGAGCTCCCCTTTGGAGGAGCCTTTGGGGTCTCTCCCACTCAGCCCCAAAGGCTCCACCAACAGGTGGAAAGCCTCATTGCTGGACAACAGAAAAGGGGGCCTGGCTCTTTAAGAGCCAAGCTAATGGCAGCTGGGCCATTCCTATCAGAGTTCCCCAGACCTGGGGGAGTTTGCGCAAAAATACCCTCACCTCCAGGAGGAGGCAGGGGAGGGAACCCTAGACCCCTAGAGAGCTGAGACGCCCCCAGCAAGGGATAGTCGCTGCAGGGGTCCAGTATTACGGGGGGCAGACCCAAGGCAGCCAGTGGGGAAGGTGTGAGGGGGTTGAAAACTCCACCTTAGAACCTGACATGGGCAGAAAGGTGCCAGAGAGGGGGACAAGGGATCTGTCCAAGGCCACTCAGGGCAGAGCCAACACCCAGACACTGCCCCCCAACTTTGGAAACCCCTCAAGCCCACAAATGCCCCGGCCTGGCCTCCAGAGAGCTCCCACCCCCTATGCAACCTCTCTTTCTGGCTCTGGGAAGTGAGGGGTAACACGGAGTTCCCAGGTCCTTGGAACAGGACCCCATTGTCCCGGACAACAGGGAATGATTTGGGAACCATCCCGGGGCTGTGAACCAAGGCCTCATGGGAAAGCACATGTCCTTGGCCTCAAATTACTCAGAAATACCCTGATTGACTGTGCTCAGACCCTGACTGGACAAGAAATCCCGACACCCCTGATTAACCACATAAAAGTCCAAATCCCTGATTGGCCAAGAGATATCCCCAGGCCCTGACTGGCTGGAGGATATACACCCTCTTCAAGGCCCTGATTGGCCAGAAGATACTCTGGCCAGCCTTGATTGGCCAGGAGATGGCTGGCCGAGAGCCACTTCTCCTGTGACCCTGGTGAGGGCCCCCAGGCAGGGCGGCCTAGGTCCACGAGGGATGGGAAAAGGTGATCCCGTACAGCTGGGCCCAGGACGAGAAGACCCTCTTCTCCGTGATGAAGCGGTGGTGGTTGCCCTTGCGGCTGTGTTCGTTCTGGATGTAGGTGACACACTCGTCCGGCCCCTTGGGCTCATAGTAGTGGTAGGGCGTGCGCTGCAGGCGGGACCGCTGGCTGGGGCAGAGCAGACGGGGGCCGTGAGCCCAGGGTGGGTGTCGGCGGGGCCCTGGCCCTTTCCAGCCCCTGACCAGCTGCTGTAGGACCTTGATGGCAGAAATGCCTACCCCTCCCTGGGCCTCAGTGTTCCACTATTAACTTTTTTTAAGAGCAGTACACCTTTTCCTGTCCCCAAGGCAGAGTAGGGCAGAGGTAAGGACTGTGGGCTCTGCAGGCCCCACTCTTTACTGTCTGTGGGACCTTTGGCCACTCACAGAACAACTTCCTCAGTTTTCCTCATCTATGAAATGGGGATAATAACATACCTGTCCCTTAGGATCACTGTGAGGAATGAATGAGATAATAAATAGTCATGCCTGAGACACAGTCCCCACTCAATAAACCACAACTGTGCCTCTTGGGCTTTTCATATAGTAATAGTAACAGTTATTACTAATACACAAACTCTGGACTCTGGCCCCTGAGGCAGCTCTGAGGAGCCCAGATCTCCGCAGGGCAGTCTGAATGCCACCAAACAGAGGCCCTGAAAGGCCACCCAGCCAAGGTTTCCAGGCCCCCAGCTCCATCCCAGGGCCAGGGACTAGGCGTTGTCCTGGGGGGGGGCTCACCTGCAGTAGTCGGGGGGGACCATGCCGTAGACGTGCACATGGTCACACAACTCCACCGCGATCACCATGGTGAACCAGCCTGTGCTCAACCACGAATGGGACTTCTCCCTGGGGGCAGAGAGGGAGCATGATGAGGGGGCATGCAGGCAGGGGTGGGGCAGGCAGGGAGGAACTGTCTACCGCCCCCCCAGTTTCACAGAATTCCCCCCACTTCAGTCACCTCTGTCCAGCCCACTGGGGAAGCATGGGTTTGCTGGCAGAGGGCTTGTCTGGGCAGAGGTGAGGGGTGCGGAGAGAGCTCCTTTGAGGGTGAGAGTAGGAAAAGGGCATGCCGGGAATAAACTCTCGCGGAGACGGGTCACACCGGAGCAGGCAGGGGGTGACCGCGACCACAGAGCATGCTGGAAGCGGCTGTGCCCAGGCTAGAAGCGAACTCCTACGGAGCGACATATCAGAGACAGTCGTGCTGGGAGAGACAGGCTCAGAGCAAGGCATGGGAAGAGCGGCTGAGAGCCTAGAGCCGTGCCGCCCACTGTAGCGGCCGCGGGCAGCACGGGCATGAGCACCTGGCACGGGGTTGAGCTGTGGTGTCAGTGTAGATGGAACACACTCTGGATCTCGTGGAGTGTGGAAAAAGAATGCAGAACATGTCACTGATCGTTTTTTTTTTTTTTTTTTTAATGAGGTTAAGTTCTTTTATTTATTTATTTATTTTTAAAGATTTTATTTATTTATGTTTAGAGAGAGGGGAGGAAGAGAGAAACATCAATGTGTGGTTGCCTTTCACATGGCCCCCACTGGGGACCTGGCCTGCAACCCGGGCATGTGCCCTGACTAGGAATCGAACCTGCAACACTTTGGTTCGCAGCCCATGCTCAATCCACTGAGCTACACCAGCCAGGGCTGATCGTTTTTTTTTATATTGATTACATGTTGAACTGAAAATAGCTGGGATATATTTGGTTGAAGGTGGTTCTTTAAAAAGTTTAATAGAAAAGAAACCTCGCAAAAGACTGACCGAAAAAGAAGAGAGAAAAGACACAAATTACCAATGTCAAGGATAAAAGACAGCATCTCATCACAGACCACGTAACTATCACATGACTAAGGAAACCACAAAAAACTACGTACGCAAAAACTTAGATGAAATGGGCCGATTTCTTGAACACTGCAAACCCCCAACACTCACCCACGGTGAAGCGATGACCTGAATACCCTGTAACTATTAAGGAGAGTGAATCCACAGTTCCAAATCTTCTGGAAAACACTCTGCAAGCCCAGATAGTTTCACCGGCAAATGCTACCACACATTTAAAGAAAAAAATAACACCAATTCTATATGATCTCTTTCAGAAAACAGAAGAAGAAACACTTCCCAGTTCACTTTGCGAGGCCAGCATTACCCTGATAGCAAAACCAGGCAAAGGGGACAAAACAAACTACACACCACTGTCTCTCACAGGCACAGGCACAAAATCCTCAAAGTGCCAGCAAGTCATACCCATCAATACAAAAAATAACAATACACCACAACCAACTGGAGTTTATTGCAGAAGTACAAGGCTAACTCACCATTTAGAAATCAATCAAGATAATCCACCATATTAATAGTCTTTAAAAAACCACATATTAATTGAGACAGGAAAACATTGGATAAAATGCAATGTCCAGTACAGATAAAAACTCTTAGTAAACTAAGAAGCAAAGGGAATTTCCTCAACCTGATACGGGGAAGCTGCAAAAACCTATAGCTAGCCTCATATTTAATGATGAAAGACTGAACGCTTCCCTCCTGAGACCGGGACCAAGGCAAGGAGGTCTACTCCTGCCACTTCCAATACAATTCCACATTGTACTGAAAGTTCCTAGCCAGTGCAATAAGGCAAGAAACAGAAATGAGGCATAAAGGAATAAAACTGTCCTTCTTTGCACATCCTTGCATAACCATCTGTGCAGAAAAATCCTAAAGAATCTACCAAAATCTCCTAGAACCAAAAAGTCAATTTAGCAGGATTACAAGATATAAGGTCACTACACAAAAATCATATCTCTAAATACCAGCGATGAATGATTGGGAACCAAAAACTACCATTTACAATAGCTCTAAAACTTTAAATATTTAGGTATAAATCAAACATGTATAAGATCCATATGTTGGACACATTGAGTTAATAAAATATATTAAAAATAATTTCATCTGTTTCTCTTTACTCTTTTAATGCGGCTACTATAAAAACTTAAAATTACGTATGTGGCTTGCATTCTATTTCCATTGGAGGGCACGGGCCTACCTTTTCCAGAGCAGGGCTGGAAATGACCTGCACTTCAGGCTGGGAGCCAACCGCACGCTTACAGCGAGAGGTGCCAGGAGGTACGCTAGAGGGAGCTCTCCTAGAAAGATGCTCGAAATGACTGGGCAACCTTAGAGCAGAGCATGCTGGGAGCCCTCCTCTCAGAGCAATGCATGCTGGGAGGAAGCCCCCCAGGGAAGATGAGGCCATGCAGTGCATGTTGGAAATGACTCGTGCTAAAAGCTGGACATGAAGAGTACTCCCCCAGGAGACCTAACCAGAGGTTGGCATGTGGCCACAGCCTCAAAGTAGTGCATGCTGGGAGCAACAGGCCCACTGCGCAGAACATGCTGAAGAGCCCAGGGCTGGCCGGAGGGGGCAGGCGGGAGGCTGGTACCTGTCCTTGCCTGTCTCACCCCGGAAGAGGTCGTCGAATTGGCGCATGCGGCCGGGAGAGACGGCGTAGGCCTCCATGTTGGGGAACACCAGGCCTGCCCTCTGGATGACCCGCACAAGGCTGCCCTGGGGCTTCTGCATCTTGTTCGGGGGGCCCCAGAAGATGAATACGGTTTCGGGGGTCCGGTTGACGAACTCCTGGGGCCTCCGCAGCACACGGAAGACACTGGAATGGGCCACCACGCGGAAAGTGGTCTTGTTGCCCACATCTGCCGAGTAGCCCGTGGTGGGCGCGTCATTCATGCGGATTGTGCACTCGGCCCGTTCAATCTCGGGACCCAGCTTGGTGCCCAGCAGGTGGCTGGAGCTGGTGATAACCACACACTGGTGGCACCGGGAAGGCAGCGTCTGGGGGGACAAGGAAAGTCAACACTGTCACAGTCACTTGTGGCGGGCTTTGTGCTCTGTCCATTCAGGCCTCCAAGAGGCCAAAATAATTCTGTCCATTTTGTTTATTTCTAAGGTTTCATATACTTATTTTTAGAGAGGGGGAAGGGCAGGAGAAAAAGAGGGACAGAAACATCAGTGTGTGGTTGCCTCTCGTATGCCCCCAACTGGGGACCTGGCCCGCAGCCCAGGCATGTGCCCCGACTAGGAATTGGACCGGCGACCTTTTGGTTCGCAGGCTGGCACTTAATCCACTGAGCCACACCAGTCAGGGCTAAGTGTGCCCATTTTAAAGACAGAGAAACTGAAGCCCATGTGTTCAATGTTCCACAAATATTTACAGTAAGCAGGCTAATGGTCAAGTGCCCAGGACAGAGCGATGAGCAAGAGACTCCACTCCTGCCTTCGAGAACTCACGGTCAGGGAGACACGAACAAGTAAAAGATAAAATAACGCTGGCGGCGAGTAAACTGTGCTAGAAGAGAATGCAATGGGGGCAGGAGCCGGGGCTATTTTTGTGTTGTCCAGTACCTCGGGGTCCTTCCAAACCCTGTGTGGACTCCCCAGCAGAGACAGAAATCAGTGACAACCAGAGATCTTTCCAAAGATTTCTGACTAAGGAGATGGTAGGATTTTAGCACGAAGGGTGGGATCTTGGAAAGAACTGAGGCCCACACTGGGGCAGAGCACTTGTCCAAGGTCACACAACAAAAAGGGGGCTGAAGGCACTGGGAGCCAGGGCCTTGACTCCTGGGGCCACCCTTTCCTTTAGGAGGGATGGAGACAGTGGAGAGAAAAAAACAAGGGAGCAGTGGTGGAGGGCAATGGGGAGGATCAGGCACCAGGCAGCTCCCCAAAGTGGCTGCCCTACCTTGTTGCCAAGAATGGGGACATAGCCATCAGTGATGCTCCACTTCTTGAGGTTGATGGGCCGGCGACTGAGGCCTCGCAGGGAGCCATAGTGGAAGACCTCATTGGCGCTGTTGGAGCTGTAGAGGATGAGGATGGTGATGAGAGCGAAGAGGATCACGAACACTGCTGACCGCTGCTCCTGGAGAGGGGAGAGGCTGGTGAGGGCCCAGTGGCTGTGTGGACTTGGCGCCCCACCTCATGACCACCTACAACCCCTGGCTAACTCCTGCTTCGGATCCCAAACCAGTCCAGACACGACCTCCTCCAGGAAGGCCTCCTCCCTCCGTCTGAGCACCGATCACACCACCATGAGTTCTGGGGCGGGGACTGGGTCAGCCCTGCTCCCCACCATTATCCCAGCTCTCAGGGTGGGTGAGGACTGGAGCACAAAAGGTTCTCAGAGGCGGGTCGCTGGACTGGACTGTATGTGGGCGCCAGAAGGGTGCCTCCTGCAGGTGGAAGGATGGCTGGGAACCTGGAGGGTGTGGATCTGCTCAGGAATTGCGCCACCATGTGGCTGACAGGGCAGGAAAGTGACACCCCAATTGCCCACAGGGATGTGTGGGCACAGCATCTGCGAGGCTAGCTGAGACCCGGTGCTGAGCTGGTTATCCATGTACTGTCTCTCAGCTCCAAGTTCACCCCCCCTTTTTTTAAAGATTTAATTTATTTTGAGAGAGGGGAAGGAAGGGAGAAAGAGAGGGAGAGAAACATCGATGTGCGAGAGATACATCGGTTGCCTCTTGCTCACCCCCAACCAGGGTCTTGGCCCGCAACCCAGGCATGTGCCCTGACTGGGAATCAAACCGGCGATCTTTCAGTTTGTAGGCTGGCCCTCAATCCACTGAGCCACACCGGCCAGGGTCCAAGTTCACTCTTTTTGCCAGCTCTGCAGAAATGGATCTGGACCCTTTACTTGTTTTTCCTTACCAGCTAACTGCATATTAGGCTTTGTCAGTACAGAGCGTGGGAGACGCTGCGGAAGGCAAGGCCTTCGCTTCCCGACTCTGGTGGGCTTTTGCATCTGGCTCTGGGGCACTCGCTCCCACAGTGCACGTGGCTTCTTCAGCACATGCTCGACTCCAGCGCCCAGTGGCCAGCAGCCAGCTGCACTCAGCAGATTCCTCCAGCGCCCACCCTCAGGCAGTTCTGGAGCACAGTGCCTCAGGTTCCTGCTGTGATCGCAACTTCTCCCGAGTTGAGCTCAGCCAGGACACTCAACCACCTGCAGCAACCAGCTACCCTCAGCTTCCCTCCCTGGAGCAGTTCTGTATGGAGGGCGGGTGCCTCTGAGGATTTATCTCCTGAAACAGCCTTCCCTGTGGCCCAGAGGGTGGATTTATAGCTGCTTTCACCAGTACAGCACCGCACTGAGTTCTCTGCTTTCCAGTGGACCAAGCCATGCCCTCTCCAGCAAGGCCTAGGTCTCTGACCTGCTGCTCCTTATACCTGCGATTCCCTCATTCCTTAGAGTTCCAGTCCCTCTGTACTCCAAAGCCAGACTGTCATTAATAACTCTTTACATTAAACTTTCCCTGTTCAAATTATTGTGTGGTTTCTCTCTGCCAACGGGACCCAGACTGATACACCCACATCACCCAGCTCCCAACCCTCAGGCTCTGCCAAGGCTGTACTGCCGTGGATTCTAGGAAGCGGGAGTGCAGGACGAGGTATATAGCAGGTGCTCAGGAAAGCATGAATGCGTGGATGATGGCGAACCCTGACATCTTCAGAGTGATGCTCACAGCATTCCGTCATCTTGGACCGACTTCTGCCCCCTCCTCCAGACTCCCACTCACCTCTGCCTCCCCACCCCACCCTCCCTGCACAGCACTTTGCCTTCTTGGACCCGGGACCAGGGAGGCAGGAGCTTGCCCAAAGCCACACAGATCAGTTGTACAGCAGGGCTCCAGCCAGGGCCTCCCAGGCACCAGCTGCTTCTCAGCAAGGAAGGGAGACTTAAGGCTTGGGTCAGAGGCTGGTCCATAGAAGCTCATCTCACTGAAGGAAGTAAAAGGCTGAGATAAGGACCAGAAATGAAGGAGGACTTACTTTGTTGCTACTCATCTCTCTCTGGCATCTGCTGAGGGGCAGGGGCCAGCGTCCTGCAGGTGGCCCAGGGGGCAGGGATGTGGGCTTACACCTGCAAGTCACAGAAAGGGTTATGGTCTGTGTGCCCTCCCAAAGGTCCAGCTTGTCAAAGGCTCAGCCCTCCCCACCCCTGCCAGCTCTCCTCCCACCCATGACTGCAAGGCTCAGGGCTGTATATTTTGCAGATGGAGACACGGAGGCCCAGAAAGGGCAGAAAACCGAGGTCACAGGGCCAGGTGGTGGCAGAACCCTTATTCTCTCCCTGCCCCTTGCTCTCTTCCCCTTGGCGCTCTCAGCAGGGGCTACCCCACACCCTGGCTCTTCTAGGCAGCTGGTTCCCATGCTGGGGGGCCTGCCCCCCACCCAGCAGGAACCCCATTCCCACTGCTCCTCGAAACCCTGCTTTAGGTCCCTGTGGCCTTGGAATAAAGCAACATTCTTTGTAGGTCCCCAACCTTCTCTGTACCTGCACCCTTCCAGGTCTTGCACAAAATGTCTGAAAAACCTGCCTTCCTGCACCCTGCTCACGCCCACTCATCCTTCAAACCTGCGGGGGGCCAGGAACTTCCCCACAGTGTCACCTCCCCACAAGGCTGAGAGCTCCCACAGGTCCTCACCACATTTTCCGCTGTGCCTCCTGGAGATGGGCACAGGAGGCTGGCCGAATGATTTCAGTAATTTCCGAGTAAGATCTTAGGGGTTAAGGGCAAACAGTCTCATCTCTCAATTGGCTATAATCACAGCCCCACCCTCAGAGGGTGTGAGGGATCCTCAGGGGACCATGCAGCCTGATGTGGCCCCGGACAGCCCTTCCTACCCTAGCCCCAGTGGCCTCGCTGTGAGAGGACAAGCCCAGATCTGCTCCAGGCTCCCCAACCAGCACCCATCCTCCCAGGACCCGGCTCCTGTCCGGATCTCAGTTTCCCCACCTGTCAAATGGAAACAAGCACTGATGTCCAGCCGCCTCCAGCAGATTCAAGCCCAGAGGGCACTAAGGTTGGGAGAGCGCAAAGGGAGAAGCTGGGGCCGGGGTCTTCCCAGCTCTGTCCTCCCTTCCAGTGGCCTCCCGGCTCCCGCTACCATCTCCGCCCCCTGACCAAGCTGCTGTTTACTCCTACACTGCCACCGGGAATAGCCAGAGAACCTCAGGCCAAAGAAGGCTTCCCCCATATGCTGCTCTTGACTGGTTAGGTCCTGACTCCGCCCACTACCCAGGCTGGTCCCCTCTCTTTCCGAGCCCCGCCCCCTGCCTCCCAACCAGGTTTCAGATTGCGCCCTGGCCCTCACAGCCAGCCCGGGAGGCCCCAGGACTCTCACCGGGTACAGATCCGAAACTGAGGCTCATCACAAGGGAAGAGTGGCCTGTCTTTGGACGCAGAGCCCATCAGAGCAAATGACAAGAGTCCCGAATTCCAGGATCGCCCCCATCAGTCCTGTCGCCTCTGGCATTCCAGGCCCTTGCCGGTCCAGCTGGGCCAGCAGCCGCTTTGAGCTGAGCCTCCGTCCTCACTACCCTTTCCTCCAGATGCCCCTCGCTCCAGACACTCTGGCGCACTCCAGTTCCCAGGCCCACCCCCAACTTTCCCACCTTTGCCTGAGCGGTGCCCTCAGCCAGGACCAGGGTCCCCCTTGTCAGTCCCGTCACAGTCCTGCTCTTGAGAAGGCCATGGTCAGTGCAGCATCTCAGGTTCAAGTGCGAATCCTGGTTCCACCACTTACTGGCTGAGGGGCCTTGGGCAAGCCGTGGACCTCTCTCAGCCTCAGTTTCCTCATCTGTGAAACGGGAGAAATGAGAGTAGGTAACTTCAGGGGAGGCTGGAAGGATTCGAGCCCGTCTGGCGAGGAAGGCACAGGGTCTGCCGGTGCTAGGTCAGTGCCAGCAGCTGTTAGTCTTGCCGTTATTCACCGTTCAAGGCCTGCCTCGTGGAGTTTGCCAGCGAAACATTCCCTCCTCCTCCGACCTCTAGCCCAGCAACTTCACTCCTATCAGAAATGTGTGCGGGAGCCAACTAAGCATCACCCACTCACTCAATCTTCCTGGCAACACTGCATGGTAGGGGCTCTTACTCCCCATTTCACAGATGAGGAGACTGAGGTTCAGAGAGGCAAAGTGCCTTGCAGGGCTGTCCAGAGCCTGCTGGGGAGACTCGTTTGTAGGGAGCAGCCCAGGGCTGAGGTTAATGGGATCTCCCTCAAGGATACCCCAGGAATGGGTACCCCAAGGCTACTCTGGAATGGGCCAGAGGCCCCAAGCGTGTGCCCACCTCCTGGCCTGGCCCACGAGGCAGGCCTGCTGGGAAGTGACTGGCTCAGGCTGGGGAGACCGCAGCCCAGAGCACTGGGCCGGGGGTGTGGAGTCATGCCCGAAGCCGGCCCTGCAGTTGGGCTGAGTGCGCGAGATAAGGGGAGGGCGGCACGCCTTGCCTTCTGTTTGGGGGCTTTGCCTCTCCCAGCCCGGTAAGTCCTCCTGCAGGGTCGGGACGCCCCCACGAGCGGCGTGGGAGGAAGCCTCCAGGGGGAAGGGGGAGGGGGTACCTAATTCCCAAATGGGGGTCGCCGAGCCTGTGGGTCCGCTTGGGGTGGGGGCCGCTCAACCTCTGCATCCCCACTGCGCTGACCCCACCAACTCCCGCACTCCGGAGGTCCGGAGTCCCAGCCCCAGCTGGGAAAAAAATAGGAGGTAGGAGAGCGGCCAGGTCCCCGAGCTCCAATGGTGTCGACAGAGGCAGAAGGCCCCCGCGAACCCCTCGACAGCCCTTGGGCACGAGGACCGGGATCTCAGGTCCCGGTTGCCTAAAGAGTGGGTCTAGGGCAGCCACTGGGGCACCCACATCATCGCTCCCCATCCCCGGAGGCTCCCAACCTCCCCCCCGGGGCTCAGGCAGCGCCCCAACCCCCGCTGCCCGCCCCCGCGCGGCGCCTGCTCACCTCCCCCGGGGAGCGCCCGGCCCCCCGTGGCCCCTGAACCCCCTCACATGGTGCCGGGAGCTGAGAGCTGGGTCCGTGCTGCCCCGGCCGCCCAGGCCCCGCCACAGCCCTGGCCCGCCGGGTCCTAGCGCCGCAGCTCCCAGCTCCGGCCCAGGCCTGGGAGGCGGGCGGAGCCTGGGGGCGGGTACCGCGGCTGGCTGGCTCCGCCCCCCGGCTGTGCCGGGAAGGGGTTGGGGGTAGGGGGTAGGGGCAAGTGACCCTGGGCTAGGGCCACTCGAGGGGCACATTTACTCCTCTGGGCCCTGTCGTGGCAATAAAAATAACAGCCTTCCAGAGCCCTTCGGTGTGGATCATGCCCGCTTCTATCTCGCTTCATTGTCACCACGACCGGCATGGGGAAACTGAGTCCCAGAGCACGCTGCGCTTGGAATCACTTGAGTTTTCCCCTGGGCACCCCGACCCAGACCCTCCAGAGCCCTGCACCCAGCGTTACTCAGTCTCCCTGAGTAAACTCAGGATCCGCCTCAGATTCAAGTCCAGCTCTGCCTTTTCTAGCTGCGTGGCCTTGGCACATCACTTACCTTTCCCCTGCCCGCCTCTGGAATTAAAAATGTTATTGACTTCTTACTATTTTCGGGGTATTCATCATATCATTTTACGGGACGGTGAAAAATAACCAGGAGCCATGATAGGGGCCTGGTGAAATAAACAAAGGTCCAGCCCTGCTAAATAAACCGAATGAGGCGGCTCAGCATGTACTGCAGAGTCTGCCAGGATATTTACAGGATGTTGAAGTGAGCAAAGCAAGTTGAAGAATGGCATCTCTATAATCCCTTTGGAAAACGAAGATATGAAAATGTGCGTTCCCTTCATAAGTATGGGCCCTGGAG
Organism: Glossophaga mutica; assembly: GCA_039655065.1. Lineage (NCBI taxonomy): Eukaryota > Metazoa > Chordata > Mammalia > Chiroptera > Phyllostomidae > Glossophaga > Glossophaga mutica. Next base: position 213,162,970 of record CM077305.1, read on the forward strand.
AAGTTTTTGAACATGTACACGACGAAATTCAAAGCAGCCTCACTTGAAAAACTACTTACCTGGAAACAGCCCACTTATTGACAGAAGAATGGAATTTCCTTACATGATGGTATGTTTACAGCGTGGAATATTAAATAGCAGGGGGAAATGAGCTAGAATTACAAGGATGAATCTTAAAGACATAAGGAGTGAAAAAGGCAAGTCTCAGAAGACAAATGAACAACGTGATATATTGTTTGTGTGTATTAAAGGCAGTAGGCGACCTCTCATAGCCAGGGACAAAAAATAGCTTCCGTCTATCAGAGCGATTCAGGTATTTTAAAAGATAGGAAAAAAAGGAAAGGTAAATGAAAATAAGAAAATACCTTTTGCCTACCATGGTGATTAAAGTGTTAATAGAGGTTATTTCTGGAATGATGAGACTGTGGGCTGCTTTTTTTCTCTTTTGGCTTAACTGTATTTTCCAAAAATTTTAAGATAATGGTTACACAATGTTTTTACATTTAAAAATTTATTTTTTGCCCTTGCTGGCGTGGTTCAGTGGATTGAGTGCCAGCCTGCAAACCAAAACATCGCCTGTTGGATTCCCAGTCAGGGCACATGCCTGGGTTGTAGGCCAGGTCCCCAGTAGGGGGTGCTGGAGAGACAACCACACACTGATGTTTTTCTCCCTCTTTCTCCTCCTCTTCCCCTCTTTCTGAAAATAAATAAATAAAATCTTTAATTTTTTTAATTTTTAAAAAAGAATTGATTTATTTATATACTTTTTAAGACTTTATTTGTTTTTAGAGAAAGGGGAAGGGATGGAGAAAGAGAGAGAGAGGGAGAAGCATCAATGTGCAAGAGATACATTAATCATTTGCCTCTCGTACATCCCCAACTGGGGAACCTGGCTCACAACCCAGGTATGTGCCCTGACTAGGACTCGAACCAGCAGCCTTTCAGTTCACAGTCTGGCATTCAGTCTACTGAGCCACACCAGCCAGGACTAAAAATTTATTTTTAACTTATCAAAAAGAAACTGCATATATAACGTGATTCCTTTAAAAGATATATAACTGTCAATGCATGTATGTTTGTAAATGCACACAGAGAGTGTCTAGAAGAATCTACAAAGACTACTGGCAGTAGTCTCCTCTGGGGAGTGGACGCCAGGTGGAACAGGTGGGTGCTACCTTGACTTTTTGCTTCATAAACTTCCAGGTTGTTTGCACTGGACTAATTGAATAAGTTAACACCACTTTGTTTTTAATTAAAACAAAAGGGGGTGGGGCAGTGGGGAGGGCCAAGGTGTTGAGGGGAGAGACCTGGTTCTTCTTGCTGACGCATGTAAAGAATTACGTATCAGCAAATCTTGTAGTATGTGATCAGTTTATTAGTGGCCCATTCCCAGGAATAAGAACAGGACTGGGTAGAATAGGGGGTGAAAGGCAAAGTTTCAGGGCAAAGCAGGATGACAAAAGCAAGAGCGGCTGAAGACCAGGGTGGCAAGCCGCTGGGCAGCCTGAGGTTGGGTGGCCAGAGGCCCAAGAGCCAAGAGCACCCTGAGCCCCATAGAGAGAGAGAGAGAGAGAGAGAGAGACCTTTGTTCTCAGGACTTATATAGTTGGTGGGATAGGAGGAACAAAAGTTACATATTGATTAACGGGTACATGTGGTGCCAGCTTTCCTGGGGGAATGTGACTACCCAAACTTAGGTATGTGTGGGGGTCTGTTAGCCCCAATCCATATTATCTTGCTCCAGACCCCATTTGTTCATTTTGTTGTAAAACAAATACATGACAGGAGGCAGTTAATTAAAATTGGAGTGCTTTCCAAGGTTATTTATGGGCTCTTTCTGTAAGCTTCAGGGACTCCCTCATAAAACAGATAGTGACCAGAGGTAGGCAATTAACCAAAGCTGTTTTATGGGCTCTTTCTTTGCGTACTGGGGACCCTCTCCCGCATTCCAGGCCTTGGGATGAAAGCACAGTTTCAAGGTTTCTTTCACAGATAGTGGAAACGCTACATAGAATTTCAAGGACTTCCCTTCTTTCTTGCTAACATAGTGTTTCCTGTGATGTTGGGACACCTGGCAATATTATCAGACCAGGCTCAGGACTGCTGAGTTAGTGTGTGAGACATGTCTTCCTCTTCCTCCCTGCCTCGGTTTACTGTTTATTCTACTTAATTGGTAAAAGATGTTTCCTGGCAACCAGGGTGCTAAATGCTGGCCAGTAACAGTATCGCAGTCCCAGAGTTCTTCCTATGCTGTCTCCTGCCTCAAAGGGTGGATTCAAGACTTCCTGCCCCTCTGGTATCCATTTCCATCTGCTTCCTGCACCCCAGCCCCATGCCCACCCCTTGGCCCTCCTTGGCCGTCTGCCAGCATGTTCAACCACAGAGCAGGGGCCACCAAGCAGGAAGCCTGACGAACCGGATCGCTGGGGCTCAGAAAAGGGGAGCCCTTTGCCAGAGGTCACCCAGCAGGTTGGAAGCTGCACTAGGGTGGGCCATCCTGTCCCCAGCCCTTCTTCCTGACCCAGGCCAATGCTCTCTGGAAATAAGGCTGCAGCAGCCCAGCTCCTGGACCAAATCCTGGCCTGCAGCTCCCCACTCAGGCCTGCGATGTCTCTGGGGCCCAGGCTTACTCCAGGAGGCTCTGCCATGGGGGTTGGCTTACTTTTCCTGGGCCCTGAGGAACAGAGTGAGAAATTAAATGGAGTCACTCTAGCTAAGCTGCTAAATCACTAAATTCGAGCAGGTTGAGGTATGAGGAAATGATTCTATTCTTGTTTTACTGGGAATTTAAACTTTGAAAAGTCCCAGGCCTCCATCAATGCCTGTTTATTCATCAAACCTCCAGATAACCCTCTGAGTACGCCCTGAAGGGCTAAGGAAAGGAGGGCCGCAGTGTCCAGATCACGTGACATCCTGTATCCTGAGCGGCAGTCATGGAGGGTTACCACCTGGCTCCAATCCAGAGGCTAAGAATGCAGAAGCGATTCTTCCCAAGAACGTCCTTTTTACTGTAAGAACCCTCAGCTTTTCTTTCTTCTCTGGAACATTCTGGGTATTGCCTGTCTTTCCAGTTTGCAAGCCCTAAGACTCTGGAATAAATGTTTATCGTTTATTTCTCACCAAAGCCTCCAAACTCTTTTTGAGTTCCTGCAACAGCTTCAAGAACAATAACAACCACTTCAATAATCATGAGGATACCAACAGGTCCGCCCCAGCCAGTGTGGCTCTGTTGGTTGGAGCCTCATCCTGTAAACAGAAAGGTCTACGTACCTAAGGTGAGGGTTTGGTCCCCAGCCAGGGAGCATATGGGAGGAAACCCATCGATATTTCTCTCTCACATCCATGTTTTTCTCCCTCTCCTTCTCCCTCCCTTCCCCTCTCTCTAGAATCAATTAAAAAAGTTTTTTAAAGAAAAAGAAAAAAAGCTTGAAAAACAACAGCTCCCATGTGTCATGTGCTTTCTCCTGTGAGAAGCTCTTTACACACTCACTGAATCCTTAAAATAAACTGAGATGTTACCCCCACTCTCCAGAGGGAGAGGTGAGGCTCAGAGTACACACAGGTGCCTGAGCTGAATAACCACAAGCCATTCTGCTCCAGAGCCCGGAATCTGCCCACACGCATGCCAGAGACTTAACGGATGAGGGGCTGTGGCCAATCCTGGTGCTCCCCCGACCCCTGAGCGCCCCCATGTGGTCTGGGGGAGATAGCCTCTGCTTCAGCCCCCTGGGTGGGGATCCTGGGTGTGACCTTCTTCCCGGCCTCTTAGCAATCTTTGCAATGTTAGACTCCTGGAAAGAGTCCTCAGAGATCTCCTCGCCTGCCACCCCAGCTCCCAATTTACAGAGACTGAAACCAGGGCCCACAGAGGGGAGAGGACTTGCCCCAAACTCCCCAGGGGTCCTGGGCAGAGCCAGGGTGGGAGCCAGGCCGGTGGACTCCAGCCTCTCTCCCTCTGGGCAAGAAGGAGCCCCGGGGATGGGCATCTGAAGAGGCCGGTGAAAGCCGCAGGCAGGTTATGGCCGGCACACAGTAGCCGCTCATAAGCACTTGTTCCCGAGACCTGGGCAGTGGACCTGGAACCGGCAAGTACCTGGTTCTTCACGGCACAGACAGGAGTAGTCAGATTGGCTTAGGTGACCTGGACATGGGTGCCTGACCATACCTGCAAGAACCAACGTTCCTTTCCTCACCTGGCTAGAGGTTTGGCACGAGTTCCTGGCCCGGCCCCCAAGTTCCTTCCGAGGAGAGAGGCCCCTTAAGACACCCGTAGGCTGCGAGGCTCACCTGGCTTCCCCTCGGATCGCAGGAGGAGGTCCGAGCTGGGCTGCTGAGGGGAAAAGGGGCCAGGATGTGGACAGAGGCCCAAAGAGGGGCTGCACACCACGGTGCCCCCACAAAGAGGAGGCTCCGGCCCCAACTCACCCTTTCCCCCCCGCACGTGGCAGGAACTGCAGCGGCAGAGAGGAGGGTGCTCCGCGCGCCTCCGCCGGCCGGACCGGCCAGGCCAGCAGGAGCCGTCTTCAAGAAGTCTTCCTGGAGGAAGTGACTGGTGCACGGTTCCTACCAAGTCATAAGGCCCAGAAATTGGGGCCAACCCAGCAGGAAAAACACCCCTCCTGGGGGCAGGGCCACGACAGATGCACCTCTGTCACCGGGCCCCAGGGCGAAGCCAGCATATTCGTGGGGTCGGAGAGGGAGGAGGCGACCACCCAGGAGGGGTTGAGTTTGAGGCCCGTCAGGATCAGTGGGCCGCGGGCCGAGGAGCCCAGGATGAGGCTGCGCGGGGGAGAGCTAAGGGGCTGGAAGTCTTTTTATTTACTTACTTACTTATTGACTTTTAAGATTTTATTTATTTATAGAGAGGGGAAAGGAGGGAGAAAGAGGAGACACATGAATGTGTGGTTGCCTCTCACACGCCCCCTACTGGGGACCTGGCCCACCAGGCATGCGCCCTGACTGGTTCACAGGCCTGTGCTCTATCCACGGAGCCACGCCAGCTGTGTCCAGGGGGAGGCAGGGGTTGGGGGGCGGGGCAGCATAGCTGGGAAGTCTTCATGCCCATTTGTCACCACCAACCATGAATGACAGCTGGGTGAGCCAAGGTGACCCCATCCCCAGGGACAGGCATTTCACGGGTGCCATCTCTAAATCTGTATAATCCCATGAGGCAGGGATGGCGTTTTTACAGATGAGGAAACTGAGGCCCAGAAAGAGGCACTAATGTGCCAGGGTCCCACGGCAGGAAGCAGAGCCAGAAGGAGGCCAGGGTTGACTCCAGAGGCCTCCATCTGCACCCAGTTCTTCCACCAGCCCTCCCTCCGCCTGCCTGGCCACAGCCCCCCCTTCGGCCTGACACCTGCTCAGGGACACCACCTCGGCCAGGCCAGCTGCTGCGGCTCAGCTGCCAGCCTGCTCCCTCCCGCCACAGCGCTCCCTCCCCCCTCCCCTCAGGGCTCTCCTCCTCTCCCCTGCTTGCAGAACCTTGGGGGGGGGGGGCCTGACACTGGGGGCAGGGGCGGGGCACAGGGCACAACAGCCAGTGCTGTGGGCCAGATAACAGGTCTCTAGACTCTCAAGAAAAGGTCACCAGACTCCCTGGCACGACCAGCTTCATAATTTATGGGGTCTTGTGAAATGACAACGTACAGCTCCTCAAAACAAACAAACAAAAAAACCCCAGCCCTGGCTGGTGTGGCTCAGTGGACTGAGTGCCGCCTGCAAACCCAAAGTGTGCCGGGGTTGCTGGCCAGGTCCCCGGTTGGAGGCATGAGAGAAGCAACTGATGAATGTTTCTCTTCCTCTCTTTCTCCCTTACTTCCCTTCTAAAAACATTTTTTTAAATAAACTTATTAGAATTTTAAGCAACAGCAGAGCATTAAGCTAAGCAAGTGTAGGGTCCCTGGGGGGTAAAGGCACAGGTCACACACCCATGAAGTGGAGGGTTCCTGGACCTGGAAGCCAGAACCCCAGGGCTCCATCCCAGCTGAGGGCCTGAAGTCCGGGAACCTGGTCCCGAGTTAGTGGGTCTCCTGGTCTCCAGACAAAGGGAGGTGGAGGGAGGGTGGGGTGGCAAAGCCTGTGGGCCCATTCCAGTCCCTTGGTTCAGGGCCCACACAGTCAGGCTCAGCTCTCAGACCTGGGGCGCCACCCCGGCTCGGCCTCCTGGCTTCGCCAGATCTGTAAAGTGGGCTAACACAAGCCCCCTGCCAGGGTGGCCGCAGGCCCTGGCTATTTGCTGGTGGGTCGGCTTTTCCCACTTCACAGGTGAGGAAACTGAGGCTCAGAGAAGGCAAGCCTCCGGCCTGCCCCTTCTCCCAGCCTTCCTTTCTTGCAGTATAACCAACTCCGGAGTTCACAGGAAATTAGCCCTGGCCATTTTGGCTCGGTAGGTTGGAGCATTGTCCCGTGACCCAGAAGGTCACAGATTTGATGCGAGGTCAGGGCACATTCCTAGGTTTTAGGTTTGGTCCCTGGTCAGGGCACTGGAGGCAACTGATAGATGTTTCTCTCTCTCTTCCTTCCTTCCTTTCTCTCTAAAATCAATAAATATATTCTTGGATGTAGGAAATTTAACTGGCAAGGAATGCGACTCTGGACGAAAGATACGGGGTGGAGGAATTTCCTTCCCACCCTGAGCTATCTCTTCGGGGTCTAGGCTCTCTGACCTGGTTTTTAAAGGGGTGCAGGCTCTTGGGGAAGGAACACTCAGGCAGATGAAACGGATTAGGAGAGGGGCCCCAGGACGTGGCCTGCCTTCGGATCAACAGGTTGCAGGACCGTGGCAGGGAGAGCAGCCCTGATTCCCAGACACAACCACACTGGAGGCAGGGTTCCAGAAAACACAGTTTACCCGTACACTCGAGGCAGCCCTGGCAGTCACAGTTCCAATGCCCCTTTGCTCAACGAACCCCATGCTCTGGGCTGCCCCGGCCAGGGCCACCAGCTGAGGAAGTGCGGCACCAAAAGTGCCTGGAGGAGGAGTGTGGAGAGGAAGGACCAGGGCCGGTGCAACTTCGAAAGTTGCAAAGCTGGTGAGTGGGGGACCATCGGCCCTGGGGGCAAAGGCCGCTGGACAGACCCCGAGGTGGGATGAACCCCATTATTAAGATTCAGATTGCTCAGGGAGTAGGGATGGGAGGAGGGTACAAAGGTCACCATGCCCCACTCCCTCTTCAAGTCTGGAGGCCCACGATGGCCCTGAGTGTGCCCAGGGCAGGGCAGGAAGGAACCCTAGGTCCACCTGGCATGTGGCAAGGGCAGGATCCATAAAATAAATATTTTTGGTGGGGTGTGAATAGGACAGACGCCTGGCGAAGGCATTGTGGCCGGCTGGGCCGTGGGCTACTGGGCCCTCCAGGACGGGTGGGCGAACACGATGCGCCTCCTCTTGGCCCAGCGGGAGAACACCGCCTTCTCCGTGATGAAGCGGTGGGCGCTGTGCGGCGCCCGCTCATGTGCCAGGTACATCTGACACTCGTCCAGCCGGCCCTTCTCGAAGTAGTGGTAAGGCACTGAGGGGCGGTTCTTCTCCCTGCGGGGTGCGGGACAGGGACAGGTGTGGGGCACCAGAACTCTCCCACCTCCCGCCAGACCCTGTGCCGAACTCAGCCACCCTCACCAGGTACCACAGGCCCACGGAGTCCCGTTCCTGGTCTCAAAGGAGGCCAGAACAGGCAGAGACGGTGCAGGGCAGCTTCCCAAAGGCCAGGGTTCAAGTCCTGGCTCTGCCTCTTGCCAGCTGGTTGAGGATAGGCTAGAGACACATCCCATAAACCTCAATAACCCATCTGTAAATCGGGGGCGGTGATATCGACCTTCCGGGCTGAGTCCGTAGGTCAGAAAGATGAAGACTGCCCTGGCCAGGCAGCGCAGCTGGTAAGATCGTTGTCCCGCTCTGCCAAGGGTTCGGGTTAGATTCCCAGTCAGGGCGCATACAGGAAGCAACCCGTGAATGCATACATACGTGGACCAACATACTGTCTCTCTGCAAATCTCCCAGCAAATCAATTTTTTAAAAAAGGTGAATACCACAAAGTGCTTCGCTGGTGCTGGGCCCTGGCCAGGGGCCCGGGCAGAGGGCACACTGGCCCCTGCCACCTCGCCCACGCGCTCAACAGATACGCCCCAAAGAGAAGAGAGGGTGAAACACGGGACCCTCCGTGAACTTGACAGTTACCGCAGCATTGAAACATAACGTCAGAAGGAAAAACTTAGGTGTAGTATATCACTGACATGTAACTGGTCCCAATGTTGCAGTAAGTACTTCTGTAGCCTATTGTCTACGTGAACATTTCCGTAACCTTCCAAAGAAGGTACGATTATTTTCTCTCCTTCACAATAAGGAAACGAAGGTTCTGGGAGACTGTATGACTGGCCTAAGACTACATTGGCAGAGCAGAGATTGGCATCGAGCCTGTCCGAGAGGCTAAGCCTCTTCCCCCTGGGCACCAGCTCCAGGGACATCTGTGCTCCCGCTGCTGCCCACCCGGAGGCTAACACACCCTAAGCCCTGCAGCTCCCAGACCCCTGAGCATGAGACCCACGGCCCTCCCAGCCTCCCCAGGTCCCCTCCCGCCCGGGGCCAAGCCGCCTGACCTGCAGTAGCTGTCGCTGACCATCCCATAGACCACGATCTCCTCGCACAACTCCAGGGCGAGGATCATGGTGAACCAGCCGGTGCTGAGGAAGGAGCCCGACCGCCTCCTAGCAGGGAGGGGAGACAGAGTCAGCTGGGCTGCCACCCCCCCAACTCAGAGCGAGGGGCCTGTGGAGGCTCTAGCTTCAGCTGCTTCGAGGCATTGCACTGGTTACCCTCCCGGCCAAAAGCCACTCACCTTGACCCCTACTGGAGAGGGTCCTGGCGGAGGCTGAGGAGGGAACAGAGCCAGCCCAAGGCCAGCGGTGGCCGAGAGGTAGAGCTGGACACAAACCCAGGTCTGTTCGACTCCTCACCACCCGCAGGACCTGAGCAAACAGTGTGGGGGGCCTGGCCACACGCTCTCTGGATCCGAGGGACCAAGCCCGGGGAGGCAGCGGGAGGCGGCAGAGCAGTGGCTGAAAGGGGGACGGGGGGTTCCCTGGGGTCGAATGGTCTTTGATTCGAAGCCTGCACCTGCCCTGCGGTGTCGCGTTGTTTACGAACCTCTCTGAGCCTCACTGACCCACCTGTGGCGCGGGGGTCACTCCAGGTGGTTACGGGCGGGCACGCTGCCAGCCCGGCAGTCCCCCACGTCTCCGCACCTAACTCGAAACAGGGGGCTGCGTGCCACCCCAGGCCTCCACTCTCTCAGGACACCAGCCGTGGTCACTCTCCCGGCTGAGAGCCACTCACCTCCACCTCTACGGAAGAATGCATTCTACCAATTTGAGGTGGTTCATCCCCTCAAATTGGGCACCTCTCAGGCTCTGTGCTGGCCAGGAGCCTGCCACACTCAACGCTAACATTCTCAAAGGAGGAGGCAGCTGGGGGAGAACCGCTGAGAAGACGAGGAAACAAAGGAATGAAGAGTGTCAGGTGGGAGGCCATCATCAGAGGGGGTGGTCAGGGAGGGCTCCTCTGAGGAGGTGACATTCCGCCCAGGCCTGAATGGCAAGAAGGAGTCAGTCATGGGGAGGTTTAGGGGAAGAACACTCTAGGCGGAAGGAAGGAACGACGTATGCGTAGGCACGCAGGTGAGAACCAGTGTGGGTGTGAGGAAGGCTAGACGGCCGGGAAGGCTGGAGCCGGGCAGGCAGGGGCCGAATCGTACAAGGCCTGTGGGCCAGGGGAGGGGAGGCGGCGGGAGTCTGGACTTTATTCTCCACGTGAAGAGACGTTCCTGTAGGGTGGAGGGCAGGGCACTGCTGGGGCGAGTTCCCCGGGGTGACCGGAGCTCGGGCTGCAGCGGCAGCAGGGACACCAGCCAGGCGGGTGCTGCAAGGGCAGAGGAGGGTGGTGGCACCTGTCAGAGGTGCAAGACCCCAATGGATGTGGCAGGTGATGGCACGAGGGGAGCTGGGTGGAAAACTGGAGGCCAGCAGCTGTACCTCCCGAGCTGCGGGCCAAGCGAGGAGCCCGCGGGCGGGGGAGGGAGGCGGGGATACAACGAGATGTTGAATGCAGAGCGCTGAACCCAGGGCCTGGTGCGCGAGGGGGGCTGCTAGTGCTATAACCGTTCCTTTTATTTTCTGGAAGGGACTTCAGAGACCAGTTCGGATCTCAGAGCACCTGCTGCAGAGAGAGGGAAGGGCTTCCCCGACGCTGTGCCCACGCTGGTCAGCGCTCACAAGGCCCCAAAGCCCTCACCACCATTTGGGACCCTTGACCTTTGTGATAACGTGATGGATGAAATGACAGCCTCTCTGGTTCCTGCTCCCTTTGAGGGGGCAGGACCCCTCTGCCGCCACATCTGCTGACCCCCAGCCAGCAGGGAGACCCCAGCAGGCAGGCCAGCTCACCGGTTCTTGCCCGTCTCGTCCTGGAAGACCTGGTCGCAGTAGGCCATCATGCGCTCGGTGAAGGTGTACACCTGCAGGCCCGGGTACATCTTGGTGAGCTGCAGCAGCGTGCGGTAGGTGCGGCCGCCCAGAGCGCGGTCCATGTTCTTCCCCTGGCCCCACACCACGTAGAGCGTGTCACGGGCCTGCTGGAAATAGTGTGAGTAGTTGCGCAGCAGCAGCGGCACAGTCGTGTGCGAGATCACGCGCAGGGTGCTGCGCTGGCCCACATCCACCTCGAAACCCACGGTGGGCGCCTGGTTCATGCGCAGCACGCACTCAGCACCGTCGATCTGGGCACCCAGGCCCGAGCCCAGCATCTGGCCGGAGCTGGACACCACAGCACAGCTGCGGCAAGGCCCTCGGACCAGCGGCTGCAGGGGAAGAAGAGACAGAGAAAGAGAAAGGTGTGGGCACCTAACTTCTGCCCCCGCTCCTCCCCTGAGGTACACCTACGGACCTCACTAGACCCCTCCATCAACTCGAAGCACTTTATCAGCCCATTTTACAGATAAGAAAATTGAGGGCAGGTGGAGCTAGCCGCAGAGCTGAGGTTCTACATTAGCCACATTCACAGCCCTCGTCCCTTCTGCTGAGGCCCTACCAAGCCCTTTATCATGAAGTCTTCATTAGAGTTACAGGAGCAAATATTTGTAAAGCACTCAGAGCGGCGCCTGGCACAGGCTGGGTGTCATATACGTGTTGTTAAGTAAACAGAAACCTGGGCTCTTCAAAATCACTGAGGTCATTCCTTTGCCTGAGCCTCACCCAGGTGTCCACTTCAGGAAGTGAAAGCAGAGTCTTTAGTGCCCACGACGATGTTGGGACCCTGTGGTTTGAGCCTGAATCCTGGCTCTGCCCCTCCCTGGCTGTATGGCCTCGGGTGAGTCCCTTTGCCTCGCTGAGTCTCAATCCCCTCCTCTATAACATGGGGATGAAAATACCATCGACTTGACCAGGCTGTGAAGATTCCACTAAAAATGCCTGGAGAGATGACTTCTCCGCCTTTCGGCTGAGATCAGGTGTAGTGTTTGTTCTCACCAGTTTAAAAAATGCCTGGAGAGTCCCGGTGCAGAGGGCCCAGCCCCCACATCATTACCCTGCAAGAGGCGGAAGCTGAACCAACCAGCCTACAAATACTCACTCAGGACCAGGAGCCAAGTCTCCCAGAAAAAGACCTGTTCCCCACCCCAAGCCTTCGTGTCCTCCTGGGGGAAGGAGGGTTTACAAGGCCCTGTCAAGGCCATGGGACATTAATTCCAGCTAATAAAAGACACACTGTCACACTCCCCTCAGGGACATTTCCTATTTAACCTGTTGACTGAAGAACTCATAGGACCGTTCTCCAAATCCCAGCAATAATAGAGAACAAGGCTTCCTTCTGTCCTCAGTATGAACTTCTCATAACGACTGGCGTCCGTTCAGATCCAAGGTCACCGCCAGGACCCGGAGGTGTTCTGCTGGTCCTACACAAAGTCTTTAAAATATTTAAGCCTTAATTTATAAAAACCAGCCCTCTTAACAATCAAGACTTGGGACTTCCTGCTTCTCTTAACAAACGCAGAGACTCTGGCCACCCTGAGCCCACGTGCCCAGGGGCTCTGAGTGTCCGAAACGAACACTGGTCACCACCATGCAAGATGGGACCGGGTCCACTCAGCCCACCCCAGCATTTGTCCTGCCTGGCCGAACTTGTGGGGCGCTGGAGTCTGTGTGCCCCTTCACTGTTGTTTCTGCACCTTGGTCAAATGTTTAAACGGCACCTGTTCCGAACACTGTCCACGAATCACCCAGGTGAGCCTGCACAGCGACCCTACAGAGAGAGGAACTTCAACGACCCTCCTTTACAGATGGGGAGGCGACTGAGACTCGGAGAAACGAAGACCTGAAACAGGTCTCCTCCAACCCACGGCCCCTGAGCACACCCCGCTCTGACGACGCTCAGAGGACCGTCCAACTCAGCACCGGGAGCTGCCTGCGTCGGTTGTCAGCACGGGATGCTTCTGAGACACCGACCGCGGGGGCCGCTGAAATCGGGGTGAGGGGTGTAAAGCACTCTGAACCTCGCCCGGCAGGGCTGGCACGGGGAGGTGGGTGCCGCAGGGCAGGGGCACAGCTACCACGTCACCCTGGGCTCCAGCGTCCCTGTCTCCCCATGAGAGGGAGGGCCCTAGGCCGATGGCGGGTCTGGGTCATCTCTATTCCCAGCAGCAACCCGCACAAGGCAAGACACTTTCAAGTCACCACGTACACACTTGTGGAACGAATGGACTGTGAGTCAACAGTTAAATCTAAAGATGCACGCAATGCACCTACCACCAGGGTGTCACGTCCATCTCCCCCACTGGAATGGGAGCTCCAGGGGGCCAGCCACCCCCCTCCCCAGCACTCAGCCGACAGCGGCCAGGCAATATCTGTTGAATTAAAAACCCATTTCCGCCCTGACTGGTGTAGCTCAGTCGGTTGGGCATCATCCCACAGAATGAAAGGTCACTAGTTCGATTCCAGCCAGGGCACATGTGTGGGTTGCAGGCCAAGTCCCTGGCTGGGGGTGTGTGAGAGGCAACCGACAGATGTATCTCTCGCACATCAATGTTTCTCTCTCTCTCTTTCTCCCTTCCTTCTCCTCTCTAAAAATAAATAAATAGCCCTGGCGGGTGTAGCTCAGTGGATTGAGTGCTGGCCTGCAAACCGATGGCTTACTGGTTCAGTTCCCAGTCAGGGCACATGCTTGCGCTGTGGGCCAAGTTCCCACGTGAGAGGCGACTGATTGATGTAACTCTTGCATATCGATGTTTCTCTCCCTCTCTTTCTCCCTCCCTTCTCCTCTCTCTAAAAATCAATAAATACAATCTTTAAAACAAAACCAAACCCTTTTCCTCTTAGCACTCGGGGCTTAGAGAGGTGAACTCACTGTCCAATGATACCACACAGCTAGTAAGCAGAGGAGCCCAGCCCGGATCCAGGCTGACCCGGCATAAGCCCAGTTCCCACTATCCTCCAGAGAGCTGGGAGGGGCACCCCAGCATCTTTGGTCTGCCTGGCCAACTCACCTTCCCATCTGGCACTCTGCTATACCCACTGAAGTGCAGGGGCCCGGGCACGGTGGGCCTGGAGTTGGTGGAGACGTGGGGGCCCAGGCAGGAGACCAGGCAGAAGGGCAGGTAGGCCCAGCAGCAGAGCAGGATATAGGCAGCGGAGAAGCCCAAGGAGCACAGGATGATGAGCAGGAACCGACCCTGGGGAGAGAGCGGTCATGAGGTGGGAGTGCGGGTCACTGGGGCTCCTAGCAGCTTCTACAGGGGGCTGTACCCCAGCCTCATGGGCCCGAACTCCAGCTCAGTAGCTTGTAGAACATCAGCAGAATCTAAAGTCTCCTTCCTCTGGGCTGCCAGGCTCAGACTCCCGGAGGCTCTGGAGATGAGTCCTACATTCTAGAGAAAACCGTTTTGGGGTGAGGTGTGTCACTCGAGGCCACACGGCAGGAAAAGAGCAGGGCGAGTCATCAAGTCCAGGCTGCAGAGCCCATGCCCTTAACCAGAAGCCTGGGCGCCCTGTGCAGCCTTGGATGAGCCTTCCTCCCTCTTCGGGCCTTTTCCCTTCTCTACGAAATAGGGGCCAGCACACTCGCAGCTCGAACTTACAGTGGTGACAGCGCTCTGTGTCCTGTAAAGTGCTGTGCACGCGAGGACAGCAGGGTGCCCATCAGCAGGGCAACCAGCCCCCTTCAGACCCTGGACTGAGGCTGCCGGTATGCCCACCCCCGGCCCCCTAGCCAACTCAGCGACTCAGCGGCAGTCCGCCCAGCTGGGGATCACGATCCGAGCCAGCAGTCTGGGTGAGCAAGGGGGTCAAGAAGGGGATGTGAGGGAAGCACCATTCAAGAAATGGGTTCAGTAACCGAAAGGTGCTGTCCAGGGTCTCTGCTTCCAGAAACCACGTGCCAAAAGCCATGGTACTGAGAAGCCCTACTGGAGGGCTGGCCTTGCTGGCAGACTCTGTGGTGCCCCCACCAAGCTTTCAGGGAGGGGCAGTCTGGTTGGGGCAGGGTGTGTCACGACTCAGGGCTGCCATCCTGTGCTGGGCTACTCTGGTGACCACCTGTGCGTCTCTTGGCTCTAATTTTCTTCAAGCCTGTCGAGGCACAGGTCCCTCCTTCGGCCACGGTCAGAACCCACCAAGCAGCAGCTGGCTGGTGCTCTTTGAAAACCGCAGGTGGAAAAGCAGCTCCCTCCACCGCCCCCAGGCATAACCCAACAGGCACAACCTTTTCTGCCCCTAAACCATATCACTTCTAAAAATAAACGTGTGCATGGCCAGCTGGGGGGTGAAGTGGGGAAGTACAGCCCCTGAGGCCTCAGGCTCTGCCCGACACACAGCTCTCTGTGCACAAGGGACCCAGAGATCTCGGTGCAGGCAGTGGCGGTTGGCTCCCCTCACGCCCAGGGCTCGCTCCCACATCCAGGGGCTCCTGATTCAGGTCAAGAGCAGCTAAATTGAACTTTCACAGCGTAGCTCACTCCCAGGCAGGTGGCTCACCTGGGTGACCTCCCAGATGCTCGAAGGAGGTAGTAGTATTATCTCCATCGCAGGGGCGAGGGGCAAGGCACTGAAACCAGAGGGGGTACATCACCTGCCTGGGGCCACATAGCCTGCCAGATCAGAGCTGGACCTTGAGGCCAGGCTGCCCTTCTCCTCCAGCTCAGGAACAGTGGGATCAGAAGGGGCGGTCAGTCCTGGGGTGGGTGAGGCTACTGAGGCTGCTATGCCAGAAGCCACCTCCAAGTCCTCTGTGAGCTTTTCTTTCCCCCACTTACCTGAGCCTTCATGCTGTCGCTGCCACTCAGCAGCAAGAGGGCTGCTGTCTCCAGGGCTGGGAAGAAGGGGTGGGAGCCAGGCACCTGTCAAGACCCAGAAACTCAGAGCTGGGTCCCAGGCCTCAGAGGAAACTGAGGCAGGGAAGGGAGGGTACAGGCTGGGTCAAAGCAAATGGCTTCTGAATACAGAAGTCCCCAAAGTCCAAAAGCACTGGCCCTGGCCTTAAGGAGCTGGAACCCGTGACCTTTGGGAACTCTTCCACCAACCCAAATCCCATTGTGCAGAAGAGGAAGGAGAGGTAGAGAGGGGAAACCCTGGGCTCAAGGTCACCCATCAAGTCTGGGTCGGAAAGAACCAGGAGCCAGGAGCTCCGACTCCCACCCACCCTCCTACCTCACTACACGCGGGACACGCAGAGGCCTGGGGTGAGGGAGCAGGATTTCCGCCCCTCTCCGGGTTTCCACCCCCCCTCCCCCAGCCGGGAGCTAACCGGGCGGGCAAGGTGGGACGCGCCGACTGCTCTCGATCCGCCACTCGGAGCTCCATGGCCCGCGGACCGGGCGAGCCGGGCTGAAAGCTGGAGCCCCAGGGCACAAGCGGCGCCTAGCCACGGCTCCAGGAGGCTGGAAGCCGAATTTGCGCTGCCGGAGGCGGGAGCTAGGGCTGAGAACTTGGGGAGGAGAATGGTGTGGGTGGGGCCTGAGCGTCAGGGGAGGAGCCTGCGAGCGCAGCCTGCGCGGGTAAGGAGGGACTTGAACGGCCAGCAGCCTCCGGGTGAGGGCGGGGCCTGCGGGGCCGGAGGTGGGTCTCAGCCGCGGGTGGGGTCTGAGGAGTAGGAGTCTGAGCTCAGCATCCTAGTCCTTTTCTGTCCTTGTCATTTGTCTAAGATCCTCCCCAAAATAAACTAACAAACAAAATAGGAACACTCATGGATACAAAGAACAGACTGCCAGCTGTCAGAGGGGACGGAGTTGGGGGTCTGGGTGGAAAATAAATGCAATTAAAAAATAAAAATAAATAAAACACCCTCCTGCCCAGGTCAGGAGTGGGCGACCGCTAGTGGAAAGGCCCATCCTACAGGGTGTCAGAACTGCTCAGCCGTGGCTGCGGTCAGACTTGAGTTTCTCCATTTCTGAAATTGGAGGACTGGTAGGAAAATTAAACAGGAGCTTGGGGTCAGGAAGCCTGGAGTTTCAAGTTGGCTGACCTCTGAGCTTCACTTCCCAACAGATCCCTTCCCAAAGTGTCCTCCAAATCCAAGGCAACTCAGTCCAGGGCGTCTGCAAATGCTGAAATGTGTCCCATTCGGAGGTTCAGATGGGGTCCTTTGGAGACTTCAAACTCAAGTGCCTCCAGGGGTCGGAAAGGGCTGAAGGGGCAGATATGGTACATCAGGGAGGGGTAGGTCTCTGGTACAGCAGAAAGCATACTTTCTATCAAAAGTCGGGTTTTTTTAAGATTTTATTTATTTATTTATTTTCAGAGGGGAGGGTAGGAGAAAGAGGGAGAGAAACACCGATGTCCGAGAGAAACATCAGCTGGCCGCCTCTCGCACGCCCCCAGCTGGGGACCTGACCCACAACCCAGGCATGTGCCCCAAGTGGGAATTGAGCCAGCGACCTTTCGGTTTGCAAGCTGATGCTCAATTCACTGAGCCACACCAGCCAGGGCTAAAGTGTGTGTTTGTGTGTTTGTTTGTTTTGTACAAAATACTTCATGGGCCAGAAAGCTCATCTTACTGCCCCTACCACACCCACCACCCTCTGCAGGGCCCTGGCCTGGGAACCAGCCCGTTCTCCTGCTCAGGCCCGTTTCAGAGTCCAGGTTCCCGTTTCTCAGACGCTCTGGTGTGGGCACAACCTCAGGGCATTCGTGTTGGGCATCTGCACCCCCGCTCAGCAACTGCCCACACCTCCGCCGCCCCGGCGCAAAGCCAGTTCCCCTAAGCTGGGGCTCCAGGCCTCTGTGTGTCTCTCCATCCTGCTGAGGTGCCCCTGCCCCCGGGCCTCCTTTGAGCACAAACTTTGCTGGTCTCCTCTGCCCCACCCTGGGCCCACCTCAAGGGGAGTGGTCCAAGTCAGTCTCCCTCTGGGGCCCCTCATTCACACAAGGTGCGCGGCATACAGTGGGTGCCCAAACCAGGGCCCTTCGTCCTCCCCCAGGTCTTCATCCGTCAGGTTTCTGTTTTCACAGACACAGCCCCTAGGGGACTATGGTGAGACGTTCCCTATGGATTCGTTCGTCGCCCACTATGGCTGGTGAAGTGACGGTTCCTTCCCCAGAGAGGCAACTCCCTCCTTGCCAGGGCTACACCGAGACAGGGGCGTGCCCAAACCTCCCGGGCCCCTTGGTGCAGGCGCGGATGGATCTCACCTCTACAGTGTGCCTGGGGAAAGTCCCACAGTTCCAGAGGAAGCTGTTCAGTTTGGTTCTGGCCAAAGCCAAAACTCTCCTTCCCCTGCCCAAGGCCCTGCACGGTTTGAACTCCCGCCTCCCACTCAATCACCCCCCACTCGCCTGGGCCACCCTTCCAACTCCCGATCACACGGAGCTCATTTCTACTTCAGGGACTTTGCATTTGCTGCATCCTCTGCCTGGATTGCTCTAATCACATGGCCGGCTCCTTCTTGTCATTCAGCTCAAGCGTCACCTCCTCGCCAGCCAACCACTCTGCCCAACACGGCACTCTCATCCTTCCAGTCCCACCTTGATTCATCTTTTTCAAGTACTGTCACGCTCAGAAATCATCCTGTGTGGGATGGTTTTCTCACTTGTGGTCTACCCGCCTATTAGAGTCTGAGCTCCGTGCGGGCAGTCAGGCCAGCCGTGTCTTAAGGGCATTTCTAGCATCGGCACAGTGCCTGACGTGCAGGAGTTCTGCTGAATGTACAAGTTAGGAAAGCCAGGAGTCCCAGGCACCCTGAGGCCTTGGGCAAGTCATTTCCCTGTCCCGCCTCAGGCCATTGCCAGCGACCCCCCCCAGGGAGGGAGGTGCTGAGCCATCCTTATCTAGGAGTGCAGGACTCTGGGGCTCTGACTCAGCCCTGGGGACCCAGACCCCAGGTAAATGTGGAGCCCAACCCCAGCTCCCTGCTGTGCTACCCTACCTGGACCGTGCTTCCACCACCCACCCTTCTCCCAGGTGGGTGCTGAGCTGAGCACACCGGATGTCTCAACTGCCTGCTGAGTCAGAACCAGAAATTCTCCCAGACTTGTGTTAGCTCAGAAAGGTTGTCACCGAAGGTCACCCAGGTATCTAGGGGTGATGTCAATTACATATCTATATTTACATCTGTATCTGGATATCTGGATACAGGAAGCCACACTCCAAGCCTGCAACATCAGCTCTCCCTTTCCTGTTCCTTCCCCATCAGCCATTTTCCCTCCGTTCCTCCGAAGACAAATGGAACGGCAGTGTTTGCTGTGGCTGAGTGGCTTCCCCAAGGTCCAGAGTCATCAGAGTCATGGGGGTCAGCTCTTGGCCCACGCAGCCCCTCACCACACTGTCCCCATCCGCTCTCAACTCCGACCAGAGACACGTTTCTTTATTTCAAAGGCCATACTCTCTCACTGCAACTCTTTGCCGTGCCCTCAGCCTGGGACCTCTCCGGGGCTGCACCCAACCCTTCTGCTCTCAGTGTAGAGGTTAGAAACCACCCCATCCATCCTGTATGTAGGAGGGGCCCCTTCCCTGAGCTTCACGGTCCCATGCTCCTTCACTAGGCTGCTTTCCTCACCGCCGCCACACTCCATACTGTGAGTTCTGCGAAAGGTGAAATCTGTGCCTCTTGCTCCACCCCCAGGTCCCCCAAAACCATAGCAGGTGCTCAATCAACACTGAATGAGTTTAGGAGGTCCATTTGCATCCTTCCATCTTACAGATCAGACCACTGAGGCCCAGAGAGGTTTAGCGCCTTGCCCCGGTCACACAGCAGGCCCCCAGAGCAGCACCAGAGGAAAGGCCGGCTTGGGCACAGTCAGACTGGACTGAGGTCAGAGGCTGGGCTGCGGTCTCCTGGAGGAGGGAGAAGGGATGGTCAGGGGCTATGCAGGCACTTTGCTTCTCTGCTGCTGGTGACGTCTGTTCAGCGAGGGCCCTTGGTCTGCCAACCAACCCCTGCCCCCATTTCTCGGAAGAGAAAGGTGACTTAGAGCAGGGCAGAACTCACTCAAGGTCAACAGCGGCCCCAACACAGAGCTGTAGGAATGAGGGGCCACCCCAAAAGGAGGTCAGTGGGCCCTCTGTGAGCCGGGGGGAAGGGGCGGGAGGCCCCGGTTCTAGGGCTGGCCTTGCCACTTACCCATGCATAAGCCCCCTTAAAGTCTCTGGGCCACACTTTCCCCATCTGGACACCGAAGGGCCTGAGCTGGAGCCTTCAGCCTCCCCCCTTTCCCACAGCATGAGGACAGGGCTGCAGGAGCTGATGAGTAAGAATAGGGCTCCTGAGTCTAAAAGGCATAGTCGAGTCCTGTTCCAGCATTTATTGCTGAGTCATCTTGCCCAGTCCCTTCACCCCATGAGCCTCCAGTTCGTGGTCTGTAAAAAGAGAATAATAACAATTTTTTTGAAGATTGAATGAACTAATGTGGGGAGTCCCTGGCACAATGCCAGGCACAGCAACGCCCTCAGACGAGGTTGTGTCTTATTAGTTAGGAAATTCTGCCCTCTGGAGGCCAGCTGGAGGAACAGCAGGTGAGGGGAGCCCGACTCGTTGCCCCGACCAGGCTGAAACAGGCGTTCCAAACGTGCACCCTTTGTCCAGATGGGGAGCGCGCAGCCAGACGCTGATCATTCAGTGTGTGCCTCCACCCACTGGCAGAGGCGACGGGCGTAGACATCCGGGCTGACGGTGGAGAAGTCGCGGTAGGGGTAGCGCAGCGTCTTCCACAGGTGCTCCAGCCGCTTGCGAAGCCCGTAGACGGTGGTGAGGTCCACGAGACCCAGGAAATAGCGTTGCTCCGGGCCGTCCAAGATGTGAAGGGCGTTGGGGGCGCTGGGCAGCAGCCGGCGGTTCTGAGTTCTGGCCTCATCCAGGCTCTGTACCCCTAGTACAGACCTAGGGGCCAACGGGGAGGGGGATGAAGCTACCACCTCCTCCAGGGGTCCCAGCCAATTGACCGTGTAAGCGTGGCCAGGCTGCCCTAGGGTGGCACCTACCTGGCTGTATGGAACAGAAGGCTGCCTGGCCCCTTCTCATCCTCCTGGAGACGCTGGAAGGCCATCAGGAGGCTGTAATCCAGCATGTTGAGCTCCCGGAGGAAGGTGGTGTCTAGTTCCATCTGCTGGAGCAGCCAGCTCCGCTGGGGCCCTGCTGAAGCACCAGCACCCCTGCCTGAGTGCTGGTAGCGCGCCCAGCACGGTGCTGAGCGCTCCGCCCCCGTCTGCCCCCTTTCACAGATGAGGAAACTCAGCTGTAATTTGCCTCGGTCACCTAGCTACTAAATTGTGGAGCCAGGATTTGAACCCTGCTCTGCCTGACTCCAGAATCTCGGTTCTTAATGACTTGGGCAGAGAGCGGTGCCAAGGACACCCTCTGAACTTCACCCCGAATGGAGGAAGTGCAGGCAGTGACTGCTCCATGGCTCACCCAGGTTGATGGTCTTGCCCTGAAAGTTGAGGTCCTTCAGCACCAAGACAAGGGGGCTGTTCTCAGGGGCAGGCTCCACCCACCGGCTCACCTCGCAGCCCTTGATGTCATACCTGGAGGTGAGGGGAGTGGGGGGACATGACGGAATTCAGCTTTACACCGACTCAAGGTGCACAGGGACTCTCACAAGTAATAATAAGGAACAAGAAAAAAATGAGAGCTTCCACTAGGTAACTGCTCAAATCCTCAGCACAACCCCATTCTGTTGCTGTCGCCACATTAGAGATGGAAAGAAAGGATCAGAGAGTCTCTTCGACTTGCCCAAGACCACGCAGTAAGTAAAGAGCGGAGCAGGGACTTGAACTCAGGCCTTTGGAAGCCCAGTCCAGGCTTTACCCCTGCCTGTGCCTGACTCTCGGCACCTAGTCATCCCTGGGGGTGTCCCGGACGCAGGGGTCTAACCCTAGGAGGCCCCAAGGAACAGTACTGGGGAGCCTCAATGAGGACAGAGTCCCAACCGGGAGGCACCCACAGGCTGGGCTTCAATCCCTGCTCTTCACACAGGAGCTGTGTGGCCGTCCTCCTCAGTGTCTCATCTATAAAATGGGGGTGAAAACAACTCCTACCCCTCCGAGTTGTTAAACATCTACCTAGTGAGTGTGAGTCCTTCCGGTGGCATCTTCCCAGGGGGACTAAGGCCCCTCGAGACCAACTCACCTCTCGGAGATGCGGCCAGCGGGATAGAAGACGCTCTGCATGATGATGAAGTATGTCTGGGGACAGGGGTGGGGAGAGAGGAAGGGCAGGATCTCACCCTGCAGCTGCCCTCTCTGGCCCAGAACCCCTCGACTCCGCCTCACCTACCTTCTTGCCCCGGGCCACCTGCAGACTATGCACTCCTGGAAAGAGAGAGAGTGCCAGGTGAGGGGCCCCAAACTCTAAAACTCAGGGTCCAAATCATCCTAGTTTCAGCTCCAGGCCACGCCTCCTCCAGCTCCGCAGCATCCTGAGCCTGCCTATTCAGCTGTGGCACCAGACTCCTTGTCAGTAGCCTGAGACTCGACCACCTCTAGACTCTGCCCCAAAGATGCCCCGCCCACATGTCCTCCCCAAGGATTGTCCCATCCCAACCCCGCCTCCTTTGGGCCCGCCTGCAGGCCCCAAGGTTCCCCTAAACTGCCCCCTAGGAAACTCTGCCTCTGGCCGTAGTCAGATTGGCCTCCAGTCCCCTTCACCTGGCTCCCTCCCCGCCCCTGCCCCAACAGTCCGGGGTCCCTGGCCCGCCTTACCCAGCAACCGCGCCAGCAGTGAGTGCGGGTGCCGCTGCAGGTGTTGCAAGTAGCGGGGCAGGTAAGCGAGCAGCATCCGCACCTCCCTGCGCAGCAGGGTCTTCAGGAAGAAGCGCTGGTCATGGCTGGGGTGGGGGGAGGGGCGGGAGGCAGAGGTCACTACCTAGGCCGGGTTGAGCGGCTCCCACCAGGCTCCCTGACCTCTCCTGTCCATGTGCGACTGTCCCCCCAGGGCCAGGCCCTTGCCTCAGTTTCTTCTCCAGCCTCTATCTGGCTGGGACCCTCCCTGACCTGACCATTCTATTTCTCTCCCCCAAAGCCACCTTCCACCCCTGGACACCACTCCCACCCCTTCCCCACCCCTGCTGCCAGCTCACGACAGGAAGAAGCTGGCCTTGCTCTTGGAGGTGCTCAGGAACTGCAGATAGGGGCTGCCGGGCCCCAGGGTGGCCTGATAGTCCTCCTCGGCCAGGCCTAGGGAGTGGCGCAGCCAGGCCAAGGCCGGGCCAGCCAGGGTGTCCAGCTCGAAGCCCTGCAGGGGGGGAAGAGCAGCCCCAAGAGGGTCCACTGGGGCCCAGGTGTTTGCAGTTGGCCCTAGTGCGGGAGGGCCAACCCTTCCTGAAGGCCCAGAGGCTCTGCACCCACAGGGAAACTGAGGAGAGAGAACTAAGATGGCATCCACCCCCTCCTTGCAGTACTCTGAGGCTTCCTACCTCGTGAACCTGGGTCAGGACCTCGGAGAAGTCCTCTTCAGTGGGCAGCCCCTGCAAGGAGGGGCAGAAGGACTCAGAGCAGGTCTCAGCTCCCCGTTGCCAGACCTGGGTGCGATCTCCAAGCATTCTGCACCTGGCCTCACCCCTTCCCCAGTTTGACTCCTCCAGCAAACAGGGACTGCTCTGGGTGTGCCTGAGCGGGGCAGAGGGGGCCTGCTGAGGGGGCCTGCAGACGGCCCCAGAGCTGCAGGGAGGATGAGAGAGTGACTGGAGGCAGGTCCCGGGTATGTCTCCTCCAGAGTTGGGTCCCTAGCACCTGACACATTCGCCCAGACACACGGTGAAGCTGGATGCCATCTCAGGAAAAGGAGATGGCCTTGAAGCCAAGGGACCTCAGCCAGGGAGGGGCAGGATCAGAAGCTTCCTGGAGGTAATCTGTCAGCTGAAATCTGAAGGGTAGTGGAGAGGAGGAGGAGGGTGCTCAGTGCAGTGAGAGCAGCATTGGTGGCCACCAGGAAGGGAAGGAGGGCCCAAGTGGCTGAAGTGAGTAAGGGAGGGATGCAGTGTGAATCAGGCTGGGCAGTTGGCCGTTGGCCTTGAACCAACAAGATCCCGAGGCCGTGATGTGTCTTGGGGGTCCACGGGAGATAATCAGCAGGCAATGAGGTCAGGCTGTGATTTTCAGCAGGCGATGAGATTTAGAGGAACCCCCCTCTCTGGCTCCTACTGTCTCCCGGACCCTTTAGGTCTCTGTACCTGTGGGATGCAATCACACTGTGCGCACACACAAACAACACACATGCTCACTGGGTCCATCCAGCTGCTGAGCTTGCAGCTGGGCAGCCCTTTCTGCTGAGCCAGCCTGGCCCCAGCCTGAGCTCCTGGGAGGATGGGCTGTGCTGCTGGGGTGGGGGTAGGGTCCCTTCTCAACCATACACCCTGGCAGAGCTGAGAGGGCCCCCCAGAGGCTATGTCATTATGCATTACACAGATGGGGACGCTGAGGCCCAAAGAGAGGCAGAGGCCCACCAAGAGTCACACAGCAACCACCTCAGTCAGGGGGGTTCCTCAAGTCCCCAACACACCCTGGACTTTCTGGCTTCCTGGTCTCGGTCCCAACCCCAGAATGTCCTTCCCTCCCTGTACCACGCCCCTGATTCCCTCCCCTTATAGTTCTTTCTGATCCCCAACTCTGCAGTATTAGCAAGACAGGGCATCAGCCTGGACCTGCCATGGGTGCAGAGAGCAGACTGGCCACTCACCCTGGGCGGGTGGTCTATAGAGACCTGAGTGGCAGCCCACAGCCCCGCCTGCATCATGAGTGTCAGCCGGTGCAGCTCATGCTCTGGGCTGATCTCAAACAGGCCTACGCGCAGCTTCTTGTCTCGTAGACGCCAGAGAAAGCCACGGCGGCCGGAACTGGAGGTAGCTGCTTTGCGTCCGGCCTCTGGGGAGAGGGCCAGGACCTGGTGGCAGAAGGCACAAGAAGCAATGAGCGTGTGGCAGCATCACAGAGGGGAAAGATATGGCTGTGAGTCCCATCTCCATGACTTTGAGCCCTCCTCTGCCTCAGTTCCCTCGGTGGTAAAATACGAATAATTCTGGTACCCACCTCACTGGTTGTTAAGAGAGGCCACACAGTCCCTGGCATGCAGTCAGCACCCCCAAAATAGAGTGGTGGCTATTATTAGCATTAAGCAGAAGATGCAGTTCTGTAGCCAAACCTGGCCCAAGACTGACCGTCTCTCACCAGCTGTGTGACCTCAGGTTAGCCACCTGACCCGCTGGGCCTCGTTTTCTCATCTGTAAAATGAGAACTCTAACAACGCGGTGGCAGACACTAACTGTTGTTACTGCGGAGTTTGAGATCTGTGCACAGGAGCCCTTGATAGGAGCTGCGCGCGCTGCCAGTGATTCAGTCATCTATTCCGCTCCTCTGTGCTGAGTTCCTCCAGGCCAGCTGGGAAGATCAGCACGGAGCAGAGTTCATAGCCGCTGTCCCATTAGTAGTGGGCACCCACCGTGTGACCAGCACTGGCTGAGAGCTTGTCCTCCTAACAGCCCTACGGAGGAGGTTTTATTATCACCTCCATTTTCCCCGATGAAAAAACTGAAGAAATTAACTCGAGGGATACCCTCCAGGCTTTCCCCTTCATACCTGAGGTTTCCACGTGGGGCGTGTCCTGGTCCCCGCCCAGTGCAGGACCCCTCCCGAGCTTGGGTGGGGGTGTGTCCGCCCCGCACCGGAGGGGAGGCCCGGCTCCTGCTCCCAAACCCTTCCCTCTCCTGTACTCTCTCGGTTCCTCACCTACCTCGCGGGGCCCCGGGCTCGGCGCGGCCATGGCGCCCCGCAGCAGCTTCTCCGGCTCTAGCCGCATCCCCAACCGCTGAGCAGCCCGGCTGCAGGAGCCGGGCCCCGCCCCTGCTTCTGGACTAACCAATAGCGCGGTGCGGGCCACGGCTGCACCCAATCCACGCGGGAGTCGCCTGCGGGTCCCGCCCCCGGAGCTGCAGCATCCTTCGGACCGCGATCCAGGGTTGGGTGGGGGCGCGGCGGGTTGGCTGCGGTCCCTGGGAGGGAAGACCACCTTCCCCGACCCTCCTCGGCTTTCCTCCCCTGATTCTCGGAGGTGCTCTAGGAGGCAGTTGAGCTAAATACAGTCCCGCCCACACACTCCGGAGTGAAATTCCCATCCACCGTGTTTCGGGTGAGGAAACTAAGGTCCAGAGACAGAAGTGATTACCTCCAGTTTACACAGGAAGTGTGGGGCAAGCGTTCATTCAACACATGTATTTTTTTTTAATTTTTATTTTAATTGTTGATCTTGTACAGTTTTCTGTCTTTTATTCTCACCCGAACCCACCATCCCAGCCCTCCCCTCCTCCCTCCCATTTCCACCCCCCCATAGTTTTTGTCCATGTGTCCTTTATACTTGTTCCTGTAAATCCTTCCCCTTTTCCCCTGAAATTCCCTCCCCTCTCCCCTCTGGTGACTTTCAGCCTGTTCTCAATTTCCGTGTCTTTGGTTATACTATGCTTGTTTGTTTGTTTTGTTGATTAGCTTCCTGTTAAAGGTGAGATCATATGGTATTTGTCTTTCACTGCCTGGGTTACTTTGCTTAGCATGATGCTCTCAGGTTCCATCCATGCAGTTGCAAAGGGTATGAGCTCCTTCTTTCTTTCTGCTGCGTAGAATTCCATTGTGTAAACGTACCACAGTTTTTTGATCCATTCATTTACTGATGGGCATCTAGGTTGCTTCCAACACTTGGCTATTGTAAATTGTGCTGCTATAAACATAGGGGTGCATAGATTCTTTTGGATTGGTGTTTCAGGGTTCTTAGGATATAGTCCTAGCAATGGAATTGCTGGGTCAAAAGGTATATCCATTTTTAGTTTTTTTAGAAAATTCCATACTGTTTTCCATAGTGGTTGTACCAGTCTGCACTCCCACCAGCAGTGCACTAGTGTCCCCTTTTCTCCACAACCTCTCCAACACTTGCTGTTTGTTGCTTTGTTTATGAGGGCCATTCTGACTGGTGTCAAGTGGTATCTCATTGTGGTTTTAATTTGCATCTCTCTGATAGCTCAACACATGTATTTTAACACACGCTATGGGCCAGGGGTAGTGCTAGGCTTCGGGGATTTAGTGGTGAATGAGAGACAGGAACACAGCTGCTAGCGAGATCTTTAAAAAGTATAAAGCGGATGATGTCACTCTCTTGCTGAAAGCCTTCAGTAGGTATTCCCACGGCGCTGAAACAAAATCTAAGCCCCCCACCACGGTCCCAGCGCCTTCTGTCCACTCTCCAGCCCCATCCCAACCTATTTTCCCTACCTCCACTTCACAGCCACAGGATTCCCCGCTAGTCCTTGGCTACCAAAAACTTTCACAGTTCAGGGCTGCTGTGTTGTTCCCTCTGCTTGAAATCCTTTTCCTCAGACTTCCACTTCCTTATTCCCTATCGACCCACCTTGGTCGACTCCTCGTCATGTTCCTTCTTGCTCTTGATCACATCCCCTTGCTTTCTCATCACATGTAACACTGTTGGAGATCGTCCATCTGTTTATCAAACCTCCTCCTCGAGCGCGGGTGCCAGGAGGGCAGAGACCACACAAGGTGTGCTTCCTGCCTTGGCACCTGGCACGAGCCAATGTTTGGTAAGTATATGTTGAACCAGTGGGAGTGGGATGTGCCAAGGGCCACAGTGAGTCCCAGGAAAGGAAAGGCCAGTGTGGTAGTGGGTGGTGTGAGTAGGAGAGCAAGTGAGGAGCAAGCATGCAGGTTCTTGCAGGCAGTCCGTGGCACGGAGAGGGGCGGAGGCCTGGAGCAGCATTGTAAGTGCACGAGAAAGATGCTCAGTTGTTTTGAAAGGTCACTGGCCATCACTCAGCCCATTGGGAGGGGACCAGGGGCACAGGGAGAGCACGAGGAAAGCTTGGGTGATCTAAGGCAGAGAATGGTGGCTTTGCATCTAGAATGGCTGGGCAGGGGAGTGAGGGGCAGAATTGATAGGATTTGGGGTCTTTGGGGCTAGGGGGACAGGAAAGGAAAGCCAAGGTCAGTGATGTCTGCCAGGCTTCTGGCTGGGGTCAGGGACACAGGATGACGCTGTTCAAGTGTGAGCAGGCTGTGAGGGGAGGGCCAGATCTGGGAGGGAGGGTCCTGAGAATCCAGGCCATGACAGGATGAACTTGATGTGCCATCATGACATTCGATGGAGACATTAGGTGGATGGCTGGTGCATGCACAACACGCGGCCACTCAGGAGATGGCCGGGCTGGGGGCAAGTCTGGGTGAAGACCAGGCCCCCCACTATGAGCGGGAGGTGGGGAACCCTGTGACAGAGTCCTGAGGGGCCTGCCCTCTCCCAGCAGGGCAGAGGGACATGAGACACAAAATAGGGGGATGGGACATCAGAACATCTAAGGGTGCATCCAAGGGGGATGTCACAGGCCATGTGTGGTGGGAGTCCACGAAATGCACTTTGGACTTAAAAAGCAGATAACGCTGGTCACGTGAGTGGGTGCAGCCCCCTGGGGTCAGGCTGAGCACAGTCAAGGTGAGGAAATGCAGGAAGCAGGTGTGAATAACCTTTGGGAAGTCTGGCTATGAAGGGGAGAGGGGGCAGAGACCTGGGGGGAATTACAGGCTTGATGGAAGGTCCCTGAAGTGAGAGGCTGGACCCTGTTGGGAAAGGCCGGGAAGACCTTGCTGAGAGGCAGAAGGCTGCTCCCAGGAGAGCGGGGCGTCGGAGACAGGAGGCTCCTGCCACAGGAGTGGGAAATGACAGGACCTGAAGCCCCCGGGAGCAGCTCCACCTGGGGGACTGGGAGAGGGCAGCCTGCACTTGGCCTCTGAGAATGCTACCTCCGCTAACTGGAGGGAGTGGACATCCCAGGTGTGATAGGAGGGAGGCTTACACTGGGCACAGTGAGCGGGACAGCTGGCTGCCCAGAGTGGCACACAGGGATTGCTGCAGGGTGAGGGCCAGGCCTGCGCCAGGTCGGTCAACCTGAACACGGCAGACCCAGTCCTGCTCTGGCCCAGCAGCAGCCCTTACCGCTCAGAGACACACCGTCGGGCTGCTGGTGTAAGAGATGGAACACAGGCTTGGGCTTTGAGGAGACCAGCCTGAGGACCCCTAAAATACCAGTGCATGCTGGCTGGGCTGACAGAGGCGTGCCGTGGGGTCTGGCAGATTGCCAGGAGTCCCCAGGTGTGCACACCCCGAGTCAGAACTGCAGCTGCCCCAGTTCCAGCTTTGTCTCGTGTCCAGTCCAGGGATGACCCAGGAGGCACCTGAGGCATTTCACTGCCCAAACCAGGGTCTCCTGACCTGAGACCAATGAAGTGACCACTTGCCAGCCCCTCTCCAGCCCCCAAAGCCCAGCACCCCTGGTCAGGGATGGCACAGAGACAAGCACACCATCAACATTTATTGTCCAGCTCCCCAGTAGGCCGGTGCTACGGCTGAGGGGCTGGGCCTCCATAAGAAGTACATCTCGAGGCCTGCTGTGACCATCTTAATGTGCCCTGAAGCCTGGTCCTGGTCCGGAGGCATGTCCGTCCTCCCCCTAGGATTTCCAGGTCCCTGTGGGGTCCCAGGCTACATCAGACCTGGGAAAGCTATCTTCGTGGAGGAAAAGGGCACAGCGGGGGGGGGGCCACATGATGTCTCAGAACCTGCCAATTCCAACATCAGCAAGTGACAGGAGGGAAACTGAGGCAAAAGGGTAGAACCCAGAGGAAAAAGTGGCAGGGGTCTGAAAGTGAGGTAGGGAGGACGAGCATCTTTCAGACCCTGAGCCAGAACGGGGCGAGAGGGAGACTTCCAGGTACTCCTTCCTGATCCGGAAGGGTGAGCAGAAAAGAAGTGGGGTTTCTGGTCAGCCAGAGGCGAGTCCTGAACAGCTCCATCCCTGGGGGTGTCTGCAGGGCAGCCGTGCTTGAGGGGGCTGCAGTGTGCAGACGGGTACTGTGGGCCCCCGCCCTCGGTATGCCCAAGACGGGAGGCAGAGAAGGGGTCGGCAGCCTCATCCCTGCGGGGCTCTCACTGAGGCTTCTTGGTCACCTTCTGGTTCTTCAGCATCACGTAGGTGATGAACACTCCTGGAATTTGCAGATGAAAAGGCCGGGTGAGATCGGGGCTCAGGGCTGCTGGAAGGCCAGCACAGGGCACGGCGTGGCAGAGCAACCCGTACACGTGGCCGAGCACCTCCCCAACCCCCCTCCAGGCCACCTGGTCATCTCCCTGGTCACCCATCAAGCCATACATCCACCCACATTTGTTCAGCAAACACCGCTGGGTGCCTACCACGGGCCATTTGCCGCGTTTAGTGTTTCAGGTTCTACAGGATCCAAGATTCACCCCACTACCCAGCTCACCAGCAATGCCCTATCCACCCACCTGTCATCTGATTATTGACTCATTCAAACCACTTTACTCATTTATTTACTTTTAACCCTCACCTGAGAACATTTTTTCATTGCTTTTAGAGAGAAAGAAAGGGGAGCGAGAAACATCAATGCTAGAGAGCAGCACTGATTGCCTGCCCCCCATACACCTGGATCGGTGACCAAACCTGTCACCTAGGTATGTGACTTGACCGGGAATCGAGCCCACAACCCTTCGGTTACGGGATGGTGCTCCAACCAACTGAGCCCCACCAGCCAGGGCCCAAACCACTTTCTGCAGCACCAACTCAGTGCCACAGCCTGCGTAGGCGCTGAGAACACAGTAATGATGAAGACATGGTCCGAGGACACCCACACACTAAACCGTGGGAGATGAGAGAGGTGCAGGAATCACGAGCCAGAGTGACAAGCGGGTGAGAGGTGAATGAGGTATGAGCAGAGCAAAGGGAGACTTCCCATCACAGCGCAGTGGGCCCCAGGCATCTGGAAGACTGATAGTAGCCCTGAAGGACCAGCAGGAAACTCCCCAGGTGAGTTCAGGGCAAGGAGCCTCAAGTAGAAGCCCAGCAAGTGCCCGGATGCAGCCACATGTTCAGGAGTGAGAGAGGGTCACCGCCCCCACCCCCTGCCCAGGGGCGTGGTGACTTACCCACACACAGGAGCAGCAGGAGGCCAGCAGCCAGGGGGATGGCAACGGCGTAGGCTCGGGGCAGGAAGTACTTGTGGATGACATGCTGGCTGTCGATGAACGGCTGGCATCCAGGGCAGAGCTCTGGTGAGCATTCCCGGCCCTGCTCAGCACCCCCAAACCCCACCCTGCACCTCCTCCATCGCAGGGGTTGTCCCCACTCACACCACTGGGGCAGCATCTGCTTTTCTTTACGATAATGGCATTCTGTGCGCCTTGGTTTGTTTCCTTCCTTCACTAAGTAGTTGTTTACAGGGCACCTGCCCTAAGTTGGTAGGGCTGGGGACCTGGCAGGGTACAGAATGTAAAGGACCTGCCACAAGGCCCTCACAGAGGAAAAGGGCACGCGAGGAAGCCTGGAGTGATGCCCAGCCTGGGCTCCAACCTCTTCTTTCCTCACGCTTTTCTCCAAAGGTTACCAAGTTCTGCAAGACTTTGCCTTCCAAACACGCTGCACTTCCTAAGCAGTAACCAACAATCACCCCACACCCCAAATCCTAAAGGCCCTCACAAAATCCACTGGCACCCATTGTGTCCAGGAGCCAGCAGGGTAACCAGAAGGAGTAGACCTCCCTTCAGGGGCAGGGGAAATCAGGAAGAGGGCTTTACAGTGTAGCAGGTAAGAGTGGGACCTCGGGCCCGACCTTTCTCCCCGAGCCTCAGCTTCCTCATCTATACAACCGGGACAGCGCAAGCGTCTTCCTCATTCATAGTGGTGTTCTGGAGATTTCATGAGCTATTTCGGTAAAGCACCTCGCACAGTTCCAGTCACACAGCTGTTTAAATAATGTTAGGGGTCGGCTGCTAGATCCATGAATGGAGATGAGAGGGCGGGGTAAGTACACATACCAAGAGAATCACCCAGGCGGTGTAGTAGGTGAAGATGATCAGGCTAATGGCGACGAGGCCGAGTCCCACCACTTGGTCTGTCCCCGTGGCCTGGAGAAAAGGGAGGGCTTAGTTGACCAAGTGATTCTCCGTTTAGATGTACTAATGGTGGGCGGGGGGTGCGTCGCAGCTTGATTATGCGGGCGGAGCGCCGGGTCTGGAGTTTTCATCCATACAATGGGCCGACGGGGGGTCAATCCCGGGTCCGAGCCCAAACCCTGGCTCCTAAACGGACCCGAGACCCACAACCCCAGAATCCCGCTCCACGCTCACCATTTCCCCGCGCTCAGCCCCGGAGCACCAAGCCACATCCGGTTCCGGATCGGGCCCTTCCGGCCGTCAGCCCTGTGGCACGCCGGCAGTCGTAGTCCTTACGTTGGCTCAGGCCTACGAGAGCTAAGACAGGCAGGCACCGCCCCCCCCGCTTTGCATGTCGGGAAATGTAGTTTCTCGAGAACATTGCTGGACAAGTTGTTCCCGAATCTTCGTAGGTCATGGGTCAGAGTTGAGAATCTAGACTGGCTGATACTCGTGGCCTGAGTCGGTCTCTCCCCAGAAGAAAAGCCATTCCTAAATACCTTCAAGTCCATGGGCAGAGCCGGGTGGGGTGGGGGCCCAGAAGTCTCATTTTTCAGATGCGGAAAATGAAGCTCAGAGAGGGGCGAGGACTTGCGGGAGGTCCCAGTTCAAGGCTGTGGAGAAGCCAACACCAGCACCTAGGGCCCTAGTCCTCGTCCCGAGGCCCTAACTTGTCTGTTGAGCGGAGGATGCAGAGAACGCTCACCGCCCGGTTCGGAGGGGGGTGCGGCTAGTCCTAGTCCTCAGGGATGGGGAGGGTCTCGATGGGCTGTCAGAGGAGGCGTCCCCTTACCATCGCCTGTACTCTCTTCACTGCCCCCCCACCCCAGTCTGCCTCTGCGGTCTTGGGTGTTGCGGCAGCCCAGGCAGCAACCCAGACGTGTCTCTGGCCTGGCTGCGTCTGCGGGCCCCTCCCCAGGCTTGGAGGCCCTTTCCTCTGAGAGCAAGATGAGGCTGTGCCTCACTAGTCCGGTTTCACTGGGATGCCATACAACCCAGGGAAGTCACCTTCGCAGCTGGAAAGCGGTTTGTTCCCTCCTCTGTGCTCCACAGCCCCAAGTGTCTCCCTGATGACACTTGTCACCGTGTTTGAATTAGCCGATTGACTTGATTTGGCCCAAGGGACTGTGAGTTCCCTGCGGAGTCAGGGGTGTGTGTCACCAGTGCCAAGAAGGGAGCTTTGCACAAAGTAGGAGCTTTGAATCAACCAACGGGTTTTAAGATTTGGTGGCTTTTTGGATCTTGGAATGCTATAGTGTACAGCATTAGGGGGTGGGGTGGGGTGGGGGATGGCAGGTGGAGAGCAGGCCTGAACCTGGAAAGCTGCTTCTGGCAGCATCCATCACCTTGGGTTGTCTGGGCCATCTCTGATGATGGGGACTGTCCTCCCAAAGCTCATAGAAGCATCCTTTTTTCTTCCCTACCATTTTGTGTGCTTTTTCACTTAGCATTACTGTGTTCCAAAGGAGCAACCCTTTCTGCTCTGTAGCCCAATTTCTTCCCTGTCGCAGCATAGACTTTGGGCTCCACTGAGAGCCAACTCCTCTGTCTCCAGGTTTGCACTGGAAAAGGGGACTGAGAATCAGCCCCCAGGGTTTACAGGGGCTGTGCCTGGGCATCAGCCTTGAAAAGGGATGGGGATAAGGCAGCACTGTGGCCAGGGCAAGGCCTGGTAGTCTGTTCGCTTCTGCCTGTCCAAAGCCACAGAGGTTTCCTGCCACTTCTGAGCTCATTAAGGGTCCAGGGTGACATGCGTTTCTGAGCTTGGTGCAGACTCCTCTCTAACTTTAGATGGGCAGGGAGCGAGGCCCCGGCCTGGAGATTTAGAGACTGGGAACAAGCTCAGCACCTCCCTAGGTCAAGCTGTTCACGCAGGTTCTCATTTGATCTACAACCTCATTTGCTGCTGAGAAAACGGAGGCACAGAGAGCTTTCTGTCATACTTGTCAGGGGCCGCCTGGCTGCCAGGGAGGTCTGCAGAGCAGTTAGAACTTGGGCTCTGAGGTCGGAGCTGCCACTTACTGGGTCTGAGATTGGCAAGAAACCGCACTTTTGGGCCTCGGTTTCCTCCCCAGGACTCTGGTGTAGTAAAGGTGGGAATTATTGTGACTTCAGCCAGGACTTGGAGAACCCTGGCCACCTACATCTTCCCCACCCCCAGAGCATCGCCTTACATCCATCCATCTGGTGTTGACCCTGACCCCGAAGTCAAGTCCGCGAAACAAACGAGGACCCCCATGCCATTAACGAACAAAAACTGCAACATTTATTTCCCCCCAAATCAAGACACTGACACTAGGCTGATTCCCCTTTACAATGTTATTTTCTACAGTAGAAGCTGGGACAGAGATACAAACACAGCCCACTGAATCAGGGTGGTGGTGGCAACGTTCTGTTAGAAAGAGGGGAATTAAAAAAAAAATAACAAAGACCTCCCCGTCCCCACCCCACCCCCATCTCCCTGCTCCCCTCCCTAGAGAGAGGAGAATGTGGACATTCTCTATCCTGGCATATCATGCCATGTGGTCAGTTTGTGGGGTGACCAGGAAAAAAAATAACCTAAAAATATTGTAGACCTTTATTTATTTTCTTTAAATCTCCTAGTAAAAACGTTAAACTGTCTTCCAAGATTCCAAACTGACATTGCATAGACCAAATCCTTTCCAAAAATATCTCTAATATATTCCTATCTCTCTATATAGAATTTTTAAGTCCAGGAGCTGTGGGCGCCTAGGGGGAATTCACTGAGCTTGAGCGGACCGGAGGCTCCCACATGGGGATGAGGCCAGGGCTCTGGGCCCCCAGCTCCGGCCAGCATTAATTTGGTTACGGCCAAATTCTCAGCTAGTCCAATGACCCTGGCCCAGGGCCTGGCATGGGAGGATGTGGGAGGCTGTCTACTGGGGTGACTGTCAAGTTCAGACCTCGTCTACAGTGGGGCCAGGGTTCCTAACTTTCGGGGGCTCTCCCCAACAGCACCAAAGCCAGCTGTTTTATGCCTAATGCCCCAGAATCTCGAATCAGACACCAAATACACCTTGAATGCACCTTCCCACTGGGCTGAGGTCCGGCAGACACAGGAGGGAAGGGTGGTACCCCCCATCTTCTGGGAGTCACGTCATCTGGAGACAGTGCAGCCAGCCCCCTTTTAAAGTGCCAGGTGTCTACAGGACAGGAAGGGGCCCACAGAGCTGACCAGAGCCTTCTCCAGCCGCAGCAAACGCACTACCCTGCCTCGGCAGGCACCTGCTAACATTCTTTTCCTAAAAGAGTTAGGTGATTAAAAACAACAACGAAATCCTAGAAACGCTCTGGTCCCAATGCTGGAAGTTTCTAAGACCAAGACTCCAACTCCTGCCAGCTGGGGCAGAGGGGCAAGGGGCCCTCCCAGCCTGGGGAGGACACCCTCACCCCCACCCCCACCAGAGAGAGAACCAGTATCCTGGCCCCCCATCCAGATCCCCAGCCCTGCTGGGGACCCAGCCAGTGGGTAGGGCAGAGAACAGAACCACCTCCCCTCACCTGGGGGAGGAAAAAATGTCAAACTGTGAACCCTACAAAAGAAAAAAAAATGAAAAGAAAAAAAAGGAGAAAGGAAAGAAACGGAAAAAGGGAAAAATGTATAAGGTTAAGTAAACACCAGCCTGCTGGGTTTATACAAAAATGAGTGAAATTAAGAGCGGCAGGGGAGACTGTCCAAGAACTGGCTGGCAGCCAGCACCTACCTTCAAGCAAGTAATGAGGACTCGGGGGGACAGGGCGGGGGTCGGGCAAAAAGTGCTCAGAGCAGAGGCTTCAGTGAGGGGGCAGGGGCAGGGCCAGACTGCTCCCTGCTGGAACCCCCCTTAAAGGACCCCGCCCAGCCCTTGCCCAGAGAGGGGGATGCTTTCAGAGGAGGGCTGAGGCTTTTCTGGCCAGGAAGCCAGCTCCAGCTGGTCCAGTCACAGCCCACCTGCCCCTCCAGCAGTGGCCCCAGCCCGGGCCAGCTGACCCTGAGGGGAGAGAAAGGGGTTGGCGCTTGCCCAGCCCAGCCAGGCCCCTGACCTCCAAGGGCTTGGGAGGCACCTTTCTGGCTTCCTACAGGAAACCAGCTGCTCAGGTCCCAGCCCTGGGCAGAGGGAAACGACCATCTAAGCTCAGCCTTTTCTCAGCACGGGCCTCGGGCCTGAGCTGCAGCTAGCTGGAGGGAGGAGAGGCAGGGCCCCGTGCCAGCCGGGCTGCTGGAGCTGGGCCTCGGACTGCATAGCAGGCAGCGCCCAGGAAGCCTGGGGAAGGGATCAGGGGAAGGTCAGGCGAGGGCCAGTGGGGCTGTGCTGGACACAAGCGTGTGCAAAGTGCAGGCTGCCCGGGCAGCAGGAGAACATTCTTTGGGGGAGGGAGTCTCAATCTGGAGTACGGGTGGGGTCTGAGGTCTTGGCTCCCGGGAGGAGGCCGCCAGCAGGTCCCCCAGGGCACAGGGCAGGGATAGCTGAAGCACTAAGCAGTCACGGGGCCACGGTGGCAGGATTCAGGGGGTGAAATGGCCCCCAAGGGACAAAGGAGCCATGGAGCAGAGCCCTGCCAGGGCATGGTTCTCGAGGGGGCTCCGAGAGGGAGCGGGGGACAGGG
Source organism: Glossophaga mutica (assembly GCA_039655065.1). NCBI lineage: Eukaryota > Metazoa > Chordata > Mammalia > Chiroptera > Phyllostomidae > Glossophaga > Glossophaga mutica. Next base: position 213,199,038 of record CM077305.1, read on the forward strand.
CAAGCCCCTCGGCCATGAGCAGCTCCGTGTGTGTAGGATCCGCTGCACATACTCATCGAGGGACCAGGTCAGCCACCAGCAGGGCATTCTGGCCATCATTGTCTTGCCCACCTACTTCATGGGCCCATGTCTCCTGCCCTCTAGTGGTTCAGAGAAGAATGTTCACAGTGGTGCCCAGGCCCCAGAAGGCCAGGAGGCTCCCAGCGTGGATGGGAGAACAGTGGAATGAGGCTTTGGGGCAGGACTGCAGCTGGAGTGCACGGAGGAGGCACAGATGAGATGCGGCGTGGACGGTGCTCCGAAGGGGAAGGTCCCTCGTGGAATGACGCGGGTCCAGACACCCGCAAAAGCAGGGCCCTTCTCCAGCCTGGACACCTGCTCCTCAATGACTTTCAATGACGACTGGCTCATAGACCCCAGAGGAGACCCTGCGGGGGGAGAGAGGTCAGCCTGTCCTCCTCAATGCTCCTTGGGCCAGGCCCTTGAAAGCACTTCACAAGCAGGCACTGTCACTTGGCCTCATTTTGTAAAGGAGGTTCAGAGAGGTTGAGTCACTTGCCCAAGTGAGCATCAGAGCGTATGGGATCACAGAGCTGGCACGCACGGGCTGTGCCCGAGCTCTTCCTGGGCAGCAGTGGCTTCCACACTGGGGTGTGCTAAGCCCATCCTGACAGCAACCCTCGCAGGGAGAGCCTGCACCCCACCCCACTGGACAGACGAAGAAAGTGAGGCTCAGAGGGATTACCAGGCTTGCCAAGAGGGCAGTGGAAGTTGGGAGCTCTCCCACTGAGGCCACGCCCACCCAAGAGGTCATGGGCATTCTGGGCTTAGCCTGACCTCACTGCCACATTGGTTTTTCCCTCCCCGAATCCCAGTTTCAGAGGAACGAGGCATATTCACAAACGTTCAAGAGGTCACTATTTTCTCTCTGCCCACCTTGTGGGGACAGCCAAGGAGGCCATAGGGCAATGCATGTGCGATTTCATGCCTTGCCAGCAGGGGTCAGCAGAGCCACACCAGGGGGTAGGCCTGGGGCCCCTAGGTGGCCCAGTCAAGTCTCCCCCAGCTCTGGCCCTAGATGTTAAATGGACTCTGTCCTGCCCTGCCCACAGGAACGGGGTCAGGGGCTAGGGGAAGCCCTCCACCCTTTCATTCACTTACTCACTGAGCCAGGCACATGGTGAACACTGTAAGTAAATGACTGAGAGGGCACTGGCATTCTACAAACATCAGGCCCAAGTGCGATCCTGCCACCACCTCGTCTCTGAACGTCATGAGGGCAGAAAACTGCTGCTTACTGTTATACGCCCAGCACCTTGATCAGTGCCTGGTGCATACCTGGTGCTCAGTAAATACCTGTCCAATAAACGGGTCATCATCTTCATTTTTAAGGGGTTCCCAGATCCAGGAGGAAGGGAAAGGCAGGTCCAAAATAAGGATCATTAAGCCGAGCCCTGCTCTGTGCTTTCCAAGGTTACCTCTGGAACATTGCCCAGGTTTCTAGGTGTGATGTGGTCCATGCCCTTTGACAGAGGGGAAACTGAGGCTCGGAGAGCGGTGACTGGCCTCAGGTCACCCTGTGGTGACAGGAGCTGGCATTCCAAGGCAGGTCAGCAGGCTTCAGAGACCTTGCTCTCATCACCGTGCCTCCCAGGGCCACCCTGACCACCCGCCCCTGCACCTGCACCCTACCTGTTGGCCAGCTGGATGCCGCTGAGCGTGGTGGAGCCGTCGCGGCTCACGAACAGGCGGAGGTTGCTGTCTGTGGGGACACAGGGGAGGGAGGAGCTGAGCAGGGCGGGCCCGGAGCCAGCGGCACGGCCCCCGCAGCCCCGCCGGTGCAGGCGGCTCACCCTCGGAGTTGCTGCCGTCTGTGAAGTCCTGGCTCTGCATGATCTTCTCCACAATGTCATCCGCGTCGATCCGCGTGTCGTCCACCCAGGGCGGGTGGCTCTCCATCGAGTCCTTCTTCCGCCTGGAGCAGAGCGGGCAGAGGCGCGGCAGTCAGAGCAGGGACCGGCCCATGAGGACGACAGCGAGCGTATCCTCGCTCACGACGCTCGGAGTGCCCGTGGGAACTCGCGCAGGCCGCCTTCACCTAGCCCGCCCCTCGCACGGCCCCGCTCTGCAGGTGCCATCACTACCTGCTCTCAGAGGTGAGGACACGGAAGCTCTGAAGGGCCACACAACTTTAGGCAGGGGACCCAAGTGTGCCCCAAAGCCCACAGAGCAACCGCTAACTGAGCATGCGCAGGCCAGCCAGGTCAGGGCTCCGCCCCTCGCAAACACCCAACTGGCTGAATCACCACCGTGCAGCCCCAAGGCAGGGACCCTTCTGCCTCACGTGACCAGTGAAGAAGCAAAGGCTGCTGGAGCCACTGGCGGGGGCCGGTCTGCTCTCTAAAGCGCTGCGCAGTGAGACTCACCGAAAGGAGCGCTCAGACAGAAGCGGGGGCCGGGGCGGCCGCGGGGGCTTCTCGGGAGGCCGGTGCTCGCGCTCGCCGGACTCAGGGCCCTCCACGGTCATGCTGAGGCCACCAGAGGCACTGCTGCTGGTGGACGTGTTGCGGCGGTGCGTCAAGTCTGAGAGGCTGGAGGAGCGCGAGTGCTCCGTGCTGTAGCCTGGTGGGCGGGTGGGGCTGCTCATCAGGGGCAGTCGGGGAACACGGGAGGCCAAGGGCATGGGGCCAAGTGGACACTCACCGGAGATCTTGGACTGCTGGCTGGCGTAGCTGGAGTTGCGGGAGTGGCCAGAGTGGAACACCTCCTCGGGGCTGGACAGGTTCTGGTCTGTCTCCTCCGGCACCCCTGGAAGGCAGGGAGAGAGCCCGGGTTACTGGGGTGCCCACGCTCTCCCTGAGTCTGGTGGGGTGGGAGCACTCTGTATTTCCATTTAACAGACTGAAAAGATGAGGTTCATAGGAGCAGCAGTTTGCGCCAAGCCTCAGTTTACCATCTGAACCCAAGTGCATTCATTCTACAAATATCTGCAGGGACCCCTCCTTGCAGGGTGCTACTGGGTGCTGTGAACAGGAGCCTGAGTGTCACAGACCGCCAGGGAGGACGGATGTTGAACAAAACGGTACCCACAATGAACTACAGTTGCAGTGAGTGGTACACGGCAGGGAGCAGTGGGTGTGGGGGAAGGCTTCTCTGAGGTGGTGGCCTTAACTCGAGACCCTCAGGAGGCATGGGAGGGGGCAAGCCAGATAAGGCGTCAGAGAAAGGGCCTTTGGAGGACACAGCGTCAGGCAAAGGCCCTGCGGCTTGATGGAGCTTGATAAAGCAAATTAAAGGTGAGGGGACCTGGCTGACAGGTCACCCATCATCCGGCTGCGACACCAACATGCCAGCACTCCCCACCAGGGAAAGCAGGAGAAGCAGGCGGATCCACCCCGACTCCGTGGGGACCCACCCGCCAGTCCTCTGGCAGTAAACACAGGAAGCAAGGGTTTGCCCATCCCCCTGTCAGAGCTGAGTACAGCTAGGCCACCAGCTGGACCCAGGCTGGCATCCCCACCCAAAGTCAGGTTGCTTTTTAAGTCCCCAGTAGGTTCTCTGCGGCACGAGCTGCAGGGGCACTTGAGGCTCCCCCGCATGCTGCCTGGGAGGGGCACTGCTGCGACTTCGCACAAAGGCCTTGTCTGTGCTGGGGTGGCCTGGCCCCCAGATCTCTCTTCTGGAGAACCCCCCGCCGAAGCTGGAGAAAGCAGTGGTGCTGAGAAGCCCCGTTCCCTCGTGCAGCCCCCAGGCTGCGGCAGGCAAGAGCCCTAGCCCTCTGCTCTGGGTCTCCCCTGGCTGGGCCTCCAGGAAAACAGGAGAGGGGGGAAGCTCCCAGCCCTTGGGGGCAGAATCATCCAGCAAACATCTGCTGAGCCTCCGGCCCTGCGCACTAATTGCTCTTGTGACACAAATTAGAGCCACCACCTGCCACCTTGCTCACTCATCAGTTGGGGCACCGGGGCTGAGGCTCTCCTTCCCCCTGCACAGCAGCGGATATGGGGTTGGGGGGGCAGGCCAGGGCCCCTTCCCCTGGTGGCACCCCCTCTTCCTAACTGCCATGCCATATCCTCTGGGGATGCAGGCTGGTCTGAAATTTTTTTTAAGGTTTTATTTATTTTTAGAGAGAGGGGAAGGGAGGAAGAGAAGGAGAGAAGCATCAATGTGCGAGAGAGACATCAGTCAGTTGCCTCTCACATGCCCCTAACAGGGGACCTGGCCTGCAACCCAGGCATGTGTCCTGACTGGGAATTGAACCGGTGACCTTTTGCTTTGAGGGATGACGCCCAGCCCACTGAACCACACCGGCCAGGGTTCATCTGAAGTTTTTGCAGCAGTGGTAACAGTGACAATTTAACAGAAGCACCCACGGAGTGCACATACTGCGCAGGCACGGCCCACCGTCCGCCCGGGTTATCCCCGAAGCAGCCCAGGACCTGCTTCCTCCTGCTGACCCCATTTTACAGGACACCGAGGCCCAAAAAGGCGAAATGGCCAGTCCAGGACCTGCCACAAATGGGGGAGCAAGCGCTCACAGCATGCATTCCTCCGCCAGGAATACTGCGCCCCGCACCCCAGATTCGGCTCAAATGCCACCACTTCAGGGAGACTTCCCTGGCCCCAGACAGACACCGCTGCGTCTCCCCCCCGCTCTCGCCACTCCACAGGCGGACGTGCATTTGACTTATTTATTGTCTCACTGACGCCTCTCTCCTGCTAGACCGAGAGGGCCGTGAGGTGAGGGACACCGCGTCAGTCTCAGTGCAGGGCACTGCACAGCACCTGGCCCTCGGGAAGCATGCACGGGGCAAGCAGCTTCCCGCCACCTCGCTCTTCTCAGCGAGTGCCTCCCCTGGGATACCTCAGCGGTAAAAGGGGCAGGGCGGGCAGGTGGGGAAGGTACCTGAGCCGAGAATGGTGGGCCGGGGCTTGGGGGGCCGGGACCCCGTCAGGGAGTTGGTGCTGCTGCTGCCACCGCTGCTGGTCCCGCCACCCTTACAGGTCAGCTGCAGGGAGGAATCCTGGCCTGGGATGGAGATGGACTTGGCAGTGGACGGCGGCCTTGGGAGGACAGACAGGTGTGACCGTGGAGCCCCAGCCTAGGAGTCAGCTGAAGGCAAAGGAGGCCCCTCCCCGCCGGCAGCCTGCACCCACACTCACGTCTTGAAGCACGGGTCTCCAGAGAGCAGAAACATCCCGATGGTGACCTGTGGGGCGAGGCGGAGTCAGCCGCACCACGTCCACCCACTCAGCCCGGGCGCCCGGCCTCCCCGCAGTCTCCCTGCTCAGGGTTCAGACGGGGTGCGGGGGCTCGGAGTCTGATCCCACCTCTGCGCCCTGCTGGCCCCGCAGAAGCTGCCAAACCTCACTGGGCCCGTTTCCTCACAACAGGGCTGACCCTGACGCCTGCCCCCCGGGACCGTGGAGAGGATGTAGCACGAGATGAGGCTTCGCTTGGCCTAGCACCTGGCTCGGGGCGACCGAGTGGCAAAAGCCAGCTACTATTGTTTCAAAACTATAGCAAGACTGGAAGCCCTTGCGGGAGGGGCCGCCCAGTCACCCTTCATCCGCAGGGCCCGGGGCTCCGAGTGGGTGCAGGTGGCAGAGGGATGGAGGCTGGAGGAGCCTGCCTGGTGAGGAGGGGGTTCACAGAGTCAAATTCGGGGGCTGGGGAGAGTTCACAGAGTCAACGCAGAGGGTGGGGCTTAGTGAAAGTTTCTTGAATCAAGTAAAGCAAAAACCCATTAGAAACTTAACAATTTAACGTCCACCTGGGCAGGCAAAGACTTTGGCAATGGCCCAAACAAGGCAATGTCCGGGTGCCCAAATCGGGGCTGAGCTGGAGCGACAGGCGGATAAGAGGTGCTGGGTCCCAGCCACCATCACCAAAAGGAGACCCCTGGGCTGAGGCTTCTGTTTTTACGGGTTATTTTTTTTGGCCACAAGAGCACCCTGCAAAGCAGGTGATGGTCCCAGGTTGGGGACTGAGACCCAGACTTAGAAGAAGTGACTGCCCAAGGCCCTGTAGATAGGAAGTAGCCTTGAAGCTGAGGCCACCTGCCCCTCAGGTGCCCTTGGTCTGGCCTGAGGTGTCTGGGGCCACTGGGGCAAGGCTGAAGGGTCCCAGGTCCCACCGCCATCAGCCTACACCTTTTCAGGTGCCTCCGCTTCCCTCTGCAGTGGGTCTGGGAGACCCCAGGGCCGCTGACCACTACTCAGGCCCAGCTCCGGCCCAGCGCTCGCCGGCACAACAGGCTCCCGCTGGGTCAGCTGGCAGAGGTGTACTTAGGACAAGACTGTTTTCTCAGCCAGGTGGAAGGATGTGGAGACAAGGAAGAGAGGTATGCAGGTGGCAGATACCCAGATATCTGTCCTAAGAGGCCAAGGAGGCAGCTGCCTTGCGGGGAGGGAGCCACCCCAGACACAGGAAACGTGGCTGGGCCCTCGGAGCAGCCGCCCTCAGTCCGGCCAGGTGGAGGGGCAGCAGGTTCTTCCGGTCACCGGTGCTTCGCGGGGACCTCAGGCTGCCTCGGGTCATGCGGGGCAATGGTGAGGCCCCAGACTGCGGCATCCAGGGCCAGCTCTGCTATGGCCCCAGGCCGATGAGCCAACCCCTGTGCCTCGGCTCCCTCCTGTGCAAAACTGGGACTAATAATAGACACCACACCCCTCGGGCTGTTGTCAGGCGTCACAAGGCAAGAGGTGGCAGCGCTCAGTGATGCTGACCTCACCAAACCCTTAAACAGACTGTTGGGGCCCAACCCCTGGTTACGGATGGGGAAACTGAGGCCAGTGGCGGAGCGAGCCCTTTGATGGTGGATTCCTGACCCAGGGCCCACATCCACCCAGTACTGCTCACCGCCTGTCCAGGGGGGAACCTGTATTTTTAACAACCCTCCAGGGACTCATGAGGAGCAGGTCTGCCCCTGCCCCATGGGGGGAAGGGGCAGAAGAGGCAGCAGGCCCCCGTACCTTGAGGATGGAGTTGTCCTGGCGGGTGTTCTTTGTGTCGTAGCCCTCCAGCAGGCAGCAGCGCACGGTGGAGCCCGAGCCGGCAAACTCGGCCAGGTTCAAGTCGGCAAAGCCCAGCTGGGAGGGGAGAGAGGAGACCGTGGAAGGCGGCAGGGCATGTGGGTGCAGGGCTGGCAGCAGGAGAGTTAACCTGGTGGTGGGGGGAGGGAAGGGGCGGCAAAGCCCTGGGTCCCACGAGGGCCCAGACGGCCCAGACTGACTGTTGCGTAACCGGCACCCAAGGACAGGGGCCGGCCGGGCTGGTGGCTTGGGTTGGAGGCTCCAGTGCGGCAGAGCCAGGAGCTCACATCCCGGAGCCGCACAAAGCGCCCTTTGTGTTGTGTCCCAGAGTGCACCGGGGCAGTGCCTGAGATGAAAGGACATTGTTGTCTGTGACACAGACACATTGTTCCCCGGGAAACAAGGCTGTGCTGTGGGAGCCGCCGGGACACTGGGCAGGAGGGAGAAGCCCGTGGGAACTTGGCCTTGGGATGGGTGGTGGGATGCACGCTGCGGGGTGCACAGGAACCCCGCATGGAGGCTGGAGTGAGGGCCTGTTGGGCGGTCGGTCGGGGTGATGCTCCTCAAACACAGAGGCAGAAGGGGTGGGGGAGGAAGTGGAGGAGGGGGGAGCGCCTTCGATGGAAGCTGGTTGTGGCAGGCTGGGAGAGGCAACAGGGGCTAAGGTGCGGGGACACTAGGATTAGAGACTTGGGCGACAACCCAACCAGCCAGGGACATTTACTGAGCACCTGCTGGGTGCAAGTCTCTACTGCAGACGTTGGGGCATGGATGCCAGAATCGGGGATTCCAGGTTCAAATCCCAGCCCTCCCTGCAACTCAGCAACCCCCGTTTTCCAGACAAAGAAACCAAGGTTCAGAGAGAGGAAGCTAACACGTGCAGGGCCCCAGACTGGCAGAACTGGGCCTGAACGAGGCCCGATCGGCGCCGAGCCTCCCTGCAGGCCACCCCCTGGGCCTCAGTTCTGTCCTCTGAGTCAGTGTCACTGGGCCAGCGCGGGCATTTGGCCGGGGAGCGGAAGGAAAGGGCCCGACAGGTCCAACACGGGCCGGGCGCGTGACAAACGTTTGCCGGACGCAGGGAGGACGCTCCGGCTGTTTGCTGGTCGTTTCTTTCCTGGCTGGGCAGCTGTCCTCACCCACGTGAATCAACGGGAGGGGAAATTTCCACTCTGACGGCACCCTCCACAGGCCGGTTTGGGCCACCCTGCCCTCTGCTCCGGGAGAGGGACGTGAGTGACTAGCCAGGGCAGAGCGCACGGCCGGGACCGCTGAGCTTCCTGAGCGCTGGCCGGTGGGAAGGAACACGCCCCACCCACAGGGCGAGGCGAGGCGAGGCATTTCCCCTCCAAACTGACTAAGTGCCCCCCCACCCCTTGGCCATCAAGCCACCTCCCTGGGGGAGGCCCCACCGGGTGTGTGCAGGTGCCTCAGAGGAGGGGGTTGAAGGGCAGAGCAGGCTTTTCAGAGCCAGAGGTAGCCCGTGTCCTCCCACTCTTCCTAGTGGCAAAGGCTTTCGGGTGGAGGGCCGAACTGTGTGCAGGCGCGGCGAGACCCTGGCAACGACGGAGGTGCAGCAGCGGGGCCTGGCCGAGTCGCCCGTCCCCCCGCCACACAGCGGGACACCACTGCCGCTGTTAAAGCCAGAGGACGTCTGTGATGACGTGAAAATGTGCCTGTGACACGCTGGCGAGTGAAGCGCCGAGCTGCTTCTGTGCGTTTCAAGACCACGCTGTCGGCACGGCGCGGGCGCTCTGGGAAGGCGCTCGCTCTCCGAGTGGAGAAGCCATGTGCAGATACTCCCTTCACTGCTCTGGTGGACGACAGGTTTCAGGATATTTTTCCTTCAAAGGTCTGGAAGGACCCTAAGGAACCCCAGGGCTTGGGGAGGAGGCCTGGGGAGGAAGGGGACGGAAAGCGACCCTTCCGCTCTGTGGGTGTCTGTACCCGTTTGTGACGTGACAAGCATATGCTGTCTTTATGTGAAGTGCGGAGACGATCAATAAAGATCTTCCCCCAAAATAATGTACCTCCTGGAGGGCTGAGTGTCCCCTGTTTGGGGCAGAGAGGGGGCTGGGAGTTCCGGGAGCTTCTCTCATGCCTGTCCCATCCTGCCCCGTCCCATCCCGTCCCGTCCCGTCCCACCACGCCTTCGCGCAGTTCCACTCACCTTGGAGTAAGTCTTCCCGCCTTTCAGCTCCTGCGCAGGGAGACAGACACGAGCAGCAGGTGACTAGGGAATCCAAGGGACTGCGTACGCCTCCCTAATCCCCAGCCCTCCCCCGCGCCAAAATGTGACCGCCGGGGGAGGGGGACGAGAAAAGGGCCAGAGCGACGCACCCCGTTTTCCCTGAGGGGGACAAGCCCGGGGATGGGCCTGCAGCCAGGACAGCAGAGGCCCCCACCCATCCTTCGGCCTGGGCTTGCAGCCCCGGCCCCGGCCCTCGGCCCAGCCTCACCTTGCGTACCGACACCCGGAAGATGCAGGGGTCCAGCAGGCCAGTGGCCGGGTTGGCGCTCATCTTACACACGAAGGTGAACCGTCTCCGCCACCGCACGCAGTTCTCCTGCACCTCCTCCCTGCAGGCCAGGCGGGAGGTCAATGCCGAGGGCACCGATAAGGGACAGGGCTCAGCTCTGGGGAGGCAGTGGCGGGGTGGGGGGTAGCATGGGGAGGAAGGGGAGTGCTCACTTTTCACTTTGAATCACAAAGTGGCCGTACTGTCCTAATAGGAATGTGCTTGTGTAAGTGTTGCAGAAACAAAAATATGCCGTAAAAAGTGAAAAAGCACAAGGTGGGTGAGGTCAGGCTGGGGCCGGCTGCCCCCACCCTCTGCTCCCAGTGCTGTCCTCCCCACCCCCTTGTTCTGTGACCTTGGACAGCTCCTTCTGTGGCCATTACCTCCCACCGGCCAGGTGGCCAGTGGCCATGCTAAGTGGCCCTCCCAGCAGTCTCCCCAGGCTGGACCAGCAGCCCACTGGACAGATGCAGAGACTGAGGCTAGGTGAACCGCTGGGGCCAGCCAGCCAGGGAGCAGCTGGCCCTGAGCCCCGCGCCCGCCTGGCCCCACAGCCCTCCTCCTGACCGCTAGTAACAGCAGCAGCAGCTAACGCTCACGCAGTCCTTCCTGTGTGCCCCACTCAAAGCTCTTTGCAAACCCAGCCACCCCCGGAGCCTGCTCCGCAGGCCGGCAGCTCATTGTCACGCCACCCCTTCAGTGGGGCAGTCACCCCCATGAATCCCATCCCACAACCAAAGAAACCAAACACTGGGCTAAGCCCCTGCCCCGAGGCCACCGACAGGAGAGCAGACCAGGGTCTTGAACCCAAGCTGCCCAGCTTTGGGGGGCCTCACCGCCCCAGGGCTAAGGCACTCCTCAAGGCCCTCCACTCTCCTGACGCTAACTGGGGGACTGTCCTTCTAGCCCTCCTAGTTCCTCCTGAGCCTGGGGAGCAAGACCAGCACCCCCTTAAGAGGGAAAGCACTTGTGTGCCCTGGGAGTGAGTGGGAGTGGTGGGGGCAGCTCATCTGAGCCTCTCCCAGCTGCTTCGGGGGCCCTGGCAGGAGCTGGGGGTGGCAGCGGCACGTGTCCGAGACGAGCTCTGCACCCCTGCGCGGCTCCCTGCGCCCCACAGACAGTCTGGCAGAACCAGTGCTCAGGAAGGGCGGGGCCGGCCCGACCGACGTTATCTCTGGCCTCATCCCACCTAACGAGAATGGCCAAGCAGACAGCTGAGGAAGTGACCACTCCACAACCCGAGGGGGGGGCGAGGGTGCAGGTTAATTGCCAGACTGGGGCCCGAGGGCAGAGGATCGGCACAGGATGGGCTTCTCCTGAACCCGCCCTGTGTGCTTCTCGCCGCAACCCCGGGAGGTACAGGCTCTATGCCACCTGCTCCTGGAGCTGAGGGCACTGAGGCGGCTACCAGAGACCGCCCAGCTCACACCCCCAGTGGCTGACAAAACAGGGTTCAAACCGGCACTGTCCGACTGCGGAGCCAGAGCCGTGACCCATCATCACCTTGGCTCGCCGGCCACGGAGCCCGGCAAGCCTGGCAGGCGGAGCCCCGAGGGGCTGCGGGGCCAGCAGTGGCCTGCTGTGTGCCCGAGGCTCCCGCCGTGTCTCCGTGTGCTGAGCAAGGGACAGGCGCTGGGCACTGCAGGGGACTTACAGAGCAGCATTTGACGGTCACCCCAGTTCGGACTCCGTGTCACCAGGAGAGGGGGCGGGGAGGGGCGAGCTAGGGGAGGTGACAGTCACGCTCGGACCCGAATGGAGAATGGCAGTGCCAGTGGGGCAGACAGTCCCAGGCCAAGGGAGCAGCATGAGTGAGGGGCGGATGTGCTCCAGGTGTCCTTGGCGGCCGAGAGCCTCTGCGCAGAGCCCGTGCTCCGGCTCCACGGGCTTTGAGGATGTGACCAAGGCTTGTCCCACGTCCTGCCGGGTCTGTGGCCAGGGAAAACAGGACCTGGGCTCATGGCCCTCACTCTCTGGGCAGCTGGGCTGGGGCTCGGCCACTCCACCCTCGTTCGTAAAACACAGGCGCACCAGCCACTGGCTCAGGGGAGCGATCAGCGCGGGGACCCCCGCAAGGGCCAGGCCCACGGTGGTCCTCGAGATGTGTCTCATCTGATGAAGGCGCCAGGGATGCAGAGACTTAGTCACAGGATGCTCCGACCTTGTGAGGCGGGCGAGCTCTAGTGACCTCGTGCAGCCCGAGACGGGGACAAGCAGAGCAGGTCAGGGCCGGGGAAGCAGGGACGGACAGTCCCCAACCCCTGGCAGATGCGGGCAGGGGCCCTCAGGAAGCAGGTGCTGCAGGGGAAGCAGGAGCCCTGGGTCGGGGCATCTGCCATGCCAGCGCCACTCATTCATCCATCCATTCGTTCATTCAGAACTGAGCTCCAACTGTGTGCCTGATGCTGTTCTGTGCGCTGGCCCACAGCAGTGACCTGTGGGAGCAGAAAGAGGAGGGTCCCACCAATCGGAATGTGTGGCGGTAGAAAGGAAGAATTAAAACTATGTCTACCGGCGGATGACCTGATACGTATGTGGAAAGTGCCAAGGAATCCCCTACAAACTATTACGACACGCGAGTGCGGCAGGGCTTCAGGATACAAAAATTGACTACTTCTACATGCTAGCGAATATCCACAATGAAAGGAAGAACTGTTTGTTCAAAAAGGATTAAATACGTAGGTATAAACTTAACAAGAGAAGAACAAAACACATACTCCGGGAAACTACAAAACATGGTTGGAAAAAGTCGAGAAGAGGCAAATAAATGGAAAGACATCCTTTGTCCATGGATCAAAGGATTTAATATTGTTTAGGCGACAACACTCCCAAAGTGATTTAAAAGTTCAGCACAATCACTATCAAAATCTCTGCTGACTTCTTTGTAGAATTTTGACAAGCTGAGCCCAAACCTTGGAACATCAAAGGGCCAGAACAGTTAAAACAACCTAGAAAAAGTAGAACAGAATCAAATAATTCACGTCTTGATTGCAAAATCTTCACTAAGCGACGATAATCAAGACAGTGAGTGTGCTCGTGGCCCAAGGACAGACGCACACACACAGGCTGAGGGGACAGAACCGAAAGTCCAAACATAAACCTTCGCATTTATGGTCATTGATTTTTCACACAAGAGTGCCAGTGGGGGGAAGAACAGTCTTTTCAACGACAGTTGCTGGGACAACAGGATATTCACATGCAAAAGAACAAACTAGGGCCCGTTTATCATACCACATGAAATAATGAACTCAAAAGGAATCAAAGAACTAAGTTGAAAAGCTAAATCTATAAAATCTGAGAAGAAAACACAGGGGTAACTTCATGATAGGGGGTTAGGAAGCGGTTTCTTAGCTTTGACACCGAAGGGTCACCAGTTCGATTCCCCGTTGGGGCACATGCCAGGCTGTGGGCCAGGCCCCTGGTTGGGGCAAGGGGCAACCGACTGATGTTTCCCTTACACATTGATGTTTCTCTCCCCCTCTTTCTCCCCCTTTTACCCCTCTCTAAAAATAAATAAACGAAATTGAAAAAAAGACTGAAAAGACAATTCACAACATAAAGGAAAATATTTGCAAATCACATACATGATAAAGGACTTGTAGCTAGAATATATAAATAGCACAACTCAATAATAAAATGACAAAAACCCAATTAAAAAATGGGCAAATGATTGAAATAGACATTTCTCCAAAGAAGGTATACAAATGGCCAATAAGCCCATGAAAAGAACCCTGGCAGGTATGGCTCAGTGGATTGAGCACTGGCCTGTGAACTAAAAGGTCACTGGTTCGATTCCCAGTCAGGGCACACGCCTGGGTTGTGGGCCAGGTCCCCAGTTGGGGGAGCATAAGAGACAACCACACATTGATGTTTATCTCCCTCTCTTCCTCCCTCCCTTCCCCTCTCTAAAAATAAACTGGGGGGGGTGGGAAGCACATGAAAAGATGCTCAACATCATTAGCTACCAGGGAAACACAAATCAAAACTATAATGAGCTACCACTTCACACCCATTAGCATGGCTATAATCAAGACAGATAATAACAAGTGAAGTGTTAGCAAGCCTGTGAGAAATCGGATCCCTCAGCTCGGCTGGTAGGAATGTAAAGTGGGGAAGCCACTCTGAAAAAGTCTGGCAGCCCCTCCAAAGGTTAAATATAGAGTTACCCTATGATCCAGCAATTCCACTCCTAGGTATCTACCCAGGAATAATGAACACACGTCTACACAGAAACTCGTACACAGCAGTATTACCCACAAGAGCCAAACAGTGAAAGCCCCCCAAATGTTCATCGGCTGAAGACTGGACATTCGCAATGGGGCCTAAGCATACAACGGACTCTCACCCCGTAATCCAAAGAAAAGAAGAGCTTACATGTGCCACAATGTGGACTAACCTGGAAAACACGCTAAGTTCAAGAAGCCAGCCACAGAGAACTACGTATTGTACGATTCCACCGATACGAAATGTCCAGAACAGGCAAATCGGTAAGAGACAGACAGCAGACTGGTGATTGCCGGGGGATGGGGCCCTGGGGAGAAAAGGGGTCCTGACTCCTAACGGGTGTTAAGCTTCTTTTGGGGGGATGAAATGTTCCGAAATTGATTGTAGCGATGGTCACACATCTCTGAATATGCTAAAAACCACTGAATTGTACACTTTATATGGGTGAACTGTGTGACGTGAAGTACATCTAAAAATAACTGATAACCAAAAAACAAAACAAAACAAAAACCCACACCACACACACACGGTAAGTCGGATAAAGAGAGAAAAATGGGGAAAACAGAGCAGGGAAGGGAAGGTGCAGGGGGTGCTGGGCAGAGAGAAGGTGGCGGCTGCGGCTCCCACAGGTGGTCAGGGAAGCCCTGAGGGCAGTGACATCTACTCACGGCCTGGAGGGAAGTGAGGCTGAGGGCTCGGCAGAGAAGGGGGAAGAGCTGTCTAGAAGCATGAACTTCCAGTGCAAAGGCCCTGAGGTGGAGACATGCTGGGCAAAGGAAAAAGCAGCAGCGGTGAATGGACTGGGGAGGACAGCAGAGGGGATGTGGTCGGCAAGGGAGCAGAGGCCAGGTCGTGCTGGACCTGGAGGGCCATGGGGAGGCCTCTGGATCTAATTCTGACAGGGCCCCTGTCTTGCCACTACGAATCCTGGCTCTGCGGCCGATAGCCCTGGTGGCGGAGAGTGGAAACACTGCCCAAGCAGCCAGAGGCCCGAGCTTACAAAGAGGAAAAGCTGGGGACTCAGCTCCCAAGCGGACCCTGAGATCTCCTCCTCCTGGCTCTGCTGGACCCAGCCCAGGAGACGGAAGATGCTGCTGGAGACCCGAGGAGGAAGCTCCCAGTGCTGGGCATGCAGACACACCCAGAGGAATTAGGCTTAGTGTCAGGGAACAAAAACCCGTATCAAATCGTCGGCCCTCTCCCTTCCCCTTTGTGAGTCTGCAGTGGGAACACCCAGGGAGCCCTCCCAGGCTCAGGTGACAGGCGGCCGTGTCTGGGCAGGGCTCTGCAGCTACGGGCTGAGCCTCCCTCTTATTTCCACGGCATACATCCCTAAATGCCAGGGCTCCCGAGGGAAGGAGCTCACGGCCCCGCCCTGGCCTACCCCAGGAGGTCACAGCAAGGGCAAAATACACACCCCGACAATGGCCATTTCCCGAAGGCCTACTGTGTGCCGCCTGGAACTCTTTGACACTGAAAGTTGGGTGTTACTGTGGCTTACTTTACAGACAGGGAAAGCGAGGCTCAGTGCAGCCAGGCCCATCTGTGCCCAGAGCCCATGTCGAACACAGGGCCCGATGACGGCGCAGAGGGGGGCTGAGCACTGCCAGCCAGGGGGCATGAGGTCCCACGCACAGGACAGGGATAACAGGGGGAGGAGCTGAACAGGGGCGGGGAGGTATCCGTAAACAAGACAGGCAGAGGACGCCGAGCAGTTGGCCAGGAGCCCAGGGCGGGAGCTGGCCAGGCCAGGTCCGAGGATGCCCAGGCACTCCATTCACTCGAAAACCTTTTATTGGGCTTGTTCTCGGTGCCAGGTACCGCTGCCGGTGCTAGGGACGGAAACGGCGAGCAGAACAGACAGAAATCCCTGCCTTCGAGGGGCGTGTCGCCTGACGGTGGGTAGGAGACAGACAAAACGAGGCACCCCCAAATCGGATGGCGGTGAAATCAGTGCCGTGGCGGGAAAGGAACCCAGTAAGGAGGCAGGCAGCGCCCAGGCGTGGGCCGACCGAGGAACAGCTGGCCAGGGAGGGCGTTCCTGGGGAGTGACATCTGAGCGAAGAAGGGCTGAAGGAGGTGAGAGAGTGACCTATGCAGGTAACAGCGAAGAGCAGTCCAGGCCTGAGGAACAGGAAGTGCAAAGGCCCTGGGGTGGGAGTGTGCCTGTCTCGCCTAAGGAAGCCCAAGGGGGCCGGTGCGGCTGGAGCAGAACGAGGGAGGGGAAGGGTGGAGGGACGGGAGACTGGGGAGGGAGCCCGGCCCTGGAGTCACAGAGGGCCACCTGCAGGTGCTCGCAAGCCCAGGTGTCCCCCTGTGCGCAAGCAGGTAGGGACAACAGAGAAGACAGGAGGACACGGCGGGGGAGGGGGGCTGGGCCCTTTTCCTCCCTTTCTGAACTGGAAGTAGATGAGTTGTGACTTGTTTAAAAGCATGTAGGGGCAGGGGGATGGACCAACTTCTTTGGGAGCCCTGACTGCAGCAAGGTCAGAGGCCAAAAAGCCACTGTGAGCAGTGACAACCAGGACAGCAGAGGCCCCCAGAAGCAGTGTGACGCCAAGTCCGGGTGTGGGGGCTGCAGGACCATGGTCCTCATTGCCGTCCAAGAATCATTTCTATAAGTAAAATTTACTCTTTAAAAAGATTTTATTTATTTATTTTTAGAGGGGAAAGGAGGGAGAAAGGGAAGGAGAGAAACATCAATGTGAGGTTGCCTCTTGAGCACCCCCTACAGGGGACCTGGCCCGCAACCCAGGCATGCGTCCTGACGGGGGGGGGGAATCAGGACCCTTTGGTTTGCAGGCCCGTGCTCGATCCACTGAGCCACACCAGCCAGGGCTGTAAGTGAAATTTAAATTAAAAAAAAAAAAATGAAAACAGGTTGTGAGATTGCTGATCAAAAGCAAAAGGAATTTGAACCTCCATCTACCTGATTCAAGGCCTGGGTCCACTCTCTGTCCTCTGGCTGGACCAACCCTCTTGGGAAGAGATGAGACGGCCCGACCCGCCCTGGCCTGGGGCCTCAGGGCCTGGGCCTCCAGCCCCACGCTGCCAGCCAGGGACAGGTAATTACATAGCTTGGCTTTTCAGGGCAACTTCAGGGGAGCCTCCTTTTTAGCTCTGAGATACACAATTAGACGTCCGAATCCCAGAGAGGCAGGGCGAGCCCTCCACCCGCCCGCCGCAGCCCACTGGGGCCAGCACAGTGGCAGGATCCGGCTATTTCTGGGTTGTCCTGAAATAGAGGACCCCCCAGTCCGCCAGAACTCCCAGGGAGCTCCCGTGGCCCCAGACCAGGGCCTCTGTTCTGCAACCACAGACACTGTGGGCAGTGTCTCCACCATGAAGGTGACAAGGGGTCAGTGCATGGGGAGCCACCTCCTGGCCACAGGCTGCCAAGCCCCTCAGGGTCCTTGCAGACAGGAACCACTGAGGGCCCCTCCCTGGAGTTGATGGGGTCGGAGGGAGCAAAGCCTGAGCCTTTGGTCACGGCAGAGGTCACAGGAGCAGAGTCAGGAGAAGGGAACCCAGGGTGAGTGGGGCAGCCCAGGGAATGGGCTCCAGGGAGACCGCACCCCCAGCACCCCCTTTCCTGGCCACCGAGCTACAGGTGCTCATGTGCCATGCCTGTCTCGCCAGTCCCCCCCCCCGCCCCAGTGCTCCGTGCCCAGCATGGAGGCCTGGCCTGGCAGGGAGCAGTGCTGCTCTGGCCATGGCGGGCAGGGCTAACTGGACTGAAGCCAGCAGTGAAAAGTCCTTCATTTGTCACAGATGAAGACTCCCCGGCCCTTGGAGACTGTAGGCTCCGTGGGGCGAGGTTTCTCAACCTCTGCGCTAGTGATGCTCTGAACCGGATAACTCTGTCTTTTCTCCCAGGGCTGACCTGAGCTTTGCAGGATGTTTGGCAGCACCCTGCCAGGAGCACAGCTCCAGCTGTGACAACCAAAAAAACGTCTGCAGACGTTGCCAAATGCTCCCCTGGGAATGGGGCCGGGGGAGGGGGTGCCCGCAAATCACCCCCAGTGGAGCACCAGTGCTGCAGGACTTGGACTCAACTTTTCAAACAAGCTCCCAGGTGACTCTGGGCACCCGGCTGAGAAAGGCCATACCCACCAGAACGGAGTGGGACCCCAGGGACCTCCCAGCCCCAGCGGTGCTCCTGGGTTCCTGAGAGGGCTGGTCCTCGACTCCTCCCATAAGGCGCCTATCATGCGAGGTAACCTGAGCCAGACTCCATCACCCATCTCTCCCACCACTGGCGGGTGGACGCTGAAGGGCTGCCACAGCATCCAGCCTGCACCCTCAGGCACACCCACTCTGCCATCTCCCAGTCCTTGGCCAGATTCCTGGAGGAGGGAGGGACCCTAGTGATGCAACCAAGGCTCCCGGCTGATGAAACCCAGCCAGGGAAAGGCGAGAGTCTAATAAGGAAACAATCTGAATTGACAACGTCTGCCTGTGCTTCCCGAAGAGAGGAGAGCACAGTCGCCTGGGGGGGAGGGGGAGGGCCCACCCGGGGACCAGCCTAGGCGTCCGTCCAGGGCTGTGGGGCAGTGGAACCTCATCCCGACAGCAGCGACGACGTGGCCAGCGTGGCAGCCCAGCAGCGTCTGGCTCCTGCCAGGAATTCAGGGCTGGGTGCAGGGAAAGCAGCTTGCTGCAGTTCTGACACAGCCTGCGCCGCCGCCCCGCCCCCCACCAAACACTGCGAGGCAGCGAGAGGTTCCTAGAAGCCAAACCCCTCTGTGCTTCGAGACTGGGGCACTCGGAGGGGTCACCGGGTGCCCCAGGATCCTCCTCTGCTCTCCTGCCAAAAGTGAGAGCCCCGAGGGTGGCCCAGGGATTGGCAGGTGGGCTGAGAGCAAAAGGCCGGGGCAGCGGGCGACCCGTGGAGGCAGAGTGGACGGCACACGGGAGCTTCAGAAACTCCACGTGAGCAAAGGGGTCAGGGTCAGCCAGGCCTCTCAGGCTCGGTGGGGAGACATCAAGCGGGAAGAACGCTGGGGGTCATGTGCATGTGGGTTCGAATCCTGCCCCGCACCAGCCCAGTCACCAAAACAGATCAAAACCCCCAACTGGGCAGGGGCCAGCCTCCTGCTTCACAGGCACAGCGCTCCCCTGCTCTGCCTTGGGCACCTGGGGTCCGGCTTGGAGGCTGCTTCCCCACCGCCCAGGAGAACGCCCAGGCGCTCTTCTCATGGGACGCCAACGGGCACTCCCTCCGCTCTCACAGCCCCCTCTCACAGCCGGAGAGGACCACAGGCCCTGATGGGATGCAAAGTAACCTGCTGGCTTTGACAAAGTGCTGGTCCACCCCCCCCACCCGTGTCCCCGGGCGAAGGCCCCCACCACCCAGCATGGCCCAGCCTGGCTCCTGTTTCCAGGCACCCTCCCGAGAGCCAGGTGCTGCCGAAGCATTAACTCTCTGCAGGCACAACCACGCCCTATTCACAGAGGAGCAAACTGACACTCAGGGGTCCACAGATCACCCAGGAGGCAAGGGGTGATATGCACCCCCACCCCCTCACCCCGCAGGACGGCTGGGAACATGCACCAAGACATCAGGGCCGTTCTCAGGCGACTGTGACATCCATGTGCCTGTGCTGTGCGGGCTGACCCTTCACCACGAGTCTCAATACCCAGGAAGAGGCGGCCTTGAGACCGGGCTTAAGCCGAAGGCAGGGTGGTGACTGGGTCAGAGGGCACGGTCACGGATATGGCACTGGGCGAAATCCGCCAGGACCTGCTGGTGTCAGGGACCAAGCCAGGTTCGGAGGCAGAAATGGGGGAATGTTCACCCCCGTTCTCCATGGGGGAATGCGTAGGAGTTTGTAGCATCAGCCTCCCACCTCTTGAGCACTTTCTACACACGAGGCACTTACCTAAGAGTTCTCCCTGCCTGACCTTCCAGAATCCAGACCGCAACCCACCCCGGGAGAGAAGTTCCACCATACCCCCATGTCACAGGCAGGGATGCCGAGGCCCAGAGCACAGAAGCCGCCTGCCCTCTGAACCCGCAGCTGTCTGACCCCAGAATCTCAAACCGGGCCCCCACGCCAGAGCTGGGCCAGGCTGCAGGCCCAAGAAATGCGACACAAGAGGCACAGCCGAGCTGCAGCGCAATCTCCCCTCGCCCAGGACACACGAACACAGAAAACGCAGCGCTTTGGGGCTGGCCGCGCGTGGCGTGGCGAGTTTCCCCCTCCCCAGGCCTCCCCAGGCCTCCCCAGGCCTCGGCCCCGTCGGGGATGTCCTGGGAGGTAGACGGACAGGTGGCCTGGGCATGCCTGGGCCGTTGCTGGCTGACTCACGCCGGGGTGGCATTTGAATCACCCCAGGAAGGGAAGCGACTGGAGGGAGGGATCCATATTCCCAGAGGCCTGTTCCCCAAATGGCTGGACTCGAGCAAGTCGCAGGGATGCCCCTGTCCTCCGAACCTCGTAACCCCAGCCCCCCATCCGTAGCCTTTCCTGAAAGCGCCCTCCCCCTGACTACTGCAGCTGGACAAACGACTTCCTCCTCTGGGAAGACTCTGGGTCTTAGGTGTGGGGACCCGGCGCGAGGCTCTGGTGTCCCAGAGCACGAAGGGCCTGAAAGGCCTTCGTCCCACTCACGGCCCAGGACGTAGCAGGCGCTCGGTGAGTGTCTGATGACTCAGCGAGGGACCTTCACAGCCCGGCTTCCACCAAGGGCTGCCCTGGGCCTCCCAGCGGAGGTCAGGCTGTGTCCTCTGGCTCTCTGCAGAGTCTGAGAGTCAGGGGTCACTGCGAGCGCTGGATCTACCCCAGGTGTCCCCACGGCTCCCCCTGAGGAGACCAGGGAACAATCAGGGACCTCTCAGCCAGAGTCCCATCTCACAGAGCCAGCGAAAACTCAGGCCTGCTTTTCCAGCCGCCGTTCGAAACTCCACCCGCAGGGCAGAGGGCTCGGGGTCAGGTGGGACCCTGCGGCCCTGACTTACTGATCTCTACCTCCTCCTCGAACACCTGAATCTACTGCGGACTTACGGACCGACCTCTGGCCGATCCCGTGCCCTGCCCACTTACTACAGGCCAGGCCGGAGCAAGACATTGGGGTTACACCCAGAAGCCTGGGCCTCCGTCTTGCCTGCATCCAGAATGGGCCTGGCCAGTCTCACCCAGGTCCACGCGATTCCTCTCTAGCTGACATGAAACCCTGGAGAGGTACGGAGCCCCAGGTCAGGCCTTTCTCCCGGCACGCAGGGAGAGTGCCCAGTCACTCAAAGGCCCTCCCCCAACGTGAGGGGTCAGGGCCAGGGCAGGCAGGACAGGTTGATGTCCCCCCTCCCCGCTGTGCTCAGCACTCCTCTGAGACCTGATGTGTCCAATGGTGTCGTGGCTCCTGAGCCCCAAGTCAGGGACCACGTCCAGGGCGCAGCACCGGGCCAGGGCAGCAGCCTGGCGCTCACCACAAATGGTTGCCGAATGGGTAAACCGCAGGCAGAGAGAAAAGAAACAATTGAAGGGAGAGAGGTAGGAACTCGGACCTTTCCTTTCTGCTCCCCACTCTGCATCCCCTCCAGTAATTGCCCTAGATTAATGCCAACCACTGCCAGCCTTTACTAAGCACTTGCTCTGTGCCAGGGACAATGCTGGGTATATGGGGTGTTGACCCCTTTAATCCAGCACCAGGAAAGCGCTTGGCACCCCATTTCACAGACGAGGAAAGCAAGGCTTGGAGAGGTCCTGTGGTCTCTCCTCCCTTTGAACAGCTGGGGCCCACAGCCCAGCAGCCCCATGAGGATTTGCAGGAGTTGGAGGAAAAGCCCCAGCCAAAGATTGTTGGCAGCTGCCCCGCTGACTTATGGCCTCGGAAACAGGTCGGGACGGTTCGGGCTGCCCTGTGAACAAGACCCTGGAAAGACCCAAGGACTTCCTCCAGGCCTCTTGGCCCCTAAGAAGGACCCTCGTTTTTGTCTGGAGGACACGGGCTCCCAGCCCCGGCGCAGGCGTATGCAAACGGCGTCAGCGCGCAGCCTGCAGGTCTTCACAACAGCCCCGGGGAGCCGGCCTCGAAGGGGCAGGACTTTGCAGGACCCAGGGGCCCCCTGCAGACATGACCGCCACACTGACAAAGATGACACCATCCTGACTTGTACCAGGATGGGTGGTTTTTATCAGAAGGCTTCTGAACTCAATTTAAGCAGCATCGCACGGCACATTCCCGTCTCCGGCTTCCCCCCCAACGCCGTTTGCGCCGCTCGGCCTGGTTGTGAGCAGCAGCGTGTTCGGTTCCCACTGTGCACAGGAAGCTCGGGTTTTGTTTTTGACTGTCCCATGATGACAGAGATGGGAAGCCACCCTTCTCAGCTGACAGCCACCTCCCTGTCTGCCCCCTGGAGCCCCAAGGAGTCACCTGGCCTGGCTGCCCCGGTTGGTTCTAAAATAAAAATCTGACTGATTCACACCCTTCCTTGGCTGCCCTCAGACAAGGTCCTGGCCCCTCCCCAGGGCCTTCCCCGGCTCCGAGCCCCCAGGTGCCAGCTCTGCCCTGCTCAGCACTCTTCACCTCGGTCTGCCCAGGGCTGCTCTCCGCCCACCGCCGGGTAACCTACTCATCCCTGCGACCAAGCCCAGAATTGCTTCCTGGGCTGGGGACCTGTGGGGGCAGTGCTGTGTCCCCAAGAAGCTGTACAGGGGCCCCTCCACACAGAAGGTGCTCAGGAAACTGTCCCTGAGGGACTAGGGGGCTGGGGGCCAGCCCCAGGTGTGAGGAAAAGGCGCTGAGGACAAGTCCAGTAAGCAGCGGCAGCACCGTCAAAGAGGAAGTGGTAGGAGGCAAGGGCGCCTTGCGTGAGAACAGAACCCAGACTTCCACTCTCCCCGGCAGCCTCCCCAGCACCGGGTTAAACCTCTCGGCAGGTTTAGTCTGTTTTCAGCTACCAGGTGTCTGGCCCTGTCTGAGCAAGTGCCCTGATCTCAAGTGGCCCTGAGTGAGCGCCCTCGCCCAACTGGTGGAGGAGGAAGCCAAGGCTGAGAGGACAAGGCCCTCAGCCACGGTCACAGAGTCCGGCAGAGGGCAGCTGCCAAGGTCCAACTACAGAGCCTGGGGCAGCCCCAGCCCCCTCCTCCTCCCCCACCTCCACAGAGGGTCCACCCAGCACAACCCAGCGGTGTCCCCAGCTGCCCGGGACGCGGGCGAGGGCTGCTCCTGACACGGACTGACATCTCTGGCACCAGTGGGGAGGCGCTGGACCCCAGCAGCTGGCAGTAGCCGGCGCACAGTCCAGCACCATCGGCGCCCATACTGGTTAAATGCCAAGGAAAAGACGTCGCAGCCCTGCGCTAGTGCCAACCCGCGGCAGGAAGCACCAGGACGACGATACAACGGAGGCCGCTCCCGCCCACAGTCTGAGGAAGGACCTAAGTAAGAGGCGTGAACAGAGATGGTAGCGTCCTGACATGAGGGCCCACAGTAGGTACGCAAGGCCAAAAGAAGCCAGGGAAGGCTTCCTGGAGGAGGCAGCCCCTGTGCTGAGCAGTTCAGCTAGGTGAAGAAGCAGGGAGTGGGGGTAGGGAGCTTGAGGACAAGGCAACTGCAGAGGACGAAAACAAGACGAGGCTACAGGTGTGGTGGCAGCAAAGGGAGGGCAGGAGGGCAGAGGCCTCCCCTCAACCGGGCCTGTCTTTCTCACTCCCCTGCCCTCTACCTCATGTGGGGAGCTGTCTTCTGCCTGCCAGAGTGGGTCCCAGAGCTGAATGCGCAGAAGGCCCCTTTCCACAGGCAGAAGCCAGCTCCCCGCCCCCGCCCCGCCCCACCCCACCCGACTCCCAACAAGGGGAGCACTGCAGCTCCCACCGGCTCAGCGCCATGCACCCCAAGGCAGGCAGGTTCCTGCCAACAGGCTCCACTGGGGACCCTGAGCTCCAGCGTAAGGTCCTGCCCCCTACATACCAGGTGTGCCCCTCACCTGTTCCTACCCCTCCAGAGGGTAGAGAGACAGCCCCATTTGGGAAGTCCCCTCTGCCCACAGCACCCCAGTCAGTCTCAGCCCACAGGGAAGTGTCAGCGATCGCAGAGGGGCGAGCGAGGTGCGCCATCCAGCCCCCTGCCAGGATGCGGCCCAGGGACACGAGGACGAATGGCAGAGAGCACCGTGCTCCTACCATGTGCCAGGAGCCGAGCTGGACATCTGACAGGCATTATCGCACTGTGTCCTCCCAGGGACACTGTGAGGCGGGCACCAGCAGCCCCACTGGGTAGGGAGGGCCACGGAGGCTTAGGGACTGAGTACCTTGCCCAAGGTCACGTAGGCAGCAAAGGCAGAAGCAGGACAGGAACGTCCTCCCCAGGCCTCTGTGTGGGACGAGGCGCCAACCAGCCTGCCTGGAGAGGCAAAGGTCCTCCACCAGAGCTCCTTCCTGCGAGTGCTGGGACAGTGTGTGTGGGGGGGGAGGCTACCGCTGGTTGGCAGCTGGGCAGGGTGGGCGGGTGGTCCCAGGCCTCCGTGTGAGAGCCGTTTCAAGTCCGGACGCCAAACAGGCTCAGAGCAGAGATGAAGGGTCTGCAACAGCCCAAGGAGACAGACACCCAGGCTGGACACGGCCTGGGCAGCTTCAGGCCTCACTCACCAAGGCCACCATTAGCACAGTGGGACCTTGTGGAGAGCCAAAAGGCAGGCCCAGGGGGACAGACCTCAGGTCACAGAGCACATCTGAGCCCTGGGGACAGGTCTGGTCTCCCCACAACCCAAAGCACTTGCCAGATAAGGTGGGCAACGCCCTCCCTCACCCCACCTTAGTGCCGGTTCTCTTTCTAAGCAAATCTGATCCGGCTCCAGCCTTCCTGTGGCTGTCTGGTGAGGTGAGGGTAAATCTCCACTGGTTACCGCGGGGGCTACACTACCTGTCCCCAGCAGCAGGCAAGTGACTGCAGGTTCACCACATGGCAGTCACCAGATACCACACACCGAGTTCCCAGACTCCTGAGGCCTGAGAACAGACATGCTAGCCGCGAACACAAGGCCCAGGAAGAGCTTCCTGAGCCAAGTCGGGCCTCCAGGTACCGAACAAGCAGAGTTCCGAGGCTCTCAGGGCCCCTGGCCACCCCAGGCAGCGGGGCCCGCAGACACAGTGCGGCTGCTGCTAAGAACCCTCAGCCGGAGTAACTCCCAGGACAGAGCTGGAAGCGAGGAGCAGACCTCAGGGAGTGGCCGCGGCTCCGGAGCCAGACCAGCTCGGGTCAGGGCCCTGCCGGGGCCAGGCCGGCAGCCACGCTGCAGGGGCTGCCAGGTTGGCACCTGCCAAGGGTGCGGCCAGTGGCTGCAAAGGCCAGAGCCAAGGAGCAGAGGCCAGGCGCGGGCTGGGAAGCTTCAGGCTTCACCAAGGGCACCAGCATGACGGCCTGACCCCAGGGGAAGCTAACAGCTGGCCTGATGCCACCGACTGGCCACCAGGGGTGGCCTCTGTGGCCTGCCAGCACGACTTCCCTCCACCGGCGTCTGCCTTCATGAGGGCCCAAGGACCAGGCTGGCCCAAGTAAGACGAGGGCGGGCAGTGAGGTCAGGAGAGGCCCACAGCAGGCAACCCAGGGAGGAGGCAGCTGCAAAGCCCCTTGGGCCAAAAGCTGCCACTCGGCACTGTCGCCAGATCTTCCAATTTAAGGCACCGAAAGGTCCTGGCCGGTGTGGTTCAGTTGGTTGGAGCATTGTTCCGTGGACCAAAAGGTTTGATTCCCATCCAGGGCACACACCCAGGCTGCAGGTTTGATCCCTGGTCCGGGCTCATACCCCAGTTGGGATGTGCACGAGAAGGCAACCAATTGACGTCTCTCTCTCTCTCTCTCTCTCTCTCTCTCTCTCTCTCTCTCTCTCTCTCTCTCTCTTCCTACCACCCCACCGCTTTCCCTCTCTATAAAAGCAATGAAAAAAATGTCCTCGGGTGAGGGTGAAAAAATAAGTAAATAAAAGACACCAAAGCCTGGATTTTCATGTTGTCAAAAATGATTGGAGTGCCGTATGGGCCCGAAACCCCCGCTGCATGGGGCAGCCGTGCACCTTCCAAACTTCCACCTTCCAGCACCTACCGAGCACTGGACGTGGGGCCAAGCACTTCAGGATGAGGAAAGCCACCTGCCCACTCTGCCTGCCACTGCCCAGCCAACTCACCTGTCCCTTCCTGGGTGCCACTCAGGCCCCCTTTCCTCCTCACCAGCAACCAAGAGCCATCAGCCTCCCTGGCAAACCAGGCCACACTGCTTCCCTGCCCCTCGGCTAGACCCCCAAGGTGAGGAATGGTCCAACCTAGCCACCCCCCATAACTTCATTCACTCCCGCGCCTCCCTGCCCCTCCCTGCCCCCCAACCAGATGCTTGCCTAGACCACTGACCAAGTGCCCTGTAGTCCAGGGCCTCTACCCAAAAGGCTCTTCCCACCCTCTCTCCAACCCAGTCCCACCTGGCCTTCCGGACTCCTATGAAGGGCTACTTCCTCGGGGCAGCCCTCCCCCCTGATGCAATGATGTGCCCTATCACGTGATCGCGAGCTCCACAAAGTCAAGGACTATGTCCAGCCCGAGATGGGTGCCCAATCAACACCTGTCACACAAATGGAGAGATGACTGAACAGAAATGCCCTCCCCAGCTGGTCCCTGGGGATCTAATGGAATCCTGGGGAGGACCCGTCGCAGGCCTGCCTGGCTATGACGTCCCTCTCTCTCTCCGTGATGCCCCATGGGGAGGTCCATGGGAGCAGGGCTGCCTGGTCCCCTTCACCTCGGAAAGCCCAGGACCCAGGGGGTGCTCAACAAATGTGGCCTCCTCCCCCCTTCCCACACTCTCAGTGTCCAGAGCTCCTGCTCTGTGACGGAAAGTGGGTATGCTGCCTGCCTCGGGGTCCCGCCGCTGTGGGACCCCTACATCCTCACCCCCTCGGGCCCAAAGGACAAACTGCATGTCATCCCCATAGCACCCTCCCTCCGCACCAAGGTGACAGCAGGCCTCTAGGGCAGCAGATGCCAGTGGCCTCTGTCAAGGAAGGAGGGAGGAGGAGGGCCTTGGGGAAGTGGAGGCCCGGCCAAGCCTATGGTGCACGCGCAAAGACCTGCTGTGGCCAGGCTTGGGCACAGGGCCCTCCAGCTGCAGCGCTGACCTGTCCAAGGCCTTATTCATGCTCCAAAAATCCCAAACATCTCTCTGAGGCCTCCCACCCCAGCTGGTTCAAGGCCTGGCCCAGAGAGGAAAGGCAGTGCCTGTCCTGGGGGCAGGCATATCCTCTTTCAACAGGTTGACCAAGTAAAAATCCACTGAAGAAACAGTAGAGCCCTGGCTGGTGTGGCTCAGTGGGTTGAGCACTGGCCTGTGAACTGAAAGGTCGCCGGTTCAATTCCCAGTCAGGGCACATGCCTGGATTGTGGGCCAGGTCCCCAGCTGGGGGATTGCGGAGGCAACTGATTCAATGTATCTCTCACACATCACTGTTTCTCTCCCTCTCTCCCTCCCTTCCCTTCTCTCTAAAAAATAAATAATTTTTTTTAAAAGAGAGACAATAGAGGGTTCAAAGTTGCCAAAGAAGAAAAGAAGGGGGAGGTGTCTCCCCAAGTCACAGTCTGCTTCTTAGACAGCCTGGCACCCAAGTCCAGAGCAGCAGGAGAATCCCCTGAAGGGGCCCCTCCTCTCTTTCTGGTCCTGCCTGCCCACTTCATGCAAAAAGGGGTACTGAGGCGCGCGAGACAGAGGTCAGGGCCAGACCAGAATCCGCCCCGCTGCACCCTTAGCAGCTCCCGTGAAGTGACCTGAACAAGGGACTTGTTGGCCCCAGGCCTCAGGTTTCTCATCTCTGCCTGTCTCCTCCAGAGAGGACTTGTAAGGTAAATCAACACCTCCCTCTCGCTCCCTCCCCTGGCACTGCCAGCCACGTGCACGGGGCAGGCCACAGGACCAGTGCCAGCTGGACGCACAGACCTCTCGGGACGTTTGGGATCGTGCCTGAAGGACAGACGGCTGGAGGCTGGAAACGTGCCCCCAACCCACCCCGGGGAGAGACGGCCCAGCCCGCTGCTTCTAGGTTTACCAGACTTGGCTGGGACCTCTGCATCCCCCCTGGGACCCCTGGGAAAGCCTCCCAGCTGCCATTGGATATATGTGCTTAGAAGGCCTCCGGGCAGGGTCCCTGGCACATGCCCACTGTACCACAGTGCCAGCCCGTGCCTGGCCCCAAAGCCATGGCGGTGACTTCAGCCCCACCCCCAGCTATGTCCCTGGGGCCCCTTATCCCTTATCTTGAGATCTCATAGGGTCTAGCTCAGTGACTCGAAATTATCCCCATGTGGAGTTTCCTGTACGCCCCCCACCCAACCCACTAAAAAGAACCTACTTCGAAGTCTGGGGTCATCACATGGGGCTGCTTCCAGCCCTCTGCCACCAAGGGAAGGCAGGACTCCGGAGCTGGACCAGCCCGAATTTAAATCACACTGATGCCACTCCCTAGCAGAGCGGCGTGGGCCTACCACTTTCAGGCTTCTGGCCTCAGTTTCCTCATCAGCTCATGGCGTGGTTTGAGGATCACGCATTCACGGTGGCTGGCGTACAGTAAGCGCACAGTCAAAGGCAGTTTCAAGCCCAATGATAAAAGGGTTATTTTCCCAATTAAATGCCCAGCCAGGTGACCCATGGCACGTGGCTTCACCTTCCTGGCCCTGGCGCTTCTCCCAACGACCAAGAGGATTGACAGACACACGATCTGCAAGACTTTCAGCGCGGCGCCTGGCACGTAGCACGGGCATCAGAACATTGTAGCTGTGAGGACGATGGTTTGTATGGAGGCCTCGGAAAGATGACGATGGGAACAGGGCGACAAACCACCACCTGTTCTACCTGCTCAAAGTGGGTCAGGCTGGAGCCGTGCGCCGTGCTGTTGCCATGGCACCCCACACACAGGGAAACACTCCAACCAGGAAGGAGGGTGCTGCATGGGTGGGGCCTGGAGCCTGCTTCCCTCAGACGCCACCCACGCCACCACCGCCACCCGTCTCTGGGCCATCTCAGGGGCCCCTGGCGTTGGGGCGAGTAAGCCACTGGCTCTGGGGCCAGGATCGAGGCAGGTCTCATCACGTCTAACCCCATCCCAACTCCACAGCCTCGGGGCCTGTCTGTCTGGAGTGGTAGGCTGTGAGGTGGGGCTCCCAGGCTGCAGATCCAGGTGGGTGGGATGGAAGTGGAGGAGATAAAAATACAAAAAAACAGAAAACCCTATCTTCTGAGCAAAATCCAAAGCAGCTCTAAAGCTGCCTCGGCTTTCACTGTTGATGTCTGCTCCCACCAGCCACACCTGCACAGCAGCAAACAGGCACCCGGAGCCCCCCAGCTTTGGGGGGCTCAATGTCAGCTCCTCCCTCCTCAGCCCCACTCAGGTTTCAGCCAGGATGAGGGCTGGGCAAGGCTGTTTGGGCTCGTTGGGTTCAGGGAATCCATGGCCCCTTGCCAGGAGGGAAGAAGGGGAGGCAAAGGTGAAATCCAGCAGCTGTGGGCTGAGACCTGGAACTTTCCAGACTCTCTCAGGCTCGGGGGCAGGTTTAGGGCAATGGAAAGGCTGACAGGTAGGGTGGCAGTGGTCCCAGGGCCTGGGTGGCGGGTAGAGACCTCGGCCTGGGGCTGGATACCAATTCCTCAGCGAGATCCAAGACCCTGGCCCTACCACCAGCTCACATGTAGACGCCCTGCTGACTGTGGCTGGTCCCCCTGAGACCTGGGAGGGGTTAGGGGCTGGGGCCCTCTGCCACAGAAACCACAACTGCTGCAACAATCTGCAGAGCCAGATATGGTACAGTATTATCCGTTCCCCCTCACAACTCGAGGGATGAGGAAACTAAGTCTAAAAGGCAGAATAGGGTAGTGGTTGAAAACACATGCTGAGTTTGAACCTGGGCTCTGCTGTATTAACATAAGCAAACCGCTCCCTCTCCGAGCCTCAGTTTCCACTTCTATAAAATGGGGATGATGATCCTACAGGCCCCTCAACCCAGCCTCCACCCTGCTCCATGGCAGAGTCAAAGGGCTAAGTGAAAGGTGCTAGTAAAACGGGAGCACCGCACCAGTAATTGCTGGTTGCTGGGATTACAGAGGTTAGGTAACTTACACAAGGCCACCAGCCAGTAAGTGATCAACCCTAGGCCCCAGCTGTGAGCACAGCCCTCTCCCTGAACCTTTGGGCTGCTAGGGGGGGTGGCCCAGGAATCACAGGCTTCCTAAGCAACCATATATACCCTACCTTATCCCCACTACCCACCCCTCAGCAAAGGGCAGCCCTTGTCTGAATCCCTCAGAAAAGCAGCTCCCAGTAGATTGGAGAACCTCCAGACCTGAGTGGACCCAAATGCATGAAAAGGCACCCCACTTTGTCCACACTGGAGAGCCCTAAATCTGGGTTAAGCTGTACGGCTCTCCTCCCCTCCTCCCAAGCGAACATTTGACCGCCAGACAGACCCAACAAGTCTCCAAACAAACCAAGTTCAGTTGACAACTGCTTCCTGAGAGGTCTCTGGCAAGCCACTTACTTCCTCTTTCTGGGCCTCAGTTTCTCCCTCTCTTAATAGGCACCCCACGTGAAGGCCTAGGGAGCAGAGGGGCAGACCAGGGAAGGGAACCAGCTTGTCCTAGGCACTGGGCCAGGCCCTGCACCGCCTTCTATCTACTGAAACATCTCCACAACTTTCTGAAAAGGACTTGTATTGGGCCCAGAAAGCGACAGAGCTAGGACTCAAACCCCCATCTGTCAAACCCCAAGGAACTCTCCCAAGGAGGCCAGGACTGTGTGACCCCAGGTGGGCCCAGTCTGGGGGCGCAGCTTGGGAACTCAGCTGCCCTCATCCATGAGCTGGGCAGCTGGACCTGCAGGATGGGGAACACAAAACCAAAGTTGATCAAGCCTCTTTCAGAGAGGCCTGCAGCCTCCTTGACAAGGGCATTTGCAATGCAAAGCAGCCCCGCTCCAGCTAGAGGAGGGCACTCAGAGGGGGCTGGGCAGGCCAAAATCCAGCCACCTCCCTTCAGACAGACCAGGAGTGCCTGGGGTCGGGCCTTCCCAGAGCTGGGAGTACCTGGGCACCTGTGGCTGACCCAGGCTCTAAATCATACGACAGCCCAAACGGCCAGCTGGGTGCAAGGTAGCCTAGAAGACTCCTCCCTATTTCAGGCCCCTCCAAGCGCAAACCGTCAGGGTTCTTTGTGCAAGTCTGCAGAATGGACCTACGGCAGGTTGCATGTAGGGCCCCAAGAGGGGGCTGAAAGAAGAGACCCCCAAGTATCTGGCAGGTCACCTGCAGACGGGTGTGGACACTCTGTCAGATTCCTCAGACCCGGACCTCCCAGATCGCTCAAGCCCTGCCTTGAGGAAACCCGACCCAGACACACATAACCCTCAGGACTCTCGGCCCCAAGGGGATCTTCCACATTCGCCAATTGGCTAGATCTCGTTCTTCACCCCTCCTCCCCTGCAGAGAGACTGTCCCAGCTCCTACCTTGACGATAAGCTGACAAAATCCCCGCCATCCAGCAGTCGCACTTTGCAGAAGAGGACCCCGTTCACAAAGGGGACAGCCGTCAACTCCTCCAGGGTGAAAGTGGTTTGGAATTTGAATTTCTTCTTCTTCATCAAGAAAGCCATGAGCGAGTTCCCTGAGTCTAAAGCCTCGAAGGCCAAAAAAGGGGGAGAGCCAGAAATCCCCAGGATTCCTTTCCCTACACCACACCCCCTCCTCAAAACACCAGAGCCCGATCCCGCCCAGATGGTGGCGGAGGCGGCAGAGCGGGCGGGGATGTGAGTCCGGGGGGCCCAGGTCTGAACGACCAGTCCAATTCGCGGGTCGGCTGGCTTCACCCTCGGGGAGCTGGGGCTCGGAGGGGCTCGGAGTGGCCAGGGGCTTCACCGGCATGTAAACAGCGGGCCATGGCCCAAGAAGCAAGGACAGGAGTGGTGGGCGGCACGCGAGCGGCCGCACTGGCAGGCAGCATCCCTACCCGCGGTCCCCGGGTAGCTCACGCCCCGCGGCCGAGCGTGGCGGACGGACCGGTGAGACTGAGGGCGGCAGGCGGACCGGTGAGGCCGAGGGCGGCGGGCAGCCCCGCCCCCGCCCCGCTGGCGGCCGGGGGAGGTGCCCTTGCCACGCACACGCCCCCGCACCTGGGTGCCAGGCGGCCTGCGCAGGTGAATCCCGGGAGGCTGAGGGCACCCCCAGGGGGCGGCCAGGAACTCTGGGGGCCTCTCCGGGAGGCGCGTCGGGGCCGAAGACGTCCGGCCGCGACCCCTCCGGGCCGGCACTGGGCCGGGCCCCGGACAGCGAGGGCGCTGCCTCCTTCTCGGTCCTGGGTCCCGCACCGCGGGCTCCAGAGGAGCTGAAGCGCCCTTCCGGCCGGCCGGTGGCGCCCGCCTCGCCCGCCGCCTCTGCCCAGCACCTGACGAGCAGCAGCAGCGCCGCTTGCGCTCCCGATGCCGCGACCCAAGCCTAATGCAGCGCGGCGCCGCTGCGAGAATGCCGAGGCCCAGCACGGCAGCCGGTGGAGCCGCGGCCAAGCGCGGGAGGGGCGGGGCGCCGGCAGCTCAGCCCAGCGATTGGGCGGACCGACGGAGCAGGCGCGGAACCTGATTGGTGAGTGGAGGCGTGAGGCGGGACTTGGAGGGGCAGAGGAGGCTCGGGTAGCTTGCATTGGTGTGCCGCGTGGCTGGGTTCGCCTCCTCGGTCCGGGTGGAGTGGAGGGAAAGAGAGAGGGG
Source organism: Glossophaga mutica (assembly GCA_039655065.1). Taxonomy (NCBI): domain Eukaryota; kingdom Metazoa; phylum Chordata; class Mammalia; order Chiroptera; family Phyllostomidae; genus Glossophaga; species Glossophaga mutica. The sequence goes on from CM077305.1 coordinate 213,231,537, forward strand.
CCCCGCGAAGGCAGTGGGAGGTCGCGGGGCGGGAAGCTGGGGCTGGCGGAGCAAAGAGGAGGGCGCGAGCAGAAAAAAAGAGAAACAATGAAGAGAAGAAACAATGTGAAAACTGCGGCTGGAATGGCCTTCCAAATGTTCACCCCATCCCTACCTGAGCGCGCTGACCACTTAATTAGACCAGGGAAGTAGCAAGTCCCTTCCCCCACCCCAGAAAACACACCCAGAGAGGTGGCGGGGATTAGACCAAGCAGGTCTTAGCCTCTGAAACGATAATTCTCAGCTCTGATGAGAGAAGTGTCTGCAAATGCTTCGCGGAGGGGGTGATTTAGAGCAATTCATCACCAACGTGTGATAGACCCAGCTTCTCCCAACCCAAACTGCTATCTAAGCCTTTTGTTGTCGGTGAGTTTCTTACCTAGTTATGGCTGGTCTCCCTGACTAGATTAACTGCCCTGGGTGCAGAGGTCGCTTCTGGAGCCTTGTACCTTTCAGACCTTCGGCATTCTGTATTTCATTCATACAGTACCCAATTGTCTAGGGGCAATCTGCCCTGAGCCAGGTTCGGACCTAGCAGTGAGCCTGGTGGGCCTGAGCTCTCCAACCTCTCCAAGCTCACGGAACAGGTGAAGCAGACAGAGGCAGATCTAGTGGATGAGAACTGTAATAGGGGACTGGGGAAGCTTGATGGAGGAAGGATGGTGGCCATGAGGACCCAGAAGCCTTCTGGAACAAAATATTCCAAGCCACCCACAGGACGCATGCCCTGGTTTAGACAGGGTCCAGGCAGAGGGAGCCTCCAGAGGCCTACTGGCCAGGGAGAGCAGTGCCCACAGAAAGCTATGAGTCCCTTGATCTGTATGCATTTTGGCAATTTAGGGTGGGGGGATGGGCAGTTTGGCAGGAGATGGGGCTGGAATCTTGCAGAGTCTTGTAGACCAGAGTAAGGAAAGGAGCCACTTATACATTTTGAGGAGAGAGTGACCCAGACAAATTTGCTTTTTGTTGTAAGAAGTTTGCTCTGGCTGCAGGTAGAATGGAGGGGAGAAGATGGGAAACAGGTGAAGGGCCTCTTGGAGCCATCCGAGACAGTGACTGACGGTGGAACCTGAGCCCTGGGAGAAAAGGAGAGGGTGGGTCTGAGAGGCATTCACGAGTCAGCTAGATTTGCATCCAGACATGTAACTGGAGAACTCAGATTTCTGATTTCTTCCTCCTTCCCAGCCATAAAGTGGGTGGCGACCTGTATAGGGCTGGGTAAAAGTAGGTTTCCAGTTGTTCGTATAGAAAATAATGCAACAATTAAATAATAATACAAGAATAAACTGTGTTGTGCGTATTCACAACTGGAAACCTACTTTTGCCCAACCCTGTGTTTACCTCCACTTTATCCCATAATTTAGAACACACAGTTAGCCAGATAGAAACATAATGATCATAGCAGCTCCCATTTATGTACCCTCATTTATAGCCAAGGAAGTTGAGGCCTGGAGAATTTACATCACTTGACTGGGTCTTGACCCCAGAGCACAGACTCCAGTGTGTGGCCCTGCTGCTCCCACTGTGGGCTGTGTTCCCCTCCCCCACAGGGTGAGAGTCTGTGGCTACCTGACCCCAGGAGGGGATTTCACAGGAAGGAGCCAGCCAGCTCTGTCCCACGACTTGGCTGGCTCCTCAGCTGTGACTATGAGTAACCCCAGGGCACTCTAACTGGAGGGTGGGGGCCCGGCAGCCAGACTGAACTCAGTTGGGTATCCAACTCCCTGCAATCTGAGGGCAGGGCACCCAGGAAGTTTTCCTTCCCAGATAGTGCCTGGGGAAGGGAGAGAGTAGTGCCAGGACAGGAGGCTCCATTTGGGGTGACACAACCCTAGGTAAGAATCCTGGTTCGGCTGCACATGGGCAGTGTGACCTCGGTTCGGTACACAGAGCTTGGGGGCTCCCAAAGGAGTTCAGTGTGGGATGGCTAGGGCCGCTTGCCCTGGAGCCAACAGAGTTGGGTTCAAATCTGGAAGATGCAACATTGACCACGTGTGTTGCACAAACTCTGTGTGTAGTTTGCATTGTATAGGAAAGAATCTTGAAGGACATACCCGAAACTTTTCCATCTCTGAGCCACAGTTTCTTCACCTATAAAATAGGAATGAGAATATCAACCTTTCCAGAATGTTCAAAAGGCAGTGCCTGCAGAAGGCTTAGGCCTGGAGGGATGTGGGGATCTGAAAGAGTGGGCATCAGGGACTCTAGGCCAACACTTCCATTCTTCTCCAGCCCCCGAATATTCCCAAGGATAGCTTGTCCTACCTCCTTGAGACCCTGATCAGACATATAAGGAAACCAGTATTTCACAAGATAATTCAGACAAGTGGTCTAGAGAAGGAACCCCAGGGAAAATGTTAGGGTGATTGGATTAGGGGTCCTGACTTAGATGGGGTAGTCTAGGAGGGTCTCTGTGAGCTGTTGTCTCAACCCAGAGCTGACTAATAAAGGGGACTCAAGCACAGGAAGCTCTCGGGGCAGAGGCAGGAACTGGCCTGTTTGGGGGACTCAGTGTGACTAGAGGGAGGAGAGAGAGAGGCATGGGGTCTGGCAAGAACCTGCTCACATGGGCTCATGGTCCTGGGAGTCTAGATCTTATTCTAACCCCAAAGGGACAGCACTGGAGGATGGAAGCAAGCTAGTGACAAGGGCCAAAATACCGTGTTGGAAGTTCCTTCTGGCTGCTCTTTGGGGGATGGGTTGATTGCCAGGGGCACGAACAGAAGCAGGCAGCCAGGCGAAGAGGCTATTACAGGCATCCCAAGGGGGGACTGGTGGTCAGACCAGAGTGGAGCTGGGGCAGGGCGATGGGAAGAGAAAGGGGACACACTTCAGGGGAAGAGCTCAGCACATGCTGCGCAGTGATAACAGTTACTCAGTGAGCACTTTTTGCGTATTCCCGGGGTTGTGAATTTGACTAAACGTCATCAGGTCCTTGAAGTCGGGAGGTGAGCGAGCGTAAGTGCAGCAACAGACATAGGGCAGGAGTAGCGGGGGCAGGAACTAAGTGGGGCCGCGGCCTCTAGGAGCACAGCTGGAGAAAGTGGGACAGCCTCGGAGAATCCTTACCCTTACCTGGACCTGGACCAACTCTCGTGGGGCTGTTTGCTTATCTCAGACACCACACCCATGGTGCGCCCATGCTCAGTTCAGGGCCAGCTGCATGACAGACACTCCATAAATAGTTGTCAGATGAGTACATGGATGGATAGATGCATGGGTGGATCAGTAAATAGATGGGTGGATGGCTGTGCATGTAACTATGCCACCCCCTACTTTAACACTCTTCAGTGTCGCCAATAACTATCAAAATTCAATGTGCAGGCTCTGGCCAGGTAGCTCAGTTGGTTAGAGCATTATCCTGATATGCCAAAGTTGCTGGTTCAGTCCCAGGTCAGGGCACATACAAGAATCAACCAATGAACGCGTAAATAAGTGGAAAAACAAAAATCTATGTTTCTCTCTCTCTGAAATCATCAAAAAAATGTTTTTTAAATTTCAGTGGGCACAATTCCTTTTAAAGTAAGTTAATAGTAGTCAGTAGTAAGTTACCTAATAGCAATACTCGCACATGCATAAAAAATGAACGTGCAAGATGGTCCCTGCTCCGTGATACATTAGGTGTCAATGTCAGAAGCAGCCTGATATCTGGCCACAGGAAGAGCAAGGCTTTGCAGGTAAAGACTGTGCTCTAATTCCTGCTCTGTCCTTGGCACCTGGCACACAACAGGGTTCAGTAAATGCTTTCGGAACCAAGGGGACCGTCATCAGTGAGATGCTGTGCTGCCGTTGAGCGGAATGGAGGAGATGGTGTTTCCAAGGCAGAAGCACCCACACCTCGGCAGCAAATGAGTCAGAGCAGTGCAGAGAGGACGAGCTTTATGTGAAGAAAACTGTATCGTTTATGGATGACCAGAAAAGAATCTTGAAGGATACACCCAAAACTGTTAACAGAGGCTTGCACCTAGGGAGAGGGTTTAGAGGGCAATTTTTACTCTATTTTAATGAATATTCTTGGATATTGTTTGATCTTTGTAGTACAATCGAATTATTTTTATAATGTAAAATGAGGTCTGTCCAGAAAAATTCCAGCCATTGTTAATGTAACAAGAACAGTTTGCGCCACATCGCTGTAACCTGGCAGCCAAGGAAAGTGGACTGGAATGCGCATGTGTGAATAACGACTTCACCGCACTGGTCAGTGGGGGTGGTAGATGCTATTGAGTGAGCACGTGTACTGTGTGGCTGTGGCATTCAAAATGACTGAGCAAGCAGAGCAACGAATCTGCATCAAATTTTGCGTTAAGCTTGAACATTTCTCTGCGGAAACTATTCAGATGATTCAGAGGCTGCAGCTGTGGGCAACTGGTGATTGGCAGCTTCATCATGACAACACGCCTGCTCATGCATCACATCTTGTGCAGAGTTTTTTGGCAAAATACCAAATCACCCAGGTGACTCAGCCCCCTACAGCCCAGATTTGTCATCTTGTGACTACTGGCTTTTCCCAAAACTAAAATCACCTTTGAAAGGAAAGAGATTTCAGACAATCAGTGAGATTCAGGAACATACAACAGGGCAGCTGATGGCGATTGGGAGAACTGTGTGAGGTCCCAAGGTGTCTACTTTGAAGGGGACTGAGGCATCATTGTCCTGTGTACAATGGTCCTTGTATCTTGTATCTTCTTCAATAAATGTCTCTATTTCTCATATTGCATGGCTGCATACCTTCTCAACAGACTATTTATATAAGATAAACAAAAACCTGTGCTTCTCTGTCAACCTCTAGATACCATCCAAGCTTTTTGGCCCCGCATTCAGGCCCCTCTGGAAGCAGCAGCTCAGCCTCTCCCTAGTTGCCTCCCTCAGGCCCCTGCAGCCCTACCCAAAGGTCCTGGCCTTGTCCCCCTGCCTACCTGGTGACACCTCCTAAGTGTCAATCTTCAGCTAAAGCACCCTCTCACACCCCATTTCCCACTACATCAGGCGCAACACTCACTCCCTTCTCTGTGCCCCCAAGTCACCAACGATTTGTGTGCAGAAAAAATGGGGGCTCCTGGCCTCCTGTCTTCTGTCACAATGCCTGGCACACATTTGGTGCTCACTGGAAGAGAGGGAGGGGGGCAGTAGGAGAGAAGAAGGCAAGAAGAAACAAATAGAAGGGAAAAGGAAAGAAACAGAGAAAGAGAGGGGAAACTGAGGTAGGGGTGAGGAATGTCATTTGCCCAAATCATCCTGAGGGCAGCTACCCAGCTGTACCGCTCCCTGGGTCACCTGACACCCAGCACAGAGTGCCACTGCCTTCCCAGCCCCGCTTGTCAAGGACGGTCAGTGCTGATTCACCAGTGACTGGGCTCCAATTATTTGCAGAACTGGAATGGCAGCCGAGCCACCCCAGCAGCTGACCAAGGGTGTATTGATTTTTGCTGGGCTCCTCACTAATATCTGAGCCAGTCACACAAGAAGATAAAGTCTCCAAAGAACTCGCCCGTGGTGAGCTGTCCTGCTGAAACCTCCCACGGCCAAATCCACAAGTCTCCCCATTGATCGGTCAACTCTGCCCTTTCCAACCCAAGCCTGACCCTCACTCACAGAGGGTAGCCATGGTTCAGAACACGGGATCCGGAGTCAGGTGGCCCTGGGTTTCTGCCCAGGGATTACTGAGTCAAAGGGCATTTGCATATTTATAGCTGAGATGCTGCCAAACTGCCTTCCAAAGAGGTTGGACCCATTTGAACGCCCAGCCCGTATAAGACAGTGCCCGTTCCCATGCTTTCTCCATCTTTTTCAATCTGTTTGACAAACAAAAAACTTACTGCCATGCTGGCAATACTTTCCCTAGGAACTTACCATATATATTTTTTTTTTCAGTTTGAATTTATTCTGTAAACTGCCTGGCCCTATCCTTTGCCCACGCTTTCAACTGAAGCAGTCATCTTTTGTTATTCATTTGTCATAGCTTATTACATACATATCGTGGATGTCAACCTCTGTTATCTATGTTATTTATTCCACTGAATTGTCTTTGGACTTTGTTTATGGTGCCTTTTTGCCTCGCAGAAGCCCCTTACCAAGCCCCAGCTAAGAGAGAGGACTCCACCTACTTCAGTGAAGTGAGCACTGGATTGGGAGTCAGGAGTCCAGCTTTTGAGTCCCAGCCCTGCCGCTGACTCACTGTGTGACTTTGAACCGGTTCCTGACCTCCCTTTGTCTGTTAAAGAGGAGCATAGGATTAAATGGTCTCTGAGGGGCTGTCTGCCTCCATGGTCTAGACCAGCACTACTCATAGAACTCTCTGCAGGGACGGGAATGTTCTGCGTCTGCACAGTATGGCAGCCACTACCCACATGTGGCTATTGAGCACTTAAAAGGTGACTAGTGTGACTGAGCAACTGAGTTTTTAATTCCACTTAATTTAAATTTAAAATTCAGCCCTGGCTGGCATAGCTCAACAGCTTGAGCATGGGCTGCAAACCAGTTGAGCATGGGCTGCAAACCAAAGGTTCACAGGTTCGATTCCCAGCCAGGGCGCATGCCTGGGTTGCGGGCCAGGTCCCCAGTGGGGGCCACGTGAGAAGCAGCCACACATCGATGTTTCTCTCTCTCTTTCTCCCTCCCTTCCCATCTCTAAAAATAAAATAAAATCTTTTAAAAAATTGAAAATTTAAATAGCCACTCGTGGCTAATGACTACCATACTAGACAGTGCAGGTCCAGCTTGTAGGTCCCTCCCACTTCTAAACCTGGTAAGCTGCAATACCAAGTTCAATTAAGACAGGGCTGGAGAGTCCCTGTGTGACTTGGGGCAGATGACACCACCTCTCTGACCTCAGTTTTCCTGTCTGTCCAGAGGGGACCACAGCAGTCCCTGCCTCCTGGGGCGTTTGAGCAGATTTGATTAGTGAGCGTGTGAAGGCCGAGGCCTGACATGATGCTCTGCAGAATCAGATGACTCCAGGCTGAACGTTCAAGTGCATTTACCCCATTTCCATCGTGTCCAGAGACCCCCAGGTGGCTTTCCCCAGAGCAGCCTGTCTCCCCCTCTGGCCCTGCAGCTAGCTTTTCCCTCTTAAACCAGGGCTTCAGCTCTCGCACGCCTTCAGCCCAGAACTCCAAGTTGCTGACAGGACAAAGTCCAAACTTCAGCCTGTGCTGTGGCTCTGACCGCTGACCCTGCACCTGGAGAACTGTCGTTAGTACGACCTGCAGGTCAGCCCAGCGGCCTCGCAGTCCTTGCCCTGGGTCTACCTCCCACCCTGGTCCTCCAAGTTCTGCCAAGCTCGCCATGTTCACGTCACTCACTCCTTTTTTTACCGACAGGTGTTTTTCAGGCCATATGCTCTGGCACTGGGGCTGTGGCTGTGGCGGCGAGCACGAAGATATGGCCCAAGTGATGAGCACCGTGACACCCACGGAGTCGGGATGGTTTGGAGAGCCTGGAAACAGAGAGGGGGCACGACCTGGTGTGTGTGGGGTCCGGGCAGGCTGGCCTGGGGCAGAGGGCGTGAGCCCGAGGCTGAGAAGGGGTCGAAGTCAGCCAGAAGCCAGGACGGCTGGTGGAGGGGAGAGTCTGCGCTGAGAGGATGCAGGAGCCCGGGATCTGCAAGAGGCAAGGGCTAAGGCTGGAGGCAGGCAGGCAGGCCCCGTCCGACAGGAGGGCCCGTCCGACAGGAGGGCCCGTCCGACAGGAGGGCCTGGCAGGCCACGTTCACGGTGCTGTGCTTTATCCTAAAGCGAATGGCGAGCCACGGAAGGGATGGACGCAGGGCGGTGTCATCCCTCCAGGCCAGCTGCCTACCTGACCTCTGGCCTCCCGGGGAGATTCCGGAGTTTACCTGCTTCCACTTTCCCTTCTCCGCCTGCCCCCAGGTCTCAGGCTGTTCCTTCTGCCTCAAGTGACCCGGGGTCAGAGCCCAGCCCTGCTGCTCCTTGGCCCTGTTGCTTTCACCAGGTCACTCTTCCACCCTCAGTGTCCTCGGCCATAAAGTGGAGGTGATGGCCACCGTGCACAGTGACACAAATTATGAGGGAAAGGGACATGGCACAAAGCCACTCAGGAAGTGGAGTTCTGTTAAATTCCTTCTGTGCACAGTCAAACCGAAGCCCTGGAGGGGGCTTCCTGAAGGACGCCTTCCGGGGGGGCGTCCCATTTCCCGGAGGTGTCCCTGTGGCCCACTAGCCCCGACTGGGGTGGAGGGAAGGGTTGGCGGAGGCCTCTCGCAGGCAGCCTGACCATGTGCTAGGAGGTCTTCTGAGCTGGACTCGGTCTTCCGGGCCTTCTCAGACCCCCACCCCCACCCCATACACCCCCGAGGGGCCGGGAGTCGGCCGGCAGACACAGCTTACACAACCGGGCAGGAGCCCGGTACCTTTCACCCAGTGATCAGAGCCGTGTTTACAAAGGTGTTCCCAGGTCACCCTCCTGTCCTCTCTGGTAACCGCGCACACGCACAGCCCTTTAGCCCTTGCTGAGCTCTGCTTACTTTCTGAATTCTTAGTTGCAGTCGCTCATGTCGCTGTCAGCAAAGGCTGTGACTTTCAAACGTGAAAATCATCCGTGATGCCATTCAGTGGTGAGGCATCTGGCAGACAGTGGGGAATGGGGGAGCAGCTGGGACAGGGCGATCAGACCACGGCTCGAGCCTTAGCCTCCTTCACCTGCCCGTGGGCTCTGCGACCTGGGGCCAGGTGCTTGGAGTCTCTGAGCCTCAGTTTTGACAGCTGCGAGATGGGTTTGGTGGCCTTGCGTTTTTTTTTTTTTTGGTGGCGGGGGTTGAGGATTTGACATGATAGTAATGTACAGGGTCCAGCACAAATAACGCCCCCCCCTTTTTAATTATGAAGTCTTTTATTTCAAAATCATAAGCATGTCATTCTGTAACGTAACAATATCACGCTCAAGCACACCATGGGACATTTTAGGTGAAATGGTCAAATTAAAACTATAACGTATTACACCCATATTATCACCCTACCCACCACACTCAGGCAGGCCTCACTTCTGCCGGACCTTGTATTTAAAGGACTTTGTAAATTACCTGGCACGTGGGAGGTGCTTATCAAATACTGACTATTAACTTCACTCTGTGTGTTGTAATCAGTCCTTTCTACGCAACTCGTTAGGGACCTCTTTTCAGTGACAGCAGGGAATTTAAAGCTTGGGGCTTTCGGACGCATCCTGTGCTCTTGACTGCCTGGGATCACAGGGCTGTGAGCTGGGAACCCTGACATTTAACATCCTATTTGGCCTTGGGGTCCCGCCCTCCTAGTCCCCAGTCCCCACTCGTTACTCGTGGAACGATGGAGGAGAGAGAGTGGAGGTTGCTGAGGACCCTGCTCTCTGATTCTGCATGTCAGACCTAGAGACCCCAGATCCTGCACCTCGTCCGTCCTTCCTTCCTTCCTTCCACAAACATCAGCCAGGGTTCAAATTCTAACTCTGCCACTTCTTGACTGTGTGACCTGGTTCCTGATCTCTAAAATGTGAATATGTTACTTGCTTCCCAGTGAAGTTACGCATAGTGAATGAATAGATATCTGTGAAGTGCTTAGAACAGGGCCTGTCGCACTGAAACGAACACGAGTGCCCACTGTGTGTGAGACACTGCTGTGAGCCCTGGGGATGCAAGTGCGATTAGAAAGCGACGCCAGCGATGCAGCCCAAGGCGGGGTGGTGTTGACCGTTCTCCCGCAGGACAGTTGGCTTTTAAGAAGGACTTGATGCTGTCACTTCTCTTTCTCTAAACAACAACAGCACGCTGGCCGGCGTGGCTCAGTGGATGGAGTGTCGGTCTAAGAACCAAAAAGTCGCCAGTTCGATTCCCAGGCAGGGCACATGCCTGGGTTGCGGGCCAGGTCCCCAGTTGGGGGCATGCAAGAGGCAACTGATGTGTGTATCTCTCGCACATCGATGTTTCTCTCCCTCTCATTCTCTCTCCCTTCCCTTCTCTCTAAAAATAAATAAATAAAATCTTTAAAAAAAGATAACAACAGCTATTCTATGTGGGTGTCCCCCTGGGGGGCCCATTCCCCTGACTAAGCAATGTGCTCCAGGATCTCCTCAAATGCTATAGATGTTTGTGTCCCCTCAAAATTCCTGTGTTGAAATCCTGACCCCCCCCCCCACAATGTGATGATGGTGTTTGGAGGCAGGGCCTTTGGGGAGGGTCCTTAGGTCATGAGGGTGAAGCCCTCCCGAATGGGATTAGTGCCCTTTTGCAGGAGACCCCAGAGAGTGCTTTCCCTGCTTTCACCATATGAGGACACAGCAAGAGGACACCCCTCTATCGACCAGGAAGCCAGCTTTCACCAGATTCCAAAGCTGCTGGCTCCCTGACCTTGGACCTCCAGCCGTGAGGACTCCAAGAACTAGATTTCTGTTGTTTATGCACCACCCAGTCTGTGGTGTTTTGTTATAGCGGCCGCCGGGACAGACTAAGAATCATCATCCCTGCTTCTTAGAACAGTTTATGTCCGTCCCTCTGTCCCCGCCCAGGGCCGAGCATGTTACAGGGATCCAGTGAGCGAGTGCCGATGGGATGGAAGGAAGAAATGAACAACAGAATGCCGCTGACTCCAAACCTCCCACAGGGCGAGGGTCACACCCACAGGGTGAGGGTCACATGGGGACTCAGGGGCCCTTGTGCCCATCGAGGACAGGGAGCTTGATCAAATGGAGAGGGATATCAGGGACAGCACGGCCAGGGTCACGTGGGTGATCACTGATGGAGCTGACTTCAAATCTCATGTCTGGAGCCACAGCTTTTAACCATTGTGCTATTTTTTTCTTCTTTTTTTAGAGAGAGGGTAGGGAGGTAGAAAGAGAGGGAGAGAAACATCGATGTGGGAGAGAAACACATCGGTTTCCTCTTGTACACACCCCAACCCGGGACCAAACCCACAACCCAGGTATGCGCCCTGACTGGCAATCAAACTGGCGACCCTTTGCTTTGCAGGACAATGCCCACCCCACAGAGCCACACCCATCAGGGCTCTCCTTCTGCTTTAATCACTGCTTGTCTGATTTCAAATGCAGCACAGCCTCCGCTGTGGGATGAAACTAGAAGTCAATAGCAGAAGGAAAGCTGGAATATTCACAAATATGTGGAATCTAAACAACACACTCTTAAGCAACCAATGTGTCAACCGGGAAATCACAAGGGAAATTAGAAAATATCTGGAGGACAAATGGAAACAAAGACAAAATTTATGGGATGCACGAAAGCAGGACAGGGAGGGAAGTTCATAGCGGTCAGTGCTTACACTAAAAAAAGACAGTTCTCCAAGCAAAAGTAACACATGCTCATCATTTAAAAATTCAAGCATTGCACAATTTTATTCCATAACAAGCAAAAGTTTAAAACATGAAAGTCCCCCATGATATCCCTCCCCAGATGTAACTTCTGTTAACAGTGAGGTTTAGATGCTTCAGACAGTGCTTTCAAACCTTGTAGTAGAGTATCTTTTTTAAAAAGAAACAATACAATGCACATTATTCTGTCCCTTTTATGTTGTTTCGTTTTAGCCAACGGTGACTCTTGGAGGCTGCTTGCTGAGACGTTTTCTCCCAGGGCTGCACAGTGAGCTGTCTGTGGTGAAGACATCCATGCTGGGTTTAGCGAGATCCATCAGGATATGCTTGGGGTGTTTGCAGGTTTTAACTATTTCAACCCACTTGGCAGTGAGCACCCTGGTAAATGTGCCCTGTGCACCTGTGGAGCGTGTATGGGGGGGAGGTAATTTGCAGAAGTTGAACCTCTGGGCCACAGGTCAAGACCATTTTTAAGGTTCCCTCTAGAAAGGCGAAATCAGCTCTGCCTAGAGTGGGAGAGGTCAGCTCCCCTGGCCTCACCTCCTTGGCTACCGTGTTGGCCCCCCTGGCTGGTATGCGCCCCAGCGGCTGTCTTGCCTGCTGAGTGGTACCTGACCCTTGAGAGTGACCCAGACTCTTGTGACAGCCCTGCTGCTGCCATTGGGATCCAGAAATTGACCATTCTCATCAAGAACATTCACCAGACGGCTGAGGCCAAAGCACGTTTCAAAGCCCCAGCATTTACTTTTTAACTCAGTGTCCAAATAAGCTCTTGGAGAGAGGCCAGGGCTGGTCTGCGCAAACGACCAGCCCCCTCTCTCAAGGCGAGCAGTGCCCAGGCTGGCCTCTGATTAGCATCTCCACGCATGGGTAGCTGGGCCGGCTGAATTCCCTTCCAGAATCCAGCAAGTGGCTTTTCCCTGAATCATCGTGACCTCAGCAAACTGGGCACTGAAGTGATGAGCGTCCTTCTGGGCCACTTGGTAGCAAACATCTCCTGCAACCACAGCTTTGTCCTGCTGGTACCTCAGAGAGCTGCAGGCATTCAGCTATCATTGCAGGTGGGCAGTCAGGGCAAGGTGACAGGGAGCCGCCGGTCCCCTGGGGGTCAGGGCAGGGTCCTTATCATGCATTCCCTGTCACCTTTGCCTGGAGTGACTTTCAGCCAAGTGCTTGCTTACCTTATCTGGGGCACACCTTACGGCAGTTCCCTTTCACCTGGACGTCTTTCCTCACACCCTCGCACTCTTCCCTCGCAACTTCGCAGGCCCGCCCCTTGTCACTCTGGAGACCTCAGCCCGGAAGCCCTCCCTGACCCCTCCAGGCAGGATGGTCCCTTTCTAGATAATCTTAGAGCACCAAGCTTGCAGCACTTCAAACAACAGTGAAATTGATGGTGTGGGTTACTGCTCTTTACAGCCCCCTCCCCTCCCCAGGCAGTGAGGCCTGCGAGGTGGCGCATCCCACCGCTGCATCCCAGTGCCTGAAATACACACCCGTGCCTAGGGGGCACCGGTTAGGGGCTGCACAGCAGAGCCAGGCTGCCCGGATTTGAATCCTGCCTCCGTGAACTAGGGGACGTTCCTGAGCCTCTTTGTGCCTTCGTTCTCCCATCTATAAAGTGGCGATAGTAGTACCTACCTCTTGGAGTTGTTAGGAGAGTTGCAGGAGCGAATATATGTGAGGCGTTTGGATGGGTGCCTGGCCCGTAGAAGGTGCTGGGGCGGCGTCTGTGTTAGCGTTGGATGCTGGTGGTCAGACAAGGTGCTCCAGCATTGTGTCTGGAGCAGGCACTGGTGTCTGCTGGCTCAGCACCCTCCTGCGTGGAATTCGCTCGGCATGTCTTTCTACTGTGACTTGTTGTGGCGGTTGTGGCAGGGTTTCAGCCGTGGGGCTGGAGCTCCGGTGAGGGCGATGGCAAGTCTTTCGGAGTCACCTGTGCGCGGACCCTGCTGCTCGGGCTGCGTGTGTCTTCGCTCCCGGCTCCTGCCGACGAGCGCTGACCTTCCCCCACACAACCTAGGTCAGACTCCTCAGAGGGCTTCGGCCGTCTTTGTCGGGGCAGAGCTTCGCTGCCCTGGCGCAGGTGTCTGAGCAGCTGTGGCGCAGACCAGGGTGGGGAACTACACCGTGGGAGGTGGCCCGGACCCGGCTGGTTTGCTAAGTCTTGGGCACAGGGGGACACCATGCTGTCTGCGGTCCGACCTCGCAGTCAGCTGTGCTCTGCGGCGGCCAGCCTTGAGGGAGGGGGCCAGCCCCTGCCACCCCCTGCTCTGCAAACCCCTTGAAAACTCCATAGAAGCCTTCCTCATATTTGAGGTCTGTCCAGAAGGTATCCAGCCATGTAACATGAAAAATGGAGACATTTATTGACGAAGACATAAGAAACATTGTGCACAGGACAATGATGCCTCAGTCCCCTTCAAAGTAGCACCTTGGGACCTCACACAGTTCTCCCAGTCTCCCTCAGCTTCCACATTGTATTTTCCTGAATCTTATCAATGGTCTGAAATCTCTTCTCTTTCAAAGGTGGTTTTAGTTTTGGGAAAAGCCAGAAGGCGCAGGGCACCAAATGTGGGCTGTAGAGGGGCTGAATCACCTGGGTGATTTGATATTTTGCCAAAAAAACTCTACATGAAACATGATGCATGAGCAGGTGTGTTGTCGTGATGAAGCTGCCAATCAGCAGTTGCCCACAGCGGCAGCCTTCTGAAGTGTCCAAATAGTGTCTGCAGAGGGATGTTCAAGCTTAACACAAAATTTGATGCAGATTCATTGCTCTACTTGCTCAGTCATTTTGAATGTGGTGGCCACACAGCACACATGCTCACTCAATAGCGTCCACCACCCCCACTGACTAGTACAGTGAGGTCGTCGTTGTTCACACATGCGCATTCCAGTCCACACGCCTTGGCTGCCAGGTTACATCGATGTGGCACAAACTGTTCTTGTTATGTTAACAATGGCCGGATTTTTTCCAGACAGACCTCATACCCCATTGGCCGACTAGGTACCACATGACCCAAGATGGGTCAATCAGATTCTACCTTGGGAATCTGGCTCAGAACTCATCTTCTTTGGCACATGAACTACCTACCAGTGGCAGCTATGTGCCAAAAAGTGGGTGATGAAGCAGGTAGCCCCAGGAACTAAGAACTCAGGAGGATCCTGTTTTTCTGGGCCTTTGTTTTGGTCCTGTTGGACCTGGGCTGCTCTGCCTCCTCCCTCTAAACTTCCCACGCCCATGATTGGGTGCCCTTTGCTCGTTGGAACCCTGTGCACACTTCCCCTCTGTGGGCCCCGCCCCTGCAGAGAAAATGCTCGGGGCCCCTTCCGTGGGTGGGTGACTGGTCTAGCCCGTGCTGACCTCCCCTCCTTCCCAGGCCTTCCGGGAAGCATCTGCAGGCCTGCTCTCGTCACTGCGCTGGGGCCGCTGTGCTTGGGGACCAGCTCACAGGAAGCCCCGGAGCCTGGGTCACCTTCCGCCTCCGGCTGGAGAGGATGGGCAGGGAGGAGGGAAGCTTAGGCCATCTTAGGGTGCTTGTCTGCTTTTCCTTTCGCCAAAGGGAAACTGCTGTATTTATTATAAATATAAATGCGGACATGTGCTTGTTGAAAAAGCATTCCACAAGTGCAGGAAATTTTAAAGGGAAAAAGTCTCCTTTCCTCTGATTCCATCCCCCAGAAAATACACACACATAAATAAATGCCTTTTTTTCCTCCCAGAAATAAAATCAGATTGTAGGCAGCTTTGGAAACTGTCTTTTTTAAAAAAAACTAGCAATGTAGCAAGAGGGCATCTTTTCATTAAAATCATAGCTTTATTGACTTACGACTGACATGCCGTACGCTGCACACGTTTAAAGTGGGCGGCGTGTTTCGGCTCATGCGTGCATCCATGAGTCCATCGCCACATTGAGGATGGCAGACGTATCTGCACCCCTGAAAGTGTCCCTGTGCCACTTTGTAACCCGTCCTGCCCCACCGCAGCAGCGCGCACACACGCACATACGCGCACGCTCCAGGAACCACTCATCCTGCTTGTTGTCCCTATAGATTAGCTTGCGTTTCCTTGAATTTTTTACAAATGGAAACAAACGGTACATTCTTTTCAGCCTGACTTCTCTTACTTAGCGTAGTTATTTTGAGGCTCATCCAGGTAGGGTGGATTGATCGCTTATTTCTTTTTATTACTGAGTAGATTCCATTGGCTGGAATCTACAGTTGTTTGTCCAGTCACCTGTGGATGGACATTTGAGTCGTTTCCAGTTTGGGGCTGTTACAAACGAAGCTGCTGTAAACGTGTATGCACCATGGCCATTGTTTCTCTTGGGCGAATGCCTCAGAGTGGAATGGCTGAATCATATGGTAAGTATATGTTCAACTTTCCAAGGAACGGCCATACTGCTTTTTAAGATGGCTACACTATTTCACACCCCCACCAGCAAGCAGTATTGCAATTTCCAGTGACTCTTCATCTTTGCCAGTATTTGATATAGTCAGTCTTTTTTTTTAAAAGATGTTATTTATTTATTTTAGAGAGAGGGGACAGGTGGGAGAAAGAAAGGGAGAGAAACATTGATTTGATCAGTTGATCCCCTGCAGGCCCCCCACCGGGAACCTGGCCCACAACCCAGGCATATGCCCAGACTGAGGATCGAACTGGCGACCTTTCGATTTGCGGGATGATGCCCAACCCACGGAGCCACACCAGTCAGGGTGATGCGGTCAGTGTTTTTCGTGTTAGCTATTCTAATAAATGTGTAGTGGTATCTCACTGTGGCTTTTGTGCTTCCCTGGTGACTATGGAGTGGAGCATCTTTTCACATGCTCATTCAAGGCCTAGGTACATCACTAAATGACTCTGCGTCATTTTTAACGACGGCGCAGTACCACGACATCGGACCCATCCTTTTACTTCATCCACACCCTACTGATGGACGTCTCGGCTGGCTTTGATATTTGCTAGTCTACACAATGCCGTGATATACAACTTTGTATGTGCATTTTGGCATATTTGTCTGTTTTCTTCATGCAGCATCGATGAGTAAAAGCAATGCATATTTTTTTTTTTAGATTTTTTTATTTATTTATTTTTAGAGAGGGGAAGGGAGGGAGAAAGGAAGAGAAACATCAATGTGTGGTTGTCTCTCGCATGGCCCCCATTGGGGACCTGGCCCACAACCTAGGCATGTACCCTGACTGGGAATCGAACCTGCGACACTTTGGTTCGCAGCCCGAGCTCAATCCACTGAGCTACGCCAGCCAGGCAATGCATATTTTTAAGGCTTTTGAAATACGTTGCCAAGAAACCCCCCTGGAAACCTGCGCCCATCAAAGCCCCGTCGATGGTCTGTTGAAAACAGTCGGCGCTTCTAATTCAGGCAGAAATCGCCAGAGCGACGACTTGCAGGGTTTGAGGAAGTCTTTCAAGTATGACCCCATGGCTTCTGGCCAGAAGCCAGAAATAAGGGCAAAAAGGCCACAGGACTCCCTCAGAGTGGTCTTGAAAAGTCATCAAGATGTTCGGGGATGGTTGGGAAACGGGGCGGAACTGGGGTCAGGCCTGGGAGTGAGCCCAGCAGCGTTCACTCCTGTCCCCGCCCCGCCCCCCACCCCGTGACCTCGCGCAGCGCAGCACAGCGCTTGACCTTTCTCACCGCAGTTTCTCAGATGAGGAATACAACAAATAGTGCTAACCCCCAAGAATGTGAATGTCCTTTTCAAACTGGAAAGCATTCCACAAAGGTGCGTTGTGAGGAGCCTTTGTTTCCTCTCTAGCAATGTGGGTGGCGCACACTTCCTCCTGGGCGCACACCTGCCTGGTGGGGTGGTAAGGAAGGGCAGGCCTGGGCAGAAAGGGGCAGAAAGGGAGAGGAGGTGTGGTTAGCAGAATAATGCCTCCCCTCCCCCAAAGGCGTCCACATCCTAATACGGGAATTAGTGTGAATAGGGTAGGTTACATGGCAACGAGAATTAGAGTTACGGATGGAATTAAGGTTGCTAATCACCTGACCTTAAAGTAGGAAGATGAACCGGGATTATCTGAGTGGCCCCAAGTACTCACAAGGGCACTACCCGTGGACTGAAAACTTTGTATGATGTTATCTCATTTAATCTCACCATCCTGTCAATGGCTCCCCAGTGCTCTTAGTTTAAAAGTCAACACTGTGGTCCCGCCTGGGGTGGCTCAGTGGTTGGAGCATCATCCATATACCAAAAGGTCATGGGTTTGATTGCCGGTCAGGGTACATGCCAAGGTTGCAGGTTCGATCCCCTGGCCGGGTACGTACAGAAGGCAGCTGATAGTGCTTCTGTCTCACACTTGTATTCCTCTGTCTCTCCTTCATCTCTCTTTGTAATCAATGAATACATTCTCAGGTGAAGAGCAAAAATAAGAAATGTCCACACTATGGCCTACCAGGCCTGAATGTAGGCCTCCCCTCCGACTGTTCTCCCCTTCACTGTCGTACTCAGTTTCTTTCAGTCCCAGAAAAGAACGCGGCGTGCCGCGCCGCTCCCACCTCAGGGCCTTTGCACGAGCCGTCCCACCTGCCTGCGGTGCAGTCACCCTGCTCTCCACGCACACGGCTCCTCCACACTCAGGTGGCAGTTTGACGGCCATCTAACCCTCCTCCTTAAGTCAGGTTCTCGTGTAGCTCTACTGGGTTTCAGATGGCGTATACCCAAATATCAGTACATAAAAATACACAGCTCTGTGGTTACCTGCTCACTCTCTGCCTCCCACGAGACCATGGGGGCTCAGAGGCCAGAAAGCGTCTCCAGGGTGTTTGCTGAAGAGATAGAGAGATAAGTAGACAAACAGAGATCAACTGTTGAGCCCTGGCTGGGGTGCCTCAGTGGAGCACGAGCCTGCAGACTGAAAGGTTGCTAGTTCAATTCCCAGTCCCCAAGTTGGGGGCGTGCAAGAGGCAACCAACTGATGTTTATGTCCCTCTCTTTCTCCTTTTCCCCTCTTTCTCTAAAAATAAATAAAATCTTTTAAAAAAATGAATGAAATTAAAAAAAAAAAAAAACTATTTACTGGAGGAATAAACGACAGAGCCCAAAGGTTAATATTATTATCACCTGCATTTTGTCAAAAGCAGGTGCTGGCCCAGAGAAGACCCTGGGTCTGTGCAAAGCCACACTGCGAACTGGAAGGCCCCTCTCTTTGCCAGAGTCATGGCCTGGAGCTGCAGCCCATCTGAGACCGAGGGTCGCTTCGAGTGGGGGTCAAGGCTGGAGGAACTTGGTCCTGTCCATGAGGCAGGTCTGCTTGGGAAGCGCCTTCAAGGGCAGCACTGAAAGAGGATGTGCTGAGCACAGCTCCCCAGGCAGAAGAGGAAGGAACCGAGGCGGGGTGGGGGTGGGGGTGGGGGCGGGGCGGAGCTGGGGCCCCAGACCCTGCTCCCTGCAGCCAGCAGATCTCCGCAGTCTGGGCCCTCACCCCACCCAGCCGCTTCGGTAACATTTTCACATGCTCGCTCTGGTTGAGTCTGCTATGTAAGAGGCTGTTCAAACTGGGTCACCCCCGACTCGGACAAGGCTTGGGAGCCTGCCTCCTTTAGCCATTGTGGTGGGAGAGAAAATTGGTGAGACCATTCTGGAGGGTGCTTTGGCAATATCTGTGAAAACTTTTGGAGTGTGAACCCTTTGACTCAGCAATTTTGCTTCTGGAAATTTATCCTAAAGACACTCTGGTGTCAGGTGGCAATGCTATTCACACAAGGAAGTAGCACTGTTTGTTCTGGCAAAGAGTTGGGGACCACCTAATGTCCGTCAGTAGGAGACAGATAAGGAAATTATGCTTCATTGGCGCCATGGAAAGCTGTGCAGTCATTAAAATAAATGAACTGATCAATACAAGCTGACGAGGGAGGATGTCCATGACGTACGTATGTGTTGATATTAAGATTTTTTCAATCTGCGTGTCTATGATCTGTTGCTGAGTAACAAACCGCCCCCAAACTGGCCAGTTCTTTGGCTCCGAGAGGCATCAGCGGGGCTCACTCAGGTGGTTGCGTTCAGCTGGGAGCTTGGCTGGGCTGGAACGTTCAAGGAGGCCTCTCAGCCTCCAGCGCCTCTCTCCTCTTGTCTCTGATGGTTCTGCAGCCTACCCGAGCTTCCTCACAGCATGGCAACTGGATCCCCGGAGTGGCTATTGTGCCCTGGCTGGGTAGCTCAGTTGGTTGGAGCATCGCCCCATGAGCCGGGGTTGCGGGTTCAATGCTGAGTTATGGCACAGGCAGGAACCAACCAATGAATGAGTGGAGCACCAACCGATGTTTCTGTCTCCCTCTCTTCCTCTCTCTCTCTAAAATCAATCAAGAAAAAAATTTCAAAAAGAAACTATGCATACCCTCTATTCCCAAGTATTGGAAGCGTGACAACACATGGCACTTAGTAAAATCAAAACAAAAAAAGAAAGCATGCGTGTTATTCATAAAAATGTCATCTTCCGTATAGTGGTGTAATATCCATATGGACGCGCGTGTGTTTGTGCGTTTGTGTTTGCATGGATACATTAAGTCTGAAAGGTCAACAAACTGCAGACTGGCGAACTTTCAGGAGGAGAGATGGGTCGGTAGGGGGGACCTTTCACTTTTTACTGTATGCTTTTCTTTAGGGTTTAAACATTCTTTAAAGTGAGATGTATTATTTTTACAATGAAATTTTTAGCGGACTGTGACAGCCTTTGCCTGTCAGTAGATAAAAATTTTCAGTGCAACTGTTAGCAGCTCGGCATCCTGCTACTGCGGGACGCAGGCTGTGTCTGCTGTTCTGCCGCGGCAGGCCGCGTCCTGATGAACAGCCTCCCAGCCAAATCTCTTCACAAGATTTGTGTCTCAGGATAAGTTCTAAGAAAAGGAACCGCTGCGTTGCAGGTTGGGGACGTTTTGAGAATGTAATACAGACGCCAGACTAGCCTGCCAGCCAGCAGATACATCAAGGGCATGCACACTGTGATGGGGTCCAGTGTCCACCCTCACGAGGACCTGGTGCCCATTTCACAGATGAAAGAACTAAGACCCAAAAAGATAAGGCAATTTGCCCAAAGCCAACACAGCAACACGCAGCTCAGGGAGCACCAGCTCGGCCAGGGGCCTTCTCCACCCCCGTCTAGCCTCAGATGTCCCATCCCAGGCTGTCTCCCCGCCTGCACAGGGCGAAGTCCAGCCTCCTCCTGATGGTGTGTGGTCTGGGCCCTGCTCACCTGCCCCGCCCCACCTCTGCTCACAACCTGTGACTTCCGCTCTAATTAACCTACTTTCACATCCCCGAAGGAATAGAATGCTGCCTGCTCTCCAAATCTTTGCACACGCTGTCCCCTCTGCTTAGAACATCCCCCTCACCACAACCCCCACCCCACTTCCTCCCGGAAGCCTTCCATGATCACCCGAGGGGAGGACCCACAACGTGGTCGTACGCACGCACTGCCAGATTTTCCATTTATTCACGCCCGCTTGCACTCGTTTAGCCGCCAGATGTTTATGGGATGCTTGTTCGTGCCAGGCTCCAGGCCGGGCAGCAGGGATGCCATAAGGAACGGACCCCCTCTTCCCTGCAGAGCTCACATCTCTGTCTGCGTTGGGGAAGGTGAGGATGGTGGGGACAGGGCAGACGGTGCCAGTTCCCGTGTGAGCAGCTGGGCTGGGCAGGGGCCGTGTGCGCGTGCAAGCCCAGCGTTCCTGCAGCTCGAATAACACACGCACCGTTGAAAAGGGGAAAATCTCACAGAGCTCCAGAGGGGACGCAGCTGGTTTCAACGATTCTGTTCCCTAAATACGTATGCACCTGCGGGCCATACTAAGATTTGTTCATTGACCCCCCTGCTCTATGCACCCGGCATGTATTAACTCACCAAGTACTTATCATCAGCACCACCACCACCACCACCTGTGAGATAGGGACTATTATTGCCTCCATTTTACAGAAGGGAAGACTGAGGCTCGGAGACCTGAGTCATTTGTCCATGGTCACCCAGCTGGGAAGGGACGGAGCCAGGATTTGGACACACGCCGTCGGGCTCCTGAGTCCTGGATTCCTGGCCACTGCCCCACACAGCTCCAAACAAAGCACCAACCTTCCAACTGCCACACAAACCGAACGTGGCAGATGCCGAGGTTTGGAGGGAATGAGGTGGCCCCTTCACCATGAAAAGCTCAGGCCGGTTGTCCCCCAGAGCCCTGGCCTGCCTCCTACGTTTCTTCTTCCAAACCACAGGGAAATCGCCAGATTTTGTCCTTTGCTTGCCATCACAGGACCTTTTTAATTTTTTTTTAATTTAATGTTTAGAACAGATAATATTTTCACATTGTTCCAAAAAATATTTGAGGTATACATAAGTAGATAGGTAAATATAGATACAGTTATCCAATTCCCACTGAGAACTCGGCGTTATGAGCTTCTGTGTGTCTTTCCGGAGACAGTTTATACAAATACAAATATATGTTCTGTTTTTTTCTCCTGTTAAAAAAAGCAAAGTCTGATACCACAGCCGTGGCCCCAGTCCAGAGGATCCTGCTGATCGTGGCCTGTCAGCGAGGAAGGGCCTTCCTCATTCCTGCTCACGTTGTGTGGTGTTCCTGCCTGTCCCCTGCGGATGCACACGAGCAGGGGTCCCCACCTTCGAAACGGCCCGTTTCGGTTTAAGTCGCTGTGGGAGGCAGCCTTCAAGATGGCCCCCAGTGACCCCACCTCCTGGTATTCATGCCCCTGTGTGCTCCCTGCCCCATGACAGTTAGCTGGAGCTCAGGACCAGCGCTGAATGAATAGATACAACGAAGGTCATGGGCCCTGACTGGTGTGGCTCAGTGGGATGGACACCGGGAAGGGGCGCCAGTTGGAGTCCCGGTCAGGGCACATGCCTGGGTTGTAGGCCAGGTCCCCACTAGGGGGCGTGCAAGAGGCAACCAATTGATGTTTCTCTTGCACATTGATGTTTCTCTCTCTTTCTCCCTCCCTTCCCCCTTTCTAAAAATAAATTAATTAACTAAATAAATAAATAAATAAATAAATAAGTAAAAATAGTGAAAGTCACGGGATGGCTGAGAAGGCCCACAGGACTCCCTAGTAGCAACAGACGGCTCAGACCCCGGTTTTCAAGTTCCCTTCTCCAGGAAACGCGGTCAAGGCTCTGAGCAATGGCTGATTCTAAGACTGAGAGAGGGACCATATACGATGAGCCTGGAGCGCCTTTCAGGGCCAGAAAGCAAGGAAATGCTCACAGAACAGACGGTCAGGCGTGTCAAGGGGACACTGCAGCCCGCCTGAAAGAGCGCCCAATGGCTAAAGCCAGGACAATTTGAGCATCTATTGAGATGAATAACATAGTATTGAATTATAATTCAAAGTATAAAAAATATACATGAGCCAGACTGATATAAGTAAATGGTTGAATAAAAAATAATAAATGCGAGATTAGTGACCAATTGTCCTTACAGAAGAATATTAAATAATTATGATAGTCCTCCCAGGAGCTGAAGTTTAATTTTGCACCTGTTAAATACAGGCAGGACTTAGTAATCTGCTTCCAAAGAATAGAGTATGGAAAAGGGGAGGAAATCACAGCCTTACAGCTCTGGCTGAGTAGCTCAGCTGGTTAGAGCATTATCTTACTACACCAAGATTGCAGGTTTGAGCCCTAGGCAGGGCACATACAAGAACCAACCAGTCAATGCATGGATGAGTGGAAAACCAAATCAATATTTCTCTCTCAAGTCAATAAACAAACCCCCCATATTTTTATATATTTATAGTTATAGTTATATGTATATGTATATTTATTTATTTTTTAACCAAAGAAAGGATTTTAGCCCAGGCCAGTGTGGCTCAGTTGGTTGGAGCATCATCCCATAAACCAAAAGGTCACATCTTCAGTTCCCGGTCAGGGCACAAGCTGAGGTTGTAGGTTCAGTTCTGGTTGGAGCACCTACAAGAAGCAACCAATTGATGTTTCCCTCTCACATCGATGTTTCTCTCCCTCTCTCTCTCCTTCTCTTCCCTCTCTCTAAAATCAATAAGCATGTCCTCAAGTGAGGGAAAATAATAAAATAAAATAAGAAAGGATTAAAATTTTTTTCTAAAGATTTTATTTATTTTTAGAGAGAGGGGAAGAGAGAAGGAGAAAGAGAGGGAGAGAAACATCAATGTGTGGTTGCCTCTTGCACGCCCCCTACAGGGGACTTGGCCTGCAACCCAGGCATGCACCCTGACTGGGAATCAAACCAGCGACCCCATGGTTTGTAGGTCGGCACTCAATCCACTGAGCCACACCAGCCAGGGCAAGAAAGGATTTTTAAAAAACAAATCATAACCTTACAGTGAAGAAACCTGTCAGACACTATCTTAACCAAGAGAAGGTTAACGTCACAGGTGATGTCCCGTGGGTGTCATGCACCCACGCATATAGCGAGGAGGGCACTTCGCCCACTTCTGTTGTGGCCTACCCCCAAATCTATAACCCCAACACAGCTGTGAGAAGACAAGCCCAAACCGAGGGACATTTTACAGAATACTTGGCCAGTACTCCTCAAAACTCAAGGTTATGAAAAGCAAAGAAAGACTGAGAAACTGTCACAGGCCAGAGAGAAATCGAGGAGGCGTGACAAAATGTCATGTGGCATTCCGGATTGGGTCCTGGGACAGAGGAAGGACATTAGTGTAGAAATGAGTGAAATCTGAATGAAGGTTGCAGTTTAGTTAATAAACTACATTAATAACATTGTGTCAAAGTTGGTTTCTCTTGACAAACGTGAATTAAGACAATAACATTAGGGGAAGCTGGGTGAGGCGCATACAGAAACTCTGTATTATCTTCGTGGTTTTCTGTAAGTCTAACATTATTCCAAAATAAAAAAGTTCTTTAAGGAAAAAGCGATGGGACACTCAAGCACTCTTGGTGGGAAAACAGTGTGGAGGGTCCTCAAAAAATTAAAAATAGAACTACCATATGATCCAGAAATCCCACTTCTCAGTATTTATCTGAAGAAATGGAAAACATTAATTTGAAAAGATACAGCCCTGGCTGGTGTGGATCGGTGGATTGAGCACGAACCCGCAAACCAAGGGGTTGCCAGTTCAATTCCCAGTCAGGGCACATGCCTTGGTTGCGGTCCAGGTCTCCAGTAGGGGGTGCGCGAGAGGCAACCACACATTGATGTTTCTCTCCCTCTCTTTCTCCCTCCTTTCCCCTCACTCTAAAAATAAATAAATTTTTAAAAATTAAAAAATTAAAAAAAAAAAGAACCTTGGACTCTGGCTTGAATTCTGCCTACACCACACACTAGCTCTGCCCTTGAACAAGTTGTCTAGTCTCTCTAGGCCTCAGCCTCCTCATCTGTGAAGAACAATAATAATGCACTGAATCTTAGGACTGTTGGGGGAACTTAAAGAACGTATAAAGTACCTGGCCTATGCCTGGCACATCGCAAGTACTCTGCGTCTGTCTAGAAAAAGTCCTGCCATTGTTAATATAAGGAGAACGGTTCGCACAACATCGATGTAACCTGGCAGCCAAGGAGTGTGGACTGGAACGCACATGCGTGAACGACGACTTCACTGTACTAGTCAGTGGGGGTGGTAGATGCCATTCAGTGAGCATGTGTGCTGTGTGGCCGCCACATTCAAAATGACTGAGCAAGTAGAGCAACAAATCTGCATCAAATATTGTGTTAAGCCTGAACATTCCTCCGCAGAAACTACTCGGGTGATTCAGGAGGCTTTCGGGGACGATGCAAGGAGGGCAGCGCAAATAAAAGTCTGGCACAGGTGCATCAAAGATGGTGGAGAATCTGCTGGAAGTGACCCAGCTCTGGAAGGCCCGCAGCAAGCGGAGCACCCGAGGACGCTGAACGTGTGCGGGCTGCAGTCAGCAGAGACCGGTGACGGACAGGTGAGAACCAGAAGCTGACCCAGGGATTCCAAAAACGGCTGTGTCCGAGGTTTTGATGCAGGGTCTTGGCGTGAAACGCAGCTTTTGCTACCAGAGCAGAAGGAACATCGTGCTGCAGTTGCTAATGACTGGATTCAAACTGCCACCAATGAACCTGACTTCCTCCCGAGGGTCATAACTTTGAGGGGGACTGAGATGTCATTGTCCTGCGTACAACGTTTCTTGTGTCTTCTTCAATAAATGTCTTTATTTTTCGTATCGCATGGCTGAATACTTTCTGGACAGACCGCATATGTTGGCTGCTGTCGTTACTGTTATTATTATTTTCTGTTCCCACTCCCTAAGCATAAGCTGTATGAGGGAAAGGACCTGGTCGGTTTGGGGGTTTCCTCACTAACCTCAGCCCAGAGTCTGGCACAGAGTAGGTGGTCGGCAAACATGTGCTGAATGAATGAATGAATGAATGAGTAACATGGAGTAGGATTAGGAACGCTGGCTTTGGGGTCAGGCAGACAAGTTTGCTCTCTCTTCTCAGCCTTACTCCTTAGGATCTGTGTGGCCTTGGGTACATGATGTCCCCTCTCTGAGCTTCAGTTTCCCCATTTGGAGCCTCCCCAGAGAGTGGCTGGGAGTATCCCACGCTCCCGCGGGGCAGGCCCTCTGCCCAGTGCCTGGTGTGCTTGCAGGCACAGGGAGAAGCAGGCATCATGCTCCTTGATCTTGGCGTCGCTGGCTTGCAGGCACACGCAGATGCACACGGCAGTTTGCCAACAATTCCTGGGGCTCGGTGACCCCCTGTTCATCCTCAGACGGCACCACCCAAGGTGATGGGCTCTGTCCCCGGGAAGGGGAGGCAGCAGGTCTGAAGGCTGCGTTCCTGAATGACGGACCACACCAGACAGGCTGGGCATCTTCAGGGGAGCGTTAACCCTTCTAGAATGTGCTGCATTAGCACTTCCTTCCTCCCGCTGGCAGCCACGTCTGGGGGCAGCAGGAGGGCCGCATCCTAAGGTCCTTTTGGGTGAGAGGCTCTCAGATAGGACGGTGCAGTGAAAGCGGGCAGGCAACCTCGGGGCTCCGGGGCAGATGGTCCTGAGGTCATTGAGCAGGAGCCACTGGCCAGAGACGGTCGCTGAGTGCTGGCCAAGGGGACTGTGGGCAGAAGTGACCGGGCGTTGTTTCCAGATCTGACCTGTGAAAATCTCTTACTTCGTCCCCACCCTTCTCACATCCCCAGCTGCCAGCTGATAGCTACGTCCAGGGCCACTGGGAAGCTACATGCGGCAATAGCAGAGCCTCAGCCAGCCAGGTCCCCAGGACTCCATGCGGCCTGGTCCTTCCCCCCACCCCACCCCACCCCACCCCACCCCCACTGCCAATTGCACTTGACAAGACTGAGAAATTAACGCCTAATCTGTTAAACACCAAGGTTTTAAGGGTTATCAGTTTTTGCTGCCAATTTATTGTTTTGTTTTGTTTTTTCTAGCAGACTCATCTTGGGCAAGTCTTTTAAAAATTATTGTATTTTCCACCAGTTTACCAAACTAAGACAGCTACATTTGCAAAAAGTTCAAACATCACAGAAATGCGTGAAAGTCCCCTATGCTCCCTGCCTGCTTCTGCAACGAGAGATAACCGGCGTTATAGTTCAGATGGATTCTTCCAGATTTTTTTTTTTTTTTTGCTGTGCAGTGACAGCATATTTTCATACAAAAAGCATCACACAATACATATTGTTCTGCAGTTTCCTCTGACTTAGCACCATACCGTGGATATCGTTCCAGTTTGGACGCATGCCCTTTAACACTGAGCTGGCATTTTGCAACACATGCACACTAAATGGATTTCACGGGGTCCCGTGTTCGTTATTCACCGCTCTATAACGAATCACCCCGATGCGCAGCACTTTAGAACAGCAAACATCTGTCATCTCAGAGTTTCTGCGGGTCTGGAATCCGGGAGTGGCCCAGCGGGGCGGTTCTGGCTCCGACCGCTCACAAGGATGCAGCAACACTCTCCGCTGCGCTGCCGTCTCCCAAAGGGCTGGAGAATTGGCTCCCGGGCCCACGCCTGTGCCTATTACAGGCCTCGGCTCCTTGCTGGCTGCGGCTGGAGACTTCGGTTCCTAGGGCCGAAGTCTCAGCGTCCCCACGATCTGACAGCTGCTTCCCCAGGGCCAGCAAGGAGAGAGCCCCAAGTTGGAACCCGCAGTCTTCTATAGCCACATCTCAGAAGTGACACATGATGCCAGGCCACTGGGCCACTGGTCAGTCAGATCAACTCTGGGACATGGGGGAGGGGCTTGCGTCCCAGGGTTGCTGAGCGGGGGTGGAGGAGCCCTGGGGCAACCTAGCAGGCGGTCACCGGTCACCACAGTGCCTGCT
Source organism: Glossophaga mutica (assembly GCA_039655065.1). Taxonomy (NCBI): domain Eukaryota; kingdom Metazoa; phylum Chordata; class Mammalia; order Chiroptera; family Phyllostomidae; genus Glossophaga; species Glossophaga mutica. Next base: position 213,259,167 of record CM077305.1, read on the forward strand.
GACGGAACAGGGAGGTTTCCCCTTGACTCCACTCCAAGCCTGCCGCAGTGAACCTCCGTGCTCGCTTCCCTTTGCGCACCTGTGGGTGGAAGGTTTTCTGCTGAACGAGTCCCCCACCCCACTCCACCCCGAGGAAATGCACACACATCGATTCACTGAGTTCTCCTCACCCTGGAGCGAGGCCGAGACGGCCCTTGTGCCCATTTGGCAGATGAAGGAGGCGGTGACCGCAGGGGGCCCTGGATGCGCGGATTCTTAGCATTTTCAGGAACAGGGGAGACTTGGTATGAGTTTTCTAGATGGCTTCTTTCTTTCCTTTTTTTAAAACTATATAATCCTTATTATATTTTTTCCATCACCGTGTAGTCTGCTTATACTGCCCTCCCCCCAGCCGTCACCACACTGTTGTCCGAGTCCATGAGTCCTTTTACCTTTTTGCTCAGTCCCTCCGCCCTCTAACCCCCGCCCACTAGCTGTCATCTGTTCTCCAGCTGTGAGGCTGTCCCCGTTTTGCCTGTTAGTTCAGTTTGCTCAGTAGATTCCACATATTCGATGGCTTTTTCCCTGATGGGAGAAGAGGCTCGACGAGGCTGAGCAGCGATGACGACCATGAACCACAAAAATGTCCATCTCAGTCCCGGACTTGCTTTAGGTAAATGGGCAGGGCCACCACCCCCATCGTACAGATGAGGAAACTGAGGCGCAGAGAGGCAGAGAGGCACAGTGACAGAACCAGGAGTCACACCCATGTCCCCTGACTTCCCCCAGATTCCCAGCAGCGCAGCGCTGCACACGGAACACACTGCAGCTCGTCCAGCCTCTGAAGACCCTGATGCGCTCAGCCCTGTCCTTCCTCCCATTTGTCGGAAGAGGAAACTGAGGCACGAGGTGTGAAAACGCTGCAAAGCCACAGGCAGGCCATGGCCGTGTGCAGGTGGGGGACTGCGGGGGGCGGGGGGCACTCTCCAGCAGGGCCAGAGGAGAGAGGAAGGAAAGGGGGGGCAGGGCCTCACGACAGACTTCAGCTCCTGGTGCCCGTTATCGAAAATTCATATCTGCGAGGCACTGCGAGAAACAGGATGTGGCTTTTGGGGGCTGCGCCCGAAAAGGACAAGTTCCGTCAGAGACGCACGTAAACACTGTGGGAGAGGCAGCGCCGCTGAGCCTTAGAGCGCCCGCTCCTCCGCAATCAGCCAGGCTCCCCGCTGTGTGGCCCCGGATACGCGGCTTGATCTCTCTGGGCCTCTGTGAGGACGGCTGGTAGGATGGCCGCTTGGGAAATGGTGGCAAGGGCTCTTTGCAACACTGGGAGGTGGGAGCACTTCTTTGCCAAGAGAGGAGGCAAAGCGGAGGGACTGGCTTGGCCAGATTTCTCCCCCTCCCCATCACAATAGCCTCCGCACCTCAGGCGCCCCAAACAAACACACCATTGCGTGAAAGGAGTGAGCTTGCTGTGTAAGTGCAGCTCCAACACAAGCCGCTGGTCCCCCTCCCAATTTCCCTCCACAGGCCTGCTCCCGGGCTTCTCCTGTGGGGCTGCCCAGTCCCGGCTGCTGATCTTTTTTTTTTTTTTTTTTTTTTTTTTAAGATTTTATTTATTTACTCTCAGAGAGAGGAAGGGAGGGAGAAAGAGAGGAAGAGAAACATCAATGTGTGAGAACAGGTTGCCTCTCACATGCCCTCAACTGGGGGACCCAGCCTGCAATCCAGGCATGTGCCTTGACAGGGAGTTGAACCAGTGACCTTTCAGTTTGCGGGCCAGCGCTCAATCCACTGAGCCACACCAGCCAGGGCCCAGCTGCTGCTTTTGACACTCACAGCTCTGCTCATGGGACACAGGTTTGCCGAGCCCCAGGTACTCCCTCAGTCTACCTCCCAGGGCTCTACCCCCGTCTCCTAAGTGTCACTTGCATTTGGAGCTGCAAGCTCTCAGTGGTGTCCTGAGCGTGGAGTGACAATAAGAAACCAGGTTCAAGAGGAAGGCACTGGACACAAACCTAGGTCCAACTCCGCCTCAGTCTTGCTGTGTGATTTTGAGCAAACCCCTGTCTCTCTCTGGGCCTTACAACCAAAGGACGGTGGGAGAAGCTCTTTCAAAGCAGTCAGCACAGAGGTGACATACCTCTGCGGGAGTCAGACAGCCGCAGTTTCTGACTCGTGCTTGTCACTTACTGGCTGGGTGACATTAAAGAAGTCACTTAACCTCTCTGAGCCTCCATTTTCTTGTCTCAAAAATTTGGATAATAATCCAGGATTGTGTAGAACATTAAACAAAAACACGGGCAGGAAGCCCAGTGCTTGACCTACAGCAGGAGTTCAACAAACAGCAGCTGTTCCAGTGAGCGCGTTTTTTCCTTTTTAAATAATTATTTTGTCAAAACGATGCCATACTTCAGTGAATCTATCACCTATGGTAACACGCACCATTAAAAACACCGCCGCTCTGCCCGGTGTGGCTCAGTGGATTGTGTGTGGGCCTGAGAACCAAAGGGTCGCCGGTTCGATTCCCAGTCAGGACACATGCCTGGGTTGCGGGCCAGGCCCCCAGTAGGGGAGCGCTTAAGAGACAACCACACATTGATGTTTCTCTCCCTCTCTTTCTCTTTCCCTTCTCCTCTTTCTAAAAAATAAATACATAAAATCTTTTTAAAAAATAAAAACACTGCCAGTTATAGCTGTCAGGTGCACGATGGGCCGTAAATAGATGCATCTGGATTTGAAAGATGTGAACAAACGGGCAGCTTCGAACTGGTCAAATGTGATATATGCACCGAGGGCAAGATCAACCTGTGTTGAAAGGCAGATAGACAATGACACAGGGCAGCTTCCGGTCTGTGCCCCACCCCGCCCGTCTCCCCGTGCCGCTGTCCCACGAGAAGCCACTTTTGACACTTTGAGCTGGTTTTCTCCCAGCACTTACACTTCTCGTATTGCTGAGTGAGAAGCTCCCACACTGCTGCCTTTCGATACATTTGTTTAGCAGGTATCTACTCCCTACCCTATCTACCCGTCCGCACTACCCACCTGTCGTGATAAAGGGGGACTTGGTGCCCGCCCCATCCCCCATTCCCTCTCCTCCCTCACCGGCTGCGAAGGCGAAGCTGGGATGTGGTGCAAATCTAGTGGCACTTCAGGTGCGCACACTCCTTTAGGCGACGCTCTGGGTACCTTCGATACTTCGCTAAAGAGGTCACTCTTCTGCACTTCCATTTTAAAAGATTTTATTCACTCATTTTTAGAGAGAGGGAAAGCGAGGGAGAGAGAGGGAGAGGAACATGGATCAGTTGCCTCTCACAAGCCCCCAACTGGGGACCCGACCTGCAACCCGGGCATGTGCCCTGACTTGGAATCAAACTGGTGACCTTTCAGACATACAAGCCAGAGTTAGTTTTGTTTTGTTTTCTAATCTTCACCCAAGGACATGCTTAGAGAGAGAGAAAAGGAGAGGGAGGGAGGGAGGGAGGGAGAGAAAAACATCAATGTGAGAGAGGAATATCCATCTGCTGCCTCCTGCATGCCCCTGACCAGGGACTGAATCTGCGACCTTTTTGCAGCAACTTGGCCGGGCAAGAACTAGTTTCCACTACAGCTTTATTGAGACATAATTGGTGAAGAATAAACCTCGCATATCCGAAATGTACAATTCGGTAGGCGCGGATGTGTGGGACTCCCCATGAAACCACCACCGCAATCCGGAGAGTGACTGGGCCCGTAACCCCACGAGCTCCTCACACCCCTTTGTAACCCTGTCCTCGCCCCCCTGACCCCCACCCCAACCACCGAGGTACTTTCTGTCACTGGAGACTAGTTCGCGCTTTCTGGGATTTTACCTAAATGGAACCACACAGTATACACTTGTTTCGGTCAGGCTTCCTTCACTCAGCATCCTTAGTTTGAAATTCATGCACCTTGTTCAACCAACTCACCGCTTTTTACGGACAAATATCGTGTGTACACAGCAGTCTGTCGACCACACACCTGTGGACAGATGTGTGCGCTGTTTTCGCCTGTTACGAATAACGCTGCTGTGAACATTCCCGACCAGGTCTTTAGGTGGACCTGTTCGCATTCCTTTTCGGTCAACGCTTCAGAGCAGAACTGCTGGGTGTATAGGAAGTGTAAGTTTAACTTGACAAGAACTACAAAATTGTTTACTAAAGTGGTTGCTCCACTTCGCATCACTACCAGCAGGATACGAGAGCTCCGGTTGCGCCCTGCCCTCCCTCACCGACACCTGAGGTTAAAGTTCAGCCGGCCTGTCCAGTGGGCTGCGGGGGTAGGTGTCTCCTTGTGGTTTTCCTTTGCACGTCCCTTAGGACGGCTGATGCCGAGCATCTTATCCTAAGGTGCCTATTGTCTATTCCTACATCTTCTTTTGTGAAGCAACTGTTTACATATTTTGCCCATTTTTAAATGAGGTTGTATATCTTACTGCTGAGGAAAGACATTGTCGGTACATTCTGGGGACAAGTCCTTTGTCACACACGTGCTGCAAATATTTCCCTCCCAGTCTGTGGCTTGCCGGCTCGCACTCCCTTAATGATGACCTCGGAAGAGCAAAAGTTTAAGATTCCCATAGAGTCCAATGTATCAAGTTTTTCTTTTGTAGTTTGTGCTTTTTTTTGCGTCCTTTCTAAGAAAGCAATGGCATTTAAAAAATCTCTTCCCTGTGGTTTCAGCAGGGAGATGAATTAGGCGTGTATGATGAATCCATCACCTCACCGAGGAAATTCTCTTAGCTCGTTTTCTTCGGCGGGATACTCTCTCCCACCCTCTTCTGCATCCCCTTCCATCACGGGAGCCTGCACGCAGGGGGCGGGAACAGCAAGCGGATCTCGCTTTAGCTTTCGCTGCCGGCTCCACCCACTCACAGTTTTACAGCCTTAGGAAAGTCATCTCATCTTTTAGAGCCTCAGCCTCCCAACCTGGGGAGTAAGGGAAATGTCGTGACCTCCCAGGGAAGTGGCAAGGTCAGGCGAAGGGCTGCCTCAGAGCTCTGGGCTCTGCAGCGAAGCCAGCAGCCTCATGGGCTGGGCTGCTGGTGGGGGGCCTTTCCGCCACCTGGCACCTGTACTGCCAGGGCTCTGAGTTTCTGTGTTTGTTTGCTTGTTTTGGGGGGTTTTATTTGTTTATTTTTAGAGAGGGAGAGAAACTTTGACGTGAGAAACAGATCATTTCCTTCTGTGCACGCCCTGACCTGGGATGGAACCAGCAACCGAGGCGTGGGTGTGTGTGCGCCCTGAGCTCAGGATGGAAATGGTGACCTTCTGCTTTGTGGGACAACGCCCAACCAACTGAACGACACCGACCCCGCAGGGCTGAGGTTTGAGGGCCCTCCTGCCCTCACTGTTGGGGAGGGAGACTGAGGCCAGAAAGGGAAGGGGAGCCAGAATCACGCTCACAACAGGGCAGGGCCCTTGACCTCTGACCCTAAGCACTCTCACACCCAGAGCCGCCTCTGGGCTAGACGAGCTGGTAGAACTGGCCATGTCCCCTCCCCGGGGTGGGGAACGAGCTCTCCGCACCAGGGCAGGGCACCCCCTGCTCTCCCCCAGCCCCCCCCCCACCCCCGCCCATCTCCCTCTAGCCTCACCCTCCAACTTGGAAGGCTTTCTGTGGCACCCAGAGCTGCGCCTGACTGTGGTTGTCTGGCGCCACCTATGGGACATATGGAGAACGACATGCCGCTCGGCTTCTCTGAGCCGAGATTCTTGAAACTAGGGGCTGGAAAGGCTCTGCTGTGGCCAGAGGGTTGCTTGTGGCCGTCCAGAGCTCTGCGCCCTAAGTGGGTGTCTGCCTGTGGCCTGCCCACAACCCTACTAAGGCAGGAATTACAGTATTGAATGAAATCTAAGACACTTTCGCTTGAAAGATTCATTGTTTATTTTTGTACCACTAGAAGAGAAAAAAGCACTACACAGTAAAGTGTGATACAGTACTTCTTTATCACTTAGAAAATTTTTTAGACTTATGGGAGGCATTCTTTTAAACTTCGACATTTTCTATCCTGTATCGCTATGGTGCATATGTAACAGTAAAACTATAGCCAAAGTAATTCAGCGACGATACTCCTACAACTTTTGCACATTCAGAGTCTGACTTCGCTGCAACACTGCTTATTCGGGGTCGCTGAGGTCTGCGTTCTTCCAGACAATATTGTCCTGTGTCATCAAGGGCTTTTCCTCAGAGGGTGCACTCTTGTGTTGGGGATGTCCTTCCAAGTGGCAATTATCGAGGTGCCTGTGCAGGTGCTGACGAATGGGTCACGGCTGCCACCTGGTCACCGCAGCTGTAAAATGCGTTCTGATTTCAGACATGTTGAAATGGGGGTGGAAACCCATCTTAGGATGGATAATATGCTGTTAGTGCTGCTTGTTTAACAAAATCTCTGGGGTGGCCTTGACTGGTGTGGCTCAGTGGGTTGGGCATCATCGGGTAAACTGAAATGTCGTGGGTTCGATTCCCAGCCAAGGCACATGCCTGGGTTGTGGGCCAGGTCCCTGGTTGGGGGTGTGCAAGGGGCAACCGATAGATGCTTCTCTTGCACATCAATGTTTCTCCCCCTCTCTCCCCACCTCTGTAAAAATAAATAAATAAATAAATAAATAAATATTTAAAAAAAATTACTGGGGATCCTACTCTATGTGAGGGCCATGTGAGAGGCAGGAAACACTGTCCCAAACCAGACTGTCTCATCCCTGCTCTCAGGGAGCTCACAGTGCCACGCAGAGACAGTCATCAAGCAGATAATCACACGGATGTAATTGTGCAATGCCCACAGTTGTGCTGTGAGAGAGGTCAGCAGAAGGCTTCCTTGAGGCAGTGGCATCTGAGCTCTGATGAAGGAATAGGACCAGCTAGGGCGAAAGGTGGAAGTCGTGCAAGGCAGAGGGAAGAACGTCAGTAAAGGCCCCAGGGTCAGGGGGAGGGGTCTGGGGACTCCAGTATGGCTGGTATGTGACGGATGAGTGAGGGGACAGTGGCAGGAGCTGGAGCTGGAGGGGTGGGGGGCGGGCAGATCCTGAGGCCCTTTTCCAAAGCACACTGGGAAGCCATTGCAGGGGTCCAAGCTGAGACAGGAACTGAGGTATGAAGAGGCCAATAACATGCCAAGTCACAGAAGGTGATGGACACAGAAATGGAACTCAGGCCTGGCTGGTTCCAGCGCCCATGCTCTCCATCCTCCCTGGAGGGGCCAGAGGGGGCTGATGGTCTGATTCCCCGTTTCACTGTCCAGCTGAGGAGACTGGGGCCCAGGAAGGGGAACAGGCTGGCCCCCGGGACAGGGGCTCGTCTAGAACCCAGATCTTCAGGCTCCCAGCTCCCTTTCTCACCCAGCCTCAACAGTCCTGGCCTGACCTTGACCATGGCCCCACCTCCCTGAGTCCCAGGGAAACGATTGGTGCTTGGAGGGCAAAGGGCTGTCCCACCCCAGGGGCCAGGGCTGTCCCGCCCCAGGTGCCAGGTAGCAGTGTCAGCCAAGTGTCCCAGGTTCCCAGTTTACACCGGTGGTGCTGGTTACAGCCTGTGTCCTAGAGCCTCTGAGGCCCGGCCAGGCTCAGAGTGGAGCCAGGCCCCTGACGCAGTGGGGCGAGGCCTGAGTCTGCTCTTTGCTCCTGCTACCTCACTAGGGACGGATCAAATTCCAGTCCCTCTGAGCCTTCCGCCCAGGCCTGACTGCAGCCAAAGGACTCTGAGCACACAAGGACACCAGCGGGGGGCGCCTGCAGCCCCTCCTACCAGCACGACCCCAGGACCAAAGATCGGGGACAGACAACTGACTGCTCTTGGATAATTATTTTCTAAGGAAAAATTCCTAGAACTGAATTTGCAGAACCAAAGAAACCCACATTTAAAGATTTTGGTGAACCATCAGCAGATCGTCCTAGGATGCTGCTGCAATTTCCGCTGCTTTTGGAGTGTGCTCAGAGTGTGAGGAGGCTTTACCTCCTATGTCACCAGTGAGGCCTGAGGGCCCTCTTTTTCTTTTTGCCAGTCAGGTAGGCCAGCACCTCTTCCCCCACCCCCACCTTTTCTTGCTCTGTTTGTCATTGAAGAGAGGCCCTCAGATTCAACGTGTTCCAAAGTAAACTGTGGCACTTGTTAGGGAATGAAAAGGCGTGCACAGACTGGGGCAAAATATTTACAAAAATATAGCTGGCAAAATATTTGTCTTTAGATATACAAACACATTAACAAGAAGGCAATTTTTTATTTATTTTTTTTTATTTTATTTTATTTTTTTTTAATTTTATTTGCCTTTAGAGGGGTAGGAGAGAAGGAGAGGGAGAGAAATATCAATGTACGGTTGCCTTTCGTGTGTCCCCTGCTGGGAACTGGCCTGCAACCCAGGCATGTGCCCTGACTGGGAATCGAACCGCGATCGTCTGATTCGCAGGCCCGCGCTCAATCCACTGAGCCACACCAGCCAGGGCAAGAAGGCAATTTTTTAAAAAATATTTTTATTTATTTTCAGAGAGGGGCAGGGAGGAGGATTGACAGGGAGAGAAACATCGATGTGTGGTTGCTGCTCATGTCGCCCCTACTGGGGACCCGGCCTGCAACCCAGGCATGTGCCCTGACTGGGAATTGAACCGGCAACCCTTTGGTTCCTAGGCCAGTGCTCAGTCCACTGAGCCCCACCAGCCAGAGCAGAAGACAATTTAAATAGAATAGACACCTCATTGAAGATCTACAGATGGCAAACCACCACACCATGAGTCTCAGGGAAACGCAAATTAAAACCAAGATGAGATACCACTTCACACCTACTAGAATGGTTAAAATGGAAACCCAGCCAAATGTCGACCAGAATGTATATCCCCCAGGACTCCCATGAGCTCTTGGTGGGAAGGAATACAAACGGTGCAACCACTTTGAAAAACTGTTTGGCAGTTTCTTAAAATGTGAAACATACACCAACTGTACAATCCAGTCATTCCACTCTCTGGTACTTCGCCAGAGGAACGAAAGCACGTGTCCCCACAAAGACTTTTACGCTAGGGTTCCCAGTAGCCATATTTGTGATAGCTAACTATTAGCAATTACTAAAATACCCATCCATGTGTGATTGAATAGGCACACAAATTATAGCATATCCTACGCAGCTAAAAGAGCGAACTACTGGTATGCACATCCGCGGGGATGCACCTCAAAGCAATTAGGCTGAGTGTAAAAAGCCAGACAGAGGAAGAGAGACTGCTGAATGATTTCATTCAGGGAAAACTCTGGGAGACGCACACTGGCCTACAGTGACAGAAAGCAGACCAGTGGTTACTTTGGGAAGAGTGGGGAGAGAGCAGGAAAGAAGGGATGGTTATAAAGGGGCACCAAGAGCAGAGCGCTTGTAGGTCCCCCGATTTGTCTCTTGCTTCCACAGTGCCTGGATGGAGCAGACCGAGGGACGCCCCTTCTCCCAGCCTCCGACCACCCTCCAATCTCCCTTCCAGTTACTGCCTTCAGAACCATCCCAGCCACCCTGTCCCTGCAAGACCAGCCAATACTGGTTTTTTTCTTTTTTTTTTTATTTGTTTGTTTGTTTTTTGAGCTTAACTCCTTATTACCGAGCAACCATGAGCTCCCAAATTTGTCAGAATTATTTCACCGAGGTGGAAGCCCCACCTGGTCACCCTGCACCTGCAGACCTCCCACACCTACCTCTCTCTGGGCTTCTACTTCCGCTGAGACAATGCGGCTCTGGCGGGCATGGGCCACCTCCTCCAAGAGTTGGCTCAGGAGAAGCGTGAGGGCACCGGGCATCACTTGAAGATGCAAAACCAGCGCAGTGGCCTCGCCCTCTTCCAGGATGTGCAGAAGCTACGCCAAGATGTATGGGGTGAAACTCAGAACGCCGTGGAAGCCGCATGGTCCTGGAGAAGAACCTGACCCAGGCCCTTTGTGTGCTGGGTCACTGGGTTCTGCCCGCATAGATTCTCAGCTCTGTGACTTCCTGGAGAGCCACGTCCTGGGCGAGCAGGTGAAACTCATCAAGAAGAAGCATGACCACCTGACTCACCTCCGCAGGCTGGCCTGCCCCCAGGCCGGGCTGGGCAAGTGTCTGTCTCTTTGAATCGCTCGTTGTCAAGCACAACTAGGAGCCTTTGGAGCCCAGAGGCCTTCGGGGGCCCTTCTGCCCCCACTTGTTGTCTGGCTTTTGTCTGAGCCAATTCCTGGGGCCCTCTCTCATGCCTTGGACCAAATGGAAACAATACAATTTTTTGCAGCAAAAGAAAGAAAAGAAAAGAAGCACTGAGAAATTTGATAGGGATGGAGATTTTCATGACATTCTCATTGTCTGAATTGTGGTGATAGTTTCACAGATATACATACAAACTCATCAAATTGTTAAGTACCTGGAGTTAATTGCATGTTGATTATACCTCAGTAAAACTGTAAAGAAAAATAACAGATAACTGGGCCCCACCAAACCCACCCAATGATCACACTTCCACGTCTGCGTTTTAGAGAGATTCCAGGTAATTTCCCTGCACACGACAGTTAGAGCAGCACTGTTGAGCGAAAGCCTTCTGCCACCCATACCCCATACCATCAAGTCCCCATGCCATCAAGCCACCCATACCCCATGCCATGAAGTCCTTCTGATGGAAGGAGTCGTTAAGAGGGGCTCTTCTGTGGGGACCTGGTGCATAGGGGCAGGTCATAATGCTGGTCGTTTTACAGCCAAGGAAACTGGGACCTTGAAAAATAAACCACATCTTAGGTAAGGGGTTCTTGGTTACAAGTAACAGAAATCACCCACGTTAGTGCGACAAGTGGAAGGAGCTATAAAAATACAAGGTTCCTGCAGGCAGTGGGGAAGGGGCCTGGGGGCAGGGGTCATGGCTGGGAGCTTTGTGGAACAACAGTCGCTTATGTGGGACTCTCCCAGCCCTGGCTCTCTGGGGGCGTTCCCTGTTCCTCTCCCTAGGACAGCAACCTTTTCTACTTCCTGGTATGTGAGGCGTAAGAAGGTTTAAACAGCCAGCAAGACTGAGCCGGTCTCTAGATACCAGTTCCAAATTTGGGGTAAAGAAACCTGATTGGCCCGGTTTGGGCCCAGGTATCCTCGCCTCATCCAATCAGCTGTGGCCAGACGGGCAGATACGGTTCAAACGTGAAGGGAGGAGAGTGGAAAGGAGGAGGGGCAGAAGTCAGCCAGCGTTTGGAAATTCAGGATTTAGTCAGAATCATAGGTGAGCTTGTTAAAATGCTGCAGATGCCCACGCACTTGCCCAACACCTCCAGTCTCTTTCCATTGGTCCAAGGTAGGGCTCGGAAATGTGCATTTATAACTTTGATGGTTCCAAAGCTGAAGTCCCTTGGTTTACAACGCCAGAAACAGCTGGTCTAGGCAAATACTCTGAAGATACTTTGACTTGGAATCTGAATCACAGATCCTCCTCGTGGGAAAAGGCTTTAGGACTCTTTCAACTGCGAATGACAAACACTTGCTTAAAATGACATAAGCAACACTAGAGATTTGCAGGTGCTATAAATGGTGAATCCAGGAGGGCAGGTGTAGCTTCAGGAACTGCAGGGTTCAAGTACTCAAACCCAAGCTGAAATCTTTCTCCATCCTCTGCTTAGCCTCCCCTAGGTTGGCTTCATTATTAGGTAGGCTTTCTCCATGGGGTGACCTCCCCAGAGCCTCAGGTTTTCATCCCATTGCCTCGGAAACCTCATTGGAAAGAACAAAAAGTCTAATGGCAGACTCTCATTGGTCTGATTGGGTCATGTGTTCAGCCTTAACCAATCACTGCGGGCAGAGGAATGTACTACTCTCATGGACCAGTCCTAGACCCCATCCTTACCACTGAAGCTAGAATTGGATCCTTCCTTCAAACTGCATGGACTGAGAGTGAAGGAAGTATGGTTCCTCCAAACAAAACCAGGGTACCCCACAGCCAGGAGAGCCCTGGGTGCTGAGTAGGCACTCAAGACAGCCAGCAGAAATCATGAAAGCCTTTTGGCCCAACCTCCCACCCATACAGGACCCTGTTGGAGGCCTGCCTGCCTAATAACAGTGCTTCTACCAGCCTCAGCCTTGGTGAGGGCCTTCTGTGGCAACAGTCCCACTTGTGCTTGGTTCCTGACAGGCAGGTGGGCATGTGAGTATCATTGCCACATTTGTCAAGACTGACTCAGCTTTAAGCAAAGCAAAGAACCCAGCCCAGGTCCTCCCAGTGCAGTGAGTCAGGCTCAGCCTGAGCAAAGGAGTGGCGTTCAGGAGGGGCATCCTTACTAGGGACAGTTCCAGCTAGGGCGACCACCCCCATTATACGGATGGGGAGACCGAGGTGCAAGAGAAAGAGGGATCTGGCACCCGGGCCTTCTGCCCACCTGCTCTGCCTCCAGCTGCCTTCCTCAGGCTCCTCCTAGGGGGTACAAACCGGCCCCCAAAGAATTAAGTACAGAGCTTGCGAACTGACTTTCGTGGATTGAAGCTAGCCCACAGGTGTGTTTTGTTTGGCTTGCACAAAATTTACAAATGTCTGCTAGTCAATATGTTGTAACTGGGACATGTTACATAAAAGCCCAGATTTCTGGCTGCTTTTGTGAAAAGAAAAAAAAAAAAAAGGATGTCTGGCAGGCTGGACCCACATTCCTGCCTGTCAGCCTTTCCTAGTTCAGCCTTCATCTGGCCAACCTTGGGCAGATGCGGGGGCGGGGAGGGGGACCGAGGGAGGGGGAGGGACTTGTCATCTGAGCCAAGGGGCTCATCTGAGCAGCTGAAGGCTGTGTCTTCATTTCTTCATTTCCCAGGGGCCGGGCCCTGTGGGGGTTCTGGGGCTGCCTGCCTGCCTGCCTGCCACCTGTGCACAGTCCCTCCCATCATTCATCTGCTTCGTTTATCTCATCTAATCCTCTCAGCAACTTCAGAAGCAGGGACTGCAGAGGAGGGGACAGCCCAGTGGGGACCTGCCCAAGGTCACAGCGCACAGGTGAGGCAGAGCTACTCCGGGTGGGGTGCCTGAGGCACCTGTCACAAGTCCAGGGTGCAGGTCACAGCTCCGGAAGCCTGAGTCATGCTCACGATCACCGGAGGCTGACTCATGAAGAGCACACTGCGCTGCCGGGCCCACCTGGAGGAGACTCCCAGCTCTCTGGCCTGTACAAACGATGCGCCGGCAGGTGCATCTCGCCGTCTGTCTGTTGGTCTATCAATGGGACAAACGGCAAACATCTTCCAGAAACGCACTCAGCGTTCAACTCAACCAACGCTGCAGTGAAAAGTATTAAATACCTGTTCAGGGACCGCGCTATGCCCTTGGAAAGTAACGCTGAGTAAGACAGGTGCAAATAGTGATGGGAGGAGACTTGGGGTGATGAACACGCAATACAGGATTGTAAACCTGAAGCCTAGATCATTTTATGAACCAGTGCCACCCCAAGAAATTCCATTTAAAAAAATGAAAAAAAAAAAGCAAGTACAAATAAAACTCAAGATAAGTATGAAAAGGGGTAGGGGAATGTTGCTGTACGGCCATTGTGCTTCTCTGGGGCAATTTCGCCCACCCCCCGGATATCTGGCAATGTCCGGAGACATTTCTTTTTTTTTTTTTTTTTTAATATTTATTTATTTAGCCCTGGCTGGTGTAGCTCAGTGGATTGAGCGCGGGCCTGCGAACCAGAGGATCGCGGTTCGATTCCCAGTCAGGGCACATGCCTGGGTTGCGGGCCAGTTCCTGGCAGGGGACACACGAGAGGCAACCATACATTGATATTTCTCTCCCTCTCCTTCTCTCCTACCCTTCTCCTCTAAAAGATAAATAAATAATAAATTTTAAAAAATCCTTAAAAAATATTTATTTATTTATCTTTAGAGGGGAAGGGTAGGAGAGAGGGAGAAGGAGAGAAATATCACTGTATGGTTGCCTCTTATGTGTCCCATGCCGGGAACTGGCCCGCAACCCAGGCATGTGCCCTGACTGGGAATCGAACCGCGATCCTCTGGTTCGCAGGCCCGCACTCAATCCACTGAGCTACACCAGCCAGGGCTGGAGACATTTCTGATCATCGCAACTCAAGGGGGCACCGTTACTGGAGCCCAGTGTCCAGAGGTCAGGGATGCTGCTAAACACCCTACAACGAACCCCAGCACAAGGAGTGATCCAGCCCCAGGCGACCATGGTGCTGAGCTCGAGAAACGCCCCTCCAGCAGGAGCCAGACACTAAACAGGCGACTACAGTAGAGTGTGATGCACGTGTGAGAGAGGGATCCCAGGGTGCGACCCCAGGAGGCTCCCTGGAGGAAGCGATGCCCACGCGGATGCGAAGGATGAATAGGAATTAGGAAAGTGACGAGGAAGAAAGTTGTTTGCAGCGAGGGGATCAGCAAAGGCCAAGGTTCGAAGGGTACAAAAAGAGCCTGAGGTGTTTAAGAAAGTGAACTTTCTTTTTCTTTTTTGGAAAACTGTCCCCAGTTTTACTGGGATGGAGTAAACGAGTGACAAGGAAGTAAACTCGCAGTGTGGCTGAACGAACTACAAGGTGGGAAGCAGCATCTGGCCATGAAAGGCTCTGCAGGTCCTGTTCAGAAGCTTCTACTTCACCCTGAGAGATGAGGGAAGTCACTCCAGGGATGGAACCGGGAGCGGGGCCTGAAGACCCTCCTCAGAAAGGCCCGGGGGCAGGGAGGCCTGTGAGGGGGCCGCTGTGGGTAACTCAGGTGAGAGAGGACGTCTGATGGGAGTAGGAGGAGAAGGAGAGTGAGGAGAGGTTTGAAGGATGCCAGGAGGAGGAGTCTTCACAACCAGTGGACGTGAGGGGTGAGACCCGGGAGGAGTCTAGGAGGTCCCCTGTGCTTCCAGCTGTGGCAGCTGGGGAATGGACGTGCCGTTCACAGAGCTGGGCTACAGGTCTCTGAGGGGATCAGTTCAAAAACAAGCAAGTCCACGGGGGGAAGAGAGCGGGGTTCCGGGAGCTCTGTGAGTACACTGCAGGGGAGGGCCTCCCCGGGCTGGCGGGTGGTTGGGAAGGGCCTCGTGAGAAAGTGACATCCAGGCTGAGCCCCGAGCACTGCCCAGGAGTTGGTCAGGGGGAGGAAGTGAGGCAGAGAAGGTGACCTGATTTGGCAGAGAACTGGCACATTCCAGCACGGCCTCTCTGCCGAACAGGCCGTGTCCGAACCACATCCCTCTTTGTAAATACCCATCTCAAGTTTAGGTCATCAGCTCTAAACAAAAGAGTGGGTGTATCCCTGCCTGTTACTCATAGCAACCACCTTGCCACCTTCCACCAGTTGTCTAAAATTTCTCTAGGGCTCAGGAGAAAGCCTTCTCAGCCCGCCTGCCCAGACGGCCCCTCCTCGGTCCTTTCTGATGCGCAAAGATTTCCGGCTGTGTCCCAGGAGTTGAAGTGGGCCCATCCTGCCAAAGTTTTCCTCCTTCTAATCTCTTGATGCAAAGCTACTGGTGGTGGAAAGTAGCTTAAATGGGTTCTTTTTAAAAATCTGGGGGACTTTCCAAGTCTCCCTTGCCTCATGATTGGTGGGCTGGAAGGAGTGCCTGCTCCCCCAGGTGTGTCAGAGAGGGCATCTTTAATGTGTCTGGAGTCCTGACCCCAACTGATAATAAAAGCAGTGTGTCGACTCGTTTCCAAAGACGGCCACCCTCAGTTCCTCTGCTCCTTGCATGCCCGAGCCACACCTCCATCCTGCGTCTATTCCTCTATCCCCTGGCATCTGGGCTGGCCTGAGACTGCACGAGAATGTGACAGAGCGATGTCGTGCCAGATCTAAGCCCGACCTTTAAGAGGACTGGCAATTTCCACTTCCTTCTTCTCAGAACTCCAGCCACCGTGCTGTGAGGGAGCCCACGCAGCTGCAGGGTGAGTCCCATGTAGAGAACTGAGGTGCCTACCCCAACTCCTGGCCGCCATCGACAGTCCCGGCTGCATTCCCAGCCCATATCCAGCATCCACTTGCAAGACACGTGAGTGAGCCATCTTAGAAGCAGATCCCCCAGGCGCAGTTGAGCTGCCCTGTGGATACTCCGAGAAACAGAGACGAGCTGTTCCTTCTGAGCCCTGGTCAAACTGCAAAATCATGTGCAAACCAATGATTGCTGTTTTAAGCCTCTGAGTTTTGGAGGGGTTTGTTACACAGCACTAGCTCACACATGCAGCTGCCATTATTAAGCGCCTACCACGTGCCAGCAGGCACTGTGCTAAGTGTTCTATAGGTACTGCCATGTTAACTTCTCACATCAACCTCATTAGAGAAGGATTTCTAGATGAGGAAGCCAAGGCTTGGGGAAACTAAACGACCCCACGCCAGGGCGCACAGCTAGTGAGTGAGAAGCTGGCTGTCTCCAAAGACCTGGCACACACATGTGAGGAGTCCAGCCCCCTACACAAAACTCTGTGCCTGGCCACGGGCTGTTACAGGGGTTTTACATGTAGGCCTCCAGGGGGACACTGCCCTCTCCACACTGGACTTGGGGCACAGCCAGGGCACTGCAGTCCCTGAGGAGAGTTGCAGTCAAGGAGGCAGGCCCCCTGGCTGGCCGAGCTCTTATGCATAGCTGTGTTCCTAGCCCAGGTGCCTCCATGTGACGCCTCTATCTTGGGGGCTGTCAACCGGAGCCTTCCCCAGGTACCTTTGCCAAGGCCTCCTTATTGGGAGCCAAGGGGAGACTTTGCTCTGACTCAGTACTTTTCCACAGCTAGCCCTCCCCACTCTCTGTACCCCCAACATGCACGCAAGTCCAGAAAACAGCAAGAGAGCTGTGTAGGGGGTTCCCTCTGCGTTGAGATGAGTCCCCATCTGCGACACATCTCACACCTGCCTGGCCCTGTCCCGTGGCAAAATGGAACCCTGGTGGGGTGGGGAGGGCTGGCACTTTCTCCTCTTGCTTATTTCATCCCAGTAAGTGATTATAGGCTTGACTGTTACTCTCATTTTGGCTTGTTGTCTTAATGGCCTGCTGTGACACATGGCAGCCAGCTTCTGACAACTTGCTCAACCCACTTCTTTCGGAGCACTTGTAGCAAGAGCCTCCCAGGGTCCAGCTCTCCCCTGGACCGGCCTTGGTGCCCGCGCCCCAGGCTGCCTGGCACCCCAGCTAGTCTCTGCTCCCTGTGCCCTCTAGTTCCAGGGTCACATCTTTTGTACTCTGACTCCAACCACTTGCGACAAAGCTCCCATTGTGACCTCCAGAAAAGACTCCCTATTTCCGCCTAGGAGTATCAGAACTTGTAATAGTGATGAGCGTGGCCAGTATTTATTGAATGCTGGCTAAGGTCTAGGCTG
Source organism: Glossophaga mutica (assembly GCA_039655065.1). Classification (NCBI taxonomy): domain Eukaryota; kingdom Metazoa; phylum Chordata; class Mammalia; order Chiroptera; family Phyllostomidae; genus Glossophaga; species Glossophaga mutica. Next base: position 213,276,418 of record CM077305.1, read on the forward strand.
TGTTTTACCAACATGATCTCATGAAATGTGTTCGTACATACTGTGCTTAGAACAGCACCTAAACATCGTAAGGGCTCAATAAGTGTTAGCTGTTTCCACCCAAGGGTACTACTGTACCCTGCCAAGTAGGTACTACCATTCATCACTCCCATTTTGGAACTGAGAAAACTGAGGCCTGGAAATGGTTGAGACAGTGAGTAATAAGTAGTGGAGCAGACCTTTCCACGAGGCAACACTGCCTCTCGGGCCTGTTGTGCAAACTCTATTGAATAAGAAACACAGTTCACAAAGGCCATCTCTTTGAAAGACTTCCATCAGAATATGTAGTTTAAAATGTAGAAGGTTTCTTTCGCCCTGGCTGGTGTGGCCCAGTGGATTGAGTACCAGTCTGTGAACTGAAAGGTCACTGATTTGATTCCCAGGCAGGGCACATGCCCGAGTTGCAGGCCAGGTCCCCAGCTGGGGACATGTGAGAGGCAACTGATTAGTGTTTCTCTCCTTCTCTTCCCCTCTCTGTAAAAATAAATAAATAAAATATCTTTAAAAAATGTAGAAGGTTTCGATGCTTGAAGTAGCGAGCTTCAGTGGCTTAGAGGTACTTTCCTTTATGTTAGTAGAAACCAAAATTCAACTAAGTAACTTTGAAGATCTACTTGGTTTTTGTAAGTGATGCATGAGTAGGCTAGCCCATCTAGCAACTAGAAGGGTGCCCCAAGGGGCGGTACAAAATGGAAGTTTTTACAGGAAGAAGGGTGAGGGGCAAGGGAGAACGTGTTTTTCTATTAACAGAAAGAAAGAAAGAAAGAAAGAAAGAAAGAAAGAAAGAAAGAAAGAAAGAAAGAAAGAAAGAGAGAAAGAAAGAATTATTTTCAGACCAGAACATCTCTCGGGGGGAGCAGACATCAAGCAGAATGCCTTTTCTTTCTATGGGGCGGGGGGGCAGTGGGGAGCAGAGTGGGCCTAGGTGACAGATTATCTTACTGGTGCTTGACCAGAAAATTCTAGACTGATTAAGATTACATTTCTGGGGGAGATCAAAACTGCAATTAGATCAGGTATTAAGTGTAGGTTTGGTATCACGGGCTTTTAGCACAAGTGATGCCATTTTGGGCCTGGAATTATTCCTTTTAACAATGTAAAACTCCACATTTCAGAAAGAACTCCAAAAAATCATCCCTCTACGAGTGACAGTTCTCCACCAGCACCACTAAGGTGTGTGGGTTTAATTCTGTTAATTCACCCTTTTCCCTCTTAATATAAATAAGTCCAAAGCCTGCAGTGAAAAGGAGAGATCAGTGTTCCCTTTCAAGTGCCAAGAACAATAACAAAACTGTCTTCTAGACCTCCTCCTTTGACCTAGAAACTCTTCAAGGTCAGGCTCAAATTACTTCTAGTTAATTTCACGTCTACAGGCTGCAAGGTTAAAGCAGTTAACTGTTAAGAGCAATAGTTAAGAGAATGGGCCACTCCAGGAAATAAGGTAGCTGGGTGACCTTAGGCAAATTGTTTAACCTCTCTGATCCTTAGTGTTCTCATCTGCAAACTGAGACCAATACTAGTACCTAACTCATGGGACTGTTACAAGGAGTCAACGAAGTAATGCTTATAAGGCCTGGACAGAGTTCTTATGATTACTGATTACCAGAGAGAGTGATAACTATGTCCAGGAAGGTTTGGACCCCTCCAGAATGAAGACCAATCTTAAATGAGAATCTCTGCTTTGGAGAACCTCCTAAGAAGCAGCCTTCCCTGGGGCATGGCCCCCATTCCAGCTCAGTTGAACTCTTCCAGTCTCTGAGCCAAAAAGTTCCTGACCTTCAGGAAATATCAGAATCACCCTCAGAGCTCATTTACGACACATATTCTTAGAGCTGTCTTTTCAAGAGTCTTTTCCAGGTTTGGGCTGAAGCCAAGGGTAGGGGAGACCAACACCCCAGGTAATTCTCATTCAGAGACTAAAACACTGCCCTAGACCAGGAATAGGCAGTTTTTTCTATAAAGAGCCAAAGAGTAAATACTTTGGCTTTGTGGGCCAAAGGTCTCCGCCACAACCACTCGCCTATGCTACCACAGCACAAAAGCAGCCAAAGACAGTAAGTAAACGCAGGGCCGTGACTCTGTTCCCATAAAACTTTATTACAGAGACAGGCAGGGGCCAGATTTGCCCTATGGGCCACGGTGCGCCAGCTCCTGCTGTCCACCAGCCCGTCTCTCTTCTCTGTATAACCAATAAAGACGCAGACATGGGTATGAAAAAGTGGTATTTCTTTAATTTAAAATTATGACCCGGAAAGAACCAGTTAGCTGAAGTGATCCAGGCTTCCTTCTTCTGTATATTCAATTGGAACAGACACAGTATCGGCTCAGATTGCCAATCCCAGAGAAAAACCAAATCAAATCAAAAACCCTCAGGAAGCGCCTGCAGCCACGCTGCTGGAGCCATCAGGCCCTCGGAGGGAGACGCACCCAGGTCGCCAGGGGCTGCTGCTTTCCAGCCACGCCGAGAAGAGCTTTTCTTCGGCCACCCAAGCCCCTCGCGGGCCTGCTTTCTCTCCATCGCTCTGTAGCTGGCCCTGCCCGTACCCTCCAGAGAGATCAGTGGCTCGGGAGACACCTCCCAGCCGTCTTGGGGGGCACCTCTCCCTGACTGCAATCATGGAGCTGAGCAATTCTAAATGCACGTGTCCAGAAGGGCAGCACCTTCTCCGTTTAGCTGAGATCTGGAGCCTAGAGCTGTAACCGTCAGTCACGTGTGGTCGAGGCACCAGCAGCAAGATGGCAAACCTGGGAAATGATCTGAAAGGTGCAAGAGTCTCGGTCATTGAGGCGACTGATTTCGCTCTGAAGATGGAACAGACAAATGCCTTCTGGGTAAGCTCCGCTCAAATGGGAGAAAGTGTCGGGACAGAACAGGGAACACCACTCTTTCGGGACTCCAGGGTCTGTGTGCTCTCTCGCAGCACAGAAATCAAACGTCCCACTTCCTAGGTCGGCGACGCTCCTGCCCAGACATTCAGGGCCAGCCAGGCCCGCAGACCCACCTGGCCAGCCAGCGGGGTTCTCTAAAGAACTCAAGGCTCCGAATAATGTGTGAACGTTGTCCAGGGTGTGATGCAGAGCAGGCTTCCCCCCCAACACACACAGATTTGGAAATGCAGTCAGTGGAGAAGAAAGGAGGAAGGGTGTGGCCAGAGTAGCCCTCGGAGATCCTGGAGGCCTTCCCAGGAGGGGTTCGTGGATAGAATAAATAAATACAACCGGCTTGAAAGGAGGCTTCTGGAAGGAGCCGACAGGTCGCCACGGACCCACTGCAGTGGGGCGACAAGTGTCCACCCTGGCTTGCTTCCTCTAAAAGGTACAGCACCCAAAGCCTGATGCTTGACCTGAGTCAAAAGCTGATGGGAAAAGCCACTAAGGGCTGCCCGGGGACGTAGTGGAAGGTCAGGTGATGGCCAAGCCTCCCCCACCATGCACAGCACTCCTGCACCCGGCGGGCCATATCCTCCGTGTATCGCAGAGGCAGCCCAGGGCACTACCAAGGGCCCCTGCTGTGCGTTGGGTGAGGAGGAAAGGGCTCAAGCATTGAAAAGAGTCCCCTGAGAACGAGGCGCAGTGAGGGGAAAAGGGAGGGGTTTCTCCTCAGGCCCAGTCACTCTGCCTCCCACGGGAGGAAGGAGATACCACCCTACTACTGCCAGCACCGCTGACGTTATCTTACTCAAAAGATGGCACTTGGGTGGGGCATTCAGCACAGACACCCCTGCCCTTGCTGTGTGGCTGCGTGGTGATTCCCCAGTGAGAGCCTTCCTTACGAGTGTCCTGACTGAGGCTGGGTCATGTCACGAGCCCTGGCTCACGACAATACATTCCATCGCCAGCGCCTGACTTGTCTTTGGGTTCTTGACAAGGCAGCTTGAACAGTGGGGGTTAGAGGGCTTGGGTCCCAGGATCCCAGCAAGTTCCTCTTCCCAGTCTCCTTTCTTTCTCGAAAACAGTGCACCTCCTCAATGTCTGTTAAAGAGGGAGCTGTCCATGTGGCCGGCCCTAGCCAAAAGCCAGTCACAGAACCCACTTACAAGACCACGGCCATGTCATCCAATCACAGCAGAAGGCTGCTCAAAGCCTGCCCTCACTGGATGATGCTATCTGGCTGCCCATTCTGGGCCATCTGTCCAGGGTCCGAGGCAGGGGCAGGGTTGGGCGTGTTGCTCTGCAGGTAGCGGCGGAAATCTTTGATCATAGGCCGGAGGACCTGGATGAGGACGCTCAGGGCCGCCTGGGTGCCCTCCATGGCCTGGGCCTGGCGTTCCTGGGCGCAGGCCTGCACCTCCTGCGAGCGGCGGATCATCTGCAGCAGGTCGTTCTGCTGCTCCAGGTGCTGGGCGATCTCCTTCACGTGCAGATTGGTGACGCGCTGCTCCTGGATCAGCTTGGCCGAGTTGAGGGCGATGCGGCTCTTGAGAGCCTGTGGCTTGACTGAGGGGTCAGCGTGCTGGGTGATCACCTCCACAGGCGCCTCCGCCGGCAGAGGCTGGGGGGCCTCTGCTGTGCAGTACTCGACCACTCCCTCTTCCAGCGTGTGATAGGTGGTCTCTGTGGGAACTGTGGAAGAGCAAAGGCAGTGGCAGGTCACTTTCTAGAAAGCGAAGCTGGCCAGTGGTGTGGGGAGGGAGACCTTCAGACCTATGCTGGGGAGCTCAGGCCTCCTATGGCTTTCTAGCTATTCATGTACCTAACTAAATCTAGACTCTAAGGAGTTTTAGAATCTTATTCTCCTTGGTAACCAAAGGGTCAGTCCCAGATCTGGCAAAAGCAAAGATGCTAACGATAATACTAGCCAAAAATCTGGAGCATGTGCTATGTGCCAGGCACTGTGCTAAGTAAGCCCTTTGCACTCATTGGCTTGACGGATCCTCACAACACCGAGAGGTAGGTCCTGTCATGTTCATTTTCGGAAATGAGGAAACAGAATCAGAAACACGGAGTGACTTGCCTAAGGTCACACAGCTTTTTGCAGCAGGTGCAGGAAATGAACCCAGGTCTCCCCAACGCCATTGACCATAGTGCTCAATACCACTCCATAGGGCTGCTTCTGGCTAACAAAGGCAGGGCCACATGCTCCCCGTGGTGCCAGTACCCAGCAGGCACCTGTCTGCAGGAGCTGTTTGTGGCTACGCTGGTCCTACCTTCTTCAGTGCCTTTTTGACTGGTGGTTTCATTTAGCCAAGCAGAAAAGGGGAAAGGACGGGGGTGGCAAAGTGCCCAATAAATGCTTCCTTGTCTCCTTGATCACCCTGGTCAATGGAATACCTAAAGGTCCTTCCTGTTCCAGAACAGCAATTGATTTAGGCCAGTGTTGGGTTCCCTGTCCCACCTCAATATCCTTGAGAAATATGGCACCGCAGGGGATGGCACTTGCACCCAATTCACCAAAGCCCTGCCGAGAATCAATGATCCGTACAGCTCATAAGCCAGCCCAAAGAAGCAGTTAAACAGATACCGATGAAAACCCTTATCTGAACTAAAAAATTCAACCCAAGCCAGCTCCATTGCTATTCACAGTTAAGAACCTTTGAAGGGATTCTCAGTGGGCTGTTTGGGCCTCCCTGCATAGGGGGAAAGGTCAGTCTTCTCCACCCTTGAATGCCACAATCAACTGTGAGTCCCCACCCCAACCAAGAAGATCCCTTTCTCTTCTGAGTTGTTAGGTTCTCCCAACTGACAATGCAGTTAATCATATATGTCTTATCTGTCCTATTAGACTATAACTGGCCTCTGTTTTAGATAGTGTGGTAATCCCAGTGCCAAGCACAGGGTCTGGCACAGAATAAGTGCTACTGTTTGATGAGCGAATGAATGAGATTAATACCAGGAACCATGAGGCTCCTCAACTGCATCTCATGAATGTTGCCACAACAAAAACCCCGAATGTCTCTGTCCGGAATCCACATCTAACTTGGGCATTCCCATTCCCATCCATCCATTCATTCAACAGATATACACTTCCTGCTACTATGTGCCAGGCCCTGTGGGGATATGAACGTGGTCTCTGCCTTCAAGGACCACACAGTTCAGTCATGGAAATGATGGTGGCAAAACATAGTTGAGAGCAATCCAGCTCATCAGAAGTCCAGACTGCGTGCTGAGGGAGGCCCAGAGAGAACAAGTTCACTTCTGTCCCTTCTTGGAAGGCCTCATGGTCTTCCAAGACTCCTATCTGACTTTTGACCCTTCCAGTCAACCTTCCCCAGGGTGCCCCATCTCTTGCTGGCCCTTCCCATTTATGCACGCTGGACTGGGCAGAAGAGGTCACTCACTCTGTGTTAGGGTGACCGTGGCTGCGGCTGCAGTAGCCGGGGGTCCGAGGGCCACCGGGTGGATCTCTGTGGTACTGGGCAGGCTGATGATGGTGGCCTCGCCCAGCAGATTGCAGATGCGCTGTTGCATGGGGGTGAGCAGCACCGGGGCTACAGCTGGGCCACTGCCACTACTGCTACCACCTGTCCCTGGCCCACCAGCTCCATCTTCCTCAGTGGGCCCTGGGGCCTCGCCACCCTCCACAGCTGCCCGGACCTGGGCAACCTTGCGACGGACCTCGGTCTTGAGGTCAGACCACTTCTTCTTGACCTCAGGCAGCTCTCTGCGGCAGGTGGCCACAGCGTTAACCCTTCTCAGGATGCTATGCCAGGCTGCGCTCTTGGCAGCCAGAGGGACCCCGGCGTTGAAGTGGTTCACCAGCAGGTGCTTCTTCAGTTCCAGCTCCTCCACGATGATCTCCACCTCTCGCTCAGAGAAGTTCATCTTCCTCTTCTTGGCTGGGACGGCCATGGCCTCTCCCTACCCTTTCTTTTTGAAGAAATTATGATCCCTTCAACCGTCCAATTCCCTTTCCCTTCTTCCTCAGCCTCGCCGCTCACCCACCCCCCAACATGAGATAGGCTGGGCTTGCCCAAGGCCAAGCTCCAGGTCCTTGGTAACCCCCCTTGTTACGCAAAGTGCGTAGGGCCCAGCGCCGACCTGCCCAGCCGCTGCCAGCCAGCTGCGTAATGGCTTCCTGAATCTGCCTCTTCCGCCGGGGTGTGCGGAGATCCGCCCACTTCCCCTCTTCCCGCCTCCCAGCGCTTCAGCAGGAGAACCCGCCCCCCCAGTTGGTCGCGACTCAATATCAAGTCGCTAACTGGTTCTTTTGAGCTGTCGCTCAGCTACGGAGCACGCCCACTTACTGGAATTGGCCTCATTACTGGTCTAAAGATGTGTCTGTTGCTACAGAGCGATCCGCCCACTGAGCCTTTATTAACTTCCAGTGAAAAATCGTTGTCGTTCAATCAGTATTATTATTACGCTATTAAATTCAGCTATTTTATTGGTGGTATAGGGAATTACATGATCAAAACCTGGCCTCCTGATGATCCCTAGTGCTTTCGGCTTGAGCCGTTAGCCAACTAACTTTTAATTCCACCCGCAGGCGCAAACTGGTTTGAGCTGCAGCTCACAATTACTCCTCACGCAACTGCTATTTTCCCACCGAAGACTACGACCTCTTCGTACACGACCTCTCCTCCCATCCTTACGATTCCGAAGTCTAAACAGAGTTAGTCAATGGAAATTGGACACGGGGCCTTCCTCCTGCCCATCATATAACTTCTGCCTATAGCTGCATGATTTCCTCTCTTCGGCCTGACTCAGCCAATCCCCGCCTCTCTCAGTTTGAATCGGCCCCAGGCTGCGCCGGAATCGCCTGGCTCTCTCCATTGATCCGAGTAGTCGGGGAAGATACGGGCAGTCCCTGAGGAGGTTCCGCCCCTTTGGGTGGCGGTCCTGGCCTGTGACTGGTCAGTGGCAAGCCTAGGGGCGTGGCCACAAAAGGCGGGGCGGTGGGCGGGGCTCCGGAAGTGGCCCCTCCCGCCAGATTTGCCGGCATCTCGGAACCCACACTAGCCGTCCGAGGGTACCCGCGTGTCTTCCGCGTTCTCCTCGCTGCCCGGCGCCCCTGCCTCGCGCCCGATGGTGAGCAGTGTGTTGTGCCGCTGCGTGGCTTCCTCGCCGCCGGACGCCGCCGCCGCCGCCTCGTCCGCCTCATCACCGGCGTCTGTAGACCCGTGCGGTGGCGCCGTCTGCGGGGGCCCGGACCACCGGCTGCGCCTGTGGAGCCTCTTCCAGACGCTCGATGTCAATCGCGACGGCGGCTTGTGTGTCAACGACCTGGCTGTGGGACTACGACGTCTGGGACTGCACCGCACCGAGGGCGAGCTCCGGGTAGGCGGCGCGCACAGTCCGCGCGGGTGGGGAGGTGTCCCCCTTCGCGTCCCCGACTACAGGAAGGTTCGGGTGACAGTTCTGGGCCGCAAGGTGCCAGGTCTGAACGGCCTGGATTCTTGGGCTGTCCCCTGGAGCGTGGCAGGTCTGCTGGACGGCCTCTTGGGCTGGGTGGGACCCCCAAGTAACAGATGAGTACCCTATTTAAGTGCTGGAGGGAGTGGAGCTCCTTCTTGACCTCTGTGGGCGCTTGGGTCAAGGGGAAAGGCTCTTCGTGGGCACAAGTGGGCACCCTCCGAGCCTTCTGATGAAAGAAAAGCCCCTTCCTGCTCCGGCTTTCCCCAAAGTAGAAGGTCAGGTACCAGAAGTCCGCCTTTCCCCACCTCGCGACCTCTGAGGGCTGAGCTTGACGCACCCCCTACCCACCACTGATGGGTTCATCCATCCTCTCCCAGCGGCTCCCCCTCCCTTCCCCTCTGGTTTCCATGCCAGTCTGTGGGCCCTGATCCGGTTCCTCTCAGAAGCACGTGGGAGTTGGGAAAATGGGAACTGGGGTTTTCGGCAGATCTGTGACAGGTGTGGGTGGTGAGGAGTGACAGCTCTCCTGGTGTAGGCTCATCCTGGAGACAGGCCTACCCAGAGGATGGGGTTATGATCCCTTGCAGGGTTGCAGGTCATAAAGAATCTAGGGCAACATACTTCCTAAAGTGAAAGTGTTGTACACCGGGGAGGGGCTCTCTTTCTCTTGCTCAGGAGTGGGCTCTGAGGGGGACGAGGGGGACGTGGGGGACGGAGGAAAGCCATCTCCAGGCCTGCCGGAAAGAGAAGTGCTGTCCCTTCTTTATAAGAATCTCAAACAGAGGCTGTTTCTACCCCTTCTCTCATGGTATGTTTTTCCATCTGACTTGGTAGCTGTAGCTTCCCTTTCCTGAGTATTTCATTTACTTGTGGCTTAGCCTGGTTTACAGCCTGGAGGGGACTGCTGAGGACTTTACCTAGTAACCTGTTTCTCTTCTAGGTCTGGTCCCTTTTTTACAGACAACAATTAGAGAATCTCACAGCTGAGTGTGGAAAAAATCTGGTAAAATGCCAGAGAGTTACCGTCGACCAAGCATTTGGTTGGGCAGGTGCACATAAGGTGTTTTTAACTCAAGTCCGAGGTGTCTTGGATTAACATCCAAGGTATTTAACCTACTTAAGATCTGCTTAGGAAGAAGACCAAGGGTAACCCTATACAAAATAGAGCTGTCAGATTAAATCCAAGAGGTTTAGAGACAAATTTTAAAAAATGTAAGTACGTTTTACCCAAAATGGCTGTGGGAGCTCAGTATTTTCCCACATATACCTGATGAGTAAGTCACTTGGGAAGGCAGCATGGCTACATTCAGAGAGTCTGTTATGCCTTTTGGGCTCAGGGAGGTGTGGGCCCAGGTTTGCCTTTCTGCTTCTATGAACCCTCCCCGCTTTGCATAGGCCGCCGGGCACATCGAGGGCACCCGGCCTCGGGGAGTGTGTTCAGTGTTTGTGCTGTGCTCAGTGCCTCGACTCAAGGCCCCGTGTTCCTTCGACTCATGGCACAAGTGATATTGATCCTAATCCTTTTTTTTTTTTTTTTTGGCAGCACATTTCTAAGGGCAAATAAGGAGAAAGCTGTCATGCTCCTTTCCAGTGCTGAAAGAAGGCTTTTTGATTAACTGAAAGCTGCCTAGCCCCTTGGTCACATGGTCTCTGAAATTTGTTGACTCCATGACTGATCTAAGATCAGTGCTAAGAAATAATTCTTTTTTATTCCTTTGGTGTGTGGATTTAGTATGGACTGCATTTCTACAACTCTTACAGCTTTTGAATAAGTTAAATTATTATACAGCTTTGAGAATGGGAATGATCCATTTTATTCATTTGTTACCTGTGGAGAAGTACAAGTTAGTCTTCTGGCGAATGGTTTGAGTATTGTATATACAGAGAGAGAGAGTCTGCTTTGTTGTAAATAACTGGGCAACAGGAAGGCACCCTGCCTCATGAACCGCCCCCATACCACTTCCTGTTGAAAGAGTATCACAAGGGCGGTGCTACAATTTTGCAGAACTAGCAAAGCCAAAAGAGAATTGGGAGGCCCTTTTCTCTAGAAATGGGTCGTCTGCCATGGGAATAGGCATTGAAAAATACATAATCAAACTTTGGCAGCTGGTTCACGTGACCCTCAGGACCGACCAGTCTGAAATGCTAGGGTTTGCTCAGGAATCAGTTCTGAGGGCTTGTCAGTGGGTGATGGGTGAACCCAAGCCACATGACTGTCAAAGCCTCTTGCTAGCTTACAACAGGTTGGGTCAAGTTTTCTTTAGAAATAAACTAACAGTTTTTGGCACCTGCCTTTTTATATTTTCCCCCTCCCAAAAGAAATTGGGACAGTCTCGAGGAAAAATTACTTAAAGCCGAAGTAGGCTGAAAAACCGATGGCAGCCAGCCAGGGAAATTTTCTTTGTAAAGGACTTGTGAGCAAGGAGCCCGCCCTGGGACAAAAGAAGGGAAGGGTTTATTAAAGGGAAAAAAGATGACGACAGCGGTAGTGACTTTGGGAAGTGAAGCTTCAGCTGGAGCTAATTATAGCATTCCTACTTAAGGCATTTTCATGTGACCAAACAAAATCTTTGTCTTAAAAACAAATTTAAAATAAAGGTTATAACTCAGACAGCCAATTAGAGGAAGAATGCAAGCTGGGTCAAAGGTCAACAGCTGTTCCTTTGGCTGAGGCTTGTAAGGCTCTCCTAAGGGGCTGGGCTTTCCGGCAGGCAAGGATTCTAGAAGATGGTGTGATTTCCTTAGAGACTTGCATGTGCACCAGCTAGTTTAAGCCTCACAATAACTTTGTGAATGAAATAGGCAAGGCAGGGATTTCACCCCATTTTACAGAGGAAGGAACAGAGGTTCAAAAAGACTATAAAGCAACCTCAAAACTCATTTGATCAGTAAGGAACTGGACCAGAGGAAGGCCTGGAACCAACTTCTGATTTGGACTCCACTCCGCTTTACCTATCCCGTCGTTTCTACGGGACACGATGAGCATTCATACCTGGGCTTTTGGGAGAACTAGAGAAAGATGAGGAGCAACCAGTTTATAGAACTGCGTCTGTTTTTCCTGGAATAGGTTTCAAGATTATCCAGAGATTATCCCGTCAAAGAATGAGGATCCCCCATGCCCTCATTTCTCCTTGACCTGAGCAGTGCCCATGAGGCAATTTCTGTTGGCTCGAAATTAGTGAATGGGAGATCATTAAGGTCAACTTGGTGTTGCTTAATCAGGCCGCACTGCTAGACTCTGCACCTTTAAATGTGTGGCCATTTGGGGGGAAGCTGGACGTAGATAAGACAGTCTACAGGAAAAAAAGAGTCTTTTTTCATAGAAAAGGCATAGATGTCATTTGACATAATATAATGGTCCATTAGAAAAAGAAAAATGGCCCTGGCTGGTGTAGCTCAGCGGATTGAGCACGGGCCTGCAAACCAAAGGATCTCGGTTCGATTCCCAGTCAGGACACATGCCTGGGTTGCAGGCCAGTTCTGAGCAGGGGACACAGGAGAGGCAACCATACATTGATATTTCTCTCCCTCTCTCCTACCCTTCCCGTCTAAAGATAAATAAATAAAGATCTCTTAAAAAAATTTAAAAAAAAGAAAAAGAAAAATGCTATTTGCAGCTTAGATTTCCTATAGTAAACTGATGGTGTTATACTGTTGCAATATTGCTTACTAGCTCGAAGTAATTATCATCAAGAATCGATTTTATTTTTTGCCCTGGCTAGTGTGACTCCATGGATTTAAGTGCCAGCCTGAGAGCCAGGAGGTCATGAGTTCCATTCCCCATCAGGGTGCATACCTAGGTTGTGGGCCAGGTCCCTAGCTGGGGGCATGTGAGAGGCAATCGATAGATGTTTCTCTCCCTCTCTTTCTCCCTCCCTTCCCCTTTCTCTGAAAATAAATAAATAAAATCTTTAAAAAGAAAGGTATGACTTTTTTAAGGGAAGATTTAAAAAAAAATTAGTTGCTGTTTGGAAAGGTGGGGTCAAGTCTCTTGATCCCAAGATGAGGTGAAAAAGAAGAATGTAGGCCGAGTAGGTTTCAGTCCTTCAGTGTTGAATAGTCATCAGTTGCTGAAGTCTCCCAGAAACCACAGGGGATGAGAGAAACAAACATTTTGCTGGTATTGATTTCTAGTCCAGCTGAGTACATCCGCAGGTTGCATTCAGTGAACAATGCTGACGTGAATTTGGCAGAACCAAAGAATTTGGTTGGAGAGGTCACTGGCCAGCCTCCTACCCAGTGTGGGGAGCATTCTTCCGGGGGCACCCTTCGCAGATAGCCAGCCAGCCCATTCCATGTGGACTGAGTCGGGGTCGCTGTGAGTACTTTCACATGTCAGATTGAAGTCTGTTTGCTTGTGTCTGCTTCCCATTTGCCCCGAGTCCAAAAGTGATCGAAGGGCCCTTTAAGTATCTGAAAATTATCTTGTCTTCCTATAGTCTGCTGTTATAAAAACAGTGGGTTGCCCTGGTTGGTGTGGCTCAGTGGACTGAGCGCTGGTCTGGGAACCAAAAGGTCTCTGGTTCAATTCCCAGCCAGGGCGTATACTTGGGTTGCAGGCCAGATCCCCGGTCAGGGGCATGTGAGAGGCAGCAGATCAATGTATCTCTCGCACATTGATGTTTCTCTCTCTTTCTTTCTCCCTCCTTTTGCCTCTTTCTAAAAGTAAATAAATAATTTTTTTAAACTAGGTTTTGTCATGCACTTCTCACAGGATAAGCTGTCCACACCTTTTACATTCTCTCATCCGAGGCAGTGTATCAAGGGAGTTAATTAAGAGAGCAGACCTTCCTTGGAAACATTACACTAAGTAAAAGAAGCCAGGCACCAAAAGCCATGTACTATATGATCGACTTACATGAAATTCCAGGATACGGAAAGCCAGCGATACAAACTAGAGTAGTGGCTGCCTCGGCCTGGGAACGGAGGGGAATGGAGAGCTAGGAAGGTGAGGGTCTGGGATTTCTTTCCGAGGTTCCGAGGGTGTTCTAAAGTTGACCTGCGATGGTTGTGCGTATCTGGGGAGGGAAACCGCTTCCACCCCGCTTCTGCAGGGGGCTGCGTTGTGGCTGCATGGGCCTGACTTCTCCCCACCTGCTGAGCTCGCTGGAGTCACAGTGGGCTCCAGCCGTTGTCCCTGCCCACCCCCCCCCACCCCCCCCCCCGCTCATCCCAGCACACCTACTTTCGCGTGTCCCCATGCGTGGATCTCTCAGGCGTGTTTCCGTGTGGAGCAGGGGATCCTCGCTGGGCGCTAGTTGTCTGACTGGGAAATTTAAGGGGAAAAACGATGAAGTCTTCTCATCCGCCATGATGCTGATGTCACCCCCAGAACTTTTTTAAAAAACAGCACGATACAGGCTCTGTGGCGTGAACCTGGGCTCGGATGTTGTTTCTGCCACTCTCTAGCCATGCGACCTTGAGCGAGTTCCTCGACCTTCCCCAGTCCGTTTCCTCATCCGAAGTGCTGCACTGCATCGGTGTGTGGTGGGGATTACGTTGGGTGAAGTAAATAAACAGCCTGGTGCAGTGTCTGACACTTAGGCATTTAACACGAGATAACTTTTTCCTCCATTGAGTCTTTGAAAATAAGAAGCCCAGAATTGGCCGTGATCATCTACATTTTTCCTGCGTTGCTCAGGTGAGAAGCGGAACAGAAGGAAGTAGAAAGTCTGGGGGTGTCGGCAGTGACGGCTGTGTGGCACCCAGGCAGAGCCGTCTCCAGGCAGCTGAGCGCCTGCAGCAGTTTGGGGAGGAGGGGTGTAGGTTGCAGAGACCCTGGGACCTATGGACATTAGGAAAATTAAAAAAGAGGCTTTGGGAACCACAGGCTTTGGTCCAGATATGGCCAAGTGCAAGAACCACACCACGCACAACCAGTTCCCCCCAAATGGCACAGAAACGGCATCAAGAAACCCTGATCACAAAGACACAAATTTCTCCAAGTTCCTGAGGAACATGCACTTTGCCAAGAAGCCCAACAAGAAGGGCCTGAAGCATTGCAGGCCAACAACGCCAAGGCCATGGGTGCATGTGCCCAGGCTGTCAAGGTCCTCGTAAGCCCAAGGGGGTCAAGCCCAGGATCCCAAAGGGCAGCAGCCACAAGCTCAGTTGACTTGCCTACACTGCTCACCCCAACCTTGGGAAATGTGCTCGTGCCGGCATAGCCAAGGGTCTTAGGTTCTGCCGCCAAAGGCCAAGGCCAAAGCCAAGGCTCAAACCAAGCCCCAGGCTGCAGCTCCCACTCAGGCTCCCAAGGTTGCCCTGGCCACCACGAAGTCTCCACAGGAGAGGCCTCTGTCCGCTGATGTGAGGATGGAGAGACTGGTGTGACCCCCGGGCTGCTGCCTGCCTGGGGTTGGTGCCCTCCTGTGCTATTTGTAGAAAAAAGCCCTGAGGCAGAGTCTGTCAAAAAAAGAAAGAAAACCCTCCGGCTGGCAGGAGGTTTCTTGTAAGTTATTGAAGTGGTAGAGGCACTCTGACATGTAACAGTGTCTTCGGCCGGGCATGGTCTTTCCCCAAATACAGAGCGCACTTGGAAGTTGTGAAAATGGAAGCTTCTAGTAGAACTTAGTTAAAATCCTTGGAGGTCCTCTCACTAACTGCATTATTTTGGAGAAGTGGGGCTGAGGCTTAGGGCCAGGTTGGTTGGAGGCAAAGGCAGGAGCAGAAGCCAGGGTTTTAACTCTGTGCTCCCCACCGAGGCCTAAGACCCCCGATGGTGCTCTGGAGGGGGCAGCAAAAGGGCGGGTACACTCTTCCTAAGTGTGGGGTCTAAAAGACGCAAAACAATACCTAAAAGAAAGGCTTTGTTTTGAAGTAAATAAATGAATAACAAAGGTAGGACGCAAGAAGCTTACCTGCTTTCAACCCTTGGGCAGGGCTTTCCTGGAAGCTTGAATTACCCGGGGTCAAAGGGGAAACTGGAGCTGGTGGCTGGTCCTGTTTCTGTGGAAGCGTTCCTCCTCCCATCAACCCCTGGCCTTAGGCCTCTTTCCCCCACCCTGCCCCCACTGAGTTGATGTTCGACTCTAAAATACCGAGAACCAACCACTTACACTTGTGCGAGAAAGCGCTCAGACCACAGAAGCGCCAGTGGCGGCTGGGGGGTGGCGTGGGAAGTGGGCAGAGAGAAGACGGTGTAGATCAGCAGAATAAGCACAGACTGTTAAATCCTTGTGTGTAGGTCTCACACAGTTGACCTACAGGTCAAAGCCAGCCCGCTACGGTGTCCACCTTCATCAACCTGTTGGCCTTTCCCCCACCTCACACGTGAAACACTGCTGTCATCTCTGGTTAATGCCCAGGGCTGAGCTGGAATCCGCAGGATGTTAGAACTGGAAAGGTTCGCAAGGTGTGCAGTCCAGTACCCATGTTTTACTGCCCGAGATTAAGTTACATCACCGCTGCACCCCTTAGAGATGCATTTATAGACGCAGTAAACCTTTTTTCCTTTTTTTTTTCTAAGATTGTATTTATTTATTTTAGATGGAGGGGAAGGGAGGGAGAAAGAGAGGGAGAGAAACATCAATGTGTGGTTGCCCCTCGAGTGCTCCCTACTGGGGACCTGGCCCACAGCCCAGGCATGTGCCCTGAGTAGGAATCGAACTGGCAACTCTGGTTCATAGGCTGGCACTCAATCCACAGAGCCACACCAGCCAGGACTCCCTTTTTTTCCCTTTTTTATTCACATCTTGAGTGTATTCTTTGTGCTAGAGTCTCTTTAACCTATAGAAAAAGTAAAGATAGTATCTGGTAAATAGTTTTACAGCTAAAGAAAGCCTTTCCTGAATTGTTTCTAAGAGCTGGTTTGGTTTAAACCAGTTATTCATACACTTACAGCTCGTCTGCCCTTCACACCCTGAAGGCAGCTATGGGGTGGGTCCCATACCCCTGTCCCACCCTGGTCTCTACTGTCTCCTTTAGCGCAGAGCGCGCAGCTGCTGAGAGCTGTTTGCACTCATTTGGGCCATCTCAGTTTTAGCAGATGATTCTGAAATCACTGGTGAGAAACTGAAAACATTTGGTGTTGCTTTAATAACTGCTGGCTGGCCTTCTCCCATAGGAGAAGGGGAGGCGTGAGTAAGATAAAGCAGCCGCAGTGAGCGGGTTGAACATGGGCAGGTGGCGTGGTTCCCACCGGTCAGTTTGGGTCGGCTGAAAATTTTCGGATCGTTTTAGGTGACTGGGTTTTCCATGCCAGCCTCAACACCGTATTCTTCCCCTGCCTCTTATACTTGGCGCGTGTGTGATCTGAGGCAGGACCATGCTCTTATAAGAGCAGGAAAAGAGGAGATTTTAATTTTACTTTGTCCCTCGGTGGTCTCTTGCTTCTGCAAGAGCTTCACTTCACATGTTACAACTCAAAGTCCTGCGTTTAACCCAGCTAAAGCTAGGTTAATGTTGTACACTTCTAATTTCTTTTAGATAAAAGAAAAAGACATCTTTGTTAGTAGGCATCGACCTTGAACTTCGGACCTTCCTGGGACTGGCTTTTCACCAGGAGTAAACAGAAGCCATCCAAGAGACTGTTTTCTCCGTAACATACTTCTCTTTCTCTTCCGTGTTCACAAGAGTTTTCTTCAGGGAGTTTTTGCCAAAGCTAGAATTTCTGGTTTTAATTCCTAAAACAGAAGTCAATTAAGAGGCTTTCAGGGCCTGTCAGAGAGTGTCATCCCGATGTGCCCACGTTGCAGGTTCAATCCCTGGTCAGGGCACACGTTTGAGTCCACCAGTGGGTACGCGGATAAGTAGGACAATGATGTTTCTCTCTCTTTCCCTCTCCTTTCCTCTCTCTATAATAAATGGCTGGGGTGGGGAGGAAGCAAACCAAAAAAAAAGATTAAAGGGATTTCACCTTTTCTTATCATGGCAGTTATCTTCGATGCCTTGGTTTTCCTTCATTTGGCAGAAGCCAAATGACCTGAGTGCTTGGCTCCTCTCCATTGTCTGACTGGGGCTGAGTCACGGGCAGAAGGGTGTTCCATAGCCCAGCCTTCCACCCTGAAACCCGGCTGCCGTGGGGTTGCGCCGGACGCATCTGCTGATTCATGTCGGGGTGGGGGTGAGGGTTGTCACCTGCTGCAGTTGTGCCTCTGAAACAGTAAGTTGCTGCCATGTATCAGTTATAAGGGATCCTTCAGACTCTTGTCCCTATACTGTCCTAAAAGAATCTAGGAAGCAGATACCTTCTTGAACATATTCAAGTTGGCATCCACAGATTTGTGTCAGAAGTTTAAGAGCTGCAGAGATATAATTACTGGCATATGGTACATCTGCTTGAGATGTTTTTGTCAGTTTTGGTTCCGGTTTTGGTTTTGCTCAAAACCTTAGTTTGCAGATTTGACTCATTCAGTTTATATGAAAATGTCCCCCATGTAACCTGACTGGCCCAGCCAGCCTTCACTTTCAAGTCAGTCTGGCTCTCTGTCAAATAGAATCTGGCTTCATTTCTCAATATAAACAAAGGTAGTCGTCCCTTTGACAGGACGTCTTCTGAAAAGAATTCTCAGACAGGTAGGGAGTCAGTAGTGAAACTGGTAGACCCGAGACGCTGAGCGCTGCCCGGAGGGAGTCGTGGGAGAGCTTTCTGCCTTGTTTTATAAGATGCCCTGTGATGCTCTGGGGCCGGTTATGCCTGGGCAGCTCCTCAGGGTGAGTTGGAATTGGGTCCCGCTGGGAAGGGGGAAGAGAAACATCGATGTGAGATAGAAACATCAACTGGTCGCCCCTCGTATGCGTCCCAGCTGGAACCAAACCCGCAACCTAAGTGCTGTACATGCCTGACTGGGAATTGAACCCACGACCTTTTGGTTTACTGGAAGATGCTCCCACCAAGTGATCTACACTGGCCAAGGTGCATTCCTGTTCATTTTCTATTGGATCTTATCTTTTTGGTTCCTGGGTATTTTTGTGTTCCTGTAAATGTTCTTGAGCTTTATTCTGGGATGCATGTATTTTTAAAAGTTTTGTTAGGCAAGAGCAGCATTTGGTGTACGGCTAGTTTTGTCTCGCTGCTGAGGCTAAACCTTCTGAGTGCCCTTTCCAAACCTTCCTCTATTAAGGGGTTTCTACTCTGGCCAGTGGTGGGAATAGGAACTGTCCTTTGTGTCGGGATGCCTGGTTATTTTCCCACCCTCAGGCTGTTCCCTCGCATGCATGTGCTATGGCTCTGGGGGGCCTGAGCCGGTCTACAGACCTCGCCCCTCTCTGCGGCCCCCTCCTGCTCAGCACTGGGTCCTGGAAACTCGAGCTCCCCCTGCCGCTGCCCCCACCTCTTCAACACGGGGGAGCTGCTGGGCTCTGCCTGAGTACCCGCCCTCTCTCCTAGAGCCTGGAAACCCCAGCCAGGAAGCTGGGGTAGTTGTGGGCTCAGCTCATTTGTGTACCACCCCCACGAGTCACTGTCCTTTGTCACCTGAAGTCGTTCAGTGTCTGGAAAACTATCATTTCATGTATTTGGTCTGGACGTTTAATTGTCACTGGCAGGAAGGTGAATCGGTCCCAGTAGCGCCATATTGGCGGGAGCCCCCTGGATTCATAACTCAGTTCTGTGGTGTGTACGAGTCCACTAAGTTAAAAGCCGGTGACCAACTAAACACGGGATTTCTCTCATGTTTGTAGACGGGGCCCACGACATCCCTGTCTCCTCCATTCTGCCGGACTTTCGGTGCATAAAAACAAGATTTGCCTTCATGAAAGGGTTACTTGTTTACTTCAGGGTTTTGGCTCTGGGCAGGCTGTTCTTGATATTGTTAAAAAACAAAAATTCAACTGAGTAAATTTGGAGATCTAGTTAGCTTTATTAAGCAATTTAGTGTCCCATCTAGCAACTAGAAGGGCTCTTCAGGACATTGTACAAATTGGAAGGTTTTTAAAGTTTGTGGTATTTATTTATTTATTTATTTATCTTTAGAGGGGAAGGGTAGGAGAGAGGGAGAAGGAGAGAAATATCAATGTATGGTTGCCGCTCGTGCGTTCCATGCTGGGAACTGGCCTGCAACCCAGGCATGTGCCCTGACTGGGAATCGAACCGCGATCCTTTGGTTCACAGGCCCGCGCTCAATCCACTGAGCTACACCAGCCAGGGCTTTTTTTTTTTTTTTTTTTTTTTTTAGTTTTTATTTGTTTATTTTTAGAGAGGGGAAGGGAGGGAGAGGGAGAGTAACACCAATTTCCCTCCCTGTGGTTGCCTCCTGCGCGCCCTCTACTGGGGACCTGGCCTGCAGCCCAGGCATGTAACCTGACTGGGAATTGAACCTGTGTCCCTTTGGTTCACAAGTCAGCGCTCAATCCACTGAGCCAGCCAGGGCCAAAATGGAAGGTTTTTAGAGGAAGAAGGGTGGGAGGTAAGGGCACTATTAACAAAGGAAAAGAAAGGATAATTTTTAGACCAGGACATCTTCTTCAAGGGGTGGATGGCAAGGGTTTTACCACGCAGATGGTCTCCTGCCTCTTCTTCCTACAGGGGCCGCCATGGAGCGGGCCCAGGCAACAAAATACCTTACTGGTGCTTGAACAGAAAATTCCAGACTGGTTGACTAAGAGTATATTTGTGGGAGAGGTTGAAACAGCAATTAGATCAGGTATTAAATCTAGGTTTGATACCATGGGCTTTTAGCTCCGGTGACACTGTTTTGGACCTGTGGTTTTCCTCTTTAAGAGGATTAAAACTCCTTATTTGCAAAGCAGCCCCCTTGTTGCTGACTATGCTTTCTGATCCCTCCCGGTTTCCTTTGTTAAAGGAGCCAGTGACCTGGGTACACAGAGACACTCATAAATTGAAGAAAAACAAAACTGAAAAGATGACCAGATTAAGGGCAGGCTACAAATAAAAGATCATTGGCGGCAGCGCCCAGTTTAAAAACAAAGGAAACAAAACAAAAAACTAATCAGTTGCATGAACTCACAGTCATTTTCTAGATAATGATAGTAAAATTGCTAACAGTTATGAAAGAATATCCAAAACCTGTAGAAAAGTTTTATAAGAGTTTATTTAAGCCAGTTTTTTTAGGACATGCCCGGAAGCAAGTGTTAAACGGATTGAGAAAATGCTCCCGAGAATTGCAGCTTTGCAGCTTATTTTATACATTGGCGTCAGAGACAAAGACCTAGAGAGGGTTACACGGAAAACACTGGGGGGAGGTTAAGGAGGCGGGAGAGCAAAGCAGGGGAATCTATCTAGGGTTGGACAAAAAGCAAAATGGAGAAACACACGCTCCTGTTACATTGGTGGGACAGGATAGTTAATAATTCACAGCGACAGCACAGAGATGTTGTGCGGGCAACCAGATCACAACGAGGGCTTCTGTGGTCTG
This sequence comes from Glossophaga mutica, assembly GCA_039655065.1. Taxonomy (NCBI): domain Eukaryota; kingdom Metazoa; phylum Chordata; class Mammalia; order Chiroptera; family Phyllostomidae; genus Glossophaga; species Glossophaga mutica. Next base: position 213,297,069 of record CM077305.1, read on the forward strand.
TGCTCTGGTGCCAGCGTTCACCCAGGGGGGTCTGGAAAAGAAAATCGCTCTTTGACATTTCAAAGGCATGTTATCCTGGATGTATGAGAACAAGGGACAGAGCTCACTTAAGCTTAAGACTGATTTTTGCTCAGGAAGCTGTAGGTCTGGGCGTTACTACCCACCATGGCATGCCCCAGTTAGGAATTTTTATGTTCAGACTGTTGGTGCGGTTACTTTTGGTCACCGAGATTGTCAGGTTTATTACAGAGCCCCTTTTTTGTTCGGTTATTGAATGCTCTACATACTGTTCTAAGAGCTTTACATATTATCTAATTTAGTCTTTAACCAACTCTATGAAGTAGCAGTATGGTTCTGTTACTATTTCTATTTTGCACAGAGAGGTAAAGTAACTTGACCGGGATCACACAGCTAGTAGTAAGTCATGGCCAGGACTTGAACCTGAACCTGGGGTCTGGCTCCAAAGACTATACATTTAATCAACATACAAAAATGCTTTTATTTTATTTATTTTATTTATTTAATTACTTTTAGATTTTCTTTCTTTTTAGAGAGGGAGAGAGACATCAATCAATTGCCTCTCACACGCCCCCAACTGGGGACTTGGCCTGCAACCCAGGCATGTGCCCTAACTGGGTCGAACCGGCAACCTTTCAGCACTCAACCCACTGAGCCAAACCAGCCAGGGCCACAACTGCTTTTAGATAAGGTCATTCTTAGCTTGGCCACTTTGCTGGGCCGTGGTGTGTTCGTGAGTGTGTGCGCACGCGTGCGTGCGTGTTTAATAATTGCTATATGTGTGTGTGCCTGATCATACATGCTTGATTCAGTTTCACATGATATGAGGATGTTCAGTGAAAGTAAATCTTCCATCTGCCTTTCTCCCCGCAAACCCCCAAGCTCCCTCCCTGCCCCAAACCCTCTCTTCAATTTCAGTGTGTCTTTCCAGAGATGCCCTTCACGTGTACAAGCTCAGAAATGAATGGCAGCGTATTACCCCCTTTCTTCTGCACCTTGCTTTTTCCATTTAGCAAGATATTTTCAAATCATTCCTTTAGAACAGTAACTTAAAAATAAAAGTGAGAGGTGCCAGGTGTTTATTTGAGATCCAAAAGATCAGCTGTTCGGAAGCCTAATTCAGGCAGAAACCCAAATAGTGATCCGATTAGGAGGTAAAAGCAAAGGATATTTATGAGAAAGGGAAGGAGTATGATTACATGAGTAGAAGGAAGGCATTTCTATGGGTGCTAATAAGCCCAGGAAGGAATTTTTAGACCTGCAGATAAGCTTACACACTAATTCTAAAGATGTCTTTAATTTTCGGGCAGGTAGTCATAACAAGTGGTTGTTCGGAAGACAGTGTTGCTTTAGGCCCAGTCCACAGGTTGATTTGCCCAGTGTTAACATTCTGAGGGTCTGAGGAGTGAGGCCTGCAAGGCAGACCCCTGGAATGGCAGCCCCCGTCTCCATTATGAAGTGGCTTCGTTTATATTATTTTTCACAAAGTAGGTACAGAGCTGCCTTATTCTTTTGAACAGCTGCATAGGGTTCCGTTGTATGGGTTTGCCATAATTTACATCCCCACTCCCCTGTTAGAGCACTCCGCGCTGTTTCCAAACTTGGGCTGTTAGGAAGAAGGCTGCAGAAAATACCCTTGTATTTGATCACACATGTATCCGGTGTATGTGTATGTAGCTTCTGGCGTGTGCAAATGTATCTACAGGATAAATTATTTACCGTGGAACTGCTCTGTCAAAGGGTTTGTGCTTTAAAAAAAAAAAGTATTTTATTTATTTTTAGAGAGATGGGAAGGGAGGGAGAAAGAGGGAGAGAAACCTCAATGTGTGAGGGATACATCGATCAGTTGCCTCTAGCAAGCCCCCAACTGGGGACCTGGTCCACAACCCAGGCATTTGCCCTGACTGGGGATCGAACTGGGGACCTTTCAGTTCTCAGGCTGGCGCTCTATCCACTGAGGGTGGGTTTGTGCTTTTAAAATGTTAGTAGCTGTGACTAAATTGCTCTTCAGAGAGGTTTTACTACTGATGTTCATGCTCATAGCAGCACATGGAAGAAGCATAATACTCTGCCACAGTTTGTTAAACTTTTTTCACGTTTGTGTTTTTAAAATAATGGTTATGAACACTGCATCAAAAGGTCACCTTTGTGAGGGATGGCAGCTATGGGTCCCTGCTAATAAATTTATCTGCTAGTAAAATAAGAAACAATTGAGCAACGATTCATTCCCTTGTATTCATAGTCATTTACTCACTTTAGTCTGCAGACTTAATCAGTGCCTGGTGCTGGATGCTGGAGGTAGAAAAATCTGTCACTTGGTCCCTGTCCCCAAGCAGCTAACCGTGTACAGGGAGACGGGAGAAGTAGCTATGATATGGCGTGCGTTGTGTTACACATGGCGGGAGAGAATGGGATCGTGGGACAAGGGGAAGTGTTGCTAGGTGTCTTAGGAAACGTTGCCAGGGACTCTTGATCATGTAAAACTCGATGGTGTGTGCCGTCCCAGAAACAACCCAGGTGGAGAGGAGAAAGTTGGGCTCCTTTCGACCGAGCGCGTGAGCGCCGGCTGCCGAGAAGCTCATCTGGAGGTTGCCATGGGCACCTCCCTGCAGAAGTGCCGGCTGCAGGCAGGGAATCGGCTGCCTGTGATTGGAGGGATGTTGCTGGTTGGGATAATGAACTTGGTAGTGTCGGCAGAGGTGATTGGCCGCGCCCTGCTGCAGTGAGAATGCAGGCTGGATGGGGTCCTCACTCGTGTGATGATGATTAGTTCAGCGAGGACAGTTGAATAATTGGGAGCTCGAAGTTGCTTCTGCCTCCGGGAGAGGTCTGTCGGGCGACTGCTTTTTCCTTTTTTAAAAAGCCAAACATTTGTGAACCGTCCACCTCCAGAAGTGAGTTTTTACTGAAGGAGCTCCAGCTGCTCCCCGCTCGCTGCCAGCAAGCCGGCGGGGCTCTCGGAGAGTGCGCTGTTTCTCAGGCCAGGCACGCCGCCCCGGGCTAGCACATCTGAAAGAGCAGGAGACGGCCCCTGCATGCCGAGCTTCCGGCCCTCCGGCTCCCCAGGCTCATCCTCCCAGCCGCTGTGTAGCCAGCGACCCGTGGTACTGTGGTGACATTCCTCCTCTAAAGTGACCGGTCACCGTCCGCGACGCTGGGAGGAAGCGTGATGCTGCAGATGCTGTGGCATTTTCTGTCTAGCTTTCTCCCTAGGGCTGGGTGCCAAGGCTCCAGAGAGGGGAACGATAACGAAGTCAGAGGCCCCCCGGCTCCTCCTCGGGGAGACCAGATGCCGAGCTTTTTGGGGAAACAGGACGGCAGGGCTGAGCCCACAGAAAAGAGACCCACCATTTTGCTGGTGGTCGGACCTGCAGAGCAGTTTCCTAAGGTAACGGCAAGCTCAGGAGGGCCTCCGAGTTGAGGGGCCGGTCCAGGACCATTTTCCTGGGGAAGACAAAACTGGAGTGTGGGGAGGAGGAGTGGAGTTGTAAATCCGTCGGTTTCGTGCCCCGGGCGGGGAAGAAGAGGTAGACAATAAAGAAGTCGAAATCTGCAGCCCAGAACCTTCCTGTGGCTCCTGTAAAAGCTTTCCTACCCTATCATCACCACTTCAGTGTGGCCACTGGGGAAGGAAGGTTGAAAGCAATGGAAGCTTTGCCTTCGATTTGTCCGTTTGGCCCCAGAAAGCCATTGGAAAGTAAGGGACAAACAACTAGTCTGTCTCCTGCCTTGGCGAGCGTATCTGAATAATTCAGGGAGGGCCAAGCTAAGCGGGGAACAGAATAGACTTTCCGAGTTAAAGCCAACAGCCGGGAGCTGGGCAGGGCCTGACCGTCCTGCCTCCCGAAGGTCAGACCCCTCGCCTTTGCGGGGCAGAGGACCTTTGGGTCTGGAAGGAAGGGGGTGATCAAAGGAGAGGCTGGAGTTTCAGGGTGCGGAGGCCCTTGCTGCTCTTGGGTCTGCGCATCTGCTGAGTGCCAGGGCCTCCCACCCATCTCGGGTCTGGAGTGTGGGTTATTGTCTGATCTACACAAGAGCCAGGGTAAGTGGTGGCACCCCCATTTCATGGGTGAGGAAGTTGAGGCATGGACGGGGTAAGTAAGTTGCCCAGGACTAAACAGCTCAGGAGGGAAGGAGGTGGGATTTCACCCTAGTCTGTGTGGGACTGCACCCTGTGTCGCCTCGATTTCCCTTGAGAAAGAGGTTTGTATTGGGACCTGTCGAGCTCCCAGGATTAGAACGGAAAGGCTGTGGGGCTGAGACGTACCCTGCCTGCAGTAGGAGTGACCTTGTTCACTTCCTGAGCTTTGGTTATTTTGAATCTCTTCTTTCTCAGCATAAAAATCAACTAGAGGAGATTTGACCGTGGGTCCAGTAGTAGATTCCTAACAAAGTTCGTTGAATTGAATTGAATTGCTACGTTTAAGAGATAAATGTTCGTTTTCCCTTGGCTAAGTGGGAGGGACCTTTGGTGCAACTACTTTTGCTGTCTTTTAAGAGGGAGCACTGAGGAGAATCCTTAGCCTGTAATGAGCTCGTCCTGGTCGGCAGGGTCTCCGTCCGGGTCTGTGTTGTGCTTGAGACGTGCTCCGAGGGGTGCCACTTTCTCCCTTTCCAGTATTTCAGATGAGCTCAAAAACGGCACGCTGGCACAGGCTCTCATGAGGAACTTTTGTCTACAGATTAGCTTGTCTTGTGGCCAAGGAGTTAAGGGGTTGGCTGGCTCCCTTCTAAAGTCACCTACTTATGACCTGAATAATTAACTGCTCCGTTTTCCAGACTCACACTGGCACCTCTTGCCAGCCCTTCCCCCCCGGGTGGCCTCACATCAGAACTTTCTGTTCAGAACAGCTCAGTTCCTGGCCTACTGTTGCTTTGAATGGAGATTGAGGGGGGCTGAACCTGAGACCCACACCTTTCACTGATTGAGAAGGGAGATGGGTCAACTGGCTGAGCGGGGGTGGGGGAGTAGGGGGGCGCCAAGAGGGGGATGGATCAGTTGGCTTGGTTTGAAGCAAGAAAGCAAGCACTCCTGGGCAGTGTGGGCCCGTGAAAAGCAGATAAAGGGAGTCCTGGAACAGCAGAGACCTTTCTGCAGCCCTCGCCCTTTCCCGGTACAGTTACTGTTGAAGGTGGGCTTTGGGGTTTGCGGCCGCTGGGGCCTGCCTCATCCTTTCTCTCAGGCAGAGGCTCCGTAAACATTATGGGGGCCTCAGAGGGAAGTTCACGTTGGTTCTCAGGCTTCTCGGTTTCCCAGCTGCACGACTCTGTTTGGCTCTCACTTCCTCTGTCTAAATATGTCTGCTAGTGAGTCAGGTGGCTGCGAGCTTTTTTTCTAGGAACTGTTCCAGTTTCCACTTTATCTTCATCTGACAGTTAGTCTGCTGTTGGAGAAGAAAGCCCTTAGTCTGGAGTGGGAGGTGCCCTCAGCTGCAGCCAAGGAGTTCAGATCCTGAGGGGCTGTCTTCTCGGAAGCCCAGAGAATTTTGTTTATTGTTTGCCTGATTGCTCAGTGTAAGCAGGTTTCAGTGGAAACCAGCTACCCTGGGCTGTCATGGCAACCTGACGGTCAAATGACACTGTGGCCCCAGCAGCAAATGAGGTTCCCGAGAGCTGTGCGGGTGGGTGGGGCTAGAGCTACCTGCCCCTGGCGAGGCTTCTTCGCTTATTAACATTTTTGGCTTGCTCTGAGTCATTGCAGAGGAGGGGGGAATACTTCGTGACCTAATGCTACACTCCCTAAGGTAGTCTCCCTGCCCTGGCCTTGCTTGTGGTGTTCTGGCACCTACCGGAAGCACCTGTTTCGCGGGCGTGAAGCAGAGTGGTAGAACGAGGAAAGCTTGTGGTGCCGCCATTGGCCAATTTGAGGATGAGAAGATGCTCTGGGAGGACCGGTACAGAGCCGATGGAACCTGATGCCACTAAATCTGGAGGGATCTGGAGTGGCTGCCATTGTTCCCGGATGCTAATTGTTATGGAGAGGAAGTAAAAATAGATCTGGGTCACAAAATCAGAATCAGAGAGCAGAGAGGAAGGGGAGATGGGGGGGGAGGGGAGACAGCGAGGTCCGTGGGATCTTAAAGAGCCAGCGCGGGTGTGAAGCAGCAGAACGAACCCTGCCCGGCGTTAGCCCTCCTGATTTCTTTCCCTTGTAGGCACTCAGAAGCAGCGACACGGATACATTTGTTGGTGGTGGCTTTTTAGCTGAGGCTGCGCTTCAACTGGCTCGGGTTCCGCCTCTCCCACACACCTGCCACCTTCCAGCTGGGGTGCTGCCCACCTCAGCGCTCAGTGTCCCCTGACAGCAGCTCTTTGGAAGCTAATTCTGAAATCTCCTTTTGGCCGCGTCGGGTTTCAGTGCTGTTTTAAGTGGCTGTTGTCACAGGAGCCAGGCCCTGGATAATTCCAGGGAGAAAGCATGTAGTTTGGACACTGGGTGCCTGGAGATTGGCTTACCTTGGAAGGAAGAATCCCCGGTCCCTCCGTGAAAATGGAGTTGTGGGGTGACTAGAACTCAGGGGAGGTGAGTCGTTCAACGCCAGTTTGCGTTCGTCCAGGGGCGGCGTTCTGTTGGCCTTGATCACAGCTGCATTGTACCAATAAGCTATAACCGCATTTAAAAATTAACGTCGGAATCGGATTAGTGTGGGCGCTGAAAAATAACACCTTGGCAAGCACATGCAGAATTTTTCAGAGAACACTTCCTGAGACCTTTGGTCTGTAAAGTAATGAGTTTTGCTATAATCAAGGACATTCCATTCTATTTTTTCTAGAAAATACTTGCTCTTCTTATTGGATTCGTGTTTTAATCATTTTTCCTTATATAGTGAATACAGGTTTCCCTTCTATTCGGTATTGTTTTCAAATCTGTTCTCAGATTTGTCTTGTAAATACATCATGAAACTCAGTGGTACAAAAAGGAAAAAAACTCAGGGGTACAGTAACCAAAATTATTTGAAAAATACAGTGTGTTAGGAAATGAACAGTTTCTGTTGACTATTTATTTAGTCAAAATATTTGCTATTTGGAATGACTGCAGCAATCACTGAAACGAGATACTTCAACAGCTCTCAGTAATTTATTTTTGTTTCAGAAGCAAATGTGAATAATTTAACGAAGGAACGGCAGCATTTGAAACTTCAGCTTTTATTTAGGAATGTGGACCTCCTTTAAAACCAAGATAATAATAATAATAATACATTATCTGGTTGAGGGGAATGAAATCGGGGTCTCCGAGGCCTGCCAGGCCCAGTTCATTCATCCCGAAGCTGTTTCTACCCAGCACCTTCCGCGGTCAAGGCAAGGGCTCCTTCCGCACCAGGAGGTACCAACGCTGGAAACAGCGGCCTCCTGCCTTCAAGGATCCCAGCTACAGAGATAAAAATAGCCCCAAAACAGAACATTCTGGATCAGGCAGGTTAAGGGACAGCTTAGTGTCCCAGGGTTTAAGTGGGACTCCGGCGGAGCGGCCTCTGGACCCACCCTAGTGAAGCCCAAGGTCTGTTTGCAGAGACGCACCACCAGGTCCCTTTTAGAAAGGCAGGCATGACCTGGGCGTTCATAAAATCAGCTTCATGCTATGCTACGTCAGCTTCGGCATCTTATTTTTAAAATCCTGTTTTCGAGCTCTTCACGAAGAGCTTTTTAGCGTGGTAAGAAATCCCCCTCACTTTGGTCGGTCCCCACAGGGTGGCCGCCGTCCTCGTCCTCCCGCGGGGTCTATATTAGGAAGTGGTACGCTGCGGCAGGAGCCAGGAGCCGGCCCGCCGCCCTCCTTCCGTCACCGTGACGTCTCTCTTCCTCCTCTGACTCCTCTTCCTCCGCAGCGGGAGTCCCTGACGCTTTCTGTGGGGAGGGGATGAGGTGGAGCTGCAGGCTTTTCTCCCAGGGGATCGCCCCGAAATGAGGATCAGATCGGGGCTTTGCAGGACCTGGGATTCCCTCTCACCCTCACCTCGAAGGGGCGTTCTAGAGCTTTCTGCGATGGTGGCCATGCTGAGTGCTTGCGGCTGTGGAGCATTTAGGCTGTGGCTATGCCACCAAGAACTGAACTTTTCATTTCAATTGATGTAAAATGTCACATGTCCATGTCGAACAGCTCAGTTGCAGGCTGGAAGGCTGCTGGCCCCAGTTTGGTGCTGCCGGGATGTCCCCCAGCACAGCGACCTTTTAGCCTAACCTGTCCTCACCCTGGCCCCCAAATGTCGGCTCCTCGGTGCTGTGGGATCCCCTGGGAAGCCTGCAGGGGAGGGGGTGGCTTCTGAGGTGCTCACACGTGGAGCGGCCTGGAAGGGGTCACTGGAGCCGGTGGGAGCTGTGCCGAGAAGGCCGTGGAGCCACGGCAGCCTGAATCCAGGGCTCGGCCTGCCGCTGCGGGTGACGAGGCCGCGGCGTGGCCACCCCACGGCGGGGCTGGGGACATGGACCCCCGCCCCCGCACACCCACACTTCTGCCCTCACAGCCAAACTGGGCCGTTGTCAGGGAGCATTGATTCGGCCTCTGCGTCCACTTATTTTTCTGTTGTGAATGACTGACGGAGGGCAGAAACTCTCCGCGTTGTGTGACGTGTTTGGGGACCTTGTGGAAAACGGCTCTTTGTTCATTTGGCGCGGTTGGCAGACCGAGGGTGAAGGTTTGTTTGGACAGGGCACGAGGCAGGGCAGGCAGCAAGCTCTGCTTGTCTCGGAAGAGTTAAACCCCGCCCCCGGGAGGGAGCGGGGAGCGTGACGGCTGTCCTGATCCTGATCTTTACGTCTCTCTCTTGAGCAATCCGGGGCTTTGTGCTCATTGGCTGCTGGCGGGACTTGGAGGGGCCGAGTTTTTTCAATTAAGTAGAAGGGCGGGGCCTGAGCAGCCAATGACAGTTGTGCCCCGGCATATCTTGCGCAGTTTGCCGGCCGGCAGCATTCCCCGTTCTCCGGGCTGCCAGAACCGCTCCCGGCCGCCGCGGAGCTGAGCACCGGCTCTCCCCGCCAGCATGCTCTGCCTGTGCCTGTACGTGCCGCTCATCGGGGAGGCCCAGACCGAGTTCCAGTACTTCGAGTCCGAGGGCCTTCCTTCCGAGCTGAAGTCCATCTTCAAGCTCAGTGTCTTTATCCCCTCCCAGGAGTTCTCCACCTTCCGCCAGTGGAAGCAGGTGTGTACAGGGGCTGGCCGGGCTGGGCCCGGAAAGGGTATTTCTGCAGTGATGGATAAGTGAATGGATGAGTGCTGGTAGGGGGTCACCTGTGGTATGGGAGCGGTTTTTCTCCTGTTGTCATGTGGCCGTAGCTGGTGAAAGGGCTACTTCACGGGAATGACTGGCTTTCGTGTGACTTCCAAGTCTTGAATTATAGGGCTTGAATTATAGGGAAGCTGCTTGTAGGAGAGACGGAAAGGAATTCTCTCGTCGGAGGCGGGAGAGGGTTTCCTGAGAAGGGGGCAGAGTCCAGCTGCTGCGGGGTGTGTCTCGGGGCTGGAGGGAGGATGCCAGGAGGACACAGCAGGGGAGAGGCTTCTCCCTGCAGGCTCCGGACTTGGGACCGGAGCTGCGGAGGCTGGAGCCGGCCCAGCTGTGCCCTGGGTGAAACAAACCAGCGCGTGAGGTGCGGGGGCCTCCCAGAAACCCCTTTGGAGCGGGGAGGCAGCAGAAATCATTACCGTTTGAAAGATGGGGAAAGAGCTCCAGCCTGTGGAGGTTGCTTGCCTCCTAAAAAGGGCTACCCCAGCTTCTCTGTGAATCCCGTTCCATGCTGTCCCCAACCGTCCGTGGAGGCAGAGGTCAGATGGTGCACGGGGGCTGCTGATTTGTGTATCCTGGGAAGGAGACAGAAATAGGTCCAGCCATTCCGAAGTAGAAGGAAGGAGTGGGAGGTGATTTTGAAATCAGCCGTCCTGAGCACGCCCGTATCACCGCATGCCCACCCCAAAGAGGCGTGTGGTTCGCGTTGCTGGTGGGCAGCCAGATACCGAAGAGTTGTTCCCTGCCATTCACCTCCTCCCTAAACAGCAGTAGAGTCTGCTTCCGCTCCTGCCACAGATCTAGAGCGCAGATGTCTCAGGAAGTTAACATAACTTCAGAGAGGAGATAAAATACCAGCATTGGTCTCACATTCCAGCCACACCCACTGCGTTGTTCTGGGGATCACGTTAGGTGACACGGTGTCTGCCCAGGCCTCCTCCTAGCACGCTTGGTGGCTGAGCAATCACAGAGAGCCATCAGGTGGCCCCTGACAGTAGTCGCGGGAGAGCCAGTGGTCTGTCAGTTTCCAAACCCACTGGTCTGAAGACTCGAAACCCGTACTGGTTTGCAGATGGCGACTGGATTCTCACTGAGAGAACTGGTCAGCATGGGAAGATTATAACCATCTTCCTTAGGAGATTTTTGTTCCTATTTTCGGGGTGTTGCTGGGTTGGAGTGACTCATGCATGTCCCCCACCTTCTTGAGGTTAACCTTTCGGGTGGCAGCAAGATCTCTAGGGAGGTGGCCTGGGTGTCCAACAAGCCTGGCTTGAATCCCGCCTACCACTTCCCTAGCTACGTGACCTGGGATAAATGCCTTAACCTCTCCGAGCTTCTGTTTCCTTCTCTGCAAAGTGGGGAGGTGATAGTGCCTGCGTCCTACAGCTTGACTGTGAGGATTCAGTGGGTTGCTAGCTGTAATGCCTTGAGCAGGACCCAGGCTAGAACCTAGAGCCGCAGAGTCTCTTCTGGCCTCTGGGGCCCCGAACTAAGCAGAGCTCCCTGCTGCTCAGTGCCTGGCTGAGGGAGCTGAGGTTGGGTACGTGGTCAGGCTGCCCCGTGACCAGAGACCGGCGCTGCTGTCAAGCACATGCCCCGAAATAGCTCCCCGTGGCTCTCACCGCTTCCCCAGCCCCGAGTTCTCTCTGGCTGTGTTTCTGCCAGGCAGGCGGTGGCAGGGGCCAGCCCTGCCCCACACCTTCTCCCCGGCCACCTGACTGGTCTGGGACACGGCCACGTGCGGGGATAAAAAGAGCAAGCTGCGGAGTTCCTGGGGCGGGGGTGGATCTGGGGCTCCAGGGCTGTCCACACATTTGGGCGGAGAGCGTGTGGGCCGGGGCCGGCGCCAGGCTGGTGCTCCAGGGGAGCCAAGCAGCTGCCCCATGCGGTACAAGGAGCCGGTCTTTAGAACTGTTGGAATGCAAACTTGCCCAGCCTGCCACCGCTGGGCTCTGCCTGAAGGGCTCCCGAGGGGGTGGAGCACCTTCTTCTCTTTGCTTGCGAGGAAAGCAAAGGTAGGCTTGTGAGGAAAGCAAAGGTAGGCTTGTGCTTGGGTTCTGGCCAGCCCTTGGGGATCTGCATGGTGGCTTAGGGACTGGAGCGGGGTAAGCCTCTCGCGTCATTAGGGCTCTGTTCACGGGCTAGAGCAGTTGTTTTCTGGGAACAGGGCCCCACAAGGGACAGGCTAGCGCATGCGCTAAAGGACAAGGCCTTACTTTTGTTTTGTAGAAAATCGTACAAGCTGGCGATAAAGACCTGGATGGGCAGCTAGACTTTGAGGAGTTCGTCCATTATCTCCAGGATCACGAGAAGAAACTGAGGCTGGTGTTCAAGAGTTTGGACAAAAAGAATGACGGTGAGCACCGCCTCGGGAGCCCCGGCTGGCGCAGCCTCGGGCCCTCCCTGGGCCTGGCTGGCGGCTCACAGCCTCTGTCCTTGCAGGGCGCATCGACGCTCAGGAGATCATGCAGTCCCTGCGGGACCTGGGGGTCAAGATATCCGAACAGCAGGCAGAAAAAATTCTCAAGAGGTGCGTGCTTAGCCCGTCTGTGTAACTGGTGTGATGAAACAGCGTGACGAAAGAAGCGTCCTTGCGCTACCGCTGGTGTCGTTCTCTGTATTACTGACCCTGTTTTCCGGACTTTGGCTTCTGGTAGTTTGCAGGGATGAATAAGTAACCCCTCCCAGGGTCCAGGTCAGCTCTCTTTGGAGGAACCAGTAATCGCCTGGAAGTGTGCCCGGTCACCAGTGACCCAGAAAGGGACAAGGGGGGTCGGGAGCGGGGAGGTTTTAAGTAGGTGAAAGGTGAGCAAGGAACACCTTTCTTTACCTGGCTGTAAAGGGGAGGGGGCTCCCGGGGCAGCCCTCCCCTTAAGGTGGATGTAACGCCGTAGTCAGGTGGGCTGCCCCGAAAGGCAGGTCGAAGGGGAGCGGTGGTCCTGGGGGTGGCATGGCTGTGCTGTGCTGGGAAGCCGCACAGAATCCCCCCCGCCCCCGGAGCGGCTTCCTTTCCCGGCTGAGCCCCTCCGCACTGCTGCGGCCTGAGGCCGGCCAGCAGCCTCCTGTGCCCACTCCCCGGCCGCTGTGGGGTGCGTCCTCGTGCTGCGCTGTGTGGCTACCTCGCTGACGTCTGCTCGGGGCACTTATCTGTGTTGTTTCTCCTCTCTCCTCTGCCTCCTCCTTTGTCCGTCTGTCAGAATACGGACGGGCCACTTCTGGGGCCCTGTCACCTAGTAAGTATCCACGTCACCCTGGCGACTGCCTCCCTCCCTCACCTCTGTGCCTGATGAGAAGGGGGCCGTTCTCGTGGGCTGTTGTGTGCCATCTTTGTGCAAAGTGCCGTGTGGCGCCACCTTGCCTTTCCTCCTCGGTGGCCACAGGCCTGCCCTGGGCTCACCTGGAGGAGGGCAGCGCGGCTGAGGGGCGGGGCCTGTTCACACGTAGGCAACCGTGCGTCCCTCTTGCAGCATGGACAAAAATGGCACGATGACCATCGACTGGAACGAGTGGAGAGACTACCACCTTCTGCACCCCGTGGAAAACATCCCTGAGATCATCCTATACTGGAAGCATTCCACGGTGAGCCCCGCGTTCCCACAGCCTGCAGGCGGTTTCTCCCTTGTCCGTTCATGGGGTCCCCTGCGCCCAGCATCGGTCCCCATTCCGGGGGTGGGGGTCCCAGCTTGCTTCCCCTTCAACAGCGAGACTGTCCACCCTTCTACCAGCCCCCCAGAGCCCTCCACGTGCCCCCTCTGTCTCCCACACTCCGGCCCACCCGAACAGCCTGACCAGTCCCCAGACACGTGGTCCCTCCACCAGAGGTGCCCGCCCATCCCCACGAGCTGCCTGTCCTTCAAGGCTCTCTCCAGGGAACAAATGGCATTGTTGCTGTTAGGGTCCTCCCCCCACCACCCCACCTTGTGTGCTGTTTCCCTCCACGGCAAAAGAACGCCTTCCCTGCATCCCACACATGCTGCTCCTTCACCTCATCAAAGCTGTCACTGAGAAAGACAGATCAGCACCCTCCTGGTAGGGGCCATGTTGCCCCCCTGCCCTCCCTGCTGGTCTTTGCTGAACACCCCCTCGGTTTTAGTGGGATCCACCTGGTCTGTCTCCTGCAGTTCTCTGGCCAGGGCCTCCCCCTCCGGGGACACCTGGCACCTTCGTCAGGTGAAAGTATGTGGACCACTGACCTGTGGGTCTGTCCTGCAGCCCAGGCCGGAGCAGAGCTGGCCCTGTCTGACCAGGCAGGATGCCACGCAGAAGAGAGGGTGATACACGGCTGAGGTGTTACATAATGTTCCACCAGCATGATCTGGTTTCAGGAGGATTTTACCCCTGGCTGGATCATTTCGGTGCAGCCAGCCTGGCGCCCCTTCGCCGAAATGCCTGTGCAAGCCGTTCTTGCAGGAGCTCCCTGGCAGCCACAGGCAGGCTGCCTGCGGGCTTTGTAACTGCTTCCCTCCAGCTGCGTGCGCTCTCACATTCCGTGCCTGGGCCTCTCTAAGGCCACAGGCAGGGAACAGAGCTTTGCCACCCTCGGAGTGCTGGGGGCGGGGAGGGGGCAGGTGCATCAGTGTCCCGCCCACAGTTCTGGGCATTCTCACCCTCTGGGTGGCTCCTCGGGGTGTCAGCCGTTCTAGACAGTGGAACGTCGAGGGCCTCGCTGTCCACCGCCAGCTTTGCCACAGGCGCCAGGGCCTGTTCATTTGATCCTGGTTGGTCTTCCTCACAGATCTTTGATGTGGGTGAGAATCTGACAGTCCCTGACGAGTTCACAGTGGAGGAGAGACAGACGGGGATGTGGTGGAGACACCTGGTGGCCGGAGGTGGGGCTGGGGCCGTATCCAGAACCTGCACGGCGCCCCTGGACCGACTCAAGGTGCTCATGCAGGTACGTGGGAGACCAGGCCCCACACCTCCTGGTTTCCACCCCGGGGCTCTTCGGTGGGTTGGTCTCCCACCCTTGTCTACGGCCCTGCTTTGGGCCCGTATTTTCCTGCCCCAATAAATGGGATTGGAATTCCTGCTGGACAAGGGCAACGGGAGGGCCAGGCCTGGGTCACCTTTGGCACATAGCTGATCTAGTTTTATCTGAGGCCTTTAAGTCAGGGGTCGCATCACAGGGCCACACGGTGGACAGGTGAAGCGGTAAGGACGGAGTGGGACAGGAAGCCTTCCGTAGGCACTTCCCTCACACACAGGGGAAGATGAGAGCACATGCTCGCCTGGCCCGGGCACCACTGTCGTGGCTGCATGTCCGATTCCACGTCCATGGGGCAGAGATAAGCTAGACCAGTGTCAGGGGCGGGGTTGCGAAATCGCCCCGCACGAGTACGCACCGCTGAACTTCAGCACCTTCTGAACAGTGGCCAGTTGCCCCTTGTCCCCTTGTCGGTTCTGGCAATTGCCCGCTCAGAAGAGGTGTCGTCCTTTCCCTTCCCCCTTCGCCCTCCTGGGCCTGCCTTGTTCTGAAGCCTGTTGGGGGTAATGTGCCTGCCCCTCAGAAGCGGAGCCATTCAAGGAGAAGAGCTCTCAGCCTGGAATCTGACCCCACCCCAGCCTGCGGCCACTGCTGTGTGACCTTGGGCAAGTCACTTGACCCCCAAGTATTCGTTCCTCTGAGCCAAAGGCGCTGGTAGCACATCGCCCCCCTTTTCTGTTTGTTTTCTTCGCCACATTCCCAGGGATGCTGTGGGTATTGACAGCATTTTGCTTGCGTGAAATGACACAACCCTGCCATGTACCCTGTTTATTTACTTTTTTAAAAGATTTTATCTTTTTTAAGAGAGAGGGGAAGGGAGGGAGAAAGAGAAACATCCTTGTACGAGAGATACATGGATCAGTTGCCTCTTGCACGCCCCCAACTGCGGACCTGGCTCGTAACCCAGGCATGGGTCCTGAGTGGGAATCGAACTCGTGACCTTCTAGTTCACAGGCCTGCACTCAATCCACTGAGCCACACCAGTCAGGGCTATCTTGCCATACACTTTAAAGTAACCCAGCGGGGGTGAGGCGGCATGGGGACACGGCTTGGCTCCGGTGTCATGATGGTGGAAGCTGATCACGGGTTCGTGGGCGCTCATTGTATAATTCTCTGCACTGTTGTGCGTGTTTAAACTTTTTCACGATAAAGAGCTTGATCTTTTTTTTTAATTTAAAAAAGTAGTCATCGCGGAGGTGTTTAGCACAGTGTTGGCATGCACTGGGTGCACGGCGAGACCTAGCCACACCTGCAGCGGCCGTGTTTGAGTCTCGTGTTTGAGCCTGGGGGGCTGACAGTGAGAACCAGCTCATAGTTGGGCAGCGGCAGCCCCGTGGCCGCTGAGTCCTTTCTGACCCTTGTCGGCCCCCCCCAGGTCCACGCCTCCCGCAGCAACAGCATGTGCATCGTGGGCGGGTTCACCCAGATGATCCGCGAGGGAGGGGCCAAGTCACTCTGGCGTGGCAACGGCATCAACGTCCTCAAAATTGCCCCCGAGTCGGCCATCAAATTCATGGCCTATGAGCAGGTGAGGAGCTGGTTCCCCAGGGAGAGTTGTCGGTCGGCAGCCACCTCCTGCGCTTCCCCTTGGGCTGAGGTCTCTGCCCCGCCAACGCCCCAGAGCCTGGAGTCGGTCATTGTGCCCAGGGATAGCAGGGCGAGGTGGGAAGCAGGAGGCCTGGGTCTGACCCCGGCTCTGCTGCCGTTTGCATTGTGGGCCAGTTCCTTCCATTCCTGAAAAACATCCGATGGGCCAGCAATGCCATGTCTCAGCTAAACCTGCCGGCTCTGTGAGGAAGGGCGGGGCGGGGGTGCAGGTCTCCAGGGTGCATCAGTCTGTTTGCTTCCTGTTACAGATCAAGCGTCTTGTTGGGAGTGACCAGGAGACTCTGAGGATTCACGAGAGACTTGTGGCAGGGTCCTTGGCGGGGGCCATCGCTCAGAGCAGCATCTATCCGATGGAGGTGCGGGGCCACCTTGGTCCGGGGCAGTGTGCGTGGGCTTGAGGGAGAGAGGTGGGCCGTGCTCACGCTTCTGTTGCTTCGGTTGGGTTCTGCAGGTTCTGAAGACCCGGATGGCCCTACGCAAGACAGGCCAGTACTCAGGCATGCTGGACTGTGCCAGGAAGATCCTGGCCAGGGAGGGGATGGCCGCCTTCTACAAAGGCTATGTCCCCAACATGCTGGGGATCATCCCCTACGCCGGGATCGACCTAGCTGTCTACGAGGTGAGGCCCTGGGAGGTTCCGGCCCCTTGAACTGCTAGGAGAGACTCAGAAACCCCCCTCCTCACCACGTCCCCGCCTATAGACCACTGGCCATGGCTGGGACAAGGAACCAGCACCAAAGAATGTCTCCTTCAGATTCATCCATTCGTGACAAGGGTCTCCTGCCCCTGGCCGCCCCCAAGTTCTGCCCCCGAGGGGCTGGGCAGGCAGATCTCCAGAGCAGGACCCTCCCCTGCGGGGAGGGGTGCTCTCCCTGCCCCATGTCCATGCCCTGTCCCACCCAGGAGTGCCTAGTGACTGCAGAAGCAAAGGGCAGGCGGGCCTGGAGCTCAGGTAGCCCAGGCCCAGAGACTCAGGTGGCAGCGGCTTCAAGAGGCCATGTGATAGGGATCCAATCACTGGGTCTCCCCCAACCCCCCAGCCTCTTCCTGCCCCCCACCCCCACCCCGGGGCTCGCAGGCACTTGGGCTCACCCCTGCGCCCTTTCCCCTCGCAGACACTGAAGAATGCCTGGCTGCAGCGCTACGCAGTGAACAGCGCAGACCCTGGAGTGTTTGTGCTCCTGGCCTGTGGCACCATGTCCAGCACCTGTGGCCAGCTGGCCAGCTACCCACTGGCTCTGGTCAGGACCCGGATGCAGGCCCAAGGTAAGGCTGGTCCTAGGCCAGCCTCAGGGGCCCACCTCCCCGGGCAGGTTGGGACCCAGGGAGGAGCTGCTGAAAGGCCTCTGACGGGCAGCCTCTCCCCCTGCAGCCTCCATTGAAGGCGCTCCAGAGGTGACCATGAGCAGCCTCTTCAGACAGATCCTGCGGACCGAGGGAGCCTTCGGCCTGTACCGGGGACTGGCGCCCAACTTCATGAAGGTGATCCCAGCCGTGAGCATCAGCTATGTGGTGTACGAGAACCTGAAGATCACGCTGGGTGTACAGTCGCGGTGACGGGAGGGAGGCCGGCCCCGCCCGACGGACTCGCGATCCTGGGCCTGCGGCCCAGGATGTGGAGCCATCTCATTCTGTGAATGCGCCGACACTAAGCTGACTTAAGCCAAGCTGTGAGAACCCTGGGACGCGCCCGCGAGGGGTGGGGGTGCTGGCAGGCCCCCTGGGTTTGTCCTGCTGACCGTGGCTGACCCTTGCATCCGTCCCAGGGGACACCCGAGGGTACTCCTTGGGCAGGGATCAGCAGGACACAGGCTTATGCGCAGTAGGGACAGGACGTTTCCTGCAGCGCCTGCCAAACACCAGGGCTTGGAGGCCGGCTTAGTTCCTCCACCGTTTCCTCCCACCCAGACCCTCGGCCGAGGGCTCTTGCCCTCTGGCCTGCCGGGCATCTTCGCCATGCCCACTTTGCTTCTTCCTCACTGCTGTTTTCAAATGGGAGAAGGAGGGCTACCAGCCCACTCCCGTGACCCGCCTCATTCCTGTCCCCTCAGTCCATGAAAGGGGACAGATGCTTCCACCTGACGTCACCACCCTGACAGCATTGCCTGTGGCGAGGTTGTGCAGGGGAGAGGGAGGAGTCTGGCTGTGTGCTCACCCTCACCTGGGCACCGATGCGTGTGTGCATGTAGGGGCAAGGCCCAACCCCGCCATTGGCTGCCTGGTGCCCAGGCGCATGGCTTCCCGGGAGGCGTGTGCTGGTCCTGAAACCCGGAGGCTTCTGCCCCGTGCTGCTTGGGGTCCCCTAGGTGCTCTGAGCTGGCCCCGGACTCTTGCAGGACTGGCAGTAGCTCAGAACCAGCTTTGTGTCCCTGCAGTGGCATGAAGGTGGTGGGCATGGTGGCGTGGCAGGAAGGCCAGTTTCTGCTCCGTGTCCACATGCCCTGGTGAGAGAAGGAAAAGGGGTGGACGGCCTTAATTATGCATTGTTGGGAAAGAGGTTCTGTTCGGAAAGACCAGCTGGACAGATGTGCAAGTTCTGTGCTTCCAGAGGGAAGGCAGCAAGTAGGTAGCTTGGCTGACTGCATTAAAGCCTGTTTCTGACACCCCTGGGGACTTATGTCTGATCCCAAATGGGGCAAAGTGGGACCAGCCTCACATTCCACTGATGCACCTCTCACACTGCGTGGAGCCTATTTATTTTGTATTTATTTGAACAGAGTTATGTCCTAACTATTTTTATAGATTTGTTTAATTAATAGCCTGTCATTTTCAAGTTCATTTTTTACTCATATTTATGTTCATGGTTGATTGTACCTTCCCAACACCTGAGAGGTGGGGCGAAGAGAGGAAGGGAGGCTGTGGGAGCGACCTTCAGCCACTGCCCACTCGAGAGAAGGGCAGGCTGGGCCGGGCCGTGCACCCAGGAAGCCTTGGGTCCCAGGGTCGGATTGGGGACGGGAGGCGCGGGTGAAGTCTCAATTCCATGGACGATGGAAGTCCAAACCCTTTCTCGGACCAGAAGGATTTCTGCATTTCCCCGTTTCTGAATGACAGGGCAGCAAGGTGCCTATCACTGTGAGTTCAAGGTCGGGGTGCGAGGAGAGGGTGGCCAGCCGCCCTGCCCTGCCCCGCCCCGCCCCCAGAGGCGGGCTCCTCCCTCCCGGCTCCCCCCCCTACGCCCCCGCACCTGCTGCCCTGCTCCCTGATGCAGCCCACCTGCAGCCTCGCGGTCGCACTTTCCATTCCCCTAGAATGGCCCGCTGCGGACAATTTGAATGGGATGCAAAGATCAATGCAAAATTCACTGTTCTGTATAAATAAGCAGACTTATAACTGGAATTGGTGAAAAAGCAAATTAAGAAAAAAATTGGAAGTTGTCCTTGAACACAGCCTTCTAATAAAGTTGTTTCAAAGCTGATGGCCGAGCCGTGATTCTTCTGATCTGGACCAGGTGGTGTGGAGAGTTCTCCTGGAAGGGGAACCCAGTGTTCTCACCATGGAAAACAAGAAAGCCACCCGCTCTGGGTTTCTCGGAGACGCTCCATCTGCTGCATGTGTGTCCGTTGGGTTTGGGGTGCTCTCCGCAGGCCACCGTGCCCTCTGATTGCTGAGTCAGGTGGTGCCCCTCAGCTCCCCTCTGATTCAGCCTGTCGGGCAGAGCTAGTCACTCCCAGTTGGTTCTGCCCCTCTTTCTAAGGGATGTTGGCGCTCCACCTGGCTTTATTTGCTTTCTGCCTGTTGCCCCGGGGCTGTGTTTGCAGCCCTAACACAGTGCCCGGTGCCCAAAGAACTCAATAAATGTTCGTAAATAACAGTCCACACTCTGATCCCCTGGTAGCTCTGAGTGCCACAGGTTGGGGACAGTGTGAAGCAGCTTGGGGGGACCTTCCCACAGCTCTGGCGTTCAGGGGCTGTAGGGAGGCACGGAAGTGTGCCCGTGGGTGAAACTGGCAGTACTGGGTGGCACAATGTGCTCCCCCCAGGTCTGCGTCCACTGCGAACCTCAGAATGTTGCTCTATCTGGAAGTAGGGCTTTGCAGATGTAGTCCAGTTAAGATGAGGTCATACCAGATCGGGTTAAATCCAATGGCTGGTGTCACAGAAGAGGGCAGCCTGGACAGTCACCCAGCAGCACAGACATGGAGAACATGGGGACATGGAGACAGCCCCAGGCTGGAGAGCCAGCTGCATTTGCCAGAATTGCCGAGGATTCCACTCTGGCAGCCCCCTGAACGGAGCGGAGAGGCGAGAACAGCTCCTCCCTCAGACCCTCCAGGAGGAACCAAACCGCTGAGCCCTGGATCTCAGACTTCCGGCCTCTGGAACCAGGACAGAAGGACTTCCTGTTGATTTAGGCCCTCCGAGTCCGTGGTGAGATGTCAGCCATGGGAAACTAATATGCGATTTGCCTCTATTGTGGTCAGTCACAGGCACAGATCATTTCAACCACTGGGTCTTGGCAAACTGGTGCCCCCCCCCGCCCCGCCCCTAACCTATCCCATCCTGTCCAATCTCCCCCTTGGGCCAGTGGCCTGGGTTCCTCCCCGATGCTCAATTCCATCCACCCAGGAGAGGGGCGTCTCCAGCACAGAGTTCGCCCTGGGAGGTGCCGAGAGGAGGCCGACGTTCTGAGACCCTCCAGCCTGCCTCCCTGCCGCCCTCTCCTCCGCCCCTTCATCCCTCCCATCTCTCCTCGCTGGTCCCCTCGTTACCGAGGCCTTGCCTGCCCCCCACGGAACCCAGCCCTTGGTTCTCTCGGTAGCACACTTCACCATCAAGTCTGCCGCTTGGTCTCGTTCCTCCGTTTGTCGTCTGCGTCCCCCGTGAGGGCAGGGTTCTCGTTGGCTCTCCTCACGGCCGTTCCGGCAGGTGCCGGGCATCCACTCGGTGCTTAATGAATACTCCCAGTTGAGTGAAACCCACCCACATGTTAAACAGTGCAGTAAGCAGAAGTACACCCCCCTCCCAAGGGTATCTGCATCGTAGTCCAAGAACCCGTGGATTAGGTGATGTGGCCAAGGGAGTTAAGGCTGCAGATGGAATTAAGGTGGCTAATCAGCTGACCTTAAAATAGGGAGCTGAGCCTGGATGACCTGTGTGGCCCCAGAAAATCTCCAGATCTTTCTCTGTGTGGGCGAGGGAAGCGGGGAGGGAGCCTGGAGAGGTGGTGCAGGGAATCTGCCCAAGGTCACTGGCTTCAAAGACAGAGGAAGGGGCCATACGTTCAGGAACACAGGCGCCTCTCCGGAGCTGGAAAAGGCCAGGAACAGATTCAACCCTGGAGCCTCCCGAAGGAATGCGGCCCTGCCGACCCCGGATCTGAGCCCAGTGAGCCTCATTTCAGAGTCTGCCTCCAGCTTCTCCTGGAAGGGCTGTTGGAAAGAGCCCAGGCTTTGGAAATGGCTGGTCCTTAATAAGCAGTTTCGTCTCCCAGGTCCCCTCCCCTTTCAGGATTCCAAACACACACAGTAATTTCCACCGAAATGCTTTCCATTCCAGCCTCCCAGTAAGGAAGTTCCTGCCGCTCTGGGATCTCAGGCATCTGAGGGGAAATCCACCCGAGAGCAGGGTGGGGGGAGGGAAGCCACTTGTGCTGTGGGGGTGGGGTCTTCAACCTCCTTCCTGAACCTAGAGCTGAGAGGTCGGCTCCAAGTGCTGGGCGCTGCCCATGCAGGACCTCACTTACCCCTCAGCAGTTCTAGGAGGCAGGTAATCCTGCGGCTACAGCCGTGATGGGCAAACTAAGGCTCCAGGAGGGGGATCCTTGAGCACCTCGCCATGAGCAAGGTCCTCAAGTGCAGGCCAGTGGACCCCCAGCATGCTGCATGCCTGGGGGTGAAGACGTGGGGGGCCTCCACCAGCGCTGGAACAGTGCCATGATCCACTTCTGGGGACCTTCACCGGGGGCCACCTGGTCCCTGGCCGCTCTGCCAGGCCGGGAGGCCACGGAGAACCAGTGGGACGGGCCTGTACTTAATCAGTCCCGGCACCTTGGCAGTGGGATACGGGCAAACCTCATGCCTCACTGAGCCTCAGTTGCCCAGTCCCTTCCCACAGCTCGGAGGGGAGGGACTCACCCCGGTTCACACAGGGTGAATGTTGAGCTGAGATCCAAACCAGCTTGGCCAACTGTGACGCCGTGCCCCCGGCCTCGGCTGCTGGCTGGGCTGCCCCATCCGGCTGTTTGGATCGGGTGGGAATGTAGGGGAAGGGTGAGACCAGAGCAGCCGTGCGCTGGACCCAGCGGCCCGGGTGTGGACCTTGGTCCCTGGTCTCCAGGGCAGGCGGGGAGGCTGGAGCAGACCAGCCAGAGCTGGATGGGAAGGGCGGGCAGGAGGAGAGGGTGGAGGGTAGGGCAGGGAGGAACCGAGAATGAGAGAGAACGGAGGCCAGGCAGAACCAGGGGCTTGTTCCAGTCCCCGGAGGGAGCGAGAGAAACCCAGGCCTCCTGCTCTTGGCTTCCCGGGCCGGGCCACAAAGGAGTGATCTCTTTTGGCCATTTGCTGTCCTCACCTGCGCAGTCCTGGGCCCCAGGAGGAACGTTTATCTCCTCACAGCAGCTGCTGAGGCTGGTGCGAGAGCCTTGGCCCCGCCCACACCGGCCAGAGCCTAAGCTCCACCCCCTCATTTTAGGGAGTGGGACACAGCTGTAGCTCTCTCTTCCCTGACTGCACTGGTGGATACCATTTGCATTAGTATCCTGTGTCTGCTGTTAAAAAATGTGTCTTAAAACAGCACAGATGTATTCTCTTACAGTGCTAGAGGGCAGAGGTCCAAAATTAGTTTCACTGGGCTGAAATCGAACAGCCTCAGGGCTGGTTCCTTCTGGAGGCCGCCTGCAAGCCTTGGCTCGCGACCGCTTCCTCAGGACGCCTCTTGCTTCTGGGGTGGAGTCTCCCTCTTCGAAAGACGCTTGCAGTTACATTTAGAGCCCACCTGGGTCGTTCCGAAAACTCTCCATCTCAAAACCAGGAATCTAATCCCATCTACAAAGTCCCTTTACCACATCAGGTGGGTTTCACACATTCCAGGGGTTAAGACCTGGATATATTCGGGGGCCATTATTCAGCACATCACGCCTCCTGCTCCCTATTAGCCCCTTCTGCCCGACAAAGTCCTTCCCACTCAACTGGTTGAACACACCAAGGATCGGTCATCGAGGGAACTGCGTTCCGTGGAGCGCTCGCTACGGTCATCAGTAAGGATGAGGGAGGGCAGCGTCTCACCTGGAACGGAGCGGCTCCTGTGTGACCCATCCTCTTATTTAAAGTAAAGCAAACCTCATCTAGAGAGACAGGAGCCATGCGACCCTGTGGCGAAGATCACAGACTGGAGCCAGGAGGCCCGGCTCACACCCTGCCTCCGCCCCTTACTAGTTGTGCGGCACCAGGGAATTCACTTAACCTTTCTGGTGCCTCAGTCCCCTCATCGGTAAAACGTTTGTACCTACTTACAGGGACATTGTAAGACTTGCCACCAAATAGGGCCCATTTAACTGTTAGATGCATATAAATATATATTTATTACATATGAAATATAAATATATATGTGCGCTACATATAAACTATGTAAAAAATAAAGTAGAAGGCTGTACTCCCAAAATATGTAAATGGGTATCTCTGGGTGGTGGGACGGTACTAGCTGGTACCACCGTTTTGCTTATCTGCTGGTTCTATTTATGTACGAGAAATGTTATTTGAATAATCAAGGTGAAATTTAACACTCTATAACAAACAGACAAAAGTGAACCCGCATCCTCCCAATCGTTGAGCCCTAGGCTGTGGCTCACCCCCACCCCCGACTCCCAGGGGGGAGGGATCCGCCATGCTCACCACTCTCGGCCCTCTCACTCCCTGGAGCTGCCCACCGCGAGTTCTGGGAACCTGGGCGGGAGCAGAGCGGGCAGTGTGTTCCGAGAACAGACAGCAGACCCGCTGGCTGCGTAAACATGCCCCTCACATGTTGCCTGCGGGGTGCATCGACTGACAGCACCAACCGCATGGAAGTTAACTGGCCTCCAAGGGCTTGTCTGAGGATGGGCAAGGATGGGGCTTGCCCAAGGTCACCGTGAGCGGTGACAGTGTTCCCACCTCAGGCCTTCTGCTGCCATCAAGGCCACAGGGGACCTAAGCATGACCAAGATGGGGCAGGGGTTCCTAGCTTGAGGTCTTTTCCCCTGGGAGGTGTGGCTTTTCCTACCTGCCTTCCTTCCTTCATACCCATGCCCGCTAAATCCATTTTACAGATGGGCACACACAGTCCCTGTAATGACTGCCCAGAGAAGACGCAATCCTGCAGTTGGCCAGAAGGTGGCAGGACCAGACCGTGTTTTCATCTCCTACAGGGCTTCCCATCCTCTACCGCCCTCTGCTGGCCATATGAACACAGCTCTGCCAATGCCCCACCCAAAGCCACCCCCACCACCCTCCTCCCTGCCCAGTACCCACGAACCTCACTGCAGCACCACTGCGAGGGGACAGCAGTTTTTTTCTTTATTTCAAACAAGACAGAGTCCGGGGGGGCGGGGGGCTTGGGAAGAACAGGAACCACGAGGAGCCAAGGTTGGGGTTCACCGCTAACCCAGGACATCCCTGCTTGCCTTGTCCAGAGCGGGGTTCCACCCCAATTTCCACCCACAGGGTTAGACAGGGCAGCCACTGAGAGCCCCCACCGGGAGGTGGAGGGGGTAGCCCCTCTGTGCCCCTCAGGGGCCGTTCCCCAGAAGATGTCCAGTGTTAGAGACAGAGAATGCTGCGGGGCCGGGGTGGACATGAGGTAGGACGATCCTGTCACCCCTGCACAGCATTGCCGGGTGCTGGTCCCGTGGACCCGGTCCCGGGCAGCCAGTCTTCTGCAGTCTTCCGGTTCCTTCCGGTGGGCTGCTCCGGTCACTGGGGGGCCCCCGCGATGGCCTTCTCCACCCGCAGGTACCAGGGCTGGATGCGGGTGTGACGCATCAGGTCGTCGAAGGCCTCCAGGCCCTCCATCACACGCAGCACACCGTACACTGCCTGGGGGGTGGGGGACAGAGGGGGCGGGACAGAGGGGCATCCAACCTGCCCCATCATCTGCCAGCTGTGTGCCCTGGGGCCTGTCACCTCCCCTGTCCCAGAGCTTCATGACCCACTGAAGGACTAACTTTAGATGTGGGGCTTTGAATGAAGTATGAGGGATAGCCAGGTTTTACCTGCCCCACACCCACATCCCCTTTTGGGGCAGCTTCCCCCTTCCCATGCCCAGAGTTTCCTTTGGGAAAAATGCCTTCCCTCGTTCCCATGCCCTGAGACCTCCCCCACCACCCGGAGACCTGGGCCTGCCAATCAGCCTGGCTGCAGGAACGCTTCCCCATGGACAAGGAAGCAAGACTTTTCCTGGGGGAGGCTGGGGTACTGGACAAAGGCTGGCCTTGGGCCAAGGAATTGACATGCAACAGCGCATCCTGAGCCCTGGTAATACCACCTGGGCTCCTGGATCCAGCCAGGCCTGAAGCCAACACCTCCATTAAACTTGCCAGTTATGGGAACCAAAACAGTTCCTTGCAGTTGGTTTCCCTTAAGCCCCTGACCACAGATGGAGCCAGCTGCCTCTGAGGCGGGAGAGCTGGGAGATGTAGCTATCGCCTACACCTGGGCTCTCCTTGCCTGGGCTTCCCCGACCCAGAGCCAGGTCCCTCACCCTGGGCACGCCCCGGCCGCCACCACACTCACCAGATCAGCCAGGTTCGGCTTCTGGCCCCCCATGAAGGGCCGGTCTTTGCCCACAGCCGCTACCCACTTGTTGGCAGCCTCGTACAGATCCTCGCGCACATCATCCTGGAGGTGATGCCTGGGCAGGGATGGGAAAGTCCGTCAGGGGCTCCTACCCAGGCCCAGGTGAGGTCGGCAAGAAAGCCAGCACGCACACGCGTGCACACACGCGCGCACACACGCGCACCATCACCTGCTCTTGAGCCGCTTGCTGATGAGGTACATGGCAGCTGCGCCCAGGTACTTGGCCACAGCGCCCTCCACGGCCCCAAATTTGCCCTCCCGGACGATGTAGTCGAAGGAAGCCAGGGCCTCGGCAGGCGTGCGGTACACGTTGGGGGAGACCAGGTGCACCAGCCAGTCGTCCGCCCACTGCCGCCACTTCATCTCCTCCCTGCGGGCAAGCAGGGGACAGGGCGGGCCAGGTGGGCCTTGGAGGTGGGGAGCAGAGCAGACCCACTATCTAGATCCCCCAGGGTATGGATGGGAAGCAGAGGTCTAAGCAGCAGGTCCTTAGGGAGACTCAGCCCAGCCCTCAAGGTCTCTCACGCTGCTCCCCCGCCCCATAGCGTCTCGCTCAGCCTGGCCCCCTCTGGGGAAGACCCCCCAACCCTCTCCCGGGCAGCCACAGCCCCACTCACGTCCTGGCCTCCTTCCCACCATACATTTGCTGGGCCTCCTTCTCGTCTAGCATTAGCCAGTACTTGTTGCAGAATTCCGTCACCTCCTTGCCCTGGTCATTCAAGGACTTCATGGGTGGATAGTAGGTGATGATGACTTCCAGGGGCTGCCTTCGGGACACATCCAGAGTCTCACCCCAGCTCCTTTCTCTTCCAGGAGACCGAGCCCTCGCCTCCTGAGGTGACTATCCACCCCAGGCTGACCCAGCCCCGAGGTGGAGCCAGGACCGACCCACAAATGTTTTCCACCCTCTTGGGGGTGACACAGGAGGTCCCACAGCAAGAGGGATTTGGGGCAGACACCAAGAACCCTTCCCTGACAGGAGATGTGCGGGGGAGTGGGGGGGAGGCTCAGAGTAGGACGACCACGGCCCATTCTGGAAATGTAAGCAGCGGCCCCGCCCTGCTCCCATGCAGGACGCAGGTGAGGCCTCCCTGGAGACACAAGGGATAAAAGGCGGCCTGCTGGGCCTCCAAGGGTCCCCTTACCCGGACACCAGGTAGGTCTTGAGGGCACTGATGATGACAGAGGAGTCGTTTAGTTGTTGCTGGAGGAGAAGAGGTCGTTTAGATCGTGGGTAGGGATGGGAGGCTCTAAACAACACGGGCGCCCAGGCATTCCGGGGAAACTGGTCGGGTGGAACCAGGGTACTGTTGGTCCCCCCTGGGGGTTCACCCCTAAAACTCATGCCCACTGAGCTCTCCCGTTTTCCCAGGACACAGTCCCCACTCTCAGGGAAGCCCATCCCAAGCCCTCAGGGAGATCCAAGCACGGCTAATGGAGAGGGGGCGTGTGGAGAAGACCCAGGGTCTGGGCCCTGCCTGCCCCACCGCCTGGCCTCCAGGGCACTGAGGGGCAGGGTGGACTCCAGAAGCTACGTACCAGCAGCCAAGCACTGGGCGGGCATTCCCTACAACCTGGAGGGTATGGTCCTCTATTGGTTGATGAAGACACAAGCCCAGAGAGGCTAAGTGACTAGCCCCAAGTCACAGAGCCAGTGAGAGGCAGAGCCACGCCTCGAACCTAAACCACCCTGATTTCAGGACCTGCACTGTTACGCTGGGTGGTGCTCTGTCAGCATCCCTCAGACCCGGCTGGTGTTTGGTGCTGGTGGGGAAGGACGGCAGCCTACACTTACTGAGCATCCACTGTGCACCAGCTACTTCCCCTCTAATTCTCAATTATGGCCAAGAGCCCAAGTTCCTTCCAGGGCTGCAAAGCAGGGTCTGACTCGGGGTATTCCAGGATATGGTGGGGGCTCCCGGAGCTCACCAAACTCTCTCCTTCCTGGACCAGCAGGATGGGCACCTTCCTGTAGGAGGAGAACTTGATCTCGGCCCTACGCACAGGGTTCACCTCCACCACCTGGTAGGGCAGGGCGTGGAAGTCGAGGAAGGCACGGACCTTGCTGCAGAAGGGACACGTTTTGTACTGGTACAGAGTCAGCTGCAGGCGGTCAGACAGGGAGAGCTGCGTGGGGAGCAGAGGGAGAGGGGCTTCTGAGGCCTGGTCCCCAGGCCTGCCCCCAAGCGAAGTTGTTTCCTAGTGGGGGCAGGTGGCAGGGAGAAAGGGGTTAGGGGGAGGTGGGGGGCAGGCTCGTGCAGTGGACAGCCCGGCTCAGCCCCGATCCAGGGTGCCTTCCGGGCAGGTCGTCTAGTCAGTGCAGAAGGAACCTTCTGGTCTCTGTCCTACGCTGGAAAGACACTCGTCCTCTTCTTCTTGTCCCAAGGGGACGGCAGACACCCACAGGAGTGCCCTCCCAGATGCAGAGCCATGTCTCAACTCAGAGTGCACATCCCCACTCCCCCAACCCCAGGGACCTCTGGGTGAGGGGGCAGAGCGTGGCCACCGCCCACCAGTCAGTAGCCCAGCGTTAGCCAGAGTGGGTTCTACCCCAAACCTCCAAGGGAGAGAAGGGCTGTACCAGGGCCTTGGGCCTGGATCCTGGATCCTGCACGTCCAGCAGAAAAGGCCCAGGTGAGCTCCTGTCCACTGCCCTGGATGTTCAGATGGGAAACAGTCTGGACCATGGAGGTGAGCAGGGAGATACAGAAACCTCTGCGCCCCTCCCACCCAGCCCTGTTTACCCTGAGTCCAGGAAAAAGCGCCTGAGGGTGGATGGTGGGGCCCAGCAGAGTAAGGACTATACTGGTGCTGTGAACAAAGCATTTCAAGGGCAGCTGGGCCACCACCCGGCTGCGGGGACATTTCCATGCCCTTCCTTTTCTCAGGACCTGGAGTCTAAGGGTCATTGGTCTCATAAAAATGCTAGTAAATAAATACACAACCTTAGGATTTGGAACAGGGTAAAGTGAAAAAGGCTTTCTTTCCCTCTTCCGTGACCTAAAAATCTTCCCCTTAAAAGGTAATTAAGTTAGAAATAGGACCTGAACACAAAGACAATTCTAGTTAGCAGCCATCAGTAGCGGCCCATTTCACAGATGAAGACGCTGAGGGCTCGAAGTCAAAACCAAGTTACTCGCCCAAGGTCATGAGGGGACAGCAGCGGGGGCGATTCCTGACCCCGCCGCTTCCCAGAGGTCCCGAAGTTCGACGCTGACCCCAGCACCCTACTTGTGCGCGGCTCGGTCGAGCCCCGGCTTACCTGCGTGGCTGAGCGCTCCGCACGGAGATCCTGGGAGCGCAGGTGACAACGTGCGGTGTAGTACAGCCCCATGGCGCCCCCCAGGGCCAGAGCCGCCGCTCCCAGCAGCCGGCGGCTCCCATTGGGGGCGATGGCGGCAGGGCTCCGGCCTCCCGCAGCCCCTGCAACGCCAGCCCGGCTCTGCACCGGTAATCCGGGAGCCGGGATGCCGTACAACCTCCAGGCCAGAGCGCGCCCGCCGGGACACAGCACCCGTGCAGCCTGGGCCATGTTCACTCGGCCGGCATCGCGGGCGGGAGCGCGAAACCAAGATCGCCGGGTTTAGGCTTTCCTTAAAGGGCCGGGCCTCCGGCGCTCAGCGGGTTACCGGGGTGACGGTGACGCCAAGTGGGGAGCCCTCGCGGGTTGGGGCGTGTTTGCCCGGCATCTAGCTTTCATACACTCCGCAGAGCCGCAGAAACACACGGGAGTCGCTAAATTCCCCAGCTCCTGAACATGAAGATGTAACAGAACTTGGTGGTGACCCGGGCGCTAGCCTCGACTCGGCCACGTAGCTCCCGGTGTGGCCTCTGAGCCCCAATGTCATCTGTAATATGCAATAATTTCTATTTCATTTACCCAACCGAAAAAGACTAAACCCTTCGGAGTGTCAAGGAGTCACGGCTTCAGGTCCTTATGGGCTGCAGAAGCAGCCACACTTCATACCTGACCGACAGTTGGTGCCAGAGACTCGGGCTTTTTCTGCCCTCCCTCACCGCTGCACCATTTCTCCTAGGACCCGAACCATAAAATCTTCCCTACGCGTTGGGGACCTAAAGAAACCATGTGTCTAAGATTTCGCCCACGCGCAGGCGCCGGCTCTCCCACCCGCAAGTTCCCAGAGGCAGGATGGGGCAGAATGGAGGCAGATGGGGGTCTCGATCTGCCCCGACCTTCTGCCGGGGTGGCTAGCCCTGGCGGAGGGCCAGAGCCTCCACCACTTAGGCTTCTCGGCGGGCAGCCTCTGGGTGGCCCCGCCCGGCGGACAGGAGAGGGGCGGAGCTCCGGGAGCAGGCGGAGCTCTGAAGGCGAGACGGGTTGTAGGTTAGGACCGGTGGCCGCGGGTACGGCGCTTAGGGCGGGGGTGGGGCTCGGGCCGTGGGGGCGGAGTCTCGGTGCGAGGCGGCTCTCGGTCCTGAAGGTTCTGGACTTTGGGGCAGGGGTCCGGTCTCCCCGCCGCCTTACGCCGCGTGGTTCCAGTCTTAGGGTTTCGCTTTCGGCCGCGGCCTGCAGCTTTCCCCCGGGGCCCGCTGTCCGCGCGACCGTCGCCGCGTTCCCTCATCCCGCGGTCCTTGCGGAGCCCGAACCCGCAATATCGGGCCCCTATGGGGACCTGAGCCTGCGGATAGAGGCGGGCGCAAAAGGCTAGGACGACGGCTGCGAGGAAGCAGGTGACTCGGAGACTTCCGAGGGGACCTTTGCTTTCTCCTGGGAAGGGGAATCAGGGCCAGGTTAGGGGTTCGGAAGGGAGTCCTCCCATCCCCATTCCCCGCCCCTGGGTGAGTTGCAGCTGCAGACGCTAACTTAGGGTTCAGGACGAGCACCTGCGAGTTGGGTCCCTGGAAACCGCAGCAGTCGAGAACGGTGGACAGCCGGCCCCGTGTTACAGGTGGGGACACTGAGGCCGCTTCATGAACACTCGCGCTTTTGGATTTGTTCCAGCCGCTTCGCTCAGCCCCTTTTGGGGACAGAGACTCCTGAGGGGGCGGGTCTGGTGGACTTTCCGCAGAAGGGGCGACCTGGGTGGGCGCGCCTGCCTTGCTAAGTCAGCATCCTCAGCCACCTTTTCTGGTGGGTTCTGGAGCCCTGGCGAATGTGACATGCTGACAAAGCAGCCTGTCGCGTGCACAGCACCGCGGGGTTGGGGGTAAGCTAAGGGTCGAGGTGTGGAGTATGAAGAGAGAATCATCAGCGCCCTCGTCACCTTTTCCAACCCGTTTCCTTTTCTGTAAAATAAACATAATTACCAGTGTCTCCTTCACTGAGACGGGTCAGGAGTAAGTGAGAAAATTAATGGGGAGAAGCTGGAGGTTAGTGAGATCCTTGCCTTAGAGGCCCCTATTTTTTGCCCACCTGGCAGCTTTGCCAAATACAAGGAAGGAAACCCAGTGACCAGCCCCTCCACCATCAATGCTTGGCAAAGTTCTCCCTTTGCCCCCCTGGCCAAGATTGGGCAGGACATTGGGGCAGGCCCATGCCTCTTGGCTTGCCCACCAGGGCTCACTTCCCTACACTGCCCCTTCCTTAATAGGCATTCTAGCCAGGCCTCCTGCCTGTGGCCAGCATTGAGCACAGCCCTGCGTAATGCCCAGGGGACCTCAGGGCTGAGGGACCAGCTGTGGCTGAGCAGATCCAGGGATGGCTGTGCTCTTCCCTCTTGCTATGGGACTTCAGGGGACAGGTGGCTCAGGCCCATGGCTCTCACACGGAGGGGAGAAGGAGCCTCCGTCCAGGCATAGCCCAGATCTGGCCAGCCTGTCAGTTCTGTCCCAGGCTACAACTTTGTCACCTGCCCTCAGTGTCTGGTGGCCAGTCTCCTCCTGGGGCTGGGTATACATGGCCTTCTATGGCTCCATGACAAACCACCCCCTTCCCGATCTCTCCTTGTTTTTCTTGTATCTAAAAAAAAAAAAAAAAAAAACCCAACTAAGTTGAGTAAATTTAAAGATCAAATCAGTTTTGATCAGTGATTCCTGAATTAGGTAACACCCCATCTAGCAAGTACAAAAGCGTGCAGGGACAAAAAAGAGTGTTGCCTCATTACTGCTGACTGGGAAATGCCAGACTGACTCAGTGAAGGTTACATTCCTGGGGAAGGTTGCAATCGAAATTAGGTTAGGTATTAGATCCTAGTTTGGTGCGCTTAGCCCAAGCGACTCCATTTTGGACCTGTTGCCTTTTTAAACTGACCAATCTGAACATGCTTCTCTGTTTCCATCCTCTCTTTTGCAGCCTCTTAAGACTCAGGTTCCTCAGGATTTAGTCTTGACCCTTCTAGGCCACATGCACACCACCTCAGCCACCCATCCCCTCCCCTGGTTTCTGTTACTGTCTTTGTCGTGGAAACCCAGCCTGTGGTTTCAGGTCAGCCTTATTCTGACTCCAGGACAACGGGATGTATACCAGGTAACCCACTTCAATCCTGGCACAACCACCCAACTGGCTGTTTCTCCCACTAACCAATTTCTCCTCCATCAGCAAGGGAGAACCCAGGAGTCCTGTCAGCCTCTTCACCCCCCCTTGACTGCGCAGCCCCCCACTTTGCTACTTCTGTTGACCCTGGTACCCCAGGGGCTTCTACTCAAGTGCCCCAGTGCCCCTTCATCTCATTTAGAACCTACTGAAGAGATGAATCTCGAAATAATTAGGCTGAATGAAAGAGGCCAGACAGTAAAGACTATATACTGTTTGGTTCTATTTATATAAAACTAGAACATGCAAACATATAGCAACAGAAAGCAGATTGGCGGTTGCCTGGGAGTGGGGGAGGGGTGTGGGGGAGAGGAGAGGAGGGAAGGGGCATGAGGAATCTTGGGGGTGATGAATGTGTTCGCTGTCTGGGCTGTGGTTTTGTGGGTATTTATATATGTCAACACTTAGCAAATTGCTCAAAAACCACAACGAAAGGGGTATGTCAAAAGGACCCAGGATTATAATCCAAAGTATAAAATAAATATCCATGAGCCCATTCTGACACAAAGAAGTGATCAAATTAACAAATTGGGAGAAGAGAAATCTCCCATGCAGAAGAATTCCCAAGGATGTAGACACCCTGCCCTCGAGGAGATGGAGCAGAGCCCCCACTCCGGAGCTTTGGGCTGTGCAGAGCGACTTCCTCCCCAAGAGGACAGTGTGCAAAGGGGGAAGAAGAGTCACCTTGCATGGAGACACCTGACAACACACCTCAGCCCGGGGGGCAAGGTCAACATCAGCAGTGATCAGCCCCGTGGATAGCACGTGCCCCCGATAAGATGTGATGCCAATGGCCCTTTACCTCTGCGGTTTTCCTCCTAAAACACGTGAGCCCAGGCCAATCGTGAGAAGAACACCCGACAAGTCCCAGTAGGTGGACATTCTCTACAAAATGCGTGACCGGCACTCCTCGAAACTGTCAAGGTCATCAAAACCAAGTTAAGTCTGAGCAACTGTCTCAGCCAAGAAGAGCCCACAGAAATGTGACGACCAAATGTAACACGGGGTCCCGGATGGGACCTGGCACAGGAAAAGGACACCAAGGAAATCTGAATGAAGTATGGGCTTTAGTTAAAAATAATGTATCACGCCCTGGCTGGTGTGGCTCAGTGGATTGAGCGCTGGCCTACAAACCAAAGGGTCGCTGGTTTGGTTCCCAGTCGGGGCACATGCCTGAGTTGCGGGCCAGGTCCCAGATGGGGGCGCGCAGGAGGCAGCCACACACTGATGTTTCTCTCCCTCACTTTCTCCCTCCCCCCCCATAAACAAATAAAATCTTTTAAAAAAAAGTATCAGTAGTGGTTCATTAACTGTAATATGTATCATTACTAACACATGTTAATAATAAAATGATGCAGGGTATGTGGGAGCTCTGCAAACTATTTTCACAATTTTTCTGCAAGTCAAACTTAAAAGTTTATTTTTAAAAACTCGTCTAATTACGCACTTTGAATACCTGCGGTCTGTGGTGCATGGCTGGTGTTCCCTGTGGGAAGATTTGTTGATATCGTGTCAGTTTCTGTGGGGTTCCAGGGCCGCTCTGACTTCCTTTGACTTCTCAAATCCATAAATTAGTACGCTGGGAAATCTCCCACTTCGTTGCCTATAGCATTCCCTTGCCCTGTAATGTCTATAGACTGTATGGTTACAGCCTTTTTAAAATTTCTACTTCTATTTCTCGTGTCTTACGTCTTTCTGTGTTGAGAAGTTCTTCCAAATTTCTACCTGTGACTTTTCCAAGAGTCAGCTTTTGGCTTTGGTATTCCTATTGTATCTTTCTCTTTTATTCATTTCTGCTCTTCATTTCCTCCTATTTTCTTTGGATTTATTCTGCGGTTTCTTTTTTTTTTTTTTTTTTTTTTTAAAGATTTTTTTTCCTTTTAGATTTTATTTATTTATCTTCAGAGGGGAAGGGAAGGAGAGAGGGAGAGAAACATCAATGTGCGGTTGCCTCTTGTATGTCCCCTGATGGGAACTGGCCTGGCAACCCAGGCATGTGCCCTGACTGGGAACCGAACCGCGATCCTTTGGTTCGCAGGCCCGCACTCAATCCACTGAGCTACACCAGCTAGGGCTATTCTGCGGTTTCTTTTCTGAAGTTTTACTTTGGGCACGTTGCTCACGACTTGGCAGCATTTCTCATTGTGGAGCACACGCCCGAGGCTGTGCGCGTCCCTTGTGTGCTGTGAGTCCACACCAGTGAGTGGGCAGGGCGCGGAGTCCGTTTCCTGCTGGATCTGGGGCTCTGGTGGAGGGTGGCCCTTCAGAGTGTCCAGACCCGTCAGCCAGGATGGCTGTTTGGACGGATCCTCACTCAGGTCCCCTCAGGCCACTAGAAGACAGGTCGCCCGACCCTGCCTGCCCGTGCAGAACAGCAGCCCCTTCCAAGCAGCCTCCTCTCTGCTCCCCAGCCGGGCCTGATCCAGCCCATCCCTTGCCCCTCTCTTCACTGGCCCCGATTGGCCCCTTCTCCTTTGAAGGTGGACCTGCTCTCCCTTCGAAGCCTGACCTTGTCCTACGTACTGCCTGTCGAATCTTGCTTGTGATGCCCCTCCCCAAGAGGGAGAGGCTCAGCCACGACCTGTCCCATCTGAAATAAACACTTGGTGTCTAGGAGGAGCCCAGCTGGGACCCCCACCTTCCTCAACCACTGAGAAGAATGGGGCTCAGTCAGTCTCCAGCACCCAGGGAGGACCCAGGCAGGAGCCTGAGTATCTCTCAGACATTGTTCTCCTTTAACCCTGCCTCCTGGGCTGGGCACTCTCCCAGTGTGTCCTGGGCTCTCAGGGTACAAAGACAGAAACAGCCTGTCATGACAGTCAGACCGCCTCCTCACACAAGCCGCCTTGATAGTGTACAATGGACACCCAGACGTGGGCCCAGGGAGCTCGGAGCGTGGGGGTGACCTAGGAGCATCCACCTGCCACCAGCTGGATACCTGGAGCCCACTGCAGACCCTGCTCAGCCCAGTGGCCTGCAGTCCCAGTCCTGTGGTCCTCATGGGTCCTCTCACCCAGAGGGACAGGCAGGAACACCCATCTAAGGGGTACGCTTGGGCCAGGCACCCGAGCTCCAGAACTGGGAGCCTGCCCTGGGCCCTCGTGTGGCAGGGCCTGTGGCCTGCTGCCCGGTGGGCCCCGCCAGAGGGAGGAATCCAGTGGGTGTATAACAGGCTGTGTGAGAGCAGCCGCCTGTCGGAGCTTTTCCATAAGCAGGGTCCCCTCCAGGGGGAAGGGGCAGTAGCCAAGAAATGCTCAAGTGAGCCCTGGTGAGCCTGAGCATGAGAGATGGAGCGTGGGGGCTGGAAAGCTGCTTCTGGAGACTAGAGAATCAAGCCAACGCCCTAGGGGCACAGGCCTTCTGGGAGGTTTGGTCCTGCAGTGGCCAAGGAGGGTCCATCTGGGGACACTAAAAGTTCCTGCTGCTGTGACCAGCCTCCTGGGGCATCTGCTTGAAAGCTTTTGGGCTCTGCCCCAGGCTCCAAGAAGCCTAGGGACCTCTTGCCCAGCCCTTCAGGCGAGTCAGAAGGTATTGCTGTTCCACCAACCATCCGTCATTCATCCTGCACACAAGCTCCCGGAAACCAGTGCACACAGTCAGACTGGACTCCTCAGGTGCAATTAGTACAGAGAGCACTTCGCTGTCTTCCTGAGGGGATTACCCCCAACCCTGGGTCGGGGAACAGGCCACTGTGGTTCCTGAGGGCTTCACCTCTCAGGCATGTCGGGAGGGGAGAGCCACCTGCCCGACACAGGCGGGGGAGGAGGGAGGGACGGGTCTGGAACAGCCGGATTTCTCCTGGCTTCTTGCCACAGCAAACTCCATGTGTGGATGGTGTTGACGTTCCTGCCATCACTAAAGGGACCCACAGCAGTTCTTGGAAGGCCCAGCCTTCTTAGGAGGGGCTTGGCCCCAAATTTCTGTGTGGCTTGCTGCAGCCTCACTGGGGACATCTGCAGCTCCGAGAGTGAGTGGGGAAAATTGGTGGGGGTGGTCCTGTAGGACCAGCCCAGAGGCCACTGTGGGAACCCAGAGAGGGGCCAAGGAGAAGTAGGCGAGTGCCTGGCACGCCCCATACACTGCCACATGTGCAGTGCGGACCATTCTGAGAGCCCTGGGGCCTAGGGATGGCCCCCAGCCCTGGGCAGGGTGAAGCCGAGAGTCCCCTGCTGGGCTGGGTAGGTGCCCAGGCCCAGTGGGAAGGGGGTGGGTGAAAAATGGGGCAGCCAGGATCCTGTCAGGCCTGGAGCCAGCACCGAGATGCATGGGCCCTGTGTGGGTATGGCCAGAAACTCAGAGATCACCTTGTGTGGAGATGGCTCATGTGTGCATCAGCCGTGTGTGCACGGCTCGAGGTATTCACGGCCTCGAGAATCCGCAGTGCGCCCGTCTTGAGGGAGCGGGGCACCAGCAGGGCATAGGGGTGGGCAGCGGTTAGCAGGCACCTGGAGGAGCCGAGATTCCAGCAGGCACCCCTGAGCTGGGCCCCTGCCCCTCCTGCCGTGGCTGGTTTTCTCATGCTGCACACCCCGTGCTACCCACCTCCCCAGCTCATACCAGGGGGCACTGGCCATCTGCTCCCTGACTTGAAGAGTCTAGAATATTCCACCCAGAGACTCCTTGGTGACCCAAGGCACAGCCCCTCCCCTAGTTAAAGTTCTCTGGGCCTCCACTGTCAGTCTCTCCCACATCCGACAGTCACCAAAGGCTCCAAGATACCTTTTAAGGTTAAAGAGAGGAGCTGGGCGGCGGGGGTGGCGGGGAGCCCCTGGGCCTGCTTGTGCGGATGAGAGGGGTAGGGGGAGGCCACAGGGTCCTGGAGGGCAGTAAGCTTTGGTGGCAGCAACATCCTGGAAGCTTTGCTCATCTCCACTTCCTGCCCTTTCACCACCCGGACAGGCGGGCAGGGCAGGGCAGGGTCTGAGGGGGCCTCTGCCTCACGATGGCCAAGGCTGCATCCTGCCTCCAGCTCAGAATCCCATCCAAAGCCCCTTCCCTCGGCACTGCTGCCCCAGAGCCCAGGATGGGGGTGCTGGCTTCTGAGCAGCAGGTGGGTAGAGCCAATGAGGTCCCTGTCAGTTTCCTGAGGCCAGCAAACCCTCAGTCCAGCCTCAGGTCAGGCGTCCAGACAGCCTCCACCCTCCCGGTGACATCTGGGAGACACTGCTCAGTGCCTGGGACCCATCACTACCTCCCAGGGACAGCCAACCCCCAGGGAGGAAACTCAGGGCACGGCTGGGGTCAGCCACGGCAGGAACACGTATGAGGACGCAGGCCTGGGCCCCTGGACTCCACAGACCCAGGCTGCGGCTGGAGATGGGGGATGGTCTCAGAGACCTCTCAAGGACAAGGCCACGTCTTCGTGCTCCCTGTGACCCAAAGCACCTGGTGTCCGGAGCAGTGGGGTGGAGAGCCGGCCTTCAGGCCCTAGTCCCCTCACCCAGCACAGGTGTGCACCCCTCATTGTCCCCTCCATCGGGGTGCAGCTGGCACTGCAGCCTCCACACGGAGGCTGAGCAGCTCCCCACTCAGGGTCTCTGCCCACTGGGCCCACAGGAGGGGCCGAGTCCGCAGGGGTCAACTTCGGTCCAGGTGCACTGCTGCCGATGGGGCGTGGAAGACGGGAGGGGCCGCTCCAGGCGGGAGCCCTTGCAGATGGGCCTCTGAGGAGGGTTCTCCCCCTGTGCCAGGGTTGGCCTGGGGCCCCTGGGAGGGCCAGGAGCTGGGCTTTGAAACCTCAGCAAATACACTATGTTCCTTCTACTTTTAGCTGCCCCACCCAACTCTGTCCCTTCTGAGAACCAGGAAACAGGACATGATCTGTTGAGGTAAAACATTCTTGGCATTCACGGGGTGCCAGGGAAGGGAGTCTCACTGACGTACCCCACCTTGGCCTTGGGCCAAGCAGGGGCTCCTGGAGGTCAGAGATGACGGTCCAGATCGGGACTACTGGACACAAACAGGGCCACCCAGAGCGGAGGGAAGGGACGCAGAGAATGAATGGGGAGCCCTTGTCTCCGCAGCGGTGTGGAGCTCTGGGGAAAGTCCCCTCTTGTCTCCCCTGGCCTTCCCGCCTGTCCATCTTGCACAATCTTACCAAGGGGAAGAGGAGCAGAAATCTTACCAAATGTTTCAGCAGGAGGTGCTGGAAGTTACCTCACCCTTTCTGAATTTGCCAAAGGGCAAATCACTCCACCTCGGGGTGAGCCGCTGGACCATAAATAGGGCCCCAGACCAGCCTCCTCACTCGCCTCCCCATCTTCCACCACCTGCCAGGCTTAGCAGTGGCCCAGCCGCCTCAGCACTGAAACCATGCCCCTAGGTCTCCTGTTGCTGGGCCTCAGCCTCCTGGGTGCCCTGCAGACCCAGGCCCAGGGCCCCACGGCAAACCTGATCCGAGCCCCACGTCTGTCCAGGGTCCCGCTGCAGCCGAATTTCCAAGATGACCAGGTAAGGGGCCTGGCGGGGCAGTCCAGGGGTGGCCCCCAGGAACAGCGGGAGCAGAGGGAAGAGGGGCGGAGTCTCAGGGAGCGTGGTGGGACAGGGTGGGTCTGGGCTTCAGCTCAGCCTGCCCTCGGAGCCCCTGACTGAAGCCACGCCCCATGCCCCCATCCCTACCCCGGCCTTGCTGATCTGCGCAGCTGACTCTCTCCCATAATCTCCCCAGTCCACATAAGGTGGGAACGTGCTCAGTCCCTCTGCACAATGAGGAAACTGAGGCGCAAGGGGACCAGCTGGCCACTGCCAAGGGTCACTCCATCCCTGCCAGACTCCAGGCTCCCTCCTGGCCTGCCGGCTTCATCAGTGCAGGCCCAGCCCAGGCCTGAGTGCCCAGTCAGGGGGCCTGCGGCCAGGGTACAGGGGCTCCTGGTTCTGGGCCGGGCTGCCCGGAGGTGCATGCAGGGACAGAGCAGCAGGGGACCTCTGGGGCCCACACTGCCTATCACCAGCCCCCTGCAGTTCCAGGGGAAGTGGTACGTCGTGGGCCTGGCGGGGAATGCAATTTCAAAGGAAGAACAAGACCAGTTTAAGATGTACACCACCACCTATGAGCTGAAAGAAGACCACAGCTACAATGTCACCTCCATCCTGCTCAAGTGAGAGCCACCCCCCCGGGGGGGAGCATGGGGGACTCGGGGGCTGACCGGGGGGTATGTTCTGAGCTCACGGCCAGGGGATGACCAAAGCTGACAGTCATTCATCCTACTATTCAGCACTAGATCCACACATTTGCTCCTTCCTCTCTTCGTTCAGTGCATCAGGATGCACTGGTCACTTCTGTGGAGACAGTAGCAGGGATGGACAGAGAGCCCTCAGCAGACAAGACAGAAGGAGCAGGGGTGTCCTGCAGTGAGAGGAGGGTCACTGGGCCCAGCCCGGAACCCCACCCAGGACTGCTCGGGGGGCTTCCAGGGAGGTGCCTCTGGGCCAGGCCTTGAAAGAGCCAACCTGCCTCGGAAGGAGGCGGGGGGGCGCAGGCAGCCACGGGCCGTGGCGTGGCTGCCCCTGGCACAAGCTCGTGAGCAGCCTGGAGGTGGCGGGGGGTGGGGGGCTGGTCATACTGCCAGGGCCTCAGACCCTGGCACCCAAAGAATCTGATGAGGAGCACAGGGCCCCTCTGGCTGCAGTGGGGAGAGGAATGGTGGGGTGCGAGGGCTCACCCGGCTCCTGTGGGTTTCCGGTTCTGGCATCTGAGGAGGAGGGGCTGGAGTATTTGTGCAGTGAGGGGGGAACAGGGACGGGTTCGGGAGCCAAGGACACGGTGAGAGGTCAGGGCTGGCCCAAGGGCCAGGGCAGTCCTTGGGATAGGGAGCAGACCAGAACCTTGGCTGGTCGATTCCCCAGAAGAGGAGGGTATAAAAAGGGAAACAGCGAGACAAGAGCAGGGGACCAATGCCCAGGACGGGGAGGACAGTGTACAGGGAAGGCCACCAAGGGAAGACAGCCCGAAAGAGGGAAGGACAGTGGGTGCTGGAGAGTCAGGGGGCCCAGGACGGCCCACACATGAACGGCCAGGGACAGGCTCAGACGGGACTGGGGGGCGGATAGGGAGAGACCCAGGCCTCCGGCTGTGGTGGAGATGGGCTGGGCCGGCCCCTCCAGCTGCCACCCTGGCCCTCAATTCATCCAGCCCGGGGGTCCAAGCCTGCATCTCTCCCCTCTAGAGGCCAGAACTGTGACTACTTTACCAGAACTTTTGTCCCAAGTTCCCGGCCCGGACAGTTCACCCTGGGCAACATTCAGAGTGAGTCCTGAGTGATGTGGGCCCTGGGGGTGGGGTCCCAGGTGCAGGATCCTCCAGAGGGGGAACAGACCTCCCTGCACCCCACACCGATCCCATCCTATGCGGGGCTGGGGAGAAATGAGCTGCTGCGTCCAACCAGCCAGGGCTGACCCCTCACTCTCCACCCCACAGCTTACCCTAACCTGCAGAGCTACACCGTGCGGGTGGCGGCCACCAACTACCAGCAGTTCGCCATGGTGTTCTTCAAGCAGGTCTTCTCCAACCAGGAGTACTTCAAGACCACCCTGTACGGTGGGTCTCCACCCACCCCCTCCCCCAGCAGGACCCAGCTCCTGCTCACTGTCACGGGAGGGGAGGGGCCCATCCCCACTCATCCCCCCAGGTCTCCCCCAGTGCCATCGCTGCCCCGAGCCCCGAGGAGGCCAGGGGAAGAGAGCTTTCTGAAGACTCTGCATGAGGAAGCGGTCGGAGGCTCGTTCTTCCAGTCAACAATATTAATGGTGTGTCCGCTGGCTGCTCACCGGCCATCTTGACCACAGGGAGGACCAAGGAACTACCCAGTGAACTGAAGGAGAAGTTCATCCGCTTCGCCAACTCCCTGGGCCTCACCAGTGACCACATCATCTTCCCTGTCCCAATCGGTAATGGCCAGTTGGGCAGAGGAGAAAGGGACGTGGGGACTGTCCAGGTCTGATGTTGTCCCACCAGGGAAAGGGGAGAGGAGGGACTCAGTCCCCAGCTCCAGTCACTGGGGCCCCTGGGAGCCACTTTGGGTTCAGGAGGACCACGCACCACCCCAAGGGTCTGTGGAGCCCCCAGGGATCAGGGGCCCAAACACTCTTCCCTGATAGACAGTTCAGGCCCAACCCAGATGAGCGTTTCAGTCCCAAGGTCAAGTTTCCTCAGTCCCATTGCCTGGGGCCACCTCCCCCTATCCCCCCAGATCCTGCTACCCCGGGCCATTTCCTCCTCACACTCCCAGGCACCCTTTGTCCTGGGCCGCCTCTCCCTACACCCCAGGTTCTGCTGTCCTGGGCTTCCTCCTCCCTCACCCTGGGACTTGTTCACCATGACTTGGGAGGTGCCTCTGTCCGCAGGCAATCGGGCAGGCTGCTAAAACAGCCGCCAGCCTCTCCAAAGCGGAGGGGTTGCCAGGGCTCATAAGGTTAATGGGCAGGAGACCTGAGTGCCCAGTCAGGTGGCTGGGCCTCATCTGCCTCCTCTGGAGAACAGGTGACCAGCCCCCCCCACCCCGCCAGGTCTTCCCAGGCCTTTCTCCAGATTCCCTTCCCCCCTCATCTGCCCCTCGGCTGCCCCAGCCCTGAAGGGAACCCCTAAATCTTCTGCTGCTTGGCTGGGCTGGGGCCTGGGGCAGCCCAGGGGCAGTGCAGGGGTCATACCTACACCCCGCACGTTTGTGACGGACTGTCTCCCCCGCAGACAAGTGCATCGATGACCAGTGAGCAGGTGGTGAGCATGGCTGGGGACGGGGCTGACGGGAGCACGCCACACCCCTACCCGACCCTGCTGCCAGCGTGACTCCCCTGAGTCCCACTCAGGTGCCTCCCGTGTCTCTCCTTCCCCATTGCCCTCACATCAGCCTCTGCCCAAGATGTCGCCCAGCTGCCCCCACCAGCCTGGACACCAGTGAGAGGGCCAGGGGACCCTTCTCACAGTTCATCCCACCAAGCTGCCCCCTAAGCCGCTCTGCTGATGGAATCACTCCCTGACTGCTAAATA
Source organism: Glossophaga mutica (assembly GCA_039655065.1). Taxonomy (NCBI): domain Eukaryota; kingdom Metazoa; phylum Chordata; class Mammalia; order Chiroptera; family Phyllostomidae; genus Glossophaga; species Glossophaga mutica. Next base: position 213,339,148 of record CM077305.1, read on the forward strand.
AACGCATGCTCCCGGTCCCCCAGTCTGTGCTCCTTGCCCCTTGGGCCATCTGGGAGGGGAAGGGGCAAAGGTGGGCTCTCAATATCACGCCCAGACCTCCCTTGGGGTCCTCAGTGAGGACAGAGGCCACAGAACTTGAGTCCATCCTTGACTGAACACTTTCTTGCTCCCAATCCTGGGTCAACCGCTAGGCCAGTGGGAGCCCCCGCGTGTCCTGGCCTCTGAGGGGTACCCAGACCAGTGGAAACACCTACAGGCCCGCATCTCGTGCCTACACTCGTCCACCTGCAACAGGCCCTAGAGCCAAGGCTCAGCCAGGGCCAGGGAGCTGGAGGGGGCAGGGGAGGCTCCGCTGCTGTCACCCCCAACTCACCAGGACCCGTGTGGATGCTGGAAGATGGCCACCAGGCTGGGAGGGGAGCACAGTGGGTAAGGCAGGGGAATGCCCAGCGTGAGGCTGTGCCAGGTAGAGAGGGTCACCAGGGGTAGGCCCCTGCCCCTTTGCCAGCCTCCTACGGTCCCAGTGCTAGCTCTCCTGTCCCTGCTGCTGGATGGCACTGTCCATCCTGACCCCATTCAGAGCACTGTTCCTCACCCACACCTCTGTGATGACCTCTTGGACCATCAGTGACAGGCTGGGGGAGGCAAACAGGGGCACATGCTGCTGGGGCTCCAGATTCCGGAAGGCTTGAGGGCACCAGGCTTGCACCACCCCTTCGCTGGGCCTGTGTCTGGGGCCCGACAAGCTCCTGTCCACCACGGGCTGCAGCTGTAGCCCCTCTGCATCTGTGTCCCATACAGGATCCCCTCTCTGGCCTCTTCTCCCCTTGCAAGGTCAGAGGCCAGAGACCAGGGGACAAACATGCAGACTTGGGACGGGCAGCAGACCCTCAGGGAGACGTACAGATTCCTAGAAACATGCCAAGGCTCGCACAGGTACACACCACGCAGACACAGCAGGTGGAGCAAGTGCGCATGCAGGGAACTGGCACAGAGAGGCGTGAAGCACACGTCCACCCATGTGCGCGCCCAGCTGCCCCCAGGTGCTCCCCAGCACCTTCCCAGAGCCAAAGATCCAACCCTCTTCAGGAACAGCCCAAGCACTATCTGCCACCTGCTCCATCTGTGGGTGCAGGCATCTCTGAGGGGACTGTGAGGGCAGGTGGGCCCTGGTGGGGAGGAGTGGAGGCTTGGCTGGAGGGCAGCTGGAGGACTGGAGGAAAGATGCCCACGCCTTATAGTCAGGGGGTCAGCTGACCTGAGTGAGGGACCAGTCACGAAAATTCTTCAGGCACTGGTTCAGCTGAGGCCTCACCTGCACTCAATCTGGTCCAGAGAGAAGGTGGTCGTGCTGCCCATATGCGAGTCAGTGGTGGCCCTTATTACAGGCTGTGGACCTTCCTCAGGTGACATAGTGGGACAGCTTCTGGGACAGAGGAGATCCCTCCTGGCTGTCATAGTCAAGAAGCATAACTGGGCCTGACCTCTCTCCTGAGGTTGGCCTTCACAACCAGCGTGAGGCCAGGACCAGGCTGCCGCAGCCATGGGGCCTGCTGGTGGCAACAGCCACAGGCGTCCCAGTAAGTGAGCCCCTCTCCCCTGGGACATGCGTCTCACTCTCAGCTGGAGGCCTGCAGAAGATCACACCTCTGGGCCCAGCTCAGGAGCGACGCTTGCCAGCTGGGTGACTTTGGGCAGGCCTCCTTTTGCCAGCTAGTAAAAGGGGTGAGGGATGAGGGCAGCTGGACTGACCTTATCCCGCAGCTTTCCTTGACCGACAGCCGTACGCAGCCCTCTGACGTACAGAACGTGACTCTCAAGGAGGCTGTGAACGAAAATGGTCCGGAATCCACACAGGGTCTTCAGAAACCATGAGTCTCAGATTTCGCTTACGCGGAGGCGCGGGCTGGGCCACCGGCAGGTCTCCGGCGGCAGGAATGGGCAAAACGGGGACAGAATGGGGGTAGAGACTAGGGGGTGTCACGGGCTGCCCCTGCTCCTCTGCTCAGCTCGCTCGAGGGAGACTCCGCCACCTAAAATTCTCGGCTGGCAGCCAGGGGAGAGCCCAGCGTAGCAAGAGAGAACAGAGCCTGACTGTGAGGGCGGGACTCAGGGCACGGGGGCGGGGTCTGACGGTGAGCAGGGGCGGGGTTCTGGTTGTGGGCGGGGCGAATCTGGGGCGGAGCTCCGGCCAAGAGGCTTTGCGTTGGGGGCGGGGCCCCGGTGCCCAGCCAAGGGTTGCGTTAATCCTCGCGGTTCCACCCTTCCGGCCTCGCGTTCCATCCACCGCCTGCACTTTCCGCCCCGCACCGGCTATTGGCTTGACGGTCGCCTCGTTTCCGCGTCTTGTGGCCCCTGCGGAGCCCGAGCCTGCAATGTCGGGCCCCAACGGGGACCTGGGCATGCCGGTGGAGGCGGACGCGGAAGGCGAGGATGACGGCTTCGGGGAAGCAGGTGATTCGGGGGAACGACAGAAGTGACCTTTGCTTTCTCAGGGGTACCTTCCTGGGAACGGGGATCAGGGCCGGAATAAGGGTTTGGAAGGAAGGAGCCCTCCTACCCCCTCGCCTCCGGGTGGGTTGCAGCTGCAGGCGCCTTCTCGGAATTCAGGACGAGCACCTATGAGTGCGTCCCTGGAAACTGCAACATTTGAGAACTGGGCATCTGGCCCAGGTTTACAGATGGGGAAACTGAGGCCGCTTCAGGGACACTCGCCCTTTTGGGATTTGCTCCGGCCACTTCGTTGGGCCCTTGTAGGGGACGTAGGCTCCTGAGGGGGCGGGGCCGGTGGACCTTCTTGGCTCATAGAAGGGGCTGCCGGCTTGCGAGCGCGCGCCCTTGCTGAGTCAGCATCCTCAGCCACCTTTTCTGGTGGGGCCTGGAGCCCTGGCGAATGCGAAGTGCTTATAAGGCAGCCTGTTGTGTGCCCAGCACTGCGGTGGGTGGGAAGTGAGGTGTGGAGAGAGAACTATCAACTCCCTTCTCACCCTCTGGAGCCCGTTTCCCTGTCTGTAAAATAATGATTAATGCCTTGTTCATTGAGATGTGTCAGGATTAAATGGGAAAATGAATGGAAAATATTTAGTAGGTCCCAAGATGCAAGGGTTCAGTAAGTGGTTATCATTATTCCCTGTAGTGTAATAAAGATTGCTGTATTGACTTAGAGCGCAGGACTTAGTAAATACGGGGTATAGAGCTTTGCGTTTAGTTTTGGTAACAGCTTTATTGAGCTATCATTCACATACTAGACAACTCATCCATTTAAACTGTACAATTCAGTGGGTTTCAGAATATCCCGAGTGTGCACTAATCACCACAACAGTTTTAGAACACTTAACATGAACGAGGGGCTGCATTTAATAGAGGTAGAAGACCTCCCACAGGGGAAAGTGGTGGGCTGGTCGCCTTGCCCTGGCCCCTGCTGGTGAACAGCGGCCAGACAGGTGCAAAGCAGCACCAGGAAGGGCCTCCCCGGAGTCACAGAGTGGCCCCTGGCAGATTCACAGGACTTAGCGCAGTGGGAGGAGGGAGGCAAAGGCTCAGAACTGGGAAGTGCCCTTGACACAGAAAACGCCTGGCCCCATCCTCCTCCTGACTGTGTCTCATGACACAGATTGTGAGGTGCTGACAACATGGACCACATACTTGCTGCAGCCGGGCCCTATCTGAGCTCTTCCTGTCTTTGAATCCTCACAGCCACCCAGTTACTCCCTTTTCCAGAAAGGTGCAGTAACTTCCTGGGATGGAACAGAGCTGGGGCTGAAGCTCAAGTGCCCTGCTTCCCAACTCTGAATCTTGGCTCTGCCACCAACCAGCTGGCGGACCCTGGGCAAGTCCCTTCCTTCCTGGGCCTCAGTTTCCCCATCTGTGGGAAACTGCCATAAAATGTTAGATTGTAAAACCCAGCAGACACTATCCAGGACCCTGGCCTCTGCAAGGTGTGATGGGTGCTCTTCCTCCAGAATGCAGACACATTGGCATCCATATCCCAGACATCCTCCAGCCCTAGCCTATTCTAAACTCTGCCAGCTACTTCCCCTTTGTCCCAAGCTGGCAACAGAGTGTATCTGAGTCATGGACTGGCTCAGAACTCGTTCCCACAGTGGGCACAGGCTCAGCCTTTGGGTCCTAAGGGACACTGTGTTGCTGAGAGAGGCAACACAGGTCAGAAGTGGCTGTGGAGAATGGAATGATGGTTTCTGGTGGAGACCAGGGAAGGCTTCTCAGAGGAGGTGTTTTGAATTGGTCTTCAAACAGCTGTTGCGGTTGAGGTATTTTGGGTGGCAGGGATAGTTGCGCAAAGGCAAAAAGGCTGAAAAGTTAGAGGCTTCATTCATTCACCTATTCATTCATTCATTCACTCACTCAGCAAGTGCTTATTGTGTGACAGCGAGGGCCTCGGGGAAAGAGCAGTGAACACAAGGCCATGCCACCGCTCATGGAGCTCTGTAGTCTGGTAGGGAGGACAGACCAGCCACAGGTGACCGCATCAGTCCATCTGGAGGTGCGGCCATGGAGGTGTGGGGAGGGGGATCATAGGGGCCTGATCCAGTCTGGGGTGTTGGGAAGGCTCCCTGCGTGCACCCTCACTGAGATTTAAGGAACAGGACTCATCCAGGAGAGGAGGGAGGAAAGACAGGAGGAGGACACGGCACGTTCCAGGCAGAGTCAACAGCATGTTCAAGGGGCCTGCGATGGGCAGAGGCAGACGCGAGAGAGGACAGGGAGAGGCATGGGAGGCCAGGCCGGAGAGGAGAGTGGGGTCTTGGAGTCCTCTGGGTGCTTTGATCCTAAGGGCAAAGGCCATGGAAGAGCTCGAAAGATGGCGGGCCTGGGGACAGAGGCCTGCGTGGCCTGATTGAGGAATGTGGGCTCTGGCCTGTGGGCAGATGAAGGACATGGAAGGGAGATAGGCAGGACTTCCCATGCAGGACCCTGGCTCACCTCCCCCTGACCACCCTAACCCTGGAAAAGAGGATGGGGAGCTGAGGTATCATTTCTCTACATCCTGGCCTCTTCTGATATCCACCCATTTTCCAGGTGGTGACACTGAGGCTCAGGAAGGAGTAGAAGGCTGAGGGATGATGGTTGGGGGTGAGGGGTGTCTGCGAGCCCTGGGGAGACCCGGGATCTTGTCTGTCTTTCCCCTTCCTTCCAGAGTATGCTGCCATCAACTCCATGCTGGACCAGATCAACTCCTGTCTGGACCACCTGGAAGAAAAGAACGACCACCTCCACGCCCGCCTCCAGGAGCTGCTGGAGTCCAACCGGCAGACGCGCCTGGAGTTCCAGCAGCAGCTGGGGGAGGCTCCCAGCGATGCCAGCCCTTAGGCTCCAGGAGCCTGGAACCGAGCCCTGAACCAAGCCCCAGTCCTGCTTCCCTGGGCTCGGCTCTAGCCGGGGCGCTCACCACCTGACTTAGATACCTTCTCAAGGGCTGGCCTACAGGTCCTCTGGTGGCCCTGACTGCTTGAGCCACTCTTCAGGGACTCCCCTTGGCGTGTCTGGGCCAACCCCCACCACCCAGCCTTCCCTCCTGGGGCCAGGTGCGAGCCTGCCACCCCTTGCCTGCCTGCCCAACTCCTGGGCACTCTCCACTCTGCCCAGGCCTTGAATGTCGGTATTAAACTGGTCTCCAACACCGCTGCGCCTTTGTGTCCTGGGACGGGAACCCCAGTGGCTGACAGAGGTGAACGGAGCAGGCAGGGTGTTCCGGGTGTAGCTCATGCACTGGCTGCTCCCAGGCCTGGGGGTGGGGATGGGGTTCTTGCCTTCTTTATTTGTAGACACAGAGGATACAGGTAAGGTCGGGACTTCCTCCCCACCTGGTACGCTCCTGGCCAGCAGCAGCTTCCCCAGCCAGGCTGAGACAGCATCGGCCATGCCGTGTGACCCTGTGTGATGCGCTTAGTTTCTCTGGGGACCAGGGCCTTTCACTAAGACACCAAGACATGCTGCGCAACCTTGGGCACCATCCTCCCGTTCTTGGCCTCAGTCTCCCCAGTTGGTCTGTCGATCTGTAAGGGTCTCCCCAAATGGGGAAACAGCAGAACTAAAGATTCGACTCAGCTGAGACTCTGCCCACTGATGATTCATCCTGGGTTACCTGACGGGAAGGGCAGAGTCCCCGCTGGAGCCCCGTGAACTCAGAAGCAGAGGAGCAGCCAGGCAAGAGGTGCAACCCTTCCTGCACTTGACCTTCCACAGGATCCGGCTGGAGAGAGGCTAGCACAGGGGTCCAGAGCTCAGGCCGGGATCAAATCCTGGCCATTCACCAGATGTATGACCTGTTCAGCAAGTCACTTGACCTGGCTAGGCCTCAGTTTCTTCATCTGGAATCTGGGGGTACCAAGACCTCCCTCCTAGAGTCGCTGTGGAGATTAAATGAGGTCTTACTTGAAGGTACTTTCCTAGCCTTGATACATTATTAAGAGGGAAACTGAGGCTCAGAGAGGCGAAGTGCTTTGTAATCCCAGAGCCCCTGGTTGGGGACCCCGTCTGGCCGTCCTGGAGAGGCTGGGTGCAGGCTAAGGCTGGCTGAGGTGCTCCCCTCCCCCTGTCCGCCCAGACGGAAGTGCTGGTGGGGACGAGGCAGCCAAACTACCTTCTTTTATTGGGTTCTGAGTCAAAACGCCATGTCAAAGTTTCCATGCAGACTCTAAACAGTGTCCATCTGGACCCAGACCAGGTGGGTGTGGGGAGCTTCTCCTATCAGGTTTTGAGCCGGGCTGAGCGCCGAAATGGTGGGGGCTGGGGAGACTGGGCCGTCACCTTGCTGGGGCCCTTGGCTGCGTCCTGGAGGCTGGGCTGGGGGTGTGAGCGGCCGCTGGAGGTGAACAGAGCAGTCAGGGCGTTCCGGGCAGTGATCGCGCACCTGCGGCTCACGGGCCTGGTGGCGGGGCTGGGGTTCTTGGCCTTCTTGTATTTCTGGACACAGAGGGCGCAGGTGAGGCAGGGCTCCCCCCCTCCCTGATGCACCCGGGCCAGCAGCTGTTCCCCAACCCGGCTAAGACAGCACTGGATGCGCTGTGTGGCCCTGTGTGCCGCTCTCCGCCTTCCTGGGCCAGAGTTCTGCAGCTAACAGCCTGGCCCCTCAGCACCACCGGCCCCTCCCACCCCCTCCCCAGAAAAAGAACAGAAAGAGCCCAGCCCCAACCTGATTTTCTTATTCCCTTTGTGGGCAGGGCCTCTTTGCTGGGGCGTGTGCCTGAGGGCTGATGTCCAGCACAGGAGGGAACTGGCCACTGGCCGTCACCCGCGTTACTTTGGATGGAGGCAGAGTCCTGGGCAGGAGGCCCAGCTCACCTGCAGGTTCTCGAAGTGGGCCAAGGACTTGCAGTGGGAGATCTTTGCCTCCGAGTTGCTATGGTAGAACTTGTGGCAGATGCGGCAGACGTAGCCCACGACGGGCACCATGAAGTCCACGCCTGTGGGACAGCAGGGTCTGCGTGCTCACATTCCCCCCCGCGCCAGCCGGGTGCGCCACCCTCTCTAGGGCCCTTTTATTTCCCCACCACGAGGTATCATCTCAGCCCTGTCAGAATGGCTCTCGTCAGCAAATCGACAAACAAGGGCTGGTGAGGATGTAAGGAAAGGGGAACCCTTTTGCCCCGTTGGTGGGAATGCAGGCTGGGCAGCCACCGTGGAAGGCCGTGTGGAGGCACCTCAGACAATCAATGGATCTGCCTTTTTTGGGAGGGGATAGGCTGTCTGGCCAGGATGCTGCGCTGGGATCTGGGGCGCCACCTGAGTCTGGGACCAGAGCTGGGGTCTTACCGTACGCAGTGTTGGGGCTGTAGGTCTCCGAGTCTTTCCACTCCTCTGCGGATGCACCTTTGGACCTCACCTGGAGACATGCAAGCAGGGCCTCGGATCTGGCTTCCCCCAGAACCTCCCACCCCTGGATGTGGGTGGGGGGCCCTGGAGCCCACCCGCGCTCTTCAACACAGACCTGACTTTGGGAAGGTTGTGGGTGGCATTCTCTGAGCCTTTGCATGTGCTGAACCTGCCTCCCAGAGCACCCTTCCCAATCTGTACTTTGTAGGCTCAGCTCACTCAGTTCCTTCCTCCAGGAAGCCCTCCTGCTCCCACAGTGGCCGTAATCCATGCCAGTATGCCCAGCACATCACACACGTCATCTCCTTGAATCCTCACAGCCGTCTATGGTTCACAAATTTTCCATAAGTGGAAAGGCCCAGGCACATTAACTCACTAGCCCCGTGTCGTACAGCCGGTTCAGGAAGGAGCAAGGTAGTAAACCCCGATGGGCCCCATGTCCTGCTTTCACTCTTAACCGTGGGGCCCCTGCCAGCTCCCTGAGTTCCTACCTGATGCTGCAGTGACCTCAGTCCTGAGGGATGGTGTCAGGTGATCTAGGACCCCTTGTCTCACCTGCTGGACATAAGCCCCTTCCAGATGAGGCCACCAGGCTCCAGCCACGCCAGCATCACCATGCCTGGCAGGGCCTTCCACCACATACCAGGCAAATAAATGTGGCTTCTAGGAGTGACAACCATTCCTGTTTGCCACCCTGGCTGTGACCCTTCCTCACAGCCTGAGCTGGGAATACTGCTTCTGAGCAGAGGCAACAGGTTCGGAGATGGCAGGACTCACCTGGGCCACCGCGACGGACACTGAGAAGCAAAGCCAGCCGCACCCCTAACCTGCTTGGGGCTGGAAGCCACCCTGGCAACCCCCCATCCACAGTCCCTCTGCTGCCCCGTCTTAATGGGTGAGGTCTACGAGGGCAGAGGCCAGGCCTTGGGCCCCACGTATCCCTGGTGTCCAGCACCAGGGCCTGGCCTGGAACAGGGGCTCTGGAAACATTTGTTAAACTGAAAAGAATCCATGTTTCTCCAGCTCCTTGCTCACGGGAGGCAAAGTAGCAGGGGCGTGCCAAACACAACCTGGCATCCGAGTCTGTGAGGTTCTGCCAGGAAAGTGCGTGGTACCTGCCTGGTACAGAGTAGGTGCTCAGAAACCGCGGACTGCTCTAGCTAGCCATCATCCTCAGCAGCATCTCACACGGACGTTTCCGGTGTGCTCCACATGGTTCCCCCACCCATGCCTTTACCGATGCTGTCCCTGTGGCCTGGGATGCCCCTTCCCCTCTTGGACACAGGTCAGAATTTCAGCCAGGCTTCAAGGCCCTTGCTTATTTCACTGCCACCCTATATTCATGGTGACATGTAGTTACATAGTCACGTGGAATATAGTTACCGTTGTTACTAAGTCGGAGCAAGCCTATGAATGCCAGCGCAGTGCCTCCTGGCCCCTGGGAGGTGGGGCGAGGTCCTTCCTGGTCTCAGGGTCCAGCCTGCACCCTGCCTCCCAGTTCCCTCCTCCCCCCAAGCACCTCCTTGCAGAACTCTTCCTCAGCCTCGATCTCTTCTTCTTCTTCATTATCATCATCTTCCTCATCTTCATCGTCCTCAAAGCAGCCCACAGCATCCACTGTGATGAAGTGATCCTCATCTTGGCCAGTTACCTCCTTCTCGAACATCTTCAGCTGCTCAGGGGAGCAGGCCAGGGCTCGGGTCAGCTCTGGGCAGCCGAGGAGCCACCCGTCATCTGCCCCACAGCCCTGGGAGTCCCAGTTCCTGCTCTGCGTTAGGGCTGGGATACATCTCAACCTGCCATGTGGCCTTGGCCATGACTCTGTACCACTGGACCCAGGTCCTCTGAGGGAGCTGCGGTTACCTCCTTGGCTTTGTCCTTGTGCCCCTGGGACTTTACATGCTCCACGAACTTGCGGGGGGTCTTGAAGTAGCGGCTGCAAACGGTGCAGAAAGGTCGCAGGGACTGCTTGGCGATCTGGGGAAAGGAGGCAGGCCAGGTGGGCGGTGGGCAGTGTCCCCAGGTGCAGCCAGGCAGTACCCAGTGAGGCCTCGCCTGCCACCTGCAGGCCGCCACATCTGTCATCAGCTGGCTGCTCTCCGCTCCTGTACCAGAACATGGGCAAACATGTCCCCTCCCTGTGCCGCTGGCTCCGACATGGGATGGCAGATGGCACCAGAGAGACAGGGAGAGAGGACGAACGCCACGAGGAGTCCCAAGAGCCCCGGTGGCTGAATGGCAGGGCAGATGGTGCCTTGCCCACACCGGACAGACCGGGAGACGGAAGCCCAAAGAGGAAGCATGGCTGACTCACGGAGCAGCCACACTTGCAGACGCCAAGGCTGATGCTGACTTTGCGCTCCCACCCTGGGCTCGCCCTTCCCAGCCCCCGGCTTGGAGGCAGCCCAAGTGGGTGCCCTCGAGGCACGTGGGCCTCGTACCTTGTGGTCCTGCGTCCTGCGATGCTGGATCAGGTCCCCCATGTAGTAGACCTGGCAGGTGTTGCACCAGCGCTTCGGAGGAGGGTCTCTGAATGACGACAGACAAAACGAGCGCAGCGTGATGGGACACTATGTTCTCCGAAGGACAGCGACTCCCGCATGCTCCAAAAATGGAGTGCTATTCCAACAGGATCTTTTTAGGAAACTTAATAAAATGGTTCTGAGCTTCATCTGGAAGAATACTTACATAAGAATAACCAAGGAGCCCTGACTGGTGTGGCTCAGAGGATTGAGCACCGGCCTGCGAACCAAAGATGGTTCGATTCCCGGTCAGGGCCCATGCGTGGGTTGCGGGCCAGGTCCCCAGTAGGGGGCTCACAAGAGGCAACCACACATCGATGTTTCTCTCCCTTTCTCCCTCCCTTCCCCTCTGTCTAAAAATAAATAAAAATAAAATCTTAAAAAAAAAAAAAGAATAACCAAGGAGACTTGGGGGAGAAATGAGAGTTAGACGCATTTAGGACACCAGAGGGTCACCAGGACAGTGACACAACAGAGAACATCTGGCCGTGAAAACTCTTCACCCTCCAGTTTAAATGCCCCTCGCCCCATGCCTGGACCTGTCCCCATCCAAGGAAGCCAGGCCTCCGTCTGAGGCTCCAAAGTGCCTCCACCCCTGCCCCCAGCACCGGGCCTCCGACACCCCGCACTCACTCGTCCTCTCTGTCAAGGACGTCCCGGGGCACAGGCAGCAGGGACAGGAGGCAGGCCTGGCTCGTGCGCTGCATCTCCCCAAGCCGCTGCTGGTGCTGGGCCCCCGACATGTGGTCCTGGAACTCCTGCAGCAGGAGGGAGTCAGGGACGGGCGTGAGGACTCGGCCCCGGCGCGCGGTCAGCGCTGGGGCCCGGGCACCCTCCTGCCCCGTACCAACAGCACCAGGACTAATAATACGAGTATAACACTGTTACTAAAGCCACGCTCACTCTAGGCTGGGCCTGCGGCTCACGACCTCAATGTCAAGTTGCCGAATCCTCAAAACCACCTGATGTGCTGGGTTCTAAATGTTTCTTCATCTGACCCATGGGGAAACTGAGGCGCAAAGGGTGAATTCGCCTTCTGAGGTCTACACAGCTGGTCAGGGCCGATTCAAACCGGCTCTGCCTGACTGGAAAACTCTGCCTTCGGGGCGGGTCAGAGAATGTGTTCTGAGCAGATAGATGCATGGCTGCCAGCAGGGGCGGGGCTCACTGGGCCCCACGTGGCCATGCAGGCCACCGTGGACCTGGGTGTCCCACAGAGACCTCCCGACGCAGCCTGCCCACTACCCAGGGCCCGTGGGGAGTACCTGCTGGCCGCAGCAGCTGGCCCTGCAGATGTAGCAGAAGAACTGGGGGGCCTTCTCGGAGGGCGTGCTGGCAGCAGCGGGGGTGGTGGAGGTCGAGTCGCTGGAACGTGGCCCGGGTGCGACAGATACAGTGCTAAAGGCCCGGCTGTCGCTGCTCTGCAGGATGGTGACCTTCAGGGAGCCCCCAGCACCCCACACCTGCACCAGGAGCAGAAGCAGAGCTACCACCAGCTGGGTGCTTATGGTGAGCCAGCCCCAGTACCAAATACCTATAAGCATTGTCTCCTCGGGCCCGACGGCCCACTTTACAGATGGGGAAGCTGAGGCTCTGAGCTCTTAGATGGTTGCCCAAGCTCACACAGGTAGAAGGCACTACAGTCAGGATTCAAACCCAGGGCCACCTAAATCTAAAGCCCACCCACAACAGATGGAGAAACTGGGACACAACGATGGGAGTGAGTGTGGCCATAATCCACTCTGGTGCAGAAACGGGACCCCAACCCGCAGCACAGGCTGCCACTCTTCTCTCCGAAGAGCAGCATCACCCACGTGGGGGCTCTGGGGGCTCTATCTGGGACGAGCGGGCTGGAAGGGACTCTCGTCACCTAAGCACCTGCGGATCTTCAGAGCAAAGGCATGTGAAGGCAACACAGCAGCATGACAGTTTGATGGAACACCGTCAACACTCTGTGCTGCCCACAGCCCAGGTGGAGGGCTGTGATCACATGCCCCGGGGGCGGGGGGGGGGGACACGAGGGGGCCCTGAGCGGGGCTGGGACAGAAAGAAGCCCTCCACCCGCTGGGCACTGTGGTCCTCACGCTGCCACATTAGCGTCTCTACCCACCCTGAGCATCTCTCTCGCTCTCTTTTCACATTCTCCCACATCCAGGCCACTAGTCAGCTCCTCCGGGCTCTCCTCCACGCTGACCTGGGCGCCCACTGGCTCTGGGGAGGCCTCCTCCAGGCCTGGAACGACAGATGTGCTGTTTCCCAGGGCCCGCCTCCCACCTGACCCAGAGAGACCTGGGCCAAAGGGCCGCCTGCTGTGCTCACAGCCAAGGCCTTGAAGCCTCTGGTGTGATGTTCCCAAGCCCGATTCTAGGTCCACCCCTTGGTGCCAGGCAGTGCTCAGTCAGGGCTGGACAGGGCCAGGGGAGGAAAGGGGGTTGGGCAGAGCTGTCTCATCACCGGGCCAGCTGGGAATTGGCGCTCACTTACCTGCTCCAGCTTCTACCGTGCTGGGTGGTGTCTGCAGCACGGGAGAATGAACCAGAACGGGTGCTTGCTCCGATGCCAGCACCTGTGGCTGGGTCTGAGCCTGCCCCTGGGCCTGGTCCGAGGGCGGCACTGGCAACTGCACTGGAGGTTGCTCCGGCGGCTCCTCCGGTGTCTGGACCTTTGCCTGTGTTCCTGCCTGGGCCTGGGGATACGTCTGCGTCTGTGCCTGCTTCTGCAGCTGCGACTGCGGCTGCACCTGCCAAGGGGGCTGTAATTGTGCCTGCGGCTGCACCTGCTTCTGTGGCTCAGCCTCCTCCTGCAGCTTTGGCGGTACCTGCTGCGGCACTAAATGCTCTGGCGAGGTCTGTGTCTGTGCCTGCTTCTGCAGCTTTGGCGGCACCTGGGCATCCACTGGTGGCACCTGCAGCTGAGTCTGTGGCTGCACCTGGGTCTGTGGCTGCACCTGGGCTTGCATCTGCAGAACCCGTGGCTGGAAGCGTGGCAGTACTCGGGCCTCCAGTGGCTCCGGCAGCAGCTCCGGTGTCTGCGTCTGCTTTGGTGCTGTCATCCGGGCCTGTGGCTGGACCTTTGCCTGCAGCTGCCCTGAGGGTCCCTTCTCTGTGGGCTCCTCTGAGCTAGGAAGGACCAAAAGGAGATCAAACTCATGTCTTCCAGATGGCCCGAAGGGGATCCCGAGAAAGGCCAAGACCCAGATTCCGATCCTCGCTCTACCACGTTCCAGCTGGGCGTTTGGGCAAGGTCCCCTCGGCTCTCAGGGCCCCAGTTTCCCCTAAATAAACTGGCAGGATCCTTTGCTCTCCCCACCCCCCCACAATTTGCTACCATAAATCCAAGGCTACCTGCTCTGTGCCCACCCTGAGGTCCAAGGTGCACATGCACACACCTTCACACCTTCACCCCTCCAACCTGGCCACCTCATCTGCCTGCAGGTGGCTCAGTCACAGCGAAGACACCCGAGTCTGCCTGGCCTGGGGCCTTCCCAGGTGAGGTGCAGAATTAGGTTTGACCTTCCTCCAAGCCAGAGGCCAAGGCCCTTCCCTGGCTCCAGCTCCCCTGATGGTCCTGGCCCCACCTACACCCACCCTGTGCCTTTGCAGAAATGAGAATGAAGCAGGGATCCAGCATCAGTTACCTCTTTGACCTTTTAGCTGGAGGCTCAGCTGCCTCACAGGACTCTGGCTCAGGTGCTGAAGTGTGTTTCTCCTTAGCAAAGTCATCTGGGCCGGGAGGAGAGGCGTGGTCTCGAACGAAGGGCAGATGAGGGACTGCCAGGGACAGGTTAGGCACAAACAATCTTGGGGAGATAGGGCCTGGGCTCACCCCCCACCAAGATCCCCGCCTTTCAGGTCTGCCTCCATTGCCAACCCTTCACCCACCTGCCCCACCCCACATCCCCTCCAAAGGACCAGCAGCCTCCCTCACCTGGTGTGTCCGCTCGGGGCTCTGCGGCTTCCTCAGACCCCTCTGTGGGGTCTGCCTTGTCTTCCACAGGCGTCGTCTGAGAAGAAGAATCCTGCTGCCTTTCAGAAACCGTTCCTGCCCTCCACCACCCGCCCTTGTGAATGTGCTCCTGCCCAAGAGCGGCTGCCACAGCCCCCAGGACATGAAGGGGCCTGGGAACCTCAGGTGGGCCTGGCCCCAGAGCTGCCAAGAGATGCTCTTAAACGCCCCAGGAATCATGTCCAGGAGTTCCATCCAGTTGCCTGACAGTTAAGTAAACCCAGCTTTGGGGCACACAAGCCCCCTCCTGGCCACCGAGCTGTCTCCTGACACCTCTTCTCCACGAAGCAGCCAGAGGGACCCTTCTCAAATGCCAGCCTGGTCATGTCTCTTGTTTCGACCAGGCGGGAACCCTCCTGTGACTTCTCCTAGGCCTGGAGTGCCCCTCTTTCACCGGAGCCTGATACCACCTTCCCTCCCTCCTACACGAAATGACCTCTGCCCCACACCCACCCTCCAGCCTCAGCTCTCGCCCCTCCCCCTCCCCCTCTACATCCACACTGGTCTTCTCTCTGGTTCCCCAAAGCCCCAGCCAGGTCTTCACCTAGAGCCTCAAAGGTACTTCTTGCAGGAAGCCTTCCTGATGCCATAGTAGGTCCAGACTCCTAGCACAGGTCCCCAGAGGGCCTTGGGCTTCCCCACTGTGGTGCTTAGTGAATTGGTGGGAACATTATTTGCATTAACGTCTTACCCTCCTTCCCAGAATAAGATCTCCAGGAGGGCCAGACCACTGAGTGCCCTACAGGGACTTACAGATGTTTGCTAAATAAATGCATGGCTCCAGCTGTTTCCAGCCCCACCCCCCAGGAAGCCCAGGAGTAGCCCCCCTCCCTCCTGCTAGTAAGCCCAAGAAACCAGTAATGAGCTGGACCGTGCACCGCATGAGAACTGCTTGCCCTTCAGAAAATGGCCAGCTCTCACCCTGCACAGCACAGGCACTGGCCTTCCAGTCAGGAGGCTCAGCTCAGGGTCCGTCTGGACAGCTGTGCAACCCAGAGCAACCTCCACCCCACTCTGTGCCTCAGTTTTCCCATATGTAAAAAGAGGGGGGTGACCGGCTGGTGTGGCTCAGTGGATTGAGTGCCAGCCTGCAAACCGAAAGGTCACTGGTTCGATTCCCAGTCAGGGCACATGCCTGGACTGGGGACCAGGTCCCCAGTTGGGGGCATGTGAGAAGCAACCAATCGATGATGTATCTCTCACACATCGATGCTTCTCTCCCTCTTTCTCCCTCCCTTCCCCCTCTCTGAAAATAAAATCTTTAACAATAAACAAATAAAATAAAATGGGGGGCGGTTAGTCATAGACAAGACCATGTGAGGAAAGGCCCACTGGAAGGTCAGAGGCCACAACCCCTCTCTGGGGGGTGACGCCTCACCTCCCGGTGGGGGCTGCCCCAGAGCAGGCAGGAAGCAGGGTACTGCCCCTACGCCAGGATGCTCTGAGGAGCGTGGTGCGTGTGAGGAGCTGCTGGGACGTCCGGGGACAGGACGGGCTCCGGGAGGACGCTATTCGCTTTGCAAGTTCCTTTAGTCCCTGCGATCATGTCAGGGGGCCCTTCCCTCTGATGCTTTTGCCGGCTGCCGAACGCTGGGAGGGCCGGGGTCGGGGCTCAGAACGTCAGACAGCAACACTGCCGAGTTCAGGACTTACCATTGTTCCACCCCAGGGACCCTCCTTTCACACTGGTCTCCAAGTTTTAGCCTGCGATACGTTTCCTCTTTACATAACTGAGAAGAGGCTGATCCACTGAGAGCTAGCCCCGACAGGAGCCATCAGCCACGCGTGGGTGGCTTTTGAGCACTGGAAATGTGGCAAGCTGAGATTTCAATACGCATCAGATTTTAAAGGCTTTGTACGTACACAGAAAAAGGAATGTAAGATGCCCCATTCACTTTTTATATTGATTAAATATTGGAGTGGCAATTTTGAATATATTAGGCTAAATAAAATATATGAGCAAAATTAATTCCCCCTGTTTCATCTCGCTTGGTGAATGCGATTACTAGAAAAATTAAATTGCATGTATGGCTGCATTTTACTTCCACTGGGCAGTCCATTTTGTTGCTGTTGTTTCTAATTGTTACCCGAGGACATGCTTATGGATTTTAGAGAGAAGGCAAGGGCCCTGGCTGGTGTGGCTCAGTGGATTGAGCGCCGGCCTGCAAACCAAAGGGTTGCTGGTTCGATTCCCAGTCAGGGCACATGCCTGGGTGGTGGGCCAGGTCCCCGGTTGGGGGTGTGTGAGAGGCAATCACACATTGATATTTCTCTCTCCCTCTCTCCCTCCCTTCCCCTCTCTAAAAAGAAATAAATAAAATCTTTAACAAAAAAAAGAGAGAGAGAGGGCAAGGGAGGGAGAGAGAGGGAGAGAAACATTGATGGGCTGCCTCTTGTATAGGCATAGGCTCCAACCAGGGTTCGAACACACAACCCAGGCATGTGTCCTGACTGGGAATCGAACCGGGAATCGAACCGCAACCTCTTGGTTTACGGGATGATGTTCCAACCAAATTAGCCACACCAGCCACCTGATTTTAAGAAGAACTGTCAGAGTACACCTAAAACTAATATAGTGTTATATGTCAATTATCCCTCACACTTTTCAAAAACAGAAATTTTAGGTAAATAGTAACAGTGGTAGTGTTTGGACACAGCAAGGATCGCATCGGATCGCACCAGGGGTTCGGGAATATTTGAAGTTTGGGAAACACGATGCAGGTCCAATCCACCTCCTGCTCTTTTCACAGATGAAGAAACTGAGGCCCGAAGAGGGGCGCGACCTGCCCGAGGGCCCGGTGTGAGCCAGAGTTGAGGGGCTGGGTTGGTACCCAGGCCAGCCCTCTCCCATCCCCACCTGCTCCGCCCCAGCCACCACTCACCTTGTGATCGGGGGTAGTGGAGGGGGGTGTCCGGGCCTGTTTGGGGGGGGTCCGCCCTGAAAGCATGATCTTGGATGGGTTTATGGGGACCCTGACAGGAGGGGGGCCCAGCAGGGACTGCTGAGTGGCCTGAGGAAAGAACTGCTGGAGATTTGGGGTAGCCAGCTGTGGGGGTGTGAGGCTGGGGGCTGTCAGGTTCGGGGTTGCCAGGTTGTAGCTGCGAAGGTTACCTGTGGGCAAGAAGATGGGAGAAGAGGGATTATAACTAGGGTTGGGTGATAGAGGCCAGGGTCAGGGGTCAGGCCCCCAAAGCACCATGGGAACATGACAGATAATTTCAAAAGGGACTCTTCCCACCCCAGGTCAGCCAATGGGGAGAAATGACAGCTGAGAGCCCAGTCCCACTTTGGGCATCGGTGGGGAGGGGCTTTAGGGATGGTTTTCTGCTGTAGTAGGTGAGGCATCTCTCCAGATGCCTCCCTGGCCGGTGCCCCAGCAACACTGCTCACCCGCGGGCACGCTCTGGGGTGCTCCTTCCAGTGTGTGAAACATCCAGCACAGGGCCCACAGGGGGAACCAGCAAGATGACTGGTCCCTGGGACAATAAGACCCTCTCCCAGCCCCTCCAGCTACCCTGGGAACTGGGCACTTGGTAAGCGCTTCCCAGGTGCGGCTGACCAGCTGCCCAATTGCTTTCCCTACTTCCCACTGCCCAGCGCCCACGGGAAACTCCTTAGGGCCGGGCGCCTCATCGGACGCGGGAACCCAGTGCTTGCAAAGTGTTTGAACCATAAAAGCCAGTTCAAATTCTTGCGCCAAGGCTGGGCTGAGAAGCACAAGCGGTCAGGGTAGGGGTCAGATGTGCTGTGAGAGCCGGCTCAAATCCACACCCCACGGTACAAGCTCTGGACCTGAGCAGGTCAGTCCCCGCTTCGTAGGCTCAGTCCCTCATCCGGAACATGGGGTGATGCAGTGTTTAACCCGCAGCGCTTCACGAGGATTCAGTGAGACGCACAAGTGGGCCTCGCGTATAGCGAGTGTCCGGTTAACATGAACTCATCATGACAAATGCGTGCAGAGAGAGCACGCCAACCAGCTCTCACAATGGGATGAAAGATGGCGCACTCCAAAAGAAAAATGACAAAGGACATGGACAAGTCACAAAAAGAAATGCAAAAGCTTAACAGACAATTATAAGATGTTAAACTGCACTAGCACTCCAAGAAAATGAACTGAAACATGGAGGATACAGCTTTTGTTTGCCAACCGAATTAGTGAGTTATATGCATATATACATATATATATAAAAAAAGCACATAATACCCAATGTTGCTGTGGGCATGGTGAGACCGGCACTGTCATACGTAGCTGGTGACATTGCAAACTGGTCCAGTCCTTTGGGAAAGCAATTCGGCAACACTTACCAAGGGCCGCGAGACAGCCACCCCCCGACCCAGCCATCCTACTCTTGGAATTCATTCTAAGAAAATAGCCTCAAACATGATAGTCACCCTGGTGTTATTTAAAACAGAAAAAAAAAAAAACTGAGGAGGTTTAGGTAAAGAAGGGCACATTCTGTCCAGTGGCACATTAAACAGCTGCTAAAGAATAATCCTTATAGAGACCGTCAAACTATACGATAAATAATCATGCCCTTCTACTCAGTGGAAAAGGAATAAGATACAGCCTTCCACTGACATCAAGAACCACAATCAAATACAAACCCCCGGGGTGGTGGCCAGAAAAGAATGGGAGGCAATACGCTGAGACCTTGGCAGGTGCGTCTTTTCCTCAGGAGGTGAGTGAATCTATATACGATTATTCTGGGGGGGCTTATCCTCTTTCTAAAATATTCTGTTCACCTGTCTTTGAAGAGTGTAACTTTTAAAATGGAAAAAAAGGGGCGGGAATATGTATGTATACGTTGTGGGTCCCTGCGTGTGATTTTATCTCTCCACCCATCTGTCTGCCATTTCTTTTATTGTTGTTGAATTTTCATTGAATTTATTGGGGTGACATTGGTTAATAAAGTCACATGGGTTTCAGGTGCACAATTTTATCTGTCATTTCTAAGTCAGCTCCCAGGGCCATCCATGGGTGTGTGGCCCTGGCAGGGCGAAAGGGCGACAACTGTCACATCCGTGGTGAGATCTGGGCTCTCACTCTCCCTCCAAACAACACCTGTTTGCTGTGCGGCCTTGGGCACATGACCCCGCTCTGGGCCTCAGTTTTTTCATCTGTAAAATGGGGTCATGAGTGTACCTTCCTTTAGGGATGTCAGCAGAGTCAAGGACTTGGGTTTGTGGAGGCCTCAGCACAGTGCCCAGCCCAGCAAGTCACCCCTACCCTGTGGGAGGGGCTGGGTCCGAACATGAGCTGGCCCTGGGGCCCTGGACCCCTGAATTACTGCCGCAGGGGCTGGGGTATCTTGGAAAGTATCAGGAGCAGCATCTTGGAAGGAAGAGCTGAGAGACTGCTCTCCACATGGGGAAACTAAGGCAAGGGCAGAGGCCTGACGCACAGGGCTAGAGACATCCCCTCAGAGATCCAGGGGGCCAGGAGGCCCAGGCTTTGGTCTAGCTCAGCCACTGCTGGTGCTGTGTGACCCAGGGCAAATGACTTTCCTTCTCTGGACCTCAGCTTCCTCATCTGCCCCATGGCATGGGGAGGTGGATGGTCAAAACAGATCTTTCCATCCAGTGCTTCATCTAATCTGAATGTCATTGAAGTGTGCCGAGTGCTGTGCACTGAGCCAGCACCACGGCCAAGGGCACATGTCTGGGATCGGATAGACCTGCAGGCCACTGAGCAACTTAGGGACTGGCACCTCCTGGAGCCTCTTCTGTAAACTAGGACGCTGACAGTGGCTCCCTCTCAGGGTTACTGTGTGGATCTGCTGAGATTCAATGCGACGGGGCTGCTGGGAAGCTGCCACGAAGACGGAATGAGAAGGGCCTGTGGCCGTACCTTGTAACTGCTGCAGAAGCAAAGCTCTCTGAAGCACACAGCCATTGAGGAGGGAGGCTGAGTTGGCGCCCTGGAGATTCAGAAGCTGCTGCTGCGGCTGCTGCTGGGGGAGCCCCCTGTGTGTTGAGAGCGGTTGTCAGAGGGTTACTGGGAGAGTCAGACCCACCCTCTTTCCTGAGACCCCTCACTTCCATTCTCTGCCCCCCTTGGGGCATGCCCCTGGGAGTAAGGGCTGGGAAGGGGGGTCTCCAAGGCATGGACCTGAGTGGCAAGGCTGGAACCGGCCAACCCCGTCCATGAAGGGGTGCGGGGAAGTCACCTGCTCATGGCCACGGGCAGTGAGGCCTGCGGTGGGGACTGCTGGAGCAGCTGCTGGAGCTGCAGCAGCTGCTGCTGCTGTTGCAGGTGCTGTTGGAGCTGCTGCTGCTGGAGCTGGTTGAACATGGTGGCTGGGAAGGAAGGGGAGTAAGGCTGGGCTCCCCACCAAGGGCCCGGCCACTCGCCTCCCGTCCTCGGTTTCCCACCCCAAATGCCGGGGCCTCAAATACTGCTAGCTGAGCTCTACGCTCCCCATCTACCCAGAGCAGGCCACGTTTCCTCCCCACCCCATCATTACGCCCCCAAGTCTGACAGCAGCAAGAGGGGTCAATCGCCCTCCGCCAATTCTCCCCAAATCCTGCCGACCGTCCCTCCTTCTGAGGCCCAACCAACCCCGCCCTCCACCTCTCCAATTCTCAAGGATCCATCCTTCCAAGGGGAGCATCCGACCCCAATACACCTCCCCCTGCAGCCTGTCTCTGAGCGACCGTTCACGAATTCCAGCCCTCCCTACTCACAGCCCCCTTTGATACTCCCACCCTCTCCCCTGTGCCTATTTGGTGTCAATAATAGCAGCACCCCCACCCCAGTCGTCAGCCTTCCACTCTCGCCATGAACAAAGTAGAAGGTAGGCTCCCCGCTCGGCCCTGCCCCCCACCCCACCCGACCATTCAGCTAACCCTCCCTAGGCAGATACAGCAGTGTTGCACATCGCCTCCAGTAACCCCGCTGCCCGCGAGGCCCGCAGCTTCCATTCTAGCGTCCCCTAAGCCTTCCGTCCCCGCAGGCGTCCTCGGCCCGCGCACCTCGCCTCTCAGTACGGCTTCGGCCGCGGGAACTGCACAGCCTCCTTCTCGCACACCCTCCGTCGTCGCGTCGCCCCCAGGGGCAGAGCGGGCCGTGCGCGAGCCCAGATGCTCCGGCTCCGCGCTCCGGGGTTCCGGGGCTCCGGGGCTCCGGGACTCCCGGGCTCCCGAGGCTCCACCTGGGCCTGTCCGCTCAGCAGGCAGGTCTGCAGGCCGGGCTGGCCAGCGCCCTCTGGAGGACCGGAGGTTCCGGTGCCGCAGACCGCGCGGCGAGATCCATCACGGCGCACACGTCACGCTGCGGGGGCGGTGCCCGCTCACCTGGTGCGGCGGCGCCTGAGGGCGCGACTCCGGGCTGTGAGGGTGCCCTTGGCAGAGCAGACCCTCGGACCCCGGTCCTCTGCATCAGGAAGGGGCGGCTCTGAGCTCAAGATACGTCTGTCGCCGGGAGGGATCTGTCGTCTGGGAAGGACATCGCGGGTGACTTTGAGGAGGACCGTCCTCAACCGACCTCCCCGCGGCCACCACTGTCCCGCGATACGGAGGGCCCGCGTGGGATTGAGGTGGGAGGGGGCGTGCAGTCAGTCGACCGCTGGGCATTCAGGAACCGAGACCCGGCGAGACGGCGAACCGCGCAACCTGGCAAAAGAATGTGCCCCCCCAAAAAAGTGGGGAGGTCCATTTCAAAGTTTTTTGTTGCCGATCTGACTTAGCAGCGGGTGAGGAGGCCTGAGTTTAAGGATAAAAAACGACACTCATCCGGACCCTGAACCGGTCCTGCTTGGAAAGTCCGTTTAATTATGACTCTGTCCTGCATCCCGACGACCCTCTCCTCCGTCCTTACACGGAGTCACTGAGCCAAACAGTCCGTGGTTACCAAATAGCAATCCCTGTTCCTTTGCTGTTGCTCAGGGCCGTCTGTAACAGTTAACAGCTCTGGGCAATTCGCTCCCTTTACATTAAGCGCCGACTGTGTGTGGGTGGGGCGCACGGTGGCGCTAGGGACGCGCAGACCCGAGGCGGACCCTGCGTGTTCCGGCAGCGGAAATTCCTATGTCCAGCAAACTGCAGTCATGTGACAGGTGCTGCCCTAAAGATCAGGACCCGCTCTACTGCAATCCCGCGGGGGTGGGGGGAGGTTAGGGGCGGAGGCAGCACAGGTGCCTAACTCCGCCTGGATTTAGAGGCGCGAAAGGAGCTCAGGGTCCGCCACCGGACAATCTAGGGTCAGGGGAAGGTCACGCCTTTGGGTGAAAGGGCAACCTGGATAATGGTGGCTTTGAAGATTGGCCTGAGAAGTTGGGCTTTGTCTCTGAAGGGCAGATAGCGCTAGGGGAGGTTGCAACAGCATCACCTAGTCCCCGATTATACAATTCATTGGGGTGAGCACCAAGACAGGCAGTGAGCAGGGAAAGGAGAGCCAAGTCAAGGTCGCCCAGGCTTCCACTCAGGTCCAAGGTCGGATCTGGGTGCTAGCGTTGAAGTCTGGGCTTGAATCGGGGCTCTACTGACTGCCTTCTGCCTAGGCGACCCTGGCCCGCTGGGGGAGTCCTCTCTGAGCCCGTTCCTTCACCTATGAAATGGATGTCCCCACGCAGGGGGTGTGAGGGTGGCATTACATAATGTTTAGCACTGGCACCTGTCATTGATGAACCTAGCAAACTGCCAAAGTTAAAAAAAAAAAACACTAAAAATAATGTTCATGCTGGCGAAGGTAGGGAAAGCAGCACCGACTTCCCTGTGTCCTGCTTTCTGGACAGCAATTGGCAAATTCTCCCCCTTGACTTGGTAACTGCACTCGTAGTAATCCAGCTCAAGAAAATAATAGAAAGAGGAGTTTTAAAAGCCAGCAGGTGATTTATAAAAACATTATAATAGCTGTCTGGAAAATAATCAACTTTGAGGGAACACCTAAATAAATCATGGCAGCTGCTTCTAAGGAATGGCACACAGCCACAGACACTGAGTTGCCGAAGGACACTGAAACACTCACAATACGATGATATGAAGTGAACTCAGCAGCTTACGAAGCTGCATGTACATGATGATCCCGGTTTCAGAAAGAGTAAATAGATGTGTGTAGTGGGCTTGTGTGTGGGGGGGAGTCACTTTCTCTACTTTTTTGCTAATACGATTGGTTTGAATGACTTTCTCATGGGGAGAGAGCGAACATTTTTTTTAAATGCTGGCCTTGGTTTCCTCCTTGAAGACAGGACAAGACAGTGGAGAGGAACAATCCGAGGACACGCCGGGGCTAGACTCATGTCAATTACTTTTTATCCACCCCTGGCAGGCAAAGTCCCCCATGGAACATTTTGGGGGAAGAAGAGGAGTCCCATCCCTGCGCATGCCAAATGAAGTCTGAGGCTGTAGCCTCAGTCCGAAAACTCTGCCTCGCCTCTGACTTGAGATGCATCTTTATCAGGAAGTAAACTCTTAAGCTTATGCGGATCTCCATCCAGACCTATTCTGCTTCAGCAATCTACCTGTGTCTTCCCATGACGATGTCACATAGTGTGACTATTATAGTTTTGGGATATGTTTTAATGCCTGACGACACGAGCTCCTGACATTATGCTTTATAAAAAATGTCCTGCCAATTCCCATTCTTGTCAATTTTTTCAGGTAAATTATAGAATGATTGTTTCAAATCTTCTCCGTACCCTTCCCCCACCAAAATCCCATTAGAATTTCTTCTGGTGTCACGTGAAATGTGTTTAAATTGGAGACAAACTGACACCTTTACCCCGAGTTTTTAGTTTAAGGATGAGGTGAATGAATGTCTCCATTCACTCAAGCCTTGCATTACTTTAGGGTTTTGCAGGTTTCTTGATCTAGCACCTAGACGGATGGTGGCTTTTGTCACTATTTTCCCACTTTCTAACCAGCTGTTGATTAGGGTGTCTTTATCTTGTAACCAGCCACCTCCTTACCTGGCATTATATCTGCCCTCAGTAATGTCATGTGCCCCTGGATGGCAGAAAGCAGCTGTTGAGTTGTTCCCGTGTCCTTGAGACCCAGCTCAGAGCTCTTCCCATCACCACTGCCCGGGGGTGCCTGGGGTCGCACCTGGGGAAGGTCAATTAAATGAGTGAGTGGAGGAATGAGTGAATGGTCCCGAGATGCAGTATCCTCCCTCCATCCTCGGGCTGGTATTACCCTAGCAGCTCTTCCCTCCTCGACATCTATACCCATCACTGCATGGCCCCTTTGAGGCCGCCAGCACAGCACAGGGACACAGGCAGCAGAATGAGCCCACGAGCAGACACCTAGCTCAGAAACCCTGGGAACAGGCTGTGCTCAGGGACAGCCGCAGGAAAGACAAGAGACAGAGAAAAATGTCAGACCATATGCTTACCATGTGGCCTCACCAGTAGCTGTCGCCCACTGTGCCTTTACCTGTAACTAAACGTGGGAAGGGAGACAGAGAACAGAGGTGGGGGTGGTGGGGTGGGCGTTGCTGCCACCCCTCCCTTCCAGAGGGACCTGGGGCAGGGCCCCTCCTGACCTAGGACCTCGGTGTGGGCATCTCTGCTAACCATGACTGACCTGTGGGTAGGTTGCAGGCTCTTCCCCCTCCCTTCCCCTCACCGGGTCCAGTCATGGTGGCTGCCTTCTGTCCCCAGAGGAACCAAATTTCCCTTGCAATGCTCTCCCTCGCCTGTCACTCCTCACCAGGCCACTTCCTGCCCCGTCTTCCCAGCTCATTGCAAACACCAGGAGGCCTGCACTGGTTGCTGGATATGTCCTCCAAGCCCTCTGTCCACAGAGGGACAACCTGGGCAACCTGGGGCTCCCTGGGCCTGGAATTCCCACAAGCTCAGCCAGCCAGGGGCTGCGCTGGCCCCGAGTCCAGGCCTCCAGACCCCGCTCTGTGTCTTCCACAAATCCTGGTGTACGTACGATCCTTTGTCCTTCCCATCAAGAGGTGACACCCCCTGCTACTTCCACACAGCTGCAGTTTCCTCAGACAGCACAATGGTGATAATGATAATGATTATAATCACATCATAGCTCTAATCATTCAGGTTCCGGGCACGAGTCTCCTGTTTTACCTCATTACTACTACATCACTGAACCCTCCTGCGCAGCCCCGTGAGTTCGGTGATATTATTAGCCCCTATTTACCCGGGGAGAAACTGTGGGTCAGGACTGTGACTTGCCCAAGGTTTTTGGTTTAGAAAGTGGCAGAGGTGGGATTTGAACACCAGGCAGGCCAGCTTCTGTGCTGCGCTCTTGACCCACATGCACCTAACAAGGGCCCCTGCCTTGTTCTGGGCCCACGGGAAGCTCCTCACTGTAAGACAGGGCAGGGCAAGCGCAGATGCCTGGACAACCAGGGACCAGCAGCCCTGGGGAAATCCTGGTGCTCAGCCTGCAGCCGAGCAGAGGAGGGCGCCGTGCGTGCCCTAGCCCGGTGCAGCTGCTGCCTCAGCTTTGACCTTGCCCCAGACCAGGACAAGTGCCATTATCCTCTGCTTAGCCCGTCTTTCCCCACTGAGTCCACAGGACATGTCCCACATGTCCCACATCTTATTAACCTCTTCATCCCCCTGTGTCTTGCTTGAGGTCCGGCATGAAGTAGCTAGCCGCTGATCAATGCCTGTTGAAGAATAAAGGAACAAACGAACCCAAGGGGCCCAGACCCTCATTAGGCTTACTGACTAAATATAATGGCTTGACCCGGGAGCTGTACAATAAGGCTGCTGTTTAATTCAACACAACCAGTATGTGTTGAGCACCTGCTGTATGCACGACAGAAACCCTATCAGAAGGGCTGGTGTGTGTGTGTGTGTGTGTGTGTGTGTGTGTGTGTGTGTGTTTTAATTTTATTTATTTATTTTTAGAGAGAGGAGAAGGGAAGGAGAAAGAGAGGGAGAGAAATATCAATGTGTGGTTGCCTCTCATGCACCCTCTGCTGGAGGCCTGGCCCACAACCCAGGCATGTGCCCTGACTGGGAATCAAACCAGTGACCCTTTGCTTCACAGCCCATGCTTAGTCCACTGAGCTACACCAGCCAGGGCAGGCTGCTGTTTTACGTGCATTAAAAATATACAGGTTGCTCTTCTGGCCAAGATGGAGGCGTAGGTGGACACACTGTGCTTCTTCTCCCATCCAAAATTAAGGACAACAAATATTTAGAAACAAGAAAACAACCAGATTGATAGAAAATTGAACTGTACGGAAGTCCAACAACCATTCATCCAGACCGGTAAGAGGGGCGGAGTTTCGGCAGGAAAAAGTGGAGGTTCGGACTTGGGAATGCAGGCAGCAGCGGCTGGCAGTTCCCAGGTGCACAGGCGGTAGATGGCGGACCTCGGGCACGGGGGGGCAACTGTGCAGACCCAGTGAGGCCGTGCAAGGTGGCTGGCTGACCAGGTGGTCCCACATTCGCGCACAGATAATCCAGGCGAAGGGGAAGCAGTGGAAGGGACTGGAATCCAAGAGAGAGAGGAGCAAGCGCCATTGTTGCCTCTTGGACCCCGCCCCCACATATAGCGTCACAACTCAGCGACTGGACTGCCCTGCACAGGGGAACACCTAAGGCTCCGCCCCTCACTACGTAACATCCGCGACCAGACTAAAAAACAAACAAACAAACAAACAAAAAATCCCACCAAAAATGGCTCAAACTGGAGATAAATGAAAGCCCCAGAGCCAATTCCTCTAAGCCATGAAGAGATAGCCAACCTATTAGATGTACAGTTCAAAGCCCTGGTGATCAGGATGCTCACAGAATTGGTTGATTTTGCTCACAAATTAGATGAAAAAATGCAGGCTACAATAAGTGAAATGAAGGAAGATGCATGTGGAACCAATAGAAATGGGAGGAAAACTGGGACTCAAATCAATGGAGTGGACCAGAAGGAAGAAACAAACAACCAAACAGAAAACAAAGAAGAAACAAGAATTCAAAAAAATGAGGAGAGGCTTAGGAACCTCCAGGACATCTTTAAACGTCCCAATATCTGAATTATAGGCGTACCAGAAGAGGAAGAGCAACAAGTGGAAAACTTATTTGAACAAATAATAAAGGAGAACTTCCCCAATCTGGCAAAGGAAATAGACTACCAGGAAGTCCAGGAAGCTCAGAGAGTCCCAAAGAAGATGGACCCAAGGAGGAATACGCCAAGGCCCATCGTAATTACATTAGCCAAGATTCAAATGAAGGAGAGAATCCTAGAAGCAGCAAGGGATAAGAAGACAGTCACCTACAAAGGAGTTCCCATCAGACTGTCAGCTGATTTCTCAAAAGGGACCTTACAGGCAAGAAGGGGCTGGAAAGAAGTATTTGAAGTCTTGAAAGGCAGGGACCTACATCCAAAATTGCTCTATCCAGCAAAGCTGTCATTTAGAATGGAAGGGCAGATAAAGTGCCTCTCAGATAAGGTCAAGTTCAAGGAGTTCATCATCACCAAGCCCTTATTGTATGAAATGTTAAAGAGACTTATCTAAGAAAAATAAGGTAAAAAATATGACAATAAAAAGACAGTAAACTCACAGCTATTAACAACCACACTTAAAACAAAAGCAAACAACTAGAATAGGAACGGAAACACAGAAATGGAGATCACATGGAGGGTTAGCAAAAGGGGCATGGGAGGAGGAGAGAGGGGAAAAGGTACAGAGAATAAGTAGCATAGATGGTGGGTAGAAAATAGACAGGGGGAGGGCAAGAATAGTACGGGAAATGTAGAAGCTAAAGAACTTATGACACATGGACATGAACTAAAGGGGGGAATGTGGGTGGGAGGGGGTGTGCAGGGTGGAGGAGAATGATGGGGGAGAAATGGGACAACTGTAATAGCATAATCAATAAAATATATTTAAAAATAAATAAATAAAAATAAAGATAAAAAAATACACAGGTTCCAAGAGCTGGTGTCATGTGGGACAGAAATGTGGAAGCGGGACTCTTACCTGCTCGGTTCACATCTTCACTCCATCACTTCTTGGCTTTGCGACAGTAGATTCTTCCCCACTAACCTCTTTGTGCCTCAGTTTCCTTATCTATCAACAGAAGCTAATTTAAAACTTCTCCATCCCGAGGGCAGAATCTCTCAGCACAGCAACCTGGCAGGGAGGAAATGCCCAGCAAATTTCCTGTCGTTAATCCGCCCAGCACAGTGGGTGGTTAATGGTGCAGCAGCTCCAGAGAGAATGCTCCCTCTTGGGTCCTCAAAGTAGATAGTCAATGCCATTTCTAAGACTCTCAGCTAATTCATTGGCCCTTGGGGCCCCCAGCTCCTCAGTGCGTGGAGAGAACCATCTGCTATCCTTTGGGCCTCACCAAAATCTGAGGGAAACTGAGGCAGAGGTAGACTTCAGGTTCACTTCCTCTCTGATTCCAGACCTTTGCTTGGGCTAGAATCAACCCACTCTAAAGCCCACAGTGGCATTTCATTCATCCATTCTTCAAGTTCAACCCAACCATTCTGAGCAGACGAAGGAACAAAAAACAGGGCACTGCCAGACCGTGGGAAACTACGCGGCCACGAACAAGGAACACGACCATCCTATCTGTTCTCACAGTGAAAGATGCCCAAGACATATTGGTACTAAAAAGTTGCACATAATAAGATGTACCAGAGCTTCGCTGACTTTGATGTACCCAGGAATCTTCTGGAGCACATGATTCTTATTAAATGCAAGTATGGCCCTGCAGGCCACAGGAGGGGCCTGAGATTCTGCACTTCTGGCAAACTCCAGGTGATGCCCAGGCTGCTGGTCCAGCACTGGTGATACAGCAGTGCAAGAGATACTGTACGATTCCACTTCTATAAACACAACATGAAACAAAACAAATATCTGTGGAAAAGCCAGAGCATAAACACTAAGCTGTAACTAGTGGTTATCTCTAGGTGGGAGGACGACCAGAAGCTTTCAAGTGTTGTGTAAAGTCTGATTTTTCCAATAAGTTTCACCATCCTAATTAGGAAAAACAACCCAGCCATGATGGCAGCCTTGAGGCAGACGTGTGCAAACTGCACCTCTCCCCAGATGAATGGCTCCACTCCGGGCTTCACCTCTGCTCTCCCTGGTTCTCAAAGCATAATCACGGGCTGGCTTGGAGCAGCTGCTCAGGATGTGGGTTGCGTGTCGCTGATGCTCCAGCTGTCGGGAGGGCTGTCCTCTTTGGCATCCTCCAAGCAGCGGTTCAGTGAGAGTCTCCTGAGCGCCAGGCCAGGGCCGTGCCCTTCACAGGCTTTCAGACCGATCATTATCCCCATTACCCAGGTTAGATAACTGAGGCTTAGCGATGTGGAGGGACCTGGATCCCACAGCTTGTCTAAGGCCCAGGCCAGTCTCCTGGGATAGCGCCTGCCCATTCCCTTCTGCCTGCCTGGAAAATTCCTCCGCTACACGTCCCCATGTGTCACTCTCACTTCTTTCAGGTCTCTGCGCAAAGGTTTCCCTTGCCAGAGCCCTCCTCTGACCGTTACGATCACACGAGAGCAACACTCCCCGTGCTCCCAACCTTGCCCTGCTTTCTTGCTTCCCAAGGGACTCATCACCATGTGATGAAGTCATACTTACTAGCTTATTTGTGCTTTGTTTCTCTTTTTCCACTAGTCAGGAAGGCAGGCACATGTGGGTATGGACTTCCTGTCCATTTTGTTCACTGCTGTATCTCCAGGGTCCAGCATAGTGCCTGGCGCAATAAATATGTATAAAATGGGTGAATAAATGAGAGTTTCTGATTCACAGGTCACTGCTCTCTGCCCATTGTCTCCCCTCCCCGCCCCGTATTCACAGAAAATGACCCCCTGACCCCCAACAGTACAGGGGAGGCTGGCCTCCCTTTCCTAGCCTCTTTTAGGGGACCCAAATTAGGTTCCTGAAACGCGGAGGTGGATAGCCAGGCCTGGGGCTCTATGGGCTCTCTGTGGAAGGGATCATCAACAGGGTATGGCTGCAGGAGTCCTGGATTGGAATGCCGCGGTTTTACCACCACGCTGATGGGTTGGGGCTAAGACTACTGACTATTCTCTAGGACAGAAAGTCCCAACTCTTCCAAGAATGGCCTTCTAAGTGTCAGAGCCTCTGCACTTGCTGTTCATTCGGCCCGGCATGCTCTTCTTCCTGACCAGCCCATGACTGGCTTCTTCTCATTATCTCATTCTTTTCTCAAAAGTTGCCTCCTCGGGACCGCCCCCCACCTTGACTCCTCCCAGGCTAACGTGGACTTTTTTTGCGCCCACACAAGTACCTCTTTTCACACCCTCTTTTTATTTCCTCCATGGCTCTTAGTATAAACTATTTTCGCTTTTACTATTTCATTTATCTGTTTGGTGTTTACTGTCTGTATCTGCCGCCCGGATGTAAGATCGGTGAGGATGGAGAGACCTCGTCTGTCTTGCTCACAGTTGTATCTCCAGTGCCTAGGACAGGTCCTGGTTCCGGGAGGTGCTCAGAAGACTGTGGCCTTGGAGAAGGCCTATCTACTCTCCAAGCCTCAGTTTCCCTATCTGCAAGATGGAGTGAAGCAGCCATAACCACTGTCCGAGAGTCCCGGCACTAGGCGTGAGATCCTCACCCATTCCCAGAAATTACATCTTTGGTGCAGCATCCGCGCGCCGCAGACTCCGCTCGAGCTCCCCGAAACCCGCAGAAAGAAAAAACTGCAATCCCCATAGTGCCGCTGACGGCGCCTGCGCACGGAGGCAGCCCTGCAGCGCCGCGGGCGCCCTCTGGCGGCTGACCGCTGCAGCGCTTCGCTCCGATCCCTGAGGGGCGGGGGGCCCGCGGCGCAGGCAGTCGAAGCGCGCGGCTGCAGCGGCGGAGCCGGAGCCGGGAGCCGGGAGCCGGAGCCGCGGCCGGATCGCAGCCCGCGGGGCCCGCCGCAGCCATGGGCAACCGCGGAATGGAAGATCTCATCCCGCTGGTCAACCGGCTGCAGGACGCCTTCTCCGCCATCGGCCAGAACGCTGACCTCGACCTGCCTCAGATAGCCGTGGTGGGCGGCCAGAGCGCGGGCAAGAGCTCGGTGCTGGAGAATTTCGTAGGCAGGTAGGAGCAGCGCGCCCCGGAGCGCGGACTTCCCCGCCTGAGTCCCCTGGGCTTCCGCCCCCGGCCCCGACGGCGCTGCGACCTCGCAGCCCTTAGCGCTGCACCCGCGGACCGCGGCCCCCTACGCCGCCTCCAGCCCGAGGAAGGGCGGCCCTCCTCCTTCATGAGAGCCCCTCAGGGGCGCAGCGTCCCCAGTTTGTCCGAAAACGGCGTCAGGCCACCGGCCACGGTATCACGCCCC
Source organism: Glossophaga mutica (assembly GCA_039655065.1). Lineage (NCBI taxonomy): Eukaryota > Metazoa > Chordata > Mammalia > Chiroptera > Phyllostomidae > Glossophaga > Glossophaga mutica. The sequence goes on from CM077305.1 coordinate 213,370,737, forward strand.
CCTCCTCCACCCCATCCTTTAGGGAAGACAGCGCTCTGCCAGGAGACCCTCGCGCGGGGTTGCCTACCTCCCACCCCCCACATGAGCACCGAGGGGCCTGCATTACTCAGCGCCTGCCTTCGACTCCGCCAGTCCCCCGGAGGGGCAGCACCCCCGGGGCAGTGCTCTACGGAGGACACCCCTAGGCTCTACGGAGGACAGCTCCCTCCCGCCATGGGAATTCCTGGACGGCGGCAGGGGACACCCCCCACAGCCCCAGGGAGAGGACAGAGCCCGTGGGCCTCGAGGACCAGGCGCAGCCTCCCTCCCTCGCACACACACACCTCTGCGGCTCCGCCGCCATCCGTGCGCAGCGCCGCGGTTAGGGGGAGGCGCAGGCTGCAGGATGAGGAAGGGAAGGGGGGTGGGGGAACGCCGCCCCTGAGCCTTTTCTGACGAGCCGGCCCTTTGCTCCGCCGCGGCCCCGGGGTGGAGGGCGCCTGTCAACGTCGTTCTCCCCTTGGCCTGACAGAGGGATCGTAATGGAGGGAGAAGGCTGTGGAGGGCAAAGATGACTAAGACAGGGAGGCAGGATGGCGGGGAGGGGGGAGCCATTTGCAGAACCTAATCCCCCTCCTGCTTCTGATCCCACAAGGCGCCGGGAAGGCCAGGTGGCCGGGAGTGGGGAGCGACCGCCAAGACGAAAAAGGTCCCGGGTTTGGGGGCCAGCAGGGTCGTGATCCCCGTGCTCCCCCAAGAAAGGGGAGGCAGAGATGGCTTTGGGGGTGCTGAGGAGAGAGAGAGAGAGGATGACGTTCTCCCAGTGCCCGAGAGCTGGATGGGAGCTGGGCAGCCTGAGGGAGGGGCAGGGTGGTGGTGACCTCCCTCCCGACTCTGTCCTCTCCCTCCCTCACCTCTAGAAACCCTAGCTTCCTTCCAGTGACCTTCAGGGCTAAGGAAGAGACTGGCACGTGGGACAGGGAGGCAGAGGGGCAGCGGTTCCGGGGAGAGACATCCCGGGGCCCAGCCAGGTTCGGCTGTGAAGCCTCAGGCCAGTCACTTGCCTTCTCTGAGCCTCAGTTTCCCATCTCTAAAATGGACAGTTGGGCTGGATGGTTGTTTCTGCCTCTTTAATGACCTGGGAAGCCCAGTGCCAACTGTGGGAGGGTGGGCGGGAGAGAAGGGTCCTGACTGGAGCAGTGTGTCCGTGGGATGTTGGAAAGCCACTATGGGGGCGGCCCGTCCATCTGGTCAGCAGAGGGGAGGCCGTCTGTCTCTTGGGGATCGGCTTCCAGAGAGCCCTCCTCCTGTTCACGTGACCCCCAAAGCTGCAGAGACACAGGCACGAGACACACAGATGGGCCCCTTTCCCATGGCCCAGCAGTCGGAGGGAGGGGGTGAGGGGAACCCTGGAGATGACAAAGCCCTGAGGCCTTAGTTCCTTAAATGGCACCCATGGACGCCCAGCACCGCGCAGCGCACAGACCACATCCCTGCCTCTCACCCACAGAATGTCTGCTGGGCGCCTGCTCCGTGCCAGGCAGCGTGCTCTGGGCAGGGGTCTGGCGGGGAAGGACATCTCAGCTACTGTCTGCTGAGCCCTTCCCATGTGCCCGAAACAGCCCCACGAGGCAGGTACCATGGTGCCCACCCTGCAGCGGAAGAAACAAAGACACCGAGGTTAGGTACCTTGCCCAAGGTCACAGCCAGGAAAGCCTACAGGGCCCAGGTTTCCCCATCTGCGGGATGGGGACAGCGCCGACAGCTGCTGCCCTACCTTCCTGAGACAGGGGCGGGGAGCTTCAATGAGTCCAGGGGTGTAAAAGCCCTTTCGTGAACACAGGGAGGGAGGAGCTGGTCGTCAGTTAGGTTTGGGGGGCCCGTGTGTCGGGGAAGACCGGACCGCTGCCCTCTCGGACTTCGCTGTCTAGCAGAGGGAGATGCCAGCGTTTGGCAGCACAGCAGGCCGGCCAGGCCGCAGCTCTCTGCCTGTGGAGCGGTGGGCCCTCTCTCGGCCCTCTGCTCCCCGGTGCCCTCTGATGCTGGCCCTGCAGGAAGAAGCGCCAGGTGTTCAGACGCAGGCCCAGGGTCGAGCAGGTGGAGAACCGAGGTTCGGTGGAGCCCTGGCTGGCCCTGCCTGCTCCCTCGTGGGCTCCTTTACCTCTCCATCTAGGGCTGGGTCCCCAGGCCCTTCTGCATGGTAACAGCAGCTCTGCCCGCTTCCCAGGGGTCATCCCCACCCAGGGAGGGGGAGTGGAAAATGCATCAGAGGAAGCGGAGGCTCCCCGGGGCACCTGGGAGGACGCAGCCATCAGCTCTGCGATGGGGCCGGCCCAGCGGCTGCCCGGGACCCTGCCAGGACTTGTCTGGGTCCATGCTGTTTCTTCACCCCTTTGTACAGAAGGGAGCACTGAGGCTGACGTGTTCAGTTGCTCAGCCGCCATTCATGGAGTGTCCAGAAGGTGTCTGTGCTGGGGGCTCTGTGGTAGAAAAGACAAAGGCTCTGCATCCCAGAGAGGAAACTGAAATCGTGACCTCGGAAGCGCGTACTCGAGGAACACTGGAGAATGTGGTCGATGCTCGGGAGGGGAGAAGGGCCGCTGTCTGCAGGGAGGTCAGAGAAGGGGACAGCATCCGAGATGAGAACTAAGGGCTGAGAAGCCACGTGACTAACCCAGGGGAAGCGTTCCGTGCCGTGGGGACAGCAAATGCAAAGGCCCCGGGCCAGTGGCACAGTTGATGTGTCTGCAGAAGAGAGAGGCGCTGCTGTGGCCGGTGTTCGTCGAGCGCGGCGTCAGGGCGGCAGGCAGGGCCTGGTCTCCGAGGCCCTTACACTGCGGCGAGGAGTTGGGCTTGTCTTCATTATTACCAGAAGCTTTTCAGTAGTGGGGTGACTTGGGGAGGGGGGGAAAGGGGGCAGGAGACAGAGGAGGAGGCCGCTGCGGTGGACCAGTGGGGACGGGCCCCGGACCAGAGTTTAGCAGCGGAGAGGAGAATGGTGGGCTTCGGGACATATTTTGAGGAAGGTCCCCCAAGACTGGCCTGTGGATGGGATGGGGAGGGCGAGGAAAAAGGGATGGAGGACGACTTCCGAGCCACAGACCCTGGCTGGGTGTGGGCGCCATTCCCGGAGTCCGGGGAGCAGGTTTTGGGGGGGGTGGGGTGAGGTCGGGGGTTTGGCTTTGAGCATGTGGAGTCTGAGGCGTGGGGTGGGCAGTGTGAGAATGCACGGCGTCGAGGGCTCAGAGGGATGGCGGGCTGGGGATATAAATTTGGAAGCCATTCTTGTGGAGTAGATGAGATCATCCTGGGGATGCGTGCAGACAGAGGAGTGTGCGTGGGCCCCCGGCACCCGGCATTTCACGAACAGACAGTTGCCTGGGGCCCTAGGCTCCACTTTGTCTGACCCCAGCTGCCTATCCGCTCCCTGCTATGCCCATCCAGAGCCGAAAGTGGGGTGTCCTGGGACAGGCTTCCTGGCTCCGGCGCCCTGGCTGCTCTCACTATGGTCCCCAGGCAGGTGGGAGTGTGGTGGGGGGCTGAGAGCTCCGGCTCCAGAATCAGCCCGGGATTTGTAGCTCAGCTCTGCCACTTTGGGCCCGCTCAGCTATTTCCTCATCTGTAAAATGGGGATAATAAGAGCACTTCCCTCATGGGGTTGTGGTGAGTATTTAAATAGTGCCCACGAAGAGCTCCGGAGGAGGCCTGGCACAGAGGAGGTGCCTGTGCCTGCCTGGGCATAGGTGCTGGCTGGGAGGCGTGGCCAGAGTGAGGATCTTCTGCACCCAGGGTATGGCAGCCTGGGAGGCAAGGTTTGGGGTTTCCTAGTGTCTTTGCTTAACCCTGCTCAGGCTCCCTGCCTCCTACCAATCCCCCTGCCCCTTTCTCCACATTTTCATCCCAGCACAGACTGGCACTGGTCTCTGGCCTCTGAGAGCCCCTCTGGTTGGCCCCAGCCCTTCCCATGGCGGGAAGCTCATACCTACTACTAAGCTCTGTCATTCCCCCTGAAAAGTTTTAGACACCTTCGTGGTCCCATTTCTCAGACTCGAACACTGAGGCCAAAGAGAAATGGGGGAAAACTGAAACGTTGTGGGTAGACAGTCACTGACCAGAGCGGGCAGCGGGAACTGACATCTCCTCGGCACTTGCAGCGCAGCAGGCCCCGAGGACACAGCTCTGCACGAGCTGGACCCATCCCTGCTCTCCTCGGGGGGCTCGCAGCCAAGCAGGACAGACAGACACTAAATCATATCAAGAGCTCTGATGAGTATTTGAGGAAGGGCAGGAGGAGCCTGGTATTGAAGGGAGGGGGTCGTCAGGGGTCCAGAGAAAGCATCTGAGCGTTGACGTCTGGCCCTGAGCAAAAACAGGACTCGGTTAGGCAACGGAGCTACCGCACTCCGGGCACAGGTCGCGCCTGCGCCAAGGCCCAGGGAGCAGAGACCGAAGTGGGACCAGGAAGGCCGGGGAGGTGCTGGTGGCCCTGGGGGGACACCCTGCATGCTCAGAGCGTGCCCCTGCCATATGCTGAGCCTGGCCTATAGCTAGACTGGCGTGCCCAGCGCCGGCCAGGGGGCACATCTTCCCCAAACCCCCGCCCCCTTCAGCGGAGCTGGACGTGAAAGGTGACCCTGGCAGACGACAGATCAGCTTCTGCATCTGATCCTGGCGCCAGGAGAGCTCCCAGGCCTTGGCCGGGGTCAGAGGGTCAGAGCCCCAGGGGATGGGATGCAGGTGAGCAATACAGAGAGACGGAGCAGGAGCCAGGGGTGGAGAAAGCCGGCCACAGGTAGTGCCCTCAGGCGTGGAGCGAGAACAGAAACGGAGGCGCACCTGCCACACGCCTAAATAGTCCGGTGATAAACCGAGCTAAGGAGTTGTTCAGCACAATACATTCTACAGTCTTGACGAATACACCTGCATAACAACCTGGCAGGCTGGTTTGGAATTTTTTTAAAAGATTTAATTTATTTCTTTTTAGAGAAGGGGAGGGAGGGAGAAAGAGAGGGAGAGAAACATCCATGTGTGGTTGCCTCTCACGTGCCCCCCACTGGGGACCTGGCCCGCAACCCAGGTGTGTGCCCTGACTGGGAATCGAACTGACAACCCTTCGGTTTCCAGTCTGGTGCTCAATCCACGGAGCCACCCCAGCCAGGGCTGAATGTTTTTTTTTAACACGTCAGTTATTTAAGTAGGTTCCTCATAAGAAATTTCGAACAGCAGTGAGTGAGGCCGAAGCCCACCGGCGAGAGCGAGCGCAGAGTCGAGGGAGCCCCGGAGCTGAGGGCAGCTGTGACTTTGCGCAGGGTTTGCGAGCCCACGGCTTCCCGACCACCGCGGTGCTGCTCTGCAATCTCGCGTTTCGGTCCAACAGCTTACCGGCCTGGCGTCCGCGCATGCGCAGCTTCTTCCGCAGCATCAGGGAGATATTTGGGGATTTTCACACCGCTGATACCAATTTCGGTGGAGGTGGCGGTGACAGACTTCTGGTGTGCTCCATGCAGAGGAACTTGATTAAGGGACAGAGGTGCAGTCGCAAGTGGCAGCCCACTGCTCGGCTGCTTCAGGAAAACCACCCTCTTGCCTCAGTGAGGACGATGAGGATGGCCCGCCCACTAAAGTGTTTCTGGCCAGGGCTCTTCTGTAGAATAATATCTAGGCGTCTGCGGAGTTTAACCACTCAGGTACCATCGTCCTCGTCACCACCAGTTAGTTGGCTTTGTGACAGTGGCAAGAACTTCCTCCTTCTTTTTCTTCCCAATCCTGGATGTAGCCACTGAAGACATCCCCTTGTGCTCGGCCCTTCGGGGGAACATGCAGCTGACCAGGAATGCCTGCCGGTTCCTTGGGCTAGGCCAGGGTTTCGGCTGCACTGGAGCCTCCCCTTCTGAGGCATCTTGGCCTTGAGGTGACCCTTCTCAACCCTGCCACCGGCATCAGCCTTCCAGGTTTGGGTTTCCTCTCCTTAGTACCCGGCGTCTCAGTGTTTCATCTGCCATCTTGCAGGATGGGAAAAGCTGGTTTGGAAGCCAGAATTTCAGGCTCCTTGGAGCTCTGTGACAGGATATGGCGGCCGTTCCCGTCTCTTGCCCCTCTGTCTGGTGCCACAGGGAGCCTCCTGGGCTCATATGTGGACACCCCAGCCCTCACATCCCAGCTCCACCCAGGACCCCAGAAAGGACCACCCCCTGGCCCCGGGCTTGCCTCCCAGCAGTGAGGACAGCCCACAGGAGGCCTGGCAGGGTGCAGAGGCCCCCGCTGGGCACCTGCCTTGGCCCCTGGGGACCCTTTGCTCTGTGGACTGCATCCCATTTCACTGACGGGGAAACTGAGGTTTGCAGCAGGGAGATAATTTAGTGGTGGAGCCGAGAGTCCTACGTACCAAGCTGCTGGTGACAAGAAATACCCAGACGTAGCTCTGGATTGAAGGGTGGGACGTGTCCAGGAGGCGCTGTCCGGCAGGTAGAGCTGCCACCCACGTGGAGGGGAGCCCAGCGCGTGTGGGCAGGTGAGGGGCACCTGACCCAGTCTCTCTGAGCCTCAGTTTCCTCCCCTTTAAGATGGGGAGACGGGCACACCGGCCTCACATAGCCCTGCAAACATCAGTGTTAAACAGCTTTATCGAGGTATAATTTACATGCCAGAGAACTCACCTGTGCTAGCGCACAGCTCAAGGGTTTGGAGTGTGCTTACAGAGGTGTGCAACCATCGTCACAATCTAATTTTAGGACACGCCTGTCACCCCAAAAGAAACCTCGTGATGAAGCGGATTCGACAGCCCCTGTGGCCTCCCCGGCCAGCAGTCTGCCACCCACCAGCATTTGCCGTGACCATTATTTCCAACGAGCAGGTGTTTGCGGTGGGGACCCCGGGCGTGGGGGGTGATGGTTGCTTTGTGTTTGTAAAACAGTTTCCGTGTTTTCTGAATATTTTTTACTGAACTTATTGGGGTGACATTGGTTAATACAATTATCTGGATTTCAAGGGTACAGTTCTGTAATCCATCATCTGTCTGTTGTATCGCGTGTTCGCCGCCCCAGTCAAGCCCCTTTCCATCACCATTTATTCCCCGTCTGAATATTTTTAAAGGGAGAACATAAGATTTTTTTAAACGTTTTACGAAAGTGTATTCTTAAATGTACAGCGGTCTCCAAGACAACACTTCATTCGAGTTCGTTCTAGCGATAGGGGGCGACAGGTGACAGGACAGGGAATCCAGGTGTTCAAACCGGAATGGAACTGAGCATCACCGTTACTGCCCCAGGCACAAGGGACAGCTCACTTTTTACCGGATTTCTTCCTCCCCCCCTCCGCCCCCCGTGGCCAGGGGGCCCTTCCCCGTGGTCTCCACTTTTAGCTCCTCAAGTGTCTTCGGCTCCTCTTTTTGCTTCTGCTTGGGTGCCTCATCTTGTCCGTCTCCTTGGCCCGCTTCTTGGGCTGCTTCAGGGCCTTCTCGTCACCACCTTCCCCAGACCCTGCCACTGGAAGCCCTGAGATTTTTTAAAGTAAGGGGCAAAAGAGAAATTGATTTCCCTTTTGAAAATATAAAGTCGTCGACACTCAGAAGGAAAGAAGGAGGGAAGGAAGGAGGAAAGAAAGGCAAAGAAGACAGGGAGGAAGGATGGGAAGGTGCAGTAGAAAGAAAGATCATAGACTTCCTTTAGTAGACAAAATAGTTGCTGTGGAGAGAGCCCCAAACTTGGCGTCCAGAGCCCTGGGTACCGCTCCTCCCTTTTTGTGCCTCAGTTTCCACGTCTGGACAAGGCAGGTGATGGTGGGGAAACTGAAGGAGCTCATCTTCAAATCATTTTCTCGGCCATCGGGGGTGCTGGGGGTGCCCAGTACGTGCCAGATCCGTGCTGGGTGCTGGGGATATGGTGGCAAACAGGACCAGCCCAGTCCCTGCTCAGGACAGCAGGACCTCAGGCAGCACTGAAGCCAGGGCTGCCCTGAAATGCTCAAACCTCCGCTGGAAACCCATGGGGTGTGCGATGTGGGCGCGCCTGCGGCCTCCCGGGCAGCAGGGACAGAGAGGGGCTTGTTGCCTGGAGGAGCCTCACCTCCTCCCAACTGTATTTCTTGGCCCACCTACATGCTCGCCTCCGCCCTGGCTGCCTGCTTTAGAGAGCTCTTCAGAGCCCGCCGGGCCCCTTGCCTCCCACTTCCAGGGGCAAGATTTGGCTGGAAATACCCTGGCCCGCCGCCTGCTCTTCGGGCCAGCCCCTGGGAGACCCACCTCCTAGCTGCCTCCCTGCTGTACCGTTTGGTGATGTGGTTGCGCGAGCCCGGCCTGTGTTCTCAGCTTGCTCAACAAGTTCCAGTGATCATAATTTATAATCCTGACAGCAGCCGTTTACCAGGCATTAACTTATACAAGCCCCCAGCAACCCATTTCACTGATGTGGAAACTGAGGTTCAGAGAGGTACGGTCATTTAAGCCACGTAGCTCCTCAGTGGCAGCTCTGACATTCAATGCCAGGCCAGTCTGACATCAGAGCCTGGGAAATAGGAGACTTACAAGGACGAGTACTGCTGGGTACACACAGGACCAGGCATGAAGCTCTCTGACATAATTTGTATTCAACAGGACCTGGAACCAGGGTCCCTGACCTCTGGGCCCGGATCTCAGGCACCAGAGTCGGGGTACCTTTGGTCTACCTCCCCAAACCCCTCTGGGGATGACAGTGACAATTCGGACGGGCAGTGTGCGGCGTTAGGGGGTCCCGAGAGGTGTTTATTTCCTCCTCTCTGTGCATCAGGCTTAAAGGTGCCACTGCATATGGCAAGGCACGGCCCCCCGGGAAACCACCATCTGCCCAGAACGGGTGGGGAGAGCTGGCATGCCACCGTGCATCCCGCCCACACGGCCACCGAGGCTGGTGGGCCCAACACACTTCTCTCTGGGCACCTGTTCTGTCCTCCTTCAGGCTAACCAGAAGTTGGGTGGGTGGTGCAGGGGCGGCACTGGCTGGAGGCTGGATCAGCCCCGAGTCCCCAGCGGGGAGATGACTGGGGGCACTTACAGCGCTGCCAGACAGTGTGTCCGGGCAAAAGGCCGGAGCTGAGGAGCTGCTAGACCTGAGCTACGCTGCCTCCTTTCAGTGTTGCCTGAGCACTACTGTGTGCTGAGCCTGGGCCCTGTGCAGGAATCTGGCCAGGAGAGAGGCAATCACGGTCTGGACGCAGGACCAGCAGGTGCTCCTCTCTGACTGTCCAGGTTGGGGCTGAGGAACAGGCCTCGGGTCCCATCTCAGCCACCTCTCCCACTGCTCCGGCCTCACAGCTCCCTGCCCCTCTCTGGGGGTCTGTGCCGCCCTCTGGACAGTGACAGGGGATGAGACGTTCTCTGAAAGCTTCTCCTCCTCAGTGTCCGTTGTTTCCATCCACCATTTCGTGGTCAGTATCCTCAGCTCTGATTCAGTGCCCAGAGAGGGTGTGGCAGAGGGTTCTTCAGGGTACTGACCCCTTGCTGATAACCCTCCTGGGGAGGAGGCTGCAAACGGGAGGCTGTCTCGGCAGGCCCCCCCGCCAGCCGCTGAGCACCTCCTGGGTACCCAGCACTGACTAAGCTCTTTCCGTGGAAAGGCTCCGTGAATCCTCCCACAGCCACACGAGGTAGTATGTGACACGCGGTTTCAATGATGCTGGTTCACAGCTGAGGACCTGAGACCCAGAGAATGAAGCAACTTGCCTGGGGGCACCAAGCGGGGAATGGCCAAGGTGGAATTCGAACCCAGAGCCTCTGCTCGGCACTTGTTCCTCACCACTAAGCCAGCGATCCTTGAACTTGAAAGGGAACATGAAAATCATATGGGGATTGTGTACGAAATCCAGATTCCCTCCTCCCCTCCCCTGTGCCCCATCCCACAAAATTTGAACCCTGCACGTCTGAGGAATGTGCGTTTTAACAAGCTGCCCAGGGAATTCTGATTCCCTTCGAGAACCTGGGCCGTAGCAGAGATGGGGCCCCTCCCCACCCAGACACCCCCCCCACCCTGGCCCTGCTGGTCTACGAAGGGGCTTGGCTCCCACACGTGGCCCTGCCCTCTAATCTCCTGCTTCCTATAAGCTGCTTGTCCTTTAAGTAGCCCTGGAGAACCAGTGACCTGGGGCAGCTGGCCCAGACCCCTGAGCATCCCCTTCAGCCTGGTCCTGGGCTCCATACACCCTGTGTGTGGCTTTTCTCAGACCTCTCCCCACTGCCAGGGCTGAGGGGCCCATCTGTGATGGGGGAGGCCTCTCAGGGAAGAGCTCTAGGGAAAGTCCATGTCTCTGCGTGGGGGGTTCTCTATGGGGAGTCCCATCCTTCCCAGCCCCTCCTAAAGTTCCCATGGCAACCACTGTTGCCATGGTATTGCTGGGGCAGAGCTAATGGGGAAGAGGGTGGACCCCAGTCCCTCATACTCACCCTAAGCTCTGTAAAAACAGATGTCCTATCTCCACAACGGTGGGAGATCCCAAATACTAGGGAGTCACCTTCCCAAAGGAGTCAGTAAGGGATGGGAGAGATAGAGACAGGAAGCGCCCCCATCCCCCTCCCCCGGTTAATCACCTTCTCTGTGCTGCCTGGCTGTCTCCTTTCCAGCACGTGTCACACTGTGTCGCATTATCTGTTTATTTGTCTGTCTCTCCCACCACACCACGAGCTCCTCTGAGTGGGAACTGTCTGACTCATCATCTCCCATCGCCAGGGCCCAGCACAGGGCTTGGCACAGAGCAGCTGCTCCCAAATATGTCCTAGACAGAATTTAATTGACTTACATAAAAAGCCACGTCTGGCTTCTCGAGTTTAGTGAGCAGCAGGGTTTGACAGGGAAGTTCCCAGGCCCTGGGGTCCCACAGATGCTTGAGTGTGAATCCTAGCCCTGCCATCCCTAACTGGGGGACCTTGGATAAGTCACTGCACCTCTCTCTGAGCCTCAGCTGCCTGATCGGTGAAATGAGGATTTCCATGCCAGAGTGCTGTTTTGAGGACTTGGGGACTCAGTCAACATTTATTAAGGACCTCTTGTGCGCTAAGCCTTGTGCCGGGCACTGGGGTACGGTGGGGGACAGCAGCGTGCAAGCCCTGCCCTCTGAAGTTCACAGTCTTGCAAAAGTGAAAAGTACATGCGCAGCATCTAGAATGATGAGTAAACACAGGATTTCTCATCCCGCTCCTTCCCCACAGAAGTAGCCGACTGCTCCCCAGTAGCCTCTGATCTCCCCAGAGGAGGGGCCGGGTGAGGGCAGGAGATAGAGGAGGCCTCCCCAGGGCTCCAAGAGGAGACCTTGACTCCAGGAACCCAGGACTCCTGTCCCCAACCCTGGCGTGCAGGAGGCTGTGTGTCCAGGTCAGGCTCTGAGCTGGGGCGGGGAGCCCAGGAGACCGGGGTTCTGGCTCTGGCTCTGCCCCAGCCCTGTGTGGCCGTGAGTCCGTCTCCCTCCTTCCTGGGCCCCTATGTGCCTCTCCGTGAGTGAGGTGGCTGAGCAGCTCTTCACGGCCCCTCAAGCTCCAGCCTGCTCCCCTCTTTCCGGGGCCCTGGGGACCCCACGACTATGGGTTCCAACAGCTTGACCCTGGAGAGGCCTCCACCCTCACGCTTGTGCCAGCCTGGGTGGGGCCGTAGGGTGGAGGGCGTGGGGAGGAGAAGAGCTGACGGGACAGAGTGCAGTTGCTCCCCCGAGAGTTAGCCCAAAGGACTGCTGAGGTCGGCATCAGCACAGGCACGTGTCTGCGGTGCGGACATCAGGTCTGGGGGCGGGGGGTGATTGGGGGACCCCTCAGTCCAGTTCTTATAGGGAACCGGGTTTACATGGGGCGGAAGACCAGGGCGCTGTCACCGCGGAGTCGAACAGAGCTGGGTCCAGGGTCTGCTCTGTCAGACTGGCTGTGCAGCCTGAACATCCAGGCCTCTCGGAGCCTCAGTTTCCTCACCTGTAAACGAGGATAATAACAGCGCCTGCGTCACGGGGCTCCGGTGTGGAATCCATGAGATATTGCCCATGAAAAGCCTGGCACGCAGTAGGCACTTCAGAAGCATGAGTAATCTTTTCTTCGCCTCCTTCCCCCCCCCCACCCCCCATCCCAACCCCAGCCAGATGGCTCTGAGAAGGGGAAGTGATATGCTGCCCTGGCCCACAACGGAAGGGAGGGGAGGAGGTGCGGCTCCGTTTCCTTGGGATCCGCTCTGTGGCTCGTGCGGGCCGGGCACCCCGTGCCTCAGTTTCTTCTGCGTTGATGGCGGCGACTGGGTTGGGGCAGGGACTGCCTACTGCCTCAGAACCAGCATAAGGCAGACCTGAGGCAGGCCTGGGGACTTGGTCCTGTCTCCTGCCAGCGCAGACGGGTACATTCTGTGACCCGGAGAATGAGGAGGAGCTCTTTTCCACCTTGCTCTTTTCCACCTGCGCTCTGCCCTTAGTGACCTGAAGCCCTTGGGCTAAGGTGTGGTGGGGCACTTTGGGTGAGGTTTGGAGCTCCTAGTGGCAGGACAGGCGCCGCTGGGACCGGGGGAGCCTCCTCGGTCCTTGACCCTCTTCTCCCCTTCCATTCACTGCAGGGACTTCCTGCCCCGAGGATCTGGCATTGTCACCAGACGTCCCCTGGTCCTGCAGCTGGTCAATGCTACCACAGGTACTGCCCTCCTCAGCCAGGCCGGCCTCTCCGGCCCCCTACCCCATCCTCAAGGAGAGGTCCAGCATGGCGGCTGAACTAGGTGCTGTGTGACTTTGCAGGTGGAGGGGGGGGGGCTTCCTCTCTTTGGGCCTCATTCCGCATCTGGACAGTGAGGATGAAAATGCGTAACGGAGAGGTGGGGAGGGAGGAAAAGGCAGTGTTTGGGCTGGGGTTCTATTCCCGGTGGCAGATGGGACCCAGGTGGGTTCCGAGCTATGATGCTCACTCCCCCTCCTCCTCTCCAACACCTTCGCCCCACGCTTTTGGAGCAGAATATGCCGAGTTCCTGCACTGCAAGGGGAAGAAATTCACCGACTTCGAGGAGGTGCGTCTGGAGATCGAGGCTGAGACCGACCGGGTCACAGGCACCAACAAAGGCATCTCGCCGGTGCCCATCAACCTCCGCGTCTACTCGCCGCACGGTGAGAAACCCTGGCGGCGGCCTTCCGGGCCTTTGGGCTCCCTTGCTTAGCCCCGCCCCTTAGTACCATTTTCTTGGCCCCATCCCTTTTCTAGCTCCGCCCTCCAGCGGAGTCCGCCACCACAGCGACCTCCTCAGAGCATCCTACCCAAGCCCCACCCTGCCTTAACTCCGCCCATTCCCTGGCCACGCCTTCAACGGTCCACACTAGAGCTCTGGGCCTTTCCTAATCCCGCCCACCTGTGACCACGCTCCCTAGGGGATCCTCTGTAAACCTTGCTTCTGAATCCGCCCACCTACTGCCCCGCCACTCACCTTGAGCCCGCCCTCTGTCCGTCCTGTCCAGTGCTGAACCTGACCCTGGTGGACTTGCCCGGAATGACCAAGGTCCCGGTGGGAGACCAACCTCCCGACATCGAGTTTCAGATCCGGGACATGCTTATGCAGTTCGTCACCAAGGAGAACTGCCTCATCCTGGCCGTGTCCCCGGCCAATTCCGACCTGGCCAACTCCGATGCCCTCAAGATCGCCAAGGAGGTGGACCCCCAGGGTAAGTTCCCACCCAAAGCCAGGGACAGCGCAAGGCTCCAGGGATCTTTTGTTCACAGTGTAAGGGAGAGCCACTGAAGGGTGGGATCCGATTTATGTCCTTGAAAATCGTTTTGGCCCCGACCGGGATGGCTCCGTCGGTCGAGCGTCACCCGGCCAAGCGATGGCCGGGTTGTGGGCCTGGTCCCCTGCTGGGGCATGTGCAGGAAGCAACCCATCCGATGTTTCTCTCACGCATCCATGATTCTTCCTCCCCTCCTTCCCCTCTCTCTAAAGATAAATAAATAAAATCTTTCAGGGAAAAACTGTTAAAAAATCATCCTGGCCACTCTGTGGAGAACGAACGGGGCAGGCAGGCAGCAGGCGACAGAGGGAGTGGGAGACGGGGGTGGCAGGTGGCAGTAGGAGTGCATGGCAGTAGGGCCGCCTCTCCCGTTGCTGCCCTCCAGGTCAGCGCACCATCGGCGTCATCACCAAGCTGGACCTGATGGACGAGGGCACCGACGCCCGCGATGTGCTGGAGAACAAGCTGCTGCCCCTGCGCAGAGGTAGTCAGGCCACTCCTGCCGCTCGCTGCACTGCCCTTCCCCTTCCCCCCGCCCCCTGCCAGGGGTGGACCCTGACTTTGACCCCATCCACAGGCTACATCGGGGTGGTGAACCGGAGCCAGAAGGACATCGATGGCAAGAAGGACATCACGGCTGCCTTGGCCGCCGAACGCAAGTTCTTCCTGTCTCACCCATCCTACCGACACTTGGCTGACCGCATGGGCACACCCTACCTGCAGAAGGTCCTCAACCAGGTGGGGCTCGGGCCCGAGCGAGGCCTGGGAAAGCCAGCACGAGAACAGGATCATTGAAGCGGGGTTGGTGAGGGTGACCAGCAGCGATTAGCATCGTGAACCATTCCCCATCTGGGGCCTGGGGGAGAGGAGCTCTGGGACCCGCCGGGGTGAAGAGAAGACCAGGGTTTTGCGTGGAGGGCGGTGCTGGCAGGGGCTTGGGTTTGGAGGCCAGGGCTGGCCTGTTTCCGCTGAAGACCTTGGTTCCTCCTGAAGTGGGGAGAGGCTGACCTGGAGGGGGGACTCGATCCCAGCAGCTCCCCTAGGGTGTTTCTCCATCTGGACTGGGGCTTCAGAAATTGAGGCGTGTGTGTGTGACGGCAGGAGGAAGGCAATAGGGAACGCAGTGTGGTGTGGAACAGGATCTGGGAGTCGTAAGGGCACGGCCCTGGGTTCCAATCCCAACTTTGTCACTCACCCGCTGAGACCGCGTCCAGCTCTCTGAGCCTCTGTCTCTGCATCTGTAACATGGTGATGATGGTGATAAGACCCTGTTTCATCGGGTCGTGCAGGTTCAAGGAGATTCTGTGTGGGAGGGCCTAGCCAGAGTGAGCCTCAGGACTTGAGAAGGGGGCGGCCTGCCAGTCATTCCTGTCCCTGATGTATTTTGTGCAGCCCTTGTGGTGTCTAAAAATATTAGTCAAAAGTCAGATAATTTCAAATAAAAATCTAGATTTCTGGCCTCTTTGAAAATTGAGTTATTCACTTATTAATTCAATTAATACACCTGTCTGAGGACCTACTGTGTGCCAGGCCTTGCCCTCAGGTAGCTTTTGTTCTGGGGGTGTGGGCAGGGCTGTGACCGCCTCTTTAGCTTTCCCCCTCACCACGTCCACAGCCTCCCTGGCATCCTGGTCTCTGCCTGGCCCTGTGGGCATTCGGGGTTTGGGACTTGTGACCGTGGCCTTAACCCTTGTCTGGCCCCACCCCCAGCAACTGACGAACCACATCCGGGACACGCTGCCAGGACTGCGGAATAAGCTGCAGAGCCAGCTACTGTCCATTGAGAAGGAGGTGGAGGAGTACAAGAACTTCCGTCCTGACGACCCAGCACGCAAGACCAAGGCCCTGCTGCAGTGAGGGTCCCCCCAACTCTCGACTCCCCATCCCTGAGCTGCGCCTCCTCCCAGCCTCTTGGCACAGGGCTCTCCCAGGACCCCTCCACTGGGTTGCCGCACCCCTCAGGCCACACCCCTCTCCCCCCAGGATGGTCCAGCAGTTTGCTGTGGACTTTGAGAAGCGCATTGAGGGCTCAGGGGACCAGATCGACACCTATGAACTGTCAGGGGGAGCCCGCATCAACCGCATCTTCCATGAGCGCTTCCCCTTTGAGCTGGTCAAGGTAGGACAGGCTCCGGGGGGTAGGAGGGCTCTGGACTACCCACCCACACCTTGGCCCCTGCACCCAGTCCTGGGAGTGGGGTGGGCCCCATCGTGACCTCCCAGAAGGCAGGACAGGCCCTGACTGGTTGGCCACCTCTCACTCTCCTACACAGATGGAGTTTGACGAGAAGGAACTCCGAAGGGAGATCAGCTATGCCATTAAGAATATCCATGGCATCAGGCACGTATTGGGACCCGGGAGGGGGCCCCACCGCAGAAGGCAGGGGGTCTAGTGCAGAGGCACAGGGAGTGAGGAAGCGAGGCTCCTTTCAGGACAGACCAAGAGTCCCGGTCCCCAGTCCCCTCAATCCCGACTTTCTGGCTCCCAGTTCGCACAGGCTCCTGCTGGGGAAGGTGGATGGGAGGCCCGAGCCACCCGCCTCCCTGCGGCCTGCTGTCCTCCTTTGCTGTCCTGGGATCAGGGCCTGGAGGTTGGATGAGCTGGGCGGAGCCCAGGGCACAGGTGGCCAGGTAGCGCCCTCTGGGCCTAGGCTCCCTGCCCATCTCTAGGGTGAGACAGCTCCCCCAGTTCTATCCAGGTGGCTGCATAAAGCTGTCCCAGCCCCTGGGTAGGGCCTGGGGCAGAACATCCAGGTATCGGTCTGTGTCCTTTTATGATGGGATGGGGCCTCTCGACCCTCCGGACTCCCCAGGCCCTCCACAGTCCCAGGGTCCCTAAGTGGGCCCATTCCAGCGCACTCCTCATCCCCTAGCCAGCCCCAGGGCCTGTGGAGCAAGAAGGGGGACTGAGAACTAGACTGTCCCTTCAAAGCTTAGCCCCGCGTCAGGGGCCCAGATCTACACCCCGAGTCCTTTCAGCAAGAAAACTTACAGCGCCCGCTCCATGCCAGGCAGTGAACCAGACCAAAATGCCCCTGCTTCCGTGCAGGTTTGATTCCAAGGTTTGGCATGGAATTTATAGATTGATAACTGCGTTGGCCAAGGCACAGGAAGAAAAAAAAACAAAAACCTCTCCTAGTCTTAAACTAAAATGCTTTATTCCTGGAAAGGCTCTTAAAGAGATCCCCGTTCAGCAGTTTTCAAACCCTTTCTAGCCGTAGAACCCTTAGCATGAACAGGGTCTTAAGAGGAAGTAAGACATGAGAGCAGATGTAAGCAGACCTCGTCTTGTCCCGAAGAGCCGTGATGGCAAGTCCTTCCTTATCCTTAGAGTCCCTGCCCATTTTGCAGATGGGGACCCTGAAGCCCACAGAGGGGTAGTGGGGCGGCCCCGAGGGCAGAGCGCAGGGGCGTGGGGCGGGCCCTGGCCTGGCGCTCTGGTGGGCGCTGGCCGGTGACACTGCGCTTCTCCCGCTCCGGGCGCTCAGAACGGGGCTCTTCACCCCAGACATGGCCTTTGAGACCATTGTGAAAAAGCAGGTGAAGAAGATCCGAGAACCGTGTCTCAAGTGTGTGGACATGGTTATCTCGGAGCTAATCAGCACCGTTAGACAGTGCACCAAGAAGGTAACCCAGCAGCCCGCCGGCCCGCACCTCTGCCCGCCTCCTGCACTGCTGACAGGCGCCCCTTCCCCACGCCCCCCACTGTCTCCCCGGTAGCATGTACAGACCTCAGCGGGGTGGGGAGCGGCAGGCCACCGCAGACCAGGACAGGGGGACTCTCTGAGGGGGCCTCACCCACCCCCCTGGCCCCCAGGCCCAGGACACCAAGGGACTAGACACTGGTAAGATAGGGATGATGGCGGCCATTTACTCGGAGAGCCCTCCAAGAGCTCTCCTAGCTCAGGGAGAGTAGGGCTGGAGGTGGCCCTGAGCCCCCTCTCTGCCCTCGGAGGGGGGTCAATTTGGAGGCCCAGGGAGAGGTCTTGGGGAAGCCTTGGCCCTGGAGACAGGTGAGGGACAGGACCTTCTTAGGTGCTGCTCTAGGGGCCTGGACGGCCAGAGAGGTGCAGAGGCCCCAGGTCTAGCAGGTACCCTGACCCCTCACTGTCCTTCATCCTCCCTGTTCTCATGCCGCCCTCACCGAGGACCCCCACTCGGGGCCCTCCCCTTCCCTTTCATCCGCATCCCCTTCCAGAGACAGGGCCCTCTTCTGTCTGCTAGGCCTTCTGAGCCTCACAGAACCACCCAAGGAGGGCAGGGCAGGGCAGGGAGGATGGTGCCCACTGCGCAGCAGGAAAACCGAGGCTCAGGAGATCCAGTGACTTGTCCCGGGTCATGTGAACTAGGAGGTGGCAGAGCTATTACTGGAAGCCAGGGCTTTGGACTCCAAGTCCAGTGCTCATTTGATTCCACCCCCCAGCCTCCCTTCCTTTCCTATCCCCACTGCTGCCCTGGCCCCTCTCTATCACCACCTCCACTCTTTCTGTCTTTCCTCTTCTCTCTCTTCTGTCCTTCCGAGCCGAGTTCCTCCAGACCTCTTTGGAGGAAGGGCAAAGGATGCCCCTTGAGGAGAAAGCGAAGGGCAGGCGAAGAGCAGGGCGCTGGAGAGCGGAGGTCAGGCAGCTGCCTCGCAGCTGCAGGGGGCGCCATCTGCACCACGGTCTGCGCGCATGGAGCCCCCTGCAGTTGTGCGGTGCACCGCGGGGCAGCTGGATGCAGCCACCTCGGCGGGCGGCGGAAGCGGGGAACCGCGCTGGGCTCTGGAGTTGGGTGAAGAGAGCGCAAGAGGTGCCAGGAAACCTAGACTGGAACAGAATGGGCAGGTGGTGTTCTGGCCTGGGGCAGCCCCTTAGGAGGACCCACGGCTGTGACCAAGATGGCATTGGAGGAGAGAGAGAGGGCAGGCTCAGTGTAGCCGAGGAGTGAGGGGCCAAGCCCTGGCGAGAAGATCTGAACTCAGGAAGGGGCCTTGTACGGAGCAGGGCACTTGGTCCTTCAGCAGCACCCTCCCCCAAACCCACAGAACCTGGGAGGTGCCAGCCCCGGGTGGTGGGAGGGAGGGCCGGCCCATGCTCACATTGTCTTCTGTTCTCTCTCTCTTTCTCTGTGTCGGTGTCTCTCTCTCTTCCCCATGCCTGTGCCATCCTCCACCCCAACCCTGGCCCTGCTTGGCTTTCACTCCCCTCCTTGTCCCCACCCACCTGCCCACCTATGGCTACTCCTCCTCTTGTCCCCTCCTCCTCCCTGGGTGCAGGACGGGCCTCTTCACACCTGACCTCGCTTTTGAAGCCACAGTGAAAAAGCAGGTGCAGAAGCTCAAAGAGCCCAGTATCAAGTGTGTGGATATGGTAGTCAGTGAGCTCACGTCTACCATCAGAAAGTGTAGTGAAAAGGTATGGCGGCCGCCTGGGTGGGGCTGGGCCTGGCCATCCCTCCCACCTGGCCGTGGCCTCCCGTGGGCAGAGCTGTCTGCTGAGCAGGCCTGGCAGCCTCTCGGCCACCCACGTGGACGCCCATGCTGGCCAGGTGATTCCTGGCCCTGAACTTCCGTGCCAATGTACAACCCCGGGTCTACTTACACTCACAATCCTCTCCGGCCTCCGTCCCTGCCAGAAGGCTTTGCTCCAACCCAAGCATCCTCAGTGTCGTGGGCCCCCCCACCGGTAACAGTGACAGTGATTACAGTGAAGATGAGGGCCAGGCTGCTCCTACATGCCAAGCACTAGGCTAAGTGCTCGCCCTTGCAATCTGTCTTAACAACCCTAAAAGAGCAGTGGTGTTATCCCCATTTTACAGATGAGAAAACTGAGTCTCAGGGAAGAAAAGCAAAGTGGATTTTAGATTAGGAAGGCTAAGGGAAGACATCTGGGATCAGGGCCCCCTGGGTGGGGGAGCTGTCCCAGTCCCGCAGAACCAATTTGCCTAAAAGCGCATGGGACTGCTCCTTTGACATCAATCCATACGCACTGGGCAGGGTCAGCCTCTTTGGGAGTCATCTGTGACCTTTTAGATGCCTTTTTCCCACTTGTCTACTTTTGGGCATTTTGAAGATTTTTAGCCAGATTGTCTGAAGCAGTTCTTCCCAGGGGAGTGCAGGGGCATTGGTTGCCTGAGGGATCCTTTCTGGAATTCAAAGGCTGCCCACCTCCCACCCTGGTCCCAGCAGGAGGAACCAGAGTCTCTGGGGAAGAGCCCAGCCTCACCTGTACTTGAAAAAAAAAACCCACTGGACAGGTGCGGGCACACCTGCCTTAACTTCCAAAGTATCAGTGTCTGTGGCTCAGACGCAGTCAGTCACATGCACCCCCTTCATGATGCTGTCCCCCTTTGGCCCGCTTGTGTGCCCAACGGGGATAGACTGAGCTAATTAGCACCCACTCGGTGCCCATTCCGAGTAGCATGAAAGCCAGGCTGGACCCCCCCATTCCTCTGAGTCGTGATCCCACTACACCGCGGATCCTAGGCAAGACTGCCTTGGGAAAAGTTTTCACCACTTTGGAGTTCTCCAAATCTTTTTTTCTATACATAGATTTGTTTTGTGATCACACTATGAATGTATTACTATTCTGCTTTTTTTAAAGTCCTTTTTAAAAGATTTTATTTAGTTATTTTTAGAGAGGGAAGGGGAAAAAGAGAGTGAAAAAAAAAACAATGTGTGGTTGCCTCTTGCACACCCCCAACCGGGGACCTGGCCCACAACCCAGTCATGTGCCCTGACTGGGAATCGAACTGGCGACCCTTTGGTTCTCAGGCCGGCACTCAATCTGCTGAACCACACCAGCCAAGGCTCATCCTGCTTTTTCTCTTCTTGTTAATTACAGTTGGCATTCAATATTATTTTATATTAGTTTCAGATGTACAGCATAGTGGTTAGATATTTATATAATTTAATGTAAATTGTCAAATTTTGGAAACAGCCCATGTGTCCATCCAGAGGAGACCGATTATATAAAGCATTACACAGACAATTTAAGGCAATACAGTCGTACCTTGGAGATGTCACGGGTTTGATTCCAGACCTCTGCAGTGGAAGGAATCACCATAAAGCAAGTCACACAATTTTGGGGGGGTTTCCAGTGCATGTTAGTTATATTTACCCTATACTGCAGTCTGTTAAGTGTACAACAGCATTTTGTCTAAAAAAAGCAACATACATACCTTCACTTTAAAATACTTTATTGCTAAAACCTGCCGACCATCATCCAAGACTTCAGTGAGACACAATCTTTTTGCCAGTGGAGGGTCTTACCTTCAATTTGTAAAACATTCAACATCAGCAAAGGGCAATAAAACGAGGCGTGCCTACAGCTGCTTAAAGGGCAAGGCATGTTCGTTTCCTTCCATATCCCCCTCCACAGCATACCGTGGGGGGAAAATAGCAGGTTTCAGAAAAGAATGTGTCCTACTTAGGGGGGAAATGTAGATGGATGATATAAGTCCCAAAGACATATCCACCAAAAGGCTAACTATTACTTTAAGAGAGAGCAAGAACATAGGAATTTTTCCATTTTATTGCACAAGTCTTAATCACTTTCAAATTTTTTATGGTGAGTCTGTATGATTTTTGTGAACAGAAAAAAAAATGATCAACAAAAAATTTCAAAAGGAAATCTTTGAAATTATTTTTTAAAAGAGTTCCACCTTTTGGTTTATTTCATGCATAGAATTTTTTTATGTGGCAAAATTTACCTACTTTTGTCCTTTTTTCCCCCCTCCCCAAATGTTCTAAGTGTCCAATGCCTGCCAGAGAAAAATAGTCAACAGTAATTATTCCTGGGCCTGCTGGGATCAGTTTTCCCCTCTGGACAGAATCTGGAGCTCAGTGTCAGGCGTGTGGCATGCCGCTCAGTCCTCGCAACCCCCCGCAGAGGGAAGGCGCCATTACCGCCACACTTTCCACAGGGAAAAGCAGAGGCTCAGAGAGGCCCAGCCGCTGCTCTGAGGAGTGTCGGCAGGGCAGGCGCTGGCTTTGAACCAGAGCCATGTGACTCCAGGGCCGGTGCCTGACCGCTTACTGGTGGGCTCCAGCTCACCGCCCGTCTCAGCCAAGGTCTAAGACAGAAAAGTTCCATTTTAGAAACTGGCTAAAAGTTCTGGGAATGCTCAGAGGCCGTCAGAATGGAAAAAGATGCTCAGAAGGAATGGAGAGCTTCTCAAAGGGGCTGAGGCTGCCCTGCGTGTGTGTCACGTGGAAAACCTCATGAATGCAACAACCAGACGGCTAGTGGGAGAACTGGTCATGCTCTTTGGCAAATGGCTCCTTCCTCCTCCCTCCTTGCCCACCCTCTCCCTCCCCCTGCAGCCCCACCCTGCAGGGACCACCTCAGAGGACGCCTTCTGTGGTGGTGACTCAGTCCCCAGTCGCTCCAACTTGGAGACTTCCTCCGAGAAGGGATGGGAACCACTCCTTGAGCCTCGTGGGCCTCCCCATGGGTTTGTTTTTAAGCCCCTGGTCTCAGGCTGCCCCGCCCCCAGGCCCCGCTGGCCCTGGCCACGTCAGGCACTGGACAGGTGGGGTGGGAGGATGCGACATCTCTCCTGTCCGCCTCCCTGGGCTGGCACCCAGGGGGCTGCTTCCTCCCCCATCCTCCTTCCTCTGCCGGTGTCCCCGCCCCATCTCCCTGGCCTCCAGCTTGCCCTCGGCATCGGTAACTGTGACCTAGTCCTGCTAACCTGCGGCTCTCTTCCCACCGAGGGGGATCCACCTGAGTGGCCTGGCCCAGGGACAAACAGCGGTTCTAGCTTTGCCCCATTTGGGTCCCACGTGGCCACTGAGGGGGACTGCGAGCCAGCAGGAGTGGACAGCCCCGTGGGGGGGCTCCCACCCTCAGCAGCTCAGCTGCTCTCCCTCCCTGAGGAGTTGCTGGCTCATGAGTCAGAGGGCACAGGAGGGCAAAGACATCCATCCTCATTCATTCCCA
Organism: Glossophaga mutica; assembly: GCA_039655065.1. NCBI lineage: Eukaryota > Metazoa > Chordata > Mammalia > Chiroptera > Phyllostomidae > Glossophaga > Glossophaga mutica. The sequence goes on from CM077305.1 coordinate 213,393,335, forward strand.
CATCCCTTCGGCACGCCCTCTCTGAGCACTGGTAGTGCACCTGGCCCTGCCCCCGCCTTCAGGGCAATTAGAATACAGTTCGATGAGGGGTGGTGACGGGGAGGCCCCCAATCCAGCTGTTGGGTGGTCAGGGCAGGGTGGCGGTGACATCCAACAGTGACTTGGAGGAGGGGGCGTCACCCTGGGCTTCGTCCACAGTCCAGCCAAGCTGAGGGCAGAGTCCACAGGCAGAGCGGGAAGGCTTGGAGCGAGTTTCCCTTCAGCCTCAGTTGATAAAAACTGGGAGGCAGTGGGTGCTGCTGAGCTCCTGAGCCCGGAGGAGCAGGGTAGAGACAGGTTGGCCGGCTGGCCAGCTTGGAGCCAGACAGACGTGGCTGGAGGCGATGGTGCCAGCCCCGGGGCTGCAAAGAGGGACAGACCGGGTGGGTTCTACCGAGAGGGCCAGGGGCCCAGCCAGGCCCCCGCGGGGTACTGCTCATGCTGCTGGCACCCCGCTCTGCATGCCCCCCACCCCGTGCCCTCGCATGCCCACGTCTGTGGCTCCCGCATGTCCTTTGTGTGACTGCTGGCTTCCCCTGCCTCGCAGCTCTGACAAGGAGCATTGCCTGTCCCCAGCCTGATTCAGGAGGCCAGTCGGCACCGTGGGCCCTGCCCTCCCCAGATTCTTCCTGGATAGGAATGCCCTGCCTGACTCCCCACCCAACTGTCCCTCCCAGCCTTTGGGTGAGGGGGAGCTCTGAGGGTCAGGGAGAGCTTTGGGAGCTAACAGGCCGCCAAGCCAAGGCCTCAGTGGAATGTCTATTTCCAAGATGGCTGCCACCAAGACGGCGCCAAGGAGCAAGCGGATTCCCACGGCATTTCTGCCCGTGGGACCACCCTCCCACCCCTGGTTGCCTAGATAGGACAGTGAAGAAGGCCTGGAACCAGGAGACCCTTGAATTGCCATTCGGGACCCATTCTTGGAGGAAAGGGGTGGCCATGGCTGGGTGCCATCAGCTTCCTGGGACCCCCGATCTCTCTGCGCCCCCCTACCCCTCAGGCATTCTGTGGGTGCCTCCCCCCACGCGCCTGGGCCCCTGGGCTCTGGTGGGGCTGGGGTGTTTCCTGCCCATGCCCCCTGTGTACGTGGCTCTCTCCCCTCCCGCCCTCCCCCAGCTCCAGCAGTACCCCCGGCTGCGAGAGGAGATGGAACGGATCGTGACCACCCACATCCGGGAGCGCGAGGGTCGCACCAAGGAGCAGGTGAGCCCACGCCCCCGTTCCCGAGCCTTTCGTCCATCCCTCCCTGGGCCCCCTTCCTTCTTCCCATTTTGTCTCTTCTGTGTCAGCCTCCCCGGACTTCCTGTCCTCCTACCAAATCCCTGCCTCTCTCTCTTTTACTGTGGGAAAATTCATACACACACACACCATAAACTTTACTGTGCAGTTCTGTGGTATTAAATGCACTCACACAGTTGTGCAATCACCGCCACCATCCATTTCCAGAACTTTCCATCTTCCCAGAATGAACTTCTGTCCCCATTAAATACTAACTCCCCATTCCCCTGTCCCCTAACCCCTGGGACCCACCATTCTACTTCCTGTTTCTATGCATGTGACAACTCTGGGGACCTCCTGTAAGTGATAGCACGCAACAGTTGTCCTTTTGTATCTGGCCGATTTCACTTAGCGTAATGTCCTCACGTTCCCCCGTGTTGGAGATACGTCAGCCTGCCCTTTTGAAGGCTGAATGGCATCCAGTGTGTGTCTGCACCACATTTTGTCCGTCCGTTTGGGTTGCTTCCACCTTTTGGCTATCGCAAATAATTCTCCTATGAACACAGGTGTACACGTATCACCTTTGAGACCCTGCTTTCAATTCTTGTGGACCCATACCTAGAAATGCGATTGCTGGATCATACGGTCCTTCTGTGTAATTCTGTGCGTGTGAAGCTTTTACAATTGACTTAGGGAGGGAGGGAGAGAAACACCAATGTGAGAGAGACACATCGATCGGTCGGCTGCCTCTCGCACCCACCCCAGCCAGTGACTGAACTTGAAACCCAGGCGTGTGCCCTGACCCGGAATCAAACCCGCCACCTTCCAGTCTACAGGACGATGCTCCAGCCAACCGAGCCACGCTGGCCAGGGCTGCGTGGTCACTGTTTGAATAACCACCGCACCGATTTCCAAGGCAGCGGCACCATTTTCCACCCCCACCATCGGCCCCTGAACTTCCCAGCAGTCCGTCCCCTGGCCGCCTCTCTTTGGGCCTCTCTCTCTATTTGCGTTTCTCTGAGTCGCCTGTACCTGTCATAGCCAGGCCTCTTCCTCTTATGTAGTTATTCATCAGAAGTTCACTCCACCACAAACACGCAGCCGGCTGCTGCGCCTGCGCTGGGAGGGGCAGAGGGAGCAGGCCCTCCTCAGAGCCTGAGCGAGGCTCACAGACCCGTCCCCTTCCCTTGCCTGTCTGTCCTCCTTCTGCCCAAGCCCACCCTGGCTGCCACCTCCCAGTTTCTGTCCTTACACACCCCCTTGCCACAACTGCGCCATCCCCGATCACTCCCATTTTTGGTTTTGATGTCGCTTGTGAATTCCCACGGATCTCATCCTGACCAGTGTGGCTCAGCTGGTTGGGTGTGGTCCCGCAATTCGAGAGGTAGCCAGTTCGATTCTCTCCCTCTTTCTCCTTCCCTCCCCTAAAAATAAATAAGTAAAATCTTGGCAAATTCTTATTGATCTCTTTTTAATTACAGAAGTGATAAGTACTCAATACAATATTCAGTCATTTAGACAGGATTCAAGTGCCAGCAGGTGTCACTCCTGCCCGCCCCCAGCTTCCCCCTCCAGGCATTTTTCCTTCGCACACGGATTCCAGATTCACACACAGATCACATCCAGTGGCCGAGCACCTACGACACCTCAGACCTGTCGCCTGTCCCCTCTCGTTGTGTCTCCCCCACGGCGGTGAGGCAGAAACGACCCCTTTGTGGGACCTCAGGCTCCGTGAGGACAGGCCCCAGGCCCGCAGGAGGCGGCAGGCCCTGGGCCCGAAGTCTGCTGGCTGCATCCGGGGTGTCACTCTCATCACGACTCTCAGTCGTTTGCAAAGAGGACCCTCCCGTGCTGGAACCCCGAGACGGACCCTGTTCCTTGGATAGCTTTGTGGTTTAGCGGGCACCATCATCTCTTTCCCCTTTCGGTGGCCGTTGGCTCGTTCTTCCCCATTTTTCTGCAGGACAAACCACACCACACTGAGCACCCTGGTACACACACCTTTGCTCGCTTGATGAGTTCGTGCAGTGTAGTTCTGGAAGTGAGAGTGGGCATTTTATACCAAGTTGCCCTCCAAGAATTTGGTATTAGTTTGCATATCACAACAGCATATGATATTAATAGCATATGAGAGAATTCATCTTCTCACAGTTACGCCTACACTGGTCATTGTCAATATTTAGTAGTAAGTTGATAGATTTAAAAGGGTCTCATGGTTTTAACTTACATTTCTTTATTAATGAGGGTGAGGTATATATCCTACTGGTTATATGCGTTTCTTCTATGAACCCATTCATGTTCTTGGACTATTTTGATTTGTGTTTCTTGCGTAGGAACTCTTAATTTATTACAGATACTCGTGTGTATGTATATTTCATTTATTATAGATTGTGGAATAATTTTGTTATGGGTCCTATATGTGCTGTAAGTATTTCATACATTTTGAAACTCTGGTATGTTTTTCACCTGCCTCATGACCTCTGTGTCCTTGAAGGTCATGCTCCTCATCGATATTGAGCTGGCGTACATGAATACCAACCACGAGGACTTCATCGGCTTTGCCAAGTGAGTGCTCCCTGGCAGACAAGGTGACCCCCGTGTGCGTGTGTGTGCGTGTGTGGGGGGGGGTGGTGGGGGAAGGACCCAGGCCAGGGTTGACCCTCTGGGTTTGGTGCCCACTGAGCAGTGGCAATGGAGCTGGGCTTCTTGAAAGGAGAAGTTCTGAGACTGTCCGCTCTCTCCCCTATAGTGCTCAGCAGAGGAGCAGCCAGATGAACAAGAAGAAGACTTCAGGCAACCAGGTGAGTGAGCCCCGGTGCCCCAGCCCGAGGGATGAAGGGTGCCAGATGGATGCCAAGCTCTGAGAGCCTCCTCCCCCGAGGGGAAGGGTCCCATGGGGGCCAGGGAGCCTGCCAGCTGCCAGCCACAAGCCTCCCACTCTGCCTCAGTAATCCTCTCTCCTCTCTCCCAATGCTTCTCGTGGTTGCTATGGTTACCTCTTTACAGGATGAGATTCTGGTGAGTACCAGGACTGGGGCTCTTGGCTTGTGTACTGAGGGGGAGGAAGGGGTTCACTGTAGTGGGGATGGACGATAGGGTGCCCTCTGGCTTGAGCTGCTTGCACACACCAGCCCCGGGTTGTGCAAACTCGCTCTCAGGCCAGAGGCAAGGCCTGGCCACAGGCAGAGTCCCATCAGCCTGTCTGTCAGTGAGCATGAGCTAAGCACTGCCTCAGCCAGAGGCAGACCATGTGGGCCGGGGTGGGTGAAAATGCCTGACAGGCGCCTGGCACTGAGTAGGTGCTCCTTAAACATCTGTTGGATGGATGGATGGATGGATGGATGGGAAAGAAGCATGTTTTTAAGCTTGCCTGGCACACAATAGGTGTTCGGTAGAATAAAGTAACCCGTGAATGGAGTAACCCAGGGCAGTTCGGTTCAGCAAGCACTCACTGGCGCCTCCACCGTGCTGGCCGCTGGACGGGAGTCGGACCCTGGCCCTGCATCTTGGAGACCTAGGCCTACAGGCATGGCCCAGGCAGAGTGGGAGTCGGGGAGTGGGAGGGGCTCTGGAGGGGTTTGGGATGAACGGGGAGGAGGGCAGGGCTGGGGGTGGCCGAGGGAGGACGAAGGCTGCAGGTGGGGCCAGCAGCAGGGTGGCAGGGTGCGGGTCGGGCGCTGAGACTCGGAGTGCCAGGGTGTGGCGTTTGGACGCGTTTCCAGAGACAGTGGCAAGGAACTGTAGGACTCTTCACTGGCCTGGGACAGGGCGGGAGAGGCGCCACAGGGCGCCAGGCTGCCGTGTCCCTGTTAATGGCTCAGCTACTGATTCACCACCATGTGGCTTGTGTTCCTGGGGAAGCCAGAGAGGGTTGAGGAGGGCTTCGAGGGTCTCAGAAGCAGGCCTGGCCCCAGGCTCCTCGGGTCTTCTCTGGGTGCTCAGAAGAGAGGACCAGGGCGGCCAGGGCCAAGAGGGTGGGGGAGACGCAGCTCCCTTCTCCTGCGCATCTGGCCCACCGCCAGGTCTGGGCCGTGGCTCTGCCCTCGGACCACAGTCCCAGGGCCCTGGTCTGTGGCAATGGCTCGGGACAGTCCTGGGGACAGCTCCTTCCTGCTGAGAAAAGGGACTTCTTCCTGTTCCTCTGAGGTTCCCCCTGCCCCGACTCCCTGCTACCCTACCTGTATCTGGGGCCTGGGGCCAAGGATTCTTCGAACCCTCCTATTGGAGCATTGTGTGTCCATGCCGCATATGTCCACTGGTCCCCTCCTGTCTGTCGAGTGCTCCGCAAGGCGCTGGGATGCGATGAGGGAGGGAGTTCACAATGTAGTAAGAGAGGCTGACGTGAACAGATCCACACACACGCACACATTCATTCAAAATACCGGCCATCGTCACAGAAGACTTCAGAGAGTGATACAAGATTATAATGGAGGTCCTGACTTTTACTGGGGGGCTGGGAGGGGCCCCCTGAGAATGCGACTTCTGAGCCAAGACCCCAGGGGTGAGTCGTGATTTGCCAGGCAAACGGGAGGGGACGTGTTTCTAGGCAGAGGCGACAGCAGCATGTGCAAAGTCCCTGAGGTCAGAGACAAGCCTTAGAGTAAGTCAGATCTGAAGCTGAAAAGACGCTCAGGGTGGTCTCGTCCAGTTGGCCACCTAAGCTCTCCTTGCATACTTTTAGTGGTGGGGCGCTCATCCCCTACCAAGGCCACCAGTCCCCTACTCAGACGGCTCTGACTGTCAGAAGGCGCTTTGTCCTGAGCTGATTTCTGCCTCCCTCTGTCTTCCAACCCGTCCACTTGTGGTTCAAACCAGGGCAGGTCTGGCCCCCACCCTCCCTGACCAGCCAGGCCTCCAAGAGCAGGGAGAGGAGCAGGCTTTCCAGTGCCTCTCTTTGCCTACCCCCTCCTCCACGGGGAAGCCTGGTCTCTGCCCACTGACCACCTGCCCCCTGCCCTCCAGGTCATCCGGAAGGGCTGGCTGACCATCAACAACATTGGCATTATGAAGGGAGGCTCCAAGGAGTATTGGTTTGTGCTAACCGCCGAGAACCTGTCCTGGTACAAGGATGATGAGGTGAGTGAAGGGCCACCGGTCATCAAGGAGTTTGGCTGGTGGCCAATGTCAGGCTCAGGCCCTACCGCTGGCTTGGTGTGGACTGGACCACCCAGCAGGGTTTAAAAAAAAGAAAAACCGTCAAAGGTCCTTGGGTGGAGGTGGGCTGCAAGGATCGCGGGCAGGCCATCCTGGGGACTCATCCAGGCTGGGCAGAGAAGATGGCTTGGCCGGACTGGGGAGCTTGGGGCTGCGCACCATGGAGAGGGTGGGCGAGGGTGCCGGGTGCCCCCACCCCGCCAGCCCTGCGGCCTTCCTGTTTTCCTGCTTCGGGGCGTGCCGCCTCTTCCGTGGCCCCCACAGGCCCGTCACAGGCCCATCACACACGGAGTCCAGCTGCCAGACACCCTGTTAACCCCTGCACCCCAGTCCCCCGGGTCCAAGGGAGATGTTTGGAGAGCCTCCAGACTGACGGGCCAGAAGTGACAGGGTGCCACAGAGGCGCCACTCAAAACCCCTCCCTGCCCAGTGGGGCACGTAGACCCCCACCCCACGCTGCTCCTTCCCTCCCTGGCTGCTGGTCTCCTTTAAGAATGAGTCTATTTGGCTTCTACATCTGGATTCCAGAGGTGACCAGAGAGAGCAGGGAGGGCGGGTGGGGGGGGCTTGTGGTAATGAACTCCAGCTGGCCACAGTATGGGGGAAGGGACCCTCTTCTTCCTGAGGGTGCTCCTGGGGGAGAGGGTGCGCTCACCTCGAGATGGGGAAGCGAGGCTCAAGGTGGGGCCCGGTGACTTTGGTTCCCCAGCCCCCCACCCCCGCCTTGATCTCTGCCCCTCCAAGTCGCCCTGGGCAGGCCCCCACCCCACCTTGGGCGGGGCCGCTGTCATCACTGGCGGGGGCGCCCAGCCATCTGGACCTCGTTACCTCAACCCTGGCCTCTCCCTGAGCACAGGGGCCCCTGCAAGGGATGGAGTGTGAGGTGGCGTGGCAGGCGGGTGAGGGGCGTCGCTTCCTGCTCTGTCACTCAGGCCGGCTCCCTAGACACCCCCACCCCCCTGTGAGCTCGGGGGTGCCCACTGTGGGCCTCATAGCGTACAGTGTGACCTGGGGCTGGCTGACTACACCAAGGGTGGGGGCAATGTATCCGGGGGGGTCGTTTGGGAGCTTTGCGTGTGCACTGGAGTTTGGCTGTGCGGAAGCCGGCCCTGAGCGTATGTGGGGAGTGGGCGTGGGAGCGAGTGCTGGGCGGCGGGGAGGTGTGAGGCCCTGTGGCTGTTGTGTGGGGGTGTTTGTAGGAGAGAGTTCGGGATGCAACATCTAGGTGTGTTCTGTATAGGAGGCTCTCGTGTGCACTTCGGGGCAGGCTCTGTGTGCCTGAAGTGTGACCGGACGTGTGTGCCACACTCAGTGTGTCAGTGTGTGTGGGGGGCAAGTGGGCTGAGGGAAGAAGGTGTGCATGTGCAATATTTGAGAATATGTGTGTATTTAGGGTGTAAGAAGGGGGGTGTGGGGTGTGCTCAGTTGTGTGTGCGCTTGCGATGTGCGTATGTGTTTGGGGCATGGATGCGTGATTTGAAGTGCGGGTTTGGGGACGTGTGTGCCTGAGTTGTGGGGTGTGCGTGTCAAGGTGAGGCAGTGTGTGTGTGTGTGTGTGTGTGTGTGTTGGATGTGATAGAATTTTGCACTAGGACATCTGGGGACATGGAGGTGGCCCCAGCCAAGGGGGAGGGTAATCTGTCCCCGGGCTTCCCCCAGCCGCCAGCCCTCTGCTCTCTGGGATTGGGGCGACCCTCTGGACAGACAGCCACCCACATCCCCAGTCCTCATTAACCGCCCCCATCTTCTCCATCTCCTCTCACCCCCCATTGGCACCCCCACCCCGTGTCCCAGCAGGGCGGCACCCAACCCTCTGCACCTCCTCCCAGCCCACCCCATGCCCCCATGCCCCCTGCCCCAGCTCCAGGCTCCAGCTCTGGGGTGGCGGATGTCGGTCCAGCTCTCCAGCGGCGCCGAGGGTCTAACCCAGCCAGCCTAACCAATGTGCAGACTACTGTACAATTTGGGAGTCCTGAACAGATAGTCTAAACACTGGGTAGACGGAGTGGACGTGTCCTCCGGTCCGTCCGGACGGCAGTGTCCGTTGTCTGGTGGGAATTTCGGCCCCGTCTCCTGGAGATCCAAGGCCCCCATCCCCAGCCCAGCCAGCCCCAGGTCCCCTTTCTGCTCCCGGCTCCCCTTCTGCCTCCTTTGACGTGGCAGGGGTGAGCAGGAGCTGTGCAGGGAGGGAGGGGCCTGGGGAGGGGGCTGGCCAGCAGGAAGGGAGGGGTGGGGGGAGGAGGCCACTCCTGCTTAGTGTCCAACCCCAGCGCGCAGGGCGGTGGCAGCAGGGCCTCCCTCGAACGCTTCCAGATGTTCCCTGGCCTCCTGTGCAACTTCCTCCTCTCCTCCCCCAGCCGCCCTCTGGGGCTCCCGGCCACCCGGCCGCTCGCCTGGCATAAAGAGGGCTTTATGTGGCTGGACAGGACAGGCGGGCGCAGGGGGCAGAGGGAGGTGGGCAGGATGACGCCAGGATGGGGAGCAGGGTTCTCCTAAACCCAGCCCCCCAACCTGAGATATGGGCGAGGCCCCTGCCCAAGTCCTGGGTCCCCAAGACCCACACAGAGCACCCCTGCCCCCTGCCCAGTGTGGGCCCTGTGGCACGGGGTGGGCGCTTGAGTCACACGCAACAGAAACCTCTCTCCTGCTCCCAGAGCCCCATCCTGGGGTCCACCCTCCCAAAATCTCTGAGCCCCTCCCCTTGACACAGCAGCCTACAGGCATGTGGGCCCGCACCAGGCTTGCACACGTGTGCACACAGGCCTGGCACCCACACACCCATTCCCAGACACACATAGCTCCTCCCAGACCGCCCAGCCCATTGCACCAAACTGCGTGCACGTGAACATACGAACCCACAGTCCGTGTGCTTCAGGCACGTTCACGCAAACACAGAAACGTTTACAATTGCCACACGCATCTACAAAAGTGCGCACACATTCTCATGGGCACACAAATGTGCTCACATGGACACCCGGCTGTGCGGGGTACCTCCTCAGACACACAAGTTCACACTCACACATCTGTGCAACAAAGACTCATGGGCACGCACACACAGTGGTGGCAGGATATGTGTTTGGGGTTCTATGTGTTTGCACACACACACAGCCACACACATCTGCGCACAGACTCACCATCTCCAGGCCTGTGCTATGTGCTGATTGCTAACACATGGGCGTCTGGGGGGAGTGGGCTGAGCCAGCCCTTTGAAGCGAGGGGCTGGTGGCCCCCCTTCCTGTCTCTAGTCAGGAAATGAAGTCAGAGGCTTATCCAAAGCAGGCCCAGCAGCCAGGCCAGGGGCAAGAGAGGCTCCAGGGTGGGGAGTTGAGGGGGCTGGGGGGATCCCTGGGCTGGGGCTGGGCTGGTTTGCCTCCAGGCCTTTCTTGGGGCAGGATGTGGAAGCCACCCTCAGCCTTGCCACCCTTGGCCCTAGGGCTCCGGCAGGTATGCAGAGGTGCCTAGCAGGTCCTGCGCAGGCCAAGGGAGCTGGTGCCAGAAGCTAAGGGCCACTGTGAGGATCCACAGCCCCAGCCCCTGCCCCCCCTGCCCCCCCCCCCCCCCGTGTAGAGGCTCTTAGGGAGTGAGAAGTAGCAGAACACAGCGCCAACCTCACCCATGGCTCTACCCGCAGGAGAAAGAGAAGAAATACATGCTGTCCGTGGACAACCTGAAGCTGCGAGACGTAGAGAAGGGCTTCATGTCGAGCAAGCATATCTTCGCCCTGTTTAACACGGAGCAGAGGTGCCTGCCCGCCCCTTGCACCAGGGCTGTGGGGCCCCAAACCTCCCCCACCGAGGAGAAATGGGGCACACAGGTTCAGAAAGGAGAGGGCCCTGCCCAAGCCCCCCAGCGAGTCATCCAGTTGGCTCCCAGTCATCCATACCCAGTAGGGGTATGGAACCCCTACTGTGTGCTCAGCATCACGCCAAGACCTTCCCGCCCACCCTCCCTCCCTCCCTCTTCTCCTTCCTTCCTGCCTCCTCCCCACCCCCCACCGCCATCTTTCCACAGTCACTTGGTTAGTGCCTGCTCTGCGTAAGACACTGCCAGGCACTGGGGACAAAAAAGAGCCCCAGTCAGGCCCAGGCCCCTTCTCATGCTGGTAAGTGTCCAGGGGGACCAGTGGCAGTACCAGGCATCTCACCCCCAACCCAAAGCTGATTCTAGGGGGCTTTCTCCTACTCAGAGAGGAGAGTTCAGGATCGCTGCTGTCGGAGGGGTCCCCAGAGCACCAGGGAGGGGGCCGGTCCCACGCCAGGGGCTGCCCTGTCCCAGATACAAGGGCTCAATCCCTTTCTAACTGAGCATTTTACTGCTCATTTCACTGAATTCTCGCAAGGACCCTAGGAGGCAGGAATTATTATTGTTAACCTATCTTCCAGATGAGGAAAGTGAGGCTTGGAGAAGGGAAGGGACTTGGCCAGGGTCACCCAGCTGGGAAACAAGAAAGCCAGTCCTGAACCCCAGGCGTGATGACCCCAGTCCCTGCATGCCCTACACCACCAAGGTCAACGGGCTTCGCCCCGTCTCCCCTCACCACCTGCCCCATCTCGCAGGAACGTCTACAAGGATTATCGGCAGCTGGAACTGGCCTGCGAGACACAGGAGGAGGTGGATAGCTGGAAGGCCTCTTTCCTGAGGGCTGGAGTGTACCCTGAGCGTGTCGGGGTGAGTGGCAGGCCAGGGAGGGGAGGGGCCAGCTGCTTGTTATAGGGGTCTGGGATCCCATCCTCAGTGGCACCAAGTAATGTCACATTTCAGAGCCCTCACTGAGCAAAAGGTAACAGACCTCCTCCCCCTCCCTGTGCTGGGGCGGGATCAGCCTTAAGCCTTCCTCCCACCCTCCAGTAGCGGTTTGGTGTCCACTTCTCTGCCACGGATGGCACTTCCTGCATCCCTGTCGTACGATGGTGGTTTTTTGTGACTGCCTCCTCCTTTTGCTCCTCTTCCACCGTGGCGGTGTCTGGAGTTGCCTGAGTTGGGGTACAGTGCCCCAGGTTGACTCAATTCCCCCCTTTTCCTCTGTGTGTCTGCTTTGGCTCTGCCTGCTGGTGCCGGCTGTGGTGGCAATGCTGGTGTGGTGACCTCTATGACCTTGGTCTGGGCCTCCCAGGACAAGGAGAAAGTGAGTATGCCCCTCCCGCACCCTCTCCCATGTGTCTTCAGCCTGGCCAGATCCTTAGAATCCAGAGGGGACCTTAGAGATGCCTTTTCCTAATTTATTGACTGGGAAATAGGCAAATTCTAGGCCCCAGAGTCAGAGATGAGATAAGATTGAACCAGGGTCTGGGGTCCTGAGAGGCCCTGGGATGGGCAGAGCCCAGAGACCCAGAGCGTGTGGGGAGCTGGTGTGCATGGGTCCAGCTGGTGGCCAGTTGCTTCTCTCTGTGCCTCAGCGTTCCAGGTACCCTTGGAGGGGAGGGGCTGATGCCTGGAACCTGGCTTCCAGGGCCCAGCCTCCCTGATGCCCTCTGTTCCCAACGGCAGGCCAGCGAGACCGAGGAGAATGGCTCGGACAGCTTCATGCACTCCATGGACCCGCAGCTGGAGCGGCAGGTGGAGACCATCCGGAACCTGGTGGACTCGTACATGGCCATCGTCAACAAGACCGTGCGGGACCTTATGCCTAAGACCATCATGCATCTGATGATTAACAACGTGGGTGCACCCCTGGGGGCGGGGCGGGCGGGCGCTCTGGTGGGACCACGGAAGTGGGCGGCCAGGTTGGCCTGGGGGGAGCATGGGTCAGGCCAGTGGGCACAGGTCTAGGGAGGGAGGCCTGAGTCCACACCAGAACCACTGAGTATAAAAACGTACAATGTGGGTTTCCTATGTTATTTTGTAGATTCACATACTCAGATTTTTTTTCAAACACACTGGGAAGTTTTACAAAAGGGGCTAGGAATCTGTTTTACAAGAACACCCAGATCACGTTTTGAGATGCACACTCCACAGAACCACTAACGCTGTTTGAATCCTGGCTTTGCCTCAGATTCCCTGTGTGACTCTAAGCAAGCAAACTACCCTCTCTGAGCCTGTTTCCTCATATGTAAAATATGGGTAATAATAGAGTTGAGGAATAAATGAATATAAAGTAGCAACACACTGCCGGGCACGTAGGAGGTGCTCAACGTATATTTGAATACTGAATACATAAGATAGGCCTATGGCATAAATTAAAAAAAAAAATAAAAACAAAACAAAACAAAAAACCCCTTAGCATCTCTCCATGAATGTCCCAGAGCCTAGGCCAGGTAACCCACCCCTTCCCTACGCACCGAAACTCACATCTCCCCCAATCCAGGCACATAGTCACAACCCGTTGCTCGAGGGCTCAGAAAATTTTAAACTGTCTTATTTTGGTCCAGCGGAGTGTGCAGGTCCTTGGAAAGGGTTGAACTAACACATTTTACAGATGAGGAAAGTGAGGCTGAAAAAAGCTGAGGAAGGGGATGTCCTAGATGTGCTGTAGTCCCTGAGCTACTTTCAGAGCTGTGACCTTGAACAGGTCACCTTTCCTCTCTGGACCATCCGAGAAAAGGGCAAGGGGCAGAGGTTGGGGCTGGGGCAGGGAGGATCTCTGAGTTTAGGCAAACCCCTCCCTACCCCGAAGCTTCCAGTCCAGCTCACAGTCCCAGCGGGTCCCTGCGGGTGGAGCAAGCAGACAGGCGTCAGGTCCCAGCCCTTTCCTCTCTTCACCTGCTGGCACGCAGACCAAGGAATTCATCTTCTCGGAGCTGCTGGCCAACCTGTACTCGTGCGGGGACCAGAACACACTGATGGAGGAGTCGGCCGAGCAAGCGCAGCGGCGGGACGAGATGCTGCGCATGTACCACGCGCTGAAGGAGGCTCTCAGCATCATCGGCGACATCAACACGACCACTGTCAGCACGCCCATGCCCCCTCCCGTGGACGACTCCTGGCTGCAGGTGCAGAGTGTACCGGCTGGACGCAGGTACCAGGGCCGGCCCCCACGGCCCCAAAGCCCCACACTCCGGGGCCCGTGGGAGGAAGGCCGGGACCGGGCAGTGGCGCGCCCGCGTCACCGGGACAGCTCCCACTTGGAGCGAGGGGCGGATCTTAGAGAGGGCGGGGCTTGTCGCTGGGCGGGGCTTGCCGTGGAGCGCTGGCTGCGGAGCTTGGTGGAGCTGGAAAATTGGAGCCACCTGAGGCGTGGCCTAAGCTCCCGCGATAACTTGGGGCGGGGCTTTGCGCTCATGGGTGTGGCCTGCGCTTGGATGGGCGGGGGCTTTGGAGTGGGGTGGAGCCGCTTATCTCTTTCCTCGCCCTGTCCTCCGCTCCCTGTCGCCCGCAGGTCACCCACGTCCAGCCCAACGCCGCAGCGCCGAGCCCCCGCCGTGCCCCCAGCCCGGCCCGGGTCGCGGGGCCCTGCTCCTGGGCCTCCGCCTGCTGGGTCCGCCCTGGGGGCGGCGCCCCCCGTGCCCTCCAGGCCGGGGGCTTCCCCTGACCCCTTCGGCCCTCCCCCCCAGGTGCCCTCGCGCCCCAACCGTGCCCCGCCTGGGGTCCCCAGGTGAGTAGATGCTGACAGCGGCGGAAGAGACCGCTGGGCGGGCATGGCCGGGAGGGAGATGGGGCCGGATTCTGCAGCATCGGCCTTCGCAGCCAGAACCGGCCCTCTTCATTCAAGGCACTCGTGGGTGCCAGAACCACGGGAGGTGTGGCGGAGGGCTGGCGGAGCCTGCTCCCCAGGGAGCGCTGAGTCCCGGAGGTTGTCGTTTCTGGGGAGGGGGCCGTGGGGCTCGTTCCACCTGTCCCTCTCTTTCAAGCACTTGCATGGCGCTTCCCTCCTTTTTCACTCTTCCCACACATTGCATTCCTCCTTCTTTCCCCTTCTCCATTTGTCCTCTTTCACCCAGTCCCTAGGGAGCCTCCCTTAGGTCAGAGGATCTGAACCCAGATTCTCTTTGGACGTGTAGATTTTGCTCACTTAGGCTCAGGGCTTCCCTGATGCCCCCACTTCCCAGGCCCGACTCTTTTGAGCTGTCCCAGGAGAGTGTCCCGCCTCTGACCCACAGGACAGAGGCCAGCCGGTGACTGTGACCAGCAAGGTGTGTGATGTGTGTGTGGGCGTGCACACAGGTGTGAGAGTGTAAAAATGGCACCCAGGCAAGGGGTAGGACATGGAGCAGCTGTGCAGGGGTCTGGGAGCCATGGGGCAGTCTGATGGCTTTCCTCCTTTCTCCCATCTCTGGGCCCGCCTGTCCCGGGCCAGCATGGCAGGTGTGGGGCAGGAGGGCTTGAAGGCTGCCCCCTTCCCAGAGCTTTCCAGGGAAAAGGATTCTACTTCATCCCTTGGCTTTGCCTTCTTGATCCATGGCCCTCTTTTAAGGAAGCTCACACTGATACCTAACAGCCTGCCCTGCGCCTACTGGACGTATTCTCTGAGGAAGGACACATCAGACCAGTAGCATCTATTCATGTTTCCAGGTGGCTGCAGGGTAGGGCCATGGGTCTAACCTCCATGGCCCAAAATGAAGCAGAGATGGGGCTCGCCATAGGGCGATCTGCCGGCCAAAGCAGATGGGGTAAGGCAGGCAGCACGGTGTTGATCAAGAGCCCTGGCCCGGGGTTCAGAGTGTCGGGTTCGCCCTGCCCTGTAGGCAGGTCACTTTCCCTCCCAGGGCCTCAGTTCCCCATCTACTGAATGGTGATTCACATTCTGCCTGTCTCCCAGGGTTGGCGGGGGGTCAAGGGAGACAGTGGCTAGAGGAGTGCCGTGTTCACTGCAGATGTGGCTCTGGGGGCCGTTGGCTAACTTCCAGCGTGAGTTCAGATTCTTAAAGGTCTTTGACATACCCAGGTCTGTGCTGAGGTCTGACATGTGGGAACTTCAAGACTTGGTACCTGCTCTAACTCCAGTTTTGCTAACACACAGGAAACACTTGGCAAATCATGGCCCTGCCTTGGGGAAGAGAGCAGGCTGGGGGCAGCTGGACTTCAGTGAGTCTGGGTGCTGACTGAGATGAGGCTCAGGTGGTGAGGCGTGAGGCACTGGGGCAGGGAGCGGCAGTGTGGGCGAAGGTTCGGTGTGGGAGGCATTAAGGAGAGCCGCTGGCTAGAGCAGAGTGCAGGTAGAACGAGGAAGAATAAGCAGGGGTTGCCCTGGGTACAGTGGCACAGGTTGGGGAACCCTCCAAGTCCGCAGAAAAGTTGGACTTACTGGGACTCAACGCCAGGGGCAGTAGGGAGCCATGGAAGGCTCTTGGGCAGAGAAATGACAGCTGGACCCTAAGAAAGCAACACCTGTTTCTTACGGAGATTTGCAGGTGGCCCTCTGAGCACGCCAGGCATGAGTGTGCAGGGAGCTGGTGCAAATGCCTCCTGTATGCGGGCAAGCTTCTGTGTTGTGACTCAGGCCACGCGTGTGCTTCAGTGTGCCTAGTGGCTGCATGCCCCAGGTCCGTGCTGCACGTGCCAGCCAGCGGGGGTGCTGGGCAGTGGGAGGTGGGAGAGGTGTACGTGTGTTGTTTGTGGGCATGTGTGTGTGTCAGCGTGAGCATGCGGGGCCATGGGCCCTCACAGCATGTGTGTGCACGCCCGGACGTGTGCGTGTGTGTGTGCGTGTCCCTGCCCCCCACCCCCAGGCCTGCCCTGTCCGTGCGTGTGAACTGCCATGTTGATTTCGTGCTGTCTTTCAGAATCACTATCAGTGACCCCTGAGGAGCGTCAGCCACGGTAGGTACTTGCCTCTCCATCTGCTGCATGAAAGGTGTGTCTGCCCCCCCCCTGCTGCACCAGCTCCACAGTGGGGGGCGCACCTAGGACCTCAGAGCCAGGCTCTCCTCCCACTCCCTTCTATAGCTCCAGACTTATTCTTTCCTCTTTCTGTCCTTGCTGCCAGCTGGCTCTGTCACCTCCCTTCTCAGCGAGCCTCGGGACTCAGTGCCACTGCTCAAGATCTCCATGGCTGAGCCTGGGGAGCTCTTGGGACAGGCTCCGCACCCAAGCTGGTAGACATGGGTGCTCGGCAGAGCTGTCGAAGGGCACAGGGCCCGGGGTGTACGGAGTAGGGCCAGGGAGCTTGGAGGGGGTTGTATGGCACTGGACTCAGGCAGCCAGAGGACTGGGAACTCCACCCTGGGGGGTGCCATACTCACTCCTCAATCTGAGCCGTGCTGCCGGGGCAGGACAGGCAGCCCGCAGCCTTGGAGCTCTAGGAACCGACTCCACCGTAGGGCAGAGGAGGTCAGAGTCCTACCTCTACTGAGCAGCGATCTGGGGCAAAGTCTCTCGTTGTTTGATGATTTCTGAAAGCCTGAGGGTCCCAGCCACACCATCGGCCCAGGGCACACCTTGCAGGCGAGGCAGGGTCCCACAGCCCCTTCCCGGATCTCCTTGGCGTCGTCACACCCACTAGTGCACCACAGAAGGCAGCGCGCTCGGGCCCCAGCAGCAGCACCACAGCCAGCCTCTGGGCTCGCAGGTCTGGGCCCGTTGCTCCTGGAGGTGGCCTATGCGTTTCAGCCAAGGGGATGACAGTGTCTGCTGACCTGGGCAGGTCAGCTTCTCTGAGTTGCATCCCAGCTGGGCCGCAGAACTCGTCCAGTGAACCCACCTGCCGCTCAACCCCCGCCGCTGACTCTCGTTCTTCTGCTTTTCCCCAGCAGGAAGGGCCCTGCCTCACCTACTCGACCTGCGGTCCCCCGACCAACTGAGGCTCCCCTCTTAGACTTATAAGCCTGTGGCCACTGGCATCCAGCTGCCTGTCCTCCCTGCCTCCCCGGGGTCCCTTCAGAGGACTCCTGGGCCTTCTGCCCACACAGAGGGGCCTCCAGTGCTCCCTCCAACCATGCTTTTAGCTCTGCCCTCCTGGTTCAAACAGTGTTCTTTCTCCTGTCTTTTCCATCAGGCCTGGTGGCCCTTGCTTGGGGCTCACAGCCCCGTACTCCCCGAGGCTAGCAGCGGCCTGGGCCAGTGGGTTGAAAGATAGGGGGGCCATAGAAAGGGGAAGCCAGAGGGGGCTGATCATGTGTCTGGAGCTGTGGGTGCACTGCCTGGTGGTGTGTGAGAGACCAGCGTGTGTGGCAGAGGGAGGGCCGCCGGGGCCGCCAGCCCAGACTCCGCCCCAGACCTCCGTGAAGCTCCGGCCCCTGCCCACTTCCAGCTCCTCCTCCCACCTTCGCCTTCTTGTCTCCTCTCTTCCAGAACCCTTGCCCACGCCTTCACCTGCATCTTCTTCCCCCGCGCCCCCCTCGTGCCCCCGCCGGGCTCAGCTGCCCTTGCCTTACCAGTTCTCTCCCTCCTCTCTCCTGTTCTCTCTCTGCTTCCTCTCCAACTGCCAGCCGATCGGGTCAGGCAAGTCCGTCCCGTCCTGAGAGCCCCAGGCCCCCCTTCGACCTCTAACCAGACCCCTTCTATTCCTCGGAGACTTCCCTTCCCAAGCCTGCCTGGACGGCTGCTCTGTGACTTGACTGGCTCCCAAAGCCTCCCCCCTCCATCTGTGACTCAGTCTGTTGTAGTGGTGAGCTGACACACCCAGCGTGACGTTGGTGAAACTTGTGCCCCTCTGTGGTATCTCTCCTGCCCTGTTCTATAAATATCTATAAATACTTATATATAGATACATATATATACACACACACACACACGAATATATATGGCTGCCACAGCCTCACCCCTTGTGCTGGGAATTACCGTGCTTGTCTTTGAGGAGTCTTGTGGCCCAACTGCAAGGAAACAGTCACCCTACCATCCTCCTCCAAAGCGTGCCACCTCCGATGAGCTTCCCTGTCATGCCGGCCTGTGGACAGCCGCCCCCTTTCTGCTCCCCACCCGTCCTTCCCCCCTTGTGTGCGGGGGTGCTGTACTGGCAGCTGCGTGGTTCTCTGACCACTGCCAGTCTTGCTATCTCTTGGCTGAGAATAAAACCCATTTCTGGACGATGGGGAACCGTGTGTGCTCTGCTGGCTTGTGTTCTCTGTGCCACTCAGGGGGAGATGAAGGTTCAAACACTGGGGTGCAGGGGCGGGTGAAGGGCCCAGCCATTGCTAGGTCCTGGAACGAATGGTGAAATGAGGGCCCATCCTTTCCAAGGCTTCCTGGGAAAGCACCTGGCGGTTGGCAGTTCATCCTGTGGCTCCTGCTCCGACCACTAGGGGGCAGGAGCACCATCTCAGGCTGGAGGGTGGGTGTGGGGTGTGGGCGGGCGCTATGGACAAAACAAACAGGCCACCAGAGGGCAGGGTCATGGAATGGAAACCACCTGGCCTGGAAAAGAGCTCTCTTGGGTGGCGGCAGGCTGCTTTTCCGCCCGGGATTAAATCAGGCTTCCGAGCCTGTCAACCATTAGGGCAGGACTGACCCTTAAAGCCCCACCGCCAATCCCTTGGGGTTCCCCAGGCTTTACCCAGCAGCCAACAGGAGACAGACCCAGATCTCTAACCGCCCTTCCGGATGCACTCAGACACACTGGGGCTGTGCACAATGCAGAGGCCTGCCCTCTGCTGGCAGGACCCACTTCCTGCCCAGGGCCAGGGGACAGGAGCACATGCAACCACACAGTATGGCTAAATCCCTTTATTCTGAAATAAAACAAATAGAGTCGGATCAACCCCGTCCCCACCTCCTTACTCTGTCCTATGTTATCAATAAATAAGTTTATTCTTGTGTTATAATAATAACAGGAATGACAGGGACAGGGCGGCGGGGGACCGCGTGGGGGCCGAGCCCCCACCCCGCCTCCCCAGAGTAGCGTCACGTTATCAGATCACCATGATCTTCACCCCAGCGTTGTTGTCAGCCCGGTAGAAGAAGGGGATACAGGGGTTCTTGCTCAAGCCCGGGTGCTCCTGGCAGCTCTGCATCTCGCACAGCAGCTGCATGATTTGCTGCGCAGTGGAGTTCTCGAGTGCGGCCGGGCCCAGCTCCACGTTGTCGGCCAGGCTCACCTCCAGAAGATCTTTGGAGAGAGGGAGGCGGGGCTCCGGGTGACGCGCGAGCTCTACGCGCCCGCCCGCCGGCCCACCTGCCCTCCCCGCGGGCTCTACTCACCACCCTGGCTGTGAGCGGCTCCAGGTGCCTGAGGGGCTGGGGGCGCTGTAGTGGGCTCTCCAGCAGGGTTCTGGGCAGCCCCCAGGAACTTGCCATACCATTCGTTGCGCTCGCCCACCAGGCGCACCACCAGCTCCTGCAACTCCAGGAGCTTCGCCTGGAGAGAGAGGCGCTCAGCAGCCACACCCCGACCCCTGGCCCAGTCCGCAGATGGTCAGGACCCCTACCTTCATATCCTCCTTGTCCTTAGCCAGCCGGCTAATGTACTCCTCCTTTTCCCGGTGGCGCTCCTTCAGTACTGCCCTCTGATTCTGGTAAAGGGTGATGTAGTCTCCTGCAAGGAGCGGGGAGGGCAGGTGGTGGGCACAGCTCAGCTGCTGGGGCTCGCCACCCGCCACACAGCGCCCCCTGACTGGCCTCCCCCTCACCAATAGTATCAGTCTCTCCAGACAGCTGAATGCAGCGGTGCTCCAGCTCCTCAACTCGCTCCTTCAGGTCCACGTTCTCTTGCATGACCTCTGTAAAGCGGCTCTGCAGCCGACAAGCAGAGTCAGTAGCTACCGGCCCTGCCCATCCCCACCCTTCCTGGCCCATGCCGGGGGGACACTCACTCACCTGCAGCTTGTCCATGGCCACCTGGAGGGCCTGGTGGTTCTCCACAGGCACAATGTCCCCCCTGGTGGCTGGGGCTGGGGTCCCCTCCTCCAGCCCGTGCTGCGAGGGGGCTGCCAGGTGAGCCAGGTGCTGGCAGCGTAGCTTTTGCTTCCTCAGCTCCCTGCGCAGCTGTGCCTGTTCCTCCTCAGCACTGGCTAAGGCCGTGTTGAAAAACGCCACCTGCGAGTGAGAGGTTCGGGGAAATGCTCAGGACACGTGGGAGGCACGGAGGCAGAGAGGAGCTCCCCCTCGTGGGGCCTCTGTGGACACATCTGTGGTTCAAGGGTGATGTCTGACCATCAGTTCCCCAGGGCAGACTGGGGATAAAGAGAACTAGAGGGTAGAAACCAAGAGGTAAGCAGGTGCCCAGGAAGGACCTCAGAGGGAGGCAGTGAGGTGGATGGGGAGGGGCAGGGAGTGAGCTCACCACGGCCTCTCGGCTGTCGAGGTCCTCTGGCACGCTCAGCTTTGGCCTGGGTGCCTCCTCCTCCTCCTCCTCCTCCCCGTCCAGTTCATCTCCTGCTGGGGGCAGTGGAAGGGTTCTCAGACAACCCCACGAGGGAGGTGGAGCAGCCCAGGAAGACAGCTCGGGGCCCAGCTCTGCCTCGCCTCACTGTGCACCCCAGTCCCCAGAAGCAAAGGATTTGCTGTCCTAAAGGTCTCTTCTAGCTCAATTCCACGCTGCTAACTAAAAGTCCCCCTCCTCCTTGGGCTCTGTCCTCTCCCTCTGGGTAGTTCCAATTACCTTCCCCAGGCAGAGCCATGAGGCTCAGCTGGGCCTGTAGCTGCTGGTTCTGTTGGTTGACAGCTTCCAGGAGCCCCTAAGGGGCCAGGAAAGAGCATGAGAAAGGACACAGGTCGCAGGCCTTCCCAGGCAGGGCTCAGGGGCCCAGCATTCCAACTCACCTGGGTCTCCTGCAACTCCTGGCGGGCCATGTTGGCCTCCTCCTTGCTCTGAGCTTCCTCTTGCTGCTGCTGCTCCATAAGCTGGGAGTGCAGCAGGACCTGCTTCTGCAGTACATCTTTGTCAAAGAGCAGCTGCTGATAGGCGGCTGCATACTGCTGCAGGTAGTTCAGGTACTGATCCCGCTGCTGCTGCAGGCTCTGAGCCTCTTGGCTCTTCAGCTCCACCTGCAGGAAGACCCGGGGAGTGAGGGCAAGTGGTGGCTTGCTTCCAGATTCTGAGCCCACTGCTTCCAGATTCTGAGCCCATAGCCTGAGGTTGGGCAAAGACCCCTGTGCCTAAGGCAGGCACTGAGCTCTGGTCAGGTAGCTCAATTGGGTAGAGCATCATCCCAATACACCAAGGTTGCGAGTTTGATCCCTGGTCACGGCACATATAAGTGGAACAACAAGTCGATGTTTCTCTCTTTCAAATGCATAAACTTTAAACATTTTTTAGGCTTATTTAAAAAAAATAATAAGGCACCCACTGAGGGGCTCGGACACCTGCCCACGCCCTTGGCTTCCTCCATCCGGGGCCTCAGCAACTGCCCTCCCTGGTCCAGAGACACATGCTGCCGCCTTCTCCCAGCCTTGTACCTCGTAACCACCTGCTTTCTACGTCAACTTTAGGCCACGGACTCGTGAAAAAGCAGAGTGCCAACCAACATCTGCTAAGTGCATACTAAATGCCTGACACTTTACACGTGATTCTCATTCAATCCTCAATACCTCTATGAGGAAAATGCTGCTCTCCCTTTTAAGCTAAGGAAGCTGAGGGTTAGAATGTGACGTCAATGGTGTCTAGTGGGGCTGAGGCTCAGAGACACAGCTGACCACAGTGGGTCGCCCCTCATACACCATCCACACCTCTTCCCCTCCAGTCGAGTTCAGTGCCTCAGCTGGTGATGATGACCTACGGTGCAGGGCTACCCACCTCTAAAGGTCAGAGGGCAGCCCTGGCTGGTGTGGCTCAGTGGTTGAGTCCCGGCCTGTGAACTGAAAGGTCGCCAGTTGATTCCCAGTCAGGGCATGTGCCTGGGTCGCAGACAAGGTCCCCAGTTGGGGGTGTGCGAGAGGCAACGGATCGATGTTTCTCTCCCTCCCTTTCCCTCTCTCTAAAAAACAAATCTTTTTAAAAAATAAATAAACATGCCCTGGGTAGTGTGGCTCAGTGGACTGAGCGCTGGCCTGCGAACCAAAGGGTCGCTGGTTTGATTCCCAGTCAGGGCACATGCCTGGGTTGTGGGCCAGGTCCCCAGTGGGGGCCACATGAGAGGCAACCACACATTGATGTTTCTCTCCCTCTTTCTCCCTCCCCCTCTCTCTAAAAGTAAGTAAATAAAACCTTTAAAAAAATAAAGGTCAGCGGCAGGGGGCAACAAGTAGTCACAGGTTCTGAAGAACTCTGAGGTCACCTGTCTCTAGGCTGCAGCCAGCTCAGCCTCGCCCAAATTCCTCCCTCCCCAGAGGCGGGTGCCCGGCTCTGAGCCCTTCTCAGTGGGGGCAGGGTTACCGTCTCCTTCAGCTCCCCCAGCTTCTCCTGCAGCTGGCCCAGCTTCTTGGCCAGCTCCTTCTTGACATACTGCTCCGTCTGAAGTGTGTTGGTGAGCTCCGCATTCTCGTTGGTCTGGGTGGAAAGAAGCAATCAGTGGCCCCCCAAGGCAGCTGGAGACACCAGATTGCAGCTCAGGGCAGGGTAGAAGCAGGCAGAAAAATGCACCCCCCGCCGACCACATTCACCAGTGTGGGCTCTCTGGGTCACCGGATGCCTTCATAGGCTCCATTTCACGTAAGCACCATACCACCCCATTTTAAAGGTGGAAAAACTAGGCCCAGAGATTTGTAAGGTCTTGCCCTGCACCAAAGGATTTGGCAAGGGAGCCGGGTGGGCAGGGCTGCGCACCAGCCTGATGAAACTGTCCTGCAGCTCAGCCAGTTGCTCCTTGAGCTCGCGGTTCTGGGAGAGCGCCCGGCTGATGGTGGTGCGGTCGCTCTGCATGTCCTCCAGGATCTGCTTGCGCATCTCCGCCTGCTCCCCCCAGCGCTCGGCCTCCTGCTCTAGCTCCAGCAGTCGCTGCCCCTGCTCCTGATTCAGGAGGCTCAGACTTTCATTGTCCTGAATTTGGGCCCGCAGCTGCCCTGTCAGGGTCTCCAGTTCCTGCTGTAGCTGCTCCGCTTTGGCTTGTAGCCGCTGTTCCGCCTCCGAGGGCCCCACTGGGGGCTCCTGGGGTGGGGGGACAGCTGAGAAAGGACGCACACAATAAGGGCCTCTTCCCTCTGCAGTCTCTAAAAAAATGCTCTTCTTGGTCCATAGCTCCTAACTTGGCCTCCTAGCCCCAAATCCTGGCATCCTGGCCAATAATTCCTCATACTCATATGATGTTCAGTCTTGCAAGATGCTTCCAAATAGAGTCCTTTACATTTTTTACGCTCAAGACAACTCTGGGTCACTGACATTGCGCAGTCCACCCCTTTATTGCAGATGGGGTCACTGAGAGAGTGCAAGGCTTGCCAACTCCTGGTACAGACCTCTTTCTCTTTGCCACAATGCCCGTCCATCCGCCCGCCTCCTTGGGGGGCATTCCAGCTGCCCTCGCCATGACATGCTCCCCGACATGAGCCCTGCTCCCAGATCACCCCAGACTTAGCTCACCTAGCTGGCTCCTCAGTTCCGCCAAACTGGTCTCCAGCTCCTGCACCTGACTCAGGCCGTGCTCCTTCTCCTCCCTCAGCTTGCACATCTGGCCAAGGCATGGGCAGAGTGGCGGGGATGGAGGAACAGCCCCGCGCCTGTCTCCCTCTCCACCACACCCCCCCCCCACCACGAAACACACACGTCCGCCTCTGGCTGCCCATGGCAAGTGATGGGATCCCCACGTAGAGATGGACAGACACACTGAGTGACCTCTACGGTGGGGGACCCGAAGGTCACATCTCACCTGCTCTGACATCTGCTGCATCTTCTGTTGCCAGATGGCATTCTCTTCTTTCAGATTCTCTGCGTACTGGTCTCTCTCCACCTGCAGCTGCTTCAGCAAATCCTTCAGCTGCAGAGTGGGTGCAGAAGTGAGCAGGGGCTGGCACTGGGCCTCACCCGCTCCTGGTCCCCTGGGGTTCCCCTCCCCTCCGCCATCGCCCTCCGCAAAGCCTCACCTGCTCCACATGTGTCTCCAGCCGGGCCCGCTCCTCCAGGGCCTGCTGTAACTGCTCCCTGCTGTCAGGGGTTTCAGACTGACTGGAAAACTGGATGGTGAAAAGCGAGATCAGACTTGGGGAAGCCACGCAATGCTCCCCAAATGGGTCTGAACTGGGATCGACATACAGCTCGGGGTCAACAAAGAACTCTGTCCTGGTGATGCTGGCACCATGTCCACAGCATTCATATTTATTAAGTACCGATTGTGAACGATCCCAATGATGCGTGTTCCAAGTCCTCCCAACGTTTCCGCTAGCCCCCCACTCCTACCGGTGCGGTGCGCATCCTTCCAGCCCCTTTCTACACATATGCAAACATGTTTAATCCGACATGTTACTGTCACACTGCCTTGGGGTTCGGTCATTCAGAGTTCGGCAGCTTATTTTCACCTTGCTGCATACGGGAGCTATTTACTTCCCGCAAGGGCTGCAGAGCAGGCCGATGCAGCATGTGAACACAGTGCACCCCCACCACACCCCGCTGATGGCCACCTAGCTGGCCGCAGTAAGACAACACACTGTGCTGGTCCTCGAATGGAGCGGCTGGCTCAGAAGGACGAGCAGCCCCTGCCCTTCAGAGCAGAGCACCCTTCAGCTCTGACTTCTGAGACTGATCATGCTGCCTATCTCGGGAACAGGCGCAGAGTGCCCTTGGTGGGTGGGGGGTGGCGGGTGGGCCCAAGCAGTGATCTCAGATCCATTCGCCGCCCAGGCCAGAGCAAATGCGGAGCCTGGAGTTTCACTCTGGGGTCCTGATCACAGAGCAACCCTGACAAACAGGTCACATCCCAGAGGCATCATCAGGAGGGTGACCGCGGGAGACACACGGCCAGGAGCCGTGGCTGTCTGCTCAGAAAAGACCTTAGGAAGGACAGGGGCCTCGCACACCCCCTCTCGAAGTGAGCAAAGGCCTGTCCTGGGGGAGAGTTGAGACTGTTTCCGTGCTCTTCTGGAGGTGAGAACGACCCCCGCGGAAGGAGGCTAGGTCCACGAGGGCAGAGAGCAGCTCAGTGTGAAGAAAAACTGAAGCGGAGGGGCTCTCTGGCCCAGGCACCCTGACCACCTGGTGGCTTGGCGCCCCCAGGGGAAGAAATAAAATTCTTGGGCTAGCCTGATGTCATCTATAAAACGGTGGTTCTCACCCAGGATGCTGTTAAAAGCACAACTAAAAAAGCCCTCTCCCTGAGATTCTGATTCCAAAGTCGTCAATTTTTATCCAAACCTAGAGGACTCCCTGGCAGGACCAGAACCCAGATCCAAATTTGCCAGCTCTTGGCTGGGGGTCACCCACAGTGACCCAGAGAACCCGGCCCCAGGGCCCCAGGACCCACCTGCTGCAGCAGCAGCTCTGACATCTCCAGCTTCCTCTGCAGCTCTTCCAGGCTCAGCTGCACGGCCTCCTTGTCCGTCACCAGGACCCGAAGCTTCTCCTGCAGCTCCGAGTTCTCCTGCTTCAGATCTTCATTACTTTTGCTGTGGCCAGAGGCAGTGGAGAAAGGCACAAATAAAGAACAGAAAGGCTCACTTTGGTGGGCAACCCACCGCCCTCACCATAAAACCACAGACTACTGGCACTAGGAGGGACCCAGGGTCAAGAGTCACAAGTGCCAGGCCAAAGAGAGGACACGAGCTGCACGAGGCCAAGTAGCGTGGGCACAGCACGGACCAGCGCCTGCTCCACACCTGCCCAAACCTGGACAACCTCCTCCCGACGCTGCTCGCATCCCTCCCCCTCCCAGCCCCTCACCCGGCCCAAGGCCCCCAGCCCTCGCCCACCCCCATCCTACTTGCTCTTGTATAACTCCAGCTTTAGGGCGTCACGATTCTTGACGAGTTCTTTGTTGTGCTGCAAATACAGAAAGGCGAGGTCAGGACTGGGCAGGCAGCCGGTGAGCTGGCGGACTAACAGCAGTAACAGCAAAAGCAACACTTTGTCGCCCAGAGTCACATTCTCCATTTTCCCAGAGCACTTCCAAGCCTGCGTTTCCACTCGCTTTGAATAAGAACTCAACCGGTAGGGGTGGAAGAGTCAGGTCGAGCGATCTAACCCACAGCTCGCTGCCAGAGGCCAGGAGAGCAGATGCTTTGCTGTCATTACTACTATTATCATCATCACTTAAAAACATTTTTTTTAATCCACCCTGGCTGGTGTGGCTCAGTGGATTGAGTGCCAGCCTGAGAACCAAAGACTGGTCAGAGCACATGCCTGGGTTGCAGGCCAGGTCCCCAGTGGGGGGGGGGGGTGTGTGAGAGGCAACCACACATGGATGTTTCTCTCCCTCTCTTTCTCCCTCCCTTCCCCTCTGTCTAGAAATAAAATAAGTAAATAAATAAATGTTTAGCCTCACCCGAGGACATTTCTTCATTGGTTTTTAGAGAGAGAGGAAGGGAGAGAAGAACATCGATGCCAGAGAGAAGCATCACCCAGTTGCCTCCCGTTCTCGCCCAGACCAGGGGCTGCACGCGCCTCGACTGGGGGTCCAACCATAACCTAGCAATGCGCCCTGGCTGGGAATCAAACTCACAACCTTTCGGTTAGTGACGGCGCTCCAACCACGTGAGCCACAGCAGCCGGGGCACCGTCACTTGTGAACCTTTGCTGCGCGCTCTACCAGGCGCCACGTTGACCCTCTGAGCCCTTACAATCGCCGCAAGCAGCGGTTACTGTCATCATGTCCATCTCGCTGGCGAGCGGTGCGGGGCGCGAGAGGGTAGGCTGCTTGCCCAAAATCACTCAGAGCGGCGACTGAACACTCAGGTCTCTCTGATTCTTTAATCGCCTTTTTTTTCCTGGGGTGGGAGCACCCCAGGAAGAGGGGAGGAATTAAATTTTCTTTTTCTTTTTTAAAGATTTTATTTATTTATTTTAGAGAGGGGGAGAGAGGGAGAAAGAAAGGGAGAGAAACATCAATGTATGGTTGCCTCTCATGTGCCCCTTGTTGGGGACCTGGCCTGCAACCCAGGCATGTGCCCTGACTGGGAATCGAACCAGCGACACTTTGGTTCACAGCCCATGCTCAATCCACTGAGCCACACCAGCCAGGGCGGAATTAAATTTTCATTGTGATTTTTCATTCAGTTTTGAACGGATGATACACTGACATGGCCCTGAACTCAGAAGGCACAGAAGTCGCATGTCTCCCAGCCGCCCTGTCCCTCAACCCTGGGTCTCTACGAATCCTTTCAGACACGGCCTCGCTCGCTCGCTCTCCGCCTCTCACTTCTCCCCCTTCCACACGCAGGGTAACATGTTAAAAACACTGTTCTGTACCTTGGCCCCCCAAGTCCCCAGGACTTGGCCGAGGCCCGTGGCCAGTCAAGGGCAGGGCTGGCACGCTGGCTCTGGGCCCTACGTCCAGTGCTGACTCTGGACAGCACACCCCAGCGCCGCAGCCCCCGGCTCCCTCCCAGGCTGCTCCTCGCAGCCACGCAACTTTAAACCAGTGAGAAGTGGCCTGCGCTGCCCTCTGAGCAGCAGACGCTCCATCCTAAAGAAGGGACCGTGAGGCCCACTCGCCCCTGGGGGCGGCTGCGCTCACCCTGTCCGCCTGCTTCTGCTGCGTGGAGACGGCACAGAGCGTCCGCTCCAGATCGCCGACGCGCTGCTGCGAAGACTGCAGGAGCCCAGCGAGGTCCTCCGCCTCCCCTGGAACGACAGAAGTGAGGTCCAAAGCGGGGATGCCGCTGAAGGCCCGCCACGTGCCCGGCCGGAGCTTGGCAGGGCGTCCCGTTCCCACCTGTCTTTTGCCGGGCTGCTTGCTGAGTGTGGGCCAGGGCTGTCTGCAGTTCCGTCTTCTCGGACACTAGAATCCCTATGGTCTGGATATGAACCTTTGGGGAAAAGGCCAAACGAGGGCTGAGGACAAGGAAAAGAAACTTCTAGGGCGCGCGAGGGAACACCCCGCAGCCCACTTACCTGCAACTGCTCTCTCAGAGCCCCCTGCTCCTTCGCAAGCTTTTGCTTATATTCCTGCTTCTCCTGCAGGGAGAGAGAAGGGAAATCTCTTACTGGGAGGAGGAAGAAACGCAACAGCCAAAGGCATGCCCCAGAACGCCACCTGTGGCCCCGGAGAGGCCCATCAGTGAAACCAGGTTGGGGGTGCGGGTGGGGGCCAGGGAGGCCGGTCGGGGGAAGGTGGGATCAGGGATGGGGAGGGGCCTTTATTTTTCCAGGCTGGCGGCAGGCAAGCCAAGAATGGGCCTTCCGGTCTGAGTCCTCCCCGAACCCTCAGCCATGTACGGGCAGACGAAGAAATCACGTTACTTTTTCTAGTTGATCCGCAATTTCCTGGTTCTGTCGTTTCTGTGGAATCAAAGGCAGGTGGCTGGGGTGAGCCCCTGCACTATGCGCCCCGGACCAAGGAGGAGGGGTGGACGGGGACCGGGAATGGGTGTTTTGTTTTTTTTTTAATGGCAACATACCCATCATTTATTTATGTATTTATTTAATTTTTTTCCATGACCACTTCACCATTTATTCCCCCTCCACGCCCGCCCCACAGGAACAGGTCTTGCAGGGGAAGGTTCAAAGCTCCCAAGCAAACAGACTTCGGGTGTAAGGTGGTTTTGCTCCCAGAATTACAGAAATGCGTGTCTCAATCCAAATTCCCACGAGACAACAATGACGTAAGCCTCTGGAAACGGGGTTTAAGAAGGGAAAGCTGGCCCTTCTACTGGCTCGTGATTCGGAAGTGTTCATTCATTCCATGGGTATTCACTGAGCACACACCACAGGGCAGCAGCAGACATATAGGAGTGAAAAGGACCTTTAAATCTTTTCTTTTCTTTTTTTTGAGCTAAAAGGGACCTTGGACACGCTCTAATTCTACCTCCTCAGGAAACTGAAGTCCAGAAAGAAGTGACTTGCTCAAGGTCAAAGACAGAGCAAATGAGAGGCAGTGTCAGGGTCAGCACACAGCAGTCAAGCCAGTGGTCCCCTAGGGCCTAGAGGCAGCGGCGCCACAGGGCCAGCGTGGAGAGGACTCAACAAGCAGGGGCGCCTGGGGGACAGAGCGCAGGCGCAGAGGGCAGCCGAGGAGAGAGCCATGCCACGTGCTCAGCGTTCCGGGGTCCCTCCAGCTGAGATCTAGGCCCCCCAGCGCCCCCGTTCTCCCTTGGCCCCAGGGGCCCCAGATTAGCAGCGTGGCATCAGGGGACCCCACCCCCCGGACTCTTACCAATTCCTCTATCTCGCTACCGAGCTGTTTGTTTGTTAGATTGCTGGAATCCAGGGCTAGAGAGAGCTCTTGGTACCGGCTCTGAGGCGCATGCAGAGAGGAGGAGGGTTTGGAGGAGGGACGGGGGAGAGGTAGAGAGAGCAAACATTAGGGCTGGGGGGTATTCGGGCTGTCTCAGCTGGCAGCAGGGCACCCAGCCCCCTCTGCTGGGGTCGGGGGCTGGCCTGCAAGGTCCCTGGGCCACAGTCCAGGGCCACTCACCTCCAGAGCCTTTATGTTAGCAGAAGAGGCCAGTCCCTCCCCATTGACGAAGGATGCAGACTAGGAGAGATGAGAGGGCCCACATGGAGATGCTCTCTGTCCCTCTCCAGGCCCAAGCCCACCAACTTCCTGCCTTCCCCATCAACTAGCAAAATGTTCTCTTCTGCCTAAGTTGGCCCCCTCCTCCTTCCCTGCCAACCTCTCCTGGTTCCTACCTCCCCCTTGCCCGCCCCCGCCCCCAGCAGCTCTCATCCTGTGCCCTCTGCAGCAGGATGAAATGATGCATCCAATCTCATGGTCTAATTCCTTCATTTGCACAGCTTCAAAGCGGAGACTCGGAGAAGAGATGACTAGCTAAGCATTAGCCGGCTGGTCGGCCGCTCCCAGCATCTTCCCTTCCTCTTGGGAACCTCTGTCTCGGTCTCTATCATATTTTCCTCCCGCCTTCCCACCCGCTCTGGGCTCCAGTCCCGGCGGTACCTCACAGACGAGACCGTTGAGCTGCTGGGAGAGTTGACGCAGGCTCTCGGTAGATGAGAACCTGCGGATGAACACAGCAGTTAGGGCTTCAGGAGGCTCAGTGGGAAGGAAGGGGTCGTGGGCAGCGCCTGCCCGATACCCTCAGCCTCGGGACTGCTGCGCCCACAGGAGACACTCACGTGCTTTCAGGCAGAACAAAAGGGCCACTTTCAGGATCATAGTTCTGTTTGGGAAGAAACACACGAGGTGAGAACAGCCCAGAGGCGCGGTAAGCCCAGATCAGACCGACAGCACTGCATCCCACGGAACTTAAGGAGCAACCTGGTTCTGGCCTCCCCCACCCCAGTCCTCAGGAAGGGCCGAGCCACCCGAAGGAAGCGGGGGTGAGTCCACAGTGGGCCCAGTCCTCTGGGAAGGAAGAGGGGCGAACACAGGGGAGCACGCAAAAGGGGAAAAGACACAAACCTGAGCTGATGGAGCAGCACTGGGGGAAAGGACACCGTCAGGTGACATGGTGTCATCAGAAGGCCGTGCTGCAGGGGCGGCATGGTCTTTGGGCGCCTGTCACAGAAAAAAGCGGGAATTAGGGAGGCCTGTGGGAAAGGCTCCCCACTGCCGTGGATGCAGGGGTGCGGAGCAGGTGGACAGGTGTTGCTGCAGTCAGAGTGACAGCCACACATGCTGGGGGCCACCCTGGGGTGTGGCTACGGCTCGCTAGGGCTCAGCCACGCTGCAGCCTCCAGCCAGAGCTCAAAGCAGGCCTGCAAGACCTCCTTCATGGACATGGGACCCTGTTCTCCCTGGAGCTCAGCAAAAGACAGCAGCAGGATGTGACCTGTGGCAGCCACAGCAGGTGGAAGGAAGGGGTGCCAAGTCAGCAGGGGGCGGGGGCAACTCTGTTCTTCCACAAAGCCTGTCCGTGCCTCAGAGAGACCCCCGCCGTGGGCCCCCCGCTGTGCGGAGGGCCGGTGATGGAGAGGCAGGCACAGCCGCCACGGCTCTCGGCCCCCTTCCTCTCGCTCTCCTCTCTTCCGCCCTCCCTCCGAACCCTGGCTGCGTCTGCCTGCTCAGGTCGCTTCTGGGAAAGAAGTTGCCCAACCAGAAGCCTCTCCCAGTTCCTGGAGGTAAAAAGTAACCCCACCCCAACCTCCTAGCTCCAAAACAACTACTACCCAGCCAAGAAAGCACCCGAGGAGCCAGACGTAAGACATCTGCCCTCTGACTATGGGCTTCCTGAGGAACAGTCTCGGACTGAGGACCAGGAGCCAGGGGAAGCCACTCTCTCTCCCCCAGCTGGACCTGCTTGCTGGGCCAGAGCCCCACCCAGCCTCTCTCCAGGCTCAGGCCTGACACTTAATCCAAGCCTCTGGCTCCAGAGAACGAATGTCCAACAGGCCAGATGGGCAAAGAGAGAGGGAAGACAGGTGACAAGCTGAGCTTGACCAGGGAAAGTGCCAGGGAGCCACGGCCTGTCCAGCGAAGCTGGGGCCTGGAAAGAGAGGCCGCACCTCTCTGCCGGGGAGAGAGGGGCTGCCCGCTCTCCGGAACCCTCAGCTCTGGCCTCTGAAAATCCCAATCCGCCGCCCTCCTTAGAGCAAGTGCTGCAGCGCCTGGGGGAGCTGTGGCTGGGTGGTTATTTGCATTCCTGCCCACGGTATGACCTTTGGCCCCAGAACCTGCTGCTGCCTTGCCAACCTGTACAACTGACTCTAACAGGTTAAGAGCAGGGGTTCTGAGCTGGCGGGGCAAGAGGCTTTAGGGGGAGGTGAGCATCCTCCCAGGCATGAGGCCAGCAAGCTCTAGGCCTCTCCTGGGACCTTGGATTCCCAATGGTCCCTAGCATTAGGTGCAAAAAAAGCTCAGAAAGGGAAAAAAGTATTTTTCTAAGAACTTAAATACATCTAACAGGACTTTTGTGAGCAAACAAATTATTTCATCATTTTAAGTCTTGTAGCTAAGTGTGGAGCTTTAAAAAAAAAAAAAAAAACATTGTTCACTCCTCTCAAATGCCCCATTCCATTAAAAAAAATTTTTATTTCTCTATTATTTCCCATTTCTGGAGATGCTCTATTTCTGCCCGGGATGTGGCGACCACAGGCCTGTGTTACTGGGGCAGAAAACCTAAGTGGGAAACAGACACCTATAAAAAGAGGACTTAAAACAAGTAGGGACTATGGGAACCTGCGACTTCATCTGCACAAGGACAGAGGGACGCAGGCACAGATCATTCGTGTAGATCCTCAGCTGCAGGATCCCTGCAGGTCTGTGCTGCCACTCAAGCTGCCCAGGTGAGTCACAGCTGGAGGAACCTGACCAACTGGCTGCGAGCAGTCCTGATGGCCGAAATACTCTCTAACACCAGCCAGCAGCGCCCTGTCCCAGCCCTGCTCCCCGATACCATCGCCAACAGGATCTGGGCCCATCTCAGCCCTACTCCTCTGGCCTGGCGGATGTCCCCCCAGGAAGTCAATTAAGGAGGAAGTGCCAACGTCACGTCCAGAGGATGTCACCTCCTGGCCCGCTGTATGCCAGACTCGCCGCCTTTCCAGAATGTGCTCATGATCCTGGCCATTACCTGTACCGTGCCCTCAGCCTGGAATTCCCATTTTCCCCTCTCTCCAAACGGATGGGTGTCACCCACCTCTGATCTTTCAACTGGTCTCAAATGCCACCCCCTCCAGCCTCCAATCCATTTAAAACCAACTTCCTCCTCAGCTGAACATGTAGAATGTTGCCACGTTCTATCTTGCCTCTTCCAGCGGAGCCTGCCTCCCTCGGGGGCGTTCTGTCTGGTTCCCCTATTTTCTCTGGGGCCCAGCCAAGGGCCTCTGATATCAGAGGCCCACTGAATATGGTTAAGTGCCCAAATTTTAGTTTTATTCCCTCTTAACCCGAGGCAGCTGACTCCCGAACCAAAATTAATTAATCAACTTCAAAAAAATCACAAACTGCTCTGCGGTTTATTGGTCTTTTGGAGACTGATGCAGGGCAAGACCCAAAAGGTTTGTTTTAATTAATCTCTCCCAGTCTGAGGGCACCGCTGGATCTTCGAACTTGGGGGTCGAAAAGCCCAAACCCAACACACCTGCTCTGGAAGCTATTCCCAATTTACCTTTAACCTTCAGGGTACATCTCACCTTCTCCAAGATGATAAAAGATGCAGGGCAAGAAAAATAAACCCAATCAACCAAGCAGGTGAAAAAGCAGACATGAACAGGACGAGGGTTAATGACAGCAACATAAAACAAGCCAGAGGCCAAGTACCCCCCAAACCGGAGAAGCCTCGGGACATGCACAGCTGGGAGAGAAAAAGCCAGAGAGGGGTCTCGGCACTGCCTCACCTTCCAATTGTCCAATGGGGAGAGCGCTACCCCATTGGAATGGTTAAGGTCGGACACCAGCACCTTCAGAATGTCCTGAATCTACAGGAAGCGAAAGGGAAAAACAAGGGCAGGGGGAGAAAGAGAAAAGTGGCTTAGAGAGAGGCAAGAGGGTCGAAGAAGGAAGAAGAGATGGGTTCAGGGAAATTCAATGCTAGAGAAGAGAGAAGGGGATCGATACCACGGCCGGGGCCATCTTTCCCAGCAGCCACTTGCTGCCTTGCCACAGGCAGCAATGAGCACGGATGGACAGAAGGAGCAGTCCCCTGGGCGGTGCAGCTCTGCACACGCCCCTCAGACCTTCTCCTCAGGCCCAGGATGCCAGGGACGCACCTGGCAGGGCTCCAGACCCCACCTCCATTTTAACAACTGGACTTCCGAGTAAAGGTCTGCTTGAATGAAAGGGGCTACAGCTAAAAATAAGTTTGAAAGACACTGATGTGATCCAACAACATCATCTTACGGATGAGGAAGCTGAGCCCCCCACCCCCACCCCCCGAAGGAAGTGATTTTCCTGAGGTTGCCCAGGGATGGACTCAAAACTCCTAATCCAGTGCCTGGGGCTCTCCTCACCACACCCGGGGGGCTCTGTGGGCGCTTCCTCGAGGGACAGCCTGCTGGCAAGCGGCTGGCTGTTCTCACAGCCTGGTTTGCCCCGGAGGCTGGAGATCAGCAAAAGCCCCCTGAGCAGTAAGTGCAACAGCAACTGCCCTTTACTGGATGTTTACTCCACACCACACTCTCTGTTTAGGGATTAATATAGAAACAATGTCTTTTACACTTCCTAAACGCAAGCCAATAGTACCCCGATTTTACTGACGTGGAATCAGAGGCCCACATGGCTTAAACAATTTGCCCCAATCCATAGCCCTCGCAGAGGGAGAGGTAGCTTAACCAGTACTTGTCACCTCTTCCACAGTCTTAACCACTACCCTCTACTGCCCCCTGAGCACCCCCATCCCCGGAAGCCTGGCTGGCCAAGACTCACATCCTCAGGCGAGTGACAGCCATCAGAAGTGGCTGTCTCGGGACTACTGCCATTTTTAATCTTCTTTTTCTTCTTAGCTCCTGCAGGAACACTAATGCCTCGCTGCTGCTGGAATTCTCTCAACTGCAAAGGGGAAAAGCAGTGAGACTCACAACCACTATAAGCCCCTGAGTCCATGCCCTGCTTATACAGTTCAAAAACACTCACGTTTGCCATCTTATTAAACACAACGACCCCACAAGGTATTGTCATTCTTATTTCAACACTGCAGAAATGGACTGATAACATAGCTTTTTTAAAAAGGCAATAATGCAATTGAAACTCAGTCTTCTGAGTTCAGGGGGTTATGCCATAAATCAGTAGCTGCCAGGGGTGGTGAACTGAAGTGATCAGACACAAAGGTCCGTCCTTATACATCCGTTAGAGATGCATGCGCACCATGACCACGCAAGCTTTTACATCAGTGTGTAGCCTCACGGCAGTGAACTGGGATGGTAAGAGAAAAAAAACAACCCAAGTACCATTTCAGAGAGAAGTCTATTATACTCTTACAAGTCTATGTAAATGTCATCCTTAAATACATTATCATAAAAGGCATTTTCCCTCCCAAGAGAATCCAGCAAAACTGATGCTCCGGTCTCATATTTAGCCTGTGGCACTCAGAGCAACCCATGCTGAGGTGATGATTTGGGGACGGTTGCCAGCTGTGAAGTGCAGTTTCCCGGGATCTGCTCCACGGAGGATAAGCGGATCTCACTGCAAAGAGCACTGACTGCGGGCCAACCGGGTCCCGGAGTCACAGAGAATTAGAACATGAGTTGGAGGATTCAGACGACAAATTTCAAAGTCTCTCTGGAGAGCAGAAACCAGGGAGAACACCAGACTAAACAAAACACATTCCCCCCACCAACACCCACAGATGTGCTCACTGCTTCGAGAGCACTAGTGAAATGCGGGTTTTTTACCCTATCGATGTCTATGGTTGGGGTAGAGTCTAGAGTAAGGAAGCCTGAAACCTCTCCGACCTAAGTCCCGTAGTCCCG
The DNA here is from genome assembly GCA_039655065.1 of Glossophaga mutica. NCBI lineage: Eukaryota > Metazoa > Chordata > Mammalia > Chiroptera > Phyllostomidae > Glossophaga > Glossophaga mutica. The sequence goes on from CM077305.1 coordinate 213,428,880, forward strand.
AGTCCCCTTTAAGCTATTTGTGCCGTAACCAGAGAACCGGAAAGCGGATGAAAACATTAGGGGACTAGGTCATGAGATCGAACACTGGGTAATGACAGTTTCGAGGGGGATTGTGACATAACTACATTCCACTCCTCCCAACCGACGCCCGAGTCGCCGCTCCGCGGTAGGGGTAGGGAGCGCAGGGCCCGGACCCAGGTTCTAGGAGAGGGAGTCCACGGTGCCCAGGGAGCCAGGAGGTCAGGTTCTGGGAGGCAGAAGGCGAGGGCCAAGCCTGGAGCCGGGAACCCTGGGGCCCAAAGTCACCCGGGAGCGGGGGCTGGGCTACCGGCGGGGTTGGGGGGGCGGGGCTGGTGAGACGACTTTGGGGAGGGGGGCGCCGAGGGGCTCGCCCCGTGTGCCTCAGAGGCAGCACAGACTCTGGCCACCGTCCGGCCGTCGAGGGGCCTTGGGCTAAGTCAGGGAGCCGCGACTCGGCACGTTTTACCTTTTTCCTGGCCTCGGCCAATTTTTTCTGTCGGACTTCTTCCGACATCTCGGGAAGGGGAGGGGTGCAGGGGGGCCACATCACCGCGATCCCGGAAACCACCTCGGAATTGCTTCCGGCAGCCACCACGCATCTTTGCGGCTAAGCCAGAAAAGGAGGGTCCAGGGCGATTATAGGCAGCAGTGCTGTGGGCGTCGTCTTAATCCTTTAACCCCATTGGTCTTTAGGAAAGATGAAAGGGGAAAGGGCGTGGCCATGCTGACGCGAGCCAGGGGGAACAGGAGGAGCCACCGACACTGAAAGCTGTCTCCGCCCCCTGGGGGCGGAGCCCGACCTCGCCGGGTGCGCGCGCAGCTCGCTGTATGACTGACTGTTCCTGGTCTCCTTCACAGGATCCTGATTATTCTGGTGGACCTGAGAGGCCGTTCTTCTGCTCCCACCCTGGATTCTCCTGCACTGCACTCCCCCCCGATACGGGGGCCCCGGACCCCAGGGCTCAGGAGGTGGGCTAGGAGCGGACAGCAAGGGGAAAGCGCATCCCTTCACATTCCCTTTCCTGACTCCCCATAGCTCTGCCCCAGACTTTCACGACCTAGAGTTTCCCTCTAGAGACCTTGATCCGTTCCTCCACACGCTCCCTCCTATCAGTATCTCCCCTTCCTCAACGATGTCTACCCTGGTCCCAGGAGCATATCTGCCCCTTCCCGACTGGATGCAGTCCCTGGCGCACCTACTTCCCAAGTCCTCCTCCCACACCCCACAGTACCCGCTTCTTCAGGAGCGGACTCTAGCTCCACTCAGCCATTTTTCCCTTGGATTCCTCTCCAGGACTCAACCAGGACTTTCCAAAAGTTGCCGCGGGGCCTTCCGATCCCCTGTGAGTATGCCTGTGCACCCCCTACTCTTGCCCTCCACCCTGTAAGTCACTGCTGCTCCCAGCCCGCTTCCCCATCCCCACCGCAGCTGCCCCGCCCCCCATAACGTTCCCCCACCCCGCCAGCCAACCCCACCTTTATTCTGCCGAGACACTCCAGGTCATTTCTCAGCCCTTCCCCTTCTTTTCCTCATGCCCAAGGAGAAGCAGTGGTTTGCCCTTGTCGGTGGCACTCTACGCGGGCTGTCTCTCCTCCTTCCTGTCAGCTCCACTGTCCCCTCCTCCACCCATCCCACCCACGCAGAGACCACTTTGGTTCCCTCAAACGCCTGTGCTGTCTCCCGCCTTACAGCACGTGGATATACTGCCCTCATCAGGAATCCCCATCAGGAATACCTTTCTTTCTGCTTTTGGACCAGCTATTTTTTTAAAAGATTTTACTTTTATTTACTTTTAGAGAGAGAGCAAGGAAAGGAGAAAGAGAGGGAGAGAAACATCCATGTGTGGTTGCCTCTTACACACCCCCTACTGGGAACCAGGCCTCCAACCCAGGCATGTGCCCAGATTGGGAATCGAACCGGCCACCCTTTGGTTCACAGGCCTGCGCTTAATCCACTTAGTCACACCAGTCAAGGCAATGTCCTTTACAATTGAGCTTCCTCAGAGAAGCTGTACCCCGACTTCTGGCTCAATCCAGTGACCCTGCTAGCCACTCCCTTAACACACTGTACTTCCACTTCAAAGCACTTTTCAGACTTGTAGTTTGTTGATAACTAATTCGTCAATCACTCATTCATTGGACCAATGTTGATGAGTGCCTACTGTGTGCCAGGCACTGTAGTAGACACACGTCATCAGCAGTCAATATAACAAAGTCCCTGCCCTCGTGGAGTTTACACTCCAGTGTATAAGGCCAACAATGATGATAATATTGTCAGTGGAAAGTATGTCGTGTCCAGTGGTGGTAGACACCATAAAACAGCAGGCCAAAGTGACAGTGAGTGGTTGAGGAGTGGCCATTTAAATGGGATGGTCAGAGAAGGCCTTTCTGAGGAAGGGTGACCTGGAGCAGAGCTTTAAGTGAAGGCCCCTGGAGGAAGGGCACAGTTGGGTGTTTTCTATTTGGGATGAGGCTGCCTGTTCCGTGAAGGCAAAGGGCCAGGCTTGCTGCCTTCTCCGTTGCTGAACTGTGGGAGCCTTTGCCAGTGCCTGGCAGATGGTGACTGCTCACTCTTTGGTGACTGACCAGTTAGATACCCCGTGCAAAGAATAGGAACCACGTCTTCCTTGGTCCCTGCTTGCATCACAGGTGGACAGTTGACCCAACACACATTTCCTGAAGATTAGCAGTGAACCAGGCACTGGCCTGTACAGCTTCTGGAAGCAGAAAGGGCAAGGATGAGCTGTAGCCCCAGGAAAAGACTTTGTTGTCCAATGAGACTATAAACCCGGCGACATCACTGACTTGAGAGAAGGACCCACGTAGATCTGAGGCGGATTCTCTGGGGTCAGACTGGGGCCCAGGAGAGGCCCTTTAGTCAAGATCGGCTTTGGCTGGGAGTGAAAGCAAACCCCAATGACGGGGGCCTAAATAGTCACCCAGGCCTCAGGCTGGTTCCACTACGTCTTCCACGTGGCTTCTACCTCATCACGCGAGACACCGCTCAGCCCCCGCATTACCTCCACGTTCCAGCTGGCTGGAAGGAGGAAGGCCAGAGAAAGGCCCGCCATCTGTCTCCCTGGAAGGATGGTTCCCAGACGTAGCAGACACCGTTTCTGGTGAAGTTCCACTTGCTAGCACTTAGTTATAGGGCCACATCGAATTCCAAGGGAGCTGAGAAATGCGCCGTATTTTGCCGTGTATAACGCGTGCCCAAGTTTGTGGTCCAACCTTTCAGGAAAAAAATCTTGTGTTTTAATTGTTTAATTTAATTCTTTATTTATTTGTATTCAGATACTTTTTTTTTGTATTATAAAGGAATTTTAGCATTTATTTTCGAACATATGGTACAAGAAACTTTTATGTAACAAATAAAACAAGAACAGACACGAGGTATTTCAAGTACTGCCTGTGTCTAATGCGCCTTCTTATTTTCCTCCAAAATTCTGGGCAAAAAAAGCATGCATTACACAGGGCAAAATATGGGTAATCTTATTTGGGGTTGGCTGGTGTCTTATTTGGGGTTGGGTGGTGTCTATTTGTGTCACCAAGCAGAAGCAGGGAGTGGCTTTTGGGGGACAACTTGCAGCCTCTGAGTTGTGGATAACTGGTCAGTCCGTCTAGCTAATGACTTCTCGTGCCTCTCAGCGGCCATCTTCCAAGTCCGGCCAGGCCGATGGGGCCAGCGAGGATTCCCCGCACCTTGACATTCAGAAGCTGAAGGAAAAGAGGGACCTGCTGGACGAGGAGATCTCCCAGTTGATATCTGAGTAAGTCTTGTTGGGTTCCTCAGTGCATGTAAGATAACTGGTGGCCAGCCACTGCAGCCCAGTCCCCCGGCTCAGCCTGAAAACAAGGCCGCACCGTTGGCGTCAGGGCGTCCCAGCCGCCTCTCTCGGGGAGGGTGTGCTCAGGCTTGGGAGCACCAGGAAGCAGGAACCGGAAGGCTATCAGGAATGGAGGTTATTGCTCCCTGGGGCCCACATCCTCTGCCTCTGCTTCTGCCTACACCCAGATTCCATTCCTCTCCGGGGGTAGGGTTTCCGGTGCCTGGGGGAAGTGGTTCTTCTACAACTCCTGCGTTTTTCCCATGCCCCATGCTGCAAGCACAGACCAAGCAACTTTTTAAAAATTTTTACTTACTTTCACAGAAAGGGGAAGGGAAGGAGAAAGAGAAGGACAGGAACATCAGTGTGGGTTACCACTCGCACGCCTGTAGCTGGGGACCTGGCTTGCAGACCAGACATGTGCCCTGACTAGGAATCAAACTGGAGACCTTTTGGTCCGCAGGCTGACACTCAGTCCACTGAGCCACACCAGCCAGGGCAAGACTGAGTAACTTTTAAATGTGCATTTCATACTTGAGGGGATCTGATTGGCTACTCATGTGCCCATCTGTGAATCCCTCAGCTGTGGCCAGGGTCACATAGTACTGGAGGGGTTGGGACCCCTCCCTAAGGGTATGGGGAGCATTTGCCAGGGGACGATCCCCTGCTACTATAAGCTTTAGTGGACAGGGTCTCTCTTGCCATCTCTAGTCCCCAGTGCTGAGCACCTAGTAGGCCCTTAGTGCTGCCTTGTTACTCTCTGAACCTTGGATCCTCATCAGCTTTCTCTCTCTCTCTCTCTCTCTCTCTCTCTCCATCCCTCACCCCAGAGGCTACAGCGTGGATGAACTAGAGGACCACATCTCCCAGCTCCACGAGTATAATGACATCAAGGATGTGGGCCAGATGCTGCTGGGCAAGCTAGGTGAGCAGCAGGACCCCAGAGGAGCAAGCAGGGCTTAGAAGGGGTCCCCATCTCCCAGGGGTGGTTGGATTTTGCCCCTGAGCCTTCTAACTTGCCAACCCTCCCACCCTTCTCAGCTGTCCCACTCCCTGACCGCCCTTACCTTTGCTGTCACCTAGCGAAGCAGCTGTACAGCTCTTACCTGAGTCAAAGGTTTTAGGGTGGGTTTTCCCCCTTGTGGGTGGACCCTGCTTTGAGGCTGCAGGCAGGTTTGACCATGGGCTTGTCCACCTGCTGGACCAAAAACTAGGGTTCCCTGTCTTCTGGGGCCTATTCAGACTGATTGAGACACCATCCTTGCCTCAGGGGCTGACTTGCTACAGAGGCAGAAAGTGCAGGGGTGACTCTGTGCGGCCTAATGGGGTGTTTTGTTCCTCCTGGAACCCACTCTCACTCCGCAGAGGCCTGAGCCCAGGCACAGACACCTGTGTGTCTGGGTGGGCTCGGACCTCCCACCTGGTAGGCAAGGAACTGTGTCGATGGCCCCAGCTGCATCACCTGGCTCGGATTGGTGGGCGTGGGTGGTCAGTGGCCAGTGACCACTGGCGACAGCGTTCAGAGCCGAGACTGTCTGTCCGCTTGCTGTAGATCTGTCCGTGGGCGTCCAGGGTCCATGGCAGGGAGGGCTTCTCTGTGGTTCCGTGAGGGACCGGTCCCAAAGCGGGGGAGGGGGAAACAGGAGGGGGGAGACAGAGATGGATAAAGAGAAGGGGCTGCGCAGGGCCCAGGAAGGAAGGAGTGTGAGGTGCCTGAAGCCTGGCGGTCGGGGCGGGCCCCCGGGTGTGGAGCTCGAGTGGCGGCCTACCCACTTCCACTTGTCCGGTGAACATTTACTGAGCACCTGGCCCGTGCTGCACTACGAAGCATGGGAACACTTTGGAGAACCAGACCCTGAAGGGCCGTGTTACCTGTGACTTCTGTCACCAGGCTGGGGTGAGGGAGGGGAACGGTCACTGCAGAACACAGACGAACGAGTTATAAAGCGTGTCAGCTGCCGTGAAGGAATGGAAGGGCGGAGATGGAGGATCCTGAGGTTGGGACAGGGTGGCTGCTGGGAGTGAGGAGAGAGGGACAGGGGAGCCCTTCCTGTGGGAGGAAAGGGGAGCCTTGGAGGGACTAGGAGGAGCAGTGTCACCACACGGCCAGGGCGGGCACCTGGGCCAGGCGCGAGACATCGCAGAGCTGTGCATGTCCGTCTTCAGCAGGCGACGCCAGCTGCTCTGTGTGGAGGAACGATGTGAGGGGAGCTGCGTTTGACTCCTCTGCAAAGTGGGGTGAGGGTTCAGTGAGTCTAGTTGGGGGGGCCAGGCAGGAGTCGCAGGAGGGTTATCTGGGCAACTAGGGAAACAGGAAGTAGGTGCAGGAAGGGTCCTGGGCGGCCAGGGGTGTGGCCAGTCTCCTGCTCCTGCCACTGGCCAGTCCTCTTTCCTTTCAGCCGTGATCCGAGGTGTCACCACCAAAGAGTTGTATCCAGAATTCGGCCTGGACATGAGTGACTGAGCAGAGGCTCATGGGCCCTTGTCCGTGGCCCGCTGGGCGGCTGGGCGTGAACAGGAGAGGCTGTGCGAGCCCACGCAGCGCCCCTGCAGGCTTTCCTGCCAGACAGGAGCCCTTCTGTGGGGAGCCCGCTCGGAGTCAGGGGAGGAGGGCCCCGGACTCCCGAGATGTCCCAGTGATGCCCATGCATATGTATGCGTCCTATTTGTGAGTAAACATGTGAATGATCTTTTTTTAATTTATATTTTTTAGATTATATTTATTTTAGAGAGAGGAGGAGGGAGGGAGAAAGGGAGAGAAACATTGATATGCGAGAGATGCATCAATTGGTTGCCTCTTGCATGCCCCCAGCCGGGGACCTGGCCCCGCAACCCAGCTGTGTACCCTCACTGGGAATCGAACCAGCAACCTTTCGGTTTGCAGGCCGGCACTCAACCCCTTGAGCCACACCAGCCAGGGTTGAAGGATCTTGATGTGAATCTGTGCACTGATCCCCTCTCCTCTGGCAGCCCCCATCTCTCCCGGGACAGAGCCTGCCTTTGTTATAACAGACTTACGTGGGCCAGGCACTGTGCTACACGCTTCACATCCATTATCTCTAATGCTAAATTCCATTCTGTGGGGAGTTAGTTTTGCTCTCCCCATTTTTCAGATGAGGAAATTGAGGTTCAGAGAGGCAAAGTGACTTGCCCAAGGTCACACAGCCAGTAAGTAGCAGAGCAGGGATTTGAGCCCACATCTAACTCTGAAGCTGATGGTTTGCAATATTGCCTTTCTGCGTTGGGGGGCAAGAGGGTAAGAGCTAAGAGTGAAAGAGCATCATTGGGGGAACTTTCCCCCTGTCAATCGATCTACAGGGAGTGGGTTCCGGTCCCCAGCTGGAACCTCTGCCAAGCAAGGGCAAGCTGTCACTTCTTCATTGGGTGTTGCTTATCACCGCCAGCCATCACTGGCGGGGGTGAAACTGGGATGTCGAAACTGTCCGGTGCAATCCAGAATGGCAGGGTTCCCACCGGACTTTGTTGTAGTTTTTCCCATTACCATTCAGTCCCCTTATGCCCCTCACCCCGCAGCGATCACCACACTGTTCTCCATGTCCATGAGCCCTTTTTCCTTTTTCCTCGGTCCCTCCAGCAGACTTGGAGGTCAAGTGTTCTGACCATTCCAGCTGCCCCTCTGGCCCTGTCCTGTTGGACATTCTCATAAGATTTCAGATGTAACAGAGGCCTTGGGGACAGGCTGTGATAAGGTGACGTAAGCATAGTTTCTAAAAACCGGCCATACAAGTCCGGCCTGAGTGTCAGCTCCAGCTCTGCCCACGTGCAAGCCGCGTGGCCATGGGCATCTGACTTGGCCTCTCTCGGTGGAAATAACAGTAGCACTGTATGCATCAGTTAACATTAGCTGCCTCAACAAACAGCGCCGAATTCTCGTGGCTGACCCCAAGAAAGGTTTCTTTGTCTCATGAAGTTGGATGAGGGTCTGGTAACCCTCACTTTTCAGAGCTTCAGTGCTGGACCGCAGAGCAGGAGAAAAGATGGAGAAGACACATCCACTCTGAACTGACCCCAAATCCGCAGACGTCACTTTTGCTCACAGATAAATGTCCAGGACCAGACATGTGGCCCACAGTGACTGGGGGAGGCTGGGGAATGAGAGTGAGCCCGTGGGTATTCGATGGGCACCGGTTGCTGTCTCCGCCCAGAGCAGCTCCCTTCAGAGGGTGCCTCAAGGGCTTGGTGAGGAGCTGCGCAGGAACCAGCACCTGGGAACAGTGGGTGGGCCCAGCTGCCTTTCGGGCTGAGCAGCAGCCCTTCCTGCTCCGCTCTGGCCCGGCTGCGGACTGCAGTCACTGGCCGCGTCGGTACGCCCGCCCAGGTTCACCAGGGAAGCCTGCACGCATTCTCATTGCGGGGCTTTTCTGGCCATTTGTTTTTGTTTTTCTTTTTAAATTTACTTTTGGTGAGAGGGATGGGGGGAGAAAGAAAGGAACATCGATCCGTTGCCTCTCACACGCCCCTAACCCTGGACCTGGCCCACAGCCCAGGCATGAGCGCTGACCAGGAATCGAACCAGTGAGGCTTCACTTTACAGGACGACACCCAACCAACTAGGCCACACCCACCAGTGCTGGCCATTTCCTAAATTTCCACATCGTAATGTCACCAGATTTTCCCAACTACCTTGTGACATAGGCTCTATTGTCCCCATTTTGCAGGTAAGGAAACAGGTTCAGGGAGTGGAAGCAACTTGTCACAGTCACACAGTGGCAGAGCCAGGACAACAGCCCAGGCCCCTCTGGCTTCTGACCTCAGGCTTCTAACCCGGACCCCACACCATGAGGCCTTGCGCTGGCCTCTTACCAGACTGAGTGTCCTCTGAGGACAAGACTGTCAGTCCATCTGGAACGATGCCCTTCCCACCTGCACCTCACGTACTCGGTACTCGCCCACTTGAAAGTGGCGCCGATCCTGTCCCATTAGGTCTTAGGTGAGAGTTGACTAGAGATGGAGCCAGCACTGGAGTGGGCTCCTGAGATTCTCACTCTGCGTAGGCCCCACACACCTGTCACTTGTTCTGACCCACTCCCCGCTCAACTTCCCAGGTGACATCATTTTACAATGGAGGGAGAAGAGGGGAGGTAACAGTCCAGCTTGGAAGGCAGGGAACCCCAGGAGACACGACTCCCTCCCTTAGGTTTCCCCCACCTCACCCCATTTTCTCCGCATGGACAGTTGGCTTGGCTTGCCTGTGTTCACACAAAAAGCCAACACCAGGAGCTGGGGAGCCACGGGCCCTGTGTCCCTGTTCACCTGCCAGCAGGAAGTCAGGGACCTACGAAGTGGTGACAATGCCATTTGATAAAAGGCTGTCATGGGGTTATAGCAGCACGTTTGAGTGGCACCTAAGCAACTTGGGACATTGGGGAAACCTCCCAGGAGATGAGACATCGATGTCTGCGCAGTAGGAGGGGTCAGCTAGACCAGCACGTGGGCGAGCCCTCCAGGAGGGCACGTGGCATTTGTAAAGGCCCCGACTCGGAGGGACTCGGTCCAGCGGGAGACTGGTTAGGCAAGGCGCGCCCCTCCACTGCAGTCGTACCCCAGCTCTGCACTTTGGACCAGTCTTTTCTGGGGGAGGAAGATGGGTGCCATTTTTATTTCCTACAACTCACGTGTTTGATGATTTAACTCTTAGGATTTAAGAAATCCAATAAAGATGTTAAATCCTATAAAGACATGGAAGGCAGACATGTAGGAAAAAAATAACGAAAGGAATGGGCCAGAGTAATAGTAGTGCCTGTTCGAGGCGCTGGACTCTTGATGGTTTCTTGTTTTTCCCCACATCTCCGAGGGGCACTCAGTGTCCTTACACCGCTGGCAGCGCCGCGGCGGTGGGACCCCCGTCTCCACGCCCCCGCCACGGCACCTCGTAACTCGCCGAGTTCCAGTCCAGCTAGTTAGTCCTGACCTTGCTGTCACTAATGCATTCTTTTCTTTTCTTTACTCCTCCCATCCCCTTTTTGGTATCTAATATCAACATTTATAGCAAAGTATCTTTCCCTCAACTCTGTGCTAGTTATTCTGCGTAACTCTAACCTCATCCTCAACCCCAATCCCACGTATTACTAAAAACCAAGCGCACTTGTCACTTGCTCCCTCAACCCTTTACCCCTTTACAAATTACAGGTAACCGAGAGTCCCGAGACCTCCTGTGGCCACGCATGGCATTAGGGTAGATTCCAGATTCTCAGGCTGAGAACAAATACACTGCCAGTGTTCCCAAGACTTTTGCATCTGGGGCTAATTTTAAGGCACTAAATAGGACGTTTGGAAAGAGAGCATCATCTGGGTCCATTTCCTTGTACAAGGACCCCCTTTCCCACATGTCATGGTGCAGGTGACCTCCAGGGGGCAGTGTCTGCTCAGAGATGAGCCTAACCGCCTGGAAGCTTCCCTGGGAGGGTCTTGCTGGAAAAGTCGGGGCCTGCCAAGCCACTAGCCACAGACTGGATTCTCCCAACACCCCGTAGAGGAGAGAGGGTTTTCTCTGGAAACTGTCCCCCACCCACCCAGGTCGGTAAGAAGCCAACTGATTGTGAGATGTGTTAGTGACGTTTCTCCGGGCCTGCCAGATGGTGCTGCCTGGGGTAGCTCTGGCATTGTGAGTGTGCAGTTTGTTTGACCACATCCAGTGTAAACGTGACTTGAAGATATTTATTGCCAGGCACGTAGAGAAGTTCAAAGGCGATACAGCCTGCGTCCTCAACCCTGGGAACCGGGAGGGGTCATTTCTGGGCAGCCAGACCTCACCAAGGTAGAGTCACCTGATAGCACCCCCCTTGTGCTTTGCTCAGAAGAGGGGGATACCTCAGGGAGGAAGAGAAAGGAGGAAGTCCAGGCCAGGGGCCTGGTTACAAGCAAAGATTTTCTCAGAGAAGGGTTTGATGGTCGTAACAGCTAACAGTTACAAAGCATCGAGGGTCAGTGTGGCTAGGTGAGGCATTCTCATCCATCCCCAGTTCAGCGCCCCCAAACTGAAGTTCGGAGAGGTGGAGCGACCTCTAAAGGCCAAGGTCCAGATCCAGAGCCTGGCTGCGGGTGCGTTGTCCTGCCTCCCCAGCACAACGCAGAGAGAGGCTTCTTCTCTCTCTAGTTTCTTACCTACGGTCATGCATTAATGAAAGGAGTCAGAACTTGGACCCAGATCTCCCTGAGCCCTTAGGCCCAACGTCTTAAACCACAGATCTCTGCTGTGATTATTGTAAGTTGTATCTGCCCAAGGCCCTGACCAGTGGACAGAATGGCAGACCAGTGGCTGTTCATTTCTGTCCACTGGTCTGCCCAAGGCCCTGACCAGTGGACCAGGGGTCAGGCCAGTGGACAGAAATGACCAGCCTCAGCTTTGGCCTTGGGCTTGGCCCCGGCCCCTGTCTCCTAATTTCTTCCAGTAGGAAGTTTTGCTCTCTTCTCACTGAGTGTCTCATTCCCACCATCAGGAGCTCTGACCAGGAGCGGATCTCCTGACCTTTAGCTCCCTCGGTTTCTTGTATTCATCCCAGAATCCCAAAGGATCTCAGCGGCAATGATAATCCTAGCAGCTGACACGCTGAGCACCTGCTCTGTGCCAGGCCCCGAGCCTCGGGCTCAGTGTGACTATTGCATGTGTTCCTAAAGGCAGCCCTGAGAGGTATATAGTTATCCCCATTTTCCAAATGAAGGACATGAAACTCAGAGAGGTTAAGTCACTTTCCCAAAGAAACGCAGCTTAAGTGGCAGACTCAGGGATTGAAGGTTTCCAAGGACATGCTCTTTATTTGTTTAATAAAGACTTTATTTACTTATTTTCAGAGAGAAAGGGGAAGGGAGGGAGAAAAAGGAGAGAAACATCGATCGGTTGCCTCTCGCACGCCCCCAAGGGGGGACCTGGCCTGCAACCCAGGCACGTGCCCTGACTGGGAATTGAACCGGAATCAAAGGGATGAGTGACCTTTCGGTTCTCGGGGTGATGCTCAATCCACTGAGCCACACCAGCCAGGGCTGGACAAGCTCTTTAAAGACCTGGAAATAGTCTCTAAATCTCTGGGTATCACAATTACGTGAGAGGACTTATAAAAGTAAAGATCTGGGTCCCTAACCCCTCTGGAGGGATCCTGATTTTGCAGGCCTGGGGCAGGCCTTTTTTGTTTGTTTGTTTTTTAATGAGCAACCCAGGTGTTCTTGGGACCTAGCCTCTCTGGTCCCGGTTCCTTCATAATTGACAAAATTGCTTTTAAACACCGGTAATAACGTCCGATCAAATCCTTCCTCCAAATCAGTCATCTTTAAACCCATTTCCAGAGCAACCGGCCCCTCAGAGCCAGCTCCAGATCGAACCCAGGTGGGTTTCCTCCGGCGGCTCCCCAGAGCCTCCCCCAGGCTCAGGCATTTGTCCGCTCTGTTCCCGGGCTGGCGATTACCTGCTGCCCCACCCTCCACCCCACACCCGCAGACCTGCCTGGCTGGTTTGCCAGGGAGGAGCTTGTCCTGTTTGCCATCTTAGGGCTTTTCTAGGTCCTGTCTTATTAGGGGCTCAGCTAGTGCCTGTAGGGGTTGGGGTGGGGACCACATGGTTCTGTGGGGGGTGGGGGGGCGGTCACTTTGAACACAGGCTTCTTTGCTGATCCAAATGGGCTGGAAGGCCCCAGGACAGCCCCACCACCCCACCAGTCACGCCTGAGCCACCCACCTGATGCTTGTCTCTTAATCAGCCCCCACCAGCGGCTGCAGCACCCAGAGCCCAGTCTCACCCAGGCAGGAACTTCTTCGTGTGACTAATGTGGGTCCCTCCTGTTATCCAGCCCATCTCCAGATGAGTCCCACACCTCCTGCCGAGGTGCTCAGGGGAGGGACTGACGGGATGTGGCAGGGAAGTCAAGATGTTGATAATGCTGGTGGGTACGGTGTTTCCTTTGTTTCGTGTCCGGCGGCCCCACAGGGAAAGCTCAGTAGGGTGTGCCACGTACAGACAGAGGCAGGAGGCTGGACTGCGGGCTTCACCTCACCAGGCCTCAGTTTCTACATCTATACAGTGGGCACACTAATACCCTCTGCGGCCACTTCACAAGTGATGATAGATACACAGGCTGGTTCGATGATGGTAAAGATAGAGGCAAATGTCATGTCATTATTATGATGATACACTTGTGTGTTCCAAGTATATCCCTGGTTCCCGAGGGATGCAAGGTCCTTTTGGCTTAAAGTGGGACCTTAGCCCTGGCTGGTGTGGCTCAGTGGGTTGAGTGCTGGCCTGTGGACTGAAAGGTCACCGCTTCGATTCCCAGTCAGGGTACGTGCCTGGGTTGGGAGCTAGGTCCCCAGATGGGGGCACATGAGAGGCCATCGATGGATGTATCTCACACGTCAGTGTTTCTCTCCCTTTCTTTCACCTTCCCTTCCCCTCTCTCTAAAAATAAATAAATAAAGTCTTTTAAAATAAATAAATAAATAATAGTAAAGTGGGACCATAATAAGCCAACATCCTGGGTGCAGCGGGGTCTGGGAAGGAATGGGGAGGGGAGGGCTGGGAAGGAGCAAGAGAGAGGGCGCATCAGAGAAGGGGCCGAGGGGAGTGGGCTGGGAGTGTGTGGAGAGAAAACTCAGCTTGAAAGCTGGGTGTCGGGGCACTGATACTCATTCATGCGTTTGGTCATTCGTTCACTCGTCCAACAAGTGTTTTCGCAGGCACTGCTCTAACCTCTGAGGACGCAGTAGTGAGAAAAAAAAGACAAAGATTCCTGTCCTTGTGGAGCTTACATTCTAAGGCAGGGAGACAGGCAATAAATCAAATAAAAATAAACCGTTCTTCAGATCTGGGGAGCCACATAAGTCAGGCAGAAGGGATGGGACCTAAAGCTTATAAACTGTGGGTGTTTCCTCTGCCCCAGTACATAGTGAATGAATTCAAATGCAGGTCCTGGGCCCAGGAAGGGGCCCTCTCTGGGTGGTTTAATGGGATGGGAAGCTGTCAGAAGATGAACACCCACTGGAGGGGAGGGAGGGAGCCCATGGATCCCTGGGGGGACTAGCAGGAGGGGCTGGAGTGTTCGAGGAACAGTGTAGAAGCCAATGTGAGTGCAGCAGTGATCAAGGAGGGGAAAGACAAGCACTGGGCCCTGACTGGTGTGGCTCAGCGGGTTGCGTGCCAGCCTGCGAACCGAAGGGTCGCTGGTTTGATTCCCAGGCAGGGCACATGCCTGGGTTGCAGGCCAGGTCCCCAGCTGGGGGCATGAGAGAGGCAACCGATTGATGTATTTCTCGCACATTGATGTTTCTCTCCCTCTTTTTCTTTCCCTTCCCCTCTCTCTAAAAATAAATAAAATATTTTTTAGAAAAAGGAAATGGGGCAGATTTGGGAGCCTTTCAAGCCATTGTAAGGACTTTGGCTTCTATTCTGGGTGAGACGGGGGAGGGTTTTGAGCAGAAAAATAGCAAGACCGGCCTTGCATTTTAACAAAACCCCTCTGTCCTCGGGGTGGAGGGGGTGTGAGGGTGGATGTAGGTGAATAGTGAGAAGTGGCCAGATTCTGGAAACGACAACATCTGAAGATAAAGTCAGTAGAGTTTGTCGATGGAAAGAGGCCTGTCACAGGTGCGCGTAGTTAACCACGTTTTTGGCGACTGCGGACAAAGAATCAAACCGAACCCAGAGAGTTTACAGCAGAAAGAGAGAGAGCAGATTTATTAAGCAATAGTACAGCCCACAGAACGTGGGAGCAGGCCAGCTCTGAGCAGAGACTGACCTCTGGGGCTGGAGGGATTCGATTCTTGCAGGGCGGATCCTTCCTGGCTAGTTTTGGCGGGCTTTTACTGCGCGTGTGCAAGTAGTTATATTACTTTAAAGCTACTGCGCATGTGGTCTCCCACGATTTTCCTCGATTGGCCACCAGAGATGGGGCGGGGGCAGTCACACAACGTTAACTTATTATAATGCTATTATAACGAAGCAGGGGTCCTGCGCAGGCGCATTCATGGTTCCCCATGATTCATCACTTTTCCGGAAAGCGGAACAACGGGTCTTGGAACAGGGTCTCTGTCCTGTGTGGCCGTCCTTCGTCTTAGCCCTGGTGCACTTCCTGAGCTTCCTCCTTCCTGACTATCTCCTGCCTCAGGCCCGCTAGGATTTTGGCCTGAGCAACTGGGAGGGTAGAGCTGCAATTTTCTGGAGTGAAGAAGTCTGTGGGGAAAGGAGGGTGGAGGGGGAAATAAGGGCTCAGGCCTGGGTTCTGTTAGGTTTGAGATGCCACATGAACAAGAAGTGGAAATGTGAAGTGACAGGTACGTGGAGATGGAGTTCGCGGGCTAGGTCGGAGCACAAACCCGAGCACTGGCAATGTCGCGTATCAGCCGTCCTGAGAGCCCTGTGATTTTCTTTTCTTTTTTTAATTGATGAGAGAGAGGGAGAGAGAGAGAGAGACACAGATCTGTCGTTCCACTTATTTCTGCATTCACTGGTGATGTCACCGGACAGAGGGCCTGGCTCCAAGTGAGGCCAGCTGGTAGTGTATGGGTTTGATTTCACAACATGAGTCCAGGTGACTTTGAGGATGTGTTTACTGAAGCTGGGGACACTGAACCAGAGATGGACTTGGCACAGAAGAAGCCACAGGAGGGCTGAGGCTGGGCTGCCTTAGCTCCCTGGGAAGTCAGAGAACAGGGGGCCCAAGGAAACAGGTTCAGGGGGGTTGGCCGGGGACGAGCTGCCGCTGCCCTCTCCTCCCCTGGTTGCAAGTCTCATAGGGACCCTTAGAGATTAGGACAGGCGTGCCTGTCAGGGACAGAGAGAGCAGGGAGGGGAAGGGGCTGGGGTGTGCCACCCAGAGGGAGAAGGTGTGCTGAGTATGCGTAGTCCTTTGTCTGGACCGTTCTCTCTCTCTCTCTCTCTCTCTCTCTCTCTCTCTCTCTCTCTCTCTCAAGCAGGCGGGGAATTTTAGGGGAGGGCTTCAGCAGAATATTCATCAGTTCTCCAGGTGTGCTCTTTCAGGGTCACGGCCTCAAGGGATGGATCAGTCAGCGTCAGGGCGGGGTCACTGTCGCCCACCTGGGTTTGTTGGCTTTTCCCGGCTGGGAGCTGAAATGCAGGCCTAGAGGTTGTCTCTAGGGAGGCGTTTTATCTGGCTGTAAATAGCTCTGCCAGTTTGCTCAGCTGTCTCAGTTTCCCCATTCCACCTGCCAAGGAATTTTCCCAGCTACCCTGCCTCAGTTGCTTCTTGTAGGTGCCCGACTGGGAAGGGAGCCCACAGCCTTGGTGTACCCGGATGATGTTCTAATCAGCTGAACTACCTGGCCAGGGCAGAGTTTTGCTCTTGGCGGAGGCAGAGAGACACAGTAACTGGTGTGGACAAAAAGGGGCTGCACGCTGACCCTGACAAGCTCGGGGGAACCCTGCACGGCGGCCTCACGTACTCAGAGACCCATGTTACCACACAGGATGGTCTGAGGTGACAGCTTTTGAACAAAAAGCAGTTTATGACAGTCACGTCCTAGGCCAGAATCTTCCCCGACAAAAGTTAGTCTTTACCTTAACTGAGCGTGTCTGTTGTCATTTTGCATCTATGACAACACACCTTTGGAATGTCAAGGTAACTTCCCTTTTGCCAACCCCCTCGGGCAAAACCACTGCACCAGAGCTGAGACCACAGAGCCCCTCACATGTCATTGCGGTCATGTTCACTGCTGCTGACCGGTAACTACCCTACCTTTTACCCAAGGAAAAGAAGTGCGTGTCTATCATTTTACCTTCTTCTCCAGTCCCAAAGGTTGCTCCCTCCTTTGCTTTCTCCCACCCCTCTAATCTATCTTTATACTTTTTTATAATTTAACTTTATTTTTTTAAAGATTTTATTTACTTATTTTTAGACAAAGGGGGAGGGAAGGAGAAAGAGAGGGAGAGAAGCATCACCGAGACCTGGCCCACAACCCAGGCCTGTGCCCTGACTGGGAATCCGGCAAGTGGCCTTTCACTTTGCAGAGCGATGCTGCTCAACCAACTGAACCACTCCAGTCAGGGCGCCGCTTTAACCATTTTGTTTTTAAAGATTCTATTTATTTATTTATTAGAGAGAGGGAGAGAAACATCCCTCAGCTGCCTCTCCCCCACCCCCCACCAGGGACCAGGTCGACAAGCCAAGCAGGAGCCCTGACCTGGAATTGAACCGAGGACCTTGTGCTTTGTGGGACAATGCCCAGCCCACTGAGCTGCACCATTCAGGGCTGCACTTCACCCTGTTATGTAGCCGTCACCGCCATCCAACTCTGCAGCTCTTTCCATCTCGAGAAACTGAGACTCTGCCCCCATTCAACACTGACTGTCCGCCCCCAGCCGCTGGCACCGCCATCCTCCTTCCTGTCTCTATGAACTTGACCGCTCGAGGGCCCTCTGATCAGTGGTATCGCACGGTATTTGTTTCCCTGTGGCTGGTTTCTTTCATTTGGCATAATGTCTTCAAGGCTCATCCATTGTTGTAGTGTCTGTCAAAAGTTTCTTCCTTTTTAATGCTCGAATCATATTCCATCGTGAGGGTGGACCGCGCTGTGCTCATCCAGTCATGTGCTGGTGAGCACTCGTGCGGCTTCCACCCCTTAGCTAACGCTGCTGTGAATGACGGTGTGCCCACATCCTTTCGGACAGGTGCCCAGAAGTGAGCGGGACGCTGGGTCATTCGCTCATCCTAAGTTTAATTTTTGATGAAGGACCTGCTGTGCTCTTTCCTGTTTATTTGCTTTTAAGATAAATTTAACAGCCTGTTTGCATGCTGATGGGAATACTCAGGTAGAAAGGAGGACACCGATGAAGCAAAAAAGAGGGGGGGAATTGCCAGGTGAGGCCTTGGGTCAGGAAAGAAGGTGGGATCTCGGTACAAGTAGAGGGCTGGCCGTGGGCGGCACCCCAAGAGTTTATCCTGAGTTACAGGAGGAAAGAGAGCTGACGAGTGTGGAGGCGGGGAGGCGAGGAAGGGGTGCAGGGGATTCACGTCAGCCGTCCTCGGATTGCTTCTGACGTCTCAGTGAAATGGGGGGCAACAGTGTGTGTCAAAGAAAGAAGTCTATCTAGCTTTATTCCTAATCACTAGAAACCGGTGAACAAACAGTGGTGTGGCCATGCTGTGGAGTACTATGCAGCAATAAAAAGGAACGAAGTCCTGATCCATCCCACACGGAGGGATCTCAGATGGCCGATGCTGAAAAAAGCCAGTCTCCAAAGCTTATGCACTGTTGTAACTTCTTTAGTAAAAGTCTTGTCTTTGCCTTAATCAAACCCTATCCATTGTTTCTGTGCATGGAGGTTAACACACCTCTGAAAGGCCTCTTTTCAGTCCCTTCCTTCTAAACATGTAACCACCTTATACTCTGGTTTCTCTTCAGATCGTATAAATCTTTCGCCTTTTACTAAACATGTAACCACCATGAAGAAAACAACTAATCTTAACTCTCCTGCAACCCAATCCCCTCTTTCCTTCTCCGACCTTCATTTAATCTTCCTTATGTTCCCTCCTTCAATTCAAATACATTTAAGAAAACCTGTTACTGTCTGGAGCATTTTGCTCCCCGGCGTATGTCCTCTGTGTCCTCAGTTTTGGCTCAGATAAACTCTCACAGAAATCCTCTACGGGTCTGGACATCTCAACGACATCAAGTTCCCAGGGACAGAGCGGTTGCTGGCCCCCAGAAGTATGTGAAGACCACATGGGGGAGGGCTGAAGTGAGATGACTGTCACTTTAATCTCCATTCTGTAAAAATTAATATAAACGGAGCCAGCTCAGTGGATCGAGTGCTGGCCTATGAACCAAAGGGTTGCCGGTTCGATCCCCAGTCAGGGCACATGCCTGGGTTGCGGGCCAGGTCCCAGTTGGGGGCACATGGGAAGCAACCACACATTGATGTTTCCCTCTCTTCCTCCCTTTCTCTAAAAATAAATAAAATCTTTTAAAAATAAAAACAAAAGACATTAGGCAAAAGTGGAGTCACAGCTGCCATCCCAGAGGAACTGCCTTGCAGGTCTTGCTCCTCAAACCTCTGGATGTTAAAACTGGGCGGATTAGCCTTTGGACCCGGCCTAGGGAAATACTGTGTCAAAAAACAGCTGTTCACCGAGATAACCTTGAAAGCAGGTATCAGGACTACCAGACTGAAAAAACCCAAAACATTCCTTAGAATTAACATCCGTACATTAGCTTATCTGCACGTATAGAAATGCTTTCCTACTATTGATGTAATTGTTCCCCTTTCCTTTGTCAAATACCCCTTGCCTTCTTTTTTAATCTTTTCCCACTTGCCTTCTAATCAGAACACTATCTGGGTTTCCGCTTTCCCGAATAAACCCTGGTGGTCTTTCATTTGGTCTTTTATTTCTAGGTTAACAGGTCTCACAGACGTCGAATCACCCAGGCCAATCAGGGTGTGCGCTCAGGCCCTTCCACCACCAGCTCCATTGGCAGCCGAGGGGCCACGCCTCCGCCCCGGGGAACCCAGGTGCCCATGCCAGCCAGGCAGGCAGCTGGCCGGCGTGGAAGCCTGGGGCTTTGTCAATGAAATTGCTGGCGTTCTTGTGAGCGCGCTTGGTGCACAGAAAGAATTAGTTGCACCTTCTTTGGCTTTAAAAAGTCTTTCTTGAAATAATCAACCCAAGAGTTTAACAAATTTTAAAGCTCAATTTACAAATCTCAGGTTGCTTACGCACTGGCCCCATTTAGCGATTATTGTTTATTTCTAACCTTTTCAAGGTTAGAGACGCCTACTAAAGAAAACATTTTCCCATCCCAAGGGATTTGGGGTGGTTTTCCCAGCAGACTGACGCTGCATGTTGACGGAATATTTTGGCCCTGACTCGGGGCCCCCCACAACCCTGAGATCATGATAGGCCACTCTGACCCCTCTTTTATGATCTGTGTCAATAAGGACTCCAGATGAGGTGATGTGACTGCCCGTGTGTGTTCCAGGTCCATAATTTTTCCGGTTGAGGTTTGCAAACCCCCTGCCCAGCCAGGTCCTCAACTGTGGACTGGATCCCACTAGTCCCAGCATGGCCTGATTTCGTTCTGAATTGCCTGCCCGTGGAAATACGTATTTCCACATGTTTCCTATCGAACAAAGCCACAGCGCTTCAGTGGGGTTCGGTCATGCACAGCTCCCCGGGCTCCGAGGTCTCAACGGGGACATCTCACTGGGGACACACCAGGACACAGCTGGGCTGGGGCTAGGTTCCACTGAGGTCAAGATAGGGAGGTCATGGCTAATAGAGACTAAGAACACGGGCTCTGGAGCAACATTACCAAGTTCAAATCCAACCTCGACTGGCTGTGAGGCCTGGGCAAGTATCACCTTCTTAGTGCCTCAGTTTCCCCATCTGTAAAATGTGATTCAATTCCCTAGGAATTCTGGTGGGAGGGAGGGGTGGTGTAAGAGCAGGTGGTAGGCAGTGAATGTGCCTTAAGTCAGCACAGGTGGCTCAGGTACCTGCTCATGTCTCCGCCTAGCCGCCCCGAGTGGGGAGGATGGGTCAGAACTCACCTCTGGGGCAGAGAAGCTGGAGACACGCCAGTACAAGTGACATCTTGGGCAGCGACCTGCTTAGAAATCATGGAGGGGGCAGGTCCTAGTAACTGTATAGTTACACTTTGTTAAAAAAAATTAACCATTTGGGTTCATTCAACACACATAAACACATACACAGGTGGAAGAAAAACGGTTTCCCCTCTGCACACAATACTTCTGACACCTAACATGCGGCGTTTTCCACACCAAGCAATTCTGTGGTTCTCAGGGGGCCCAGGCTGGGTGTCCAGCATTTCGACTCGAGTCTGACATGGCCTGGGGCTAGCAGAGATTCCACAGGTGAAGAAGGTTCAGGCGTGATCACGAGGCCCGGGTGGTAACCCCTGCTGCGGACCCTGCTGACCCACTGGCTAGAAATCGAGAGTTCCCACAACCCCGTCAAGTTCGGTGACTGCTTGGACAGCTCACAGAGCTGAGAGAAACACCTCCGTTGACCATTTTATTGCAAAGGACGCAGCCCCAGGACAGGCACATGGAAGGGATACCCAGAGCCAGGGAGGAGGGAGGGGTGAGGAGCTTCCCCGCGCTCCCCCAGCACGCCTCCCTCCCAGCACCCAGTGTAACACCAGCCCAGAAGCTCTCTGGACCCCATCCTTCAGGTCTCGGGGCCCCGCTCCTGACCTGCCAAGTCAGAATCCAAGAGTTAGGGTTAGAATCTGGATTCTCCAAGATCTCTCCAGGTGTTAATAGACTTTTCTTTTTTTTTTTTTTAATAATTATTTTTTAAAGATTTTTATTTATTTATCTTTAGGGGGGAAGGGTAGGAGAGAGGGAGAGGAAGAGAAATATCAATGTACGGTTGCCTCTTGTGTGTCCCCTGCTGGGAACTGGCCTGCAACCCAGGCATGTGCCCTGACTGGGAATCGAACCGCGATCCTTGGGTTCGCAGGCCCACGCTCAATCCACTGAGCTACACCAGCCAGGGCAGACTTTTCTTTTCTTAATAACAGTTGTCTGGAGAAAACCCTGAGATGATAGTACATGGAATTCTCAAACTCAGCACCCAGCTTCCCATGTTATTATATTTTATTATATTAACACCTTCCATTAGCATATTTGTTACAATCAATAAGCCATCACTGACTGATACGTTAACTGAAGTCCAGCAATTACTTAGATTTCCTTTGTTTTTACCCAAGGTCCTTTTCGGTTCCAGGACCCTGCGTTACATTTAGTCGTCACGCCTCTTTAGGCTCCTCTTGGCCATGGCGGTTCCTTGGACTTCACTGCCTTCACTGACCGTGACGGTTTCCAGGACCAGCCAGTATTTGGCAGGACGCCCCACCCCAGAACCCGCTGTCCTTCACATGGTTAAAGCAGGGGTTGTGGGTTATTGGAAGACCTCAGAGGCACAGGGCCATTTTTGTCACATCATATCAAGGATACATACTAGCAACATCATGTTGCTAGCATCACTGTTGATGTTGACCTTGAACACCTGGTTGAAGTTGTGCTTGTCCAGTTCCCAACTGATGTTACGTAGGAGAAACAAGGTGTAAGGCAGAGAAAGTCTCTGACTCTCCCTGTGGCCACCCTTTAAAGTCACTGTTCAGAAGGCAGCTGCAAGAAGCAGACCGAGGCAAAATGACAAGCACCTGCCCATGACTTCACCTGTCCCCACAACCACCCCACGAGGTGGGGAGGTGGGCAAAACCATCATCCCCACGTTCCGGATGAGGGAGCTGAGCTGGTGTGGCCCCGTGGCCAGGAGCGCGCACTTGCTCAGCTCAGCTCTGAGCTGCGGCTGCCCTGGAGCGAAGGTGCAGAAGCCCTGGTGACTGCAGCCTTCTCTCCCACGATGACAGCAGGGACAAGGGACAGGCAGTGCTTTTCCTTAGGGCCCAAACCAGAGCCCTAGCCAGAGACCAGCTTGCTCCTTCTAGTCTGAGTGAGAAATACCCACACACCTAGAGGTTAAGACAACCAAGCCAAAAAATATATATATGCTGGGGCCAAGGTGTCCAAAGCCTAGAAAAAAGGGCTAATAAAGGGGGGGAACTGGGATTGACTTTTTTTCTTAAACATCAATGTGTGGTTGCCTCTCACACACCCCATACTGGGGACCTAGCCTGCAACCCAGGCATGTGCCCTGACTGGGATTTGAACTTGTGACCCTTTGGTTCTCAAGCTGATGCTCAATCCACTGAGCCACACCAGCCAGGGCCGGGTTGACTTTCTTGAAGGCATGAGAATAGATCCTTGTGGCCCTGTATATGCCAGCTATTTAAGCAGTCCCTTACTAATGGATGGTAACTACATTCCCATCTGTAACTATTACAATGCAGCTACGAAAACATACGTGTCTGTGACTTTCTGCAACCTAAGCTAGATTCCTGAAACTAACTGCTGAGTCATAAGGTAATAGTTTGAATTTTGATGTACTACCAAAAGCTTATAGTTGTATATTCCTGCTATTACTGAGCTGAACCCAGAGCCAATCTGGGTTGTCTCCTGAAGGAAGAACTCAGTTCAGAGACGCTGGTAATGAGAGTAAGATTTATTTAGCCCTACAGAGGGCAGAAACTCAGGATCAGAGCCAGAGTCAGGCCTTCTAGTGAGTGCTCAGGCTTTCTGCTGGGGCCAGAGGGTGGGAGCAGGCTGTTGCATTTTTGGTGTTGCCATGACTACAGCGTGCTGATGGTCCTTATTTTCTCCCTGCAGGGGTGCCCTGGTCTTGTTTTTCTCCTTCGTTAAGCCCTTGAATAAGCTCAATGAAAGATGGTTGTTTACCTTGTGTTTCTGAGGGGTCTTAGGCTTGTAGCCAGCTTCTAGGTCCCCCTTCCCCGCCCTAGAACCCGTGGTATCTCACAACTGCCACAGGTATCCAAGGAAGTTCTCAGACCAGGGAGATTTAAGCTGTGTGTTCTCTGGTCTGGGAGGAGAGGTATGACCCATTTGCTCTCA
This sequence comes from Glossophaga mutica, assembly GCA_039655065.1. Taxonomy (NCBI): domain Eukaryota; kingdom Metazoa; phylum Chordata; class Mammalia; order Chiroptera; family Phyllostomidae; genus Glossophaga; species Glossophaga mutica. Next base: position 213,452,187 of record CM077305.1, read on the forward strand.
AGTGTCCTTGATTAGGGGAAATAAGGGCTTGCAATTTATGTACGAGCAGGCTGTACGTGGCTCAGACTGTTTGGCCTTGTTTGACTTTCTTCTCTCAGTTTCCCCTCTCCACCTGCCTGGGGGTCTCCGTAGCTTCTTACTAGCCTGTCACACTTCTAACAGTAGGTAGGGATTGCCTGTTTTCTCCCGCCATCAATGCTGGCTGTTATCTTTTTATTGCTTTTTTCCAAAGGCATGGAAAAGTCATCTTCTGTCCATCTGGTGGTCTTTCATCACTAGAAAGGCTGAGCATCATAGTTCTGGCTTACTGGCCACTTGGATTTCTTTTCATACTTTTACAAACGGTACGTGTCATTTGCTCAATCTTCTTGCCGCCTTTCTTGTTTTCTAAGAGCTCTTTATATATTATGGAAATTAGTTCTTCGCTAAACATACTGCCAGTATTTGTACAGCTTTCCCTCCATACAGAGTCTTTCCTTTTCAGTTAAGTCAGGTCTCTTCTCTTACAGCTTCAGAGTTTCATGTCACATATAGCGGAGCTTCCCCTACTTCCTGCACAGTCATCTGTTCTGGCTCAGGAACAACTCTGATCTTCATCCACCCGCTGCCCCACCAGCTGTCCAGCCTTTCAAGGCAGAGCTCGGCCCCTCGCTGTCCCGCTGCCAGCCCGGACCAGGGAGCTGCTGGGTGCCCGGCCTCAAGCTCTTCTCCAGCTCTGCTCCCACCCGAGGGGCTGCGGCCCGGATGGCATCCTGGATGCTGGGTAGGTCCCACTGGGTCCTCAGGAGGGCGTCGTCCAGGGTGAAGAAGCCATCGCGCGTACGCCGCACTTGGGTGCAGACAGCAGTGGTCTTCAGCTCCAGGCCGATTTCGTGCACCAGCCTCCGCAGGTGCTTCTGCGTCTCATGCATGCACCGCACCTCTGCCAGGGACCCACAGTGACAGACACGGTGGTCAGGAGCGCGGCCTCTGGTGCGTGCCAACCTAGATCCACACCCCTTGGCACCTGCCGACTGTGAAATAACCTTAGCAAGTCACCAAAGCTTCTAGGGCTTTGCTATTCGAAGTGTAGCCTAAAGGCCACTCCGTACGTGCTGTGGGAAAGCCTGCGAGACCCACAGTCTCTCAGGCCCTCCCCAGACCTGCTGAGTCCAAATCTGCCTTGGACGAAGACCCCCAGGTGATGTGTGGGGTGGGTTAAGGTCGAAGCATTGCTCTGACTTGGTTTGCTAATCTGTAAAATGGGTGGTTGTGAGGAGTCTAAGGGGTAGTTTATACTATAAGGTCCTTAGCGTGGGGAGAGTCTTGGTCGGTGCCCAAGAAATGGAGTCTGACTACGTGACCGACGGAGAAGGCGGCAGTGGGAGGAGGCAGGGCAGGGGCTGGGACGGGGGATGTGAGGATGCTGTCCGATGCCCACATCACCTTGACGGACTGGTGGCTCTGGAAGTGAGCTGCTACACAGAACCTCTGCTTGTTAAGTTCTGGCTTCAGAGGGTGACTTGGCAGGAGCCGGGGCAGCATTTGCTCCGCGTGCCTGTGATCAGCCAAGTCCAGCCCAGGGCTGGGGAGGAAGCTGGTCCCTGCTGCCTCGGCCCGCAGAGATCGGGGCTGGCCCTCGCAGGCCTTTGCAAAGGTATTCTGCTGTGACTCCCCAGCCCCAGGAGTCCCACCTCCTTGTTCCAACTTCCCAGGGCCACTTACCCAGGAGGAATTCTGGAGGCGCGAAGTGGAGGCACCGGATGCCAGCTATCAGCATCGGGGACTTGTTCATGGGCCGGATCAGGCCTCTCACAGCCATCTCATAAGCCTCCTGGGTCTGCAGGTCAAGGTTGGAGTGCCTGGGGATCCGAAGGCAGGCGGCTGAGCTGACTGCCCACCCCTGGAAGATGCCTTTCCTGAAGCTCTTCCTCCGCCCCCGACCTCCCCTGCCCTTCCCTGCAGGGGCCTCTTCAGCAGCCGTTTCCGCTGTCCCTTCCGTCCGTAAAGGCCGTCCGCCTCCCCTGCACGCTCTCCCTGGCTTCCACAGCCACGCACGTGCCGGCTGCTCCCGCCCCGGCTGGGCCGTAACGCTGCGGGCCCCTGGCTTTCCCTTCCATTCACACCCCAGGAGGGCAGCTGGCGTTTCGTGCCCCAGTTTCCCCATGGGCTGGCCCAAGACGTGACACAGGCATTTCTGTTCGCTGTAGAAGGCATGAATGGTTCACGCCTGATTTCAGGCTCTGAAAAGACTCGTGGAATCTGCCCCAGGTGGGCGGAGCCTCGGGTACCTCTGTGGGCACCTCTCGCTGTTTTCCAGCATCTCCCAGAGGACCCCACTTACATCACCAGAGCCTTCTGATGGGAGCCTTGGATCAGGGCCAGGATGCGGTCCAGCTTCTCCCTGCTTACGTGGTCTGAAAATCAGAGGGCGGTGAGCGCACAGGTGCCCGCTGAGGCCAGACGACAGCAAACTGACAAGTCCCTCCCCAGACCGGCCCGTCCCTGGAATCTGAAGGGATTCCCAGAGCATCCTCTGGTCCCAGGGATCTCACTTGGGGGTTGAGAGGCCTGTGAGAATCTTATGAAAGTTCAGGCCCCTCTTTTCAGAAAGATGCACATGAACTCAGCACTTTACGGACATTTTCAATGGGCTCACAGACTCCAGGGTAAAAACATTTTCATCGAAAATGAAGCTCAAAGATATAATGTGACTTTTGCCTAATATTCTGAGCCAGGCCTCCTGAGCCCCAGTCTAGGGTTTTCCATGCCAGGAACCCTGAGAGGGTGGGTGCCATCTGTCCAAACACAGAAACAGGTGGCAAAGTGGGCGCAGCTCTGCCTGCTGGTGTCGCCGCAGGACTGCGGGGCAGGCAGCAGCAAAGCCTGGGGACACAGGCTCTGCTGGCAGGCCGATCCTGCAGTCCGGCTGGGGCAGGTGCCAACTTACGGCTCCAAAGGTTAGGGAGCAGGTGTGGGGGCCGAAGCCTTGCCAGCTTGGACGGGCCTAGGCCTCCCATCCCTTCTGCCTGGCTTCATTCGCGCTGTTGCCTTACCTGGGATGCCACTGCCTTCTCCCATTCATCGCCAGCTCAAATGCTGCCTCCTCCAGGAAGCCCCTCCTGCAGCACCCTGCTTACCCCCCTCCTGGCTTCTGCCACTCTGCACCCGGGTCTCTGCCCACCATTTAGTTTTCTCTGGTTTTTACCCTATTTTTTAATTATGTAATTGATATGCGAATGTTCTTTAAGAAATTCAGATCGGCACCAACAAGTATATCCCCTTCTCCAGATTCTGGCTGCCTCCCTCTCAGAAGTGCCAACTTGGTAGCTGTCCTCACACGAGTTTTGAATGCTGGCACACGCCCCCACACACAAATACCCAGGGTAGCCTCGCCGTGTTCTTAACCCTCCCTAGAAGATGTAGAGGAGTGTCCTCTCCTTGTGAGACTCTGAGTTCACCGAGATTGGGGACCCCCCCGATTTACTGTTTGTCTTCCCAGTGCCTGGGGACATGATCGGTGCTCAAAAACATGTGCCAAATAAATGCAATAAACTGTATGGGAAGTGTTAGAACATGGGGAGAGTGAGGAGTGAAGAACGGGCCATCCAGCCATTCAGTCACCCATCTGCCACCCACCCCCTCACCCCCCATCCCCCCATTCATTCATTCACCCACATTACCCCCACCTATTCCCAGTCCATCCCCATCTATCCCACACATACCCACCCCGATCTGACAAGCCCCTCCCGCGCCCCAGGCCCTGAGATGTGCGTGTGTGATCACAGGCACGAAATTACAGAGTTGCTGCTCTCACGGGTGAGGCTGGTCAGGAGGCGGATGCTCGGTGATGGCTAAGGGCTGGCTGACTACTATTCTGAAGAGCCCATCCAGTCTAAGTCCAGGGGCTGGAGAAGCTCCCTGGGAGGTGGCATTAAGCCACGTGAGGAGGCACGGGGGAGCACAGACCATTCCTGGAAGACAGGACAATATGTCCAAAGCCCCCCAGTAACTAGCCCAAGCTTGGTGTGTCTAAGAGTAACTGTGGGGGTGGGCGGAGGAGTCAATGGAAAGCAAATTTGGGGGCAGCCATCGCTGCACCTCCCACTGCCCTGGGCGCCCACCGGCTCTCACCATACGTCGTCTTCTCCACCAGCCGCCCGTCCTCACAGAAGTCGTCTGTGGCTTTGCCCAGGAGGCCGCGAACTGTGTAATCCTGCGAAGACAGGGACGGGAGGATCTGGCTGTGTCCCTGCTCCAAGCCTCAACGCTGGGGGAGGAGGTGCTAGACTGAGGCTAGGGCGGAGGGCCTGCAAGTCTCCCCTCAGGGAGCGCAGCCCCACCTGGCTGCCCCACTGCCCCCGGGGAAGGGCACCGGGCCTTCCTCTGACAGTCGGGACCGGCAGCCCTCGAAGGGCGCTGACGGACGCACTGCAACCACCCCGGCCTCCGCACCGCTCCATGCCCGGCACACCTGACAGTTTATCACGGCGGGCCCCGCGGAGCATGCCGTCGGCTTCCCTCCACCCCTCTAAGTACGATCGGTGCCCCTCCCACAGATCGGAGGACGACAGAAATGAAGACAACAGTAACAGTGACGGAGCGTTTACCACGTGCCAATGACAGTGCTGTGGTACGTGTGGCACCAACGCCGTCTGCAAAGCCAGCCCGTACAGAGGCGGCACTGTCACCGCTCCCGTTTAGGAGCCAAGGACGTCAGGTAACCCACTGAGGGCCCACAGCTGGCAGAGGGAGAAGCCGGTTTTGGCTCCGGAATTTGTGTTCTTAACCATCAGAAACACAGGCCCTCTAACGGGAGCCCCTAGCCCCAGTGACGGGCCCTTCTCAGACTTGGGGAGAGAATGAAGTGGTGTCACGGTCAGGCTCAGGTGTCGGAAAGATCCAGGTTCAAATTCCAGCTGTCCCTTTCAGGCTACACGACCCTGGGCAAGCGACCACCTCTGAGATCCCTCACCTGTAAAACGGTTACCGCCAGACCCCACTTTGCAGGAAGCTGCAAGGCATCCACGAGGGAGCGCGCACACAGTCCTGGGCCCAAAGCAGCCGGCGTGCGCTAACGCCGGCAGTCACCGTCACATTATCGTCACCCGGACCACGGAACAAAGCTCACTGACGGCCTGGGGGGTCCCAAGGGCGTTCTCTCAGCTTCAGAATCCTGCCAGCAACCCCGAGGGAAAGGACCAGAGGATGAGCGGGCTGTCCCCATGCCCCGCGCCCCATACCTTGGTGAGGTGAGCGTTGTACATGTCGGTGAGAAGGCTGCGTCCGCGTCCCACGCCGAGCACTGAAAGGCACCCAGGATCATCTCACGCCCGGCTCCCCACCTCCCGTTTCCCTGGGACCCCCAGCTCCCACACCTGCCGCCAGAATATCCCCCCTCCAACGCTGCTGAAGCCGGCAAGGGGGCAAGGAAAGTTTCTACAGGGAGCAAGTGAGCTCCTCTGGGTATACATGAAAATGCAGACTTCTGGGCCCCACCCAAGTGCACTGACTCTGACTCGTGGCAGGGAGGGGGCCACGGATGCTTCGAGAGCTCCCCAGGGACTTCTGATGCGTTCAAAAGTAAGAGACCCCTGGCCCAGTCACACAGACCTGTACTTAACTTGGGGGTGGCTCTAAGCCTGTCCCCCAGCCTCCTTGGGCCTCGGGCTCCCCGTCGGTGAACTGGGGATTAAAACTGCGTCCAATCCCTGTAGTGTTGTGAAGACTGAGGCAATGCGCAAGCAGCAGTCAGCACAAAGGAAGGGCCCCGTAAACAGGGGCATTGTCGCCGCTCCCTGCCTTCCCCTGGCTCTGTTTGTCCCTCTGGCTGAAGGAGAGAATGGCCCTCCATTCACTCCCAGAGAGGGAGGGGACATGAGATCACGTCTGCCTGCCAGTGCTCCAGGAAGCGAGACAAGGGGACTGTGACTGTCGCGTTTGGAGGATGTGGACACCGCCTGACCCTGGCACACAGATGGCTCATGACTCAGGGTTTTGTGTGTCCAGCTCCAGTGACACCCAGACCTTGGCTAGTGGGGCCACAGGCACATGCTTTGCTACCCCATTCAAGCAAGGACAGTTTCCCCTCTCTGGACCAGTGATATTCACTAGCCATGTGACCCAGGATAAGTCAACTAAGCTCGTGGAAGCTTACTTTCTCCCATAAAATCATACAGTATCTACCGAGTAAGGTTACCATGGTGAATACATGTGCACAAATGGCTTCATATCACATGTCACACGCAAGGATCAGTTGATAAAGGTGGGTGGGTGATTGTGACTTCTGCCCTTCCACCAGCTGATCAGACTTGGGGCAGGAATCAAGGGGGAGCAGTGGTGGGAAATGGCTGACAAGCTGGAAGTGGGCTGGGCTCCCAGTATTTCCCCAATCCTCCCCCAATCTTCCATCACTGCTCCCCCAGGCTCACCACAGCACCTACCAAGCACCCCAGAGGCCTGGACATCCAGCCGGTGTCCCACGCCAACCTTCAGGCTGGTGAACGCTGGTCCGCATACTAGAAAGAAGCAAATGAGGTCCCTTTCCTCAATAAACAAGGATGGCTCTGGGCTGTGTGATGACCTCATTCCTAGAATGAGCCTCACGGAGACCAGACCAGGATCAGGTTGGACTTTCAGGCTTCCCCTCCATGGAATCTGGGGTCTAGAACCACTTTTTCAGTTCCCTGGGCCCAGAGAAAGGGCAACCTAAGATGCCTGGTGTATCTACTGATCACCATTCCCTCGGTGGACTGAGCATAACAATGGGAATCAAGATTATAGGGTTCCCTGCTCAGCACCTGCAGGTGAGTCCTGGCCACGCTCCCAGCGAGGAACTAGGAGGCTGTGAGCTCCTTAAGGCAGGGCCTGGGTCGGTCTGTTCACAGCTCCACCTCCAGAACCCAGAACTCACTAGCTGCTCAGAAAATAACTACTGGAAAATGAAGGAGCCATCCAAATAGACACATTAAAATACATCCAGTTTTTTTGTGTGTACCAATTTTGTTTATTGAAAAAGCTGCTAAAAAATGGAGTGAATGCTTGAATACACCAGAAACATTCACGCCTCTGTAGTTCAGGAGGAATCTCGGGAGAGGGAATGGTGTGGCAAAAGAGCCGAATGCACCCAGGCCGCGGTACTGAATGCCAACACGCAGCCTCAGTTTCCCCATCCGTAAAATGAGAATCAGATTCACTTCACAGGACTGTGGTGCAGGCTCAACGAGACGGTATTTGGAAAAAGCTTAACACAGTATCTAGTACAACGTAGATCCTTAATACACCATACCCATTATTACACTGTGGAGTCACTGAATGTCACCGTTTAAGGCGTTTAGAGGTTTTTGGTCAAGCCCCTTGGTCCTCCAACAGCCTCCCAACTCTTACCTCCCTAGGACTTCTACCTTAAGGGTCTCAATTCCCGCCCGGAGTCCCAGAATAGTAAAAGGATCAGCAAATTACACAGTCCACAGGCAAAATCCTGTTTTTATAATGGCCCATGAGTTGAATTTTTTTCCATTTTCCAATGGTTCAAAAAAAAAATCAAGTAAATACTAGTATGTGATATATAACAATTATACGAAATTCAAAAAAAAAAAAAAAAAACTATTCAAGTCTCAGTGTCCATAAGTGAACTTTTACTGAAATACAACTAGGCTCGTTGCTCTCACATAGTGCTTACAGCTGCTTTACACTCCAACGGCAGAGCTGAGCCGCAAAGCCTAAAGCATTTACTCCCTGGGAAATCTGCATATTCCTTGTCAAATACTTCATCTCCACCGTGTGGCCCTTCAAAGGTCTGGGCCAGGAGTTTGAGCTCTGACGGAGACACGACTCCGGGCAGAGAGTTCCTGGGAAGGGACACCATCAATGTGCCTTACCCAGCGGATGGTTGATGAGGGTGGGCACACTGGTGGCTGTGCGGGTCAGTTCCTTCTCTTCGCTGCCTTCCACAGGGCCCAGCAGGAAGCGAACACGCTGTTCAGGGGCAGGAGGCTTCCCAGCATTGAGACCTAAGCATACACAGGGTAAAGGACATCTTGTCAATTCTGTCCGATCACCTCGGGGAGGAGGGGCAGGGAAGTATGGAGATGCAGGAGACAGAAGAGGGCCCGCGGTGCGGCGAACAGAATAGCAAGTAAAAACAAAACTTGAGATCAAATTCTGACCCTACTCCTTATTAACGGCTTATGACAATTTGTTTACCCATTTGAACGCAAAGGAAAGTGAAGAGTCATAGAGTACAGAATACATGATCAGGAAAACGCTGTGCCCAGGCGACTGGGTCACGTGACTTTATTTTGCTCGGGGATCAGAGGCGGAAATGGACTCCCGGGAGAACGGGAGCGCGCTCGTGGGTCGGGCTACAGGCACTCACCCTTCAGAAGCTGCATCTCCACGGCATCCCGCAGGTGCTTCCAGTGCAGCCCCGGGGGCTTGTAGGCCGCAAAGAGCCCATGCAACCGCGCCAAGCCGGCTGACCCCATGTCCGAAGCTGGCGGTCCCGGCTGGTGGCCAAGCCTGGCGGACGGAAGCGCCGTACAGTCCCTCACCCAAACAGAGTCCTCCCCGTGAGCGCCGTTCCGTGTCGCAGCCGGAAATGGTTCTCCTCTTATTATCCCCGGGGGAAAGGTGCTGGGGCAAAGGAAGTACGGTCCGGCACTGAACCCCAATGCTCGCGGGGCTTACTTGGAGACCCTTTGGGGTTGAAGTGAAATGGGGAGAGTTTTACATCGGTAGGGTAGGTGGCAGACCTTCTCATACTTAGCGCTAGGGCCCTTTCCTGCCCGTATTACGATTTCCCTTCCCGCTGCCTCGCCCCCAAAAGGCCCGACTCAGAGCAGTAGGCATTGAAGTCATTTGATTTGACCTCTCCCGCGTTCCGTCGCCAGGGAAGTTCGGGGCGCCCGCCCTGCCCCGCGCGTCCTCCCGCTGCCGTAGTGGCGTGCCTGCTGTTATGGCGACGTTGCTGCGGGGCCCCCTGCGGCCCCTCCGCGTGCGCCAGGGTCTCCCGGGGCCTGCTGCAGGCAAGTGGCGGAGGCGGGAAGTAGTCCGGCGCCCCGGCCCTTGTACACACGCTTTTGACCGCGGCCTTTTTCTTGCCCGGCAGATGTGCCCTTCCGAGCCGCGAGCCATGGCACCGGCTTGCTCTACCCTGAGCACATCCCCACCTCCCTGCTGCAGAAGGCGCTGTTGGCCGCCGGCTCTGCCGGAATGGCCCTCTACAACCCGTATCGCCACGGTAAGGCTTCCCGCGACCCGCGCTCTCGTGGAGACCCTTGCCTTGGAGGCCTGGGCAGGTCCCGACCTCTGTCTGGGCTTCCGTTTCCTATGGGTAACTGGAGGACAGATTAGGTCAGTGTACCCAAACCTGGCTGTACCTCATAATTATCCGGCACATTCATAGGAATGCAGATGCCCAGGTCCCATCCTAAACTCAGTCTTTATCTGTCAGGTGTGGAGAAGGGCGGGTGGAAGGGGCCTGAAGTCTGAGATTCTGCCTTTTGAAATTATTTCTCAGGGTATTCTGTCATCCAGCCACCATGAGAACCTCTGGACTAAATAGATGACTTATAAGCATGCCCTGAATGATAACATCCCGCTAGAAATTAAACTTTATAAGGTCAGGGACCATGATGGCCATGCTGATCCTCCGTACCGGCAGAATTTTGGATAGTGCTTTGCCGGTAGTAAATGCTCAATAAATGTTTGGCGTGTGTATGACCAGAACATCCTAGAGTTCTACGATGCCTTTCTCATCCCTCCCAGGCTTCTTAAGTTTGAGGAGTATTGTTACTCCTACTGATACAAACGAGAATGCTAACTGATCGATGAGCACGTTTTGGCGGCTCGCTGGGCTGTTTTCCATTCATAATGTTTTTGACTTCTCACACTAACTCTGTTAGTAAGGTGTTAACTGCAGCTCACAAACTAGGACACCAAAGGTTGGAAACATGAAGCAGTTAGCACGAGGTCACCTAGACAGTGACCGCACCTGGGCTCCAACCCAGAACTCTGGTAACAGGTTGCACCTGTCAATGGGGACATCACGTGGTGCTGCGGTAGTGGGTGGGAAAGTGATACGAAACCTCTTGAGAGCGCTGTGCTCACCAGAGCCACCCCATCCCAGTAGATTAATGACAATGTTATAACTATAGCTATATTGAGCCCCAACTATGTACAGAGTGATTGCTAAGTGTTTAACATGAATCCTCATAACTAAGAGGTGGATCTTATCCCTGGCTTAACATTTGGAAGTTAAGTCTCAGACCAGGGCAAGTAGCTGACCGGAGAGCACAGCCTACCTTTGTCCCAATGTCTTTCCTTTCAGACATGGTCGCAGTTCTAGGGGAGACCACAGGGTGCCGTGCCCTGAAGGTCCTCAGGGACCAGATGAAGAGGGACCCAGAGGGCGCCCAGATCCTGCAGTAGGTTCCAGCTCTGTCTTGGGGGTGGGAGTGTTCTGTGGGGATCCTGCTCTCCCTGGAGTCACATCGTGTCCATCCTGCTCCTCTAGGGGTGGCCGCACGGGCTGGGCACTGCCCAGCTCCAGGGATGCCATTCATGTAGATACTACGATGACCCAGGGGTGGTGCTGTGTGGTGGCCCCAGCCCAGTTCCAGCCACGGGGCTCTGTACCTTCCCTGAGCGCCCATAACATTCTGGCTGCACCCCCACTCCCTTCTGCAGTGCCCTTTGTGAGTACCCCGATCGCACCTGAGGCCTGCCTGCCCAGACTGTGCCCCGGTGGGCAGGAACCATGACCTTAGCTTGTGGCAGTCTCCGCAGTCCCTGCCACCTAGAAGATGCTCCGTCAGGACTCCTGGCCCAGTTGCTGCTCTGCCCCCTCACTTGTTGCAACCTTGTTCTAACTGAACCTTTCACCTACCTTTGCTGGACCCTCCCAGTACCTAAGTCCTGCTTCATGCCTTGCAGGGAGCGTCCCCGGATCTCTCTGTCCACCCTTGACCTGGACAAGCTGCAGAGCCTGCCTGAGGGCTCCCTCGGCCGCGAGTATCTTCGTTTCCTGGATGTGAATGTGAGTTTCCAGGTTCTGTGCCTGTGGAAGGTCAGATGAGTGGCATGGGACTGATGTCCCCAGGAAGGCAGAGCCCTGAGCTGCCACCGCGGGCAGGAGTGTTTTTTGGTCTCTTGTGCCAAGGCTTTGTCATTCTCTGTGGGGTAGGTAGATGGGATGGTAACATCGCTGCAGGTGATAACTCTGGCCTGCACTTACTAACTTCTTGCTGCATCCCGGATGCCAGACTCCTACATGACCTTGCAGAATCTTCCCAATGACCCTGTCACAGTGTCTCGCTATTTATCATCCCCTTTAATAGATGGGAGTGAGGCCAAGAGGAGTGGAGCGCCTTGCTGGCCTCACACAGCCAGTGTCAGTGGCAGCAGTGTGCAAACCCAGGTCATGCTGGTAACTGCTGCACCGTGTCCCCTGTGCCAGATCCCAGGCTTGCCCTAGAGTGTGACCCATTGTGGCGCTGTCCAGCTCCAAGGGGAGGGCAGGGTCCCAGTTACTGAGGAACTGGTTTATTTGTTCAGCGTCTGCATGTTGTCCATTGTTGCAGGTCCTGGGGACATAATGGTGAACTAGGTAGACAAGGTTCCTGCCCTCAGGGGAGGGGAAGCTAATGTTGTGGTTGGGGAGGTGGCTGACGCCGTAAAAGGAAGAAACTGCCATATAAACACTCAGACAAGTGTTTACCGAGCAATTAGAACTTACCGGACACTGTTCACAGCGTGAGCTCCCGTTCTAGAAGACCGTGCTGTGAGGACAGCAGTCCCCATGAGAGAGGACAAGGGTGATGGTGGCGGGCGCCACTTTAGACAAGGTGGTGGCCGTGGTGGCCCCTCTGAGGAGACCTAGGGGAGGAGGAGGAGCCAGCCCTGAGGGGAGATGGGAGGGACGTGCTGAGCAGAGCGACTGGCGCAAGTGCAAGGCCCTCAGTGTCTAAGGAGAGAGAAACTGACAGATGGGGCCGCAGAGGAGGGTCAGGGGAGGCGGCCAGTGGGCTGCGGGGCCAGCGGGGCCCGGCCCGGCCCGGCCAACCGTGGGAGGGAGTCTGTATTTTGCAATAGGAGCAGTAGACAGCTGCAGAGGATTTCAAGCAGGAGGGTAACACCTGATTCATAAAAGGACCTTAGGATACGGCTAGATGCCTGCCTTGTCCCCTTCCCCACCTGCCAACACAGACACACCCCAACGAAGGACCCCTGAGGTGGCGTCCAGCCCAGCTGCGGAGCCCGCAGGCTGGAGGAGGTAAAGGAGTGAGCGAAGGTTTCTTGGACCCTGGGTTTTGCGTCTTTGGCACTGTTGACTTTCTCAGCTGAATACTTCTTTCTTGTGGGGAGGGCCGTCCTGTGCCTGGCCGATGTTTAGCAGCATCCAGGCCTCTACCCATCAGATAACAGTAGCTCCCGCCCCCCCTTAGTTGTAACACCCACAAATGTCCCCAGCTAAGAACCACTGCCCTGGAAGGTTACTGTCCCTGAAAAAATAACCTGCCCCCACACACTCCTGCCCCGGCCCCATTTCACACCGTCTTCCTCCAATTTCGCCAGCATACAGATTCTTTCATCAGCGGGAAACCTACTAGGGCAACCTGCCCCAGGTGTCACCTCAGGAGGGACAACCTTCCTCTGAAGTTCGCCTAGAGCCTTTTGTCCTGTTACTGTGGAGGGCCTCCCTGGGCACTTGGCCAGTCACAGCCCTCGTGGGGGCAGCCGCCCCAGAGGTTGCGACGCTGCTGGAGGGTGGAAGTCAGCAGCCCACAGGGGACGGGACACCTTCATACCAGCAGGAATTTAGATCAAGGTTCAGTGTGAGGCCGCCCTCCGCGTGGTGGACATTGATAGGGAATATGTTCATCCTTGTGACTTCAAGATTGTAGACACGGTGCCCTGGCTGGTGTGGCTCAGTAGATTGAGCGCCGGCCTGCAAACCAAAAGGTTGCTGGTTTGATTCCCAATCAGGGCACATTCCTGGGTTGCGCGAGAGGCAATTGTACACTGATGTTCCTCTCCCTCTCCTCCTCCCTGCCCTCTCTCTAAAAATAAATAAATAAAATCTTTAAAAAAAGATTATAGGCATGAGCTTTGGAGTTAAGAGTAGCTTGAGTTGAATAAGAAGAAAAAGAGAGAGAAAGTAGCTTCGGTTCGAATCTTGCCTCTTCTCAGCGCGATGGCCCTGGGCGAGTCATTTGACCTCTCTGAAGCTCAGACTCCTTATGTGAGGAGAAGGGACCTGACGTTTGTCTTCGAGGGCTCCAGCCGGCCTTATCAATAATGGAGGTTAAAGCTGCGGGCTGTGGAATCCAGCACACTGTTTCAGATTCCAGCTCAGCCATTTGATTAGCTGCGTGACCCTGGGCCAGTTACTTTAGCTCTCTGAGCCTCATTTTCCTTATCTGTATCTGAGGCTCATTACAGTACCTGCCCCTACCTAGATGGTCAGGAGGAGGAAGTATAGTTTATGTAAAGGACATCTTCCAGTGCAGGCACATAGTAGGGACTCAATAAGTGCAGCTGCTATTACTGCGCTCACCTACAGCTTCACACAGCAAGTACAACGATGCAGAAGACGTTAGGACCCAGGACCCGCAGACAGACCATGACACTGAGGCGGCAGCCCCAAAGCGGTGAAGACGTCACACCTCTCAGCCTCTGGACAGGCTGAGGCCGCGCTTTGGGAACAGGGACACCGCACTGTTCCCACTCTGTCCGCTGTGCGCTGCTGAGGACTCGGAGAGGCGCGGGTGGGTAAAATGGCAGTCAGCATTCCTGCTTGGGTTCAGAGAAGTGCTGGGACTGGCCTCTTTCTCACACGTTCAAGAGATGCTTCATCATGCGGACCCTGAGGATACAGCAGTGAGCAAAACAGCTCCCCCATCCCGCACGTCTGACAGGCTGCTGCGGCTTCGTTCACGGAAAATGAGTGCGAGCCACATAGGCCACTTCAAATCTGCTGCTGGCTGCTTTGATAAAGCAAGAAGAAACAAGTGGAATTCACTTTAATAATGTTTAACCCAGTGTATCTAAAATATCGCTTCAACATGTAGTCAGTGTTTTTTTAATTATTGAGAGTTGGCATTTTTCTCATGCTAAGTCCTTGAAATCCGGTATTTGTCATGTATGGCGCATCTCAGGTGGAACTTGGCGCATCTCGAGGCGCAGTGACCACGTGTGGCGAGTGGGGCAGCACTGGACAGCACGGGTCTGGGGGAGGGACGCCAACAAGCACGTGCATCAGACATCACGGCGCAAGCGCGTTGAGTGCTGCAGCCCGGTGCAGGCTGCTCCGACAGCTGGAACTCGGGCTTGATCCGTCTGAATGTCTGGACGGTCTCCCGTGGAGGGTGCACTTAAGCCAGGTCATAAAGGATGAGCAGGAATTCTCAAGGCGAAGATGAGGGTGGTGGGAGAGAGCACCCTGGGACCTTCCCAAGGCACCCTAGGGTCTTTAGTTCATGCCGTGGGTCTTTTTACTCAGTTCCTAATTGTGTTAAAGCAAGAAAACCCATACAATTTCTCATCCACTTCTAAATGGACATCTCAGAAGTATTGAGTATCCTCTTACTGTTGTGAGGCCAGCCTCCAGAGCTTTTTCACCTTGTAAAACGGAAACTGTACCCGTGAAACAACTCCCACTCGCCCCCCTCTCGGGGCCTCTTCACCGAGGGTTCCCACAGGCACAGACACTGCGTAAGAGGCGGCATGGTGGGAGGGGTCCTCAGTGCCGCCTGGCTTCCTGCCTGAGGACTCCCCTGTCGGCAGATGCAGGCAGAAGCAAAGTCCCCTGAGAGTTCGGGGGTTGAGCTTGGCGGGAGTGGTCGAGGAGAGGCTGGCAGTTGGGCCTTGGGAACTGTGGGAGAGTTCGAGGGGTTCAGCTTGGCGGGAGCGGTCAGCAGAGCCGAGGAGAGGCTGGCAGTTGGGCCTTGGGAACTGTGGGGAGGGGTCTAGGGAAGGCTCATGGTCGTCAGAGGGTCTCCCCAGATACCCGAGCGCCCACTCGATTCGTGGATGATGAGGAGCTAGCCTACGTGAACCAGCGGTACCGGGAGGTACACGACATGCTCCACACCCTGCTGGGGATGCCCACCAACATCCTGGGTGAGTGCCGCCTGGGGGTGGGGAGAGGGCACATCAACAAGCCTGTCCCCCCAGGTCTGTGTTCAGGGCCAGGGAGGGTGTCTGTGCCATCCCCCGTGCCTCTTTCGCACCCAAGCATCGGGGCTCCCTCTTCCGACACCCTCAGAAACTCCCTAAGGCCTATAGGAGCTAGCCTGGCTGTAGAGCCCTCTGCATCCTGACTCCAAGCTTCCTTTTCAGCCCTTACTTCCTCTGACTCTCAGACCCTTCCCTCCACTCCAAGCCAAGTGCCCCAGGGCACAGCACAGAGCAGACTGGGCGTGGCTGGCCCCTGGTAGGGAAGAGACCCCCTTAGAGAGAAGCAGGCCCCTCACCACTCCACCCCGAGAGCGCCACTGGCTTCTCTTCCTGGCCCCTACTCACCTCCCACCCCGCCCCCCACCCTACCCCCCAGGGGAGATCGCGGTCAAGTGGTTTGAGGCTGTCCAGACCGGCCTGCCCATGTGCATCCTGGGTGCGCTCTTCGGACCAGTCCGCCTCCGTGCCCAGTAAGTTCTCGAGTGGCGGGGGGCCTGGGGGTCGAGGGAGACCTCATAGGGGCCAGGGCTCCAGGACGCGGAAGAGCACGCAGCCTGCTTCGGCAGCCTCCGTGGTCCCCTGGCAAGCCAGGGTGGAAAGAATGGGCCGGAGAGGTGAAACTGGCCTGGCGCAGGGTTTCCTGGGCAACAGAGGAGGCCCGGACATCTCCTGGGACCCTGGGGTCTCGGGCCAGGCCTCAGTGCCAGGTCAGAAATGATGCAGTCGCAGCTGGGGGGGGGGCGATCTAGAATTCGTTTCTGGCGTTAGGTGGACGCATGGCTTTGGGGGCGGGATTCTGACCGCACTGAGCTGCTTCCTCACTTGAAAATTGGTGACAGTAACTACCTTCCTCTTGGGTCCGTGTGAAGACTCCCCGAGAAAATGTGCATGGCCGCGGGGCACACAGCGTGCCGGCCCTCAGCACCCTCTGTGTCCTCCTCCCCCTGCTGCCCCACAGGCACCTGCAAGCGCTGGTCTCGGAGCTGATCCCCTGGGCAGTTCAGAACGGGCGCCGAGCCCCGTGCGTCCTCAACCTGTACTACGAGCGGCGCTGGGAGCAGCCCCTGACGGCCCTGCGGGAGGAGCTGGGCATCACGGGCCCCCCAGGGCACACCAAGGGCCTGGCCTAGGCCCTGAGCTGCTGAGCCGGGAGGGCCTGGCCTGGCTCCCCACCCACTTCCCCGGGGGCAAAGGGCTCCTTGCCACACCTTTGTTCCTCGTCTTTGAACACTGACCCTTGAACATCATTTTTCAGAATTTGTCATAACCACTGCGGAGTGGCTTTGAGGGCCCGCCCAGGAGGGACCACGCAGTGCTGGGGGACGCGCGGCGTGCCTGGAGCCGCCCAAAGAGAACTGCACATGCGCAGGAACCGGCCCTCCGGCTCGTGCGGGGATGTCTCTGGTCCACACCCCCGTGTCCTAGACCCCTCTGCCAGCCAGGGCAGGCTGGGTGTCCCCGGAGGGGGCCTACACCCAATTCCAGAGGCCAAGAAGAGGGGGGGCAGAGGAGGAGAGGAGCCCCCACTGCCCCAATGAAGGCTCCCACCCGGCCACATGCCTGCTCTCCCTGCCTCTGCCCAGTGCCGGCTGATTGGCAGCCTCAGGCCTGCGGCCGAGAGGACACACCCCCTCCAGCCTGCCCTTCAGTTGCTCGCGCCACACACACACCCCACCACCATCACCACCCCGTGTCCGAAGTTGGGCAAAAGGATTCACACTCCCAACTCTACGGCTTTCCAGCAGCGGGACTTCGGGCAAGGCCCCTCCCCTCAGCCCGTTTCATCGGTGAGAGGGGAAGGAAAACTGCATCCGCCTCCTATGGCTATTGTGGCAGTTCCATGAGGTGATGCTGAGGAGAAGGACTTACCAAGAGGCAGGGGCGACTGCGTCACTGTGTTCTCGGGTGGGACCGAGGCAGCTGCCAGCCGGCAGGTCGTTGCGGAGCAGCAGCCAGGCATTTTCCTTGGATCAGACACAAGGAGTGGGGCGGACGGGGGAAGGATTGTGGAAGCGTGGGCCGCCCTGTCTTTACTCTTAATAAGATCCACAGCCAGAATGGCAGAGCCTGTAGCTTTGGGTGGATAAGGCAACAAAAGCCCAGAGATGGACAGGGGGTTCCCTGGAGTAACTGGAACACAGGTTGCAAGGCCTCCTGCGTGCTTATCACCAGCTGTCCAGGGAGGTGGTGCTACTGCATGTCGCTAATGAGACAACAGGAGCAGAGCTAGGCCTGGGACCAGGGCCTCAGCCTTCCTCGTGCCTACCCCATCCCCGTCCAGGGCAGCTCCCCGTGGCAGGGGGAGGGTGTGGGAGGCTGGAGGCTGACCCTGGAACCATGGCCATTCCCAAAAGGGCAGCCTTCTCCTGAGCTCTTGGAATTTTTGCAGAAAGAGGAGGGGGTTGCTGTGTGCTCCTTATACCTCATCGGCCTTTGCGGTATAGGCCACCTTTCCAGAGCTGCCAGTTGTTTCCGTGGCTTCCCAGGGTCCCAGGCACCCTTGTCCCCAGGTCAGTAAAAGTCAACGGTGCCAAGGTCAGACTCAGCCTCTGCCCAGCCTAGTAGCCCAGCTGCTCCAGCCACTTGGTGCCCGCGTAACCCCTGGGCCTCTGCAGCGCTCAAGAGGTAGGCACTGGGCATCAGGATTAGCTGGGCTGGAGTCCTGGGTCTAGAGCATAGGGTGGCCTTTTTGTCACCAGCTGGAGAAAAACTATGCTGGCAATAGGTTCCCCTGACTGAGAGTTCCCACACAGCCTGCGAGCCCCTGTCAACCTGTGCCTGGACCCTTCATTCATCTCAATAAACCGAGTGGGCCTTCTTCCTGTCTGTCCTCTGGTCATTACAGAGCTCGTTGTTCACATCTGTGCTCAAATGTCACCTCAAGAGGGGCCCTCCCTGACCACGCCATCAGAGCAGCCCCCCTCACTCCATCACATCACCTTGTTTTCTTGCTTGCCACTCTGAAGTTATTTATTTACAAGACTGTGTTTGCTCCAGGGTGGGCAGGGACCTTGTTCTTCCCCTTCGCTGCCAGGAACAGTGCTTGGCGCGCAGTGGGGCTTGCTGCTCCATCGTGGAAGGGATGCGTGGCGAGCTCTGTGCCAGGCATCCGCACTTGAGGTCTTACTCAGTCCCCACAACAATGCAGCCTCACTTCGGGGTCTCAGGTTCAGGGTGTGTCCTAGGGTCGCACAGCTGGGGCGTCCTGAGACACAGAGGTTTTGAGCCCTCTCCCAGTAGCCAAGGGGAAGCTCCCTTTCTGCCTGATAAAAGCCCCATGTAGCTGGTCCCAGAGCAGTGTT
Source organism: Glossophaga mutica (assembly GCA_039655065.1). Classification (NCBI taxonomy): domain Eukaryota; kingdom Metazoa; phylum Chordata; class Mammalia; order Chiroptera; family Phyllostomidae; genus Glossophaga; species Glossophaga mutica. The sequence goes on from CM077305.1 coordinate 213,470,648, forward strand.
TGGGGCACAGGCGCTAAAGGCAGATACACCTGACCAGCGCTGCACCCTGGCGGTCGTCTTGGCACCCGCCCCCCCCGCCCCGAGTCCGCGTTCTGCTCCGTGAACCAGACAGTGCATGCCTGCCTCTCAACAGGGCCTTGTGCCTGAACACTGCTTTAGCACGAAGTAAGCGCCGAGGAAGTGGGAGCTGTCATTTGCCATGAAGGCCCCCTTGAGGCCTCTGAAGTCACCATGTACACAAATAAGCCAGAGGTATGTGCTTCGCACACGCCCAGAGTGGGAGGACTCACACAGCTCAGAGGTCACTAATGCCAAACACAAGTGAATAGCTATGGGGTAAGCACCTACTGTGTGCCAGGGGCCAAACCACTTCAGTCCTCAGGGGATTCAATTCAGGTGAGTCCAAATGTCAGTCAGTCTCAGAGAAGTCTGGAGGTTTAAGGCTGATGTTAGTTCCCTAGTGCAGGGCAGGTAGGAGTCATGTCCAGGGTGGGGGGAAGCCCACTGTGAGGTCAGCCTAAGCAAAGCCCGCCCCACCAGCCGCAGCACCCAGCCCCTTCCCTTCCTAAGAACCTCCAGTGCCTCTTCGCTGCACCAGGGTCGGCTCGGCCTGGCGCACCAAGTCCTTCCCACCACACCCCACCACGTGGCCTTCCCCTGCCCTCGGATTCTGATGCACAAGCCCCCTAGTCTTCAATCATTTCACAAATATCTCCTGAGTATTTGCTGATGGCTGGGGCTTCTCACTGATCCAGACAGCTGCATCCCCGCCCTCCTGGAGCCGAGCAACTTCACGGCAGCTGAGGCCTTGCCAGTGCCAGCCCTGTTTTGACAGCGTGACATGCACCTCCTCACTGACCCAACAACACCCAGCCCCAGGAGGTAGGTATTTCCATTCCACAAACGAGGGCACTGAGGCTCCACGGGGAGAGGTGATTTGCCCAACGCCTCGCAGGCGGGGCTGGCAGCGCAGCCCAGGTGTGTCTGACTACAGGCAAAGCAGATGTCACAACAATGGTAGGTATGTACAGACGTGCAGTGAGCGCTTGGTAAGGGCCAACCCAGCGATCTAATCTCCGCCAGCCCTCTCTGTGTGGCCAAGTAGCCTGTGAGCAACTTAAAGGCACACGGCCTTGTTTCCCCGGGTCCCCTTGCCCCTGCCCCTCAGGCCTGGCCTAGCATCTGTTGGGTTGACTGCTCTGGCTTCCCCAATGTGACCGACCTGACTGAGGGAGAATGGGTGGGCGGGGAGGTGGCTGGTCACCAACCGACCTTCAAATTCTCATTTGCCTTCTCTGTATGTCACCTCAGCGGTTGATGCAGAAATAATCATATTTATATTCCTGGATCCTGGTGTGGATAAGGTCAGCGCTTCTGATCCACCCTTATTCATTCGACAAATATTTGTCAAGTTTCTGTTATTTGCTGAGCTCTACGGATCAGACGCAGTCTTCACGTCCAGGCTTTGTAGGCGGTTTGTGACCAGCGAGCCTGTAAGGTACAACAACAAATGACATCAAGTGCTAATCCAGGTGCTCCCCATGGCACTCCACACAAGCCCTGTGAGGTGGTCTCGGTTAGCGTGGCTCTGTTTTCACATGGAAGAAGAAATGGGGGCTTTGAATTTTCAACTGAGACGTTGACTCAAGTCTGTTGGATGCCCGCGCCCATAACCCCTGTGGAACACTGCCGCCTCCTGGTTGTAACCCCCATACCCTGCGGCGGGTGGTGCTTTCATTTACCTAGGTCCCCCAAAAGGATGCACCCTACACTCTGGAGGATATAGGTCGAAATACTAATACTTACCAGACCCAATTTTAATCTTTAATCCCCATGAATAGACACCTTTCAAAGACTTCTCCTGGACTAAGGGATCTGTTCAAAGACCAAGGGCAGCTGGGGATGCCCACCTCGTTTTCATTATGAAGGCGCCAAATCTCCAAAGGCCCAGAGACACACAGGGTTGGGAAGCTGGCCAATGGCCCAGATCTCGGCAAGCGGCATGACAAATACAGTCACTGATTTGGAGGTTGGTTGGCCGTAGGGTTCTGAGCGATCAGAGGCCAAAGTTACAGTAGTGACAGGTCTCTGGACCCGTGCCCTTTGCACCACCAGGTGCGCGTGGTTGCTTAGGAGATACCATGGATGGGGAAGTATTCCTACTCAGTCATCCAGACACCAGGTTCATTGTTGCCCCAGAAGCAGAGGTGAGAGGCGCTCAGGACTGCATTTCTTCTGAATCTTCTACAGGTACTGTGGTCATGAAACACCTGAATGGAATTGAGGGAGGAGCTGCACTCCGGTGGGACTCGCACTCACAACCTTTAAATGATCATTCCAAATTCCGGTAGAGGTCCAGTGCGTTAGCCATTGTGCAACAGAACCTGTGACTGGAGTTAATCCTGCTAAGCTCTCGGTCCGAAACCACCCTTTTAGCTCTCTCGTAGGTGTGGCGCTGGGCCTTTGCCGAACCCTACTCGGGTCTAAACGCGGACTCCGCCAGCGTAGCAGGGAAGGGTGCTCTTCCCCACGTCCGGCTGCTTGAGAATTCAGAACCTAGGCGGAGTCCGCCTGTCTCTTACTGATCTGGTGGAGAAAGGGCGGGGTGGGGGGGGGGGTCGCTGCGGCACAGACTACAACTCCCAGAGTGCCACGTAGAGCGCCGCCTGCGGCCGTCGCGCGCGCAGGGCGGATGGGCCAGGCGGCGTCTGGCGCGCCAGGGCTGCGCTGCGCCGCCGGCTCTGCGGCTCGCCTGCCCTGGGGAAGGCGCGGAAGGCTGCGTTGCCGGCCGGCGCAGCCGGTTTGGGCTGCTGGAGGCGGACGGGGGAGGAGCGCTACGGGCGGGCGGTGCCGGGAGGCGGGCGGGGCTGGCCGGACCATGCAGGGCGCGGAGCTGGTGAAGGGCTGCTGAGACCCGGCTCTGCGCGCCCAGGGGCGGCTGATGCCCCCCGCACTCCCCACTCCACTGCCGCTGCCGGGCCGCATCTGGACGGGGCGCCGCACGGCGGGGCCGAAGCCGGGTGAGCATAAGCCAGGGAAGTAGGTCCCGGAGTGGGAGAAGGTGCCCGGCTCCATCGCGGGGAGGTGACGGTGCCGGCCTGGGGTGGGAGGCGCGCCCTACGGCTCTGTCTCCTTGCCGGGCGCTTTGCTACCCTGGCTCCTTAGGGGCCAGGGCTCTCCGCAGAGACCTGGGACGGGGCCCGCAGAAACTAGGCATTCCCTTCTCTCCACACCCCATCCCTGGCGGGATCTGGGAGGCCTGCGGACTGAGAACCTGGGAGATCATGGCTTTGGAGTTGGGGTCGCTGGTTCATTCTCCTCCCGGCTTTTCCTTTTCGTCTGAAGGAAGGGGAGATGCTGTGTGAGGGCTGGCCCTGTGGTTGAGGCCATGTCCTCATTCTGGCTTGGAGGCTCTTAGCCTACGTTACAGCCTTGACCTTCACCCCCTCCCTAGGTATAGGAGGACCCGAAGAAAAACTCAGTCCCATCTGCCGCCCTCCTGAGCAGATCCTTAAAGCGCCAGGAATAGAACCCAAGTATCCTAATCTCAGCCCAGCCAGGTTTCCTCCTCCCCCAAGCCCAATCCCCAAATATTCATTGAGTGGCTTGCTGAGGGTGTTTGCGGAGGTTAGGGGGTCGCTTCAAGGCCCTTTTCCTCTCAATCACCTTCCTTCTCTGGGCGGTCACCTCTCAGGTACCTCCGGCCTCTACCTCCTTTGCTCTGTCGCCCTCTATGGGCCAGCAGAGGCATGGTGCTGCCCGAGCCTCTGGGCAGGGACCGAGCAGGGCCCCTTCCCAGGAAGCTGTCCCTCTGAGTATTGGGGCTTGGCCTGGTCATCCATGGAACCTCCCTAAGTCTTTGGGTACAGAGTTGAGACAGAGGCACTTGAGTTAGTACCTCTGTTCAAGCCATTTTGGTTAGGGACCCTGGATGCCAGGAGAATAGGCTGTCCTATTTTGGCTGGAGGGTTTATGAGAGTAAATTTCACTACTCCCATTGCACAGAGGGGGAAACTAAGTCCTGAAGTGGGAAAGGGACTTGCCCAAGGTCCCTTGGAGAGTCATGGGCAGAGATGGGACAAGCAGGCTAGAACCCAGCCTCCTGCCTGTCATCGCTGGAACTCCTCACCTCGAGTCCCGTGCCTCTAGCCTGCCCCTTCCAGGCGGCCCTGGAAGGCGGCCCTGCCTCCAGCCACCACACTCAGTGTAGCTAAGTCTCACTTCACTTGGACCCCTTGGGATATAGTGGCCTGGCTGACTGGGCCAGGACGTGGGAAATCTAGACATTTCCCTTGGGTCCACTGACTACCCTGCGCCCCCAGGTCACGATGCTGCTCGGGGCGTCTCTCGTTGGAGTGTTGCTGTTCTCCAAGCTGGTGCTGAAACTTCCGTGGACCCAAGTGGGGTTCTCCCTGCTGCTTCTCTACCTGGGGTCCGGGGGCTGGCGCTTTGTCCGGATCTTCATCAAGACCATCAGGCGCGATGTCTTGTGAGTACCTGGTGTAGCCCTTCCTGGAGTCTCCCACCCCCTCTGGGCTCCTAGTCCCCCAAATTTCCGCAGACCGGACCCATGGCCTCTACCAGCCCAGGGTACCTGGGCCCCAAAGGAGCAGCCTGCGCTCCACACCCTTCCCCTGGCACAGTACCTCGACCTCCGTCTCCGAGGTCACAGTCCCCTCCTGGGGAATCTCCCTAACCTGCCTGGGGCAGACTCGGGGGCCTGGGACAGAACATGGAACCCCAGCTGTGTTGAGGAGACATCTGAAAGGGTCCCGAGAATGTGCTGCAGCTTGTGAGACGGTGACAAGAACCCTGCAGGGGAGGTCCTGTCCTTGGGTTGGCCTGAGTTCAAGAGCAGGGCCCTGAATCAGATGCCTGGGAGAATCTTTTCCCCAGAGAATGTTAGCTGTGCTCCGCAGGTGTTTCTGGTCCCTATCCTCTACCAGCAACACTTGTGGCCACCCTCTCTGCGCCAGGCCCCAGGCCCTGGGGCCCAGAGGAGCAAGGCAGACCCAGGCCCGGGACAAGCTTAGACTGGTCAGGGAGATAAGTAGGGGGCACAGTAAGTCCCTAGCGGTGCAGTGTGGGTAGAGACCCTGGCAGTCTTGCTCACAGTAGTGTCCCAGCATCCAAAACAGTGACCCACACCCGGAACAGGAAGCTCAGCATTTGTCAGTCTGATTTGATTGCAGAAGAAAAGTATCTAGTGGCCACCGCAAGAAGGGCGGTAGCAGCCGAAAGCTGTGGGAGCATGGACAGGGAGGAATGGCGATGAGCCAGGGCCCAAGGGGACCAGAGGAGGCCTCCTGGAGGCGAGGTAGTTGTTCTTGAGAGACACCGTAAGGTGGTAGGAGTGAGGGATTCCAGCCAGAGGGTGTAGCATTAGCAAAGGCCTGGAGGCCGGGAAGCTGAGGGAGTTCAGGAGTCAGAGGTGGCAGGGGCAGAGCAGGAAAGGGCTGTGGCCAGAGATTCCACGAAGACTTGCTGAACGTCTCGGCCTGGTGCTGAGCAGGGGAGAAGAGAAGGTGGTGACTAAGTCGGAGCCCTCCTTCTGCTGCTCCTGCTGGGCTCCCAGAGATAGAGGCTGGACAGATCGCAAACGTCCCCTTTATTTACCACGGCATCGTGGGGGGAGCTAGGATGTGGCGTTGTGGGAAGCCCCAGAAGAGGAGTTTGGACCTTGACTTGGGCCCTGGCGTCCTAGAAGGCTCTGACAGAGCAGCTGACTCAGAGCAGACACAGACGGTAGCAGGAATTGAACTCTGGAGCCAGAAAGGACTGGGCTTCAAATCTTAGTGTGACCGCGTTCCCCGCCGTGAAGCCAGGGCAAGCCATCTGCTGGCAGAGCCTCGGTTTCCCCCTCTGTCCAAGGGAGGGAGTAATCGCCCAGCCCCTCTGCGACATCAGCAAGCAGGTGTGGGACAAGGAGAGTGTTACAGGTGCCTGGGCCCAGGAGCGTCAGGCCTGTGGGGCAGCGCCCTGGGCCAGGACGTCGGGACCCGACTCCCCACCCCAGCGGTCACAACTCCCTTGCTGGCTCCCACACAGCGGCGGCCTGGTGCTCCTGACGGTGAAGGCGAAGGTCCGGCGGCATCTGCGACAGCGGCGGACGGTGCCTGTTCTGTTTGCCTCTACGGTGCAGCGCCACCCCGACAAGACAGCCCTGATCTTTGAGGGCACAGACACCCACTGGACCTTCCGCCAGCTGGACGACTACTCGAACAGCGTGGCCAACTTCCTGCAGGCCCGGGGCCTGGCCTCCGGCGATGTGGCGGCTCTCTTCATGGAGAACCGCAACGAGTTCGTGGGCCTGTGGCTGGGCATGGCCAAGGTCGGTGTGGAGGCGGCCCTGATCAACACCAACCTCCGGCGGGACGCCCTGCGCCACTGCCTGACCACCTCCCGGGCCCGGGCCCTCATCTTCGGCAGCGAGATGGCCCCAGGTAAGCCCCCAAGGGGCGGGAGACAGGCAGGGAGTCTCATGGGACTTTGCGCAGACCACACTCCCCCTCCAGCCCTCGGCGAGGCTGCGTAGCTCGGGGGGCAGGAGCCCTGGAGTCACACGGCCCGGGCTCTGCCACCCTGGTGAGCTGGTGACCCGAGGTGAGGGGCCGGAGCTCTCTGCCCGAGTTCCCTCGCTGTGCTGCCTCCCACGTGCCGTGTTCAAGGTGATCCTTCCCCTGAGGCACTGACAAAGCGGCTGGTGCTAGGTGAACCCTGAGATTTAGTGGTTCCCATCCTTGTGACTAAGTAGGCCTCGTTTCCTCATCTGTGAAGTGGGGACAAGAACCCACTCTCTGCTGTCCTGCAGAGCTCGTTGCGCGTGCTGCCACACTGGGCGCTGACCGAGTGCCGAGCGTGGTGCTCTATAAGAGCAGCTCTCATCTTCACAAAGCCTGGTGGGGAAGGGACTGTCGCCAGCTTTACAGATGAGGAGACTGAGGTCCATAGGGACGTGAGCAGCTCACCCATTGTCACACATCTGTAAGTGATGGAACCCAGAGTTGCCCTGGGCTTGGCCACGGTATCCCTGTTCTTTCCTCCCGCACTGCTGCGGGGTGTGGGATGATGGACGGGGAAGGGGATTGAGATGTTGAAAGGGGAGGAGGAAGGATTCAGCAGGGACAGGGGAGGTGCTTGGGCAAATCAAAAGGAAGCCCGAGGAAAAGGGGGCAGGAGGGCTGGGACCGTTGGGATGTCTGGCATGGGGGAGCCTGAGAAGGCTCCCACTGTCTGAAGGGGCTGGGGGGGCCTCTGAGCCCCACCCCTCCCTTCCAACCAGACCTCCGCAGGCTAGGCTAGTACGGTGGGTCAGAGTGCCGCTCTTGGTGTGAGGTAGAGCTGGCGTCGGTTCCCAGCTTCAGCACAGCCTGGCTGTGAACAAGCCCCTCGTTCTCAGAGCCTCTACTTCCTTATCTGTAAAAGGGACGGATGTTGGTGCCCGCGTCTTAGGTGTGGGCAGCAGGATGCACATAAGAGTCGGCCGGCGGCTAATGGGAGCTGTCGCTGCTTGTAACGTAGAGGTCCCCCCATCCAACCAGCCTCCCCCGAGAGCACGGCCGGCCCTGACGGGAGCCGCGCCCCTGGGAACACCGGGTCTCCGGGCCTGCCTGCTGACCCGCCCTGCCTGCCCCGCAGCTGTCTGTGAGATCCACGCCAGCCTGGAGCCTGAGCTCAGCCTCTTCTGCTCCGGACCGTGGGAGCCCAGCTCAGCACCTTCCAACGCGGAGCACCTGGACCCCTTGCTGGAGGAAGCCCCCAAGAGCCTGCCCAGTCGCCCTGACAAGGGCTTCACAGGTGAGTCCCCACCTGTGAACCCGACAGAAGGGATCTAAGATGGTCAAGGAGAGATCACCGTTCCCGGGGGCCAGACGCCGGGGTTCCTCTGCATACCTGCCAAGTGACTTGGAGTGAGTCATGCCACCTCCCTTTTCCATCTGGGAAATTGGGGACAGTAGCCCTGGGGCTACCGTGCAGGTTAAACAAGCGGATGCGTGCGAACGTGCCAGGCACGGTGCCGGGCCCACCGGAGCTCACAAAATCCAGTTCTGACTCATCGAACAAGCCTTTGCGGGGGCCCGGCTTGTGCAGGGCCGTGTGCAGCCCAGGGCCCTGCTGGTTCCGAAGTCGGGGCGGGTTTGGGCCAGGGGCAGGACCCTTCAGGTGTTCACCCAGCCAGCCCCTGTTCACCGCGGGCCCCTGTTGGGCTGTGATCCCTCTCTGCACGGGGCTGCCTGCCCTCCCCTCCCCTCCTCCGGGCAGCCCCTCGGGCCCTCCTGCCTCCATACTGCCTGGCGGAGCCAGGAGCTTGCTGTATCTCCTGGCATCCCAGAGCCTGGACTGAGTTCGTATTCTAGCTCTGCTGCTTCCCTTGTCTGACCCCTGACCCCTGCGCTGGCCTCTGAGCCCTGGCTCTTACAGCCACAAAATTAGGGACGGTGACAGAAAGTGACTCTTGAGGATGAAAAAGATGCGTGGGAACTAGAGTGTGACGGGAATGGCTCAGTAACGCCACCAACGTCTCCCTGGGCTCGGCACAGAGGGGGCGCCCGGAACGCGCTTGTGGATGAAACGGGTGCAGGCATGAGAGCAGACAGCAGCGTCCGGGCTCCCCCGAGGGGACTTTCTGGAGGAGGCGGGATGGCTGTGGGCACCGAGTGACGCCCACACCAGCCTCCGTCCAGCCCGGCGCCCAGCCCTGTGCCGCCCGCTCTCACAGCCGCCTGCGGGTCTGTCCTTTCAGATAAGCTCTTCTACATCTACACGTCGGGCACCACGGGGCTGCCCAAAGCCGCCATCGTGGTGCACAGCAGGTAAGGGGCAGGTGTCCCGGGGGGGGGGGGAGCGGTGGGGCGGTGGCAGGGCCCGGGAGCCTCCCCGCCTGCCGCCCAGGGGCCCGCTGAGCCCTCTGCCCTCCCAGGTATTACCGCATGGCCGCCCTCGTGTACTACGGATTTCGCATGCGGCCCGACGACGTGGTTTACGACTGCCTCCCGCTCTACCATTCCGCAGGTAACCTGGGCCGCCCCTGTGTGTGCAGAACCCCTGGGGCCTTGGGACTCCCACCGCTCTTGGCGGGCAGTGTGTTGCAGCGGAAACACATGAGCTTTGGAGTCGTGTTGGGGTTCAGAGGCGGCCGTGGCCATGGACTGGGGCTCCGATGAGCACGGGCACGCCAGCCTGGTGGCACGCGTGGCCGTGTCCTGCAGGGCACCTTGGCTGGTCTGGGTGTTCAGTTTCCGCAGATGCGCGCACTCTCGCTGCTCGGTCTCTGGGCCTTAAAGGAAGACAGAAATGAGTTAATACAGTCCCCGCCCTCAAGTGCTTAGAGTTGGGTGTGTGTTTAGGGCAGGGAGAATGATGGGAACCCACCTCACATGGTGCGAGAAATCGCTCGGTGAGTGTGGGAGGGCCAGCGAATAGGAGCTCAGCTCAAGGGAAGAGCCTGGTGATGGCTGGGAAGGCTTCCTGGAAGAGGAGCCCCCAAGGCAGGCAGATGTGAGGTGCAGAGCCGTGCAGGCTAGCTTGGTCCCCCCAGGTGGAGGACAGCGTTATGGGTGCATTGTGGGTACCGGAGCAGGCACGTGGGGCCAGCACGGCAGGCTCTGGGAGGGTGCGCACTTCGTCCTGTGGGCCCCGGGGAGCCGTGGACGATGTCTCACTAGGGGAGAGGTGGGGTCGTTAGTTAGTGTTGGAGGGTGAGGACAGGAAGGGGGACCAGAGGGGAGGGGGGACCAGAGGGGAGGGTGTCCCGGGTTCCTGACCTCCAGGGCCCACTCTGCCTTCAGGAAACATCGTGGGCATCGGGCAGTGCCTGCTGCATGGCCTGACGGTGGTCATCCGTAAGAAGTTCTCAGCCTCCCGCTTCTGGGATGACTGTGTCAAGTACAACTGCACGGTGAGTGAGAGTGACGGGGATGACCCTGTCCCTCTCGGCCCTCCACCGCCACCACGTGGGGATGTCTGCCCTGCAGCCAAGGCAGCCAGTTGTTCGTTGTTCAGCTGGGGAGGTGGAGGCCCAGCGAGGAAAAGGGTCGCCCCTGGGGGGAGGGGGACAGTGAGAGGGGCCTTGGGGGCCCGCACTCACACCAGGCCCACCCCCAGATCGTGCAGTACATCGGCGAGCTGTGCCGCTACCTCCTGAACCAGCCGCCCCGGGAGGCGGAACGCCAGCACCGTGTGCGCATGGCGCTGGGCAACGGCCTCCGGCAGTCCATCTGGACCGAGTTTTCCGGTCGCTTCAACATCTCCCAGGTGGCTGAGTTCTACGGGGCCACCGAGTGCAACTGCAGCCTGGGCAACTTCGACAGCCAGGTGCGACCCAGGCGGGGGCGTGGGGGCTGGGCCCTGGACGGGACGCGCTGGCGGCAGGGGTGGGTGGGGCTCCAGCGAGGGGCTGTGGGCGCTGCTGCGTGCCTCCGCACACACACCGTCCAGTTCTGGACCCACGGTGGAGAGCCCAGGCCCAAGTCTTGGCCTTTACAGGTAGGAGCCTGTGGCTTCAACAGCCGCATCCTGTCCTTCGTGTACCCGATCCGGCTGGTACGTGTCAACGAGGACACCATGGAGCTTATCCGGGGGCCCGACGGCGTCTGCCTTCCCTGTCAGCCAGGTCGGCCCTGGGGTGGGAGTTGGGAGTGGCGGGTGGGCAGGTTGGCCCAGGAGAGGGACAGGACAGGGCTGGGTGGGTGCTAACCCTGTTCCGACCAGTGGCCATCAGCCAGTCGTTCTCTCCGGGCTACAGGTCATGCATTCCTGTAGCCATCTGGTCACCCCCACCACCCCCGCACCGTTCTCTCACCGTCCCAGCCAGCCTTCAATCTGTTCATTTACTTCCGTGCCGGAGGCCCTGGGTCCAGGCCTCTTGGGGTGACCCTGGCTCAGCCCTTTAGCCCTGTGCCTGAGTCCCCGCATTTGTGGCGGGGCTGATGGCAGCACTCAGCACTGCCTCCTGGGGGGCCCTGAGGGTCGTGTGGTGCGGAACAGGAAGCTCTCGGAGCTGAGCCAGGAGCCCGGGGAGGTCTGGCTCTGGCCAGACTGTCCCTGTAGGGCCTGGCTCCCCTTCCATCTACTTGTTCCTCTTTCTGTCCCCTCGGCTGACCGTACATCACCAAGTGCCTATCCATGTCAGACCTGCCCCAAGGAGCCGCCTGCCCTGGGGGTTTCTGGGCCAGGGGAGAAATGGGCCTTTCTGAGAGAAGCAGTGTGACCAGAAGTCAGACCGGTCACCGTGCAGGGTACATTTGGGGGCGGGGAAACCAGTGGGAGAGACCACCCGGGACAAATCCGGCCCCGCCTTCCCTGCCCCCAGGTGAGCCCGGCCAGCTGGTGGGCCGCATCATCCAGCAGGACCCCCTGCGGCGCTTCGACGGCTACCTTAACCAGGGCGCCAACAACAAGAAGATCGCCGAGGATGTCTTTAGCAAGGGGGACCAGGCCTACCTCACCGGTGGGTGGCCCCTCGCCCCCAGCCCTTCCCAGCTCCATCAGAGAGGGGGTGGTGGAGAGGCATGAGGGGCCTTGCCCCTTTCAGAGAACACCTCCCCAGGACTCCCCCAGTCCCCTCCCCTAGAGTTAAGCAGATCCTAGGGGTGCGGCGAGGACTGCTTGGCCCAAGCCCCTGGGCCCTGAGCTAGGCTGGCTCAAGCCCACCCTCACCTAACACCTCCCTAGGCGACGTGCTGGTGATGGACGAGCTGGGCTACCTGTATTTCCAAGACCGCACGGGGGACACGTTCCGCTGGAAAGGGGAGAATGTGTCCACCACGGAGGTGGAGGGCACCCTTAGCCGCCTGCTGGACATGGCCGACGTGGCGGTATATGGTGTGGAAGTGCCAGGTACCTTTGTGTGGGGGTTGGGGGGTGCCACCAGGGGGCACCGAGGGCTGCTCACCGTCCACTCCTCTGTCCTCAGGAACCGAGGGCCGAGCCGGGATGGCTGCCGTGGCCAACCCTTCCGGCAACTGTGACCTGGAGCGCTTCGCCCAGCTCCTGGAGAAAGAGCTGCCCCTGTACGCCCGCCCCATCTTCCTGCGCTTCCTGCCTGAACTTCAGAAAACAGGTCTGTCCCCTCCCCGGCTACAGCTTGCAGGCGTCAGGCCGTGGCCCCTTCCTGGTGTCTTCTGGGGAGACCTGGGTGGCTGTCACTTGACATTCACCCGCAGCCTCGCCAGGTGGTGGGCACACTGACCTCCCTGTGTACAGATGAGCAGGTTGAGCCTTCAGAGACTGAAGGTTCATCGGTTCATTGATGAAACAAACATTGAATACCTACTATGTGCCAGGCTCTGTGCTAGACCTTGGGGATACAGGGGCTGAGTTCTGAGTTGTGCTTCTAGAGCGGCAGCAGAGGCAGCCTCAGGACAGGGGACTCTGGGGTGGAGAACGGAACACAGATCAAACTGACAGAAAAGAGAACGAAGAGGGGTTCGGAGGGCGGAAAGCTTCCCCGAGGAGGGGGCGTTGCTGCTGCGGCCTGAGCCGAGTGGGAGGACTCGGTGGGAAGAGCAAGTGTGAAGTCTCTGCGACAGGAAAGCCCTTTGGACACCAGAGGAGAGGAAGGAGGTGCCCAGCGCTGGCACCAGGGAGAGGGGCCTGCAGGGGCCAGACGCCCAGAGCCTTGTGGGCTGGGCTGGGCTGGGCTGGGGGCAGCAGGGAGCCGCAGAGGCGTTTGCGCAGGGTAACCTGGTCAGAGGCATTCTGCCAAGCCCTCCGGGCAGCCCGGGACGGGAGTGGGGGAATGAGCGCGTGGCTCTGGTCGTCTTCCAGGGAACACCTGAGCGGTGGGCTCATCCTCATACGGCAGGGTGGCGCCCTTCCCTGGTCCCCTCAGCCCTCCTCTGTCCATCTTCAGCTCCGCTGGGTGGGTTCCCAGGAGCTCAGCCCCCGCCCTGCACCCTCTGACTCTCCTGCTCCATCTTCTCCCTCAGGGACATTCAAGTTACAGAAGACAGAGCTGCGGAAGGAGGGCTTTGACCCTGCAGTTGTGAAAGACCCACTGTTCTACATGGACGCGCGGAAGGGCCGCTACGTCCCCCTGGACCAAGAGGCCTACACCCGCATCCAGGCTGGCGAGGAGAAGCTGTGATTCGCCCCGATCCCTCTCAGGGCCAGTGGATGCTGGATCCAGAGCCCCAGCTCCCACCCCGGAAGGGTCCTGGGCAATGCCAGACCAAAGCAAGAAGGGCCCCGGCACCTCAAGTGCGAGGTGCTGACCCCCCTCCCCCTTCAAACTGCCAAGTGACTCACTGCCGCCGCCCCCCTCCCCCAGCGGCTTTCTGTGAAAGCCTCGAGTCCATGTTTGTCTTCAAGGCCAGGCAGGTCCCCCGGCTGAGACTGACTGGGCCCCTCGGGATGATGTCTTGGGTTAGGCTGGGGGGCGGTGGAGGGTCCAAGCACTCCCCAGAGCAGGGAGTTCGTGGATGGGGCTGGGGCAGACGCCCCCAGACTCAGGAAGCCAGCACAGTGGGCAGGGGCAGAGGTAGCTGTCCATCAGCTACTCAAAGAGGCTCCTGGCGCCAGAGCTGCTCCAACATGACACAGCTCTGCCCGCCCCCAGAAGGATGGGAGAAGGGCCCCCAGCTCCAGCAGCCACCGGACAGGACGGCCTCCCTCTCCTATCCTCTCCCCAGGTGGCCGCCACCTGCCTGTCCCTCAGGCAGGGCCTTTCTGTCTTTGTGGGTCTGTGTCACCTTCTCCATCTCAGTCCTGATCTGGCTTTGAGAGGAGGATGGGTGGGGGGCACTCAGGGGCCAATAAACTGCCTTGACCCCCCCAGCCTGTGCGCCTGCCACCTGAGCTCACCTGACCTCAGGCCCCACCCCCTCCTGCCCCTCTGGTGCGGACTTAGGGCGGTAAGATGCCACACCCCACATTTCCATTCCTGTCTCTCAAGGTGTTTAGCTCGAAAGTCCAAACTAGGTGTGCCACTTAAGAGCTTGTGGTCTTGGGCAAGTGACTCAGTCTTCTCATTGAAATGGGGATAATCTGGAGGATTAATCAGAGAGCTGAAGGGAGCCATTGTGAGGAAAGGGCTGCTCAGAACCTTGGAGAGAGGACCCTGACCCCAAGGCAGGGTCCCCCTTCTACACCCTGGCTCTTCTCTTTGCCTGGGCGCATTTCCCTGGGGGTGTCAGGCTGTGAGGGAGCAGAGCAGGGCTGCCCTCACCAGCCCTGGCAGAGCTCAGGAAAGCTCCCTGGAGCCGTCTGACCGGGACTGTGGCGTCAGCAGTGCCCTTGGCCCCACTCTTGGGTCACACCCAGGCTGGAGCTGCTGGCCTGATGAGAAAGGGGCCCGCCTCAGCTGAGGGCATTGGGCACTATGCCCCTGGCTTTTGTCTTCACTGTCCCTCACCATGGTCTGCGTCACTTGGCTGAGGTCACACAGCAGTAGTGGGAGCTGGAACGCAAGCCCCAGCCCTTATCCCACCCACCTTCTGAGGCCGAGGACTGCAGGAAAGCCAGAAGACCTTTCATTCCACTCATGCCTGGGGGCCACACCCTAGGCCAGCATCTGGCAGTTCAGGTGGAGGATGCCCAGGATAAGAAACTTTGGTTGCCTCCTGGGGAAATGACCTTTTGAAGAGGGGTGTGGGGTTTCTCTTGGGGGCAAGTGTAGGTGGGGTGGTAGTCGGCCCAGGGCCGAAGATGCTAAGTAGGGTTGGGGGAGGGGTGGTAGGCGTGGCTGCAGTGCCCCGAAATGGCCAGCAGACGGCGCGCAGAGCTTGCACAATCCGCCAGCTCTTAGCGCTCAGCCCTGGCAGAGACGCAGCCCAGGGGACCCTGCCTTAGGCTTTTGAGGGCTTCCAAGGGGCTGGGTTTGGCTGACAGCACGGTCTTGTATCTTTAACCCTGAGCAGTGCGTGCTCTCCAAGCTTTCCTCGAGTTTAAACACAGTCACCGAAAGCAGTGTGGAGTAGTGGAAGCTCCAGCTCAGGAATCTGACATGCATGCGTTCAAGCCCATTAGTCAGGCTCAGCCTCAGTTTCCTGTCCAGCTGGGCTCCGTTGCAATCTTGTGGGTATGCAGTAAGACCATGCATGGAAATCTCTTCGCACAGGGTCTAGTGTTGACATCTGCTCAGTATATGGTAGTTTAAAAGGGAGACCCCGGACTAGGCCAAAGTTCCCCACTTTCCCATCAGCCCCTCTGTGAAGGGGTGGGACTGGTGGGCCTCTGGGCCTTGCAGCCTCATCAGAGCCATGGCTGTGTGAGTTGTCTCCATGCACACAGTAGGTGCTCAAAACGTGCTTGTGATGTTAATGAACGATGGGTACTGTTCATTGGGCACTCCCTGACATTTATATAGTGCTTCACTATTTACAGAGCACCGAGTAATTTCATCTGTGGGGCAGATTCTACAGGCGTCTGTGCAGGGGGGTGGGGTGGGAGGTGAGGGGGTCCCTGGGGAGCAAGCTAGAGGTCCGGGCCCTACATCTGTGGCCTGGGGGCTGAGCAGAGGGGCCTAGCGTTGAAGAAGCAAAGGTTGTGTGCTCAGCTGCACCACGTCTGGCGTCCTAGCCGGTACCCGGGGTGTAAGAATGGGGTTGAAGGGGTCGTGTTTCCTGGTCAGAGAGACTTTTCAAAGAAGAGCTCCGATCATCGGAGGGGAAGTGTGTCCCAGCCCGAAGGAGCAGCGAAGTGTAAAGGCCTGGAGGTGAACGGCCAGCTTGGCAGGTTACGGAAGTGCAGTGAGGCTGCCGGGGCGCAGGCCAGGGTGTACAGTTGAAGCTGGATCTGAAAAGGTAGAGCCGCGCGGGCCGTCCTGTGGGGGCGCTTCCTGCGTGCCAGGCGCTGTGCGGGGCGTTTTACGTGCATTGTTTCACTAAACTCATAACACGAAACAGCTGTTATTTTGACCTCCGCCCTACAGATGAGGAATCTAAGCCTCTGAGACGCAAAGTCTCTCCGGGAACCTCGGTGTTCCCATCCGCAACCTGCGCCAGGGAGGCTGCAAGGGGCCTGCCTCCAGCGTCCCGGGAGGTCCTACCGCCCTCGGGACAGGCAAGTGGCCGCCCAGGCTAGTGCTTGGCTTATTGCTTTCAATTCCTGGGAAGAAGGTTAAATACCTCCGAGGGGCCCATTGAAGCGATGGCGGCAAGGGAGGGGGCGACCGAATGACTTTCAAAGGGGCCTGAATGAGCGGCTGGCCCCTCCCCCCTGAGGAGGGGGCCCCGTTTCCTCCCCTCTTAATGATATTCTGGGCTCAGCCCTGGTCTTTGGCGGCAGTTTAACCCGAGCCGGGGAGGATTTCTTTCTCACTGATCTCAGCTTGACACCCAATTAGCACAAGAAAGGGAGGAGGAAGCCTGCGAGAGGCGCCTCCCAGCCTCCCGGGGCGCACGAGGGGAGCAGGCGGGAAGACAAAGGGCAGCGGGCAGGGGGGCACTCGCGCCCTCGCCTCCCCCCGCCGACCCCACCATTGTCTCCCTAGCAGCTTCGGAGGGGATGGTGGCCCACGCCCGGGCTGGCCAGCCTGCTGGAAGGGACAGGGGAATGGGGCCCAAGCCCCTCTTCTGCGTGGATCCCAGCGGAAGGCGTTAGAGTGAGCCGGATCCAACAGGAGGCGGGGATCCTGAAGGCAGCGCAGCCTGGGGTCGGGCCTGACATTAAGAGGTCCCACCGGCGAGCTACTGGTTCCGAGCCTCAGTTTCCTCATTTGAAAAATGGGGATAATGACCCCTGTGAGGAGTCAATCAGGTAATGCAGGTAAAGCACCTGGCAGCTGCAAAGTGGGCATTCAATATGTACCTTGAAGGAATAGAATGATACACTGTTATTGTTCCTAATTAAAAGGTTGAGCAGCGTAGGCTCAGGAGCAGATGAGACCCAGGCACTCACAGGGTGGGCTGGTTTACCCAGAAGGTAGCTCAGTCTCCCGGGCTATGCTGGAAGAACCTGGAGGACCCCTGCCTATGGGGACTGGGAAGGATTCCTTCCCTCTTCTCTGGGAGGGAGGGAGGGAATGCCTCTGGCCTTCCCCTGTGCCCTCTCCCTCCCCACCTCCACCTCCCGCAGTTCCTTTGGGTTTAGGTTTAGAGGCGACTTCCAGGGCTGGCTTAGGGGCCTCCTCCTGCTCCCACCAGCTACCCCTGGGCTGCCCACCGCCACCCACCCCTGCCATGTTCCCCCTTCATAACACTGATTACACCGTGTGGTCCGGGTTTTTTTTGGGGTGGGGGGTGTTTTGTGTTTTTCTTTTTTACATTTTTCCATCTGTGTCTCCTAGAACAGCGGTCTCCAAACTTTTTGGCACCAGGGACAGGTTTTGTGGAAGACAATTTTTCCAAGAAGGGGATGGGGGGAGGGGAGATGGGGGCAGGAGGTGGAGCTTGGGCAGTAAGGAGGGCGAAGCTTCGCTGGCCTGCTGCTCAGCTCCTGCTGTGCAGCCAGGTTCCTTACAGACCATGGATTGGTCCAGGTCCACAGCCCAAGGGTTAGGACTCCTGTCCAAGAACATCGGTCCCTGAAGGGCAGGGACCCCATTGGTTTTGTTCGCCATTGTGTTCCCAGCACCAGTACTGGGCCTGGCACTGAATAGGTGCTCAGTAAATGTTTGCCAAACGGATGAAGCTCTGCAAATGCTCCCCAGTTCTCTGGTTCCAGCGCTGGGAGGTGGCAGTTCCCAGGGCTAAAGGATATTCAACATAAAAAGCAGGGCTGGGAACAGAGGCTCTAAGGGCTCTGAATGCCTTCTAGGAAGGCCCTTGTCTTGTTAACAAAAAGAAACCATTAAATGATTTTGAGCACTGCAGTGATATGTGTTCATTCATTCATTCACTAGCAAGCAAGCACTTACCAAACCCCTACAATGTACAGTATGAACTAGGGAATCACAGACGGATCAGGTGAGGCTTTTGCTGTGGGGGAGCTGGGTCCAGTGGCAGAATCTTAGACTCTTTTTGCTGAAAGGACCTTAAGAGATTGTTTGGTCCCAAATGTTGTTGGGGGAGTGACCTACCCAGCATGGTAAATGTGGGGCCTGTGGGGCACGGGATTCCTTTGCACTGTTTGAGGACTTGAGGACTTGGGGACCGGGGCTGCATCTCATTTGTCCTCATTTTGCCAGTGCACTGGAACAGTGCCTGGTGCGTAGCGGGTGCTCAGGACTGTCCATGCAGTTGAACTATATAGTGACACCCAGGCCACAGAGAGGGAGGTAGGAGACAGGCCTTCAGGCAAGGAGCAGGTGCAGGTGAGGAGTGATGGGTGGCAGTGGAAGAACATGGGGTGGCAACATCAGGTTAGAAGGGAGACAAATCGAACCTCAGTGACTGGATGTAGGAAAAGATTAAGAACAACGTCCAAGGCTTCTTGCTCGGGTGTTTCAGAGGGTGGCAGTGGTACACATGAGACCCTGTTGTAGGGAGAGAGGCAGTGTGCCACAAGCTCATTTAGACCTCAGACAGTCCTGGGAAGTAGGGGCTGTTTACAGATAAGGAAACTGAGACACAAAGATATTAAGGGAGTTGCCCAAAGATGCAGCTAGGAGGTGGTGGGGACTGATTATGAAGCTGGCAGCTGAACTCCAACCTTTTAACCATTACATCATTCTGCCCTTAACCACTGGGCTACACCACCACGCTCCACCAACACGGAGTTCAGTTTTAAAAGCGTTGGGGTTCAGATACCCTGGGTCATCCACTCCACTCCTTTTGTGCTCTGGGCTTTTGTAACAGGCTCCTGTGGTTTCCCTGTCTTCTTCCTTGTTCCCCTCCAAACCATTCTCCACACTGTGGCCAGGAAGGATGTTTTACTTTTTTATTATTCCCTGGAGAGGAAGACATCAATTTGTCGTCCCACTTATTTATGCATTCATTGGTTGATCCTCATATGTGCCCTAACCAGGAATCAAACCTGCAACCTTGGCATATTGATAGGATCCTCTAACCAACTGAGCTATCCAGTCATGGCCAAGACTGAAATTCTTTAAAAAACATTTTAAAAAATTTTTAAAGATTTCTTTCCCTCCCTCCCCTCCCTTCGGGGTGAGAGGAGGGAAACATCAATGTGTGGTTGCCTCTCTCGCATGCCCCTACTAGGGACCCAGCCTGCAACCCTGGCATGTATCCTGACCATGAATCCAACTGGAGACCCTTCTGTTCATAGGCCGGTCGGTGCTCAATCCACCGAGTCACAGACTGAAATTCTTACCTGGCTCACAAGGCATGATTTGGTCCCTGCCCACCTTTCCAGCCTCATCTCTTACCAGGTCCTCTGTTCCCTAGTTTGCACCTTTCCTGTCTTGGTGATCCAGCATATTTTCCCACCCACAGCCTCTACACCTTCTGTTCTCCACACTGGAATTCTCCCAGAAGTTTCTCTTCCTTGACGTAGACCTAATTAATTCTACGCAGGCTTCAGAGCTCAAGCCCAGTCCAGTCTGTTTTCTTTTCGAGTTCCGATTACTCTGGGTCACTTCTTTCCGTTTGAGATTTTACATTTAATAGTAAGGCTGGTATGTTTATTTGGTCAAGTTAGTTTCCCCCACTAGACTATGAGTGCGCTAAGGTAGGAACCTTGTCCACTCCGTTCACCACGGCACCCACCAAGATGCCTGGCCCACGGAGGACGTGCAATAAGCATCTGTAGAATGAGCTGAATCGAAGTCGACGGCGAAGGGAGTGGCTGGATAGCGAGTCAACAGCTCAGGAGAGAGAGTTCTGAGTTCGAAATAAAGATTTAGGAGCCATTTATTCAGAGGGGTGGACGGGCTTGCCCAAACGGTGTGCCGACTGAAAACAGTTTGTAATTATTCCAAGATAAACACTCAAGTGGCTCGCACTCACTGCTCAAACATGCCGCGGGCACTCCTCCGCCTAGCTGAGGCTCGAACAGGTTACTGCCCATTCTGGTGGTCTGAGCCCCGTCTCTAAAAGACAGAGGAGGGGGGTGCCAAGACCAAACGCCCCCCCCCCCCCAAGCACGCTCCCCACCGCGGCCGTGAACCTCCTCCTCCAATACCCACTACTGGCCTGTCTCCAATAGCTGGAGACGGCCCCGCCTCTTCCGCCTGAGGTGACCGGAAGTGGGCGGGCACGCCGGAAGTTGAGGGCAGTTTCCTGCAAACTCGGCTTCCTCAACATGGCAGCGCCCTTATCAGTGGAGGTGGAGTTCGGGTGAGTCAGAGAGTTGGGGGCTCCGTGGGGATGAACTGAAGTTTTGGGGCCCGGAACTCCTCTCCCTCGGCCTTGGGGTCTGTCACGACCGAATCTCCGAGGTTTCCGGCTCCTTCTTTGAGCGACGCCACCGCCTCGCAGGGCCTGAGAGGCTCGGTCTCCTTTGGCGACGAGGCCGTATGTCCGGGAATAGAGGCGCACGCCCGACTGTGGAATTGCGGGCTGAGCAACTCCTCGGTGCCCTGCGCCCTGCCGGAGTCAAAAGGCGCGATGATTAGCAGGCGGCCTCTCTACCTTCTTTGCCAATCCCGTTTTGGACCTGGCTGGTGAGTCTGGCACCTGAGCTCGTAGAACCGAGAAGGACCATCCTTCGACTCCTTCATTCCTTCTTTTTGGCAGCAAGTCTACCTACAAGGTTCCTGAAGCCTTGTTTCTCGTGGGATGTGTGGCCAAGACGAGACTCCTTTCTTCGCTTTCGCAGGATTTGGGGGTGTTAAACAGAGCTGAGTCCTTTTTAGGACATCAGTAAATTTGCTGGAGGCCCTCGGCAGTCGTGGAGATACAGGGATGAGGTAGCACAGTGAAGGGGACCGACCCTGACAGTACAGTATGCACAGATGGAAAGTGCAGGAAATGGGGCGCACACCAATAACTGAAGAAACACAGGTCAGGGAGAATGTCTCCTCCAGCCGCTATTTTCTTCGCCTACATGTGATTTTGGCGCTGAGAGAAACCGCAGAGTTTAGAAGGAAAAGAAACTAAGACCCTAAGAGATGGGTGGTGTAATTTCCAGAGTCAAATGGAAGCTTGGTCTGTGTGTGTGTGTGTGTGTGTGTGTGTGTGAGTGAGAGAGAGAGAGAGAAGATAAACAAGCCAAGGCTTATGTGAAAAGAAAAGTCTGGGATGGGAACTCTAAAATCTCTGTCCCTAAATGCCCTTTCTCCCAGTGGGTACCCCCAGTTTCTTTTATGCTTTCCCTTCCTCGGGCAGTTTATTCTCCAGTCATTTATTAAGTGCCTACCATGTGCCAGGCAGCGAGCCAGGCACTGAGGATACAAAGACAAATAGAACTGTCTATGTTTCCCAGCGTTCAGCGTTTCTGTCCCTTAGAAGTGGGGGTAGTCTCATGAATATTAAGTGCATTTTAATTGATTTTAATTAGAACCATACTGGTTTGGCCTCCCAGCTATTTTGCTTTACTGACCCTTGGCCCAGCCATGGCCCCATAGCCTGGAGGTTCTAGGAGTATCCCCAGTGCTCTGACAGGCCTCAGCAGAGCTGGAAAGGGAAAAGCTGCAGACTACCAGTGTTAAGGTTTGTCTACAGCGGACTGACTTTCCAGTCTCACTGTGTCAGACGTCGTATTTTGTTTATCAGAGATGCCTTCTGTCTGGTGGCAGCGGTAAGGAGGTCACTCGAGGAAGAGAGGGTCCTTGCACTCTGGAGCTACAGACCAGCTTAATTACCCCTTTTCCGCCCTGGCCATCTCCAGCCTCACTGTTGCTCGAGGCTCTTCAGAGCAGCGGTGAAGTCCAGCAAGGCAGGGCAACCTCCCTCCACCCCTTTACCCACCTCCATCCCCCACCATCGTGTCTCATGAGAATCGCAGCTTCTCAGGAAGCAGGAATGCCCAAGATGCAAGGCGAACCCACCTCTCTCTTTGTCCTCGACTTGCCGCGTGTTTTTGGCCCTGGCCTTTCTTTCATTCCCTACGTCTCTCAGCAGACTCCCTTCACCCTTCGCTCTGAGCCTGAACAGGTTTGCAGAGAAGCTGCCTTGCCCATTATTCTCTGCCCTTGGTCCCCTGACCCTTCAAGGGCCTGGTGAGGACCTGGCCTCTTTCCCCGGAGCAGATGTCCTCCCAGCTCCGCCAGCTTGGACAGACCCTTCAGAAGACCGCTCGTACCTTTCTCTCTCTCACCAGTGACCGATTCCGTCCTCCTCTGGCTTGCCTCCCGAACTGTCCTCAGCAGAGCATTTCCTCAGGTCACACGGGATTCAAAGTGTGTAGTGCAAACGTGTTTTGCCCCTACGGTGCAGATGTGAGATCCCCTCTTTTTCCCTTTTCCTCCTTCCTGCATCTGGGAGGTATTGGCAAAGGGAGGGAGCGCCGTTGGAGTTAGAGAAGACGTGGAGAAATGGGCATTTCCACTCCAGGCAAATCGAGTGCCTGCTGTGTGCTGGGCCCTGTTTCAGGCAGAGCTTACATTCCCACAGGTAGAGAGGAAATAAACGAAAGTTTAAAAATGTAAGGTAAGAAGGTGATAAACTACAAGTAAAGGCAGTTTGGAGAATGCCTGTATCATTCACTGGTACCAAGAAACACTCCACCAAGAATTCGGGCGTGGAGGGAAGCTGAGGTGTCTTAAGATACAATTCTTTAGTTGACTCTGAATGGCAAACCCTGTCAGGCATAAAAAGAGTTTAGCTTTGGTTCTCTTCTGGGGCCAAAACAAGCCCCTTACCTGCCTCCCTGCATCACTCCAGAGACTGGGTGTGCACCTTACTCCTCTCCAGAGGCGCTGACAGCAAAAACCCCTCTCATGGGGGGCTAGCGAACCCAGTGGTGACAAGTGACTCTCTGAGGCAGGTCGCCCCCTGGTCCTTCATCCGATTGTACAGGGAAAAACAGCCTCAGCCTCTGAGCCTGGCACCACCAGGTTTGGCCTGGGTCCCCGTGCCTCTAGCTCCCACCCCTTTTCTCTGACCCCCAACTCCTGAGCCCCTCGCTTGTGGCCCTCCCCCACCCCAGCTGCTGCATGTGCCAGTCCCCACCCAGGAGAGAAGGAGGCTCTTGGAAGGGGATAAATGGAGGCTCTGTGCAGGCTCGCAGCTGAAACGGCCCCGCACACAGCCACAGATGGGCCTTCTCTCCCCCTCCGCATTTCTGCATCGACAAAGCATGACCTTGTTTGGATGACAGTTGCCCCATGTTTCCCCCATGACAATGCTTGCCTTCCCTGTGCCTCCCGGTGGACCGTCTCAGGACGTCTCTGTTCTCTGACATCAGGCAAGGGCGGTGGGGCGGGAGGCCTCGCACCCGTCCAAAGTCTGTTAAGGCCTTCTCAGTTAAGATCCACGTGAGGTCTGGGATGGAGTCAGGAGACCAAGAGGGAGAGGCAGTGCGGGGCACTGAATGAGTCCTGGTGTCCACATCGTAAGCCCTGGTTTCTGGCCTTGGCTGCCAGCATCTCTGCTGAACCAGCCTTCCCTTGTCCAGGTGCTGACGCACACAAGTGAACCACACTCTGCCCTCAAGGGGCTTTCTGACCTTGGGGCGTCTTGGTTTCTTTTCTACCAAGGTTCCTGGGGCTGAGTGGAAACCAGTCAGAATTCAAAGCCTAGTTCAGGTACCGCCTCTGTCACCTTAGACGAGTCACTTAACCTCTTCAAGCCCTTGCTTCTCCATTGGGTGGAGTTAGTAACGTCTGCTTCCCTTCCACCTTCCCTGGAATGGCCTGGAGATGAAGAATGGTCTTGTAAGTTGCTAGGCAGGTGGAGTCTCTCGCCCTCTGGCCCTGCGGTGTGCCCAGCAGACCAGCAGTGGTTGGCACAAGCAGGGACATTTCACACCCTCCCCTGGCCAGAGGAAACTCCTCAACGCATAGAGGGTCCCCAGCATGCTTCATGGTGGCTTCTTGACATCTTTGTACATGAAAAGATGGATTCAAGAACATGGAGCCACATGCCTAAGGTCTAGGGGTCAGGCAGAGGTGGAGGCCGGTCTCCATCTTGAGGCCAACAGCGCCGAACCCGAACCTGTACTCTTAGCTGCCTCTTGAGAAAGCAGAGGAGCAAAAACAAAAGTCTGCACGTTTGGGTACTTGGTTATTGGGAACAGTGATTTGTCTCCTGCTTTACCACATAGGAAGTCACATTTGAGAACCAGTCACTGGTACCCGAGGCGTCCTGAGTCTCGGACTCAGCATCGCTTGGGCTGCTTTCGCCAGCCTGCTCCTCGGTTTTCAGTCTCAGCAGGGTGTTTGCGGGAGCTTACCTGGCTGTCTTTCTCTGGCCCTCCTTTGCAGAGGTGGCGCGGAGCTGCTGTTCGATGGTGTAAAGAAGCATCAGATCACCTTGCCTGGACAGGAGGAGCCCTGTGAGTATGGGCTGTCTGATCCCCTCCTGGGGGACACTGGCCAGGAGTCTGCAGGAGCCACTCAGCCCCGTTCAAGTGGGAATGGGTGGGATTTCCCTGGCCGGAGGGAGGGAGGCGGGGAGGAAGAGAAATCACCAAAGTACCCATCCCCGATCCTCTCTGGGACCAGCCAGCTTGGCAGGAGCGTGGTAGTGAACTTCAGTCTTTATAGATGTGGGCTCTGTATCTAGATAGACTTAAACGTGAATCCTCTTACAGCCTTAGGCCAGTGAGCTCACCTCTTAGCTTTAGCGCTCTTATCTGTGAAGCGGGCATGGCAATCCCTCCCTCTCGGGGTTGCTGAAAAGAGCATCCCTGTTATTAGTGGAAGGCAGCAGAGAGATGTTCTCCCGAAGGGGGTAACCTTCTCCGAGAATGGAGCGATGTGGACGGGCTCACATTATGGTAAGAGTACTTAGATGAGAACGTTCCCAGCCAAAAAGGAGGTTGGAGGCAGGAGGTTGACTAAAGGAGACTGTGGGCGTTTTTCATTTGTCCATGCAAGTACTTGTTCATCTTTGGTTAATAAACTTACCCTGACCCCTCCTGGGTGGCAGGCCACGTACCAGGCACTGGGGATGGAGCCATGAATGAGAGCTGGTCCCTGCCTTTAAAGCGGCGGAGGTTGAAGAGGTCCAGCTGGGTAGACATCCGAGCAGCGTGGAAGCAGGCCGGCATCGCAGCTGCGGAGGGGCACCTCGTACCTCGCAGCGGTGCTAGTCAGAGACAAGTGCTCAGGACCCTGGGGACCGAGAGCCCAGCTCACCTCGGGCCGAGACGCTTTGGGGGAGAACAGGCAGTCAGTCATGAGGAGGCAGGGGGATGAGGTTCCTGGAGGAGGGCAGTAGAAAATGGTGAGGTCAGACAGGCTTCTTCTGGAACTAGATAAGCATCTGCCGGGAATCGCACAATTATTGGCCAAACCCACCGACTGCCAGGGCTGTGTCCAGCCCTCCCTCGGGTTGGAGAGCAGTGCACAGGGTAGGTCTGCGTGCCACATTCAGGGGCCAGGGGACGCTCTCCAGGAAACGGGGCACTGCTCCCCTTCAACTGGTAGGGGGGTGTGAAGCTGAGGTTAAATGTCAGCGCCGTGGGATTGTGTGTCCTTGGTGGGGGAAGACCTGGGATGACAGACGCGACTGTTTCTCAGTTTGACAGATGGCCACCCAGCCTTGGGAGGGAGCAGGGGCCCTCAGAAGAAGTCTCAAAGATTCAGCCTTGCCCTGACCAGCGTAGCTCAGTTGGTTGGAGTGTAGTCTGGTAACCAAAAGGTTGTGGGTTCGATTCCCGGTCAGGGCACATACCTAGGTTGTGGGTTTGATCTCTGGTCTGGGCAGACCTGTGTGCGACCCCTGGTCCAGGCACATCTGGGAGGCAACCCAATGATGTTTCTGTCTCATGTTGATGTTTCTCTCCCTCCCTCTCTCTAAAAGCAATGAAACAAAATGTCCTTGGGTGAGGATTAAAAAAAGAAAGCCCTGGCTGGTGTGGCTCAGTGGATTGAGTGCCGGCCTGTGAACCAAAGGGTCACCAGTTCGATTCCCAGTCAGGGCACATGCCCGGGTTGTGGGCTGGATCCCCAGTAGGGGATACATGAGAGGCAACCACACATTGACCTTTCTCTCCCTTTCTTTCTCTCTTCCTTCCTCTGTCTAAAAATAAATAAATAAAATCTTAAAAAAAAAAAAAAGATTCATCCTTAAAGACCTGCCTGGGAAGTGATTAAAATATCACAATTATGATTTACTTCCCCGTGCATTTGGTAGCATGAACATCCTCAGGTTTCACAGTTCCAGCCCTTTTCATTCATTCTTTGGCTGAACGCTTACCAAATGCCAGATATGGAAGTCAGTAGTTCATTCTTTCCTGCAGTCGGCACATCTTTGAGTGCCTTCTTTGCGCCGGGTGCTGTACTGCTTGCTGGGTATTCGGTGCCCAGTGAAACAGACGCGGTTCTTGCCCGCAGGGAGCTCGCCGTGAGATGGGAGTGCGGCTGTGCCCGGGGCGTCCCCGGCAGGGGGGCCGAGGGTGCTGGGAGCTGGACGACTGCGTCAGGGAAGGTCTCCTTAAAGAGGTGACCTGGAGGCTGAGTTTGAAGGGTGGAAAGGAGCCAGCCCAGTACAACGGGGGAGACAGCAGAGGTGCCTGGGGCCTGCTCCAGGCCAAGGACATGGCCCTTATGGTCCCAGGACTGAAAGAAGTCCGGCGTCATCAGGGGCACCGGCTGAGTTTGGCATGACAGGCAAAGCCCCAGCTGGGTGCGTGAATAATTGTCACGGATTCCTAGGTGGTAGCTGTCATTCCATTTCACAAAGGGGAAATCCAAACCCAAGTGTCAAGGACCTTACTCTGAGCCACACGGTTATTTAAGTGGTGGAACTGGGATTCAGAACCAGTCTCCAGGGACTCCAGAGTCCTCGCATGGTACCGCTAACCTGTCGCCATGCACCCTGGGTCCCTGTGCCACCTCACACTTGCGGTGCACTTCCCAGTTTTTACCCTTTTGTTTATTTATGTTCATGCTTTTAACAGCTACTTACTTCGATTTTTCACAGTGACCACAATAGATATACCCATCATCGAGGAAACCACACCCGAGAGAGACAGAGGGAGTGAGCTGCCCAGAGTGATGCAGGCTGGGGGGCTGACCAGGTCTGCGGTCCCTCAGCCTCCGTCTGCTGCTTACAGGGTGGTCGGGGGCCTCGCTCCCCTCTCTGGGATGCAAGCAAGGGAAGGAGGGGGTAGCTGAATGGGCCTTTTTGCTTGGTCTTTGGGCCCTTGGCTGTGACTCTACCTCTGGTCCCCATTTTTGCCCTGCTGTGCCCAGAGGCTTGGGTCACATCACAGCCGCATGGCTGGTTGGCAGCTGCCAGGCCTTACCCTGGCACAGGGGAGCCCAGCAGTTGCCACTAGGAGAGTCTTACTCTTCCCCCAAGCCCGTGCCCAGATCGGTTGGTTGTCTGGCAGCCTTCCCAGCCCAGGGGCTGCCCTTGGCCAAGTAGGTCCTGGAGGCTCCAGCGGAGAAAATAGCAGCCATAAGATTATGGATTGTGACCAGTCTGACAAACAAGGGAACCCCAGGGCCCTGGGTCTTGGGCCAGGGGAGGGCTTCCAGCCTGGCCGATTTGGGAAAAGAGGACGGCCAAGGCCAAGGCCAAGGCGGGTGAGCCTGCAAGAGAGGAGCCCTGGCCATGCCCTACAACAAGTCACTGCTTTTCGAGGGCCTCCGTTTTCCTGTCTGTAAAATGGGAGGTTGGGCTAGATTTCATCTCCTTGAGCTGCTTATCCATTTCACTTCTACAGTTCGGAAATGTTGCTGTCAAATCAAGCACACAGTTCTGGGAAGCAGGTCGTGCCGACCTGGGGAGCAGCCGTGTCTGTAGGGGACACCGTGATCGCCGTCTGCACAGAGCAGGCCCTGTCCTTGGTCGTATTGACTGGGGTTGGTGGGCACCCACCCGCTTTGGGCATTGTGGCCGCCAGGGGCTGGCTTTTATGATCATGCTTCAAGGATCCCTTCATCTCAAGGCTTCCAGCCCAGGCCTGGTCTCAGGGGCCTGGAACAAACCCGGAACTTCGGGGGGCAGCCTGTCCCAGCATGGGCATTACCTGCCCTGGCCCCCAGGAGGAGCCATGTCTGCCGCCCCGCTCCCCGCCCCTCTTCCTCTGCCCTGCCATTGTGTCAAAGGGGGCAGACCGGGGAGGGCAGGAGCTGGAGGGAGCTCCGGGTGCTTTAAACTGCTTAGCATGCATTTCACAGCCTCTCTGGGGCCAGCTGTTCCTTTCTTTGCTGTGGGGCCTGTTTGCTGATCCCCTCCCCACCGCCCTCCACTCCCCCCACCCCTCCCAGTCCCTGTGCAAAATTGCTTTTGAAAAGATCCACTTTCTGCTTAATTAAACAATGAGGAGCGTCCCTTCGCACATCTGTAAACCTCCTTCTGAGGCCAGTTTAGCCCACAAACTGCTCCATTCTTACCCCCATTCACTTGTAAATGGACTCTCTGATGTTCCCTCTACCCTCTCTTCTCTTTCACTCCCCTCATCCCAGCTCTTTCTTCTCCCTTTCAACTAGGGCCTGGGGTGGGCTCCTAGAAGAGCCTTGTCTTGGAGCCCGGTGGACTTGGTGAGGCCTGGAGTGGTTCAGCCTATGGAAGGGAAGACTCAGGAGACCTGGGATCCGTCCCTCCCAAATCTGCAGGGCAGGCATGGGGGAGAGGGGACACATTTGTTGGCATGGTCCCCGTGGAATAACCAGGCTTGGTGGGAGTGACAGGAAGATAGATTTCTGGTTGAGAGGGAGGCTCTCCCTGGAGCGTTCAAAGAGAGGCTGGATGAGGGTCTGTTGCAGCAAGCATTCAGTATCAGATAAGACCTGGAGACTGTTCTCTCAGCCTGAGGAACGACGACGCTGTTGGGTGTAGTTTCCCCGCCGCACTGGGTGGCCACTGTTCCCAGACAAGGACAAACCCACTGGGGTGAGGGGGTCTGGCGGGAGCCTTTCAGGTTCTCTCTAAGGGGTGTGCATGGTGCCCATTGCCCGCACCTGTAGGTTCTGGCAGCCCAGGGGATAAGGAGCCCTAAGTCACTGGGCGCATGGACGTGTGTCCTGAGGTGTGTCCTGAGCGTCTGGTGCTGTGCGGGGTGGGCCCACTGCTGGCTTCATGCCTGAATCCTCACGGCAGCTCTCGGTGGTTGGGCTTTGATCCCCATTTGTCTGAGGATGACCCTGAGACTTAGGGAGGTGAAGTGACTTCCTACTCAAGGCCGTGTAGCGCCAGTTCGTGCCTTCAGACACCAAACCCTTAACCACTCCACTGGAGTGGCAAGCGGCTCCCATCACGTGCTTTTCCCTAGATGGGCAGGCCAGGCCCCAAGGCCGTCTGCCCTGGACACCTTGTGTTAGGGTGCTCCTCCCTCTCCTTCGGGGCTGCACGAGCAGGGGCACTCTGGCCTCTAGCAGCGACCACCTCAGAATGTGATTCCTTGCGGCTGGGTTGTCCTGGCAGCATCGTAAGGGCCTGAACATCTGAAATGGAGTAAAGAGGAGGGTTTGGGATTTTACGCTCCGGCACATGTCATCGGTTTGGCTCAAATAAACTCTTACACAGCCCTGGCTGGTGTGGCTCAGTGGATTGAATGCTGGCCTGCGAACCAAAGGGTCGCTGGTTTGATTCCCAGTCAGGGCACATGCCTGGGTTGCGGGCCAGGTCCCCAGTGTGGGGTGTGCGAGAGGCAACCATACGTTGATGTTCCCCTCTCTGAAGATAAATAAATAAAATCTTTAATAAAATAAATTAAAAAAAATAAACTCTTATACAAGTCCAAAAAATAAATGAAATGGAGGGAAGGTCAGTGTCTGGGGCCCCCTCACTACTCTCCCAATCCCTCTGCAGCTTCTGATGGAAAGCTAGTGAATCCCCCCCACACACAAAAACCCCAGCCAGTCCCAGCACTGTCCGATTAATGCTTGGCTGACTCTACCTCACTCTCCAAAGTGGTCTGGTCTGAGCACATCCCCAGGGTGCCAGGCCCCGGGGCAGAGTGTGGAAGCTCAGGACATCCAGAGAGGGCAGAAGGTACAGGTTCTTCTTCTGAATCATAGGAGAATGCCAGCATTGATATGCCAGGCACAGTGCCAAGAGCTTTACATGAATCATCTTACTCCCTCCTCACAAATGCCCTATGAGACATTCTTACCCTTTCCATTTTGTAAAGAAGGAGGCTGCGGCTCATGGAGCGCCTCACCTAAGGTCCTGTCACCGGAATGCAGGGGAGCCGAGGTGCTGCGCGTGGGCCTCGGTGCAGTGCGCCGTGGCCAGTGCCGCGTCCTCAGAGCGCACCCCGGTGCTGGCGACGCTGTGGGTCTGCGCTGGTCTTGGCACGCGCGTCAAGGTGGAGGGACACGGAGCGCGGCCCGGGCAGTGTGGGTTGTGGGCCCTCGGAGCGCAGATTTGGTGAATGCCTCTGGGGTTCTCGGGGTGGGGGGCGTCTCTCCCCAAGCAGGCCCCTTCTCAAGGCCCACACATGCCCCGAGGGATCTGGGCGCTGGCTACTGCTCATGCCAGTCTTCTGGTCTTCCCTGTTCTGTCACCTTGAACCTGCCAGTTCCTTCCTGCCTCAGGTCTTCCCATATGTTCTTCCTTCTGCCTGGAATGCTCCCCCAGCCTACCCTGCTCATCCTTCAGGTCTCAGCTTCGATGTTAACATCCTCAGAAAAGCTTTTTCCAATTCTACGCAAAGGAAATAACATTTATCACAACTAATTAAATATGTAATGTCAGCTCCATGAGGGTGGGTTCTGTGTCTCTCTTGCTCACTGCCATCTCCCTGGCACCTGGCACAGAGTAGTTGCTCAGTAAATATTTATCTTACGAGTGATTGCATGGGGTTCCAGGAGGAAAGCCACCCTTGGAGGCAGTGGGAAGGCAGGAGGACACTGGGGCAAGGTGAAAGTGAGACTCCCCAGGGCCGTCCTCAAGCCACCAGCCCCTGACTTTGCTTAACCCTTCCTCCTCCCCTGGGTGCCTTTGGAAGCAGACCATCTGGCTTGGAGGCCATTTGCATATTGTCTGGGCCTCAGCAAGCCCAGCAAGATGTCCCTGGGGGGTGTTTCAGGCCAGGCCTAGGATCCCTCGCAGCCTGCCATGAGTCCCCTCTCTCCCCACCCCCAAATCCAGGCATGGGGGAACAATAAGGATGGTGATGTGGTGGCCTCACCATGGTAACAGGTTATCAAGAATGTGGGCAGGCCCGGGGGGTGCAGAGGAGGGAGGGAATGACCTCAGCAAAGAGGAGCATCGTGATAAATGAGCCAGCACCGGCAGCAGACTCACCCCCAGCCCACCCCTCCAGGACTCGGTGATGCTGCCATTGCTTGGGTGACCCCAGCGTGACCACCAGCCACCCCACCCCCAGCTTGTCCAGAGTGGAAGAGAAGCACCTCCTTTAACACAACTGGATCAGGTTCTGTACTGGATGGCCAAGGCTGTGCAGGTACAGCTGGTGGCCCTCAGGCCAGGCACTACCCAGTTCCTCTCAGCGCCTCTGCACACACAGGCAGAGCCCGGCCCGCCAGGGCAGGCTGATGGATGTGCCAGACTCCGGCGGCTCTATCGAGCGGCCCCAAGATGCATGGGCTGGCGGCCCACCAGACAGTGCCGAGATGGAGCCAAGGGGAAGCCTCCGAAACCCAGGCCTCGAGAGGACTGTGGCCCGCTGGAGGCAGCACGCCCAGGCCCTGCGCTCCGGGGACCCCGAGGACCCTGGCCTGCTCTGTGTAAAAGCAGGAATTAAAATCGAGAGGTGACGGACACCTTGCCCATGGCCCTGTGCTCCTCTGGCAACCCAGAGAAGTCAGCCGGGAGTAGAGGGAGCACTCTGGGCAGGGTGCAGCCGAGCTGCCTTCCGGGGGAGGGCGTCCTACAGCCCTGTCCAAGGTTGGCCCTGCATGTGTGACACGCTGCTGGGCCCGGACCAGGAAGAACGTAAGCTCTCTCTGCCCAGGCACTGGCGGGCCCTTTTCCAGCTCAGCCTGAGACTTTGACTTGGGGTGGACGTGGCTAGTCCCAAGTTCCCCACTGGCTTCTCAGAGACCAGCTGTCTCCCCAGGGCCTTCAGTCCTCCAGTCCTGGCAGGGAGAGAAGGGACTCCCACAGCCTCCGGAGACGGCTGGTTCGAGGAGTTTCCCGAGCCAGGTTTCAGTGTGCCGTGCCCTGCGACCCTGCTTCCAGGAGAGGTGCAAAGGTGTCTGCCCCCAGAGGTGGCCCTGGGGACAGGTGGCCCTGAGCCTCCACTTGATGTGCAAAGAGCTTGGTGGCGGTGCCACAACCACAAAGTGGCAGATACCAGTGTCCAGGGAGCAGGAGAGGCCCTTTGGACCCTGAACCTCTTGCCTCTTCAGGGCGGCTGTCCACAGCCCGGGGTGGGAGAGGGCTCAGCGAAGGGGGCCCGTGGGGTGGTGACGTGTCAGCTCCATGTCAGCTCTGGCTGGTCAAGGATCCCGCTTTCCCTCTGCTGGAGGAAATTAGCTGATGTTATCAGCTCAGCGATTGTTTTTCTTCCCTCACAAAGGGAAGTGCATGCAGGCCCCTCCACAGGCCGAGTGGGATCCTCCCGCTGGGGGCCTGGCTGGAGAAGTAAAGGTGGACGGGGCCCTTCAGGAGCCTCTCCAGCCAGTAGGCAGCAGTTTCAGACCGTCTTCCAGGACTGAGGGGTTGGGGTCTGTCGTCCAGCCCCTCCACGTGGGACAGTGCCTCCTGCTCTCTGCCTGGAGTCCCCATTGCCTTTCCAAGCCTTCAGTAGTGCTAGGCGACACTTTCTCCGAAGACCTTTCTGGCAGGTCACCGGCCCCTGCCAACCTACTTCCTCACCTTGGGAGTCCGCAGGGCCAGGGGCCGTGGCAGCTCGGGCTGAAGGAGGCCCCTGAGCCCCACGCGCACTTCCTTGTGGTGCAGGCAGGGCCTCGGGGGTCGGGAGTAACCGGCTTCACAGCAGTGTGTTCTGTGCCCTCCTCCGCAGGGGACGTCCGGAACCTCCTTGTCTGGATCAAGAAGAACTTGCTCAAAGAGCGACCGGAGCTGTTCATCCAGGGAGACAGTGTGTGAGTCCTGCTTCCCTCCCCTGGGGGGGTGCGGGCGGCGAGGGCGGGTGAAGAGCCCCATCACCATGTTCAGCCACAGCCTGCTCCCGGGCCTCTGGTCTCCATGCCATCCCCCGAGCTCCGAGGAAAGAGCTTTTGGTTTTTTCGTTGCCGTGCTGGGTTGTTGGGAATTTTTTAAACATCAGGTCAGGGAACAGGTACATTTCTCAAGAAACTTGGATTCCTCCTTCTGCTTGCCACAACCTCGCTGTGGCACCTTAGGCAAGTTACGTTACTTCTCTGGGCCTCAGCTACTCTCTCTGTTCAAAAGTACTGAGGACAAGGTGCTGCCCAAGGTCCCTTTCGTTCCTGGACAGTCTGGAACTTTCTGCGATGATGGAAGTGTTCTGTGTCTGTGCTGTCCAACATGCTAATTGGACGCCGGCTACCTGAGGCTGTTGAGCCCTGGAAATGTGGCCAGTGTGAATGAGGAACTAAATACTCCATTTCATTTAATGGCAATTTAAATTTAAACGTGGCTAATAGATACCATGTTGCAGCAGTCCCCAACCTTTTTGGCACCAGGGACTGGTTTCCTGAAAGACAGTTTTTCCACGGGCTGGGGCGGGGGGCGGGGCATGAAGCAGAGCTTAGGCGGTCTAGCTAGCCCGCAGCTCACCGCGTGCCGGGCAGCCTGGCTCCCGACCGGCCTCCGACCAGTTCTGTCCTCTGGCCAGGACCTGGGGTGGGGGGGGGGGGGGCCCTGCCGTATTGGACAGCAGAGGTCTGGGATTCCAGGGGGTCGCTGTGCGCGCGTGCGCACACGTTGTCTCCTTCCACTGGAGGCACCCCTGCCCTCGCCCACAGCTTCTTCACTTGCCCCAGGCCCAGCTCAGCCCCCTGGACAAGGAGCCAGGCTCCACGTGCAAGAAGTCACTTTACTTCTACAGCAAGGCCGGCCGAGTGCCTACGGGTGGTGGGCAGGGCGCTTGTGGGGCCTGTCCATCTGCCCTGAAGCAGAGGTCACCAGTGGGTACTGGGGGCTGAGGCTGCCATCCAGCCCCTGGCTCAGGCCATGGTCCAGCAGTCATGGAGGCCACCCCCCGAGGACAGTGAAGCCGTGGGCCACTGGCAGCAGGAGCCAGGCCGAGGAGCCAGTCTGGAAGTCAGCCTCGCCTGCCTCACACCAGGCACAGCTGCTCTTGGGCTTCCGGCTGCTCAGGGCGCTGTTGGCCGCCCCCTGGTGTGGAAGCGCTGAGACGGGCCTTGGGGACAACGTGCTGCCACTCTCGGGTGCCCCCGCAGATGCAGGCAAGCAAGCCCCTCGCCCTCTCTCGGGCCTTGTGGGGAGGCCCTGTCATTTGCCCTCGTCCGGTTAGGGACGCTGACGCTCAGAGAAACAAAATGACCTGCCTGAGGTCCCGGGGCAGGGGGCGTGCTGGAATTTCCACCTGGCCCCACGACCGTGACTATGGGGCCAGGTTTGCCTCAGATCCAAACTGTCACCTCCACTTCCTGGGACATCTGTCACTGGAACCTCAGGAGGAAAGGCTCCCTTCACACTCCCCTGAGCCCAGAGGTCTAGGCCTGGCCACCCCCTCGACTGCCTGCCCCCTGCCCTTCGCTGCCTGCTACTCACCACCGTCTTTCCCACAGGCGGCCAGGGATTCTGGTGCTGATTAACGATGCCGACTGGGAACTGCTGGTCAGTACCTCGGGGACGTCCTTCCCCCAGCCCCTCCCCTCGCTGCTCTAGTCGGAAAGGCTTGCGCGAGGCCCGGACCGGGTGGAGAATCCTCTGGCCCACTGCGGCCTCCGTGCTGAGGCTGCTCAGCCTCCCATCCCGAGAGAGGGAGAAAAGGGGAGCTGGGGGAAGGGGTGAGCTGTCCTCCATCCTGGACGTTTGCAAGTTCAAGTGCAGGGTACCTGGTTCTCTGGTAGTCTCTCTCTCTCCCCCAAAGCAGCCAGGTGCTCCCCTCCCCCGGCACATGGGGTGAAACTGGAAAAATGGCCCTGATGGCGCTCTCCTCCTTTCTCTCCTGGACCAGGGCGAGCTGGACTACCAGCTTCAGGACCAGGACAGCGTCCTCTTCATATCCACGCTGCACGGCGGCTAAGGGCCCCTCTCTGTGCCTGGGCCCCCCTTGGGGTGGGGAGAACAGCCAGACCACCCCTCGGGCCCTGCTTCCAGAGCTCTGTGGCCCCCTTGGCTGCCTTCCTCCCTGCTCTGTCCCCTGAGTTCCCTCCAGGCAGGGAAAAGAGGGCAGGTGCTAAAATGAGCCTTTGCAGGCACATGAGCCTGGGGAAGGCGGGCGGCGCCTGAGCCCAGCCCTCCCTCCCCCAGCAGCTGAGGTGGGGGAGGGGACCCTTCTGGTTTGTCAGGAGTTGGGGGGGCCCTGGGGCCAGGTGACCCAGCTGCCTTCCATTCCTATGTCTCAGTATAAACACTGAGTGACCACCGAGGAGGCACTCCAGCTCCAGGTCATAGTGTCTTCGTGGGGAAGAGGAATGGTCCTCAACAGCTGATGGGATGCCCCCCTTCTCAAACATTGGGGAGTCCCCGCCTCAGTTTCCCCATCTGGACAGTGGAGGGCTCTGCCTGTCCCCCACTGATGTCATTATGGAACCCCAGCTGGGGTCCCCTATTCAGTGCTGACCCCCTGCCCACCACCCAGCAGCTGCTCTTCCAACCACACCCCTCCTCCTGCTCCCCCCATCCCCAGCCCTTGACCCTGGCTGGCCTTCCCCCTCCCCCCCACAGGCCACCAGATGGGCTCCTGAGACCTTCCCCCATCAAAAGGCTGCTTGCAGCCCATTCTGGAGAGGAAGGAGTGGGCTTAACCTTGGACCGTCAGAGGGTCAGTGTGCCTCAGTTTCCTCCTCAGCAACAACTGATGAATTACAGTGTCTGAAAATGGGGGTGATGCTGATGTCACAAATTAGGCTCTCTCTCCCTTCTCCCTCCTGCAGGAAGCAGGATCGGGGCTAGCAGCACCTGGGTAGGCCGGGCAGCTCACCCCTCCTCCCTCCATCCCTTCTGGAAGTCCTGGGGCCTCGGGGTCTGCCACAGCTGGCCGTGGGCAAATAAAAGACTAAGTTGTTTACTATCCTTGCCTGGAGCTTTATCCCTAGAAACCAGAGGCACCCCACCTCCCCTCAGCCATGGTCTCTGGGCCACTCTCTCCGCCTCCGCCCAGGGCTTTCAGAGCTGCCCTTCACCCAGAAAAGGGCAGGGGTCGAAACCCTCGCCTGACTGTGAGGGGGCGACCTGACCAGGCCGTCTGGGGAAGGGGGCGGCCGAGCCCAGTCTGGGTCCCAGGCACACACTTCCTCACACGTCTGTCCGAGGTCAGGCTTTGTCCCACCAGCTGCGGCCAGCAGCCCCAGAACCCACAACGGGGGTGACATAGATAAGACTGCCAAGCCCCTTTCCCAAGACCTGGAGAAAAGCTTTCTTTGCTGGAGGGAGACCTCAAAAAAAAAGTAGGGCATTAACATTATCTTGCCCAAACATTGCTTGTCACTAAATATCAGCCATTTGAGGTGGGATTTCTCTCTGTGGGGATGAGATGCTGGTCTGGTTGTCCCACCACTGTGCTGGTGGTGTGTGGGGGCTGTGCCTACCCAGCATTCTTAGGGCCTAGGGGGCCGGCCACACCCTGGCTGGTAAGCTCCTCTCCAGCGCTCTGCAGGTGGAGGCCCTCGGGGCACCTGTGTGCGTGGTGGAGGCAGCCTCGCTGGGGTTGTTGGTAGGAGGCAGTCTGGGTGCAAATTGAGGCTGATACTGGGACCCAGAACGCTGTCCAGAGAGGCTGTTGGATCAGCCCACGTGAGGTGCGGAGGTCAGGGCTTCCAAGTTAGGGAACAGAGCAAGGGGCTTGGAACGGCCCCCTGCAGCCCGTCCTCTCCCCCCTGTAACCTGGACGTCTCCCCCTGCCTCCAGCCCCACCTCAGTGGCTCATTGTCCCTCCCAGGATTCCAAGTCCTGGAATCTGGGCCAGCCGATCTCTTTCTCACCTGCACGGGGGCAAGGGGGTTGGAGACGGGACATCCCTCCCTCCACGGCACCCCAGCGAATACTGAGCAGTAGGGCAGAAGGGCGAGCTGGGAAAACCACACTGTCCAAGGCAGTAAGGGATGCAGGCAACAGCGCCCAGCCACGGTCCACAGCATTTTGGGTCATTTTCAGCCCGGATTCGGAGAGGGGTCAGGGACAGGTGACCTGACCTCAGCGCCAGCAAAGCCCAACTGCCCCTTTCCCCCAGGCAACTCCTGACCCCCAGCTTGTGAGGAAATAAACGAATAAGTCCCACCATCTCCGGAGATTTGTCTTTAATGAAAAGGATTCGTTTATCCAAGTTCGGTTTCCAAAGCCGAGGCAGGCGCCTGGCTGGATCGCACCATTCCCCACACCGCTCCGGCTCGGCAGTGGCTGCAGGCGGCTCTGCCCGTCAGTCCCTCTAGAGGGGCTGGCCGAAGGGGTCGGTTTATTGGGAATTTAGGGGTCGGTTTAGGCTTTTTCTTTTGGGGTTATTGGTGGGGGTAGGTGAGAACCAATTCAAAATGAGTTAGCGCTTTCTGCCGGCATCTTCTTTCGCTCCCGACTTCCTGCGGCTGGCCCGAAGGCGGGCTCCTGGGACCACTTTCGGGCCCTGCTGCCGCGTGCCAGCTTCGTTGCGGCCGAAATTTGAAAAAAGGGAAACGACGCGATCGACTGGAGGACACCCTTGGCCAGGACTGGTCACCCTCGGAGAAGAAGGACGACGAGACGATAAGGATGAGGATGGCGACGCTGGCGGCGGGGACGGCGTCTCTCGTTTGCGGCCGGGCCACCGCGGTCCTGGCACTTGGGGCCAGCCAGCCGCTGCTCTGAGCGAGGGGTCTCGCCTTCGTGAGCTGGGTCCCTGCGGCTTCCGCCCCTGTTGCGCCCAGAGCTCAGCCATAGATGTCCAGCCACAATTCTCGGTTGGCCGCAGACTCGTACAAGAATTGCGTTTGGACAATCAGTGGCGAAGCCCCTGAGTTCAGGGCCCCCGGTCTCCTGCGGGGTTCCCTTCGCTCCTTAAAAGCAGGGACCACGAGACCTCCGGAGCTGCGCGTCCGACTGCCTAGCAGACGCTCAGCGGTTGCGGCCCATACCGCGGTAAGGTGGAGGGGCAAGCGCGGGTCCCGACCCTGCTCGGGGAATCCCCATCGCCCCGGGCGTGCGTCTCCTTCAGTCGCGGCCCGGGGTCCCTAAAGTAGCCCGCTTTGGCTCTCCGCGCGGCCCGAGGTTGGGGGAATCTCCTCCGTCAGGCCTGGGGAACCCCGACTCCCCTCTCCCCACCCCCAGCCTGGGCTTCCCGGGCTCGCCAGGAATCCAGAAAGCAGGGGCCCGAGGCCGGGTGGCGTCTCCGAGCCCGGGTCGGGACTGCTGGACGCGTGGGTCCCCGCCCCCGCTGTCCCCGCGCACGCACCGGCTCCGGTGCTCTCCGCTTCCCTGTGGCTGAATCTTGGCCGGGGTGCCTGTAGTAGTGGTGGCGGTGGCCGGGACGCGGCAGGGAGCGCTGGAATGCACCGCCGGGTCACCTGCCGAGCCCGGTGAGCCGGGCTGGGAGCCGGCAGGCTGGCGAGGCGCAGGGCTGAACCCCAGCGGGCGCCTCTGGCGGCTCGGGGCCGGGGCGGGCTTTTAGTGGGCCGCTCCAACAATACGGGCCTGGCGCGGAGAAAGGGGCTCGGCTGCAATTGGTACTGGATTTGAATAACGCCACGGGGCCATCAATGGTCATTGTGTCGGCGGGTAATGAATCTCCGCTGTCTCTCGGGCTGGCCAGGCAGCTGCAACCTGCGCTCAGGCTGCTCTTAAAGACATAGCGTGCCCCTCCCCGGGGGCGCCCCCCCTGCACTGGCCGGACCCCTCGCCCTCCTACCCCCACCCTGCGTCCTAGACTCCCAGTGTCCCGCCTGCTCCCTCCGCTGAACCCTTTGCCCATCGCCCCCTCCCTTCTCCTGGGCCAGGCACCCGCATCTCGGCCCTGCACTCCCATGGACCTGACTCAGGCTCCTGGCCTTGGCTGAGCTTCCCTCTCCTGCCCCGAGGGACTCCTGGCTTCCTATCTGCATTTACGCTGAGGCCTCTGGAGCCCTCCTTCCTTAAGCTCCTGCCCCAGGGGCTTCTAGCTAGGGGGTGTGGGGGAACAGTTTGGAGGTCGGAGGGTCACCCCTGTAAAAGGCTCTGCTGAAGCTTAAGGCAGAGGATGCAGCCCTGACCCCCCAGGCTGAAGATGTTGTCTCCAGTGACCACGTCCTCCCCGCCCCAGGAATCCGCAGGCTGCAGGGACCAAGGACAAGGGCTTGATTCCCAGGACACCTCCTGCAGGCTCCTAGGTACCTCAGCTCTGGCAGGGGGTGGGGGTGGGGCGCAGGTGGAAGAGGGGCTTGGAATCTAGTAATCCTGGCTTGTCCCTTCCACTGGACAGCCCACCAGTCCAGGCGCGCAGGGCCTCTGTCTCGCTCAGAGGTGCTCCCCACCCCCGCCTCTGCCAGGAGGAGGTTCTCAGTCTCCCGGGGCAGCACGTGCCCCGTTTCTCCCCGCAGACCCCAGCCCAGCTTCCCCAGTGAACCTCACGCCCCGAGGGGAGTCTGTGGCCGTTCTTCCCGTACCTCCTGCCCTCCATGGACCCCAGGGGTCCCCTCGTCCCCTCCCCACAGCTCGGGGCCGCCTTGCCACGTGCCCCCACCGGATCATCACGTTGGCGTGCCTGTTCCCACTGGGACAGGAAGTGGGTGCTGCCCACCTTCGCGCCTCCAGGCCGCCCTTGGATGTCTCCCAGTGCCTCGAAAGGAACCGCGTAAACCTCTAGGGATTTCTTGCAGAAGTTGAAGAGACATGGCATCTGGGGAGTAATTCCTGGGGTGACGGCTTCTTACAGAGAGGGAGCCCTGCCCGCTGACTGGGCCCTCTCCAGGGAGCTGTCCACGGGCGACCGTAACAACACCCGCAGGCGCCCCGTGTGCCGGGCGCTGTGCACTTCAACGGCAGTGGTAGCTCGCCGACGCCTCCCAGCAGCTCTGGGAGGTGGGCACTGTTCTCAGTCCGACTTTGCAGACGAGGAAACCGAGGTCAGCGGCAGGGCAGGTTGAGCTTCGTCGTCCCCAGCCGACCGGTGGTGGAGCCGCGGTTGGAGCCCACGGCTGTGGGGCTGCCGCACTCTAGTTCCCCAGCCTTGGCTCCACGGAGGAGAAGGGGACTGGTATGAGTGCACACGGAAAACTCCAGACTCACCCCCCAAAAAAGAAAAACAAAAACGGGGAAAAGCTGGGGGGGGTCTCCAAACCCGGGAGAATACCCAGTGTCTCCTTACGAATTAGAATCTCGTCCTGGCCCCGCCTTGGCCTGGCGGGAACAGGGCCCCGAGGGAGTGGCCAGGGTGGTCTCTGCGGGACAGCAGAGCCCTCAGGCCCACCGGGCAGCTTCGTCCGGGGAGGGAGGCTCGGCAGCCTCAGCAGAGTGCCAGGGCCCTTTAAAGCCCGCAGTCTCAGGCAGGAAAGGGCCAATTTGCCTCGCTCTCCCCCTCAGGGAAACTGCCGCTAGTCACTGAACAGATGCTTATAGAATGCCTACTGTGTGCCAGTGGGGGACTGAGCAGTGGGCACAAGTCCCCAAAGGAGATGCACAGGGGAGCAGGTCAAGGGCAGGGCGGGCTGGGGGCGGGGGCAGGGTGCGGGAAGAGCCGCCCTGGG
This sequence comes from Glossophaga mutica, assembly GCA_039655065.1. Taxonomy (NCBI): domain Eukaryota; kingdom Metazoa; phylum Chordata; class Mammalia; order Chiroptera; family Phyllostomidae; genus Glossophaga; species Glossophaga mutica. The sequence continues at coordinate 213,511,203 of CM077305.1, forward strand.
CAGTGGGGAGGTAGGCGAACTTGGGCGGGGCACTGCTGCTGACCCTGTTCCAGGCAGAGGGAGCTACGGCATGCTGCACAGCTAGCAAGCAAAAAAAAAAAAAAAAGGTGGTGAGTTCTGGGAAAGGAAAATCTGGCGTGGCTGGGGCACAGAGAGAGAGAGGAAGCTTGAGATAAACCTGGGGTGACCCTGCTCGACCCTACAGGACACTAGGAGGCTTTGTGATTTTAGCCTAACCACAGCAGGGATCCTAAAAGGTCTGCCAAGTTCAGATTTACATTTTCAAAGATTTGCTAGGGCTGAGGTGTAGAGAATGGAGGCGAGGGAGGCGGGGGAGGGGAATCGGGGCAAGCGGGGGCCAGAGGAGAGCAGTTAGTTCAGCTGCTGCTGGTTTGCAGGTGAGAACTGTTGATGGCCCGGGCTCAGGTGATGGCGGGGCAGGGTCCCGCACCTGCGGCGTCCTCTGTCGGTTGGAGGCCAAGGGGAGCACACGACAAAGACAGACAGAGTCTGATACTGCCTCCCTAGGAGTACCCGTCCGGTGGACAGGCAGACGCGCAGATACCCGACCGGTCCCAAGGACAGCAGCAGAGCCGCAGGCCGAGGCTGCAGCTGAAGTGGGAGCATGGCGCCCTGGGATCACAGGAGGCCGCGATGCGCTCCAGCAGGGAGGCTGTGGGAACACTTCCGGGAGAGGCGGCGTTGCCTTGGGCTTCCAGGGTCAGTGAATGCCAGTAGCCTGACTGGTAGTCACCACCTCCGTGAAGGGGGCCCATCGGGCCAGTCCTGCCTCCTGAGAGGTGGCTGCGGTGCTGGAGGGCCCAAACACGCCCTGCGTGGGCTGGCAGCAGAGCCGTATCGTTATCTGGACGCGCACACAGAGGAAGGGTGTTTAGGTTCTGCACGCACTCAACACTTCTAGCCTCTGTTCTCCCCACTCCCCACCTCCAACACTGACTCTGAGAAGGTAGCAGAGTTGTCCACACGGCCAGGTAAACGTGTCCGTCCTCCCAGAACTGGCATTCGACCAAATGGTGCACCCAGCACGAAGGACCTGCTCAGTAAATGTCTGTCGAATGAGTGAATGAAGTCTGAATGAATGAATGACTGCCTTATTGGCCTAATAACTAAACGAATGGGTAGATGGACAGACAGATAAATGAATGAAAAGACAGATGTCGAGACACTTGAGTGAAAGATGAGTGAGTAAAGAATTGACAGGGTAGGGATGCAGCCAGCCCACCGAAGTACTAGATGTGGAGCTGGAGGCCTTGCTGTGGACGGGGGTCCTTGGAGGGGGCTTCCTTCTTGCTGTGGTTTCAGTTTTGTGCCTCAGAGGCAGACCCAAGGCCCAGAGCGTGGTGGACAGGTGCCTAGGGAGCAGCTGTGGCGACAGGTCAGGCAGGCCGTGCCTACGTGCCAGACGCTTCCAACCCCGTCCCAAAATGGTCCCATCGATCCGGCTTCCCCCGAAGCCTGGCCTCGCAGCCTGCGTTAGAGAAAATGCAGTGTGCCCCACCCTCTCCCACTACGCAGCGCGCCCGCAGTCAGGCCGCGCATGCTCCGGGCCCCACTGGCTGCACTAGTGCTGAGAGAGCTCTGCAAGAGTAGCCAGTGCTCCCACATGGTGGCCAGCGGGTGGTCTGCCGTCGGCAACGAACTGACCCCTGACCAGTGTAGCTCAGCGGTGGGGCGTCCCTTTCCCGGTCAGTTGCAGGTTCAGTCCCCGGTTGGGGTGTGTGTAAGAGGCAGCTGATGGATGTTTCTCTTTTGCATCGATGTTTTTTCCCTTGGCTTTCCCCCTCCCCCTTCTGTAAAACTAAATAAATAAAAATCTTTTTAAAAAAATAAATGGGCTGACAATCTGACGGGTTCCTAGTCTCAGGTGATGACAAATCCAGGCCCCCGTCTTCACTCAGAGAGGACCCTATACGCCCTCTGCCCTGCAGAACATGGTTCCGTTTATAATAGTTGTCCCTCTCCCCGCGGCAGGAGCGGGCAGGGCAGGGCAGGGCAGCCTTTCCACCCGACGCAGCCACCTCCCCGCACCTGGGCGGCTCCGTCCCATGATGCCGTGCTGTCTTCGCTGTACGCATCCCTTGCCAGAAGCCTCTGATCGCCTGGCTGCCTTACTTGCCTCTCCTCCCGAATGTCAGCCCTATGTGGGCAGAGATCCCATCCTGTTCATTCCTCTATCCACAGCACCGAGAACAACGCCTGACCCTTAGAAGGTGCTGACTTCTTTTTATTTTAATTTTACTTACTTATTTTTAGAGAGAGGGGAAGGGAAGGAAACAGAGAGGGAGAGAAATATCAGTGTGTGGTTGCCTCTCACATGCCCCCTACTGGGGGACCTGACCTGCAACCCAGGCATGAGCCCTGACTGGGAATTGAACCTGTGACTCTTTGGTTCGCAGGCTCATGCTCAATCCACTGAGCCACACCAGCCAGAGCGGTGCTGACTTTTATTAAGTGCCTGGGTGAACGGATAAAAAGACAGATGGTGCATGGATCACTGAAACCCAGTTGCCAATGCCGTATGTTAAGCACTGGGCCCTAGGCTGGCACTTTGCTCCTTTGTGAGAAATGCCGTTACCCTCCTGATTTGCACACCAGGGACCCGAGGCTCAGAGGAAGCAACTTCCCACAGGTACAGAGCTACTGAGTGACAGAGCCAGGTTTTAGACAGCAAGACCCACGTCCCTAGCCGTGCCACCGGCCGACACGTCACTCTATCACCCCAGGGAGGTTGAAGCCATTGGAAGAGTTGGGACTCAGGCATATTGTCTAATTCCATGTATAAAAATGTCCAGAATAGAGCCCTGGCTGGTGAGGCTCAGTGGACTGAGTGCAGACCCAAGAACTGAAAGGTCGTAGTTCGATTCCCAGTCAGGGCACATGCCCGGGGTGCGGGCCAGGTCTCCAGTTGGGGGCGTGGGAGAGGCAACAGATCGATGTATCTCTAACACATCTCTCCCTCTCCTCCCCTTCTCTTTCCTTCCCTTCCCTTCCCCTCTCTCTTAAAAAAAAAAAAAAAAAAAAAAAAAATCCAGAATAGGAAAATCTATAGAGACAGAAAGCAGATTAATGGCTGGCTAGGGCTGGAGGGAGAAAAGTTAGGGAAAATGAGTGAAGGCTGATGAGTAGAGTTTCTCTGGGGCGTGATGGGAATGTTCAAAAATTGATTGTGGCAATGGTTGTACAACTCTGTGAATGCACTAAAAACCATTAAATTGTCCATGTTAACTGGGCAAACTGTATGGTATGTGAATTACATCTCAGTAAACCTGTTATTAAAGCAAGTTTGGGCTCAGGAACCTCACCTCTGCCACTTGCCTGCTACGCGCATCCTTTCGCGTCCCTGAGACTCAGCTTTCCAACCAGTAAAATGGGAGAAATAAATGTCTCGTGGGGTTCATGTGAGCATTAAGTGAGATACTACATACCATTATCCCTATTTCATGAAGGAGGAAGCTTGGGCCCAGAGAAGGGAAGTGACTGGGCCCAGAGTGCACACTGCGGGGTGGCACAGGAGGAGCTGGGGCCTGGGTCTCCAGGCGCTGCTTCTCCTTCCAGCGTTACGGGGACCCGGCCAGCGTCTGTCTGTGTGCCTACCCAGTCCCCTCACTGCCACCTCTCTGTTCGCCTCCACCTTCTCTTGGGCCCGGAGGCCCTGCCTCCCACCGCCCGTGCCAGGGCACACTGAGGTATCCAGATTCCCCCAGAGCACAAGATGCCCTCTCCCCCAGCCCCCACCCCGATTCCCTCCAGGGGCCGTGATGCTGTCTTGCTTTTGCTTGTAATAAAGAAAATATTTCAGCTACCCTTCCACAGTTGCTTGGCAACCCCAAAGCGGGGTGGGGGGAGCCGAGGGGAGGAGGGGAGGGAGAGGACTCTGGAGCCAATCTGGAGACAAAGAGTAGGATTTGGGTGACATGGAGCCCGTTCTTACTGCTAACCTGGCCTGGCTGGGACGGTGGGTGAGGGCGGGGGCTCCCATCCACCCCTGTGTCTCAAACCAATAAATATGGATTAGGGAAATGGGCAGAGTTTTTCCCACGGGCCTGAAAGGCCTCGTCTGACCTTTCTACCCCCTTTATGTACCAACGTGACAGTCAGAGGGAGAGCAAAGAGCAGGACCCCCTGAGATGCCTCCCCCACGGCCTCTGACTCGGGGAAACTTTTCACCCTCCTCCTCCCCCGGCCCCAGACCAGGTCACGGCCTGTCCTGGCCCCTGTCCCAGGGGTGCGGAGGAGGCTGGGCTTCAGGTGGGAGGCAGGAGCCCCAGCCTCAAGGTCCACCTCAGGCCCTGCCTGCTTCGATGGCACAGAGCCAGGTGTCGGGGAGGCCCTGGGCTGGCCCGGAAGGGTGCTCCCCGCCTCTGGTGCCAGCCTCTGCCACGTGGCTCCCTGCGGCTCCCTGCTCTGTGCCCGTCTCCCCAGCCTGCCGCTGCCTGGACCCTCCTGATTGGAGCCTTGCTCTCCACCATCCCTCCACTCCCCCATTCTCCTCGCTTTCCCCACCTCACTTCACGCTCCTCTTTCCCTCCCTTTGGTGTCTCTCTTTCCCTCTTCTTGTCCGGGGTGGGCCCCCTCTGCCCCAGTCCTCCTCCTACTGTGGTTCCCCACCCCCCCCACACACAAAAAAAGCTAGGAAGTCCATACAGCTAGCTGGCCGCAAAGTGAAGGTGGCAGGAGGGGTTGTGAAGGAGGGCGGGGTGAGCGGTGATCGCTCTCCCTGGTGCCCGGGCTCCCCGGCCACTGGCTGGGGGTGGAGAAAGGCCGCTGTGAATGGAGCCAGTGTGGAGCCGGGAAAAGCAAACACCTCGGCCTGGGCCACGCTGGCCTGTTGGGGCGGGGGCCGTGGGGGGGTGGGGACAGGATGGGGCAGGGGCCTGGGCTCATCTCAGCCTCCCTCCATCAGCTCTGTCCCGGCCCCCGAGGTCCCGTGGCTTCCTGGACCTCTGCCCCACAGTGTCCAGAAGGGGGATGGGTTTGAGGGCTGGGGACAACTTCTGTAAGAAACACCTTCACCCTTTCCCAGGAATCATTTCCTGTGCCCCTGCCCCACGCCCAGCCTTCTTGCCCGGCAGATGCCAGGAAAGTCTGTGCCCAGGAAGGTCTGGCTGGCACCTGCGGGCCCGCCTGACCAGCCCTTCTCAGCCACGGGAACTGGGTGGGGAAGTCAGCTTGTGCCAGAGACGGGCCCAGCAGTGCCATCCGCCTTCCCGGGCCGAGGGGGACCCCAAGGTGCTCTGCCCAGGTGAGTGCTACTCTGTCCCCACAGACAGGCAGGGAGGGAGCGTGAGTTGTCCTTTCTGGGACTCCCAGCGCCCCCACACCCGCCGCGAGTCCCTGAGAATCTGCAACATTTTCCGCCTGGCGGTCTTGCCCTCTGTCCGGGGTGCATGTAACACTGGTGGTTCGGTTGAGGAAGCCAAAAGGATGGTTTGAGAAACCGGAGGCAAAGCAGGATGAGGGGAGGCAGGAGGGGCTGGAGTGTGGGGAGCAGCGCCCCTGGGTTCCAGCCAGTGTTCGGACTAGACTAGTGGGACCCTCGAGCTGCCTGTGGCGGCCCTCGGGTTCTGAGAGACGTTTGGAATGAACACAAGAGGGCTAGCAACTCACCCTGGGTGACACGGCGAGTTGGCAGCACAGGGACTCAAACCCACCAGGTCCCCTTGAGATGCCAAGGGCAGTACTGTTTGTGCTCCCGACGCCACACTTGGCCACCTGTCCTTCCCCTGCACGCATAGTTTGGTCCCTCTGGACAGCACCTCCCAGGGCCCCCTCTCCTTCTGCCCTCTCTCCAGGCACCGTGTCCAGGGCTGACCACCCTGCTCAGGCACCGAAGGAGCCATTGGCTCCTTTCACTGTCTCTGGGAAGCCACGGCTGGCCTTTGCCTTACGGATCCCAAAAAGCAGGGGCCCCTGGGCTCTTGGTGTCTAACCATGGTCCCTCATGCTGCAATCAAAGCCCAGCCACTTCCTGGGAAGCACAGTCTACAGCTGATTGTATGCCACAGTGTCCCCGCAGTGCCGGCCTTGAGGTGTCCCGGCCACCGGACCTGCCGGGGAGGACCTTGCCAAATAGAAACAGGCAGCGCTCACAGTGATTCTGGAGCCACTGGGGCCGGCCAGAGAGAGGCAGGAAGTGCAGTTTCAAACCCCAGCTCTGTGTGAGCTTGGCTCACGGACTTAGATCCCCACACCTCAGTGCCCTCATCTGTGAAATGAAAACACCCGATATTGTCCTGGCCGGTGTGGCTCGGTTGGAGCGTCGTCCCGTAGACTAAAAGTTCACGGGTTTGATTCCCAGTCAGGATATATGCCCAGTGTCCCTCACCGAATGGTCCCCACACTCCATAAGGCGGGTGCACTTGTACGGATTGGGAAACGGAGGCAGAGAACACTGCGGTAACCTATCCGTAGCACACTACCAGGAAAAATCTAGTTGGCTTTCGGCCCCGTAGCCTGCCTCCAGGGCCCCTCGCGTCCTTAGGTGCTCCTTCTCCGGCCTCTGATTGCTAAGAGGTCCCCGCTAGCGGTCACTGTGTCCGATCCCTAGCATCTGGGTGTCTGCCCCGGCCAACCTCTGCTCACAGGCAGGAATCAATCTCGTTTCTAGAGGCACCTGCTCCAAGGGTGGAATTCCCCCTGGGGGTGATCAGACATTTATTTATTCATAGCCTTCTGGCTGGGAGAAGAGGCCCTCCCACCCAGAACTCACCCGAGCCCAGCTGCCTCCAGCCTCGCCCTCCTTCCCACTGCCGTGCCATCAATCAGAGGTGAGCCAGCCCTGCTCTGTCTCAGCCCCACAGCCTTCCTGCTGTGTGGGCCTGGGCAGGTGACCCCACCTCTCTGGGCTTCGGGCATCGCCTGGAAACTGGGTTAACGATACGCCTGGTTGGTGAGGTGGATGAGGACCGAACGGGGTAAGAGAGGTTGAAAAGCCCCCACGATCCCGGGATCGTTTCTGTACAGTTTGTTAGTGGAGAAGTTTCTCTGAGTGCACAGAGCTCCGGAAGCCACGAGGAGGGGCGCGGCGCTCTCCCCGGAGTGAGAAGCTGGCTCTGCCCTTGCTTCTGCAGCTGTCACTCGCACTGATAGCCCATCGTTCCTTCCTCTCTTCCTTTGGGAAAGTAAGAGGGAGAAGAGGGCGTGAGGGCTCTCCATTGTAGTTAAAAACAGTTGAAGGCCAGCACAGGGTTAGTGGTTACAGAGCCTGGCACCCATGTGCTCGGAATGCAGCGGTGAGTTACTTAGCACCATCATCATCATCATCATCGTCATCATCGTCATCGTCGTCGTCAACGACACACTTCTTTCTGCCTGCAAGGTCTGAGCCTCCAGCCTTTGGCCTTACACTTTAGCCTCCTTATTACAGATAGGGACATGGAGCCCCAGAGTGGGGCACTTGTTAGGGTCACATAGCAAATTGGTGGTGGAGCAGGAAGCAGCTCTCAGCCCCTCCGTCCGCCCGCCCCCCCATTCCCATTTGGATCTCTTCTCCGTCACCCCTGCCCCACCTCTGGTCCTCCTCTTGCATGCCCAAGTCAGGGCCTGGCACCCAGCTCCCCCAGGCCGAGCCCGGGAGAGAAGTGCGTGGGGCTTGGAGCAGCAGGCTCCGAGCCCCTGCGCACTCTCAGCCCGGCCCTTTGTCTGCCGCTTTGTGATGGTAAGTGCCGCTCCTAAATCAGTTCTGTGACACTGTTATTGTTGCCCTGGGCTCGAAGAGTCTAAACTTTTCCCCTGAGGTCAAGAATGTGGCCAGTCCCCAAGCCGCCTGGAGCAGGGGCCTGGGTGGCTGGGGGTGGGGCTGGGGCCTCACCCCGAGCTGGGTCGAGATGTGGCGGGGAGGGGGTCAGCGGGAACAAAACGCTTTGAAATGCCTCCTCTCCATCACTGCCAACATTGTCCGCTGCCCACGGGGGGCCTGGCACCGCCTCGCCGGGGCTCCGGCCCCCAGCCCTGGCCAGGCCCGGCCCAGCATCTGAAAATGGACAGAAGGTTATTGTCCCTCCTTGCAGCCCTTTGTCTGCCCCAGTTCCAGATGTCTAGGCTGGGACCAGGGAGCTGACCCATGGTGGGCAGGGGGAGGGGACAAAGGGAGAGAGCACGGGTCACTGCATCCTGAGGGGTCGTTCCCAGACCCTGAGACACCACCCAGCCATGGCCCAGTCCCCTTCTGGGCTGTCTCAGCCCTGGGATTGTCCCTGTTCCCTGGTCCCTCCTCGCCTTCCACCAGACCAGGGTTTGGCCTCAGGAAGGAAGGCCGTAGGGGTGCAGGAGTTAAGGATGGGGGGCCTTGGGATGCCTGTAGCTCCACCTGGTAACTGTGCTTTTGGGCAGCCTGCTGTCCTCCGTATCAGGGTTCGTTCACTCACAGAGTAACTACCGAGCCCTCCTATGTGCCAGCTCCGCGTGGGGCGCGGGGGTGCCCCGTGGTGGGCCACGCCGATCCTTCCAGGTTGTGGTTAATGGTCATAATAGGGTCACATTCCCTCCCGCTTTCTCGGCGTTGGGTACCGTGCTAACCACGTTACCTGCATTATCTCGTCCTTTTCCCAACAAAACCGAGGACGCAGTAGGTACGCTCTTATATCTGTTTTCCAGCTACAAACACTGAGACTCTGCAACGTAAGGTCTCTGCCCAAAGTCAGGCTGCCAGGAAGCAGCAGAGCCGGGATCCGAGCCCAGGCTGACTGCCGCCACCGAGAGGAATCATCTGCTAATAAATACTTGGAAGGTGTAGAACACAGCCTGGCACAGCTCCCGACTCGGCCTGCAGGAGCCGGTGGCGGAGGCAATTGCACCCCTCAGTTTCCCATTTCTCGGATGGTGCTACTGAGGCCCAGCCCAGGGAAAGAAAGCCTGGGGTGAGGAACTTAAATAGCAACACCAACAGTGATTCTGGAGCCACCGGGGCCTGCCGGAGAGAGGCAGGAAGTGCAGTTTCAAGCCCCAGCTCTGCATGGGCTTGGCTCACTGACTTAGATCCCCACATCTCAGTGCCCTCATCTGTGAAATGAAAACACCCTCTAATGCCCTGGCCGGTGTGGCTCAGTTGGTTGGAGCATCATCCCATAGACTAAAAGTTCTCGGGTTCGATTCCCAGTCAGTACATATACCCAGGGTGTGGGTTCATTCCCTGGTCGGGATGCATAGGAGAAGGTGACCAATCAATGTTTCTCTCTCTCTCTGTCTCTGTCTTCCTTCCTCTCTCTCTCAAAACAACGAGAAAATGTCCTTGGGTGAGAATAAAAAAAAAGAAAAGAAAATATTCCCTGCTTCCCAGGGTTGTTGTGAAAATTAAGTCACATCATACACTTAAAGCACTTAGCACCATGCCTGGCGTACAGTGTCACTTGGTGACAGCTGTTATTATTATTGTTCCAAATGCGGTAACGTTTATCCCTTTGAACCTTCCTCACCTGGGGTCACCTGAGGATAAGGCTCCGTTGTGGGGAGGGGGAGAGGCAGCAGTTGTCGATGGGGGTAGGGATAGCAATGCTTGGTCTTCTTGGGGTCTCTCGAAGTCTTGTGAGGAGGAGGCGCTCCTGCAAGTTCGGCTGTGGGGGGGCTGGGGAGGCAGAAGGGATGGGTGGCGCGATGGTAGTGTGGGGGGGTGCTGCCTGGGCCCAGAGGAGTTAACAGCTCCCAGGCCCTGGCCCAGCCGGGCTGCCACGCTGCAGCCCAGCCACAGCAACAGTTTTAATGGAGGAGCCAGGGCTGCTTCCTGATGGGCAAAACAGCTGGCTGCCCGTGGAAAACAGCTGGCCTGGCCCCAGCCTCCTGCAGGAGGACGGAGGCAGAGCCTCAGAGGGCAGCTCCACTTCTTGGGTCCCCGGAGAGGAAGTCCTGGCCAAGAGGGAGTCCTCTGGAGTGGGTGTGGGTGCTGGGTGGGACCTTGGGAGATGAGGGCGTGGGGGCAGATTCCTGGAGGAGAGACCAAGGTAGGCTAGGTCTCAGCGGAGTGGGCAGGATTTGGGGGGCTCTGTCTCCCCTCAGATAGGAAAGATGAGAGGCAGAGGAGCAGATGGGGGGCAAGCCTGCGCTCAGCCCTGGGTCCTCTGGGGACCGGGCTTGGAGCCTAAGGTGGGAGGGAGCCCAGGCGGGGCTCCTAGACTCCTACCCATCGCGCTGCGCCCAGGACCAGGAGTGGGGTGTGGGCTCATCCTCTGGCCAGGATCGTGGGCTTCCTTGGCCCCAAAGCAGGACAGGGGCCCAGAGAGCCCCCAACCCAGGCGATGTGAAGCTGGCAGCTGGTAAGAAAGGGCTCCACCCAAGCATCCTCCCGGCTATGGGCCCCGTTCCCCATCTGCTCGGGACCCCCAATGCTGGGGCCCTGTTGGGGCCCTGGGGTACCTCCAGGCCACCCCACCCACTGGCAGGGAAGCGGCACCTGAGACCTCACATGAGGCTGGGCAGGGTAGCCAGAGGGTTAATGGGAGTGTGGCCAGAGTCCACTGGATCGGAGCCCCCTGCCCCGGTTCTTGATCCCCTAGTCCTACAGGCCAGATACCTCTAATGTCTCCCTGACCGAGGTGGCCTCCAGCCCACCTTCCTAATCTCCAGGAAGAGGGGGTTGGCCCCCCCCCCACTTGGGTGTGCCACCCTCAGCGCTCTTCTTCCTATGAAGGCCACCCTGCAGAGCCTTCACTAGTGGGCAGGCCTAGGAGCTCAGGCTCCCAGCGGGAAGAAGGTCCTGGGGAGGGGGACAGTTCTTCTGGGGTCTCTTATTTCCTGATGCCAGAGTGAAGCCTAAGGCGCTGGCGCCACCACCTGGCTATTGCCAGAACTACAGTGGCTGAGGGATGGAAGTGAAGATGCTGTGGGGAGAGAAACCAGGGGCTCAGCTAGATGTTGGTCCAAGATGGACTGTGTCCCGTCCAGAGAGATGGGCCCAGTTTTTTCCCCCAGGCATGTGTCCTGCATGACCTGGGGAACAAGGCTGTAGACCCCATAGGAGAGCAGCTTCAGACATTAGCCTGCTTCATGATCGCCAGGAAGGCTTATTGGCATAACCTCCGCTCCCAGAGTTTCTCATCTGATAGGGATGGGGAGGGCCTAGGAACTGGCATTTCTAGCAATTTCCAGGTAACGCTGATGCTGGCTGATCCAGGGGCCATACTTGGAGGAGCACTGCTTTAGAATTGCTGTGAATTTGGCCCAATATTACCTTCGTAGAGTATGTCTTATTATTCTATTTGGGGGCAAAAAACAAATGTGTTTAAGTGGGGTCCAGGTGCTTGATCAGCCCACCTACACAGTGACCTCATCACCTTTCTGTTGGCTGGCTGACTCTGCTCCAGGGCCGGGGAGAAAGTGGTGATGGAAGCCCTGGCAGGTGTGGCTCAGTGGATTGAGCACCAGCCTGCGAACCAGAGGGTCGCCTGTTCCATTCCCAGTTGGGGCACATGCCTGGGTTTCTGGCCAGGTCCCCCGTAAGGGGGCGTGTGAGAGGCAGCCACACACTGATGTTTCCTTCTCTTTCTCCCTCCTTTCCTCTCTCTCTAAAAATAAATACAATCTTTTAAACAACGGTGATGGAGGGGGACGAGTCCCTGCCTCAGAGCTCATAGTCAGGTGGGTCTGGCATGTGATCTTTCCACCTGGAAGTCTGAAAGGCAGCTTAAAATAAGGTCCGAAACGGAAACCAATTTATATTCCCCCTTCTCGGATCTTCCCCACTCAGGAACTAGCCCGCTGGCCAGCCTGGCGAGGGTCTCCCGCCTTCCGTCCTTGGCCCCATGGTCCTCCGTCCGAGCTGGAGCCAGAGCAGTCTTGACGACAAATCACTTCACTTCTCCGTGTCTCGCCTCCCAATATCTTTTCATTGCAGTTTTAAAAAATCTTTGGGTTTCTTTTTTAGATTTTATTTATTTATTTTTAGAGAGAGGGGAGGGAGGGAGAAAGAGAGGGAGACACACATGGATGTGTAAGTGAGAGAAACATCAACTGATTGCCTCTCACACGTCCCCAACTGGGGACCTGGCCTGCAACCCAGGCGTGTGCCCTGACCGGGAATCGAACCAGAGACTTTTTGGTTTGTAGGCCAATGCTCAATCCACTGAGCCCCACCAGCCAGGGCAAAAGAAGTGTTTTGTTTTGTTTTTTAATTGATTTTCTTATTTATTACTTTTTAAAAGATTTTATTTATTTATTTTTAGAGAGAAGGGAAGGGAGGGAGAAAGAGAGAGAGAAACATCAATGTGTGGTTGCCTCTCATGTGGCCCCCACTGGGGACCTGGCCTGCAACCCAGGCATGTGCCCTGACTGGGAATTGAACTGGCTACCCTTTGGTTCACAGCCTGTGCTCAATCCACTGCGCTATACTAGCCAGGGCTAAATTGATTTGAGAGAGAGAGAAAGAGAGAAGTTGATTTATTGTTCCACTTAGTTATACAGCCATTGGTTGATTCGTAGATGTGCTATGACCTAGGATCGAACCCACGACCTTGGTGTATCAGGATGACCCTCTGACCAACTGAGACACCCAGCCAGAGCTTTCCATTGCGCTTTTAAAAAATTCAGTGTCCTGTTGTGGCGTCAAGGCCCTCGGTGGCCCTCACCTCGCGCCACACTGCCCTGGCTCACTTCCCTCCAACCACCCAGCCCCCGTGGCTTGTTCCTGCCGCATGACACGGGCCCCATCTGCTCCCTCCGTGGGGAACACTGTTCCCCCAGAACTCTCCTTGGCTGGCTCCCCTTAGGCTCTGCGATGTCTTCACTGACCCCTTGACTCACATCCCACCCCCAGCTGCTCTCTGTTTTTATGAACTTCTTATATTTTGTTCCTAGCATTTACTTTCTTTGCCACTGCCTATTCATCCATCACCTGCTGGGTCCTGTCTGTCTCCTCGCCCCAGCATGCGGGCGCCCGGGAACAGAGATGGTCTGCCTTGTGCACCCCGTTACCAAGAGCTCGGCTTGCACCTAGCGAGTGTTCCGTGAAAGCTGCGGAGGGATGGGGTTACGTAGCATGCTGTGTAGGGCTATGTCCCTGTGACACGACATTGGGGGCAGCTTGCCAGAGGAAGGAAGTTTAAGCTGAGACCGGAGGGCATGCAGGAGTTGGCCAGAAAGACCAGTTCACGCAGAGGAACAAGAAAAAAGGATGTGGGAAGGTCCTAAAGTGTGGAGTGTTCTGGAAACCATACATAGGCCGACCTGCCCAGAACAGAAGAGCGGGTGGGGGGAGAGGGCAGAGGAGTTGAAGAGTGAGGCAGCCCCCTCGGGGCGTCGTTGCCCCTCGAGGGGTTTGAGCTCTTTGCTGAGGGCCATGGGCAGCCCCCACCCCACCCCATCACGACCATTCATGTCAGGCATTTTAGGAAAGGCCACTGAGTGCAGCGTGGTTTCCGGGGAGAAAGCCAGGGGGTGAGGGGTGCTGGGTGCCGCAGGGGCCCAGGTGAGCGGTGCTGATGCTCTGAGCCAGGCAAGTGACAGTGCCTAAGGGAAGAGGTGGCCGCGTGTTGGAGACATCGAGGAGGGTGAGGCGATGGACTGGGCTGAGAGAAGAGGGGTTAGTTATCAGCAACACCTGGGTCTCCAGCACGAGGGACCGGGTGGGTGGAGGTGCCATTCGATAGCGTTGAGAGGCCACCAGAGCGGGAGCAGGTTTGGGGACAGACGGAGGCTCTGTTTCGGACAGACGGAGTGTGGATCTCGGTGGGCAGTAGAGGCGCATGTCAGTTTTCCAGAAACTGGGGGAAGTAGTCCATGTGGTCGGCTGCCCTCTTGGGTGAGGAAGAAGCATCCAGTGAGGGAAGTGGCCAGGAGGATGCTGGTCTTGGCAGGAGCAGTTGGGCTGGAGCAGCCTTGGCCTGCGTCGAGCTCTGCACGGAGATAAGCGAGCAACGCACAGAATCCCCTCCAAGAAGTTTGGAGGGAGGGCTGCAGCTGGGGGCCCGGCAGGCAGCTGGTGTTTTGTATTGGAAGTTGGGGGGTGGGGTGGGATTTAAGTCTTTTGGCGTGTCAAAGGAAGGATCCAGAAGAAAGGAAGGTTGGCCATCCAGGAAGGGCAAGGGGGTGGCATTTGAAGCCCAGGGTAGTTCCACCATGAGGGTGGTGCCTCGTTCATCGCACCCGGTGGGGAGACCAGAGGCTGGCTTGGGGGCAGGAGCTGGAAATGAGAGTTCCCAGCTGATGGCTTCCGGTCTCTTCCAAACGTGTCCGGGAGGGGTTGCAGGCCAGGTCCCCAGTAGGGGGCGCGGGAGAGGCAACCACACGTGGATGTTTCTCTCCGGCTCTTTCTCCCTCCCTTCTCCTTTGTCTAAAAATAAATAAATAGAATCTTTAAAAAAAACCCTACTTATTTATTTTTAGATGGGGGCAGGGGAGAGGGAGAGAAACATCCATGTGTGGTTGCCTCTCGTATGTCCCCAGCCTGCAACCCGGGCATGTGCCCGGACTGGGAACCGAACCAGCAGCCCTTTGGTCCACAAACGGACACTCAATCCTCTGAGCCACATCAGCCGGGACTAAATAAATAAAAAATTTTTAAAAAGTCAAGGAGAGACCTGAGGCCTTCCATTGCAGGGCCATTGGCTGGGAGGTGGTCCCAACTGGAGGGAAGCTTCCCTGGGGCCTGGTGGAAGCATTGGAGCCAGGCGGGCGACCTGCCCCATCACTAGGCAAGTCCATTCCTTGCTGGGCCCCGCCCCTGCCCCTCCCGGTGGAGACCGTGTGTATGGACTTAGCCCTCCTCCCCGACCCTGGGAAGAGGCTGAAGGGAGAACTAAAGGTGTAGAAAAGCAGGCTTTCCTGGTGGGCGGTGAATGTAGGGGAGCTTGACTTCCTCCCCGGTCCTGTCTTCGGGGCCAGGCTCCGTGCAGATGAAAACCTCAAGGCATCCTTGCAACCCGTCCAGATGAGGGCCCGAAGTTCCGGGAGAGTGGCCTGCCTCAGGTGGATGGCAGATGTCCCTCCGGAACCCACCGCTGGTGCTTCCAGGCCCCTCCCCTTTACTGCCCTCTCTAAGGGAGGCTGGAGACCCCGTTCCATCTCAGGCGGTCCTCGGACCCCACTCTGCCCAGGGGAAGCTGTATCTCCTGCTTTGAAAGGGGGCTGGGGTCTGCCCGAGGGGCTGGGTGGTGCCTCCTAGTTGTGCACTCCGTCTAAGAGTGGACTTTGCTCTCTCAAAGGGTCGAAGCGGTGCCGGTGCCGGCGACAGAGGCGAGGACGATGACGCGCGGGGGACACCAGGCTCGGACCGCAGCGGGACGGCGCGCCCAGGTCAGGAGGACCCCCTCGGCGCCCCCGAAGTCGGTCTTGCTTTCAGGGCCACGAGTCTCCTCGCAGCTCTACGAAGTTCCGTCGGGACACGCCAGAGGGCGCCCGGGGACGGCGGCGGCGCAGGGGAACCCGGGCCCGGCCGCGAGGACTCAGTCCTGCCCCGCGGGGTGGGCGGCTGAGGTCCGAGAGTCGGCCGGAGGGCCGGCGAATCCGGACTCGGGGGTGTCCGGCGCTCGGTGGAGCCGGTTTCCGGGGGCTGCACGCTCAGGGATTTGGAGTGGAGCGTTCGCAGACGCCGGGACGGGTCGGATGCCGTCACCCCACACTCTGCCCTCTTTCCTCCTCCCCCCTCCGGCGTGGAGCCGGGAGGGGGCTGCTCCCGGGTCGCGTCTGGGGCGGGTCTCC
Organism: Glossophaga mutica; assembly: GCA_039655065.1. NCBI lineage: Eukaryota > Metazoa > Chordata > Mammalia > Chiroptera > Phyllostomidae > Glossophaga > Glossophaga mutica. The sequence goes on from CM077305.1 coordinate 213,526,848, forward strand.
TGGCCCTCCGATGCCTCTAGCCGAGGAGAGGACACTTGAAAATCACTGTATAAGGCGGGGAAGTGTGAGACTACTTTGGGGGGGGTACGCTCCCCCGAACCCACTCCAGGCCGCCTCGGCTCCACCCCGTCCCCGGGCCCCGCCCCAGCCCGGCCGCGCCGCCCACTCCCCTCGGCAGGGCCAGGAGCCCCGGGGGCCGCCGCCGCCGCCCGAGCACCCGCCATGCGCGCTGCCCCCGCCGCCCTGCTGCTCCAGCTGCTGCTCCTGCTGGGGCCGCCGCTCCAGGTCACCGGCGTCGCGGAGGAGCCGCCGCCGCCCGTCGTGGTCATTGCCATCCTGGCCCGCAATGCCGAGCACTCGCTGCCCCACTACCTGGGCGCTCTGGAGCGGCTGGACTACCCCCGGGCCCGGCTGGCCCTCTGGTGAGAGACCCAGGCATTGGCACCCACTGGGCATCTGCCCCCCCAGCCCCACAGGGCCATCTGCTCCCTTTCCAGACACCACCCAGACAGGCTCCTCCCCTGGCAGACAGTCCTGCACAGCCCCTAGCCCCAGGCTGCACCCCGGACCCCTTGGCCCTGCGGACAGACCTCTGTCCCAGGCCATAGGCGGACCCTAGGACACCCACCCTGGCCCCTCCTCCTCCTCTCAGGACCTCCTCTGGGTGCAGGCTGGGCCTAGCCCCTCTCTGTCAGTGCCCAAACTCAACCCCACAGACCTGTGCTTGGCTTGGCTTGCAGTGGAGCAGCTGACCAGGAACAGCTGGCGTCCCCTGGGGCCTGAGGTGCCAGGGATCTGCAGGACTGGGGGTTCCTGGGTAGCAGTGGGGGTGCTGTCAGCCCTGGGCTCCAGGCTGCTCTGCAGGGGAGTCAGTCAGACCCGCCCCCTCCCACTGGGCTGGTTCCAGACTCTCCTGGAGGGTTGGTCCTGCCAGCTGATGGTGGTGGCCCTCTCTGGTATCCCCACCCCCCCTACCCAGGCATCCCCACGGGGCACTGGAGTCAGAGGCCACAGTCTGTGGAAGCCAGGACAGGGTGGAGCCCCAGGCTGAGGTTGGGGATAAACTGAGGGAAATGACAGGCCGATTGCTCCTCACAAGGCACCAGCCTCGGGTGGGGGGTGGGGCCTCGGCCTGGGGAGGCTGCCCACAATTACCACAGTTTGGGAGCTGTTAGTTCCCACCCCTACGGGACTTGACACGTAGTTCGTCTTCATTCCTGGGGAATTGGTTTAAAGGGCCAGTGCCACCTAAAGCCTGGGCTCGCGGCTAAGCCCCATTCCCCCACTCAGTCATGGGAGAGGACAGGAGAAGCTGTCTTCTGTGGCATATGTTCTGTGGGCCATCGGCACTTCTCAGGGACACTCGGACTGTCGTTTGGTCCTTATGGCAACTTTTGGGCAGAGAGAAGCACCAGCTCTTCTGTCCAGTCCTGCCTCGGGGGAAGGGGCTGACCTGTGGTCACGCGGCAAGGAAGGTAGGGAACCGGGCCACGGGGCAGGTGTGTTCCTCAAAGCCGAGGTACTTTACATCTTTCAGAATGCACCCGAGTTCTGCGTATCTCAGCCTGCTGGGCTGGTTCCAGCCTCGGCAGGGCATCTTACAGAGGAAGAAAGCGAAGCCCAGAGAGGGACGGGGACTTGCCTTAGGTGGCACAGTGGGTCGCAGACCTGGGATGGGGACTTGGCTGCCAGCTTTCAGACCCTCCTCTGTCATGAACCTGCCGCCACTGCCCCGGGGACAGCCGGCTAGCCTCGCAGGTGTCGGCGCTCCGCAGGCCAAGGCAGCCTCGGGGTTTGGTCCTTCTGTGCCCCCACCCTTCTTCCTTCTGTGTCCCCAGGTGTGCCACGGACCACAATGTGGACAACACCACGGAGATGCTGCAGGAGTGGCTGGCCGCTGTGGGTAGTGACTATGCAGCGGTGTTCTGGAGGCCCGAGGGGGAGCCCAGGTGCTGATCTGGGGGGGAAGACAGGCGGCGGCTGCAACCCAGAGAGGAGAAGGGGCAGCCTCCAGGCCAGGGCCCTGTCCGATGTCCTGCAGAGAGGGGCAGGCCCCTACTCCAGCGGAACATCTCATCTCTTTACCCCTCAGGCCCTACCCAGACGAAGAGGGCCCCAAGCACTGGACCAGGGAAAGGCACCAGTTTCTGATGGAGTTGAAGCAGGAAGCCCTGGCCTTTGCCAGGGGCTTGAGGGCCGACTACATCCTGGTAAGAAAGCCTCGCCTGTGACTGGGCTTCCCATTTGTGCTGGGGTGGGGCCCTGGCGGAAATGTGAGTGTGGCAGCCCCCCCTAGGCTCGCACCCTGCGCCAGAAAGCAGACCAGATGTTGAGCTTTGCTCTCTGGGCTCGAACTCAGACCAGAGACTAAACCTGGATCCCTGAGACAGATCCCAGGGCATACCGAGCCTAGATCCCCAACCTGGGGCCCAGAATAGGCCTTCTCATCTGCTCCCTAAGTTGCTTCTCAGATGAAGTTCTTAGATCAGTGACTCAGGTCTTATCTCTGGGCCCACTCCTGAGCCAGTGCCCCAGACTAGCTCCTTGGTCCGGAAGCAGATCTACTGATTTGTGTGTTAGCCCTCTCTAAGGGGACCCCGTTGGCTTCTGGGAGCCCCTGTGGGTCTCTGGCAGTCTGGAGGGATCCCACTCACTGGTGAATCCCTGGGGCGCTGCAGGCCAGGCGAGGCTGGGGTCTGTGATCTCCCCCTCCTCCAAGTTTGCAGATACAGACAACATTCTGACCAACAACCAGACACTGCGGCTTCTGATAGGTCAGGGGCTGCCTGTGGTGGCCCCGATGCTGGACTCGCAGACCTACTACTCCAACTTCTGGTGCGGGATCACGCCGCAGGTAAGGTTGGGGATGGGGGGTCCCAGGAAACTTGGGGTCGTGGGAGGAGGGACACGGAGAGCAGAGAGTCTGGAGGCCTCGGGGTCTGTGTGCTGTGGCAGGGAGCAGGGTTCTTGGGATGGAGGGGGCCCCTCACTGCCCAGAGCTCCCCCTTCCCCAGGGCTACTACCGCCGCACAGCCGAGTACTTCCCCACCAAGAACCGCCAGCGCCGCGGCTGCTTCCGGGTCCCCATGGTCCACTCCACCTTCCTGGTGTCCCTGCGGGTGGAGGGGGCAGCCCAGCTGGCCTTCTACCCCCCTCACCCCAGCTACACCTGGCCCTTCGATGACATCATCGTCTTTGCCTACTCCTGTCAGGCTGCTGGTGAGGACAGCTCTCCTTGATCCTTCCCTGGAAGCCTCCAGGCCTTTGCACGTGCTGTTCCCTCTGCTTGCATGCCCTTCCCCACTGCACAGTTCATCTCGTTGGCTCCATGTTTGTCCTTTGGGTCCCATGGAGCCTTTCTTCAGCCCCCCGCTCCAGTGGATTTGATCCTTCTGCTGGCTGTCCCCCTCGTGGTACTTTCGTGGATTCCTTCGTTAGGCAAATATTTATGGAGCGCCTACCGTGGGCCAGATGCTGGGGAGAGGGTGGTGAGTAAGCGCAGGCAGCCCCTACCCTCCTGAAGCCTCCCTTCCCATCATTCAAAGAGGCACACAAATCAAAGTCCACTCACAGCTGTGACAGGAAGGAGAGCATCTTGATTGTAGGTGCTCCGGGGATTAGACTAGAGTTGGTCTAATCAGGGATAGCTTCCTGGAGGATGTGGCCTTTGGGGACGATGAGATCTACAGTATGGGCGGGATTGCCCCAGCCTGGTAGCTCAGTTGGTTAGAGCATTGTCCCAATATTGTTACAGCTGTGGGTTCGATCCCCAGTCAGGGCACATATAAGAATCCGTGAACAGATGCATAAACGAGTGGAACAACAAATCGATGTTTCTCTCTCTTTCCCTTCCTCTCTCTCTAAAATCGATTTTAAGCCCTGACCAGTGTGGCTCTGTTGCTTGAGCGTTGTCCTACAAAGTGAAGGGTCGCCAGTTTGATTCCCGGTCAGGGCACATGCCTGGGTTGTGGGTTCAGTCCTCAGTCCCAGTGCGTGCAAGAGACAACCAATCGATGTTTCTCTCCCTCTCTTTCTCCCTCCCTTCGCTCTATCTAAAACAAAAGAGGCCTGAGGTGGCGGGAGACACGAGAAGACAAGTGGCTGAGCACAGTAAGGGGTGGGGGAGCCTGATGCAGGCCGAGGCAGGACAGGCGGGCCGCTCCAGCCGGTGCGGGCCTGGTCGGCAGGCGTCTGGGCTTCAGCCTGAGAGCTCTGGGCAGCCGTCAGAGGGTCACGGGACAGGATCTGAACCCTGAAAAGCTGGTTGTTGGTCGTTTTAAGGTGAAAGGTACCTGACAGCATCTGGGTTTGGAGGGGATGAATCCAGGTCTGAGGAAGAGCCATAGATGAGACCGAGGCAGACGCCAGTGTTGGAGTTCGGATCTGGAGAAAGTCCCGTAGAGTGTCGTTCCGGGCGTGGACTGAGTGGTGGCAGGGGCGTGGGGTGGGGCAGGACCTGAACGGCTCTGCTGGCGGTCAGGGTCCATGAGAAGGGCCAGCTTCACCCAGAAGTGCGGCACCCGGGCAGGCAGCGCGTGAGGGGTTGGCCGGAGAGCAGAGCGTCGTCCTCAGCTGTTCTGTGCGTGGCGTGTGGGCGTTGTCTGCGGTGCAGACGTGCAGGAGGGGGAGAACCACGAGTGAGAAGTGAATGAAACAAACACGGGGAGAAAGAGTGAGAAGAAGCAAAAGCCCTTTCCATGGCCCCCACTGCGTGGACTGTGAGCCGCAGTGAGTTCGCCGGCGGCCTGGAGGACTTCAGTGGATGGTGGCCTTGTTGCCGCCATTCGTGCCCCCGCTCTGGGCCAGGCTCTGCTCCACGCTGGCCGTGGGGTTAGCTTGCACGCAGACACCGTGCGCCTGCCTCCGAGGAGTTCGCGGTCCACGGAAGACAAAGAGTGAATCAATAATTGCAGTAAAGGTGACAAGTCCTGAAGAAGTAAAAGGCTTACCTCCCCTGCTGGGGAGGACAGGCTGGAGGGGGCAAGGGAGGGGGGTGGGGTTAAGTGTGGGGGTCAGGGCTGGACCTGGGCAGAGGCTCAGGGCGTGAAGCCCCCCGGGGCCGGAGTCAGTGGCTGTAGTCACAGGGAGTTTGCCTGCTTCTGCGTCACCCTGGCCCCCAAGGGCAGGGACTCTGTCTGTCTTGGCACCCAGCAGGTGCTCTAGAAACCTCTGTTAAGTGAGTAAGCCACCTTAGCAGAAAGCTTCCTCAGATATATATATACATTTGATTCAAGTCCTTGCTCCAATCCCACAGGCAGGGACACCGAGTCCCAGAGAGGACTCGCACTGGGACGCTGGCAGGACCGGCCCGGGACCTCTCGGCTGGGTTCTGAGAGCCCTCCCCGCCCCGCCGGCCCTCACGCCGCCTGTCTCTGCAGGGGTCTCGGTCCACGTGTGCAACGAGCAGCGTTACGGGTACATGAACGTGCCCGTGAAACCCCACCAGGACCTGGAGGACGAGAGGGTCAACTTCATCCACCTGGTCTTGGAAGCGCTGGGTGAGGGCCGGGGGCCGGGGGGCCCGCCTGCTGCCCTTGCTGCTTCTCCGAGGCCCCAGGCCCGACTCGGCGCTGGGTCCCCGCCTCACCCCCGACGCATCCCAGACTCGGCGAGTCCTGTGCCCCACTGGGACTCAGCCTCCCCGTCCACGCAACAGAGGCCCGTGGAGTCTGAGAAGGGCCCTGGCAGACGGGCGTTCTGCTGAGGGGGCAGGGATTGGGATGGGGGGCTAGGACTGCAGGGTCACTGCTGACGAGAACTATAGGGGCTTATGATTGGGGGTGCTTTCCTCTGCAGTGGATGGGCCCCCTATGTGGGCGTCGGCTCACGTGTCCCGGCCCCCTAAGAGTCCCACCAAGATGGGGTTTGATGAGGTAAGTTCCCTCAGCCGGCAGGGCTGGGGTCAGGAAGTGGGTGGGCTCTCCCCGTGGGTGCTCCCCTCCCCTGCACCCACGCCCCACTCCCACCTCCCTGCCGCCTTCAGGTCTTTGTCATCAGCCTGGCCCGCAGGCCCGACCGCCGGGAGCGCATGCTGAGCTCGCTCTGGGAAATGGAGATCTCTGGGCGGGTGGTGGATGCTGTGGATGGCCGGTGAGGCTCCTGGGGGCCCTGGGCAGCTGCGGGCAGCGGGGTCCGTTGGAGCTCCCAGGGCGTGGGCAGAGCAGGTGAATGAGTTGAGTGAGTTCCCTGTCCCGGGAGGTATTCAAACAGGGCCTGAGAAATTGTGTCCCAGGGCGCCCCAGAGCAGACAAAACCAGGACAGGACGCCCATCCTCAGCCCACCGGAGGGAAGAGAGTGCAGTGGTTAAAGCCCAGGACCTGGAGCTGCTGAGCTGGGGTTCCAGCGCTGCCACTTAGCAGCTGTGTGATTTCGACGAGTCACCCCCATCTCTCAGCCCTGTTGTGCATGGCGAACCACGGCGTCTTCCTCTTGGGGGTTTGTGAGGGTTTAGGGCCTGATGCGGTAAGTGTTCCAAGCTTAGGTGTCTTCGTCATAATTTTCAGGGTTATTCTTCTCCATCCCGGACTTAGGTCCCTGATGGGTGGGGTGGAGCAGACCAGTCCCGTGACGCCGGGGAGCCCAGGGTCACTCGGCCCCACAAGCCCTCGGCTGTGTGCTGCCTTCGCCCCCAGCCCTTGCGCCTGCAGGACTTCCATCCCCTGCTTGGGCCTCTGCCATGTTCCCCACGTTCATCCTGGGGTGCACCACCCCAAGGCCACCACCCCTTCCCCTGGGGGTCCCCCTGCCCAAGATGGCTACGGTTTCCCTGACCCAATCACTTGATGGCTTCAGGCCACACAAAGCAGTAACAAGGCTGAAACCTCCTTCAAACCAGGCGCCAGTGTGGCTGACCCCACGCGCACCAGCCAGGTGCCCCCACGTGGGTCCCCGCTGGCCACCCCTCACCCCGTTCCACTGTCTCCCTCAGGACACTCAACAGCAGTATCCTGAGGAGCCTGGGCGTGGACCTGCTCCCTGGCTACCGGGACCCCTACTCGGGCCGCACGCTGACCAAGGGCGAGGTGGGCTGCTTCCTGAGCCACCACTCCATCTGGGAGGAGGTGAGGACCCTCCCCTCGGCCCCCTGCTCCGCGTTCACCGCCCCGTGCCCGGCCCCGCGGTGAGCAGCGGTGAATGACTTCATCAACAAAGACGACCGGTGGCTTCAAACCTCCCGTGTGTCCAGCCCTACATCTTAGTCTTTGTACAGTCTCCGTTGAGCACCTACTGTGTGCTAGGAGATACTCTCTCGGAGATTAGAGGTGAACAAGAAAAACACAGCCCTGGCCCTCCTGGGGCTCAGGGACCAGAGGGGCCCCGGAAATCAAGAAAGAACCCACTTGCCACGGAAGGGCGGGGCACCGGCTGCTCCAGGCATGGACTAGCCTGGACTTCTGGCCTGGCGGAGGGTCCGCATGGGCCTTGCCGTTGATGGACCACAAGAGCCTCCTCAGCAGAAGAAAACGGTAGGAGCAAAGGCCCGAGGCAGGAAGGAGTTGGCTGTTCAGGGCTGGGAAGAAGAAAGGCCTTGGCGCGCCTCCCACCAGGGCCTGGGTGTGGACGGTGCTGAGAGGCCTCTGCCGCCACTTAGACCCCGGCCCCAGGCGCTACTCCCTGCAGGAGGCGGCGCGAAGACGTGCTCCTTTTGTTTTCTGCTGTGGCCAAACCACACGTGTCCGTGTCCGGGCTTTCGTCCGTCCGGTTCGCACCGTCTCCCAACCGACGGGCGGGTGATGTGTGTTGCTCCGTTCACTGAGCCGACATCCTGTTCTTTGCACATTTCCAAAAGCTGCAGAAAGTGCTTTTTCTTAGGGATGTTGGGGGCTAGGGTCTCCCCATGCCCGCCCAGCCCAGCTTCCTTTAGGAAAGCCCAGGAGGCAGAAGTAAGGACCCGGGCCCTGGCGTCCGGCAGGTGCAGGTTCAGATCCTGGCTCTGCCACTTCCTGTCTGTGTGTCCTTGGGCGAGTGGTCTCTCCTCCCCGAGTCTCTGTCTCCTGACTGCAGTACCGGCCGTCGTTCGTGCCACCCCCGAGGGTCCCTGGAGACGGGCAGTGGCACTGCGGCCTGGGGTATAGCAGTGCTCGATGAGTGCGGCGTGGGTTCCGATCGCGGACTCGAGTCTAACGTGGGGGCCTTGAATGCCAGAGCGAGCGAGGCATTGGGATTTCAGCCCCCCGGCGGGGGGAGTCCCGGCAGGCTCTGAAGCGGCTGAGGGATGTGGCCAGGACTGAGCCTGTGACGCATGACTGAGGCCAGGGAGCGTGTCAGTGTTAGCTGGGCGGACGGGGATGGCCTGAATCTAAGGAACTGCCTCCACCCTACCTTTTCCCACAGGTGGTCGCCAGGGGCCTGGCCCGGGTCATGGTGTTTGAGGACGATGTACGATTTCAGAGCAACTTCAGGGGGCGTTTGGAGACGCTGATGGAGGAGGTGGAGGCCGAGAAACTTCCGTGGGACCTGATGTGGGCAGCCCGCACCCCCAGGGGCGAGGGAGAGGGGTGGGCCTCTGGGGGCCGCGTCCTTCTGTGTGGGGCCTGTCTTCCCTCACCCTGGTCCTGGAGGACAGGGCAGGGGGAGGGGGTGCTGGGACGCACCAGGACCTGCAGTGACTCCTGGGACCTGTGATGTAACCTGCAGCTACCTCGGCCGGAAGCAGGTGAACCCCGAGGAGGAGGTGGCCGTGCAGGGCCTGCCAGGCCTGGTGGTGGCTGGGTACTCCTACTGGACCCTGGCGTACGTCCTGAGCCTGGCTGGTGCCCGCAAGCTGCTGGCCTCCCAGCCCCTGCACCGGATGCTGCCCGTGGACGAGTTCCTGCCCATCATGTTTGACCAGCACCCCAAGTGAGCCTCGGGTGGGGGCAGGGCCACCTCAGCAGGTGGTATGCCCCTGGCTGGGCAGGTGGGGAGGCTGAGGCTGGCCAGACTGAGTACTTCTTCTGGGTCATCAGGGAGGAGTCGAGGAGTCCAGCTTCGCCCTGGATTCTGCCAACCTAGGTGTGAATTCTCTGCTGGCCATGTGGTTTTTATTAAGCAACCTCCCAGTTGTGGGCATCAGTTTCCTCATCTGGAAAATGGGGTTAAGAGAAACCATGCCTTTCCCTGGCCAGTGTGGCTCAGCTGGTTGGACCATCGTCCCATAGTCCAAAAGGTCATGGGTTTGAGCCCCAGTCAGGGCGAGTACAAAATGGCGACCAATCGGTATTCCTCTCCCACAGCGATGTTTCTCTTTCTCTCTCAAAGCGATGGAAAGAGAGAGCGAGAAAGAGGGAGGAACCGTGCCTCACGTTTGCTGTGAGGTCCGGATGGGGAAGGCAGTGAGCGGCTGTGGCCAAGCGAGGGGCCTGGCTCCAGGCCAGCGTGAGGTCTGGGTCTGGGGGGCCCCCCCTCAGCCCCCTAAGCCACCCTCTCACCCCACAGTGAGCAGTACAAAGCGCACTTTTGGCCTCGGGACCTGCGGGCCTTCTCTGCCCGGCCCCTGCTAGCTGAGCCCACTCACTTTGCGGGGGATGCTGAGTGGCTCAGTGACACGGAGACGTCCTCGCCCTGGGACGACGACAGTGGCCGCCTCATCAGCTGGAGCGGCTCTCACAAGACCCTTCGAGGCCCCCGCCTGGACCTGGCCGGCAGCAGTGGGCACAGCCTCCGTCCCCACCCCAGGGACGAGCTCTAGGTGAGGGCGGGGCTCAGAGGAGGCCCCAGCCCGGGGGGGCCTCGGGTTGCTCTCTGCTCTCAGGGCCAGCTCTGCGTCTGCCCGGGTCTGTTTTCCGCTTCTTAGCCTGTCTCCTCTCTCCCTCTCCCTCCTCCTCCCCCTCTCCCCTTCTCTGACCCCGTCTCTGTCTGTCTGGTGTTTTTGCCTGTCTCTGCGATTCTCTGTCTGCCTCTGGCTCTCTTTGTTTTTCTGTATCCGCTGGTGTCTCTCTCTGTCTCTGTATCCGCTGGTGTCTCTCTCTGCTCGCCTCTGACTCTGTCTCTGCCTCTCATCGCCCAGCTCCAGTGGTGTTCTCTCTTCTTGCCTCCCCTGTCCCACCAGGTCCAGGCGGCGGTGACTCCAGAGGAGTGCCTAGGAGGAGGCCAGAGCTGTCCAGGGGGCGGAGTTGAAGGTTGGTGGCAGGAGCCACCACCAGGAACCGTAGAGCCTTGGAGACCTGGCTGCCACCTCAGGCATGGCCACTCTGCGCTCTGGTGCCGTCTGTCCTTGGTAGAAACCACAGATGGGTCCCCTTCCTCGGTCTCCCTCATGGAAGGGCAGAGCCGGCAGGCCCTCTTACCCTGCTGGCCCGCCTACCTCACGGCCCGGTGTGGGGGGAAGGAGGGAGACTCACGCTGGGCCCTGCCATCCCTGAGGACCCAGCTGCTGGGGCCCCTCCACCCCCTTCTACCTCCACCGCAGCTCAGCCCCGGACCCCCAGCTCAAAGCCTGGGTCTCACCTGCCAGGGCCCACCCCTTCCCTGGTTGGTGGGAAATGCAAGGAAGTGGGCGGAGGACCCAGCGCTCAGTAGGTCCTCAATAAAATCCAGCTGGTGTCTGCACTTTATATTTTTTAAGTCATGGCTGAGCCTCTTTGCTTGTTGCAAGGCCTGGAATCTATGGATGAGCAGTTAGTTGGAGAGACAGAGGGATGGGCACCCTGGAGGCGGAGTCCGGCCCACCTGGCTTCTTTGCCTGCTGGCTGGTACAGTGGAGGTGGGAAGAGAAGCCCAGCCCACAGTGGGTACGCACCTGTTGGGACTGTCATGGTCATAGACCCAGAGCTGCTGATGCCTCCTGCCTTTGGATCTTCACTATGTGGCTGGAACCCCTCCGGTGGAAGTCCCCCCCTCCCACCCCCTGGGCTGGGTGTGGGGTGTTGAAGTCGCTGGGGGAGATCCAGGGCTCCCCGCTGGCCTGAACCGGTGCGGCCACCAGAGGGCGCTAGGCAGCAGAGCCTGAACCTCGTGGGCTTGGGCTCTCCGATGGTGTGGGACAGACGCCGGGAAGGGAGCCTGAGGCATCTGAAATCTCACCCTGTGCTGTGTTAGCAGCAGCAGCTCTGTGTGCTTCTGCTCTTCTGCTCCACCGCCCCACCCCTCACCCCTCAGAGTCAAGCTTCTGGGCCTAGCAACTGTCTCCGGTGCTTGCGCTTGGGCAGCTGGAGGGGTGGGGAGGTGGCTGCCTTGGCCTCCACCAGCACAGGACTGTGGTACAGGCAGCTCTGCGGTTCCTTCCACAGAGGAGCGCATGGCGGCCCCTTGACTTGGTCTTGTAAGCACTGGGTCCTGGCAGAGCCGGACAGGTGCCTGCAGAGGCTGGGCCATCCTTCCTTTTGTCCTGGGGGTGAGGTCCAGCTGGCCAGACTTTGGCTCCAGAAGCCGGCATTGCTGGGAGAAGGACTTTGAGCCAGAACTGGGGGATTGATGACTTGTTCGTTCCAGGAGTGAAAGCCACTGATTCTGGATGGCCATGACCTTGAGCAAGTCACTTCCCTCCAGGTTTGGGGTACCTCCTTCATTCTTTAAATGAGCATCTCCTATGGGCCAGGTTTAGGTACCAGAGATACAGCAGTAAATAAAACAGACCAAAAAAAAAAAAAAAAAAATCCCTGACCTCGTGGAGCTGACATTCTGGTGAGGGAGGCAGAGAAAGCAAGTGAAAGTGAGGAGTGCTGTAGAGAAGACGAGGGCGGAGACCTCGAGTAGGATCAGAGAAGCCAACACCTGAACGGAGACCTGAAGGAGGTGAGGGGGCAAGCTATGGGGAAACCTGAGGGAAGACCATGCCGGGCCGAGGGAGCAGCATGTGCAAAGGTCCTGAGGCAGGAGCAGGACTAGCGGGTTCAAGAGAGAGCCAGCGGCCGGTGTGGCTGGAGCAGAGTGAGCAAGGGCGGAGCAGAGAGGACCTGGGAGGCCACTTTAGCTTTTACTATGAGAGGAGGAGCCCCTGAGGGTCTGTAGCAGAGAAATGACTTACACTTTAACATTCCTTCTGGCTGCTGCACTGACAATGAACTGTGGGGTGGTCCAGGGTGGAAATAGGGATGCCAGTTAGGAACCCATTAAAGTAATCCAGGGGAGACAGGATGACCGTGAGTCAACAACCAAGTTGTTGACAGTGGAGGTGATGAAGCAAAGCCCCGCCCCCCCCACCCCAAGTTCAAAAGAGGAGGCTTTACAGACACGGAAGCCGCCGTCCAGGGAGCTGTCCCAACCAGACTCAGCCCCACCACGTTCTTGGACGTACTGGCGAGCCCTCCAAGCTCCTTGCAGACCAAGTTCCAAAGATAGCAGAACCTTTCATGCCCTGAGCCCTGGTGAGAAACAATTTGGCTATGAAGACTCCTGCTTTCACAGAATTCTTCTGGGATGTACGTGCCAAGACGGTGACCTCACACCCCACAGTGGCACTGGGGGCAAGTCCATCTGCCACGAGAAAGGCGATGATGAGAATTTCACCCTGAAGCACACGGGTCCTGGCATCGTGTCCCTGGCGAAAGCTGCACCAACACAGACAGTTCCAGTTTCTCATCGGTGCTGCCAAGACTGAGTGGGCAGATGGCAAGCACGTGGCCTCTGAGCAGGTGAAAAGGGCATGAGCTCCGTGGAAGCCACGGAGCAAACTGGGTCCAGGAAGGACAAGCCCAGTAGCCGCTGCTGGCTGTGGGCAGTGCTGACGCTGACTGGTGTTTTATCTCAACCACCAGGCCGTCCCTTCCGCAGCTCAGGAGGGCGCCCCTCCTCCTACAGCTCACAGCATCCCACCACCCTTGTGCTCTCGCTGCAGCTGTTTGGATTCCATGGTGTCCTTATCCAAGTCCAGCTGGACCGAAGAGTGAAGTTTATAATCGTGAAACAAAAACTAAACAACAACGAAGAGAGAGAGAGAGGGAGAAAGAGGAGAGGAATTGAGGATGATGCCAACGTTTTTGGCAGAACTACTGGAAGAATGGAGAAGAGGATGGAGAAGGGGCTGGTTTGGGGGCAGGTTAGGAGGGCAGGGCAGGGCAGGGGGTAGTTTAGACTTTTAGACGTGCTGAGGTTGACATCCACGTACGGATGTCAGGCAGGGGGTGGATACTCGAGTCTGGAATACAGGGTTCAAGTCTGGGCTGGAGCTAGAAGCTCAGAAACCCATCCTGACCCAGAAGTCTTGGCCCCAAGCAACACACTCCACTACCGGTTATCTGGGGAGCTTGTTAAAATGCAGATTCCTGCCCCCTCCTGTCTCCCCCCACGAGGTGCTGATTCAGTAGGTTGGGGGTCAAGCCTGACTGTTTTTTTTTTTTTTTAAGATTTTATTTATTTATTTATTTTTAGAGAGGGGAAGGGAGGGAGAAAGAGAGAAAGAAACATCAATGTGCTATCCCCATTCTGAGGAGCTGACAGGTTTGGGAGCTACTGCTAACGCTACAAAGTGACGTTTACTTTGATGATCTTTGACAGTGTAAACAGTCCGTGTGGCCACTGGTACAACGCAGATAGGGAATCTGTGATCCATAGGGTTGTATCTTGCCTCTTCCCCCCAATTCTCCTGTGCCGCTCTGCCATTAGCTCCCCCCTCCCTCTCCAACCCCTGGAAACCACTGGTCTGTTTTCTGTCCCCATGGCTTTGCCTTTTTCAAACGGTCACGCCCTGGCTGGTGTAGCTCAGTGGATTGAGCGCGGGCCTGCGAACCAGAGGATCGAGGTTCGATTCCCAGTCAGGGCACATGCCTGGGTTGCAGGCCAGTTCCCAGCAGGGGACACACGAGAGGCAACCGTACATTGATGTTTCTCTCCCTCTCTCCTACCCTTCCCCTCTAAAGATAAATAAATCTTTAAAAAAAAACAAAACGGTCACAGGGATGGAATCACGCGGCCTGTGGTCCTTTGTGCTGTCTTCTTTTTGACCCAGCGTCATGTTTTATTTGGAAGTTTTATACAAAACTGAGCTTTACCAACTCCCCTAATGCTTTATACTACAGTTTCTAACCCGTACATTACAAATAACAGTATCAAACTTTTATCGACTTCCAAATCCCCCCTAGTGCCCTCCGACCACACAGAAGCTGTGCCAACATTTTGGTTTTCTGTGAGTGCCCCCACTCCGCCCTGTGAAGGTCGGGAAGCCTGTCCTGAGGCACACCTGCTGCTTGCAGGTGGCAGGGGTGACGGAGAGAGTGAGGACTCGGTCAGTCCCAGTGGGCTGCTTCCAATCCGCGCTGTCCCCCCCACCCTCCGCCCAGGCTGATACAGTTGTGTGCAAACCAAGGGGCGGGGGGCTTTCGTATGAGTGAATGGCGGTAGCTTTTTGGCATCAGCTGTTTGCCAGCTGTTTTGCCTGTTCAGGGGGATTTTCCTCTCCCTTCTGGTTTCTCAGCGGAACCGTAGACACAGGAGAAGGGCCCCATTCCCCACCCCCGGGGGGGTAGCGGTCTCTGCAGCGCCTGGTGTGGTCTTTTAGCTACGGCATGGGCCCTGGGGGCAGAGAAAGCTGGTTTAAGTTCTGCCTCTGCCCTTTCTCGCCCTGCGACCTTGGGCAGGCATCCCGACCTTCAGCCAGCCCTCGTGCAGGCCTCACTGGGTATCTCGAGGATTCATGAGCTAAGTGCAGAAGGCAGGCGCTGCGCGGAGGACATGCTGCATTGATGGTCGCTGGCGTCTCGGTGACCTCCCAGACAGTGACAGCGAATCAGGCGGACCAGGGAGGTCTGCCTGAGTCAGAGCGAAGAGCGGGGGCTCCGAAAACATGTGACCTAACTTGCAATTCCACCTTAACTGCCACTTCATGATCTGGGTCTCTCGAGTCAAGGCCTTGTCCTCTCGGTGAAACGCTTCCCGTTTGTTTCTCCGCTGTGAAATGAAGGGGCGCCACAAGATCCGCCGCCCAAAGATGCCTCCCGATGCTGCAGGCAGTGGTTCTCAAACTTCGGAGGGAACCTGAACCACCTGGAGAACTTGCTAAGACACAGTGGCTGGGCCCCACCCCCAGAGCTCCTGATTCGGTAGGTCTGCGGTAGGGTCCGAGAATCTGCGTTTCTAACAAGTTCCCTGGTGATGCGGGCGCTGGTGGGCCAGGACCACAGCTGGGAAACTGCTGGTTTGGGTAACCGGAGAACGGGCACTCCCGTGGCCACCCATCCCGTGGCCACCCAACCTCAGGCAGGGCCAGTGAGGGCCTAGTCGGAGAGTCCCGTGCGGGGGCGCGGGGAGCTAAACTCTGATAGGGCCGAGGAGAATTTCCTCTTCCTGCAGCACCCGGGTCTTGAAATCTTTCAAGTCACCCGAAAGAAAAAGCCAGGCCCACAGCTTCCTTCTCCCCAGGGTGGTGCGTGGTAGTTTCATCAGGTCCCTGGAGGAGCTGCTCCTGGCTGGAAACAACTGGTAACCAGGCCCTGAGGCAAATGGAAAGCCGGGAGCTGGCACCGGAGGACCCAGGGGCGGGCGAGCTGCGGGAGGACTGGGCCCCCGAGCCGGGGAGGCAGCTCCTCCTTCACCTGTGGGTACTTCTAACTAACAAGGGAAACCTATGTTCGTTGTCGAGATTTAGAAAAACAGGAGAAAAAGAAAATTGCCAGTGGGAGTACTTTGAGAGAGTGTCTCCTGGCTTAAAGCATGTCGGTTTCCTTTGTTTCTTAAGCGGGGCGGTGGCCTGTTAGTGTCTATTTTATTGTACATCTTTAAACTGAATATCTTCACGATGTTGTGGGCTGAACTGTGTCCCCGACCCCCAGTTCCGATGTTGAAGTCCTGACCCCCGGAACCTCAGAATGTGACCTTCTTTGGAAATAGGGTCACTGGACTTGTAATCATTTAAGGTGAGGTCATATTGGAATAGCGTGGGCCCCTAATGTAGTATAACTGGTGTCCTTATAAAAAGGAGACATTGCCCTACCTGGTGTGGCTCAGGAGATTTGAGTGCCCACCTGTGAACCAAAGGTCACTGGTTCGATTCCCAGTCGGGGCACGTGCCTGGATTGCGGGCCAGGTCCCCAGGATGGTGGCTTGTGAGAGTCAACTGTTCGATGTTTCTCTCCCTTCCTTCCCCTCTCTCTAAAAATAAAGAAATAAAATCTTTAATGAAAAGAGGACAATAGAACATGTAGCCTGAAGTTCTGCTTCTAAGAACTTCGGAGGGAGCTGGCCCTGCGGACACCTTGACCTCAGACTTCAGCCCCTGGGCCTATAAGAATGCGTTTCTGTTGTTTCGTTCAGTCTGCAGTGCTTTGGCGGCCCTGGCAAACAAATACATGTTACATGCCCTCTTTTGAATATATACTTCATGATAAATTTTTCTAAGTGCTAAAAAGAATATATAATAGCATAAGAGATACTCATGTACCTTCCACCAAAATCTGCAGTCTTCTTCTGCATGAATTTATATCCACATATCCCTTACCCCAAACTCCTACATCAGCTTCACCAGACACCCCATTCTATTACCTGTTTTTCCAACCAATATATCATGATTATCTTCTCCAACAAGTCTTTAATCTGTTGGTTTTCTGACTGGAAACATATTCCTTTGCAAAAATACTTAACATGACAGAAACTTACAATTTATAAGTGAAAATCTCCCCCACCTCCAGGTTTTTTTTACATGCAGATACTAACATGCACAGATTAATTTCATGCAGAAATAACATCACGGTCAACTTCCAGTATTTTGTGACTAACAGCCTTGCCTTTTATTTTTCTTAGCTAGATTTTAGAGATCTTTCCATGTCTGAACAATTGATGTCTTATTTTTAATGGTTCTGTAGTATTCTCTTGAATATACATAACTTCTCAAGCACCTGAACTGATTTTTCTTTTCCTTTTCCTTTTTTTTCCCCCCGAAAGGGACAGACACTGATGTGAGACAGAAACACTGAGTGGTTGCCTCTGTACGCACCCAGACCAGTGATGCAACCCTTAACCCAAGCATGCGCCCTGACTGGGAATCGAACCGGTGACCTTTTGCTTTGCGGGACAATGCCCAGCCCACTGAGCCACACCAGTCAGGGCTGATTTTTCATCCTTCCACAAATCTTAGTCATTTTAATGAGGCCTCAGATTCGAGTTTCCCACTGCACCAACCTATGCTCTATGTTTTTTATTTTTATTTTTTAACGACTCTGTATTAATTGCACTTGCCACATCCTTGCACCAAATACCAGAGAGAACTCATGTGCACAGGGCATGTGCTGACAATAAAACGCACATTGGCTTTTGCTCCAAATCCCTCAAAGTTTCCTGGTCCACAAGGCTGGCTCATGTGGAGGTTTCTTTTTGCCTGGCCCTCAGGCAAGCTTGAGAAGACTCCTTTCTACTTTTTCTCTAAGTCTCTCATCCCCTTGGGAAGGTCAGGAAGGGTCAGGTCAGAATTACATGGACCCCTGGCTGGCGTGGCGTGGTGGGTGGATTCCCTGGTCCGGGCATATGCCTGGGCTGTGGGCCAGGTCCACAGCTGGGGGTGTGCAAGAGGCAACTGATCTATGTTTCTCTCATGCATGGATGTTTCTCTCCCTCCCTTCCCCTCTCTGAAAATAAAAAAAATAAAACCTTAAAAAAATGAAAGAAATATCAAATAAATAAAGTATTTAATAAATAAAAAGAGTGGCCATTACCACAAGAGAGGCAACAATTTGTGGATTTGGTCTTTGCAGAGTCTCAGATGGTTGGTTACAGGGACTGGGGATCCATCACATGGTCAACGGGGAGAAAATGAACGGGCCGAAGGGAGTAGAATGCTCCCTAACACTGCAAAAATGGATATAGTAGGCATTAGACTGTGAGAGCAAGAGAGAGAAGCAGGTTCTGTTTGGAAAGCGGGGAGTCGGAACTTAAAATTTCAGGTGGACCAGTTGTGTGAGCTTGGCGGTGCATGGCTGAGGTGACAGGGGCTGGGTAAAGGTCATGGAAATGGGTCTGTCAAGGAACTGGAAGCCAGGTTGGGGCAGAGGAAGTTCAAGTCTCCGGGAATCCTGCGAATCTTTGTGAGTCACGTGACATCTCCTTCTTGATTGGCTGACTGTGAAGCATAGTCGAGAAGATGGCGGCTCCGCGCAAACCTCATTCAAGTAGGTCTGTACACACGGTTGCATTCAGTGTGCAGGATGGCGGTGAGGAGCGCGGGGAAATCAGACCCTTTTTCCTGTCTGGACAAAGACACAGGCGAAGGGGAGAGGCTGAGTGGTGAGCAGAGGCTGGTTCCATCTCTGCACCAACAGCAGAGTAGAGACAGGGTTGGATTCCCAGAAGCAGGGCACAGCTCCGGTCACTAACTTGTTCTGTGCCTAGTTTCCTAAAACGTGTCAAAGGGAGCAGGTTAGAGCTGTGGCGCTCCTCTAAGTTCTGGGACTCGAGGAGGACCGAAGGCAGTGCAAAAATGACAGAGAGGGTGGCAGGGCCAGAATCATAGGGCCTGCCCCGGCAAGACCAGCTGGTAGCGTCGCGCGTATCCATGGCGACGAGCCGCGTGGCCCGGGGTGGGCGGAGCTTAGGACGGGAGGGGGCATCTCTGTGACGCCAGGGGCTGGGCCTAAATGGCGAAACCCGAGAGGCTCACCGGGGGGTTTGAACTGGCCAATGGGCGAGCTCCCGACCGTGTGTCGGAGAAGGAGGCGGAAGCGGGGAGGAGCCGCCGCTGGAGCAGGACTACATCCGCCGCGGCGTCTCCATGGCACGACCCTGGCCGCCGATTTCAACGACTTCATAAGGAGGCGTTTCTGGGCTCAGCCGTGTCGCTCCTGGTGAGAGGCCGCCGGCAGGCGGGACCCAGGGCGCTCCGGGGCGCCCCGCGGCCGCCTCCGGGGCCGGTCCCCATGGGCGGGGTGGTCCTCGCCGTTTGCCGCCGCCCCTGTCCCCTCCGGGTCGCCCCCGGCCCGCAGTGCTCTAGTGCGCTAGTCCTGCTCCCGTCAGAATCTGGACCCCCGCCCCGCCCACCGGCGCGGGCCGTCTCCTCCCGCTAACTGGTCAGCCGGCCGCCTCCCTCCTCACCTGGCGACCGGCGGGGCTCGGCTCGCCCCTCTGCTGCCCTCCGGCAGGGCTTCGCCCCTCTCTCTATGGGCTTAAACTAGTCCCCAGCTCCCCGCCGGTGGGTAGTCGTCCCTTTTCTCCGCCAACGGAGATGGCCCCCCGCCCTCTTGCTTGCCTGTGGGCGTCGCCTGGTCCGCCCTTCCCTCTCCCGGGGCCTCATCAAGACAGTTATTTGCCCGATCCTCGTACGCAGCGCTGTCCCCTGTCCCCTGGGGACTGCCTCCGGGTCCCCGACCCCGCTGGAGCGGATTCACCCGTCGGAGGTCCGCTCCAGCTTGGAGACTAGATCCCAGCGGCCGCTGCTGCGACCGGGAGGATTCTCCCTCCTCCATCGGGGGTACCCACTGGTGGCTGAGCGCCCCTTTCCCCCGGTTGCTTCCGCTTTCCTTCCTTCAAATACTATTGGTCCTCATGGAGAGTCGATTCAGGCGGGAACGCCCCTTCTCCTAGGAGACAGTTGCCCTGGCCCCGCCAGGACAAGCCCCCACAACCCCCGCACCCTGCGCCGGTTTTGGCCCTTTCGGGCCCACTTGGGGCCTAGTGGTTCTCTCCCGCCCTCCACGCACGTCAGCTAGCACCTCAGGTTTTCCACTTGGTGGCCCCCCACCCTTCCTCCCGGGGCTGGGCATGGTGGTCCTGTTCTCCCTGGAGAAGGGAGCTCCCACTGCGCCCCTCGCCCACTTACCAGCGCCCCCCCGCCCCCCCCCAGGTCGCTCAGCCTCTCCTCTCTCCCCCCACTTTGGCAGGACAGTTGCTGTGCGACTTGGACAGTAGAGAGGAGCGCCTCCCAAGTTTTCATCCAACTGCTACCCCCAAAGCTTCCACCCTCCTCCCCTCAGAGAGGACGTTTGATGCCGGGCCCCTGAGAGTCTCATTGACAAGCCCCTCTGGGTCCCCCTGAACAGAGCCCACCTTTGCGGCTTTGATGCCTAGTCATGTCTGCCTCATCCTCAGGCGGCTCCCCCAGGTACTGCCAGTGGGGGGGCACCTCCGCCGGAGGGCAGGGAAAGGTGGTCAGGGGCCCCCCGGGCCAGGCTTGCTGGAGGCTTCTCTTTTCAGCTTCTCTGTGCAGTGTATTGAAATTCTGCACCAAAATACTTGGAAATCATTTTTAAAGGGTAGGAGGGAAAAAAATGTGTGCGCCCGGTCCCAGCTCTGCTCCCCTGCCTCCCTTTCTCCCTCTCTTTCCCCGTTGTCCCAGTTGTCCCAGTTCCTGGTAGCAAATTGGGTCACTGTTGTTGTCTCCATGGAGTGCAAGGCTCAGATCCTTTTGAAAGGAGACCAGGCTTAAACAAAGGACACCGATGTAGGAGATGGATGTGGCAGTTAGCAAGGTGTTGCTGGAAACCAAGAGGTTTGAGGGCAAGTCCACTGGGGGGAAGAGGTCGCCCAGATCTGGCTTCGAGTGAGCAGAGATGTTCTAAGTGATGAGGGGGAAAAAAAAGAAAAAGAAAGAAAGAAAAAGAAAAGAAACCTGCTCAGATTTGGTGGTATTCCTCAGCTAAAGGGTTAGTAGGGCTCAGTAAATATTTTTTCTTGTTTATCAGGGTGTGCTATAAGACAGCAAATGCATGCTAAAAGGCTCACGGATTTTTGTATTGCATTTTTATGTTGCATTGTTTTCCCAGATATTTGTGGGGAGGGGGAAGTCATATTTTGGGACTGTCAGAAGGCAGTGGGATGGATGAAATGAACTTTTCAAGTACCTTCCCGTCCTGGAATTCCTGGGTGTATTGCTGCCAGCTTTTGGAGATGAAATGTTTGCTACATTTGCAATACTAGTGATGGGGCTGTTTATGTATAACATAAATTACATATGGTGTTTTTATTTTTATCTTTTAAAGTATTATATTTATTTTCAGAGAGAGGGGAAGAGAGGGAGAAAGAGAGGGAGAGAAACCTCAATGTGTGGTTGCTTCTCGCGCACCCCCTACTGGGGACCTGGCTCGCAACCCAGGCATGTGCCCTGACCGGGAATCGAACTGGCAACCCTTTGGTTTGTAGACTCGCTCAATCCACTGAGCTGTACCAGCCAGGGCATAACCCTCCCTGTCTTAAGAGCTTAAGGAGTAGCAAGTGGGCTGTTTCGGGAAACACTAAATTTTCATCCTGTTAGTTGACCATTTGACTGTTAATTTTATGAGTTTGAGCCGCAGGGACTTTTGTTCCAGAGCTCATTGCCCTGTCTTCTTATGTCAGTCGTTCCCCGAGTGTCTGTCCAGAGCCGCCTCTGCGCCAGGCACTGTCCTGGGCACTTTCACCCCTGGCCAAATGAGCACCTTGGCTGCTGCTCCTGTGCTGCCTGCTTTTTGTCACCTGACAGGATGACACCTGGGCTCTTCAGCAAAAGGTCACAATCCCTGTGATGCGGTGGCAGGTTAAAAGGCCAGCCTTGGGGCCGCCCACCAGCCCTGTTTCCGTCCCACCGCGGGGCACACCATGCGTGCTTGGTGCCCCTGGAAAGGGAGCCAAGTGACCCCAGGCTGCTTCTCTTCGCTGTCACCATGTTCCCACCACGTGCAGTACCTAATTCCGGGAAATAGAAGCGCCCTAAGTGTCTGCTTGTAATCCGGTCCTTGTGCCTGGGCGCAGGTTTCCATCGTGTGGGAAGAACGGAGTAACAAGCCTCACGCAGAAAAAGGTCTTGAGGACACCCTGTGGCGTACCCAGTGTGACTGTGACGGTAGGTGACATGCCCAGGGGGCAGCCCTCTGGTCTGAAGCCCTGCCAGGAATGCTTCGGCGTCCCCCCTTCCAGGGGCTGCCTTCCCCTGCCTGAAAGCGCAGCAGCCTGATCCTTTGCTAGGTGCCTTCAGCCGTGTCCTGCTGATGGAGTGGGTTGTTTTTTTTTTTTTTTTTTTTTTTTGGCTTGTGGCAAGGCTGCCAGATGCAAGGAGGTTGTCTTAATCCTTCCAAACAAATTCCAAAACTTTTTAATAACAAAAAGAAGAAGAAGATTGGAGAGGGGGCTAAGGGCTGATGGTGGGTGAGGTGTATGTAGCTGGGATTTTGCCTTGCTTACATATTCTTTAGAATTGCTACAACCTTCTCATCTTGGCCTTCCCTCCAGCTCTCCGTTTTCATCACCCCTTCCCTGCCCGCTGCCTGATTTATTTTGCACCCTAATTTTGTGTGTTTGCCTCGCTAACACGCATGCGCAGTGCGGATTACAGGGTAAAAGGACTCGCCTGCTTCCCAGCTGTGCCCCGCTCAGTCCGAGGAAGCGCTCTGCATTCCAGCAGGCTGGGACGGAGGTTTGGGCTCTTTCGCAGAGACCCTTCCCTCGGTTCAACCTGGATCCCTCTGGTGGCCTTCCGCTGGGGTCTCTGCAGGAGCCTGCTGAATGGCACTGCCGCCTTGGTTCCCGCCTGCATGCCAGTAGTCAGTAGCTGTCCTGCTTGCTTGGTGGCTAGGCTTTCAGTGGCCCCCAGAGGCTGCCGGCTCTGTTTTTTATGCCCAGTTTACTCATCCGCAGATCAACCTTTTTTGTGTTGTCTTCCCCGGCCTGCCAGAAGCAAACCATGAAGGACCGCTCGTCAACTCCCCCCTTACATGTTCACGTGGATGAGAACACCCCTGTCCACGTCCACATAAAAAAACTCCCGAAACCGTCAGCGACCAGCAGCCAGGTAGGAGCATGCCTGTGGGGCGAGGCGAAGGCTGCGGAGCAGGGCGATACCTTGCAGCTCAGTCCCCTCGCACCGCCAGCTCCGAAAGGTCTTCGGGTCCAGGCACCTGGTTAGACGGTAGGCAGGCCTGTCACGCAGAAACGGTGGCAGTAGTCAGGAGAGGCTCCTGTGCAGCGTCGGAGATGGATGCCATCAGCGTGACACCACCAGCAGCTGTGGGGAAGTGACCCTGGGTTTGTCCCTCTCCACAGAAATCTCATAAGCGCGGAATGAAAGGGGACACCGTGAATGTGCGGCGGAGTGTCCGGGTGAAAACCAAGGTACCTTGGATGCCCCCCGGAAAATCATCCACCCGGCATGTGGGATGCAAGTGGGAGGTAGGCTCACTCTCGTTCGGGCTCCTCTTCTCAGCCTGCTCGGGGTCGGTGGAGCGGGCCTCAGACTCGGTCTGACTCAGGGTCGGCAGTAGCTGTTAGAGACGCCCCCGTGGGGCCCGGTTACCCAGAGCCTTGCTGGGCCCTGACCGTACGTGAGTCGTCTTTTGAGTCCCCGCAGCACTGCGGTGCGGTGGGTCCCGCTCTGCTGACGTGTGGACGAGGAAACCAAGGCCCGGAGAGGTGAAGGCTCACAGAGAAAGTAGCAGAGCTGGAGTTAGGACTGAAGGGAGGGTCTCAGTCAAGATTCTGTACTTTTTTAAAAATTGATTTTTAGAGAGAGAGAGAGAGAGCACGCGTGCGATTTGTCATTTCAAATATTCGAGTGTTCATTTGTTGATTCTTTTATTTTTTTTTATTTTTTTTTAAAGATTTTTTTTTTTTTCCTTTTAGATTTTATTTATTTATATTTAGAGAGGAAGGGAAGGAGAGAGGGAGAGAAACATCAATGTGCGGTTGCCTCTTGTATGTCCCCTGCCGAGAACTGGCCTGGCAACCCAAGCATGTGCCCTGACTGGGAATCGAACCGCGATCCTTCGGTTCGCAGGCCCGCGCTCAATCCACTGAGCTACACCAGCCAGGGCCATTTGTTGGTTCTTTTACGTGCCCTGACTGAGGATCACACCTGCCACCTTGGCGTGTCGGGACGACGCTCTCACCGACGGAGCCACCCGGCCAGGGCACTCTCGACCTCTCTACTTTGCACGTGAGGGGCCGCGTGTCCTTCCCCGTGTAACTGTAATAGTATCCGAAGCGTAACTAAGTACGCACGGGCACCAGAAAGTACGCCTCCAGGAAAGAAGCGCCTCCTCTCAGGCGGTCACCCTAAGACCTAGTAGTGCACATCCCTCAAAAGCCATCAAAGCCACTTTCGGGACAATCTCCTGGGGCACAGCTGCCTTCAGATTTGGTTGTTGAGATCCCAAGAGAACTGTCGTCTTTCTTTTAGCCACACCTCAGCGTGTTTTGCCCGTGCCCTCATCCCTGTGGCACTTCATGCTGCGTGTGTGTACCGAGGCCCGTGCCAGGCCCCGCTGGGCCCTGGGGTTAGCCGGCAGCGGGGCAGGCGCGCCCGCCTTCTGCTCACGTTCCAGTCGATCGCAGTGGGAAAACTCGGGGAGGGGGCAGGGCCTTTCGGTCACGTTTCAGGCAAAGGCCTCATTAATGGGACAGATACAGGACTTGAGGCGACTTTAAAATGATGATGCCTGCTCGGTTTGGAAAGATTCGTCTTTTCCTGATAGCTTATTACTTTAAAAATTAGAAATAAAAGTAATTACTGTAAAGTTTATAATCATACTCATGGTTTTGCCATCCTGATTTACCAGTTTTTCTCCAAGAGATGAAGGGAGTGTGGGGTGTTCTAGGGAGTAAATGAAATGCGTTCTAACTAGTGTGTTTGTGTGTAAAATGCAGGAGAGATTGGAATTCACACGGTATCATTTTTTTTTTGTTCTGAGGATCCCACTAATAATCAGTGAAATGTAAATGAAAAACTCCATTTTAAAAACAAAAAGCTATCATTTATTGAGTGGGAAAACAGCTGAAAAGGTTACAGATGTCTCGTATGGCCAAGCCTACAGGGTATCAGTGAATCTTTTTGGACAGCTTGTGGGAAGGTCCTGGAAACGACTCAGTTGTTCTGGAGGCAGCTGGGCAGCATCCATCTGAACGTCGATTCTATAATTTCACCCTTAGGAATTTATCCTAAGAAGTCATGGAAAGTAGGGATCTGTGTATAAAGATGTTTGCTATAGCATTGTTTATAGTAGAGAAAAATTGGAAGCAAGCTAAATATCAATCAGGAGGGCACTGGTTAAATTATGATACATTCATACAATGGAATGCCATGCCAATGTGACAGAGATCGGGGTAGTGTTGTACAGGATAATGAGTCACAGAGTCACACGGTGTGGAGAGTTCGGCCCAGCTGGTGCAGAAAAGGGCACCTGTGTGTCCTGTCCCTGTGTTGTGGAGACGTTTGTATGTATTGAACGCTTTCTGGGAGATTACACAGGAAGGTTAAGCAGTGATTACCCCTGGAGTGTGGGAGCCTCTAATGGTTTATTATTTTTTTATGGCCTGCTTGAATTTCTTTATAACAAGCATACCATATTTTATAAGCTTAAAATGCTTTTCAAAAAAATAGGAAGACGTGGCAGTTTTCAAAGTGAATGTCCAAGTTATGCCGCTGTAGGAATTGACTACCTGTTGATATGGGCTGCTAGGAATTACGGTCTCCTCTGGAAAGCTCAGTGTCCCTTCCAGTCCTGGGGCCGTGGAGTCCAGAAATAGAGGGGCCCAGAGCGGTGACTTGTATCTTGTCATCTCTCAAAGAGTAGCTGTCTTTCACGTGGTTCGGGCCAGCCCTTTGGGACTTCCCAGGGGCCTTCCGTGTGTCTGGGACACCGCAGCCTGGCCCTTTCCATTTCTGACAAGAGAGAACAGACCCTAGGAGGAAGTTTTGGTGGAGCGGAACACGGGCCCCAGAGGCTGCTGCGTGCAGGAGGAGATTCTAGTTGGATTTTAATTTTTTTAAAGGCACATTAAAGTGTTTTTTAAAATTTTTTTATTTATTGATTTTAGAGAGAGTTGGGAGGGACAGAAAGAGAGAGAGAAAAATATCAATTTGTTATTCTACTTATCTATGGATTTACTGGTTGATTCCTGTATGTACCCTGACCAGGGATCGAACTTATAACCTGAGCACCTGGCCAGGGCTAGTTTGATTTTTAAAAACCCCTTCTGGTACATAAGATTAGCTTTCGGGGAAGGAAGGTCTGGGTTTTTTCTCTGTTATTAAAGTGACCTATTTTTTATTATGGAAAGTTGAAAATACAGACAAGTAGAAAATTACCCATAATTCTCCTGCTCTAATCTGGTTCTTAGTAAGTTGTAAAAACTTTTTGTTGAAAAGTACGGGAAGTACACATTAGAAGTGTGTTACTTGATGACTTCTTAGAAAACATCTGTGTGGCCATTGCCCAGCTCACGAAACATCACCAGCTGCCCCAGAACCCCACTCTGCTCCTGTTTTTGTTGCCGTGTCTCCCAAGAATAATTCGTTAGTTTTGAATAATACAAAGTGAATATTTTAGTACTTTTATTCTCACTTTTCCCTGTGCAGTTTTTTTCTTCGTTTTCTTTTTTTATTCTGATTATAATGACGCTGTCTGTATATTTTCCTATTATCCTTTTCTTAAAAATTAAAAATGACTTTTTTCTTATAAAAACTATGCATAGTCATTGTTGGCACATTAGAAAATCTTGCCCTCACTAGTGTGACTGGTTGGGCATCGTCTTGCAAACCGAAAGGTTGCCAGTTCGATTCCTGGTCAGGGAACATGCCTGGGTGCTGGGCCAGGTCCCTGGTAGGGGGCGTGTGAGAGGCAACCAGTGGATGTTTCTCACGCACATCAATGCTTCTCTCCCTCTCTTTCTCCCTCCCTTCCTCTCTCTCTAAAAATAAAGAAATAAAATCTTTAAGAAAAAAAGAAGGAAATCCAAATTAAGGAAGAAACTAAAACACAGCTGTGACCCTACCAACCTGGGAAGACTCACGTCACTTGCAAGTCCTCCTGATCTTTTCTAATGAACAGACTCATTTTTTACTTTTGTAGCAGTGGGATCATATTTTCATTGTCACACAACATCCTTCTTTTAAAACATACTTTGACTATGTTTGCTCTGCATGCTGTTTTTTAAGGCAGTGTTCCATTGTGTGCACGGTTATACTGTTACATATTGAACCAATGCTATTTTGTCGTACATTTATCTGTATCCTTGCCTTGAATGTAAATGTTGGTTCATGTTCTCGATCAATTCCAAAGGCACATGCATTTTTTGAATCGTACCCTGAGACCATTTCCTTTTATTCCTGATAGCCGTCATTTTGCCCTGGAAGTTGAGACGGTCAGCTGACGTCGGCTCAAGAGGAGTAAAATAACTATATAAATAATGAGAAATAGTAACTACTTAGTACATCAGAATAAATGTATAGAATGAGTCAAGTTCAGTTTCTCGAAAACCCATGGAAATCTTAGATCCCCAGATTACAATATTCTTTCTGAAGTCTTTTTTTTTTAAATGTATATTTTTAAGGATTTTGTTTCTTTATTCTTAGAGAGGGAGAGAGGGAGGGAGAGAAACATCAGTGTGTGGTTGCCTCTCGTGCCCCCAACTGGGGATCTGACCCACAACCCAGGTACGTGCCCTGCCTGGGAATCAAACTGGTGACCCTTTGGGTCGCAGGCCAGTGCTTAATCCACTGAGCCACACTAGCCAGGGCATGAAGTCTTTTTTTTTTCTTTGAATTTTTATTTGTTGATTTGAGAGAGAGAAACGCTGATTTGTTGTTCCACTTGTTTATGCGTTCACTGGTTGATGCTTGCTCCTCCTTGACTGGGGATTGAACCTGCGACCGTGACGTGTGGTGGTGACACTCTGACCAGCCGAGCCGCCTGGCCAGGGCTCTTTCTGAAGTCTTCCAAGCAAAGTATTATACAGCTTTGCATGAACTTTTCTGAGGAGCACATGCATTTTTGTAAAAAAAAAAAAAAAAAAATTGTATGTTGATATATTGAAATATTTTTCAGACATCATACCACACTAAATTATTCAGTGTGCATTTCTAATAACAATTTTCTACATAACCAAAATAACAACGATTACTCCTTAGAAATCTTTATTTCTAAATACCATACATCATCTGGAACATGTTCAAATTTCTTCGCTTGTCCTTAAAATACCTTTTATAGGAGATCTGCTACCTTCGCAACTGTCCGCTGTTCGGCATTCGTGTGCATTTAAAACACTTCGACATCTTTCACTCCTACCCTAGGCATACGGAAACGTCTCTTGCCCCAAGCTTTTCCCCACTTTGGGAATTGCTATTTTTGCCATTTTTGTTATATCCTTTACTTCGAACCTCATTGCTGTGTTAGAAAATCTTTGAAAACGCTTCAACAAGGGTAGGGGACGTTCCCTCGAAAGCGCAGAAGGCTCGCGTCCCCGGGGTTGGCCCTGTAGCAGTTTGGGTTCTTCCTGCCTCCAGTGGACGGGCAGGCGTGGCGGAGCCGCTGGCTGGGGTTTTTTTTTTGTTTTTTGTTTTTTTTGTTTTTTTTTGCCTTATGAGTGCCTGTGTTCTCCCTCCTCCACGTCAGAATCCACCTCACTGCCTGGAGATCACGCCCCCATCGTCAGAAAAGCTGGTCTCAGTGATGCGGTTAAGTGACCTCTCTACAGAAGATGACAACTCAGGTCATTGCAAAATGAACCGTTATGACAAGAAGATTGACAGTCTTATGAACGCGGTCGGTTGTCTCAAATCAGAGGTGAGGGTGTAGGCGGCTGAGGCAGCGAGCGCCCTGAGGATTGTGGGGCTGCCCAGGTGCAGCACTGGGGGGCCCTTCCTTCTGGCTGCCTCCCCGCAGGCCCCCCGCCCCTCTTAGCAGGCTTCCCAGGACCTTGGATGCCCCTGGGGAGGTAGTGGGGCAACCTGTCCCTCTGCATTGAACTCTTAGCCCATGCCTGGCCCTGACCTTGCCCGGTGCTCTGTATGAACGGCCTGTTTTAATTTTTTACAACAATAGATGAACCTGGTGGTATTACTGTCCTCGTTTTTGGAAATGATGTGACTGGGACTGTGGGACCTCTGTTTTCTACTTTCCACAAAAGATTTTTTGAAAAACAAAGTCCCATAGAGGTGAAGGAAGCTGTCTTCAGTTGCTGGACTGCGTCTGTGGGTGGGATATGGCAATGGGATCAGGAATAGCCTGGAAGACCACAGCCCCAACTAGGAGGTTGGCGTTGCCGGCCTGAAATCCAGGTCCTGCCGGCAAATGCAGGTCCTGCCCACTAAGTGGCCTGTGTCTTTAACCCTCCACCCCGCACTTGGGGCCCACAGCCCCTCCTAGGAACCTGGGACTGGCTGCCTGGCAACAGCCCCCACTTCTGCTGTAGCCCACAGCGCAGGGGCCATATTGTCCCATCTCTCCTCCAGCTGAACGATGAGTTTGTGCCCTGGCTCAGTCCCCAGCCAGGAAGCCACTCAGGCTCTCTGCCCTCGGTTTCCTCAATAACGAGGAAATGAGAGGACTAGTACCTGTCCAGGGTCTTTGGGACAATTCACTAAGATTGTACCCAGAAGCACCGAGTGCTTGCACAACTCCCACTTGGAGGTGCCCTGAATTTGGCCCAAAGCAAAGGGCCTAGCAGTGTGGCAGAGACGATGGGCCGCCCCTCAGTGGCTCCTGCCTGCGTGCCCCCGCGCAGGTCAAGATGCAGAAGGACGAGCGCCAGATGGCCAAAAGGTTCCTGGAGGAGCGGAAGGAGGAGCTGGAGGAGGTGGCCCAGGAGCTGGCTGAGACCGAGCACGAGAACAACGTGCTGAGGCACAACATCGAACGCATCAAGGAGGAGAAGGACTACACCATGTAAGTCGGCACCCCCTGGAGGTCAGTCCCTCCTCAGTTACCCGATCACGGTGCGAGGGAACAGGGATCCCCCACAGTGTGTGCGTGCGAGTATGGGGGGGGTGGGGGGTGGTCAGGGGAGCTTCTCTGGAAAAAAAGGGGAGTGTAAAAAAAGGCGACGTGTAAGGGGAGTCCTGCAGATGGTTAGGCAGGTGGGTGCTGGGGCACATTTTGTGTCAAGGCCCCAAGATGGGAGGATTCTGCGACTGAGAAGCGGAAAGCAGGCCAGAGTGAGGGGGGAGGGTGGGCAGAGGGGAAGGGGTGCCACAGAGTTTGGCAAGGGCCGGTTCATGGCAGCCACTTTGAGGAGTTTGCATGGAGGGCAGCTGGGAGCCACGGAAGGGCTTTCAAAGCAGGGAGTGGTGTGAGCAGACTGGCTCCAGCTGGGGAGTGGGAGGGAGGGCTCCAGAGCCGATGTGGAGCTGGTCAGGAGGTCATGGCCCAGGGCAGAGGTGATGCTCGTGGCCGAGACAGAAGCAGGACTGTGGGTGATACAATGTGACCTGGTATGGGAGTCCTGCTCTGGTGCCCATAGGTCTCTCTAGAAGACCACGTGGGCAAGAGGGCCTGCCCTTTCCCCTCCCCCACTGTCCCCTGACCAGGAGATAAGCCTCACAGGGCATTGTGAGGCGGGCCTCAGGGCCTCAGAGCTCCAGGTGGGCAGGGGCCTGGGCGGGCTCAAAGAGCCCTATTCTTTCCGGCCCCAGGCTTCAGAAGAAACACCTCCAGCAGGAGAAGGAGTGCCTCATGTCCAAGCTGGTAGAGGCTGAAATGGATGGGGCTGCCGCTGCCAAGCAAGTCATGGCCTTGAAGGACACCATCGGAAAGCTGAAGACGGTGGGTGGCAGGCAGGCCAACCTAGCTCTGGGACTGGGCCCAGAGAGGAGGCAGTCACAAGCTGGGGTAGGGGCTTTGCGCAGTCATTGGGCTGACTTTATGACATCTCCAGGCCGGGGGGAGGGCACATTGAACTCCTCAGCCCCACCCCCCATTCTCACACCCGAGGCCTGACCCTCAAGGATGACCTCTGGTGGCCAGGGCCTCTAAGGGGAGACCTCATCATGGGTCTCCTGGGATCACTCAACTGTCCGATTCCTGCAAGTACAGTATCAGCCACCAGGTATTGCCTGTCCTCCTGTGCTTCCTCCAGGAAGCCTGCCCTGGCTGCACTGTCCCACAGCGAGCTCCTAAACTCCCTTCCCCACTTACCGCTGTCAGCAGGCTCAGATCCTGGCCGTCCTTCCGGGTCCACCACCTCCAGGGACCCTGCCCTCACCACCCTGGCCCTGTACGCAGCCCAGCTGTTCTTGCCTGGGCTTCCTGGTCCCAGCCCCTCTTAAGTCCCCCACGTGGCCTGTCTCTGCTGTCCCCTCCCTTCTCCCCCGCCCCATGTGTGACTGCTTGCTGCCCTCCAGGAGAAACAAATGACCTGCTCAGACATCAACACCCTGACGAGGCAGAAGGAACTTCTCCTGCAGAAGCTGAGCACGTTTGAGGAGACCAACCGCACCCTCCGAGACCTGCTGAGAGAGCAGCACTCCAAAGAGGTGGGCTCCTGGCTCCGGCCCTCGCGTGCACTCCGCCGCGCCGGGCTCCACCCCGCCCCTCAGCGGCGCGTGCCCATCCTCTCTGAGCCTCAGTCTCCTCCTCTGGAAGAGCGACGTGTCGTGGGCGCCTGACCAGAGCAGGCCATGGGAAGCTTTGACACAGTCATTCACTTAAAGTGCTGGCGCCCGGTAGATGTGGAAGCTGGACCTGGTGGCTCAGGAGGGACCTTCAGAGTCAGGGGAAGGGCAGCGGGGAGTCAGGCCGGCGGGTGGTTCAGCCTGTTCCAGGGCTCCTGCGGCAAGACAGGGAGGGCACCAGACCTGAGGGCGCAACGCCTCACCGCAGGACTAACGGCTGGCACACGTGAATTGTGTGGTGTCACTTCATTGCTTAAAAGAGGGCCTCTGAGATACATTTTATGTTAGCACGTAATTGCGGAAGGACCGGCAGTGCTACGAGCTGTCTTTGTCTTCATTCACGTGAATGGGATACCAAGAATCTCAGAATCCTGTGCTGATGAAATGATGACCTTTTTTTGGTTTAGTTTTTTTTTTTTTTGGTCCTAACATTGGCAACTTCTCTTGTTTTTATTTTTAAAAATTAATATTTCAAATGAGTAGTATAACGTGGTGTACCCACTGTCCAGCTTTCTGGAGAAAACCTCCTCCCCAGAGTTCAACCTCTCTCCTACGTCCTCTTTCGTGATGACTCCTCGTCTCCCTCCCCTCGGAGGGGACCTTGATCTTGAATCTGATACTTTCATCGCTTTCCGTAAGTGTGTATCCCTAAGCAACATGTAGTGTTGTTGAGCAGGTTTTCAAACTTTACATAAGTGGCATTATTCCACATATACTCTATTGAGTTTGCTTTTTTTCACTTACTATTTATATGAGATGTGTCTGGTTTTGGTTTTGTTTTTTGTTTTTTTTTTTCAATTTTTTAACTTTAAAATTTTTTTAATTGCATTTTTTTCCATTACCATTTTATCCCCCCACCTTCTTCTATCTCCTCCCATACCCCCTCCTCCTATGATTCATCCATTTTTATCCTTGTGGCCTAAGGTAATTCATTCCCACCGCTTTCTCCCATTTCGTGACAATACCACCATTCATACATCCATTCCTCTGTCGATGGAGACCTAGTTTCTTTCGCTTGTTTGCGATTTATGAGTACTGTTACTCTGAGCACTTGTGAGCGCTAGCCTGGTGGGCTTGAGGGTTTCTGGAACCTATTCGTGTGGATTTTACTAGTTATTAGGGAAATTACTCTCTTAAAATTATAATAACTTTTATTTCTAACTCAGTGTTTTCAGGCGGGTGCTTTGTACCTCTCTGATTTGGGGTGGCTGAAACGCCCTGCAGAAAGCTCCCTCTCGGTGTCAGCCCTAAGGAGGCCCTTCGGACGTGCCCGGCCATGCCTACTGCAGCTACAAAACCTGGGCCGAACCTTACTGCCCAGAGGTTGGGGGAGGGCTGAGAAGTACAGTGACCTGTTAGAGACAGGAAGCAGGCGATCGGTGGCTGGGAGAGGCGGAGAGTGCAGGCTGCCTCCTCGGCAGGTGTGGGGGTGCCTTTTGGGGTGATGGAAACGTGCTGGGACTAGGGCGTTGTGAGGGTTGCACAATACTGTCAATGTACGAAAGGCCACAGGATTTTACACTTCACAGTTAAAAGGCAACGTTTGTGTTAGAAATATTTTACCATAATTTAAAAAAACTAGTCGTGAAATGTACCCAAAACAGTTGAATTGTACAGTTGAAATGGGCGACTTATATGGTATCTGAATTTATATCTCAGTAGAAATATGTTTTTAAAAATTAAGTTGCAGCACAAAAATATAGTGTGATAACATTTTGGTAAAAATAAATGTGAATCCCTTTCTACCCCCCCAAAAGATACTATTTCTTTCTTTTCTTTTCTTTTTTAAGATTTTATTTACTTATTTTTAGAGAGAGGGGAAAGGAGGGAGAAAGGGAAGGAGAGAAACATCAATGTGTGGTTGCCTTTCATGCACCTCCCACTGGGGACCTGGCCCGCAACCCAGGCATGTGCCCTGACTGGGAATCGAACCCGTGACCCTTTGGTTCTCAGGCCTATGCTCAATCATCTGAGTCCCCCCAGCCACGCAAGATACTATTTCTCCACGTGTCGCTCTGTATAAGTGCATGGAGGAAGAATAGGCGGGACGGGCCCCAAGCTAATAAGAGTAGAATCAGGCTGAGGGGGGCTTTAGCTTTATCTATGTTCACGAAATATTTTTATAATGAGAATGTAATTTTTTTTATTTCATAATTGGAAGTGTAATTTTGGAAGAGGAGAAGACTCGATAGGCTGTAGCCACCTGGGTTTATCGCCTAATGACTTGGCTTTCCCCTTGCCTTCCCTGGAAGGATTCCGGCAGGATGATGGAGCAACAGGGAGCCCTTCTGAAACGGCTGGCGGAGGCGGACTCTGAGAAAGCGGTACGTCAGGCGCCCCTGCCTGCTCCCGTGGGGCACCTCGAGAAAGCCGCGGGTGCTGAATGGAGGCAGGAGGGCTGCACACCCGCTCAGCCATTCCTCTGGGTCTTAGTTTCATGATCTATAACATGGGCTGATGTCCCCTGTCCTACCTGCTCCACTGGGCTCGTCTAGTCGATCGATTGAGAGCTTGAGCCACCAAGCTGTACATCACCCTGAGAGATGGTGATGAGGACGATGGATTTACAAATCACCGTCTGTCACCCAAATTTCCATATTTGTATTGTGGATCAAAATCCATCTAAAGGTAAAGACTTTGACTCAACGATTCCAATTCTAGGAATGCCTCCCAAGACAGCATGTTCCAAAATCTACTCCATGGAACCCTAAGTGCCTCAAGATGTTAATGGGTGTAGATAGAAAAGGGAGGAGTGGTCCATGGCCAAATGTGGGAGACTACTGGCTGGCCTGAACACACAGTCCAGCAGGCTCCTTAACCCCAGGACCCCTTGCGCCTTTGGTGCGTTAGCACCCAGCATGCTTCCCAGGGCTTGGCCCTCGGCCCTCAGTGCCTCGATGCCCGTCTCTGTGCGAACTTCAGCGGTCGCGGTGGCGATGTGTAGCCCTGCACTCGCATCGCAGCCTGGGGGCCTTGTCACACTGCGACACACCAGTACCTGGGAACGTGATGCTGCGGTTTCAAAGTCCGTGGGGGATTTAATCACAAATGTGGCAGATGTGGGGATGCAGATTACGGAGGAAAATAAACACATGTCTTCCTGCTGTGTGTTGTCTCTGGGTTGGGGGTTGGGGGGGGGGTTCTTTGGCATATTTTTGTGTGTTTTTCAGTGTTTTCCACCATTAACGTTACCTTATTTTATTTGTTATTTTTATCTTATGTCATTGTGTGAGATTACCTCTCGCACGCCCTGAACCAGGGACCTGGCCTGCAACCCAGGCATGTGCCCTGACTGGGAATTTAACTGGCGACCTTTTGGTTCCTAGGCCAGCATTCCATCCACTGGGTCACACCAGCCAGGGTGAAGTTACCTTATTTTATTTTCTTTAAATTTTTAAAAAAGATTTTGTTCATTTATTTTTAGAGAGAGGGGAAGGAAGGGAGAAAGAGAAGGAGAGAAACATCAATGTGTGGTTGCCTTTTGTGCGCCCCCTACTGGAGACCTGGCTCAAAATCCAGGCATGTGCCCTGACTGGGAATCGAACTGGCCACCCTTTGGTTCACAGGCCGGTACCCAATTCATTGAGCGACACCAGCCAGGGCATCTTATTTTAAATTGCAAAATAAATACGTGTTTATTGTCTTTAACATTTAATTAAGATGTTAGTTGGTTCCCACCAGGAAAAACTCTGTGACATGGGCCAATGTATTTGGCACCTTGGGCACCAGTGGCCAGACCCTCACAGGAGTGTCTCTCCTTTCTGGGCTGGGATTCCTAGCTTCTCCCAAGGATCTCATGAAGGTGTGTGTTCTCTGCAGCGGCTGCTGTTACTCCTGCAAGATAAGGACAAGGAGTTGGAAGAGCTCCTCCAGGAAATACAGTGTGAGAAGGTACCATCCCCAGCAGTTGCTCCTCCTTATGGGCCGGTAGAGCTCCGCAGGTGGAGTGCACTCTGGAGTTGGAGACCTGGATTCAAGTTCTGGCTCTGTTGTTTTCTCCATCTCTCTAAAGGCTCAGGCAAAGACAGCATCCGAGCTCTCTAAGTCCATGGAGACCATGCGTGGGCATTTGCAGGCACAGCTTCGGTGCAAAGAGGCAGAGAACAGTCGCCTGTGCATGCAGATCAAGGTACCTGCTGGCCCCATGGGTGGGGAAGGTGGGGGAAGGGACCTGCAATCCAAGGGTGGTGGCCTGGCCAAGGCTGTCGCACTCAGTAAGGCTTTGCCCAGGAGGATTGTGGGGCAGCTGCTGCCAAAGCACTTGTGCCTCG
This sequence comes from Glossophaga mutica, assembly GCA_039655065.1. NCBI lineage: Eukaryota > Metazoa > Chordata > Mammalia > Chiroptera > Phyllostomidae > Glossophaga > Glossophaga mutica. The sequence goes on from CM077305.1 coordinate 213,562,312, forward strand.
GAGAGACTCTGGGACACTGGCAAGATGGACCCGGAGGTCTTGGGCACCCATCCCAGCAGTGAATGGGCTGGGTTTCATGGCCCTGAGCCCGTGAGTTTGTCCCTTAGGCCCGTTCTCCTACGGACCCATGGGGAGGAGGGACGGTCTCAAATGCTGATTGTGTCTGTAAGCCAGGGACCCTCTGAAGTCAGCCCTGCTGAGTGACAGGGGTATAACAGGGGAGTTCTCATGTGAAGACCCGATGGGTTTAGCGACCCTCCCCGGAGAGGGCTGTGGAGAGCTTTGGAAGGGCCCGCATCTCGAGTCTGTGTTCGGGGAGCCCCCACCCCCGACAGTTTATGACCTGTTCTTTCTCCCTCTCCCCCTTTCCCTCTCTGCACTGGTCCCCTTTTCTCCCTCTCCCCCTTGACTCTGCCTTGCCTGCCCCTGGCCTTTCTTGTCTCTCTCCCTCACCCCGCCCTCCTCCCCCCACCTGCCCCCTGGCTCCCTGCGCCCAGAACCTGGAGCGCACTGGGAACCAACACAAGGCGGAAGTGGAAGCCATCATGGAGCAGCTGAAGGAACTGAAGCAGAAGGGAGACCGAGACAAAGAGTCCTTGAAGAAGGCCATCCGAGCCCAGAAGGAACGAGCCGAGAAGAGCGAGGAGTACGCCGAGCAGCTGCACGTGCAACTTGCTGACAAGGTAGCAGCCTCGCCTGAGGCGGGCCGCTCCACCGGGGTCGGGGGGTGGGGCCGGTGGGTGGGTAGCGGATGGACGGCTGAGTGCAGGTGGTTTGGGTGGGCGGAGGTGGAGAATCCGGATACAGGGGGCCGGGGGGTTCGTGGAGGGAAAACGGCGGTGGGGCGGGTGAAGGAGCTGGTGAGACGGATGGCTGGGGAGGGGTGGGATGAAATGGGGGAGGGGCGATCGTGGGGTTGGGTGGGTGCCTGGAGATGACCGGAGGGTCGTAGGACAATTCATCAGTACTGCAGGTAGGAATGACGGGTGTGTAAGGAAGGGTGTGCGAAGGGTGCGTGTGATCGCTGGGGACCTAGAAGCAGCCCCCGGCCCCCCGCTGCCGCTCTCGGCCCTCTCTCAGAGGGACTGCGGGGTGAGGGTTAGGGGGTCGCCCAGGGCGACCCAACAGCCTCAGCACCGACACCAGGCTGACGGGCCGTGTGGTCCCGTGTTCCCAGGATCTTTATGTCGCGGAAGCTTTATCCACTCTGGAATCATGGAGGAGCCGCTACAACCAAGTTGTGAAAGACAAGGGGGACCTCGAGCTGGAAATTATTGTCCTGAACGAGTACGTCTGTGTTAGGAGGGGGAGCTCGGGCCCGCGGAGGGAGGTGGGCACGCAGGAGGAAGGAGCCTGGTGGCCTGAGGCAGGTCACATCTCACATGGCTGCCCTGTGCTGTGATGCGGGCAGCCCTGAGGTGGGCTTTCTGGTCGGACCCCAAGCCCTGGCTCCAGCCCCCATCCCTGGGTCCCCCATCCCCAGCAGGTCTGTGGAGGGAGGGGCCGAGCTTCTCTAGTCACAGTGGCCAGGCCTGACTCCAGCTCCTGGGCCCGACCTGGGTCCTAAGCTGCACAGCACAGGACATGGGCACAGAAACACCGGTCACCTCATGCCTGTCCTTGGGGACCGGATGGCCCATAACCACTGCAGCTCTCTCTGCTGTTTGCCAACCGGTCAGTAGGTCAGAGGTATGGCCTGGGAGTGGAGGGCAAGAGTGGCCTCACTGCACACTCTGCAGTGGCCATTCAGACGTTCTCAGTGTCAGCGGTGCCCACGTGTTCACTCATTTAAACATATTTACTGAGCGCCTGCTATACACCAGGCTCTGTGCTGACCTTCAGGGTTACGGCAGTTTAAAAAAATGCATTCTCTGCTTTCATGGAGGTGACACTGAACCCAAGGAGAGGGGCTGGGGCTACAGAGTCCTGGACTCCCCAGGCCAAGGACAGGTCACAGGGGACTGCCTCAGTCTCCAGGTCACGCAGGTCGTCCCGGAGGAAACGTCTTTCTCTGTGTTCAGCTCAGTGTAGCAAACAGTGTCCTGAGAACCTGCTGTGTGCCAAGTGCGAAAACAGATAATTAAGACAGAAGGGGTGTGTGGTGCAGAAGGGAGGGGCGGGGGAGAGGTACTCTGAGGAAGGAAGCCTCAACCGGGGTCTTACAGGCGAGTAGGAGTTCGCCTGGTAAAGCAATTCGATGTGTCTGCTTGGGCCTGGTCGTCGCCCAGGAGTATTCGCTGACTGAACCGTACTTGATTGGTGCTGAGAACATACCCCTCGGAAAGGTTCTGTACTGGGTCTGCAGTCGAGGGAGAGGAGGGGCATCTGTGAGCACCTGTGCTCCCCTGAGGCTGTGGTCTCTGCTCCTGGTGATTTCCCTGCCCCTTGACTGAGCGGGGAGGGGCACCAGGCAGGTGGGCAGCCTGCTGCTGAATCGGCTCCTTTTCCCGCTGTTTCATTTACATTCTTTGCAATGCCCGCCTGAGCTGGGTGAGTGCTTGCACACGTGAACAAGCCGCTCACAGCACCTGCCCTTGCCCTTGCCCTTGCCCTTGCCCAGGAGATGTGGAGCCCCACTGTGATATGTCCCCAAGGGAGAGGGATGCCTGGGGCATGGTGTCCCTGACCACCCAGTGTGGAGTTCTGTCCTAACTCAAGACCTGATTGGCTGAGAGACCTAGGGGGCGCTGTGGGGAGCTGGGAGGTGGTCAGGTCTCTAGTCCTTGTCTTCAGGAAGTGTCTGGGCCTCATGGAAGGAGAAGGCCTTTAGAGGGAGATGAGTCTCAAAGGTTGCTATCAGAGGCGGAGTACGTGGGAATGCCACAAGCAGAGATGGCAGGACAGTGCGTGGGCTTCTCAGGGTGGAGGCTGGGGAGCAGGCAGGGGGCCATGAGGTGAGGTGGGACGTGACCTGGGGAGGAGCACTCGACCCCACTCTCCCACGAAGACCCGGGCTCCTCAGATCCTGTGTAATTGATTCTCCCTGTCTGCTTTCACTTTGTCACCTTCCAGCCGAGTGACAGATCTCGTAAACCAACAGCAAACCTTGGAGGAGAAGATGCGGGAAGACCGGGACAGCCTGGTGGAGAGACTACACCGGCAGACCGCCGAGTATTCCGCATTCAAACTGGAGAACGAGAGGCTGAAGGTCCGTAGTGAGAGCCGGGGCCAGGACACGTGGGGGTCGGCAAAGGGGCCGGTGGCTGGGCCCCAGCGATGACCGTGAGGGTCCTCAGAGGGCCTGGCGGGAACAGCATGATTAAGAAGGTCTGGAGTCAGGAAGGCCCGGATTCGAGTCCTTCCTCTGCCCCTTACCAGCTGCAGGACCGGGGTGAGACCTCTCACCCTTTGCTGCCGCGGTTTCCGTAGCGAGAGGAAACGAGGCCCTGGTGAGACTGGCGATGCATGTGAAGCGTGTAGCGCGACACACTCCGCCGTGCCCATGCGCTACACCTGACTCGGAGGTTAACCTTGACTCTTGCAGGGCACTGCTGGGCCCCTCACATGAATTAATTCTCCGCTTAGTCTCCCAACACTGAGATTATTATCTCCACTTCATAGAATGAGGGAACTCAGGCTTAGAGAAAGGTCCAGCTTCTTGCCAAGATTTTACCCCTGGAAGTTTTGGTGGGGTTGGGCTTTGAACCTGAGTCCGAGTTGGGAGCTATAGCTCTTAACTGGTTGCTGTACACCCTCCTAGCGCGCTGGGGGCAAGACGCCCCTGCGTAGAGGTTGACGTTTCGGAGCCAGGTTTGAGCTTGCATTTGGTTAATCTGGCAGTGACTTCTAGGGGTGGTTTTTGTTTGTTTTTGTTTTTGTTTTCTTAATTGTTTATTTATCAAGAGAAACTATTCCTTAGCCCGAATACTCACGTTTCATAGTTCAGGAAAACAGGTTCAGACAAACTCCCATGGAACTCACCCCAAAGAAATTCTTTACGTTCCCAGGTCACTTTTCCCTCTGAGAGATGGCAGCCTTCCTCATCTCCCCAAAACCTTTCCTGGGACCCTGATTTCTGCAGAAATCTGCATGTGCCTGCTTTCTGGGGTCAGCCGCACCAAACTTACGGAAAGCTGCCGCCCCCGGGGCCCGAGACGGCTCCCACAGCATGACACTGCAGACGCGTGGCCAGAAGGCCTCGCAGCCGTGGTTTGTCAGAGAGCCCGAAGGCACGGGGTTGTGCCGCCCTCAATACCAGCAGCCGTGCCGATGGAGGAACGGGTGGCTGGGGTTCTTCCTTTCTTACTGGGCTTCGTGCCCAGCTTTTACTCGGTGCTGTGCTTGTGAAGGTTAACCCTGTGGTGTGCGGCGGCTCATTCATTCTCAATGCTATACTGTGTAACTGGGCTGTTGCATGTTCCTCTGGGGTTGGACCTTTGGGTTGTAGAACATCTTTTCTTTTTTCTTTTTTTTTAAAGGTTTTATTTACTTGCTTTCAGAGAGAGGGGAAGGGAGGGAGAAAGACATCAATGTGCCAGAGATACATCGATCGGTTGCCTCTCACACGCCCCCACTGGGGACCTGGCCCGCAACCCAGGCGTGTGCCCTGACCGGGAACTGAACTGGTGGAGGCCTTTCGGCTCGCAGGCCGGTGCTGCATCCACTGAGCCGCACCAGCCAGGGCTGGGTCGTAGAACAGCTTCGTACATCTGTTGGTGTGCCTGTTTGTTGTGCTGTTACAGGCTTTATTCCTTGAGGCAGAATGCCAGGTCATCTGGTGGTGTGCGGGAGCTCGGCTTTGGTAGATGGTACCGTTCACTAAAGGAGTTGTCCTGAGTTACACCCCCAATGGGGGTACGTGAGACTCACAGTCGCTCCACGTGTCCTCGCCCACACTCGGCACTGTCAGCCTCTTCCACGTTAGCCGCTCTGCTGGGCGCATGACGGCGTCTCCCGCATTGCGGCGCGGGTGTCCTGGTGCAGGTGTCGCGGTGCAGATGTCTCGGTGCAGATGTCTCGGTGCAGATGTCTCGGGGCAGATGAGCGCCGGCCTCCACGGTGAACAGTGGGCGGGTTAGTTACGCCGGGCCAGCGTGTGTCCGTGTGTTGGGGCGCAGTGTGGCTATTCCATGAAGTGTGTAGAAGAGTTTTTTCTTAGATACCGTAATTACAAAGGCAAAATCTGCTCGTAGTAAAAATGTAAACCATTGCAGAAATGCGATACGGAAGTGAAAGGTCCCTGCTGACTGTGGATACGTGTTTTGCTGGTCCCCTCCCTCCCCGTGCCGATGTGCAGTTAATCACAGACGCACCATCCATCCATCCATCATTCTGCAGCTTGCTTTCCTCGTTCAGCAGTGTTTCATGGATGTTTTTAGGTCAGGTGGTTTTGTGGTTTTTTCGAAGCTATCTCTCTTATAAATGAATGCTTATTATTTTACTGCATTGAGATAACATGGTTTATTTTGTCCCACCTGCCAAGGTGAGCATTTGGGTGGTAGGAGGACGTTTACTGACCTCAGAAGCAGTTTATAACATAATTGTTGATAAAGCAGTAAGTATGGTATCATCCCATTCTTGCTGAAGAACAAAACTGCTACACACCTGTTAGTGTGTCGCTGTAAACTAAAGTACCATGCATCCTGATTCGCTTTCATTGGTCTTTTTTCCTTAAAGATTTTATTTATTTACTTTTATTATTTTTTAAGATTTTATTTATTTATTTTTAGAGGGGAAGGGAAGGAGAAAGAGAGGGAGAAAAACATCAGTGTGTGGCTGCCTCTTGCATGCCCCCGCACTGGGGACCCAGACTGCAGCCCAGGCATGTGCCCTGACTGGGAATTGAACTGGCAGCCATTGGGTTTGGAGGCCAGCACTCAATCCTCTGGGCTACATCAGCCAGGGCCGTTTTTTTGTTTTGTTTTGTTTTAGTCTTATCTCCATTTTCTTTACTGATTATTGCTTTTGAAATGAGAACAAGAAAACACATGTCCCTCATTCGTACATATATTCACTTGAGTTAGTCACATTAGGAGGCTTGCCCTGGTGCCTCTCCGAGGAAACCACTGGCGTGGGTTTAAACAGCTGTGGCTTCCCTTTGCTGGCCCCTTGGGGTAGGAACTGAGGGTGGGGTGATGCCCTGTTCTGGAACCTTCTTATTGGTTCACTCACGGGCCACCTCTTCTAGGCTAGCTTCGCTCCGATGGAGGACAAGCTCAATCAGGCGCACCTCGAGGTCCAGCAGCTGAAGGCGTCGGTTAAGAATTACGAAGGGATGATTGACAACTATAAGAGTCAGGTAGGCCCCTGGTACCCCCCCCGCCCCCCCCGCCCCCCCCCGCCAGGGCAGCACCTCTCAGCTGGCTGGGAGATGCATAACCACCAGGCCTCTGCTGGGGAGGGTTGGGTGTGGAAGGTATTCTTCACCAAACCAGTGGCTCTGTCCCAGACGGCCAGACGCTGTGTTGGTCCCTAGGTGATGAAGACCAGACTGGAGGCTGATGAAGTGGCTGCCCAGCTGGAACGCTGTGACAAAGAGAACAAGATGCTTAAAGACGAGATGAACAAAGAGATTGAAGCGGTACTGCTCCCCTCCCTGGCTTCCCACTTCCCTGTCCATCTGTCTGTCCTCTCGTTGGCCTTTGACCTTCCCTGATGTGCACAACAAAGGTCAACAAATTTTCTTGTTGCCGGGCCACTCTCCTCTGCTGTCTCCGTGCTCTCTTCTCTCATCTCCTCTCGCTTGTGCGTCTTTATCTCCTCCTCCCTCCTGGGTTGGTTTTTTTTTTTTCCTTTCTCAAATTTCCTTAAAAAAAAAAAAGTCTCTCCTTCTTGGAGTACCCCGGTGGATTTAAATCCATGTATATGCCATACCCATTTTGTTCCATTTGGTGTCTTTATTTTGTGCCATCCAAAAAATGTGCCTCCCATCCTGGTCCCCAAAGAGCCTTATTCTTCTGGAGATGGCGTGGCTGTCTAGAAGCGAAGGGAATCATCTTTTTTTTTTTTTTTTTTAAAGATTTTATTTATTTATTTATTTATTTTAGAGAGGGGAAGGGAGGGAGAAAGAGAGGGAGAGAAACATCAATGTGTGGTTGCCTCTCACGTGGCCCCCACTAGGGGCCTGGCCTGCAACCCAGGCATGTGCCCTGACTGGGAATCGAACCTGCGACCCTTTGGTTCGCAGCCCGCGCTCAATCGACTGAGCTACGCCAGCCAGGGCGGGAAGCATCTTAATAGTAACCTTGGAGATGGCTGGTTCCTGGCTCAGCCACTGACTTGGTGCATAACCTTGGGCAAGTCACTGCCCCTCTCTAGTCCTCAGTCTCCTTGTTAATACAACGGGGGAACAAAGGCCAGATAGCTCTCACCCTTCCCCCTGACCTGTATAGCCTGTGATTGCCTTTCTAGGGGGTTGGGAGTTAGACTAGATTTAAATCTTCAGCTCTGGCTGAGTGACCTTGGGTAAGTGAGCCTTTGATCCTGTGTCCTTCTGTGGGGGAACAGCACCTACTTTACAGGTTGTTGTATGAATCAGATGAATAATTCAGAGAACCCTTAGCACAAAGCCTGGGGCCTGGCAGTGTTATTTGATGATGACTAGGAGGGGCGTCCGTCTGAGTGTGTTCCCAGGAGAACAGCTGGATGCCCTCAGTGGCCTACGGGAGACCTGTGGAACTTCAGGATCCTCTTCTGGGGACTGAGGGCGGCCCTGCCCTAACTCCAAAGCACTGTGCCCAGCCCCTTCAGCAGCTGGGCCCTTGTCAACGTGGGCTTTTCCTCCCCCACTCCAGGCACGGAGGCAGTTCCAGTCCCAGCTGGCTGACCTGCAGCAGCTGCCTGATATCCTCAAGATCACAGAGGCTAAGCTGGCAGAGTGCCAAGATCAGCTGCAGGGCTACGAGAGGAAGAACATCGACCTCACAGCCATCATATCAGATCTGCGCAGCCGGGTAAGGGACTGGCAGAAAGGGTCCCATGAACTGGTCCGAGGAGGGGGCCGCTTACCAAGATGAGCTGCACGCCCCACCCTGAGGGAGGACTGCTTCCTTTTTCTTGGCTGCCGGCTCTGGAAGGAATGAGCTATCATCAGTGCTGTCAAATAAAAGTCTGGTGTGCCAAATGCCTCGTGTTTGCACGGAGTGATTGTAGTTATAGGAGCCGTCACTCATCGCAGTTGCTGGGCCCTCCTGCTGCCGCCCCGCCCTCCGGTGCTCCAAGTCTCCGGCGCTCCCCCTTCCTGCTCCCCCTTCCTGCTCCCCGGCAGCCCTCAGCCATGCAGCCACAGGCAGCCGGCCGAGGGTGTTCTTTCCTCCCGCTGTTCTCTCGCTTTAGCCGCCTTCCCTGCTCAGCAGATCCATCGCCTGAGATTCTGTCCTGAGAGAGGGTCCCTTTCTCCCGGGAGCAGCCTGCCTCTGGGTTACTGGAGCCGTGCCTGCGGGGCCTAAGAGAGTATTTGCCTCCCACGTTCCGTGTGACCTTGGACAAGGCCCTTCCCCTCTTTGACCTGCTTCCTTGTACTACTAACAAAAGTAGCTACCATTTTTGAGCACATGCCCTGCGCTCCACCATTCTCTCATTTATGTCTTCCAGGAACTTAGTGAGGTGTACTATGTTCCCCACTTTACAGAAAGCAGCCCAGGGCCCGGAGGGGAGAGGTTATTTCCTGAGGTCACTGGGCTGATACGTAATCAACATGGGCTGGAGCGCGGGCAGCTGTCTGGTTCGCCAGCTGCGTTCTCAGTACTCCACAGTTTCCCGCCCTCTCTTGAACCTGAGCCTTCTCAGGGCCTTTCAGGCCCAAACGTGGAGGCTTCTGAGCACAGCATCCCTCTAGGTAACTTCTCAAACTTGCCAGCCTGAAAGAATGGATAGCTTTCCTGTTGCCTCGCCTGCCCTTGTCCCCAGTTAAGGGAAGAACGAAGTCACCAGTACCAACAAAACGATTGCTAAAAAGCTCCCTGCTGTGTCCTGGGGGCCTGCCATCTGCTTCTGCCTCCTCGTGTCTGCCCCGGATCCCACCGAGTGGCCTCTCCCGATCACAAAAGCATCGCACAGGTGTTCGGGATCAAACCTGGCTTCTCTTGCTGAAGGAAAGCCTACAGTCTCGGAAGCGGGGCCTAACCTGTCCCTGCTCTCTCTCCTGCAGGGTGTGCGTTAAGGCTTGGATGCCTGCTGAGGGCAGCGTGCCTCCTTCCTGGGTGTGGATCACAGGCAACGGAGAAGGGAGGGCCCCACTGGGAAGTTCTTTCGTAAACCAGTCTGTGTTCCTGTCATTTTAGATCGAACACCAGGGGGACAAGCTGGAGATGGCAAGAGACAGACACCAGGCCTCCCAGAAGGAAAATAAACAGCTGAGTCTGAAGGTGGATGAACTGGAGAGGTTAGAGGCACCTGGTCCCATCTCTGTCCTCTTCCTAGGACCTGAGACTTTCAGCCACTTAGCTGCTTTGGGCTTGGTGTGCGGAAGTGTTTGAGGGACTTGAGGCCCTGGAAGGTACTAGGCAGACCTCAGAGGAAAAGCTGCTTCCAACGCAGTGGTAAGCACTGTGGGAGCGAGGAAGGTGGTCTCCGGCCGGTGGGGGGAGGCTCCGGAACAGCGTGATCAACACTGGACCACCCGGAGGCGCCACCTGTCAGGCACACCGCGCCCAAGCGCACCAGCCGGCCCGTGCGCGGCAGTGGGGGGCATTTCCCCAGCATCCTGCTCTGTGTTCTTGATCATCCCTCCCGAGACCGTTCTGTTACTTACGGACTATTGGAAGCAGGCAGAGGTGAAGACTACACCTCCAAGAATCAGAAGCCCTGGCCTTGGGTCCCATTACTTTCAATCCTTTTGAACCTCTGATCACTAATCTTGAGAAAGGGATCAAGGTAGGGAAAATAGTGTAGTTCTTGGGGTTACTGTGAGTCTTCAGTGAGATCATCTTCGAAGGGCTTATAGCACATTACCTGGCATGCAAATGTACAGTATGGTTAGTGTGCCGTTGGGATTATCCCAATTTAAATACGAGGAGACTGAGCTTGGGGAGAGGTTAGGTGACCTGCCCAAGGTTACACACTTGGTACCTGGCAAAGCTGCAACTTAACCCCCGCCCCCCACACCCACCACTGTCTTCCTCCAGAGCTTCTAGCATCAGGGCTGGGGCCTTCGCTGGAGAGCTGAACGGCCTGAGATCCTAGGGGGCTGTAACTAGTCATGTAGCCCCCAGAGGTAGAAACTTGAACCCGTTGGTCTCCAGGCCTCCACCTCTGCTCTGCTTTGCTGGCCTGCAACCCGCAGCTGGATTCAGCAGGCCTTGCAGAACTCCTTAAATTGGCACACGCTCCAGAAATGCAGTGCGCACGGTGCCTGCACATCGGGATGGTCACTGCTGCCCTGTGGCTGGTCACACAAGATACGGAGTGGCCCAGCTGATGTCCCTGTGCTGAAGGAGGCAGCAGTGAACAGAAGATGTTGAGGGCATGAGCTTTGGCGATAGGCCTGTTGGCTGTGCTGACTTTGGATTTCCTGTCTCTGAGGCTGGATTGCTTCACTGTGGAGTGGGGATAATAAGGGAACCCACCTTCCCAAGCTGCCCGTTGCTGTATAACATGGGAGGATGCGCGGTCAGTCTGTGCTTGCTTTTCTGGCTCTTCACACAGCTCTCCAACCAGCTGCTCCAGTTGCAATTCCTTGCCGCCTGGCTGATCAGCAGATTCCTTTGGTTTCTTCCTGTGACTCCTTGGAGATTCCCTGTGTGAGGAGAGCCCTGGTCCGGGGGTGCCTGGCAGCCCCCTGGCGGGGCAGACCAGGATAGCCAGGGGGATGAGCGGGATCTGACTGTGTGCTTTCACCTAGGAAACTGGAGGCGACCAGCGCCCAGAATATCGAGTTCCTACAGGTGATTGCCAAGAGGGAGGAGGCAATCCACCAGTCCCAGCTGCGGCTGGAGGAGAAAACACGAGAATGCGGGGCCCTGGCAAGACAGCTGGAGAGCGCCATTGAAGACGCTAGGAGGCAGGTCGGTCTCAGTTCCATTACTCACTAGCTCTGTGACCTTGGGCAAACCACCTAACCTCTCTGAGCCTAGATTCCCATCTGAAAATGGGCATGGAGTAGTACGTGCCTCATGAGTTCACCATAAGGATCAAATGGGCACAAAGGGCTTTGCACTTCGCTCATGGTTGCTCATTTAATCGTTGCCTGTGTGAGACTTGGACAGGTCCGCCACGTCTTAGGTCATGGCTCGTGGGGTGCTGGGAAGGGGCAGGTAAAGATGGTTGCAGAGGTGGTCTGCACGGTTAGCGCCCACGCTCAGGCTCCAAAGAGCTCTCCGTGGTGATGTGCAGGTGTGGTCCTTGAGACCTGACAGTGGCAGTGGCCCAGCCTTCCTGCCGGGTGTTCACCCTGTCAGGTAGGCACCTCCACCCCTGTTCCTTCTGGGCAGGTGGAACAAACCAAAGAGCATGCAGCTTCCAAGGAACGAGCAGCCCAGAACAAAATCCTGGACCTTGAGACGCAGCTGAGCAGGACCAAAACGGAACTGAGCCAGCTGCGGCGCAGCCGGGAGGATGTGAGTCGGGCTGGAGGGCAGGCGCAGGAGGGAGGGCGTGGGCCGAGATGTTGGCTTCCCAGGGCCTGCAGGGCAAGGGGATTTGCTGTTTTATGAACATGATGCGATTTAATTTTTCTCATTCCCAAAGGGTATCCCAGGCAGAGCCTTTTTATTATTACTGGCTTTGTTAAGAAAGATATCATTTACGTACCATGAAATTCACTCATTTAAATTGTACAGTTCGGTCATTTTAGTATATTCAGAGAGTTTGTACAGTCATCATCGTGGTCTAAGCTTAGGATGCTGTCAGAAGGAGACCCCGTACCCATCGGCAGTCACTCCCGTTCCCTTCCCTGTCCGCCCCTGGCAGTCACTAATAAAGTCCCTGTGTCCCTATGGCCTTGTTATTCCGGACATGTCCCACACTTGGCCCACGCTCGTGTCTCCTCGTAGGCTGACCGCCGCTACCAGAGCCGGCTGCAGGACCTGAAAGACCGCCTGGAGCAGTCGGAGAGCACCAACCGCAGCATGCAGAACTACGTCCAGTTCCTCAAGTCGTCCTACGCCAACGTGTTCGGGGATAGCCCTTACGCTACCTACCTGACCAGCTCGCCCATCCGCTCCAGGTCTCCTCCTCCCTGAGGCCGCCCGGCTGGGGCCTGGAGCCCGGACTGAGGCCACGGAAACTGACGGGTCGCCAAGCCATACCCGGAAAGCCTGCCGGCTTTCCTGTCTCTTCCAGTGCTGAAGTGTGTTCAGGGTCTTGTCCTTAGCCACTGGCTCCATGAAAGTCCCCAAAGCAGGAAGAGTGAAGAAGCAGGAACCATTTAGTCTCTCCTCTCCACTAGAGTTGCCTAATGGAAGTTTTCAATTTCCTTGCCAGGCCTTAACCCTAAATCCACTGCTATGAGGGAACCAGGTTTTAACTCACCTTAGTTTTGCTCATCCTTTCCAGAGAGAATGTTTGGACTGGACTGGGCTTTCTTTCTCCAGTCCTGTTATAGCCCTTTTTCTAGAAATATCTTTCTTAAGTGTTCTGGGACCTGAACCAGCAGGAGCTGTAGAGGTCCTCGCCACGTGTCTTGGCCATGAGCACATTCGCTTCCTCTTTTCCTGATTCCTTGGGTGCCGTGTTTTCCCCGCACCCAGGGGCAACCTCTCACACCCGAGTTTCCTTGAGGCCACTTGCTCCCATGCACTTCGCCGTAGACACGCAAGGGCTTGAGTGCAGTTGGCCTTTTAAAAGTGTAATCCCAAGATCATTGGTTTTTGTTTCTCTTTGCCAGGTTTGTAGCTGAGGAATGCATTTATCTTGGAAATATTTGTGTTGTTTTACAAAAAGCTTTTATAGTCAATATTTTAAGACTCCATGGATGATTTTCTCTACCCACCCCCACCCCCTTCTAGAAAATGATTAAGTAAAATGCTGCAAGGGGGCCAGTAAACATTTTTAAAGTCCTCAGTGCATGGAACATGAGGTTTCTCTTTTCATTTTGGCCCAGTTTCTTCTTTGTGGGCGTTCCATGAAATGACCAGGGCATTGCTCATTGTGGGGCGGAAGATCGCTTTAGCTGGTAGGAAGAAGATATGTGTATACATTACTGTTTTTAAAATGTTAATTAGTTTGTGAATGATGTATTGGCTATTTCTGTTCTCTTCACATTTTCTTGTATTTAAAAAAAGAACAAGAAACATTTTTTTCCCCATTGGTTGTCAGATGAACTTTAATTGAAATATGTTCCTTTGTAGTAGTTTTATTTTTAATAAGGCTTTTTAAAAAAAGCTTTTATTTATTTTTAGAGAGAGGGGAAGGGAGGAAGAAAGAGAGAAAGAAACATCAACGTGTGGTTGCCTCTCTCATGGCCCCCACTGGGGACCTGGCCTGCAACCCAGGCATGTGCCCTGACTGGGAATTGAACTGGCGACCCTTTGGTTCACAGCTTGTGCTCAATGCACTGAGCTATACCAGCCAGGGCTCTTTTGTAATAGTTCTTAACTAAGCTGGACATTTCACTGCACTGCTGTTGACGTCATCTATGATGTTGTGAGGGTGACGGCCATTGACACTGCAGCCCACGGACTGGGCCGTCCCCGGATCTCTTTAATGGTTCTGAAGAGTTCTCCAGCTGAAGACTGGTGCCGCATCTGTCAGGCGATGTTGACAATTTCATCAGAAGTGCTATTTCCACTGTGCGTAATGTGTTTTTGTTGGTTGATTTTTTTTCTTCTGCTTCTTTCTGGCTCTTGGGGGTTCTCCGAGGGCTTTGATGATCAGGGCAGAGGCAGCAGGCACTACCTCCACCTGGGCCTGTCTGTTCTGAATGGTCAGTTTCATTGCCATCCACAGACCCTTCCAATCACTGGTTGCTTTGGCGATGTCAGATCCAGGGGATGGATGTTGGGGGCCAGGGCAGATGTAGCACCAACACCCGCACTAGCGCATCTCAGGAATACGACTTTAATCTCATTGGGGTTGAACTTCGGCAGCATGGTGGCAGCGGCTGGTGTTGGATGAACCTGGATTCAGAATGACCGAAGAAAGTTGCACCTAAGCCTCCTCCAAGCAGAAAGCCAAAAGCAACAAATTCTTTAGAGAGAACAAATTTGGAACTATGCTGAACCCTGACCTTTTCATTCTGGCTGGTACTGGCCTGGGTGATGCAGTCTTGTCCTCTCAGCCACTCCAACCCAAGTCCAGAACTCCAGAGGACTCCCTTATGTCCTCAAGGGCAGTGGGCTCCACCTAGGCATGTGGATTCCATGACCAGATTACTCCCCACAACCCAGCTTTGGTGACAATTGTAGTTTCCAACTGTTAATTTTGCCAAAGAGGTTCTGAAAAAACAACTGCAAGCCTTGAGTGCGGCTCAGCGGATTGAGTGCAGGCCTGTGAACCCAAAGGTTGCCAGTTCGATTCTCAGGGCACATGCCTGGGTTGTGGGCCAGGTCCCTGGTTGGGGGTGTGTATGTGGTTGCCTCTCACACACATGGGAACTTTTTTCTTAAAGAAAAAAAAAGATTTTAATTATTTTTAGAGAGAGGGGAAGGGAGGGAGAAAGAGAGAGAGAAACATCAATGTGTGGTTGCCTCTCAAGTGCTCTCTACTGGGGACCTGGCCCACAACCCAGGCATGTGCCTTGACTGGGAATTGAACTGGCAACCCTTTGGTTCTCAGTCCACACTCAATCCATTGAGCTACATCAGCCCGGGCTAAAAATAAGTAAAATCTTTAAAAAACAAAAAACAACCACAAACTACCACTGCCCCAGAGCCAAGCCTGTTTTCATACCCTTAACATAAATGGACCTGAATTTAACAATATAGGAAAGATTTTCCCAAGAAAGGACAGGGGGCAAACTTACACCAATGTGCATACCTGTTTATATAACTCATTCTTATTTTCTCCAAACTAATGAACACCTCAGTGCAGGGCACCGGTACTTATCATGCTGGTGTGGGAAACCCCTCTCTGAGTCCATTGCTGGGACTCTGTCAACAACATGGTTTTATTTTGTCCAGAGAGTTTATTAAACCCAAAATAATGAAAAAAGCTTATATTGCTTCAAACTCCAGCTACAAGCCTACCACAAATCAGTCAAAAGAGCCAAGCCCTGGCCCAGTAGGTCGGTTAGAGTGCCATCCCAATACACGAAAGTTGCGGGTTCAATCGCAGGTCGGCACACACAAGAATCAGCCAATGATCGCATAAATATTGAGTAAATGGAACAACAAATAGACTTTTTCTCTCTAAAAAAAATTTTTTTTTTAATTTGAAAAAAAAGTCCTAACTAAAGCTGGCTCTGGGTGATGCTGAACAGCATTTAATTTTTTTTGTGCTATAATTCACATACCATAAAGTTCACCTTAAAAAAAAATTATTTCTAGTCCTGGCTGGTGCAGCTCAGTGGATTGAGTGTGGGCCTGTGAACCAAAAGATCACGGTTCAATTCCCAGTCAGGGCACATGCCTGGGTTGCAGGCCAGTTTCCAGCAGGGGACACACGAGAGGCAACCATACATTGATATTTCTCTCCCTCTCTCTCTTTCGTACCCTTCTCCTCTAAAGATAAATACAAAGAAAAATAAGTAAAATATTAAAAAAAATTATTTTTAGAGAGAGGGGAAGGGAGAGAGGGAAAGAAACACCTGTGTGTGGTTACGTCTCCTGCGCCCCCTTCACCGGAGTCCTGGCCAGCAACCCAGGCATGTGCCCTGACTGGGAATCTAACCTGCAACCTTTGGTTCACAGGCCTGCGTTCCATCCACTGAACTACACCACCTGAGGCTCACCTTTTTAAAGTGTAGAAATTTAGTGTGTTTTTTTACATGTATTCACAAAATTGTGCTACTTTACATTTTCATCACCCCCAACAGAAACTCTAATTCTTCGATAGCCACTCTCCATTCCCCTGGCCCCAGCCCCCCAGCAACCACTAATAAAGTCGAAACGTCTCTATGATTTTGTCATTCTGGATATTTCACGTAAATGGAATCACACAATATATAACCTTTTGTGACTGGCTTCTTTTACTTAGCATAATGTTTTCAAGGTTCACCCTGTAGTCACACGTATTTTTTTTAACCCATCAGATGATGTACATTTGGGTTTCTCACTTTTGGGCTATTCCGAGTAATGCTGCTAGGAACATTCAACAAGTTTTTGCGCGGACGCATATTTAATCTCTCTCGGGTGTACGCGAGTACCTAAGGAGAATCACTGGGTCAAATGGTAACAAATACTTTTAAAGAACTGCCAGACTGTCATCCACAGCAGCTGCCCCCTTTTAGAGTCCCATCAACAGTATGGGGCTGCTTCCAACTTTTTTACTTCCACATTGATGCGAGACAATCCACTTTCTCCAACGATGCGGACCCAGGCTTCAAAAGAACCCCGGGGTCTGACTCTCTCCGCAGAACCCGACCCTCGGATCCAAACCCTCTGCGCGCAGGCGCGCTTTCGGTCAGCTCGGTACCGGAAGTGGGACGTGCACCGTTCTGAGCCTGCGCGCACCGGAAGCGGAAGGGAGCAATTGTTTATGGGAGGCTGATTGGAAGACTTGCTTTTTCATAAGCTGCATCTTCTCCGCAAAGCTGCGGCAGCACGAGTCATGCCGTCCGAGGGTCGCTGCTGGGAGACCTTGCAGGCGCTGCGCAGTTCCGACAAAGGTCGCCTCTGCTACCACCGCGACTGGCTACTGCAGGGCGAGGTGAGTAAGGGGTCCTTACGGCCGCTGCGCCGGGAACCCGCGAGTCCTTTCTAACTGTCGGCATTTGTTTCCTGATTCTTGTGTGCGCATCATCCTGCCCCGCGTTTCTGCCATCTCCAGCCTCTTCCAGTCACTGGGGAAACTCCCCTTGCTTCGGCGCTCTTCTTTCTGAAGGCTTCATTTCTAGCCTCAGAGAGGCGCCTCCGCCTTGTTGCCGAAGCAGCCCGGGCCTCTCAGGGTCAGTTAACGTACTGCGCAGGAGAGTGTGCTAGGATATCCAAGTTTAGCAGTGAACGATTAGTATGACCTGTTGCTGCAAGTGAAAACAACACATTTTCCGATGACATTGGTTGGACCTGTGAAGTTTAATGGGGGCGTGTCACTGTATTTGCAAAGTCCTGTACTAGGTCTCTGGGTTGGGGGGCAGGTAGAAACAGTTAAGGCATAGCTCCTGTTCCCGAGTTGCTGGTAATCTAGCCACTCTCCTGTCTCGGCAGACTTTTATGTAAAACAATTCTAAAGCATTTCCTTGCCTTTTATATCTGACGGTTTTAAAGAATACATACCTTACATTCTATAGGATGAGTCCCAGCATGTGCCTGTCTGGTGTGTACTCAGGTTATGCGTCCTTAACAGGAATACCGCGGAAACGCTGCTGTGTCCTCAGTAAGACGCATCAGGAAGCACACAGACGCTTCAGCCCAACCCAGTACCACTAGGGATGCTAACCTTGACCCCCTGGTCCCATTGGTGGTAACCGCTAGATAGCTCCACTTAATACTCATTTTTTCCTTTTTAACTAATTAGTATTGTGTAGGGAGGTATTCCAAGATTACACCAATGGATATCCTTTTTTTTCCAGCAGAACTCCCCTCATAGCATCCATTAATGATTTCTGCCTGAGTCAGTCACCTTTGTGATGGGCCAAATGGTGTCTTCTTGGTGTCCACCATTCCTTCTACGGTTGCGAATTGGCATTCTATCGTAAGGGAGGGCTTTCTTTTCTCCTCTGGTTAATTATGTCAGTATGGATTCATGGGTTCTTACTCACTGAGTTGTAATTCACTACTTGGAACCTTATTATGTGTATTTTCAGTTTATGGGAAGTATATCTTCAGATAAACTTCTAGAAGTGAGATTGCTGGGTCAAAAAGTAAACATAGCTGTAGTTTTGTTATATGTTGCCAATCCCCCCCCCCCAAAGTGGGTGCATCAGTTTGCCTTCCCATCAGCAGTGCATGATTGTGCCCATTTGTCCACAGGCTTGTCAACAGAATATATTACTGTAGTTTCAGTTTTTACTTATTAAATAGGTAAGCACAAGGTCTCAGTGTAATTAATTAATTAATTTATCCTCACCTGAGGACATGCTTACTGATTTTTAGAGAGCGGGAAAGAGAGGGAGAGAAACATCCATGTGAGAGAGAAACACTGATCAGTTGCCTCTTGTACATGTGCAGACCAGGAGTGAACCTGCAACCCGGGCGTGTGCCCTGACCAGAAATCGAATCCACAGCATTCCAGTTTATGGGATGACATTCCAACCAGTTGAGCCACACGGGCCAGGGCAGTCTCAGTATAGTGATAATGCATTTCTCTTTTGATTCACCGAGATCAAACATCTTTACTTCTGAATTGCCTGTTTAATGTCTTTTATCATTTTTTCTGTTGGGATTTTGTTTCCTTAAATTTTACAAGTTCTCATGTATTAGGAATAATAATAGACCTATATATGTGATATATATCACATGTATTTTTTTCTAGTTTTTTAAAAAATATATTTTATTGATTATGCTATTAACAGTTGTCCCATTTCCCCCCCTTCATTCCCCTCCATCCTGCACACCCCATCCCACACACATTCCCCCCCTTTAGTTCATGTCCATGTGTCATACTTATAAGTTCTTTGGCTTCTACATTTCCCATACTATTCTTATCCTCCCCCTGTCTATTTTCTACCTACCATCTATGCTACTTATTCTCTGTACCTCCCCCCCCACTCCCCTGTTGCTAACCCTCCATGTGATTTCCATTTCTGTGGTTCTGTTCCTGTTCTAGCTATTTGCTTAGTTTGCTTTTGTTTTTGTTTTAGGTGTGGTTGTTAATAATTGTGAGTTTGCTGTCATTTTACTGTATATGTTTTTTATCTTCTTTTTCTTAGATAACTCCCTTTAACATTTCATATAATAAGGGCTTGGTGATGATGAACTCCTTGAACTTGACCTTATTTGAGAAGCACTTTATCTGCCCTTGTATTCTAAATGAAAGCTTTGCTGGATAGAGCAATCTTGGATGTAGGTCCTTGCCTTTCATGACTTGGAATACTTCTTTCCAGTCCCTTCTTGCCTGCAAGATTTCTTTTGAGAAATCAGCTGACAGTCTGATGGGAACTCCTTTGTAGGTGACTGTCCCCTTATCCCTTGCTGCTTCTAGAATTCTCTGCTTCATTTTAATCTTGGCTAATGTAATTACGATGTGCCTTGGTGTGTTCCTCCTTGGGTCCAACTTCTTTGGGATTCTCTGAGGTTCCTGGACTTCCTGGGAGTCTATTTCCTTTGCCAGATTGGGGAAGTTCTCCTTTATTATTGGTTCAAATAAGTTTTCCACTTGTTGTTCTTCCTCTTCCCCTTCTGGTACCCCTATAATTTGGATGTTGGAACATTTAAAGGTGTCCCAGAGGTTCCTAAGCCTCTCCTCATTTTTTTGAATTTTTGTTTCTTCCTTGTTTTCTGTTTGGTTGTTAGTTTCTTCCTTCTGGTCCACTCCATTGGTTTGAGTTGCAGTTTTCCTCCCATCACTGTTGGTTCCCTGTGCATTTTCCTTCATTTCACTTAGTGTAGCCTTCATTTTTTCATCTAATTTGCAACCAAATTCAACCAATTCTGTGAGCATCCTGATCACCCAGTGCTTTGAACTGTGTGCATCTGATAGGTTGGCTATCTCTTGGTTGCTTAGATGTATTTGCTCAGGAGCTTTGATCTGTTCTTTCGCTCTGGCCTTTTTTTTTTTGGGGGGGGGGGGTTGGTCCTGGCTATTCCATAGTGAGGGGCAGAGCCTTAGGTGTTCACCAGGGCAGGGCAACCCAGTTGCTGGGTAGTGACCTGTACGTGGGGGCGGGGTCCGAGCGTGAACTGTGGCTTTTGCTCCACTCTCTGTCGGATTTCAGTCCCTGCCGCGCTTCCCCCACAAACAAACTGGGCCCTTCTGGTGCTGATTCCCGTGTGGGTGGGCCTGTGTACGATCTAGGACCCTCTGGGTCTCTCCAATGAACTCCCCTGTGAGGTTGGGGGTCTCTCCCGGCACGTCAACCCCCACAGGTGTTTTCAGGCTTTATTTCCCTGCACTGGGACCCAGGGTTGCTCCGTCTGTCTCACTCCCGAATTTCACCTGGTTTATCTGCCCGCAAATGTGGGACCACCCAGTCAGCCAGCTGCCTTGCGCACTGTGCCCGGCTTCACAATTGCCGACTCGCTCAGTCTGCCTACTGCCGACTTCCATGCCCGGGGATTGTCAACTGCTGTCTTGAGGGCCCAGTGCTTCGGCTTCTGAGACCCATCACCCAGCTGCCCACCCGAAGCCACCCCTCCTACCAGTCTGGATAAATGTGTCTATTTTAACTCCTTGGTTGTCGGACTTCCATGCAGTTCAATTTTCTGTCACTTCTGATTGTTATTTTGTTTCTAAATTGTTGTGTCCTTATTTTGGTTGTGCAGGGAGGCACAGTGTGTTTATCTATGCTTGCATCTTGGCCAGAAGTCCTCTAGGGTTTTTTTGTTTGTTTGTTTTTGTTTTTTAATTCATTTTTTAGAGAGAGGGGAAGGGAGGGAGAAAGAGCAGGAGAGAAACATTGATGAGAGAGACATCAATCGCCCCACATTGGCCCTCAATGCAGGCATGTACCCTTGACTGGGAATCGAGACTGGTGACCTTTTGGTTTGCAAGCTGGCACTCAATCCACTGAGCCACACTAGCCAGGGCTATATTTTTCTAGTTTGTCAGTTAATTTTTTTCTCTGTTTATGATGTTTTTGCATTTGTGTTTTTTTATTTGTTTCATTTGAAACTTTGCTCTTGGAATTTATTTTCATGTGTGAATGACTAAAAAGGTGTTGTGTCAACATTATTATTATTTTTAAAAGATTTATTATTTATTTATTTATTTATTTATTTTAGAGGAAAAGGGAAGGAGAAAGAGAGGGAGAGACACTTCAATGTGTGGTTGCCTTTTATGCGTCCTCCACTGGGGACCTGGCCTGCAACCTAGACATGTGCCCTGACTGGGAATCAAACCAGTGATCCTTTGGTTCACAGCCTGCGCTCAATCCACTGAGCTATACCAGCCAGGCTCAACATTATTTTTAGTATGTCTTCAAAATGAGCCTCTTTATTATATTAAGTGTGCGTACGGCATTTTGCTTCTGTGTCCAAATTGTTCTCCTTAGATTGAAAAACTGTTTATTATACGTGGCATGTGTACCTACAATCTAGATCAGGATTTCTTTTAGTTTACTATTATTATTTATCCTCACCCAAGTACACTTTTTCATTGCGTTTTTGTTTTTTTAATTAATTTATTTGTTTTTAGAGAGAGGGGAAGGAAAGGAGAAAGAGAGAGAAGGAAACATATCAGTGTGTGGTTGCTTCTCATGTGCCCCCTACTGGGGACCTAGCCTGCAACCCAGGCATGTGCCCTGACTGGGAATTGAACCAGCAACCCCTTGGTTCTCAGGCCAGCACTCAGTCCACTTACCCATACCAGCCAGAGCTCATTGCATTTTTAGAGACAGAAGAAAGAGAGAAACATCGATGTGAGAAAGAAGCACTGATTGGTTGCCTCCTGCACCAACTGGGGACTGAACCTGCAACCTAGGTTTGTGCTCTGACTGGGAATCGAACCCGCAATCTTTTGGTTGCAGGATGATGCTCAGCCTGCTGAGCCACACTGGCCAGGGCTAGATCAGGATTTCTTAACCACAGCACTGTTGGTATTTTGGGCTGGGCTGGATGATTCTTTGGGGTGGGGGCTGCTGTTGCTGTCTTAGGCATTGTAGCAGGGTTAGCAGCACCCCTGGCCTCTACCCACTGGATGCCAGTAGCCCCTGCCCAGTTGTCTCCAGATGTCCCCTTGGCGGGGGTGGGGGCAGGAATAAAATTGGCCCTGTTTAGGAACCACTGATCTAGATAATGTTAACAGCTTGCAATTTTTGAGTAATTTTGTGCCAGGCACTGTTCTAAGTCTTTTATTACTCATTTAAACCCCACCTCCAAATCTTTTGAGGTAAATCCTTTATTCCTTTTTTTTTTTTTTGTGGGGGGGAGAGAGAGAGCGCGCGGAAGAAGAGAGAGAGAGAAAAACAATGATTTTGCCCTGGCTGGTGTTTCTCAGTGGATTGAGTGCTGGCCTGTGAACCAAACAGTCTCTGGTTCAATTCCCAGTCAGGGCACATGCCTGGGTTGCGGGCTAGGTCCCCACTTGGGGGTATGCGAGAGACAACCACACATTGATGTTTCTCTCCCTCTCTATCTCCCTCCCTTCCCCTCTCTAAAAATAAATAAATGCAGTCTTTAAAAAAACAAACAAAAAATGATTTGTTGGTCCACTTACTTATGAGTTCGTTGTTTGCTTCTTGTACATGCCCACAGCCTTAACATACCTGGATGATGCTCTAACCAACTGGGCCCTCAACCAGGGCCAACTTTACTCCATTTCAGAGCGATGGAGGTCAGGCGCAGAGAGGTTAGGTAACTTGCCAGGGGTCGTACAAGTAAGTGGAATGCAGAGATGGACTTCAAACCAAGAAAGGCTGATTGATTGTATGCTTAGTGCTCTTGGTCACTCGTGTACTCTTTTGTCCATACTTCCTGGGGATATTTTCCTGACACTGAGTAAAGTTCCCGGTCGGAGTTCGCTGTGTACTTTAACTACGTTGTAATGGTATAAGCTTCCGTGGCTTACAGCACTGTCCACTGGACACACAGAGGTGGTACGGTGGGCCGCTGGTGCGGCTCAATGGGCTGCCCTCACACATCCGGGAGTGTCTACGGCTTATTTTATATCTTTCTACTATAGATTCCACTTTATTTTATTTCATCGGCCTTTACATTAGCAGCTACTTCTCAGTGCTTGTTATTTTCATTTAAAAATTTACAACATGTTCATTTAAAAGTTTATGTAGCCCTGGCTGGTGTAGCTCAGTGGATTGAGCGCAGGCCTGCGAACCGAAGGATCGCGGTTCGATTCCCAGTCAGGGCACATGCCTGGGTTGCCAGGCCAGTTCCCGGCAGGGGACATACAAGAGGCAACCGCACATTGATGTTTCTCTCCCTCTCTCCTTCCCTTCTCCTCTAAAAATAAATAAATAAATCTAAAAGGAAAAAAAAATCTTAAAAAAAAAAAAAAGTTTATGTAAAAATACATAAAATTAGAACACGAAGAAATATGTCACTTATTACCCAAGCATAATTTCTAGTATATTTCCCTTGTGGTTATTTATTTTTATTTTTATTTTTTGGTGTAGCAGCATTTTTAAAAATGTGATTGTAGATGTGCTATGTTTATGCTCTTTATCACTTAAAATTGAATCTTTAGATATTATTTCATAGGACTTACGAGCAGTATTTCTGATGACTGATGTGCCATTGTGTGTGCTGTAGTACACTTCAAAATTCTTTTTGTGTTCTTTTCCGTTTCAGCCTTTTAGATTTCTCTTGCATATACTTTGATGTCCGTCTTTGTGCCTGGGCCCTTTTTCTGTAGGTAGGGTTATTTAGTCTGATACTCCAAAAGGGTAACAGTCAGGGTCATTACCAAGAAACTACTTTCGCCCTGGCTGGTGTGGTTCAGTGCATTGAGCACTGGCTTGTGAAGCAAGGGGTTGCTGGTTCGATTCCCAGTCAGAGCACATGCCTGGGTTGTGGGCCCCGTCCCCAGGAGGGGACACATGCAAGGCAATCACACGTTGCTGTTTCTCTTCCTCTCTTTCTCCCTCCTCTCCCCTCTCTCAAAAATAAATAAGTAAAATCTAAAAAAAAAAAGAAGAAGAAGAAGAAAGAAACTACTTTCTCTTCATTGCTGATTGTTACACAGTGACTTTGGGTCTTTGGTGTGTACGTTACGAGTACATGTATGTATGCCGCCTTAGATTTTCAGTAAGGCATGTGGTAGATTATCTCTGATTGCTTAGATCAGTGGATGGGCGAGCTGAGTTTCACCTCTTCTTCTCTCTAGGACATTTTGGAAGAATGCACATCTGTTCCCAAGCTATCATCTTACGCCGGATGGGTGGTAGATCATGTCCTACCCCACACGCAAGAGAACCTGGCTCCCTCTGAGACCTCACCATCCCCCGCATCCACCGTAGGCCTGGGCCCACCGCCGTTTGCTCCCAGGTCTCCCGTCGAAAGCCTTGTCTTGTCATCAGCCTCCCCGGGAGCACCAGCAACACCAGATGGAACCAAGGTAAGGCTTTTATTTCCTTATTTGTTACTTTTATTTTCAAAAATTTATTCATTTATTTTTAGAGAGAGGGAAAGGGAGGGAGAAAGAGAAGAAGAGAAACATTGCTGTGGGAGAGAAGTGTTGATCAGTTGCCTCTTCTGCGGCACCCAACCGGGAACCTGGCCCCAAAACCCAGGCGTGTACCCTGACTGGGAATTGAACCAGTGGCCTTTTGGTTTGTGGGACTGAGGCCCTGCCCACTGAGCCACTCCAGTCAGGGGCCAAGATAAGGTTTTTGATCAGCTGAGGACAAAAGGTAAGGGTGGTTACACAGTCGAATTGTGTAACCTTGTCATGTGGCAGTGACCTTGCGCTGGAGAACGTGATCGCTTCTCCTGGCTGTGTGTGGTGTCAGTGTTGACCACATCACCCAGTGTTCTCTCTGCAAAGACCAAGAGGAACTTCCCTCTCAGCGTCACACCAAGAGCAGTGGTTAGTGTCACGAGCAAGGGGGTTGTTTTTCACATGAACCTGGCACCTGTGCGACTGGTACTGTCTCCCTCTTTGTGCCAGCTGTGGGAGACACACAGTAAAATTTATCCCCGCTCTTAAAATGTACGTACCTTCCCACTGGTTCCGGGTGAGGTTTTACCCTGTTTTTTTTGCTGTTTTGTCCCCGCCTTAGTTTGCTTCTCTTGCTTAAAACCTGAGTCACTGTGGATGGCTAGCATTCCCAGAGAGAGCCTCCCTAGACAGCTCCACCGGAGAGACTCGAAGGTGGGCCCCGGCCTCGCCTGGCTCACGAGCCTCATTGCTGAAGTAGCTACTGGCCCCAGGAGGCTAGAGGATTATGTGGGCTGTCGCACGCTTAGTCCTGAGGCCGGGAAGGCGAACGTATTGGGGACGTGGCCCGGGGCTGCTCCACGCGGACCATCCTAGCGCTGATGGACACTTAGCGGAAGAAAGGGGGACCTTGGCTGGGCAGGTCAAAGCAAACAAGCAAGCAGAAGAGACCCACGTTTACCGCACTTTGGGCATCTCTTAGTGTTCAGGAAAACAATCAGAACAAGGTCAATGTCATGAAAAACACTGTAGCTCTCACCCAGTTTGTTTTTGTTGTTGTTTATAAGTAGGGATGTGGTTCTTGTGTAGAAGGGATGACACCAACTATACTATCTTAAAAGCTTAATACTACCAAAAAAAAAAATTAGAAGCTTGCTTTTTCCGTCTTCTGACTGCGCAGGGCAGAGGTGAGCCCCAGCACGCAGAAGAGCCTGTGGCGCTGCAGTCCCCCAGGGGTGCCCACGTGGAAGGCTGCATCCGGATGTACGAGCTGGTGCACAGGATGAAAGGGATGGTAAGTGGTCTGCGACGCAAGGCAGACCTGGCCACAGGGGCCACGTTTAGGTGCAGCTCCGTAGGCTTCTGAGTGTCCACTGTGTGCTCATCATGGAGCCCAGCGCGCTGCCAGCAGCTCCTGGTTGATTTGGGGAGGTGGTGCGGCGTAGGGGCCAAGAGTGAGTGCTCTGAAGTCCAATCCAGCTTCCAGGCCTCGCCCTTCTAGTTCACCCTTCAGGGACTTTAGGAAACTGAGGTACGCTTTCCTGGCTTCCATCGACGTCTCCAGAATTGGAAGATGATCTGAGATTGTCAGATAAGAGCGTACTGAGAAGGCGGACCTTCACAGCCTCTTGAGAAAAGAAGAGCACTATTTCAATTAATGTATTCGGCTTTTGATTTTTTTTAGGGAAGCCACGAATGATTTTGTAGAACTTTTTAAAAAGTACATGAGTTTGTAAAGTGAAAGTCTTCTGGCACCTACCCTCATTCAGTTACTCGCCGAGTCAGCAAATATTTATTGAGCGCTTGCACGCCAGCTGCTGTTCTAGGTCTGGGCGAGACAGTGGGCCGAGCAGACGCGAGTCCAGGTCCCCTTAGAGCCTCTGTGTTAGTGGGGAGAGACGGAAGTAAACAAGACAGAGAAGCCAGGTGCAGTTGGAAGACGATGATAATCTGAGTGAGAGACAGCAAAGCTCAGTAAGGCATTCACTTTGGCACTGAAAAGAAAGATGGTGGGCGCTTAGCCTAGGCGGTGGCAGCGGAAGAGAGAATGAATGAGGGGGCATGAGTGCGTCTGCCTCTGCCCAAGGGTGTTCCCCGCTCTGCTCACCAGCCACCGCTCCTCCACGGACTTTCTGTCTTCCGGAAGGATGTAGAAACTCTTCCCGGCTGACACCTCCCTCGTGAGCTGAGGGAGATTAGCTGTTGTTGAGTCTTTTTTTCCCCTTCCCAACCCTTATTTAAACAGTCTCAGAGGAGAGGGTGTATATGCTTATGTTAAATTTGCTTTCTTGCACTGGAAGCTTCAAAATAACATTTAAAAGAGAATAAAATAATGCCTTAACAATGTGTTTTCACACATTTCCGTGCCAGTATACGTAACGTCTCATCATCTCATCCTCCGTAAAGGCTGCAGAGTATTCTCCAGTATGCTCTAGTAGAGACAGAGTAGGTAATATAGTCCTAGATACTAGACAATCTAACTATACAGATAATAGTTAAATTGCTTTAAGTTCATTGCCGTAGGCAGCAGGGCTGTAGTGAGCATCCTTGTCCGTACATCTTTGCAACATTTGCAAGTGTTTCTTCAAGACAAATTCCTAAAATGGAAATGGTGTCCAAAGACATATATATGTGTGTGTTTCGCTGTGTTATTTATGTGTGTCATATAAATTATATATATTATTTAACTGCCAAATTTTGATGGTTAAAATGCCAAATTGCCCTTAAAAATCACATGAGAATACCCTCAAGAATAAAAAAGGAAGCACCTGACCCCCTCAGGCACGAGGCAGCGGGGCTGTCCTGAGCGGGGCTGTCCTGAGCGGGGCTGCCCTGAGTGGGGCTGGGGGGACCTGGGCGGAGGGATGACACGTGGAAAGGAGCGCGGTGGACATGTGCCCGCAGGGTCGTGGAGCTGCAGTGGGGCTTCCGGGAGATAACCGAAAGTCCTCAGAAGCATCACACAGGATGGGGCTTGGAAGTGCAGGGCCATCTGATGCTCTTTGGGTAAACGCTTGTCCCTTCCCAGGTTATACTGGGGTGACATAAACCACATGGGGCAGTTGGAGGAGCTTTCCAAAACTGCTGAGTTTAAAGAGCGCCCCAAAGGAGGCCCTGGCTGGGTAGCTCAGCCGATGAGAGCATCATCCCACTGCACCAAGGTCTCGGGTTCGATCCCTAGTCGAGGCACACCTGAGCAGTACGCAGGTGTTCCCAGGCCCCTGGGTGTGTGACGGAGTTAAGAGCTGACGCGAGGTAAACCCCGCAGCGTCAGGGAGCAGGGTGGTGTGGCGGCCCAGGCAGCGGTGTGGACCCTTTTCAGGAGGGCCTGAGGCAGTGGCAGGAGGAGCAGGAGAGGAGGGTGCGCGCGCTCTCTGAGATGGCGTCCGAACAACTGAAGCGCTTCGATGAACGGAAGGAGCTGAAGCATCATAAGGAATTCCAGGACTTGCGGGAAATGATGGAGAAGAGGTGAGTCCCCCCGGAATTATGACTGGAAGTGTCGGGCTGGTCAGCTGCAACTCTTTCCCAACAAGAAACCCAAAGGGAAAGAGTTCGACAACTCTTGAGTCCTTAAGTATGAGAATAAAATAGAGAAGCTTATGACCCAGAAGAGCGACCAACCTCGGGGAGACAGGCAGTGTCTCCCAAAGAGAGGGAGGCTTCTAGGGGCGAGGAAATCACTTCAGCAGACACCCCTGACCGCCTCTCCCTGCGTTTCTCATTCAGCTCCAGAGAGGCCCTGGGCCAGCAGGAGAAGCTAAAAGCCGAGCACCGTCACCGAGCAAAGGTCAGAGCCCGGGGGACCCGTGTGAGTGCGTCCGGGCCTGGCAGTGACCCCCCGCCCCGCCCAAGAGTCAGGCTCTGGGCGACAGTCATGAGGACCCCGCCCCTGCGTGCCTCTGTGCGACCGGCCCTGGGCAGTCCTTTTCCTGTTCTGGGCCCACGTGGGAACGTCTGTGGCCCCCGCAGGACTTGAGGATGTGGAAAGAGAAAGCCCAGGGGCCCCTCGGAGAGCGGTAACCTGGCAGCCTTTTCCGCAGATTCTCAACCTGAAGTTGCGGGAGGCGGAGCAGCAGCGCCAGAAGCAGGTGGAGCAGGAGCGGCTCCGCAGGGAGGAGGGCCAGGGCCGCCTGCGGAGCCTGTACGCCCTGCAGGAGGAGCTGCTGCACCTCAACCAGCAGCTGGACTCCGGGGACCAGCACGGGGACCCGCTGAAGGTGGACCTGTCGGCCCTCCGAACGCGAGGCAACCAGCTGTGCAGCCTCATCTCCGGCATCCTTCGGGCCACTTCTGAGGTGAGGGGGCGGCCGGGGCACTCTGCCTTCTGCCTGCGGGTGCACCTGTGCGGGTGTGCTCCCCACTCCAAACTGGACTCTGTAGATACGGAGCATCTCGTCTTAGGTTAAAAAAACGTGCGTGTCTTCTGATTGCAAAATACCTCAGTTCATTCAGTGGTGTATACTGAACGCCTGCTTTCCGTACAATAAAAATTAAAGCCTCTCAGAAGTGTCGGTGAGTGGATGATGACGGTAAATGCTCTACCTTCATGAGAACAGGAAAGCGGCAGATATCGCGTGTTGACGAATGGTACGACAGTAACGCAGCAGTTCCAATTCTAGAAATGTCCTGGTGTGTAAGGTGCGATTCAGCCCCACAGGCTGCCCAGGGCGTAACCCCGAAGCTCTGCCTCTGTCACCCCCCAGGATGGCTTTCCCACGGCAGAGGACCAAGCGGTGGCCGAGAGAGCACTGCAGGAAATGCGGGAGCTCTGTGCGAGCGCCAGGGCCCGTGAAGACCAGCGGAGGCAGGAGGAAAAGGAGGCCCAGGTGAAGCAGCAGGAGTCACAGATGCAGCAGGGACCGGAGGTCGGCAAAGAGCCCCCTGCTCCCAGCCAGGGCCCGGGAGGGAAGCAGAGTGAAGGTGAGCGTGGGTGCGGATGAGACCCTGTAACTTGTACGTCTCAGAATGCGGGAAGGAGCAAGAACGCGTTTTGAATATTAAGCTACAGGAAAAATTGCCAGCACTTTTACACAAAATGCAAAATTCAATACTTATACTGAATTACATTTAGTTTTGGTTCACGTGGGGCCTGCCTTCACATTCCAGCACCTTCCACTGAGGACTTGAAATTCTGTGTAATTTAGTAGATGTATTATTTTAAGTATCGCTGCTACTGAGCATTTTAAGTAAATGTGTACAAAAAACGTGTTTGTTAAAACACAAAATAATCAGTCTAGAGTAATGGTTGATAAGGCTGGCCTTGGAGCCAGATCCGTGGGAATCTAGCTTGCCTGCTTCCTAGCAACGTGAGCTTGGCGAGCTCGCCAAGGTTCTTTCCAAGGTTAGCCTTCCCACGTCTCTCTCTCCTCCTACAAACTGAAGGTAACGGTAGCGTCTCCTTCGTGGGGTTACTGTGACGGTAGAAGCACTTCACACGTGCAGAAGGTGACCGGAACAGCGCCGGGTTCACGGGAGGCGCTCGGCACCTTCCTGCTGTGCTGAGAGCCTCTCTCTCGCCCCCAGACCTCCAGGTGAAGGTGCAGGACAGCACGATGCAGTGGTACCAGCAGCTGCAGGAGGCCTCCAGTCAGTGCGTGCGGGCCTTCGAGGGACTGGCCAGCAGCAAAGACAGCCAGGTAGGAAGGGGGCGGTGCAAGCCGGGCATTCTCGGGGCATCAGAGTGCTCTGAACGGTCCCGTGTCCCAAAGGTAGGTAGCCAGGGCGTCACATCTCCTAATCCCATTGGCGTCCGCTCAGCACTTCGGAAAGCTCCCCGCCTCCTCACTGTTCTCCTCCGCAGGTCAAAAAGATCAAGATGGACCTCCAGAAGGCGGCCACCATCCCAGTGAGCCAGATCTCCACGCTTGCAGGTGGGTGAGAGGAGTGAGCCTCCAGAGCTCCTTACCTGTAAGGTGCCTAGAAACAGTGCGCTGACCAAAGGCGGGCAGTTGGGTCAGCTGTATGTCGGTTACGTGCGTCAGTTTTACATGCGAGTTACATGTGAGTTACATGTTTACTCTCCTTTGCTTCCTCTGTAGCACGTGAAAGGTAATCGTTATGTTTTGGTGATCAGAATGTTGGCTCGTTTTAAAACACTGAGTTGTCCCTTGATAGCAGCGTGTTCAGGGCGGCTGCTCCCTACAGTTGAAGGCGGCTGTGGAAGACGGCACGCGGGAGCCGAGGGCATGCCTTGTGGGCTTTGCCTTTGCCCTGTGTTAGCCTTTGCAGAGTCGGAGCCTGCCCCGTCCAGGCTTGGCGACGCCTTCCTCTTCTCTCCGGGGGCTAACATTTAGAGAGTCGGAACCACACAGGGGAAAGGCCCTTCTTCCTCTTCCTCCTTAGAAACGGGTTCGTTTCGTACGGAGCTCTGGATGAGGGAGCCTCCCAACCACAGACTGCAGCCGAGCGGCCGGGGAGCGCGCACCTCCGGGAATCCCGGTTCCCCGGGTCAGTGTGCCGCCTCCAGAGCACGGGGGAGGTGCGCTTTCTGCCCCTGCCAGGCTACATGACAGAACGCACATACCACCTGGCTGCCTGAAATTCTTTCTGGGGCAGGGCGAGGTAGGAATAAGTGAACGCGTGTCATTTTCTGGAATTCAGAGTGCCTTGCCTTCGATGGCAGCAGCATCAGAGGGGCAGAGGGGACGAGACAGCTGTCCCGCACCTTCACGCTCCCCTCAAGCTTCTCCTCGGTCTTTTCCCCTGAGCCGACCGCAGACCGAGGTGCTTGCTCCTTCATCAGGAAATTGAGACGTCAGGCATGAGCCTCCGGTGCCCCAACCTCCGCCTGTGCACAGCTGTATTTACCCCTCAGTGTCCCGTTTCCAGGGATGAGGTTTCCTCCCCACCCGTGCTCACCCTTCTGCCTCCGCCTTTATTCCCATCCCCTCCCCTCTCCTTCAAGACCTGGCCTCCTCGTTTATGGCCTTTCTCTTCTGTTTCCTGCAAAATTAGTCCCTTGTACAGGCTCCTTTCCCTTTAAACACGCATGAGTCTCTCATCCTGAAATACGTTTCTTTTGAGTCTACACCTTCTGAGGATTTTCTGGTCTTCCTTGCGTTTCCATTCGACGCTGCTGATGTTGCCGCCTTTGCGAAACTCCACTCCTTCGGCTTCTGTGGATCGTTCACTTCCAGGTTCTCCTCCTAGCTCCCTTTCTCTTTTGGGGGTGCCTTGGTCTGCTCCCCCACCTCAGTTGTAGGTGTTTCCCAGGGACCCACTCCCACCCGGCAGTTCTTCCTAGTCTGTCCACCCCCATAGCTTCAAACGTTACCTGTACGCGGGTGACTCGCAGATCTGCCTCTGATTCGTCCGGTTCCTCTGAGCTTCAGAGTCTCTAGGACCGGCTCCCTGAGGGACGTCTTTGCCAGGGTGTCCCCAGACACCTCGGGTGCAGTGTGTTCCGGTCTGAACTCGCCATCCTTCCCATGCCTGCTTGCGCGCGCGCTCGCTCTCTCTCTCTCTCTCTCTCTCTCTGTTGTTTGCACTCAGTAATCAGTAGCGCCCTTATCTGCTCAGTCGCCTTAATTGGAAACCCGGGAGTCATCCCCCTGACTGCCTCCTCTATTTCATTCTCCACATCCAACTAGGGTAACGTTACAGTAACCAGGAGCTAGGCAAGGCATTTCTAAGATGGAGATGCTGCACTAATTTAAACTTTGATCGTAAGTCATAGACACTAGTTTAGATCTGCTTATGAAAAGAAATAAATAATCAAGGCGTTTGTCCCCAAGATAAAGAGGTATTTTCACAGAACCTAAGGGTAGGAATGGAGCGAGGTCTCGGGAGCAAGAAACTTCAGGACCTTACCTGTCTCCCCCTGTTTTCCTCTGTGCATCTCTACTCTTATTTTACAGACTGCTGTGCTTTGGTCCCCGTGGCAGGTGCAAGGCCCCACCGCTCACGAGCGTGCGTGTTGCAGGGCCAGCCACTCCACGGGCCGCACTCTGGCAGTTGGCTGATTGGCTTAGCTCGACTACTCTCACTGTAGCTAGTGCGGGGGTTGGCACACACAGGATCTTCCATACAAATACAGCCACTAGGGACCCCCTTCTGTGTCTCTGAGGATGGAAAAAAGCAGGTCTCAGAGAAAGGGGAGCATCACCACGGCTGGGGAGAGCCTTTGGAGGATGCAGATGACTCCTCTGGGCACGTCAGCCACGGTCCATGGCACCCGTGACAAGTCAGCACTCATTTCCGTTCTCTCCATCCCTGTTTGGTGTGTGTTTTCAGAAGTGGCTCCTTCCCAAATAAGGAATTCCTCGGCAATAGTATGTGGTGTGTTCTGTGTGCTTTTGGCAGTCTCCCCAGTGCGTATTTGATTGTCATGCATCTTCCTGTGTCAGCATTTTGTCCTTAGGCTCTGCGCTTCGCAGGGCCGCTGCGCAGCTGCTGTACGCAGAACCCTCCTGTGTTTGTTGCGGTGGTGGGACACAGGTTGGTCTGCAGGTGTGTCTCGTTACTCACTGTAACTCTCCCGCATCCAGGCTCAAAGCTGAAGGAGATCTTCGACAAGATCCACAGCCTGCTCTCCGGAAAACCCGTCCAGTGTGGTGGGCGCCCTGTGTCGGTCTCCATGGACCCTCAGGGCCTGGATTTTGTCCAGTACAAACTGGCAGAGAAGTTTGTGGTGAGCAGCCTCGTTGCCGGAGGGACAGGCGGGAGAGGCGGGTGCAGAGTACTTAAGCCGTTCTCCAGGGCTGACACTGTCCCCATCTCCGTGTCCGCAGAAACAAGGGGAGGAGGAAGTGGCCTCCCATCACGAAGCGGCGTTCCCCATCGCGGTTGTGGCGTCTGGCATCTGGGAGCTCCACCCGAGAGTGGGGGACCTCATTCTCGCTCACCTGCACAAGAACTGCCCATATTCTGTTCCCTTCTACCCCGCTTTCAAGGAGGGGATGGCCTTGGAAGGCTACCAGAGGTGAGGTGGTGGTTCTTTGCGCTAGCCCTAGGGTGAACCGTGAGATAGGAACGGAACTTACACACACACTTTTCATGCACCTTGAGTGTTCTATCAGAAAATGCAATGTCTTTCATGTAAACCGGGCAGCTTTTGGAACTTGGGGAGTTAGGCGCCAGCCAGTAATCAGTGTATCTTTTAGTGGAAAGAGTAGTGGATCTGGAATCCAGGAGTCTTAGAATTTTATTCTTGCTTTGTCATTTTTTTTTTCAAGATTTCATTTTATTTATTTTTAGACAGAGGGGAAGGGAGGGAAAAAGAGAGGGAGAGAAACATTGATGGGCAAGAGAAACTCAGTTGCCTCCAACCAGGAACCCTGCCTGCGACCCAGGCCTGTGCCCCCTACTGGGACTCGAACCAGCGACCTTTCGCCTCGCGGAACGACACCCAGCCCACTGAGCCACACTGGTCAGGGCTGCTTTGTCACTGAGTAGCTTTGCAAAATGGGTGAATCGTCTTACCTCTGTGAGCATCATTTTCCTTGTTTGTAAATGGTGTGTACGGCTTGTGAGTTTACCGTGCAGGGCCGGGATGTGAGTGCTTTATAACAAAGTATTCTACAAACATAGTAACATGCAATAACGGGTTAATAATAACATATTGTTACTTTCAGCCATCAGAACTAATCTCTGCTTTGTCACCCCTATTTTGGCCTTGTCACACTTAATTTTTTCATCCCACATAGGCTGCTCGGCTACCAGGTGAAGGGTTCCAAGGTGGAGCAGCAGGACAACTTCCTAAAGCGCATGTCCGGGATGATCCGCTTCTACGCCGCCGTCATCCAGCTCCAGTGGCCGTATGGGGCCCGACAGCAGGTAGTGGGAATGGCTTACGGCCCGTGACGAGAGGGCAGCCCTCCGTCGGGGTTCTGCCTGAGGACACACTGGCCTCCTTTCAGAGGGGCTGCTCCATGGGGTCCTTCAGAGATGTTGATGTTGGTCGCTAGGGAGCTTTTGGATCATTAGAGCCGTTTGTTCAGTGACTGACTCGGGGAGGCGTTGGTTCAGCTTATAGAAGAGTCTTCCGGACGGGAGTCCGTGGTAAATCGGTTGTTAGGGCTCGAAGGTCTTGTTAGCAGAGGAGTGAGCAAGAAACGGTTGTGTGAGACTCGTGGTGCCTGCGGAGCCGCCTGGGTCACGTGCAGGTGGCAGGTGGCAGCTCAGCGAGCTGAGTCGATGTGCACTTGACGGGGACTGAGCCGCAGCTGGCGCCCAGGGTTTCACCTGCCAGCCCGGCTCTTTTCTCGAGAGTACAGGTTAGCGAGGAGAAGTTGTTAACGGACTTTGAGACCTGAAGAGAGAGGCGTCTAAGTTGAATGAATCCAAGAAGTTTTTATTGTGCGCCTGCTGCGTCCCAGCTTCTGTGCTGAGATAGCAAGGTGATAAATGTCTGTTAGGCTAATCTGGCCCCCGGAATCCCTGAAACTGCAGCTGACGGATGGGTATTGAAGGCATCCAGTAAGGACTGTGTGGGCCCAGGGTCTTACAACATTCGAAAGCAGAATTTATTTGGCGTGTGTTGTTTCTGCCCTGCTGCATGCGCTTGGGTTGGATGACGCGGGGGCCGCATCCACTTGCTAACGGCCGGATGCTAACACCGGGAGTGCACTCACTCCCTGAGTAAGATGAGATCAAATCGTGACCAGGCTCCTCTCCTCCCAGGTTCACCCCCACGGCCTAAACCACGGCTGGCGCTGGTTGGCACAGATACTGAACATGGAGCCCCTGTCAGACGTGACAGCCACCCTCCTCTTTGACTTCTTGGAGGTACGTGATACAGTGACCACGTGAGAGAGGGCCAGCAGCGGAAATGGCCTTGGCCGCCGCGCAGCCTGAGTGGGGAAGCACCATAGGAACAGAGGGTGATACAGCAAATCGATGTTGCGCGCTCTCTCTCAAATAATTTAAAAATAAAACAAATAAACCCAGGTAAGAAGGAAGCACAAAACAAAAAAAAAAGAAGAAGAAGAAGAAAGAGAGGTTGGTGGGGAACAGCAGGCATTAGGGTGCAGTGTCAGATTTTTCTCTTGAGCCCTAAGACAAACTTGGCCTTTGATTTTTCCTTCCATTGTACTCTCCTTCTCTGTGTGGGTGTCTTCTCCTTGTACAGAACAGAACGCTGTACACCCTAGCACAAGTGAGAAGGGGAAGTGTTTCGGGGGTAGAGAGGCGACTCCTAGGACCAAGGGTAGGACGGACAGTTGAATCTCATGAGGGCCTGGAACCAGGAACTGAGATGTCACCAGGTACCACGAGTCTCTCCTTGGGACCGCATGGCCTTTCATATTCCTGCCAGTTGCCTCATCCTTGTGCCACAGGCCAACTTTCTCTGGTCCTCTGTGCACAGTGGAGAAGATGCCCATCCGGCTGCATCCCGCAGTCTCGGTGTGGTCACCGAGCTGAGGGATGGAGGGACTGGTGTCCCCCTCATCCAGAAGGCTCTGTACAGCCCCATCTGCTTATTGAAGGGGCCACCACTCTAGCGTTGGGGCGAGGGTTCCTGTGGGAAGGAGACGCTGCTTAAAGAAAGAAGGCATGTGCCATGAATCTGTTGCCATTTGTCCTGCGATGCCAATAGTTTCGAGTCACCTTAAAGCTTCTGAAGTCACATACACGAACGGTGATCCTGAGTCATTGAGAATAAAGCGGGATTCTGTCTTGACTGCTAACGAAGGTTTGGGCGTGGACCAGAGCTTTGGGAAGGCTTACCTTCAATACAGTCAATGAAGAATGGTTGAGTAGGTCTGGTTCATGAGCTGGCAGGCTGGTTGAATGGAGGTATCACCATATGCAGTTAAATGCTTTCAAAGAAACTTGGAGTTTTCCATTTATTTCTTGAGTAGTTGCTAGCTAAGTGGCATTCCATGGCTGAATTTCTTGATAAGAGTGAAAGGTAAGGGGCTGATGGTGGTTTCTGGATCTCGCACGCGTGTGCGCTTTCATCTTCTGCTCTGACGGCGCCTCTTTCCCTCCAGGTGTGCGGGAATGCCCTCATGAAGCAGTATCAGGCCCAGTTCTGGAAGATGATGCTTCTCATCAAAGAGGACTACTTCCCCAGGTATGAGACTTGCCGGGCAGACGGCATGGATTTGGCAGGTAAAACCCACAAGATCAGATCCCCTTTGGTGCTGTTCAAACCACCGGCCTTAAGCGTGACCTCTTATACGTGCGTTCTCCTCCTCTGACATCTGAGTAAACATTTTTGAATTCCAATAAAGAGTTTCTCTTAAATATGGTTGGCTAGATAAAAAAAAAGAATTAGGAAGATCTCAGATTCCAATACCTGACATTTTTTCAACACCCCCAGATAACCTGGGATGCTGATTACAGGCAGTTTCAAATTAAACCAAGGAGTCAGACACCCTCAGTAAGTCAGTTGAAAAAACAGACTTATCAACCGGTTGGCTCGACCCCATGTGGTATTCACCTTGACCCCCATGTGGCGTTCACCTTTAAGCACCCTTCTCACCCCTCTCCACTTACTGGCATTTCTCGCGGGGGACAGGCCGTGACACTCAATCACAAAGACCTGCGAGAGAGAGCACGCCCTCTACCCTGCACCCCTTGTGGGAAAAGAGGGTCAGGACCGTTTGGAAGAGCAACAGCACCCTCAGTCTAGAAGGCGTCTCTGTGGGTCATCTGATCTGCTCCTTCCCCTGATTCGTCTCCGAAAGAGGGGTGTCCCTCACCACGTGTCTTCTCCCTGTCCCCGTAGGATTGAAGCCATCACAAGCTCTGGACAGATGGGTTCCTTCATACGCCTCAAGCAGTTCTTAGAGGTAAGAGACCTTTAGCCCAGTGCCTCGCACATTGCTCTTGGCCTCAGATGTGCTTCTGCCTGACCAGCCTTGTGGACATCTGGGCTCTCTGATCACAGCTTCTTCCTCTTGATTTTTCCGACCCCTACTTTTTGTCCACCATTTCCCCTGCACCTGGGGGGCTGCCATTTCCCCTTCTCACATGTCGCTGTCCATACCGCCCGTGGGAACTCCCCAAAGAGATGACTACACTCTGCCCAGCGAGTCTTGTCTCACTGAGTTTTGGCGTGTAGGCCAAGGTTGTTCCCAGTCTCAGGTCCGGGGAGCTGGTGAGTGTGCTCGCTTTCCTCTCGGAGACCAGGCTGCATTCTCATCCCGACTCCTTGTGTTTCCGAGTGCCAACGGTTTTTGTTATCCTCACCCAAGGACATGTTTTTCATCGCCCCCCCCCCTTTTTTTTAAGATTTTTAAAATTTATTTTTAGAGAGAGGGAAAGGGAAGGCGAATGAGAGAGAGAGAGACATCAGTGTGAGAGAGAATCACCAGTCAGCTGCCTGTAGTGTGCACCCGACTGGGGACCAACCCGCAGCTCAGGCGTGTTCCCCAGCCGAAAGTCAAACCGGCAACCCTTTGCCTTGTGGGATGACACCCAGCGGACTGAGCACACCAGTCAGGGCTGTTCTTTTTGTCTTCCTTTTTTTTTTTTTTTTTTTCCCAATCCTCGTCTATTTTATTTTTTTTTTTAATATATATATTTTTTAAATATATTTTATTGACTATGCTATTACAGTTGTCCCATTCCCCCCATCATGCCCCTCCACCCTGCACACCCCCTCCCACCCACATCCCCCCCCCTTTAGTTCATGTCCATGTGTCATAAGTTCTTCAGCTTCTACATTTCCCACACTATTCTTACCCTCCCCCTGTCTATTTTCTACCCACCATCTATGCTACTTATTCTCTGTACCTTTTCCGCCTCTCTCCTCCTCCCACTCCCCTGTTGCTAACCCTCCATATGATCTCCATTTCTGTGGTTCTGTTCCTGTTCTAGCTGTTTGCTTAGTTTGCTTTTGTTTTAGGTGTGGTTGTTAATATCTGTGAGTTTGCTATCTTTTTACTGTCATATTTTTTATCTTCTTTTCCTTAGATAAGTCCTTTTAACATTTCATATAATAAGGGCTTGGTGAAGATGAACTCCTTTAACTTGACCTTATCTGAGATTTAACTCCTTGGTTGTTGGACTTCCATACAGTTCAATTTTCTGTCAGTACTGCTTATTTTTTTGTTTCTAAATTTTTGTTGTCCTTATTTTGGTTGTGCGAGGAGGCGCAGTGTATCTACCTACGCCTCCATCTTGGCTGGAGATTTTTTTTTTTTAAGAGAGAGTAAGGAAGGGAAACAGAGACAAAAATATCAATTGGTTGCCTTCTTGTATGCACGACAACCAGGGACTTAACCTGCAGCTGGGTATGTGCCCTGACCGGGAATCGAACCCATGACCTTTTGGTCTATGGGATGACGCTCCAACCAACCAAGCCACAACCGAGCTGGACCTAGAGCCAAGATTTTTAAGCAGTTAAGTTTGATAAACAACTTAGAACTCCATGGGAGGGCTGTCAGCACAGCCCACTGACTTCCAGTCTCCAGTAGCCCATTTGGGAAACCAGCAGTATTGAGAGACGAGGCCAGGCTGTGGGAGACGAGAGAGGAACGGGCACGATAATAGCCCAGCACCCGTCGTCCACTGCGGTTTACTCGGAAGCAGAAGTCTTATGCACAGCCGTTGGCCCTCTGCCTTTTTCCTTTTCCGACTGCTGTTCTGTGGGACTCAGCTTGCTGTCCCTTGAAGTTTCTTTGAATTTGTCAGGTGTTGGGAGCAGAATTATCAGAAAATGATTCTGTTTTCTTCATCTTTCCCTGACCAGAAATGTTTGCAGCGCAAGGAGATTCCTGTCCCCAAGGGCTTTCTGACTGCCTCCTTCTGGCGTACCTGATGTCACTCCGTCACCCACTGTCACCATTTCGTTGCAGAGGGGAAATAATAAAGCAACTGAACATAGCTGCATTTGGGAGAGTCCTGTCAGACTTAGAAATCTGCCAATGGGTGTCGTTATATACCCTCACCTTGTGTCTAGGAAAGGAGATTTTCACGGCTCACAAAGTCAAGGAGTTCTGATGGCCGCTGAGGGACCCACAGGGCAGAAGGCCTGGATTTGGCCTGTCTCGCGTTTGTTTAT
The DNA here is from genome assembly GCA_039655065.1 of Glossophaga mutica. NCBI lineage: Eukaryota > Metazoa > Chordata > Mammalia > Chiroptera > Phyllostomidae > Glossophaga > Glossophaga mutica. The sequence continues at coordinate 213,601,451 of CM077305.1, forward strand.
TATTATTATTTTTTTTTAAAGATTTTACTTATTTATTTTTAGAGAGAGGAAAAGGAAGGGAGAAAGAGAGGGAGAGAAACATCAGTGTGTGGTTGCCTCTCGTGCACCCCACACTGGGACCTGGCCTGCAACCCGGGTATGTCCCCTAACTGGGAATCAAACTGGTGACCCTCTGGTTTGCAGGCTGGTGCTCAATCCATTGAGCCATACCCGCTGAGGCACGGCCTGTCTCGGATTCGCAAAAATTATGAAAAGAGGTGTTTAGCTTTTTATCCCATTTGTTTATTTCCTTTGTCTCTACTACCTTTCAGAAATAAGGTAATACCATAAGTATCACTGTGAGCTGAAGTGAACCTACCCCTTTAAAGGGTCAGTAAGCGGTTGCCTGAATCCTTACATGCCAGTCTGGGTTATGGTTGCTTTGCCTTCTCAGCTTGTGAAGTAACTAGGAATTTAGAGGAAATGCCTGATGTAGACGTGGACTTAGCCCTGGATGGCATCGGGGATAGCTTAGTGTCCGGGGTTAGGACTTAGCGCCAAGAAGCACTGTTTGCCTTCTTACCTGGAATTCAGTGCCCGGACGACTAGGGGCAGACACATGGACCAGGGCGGGTGCCTTTTTTGGTTTGTTCTTCAGTTTGAATTGGGATGGGGCTGGCCACAATATATGTGAGCTGAGCATCCATAAGCAGTGAGTTAGGGGTTAAATAAAGATGCTTGGGAGGAGTCGAGAACTGATCTTATATATATATGAAATATATATGTACGGAGTATATATATATAAATTTCTTTACTTGTTCTGAGTAATGAATGATGACAGATTGCCTGACCAGGACACCACAAAAACGCAAGGCTCGGCGCGTCAGCGCGGAGCGGAGATCTGTGTCTGGGAAGAGTCGCTGTCTCTGGACGGCAGGCAGAGGCAGCAGCCCGGAGCCTCTCTCTCCTGACCGTCGAGTGTGGGGAGATGGGTTCGAGGGAGAGTGGGGATTCCCCGGTACTGTAGAAGTGACTCATTCTATATTATTTACTGTGGTGCCAAAAAATAAGTAATAAAGCTTGAATTTTAAAAATCCGTTGCTGGTATCCGGTTGGCTCAGTATGTCGATTTCCTGTGCCTTGAGCGTCGTCGGTCAGTGGGGGCATGGTGGTGCCCAAGTGTATCCATTTTTTCCCTTTTTTGTCTTCCTGACCTTCACCTTAGGAAAGTTGCTTTTTTTGCCCTGTCACTCCTTTTCAGAACGAGGTGCCAGTCACTGATCCGGTTTTATCCAGCAGAAGTGGGAAAGTGTGCAAGTCTTGTGACGTGGAATGAGCACCGGAAGCCGGGCCCGGTTCACATTGAGGGTTTGTGGCTTGGGCAGGTCATTCACCCTCTCTGAGCCTCAGGACCCCCACCTGCAAAACACAGCAGTTGGCCGAGTCAGTAGATCAGCAGGTGTGGAAGGTTTCGGACTGTGCTCCGCAGCAGTCTCAGCAGAGCTTCCCAGCCTGTGTATCAGGGCACACCGCTCTTCCCGGCCCACCCACAGGCCCCAGGGCCGGTTGCCGTTCACACTTCCTCCCCTCGCCTGTGCTTTACAAATGGCGTCACCTTCTAAGTGTCAGGACCGAGCAGGTTGGGAGGTGCTGACTGAGGCAATGCATGGAGGGGCCTCAGCCCCATGGTGCGTCCTTGCAGGGAGCCTTTTATGCGTGTTTCCATAAGGCTCCCCTTTCTTCGAGATACTTCTGCCATCTGCTGGGAAGTTGTCCAATTCGTAACCGAAGGCCTGGGATATGAGAGGCGGACAGGGCCAGCTACGGTTGTATAGCTCACACCTCTTGGGGGGGCCCTCCGCCGCAGCGCCGTGGCTTTCTGTGCCCCAGGTGCCAGGGTTCCGCGTAAGGTGACACATGGAGAAGCTCCTCTGCCAAAAACGAAATGTGAAAAGTCCCTGGACAAGATGGTCCCCAAGGTCTCTGCTGCTTTGAATTTGTCACGCCGTAGATAGCACTTCTTCCAGTGTCTGAATCTTCTGTCTCCAGACGTGTTTAACCGCAGCTGTGCCGTTCAGTGCTCAGTGTTCCGAACGGGTTCTGTTTGGTCAGCCGGGGAGAGGGTGCTGGGGAGGCCGGGTTTTTAATTCTCATGATGTCATCTGCAGAGAGCATGATTGCTGGCTGATAAATGCAACTCCTGACGGGCAGTAGCATCAGATTCCTTCGGGCAGAGTAGGAAGGACTGCAGTCTCTTTTTCAATTCAAGTACTCACTTGCCTGCTGGCTTCCTTTCAGGCTTGACCTCATTTCTCAGGCCGAGTGCCCATAATTTTGTCATATCATTGTCCTACATCATTTTAAAGCGAATTGGATGACTTGAGAATTCCCATAGAGAAACCTACACATGCCTTGAATAGGAGAGTGGAGTTCTGGGCATTTCCACCCAGGCACTGGGAGCCTCCTCTGCCTCTCCAGCTTCCTGTGATGCCAGCAGTGACGTAATTAGGTTTGGGTGTCTGCCGTCTCAGTGCTGGGACCGAAAGAGGCCCAGCGCTTCACACAGGTGCCTTATCAGGCCTGGAAATTCACCCCTGTTTGTCTGTTCCACCTAAAGAACTCCCGAAATTGATCTGTGGACCTGCAGAAAGCAGATGAGAGCTGGGGTCTTCCCAGCTGTGTGATGACGGATTTACAAAAACACCCATTTTAAAGGGATTTGTCGTCTACAGCCAGGCTTCATTGTTTAAAAAAAAAATGTTACTTTATACAGATGACATATTCAAGAAACACTTTTCTTTTAGCGCCTTCGGGTTGCTGACACTAGGTGTTATGTGACCCTGGACCAGAAAAGTATCTTTTTGTGTGTTTGTCTTACAAAGGACATTGAGACAGTGGCAAAACTTGAACACGGTCTGTACGTCCACACTAATTCCCTGACTTCGACTCCTGCACTGTGCTTATAAAAATGGATGTTTCTGTTATTCAGAAACACACATGTAGTACTTGGGGTGAGTGGGCATGATATCTGCAACTTACTCTCAGATGATTCGGTGGGGGTGAATACATGTTTACATGTGTGTGTGAACATAAATAAGTGTATAATACATAGACTAATAAAGCAATGTGGTCCAGTGTTAACCAACTGGGGAATCTGGGTGTAGGTATATGGGGTTTCATTCTTTTATCCCTGTACTTTTCCGTAAACTGTTTCAAAATTAAAAGATAACCCTCTTCCCTCCACCAAAACAACAATAAAAAAACACCTTCAGCCGAACGAGGCGACTAAATCAAGCTCTAGAACCTACAGCGAAGGTTACATTGAAACTGTCGTCAGCCTGTGGCAGGAATGGAGAGTTGGTTCCAAACAGGTTCTACAAGATGCTTCCACTTAAAGTGAAACAGATGCTCAGGGAGTGGAATCTCAATTGGGTGGAGACACGCGGCTCATGAACTTGGAGGACTTGATGGTTCGAGGTAACAGATGGGAGCTCAGAAGACAGATCCATTTTGCTTAGGGCAGCTTTTCCCAGAGGGCTTTTCTGCAAGATTCTAAAAAAGGAGTTCAGTGGTCAAAGAAGTTTGGGAAGTGTGTGCAGAGTTCAGGGTCAATGAAGTGAAGTCATTGGTGAAGCGAGAATGGCAGGGTTGGTCATTGCTGACGGTGGTGATGAGCGTATGCAGATTCATTGTAATATGCTGTTACTAGGCTTATCTTTGAAGTCTTCCTTAATAAAAAGTTTCAATTCTAAACCAAAGACAAAAAAGACTTTTTCTTGCAGGACTTTTTGGTGCTTTAACTTTGTTGCTTTGAATCGTCAGCCTCCAAACTGAAATGAAACTCCTTGTTTCCAGAGCTTCCCCTGGGCCTAGTATTTCTGGGAATACACTTTTTGGAATGCTTTCCTTGGAGGTCAGGGCGGTCAAGAAAGTATCTTGGAGAGACTATGTGATCCAGGTACTTAAAAATAGTCAAAAAAATTTTTTTTTATTTTTTTATTTTAATTGTACAGTTTTCTGTCTTTTACTCCCATCCCAGCCCACCGCCCCAGCCCTCCCCACCTCCCTCCCATTTCCACGCCCCCTAGCTTTTGTCCATCTGTCCAAAAATTTTAAAAGACAGTAAAGAAGCCCCCAAATCCTTTCACTCTCGGTACCCACTGGAACATCTCTGTGCACATGTGAACGGAGAGAGAAATCCGGTTCTTAAGAAAGGAATCCAGCCCTGGCTGGTGTAGCTCAGTGGATTGAGCGCGGGCCTGCGAACCAAAGGATCGCGGTTCGATTCCCAGTCAGGGCACATGCCTGGGTTGTCAGGCCAGTTCCCGGCAGGGGACATACAAGAGGCAACCGCACATTGATGTTTCTCTCCCTCTCTCCTTCCCTTCCCCTCTAAAGATAAATAAATAAAATATTAAGAAAAAAAAAAAGAAAGGAATCCAGTTCTTAAGAAGATGCGGTTGGCGTGCTGTCCTGCCCCCTGCGGTCATTCGGGAGAACCTCAGACTCTTTTTCAAGTCAGTCAGCATGAACTCTGTTACCAATGTTGTCTTGGACTTAGGAATCCTACATAACGAGCCATTTATCGGTTGGTGACTAGTTGCTTCTAATTTTTTTACAGTTATTCACATTCTTAAATGTATATCTTGTCCCACCTTTTTAGGGTAAGTTCCTCAATGGAACATTTTGTCAAGCAGCATGCGAGTTTTATATTCTGGTCCATGCCGCCAAATTGCTCTTACAGAAAGTTTCTACTCAACGTGGGTAAGATCTGTCTGGTGGAAATGAGGGGTGGGTGTCAGGAGAGAAGGACATTCTAATTGGAGGCAAAAGCATGAAAAATGGAAAAATAAACCTGTTTAGGAGTGGAAAATGAAAAAAAAAGCATGAAAAAAATAAAATAAACGCATGAAATATAAAAAATAAAAGCATGATACCCTGACTGATGTGGCTGAGTGGATTGAGCACCAGCCTGCAAACCAGAGTTGCTGGTTCGATTCCCAGTCGGCACATGCCTGGGTTTTGGGCCAAGTCCCCAGTGGGGGGCATGTGAGAGGCAACCACACACTGACGTTTCTCTCCCTGTCTTTCTCCCTCCCATCTCCTTTCTCTAAAGATAAATAAATAAATTTTTTTAAGCATGAAAAATGGAAAGTAAAAAACCTGTTTAGGAAGTGACTAAGCTCACCTCTGGAGAAAAGCATTAGAAAATGGCTCTGGAAATAAGTGGGAATGAGTTTGTGGATCTTCCAGAATCTCTAATTAGGTTGGGCAAGTCTAAGCAATGAAAAGCTACGGAAGTTTTTTTGAGGCCCTGGCCGGGTGGTTCTATTGGTTAGAGCATCGTCTCGATATGCCAGGGTCGTGGATTCAGTTCGATCTCTGCTCAGGGTGCGTACAAGAATCAACCAATGAATGCGTAAATAAATGGAACAACAGATCAATGTTTCTCTCTGTGTCTCTCTCTAAAATCAATAAACAAAGATTTCTTTTAAGTTTATTTTAAGGAGGGCTGCCCTGACTGGTGTGGCTCAGTGGATTGAGCGCGAGCCTGCGAACAAAAGGATCGCGGTTCGATTCCCAGTCAGGGTACATGCCTAGGTTGCAGGCCAGTTCCCAGCATGGGACACACAAGAGGCAACCATACATTGATATTTCTCTCCCACTCTCTCTCTCCTACCCTTCCCCTCTAAAGATAAATCAATTAAAAAAAAAAAAACTAAAAAAACAAAACAGTGAAAATTAAAAAAAAAAAAAAGAAGGGCTGACATTATTTTAATTGATTTTAGAAATAGAGGAGAGAGACAGAGAAACATGGATTTGTCCCACTTGTTGATTCTATTTTTTTAATTTTATTTTCATTTTACTTTTTTTAGAGTGGCGAAAGGGAGGGAGAAAAAGAGAGGGAGAGAAACATCAATATGTGAGAGATACTTTGATGGGTTGCCTCTCACATGCCCCCAATTGAGGATCTGGCCCAGCAACCCAGGCATATGCCCTGACTGGGAATTGAACCAGCAACCTTTGGTTTTGCAGGCCAGTGCTCAATCTACTGAGCTACACCAGCCAGGGCTAGTTGATTCTTCTATGTGCCCTGAACAGACATTGAACCCACAATCTTGGCCTATGGGACGACACTCAAAGGAACTTAGCTATTCAGCCAGGGCATCACACTCACTGTTGTGTAACCCTTACCACCACCCACTCCTGAACTTTTTCATCTTCCCAGACTGAAACTCCGTCCCCATTAAACACAAACTCCCCATTTCCCCTCCACAGCCTCCGGCAACCCCTGCTCTACTTTCAGTCTCTGTGGATTTGACTATTCTAGGGATCTCACGTAAGTGGAATCCACAATAATTGCCTGTTAGTGTCTGGTTTATTTCACGTAGCGTGTCTTCAAGGTTTTTCCAGTCACTGTTTGGAAGCTTTGTGCCTCCTGTTCCTTGCCAGCCCAGACAGTCATCTGGGAAGAAGTGCAGCCCACTTGCCAGTGGGACTCCCTCATGGGGACAAAAAAATAATGGAAGCGTTGGTGCCTGCTTGTTCGCTTTGCTGTGTGTGCGTGCAAGAGAGAGAGGAGAGACACTTGACTGTCCCAGGGAGAAGGGGGCAGGTAACTCTCCATGGCTGGAACATGTGAAAACATTGTGACATTAGTGTATTTCCCAATGGATGACCTTTTGAAGAACTTGAAAAGGTAGTGGGACTGCTGAGATGCCTAAGCTTAAGTAAGGCACACAGCAAACCTTCAGAGAACACCTGGAACAGAAGAGGAACTTAAATTCAGTCCTACCTCCAGCTTTTCAGGAGGCCGGGAACAATGTGGCCGAGGACGTGGAGTTGATTGGTTACAGGAGCAGCTGTCCAGTGTTTTTTAAACATTTTTTTTTTTCTGAATGAGTGTCAGACAGCAAAGAATGCCATTATCTGCTTTGTCATCCTCCTCTCCCCACACCTAGCAGAGTGTTAGGCATGTGGTGAATCTGATGGGAGATGAAGTAGGCAGACAACAGAACACGTGAAGAAAGGATTTCTTTTTTTTTAAAGTCTCATCTCCAGTGCCAAATGCTGAATGGGGTGGGTGGGGAGGTGGGAGGTGGAGAGGGCTGGAATACTGTTTTTGGACACATCTCAGATCAAAGGATCAAGTAAGATTTTAGTTTCTGTATCAACACAGAAGCTCTCTCTAAGGTCTCCAATCTGTTTTGCATCTGGCAAAGGCAGCAAAACCTCCATTTCAGTATGAGGCCAGCGTGATTTAAAAGAAAAATCCTCCCTTTCATAGCTCCTGCCCGTGGCCTTGAGACCCATTCTTTTGCCGGAGGTCTGGGTCAAGTTTTGGAGAGCTATGATTGTGTTAGCCATTTTGCATCCAGACCTGAATATTTTTTTGCTGTTACCCGCTGGAAAAGAGGCCATGGACGCCATCAGCTGTTGCCAGAAGTGCACACCCCAGGGAGGAGACACCCGGCCCTGTTTTCTCTACGTAGTAGATTGCAGGAAATGCCTCCTAGCTCCTACGTTTTTCCTCCACATTCTGTGAAGCTGTTTCTTGGGTGTGGCCACTCCTTTTCTTTTCTCTCTGCTCCAATGGACTGTGGGAACAGAATTTTTCCTCACTGTCATGACTACAGCCAGTGTGGCTTAGAAACTGGATTGCAGATCCCAGGCACAGGGGAAGAAGCCAGAATGCAGAGGAGCAGGAAGCTCAGGGCTGGGCCCGGGCCCAAGTTCTGGTGCTGTGCCCAGTGCCTTTATATTTATTTAAAGAGGAGGGCTGCTCGGTAACCAGGAGGCTGAGGCCTTCCTGAGCTGCAGAGCTCCCGGTCTGCCTGACTGCACAGGAATGAGCCCCATGTTACTCCCAATGGCTGAGGCCCAGCTGTGACCCCAGTGGGGGTGGGGAAAGGGCGTCCTAACTCCGGGCTCAAACTGCCAAGTCTGTAAGGAACAGAAATTCCAGAGATCTTTTCTTTTTTCGGCACTCCAGCATCCACCAGCACAATGCCCCCCTTTCCTATGGGAAGGCAGGACGACGTACTGTTTAAGAGAAGGTCCTGACTGCTTGATTCAAATCAGCTTTTCTTCTTGATAGCTGCCTGATGGAGGAGGGCAAGACTCAGCTTCCATGTCAGGGTGCTCATTTGCAAAATGGGGAAACAATACCCACCTCAGAAAATCACCTCAAATACTTAACAAAGAAAAGTAACACATGAAATGCTTAGCCATAGTGCCGGGTCCATGAGGAAAGTTCAATTAATGATGGCAGGAAGAACTTTAATGTCTTGTTTAGAAAATACAATTAATGCATCCTATTCCACGGGTGACCTCTGAGAAAGCTTTTGTTATGAGTTTATGAGAAATTACTAACTCTCCAAATCCCGGAATGACAGACTTCAATTCTAAATTAGTCGACTTTATTTTTTATGACCGGATTTGGCCTTTTTCTTACCACCTCCTCAAACCTGGAGCCTCCAAATCATCCTCGGTTTCTGATCCCAGACCCCACCAGCATAGGCTGACTTTCGTCCTTGGCCCCAGACTTCTCCTCCGGAAAGTGGGCAGGAGGAAGAGAAGCAAACGGTGACCTCATCCTTGGGGACTGGGTGTTTTTCCGGCCGGGGCGCGCAGCATCCCCAGCCAGACTGCAAAGATGACCCCTGCCCCGCCTCTCGCCGCAGTCCTGGAAGGGCTCCCAGGGGTGGAAGGGTGGGGTGCAGATTCTCTGCAGGGCGGGGAGGGGCAGGATTGGAGGATCCAAGCTGCGGGGAGGGTGGGGCGGCTGGAGCATCTCGGCCCGCCCGGGCGGAGGCAGAGACTCCACTGCACCATCGACCCCGCCATCCCTCACGCGCGCCCTCCATTCCCATCCCCCGTCGCGCACCCGCAATCTTCTCTTCCCCAGCACCGCCACTTCGGCTCCTTCCGGGAACGCTCGCCCCTTTCCGTCAGACGCTCGGGAAGCGAGTCCGTGGAAGCTCCGCCCCCTCTGCTCGGCCGGCGCTCGTCCCCGCCCCTCAGTCCCTGCCCCGGCGCTCCCTCGCGCTCGCGCCCGCCCGCCGCCGGAACGCGCGTGTCCGCGTATAAAAGAGGCGGGGCGCGCGCGTCGCCGCCACTACCCGCTGCGGAGCGAACGGCAAGGAGCAGAGGCCGCGAAGGGTCGTTGGTCCCTCAGCAACCCACAGCCCCACGCACCCACGGCTTTCACCCGCAGGAACCGGTGAGACAGGGAGCAGGGGACCGCGGGCGGAAGCGGGGCCGGAGGGCAGCGGACCCCTGGGCGGGGAGCGGTGTCGCCCCCGGGGAGGGGCGGGGCTAGCGCGCGGACAGGTGAGCCGGGCCGGCCTTGCAGCTTCCTCAGGCGGGCGGGGAGCCGGGCGAGCCGGTCGCGACCGGCTTGTGGCGCGTGGGCTGCGAAACAGCCGCCTGGCGGAGTCCCGGTGTTTGCAGCTGGAATGTCATTGACTGGGCAGAGGGGGTGACGAAGCCGCCGGGTCCCTCCCCGCCCCCAGCCCCAGCCCGGCCGCGGCCCCGCCCTGCCCCATCCGGTTGCGGCAGGTGGGGCGGGGGCTCTCTGGTGGGGTTGGTCCCCGTTCGCCTCCCTTCCTGCAGAGCGCTTCTCCCACCGCACCCAGTTTCTTTCCTTGGTGGGGGGGCGACTTCTGCAGCTTCTTTTCCCAAATCCCTGCAAGCAGGGCGGGCCCACCCCTTGGAGGAGAAAGAGCCGAGAGCTTAAGGTGAAGGTCTCTTTGATGTTAATTCCATCCGGTTCGGCGATTCTTGGCCTTCTCTGGATGCAGAAGGGCTCGAGGCTGCCCTCTCTTCTTTTTTCCTTATAATAAACATTTTTTTTGCTACCCAGTTGTGATTTGCTTGTAAAAAGCGGATAGCTGCGGCTCTTGCTTTGTGTGAGACTCGAATCAAATAACTTAATAGCTTAGAGTTACTATTATTTTTTCCCTGAGACCGGGTTTTTCGAGTCGAGGGCCATTTATTATTTGCCAAAAATTCTACAGCCATGCCGGTGTAGAATGCTGGAGCAGCCTTTTGTCTAAAAGCCGTCCCTGAATCTGATTAGGTGTTTCCCAAAGAAAATTGCTTTTAAAAATCTCTTTGAGGTACTAGGGTAAAATGTATTTTAAATAAAGGGCTTGGGAAGGTTAAGGGTTGGATACGTTTTAAATTAAAAGCCCGAATAGATCAGAAAGCTGGGTTGAGAGGATGCCCGAATCGCTGCAACACCTTGTCATCTCTTTTATATAATAGATCCCGAAATCTGTAGGCCCTTTGTTCTGTCTTCATCGTGGTATTTTAAAAAAAAACTTACCATCATGGCTGTTAGGAAAGAATAGAAGAGAGACCGTATGAAGTATTTTCATAACGTGTTGAGAAATTGCGTTGTCATAGCAATTGGACCTTACTGAAACAGAATGTATCAAAGATGGAAGGGTGGGGGTGTCTTGCAGCCAGAAAAGAAAATCTTAAGAATAGCAGTGGGAACACTCAGCCATGTGAAGCCGTGGGGCCAGGGTTCTAACTCTGCAAACCAGTCATCTGTTTTCCCTTTTGTTGCAGCTAATGTCTGAGATTTTGAAAGGTCAGATTGAAATCAAAGTTTAAAAAAATGTGCAGGGGAAAAATGTGCTGCAGTGAGGGGGCCTCTGTGCAGGAAATGAACAAGCAGCCTTTTTTAGTAACTGGGCCAATAATTACTCAGAGGGCCCTCAAAGTGTGTTAGCTGTCATCCGGGGACCTAGACTGAGCGACGCTGCTGGAGAGGAGGATTTGCTCTGGACCGGACAGGTGTGAAGCAGTTCTCAGCGTTAGCTGCGGGCTCAGGAGCATTCTCCGAGATGCTCTCGGTCTGTGGCAGCGTTCTGCGGTAATCTAATAATTGGAGAAATCCGATCTGTCTCTGGCTCTGACAGGAGCTCGTCAGGCAGTGTGATGAACAGGTTGAGGTAGTTCCCTGAGTTAGAATTTTCTCTCCATTTAATTGTTTCCTTACCTGCCTTCATCCCAAAGGGAGGGGCCCACTGCGGATCCTGAGGAATGGATGTCAGCCATAGTGCACAGTGCTGTCATTGCTGAACCTGCAGTAAGGACAGTCACCACGAGGCCCGCCTCGTAGTCAGTCCTCTGGGCTATTCCAGGACAGCACCGGTTACGCAGCTGGCTCTGCTGCAGCTTATCAGCTGTGGTCCATCAGCTGTGGTGCGAGTAGGTACAAGAATTCAGAATTTGGCGCCCCCGTAGCAAATGCGGGGTCCAGGAATTCCGGAGGAACGCCCTGCGTGCAGGCCAGTGGCCTGGGGCAGCTGCCCTTGTACCTCCCTTCCACCTTTTTTTTTTTGCATATTCCTCCTGCAACTGTTTTAAACAGGAAATAGTATTTCATAGAGGAAGTGGACCTGGACCTGTAAACTAGGCCCAAGTCAGATCTTTATAGCTTGATTTCTTGATTCTGATGATTTCATGAAATTATGCTGTTTTATTACTGAATGGAAGGGGATTTAGGGATCAACTAGTCATAGGAATTTCAGTCCATTGGAACTTCTAGTGTTAAAAAGTATATTCAGTATTATTACTTTATTTGGAAAGTGGGGAAACTGAGGCCCAAAGTGGCTGTGATGACTTGGCCACGGCAGCCCATTTAGGTGGATAGGAACCGCTGAGACCGGAAAACCTCAGTTCTCTTTCCACATGGTAAATCCCTGGTGGGATTTATTAATAGAAGGCACTGGGGAAATAATCTGAAATTTGATTCTTATCTGCATTCAAGTATTTTTAAGGATCTGTTTTCCTGGTTTTGAAACGATTTGGTTCCCTTCGCCCTCAGAAGCCTGTTATCTTGCTCTTCCCCCGCCCTTTTAGACTCCACATTCCTCCACCATGTTGTCATCGTTTCGTAAGCGCAGAGCCCAGGTATTTGACCAGCATGCAGGAGATGCGCTGCCTTCTCGCTTTTGCCTGGTTTGCAGTGAAGCCGCTTTTGGGTCAGAGAGGTTGGATGATCCCGAGGGAGGGGGGAGAACTCGGCCCGCATGCCTTTCTGTTAAGGTTCCTGTTAGGGTTGGTTTTTCCCCCCCATTTGGTTTTGGTGTTATATGAACAGAAGTCTTAGCAAATTTATTCTAAAATTTTAAAGCCTCCTGTTTTTTACCTTCCTTTCTTTAAGGCATGAATATATTATTTCTTATCACCCTACTGGCATTTGCATGTAATGTTTGCTGGGGTTACTTTTTATTGATGGTTACTTGGTTCGTCAGAACCAAGGGACTAAATACATCTCAGATATTTGGGGAAAAAAATCTGGAAACGTAGTCAAAGTAGTATTTTAAAATTTGGCAAGTATTGTGAACTTGTTTTTGTTTCCTCTTTCCATTAACTTATTTTTTCCTGCCACAATCCTTATAATGAAATGGAGCTTACATTTTTTTACTTTTCTTTAAAAAAAGCTCTCTGTATATCTGTTGTGTCTGTGTACAGTTTTTGAATGTTTGTCAAAAGGAAAAATGCTTAAAATTAATGTCTTGCCATTCCACAAGGAGAAATACAAACTTTGCAAATGTCTAGTGATTATGGGTGATAAATCCAAGGCAAGCCCTTTTATAAATCAGACTGGTTAATTATTTAAACAAGGTTTATAAAAATGGGCCACGTTATAACGTTCTGTTTTGATCTTGTTTTGAATCTCGGTAACAATGTTTTGCACTTAAATACCTCACAACTGAATTTTCCAGGTTAACAGGTAAGTAGCAGCAAGGTAGTAATTGGGGGGCATGTGGAAGTAAGTTTTCCCAACGTTGCTCTTCGTGTCGGGGTTTTGATGCAATGCAGTATGAGATTTTTGCTTTCCCCAAGCCCAGTCCCTGCTCACCTCCGCAGAATCCTGCTAAGGAGTTGAAATGAATGCGTCAGTTTGAAAGCTGACATGCAGATCCACAATCCTGGTTGGAATGTGGTTTAAACAAAGATATTTTTTTCATGGTTAAATTTCTTAATTCATGTAATTTTTATCTCTCTGCTTATCAGCAGATCGCCACTAAAATCTGCAGCCAAGCTGGTTTTTGGAGTTAATGCATTTGATCTGAGAATCAGTTGGTGTAAAATTGTTTGTGGGTGCTAACCAGTTTTTTAGTGGTTTGTTCTGGGGGAGCCCTTCCGTGTCCCTGGGTGTGAAGTCCTCTTGCTGTGGAAATGGAAAGTTTGGTAGTCGGCTAGCTGTATAAGCCATGGAGAAAGGACATTGTTGGTTCTTCACCTTTGGGCTCTGACTGAGCCCCAAAACAAAGCTGACAAATGGTTTCTGTGACCTTTTGCTTTGGGTCATGTTTATGAATTTTCCCGTGGAGCCAAGTGATCTCTTCACCCTGTTAGTTCCTAAAATCCCTTTCCTTGCAAAACCGTATACCTTGTGTCCTGCCTGCAATCGGAATTTCATTTTGCAGTTTTCCCGAGGCCTCTTGTGTCCGGTGCGTTCAGCTCCTTGAAATGCCGGCAGTCCTTTCGCTTTGTTTTAAAGAGTGACTTCTTTCCTCTTCACCACGGTTTTACTCTCTTCCAAGGTTCCGTGGAGAAGCTGGCAGCCGGCTTCTCCCACTCACCCAGATCGGGGCAAGGTGTCCGAAACCACTCACTACAGGTGCCAAGTTTGCAGAGGCCAAAGTGTTCGGCCTTTGGTTTGAAAATGTTTGTATCTGCAGCCTTTTCTGTTGCTTAACCCAGGGTCCGTCCCACCCACTGCCTCTCCCCACCCTCCAGAGATGAGACAGATAACATCCCCTGGCACAGTGGGGCAAATAGCTCCCGTAGATTAGGTTAAGGCGTTTAAATATTCCCCAGTACCAAGAACCGTCTCCGATAGCTGTCTCCTGGCATTTGTTAAGAAGACAAAGATATTCATCAATGGCCAGCTGCTTTAGGAGGCCTCCATTTTCATTTGGCAATGGGTATACATTTGTTGTGATAAGAGGAGGCATTCTTAGACATGTTATATTTTGGAATTAAACTGGAACTTTCTAGCCCAGATTTCATCTCGCTAGGCCCTGTTTCTCTTCCTCGAGATCTAGCAGTGCTGTGAGAACACTGACAGGGTCTCTCTATCGATTACAGTCGAGGACACGGTTGCGATTCCTGCTCCGTCCCCCGAGGTCAGTGCACACGACTTGCTGAACGATGCAGCCGGCATTTTGACTGCTGCATTGCAGCATTTATAATTAGCCTGTTCTTCAGCCTTGCCCAACAGTATCTGCAAAAACATGACCTTTTTCTTCGGTTACCGTAAGTGGGAAGCTGTCCTTAAACATACAGAGAATACATTCAGCACTTCATTTCCCCTCCCGAGTTCTCTATGTGCGGGGGCCTGGCTGGCAAAATCAGGGCTGATGTGCTGCTTTGAGGTCAGCAGTCAGTTGACTGCAGTCCTGAGAAGTCGGTGCGGGGTGTCAGGCAGTCGGAGGAGTAGATTGGTGGGCTGGCGTGGTTGGCGGTGGTTTCTGAGGGCGCTTTTCCCCAAGTCTTCCCTTCTGGCTCTTCAGGGGCGTTAGTCCTATTAAGGCAGGGAACGGCGTGGAAGTTCTCTGTGGAATCCGCCTTATCAGTCAGCTGCCTATCTGGGGGCAGGGGTGGCGTTTGTACAGCCTGCCTCTGTCAGGAAGGGAACGTGGTGTGCACAGGCAGAGCCCGAGGAATTCCACTCACTGGCTCACGTAGTTTTGGGTGAGAGGTTACATAAGCACCTTTGGGTGGCAGTAGTTCTCGGTCATATGAAAATGTTCCTGTGTTTAATATGGTCTGTGGAAGTACCCTTACAGGAGCAGAAAGAAACGGAGCTTGTATAGGTAAGGTAGAAACAGCTCCCGTTCAGGTTAAGGGAGGGGGACTCTTGTTAACCTATGACCCGAGGCTCCTGTAATCATGCATTGCAGAGTGCCCGCGGCGGTGGGAGAGTTCTGACGGCTTGCAGATGCCCGGCTCCCCGGAGCAGGCCAGCTGTGGCTTGGCAGAGCTCCCACTTGCTGACGTCAGCTGATCAGTGCAGGAAAGAAAAGTCCATTATTGCCTGACCAAAGCACTTGGTATAGAATTGACTCGTTCTACTTCACTGGGGTGACAAAGAGGGCCTTTTAGGTTGGTTAATTTCGGCGGGGCCTCGCTGGTCTGTCTCCCTGGATTGGTAGGGCCAAGTCAGCAAGCTGGACCCAAGCAGGGGTGCTGCTCAGGTGGAACCTTTGCAGCAGTAGGTTGGGGATTCTTGTTTTCATTATGAAGGGCTGCTCCCCGATGTGATTGCATGGAAATTTCCGTAGCAGCTACAGGGCTTCAGAAAGGCAGTGAACGCTGTGGCGTGAGGCGGCAGGACAAACACCAGCGACGTTAACCTGAAGACTGAGACACCTCGGCAGGAGCTCCCGTGCAGGGTGGTCACTGTCCCAGACAGAACTGCGCCTCCCTCGGAAAGTTTCCTTACAAGGAAATTCTGTAAGCCAGCCAATTAGACACAGTTGCCTGCTGTTTTCCCATCTTAACGCTCTCCTGAGGGATGAGAACAGGGAAGTTTATAAATTATTTTTAACCTTAATTGTTTACTAACTTAGGAAGATAGGAATATTCAGTCTTTCTTTTAACATTCTCACTGGAGGACATTCTTACTGATTTTAGGGAGAGGAGAGTGCAGGGAGGAAGAAAGGGAGAGAAACTTGGATCGGTTGCCTCCTGCATGCGTCCCGACTAGGGGTGGAACCCACAACCCAGGCATGTGCCCTGATCGAGAATCAAACTCCCGACCTTTCCAGTTTGCGGGACAGCGCTCCAGCCAACTAAGCTACACCAGGGCAGAATGCTCAGTCTGTTAAAGAGACAAAACTAATTTAGGCATTTTCATGATTAATTGATTACTATATCTTCCTCCTCTTTTTCCCTCTAAAGTGGGGATGTAAAAGATAAGTAGTGAAGGGAATTAATAAATAACCGAACAGCCACCAATAAAGATTACATCAGCTCCAGCCATTTCCAGCATGCTGGTTCCAGCGCGCTAGCCTGGGAACCACACCATCTTGTCACCCTAGGCTCTGCCGCCTGCTAAGGAGGTGACCTCGTGTCCTGTGTACTTAACTGACAGCGTCTCTCAATTTCCAAGTTTAGAGTGCAGTCGACTCTAATATGCACTGAGTTCTGTGGTCAGAGAGTAAGACAAGGCGTTTTTGTATAGTCCCTTGGGGACTTTAAACTCCCTAAAAAACTTATAAAAACAGGGAGAAAACAGCAGTGACATGGCGGAATGTGACAGTGCGCAAAAGCAGCACGTGTGAGGCCTTCGGATTCAAGACTTGGAGGGGGGGCGGGGAAGCACTTTCCGCTTGCAGGGCGTTGTATGGAATGGAGTGGCGGTGCTGGGGGGGAGAGGAGGGCACGGTCCTGCAAAGGGGACTCTGAGCTGGGAGGCGCACCCACCCAGGGCCAGGGGCCTGGGGCTGCTGGGGGAGTTTGCTGTGAGCTACAACTGGAGCAGACAGCGCAGGGCAGTGAGAGGGAGGGGTCGTGTTTCCGTTCTAGCAGGCAGGCAGGTGAGGACGGTGCCCTCGTCAGGCAGGAATCAGACTGCTCTCATACGGAGGTGGATACACTGGGCAGCAGTGTAAACCAGAACTGCCTTGTTGTAATTCCCCTTTTGTTTTTTTTCCCCAAAGTTTTATATATTTGTTTTTAGAAAGAGGGGAAGGGAGGGGGAAAGAAGGAAACATCGATGTGCAGGAGATACTTCGAACAGTTGCCTCTTGGATGCCCCCAACTGGGGACCTGGCCTGTAACCCAGGCATGTGCCCTGCCTGGGAATCGAACTGGCGACCTTGTGGTCCACAGGCCAGCACTCAGTCCACTGAGCCACACCAGCCAGGGCATAATTCCCTACTATTACAGAAACTTCATTCCGAACAGACACTTTAGTTTTCAAGGTTGCCCTCAGCTTTTGGTCTTAAGGACTGTCCTGAAGGCTCTTGTAAGAAGAGAGAATATTTCTTTCAGGCACAGCTATCTCGCTCATACAAAACTTGCCTTCCTGGGCGTTATTTCCCTGAGGTCCCACCCTATTAGAGTGAGAAGAGCAGCTGACTTTCAGAATAAACTGCCCTGTGGTCAGTGCAGGATTAGTAGCCCAGACTTGTTCCTTGGGGGCCACCCGATTGTGCAGCCTCAATCAACACACCCTTCCTTCCTTTGCGATTCTTGTGACGAATCCAGCGTTGACCTGGGTAGAATCCCAGTTTGACCATGTGGAAAAATGAAACTTGGGTGGATTATCGAGCTCTCCTCTGCTCTTCATGAATAAATTGGGGGCTGCGCATGCTCTTGATCTTCTTATTCAACATTGCTTAATTGCCTGTGTGCTGGAAATTGGGGTTCAGAGACTAGATCACGCAGTTTGATTGTACTGTGGGCGGTGCACACAGGCACTTTAGAAGAGCGTGATTGAACCTGAGGCTGGGGGAAGGAAGGAGCAGTGTGTGCAGCCCAGTAAGGAGGCAGGTCCTGTGGCTTGATCACCCCAGCTGGGTGTTGAGGTATAAGCAGGAGTTTTCCAGACAGGGAAGGGACCCAGAACATTGTAGACAAAGGAAGCCTGTGCAGGTGGTTTGGTGTCTTTCAAGAGACTTGTGTTTGGGAGGAGAAGGAATATTTCCACATGCCCAGAAGGTAGGCGGTGTGGGTGAGAGATACCAGTCAGGCGTGCTGGGCCAGATCGAGGGGCCTGCTGAAGCGGGTGGATTCTTGCCTCTCTCAGAAGAGAGCCATAACAAGGGGCTTTAAAGCATGGGTATGACATGGCAAAGAACAGGTTCCTTTTTATAGTTAAATGAATAAATAAATTGGATGTGTGGGGGAACAACAATACAACAGAAATAACCGGGTAATACACGGAGAATCATTCGGAAGGAACAGTGATACGGCTGAAATCACCTCGTGGTCTCCTTCCTAGGAAGGTAGTTCTGTCACGCGTGGAGCGAGCCCTGATCTCACCGGTGTTGTGTGCCCAGAGCTGGAAGGGAGGGGTGGGGTGGGGCGTGGGCACTCTCACCAACCTCGGTGCCTAATCTGTAGCCTGCTTGTCCTTTGCCAGAAGCTGGGCCGGGCCAGTTGGGAAGAGCTCTGGAATGTTTCCCGGGTAACAGGTTGTATACCCTGTCTAAATCAATTACAGAATGGGAGCCGGAGAGACCAATAAGCTTTTCTTTACCAGATCTCAGAACCTTCTCTGTAGAATGTAATTTTAAAATTGGAAGGACCTGGGCATTGCCTCCTTTCCCCTGCCATCGTTAGTCATTCTAGGAAATTGAGGCACAGGGCGGAAGGTGGCCCGTGCGAGGTCCTGGGTTGCAGACCAGTTCAGAAGCTCCTCGTCGTCGATCTGTACCTGTTTTCTTCTGTGACGCTTCCTTGATTAGAGGACAAAACGGCTTATTCCTGATAAGAGCAGGTGGCATCTTCTGGCTTTCTCCCATAAATAGGTCAGGTTTTCTTTTTGACATTAAAACTTGGCGAAATTGTGCAGAAACCCGAGGGTCTAATACTGTGGCAGACTGAGTGTTAATGGGGAAGTACCACCTACCTGGTTAGCTGCATTTGTGGCGAACTTGAAATTGACGCTTCACTTCATGTAGTCTCCCTGCTTTCCACAGTAACAGGGAGGCCTAAAGCAGGATGCATAGGTAAGCACAGTTGTTTTAAAGTCGCGCTGCGATTTTCTTTTAAGTGTGCACATCAGGTGAAATGCAGCCCGGCTACCCAGGCCCTCTGGGAGCCCGAGGAGGACCTGCAGGACTGACACGTGGCAGGCGCGGCTGAGAAGGCAGCCAGGAGAATTCTGTTGGTTATTGCTGTTAAGGGCTCGGTTACTCGTAATCATTTCTGTTTTTCGTTGAATAATGGGCTGAGATCTAGAAATATAGAAAAGCCAACTTCAGTAAGAATAGATTCTGCTTAATCTCCACATAATAAAGTACACAGATCAGAGGAAAGGACTCTCGAATGGATTTCTCAGTCACTCTTGGAGCACCACAGACAGCATTTTCTTTGAACGCTCGAAGGTCTTACAGAATTGACAGGACAGAACATCGTTCTGGTCACAGTTTTCATCTGGGTTCACCGCCCCGTTGGGGAGGCATCCGCTGGGGCACCCATGCGGGCAGGTGTTGCGGGGCGTGGACGGCGACTTTTCACCAAGGAATGGGGCCGGGTTCCACTGTTAGACCCTGGGAAGAGGCTCCCTTCTCAATTCACTGGTCTGCCGGGGCTGTCTGATCGTTTTTTCCTTTCCTTCGGAGAGGCTCATTCCGTTAAATCTCTGTTGGTGTCTTATGCTTACCTCAGGGCATTCTTTCTTCCCAGAAAATGGACCCAAGCGGGGTCAAAGTGCTGGAAACGGCGGAGGACATCCAGGAGAGGCGGCAGCAGGTCCTGGACAGGTACCACCGCTTCAAGGAGCTCTCGACCCTCCGGCGCCAGAAGCTGGAGGATTCCTATCGGTTCCAGTTCTTCCAAAGAGATGCCGAGGAGCTGGAGAAGTGGATTCAGGAGAAACTGCAGATCGCGTCTGACGAGAATTACAAAGACCCGACCAACCTGCAGGTGCGTGTGGTCTCCCTGAGATTCGTGCCAGCGTTCAGGGGCGCGGGTGTTTTTGCCTAAGAGGTATACCAAGAAAGGCATTTAATTATGACCTTGGGAGACTGGGCAGCAAGAAGAATGTAGATCAGGCATGAGAAAGGGCTAACCTGCTATCAAAAGCAAAGTCTCTAAAAATCATTGACTTGTACATAAGACAAGTTAATTTCATGGTGTAAACTCTACCTCAGTAAAGCTGTTTGGAAAAAAGAGCCCTTCCTCTCACTGGTTTTTGGTGAAAGACTTTTTTAGCAAACAGAGCAGTAGCTGGGCTGACGGCCATTCTTACTACACGTGTCAACGTCATCCAAGAAGAAGAAGCAGTGAAGGCTGGTTTAGGTGCCTGGCAGGCTCTTGGCAGCTCAGTACCTGATTAAAAAAGAGGTATTGAGAAATGGAATGTATTGAATTAAATTCATCAAAGAGTGTGGCTTCTAAAACAAGCTGAAAATACTAGATCATGAGTGAATGTGGCTGGCTCGTCCAAGGGTAACACCATGCGCTAAGAAGACCATCAGAATGTTCTGTGTTTCTGGGAGGGACCCGATGTCCACGCAAAGGTTAATTTCCTGGTGGACAGTTGCATTAGGATATTCTGTAGCATCTTGTTATCTGCAAAGTCGGTGGTCCTCAGCGGCCAAGCTCTCAGAGGGCCAGTGTAGCTGCAGTCAGAGTGTTTGAGTAATTGAGCAGGCAGGGGATGGGTGTGATGCTGGCTGAGGTGTCCATGATTAGAGGGGGGCGAGGTTGGGAGGTGGGGGCAACAGAATGATGCCGAGCGGCTGAATCCATGGCTCGCTGCTCGTCTGCCAACAGGGCAAGCTTCAGAAGCACCAAGCCTTCGAAGCTGAAGTGCAGGCCAACTCAGGAGCCATTGTGAAGCTGGACGAGACTGGGAACCTGATGATCTCGGAAGGGCATTTTGCATCTGAAACCATACGGGTAAGAGCAGCTCCCTATAGGGGTGGAGGGCCTTCCTCTGTCTGGTTGGTGGAGGAGTTCGGATGGATGCTGACGTGTAAATTTGGGTTCCTGAAAAGATAGACTTTTCTAGGTTTTTGAAGAATTTTCTGAAGTTCCCTAAAGGAGTTACCCACATCCTGCCTTTGTACTATGATGATTCATTATGAATATAAACAAGGGAGAATGTAAATATTCTTTTTGTAAAACAAATCAGAGTGCGATAATACTTCACAGATGTTTGTATAAATTAAACTATTAACGTTTACAGTGGGTAATTAGATGGAAGAGCACGTTCATGAAATTGGTGACTTTAGGGGTCAGGGTGCAAAGATAAATAGGATCAAACACAGACACTATAAAGAAAGTTCTCTATTGGCAAGCTTGCTCTCTGGATCTTGGGGGTTACTGAGGTCTAGTCAGCAAGCCAGTTAAAGGTCCAGCTGTCAGGAGCGACTTGGGGCACCTGTTGGTTGGTGACCGAGTGGCGTGGCAGACTTCGAAGCCGGAGTCCTCAGACTCTGGTCTGCCAGTTTGGGGGCCAGCCCCTTGGAGCTGGGGCTGTGATTGATCTTCTCCGCTGGGTCCGATGAGCCTCGTTAGGATGAGGGTTGCACGCTTAGTTAGATTTCCTTCTTTTTTTTTTTTTTTTTTTTAAGATTTTATTTATTTATTTTTAGAGAGGGGAAGGGAGGGAGAAAGAGAGGGAGAGAAACATCAATGTGTGGTTGCCTCTCACGTGGCCCCCACTAAAGGCCTGGCCTGCAACCCAGGCATGTGCCCTGACTGGGAATCGAACCTGCGACCCTTTGATTCACAGCCCGCGCTCAATCCACTGAGCTACGCCAGCCAGGGCAGATTTCCTTCTTATTTCTTTTCACATTTTGTTCTCTGCCATTCCACTGAGGGACTTTTCAGTCCTTTACCTGTCCAGACAATCCTGAAGATTCAGGCAAAAGCTACAGTCCTAGGCCCCGGCTAAAACGCTTTCTTTCCCCACTGTTCCCTGATACGCCTTCCTCCACATTCTGGTCTAGTGGCTTTCAGCAATAAACACTGGTCTCTCTTGCTCTGATACATTCCGCAGTCTCATATCGAAGACTTGAAGTTAGCCCTAAGCTTATTGTTAATAATTAACTGTTACTAGTAATGGTTGTAGATAGGAAATAAAAGTGAATTTTAAATGCCATGTGACCAATTATTTAATTATATTCAATCTGTTTGGCTAATGTAATATGTGTCTCTATAATTGAATACAAATATTTATCTGCCATTTCCTACTATTTTGCATACACCTTATAATAAACGAATCAGCATGCCCATTTTCTTGGTAGAAGTTGTTTGCCCAGAACGAAAGGGGCTGCTGCTCTGTAGAATTATAACCCGACACAGGGGCAAACGTGAGAAACTGATTGAGCGTGGGCTCTATTAGTTAACCTGGGATGGGGAGACCCGACCCGACCTCACAACTCACTCTCCCTTCATTCGGGTCTGTTAGTGAGTAATGTCTTCCCTGTTTAGGGATCTTCTTACAGCAGCATTTAACAGTGCTGTTAGCTACTGTTTGTCATAGCTGTTAGTAGCTATCCTGTGCCAGCACCCTGCTGGGGATTGTCTGACCTTCACTGCAAGCTAGTAAGGCAGCCATTACCCCCGTAGTCTAGAGGGGGCAGAAACTGTAGCTTGGACTGGTTTGAGTCACCCAAACTCACACAGCTCGTAGGTGACCGAACTGGAATTTCAGTCCGTCCTCTTTCTCTAGTCACCAGTATCTGCTTTATTTTTCTAGCCTGTGTTTCACTTGTGTAGACGTTCCCTGGCGTTTCCCCTTGATCTGTTTCTCCAGCCCCCCTCGGTCGCCTGGCCGTGCTCCTACCGAGCAGCCCCATTCACTCCAGGAGACCAGTTTCCGTCCACTGCTGCTCTGGGGGCGCTGGCTGCTGGCTCACACCCCTGTTGGGAAAGCTGCCTGAGTCAGAGCCAGGGTCTCTCCCCCTCGCTGTCAGCTTTCTGAGCGTTTCTTAGCGCCCCTGCATCCGCGCGCGCTGTCCAATGGCAGCACGCTGGTGAGGCTGCGCGCTCGCTCGGCAGTGATCCCGAGACCCCGGGAATGGGACAGGCCGGCCCCAGCTGGTCACTGCGGGTGCGGAAACGGAGTTTGTGAGAAACTGGCGGTTGACCCGAGGGTGAAGTTTCCTTCAGCTTTCTTGCAGGGGCTGACTTGAGCAAGGGACTCTCATGTTATCTCTTGAGTCTTTTCTTTCATGCTCACAGTCCCCGCGCTGATCCTGGCTTGGTAGTGTGCCTGGTCCCAGAACTCAGTAACTTAGCTCGGCAGGCCGTGTGCCGCAGAGGAGGCGGGTGGGGTGCGGAGGCTGCGTGCGTCCTGGGTAACCTGTCTGTCACTGGTCTAGACCTTCACACCGTACCGGACGGCGTGGCGCCCCATAGTCACCGCCACCCACATCGGGTCCCACATCCGAGTAGGTGGAGTACTGCGTTGCTGTGGGTTGCCTTTCCCCTTGCCCTGGAATGCCTCCCACTTCCTCCTCAGCGGTGGGTTCGGCTTTAACCATCCGTGGTGGAAGTGATTGCAGTGCTGGACGTGAATTGTGTGAACAGTGTTTTTCCCCCCTGCCTTCTCCTTTCAAATGAAACATGCCTCGTTTCTGAGAGAATCCACCCATGTTGACTGTCCCACGGCTTTCAAGATCTCAGCTGGCTAGGGGTGGCACCTCAACGATGGGTGGATCCCGGACTTCTCTCCTTCCTGTTCAGACGTTTTGTGGTGCTCGCTTGTGTCTGTCTGTCAGCGTCACGCAGAAACTCCCAGCGTCTTGGGCAGGCATCATCAACGCACTGAGATTGGGTTAGAATGTGAGAACGCATCACCTGAGCTTGGGCTGAGGATCGGTTCCGCCCAGGTCTTGACAAGTCCTTACCAGGACTGTGCTGTGAAAACCCCAAGATGCTGGGACGTGACTGTGTTTGCGCCTGCGGCTGCCACTTGGGTGAAATTTGAAATGAACTGACTCTGAGCTGTACCACAAACGGTATCTCCTCACAGAAGCTCCAAAGCTCTTTCCACTAAGAATCCTTTTGAGAGCTGATGGCATTGCAGGATCCCGTCTTTTCTGCTTTTATGCTCAGGTTGCCCTGTTTGCTTGGGCCTCGTAACTGTATCCTTACATTCGTGATGTCCGCTGGACCGCCCATTTTGTTCTCCCTTGACCTTCATGAAGTCAGACTGCACCCTTCAGCGAGTTCTGCCGAGGTTCCATGTTGTTCCTCATCTTTCTTCCCCCGGCAGTTTTCTGCCCTAGGAATCCACTTCAGTAACCTAGTGACGAAGAATAACTAATAACATTAAATACTTAGAAATAATGTAAACGTAATACTTTTTTAAAAGATTTTATTTATTTTTAAAGGGAAGGAGAGGGAGAGAAATACCAATGTATGGTTGCTTCTTGTGTGCCCCCTACTGGGGACCTGGCCCGCAACCCAGGCATGTGCCCTGACTGGGAATCGAACCAGTGACCCTTTGGTTCACAGCCTGCATTCAGTCCCCTGAGCTACACCAACCAGCCAGGGCTAAACTCAATAATTGATAATAATAGTTAATAATTCCCTTGAGGTAAACTAGAATAAATATACCTACGAAAGGTCAGTATTTTAAGACCCACCAAACCGCTTTCAAGGGTATGCTTTTCTCTGTTCTCAGCGAACCTTACGATTTCCTTTCCACTTCCTGGGTCATCTCTTTAAAAGGCTTGTTCGGAGCTCCATGAGGTTTCTGACCTGTTGGAACTCTCCGGACGAGCCAGGTCACGTGGAAACGGTCAGGATGCGTAGGGTTGACCTTCCCTCTGCAGACTCGCTTGCTGGAGCTGCACCGCCAGTGGGACCTGCTGCTGGAGAAGATGCGGGAGAAGGGCGTCAAACTGCTGCAGGCGCAGAAGCTGGTGCAGTACCTGCGAGAGTGTGAGGACGTGATGGACTGGATCAATGACAAGGTATGTTTCCAGAGGGAAGGTTTGCGGAAGGAAAGGGAGGAGACTCCCTGGAGCTGCGTCGGAGGGCTGGGGTTAGAGGGAGCGGGGGCGGCGGGGCAGCTGTCCGTGTGTTCTCGTTTCTAACCGAGACCTGGAGTCTCTGAGCCTGAAATGCTGTCAGCATAACATCTTAACTGGGAAAGGACCCCAAATCACAAAGCACCCAGAAAACTGTGTCACTACAGCTGACAGGGCCCGGCGTACCTCGTTTGTAAGTTCTGGGGCCGTTGTTACCAAGAATTGGTCAGTGACTCTGGCTCTGTCATGGTCCCTGAATAGGAAGCAATTGTGACTTCCGAGGAGCTGGGCCAGGACCTGGAGCACGTGGAGGTTTTGCAGAAGAAATTTGAAGAGTTTCAAACAGATATGGCTGCCCACGAAGAAAGAGTTAATGAAGTGAACCAGTTTGCTGCCAAACTCATTCAGGTAAACAGCAAAGTGCTTCTCACAACATCCTTATTTTAACTATCTAGTGGTTTCAGAACATTTTGATGATCAGGTCCCTAGTTTCTCTAGCACATGCCCCAGCCAGGGACTACACCCATAACTGTGGCATGCGCCTTGACTAGGGGTCAAACCCATGACCTTTTGGAGTATGGGATGGTGCTCCAACCATCTGAGCCACAGTGGCAAGGGCTGGGTCCCTAGTTGCTGAGGGAGGAAGCGCTGGTAAAAGCATGTCTAAGTTTTGTTTAGATCGGATTGAGGCAGTAATACCGAGTACTTCTAATTTAGAAAGTGCTTTTTAATGTGTGGCTGAGGGCTGGACGGGCTGAGTTCATTTGATCCTTGTCCTCCACTCATGTTCAAATAGGGCTCGGAAAGCTTTTACAGGGCTGCTGAAGCTGGGCGTCAGGGTTTCTCAGACGAGGGTGTGGTGGAGGATGCTGCTCAGATTGGCAGGCATCCACCGAGGCCTGATCGCTGCTCCCTGGGCTTCCCTGGGGGCCTGGAGACCTTTAATTAATGGGCCGTCCTCTGGGAGCTGTGACACCCTTGGCGGGAAGTGCCACACCCTTCCCCATTGCCCGGGCCCACGGTCCTGCGAGCTGCTTCCTTATGCTCACCTTCCACTGCGGGGTTAGTGCGCCAGAGACACCACGTGGTAGGAGCTGGGCAACTTCTGCCTGTAGGAAATTTGATTTTGGGGGTACAGATTGTGGATGGATGGATCTGTGTCAGGCCTGGTCCTCGTGTCCTTTCTAGGCAGCGGTGAAGGGAAAGAAGGGCCAGCCTCCCTCAGAATACTCGTCCTTCCAGGGACAGATGTGCTGTCCTGGACCTCAGTCCCACCCACGCTGGTGCTCATAGGTGCCTCAGGACCCCAGAACGCTGAAATGCTTCACCTTCATACCTGACGTGTCGTATTTATTAAAACAAAACAACACGTTTGGTTGGTGGGGAAGGGTACTTTTAGGGAAATGTCTCCAGTCTGAAGTCAGGAACAAACCATGAGAGCCGTTCTATGGGCCAGAATGCCACACAGCTTCGTGAACATTTGAAACACCGCACTTGGTGCAGGTGGGCAGAGATGGCGAGTTGATGAGGCCCCCGGAGGTGGGGCCGCAGTGTCGGTCCACGTGCAGGCTCCAGTGCCCAGGCACCTCTGACCGTTTCCTGGACTCAGCACTCTCCTCCAAGGGGGAGGGCTGGTTCTCCCCTGTGTGCGCGCGAGGAAATAGCAGCTCACCCCGCGCGGAAAGCCAGTACCCCTCAGAACGCTGATGGCTTGCTGAAGCAGAGCCCGCAGGGAGCCGCCCGCAGGGAGCTGGTTGGGGCGCAGGGGCGGTGGACCCAGGCTCCTCCTCGTTCCCTTCCCCGCTCAGGAGCAGCACCCGGAGGAGGAGCTGATCAAGACCAAGCAGGACGAAGTGAACGCAGCCTGGCAGCGGCTGAAGGGGCTGGCCCTGCAGCGACAGGGGAAGCTCTTCGGGGCAGCTGAGGTCCAGCGCTTTAACAGGTACCACGCCTGAGGGCGCTCTGGGGACCGGGCCTCCGCTGGGAGGGTCGCGTATACGGCACGTGCCCACGGAAGGTCGGAGCCGACTGGGTCTTCTTGGCCCATGGTGTTCCCGGTTCTAGACAGCCCTACCTGTGGATTACCTGGTGCCCTTATTCCGTAGGGACGTGGATGAGACTATCAGCTGGATTAAGGAAAAGGAGCAGTTAATGGCCTCGGACGATTTCGGCCGAGACCTGGCCAGTGTTCAGGCTCTGCTTCGCAAGCACGAGGGTTTGGAGAGAGATCTGGCCGCCTTAGAGGACAAGGTGGGTTTTGAAAGCAGCTGATTCTATAACCGTGTCACCAAGGGTCGTGAGAGCAGTCCTGATGGAGTGTGTTTCTAGGTCAAAGCCCTGTGTGCGGAGGCCGACCGCCTGCAGCAGGCCCACCCGCTGAGCGCCACTCAGATTCAAGTGAAGCGAGAGGAGCTGATTGCAAACTGGGAGCAGATCCGCACTCTGGCGGCCGAGAGACACGCGCGGCTCAACGACTCGTACAGGTAAAAGTAGCCCCCCGGTGCTCGGCAACCTGCATCGCGGGGCTTTGCGTAGAGAAGAGGGGAAGGCAGAATTCAGGGTCGGTTCCGGAGGCCCTGCAGTTTCCTCTGCTAAGAAAGTGCAGGTCGCTTTTTCCTCCCTCTGTGGTGTGTGTTTGGAGACTGGCAGTTCTGTCGAGTGTGTGTGCGTGCGCGCGCGTGTGTACACATAATATTTTGAACTTCATAAATATCTTTCATCCTCCTTCACTCTGTTAGGACCAGTGGTCTGTAGCAGTGTGAGCCCCATGTGAAATACCCTGTGAAAATTGAGTAACTCAAGGGAAGGAATGCTTCTGACTTACCCACCAGGGGTTGAAAACTTGGGGATAACAGGGAAATTGAAAATAAGGGACAAGACTGAGGATTATGGTGATGGACAGAGTCTCTGTACGAAGGATTGATTTTAGCCTTCTCTCGCTTTCCTTTGTTTTTTAACTGAATTTTCATTGTTGGTTTTTTTTTTTACGTTACCTTTTAGTCCCCTTATGCCCCTTTCCCCCTCTTGCTTTCCTTTGGATTGGAAGAATCCGCATTTCCCAGGACTGGGTTCTGTATGGTGTGTTAGGCTTTTGAGAATGTAGAGTTCAGAGCTTCGTTTTTCCCTCCTGGAGCTCCGCTGGAAACATCTCAGGACGTGGCTTTGGTTTTCCCCAGGCTTCAGCGCTTCCTTGCCGACTTCCGTGACCTCACCAGCTGGGTGACGGAGATGAAGGCCCTCATCAATGCAGATGAACTTGCCAACGACGTGGCCGGGGCCGAAGCCCTTCTGGATAGGCATCAGGAGCACAAGGTAATGTCTCAAGACTTTCCAGAAGTAAAGACACAGGTTACAATGCATCGGTGTGGCAGTTACGTGGGAGTGGTTGACACTTTGTTCACGGACAGCTCCCCTGCCAGGTACCGAAGTCATAGTAAACCAATCCGTTTGGCACAAGGAAGACAAATAGACCAGTGGGGCAGGAGACAGAGAGCTCAGCCCCCGTGAACGTGGGAGCCAGACGGGGTGGCGTGAGGAGCCAGTAGGAAAAGGGCTGCTTAGTAAGTGGTGCGCTCACGTTTGACGGCCGAGGGCCGAGGTTGGCGTTGGAGCCAGGCCTTAGCTTTCAGCTCTGCCTCATTCTAGATGTGATACTCGGACTTGTGATGATTGTTTGAAATTCCACAGCGTATTTTTCTTTTGCAAGATCTGTGCATAAATTGGGCCTTCTTCCCCCGTAGGGTGAAATTGATGCCCATGAAGACAGCTTTAAATCGGCAGATGAATCTGGACAGGCCCTGCTGACTGCTGGCCACTACGCCTCTGATGAAGTCAGGGAGAAGGTAAGAGGAGAAGATTCTTTTACTAAAAGTCTCTGAAAGCTGTTACCCATCCTTAAATACCCAGACATGGCATTCACCATGAGGCGTGAGAAAACTCCTCAGGGATTCACCTGGAAATTCAGGAGCAGCTTCTCCATGTAAAAAGATGTACGTACAGCCTGGTGGTTGAGCAGAGAAAGTTTAGTTTATTGGGGACATAGGAGACTGCGCAGGAAGTTGAGTCCTGCATTAGTAGTTGGAGCCAAGGAGAAACAAATTTTTATCATGTTAATGGGTATATTACTTTAAAGTATCTTGGAGCATAAAGCTGCTGGAAGAACATTGGATAATGCTACTTTAAAAAATGTTACACAGACTAAGAGGAGATACTTCAAAGACATAGTTTGTTGTGTCATTAACTTTGGAGCCTAAAAACTGTGCCCAGGGTGTTGTTGAATGACCTCACATCTTTCATGGAGTCCCCGCTCAGCTGATTTTCTCAGTTGAGAGTTCCTACCCTATTTGTACTGCCTCACTTTTATTTTTATTTATTTTTATTTTTTGAACGTTTTAAGAGTTTGAGTCACTGATAACATGTGTCGGGGGCGCGAGATCGCAAATGCTCCCCCTGCCTCACTTGTAGGTAGATGCCCTTTTTCTTCTGCCTGGGAGTTTCCTTTGCATTTTTACTGGAAATCAGTTGTGATAATATGGCAGTAAATTAACTGTAGATTAATTCGAACAGGGCCACCCCTCTTATATTCAGCATAAATGCATAAACGTACTGCATAAGCTCTGCTCAGGGTTCGTGTGATTTCCTGTGACTTGGCTGGCACCCACGAGTGGATGTGGTGCGGGCCTGGAGATGAGCGTGAGGGTTAGAAATCCCCAGGCAGCCTTAGCCTGCGTGGCCGCATCGGCTCTGACCGGTCCTCCCCCGCCTTGTGCGCTCTCCCTCGCAGCTGGCCGTTCTCTCGGAGGAGCGCGCCGCCCTGCTGGAGCTGTGGG
Organism: Glossophaga mutica; assembly: GCA_039655065.1. Classification (NCBI taxonomy): domain Eukaryota; kingdom Metazoa; phylum Chordata; class Mammalia; order Chiroptera; family Phyllostomidae; genus Glossophaga; species Glossophaga mutica. The sequence goes on from CM077305.1 coordinate 213,630,954, forward strand.
AGCTGCGCAGGCAGCAGTACGAGCAGTGCATGGACCTGCAGCTCTTCTACCGCGACACGGAGCAGGTGGACAACTGGATGAGCAAGCAGGAGGTAACTCGTGAGCAGAGGCGCCCGGCCGGCTCAGCGAGCTGCCGGGCTCTCTGCGTCCTTTTCGTCTGCCGCTTTTTATTGTTTGTTAATAGCTTATTGTCCTCATAGGTTGCTGAGGCCAGGCCTGGTGCTAAGTGATTTCTGTGGATGATTGCGTTTCTTGCCCCTCCCCTCCCCTGCTCACGTGGTTAGCTTATTTCATGTGGGAAGTCGTTACCATTTCAGTTCTGAACACAGGGAGCGGGGAGGCCAAGCAGCTTCCATCTCCTCAGGACCTCAGGAGAGGCCCTGGTTTTCAGATGAGTGTGATGGGAGATTTTCCCCTTAGATCTTAGGACTATGTGGAATCTAAATCTAGTAGACACATCAAAAGCTATTTGGAAACAGTGTCCATAGAAGGTGGGACAAGGATTTTGTGCTGTCCTCGGGTCAGTCTAGAAGGGCTGGGCCTTCCAGAAGAGCTCCGAGTCTGACAGCCAGAGACTCGCTTTCCTTTTTGTATTTTGGCGAAACTGCCCTTTGCTTTCCTGCCTTAAGAGATGAAAGGAACAGGGCAGTCTTCTGAACACTGTTTGCTGTTACCAGGCGTTCCTGCTGAACGAAGACTTGGGGGATTCCTTGGATAGCGTGGAAGCGCTTCTCAAGAAGCACGAGGACTTTGAGAAGTCCCTGAGTGCCCAGGAGGAAAAGATTACAGTAAGACCCCTGTCGTCGTCAGGGCCGCCCGAGGGTCCTCTTTTTCCGAATGGCCCCTGAACAGACTTGATGAGGGGTCGGCGCGGAAGGCAGGCCTTCCTGTGGGCGCTGCAGTCTCAGGGCGGGGGCGGCACGCCATCGGGGGGAGGCAGCACCCCTCTGTGGAACGAAAGTGTTTTCCTGATGTGAGCCCCCAAGTTGAGATTTACCTTTTTCTGAAAGTAGGTAAGAATTAATATAAGGGGGAAGAAGACTCTTTCCCATTAGCAGATTTCAGAAGTAGGTACTGGAAGGCTTTTTAGCTGGTGTCTGGCACTGGTCAGGCCGCACGGCCGACGTCTCCGGCCTTGCGTGGAGCCAGCGAGCATTGATACGTCTGACGGATGTCATCAGCAACAACGCAGATTTTAGGGTTGTCTGGGAAAACCTCGACCTGTGGGAAGGCTTAGCGTGTTCTGTGACCTGTTCAGCGGTTCCTTGTGTCTGGAGGCCAAGCTCTGAAATAGTCCTCTGACCCCTGAAGAGCTCTTCTTCCTCCTTCCTCCCTAGGCACTAGATGAATTTGCAACCAAGCTCATTCAAAACAACCACTACGCCATGGACGATGTGGCCACTCGCCGAGATGCTGTGAGTTCTGGACCCTTCATGCGCCCTTTTCTCCCCTGCGTGGATGTCCCTTCTAGGACAGATGCTGCGGGGTGGCCTCTCGAGCTGGAAATCTTTGGGGCAATGACAATGGAGAATCACATGGTCCTTGTTTTCTAGCTCCTGAGCCGCCGCAATGCCCTGCATGAGAGAGCCATGTATCGCCGGGCCCAGTTGGCCGATTCCTTCCACTTGCAACAGTTCTTCCGTGATTCTGATGAGCTCAAGAGTTGGGTCAACGAGAAGATGAAAACTGCCACAGATGAAGCTTATAAAGTAACGTACTGTTAGCATGGCCGTGTGGTGCTTGGTTGGCACACTGAACGCAGTTACACAGATAAATACAGCTAAAAAAAAATAGGGAATTCTGAAACCTGTGCTATTTAATGCAAGCTGACCATTTTATATACTCCCCTGTAAGGATGAGTGCGAAGCTAACGCAAGGTAACCTGCTCAGGTTCAAAGTAGAGCCCCCTTCTTTCTTCTGTTGGCAGGACCCATCCAACCTACAAGGAAAAGTCCAGAAGCATCAGGCTTTTGAGGCTGAGCTCTCAGCAAACCAGAGCCGCATTGACGCCCTGGAGAAAGCAGGGCAGAAGCTGATTGATGTCAACCACTACGCCAAGGAAGAAGTGGCGGCTCGAATGAATGAAGTCATCAGTTTGTGGAAGAAACTGCTGGAGGCCACTGAGCTGAAAGGTGAGAGAAAGTGGCTCACAGGATCATGATAGGAAGGGATAGGAACGATCGGGGAGGTAACTCTTCCCTCCTGGTTAAGTGTGTTAGGGAGGTACACCACCCAGGAAAGGGGTGCAGGTGGCCCTGGACACTGGGGTTCACGGCCTTGCAGGGGTTACTGCCTTGGGCTCCGATGCTCTGCAGGTGTGGTACACATGGCTGAGCGTGCCGGTTGGTGGGGAGCCTGAGTGAGAAGGGGGTGATTGGACCAACTGGCCCTCCCCGGATTGGACCTCGTCATGAAAAGTCAGCGTTCAGCTGTGACCCAAGGGCGTTTATTAATTCCCAATTCTAGCACTGCTCAAGGGCCCTCATCTCACGGGGGTTAGAGTGCTCTCTGAGCAATTCCAAGTCGGCACCCAGAAGGGAGAGCAGAGGCTGCAGTTGGCGCTCTTCACCCTTGCGGTGGGTGGGAGCGGGATGCCGACCCTGACGCGTGGCCCTGCACTGGGGGCCTCCGTCTGTGAGCGTCGGGGGCGGGCAGCCGAGGCTGAGTGTCCAGCCATCGTTATCTAGAAGAGACGAAATAATGGCAATAACGGCAAGGCAAGTAGCGCAAACAAATGACGCAAGAGAAAGCTGTCGCGCGCACTCACAGCCGTGAGCCGCCTCTGCCCGCTCGTGTGTGCTGATGGCAGCAGCGTTAACACGGGGAACCCGCGCGCCTCCCTGCCTAGGAATAAAGCTGCGCGAGGCGAACCAGCAGCAGCAGTTCAACCGCAACGTGGAGGACATCGAGCTGTGGCTGTACGAGGTGGAGGGCCACTTGGCTTCCGACGACTACGGCAAAGACCTGACGAACGTCCAGAACCTGCAGAAGAAGCACGCCCTGCTGGAGGCCGACGTGGCCGCGCACCAGGTGGCGCGCGGACGGGCGCTGCGGGGCCGGCGGTTCCGGGCCGGGCTGGTGTGGGGAGGGGTGAGACGTGCCGGTGTCTGGCGTAGCCCCACGGGCTGCCTGTGCTCCTGCTGCAGTTCGGCCGTCCCCTTGGCTTTCCGGGGGCCTGGCGTGAGGAAAGCAGACGGCAGAGGGGGGGGAAGGAACCGCGTTAGTTTTTGTTGGTGTGGCTCAGACCACACCTGAAGTGCCACAGTCAGCCCAGTGGCAAAGTCGCTCAGCTCGGGTCCCAGCTTTCAAGACTGACCGCCCTTTCCTCCATTCTCAGGATCGGATCGACGGCATCACCATTCAGGCCCGCCAGTTCCAGGACGCCGGCCATTTTGACGCGGAAAACATCAAGAAGAAGCAGGAGGCCCTGGTGGCTCGCTATGAGGCGCTCAAGGAGCCCATGGTCGCCCGGAAGCAGAAGCTGGCCGACTCGCTGCGTTTGCAGCAGCTCTTCCGAGACGTCGAGGATGAGGAGACATGGATTCGCGAGAAAGAGCCCATTGCTGCGTCCACCAACAGAGGTCGGTCTCCCTCCATCGGGTCAGAGTCGAGCGGGGAAAGGGCCCCGCCCTTGTGGTGGCAGGGGGCACCCGTCGGTGTGAGCAGGGTCAAACTTAGTCACCTGGAACTGCGGTGGAAGCCGTGGGCGGCAGTGCCGCCTTTCCTCTCGATGGCCTGGGTGACTGCGGGTGGTTTCCTCTGCTTCCAGGCAAAGATTTGATTGGAGTCCAGAACCTGCTAAAGAAACACCAAGCTCTCCAGGCCGAAATTGCGGGACACGAACCCCGCATCAAAGCAGTTACGCAGAAGGGGAACGCCATGGTAGAGGAAGGTGAGCCGCGGTCGTCCGGAAAGGCGGCTTTGCTTCCCTTCTGTCTTCCCTCGTCGGTGGTGGAGGGCGCGAGTCAGACCGCACTGCGGGGTTGAGGGCCGTCGCCATTCTCCTCTGGCTCTGTGACCTCGGGTGGACCTTAACCTCTCCGAGCCCGGATTTCTTACCTGTGAGACGGGGACAGCTGATCGTGTAGGGCCCAGTGACAGAACCACGGGAGCGCTGTTACTTTCACTTCTTTACGGTAACCTCGCTGATGCCAACTTGGGGTATCTGATTCTTAGAGTCTAGACAGAGCTCATGGCTTGCGGGGCAAAAATGAGCCAACCTGTTGGAGGGTTGGATCCTGAGCTGCTCATAAAACTTGGAAATAAGCAGCCCGGCCCACCAGCATGTAGTAATGAACGTGAAAGTACGGAAGGCCTTTTCGTCCTGCAGCATGTCGACGTGCTTTCTCCTGTCCTCCCTCCCGCCCCCTGCCTGCCTCCCAGGCCACTTCGCTGCGGAGGACGTGAAGGCCAAGCTCAATGAGCTGAACCAGAAGTGGGAGTCGCTCAAATCCAAAGCCTCCCAGCGGCGGCAGGACCTGGAGGACTCGCTGCAGGCGCAGCAGTACTTCGCCGACGCCAACGAGGCCGAGTCCTGGATGCGGGAGAAGGAGCCCATCGTGGGCAGCACCGACTACGGGAAGGACGAGGACTCAGCCGAGGTGACTGGGCTGGGGGAGCGTCGCGCTGGCCCCCGCGCCTGCCTGGGGCTCGGGCTGGGGGCCAGTGGGAAAATGGGGGGGCTGAGTGTGGAAGGTGCAGCATCGTAGTCGATGGTGTTTTAAGGTGCTTCCCCGTCTCTGCTTTACGTTGTATGACGGAAGTTGGGTCATACCTAAAGGGGAGCGCGCGCTACCTGTCACCTCCCTCACCGTTCACGTTTTGCTGTTCCTGTGGCATCTCTTCTTTCCATCATGCGTGTGCATAGGCTAACGCTGTGTTTTGATGGTGCTGTCTTTTAACTGACGCTCTTACATTTTACTCACTCACGTCTAGGTGCAGGGCCTATGCCTGCTACCTGTTTTTTTGCCAGTCATTGCAAAAACCAGAATGAGTTGAATGCTGACGTGACCTGTATTTGATTCTCCCCAAAGATGGGAGAGCTGGAAAGCTTTGGAAATGGTAGTGAAGAAAGAAACGCTCCGTGTGGCGGTGGGGGGGTAGGAGGGGCAAACCTTCCAGGACGGCGTGTCCATAACCAGCTCTGACCTACCAGTAGTTGCTGTCCTAAGACGCTGGTGGGTTCACTGATCATGTGACACTGTCCTTTTTCTCCTTATGCATTTCCAGTGTTGTCTAGTTAAGTACGTAAAGGCAGAGCAAAAAAATACTATGTCACGGCTAATGTTTCCTCCAAGTTAGATGTTTACTTAAAAAGGAGGGAAGGCGTAGAGCAGGAGGTGATCACACCGTCCATCGTGTAACTAAACAAGGTTCCAGGGAAGGGTGGTGATGCCGCTGGGGCGGAGGCTGCAGCCCCAGCCCCTGCCCTCACACGGGGTCACGGTGTGGTTTGGGTTGCAGGCTCTCCTAAAGAAGCACGAAGCTTTGATGTCGGATCTCAGCGCCTACGGCAGCAGCATCCAGGCCCTGCGAGAGCAGGCTCAGTCGTGCCGGGTGAGTGCGGCTCTGCCTTCAGAGGGTGCTCAGTGCTCGGGGGGCGGGGAGTGTGGCAGGACCCAGAGCCCGCCAGCAGGTGTGACGGTCGTGGGCAGCATTCTTGGGACGTTGCTGTTAAGTCTTAGGACACAAAGGTTTAGAGATGGTTCGAAACAAGATTTTAAAAGACAGCAGAGAGCTAGCGCTCCTGAATCGGGTTTTATTAGCAGCTTTGGAAAGAAGGTTTGTAAGTGTGCGTTTGGTGGATTTGGTACAGCTCTTGAATTTGGACTGTCATGTGCTTCCGTGACCTGTTGTGAACATCCTTAACGTGACCGTGTTTGCTTTTGTTTTGGGCCGTCAGCAACAAGTGGCGCCCACAGACGACGAGACCGGGAAGGAGCTGGTCCTGGCCCTCTACGACTATCAGGAGAAGAGCCCGCGGGAGGTCACCATGAAGAAAGGGGACATTCTCACCTTGCTCAACAGCACCAACAAGGCAAGGCCCAGCCGGCAGTCGGCGTTTCTTCCCGTCAGCACCCCGGTTCTGTTCAGGCCGGGGGTGGGGGGTGGGCCCTTGTGTCTTTGTGAAACGAGGCTGGCTTAGAATTTGGAGAGATGCTCGAGTTTCCCAGTCAGTCTCCTGCCTAGTACAGGTTTGTCCTGCTGTGCAGTGCGTGAGCAGAAAGGCCCATCAGCCTGTCATCTTGGGCACCTGCAATGGTGCAGCGACTCACACTCCCAGACAGCGTTTCTGTCACCAGGGCACGTTGCAGGGGGCATTCTTTCTTACGAGCCAGTGTCTGCTTGTACGTGATCGCAAGTCTGTACCTTGTACCTGTTGGTACTAATCCTCACTCTCGGCTACAGCAGATGGTTGAGGAGAGCTGAGACGTCACCCCACAGACTCCATCTTAGGGTTCACGCTGCCTGGTTCCTTGGTCTTCCTCCCCTGACGTTCTGTGTGACAGTAACTCTCCACCTGCTACCCGACCGACCCAAGGGGCACACCTCCCACCTTGGCTAGGCGCACAGGTGCACTTGGCTGTTGCTGAGAACCCCCTTATTCCTACACTCCCCGTGCACCGTAATCGTGTGAGCTCAGAAGACCTGGATCCTGTTGATGCCAGTTGAAACCTGAACCAGCCCTCTGGTCCTCCCCGCTTTCCTCAGCAGCAGCATTTGCCAGTAGAACTTTCTACGGCGGAACTCTAAATTTTCTGTGTGCGGGCCCTCTGGCAGCCACTAGCCACGTGTGATTACCAAGCACTTAAGTGTGACGAGGGCAGCTGGGATTTTTCATCTCATCATAGTTTGTGGAAATTTACCTAGCCCCATGTGGCTAACGGCTGCAGGAGGGGACAGCCCAGGTCCAGGGTCCGAGCAGAGAGAAGGGTGTCCTTCCTGCGGGCGTCTGTCATTGCAGCTTGGCCTGTGGCCCTCTCCATGCCCTAGCAGGTCACGAAGGGACCAAAATTTCAGTCCTTGTGCCAAGTGACTGGGACGCTGTCACAAGGTCGCCGTACCATGGTTCGAGCTCTCCTGCCAGAGCGTGTGTGAGCGCGCACGCACACGCCTGGTCCCTCCCTGTCTTGGGAAAGGAGCCAGCCCTCAGCGCCCGCCTCCGTCTCCTCAGGACTGGTGGAAAGTGGAAGTGAACGACCGCCAGGGCTTCGTGCCAGCCGCCTACGTGAAGAAACTGGACCCCGCCCAGTCGGCCTCCCGCGAGAATCTCCTGGAGGAGCAAGGCAGCATAGCGTTGCGGCAGGAGCAGATTGACAACCAGTAAGGGCCGCACCGTCGGTCACGAAGGTCCTGGTGGCACTTGGGGCGTAATGGGGACCACCTGGGGGCCAAGGCATAGGCAGTGTCCTGCGGATTCCGGGGCGAGTGCCCCGTGCCCATCCCAAACAGGGACCTGCTCCTCCCACTCCCTTCCCCGCTTCCCTCTGCCCCACAGTATTGAGGGAACCGCAGATCCCTGAACGATGCCTTGACTTTCCTTTGTTTTGACTCCTCCCCACGTGGTTTCTTTTCCTGAACAGCATTTTTCCGAGCGTTACCTTCTGGTTCAGGAGCCAATCTCTGAAATTGCTTTTCCAGATGTTCTACAGCTCGACCCCCATTCAGAGTCTGTGAGAGAGCTGCTCTCTCTGCCACGGCTTGTGTTCTGAGAAGGGAGCTGGTTTACACTGGCTCTGCCCCTTTCCCAGAGCCAGGCCCCAGGGGGACCTGCGTCCCTCCCTGAGGGCGTACCTGACCACACTGAGGAAATCAGCAGCTTCAGATGCTTGGGAGAGGCTCAGAAAATACCCTCGCACTGGAGTTCAGAATGATAGAATTTTTCTGACCCTGATGGTCCCTGATGATCGGTTACTTGTAAACCTAGATTCTTGATACTTTTAAGACGAGAGAGGTTTGGCCTGGACTGAAATGCCTGCAGCTGTGTGCGTGGCTCTCAGGAGCATGTGTTCTCAGGGCCGTCCTTTTATTCCCCGGCCCTGCTCTGGGAAGTCACCAGGGTGTCGGCACAGGAACGTGACTGCCCTAGGCATGGCAGACTCTCCAGGACAGTGAAGGTGCGCTGACCTCTCTGACTGCATTTTCCTGCTGCTTCTTGACATGATTTTACTCACAGCCTGGCCCGCTTCTAAGAGCTTTTGAATGACTCCCTAATTTTCCCTCCTCGGTGCATCTACCATCGTGGCGCCCGTTGGAGCTGCCGCTTCTCACCCCCGTGGGTGAGCCCCACTAACCTGTGCATGCTTTTGCTGTGCCCCCTGTGCAGGACACGCATAACTAAGGAGGCCGGCAGTGTATCCCTGCGTATGAAACAGGTGGAAGAACTGTGAGTAGGCGAAGCCTTGCTGAGCGCCTGTGTCCATGGCTGTGCCTGCCCACCCCCAGCCGCTTCTCGTGAGGGCACTTGTTCATCCAGAAAGACCAGGTGGCGGGCGGGACCGTCTCTGTGCCCCAGCTTCCGCTCGCACGGGTCAGGGTGTCGGCGAAGCTGTCAGTTGATGGCCGCTTAGCTCCTTGGTGGCTTCCATGTGCCGCTGTGTGTTCAGAGTGTTGTTGGTGTCCCCTCCTGTTGACTCTGTGGCGGACCAGCAGCACACCTGAAGGCCGGCTCTGTAGTGTCCCTGGGTAGGAAGGACGTTCAGTGCCTCTCGTCCAAGTGCTCTCTGGTTCTCGGTAACTCGTTGCTTTTTCGAGTGCACTTTGGGAAGCTTAGATTTGATGGTGAGTCTCATTTTCGTCATTTCATGTCTTCAAAGATCTAGGAGTTCAGCCTTGTGTATATCGGTTCCCAAGAGCTGGAACATTCTTGGGTTCATCTTAAGAAATCCTCCAGCTAATGAAATGGTACTGGTACTCTGTACTCTACCTGATTTTCCTTCTGGAGTTGCCGAGACTTTCCGAGAAATGAACATTGTGTATCATTTGAGAAGTTTCCTACTGTTCCAGAGGCACTAACATTCTGTATGAGTCTGTTCAAAGCCCCTCTGGGGGGCTGCTCAGAGTTCGCTGTAACAGAGGAGAAACACTGTAGACGTCTGCCTGGAAAACTCATCCCATCCTCAGCCGTAGCTGCATGAGCCCTGTGTCCCTGTGCCGAACGCCGGGTTTCCCTCATTTGTGGTTGTGATGTCGTAAGCGCACAGTGGGCCCGGGATGAGTGCGCCTGGCTGTTCTGGCCACCCGGTGGTGGCCACAACACCTGTGCCTATCCCGGAGGCTGTGCATCGTCACCTGCATTCTGATACTCTGTCACCAGAGCGTCCTCATTTCAAACTCATAGCCTTGGATCTACGTCTTGGAGACGCCTGGTGGCTTCTCTGATGTTAGGAACGTGGCCTCTGGAGGAAGCCAACCGCCTTCTTCTTCCCTCTTGTGTGACGTCAGGTACCACTCTCTGCTGGAACTGGGCGAGAAGCGGAAAGGCATGTTGGAGAAGAGCTGTAAGAAGTTCATGTTGTTCCGTGAGGCGAACGAGCTGCAGCAGTGGATCAACGAGAAGGAGGCGGCCCTGACCAGCGAGGAGGTCGGCGCGGACCTGGAGCAGGTTGAGGTGCTGCAGAAGAAGTTCGATGACTTCCAGAAGGTAGGGCAAGGCTTGCCGCTGAGTCGGAAACTGTTCGAAGACTTGGTGCTCTTGATCTTCGACTGTAGGTTATTAGAATGAAAATGACACGTTACATTCTACTGCCCGTGAGGCAGTTTTTAAATGCCCGTGACTCGAACTTCCAAGTACACAGTTCGGGGGTATCTGGTACAACGCACCCGCAGTTGTCGTACAGGCATCACCTCCAGCTAGTTCCAGACATGCGCATCACTTCCCAAGGGAGCCGCGCTCCATCTAAGCAGTCACTCCCCGTCTCTGCCCTGGTCCTGGCAACCCTCGATGCGCTGCTTGTCTTCGCGTTTACAGATTCGGGACGTTTCCTGTTAATGCAGTCGTACGTTTCACGACTTCCTGTGACTGACTGCTTTCCGGAGCATGAGCTTCCGGGGCCCGTCCTTGCGGCACGGGTCAAGGCCCCCCAATTCTTCCCGCCAGGCGGTGCTCCATTGCAGCCACATGCCGTGTTTTGTCTATTCATTCCCCGTTTCACAGTGTTCTTGTAACCCACCAAAAATGGGGGTGCTTTTTCTCCCATGGAGACTGGTGTTAAAATTTCACCACGGTTTTTAAACATTGGGTCCCCTCCCCGTAAGAAAGTCTTTAAAACCCTTCGTCCAGTCAGAGTAGCGGGCCGCTGGCCGGGGTTTGTTAGTACCTTGGAGACGAACTGCTCCCACTGGTTTCTCACCTCCGTGCTCGCGACGGGCTCCCCGGCTGGTGGCCCTGTTGGGAGCAGCCGGTTCGCAGGGGGCCTGCTGGCCGGACATTCGTAGATGTGAACTGCGGGTGGGCACCTCCGCTGCCCGCCTTCGGAGTGCTCTCGCAGCTCGGGGCTGTCACGGCTTCTGTGTTACAGGATCTGAAGGCCAACGAGTCGAGGCTGAAGGACATTAACAAGGTGGCCGAAGACCTGGAGTCCGAAGGCCTGATGGCCGAGGAGGTGCAGGCTGTGCAGCAGCAGGTGGGTGTGCGGGTGCTGCCCCGCGCGAGGCTCCGTTGCCCTGAGGCAGCGACTCGGTTCCTCCTCCCCACGTTTCCGCAGCAGAGCTGTGACCCTGGTGCAGCTCGGGTCCCCCGCCTGACCCGATCCGTGTCTAGTTCACTGTCCCTGGCCTGTAGCCCTTCCCTTCGCTCTGCGTGGGGAGCAGCCCGTCTTCCCCTTCCAGCCGTTCAGTGTTGGGAGAGTCCAGTGTCTGTGTAGCCCAGAACGAATAATGAACTCCTACATTCCTTAAGTAAAGGGCTTACGTGTAAACGCCAGGTCTGTCTAGGCGGCCGTGCGTTCTTCTGTCTCTCCGTAGTTCTCTGCGGGTTTGACAGCAGTGAGGGTTCCTGGGAGGGGGTGTTCCTCTCAGACAGTACTGCCTTCCCTTTTCTCGTAGGAGGTGTACGGCGCGATGCCCAGGGTAAGTCCCAGTTGCTTCATGCAGACCTTGACCGTGAGGAGTAGCCCTCAGGTAAAACGTAGATTTCTGTTTCTGAACCTCAAAGATGTCCTTTGTGTGTAAAAATCTGGTAAAGAAATAGCACGTGTTGGTTTTCATTTGTCATTCTCCAAAAGACGAAGTGCTCTATCTCCTCAGTTTGCTCAAATTGTTTTTAAAGTAATTTTAGGTTTATTAACCCTTTTCCAAAACACTCTGTGAACTAAAAGTTAATTGTTTTCAAATTAAATCTCATTTCTTCTCCTGCGTAAAAAATTAGAAGTTTTCTCTTTGCTTCATGTTCCTTAAGTTGGTTTGCAGTTTACCACCAAGTGCCGTGATAGGCTCCGCATCACAGAGAAAACGCCCTTGGGGTTCACGGGAAACGTAGGGTGGGTTTCGTGTCGCTTGTGTGGCCACCTGAGCTGTTGCTTCTTCTTTGGACAGGATGACACTGATTCGAAGACAGCCTCCCCCTGGAAGGTAAGAACTCCTGTGCGAATAATGGTTGCCAAAGCGTGTGTGTGAACAAAAGTATTGCGTCCCGTTCTAGAAGGTGCGCCTGTTTCTGAGTGTTCCGGCTTGTCTTAAGCCTTTGGTCATTCCTGGACCCTTTGGGATGGTTTCTTTCCAATCCTGGCATCTCACCCTTTTAATCTGTTATCTCTTGAAACGTGATGCTTAATAGACAGATGGAAAGTGTTTCCGTGCAGATGCTCGGGGTGAGTTTAGTTAGATTGCCTTCATCACCCACACCGCTGCTAGAGGGGGCGTGGCGGAGGTGGCAGTGCATGGTCGGGCGTGGTCCCGGCAGTGGGGTCGCCATCCAGAAGGACGTGGCGTGCGGAGAAGAGGACTGGGGAGAGGAGGCCTTCATTCCTCATCTGCCCGACTGCTGCTCCTGTGCCCTACGCAGGCTGCCTGGAGGAAAGTCTGGGGGGAGGGGTGGCGGGAGGAACGAGAGGCATTTGCCAGGGACAGTGGACACGCGCCCAGGCAGATCCAGGGTGGCGCCTGACCAGGAGCGCAGGGGAGAAGCTGTTTGGTAGGAAGTTTTTTTTAGCTACGATTATACAACTAGTTAACCGAGTCCTAGATGCTTAACATTTTTCCTCCTGACCCAGCTCTTCAGGAACATGACACTGAGTCACAGGCAGGCAGGTTCGATAGAGCAGGTCTCTTTGGTGTAAAAAGTGCATCTTGCTGAGATAGGACCAGGCGTGAAGGCCGAAAATCCGAAAGCCTCCTGCCCCTAGTCCTCCTGGTGGGTGCCCCTCCCCCCCAGGCGCCTTGTTGGAGGGCCTTGGTGAGGGCTTGTGCTTCCGGCCTTCTGCCCCTCCGATTCCGCCTGTGCCGTTCACTCAGTAGGTGCCAAATGGGGAGAGGTTGCATTTTTCTTTTAATTCCGTTTTCTTCCCTTTTTTCCAATCTTAATTCTTATATAGCAGAATATGACCTCATCTGTCTGACCTCCTGGCAGAGTTTTTCTGGTGACAAGTATTTTTTCAGAAACGTATTTCAGGTGGCTTTCCAAACAGCAGTCCCTCCTGTTTCTGAAAAGTTCTGGAGACAGCGGGTATCTGCCTTCTGAGTCCTGTCCGCCCACACCGGTTGAAAGCGTCACCTGGGTGTGGCATAGGAGCATCTGGTAGCCTGGCGTCCCTCCCTCCAAGCTTGCGCTCGCCCCCCTTGCCTTCCGTCCTCTGAGACGATGGGCGTCAGGATCTGCCCAGGGGTTTTCTTTGAGGTAGAACTAGGTGGGTGCCGAGATCCCAAGAGACCAGTGACTTCACTGGCAGGAAGAAAGCTAGTTCATTGGTTTCCTTTTTCTTTGAGATAGAACTAGGTAGGTGCCGAGATCCCGAGAGACCAGTGACTTCACCGGCAGGAAGAAAGCTAGTTCATTGGTTTCCTTTCTTTTCCATCTGGTAAGGCTGTCGCCCTTCAGTCAAGGGGACGCTGTTAAACAGGACAGCAACCCAGTAATCGTAGGTAGAAATGAAGCTATTGGTCTGCTTCACTGGAATGGTTCCGGCTGCCAGCCGTTGCTAGCGTGGACACGGTTTCTGAACTGTTCTGTAGTAGGGTAAGAAAGAGACAGTAGCCTTTAAGCTGTTTTTCTTCCAACTTGTTAATTGTGGTTTTCCCCATTTTCTTTCCACTGTGCATCGAAGAAAATCAATTGTCGACTTGGATCTAATTGTGCACTTGGGTTTTTTGTGACTTTCCAGGGGTGGATACTTTTTTTAATACATCTGCTCGGAATTGTAGCAATATCCCTTTAAGATAATTTTGGTTAACAATTGGGAACTGATGAATGGCACTTGAAGTCTTTGTCCCTTAATTGACAGACACTTGATTAGTCTTGCTTTTCTGCTTTCCTCCTCTGCCTTAGTCTGCTCGCCTGATGGTTCACACCGTGGCCACCTTTAATTCCATCAAGGTAAGAAGCATGACCAGGGGCCCCGCCCCCCGGCCTCCGCCACCGGCTTCCTCTCCTGCTGGCCTGCAGCTCTTGTCCTCAGTAGTGCATGAGCTGCGGCATGTGTCACTCTCCTGGTTCTCGGTGTCCTGGGCAAACGCTCACTCTCTCTGTGCATCAAGGTTCTTTGTACATCAAGGTTGACATCTCCGGCCACGGACTCGCCAGGTCTTGCCAGAGTTAGCCTGCCCCTCCCCGTAGGTTCCGGGAGGGACGGCAGCCGCGAGGACGGCAGTGGCTGCCCCTCTTGCCTCCTTCCAGGGGAGGTTGGGCCTCCCTTTCTGGAGCTGCCGCAGCCACTCTCTGGCATACAAGTTCGTGGGGCTTCTCGGACCTGGTGGCGGAGCAATGGGCTCCGGGGTCTGTCCACTAGGCAGTCACTGATGAAGCACTTGCTTTGCTGTGGGCACCTGGCTAGGAGCCGAGAGAGAGGGTGAGTCAGCTGCGTCTCCTGCTGCTTCCAAGGTGACTCCCAGGTCAGGCGTGGAGTGTGCACACCATCGGACGTGGCTCTAGCTCTGGCGAGGTCTGACGGCCCGCACTTGTGCTGTGGTTGTGTCACGAGTGTGTTCACCTCGGAAGGCTGGAGAGAGAACAGTGTCTGTGTCCCGGCCTCTCCTTTCAAGTGAAACCCCCAGTCCGTTGGCCCTTTCCCCGGAGCCTGGGGCGGTCCCGGCAGAGGAGGGGCTGCTGCAGAGCTGATGCTGGGCTGTCCTCCCGCAGGAGCTGAACGAGCGCTGGCGGTCGCTGCAGCAGCTGGCCGAGGAGCGGAGCCAGCTCTTGGGCAGCGCCCACGAGGTGCAGAGGTTCCACAGGTGAGGGCAGCACAGGGCTGGAAGAGCGCGAGCTGAGAGTGGCCCAGACCTGCTAACACGTCAGAGGAACAGCTGGCGCTTGTTGATGTGTGTGCTGTGGCACCTGGGGCCATGTCCGACACGGGCGGATGCTGAGCGCACGAATGCGTACCTCTGGCTTGGAGCTGTTGGTGGTAGCTCCTGACAAATGCACAAATGCCAGCGAAAAAAGTCCCTGTGTGTCCTGTCAGGAAGGCAGCTGTTCTCAGCATTTATTAACTTGAGCGTTTCTCGCCTACAGAGATGCAGACGAAACCAAAGAGTGGATCGAAGAGAAGAATCAGGCTCTGAACACAGACAATTACGGCCACGACCTGGCCAGTGTCCAGGCGCTGCAGCGCAAGCACGAGGGCTTTGAGAGGGACCTGGCGGCTCTGGGCGACAAGGTGAGGGCGCGCGCAGTCCTCCTCCTCCACTTCCGCCCGGGGCAGAGCTCCCTTACTTCTTGCTTTCTCGCCGCTTTCTTCCTCTAGGTAAATTCCCTTGGGGACACAGCCGAGCGCCTGATCCAGTCGCACCCGGAGTCAGCGGAGGACCTTCAGGAAAAGTGCACCGAGTTAAACCAGGCGTGGAGCAGCCTGGGGAAGCGGGCGGACCAGCGCAAGGCCAAGCTGGGGGACTCCCACGACCTGCAGCGCTTCCTGAGTGACTTCCGGTAACCACGCACTCGGCTCTGGGGCCTAGGGCCCGCCGTGGGTCATTGTCACTCGAAGGGCGGGAGGCTCCGGACCAGAAGTCTCCTCCCCAGCCGCGTGCACACGGGCCGCCCCCCCCCAGCCGAGCGGTGTTCTTCCTTAGACGTGTTGGTCACTCATTGTGGGTGTAGTTCGGTCTTTCCGTGGGCGTCTTTTATTCTAAATTTTCAAGTCCCTGGAGAAATGGGAAGGTTTTTCCCGTTTCTAAGAACAGGATCACCCGCTCCCCCTCACCGTTCACGTGCAGTCCCTGGGTAAGTGTCGGGGCGTTCGTTTTACCTCCGAGTCTGTGCTGCTGTTTCTCGGAAGCACGCGGGAGCGGCTGCCGATCCACCCCGCAGCCTGCAGCTCGGGAACAAAGACTTTCTGCATCGCTGCATTTCCATCGCCTCCCCTCGGAAATCTAACGCTGGTGCAGCAGGCTTCAACTTGGGGTTCATAGTTAGGTTTTTTCCACTTGTCTCAAAGGGCTGTATAAGGCAGGCTTAGTTTTCGGTACGTGATCCAGTTGAGTGCCGCTGTCTGCGTTTGGCAGTCCGGCCTCCTTGGTCTGGAACAGGATCCCTCTGCCCTCAGTGTCGTGACACCGGCGTTTTTGCAGAGCCCAGGCCCGTCGTCTGGTAGCAGGTCCCATGACCTGGGCTGCAGCTGTCTTCGGGCTGCAGCTGTCTTCAGGCTGCAGAGTGTCCCACCGGGTGGGCAGACCTGGGGCTTGCTGAGTAGTGCCGTCCAGGACGGGTACTTCTTCCTCCGTGTTGGTGCCCACTGTGCGCTCACGTGCTCCTGTCGTGTGCGCGTGTGTCTGTCTAGGGCATGTCCCCAGTGGGATGGGCGCAGGCAGGTGTGTGCCTCGCCTTCACAGGCCTCCCGGTGGGAGGCCACAAAACAGACAGCTGAAAGTGGAGAGTTCAGTGGCATTAATGTATTCACAGTGTCAGACAACCACCCTCTCTAGTTTTACTTTTTTTTTTAATGTTTTTTTTTTTTTTCCTTTTAGATTTTATTTATTTACCTTTTAGAGGGGAAGGGAAGGAGAGAGGGAGAGAAACATCAATGTGCGGTTGCCTCTTGTATGTCCCCTGCGGGAACTGGCCTAGCAACCCAGGCATGTGCCCTGACTGGGAATCGAACCGCGATCCTTCGGTTCGCAGGCCCGCGCTCAATCCACTGAGCTACACCAGCCAGGGCTCTAGTTTTAAAAACTCATCACCACCCTGGGAGAACACCATGTACCCCACAAATAATCACTCCCCATTCTCTGCTCCCCTCTGAACCTGCTTTATGTCTCTCTGGATTTGCCTGTTTTCTGGGTGTGTTACGTACAAGGAAGTATGCGGCGTGTGGCCTCGTACGTTGATTTTTGCTCCCCCGTGTGTGCGCATCTGTAAGAAGCTGGACCGTGTGCATGGGCCTCGGACTTTCAAGGCTGAAGCCTAAAGGAGGGTGTTTTCGTTTGAAGGTGTAGTTGTGGTTCATTTAACCACAACTGTTGTCTGTGTTAGAGCCTGTTACTCTGTAGGGTGGGAAGATCTTAGTTATGCACCTATTCGTTTTTTCTCTGAGGAATTCCTGACTTTTTAAGTGTATCTATCTGAATAAGAGGCTTCGAAATAACTTTGCCCAGAGATCTAGCATCTTTCTCTAGATTGACCAGATTCAACCCCAAATAGGCTTCTGGGACAAGAATTCTGTCGTTCTCTCTCTCCTGGGCAGAAAACCTGCTTGCCACATAACACAATGACTGTGCCTCTGTGGGTCTGGTTTCCAGGGACCTCATGTCCTGGATCAATGGAATCCGCGGACTGGTGTCCTCAGACGAGCTGGCCAAGGACGTCACCGGAGCTGAAGCTTTGCTGGAGCGACACCAGGTGCGTGCACTGCCTGTGCGGCAGCAGAGACACGGTTGCCCGGCTGGGCCGGGGAGACTTCGTCATCGCTCCCTCCCCCCGTCACCCTGTGGTGACGGGAGTTGGTGGTTGACACGAGAGTGGGCATCTTCCACCGGTTACCTAATCCCTCTTCTCCTCTTGGCAGGAACACCGGACGGAAATTGATGCCAGGGCTGGCACTTTCCAGGCATTCGAGCAGTTTGGGCAGCAGCTGCTGGCCCACGGGCACTACGCCAGCCCAGAGATCAAGGAGAAACTCGATATTCTCGATCAGGAGCGTGCCGACCTGGAGAAGGCCTGGGTGCAGCGCAGGATGATGCTGGACCAGTGCCTCGAGCTGCAGGTGCGTGTGCGGGATGGTAGCTTCCCGTTGGCCGCAGAGTTTCTGACCAGGTGTTTCGTTGCCAAAGGCCCCATCTCCTCACCTGTCTCGCCTTTTTTAGCTGTTTCATCGGGACTGTGAGCAAGCAGAGAACTGGATGGCTGCCCGGGAGGCTTTCTTGAACACAGAAGACAAAGGGGACTCGTTGGACAGTGTGGAGGCCCTGATCAAAAAGCACGAGGACTTTGACAAAGCCATTAACGTCCAGGTGAGGCCCGTGCACCTGCGAGTCTGAACTGCATTTTCCCGATTGCCATCTTCTTGGGTGGCTTTCTCTCCTTCCCTCTGTTAACAAGTAGAATAAAACACAGTTACTGACTTAAGTCGGCTGAGAGCTCTGGCAGCTTCCTTAAAGTGCGGTGCGCACCACTCACCCAAGAAAGGAAGCAGCGCGGTCCCTGCCGCAGCTCCTGGGAGTCCCTCTGCAGTCCAGGAAAGACAAGCCACAGGAGGGATTTCGTTAACTTCACAATCAGTCCTGAGGGTTCGAAGATGGGGGCGCCGCAGGGGGGACGTTCGTTGTGAACGGGAAGGGGACAGAGGTGCCGGCCAGGAAGGGAACGCGTGACCAGAAATCAGGGAGAGGCGATACCACGCTTCGGTGCGCAAACCACCGTGCCGAAAACCCGGCCCCCCGCTCCCATTCGCCTGGTTTTGTACGCGGCGTGTGCTGGTGCCCTAGCCCCTGCGCCCCCAGTGTGACCCGGAGTCCTCTTGAGTTAAACTCTACTCTAGTAATGATTGAAATCAAGCTTTCTTTTGGCTTTTTGCACTCCTGCTTCTAAAGTGTCGGTGTAGTCCGATCCTGCCACCAGCTAGTTCTCAGTCACCCAAAATAACCGCTCTCTGTGTGGGACCTGCAGTCGGCGGCAGGTGGTGCCGCCTTGCCCACCTTGCCCTCACGCCTTCCGCTCACCCGCAGGAGGAGAAGATCGCCGCTCTGCAGTCCTTTGCCGACCAGCTCATCGCTGCTGGCCACTATGCCAAAGGCGACATTTCTAGCCGGCGCAATGAGGTTTTGGACAGGTGGGTGCTCCGCAGTGCTGACAGACCCCGCCGCACCTGTGGGAGGGCCCTGGCCAGTCCTGTCGCAGGGGCATTCGTTCACTTTGGTCTCCGTTTCCCTTGCTTAGGTGGCGACGTCTTAAAGCCCAGATGATCGAGAAAAGGTCCAAGCTGGGAGAATCGCAGACCCTCCAGCAGTTCAGCCGGGACGTGGATGAGATCGAGGCTTGGATCAGCGAAAAACTGCAGACGGCGAGTGATGAGTCCTATAAGGACCCTACCAATATCCAGGTGAGCTGAACGGGTGGGCTGCTGTCCCCCGAGTAGCTGGTGGCCTTGAGCAGTGTGTGTTAAGTATGACATCTTTAAAAGGGGGGTACACCTGTCACCCAGTTTCCTGGTGAAGCTAGTGAGTTTTCTTAGTAAGTTGGGCTGGTGGGAAGGTCCCAGTGAGTTGCCGGGTCCCGTTCCAAGCTGCGTGGTCTGTGTTGAAACCGTCGGTGCCGCTGCATGAAGGCCACATGTAGAGTGCCCTTCCGTTTGCTGTCCCCAAACGCTGGGCTTCCCGGGGGAAGTAGGACAGCAACGTGAGCTTCTGGGTAATGGCTGACTTGTGTGTTCACATTGGTGTACTGAACTCTTGTTATTTCAATCTGTTTTTGTAGCTTTCCAAGCTGCTGGTAAGTTTTGTGTTCTTTAAAAGTTTTGGTTAAATGAGCCTCCAGTACTTGTGCTCTTCTGTGTAGACTCTTGTGATTGTAGTCACACGCAGTGTGCTGGTGTCTCTCCATCCATCTCTTCATCTCTAATCATCCATCACACTCCGTCCAAGTGTCCCTGTGGGATGTGGCTTTCTCTGTCGTCCTTAGCCTGCAACCCTCCTCCCTCGTGCCCTCTCAGTGTATCACGTGGGCCCGTTCTGTGCGGTGTTTGATTTGAGGGGCAGTAATTGACTGCTTTCTTTCTAGAGGTGCATCTTCTAAAGATGGTATTTATTGAATATTCTTCAAGGTGGGGAAAGGAGGGAGGAAGAGGGAGAGAATCATCAATATGTAAGTGACACATTGATCAGTTGCCTCTCACACGCCCCCTACTGGGGACCTGGCCCGCAACCCAGGCATGTGCCCTGAATGGAAATCGAACCAGCAACCTTTTGGTTCACAGGCCACAGCACTCAGTCCACTGAGCCACACCAGCCAGGGCGAGGATGCTTCTTTGAGAAAATGAAACAGCTTTTTCCGTGTAGACATAGGCTCCTGGCCTTTGGGGGCCTGGAGCAGGGGGTCTAGCAGAGTGTGAGAATTCTGTGCTGGTCACAGGGGAGGGGGAGCAAGAGTCCCACAGAGAGGCGGATGATCTCCCAAACCTAAGAGGAGCCGGGGGCAAAGCACTGAGAAAAGCGGGGGCATTACCCAAGGGGTAGTGAAACGGACTTTCCTCTGCAAATGTAGTTCAGGGGTTGCTTGAGCACATGGAAGAAAGGAAGTGATAGAATAGACGGGATTCAAACCAAAGAGTGATCGGACCGAGAAGAAGAGTAAATTGGGCTTCGGCAAGATCTGTGGGTATTTGAGACCTCTTGCACTCGCGCTCATTCTGGGGCGTGGGTGCCGGGGACCCAGCGGGGACCTGTGGGGCCACTGCTGCGGTCCGCAGCGCGGCGGCTCCGTCCTTGGACAGTTGCTGCCCCTGAAACAAAACACTTGCTGCAGGATTTTTCCCCAGCCACGCTGCTTTTATTTCTTTTAGTTCTTTTCTCCCCAAATAACATTCTTCCCTAAGACCCTGCATTTCTCACCCAGAATTGTGCCACAGCTGCGTCCTTGCACTTGTGTCTTGTGTTCCCGTGCCTCCCTCTGTGGATTCCTGGAAACACTGCCAGGTCCCCGCATCAGGAGCCCACCACTCTCTGGGCCCTCCCTTTTCTTAGCTAAGAGACGTCCCCACCCGGACTGAAGCCTGGGTTTTGACTGTACCTGGGAATTTGGTAATAGCAGCTAGCAAGTGAGAAGCCAGCCCGGCCTGCAGCTACTGTGGGCCCCTCCGATGTCACATACGGCCAGCCTGACCCCGCCCCCGCCCCCGCCCCCACGCTGCTGTGTGGGGTCGCTGCCTCAGATGAGGAGAGGGGTTCGCGTGTGCATTGCCACTGGAGCCCCCGTCCACCGAGGAGAGAGTGGTGGACGGCAGCTGACGCACAAGTAGATTCAGAACTGCGGTTGGCCATCGCAGTGTCCGGGGGAGTGTTAGAGAGGGTTCAGTTCCCGAATTTCACTCCCAGGTAGCCAGTCCTGCTGGTTTAAGAGTCCACCCAGTTTACCGTTCCTGCTTGCCCAGCCCTCGCTGAACCCCCAGCGGGTTGACCCCACGGTAGTCACACGATACCGTGGTTGCGGTCTCTCAAAAAATGTTGAGCCTCGCCCCAGATCCTTAAGTTCGCTACCGCTCCCTTCTGAGAATCCCTTCTCCCCAGGAAGCGGCCAAGTGCAGGGCCAGGTTTTGAAAGGTGGTTTTTTTTTCCATTTTTAGAGCAAGCACCAGAAGCACCAGGCCTTCGAAGCAGAGCTGCACGCCAACGCTGACCGCATCCGCGGCGTCATCGACACTGGCAACTCCCTGATTGAGCGCGGGGCCTGCGCCGGCAGCGAGGACGCTGTGAAGGTGAGTGCACGGCCCCGGGTGGGAGCGGCTTCGTTCCTCCCGCGAGCGTGTGTCCCGGAGGCTTCAGCAGCGCGGGCTCTTCACGGGCGTCCCCGTCTCTCCCCCAGGCCCGGCTTGCGGCCTTAGCTGACCAGTGGCAGTTCCTGGTGCAGAAGTCGGCCGAGAAGAGCCAGAAACTGAAAGAAGCCAACAAGCAGCAGAACTTCAACACCGGGATCAAGGACTTCGACTTCTGGCTCTCCGAGGTAACGCCGGGGAGTGCGCCCCGCCCGTCGGCAGAGGATGCCTAGTCACTGGGGACGATGAGGCTGTCTGTCAGCGAGCCTGACACCCCGAAAAGTCGGGCCCTCCTGATGCACCTCTTAGCGGAAGTCCTCACTGCCCGATGTGAGCCGCGTGCTGTGCGCGACTCAGGAGGGGAGGGACGTTGGGAGCAGAGCGAGCGTATTTTTGGTGGCTTTGGGCTCACTCCTCCAGAGGGAGTGCAGGTAGAAACCAGCAGGGCAGTGAGTCGGAAGCCAGGCAGCAGTGCGCGCTCTGTACGCAGTGGGAGAGTGCAGAGAGGAGGAGAGACGGGGGCTTCTGGAGCCCACCACCCCACGAATCCCGTCCACGCACACTTCTGTGAACGTCTCTGTAGCTGTACTTTTTGTGTATAGCTGGGCTCACGGGGTACTTTTTGTGAGTACGTGCTGGGAGTGGCACCCCCAAGTCCCCAGACATCCCTGCTGACCATCCGAACGTCCGTGCAGGTCCAGGTAGCATGCGTTAGTCGTGCCGTCCCAGATCAGTCCTGCACGGTGGGACATTCAGGTCTCCCGGCTGTTGGCGCGCCACGCTGCCAATTCTTTTCCTGCCAGCATTGCCTTGACGTGGGATTGCTCCGTGTTTTGCCATCCAACCACCTTGAAGGCTCTGTGACCCTGCATTTTGCTGCAGCATTTAAATTCCCGGGTGCTTGAGTTGTTGGTTGACAGAAAGGGGGGAGCACCTTAGGCTGCGGGTGCTGAACCGGGCTGGAGTGCACAGCCTCCTAACTCAGACCAGGAATAGCAGCTGGGCAGCCTGGATGTTCCGGAACTCTCCGCACGCCCTGTACAGTAGCCTTTTGCTTTGGCTCCGCTGCCAGGTGGAGGCCCTTCTGGCATCTGAGGACTACGGCAAAGACCTCGCTTCTGTGAACAACTTGCTGAAGAAACACCAGCTGCTGGAGGCAGACATATCCGCCCACGAGGTGAGCAGAGGGAGAGGGCTGCGGCCGTGCGCCTGGGCGGGCGGGGGCTCCAACACTGCAGTCTCGGGGCCCTGCCGCTCGCTGCGTGGGCTCTGTTTATCAGCGTTCTCCATTATTACAGGACGTGAATTTTAGAAGTTAAACTTTACAAATCAACATCAACGCGTTACATGCTGTCACGTAGCATTCTCTAGATGGCAAGTGTACGGAGGCGGAGAACAAGCGAGGGGTCGCCAGGGGTCAGGCCGGGGTGAGAGGGCCACCGGAACGGTGCCTGGGGCTCGATTTCGGTGGTGGTCACGCAGGTCTGCACGTAGCGGAAAACTCCGTGGGCTGCACAGCGCGCTCCTGGAGGCACGCAGGAGTGACCGCGCGTGGGAAAGGGCGGGCCTGAGTGCGGCCCGTGGATCGGCGGCCGCAGTGTCAGTACAGTTGCTGGTTTGGGTTCTGTGCCACGAAACGTGTGACAGTTGGAGACCCGGCGCGAGGGCACACAGGACCTGCGCTGCTCGTGTGTCTGCAAGTTTATGGACCCACTTAAAATAGTAACAGATCCTTTAGAAGTTAACGTAAATAACATTTTTATGGACCGTAACTAAATTGTCCCAAAAATAGAAAGCAAGAAAAGTGGCATTGGCCATATTTTTGCAAATCTCTTCTTCAGTGTCCAGCTTCACGGAAGCCAGCTGGCCTGTCCGGGCTGCCTCGGGGCCCAGCGGTGGTGGTGCGTCACCTGCCGCGGAGCCGCACACGGGCGGGGGGAGGGGGGAGGGGCGTTTCCGGTGAGGTCGTCGACGTGCGTGTCCGGCGCTGCACCGCACTCAGTCCGGTGGTGGTTCACTGAAGGTCAGGTGCAAAGTGGACACCGAAGCCCCAGCAGCCAGTGTTTCGCACCGCTTTCCGTTAAAAACCCACCGGTCCGTGCTGGACTTGGAGGGGCTCTTTGACCCATGTGTGAGGTTACAGCACCGTTTAGAAGAGACCGGTTCGCTGAGTTGCGTCGATGTTCTGAATGCGGGCATCGTCTGCTGTACCTTCGCGTTAGTCGATGTCACAGCCTCCGCACAGAAGGCGTTCCCTCTCGGAACACCGTCAGGCGCACGGAGGCAGGCAGACACTTCCCAAAGTCCTGGTTTTCTCGCGAAAATTGGAGTTTTATCTTTAGCGAAACACTCAGTGTTCCTTAAAGGGGCAGGTGTACTCTTTTGAATGCCCGACACAGTATTTGTCGGATCCCAAAGTCCGAATGAGCGGCTGGTCTGCTGGTGGTCCCTTCGCGTGGACGGCGGTCTGTGAAGAGGCGGCTCGTTGCGCTCGCGCTGCGTGCTTTTTCCCCAGGCCGTCCCTGGACTGGAGTCTGCAGCAGCAGTGCTCACGTGCGTTTCCGTCATCCCTCCGGACGTTGAACGGTGGTGTGTGCTGCAGGACAGGTGTTCAGTACCATTAACAGCTCTTGCTGCCTTTTAAAGGGTATTGGCGAGGCAGCATTTTTACTGCAAGTGCAGGGCAGTGGAGAGTCAATTTCTGTACTGAAATGTGCACTGAGGTTCGCGCGGCCCTGAGCTAAGGCTTCAGCACACGCGCACACCCCCCACACACACCCGTTACTGCTGCCCCACAGGTGGTTTTGGCCTTGAGAAAGCTCGCGGTCCACACACCAAGAACATCCACACGCCATAAGCAGTATATCTTCTACCGACTCGTCGGGGAGGAGCACTTCCTGAGCGCCCACTTACAAGCAGGTGCTCACAGAGACCCAGATTTCTGACCCCTCCCATTCTGACCCCTACCCCAGGATCGCCTCAAGGACCTGAACAGCCAGGCAGACAGCCTGATGACCAGCAGTGCCTTTGACACCTCCCAAGTAAAGGACAAGCGGGACACCATCAACGGTCGTTTCCAGAAGATCAAGAGCATGGCGGCCTCCCGGCGAGCCAGGCTGAATGAGTCCCATCGCCTGCACCAGTTCTTCCGGGACATGGACGACGAGGAGTCCTGGATCAAGTACGTGCTCCTGGGACGTCATGCTCTGGGCCACTGGGACGCCCCTCGAGCCTTCGGTGGCAGTCGGAAGCTCAGGGCTGAGTGAGAGTTGGGAGGTCCGGGTCTCTCCTGGACTGTGGTGGTAAGACGGGAGTGTGGCAGCAGGGGCACCGCCTCGGCAGCCGCGCTGTGCTGGGTCCCGGTCCCATCCACCACAGTCACTGTGGAACGGCCTTAGTTTCTTCTCCGGACGTCTGGGGCTGTGGTGATACTGGCCAGCAGCGCCTCCGAATGGTAGTGATTGATGCATGATGGTTGCGGTAGACCCTGGTTAGACTCTGCCCTGAGATCCCTGGGGACATCAGTGAGCTCCTACCTGGAAAAGGCAGTCTGTTCTCTTCTGGGGGAGATCGATTCTGGAAGGAAGGAGAGGAGTGTGCTTTTAATCCTCTCTCCAAAACTTCAGTCTACTTTTTCTAGTCGGTGTGGCATGTATAAACAGACCAACCTAAAGTGCGAGAAATCTCTTAATTCCTCACTTAGAAAGATTATGTCATTGTCTCTCTCGTTCTGTGTGTGATACGTGTCCGTGTGGAGAAACGGGTCGAAGGGCAGTGCCACCACACACCGTGCCCTCTGTGGAGGTGGACGCAGTGCGTGCTCCTGCACACGTGCGCGGGCACTGTTCATCTGGGAGATGGAGGCTTCGGGTTTCCGGAAGACGGGCAGGTTTTCCTGGAGCGAGGGGTGGATGTCGGTGAAGGGCGTCGTGAGGGCCGTAGCTCTCGGCCGTTCCGCCCGGACATCGCCAGCTGGAAGCAGCATGGCGGTGCAGGCGCTGACTGCCTGCCTGTGTGGCGCAGGGAGAAGAAGCTGCTGGTGAGCTCCGAGGACTACGGCCGAGACTTAACGGGCGTTCAGAACCTGAGGAAGAAGCACAAGCGGCTGGAGGCCGAGCTGGCTGCTCACGAGCCTGCAATTCAGGTGAGGCCCCCCTGGCGGAGAGGGTGGCCGAGGGGAATGGGCCCCGGTGACACGCGGAACAATCGTTTGCTCTGGTTCACATCACTGAGGCCTCTCAGTGTCTGTGATCCCCTCGCCCCAAACCGGGGAGTTCTGGATTTGGTGCTGAGGCCTTTGCCTGGAAGCATCTAGAAGCTTGGCTAAAGATGGCTGTTAACCTGCCCGTTCTCGCCTGTCAGGGCGTCCTAGACACTGGGAAGAAGCTGTCCGATGACAACACCATCGGGAAGGAGGAGATTCAGCAGCGCCTGGCGCAGTTTGTGGAGCACTGGAAGGAGCTGAAGCAGCTGGCCGCGGCCCGGTGAGCGGCTGGGGGAGGAGCTCCGGGCCCTCCTGCTGCCTCCTGCACCCTGTCCCTGGGTCTGCTAACTTGCTCCAGAGCCCCCTGTGACAGCCCCTGGTGAGCTGGTTCTGTTATAAGAACCTGGCCCATCATGCGGCCCCAGAATTTCCTGTTCTGTCAGCGCTGGCTTTGGGTTAGGCAGGAGGCTTCACCGGGCCATGTATACCCCGCACTTGGCAGTGTTTTCAGGCCTGTTCATGCTCACAATCAGTTGGAACAGGCCATAGCTGATTTTTTTCTGTCTGCTGTAAATAGGGGCCAGCGGCTAGAAGAATCCTTGGAATATCAGCAGTTTGTAGCCAATGTGGAAGAAGAAGAAGCCTGGATCAATGAGAAAATGACCCTGGTGGCCAGTGAAGATTACGGAGACACTCTGGCTGCCATCCAGGTCAGAGAAACGGGAGATGCCACCGGCCTCCTTTCTCAGCCCCCGCTTCTGGTCACCCGTTTCCTGCTGGTGTGCTGAGTGGCTGTTTCTTACCAGGGGGTTACAGAGCCAGCGGCCAAGGTTGCATTGGTTGGCTTTTGCCCTCAAGAGCTTGCCCTGGAGGTGCCATCGCCCTCCAGACAAAGTTGGCTGACTTTGCGGGCCCCAGCACTCTGTTACTTTGCTGTGGCTGCCGTTAGGACTGTGACGCACAGGTGGCTGTGTTGTCCTACAGTTCTGGAAGCCAGAAGCCTGAGAGCAAGGTGTAGACAGGTCCTTGCTCCCTGAAACTGCTGGGGGAGGGTCCTTCCTTGTCTCTTCCAGCTCCCAGTGGCCCCAGGTGGTCCTCAGCTGTGGCTGCGTCACCCCAGGCTCTGTCTGTCTCCAGCGGCTGTCTTCCCTCTGTGTCAGGGTCTTCCCGGGGCATCTCTCCGCGTGTGTCTGTGTCCAAATTTCCGTTTGCTTCTAAGGACACGGTCATGGGGTTCAGGCCCAGCCTTGTGACCTCACCTTCACGCAGTCACCTGCAGAGACCCCGGGTGCACGTCCACAGGTGCCAGAGTCAGGGCTTCATCGTACCTCTTCTGGGCACACAACTCAGCACACAGCATACGTCCTACATACGTCGGTTCACTTCATTCTGTAACAACCCTAAAAATAGCAGCCTCTTGGCGGCTCTGTGATGCGGGGGACAGTCCGTCTGCTGCTCTCCCTTGGGCTCCCTCGTGGCTGCCCTGAGGCGCAGCGGGCAGCGGGCTGAGATGCGGGAGTGCCATTCAGGCCGCCGGCAGCTGGCCCCTCCCCGTGGCCTCTCCTCTCCCAGCGGCCCAGCCCGCCTGCCTTAGGCGGAACCTGCCGGGTTCTGTGGGCCCAGTCTCGGACATGACACGACCTTGTCCTCACTGCCTTCTGTTGGTCAGAGTCGTCACAAAGCCGCCCAGGGTCACGGGTGGATGAGTAGACTCCCTTCTTGATAGGCGGGGCAGCACATTATGCTAGAATGTTCCAGAACGTGTGCCACCAGCTGTGGAAACAGTCTGCATTCCCAAGAATCGGGGCAGCCCGTGAGCCACACCCCTCACAGCGGGGACCCTGGGCAGCGAGTCCGGGTGGCGGAGCGAGCGCCGGAACGGGCGAGGGAGTTCCTGCCTCTGCAGCTCGGGGCCAGGAGCGTTGTCTCCGGTGCTTCCGTGGTGCGCAGGGCGAGCCTGGGAAGGTCCCTAAGGACATGTGCTCGGGAGTGTCACCTTCCTCTGCGCCTCACTCTCCGTCCGCTCTGGTCCCCTCGGGGAAGAGAGACACTGTGCCGACTGAGTGCCAAGAGTTTGCCCCCTTCAGAAAGGCCATGCCTGGTGTCGCTCCCGAGGCCTGCACCCCGCCAGTTCTCTCGCCGCACCCTGGGTTTACCACCTTCAGAACCGCCCGTTTACCTCCACACCTGCCTGCCGTCTTAGCTTCCAGCTAAACGGGTGTCTCTGAGGGCCTGCGCCTTCCGGGCCTGTTACCCTCTGTCCCGACGTCGGCACGTGCCAGGTGCTCAGCGCCCGTCCCGCTGCCTCCCTCGCAGGGCTTGCTGAAGAAACACGAAGCTTTCGAGACAGACTTCACTGTCCACAAGGACCGCGTGAACGACGTCTGCGCTAACGGACAAGACCTCGTTAAGAAGGTGAGCCTGGCCTGCCAGCGAGACCCTGGTTTCCGACGCCGGGACGCCCGCATGCTGGCACCTCCGTTGTCCCCCAGCACTCATACCCAGGACAGTCCCTGGAGCTTTGCACGAGGCCAGTAGCAGTGCCATGCCTGGGTTTCATAAAGGGGGAGACCCCGGGGTTGGTGGGCTAGTTTCTCCCTCCGGAAGCCAGTCGGTAAAGGTAGGATGCGGCACGGGCTTTCTCTGCGCTGACCACGCGCAGAGGGGCCTCCTTTGTTCCTTCCGCGACACTGGCGACTCTCGTTTCTTTCGCACGTGTTGGAGCCCTTTGTAGACACAGTGCGAAGTGCAGGTGAGAGAGTCACAACCACCATCCTGCAGCCCCCCCACCTGAGACCACCGGCGCGACCTTTTGCCCGCCGTTCAGGCTTTTCCTCCGCACGCACCGCCAGCCCAGACGAGACTGACTCTGGCCTCGTTGGGTCACAGCGCTCCAGCTGCGACCCACCTGCTGCACGGGACGTTCAGATACGTTTTGAGCCAAGAGTGAACAGAGGTGTCTGAGGCTTCCTGAGGTCCGTCTCCCCCACGTCAGAGCGCCTGCTGAACCATTTTCTGTTGTCACTGAATGTGTAAAATAGCCATTCTGTGGCTGTGTAGTATTTTTTTTAAGGGGCATTTAAGCATTTTACAGTTTTTCTTACTATCAAAAGTAATGCCAATGCCTATATCATTGTAATTAACATTTTAGTATGTTCCTGGTTATTCCTTTGGAATTAACTTCTTAAAGAGAAATGGCAGTATTCTTTTTTTTAAGGTTTTCACACTGTCTTGCTCTTAGAAGCCTTCCCCACTCTCTCCCTGGCGTGCATGGCCACGCTGGAAAGCAAGGCCTCCCCGGCAGGGAGGGCGCAGGCCAGGCCAGCGCAGCAGGTGCTGAGGCTGACCAGGGTGCGCCTTCTCTTCGTGCCCTAGAACAATCACCACGAGGAGAACATCTCTTCCAAGATGAAGGGCTTGAACGGGAAAGTGTCCGACTTGGAGAAAGCTGCCGCCCAGAGGAAGGCAAAACTTGATGAGAACTCGGCGTTCCTTCAGTTCAACTGGAAGGCGGACGTGGTGGAGTCCTGGATCGGTGAGCACTGTCTCGGGCAGCCCCAAGTCCCCCATGCCAAGCCCAGCAGGACCGTTCCGACCCCCGGCTCGTCCACTCCCTTGGCGGTGGGTTTTCTTCTGCAGAGAAGAAGCTAGTCAGATGTGGGCGTGTCAGAGAACCCACCCCCTGGGCCGACCTGGAGCCCGTGTCCTGCCCTAGAGAGCTGGGGCCGCAGCGGTGCCTGGCGCTGGGCCAGCACACGGGTTTGCCGAAAAAGTAAAAATAAACCGTTCTTGGCCAATGAAAGAAGCAGCGGAGGTCATAACGGACAAAACGAGCGTGGCAGCTGGTGCCAGGCTGCGTCGGCACTGCCCCCGGCCAGCCGCGCGGGTCCAGGGCGCGCTCAGCGTTCCGGAGGAGGGGAGCCAGACTGTGATTACGGGACCACGCGACCGTGGTTGTTGCTGTCACCTGAGAAGAGACTGAACCTCGTGTCTTCGCAGCACAAACAGAAAACGGGCGTCGGGGGTGCGAGGAGGGCCAGTTAATGTGTGACACTGAGATCAAAACAAAAAAATAACCGTACTTCACTTTTTTTCTAACAATCTCACTACACTGAGAAAGAGAGGTATACTTTTCATACTTGGTTTTCTAGGTGAAAAGGAGAACAGCTTGAAGACCGATGACTATGGCCGAGATCTGTCTTCTGTGCAAACTCTCCTTACCAAACAGGTCCGTTGCAGCCCCTTGGCTGACTGGTTGAAGTCTGCTCAAGTAGTAGTTCCGGTGGGCACGTGGCGCTCTGCGTCTTTCGTTGAGACGCTTGGCTCTCGCCTGAGGCCCCGGGGACTGGGCCGCACACGTGGCCAGTCCTGGTCCTCGGGGCGCTGCCATGCTAGGCACGCGTGCAGCAGCCCGATGGGTGCAAGCGGCTCTGCGCCGCAGGGCACGCTGTGGGCTTGCCCTCATGCCCAACCTCGGTCTGCCTGGGGGGCCGGGAAGATGCTGCTGTCCTAACCTGCAGTCTCAAGGACAAGGGCAGGTGCGACCCAGTGGCAGCACAAGACGGGGACTCCAGGCTGGCAGTCTGGCCGAGGCCCCAGAACTGGCAAGTTGGAGCCTCGATGCGGTGACTGCAGAGTAACCCTTGGCTCCCGTTCCAGGAAACCTTTGACGCCGGCCTGCAGGCCTTCCAGCAGGAGGGCATCGCCAACATCACCGCCCTCAAAGACCAGCTGCTGGCCGCAAAGCACATCCAGTCAAAGGCCATCGAGGCCCGGCACGCCTCCCTCATGAAGAGATGGAGCCAGCTTCTGGCCAACTCGGCCACCCGGAAGAAGAAGCTGCTGGAGGCCCAGAGTCACTTCCGCAAGGTAGGGGTGGGCCGGGCGAAGCTCAGCTGGGGAAGGCCGGGCCGTCAGCTTGGCACAGGGGTTGTGCTCAGGTCTCCCTCACGAGACTGCCGTTCAGGAACACCCAGGACAGGTGAATTCACATGCACCCAGGGGTGAGGGGAGCGGGGAAGACAGGGCTGCCCAGCGGGGAAGTGGGAGGACGGAGCCACGCCAGCCACGCGCCATGTCAGCCCTGGCGCCCAGGGAGCCTTTCCGCCCCGCCACCCGCCCCTCGCCCTGCCCAGGCCTCCCGCCCCGGCAGCTGTCACGGCTCTGTCTCCTCTGCTTTCAGGTGGAGGACCTCTTCCTGACTTTCGCCAAAAAGGCTTCCGCCTTCAACAGCTGGTTTGAAAACGCGGAGGAGGATTTGACGGACCCCGTGCGCTGCAACTCCCTGGAAGAAATCAAAGCCTTGCGCGAGGCCCACGACGCCTTCCGCTCCTCCCTCAGCTCAGCCCAGGCCGACTTCAACCAGCTGGCCGAGCTGGACCGCCAGATCAAGAGTTTCCGAGTGGCCTCCAACCCCTACACCTGGTTCACCATGGAGGCCTTGGAGGAAACCTGGAGGAACCTGCAGAAGATCATCAAGGTGCCCTTCCCGCTGCGCTCCGCCCTCCGGCCGGGCTGTCTGCCAGGGACCTGGTCAGAGCAACCCCTTCCGGCAGCAGAGCGGCGGGACTTGGGGGAGGCAGCGGGGTTGTGTTTCTCAGAAGTTAGCGGGGTGTCAGTCTAGCCGCCTGCCCATTGCCTGTCATCGGTCACTTCCGGGCACATTTCCCCAGAGTTCCCAGGGGGGTGTCAAGCAGCCAGAGAATCAGTGAGCGCTCTGAGCTCACGGAGTGTGTCCTAGACTCCTTCCTGCTGTCTTTGGGTTGAGGTTAACACCCAGTTTTCCTGACCCCCAGAGCGATAG
Organism: Glossophaga mutica; assembly: GCA_039655065.1. Classification (NCBI taxonomy): domain Eukaryota; kingdom Metazoa; phylum Chordata; class Mammalia; order Chiroptera; family Phyllostomidae; genus Glossophaga; species Glossophaga mutica. The sequence goes on from CM077305.1 coordinate 213,662,074, forward strand.
TTCTCGTGTTCAGTGTCAGAAAATGACTTTCTGCCGCTCTCATATGTTAAGGTCGGCTGATCCGTCCATTCCCAAGGGCAAAGCCTTCTCCCTCCTGATCCTGACCTTGCAGGGGGAGCTGGGGTGACGTGGCCTCTGCCTCCCTTTGGTCCTTAGGAGAGGGAGCTGGAGCTGCAGAAGGAGCAGCGCCGGCAGGAGGAGAACGACAAGCTGCGGCAGGAGTTCGCGCAGCACGCCAACGCCTTCCACCAGTGGATCCAGGAGACCAGGTGCGGCTCAGCCCCGGGGGCGTTCCAGGCATAAGCTGAATGAATGCCCAGGCCTTGGGGAGCTTTGCATGAAAGCAGAAGGCTTCCTGGGTGCTGAGGAGGAGGGCGGGAGCAGGGGAGCTGGAGGGGTGGGCAGTGTCAGGCCAGCGTTCTTGGAGGGACTTCACCCAGTTGGGTGGGACCATGCATGGCCCCCGGTGAGGCCCGAGCAGCGACTCGGCGGCAGACTGGCGGGTGGAGTGCAGGGCGGGTACTGATGATGTCATTTTTTTCTTTCCTTTCTCGTGTCCCCCTCTGTCCCCCACCTCCCGATTGCTGCTGTCCGGATACCGCCCTGTCTTGTGGCTGCTTGGACCCCGTCTCCACAGAACGTATCTCCTCGATGGGTTAATATTGTCTTCTTTCTTCTCGGGAATTGTGGTGTGGTGGTGTCTCGTGTGCTTGGCCCTCTGCCCCCCTGTGGCCTGGCTTGTAGAGGATCCCAGGATGGGCCTTCCCGTGCCCAGGGCAGGCTGCATTCCCCCTGTCCTTACAAGGGTGTCCTCGTCACCTTACAAGGAGTGTGTGCCGTGTCCCACAGCCCACTGTCCCTGACAGCCTATGGTCTGGGGAGGAGGGGTACTCCCACCTTCCTGTTCCAATTCCGGGGGCTCTCAGGTAGGGAATGTGACCCGAGCTGAGGCCAGGCCTCTGGGAATCCCCATGCTGGCTCGGCCAGGGAATGGCATCGGCCGCCTCTTCTGCTTGTCCTCCTCGTGTGTCCAGGGGGGCAGTACTTAGTCCTTAGGAGGCCATGGGCATAAAGTGGATGACAGCGTTTAAGGGCTCAGGCTGGTACAATAAGTCCCCAGCTGTGCACTGACCCCCACCCAGCAGCCCCAGATTTCTGGGGGCGGGGAGAGACGTCATTCACCCTAATCGGAGGCAGAAGTGCCCAGTATTTCTGAGTGATTGGGCTTGGAAGGAGCCCAAGACGGGCAGGGCCGCCCTCCCACTCCCAGTAGCGGCCTGGATCGGTCACCTTTGCATTCCCTCCCGGGCCCATCGTCAGGGCCGGGTTTGGTGGGACCACTGTGCTTTAGGCCAGCACTCCTGAGGCCCTGTGGCAGGTAAATGGAGCCGTGGGAGAAGAAGGCCTGTACGCACTCATCCCCATGTGCTGAAGGCAGGATGGGCCAGGGTTTAGGGATCCCAGTTCTAGCTTGAAGTCGTAAGCCACCCGGTGTCTGCTCTGCCCCTGAGCCCCTGGGGCTGCCTGCCGGTCCCGTCTTGTCTCGGTGAGGCACCATGCTCCCCTTCCTGTGTGTCTCCCCAGCCCTTGTGCGCGGCCCCAAGGCTTCCTGCCCTCCCAGGCTGGCCCTCAGCGCCCCCTCCACCAGGTCCCTGCCTGGGTGCTGCCTGCTCGGACCTGTGGTGTGCGTCTGTCTTGGTGTGCCCCCCCCCTTCCTTCGGTGTATTCATTTGGTTTCTTCTCTTTGAATAGCATAGCGTATCGTCGGGTCATTCGTGTCTATCAGTATGAAGTTGGGGATGATCTGTCTGGAAGGTTTTTCTCCTCTTATTTCTCTCCTTACCTCACTGGTTTTACCGATGCACTCTCGACTTACCCAGGCAGCTCTGCTTTCTGACTAACCCACTGCCCTCGGCCGCTTGGGACGGAGGGCTCTGTCCTCCTCCCCCTGCACCAGCACCTAGCCTCCCGCCCCCAGGTCCTGGGGGACATGGCGTGACTGTGAGTCTGATCTGATCTGCTGGGGTAGGAGGAAGCCTGGTGCCTTGCTTTTGCTAGACACTTTGAACTTGGGGAGATTTCAGAGCTAACCATGGCTCGCTGGGTGTTGTTAAAAGGGTAGGTTGGGGCGAATACGGGTACGGGGGAGGCTGGGCTAAAATCCCACCAAGGACATGCGCACAGTGTGACTTGTCCCTGCACGTGCCCCCAACCCGATTGTCATCTTCGTTCACTGGAAGCCTCCTGTGGCCTTGCACTGTGTCAGCAGGATGGAGGCTCCCCCAGCCCCCTTTTCTGAACTTGACCCTGGAAGGAGCCTCTGGTGCTGCCACTAGATCCTGGGACCCAAAGCGGGGGCTTAGTCACAGCCACCTCCCTCCTTCAGGCAGAATTAGAACCATTTTTAAGGCTCGGGTCTAGCCATGATGTCTTTGCACCCAGTGTCCATGTCTCGGGTCTGACTGCGTCTCCCCCTGGAACGGGGCCTCTCCTTGGGAACCTGCAGGAGACACCAGGGGTTTCTGGGGTGGCTGCTTGTCAGCCCCCCTCCTGCCTAGGGCCTCCCCATATTGGTAGCAGGGTCCGGGAGGCTACCACCGTGTCTCTACTGTGGCTGCGGAGGGGTGCGTTGTCAGGCCAGCAGCCCTCCTCTCCTCCTGGAGTCGGTTCCTGAGGTATCCCGCGACGACCTGGTCAGTCACTGTCACAGCGGTGCGGGGCCTAAGGAGCCACGTGAGGAAGGGCCCTGGCCTGGGAGCAGGCCAGGTGGGGCTCAGCCAGGGGTTGGTGGCACACCACACGGAGCAGCAGCTTCCCACCTCTACGCAGGGAAAGTGTGGCCTGCCCTGCTCCCCGGGGCACTTAGGGAAAGACAGCCAACGGCAGAGGGGTTCAGTTTCCTTCGTGAAAGGAACTGGAGCCTGCAGGCACGGTTTTACCTGAGGGTGGTTCGTTTCAAGCTTACAGGCCCCCCCTCGCCCCGCTGTGACTCCGTGTTTTGCGTTTAGGTCCTGCATGGTGGAAGAGTCCGGGACCCTCGAATCCCAGCTTGAAGCTACCAAAGTAAGTGCCCAAGGGCTCCTGACCCAGCTGAGACCCTCCACCCCAGTAGGTCTGCCTGGCTCTCAGTCTGGCCCGAGGTGGGCTGGTTAGATACCCCTGTACCCTCGGCTTAAAGCAGCCTGGGTGCCCACCATTTTAAGGAAAGGCTTTGTCTTTGGCGGTTCCTACCTTGAGCCGTGCTTAGAGAGTAAAAGGCTCCTCTCCTTGGTATGTGTTAGGTTGGCCAAAAAGTTTGGTGTTTCACCTACGATAGCTCTAGTAGTGTTAGTTGTCTTCAAACTTCATTTGAAACAATTTTGTTGGATTGTATTGTGACAGCTGTCGTATCTGCATTTTTTTTAAACTTAACAAAATTGCTGAATTTTTGTGTACCCATGTTAACGTTGAAGAGGGAAGAAAATATGTAACACTTTGGCCATTATGCTTTATGATTTCAAGAAAGGCAGAAATGCACCTGAAACAAAAAAAGGTTTGTGCAGTGTTTGGAGAAGGTGCTGTGACTGAGCAGTGTCAACAGCGGCTTGCAAAGTTTCGTGCTGGAGATTTCTCGCTGGACGATGCTCCATGGTTGGGTAGACCAGTTGCAGTCGATAGTGATCCAATCAAGATGTTAATTGAGAACTATCAGTGTTCGACCACACAGGAGATGGACAGCATACTCAAAGTACCCAAATCAATAGTGATGAGTGAGGATGAAAAATCCGTTATTTCACAGAAAAAACTACACGGACTCTTTCGCCAACCCAGCAGCTTCCTGGGCAGATCTGCCCACTGCTCTGTGGCACTCACATTGAAGTCTTGCCCTCTCCAGAGGCTGCTAACCCTACACTTCACCCCACCCACCTTTCCCACTGCACACAGCCCTGCTGGTCTCAGGCAGGGCGGGCCAGGGCTGTCGGTCAGGCTCTGGAGCCTGGGGACTGAGGCGAGAGCCCGTCCCATACATCTTTGCTCCCCCGCCCTGCAGCGCAAGCACCAGGAGATTCGAGCCATGAGAAGTCAGCTGAAGAAGATCGAGGACCTCGGGGCGGCCATGGAGGAAGCCCTGATCCTGGACAACAAGTACACAGAGCACAGCACCGTGGGCCTGGCCCAGCAGTGGGACCAGCTCGACCAGCTGGGCATGCGCATGCAGCACAACCTGGAGCAGCAGATCCAGGCCAGGTACCTGCGGCCGGCACCGGGGCTGCGGGAAGAACCATCCCGCCACCTGAGCACAGGTCACCCGGTGTCCAGCAGTCGGGTTACTGCTGTGTGGGGTGGGGTCTCGGTCCCTAACGCTCTTCTTTCTTGCAGGAACACAACAGGGGTGACTGAGGAGGCCCTGAAAGAGTTCAGCATGATGTTTAAGTGAGTACACCTGCACCCTCCCTGGGCGGGGCACAGGCAGGCTCAGCGGCAGGGCCTGTGTGCTGAGCCGCCCTCCACTTTGTGCTGCAGACACTTTGACAAGGACAAATCTGGCCGCCTGAACCACCAGGAGTTCAAATCCTGCCTGCGCTCCCTGGGCTACGATCTGCCCATGGTGGAGGAAGGAGAACCTGACCCTGAGTTCGAGGCGATTCTGGACACGGTGGACCCAAACCGGTGAGCCTTGGGGCGGGCAGCGGGAGGGGCTCTGCCCAAGGCACCCGCTGCCCCTGCTCACTGCGCTCGCTCCTCCCCAGGGACGGCCATGTTTCCCTGCAAGAGTACATGGCTTTCATGATCAGCCGGGAGACGGAGAACGTCAAGTCCAGCGAGGAGATTGAGAGCGCCTTCCGGGCCCTGAGCTCTGAGGGAAAGCCTTACGTGACCAAGGAGGAGCTGTACCAGGTCTGGGGCTCCGCTCCCACCCGCCTGCCCTGGGGAGGTGGGGGTTGAGGGGTCCTAGGAAAAGTAAAGACGAAGGCTGCCCTTGGGTCAGGGCAGAGCGCAGTCCCCAGTAACAGGCCTCGCCGTAAAGCCCTCCCCTGCTGGGTGCGGGTGTTTCAGCCCCGCGTACGATGACTCGGTCCAGGCCAGAGTCTTCTATCAGCTCGTGAGAGCCGACTGGCTTCGGACGCTGGGCACAGGCCTGCCCGAGCTCGGCAGTGACAGATCTGACATCCACCCAGCCCGCCGCCGCCACAGGGCTGACAGGCTCTGTCTCCCCTCCAGAACCTGACCCGGGAACAGGCCGACTACTGTGTCTCCCACATGAAGCCCTACGTGGACGGCAAGGGCCGCGAACTCCCCACGGCTTTCGACTACGTGGAGTTCACCCGCTCGCTCTTCGTGAATTGACCCTCCGTTCCCAGGTTAGCCCGGCCCGTGCTGCTCGCCCCGCCGTTGCCTTGCTGCATGTCGCCTCCTCTCTGTGCTCTTAAGAAAAATACTCCAGACAGTGTTACTTTCCAGTGTAACCTTAAACCTGCTTAGCTTGGGATGAAACGTAGTAGAAAATGGTGCTTCGATAAACTGCTTCCGGCCCAGTCACAATCGCCATGGGGACCCAGCTTCCTGTCTCGCGCCAGCTGCTCCATTCCAACTTCAGAAAATCTAAGCAGTTGGCTGGTTTCCTCTTGTTCTCCCTACCTCCCTCCCCCGAATTTTGTTCCATGTAAAAGAAATAAATGACTCAACTCTGCCCCCAAAACTTGTCTGTCTTCATTGAGCTTCCATCAGAACCAGCACAGACGCCGCCTCCCCCCACCTGCCTGTGCTCAGGGACACGCCTCGCCGTGGCGCCTTGGCACCATGTCCTCAGGCGGCCACCTCCACTGCCAGCCCCTCCAAGTCCTCTGCCTCCCGCGGCCCTTGCTCGCTGAACTCGGTGCTCAGCTGCCAGATCTTCACCACGCCCTTGGCGTCCCCAGCAGCCAGCAGCTGAGTTTGATGTTGATTAAATTCAAGGCAGTAGACGGGGCTTTCATCCTGGGTTTGCTTGACTGAAACTGTGGGTTTCTGGGAGCTTTTCTGGAGATCAAACAGCTGCACGTCACCTTCATGGAGAGAGAGTGGTGGGGTGAGCCTCGTCAAGTTCCCCGTACACCTGGGAAGACAGGCTCCGGGGCCACAGCCGAGATTAAGAAGGTTGCCCGGTTCAGCTCTGTCCCACACAAACGAAGGCCTCGCCCCCGAGCTATGGGGCAGGCCGGGCCCGTGTCACTCGAATGGACCCGAGCCTGGTGTCCGTTCCCTACCTTCACCAGAAGCTGCCGCAAACACCAAGGGACGCACGGGGGACCAGCGCACGGCGAACAGGTACTTGCGGGACAGCTGCAGGGAGCTCAGGGGCTGGGCCTGCAACATGGAGTACAGGTGCACGTGCCCGTCGGTCCCCGCGCTCAGGAAGAGGTTCCTGCACGGGAGAGAGCGCCGGCCCCACAATGGGGTGAGTGTTGGGTGTCCAGGTACAGCTGGAGCCTCCCCAGACTTCTAGGCTCTCAGGCTCCCAAAAACCCTCCCTGCACGCCCCCAGACCGGCAGTCCTGGTTAGAGAGGGTCCAATTCCCTGGGACCAGTTAGCAGGTCTCTGGGTGCCGGAGCCCAACAGCAGAAGGCCCAGGCCAGACTGCAGGCCCTTGAAGCAGCTCTGTGGTGAAGCCCGCCAGGACCCCTCACCCGCCTGTGCCAGAGGCCCTGTGGCAGGTGCAGGACACCCCGGAGGCCAGGCCCTGCCCACCTGTGGAAGGGGGAGCAGCTCACGGAGTGGATGGGGCCGCCATGGGGAGAGAAGGTGAACTGGGCCGGGGCCCGCAGGGGCACGGAGCTCGGCGTCCGTGTGGCAGCGGCCTCCTCCGCCGCCAGGGAGCACTTGAGTGGGAAGCCGCCCTCCGTGCCCAGGACGAAAAGGCCAGGGTCGAAGCTGGAGAAGGCCACCGCCGTGGTTCCCACCTCGGTCTCTCCCCGGTGCGGCTGTGGGGAAGGGGACCACAGCAGGGCAGAGGTGAGGGAAGCTGGTGAGTGTCCCAAAGGAGTCCGGGCCCAAAGAGGCCATGCAGCAAGTCCCGGCTCAGCTGGTGGCGCTGGTGCCAGTGCCCTGCTCACCCCAACCTGCCCCCAAGGTTCGCCCTCGCAGGCTGGTCCCACAGCCCGGAGCTGCCCTCAGGGCCATTTCTGGGGGTAGCAGCCCGGCCCCCACGTACCTTCTTCAGCTTGGTGTTCCGTGGCAGCTGCTGCACAACTAGGGCGAAGCCACCTGTGAGCTGCAGCTGGCCCGGCCCGGCTGCCTGCCAGAGCAGCACCTTCCCATCGGTGGCCACACTCAGCACCTGATAGCGGTGGCTGTGGCGGGGCTCCGGGAGCCAGACCACCTGGGACAACAGGGTGTGGGACCAAGGTCAAGACAGGGATACCTGCCACCTGGCATCCCCGCAGAAGCTTAGGCCTGGGAGCCACCTCACCGCACGCCCCCCCACCCGTGCTGCCCAGGGGCAGGCATGGAGGGCTCTGAGGTCCGTCCCCTAGTCCCAGCAGAAAGCCAGGACAGCTGGAGGCAGCTGGGAATGGCCCTTGGGGTGGCTCCTCCTGGGGACGGGTGTGACTCAGGCCCTGGAGTTCCAAGAATGCTGATGGCAGCTGTCCAGCTGCCAGCTCCCTCGTGACCTTCCCTGGCTGTGCCAAGCGGGCACCCTCTCTCCTGCTCTGCCTTAAGAAGCAGGCCCACGCCAGCAAGGCCCAGCTCAGAGAGGAGGGAAGGTACCTCCTTGACCCTCCCAAACACCCACTGCCCTGACCTGGTACACAGGGTCCGTGTGCGTGTCGTCTGTCAGGCCCGTGCGCCAGAGCAGTGGGTCCTCAGGACGGCCCGTGTCCCACACCAGCACCTCGCCGCTGTACAGGCCACCTGTGGGACCCAGCCGGCCAGGCCGGAGCTGACCCGTGCCCAGCAGCCCAGCATCCTGGCCAGGCACCCGCCCCTCGGGCCCACGGAGCCAGGATGTGGAGCCACAGCCCTGAAAGCCCTCCGAGGAGGACAAGCCCCGCTCCCCAGGGCAGGCCCCACCCAGGAAGCTCCTCTGCTGCTGGGCGAGCTCCCCTGCCCAGCCCTCTCGAGTCCCCCAGCACAACCCTTTCCCCAGGCCAGGCGCGTGGCTCGTCAGCAGCGGCAGCTCCCGAGGCAGGCGCTGGCTCCGCCCCACTCTCATCCCAACCGGGCTGACCCTCTGCACGGCCACACGCCCTCACGGCTCAGCTGAGGACCTGCCGCCTCTCGCTCCGAGCTGCACGCCCCACTCAACACCCTCACCTGAGCATGGGCTCACCTGTGGTCTCCGCCTCCCACTACTTCCAGCCTGGCCCTACCCAGGGGCTGAGGGCCCGATGGAGGCCTCCCCTTTGGCCGCCCTCTGCAGGGAGGGAAGAGGCTGGAGGCAGGCTGGGTGGCTCACCTGCAATGTAGGAGGGCTGCGTGGGGTGGAAGGCCAAGCACATGACGGCGCTGGGCACCTCCACCACCGCCGACGGCTGCCGGGGGTTCAGGCCTCGCCGGTCCAGGTTCCAGGCACACACGAAGGACTTCAGGGTGCTCCAGTCCCCATCATCCAGCCTGCACACAGATGGACGCGCCGAGCTGGCTCCACCCCTGGACCGGGGCTTCGGGCCCCCCACTCTGCCCCCACCTCTCGCCCGTGGCCGCAAACACAGTGGCCTGTGTCGCATCATACACTGTGCTTGGTATCCAAGTGCCACAGGCGGCTCCATGACACCCCGAGGGCATGCCTTTCTCCGGAAAATGGTTCCCGGGAGCCAAGGCTGGGTCCACACGACAGTGGGGTGGGGGAGCCTCACACGTCAGAAAACAGCTCATGGAGAAGGCGCAGCAGGCTCGCAGCTCGCTGCCCAGGGTTGGCCGGTGGGCACTCGGAGTCCTGGGCTCCAAGCCCCTCCCCGCCCTGCCCCCTGCTGCCCAGGCCAACCCTGTGCAGGGAGGGAAACAGAAGCTCCAGCGAGAGCCCGAGGGCCCCCCTGCTGCAACTCACCGGCCATAGGCACAGGCCACCACGGAGCCCGTGCTGTTCCAGGAGACGCTGGTCACATGGAGACCCCGCCCTTGGGCAGCGGGGTAGCCCAGGGTGTGCAGGCACGTCACCTGCAAGAGACAGAGCATCCCCAACCCTGAGCCTGAGAGCCACCCAGCAGGCAGCCTCCGTGCCACCAGGCAAAGACCACCCCCAAGCTCACACAGCCCGGCGCCCTGAGAGCGGTCGGAGTCCACAGCGCACCATGCAGCCCCGAAGGCAACGTGGGGCCTTCGTCCCAACAGGCACCCCAACATGATGCTTCCAGACCCGGAAGGAAGGGATCAGAGCTGGACCCTGTTCTCACGTCCTTCCGACACACACTTCCAAAAGTGTTGGCTTCTGGAGCTGGCTGGTGGCGACGTTTGCACAACGATGCGAGTGTGCTCGGTGCCACGAGACTGCACGCCAGAAACGGTTAAAACGGTGAGAGTTTTTTTAAGCTCTGGCGTCTTGCTTCTCAGCCCACAGCAGGCGAGCAAAGGAGAAGGCTGGCGATGCCGGCCGTGGTGAGGACCGGCCATGAGCTTCCCGGGACGCGATCTGCACCCCGGAGCAAAGCTCCGTGAGAAGTTCCGTGCTTCTTGACGCCTCCCTGGCCCCAGGGAAAGGAACCGCCCCATGGGAAGACCGCACGACCTGGAAGAGCCGCGTGGTGGGAACCCTTACACACCGACACGAGAATGTGCAGCGGGGAAGCCCTGCGGCCAGCGGTCTGGCACTTCGTCCAACTGTTCGCGTGGAGTGACGTGGGCTCCACACGTCCCAGCCCTAGGGAGCGACCAAAGAAAACCGAAAACACGTGTTTACGCAAAAACGTGCGCACAGGTGCTCACGGATTTGCGCCTAAGAGCCAAAACGTCCCCGGCTGCTGGACAAGGGCGGGCCGTCCCTGCAGTGGAGTGTTACTCGGCCAGATAAGACACGCAGCGCCAGCAGATGCCGCACCGTGACGACCTGTGCCAAGGCTCTGCTCCGTGGCAGAAGCCAGTCGCAAAAGACCACTGCCTCGGATTCCATCTGCATGAAATGTTCAGAAGAGACAGATCGATAGAGACAGAAGGTAGATTAGCAGTTGCCAGGGGCCGCGCAGAAATGCTTAGCGGGTGTGGGGTTTCCTGGGGTCACAAGAACACTCCAAAGTTGACCGTGGTGATGATTGCACAGCCCTGGGAATATGTTAAAACCCACTGAACTGCACGCTTTAAGTGGGTGAATTATGCGGGACAGCAATAAAGTCTCAATCAGGCTGTTATTTTGAAACAAACCATACCGTGAGGTAGGAAGCAGAGGGGCATGAGAAAATGTTTGGGTTTTCAGTTTCTTGACCTGGGACCAGTTCCACAAATGTTTCCACTTTGTGAAAAGCCGTGGGCCTGCCCTGGCCAGGCGGCTCCCCTGGCTGGAGCGCCACCCCGGACACCAGGGGGCTGGGGGCTGAGCCCGGGCAGGCACGCGCCTACGCTGCGGGTTCGGTCCCCAGTCAGGGCGTGCATGGGGGGGCGACCGACCGTGTTTCTCTCTCACATTGACATTTTTCTCTTACTCTTTCTCTCCCTTCCTCCCTCTCTAAAATCGGCACACGTATCTTGGGGTAAGGATTTTTTAAATATTTATTTATTTATTTATTTTTAGAGGGGAAGGGTAGGAGAGAGGGAGAAGGAGAGAAATATCAATGTATGGTTGCCTCTTATGTGTCCCATGCTGGGAACTGGCCTGCAACCCAGGCATGTGCCCTGACTGGGAATCGAACCGCGATCCTTTGGTTCACAGGCCCGCGCTCAATCCACTGAGCTACACCAGCCAGGGCTGGGGTAAGGATTTTTTAAAAAAGAAAGAAAAGTCATGGACTTGAACGCTTGTAATTTCTGCATGTTTTTACGTTATAGGAAATAAAAGTTCACATTAAAAATAAACTACAGGAGTTCCCCCCTTATCTGCGGTTTTACTTCCAGTCTCAGTTACCTGTGGTCAACCATGGACCGAAAACATTACATGGAACATTCCAGAAATAAACAATCCCTCAGTTTTCAGTTGCACGCTGATCTAAGCAACATGGCGAGATCTCTTGCGGACCCGCTCCACCCGCCCAGGACATGACTCCTCCCCCTCCAGCCTCTCCGCTCCCCGCCTGCCAGTCCCCGGGCAGCGGTCTCGTTCTCAGATGCACTGTCGCCTGTCACAGCACTGGTGTTCCGGCCACGCTCACTTCACCAAACAATGCTTAACTTGTATTGTTAGAATTGTTCCATTTTATTATTGTCACTACGAATCCCTCACTGTGTCTAATTTAGGCACTAAACTTTATCACTGGAATGTGTATACAGAAACACAGTATATAGAAACACAGTATAACCTCAGGTCTTCAATAGGTTCTGCAACTTTAAGCAAAACAACGTGCATGAAACCGATTTCACCACAGAGCAATTGACATAAACAAGAGTTGAGCTCCTAGGCACCTCATCAAAGTTCTAACGAAAGGACCTGGGTAAAACGTTATTCCAGGGCCTGCTATGTAAGGTTTGGTGCCATCCACAGTTCCAGGCACCCACTGGGGTCCTGGAAGATGTCCCCCAAGGACAAGGGGGACCACCGCATGCGCACCACCACTGCAATGGTCTATAGTTTACAGTCTGCAATGAGACTGCTAGGGGAGAGAATCGGGGATAACGGGGCTATTTTACACCTTCACTCCGTAGGGGTGTGTTTGCCGGCACAGGACAGGCTTTGCTTCCGACCAGAAAAGACCCTAAGGCTGGGCCCCATGACTCAGCTGCCAGCAGCACAGGGACGGAAGGCAACAGGAAGGAAATGACACAGCAAAGAGATCCGAGGTTCCAGGGGGAGGTCCATCGGGGATTTCTTCCTTATCTCTAAGTTCTAAGTGCTCGGCAATGTTGTCAGATTGTTTACAGATTTTTTTTTTTAATTTACTGATTTTTAGGAGGGGGGAGAAAGAGAGAAATACCACCCATCCAGCACTCACCCGTGGGCCCCACACGCACCCCACCTGGGCGTTTCAGGACCGCGCTCCAACGAGCTGGGCCACAGGCTGCGGCTGTTTACAAATTTTAAAGCTGCGGTTTTGCAGTAAGAGCGGCATCTTAGCCCTTCAGGGGCTTCTGCAGCAATGCCAAGGACAGGGGTGAAGTGACAAGGCCACACCCCTGACAACAGGAGACAGAAACACCCCACATGGGCCAAAACAGTAACCCCACTGCAGGGGGAATGAATCAGAAACCGATGCAAAAGAAGAAAAAGACAGACAGAGACTCGCTGCCATTCGGTTATCTAACCAGCTGGGCGCGGTTCCGGAACAGTTACCGCGGCTGAGTCTCCATTGCCCCAGCTGCAGGATGGAGACAGTGAGGGCCCACGGACTTGCTCTTACAAAACAGCCCTCAGCACCTGACAGAAGGTAAGGGCTCGGGGAGGGCCGACGCTGTGACGGGCATTATCTGGGCAAAAGATGCAAAAGATGGACTTAAAATGGGGCAGAGGCGGCCACCTGCTCCGTACCGTCTCCTGCTGCTCCATCCAGTTCACCTCGAAGCCATCGAAGGCGTGGCTCTGCCAGTTCTTGTTCAGCTCCCGGATAACCATGGCCTCCACTCTCTGAAGAAAGGCGGCCAGCCGGGGGCCGTCGTGCTGCGATGCAGGCGGCGGGCCCGCCGGCACAGCAGCCTCGGTCTGCACCTCGGCATCTGCGCGCCGCCGGGTCTGCGCGGACGCTTCAGCAGTGGCGACCCTGGCCGTCTGGCAGCTTTTCTGGAGGAGATCAAAATGCCACGGTCACCAGCCGGCTTACTCCCAGCGTCGCCTGCCCGGGGAACTCGCTTTCCACGCGGCTCTCTGTCCTCAGGCCAGGGGACCTCTCTATTGTCTGCTCAACGTCTGTCCCCGTCCTCCTTGAACCAGCCCATCTTTCCTAGGAGGGACCCGATCTGGGTGGCGTGCGAGTGGAGATGGCCCCGCAGCCTTCCTCTGTCTGCTTCACTGAGGCAGAGGGGAGACAGGGCCGTGACTACCTAATCAGAGCCCTGGGCTGCGCCCCAGCCTCAGTGACAGGTTCAAGGGGACCACGTGACCCGGTAAGAGGCCCAGGACTTGAAGTGACACACTTTGGTGAGGACTCAGGAGTGCCCTTTTTGAAGACACAGGCAGCTGGAATAGTCATGGAACAACTTTAAAGACTACAAGGAAACTAATTTTATCATAGGTTAATTAACTAACATAAACAAGTTCCTCCAGCACCTCGTCAACACTGTAACAGAACGACACTACTTGAGGACCTGCTGGGATCTTAGTGCCTGCAGCGGCTGCCTCGGCCAGCACCCTCAGCCCTCGTGGCCAGCAGCAGACCAGCCCCTGGCCTGTCCCTCCCCACCTTGGCAGACAGCCCTCTCCGGTGGGGTGCCTTCCACCAGTGGCCAAAGGAAACACGTGTGTCCGTGACTAGTTAATTCATGTAAGGCAGGTCATTTCACAGCTGCCCTTTTCTCCACCCTGCCATCTGTCTCAAGTTCCTTGTCCCTTGGTCAGCTAGGCACAAGGACAGACACCAGATGCTCAGGAGAGGAACTGCCAACGTGCCTTTCTTACAATCATGTCCAATCTTTTCCAAACGAGGGACCCCACGTGCCTGAGATCACTGTCATCTACCAGAGGCTCTCTTCGCGGAGCCACTCACCAGGCCCCTGCGCCCACGCTCCCCTGCTAAGGCTCGGGGGCAGGGCCAGGCCCCAGGCCACAGTTGGTGAGCCAGGAGAGGGGACGAGGACCACCCAGGGGCGGCTCTCCTTAGAACATGGAGCACGCTCAACACTTGTCCCCATGTCCCCCCCCCTTCCCGTTCTCCTGAACTCCCTTTGCTCGTCCATCTTCCATCAAACTGGGCGTTCCTCCAGTAGAAGAATGCTGTCTGCTCTACCTTTATATCCCCAGCACTCTGCATGGTATCTGGCACACAGTTCAAGTTCATTTATACCATACACGCATGTATAGGTACATGTACACACGCATGCACACACATATATTTATTAAGCATCTACTTGCCAGGCACTGTCTGGGTACGATGGACACAGCAAAAAACAAAACGTGCAAGATTCCTGTGCCCGAGGACCATGCCTGGGACTTGGCCGTAGGCAAGTAAACAGACAGACAGACAGACAGAGCCCCACGGAAACCCAATGGTGCCAAGCGCAGCAGAGGTGCGGGAGTGCTAGGGAAGCTCCCGGGGTGGGATGGCGGAGGTGGCCTCTCGGGGAGTTGGCATTTGAGCCGAGATGGGAAGGACAAGAAGCTGGCCAAGTGGACAGCTACAGGAAAGAGGGTTCCAGAAGGTACAGAACCATATCGTATTCAGAAGTGGGCTTCAGAAAGGTAACTCTGCTGGAAAGTGGGATGGATTAAGTCGGTAGTATTCAAGTTTTGCTACGCATTAGAATGACCTGGGGACTTCAATACAAGCAGAGCCAGCTCTAACCTCATGCCAGTTTAGCAAGAATTGCTCAAAGTAGGCCCCAGACACCCACATTTTCCAGTCTCCAGGCCCTTCCAGTGTCAGCCAAGTCTGAGAAACGGCAGAGGAGCTCGGGGGTAGGGGGTGGGGGTGGCGAGGAGCCGGCCCTCTCGGGCAGTCGAGCTCGTTGCTGAGCCTCCTGTCCTCTCACCTGAATAGCACTGGGCTTTTGAACTTGACCAGCAGCCTCCTTTCGCCCCCCAGGAAGTATCCTAACAAGACACACTTTGCAGAAGAGATCACATGAATGGCCCAGGGCCAACCCTTAGAGAGTCTGTGCACCTGGGTCTCATGCCAAAGTCCAGGACCCTGTCCCTTGGTGCAGACTGGGGTATGACAAGAAAAGCCAAGTCAGGCCGAAGACCACTAAAATGAAAATAAAATTTCAGAAACCAGCACTGGACTGCACGCTCACATTCCAACATTGCACCATTACATGAGCCAAGCAAAGACCCATGTTGGACTCTGCCAAAGAAACTTCCCCCCAAATTAAGAAACTGCAAAAAAATTTACCTAGAACACTCATCATAGGCTTTATTGACAAGAGAAAAATTGGGAAAGCCCATCAAAAGAGACTGGTTAAGAGGGTAGGGAGGTATAAGGGACTAAATGGTAAGGGAGAAAAAATACAACAAAAATTAAATAGGCCCTGGCTGGTGTGGCTCAGTGGACTGAGTGCCGACCTGTGAACCAAAAGGTCGCTGGTTCGATTCCCAATCAGGGTACATGCCTGGGTTACAGGCCAGGTCCCCAGTAGGGGGCGTGTGAGAGGCAACCACACATTGATTTTTCTCTCCCTCTTTCTCTTTTCCTTCCCCTCTCTCTAAAAATAAATAGACAAATCTTTTTTAAGATAAATTAAAAAATAAAAAGGAAAAAAGGGACTGGGGAAATAAAGTTATAAAAAATGTTGACACGCAATGTTCGGCTGTATTAGGTGGAAGTGTTATGCGCAATGCAACTCCACTTTTATAAAAAAGACAAGTGTGGAGGGGCAAAGGGGGAAAATCAGGACAACGGTAACAGCACAACCAATAAAACATAATTTAAAAAATGTGGAGAAGAGACAAAACAGAAAGGGGACAGGCACAAACCAAATGGCTGTGGGGGGTAAGATTGTGGGGTGATTTTTATTTCTTATTTATCCATTCTTCCCTAAATTTTGAAATTTCGGTAACTTTAAAATGCATTCACTGGTTGAATCTTTGTATGTACCCTGACCTGGGAGACATAGATAACTTTTAAAAAGAAAAAAAAGTTAATTTGGAAAAAACAATTTACCACTTCCTTCTGACCCTTGCGACATTCTTACAACTTAAAAAATCTCCTTCTGCCCTGGCTGGTGTAGCTCACTGGACTCAGTGCAGGCCTGCAAACTAAAGGGTCAGCAGTTTGATTCCCAGTCAGGACACATGCCTGAGTTGTAGGCCAGGTCCCCAGTAGGGGGCGTGTGAGAGGCAGCCACACATTGATGTTTCTCTCCCTCTTTCTCCTTCCCTTCTCTCTAAAAATAAATACATTCTTTAAAAAAAGAAGAAAAAACTCCTTCAGTAAGATAAGAGCCTGATTCAACTAAATCACCCTCATAAATGAAAGCCTAGAATCGATTCTTCCTACAGGGTAAAACTACCTATAAGAAAATTAACAAGCCTCAATCTCATTCTTGGGGGCGAGGGGCGGAGGCGGGGGACATTACACTGAACCAGAAGTTCCCAACCTGGAGTCTTCTAAAATCTGAATCATCAGCAAGCCAGAGAGATGTATTTCAAGTATTTTTTTCAAGTCCAGTGAATTACATACACTGACCTGTGGTATGGACCTAAGTAACCCAAGCATCCACTGCCTTTACTCTTTAACTAGGACGTGGTTCCTGTGCAGTATGGTGAAGCGGGAGTGCTTTGAAGCCAGATCAAATC
The DNA here is from genome assembly GCA_039655065.1 of Glossophaga mutica. Lineage (NCBI taxonomy): Eukaryota > Metazoa > Chordata > Mammalia > Chiroptera > Phyllostomidae > Glossophaga > Glossophaga mutica. The sequence continues at coordinate 213,678,558 of CM077305.1, forward strand.
CTGGCTGGAAACCTACAGACTGTTGGCCTGAGGCGAGGAACTGTCCTCAAAGGCAGGACCTCGGGGAAACCCCACAGGTGTTGGTGAGAACGTGAAAGCTGCAGATTGGACACACCTATGTGACAAATTAAGCCTCAATTTTCTGCATCAACCTGCTTGACCCGCCTCTGCTTAACCTCTCCGATCTCACCTGGAACCGTTCTCCCCTCCCCTCCTGCATTCCTCTCCGGCCCCGCCCAGCTCCTCAAACACCATATTAGCTCGAACCCCAGGCCTCTGCCCCCGCCCTTTGCTCTGCCTAGACCCTTCCAACTCAGGGATCCACGCGGCTAACTCTCTCACTCCAAGTCTTTGTTTAAACGTCCTCCTGACCCTGCGGCCCACTCTGCAACTCACCCTCTCCCTCCCTGATCCATCCTTCTAAACCTTCAACCCCTCTTTTTCTTGTCCAGGGCACCGTTCACCTTCTAACACACTGCGCAATATATTTATTGCGTACACTGTTCATTTTCTATCCCCTGCGCACACGCGCCCAGGCAAAGCTCCGGGGAGAAGCCCCGAAGGGACCCCGCGCCCGAACCGCTCTGGGCGGCGCGCAGCGGGAGTTCCAAGCGCCTGGGGAGCGGACCTGGCACCCAGGAGCCCGGCCCCTCATCTCCCCAAAGCACCTCTTTTTGTGTGCTTTTGATTAAACCACAAGAAGCGGCTTATCTAGATCTTAAGATACAGTCTGGTCTTTTTTTTTAACGGAAGATGGTTTGAAATGCCTAAAAACTTCATACAAAATCCTTCCAAACGTAGGGTTGTTTAAAAAAAAAAAAAAAAAACCTTAATGTTATTCAGAGGTTTCTTTAAAAAAAAAACAAAACCTTAATGTTATTGTTCAAAGACGGAGGAAAGTGAGACGAGAGCATCCCAAAGGTTATTCCTGTGTATTAAAATATGAAAATAAATCGGTGGGACGCCAGAACCTGGCCCCGCGGCCTCACGCGGCCCCTCGCCCAGCCGCCCGCGTCGCCCAGAGCCGGGCCCGCGCCCTCACCGTCTCCCCGCGGAGGCCCTGGACGCCCCTCCACTGCGAAGGCACGGACACCACGCCCAGGGTCTCGTCCTGCAGCGGCCCCGACCGCCCGGGCCCCTCGGCGCTCGCAGCCCTGCCCGTCGCCAGCGCCACCGCACCCGCGCTTCCCGCCAGGCAGAGGTGCCTGGGCTGCGCGCAGGTTGCCATGGCGACGGGCCTGCACTGGCGCACTCCAACGCGACCTCTGTCCCCGCGTCTCCAGAACGGAAGACCGGGGAGGTGAGGCTATCGGTGCCATTTTTGAAGTGGTCAGAACCCCCCCAGGACCCGAGAAAAGGAGATAAGTTATGCTTTTTAGCCAGTTGTACAAGCATAACCAGTGTTAGATCCTCTATGCTGATAAGGAGAACGCTTAGGGGATGTGCGGCTGTTCCTCGGCGGCGGAGGCGAGAAATGCGGAAGTGAGGCGCCGGTGCCAGGCTCAAAGATGGCGCCGAGCGTCACCCGCAGAGGCCCGCGCGGGAGGCTGTGGCCGGGACGGGCTGGCGAGTTTTAAGACCTGCAGGCCTGGGACCACCGGGCCAGCCAGGTTCTGCCAGCAGAGCCGAGAACCGTGGCGCTCCAGTTGGCCGCCCCTTTGAAGTCTAGTGCTCTACCTCGGATCTTCCGTGTCTGCCCCAGTAGAATGGTAATTTAAAATATCCATACGCTGCCCCGGCCACGCACTCATCTGGGTAGCCAAGTGTCAGAGCGGTGACTACGTAAATAAGTGGGACAACACATTGATGTTTCTCTCTCTCTCCCTTCTTATCTCTCTAAAAAAATAAATAAATAAGAATAAGTAAAATATCCATATGCGGATCCCGAGTGCGATTGAATAGTTGGAAGGCCCAAATGAGGTTGTCTACAGACACAGCCTCGTTACATCGGAATTGAGGACCCAGTTATTGACCGCACAGGTGTTGCGTGACAGGCAAAGGCCAGAGCTTTCTGTGAGTTATCTTATTAAATCCTCAAAACGACGCTGTGAAGAAGCAAACGTTACCTGTCCCACGAGAGCGCTGACGGTCAGAGTGACTGCCCAAGTTACCCAGGACATTCAAGTCCCCATGACATTTGCCCACGACACCCAAAGGTGGCTGCTTGGCCCGAGGCCCTGTTCTGAGCCCCTTGGCAAGAATCCAACGGCCCGGCCCCTGGGCTGCTTTCCTCCTACCCCTGATATGGGGATAAAACCCTGCCCACCTAGGGCTCCTCTGCCCCACCATGGCCGAGTCCTCCTTAGAACCCTGTTTCAGCCAGGGCCTGCAGGGCCGGTTAGATGTGCAAGGGTGCTAAAATGAAATGCGACAGAAACTTCTTCCTGCAAAGAAAGAACCACGCAACATTCTTCTTGCGAGGCCCTCTTAACGCTAGCAGGGGTGTCAAACTCATTGTCACCAGAGGTCACATCAGCCTGGCGGTTGCCCTCAAAGGGCCGAATGTAATGTTAAGACTGTATAAATGGAACTACTCCTTAACAGTTAAGTGAGAGCTCGATGCTGCCTCTGGATGGGAACAAGGTGCCGGGCCGGATAAAACAAGGTGAAGGGCCGGATTTGGCGTGCTGGCCTGGTGTTTGCCACCTGCGTGCTAGAAGAATTTGCAACCATCACCGAGGATTCCAAAAGTCACACTCAAATAGAAGCTCACGACTGTGGGTGTTTGGAGGCCTGGATTTGAAGGCTAAGGGGACACTCTATCTGTCCTCTGTGGGCCTTGGGTTCCTAGCTGTGAAATGAGGCTAGTAAGACCGGGCCTGCTTAACCCAGCCGAAGGAAGAAGACGTTTCTGGAAGAGAAGGGTGTCAGTAAGGTCCAAGGTATTAAATGCCCCAAACAGGTCAATGAAGATAAGACCAGAAAATAGATCGATTACTGAAGTTGGCATTTTTAGATGATATACTGGCGGCCTTAGCAATTTCAGTGGAGTTATGGGGACAAAAAACAGCCTGCAGAGGGTTTAGAAATGAAAGGAGGAAGCAGAGAAAGTAATGAACGTTATTGGGAAGCTAAACGCAGGAAGTGGGTATGCGTGTAAATTGGTAAATCCTAATTGGAGAGTAATTTGACCTTGAAGTATACCACTTATTTATTTATTTATTTATTTAAGAGTTTATTTATTTATTTTTAGATAGGGGGAAGGAAGGGAGAAGGAGAGGGAGAGAAACATCAATGTGTGGTTGCCTCTCGTGTACCCCCAACTGGGGACCTGACCTGCAACCCAGACGTGTGCCCTGACTGGGAGTTGAACCAACGACCCTTTGGTTCGCAGACTGGCACTCTGTCCACTGAGTCACACCAGCCAGGACTATACCTCCTCTTTAATCTAGATATCCCACTTAAGGGATTTTTTTTGCCTAGCAATTACAGATTCGCACAGACACTGAGCCCCAAGGATATGTAGCAACACATGGTTTATAATAGTGTGACTATGATCAGAGTGACTGATTTTGCAGTTAGTGTAAATTCTAACCAAAGCTGTGGCATACAACAGGTGCTCACTAAATATTTGAAAAAGAATGGACGTAGGCCCTCGGTTTTGTATTTCTGACACGTGTGTAGAATCTCAGGTGTCCATTAACACTGTCGTTACATGGATGTTTAAATGCAACAAAATGTTTACAGCATATTAAAGTTTTTATAAAATGTTGCCCTGGCTGGTGTGGCTCAGTGGACTGAGTGCCGGCCTGTGAACCAAAGGGCTGTGGGTTCGATTTCCCTTCAGGGCACAAGCCTGGGTTGCAGGCTGGGTAACAGGTTGGGGAGTGTGTGAGAGGCAACTGATATTTTTCTTGCACATGGTGTTTCTCTCCCTCTCTCGCTCCCTTTCCTTCTCTCTGAAAATAAATAAATAAAACCTTTTTTAAAAATATGCAATTTACATACAGTATATTCTGTTTTTATGACAATGTCTCATTTTTGCTTTTTCCTAGTTTTATTTTTCAATTACAGTCGACACTCGATATTCTCTTCTATCAGTCCTGGTGCTACGAGGGGTCGTTAAGGTCATTAATGTGTTTATGGCCTTAGGCTTCTGAGTCTCGACTGCCATCGTTTTGTAGCAATATTCTTATTTTTTTCCTGGAAGAAGCAAGGAATGTGATGCCCTCTCCAACAATGCATGTCCCTAACGACACCTCGAAGTACAGGCCCAAAACCCTGATGGCGGCCGCCCCTGGGTAATTTCCGCTTTATTCTTCTCTTTTCGCAGCGCTCGGGTTTTATGTGGCCTGTACTCGGAGAGAAAGGAGTGACTGGGCGAACAGGTAATCAGACAACGCCTAGCTGTGCTGGAAGGGGCATTATGTATATTCCTTGGGTGGGCAGGTCAACTGGGGAAACATCTGTAAGATGAGAGATTCTTTTTTTTTTCTTTTTAAGATTTTATCTATTTTGCTCTGGCTGCTGTGGCTCAGTGTACTGAGCACCAGAATGTGAACCAACGGGTCACTGGTTTGATTCCCAGTCAGGGCACATTCCTGGGTTGCAGGCCCAGTCCCCAGTGGGTGGTGCATGAGAGGCAACCACACATTGATGTTTCCTTCCCTCTCTTTCCCCCTCCTTACCCCTCTCTAAAGATAAATAAATCAAATATTTTTTTTAAAGATTTTATCTATTTTTAGAGAGAGGGGAAGGGAGGGAGAAAGAGAGAGAGATACTGGTTGCCTCTCATGCTCACCCCCAAAATGGGGACCTGGCTCACAACCCTGGCATGTGCCCTGACTGGGAACCGAATCAGCAACATTTTGGTTTGCAGGTAGGCACTCAATCCACTGAGCCTCACCAGCCAGGGCAAGATGGGAAAGTCTTGAGCCACACGTGCGCCAGAAAGGTGGAGGCTGAAAGGGAGAGTGGGGCTCACTGGAGGAGGGGGTGGGGGAGGGGAGGGGAGGGGAGGGGAGGGGAGGGAGGAGCGGCGGGGCAGCAAACAGCCCTGCGGGGCGTTTCTCCAGACCCCGTCTCAAAGCAGCAGGCCCTCCGGCCCATTCCGCCCATTCCAGATTACACTGCCGGCAATTCCAACTCCTCCATCTGTTCTCTGGCCTCGGCGCACCCTTCCTCCACCTGGGTCGCTCCTCCCTGTCCTCCTGACCTTCAAGCCCCCTTGGAAGTGTGACTTCCTTAAAGGCCCAGATCCCAGCCCCTGTTGTTGGTTCTCAGGGGACTGAGTTTCTCGCCTCGGGAGCATTCCTTAAAATTGCAATTAAGTAACAAGTTAGTAATACCTGTCATTGCCCCAGTGGGTCAGCTCCACTCCACCAACGTGGGGACCACAGCTGTCCCCAGAGCCCACCCAGCACCGTGCCTGGCACACACCATGAAGATTAAGTGAATAAACACGTAGCCATCAGTAAGTTCAGTTTCCTGCTTGCAAATCTCAACAGGGCCTTCCAGGAAGCTTCCTGCTTTCTACCGCTACTTCTTTTTTTTTTTTTTTTAACTTTTTTTATCTTCTGCCCTGGCTGGTGTAGCTCAGTGGATTGAGCGCGGGCCTGCGAACCGAAGGGTCGCGGTTCGATTCCCGGTCGGGGCACATGCCTGGGTTGCCAGGCCGGTTCCCGTCAGGGGACATACGGGAGGCAACCGCACATTGATGTTTCTCTCCCTCTCTCCTTCCCTTCCCCTCTAAAGATAAATAAATAAAATCTAAAAAAGGAAAAAAAAATCTTTAAAAAAAAATTTTTTTTATCTTGTTTTCCTTTTTTTTTTTTTTAATTTTAGAGAAGAGGAAAGGAGGGAGGAGAGAGATGGAGAGAAACATCAATGCCAGAGAGAAACGAAGTTAGGGTGCCTCTCACACAAACTTCCTAGAGTGTTCACGCCGTGCTTAGCACTTGGCATGAATCCCCGCAACCTCCCCATATAGGTCAGATATTCTCGAGACCCACCTTTCACAGATACAGGAAAGAATGAAGGCTCAGAGATCTTTAGTTTCTTGCACAAGTTTGCGCATAGCTAGCGAGTGGTGGAGGTTAGATTAAAACCCACAACTGCCTGATTCAAACAAAAGCTTGTGCTCCTTTCTTTAAATCAGTCTGTGCCTTAGTTTTCTTGCCCACACAATTGGGACACTAAGGCCTATCTCAGTTGAAATATGACTGAGTTAGCCCTTGGAGAGCAAGCACACAAACTTATTAATTATTAACATTATTATTAGCACCAAGCCGTAGGGGATCAGGGAGACCACACCAAGAGAGACTGGGCCTTAAACGATGGGAAAGATTGGTCCTGAGTAACACCAGGCCAAGGGTCGCGCCCCCCCCCCCCCGCCCCTTCCCTGCACACACAATTGGTCATCCAAATAAGTGCTGCCTTCCCCTAAGTTCCGCTAATCATGAGCCATGCACGGTGCTAGGTTCTGGGGACTGTGACGGTTTCTGCCCTCAGTGAGTTTACAGCTGCGTGGGAGAGACAGTCACAACGCCCTCTGAGTCAGCTCCGGGAGATGGACTGGGGTGGGTGGCCAGCAGAGGGCCCTTGTGCAGCTGGGGATCGGGAGGAGGGAGGGGAGGGCTTCTGTGCTGAGGTCTGAAGAAAGTCCGCCTGGCAGGGATAACTCAAAGGCAAAGATAGGAGTGGGAGGAGGGGGGAGAGTCTCCCGAGTAGAAGGAACAGCACCGTGAAGTCCCCAAGAACCGAGAGAACCTGGTGCCCTGATGCGGCAGGTGGTCAGGGCCAGATCCCACAGGTACTAAAGGGATAAGGAGTTTGGACTTGATCACTGGGGTGCCAGGAAACCACAATGGGTTTGCAGCTAGAGAGTGATTTCATTGGATTTATGGATTTTGAGAAGAGCCTGGCTGCAGAGTGAAGAGTGGATTGTGACGAAGAAGATTCCCATGGTCCAGGACAGCCCCACTAATCCACTCCCCTGAAGGTCGGCTCTGGCGTGTCCCTGGCCATCTTTTTGTGCTCTGAAGTTTAAGACCCGTTTGCTCAAGAAGAATTCCAGAACTGCTTAGAGTAAAGGCAGTATCGGTGAAATGAGAGCAGCTTAGAAGGGAAAATCCCAGGCAGTTCTGGGCAGTAGGCATTACCTCCCAGTCACACCAGCAGGCTTCCCAGCTCAGCCCTGAGATGCACTTACCGTTCATTCATTCATTTACTCGTTCATTCATTCATGTATTCACTCCCCCAGCAAATGATTTCTTGTGGGTCAGACGCTGTGCTTGGGGACAGGTGCTACCACAAAGCCGTCCCTGCTTTCTTGTACACTCTGAGCATTGACGGACACTGTACACATAATTACAGCGTGCAAAGTGCTTGCAGGATTCCTGGTCGTTACGGTGAGGACGGGTCACCGCTTGGAGATGGGCAGCGGGGTGGAAAGGAGGTGGTGGTAAAAGGCCCGGCCCATGCCTCTCACATGGAAGAGCACAGATAACTCTATTCAACAAATAGGAATTGAGTGCCAAGGACCAGAAGAAAACTAAAGCAAGGGAAGGGAACTCTCTCTGATGAGGGAACATCTGAGAGGCGAGTTCTTCAGCCCCTCCAGGCCCCAAGATCCGGGGCCTGCCCCGCTCTCTCTCGGCCCCTCCGACTTGGCCTCCACCCAGCTCAGGCCCCAACCCACCCCCCAGCCGGAAAGGCCCCAGCTCAAAGGTGGACTGAAGACAAAGGAGCCTTAATAAACTCTGAAACAGCCTTGTCCCAGCTGGAGCTGGAGAGCGGGAAGGAAGAGAAGGACAATGGGTTGAAACTCCTGCCCCTCTCCCAGCTGGAGCCCAGGAAGATACTCGTTTGACATCCTTCTCCGACACTCCCAAGCCTTCCTCCAGGGTGAGCCCCAGCCCTGAGCTGCCATCCCTCCACCCAGGATCAAGCAAGGGCGATTATGCTTAGGGCCTGCTCTGTGCGAACCTCACATTAGTCCAGTTAATGAGTGGTCTATTAGCCCAGTTAATGAGGGGTTTCTTAGCCCTGGCTGGGGTGGCTCAGTGGCTTGAGTGCGGCCCTGCGAACCAAAGGGTTCCTGTTTGATTCCCCCCAGTCAGTGCCTGGGTTTCGGGCCAGGCCCCCAGTAGGGGGCGTGTGAGAGGCAACCACACATTGGTGTTTCTTCCCTTTTCCCTCCTTTCTTCTCTTTCTAAAAATAAATAAAATCTTTAAAAAAAAATGACTGCTTTATTAGAATGTCATTCATGGAGGGGAGTTCGGCATCTGGCAGTGGAGTTTCACATCTTGGCTCTTCTGCGTATTTGCTGTGTGACCTCATGCCTTTTCTGTCCCTCTCTGGGCCTCGGTTTCTTCTGCCTGAAACACTTATCTCCAGCTCTGAGGCAGTGGCTCCATTTTACTTTATTTTAAAAACTTTTTTGCCCTGGCTGGCATGGCTCAGTTGGCTGGAGCATTGTCCCATAAACCAAAAAGTTGCAGGTCCAATTCCCTGTTGGGGGCATATCCGGGTTGTGGGTTCGATCCCCGGTGGAGGCAAGCATGAGAAGGCAACCAATCGATGTTCCTCTCTCATGTCAATCTCTCTCTCAAAGCAATGAAAATAAATGCCCTCAGATGAGGATAAACAAACTTTTTTTAGATTATTTATTTATCTTTAGAGGGGAAGGGTAGGAGAGAGGGAGAGGGAGAGAAATATCAATGTATGGTTGCCTCTCGAGTGTCCCCTGCTGGGAACTGGCCTGCAACCCAGGCATGTGCCCTGACTGGGAATCGAACCTCGATCCTCTGGTTCGCAGGCCCGTGCTCAATCCACTGAGCTACACCAGCCAGGGCAGGATAAACAAATTTTTGTAAAATTTGATTGCAGAGAGAGAGAGGAAGGAAGAAAGGATTCAGATTCGTTGCTCCACCCACTTACAAACCCTGATGAGGGTCAAACCTGAGACCTTGGTGCATCGACAAGATGTTCCAAACAACTGAGCTCCCTGGCCAGGGCTCCTTCGTGTTTCTTAAGTCTGAGAGGGAGTCTTCTTGGACCAACCTCCGGAGACCTAATTGAAAGAGGCCTTCCTCGTTATCCTCCATTGCAACCCCGGTTGGCTGCCTTCTTGTCCTTCTCAACTTGGCATTACACCTCCGCTGTTTGTTTCCTGCGTGCGGTGTGTGGATTCCCACTCTGCCATGCGCTGGACCAGTGTCTCCTTGGCCTCAAGTGTGTCCACCTTGAATGAACACACAGAATGTGGGATGATAACACTACTTGCCACATCCGGTCATTGTGAAGGTCAAGTGCATCTCACAACACCTGAAAGAGCTTAATAAACAAGAACCGTGCCCTGGTTGCTGTGGCTCAGTGGATTGAGCGCCAGCATGCGAACCAAAGGGTCGCTGGTTCGATTCCCCATCAGGGCACATGCCTGTGTTTCGAGACAGGTCCCCAGTAGGGGGCACTTGAGAGGCAACCACACATTGATATTTCTCTCCTTCTTTCTCTCTACCTTCCCTTGTGTCCAAAAATAACTAAATAAAATCTTAAAGAAAAAAAAAGAGCAGTAAGTACAGCACCTGTTCTACACAAGTTCTCTGTGCTTGGGGCTGGGCTGACCCTACAGGTGGGTGGTGGAGGTAGAGCAAGTGGCTGTTCATGATTCTAAGACATAGGTGTCAGTCCTGTTACGCAAATAACAACCAAGCCTTTCAAAGAAAGACTGATTTGGCCCGCAGTTGAGTGTATAGCTTTGTTTTGTTTTTAGGAAGCAAATCAGAACTGATTGAGAGGAAGTGCCTTTCAATCAGTTACCTTGTAAGGTTATGGTGTGTTTTATTCTGGGGCTACATCTGAACTTAGTGTTATAACAAGTTCTGGAATTATTATTATTTTTTAAGATTTTATTTATTTCTAGAGAGAGGGGGAGGGAGGGAGAAAAAGAAGGAGAGAAATAGCGATGGGAGACAGAAACATCAAGAAATATTGATCGACTGCCTCTCAGAGGTGCCCTGATTGGGAACTGAACCCCAAACCCAGGCATGTATCCTGACCAGGAATCGAACCCGTGACCTTCTGCTTTGCAGGATGATGCCCAACCCACTGAGCCACACCGGTCAAGGCTGGAATCACCTTTTTAGTCTGATAGTCCTAAAAAATAAAAATTTCTCTATGCCTTGAAAATGGATTTGATTTATTTTTATATTTTTTAAACTCTTTTCTTTTAACCAGGGAGAGTGCGAAGACAGCCCCGCACTACCACAGATTTAGCAGTCCAGTTCCCCACATTTGGGGAGATCGCAGGGGCCAGCACTTCCGGAGTGCAGTGGGTGAGCCTCACCCTGGGAAAACCACCTTCGTGGTCATAGTATCGCCCCTGCCAGGTAAGGGGTTTTTTTTTGTTGTTGTTGTTGTTTTTTAAATTCTTATTTATTTATTTAATTACAGTTTATAGTCACTATTCTTTCGTATTGGTTTCGGGCTTACAGCTTAGCGGTTCCACAGTCATACCCTTTACAGAGTGTTCCCCCCGGTAGTCCCTGCGCCCCCTGGCACCGCACACAGTTGTCACGGTGGCGCTGACTGCACTCCCCGCGCTGTGCTTCACATCCCGGGACTGCTCCGTAACCGCCACCGTGCACTTCTCAGTCCCTTGGCCTGTTTCACCCAGCCCCCCAACCCCCTCCCCTCTGCCAACCATCAGTCTGCTCCCTGTGTCTACGAGTCTGTTTCTGTTTTGTTCGTTTGTTTATATTGTTCTTTAGGTTCCACATATAAACGAAATCATATGGTGTGTGTCTTTCTCCAACTGACTTCTTTCATTTAATGTAATACCCTCTCGGTCCGTCCATGCTGTTGCAAATGGTAAAATTTTGTTCTTTTTTCTTTCTTCTTTTTAAGTTTTGGGTTTTTTTTTTTAAAGATTTCCTTTATTTATTTATAGAAGGAGGAAAAAGGAGGGAGAAAGAGAGAGAAATATCGGCCTGCAACCCAGGCACGTGCCCTGAACATACCCTGACTGGGAATTGAACCAACGACCTTTTGGTTTGCAGTCTGGCACTCAATCCACTGAGCCACGCCAGTGAGGGTGTGTAAGATGGATTTGATTTTTAGAATCAAGATGTATTCAGAGGCAAAATACAGTCACACGCCACATAATGACATTTCAGTCAATGATGGACTGCCAGGCACTCCTCTAAGCAAAGCCACTGCGCAGCCCATTGTGGGAAAGTGCGGCACGTACAGCTATGCCGAGTACGTGAGACTCATTGATCATAACAAGCTACTGTGTTCCTGGCTGATGTATTTACACAGTATACTTTTCATTGTTATTTCAGAGTGTATTCTTTCCACTTAACAAAGAAAGTGTGCTGTAAAACATCGTGCCCTGTTTTGTGGCTGCAGCCTCAAACATCTCATGTTTACGGAGTCTTTTTTTTTTTAAACAAGATTTTTTTTAAATGTTGGTAGAGACAGTCTTTTTTTTTGAAGATTTTATTTATTTGTTTTTAGACAGAGGGGAAGGGAGGGAGAAAGAGAGGGAGAGAAACATCAATGTGTGGTTGCCTCTTGCACTCCCCACGCCAGGGAACCTGGCCTGCAACCCAGGCATGTGCCCTGACTGGGAATTGAACCAGAGACTCTCTTCTTTGCAGTCTGGTGCTCAATCCACTGAGCTACACCAGCCAGGGCTATGGAGTGTATTGATTGCAACATTTTCTCTTGTGCTTGATTTCATCTCCTGTTGTAGAAATTTAGTGCAGCCTCGGTGTGCAGTGTTTATAAAGTCCACAGCGGTGAGCAATCGTGGCACGTCCACTGCCCACTCACTCACTCACTGGCTCACCCAGAGCAACTTCCAGGCCTACAAGTGCCCTAATACAGGCGTACCATTTCTTTTCTCCTCTCTGCGTACTTTTGCTGTGCCGTTTCTATTTTCAGATACACAAGTACTTACCCTTATGTTACAGTTCCCTATGGTATTCAGTGTAGTAACATGCCATTCGGGCTCGTAGCCCGGGAGCCGTGGGCTACTCCACCTGGCCTAGGTGTGGGGGCGGCTAGATCGTCCGGGTTTCTGCAAGCGCACTCCGTGATGTTTGCCCAACAAAATCGCCTTGGGACACGTTTCTCAGAACGTATCCGTTGTTAAGCGGAACGTGACTATAAATGATTATGTCGGGACTTAGCGGGGGGTGGGGTTTCTTTCGATCTATAACGTGTTCTGAATATGATTTTTGTTCCAGTTCATTTGGAAGAATAAAGCTGTAATTATGCCCAATAAAATTCCTAAAATTACAGAATAATGAAAGAAGCCAAGTTTCACCACTTATGAAGACATAGATAAAGTAAAGCCAGCCTGGCTGGTGTGGCTCAGTGGATTGAGCACCACCCCCAAACCAAAGGGTCACCAGTTCGATTCCCAGTCGGAGCACATGCCTGGGTTGCGGACCAGGTCCCACTGAGGGCACATAAGAGGCAACCACACATTGATGTTTGTCTCCCTCTTTCTTTCTCCTTTTCCCTCAGTCTAAAATAAATAAATAATATCTTTTTAAAAAAAACAGTAAAGTAACATAAAAGATGACATGTACAGTTTCATTTATGTGAAATGTCCAGAAAAGGCAAATTTATAGAGACAAAGATTAGATTAGTAGGTGCCGGGGGCTGATGGTAGGAAAGGGCATGAGGCTTCTTTTTGGAGTGATGGAAATGTTCTAAAATCAGATTGTAGTGATGATTGTACAGCTTTGTAAATTTACTAACAACCATTGAATTGTATGCTTAAAATGAGTGAAATGTATGGTGCTTAAATTATACCTAAAAAAAGCTGTTTAAAAAAAGTAGTGGTCGCCCTGACCGGTGTGGCTCAGGGGGTTGGGCATCGCTGGTTTGATTCCTGGTCGGGGCACAAGGCTGGGTTGACGGTTTGGTCCCCAGCTGTGGGCGTGAGAGAGGCAACCAACTGATGTTTCTCTCCCTCCATTTCTCCCTCCCTTTCCCTCTTTCTAAAACATAAATAAATAAAATCTTTTTTAAAAGAGTAGTATTCCAGGTAGAATAATATAAACAATGTTTTTAATAATATAAACATCGGCCCTGGCTGGTGTAGCTCAGTGGATTGAGCGCGGGCCTGCGAACCGAAGGATCGTGGTTCGATTCCCAGTCAGGGCACATGCCTGGGTTGCCAGGCCAGTTCCCGGCAGGGGACATACAAGAGGCAACCGCACATTGATGTTTCTCTCCCTCTCTCCTTCCCTTCCCCTCTAAAGATAAATAAATAAAATCTAAAAGAAAAAAAAGTACTTAAAAAAATAATATAAACATCGATTTTAGAGAGAAAGAAAGGGGGAGGGACAGAAACATCGATGATTTGTTGTTCCATTTATTATGCACTCGTTGGTTGGTTCTTGCCCGGGTTCTGACCCGGGATCAAACCCCAAACCTTGGTGTATCAGGATGACACTCCAACCAGCTGAGCTTCCCAGCCAGGCCTAAAGCATGTTGACTTGATACTGGAATAATCATAGATATCAACTCAATGGCATAACAAGCCTAGAAATAGACTTAAGTATATGTTTTTTTTATTTGATTTTAAAAAGCTGAGCTGTCAATTCCTTGCAATTTTCAAAGTCTTAAAACAGAGGAATTCTCTCTTAAAGAGAAAATCCCCTCCAAGTCCTCTCCCCAAACCAACACTTCCTTGGAGCTACAATGTCCGTCCGTTCCACTTGGGACTGCAACTCGTCCTCTCCCTCTCTCGTTTGGTTCACTCCAACAACTTCAGTGAGGTATACTTCATATACCATACAGTTCAACTGTTTAAAGTATATCCTTCAATGATTCCTAGTATTTTCACACCCATGCAGTCATCAACACAACCAATTTTAGGACATTTCCTCGCCCTCAGAAGAAATCCCAGGGAGCATTTGAAATCTTGCTCACCATCAGTTGGCTCAAATAAACTCTTATAATAATAATAATAATAAAAAAGCGCCCTGGTCAGGTAGGTTAGTAGGCTCGAGCACCAACCCCATACAGCCCGGGGATGTCAGACTCATTTTCACCGGGGGCCACATCAGCCTCAAGGTTGCCTTCAAAGGGCCGGATGTAATTTTAGGACTGTATAGATGTAACTGCTCCTTAACTAAGGACAAGGAGCTCGGTGCTGCTGCTGGGTAGAAACAAGGTGCTGGGCAGAATAAAACCAGGTGGAGGGCCGGGTTTGGCCCGTGGGCCTTGTGTTTGCCCCCGGTGGTCTAGAATGTGCATTCCCTGGTGGTCTCATGGTCTTTTCCCCACTTCCTGGAGGTTCTGCCCAAATGCCAACTTACTAGGGAGGCCTTACCTTATTATCTGTATTTTGCTCAAGAACTTATCATAATCATTGCTATCAGGTACGTATTAGACAATAAGTATGGACTGACTGAGCAAGTGAATGTGGTTCTACGTAAGCAGATTTGCTTCTAAATATGTCAACTCCAGTGTCTCTTCTGTCAACACTGTGACCCCAGCACCAGTTCTGCTGAAAAAAAAAAAAAAAAAAAACACGACATGTAAACAATTACTTGGGTAAAGTTGAACCTTACGAGCAGTTATTCAATGAGAGATGGCTCATGTGCTGCCCACTCCAACATTTCTTACCACTTTTCACTGGAGCTTTCACATCAGGAGTTAACCAACATGGCCCTGGCTGGTGTGGCTCAGTGTGCTGCGTGCTGGCCTGCGAACCGCACAGCCGCAGGTTTGATTCCCGGCCAGGGCACTTGCCTGGGTTGGGGGCCAGGTCCCAGGATGGGGTTGTGCCAGGGGCAACCGATCCATGTATGTCTCGCTGCACATCAATGTTTCTCTCCCTCTCTGTCTCCCTCCCTTCCCCTCTCTCTAAAAATAAATAAATAGAATCTTTAAAAAAAGACAATCAATATGTATTAGATTTACTCAAATGTGTTGGATCAACTGACCAATCACTTGGGGAAAAAGCCTAATTATAATCCTGCCTCACATCATACTCCAGAATGAATACAGATGGCTTACAACTTGCAGTGTTAAAAAGGAAGATAAACCAATAGTGGAAGAAAACAGGAGATTATTCATATCATCTTGGGATGGAGGAGTTCTCTGTCAGCATCACCAATGGCAGCAAACACTGGAAAAGGGAAAAGAAGACAAAGATCAAGGGCCTTGGCTGCATAAAAATAAAACACACTAGTGAGTCTCCCGGGACCCCACAATTAAAATATCACTTAAAAGACAATGAGAAGCAAATAACAACCTAGGGGAAAATATTTTGCAACACAGAAGAGAGAAGGCTTATGTGCTTAATATGTAAAATACACCGATAAACTGACAAAGAAATGAGAAACCTCTCCCCAAGAAACTGGACGAACTGCCTTTCCGGAGGCGACGACCTCCCCTGGACCAGACGCCTCTCGCTGGGGACCGCCTCCATCCCTCTCCAGAGGAGACGAGGAAGCCCTGGAAGGGGAGCCTGGCGCGAGCCCCAGCTCCTCCTGCGCGGATGGGAACTGCCCGGGACTCCGGAACCGCGCCGCCGCGCCGCGCCCTGCGCAGGCGGTCGTGTCGCGCGCTGGCCGCTCCGCGGTGCTCTGCGGGCCTGCAGGGGGAAGCAGCGCCGGAGCACCCCGAATCACGACGCGTGGGGAGCCATCTCACTAAACACATTCTGGATTTAAAAAGGGGAGGGGGCATTGAGCACAAACGGGCAATTTACAAAAGACTAGATACCATCATCGGTCAAGAAGCATGTGAAAACCTGTTGCATCTCACCAGTAATACCAACTCCGAGAGAAAACTTTCCGCCTAGCAGGGAGGAAGTTCCGAGAGTGAGGCGGCGGTCGGCGGCCCAGAGGCGTGCACCCGAACAATCCGGCGGCGCGTTAAAAGCCCTCATTGCATACTTTTTCACTCAACAACTGCGGCTCGAGGAGTGTATCATAAGAAAGCAACCATGTGTGCGGGCCAAGATTTACTTGCTGGGATGGTCATCGCAACATTGCTTATGATATCAGCCCTGGCTGGCGTGGCTCAGTGGATTGAGTGCCAGCCTACAAACCAAAGGGCCACAGGTTCAATTCCCAGTCCAGGCACATGCCTGGGTTGTGGGCCAGGTCACCAGTAGGGGACACTCAAGTGGCAACCACACATTGATGTTTCTCTCCCTCTCTTTCTCCCTCCCTTCCCCTTTCTAAAAATAAATAAATAAAATCTTTCTCAGAAACACATTGCTTGTAACATCAAAATAGTTGGAACATCTTAAATTGCCATCGTCCTGGTGTAGGTAAATGAATTGTAGCACATTTATCCAACAGAAGATACTGCAGCAATGAAAAACGGCGCAGGAGAGTATTTAATGGCATGAAAAGATGTTAAAGGAAAGTTGTTTTTTTTTTTTTAAAGATTTTATTTATTTATTTTTAGAGAGGGGAAAGGAGGGAGAAAGAGAGGGAGAGAAACATCAATGTGTGGTTGCCTCTCACGTGGCCCCAACTAGGGGCCTGGCCTGCAACCCAGGCATGTGCCCTGACTGGGAATCGAACCTGTGACCCTTTGGTTCACAGCCCGCGCTCAATCCACTGAGCTACGCCAGCCAGGGCTAAAGGAAAGTTGTTTGATGGGAATAGTTAGACTAAAAACCAGTTTTGTGCTATAATCTCCATTGTTTTAGTGGAATGTTCATGGAGCCCTGGTCAGGTGGCTCAGTTGGCTGGTGTGTCCCAGACACCAAAAGACTGCAGGTTTGATTACTGTTCAGGGCACAGGCCTAGGTTGCAGTTTTGATCCCTGGTCAGTGAGCGTGCGGGAGGTAACCAATGTTTTCCTCTTGCTCCCGTGCGGGAGGTAACCAATGTTTTCCTCTTGCTCCTTCCTTCCTTCCTTCCTTCCTTCCTTCCTTCCTTCCTTCCTCTATTTTTCTTTCTTTGTTTCTTTCTTTCCTTCTCTCTCTTTCTTTCAAATCAATAAGCATATACTCAGGTGAGGGTTTTGTTTTAATTTAAAAATAAAAAAAGAATGTTCATGGAAGCATGAAATAGGAAAATATTTTATTTTATTTTATTTTAAATTTCAGAGAGAGAATAAGGGAGAGGAAGAGAGAGAGAAAGAGAGAAACACTGATTTGTTGTTCCACTTATTTATGCATTCATTGGTTGATTCTTACCTGTGCCCTGACCGGGGATGGAACTGGCAGTCTTTGGGGGTACAGGACAACGCCCCAGCCAACTCAGCCACCCAGTCAAGGCTATAATTTTTTAATGACTATTAAGGAGCCAAAGCACAGTGTGAGGGCAATGAAAAAAGACCCAGTAAACTTTGGGACCTGGCACCCAATTAAAACAAAGATTGTCTTACTCCTAGTGCCTCGTTTGTGCTGAGCAGTGCAGAAGGAGGAAAACCACCAGGAGCCAGCCAGAGAAGATCTCCTGGGGCCCTAGGAGACTCCGAGAAAAGTGTTGGTGTGTTCCGAGCTCACCTGGCAACCAGGCTCTGCGGAGCAACCCTTCTGTATCATGTTAAGACCAAAAGTGGTGTAAGGCAGTCAGTAAGACACAGGTCCAAATCCTGACTCTTCTGTCCTTTCGATTTGGGGGCAAGATTCTTTGACTATGGATTCTTCCTTCGGTTTGATTATAACCGTAAAACAAGGACATAATACTAATCTGGGAGCGTTCAAAAGGATGATGCCTAGTGAATGCCTCCCATACCGCTAAAGCTCAGTAAACAGTAGCTGTTTATAGGTGTCCTACAGTGCGCACAGATAACTAAACAATACCTACGGTGTTTTGACTGTTTTGGAAACTTCTGGTTCCAGCAGGGAGCCTAGCCTCAGGGTTAAAGAACATCCTGAGTCTGTCAACTTTTGGGTGGGGTGGAAGGACACTGTTCGCCTTGCCTCCACCTCGTTGGCAGCCTGTTCTGGAATGGGGCAGATTTGCACAATTGCCTAGTAACACCTCTGGGAATCCAGGAAGTTAACATTTTGGAAGCTGTACAAGAAAGGAAAGGCGGGGTCTGTTATTTTGAATTTAAGCTGACACGGGCCAAGTGGGTCTGTACCTAGATCTCAATACTGGAGCTCAGGTAATTTTTAAAAATATAATGTAGTCATAAGATTCGAAATTCAAAACCCACAGCAGGGTACAGAGTGAAGGTCTCTCTCGTGTCCCTGTTCTCTCATTTCTCATCCCCGAGTCCTCTCCCCCGGGGACGGCCAAGTCACCGCCTTCCTGGGGATCCTTCTGTGAAGCCCTTGTGTTCTAGGTCTACGTGGAAATGTTACTTTGGTGGCAGAGCATTCCAGAAGCCTACAGAAGTTAGACTGTTCCCAACCTTTGCTTGTATGGCGTTGCAGTGAATCCCTTTGTCCAGGTGTCATCTCAGTGAGGAACCCGTAGGATAAATTCCTAGAAAGGGAATCTCTGGGTCAAAGGTATGTGTTTCTGCAGTTTTTAAAAAATGATTTTCACTTACTTATTTCTAGAGAGAAGGGAAAGGAGGGAGGGGGAGAGAAACATCAATCACACCACCTGGGGACCTAGCCCATGACCCAGGTGTGTGTCCTGAATGGGAGGCAAACCTGCGACCTTTCAGCCTGCAGGACTGTGCTCAGGCCCCTGAGCCACGCCAGCCAGAGCTGTCTGTGCACTTCACAGGTACTCTTTAGGCTGCATTGCCCCCAACAGGGTTGTGGCCGTTTAAGCTGCAAGGAGGCCACATCCATTTAAACTATAAGGACTTCTCCTCACAGCCTCACCCAGGAAAAGTGCTTCCAAACTTCTGGATCTCAGGTTGGTGGGGAAAAACAGGTAGCTCCAAGTCAGGGTTTGTTTGTTTGTTTGTTTGTTAAGAGTTTACTTATTTTTAGAGAGAAGGGAAAGAGAGAGGAGAGAAACTCGAAACATCCCTATGAGAAACACCATCAGACCCGCCGGGCCGGAATCCGCAGCCCAGGCCCGTGTCCTCTCGGGGTTCGACTGGGAACCCAACCGGTGGCCCTCCGCTTGGCGGGACAACACCCAACCAACTGAGCCGCAGCAGCGAGGCCTCTCGGTAGTTTTAATTCGGGTTTGTTTTGTGAAGCCGCTCCAGGCCCTGCCTCATTTCGCCCCTTCTTTGATTCTGGAACTCAGCAGACCTGGTGCAGCGTCTCATCAGAGCTCGGGGTTCCGGCATGGGACTTCGGGTTAGCTCCTCGGCGTCCAGCGGAGTCCTTTGTTGATACTCCCAGAACCCTGTCCCCTCTTGCTGCTCACGTCCTGTTCCTTCTCATTGGCAGTCGCCTACCTGTTCGTTCTGTGGTTTAGCCGACTCCCAATTTTATTTAGAGACCTTTCATTTTTGTTTCCCCATCCTGCGTTTGGACAGTTTCTGGGGGTAAAAACAGGGAAAAGATGACTCTTTTGTCCACAAATTGAAAATCCTAAAACAAAGAGGCAGGTGGTCTACGGCCATACCACCACACCCAATCTTGTCTGATCTTGGAAGCTAAGCAGGGTCGGGCCTGGTGAGTACTTGGATGGGAGACAAAGAGGCAGGCATTGTAATCCCCCGTTTCACAGATGTAAACAGCCAAGACTTAGGCTGGTCACCCCAGTGAGAAAGCGACCCCATGGTCCCGGTTCCAGCTGTTAACTAAGTTATTTTCCTCCTGACCTGAGGCAAACCAGTTCTCTCAGGTCTCAGCTTGCCTGGCTGTAAAATGAAGACACTGTGACTTTTAAAAGATCTCAGAAGGATCCCAGAGACCCTCCGGAGCTGACAAAGAAGGGAAGGCCAGCGGGGAGCAAGAGGTGATGGTGAGGGTTTTCCACCAGAGGGACCTCGGCTTTTTGCTGGTATTGACATCGTTTATTTATGTCTGAGATTTATTTTGTTAAGAGGGTAATTGATGGGGAAAAGAAAACAGAAAAAGGAAAATCACTGCACTATCTCAGATGTTGCAAACACATGACCCGTAGGCTGAAAGTGGCCTGACCACATATTTCATTTAATCCACAAAGTATATATTTTTAAAAACTTTTATTGATTGATTTTATTTATTTTTAAAGATTTATTTATTTATTTTTAGAGGGGAAGGGAGGGAGAATGGGAGAGAAACGTCAATGTGTGGTTGCCACTCGAATGCCCCCTACTGGGGACCTGGCCCCCAGGCATGTGGGCTGACTGGGAATTGAACCATTGACCCTTTGATACTCAGGAGGCACTCAAACCACCGAGCCACACCAGCCAGGGCACAAAGTACTCATATTTTTCAGACCATAAGATGCATCTAGGTTTTAAAGGAGGAAAATAGGGAAAAAATTTTGAAGCAAAAAAATGTGGTAAAATATTTAGTAACATAAATAACATAATATTTCACCAATGTAAATGTAAACAGAACTCAACATCAGCATTAACAACCATTATTCCCTCCAAATTTTGGGGGAAGTGTGTCTTGTAGTCTGAAAACTACGGTATATGTATATTTTTTTTTACAAAGTATGTTTTTAAAATGTTTAATTATTGCTAACTTTTAAAAATCCAGAGATTCACATAAAAATGTGTATCTTCGGCTTCACTTTGGAAAACAATCAAAGCTCTGACAACACAGGCTTCACAGATCACAGAGGTAAATCCCAGCCCCAGATCCAGAACCCTAGCCTCACAGGGGTGGGGGGTGGGGGGTGGGAGGCGGGCTCCCGAGGCCCCTAGGCCCTCTCCAGTGACACCCTGCCCCAAGGCAAGGGAATCGCACTCACGACTCCCAACAGCCCAGGTCAGCGTGGCCTGTTTTTATACCTTACACAAAGGAAAGCGCACCGCCTGTGCTAATTTGGATCTTGTGCCTTTCACCCGACCTTACATGTGCTGGCTGCACGCACGTGGTGGCTGCAGTCCGTGGGTTTCATTGCTCTCCCGTGTTCTCCCGTGTCAGGACCTCACAACGTGTGCATTTGCCCACTGACAGGCACTGGTATTGTCTCCAGGTTTTGGCTTTTCTGAATCTGGTGGCTTTGCACATTCTAGCACACACTAATCACACACAGGCTGGGGCAAAAGCAGAATTACAGTTTGAGTACGTGGTTTATTCTTGTAGTTTTATTAATTTAATTTTTAATCGATTTGAGAGAGAGAGAGAAAAGCATCAATTTATTGTTCCACTTATTTATGCGTTCATTGGTTGATTCTTGTATGTGGCCCGTCCAGGGATTGAAGCCACGATCTTGGTACATTGGGATGATGCTCTAACCAACTGAGCTCCCTGGCCAGGGCCAACTCTTGTATTATTTTTTTAAAAATAATTCATTTATTTATTTTGAGAGAGAGGGCAAGTGAGGGAGAAAGAGAGGAAGAGAAACATCAATGTGTGGCTGCCTCTCACACGCCCCCAACTGGGGACCTGGCCTGCAACCCTAGGCATGTGCCCTGACTGGGAATTGAACCCACAGCTCTTTGGTTCACAGGCCAGCACTCAATCCACTGGGCCACACCAGCCAGGGCCCAACTCTTGTATTATTATTTATTCGTTATTGTATTGCTTTTCGGAGGAACGACTGGAATCCTACTTTTGCCCCACCCTGTGTTGGTGCACACGGAGCGATGCGTTTCCGTAGGGGCTGCAGCCTGGGGCAGAGTTGCTGGGTGACAGAGTCAACCAGCATGGAGTTCAGCGTTGGAGTTAGAGGTGCAGTTTTCCAGAGCGGTTGTACCAACTTACCTTCCATGCCTGTTGTGAATTCCCGCTGAATTCCACTCGCTTGCCTTACTCATAGTTGTTACCCAACAGGCCCCGAAAGGCACTGGGGTCTGTGACTCCCAGTCAAGATGGCTTCAACATGTTCTTCGAATTCCTGACCCCTCTATCCTTTTCTGAAACGAGGAAGAATGAATGGATGCTTTCTAGGGTGCCTGCTTTTTCTTCCTCCTTTGTACTTCTTGATTGGGAATCCCTTATTTCAATATTCATTTATCCCTCCAAGCTGAGACCTGGAGGTTGGGAATGTATGAGTTAGCCAGACATGGAGGCAGTGGGGCTGGAAGGACTAGAGAAGGACCAGGCTGAGGAGGAGCAAGGTCGCATTTAGGTTTTCTGGAGGCCAAAGGGAAAAACGAAGAGGAAAACTTGTCAGCACTGCCTACCTAGGGGATTTGGGAAAGGGCTGCTGTCGGACCCAGAGGGTCCTAGGGAGCCCTGGCCGCTCCCCAGAGGAAATACCTCCCCCGCCCACTCAGTGCCTGGAAGGGCCCTGGAGAAGTGCAGGGAGCCACTACAAGAAGCAGATCTTGACTGGAGGGTGGGTGCAAAGGGATGAGGCTGGGGGAGGGGAGTGAGGTGTGTGTCCCACTGTCTTGTAAATAGCCCCTCCAGTCAGGGCAGCTCCAGGGCTGATTTAAAGCTCCCGCACCTGGGGCGGTCTCGTTTCGCACAGCTTCTTCCAGCCGTGCAACTTCCTCTCGGTCAGATTCCGACTTTTCTCCCAGCATGGCTCCCAAACGCCCGTCTTCGCTACCACCTCTAACGAAGAAACCGAGACCTTCTCCTGCCCCCAAGCCAGAGAAGAAGCCGACTGCTCTGGGTTTGCCAAAGGAAGGTATGTTCCTACACCACGTTTTCTTGGAGATTGAAGGGATTTGCAAAGACCGACTCCTAAGTGTCTTAAAAAATTTTTTTTTTGCCTAGTCTTTGAGAGTTTTGAGATGTGACCCCAAACTGCCCAGATGGGTTTTAAGCACAGGGTGAGTGGATTAGGTTTATTTGAAGGGAAAAAAAAAAAAAAAAAACAACAAAGGGGGAAAACTGGGAGACCTGGAGCACGTGGGAGCTCATCCCTGCCCCCACCCCAACACCTACACCGAGCCTGTCTCCCAGCCCCCAAACACCCCTCTTGGGTTCCCTGTCTTGGTACGTGGCGCCATTGGCCAGCCTGAGGCTGGGGAGACACATGAGACCCCTTTCCTCTCTTTCACGGTCCCACATCGTGTCAGATCCCTCCACCTCTCTTCCCGCTGCCGCCGGCGGCCCACACTCCTGGGCACCACCTCCTCCTGCTGCTGCTTCCAGCTTCCTCCCCCTCCCACCCATCCTGAGCAAAGCCCGTCACGTGACTCATTGGTTTAAAATCCTTCCACTTCCTTGCTGTCCCATTGCCCTCAGGTAAAGACTGAGATTTCCTGGGCTCTGCCTACCTGGTCCCTGCTGACCTCTCCAAGTTCGTGCGCTCTCCCCAGCACCTTTTACAACTCTTGGGGCTTTATTCCCTCATCTGGGGCCACGAATCAGAGAACATCCGCCTCTCTCCCTGATCACTCTCCTCTCGTCCATTTTACCTGTGCATGCGTCCTTTTCTCCAGCTCTCTGCTGGGAAGTCACGTCTTACTTCCCCGAGTGGACTTTCCCTTGAGCTGCTGGCCATTAGGAGATCCCTGGTGCCGTTGCAGCGCCCAGAGTGACCCCAGAGCAGCCCTTATAGCATTACTTTGTACTCGTCCGTTTGGTCTCTGCTCTTCCTCCCATTGACTCTTAACTTGGAGGTGAGGGCTTCCCTTTGTGGACACAGCTTCGAGCTGGGCACAAAGGGGACTGTTCTGGTGATTAGGGCTCCCTGCTAGAGTGGACATGTGCTGGGGCCTTCGTGAGGGCTGGGTTTGGATAAGTGCCGGGCGGGAGAGCAGGGCCCTAGGAGAATGTGATGGCCGGCGGACCGGCTGCTCAGCGGGCAGGGGCTGGGGGTCTGGGGAGCTTCCTAATTTGCAGACTTGGCTCATGCGGAAGAAGCAATGGGTCCTCATGTCAGTGTCCCCAGGGATGTGCTGGGTGACATGGCAAGTTTGACCCCACAGAGCCTTGGTCCGGGGGGCTGCATGGACCTGTCCTGCTTATGGCCCACTGGGGTAAAGCTCCAACTCGGCTCTGACTGTGACCTTGCTGGGCAAGTGACATAACCTGTGTTTTTTTTTTTCCTCTTCTGTAAAACGGGCTCAACAGAACCTTTCTGAGGCTTCAATAGAAGTAAAACACTTAAGGCAGTGACCGGCACACGGTGTGTTCTTGAGATGGATAGTAAATTCATTCTCATTTGTGAGCAGCAAAATGTGGGTGAATCTTCCTGGTCTCCTATTTAGCTTCCTGGTAGGATGAATGGGATGAGAAGGGGCCCCACAGCCCTTCCGAAGTGGCTCATCCAAACCCAGATAACAGCTCATGCCATTCACTGGGCTCTGATCTGCTGGGCACTGGGCTGAGCTCTTCTCTCTCCATCCGCCCGCACAACAGCACCATGCTGTGGACAATAAGCCCATCTTACAGAACAGAAAAAGGAGGCTGGCTGAGATGGGGTGTGTATGTGTGTACTGAAGGCCATCCTAGCTAAGATGTCCTGGTCATCCCGGGATACGGCTGCCCCGCAGGCAGCACCAGCATCTCTCTTAGCCATTACCTAAGCCGTGGGCTTCTCCTCCTTCAAAAGGACGCTGGGGAGGAGAGGAGACAGGGACGAATTCTGAGTGAGGGAAGAGGCCAAGGAGAGACTGCAGTGAATGCTGGCACAGTTGGCGAATTATCTCTTGGTGTGTCCGTGCCACTCCCTTGTTTGCCGAAACTCTTGCCCTTTTGCTTTCTCTTTCTCTTCCACTTCCTAGTGTGTGCTCCTGGCAGTCGTCTTGAGTGCTGTGGGAAAGGTCGGGAAGAGGAGGAGCGGGACAGTGCTCAGGGCTGGGATTGTGGGAGGGCACTTGGGAGCCTCCGCAGATGGCTGGGAAACACGGATAGATCAGGCTCTTAAGGGACGCTGTGGGTTTGTGTAGCAGCAGCCCTCAGCCGCCCAGTGCTTTCCAGACTCTTCATCACATTTGTGGGTCACGAAATAAGTTTAGTGGAGTGTACCCTGCATTGAAAGAAAATAGAAGATGAGGGGTCACATCACACTTGGCAAGGGTAAGGCATTGTTCTGTGTGCACAGTGAGCCAGATCCTGATGTCAAATGTGACTCTACTGTGGGTCATCGCAAAAAATGGGAAAATCTGTCTTAGGTCAGGGGCTTCACTGTCCACTCACCCAGTTTAGAATCTTGGCTCTGCCACTTGTATCAAAAAAAAAAAAAAAAATTAAGTTTATCTGTGAAATGAGGCTATTAATACCTACCTCGTATTTCATGAGGACTGAATGAGAAAACGCTTGTGCTTACCCCAGCCTGTGGCCCGTGGTACGGGCATGAGCAGTGCCCTGGACCCTGGTATTTTTTCCCAACTCTGTTGAGTGACATCTGGTGCTAGCAGGAAACTGGCTGTGGTGACAGTATTTCTACATCACCAAAATCAGCAAATGCTACCCATCAGGGTTTTTGGTGTGTTTTTTTTTTTCCTCTTCTAGGAGCCGGTTGTCAAACGTATACTAACAATTTTTCCTTTAAGCCTGTGCAGTTGGGATAGGTATGGATTGAGTTGGACTCAATAGAGAATCAGGTTTGGAGGGGGGAGGATTAGGTGAAATTCTGTTTATTTTTGCAGGGAGTCCCAAGGTGTATGTATTCTGTACTTGTGGACTGGATGCGAACTATTTAACATTTATCCATCACTCACCATGGACTGTTTTGAACAATAAAGACACTGTCAACCAATTGTGCTTGCTGGAAGGCAAGTTATCCTGTATCAAACTCTGGTTACACACACCCAGGAAAGCTTTTTGCAGCCCACGTCTTGGGGCCCTGGAGTCAGGAGTAGAGTGAGGTGCATTGCATTCCCTGGAAAGCGTTATTTAAACAAATGCCTTGGCCTTACCTAATGGTTGATGACATGGCCTTTAAAAGCAGGCCTATCATCTCTTACAGGGCCAAATGAATGTAACGCCTTTCTACTCTTTCTGCGCGTGCAGGCTGCGCATTCGCACTAGGTAGGGTTTCCTGAAAGCGTTAGGCACTGGGTTGGGCCAAAAGGACTGGGCTCCCTGCCTTCAGAGAACTTCCACTTCAGTTTGGCCTTTTCTTGCATTTTATAATTTTGCATTTGGCAGCCTTTTTCGCATTTTATAACTTTACAACATAAATAGGTAGAGAGTGGGAAAGTGACTTGCCCAAGGGCACACAGCCTACTGGGCAGAACTTGGACTGAAAGCCAGAAAAAGGCCCTGTGAGTGGACTGGACAGCTTCAGGCTTTGCAAACAAGCCCGAGTGAGTCGGGGTAGCAGCCTCCCCATCTGGAAAATAGGATGGAAGTGTCGCTTTCCTCCCCTCTCTAAGAGGGATGCCCCAGCAGTGTCCCGGGAGGGAGAGAATGTACTTCTGGGTGCCAATGTTCCTAGGAGGTCTGCACTAACAGGGGATTGCAAACACCCCTCTCTCTCACAGAGGAGGGGAGCAGCTCCGACACCACGTGATACGCCCGCTGGGGGGCCTGTGCGCCGCCCGGAGAGGCCCCGCCCCTCCTACCGCCGCGCGCCGTAGCGCGCAAATGTCCCGGGTCGGGCTGGAGAAGGGGAAAGCGGGGGAGGGGGAACGCGGCGCAGGGGGCGGCCCTGTACGTCGCCGCGTTCCTTCCTCCCGCCTCTTCGCCAGGCCCTGTGTCTCCTCGCCGAGGCCCCTCCCCCTCGTCCCGGGGCTCCAGCCAATGGCCAGGCGGCGCGAGCCTCTCCGGCCTGGGGCGGGGCTTGAGCGCGGGGCCTGGCGCGCCTGCGCCCTACCGCCCGCCCCTAGCCGAGAGGAGGAGGTGGAGGAGGAGGCGGCTCAGGGAGAACGAGCAGCGAGCTGGAGCGGGGAGCGTGAGTGAAGGAGCCCAGCCGCTTGCCTGCCCGCCGCCGCCTCCCCTTCGTAAGCAGGAGCCCCGGGCCGGGGCCCGGCACGTTGCCCCAGCCCCTCCCTCCTCGTCAGGCCGCGAGGGCAGCGCGCGCGAGCCAGGGGGAGGGAGAGCGAGCGGGCGCCGGGAGGAGGCGGCCGGACCGAGCGAGCGCCCGCGCGTGTGGCGTGAGGGGAAGCCGCTGCCCGCCCCCTTCGCCTTCCCATCTCTCCTCTCCCCCTCCCCGCTCCCCCCCCCGACCGCGGAGCAGCACCATGTCGGCGCCGGCGGCCAAAGTCAGTAAAAAGGAGCTCAACTCCAACCACGACGGGGCCGACGAGACCTCAGGTGAGGAGCAGGCGAGGCGGGGGCCGGCCCGCGCCGCCATCTTCGCCGCCCGCCCGGCCCGCAGGCCGCCGGCGGGGCCCGAGGCGTGCTGGGGGCGCCGGGCGGACAGGCCGGCGCGCGTCTCGGCGCCCTTTTTTGTGCGCGCGGGGCCGGGGCCGGGCTGGCGCCGCGGCGGCGGACGGCGCTGCGAGGCGGGGGCGCTGCGGCCTGTTCGGCGCGGGCGGAGGAGACCCCCCCTTCCTCTCCCCCCTCCCTCGCTCTCCTCCCCCTCCCTCCCTCCCGAGAAGCCTCTCTTTATTGTGCTCCGCCATGATGCCTCGCTCCCATCAGCCGCCGCCGCCGCCACATGGTGCGGCCGGACGCGGCCCCGCGCCGGGGCCTCCGCGCGGCTCCCCCTTTGCGCCCGGCCCGCGGGCGGCACCCCCGGGTCCCCACCCGGAGGCCGGCCCCCGCGCGTCCCTCCGCCTGGAGCTGGGTCAGGGTGGGGGCGCGGGGAAGCACGCGGCCGGCGGCGCGTTGGGCCCGGGACGCCCCGGAGGATGCTCGGGTCTGCCCCGGGCACTCCCCACGTGGGGTGGCCACCCCGTCGCGGCCGGGCGCCGAGAAACCTGGCGTGGAGATCAGGGTGTCCGAGGGTCTTTACAATGGCTCTTGGGAAATTTCCTGCCTTTTCCGTTAAGGCTTTATCGGCAGGGGGGCTGCAAACCCCAGGATGGTTACCGGAAATGGACCGCGCGTTCAGGCCCCTTCACGCCCACTTAGCGTGTAGGTTTTGCAGCCTTTACCGGACAAAAGGACACCTTTTCCGAGCACACCTCATTTTCCTCTCCCTTCTGTGGCTCCTAGTTTTCTCCCTTCGTGATTGGCTCCCTGTAAGTGTGCTCCAAGATGTTGGGCCGCGTTTGAGATCAGCCCGCCTGAAATTGGGTTGGAGGGGTGAGAACGGTCTGATAAGAGTCTTCGGGTCCGTGTTCTGACGGGAGAAGTTGAGTGCTGGCCACGGCAGGGGAGTTCTGCGACCCTTCCCCGTCTTCGTAGGCGTGTCTGGTGCTTTAATTGTAGGTGCTGGGGGTTATTTCCAGCTTCCCGTGAAGTGTGATTCTTCCGTTGAGATCGGCAGTGCCCTGATTTCTGTTAATGTCATGGGTGGTTGTCTGTAGTCTGGTTAACAGCTGGTCCTAGTGTATTGCAGGTACCCAGTGTGATAAACAGTGAGCTTCTAAGATTTGTTCGGTATCTTTCATAATAGAATCTTTAACAGTCCTTTTTTTTCGCAATATAACTCTTTTAAAGTACTAGAAACACTGAATAGTAGCCTAGCAGGTAGCGTGGTTTGTGAAGAGTCTTTGAATTAAAAAGTGATTTGTCAACTACTCGCATGAACCACGTGGAGGGCATGCCTTGTGGGCAGTTTCTCTTTTTGCAAACAGCGTCGTAGATAGAACTTGTCCAACACGGTGTTAACATCAGGAAAGCTAGTTCAGTGTATCTTCCAGTACTGAGTTTATGTACCTTTTTCTTGCAGAAAAAGAACAGCAAGAAGCAATTGAACATATTGATGAAGTACAAAATGAAATAGACAGGTAAGGTTTTTCTAATTTACTTTCCAGAAGTTTTCTGAAATGCAGTTTAAGGTCTGGTGGTTTTTGAAAGTGTGGTCGAATCTGCGTCCACTGGCTATGTGTAGGTAGTTTACAACTTCGTTGGAAATATGAAGATGCGGTGATAATTCTCTGTAAAATATTAGTAGTCACCAAAAAGCTTTTGGTGAAAGTACATTGACCTTGTAAAGATTGGGTTTGCTTTTCAAGGGCTACAAACTTTCTGGATTGCAGCGGCTGGGACTTCTGACAGTTCCGCCCCGTGGCATCACTGTTGCTCTGCCTTACCTGTAACTTTGTTACTTGACGAGCACTCTTGCATTTCCCTTGATCTAGAGGGAGACAGTGAAGGCAGCCTGGTGTTAGAGTACTTGAAGTACATATACAATGTTACCAAAATGCTTAGCTCAGGCACTTAAGTTTAAGGACTGCCGATTGTTGAGTGCCTAATGCAGATCAAATTGTCGTCTTAGTTTTGACTTGAGTGTATAGGTAGAAAACTGGAGATGATTTGATTATTAAAAAGTAGGTACTTTGTGTTGTTCTAAAGCTAACAAGAAATATTTTGTAGTTTCGGCAATTTTTGTATTTACTAAATATCATCATTGTCAACATGTCTTCTCGTTTGCTTCAGACTTAATGAACAAGCCAGTGAGGAGATTTTGAAAGTAGAACAGAAATATAACAAACTCCGCCAACCATTTTTTCAGAAGAGGTCAGAATTGATCGCCAAAATCCCAAATTTTTGGGTAACAACATTCGTCAACCATCCACAAGGTATGTTGTGGCAGAGCAATATTCAAGTGTGGGGTGTCCACTTGTTAGGCATAGTGAAGGCTTGGTCCAATATAAGAGCCTATCCCTGGGTGTGGGTCCTGTGCGTCTCCAAGTGGGAGCTGGGCCCATGCCCACGGATAGGTTCTCCTGTAGTCCAACACATGGGTTACATGCAGAGGTCGAAACACGCAGAGAGGAGAGGCTTGTAATTAATGTTTTCTGCCTATGTAGAAGAGTGTATTCTAACGGAGGATTTCTTTTAGTTTCCTGATAAAATGGCGGTGATAGCCCAAACACTCTTGAGCCATTTGGTTATTAGTTAATAATAAATTTACGAAAGCAAAGATGCTCACTAAATTTGGAAAATTTTTACAGTGCTTTAACAAACACCTCAGTTGGTTTTCAATGCTTGTCTAATATTCATCTGACCTGTAATTTGCTGGTCTAGTGTCTGCACTGCTTGGGGAAGAGGATGAAGAGGCGCTGCATTATTTGACAAGAGTCGAAGTGACAGAGTTTGAAGATATTAAATCAGGTTACAGAATAGATTTTGTAAGTATCACAACTTCCATTTGCCACTGTGGGAATAAATTTGAACCTTGGTTAGAAGCGTTGTTTGTATTGGTTTTTAATCCTGTAATCATTTATTACAGTATTTTGATGAAAATCCTTACTTCGAAAATAAAGTTCTCTCCAAAGAATTTCATCTGAATGAGAGTGGTGATCCATCTTCGAAGTCCACTGAAATCAAATGGAAATCTGGAAAGGTATTTGAAGAATTGTTGAGCAACAATATTTGTGTATTTTGGTTGAGTTGATTCATTTATCAATATTTGGTGCTCTGATAATGCGTTATGCAAATCCTTAAAATATTTTCTAAAAAAACTTAAGTCAAATATAATAGTTTGGGTTTTTTGTAAACCACAGTACAAGTGTTTAAAGAAAGAGATCTGGGGTGTTTGGTTTCTTAATTGGTGACCTAGCTCTTCAAAGGGCAGGCCACTTTCCAAAATCCATTTATGCCTGTGTTTAATTAGTAAATATGTTTCATTTTTTTGAGATTTGTAATTCAAAGTTCATTTTTTATTGTACTTTTTCCATTACCATTTATTTCCCCATACCCTCATTCACTTCCACCCACTCCCATGCCCTCAGAAAATATTTAAATTACACTGTTAGACTGGTTGTGGAATTAATTTTATGGGAAAAATTATTAATTTAAATTTATAAGATTAATGAATTAAAATGTATGAAAAAATTTGGCTTTATGAAAAAATTATGAGTTTAAATTTGTAAAATTATGAAATAAAGTTTTAGGAATAGATTTTGGCTTTATGAAAAAGTCCAATTTAGGTGGTATCTTTTCAGGAAAAGCTAGTCCTACAAATTCAACAATGGACCTTGGAGACCTTAGAGAATTCTCTTTATATTGTAATTTCTTCTGGATTAGAATAGTGTTGATAATATAATACTGGTGTCTATTTTTTGTTCTCCTCCTTTGGGTTAAAAATCTTACTGTTTTAAATTATAGGGAATATGGGTCTTGTAGAGAGCCTGTGTCAAAAGTTCTTCCATCTTCATTTAGGATTTGACGAAACGTTCAAGTCAAACGCAGAATAAAGCCAGCAGGAAGAGGCAGCATGAGGAACCGGAGAGCTTTTTTACCTGGTTTACTGACCATTCTGATGCAGGTGCAGATGAGTTAGGGGAAGTCATCAAAGATGATATTTGGCCAAATCCATTACAGTACTACTTGGTGAGTTGAGAATTTTTTATTCAAAGTTGCACTTGTCTCATTTGTTTGAAAATGAGTTCTTAACCACCCCCCCCTTTTTTTTTAGGTCCCTGATATGGATGACGAAGAAGGGGAAGGAGAAGAAGATGATGATGATGATGAAGAAGAAGAAGGGTTGGAAGATATTGATGAAGAAGGGGATGAGGATGAAGGTGAAGAAGATGAAGATGATGATGAGGGGGAGGAAGGAGAGGTAAAAGAAAATTTGGATAAGTCCAAAAAGATAATCTTTAAAGAATGTATTCACGCTGTTACTTGGGAAGATACATGTATGTAGATAGGGTAGGTAGATGATAGACAGACAGACAGATAGATAATGTTGTAAAATGAAACTGACTCAACTCATTATGGGAGAATGTAGAAAAGATAAACTATTTTGTAGTCCCATGGTTGAAAGAAATTTTGATGAGCTAATTGTATCTGATTTAATTCTGCTTTTGTGGTTTGTTTTTTGTGACTACTCAGTCCTGTCCTTCCCTTACCAGTACTTACCAGTACAGGTGATAGGGAGAGTGCAACTGGACAAATTCTGAGAAATCTCCCAAATGACAAATTGGCGTGTGTCTGAAATAACGTGCCTGGGTCTTGGAGCTGAGGCTGAGGTGTGGGCTGCAATGGATAGGTGCATAAAGTTGGATGCCCTCTAGCGTGTTCCAGGCTGTGGGGTCCGTGGTCCCTGTGGTCCCTCGGTGGGGAGTGACTCCAGAATTAACCCTGAAGACTAACTGCCCGATTTTCTTCCTTACAGGAAGATGAAGGAGAAGATGACTAATGGAACACTGATGGATTCCAACCTTTTTTAATTTTCTCCAGTCCCTGGGAGCAAGTTGCCGTCTTTTTTTCTTTTCTTTCTTTCTGCCCCCTCTTGTGCTCAGTCTCCCTGTTTTTGAGGTCTCTTTTCTCTCCTTTACACCGTGGTTCTCACCTGATCTGGGGGGGATGTCCCTTGAGCAGAATACAGTGGGAAAAGAATCTCTGCCCCTTTCTGTTCCAAATTCATTTTTGTCTCTTCCTATCTCGACAAAAACTTTCTGGAATCAACACCACCGTGCTCTGTGGGAAAAAAGAAAAACCTTCCGCCGCCTCAGCTCTGCTGGGAGCTGGAGGGTGCCGGGCCCCTGTGTAGTCGTGCATAGAATTCTAGCTTCTTTCCTCCTTTCTCTGCATATTGGGCTCAGAGATTACACTGTGTCTCTATGTGAATATGGACAGTTAGCATTTACCAACATGTATCTGTCTACTTTCTCTTGTTTAAAAAAAGAAAAAAAAAACTTTAAAAAAAAGGGGTTATAGAAGGTCAGCAAAAGGGTGGGTTTGAGATGTTTGGGTGGGTTAAGTGGGCATTTTGACAACATGGCTTCTCCTTTGGCATGTTTAATCGTGATGTTAACGGACATCCTTGCAATTTAAGATGACACTTTTAAAATAAAATTCTCTCCTAATGATGATTTGAGCCCTGCCACTCAATGGGAGAATCAGCAGAACCTTGTAGGATCTTATTCGGAATTGACATTTCTCTATTGTAATTTTGTTCCTGTTTATTTTTAAATTTTCTTTTTTTTTTGTTTCACTGGAAAGGAAGATGATGCTCAGTTTTAAACGTTCAAAGTGTACAAGTTGCTTTGTTACAATAAAACTAAATGTGTACACAAAGAATTTGATGCTTTTCTCTCAGTACAGATTTCAAGATTGACTTGTATAACGTATTGTCAAATTCTGTCAACCTAACCGTATTTTTTGATACGCGCGTCCCAGGCTGACCTCAGGGTGACGTGGACTGAGTGAAGGGATTTGAATCGATGTATTAATGTCTCTGTAGTTGGGAACCATCATGAGTACAATTTGCCATCAGTTTTTGAAAATCTTCAAATCATTTGGGATACCAGATTGCTCAAAACTCAGTTCTGAGTATGTTGTACACTTAATTTTGTATTTCAGATTGGCATTTTTAAAAAAGGATCTATATTTACTTGGATATAATAACAGTGCCTGCCACCACCGTCAGACAGACCTGGTGCTCTAAAGCTGAGTTATACATGGGGCTCTTGCTGGCGTGTCTTGATTGGGACTATAAAATGTGGCCGAGAAGACAGGCGCTCAGTGAGAAGTCCGTATTGGTGGTTAAACTCAGGTCAGGACTCATGTGTCCCTAAGTACCAGCCGTTTAGTGTATCGTTCTCAAGCGAGACCTGTCCGTCTCCGTGAGTCTGGGTGAGATGGTGGACTCCGCTCTGTCTGCTAAATGCTGTTGTGCAAAGACCAACATTTTGAGAAGCTACCTAACGCCTACGCTTTTTAATGCTGTAAGATATAATAGCTAAAATTAAATGCCACTTAACTTTTCCAGAGATTAATGGACAGCCTGGTCAAATTCAAAGCTTTTTGGTGTATAAAACTTTATAAATGGAACTATTCCATCAATAGGCAAAGTGAAATGAAAACCTGTCTAGATGGATAGTATGTGATTTCTACACAGGCCTCTGTTAGTGAACACATCGCTGTGTACTGGTCAGGAATCTTGCTCCAATAAAGGAACGTAAAGATTTTTTTCGAGTGGGGTCATTCTCCTTGTTTTGTAGAGAAATGTTTCTTGTTTTTGGATTTAGGTGATAAGCAAGTTGTTGTCTTATTTGTGTTCATAGCGATGGGAGTGGGGAAATCCTTAAATAGTTTAAGCAGTAAGTATAGCACAGGTCACCTCCACATGAAAAGGTACGTATGAGACAC
This sequence comes from Glossophaga mutica, assembly GCA_039655065.1. NCBI lineage: Eukaryota > Metazoa > Chordata > Mammalia > Chiroptera > Phyllostomidae > Glossophaga > Glossophaga mutica. The sequence continues at coordinate 213,712,520 of CM077305.1, forward strand.
AGATGACATACTGTGTTGATCCGAGATGTAAGTTCTGAGCCGAAGTCAAATTAACACGCACGAAGGAAGCCTGTGCTTTTTGTGAACAAAGTTGCCGCTTACCAAAACTGGTTTATATATGCTGGTGAGATCGTGGAACTGTTAGGTCGTAGGCCGCATGAGGTCGAATTTTATAATGCCATCTTATGGCAGTGTGGGAACAAGGAAAAAAGTCACGAAAGGTAATTTCTTTCCAGCTGCTGAGGTGACCCTTTAGACCCCTGTGGCTGCTGATAGCGCAGTGAGTGCTGCTGGGCCGTGCGGAAAGCGAGTGTCGACCCCAGCCTACTGGGAAGCAGCTGCGGAGTAGCCAGTGTGCTTTGTTCCGGTTGCGAGGGGAGTTCTTGGGGTGGCCCTTGGGCAAGTATGTGTTGGAAAGTGCTAGATGGATGACAAAGCTCCTCGGGTACCACGGACATTTAAAAAAGAAAAAGCAAATAGCTTTTTAGTTTTCTCTGGGAAGAGGGCATGTTCCCAAGCTGTGCTATGCTGAGCTTGTGAGGGGAGCTTTAATGAATTGGGGCATAGAAGACAGTAGCTTGTAACGTGTCTTTACATCATTAATTTCAAAACCTTAAGGAGTGTTCTATTTTAATTCACCCCTGCAGTTGAGGTTAACGTTGGTTTCTCCAACGATGTCCTGGTTTCTAAAGATGGACCTACTCGCTGACCTTCATAACAGGCCCTCACTGCTCTCCCCCGACTCCGGCTCGGAAACATGGTGTGTAAATGATGCGCGGAGTACCTGGCTGTCCTGAAGAGCTGACACATTGCTTTATATGTGGCCCACCCTTGGGTTAGCTGTTAGACTATATAGGTCATTAGTTTTCGACTCTAAATCTGGGGGACCTTTCGGGTTTCAGAGGATTCCTGGGCAATTGTGTTCCGATCTGACCGGCCATCAGATCTTCATCACTGCTGCTGGGTAACAAGTGGTTTCAGTTTCACTTGGTCCCAGGAAAAGATTTGGGTTTCCCGACGTCTCTGTTCCATTTTCCTGTGAACCTTTTTGTGACTTTTGCAAGAATGGAATTCTAATGTAAAATGTGGAGACTCAGTTTCCTGAAGGTTAGGACAAGTTCTTAAGGAGATGAATGAGTAGCCTTTCTAATCATTTAGAGAGGACATCTTATTTTGAAAAGTCTATCCCCAACCAGAGCAGTGACCATTCCCTTGTTGGTATTTATATGACTTACGGAAGACTTACACATTTACTCTAACGGGTCTGAAGGAAAGGGCTGCAGTTTCGTGATTAGAACAACAATAGAAGGGACTTGACCTGGCTGGTGTTGGTTCAGTGAATTGAGTGCCCACTTGGGAACCAAAGGGTTGCTGGCTTGATTCTCAGGGCACATGCCTGGGTTGCAGGCTGGGTCTCCAGTAGGGGGCGTGCGAGAGGCAACCACACATTGATGTCTCCCTCTTCCTGTCTCTCTCAAAAAAGAAATAGGACTTTATTTTTTTAATTTTTAAAGATGTTATTTACTTTTAGAGGGGAAGGGAGGGAGAAGGAAGGAGAAAAACATCAATGTGTAAGAGAGAAATCAATCGGTTGTCTCACCCGCAGCTGGGGACCTGACCCACAACCCAGGCATGTGCCCTCACTGGGAATCCAACCAGTGACCTTAAGGTTCGCAGGCCAGCACTCAGCCCTCTGAGCCACACCAACCAGGGCAGGACTTTAAAAGGGGGGATGTGCGAACTCACACCCAAGGGAGACAAATGTAGATGGGTTGATGTTTGTAGTACCGAGAATAATGAGTATAGAAAGGGGAGAGTGTTTCCTTACGTGCCCTGCTAGGAAGTCTAGGTTCCTTTCAGTCTGATGGTTGTGCAGTTTAGCAGCCAGTCAGCGGAGAGGTGGTCTACTGTTCACACCATCCGATGTATGATCAATGTAAACATCCATTTTGCCCAGAGTTAAAATTCCATTACTTGACATCACTGCTAGGCACACAGCGTGGCTACCTGGTCGGACTCCCACCGAGTTTCTCCGTAGGTGCGTCCAGCCTGGGGTTCATTAAAAAAGGTGGGTGGATTCTACTTCTGAATTGTGCCTTCGGGACAAGCGAAGCAGTGAAACACTTCTCGGTGAATTTGGAAAATTGAGTTCTTCAACACAGTTAGGCTTTCTGGCTGCAGGAGTGGACAAGCGATCTTCCCGATGGGAAATAGACCGCCCTCCTGAATGGAGGAGCTTCGCGAGTTCCCCCCCTCGCCTGTGGCCTGCAGTCAGGAACTGGGAGTCTACCTCTAAATCACCGTCAGTCACACGGCGCTCAGGGCAGCCCGAGGATAACACCCAGCTGACAGCCTGCTGTGGCCCTGGCTCAGGTGGTTCGAGCGTGTCCCAGTACACGAAGGTTGTGGGTCTGATCTTCAGTCAGAGCGTAGAAGAAACAACCACCGAATGCATAAATAAGTGGAACAAGTGATGTTTCCTCTCAAATCTTTTTTTTTTTTTAATTAAGAGCCTACTGTGTGTTCATCTTTATCCTCCTCAGCAACTCTGATACGTATATCCACAAACATCCTGGCTCAAAGCACAGGTGTGCCCCCACCTTGACCAAGTTGCCCTGACATTTGTTGATGCCCTATGGCAGGGCAATCACCCAGGGTTGCCCACGGCGAGCCAATTTCACTTTTCCCAGCCCATCGTGAGGGAGGTGGTCAGAGCAGAGTGGAACGGAACGGATAGGTTTTCCTCAATAAAAAGCACTGGGGTGGGAGGGATGTGTGGAGAGGGGGTGTCTATTCTAAGCCAATTGGCCACCTTCAGTATTTGACCCTTACTCCTGACCCCTGGGCCATGGCTACTTTCAGTGAAGCCCTGGCACAAGATGCTAGTGAGCGCGGATGACAAGAGGTGCTTCGGCCGGGGTTCCCTGCACCCGCCAGCCGTTGCCAGGGGTCTGGTGCAGGTGGCCAGACCTGCACCTGAGATGGTGACTATTTCACAGGGTGTAAATATGTCTTCACTTTTTTTTAACATTTAAAAATGATCTCATTTAGTTTTAGAGAGGGGGAAGGGAAGGCGAAAGAGGGAGAGAAACATCAGTCATTTGGGGACTTAGTCGGGTAACCATGGCATGTGTCCTGACCGGGAATTGAACCCGTGGCTTTTCCGTTTCAGGGATGACGCCCAAACCACTGAACTACGCCAGTTAGGGTTGGCGTTTCCCTTTAGAAGGACCAAGGTGGAACAGTGGCTCTGACTGAACCAGAAAGCTCCCGCTGGGTCAAGTGGGGGGAGCATGAGAGGCTCAGTTTATCCATCAGTGATTTGTAATTTGCCTTAACTCCCGTGAGGCTTCACTTTTTTCAGAAGCATACGTTTTTATAGTGATTCTAGACAAGGACCAAGATTCGTGGGGGCATAGGTTTGGGATTAACCCTTTATACACCAACGACATCTGAAAGGAAGAGCCCTTTAGGGGCGGAGCCAGGCCATAGTAGGGTTCCGAGGAAGAGGAGGCAGACCGGTCCTGGAGTGGACCGATTATACAGGCAAAGTCCCGCGGCCGGCAGGCGGCGCTGTCTCCACTCGGACCCGCCCCTCTAAGCACGCGGCGGGGCAGCCAGAGAACCCCAGCGCGGGAAATGCCCCTTCTTGCCTTTCTATCCCGGGAGGGGGATCGGTGCCATCGAGAGGGAACTACCGCCTCAGGAGAGGGGGCGCGGGGTCCGAAATCCCAGGAAACGTCGGGTCCGGGGGAGGCGCTGTGGCCTCGGGTTCAGGATGGAGTCCCGAGAGCCGACCTGGCGCGGCCGAGTGGCGGCGCTGATCCCAGGTATCTGAAAGGCCAGCGGACCTCGGGAGGGGGCGCCCGATCCTGCGGCTCCGGCGCCGCTTCCCGGGAAGTTTCAAGTTTTGAAAGTCTTGGCGGAGGGGCCGGGGCTTCCGGAACCGGCTGGTGGAAGGAGGGGCCGAGCAGTCGGAGTGGCGCCATGGAGGAGGGGGCGCCGCGGCAGGTGAACGGCTCGGGGAGAGGCTGGGCTGCGGGTGCGGGTGCGGGCTGGGGGCGGCGGGGGTGGGGGGGCGCGGGAAGCCTCCGGCGGTGTCCCCAGCCTCGCCCTGTGTCCCTTCCCAGCTCCTGCCCCATGTCCCCCTACCCCTTCGCAGGGCATAACTGCGCACTGGGGGTAAGTCGTTCATGCCCTTGGAAACGTCCCCAAATCACTCCAAGTGATTCACAGCTTCCAGCTGGGCCAGGCTTTGAGCTCATCTGAATCCTCAGTCAGAGCCACCAGGGTGGGCCCCAGAGTTTCCTAAAATAGCTTCTTTCAGGTAGGACTCTAAGGCCAATGGGAATCAGTGAGGAAAAGCAAAAGGGAGGTCCCTGCGGACACATTGGGGAGCGACCTAGGGAGAGGAGAATGCACCTGGGCCCTTGTGCGCACTTGGGTGGGTGGGGGTCCTTCCCAGAGAATGCGGCCTGTGAGGACTGTGGTCTCCAGGCGGAGGCGCCCAGCTCAGTGCCTGGGCGCGAACCTGCGAGTACCCAGAGGCTTCCAGCCCTAAGGTGAGGGGATCGGTTCCTACCAGACCTGGGCTATCGGCGTGTGGGTACAGGGGCCAAGGCTGCGTGCATATCTGTTATTGGGGAGGAAGAGATGGCGCTCTGGTCCAGAGCACACGGGGGAGGTGTGTGCTCACAGGGCAGGAGTCCAGCCCAGAGCAGACAGAGTCTGGGCGGTGCTCAAGGGTGAGGTGCCCCCACTAGACTCCTTGAGTGCCGCTCCCCCACCCCCAAGTGCTTAGGCAGCCTTCAGGGCTGCGTTTCTCCCGCCCACCCCCTTCCTCCGGAGGTCCCTTGCCTGTTCCAGTGGTGACTTGTACACATTTTCCTATTTCCTGTGAACCTCCGCCCAGCAGTGGCAGGCTGGATGACTCAGGACCCCGGTGGCCGGGCCCCCAGCTCCATGGGATCTTTGTTTGCTCAGGCTTTTGGCTCTGGCCTTCTCGCCTAGAGCCGGCAGAGGATTTCCTGAGCCCCACCCCTCCCCTCTGACCGCCTGGCGAGTGGGGCACAGAGGCTTGGGGTGGGGGGTCCCTGAGGCTGGGGTGGCCACCCTTCCACTGGGCTCAGGAGATGGAGAGCCGAGAGGTAAGGTTCTAGAGTCCCTGGGAGGTGTCACGGTTTCCCTGGGCTGAGGTTTCCCTGGGCTGAGGGCAGCTTCGGCACCGCGGGTTGGAAAGGGCCTCTTCCTTGCTCCAACCTGGGGCGAAGTCATGAGAAAGCCTACTTCCTCCCAGGAGCTGAGCTGGCGGCGGGTCCCCGGAGACCTTCCCCGTCCTTCTGCTCTGCCACCTGAGGCATCAAGGGAACAGTCCTAGTCCCTACTCAGGCCTCCAGCTGCCTCTGACCTTGAGTGAACCCCTAGCCTCTTTTCTGGCCCCAAATCTTCACCTGAACCTCCATCCTTGCAGCAGCAGCCCAGTGAAGCGTGGCTGGCAGGGAGAGGCTGGGGCCCCAGAGAGGGTGGCATCTCCTCCGTGTTGTGACCTCAGGCAGATCCTGCACCCTCGGTGTCTGTTTTCTCACCTTTCCAGTGGGGATGGTAACCGCGCCCACCTCCTGGGGTTGCTGTCGGGATAGACAAGTTCATGTGTGCCCAGCTGTCAGACCCTGACGCCCAGTAGCACCACATAGGTGTGATGGGTTCCCCCTCACCCTTCTCTCTAACGCAGAGGAAAGGCGCCTGGGCTGAATGCATACAGAGCCCAGGGCTTCCACCTGGCCTAGGGGCGTGCTAGCTCTGCAGCCCAAGGCGCTTTCCAAGCCCTGCGTGTGGGTCCCAGGTGCCGTCGTGCCGCCCTCCCCCACTGTCTGGTGAGCTGAGGTTGGTGGCGGCGGGCACTGAGTGGCATGCTCCTCTGCCATTCCACAGCCCGGGGCCGGCCAGCAGCCGCCAGAGGACGAGAAAGAGGTGATCCGCCGGGCCATCCAGAAGGAGCTAAAAATCAAAGAAGGTGTGGAGAACCTGCGGCGGGTGGCCACGGACCGCCGCCACCTGGGCCACGTGCAGCAGCTGCTCAGGTCCTCCAACCGCCGTCTGGAACAGCTGCACGGGGAGCTGCAGGAACTCCACACCCGCATCCTGCTGCCTGGCCCTGCGGCTGGTGAGTGCGCGGTCCGGGCGGACCCCTGGGGACGGGAGGCGCCAGGCTACCCCAGCTCCTTGGCCATGACCACTCGCAGAGCCTCCTCGGGCAGCCCCCGTCCAGGATGGGAGGAAGGAGAGAGCTGGGCTGTGGGTGAGGGGTTCATGGGCCCCGCATTTCGTGCCCACAGAACCCGTGGCCCCAGGACCCCAGCCTCTGGCAGAGCAGCCAAGGGCCCGGCACCTGGAGGCTCTACAGAGGCAGCTGCAGGTGGAGCTGAAGGTAAAGCAGGGGGCCGAGAACATGACCCACACGTATGCCAGCGGCACGCCCAAGGTAAGGCTCCTGGGCTCTGATGCGGAGAGATTTGGCTCAGAGATGATTTGGGGAGGGATGTACCAGCCCCTGATCTGAAAGGGAAATGTCATCCAGCCATCGACCCTATAGGGCAGACACAGTCCTAAGCCTTAGTCCGATGGGACAGGCATAGTCCCAGATCCCAGCTTGGTGGGGAAGGGCATGGCTCACACCCCCAGTCTAACAGAAAAGCCACAACAAAAGCTCCCGGTCTAGCGGGGAAGGCCCGGCCCTGGCCCCGGCCCCGGCCCCGGCCCCGGCCCTAGCTCCCAGCGTGATGTGGGGAGCTCAGGCCTGATAGGTTGGAGGAGGCTTGACCTCAGCTCTTATCTGGTCTCACGGAGAGGCTCTGCCCCAGACCTGTCTCACCAGGGAGGCTTGGCTCTTTATCTGGTCTATTGAGGGAGACTTGGCTTCGCTCCTGGCCCGATGCGGGTGGCTCGGCTGCAGTCCCTGGTTTGACCTGGGAGGCTCTGGGCTAGCGTGTGTCACGACCCCCTAGGGGAGGAAGCTCCTGGCAGCTGCCCAGCAGATGCTGCGGGACAGCCAGCTGAAGGTGGCCCTGCTGCGGATGAAGATCAGCAGCCTGGAGGCCAGTGGGGCCCCTGAGCCAGGTGAGGCCTTGAGGAGCGGGGACGGGCCGGGCCGAGCAGGGCACGGGCCTGAGGGCTGACCCTCCTCCCAGGTCCCGAGCTGCTGGCAGAGGAGCTGAGGCACCGACTGCGCATTGAGGCGGCCGTGGCCAAGGGCGCCAAGAATGTGGTGAAGCTGCTGGGCAGCCGGCGAACGCACGACCGCAAGGCGCTGGCTGAGGTCAGGCCGTCGTCCCCTCCCATGGTCACCCCTCTCTGACCGTCTCCTTGTCCCTGTTCACCCTCTGCAGTGGCGGGAGGCGCCATGGCCGTGGCCGTGTGGGGTGGCATTCAGGAAGCAGGAGGCTCATTGTGTCCAGACCTCATGGGGGTGTCGACAGGTGGCCTGAGGCACCGCCCCCATGTCCCCCTACCCCGTGGGCCTGTGTCCCCTCTGCAGGCGCAGGCCCAGCTCCAGGAGTCCTCCCAGAAACTGGACCTCCTGCGGCTGGCCTTGGAGCAACTGCTGGAAGGGCTGCCTCCTGCCCACCCTCTGCGTGGCAGAGTGGCCCGGGAGCTGCGGACTGCTGTGTCTGGGAACCCTCCGCCTTCAGGGACACTGGTAAAGCCCACCGCCTTGACAGGTAGCTCGGAGTCCCTCCCACCTCAGAGCTCTCCTTCCCTTCCAGAAAGGACTCTGAAATAGGATGGGAAAGAACTTGGGAGGAGGGTTCCAATCCTGCCCCACCCCCCCCTCGCTGTGTGGCCTTGGGCAGTTGACACCCTTGCTGCAAACCTCGGTTTATCCATCTGTAAAATGGGGGTGATGGCAGCACCTGCGGCCTGGGGTTGCTGTGAAAGTGCAGTGGGCTGTTTGCCGCATGTGGCATGTACTCTGGGCACAGTTAGCGCTCTGTCAGTGAAGCGATTCTTTTTTTTTTTTTTTTTTAATTATTTATTTATCTTTAGAGGGGAAGGGTAGGAGAGAGGGAGAGAAACATCAATGTGCGGTTGCCTCTCATGCGTCCCCTGCTGGGAACTGGCCTGCAACCCAGGCATGTGCCCTGACTGGGAATCGAACCCCGATCCTCTGGTTCGCAGGTCAGCACTCAGTCCACTGAGCTACACCAGCCAGGGCTGCGATTCTTTTAATGAGTAACCATGGTAATGCTTAGAGCGCCAGTGGTCGGGAGCTCACAGCCCTGGGCAGCATGGACTAGTACCGAGTCCTTTCTTATCCCAAGCTGGACCTGTCTCCTTATAGTGGCAGCTGAATGGCAGTCAGTAAATAGTCTCGGAGTGCCAACCCTGGAAGCCCTGAGCTTCCCGCTTGGGACGCAGCACCAGCGACAGGGCCTGGCGCCTTTCTGCTCAGAGATGGTGCAGAGGCGCACACGGGCCGATCCCGTTGCGAGCAGAGCTGGGAAGGGGAAGTTCAGGGGCTGGATGGGCCCCCGCACCTGGCCTTGGGGAATCAGGAATGCTTGCTGGAGGAGATGGCGTCTGAGCTTGGCCTCGAAGAGCGCGTGGGGTTTGGCCGAATGGACAAGTTGGGAAGGGCAGGGGAAATGGTTTGTTAAAGGCCTCGAAGTGAGCTGCTCGGGGCCACTGCGTGTCCTGTGCCCTGGCTAAACACCTTGGTTCCCCGTTCTTCCCAAGAGAATCTTCCAGCCCTGGCCGCTGCCTTTTTGATAAAGGTCCCTTGGAGTGTAACCCGCAGGTCTGGACCGTAAATGGTGCTCTTTGGCCCAGTTTATTTCCTCAAAAATGGCTGGTGTCCTATTGCTTCTTCTCCCCTTTGAGGGACAAAGTCTAGTGACCCTAAAAATTAGTCCACTTGGTTGGCAAAACATTCTTTGTACCCCTTGTGGGAGGTGGGACGGAGCTGGGACTCATTTCCTCTGTACAGATGGGGAGACTGAGGCCCAAGGAGGAGGGGTGAGTAGGACAGGCAGCCAGGCTTCCCGCTCCCCAAGCTCTCATCCGTGCCACGGGCCCCCCAGGTCCTGCGCCTGGGGCGGCATGGCGTCACGCACTGTGGCTCCGTGCAGCCTGGCTGAGGTCTGAGCCTCGCTCCTTTGCCCGTGGGTCCCTGCTGCCCCCGCCTCTCGGTCAGGGCTCAGGAGGGGCGGGTTGGCTGGTCCGCACAGTGGGTAACAGAAGCTGCAAAGGCCTCCCGTGGGTAGGCTGTGGCTCAGCCATCTCCTGGGGAAGGGAGCCTTTCTCAGGCTCCAGGGACCCACTGGTGGTGGCCCTGGGAGGATGGCACCTGACGACATCTCCCCCTTCCCCTGTGCTCCCACAGGGACGCTGCAGGTCCGCCTCCTGGGCTGTGAGCAACTGCTGACAGCTGTGCCCGGTCGATCCCCGGTGGCTGCACTAGCCGGGAGCCCCTCGCCGGGCTGGCTTAGGGGCAGGGCCAGGCAGCAGCGAGGCGGAGGCGAGCTGGCCAGTGAGTAGGGGGCTGCAGGGAGTTGTGGGGGAAAGCAAAGGCCCCCCGGCCCCTGCCTGCCCTGAGCCCTGGTTCTGGCCCTGCAGGTGAGGCGCTGGCCGTGCTGAAGGTGGACAATCGTGTTGTGGGCCAGACGGGTTGGGGGCCGGTGGCCAGGCAGTCCTGGGACCAGACCTTTGTCATCGCCCTGGAGCGGGTGAGGCTGGCCCTTGTGAGGCCAGGGGTGACCTCGGGATGCATGGTGGAAGACCAGCCGGGTAGAGGCTGGCGTCGTGCCCCACCTCCAGCCTGACCTTTCCCATGCAGGCCCGAGAGCTGGAGGTCGGGGTGCGCTGGCGGGACTGGCGACAGCTGTGTGGCGTGGCCTTCCTGCGGCTGGAGGACTTCCTGGACAATGCCTGTCACCAGCTGACCCTCAGCCTGGTGCCACAGGGGCTGCTCTTTGCCCAGGTGCCCACTGACCCCTCCCTTCTGACCTCGGGGACCTTGGAGACTGTATGACCCCACCCCTGCCCTGAGCAGAGGAGTGGAAATGGGGACCCGGAGCGAGGAGGCCTCCAAGAACAGATTCCCAGGCCACCTCTGCAAACCTCATGGGAGTCTAGAAGCCTGAGTCTTTGTCCTGACTGTCCTGCTTCATGTGTGACCCTGGACAAGTGCCTGGCTTCTCTGGGCCTCAGTTTCCCCACTGGTTCCAGTGAAGACGTTGAATCCATCTCTCTGGGCCCTTCTGGCTCTCGCACTGTTGACACTGGGGGCTCAGGGTGCGAGCCTGGAGCCGGGAGAGGTGCCCATGGCAGGCGGGGTGGGAGGGGACTGGCCTTCAGCCCTGCCCTCTGTCCCCACAGGTAACCTTCTGTGACCCTGTCATTGAGAGGAGGCCCCGGCTGCAGAGGCAGAAACGCATTTTCTCTAAACGCAGGGGTATGAACAGGAGAGGACTGTGGGTGTAGGGAAGAGGGCAGGGTGTTGGGGGCCCCGGGACTGAGCCCCCACTTTGTTCCAGGTCAGGACTTCCTGAGGGCTTCCCAGATGAACCTCAGCATGGCAGCCTGGGGGCGCTTGGTCATGAACCTGCTGCCCCCCTGCAGCTCCCCAAGCACGATCAGCCCTCCCAAAGGGTGCCCCCAGACCCCGGCCACACCTCGGGGGACCGCCACCCCTGCCTCGCCCAGGTGAGGAGCTGCCTCACGCCAGACTGCCTGCGGCTCTGCGGTCCGCCTCTCCTCTCCGGGGGCTGTCAGTGTCTGTCTGTCTGTCCCTGTTGCTCACCTTCTCACCCTGTCTATCCGCACGGCTGTGTCCTTCCCCGCAGCTACTCCATCCACCTGTGCCTCACCCTGTGTCTGCGTCCTCCCCACAGTAACGTCCCACCCAAGAAGACCCCCCTGGGAGATGAGATGAGGCCCCCACCCAAGCCCCCGCGCCTCTACCTGCCCCGGGAGCCAACCCTCGAGGAGACACCGGTGAGGGGGGCTGGTGGCCCTGGGGGTGCTGGGCTGGGGGTGGCTGACCCGGAGGGAGAGGAAGGAAGCCCTGCTCTGGCCTGAGCCCCTCTGCCCTCACAGCGCACCAAACGCCCCCACATGGAGCCCAGGACTCGACTCCGGCCGCCTCCACCAGCCTCAGCCACCAGGTACCCTTGCCAGGCTCACCTTCCTGTCTGAGACATCGTCCGCCCACTTGAAGGTTCGCGTGTCCATTCAAACATCGCCCTGCGGCTGCTGGGCAGACTCACTGGCTTGCTCTCAGCTTCTGACTCTCTGAACCAGCATTAGTATTATGATGATCATGAAAGATTTGTGTTTATTGATTTGAGAGAGGGAGAAACATTGATGTTGTTCCACTTACTTACGCACTCATTGGTTAATTCTCGTACGTACCCTGACCAGGGAATCTACAACTTGGGCGTATCAGGATGACGCTCTAACCAACTCCAGGCAGCTGCTGTCTTAGGAGCCCCACTCAGGCTCTCCAGGCCTGCTTGTGGGGACAGGCCAGACTGGCCAGAGAGGGTTTGGAGCAGCTCGTGGTGGAGGCCCAGCCCTTGTCCCAGGGGCTTCCTGTGCCCTCTCTCCTGCAGGAAACCGCCCCGGCTCCAGGACTTCCGCTGCTTGGCCGTGCTGGGTCGGGGACACTTCGGGAAGGTAGCGGACTGAGGCGGGTGCCGTGGAGAGGGCAGGCAGCCCTCCGCACACCGGCTGGGAGGACACTGTGGCTGTTAGATAGTGGGTGGGGGGTGTAAAGGCTCCCCTGCTCTGCCCGCCTGGAGCCCAGCCTCTCTCTGGTCCCCAGGTCCTCCTGGTGCAGTTCAAGGGGACGGGGAGATACTACGCCGTCAAAGCGCTGAAGAAGCAGGAGCTGCTGGGCCGGGATGAGATGGAGAGGTGCGCAGCGACGCTGTGGAGCACCTGGCCTGGAGGGCGCCCGGGACAGCAGCCTGGGCTCTTGGCCCCAGGAGGGTCCTGGGGCTTCGAAGTGGCGAGTCCCCGGGGCCAGCCAGGCCTGGGTTCTCTTCTTAGCACCTGCAGTTCATGGGGTGCCATTGGGCAGGTCCCCTCTCATCTCTGCACCTCAGCTTCCTCATCTGTAAAATGGGCCAGTGGTGGGTGTGCAGGTTAAGTGACCCATGTGAGCCCCCGACACACAGAGACCTTCACTCTGCGTAGCTGCCTGGCACTCTGACTGAAGACGCGCTGAGCTCGGGGTGTCCTGGGGGTGGCAGGGCGCAGCCCGGGCAGGTTGTCCTTCTCTCTGAAACCCACGCCCCCTGCAGCCTGTACTGCGAGAAGCGGATCCTGGAGGCCGTGGGCCGCACGGGGCACCCCTTCCTGCTGTCGCTGCTTGCCTGTTTCCAGACCGCCAGCCACGCCTGCTTCGTGACTGAGTTTGCGCCGGGTGGTGACCTCATGATGCAGATCCATGAGGACGTTTTCCCAGAGCCCCAGGCCCGGTGGGTTTCCATCCCTCTTGTCTGCCTCTTCCAACAAGCCTTCCCTGGTTCCCTATACCGGGCCCCCTCACCCTGCTTCCTCCGGGCAGCCATCAGCGGAAGAGCAGGGAGTCGGGGAGGCCTTGGTTCAAAATTTTTTTTTTAAGATTTTATTTATTTATTTTAGAGAGGGGGAGAGAGGGAGAAAGAGAGGGAGAGAAACATCAATGTGTGGTTGCCTCTCATGTGCCCCTTGTTGGGGACCTGGCCTGCAACCCAGCCATGTGCCCTGACTGGGAATTGAACCGGTGACACTTTGGTTCACAGCCCATGCTCAATCCACTGAGCCACACCAGCCAGGGCCAAATTTTTTTTTTTTTATCGACTCTCACAGCATTTCTGACTTTGAGCCTCAGTTTATGTAGCTGTGAACTGGCTTAGTAATAACTGTCCTGGAGGCTTGTTGCGTACACGAGCACAACGTTCATGAATTACGGAGCCCAGGGGCCAGGGGACAGTCAGTGACTGGCAGCTGGAGTTACTTCTCGTCCATCAGGGAGCAGACTCTGGCGTCTGGGCTCATCCGCTCCGCCAGTAGCTCTGTGACCCCGGGCACATCACTTACCTGGGGTCTCGGATCCTCCGGTGAAAGACAGGCATGTAGGCTGCTGGGAGCAGGCAGGGAGAAAAAGGCGTGAGAGCTCGGCACTGGCACAATCTGCGTTCCCAGGAAGGTGTGCTGTCGGCCAGCAGTAACCTTGGGACAATCTTGGATTGTCTGCAGGATGCCCAGCCCCGGCGTGAGGCTCGTCCCCCATCTGTCTCTGGCGGGGAAAGCTGAGGGTCCCCCGGCCTCAGCCATCCTTGTGGTTCCCTGCCCTTCCCCCACAGACCTGGGCCTGAACTCCCCCTACATCCCCTCCAGGTTCTACCTGGCCTGTGTGGTCCTGGGGCTGCAGTTCTTACATGAGAAGAAGATCATTTACAGGTAACTGCCCCGAGACGCTGGGGGAGCGGCGACAGAGTAGGTGCTGCCCTCCTCCTGGGCGGCTGTCCCAGGGGCCCGCTCAACCTGACCCCTCACCCGCAGGGACCTGAAGCTGGATAACCTTCTGCTGGATGCCCAGGGTTTCCTGAAGATCGCGGACTTTGGGCTGTGTAAGGAAGGTGGGTGTCTCCAGTCCGGGACCCCGTGTCCTCCGGCCTTCCTTACCCAGTCCAGGCCAGCAGGTGTATCCTGGGAAATCTCCCCACGGCCACCTTCATTCCAGGGACCAGCTGGACACATTGGTGCTTCTTTCCCAGCCCTACAAGCTCTTAAAGGGCCCTAGCTTGCCCTTGGCCCAAGGGAGCGCCTGTGCTCAGAGCTGGGAGAAGGCACTCGGTTCTGCTTTCTTTGTGACCTTGACATGTGAGCTTGGCTGAGACTCAGCTCCCTCCTCCCTCAGATGGCATAAAAACCATCCCCACCTCCGAGAGTAGGGGGCAGGGCTTGGCACAGATTCGGTATATGGGGATGTGAGGGTTGGCTGTTGGCTCTCACAACCACAGAGGTTACTGTGGACCAGACACATTGAGCCGGCGTTGTCGTGGCTGTTGGTTTGCAGGGATAGGCTTTGGGGATCGGACCAGCACCTTCTGCGGCACCCCAGAGTTCCTGGCCCCCGAGGTGCTGACCCAGGAGGCCTACACACGGGCGGTGGACTGGTGGGGGCTGGGTGTGCTGCTCTATGAGATGCTGGTGGGCGAGGTGAGTGCTGGACCGGGGCTGCTGGGGCCTCCAGGTCAGGGTGGGGAAGGGGTACCCCGTGCACCCTGCTGAGCCCCCGTCCTGCAGTGCCCGTTCCCGGGGGACACCGAGGAGGAGGTGTTTGACTGCATCGTCAACGCGGAGGCACCGTACCCCCGCTTCTTGTCGGCGCAAGGGCTCGAGCTCATTCAGAAGGTAACCACTGTTCCCGGCCGAGGTGCTCGGTGGGTTGGAGCGCTGTCCCCTACACCAAAGGGCTGCAGGTTTGACTCCCAGTCAGGGTGCAGAGCTAGGTTTTGGGTTTGATTCCTGATCAGGGTGTGTACGCAAGGGGAGGGGTCAATATTTCTCTCTCTCCCTTCCTCTCTCTCTGAAAATCATTGAACATATCCTTTGATAAGGATTTTTTAAAACTTTAGTTATAAAAAGAAGAAGGTAATCCCTGCAGGGTCGAGGGCTGGGCTGGACGGCTGCTCCCGGCGCACAGGCTGGTGGTCGCCAGTTGTCTTTGGGGCCCCGTGGCTCGTGGGGGCCCCTGGGGAGGCGGCAGGGCCTGGGCCGAGTGCCCTCGGTGAGCACCTGTCCTGCCCAGCTCCTCCAGAAGTGCCCGGAGAAGCGCCTGGGGGCGGGCGAGCAGGACGCCGAGGAGATCAAGACACAGCCTTTCTTCAGGGTGAGTGGCCACGGCCGCACTGGTCCCGGTGGCCTGGCACAGTGGGAGGTGTTGAGAGACCACTGGGCAGCCATGTTTGTGGTCTCAGGCGTCTCTGCCCTTGTCCCCAGACCACCGACTGGCAGGCTCTGCTCGCCCGCGCTGTCCAGCCCCCCTTCACGCCCACGCTCTGCGGCCCCAGAGACCTGCGCTACTTCGAGGGCGAGTTCACAGGGTTGCCGCCTGCCCTGACCCCGCCTGACCCCCGTAGCCCCCTCACTGCCCGCCAACAGGCCGCCTTCCGGGACTTCGACTTTGTGTCAGAGCGATTCCTGGAGCCCTGAGGGCCTCTCCCTCATCCCTGTCCCCCGCCACCCAGACTGTCAGAGCCTCGCTCGCCCCCCTGTCTGCCCAGCTGCACCCCCCCCCCCCCAGTGGCCCAGGCCTTGCCCTTGGGACTCGAGCTGAGGCCATGGGGCTGTGTTGTGCTGGGCAGAGTGCTCCCCTCCCTGCCTCCCAGCCCGACCTGGGCCAGAAAGGGTGGCACAGCGAGGAATGGTTTGGTTTGTGTTTTTAATACGTGACTTGCTTAATGGATTATTAAATTTATAAAACTGTGTACTGGAGACATTCTGGCTTAGGGGTGGGGGGAGCTCCCAGAAGCCCGGCGTTGGTGCCCTGGCCCCACACAGGCCCTCCTCCTACCCTTCCCCCTCTGGAGGCAGAACTGCCCGCCCCCCCAGGCAGGGGTTTGCGGTTCACTGTGCTCCGAGGCTGGAGGCCAGGGCGGGAGTGAGGGGCCCCAGGGACTCGGGGTCAGCCCTCTGGTTTTCAGGCACAAGATGGCGGCTCTGCCTCCTGCGATCTAAACAGCCTGGCTGCTGCCCTCACCCTCCTCCTCCTCCTCAGCCCAGAGGGCCTCCCAGGACCCCGAGGGCCATCCACAGAAGAAGTGGGCCAGGTTGCGGGTCAGGCCGTGGTCAAAGGGGTTGCCGGGGCGCTGGCGGAGGTAGGCAATGCGGTGCGAGGAGACGAACTCCCAGGTGGTGGTGTTGGTGGCCACCAGGTAGAGGTGCGAGACCAGGAGCAGGCCGGCCACCGCAGAGAGGAGGGAGAGCAGCAGGAAGGTGGCGAACAGGAGCCCGCTGGACCGCAGCCACAGTCCCCAGGGCTGGAAGAACCGGAGGCCAGACCTGCAGGGCGGCATAGGGATGGGGGCCCAGAGCTCGGGGAGCCCAGGGGGGCGGGCCACTTGGGAGAGGGTCTGAGGCCCTTGGAGAGGGAGCCCTGGCTTGTACACACCCGTGGGCGCATGCAGCCCTTCCCTGCCCGCCCTTCCCACCCCCCGCAGGGCAGTGGTGGAACCCACCATGCCAGGTACAGGCCCCACAGAAGCACCACCAGCTGCAGCGCCAGGTAGGCCACGAAGAGTGGGTGGTTGCGCTCCCCCACACAGTTCTCCATCCAGGGGCAGTGGTGGTCGTAGCGGCGGACGCAGCGACGGCACTCCCTGCAGTGTCGGGCCCGCAGGGGCTGCTGCGGGCAGGAAGGGAGGCGGGCTCAGCGCTAGCTCCCCTCTGGCCCCAACAGTGAGAGGAGGGATGAGGGCAGGAGGCAGGGGCCCGAATCTGGGAGGCCTTTCTGGACAGGTGAGGCCAAGGCACAGGGGTAGGAGGAGGTCCGAGAGGCTCAACCTTGCCCGTGACCCATCCCAGGAAGTCCCTGCATCACCCACCAGCACCATGCAGTGTCTGCAGCGCCGAAGGGGGGTGGCCTGAGGAACCATGGCTGTCTGCTCCTCCTTGGCCTCCTCCTGAAAATGGGGGACAGAGCATAAGACAGGGCCCCTCGGGAGGCAGATGGCACTGGTAGGCACAACTTGGGGCCCATCCTGTGTATAATGGAGGTGGTAGAGGAGAGCACAATGCCCTGGACCGAGCCAGGCTGTGTGACCGTTGCCAGTTGCATACCCTCTCTGGGCCTTGGCAATTTCCTCATTGTAGGATGGGGTTCTAGGGCTGGCAAGAGGATGCACTGAGATGCCCCAGAAAAGCCCTGCACACGGAGCCTGGAATGAGACTATTATTGGTCCTGGGATCCCATGTTGGTAGGAGGAGAGGTTCAGGTCCCCAGGGGCCCCCTGATTACCTGGGGCTGGGGCTGGATGTTCACGTAGCCTGGGTCCATGAGGGACACAGCCAGGTAGAGCAGCAGGGAGCCCAGCACGAGGAGCAGGAAGGTGAGGGGCAGGAGCAGCTCCCCCTGTTCTTCCCACTGCCGCAGTGCTGGAGAGGCCAGAGGAGGAGGAGGGTGAGGCCCAGCTGGGGTGAACAGGAGGGTGTGTGGGCAAAGGTGCATTTGGGGGTGTGTACAGCTGGAGGTGGGGAGTGTGTCCCTGGCTGAGCAAAGGCCTGGAGATGGGTTTTGGTGAGTGGTCAGACGTATCTGCTGCATTAGGTACAGAAGTTCAGGACCAGCCAAAAGAAAAAAAAAAAAGTTCATCTGTACTCTCCCAGGGGGCGGCAGGGAATCATGGAAGGTTACAGGGTCAGATCCGCTTCTGGAAACCTTCCCAGTGGAGAGAAGATGGATCAGAGCGGAAGTCTCGAGGCACAGAGGGCTCTCCAGGAGGGAGAGGAAGATGGCTGGACCAGGGCGCAGGTAGGACGAGTGGAGAGGACAGATGGGGGTACAGGGGTGAAGGGACCAGGACTGACTGGATACGGGGGAGAGGAAGGAGGGGTCCTTGCCTCTGGCTCCACCAGGTCTGAGACGCCCGTGGGACAGAGACAGAGGACAGCGGGGCCGGCAGGCTTGGATGCTTGGATGCCAGGAAGGCAGCCCAGGCCAGGAAGGTGACAGGATTGGCGGGGGTGGGGGGGGGCTGGGGTGCGGGGGCCAAGGTGTGCGGGGTGTGAGACAGCCAGACAGCACAGTGAACAACTGTGGTGCCCCTTGATTGCCCAAGGGAGCAGAGATGGGGGGTTGGGGGATCCTTTCTGATGGGGAGACTGAATAGGTTTTTAGGCTAAAGGGCGAAGACCACGGAGGAGACTTGAGAAAGTCTTAGGAGGAAAGTGAGAACACTCCCGGTCCAGGGTCTGAGGCTGAAGCATGGAGGGAGGTGTAGGGGCTGCTGTGGGTGGGAGTGAGCGAGGGAGGGTGACAACTTGTGCTAGAGGCAGCCTGTGGTGACTGAAGAGGTGATGGAAGTAAGGGAGGGTTGGCGGGGTGAATGGGGATGACTAGGGCAAGAAGCAAGGATGGGGACATGGAGGACAGGCTGCTCCCCTATGAGGTGTTCTCTTGCCAGAGGGTGGGGAGTCTGGACTCGGGCAACTAGTGGCCACAGGGCTGGGCGTGATGCCAGTCCTTGAACTATTTGATCCTACGGAGGGAAGGTTGGGAGTCAATTCCTGGGAAGGATCGAATGGGTCCTGGGATCAGGGGAGATTGGGGGCTTGAGTCGGTCATCAGACCTGGTGTCCATCGCATGGGTCCTGGGAAGGACAGGGCATCTGGCAGGGATCGGGAAGATGCTGGGATTAATTAGGGACTGACTGGGTATTAGGTATTAGGTAGAAGGCTCTTGGAATGACAAATGGGGAAGGGGCCTCAGGGGCTGGCGGAGATGGGTTGAATCCCAGGGTCTCAGAAGCTTCGGCGGGGGACCCAGTGAGACTCAAACGTCTGGGGAACCACGGGGGGATCGGGTGGGTCCGGGGTGGCGCGGGGTCCGGCTCACCGGTATCGTGCAGGAAGAGCACCAGCGTGATCCCCCAGGTCAGCACAGTGTGCCCGGTCCGTACCAGGACCCCAGGGCTGAGGAGCGCCCAGGGCGCCATAGCCTCGGCCCGGGGCCCCACCCGGAAGAAGCGCCTAGAGGGGCGGGCCCTCCCAGGAGAGGGGCCGCGGCTGCCCGGGGATTGGTGAATCCTGGAAGCGGGCGGGGCCAGATTGGGCCAGGGAGGCCGCCTATTGGGTGGCAGCTGCGGCCGAGTAGGCCCTCGAGCCAACAGGTGCCTGAAAAGGCTGAGGGCGTGGCCGGCGCGCGCGCGCGTAGCCGTAACTCCCCGACCCCCAGTCCTCACCAGCCAGGTAACTTTCAGAAGCTGGAGCAGCAGAGAGCGAGTCCCGATCCCGCCCCACTGAGCTTCCACCCCTTACCGCAACCCCACAGCCTCGCTCTTGCGTGCCGTTCTGTTGGCGCTTCAAATATCCAGGTGTTTGTTTTGACTCCACGTTGCAGAATTGTGCGCGGTTCAGGGATGCGATTACTGAGAGGCAAAGCACTCGCCTGAGGTTGCTCCATGGTGACATTCTTACCTCCTTGCTATTATTCATGATCAGATATTGTAAACGAGATGAGAGCAAAGTGGAGGTCCGTGGTGTAGATTCTGACCACGAGGGCCCAACTTGGGTCAGGGTCAGAAATGCCAGCACTGCCCCTTGCTGTCTGTGTGAGCCTGGGCAAATCACTGAACTCCTCTGAGCTCTGTTTTCTCTTTATGTAACAGAGATGATGATAGTGTCCCCTCCTAAGGTGGTTGGGAAGATTGGATAATGGAAATGCACTGTCCAGCACAGGGCTGTCTAAGCCAGAACCTATGCCCTGCCAGGCGGACTTGCCCGACCTGAGCCTTCGTCATTTGAGGTTCAAACTCCAACTGTGCCCCCAGAGCCTTCCTTCCTCAGCTCTGCCTTTCACCCCCATTCCCGCTGATACAATGTCCACCTTGTTTCTCCATCACATTGCCCCCCACCCCAGTAATCCTCTTCGGACATCTCTTATTTTCGTCAGCTCCTGTTCCTTTCTCTGTTGGGGAACTGACTCTTCCCCAGCCCCTGTCATTGTGAACAGCCTGGTCCCTCATGCCACAGGGTGGTAGGAAGTCACTGGGGACATGACTCTAGACCAGGGGTGTCAAACTCATTTTCACCGGGGGCCGCATCAGCCTTGTGGTTGCCTTCAAAGGGCCGAAATAACTTTAGGACTGTGTAAATGTAACTGCTCCCTAACTGTTAAGGAGTCAAAATTACATTTGGTCCTTTGAAGGCAACCACGAGGCTGATGCGGCCCCCGGTGAAAATGAGTTTGACACCCCTGCTCTAGAAGGCCAAACCAGTTCCCTATATCGTTGTCCCCAAGAACTGGTCCTCGTAGGTGGACATGTGACTTGGCAGAGCCAAAGTTTCCTAAGAGAACTGTATAGCTGCTGAGAGAGAAAGGAGCATGCTTTTGGATTTTGGGCAGGAATAGAGTATAAGGGCAATGTGGAGAGAGACTGTGGCAGGAGAGGATGGGCACATTTTATAAGGAGACAGAGGTAAGCAGCACTGAAAGGGGGTATGAGAGACAGCCTTAACGTTGTCTGGACCCCTAGATCCAGCTATGCCTGAAGCTGGTCTTAGCACTACGTTCCCCAGCTGCATTAGTCGATGAATTCCCTCCTATTTTTGAGTAACCTGGGTAGGTCTTTGAGTTGGGTGTCTGTCACTAACTAAGTCTTTTTATTTTTTTAAGATTTTATTTATTTATTTTTAGAGAGAGGAGGAGGGAAAGAGAAAGAGAGAGAGAAATATCGATCAGTTGCCTCTTGTATACACTCCAACCCGGGAACCGAACCTACAACCCAGGCATGTGCCCTGACTGGGAATCAGACCAGCAAACTTTTGCTTTGCAGGAGGAAACCCAAACAAATGATCCACACCGGTCAGCGGTCAGCAGTCAGCATGCAACTCAACTCAGCCTTGATTACTGAGATGGGGTGTGGCTTAGCTGAGCAGGGGAAACTCTAGCTCATGATCCACTTAAAAAATCGTGAAGCTCCAATGACTCAGTGACTGTGCTGGGGTGACAGAGAAACAAAGCCAGACACTAGTTAAAGGGGTTCAGGCAGATTTTAATCAGTAATATACTGTGGTGGTAGGGCAGAGGGTCCAGAGCGAACCAAGTGCCACTTTAGTTGTACAGAGGTGACTGGACGTTATTCACTGACAAGCACAGGTACTGGGTGGGGGGCGTGCAGTAAAGGAAAAAGGGGCCAAATATATGGTGACAGATGATGATTTGACTATAGGGGGTGGGCACACAAGTAACAGTAAAAGTAAAAAGAGCATACACTACGCTTCATTTTAGCCAAAAGGCCAGAAGCAATGGGTGACTGGCATTTTAAAGAGAGAACTGGCGGGGGTTTGCGCACGCACACTCGGGGCACTGGGACGTCACAAAGGGCTGGGGAGGGTCAGCCTCCCCAGACCCGCTGTGTCTGGAGCTGGCAGCGAGTGAGGGCAGGCTTCTGTCTTCCCGGAGAGCCTGGGAGACAGGCCAGTCCTCCCTGGGGATTGCATTTCAAAGGAACGGCTTTCGGGTCCTTCAGGAAGACACTCCTCGGTAGCAAAAGACACCGAAACAATTCGAAGGGACAGAGGAAGGAGTCAGGATTGTAAGCCCTTTTTAGTTAATGCTCTCTGACAGGAGCCTGTCCTCAGGTGGTAGCCAGAACAGTCAATACTTCCAGCAGCCTGGAGCTTTCTTGGGCGCTTCAGGAGGGGCTGGGGTCACCCCGGGGATGCCACCTTGAGCTCTTAGAAACTATGTTAGTGTTTGTCTGGCTCTTTTTATATGAGCTGAGAGCCTGCTGTAGATTTTATAGGTCAAGGCTGAGGCCTGGTTGAGAAGAGGGCTCAGAGGAACATGGCTAAAATTTGGTCGAGGAGAGCATATTAAAAAAAAAAACCGATTTTATTTATTTACTTCTTAGAGAGAGGAGGAGGGAAGGAGAAAGAGAGGGAGAGAAACATTCATGTGTGGTTGCCTCTTGTGCGCACTGCAGCTAGGGGCCTGGCCCGCCACCCATGCATGTGCCCTGACCGGGAATCGAACTGGCGACTTTGGTGGGACACACCCAACTCACCGAGCCACACCAGCCAGGGCAAGGAGAGCATCTTTTTCTCTGGGCACTGGGCACGCACCTGCACCCAGACTGTTCTTTGGGGAATGGTCCTCCCACATTGGGTGCAGCCTTGGGGGTATCTCAGGGGCGCCCGGGACACTGTTGATGGCCACGCCGGGACAACAGGTGTAAACCAGGACTTTCCCAGGCACAGCCAGAGTCTGGTCACCTCGTGGACTGGCCCCAGCGACTTCTGCTCACACCCTCGTTCCTTCACTCTGCTGCAGCCACACCAGCCGCTTCATGGTCCTCCCTGCGAGGCCCTTCTCCTAGTGGGGCCCTCTGTCTAGGAAGCTCTTTCCGTGGGCCCCGCACAGCGCCATCTGGCGGCCTCCTCTGTTCACTGGACTCAGCGCCCAAGCCTCCTTTCCTCTGGGAGGAGCCTGCCTCACTGCGTCAAGAATGCCACGCCCCCTCTGACCTCTGCGAGGGCTCTTCCTCTCCCTGACCCCCTAGACACTCCCTCCAGCCACAGGAGATGCCTCTCTGGGCTCCCTTCTCCCTGCCCGTGGCACACTGGGTCAGAACCTCGCACCTGCCATTGCCCTACCACCAGACCGAGCCAGCCTGGGCAGCGGCCAGGTGGGCCTGTTGGCAGCTGTACCCGCTGGGCACATGGGCGCAGAGAGAATGTGGCCGCTCTCCTGACCCCATCCCTTCCACACAAAAAAAGACACTCTGCTCTTCTCCACTTTGCACAAAAATGTATTTCTGTGATACCCCGAAGTACAGACATTTACCCAGACCCCAGGTGGTAAAGCAATGCGATGTGAGCTCGGTCTGGGGGTGGGGGGTGGCTGGCTCAGGCCACCCGAGCACGGGAGGGAGGGCCAGCTGCGGCCCATCTGCCGAGCTGGGGGAATGCAGGGCAGCTGCCTCTTCCCAGAGCTGGGAGGGAAAGACTCCGGGAGAAAAGGGCCCGGGGCCTGTTCCCTGGGCCCCTCCTCCAGCCCGTTCTGCATGGAGGCAGAAATGCTAGGAGAATCCCCACACAGGCCCGGGCCAGGACAGGGGAAGAACAGCTACGCCCCAAGGCCTGCCCGCAGAGCCAGGCCTGCCCCGGGCTCCTCGTTCCAGAGGGGCCTCCTCGCCCGTCTGGCCCCCAGCAGCAGCAGTCCCAGAAGTTTGCAGTGACGGCGGGGGAGCGCAGAGACGCTGGTACATCCGGGGCTCGCACTTCTCTGAAACTCAGCTCAGAGGTTTCCAAGGTAAAGCCCTGGGGCAGGGCAGGGCGGTGTCCACGGCACCAGCACCGGCCTGGAGGCATCTGCCTGTCGCTGCCGGAAAGGCCAGCACTCGGAGCTCCTGCCTGAGGGCTGCGGGGTCCTGGGCGGGGGTGGCAGGGCAGGGCAGGGCAGGCAGGCAGGCTCAGTTCTGCTGGTGGGGTGCCTGGGCACCTTGGGTGATGCGGGCAGATGAAGGGCTGAGGAGTGAGCAAGCCCCCCGGTCCCAGAAGGTGCTGGCTTCCAGGGCTGGATCAGGTTCTGGTATGTTTGG
The DNA here is from genome assembly GCA_039655065.1 of Glossophaga mutica. Classification (NCBI taxonomy): domain Eukaryota; kingdom Metazoa; phylum Chordata; class Mammalia; order Chiroptera; family Phyllostomidae; genus Glossophaga; species Glossophaga mutica. Next base: position 213,735,833 of record CM077305.1, read on the forward strand.
CAGAAGGGGCAGTGGATGAGCCCTGGACTGGGGCCTTCAACAGCCTGGGACCTGGTGGGAGACTAGGAGGCAGCCCCCATAGCAGCGTGGCCGCAGGCAGGCAGGCCTGGCCAAAGAGCAGCAGGGCCGCTGTGAGCCCCACTCCGTGCGGGTCCTCTGGAGCCCGGGCTGCCTAGGCCTAGGCGCCGCCCACTTCTTCGCCCCAGGTGGCCCACCGCTGGGAGCACCAAGGCATTTAGGAGACTCTGGGGTTAGTTTTGATCCCTAAACCCCATCAGCCGCCCCCAGGAATCCGGAAGGGGCTCTCGGGCTTGGTGGGTGGGTTAGGGTGCTGGAGTGGGCTGTGAGAAGCCTGCTGCCTCTCCTGCTAGGAAGCGAGCCCAGGGTCTGAGACCACTGGGAAAGGACCAGACACTCACACGCTGAAGGCATTTAGTCGCTGGGAGTAGGAGTGTGGCGGCGATGAAGGCTTCGAGTGGGGCTTGGGAATGGCCCAGGAAGCTGCGAGGACTCGGGGAGTGTTTTTGTACAGAAATCATATACACAAAACTTCACACTTCCTAACCAAAAAAAAAAATATATATATAATATATATATCTCACTAATTAAGGAAAAGCGTCAGTTGTGCAAAAGTTCCCCTGTGTCCCTTCGTCCGGTGGGCGGCTCCCTGGGGAGGGGGGGTCTGCCAGCCGGGCTGCCGCAGAGCGCCGCCTGCTGGCCGCGCGGTCCGGAGCGTGGTGGCCACGGGGCAGAGGCCTCTATCTGGACGTGTCCATGTTCTCCTCTTTAAAGTTCCCGCAGTGCTCGATCACCTTTCTGGAGACAACGGGAGAGCGAGAGTCGGAAGGTGGGCTTGGGCGGGCGGGCCATGTCCCTTCTGGCTGGTGAGGCCGCTGACTTTGTCAGCAAACATGAACAGTGGTGCTGACGGTGATGAAGAGGACTGAGTGGCTGGCAGGGTGGCTGGCATGCGTGCAGCACCCAGGAAATGGTGCCTGTGGCCGTGAGTTCCACCAGCACCGTCATCCTTGCCTTCCTCCCCATGCCCCGCCCTCCCCACCTCTTGGCCTCCGGGCATCTGTGGTCAGTGGCTCCCCCGAATCTGCACAGGCCTGGCCTCCAACACCCTCTGACGGTTTCTTCCGCACTGTCTTCCTCATCTTCCCCTGCACCCCAAGCCTTTTCCCTCCCCGAAGTCTAATGGTCCCCAAACCGACCACACCCCAGACTGCACAGGGCCCAGATGTCCTGCAGTGTCTGGGGACCGCCGTGCCGGCTGGGGCTCGCCTCCACCCACTGCAGTTTGGCCTTGGGAACTGCTGCCCCACCACTGTCGGGTGCCACCTAGGACTCCGCATGGCCCCCCACTTGACGCTAAGCCCCTGCGTTGGTTGGGAGAGTCAGAGGCGGGTGGGTGCCAGAGGTCACTGCAGGGTCTGTGTGCTGAGGACGTGCCCCAAGGCGTTTCAGGAAGGGACGCTGGCCCGGGACAGCAGTTGCCACCGCCTGGAGTGACGGCTCCTAAGTGCCCTGTGTGGGTTCACGCCTGCCGCCAGGTGGGCCAGCTCAGAGGCACGCCTCGGGTCTTACCGAGGTGCTCACAGTAACGGGGCAGGTTCTGGGTCCATCTTAACCCTCTGCTTCTCAAAGCTCCTGGGACCCCTGTTGACCACGAATGTTCCCAGGCCCACCTCCCACACCTGCTGGGACAGAAAATCTACGGTGGGCTTGTACAATTTTCACAGTCCTTCCAGATGATTCTTTAGGGAGGTTAAGTGTGAGAACCACTCATTTTACCATTCTCAAACTCAGACAGATCTGTCCCTTAATGTTTCAGCAGTGCCTTTTGCCAAAAATAACCGCGGAAACAGCCAACGCTCCCCAGCCCAGTGGCGTCCTGGGAGCCTCTGAGCTCCAGGCCCCTCCTCCAGGACAGTGCTGCACACCCGGTGTAGAACCGGGGCGGACTACGCACGCTCCCTCCTAGGAGGGGTCCTAGAGGAAGCAAGGTCACCACTGCCGACTGCGACGAGCCGCATCCCCGGGTCTCCTGCAAACTGATCGCTGTGAGATCAGAACCAGGGATGTTTCAGCCTCGGTGCTGGAAGCCACCGCCAGCGGCAGCGACGGGCCTGCCGGCTGGGCCTGGGACCCGCACGCTCAGACTCCTGTGCGCCCTCTGCCCTGCCTCACCTCTGGGATGTATCTTTCCACACTGTTTCCTCTCTTTAGTTGGAGTGTCTTTAGCCAGAAATAATGAAAAGTCCCAACCTGACATGCTGATGCCCAGGGATGACAGGGTGGAATTCGTTGGGAAAAAAAATGAAGCTTACAAATGAGGGCAGTGACACTCCACCCAGGGCTTGGTTATCCGGTTTCTGGCCACGCTGGGGCCAGAACGACCCTCAGGGAGGCCCCTGCTGGACATCAGCATGCTGTCCACCTCCACACCCAACTTGGAGTTGCCCCGGGGGTCCCCTGCATCCCTCAGTCCCCAAATCAGGGCTCCCCAGCAGCAACACTGCCTGCCGCTCACCGTGCCATCTCCTTGGTTTCCTGCCGTGCGGTGGCCATCTTGATCATGTCCTTCAGAAGGGGCATCCCGCCTTCTTTGATCAGCAGGGGGCAGTACTTGTCGGCTGTGGGGTGGGCAGGGGCAGACAGCGGGGGATCAGGGTGGGCCTTCTCTCAGCCTAGGGCCCCGGACTGGCCCCCCTGCTGCCCGGGCTGCCCTTCCAGACGGGGTGGGGGGTGGGGGGGCAGGGGATGAAGGCGCAGGCCTGGGTGAGGGCGCTGCTGTAACCTGGGACGGGCCACGTTTGCCCAGCCCGAGTCCACATGGGGGAAGCAAGGGGGGCATCCGTGGGAACGCTCTTCCCCACTTCGGCCTGCAGCGGCATGTTCCCCCAGAGCTCATCCTATGGAAAATATCAGCCGAACTGGTGGCTTCTACTCTCTGAGGAGTTCTATAAAAATGTAGATTCCTAAGCCCTGCCCTTGGGTACCGGACTCCACAGATCCAGGAACCTGTATTTAAGTGGGCTTGTAACGGGATACCGCCAGGGGGTTCTGGTAACCGGCCAGGGCGGAACCCCACGCCTTACTTCTGGGCGGCCGCATGGTCCGCTCCGACAAAGAGCGGTCCAGGGCCTGGGGTCCAGGGGCATCCAGGCCCCACGGAGAGCACGGGCATTCATGCCAGTGGCCCTTCCGGGGATCCACACAGTGGGAGCTATTTTTATCATCTCCATTCTCCAGATGAAAGGACTGAGGTTCAGAGCGTTGAAGTAGTTCATCCAAAGTCGCTCCAGAGGCTGGTCTCAGGGAGTCCCAGCTCAGGGCTGTCCACTGTACTGTGCCGCCTCTCTGAGGTACGGCGCTATTTTCTAGTGAGACTCACCTCAGATAATAATAAAAAGGGCTACTGTACTGAACGGCCTACATGTGCACGTGGTCCGTTCTCAGCACTTTACATGTCTTACTTCATGGCAGTCTTATGAAGTAAGTGCCATTATTATCCCATCTTAAAGACGAGGAAGTTGAGGCACAGAGCGGTTGAGAAACCTGCCCAAAGTAACACAGCAAGTAGTACAGCCAGGTTGTAAACCCAGGTCGTGGGCTCCCAGCGCCCACGGGCTTATCCACTCCGCCGGTTAACAGGACGGAGTGGTACCAGGCCCTGGGCTCCGCATCTTCTGTGGGTTCTCTGGTCACATCAGACTCATGAGGTGGGTGTTACCATGATCCCCACTTCACAGAGGAGGAAACTGAGGCTCAGAGAGATTCGAGAACCCACGTGAGGTCACATAACCCATCAAGGAGGGGACTGGGGGCCACACCTGGTCCGTGTGGTACCCCGTTTCTCCTCTCCCCCAAAACCACCGCCCACAGGACTGCTGAGACTCTCCTGTGGGGGGGGGGAGGGTGGGCTGGCTCTCTTTGCGGAAGTAAGTTAGAGTTGTTTTAAAGTTCTCTCCTGTTCTCGGGGACGTCCGTTCCCTCAGGGGTTGGGTCTCTGCGTGGGCGGGGCCTGCCTGTGTCACAGAAGGCACAGCGAGCGTGAAGCGCTCACTCACATGGAAGCAGGAAGCACTGAGAAAGCTGCCTGGGAACTCCGCATGGACGGCCGTCTCGCCGGCCAGGCGTGTCCTGGCGACGGGGCGGGGGCAGCCACTATGCCGCGCGCGCACGCCCACAAGTGCTGGAGGCAGGCCCTGGCATCAGCCCCTTCGTGCTCCCGCCCCCCGCCCGGGTCGTAAGCTTCCTGAGGGCAAGTCAGCCCTCAGCCGGGTGCGTCCCTGTGTTTGAACAAAGGGTGCGTGGGTACTCACGGTAGACAGACACAAGGTTGTACAGGGCCCAGGTGGCCCAGTGCTGGCTGACGGGGGAGATTCCCTGGGGAAGGAGGCGAAGAATTGGCTCGAACGACCTGTGGAAAGAGAAAGGAAGGTCGCTTCTGGTGCCAGGGCTCGGGGAAGTGCACCTTGGAGTTCCCCGCCCCCCGAGGGTCCCACGGACCAACTGTGAGCAGGCCAGGAGGAGGCAGGGGACACGTGGCATCTGGCCCTTCGGCGCAGCTCGGGCTAGCGAAGGCAGCTCCTGTGCGCGCGAGGTCGAGAGCACAGACACACGGAGGGAGGGAGGGAGGGAGGAGGACACAGACAGGTGGCACGGAAAGGGGGGGCCTCGGCAAGGAGGGCAGACCCAGCCTGCGGGGGCGGGCGCACCCTGGGGAGCAGAAGAAAGTGTGACTACGCTTCCTGTAACGGCCTCTTATGGACCACCTGCTGCCGTGCCCAAAAGCCCCAAAACATATGTGCAACCCCCCTGGGGAGTGACCCCACTTCATCTGTCCTCGGGAACGACATAGATGGAGCGTGGCAAAGCCACGAGCAGGAGCCCCTTCCTCCCAACACGGGTTTTCACTTTGGCACCGATCAGGTGGGCCGTCGGCACGCAGAAAGTGACCCAGTGAGAGCACGGTGAGGGACACCCAACCTGTGGCTGGAAACCGAGTCACGAGAGTGCACGCCTTGATGCCAGCTGGGCTGAAAGGAATGGAATCTGTGCACAGAGCTGCAGGAAGGGGGACATGGGCACCTTAGTGAGGAGGTGGGGAGACGCAGGCAGGTGAGCGGGGTTCTCCGCCAGGGAGCGAGGCTGTCACTGGCTTCTGTTCTGTTCCCTAGTGCAAGAGGGTATGTTCCCCGACAAATACACATGTATCAGGAGCCTGCGAACAGGAGGCTTCGGGTGCGCACCAGCGTTGCCGGGCGTGAACGGGCACCGAGCGGCACAGCTGAGCTGTGCGCCTTTCCGCGCGGCACTGTCTGTGGACTCTCCTCGTGAAACAAGACCCAGCGGAGGACCGGACCGCGTCGGGAGAGAGCAGCCTGCCCCAGCGCTCACCGCTCACCGCCCCCAGCCCGGCCCGGCCCGCACCTGTAATTGATATTTCTCCGTGAGTTGATGTCCCAGCTCTGGATGGCCGCCCACATGCGCTCCTCCACCTCCTCCCTCTGCGGTTCGCAGATGCCCCAGGCCTCAGGCCCGTCAAACATGATGTGGGAGAGCACGCCGCAGGCGTTGTAGGAGACCTCGATCCCGTCGGCCTTGCTCTCCAGCAGGTTGCTGCCCGAAAGGGAGAAGAATGGAGTCGAATTCCCCCCCAAGTGCCTCTTCGGAAACCAGCTGCTGGACCCCAACTTACAAACCAGATGCCAGGGGAACTACTGATTCCTTTATCACTTATTATTCCTACCCAATGACTTTTAAGAGGGATGTGAGGTCGCTAACATGGACACAAGAGGACCATTTATAGAGGGCTGAAAGAATAAGAAGCCACACTATAGAGGGAAGGGGACATTTAGAGCAGAAACCGAGTCCAAGAGCACTTGCTGCTACTAAGCACCGACTAGAGCTCTGAGCTTCCCGGCAGCCAAGGCAAAGAGGCAAAGGCGGGCAGGACCAACCTGAACACACCGATGAACTGGGAAGTCATCAGCTGGGGCCGCAGCTCCTTCACCTCCGCCACGTTGCCCAGGAGTCCCAGCATATTCCGATGCAGTTCCTGCTTCTCCGGGAACTCCTGGCCGAACGACAGCCCCCGGGGCCTTATCAGTTAGCACTGAATTACTGTCTAGCAGTCTTAACCTAGACGCTTCCTGAGTGTCTGCCTGGCTACTCCGACTACACAACGAGGGGGTGTACCAGGCTGCCCTCCGACCTTCTCGTGCTCCTAGGACAGTGTCGGGTACGCACTGTCAGGGGTTAGAATGGAGGGGGCTCCTTGTCACAGAGCCAGAGGCCAAGTGGGGACGGGACCTAGAAACGGTGCCTGCGACAGACACGGCTCTGTTCACCAAAGCTCCAACACTCGTGTGCCGGGCTCCCCTCGGAAACTAGAGCAAGAAGACAAAGGGCGAGTTTCAGGGTGAACAGACTGTTCTACTGGACAGAATCCTGTCCAGCTGCTGTCCCGACGGACCAGCCCGATGGGACCGTCTGCAAAGGCGCTGCTGAGGAGGAAGGAGGGCTCTCAGGGAGAGCCCAGCCAGGCCCTGGGGGTCCGGGAAGGTCTCCGGAGCTTCTGTTTGCACCAGGTCCCGGGCTGATGGGCCTGTGGAGACCCCCCAAGCCCGCAGCCCTTTTGCGGGAACCGCAGGGAGTTGGGGTGCGGAGGGATTTGGCCGGCTGGGAGCCTGGGGACAGAAGAGTGGCCGAGGGGACCGCTGCCGGGAGATGCTACCTTCAGGCAGTCCAGGAAGAGCTTCATGCCGTTGAAGCTGAGGAACATCTCGCAGTTGTCCGGCGTCTCGTCCGTGATGTTCCACAGTGCGCTCCAGGAGAACTCCATGACCTGGTCGCACTGGAGGCAGGCGGGGCTCAGGGCGGGCTCCCCCAGACGGGCCCGTGGGCTCCCGGCACCCAGTGAGGGGTCCCTAGACCAAACATGGGCATCCCCGGGACACACTGGGCCCCTCTCGGGCTGCGGGAGGGTGGAGTGGTTCCATGGAGACGTGACTTACTATCTTGTCCAGCAGCTTCTTCTGAATCAGCTTCAGCATGGTCTGCGGGCAGAGAAGAGGACTTGCAGGGGCCAGGCCTCACGAGCTCCCGTGCCCCCCATGCCGCCCCCTGGGGTGACAGCAATTCTATTCCTGGCCAACATATCCTGACGGGACCAAATTGTCCGTCTGCCTGGGGGGCTGTCTGAAGAAGGGCAGCCCACGGACTTGGTGCTCGGCATCAAGAGGCCGGGGTGCCAGTCCCCGCTCGACCTGAACTGTCCGTGTGGCTTTGGGCACGGCCCTGTGCCTCTGAGGAGTCCAGCGTCCCCAGTGAGAGGTGAAAGGGGCCCGGATGCTCCTTCCTCACTCTTTGTTTCCTTCCTTCAGCAAATCCAGGGTCTGGCAGAATAACACCTGTGTGACTGTGGTTGCTAGGGTACGCGACTGTCTCGCACGAGATGGACAGCAATTTGAGCGTTTCACCTAAGATGTCCTATGGTGTATTTGAGTGTGATGTTGTCACGTGACAGAATGACGTGCTGATGGTTTTGTAATTACAGAGGGGCATTATTTGTGCTGGGCTCCGTATTCGTCATCTCCCTACTGGGCCTCAGGCCCTGTGCTGGGAGGGGCTGCGGGCACGGCGATGGGAGGAGCCAGCTCGACGCCCCTCCCCAAGGAGCTCACAGGTGACCCCTCATGTACTTATTCAGTCCCAGCCGGGAAGACACGTCAAGGCACCTGGTCCGAGGAGGCAGGAGCTACTTGAACACTGGGACCCAACGAGCAAATGGAGGGGCTGGGAGAGGGTGACGGAACGTTCTAGGTGGAGAAAGTCTACGGGGGTCCTAGGCAACATTCACTGTTAGGAAATTCTTCCTCTGGTCTAGCCTGACTTCTTCACACGGCAGCGGGGCTACGGACGAGGGAGGGAGGGAGGGACGGAGGGAGGGCGGGCGGAGCAGCCCGCCGGCACGCACCACGACAAAGCCCATCTTGCCCACGGCCTCCTTGTGGTCGTTGTCCACCTGGCAGACCAGGGCGTTGCACAGGTGCACGGCGATGCGCTGGATCGACTCGTCCTGCCGCGTGGGGTTGAGGATGCTGAGCAGGAGCTCGTTGACCCGGCGGTACTGGAACTCCAGCTCCTCGGGGATGCTGAAGTTGCAGAGGGTCAGGCAGCAGTTCCGCTGGACCTGGGCCGGGGCGGAGACCAGCAGAGACAGTGAGAGGCGGACTCGGGAGCTGGACTGGAGGGCTCTCTAGAGGTGAGATAACCCAGGGCTGTGGAGGTCCAGGAAGGCTTTCTGGAAGAGGAGACTACAAGGCTTTCTTAAAAAGTTTTTTAAAAATTATGCAATTTTCATACAGAAGACTGTATAAAATCACAAATGCAGAGTTTCAGAAATAATTATGAAGCAAACGAGTGTTTCAGCAACAACACAGCCACCACCTGGGTGAAGAACTAGAACACTGCCAGCACCCAGATCCCCCTCTCCCCACTACAGGTACTCGCTATCCCCCCCATTGATTTGAAAGGTTTTCTAGCATCTTGCTTCTTTTTGTTCAACCATGGGTTTGCAAGGTCAGCCACGTTGTTACAAGGGGCCGAAACGCAGCCTTTTTCATCGCAGTATAGTATTCCAATTTATCCACCCATTCCGCTGCTGGGGGACTTCAGTGCTGGACGGCTTCGAATGATGGCTGGTACACGCATTCTGACATCCACGCCCATAAGCCCCTCGAGGGCGCCCATGCATCGCAGGGAGCTTCTGGGTCACAAGGTGTGTGTGTCGTCAGCTTCACCAGGTAACCCCAGACTGTTTCCCCGGCTGCCACCCCAGGCCCCCAGCTGTGTGGGACAGCTCTGGTGGTGCCACCACCGCTGTCTCTTTGTGTTGTCTGCAGGCTTACTATTTTAGTGTTCTCAGTGCACTTTCCTTGTAATTTAATTTCTTGCCATCCCTGCTTGCTAGATACTGGAGGTTCACTCTATTAATTACGTAAACGAGAGGATACCACGCTTGGTTAACCCCTGGCCTCCTCCCCCCAATATGCATATAGTTTTTAAATTTGAGAACAAATTTAAATTATACAAGCAATACTTACTGTAAAAAGTTCAAACAACACTGCCTGAGCGGAAAGTTCAAGTCCCCCAGAAATTAATCACTGTTAAAATGTTGGCGCGCAGGCCTTCCTCCTCCCACCCTCTGGGAGCCTGGGGGCTGGGGCCGTTTCGCTGGCTATAAGCAGCGTTTCCGGAACGAGAGGGAGCTCACAGTTCCTCTTCAAGTCAAAGGTGTTTGTGCTCAAGATGGAACTAACTTCTCTCACGCCAAGAGACATGCTTGTGTGCAAAGCAAAGAACTGCACAGTGACGCCTGGTGGCAAAGCCGGACAAAACCAGCAGAGTCAGTTGGGGGAGGGAACTGGGGCGAACCACAGTGGGTGGTTCATGCCAAGCCCCAGAGCAGCCTCCTGCTAAGGCCACTGGGCACTGAGTCCATGTGATGCTGTACCCTTGAGGATGTAAACGCACTGAAAAGTGAAAACTAAACGTGGACTTGTTCTCTAGTGTAAAAAAAAGAAAAAAGAAAAGAAAGCCCTGGCTGGTGTGGCTCAGAGGACTGAGCACCGGCCTGCGAACCAAAAGGTCGCCGGTTCAATTCCCAGTCAGGGCACATGCCTGGGTTGCAGGACAGTTCCCAGCAGGGGATGCTTGAGAGGCAACCACACACTGATGTTTCTCTCCCTCTCTCCTTCCCTTCCCATCTAAAGTTAAAAAAAAGAAAAGCAAAAGAAAAGCAGCTATTGAAGAAAATAGCCCCCAGCAGAATGTTCCTGGGCAGAAGGGCTGAGGAGTCCATTTAAGAAGAGGCCTGGGCTGAGGAGTCCGTTTAAGCAGAGGCCCGGGGTGGTGGGCGGTGGGCCGGGTTAGCGGGCCCTGAACGCTGGGCCCCAGGGTCTGGGCGTGGCGTCATAGGGAAGAGTGCGGGAAGGGGGGCAGTGCAGAGCCAGGCGAGAAGGGGTGGGAGCAAGCACAGTACCCTGTGGGGTCTACGAGCAGGCAGGCGAGGCTGGGCCGCAGCGGGGGCAGGGAAAGCGGGGCTGGGCCGGAGCATGCAGGGCCGTGGCAGGAAGGGGCTCACCGTCACCTCCTGGTAGGATTCCATGCCATTCAGCACCACCTGGATGACCTGCCGGCGCAGCTTGACGCTCTGCTCTGAGCGGTACTCGGAATTCGTCAGGTAGAAGAGGGCCGCGCTGCCTGTCACTTGAATGTTCTTGTCATACTTGTGGCACTTGAGGGCGGTGATGACCAGCTGTATGAAGACAGGGCGCCAGTCCCGTTAAAGTTGCGCAGGGACGGGCCCTCTGGTCCTGCTCTCCAAGGGCAGACGTGGGGCCGGGAGCAGAAAGCAGGGCAGGGCCGTGGTTCCGGGACACGGCCAGTGCCGGGGCACGTAAGGCACGTGGGGGCTGGGGGTGGGGGCAGGACCGCCAGGGTCCTGGGCTGAGGGCATGTCGAGGAGGGCCAGGGACCCTGGGCACACGGCCCAGCCAAGTGCAGCATCCTCCAGGTGGAGGTGGGTGGGGACCTGCGAGTCCCCTCCTGCCTCCGGGACCGGGGCTGACCGACCTTGAGAGCTCGCAGAAGCTGGTTGCAGCGCTCGATGCGCGCGATGTCGAAGAGCAGGTTGATGGCCCGCGAGGTGATCTCGGGCCTGTGCTCCGTGTAGGCCTCGATGGCGTTCAGCACCTGCTCCTCGTTCTTGTCGCCACTCACCTGCGGACGAAGCGTGCTCAGGACGACCCCAGAGAGGCCAAGCGCTGGGATCCTCGGTTCCATCTCGAGCCCCCGGGCGGCCACCTTGGGGCCCCCGGCCCATCCCCTGCCCCTCCCCGCCTCCGGTCCCGCTCTCACTTTGTAGGCCGGAATATGGGTGAGGCGGCACAGGGAGGTCTCGAAGAGCCCGAGGAACTGCAGCGGCCTCTTCAGAGCCCGGAAAGGCATGATGCTGCTCTTGGAAGGCTCGATGCTGAGGGAGGAGGGCGCTGGTGTCGGTGGCCTGGGGCCGGTGGCCTGGGGCCAGGGCTGGCCCGGGTTCAGTGCAAAGGTGAGCCTCTCCCCAGGGGTGGCCAGGGATTTCCTGGGGACTCACTTCTAGGCCCTTCGGCTCATCCTTTTTTTGCTTTTTAAGGTCAGGGGGAATAGACCCTGCTTCTGGATGGAAGGATGGCAAGGTCACAGGGTAGAAGAACAGGTGGGTTGGATGACAGAGCTGTAGCCATCTTTGGAAAACAGCATCTGCCATTTCACTGAGGATGTGTCCCCCTGAGGTTCCACCAACAATCGTGAAGGGAGACGCCCACCAACCGAACGCCGCCAAGGTACGGCTGGGGGTAGACAGGGCTTCGGCCAATACGGCCGGATGGGTTTGCATCAGATGGCTCAACCGGCCAGCCCGGAAATCACCCTGCCTGCTGCAGCAGCGAACCAGCGGCGGACACCGCCGGGCTCGCCGTGACACCGCCACACTGTCTCGGGCTCGTCCGCGAGTCCTAATTTCCCAGTCGTGCCTGGGGCTGCGCCACCTAGCCTTTGTACACATTAGTCCCTCTGCTAGAAACCCCTTCCTCTGGTGAACCCCGAATGAACTTTCAAGACAGCTCGGATGGCCCTGGCTGGTGTGGCTCAGTGGACTGAGCTCCGGCCTGTGAACAGAACGGTCGCTGGTTCAGTTCCCAGTCAGGGCACAGGCCTGGGCTGTGGGCCAGGTCCCCAGTTGGGGGTGTGAGAGAGGCAACTGGTAGACATATCTCTTGCACATGGATGTTTTCGCCCTCTCTTTCTCCCTCCCTTCCCATCCCCTTCCCATATCTCTAAAAATAAATGAATAAAAATCTTAAAAAAAAAAAAAGATGCCATTCCCAGACCTCAGGGCAACCCTGTGTCCCACCCCCCCCCTTCCACAGTCCTCACAATGACCTGTCGCACAGGCTGGCAAGGGCAGGGCCTGACTCGTGTCTTTATCTCTAGCACCCAGAGGGACGTGTGGTGAGTGCTTGTTGAATGATGCCCCACGGCACGCCCGCGGGTGGCATGGGTGGGCCCCCACCTGGTCTGCCCTGCTTCCTCATCCATCTTGGAGACGCTGCAGCTCTCCAGGACCACGTGGCCAGAGATGTCCAGGGACATGAGGTTCCCCAGCTTCTGCACGAAGAGGCTCAGCACCTTGCGGGTCAGCTTGAACTTGTAGTAGCTGGAGAGGCGGTCTCGGGAGATGTCCAAGTGTCTGGAGATTGGGGGGCATGGGTCAGGAGCTGGACGCAGGCCGGGGCTGCCTCGTAGACCCCTGCTCCTTCGGTCCATGGCAGAGGAGGGCCCAGAACTGCCACAGGGCACTCTGGGAAAAATCCTGCCGGGACCTCGGTGCCCTGAACACCCTGATCCGGCTGACGCGTTGCATTTAAGGAATGGCACTGTCCCTTCCATGCCCACCTTCTGCCAAGCCAGGGGCTTGTGAACCTCCTGGGGCTGACAACATGAGTGTCCCCGCTCCCACCCCGGCCGGCGGGGCGCCGGCTGCTCACCGCAGCTTGTGCAGCTGGACGATGACCCGAACGTGGTCGTCGGACAGGTCCATGTTGTAGAGCACGAGGGACACGAGGCTGTCTTCCCACCGGGTTAGGAAGGCCGCGTCGCTGGTCTGGATACCTGAGAGGTCCAAGGCGGCCAGCGAACTGAGCGGCCGCAGCAGGGACTCCACCGGGACCCCGTCAATCATGCGGCCCAAGTTGAGGCAGCGCAGGCGGCTGAAGCCCTCGAACGTGAAGTCCTTGACCAGCACCTGGCAGGTGGGGTTGACGAGGCACTCGTCCTCACAGCCCCCTGGGTTCTCCTCCTCGTAGAAAATGTTGGCGCAGCCGAAGAGGCTCAGGGACACCAGGGTGTGGCTAAAGCTCCTCAGGGTTTGCAGGCTCTTGGCGGACAGCTTCTCGCAGTTGGTCAGGTAGAGCTCCACCAGGTCCTGGGGTGGGGGGGTGGGGGGGTCACGGCTCCGTCAGCACCGCCACCCAGCCCCTGCCCGCGGCCTGGCCCTGCGCTGCGGGTGGGCTTGGGGAGGGGGCTGCACCGGGTGGAAGAGCACCGGAGGGGCCGCGGGCTCCTTGCCCTGGGGCTGATCGGCCCGGACTCACCGTTTGACTGTCCCGTGGTGGCCTCCCATGGCCACCGCATGCCCAGCGAGGCAGGTCTCACCTGCTTGCGGATGGCTTCCAGGTCCTGGTCTTGCACCAGGTCCTCACGGAGGTGGATGCGGGTGAGGCGGGTGCTGCGAGGATCGGAGAAGAGGCTGAAGAAGCTCTCGTGCGGCTCAAAGTTGCAGGCAGCATTGACCAGCTCCACGTACCTGGGGGGGGGGGGGAGGCCTGGCTCAGGGGAGCGGTGTGGTGACCCTCCTCCCTCTACCTGAAGCCTTCTCTGATCACCCCAGCAGCATCCTCTGTCTCCTCCTCCTCCTAACAGTGCCTGGTTGGATCTGGACCGCCCTATCCCGCAGCCGAGGTCAAGGGTGGCCCCAGGAACCAGGAGTCCAAAGGCAGGCCTCTTGGTGATGAAGGGCCTCCTATCAGCAGCAGATCCCAAGCTCTTCCTCCCAAACTGCAGACACTTCTACAACAAACACGCACATCTCCACTCCTCATCTTCTCGAAGCCAGCCCCTCCCAGGACCCTTTCCGACAGGAGGATTAAGTCGAGGCGTTTGGTGTCCCCAGCTGGGTACAGGTAAGCACGCAATAAAACCCTGTTGAGACACCAGCTCAGGCGAAAACCCTGGTCTTGGTGGGAAAGGCTTTGGAGTCGAGCACTCTGGCATCTAAATGCTGCCTGGCTATTCGCTCCGCGGGCCCCTGCACACGAGTAACTGAACTCCCCCGAGCCTCGGTCTCTTCATCTGTGAAATGATCCTAACTCTGGTCTATGGTGTGTCCAACCTGGTGCTCCTGGCCCCACATGAAATGCTTGGGACACACAGGTCCCCACTTCTACCTGCAGCTGTCCCATCCAACAATTTCCCTTCTGGGCATCTTGGCTGAGATCCCAGAGGTCAGTGATCACACATCATGCTTCTAGGGGCCTCCACCAGCGGGGAGTCCCTTGGAGGGGCCACATACGGATTTTCTGAAAGATTCTATCCCTGGTCATGGACCCCTTATTTCGGCATCGGTGTATAAACTTCTATGTTCACACACACACGTGTGTTCACAGGCACAGGTGTGCACACACACAGGACACCAAGTAACTCCTTCATCTGTGCGCAGGTGTCTATACCCTCCCACAGGTGAAACGCACACCTATAGCTTCACAGTCAAACGTGCCCTGCGCTGCAGAAGCCCATGCGCACACCCTTGCATACACGTACCAAACACGCACACACGGAACTTCGCAGTTAGGGCAACACCCGTATTCCGCACGCATGGACCCCTGTGCATGCACGCACCCCTCACACATACATAGCTAAAGTCGCCCAGCACATGGCACACGCACAGTGGTCCCACTCTAAGGCACACACGTGAGCATTCTAAGACTTTGGCCCCTGCCCCAGCTCTGGGCCTGCTCACTCATTGACGAGCCGGTCACAGATCTCGCTGGGCAGGAAGATGTCTGGATGCAGCCTCAGAGTCTCCTTATCCAGTAGGTAGCCCAAGGTGCCATCCAGGTTGCGCAGGCAGAAGTCGGTGCAGAGGGCCATCAGGGACTCAGGAGTATCGGACGCCATGCTGGGGCAGGAAGGTGGGTCACTCCAGGGCAGGGGCCTCCAGGGGCAGCAGCGACTCCTCAGCACTCACAGGGTCATTGGCAGGGCCACAGCCTAAGGAATGGGAAAGAAGCACGGTGAGACACACAAGGGCCAGGACCACCAGCTGCCCTAGGTCCGCTTTCTGAGCAGGGAAACTGAGGCCCTAGATGTCACACTCGGATCAGCAGCTCGGTGGGCCGGGCTCCAGCGTTCCGGAACCCTCCCGGCCCCTCTCTGCTGGGCGTGCCTGACTTGGCTGCAAAGAGCAGGGGCCTTATCCAAGCGCCTCTGTGCATGACAGTGTCTTCGGACAGCTGTGTGTGTTGGGACCCAGGGCTTGGGTGGGGAAATGGGAGGCTTTCATTAACAGTACACTGGGGGTTCCTTGCTATGTGATCTTTAACATTTTTTTAAAACACTGATTTTAGAGAGAGGAAAGAAGGGGGAGGGAGGGGGGAGGGAGGGAGGCAGGGAAGGAGGGAGGCAGGGAGGGAGGGAGGCAGGGAGGGAGGGAGACAGAACATCGATCTGTTGCTCCGCCCATCCATGCATTCATTGGTTGATTCTTGTACGTGCTGACTGGGGATTGAACCCCCAAACCTGGCACATCGGGTGACTCTCCAACTGAGCTACCTGGCTAGGGCCCTGGCTGTGTAACCTAACTGGTATGTAGGTGTCACTGTTTGAACACTTAGTATGTGCCAGGGCTTTACAGACATGTCCTCACTCACTCTCATCATACATGACCAAGAGTCCAGGCTCCTCCTAACTGAAATGAAAATATGCGTCCACGTGAACAGCGGCACGGCAGTGCTCACAGAGGCATCTCATTCACAACAGCCCCAAACGGAGACGACGCAGTGTCCGCCAGCTGACGAACGGGTGAACAGAACTGCTCTGTCCACCCACCGGCCGATTGCTCGGCCGGAGACACGATGACACTGGACCTTGGAAACACCACACGAAGTGAAAGAAGCCAGTCGCGAGAGGCACCATGCACCCGTGTGACTCTGAGCCCACTCACGGAAGTGTCCAGCCGGCCCAGGGAAGCCTACAGGGCAGGCGGAGGTGAGTGGCTGGCCAGGGCTGGGAGGCTGGGCAGAAGGAGGAGGGGCGGCTAACGGGCTTGTGGTTTTCTTTTGGGGTGATGAAATGTTCTCAAGCTGGCTGTGGCGAGGACTGCACAGCTCTGCGCGCACGCTGAAGCCCACCGCGTTATCTCCTTTGAACAGGTGAGCTGTGCGATGCAGCAACTAGGGCCCAACGCAACAGTGATTAAGGGAGCGAGGTCTCCTCCCGTCTTCAGGACACTGAGGCAGGTAGAGAATTCTTACACAGGATTTAGAAGGGAAAAGTGGTAAGTCGGTCTGCACTGAAGCAAAGAAACTCTGTTCGCACATACCCCCAAATTTTTAGGAGATGGACCTTCAACCTATATGTGAAGGTAAAACAATAAGGTTTCTAGAAGAAAACAGAATATCTTTACGGTTTTACATAGCCAGTAAATTTCTTAAATAGGTTATAAAAAACACAAACCATACAGAAAAACTGAAAAACTGAACTGCCTCAAAATTTAAGACTGTTCTCATCAAAAGATGTCTTTAAGAAAGGGAGCCCCGGCCCCGGCCAGCATGGCTCAGTCGGTTGGAGTGACGTCCTGTAGCCAAAGGGTTTCAGGGCACAGACCTAGGTTGTGGGTTCAATCTCTGGTCTGCGCATACAGTCCCCAGCCAGGGTGCATGTGGGAGGCAACCAATTGATGTTTTTCTCTCTCTCCCTTCCCTCCCCCTCTCCTGTCCCTTCTCTCTAAAAGCAATGAAAATATGTCCTTAGGTGAGAATAAAATAACTACCACTACTACTAATAATAATAATAAAAATGGAAAGAAAGAGAGCCCTGGCTGGCGTGGATTGAGCGCTGGCCTGAGAGCCAAAGGGTCCCTGGTTCGATTCCCAGGGACTGGGTTGTGGGCCAGGTCCCCAGTAGGAGGCGTGTGAGGGGCAACCACACATTGATGTTTCTCTCCCTCTCTTACTCCTTCCCTGCCCCTCTCTAAAAATAAATAAAGAAAATCTAAAAAGAAAAGACAAAGAAAGAGCCCTAGCTGGGTAGCTTAGTTGGTTAGAGTGTTGTCCTGATACACCAAGCTTGCAGGTTCAATCCCAGGTCAGGGCACATGCAAGAAGCAACAAATGAATGCGTACAAAAGTAGTACAACAAATCAATGTCTTTCTCCCTCTTTCCCTCCTTCTCTCTCTCTCAAATCAATCAATAAATTTTTTTTAAAAGGAAGAGAAAGGGCAAGCCACAGGGTAAAAGATATTTTCAACAAAAGGTTCATATTCAGAATATATGAACAATTCCTACAAATCAGCAGTTTTTGTTTTTTCTTTTAAAGATTTATTTATTTATTTATTTTTTAGACAGAGGGGAAGGGAGGGAGAAAGAGAGGGAGAGAAACATCAATGGGCGGTTGCTTCTTGCGTGGCTCCCACTGAGGACCTGGCCCGCAACCCAGGCATGTGCCCTGACTGGGAATCGAACCTGCGACCCTTTGGTTCGCAGCCCGCGCTCAATCCATTGAGCTACACCAGCCAGGGCTACAAATCAGTTTTCCAAAAAGGGACACAGCATCAAACAAAAAATGGACAAGAGGCGTGAACGGCATTTCCTGAAGGGCAGGGACTTGGACGGTAGCACGTGGAGGGGGCTCAGCTTCATCGGTGTCGGCGAGACCACAGTGGGACGCCGCGGGCCACCCGCCAGCAGGGCCCTCCTGCAAACAGCACCAATACCCAGGCAACGCGAGGCCGACCGGGCCTGTGTCACAGCAACCACACGGAACGATGGGCGTCACCAACACCGCTGGCGGGCCGCAAACGGGGGCGAACTGCGGGGTGCCTGGAACGTCGTGCGACGCTGTCTGTTCAAGGTGAAGACCCGCATGTGTTCAACGTTTGGCAACTCTACCCCTAGGCACGCACCCAAAGAAACACACGTGCAAATGTTCACCAGAACACAGGCACCAGAACATCCACGGCAGCACTATTCATGACAGCCCCAAAGAGCAGAGACCGGAGCGTCCACTGACGCTCAGAGAATGACGACACGCTCACCGAGGAAATGCTGCGCAGCGGTGAGGACGCGCGAGCCGGTGTTAACACGATAGCCTGGATGAAGCTCATGGCTTAGCGAAGGAGCAGGCACGCAGGAGCGCGCACGCAGGAGCGCACAGTCGCACCCTGTACGAGCCCATTTATGCATCACTCCATGACGTTAAAGACCAGCAGACAGGACAACCCAACCTGTGGCCGCGGTCAGGCCTGTGGCTGCTCTGGGGGCTTGGCTGTGTGTTGAGAAGCTTCTCGTCCCTCAGCTGAGCGGTGGACACACAGGTGTGTTCACTTTGTGACTATTCAGGGAGCTTTATCACGATGTGTGTACTTTTAAAAATGTATGTTCCATATAACTCACCTTAAAAAGGTAAAAAAATGGCCTGGACACCAACGAGGTCCCTGTTTCGGAGGGACTCGGGTCCAGTTAGGTGACGACCTGACAGTGCACAGGCAGCCCCGCTGGGAGGCTAACGAAGAATGAAAACGGCACCTTCATACCCAAATGCGAGCGAGACAAACAATGAGGCCCTAGCCAGGTAGCTCAGGGGGTCAGAGTGACGTCTTGATACACCAAGGTTGCGGGTTCACTCCCCAGTCAGGGGACATATAAGAGTCAACCAATGAGTGCGTAAATAACTGGAACAACGAAAATCAATGTCTCTCTCTAAAAAAAAAAGAAAGAAAAAGAAAAACAGCCAACCATTTATAGAACTGAGGACAGTCAGGAATTAATTCTAAACCATTTCCCTACCAGAGTCTACAGCAGAAAGGGCGGGGCGGGGGTGGAATAGGCAAAACTAACCTATGATGTTAGAAGTCAGGGTAGTGATTACCTCTGCAGGGAGGCAGCAATTAGAAAGTGACAGGGGTGGAGGGTGGGGGGAGGGGGCTGCTGGCCGGGTACTCGGTTGGAGCGTTGGTGCCATGTGCCAGGGTTGTGGGTTTGTTTTCTGTGGGGCGCATACAGGAGACAACCAATGAATGCATAAATTAATAGAATGAACTGATCTCTCTCTGGGTCTCTTTCTAAAATCAATAAACATAAAGAAAAAGATTGCAGCGTGGCCCTCGCTGGGGGCCTCGGGTGGCTGGGGTGTCGTCCCATATACTGGAAGGTTTGCGGGTTTGATTCTGGTTCAGGGCACATACTTGGGTTGTAGGTTCGATCCCCGTTCAGGGTGCATATGGGAGGTAACCAATTGATGTCTCTCTCTCCCTTCCTTTCTCTAGAATCAATGATAGAAAATGTCCTCGGGTGAGGATTGAAAAAGAAGTGCAAGTTCTGTGGTCAGACTGATCTGGGTTTCAACCTGACTGCACAATTCACTGGTAAGTTACTTAAACTCTGTGGACCTCAGTTTCTTCACCTGCAAAATGGGCTAATAGCCCCCACTTCCTGGGGCTGCCGGAGTAAGTGAGACGTCAGGAAAATGCTTAGTTTCAGGTCTGGCACGACTGAGTGTATGACCGAAGGTGGTTATGATCCCATCTTATGGATGAGGGACCTCACGCTCAGAGAGAGGGGCTCCTCCAAACAGGAATTTGAACCTGGCCTCTTGGACTCCATCGCCTCACCTCCGAGAGGGCCTGGAGTGCAGGGCCCAGCGTTGCTCCTGGCTTCCTGGAGCCTCTGCATCCATATTCAACTCTGACAGGCGGCTCAGGAGATCCAGGGGGTGGCCACGGAGCGTGGTGCCCTTTCGAACCACCAGCTCTAAGCTCTGGTGCTGCCACTTACCAGTGAGCTGCCTGTAAGAGTTCAGTTTCAAGTCCTAGCCCTGCTACTTAAGAACAGGTGAGCTTGGGCAAGTGCCTTCACCTCTCTGGGCCTCAGTTTCTGCTCTAAACTAGGGAGCGCTTCGTAAAGACAACATGGAATGATACCCAACAGGCTTAGTTAGCACGGGGCCTGGCAGGCAGTAATGGCAGCTGTTACTATGGTCATTATCATCAGCACCACCACCTTCTATCTCACCTGTCCTGGTCCCTAAGTCGAGCAGGGTCTGCTCCCGGCCAGCTTCCCCAGGCCTGAGTCTCCTGCCACAAGGCCCATTATGCCAGCTGTCCCACTGGCTGTGTGACACCCTTCAGGGAAAGCACAACAAACAGGCTGCCCGGGCCCTGGGCTTGGCCTTCCTTTGCCTTCATTCACTTTCAGATCTTCAAGGGCCCAGCAGCCTCTCTGGCCTGGGAGACCGGAGCCAGAAGGTGCACTGGTCCCCCAGAAGGCAGGGGGACAGTCCCCGCTGGAGACGCACGAGTCCAGTCTCCTCAAGCAGCCAGCCACTCAAGGCCTCCAGAATTAGAACCAGCTTTCCAGCCAGCCCGGTGCCCACGGACCCCTATACTAGCTGGCCTGGCCTCTGTCACTGAGCTGGCAGTAGGCCAGAAGCACAGGGTCACCTTCAGACCTTTGCTCAGTCGGTTCCCTGGCATCTGGGAACATCCAAATTCAACCAACTATTCCACTTTCTACCAAATACTGTTCCCGCGCCCACACGCGCATTCATGCCTCTCCTCCAGGAAGTGTCCCCGACCACGCCGGCCCACATCACGTGTGAACTCTCCTTGCTTAACTGACGCCTAAGCACCCTCAGGTCCTCGTGTCCACATCACTTCCTGTGGGAACCCTTCCTGGCCCACCAAGGTGCACCTGCTCGGGCCCCAAAGACCATCCACTCGGTGCCTGTCTGGCGAGCACTGGGCATCCCACAGTGAGCAAAACCAGACAAGGGCTCTGCCCCATGTAGCACGCTGGCTCCGGTGGGGACAGACAGCCATCTAAGGAGCTCTGGACCGGGCAGGCTTCCCTGGAAGGGACATTTCAGATGCAACCCGAAAGATGAGTCACAGCTAACTCCGGGGGTGGGCAGAGAAGGGAAAGGCGCCCCAGAGGAAAGGGAAAGCTGTGCACCGGCTGCAGGGTCAGGCAGCGTGGGGTGCGGGCCCAGCACCGCAACTATTTGCTGGACGACAGAGGGGCTGAACACCACGAGGGCCTGACAGGCAGTGGGGTGCCGACACGTGCCTGTGGAAGGGACGAGGAGGCTGTGCCGCATGTGGACGCCAGCGTCAAGGTATGCTCTCGTACGCTCCCTGCCCGCCGTGCCCAGGACGGTGCTGGGCACCCAGGGGCCGCAGAGGGAGCCTCACGACTGTCGCTGAGAGAGAGCTTTGCCGTTTCTACAGGCCTGAGCCCAGGCACCCAGGCAGCTGCTCTGCTCCTTAGCAGGAAGAAGCACCACCCTGTTGGCCACCAAAGTCACCAAAAGAGAAACTAGGCAGAGGGCACCATCTGCTAACTGCCCTGGGCAGTGTCCGCGCTGCTGCCTGGAGCTGGCTGAGCTGGAGGAGGAAGGGGCCAACGTCTCTCGGGCACCGAGGCCCCCTGTGCGGCATCGGGCCGCAGGCCTGGCACCTGCCAGAGGCAGCCCTCCCTCCCCACCCCACCCCGCCCCCTGGAGCTCCTCATTCTTGAGGCGGGCACCGGTCTCGCAGGGTTCTGGCAACGGGAGGCAGAAGGAACGCTGGTCGTGAGGGAACACCGCATGGTGAGAACAGCTCTGTGTCTTTCTCCATCCCTTCTCTTGCAGGTTCTCTAAAACTGGGTCAGTCACCAGCCTATGGTATCCCAGGAGTACGGGGGACAGTGGGGACAGAACAGCGACAGCCACCACCTCCACATCGGCGGCTTCCAGGCACGGTGCTGAGCTCCTGACGGGCTTATTTCACACGGTCTCCTACTGAACTACCACAACAGCATTCCTTAGGATTCTGTACTTGTAGTTAGTTCGTCATTTGTGTAACAGTTTGCCCAATGACCCATTCCCCAGCCTGTGAGTTCTGGGAGGGCAGGAACCTGTTGCTGGCACGCTCCTGGACCCTCAGTGTTTGGCCAGTGCCTGCTACCAACAGGGTAAAGGTTTGCTTTTGCCCAGGTTACCTCACCAAGGCGCCGCGAGGCAGACTGCCACCATTTCCTGATGAAGACACTGGGGCTTGTCGGAAATCACACAACTCATGCAAGTGGGACGCAGCCCTAAACCACGCCCGAGCTTCTCACCAAACCATTCAGTCTTCCATCCATCCAATAGAGGGAAGAGCAACTAAGGTCCAGAGGAGGGAGCCTGGGGCCCCGTCAGCATCCTGACACCCAGCTGACAGGGGCGGGGGGTCCAGAAGGCCTGAGCCTTGGAGCAGCCCCCACCCTGTGAAATGTTAACCCAGGAGCTGGGGGGTGGGGGGAAACCCAAACAAATGTCCTCTTTACAGAGGCTGGAAGCTTTTCAGGAGGGAACAGACCCCAGGGCAGATATGGGGGGTAGGAGGCTGCTGTGAGGAGAGTCAGGGCAAGCTCCATGGAACAGGGGTGCAGGCGAGGACTGGAGGGTGCCCCAGCAACTGGCCAGCCTGCGGAGTCTCGCTCTGTAGGGTGGGTCGTGTTAGGAAGGTGTGGAAATGGGGCGAGGGGGGAGCATGCATCATGGCCGGCTGGAGCTAGCTGGAGGCACAGGGGCCTTGGGGGATACCTGAGTTCTACTGAAACTGAACAATCACGCCCACACCGAGCTCTGTGCACCCAGCAACCACGCGAGGCAGTTCTTATAATCTAACGACTTACATTGGATGAGGCAGCTGAGGCTCTGAGTGGTGAGGTAATCCGCCACGGACAACAGA
The DNA here is from genome assembly GCA_039655065.1 of Glossophaga mutica. Lineage (NCBI taxonomy): Eukaryota > Metazoa > Chordata > Mammalia > Chiroptera > Phyllostomidae > Glossophaga > Glossophaga mutica. Next base: position 213,758,440 of record CM077305.1, read on the forward strand.
GAAGTACATACGGATACGTGTGCATGTATTCATTAGTCCAAGACCCAGTGGTTTGAGCTTCCCATGCACGTTCTTGTTGAAGCCGCAAATAACATGAGGTACATATATGCTAATAATTTTGTTTTTCAGATGAACTGTGGTTCAAGGAAATGCAACGACTTGCCCAAGGTCTCTCAGTAAGTACCTGCCTCTCTCTACCGTTACGCCAAGGGCAAGAACGAGTTCTCCAAGCCTCAGCTCTCCCTTCCGCGGCCTGAGCCTTCGCTGCCTCCTCACAGCTCTGAGCGTCCTTGGGCACTGAGCACAGATGATCAGATACTGCTGGTAACCATCCTGCGGACGGACAGCATTTGTCTGCCACAGGACTGGAAGCTTCCTGAGGCAGGGACCCTGCGTGATCCTTGGGGTCTCCATGACACAGCGAGGGAGAGGCTGGTTACAGGTGAAGGAGACAGGGCTCCACAAATATAGCCCAGGCGATATTTACAGCCCAATTTTCACCAGGGCCCTTCCCTGTCAACGCACCCAGCCTCGTGGGGTTGCTGAGGACACGCCATCAAATGATGGCGAGAAGGTGGTAACCAACAATCATGGAGAAATTTCCTAAGAATGATATTTGGAGAGATCCTTCTGCTCCTTTTCGAATCAGGGAAATCAGTGCATTTCTGAACCTTTGTGATCCCAAAATAGATGACCGAAGGGGAGACTCTGAACTTGCATTTCAGAAGTCAAGAACAGCTGAGGTACTAAAGTCCTCTGGCGGGGGCGGGGGCGGGGGCGGGGGAGTGGTGTGCAAAACACGGCTGCAGAATCCTGGTGGCCCAACAAGAATGGCTCTTTACCTTTGCAGAGAGCTTTGAAGGGCAACAGACTCTTTCAGAACCTCATTTCAGTTCATCCTCCCAACAGCCTTCAGAGTCAGTGGACAGACAGGAAAGCTGAGGCCACATGGGACGGGGCTGCCCAAGTTCACCCGGCGAGCCAGCAGTGGAGCCGAGGCTTGACCCAGGTGGCCAGCTTGCCAGTCCCATGGCCCAGACACAACAGCCTGCTCTGACACGCTAGCTTTCGACATCTACGTGCTCTGAGTTTTCATTCTCAAACCCTCCGGCCCAGTCGCCCACTCAGCTTAATGCACCAACCTGCCAAAAACTCAGCCTCTGCTGGGCACTTCTGGGGCGGGCAGTCTCCATCACAAGATCAGCCACACCCCCCGACCACACATCTCAGGCCAACATACACTACCCTTCTCAGCCTGGCTTCATGTCACACTTATTTCAACACTGCCATTTTGCCTATTTTATGTAGCAGAACGAGGTTTTGCTGAGCTCTTTAAAAAAAGTCCCCGTCACCTTCCACTGCTGTCGAAAAGCCAGGACCAAGCTACCATTCTCCCTTGGAGGATATGCAGCCATTGTTCCCACTGATGGGTGACAGGAAGTTTCCACCTTCTCTCTCCCACTGCTCCCCCAAATTCCACTAACTCAGGGATGACACCACCAGCTGGTGCTAAAAAGAAAGGCTTCCAGGCAGACGCAAACAGTTCCTCATCATTGTCACCGTCATCACAACGGCCACACACTTAATAGGTGCCGATTGGTGTGCTAAGCACCTTGGGGTGATATCTCCTTTAACCCAAGAACTATTTGACAGATGAGGAAGCTGAGGTGACCAAAAGGTCGCTTGCCCAAGTCCTCACAACCAGGAAGCAGTGGCAGGACCCGATCTAACCACAGCGCTCCATAGCTGCCCTTTTGTGTCCATTCCATCAATGGCTATTACACAGATGGGAGAAGGGTACTTGCCACTCAAGGCCAGGGCACAATGGCCATTTGTCATCTAAAACAAATCTGTATTTTCTCCAAGCACCAGACACTTCAAGTTAGCACAGTTCTGAAAGAGTGCCCCAGTGGACACCCCGTGACTTGGCAATCACGCAGACAGTCCCTGACATCGTCCCCACCATGAGCTGGTCCCCACTCTTCTCTGACTCCATCGGCCACTCCTCCCCTCCTTCATGCTGCTTCAGCCCTACGGTCCTCATGCTGTTTCTTAAAATCATCAGGCATGTGACCTCAGGACCTTTGCACTTGCTGTCGAATGCTCTGCCTTCAGAGAGCAGTACGGCTTGTTCCCTCATTCCCTTCAGGTGTCTGATCAGATATCAGCTCATCAGACACATTCTCCAACCACCGTCTATAAAAATGTGCCTGTGCTCCCTGGCTCTTTCCATGGCCCTTTCTGCTCCCCCCCCGCCTCCGGCCATCCTACATATGACGTTTATTATTTGCTGGATGAAAGAATGAAACAAAACAGAGGCTGCTCACTCCTGGCTACCACCTCCTGCAGAGGGTAGCCTCCTGGGACCCTTTTCAAAGCTGCCTTCAATGCCCATTCCAACCAGCTTGAACCCTAAGAAGAAATATTCTGCGGGAAAGATCATACAGGATGATTTTCCCATGGAGGCACCAGGCAGCCCTGTCCCCTGGAAAAAAGGAGCGTGCTGGCAGGCGCAGGCGGAGCCTGGAAATCCTGAACACCTCAGGCCAGAGAGCAGCCAAGTCCAATTCCACCCACAGAGCTACAGTGGCCAGCGCAGTCAGTTTCAGTTTCAACTCACCTGCCTGGCTCCTGCTCCTCAGGTTTGCAATCCCACCCCATCCCTTTGCCCCCTGTCGGGCTGTTGGATTTCCTGCACCTTCCCATCCCTTTTAGCAGCTGACCCGGGGCTCGAAGCTGTCCCTGAGCGTGTAAGCACTGCTTTGGGGGAACTCAAGCTCATCCAACAGGTACGGGGGCAGGGGCTGTCCCTGGCGGTCCCACACCGACCTCCCATTTTGTAGGGGCAACAAGGAGTCATTTTCTCTCTGGAGGAAGGGAGCTCAATTTCAAAGGCACGTTTCTCAGACCTGGTAGCAGGGGTAGAGGAGGAAGCCCTCCCACCACTGGCCGAGATGGACCTGTGCAAGTGGTCGCGGCGGCGATGCTGAGGCGATGCTGAGGCGCCGGAGGCCGGAGGGGAAGGGGTAGAACGCAGGTACATCCCTTGGCTCCGGGAACGGACAGGATCCTTCCTCAGCCGAGGAGGAGCGGAGGATGCGGCCCGGGCCGGCGGGGGATGTCGTCAGGCTAGGGCTGGGGTCTGGGGGAGACCGGGGTCGACGAGGCGGAGCTTGGGGTCCCGGGGGCGGGAGCCCCGGGCGGAGAGGGGGTCGCGCTGCGGGGACCCTTGGCCTTTACCTTGCCCTATAGGGCTGCAGGCCGCCCAGTGCTGGCTCCGGGGCCCGGCCCCTCCCCCGATTCGGCTCCTACGGCTCGGAGCCTGCAGCCGCCGCCTCCGCTGTCAACAAACCGCGGGCGCGTCACTTCCGGGGCCGCCCCTTAGCAACAGCGGATCGGTGTCCCCGAAGGGTCCCGCGGCGAACGCGGGCAGTGGTGGCAGAAGGTTCCGGAGCCCTGCAGGGGCTCCTCTTCGGACCGGAGCCAGTTGCCGCAGAAGGAGGGAGCAGGTGGGGCACGCACCCGGGCGGTGAGCGCGTGCCTCTGTGGCTGTCGCGGGCCTGTGGGCGGCCGGCCCGTGTGACCCCTGCGTTTGGGCCACTCTGTGCTGCAGCTCACCAGATCCCAGGCAGGGCTTCAGGGCGGGACTGACTCCACCTTCCCCGTCAGCACCGACCTCTCTTGGAGCGCCAGCCCCCACACCCAGCGCCCTGTTGAACATCTCTGGTTCCACAGGTAACTCACACCCACGCGACCAAAGGCAGTCATCACCTTCCTCCCCAACGCCCTGCTACTTCCCCAGCTAGTTAATGAGCCACCAGGCAACTCGGTTGTCACGTGGGAAGTTGGTAGTGGGCCTTGGCCCCCGCGTTTTCCTCAGCTCCTGGTGCAGTCGCCAAGTGCTAAGGATCTCTCAAACCCAGTCCCTTCGTTGCTAACCCAGCAGGGCCGGGCTCTGTCCACCATCATTTCTTTTCTAGGGTTCCATAGCAGCCTCCTCATGGAGCTCCCTGCTCCTTCCTGTCATTCTCTCCACGGTCCCAGGGTGATTTTTCCAAAACTTAAATCTGACCTGAGCACTCCCCTGCTTGCAGCCCTCACTGTAGACGACAAGGATATTTGTCCCCTGCCTCCTGCTCCAGCCTCCTGTCCCCTCCCCTTACTTCCCCACTTCCACTCTCCAGTCCAGAGAGTTTAAAGCATTGTTTTGTTGTTTTTCTTTAGTGAACCTTTTCTCTCCCATAGGCTCAAACAGTATCTTCCCAAGTAAACACTTTTCTTACTCTGTGCATATCCAGAATACTCCTCCACCTTCTGGTCTCAGTTTAGATGTTACTTCCTCTAAGAATTCTATCTTGGCACAACCCTCATCCCAATTCTAATAACTAGCTTTGTGCATGTTTTCCCTTCTGCACAGTATATTTTAGCTTCTGGCTGTGTGCAACTATGTATCAATACAATTTTGAATTGTTTCAAAAGTCCGTGGAATTTATTTTTTAGATTATGTATTTATTTTTAGAGAGAGGGGAAGGGAGGGAGAAAGAGAGGGAGAGAAGCGTCAGTGCGCGGTTGCTTTTTACACACCCTACTGGAGACCTTGCCTGCAATCCAGGCACATGCCCTGACTGGGAATTGAACCAGCAACCTTCTGCTTTGCAGTCCAGTGCTCAATCCACTGAACCACACCAGCCAGGGTCGATTTTTAAACTACCAGAGATAGCCATGCTTGTAAAAAAAAAACTCAAACAATACAGAAATATAAAGCAGAAAAAATGAAAATCCCCATCAAAACCCAACCTAACCCCAATTTTATGCCCTTCCTCAGAGATGACCACTCTAACAACTTGGTGAGTATTTTCTTAGTCCTTTAAAAATATTCATGTATATGTAAGAACTAAAACTATAAAACTCTTAGGACAATACATAGGAGTAAGTCTTTGTGACTTTGGGTTAGGCAGTGTTCTCTTTTTTAATTTATTGATTTTAGAGAAAGAGGGGGGAGGAGAAAGAGAGAGAGAGAGAAGCATCGATTTATGTTGTTCCACATACTTATGCATTCATTGGTTAAGTCTTATATGTGTCCTGACTGGGGATTGAACCTGCAATCTTGTTATATGGGGATAATGCTCTAACCTTGCTGAGCCACTCAGCCAGCATGGCAATGGTTTCTTTGATATGACACCAAGCACAAGAGAAAAATAGAGGCAAATTGGATTTCATCAAAATGAAAACTTTTGAGTTTCAAAGGGCACCATTGAGAAGGTGAAAGGACAACCCACAGAATGGGAGGAGATATTTGCAAATCATATATCTGATAAAGAATGGTAATCCAGGATATATATAGCACTGAGTAATAAAAAGGCAAATAACCTAATGTAAAGGAGGCAAAAGAGCTGAGTAGGCGTTTCGCCAAAGATGATGTACAAATGGCCAAGGCGCACGTGAAAAGATACTCAGCATCATTAGTCATCAGGGAAATGCAAATGAAAACCACAATGAGATACACCTTCCTATGCTTAGGATGGCTATGATCAAAGCATAGGCCACAACAAGTATTGTCAAGGAAGTGGAGAGATGGGAACACTCCTACATTGCTTGTGGGAATATAAAATGGTGCGGCTGCTTTGGAAAGGTTACCAGAAGACCTAGAAATTCTACTCCTAGGTATATACCCAAGAGAAAATGTTTGTAACAGCATTGTTCATAATACTCAAGAAGGGAAATAACCCCGTGTTCATCAGCTGGTGAATGTGTATGGTATAGAACAGTATATTCATAAAGTGGAATGTTATTCAGCAATAAAAAGGAATGAAATTGATACTACAATATGGAAGGACCTTGAAAACTTATGATGAATGAAGGAAACCAGTCACAAAGACCATACACTGTATGATTCTATTCTTATGTTCATAAAAGGCAAATCTATAGAGACAGAAAGTAGGTTAGTGGTTGCCTGTGGTGGAAGGGGTGGAGAAAACGATGTGTACAGGGTTTTGGGGGGGTGATGAAAATGGTCAGAATTTGATGGTGATGGTGCCATGGTTGATGAGTGATAGTTGTACAACTGGGAATATTCTAAAAACCACTGATTGGCTCACTTTAAATATATGCTCTAAATGTATAGTATTGAATTATATCCCAATGAAACTGTTAAAGTGCATTTATAAACACGTGTGCACAGAAACTCATAATGCAAGATGGATTTAAAAATATAAATAGAATCACAATATACAAATTATTCTGTGACATTTCTACCATTTTTTGTGTTAGATCATATAGTCTGTTTAATTCTCCTGAAAATTGCACAATTTTCTCATTGGCGGAATTTGGTTGACCAAAAAAAAAAAAAAAAAAAAATTGGCCTTGGCAGGTGTGGCTCAGTGGATTGAGCACCTGCCTACAAACCAAAGGGTTGCCAGTTCGATTCCCAGTCAGGGTACTACCTTGAGTTATGGGCCAGGTCTGCCCCAGCTGGGGGCCTGCAAGAGGCAACCAATAGATGTTTCTCTCCCTTCCTCTCTCTCTAAAAAATAAATAAAATTTTTTAAAAAAGTGCTTGTGTGTGTGTGAAAAAATTATTAAATAAAAATGAGGCTTAAAAAATGTTCTGTGGAATCTATTAAAAAGCTTCTCAATCTAATGAGTTGCGGAGCAGATAAAGAGCTTCCCAGACAAGAAACAACTAAAGGAGTTAATCACCACCAAACCATTATTACATGAAATGTTAAAGGGACTTATTTAAGGAAAAGAAGAACAAAATGATGAATAATAAAATGGTAATAAACATATCTATCGCCGATTAAATCTAAAAAGCAAACTAAGCAAACAAGAACAGAGACAGAATCATGGATACAGAGAGCATTTTGATGGGTGCCAGATGGGTGGGGGGATGGGGGGATGGGCATGAAGGTGAGGGGATTAGGAAGTACAAATAGGTAGTTACAGAAGGTAGCGCTGGGGAAGTAAAGTACAGTACAGGAAATGGAGTAGCCGAAGAATTTATAGCACAACTCATGGACATGAACAGTGGTGTGGGGATTGATTGCCCAAGGAAGTGGGATGTGCTGGGTGGAGGTGGGCAAAGGGGGAAAATTGTGACAGCTGCAATAGCATGATCATTAAAATGTAATTTTAAAAAAGTTCCATGGCATCTACAAAAAAGTTTCTCAACTAATGAGTGAGTTTAGCAAGATCTCAGGATACGAGATCAATAAAAGCAATTTAAAATTAGTAAAGATTTATTATTATAAATTTTATTATAAAAAGAATGATTAGTAAAACAAGTTTTATTATTAAAATAAATTGTTATTATAAATGATAAAAGCAAATAAGCAATTTTTTTCTGTATTCCAGTAATAAACACTTGGCAAATGAAATGTAAAAAAAAAAAATACCATTTATGACACTATCAAAAAAATATAAGATACTGCCCTGGCTGGTGTGGCCCAGGGGATTGAGTGCCAGCCTGTGAACCAAAGGGCTTTTCAATTCTCAGTCAGGGCACATGCCTGGGTTGCAGACCAGGTCCCCAGTAGGGGGCCACTCCAGAGGCAACCACCCATTGATATTTCCCTCTCTTCCTTCCCTTCTCTAAAAATAAACATTTTTTTAAAAAAATGAGATACTTAGGGATATACACTGGAAAGTACAAAAATTTTTCTGAGAGAAATGAAAAACCTAAATGAATGGAGAACTATATTAAATCCGTGGATCAGATGGTTCAATAATGTTAAGCTAGCAATTACTTTCAAATCGATCTATAGATTCAGTACAGTCCCAACCAAAATCCCAGCAACTACTTTTTTTATCCTCACAGGAGGACATGCTTATAGAGGGGGAGGGAGGGAGCAATGGAAACATGGATGCAGGAGAGAAACAACTGGCTGCCTTCCATATACACCTTTCCTATATGCCCCAACTGGGAACCGAACCTACAACCCAGGCATGTGCCCGGACTGGGAATCAAACCTGTGACCCTTCCATGAGTGGGAGGTTGCTCCAACTGAATGAGCCACACCAGCCAGGGCCCCAGCAACTTTTCTTCTAGATACTGACAAGCTGATTCTAAAGTCCGTAGACAACGCAAAGGCCAAACCCACTTTGGAACAGAGGAACAGAGGGGATGGACTTACAGTACCTAACTTTAAGACTTATTTTAGAGCTCCAGGATTATCGAGCTACAGTATGGCGCTTCAGGGCTTTTGACAGAGCTACTGATACACTATTGTGAGGCCAAAAAGATAAACAAGGAGCTAATGAAATGCGCAGAGTCCAGAAACAGATCCTGCACATATATGATTCATTGATTTCTGCCAAAGGTGCAAAGGCAATTCGGTTGGAGAAAGGATAGTTTTCTTTTCAACAATGGTGCTGGGAACTTTGGATGTTCATATGGAAATGAACGAACTTTGATCCATATCTCACGTCATTTACAGAAATTAACTCAAAATTAATTGTAAACTTTAAAAAATGGATCACAGACCTAAATGTATAACCTAAAATTTAAAAAAGTATGGGAGAAAAACTTTGTGATATTGATTATGCAGAAGTTTGTTGGGCCCTGGCTGGTGTAGCTCAGTGGATTGAGCTCGGGCCTTCGAACCAGAGGATCGCGGTTCGATTCCCAGTCAGGGCACATGCCTGGGTTGCAGGCCAGTTCCCAGCGGGGGACACACGAGAGGCAACCGTACATTGATATTCTCTCCCTCTCTCCTACCCTTCCCCTCTAAAAGATAAATAAATAAGAAATCTTAATAAATAAATAAATAAATAATCTTAAAAAAAAAAAGAAGTTTGTTGGATATGACATAAAGGAATTGCAGACTTCATGAGAATTGAGAACTTCTACTCAAACACTGTTCAGAGAATATAAAGGCAAGCCACAGACTGGGAGAAAATATCTATGAATCACATATAATAAAAAGACTTGTACCACCTCATACCCATCATTGTGGCTATGACCATAAAAACAGAAAATAACAAGTGTTGACAAGGGTGTGGAAAAATTGGAACCCTTGTGTACCGTTGGTGAAAATGTAAATGGCTGTAGCCATTATGGAAAACAATATGGCAGTTTCCTTAAAAAGTTACGGCCCTGGCTGGTGTGGCTCGGTGGATTGAGCGCTGGCCTGTGAACTAAGGGGTCACGGGTTTGATTCCCAGTCAGGGCACATGCCTGGGTTGCGGGCCAGGTCCCAGTGGGGGCATGTGGGAGGCAGCCGTGCATTGATGTTTCTCTCCCTGTCTTTCTCCTTCCCTTCCCCTCTGTGTAAATTAATAAAATCTTTTTTAAAAATTACGAACAGGATTACTTAAGGTCCAGCAATTCACCTTCAGAAAATGGGGTCTCAAAGAGATATTTGTACCCATGTTCAGAGCACCATTATTAGCAATAACCAAGAATTGGAAGCACCTGTGTGTACGGATGGGTGACCGGCAACACAAAACATGAACTATCATTCAGCCTTGAAAAGGAAGGGAATTCTGACTCCTGCTACAACACGGATGAACTTGAGGACGTTATACGAAGTGAAATAAACCAGTCGCAAAAAGACAAATTCTGTTAATAAGTGGGATTCCACTTGTGTGAGGCATCTAGAGTAGTCAAATGCATAGAAACAGAAAGCAGAATGATGGTTCCCAGGGGCTGGAGGAGGGAGAATGTTGTTTAGGGGCACAGAGTTGCGGTTTTGCTAGACGAAAGGAGTTCTGGAGATTACGCTACAATGGAAAGGTACTTAAAGCTACTGAACTCTCCACCTAAAAATGATTAAGGTGGTAACTTTCAGATTATGTATATTTTACCACAATTAAAAATAAAAATACGTACTTCATATTTCACCTCTTAAAAATGGATCAGTAAACATTTCTGATGATAGGGTTTTTTTTAAAAAGTTAAATGTTCATTTTTTCTGGCTTAAGAGAAATATTTAACCATTATGGAAAATACAGAAAAAAAAAGTAAAGGAAAGAAACTCACTCAATAACCCACAACTCAGAGATAACCAAGATGAGTGATGTCATGTATTTACATACCTGCACATATGTTCATTCATCTCTAGCATCCATTTCATTCCACAATTTTTAAAAAAGACTTTGTTTATTCTTAGAAGAGAAGTGAGGGAGAAGGAGAGAAATATCAATGTGTGGCTGCCCACTGGGGACCTGGCCCGCAACCCAGGCATGTGCCCTGACTGGGAATCAAACCAGCGACCCTTTGGTTCACAGGCCTGTGCTCAATCCACTGAGCCACACCATCCAGGGCTGTTTCACTTTTTAAAAACCTTATTTAAGACTTCCAGTCAAGATGGAGGTGTAGGCACACATGGTCCTCCTCCTCACCACAACCACATCAAAATTACAGCTAAAATATAGAACAACCATCATCAGAACCATTGAAAATCAAGTTCAGTGAAAGTCTGACAACTATGGAATTGAAGAAACCACCTCCATGCAGACTGGTAGGAGGGGTGCAGATGTGAAATAGGCTGCTCCCTCACCCACATGTGGTGGATAAAAATTTGGGAAAGGTATCCCAGGAGCGAGGAGTCCTAGCCTCACACCAAGCCCCCCAGCCCAGGGTCCCAGTGCCAGGAAGATAAGTCCCCACAACCTCTGACTGTGAAAACTGCAGGGATGAGTTAGTGGGAGAAATTGCTGGAGCCCCGAGCAGTTCCTCTTAACCCACACATGGACTCACCTACTCAGACTCACTCCCTCTGGGCTTCTGTGCCAGGGAGGTAGCTTGAGGGGCACCAGCAGTATGTAGGGGGAAGCTGGGGTGTCTGGCATCATGGTGAGCAGAGGCCATTGTCCCTTTTCTGAGCCATCCCTCCACAGAGCCAGCTGACTAGCATTGTATCTACGATTTCATCAACCTGGCTAACACCAGTTGCCCAGCCTTAGAGATCCCCAGAGGCTCACTCCATCCAACTTAGGGTTCCACCCAGCTTCTTTTCCTCATGAATGGCTGATGTTGGCTAATGCTCCATGACTTCCTAAATCCTCTCAAACAAGCAGCAGCTGGCCTCAGTGAGCTCCAAGCCCAGAGATAGCGGCTTAGATTTGCAGCTTGGCTTCTTCTGGAAATCTCCAAGCCCAACACAAGTAACACCCATCTCAGATTGTTTTACAACTCAGGCAGGGTGGCTCTGGGCAAAATACAGATCGGGGCTGACTTTGGCCTGCACCACAGGGGAAACCCCAGGGCCAGTGCACCCTGTGGACAGCTACAGACCACGTTGGAACACCACCGCCCTTCCCCCGCACAGCTGATCCTCCAAGGAGGGTGGAGGTTGGGTTAGGGTGTACCTGAAGGATGCACCTCAGGTACTCAGCATGTGAGATATGGGAGGCTGTGCCACTGGATCCTACAGGACACCTACTACATTAAGACACACTACCAAGACACAGAATCAAAGCAGCTCTACCTAATACATAGAAATAAACACAGGGAGGCTGCCAAAATGAGGAGACAAAGAAACATTGCCCAAATGAAAGGACAGATCAAAACTCCAGAAAAAGAGCTAAATGAAATGGAGATAAGCAATCTATCAGATGCAGAGTTCAAAACACTGGTTATAAGGATACCGAAGGAACTTAGTGAGGACCTTAATAGCATAGAAAAAGTCCAGTCAGAAACAAAGCATACACTAATTGAAATAAAGAACAATTTACAGGGAAACAGTTGAGTGGATGAAGCTGAGAATCAAATCAAGATTTGGAGTGTGAGGAAGAAAAAAAAAAACCCAACTAATCAGAACAACAAGAAGAAAAGTGGATCCAAAAAGCGAGGATAAGGTAAGCAGCCTGTAGGACAACTTCAAGCACTCCAATGTTCACTTCATAGGAATGCCAGAAGGCGAAGAGAAAGAGCAAGAAATTGGAAATCTATATGAAAAAATAATGAAAGAGCCCTGGCTAGTGTGGTTCAGTGGATTGGGTGCCAGCCTGAGAACCAAAGGGTTGCCAGTTCGATTCCCAGTCTAGGGCATGTGCCTGGGTTGTGGGCTGAGTCCCTGGTGGGGGGCATGTGAGAGGCAGCCACACATTGATGTTTCTCTCCCTCTCTTTCTCCCTCTTTTCCCCTCTCTAGAAATGAATAAATAAAATATTTTTTTAAAGATTTTTTTAAATTTTTAGACAGAGAGAAAGGGAGGAAGGGGAGGGAAACATCAATGTGTGGTTGCCTCTTGCACGCCCCCTACTGGGGACCCGGCCCAGCACCCAGGCATGTGCCCTGACTGGGAATTGAACCAGTGACCTTTTGGTTCACAGGCCAGGACTCAATCCACGGAGCCACACCAGCCAGGGCTAAATAAAATCTTTACAAAAAGAAAAATAATGAAATAAAACTTCGCTAATTTGGTGAAGGAAATAGAAATGCAAGTCCAGGAAGCACAGAGAGTCCCCAACAAGGTGGATGCAAAGAGGCCCACCCCAACACACATCATAATTAAAATGCCAAAGGTTAAAGATAAAGATATGGGAGGGGGTGTGTGGGAGAATGGGTGAGAGGTGAGGGGATTAAGAAGTACAAATAGGTAGTCACAGAATAGCCATGAGGATGTAAAGTCCAGTGTAGGAAGGGAAGTAACTGAAGAACTTACATGCATGACCTGTGGACATGAACAAGGGTGGGGGGATTGCCTGAGGGAGTGGGGTGTGGGGTGTGGAGGGGAGCAAAGGAGGAGAAATCAGGACAACTGTAATAGTATAATCAATGAAATATAATTAAAAAATAAAAATATAAAAGGTGTGTAACCAGAAAATCTAAATTCTCAAAAGTCAATTTCAGTGAGAAAACAAGCAGTTCAATTAAGACCGGGAAATAGCTTTGCACAGATAACTTCCCCAAAGAAGATATGTAGATGGCCAGCACATGAAAAGGTGCTCAGCGTCACTAGCCTGTAAGGAAATGCATGCTAGAACGATAATAAGATACTCACTTATCAGGATGTCCAAAATTAAAAAGACTGACCATGCTGAGTGTTGGTGAGGCTATGGTACAGCAGAAACTCTCACACACTTTTTGTGTGGGTGTAAAATGATATGACCACTTTAGAATACGGTTTTGATGTATTAAAAAAAACCTTAAATTCATTCAGCTGTTCTACTCGGAGAGAAATAAAAGCATGTCTCCATATAAAGACTGCACAAATATTCGTAGCAACTTTACTGTAATAGCCCCAAATGGCCATTGGGGACTATCTGGGGCTATTACCCCAATGGCCATCAACAGGTGCAATGGATAGACAGCGCTGCATTTGGATAATGGAATCTACACAGCAACAAAAAGGAATGATGTGCTACAAGGGCGGATCTCAAAATAATTATGCTGAGTGAAGGGAGCCAGGTAAAAGCCAAGTACACAGTGTATGTTTCCCTTTATGTACAATTCGTGAAGATGCACACTAATCTGTAAGGGGGACCCCCCAAAAACCCAGAATTGTCTTCTGGTGGGTGGGCCCCTTGTAGTACAGGCTTCCCCTGATAGGTGAGTGTTCTAGGAACCCATCTGTATTAGTGTACCAGCTGGCGTTGTTGTGAGAGGCTGTGGTTAGCTTCAGTGAATTTTTTTTAAGACTTTCAACGCATTTGCCCATTTCATGATGGGTGATTTACCAGCGAACCTGCCCACACCAAGCTGACTGTTCAGCAGTTTTTGACCAAAAGAGGGCATGACCTCCATGTCCCACCCTCCCCGTTCACCCTATCTCACCCCAAGCAACTTTTTTTTGTTTCCCTGGATTAAAAAATTCATCAGAGGGAAACATTTTACTGGTGTGGAAGAGGTGAAAGAAACAATGGCAGAAGCACTAAAAGGCACCAAAATCGACAAGTTCAAAAACTGTTTTGAGCAGTGGAAAAAGTCTCGATAGGTGCATTGCATCAAATGGAGAGTACTTCGAAGGTGACTGAAGTTTAAGCATGTAAGAATAAATACACAATTTTTAATAAATTAATTCTGTTTTTTTAGGGTTCCCCTCATTTAGTGACAGAAAGCAGATCAGTGGTTATCTGGGGTGGGGGGAGCTTGTGGACAAAATTAATAAGAAGAGAGGAGATACAAAAGGGCAGAAGGAATGTTTTGGGGGCCCTGGGTGTGTTTGTTATTTTAATTGTGCTGATGGTTTCACAGGGGTGTGTGTGCGCATGTGTGTGTAAACTCATTGCAGGGTACACTTTAAATGTGAAGGTTATGGAGCATCAGTTATATCCCGAAGCTGTTAAAACTGTATTAAAATGAAACCACTGAGCCCTGGCTGATGTAGCTCATTGAACTGAGCGCTGGCCTGCAAACTGAAAGGTTGCCAGTTCGATTCCCAGTCAGGGCACATTGCTGGGTTGTGGGCCAGGTCCCCAGTTGGGGGTGTGTGAGAGGCAACCAGTTGATGTATCTCTCACAGTGATGTTTCTCTCCCTCTTTCTTCCTCCCTTACTCCCCAAAGTAAATAAATAAAATCTTTTTTTAAATATATTTTATTGATTATGCTATTACACAGTTGTCCCATTTCTCTCCCATCATTCCCCTCCACCCTGCACACCCTCTCCCACCCACATTCCCCCCTTTAGTTCATGTCCATGTGTCATAAGTTCTTTAGCTTCTACATTTCCCACACTATTCTTGCCCTCCCCCTGTCTATTTTCTGCCCACCGTCTATGCTATTTATTCTCTGTACCTTCCCCCCCTCTCCTCCTCCCACACCCCTGTTGCTAACCCTCCATATGATATCCATTTCTGTGGTTCTGTTCCTGTTCTAGCTGTTTGCTTAGTTTGCTTTTGTTTTAGGTATGGTTCTTAATAGCTGTGAGTTTGCTGTCTTTTCACTGTCATATTTTTATCTTCTTTTTCTTAGATAAGTCCCTTTAACATTTCATATAATAAGGGCTTGGTGATGATGAACTCCTTGAACTTGACCTTATCTGAGAAGCACTTTATCTTCCCTTCCATTCTAAATGACAGCTTTGCTGGATAGAGCAATTTTGGATGTAGGTCCCTGCCTTTCAAGATTTCAAATATTTCTTTCCAGCCCCTTCTTGCCTGGAAGGTCTCTTTTGAGAAATCAGCTGATGGTCTGATGGGAACTCCTTCGTAGGTGACTGTCCCCTTCTCCCTTGCTGCTTCTAGAATTCTCTGCTTCATTTGAATCTTGGCTAATGTAATTATGATGTGCCTTGGTGTGTTCCTCTTTGGGTCCAACTTCTTTGGGACTCTCTGAGCTTCCTGGACGTCCTGGTAGTCTATTTCCTTTGCCAGATTGGGGAAATTCTCCTTTATTATTTGTTCAAATAAGTTTTCCACTTGTTGCTCTTCTTCTTCCCCTTCTGGGACCCCTATAATTCGGATGTTGGGACGCTTAACGATGTCCCGGAGGTTCCTAAGCCTCTCCTCAGTTTTTTGAATTCTTGTTTCTTCCTCGTTTTCTATTTGGTTGTTAGTTTCTTCCTTCTGGTCCACTCCATTGACGTGAGTCCCAGTTTTCCTCCCATCTCTATTGGTTCCCCATGCGTCTTCCTTCATTTCATGTATTGTAGCCTGCATTTTTTCATCTAATTTATGAGCAAAATCAACCAATTCTGTGAGCATTCTGATGACCAGTGCTTTGAACTGTGCATGTGATAGGTTGGCTATCTCTTCACTGCTTAGAGGAATTGACTCTGGGGTTTTCATTTTTTCTCTGGTTTGAGCCATTTTTGGTGTTTTTTTTTTGTTTTTTTTGTTTTTTTTGTTTTGGTTTTAGTCTGGTCACGGCTATTACGTAGTGAGGGGTGGAGCCTCAGGCGCTCCCCAGTGCGGGGCAGCCCAGTCGCTGGGTTGTGACGCCATAGGTGGGGGCGGGGTCTGAGAGGGAACAATGGTGCCTGCTCTGCTCTCTCCTGGATTCAGTCCCCTCCGCCACCTCCCCTCTGCCTGGACCGTCCGCTCGCGCGAACGTGGGACCACCTGGTCAGCCAGCCGCCCTGTGCGGCCTCACTGGTTCTACACAGTTGCCCCCCTGTGCCCGGGGTCCGCCAGCTGCCACCTGTGGGCCCGGGGACCGCCAGCCACCGCCCATGCACCTGGGAACTGCCAGCCGCTGCTGCTTGTGCTCCTGGGTCCGCACCTCCACTTTCTCCTGCCTCGACTCCGCCCCTCTTACCGGTCTGGGTGAATGGTTGTTGGACTTCCGTACAGTTCAATTTTCTATCAGTTCTGGTTGTTTTCTTGTTTCTAAATATTTGTTGTCCTTAATTTTGGTTGTGAGAGGAGGCACAGTGTGTCCGCCTACGCCTCCATCTTGGCCGGAAGTCCATAAATAAAATCTTTAAAATAAAATAAAATAAAACCACTGAGGGAAACTGGGTGAAGAGCACAAGGGACTTCTGTACTACCTTTGAAACTTCCTGTGGACCCATAATATTTCAAAATAAAAAGTTTAAAAAGTAGAAAAAAAAGCAAAGATATACAAATTTAAAAAATGTATTAGTACTTGTCAAAAAAAGCTGTACCAGTTAAACTCTCTTTAAAATTATTTGAGAGAGGTCTGTCTCTCCACAAACTAGTGATGTTGGTGTAATAAATAAAAGTTACTTTACCCCCTTGGCCAGTGTGGCCCAGTTGCTTGGGTGTCACTCCGCAGTGAAGGTCCCTGGTTGGATTCACGGTCCGGTCAGGACACGTGCCCGGGCTGAGGTTTCGGCCCTGGTCGGGGTGCAGGCTCCCATGTTGATGTTTCTCTCCCTCCCTCTCATCCTCCCTTCCCCTCTCTCTAAAAACAAATTTAAAAACATTTTTACCAATCCAAGAGGTTGGTCAATTCGTACCCCTGGAGTATTAGTCCAATTGAATGTCACTCCAGGTTTCAGTGGGACATTTTTATTTCTTCTCTGTCTTGCCGCCTTCAGATGCTGACTGAGATGCTGCCTCCGAGCAGCTCCCCGGACCTCTCTGTTTAGGATCGCGGCACCCCCAGCACCTGCTGCTGCTTTGCTTTCCTCTGTATCACCATCTGGCACGCTGTGTAGTTTGCCGACGGATCTTATTTAACCTGTTTCCCCACGCTAAAATGTCAATGCTTTGAGGGCAGGGATTTTTGTCTGTTTTGTTCATTACTAAATTCCCAATACCTAGAACATGCTAGGGAGCACATCATGCTGCCGGCACATCACGGGCATTCAGTAACTTTCTTGAATGAATGTTAATTTTTTTAAGGGTATTTGCCTTTTCTTTTGATTTAAGAACGCTGTATGTTAGGGATATTTACCTTTTATCATAAGGATGTGCATATTTCCCCCTATTGATGTTTGTCTTTATCATCTAAAAATTTAATTTTTATGTATTTGTATGTCTTATCTTTCATCTCTTCTGGGCCTGTGTCTTCTCCAAGATTATGAACATTTTTCTGTATATGTTCCTTCTAGCCTCATAGATTTTTGCCTTATAGAGATTTAATTTATCTAGAATTAATTTTTGTCAGGTGTAATGTAGGAATAGAACTTTATTTTTTTCCAAATGATAGCTGACAGTTTGTATTTTTCCTAACATACCATTTGAATTTTTCCCTGTATTCCTTACCAACATTTTCGAGGATTGGACAGTATTCTTTTTTTCTGGGAAAAATTCCTTTTCCGTTGCGAGTTAAGTCAACATTTATGTGTTTCTTATAGTTAATATAAAGGAACTTAATCTTTGTATTGTGCGGAAGCATTTAGCACAGTACCTAGCACACAGCAGGAGTAGAAATTGTGGGATGAGTAGGGGGACAGAGATTGGTCTGCCTGTCCTGTGGGGCAGTGACGTCCCTGCTGGGCATGTATGTGAGCGCCGGAGGGGGTTTCAAGAAATTTAAAAAATAAGGACAAGTATGCACACAAGCACATCTGTGTAGATAAAATCTTGTATGGCTGCCAACTGTCTTTTCTTGGAAAGGATCCTGAAATCTTGGCTTTCCTTTTCTATATTGTAATAAATTCTTCTTTTTTAAAAATATATTTTATTGATTACGCTATTACAGTTGTCCCATTTCTCCCCCATCATTCCCCTCCACCCTGCACACCCCCTCCCACCCACATTCCCCCCTTTAGTTCATGTCCATGTGTCATAAGTTCTTTAGCTTCTACATTTCCCACACTCTTCTTGCCCTCCCCCTATTTTCTACCCACTGTCTATGCTACTTATTCTGTGTACCTTTTCCCCTATCTCCTCCTCCCACTCCCCTGTTGCTAACCTTCCATATGATCTCCATTTCTGTAGTTCTGTTCCTGTTCTAGATGTTTGCTTAGTTTGCTTTTGTTTTAGGTGTGGTTGTAACTATCTGTGAGTTTGCTGTCTTTTTACTGTCCTATTTTTTCTTCTTTGTCTTAGATAAGTCCCTTTAACATTTCATAGAATAAGGGCTTGGTGATGAGGAACTCCTTGAACTTGACCTTATCTGAGAAGCACTTTATCTGCCCTTCCATTCTAAATGACAGCTTTGCTGGATAGAGCAATTTTGGATGTAGGTCCCTGCCTTTCAAGATTTCAGATATTTCTTTCCAGCCAGTTCTTGTCTGTACAGTCTCTTTTGAGAAATCAGCTGACAGTCTGATGGGAACTCTTTTGTAGGTGACTGTCCCCTTATCCCTTGCTGCTTCTAGAATTCTCTCCTTCATTTGAATCTTGGCTAATGTAATTATGATGTGCCTTGGTGTGTTCCTCTTTGGGTCCAACTTCTTTGGGACTCTCTGAGCTTCCTGGACGTCCTGGTAGTCTATTTACTTTGCCATATTGGGGAAGTTCTCCTTTATTATTTGTTCAAATAAGTTTTCCACTTGTTGCTCTTCTTCTTCCCCTTCTGGGACCCCCATTCTTCAGATGTTGGGACGTTTAACGATGTCCTGGAGGTTCCTAAGCCTGTCCTCATTTTTTTGAATTCTTGTTTCTTCCTTGTTTTCTATTTGGTTGTTTGTTTCTTCCTTCTGGTCCACTCCATTGACGTGAGTCCCAGTTTTCCTCCCATCTCTATTGGTTCCCCATGCGTCTTCCTTCATTTCACGTATTGTAGCCTGCAATTTTTCATCTAATTTGTGAGCAAAATCCACCAATTCTGTGAGCATCCTGATGACCAGGGCTTTGAACTGTGCATCTGATAGGTTGGCTATCTCTTCACAGCTTAGAGGAATTAGCTCTGGAGCTTTCATTTGTTTTCCAGTTCCAGCCATTTTTGGTGGGTTTTTTTGTTTTGTTTTGGTTTTGGTCTGGTCGCAACTATTACGTATAAGGGGTGGAGCCTTAGGTGTTCCCCAGGGCAGGGTAGCCCAGTCGCTGGGTTGTGACGCCATAGGTGGGGGCGGGGTCTGAGAGGGAAAAATGGTGCCTTCTCCGTTCTCTCCTGGACTGCGGTCCCTTCCGCCGCTTCCCCTTTGCTTGGAGTGTCTGCGAGTGCAAATGTGGGACCACCTGGTCAGCCAGCTGCCTTGCATGGCCTCACTGGGTCTGCAGAGTTGCCCCCCTGTGCCCGGGGTCCGCCAGCTGCCGCCTGTGGGCCCAGGGACCGCCAATCGCCGCCTGTGTACCTGGGAACTGCCAGCCGCTGCTGCTTGCGTTCCCCGGTCCGCACCTCCACTTTTTCCTGCCACGACTCCGCCCCTCTTACCGGTCTGGATGAATGGTTGTTGGACTTCCGTACAGTTCAATTTTCTATCAATTTGGTTGTTTTCTTGTTTCTAAATCTTTGTTGTCCTTAATTTTGGTTGTGAGAGGAGGCACAGTGTGTCCACCTATGCCTCCATCTTGGCCGGAAGTCTGTAATAAATTCCTCTTAAAAAATATTTGGTTTTTAGAGAGAGAGAGAGGGAAAGAGAGGAAAACACCAGTTTGTTGTCCTACTCATGTATGCATTCCCTGGTTGCTTCTTGCATGTGCCCTCACCGGGATCCAACCTGCAACCTTGGCGGGTGGGGCTGACTCTCTAACCGAGCTACCCTGCCAGGGCTGTGTTGTAGTAAATTTCCTGTTTATAAAATCCAAAAGTAACGGAAAAACTGAATTGTAGTCCAGCTTTCCATCCAACGTTTATTGAACCACCATCCCTGCGACTACTGCTAAAGGGGTCCAAGATTTCGCAGTGAAAAAACCTGTATAGCTTAGCAGAGAAAGCACATTCCTGAAACCGTGACGCAATGGCTTGTTGCGGGTGAGGAACGTGCAAGGAAGAGGATAAGAGGACAGGTAGAGAGAAAGTGAAGCCCAGGGAAGCGTAGGGAAGAGCCAGCCCTCCCACACCATCTGCACCGTCGCCAGCGTGTTCTTAAGCTCCGTCACAGGCCCGGAGGGCTGGGTAGAGGCGGGATGGGGGCGTGGTCTTGGCCCCCCTCCCGCCCACCCTGCGGGCCCTCGGGAAAGGGGGTGGCACGTGAGCGGGGCGGGGCGGGGCGGAACGCGCACGCGGGCAGCTGCGTTTCCGGCCGGAGGCCTGTGCTGAGCTCCGCGCGTCCCTGGGGGGCGGTGGCGGAGGCGACCGAGGCGACAGGGGGATCCGGAAGTCAACACCATGTCGAGTCTGCACAAGAGCCGGTAAGGGGCCACTGGGCCAAGCCGGGTAGGCCACTCCTGGCCAGTCCGCCACTTGTGCCCTGCGGAGGGGGCGCGCAGCTTCGGCCAGGCACCAGCTGTCTCCGGGCAGCGGGGCTCGGGCTCCTACTTCTCATTGCCTGTGGGCCTGAGAGCTCGGACCGGAGGCACTTCTGCCTCCCTTCCCCCCAGTGTCACCCCCTTTCTGTTTGGACCTTACTTAGGACCCCTGGTTCCCCCTTCTCCCAGCGTCTTGCTGATTCAGGGCCTCAATGATCAGTTCCCCACGCCCCCCCATCCCCTCCTTGTCTCCCTTGTCAACCCTCTGACTGAGGATCCTCCTCTTTCCAAATGCTCGCCGTCCCCCTTGCTCGTTTTTTACTAGAAATTTTAGAAAACCGGGATTCTTCCGTCCGACCCCTCTCCCAGGCCAAATCCTGCCGCGTTGGCTAAATTTTGCTTAGTCTTCAGTTTTCTTCCAGGACTTGCTTTTAAAACCCTTTTGTCCTTGCCTGCAGGCAGGCCCAAGAGGTCTTCTGATGGTTATATTTTTGAGCCTGGAGAGCCGCGTGCAGGTTACACAGGTCCGTTGACTCCGGATCATGTTACTCCCGGTTCCTGGGGTTCATGGAGTTCAGATAGCGTGCCGTGGGCTGGGCCCGGCCAGCAGGAAGTGCCCAATAAATGCCAGCTCACTGAATAATAGAATGTGTCTGACTTCGCGGTGCTTGTTTGAGAACCTCTAGACAAGAATAGTTCTACGTTTCTGGGCTTGGAGGAAACACGATTTATACTTCATAACTCCCGGAAGCTGACTTCGATTAGTGCTTTGACTGACTTTGCCATCTTTATGTCCTGAAGGGAAGTGAGGAGCAGGTTGGAGATTGGTAGTGTAAGGGAGCTGTGGGTAGAGGAGTGGTTACTAAGCCTGCCGTCTTTCGGTTTGGGTGCATTTCATTTGCTGCCTCCTCCCGTCTTCTAGGATTGCAGATTTCCAGGATGTTCTGAAGGAGCCCACGATCGCCTTGGAAAAGCTTCGGGACCTCAGTTTTAGTGGTAAGAGGCAACTCTTCCTTTTCAGGGTTTTCCTAGAGCGGTGGTATGGCTAGGATGGAGGGGAATGCGCCCAAGGCCATACCTGCCCAGTTCTGGGGGCCAGCCTGCCTCTCCAGGCCTCTCCAGGTCCTGTGAGCTGAACGAACAGTGACTCTCCCGAGCTTGCAGGGTGTTCCCAGAGGAGCAGCAGCCACCCCTAGTGACCACAGTTAGCTCAGCTGTGGGCCTTAGGGTGCTTAATCGGCATCTGAATGATGCTGGCTGTTTCCTTGGAGCAACTGGAGAGGACTGAAGATAGCAGGGCGAGAGTGGGGGGAGACTTCCTGAGCTCTGGCCGGGTCTTACCTCATTCCAGCAGGCTTCCTGTGTTGTACAGTTTCGTGAGCTGCGGAGTAGTTCCTGGTTCTCTCCCTGGGTCAGGATCAAAGCCTACTCAGGCAACAATGAACTTTGGTTCATGGTGAGACTCCAGCCTTGAGACCCTGGCTTGAAGGAGCCGCACCGCAGCGGTATTTGACTTTTCCCTCGCTGGCGTGGCCAACCTTCCAGCAAGAGAGTTTGGCTCATCTTTAAAACCCCCAGGGTATTCTGTATAGCTTCTTGTCACTGCTCTGCCTTTGTAACTTTGTCCGAAAGGAATTCTTGAGTAGCTCCCCGCGCCCCCACGCAGATTCTGAAGTGGGGGCATTCCCTGCCGGTCATGGTACAACTGCTGCTTCTCAAGATGTCTCAGAAGTTTGTCTTCCTGTTCGGGGGTGACAGGCTCTTGGGATCTGGAGGGGTCCCGGCAGTGTGGGGAGTTGAAAATCTGCCAGGCCTCAGGGGAGGCCGTCTGCAGGGGGTGAAGAGCTTGGTCTCTAGAGTCAGGCAGGCCTGTATGAGTCCTTGGTTGCTCTTACTTTACAGATAAGTTTCTTTTCTTTTCCTTTCCCTTTCCTTTTTATTTATTTAGTTTTAGAGACAGGGAAGGGAGGGAGAAAGAGAGGGGGAGAAACATCAATGTGCGAGAGATACATTGATCGGTTGCCTCTCCCGTGCCCCCAGCTGGCTGGCCTGCAACCCAGGCATGTGCCCTGACTGGGAATCAAACCGGCGACCTTTAGGTTTGCAGACAGCACTCCATCCACTGAGCCACACCAGCCAGGGCAGATGAGTTTCTTTGCTGTAAGATGGGGACAATGATGCTGTTCTTCCCTACTTACTAGGGTTATAATGAGGATTCAGTATAGTTAGGTCCATAAACCACAATGCTCTTAGCACTTAGTTTATTTTCCACACATACTTATAGAATACCTTCTGTGTGCAATGCCCTGTGCTAGCTGCTGGGAATGTAGGACAAATGTGGTTCTTGTCTTTGTGGGACTTCCCTGGTAGTAGCGGTTAGGGATGTTAAATAAGTACACAAATTATGTTACACAATCCAAGTAGTGATGGATGCTGTAAAGAAGTCACAGAGTCACTGTTTATAATGGGCGACCTGACTGGGAAGAGATAGTGGTTGGTACAGGCTGCTCTGAGGAGGAAATGTCCAGGGGTGTTATCGTCCAAAGAGCATTCCAGACAGAGGGAGCAGGGGGGTCAGGGGTCATGGAGAGATACACACATAGGATTAGCATCTAGTCTAGTAGCCTTTGTGGCGGAAAAAATTCTTGAGGGAGTACTTCTTGCTCACTGTACTCCCTGACAACTGGCTCCCAGGTGGAGGGCTGGGGGGGATTCTGGGGCTCCGGCCTAAGGGTGTGACCTTTGCCTGCTGTGTCCACAGGCATCCCCTGTGAGGGCGGACTGCGGTGCCTCTGCTGGAAGGTGGGTGTGCCTGGGGTGGGGCTTCTGCTCTGCTGAAAGTCCCTGGATTCCTGCAAGGGTTGTCCCCACCCACCGCCCCTTCTTTCTGTTCTGTGCTTTTACTTATTTTGTCTGGGGAAACTTTCCTGGGAAGTCCTGGGTTTTCAGCCCCTCTCGGTTCCCCTCCAGGGTCCCTTTGGGGATGGAACACTTTGTAATGCAGGTGAAGCCCTTTGCTTCCTTGTCCAGACAGAGCAGTGGCAGTGCCACGTATGGGGACGGGAAAGGCTGTGCTTCATCCAAAGCTGTTAGCTGGCGTGGGAGTGGAGGCCCCGTGCCCTAGTCCCAGCCCCTTGGAGCACAAGTTCGTACTATCATCTGGAAGAGTCTGTGTGGGGAAGAGAAGAGGAAAGGCCTGCTTTGGGATAAAGGGGAGGGGGGTGGGGGAGGAGGGGTGGGGGCTTCCCTGGCCCATGACTCTGTTCCTAGGCTTCAGCCCATCCTGTCTTGTCTGGGCGTTACCGGGCGTTTTCCTTGGGGCCTGTCAGCCTCCGCCTACTGTCCAGGGCTGGTCTGGGCGAGTCCCCGGAGCTCTGCTTCTCTCCCTCTGTGCAGATTCTCTTGAACTACCTCCCCGTGGAGAGAGCCTCATGGACCTCCATCCTGGCCAAGCAGAGGTGAGACCCAGGGCGAGGGGGCTGACGGGAGGGTCTCTGCATCAGAACAGTTGGTGCCGAACCTGCCCTGCCCCCTGTTGGTGCTTCTCGCTTCCTGGCTCCCGGAGCGAGCCCTTCGCGAGTGAGCCCCCCTTCGCTTGTCTCCTGCAGGGAGCTGTATTCTCAGTTCCTGAGGGAAATGATTATCCAGCCTGGCATTGCCAAGGCCAACCTGGGAGTGTCCAGGGAGGATGTGACCTTTGAGGACCATGTGAGTAGGGGTCATCAGTGGGAACCGAGGCTACAGAGTGGGGAGGGGTGTAGGCTTTGGAGTGGGCAAGGCCCCCCACCTCAGAGGGTGGGTGCAGCTGGTCTTGATCCCATCCGGCCCTTCCAGGACCTCCTTTCTTCATTGGGTTGCTCAGCCCCTGAAGGCCGCTGTCCCTCCCTTTGCGCCGGGCTCAGCCAGGAGCATAGGCAATAGCTGGGGCTCGGGGCGTGCTGTGTGAGCAGCGTGGAGCCAGGCCCTCTGCACGCCTGGTCTCCTTTGACAGTTGAACAGAGTCAGATCAGGGCGGCGGTGAGGATAAACTGCCTTCCTGCGGCCTGGAGGGAGCCTCGATCGGCCCGCCAGCACTGAGCTTTGCCCTGTGTGCTTTGCAGTGCGGGAAGGGGATGTGCATCAGACCCAGGCCTGTGCCCCAAGGACTGCCCCTCATGACTCAAAGCATTGATGAGTTAGATTCAAGGAGGCTCCATGAGACGACATTCACTCATCCACTCATTCCGTCCACGAGCCCTTAGTGAGCACCTGCTCTACGTGATATCCCAGAGCCAGAGCAGCAGGCAGGCAGAGTTGAGCCCTGCCTGGCAGGGATGCACTCGGAGCAGAGAGCAGGGCGTGGTTTTTAGCGGTGGAGTTTGAGCAGGATTTGGGTGGCTGCAGGAGACTGAGGCCCCTTCTTGAAGGCTGTCTCCAGGCCGCAGCCGGGCCACTAATGGGATCGTCGGTGTGAGGCCATGGCTCAGGCCTGCAGATCGGTACCTGCCTCTGAGGCCCTCATGTGCCCAGGACAGCAGCTGGTTTTCTCCCCACAGCCGCTCAACCCCAACCCCGACAGCCGGTGGAACACGTACTTCAAGGACAACGAGGTGCTGCTGCAGATCGACAAAGATGTCCGGTACGCCAGGGCTGGGCGCGGGCCCAGGGCACTTCTGTGGCGTTTCCCAGTCCTGCCCAGGCCCCTGGGTAGGGGTGTGAGAAACCTGTTGGTGGGAGGTCTGGGTAGTCAGGTGCGGGCTCCAGTGGTGGGGGGCCTGCGCATGGGGCTGGCGAGCGCAGTGAGAGTGTGTGTGGGGGCGGGGGCCTGTGCGAGCCCGTCCCTGCCTCAGTGCCGGTTGTCCTGGGCATTTACGGGTTCATCTGATCATTCCTTCATCCGGTGGGTGTCGATCACCTGCTCTACGGCAGCCCCAGTGCTTGGCTCAGGGTTGAGCACTGAACACAGACACGGTCCCTCTCCCAGAGGAACCTAGAACCTTGGGGGGAAGATGGGAAGATAGGGTGACAGGCGTTCAGCAGGTTAGACCCTCTGTGGAGTGCGCATTTCCGGTAAACGCGCTGAAGGAAGAGTTCAGGGTGTTTCCAGGCATTCGGGGCGCTCCCCGTGTTCCTGGGGAGACCTGGGGGGCTGACCTCGGGGAAGAGGCAGGGAAAGGCCGTGGTGGATGGGATCCACCTGTGGGGGGCCCTGAGAGCCCGTGGAGCTTGTCATGTTCAAAACGCAGCGTGAGGGCAGTGTGGTTGACACCACCTTGGCGGAGACACGGGTTGGACCCTAGACTTGATTCCAAGGACATGGGGCAGTCATGCAAAGGTTTCAAGCACAGGAATGACAGGGTCAGATAAATGATGGTTTTTCGTTTTGTTTTGTTTTTTAATTGTGAGCTACAGTGCAGGCATGAGTGTGCTTTCCAACCTGGTGCGGAACCGAGGAAAGGGTGGCTGTGCTGTCCTGTTGGGTTGCTGAGTGGCTGTGAGTGGATCCTCCCGCGGGCCGGGAAGGAGCCGGGAGGAAGGCCTTGGCTGCAGCGGGGCCGAGTGCTTTGGGCTTTGCCTCTGGAGCCCGCCCTCCTGCGTGCGGTCCCACCTGCCCCGGTTGTCAGCTGTGTTTCCAGCCACTGCCCGCTCTGGGTGCTGCTCCTTGGCTGGTGCTCACTGGGCCCAGGTCAATCTTCAGGGGGCCCCCGGTGGGGCCCCAGTCCAGCCAGGATGCAGAAGGGGGCTCTCACCTCCAAGCCCCTGCTCTGGGGCAGCCTCTGTTCACAAGGGGTTTCAATGGTCCTGTTTAAATCAAGAGCCGTGTCTGGAACCCAGTTCTGGAGAAACAGGTTCTGTCTTGCACTGGTGGTGATGGTAGCGCAGTGCTCTGTGTTTCCAGGGGGCGGGTTTGCAGGATCCAGGGGGTGTGTAAGCAGTCTGGGAAAGGTGCGTGTGCTGCAGTGCGTATATTTAAACACTTGGTCATGCTGTCGAGATGATCCTCAACTGCTTTTTTGGTTTTTTTTTAGAGAAAGAAAGAGAAAGAGACGAAGGGGGAGAGGCAGACATTAATTTTTTTTTTTACTTATCCATCTGTTTGTTGGTTGCTTCTTGTATGGGCCCTGACTGGGGATTGAACCTGCAACCTTGGTGTGTCGGGACAACGCTCTAACCAACTGAGCTACCTGGCCAGGGCTCAATTTTTTTCTTCTCGCTTATTCTTGGACACTTACTTCCTGTGTCAGCTGTGTAATGTTCTACTGTACAATGTGTCACTTAACCAAATCTCTTTTACTATTTTAAACATACTACAGTTAACGCTCTTGTGCATATGAGATATTTTTGATGTGGAAAGATGTTTGTGGTTTAATGGAGTGGGATCGTAATATCATAAGGACATATATGTACAAGATATATATATGTATATGTATGTGTATGCATGCATATATGTGTACTTATATATATATACATGCACCCATGTATCTGCAAATACACATAAGATGGGTATATATATTATGACTGTATTGTCTCTTAAAGACTATATTGTTTTTAAATACAGTGTTATTATTATTTTTTTTAAGATTTTATATTTAGCGAGAGGGGAAGGGAGGGTGGAAGAGGGAGAGGAACATCGATGTGAGAGAGGACCCAGCCTGCAACCCAGGCGTGTGCCCTGACAGGGAATTGAACCGGCAGCCTTTCGGTTCACAGGTCAGTGCCCAATCCCCTGAGCCACACCAGCCAGAGTCATGATGTTAGTGTTTTAAAATGGCCTTTGGGATGCTGGAGCATCTAAAGCCTCCACCCTGAGTCATGGCGTCCTCTCCTGTCCTCTCTCTCAGGAGGTTGTGCCCGGACATCTCCTTCTTCCAGAGGGCCACTGAGTACCCGTGCCTCCTCATCCTGGACCCCCAGAATGAGTTTGAGACCCTTCGCAAGCGGGTGGAGCAGACGACGCTGAAATCCCAGACAGTGGCCCGGAACCGGAGCGGGGTCACAAATGTGAGAGGCACCCTGGGGCCCCAGGGACTCCTCATGACAATCTTTCCCTTGGCCACCGTCCACCGGGCCCACGACCATCTGTGCTGATGGTGACTCAAGGCAACTTCAATTCTGCCCGGGCTCTGTGGGAAAGTCGGGGATCCGGGCCGAGGCTGGGTGTGAGGGTTGCTGGGGGAGGGCCCTGTTGTGCAGGGAAGGGGCTGCGCGGCTGCTACTGCTGCTGCGGGGCTGGGGGTGGATCTTTCCAAAGTAAGGGCAGGTGTGATGGGGGCGACGGTGGGTGGGGAGCTGACCTGGCCTGGCTATCAGGGAAGACTTCCCTGAGGAAGTGACATTTAAGCTGAGGCGCGAAGAGCTAGGAGGGCAGACCACTCTAGGTGTGGAGGAAGGCATGTGTGGAGGTCCTCAGGCAGGGGAGAGCGTGGTGTGTTCACAGGCTGGAGGGTCCAGTGTGGCTAGAGGCAGAGGGGAGGGGGAGGGCTGCTGGAAGACGCCAGCGGTGGGTGGTGGTGAGGCCACTGGGGGCCCTTGCAGCCTTCTCAGCAGGGCGGTGATGTGATTCAGGCATGCTCTTGTAAAAGACCACTGTTGGTGCTGTGAGGGGTATTGATGGGAAGGGGCAGGGATAGAAGTGGGGCAGGTGGGGCGGGGGTAGATCTTAAGAGTCTTAGGAGGTCGAATGGATAGGGCTTGCGCTGGCCAGGTCATACTGAGTGTTTGAATCCCAGTCTTCCACAGGTTCCTGTAACTGTAGCCAAACAAGTGTATGATCTTACCACTTAACTCATGCCTACTGCTTTGGTACCTGGAGCTCTGACTTCCTGAAAACTTCCTGCTGTCCTCCAGCAATGGCACAGTCCTTCTCCGTAACCTGCAAGGAGCTAGAGACAGATACGTGGGATGACCCCTCAAGGCTCTGTGTCTGTAGGAGAGCAGCCACTTCCCGCTTCGCGGGAGGTGGGCAGTTACAGCTGGTCCCAGAGCCCCACGTGCTTCCGAGGGAGCAGGGCGTGCGGGGCGGTGCAGCATGCAGAAGGCCGAACAACGGCGGGGCCTGCCGTGCGGGTGACCCTCTCACTCGGCCGCTGATGCCCTGGCTGCCGGACCTGGCTTCTGTCCTTCGTTGCACTCAAGTCATTGGAGACCGAGAGCTGAGCTCTTGCCCATTTTAGGTTTGGACCTTGTCCTGGGGGCAGAGCACCTGACCAGAAGCTTCATGGCTAGACTTCTGGACCCGTGGTGGGGCGATTTGAGTTAAAGCTGACCATCCGTTTGATTCTGGGCAGGTAACACCGGGCTTACCTTCGTAGGCCTCCGTTGGCTCTTCTGTAAACGAGGCGTAGCCATTTCTGCCCTGCCTGCCCTTAGATTTGCCAAGAAGGTGAAATGAGGTCGTGAGGTCGTGGCTGCGCAGACTGTTGGAAAGCCGTGAGGCAGCGGGCGCTCTCTGAGGCCTGGACCTCAGGTTCCGGAGTCCGCTAGTCTGGGATCAAATCCCAGCGCTGCCACTTAATGCGAGACCTGATGAGTGGCCTAACTTTTCTGAGCCTCGGTTTCCTCATCTTGAAAGCGATGTTGAGAGAATATTCTGGGTTGTTAGAGCATCACACGGGGGCATGCTTGTAGAGGGGTGTGTTTGTCTGTGCCCAGTATGTGCGAGTGTGTGCATGCACGTGTGTGTGTAATAGGAAAGGGGATCGAAGGGCCCCAGGGCCCTGCGTGTCCAGGGCAGTTTCCCACACTGTCCCTGCCCGGGCTTGCCTGGGGCTCACTCAAACAGGGCACCCCCGGCACCCCCATCTTTACAAGGTTCCCGAGGGTCCTGCTGTGCAGACGGTGGTGGGAACCTGTGTTCTGTTGCACAAGTTAGTTCTGAGCAGGGATTATCTCTTTATCTTCCAGCTTTTTCATATGAAAACTTTGAAACATTCGGAAAAGTTGAGAGTAGAGAGTACAGTGCACAACCATATACTTTCCACTTAAATTTAAGTTCTTAACCTTTTGCCCTATTTGTTTGTGTATTACAGAGAGTGGGTTGCAGGTGTCCTGACCCTTCACCCCCGAGTAGTTCCGCAGGCCTCTCCTGAGAATAAGGACATTCTCTTCCTTACCACCAACACCTCTAGGAAATTGACAATAATTGCATAATACCTGACATCCAATCCATGATTGCGTGTCCTCAGTCGTGCTAAGAATATGTTTTTTAAAAGATTTTATTCACTTTTAGAGAGAGGGGAAGGGAGGGGGAAAGAGAGGGAGAGAAACATCAACGTGTGAGAGAGACATCGATCGGTTGCTGGTTGCCTCTGGTGCACCCCAACTGGGGACCTGGCCCACAACCCAGGCATGTGCCCTGACTGGGAATCGAACCGGTGACCTTTCGGTTTGCAGGCTGGCACTCAATCCATGGAGCCACACCAGCTAGGGTGCTTGCGCCAAGAATATTTTTGATTTTTTACTTCCAAACCAGGCCCAGGCCAGGTTTATGTGTTGCGTTGGGTTGTTGGGTTTCTCTAGCCTCCGTGTAGAGCAGGCCTCCCCTCGCCTGCGGCCCCCATAGCGTTGCACTTTTCGAAGACGCTTAGCCCATTGTCTGTTTCTGCCGTATTTAAATTTTGTTGACCCAATTGAAGTACAGCGTAACTTACGTGCAGTGAAACGTATAGATCTTAGGTACACACTAGATGAACTTTTTCTTATGTGTATACCTGGTGCATGCCAACCAGAACAAGACACAGAAGGCTTCTGTCATCTAGAAAGCGCCCCGCCCAGTCAGTGCCCCTCTCCGCAGAGGGAAGCACTGTTCTTCCTTTTATCGCGTGAATTAGGTGTTTGTCCAGCTGTTGCGTAGCGTGTCCCACGTCCTGGGTTCGATGTGGCCTGTTTCCTCCTGGGGTGTCAGCCACGGGCCTCTGCACTCTGAATTTCCCGTAAGCTGGAAGTTAGGTGGAGGCTTCGTGGTGGATGTGGCTGGTGGGAACACACTGGTCGTGATGCCGCCCCTCGTCTTCACCGCCCTCCGTCCTCCCCCAGATGAGCTCCCCGCACAAGACCTTGGCGCCCGCATCCCCGAATGAGTACCAGGTGCTGCCCAACGGCTGCGAGGCCCACTGGGAGGTGGTGGAGCGGATCCTGTTCATCTACGCCAAGCTCAACCCAGGCATCGCTTACGTGCAGGGCATGAACGAGATCGTGGGGCCCCTCTACTACACCTTTGCCACCGACCCCAACAACGAGTGGAAAGGTAAAAGAGCCCTTGGCTGCCCACATGTCTTGTCGCTGGCCCCCTAGAGAAGTGGGCCCAGGGAAGCCAGGCTGTGCAGCTCCCATCCCGTCTCTGGGCCTCCATTTTCCCTCTGCCAGATGAGGGCGTTGGCCTCGACCCGCCCTGAGACCCAGTCCGGCTCAGACTTTCTAGAGTGTTGGACGTGTACTGAGCGCTTGATGTTTTAACTGAACTTCTGATGGAGGAGATGAGGTGTATATACAGGAGGCCGAATGGGAGACCGAATTTAAATAACGATTTGAAAAATGTCATCAGAGAGCATGCAGTGAATTGATAAGGAGTGTACAGCGCTGCCAGAAGGTGTGAGAAGAAGGGAGCGATGTCCTTAGTCTGGGGGTGGGGAGAGGTCAAGGGCAGAGAAGGTATGGAGCCCGCCCATGGCGGGCGGTGATGGGGTAGGACTCCGAGCTAAAGGGAGGATCTCACAGGTGAGATGTAGAGGGGGGCCTCCCGGCTGCCCTCACCCTGCCCGTCTCGTCCAGAGCACGCCGAGGCAGACACCTTCTTTTGCTTCACCAACCTCATGGCTGAGATTCGGGACAACTTCATCAAGAGCCTGGACGACTCGCAGTGCGGCATCACCTACAAGATGGAAAAGGTGTACTCCACCTTGAAGGATAAGGATGTGGAACTCTACCTGAAACTGGTGAGGACCCCCAGGACCACAGGGCCGGGGCAGACAGATGGAGAGGGGCAGAGGACGGCAGACTTGCTGAGCATCCCAGGTCCAGGGTGAGCTCTGGCTTGAGCCTGGGATGGAAGGTGGCTGCCGCTGCTTGGGGAGCGCCGCCCCGCTGCTGAGAGACCGGGCGCCGGCGCTGGGAGTCCCGGCGGCGGAGGGGAGCGGATGTGGTGCCTGGCGGCCGGGCAGTTACCACGAGGTCGTCTTGGGTTCAGCCTGTTTGTCCTCTGAGAAAAGAGTAAACTTCACTTTTAAAAGTTAAGAATAACTTTTTAAAAATTGATTTTAGGGAGAGGGAGAAACATTGATTTGTCCTACCCATGCATTCATGGGTTGATTCTTCTCTGTGCCCTGACTGGATCGCACCCGCAACCTTGGCGTACGGGGCAGTGCTCTTACCAACTGACAACGGCCAGGGCTAAGTTAAGAATAATTTTTGAAAACTATCGTAGTGGTATTCCATGTTTATTTCAGAAAACAGTGTGCCTGGCGCTCAGCCCCGGCCCACCGCGTCCTCGGTGAGGTCCCGGGCCCCACTGTTGCTCCGAATCCCCACCCACAGACCGCACGGTGTCGCAGGGTGTCCAGCCTGCAAGGATTTGGCACCGACCCTGCGCCTCTCTCTCCGCAGCAAGAGCAGAACATCAAGCCCCAGTTCTTCGCCTTCCGCTGGCTGACGCTGCTGCTGTCCCAGGAGTTCTTGCTGCCTGACGTCATCCGTATCTGGGACTCCCTCTTCGCTGATGACAACCGCTTCGACTTCCTCCTCCTCGTCTGCTGCGCCATGCTCATGTGAGTGTGGCCTGGGGCAGGCAGCCTCTGGGGTCCTTGGCGAGTGTCGAACCGAACTTGCGGGGGGCGGGGGGCCGTGCAGCTGAGGAAGGGGCCTGGCTGGGCTTGCACTCAGGGCAGCCCAGCGTCCCAGCACCTCGCTGCTTGTTTTCCTCAGACTGATCCGGGAGCAGCTGCTGGAAGGGGACTTCACTGTAAACATGCGGCTCCTCCAGGTAATGGGGTTCGGAGCGGCAAGCTCAGTCTGGGTCAGAAGGTGGACACTTACCCAGCAGCCACCCCGAGCCCGCTGCTGTGACAGGCTGGGGCAGGAGCAGTGGAGTGTAGTAGGGTTTAAGAGTCTAGTCCCCTAAGGCAGATCTGGGTTTGGATGGATTTGAATCCCAGCTTTGCATCCCGGCTTTGCCACTGACCTTGAGTGTGGTGTGGCTGTGAGCGAAGGGCTTGGCCTCTCTGAACCTAGTGTTGTACCCAAGTTAACCGCACTGGGACACGGCAGCGCCCAGTAGGTGGCGGTGCTCCTTGGGAGTCACGCTGAGACCTGGAGCGGCAGAGTGCAGGGCTGATGGTGGAGAACAAGGGCTCCAGGGTCAGACAGCACCAGCTCACACCCTCGTTCTGCTGTGCTGGCCATGGGACCTGAGCCAAGTGACAAGCTCTCTAGGCCCCAGTTTTCTCACCCACACCTGGCCTGGGGTCGGTTTTCAATAGCTTCTCAGAGTAGATCTGTAAAACAGGCATAATCACAATAGCCTCGTCATTGAGCTGCTCAGGCGCCCCAGGGAGCCAGTGTACGGTCCTTAGCCCCGTGCCCGATGAGGCAGCGTGGGCCTGGTCCTAAGGAAGGGCTCTGAGACCGTGTGGGTGGCGCGGGTTGGGTTGGTTATGTTCATGCTATGCGCGGGGGTTAGGGCAGAATGGGGGTGCTGATAACCTGTGGTCCAGCCTGGCGACAGGTCCCAGTGGGAAGGGCAGAAGCGTGGCAGAGGTGGCACAGGGTGGGCTGACTTCAGAGGCATCTTGTTGGCCTTTCCCGTGCCCAGGATTATCCCATCACAGATGTCTGCCAGATCCTACAGAAAGCCAAGGAACTCCAGGACTCCAAGTAGGCCGACAGCAAGAGGCCCAGGTTTGGGAGAGAAGGTCCCTGTGCCCTGGCTTCTGGGACACGAAGGAGCCTGTGGGATCCCCCTTACTCCAAGGGAAAGCCACAGGACTGGCCCACCCCAGGCCTCCCCACCTGGCTGTGTCCCCCGAGGCCACTCCCACCGGGGACACCCTGTGCCATGCCCCTTCCTGCCTACCAAGCCCTGGCTCTCTCTCCGCTCTTAAACCCTGGGACCCTTTTCCCAGGCTGCTGAGCAAAGCTGGAGCTCCCGAAGTAGTTGCCTGGAGCCGGGGCAGACTGGGGGCACTGGGGGCTGCCATAGGTCCCTCCCAGCCTCTGCTCTGTGGCTCCTTCTCTTGCTCTGGCCTTGGGGGGAGGTGCTCAGCCAGTGAGCCGGAAACCACTTCTGGGAGTTGGTACTTAGGGTTCGCCATGGGGAAAGTGACAGTGTGAGGGAGCTAAGGAGCTGCCAGGCCCAGGTCACACCCTCTGTCCCTCTCACTGAGAGTGTGTGTGTGTGTGTGTGTGTGTGTGTGTGTGTGTGCGTGCGCACGCGCATCTCTTCATCCTCCAGGGGTCTGTGTGTGTGTGTGTCAGTGTGGGTGCGAGGGAGGCGAGGGCGTCTTTGAATCCCTCTAGGTCTCTGCTCTGCCCCCGTTCTGCATCCCTCCCTCACTTCTTCCGCCACCTCCTTCACAGAGGCTCTGTGAGTTTGGGTCTGTTCCTCTCCTTGCTCTCCCTCTGCCCTTCTCTGTTGGGGTGCCTTATCCCCAGCCTCTTCCCCTCACTCCTCCCTTCCGTGTCTGTGAAACCCAGAGACAGAATGAGGAGTTGGGCTCAGCAAAGCCCCTGGAAGTCAACTGTGGCCTTTGTGCCCTGTTCCCAGCCCAGCCCCAGGCTCGCAGGCCCTTGAGACTGGGAGGGAGTCTGCAGGGCCTTGCTGGAGGGCCCTGGCCCTGCTCCCCCAGACAGAAATCCGGGAAACCAAAACCTGAGAAATGGTGGCCCGCGAAGCTTTGAGCCTCTTACCCACCTTTCTGCCCAGGAGGGAGGAGGGAGGAGGGAGGAGGGCTGACCTTCCTGAGATTTCCCCAAAGGAACAGGACACCCAGGGGATCCTGTACCAGGGGTTGGAGTCCAAGTGCTTCAGCAGAGCAGTCATTCTCATGGCTTCCAGGGCCCATCCCAGGGAGGGTGAGTCCCTGAAGGACAAGTGGGACCAAAGGGAGCTTCGCCAGGCCAGGCAGAACTGAGCTCAGAGGCCCTGGATCCCGTCAGGGCCGAGGCAGCCGTACGGCTCCCCAAACAGGCCGAAGGAGGTGCTGGCCCTTCTCTGGTCACCTGCTTGGGCTGTTCGCAGGATTCGGGGCAGGTGCAAGTAGAGTAGTCGCTGTTGGTTCCTCCCACTGCTGGGCAGTGCGGGGGAGCTGCTTATTCTGATCAAGTCCCCGCCCTTCCTTTGTAAGGAGGCAGGGAGTTTGGGTCTGGAAGGCTGAGTAATGTAGCAAGGGTCTTCATCCTCTCCTCAGACCGGCTGGCAGGTGCCCGCTTGCCCCTGAAGCCTTCCTGAGTCGGCAGCCAGGACTTCTGCTGCCCGTAGGGGCCAGGCTATGGGCCAGGCTGAACAGCCTCCCCCAGACGGCTCCTCTACCAGGCTGTCCCTTGGATGCTGCTGGGACTTCTCTGCACTTGCCTTTTTGCCACCTCCTCTCATAACAGTTTTTGGGAGACTTTGCTATTTATTCAGACTCCAGGTTATTTATTGCGGATTGTCAAGTGCTTGGTTTGGGGATGAGGGTGGGGGCTGGGAAGGTCAAAAGGATTTGGAAGCATGGGGC
Organism: Glossophaga mutica; assembly: GCA_039655065.1. Classification (NCBI taxonomy): domain Eukaryota; kingdom Metazoa; phylum Chordata; class Mammalia; order Chiroptera; family Phyllostomidae; genus Glossophaga; species Glossophaga mutica. The sequence continues at coordinate 213,793,720 of CM077305.1, forward strand.
TTCCTGACTCTCTGAGGTCAGACTCGGCATTCTCTCCCCCTGCCTCTGGAACCTTCCTGGTTCTCCAGCACATCCTGGCTGGGAGTGCTCTGAGCTCTGTACTGGAACTGAGTGTAAGGGAGGCTCGGAGACCCTGCCTGGGGCAGGGACACACTGCTTCCCACCAGTGCGGCCCACCTTCCCAGAACTTGTCGGCTGGTTGTTCAGTTCCAGTTTTGACTTCTTCAGTTTGAGGCTTGGGCCACAACCTGGGACCCAGCAGACACTGCCCAGGACACCTGATGCATTCCCTCTTGCCTGTCCCCTTGCCTTCCCTTCTGGGGCCATACTACTTGAATCACTGCATCTAATTTGTCTCAGTGGCAGGCCTGAGACCAGTGCCCTCTCCTTGACTTTGGGTCAAGAGCACAGGGACCGTGTCCGGGTTTGGCTGAGGAAAGGACCTGCCCTTGGCAATTCCCCCTCCCCAAACTCTCAGGAGGTTCCAGAAGGCCAGAGCGCCCAAGCTTCCTGCTTGGGAAGCCGCTGCCCCCAGGAATTTGAACCCTTTCAGATTGGGCTGTATGAGCTCAGCAGTTCTCGCTCCCGAGGGTCAGAATGTTCGTCTGCCTTTGTTTTTGTTTTTGTTTTGTTTTTTAAATCAGTTTTGTTTCTCAAGTCAATGCTGTTGATGACAAGTTGTCTTTAATAAATAATGTGTTCTCTACAATGGGCATTGGTGCTGTGATGGGCTGAAACCTTTGAGACCTCAGACCGGGAAAACAGGTTTGAGCAGGGATGGAGTCAGGGGGCTCTCAGTGTTGTCCGAGAAAAGGCCAGGGTGTTCTCGGTGGGAGAATGTGACTCTCCTCCTTCCGCCATGCAGTTTGCAGCTGGGGAGAGGAGGGAGTGCGGACCTGGGAGAAAGGTGTTACATCAAGGTTTCCTGGCAGGTTATTTTTTAGATTGGAAAACTGAAAATTCAAAGATGTGTAAATAAAGCAAGCCATTCATACTCCACAAACCAGAGAAAGTCACTGGTAATATGTTAAGTCTTTGCAGATGTGGTTTTCATTACATAATTTTTTTCAAACGAATGGTTTCATTAATGCGGTAATTTTTTTAAGGCATTGTAGGGTTTTTTTTAAATCTCAAATACCTGAGGTCAGGTCTGCTATTCAAATGAAGTTACAGCTGGACAATTTATGAACCTTAAAGATAGTATCTCTCCATTTTAGGGTCCGCTGTGGACGGTGCAGTCCTTGCCCGGAATCCCTGGAAATGTGTAATTGTCTTCTTGATACACAGTTTTGAGTATTGTCACACCCCTCGAAGTAGGTGGGGAGCAAGTTGCTGTATGACTTTAAAAATGTATAGGATATATACTATTCTATCTAATATGCTGACTGTTGGAAACCAGTCTATTAAAGATTTTATTTATTTATAGAGGGGAAGGGAGGGAAAAAGAGAGGGAGAGAAACATCGATGTGCTAGAGATACATGGATGGGTTGCCTCACATGCCCCCAACCCGGGGTCTGGCCCACCACCCGGGCATGTGCCCTGGGAATCGAACCAGCAACCTTTCAGTCGGTAGGCTGTCACTCAATCCACTGAGCCACACCAGCCCGGGCTCTATTTCTGAGTACTTATTATATACTGTGAGGGTTTCTGTTTGAAATACTTGCATTCCCGATTTTTTCCTCCAGCTCAGTCCTCTGAGTGGGTTTGAAGGTAAACCTTTCTAAGGCTTGTCATGTGCACTGCGGAACGGAACGGTACCAGTTTCTGTTCCAACCAGCAGGATCTGCCGCCTGCATCCTCGTTCTCACTCTGGGTGTTAGGCAAGTCCTGGCCAATCTTCTGGAACTTTTGGCTTATTGTGTAATGGTTAGGGAGGATAGTCTCCGGTGTCTTGGCCTTGTTCTGCCAACGAGGAGCTCCTTCGTTAGGCTCTTGAGGATTAAATGAAGTACTAATGGAAGCGCTTGACCACAGACGCTCAGAGCTTAAAGTGGAAGCTCTCTACGCAGGCGCAGTAAGGAGCCAGACGGCGGAGACCCGAAAGGCGGGGCGGGGTGGAGCTAGGTCTGGCAGCGGCCAATCACAAACCAAAACGCTAGTGCTACGCCCCTCAGGTCCGCATCTTAAAGGACAAAGAAAGGGCGTCCATTTCCGACTGGTCCAGGTCCCCCTTCGTTAGAGGCCTAATCCCTTCCGAGCCTTTGTGAGTGGAAGGGTTTTACGTTGTACCCGCCCGTCCTTCCATCCAGCACCTACTACCGTGGTGGGCCCAGCAGGCCGGCGGGCCCCTTTAAGAGCTTCGCGGGTCAGACCTTGCAGCATTCCCTCCGCGCCCCGGGTCGCCTTCCATTTGCGTGGATGTCGCGCTCCCGAGCTATGCAGGCTCTGCGGGCTGGCCTGACCCTGGCGCTGGGCGCGGGGCTGGGCGCAGCTGCCGAGGGCTGGCGGCGACGGCGAGCAGATGCGCGGCCGGCCCCGGGGCTGCTGGGCCGGCTGCCCGTTCTGCCTGTCGCGGCGGCAGCCGAGGTGCCCGCCGTGACTGCCGTACCTGGGGCCTTGGCGAGCGGTGGCCCGGGCGAGCTGGCTAAGTACGGTCTGCCCGGGCTGGCGCAGCTCAAGAGCCGCGAGTCGTATGTGCTGTGCTACGACCCGCGCACTCGCGGCGCGCTCTGGGTGGTGGAACAGCTGCGGCCCGAGCGGCTTCGCGGCGATGGCGACCGCCGCTCGTGCGACTTCCGCGAGGACGAGTCGGTGCACGTGTACCACCGCGCCACAAACGCTGACTACCGCGGCAGCGGCTTCGACCGTGGCCACTTGGCCGCCGCCGCCAACCACCGCTGGAGCCAGAAAGCCATGGACGACACCTTCTACCTGAGCAACGTTGCGCCCCAGGTAGCGCCCCCGTTGGGCGGCGGAAGGCGAGGCCAGCCCCTCGCCTCTTGGAGCCTCGGTTTGCTCCTCTGCAGAATGGGGAGGCTGCCCAGTGCGCGAGCTGGTCAGGTGCTTACCGATCACACCTGGTGCCGCCTTGGGCTGGAGGAATGGAGCTCTGGGTCCCCGCTGTGCAGTCAGACCCTGAGGGCCCCTGGGCTACATTTCCTCGTCTGTGAAATGGGGATATTAATGTTATTCACGTACTTTTTACGGTAGACCCGATGCATGTAATACTACTGAGTGCACTTCCTGGCCCATGACAAGCATTCGATAAATTAGGTATAATGAGAGAACTGATGTTCAGAGAGGCAAAGGGACTGGTCCAGTGTCACACGTTCAGGGAGACTCCTGCAGTCTGCCTAGAGGACCCTTTCAGCCATTGTCCTACCCCACCTGCCTTCCAGGGGTGTATGGAGATACCTGCTGGCAGTCAGCTGTTAGTAGCAAGCCGCCCTACTTCTGGTCCTGATCCCACAAGGCCCTGGCACCCACTGGATGAAGACTGATGGGGGCCCGCCCAGGGTGAACCCCATGGGGTCTGAGCCTCTGACCTGACTTCTGCTCTCCCAGCAGTACAGTCAGTCCCCTACCAGTTTGACTAGACATTGTACCAAGGACTGGGGCATTGAAATGTGGAATTGGCAGCAAACTCATCATGGTCTCAGCTGGGCTCAGCATGTGGTTAAAGGGGCAAAGGGCAGATTGGGACAGCTGGCTTTCCTCAGTGTGGCTCTTTAGGGCTAAGAAAGGGCTTTCAGATCGGGGATGCTAGTCCTTCCATTCTGTGTGGTGAGCGCTGGGGGGTGGTTGGTGGCTGGCACCCTCTTGAGCCCCACCCTTATAGCCAGTGACCTAAAGGAATGATGACTTTCATTCCTTGAGCCAGTTTCTACTGCATGCTTGTCTCCCCAACCCTGCTGGAAATCTCCAGTTTTGGAGCCCTGGGTAGCCCCTCTGACAGAGAGGCAAAGGTCCCAGCCAGTATCTCTGAGCCCCCTGTCTCCTACCAGGTGCCACACCTTAACCAGAATGCCTGGAACAACCTGGAGAAGTACAGCCGGAGCTTGACCCGCACGTACCAAAATGTCTACGTCTGCACAGGGCCGCTCTTCCTGCCCAGGTAAGGTTAGAACTGGGCACACCAGTTTCCCACTGATGCCATCCACGCTTGTCCCAGGCTCTGGGTCAGCACCACCAGGTGTAGTCATCTGGCTTCTTAACCCTGTCCACTTCCTGCCTCAGACTCCTGAGTTCACGTCTGCAGCCAGAGGCCTTCAGGGCACCCATCTAAACCACTCTCCTCTGCCCACGGGCACCAGGCCCTGCGCCTGCCCTGGTTCCTCTCTCCTACGTCGCCTCCTAACCCTAACCCACCCACCCCTGTCCGGCCCAAACAGAAGCCCTTTTATCAGGCTTCCCCCCCATCTCCTCTGGAGCAACCCTTCTGCACCCTGTTCCTGACCCCGAGACTTCACTATGAGGCACCAGGACAGAGCATCCTCTGGGCACACTCGGTGACTTTTCTGGCCCACCGAGGACTGGATGAGTGATGATAGTTGTGATGCTCTGGAGTCCACAGGCTGGGAGGGATCCGGCCCTGCCACCTAATCTCTGGGGGCCGTGGGCAAATGACCTCCACATCCCCCATGAGATGGGGAGAGTACCTGTTACCTACCTTGTGGTTGTTTAGCGACGAAGTAGGATGGTGAATGTCACCATAATAAGGGCTCAGCATGGGCTGGCTGAGACACTGGTAAACTTTAATGAGCAAGTGCCTCCTAAGGCTTGCTTTAGTGGAGTACACCCTGCTGAGGGTTAGCCCGCAAGTTACCCCACAGGGCAGTGTCCTGGGCACCTGCTCTTCACCTGGCCCCTGTGCTGGTGCTGGAAATCCAGCTGTCACAGATTGACGCCCCTGGTGCTGACCCTCCACAGGGAGAGACAGCAGTCATCAGGTGTCCGCACGGATCAATGTGGATATTCAGAAAGCAGGAGTCTTTGAGCAGCATTTATTGTCACCAGCACTCGCTCTGCTTGAGCCGATGTTGGGCATGAGGACCACAGGGTCAGAGGGAGTGCGTCTTGCAGGAAGCTCCCAGTCTGCTGGGGCAGCCAAGGAGGGCATAGAAGCTTCATGAGGGGCTGTTCCTACGGACTGACACAAGTTGGGGGTCAGGTCAAGGAATGCTTCCTGGAGGTGGCAGCCTTGGGAGCCCTGAAAGGCCAAGTGTGCCTGGATTTGCCTGCAGGACAGAGGCTGACGGGAAATCCTACGTGAAGTACCAGGTGATTGGCAAGAACCACGTGGCAGTGCCCACCCACTTCTTCAAGGTGTTGATCCTGGAGGCAGCAGGCGGGCACATAGAACTCCGCTCCTATGTGATGCCCAACGCGCCTGTGGACGAGGCTGTCCCGCTGGAGCGCTTCCTGGTGCCCATCGAGAGCATCGAGCGGGCCTCGGGGCTGCTCTTTGTGCCGAATATCCTGGCGCGGGCTGGCAGTCTGAAGGCCATCACTGGGGGCAGCAGGTGAGGGCAGCAGCCCAGCCAGACTGAGGGGGTTGGGCTGGGTCACATTAAAGGTGGCTATTTTTGGAGAAAGTCTTGCCTGTTTCTGTCCCAGGCGACCCTCAGGAACCCTTGGCTTCCCCACTGCTTCTTCCCAGTCTTGTGCCTCACAGAGCCTTCAGCTGTGCTGGGCACCTGCCTGGGTGAGGCCTGGTTGCAGGGCAGCCAGGGAGATGAGGATGGCTTCCTGGAAGAAAAGGACAGCAGTGGGCTGAGGCCTCTCTTCCGTGTCTGACTGCCCAGGACCACGCCCCTTGGGGCCTGCTTCCTTCAGCAGGGCCCTGAGGTCAAGGACAGGCCCAGTGTCACCCTGCTGATCTACCACTGCCTGGCAGAATGCCCTACCATGGAAAGACCTCACCTCCCTGCTCCTCAGTCTCCCCCTCCGTGAAATGGGGATGATCATAGTAGTATCCACCTCCTGCCGTCAGGGTCAGGGTCAGCGATAGGAAGTTCTCAGTACTTGGTATAGGTGTTGGAAGGGTGGGAGCTGGGGTTTCTGCTGGGAGGGTGTAGCTAGCAGGCTTGCAGCACCTGACCCCAGGACAGCCCCTGGGGACAAGTAGACTGAGGCAGGCCACCTGTTTAGTCACCGTACTTTGAGACTGGTCCCCAGCACAGATTCCACAGGCACCGTGATCTGTGCTCAGAAGTAGGGCCACAGGTTCTGTGGGTGCACAGGGCTGTGGCTCAGCTAGCTGCCTCCTGCCCCCCATGGGGAGGCTGCCCTGTCCACCACGGTCACACTCGGGAAAGTGGAACACTGACCATGCAGTGAAGGAAGTGGGGGTCCACAGCAGGGGTGGGGGAGTCTCCTGGGTCATCCAGCTTGGGAACAGCTGGACGGGCACCAGCACCCAGAAATCTTGACTCCCCGTTCACCTGTCCCCTGTCCCCACCACAAACAAGTCTGCGGTGGGACAGGCTAAGGCTGAAGGGACCATCTCCAGGGACGGCTGGTTTCGGGCAGCCTTGGGCAGGGTAGGGCACAGGGAGAGTCACAGCCCCCCCCGGACAGACCCCAGGGTCCTGGCTGGTGGCTGAACCTTGAGAACGGCCTGGGGCTGGAGGCGGGGGGCGGCAGCCTGGCTCACCTCTGTGCGGATGGTGCGGCTGCCCTGGCCGGGGCAGGTGTTCAAATACAGATCGAAGAGGACACTGGGCTCAGCCACCTCCAGGTTGGGATCAGCATCCACTCCAGCCTCTAGCCCCTGGAGGCCCCCGAACACCACGAGAGCGTGCCTGGCACCCATAGTGGGGGAACCCATAGTGGGGGAACCGCTGGCTGGTCATCCAGGCCCTACTGAGAGCAGCCCTCCTCACACAGTGGGGGCCAGTCTCCAGTTCTGCCCCCCACCAGACTGGCCCTCCACTCCATTCCTCCTCCCCTGGCCCCTGCCCCAGGTTGCACCCACCTGAAGCTGGGAAGCTGGGCAGAGGCCACATCCGAGCCTCGCTCTGATGTCCCGATAGTCAGGTCATACCCATCCTGGAAGGGGGCCTCAGCAAACACCGCACCTGGGGGTGAAGCCAGCTCGGTAGGGGTCCTGCTTTCCACAAGCCCCACCTGCTTGGCTGTGCATGCGTATACCGCGTGGGGTGGGGTGTGGAGCAGAAGCAGGCTCAGGAAGGGAGCCCCCAGGCCCTCCTCTGTTCCTGGAGAGGCAGGCACTGATCAGGGAGAGGTCACACCTGTGCTAGACTGGGGACACCAAGCAGAGGATGGGCAGGTAGGAAGGAGCTTCGAGAACATCCTTAGTACCTGATGTACCTGGCCCTTTGCCCCCATTTCCAACGCCACATCAGATGTCACTAATCGATCATGATACAGTACTTTCCCTCGGAAGTCTTTAAGGGCATCCAGGCCGAGCACTCAAGGAGACCACAGCCCGGAGCAGGAAAGGCAGCTTGCCCAAGGACGCAGAGCAAGCTGGCAGCACAAGGGCTCTGGTCTGACTTTCGGGTCCAGCAAGGCTCTCTGCGGCCTGCCACGCAGAAGGAAGGGGGTTCAGAGGAGGAAGCTCTGTCCTTACTAAGGCAGGAGGCCAGTCGAACTGTGTAGCCCCAGTAGAGACCGGCTTTGGTGCGAGGGTCCTGAGACGACACGACTTTCCCACGGTAGGTCTTGCTTTCTGGAGGGGGAGCAGAGAGGCTGTGAAGATGGGGTGAGGGGACAAGGAGGCGGAAGGAGGTGGCTCTGAGCCCTCAGATACCTGGGAGCTGCTTCTGGGTCAGATGCACAGTCACGCGAAGTCCAGGTTCCAAGTTCTTGTCAATCTGCACCTCCTAGGGAGAAGCCAGAAGTGGGTGCCATTCCCCAGAGGGCCAGCAGAGGTCACTACTCTCCCACCGTGGGGGAATCTGTGGCTGGCAAGGGATTTAAGGGATCCAGGAAGGTCAACCTTTGCCACCACACCTGGGCCAGACCTGCTCACAAGAGAACATTCCTGCAAAGTGACTGTCACAAGACACGGGCCAAAAATGAACACTCTGGGCCTAGCAGAGTTGGAAGTAAATGTCCTGGGTAGACAAAATCCAGTTTTCTACATTTTGGTGGCTGAGCCACTTGCTAGCCATAGGGGGTGGAGTGGATCTCAGCCTCTTTGAGCCTCCGTTTCCTCACCTGTCAAACAAAAACATGCCATGCACAGCTATGGTTACGCTGCCCAGCGATGTCTGTGCCAATTCTGAACCCAGGATAGGGCGCGCCCCTTCTCCTCCGTAGGGTTCTTACGCTTTCCTCCCCGTCCTGGTCTGCATTTAACCAGTTGTTTCTGGTCTGTTCTTTTGAGGGGAGGGACCCCACATATTTACACTCTCCACCTCTGACTCTAAGACTCGAGAGCAAACAGGCAGCACTGGGGCAGCCCCAGAGTGACTCTGAACTTGCGTTTGCAGGGTTTTGTTTTGCATTGATCTGCATCTGAATTTTCCATTGATCTGCTTTTTTTAAAAACAACAACAACAACAACAAAGGTAAATTCGCTCCTGGCTTTATCTACCGAGGCCCGATTTAAGCACTTCTCTGGCCCAGATGAGCATCAGTGGGGCACTGGTGGGCAGAGATGCCTGGGTCCCAGGCCCCCCATCCTACACCCTGCCTGCCCCCCATTGCCGGGCTGCACCTGGGAGTGTGGTTTGACCCCCACTCTGATTCCCACCTTCTTCATGCCACAGTTCACGAAGGAGCCGCGGCCTGGCCGGGTGGGCCGGTCCACCACGATGCCCTCTCGGAACTCAGACTCCTCATCCTGGCGCACGTGGTGTGGGCTGTCCAAGGGGTTCAGCAGCCCTGTGGCGGGGTGGGGCCAGGAGTCTGGGTGGTGCAAAAGCACATGGGGGTACAGCAGGGAACCCTGGCTCAAGGTCCAGCTCTGCCACAGGCCTGCTGTGCCGGGGGTCTGTTTTCCCCACCGTACAGCAATTTCTCAGGGTCTGGGGATGATCCATGGGAAACAGGGGTCAGACCCCGCCAAGCCTTACCTGCAAACTGTAGATCCTGGTGCTTGGGAAAGAATGCCTTTCTTAGGTACCTAGGAAAGGACACGGATCTCAGGAAGTTTCCAGGGTGGCTACCTCCCCGCCCTCATGCTCAGGAAGTCGCCCTTCACCCCCTTACTGTGGACACTCCAGGTACTGCAGAATCCGGGCCAGCTGCACGCATGCCTGCCCCTTCTTGCCGACTCCCCTGAATTCCCCTTCCACAGTCCTGGAGAGAGAAAGATGAGGCTCAGGGGCCTACTGTGTTCCCTTCGGAGAGCTCATCCACCCAATCTGACCTCTGGGTGGGCCCTGCTTTGCAACTCCACCCATCAGGGTTACCACGGGGACATTTCAGGCAGGGTTCTCAGCCCACGCAAGCCCAAGCCAATGCCGGTGGCATCCCCTTCTCCCTGAGCCCCAGCACCCTGCAGGCTGGCCCCTCACTTGGCGTCTTGGCCCTCTTCATCAAACACCACAATCTCATCCACACGGAAGATGGCACAGGCTCTGGCAATCTGGCCAGCCAGGTAGGTGCGAAGCTCAGGCGACTGCGCGTTGTCAAGAATGGAGCCAGGCAAGGCCACGCTCAGAGTGTAGGGCCGTCCTGGGCAAGGGAGGGGTGTTCCTGGTCAGTCTGAGCAGCCAGTCCCATGCTCTCCCCTCCTTCCTCTGTCCCCAAGGCTCAGGGTTAGGGAATCTTCCTACTGGGAGGCATGCTGAATTTACCAAAATAGATCCAACTCCCCTCTCCGGGCCTCAATATCCCCAAGAGGAAAACGGACTCAGTGTTCCGTACGGCTCCCGTGAACAGGGCAGACCACTGGGCAAGACCGGGGAGTGGGTAGAGGCACTGGCCTCCGTTTCCATCCTGCCTCCACCCTTTACTGTCTCAGTTCTCCCGCTGTCCAGATGGGGATAATAATGACAGCTATTATCTATTATTAGTGTCTTTTCCACGGGCACACTTACCCAATAACCCTAGGAAACTACAATCACCAAGAGCTGGGGAACCTGCAGCCCAGAGGCCAAATACGTGGCCCAAGGTCACACCACAGGCAGAACAGCTGAGATGTGGACTCAGGCCATCTGGCCCGAGGGACAACCACACCCCCTCTCTGAGTCGTCCAAAGGGAGCCACATGAGATAACGCCCATAAGGGGCTTCCCCGATCTCTGAAACCTCGACATGCCCAGTTGCTGTCCCCACGGTCACCATCATTACTGGTAACCACTGGGCATACAGGGTATGACAGGGCCGCCTGACACTCCAGCGCTGCAGGTCTGGCTGGAGGAAAAGCTAGTTCGTTAGGGTAGATCCACATGCACGAATCCAGGACACAATGTGAGGTGGAAAAAACCAAGTCCAGAAGCACCTGGATAAAGTGGTCTCGCTTTTTAAAAACTGTGTCTCTGCATCTATCTACATGTATTTAAGTGCACACATATAACCTAGCATCTGGAGAAACTTTCACCGCAGTGTTCGCTGGCTTTTTCCTTTACAGAAACTCTTTATAGTTTTCTGTATTGTTTGGGTGTTTTTGTTTTAAGCACGGATAATTTAATGAGAAAAAAAGAGCACTCAAAGTAATTAAATGAAAAATGCAATCCAAACACAGAAAGTGCTCGATAAAAAAATTAACTATCATTACGATGATGAGGTTGCGGAGGCATAAAGTTATATGTGATCCTTACCCTCCGCAGGCTTGAACCCACCTGAGTAGGAGGTTAGGGCTCAGTTTTCTGGGCCTCAGTTTTTCCATCTAGACAAGATGTCTAGACCCACTGGCCTCTAAGGTTCCTTCCAGTTACAGCATTCTCTGCCCCCCTGCCCAGGACCCCGTCTGCTCACCCCGGTCCTCCCTCTGCGAAGCTGCCTCCTCCTCCTCCTGCTGGCGCTTTGCTTCCTCCTCCTGCACCCGCTGCCGCTCCAGTTTTTTCGTCAGCTTAAGATCCTTCCACTTCTTCTTCTCCTCTTTCTCTGGATAAGAAAACATCCCAAGTGGTGGAGATGAGAGGGTCTTGGAGCGGTCCAGGAGACAATGCCCTCTCAGTGGGGTCAGGGTTCCCACTCAAGTCAGGCCAGCCTGGTAGCCTTCCGGGGGGGCTTCTGAGCTCTTCCTTCCATCCTGGTGCTGTGGGACGCACAGGGGGCATAGCTGGTGGCTTTCCCCAAAGTTTAATTGTGCGCTGCTGCGGTGGCCTGGGGTGGCCTGGGGAAGGGTGAACAGAGACACTCCCCGTCACCCCCAGCCCCTTACTTACTCTGTTGCTTCCATTTTCGCCACTCGACCCTTTGGCCGTGTTCGCCCTAGAGGAACAGGAAGAGGTACAGGAGTGAGGCTGAATGGTCACATTGGAGAGGCGGCCCCACTTGCTGCTGGGGATCCACACACAATGCTGCCCCAAGAGAGCATCAGGAGGGCAGGGACTTGCTGCACCCCAGTGCCTGGGACCAGGCCTGGCACCTACTAAGCACTCAATAAATTGCTGAATGAGTTCCCCCTGGAGAGAAGAGGAAACTGAAGCTCAGGTAGTAGTTAGAAGAGATATGCCACCAAAATGCTCGGGATTGCGAGGAGGGTTCCCACCTGCTGAATCCAGGTCCCCCACAAGGGGTTTGGGCAATGGGTCACCTGACGGCGTCCCGGCTCTGACTCAGGCCCCGGCTCCCACCTCCGGTTCTCACCCGGGCAGAGGCGCACGCAGCCACACACATGCTACACCTTAGGACTTCCGGCCTCGTTTCAGCGACAAGCAGGGAGCGGGTGGCACATCCCGGCCCAGACACGGGCCCCCACGCGGCTGGTCCTCAGGCCGCCGCCCCCTGTTCCGCCCCAGGAGTCCTACGTCCAGCCACCTACCGGGCCGCAGGGCCGCTTCCTCCCGCGCTCCGCCATGTCCGCCACACGCTTTCAGCCACGCCCTGCCAATCAGACTCACCCCTTCCGGCCACACCTCCCCCGAGTCGTCCAATTGGAGAGGCAATGGCGCGAGGGGGTGTGCCCTAGGCTCCGTGAGACAGCCCGGGGGAGCCGGCGGCGTCTCGTCCCGCAAGTTGGGAAGCGCGCGTGTGAAGGTCGGAGGTGCTCACCGCCCGCCGTCGTCCAGGTAGGCAGCGGTTCGTGTGCTGTCCTGGACCCTTGGACCACGCGAGTCGCCCTCCGGCGCTCCGGTAGAGCGCGACACTGAAACCTCAGCTTAGTTTTATACGTGGGGACTCTTTGGCCTAGAACTTGAGTGTGATTCAAAGCTGGAAATGACCTGGGAGATAATTTAATCCAGTTCTTTCATAGGTTCGTTCATTTACTCTTTTAAAAAATATATTTCATTTATTTTTAGAGAAGGGGAGGGAGGGAAAGAGGGAGAGAAACATCAGTGTGTGGTTGCCTCTTGCACACCCCTTACTGGAGACCTGGCCCACGACCCAGGCATGTACATGCCCTGACTGGGAATCAAACCGGCGACCCTTTGGTTCACAGGCCAGCGCTCCGTCCGCTGAGCCACACCAGCCAGGGCCATTTACTCTCTTTTGATTAATAGACTTTACTTTTTAGAAATTTCGTTTTACTGACAGTTGAGCATGTAGTACAGACAGTTCCCATTTACCTTTATCCCCTAGTTAACATCTTGCCTTAGCGGGTGCATTTGTTATAGTTAATGAGCAAATATGGATGCATCGTTATTAGGTCCACTGTTCACATTAGGGTTCACTTTGTGTTGTGCATTCTGTGGGTTTTGACAAACGCGTAATGTCGTGCACCTGCCATTACAGTACCGCACAGAATGGTTTCACTGCCTGGAAACCCTCTGTGCGCCACCTACCCCCTCCTAAGCTCCTGGCAAACACCCATCTTTTTTACTGTCTCCATAGTTCTGCCTTTTCCATGTCACATAGTTGGAATCAGACGGTGTGCAGCCTTCTCGGACTTCCTTCTTTCATTAAGCAAATATGTATTTAAGCTTCCACCACGTCTCAAGATTGGGTAGCAAATTTCTTTTTATTGCTAAGTGCTATTCTGTTGTATGGACATGCCACAGTTTGCTTATCCATTCCCTGGTTGAAGGATATTTGGTTGCTTTCAGTTCCGGGTAATTACGAATCGAGACACTGTGAACATCATGCGCAGGCAACGTGGATGTTCAGCTCGTTTGGGTTAAACAGGTAGAAGCCTGACTGCTGGATCCTACAGCAAGATCAGTTTAACTGTGTAAGAAACTTCCAAATTGTGTTCCAAAATGTCTGTAGCATTCTGCATTCCTGACAGCAATGAATGAGGTACACTTTCTTTCTTCAATTAATAAATTTGAGTCGCTATTCATTCGATCAGACAATATTTATTTTGAGGCAAGAACTCCCTGTGCCCTCCACCAGGGACACCATGGTAAGGAAAGTAGGCACTGACCTGGAGCAGATACTGATCTCCCTAGGGGAGGAGAGATTCATTCCTAAGTCGATTCATGCGTCACCGTTGCAGGGGTTGTGCTATTTCACCGTTCGCCCCGAAGAGAAGATCTAGGGAGGATCTACCATCTCAGGCTGGCCGAGGTTACTCAGTCTGAGATTCTGAACCTCTGCAGAGTCACAGACTTGAGCTCTGGGCAGATTTTAGATTATTCTTCAAGTTCCGTGTTCACTGTGGACTGGATTGGATTCTTTTTAAAGTTCCCTGATTTTTTTTTTCCGGGGAACATGTCTGGTTGCAACCCACTGAACTGGTGTTTAATTTTTCTACCATATTTTGCCTTGGAGTTAGTGAGAACGAAAACTGTTTTTTCCTGAGCCTTGCACTTGCGGACTGCAGTTAGACCACGTGATGTAAACTTTGGAGAAATTGTCGCAATAGCTCATGCTTGGCGGGTCTTGGTGACTGATGCTGTGTAAGCCACACTGAGAGTTTGCCTGAGTGTCTGAGGATATCATTAGGGACCTGGGAACTGCAGACCGGGAGAATTCGCTGCATGGTCCCTGCCTGCTTTCCACTGCGGCAAGTTAAGCTTTGAGCCTTGCATCCGGAGGCCTTCTCAACTGGCAGCCCTGCAGATGCCTGGTTTGTGGTTTGCTCTGATCGCTGACCTTTGTTTTCATAAATCTTATCAAATACGGATGTTATGGAATTGAAGCTGTGTAGTCAGTCATTTGGCCCATTCTACTGCTCAAATTCTAAGACTCCAACTTAGAGTCCTTGGCATGTAGGTTGTGAGGCAATACGACTGTTTTAGATTACTTGTGAGACGAGCAGGGAAGTGTCTGTACTGTGGCCAGCTCATCATGGTGTGGGTCCTGGGGGACATAATAACGAAAGTTACTCATTATTCTTTGTCTCATATTAGGGTGCAGGTATCCTGACCTGCTGCTACTTCCACAGTTGCTATAGTCCCTGCTTGTAAATTGAACACCCAGAATGCCCTTTTTGAGGTTCAGGAACCATTGCAGACGAGGTGGGTGTGTGACTGTAAGAGGGGCCCAGTTGAATGGACCAGTCTCCATCTTATAAGCTAACCTTCCCTCTTTAAATTTTTTTTTTATTATTATTTTTAGAGGGAGAAGCATCAATTGGTTGTTCCACTTATTTATGCAGTCATTGGTTAACTCTTGTACGTGCCTTGACCAGGGACCGAACCTGCCACCTTGGTATATTAGGACAATGCTCTAACCAACGGAGCTGCCTGGCTAGGCTAATCCTCCCTCTTTTTTAAAGATTTATTTATTTATTTATCTTTAGAGGGGAAGGGTAGGAGAGAGGGAGAGGGAGAGAAATATCAATGTACGGTTGCCTCTCATGCGTCCCCTGCTGGGAACTGGCCTGCAACCCAGGCATGTGCCCTGACTGGGAATCGAACTGCGATCCTCTCGTTCGCAGGCCCGCGCTCAATCCACTGAGCTACACCAGCCAGGGCAAATCCTCCCTCTTGATTAAACCTGGGCCCAGTTGCCTGTTGCCTTAGAGACTGAGGAATGAACCAAAAGGGGGAGGGACTGTAACAGAGCCAATGCTGGGTCTCTCTGACTCCATCTAGTTCTGGCCTCTGTTGTTCCCTTGGCCTCAGGCTAATAGCTCCTTCGTTAGACCTGCTGAGCATCAGAGGAATGGGGGGTGAGGTGGGGGGCTGGTGCTTGAGTTTTCACAAAAAATAGCCCCTCCCATTTTTCCTTCCCCTGACATAAAACGAGCCTGAACTCTCCTTTCTTTTTTTCTAAAGATTTTATTTCTTTATTTTTAGAGAGAGGGTAAGGGAAGGAGAAAGAGAGGGACAAAAACATCAATGTGTGGTTACATCTCATACGCCCCCAACTGGAAACCTGGCCTGCAACCCAGTCATGTGCCCTGACCGGGTATCGAACCGGCGGTCCTTTGGTTTGCAGGCCAGCACTCAATCTGCTGAGCCACACCAGCCAGGGCTGAACTTAACTTTCTTAAGATGGATTTGGGGAACTACTGGGGCCCCCAGCTTCTTGAATTGTACCTTCTCGATCAATAAGCCTTTCTTTACTGTGGACCCTGAGGTTTTGAGTTTTTGCATTTCGGAGCGTTGGGCACAAGGACTCCGGATGGTAACACAGAGAGTGAGGTCTTGGGGGCCCCGGGCCTTCATACCCTCTCCAGGTGCGCCACCTCCTCGCACACTGGTGTGCTCGCTGATGCAGAAGGTCCTTAAAACTCACAGATTATGTGGGCTTTTGTTACAGATGCACGATCAGTTAAACCATTGGCCATGTGACCAAACTCAACGTCCAGTCCCTCTCCCTTCCCAGGGGGGCCTGGGTTTGGGACTGAAAGTTCTGACCCCTCATCCCGTGTTCAAACGGACTTGTTATGAATAACAAAAGACACTCCTATCACCCAGTAATTTCCAAGGGGTGTAGGAGCTCTGTGCTCCTAAACCAGTTGCAAAACCCTAATGTATGTTATTAGGAACCGGTGGAACCAGTAGCAAAGCCCTAATGTATGTTATTTTATAGGATGACATATGCCCCCCAATTAGATATGTAACAAAACCCACGGGCTCGCTATGCAAATGCAAATGCAAATGCAACTGCCAGACCAGTCTCTGGCACCACCTTCCAAACCACGCAGGAGCTGTCATTGCTTTCCACTGGGGTGCCTGCCCCCCAGATCAGATCCTACTCAACCTTTGCCAGCTGGATGGCCGTGGGCGAGTTGTCCCACCTCCAAAGTGGGTTCCTTACGGGTGAAGTAGAGAAGCAGTCCCTGTCTCGGTGGGTCGTTTGATGAGAGGCTGCGCACCCCAGTGCCTGGCACGTGAGAGCACACGATGAAGATTGGCTACTTCCCTCTCCTGTCTAACTGGGTGAGCCCTGGCCTTCCTGTCCTGGACTCTGGCCCCCATGGGATGGGACTATCCGTGTCTTCCCCCTCGGACACCGCAGCGAGGCCCCATCTCCCAAACACACCGCCCGCGCCCCCCAACCAGTAACACATACCCCCTGAACCTTGCTTCTAGGTACTACCACTGACGAACTGTGACTCCAAACCAGTCCCACGTCCCTGCCCTCCTCTGGGCCTCCGTTTCACTCTGCTCCACAAAACACACTTGGACGAACAGGGGCTTGGATCTGAGGGTTACTGAGGGGTCTTCCCATTGGGCTAAGTGCCCGTCAGCAGTCAGCACCCATATGAAGCACAGTGAAGCCAACAGAAGTTTGAATAACTTCAAATTTTATTACAGGCAGGAAGTACTGGCTACATCCCAAGGTCAAGTTTAGATAAAGAGAGGGAGGGCTGCTGAAGCCTTGGCTGGGGCCGGTGCAGGGCTGAGGTCAGAGCCGGGACTCCAGGCCAGTACACTGTTGGGCTCTGCCCAGTGAGTCGCAGCCAAGTCTGGTGAGGCCAGAAGGGACCCAAGAGCCTACAGCCTGACCGAGGGAGGGGCCGGGGAGAGGCCCAGGTCAGGCCTCCCTTACCTCCACCAACAGGATGGTTGGCACCATGGGGTGGGGGGGTGCTCCTGACTCCTCCATGACTCAGAAGGAGGGCTCTTCCCTGGGAACATTCTGTGTCACAGAGGAGGGGCTGACCAGTACCGTCTGTCCTCAACCTGGGAATGACTCAGTCTCGGACAAGGAGCCCTGCAGAGCACACAGGGGCCAACCAGGCGAGGCGGGGCCGAGGGGGTGACGTCAGGCCTGGAGCTCATCCTTCCATTCCTGCAGCTTCTTGTCCATGGCCTGGAGGGTGGATTCGTTCTGCGCCAACACAGACCAGTCCCCGTTTCTCCCTGCACTGCCAGCAGGCCTTGGGAAGCTGGGGGAGGCCTTCCCACCCCCAGCCCTGTCCTTTACCTTCACAAAACAGAAGCGGATGTAATGGTCAAACTGCCGCTGGTGTTGCGTGCTATAGAAGACGGAGACCGGAAGGGCCACCAAGCCCTGGGGAAGAGGAAGCCCAAGTCTCAGCAGGGCCTCCTAGCCCAGCAGGCCTCGGGGTCCCAGGGGGCACAGAGGTTCCACGATGGTGGGGGAGGGGGGAGAATTGCTTCAATGGGGCACCTCCCAGGGCTATGTCAAGGTCAGAGGGAAGGAATCCCAAAATGTCATCCCAAGTCCCTCCTGTGTATAGACAGGATGTGGAGGCCAAGAGAGGGGTCAGGGCAGAGCCAGAGAAGAAATAAGCCTTAGAATCCTATCTCCAAGCTGGATGCCCTCGCAGTGAATGGACCAACTCCTCGCTGTACAGATGGCAAGATCGAGGCCCTGAGAGGCCAGGAATTCCTTCCTGCCTCCCACTCGGCACCTCTATGCAAATCAAACAGGCTCCCCATTCCTTGAAATGGGTGCAACCCTGTAGCAGGGCCGTGGCAGAGGCTGAGCTGCGTTCTGGCCCATCAGCACCTGGGAGCAGCACGCAGCCTGAAGCACCACACGCAGGGGCCCTGGCACAGGCCCAGCGCACCTTTTCCTTGATCATCCACTTGATGAAGCGCTTGTCGAAGGGCTCGTCCACAGCACCAGGCAAGTCAGGAATCTTGTTCCCTGGGGGGCGGAGGCCATGCTGAGTGTGGGGCCGCACCGCCCCCCCCCCCCCGCCCTGCCCGGGGCCAGTCCCACGCACTGAAATCCGAGATGTCCGCCATGAAGAAGTAGCTGCCCTGCGGGTTCATGGGCCGCAGGCCCACCAGCTGCACACTCCGCACCATGTGGTCTCGGCAGCGCTGCATGTCCCGGGGGAACTGCACGAAGTAGCTGCTGGGCTGGCCGAAGTGCTGCTGCTCCCGCTCAAAGCTCCGGGCTACTGCGGCCTGCGGGGCAGGGGAGGGACCGGCAGGTCTGGCTAACCTGCCCCTGGAGCCCGCCTGGGTCCAGGCCCTCCCCTGCCCCCTCCGTACGGTTCTGGGGGGCCCCCCCCTCACCTGCGCCTGCGTGGGACAGTGATAGACAGCGTTCTGGTGCACCGTGCGCAGGTGCCTCAAGAGAGCATCTGGGCCTAGGACCCAGCCCACCTAGACCAGAAACACAGGTAGCAGGTGAGGCATTTCAGGGCCTGGCCAAAGGCTGCCCTTATCCCCAGGCCACCTTTCCTGCCAAGGGTCACAGGGGCTAGGGGTGATCCCCCCAACCTTGTTGACTCACCTTCCAGCCGGTGGCACTGAAGGTCTTGCCAGCGCTGCCAATGGTCAGGGTGCGTTCCCACATGCCAGGGAGGCTGGCTGCCCAGGGCCAAAGAGAGCAGCTGCTGAGACGGGGGCGAGGGGAGCTAAACCCCAGTGGGCGCCCCTGCTCTCCACACTCGGAACTGATTCCTGGTCAGCTATTCTCGGGGTTTATTCCAGATCGGCCTCAGGACAACCTTCTGGGGCCGGTGCCCCTGTGCCCCTCTCTTCTCCGAGAGGGTCAGCTGCTGCTCTGGGTCACCTGACCTTTGTGGCTCCAGACCCTTCGGTCTGCACTGACTCCCAGATTGGGCAGGGTGGGGGGGTGCTGGGGCCAGCTGGGCTCACCGATGCTGATGTGCTGGCACCCATCAAAGACCAGCCACTGGTAAACCTCGTCGCTGACACACAGCACGTCATGCTGCTGGCACAGGCGGGCCACCAGCTCCACTTCTGCCCTGGAGAACACCTGCGGGGACCGTCCCCAAACAGAGAGGCCTGCTCAGATAAGCCCAGTGCTAAGGGCTTTTCTGCCCCTCCTGTTGTGTCCCCACCATGCTGGCCCCATGAGGTTGGTTGTGAGGTAATAGAAATACATACACTTTGGACTCTGCCCCTGGCTCTCGGTGGCACAGAGCTCCTGAAGCCTTTGTGAATTCCTAAGGCACGAGAGGGCTAGAGACACCTTTTGTTCTAACCAGGCGCCTCTGGGTGGGCTCCTGGACAGGTTGGTCACCACAAAGACCAAGCTGGAATTAGAAGCTTGGGGTTTTCAGCCCAACTCTTCTAGGAAGGGGAGAGGGACTGGAAATGGACTCAAGGACCGGTCACACCCACATGGTGAAGCCTCCGTAAAATCCCAGCACTACGGGGTTCGGAGAGCCGAGGGTTGGTGAGCACATCCGCCCGGGAGGGTGGTGCACCCTGCCTGCACGGGACAGAGGCGCCTGTGCTTGAGATGCTCCCAGACCTGGCCCTGTGGGTCTCCATCTGCGCCTTTGCCACACTCTTCGGCAAAGTGGGAAACTGAGCGTTCCCCGGTTGTGTGAGCCGCTCTGGCCAAGTTACTGCACCCACGGAGGGGGTTGCGGGAAGCTGAGCTTCGCAGCTCACTGGTCGGAAGCACAGGTGCATTGGTGACAACCTGGACCGAGGACCGGCATCTGCAGTGGTCTGGGGACAGTCTTGTGGGACTGAGCCCTTACCCTGCGAGATTAGATGCTATCTCCAGGAAGACAGGGTCAGAAGTGAATTAAATTGAGTTGGGTTGCCGGACCGCCAGGTGGTGGTACAGAGTTGCTTGGCGTGGGGGGAAAGCCCACGCACCTGGTGTCAGAAGGTTTGGGAGGGTGGTAGCTGTGTGACAGTGTGGGGGACACGCTGGGGGAGACTGGGTTGTCCTTCCCGTGG
This sequence comes from Glossophaga mutica, assembly GCA_039655065.1. Lineage (NCBI taxonomy): Eukaryota > Metazoa > Chordata > Mammalia > Chiroptera > Phyllostomidae > Glossophaga > Glossophaga mutica. The sequence goes on from CM077305.1 coordinate 213,813,723, forward strand.
GTTTGTCGTGTTCCCATTTTACAGATGAGAAAACAAGAGGTGAAGTCACTGTCTCAGGGTCATGGTCATGGGGAAGTATGTGTGAAGGCACCCAGCTGCTCCACCGCCTCCCCTCGTACTTTCCCTGGGGACCGCTGCCCCTGCCCCGGGGGCCTCTGGGAGCCTGGGCCTCACAGCTCCTCACAGGTAGCCCTCCCACTTCACCAAGGAAGAAACACACAAGCCCCAAGGCAGCAAATCAGTGGCAGGGTGGGGACTTGAACCCAGTTTGGAGGGGGCCCCAGAAGGAGGTCTGTCAGGTACCTTTCCCAGGGGGTTGTTGGGTGTGTTGAGGATTAGCATTTTGGTGCGAGATGTGAACTTGCTGGCCAGCTCCGTGGGGTCCAGCTGCCAGTTGCTGGAACCCAGTTCCCCATTCTGGGTGGGGGTCTGCAAGAGGCGGGGCAGTACTCACCTGATATTCAGGGCTAGGGATGGGACCCTCCTCCCCATGGCCCCCCGACCCCCCACCAGGCATCCGTCCCCACCCTCTCCCCATCCTGGAGAAACTGGCCTCCTTCACTTCCTTCCTTCTTGCCCACCTCCCAGGCTCCAAGGCAGCACACTCCTTGGACCCTTCTGCCCACCCGCACCCACCCGGCATTCTCACCGGCTTCAGGGGCACAAACACAGGGCAACCCCCCGCCATCAATGTCATGGTCTCGTAACAGTCAAAGAACGGCTCAATGATGATGACCTGGTACAAGGTTCAGATTAGCTGGGGTCGGTATCGCCCTGACCCCTCCCCCCATGCAGCCCAAGCCTTGCCCCGCTCACCTCATCTCCTTCGTCCACCAGGGCCTGGAAGGCTGTGAACAGGGCCCCATATGCACCCACAGTCACCAGCACGTCCTTGGAAGGGTCTATCTCCTGTCCTAGCAGCTTCCCAAAGAAACTTGCCAAGATCTTTGTCAGTGGAGGGTAACCCTGCCGGGACAGCTGGGGTCAGCCACCTGGCTCAGCCTGGGCCCAGCCTCCTGCTCAGCAGCACCCAGGCAATTCTAGTGCCGTCCGGCAGCAGGCCTGGGGCAGAGCCAGCTCCTGCAGGGTGGGTTCTCCAGTGCCCCCGCAACACTTGTCACGGGACCTGCGCTGCCGTGCCAGGCCCTGTGCCCAGGGCTGGGGAGCCACACAAAGTGCGTGCCCTCACCGAGCACAGCCCAAAACACAGTGCAGAGCGGGGGCAACTCGACACCTCGAACGCCTTTTAAGTTGAAGGAGCACATTCGTGCCATCTGGTCGTCCCAGCAGCCTTGCAAGGAAGGCACCATTTCATCCCCGTCACTTGGCAGGCAGAACCATAGAGGCCCCGAGGGAAGGAGATGACTTGCCCCAGGTCACGCACAGTGGAGGTGCAGGAATAGGGTTTTATGCCGCAGCTTTGGAAAGACCCGACGTGGAGAGGAAGAATGGATCTGCGTGCTTGTTTGCTGAGGGAGCTTAGAAAACACTCAAGTCTAAGCCTGGTGCCTGAACCCGCAGATTCAGAATTTAACTAAACAATTCACTACACCAGATTTGACCACATAGAAATAAAAAGTATCTGTACAGAGAAATATACCATGAGCAAAGTTAAATGACAAAGAGAAAAAACATGGCAACGTAAGAAAAGCAGGTATTTCGTATATAAAGAGCTCCTACAAAGCAACAAGATGAAGACACACACGCAAATGAAAAAGTGAGGTAGGGCACAAAAGAGAAAGTGCTCACACCCAACGTGCATACGAAGAAAAGCAAAGCAAAGTAACACTGAAAGATCGCTACTTCATAAGAAAGTAATGTCACTATTAGCAGGCATTAAGAAGATTGATACAGCCCATGGTTGGCAAGAGTGAGACAAATGATTCCTCTTTTTCACCCAAAGAACGAACATTCCGGCCAGCTCGGAGACCGGTCTGTCGGTAGGGGTGTGAAAACCTTACCGGAGGTGACCTGACAATACCTAGCACATGCTTAAATGCGTCCCCACTTTTGATCCTCTGGTTTTGCTTCTAGGGGTTTATCTGAGAGGAGCACTCACATACATGTACAAAGATGTACTCACAGAGCTGTTCATTGTGATGCTGCTTATAATAATGATATCCAAGCCAGTCCAGCAGAGCAGGGCTGGTTAAGTAAACTGTGGCATAGCCAGGCAATGGAATACTATGCAGCCATTAAAAAGAACGAGGCTATGGTGACATGGAAAGTTGTCCCTGACATGCTGTTTAGTGAAATAAACAAGTTACAGACTGTTATTTATAGTATGAGTCCATTTGTGTTAAATACAAATCTCGGGTAGGTATATATGCATGCGTGTGTGTTTTTTATGTAAGCATTTTTTAGAGTTAGAAGTTTAAGTCTGAACACTCTAAGAAAAGTAGCAAACTGTCAGCAGGGTTATCTGTGGATGATGGAATTGGAGGGAGCATTGTTCCTGACAATTCCGATGCATACCAACGTTTAACGATTGGTCTGCTCCAGGGGTTGGCAAATGTTTACGCTGTGAGCCTTTACAGAAAGAGTTTGCACTGAGAGTCAAATCACAACAATTGCATATCTCAGAGTAGCTTGTCTTTCATGGCTCAGCATAAGTGTCACCTCCTCCAGGAAGTCTTCCCTGATCTCCCCTTCTTCCTGCCCCATTCTCCTCCATCACGGCATATCAACTGACTTTGTTTTTTGTTTTGTTTTTGTTTGATTGTATTTTTGTCTTCCTTTGCCCAGACTATGGGCTGTCCCCGAGCCTGAAACAGAGGACAGACTCGGTGAACACTGACCAACGGCTAGACTGAATTCCCGGGGCTCTGCCCCTCCCTCCCCCAGTGCCTCCTCAGAGGCCCGTGTCCAGGGGCCCGAGTGCAGCTAGGAGACTCACAAATCCCCTGGTATACTGGTTGAGCATGAAGTCGCTGGTGACAGCTTGCCGAAAGGCTTCCACGGCGAAGTCTGGAGGCGGGAAGTCGGGGAAGCCTTGTCCCAAATTCACAGCTTCATACTGAGAGGTCAATTGGGCCATCTCCACCCTGGGCGACAAATGGAGAGTTGGCACCAGCCCATCCCTCCGCCCCACCTGGACTTCTGCCTGTATCCAGGGCAGGCGAGCAATGCTATGGGCTCCTTCTAGAAAAACTGGACAACGAGAATCTGCCCTGGCCTGAAGATCTGGGTCAGGCTCAAAACTGGCCCCATGCTTTTCCATGAGGCCAGGCACTGCACCAAACGCACGTCTCAGCCCAGGGGCTTCCAGATGTTTCCACCGCGACCCACAGTAAGCAGCCATCTTTGCGTCACCAGCCCTGCAGAGCAGACGCGTGTCACACGATCCTGCCGTGTGATCTAGCTCATTCCACTGTTCCTATCCTATTCAGTTCTTTAAAAGTACGTGCCCCCGCCCCCAGTGGATTTCACGACCCGTTCATGCGCTTGTCAACCCCAGTTTGAAATGCTTGCTGCCGTAACTTTCCCCATGTCTACGAAGCACATCCTAACCCCCGAGTCACAGTGGGAGTGGAGAAGCTGGAGTTGGAGGGACCTGGCCGGTCAGTGCCTGGCACGACCAGCCTGTCATTCCACGGCTGTCTTCTGGAGCAAAGCTGATGCCCTGGAGAGACCGGGGCCCCAACAGCCCTGCCATCTGCCTTCTCTGGCCCTTGACCACCTTTCTTCTGGGCCTGCCTGGTGTCCGCCTCCTCAGGGAAACTGGGAGAGAGGGCGAGAGGCTGGATGAGGAGGCTGGTGTGGGGCTCCAGGTTGGCTGGGGGCCGAGGACTCAGGCTTGGCTGAGTTACATGTTCATAATGATCACTATCGTTATGTCCAGAGTCAGTCACTTTCTCCCCAGAGCTCCACAACGCTCCTGAAGACGCAGGGAGCTCCTGAGGCACAGGGAGGCCAGTGACCTGCCCAGAGTCACACAGCAGCTCACGACAGTGCTGAGGTGCCAAGTCCGCTGGTGGGTAGTCCACAGCAGTAACCAGGACAGGGGCCCCACTCAAACACTCTGCAGAGACTGGCTGCCCTCCGGCCTGGGCCTGTGGGGTCCTGACCCTCAGGCCACCACCCTGGGGTCAGCAGGACCCTGGAGCCCCTTCTCCCCGACTCATGTGGCCTTGATCCCTAACATTGCCCTCCTGTCCCATGCATGGTCCCTGGGCCACTGCTGCTCTGCCCTGCCTTTGCCTGAGACTTCGCCTCTCCTGGCCTCTGTCCCCTCTGTACATTGGGGGTGGCTGGGTTCAAGAGCCTGCCAGGTCTGCGAGGCAGGAAGCACTCTTGCTGTCTCTCCCAGCCTCCCTCCTCATCATTCCCCGTTCCGAGCTGTACTTCACCTTGTCTGCAAAATGGGCCGCCAGGCTGCCCAGCCTGTCTCCCGGAAGGACGGAGGGTGGCAGCCTCCAGCAAGACCCTGGAGCCCCAAAGTGGACCCAGCCAGTCTCTACGGGGCATTTGGGCCTGGCTCCCCCGTCTCAAATACCATGGAGCATCGACGAGGATACGGTCGGACATATCCGTAAAACACAAAGTACTGTCCATGAAAGGAGCTTAAAAGAAATAATCGCCCCGCCCTGGCTGGTGTAGCTCAGTGGATTGAGCTCGGGCCTGCGAACCAAAGGATCGCGGTTCGATTCCCAGTCAGGGCACATGCCTGGGTTGCCAGGCCAGTTCCCGGCAGGGGACATACAAGAGGCAACCGTACATTGATATTTCTCTCCCTCTCCTTCTCTCCTACCCTTCCCCTCTAAAGATAAGTAAGTAAATAAATAAATAATAAAAGAATTAAATAAAATAAAAAAAAGAAAATGAGAAAAACATTACTTTGGAAGTCCAAAAAAAAAAGAAAAAAGAAAGAATCGCCCCATGTTTTGTAACAACAACAGCCAACAACGTATTGCCTCATTTTCCCCGTCACCATTTATCCCTGCTGTAGTATCTCTGCCTCCACTCCCCAGCCCCTGCAATCACCGCACGTGCCCATGAGTTCTTTCTTTTTCATTCAATCGCTCCCCGCCAGGCCCCCACCCCTGAGAGCTGTCAGCCTGCTGTCTGTCTGTGAGTCTGTCTCTCCTTTGCTTGTTAGTTCAGTTTGTTCATTAGATTCTGCGTATGGATGAAATCATACGGTACTTGTCTTTCTCTGACTGGCCTATTTCACTAAGCATAATGTTCTCCAGACCATCTGACTCTGGAAGGCTTGGGGCTGAAATTTCTTATCCATGCTGTCACAAAGGGTAAGATTTGTGTCTTTTTTATAGCCGAGGAGTAGTCCACTGTGTGACTGTACCACAGCTGTTTTATCCACTTGGCCCAGGCCAAGGTCAGATGTGGACCAGAAGGCTGTAGAGTTCTCCTCACGCATCCTCCTGCGGCACCCATCCTATCACCAGTAACAACGGGCACATACCCTTCCAGCCTGAGAACAAGTCAGCCCTCGGCAAAGGCCCCGCGAGCAGCCGCCTGGGTCCCACCTTCTCGGCTTGTCTTGTCGTACTCACTCCGCCGTGCGTGTGAGACGGAGTCCCGGGGAGCCTGGGCCTGGGGAATGGCTGTTGCTCTCACACTGCATTTTGTCTCATCCCCTCAAAGGCCGTTAGACGGAGACATAATTATCTCCATTTTGCGGCTGGGGAAGTGGGGGTCCGCACAGGGGTCAGTGGCCCCAGGGCCAGTGCCAAGCGGGCTGAAGCTGAGATTGAACCCAAGCCTGCTGCTTTGGGTCTTGCCTCTCGTGGGCTGTGGCTGCTAATCTGACCGCCCTGGGTACCACTGAGTTTCTGCAGACCCGGGGACCACCAGCCGTGTCCTTCCCCCCATGCCCAAGGAGACACCCCCACACCTCCCTGGCCCTGCCCAGCTCACCAGGGGTTGTAAGCGATCCCGTCCAGCCTTCGAGCCTGCAGCTGTTTGGCCATGGTGGGCTGGATACAGAGCAAATGGAAGGTCAGAGTGGAGGAACCGCCACGGTCTGGGTCCCTAGAAAGAGAGGCAGCAACCTCCCTCACTCCAACATAGCCCGCCCCACCCCCACGCCCAGGAAGGCGGCCCAGATCGCAGACAGCAGGGTTCCAGCCCCCTCCCCCAGCCTGGTTCCTCAGGTTCTGAGATACGGCCCCAGTCCAATCAGGTTTCGGTCTGACCCCGGAAGGCTTGTGGCTGAAGAGGTGGGGCAGGAGGCTGGGGGAGGCAGGGAGTGGGAAAGGATTGCAGGGACAGGGACAGCGACAGCGGCAGCTTCAGTGTGCAGAGGACTGGCTAGGCTCTTCCATTCATGTTGGGAACCGCCCTTTCTGGTTTCAGAAGCTGTAACCCCCCCCATAGCTAAGGCCGAGTGAGCGACCTTCGAACCGTAAGCCACCAAGGAGACAAAGCTTATCTCCCTGGCAGGAGCACCGACTATGCTCCTTTTACTTCACCCTGCCTGGCCCCCAATGCTTGATCAGCTAGCCAATGACGGGTAAGATTCCTCAAGGGAGGAATGACCTAGGACAGGCATGATCACGGGGAGCCCCCAAGGAAAGAGTTGGGGGGCTATAGTGAAAGGGGGTGATGGACCCTCGCCCCTTGGCTTTGACATAGCCTGTGCCCTCATCCTGTCTGCCAGAAGTTTCCTAATCTCTTGGCTGCCTTACTTCCCACCCTCCCCCGGCCCCCGACTTAACCCTGAAACAAGGCCCTGGGCAGGAATTGGCGGTTCTGGGGTGGGGGGGGGGGCGGGGAGAGGCGCATCAGGCCCAAGACAGAATGCAGGAAATCCCGTGAAACCTGCTTTGCTAATACCCTCAATTTAAATGATAAGGGTTGGAGCATGAGATGAGTTTGTTTCCCGAAGTTTTGGACCCCATGAGCCGGGGTCCGCATCACATTCACTGCTCAGAGCAACTTGGCTGGGCCCATTTTATAGATGAGAAAACAGAGCGGGGAGTGACGTGTTCAAGGTCACACCACAAATACACTCAGACTCAGGCCTGAGAGGGGACCATGTTCTGACCCAGGTGACCTTGCTCAATTCTGGGGGAGTCTTGGGGGCTGTCCTCCAGCCACCCCTCCCTTCCCCTATTTTCCTTCCAGGTCAGCTTCCCCCTCCTCCACAGATGTGCAGATACTGGCCTGGCTGAGGGCCACCACACTCGGGTCCTAGGCCCACCTTGGCTGGGTGACACTGGACAGGTGACTTAGCTGCTCCCGGCCTCAGTCTCCCCATCGGTATGTAAGAGGAGCACGGGTTTGGGGTGCCTCAGCAGCTCCGTAAGTCTCATGGCTGGCAGGTCTCTAATGTTCTCCTGCTGTGGCTGACAGTGGGCCCTGGTTCTCACAGTCTCGCTGCTCTGTCCCCACAGCATCCCTATCAGAGGTGACTACGATCATCTCCACCTGGAGATGAAGACATGAGGTTCAGAGAGGTTCAGGGACCTGCCCAAGGTCAGAGGAGGAGCTTGGCCAGGACCCTGGCCAGGGTGGCCGCAATGGCAGGGTTGCCAGCACCAGGCCCTTGTCCCCAGCGGCCCGGGGACTACGCATATATGGTCCAGGTTCTTCCAGAGCCCGGGGATCCTGCCCATGCAAGCAATTCGAAGAGAGCCGCTCATGGGGACCGGCACCTCGTGGGAGCTTTGCCGACATTCTCTCCTTCACTGAATCCCTGACGCATACCGCCAGACCAGGCACTCCGTGCACATCAGAAGAATTTAATTTTTAGCCCTGGCTGGCGTGGCTCAGTGGATTGAGCACTGGCCTGTGAACCAAAGGGTCACCGGTTCACCTCCCAGGGAGGGCACATGCCTGGGTTGCGGGCCAGGTCCCCAGTGGGGGCCAAGTGAGAGGCAACCACACATTGATGTATCTCTTCCTCCCTTTCTCCCTCACTTCCCTGCTCTAAAAATAAATAAATAATCTTTAAAAACATATAATTTTTAAAAAAATGTATTGATTTTACAGAAAGAGGGAGAGAAGGGGATAGAGAGAGACATCGATTTGTTGTTCCACTTATTGATGCATTCACTGGTTGATTCTTGTATGCGCCCTGACTGCCTGACTGGGTACCAAACCAGCAAATTTGGTGTATCGGGATGATGCTCTAACCAGCTGAGCTACCTGGCCAGGCCAAAAATAAAATGAGTCCTGACTGGTGCGGCTCAGTGGGCTTGGCATCGTCCCGTAAACAGGAAGGCTGCCAGTTCGATTCCTGGTCAGGGCACATGCCTGGGTTGCGGGTCATGTCTGGGGTTGGGGGCATGGGAGAGGCAACCAATTGATGTTTTCCTCGCATATCGATGTTTCTCTCCTTCTTTTTCCCCCTCCCTCCCCCTCCCTCTAAAAATAAATAAATAGAATCTTTTTTCAAAAAAGTTTAAAACGAGGGCGATCCCTGCCAGGGAGAATCACGTTACCACAAAAATGTCAATCAGTAGTGATTACTTTTGGTTGGCTGGTTGATTAACAGATATTTCATTCCTCTCTTCCTTACAATTTTCTTATTTTCCAAATTTTCTTTTTTAAAAAAATCTTATTTATTGATTTGGGAGAGAGAGGGAGAAACACTGATTCACTGTCCCGCCCATCCACGCACTCAGGGGTGACTGCTGTGTGCCCTGACGGGGAACTGCCGGCAACCTTGGTGCATCCCGACGGCGCTCCACCAACTGAGCTACCTAGCCAGGGCCAAATTTTCTCAAATAAATGTTTCATTTTATTTTTTTAAAAATATTTTATTTATTTACTTTTTAGAGAAGGGAAGGGAGAAGGAAAGAGCGGGAGAGAAACATCCATGTGTGTGGTTGCCTCTCATGCGTCCCCCACTGGGGACCCGGCCGCCACCCAGGCATGAGCCCTAGACTGGGAACGAACCTGGTGACCCTTTGATTTGCAAGCCAGCGCTCAATCCACTGAGCCACACCAGCCAGGGCTAAATGTTTTATTTTTCTGATCAAATATGTGGAGGGTTGGGGTGGGAAAGAGTAGACGGGTACAGGGGCACAGAGAGAGAAAAAAGAGGCAAAGAGTTTAGGAAGGAGATAAAAACAATGAGGGTACCACAGAAACATGGGGTGTTCAAAGGAGTAACCTTCAAATATGTCACACAGCAGTTGGATGCCCGCTTTTGGGCTCATGTGCAATGTATTCATTCAGCGAACATCTGCTGAGTACCAACTGTGTACCGAATGAATATGGGCTGGACACAGGGGGTGATGAGGCAGCAGCACCAAGCAACCATTCAGATGCCGAGCTACGAGTTCTAAATTAGAGGCAAGGGCAAAAGGCGGGGGCAGGGGGGAATGCAGTCAGGGTGCAATCCAGGAAGGCTTCCTGAAAGAGGAGGCTCACGCGCAGGTTTAAAGCCAGGACCAAGCCAGATCCCAGAGGCCCTGGGTCACGGAAGCGGCAGAGTGCACTTACAGTCTGGTGCAAGCACTGGCTGAGTGAAGCTCCAGCCTTCTTTCTCTGGAGGGACCCCACCAGGTGCAAACAGATGGCTGCTGAATTCCTGAACATGCCTCCCAGAGCCGTGCAGCATTGACGACTTCTCCTCTGGGGGCGGAGGAGAAGGGAGTAGAACACCCTGGCCAGGAAATGGCTCTGAGCCCAGCGCTCGAGTCCTCCACACACAGCTCTAATAACAGCAATAGTGACAAGGGCCAATCTTTACCGAGCGGCCACCGTGCATCAGGCGTGGCAGTAAGTGTATCGTTGCAGGGTCATCCTCCAGTCCTCAGAACTACCTGGTGACCGCCCTCCCACCCCAGCAACCAGGAGTGACCCTTTTAAAATGTAAATCACCTTTAATGGGGAAAAAATGATCCAGGCAAAGATCGCGAGTAGCCCCTAACTCATGGAGCCAACCCTGCATTACGTTCTGGCTCTGGAAACACACACACCACCTGCCGAAAGGAACCCTAAACCAAGTTAGGCCTCTGAGCACTAAGAAGCAAGGGTTGAAAGACACCGCAGGGGCGCAGCCCCCAGATGCGGACTGATGGGCCCTCTACAGAACAAATGACCCCGTTCCTTCAAACAAATCAAATGCAAGGGGAGAAAATGTCAGGGGCACCATAGATCAAAAGAGACCAAACAGACATACAGTTAAAAGATGAATGTCTTGAAAAACTGTGGAGGCCCTGGCTGGTGTAGCTCAGTGGATTGATCGCGGGCCTGCGAACCGAAGGATCGCGGTTTGATTCCCAGTCAGGGCACATACCTGGGTTGCCAGGCCAGTTCCCGTCAGGGGACATACAAGAGGCAACCGCACATTGATGTTTCTCTCCCTCTCTCCTTCCCTTCCCCTCTAAAGATAAATAAATAAAATCTAAAAGGAAAAAAAAATCTTAAAAAAAAAAGAAAAGAAAAACTGTGGAGGACTCGCTGTACGCAATTGACTAAAGAAGCTACAGGAACCAAGAAAGTGTGGCACCGGCGCAAGGACAGACACAGAATCAATAGAACGAACCGAGAGTCCGGAAATAGGCTCTGGCATTCACGGCCAACTGCTGTCCGATACGGCGTCAGGAAAGGGGCATCAGAAAAGAATGGTCTTCTCCACCAGTTGCATCAGGATGACTGGACACCCACGCGTAAAAGTATAAACGTGGACCCTTACCTAACACCATACACAAAAACAAACTCGGCGTGGACGATAAACCTAACAGTAAAAACTAAAATTATAAAACTATAAGAAGAAAACAGGAACACACCTTTGTAATCTTGAGCTAGAAGATGGTCTCATCTCCAACACTGAACGCACAAGAACAGAAGAAGAAACAGAGAACTTGGACTTCATCCAAATGAAAAGCTTGTGCTTCAAAGGGCACCATCAGGAAAGTGGAAAGACAACCCACGGTATGGGAGAAAACATTTGCAAATCATAAACGTGAACTTCTCCACAGTCTTATCAATGGCGAGTAAGCACGTGAAAATATGCTCAGCATCAGTAGTCACTGGGGAGAAGTCACATTAAGACGCAACTGCAAACCCACTAGGATGGCTGCTGCGCAGAGAAGACGGAAAACTGTAAGTGTGTTGAAGATGCTGCCATACTGGAACCCTCGCACACTGCTCCCAGGCATGGGAAGTGGAAAATACCCTAGGAGTTCCTCCAAATGTCAGACACGGAGTCTGCCCTAGACCCAGCAATTCCGCTCCCGGGTTTCTCCCCGTGAGAAATGAACCCATGTCCTCGCAACAACTCGTGCAGGTATATTCACAAGCAGCATTGTTCGTCACAGCCCAAAAGGTGGGGAAAACTGAAATGTCCATCAACTGGTGACCAGGGTGTGACATATCCATATGCTGGCATGTCGAGCAGCAATCAGAGGAAATGGCGTACACATTACAACACGGATGGACCGCGAAGTGTTATGCTAAGCAAAAGAAGCCAGTCACAAAAGACCGCAAATTACATGACTCCATTTCTAAGGAAGAGCCAGAGCTACAGAGACAGAGAGGAGACCCGTGACGGCCATGGACTGGCAGTGGAGGAGGAGGGGTGCGAATGAGGAAGGAGTCCACGATATCTTTCTGGCCTGATGAAAATGTTCTAAAGTCAGCCTGTGGTCATGACTGCACAAGCGTGAATACACTAACCCCCCTGAACAGTACACTTTCGGTGGCTGAGTTATAGGGTGCACGTATTATTATATATCAATAAAGATGTTTTTAAAAATTGCCATGGCTGAAAAAAGGCAGTGCCCTTGCAGTTGCCATGGGAACGTGTCTCTCTGATGCCAGGGGCCTAACTGAGGGGACAGTTGTGCCCTTAGCTCTGAGGCCAAGCCCCTACAGCTGCCCCCAGCCACAACCTGCAGGACAGTGAGGCAGGCTGTCGCTGGGAGACACACACTCTCAAGTATTCCCCTTGGCTTTGCTGGGACCTTCTGAGAACTGCTCTGCAGTCTGAGACTCTTCCTTCAGCTTTCCTTCCTCTGTCTTTCCTCCAAGGGGGTCAGGACAAGCCTCGAAAAAGAAGTGGGTGTACAAGGTTGGGGGCTGCTCTGGAGGGCACTGTGGGCACCGGCCCAGTCCAAGGGTTAGCATCGGAAGCTAAATATGAATAAAGGAAGGGAGGAAAGGAAATCAGACGTTATTAAGCATAATCAACCGTGAAGCATAACCCTGCTTTGCTAGGAAGTTGCAGCACTCATGGGTACCCCAGGGGATCGCAGTACTGCCCCCCAAAGGGGATTAACACCCCTCGCTCCCCTGAATAGGGAGGAAGGACGGCCTTCGCTGCCACTATGCGGGGAGGTGAGCACATGCGCACTAGGAGCCAAGACAGCGACCACAGAGGCCTGTCAGTTTAGTCTGGAAAAAGGACCTGATTGGATAAGAGACACAGAACCTTGGGAGATCTAGGAAATAGACTGGCTGGGGGAGGGCCCAACACAAGGCTGGAAACCTTGGGAAGTGGACTGGTTAGTTTCAAGAAGCTCCTGGTCGGTCCCAGGCCAGAGATAAAACATCAGCCTGACGAAGAAGCTCCCCACCCGCCTTTCCCGTGCTCCGTAACACGCAGTTGCCCCGTTCCTTCCTGCGTTTTTCTCTCCAGTGCAACCATGCAGCCCTCGAAGCTGCTCTGCCCCACCAGTAGCCGCACAGACTCTAAGGGGGCTTCAAGCCAAGCCTGGGTAATGGATGCAGCATAGCCGGGAGCTGGACTAAACTTTGGCATGGCACCAAAGCTCTGAACATTGACCCTATTTCTGGGCCATACGAAGACAAAGTTGGACTTTTTCCACAGTGGGGCGGATGGGAGTGAGGCATTGAGAACATGGGGGCAGCCTTCTATTTTCACCCAAATAAATCTCACTACACAATAATCTCCCTGACGTGGGTCTCCGGGAATGCTTTCCTTGTGATCCCATGAGAAGAACCCACTTCTACAAGCAAGATTAGGAGAACACTGTCTCCAAGCTGAGTCCGGGTGGGGAAAGCGTGTCAGGCGGAGAGAACGGTGCAAAGACCCCAGAGTGGAAGGCAGCCAGGAGACTCCAGAGGTGGGCGGTCAGTGGGGCCAGAGTTCGCCCTCTCATTTCTCAGAATTGAGTCAGTTCTCAGGGATGTCCTGCAGAAAACGTTCCCTGATCCCTGTAGCTAAGCACCAGAGCTGGGAGCGACAAAGGCTCGTGTGATGATCACCGGAGGGACACTCCACAGTGTGTCACGTCAGGGGGTGTTGTTGGCGTCCTTCAGGCTCCCAGAGCCAAGGACTTGGGGCCCAGTGCTGGGCAGTTAGTGCCCTGTGCCCGTGTGTGCTCTAGCAGGACCAGCGGGCCCACTTGCCCAGAACTGAGGGGTTTCTCAGGACATGATATTGTGCAGTGCTAAAATGGGGACCATCCTGGGCAAGTGGGGCCAGCTGGTTCCCCTAGGCTGGGAGAGTGCAGGGTTGGCTGCTCCTGTCCCAGGCCTCACGTGCTGCTGTTCTCAATCCCACAGGGGCCCTCTCAGCTGCCTCCTAACCACCTGGTTCAAAATCTGCACATGGCCCTGGCTGGTGTGGCTCAGTGGATTGAGCGTGGGCTGCCAACCAGAGGGTTGCCAGTTCGATTCCCAGTCAGGGCACATGCCTGGGTTGCAGGCCAGGTCCCCAGCACGGGGCATGCGAGAAGCAACCACACATTGATAGTTCTCTCCTCTTTCTCCTTCTCTTCCCCTTCTCTAAAAATGAAATAAAATAAATAAATAAAATCTTAAAGAAAAACAAAGAAAGGCTTTAAAAAAAATCTGCGCATGCCTGGGGGGCTGATCCTCTCTCTGACACCCTCGCCCACACCACTCCACGTCTGCCATTCTGTCCTTTCTCCTGAAGGGACTGTACCTCCTCTGACCCAATTCTTGCCTTTGTCAGGTCCCCAGATGACAGCGGTGGGAATCATCTGAATACACTCAGCTCTAATTTGCTGAGCATTCACTCTGCACCAGGCACTGTGGTTAAGCACTGTGCGCACGTCATCGTGCCCTTTCAACAGCCCAGGCCAGCAGGTGCTGTCCTGCCCTGCTGTGACAGGGAACAATGATAAAATAACCACTAGTATCATGTTGAGCTCCTAGAGGTGGGAAGGGGGCCTGTACCAGGCGGTGCCCAGCATAAGGCAGACACATTCCCACCAGACAAGTCCCAGCTCACGGCCCTCCCCCTCCCCTGCCACAACCTCAGCCCCTCACCCTCTTTGGGCACTGCCACCCCTTGGGGCTGGAGGTGGCCTGCACCACCTGGCTCCACAGAGGGCCAGGACAGCCTGTGCTGGACAAGGATATGCTTGGTTAGGCTCACTGCCCTGGGGCTGGGGACAGAAGCCAGGTCAGGCTTTTACTGCAGGAGACTGCCAGGGCCGTGGGAGCATGCGCTCAGGTGGGTCTGTGGGCACAGGAGTGTGTCATGCTGAATGAGTGGGCCCACCCAGGACCAGGCTGTGAACAGACCCCTGGGGAGATGATCGGAACACAGGCTTCAGTGTCACACAGACCTTGGCTGTCTGACAGAGGCAAGGCACTTTCCCTATCTATAAATCAGGAGCATACCCAGGATAATTCGTGGAAAGCACTTCACTTAGTGCGTGACACGGAAAAGGTGTCAACGACACGCCTGATGGTAAAAACAGGGTGGGTCCTTCCGTAGCGCTCTCGGAGGTAATGCAATGTGGCCTGTGGGGCCAGGCGGGTGGGGGCTCCCCGAAACTGCCTGGAGGGCTGGCTTCTCCATCAGACCCTCTGAAGGCACAGTGCCAAGGCCTGTGATTCCTTGAGGGGCCCACAGAAATGTTTGAATCTTAATTTATTTTGAAATAAGCAAAAAGAGAGGATACAATAATAATGAACATATAATCATAACAAATTTACCTTGGGTGATATTCATTTTTTATATACCAACGGGGTTGTAAAATAGAATTTTTATTTATTTTCTAATGGAGAAAGGGCCCCATGAAAGTCTTAATGTGACCTTGGACATGAGTAAATCCACATGCAGTTGGGACTTCATGTGTAAGTATGAGCATTTGCACCTGACCATGTGCACACATCTGCCTGTGTCTGTGAACAGGTGGACAGAGTGGGGGCAGTTCCTACGAGTTCAAAGAGCAGGAAGAAACCACAGGAGTCCCAGCAAAGAGCAGGAAGGGCTCAGGCGGCCATGTGGGCTGCCCCCACCCAGCCACACCACTGTCCTGGACACCTGCGTTCACAGGCAAGGGACCTGTTGTTGCTGTGGGCTGGTTGTTCCTGAAGCTGCCAGCAGGGGGCATGCAGAACCAGCCCTGTCTAGATTGTGGGATTGCCTCTCACAGGAAGAGATATTTGAGTTATATGAAAAATGCATGATTTCAAAACTTACTGCAAAGCTACAGTTGCTGCATCCTCTTCCAGCCATGTTGACTGACAAGGTCCAGATATGGGGAGAGAAGCTTCAAGGAAAGCGTCCTCCGGGAAGAGGATGCAGCATAGGGATAATTGGTAGTACGGGAATTATATTACTAGGAGTCGTAATTTTCATTGTATATATGATCAACCTGGGAAGGATTAAGAATGATGCTAACAAATTGAGAACTGCGGAAGCTTCGGTCTCTCCTAACCCGGTTGCAAGTTTCCCTGTGGCAAATACAACTAAATGTCCAGAATGTGCTGATAGTTTATTAATCAGGGTTACAAAAGAATTCCCCCCAAAAAAACCCCAATTAAACAATTCATGACCAAATTACACCAAGCAGAGCTAATGCAACCACAGCTTACTCCAATTCCCCCTCCCACAGTTGCTCAGGTCATTAAGGAAAATAAAGAAAAACTGTTTCACCCATTGCCCTTTACAGGAGCCTATATTGAGGGCGTACGAATAGTCAATAAGGATGGAAAACATGTTCCTTGGCAAAGTCTGCCTTTTATGAAACAACTAATATGCCAAGGTTCCCCTTGGTGCCAATTAAGTAAAGAACAAAAAGAATTCTATTCGGAGACAGTTAAGAACATATTGTAGAAAATGCTATCCATATCTGTTTAAAGGCAATGAAGGATGGTTGGCTGAAAGAAAATAATCAGAAAGACTTAAATCAGTTCACCCATTGTAAGTAAGTAGAACAAAATAATCTTACAGGAACACATAATAATAGAAAGGGCACTCGGTCCATGACATTTTAGTAGAATAGAATCAGGAAATAGACATAGATCATGGATCAACCATTAACCCCAGGCAAAGGAATTCACTGAGACTCTGTTTGGCAAGTCAAATGCTTATTTTCAATTTATAAAGTCATTGTATGTTAAACTATGATTTTCTGTTTAGCCTAACCATAAATCTGTAACCACAAAAAGTTAACGCTTGCCAAAAAATCTGTATATAAGCAATGTGAAAGTGATAATAAAGTGGAACGGCTTTGCACCGCCATCGAGTTGTGTAGTTGTCTGTCTCCCATCGCCGACGCCTTACCCACCTTCGGGACCCCCTGGATCCTGCTGCAGCTGGACTGCGGCACACAGTAATCAAAAACAGTGTGGCACTAGCATAAGGACAGACGCGTAGACCAATGGAGTACAACTGAGAGCCCAGAAATAAACCCAGGCATCTCTGGCCAACTGATTTTTGACAAGGGTGGCAAGACTATTCAATGGGTAAAAAATAATCTCTTCAACAAATGGTGCCAGCCAACTGCACAGTCTCATGCAAAACAATTAAGTGAGACCTCCACTTAAATCCATTTACAAAAATTAATTCAAAAGAAATCAACATCCCTGCCCAGTGTGGCTCAGTTCATTGGGCATCATCCTACAAAGCTCAAGGTCGCAGGTTCGATTTCTGTTCGGGGCACATGCCTAGGTTGCAGGTTCGGTCCCTAGTCGGGGCACATACAAGAGGCAACTAATTGATGTTTCTCTGTCACATCAATGTTTCTCTCCCTCTCTTTCTTTCTCCTTCCCTCCCCCTCTCTTTAAAAATAAATTTTAAAAAAATGAATCAACAGCTTTGATTACGTTCTCAATAATGTCCTTGATGCACAGAGGTTTTGAATTTCTATGAAGTCCAGACACAGAATTTACCTTATGACCTAGCAATTCCACTCCTAGGCATATACTGGGGAAAAAACGAAGGCACCTGTTCACGTGGAAAGTTAGTGCCTATGCTATCCACAGCAGTGAAAAGGTGAGAGCGACCCAGATGTCCTCTGACAGTTGGACGGGCAAAGGGCGGTGTGGCCGCACGGTGCAATCTTACTCAGCCGTAAAATGGAGCCTGCTACCGCCGTCCTTGCTACCCCTTGGATGAACCTCAAGAACATCACACTAAGAGAAAGAAGTCCTTCCCTTCTTGTGGTCTATATACCCAGGACAGGCAGACCCAGGGAGTCGGTAAAGCAGATTAGTAGCTACCGAGGGACGGGAGGGGGGAACGTGGAATGCTTAATGAGTACGGGCTGTTTTTCCAGGGTAATGACAAAGTTTTGACACTAGTGAGAGGCGGTGGTCACACTACACTGTCAACACACGCCACGCCACTGGTTTGCATACATCATCCTTTTTGTCAGAACCACTTTCGTCATTTACGTCGATAAACGTGCCATCACCGAGCTTCTCCGGCTGCACAGCTGCCGTCCCTGGAAGAGTGAAAGCTGCGGCCCCACACGCCCACCGCCGGCTATGTCTCCTCACTGCCTCCACGTTCGGCTCCAACTGCACTCTCGCCACCGCCGCCCTGCACTTCCCTGTGCGCCTGCGTCTCTCCTGGCCACTCCCCTCTTTCCATGACCCATTTTTGTAAAATGCCACTTGGGTTTATCGCTGGGAGACAGGCTGCAGCACAACGACGTGCTTTGCTGTCTGGACAGGAACTAAATAACACGCACGGTGACCAATCAATGACAAATTTCAAAAGCAGCAACGTGACTGTTACACTCATGTTACTCCACAGCAGACTGTGGACCGAAGCACTAGCAGCAAAAATCCACACTTTATGCAACTACTCATAGTTCATATAACAAGGGCCCTGACCAGTGTGGCTCAGTGGGTTGAGCGTGGTCCCGCAAAGCGAAAGGTTCCCATTGTATTCCGCACATGCCGGGGCTGCGGGTTTGGTCCCCAGCTGGGGGGCACGCGGAAGGCAACCAATCTATATTTCCCTCTCACATCAGTGGCACATCACTGAACCTTTCTGAGAGTAATTCCTGAAATGAGAATAATGAGTGCCTGCCCCAGCGAGAAGTTAGTGAGGTAGCACACGAAATCATTTAGCGTGGCGCCTGGCACAGTCAGTGTTCAACACGTGTTCTCATCCTTACTGTCGCTTAACCGTCTGTCCCTGGAGAAGGGCGGCCATGCAGGGGGCTTGGGGGCCAAACCTCCTGGGTGGCAGCAGATGACCTGTTGGCCCCCTTCTAGGGCAGCTTCCCAGGCATCTAAGGGCCCAGGCCGCCTACTGTCAGGCCAGGGGCTGGTGGCCAGTGGTCCGCATCCACCCCCAACATACGCCTCCATCAGCCTGAGCAGCTAGTCACCATCTTCTTGGCCAGAAGGCACCACAACTGGTGACCAGGAGGTGCATGACCCCTAGGCGAACGCCTCAGTGAACGATACTGTGACTTGAGCTGCATCTCCCCTTGGACCGGCCTTGCCACGTACCTGCGTTGATACCAAATAACAGCGGCGGCCGCCTCTGCCCAGCCTTTGGAGCAGGCCTGAATCCGGATTCTGCAGTTTCCATGTTCCCACTTCGTCTGAACGTGCAAGTCCTTTGCTTTCGAACAGACATCGCCCTCCTTAGTTCAAGCCGTACCCCTGCCAGCCATGCCCTCCACTCCGATTCCCCGGCAGGCTCCAGCCCCAGTTCTGCCTGCTCTCTGAGGGCTTCTGTGTCCACCTGGGCTCTTCTCTGAACTCAGAGAGCACCTGCTACGTGCCTAACCTCTGTGCCAAATTCTCTAATCTTCACAACAGTCTACGAGGAAGACATAATTATCCCCATTGTCTCTCAAGAGGCGAATGAACAAAGCTCACTCAGTTAGCTGCAAGAGCTGAGCTGGGATTCAAACCCTGGTCCACCTGTTTCCAAAGTCCAAACTCTTTCCCCCAAAATCCCTCTTTCAGGAGGTGGGTGCTGCTGCCTCTATCTGCTCCCCTGGCTGCAGGAGACCATCAGCCCTTGGAAACAGCAACCATGTCTCATCTAGCTTCCTTCCTGCGTGGCAGTTTGCAAGGCCAGGCAAGGGCATTTTGGCTTTGCAGGCTGGCCCCACATCACCAAAGCCAACTCGATGCAATGAGGACATTTGGTTTTAGTATTTTAGTGCAATAGAAGCGCACTGTGTATTTGGGGTGAGTCAGTTTGGTGTCGGGCTGCTATGTCCAGTGCCTAGAAAGGGGTACAGTGTTCCTGGGCCCAAAATGCCAGGAGTTCTCCAGTGACTGAGAAAACACCAACCACGGCACCTCTGGGGAAGAGGCCTGGGAAGAAGTCACCGTGTCCAGGCAAGGCGAGTGGGCTACTCAAACAATCACAGAAGAGGAAAGCCTGGACTCTGACTTGGGCTTGGACGAAATGATCCCAGTTCCACTGTGAAGGAGCCACAGGACCTTAGCTACAGTAGCTATTGGACCTCAGCTCAGCTTCCTCATTTGTCCAGAGGGGACAATGACAAGGCAATCGCCCGCAGAAAGCAGTGAGCATAGGTCCTGGCCCACAGCGACCTGTGATAGCAACACACTGGAAAGAGTTAAACCTATAAGGCTTTCCGTAAAAATCAGTACACCAAGCAGGACAACAAAATCTCCTGGCAGATAATTAATCGTTTTTTTTTTTTGTTTGTTTTTTGCAGGGGCGGGGGAGTGAAGAGGGGAGGTTCTAAAAACAGAGTTCCTATAAGACACGTGTTTGGTGAAAACTTGTCGATGGTTCTGTCTGAGGGAGGTGGCAGCCTGCCTGGGGGGGCTCCAACAAGCATGCTGACTTACACTCAGGTTTCCCCGGGTTTGGAACGGGCAAAGGGGAAGTGACTTCTGGAGCCCAGACTGCAGGTTCCCAGGCTTGTCCCAGGCAGAGGGGTTGGTGGGTGGGGACTCCGAGTGAGACACACAGTAAACACCCCAACTCCTTGTTCCTCCTGGCACAGAACCCAGATCCAAAACGGGAATCTCACTCTTTGGGGCAGCTTTACCGGTAAGGGACAACATGTGTGTGTATCTATGTAGTGCCTGGAACATTAGAGAGTCACCCCCACTTCACAGATGGAGAAACTCAGGCCCAAAGCAGGGGAATGACTTTTGCAAAGTCAGAGTCCTAAAAAGCACAGGAGGGCCCCATTGGTGAATTCAACGCTCGAACCACTGTCCCAGGATGAGGAAGTGGGATGAGCATTTGGGAAATTTCCTAGGGAGCTGGCAGTGCCCCACATCTTGTTATGGCACCGTGATCCCTCCCATCCGAGCACTAACCAGGCCAGACCCTGCTTGGCTTCCGAGACCGGACGAGATCAGGCGTGTTCAGGGTGGTACGGCTGTAGACTCAGCGATCCCTGTCCCGAGGCAGCTGGTATGACTCTGGCCCGCTGGCTACAGAAGGGAGGAGCCACACCCAGCCGAATGCCCGAGCACACTGGCAACCTAAGAACCCAGGTGAGGACAGACTGCCGGTGGCCTCCTGTGTGTCCGGACACCTTCATTCGCATGGGCAGAATGTCAGCAATTGGACTGTTATTCTGGGCACCAAACGAATGGGGGCGGGAATCAGTGTGAAGGACTTCCTCGTTGCTCTCAACTTTCCTGTGTTTCTTTGTCAGCCCCACCTGGACTATAAAATCAGGGCATTCGACTTCTCGGGGCACGGAAGGTTAGGTGTGGGGGGGCAGGGTGGGAAACCACAGGTGTTGCCATGCGAAGGAATTCTCCAGGAGGAAAGAGCAACGCACACAGAAGCGGACTGAACGCCTCCAACCTGCATGGTCTCCTATTGTGCCACTGATTTACCTGCAGGTATGAGCGAGTCTCTCCTCGAGCCTCTAGCCTGGCGATTTTCGACCTTTTTCATCTCATGGCACAAATAAAGTAATTACTAAAATTCTGCAGCACATGGAAAAAAATCTTTCTTGCTGATCTGACAAAAATAGGGATCATTTCAATTTATTTACACCAAATGGCTATTGTGTTGGCTGTTTTTTTTTTCTTTTTTTAATGTGACAATCTAAGGGAAAACAGGTCAGTGCCCCTGAGTGAACAGTCAGGTGCTGCATGTTTTAAAAATTCCTGTTGCACCACCACACCTCTGGCAAAATGCTAGCTGGAAATGCCTGCTCTACCTCATCATTTCTCCTTCCAGACATCTGTGCATCCTTCAGGCACAGATTAAAAGTGACCTCCTTTGAGGAGCCCTCTTTGACTCCACCCAGGGTTCAGCCAGGTGCTCCCAAGGCCTGACCTGCTGCAACACTCGTCACAGATGTTAACTGCCGGGTTTCTGTCACCCTCACTAGACCAAGCAGACCTTGTGGCAACCCTTAGGAGGCAACTTTCGTAACTTCTCTGTGCTTTACTTACTGATCTGCAAAATGGGGCTAATCTGAGTGTCAAACATGAAGCAGGGCAGGTGGGAGCACCCCGTGTCAGCCGCGATGGTCTTGGTTGTCATTTTTATAGGTGGGGGCACGGAGGCTCAGGATGGGACCTGCCAGGTCCACAGTGTCAAGGCTGGAAAGGGGCAGCGAGCCTTGGACTCCAGTCTGGAATCTGACCTCCAGTGTTTGCATCCCATCCTGTTTGTCCCACTCGTTCAGTGGGTAAACAGCCAACAGTTACTGGACACCAGCTGCGAGTGCCAGGCCCCACGCTGGCTATTGTATGGTTAATAATGAACAAAGCTTGAGGCGGGGTGGATATCTGGAGCTGGGGGCATCAGTGTTAAACCCTCCAGGGCTCAAATTTCAGCCTCTCCACTTGCGGGCTGTGAGATATTGCTCAGGTCCCCAGCCTTTCTGGCCTGTTTCCTCCCTGAATAACAAAGCAAAAAAAATAAGACCTCCCAGCAGGAGAGCTGAAACCGAGCACTGACTCAGCATCTGATTGATGAGGGCTATTATTACCTTCACTATCCTATTTTTATTCATTCATTTATTTTTTTTGTATTTTAAGGCCTTTATTTTTAAGTTTGTATTGAATTTACTGGGGCGACTTGTGTTGACAATTACGTAGGTTTCAGGGGTACAATTCTATAACATACCACCCGTACACTGTATTGTGTGTTCACCAGGCCAAGTCAAGTCTCCTTCCATCACCACTTACTCTCCCGATACTGTCTTCCAACCTCCCCTCCTTTCCCTCTGGTAATCACCATACTGTCGTGTCTGAGTTTTCTCTTTTTCTTAATCCCTTCACCTTTTTCACCCAGCTCCCCAATTCCACCTCCCCTCTGACAGCTTCAGTCTATTCTCTGGATTTTTCTGTCTTTTTTAATTTTGTGTGTTCGTTTATTTTCTTCAATACATGTAGGCCCTGGCCAGGTAGCTCAGTTGGTCAGAGCGTCCTCTGGATGTGCCAAGGTTTCCAGTTCAATCCACAGTCGGGGCACATACAAGAATCAACCAATGAGTGCATAAATGAGTGGAACAACAAATCAGTGTTTCTCTCTCCCTCTTTCTCTCCAAATCAATAAATTAAAAAAAAAATCCACATATAAGTGAAATCATATGGTACTTGTCTTTCTCCGACTGGCTTATTTCACTTAGCATAATGCTTTCCAGGTCCATCCATGCTATTACAAGTAAGATTTCCTTTTTTCTTTTTCTTTTTTTTTTACCGCTGAGTAGTATTCCATTGTGTAAATATGACAGAGCTTTTTTATTCACCCATCTACTGATGGGCACTTGGGCTGCATTTTAACCTTGGCAATTGTAAATAACACTGCAATGAACATAAGGATGCACATATTCATTGTAATTAATGTTTCCGGTTTCTTCGGATATATTCACGGAAGTGGAACTGCTGGGTCTTCACCAACTTATGTTTAAAATAACCAACCGGTGCACATGGTAGTGAATTCTTTCCCCTTGTTCGGGTACCCAGGGCCCCAATTCTGTCCGAGGCCACCACAGTTACCACCTTCTTGTGCATCTTACCGGAGGACTGGCGCACACATCCGCAGACAAACAGCCCCACACGCTGTCTTCTAACATAGGCTGTAGCGCAGATCAATGCTGTTCTCTTTGCTCCTCCAGTTTTTCATTTAAGGTATCTCACACGTCGTTCCGCATTAGTGCACAGGGAACATGTTTCGTTTTAGTTTCTGCACTTTACGCCACTGTATAGATTACTGTTTAGCGTGGTTGCCGTTACCATGATCCATATAGTAACTGCGAGGACTCGAGATCCACACAGCTGCGGAGATGGAATCGGGGATCCGGTTCCAGCCCCGGCTCTGCCCAGAATTTACCGAATTACCTTGGACTCCATCTTCCCTATGGGTACTATAGCGGGATTCGGGGGGATAGGGGGTAATGTGAGTGCAGGCAGGGCCAGCCAGGCGAGACTCAGTGTCAGAGTGCGGATCAGCGAAAAGCGCGCGCAATTCATTTCCGCGGGAGGCTCCTGGTTGGGGGAACCTTTCCGACAGCCCCTCTGCTATCACAGCAGCACCAAAAGGTGTAGTACTTTGGCACAATCCAGCTCGGAACCGGTTACCACACCCTCCGTCCTCGACTTAACCTCGGGGCAGCAAAGCTCAGCAACACCAGCTACTCACCTCCGCCTCTGACGCTTCAACCTGTCACCAAGGACTCCTGGAAGGTTAAGAGCCGGCCCTGTCCCTTTAAAGGGGCCAAGCCCCGGCTCCGCTACTTCCGCCCCCAAACAACATGGCGTCGGCAGGGAGAGGAGGGGTTGAGGGCGGTGAGACCGCTCCCCTCAAAAAGATGGCGACGCCCAGGCCACCGCCTTCGCGCCTTAGGGTGACGTCACTTCCGGGGCGGAGAAGGCTGAGTGGTGCAGTGAGGGACAAACAAAAGGAGGCGGCGGAGGGGCGCAGTGGCCGGTGGCGGGACTGTGCGGCAGGGGCCCGGGGGCTGCCTGCTGGGCGGCCGGACGCGGCGGGCCCAGGTGAGTGGGTGGGGTGGGGAAAGGGGCGCGAGCTGTCACCTCTCAAAACCCACTCCTGCACGCCCCCGGCCAGCTGTCCGACTCCGCGCGCCCGGGCAGCTCTGGCCCTGCCCGCTAGGGCCGGCTCCCTGGGGCCTCCCGCGGCAATTCAGTTCTGCCTGTGTCCGGTCTCCCCCTTCCCTCGGGTCTCTGGGACCGCACCCTCTCCCCGGCGCCGCGGCGCGCGAGCCCCCTCCCTGGCACCCCGTGCCTCCCTGCGCTCTACTACTGGGAGTTTCCGACTCGGCTCCCCCAGGTCCCCTTGTCATCCCTGGGTTCCCCCAGATCCTCACTTCTGCACACACTTCCCCCTTCATAGACTTTCCACCTCTGGGCTCTCTCCTTACCGGCTCTTTTTCATTTCAAAGGTTCCCCCTGCTCCTGGGCTCCTGACCCTTCCTTTCCCCTTGGGCCCCTCCCTCTCCTTGATCTGGCGGGAGAAGTGCCTTGACTTGGGGGCGACTTGGGGGCAGGGTCCCTGGCTAGGCGCTTGGGGCCTGTCAGGGCTGGGGTCCCCGGGAAGACTGGTGCTGGGTCTGAGGCCTCAGGGCCAGATCTGATTAGGTCCGGGCTGGTACCGCTATGGGTGAGCTGAAGGTCCAGCGGAGTTGGCTCCCGGGCTGAAGGAACAGAACCCCGGATCCTTGTGGTTCATGATGATTCTGCTCCTTTAGTCGACTCCTTCTTCCCCCTGATCTGGAGGGGAGTGAACCGAGAACTGGCTGGTTCTCAGCTGGTGTAACTGCTGCCTTTTTTGGAAAGGAGGAGAGATGGTTGGGGGGTGTCCACAGCCTCCTCCTGGTGGGGACTTGGCTGAAAGGGTGGGGCCTGCCTTGGTGACCACATTCTCCTGACCTTCCTCTTCCCTGCCTTACTCCAGGAGGCCTGTGGAGGATGAGGTGTGAGGATGAGAAGGGAGAGAGAGCTTGGGGAGGGAAAGGGAATTTGGGCCTAAATTGTGGAAGAAGGATTTGGAGAAGCTGCAAGCCTCCCAAGGGCCTCTCCCACCTTTTCCACTAGGAGTCCATGTAACGCCTGCCCAACGATATCCTGCTCTCTGGAGCAGACAGACTGGAGGCAGAAAGGGGAGGTCTGCTGTTGGTGATCCTTCCTGTGAAGAGGATGGAGGAGTGGGAGTTTGTTCAGAGGGACTGGGCAGTGCCCGTGGCTCATTCACATTGGCATTGCCTTCGTGAAGGTCAAGTCTTCCTCTGGCTCACCAGGGAGGGGCAAGGGCAGATGACTTACACTGGAGGACTGGCTTTTGGAGAAATGCTAGGGCATGGATAACATGGCCTCTGCCTCCCTGTCTTCCCAGTTGCAGAGACTCTGGGTTTGGGCCTAGTGCCTCTGCCTTCCAGGGGCTATGGGACATAGAGCAGGGGCTCAAGAATGTTTGTGACTCCCCTGCCAGAACTCAACCAGATGCTTTTGTACTCCATCCCTTGGGCACGCCCAAGAGGAAACGGTCTCCTTGGCAGACTTGGAATGGCCTTGCTGCACGGAGGGGCTTGTGATGGCTACCCCAGTGGGTCAGAACTCAGGGATGGGGCTGGGCGTTGGTTGCTCCTGGCCTGGCCCGGCCTGGCCTGGCCCTTGCCAGTAGGAGGAAAGGAATCAGCCTGATTCCTGACTCCTGAGAGCGGAGATGATTCCAGGTTTTTCCATGGGGACACTGAGGCACAGGCAAGTAGTCTAAGACCTCAATGAGGAGCTGGGTGGGATGGATGTGGAACCCTAGAGCCCAGCACACTCTCTCCATCCCCGACTCATTCCTTTATTCACTTGGCCTCCTTCAGTAACTGCCTGGCCCGGTTCAGGAATGGTGCTAGGAGAACACAGTTCTTGGCCTCCTGAGCTGCAGTCTGGGAGGAGAGGCAGGCAGGAAGACATTGATACAGCTTAATAATAGAAATATTGTAGAGGCAGCCCCGATAAAAAAGGCATCAGCTCTGGGTGAGTATGTAGGGGTTGGTCATGTTGTGTTTCCTAGAAGAGGAAGGAGAAGAAGAGTCACTTACCAGGAGTCCAGAGGCCAGAGTTCTGGTCCTGGATCTGCCACAGCAAGTGACCAGACTGACTAGTGGGTGTCCCCATCCTCGCAGAGCAGGGCAGGGTCGGGGTAGAGGCCCGCTTGGATGGCCCCCGTGGCTTCACAGCTCCAGGTGCTTTGCTGCCTAGTTGCCATCACCCTGTGTGGGACTCCTGGGTTGCTGTCTCCTCGTGAGGCTGGAGACGGTCTTCTGCTTCCTTCCAGGACAGAACCTAGCACCGAGTAGGTGGGATAATGCTGGCGGCATAAATGGTTGACAGCCTCCCAGAGTTTTTCAAGTTCTTTTGTCTGCACGCACTCCACACCTTCCCTCCTCCCCCTCCTTCCTGCTAACTCCTCCTCATCCTTTGACCTTCCCTGATGGCTGGGCCGTGCCCCCCCCCCCCCCCCGCAGCTCCTGGCTGATTCAGATGCTCCCCGTACCTCTGTCGTAGTCTGAGCACGCTTCTGTCCCCACCCAGCTAACCTGTCTTGCTCACTCTTGTGGATATTTCTGATCAGAGTGCTGGCAAGTAGTGGATACTTACCAAATGCTTCTTGGCTAATAGATGATGGTTGGGGTTTGTGTTTGAGTCAAAGTTATGTGTCTGTGCTGAGGATTTGTCTCTGCCTGGATCTGGCTCACCCCCCCCCCCCCAATAGCTCACCTCTCTCCACGGCCCACCTCCAGCCCTGGATCTAGCCAGGCTGAATCACGCAGCATTCTCTAGATGCCATGTTCTTTCCCCTCCACGCAAACATGTTTTCCCTCCTGCCTGGGATACTCTTTCTCCAACTGCTCTTCCTCAGCAGTCGACTCAGGTAACACCTTTTTCAGGGAGCCTTCCCTGACCCCAGCCAGCAGTGTGGGTCTAGTGCTTCGTCAGTGGCCCCATAGCTTCTGGGTTCCCCACAGAGGAGCCCTGAGCTCTTAAGAGCCAGTTGTGACTGTTGACTTGGCATCTCCCCAGTAGACTGCCTGATTCTCTGTTGTCACCCCAGAACCCAGCTGAGGGCCTGGCACCAAGCAGGCACTCAGAGAACGCTGGCAGCACAGCAGGTAACTCTGATCGCCACACACATCCCTGCTGACAGTAGCTCTTGCTTCCTCCTAGGGAGGCAGCTTCATGGAACGAAAGAAATGCCAGGACCCTGCCCAGACAGAAGCGGGCCAGCCTCAGCACCGGCAGCCAGCGCGCAGATAGCAGAGCCGTCCCCGGGGTAAGGACCGGGTCCCTCTCCCTCCAGGACAGCCGTGGCCTCTGCCCAGGTGCCTTCCCCCACCTGGGGAGCAAAGGGCAGTATCTCCGCCGTCTCCGAGGTCCTTGCTCTTCTGCCCGTAGGCCCAGGGCGTCTAGGGCAGAGGTGGCCGAGGACAGAATTCTTCCTGCTCCTCCCGACTCAGTGGCCAGCTGAGTAGCAGCTGGTTGCTGTACTCTTCCAATGCCAATGTTACATCCATTGCCACCCTCTGCTTTTCCCCCTTCAGCCCAGATCTGCCAGGCTGGGTTGTGGCAGATTCTGTCTCGTGGCCACGTTTCCCAGGTGTGTTCCCTGGAGCACCCGTGTCCCCAGTGGGAAACGGCAGCTCCTTGTCCTTGCTGCAGGCCTTCTCAGAGCCTGGAGTGCATCGCAGTGAGCAGGACGAGCCCCTGAGAGGGACCGGCGAGTCGTGTTTCCCGCACTTCCTGACCCGCGTGGATGGACCTCTTAGGGGACGGGGTTTCTCAGCCTGCACTTGGGAAACCAGTCCCCAGAGGCAGGAGGTGCACTGGTGAGGGCCAGCACTTTGTCCTCTCGTGCCCTGGGAGTGCCCGTACCTCTGTGAGCCTCGGCTTCCTCATCGCCGAAAGGGGACAACATCAGCCCCTCGTCCCCCGTGTTGGTATGGGGAGAGGCACCGTGCGGCCTTCCTCCTGGTACAGATATGGAGACTGAGGCTGAGGGGAGGAAGCGATTCACCCAAACTCAAAAGGAAGGAAGGCAGGGACGAGGGCCTGGAACCCAACCCTGGAGTCCTGGGCCAAGGTCCTTTGCTTTGTGCCCGAGGCCTCCCTGCCTTCACCTCCCACCTCAGCTTTTTGTTAAGGAAGGTCTGGCTCTTCCTAGCCTGGATTTTAAAAGAAATAATAATCTTACTTTTTTTTTTATAATTACCAACATAGTTGCAGGTTCATTATGGTTGTATGATGTTTTGGTTTTAGCGTCACGTAGAAAGCGGAAGTCCCCTGTGACCCCCTCGCCGGCGATGTGAGTGGGGTGGGGTGTGCTCTTCCTCACGTGTTACCGTTCGCTCCCTCATCCGAAAGCAGGTCCCGTTACAGCCGCTGGCCCCCGCTCGCTCTCGTTTCATTGGTGGTCACTCCTGGACCTCTGTCCCAGGCCAGGGCACGTCTGAGCCTGCGTTCCCGTCGGAATGCCCTCGCTCTGGTTCTCCCCGCCCAGTGCCCCCTTCCCTCACCGTGGGGGTTTTGAGCAGTGAGTTGGGGCTCTTGCAGCAGCAGAGCGGGGTGGGAGGTGCCTGGAGTGTGATTCCGTTGACTCTCCTGTTTATTGGGACAAGGGCAGCGACTCTGGGCGCTGCCCTGCAGGGGCTTCCTGTTGGCTCTGAGCGACTCTGTCCCCGCAGAGGGAGGCGAGGCCTCAGCCGCAGTCTCCGGCCTGCAACGAGCAGGAAGCAGCAGGTCCTGCTTATCTGGGATCAGAATTCCCCCTCCGTGCCAGGGACGGCGTGGAGGGAACGGCGCGGGCCGGCTGGGAGGTTTGGCCGCCAGGTTTTGGCCTCCCTGTCTGCCTGGGGCAGGGGACAGTTGGGAGGTTGAGGCGACACACACGAGTTGTTACGTGTGCCTGAGTCTGGCCCTGACTTGGTTTCCCCTGGTGGTTCCTGGCGGAAACCTCGGTCCTCATTCCCTTGCAGTGCTTCCTTTGGGTTTTGGTCTTGAGGGCCGGCGGGCAGGCAGGCGAGAAGGTGGAGGGGCCGCCCCGTGGCCTGGGTCCAAAGATGCTCTGGCGGGGCACAAACGACCTCAGGGTGGGTTTCAGCAGGAGGGGCTCCTGTCTGGCAGCCTGGTTTTGTGGAGCCGGGAGAGCGGTTTGGCGGGATCGAGCTGGGGATGAGGTCTGTGCCCGAGAAGGCTCCCTCGCCCGGCGGGGCTCTCAGGCTCCCCGGCCTGACCCTCTCCCTCTCCCCTGTGTCTCCCTCCCGTTCTCTCCTTGGAGCCTCTTCCCTTCTGGAGACGCTTCTGGCAGAGAGCCCCAGGAGCTGGCCTCTCTGGCCCCTCCCTTCTTCCAGCAGCAGGGCCTTCGGGTCCAGTGGTCATCCTCGGGGGCCGTGGGCTGAGCGCTAGGCGCTGTGCTAGGTCATTACATACCTCTGCTACCTTACCTGCCACGGCCACCTGTGCGAGGTGGTTTCACCGTCTTACAGGCCAGCTGGCCAAGACTCGGAGGGACGAGGGCTCCTGCCCAAAGTTGTCTTCGTGGAGAAGTCAGGATTTGCCCTGGCTGGTGTAGCTCAGTGGATTGAGCGCGGGCCTGCGAACTGAAAGATTGCGGTTCGATTCCCAGTCGGGGCACATGCCTGGGTTGCCAGGCCAGTTCCCGGCAGGGAACATACAGGAGGCAACCGCACATTGATGTTTCTCTCCCTCTCTCCTTCCCTTTCCCTCTAAAGATAAATTAAAAAAAAAAAAAATTAAAAAAAAAAAAAAAAAAAAAGAAGTCAGGATTTGAACCAGTTCTCTTCGCCTTGGCAGCCTGTGCTTTCTCCCCATCTTCCACTTTTCTTTTTCTCTGGGTGCTGGGGCTTGGGGGTGCTTCAGAGTCACCTGGGGGCTTGTCAGAGATGCTGCTTCCCCTGAGCCCACCACCACAGGTGCGCAGTGAGAGTCTGGGGGCTGGGCCCAGGAACCTGTACTTTGAAGAAGCTCCCCAGGCCGTTGTGAAGCCGGTGGTCTGCAGGCCACGCCAGGAAACACTGACTGGGGTGACTGTTTCAGCTGTGGTCCCCACCTCTGGTGACGGAGTCTCTCTGCCGCCAGAACTGACACCCTTGGTGCTGAGTTCCCCTTGTACTGGGGGTTTTAGTGACCTCCCAGTAGTTGGGGGTGGGGGGCATTTAACCTTGTCTCGTCAAGGATGCGTGGGGTTGAGGTTTCCAGAATAGCTTTTACTCCCAGCCATGGCATCCCTTGCTGTCTCACCTGATGTGTTTCTACTGCATTTGTAACAAGTTCTACATTTAAGCATCTCTTGAGGGCTTAGAATCTTAAAACTAAATAGACACCTGCAGAGCCTCCTGCCTGGAGTAACGTTGCACCAGAGTAAAAGTGGCTGTAAAATTCCACAGCTCTCACATGGCACCTGCACCTTCTCAGAGGCATGGGTGCCAAACTCCGGCCCTCTGACACCGGTGTGAGTCGGTGTGACCAGGGGTGGGGCCTCGTGGGAATTCTGTCCTTCGCACCTCCTGGCCGGCGCCCTGGGTCACCATCCCAGGGGGCAGCCCCTCCAGCCCAGAGAGTGGGCCACTGGCATCTCACCAGTGGCCGGGCCCCCGCAGTCCCAGTCCCCGGGGATCTCAGCCACCCTTGGGTGTTCTGCCCACGTTTTATAACCTGTCTGGAAGGCAGTGCTGGCATTTATAGCGGCTCAGAACCTGTCTCTCAGGCCTCTCCGCCCCCAGGCCCAGGCCCAACACCTGGCTTTTGGGCCTAAATCTAGAGCTGGGCTCCCTTCTAAGATTTCCGTAGAGCTGTACCTGAGAGACCCAGCAGCGTCTGCCTGTGGCCTGCTAGGGGTCCCGACAGAGACGTTTGCATGGCCTTCAGGAAAAGGGGATCTTGTCCCAGGAATCATCTCCAAGCGCCTGGGAGCCTGGCTAGGCCCAGGAGACCAACTTGCCTTTGGGGCAGATCGGCACACTGGAAAGTCAGACCTGGGGTGGCCTTTCCCACCATCTCGCTCTGTGGCCCTGGGCAGGTCACTTAACCTCTCTGGGCCTCCGACTTCGGACCCTGAAAGGGACTGATGAGACTTACCGCAATAATAACAGGAGCAAACGTTACGGAGCCTTACCCTGTGGTAGGCACTGGGCCAGGGGTTTCTATGGCCTGCCTCCTCTAGTCCTCCTCCCCACCCTGCGAGGAATGGGCTCATCAGCCCGTTTTACAGACGAGGGAACCAGAGCTCTGGGAGACACTGTGCCTTTCCTGAGCTCACACACCAGAGCCATCTTAGTGGTTTGCTTGGAGATTGGGAACTGAGGCACCGGAAGTGCTGGGGGCAGTGATAGTGACCAGCTGCTGTAATGCCAGCCTGAGGGGTAAGGGAAAGCCCCCACCTCCAGCCTGGCCTCTTGCTTCTGTGCACTGGGCGCACAGTGGGGCAAGTCCAAGGTGGGCATCCCTTACCTGTCACCCTTCATCTCGAAGGCAGGCCCGGCCCTTACAAGTTTGCAGGAAGACAAGCCTGTTTGGGAGGCCCTGCCCAAATGCGAAAGCAGTTTGGAACTGAAACTCATTCCCCTTCCCACTCTGGCCCAGGCTGTTTCCCCTTTTCCTTTCCCTGGGAAGTGAGGGTGTGCCCTTCTCCGCAGGAAGAGTGCCAAGCCAGGCAGCACCCCCAGCCGCTGACTCATCCCAGCTGGGTGTGGGGGCCTGGAGGGCAGTGCCCTGTACTGGGGCGGGGGCTGTGTGCACCATGGGACACAGTCATACCCTCTCCCGCCCAGCTCTGGGACCAAAGGAAGCCTGGGGGTGCTGACCCAGGAGCAGATTCACAGGCTCAGAGCCTCCTGGGACAAGGCCAGAGACCCAGTGTCTTCCTGGGGCCTCGCAGGAGTGGCCCTGCCCCCTTTCCTGGGAGGGTGCTGGAGGGACAGCCGTTCTAACTGTGGTACAGGAGGGATGCCGGCCAACCCCCTTCCCTCCTGCCTGGGAAGGTTTCCCAGCCTCTTCTTGGGCTTCAACAAAAGGCTCTCTGTGCCCTGTTTACCCGCCGCCTCGCCTGCCACCACGGCTCAGGTGTGGCAGCCAAATCTCTGCAGGCCGAGGTAGGGCTGGAGCTTGTTGGGTGGTCTTCCTCTGGGACTAGGCAGGCAGCGTGTCATTTCCTTGTAAGAAGCTTCGGGAGGGAGTCAACGATGGGGACCAGGCTTGAAACCTGTGGGGACAGAATGCCAGCTCTCCATCCCCATCTTTTCCTGGAGTCCTGAGCCAGGAGGGGCTCCAGAAGTTCCTGGCTCTGTGAGTCCTAGAGATTCTGGGGTCCTCTCGTGTCTGGTCTGGGCCGTAGGAGTTTGCGCTTTCCGCTCAGCCCTCACCTGGGTGTCTCCCCCTGAATTCTGGGAGGGTTTTGTGCCGTGGCAGCTGGGCTGTGACTCTAGTGTGCCTTCCTCTGGGCCAGACCGGGCTGACACCATACATGTCTCCTTTTTAATTCTCACAGGAAGCCTCTGAGATAGCTACTGTAATGCTGCCCTTTGACAGCAGAGGAAACTGAGGCTCAGAGAGGAAAAGCCGTGGGCCTGAGCTCACCTGCCCTGAGACTCCGCTTCCCCGAAGGGAGGGCTGCGCCTCTGAAGCGTGCTTGCTGCCCGGGAGGGGCAGGCGGGAGCGGGCTGACCTCTCCCTGACACAGTGGATGGCGGACACTTCTCCTAAGCTCTGACGATCCTCGGAAACCACACAGTGAGGAAGCCCTGTGGCATTTTCCCCAAGTATTTTTTCCGACTGATGAAAGTACCGAATTTAAATAATAGAAGAATGTGTAATGTAGACCACTCTCTAAATTCATACCTCTAAATTTAACCACATATAGTTCTGTGTATATAGCTTTCTAGGTTTTTCTGTGCATAAAGTAATAAATCTGTTACTGATACAATTTTTTAAGATAAGAATGGGATTTTATGCTTTTTCCTAATTTTATTTTATCGCGGTAAAATGCATATGTCCCGGCTGGGTGTGTCGGTTGGAGCCTCGCCCCATGCCCTAGAAGGTTGCAGGTTTGACTCCCAGTCAGGGCACATACCTAGATCACGGGTTCAGTCCCCGGTCGGGGTGTGTGAGGAATGCTGCCAACTGATGTTTCGCTCACGTGGATGTTTCTCTCTCTCTGTCCCTTCCTCTCTCTGTTGCCAATGGAAGAAAAACATATCCTCAGGTGAGGGTTTAACAAGCATACACCCCATACGTGTACGCATGTGCGTAAACCATGAATTTACCATCGTAACCAGTTTTAAGTGTACAGTTCAGTGGCATCATCGCATTTGCACCACACAGCCATCACCGCCGTCTGCCTTCGGAGCGCTTTCCATCTTCCCAAACAAGCTCTGTCCCCGGTGAACACCAGCTCCCCAGCACCCCCTCCCCCAGCACCCCCACTCCACTCTCTGTCTCCACGGATTGGACCACTGTAGGGACTCCGTAGCCGTAGACTTGTACAGTATTTGGCCTTTTGTGACTGGCTCCTTTCACGGATCGTAAATTTTTACACTCATCAGCATTTTTTAATTACTTTATTATTTTATTATCACTTGGACATCTTTTGAGTCACTGCATACAGATCTCTGAGGCAGGTCGTGTTCTTCTTTTTTAATCCTCACCCAGTGTTAGAGAAAGAGAGAAATACTGATGCGAGAGAAAAGCGTGATCAGCTGCCTCCGGTACGTGCCCTGACCGCGTATAGAACCTGCAATCCAGGCACGTGCCCTGATTGGGGATTGAACCTGCAACCTTTTGGTGTACGGGACATAATCCAACCGAGCCACCTGGCCAGGACACCAATATTCTTATTTTGCCAAAAGGGGGGCTTGAGCTAAATAATTTGCCTGGGGCCATGGAATTTTCATGGTAGAGCTGGATTTGAACCTGTGTCTCCCCAACTCCAAAACTCGTGTTCTTTGCACCCCCTGAGATCTCTGTCTGCTGCCAAGGGGAGGGTCGGGCCTCTGGGTTGCTTACCCGACTCCCAGGAACAGGGACGCTCCAGCCCTGCTGCAGGAGCCTGGGCCCACTTCTCCCCACCTGTGTGAGCAGCACCATGGGAAGGGTCTGGCTGCACCCTACCCACTTCTGCATCTCCCTGGGGGCAGGGCGGGATCAGGGAGGGGTGATGCTGCCCCTGTAGGATCCCCAGAGACCACAGGCGCTGCTGCGCCAGCGAGCAGCAGGCCAGTCGGAAGGAGGAGCTGAATCTGCTGCCCTGGCAGCTGGGTCCAGCTGCCGCTGCCTCCAGCTGAGCCTGGCAGGTGTGAGGACCAGAGGGCCAGCCAGGGTGATTGTTCTGGTAAATTTTGTATGAAGTAGTTCAAACACACAGAAAAGGATAAAACCAAGTAAATATCTCAGTATCCAGGACTTCGCTTTGTCAGACCTTAGTTTCTGCAGTAATTGCTTCAGATTTTCTCTCCAATTATTTCAGGCGCAGTGAAGTCTCTTTTTTGGGTCCCGTTTGCTTCCCCCGCAAAGTGAAATCATTGGCTTGATTCTGGGGCCTCCATACCCATGTTTTTATACCTGCAAACCCGGGCATACATGAAGGAGGACCAAAAAACCCGGAACTTATTCATAAAAATTGTGTATTTATTTTTACATATTTAAACTGTAGTCACCTTCAAAGTCCTCTCCATCTGATGAAGTACACCTATTGAGACTTTCCCCACTGCTCAAAACAGGTTTTGAACTCGGAGATTTCAATGGCTTTTAGTGCTTCTGCTGTTTTTTGTCTCACCTCTTCCCCATCAGCAAAACGTTTCCCCTTGAGGCCTTTTTTCATCCAGGAAAACAGAAAGAAGTTGCTTGAGAGTGAGATCAGGGTGGGGCATGGGGGTCATGATGTTTTTGGTCAAAAGCTGCTGAACACCCAGAGCAATGTGGGCGGGTGCGCTGGTAAATCACCCACCGTGAAATGGGCAAATCAAAGAAAACTTCACCGAAGCAGAACACAGCCTCCCACAACAACGCCAGCTGGCACACTGATGCAGACGGGTTCCTGGAACACCCACCCAGCAGGGGAAGCCTGAACTCAAGGGGCCCACCCTCCAGAAGATAACCCGTGTTATTGAGTCCCTGCTTGTATGCATTATAGAAAACCTTACATAATCAGTGTATCACTCTACAGCTTGTTTTTAGTTCAACATTTTTAAAAAGATTTTATTTATTTTAGAGAGGGGAAGGGAGCAAGAGAGAAACATCAATGTATGGTTGCCTCTTGTGCACCCCTCACCGGGGACTTGGCTTGCAACCCAGGCATGTGCCTTGATTGGGAATCAAACTGGCGACCCTTTGGTTCACAGGCCAGCGCTCAATCCACTGAGCCACACCAGCCAGGGCTGGGGTGTTTTTTTGTTTGTTTGTTTTAATTTATTGACTCGAGTGAGAGAAAGAGAACATCGATTTGTTGCTCCACTTATTTATGCATTCATTGTATGTGCCCAGACCAGGGATCGAACCTGCAGCCTTGGTGTGTGGGGACAGTGCTCTCACCAACTGAGCTACCCGGCCGGGGTGTAGTTCAGCATTGTTTTTGAGGTCTATCCATGTACCTAGAGTTCACTCACTATCTTTGCTTTCCTCTTCTATTGTATGATTAGAGCAGTTTGTCCCTCCCCTCGATGACGTTTAGCTGAATTTTTGCTGTTAGGAATGACTCTTCAGTGAGCGTCCCTGCCCATGGCTTCACGTGTGTGTGT
This sequence comes from Glossophaga mutica, assembly GCA_039655065.1. Taxonomy (NCBI): domain Eukaryota; kingdom Metazoa; phylum Chordata; class Mammalia; order Chiroptera; family Phyllostomidae; genus Glossophaga; species Glossophaga mutica. Next base: position 213,849,551 of record CM077305.1, read on the forward strand.
GTGTGAAGTGATGCTCTCAGGTCGGTGGCTTAGAGAAACTGCTGGATTGTAGGGCGTGTGCGCCTGACCCGTTCCTGGGAGCTCAGCATTGTTGCCAATGGCAGGGGAGTGAAGTGGCATCTGATTGTTTTACTTTGCCTTTTGTGAGTAGTAATAAGGCTAAGGTTTACTTCATACATTAATTTCCACTTGCATTTTTTCCCCTTTGATTTGTCTCTTCATATATTTGGCTGTTTTTCTCCTGTTGGATTGTCTTCCTCTTACGTTTCTGCGAGTTCTGTGTTCTGTGATCACACACCCCGTGGTACCTCGACCATCTTTTACAAAATGTGGACCCGTCTATGACAGACTCTCTGCTCCCCTCCAGGCAGGGAAGCTGAGGCCTGGCGCAGAAGCCATTCCCACCCCTCCGCTAGGGGCAGCGCTGGCTCTGGAGGGCCAAGTGCAGGCAGGGGGTGAATGGCCCCGTGTGCCCCAGGGGCAGCCACCAGGCAGGACCTGCCCCATCTGAAGGGCCCCCGGAGGAGGTCTGGTGTCACTTCCGGGCATGTGAAGCTGGCACATCACTTCTCTCCCTGAGCTTCAGTCTCCCTGCCTATAAAATGGTCATGAGGGATGTTATTCCGCCTGAATGAGAAGGAAATGCTGGCACACGCTGTAACACGGATGAAGCTGAGGGTATTGCGTTAAGTGACATACGCCAGACACAAAAGGACAAATGGCGTGCGATTCCACGGACACAAGGTCTCCAGAGTTGTCACAGTGACAGAAACAGAAAGTGGAATGGTGGTTGCCAGGGGCTGGGGGCGCAGAAATAGGGGTTAGTGTCAAATGGGGACAGAGTCTCGGTTCTGCAAGATGACAAGCGTTCTGGAGTGGAGGGCAGGGGGGGTCACACAGCAGCAGGGGTGCGCTTGACGCCGCTGGACTGTGCACCTAAAAATGCCGAAGGTGGTAAATTCTATGTTGTATGCAGTTTACTATAATACAGTTTTTGAGGAAAAAGGGGCACCGAAACAACGTGCCCCTACTGGGCTCGGGGAGCTCCTGGCCTTGGCCTCAGCTGTCAGTGTGGGCGTGCAGAGCTGCTCTGACTGTGGGTGTGGAGGTGTTTAGTCCCCTCGGGTCGCCCAGCTCCTGGGGCAGGTGGCTGCCCTGAGCTCCCTGCCTGTGCGGGAGGGACCCACGGCCCTGGGGGCCGGGCTGCTTCCCCGCCTGCCCTGCAGCCCCCGTCCGCCTGGGACTGAGACCGCCGCTCCCCGCCACACCGTGCAGCCCGTGCCTTTCGCTGCACCCGCTCTGGCCCTGTCCCCCTCTCAGGGGCTCTCTTGAGACCCTCTGAATTTATTGAGCACCTACTGTGGCTGAAACTCCTGTCCCCAAAGGGCTTCTGGTCCTCCCCCGGGTGAGGAGGAGGTCGAAGAGAGTTGGTACCAGCCAGAACTGACTGCCCGCCCCGTTCTGCGCTCAGCGCTATAAATGCGTGGAACTCCGTGGGCTCTTCCCAGTAGCCCTGTGAGGGGTCCTGCGCCTTGCGCAGGGCCTAAGGCTGCGAGCCGGTGGGGAGCTTGTCTGACTAAGACTCACCTCCTCGAAGCCCTTCCCTGCCCGAAGTTGGCACCCATCTCTCCTGCTGTAGCCACAGCCGCCGCTCCCCGCACACGGGGCCCAGTTATTTGGGCACTCCGCTGTCTGTCCCGCCCTTTTCCACACACTCACACTGGATCAAGAGGCCCCTGAGGTGGGGGACACACCTTGGTCACCTTTATTGCCCCCACAAGCCCGAGCCAAGGGCTGAGTGGAGTTCAGAATGTGCTTTGAGACCAGGGGTTGGGCGTGTGTGTGAGCAGGTAAAGGGGTGGGTGTGCTGGGACAGAGCAGACTGTGCTGCTTCCTGAGTCTCTGAGCCTCAGGCTCCCTCACCTGCCCACAGAGCTGGGACGGGTTCCCAGTGCAGAACCAGGAGTCAGGAAGGCCGCATGTGCAGAGAGCAGGCTGCAGGGGCCCAGAGACACCTCCTCACTGTGCGGCTGGGTGTTCTCCAGGCTCCTGACACGCCCATTCCCCCTCCCAAACGGTGAGGCTGCAACCACATCCTGCCTGGTCATAAACTGCCTCCACCCCCGACACCTGGCGTCCTGCCAGGACCCACTCATTCTGGATTTTCCAGGGCAGGCTGTCCCAGGCTCTCAGGCACTCTCCCCTTGGTCCCTCCTTCCTTCCCATCCCCAGTGACTGGGTGTCCCCCTGGATGTGGACTCAGGGAGCCCGGAAGGGAGGGACGAATGTCCCCGTGTCTTGAATGTTCAGGGGTCTTTCTGCTGGAGGCCGGCTGCTTGATCCAGCAGGCTCCCCTGGAAGGCCACTTTCCTGGGAGTGTGGGTGGTGTGAGAGCCAGCAGGTCGTTAGAGAGCCTGGGCCCTCCCCTCCTGCAGGGTGGGCACCCCACCCCCCTAGCCTCACCAGGGCGGTGTTGGCGCCTGCTGGCCTTGGGATGACCTGAGCCCCAGGAACGGGGTGGGGGGGGGGGGCGGGGGGGTGCTGCACTCCTGTGCTCAGTCTCTACCCCTGGTATAGGGGCCTCTGAGCAGGCAGGTGGGGAGAAGGCCACGCAGCGGTAAGGACCCAAGCGAGGAAGTGAGTTATAAGAGGGACTCTACCTCTCTGGACCTAATTCCCCCACCTGTGGAGTAGGGCTGAAGGTAGTCCCAGCATTCGGACATCGAAAGGATTCCAGGAGAGGGACCCCATGGTGAGGCCCACTCAGCGCCTGGCACGCAGCCATCTCGGTGCCCCGATTCCTTCACGGGGTCCTGTTTCGCATCTCTCCTGTCCTCCCCACCCATCCCAGTGCGCCCTGGGACAGGAGGCCCGGTCTTATGAAGCACCCATTACTGTTGTCATTATTTATATTGTCAGTAGTCAAAATAAGGTGACCCCATCCCATAAACTGGGCACCCTTGTTCCTTTCCCAAGAGAAAGAGACCCATTTGTTTTTGTTTCGTTTTTGGTTTTTTTTTTTTTTTTTTTTTTTTTTTTTAAGATTTTATTCAGCCCTGGCTGGTGTAGCTCAGTGGATTGAGTGCTGGCCTGCAAACCCAAGGGTCACCAATTTTGTTCCCAGTCAGGGCGCATGCCTGGCTTGTGGGCCAGGTCCCTAGTTGGGGGGGTATGAGAAGCAACCACACATTGATATTTCTCTCCCTCCAAAAATAAATAAAATACTAAAATAAAAAAATGGGTATTTAAATTTTGGTTTAAAGTGTAGATTTAAAAATAGGATGTAACATAAAATCTATTTTATTTTTTTAAATATACGTAGAAAGGACAAGGTTATTACTCATTCAAAAGGTAACAGGCCCTGGCCAGGTAGCTCAGTTGGCTAGAGCGTCATCCTGATACGCCAAAGTTGTGGGTTCGATCCCTGGTCTGGGCACATACGAGAAGCAACCAATGAACGTATGAATAAGTGGAACAACAAATTGATGTCTCTCTGTCTTTGTCTCTGTCTCTGTCTCTCTCTCCCTCTCCTCCTTTAAAATCAGTTTTAAAGAAAAGAAAAGCTAACAGTGGGTAACCCTGGATGGTCTTTTTACAGGGGGTTTCATTTCTGTCCTTACACTGTTTATTTTTCCCAGGCGTTCTCCCACGAGCTCCTGGCACCTCTTTGACCCGTCCGCCTTAACGGCTCGTTACAAGAGCCACGTACCTGGGCAGAGCAACCATGGATGAGGCTCCTTTCCCGTGTGTGTCACGAAGCACACCTCCTATGTGCCACTGGCTGGATTTCCTAAATGTGGCTTCTTATCTGGTGTTTCCCAAATCTGGCCAGTCCTTAGTGTCACCGAAGTCCCGTGTTAAAGCAGATTCCTGACTCTACCTGAGACCTGCCGAATTGGACTCTTCAGGGAGCAGTCCTGCTGCAGCTGCTTCTGATTTCTTCGTATGCCCACGTGGACGGACGCAGCCGGAGATAACCTTACATAAACGCGTGTTCGAGACTGTGTCGTCCTGCTTCGGGCGGAGCACGCTCTAGTTCTCTTGTCCCCTCCCCGGGGAGCTCTTCTTTGGGTGCACCTGCTGGGTGTGTGGCCTCCGGTCCCTGCAGGGCTCCCGGAACCCTGTACGGACGTAACTGCACACGCACACGGGGCGGTTTTCAAACTTCCCTGTTTGGTTTACAAGAGTGAGTTCACGTTAAGCCCCTTTTTCTCCGTTTGGCTTTTCTTGTACTTTGCAGCAATCTCCTCAGGTTGCTGGCTCACGGCAGCTGGTTCTGAGTGAACTGGGGGCTTTCAGCAAGGCCCTCTAGTCAGTCTTACCGTAAGAGGATGGGATCCAGCCAGGAATTCCAGAATGTTCTTGCTGGAATGCAGGGGGGCTCCTGTGAGGGCGAATTAGCCATCTGTCAGCACGGGTCCTGATCTCAGTGCTGTCTTCCTTGCTGTTTAATTGGGGGGGGGGGGGCGCGGCACTGCCTGCCTTCCCCCAGGGTGGTTTCCCAGCCGTCTGGTGACCACTGGCTTCTGGAGAAAGGCTAACCTGCAGCCTGCAGGCCGCCCCACGGACGGCAAGGCTCGGACCCCTGGCTAACTCGAGGTGGGATTTTGGACGACAGGCCCATCGTCTCCCTCCCCTGACCCCGGGGTCCCAGGGAGCCAGGCCACCTGCAGTAACTCCCTCACGTGGACCCTTTTAGGTGGAACCATGATTCCGGTGACGGAGCTCCGCTACTTCGCGGACACACAGCCAGCGTACCGGATCCTGAAGCCGTGGTGGGACGTGTTCACCGACTACATCTCCATCGTCATGCTGATGATCGCGGTCTTCGGGGGCACGCTGCAGGTCACCCAGGACAAGATGATCTGCCTGCCTTGCAAGTGGGTCACCAAGGACTCCTGCAACGACTCTTTTCGGGGCTGGGTGGCCCCGGGCCCGGAGTCCTCCTACCCCAACTCGACTGTCCTTCCGATCCCTGACGCGGGCCCCACCGGCATCAGGTACGACCTGGACCGGCACCAGTACAACTACGTGGATGCCGTGTGCTACGAGAACCGCCTGCACTGGTTCGCCAAGTACTTCCCGTACCTGGTGCTGCTGCACACGCTCATCTTCCTGGCCTGCAGCAACTTCTGGTTCAAGTTCCCGCGCACCAGCTCGAAGCTGGAGCACTTCGTGTCTATCCTGCTCAAGTGCTTCGACTCGCCGTGGACTACGCGGGCCCTGTCGGAGACGGTGGTGGAGGAGAGCGACCCCAAGCCGGCCTTTAGCAAGATGAATGGCTCCATGGACAAGAAGTCGTCCACCGTCAGCGAGGACGTGGAGGCCACCGTGCCCATGCTGCAGAGGACCAAGTCTCGGATCGAGCAGGGCATCGTGGACCGCTCCGAGACAGGCGTGCTGGACAAGAAGGAGGGGGAGCAGGCCAAGGCGCTGTTTGAGAAGGTGAAGAAGTTCCGGACCCACGTGGAGGAGGGGGACATCGTGTACCGCCTCTACATGCGGCAGACCATCATCAAGGTGATCAAGTTCATCCTCATCATCTGCTACACCGTCTACTACGTGCACAACATCAAGTTCGACGTGGACTGCACCGTGGACATCGAGAGCTTGACGGGCTACCGCACCTACCGGTGCGCCCACCCCCTGGCCACACTGTTCAAGATCCTGGCGTCCTTTTACATCAGCCTGGTCATCTCCTACGGCCTCATCTGCATGTACACGCTGTGGTGGATGCTGCGCCGCTCCCTCAAGAAGTACTCCTTCGAGTCCATCCGCGAGGAGAGCAGCTACAGCGACATCCCCGACGTCAAGAACGACTTCGCCTTCATGCTGCACCTCATCGACCAGTACGACCCGCTCTACTCCAAGCGCTTTGCTGTCTTCCTGTCCGAGGTGAGCGAGAACAAGCTGCGGCAGCTGAACCTCAACAATGAGTGGACGCTGGACAAGCTGCGGCAGCGGCTCACCAAGAATGCGCAGGACAAGCTGGAGCTGCACCTGTTCATGCTCAGCGGCATCCCTGACACCGTGTTTGACCTGGTGGAGCTGGAGGTGCTGAAGCTGGAGCTGATCCCAGACGTGACCATCCCGCCCAGCATTGCCCAGCTCACCGGCCTCCAGGAGCTGTGGCTGTACCACACAGCGGCCAAGATCGAGGCGCCCGCCCTGGCCTTCCTGCGCGAGAACCTGCGGGCCCTGCACATCAAGTTCACGGACATCAAAGAGATCCCGCTGTGGATCTACAGCCTGAAGACGCTGGAGGAGCTGCACCTGACGGGCAACCTGAGCGCGGAGAACAACCGCTACATCGTCATCGACGGGCTGCGTGAGCTCAAGCGCCTCAAGGTGCTGCGGCTCAAGAGCAACCTCAGCAAGCTGCCGCAGGTGGTCACGGACGTGGGCGTGCACCTGCAGAAGCTGTCCATCAACAACGAGGGCACCAAGCTCATCGTCCTCAATAGCCTGAAGAAGATGGTGAACCTGACGGAGCTGGAGCTGATCCGCTGCGACCTGGAGCGCATCCCCCACTCCATCTTCAGCCTCCACAACCTGCAGGAGATCGACCTCAAGGACAACAACCTCAAGACCATCGAGGAGATCATCAGCTTCCAGCACCTGCACCGCCTCACCTGCCTTAAGCTGTGGTACAACCACATCGCCTACATCCCCATCCAGATTGGCAACCTCACCAACCTCGAGCGCCTCTACCTGAACCGCAACAAGATCGAGAAGATCCCCCCGCAGCTCTTCTACTGCCGCAAGCTGCGTTACCTGGACCTCAGCCACAATAACCTGACCTTCCTCCCCGCCGACATCGGCCTCCTGCAGAACCTCCAGAACCTGGCCGTCACGGCCAACCGGGTGAGTGGCCCCGCCCTGGCTCCGCGTGGGGGCTGGCGGGTGGGCTGGTCGTGGCCCCCGGTGGGGTGCTCGGGAGGCCTCCGTGTCTCAGGACCTCACCTGCGCTTCCCAAAACTGCCTGGGAGGAGTGTTTAAGATTTCAGGTTTCCCCACCCCCACTCCAGACCTGCCAAATCAGATGTCTGGGGTTGAGAGCCTGTCTCCACCACAGAAGGCGACAGAGTTCTTCTGCCAGGAGGGATTGTGTGGTCAGGTGGGGTCTGTCCCCAAGGTGCCCTTGTGTGGGTTTCTCGTAGGCGGGAGTGTGCGTGGGCAGGAGACCCGAGGCCTGTGATTTTCTCCCTCTGTCAGCGGGGTCAGGGGAGGCGGTACTCAGCCAGGAGCTGGTGGGGTTGTCCTGGACCAGATTTGGGACCGAAGCTCCAGTCTGGGTCCACCAAGAACAAACCCATGTGGTGGTGGCAGCGGCCTGCTGAGCGGAAGCCAGACTGCCTCCACAACTTCTAGCATGCTGCCCTCATGCCTCTCCCCTCTGCGTTTGGGGGTGGTGGAGGGCAGAGTTGGGCTTGGTCGGGGCTGACTTGTCACCACCTGCCTCTGGAGAGGAAATTGTGTAAACAGTCTGGGGCCAGTAGTGTGGGAGGCCACACCCAGGAGACAGTTGGCAGTCCCTGTGCTGTGGCCTCTGTGCGCCAGTCCCCTGCCTGGCCCAGGAAGCCCCCCCACCCAGGGCCCCTCCACAGAGGTAGGTGGGTGAGGCTGAGGGCAGGGTGCCCCTGTGGCTTTGTGGTCTGGCCTCTGCAGTAGGAGCGAATCTACAGTGCTGGGGATACCTCCCCCTGCCTGCCCCTCCTGGGGACCTGCAGGGAGATTGACAGTGGAAAGAATAGGTCTCTTCTGGGTCCTGCTTTCAGGGTGGAGACTTGTACCGAGGTGGGTGGTGATTCTGTGGCCAGGGGTGGGACATCCAGGAAGGGGCCGATTCAGGTACCACGCCTGTGCCTCCATCGAAGGCGGTGGCCTAGAGCAGCCCTGCTGGTTAGTGAGCACTTGCTGTGTGTCAGCCCGTGCAGGACACAGTGTTCCTGGAACCCCCAGTGTCCCAGCAGCCCCAGACCCTGAAGTGCCCCTGCCTTCTCCAGTGTCACTCAAATTGAAGAGCCCAGGCGTGCCACTGAGAAGCTCCACTCCCCTTGCCTAAGCCGCTCTGACTGCAAACCAACCTGTCTCCATATGTCAGAGATGATGACAAATCCCGTTCCCCTCCCCCAAGTTAGGACTGTGCGTGCTTGTGGGAATTAACAAGGGGGAAGGTCAGATGCCAGGCTGCCCTGCCCTGGAGAGTCCGCCCGCAGAGCCTGGGACAGGCCTAGTGATCAGGAAAATTGGGTTGCTGCTGAGAAGCCATACTTGGAGAGCCCCAAAACCCAGCCCCTTCTCTAACATGTGTTGGGGAGCAGGGGGCTCCCCCAGAGTGCAGCCCGGTGCCAGATCGCCCCTGGAGTTGGGTGGGCCACGGTCAGCCCACAGCCCTTTGGGACAGCCTGCGCTGTCCAGGGGGTTGTGAGGGCACTGGGGCGTGGCATGCCCTCCTACCCGGTGGAGGGTGTGGCCTGCGGCCAGCCTGGCTCCCCATCCTGTCCCCCACCCCCAGTTGTGCACCCCAGGCATGCCCGTTAGGTCATGTCTGTAGGCTGAGGTCACCCCTCAGGAAAGGAGCTGGCGGCAGGCAGGCATGCTGTCCCCAGGAAGGAGACCCTCTGACACCCTGCTTATTGCACAGCTTAATCACGTCCTGTCCCCACCCCCTGCAATGCCAAAGGCCTTCTAGGGAAAATAGCTCCCTTGGGTCCGTCTTAGTCAGGCTCGTCCTCTTGAGCTGGAGGCCCCTCCATCCTAAGAGGCCCGGTGGTTCCTTGTGGGCCACCTTGGCCTGCAGGTCAAAAGGCAGGGCTGGGTACGGCCCAGCCCAGGCCCTTGACTCTCGCACTCCCAGGTTTAAATTCATGCTAAGGAGTACCTTGACAAAGCAGGCATTCCTTGTCCACTCATTCATTCGTTCCTTCATTGACTTGGCAGATGTTTTTCAAGCACTCCCAGCATGGAGGTGCTGGGGATACAGGGACAAACAAGGGGCGACATGCCCACGGCTGCCCGTGCTGAGCTCCCTGACTCGTGGAGAAAGACAGTAGGCACGGTGTGATAAGAGCTGTGCCGGGGCCCGAGGCTCCGGGAGCGCAGAGGGGCCTCAACCAAGACTAAGCCAAGGCTGGCTGGCCTCCCGGAGGAAGGCCATCCCACCTGGCCCTGCAGGGTGAGGAGGAGTTAGTCAGGCGAGGCAAGGAGGAGTTTAGTAGGTTCCGTCCCTGCTGTTGCTGAAAGCGGTGAGGGAGGAAGCAGTGAGCCGCCCCTGGAATCTGGACTTTCCCCTGAAGGGCTGGAAGGAGCGTTCTGTTCTTCCCAGTTCCCTTTCAATGACCGAATCTTTGTTTATTTCATGTCCATTCCTCTTTCCAGGCCAAAAACTCTCAAGACAGGGACCTCGGCTTTTTGTTCAGTGCCAGTGTTCACCGAACTCTTGCTGACTGAGTGGCTAGAGGGGCGAGCGGACTTGCAGTGAGCTTGAGATTGCAGCCAGAGATTGCTCCTGCTGCAGCGTGGGGGTGGAAGGGGCCAGGCGAGCAGGCAGGAGCTGATAGAAACCCCTGTGCAGCCCCAGGGTGAGGGTGAGGGTGAGGGTGAGGGTGAGGGGCGGTCTTGGGTGACATGAGGTTTCTCACCTGGCTGCCTGGGTAGGGGGATGGTCATGGGGACAGGACACAGCAGGAGGCGCAGGTTTTCAGAGGGGAGACTGTATGTCCCATGTTGGGTGTCTGGGGCCCTGGGACATCCAGGAGGCCATGTTGAGTCAGCCTGAAGCTCAAGGTGTCATCATCACCCCAGGGCTTATGGGTGAGAGGGATCCTTGGCAAGATCCTCCCTCTCGCCAGGGAGAGAGGATGGACGGGGGAGGAAGGAAGTCTGGCTGGATGGAGCCTTCAGGGTGGACAGTGGAAGAGCGAGGCCAGGCAGGGCTCCTGGCGCGTGAAGACGTCAGCTGAAAGGAGAATGGGTTAGACTCCGGAGGATCAGGAGTCCGGCAGTTGGTGACTTTGGCCAGAGTTTCAAGGGTGGATGGGGGCGGAAGCTGGATCACAGTGGGCTGAAGAGAGATGGCCTCTTTCCAGGTATTTGTCGGGGAGGTTGGAGAATGATGGAGCAGCCCCAGAGGCTCCTGGGAGGTTGTCTTTTCCAAAGATCAGGTAGACCTGAGGCTGCTTTGGTGGTTCTGAGGGAGCCACTGAGGTCCCTGAGGAGGCGGGACAGAGCGGGGCTGGGGGTGATGCGAACTTCAAGCCTTCAGCAGACAAGTGACATCTCGGGAAGAGGGACAGGCCCAAAGGACAGGTGTGGCCATGGTGGGGCACTGAGCCACTGAAGGCACCTTCTCTTTCTCTGGAGAGAGCTCCCCCCGCTGGGGCAAGGGCTGTTCCGGGGAGGGGGGCGGCAGGGTGGGAGCTCTACCTATGAGCCCCAGAACCCCAGCTGTGTCGTCCAGCAGCCGGAGCCTTCCCTGCCACTCTAACCCTGTCTTCGTCATCAGAGGGGGTCGCTGGGGCGGGGAGTGGGGTGTCTGGAAGGCTCCGTGCCCCTCAGTGCTGCTGGAGCCCATGTCCTCTCTGCCTTCTCACCTTCATGTCCCCGAACTTGGCCCTGCTGGCCTGGAGCCACCTCTGCTCCACTCCTGACCATGGATGCAGCAGTGGCAATTTTGGAAGCCATGTCAGGAGTCTCCTTTAAAATAGCCTCAGTGTCCCTCATAGCATGGCCTCTGCCCAGCCATAGCATCATTGATTTCCCTGTTGGGAAGGACAAGTTCGTGACTCGAAATGAGTGTCCTCTTCCAAAAATGGCCAGAGAGAGCAAGAGCCTGTTAGGTAGAGGTCCCAGTCTGCCAGAAGGTCCCAGCCGAGAAGCATCTCTAGTCTAACATTTTTACTCCACAGACGGGCCGACTGAGGTCCAGGTGGGGAAAGGGCCTTGCCTGGGGCTGCCCGGCCCACCACGCCGCATGCGGCGGACTGGGACCCCAGCGGGCTCTGAGTGGGAAGGCCAGGCCCACACCCCCTTGGCCCTTTCGGGCCCTGCAGCATCCCATTTCACTTCTCCAGGCCTCGGCCTCCTCAGCAGGAAAATGGGGACAGTGACAGAGCGACCTCAGAGCTGGCAGCGTCCCTCCTGCCCATCACATCTGAAGTAGGTCGTTTCAGGGCAGATCGGCCCAGTAAGAACTCGCGGCCGACACTTGCAGACAGGCAGGGAAGGAGCTGCACTGTGGAGCTCTTCCCGCGTGCCGGGCAGACAGCGGTGCCCCGGGCCCCGCGTTCGCTCCTTCTTCCCGCAGCAGTGCGGACGCTTAGCAGGGCGCGTGTTGGACCAGGTTCTCCCCTGGCTCTTCCATTTCCACCTGTGAGCCACTGGCAAGTTAGCTTCTCCAGGGCCTCAGCGACCCCATCTGAAAAATGGGACAAGTAGTTACAGAACATTTACAGGTAGTGCCCAGGGTTAAAAGAGGTCATCGTCTCAGTGCTCAGAACAAGCCTGCCTGTGGACCTAGCTGCAAATGGGCGTGGCCCAGAATTCCGATTTTGCAAGATCGGAAGGGGGTTCCGAGTGGCCACTCCTGGGCTCCCTGCACTTGCAAACGGTCTGTGATTTGACAGATGAGGAAACTGAGGCCCCAGGAAGGGGAAGTGACAGAGCTGGGGTTCTCAGTCCTCAGCAACACGTAGGGGTTGGAATTTTCTCAGCCTGCTGCTCTACTTCCATAAATTGTTGTTTTTTTTTAGATTTTATTTATTTATTTTTAGAGAGAGGGGACAGGAGGGAAAAAGAGAGGGAGAGAAACATTAATGTGTGGTTGCCTCTTGTACACTCCACACTGGGAACCCGGCCCACAACGCAGGCATGTGCCCTGACTGGGAATCGAACCAGCAACCCTTTGGTTCACAGACTGGTGCTCAATCCACTGAGCCACACCAGCCAGTGCTGACTAATTGTTCTTAAACCAGAGAGGACCAACAGCCTGGGTCCCAGTGAGCCCTGGGCAGTAGAGGAGTGGGTGTGGTTGCTAGTGGCTGGCTAGTGTGATAGGTTTCTTAGGGTGTCAGGTGTGGGAGACAGTGGGGAACAAGGTGGACCCAGGCCTGCCCTCTCAGAGCCCACAGTCCTGGGTGACAGGTGATAAAGCAATTTCACCATCAAGAGATCAGTGCTGTTGGGGACACCTGGGTGCCACGGATTACCCAGGAGGTGAGGGAAGGTTTTCCGAGGATGCGACTACAGAACTGAGACCTAAAGTACTGGTGGAAATAAGCCAGACTCTGGGTCAGATTATGCTGGTGCTGGGGCCCTGGGGAGCTGAAATGGGCCTCAGAGAAGGTGCCTGTGGCCCAGGGAGGGAGGGAGGGAGGGGGGTAGGGGGGAGGGAGGCCTTGGACCCAGAGGCCCCCAGCGCTGAGCCTGCCCGCCTCACTTTCCCCCCTGCCCCTTCCGCTCTAGATCGAGGCGCTGCCCCCAGAGCTCTTCCAGTGCCGGAAGCTGCGGGCCCTGCACCTGGGCAACAACGTGCTGCAGTCGCTGCCCTCTCGGGTGGGCGAGCTGACCAACCTGACCCAGATTGAGCTGCGGGGCAACCGGCTGGAGTGCCTGCCCGTGGAGCTGGGCGAGTGCCCGCTGCTCAAGCGCAGCGGCCTGGTGGTGGAGGAGGACCTGTTCAACACGTTGCCACCTGAGGTGAAGGAGCGGCTGTGGAGGGCCGACAAGGAGCAGGCCTGAACCGCGGTGGGCTGCCGAGCCCAGGGCCGGCCTGCAGTGGCCAGCGATGGGGCCACCGAGGGGGCCTCTGGCCCGGGAACCCGGAAACCCTGGGGCAGCCACCCCAGCCTCTCGGCCAGGGCAGGAGCCTGGGCTTGGATGTGAGCGGGGCCAGGGTGGCAGGACAGTGCCTGAGGGGCTGGCCCCTTTCTCCCTCTGAGACTCGGCCCCCAGGGCAGGCGCCTGCTGGGGAGATCGGAGACCCGTAATCTGTCTCGGAAGGAGCTCGGTGTTCGGACGCTTGGCCTCCTCCCCGGAGAGGCCCGCTCTGCCCGAGGCTGAGCCGATGCCAGAGGTCCAGGAGGTCTCCATAGCTCTTGGTATTTATTTTTCCTCCACCTCCCGCCCCCTCCCTCCTGATAACTGACATATTCCCCAGAAAGTTCAGCTCCAACGGGGGTGTTCAAGGAAGGGTGGGCTGTTCTGCTTTAACTTTTGCGGCGATGCCGCCCGCATTTAGTGCCCACACAGACTGGAGCGGAATGGCCGGGGCGAGCCGGCGGCGGACAGCGGCCCCAGCAGTGCCGGGCTGGGCTGCGTTGGCACGGCCCGTGGGAGAGCAGGCTGCCAGGTGGAAGGGCCGGGCCTGGGGCTCGCCTCATCAGTTTTAGGATTTTTTTTTAAGTAAGAACTTTTTTTAAGCTTTGGAAATTGAAGGTTTGGGTATTAAAAAGAAAAAACTTAAAAAAAAAAAAAAGCCCAAAGACACTAACGGCCAGTGAGCTGGAGTCTCAGGGTGGGCGCAGGCGGCAGGACCCTGAGCTGCGTGTCCTTCCCCCAGGGCGTCTTCCGGGCCTGGCGCGGCCTCGGTCCGGAGTTCCGTTTGTCCCTCTCCTCCCCGCGGGTGGGGACTTCTGTTTTGTTTTTGGTGTCTTGTTTTCCTTCTCCATGTGTCTTGGCAGGCGCTCATTTCTGTGGCTGTTGGCCAAAGGGAATGTTCTGGAGCTGCCAAGAGGGGAGGAGACTTGGGCTGGCCAGTCCCCGGATGAGCGGTGCTCCGTCCTCCCTGTCCCTCATCACAGTGTTAAGGAGCCGAGAGGAGCTACCTCGCCTGGACTCCGCTTTCCCACCCCCTGTGTCACCCGTCTGCCCGGTGCCACCACTGGCCTCAGCTGCTCTCATCAGCCGTGTCACCACCCGGTCCTTCAGAACCTGCCGTGGGAGGCAGGGCCGCGCTGGTGGGGAGGTCGGCCCTGGAAAAGCAGGCTGCCCGGGTTTGGGGTCCATTCTCTGTCCCAGGCGCCTGGTGGTGAGAAGCCACCTCGCTTTAGATCAGTCGCCTGGGTCCCCCGCCTTAGATCGATCACTCGGACACTAAGGCACGTTTTAGCGTCTCTTGTCTTAATGAGTCTGTCCATTTGTCCACTCGTGTTTTCTGCGGCGTGTCATCGGATGTGATCCTCAGAAATAACGCACACTAGCCTCTGGCAGCCACGAAGCAGTCCGTTACGTGTGGGTCTGAACTTGTGGACTCAAATATCAAATAAACCTACCACAGAAAGTTGTCTTTGGGGGTCTCCATGGGGCGGCGGGCGGGGGGGCGCTGTGGACTAGTTTGTTGAGTAACTGTTTATGGGGCATCTACCGGATAGTGCGCCGCACCTCTCACCGCCCCGTGGACTGAGCTGGAAAGAGCCCCTGCTGCGTGCCAGGCGTGGCCAGGGTTCCGCAGCCAGCACTCCGCGGGCCTGCTTGCCTGTGGTCTGGGCCCTCCTGAGCTGCGGGGGGTGGGGAGGGGGCGCTGTGATGGGAGCCGGTACTCCCAGGTCCCCGTCCCAGCTCGGTCACCCCGACGTGGAGCTGGGCAGACCCTTTTCCTCCCACGGCCTCCGTAGCCCCATCCGTACAGGGGGAACCTCCTCTCTCTGCTCTCCTCGGTTCTTGTCATTCCAACAGCCAGGCCCCAGCGCTCTGCACCGGTGGGGCTGGAGTGACCCTGGGAGGATGTGACCTGCTCCCAGCCCCTTTGGGAGCTTACTGAAGGTGCTGGGGTCAAGGGCAGAGGCTCAGGGAGATGGGCAGAGCTGCCCTCAGATCCTAGCTGTGCTGTTTTGATGTGTGGCCTCAGTGGCCTCAGTTTCCTCATTTGTAAAAGTCAGGACGGTGCTGGCAGCCTCTTGGGGTTGTTCTGAGGCTTACTCGTGATAACTCTGCGGGTGGGAGGGGTTTTCAGCAGAAGGCCTGGATCCTTGTACCCAGTAAAGGGTATTTTCCTCCTGGACCAGTGAGGCTTGTGCGGGGCTGACCCCAGGGCCCGGGGGCAGCCACCTTTTGGTAAGGAAGAAAGGGCGTTGTGTCTGATCTTGGCCTCAGTGTTGAGGTCTTATCTGCCACTTGGGCACCTCCTCTGGGACAGGCCAAAGCCTGACCTTGATCCAGGGACTCTGACCCCTCTAGGTGCCCTCAGGACTAAGCCAGGACCTTTTTCCTCTCTGCCCCTGACATGGGCTTCTTGGCAGGGAGCAGCTGGGCCTGGACCCCCCTCTAACGCCCCTCCTGATCTGGTCTGGCTGCTCCCTACCACCTCCCACGCCCGCCCCCACCCCAGCCTTGGGGCTGCCCCGCATCCAGCGCAGGAGTGTTTGATCTGGAGCTGGTTAGCTTTTGGAAAGAACAAACACCACCCACCCACTTCTCGAAGCATGAGAAAATAAACAAATTTCGGAAGGCCCAGCTCCTCTCCCCCCGCCCCCCGTTCCCCCAGTATTCTCCACTAAAAACCACAGTGGTGGTCTTGTCTCTGATTGTAACAGCAGTTTGGAAAACTTGGGGAAGTTCAAAAAATAAAATACCCTCACATTCTACCCAGAACAGCTTCTGCTAGTTTTCGGTGAAGAGTGGGTAAGGCATTCACCGAGTGCCAGGCCCTATGCCAAGCTCTTAATTAGAAGTAAAGTATCCACCTTCCTCATAAGAGATACTTCTGTTATCTCCACATTACAGATGGGGAAAGTGAGGCCAGGCGTGGACAGAACCCAGGCTCTCCCTGAGCCTCCACCACAAGCCCGTGGGGCAGTTCCCGAGGGAGCTGTCCATCCAGCGCGCTGGACCCTCACCCTGCTGCCGGCGCTCGTCTCTGTATTCGTCGGGCGGCTGCACCAGAGGGGGCCAGGACAGCGAGCAGGCGGTTCTCGGCTGTTTCTCACACGGTTCTGTCTTCCGCCTGCCTGCCTGCCTCTCCTAGCCTAACCCTGTGAACCTCTTGTCCCCTAACCCTCCTGGGGAAGCTGGGGCCAAGCAGCTACTCCCAGAGCAGTGGCCCGAAAACCAGTTTGACTCTGGGCCAAGGCTCCTGAGGCCGAGCCAGCTGTGTTCCTGCACTCCTGAGACACTCTGTCCCCTCGCCATTCAGATAGCGTCATTTTGGGGAGGGCCAGCGGCCGATTTCCAGAAGTTGGAGCCAGAATGGCCCGTCTGCGGCTGAGCGAGTCTGATTAGAAGGGTGGGCCGGTGCGCATGTGCGCATGTGCTGCTCCGCCCCCCTCCCCGTACCCCTACTTCCAGGCTCCAAACCTCGGGCCGGGGTGGGGGACCGGGAACCATGGCCCTCTCTCCCTCATGCTGAAGACCCAGGCACCCACGCTCTAGCCCCTTCCTCCTCCTAAGACCCCCCTCACCTCCTGCCTTCTGTGAGCTGCAGACTGACCTGCACACTCCCTTCTGTAGCCCTGCCGGGCCTAGAGTTTCAGAGCTGGGCGGGGCCCAGACAGTTGCCGGAAGACTTCTTTATCTTGTCAGGGCAAAGCCAGCCCGAGGGCTGGTCTGGTGTGCCTGTCCCCCAGACGCCCCTTCACTTCCTCCCACCCTGATGATGCTGGTGACCTGGGACTTTGGTCACAGTTAGTAGTGGCATGCAGGCTGGTGCTCTGGTGCTCAGGTGTCCTCTTGTCTGCCCAGCCTCTTTGCCCAGATACTCCAGGAATTCCGCTCCTGGATCCCCAGTAAGTAGCCAGCCCTGGCCCCCAGGGAGGAGCAGTGAAAAGCATGAAGAGGGTCAGGAAGGACTCAGCCTGAGTTAGCTGGGAAGGTCGACCCAGGGGCTGGGGCTGCGGCTGGGGCAGAGCCCCCACCGCCCCCCGCCCCCAGGCAGGGAAGTCAGAGGGATCCTGAAAAAAATGGGCTCAGCCTGGAGGGAGCCTGGGCTGGGCTGGGCTGGGCTGGGGCTGGGGCGGGGATTGGGTTTGCTCTGGGTAGGGATCGGTTAAGTCCTTCCGGGACACTCGGCCCTTCTGACTCTTTTCCGCTCCAGCCTGAGCATAGCCCTGAGAGCCACCCGACTGTCCAGCTTCCTCCTCATGGCCGGCCTGAGCCCTGCACAGCTCCAGAAGGTAGGGAGCAGGAAGGGTCAGGTGAGAGTGGGAGGACCCCCTGGCGGGGACTGAAAGTACTCCCCAGTCCCAGGAGCTCAGCCCGACCCCCTGCCGTTTTTCAGAAAAAGAAACCGAAGCCAGAGCAGTAGGGTCCCAACCACGACCTCTAACTTCCGCACGCACAGCCTGGGGCATCCAGACCACCGGACGGGGTGGGATGGGAATGTGTGCATCTGGGACCAAAACCCACAATAAAGCCCAAGGGCAACCCCTCCCTGCCCGGGTCTGGGCCTGCCATTGAGGGGCGGGGCCAGCCAGGGGCTGTCCTCTCCCAGAACCTGGCTCTGGCGCATGGGTCCCACGTTCTTTGCAACACAAAAGCCTTACTCAGGGGAATTAGAGGGACAAAGTCTTGTAAATAACATGACCCTTTTCATTTGTTCCTGATGACGAGAGAACAACCGCAGAAAAATACAGAAAAGCTCAAAGAAGAAAATTTAAAAGCACCCATAAATTCTTACGCTGACACAATATTTTGGTATACAGCTGTAGAATCTTTCTACAGCTTTTTGCTTATTAAGTGCTTGGCTAGGAGACTAATTTGCATTTGGCATACACACACACACACATATATATATATTTGATTATGCTATCACAGTTGTCCCATTTCTCCCCCATCATTCCCCTCCACCCTGCACACCCCCTCCCACCCACATTCCCCCCCCTTTAGTTCATGTCCATGTGTCATAAGTTCTTTAGCTTCTACATTTCCCACACTATTCTTACCCTCCCCCTGTCTATTTTCTACCCACCGTCTGTGCTACTTATTCTCTGTACCTTTTCCCCCTCTCTCCTCCTCTCACTCCCCTGTTGCTAACCCTCCTTGTGATCTTCATTTCTGTGGTCTGTTCCTGTTCTAGCTGTTTGCTTAGTTTGCTTTTGTTTTAGGTGTGGTTGTTAATAGCTGTGAGTTTGCTGTCTTTTCACTGTCATATTTTTTTATCTTTTTCTTAAATAACTCCCTTTAACATTTTATATAATAAGGGCTTGGTGATGATGAACTCCTTGAACTTGACCTTATCTGAGAAGCACTTTATCTTCCCTTCCATTCTGAATGACAGCTTTGCTGGAAAGAGCAATCTTGGGTGTAGGTCCTTGCCTTTCATGACTTGGAATACTTCTTTCCAGCCCCTTCTTGCCTGGAAGGTCTCTTTTGAGAAATCAGCTGACAGTCTGATGGGAACTCCTTTGTAGGTGACTGTCCCCTTATCCCTTGCTGCTTCTAGAATTCTCTGCTTCATTTTAATCTTGGCTAATGTAATTACGATGTGCCTTGGTGTGTTCCTCCTTGGGTCCAACTTCTTTGGGACTCTCTGAGCTTCCTGGACTTCCTGGAAGTCTATTTCCTTTGCCAGATTGGGGAAGTTCTCCTTTATTATTTGTTCAAATAAATTTTCCACTTGTTGCTCTTCCTCTTCCCTTTCTGGTACCCCTATAATTCGGATGTTGGGACGTTTAAAGATGTTCTGGAGGTTCCTAAGCCTCTCCTCATTTTTTTGAATTCTGGTTTCTTCCTTCTTTTCTGTTTGGTTGTTTCTTCCTTCTGGTCCACTCCATTGGTTTGAGTTCCAGTTTTCCTCCCATCACTATTGGTTCCCTATGCGTTTTCCTTCATTTCACTTATTGTAGCCTTCATTTGTTCATCTAATTTGTGAGCAAAATCAACCAACTCTGTGAGCATCCTGATCACCAGGGCTTTGAACTGTGTATCTGATTGGTTGGCTATCTCTTGGTCGCTTAGATGAATTGGCTCTGGGGCTTTGATCTGTTCTTCTGTTTGAGCCTTTTTTTTTGGGGGGGGGGGTCTGGCTTGCAGCTGTTATGTAGTGAGGAGCAGAGCCTTAGTTGTTCCCCAGGGCGGGGCAGCCCAGTCGCTGGGTAGTGACGCTGTATGTGGGGGTGGGGTCCGAGAGGGAGTGATGGCACTTGCTCCACGCTCTCTCGGATTCCAGTCCATTCCGCTGCTTCCCCCAAGCAAATTGGGCCCTTCTGATGCTGATTTCCGTGTGGGTGGGCTTGTGTACATTCTAGGATCCTGTGGGTCTCTCCAACAGACTCTCCTGTGAGGCTGGGAGTCTCTCCCGTCACCTCAGCCCCCACAAGTGTTTTCAATCGGTGCTTTTAGGCTTTATTTCCTGGCGCTGGGGTCCCAGGTTGCGCAGTCTGTCTCGCTGCCCGTTTTTGCCTGGTTTATCTGCCCTCGAATGTGTGACCGCGGTAGGCCACCTTGTGTGCTTTGCTGGGTCTGCTCGTTGCCTCCCCGCGCCCGATAACCACCGCCTGTGGGCCTGGGGTGTGCCTACCGCCGCCGCCTGCGCATCCGGGATCACGAGCCACTGCTTTTTCCTGCCGCGATCCCTCTCCGCCGGCCACCGACTCTGCACCTCTTACCGGTCTGGGTGAATCATTGTGAGACTTCCGTACAATCCAATTTTCTATCTGTTCTGGTTGTTTTTTTGGTTCTAAATTCTTATTGTCCTTAATTTTGGTTGTGAGAGGAGGCACAGTGTATCCACCTATGTCTCCATCTTGGCTGGAAGTCCTTCATATAAATCTGGCTTTTTTTCCCATCAGGAACATATTCCCATGTCAATAAATATTTTTCTACCACATGATGGTTTTCAGCTGCATTGTGTTCTGGACAGACCGTACTTTGTTGGACAAATCCCCTGTGCTGAGCGTTTAGGTTATTTCTGATTTATTGCAGTCCTTAAACAAGCCTCAGTGAACACACCCATGCATCCATCTTTGCTCTCCTAATTTGCTAATCCTCCGTCTTATCTCAAGAATTGCAGCAGTATATACATGGGATCGTGGCTATGCACAGTTGGCTGTGGGTGACTCGGCCCCCAAGGGGGCAATTTCGGCTTGATGCTGAGTTGAGGATTAAGTTTCTATCCTGCAGCGCTGCCCAGAGGCTGAAGCAGCCATGGTGGGTGGTCCCAAGTGTTCCAGCATCCATGTGTGCATGGGGGGCAGAACTGACATCCGTGGAGGATGGAAGGGGGGCCAGTAATGGGAAATCGGGCACTTTGCAGCGGGTTCAGGGGGTGGCTTTCAATGCCCGTGTTCAAGTTAAGACTTTATTTATATCTACACGCAAACAACTCCCCACTGCGTGCACTCAGGACAAAGCCCAGGTCCTTGCACAGCCTGGCCCCTGCCACCGCCCCACCTTTCTTGCAGGCTTTCTCCCTCACTCTGCTCCATCGGGTCCTAATTCCTGTGTTTCTCTTGAGCTCAGGGGCTTCACGAATCCTGCCAGTCCCCTTTAAATGTCGCTTCCTCGGGGCTGCCGCCCTGAGACCTCCTGCCCTCCCCATCTGGTTCCCATCACACTCCTCTTCCTGCAGCCCCAGCACTGCCCTCTCCCGCCCTGCACTCAGCAGTGTGGGACAGTTTGCTGCCCTGTGGGCTGGTTGTTCCCTGTCATGCTCCTTCGCCACACGTCAGCTCCGGGAGGGCGGGCATCCTGGCTGGCTCGCTCATTCCTGAATCTCCAGCTCCTAAAACTCCGTCTGGTACACAGTAAATGCTCGATCGCTTTCAGTTGAATAAACGAACGAGGTTGTATTCCCGTGTGACCCAAGCCCACTGGAGGGGAAGGGAAGGACCCCTTTCTCCTTTCCCTACGCCAGCCAATATTGATTGCCCATCGCTGGGCGCCAGACACTGGCCACGGTGCGGCCCGAGCAACGAGCAGGACGCTTGGTCCGGCCTTCACATCGTTTGGAGGTCCGTGTCTGATCGGTTCTCGTGGAGAGTGTCTGAGGGCCAGGGGGAGCCTGAGTCTCCCTCCTGCCTGCAGTTCCAGGAGGATGGATTCCTGGTGGTGGAAGGGTTCCTGTCCGCCGACGAGTGTGTGGCCCTGCAGCAGAGGGTCGGTGAGATCGTGGCCGGGATGGACGTCCCTCCACACTGCCGCATAGAGTTCTCCACCCAGGAGGAGGAGCAGCTGCGGGCCCAGGTAGGTGCCCGGGGCAGGCGAGGGTGCACTCTGGTCTTCGGTAAGGGGCCCGTTCCTCAGCCAGAGCGGCGGCCTGGAGGCCCACAGCTCACGTCAGCCAAGCTTCAGGCCAAATGCCTTAGATGCCCATTTCCCGCACTCCTCACTGTGAGTGCGTGCGGTCAGCATTATTGTCCCCATTCGACAGGTGGGGACGATGGGGCTCTGCTCACTTGCCCCAAACCAGGGGGTTAGTCACTGACAGAGCAAGGATGAGAATCCAGGGGTGTGCGACACAAAGTCCGTGCTGTCCCTTGCTCTTCGGTACTTCCTCAGTCATGCTCCAGTCACGGAAGGGCCCCGTGGTGGCCAGTGACCCAGAATGAGGCAGGGGATTCCGATGGGCCTACCTGCGTGCGGTTTGTTCCCCAGTGAGGCTGGAAACTCTGTTCATTCCCCTCCAGTGACCGGATATGGCGCAGTGCAGTTTGAGAGTGCAGAGTGGAGACTTGGGGATTCTCCCGCACACTTTTCTCAGCCAGCTCCCATCCCCACTAAGAGGCCTCACCCTCACGCCGAGGACCTCCTGCCACCTGGTGGACATAAGGGGAATCACAATGGCTGAGGCCGAGCAACCCACAGGACAGGGACTCAGAGGGAACAAGGGGTACAGAATCAAAATTTCCTCTGAATAGTCAGTTTTATTTGTCAGCACTCCAGGCTTCTAGGTGGGGATAGCGGAGATGGGGATCCTGTGTCCAGCATCACTCAAAGGCTCCTGTGCTCTCCCAGCTGCCTTCTGAGAATGCTCCAGGGACCAGTGAGGGGGTGGGGGGAGGACGGGAGAAACCAGAATATGTGTCCTGGTTTACAGGTGGGGCAAGTGTTTACAGTTGTGAGTATGCAAAACACAGAGGTTATTCTTGTTATTGATTAATCATTGCGTTATTTTGCATAAAACTACCGTAAACCTACTTCTGCCCCACCCTGTATAATGCTTGAGAAGAGCTCAGGAGAGTGCTTGCTACTCGGTAAATCCTCAGTAGTCACTACTGGTCCTGGGAAAGACTTTAACATTAAAAGAAAGAAAAGACGAGGGAGTGCCCGTCCAGGTGGCCCAGCTCACCGCCCTCCGCCTGTCCTCATCCTTGAGTTACTTTACACCTCGAGCATGCAGTTCTGCTGCACTGTGCCGATGGAGAGGCACACGTCTGTCTGCAGACGTGGGTGAGACCTGGGCCCGGCAGAACGCGGCTAATCTTCAGTGCCCTGTGCAGCTTACAGTCACTCAGAGTGCCGTTATTGTTACCGCCCTGCAGGTGGGTGAGTTTTGCACCAGTTTGTACGTTCGTTCCGGCATTCATTGTTGCCCACATGGGCAACAATGGTTCAGGGACTTCTCCTTGGAACATCTTACTGGTTCCCTGGTGAATTAATGAGTTAAGTAAAATCTTTGGCACATGGAGCATCGTTACATTCCATGTTATTAATATCAGTTGTGCTTCCCTGTCTCGTTTTGCCTCCCCCTGATCCCGGAGGGCAGGGCTGAGAACATTGAAAAAGGAAATTTTTAGTTTTCAGTGGGAAGGCCTTTGAAGGGGCCAGCAGGTCACCACACTGAGCCACAGAGACACCAGCGAGGGCCTGGCAGGGCCGTGTCCCTGGGAACCCAGGTCGGGGGTTGGTGCCACCCAACTGCACTCGCGCCATGCAGGAAGATGGGGAGATACATATGATGGTGGTCAAGGGTGGCTAAAGCCATGGGGAAAATATCATTTTTATATGATGCTAAGGAATTTAAAACACAATAGTAACAAAGAGGTCATTCAGAAAACAGAGAAACATTAGCAGTAGCTTCTATTGGGTTGCCCAAAACGTCCATTTTTTTTTCATAAAATAAAAGACACATTTTTCATTTTCACCGGTAACTTTATTGATTTGGATATTTTGAGTGTGTCGGCCGTCTCCCACATGGTATGACGTTGATCTCAATTAATGTCTCAGTTTGATCGCTGTCAACTGCAGCTGGTCTATACCGGCCCATGGAGCATTGTCCAGAGAGAAATCTCCAGCATGAAACTTCATAAACCACTTTTGACACATTCGATCAGTCGTAGCACCTTCTCCATACACTGCACAAATCTTTTTTTGCGTTTCAGTTGTGTTCTTACCTTTCTTGAAATAATAAAGCATAATATGCTGAAAATGTTGCATATTTTCTGCCATCTTCAATGTTAAAATGGTTACACAAGAATTCACCAATTTTGATGTTTTTTTTAAATGCATGCTGATATGACAGCTGTCACAATGCAATCTAACAAAACTTTTTTAAATTTTATTTTAATTGTTGTTCATGTACAGTTTTCTGTCTTTCACTCACTCCCATCCCAGCCAATCTAACAAAATTGATTCAAACGAAGTTAAAGACAAATGAGCGTTACTAGAGCCATCTTACAGAAAACACAAAAAAACTTTTTGCCCAACCCCAATATTTATCAAGCATTTCACCACGCCCTTGCCAAGTGTTTTCTATTTAGCAGCAGTAGTAATAATAATAATAAAAGCAGATATTCACATGTCACTTAACCTCATTCCAAGGACTGTTCTAGTGCTTTCCGCACACCTACCTGTAATCCCTACAACACCCAGTGAGACAGGTACCATTAATAGCCTCTATGTTTTAGGAGGGAATTAAGCCCAGAGAGGTTCAGTAATGGGGTGTGGCCACACAGCCACGTCAGTGGCAGAGCTGGGATTCAAACCCTAGTATCCTAGCTCTGGGGTCTGTGCTCTCAGCCTCTACTTAAAGCCTCCAGAAATCCTGGGGAGGTTGGTTCTGGTCTTAGTCCCCTTTGCAGAGGAGGAAACAGGCTTTGAGAGGTGACACGAGTGGCCCCAGGCTCTCCGGGCACTGCACTTGTGTTTCGAACCACACTCTGTCGAGGGTGAGCCGTGTGATTTATTAAGAGGTTTCTATGAAATTCCTTGCTTGTAGCTTCCAGCTGTGCTTCTGGGCGCTTGGGGTTCCCGTTCCCGTCTGCCTTGGTGGGCAGGTTTGGGAAGCACCAGCGGGATCTGTAGCTCTGTGGGTGGGTCGCACCTGAGTCCTCTTCCCTCCTGGCCAGGCCCAGCTCTGACTCTGTGATGCCCTCTCAGTCCTTCTGGTGTCCCCTCCACAGGGCAGTGCAGACTATTTCTTGAACAGCGGTGACAAGATTCGATTCTTCTTTGAGAAAGGCGTTTTTGACAAGAAAGGTTCGGAGCTCGGGCCCTAGGGGTGGGGGTGCACTGGACGGGGGTGTCTGCCCCCAGGGCTGGGGTGGGGCTGTGAGGTCAGCTCCCTAGGAGAGGCTGGGCTCCAGGTTCAGCCTTCACCTGTTTCTTGTGCTGCAGGAAATTTTCTGGTCCCTCCAGAGAAATCCATCAACAAAATCGGCCATGGTGAGCAAGCATGTTGGGGAAAGGAACTGGGTAAACTGAGGCCTGAAGAGTTTAGGGGCATTACCCAAAGCCCGCAGTGAGTTAGTGGCCCAGCAAATGGCACTTCTGACTGCAGCATCCTCTCTGGCCCTGCTCTTCTACATCTCATGGTGCCCTCATGGGAAGAGGGGTCCACAGAGCCCCCCGCCCCCCACAGGTGGGCATGGCAGACGCCTCAGCTCCCTTGGCCTGGGGATGACCCAGGCCCCGGGCACGGGGGTGCTTCCTGGAGCCTCCTTAAGGACCACCTAACATGTTGACATGGTCCCTGTTCTAAGGAAATTCTTTTTCTCCCCCAGGATGATACATTATAATTTATTTTGTAAACTGCTTATTTTTAAGCCTGAAGTTATATTATGGTAGCTTTGTGAACATTTTGTTGTAAAATACGTATAAACATTACCACTGTAACCATTTTGGAGTAGCATTAAGTACATCCACCCCTCACTCTTTTTGAGGTTTAAGTGACATGTGATATGTCCACCCTGCCCTCCCCACCCCCTTCCCACTTTCTGTAGTAATGACATAGCAAATAATGAGAAGAGCGACTCTCCAGTGCAGACCCTGGGCTGTGGCTGCATGTGAGTTAGCCCTGCGAGTCCTAGGCAGCCCTGGAGGTGTCCCAGAGAGTAAGTGGCAGTGTTGAGATTGCTACCAAGTGACGGGCCCCTTGGAGCGCTTTGTCCTCTGAGGAGTGGGGAATCAGGGCTGGAGTGAGGCTCTCAGATGGCTGGGAAGGTCAAGAATAAGGTCACGGGTGGGATGGGGCCTTGGATGGGGTGAAGGTGTTTGTGGGGCCCACTCCTTGGTTATAAATGAGCAGAAAGCTTAATGCGCATGAAACCGGCACTACAGAGGCCTGAGCCTGCGTGTCCAGGGTTGGACGTGGGGGGGATGCGTGGGGGCCGGCCCATCAGCCCACCTTTGTCCTGCAGCTCTGCACGCCCATGACCCTGTCTTCAAAGGTGTCACACACTCCCCCAAGGTGCAGGTGAGCAGAGGCGGAGGTGAGGTGGGTAGATGGGCCATACGTGAGTGTGGTTAGGCTGGCAGTGTGACCCCTGTCCCCTTCCAGGCCTTGGCCAGAAGCCTGGGCCTCCAGATGCCCGTGGTGGTGCAGAGCATGTACATCTTTAAGGTGAGCTCCTTGGCTTTCCCTGCCTCAGTTTACCCTCTGTAAAACGGGCAGAGTGCTCAGACCACGCCCTTCCCTACAATGAGTCAAAAGTTGCTTCCCAGAGGAGTTACCGGGTTGGGGGAGGAACATGTAAAGCTGGTTTTGTCCAGCTAGTGCACCTGGCATCTAGTTGGCACTCAGTCAAAACTGGGTGGGAGGAGAGAAGGGGATCCCCAGGATGATGCTTCCCTCCACTGGCTATCGAAATGCTCTGCTTCCAGCTTTCAAGGCCCAGCTCAGTACCACCTCTTCCAGGAAGCCTTCCAGCTCCCTTGGGAAGAGCGGGACTGGCCTGGGTCTTAGCCTCTCCTGGTGCCCTTCACTTCTGCCTTGTGCTTCATCAGGCATGCGTGTGGTCAGCCGGGGAGTGCCCAGGAGGGCAGGGTGGTTTTCCTCTTTGCAGCCCTCCTGGGCCTGGCACATAACGGGGGCTCGTCGATGGGTGCCCATGTGAAATCCTTGTGGATAAACACCTATGGCCAGGGACGAGCTCCCATAGACTCAGAGCGGGCCCTGCCCCGTCCCGCCCTCCTCTGGTCTCATCTGGCCTTTCCTCTCTCTTGCAGCAACCTCACTTAGGCGGCGAAGGTAAGCCCGGAGCGGACTGCAGGCCCAGCAAAGGCCGTGGCAGGAGATCTGGGACATTAGCGGTTGTTGGGTCTTCGGTGGGAGGGAAGGTACCTGCGGCACCGTTTGTTAGCCAGGCAGGGGAAGTCACCTTCCGTGCCTTCCTGGACCAGTGGACTGGGAGGGTGTCCTGGAGCCCTTGGCCCAGGGGTTCCTGAACCTGGTCGCCACTCCTAGCTGGTTAAAAACACAGATTCCTGGGCCCCATCCCCCAAGCTCATGAGTCAGTGAGGCTGCCAGGGCCTGGGAATCTGTATTTTAACCAGAGTTAGTCCTTGGAGGACTGATTCAGCATGGACATTGATGATCTAGTTCCAAACCCCACTGGGTGCACAGATACCCTGTACGGCCTCCCTCATGGGCGACGCCACTTCTGCTCAAGTATCTCCAGTGGCAGGGAGCTTACCCCCTCACAGGCAGCCCTTTCCTTCCTTACACGAGCCCCAGCTGGCTTCCTCGTGACCTCCTCCTCCTCCCCCCATTTAGCCACAGGACAGTCCCTGAAGGGATGGCCGTCCCCTCCCCAAGTCCAGCACCCCCGCTTCCTTCAGCCGTTCCTCCTCCAAATGTTTTGAAAGGCCCACCATTAGGGCACCTTCCTCTGGACGCTGTCCGGATCGGCAATGTCCCTTTTAAAGTTTGGTGCCGAGAAGACACACAGTGCCCCAGGAAGGAAGAAGGTGACGGCTGTACCCCCTTTCCTTGGTTGTTGCAGACACAGGTCCCTTGGTCAGCAGTCTCCCTAGCTCCGCACTTGACTCCCCAGTCTCACACCACTGGGCGAAACATCTGGTGACGGAGGCGCTTGTTACCTGGCTGGAATTAAACAATAGCGGCTGCTTTTTAGCGAGTGATTACAATGTTGGTCCTGCCCTGGCACTTTTCACGCCTCATGGAATCCTCCAGCAGCCTCGTGAGGTCAATGATTGTTGGGGCCGCTTTACCGTTTGGGAAATTGAAGCTCTGAGAAGTGAAATCTCTGGTTCTGAGTCTCTGGGCCAGGAACTCGTGGATCCAAACTGACCACAGGAGGTCTGGGCTTTGGGGGCGTGGGAAATAGGGCCCAGGGGAGATGGGGCTGGGATCCTCATGCCCAGGCGGGCCTGCGGCAGTCACCCCTCACCAGGATGCCACCTTCCTGTACACGGAGCCCCTGGGCCGGGTGCTGGGCATATGGATCGCTCTGGAGGACGCCACGCTGGAGAACGGCTGCCTCTGGTTCATCCCTGGCTCCCACACCAGTGAGGACACCCGTTTCTCCCTGCCCTTGTATACCCCACCCCCCATGGGAGAGGGACCCAGAAAAAAAAAGAGAGGCTGAATGCTCCATCTTGGCCTGCAGGTGAAGTATCAAGAAGGATGGTCCGGGCCCCTGCTGGCTCGGCAACGGGCACCAGATTCCTGGGGTCAGAACCAGCCTGGGACGACAGCCTCTTCGTGCCCACACCAGTGCAGAGAGGTGGGTGGGACGCAGAGGGCAGGCAGGCAGGGCCCGCAGCCATGCCCGAGGGTCTCTGCTTGCTCTGAGCACCCCGCTCACCAGAGGGCTGCGAGTCACAGGGTGAGAGACAGTCGATGGATGTGGGGAAGTTAGGCAGCAGCGGGATTAAGAGCAAGGTATCCTGATCAGGCTAGACTCCAGACTCGGCGGCTTCCGGGCTCTTTGGGCAAATGACTGACTCTCTCTGAGCCTCGGTTTCCCCACATGGAAAGCGGGGAAGTCAGCGAGATGTCGTATCTAAGATGTTCACATACAAGCTGTGTGGCAGATGCCAACTATCAGTGCCCCCTCTTCCTTTCGGAAAAGGGAAAACTGAGGCCCAAGTTAGCATTTAATGGCAAGGTCCCACCTGACTGGCACAGCTTCTGCCTGGTTCTGTAAGCGCCACGGAAGGCGACGCCCTTGCTGAAGCTTGCCAAAGGCACAGCAGGAGGGACTGGACCCTGGGGAACCCGTGCCCCACGGCACAGCCTCAGGTCCTGGGGCAGGCAGTCCCCCAGGCTTTCAGAGGTGGGAATGGGGACGAGTAGACCACGAAAGTGCTTGAATCTCGGGGGGGTCCTGTGTCCCTTCCTGACCTGCTGTGTCCCTGCCAGGGGCCCTTGTCCTGATCCATGGACAAGTGGCTCACAGGAGTGAGCAGAACCTCTCTGACCGCTCGCGCCACGCCTACACGTTCCACCTCATGGAGGCCTCCGGCACCACGTGGAGCCCGGAGAACTGGTAGGTGGCAGGCAGGGTGTGTCCGTCTCCCGAAGAGGCCCTGGAGGCTGGGGGGAGCAGTGATACTGACACCTCGCGGTCATCTTCTCTGCCCTCTGCAGGCTCCAGCCAACAGCTGAGCTGCCCTTTCCCGCACTGTATACCTAATGGCTCCTGCAAGGCCGGGCACTGGCCCCTCCCAGGGCGCTGCGGGCTGCGGACACCAGCACCTCACCTGGCCACCCAGGGGCAACGGGGAAGTCACATCTCTACCCCCGGGCTTTCCTTCTGCCAGTGTCTGTGCCCCTCGGCCCTGCAGACAGGCAGGCAAGAGGTGGCCGCCGGGCAGCAGGGGCCCGGCTGGGTGCCTTTCCCAAGATGTGTCTCCCCCACCCCAGATACAGCCTCCCTCTGGAGCAGTGATTTTCAACTTCTTTTTTCTCACGGCACAAACAGACTGATTACTGAAATTCCAAGGCATGCCAAAAAAAAATTCTTTTTTTTGAGGATCTGACAAAAAAAAAAATAGCTATAATTTTGATTCATCACACCGGACTGCTGTTGTTGTATTGGCTGTTGTCAGTTTTTTAAATTTGACAATCTGAGGGGAAAGAGGTCAGTGCCCCCGACCGAACAGTCACGTACTGCACGTGTTAAAAATCCTTGCAGCACGCCACCGCACCGCAAGGAAAACGGATTGAAAATCGCCGCTCTTAGAGGCAGCCTCTCGGCTACCGCAGAGTCCTGGCTTCTCCTCCGGCAATTTCTCACTCTTGTCCCCTCCCAGATGGAACTCTATTACGGTACAAGACATTGAATAAAAATGACTTCCAAATGCAGCTTCTTGATCCTTCTGTTCCACGTAGACGTGCTCTCAACACGAGGGCCCTGCTGACGATCATCTCACGTACCCCCGCCCCGCCCGGTGAGGCCTGCGGTTTCCCTAACAGCACATCACAGTTAGTGGGCACTTGCTCACTGTGTCAGGAGCTTGGCATGTGTGTCTCATGGAGTCCTCACGCCGATGGGCCTTCGCGGGGGGTGCTCTTACCATCCGAGTTCACAGGTGACTTGTCCAGGCCACACAGCTGTTCAGTCGCTCAACGAGCTCAGCCTGGGCAGAGCCTGTGCTTTTAACCTTGGGCCGGGGGGTGGGGGGGGTGGGGGCGCGGAAATACGACCGGGGCTGGGGATCCAGTCGCTGATTCTGGTCTTGGCTCTGTGACCGAACAGCTTCCAGGTGTCAGGCCAGGCCCTTCCTCTCTCTGGGCCTGACAAGGGCCTCCATAAGTCCCCTCCTGCTTGGGCATGCTTGGCAGGTGTCCAGATGTTTTGCAAGAACTACCAAATCCTTGCGGGGGGGGCGGGGCTGTGAACACACAATGCGGTGCACAGATGATGCGTGTGGAATTGAGCACCTGAAACCTGTGCGATCTGGTTAACCAGTGTCACTGCAAGAAACTCAGTGAAAAGGAAAAAAAGGAACAATTACCAAACCCATAGCCTATTTGGGCTGGGTCCGGCCCAGAGGTTGCAATCAGGGGCTACTCGCTGATTCCAGACCACAAATGTGTTCTGTCTGGGCCTTGGTGCTTTTATAGAAACTTTTTAAAGACTTTATTTCTTTATTTTTAGAGAGAGGGCAAGGGAGGGAGAGAAACATTGACCAACCAGTTGCCTCTTGCACACCCCCTACCGGGGACCTGGCCCACAACCCGGGCATGTACCCTGACCTGGAACTGAACTGGCGACCTTTCAGTTTGCAGGCCAGTGCTCAATCCACTGAGCCACACCAGCCAGGGGCATAAAGATTTCCTACAGCTGGGAGGTTCACCTGCCAGATCTCTCGGCTTCCTGGAAAGAACAGGCCAACAGCACGGGCCTGTGGTGCAGCCCGCTGACGGCCAGCTGCAGTTTCCTCCCGAGGCACGTGTGCTCTGCGTCTCACTGCTCCTGTCCTCCACTGCGTCATTTCTCTGGCCTCAGTGGCCATGAGTTTGGGCCCTTGACCTCTAGTCCCCACTGTATGCATGGACAAGCTAAGGCCCAGAGGACAGAGCCCTTTCTAAGGCCACAGCGAGTTGCAGCAAAGCCGCTGCTCTTTTGCCGCCTCCTTCAGCCAGCAGAGGGGAGTCTCGGAGAAGGGGAGGGTTTGTCGTCTCTCCTTGGATCCCCAAAGGAATGTCTCAGCCCTTTCCTCTGAGGGAAAGGTTGTGGCAGGGATTCCACGAGCTCCCCAGAGCTTCAATCCTGGCTTCTGATCGTGGTGGGCAAAGGTTTGCGCCTTTCCTGCTAGGCCCGCCCTGCCAGGCTGGGTGAGAAGCAGGGAGCAGTCTGCTCCTCTTCCCCAGCCCGTGCTCACACGCAGCAGTCAATCCCCCGGCTCCCCTTTGGCACTTCCTAACCCAACTGGGAGAATGCATCTGGCTATGTTCCTTTTGGATTCACCTCCAAATAAAGCCAAGGTCACTCTGGTCTCCAAGTGCAACCCATAAAAGTACAACAGTTGGCCTGCTCATAGGAGGAGTGGCCTTGGGCAACAATGACACTTTCCCTTACTGGCTGGTCATGGTGTCTGGGCCCTGGGCTGGACTCTGTACACACCTCACCTCACCAAAACTTCTCAGCGCCCTGTGAGGTGTGGGCTCTTTTTATTCCCATCTTGCAGACAGGAGATTTGAGGCCTAGAGTGGTTAAGCCACTCACACAGTTAAGAAGTGGTACAGCCAGTTTAGTTTGACACAGAACCTGGAGTGTTAACCATTGTGCAACACAGCCTCCAGCGCCTGCTCCAGCCCCTCTGAGGATTGCAAAGTGTGTGCATGGGGGGGCCCTATAGCACACTGAAGTTCTTTGAGTTGTTGCACTATCCTTTAAGCCTTTTTCCTTTTTAATATCAGCAAAACGAAGACCAGGAGAGCTTTAATTTTTATTCTGATTATGCATCAACTGGAAAATCAAATCTGCTTCTTACCCCTTGGCTCTTCATGCCCAAGGAGCTGGCTGCTGTGGGAACCATCCATCCTCCCGTGTCCCTGTTTCCTCCATTGCTGCCGCACAACAGCTAGGCCATCAGCAGTATCAGGAGGTAGAGAGGCAAGAGGAGATTGTCTATCTGTGTAGTGTATGCTTCCAGAAGGGACACCACGGTGATGGACCCCAAAATCCAAGCATAACTGTGGTTTAAGTCCACTTCACTGTCAAAGATTAAGATCAGAGCTACAGAAATGATCTGGGCAAATATAGATGTCATGGTCCCCTCGAAAGTCTTTTTGGTTCCAGGCCAGCGGATCTCCCCCATGGTGCTGCCAAAGATGGAGGCCACAGTGTCACCCACACCCACAGACAGGACCCCGGCATAGGGGACTAGGGCCCTTGCCCCCCCCAGACTTCCCTTCTGTGTACAGGGCCTGGGTATTAGCCAAATGGGAAGAGACATGCCCAGGAGCAGGTAGATGTGTGTCAGGATGAGCGGTCCGCTGTCTCGTTCATCCAGGAAGAGGGACAGGAGGCTCCGCAGGGTGTGGCCCAGGGGTTTAACGCGGAAATAGCGCACATACTCTAGGAAGATGAAGACGGCCAGACATACAGTGGCGGCGACGTAGAGCAGTGGTTGGTCAAAGATGATACCTGGCACGTAGGTGGCTACCACAATGAAGTGGAAATACTTCCGGGCAATGGTGGGGGCCTGGTGCTTCTTGGATTCCGCAGATGACCGTCTGGCATTCTGGTACAGCACCACGAGGCAGGCAAAGGTGGCCAGCAGAGACCAGTAGGCTAGGAGGTAGATGCGGGTTTCTGTCTGGAAGAGGAATTGAAGAAGCCAGAGCAGGGGGTTCCTGCGGATAAGCCGGTGCAGCCAGGGCAGAACCACGCCAAGGCCCAGCACACAGGTCATAAGGTGGAAGAAGATGGAGGAGGCCCAGGTACCTGAGTCCATGAAGACAAAGAGGGTGCTGAAGAAGATGCCCATGAGTACCATCACTATCACCACCACCAGCAGGAGGAAGTCCACTGGGTCCCCCTGGCTTTCCACCACAGTGAGAGAGCGCTTGATGAGCTGGTTAAGCATGAAGCTGATGCCACCCAGCACCAGCAGTGCCTCCCCAGGAGTGAAGCAACGGGGTAGCAGGTACAGCAGGATCATGTTGAGGTAAACAAAGATCAACAGGACCTCCAGGACCTCGATGACCTCACCCACACTCAGTGAGTGCTTCATGATATAAATGATGACACATCCAGCTAAGCCTGAGATGACACAAGTGTTGGTGGGCACTGGGCGTGTGATGCCCAGTGCCAACACTGATGAGAAAAGGGCCACTGCCATGCCAGTGGCTGCCACCACAATTCCAAAGCGCTCGAAGTATGGGTTTCCAGCAGCCTGGCAGCGCTCCTTCATGACCAGTCCGAGTAAAGGCATGACCATCGAAGCGGGCAGGAGGCCACTGTTTGCGGACATCCGGAATTGGAAGACGGCGCTTCCCTGCTGCAGCAGCCGGTCCCACTTGTATTGAACATAGAAGGCCTGCACTGCGAGGGCCACGGCGCACCACGAGTACCGGTCCAACACGGATGCGTGAATGCTCAGCACCACAGCAAACACCACTGCCGCCTCCGCCAGCACCGAGCCGCTCAGCGGAGCTCCGGTCCCCGGGGCCGGGGAAGCGTGCTCTCGGGTCATGTCTCTAGACCTGGGACCCCGGGCACACCGGGGTGACTAGGGACGCCTTGGACTCTGGGCCCCTCAAGCCCTGCCAGGCAGAGAGCCGCAGCTTCACCCAGCCAGCACCTTCTCTCTCCGTTCTTCAGCTGCGAGGACGCAAGCTCCACTGCAGGGCACTCTCTGACTCTTGATAGTTGGTGCCCGGTCACCCTCCACCATCTCCCACCTATGGCACACAAGTCGCCGCCCTTCCGCCTTCATCACACCCTCGATTGCCCTAGACCTGGGATCCCAACCTCTCTGGGGCTCGCCATCTTGGCTCCGCCCCGCTGTCACGTGACGGAAAGCCCCGTCCACGCGCCCAGCCCGTTTAGAAGCGAGCGGTCACGTGGGCACGCGTTTGGGGGCGGGGCTGGCGCGCGCGCGCGCGCGCGAAGATGGCGGCTGCCGCCGGCGAGCAGTGTGTGAGGTGCGGAGCAGGCCGAGTCAGCCCGGGTGGCTGTGAGGCGTTGGGTGGAAGCCCAGTGGAAACGGGGCGGGAGTTGGTGGCGAGATGTGGCGGCAGTGGTGGGGCGAAGCCGGGTTAGGTGAACGGGCGCCGAGACGGGAGGCGGTTACGTCCAAACGGTCCTCGCACGCGGGGATCTGAGACGACTTCTCCAAGAAGGGGGCCGGTGCCTCAGCCTTTCCGTCAGCGCCGACCTTCGGTGTCCTCACCCAGTCTCTTTCCCTCCCTTCCCTGTCCCCGTGGGCGCTTCCCTCAGTCCCCCGCCTCCCCCCGCCCCCGACCGCGCTTCCTCGTCCGGCGTGACGCTCCTTCGAGGCGCGACGAGGCGCTTCGCGGTGGCCCGGGGGAGCCCCCGCACCCGCGACCCCGGCGGCTGCCCAGGTGTCCTCGTTAGGAGGTGTTTCGTGTGGCGACGAGCCACCTCTCCGCAGTTTGCGTCCTCTTCCTCCGCGCAGCCTTTCATTCATTCACCTAGTCACGTTCTCAGGGGACCACTGGGTCGGCCACGAGCCCGGATCCTCCAGGAGGTCCCTGGCACCGCCCCGGGCTCCGGGGACGAGGCGCCGAAACGTTACAAAGAAAGAGATGGTCTTCCTCGCAGAGCGCTTCCTGCGCGGGCCGCCGGGGAAGCGCTGTCTGAGCATCGCGTCTGAGTTGGCGTGACCCCGGAGGCGCTGGCTGTTTTGCAGATGACTCACCCACCCAGCTCAGGACTAGCCACCCGGTGACAGCGAGGGTTCCAACCCGGCTCTGCCCGACCCGCAGCCCGAACCTCCGGCCTCCGCGTAGCAGCTCGGAGTGCCTTTCATTCTCCCCCCACCCTCCTCCTCCAGTTCCACGGCCTTGTCACTCGCTGTTCCCTGGCCAGCAGCGTCTCCCCGCTTTCTTGTCTTGCCCGCCGCCGCCGCCGTACCCTTCACCCCCAGAGGAGCCTGCGATAGGCTCTCGGTGAAGGCGACAGGCGACACGCGCACACCTGGGCCGACTTCTCTGACACCACGCCCTTCGCCCATCAGCTGCGTTGAGATGCTCTTTGGAGACTCCTTCGAGCACGGAGCTTGGGAGGGCCCGTCTGTTTTCCCCTCCTCTGCGCTTCCCTGGCCGCTCTTCTCAGGCGGCGGTGTGGTCACGGCGCCCTCCTTTTCTTGGGGTTATTTCCCAACCACTGCGGAGCTTGGGCGGAGCTGAGGTCCTGTGGGGTAAGGCGTGCCCTTCGATGGAAGAGAGCGAGGGAGGAAAAGCGTTGGGTGGCGTGAAAAACGCTTTGATGGTCTTGGGACCCCTCCCGAACTCGAACTTGAAGATGGAGGAAGTGACACAAGGATTTCCAGACGCTGCTCTGCTCGGAGCCCACGTTAGGCGATGGGCTTTGTAACAGTGCCCTCCCGTTGGAAGTGCCTGGAGGGCTGGACTAAGAAAACTTCTCATTTCTGTCCCCAGTGCCCGCGGACATGCAGATGACCTCAGACAGGCCAGGCCACCTTAACGCTTGAGTGGGTGACTCCAGGTGTGAGTCCTTTTCAGAGCAGCGTTGCGGCGGCTCTGAGGCGTGCGGGAGAGTCGCGGCCCCTGTTAGTGTGAGTTGGCACCAGCCAAAACTGGACTCAACTCTTCCGTCTCCCAGCGTTCCCGGCAGGGCAGTCCGGGTTTGGCGCAAACGCGGTTTGAATGTTGGCGTCTTGGGTGTCTGACGTGTTCAAGAAGTCCGAGCGGTGTACCTGTGCTGAAAAAACGTGTGGTGTGCAGAGCTTGCCGCTAGGCTTAGGCCTCAGTTCACGCAGGAGAGGTGTAGCTCACCTGGGGAGTCAGAGCATCCAGGGGCCGCGACCGCGTCTCCGTGTTACCCGCACTTGGAGTAAACAGACTGTTTCTCAGGCTGGGTGGGCCGTGTCTCGGCTTCCTACCGCAAGGACTCAGTGGGAGAGACTGGTACTCCTGACCTCCCAGGGGCGTGCCCCCCCCCCCCCCGCAGGTCTGCCGCCGCGGGGACCTCTCTCAGGAGGACCATGTCCAGTTTCCAGGAACGCCAGCCCTTTTAGGAATGGAGTTCCCTGTGGGATGACATTTTAAAGCTTTACCTTGGAAGCAAGTTATTTGGTTTCTTTGCCTTAGTTTCTCCTCCAAATACTTAGCTCAAATTTATTTATTTATTGCGCAAATGAGGGACACATGTTTTGTTTATGAAAATACATATAGAAGATGTTTCCCTGGGGCTTTTGGGGTGGATGTCACAGTTCCAGCCATGTCGTGACTTGAGAATCACCCTGCTCACACCGTCCAGTCCCTGGTTGAGGTGAAGTCTTCCACTGGTTCTTGGATCAATTGCCAGTGATTTCTTTCTTCTCAGATTTTTTTTTTAATCTTAAGTGATTATATGCCTTTGAAGTGTTCGTTAGGATTAAGCTCTTTATTATTTTCTACTTTTTTGCTGGTTGTGTAATGTGTGCTTAACGTCTTTTGTCCTTGCCAGCATTAAGTGAATGCGCATCCTGAAGGTCTAGGTTTCTTTGTATTCGAATTATTCCTGGATCGGTGAGTGTGCAGGGATAGAGGGGCCAGTGACACTCATTTCCACAGGGATTCCCTTCCTGTTACACTACCAGTTTCTCCTTTATTCTGCCTTTTCTTGGCACTACTGCAGATACTCGTATTTTCCTAATTTTTCTCTTTTAATTAGTTTGCAGGTCTGAAAGGGACTTATGTCATCCTCCTTCAGCCTTTGCTTGTTTGTAGAATGAGTTCTTGGGTGCAGCTCGGGGCAGTGTAATGTAAGGACTAAACTCTGCAGTCGTGCAAACCTGGGTTCAAGCTCTGGCTGCATCGTACACTGGCTCTGTGATCTTGGGCAAGTTACTTAGCTACTTTTAAGCCTTAGTTTCCTGATGGGATAACGGGGATAATAACAGTATCTGCCCTGTAAGTTGTCTGTAGGCAGTAAGACAAGATGTTGAGTACTTAGCACAGAGCCCAACACACTGCAGTTGCTCAATAAATGTTGGCTGTTGTTATGATCAAAGACTCATTTTCAATAAACATTATTGTTTTTGACATCTTACAATAAAAAGACCATAATGTGACATAGTTTTGCAAATGAAAATTTTGATTTCTAAAGAAATAATTTTTTTCTTAAAAAAAAAAATTATGTTCCTGCTTTACTCTAGGACAGTGATCTCTAATATTGTTTAGTAGCAGAATTTTTTTCTCCCTCACTCCCTCCCCCATTAAAAAACAAAAACACGGTCTATAGTGACCAGATCTTTTACCTTCTCCTCTGAGAGCATCGGTAATTTAGGAGTTCATTTGGGTATTCATTTTAAAATGTGGATTTCCCAGGCCCGGCCTTTGAGGAAGAGTAG
This sequence comes from Glossophaga mutica, assembly GCA_039655065.1. Lineage (NCBI taxonomy): Eukaryota > Metazoa > Chordata > Mammalia > Chiroptera > Phyllostomidae > Glossophaga > Glossophaga mutica. Next base: position 213,886,661 of record CM077305.1, read on the forward strand.
CTGCAGGTGGCGACCAGGATTCTGTAGTGTTGCTGTGTTATTCCCAGGTGATTTCGCTGTTTGTGGTCCAAGGACCAGCTACATGTTGAGAAACACTCTTTTAGGACACTGTTTTCTTTCTTTTTTTTAACTGCACAGATTTCAGTGTAACAACTACAGATTGAATTTGAGAAAACAAAGAATGCTGGACTTGGCAGCTGGCCCATGAGTATGGGTATTGGTCTTCTGGGAATCACTGCTACCTAGCTAGTTAGGGATCTAAATTCTGAAAGCAAATGCAGATAAATTCAAGCTTTTTGATGCCCATGCTTTTTGAAATTAGAAAATGGATGATTAAGAAAGTGATTTAGTTCAGGTATACAAAAGCCTTCAATTACTGATAAATTTCTTTCCATTAATTTTGATGTACCATTAACCCCATTATTAGCTATGTGTTATGTAATAGGTGTCTAATCCATTTTGTGAAAACCAGAAGGTATTTTTGGTAAAGCAAAGGTATATGCCATTTAAAATAAAGCCCTTCCTTTTCCCTAATTCAGTTTTATCAAACAAATAAATTGGAGATAATTATTCTCTTAACAGAAGGTTTTCAAAATTCATTATAAGTTTCTGTTAATAGTGACCTTCCCCCTGTTTTCAGTTACTTAGGGCTTGGTTTACTCATACATTTCAGTATGCATCGTCAGTATAAAGGGGTATATTTGTTTCATTAACTGGGTCTAGTCTGAGTTTTGAATAGTGAATGCTGTCTTGTTATCAGAAAAATGGTTGGTGATTCCACAGTGTAGTTATGGGAGTTGGTGGCTGTTGATTTAGTAGAATAGAGGTTGTCTTCTTAAAGGCATTAACCCTTAGAGGTTTATAGTTTTTAGATGTGTTTAAGCCTTTTGATGGAAAAATCCTGAAAGACAATTAGAAAAATTTATTTTATCTCTTTTAGAGAAAGGGAAAGGGAAGGAGAAAGAGAGGGAGAGAAACATCTATCAGCTGCCTCTTACATACGCCCCAACTGGGGACCAAACCTGCAATCTAGGTTTGTGCCCTGATTGGGAATCGAACCCACAACCTTTCGATTTATAGAACAGTGCCCAACAAATTGAGCTACACAGGTCAGTGCCTGAAAGCAATTTTTAAATAGAGCTAGTGCTTTGTGTTTTATTTTTATTTTATTTTAAATGTTTACTTACTGGTTTTAGAAAGAGGAAAGGAGAGAGAAACATCGATTTGTTGTTCCACTTATTTATACATTCATTGGTTGGTTCTTACATGTGTCCTGCGGGGATTGAGCTTTCAACTTTGGTGTAGGGGGACAACGCTCTAACCAATTGAGCTACCCAGCCAGGGCTTGCTTTTGTGTTAGTTTTGATGGAGAAAATGTTTTCCAATATATCCTCAAACTTAACACAGCTTGTATTCTTTCTGATAAATGTTTAGTATATTTTATTAGGATCTTTTCATTTCTCTGCAGGTAGGCTTTCTAAGCAGTCTTAATTATTTTAGGTTACTATTCTAAGGCTGATATAGGATCTTATGAAATATAATCTCTATGTTTTTTATAACCTTTGTTTAGAGAATTTTTTTTTTTAATATTTATTTATTTATTTATTTACCTTTAGAGGGGAAGGGTAGGAGAGAGGGAGAAGGAGAGAAATATCAATGTATGGTTGCCTCTTATGTGTCCCATGCTGGGAACTGGCCTGCAACCCAGGCATGTGCCCTGACTGGGAATCGAACCGCGATCCTTTGGTTCACAGGCCCGTGCTCAATCCACTGAGCTACACCAGCCAGGGCTGTTTAGAGAATTTTTTAATGGTTACATTTTGAAATAAAAGTCTAGACTTAAAAAAAACCCCAAACATGTTTCCTGAAATTCCAGAGGCATGGATGAGGGAAGGAACTGGGGTAAGCACATGGTGGGGAATGTATTTGAAGAGCTCAGTGGGGGCAGGGACTGTATCTAATGTGTGGGATTTTTTAAAATATATTTTATTGATTATGCTTTCACAGTTGTCTCATTTCTCCCTCATCATTCCCCTCCATCCTGCACACCCCCTCCCACCCACATTCCCCCCTTTAGTTCAAGTCCATGTGTCATAAGTTCTTTAGCTTCTACATTTCCCACACTATTCTTACCCTCCCCCTGTCTATTTTCTACCCACCGTCTGTGCTACTTATTCTCTGTACCTTTTCCCCCTCTCTCCTCCTCTCACTCCCCTGTTGCTAACCCTCCTTGTGATCTCCATTTCTGTGGTTCTGTTCCTGTTCTAGTCGTTTGCTTAGTTTGTTTTTGTTTTAGGTGTGGTTGTTAATAGCTGTGAGTTTGCTGTCTTTTTACTGTCATATTTTTTTTATCTTTTTCTTAAGTAACTCCCTTTAACATTTTATATAATAAGGGCTTGGTGATGATGAACTCCTTGACCTTGACCTTATCTGAGAAGCACTTTATCTTCCCTTCCATTCTGAATGACAGCTTTGCTGGATAGAGCAATCTTGGATGTAGGTCCTTGCCTTTCAAGACTTCAAATACTTCTTTCCAGCCCCTTCTTGCCTGGAAGGTCTCTTTTCAGAAATCAGCTGACAGTCTGATGGGAACTCCTTTGTAGGTGACTGTCCCCTTATCCCTTGCTGCTTCTAGGATTCTCTCCTTCATTTGAATCTTGGGTTCTGTAATTATGATGTGCCTTGGTGTGTTCTTCATTGGGTCCAACTTCTTTGGGACTCTCTGAGCTTCCTGGACGTCCTGGAAGTCTATTTCCTTTGCCAGATTGGGGAAGTTCTCCTTTATTATTTGTTCAAATAAGTTTTCCACTTGTTGCTCTTGTTCTTCCCCTTCTGGTACCCCTATAATTCGGATGTTGGGACGTTTAAAGATGTCCTGGAGGTTCCTAAGCCTCTCCTCATTTTTTTTTGAATTCTGGTTTCTTCCTTCTTTTCTGTTTGGTTGTTTCTTCCTTCTGGTCCACTCCATTGATTTGAGTCCCAGTTTTCCTCCCATCTCTATTGGTTCCCTGTGCATTTTCCTTCATTTCATTTATTGTAGCCTTCATTTGTTCATCTAATTCGTGAGCAAAATCCACCAACTCTGTGAGCATCCTGATCACCAGGGCTTTGAACTGTGCATCTGATAGGTTGGCTATCTCTTGGTCACTTAGAGGAATTGCCTCTGGGGCTTTGATTTGTTCTCCGGTTTGAGCCCTTTTTTGGGGGGGGGTCTGGTCCAGCTGTTACATAGTGAGGGGTGGAGCCTTAGGTGTTCCCCAGGGTCTGGGCAGTGATGCTGTATGTGGGGGCGGGGTCTGAGAGAGGGAACAATGGTGCTTGCTGTCCCTTCCTCTGCTTCCCCTTTGCCTGGATTATCTGTGCATGAATGTGGAACCACCTGGTCAGGCAGCCGCCTTGTGCCGCCTCACTGGATCTGCCCATTGCCACCCCGTGCCTGGGGTCTGCTAGCCGTTGCCTATGCGCCTGGAAACTGCCAGCCGCTGCTGCCTGCGTGCCCCGGTCCACACCTCCACTTTTTCCTGCCACAACTCCGCCCTTCTTATTGGTTTGGATGAATGGTTTTTGGACTTCCGTACAGTTCAATTTTTCTATCAGTTCTGGTTGTTTTCTTATTTCTAAATATGTGTTGTCCTTAATTTTGGTTGTGAGAGGAAGCACAGCATGTCCACCTACACCTCCATCTTGGCCGGGAGTAATGTCTGGGTTTTTTTTTTTTTTAAGATTTTATTTATTTACTTTTAATGAGGGGAAGGGAGGGAGAAAGAATGAGGGAGAAACATCTATGTTTGAGAGATACAGTGATTGGTTGCCTCTCATATGTCCCCACCTGGGGACCTGGCCCGCAACCCAGGCATGTATTCTGACTGGGAATCGAACCTGCAGCCTTTCAGTTTGCAGGCTGGCGCTCAGTCCACTGAGCCACGGCAGCCAGGGCTAATGTGTATTTTTTGGTATCGTGTCTAGCACTGCATGTGACACCTAATAGGAATTTATTAATAAATGAACAAGCATAGTACCATTTAGAATGACTATTATGATTGAGAAAGTGAATTATATTGTGCATGTAGAAAATGTTCTGGAGGTGATAGGGGTCCCAAAATACACATAGTTCTTTTTGCTTTTTTAAATATTTTATTTATTTATTTTTAGAGGGAGGAAGGGAAGGAGAAAGAGGGGGAGAAACATTGATGTGGAAGAGACACATCAATTGGTTGCCTCTGCAAGCCCGTAACTGGGGACCTGGCCCACAGCCCAGGCATGTGCCCTGACTGGTAATCGAACCAGCAACCCTTTGGTTCACAGGCCAGCGCTCAGACCACTGAGCAACCCCAGTCAGGGCTAAAATATACATAGTTCTTTTCTAGATTTTTCTTCCTTATCAGTCACTGAATTTTAATAAGAAAGGGGATAGAAATTCTAAATTGAGGCATCTTCTTAGCATAATGGATGTACTCTAATTCATTAATTACTATAGTTCATTAATTCTAAAATATACATTTTTCACACTTTTAATACCTCTAAAATCAGAGTGTATTTTATTATTGATGAATTGTAGAACATAAATAATCATGCACCTTGCATTAATGGCATCTTAAATTCATTGAAATATGTTGGCTATTCTCATTTCAACGCAGTACCTATTATGTTTAGAATGAAATCTTATATTTTAGGTTTTTTTTAAAGCGAACACATCCTCAAGATTTTATTGTCACATAGTAAAACAAAATATGATGCTTAGAACCAGATCACTTGACTCTTTCTCTTCTTATTTTATTTCCTCCCACTTCAAAATGCTTGCATCTCTGAATAGCCATCATTCTCTTAGATCTGCAGTTGGACCCAATGTATTCAAGCCTCAGCTTTGTAGTTTGAGCCTTTTTGTGGAAAATCGGCTTAGTCTGCCCTCCATAGCCACTCTGCTTCCTGTCATAACATCGCTTTCCCTGTGCATACAGAGAACCCTTGCTTTTCTGGTTCCGTGCTACTTTGTGGGCTTGGTGCTTCCCACACTTACGGCAAGTCCAGCGGTTTTTAGGAACATTCACCATGTGTGTGAGTGTTGTATCGGCATGAAAAAGCTCTATTTTAGTTTCTTACTTTATATTTTGAACATCAAACTTCTAAGAATAGAATTACTGTCCAAAATTTTACCAAATTGTTCTGTACACAGAGCTTTTGCTTTAGACAGAGACAGAATAGTTATGAGACTGCTTAATCAAGTCTGCTTTCTGTGATTTTCCAGGAGCAGTAGAGAACTGTGGACAATTCTGCTTGGAAGGTCAGCTCTGAGAGACCTGGTAAGTGGTGGTGGTCTTTTTTTTTTTTTTTTTTTTTTTTAATAGAAGAAGGGAGGGAATAAGAAAAGAGAGAGAAACATCATCAGTCATCATCAATGGCTCTTGTACGCACCCCAAACAGGTATCGAACCGTAACCCAGGCATGTGCCCTGACCAGAAATCGAACCAGTGACCCTTTGCTCTGTGGGCTGATACCCAACCCACTGAGCCACACCACAGGGCTGTGGTGTTCTTGAGTGGATTCTATGGTTCCCTGTGTAGTTTATATTATTTTTGAAAACTACCTTCTCTTTGTAGTAGAAAATAAACACATTTAAAAAAAGATTTTATTTATTTATTTTTAGAGGGTAAGGGAGGGAGAAAGGGAGAGAAACATTAATGTGTGGTTGTCTCTTGTGTGCCCCCACACTGGGAACCCGGCCCACAACCCAGGCATGTGCCCTTGATGGGGAATTGAACTGAGGACCCTTTGGTTTGCAGGACGGTGCACAATCCCCTGAGCCACACCAGCCAGGGCACAGTTTTTAAATTCCAAAACTTAATGTAAACATTATGCATTTCTTTCTTCTCTCTGCTGAAATGTGGTGTGTCTTACAGCCTAGCCGCTGAAGTTTTCTAAATCTCTACCTTTTTTTGTTCCTTAGTGATTCCTTTTCTGAAAAGATCCCAGTGCTGCTTGCTTGGCTGCTGAGGGTTGGGGTACAAACACCTTCCTGCTACCTCAGGCCAGCAGGAGGATTCTCAGGCCTTTTTCTGTTTCACACTTAACTTGCCTTTTCTTCCTTTTCTGTGTAGCTAGCTCCTTAGGTCACAGAGGCTGTGTTTGCTAGGACGTTTTCAAGTATCTGATCAGTAAAGGACAGTTCTTCATGTCGATCCTCGGGTGTGCTGTCCCTGTTAGGGCAAAGTGTTAAGATGACATTTAATTATTACTATTGTAGTTATTGTAGTTAATATAAGGAATGTTACACCTTTTGTAGAACCTTATTTTTTTTTTGATATGTCTTCATCTGATAATTTTACTTCTAAGACTGTACTTTTTATTCATTTATTTATTTTATCTTTTTTGGGACTGTATCTTTTAAAAGGAAGAAATCCTCAAAGAGTTTTGTGCACAGAGCTATTAACTGTAGCATTATTTATGTTAATAAGGCATTACAGTCAGCTTAAGTGCATTTAACAGAAGAATGGCAAGTAAATTATGATCTAGCCCCTTGATAAAATATGCAACCACTAAAGGATGTTTATCAAGATTTTCATAATAAGGTTAAATCATGTTAGAATGTTAAGCTAAGAAAAATAGGATACAGAATTCTCCATTCAAAATAATTTCAGCTGTTCGAAAGATGAATATTAAAAGACTCAAAGGAATATGTAATCATCAGTGTGAGACCTTGGAGTCTGATTAAAATTGCATTGGTATAATTTTCTTGTTCTTTTCCAGAATCATATTGAAGCAGAACTGAATAAACATTGGCAGCGGCTTTTGGAAGGGCTTTCTTACTATAAACCTCCCAGGTATGGCTGTCCTGTGCCTCTGGTTAGAGTAAGTCCCCTGAGGAAGCTGGCGTAGATAAAGCCATTTTCATGTATGATTTTGTGGTATTGATGGGATAGGCAGATCAGAGGGAATATAATTTGCTTACCAGTGGAAACCAAATTGTCTCTTTAAAGGAAACCAGTGGAACCTTGTCTTTTTAAAGGGAGGGAAATTCCTGCTAGGACTACAATATTGTGCATCCAATTATATAACTTTAGTGTCTGGGGATGAGAATTTCTTAAATATTCAATTATTCTAATATTTATTTTGGTCCACATTTTGTGAGTCACTGCCAGCACCAAATCCTTGGACATAGCAGTGAACAACTTGTACTTTGGGGGTGAATGTGTTGTTTGTTTTTTTTTTTACTGGGCAGTGAAAAAAATGAAGCATGAAGTAGTTAAAAACAGAAGAGCATACACCTTGTAGGAGTAGACTCTCTTACCTGAATTCCTAGTCCAGATCTCATCCATTATGCGTCTTAGTTCCCAATCCACCCTCATTTCCCACCTACTTCTGAATGCCTGTTGATTTCATTACATCTTCAGTTTCCATCTTCATTCTCTTAGGTTAGTGAAGAATTTCTTTTTTTGTTCACCTATTAACCCTTCCCCCATAATTTTTTTGAAGTAACTCCCAGATATCATTACAGTTATTTTATTTGTAAATACTTTACTATGTATCTAAAATATATGGACTTAAAAAAAGATAATCCCTATACTATCACATGTAGGTACTTTTATTATTGTTTCCATTTTACAGATGGGGAAACTGAGGCACAAAGAGGTTAAGTAACTTGCCCAAGGTCACACAGCTAGTAAGTGGTAGAACCAGGATTCAAACCTGGCAGTCTTACTCCAGTGTCTGTGTTTTTAACCATCATTCTGTGTTGCCTCTTTCGGAACTTACTGTTTAACCTTACGCTAGCCTTCGTGTTGTGGATTTCTGTGAAATGTGACAGTCTGTAGAAATCCAACGACAGCAACATGCTTTAGTTAACAGAGCAGACATTTAAGGCATTAGTTTCTTCTTTAAGAAACAGTTCCTTTTGTAGTAGCATGAGATTTGAAGTTTGATTATTTATTTATTTATTTATTTATTTAAATTGCAGGGTTTATTTGAGTTTAACCAAAAAATTTTTTCTTTTTCTAAAATTTTTTTTCCCTTTAATGTCTTCTGTCTGTTCTAGGATCCATTCCAGGGTACCACAGTGCATTTAGTTGTCATATCTCTTTAGCTCTTTGCCATGACAGTGTCTCAGTCTTCCCTTGATTTTCCTGATATTGAATAGTTTTGAAGAGGACTGGTAAAATATTTTCTAGAATGCCCTCAATTTGGATTTGTTTGATGTTTTCTCATTACAGTAGATTGGGGTTGTGGCTTTTGGGGAAGCATTCAGAGAGGTAGAGTACCATACTTATCCCATAGTAACAGAGAACACACATTGAAAGAGTTATCCACATGAAATCACTGGTGATGTTAGCCTTGCTTCCCTGGGTGAGGTAGCATTTGCCACGTTTCTCCTCTGTAAAGTCACTTTTTTCTCTTTCCGTCTTCTATTTTTTGGAAGTGAGTCACTAAGTATATATAGCCCACTCTCGAGGTAGGCGTGTAGTGGAATTAAAGGTCACCTTCTAAAGGGGATAGTACCTGTGTGTATTATTTGGGCTTTTTCTGTAGGGAAGATTTGTCCCCTTCTCCCCTATTTACTTGTTTGTTTATTCATTTATATTACTAGAGACTCGTGTATGTATGTGTGTGTGTGTGCGCGCACGTGTATATATTTGTTTTAATCCTTACCTGAGGATATGTGGTATGTGTTTTATTGATTTGAGAGAGAGAGAGAGACAGAGAGGGAGAGAAAGAGAGAGAAAGAAACATCAGTGTGAGAGAGAAACGTCAATCAGTTGTCTCCTGTACTCGCCTTGACTGGGAATTGAGCCCACAACCTAGGTATGTGTCCTGACCAGTGATTGAAACCAAAATCTTCTTTGTGTACAGGATGATGCTCTAACCAACTGAGCCATCTGGCCAGGGCATTGTGTATATTTATTTTATGCCTGTTACAGCTTTGGCCATTGGGAGTTTTTGTAGGTTGGCTTCCATGACCTTTTGATACATCCCCTCCTTTTAATTTCTGAGTATTTTCTTTACTTTGTGGCACTACAAGATGCTCCAGGCTCATATAGCCTTTTCTCTACCTCAGCTCCAGATCACCCTTTTTTTTTTTTTAAACTTTTTTTTTTTAAGATTTTTTTTTTCCTTTTAGATTTTATTTATTTATCTTTAGAGGGGAAGGGAAGGAGAGAGGGAGAGAAACATCAATGTGCGGTTGCCTCTTGTATGTCCCCTGACGGGAACTGGCCTGGCAACCCAGGCATGTGCCCTGACTGGGAATCGAACCGCGATCCTTCGGTTCGCAGGCCCGCGCTCAATCCACTGAGCTACACCAGCCAGGGCTGCTTTTTTTTTTTTTTTTTTTTTTTTTTAAGGATTCCCTGTGCCTTTTATCAGAGAATGGTATTAGAAACCAAGATTTGGGTGCTGGGTGTGCTCACTGCTTGGGGTGGTTGTCCTGGCTTCTTGGCCTTCTCAGTGGACAGAGCTAGATAATATATGTATGTACACTAACAGACCTGGTTTTAAGTTTCACCTCAACTTTTTATTAGCTGTGGGATTTTTGGTAAGTTATTTTCTAAGTGTTGGTAATTCCATTTGTAAAATGGGGATAGTAATACTTACCTTTCAGGATAGTTGTAAGGATCCAAATAATTGATGTAACTCTTATTTACAAATAATATTGTTATAACTATTGTTTGTGACAAACATATTCTACCCATATTACCGAGGCGTAAATACTTAGTTCTGTGTTACAGAGTCCGTAGAAATGAACTTGCGTGTGTGTGTGTATTTTGTAGTCATCTAAAGGGTGATAAAAGGTCTGTAGTGAAAATATTTTTATTTTTATTTTTATTTTAAACCCCCAGAGGGTCATTGTGAGTGAGGAAATGATTCATTGTTCTTTTCATAGTCCAAATTCAGCCGAAAAAGTGAAAGCTAATAAAGATGTAGTTTCACCACTGAAAGAACTGGGTTTAAGAATCAGCAAGTTTTTGGTGAGTAAAAATGAGCACTGGCTCAGTTTATTAACTGGAATGTGGATGTGCCTGCTTTTATTGTTACCGATTGTTAGTGAAAATTTAGTTTACTTCAGTTTTGGAGATTAAATTGAGCATATTGTGTTTTAAGAATACCCAAATTGCAACACTTCAAGAGTCACTAATCAAGTTGCCTGACCTGTTTACTGCATATCATAGTGTTTTCTTCAGCGTACATGTGGTGTTCTCTAAATTGACTATTTAAGTATGTGGTTCTTTCCTTTTAAATTTGGAAACCTAGATCGTGTCCATTGCTGTATTACTGTGCTTGATGAATAAACACAGTTGTTTCTGGGACAGTACAGTTTGTCATATAAATTAGGTGTCAGTGATTTGCTCCTGCTTTTTCCTATTTGGGTTAAAATTGTTACATTGTATGAAATCTATAGAAGAATTTTTGTTTATTCACGTTCTCTGTCCATTCCAGAGGATAAATCTTTAGAATGCTTTGCGTCCTGTGTGTGGTTTCTGAGCTGAGGTGGCTGTTTCCCACTAACGATCTCTGTATTTCAGGGTCTTGACGAAGAACAGAGTGTGCAGTTACTCCACTGTTACCTTCAAGAGGATTACAGAGGTACTCGAGACTCAATAAAGGTTCGTGCTTATGTCCAGTTGCCTTTTCTTGCTTTTATCCTTGTTGGTTTTGGATAATTTAGAGTTTGGTACTAGTTCCTTGTAACAGAGGTAGGTGATCAGATAAAGCAACTTTCAAGAAAGACTTTATTTAAAGACTTTATTAAAAAAACATAAGCTTAAGCTGAGGTCTGTCCTCAGACTTGGGGATGGGGAGAGGTCAGAGATTGACACATTCATCACAGAGTATCAGGATATCAGAGCTGAAAGGACCTTGGACAACATCTAGCCTGTCCGGTTCCTCATTTTATGTAGGAGGAAATTGAGGCCAGAGGAGGGGGCAAGGATTTGAGCACAGACTTGGATATACTTAGGTAAGAAATGTTTGAAGAAATGAATGGGCAATTATAATCTTGAAGGATGAGACGAGGATGTTTACCTTTTTCTTTTTTAAAAGATCTTATTTATTTATTTATTTTTAGAGAGAGGAGAAGGGACGGAGAAAGAGAGGGAGAGAAACACAATGTGTGGTTGCCTCTTGCACTCTGCCCTCTGGGAATTTGGCCCGCAACCCAGGCATGTGCCCTGGCTGGGAATCGAACTGGCGACCCTTTGGTTTTCAGGCTGGCACTCAATCCACTGAGCCACATCAGTACGAACAGGATGTTTACCTTTTTCTTCGTGAATTGAGTTTTGCTAATAAGATGGCTTCCTGACTTTTCCTTTTTGCTTCAGACAGTACTGCAAGATGAGAGACAGAGCCAGGCCTTAATCCTGAAGGTCAGTAGTAGTCACCATTTCCATTCTTTTTTTTTTTTTTCTTTTTTTTAAGATTTTATTTTTTTAGACAGACGGGAAGGGAGGGGAAAAGAGAGGGAGAGAAACATCACTGTGTGGTTGCCCCTCTCTGGAGACCTGGCCCGCAACCCCATGCATATGCCTTGACTGGAAATCGAACCAGTGACCCTTCAGTTTGCAGGCCAGCACTCAATCTACTGAGCCACACCAGCCAGGGCTCCATTTCCATTCTTTGATGTAAAATTGGGGGATGGCTTCTTGACCTCGTTCTGTTGAGCATTGCTGGCTTTTGACTCTTTTTGGGTAAGCATTGCGGTCTTAATGAAGAAGCCTATTAACTTGTGAAACAAGAAGTGTTTTCTTTTTTTAAAAGATTTTCTTTATTTTAGAGGGAAGGGAAGGGAGGGAGAAACAGAAGGAAACATCAGTGTGTGAGAGAAACATTGATTGGTTGTCTTTCGCACCCCCCAACTGGGGACCCGGTCTGCAACCCAGGCATGTATCCTGACTAGGAATCGAACCAGCGACCTTTTGGTTTGCAGTCCAGTGCTCAATCCACTGAGCCTTACCAATCAGGGCTAGAGGTTTTTATCCACCGGAACCAGTTGAGTTCTTTTCCCAAAGGAGATTCTTCAGCCATTAGTGGTGAGAACTGGTTCATAGATATTTTTTCTCTAGATCTAAATGCAACAGGATTAATTTATATTTCCTTATCTTCCCTTACTTCCCAAAGCAATCTTCTCACTTGGGATCTCATTTTAAAATGGAATTTGACCTTGGCTTCTGAAGTAGTTTCCTATTTGATATTTAGCAAAAATTAAGTGCATTAGTTATAAGGAATTAGGACATATATCTGTGGTGTTTTTATATTTGCTTTCCAGTATTTGGCTGTCAGTTTATACTGTTTTCTGTTATTTGAATGCTCCAACAGCTAGAAACACTCGTTTATATTATTGAATAATTGCTTTTATCTTACATGACTTTACCTGTATCCCAGTTTATGAAGGTTTTTTGCTTTCTTTTGGCATACCACTACGTTTCCAGTTCTGTGATTGATTATACAAATTGAACTTTTCCATTGTCATCTTTACATGACCTCTTTATCAGTACATTTACAATTGAGTATCCTGTGCAACAATGAGTGACTGATTTGGATCTTTGGTTCTTCCTAGATTGCAGATTATTACTATGAAGAAAGAACATGTATTCTTCGTTGTGTCTTACACCTTCTCACTTATTTCCAAGATGAAAGACATCCCTATAAGGTAAGCCCATTTAGTCCTCTTGGTTCTCGTTACCCTGTAAAATTCAGCTCTTTTAAATCATTTTATATTATTCATATTTATATTCATTTGAATATTTACCTGTTTTGGATTGTTTTTTAAGGTTGAATATGCAGACTGTGTTGATAAATTGGAGAAGGAGTTAGTTATAAAATACAGACAGCAGTTTGAAGAACTTTATAAAACTGAAGCACCAACATGGGAGACACATGGAAACCTCATGGTATGTGGTTATTGGACCCTCTTATAATTCTTAGGAGAATTGTATTCCCTTTCTCATAGAGCTCCAAGTTAAGTTGTTTATTCATTTATTAACTTAAACATTTATAGGTTATCATTCTTCAGAACAATTTAAACATGTCATATGGATCCAAACATTTATGACTTTAACTACTGGTACTTAATTCTGACCTTTTCCCTTGACTTGGTCTATCCAGTTAGTTTACTTTCTGTTCTTACCTAAAATATTCTCTTAGTGGTTAATGGAACTCTTAAGCCCAAGATTTTATGTTCTTTATTATCATTATCTATGTAGTATGTGACATTAGTCTGATTATTTTATCCTAAATCCAAAACCAATTTCCACTTATAGATTAATATTATTATAAACTTTTATTTTAAAAATATATGTTTATTAGCCCTGACTAGTGTGGCTCAGTGAATTGAGTGCTGGCCTAAGAACCAAAGGGTCGCCAGTTTAATTCCCAGTCAGGGCACATGCCTGGGTTGCAGGCCACATTTCTAGTTGGGGGTGTGCAAGAGGCAACCATACACTGATGTTTCTCTCCCTTTCTTTCTCCCTTCCTTCCCCTGTCTAAAAATAAATTTAAAAAAAAATATGTTTATTAAAACAATTCAAACAAAACACAGACAGTAGCTACTTAAAATATTTACTAGAAGAAAAGGGCCCATTTACAATAGCAACAGAGGCATAAATAAGGTTACCACAGTCCAAAGTCTAAGTGAAGAGAGCTGGGATGGGTTGTGGGGGGAAGATGGAGACAACTGTACTTGAACAACAATAAAAAGGAAGGAAGGAAGGAAGGAAGGAAAATGAAGAGACTCTTAAAATTCTATCAAGGGCAACAAGTATAAAGGACACATGGACAAAAACTATGGGGGGTGGAAATGGGAGGAAGGTGGGGAGGGCTGGGGTGGTGGGCTGGGGCGGGGTAAAAGACAGAAAACTGTACAATATCAACAATTAAAAAAATACCGATTAAAAAAATAAAAATAAAAAAATTCTATAAAGGGTATAAAAGAAATCATAACCAAATGGAAGGATGCTACATTCTTTAATATAAAGACTCAGCACCAGCTTTGCACAGTGGCAGTATCCTAGCCAATGAGGTTTATCCAAGGCGTGATTATTGCCAATTGAAAGACTCAGCACCATAAAAGTATCAGTGCCTATAAATTTAGTGCATTCCCAGAAAAAATACTAACAAGTGTTTGTTTTGCTTTTTATTTTGGAACTGGACAAGCTGATTCTAAAATTCATGTGAAACATAAGTAAGAACAGCCAGGAAATTTTTGAAAAGGGAAGGTAATAAAGGAAAATTAGGGTTATTAGATAATAAGACAACAGTAACTTAAAGTATGGTATCAGTACATGAATAAATAGACTGGTGATATAGCAAGGTAGAAAATTTAGCCATAGATCAAAATACTGATAGGGAATTAGTGTATGATAAAGAAAGGGAGCATTTCAGATCAGTGAGGAAATACTGGCTCATTCAATAAATGATCCTTGTCCTGGCTGGTGTGGCTCAGTGGATTGAGTGCCGGCCTGCAAACCAAAGGGTTGCTGGTTCTATCCCCAGTCAGGGCACATGCCTGTGTTGTGGGCCAGGTCCACAGTAGAGAGCACTTGAGAGGCAACCACACGTTGATGTTTCTCTCCCTGTCTTTCTCCCTCCCTTTTCCTTTCTCTCAAAATAAATTAATAAAATTTTAAAAAAAAATCCCAGAGGTTCCCAAGCTTCTCCTCATTAAAAAAAAAAAAGATCCTGGAACTACTGGGCAGCCATTGGGAGAAAAATTAAACTGTCTCTCTATCTCATACCTTCAATCAAAAGAAAATCAAATAGATTAATAACTTAAATTAAAAAATTAAACTATAAAAGTACTAGAAGAAAACATGGGAGGTAGTTTTGTTTTTACTTTTTGGAGTGGAGAAGACTTTAAAGTAAAACTCAGAAGCCATAAAAGAAAAAATTACAAACTCAGCAATATCAAATCAAAACCTGTTGTAAGAAAAAAAAATAGTGAGATAAGCAAAGACAAAAGACAAACCTCACATCAGAAAGCGTTCTTGAAATAGAAAGAACTCCTATAAATCATTATGTAAAACCCAATAAGTAAACAGGGAAAACTCAGACATACTCACATGGCAACACTCTTGTCTAAGGGATGGGAAAGGTTACCCACTCGTATCTGACTGTGTAAATTGTTATTTTTTTAATGAAAAACATGATGACAGTATCTAAGAATTGAAAAGCACATATTGCTTGACGTAGCAGTTCAACTTTAAGAGTATCCTATGAATACGTTCATACTTTCGTGTGATGACTTGTATAAATGACAAGTGTTACCCCCCGCAGCTGCATTCAGGTGTAATTACCATCCAATAACAACCACTCATTTTAAGTGTACAGTTTGAGTTTTGGTGTTTGTGTACAGTTATATGCAGCAACCATCTGCATGATCAATACATGGAACATTTCTGTCTCCGCAGAAAGTTCGCTGTCAATCTGTGCCTCCCTAGCCCCAAGCAACCACTTACCCGCTTTCCGTTATGAAGGTTATTATTATTGTGGTTTTTAGTGGGTTTTTTTGTTTGTTTGTTTACAAGCATGAGTTTATTTAGAAAGTCACAGAGGTAGAAGTGATCTGCGGAGGAAGTGACCCAGCTGGACTCCATGTGCTCAGGAAACAAAGAGGAAAAAGAAGGGCCCTTGGAGCTTAGGAGGAAAAAAGCAAGGATACACGCACCTGGGGGAAGAGATGGGAAAGGTTTAGGTGCGCCTGAGAGATGGCACGCTGAGGAAAGAAGGACATGAGGAAAGGCACTGGCGCTATTTTTTAAATTATGATAAAATATGCATAACTTAAAATTGATCGTTTTAGTCATTTATAAGTGTAATTATTACTATAATTTCATCTTTTCTAGAATTTCACATAAATAGAACCGTACAAAATGTAGTCTTTTGTGTTTGCCTCTTCTCACTTAGTATATAGTCTTTTTGAGATTCATCCATGTTATGTATTGTAACAGTACTTTACTCCTGTTTGCGGTTGAATGGCATTCCATTTGTGGTTATGCCACATTTCGTTTGTCCATTCATCGGTTGGCTTGCTTCTGTGTTTGGGCTGCTATGAAAAATGTGCTGTGAGCCCTGGCTGGTGTAGCTCAGGGGATTGAGCGCGGGCCTGTGAATCAAAGCATCGCGGTTCGATTCCCAGGGTTCCAGGCCAGTTCCAATAGGGGATACATGAGAGGCAATCATACATTGATATTTCTCTCCCTCTCCCTCTCTCCTACCCTCCCCTTCTAAAGATAAATAAATAAAAACCTTTGAAAACAAAAAAAGAAAAGAAAAGAAAAATGTGCTGTGAACATTAACATACAGGGTGTTGTGTGCACATAGGGTTTTATTTCTCTTGGATAAATAAATACCTGGGAGTCAGATCGTTGGGTCATTTTGTGAAGGTATATTTTTATCTTTATAAGGCATTGGCAATCTGGTTGTCCTTTTGGTAGTGGCTATACCATTTAATTCTTTTTGCTTCATATCCTTACTAACACTATATGGTCACTATGTAAAATTTTAGACATTCTAGTAGGTGAGTAGTGGTATCTCATTGTGGTTTTAATTTGTGTTTCCCTGATGACTATTGATGTTGAGCATTGCTCCACATGCTTTTTTACTTATATCTTCTTTAGTGAAGTGTTTATTCAAATATTTGGTCCATTTGTTTGTATTGGGATATTTGTCTTATTGCTGAATTTTCAGAGTTTTCTGTGTTCTGGAAACAAGCCATTTGACAAATAGGTGTTTTTTTTCTTTCTTTTTTTTAATATATTTTATTGATTATGCTATTACAGTTGTCCCATTTCTCCCCCATCATTCCCCCCACCCTGCACACCCTCTCCCACCCACATTCCCTCCTTTAGTTCATGTCCATGTGTCATAAGTTCTTTAGCTTCTACATTTCCCATACTATTCTTGCCCTCCCCCTGTCTATTTTCTACCCACTATCTATGCTACTCATTCTCTGTACCTTTTCTGCCTCTCTCCTCCTCCCACGCCCCTGTTGCTAACCCTCCATATGATCTCCATTTCTGTGGTTCTGTTCCTGTTTTAGCTGTTTGCTTTTGTTTTAGGTGTGGTTCTTAATAGCTGTGAGTTTGCTGTCTTTTCACTGTCATATTTTTTATCTTCTTTGTCTTAGATAAGTCCCTTTAACATTTCATAGAATAAGGGCTTGGTGATGATGAACTCCTTGAACTTGACCTTATCTGAGAAGCGCTTTATCTGCCCTTCCATTCTAAATGAAAGCTTTGCTGGATAGAACAATCTTGGATGTAGGTCCTTGCCTTTCATGACTTGGAATACTTCTTTCCAGCCCCTTCTTGCCTGCAAGGTCTCTTTTGAGAAATCAGCTGACAGTCTAACGGGAACTCCTTTGTAGGTGACTGTCCCCTTCTCCCTTGCTGCTTCTAGAATTCTCTGCTTCATTTTAATCTTGGCTTATGTAATTACGATGTGCCTTGGTGTGTTCCTCCTTGGGTCCAACTTCTTTGGGACTCTCTGAGCTTCCTGGACTTCCTGCAAGTCTATTTCCTTTGCCAGATTGGGAAAGTTCTCCTTTATTATTTGTTCAAATAAGTTTTCCACTTGTTGCTCTTGTTCTTCCCCTTCTAGTACCCCTATAATTAGGATGTTGGGACGCTTAACCATGTCCCGGAGGTTCCTAAGCCTCTCCTCATTTTTTTTTGAATTCTGGTTTCTTCCTTCTTTTCTGTTTGGTTGTTAGTTTCTTCCTTCTGGTCCACTCCATTGATTTGAGTCCCAGTTTTCCTTCCATCTCTATCGGTTCCCCATGCGTCTTCCTTCATTTCACGTATTGTAGCCTGCATTTTTTCATCTAATTTGTGAGCAAAATCAACCAATTCTGTGAGCATTTTGATAACCAGTGCTTTGAAATGTGCATCTGATAGGTTGGCTATTTCTTCACGGCTTAGAGGAATTGGCTCTGGGGTTTTCATTTTTTCTCCGGTTTGAGCCATTTTTGGTGGGGGTTTTTTTTTGTTTGTTTTGTTTTGGTTTTAGTCTGGTCATGGCTATTATGTAGTGAGGGGTGGAGCCTCAGGCGCTCCCCAGTGTGGGGCAGCCCAGTCGCTGGGTTGTGATGCTCTATGTGGGGGCGGGGTCTGAGAGGGAACAATGGCGCCTGCTCTGCTCTCCCCTGGATTCAGTCCCTTCCGCCACTTCCCCTCTGCCTGGACCGTCTGCGCACGCGAATGTGGGACCACCTGGTCAGCCAGCTGCCTTTGTGCGGCCTCACTGGGTCTGCGCAGTTGCCCCCCTGTGCCCGGGGTCCGCCAGCTGCTGCCTGTGGGCCCAGGGACCGCCAATCGCCGCCTGTGCACCTGGGAACTGCCAGCTGCTGCTGCCTGCGTTCCTGGATCTGCACCTCCTCTTTCTCCTGCCTTGACTCCGCCCCTCTTACCGGTCTGGGTGAATGGTTGTTGGACTTCCGTACAGTTCAATTTTCTATCAGTTCTGGTTGTTTTCTTGTTTCTAAATATTTGTTGTCCTTAATTTTGGTTGTGAGAGGAGGCACAATGTGTCCACCTATGCCTCCGTCTTGGCCAGAAGTCTAGGTGTTTTGTTTTTTTTCTCGACTGTATTTTAAGAGCAAAAATTACAAATTTTGACAAAGTCTATTTTATTAGTTTTTTGTATTCTGACTCTTCTCTTTTGGGCCTTGTTTAAAAGATCTTTATTTGCCTAACTCCGTCTTACAAAGGTTTTGTTTTCTTCTACAAGTTTTATAGTTTTAGCTGTTATATTTAGATTTATAACTAACTCTTAATTAATTATTGTGCGTAGCGTGAGGTAAGGGACAAGAATCACTTTTTTTTCATACAGGTATTTTCTTCTAGTACCATTTAATGAAAAGACTGTCTTTTCCCATTGAATTATCTTGGTACCTTTGTTTAATATCTATTGAACCTGTGGTAAGTGTGGATCTGTCTCTGGTCCACTGTCTTTATGCCAAAATCACACTGTCTTGATTATTATAGCTTTATAGTAAGTCTTTTTTTTTCCTTTTATTTTTAAGATTTTATTTATTTTTTAGACAGGCGGGAAGGGACGGAGAGAGGGGGAGAAACATCCATCAGTTGCCTCTCGCACGTCCCCTCTGGGGTTCTGGCCTGCAACCCAGGCTTGTGCCCGGACCGGAAATCAAACCAGTGGCCTTTCTCAGTTTACAGACCAGTGCTCGTTCCACTGAGCCACACCAGCCAGGGTGCTATATAGTAAGACTTAAAATGAGGTAGTGGAAGCCTTTCAACCCTGTTCTTTTTCAAAAAGTTTTGTCTATTCTAGGTTCTTTACTTCTCCATGTCAACTTTAGAGTCAGTTTGCTTTTTCCATAAGTAAGTAAATACTCATTAGAATTTTGGTTAGAATTTTATTGAATCTGTAGATCTATTAGGGAAAAATTGCCATCTTAATAATGTTATTAAGTCTTCTAATCCATGAACCTCTAGTATATCCTTCCATGTATGTATGTATGTCTTTTAAATTTTCCTAAATAAATTTTATTGTTTTCAGTATTCAAGTAATATATGTCTTCTATTAAATTTAGCCTTAAATACTTATTTTATTGTTTGATGCCATTGTAAATACAATTTTTGAAAGATTTCACTTATTTTTAAAGAGAGGGGAAGGGTGGGAGAGAAGAAGAGAAACATTGATATGTGAGAGAAACATCAGTCATTGTCTTTCAAGTGCCCCTAGCCGGGGACCTGGCCCTCAACCCAGGCATGTGCACTGACTGGGAATTGAACTGACAACCTTTTGTGTTTCAGGATGACACCCAACTCGCTGAGCCACACTGGCAAGGGCTGTAAATATATATATTTATAGGGAGAGAAACATCAATGTGTGGTTGCCTCTTGAGCTCTCCACACCAGGGAACCTGGCCTGCAACCCAGGCATGTGCCCTGACTGGGAATTGAACCAGAGACCCTCTGCTTCACAGTTCGGCACTTAATCCACTGAGTCACACCAGCCAGGGCAAATATATATATATATTTATTTAAAAATTATTTTCCAGTTGTTCATCATTAGTATTTAGAAATACAATTGATTTCTGTATATTGATCTTATATCTTGTGACCTTGATAAATTCATTTATTCCAATAAGATTTTCTAATATACATGATAATGTCATCTGTAAATAAGAACAGTTTGACTTTACAAATCTGTGTGTCTTTTAATTCTTATACTTGTGGTATTATCTGATGAGGACCTCCAGTAGTGTTCAATAGAAGTGGAAAGAGTTCTGACATTATTCCCTTGCTCTTCATCTTAGGTAGAAAACATTCAGTCTTTTACCATTATGTTCTTGTTGTAAATTATCTCTATAGTTGTCCTTTATCAAAGCAGGAAATACCCTTCTAGTCTTAGTTTGCTGTTTTTACTTTTTATTAGAAATGAATGTTAAATTCTGTCCATTTTCTTTTGCATCTTTTGAAATTATTTTATTGTTTTTCTCTTTTACTTTGTTAATACAGTGAAATATATTGAGTTTTGGTTATATCAGACCAATCTTGAATTCCTACAATAAACTGCACTTAGTCATGATATATTTTGCTTTTTCTATATTGTTTGACTTGTTAACATTTTGTTAAGGAATTTTGTGCCTATGTTCATGGGGGATATTTATATGTAGTTTTTCTGTAATGTCTTTGTCTGGTTTTGGAATTAAAGTAATGTTGGTCTTAAAAAACAAGTTGGACAGTATTTATTCTTCTCTGTTTTCTGAAAGAATTTGTATGGTATTGGCATTATTTTGTTCTTGTGTGTGTGATAGAAGTTACCAGTGAAGTCATCTTAGCCTACCGTTTTCTTTGTGGGAAAGCTTTAAATTCTGGGTTCAGTTTTCTGTAGTTGATTACAGCTATTCAAGTTTCCTGTTTGTTCTTGGGTCGGTTTTGGTAATTTGTGTTTTTAAAGGAAATTGTCCATTTCATCTAAGTAGAAAAATTTACTTGTATAAAGCTGTTAATACTTTGTTATTCTTTTATTCTCTGTAGGATCTCTAGTGATGTCTCCTGACTTATTTCTGATAATGGTAGTTTTGTCAGAAATAAGTCAGGAGACATCACTAGAGATCCAGTGATGGATCTCTAGTTTTCTCTATTGGTTTTCCATTTTATATTTCATTGATCTCTTCATTATTTCTCTTTATTCACTTTGGATTTAGTTTTTCTTTTTTTTTATTTTTTATTGTAAAAGCTTAGATTATATAGATTATAGATCTTTTTTAATAAATTGCTGTAAGTATTGCATTAAGCATGCCTTTTAGCTTGAGTCGACAATTTTTTAAAATTATATTTTATTGAGTATGCTATTATACTTCTACCAATTTTCCCCCTTCTCCCCCTCTACCCAGTACCCTCCACTCCCTCAGGCAGTCCCCACACTGTTGTTCATGTCTATGCTCGTGGGTAGGTCCTTTCAATGCTCCATTTCCTCCACTGTACTTCACATCCCCAGGGCTATGCTGTAACTACCCTATTGGTACTTCTTAATCCCCTCACCTCTTCAACCATCCCCCACATCCCCCCTCATCTGGCAACCGTCAAAACACTCTCTGTATCCATGATTCTGTCTCTGTTCTTCTTGTTTGCTTAGTTTTTTAGATTCAGTTGTCGATAGGTGTGTATTTATTGCCATTTTATTGTTCATAGTTTTGATCTTTTTCTTAATAAGTTTCTTTAACATTTTATATAGTAAAGGTTTGGTGATGATGAGCTCCTTTAGTTTTTTTTTGTGTGTGTGTCTGGGAAGCTCTTTATCTGCCCTTCGATTCTAAATGATAGCTTTGCTGGGTAGAGCAATCTTGGCTCTAGGTCCCTGCTTTTCATGACATTGAATATTTTTTGCCAATCCCTTCTAGCCTGCATTCTTTTGAGAAATCAGAAGAAAGTCTCATGGGAATTCCCCTGTAGGTAACTAAGTTATTTTCTCTTGCTGCTTTTAAGATTCTCTCTTTATCTTTAACCTTTGGCATTTTAATTGTGATGTGTCCTCGAGTGGGCCTCTTTGCATCCATCTTGTTTGGGACTCTTTGTGCTTCCTGGACTTGCATGTCTATTTCCTTCACCAAATAGGGAAGTTTTCTTTCATTGTTTTTTCATATAGATTTCCAATTTCTTACTTTTTCTCTTTTTTTTTTCCTGGCTCCCTGTGATATGAATGTTGGAACCCTTAAAATTGCCCCAGAGGCTGCTGACACCATCCTTATCTTTTGGATTCTTTTTTCTTCTTGTTCTTAATGCTTGTTTTTTGCTTCCTTATGTTCCAAATCCTTGATTTGATTCTCAGCTTCATCCACTCTACTGTTTTTTTCCCTGTAAATTATTCTTTATTTCAAATAGTATCTCCTTCGTTTCTGACTCGATAAGTTTTATGCTGTTGAGGTCCTCACTAAGTTCTCTGAGCATGCTGATAATCAGTGTTTCAAACTCTGTATCTGATAGATTGCTTATCTCCATTTTGTTTAGTTCTTCTGGAGTTTTGATCTGTCCTTTCATTTGGGCCGTGTTTCTTTGTCTCCCCATTTTGGCAGTCTCCCTTTGTTTGTTTCTATGCATTAGGTAGAGCTGCTCTGACTCCCTGTCTTGGTAGCGTGGCCTAATGTTGTAGGTGTCCTATAGCCTCCACTATTACCCAAGCTGGTACTCGACGTACGCCCTTTGTGTGGGCTGAGTACACCCTCCTCTTGTAGTTGAGCCTTGACTGCTGTTGGCAGATTAACAGGAGGGATTGCTCCAGCGTGGTCTGTAGCTGTCCCCGCCGGGTGCACAGGCTCTGAGATTTCCCAGGTGGTGCAGGCCAAGGTCAGCCCCCAGCTTTGTTTTGCCTAGGTCCACCCTGCATGAGCTACAAAGCAATCTGAGTTGGCTGCTACTTGTGCTGGGTTTGGAGATTCCCAGGCGAAGCCAACCTGTGAATCTAGGCTGGTTGCTGGTAGTGCCAGGCTGGGGCCACTTAGCAAAAGGTGGGGGGGACTAAGGGCTCACTGAGGCTGGTTGTTGTTTGTTTGAGAGGATTCAGGAAGTTGTAACGCATGATCCAAGACCAGCCATTCATATGGAAAAGCAGCGTGTGTGGGCCTCTGAGTTGGGTGGGACAGAGTCTGTGGGAATCTCCAGGGCAGGGCAAACAGTGTTAGCCACGTCGATGGAATCTCAGGTATAGCACCAGCCTGCCAGCTCTGTGGCTCTGATGGGGGAGGGTTCAGAAAAGGGACAACGACCTCTGCCCACCCTTCTGTCTGGTAGAAAGCTGTCCCCTAGCTCTCACCTTGATGCCATACACTTCTGTTGCTCCTGTATGCTACTGGTGCCTTTCAAGCTGCTATCCCAGTGCTGGAGCTTACAGGGAGTGAGTCTGAGAATTGAGTAAGTCCATGTTTGGGTTCTTTAAGAGGAACTGCTTGGGACTCCAATGGTTTCTTCCACCAACTCAATCCCTCCTGGTTTTTGCAGCCTGAAGTTGTGGGGACTTACTTTCCTGGCACTGGAACCCTGGGCTGGGGGGCCTGCTGTGGGGCTGGGACTCCTTGCTCCTGAGATATCCCTCCCGAATTTTTATCCATCACACGTGGATGTGGGACCAGCCTGTTCCACATCTCTGCTCCTCTTACCAGTCTGGATTTCTTTAATTCTGTGGTCGTCAGACTTCCATTCAACTCAATTTCTGATGGTTCTGAGTGATGGTGGTTCTATATTTAGGTTGTAATTTTGATGTGGTTGTGCGAGGAGGCGAGCTATGTTTATGTGCCTCCATCTTCAGTCCACAAATTTTGATGTTTTGTTTCCATTATTATTCAGTTCAAAATAGTGTCTATTGACCCTTGTATTATTTAGAATTATGTTGTTTAATCATCAGACTTTGATTTCTTTATGATCAAAGAACATAATCTATATTATTGCCATGTTTTAAATTTACTTCCCCATGGTGTATGACCCATCACATGATCTGTCTTTGTGAATTTCCCTTGTACACATGAAAAGAATGTATTTGACAGTAGTAGGTGTGGTGATCTGTAAATATCAGGTCAGGATTGTTTAGCTCTTCTGTGTGTTTGCTGATTTTTGTGTAGTTGTTCTGTCAATCGCATGGCATTGATTTTAAAGATTTTTTTTTTCTTTTAGATTTTATTTATTTATCTTTAGAGGGGAAGGGAAGGAGAGAGGGAGAGAAACATCAATGTGCGGTTGCCTCTTGTATGTCCCCTGCCGGGAACTGGCCTGGCAACCCAGGCATGTGCCCTGACTGGGAATCGAACCGCGATCCTTCGGTTCGCAGGCCCGCGCTCAATCCACTGAGCTACACCAGCCAGGGCACGCATGGCATTGATTTTAATAGCAAAAGATTGCTAATAACCTAAGTGCCCTTCCAAGTGGGCTGGTTAAATAAATTATGGCATTTCCATGTAGTGGAGTAATATGCGATGTTTATTAAAAATAGTGGAGGGACAGGTTGATAGATTACTATGCAGCTCTAAAATGGAATGAAAAATAAGGGGATTGTTAATACACTATTAGAGCAAATAATGTGTAAGATACATTGTTCAGTGAATAAATAGGGTGCAGAATAATTTGTGTAATATATTATTTGGTTTAGAGATTGAAGGATGCATGGATGCATACATTGATAGATAGACACATTGGAATGAATGAATTTAAGTGTATGGCATATTACTGGAAGGAGAGACAAACCTCTAGCGGTGCTTGCCTCTGGGGAGAGGTTTGGATAGCCAATAGGAATTGTAGGGAGGGAAACTTTTTTTACCCTATTCTTATATTCTTATATACAGTAGCCTCCCCTTATCTGTGGTTTTGCTTTCTGCCCTTCAGTGTATTCCCGTATTTTGCATTCCATTTTAGAGCTGCATAATGATCTATCAGTTACACATGGTCCAAAAATATTAAACAGGAAGTTCCAGAAATAAACAATTCACAAGTTTTAAATCGCACCCTGTTCTGAGTGGTGCGATGCGAAGTGTCCAGCTGCTCTACTCTGTCCTACCAGAAAGTGAATCATCCTCGTCCAGTTAGCCACTCAGTAGCCTCATTTATCAGGCAGCCAGCACGGTATCGTAGTGCTTGTGTAGAAGGAGCCCTTACTTTAGAATTGTACCGTGTTCATGTTGCCTTCATTACGTGTGTTGTTAGAATTGTTCTATGTTAGTGTTACTGTTCATCTCTCACTGTGCCTAATTCCTAAATTAAACTTTATCAAAGGTTAATTATGTAAAGGAAAAAACGTAGTCTGTTTAGGGTTCAGTACCATCCATGGTTTTAGGCATCCACTGAGGGTCTTGGAATGTATTCTCTGCAGGTAAGGTGGACTGCTACACATGTATTACCTAGTAAAAAACTTACAAAATTTAAATACATTTTTAAATCTGATTTTGTTTCTCTCCCACTTTTTCTTCATTGGTTTTGAAGACTGAGCGCCAGGTGTCTCGCTGGTTTGTCCAGTGCCTTCGGGAACAGTCCATGCTGCTAGAAATTATTTTCCTTTATTATGCATATTTTGAAATGGCACCAAGTGACCTATTGGTATTAACCAAGATGTTTAAAGAGCAAGGATTTGGTAGTAGGCAGACCAACAGGCACCTGGTGGATGAGACTATGGATCCTTTTGTGGATCGGATTGGGTAAGTCTGAATGAATCGAGGTCATAGAACTTATACAGTGTTATGTTATATTATATTGATATTACAGTCCTATGAATGGGTGAGGGGAGGCATACTTTTCACTCAATGGGGAAGGAAATAGATAGGTATGCTACCATGATCCGGGTAACATTGGAAGTAAAGACTGGGATTGAGAGGATATCTTTCTTTCATTTTTTTAAAATATATTTTATTGACTATGCTATTATAGTTGTCCCATTTTTTCCCCATTATTCCCCTCCACCCTGAACACCCCCTCCCACCCACATTCCCCCCTTAAGTTCATGTCCATGTGTCATAAGTTCTTCAGCTTCTACATTTCCCACACTATCCTTGCCCTCCCCCTATTTTCTACCTACTGTCTATGCTACTTATTCTCTGTACCTTTTCCCCTCTCTCCTCCTCCCACGCCTCTGTTGCTAACCCTCCATGTGATCTCCATTTCTGTGGTTCTGTTCCTGTTCTAGCAGTTTGCTTAGTTTGCTTTTGTTTTAGGTGTGGTTCTTAATAGCTGTGAGTTTGCTGTCTTTTTACTGTCATATTTTTTATCTTCTTTGTCTTAGATAAGTCCCTTTCACATTTCATAGAATAAGGGCTTGGTAATGATGAACTCCTTTAACTTGACCTTATCTGAGAAGCTCTTTATCTTCCCTTCCATTCTAAATGAAAGCTTTGCTGGATAGAACAATCTTGGATGTAGGTCCTTGCCTTTCATGACTTGGAATACTTCTTTCCAGCCCCTTCTTGCCTGCAAGGTCTCTTTTGAGAAATCAGCTGACAGTCTAACGGGAACTCCTTTGTAGGTGACTGTCCCCTTATCCCTTGCTGCTTCTAGGATTCTCTCCTTCATTTGAATCTTGGGTACTGTAATTATGATGTGCCTTGGTGTGTTCCTCCTTGGGTCCAACTTCTTTGGGACTCTCTGAGCTTCCTGGACTTCCTGGAAGTCTATTTCCTTTGCCAGATTGGGGAAGTTCTCCTTTATTATTTGTTCAAATAAGTTTTCCACTTGTTGCTCTTGTTCTTCCCCTTCTGGTACCCCTATAATTCGGATGTTGGGACGTTTAAAGATGTCCTGGAGGTTCCTATTCCTAAACCTCTCCTCATTTTTTTGAATTCTGGTTTCTTCCTTCTTTTCTGTTTGGTTGTTTCTTCCTTCTGGTCCACTCCATTGGTTTGAGTCCCGGTTTTCCTCCCATCTCTATTGGTTCCCTGTGCGTTTTTCTTCATTTCACTTATTGTAGCCTTCATTTGTTCATCTAATTTGTGACCCAAATCAACCAACTCTGTGAGCATCCTGATCACCAGTGATTTGAACTGTGCATCTGATAGGTTGGCTATCTCTTGGTTGCTTAGATGAATTGGTTCTGAGGCTTTGATTTGTTCTCCCATTTGAGCCATTTTTTGTTTTCGTTTTTGTTTTTGTTTTTGTTTTTTGGTCTGGTTACGGCTGTTATGTAGTGAGGGGTGGAGCCTTAGGTGTTCCCAAGGGCAGGGCAGCCCAATCACTGGCTGGGTTGTGACGCTGTATGTGAGGGCGAGGTCCGAGAGGGTACAATGGCATTTGCTCTACTCTCTATTGGATTCCAGTCCCTTCCACTGCTTCCCCTTCGCCTGGATTATCTGTGCGGGAATGTGGGACCACCTGGTCAGCCAGCCACCTTGCTTGCCCTCACTGGGTCTGCCTGTTGCCACCCCAGGCCGCTGCCTGTGCGCTTGGGGTATGCTAACCATGGCCTGCACGCCTGGGGCTCCTGCATGCCTGGGTCCACCGACCTCCACTTTTTCCTGCCACGACTCCACCCCTTTTACCGGTCTGGAGGAATGGTTGTTGGGCTTCCGTACAGTTCAATTTTTCTATCAGTTCTGGTTGTTTTCTTGTTTCTAAATCTTTGTTGTCCTTAATTTTGGTTGTGAGAGAGGAGGCACAGTGTGTCCACCTACACCTCCATCTTGGCCAGAAGTTGAGAGGACAGCTTTCAAAAATAAGTATTGCATTGTATTCTATTCTTTACTCTCTTATCTAAGAGATTTGTCCATTCATTCAACAAAATATTTGTTGAGTGCCTATTGCAGACCAGGCACTGTGCAATCACTAAGACTATGATAAATAAGGCAGATTTGTTCCCTGCTCTCTCTGAAATCATTTTATGGACTTTGAATTTTGTGGCAGTGGATATATTTGCATTTGAGTCCTGTTTTCTCTGTGGACAAAGATGCACACTTAAGCACTGAGACAGTTAACCAGGGTCAGAAGTAATTGGTGGCTGTAGAAACCTTCAGGACTTGATCTTTGCTTTAGTAGGCACAAGGCACATGTGACTGTCCCTGGTCAAGCCCTAGTCAAGCCCTGGCTGAGCGGCTTGGTTGGAACATTCTCCTGTATACCAAAAGGTAGTGGGTTAGATTACCAGTCAGGCCACATACTTAGGTTGCGAGTTTGATCCCTGGTCTGGGTGTGTATGGGAGTGTGTCTCTCCCTCTCCTTCTCCCTCTCCCTGTCCCCCTCCCCCTCCCCCTCCCTTCCTCCTCCCCTCCCCCTCCACTCCTTCTCCTCCCTCCCCTCCCCTCTACCTCTCACCTTTCTTGCTCCCTAGAATCAATAAACATATCCTCAAGTGAGGATAAAAAGAATACATAACAGCTGGTCAAATTGGGATGTGCTGGAAGTTTAAAATACATACTGGATTTAGAATACTTAGTGTGAAAAAGAATGTGAAATATCTCAATAATTTTTCAGCTATTGTGTCTTACATTTCACCCATTTCCAGTGAGGCTAGAGCAGCTCCTCTGACTCCATGATACTATTTTCCTTTCCAGCTACTTCAGTGCCCTTATCCTGGTGGAAGGCATGGACATTGAGTCCCTGCACAAGTGCGCGTTGGATGACAGAAGAGAACTGCACCAGTTCGCCCAGGACGGGCTCATTTGTCAGGTGAACGTGAAGTAGCCTCTTTTCTTTTTTCAGATCTTTTATAGTTAGTAATATGTTTTTAACCACTCAACTGTACTGCTGCATAAAATTTCCCTTGTTGTGGAATTTGAGGTTCTACATTGTTACGAAGTTCATTGGAGAAAGCTCAGATTTGTCAGTTATCTGCACAGAGGTGAAGGTGGGATCTGTGAGTGAGTCGAGTCACTCAGGGAGAGGATATTATGACAGAAGAGGCCCAGGGACAGAACTTTGGGGATGTTTGTAATTATGGAGCCTGGGAAGGAAGAGGAAAGGGGACGAACTTTGAGATAGGATGATTAGATAGAAAATGAGGAGAAAGCAGAGAAAGTGCAAGGATCAGGAGAAATTTTCCAAGGAATCTCCATTTGAACGTGTTGTTTTTTTTTTTTTTTTTTTTTTAAGATTTTATTGATTTATCTTTAGAGGGGAAGGGAAGGAGAGAGGGAGAGAAACATCTTCCCTGCCGGGAACTGGCCTGGCAACCCAGGCATGTGTCCTGACTGGGAATCGAACCGCGATCCTTTGGTTCGCAGGCCCGCGCTCAATCCACTGAGCTACACCAGCCAGGACTGAACGTGTATTTTATAATCTTAGATTAAGACTACTAAAAATCAGAAGGAAAAAAGTGTGGATAAAGGGAAGAGTACTTGAGGGGTCTATTAGTGAAGCGGGTGGGGGTTTGGGAGGAGTAGAGTACCACAGCAGGAGGGAGGGGCTGCTGTGGGGGTGTGGGAGACTCGCAGCGTGGTGCGGGATCTTGTAGAGGGGTCCTGGTCCTCTCTGTGTAGTGACACAGACGTTTTCTTTTTCTCATTAGGACATGGACCGTTTGATGTTGACCTTTGGGGACATTTCACATCATGCCCCAGTGCTTTTGGCTTGGGCTCTCCTCCGCCACACCCTGAGTCCAGAAGAGACCAGCACTGTTGTCCGGAAGATTGGTGGCACAGCCATCCAGCTGAATGTATTTCAGTACTTGACCCGACTGCTCCGCTCACTGGCCATTGGAGGAAATGATGTGAGGCTCAGGCTCTTGGTGTTTGAGCATGAGAATGGGCAAAGAGCAGGGAAGAAACTCATTAATGAATGATGATAATAGTAATAATAATTGTCATCATGACGTCGGTAATGATAGTAATGTTATTACTGACCTTTATAGACACTGTGCTCAGCACCTTCTGTATATTATCTTACTTCATTCTTGTACCACTGCTTTGCACTGTGGATCAGCATCCTGTTTTTTGCATTAGGAAATTAAAACTCAAGGAGATGAAATTTGCTCACAGGAACAATAATTGCCACTTAGTGGTGGATACAGTTTGTACCCACTATCTGTGTCTTACTCTTTGCCAGTATGTATCTCCTAGAAGATAGCTCTGGAGATACTGACGAGAGAAATCTTTTTGGGGTGCCTACTCATTCAGCTGTAACAGGATGAACTAGAAATTTTCTTGAGTTTTGTGTTCAGCACTTAATTTGAAGGGCACAGTTTAGTCAGTTTGTTTTGACATGCTGACATGAAACCTCAGCCCACAGGCCCCACTTGTTTGCACTGGTTGATTTATCTTAGTGATGGTTCAGGCAGCTGCATAGTTCATATTAGCATGTAGAGATTCTGTTCTCTCTGTAGGCTGGATGTGGTTTTCTTCCTCATTAAAACCTGGGCCATTTTGAAAATGATTCCCTTTTGATTTTATTCTTATCTTGCAATATTTTTGGTTCCTGCTTTTTCTTCTCCCTTTGTCCGCAATGTTCCTGATCTTGAGACTAAATCAGGAACATTACGAAGGCTTGGATTCCCCTCCCGCTCATGCACAGGGACTGTGGTAATGCGGTAGGGCTATGCTGAGTCTGGGGGAGAGTCCCGCTGTTCAGTATTGTGCTCCGACCCCTTTGCTGTTACAGTGCACCACCAGCACCGCGTGCATGTGTGTCTACGGGCTCCTGTCTTTCGCTCTGACCTCGCTGGAGCTGCACACACTGGGCAATCAGCAGGTCAGTGCCTGGCTTTCATGAGGCTAGCTACACGGCCCGGCTTTGCAGTCAGATCCCCAAGGTGCCCCTGTGGAGCTGATGAACACACACCATGTCCCTCAGGTGTAATTTGTTTATTGCTGTTTGTTTTCATTCTTTGTATTATATAAATGATACAGACTAAAGACACAAAACTCAAAGTGCTGATAAAAAGTGTATTCCTACCACATAAGATAACCTGTTAACATTTTCATGGGTTCCCTTCCAAATATTTTCTGCATATATACACAAAATCATAATTTAAGTTCTTCTCTAGAAATGTAGTCACAATGTAAATACTATTTTGTAACCTCATTTTTTTTACTCTGTAGTGCATCTGACCTAAAATCCATGGGTGCTAATAAATATTTTTTGCAGTATTTTTTTAAATGAAATATTTCAAAGTTACACCAAAGTAGGCAAAATTGTATAATGAGACCCTGGCTGGTGTAGCTCAGTGAATTGAATGCAGGCTGCAAACCAAAGGGTTGCAGGTTCGATTCCCAGTCAGGGCACATGCCTGGATTGCAGGCCAGGTCCCCAGTGGGGGCCACATGAGAGGCAACCACACACTGATGTTTCTCTCCCTCTCTTTCTGTCTCCCTTCCCTTCTCTCTAAAAATAAATAAACAAAATCTTTTTTAAAAATTATATAATGAATCTTCATGATCTCATCACTGTCAGAGTTGATCTTACGGATTTTTGCCCCATCTCCTCCTTGATTATTTTGAAGCAAATTCCAGCTATTATTTCATCTTATCTGTGAATATTTTAGTAAAACTTCATAATCATTATTATATCTTAAAAACAGTATCTTTATACATCAGATCAAGATTCAGATTTCTACTTACAAATGTCATAAATTGTTATTATTTTGTAGGACTTTATTAGATTCCCAGTGTGTGCCTAGTTCTGGGCTAGATGTTGAGGACAATAAAGTTTAAGAGGCATTATTCTTGTCATCTGGAACAGTTTAGTTGATCCTAGTAATAGGTCCATTTACATGGCATTTGCAAATTTACGGTTCACTTCCCCACACATTATTGCATTTAATACTTACAATAATACTGTGAAGCAAATAATATTGTCACAATTTTACAGGTGAAGAATTTGAAATTCATAGAGTTTAATTTGCCTGACATCATTCAACAGATAGAACACACACCCTAGATGGACTGTACTGTTATTTTTTAAACCCTGAGTTCTTTCTGACATATATGAGGTGGTATTGGTGTTTTTATTTCAACAGAATAAGGTAAAAAAAAAAAAAGTCTGGTTCAACTAAGGGAAGTAAGCCATTTTTCTCCCTCCCTCGACAGGATGTGATCGACATAGCATGTGAAGTCTTGGCGGACCCTTCTCTTCCAGAGCTGTTCTGGGGAACAGTAAGTATGCCAGAGGCGGTCACACTGTGGTGTTCTCTGTAGCAGAAGTGTTCATCAAGCACTTACTTTGTGAAAGGTCTTATACTAAGCATTTTACGTCCGTTTTCTTATTTAATCTTTACCAAAAATCTGTAAAACAGATGGTATTATCGTCACCATTTTGCATATAAGGAAAGGTGTTGCTGAGTGATGTGAAGTGACTTGTCCAAGGTCACCTACATGGTCAGGTAGCCAGGCCTGGGACCCAGATCTGTTTGTCCTGACTCCGTAGCCCACAGTGAGAACCAGTGTGTTATCTGTTCGAGCTGTTAAGTCTTTTCTCACGTTGGGCATCTCAGGCACCAGTGTTGCTGTAACCCTTTTTTTTTTTTTTTTTTGGAGAGTTTTTATCAGTTTATTTGAGACAAATTAAGACATATGCCAAGGAACATGCTCTCAAATGTTCCCATTGCTATAACTCTTGAAGGTTCTAACTGTTGGGAGTGATAATCCCAGTGCGATGTCAGAGTATATTTTGCCCGGCTGGGTGCTGTTTACTTCAGTGAAAACGTGTCATGCAGAGGTGAACCAGGTTGTCTTCCTGTAGAGAGGATGGCTGGAGGAGGGCACTGGAAACAGTAAGCAGTCTTTTTATGGGTCCTAACCAAGTCATTTGTCAGTAGCCTTTTTCAGTGGAAATAAGGAAGTTTTAAATTATTAGGGAGTCTGCCTAAAGGAAAGGGTTAATTTTAGATTTTCTCATGATGGCCGGACAGCTTGGAGATACGTTAGTTTGTAGACAAAGTGAGTGTCAGCGATTTCTCCCATTGCACGACAGGAGCCGACCTCTGGTCTCGGGATCGTCCTGGACAGTGTGTGTGGGATGTTTCCCCATCTCCTCTCCCCGCTCCTGCAGTTGCTGCGAGCCCTCGTATCAGGGAAGTCTACTGCCAAGAAGGTAAGCGGTTCAGTTAGATGTCTGAAGGGAGTGGGGGATAGTTTTAGGGTCCCTTTCTGCTTTCCATGTTGAAATCCCACTGCCATGGTAAGAATTAGTCTGAAGTTTAATGAAAATGCTAAAGATAGTTCCTCAGTTCTATGAAATTAAATACGAATGTTTTCATTAAGTACCTACCGTAGTTAATGTTGGAATAAGACAGAATATAAAGTTCCTTAATATCTAATTGGAAGAGAATAGAAATAAGAAATAAATAACTAATAAAGCCAGGTGGTAGATAGTAAATGCCTTTTGAATAGTAAAGACCATACTGCTCAGGAAAGGCAGTTATCTGTGCGGGGGGTGGGTGTTAGAGAGTGGTGGGGATCTGGCGAGGAGCGCAGAGGCAGCTCCAAGAAGAGTCACGGTGACGGCAGCGTAAGAAGTTTGAGAGCTGCGCTCGCACAGTCTGGCTGAAGGAGCAGAGCGGCAGGTGCGGGTCCTTGAGCACGTCCCCTTGGTAACGGTGTGGCTGGGTATTTTTCTGCACGTTGGCAGGTGTATACTTTCTTGGATAAGATGTCTTTCTACAATGAGCTTTATAAGCACAAGCCCCACGATGTGATCTCCCACGAAGATGGAACTCTGTGGCGGAGACAGACACCCAAACTGCTTTACCCTCTTGGTAAGATAAATAAGGAGACCTTGGTTCAGTAATCGCTTTTCCACTGATTTCTAGTTGGACCTCATCTCTTTATACCTCATTTCTGTTTTAATTATTTAATGCAAGCTGCCTTTAAAGCAGTTCCCTTCTCCCTGCTGTTCTTATTGATTTGTTGAAAATTATTAATCAGTTTCTCACTGTTTTACATCATTAGATTGCTTTATTTAAAAGAGTAATTCATTTTAGTGTAACAAGGGAAACAGTGCAGAGGTACATTACAAAGTTCTCTTTCTCCACACCTGTCCCCATGGGAGAACCGGTGTTGGAAGTTTGCTATGTGTCCTTTTACATGTTTCTGTCTGCTTTCACAAACTCATCTAGAAGCTGCTCTTATTTATTACACGTGGGTCTGACTCATTCTCTTTAGTAACTACATAATTATTCTTGATGTTCTATTATTTTTTTATCTTTTTCCTTCTAAAGGACACAAAGGCTGCATCAGTTTTTTGCCACTACAGACAATGCTACATTTGGTGCATGTACCTTTATACACTGGTGCTTTTATTTGTAGTACATAGAATCCCCAGAGTGGGATCGTTGGGTAAGAGGGTGTGCATGATAAAAGTGTAATATGTCCACCGACATATGAAATAGATAAACAAAATGTGTGTCTCTGGGTGTGTGTGTGTGTGTAGTAGAATATTATTCAGCCTTAAAAAGGAAGGGAATTCCGACACATGCTATAACGTGGGTGAATCCAGAAGACATGCTAAGTGAGTAAGTCACAAATGAATACATGTGGTATGATTCCACTCATACGAGGTACTTCGAGTAGTCAGATTCATTGAGGCAGTAGAGTGGTGGCTGACGGGGGCTGAGGGGTGGAGGAATAGGGAATTACTAGGTAAGGGGGACAATTTCAGCTTTGCAAGATGAGAGAAGTTCTGGAGATGGATGGTGGTGACGGTTGCGCACGATGGGAATGTGCTTGATGCCGCCGGACTGCTCACTTAACGTGGTTACAGTGGTAAATTTTATGTAATGTATGTTTTACTATAATTTAAAAAATAATTTAAAAGTTAGAATAGTGTCAACTGGTAGAAAAAAGTTGTAGCAATTTATTTTCATACTGGCAGTATGTAACAGTGGCCAGTTAAAACCCGTAAGCTTACGTGTAGTCCAGGTGCTCACGGAGCAAAATACAGAAGGAACAGCCTTGTTCTCTAAACCCAGTATGACCACCAGCTTCCCAGTGACCCGTAGTCCCAGAAGGGGGTCTTCCCGTAGTCACCACATGAATGGAATATCACCCTTTGCACTCGGCTGTTTTTAGTCACGTGGACAGACTCACTTCCCCGAATGAAAACAGAGGGTGGTTTTTGTTCCTAGATTTTTTAAAAAAGATTTTATTTCTTTTTTGAGAGAGGGAAAGGGAGGGGGAAAGAAGGAGAAAAACATCAGTGGGTTGTTTCTCTCACACCCCCCCAACTGAGGACTAAACCTGCAACTCCAAGCCCTGAGCAGGAATTGGGCCAGTAACCTTTCACTTTGCAGAATGACGCCCAACAGATAAGCCACACTGTGCAGGGCTTGGAGTTTTTTTGTTTTTTGCTTTTTAATGGAAAAGGTTGTAGCAATGTTAGATACCAGGAAGGGAGTCTGTGTATCTCTGTGTGATTAAATATCGGTGTCTGGTATAGGAGTCACCCTTCCTGTTGTGTCCTCAGATATTGGACTGATTTCTCTTTCTCCCTTCCTTAGGGGGTCAGACCAATCTTCGCATACCTCAAGGCACTGTGGGCCAAGTGATGCTGGACGATAGGGCTTACCTGGTACGCTGGGAATACTCGTATAGCAGCTGGACCCTCTTCACCTGTGAGATCGAAATGCTGCTTCATGTCGTTTCCACTGCAGGTGACGGCAGCTTGGGGAGACATCACTGTGGGGAAGAGAAATGGACATTCTTAGAGGATGTGGAGGATAGACAGGATTTCAAAATACAATTCAGAAGCATCCAGGTTATGATTAGTGTAATTTGTTTATTTGGGTCTCAGAGACTACTCAATGATCTTAAAGGAATTGTTTTCCATGAGGTTACAGGCTTCCTTTCCCCCTAGATGTGATTCAGCACTGCCAGCGGGTCAAACCCATCATTGATCTGGTCCATAAGGTCATCAGTACAGATCTGTCGATAGCAGACTGTCTCCTGCCCATCACGTCTCGCATCTACATGCTGCTGCAGCGGTGAGTGTCTGGTCACACACCATGGCTTTCCGGTCCACACGTGTTCACCTGTGGGGAGCCCTGGTGTAATAACTGTCCCCAGCTGAGGGCTGCTTTTTTTCAACGTCCCTGCTGAGAGGAGGGACTTGGGAAGAGAGAACTGGGAAATATTTGTAGTGGAGCCAGTTGCATTATTCGTTTTACTGAGTATAGTGCACTGTTCTCCATCCAGGTTAACGACAGTGATCTCCCCCCCTGTGGATGTCATTGCTTCTTGTGTCAATTGCTTGACTGTTTTGGCTGCCCGGAACCCAGCAAAGGTGAGACACCGAGTCTTCAGAATGGCCCCAAAATGTTGCACTTGATGTATACCAGAGGACACAGGGACACTTGACTCTTCTTTTCCCTTCTCAGGTCTGGACCGATCTTCGTCACACAGGCTTTTTACCATTCGTGGCCCACCAGGTCTCCAACATGAGCCAGATGATTAGGTGAGCCAGGTCTTAGAGAGGGCAGAGTATTTCTATTCCCTGGGAGCACTGTGGACATTTCAGCTTTGTTAGTTTTAAAGAAGTGCCTCTGCGCCTGATTAAATTAACTTTTTACCCTAGAGAAGCCAGAGGTGTCTGGATTCGGAGACCTGGCTTCCTTTTCTTAAGCCAGAATCATTCTGTTCTTCTCCTTGTTGCGTGCCCATTCCAGCGCTCCTGATAGACCAGTTATTAATGCACGGATCCATCTTACTACCTGAGCATTCTCTCCTTGCTCTCTCTTGCTCATAAGACAATGATGTTTCCTTGATGTTTATTTGATTTTTCACTTTAAACCTCTTGAGGTTATGTATTGGGTTGGCCAAAAAGTCTGTATGGTTTTTTTCTGTAAAATAAAAGACACATTTTTCATTTTTACTACTAACTTTATTGATTTGGATATTTTGAAAATGTCAGCTATCTTCTGTGTGGTTTAATGCTGATTATTCTCAACTAATGTCTCTATTTGATCACTATCTAAAGTTCAGCTGGTCTGCCTGACTAGAGCATTATCCATCGAGAAATCTCTAGCACAAAACTTTGCAAACCACTTTGACACGTTCGGTCAGTCTCAGCACCTTCTGCATGCACTGCACAGATCTTTTTTATGTGTTTCAGCTGCGTTTTTGCCTTTCTTGAACTCATAAAGCATAATGTGCTACAGATGTTCCGTATTTTCTTCCCTCTTCAATGCTAAAAGGGCTACACAAAAATTCACCAATTTTGACTTTTTTTAAATGCATGCTGATATGGCAGCTGTCATAATCTAACAAAGTTGTTTCAAATGAAGTTAAAGACAACCAAGTGCTACTAGAGCCATCTTACGGAAAAAACTAAATGAATTTTTTGGCCAACCCAGTATCAATAAAACATGTTCTTAATGTTTACCCTGGGTATAAAATTGCCTAAATTTAATTAATTCCTTTGCAGACCTTTCCCATTTTATACCTAAGCCATCTAACACTAAGAATGTTCTGGGATTAGTTTCTTGCAACTGTGAAATCACCCCATCACTTTTTTCCCTCTGCCTCTGTCTTTCCCCAGCGCGGAGGGAATGAATGCTGGAGGGTATGGAACCCTCTTGATGAATTGTGAGCAGCCCCAGGGCGAGTATGGGGTCACTATTGCCTTTCTACGGTTGATCACCACTCTTGTCAAGGTAAATTCTGGTCAGATGGAAACGTGTGGAATAGATTGCCTACCCCCTGCTACTGTTGTCTTCTTGTCTGCAGGCAGAATGATTGTCCTGAAATTATGGTGATAGAACAAAGGGGGACCTCCAAAGTACCAGAATTATCTTCTGGAGGGTGGACCCCTTGTAGTACAGGCTATCCCTGCTAGGTGGCTTTCATAGGAACCCATCTGTATCAATGTACCGGCTGGCATTGTTGTGAGAGGCTGCATTCAGCTTCAGTGAGTTTTTTTTTTTGAAGACTTTCAACGCATTTGCCCATTTCATGATGGGTGATTTACGAGCACACCTGCCCACACTGCACTAACTGTCTAGCAGTTTTTGACCAAAATGGCATGACCCCCATGCCCCACCCTCCCTATTCACCCAGTCCTGCCCTAATCGACTTTATTTGTTTCCTTGGATGAAAAAAGTCCTCAAAGGGAAATGTTTTGTTGGTGTGAAACAGGTGAAACAAAAAATGGCAGAATCACTAAAAGGCATCAAAATTGATAAGTTCAAAAACTGTTTTGAGCAGTGGAAAGTACAGCTAGATAGGTGTAGTACATCGGATGGAGAATATCATATTTTACTGTGTATAATGCCCACCCTCATTTTCTACAGTTACACTTTTTAAAAGATTTTATTTATTTATGTTTAGAGGGGAAGGGAAGGAAAGAGGGAGACAAACATCAGTGTGTGGTTGCCTCTCGTGCATTCCCCTACTGGGGACCTGGCCCACAGCCCAGGCATGTGCCCTGACTGGGAATCAAACCAGTGGCCCTTTGGTTTGCAGGCTGGCACTCAACCACTGAGATGGACCAGCCAGGGCTAGAGTTACACTTTTAATGAATAAACATAAATAAAAGAATTAAAACCATATAGATATGGAATTGTTACTGCGCATGTATAATGTGCATCATTATTTTTCCCTCAATAATTTGGGCAAAAAAGTACGCTTTATACACAGCAAAATACAGTACTTTGAAGGTGACTGAAGTTTAAATATGTAAGAATAAATACACAATTTTTTATAAATAAATTCCAGGGTTTTTTGGTTCCCCCCTTGTAATTGGTGTAAACTGCATGTTTACTGTGTGCCAGACTCTGTAGTAGGTGCTTTCTCTCTGTTAATGTATTTGGTACTCAGAGGCAGTCTGCAGCGCACTGACTGTCACGCTGTTTTGACTGTGGCCCGAGGCAACATGTGCATTTTACCTCACATTCCAGTATATCCGTGTGTGCGCGCTCGCACATTTCTAAAGCAGAGTTTCACAACGTGACACTACTCTTACTACACAAGACTCACTTTGGCATTTTCTAAGAAGCTGATCTTAAAATCCTCTAATGCAGCAATTTTCGACTGGTGTGCCTCAAAATTTTTACAACGTGCAATACCTGACTATTTTGTCAGGGGCAATGACCTCTTTTGCCGTAGATTGTCAAATTTTTAAAAAATGACAGCCGCCAACACAGCAATAGTTGTCCAGTGCAAATGAGTCAAAATTGTACCTATTTTTTGACAGATCAGCAGAAAATATATATTTTGGTATGTCACAGAATTTTAGTAATTAGTTTATTTGTGCCACGAGATGAAAATGGCAGAAAATTGCTGCACTAATGGATGGAAACTCTGCTTGAAAAATACTGCTATAGCATGGATTTTAGAGTCAGAGAGGGTCAGGCTTATATTTCAGGTTGACTGCCTACTAGCTGCATGACCTTGGGCAAGTATAGAATTTCTCAGCCTCTGGAGTAGGAATGATCAGTGGTCTCCAACTCGGAGCTGTGAGAGGCCGTCTGTGGGAAGCACTTGGCACACATCCTGCCTGCGGGAATTAATCCGTCAGTGAATGTCCCAGAAGAGAGCAGCCATCCTTTACAGAGATAGGGATGTAGGTATAGATGTTTATATATAAAAAAGAATCCCCATTTTTATTTATTTATTTTTTAATTTTTGTTTATTGATTTCAGAGGGAGGGAGGGAGGGAGAGAGAAAGAGACATTGATTTGTTGTTCCACCGATTCATGCATTCATTGGTTGATTCATGTTGCCTCTCACACGCCCCCAACTGGGGACCTGGCCTGCCAACCCGGTCATGTGCCCTGACTGCGAATCGAACCAGCGACCTTTTGGTTCAAAGGCTGGTCAGTGCTCAATCCACTGAGCCACATCAGCAGGGGCAGAACCCCCATTTTTAAAGTAAGGAAGCTGATGTTAACAAGTAACATTAGGACAGAATTTTGAATATCAGATCTCCTTCCTGGTACTCCAGCAGTGGGGTGGCATGGCTGGGGGGTGGCGACGCTGAACCAGGTGTTCTCCATTATCAACAGTCCCATACCCTTAGGTTTAAGGCACCTCCTTTCTGACCGGCTTTAGCCTTTGCCTCTCTCCTTCACGTTGGTGCCTTTTGAGACGGTGTCACATTGTCTTTTCGTCCTTTATAGAACCCTACAACTTGGACTCATTGAACTAGAATGCTCTGATGTTTTTCTTTCTTTTTAACTGAAGAGGTTTGCCCAGCTTTTCTTTGGACCTGTGGTTTGGAAGTTAAATTTCTAATAACTAAGTGATTTTTAAGTGGCATAAGCCCTCACACTATGGTTTCTTGTAGGGACAGCTTGGTAGTAC
Source organism: Glossophaga mutica (assembly GCA_039655065.1). NCBI lineage: Eukaryota > Metazoa > Chordata > Mammalia > Chiroptera > Phyllostomidae > Glossophaga > Glossophaga mutica. The sequence goes on from CM077305.1 coordinate 213,926,799, forward strand.
ACAGAGCCAAGGGCTGGTGCCCTGCGTCATGTTTGTGCTAAAGGAGATGCTTCCCAGCTACCACAAGTGGCGCTACAACTCCCATGGTGTGAGAGAACAAATTGGTAAGGAAGGTGTGGGCAGGGAGGTTCTGGGGGGTTTCTGGAGCTCCTTCTTTCCCTTTTGGGGATAATAGCCATCATCCAAGGCCACATCATTCCTCTGTCTTTTCTGGAGTCCAGGTTGCCTGATCCTGGAGCTGATTCACGCGATACTGAACCTGTGCCATGAGACAGACCTGCACAGCAGGTATGAGGGGGAGATTGCTAGAGCTTGGTGCTCCTGGATGCCACCACTTACCAAGGGGAGCATGGGCTTCTGCCCTGCAGAGCCGTCTCAGCCTTCCCCAGGTTGAGCCCAGAGCCATCTCTTGAGATTCTGATTTGCTTCACTGGACTGTTTTACCCTTTCTCCCCGTGGGAAGAGATGATGTGGACTCTGGCCCGCAGGGTCTTTGTGTTGTGGCTGCAACGAACAAATTCACACGGACTGCAGAAGTTCTGTGGAGAAGAAGGGATGGCATGGCCACTGTCTAAGTGAGAGAGAGGGCCCATGGCCTGCCTGGACAAGCTTTTGTTGCTTTTCTGGGTACATTACATGGTCCTCATTTACTATGCACAGGTTTGCTTCAGGTGGTTACCTCTTACAGATAACAAAGGAAAGAATGTTGCTAATTACTTCAAAGAAAAAGGATATTTACAAATGCAAGGGGAAAGGTGGTTGAACTGGCTACACTCCATACTTGGGAGGTTTAGCACAGAATTTAGGAAGTTACTTCAAAGATAGGCAGTAAACATTTGCTGCCTCAATTCAGGGTGAGGGAGTTTTAGTGAAAAGCAAGTCTCAAAGGAGCCTAGGTACAATGCAGGCCTGATTCCCCATGGGAAAACCGATCTGAGGGCTCGGGTCCTGTGTGCCGACTCGCCCACTCCCCGTCAGTTTCTGAATCGGGCTGGACGACATTCACCATGCCACGTGGATAGGTTCCCTACAGAGAGAAGAGCAAACAAAGTAGGAATGAGGTTGTTCCCAATGAGATTGTTGTGTACTAACACATCACTTGTATGATCTCTCCAAAAGTTAGGCATATTTATCGGAAAATGCTTAGGGCAAAATGCTCTTCGTAATCCTGTTTTCCAGAGATGACTGTTACCAAGTTAGTGTGTATTCTTTCTCTGCTTATGCTAACTCCTCTGTAACTTCATTTCCATGGCACTACATGTAGATCTGTCTTGTTTTAATGGTTCAGTGCATTCCATTGTTCGAATTAATCATCACTCATTTCAGTAATCATATCCATTAACTGTTGGATGTTTAGATTGTTTCTCAGGGTGATCTTTAAGATGAAGTCTCTTTAGAGACTATGATCAGAGTGCCTTCGTCTGGCCAAGAGTTGATCTGTATCACTGATGCCCAGTTGGTTAGATTGGGATGATTGCTTTTCCTTTCAGTAATAAGTTTGGCGGTTCCCTAGTAACTCAGAATGTCTGTCTTCCAGCAACACCCCCAGCCTGCAGTCTCTCTGCATCTGTAGCCTGGCCTATACAGACGCAGGACAGACAGTTATCAATATCATGGGCATTGGCGTGGACACCATCGACATGGTGATGGCTGCTCAGCCCCGCAGGTAGGGCTTCCTTCCCATTTTCCCCATTTATTCTTACTGTGCCTGCATATTCTAAGAACTGCAATTTAAGTTAGCATGCAGTAGGTTTTTAAAGACAACCTTGTTCCTCCTTGGAGACAGCCTTGCTATAACCTGGTGGTGCTGTGTAGACTGGTACATAGCAAAGGGAGTAGGTGGCCCCTCCTCTCTCCTAGCTTGGACTGGGACCTCTAACAGAAGCTGTTGAACTCTGAGATTATGTTTGGTATGGCTGGAATCTAATTCATGAGAGCACCTATGTTGTGAATGAAGTCAATGTTGTCTGAATCAACTTTGGTTTTTTTTTGACACCCTAGCGATGGGGCAGAGGGCCAGGGGCAGGGCCAGCTGCTGATCAAGACAGTGAAACTGGCATTCTCCGTCACCAACAATGTTATTCGGCTGAAACCTCCTTCTAATGTGGTGTCTCCCTTGGAACAGGCTCTCACACAGCATGGTATGTATTTCTCTTCCGATCAGCAACTGCCCATAAGTGCATTCCTTAGGCATTCCATGTTTTTGGAGCTCAGCAGTATTTTCTGCTTAATTCCTTGAAACTTGGGAATAATCACCAACTCCCATTCTGGACTTAGAAACAAGAGGACTAGATCCTATTTCATTTCTGCCTCCTACTGACGACAGAACAATTAGAACACACGTTCAGAGTCAGACTGCCGTGGTTCAGATTGTGGCTCCAACCAGCTGTGTGACCTTGGGCATGTTACCAAACATCTCTGCCTCAGGTTTCTCATCCATAAATGGGGATAGTAGTAGTATCTACCTTATAAGATTGTAGTGAAGATTAAATTACAATCTATAAAACACAGAGAGCAATTCCTATTTAAGTTTTGACTGTTACTACTCTTCCACCTTAAACTAATCATTTGAACTCTTTGGTGCCCAGTTCCCTCATTCTCAAGTACGTATTCGGATAATGTCTCAGACCTGTTCTAGCTCTATCTTTTTGGGACTAAGCTTTTTGCATTTCAGTGCAGTGCTTTAGTGTGATAGCTTTTTCTAACCTATTTGATAAATGACTACCTGTTTTTTTGAAAATGCATTTCTTTCTGCTATTAATGAATTGCATTGAGTTCGCTACTGAAAAAAGAGAATGATAGGGCCACTTGGATTCACTATGGCCCTCCAAGTACTTGAGAGTAAATTCCCTCACATATATGAGACTTTTTTTTAAGATTTTTATTTATTTATTTTTAGAGAGAGGGGAAGGGACGGAGAAAAAGAGGGAGAGAAACATGGATGTGAGAGAGAAACATCGATCGGTTGCCTCTCATACACGCCCCAACCGGGGACCAAACCTGTGACTCAGGCATGTGCCCTGACCAGGAATTGAACCGGCAACCTTTCGCTTTGTGGGACGACGCCCAGCCAGCTGAGCCAGACCGGTCAGGGCCTATATGAGCCTTTTTGAACAGCACCCTCTCTTAAGAGCTTGCATCAGGCACACTTGGTGTCTAAACTGTTTTCTGTGCTTCTTCAGGTGCCCATGGGAACAACCTCATTGCTGTTCTCGCCAAATACATTTACCACAAACATGACCCTGCTTTGCCGCGTCTGGCCATCCAGCTGCTGAAACGTCTGGCCACGGTAGGATCCTACTTAACGAACCGAAGCCCAGAAAACTGTCCTCGTGCCTGTGACCACTCTTGCCTTCTCCCAAGAGAAGCAGCTTAGACTCATCTGACTTTTAAAGTAACACACACACACACACACAAATTGTGTTTTATGAGGGTACTTTCTTTCTGATTACAACAGTCTTACATACTCATTTAAAAATATTTATGTAAACAATACGGATAAATGTAACAAAGTTAAGGTATGTCTGACCCCTCGTTATGGATTGTCTGAGGACAGGTTGATGCACACTGCCCCAGATTTGCCTCCATCTGTGCTTCTGTAGTAAAGGGGGTGGGTGTGTGCTTTTCCTCCTTTCAGGAGTAAGCTTCCACTCCACATACTGTGTCGTGACTCTCTGTCTTCACCTAGCACCGGGCCTCGCAGTCTTCCCATGTGGGCGCATTTGGAGCTGCTTTGTTCTCCCTGATACTTGCCTGGCATGCCATCGAGTGGATGTGCCCTAATGTATTTAGGCTAGTTTCTGTCTTTCGTTGTTACAAACAGCGCTGCAGTAAGCATTATTATCCGTAGGACTCTGTGAACTTTTGTTGACAGTTTCTAAAAATTAGATGTCAGTGAACATTTAAATTTTTATTAGACATTTCCAAATTATCCTCCAGAAAGGAGTGTAACCGTGCATACTCCTAACACCAAGTCCTGCATCCTTGCCACGTGGCTTCATCAGTTTCTTAATCTTTGCTAATCTAGTAGGCAAATCAGTATTACCTCATTTTTTCTTGGCATTTTATTTAGCCATGAGAGAGGTTGTGCATCTTTTCACTTTAATTACTGCTTCTCCTGTGAATTGTTGGGCATCTCGTGTTGTAGTTTGGGGTGATGTCCCTTTTGACCCGGAGCTATGTGTCTGGATGTTTCCCTTTCTGGCCATTTTCTGACAGTTTTCCAGCGCCCATCTGCAGGAGCCTGTTTTTCTAGAAATAGAGCTCTGAGCCTGTGTGTCCGGTCTCACCAGGTGGCCCCGATGTCAGTGTATGCCTGCTTGGGCAATGATGCAGCTGCCATTCGCGATGCCTTCCTGACCCGGCTGCAGAGCAAGATCGAGGACATGCGCATCAAAGTCATGATCCTGGAATTTCTCACCGTTGCGGTAGAGACTCAGCCAGGCCTCATTGAACTGTTTCTGAATCTCGAGGTGAAGGATGGCAGTGATGGCTCCAAGGTGAGCCTGCCCCTGGGATGAAGCCGGGAGCCTGCTCCCTGGGAGGTGGGTGCTAAGCTCTGCGGGTGCAGTTATTGGTAGTGGCTGTGGCCCTGAACTCTCACCTGCTCCTCCTGCAGGAATTCAGCCTCGGGGAGTGGAGCTGTCTCCACGTGGTGCTGGATCTCATTGACTCCCAGCAGCAGGATCGCTACTGGTGCCCACCCCTGCTGCACCGTGCGGCCATCGCCTTTCTGCACGCCCTGTGGCAGGACCGGCGGGACAGTGCCATGCTGGTCCTCAGGACCAAGTAGGTCTGGCTCCACCAGAGCTCACGTTCTTGTCTGTTTGATGGGGTAGCAACAGCTCTCGTCCTAGTGGTTTGTTGTAACGCATCGCTGAGCATGTGCACAAAAAGTGCCCAGTGCCTGGGTTGCTTGCTGAGCGGGTGTGTCACTCTTAGCGAATCTCTATTTAATGCTGTACTGGCAGGCGTCATCTTTGCTCTAAGGTAAAGATGTGTTTACCTTAGACTCCCCACCTTTTGAGTGTCTGCCACGTGCCAATCCCCAGCACCCTTGTTCTTGAGAAATAGCAGGCTCACACGAGAGTGTTGGGACCTCACTGTCTTACACAGCGGGAAGGGGCTTTGAAACGGCTGCGTGTGGAGTCTGTGCCCTGTGTCCCTCCTCACTCCCTTTGTGCATGGCTGTCTCAGATGTGTGGTGGTGCCTCCGGGGTGTGTGTTGGTCAACTCCGTAAGGTACAGTCGTGTTTCTTAACAGGAAACACAAAAAACACACTTAATCTGCGGACCCCTTTACCTTTCTGTAGGAGCAAATGACCTTTGAGACCATGTTAGTGTTGGGACGGTAAAGTAGGAGGTGACTACCAGAAGGAGGTGGAGAAAGGACTGTGTGAGAGGAAGTGTGATTTACAACCTGTGTTTTTTTTTAGACCCAAGTTCTGGGAGAATTTAACCAGTCCCCTGTTTGGAACCCTTTCCCCTCCCTCAGAGACCTCTGAGGTAAGCTGTGGCAGCGGGCCGGCAGTGGGCCAGAGTCCCTGGGCGGCAGAGCTAGGCGGGGAGACGGGGCTGGGGCAGTGATGCCTCCCCTAAGCGAACAGCCAGGGTGCCATCTTCACCGCAGACTTCTTTCTCCGAGAAGTGCTTGTGTCCCAAGGTCTTGCGTGGGGAAGGACAGTGGCATGCCCTGCTCTATGCTGATGGTTGCACAGCCATCTCCACTCATGTGGAGACTCTGTGGACCTGACACTTGTGCCCTCGCAAGCCAGGCACCCACTCACATGCAATAGGACGTGCGTTCTTGAGTGGGGGCACACCTGGGAAGAGGCTCTCCCCATGACTGGGGCCTGCTCTGCTCTCCCCTATGCAGCCCAGCATCCTGGAGACCTGTGCCCTGATCATGAAGATAATATGCTTGGAGATATACTATGTAGTCAAGTGAGTCCTTTCCCCTTTTGAGATTTTAAAGAGTTTATTTTTAGAGAGAGGGGAAGGGAGGGAGAAGGAGAGTGAGAGAAATGTTAGAGTGCAAGAAAAATATCCATTGGTTGCCTCTCGCATGTCTACAACCCAGGCATGTGCCCTGACCAGGAATTGAACTGGTGACTTTTCGGTTTGTGATCAACCCACTGAGCCACACCAGTCAGGGCAAAATTTTAATTAAAGGTCTGGAAGAGGGGACCATGGTGGCCTACCACTGGGTGTATGGCTATACAGGCCAGGTCAGAGAGAGCTGGTTTGGAGCCATCTATGGAGGGCCGCTGAGCTATGTCCCTGGCCAGTCCACTGATGGCATTTATGATTGTCAGCAAGAGTTACTGTGAAGCAGACTCCGTGTGCTCAGGATTTTATGGAGGAGGAACCTGGGAAAAGGCCTCAGCCTAACTGACCATTATGCTGAGTGAGAAGTGTGCACCCATGTATTGCAGGGATCAGGAGCCGTCTGCCTTAGCCCGTGTGAGGTTGCTTTCTCTGCCTCAGCAAGGGTCTGCACCCATCATGTGTCTGTCTGCTTTCAAATCCTAATGTTAGATTCTGTGTTTTTGGACACTCCAGGGGCTCACTAGACCAGTCACTAAAAGATACACTCAAGAAATTTTCCAGTGAGAAACGCTTCGCCTACTGGTCAGGGTACGTCAAGTCTTTGGCGGTTCACACGGCCGACACCGAGGGCAGCAGCTGCACCTCCTTGGTCGAGTATCAGATGCTGGTCTCCGCCTGGAGGATGCTTCTCATCATCGCCACCAGTCACGTAAGAACCTCCTGGGGCAAGTTTCACTCTGCTTTCCTAGCAACGATGGGCTGGGGTCCCCGGCGGTTACAGCCCTTTGGGATGAAGAATGAGTCAGGGCGTTTCTCTGAGAGCCAAAGTATAACAGGTTCTGTGTCAAAAGATGGGGGCCAGTATGGGGTATTTAAGAGAAGCACAGAGAAGTAATTTGAAATCTCTTCATACATAAATAAAAGCCTTGGATAGGTCCTGGGGCTTCCTTCGTCTGTCTCTCATGCACATGTGTTGTCTCGGGCTGTGCGTCCTGTGGTCTAGAGGTGAGTATTTGTTGACTAGTCAGGTGGCTGTCACTGCCGTAGGACTGTCTCTAGAGAGAGATTGGTTTTCGCTGCTTCTAGAAACTGCATTTCCTAGTCTTAGAAAAAGAGTAGAGGGCAGTCTCTCTTCACTGTGTGTCTACTGAGAGTTGGTTTTTATTTTTTATTTTATTTTTTAAATATACTTTATTGATTATGCTATTACAGTTGTCCCATTTCTCCCCCATCATTCCCCTCCACCCTGCACACCCCCTCCCACCCACATTCCCCGCTTTAGTTCATGTCCATGTGTCATAAGTTCTTTAGCTTCTACATTTCCCACACTATTCTTGCCCTCCCTCTGTCTATTTTCTACCCACCATCTATGCTACTTATTCTCTACCTTTTCGCCCTCTCTCCTCCCACTGCCCTGTTGCTAACCCTCCATGTGATCTCCATTTCTGTGGCTCTGTTCCTGTTCTAGTTTGCTTTTGTTTTAGGTGTGGTTGTTACTATCTGTGAGTTTGCTGACTTTTCACTGTCATATTTTTTATCTTCTTTTTCTTAGATAAGTCCCTTTAACATTTCATATAATAAGGGCTTTGGTGATGATGAACTCCTTGAACTGAGAAGCTCTTTATTTTCCCTTCCATTCTAAATGACAGCTTTGCTGGACAGAGCAATTTTGGATGTAGGTCCCTGCCTTTCAAGACTTCAAATACTTCTTTCCAGCCCCTTCTTGCCTGGAAGGTCTCTTTTGAGAAATCAGTTGACAGTCTGATGGGAACTCCCTTGTAGGTGACTGTCCCCTTATCCCTTGCTGCTTCTAGGATTCTCTCCTTCATTTGAATCTTGGGTTCTGTAATTATGATGTGCCTTGGTGTGTTCCTCCTTGGGTCCAACTTCTTTGGGACTCTCTGAGCTTCCTGGACGTCCTGGAAGTCTATTTCCTTTGCCAGATTGGGGAAGTTCTCCTTTATTATTTGTTCAAATAAGTTTTTCACTTCTTGCTCTTGTTCTTCCCCTTCTGATACCCCTATAATTCGAATGTTGGGACGTTTAAAGATGTCCTGGAGGTTCCTAAGCCTCTCCTCATTTTTTTGAATTCTGGTTTCTTCCTTCTTTTCTGTTTGGTTGTTTCTTCCTTCTGGTCCACTCCATTGGTTTGAGTCCCAGTTTTCTTCCCATCTCTATTGGTTCCCTATGCGTTTTCCTTCATTTCACTTATTGTAGCCTTCATTTGTTCATCTAATTTGTGACCCAAATCAACCAACTCAGTGAGCATCCTGATCACCAGGGCTTCGAACTGTGCATCTGATAGGTTGGCTATCTCTTGGTTGTTTAGAGGAATTGGCTCCGGGACTTTGATTTGTACTCCTGTTTGAGCCATTTTTCCGTTTTGTTTTGGTCTGGTCACGGCTGTTACTTAGTGAGGAGAGGAGCCTTAGGTGTTCCCCAGTGCGGGGCAGCCCAGTCACTCACTGGGTTGTGATGCTGTATGTGGGGGTGGGGTCCGAGAGGGAACAATGGCGCTTGTTCTGCGCTCTCTCTTGTATTCCAGTCCCTTCCACTGCTTCCCCTTCCCCTGGATTACCGGTCTGGATGAATGGTTGTTGGACTTCCGTACAGTTCAGTTTTCTGTCAGTTTTGCTTGTGTTCTTGTTTCTAAATTTTTGTTGTCCTTAATTTTGGTTGTGTGAGGAGGCTCAGCGTGTCCACCTACACCTCCATCTTGGCCCAGAAGTCGAGAGTTGGTTTTTAGACAGAGAGATAACATTTGAGAAGAGTTTGCATTTTCTCTTGGTATATTTTAGTGACTTGACATTATCATGCTATATGATTAGGACTTGGTGTAGAGAACTGTTCTTCCTGGGAATGCAGGTTAATTCCTTAACCTCATTAATTACTTCGTCTTGATAGGTCCCACCTTTCCAGGCATGCTCTCACATCCCCTCTGACGTGTTTCCCCAGTGCCCGACTGCCCATAGCCTTGGGGCTTTGCTGCAGCGCAGTGGTTGCAGGCGCACCAAAGACTCGACTGTCTTTAAGGGATACTTGATTTTGCTCCAGAAATAACGTGTGTCAGCTGCCTTTTCGGCCCTAGCTAGGCAGTAGTTCTTGAGTTGTTACTGAAAAATCTCCACCCTCTTTCCCCTTGCTAGGAAACCTATCCAGTTAAGTCTTGCATATTGATCATTCGTTCATTCATTGAATGGGTGTTAATGGAATGCTTTCCATGTGCCAGGCACCAGGGCCACAGCAGTGAACCAGGCAGATAAGGTCTTCGCAGACTCATGGAGAGTGGGCTGAGAGTGAGACAAATTGTCAACAAACTCACAAAGAAATACAGTTTCAGATTGTGATAATTCTCTGTGAAGGGAATAATTAGGGTGCTATGGTAGTGAATGCTAAAGTAGGATAGGAGTAAGCAGGGAGGCCCTCTGTGAGGAGGTGTCCAAACTGAGACCTGAATGTGCGAAGGAGTCTTGCAGGTGGAGAGTCTGTGGAAGAGTGGTCTGGGCAGATGGAATCACAAGTGTAAGGGTCCAGAAATGCTTGATATGTTCAGAGAAGAGGAAGGAGGCCTTAGGGCTGGGATAGAGTGAACACTGGTGGGCTGATACCATAATCAGTTGGGGCAGGTCCTCTCGGGCCTCCTAGCCTTGTGGAGGGGTTTGTATTTCCAGCACACTGGGAAGCCTGAGGGTCTGAGCAAAGAAAGGACATCGTCAGGAGGAGGAGGAGGTGCACCTGGGCTCGATTCTGACCTTACCTGAGGGCAAAGGAAAAGTAGTGCCCTCTGGCCCCACTTTAATCAAGGGGACAATGACTTATCAATGACTGATTGCCTGACAGAGGACCCCACATTTTTTGCCTTCTAAAGTCTGGGAATTTTTCCCACTGCCATTTTTTCTGTTCCTTTGCAGGCAGAGATAATGCATCTGACCGACTCTGCAGTGCATCGTCAGCTCTTTCTTGATGTGCTTGATGGAACCAAAGCGTTAGTAAGTGTGTCTGGGAGATTTTACACTTCTCCCTGGGAGAAGGTCTCCGAGGTCAAATAGCAGCTCACGAGTCTGCAGTTGTGCAAGTGGTCAGGTCAGAGGACTCAGCTGGCCTGGGAGGCCTGAGGCTGTAGTGGGGCGGGGAGGGGCAGAAGTGTGCTGCTGCTGGGCCAGCCCCTGGCCTCTCCCTGTGTCCCACCCCTGTTAGCTCACTGCTAGGAAACAAAAGCGAGGCCAAAAGCTGCCCTGTGGATGGAGCTGGAATCTTCCGGCTGGACCAGCCCACAGGAAGCCTGACAACTAACTGGTCTGCTGTCTCACCTCAGCTTCTGGTCCCGGCCTCAGTAAACTGCCTCCGCCTCGGCTCCATGATGTGCACTCTGCTGCTTATCCTCCTGCGGCAGTGGAAGAGGTGCGTGCTGTCATGGGGGCCGGCCTGCAGCCAGGGCTGCCTCCGCAGGGCCTGCTTGATCCTCTCTACTGACGCTTTGCTTTCCTGAAGGGGAGAAAATGGGTGCGAAACACACTGGCTTTCCATTTGCAACGGGACTGAAAGAGCCGACTGCTCAGGGGCATCCTCAGTTGGAACGAGGGCACCTGTGGCCTTTCTGTGAGCTGTGTTCTCCCCTCTCTCGACCCCGTATTATTTCTAGAGAGTTAGGTCCTGTGGATGAGATCCTTGCGCCCTTGACAGAGATCCTGGAGGGAGTGCTGCAGGCAGACCAGCAGCTCATGGAAAAGACCAAGGCCAAGGTGTTCTCTGCGTTCATCACTGTGCTGCAGATGAAGGAGATGAGAGGTGAGGGGCACAGGGGATGGGGGAGTGGTGTCCTGTCCCTGCTGGTGGCCGGGCCGGGCCGGGCTTCCTGTGGCACAGCCAGACGCCCCTTCTGTGGGGGTTGAGTTTCCAGACTTGGAACTCTGGTCCTTAGGAAACTTTGGTGTGCAGTGACAGGTGACATAGTGAATGTGACTATGCCTCCTCCCTCTCTGCTGTGCAGTGTGTGACATCCCCCAGTACTCTCAGCTAGTGCTTAACGTCTGTGAAACCCTCCAAGAGGAGGTGATTGCACTCTTCGACCAGACCCGTCACAGTCTGGCCTCAGGCAGCGCCACGGAGGACAAGGACAGCATGGACACTGACGACTGCTCTCGGCCCCGGCACAAGGACCAGCGTGATGGGGTGAGGGCGCGCCTGGGGAGCTGTTCTTTCCGCATGCTCCCAGCAAACGTGAACTGCCTGCCTGCTCTGTGCCAGGACCTATGGGTGATTAGCGAACAAGACAGAGAGTCACTGCACTTAGGAGCTCACTGACTGGAGGAGAGAGTTAATGAATTTCAGGCTATGCAAGGAAGAGTTGGAATCCCACTGTGGCGAGTCCTGCAGGAGAGCAGTACAGGAAGAATGTACAATGTGGAGTTCTCCCTAATCTGGAGACTCAGTAAGAAAGCACCCTGTGAGTGGTGACCTAAAGCAGGCTGTTGAGAGCGAAGATGAGGTGAGGCCTGGAGAGTTGGGGGTTGGACGACTGGAGGCTGTGTCAGGGTTGTCAGTGAAATGGGAAACAATGTAAGCAAGGGTGAGCAATGATGAGACTTTGCTCTACAGAGATCGCTCTGGGTGTAGTAGCAAGCAGTGGTTTTCAAACTCTGGGTCATGACCTATTGCCGACTCTTGAAATGAGCTCATTCGGCAAAAATGAGCATATTTTAAAAATTAGAATAGAATTAAATATTAAAGAAAATATGAGTGTGTTTTACAGGATGTAAGGGCGGGTACCATTCAATGAAAGTATGTAAATATGTGACTACCAGGGCACAATGTGAAGGTAGTTATTACTGAGGGCCATGGTCAAAAACACTTGAAAAGTCACTGGTAAAAGAGCTGATTAGAGTCCAGAGAAGATAAAGAAGGAGCACTTAGGAGGTGACTGCATAGTGCAGAGAGGGGAGGTCACTTGGTCCCATGCGATAGCAGAGTTGGGTGGAGCGAGCAGATGTGGGCCGGGAAGCAGCATCAACACAGCTCGGTGGCAGCGTGCGTGATGCGGGAGAGAAGTCATTGGTAGTCCTGGCAGTGTACGGAGGGTTTGTTACCGTGGGTGGAGTGCCAGTCCCTGAGAGGTCGGGGTGGGAGCAGAGCGGGGTTGGGAGAGGTTCCAAGTTGCGTTCCGGTTCAGCTCCCTTAGAGATGTGTGTGACCAAGGCTCACGCAGCTGGGTACGGGGCTGTCTGTCCTCTTCCTTTTCCTCCTCTTCCCCTGCCCTGCCTTCTTCCCTTCTACTGATCTTTGCCCCTGGGCCCCAGCAGGTGTGTGTCCTGGGCCTGCACCTGGCCAAGGAGCTGTGTGAGGTGGATGAGGATGGTGACTCATGGCTGCAGGTGACCCGCAGGCTCCCCATCCTGCCGACCTTGTTCACCACCCTGGAGGTGAGCCTGCGCATGAAGCAGAACCTGCATTTCACCGAGGCAGCGTTTCACCTGCTCCTGACCCTGGCTCGTACCCAGCAGGTAGGAGGCAAGCCAGTAGGAGGGCAGGAGGGAGCCTCCTTGTTTGTACTGGGAGGGTTCTGGCACTGTGGTTCTCCCAGAAGCTCTCATCGGGCCTGAGAGCTCCCCTTGCCCCTGGGTGGTTGGGTGGGCGGCTGTAGGGACAGGTTGTATCTCATTCCACGTCCTTCCTTCCTAGGGAGCCACAGCAGTGGCTGGAGCCGGCATCACCCAGAGCATTTGTTTGCCCCTCCTGAGTGTGTACCAGCTCAGCACCAATGGGACAGTGCAGGTGAGTGCCAGTGGCCTGCTCGGGGGCCTGGACTGCCCAGACCATACTTCCAGTGGGAAAATGCACCTGTAGCCCCCTTCACTTGCTCCGGAAGTTGTTCTTTAGTGGTCTGTTTACCACACTGATGGAATGGAATCTTCCCCAACCCACGCTGACCTCCAGCAAGAGAAGCTCACACAGCTAGTTCGTGGCAGATCCAAGTCCAGAACCCAGGGTTCTTTTATCTCTGCCTCGTGTTCTTTGTCACTGCTGGCCTTGGACCCTCTCTAGTCCTCCTGGTTGTCAAGGGTGACCATACCCATTCCAGGAGACTTTCTCTAAGCAGCCGAGCTGCCTATATGCTGTACTGTACAGAGGCCCTGCTGTACCTGTCAACCAGGTTCCTTGGCGCTGTGTCCTGATTTTGCCTGCCATTTGCGTCTTAGACACACAGCACCTCTCGGAAGTCCCTGGATGCCCCCTCTTGGCCAGGGGTCTACCGCCTGTCCATATCTCTGATGGAACGGCTCCTTAAAACTCTGCGCTACAACTTCCTGACCGAGGCCTTGGACTTCGTGGGTGTTCACCAGGAGCGGACCTTACAGGTGAGGGGCTGCCGGGAGTGGGGCTTGAGGGTTACAGGGGGACTGAGCCATCCAGGGCTTGAGGCTTGGTAGTTAAGGGGTATCAGTGCCGCCATTTCTGAGGCACTGTGAGGACTACTGGCTGACTGGCCAAGCTGGGGCTGCTGCTCTGCCGAGTGAGACAGACAGTCTGGGATCGGCTCGGGCAGAACCCCTTGGTTGGAACGCCAGACCACCTGTTGTGCTGCCACTTCAGTGTCTGTGGGCCCAGGACCTGTCCTCCCCACAGGAAGGCAGGGGACAGGTGTGTCGGGTCCCTGCATCACCCCATCCTTCCCCCTCCCTTCCTAGTGCCTCAACGCAGTGAGGACGGTGCAGAGTCTGGCGTGCCTGGAGGAGGCGGACCACACCGTGGGCTTCATTCTGCAGCTCTCCAGCTTCATGAAGGAGTGGCACTTCCACTTGCCTCAGCTCCTGCGGGATGTGCAGGTGAGGCTCAGACACGGGTTCTTGGAGGGCTCTGGGGAAATGCTTGGGGGCGGCGTGGTGGACACTGTCTGGGGCACCTCCAGTGAATTTTGTCCAGAGAGCGCAGGTTTTGCTTTCACACTGCTCTCTCTGGAGCTAAATGTCTCCCTCCCCAGCATCGGGCAGCTTCACAGGTTAAAAGTCTGGGCTTTATTGGTCAGCCCTTGGTTCACTCCTTTAGGCTGGGCCTTGGCCAGAGAGCAGGGCAGGGAAAGGACTCAGGCTCTGGAGTCAGACAGGCCTCCGTCTTTGCTGGTGCGTGACCTTGGCCAAGTCACTTCAGCACTCTGAGCCGTTTTCTTCTTCTGTAAAATGGGAAAATGATCCCCACCTTATTTATTGACCGAGGGCTGATACTGTATAGGCCTTGGGTTAGGTCCCCGGGAAGCCGCCCAGGCGTCTGTTGGCCCAGAGATGCAGGGACTCAGCGAGTCAGGGGCGCAGTGGTGCTCTCTGGGGGCCTGTGTGGTTGGGCTCGCCGGTTGGCTGGGGCTGCCGCCACGAGAAGCCCTTCACCCTCCTGTGTCCGCTGCAGGTCAACTTGGGTTACCTGTGCCAGGCCTGCACCTCCCTCCTGCACAGCCGGAAGATGCTGCAGCACTACCTGCAGGTACCTGAGCCCCTCCCCTTACGGCCGCCTGGGATGCTTCGGTCCTCTGTGCTCCACCTCCACTTCTTTCTCCTCCAGAGCAAAAACGGGGATGGTGTCCCCTCAGCTGTTGCCCCCCGAGTTCAGCGGCCATCCACAACTGCCCCTGCTGCCCCCTCCTCCTCCTCCAAGCAGCCCACTGCTGACACAGAGGCTTCGGAGCAGCGAGCCTTACACGTGGTCCAGTATGGCCTCCTCAAGATCCTCAGCAGGACCTTGGCAGCCCTGCGCCACTTCACCCCTGATGTCTGCCAGATCCTGCTGGACCAGGTACCAGCACCACCTGTGCTGTGCCACCAGCCTTCCAGGGTGGCCCGAAAACTTGGCTGTGCCCTGCTCGCCTCTTGAGAGCTGTCCAGGGTCCTGGTTGGGCCCTGAAGTGCTCTGGTCTTGCCTTGCAGTCCCTGGACCTTGCCGAATACAACTTCCTGTTTGCCCTGAGCTTCACCACTCCCACCTTTGACTCTGAAGTGGCCCCTTCCTTCGGGACCCTTTTGGCCACAGTGAATGTGGCCCTAAACATGCTTGGAGAGGTGAGTTGGGTGCTGTCTGACTCCCGCTTTCAAATCTTCCTCCCATTCTACCAGTTCACAACCATGACCTTGGCACATTTACCCAGCCTTCTGAGCTTGTTCCTCATCATGAAAGGAGTATGCTAGCCTACCTCTGTTGAGAATTACGGTGAGGATTAAGTGAGGTAACTGATCAAATTGCTGAGTGCAGGGCCTGCCAGGTAGGAAGCTCTCAGTGAGTCGAAGCTGTCATTGTTCGCTGGGTTGTTTTTTTTACCCCTTGTTTCTCTTCCTCCAGCTGGATAAGAAAAAGGAACCTCTTACACAGGCTGTGGGGCTCAGCACACAGGCAGAAAGGACCAAAACACTGAAGTAAGAAAGCCCTCCTGGAGTGCGGTCTGGGGCGGGGGCAGCCATGGGCTGGCTGTTCCCTGAGCTCAGTGGCCCACCTGGCACCTCGTTAGCTTAGCCCTCTGCAACAGTGCCAACCCTGCCCTCTCCCAGGTCCCTCCTGATGTTTACCATGGAGAACTGCTTCTACCTGCTCATCTCCCAAGCAATGCGTTACCTTAGGGACCCGGCTGTGCACCCACGGGATAAACAGCGGATGAAGCAGGAGCTCAGCTCAGAGTTGGTACGAGGGGATAGAGGGCCCTGACTGGAGGGGGTGGGGCTGGTGGGGAAGAGGCAGCCTGGGGGACAGGTGCTGGGGACAGGCGCCGGGCCTCATCAGGCTGCTTGTTCTCTCCTAGAGCACACTGCTCTCCAGCCTCTCGCGCTACTTCCGCAGGGGAGCCCCCAGCTCCCCTGCTGCTGGCATCCTCCTCTCGCCTCAGGGCAAGTCCACCTCCCTCCCCAAGGCCAGCCCCGAGAGTCAAGAGCCTCTGATCCAGCTAGTGCAGGCCTTCGTCCGGCACGTGCAGAGATAGGGCAGCGTTGTGCTGCCCGCCGGCCACTGCACCAGCCCGAAGAGCAGCCTGACCGGGCCGCCTGGGACCTGGCAACTCCTGCTGCCCTTTCCCCTAAGTGGCCACAGCTCCAACCACCCGCACACTGGCATTATTTCTGTAATAGATCAGGAGGTCAGCAGCAGGGGCGGGGAGCCGCAAGTCTGCTGTGCTCACCCCTTCACCTTCCAAGTGCCCCACAGGTTATTCCTTTTCTTCAAGCATTCCCCAGAGCACTTGACCCCGGCCCAGGGGAGAGACGGGGAGGCCAATGTCACGTGTAGCCAATGGAGGCTGTATGCTCGGGTTTGAAAAGCTCTTTTTCCATGCTCTGTTCTTGCAGTTTTTTTGGTAATACTGTGGTCTATTTATACAAATATTAAAATACTGTTTATAGACAACTGTGTGATGTATGCCTCCAGAGCCCAGTAATGACAGGCGAGGTCTCAGTGCATGGGGGCAGTCTTCTTTGACCAGGGTCCCAGGAGTGGAGGAACTTTGGAGAAGGCGGGCTGTGTATTGATGGTTGACTCACTGACATCCCTCCATTAATGTGGGGGGAAGGGGTTGCTGTGTGGTCACTTGGATTTTTCCCTTTCTTGGCCTGTCCTCACCTGTCCCCTGCACCTGAGCAGCTCATCACTGGGAATAGCCTTTCTTGAAGCTCTCTGCTCCTTCCTGTTCATAGCTGGGCCCCTGTCTGTCTCTCTGTGGGCCAGGGGCATCAAACTCATGTTCACTGGGGGCACATCAGCCTTGCGGTTGCCCTCAAGGGGCCGGATGTAATTTTAGGACTATATAAATGTACTCTTTAACTGTTACGTGAGAAATTACATTCCCTTGGCGTCCTCAGGGTCTAGTCCTGGGCTGGGTCTGGCTGAGATGCTTAATCTCGCCTCGTCTCCAGCCTGTGGCCCATGGGCTGCATGCGGATCAGGATGGCTATGAATGCGGCCCAACACAAAACTGTAAATTTGCTTAAAACATTGAGACTTTGTGATTACGTGTTACACTGCATTTAACATGTGGCCCAAATCTTCCTCCAGTGTGGTGCAGACACGCCAAAAGGTCTGGACACCCCTGAGAAACCTGGCTCGTAGCCCAAAGCCACCACATGAAGTTCCTAGAACCAGACCTTTCTAGGCCAGGGGTCCTGCACGGCCACTTGCTGGTTATGGAAAACGGGGAGGTGACTACTTCTGTGATGTTCCCTCACCTGTGAGGACAGGACTCATGGCTCAGTGCTGGGCCCACAGGGAACACTGACAGCTCTCCGTCAATGAGCCTAGCCACGAACTTTGACAGTCCACTCCACTGCCCACGGCCAGCGAAGCCTTTGGGAATGACAGTGACTGTCATGCAGCTTCACGTACAGGAAGTGCGCTCACCCCCATCGGAGCGCACAGGCCCTGGGGAGGAAGGGAGCGCAGTGAACGGTGCCTTACAGAACTTTCCTTCGGGGCCAGGGCCAGCAGCACTGCGTAGACCACCACCCCACACCCGGAGGGGGAAGGGAGCAAATGCGCAGTTTCCCCTTTCCCGCGCCCAGGGCCCGTCCTGGGAGGCCCGAGACCCCAGGCAGGCAACATGCACACCAAGGATGGTTTATTATTTGCCACTGGCCAGAGAGCAAAGCATAGGCAGAGTAAAAAGATCAGTTAAAAAGTGAGTGTGGAGAGGTGCAGGCTGCAGCTGCCATACTTGGCTTGAGCTCTAGGGTACGAGGGGAAGGGTAGCACCGGGGAGATGCTGCTCAGTGGACCGGCCCTGCCTCTCTAGCCAGGCTCCCCTCTGCTCCAGTTCACCCAGAGGCGACAGCGTCCAGTCCCGGGGGCCTGCCGCAGACCCACCTGCCCCTTCCCACTTCGCTGCTTTTGGCAACTAAAAGGCAGGCGCTCTCTTCGCCAAGGGTGAACCCCAGGGCTTCCCCAGGCCCTTGGCGCTGACCCCCACAGGCCAAGGTGCGGAGGCTGCAGCCAGCGTCTCCCTCCTCAGAGGAGCCAGGAGGGCTGGGGTGCTCGGGACGCAGGCAGGATCAGGGGCTCCAGGACCAGGTCAGAAGCAGGGCTGGGGGAGGGGCAAGGAGCATTCAGCCTCCGAGGCCCCTCACAGCTGGTGACTGGGCAGGGACAGGATGGGGTTGGTCTCCCCACCCTGAGTGGCTAGGTCACCAGCAGACAAGACAAACGGCAGGGCTGCACCCATCCTGTCCTGCCCAGGACGGGACAAGCAGGGGCCTGGGGAGGTCCTGCTTAGCTGAGCAGTTCCAAGTAGGTGACAGGGACTTTGCCCTTCTTGTTGCCCCTCTCGCCGATGAGCCAGTCGGGGTCCATGCCAGGCAGGCTGTAGACCGTGATGAGCTGGAGAGGAAAGCAGACGGAAGGTCGCACTCGGGCTGGTTAGGGCGGAACTTGCCCGGGAATAAAAGGGGACAGAGCTGTGTCCCACTGTGACACTGGGCACCTGCACTTCAGAGGTGGGCAGTCACCTCCTCACCAGTTCTACCGCACCCCCAGGAATCCCCTGGCCTCAGCCCCACCCCCAGGACCTCTCAGAGACAAAGGCAGTGGTGTGGGGTCCGTAGGCCCAATAAGCCCAGTTCAGGTTCCAGGCAACTGAGCCAGGCCCCTCCCGCCATCCTCGCTCCAGGCACCCCGACCCACCTCATCAGCCAGCAGGGCCAGCTCACTGCTGTCAGCTGCCTCGTAGTCGTAGAGGACCCGGGCCTTGCGGGTTCCGCTGGCGGGTGGCGCCACCTCCTCCAGGCAGAGCGCGGCCTCTCCTGGAGGGGCTAGGCCTGCCACCGAGGGCTCCATAGGCATGGTGGCTGCAGTGGTGGTGGGCGAGGTGCTGCTGAGGGGCGGGGAGGCGGGCTCTGTGGTGCCCACAAAGGTGCCTGGAAATCTGGAGAGCAGAGGGCACATCTCAGGAGCCGGGAGCCATTTTCAGTCCCATGTGCCCCCAGAACACCAGGGAAGCCCACCGCAGAGGCCAGGAGACCCCGGCTACTTACATGGCTCCCTGGGAGCTGGCAGCATGAAGGGAAAAGTGAAGCAAGGGGAAAGTGAGAGGCTCCGGGCCCCGTCCCTGACACCTCCCACCCCGCACTGGAGAAACCGCTCAGAGGTCCCCAAGACCAGGGCTCTCACTGCCATCCAGTGAGGCGGGCGATGGCCCACCAGAGAGGGCTCCGGGCAGGGCCTCAGCTGGCAGCCCTCCAACCCGCCCTGTGCGCCTTGGGGTGTTCTGGCTCGGGAGAAGGCTCTCGCCTGAGGGAGGTGGGGCTGCTCATTGGGCCCGGGAGCCAGGGGACCCCAGCGGGCACCTGCCCAGCTGTTTCTGTAAGTCCAGCATGTGGCGGTAGCACTGCGCATAGTAAGTTGTCTGAGACTCAACGAACTCGTGCAGGCAGCGGAGGTGGTTCACCTGTGTGGGCAAAAGGCCAGTGGTGACGGGCCGGGAGGGGTGTCGGGGTGGCACATTCCACTCCCGCCCCGGCGGGGCATTCCGGTGGCTTCTGCCCCCACCTCTTGCTCCTTGCGAGGAGGAGAGAGGTTCCCACCCTTTGGGACCTGCTCTTTCAGGACTAATTCACCCTCTTACAGACCACGGGCTCAAGCAGTCCCCTCCCCTCCTGCTTCTGAGACCCAGGTTCGCTCACGCCTCATTCTGGATGATTGCAGTGGGGACATGAGGGGTGACAAGTGGATGGTGGAAGAAGTGGGAACAGGACTCACGTGAGTGCTACTGATTCCCTCCAGCAGGAGACGGGTCACCTCTGCCTGCCGGTCAAACTCTGTCTGGGCCACTCGGAGCTCCTGCTCGGACTGGGAAGAGTGGGGTGACGGTGTGAGCGTGACAATGGTCCCCAGCTTCCCTCCTGTCACCTTCTCCCATGCCAAGGTCCACCTAGGAGTGGCTTGCTCCTCCCCTCCCTGGCAGATGTCACTTCCCCATGGGGATGCAGATGGACATGTGGGTGGCAGTGTTGCACTTCCCACCCGACTTCAGGCCAGGAGCCCCACCCCTGGGGGGAAAGACAGCCCTGCCGACCCCCGAGGCCTAGTCCCCTGAGAGCAGTCACAGAGTCAGACCCTCAGGGGCTGTGCCCAGACTCCCCTGGCTGACACCACCCACCAGGGGAAATCCCACCCACAATCAGCTCCAGGGGCCCACCGGGGAGGGGGCTCTCCCCACAAAGGGGAAGTGACAACCCTCGCAGCAGCCCCAGTGGGCAGGGGGCGCAGACCCAGAACCGGAAACAGACCTGAGCCCGGCAGCAGCCACCGTGTCCACCCTCCCGCCTCCCGCTCCCTTCAGGCGTCTGCCCCACTCACCTTGTCCACCTCATCATTCCAGAGCTGCGGGCGCCACAGCAGGGCCGGTGAGCAGGGGTGGGAGGGGGGCACTGGTCAGCAGGGAGCAGCAGGCAGGGGAGGACAGCCAAACCCCAGAGCCTGTGCCCTGCCCCAGCTCCTTGAGACCCCGAACCTCTCGGCACCCCTGCCCTCCCCCAACCTAAGCCAGAGCTGAGGCTGGGCTGAGGCCTGGGGAGAGGGACACTTTCAATCACAGCCCAGCCCAGCATGCCGCATGCAGGGAGGGGACAGCCAGCTGGAAAGTCCTGCTTGGGTTTCTCCTGTTGTGCAAGCCCCTGGGCCCTGACTAGGGCTCAGGGGAGCCTGAGTGTCCGCCAGCCCCACCCCAACACTGGGCTGAGTCTGCTGGGTCGGGAGGCAGGACTGTGTGACCCTGGGTCAGTCACCGAACCTTTCTGGGCTTCGTGCCTGAGTCGCACTGGGGTTCCAGAGTAAAGAAACAAACAGGACAGATGCCACCCTCCAGGACATTCCCCCTGCCACTCAGTCCAGAAGGGGGACGGAAGTGTGATCCAGAGTCGAGAGAAGACCCCTCCTCCCAACAGGACTCAGGAGACCCCTTTGTGCGCCCCGCTGCGGGGGTGCTACCTGAGACGAGACCTGCCCCGGGGGAAGGCATCCCCCCACGGTGCCGCTTAGGGAGTCACATCACGGGAAGCCACCTCCACCAGCCCGGGTGGAGGGCGCGTGTCCAGCCGTGGGGCCCGCTGGACTAAACTGTGGTTGACGCCCCCGAGGGGTGATGGCCCAGCCACTGAACAGCCGCACAAATGCACACAGCAACATGCTTGCGAGAGGTGAGGAAGAGCCAGAGGGTCTGTGCGGGAGGACGTCACCACCCGTGGGGGACATGGACGGACAGAGAAAAGGCAAAGGGAGGCACAGCAGCAGTTGGTGACCGATATGACCGATGGGATACATGTGACTGGCTGATTTCCCAGACTAAACAGTAAACGCCCAACATCTCAGTAATGCTGGAGAATGGGAAGACACCAAGCCATCCAGAGTTCTGACCCCACCCACCCGGCCCCCACACTGGGCTACGATCCTCTTCAGGGCACACCCTGGGCCCAGACCCCTGGGCCCTGGCACAGGCTGCTCCTTGCACTCTCCCCGCTCATTCTCAAGGCCTCCTCACCCCCTCGACACCTAGCATGGGTGACATCCAAACAGCTGCATGACCTGCGCCATCCTTGTCCCCTGTCTGTAGGGGTCTGTGAACGTGTGGCAGGCCAGGCCCTGGCCTCTTCTCTCCTCGGGGCTGCACGCAAGGGCCTGGTAGTCACAGACGGTGAGTGTGGGTGGCGGGCAGCACCTGCTCTGTGGTGGGGGGGGGGGTCAGGGCTGTGCGTGGGGGCACGCAGACTCTCCGACCCACTGGAGACGGGGTAGCTGCCACCCTAAGTTCACTGCGCTGCTCAGGACAGCTGGTCCAGTCTCCACCTTCCGTGGAGAGGTCTCTGCTTTTGCAGGGAGAAGCCAGGTCAGCCACACGGGCCCAGGGCACAGGGACAGGTAGGCAGATGGCGCTCCTAGGACTGGCAGACCAGAAGGGCAGCTCCCTGCCTCAGAAACCTCTGGCTCTGTCTGCGGGGCAGCAGCCCCCGAGGTACGGGAGCGGGTCAGGGGAGGCTCGGGATAGGGTGGGGTGGGGGCGCTTACCGCGGAGGCGCTGGCCGAGAGAATGTAATTACGAGGTCTAGTCTCCTGAAAGTCAGGCACCGTCTAGTGGGAACAGAGTTCATGGGGGGAGAGGGGTCACGGTGGGCCGGAGCTCGGCCGGGGCCAGGAGGCTACAGACAAATACAGTGCGGCCACTCTTCCCACATCCACCACCTGGAGAGGAGGCGGGCTTAGAGACCCGGAGGGTGAAGACAAGACCAAATGGAGGCAGACACGCTGGGGAGGCCCGGAAATGAGATGCAACAAGGAGACAGCCTGTGGCTTCTGTCACAGCCCTGGCCTCGACGCAAGCCACAGGCTGGATCCAGCCCCTGGCTCAGAGATCAAGGCCCACTGCTCCCTGGACCCCAACCTCACTGAGATGCCCCAGTTAGACCCAGTCTTCCAAACAATCCCCGCCCCCGCCAACCTTCTCCATCCCCAAATCTCTACACACATCTCTCACTCCTGCAGCAAGGACCAGGCCCCTCCCCCACAACAAAGGTGGACAGATGGATGCATGGATGGACAGAGTGACAGGCTTTCAACATTTGCAAAAAGCTGACTCACAGGCTCCAATGCCTGGCATCCCCCCAAAACAGAGGCTACTCATGGTAGAGGCTCTGATGGGGAGACCAGCTGCTTGCAAAAGGCCTCGGGGACGTGCCCCAGGCCGGCCACGGCACTGTGGGCCCCAGGCCAGATGGGCAAACCAGAAGCAGCACAGCACGTGGGACAGGTATACTCACATCTCCCTCACACTGAGCCAAGTTACCCAAAGCAGGACGGAAAGGAACAAAAACAAAGAGTTAGTGAATCCACGGTGCAGGTGGGAGCAGGCCCCCCGGACCCCGCAGGAGGGGACGCTACTCAGACCGGTAGATGGACATGCACAACTCGCCCTCTGGAAAGCGTCCTGGTTTGCGCGTGCATGTGTTTAGAAGGGGTGGGGACGAGGCGGTGAACCCCTGGTCCTCCAGGACTCTGCACCTGGGCTGACTGGGTCCCACCTCTGCGGAAGGCATCCCGGACTAACCCAGAGGCCTCAGGTCATACAGGCCAACCAACTGGAGGAGAGGTCGTGCCACTCCAGTGACTAGGGGAGGGCTCCCCTGGCCTGGCTGATGGAGGAAAAGCTTGTTCTGGCCAAGCTTTTCCAGAGTGACAGGGAAGTTGTCCTGTGCAGGTGACTTAGTTGGGTCATCCCAATAGCCATAGGTCATCTACCCGACCCAAACAAGACTCCAGTGGCTGAGCCCCTGCCTCCAACCTGGACCCCACACACCCAGATGAGCTGAGACTCCATCCCTGGCTCTTGCTGGAGACCCACGCTGTGAGAGTGGGACGTACGCAGGGTTTGGGGCCAGGACTCCCACAAGCAGCTGCTGGGTGCCCGGGGCCGGGCCTGGCCTTCCTTGGCAGGCACAGGTTTCCTGGCATGCCCTGGATGAGGGATCCCCCACCTTGGGGCTTGAGGGGCCTTTAGGTCCCCGCACCCACAAGTAGCCTGGCATGCCAAGAGTGTGCCTGGCCTAAGACCCAGTTCTGCCAACCCTGGCCTAGCCCTGACCAAACTGTGCCACGCTGCACCCCACTGGCCCATCTAGGCCGCACAGGCCTCAGCGGGCAGAGCATGAAGGGGCAGCCCCTGTCCAGGCTCCTGCGGCCACCTGAAGGGGCCTTTCAGACATGCTCCTGAGCAGGCAGACAGTCCAGCTCCGGGGTTCTCACACCATGGCAGGGGACCTGAGCGAAGGCGCCCTGGGACCGGCGCTGCAGCAGTGGGAGTTAGTAAGGAGGAGCCATGCCCTGGCAGAGCCGGGAACAGAGCCGGGCATCCAGGGAGGGTGGGCAAGGGCACGCGAAGAGCTCCAACTGCATCTGTCCGGAGAGGCTGCAGGGTGCCGCGCCCAGGTCGGGGCGCTGCTGGCTGGCCCACCCCATCAGTGTCATCCCTGGGACCCAGAGCTCTGGGCTATCAGGGTTCCCTTAGAGGTGCAGCCTGAAGTGGCTGGTCCAGACCAGCACCCCCATTCAGGCCTCTCCAGGCAAGAACAGGGGGAAAAGGTCATGCCAACACCAGGCCCCTGCAGCACCCCCCATTGCCGGGGGTGGGGGCCAGCAGGGACACCCACCGTGGCTTTGGCTTCCGCGGCCTTGGCCTTCTTCAGTCGTGCTTTGCAGGCATCCAAGTCTAGACGCCGGTTTTGGAGGAGCCGCCTCTCCTTCTGCGGATGGGGAACAGGGACCAGTGAGTCGCTGGGCTGCCCTGGGGGACCCTGGGCCAGCTGGCCAAGACAGGGAAACTGAGGCCCAGAGAAAGAAGGTCGTCCACTCTAAGGAACTCAGTCCCCAAGAGCCACAGCTGGGGAGGCCCCAGGGATACTGAGTTCCCAACAGGGGAGGAGACGAGGAGGCGGGGCGGTCCCAGGACCCTCACCGAGATCGTCTTCCAGTCCCCTTCCAGGAAGTTGCGCAGGGGCGTGAGGAAGTTGATGGAGGCTGTGTGGATAAAATCCCGCTCTGCGGCTCCCAGGCGCTTTTCGGCTTCTGCCACCTTGATCAGCGTCTTCCCTGAGGACACAGAGTCAAAAGTGAGAAGGCGGGGCAGGCTGAGGCTGCTCCGACCCCAGGAAGCAGCGGGGAGCTCGGAAAGAGACCTGCTGACCAGGCAAACCCCAGGATGCTCCGTGCAGAACCACTCGGACACACTCTACATCCCCATCAGCTGGGGACTGACAGATAAACAGTGGGACATTCAAAACACGGAACATCGCACCGCCCTCAAAAGGATGGGAGACGGGGCAATTTTTGGAACGACAGAGAAAGGAGCACAACAAATCCTCTCCCCAAAGAGCAGTAAAGAAAACTGGACAGAGTTGTCAAAACAACCGTTTCTGGCCCTGGCTGGTGTAGCTCAGTGGATTGATTGCAGGCTACGAACCAAGGGGTCACTGGTTCGATTTCCAGTCGGGGCGCATGCCTGGGTTGCAGCCAGGTCCCCAGTACAGGGTACAGGAGAGGCAACCACACATTGTTGTTTCTTTCCCCCTCTCTCTCTCCTCTTACCCTCTGAAAATGAATAGATAAAATCTTAAACAAACAAACAAACAAACAAACAAAAACACCATTTCTGGGCTCCAGAAATTGACAAAAGGCAACAACGAATTGAGACGCATTCATCCCAGAACTACTAGACCTTGGTAAGAACAATGGCGGAGCCTGTGCCTTCGTATCCTGGGGGTGCTCCCACCTCCTGAGCTCTGTGATGCTCGAGCTCTACCAGGGAGAGGCAAGCCCTGGGGCTGTCACCTCGGCTGCTGGAGCCCAGAAAAACCCTGAGGCTGTCAAAAACAACAGCGATCTCAGTGGCAGACAATCAGGAAAGGCCAGCAGCCAGCTACCGCGAAGCTGGCTGAAACAAGAACAGACCCGCCAGAAATGGAACAGTAGATCAGGGAAACACGGCCGTCACGGTGGGCCCTGGTAAACTCCCGGATGCCGCCGGAGGTCTGGAAGGCGACGCACGCGCGCAGCTCAGAACGCTTTGCACACCCACCCGGTGAACAGCAGGCAGACATGTGAAGTGCTTTGAGTGTGCTCCCCACCCCACTGGCAAAGGCATCAGTAAAGCCTTCGTGGTGCAGTATTAGGCACGACCGCTGACCAATCACCGCTGACCACTGCTGACACATGCTGACCTAGAAGCAACTCGTAGGAAGCGAGGCTTCAAAAATAAAAAAAGGCAGAGGCATCAGTAGCTGCCTAGTGCAAGGGACACAGACTCTGAACAATGAGTTCAGGCAAGTCTCTCAGCAAACAAACAGCAGGGACGTCCCCCGGGGAGGTCAGAATCCAGAGCTGCTACGTATCTAAAACGTCCAGATTCCACAAGATACTAGGAAACATGCAAGGAAGCAGGTAAGTGTGTCAGTGTGGTCAATGCACAGGAAGAAGAGTAATCAGTAGGCACTGTCTCCAAGGAGGCCCACACGTTCGCCTTAGCAGACAAAGAAAGACGACTAAGCAGCTATTGTCGTAAATGTCGTAAAGAAAACTGCCCTGGCTGGTGTGGCTCAGTGGACTGAGCACCAGCCTGTGAACCAAAAGGTCGCTGGTTCAATTACCAGTTGGGGCACATGCCTGGGCTGCGGGCCAGGTCCCCAGTTGGGGGTATGCGAGAGGTAGCCAATCACTGATCAATGTATCTCTTGCAGATCAATGTTTTTCCCTGTCTTTCCCCTTCCCTTCCCTTCTCTCTAAAAATAAATAAAATAAAATAACAAAATAAGGAAAAAAATTTTGTAAAGAAAACTAACGAGACCCTAGCCAGATAGCTCAGCTGCTTAGGGTGTCATCCTGATACGCCAAGGTTGTGGGTTCAATCCCCTGTCAGGGCACATACAAGAATCAACCAATGAGTGCATAAAAAAGGGGACAACAAATTGATGTCTCTGTCTCTCTCTCTCAAGTCAATTTAAAAAAAAAAGGAAAGAAATAAAGAGTACATTAAAGGTAATTATAAAGACAACTATAACAGACAATGTAATTTTTTCTCTTAACTGATTTAAAAGACAATTGCATAAAACAGTAACTGTAAAATCGCAATATTGGGCTTACGAGATACGAAGATGTAACACGCAGTATAACGACAGCACAAAGGAAGAGGGAGGGAGTGGAGTTATACGGGAGCCCAGTTTCTATGTTCTACTCACGTTAAGTCAGTATTACTCTGAAGCTTATTGTGATAGGTTCAAATGCAAATTGTAATGCACGTAGACCACTCAGAAAAGATTTTAAGGAAAGCAACAAAAATTAAAACTTTAGAAAGTATCTATTTAACACAAAATAAGGCAGTAAAGGAGGACGGATGAACAAAAATGACCTGAGACACAGAGAAAACAATACAAAATTGCACATGGAAGTCCAACCACATCGACATTAAATGGAAAAGGATTAAACACTACAATCAAAAGGCAAAGACTGTCAGATTGGATTTTTAATAAAGACCCAAACATATGCTATCTACGAGACACACTTGGAACTTCAAAGACATAAATGGGCTGAAAATGGTATACCATGCAAACAATAACCACAGAGAACAAGAGTAGCTATACTGCTATCAGATGAAATGGACCTGAAGACCAAAAACAAAAACAAACAAAAAACCCAACAAGTTACTTGAGAGAGAGCAGTGTAATACAAAAATGAGTCAATTCATCAGGAAAATATACAATATAAACGTACAGACCTCACAACACAGCTCCAAAATATATTAAGCAAACACCAACAAACTGAAGACAGAAGCAGACAGCTGAATAGAAACAGTTGGAGACTGCCCAATAATGGACAGAACAAGACAAAATCATCAAGGATTCAGAAAACTTGAACACCACTATCAACCAATCTGTCCTCACCAACACCTCTACAACACTGTACCCAACAACAATATAATATACAATCTTCTCAAGTGACCATGGAATGTTCTCTAGGAGAGACCATATTGTAAGCCATAAACAAGTCTTAATAAGTTTAAAAGGGAGACTTCCGATCAAGATGGCGGCATAAGTAAACACGGCTCACCTCCTTGTACAACCACATCAAAATTACAACTAATTTATAGAACCACCATCACTCAGAACTGTCAGAAATCGAGTTGAATGAAAGTCTGACAACCACAGAATTAGAGTAGAAGGGGGGCTTCTACCCTAGTAGCCAGACTGGTAGGAGGGGGGCTGATGCGGAGTGGGCTGGTGCCACATCCACGTGTGGTGGATAAAAATTCGGGAGGGATATCTCAGGAGCAAGAGTCCCAGCCCCACAGCAGGCCCCCCAGCCCAGGGTTCCAGTGCCAGGAAGATAAGTCCCCACAACTTCCGGCTGCAAAAACCAGGAGGGATTGAGTCGGTGGAAGAAACTACTGGAGCCCCAAGCAGTTCCTCTTAAAGAACCCACACATGGACTTACTCAATTCTCAGACTCACTCCCTCTGAGCTCCAGTACTGGGATAGCAGCTTGAATAAGTTTAAAAGTATTAAAGTCATACAAAGTATGATTTTCTGACTAAAGTATAATTAAATTAGAAATCACCAACAGAAGGAAGCTTAGAAAATCCACAAATACCTGGAAATTTAACACCACCATGCTGGTGGAAATGTAAAAATCACACAGTCATTTTGGAAAAGAATTTGGTAATTTTCTTAAAAACTTAAATTTACCAGATGACCCAGCAATTGCATTTCTAGGTATATACCCAGGAAAAGTGCAAACATTTGATCTCACAAAGGTTTGTATGCAAGTGTTTATAGGGAAATAACCCAAATGTCTATGAAATGGTGAATGGATCAAGCAAATGTGGTATATTCGTATACTGAAACACTCTTCAGCAATAAAAAGGAATGAAATCCTAAATCACACTATAACAGGGATGAACCTCAAAGACATTATGCTAAGTGAAGAAGCCAGATACCAAAAACAATACGTCACATGACTCCATTTATATGAAATATTGAGATGAGGCGAATTGACAGAGCCACAAAGCACATTAGTGGTTGGCCAGCGCTGGGAGGGGAGAATGAATGTAAGTAGACACCAGGGATTTTTTGGCAGATGATGAAAATGTTCTTTAAACTGGATTGGGGGGATGTTTGTGCAACTCTCGATTCACTAAAAATCATTGAACATCACACTCAAAACAGGTGCACTCTACGATGTGTAAGTTATACCTCAATAAAACTTTTTACAAATTAAAGAAATAAACACTGAGGGGCTCTGGAAGTGCTCCTGCACACAGATGTCTGTCATGCAACGCCAAGTTCAAGAGTCAGTTGCAGAGCGGACACACTATGATCCCATTACAACTGCACACAAACCAAACTGATTAAGAGAGGCCTCACTCTGTTCTCTCTTTTCATCTTCAGCATTTGAGGTTTGTACAATCAGAATGCATAATTCAGGTATTATCTGCGTCATTAAAACGAGGAGAGAAGGGAGTGGGGAGGGAGGGGGAATCGGAGAGGGAGAGACCGTGCCGCCCCTGCCCACCACCCAGCCGCTGCGGGGCCTGGCTCACCGTAGGGAGTTGTGGGCCCCAGCTCACTGGCCGCCTCTGCCATGTACTGAGCCAGCAGCTCCCCGTTGGTGACCCTCGAGGGCACCTTCCTGTCCAGCTTCTCGTATAGGAACTCTTCCACTCGGGCACCTGTGGGGAGACAGATGCCAAGGCACAGGGCTCTTTGGTCCAACCCAAGAATGAAAGACAGGCTGACAGAAACAGACCCAGAACAGGGTCTGCCCGTCGCAGCCTGGTGACTTCCAGAATGTTCTCTTGCTGATGCCCACTCCTGTGAGACTGGCCCTTGACCCTGTGAAATCCTTCACTCTAGAGAGGAGGAAGCCACAGCTCAGAGATACAAAATGCCTGCCCCGGGTCCCACGGTGGGCGGTGACGGCCGGAGGTCAAGGCCTGCCACGTCTCCTTCATCACACTACGGATTCCCAGAGCCCGGCACACGGCTGGACCACCCTGGGCCTGCGCACAGCGGGCTCACGGGCAGCCCAGCATCCCCCCCCCCGCCCCGCCCTCGACAGCCCTGTGCCAGGCTCTCCCGCAGTTTGCTTCCGTTTGCTCCGTGCTGCTCAGGCGTGACTCGGGGTGAGCCCTCTGCCCTCCCCGGCCCCACCGCCCTCTCGGACGACCTGGCTGGCATTCTTCCCGCCTCTCCTCCCAAGTCTGTTTCAGTTTCCAGGCATTTCTTCAGGTCCTCTGCACAAAACTTAGCATGTCCACTGCCCCCGACAGCGCACCCTAGAGCCCAGCACTGACTCAGCCTCTTTGTCCTTTAACTGGGACCGCCCCTCACAGCAGCCATAAGCCCCCAAAGTCTCAATCAGATCTCACACACTGGCCACGCCCACCTGCAAGCCTCAGCCACCAGCCAGACTCCTGCCCTCACCCCAGGCCCAGCCCCAGCCCACTCACTGGGGTTAGGCTGCAGAAGCACCTCCGTCTGCCTCAGGATTTTCTCTGTCCAGTTCTTGGTGCTGTCTGCCCGGGCCAGGAGGTTCTCAAAGTGGGCATCCAGCTCGGTCTTCTCGGCCTGGCCGAATTTCTCCTCCGTGAACTGTGGGGTGGGGAGGGTCCAGGTACCGGGAGGGCTCAGAGGGAGGAAGGGAGGACCGCCCCTGCCCCACCCACCTACCCCTCCCTGTTGGCTGGAAGCCAGGCCCCGAGGTCAAGAAACTTGCTCCGTAACCTTGATCACGCAGAGGGGCACACTGAGGCTGAGAGCAGGGTTCTAACTTGAAATGAGGCGGCTGGACCAGAGCTGGGGGATCATGGCTTCTTTCGGAAATCCAGTCGAAGATGGGGACCCCTTCCCCACCAAAAGCATTTTGTACGTATTTTCGTACAAAAATACGTGCAAGTATTTTTGTATGAAATCTGGCATGCAGCCCTGGCTTATGTGGCTCAGCTGGTTGGAGCGCATCCCATATACCACAAGGTCGCAGGTTCAATTCCCAGTCAGGGCACATACCCACGTTACGGGTTCGATCCCCAGTTGGGGAAAATATAAGTAGGCAACTGGCTGATGTTTCTCTCTTTCCCCTCCCTTCCTCTTGCTCACTAAAAGTAATAAAAGAATGTCCCCGGGTGAGTAATTTTTTAAAAATGTAAAAAAAAATCTGGTGTACAACTTAAAGGGGTAAGAAACCATTGGGAACCCCCTGCAAAGGGTCCTCCGAACCTGACTCTGCAGGAAAAAGTTCAGAAGAAAGGGCTCACGAAATAAACAGGGCACAAAGCAATTTCTGGGGTTATCGGGAGGCTCAGTGGGGGAACTGGGAGCTCCTGGGGAAGGGTGCCAGGGGAATGAGTGCTTTCAGAACCAGAGGGACCTGATTCAAGTCTCAGTTCTGCTGCTGATGAGTCGTGGGACCTTTGGCAAGTGGCTTTGCCTCTCTGAACCTTAGTCTCCTGGGCTGAAGTATGAGGATAATACATAACAGCACCCCCTTCACAGGCTGTGAGCCGGAAAGAAGAAGACGTGGGTGAGACATGCAGGCCGGAGCTGGGCAGGGAGTGGAGTTCGAAGTGAGGTGCCACGGCTGCTGTGAGGAGCGGGTGGGAGGAGAGACGGCCGGGAAGCAAGGACTGCGTGGGAGGAGGCCACACGGCTGGTGTGCTGGACGGGGACCAGCGCCAGCCAGTCAGAGCCAACTCGGAGCACACTCAGGGCCCCGAAGGCTCGGCATCCCCACGTCAGGGCCAGGCAGGGACCAGGATGTCACACTGTTCCCCCACGAGAGCTGTTTGTGGGCCACCGAGAAACAACCAGGAACAGCCCGAGTCCTGGCCCCTCTGCTCTGGAAGGGCTCTTGGACAAATGTCTCTGTCTTCCAAACAGGGACACGAAGGCCTTCCCCGGCCAGGGGAAAGAGCCTGCTCCAGGTCAAGGCCAAAAAGCAAAAGGGTGACCATCACAAGAACAGGATTGGTAATAACAACACATACAGCTGACCGCCTCTGTGGCCAAACCCTCGGCTGAGAGCTTTATTCTGCTGACCCATCCACGGCTCCAAGGGCCCTTCAAGGCAGGTCGGGCCAAGTTTCCCATTTCACAGATGATGCCTCCGAGGCCGAGCAAGGGGAAGACTGTGCTGGACTCAGGCTCATCGTGGCCTGGAGGCCCTTCCCAGACTATTCGGCGAAATAAATTATCCAGAGCCCAAGGACAGCTCCAGCTGAAGGGAACGGGAGGCAGCCACCGATAGTCCTGTGGCTGATCAGGCGGCGGGTGGCCATCAATTATGCAACAGGGCTTGGGTTTCTCCCCGCAGGGCGGACGGGCCACGCTCACAGCCCGAGATCCCACCAGGGCCCAGCTGCTCCTGGCCTCCTCTGACCTCCCCCGACTCCTCATCCTCCTCACCTTCGCCAAACTAAGGCCCCCAGAGCCAGGCCCTGAACAGGCCGACCTCACCCAGCCCACTGAGGCTGTGGCATCAGCCCCATTTTCCAGATGAGGAAACCGAGGCTCAGAGAGGCACCTCTCTGGGCCTTGGTCTCCAACCTGGAGGATGGGGATGACAGGACCTAACTCAGAATATTTGGAAGGTGCTTAGTTCTGTGGCCAGCACACAGTGCAGCTCTGATGAACGTCAGCATCACCATCGGTAAAAGGCCTTCTCCCTCAGGTCCCTCCTGGGCTCTCGGGAGCTACCTAGGAACCTCCTAACCCCAACGGTACCAGTCACCTGGGTCTAGGTGACGTGCACCTGCCTCACCAAAGTTAACAGCAGCCCTCACCTTCGGGGTGAGGCTTCGGGGCCACCCATCCCTCACACCGCATGTCCACCCAGGTTCAAAGTCCTACCAGGTTTTCCCAACTTCTTGGACATCCATCCCATGTCCACGGCTGCCTGGCTCAGATGACGATGAGGCCACCGCCTCCCCAACTTTTCTTATTATTGCCCCTACCGCTGCTATGACTATTACCGTAATTACAACTGATAGTGTTAGTACGGTCACTTCCACAGCCCACTCCCACCCTCACTGGCATCTTACACAGATACGCCTCAGGCTTTCCTGCCGCAGTGCCTGTAGCTGGGCCGTTCCCAGCACCCGCCCCAACTTCACAAACCCCTCCAGACTTTCAAGCACAGTTCGGGGACTAGAAAGCCATCCCAGGATTACGGGTTCTTCCCCTAAGAGCCCAGGTCCGGTTCCCTACCAGATGGAATGGGGTGAGGCTCTTAAAGGTGTCCCTGGTCCACGGAAGGGCTGAGCGCTTATCCAGCACGCCCTGGGACCTACACAGAGGAGCTGCCCGTGCCTTAATTCAGAAGCACCCCCTCCCAGCCCTCCTGGCTGACCACCATCCCGGGACAGACAGGCCTCGGCAGGTCCTCTGAGTGTCCTGTCCTGCTCATTCCCATTTCAGGCCCCTCGCTCCTCTGGCCTGCCACCCCTGCCCCATCCCCATCAAGGGGAAGAACCCGGTGCTTCAGAAGCTAAGGCCTGCAGGCCAAGGCTGCTGCCTGCAACACGGCAGCAGCAGGGGGTGGGCGAACAGAGCCAGAGAAAGCCTCTATTTATAAAGCTCCCAGCTCTCTCCTCCACCCTGGAGGCTGGGGCCTGGGTGGTGGCTCCTACTCCTCCTACTCCAACAGGGGCCGCCCAGTGGGCCTGCCCCGTCCAGGAGAAGCAAGGCCACAGGGCCCAGGCCTCCCATGCCCAGGCTCTGCAGGTCCTGGCCGGATCAGGTGCTGGGGCCCCACGGAGCAGGAAACCAGATCAGGTTCTTCCCAGATGTGTGAGATAACACAGTCGCTATACCAGCCCTGGGGAGGGTTCCCCACCTTTCAGATGCTACTGGGGCTGTCCCAGGGACTCTGGGGTCCTGGCATTCCCACTAGGGCTGGATTCACCCTCAAGGCTTGGAACTCCGAGCAGCAAACCCTCAACGGGACACTGCTTTCTAGTAAACACGGCCACATGGGCTGGGCTCCTCCAGAGAACAAACACGGGAAGGACAAACACCAGACCTGTTCCCAGGGCACTGGGAGGACAGAGAGCCCCGGGGGCAGACGGGTATACACCAGACGACCGAAGGGGACAGGAAGGCTTCGGGAGAAGTGACTTGCCCAAGGTCACATGCAGCACAAGTACAGTATCCACCACATTCACACCAATAGTGAGCTGGCCTTGACGGAGCACACACGAGCAAAGTGCCAGGGAGCCCTCACATCCACCCTGGCCGTGGGGGACGACCGCTTATCCCGTTTTTCAGATGGAGAAACTGACACCCAGAGAGGTAAAGCCTCTTCCTCAGGGTCACAAGAGGCAGCATCCACGCCCATAGCTGACTCTGGGTCTTCACCATTGATTCGGCTGCCTCAGTTTCTTTCTCTGCCTCCTAGTGGATAGGACTTGTTCCAATCCCAGCATTACTGGCCTGGACAGCTTCCCAAGGTACCCAGCCAGACCACAACCCCCATGCCTGGGGAAATAGAGGAAGTAGGCCTCCCAGGGAGCAGAAAGGAAATTATCCCAGCTCTCTGGCTTCCGGACTGACTATCCAAGCGTGCAAAGGGGACCTGTGGGAATCATCAGACCAGCCCATTGCACAGGGACAGAGACTGAGGCTCAGAGAAGGGATGGCAGGGGATGCATGAGTCCTCGGGCCTGGATCTCAGGCCTCCAAAGGCCTGCCGGGAGCCAGAGTCACTGCCAGACAAGGGCAGGGCGACAGGCACCGCTTGGTGCCCTTTCCCCTCCTCAGCGGAGCCCCCACCGGGCCCTGGGCAGGCGCCAGGGCAGCGAGGTGACTCCGCCGGTGGAAACGACGGACACTGATACTTCCCTCCCAAGCAACAAGGCCGAGGCCCGACTCAGTCCCCAGACCCGCGCCACGCCTAGGGTGCGGCCAGAGTGGCCGGCCGCCTGGAGATCTTTCTCTCTCCTGGGCAGCGTAGAAGGAGGAGACATGGCGGGGTGGGGGGGGCGGGTTAAGGTGTCCACGCAGCCGGGAAGTGGGCACCAGCCTCAAGGGGCTTCTCTTGAGCACTCAGAGCTCTGATGCAGGGGTGCTCCGGGTCTGCCCCACATCCGGGCCCCGGGAACCGGCCGCGCGGGGCCCAGGACGCACGGCCTCACCTGCACCGCCCGAGTGAAGAAGATGCCCGCGTCCGACGCCAGTTTCTTCATGTTGAAGTCCATGGCGCACCGCACGGCCGGCCGCGCCCGGCCCCAGCGCAGCCTGCTGCCCCCCAACCGCCTTCGGCGGCCCGCACCCCGCCCACCTGCTGCCGGTGTGCCCGCCCTCCACGAGCCCTCCCGCCCGCAGCCGCCGCAGCCGAGCCAGCCGGAGAGCGCAGGGCGGGGCGAGGGGTGCGGGGGTGGAGCCTCCCGGACCGGGCGGGGCGGCGCGGCGGGGCTCGAGCTGCTGGCTGCTGCTCCTTGCGGCCCTGTCACGCCGCCTGGCGGGCTTCTCTTGCTTCCTCACCTCTTGGCCCCTCGCCCATCGGAGCCTCTTCATCTCCCTTTGTCCATTTGCAGCACCTCCTCCGCTTGGCCCTCCGTCTCCCTACTTCTGGACCTCTTTTGCCCTGGGTCTCTCTGCGCTGCTCACTGCCACCATCACCACCTTGAGCTCTCTCCAGCACCCTTTCCTCTTCTACCCTTGACCTTGGTGACATTAAGAGCTGAGCCAGGGGACTGGCTGGCTGGGGACCACAGCTGGAAAAAGGCTGTTTGGCTCCCAACCCCAACCCCTTAGGTCCCCAAAGTTGGGGGAAGGTGTACGAAGGGTTACTGGAAGGGAAGAGAAGAGGGGCGCTTCCATTCTGCCCACGTGGAGGGAGGAATGGAGAATGGACATGCGCTGACTTTGAACCTAGCTCCGCACAGCCCCAGGCAGGCAAGGAGATAGTCTGCTGGTACGTGCCCCCTCCGGTGAGGCTTGAGATGGTCCACCTCTCAACCTGTAGGATTCATCTGTGTAAACTTGTGGGGAGCGCTGTTCCTGAACTGGTATGCTCTCCTCCCTGCTTCTGTCCCTTGGATGCTTCTGTCCCTGGCTTGATTTCCCTACACTTACCCCAGTTCCCATCCCCTACCCCAGCCTGTCTGTGCACAGGAGCCTTGGGTCACCTACCGATTTGTCGATAACCCAGACCCTGCCCCCACTCCCAGCCCTGGTTCTTTGGGGTGGGGGGGGCGTTGAAAAGCTTCCAAGTGATTCAAATGTGCATCCCAGGTTCAAAACCACTGATCTGAATTATTATGTCTGTGGAGCCATCATCGGCTTCCTGTCTCTTACACACCTTCAGATCATCTGTATGTGTTTCTTTGTATATTTCTGTGTTCGTTCGCTAGGTGTTTCTACTCAGCTGCATTGGTCCTCCACTTATTTACCGGTATCTGCCTATAGTCGACCCTATCATTTAGTTAGCCAGCACCCAGCCATATTGTCAACAGGAAAGACGTGGTTCTTCTTGCCGACGCATGTAAAGAATTCCATATCAGCAAATCTATTAGCGTGCAATCAGGGTTTATCAGTGATCTGTTCCCATGTAAGGGAAAGGATCTAGCTAGGGCGAGGGGGTGAAAGGCACAGGTTCAGGGCAAGGCAGGGCTGGAAAGGAAGGGCAGCAGAGAGGGCTGGGGTGGCAAGCCCCAGGTGGCCTGAGGCGGGTGGCCAGAGAGCCAAGAGAGGGAGTCCTTTGTTCTGAGGACTGACACAGTTGTCAATAGGAGTGAAAAAGTTACATACTGATCGACGGGTCAAGGTGGTGCCAGCTTTCCCTGGGGGAACGTGACTACCCAAGCTTAGGTATGTGGGGTGGGGGAGGGGTCTGTTAGCCCAAATCCTTATCTTGCTCCAGACTCCATTTGTTCTTTTTTTTTTTTCCCCAGGATGTTAAGATTTTTATTTATTTATCTTTCGAGGGGGAGGGTAGGAGAGAGGGAGAAGGAGAGAAATATCAATGTGTGGTTGCCTCTCATGTGTCCCCTGCTGGGAACTGGCCTGCAACCCAGGCATGTGCCCTGACTGGGAATTGAACCGCAATCCTTTGGCTCGCAGGCCCACGTTCAATCCACTGAGCCACGCCAGCCAGGGCCATTTGTTCATCTTTTAAAAAAAAATTTTTTTTAAGATTTTATTTACTTATTTTTAGAAAGAGGAGAAGGGAGGGAGAAAGAGAGGGAGAGAAACATCAGTTGGTGGCCTCTCACACGCTCCCAACTGGGGACCTGGCCTGCACCCCAGGCATGTACCCTGACTGGGAATGGAACCTCGATCCTTTGGTTCACAGGCCAGCGCTCAGTCCACTGAACCACACCAGCCGGGGCTCCATTTGTTCATCTTATTGTAAAACAGATACGTGCCAGGAGGCAATTAATTAAAGTTGGGCCAGTTACCCAAAGTTATTTATGGGCTCTTTCTGTAAGCATCAGGGACCCCCTCATAAAACAGATAGTGACCAGAGGTGGGCAGTTAACCAAAGTATGTCCTATGGGCTGCTTCTTTGGGAACCGGGGACCCTGGCCTGGGGATGAAAGACAGTTTCAGGGCCTTCTTTCCCAGACAGTGGAAACGCTACATTGAATTTCAAGGACTTCCCTCCTTCTGTGCTAACATAGTGTTTCTTATGATGTTGGGACACCTGGCAATATTATCGGACAGGCTCAGGACTGCTGAGTTAGCAAATGAGACATGCCTCCCTCCTCCCCGCTGCTTCGGTTCACTATTCACTGGACCAAAGTGCTAAAAGGCATTTCCTGGCAACCAGGATGCTAGAAGCTGGCTAGTAAGAACAGCACAGTCTCAGAGGTCACCCTCTGCTGTCCCTGCCTCAGTATCATCTTTCAACAGGCATATATCAATATCGTTACATATTCATTCGCTCAATAACTCACAGTGAGCACTGTTAAAGAAAAAAAGGCATTCATGATACTTGTTAAATATGGTAAAAAAGATTTTATTCAAGAGAGGCTAACACAGTGGGGGTTTGCAATAGGGGAGACAGATCAGGCTCAACTCCAAATACAAGGTCAAGTGGAGATTTACAGCCAAAGAGCAGGGTGGGGGCAGTGGGTGGAAAATGACAAAGAAGAAGTATCCAGGCTAGTGAGATTCTTGCCAAAGGCAAGCCAGGGTGATAAGATGCGGAGGGTGGAGAATGAGGAACTCCGTCAAATACGGAGGATGAAGGATGATCAGATACCAGCAGCAGGGGAATTTCTGCTAAGCTGACTCAGCAGGATTCTGGCTAGGACGTTTCTACCAGGATGGAGATGGAAGCCCACGGCTGAGCCTAGTTCAGCCGTGGGCTTGGAGGAGCTGACTCAGGTTTGGTCAAGGGGGAGGTACTTTCAGCACCTGTTATGTGGCAGGCACTGTTCTAGACAACAGGGGGGCCGCCGTGAACAAAGCAGTGCCCCGCTCGGGCAAACAAATTCATAACATGTCAGCTGACAAGTCCCAGGAAGAGAAACACAGTGGGGTGAAGCGGGGAGAGTGAGACAGTAGGCGCTGGCTTTTGCTGGTCTTGGAGCTGTCCCGGTCTCATTGTTTCACTCATTCTTCGAGATCTCCACCTGACGATTGCCACTTTTCTAATAGCAATCAATGGCCAAAGTGTCCTGAGCCCATGCCGGGCCCAGCACTAAGAACTTTCAAGTGAATAATCCCCTAAGATTCTCATAACAGCTCAGAAACCATCATCCTCCTCATTTTAAGGGCGAGGAAGCTGAGGTTTAGAGAAGTTAAGTGATTTGCCCAAGGTCACAGGGAAGGAAGGGGTGGACTTTAGCCCAGAAACCCAGCAGCCCAGTGGTGTGGCCCCCTCTCCTTTGCTCTGGCCCCCGCCTCCTTGGCTCATTGGCTGCTGTTCTCTCCGCCACCTGGAATCAGAGATGCCAGATTCTCTCTTGCCTCTGGGGCACATCCCACGCTGTTCTGCAACTCCTTCCTCTCCTTCTTGTCCAGCTAATTCCTACTTATTCTTCGGGTCTCCCTTTGGGTGTCGCTTTCTTTCTCGAGTCTCTCACCACTGCTGCACGACAGCCCCCGTCTCCCTTGGTATTCCCCACATTCCTGAGTTTCCGCCATTCCAGCAATATTGCACAAGATTTTACGTATCTTCATTACGTGTATCTTGTCCACCACTGTGCTCCCATGTCCAGCCAAAGGGCTGGCGCACAGAAATATTAGTTGTTGAATGAATGAAAGAATAGGACCTTACTGGTAATTATAGTTTAAAAACTTCGATGTGCCCAGTTCTTCGCAGTTATAAAAGGGCTGCCACACAGTTTGCTTCCAAGCCCCACCCCAGCCCTGTGATTCGGCCAAGGTGGAGAGTCCACCCCCATTTTTACAGAGGGGTACACTGAGTCTAAAGTCCAGAGAGCTGAAGAGGTAAAACTTGATTCCGACTCAGGTCGGCCTGATTCCAAACCCAGTGTTTAATACAAGGCGCAGCTCTGCATGGTCAGAATTGAAGCCCTTGACTCGCGTCTCTCAGGGAGACACTGCCTAGTAGGGGAGACGCAGCACTTTTGCGAACGGACTCCAGAAGAAGGTGGAAAGTGGCGAGTGTTTAAGAGGACACTGTAGGAAGTCAGAGGCGGGGGCATTTGAAAATGGGCATTTGAAGTGCAAGAAGGATTTGTCTGCGGGGCCCCAAAGAGGTTGGGGAGCCAAACACGGGGGCTCCGATTGCCGCAGCTTGCTTCAAAAAAGCCCCTTCAAAACCTCGTTGATTTTCCTTAGCCCCTTTAAGAGCGGCACCTCCTCACTCAACCAGCCTCCCACATCAATATAATCTCTCTGGCCAATCATAGGAGAGAAAACATCACTTTCGTGCCTCAACCGCACTTAGAGGGCGGGGCGGAGGGAGAGTTGAGACTAAATTGGTCATGTGACACACCCCCTCGGAGCGGCGCGGAACGGTTCGGAGACGCTCATTGGCCAAAGTGGGGTTGGCCACGCCCCCGAGAGGCCGAGGGGTTGGTTGCGCGGACGCCGGGGAAGGAGACGCTGCCCTTCCGCAGCTATGGGATCCCGGGTGAGTGGCGGCCAGGGCTGAGCCTGCCGGGCGGTCGGGCGGGCCCGGGACGGAGGCTTGCGGCGGGCGGGAGCCGGGCCTGCGCGGGGGACTGGGTAGGGGCGTCGGTGTCCGGGCTCAGCCGGACTCGAAGGGCCCGGGTTGGAATGAGCAGGTACCTGGTCGTGGGCGGCGCGAGAGGTGGAACGAAAGGTATCGGGTCAGCGAGGAGATGCCCGGGCCTGGAACGTTGTGGGGATCGAAGCAGGCCTGGGAAAGTATCCGGGATGGAAGGAGCAGGTGCGCCGGCCGTGGGTGGCGCCGGTGGGCACGTGGAGGACCCTCAAGGATATTCCCGGGGTCGGGGCAAACGATGAGGGAGCTAGACGAGGGCTGCTCTAGGAGGTGTCTGGGGTGGCGTGAGCAGATTCTGAAGGCGGGGACGTTGCTGGGGTCCCGTGTGGTAGTGCCCAGTTCCGGGCCGGGTCGGACTGGTGAGGTTCCCTGGGCGGAATGAACTAGACTGGGCAGAGGATGGTTCAAGGGAGTGCCTGGGTCAGGGTCGTTGCTGAGGTCAAGGCGGAAAGGACTGTTAAGGCCAGAGTCCTTAACAGGATCGTCCAGGGCAAGGGAGGAGGTGACATCCAGTGTGACATCCCCACTCCGTGGTGGACAGTGTGGGCATCCAGCCTGAGGGGGTAAGTGCCGCGGTTTGGGTGGAAGGAGTAGGTTCCTGCCCAAGGTTACAGGGCCGGAGAGGTGACTGCCCAGGTGGGGATGGTATTGGAAGTCCATGGGGTGGGGACATTGCCACGAGCTTATCATCATGGAGGCCTCTCTCCGGGTGGTGCCCGGGGTGGGATAGGGCACGCCTGGGCTGGTCTGGATCTGGACCCGTCCCTGGAGTGAAGCGGGCTTGGGGGTGGGCGCTGGCACCTTGTATCTGGCGCTCTTTCCCTCACGTTGGGGCAGCAGGGGCTGCTCCCGACTTGGCTGCAGACACACGCCAGGCCCCTCAGCCCTGTCTCACCCCTGGAGTGTGTGTTCAGGCTCGTCTTTACTACTCCATGTGAACTTCTTACTTGGGGACCCAGGAGTCCTTCGGGTGCGGTGCGGAGGGAGAGGCGGCAGTGTAGCAGGCAGCTCAGGGGAGACCCGTATCCTTGGGATCCCCCAGAACTGGACCACATCCCAGGCTGGCCATTTACTTAGTGACCTCTGGCGGTTCACTTACCTCCCGGAGCCTCAGTTTCCTTATTTTATGCACTGGTTGTCGTGAGTTCTGTGAGTGACTAGACCACAGCCCTCTGCGGGGAGCCTGTCACATGCCTGGCCTGGAGTAAGTGCTCAGGAAACGGCGCCGAAGGCGGGGAAGCGGGTGCCTTAGCTATAAGCCCTGGCCCTGGCCACCGGCAGTCGCATGGCTCAGTTTGCAGCCTCCTGACAGGGTGTCTCCCACCCTTGACATGACCGTGTCCTCGGCCCTGGAACATTCTGCTCCACTCCCCCCACCACCACACACACACAGCCCAGCCCTAGGGCTAGACCGATAGTGTCGTCCTTCCGTCCCACTCACTGGGGATAAGCTGTTTCTTGTGCTGGTCTAGCGACTTTGGCCACCATCCCGAGTAGACAGGGCCTGTCCTGGCCTGCGTATTCCTTCTGCTTCAGTTCCCTGGAGACCTTGAAGGCACCCTGGGTCTTGGTGCTGGTGGTGGTGGCGGCCGAAGAACACCCTGCAGGACCCTGGGAACGGGCCATCCGTGGTTGAGCCACTTCTCGGCCCCGGCAGGGTCTCAGAGGGGTCTCTCCCCGGGGAGGGTCGTTCTCATAGCCTGTGGTTCCTCTGGGGCTTGCCACTTCTTGCTCCCCATCATATTTAGCGAAAGGGTTGCCCTGAGCACAGAGCCTGGGGTCCGAGAGACCTTGGTCCAAGTTCTGACTCTACCTCCTACCAGCTGTGTAACTTTGCACTCCCGACAGGCTTCCTGAGCCTCAGTTTCCCCATTGGGAATTGGCAAGGGTGGGGGGCAGGTAGAGAGCCTTGACTGCACACAATTGTAATCATTCAGTGACATAACGTACATGAGGAACTCGGCGTGAAATAGACACAGATGTGTAGTGGCTGTTACTGTCTGAGGAAATGCCCTGCTGTTTTCACAACGCAGGCCACAGGAAGTAAAACATTCTTGGCTTTGTGGGAGGTGGAAAACTGCAATGATTCTCAGTCAGGGCCGGACCCTTTAGAGGCCTGAGGTTTGTGTTTAGGGAAAAAAAAGGCCATCAAGCTTGAGAGGGACCTGTCCATCTCTCAGTCCCCAGGTCTGCCCTCGGGCCAGCGTGCCAGTGGCACCGCCTTCTGCTCCCAGGGCTCATGGTGGGCAGAGGGTCTGTGGGGCATTTGGCTGCCTTGCTGCTGGTGGACGCAGAAGGCTGGGGCCTGGTTCTAGGCCTGACATTCCAGACGGAGGCTGTGCTCCCGCCCCACCCCCCGGGCACTCGTGCGTGCATTTCTCAGCTCCCGTTCACACGTGCTTGTGTCTGACTCTTATCTGCTTCCCAGCTCTGCGGAGGG
Source organism: Glossophaga mutica (assembly GCA_039655065.1). Taxonomy (NCBI): domain Eukaryota; kingdom Metazoa; phylum Chordata; class Mammalia; order Chiroptera; family Phyllostomidae; genus Glossophaga; species Glossophaga mutica. The sequence goes on from CM077305.1 coordinate 213,968,986, forward strand.
ACCCTCTGGTATGTGCCGCCCTGTCTTCCCCGGCCGTGGACGGTGCCTGGGACCCAGCCAGAAACCAGTTGAAGACATTCTCCTTGGGAGCACCCGGCCCCAGGGGCTCTTGCCCGGGGTGTTGGCCCGCCATGGCGTTCCGGAGGACAGAGGGCATGTCCATGATCCAGGCCCTGGCCATGACGGTGGCTGAGATCCCTGTGTTCCTGTACACGACGTTTGGGCAGGTAAAGGTTGGCTGGGTGTGGTCCTGCCCTTTAGCCACTCTGGACCCTGAAACACTGACCCACTCGGCATCAGGAAAGCTGGGCCCTCATTACTTCAGTCCAGGGGTCTAGGGTCTCCTCTTTGCTCAGAGTAAGGACTGGGGTTGGGGTTCAGGGCACCTACCTGGTCTTTACCTGCCATCCTCAAATGCCTGTGCTGACCAGGCCTCCTGACACTTTGAAAAGCTCTGCCCAGTGGGACGCAGCCCAGGGAGGGGCTCCCAGGCCAGCAAGCAGAGAGTGGGGGTGGGGCAGAGATGCGTAGGGGCAGGGATGCGTAGGGACAGGACAGTTGGGCTGACCGAATGTCTTCGTCTTGCGGAAGTCGTTGAGAAGTGGAGCTGGCAGGCCTGCGTGCGCTGTTCTCTCTCACCTTGAGCATGTGTCTTAGCCGGTGTGAGCCTCGGGTTCCTCACCCAGGGGAGGATGGGCACTCAGACAGGAAGCGCAGGTGAAGGCCTAGTGCCACGGCCGGGGCAGTGGGCGCTCGGTCACTGTAGCTGTTAGTGCCGTGGCTGGTGCTAGTGACACCTGCCGGACCCCAGACGCGATCTCGGCGTCCTCGTTTTGCCAGCCCCAGCCCTCTCTTTACACCTCTGTGTCCACATTGCAGAGGGGCTGGCCAGGTGCCCCTCTTGAGGTGGCCGCCTCTTTTTCTCCGGTCAACAGATAGCCTCCAGGTGCCCGAGGTGTTCCCGGTTCCCTTGTGCTCCCGGGGCAGCCCTGCGGACATGTAACCGGCTGTCCCCCTCTTCTCCTGCAGTCTGCGTTCTCGCAGCTGCGGTTGACACCAGGCCTTCGGAAGGTCCTCTTTGCCACGGCCCTAGGGACCGTGGCCTTGGCCCTGGCCGCCCACCAGCTGAAGAGGCGAAGGCGGAGGAAGAAGCAGGTCGGCCCTGAGATGGGAGGAGAGCATCTGGGCACCGTGCCCCTCCCCATCCTCATGGCCAGGAAGGTCCCATCGGTGAAGAAAGGTAGGTGTGAGGTCGGGGGCAAGGGCCTGGCCTGGGGTCAAGTCCCAGCTGGGCCCCTGTTAACTGTGGGACTGGGGGCTAGTGACATCCTGTCTGCAAGTTCCTGTCATCTGGGAAGTGGCGTTGACAGTAGAAACGGCCTCCTTGCGTCCTTGTAAGAAATTGGTGGGCGATGTGGCCCAGCACGTGTCCTGTAGGTGGTGGTGGTTCTCATCATCCGAGGGCTCTTGGGATCACCTGGGTCCGTGTGTGAAGAAGAGTTTCCGTTGTGAATTACCATCACAAAAGGAAAGTTTTATCTTCACAATAGTAAACAAGAAGTGTTTAGGTTCCTTTAGAACAGGACCTGAGAATCGCTAATTCGTTGGGTTTCCACTTTGCCTCAACCCCTGGGAAACCTGGAGTGATTTCAGCGCCAGCCTCTTGCTTACCTTCCCCGTACCACCCCCCACCCCCTCACCCCCCCACCCCCCATCTGGTTTCACCTGATTTTCCTTTCTTTACTTCTCTCACTTAACAAAAAGTCTTTGGTGTATCTTGCAAAAGTTGTTGCCTTGAATCGTTTTGGAAGGAGGAGAGTTCCTAGTCAGTCGGTCAGCCAGCAGCACAGAGCAAGTCGAGGAAGAAGGAGGCCAGGGAGGCCCTGGCTGGGTCGCTCGGTTATTGGAGTGTCGTCCCGACAACGCCAGGATTGCGGGGTTCAGTACCCAGTCGGGGCACATGCCAGGAGTCCACCTGTGAGTGCATGGTGGGCGGAGCAGCAGGTCGACGTTTCTCTCCCTTCCTCTATCTAAAATCAATTTTAATTCCCAGTCAGGGCACATGCCTGGGTTGCCAGGCCAGTTCCCGGCAGGGGACATACAAGAGGCAACCGCACATTGATGTTTCTCTCCCTCTCTCCTTCCCTTCCCCTCTGAAGATAAATAATAAAATAAAAAATCTAAAAGAAAAAAAAAAAATTTAAAAAAAAAAAAATCAATTTTATAAATAAATAAATAAATAAATAAGGCAGGAAGTAGCTGGACCATAGGCCCTGTACCTGTGACAGGGATACAGCAGCGAGTGGCACTGGCCTAGCACCTTTCCGCTAAGTGCCCGGCTCGGGGTGCCCTGCCGCCACCCTGACTGCGAAGGTCAGCACAGGCTCCGGATGAGGAGGAGGAGAGGGCAGCCTGGGAGGGGGACCGGCCCGGCCTGCGCAAAGGCTGGGTGGGAAGCCTGTGTGACCGCTGCTCTCCTGTTCCTCACAGGCTACTCCAGCCGGAGGGTGCAGAGCCCCAGCAGCAAGAGCAACGACACCCTGAGCGGCATCTCCTCCATCGAGCCCAGCAAGCACTCGGGCTCCTCCCACAGCTTGGCCTCGGTGAGCACGGGGGGGCCGCGGAGAGGGGGCCTGCCAGGGCCTCGGGGCTCAGCCCCTAGCTGCCAGGTCGGGCTCGGCCTCTGCTCTCAGGGGGCTTGTGGACTGGTGGGAAGACGGGAGCAGAGATTTTATGCAGTCGTTCGTTCGTGCGTGTGTGCACGCGTGCCCGCGCTCACCGTCATCCGTCCAGCAGGCTATTAGGTGATCAGTGAGTGCCAGGCGGCGGTGAGGAAAAGGGGGATTGGTGCAGAAGAGAAGCTTGTGGCCTCCCGGGGAAGGCGTACCTGTGAACATTCGTTCGTTCGCTCATCCATTCACTCGTTAGACACTGAGCGAGCGTCTGCTTCGTGCCAGGGACCCTGCTAAGTGCTAAGGATGCAGAGGTGAATGGCACAGAGAGAGGTTACTCCCTCTGGGGAGTGACTTTGGCTCATTTACTCCACCGGTCATTCATTCATTCAGTCAGTCAGCAGCAAGCCCCAGCTCGGAGCCAGGCCTGCCCTGGGGACCTGGGGGCGAGCAAGAGATGGCTCTTGTCCTGGAGGAACCCACAGCCTGTCAGGGCAGGTGGTCGCTCACGTGGGAGAGCGGTGCGGGTGACGGTGGGCCCTGGCCAACCCGCACGTGCTGGCTGCTTCCTCGTCCTCCTGGTCTGACTGGTAGCGGAGCCCCAGAGCAGGGAGTGGGCCCGGGGTGGGATCGGTACGAGGCTGCAGGATCCTGGGCTGCATGTCGGCCTCAGCATCTCCTCCCACCGCAGCAGTTTCTGTGAGGTGTAGTCAGGGGCGTGGACCGGGTTTTGCTGTGGACGTGACCTCTGCACTCAGGCTGGCTCGAGGGATGGTGTCTGGAGAGAGCGTGCGTGGCACACGGTCAGGCAGTGGGGGAGCCTCAGGTCCTGCAGAGAGTCTGGAAAGGCCTCACCCCTTTGCTTTTGGGTCATCTGGTGCCCAGATGGTGGTGGTGAACTCATCCAGCCCCACGGCTGCGTGCTCGGGACCGTGGGATGCCAGGGGGATGGAGGAGTCCGTGACCACCAGCGACGGCCATGCCGAGAGTCTCTACATGCAAGGTACAGGCCAGGAGGGGGCCTCGGGCTCTCCCGGGGTGGAGCGGCGGGAAATGGCCTCCGGGGCCCAGGCCAGGCCCAGGACACTTTTCCACGTGCCGCTTTGTACCCGCTCCCCCTCCCCATGCCCAAACCCCCATTCAGTGGTTTCCATCCACCTCTGGACAGGGCTCAGCCTCTAGGAACAAATCCGATCAGAATGAAGGCCTGTAAACTGATCAAAAAAGCGATCAGGGCCCTGGCAGGGTGGCGCAGTGGGATGGAGCATGCTCTGCACACCCAAAGGTGGTGGGTTGAATTCCCAGGTAGGGCACATGCCTAGGTTGCAGGTTCGATCCCCAGTAGGGCCACGTACGAGAGGCAGCTGATCATGTTTCTCTTTCACATCGATGTTCCTCTTTCTCTTTTACACAGATGTCTCCTCTCCCTCTCTTTCTTTCTCTCTTTCCCGCCCCGTTCTCCCTCCCCTCTTCTTCCCTCCTCTTCCCTCCCTTTTCTCTCCCTAAAACCAATAAACACATCGTTGGGTGAGAATTTTTAAAAAAAGGTGATCAGGACCCAGCCCACAAAGTCCTGCCATTTTTGTCCTTCTGGGCCCTATCGGGGGACACGGGGCATAGCTGCTCTCCCTCCGCTGGGGCCTGACCCTCCCTTCTCTCAGGCATGGAGCTGTTCGAGGAGGCTCTGCAGAAATGGGAGCAGGCGCTGAGCGTGGGGCAGCGGGGGGACAACGGCAGCACCCCCACACCAGGGGACAGCCTCCGGATCCCCGAGACCGCTTCAGAGGCACTGTCCGAGGTAGGTGGTCCTCACCTCCAGCCATGGAGAGGATTGACGGGCAGCCGGACTTCAGGAGGCAGCCTCGCAGCCCCGGCCTCCTGCCAACCAGCCACTCCTCCCCTTGGGCGGGAGTTTTCCCCTCGATCAGCGTGTCGGTCCTGCCGAGTAGAACATTCACGTAACGCTCTGAGCGCGCGTGCCTGGCACGTGGTGATTACGCAGGAAATCACAGCGATGCGCACCCTGGCCCCATCCACGCATTCCTGCGGGACTAGCGGAGGTAGCCTGTGTGCATGCGTGAGTGGGTAATACCACCTTTGTCCTTTCTTTGTGCTTTTTTGGGGACATCATCCAAGTTTTCTATAGTGAACCTTTACTTCAGCATCAGGAATGAAAAAGTAAAAAAGCTAAAATAGAGCATTTTTGCGAAAAGCGCAGCGAATGTATGTCCTGGGCTGGATGGTCACGGAGGCATTGTTCTGTAATAGCTGAAAAACTAGAAACTCTCGAATCACCCAGCAGCAGGGGTCTGGAGCACTGCGCAGCCAGGAAAAGGCCCAGGGCCGTTTCGTGGGCTGGCAGGTTGCTGTCTGCGCAGTGCATCACGCAGGAACAGCAAGATGCAGCGTGTGCGTGGTGCGGCCACGTGTGCGTTTCTTGAAGACACGGCTGGGCGGCTGTGTGCCTCCCTGGCTGCCGGTGTGCGTGCGTGCTCTTCCTTCCCTCCGACAGGCGTGCAGGACGCCGTCAGCGGCGGTCTGCGAGGACGGGGTCCGCAGGGGAAGGTGGGAAACGGCGCTCGTCGTGCCTTCCTGGCCTTTCCAGGGCCTTCCTTCCTGTGCTGCCTGACTTTTCTCGCTTTGCGCGCATGCTTGTGGGCGGGGTTTGCGTGAGTGGTGGGGCCGTGGGCGTTTTCCGTATGAGAAACCAAAGGCCCTGGCCGAGGGGCTCTGTTGGCTCGTGTCGCCCCGAAACGACAAGGTCGTGGGTTTGGTCCCTGCTCAGAGCACATACTGGGATCAACCGGGGAGTGCGTAAATCGACGCAACGGCAAATCAGTGTTTCTCTCTCGCCACCTCCTTCCTCTCTGTGAGATGAGTACGTAAAAATTAAAAACAAAACGCCCTACCATCTCCTGTGCTCTCCTGGAGCGAGGTCAAATGGGGGGCATCTCTTTGGGGAACAGTCTGATGATGTCTGGCCAGTCGGTTGGGGTCCCCAGGAGATGGGGACGACCTCGGTCATGACGGCGGAGGGCGGTTAGTCCAGGGGATGGTCACACAGCTGAGGGCAGAGCTGAGATCAGGCGCAGCACCAGGATGGGGCGCGTGCCCCCCACCCCAGCTGGGGGCATCAGCTCTGAGGCCTGTCACGCAGCCACGATGGCCCGGTTGTGGGAAGCAAGGGTTGGCAAATGCCTGGGGTGCAAGGAAGGCTCCGGTGCCCTAGGGCACAGCGCTTCAGGCCACCTCTGTGTGGGGGCTGGCGGTGGAGTTTGTGGGAGCAGGGAAGGAGGGAACAGCTTTACTTCCGAAATTGGGTGTATTGCCAATACTGCATCTTTTCTTTTTAAAGATTTTGTTTGTTTTTAGAGAAGGAAGGGAGGGAGAAAAAGAGGGAGAGAAACATCCGTCAGTTGCCTCCTGCACGCCCCCAACAGGGGACCTAGCCCACCACCCAGTATGTGCCCTGACTGGGAATCGAACTGGCAACCTTTCTTTTGGCAGGATGAGGCCCAACCCACTGAGCCACACCAGGCAGGGCTAATGCTGCATCTTAACATTATAGCACTTTCATTGTTTTCCTTATTACAAAAACAATTAAATAGTCCTTACAGAACAGTGGAAACCACAGAAGTAGAAAGGAGTGGGGGAAATCAGAGCTCGTCGGGCTGTGATCTGTGCGACGTGGACGAAGGCCTCACTGAGATCTGGTGCCCCTGGCGGGACAGCAGTGCCCGCGGTCTGAGCCTGGCCCGCAGTAGTTGCTCAGTAAGTGGTGGTCGTCGGTATGGACCCGTCATCCAGGTGGAACCATGTAGTATCCTTGTAGGCATTTTTCTGCATGAACCTTTTTTACCAAGGCTGTTGAGATACAGCCCTCCTACCCTGCAATCCCCCAGTTTAAGTGTAGGCTGCAGTGGCTTTCAGTGCCTTGGCAGCGTTGTAGGGACACCCACACAGTCACAGCTGCAGAGCAGTCATCGCCCCGGAAAGAACCCCCGTGTTCCTAGCGGTCAGCCCCCCCAGTCCTCCTGCGGCACCCCCAGCCCTGGGCAGCCACCGGTCTGCTCTCTGTCTCCGTGGCTGTGCCCGTTCTGGGTGTTTCTTCAGATTGCATGACATGCGGCCTTTTGCAACTAGCGCCTTTCACGTAGCAGCGCTTCACGGCGCGCCCTCCTTGTAACGCAGGCCACCGCTCCGTCTGTTTGTCGGGGGCTGATGTCCCGCTGTTCGGAGAGGCCACGTTTTGTTTGTGCATTCACCACTATATGGGCATTTGTGTGCTTTCCCTTTTGTGGCTTTTATGAACAACGCTGCTGTGGGTATTTGTGGCTGCGTGTGCATAGACAGGCATTTCGAATTCTCTTGGGAAGGTACTCGGGAGCGGAACGGCTGTCAAATGGGGCCTCTCTGTTCGACACGTTGAGGCACTGCCAGGCTGTTTCCGAAGCAGCCACACCATTCCACGTCCTCACCAGCAGTGGACGAGGCTCTGGCCCCCACCCCCCCGCATCCTCGCCAACTCTTGTTGCGATCTGACTTTTTCATTCCAGCCGTCTTCGTGGGTGGGGCGTGGTATCTCGCTGTGGTTTTGGTTTGCATTTCCCTGATAGCTAACAAGGTTGAGCATCTTTCCCTGTGCTTATTGTCCGTTTGTGTATCTCACTTGGAGAAAGCCGTACTCAGATCCTTTGCTTTGCCTTTAAGTCCGTTATTTGTCTTCTGGCTCACGAGCGTGAGAGTCGTTGGGGCAGTCGAGACGCCCATCCATTGTCAGAGAGACGATTTGCAAACACCTCCTCTGATCTGGTGGGCTGTGTTTTCACTTTCTCGATGGTGACCTTCGAAGCACCGAAGTTTTTTAATTATGATGAAATTCAGTATCTCTATTTTTTCCTTTTGTCATTGGTGCTTCTGGTGTCATAGCTAAGAAACCATTCCCTAACCCAAGGGCACTTCACAGAGACAGAGCTGGCAGGTGTCAGCCAAAGCTACGCGTCTCGCGCCACGTGGAGCAGGGTCTGACCCTGTGGCAGAGCTAAGCGAAGCGGCCCGTGGGGCTGGGGTCCTGGGGCCTGGGCTCACATCCCAGCTCTTGACAGCGGGCTGGGCCACTGAACCTCTTCGAGGTTTCTCTGTGAAATGGGGTCATGGTAGTGCCTGCCTTTGGGAGCGACCAGGTGCCTGGTCCAGGGCAGGCGCTCAGTGAGAGGCAGCCATTCACGTCATCACGTCCGCGCTGAGCCCTTCCGGCTCTGCCTCCCCAGTGGCCTCAGGCCCGAGTCGGCCCTTGTCTGCTCCCCAGGGTCTGGTTACATGCGGGTGCAGGACCTGGCAGCCTCTGTGGAAATAGAGTGGGGCCTGCCGGTGCCTGGCCTCTTGGCCCAGAGGAGCCTGGGGTCGGAGGAGCAGGGGCCCCTTCTTCCCTGTGCCCTGGCCTGGAGGCGAGGGGCGGTGAGGAGGCCACTGGGGCCGCAGGCCGCCAGTCGCGGGCGCTGTGCCTTCCCAGGCGCTGCACACAGCTCTTTCTGGGCTCCCGACCGCTCTCCCAGTACAGCGGTAGCACGTGCAGGGAGCGTTCCGGTAGCTAACGCTTACTGGCTTATCTCCTTCGTGCTTTCCTAGGATCCTAGGAAGTAGGCACTCTTAACTCAGTTGACAGGGAAACCGAGGAAACTGAAGCTCAGAATGGGGATGATTTTTGCTCCAGGTCACACAGCTTGGAACTGGTGGGCCAAGGTTTGTGCCCAGGTTGGCTTGGGTCAGGACAGCACTGCCGGTAGGAAGCCACATGTCTCATCGAAAAGTTTCTAAAGGCCACCTTAAGAAGCAAAAGGAAACACACGAGTTAATTTTAACGCATGGTAGTTGACGTAAGCTAGTGTATCCAGAATGCTGCCATTTCAACAGGTAATCAACACGAACAATGGCCAAGATCGAGTATTTGTGTGTTTGTCCTCTGGGTACCAAGTGGTTGAGACCCGGTGTGTATTTATACTCCGCGCACATCTCAGTTGCAGCTGACCACGTTTCAGGAGCCCACTGGCCACGGGGGGCAGCTCCAGCACTCGCACTGCAGGGCCTCAGAGCCTGCTCCTCTCCCTCCAGGGGCTGGGTCCCCCATTCTTGGTGAGGGGAGGGGCCGCTGGCATGGGAGCTTGGAGGGCCTGGATTGATGGCCACCCTTTCAACCGTAGCCGGAGTCACAGCGGAGAGAGTTTGCAGAGAAGCTGGAGTCCCTGCTGCACCGGGCCTACCACCTGCAGGAGGAGTTCGGGTCCACCTTCCCGTCCGACAGCATGCTGCTGGACCTGGGTGAGCTGGGCCCCTCGCGGGCTGCACTGGGGTGGGCGCGGGGTGGGGGTGGGGAGACAGCGAGAGAACCGGAGCGTGGCTCCCTCAGTGCATCAGGCAAACCAGGATCCCCAGGGCCCTCAGACCGCCTCTGATCTAGTGCACAGATGGGGAAACTGAGGTGCTGAAGGGATTGAGGTGTGCCCTTGGGAGCAGGCCTTGGGCTTATTCAGGCCTTTGGTTTGAGTCTTTTCCTGCGGGCACTGGGTGGGTGGAGGGGATGGCTCCCAGGATTAGCCTAGCTAGAGCAGGCCGGAGGGCCGAGAACCTGCGCCCGCCGTGACCCTGCCCCACTGGGCTGAAGGGGCGTGGCACCATTGGGAGAGGGAAGTTACGCAGCCAACAGCCAGCGTCATCCTAGTGGCTGCTGGGTGCCAAGCCCTGCGCAATGCACTCGACGGCCCCCGAGCCTCCCTGTGTGTGCTGTCAGCCCCGAGGGGAATAGTAGGCTCCCTAGTGGCTGGCTCCTCGGCTCTACCCGTGGCCACACAGGCCCGGCGTGGGCTGGCCAGGGCGACGCGCTTTCCCACAGCCCTGCCCTGAGCGGCTTCGCCTGTCCGAGGTCCCGCTTCCTCCGGCCTCCCATGTGGCAGAGAAGGCGGGTGGGGCTCTCAGGGGGTAAACTCTGCTGATCAGCTTCACAGGCCTTTCCAAGGTGCCCGTGAAGGTCCAGGCCCGCTCAGCCCTCAGACGGGTGTGGATGGGAACATCGAGTGAGTGGCCTATGCGCCCCCGCAAGCCCTTCGGTGTCGATAGCCAAGTTTCAGCTCCTCGGAGAGGGGAAGCGACCCATCCGGGGCACGCAGCACACCGGGGACTGCCTCTGAGGAGCTCAGGGCCACCAGGAGTGGGGGTGTAGCTGTGCGGCCGTGGGCTGGTCCCCTCAACAGCCTCACGTTCACACCTAGCCGTGCCCCCTCACAAGGCTGTCTCGGGGTCGATGGCGAGGGGCCCTGGGTCCTCACGCACGCGTGCTCAGTGGGTGGGGGTGCTGTGCGCGTCTGCATCCTCCGCCGGCGCCTGGCGTCCTGGGCGCTGAGTGCGTGCGTCCTGCCAGGGAGCTCAGGAGTCTCGGCTCACCCTCCTCTCCCCACTCTTCACAGAGAGGACCCTCATGCTGCCCCTGACCGAGGGCTCGCTGCGCCTGCGGGCGGATGATGAGGACAGCCTGACCTCGGAGGACTCCTTCTTCTCTGCCACCGAGGTGACGCAGGGAGGTGGGTGGAGTGGAGGCTGGGCCTCTGTGAGACCCTGGGTGAGCGTGGTCGTGGGAAAGCGCAGCCGTTCACTCCGGCGCGAGCAGAATTTGGCAGTCACAGTCACCAAGTGCTGCTCCCTGGGGACTCCGTGCAGTTGCTGGGGACCAGGAGGCCCGAGAAGCCAGGGCTCATAGGTCCTGGGGGTGAGGGCATGGCTCTGTGCCCCCACCAGCTCCGGCCCATGCTGACCTCTCCCTTCTTTCTGCCACATGCCCGCTGCTTGGCGACAGTCCCCTGCCGTGGCCCGTGTCAGGCCCTGCTGTCCTGGCCTGCGGTGGGAGGACATGGGCTCGGGTTCCTTTGGGAAGAGTCCCTGGAGACAAGGACACGAGGGCCAGAGATGGACTTGAACCCAGGCCTCTGCTTCTTGGACCAGTGCTCCTTCAGACATCCCCTCTGAGAGGCTGGCTCCTCGGGTGTCCACTGGGCACAGGCGCTCAGCCCCCGGGATGCTGTTGACACGGGCTTTGATGTGCCCTCCCTCTTCCTCTGCCCCCTCCCCAGCTCTTTGAGTCCCTGCAGGCCAGCGATTACCCGGTCCCGCTCTCCAGGCCCGCTGCCGCCTACGAGGAGGCCCTGCAGCTGGTGAAGGAGGGGAAGGTGCTCTGCCGGACCCTCAGGTGAGCGTGGGGCAGGCGCGGCAGGCGCCGGCCCCCTCGGAGGAGGCCGGAGGAGCCAGCAGTCTTTGGTGAGGACTTGGTTGGGCCAGGCTCACCAAGGGCTGTGATGGGCTGGCACCCGCTCCCGGCCCACTGAGGAGGGCCTGGGACGGCCCCGAGCACCGAGACAGGCATGTCTGGAATTAACAATGACAAGTTAATACAATTAATAAAGTAACAGTATTTCATGCTTGTTCTAAGTTCTCAGAGGGGCCCAGCCACAGAAACACAGTGGGCCTTGTTCCTTGGCCCCATGTCCTGATACAACCCTTTCTGTGGTATATTTAGGTTTCTTAATTCATTTTAAATTAATTTTTCTGTATGACATGAAAATCACAACTTGGCTTTTGGGCATGGCTCCAAATTTAAGATCTGTGTGTTTAAAGTTCACAGACTGAAACAGTTAAAAGCCCCAGTCGAAGCTCTGGTGATTTGGCTAAAGGGTAGCCAGACCCAGCTGGGCGGCAGCCCCTAGCCCTGTGTTCTGCCCACTGGGAGCCGTTGGCCTTTTCTGTCCTTAGCTAATTGGGGCTGAAAAGAGGCCAAGGTCAGCCCAGCTCCCAGTGAGTAGGCCTGCCGGCTGTGCCCAGGGTTACCAAGGCTGACATGTCCTCAGAGAACATCCAGTCAGCCTCTTTCTTTGGTTTAGGGGAGATCAAGGTGCCCAGTGGCGCAGACACCTGCCCAAGGTCACACTACCAGGCCAAGGCAGGGCCACCTGGGGCTCTACCCAGAACCCCATGGGGGCTCACCGGATGGGGCCTAGGTCGTGCAACTGACTGTGCTTCCCCCCAGGACAGAGCTGCTGGGCTGCTACAGTGACCAGGACTTTCTGGCCAAGCTGCATTGTGTGCGGCAGGCGTTCGAGGTGGGTGTTGGGTGGGGCTCCTGGGACGGTGGGGTTGGGGCCGGGGTCAGGCGGGCAGGTCTCAGTGAGCAGGCGGGTCACCTGCTCACCACATCGGACTGCCCTCGTCATGGCTGTGGGGCACGGCCCGCTCACTCCCCCCCTCCCCCCGCCCCCGCCCCCATTCTTTAGGGCCTTCTGGAAGACCAGAGCAACCGGCTTTTCTTCGGGGAGGTCGGCCGGCAGATGGTGGTGGGCCTGATGACGAAGGCTGAGAAGGTAGTTGCAGGGGCTCTTCTTCCAGGTTTCCTCCCCGCTCGGCTTGTTCCGTTCCAGTGTTCAACTTTTGTTTGGAAAGCCCCACCTGAAACCAGGCGGGGAGCTTCGACTTGATCCCGTGGCGGAGCTGGGAAAGGCTTGGAGCTTCTTCCTGTGCTCATTTAAAAAAACGTGGATCTGTATTGCTTCTTATTTCCGATTGCGGTATAACACAACTCTACAAAATTCACCAACTACGAAATGCAAACCGCAGGGCATCCCCCTGAACCCCACCAGCCAGGGGAACCACGACCCGTCTGTCCTGCCCACTTTCGGGGACTTCACCCCTTGAACTTGTTATGTAATTTCCGAGGCTCGGGCTGTGCCTGTGGCCTCTGTGCAGCCTCACCGTGCAGCGTACGAGTGTGTCCCGTTCACGTGTCCCCGCAGTGACGACCAGTCGCGTTGCGTCCTGGTGGGCGGCCGCCTGTGGCTTGTCCAGTCCTCCCAGGGATGGGTGTGTGGCCTGGGCCTCGTGTTTCAGGGGCGCGGACACCGCTGTCACAACCAGTCCCTGCAGTCCTCCCCGTGCGGTGAGGCTGGCTGGCTGGCTGGCTGTGGGAGAACGCCGCAGCGGCAGCAGCCCTGGGCGCCAGCACTGGAAAGGCTGGCGGGCGGGCCCGCCCAAACCCCCTAACAGCTTAGGTCCTCGCCAGCTGTGTGGGAGTGCATCTCCTTACATCCTGGCCGGTTAACAGTCTTTTTTTTTTCCTTTTTTTTAGATATTATTTATTTATTTTTAGAGAGGGTAAGGGAGGGAGAAAGAGAGAGAAACATCAATGTGTGGTTGTCTCTTGTGTGGCCCCCATTGGGGACCTGGTCCGCAATCCAGGCATGTGCCCTGACTGGGAATCGAACCTGCGACCCTTTGGTTTGCAGCCCGAGCTCAATCCACTGAGCTACACTAGCCAGGGCAGCAATCTTTTTAATCTTCGTTGTATTCATGCTTGATGTTTCTTTCCTCATTAGTGAGGCTGCATCGATTTCCATGTCTGTTGGTCACCTGCGTCTCTTCTCTTTGATGGGTTTGAATAAAGCTCTTGAAGGTGCCTTTTCCCCCTCGGTCCTTTCTCCTCACATGCCAAAGCAGTGGTTCCAAAACCCACCTCTGACCTCATCCGCCAGCTGCGTAAAACGCTCCCGCGCTCCTGCTGCCCTCGGTGTAAACAGCAGGCTCCACTCGGTGGCCCGCCGGCACCGCGCACTTTGCCCTGTCCAGACAGACCAGTCCCAGGCTTCTGGTCCCGCCGACTTTCTCTCCGACTGGGGCCTTTGCCTGTGCTGGTTCCTCCGTGCCTGGCCCGCTCTCCCTCGGTCCTTCGTGTGTTAACGTCGTTGTGCGGTGTGTTTACGAGAGTGTGAAGGTGCGTCTGTGGGGTTTAACGAGAGAAGAGACAGACCGCTGTGTGTCCGGCACCCAGGCTCGAAACTGGAACGATACTGGTGTCTGGAAGCTCCCCATCCGCCTCCCACCCCTCTTCCTTGGTCACCTGCCTTCCAAGTCCCCGCCAGGCAGCTCTTTCCCTGGATGTCTTCATCTGCATCCTCCCGTCGAGGGCCCAGCGTGGCCCCTCACTCCACGTCCCACGAGCCCCGCCCCCGCCCTGTTCTCATGGTGAACACCACTCCCCTCGCCGCCTCTGCCTGTGGTTCTGTGAAAGGCATCAACCTGCCCCTGCTCTTCGGTGTCAGCTCCACCTGCCCGGCTCTTGGACACATCCTTGATGGCTCGAAACCTCAGTATTCTTTTTTTTTTTTTTAATATTTTATTTTTATTTTATTTATTTATTTATTTATTTATTTATCTTTAGAGGGGAAGGGAAGGAGAGAGGGAGAGAAACATCAATGTGCGGTTGCCTCTTGTATGTCCCCTGCCGGGAACTGGCCTGGCAACCCAGGCATGTGCCCTGACTGGGAACCGAACCGCGATCCTTTGGTTCGCAGGCCCGAGCTCAATCCACTGAGCTACACCAGCCAGGGCGAAACCTCAGTATTCTTATCTGTAAAGTGGGCATAACACCAGGGTGTCCCTCTTAGGACGGCACAAACTGGGTGGGTTGATCCACATTAGATCAGTCCCAGCCCGCACTAGCTTCCCCTGTCCGTAAGCGCCCATCCGAGCCTGCAGGTCGTGCTCCGGCCGAACCTTGCGGTGCCGGAGAGTGAGGGGCCCGCTGGTGTGCCGACAGCTCATGCACTGTTCACTGCCGAGGTCCGGGCGCCGGGCCGACTCCCCCGGAAAGGCCCCAGGAGTGTGGAGCTGCAGCTTCTCCCATTTCACCAGCGAGGCTTGAGGTCATAGCGGTGTGGCTCTCTGGCCGCCTGACTCAGCTTCGAGTCCTCACCCATCCTTCCAAAGTGAGCGCCTACCATAGGGCGTGCACACCTCCTAGAAGACGGCGGGTGCTCAGGAGTGGGCTGGTGTGAGATGCCTCTGGGCGCCTGCTGCTGGCTCTGTTCTGGAGACGCCTTGGTCTCTGCAGAGGCACATTGAGGTGGGCAGGGGACCCTCGCCTCGTTTTCTCCGTGGCTGCTGCTGCTTAGCAGTCAGCCCTGGCCCTGCCTTGGCACGTCCCCATCCCCGGGCCAGCCCATCCCCACAGATCTAGTCCAGCCGGGTCTGGGGCTTCTCCCCACAGAGCCCCAAAGGCTTCCTGGAGAGCTACGAGGAGATGCTGAACTATGCCCTGCGCCCGGAGACCTGGGCTACCACTCGGCTGGAGCTGGAGGGCCGAGGGGTGAGTCGGTTTGTGCTTAGTACCTGAGACCCTGAGCAGGGGGTGGGGGTACCTGTACTGAGCTCTGTCTTGATTCTGAGGGTCTCACGTGGCTCCATCACTGCCGTAAGCCCCCAGTTTCTCCCCTGCCCCAGGCCCGGGCTGTGAGAGAGATGGCCCCAGCTGCACCTGGTCGCAGAGCAGAGATGCGTCTGCACCGCGCTGTGGCCCCACACGCCCTTGCCCGCTCTGGCCTCCGGCCTCCCCCCGGACCCTGGTCCTGGCCGTAGAGCAGCCTGCCTCTCACAGGTGGTGTGCATGAGCTTCTTCGACATCGTGCTGGACTTCATCCTCATGGACGCCTTCGAGGACCTGGAGAACCCCCCGTCCTCAGTGCTCGCCGTCCTGAGGAACCGCTGGCTGTCAGACAGCTTCAAGGAGACGGTGGGTGGCGAGCCCCGCTCCCAGCACACACTCTCGGGAACCCACGTGTTGGCCCGCACCCTGATTCCCTCCATCCCTGGCTTTGGGTGCCGAGGCTGGGCTCCCCCGCCCATCAGTCAGCGGTCACCCCACGGGGCCGGCTCCCGGCTCCTCTGCCCCAGAGGAGCCTCCCAGGGACCCCGTTGCTCTCCTCGGCAACATGGCAAAGCTAGGGGCCTGTGCGCTGTCCTCCCCTGCGGTGGTTCCGCTTACTCAGTTCTGCCCATTCTGGGCTGGCGTTCGTGCCGTTCAATTTTAACGCACCCTCTTCAGTTGAAACACGGAAGAGGAACAGCAGGAGAGCGCTGAGCTCGGCCCCTGCAGGGCAAGCGTGCCCCTCAGGAAGCCTGGACGGGTGGCAGGGGCTGGTCTTCACAGGCAGTGTCCCGGCGGTCGCTGCGGACCCCACACCCCCTGGAGGGGATGGGGTGCCGGCTCACAGCCTTTCTAGAGATCAGGAAACGGAGGCTCCCAGATGGTCAGCGGCTGGTCCCGAGGCCTGCAGGGGTCAGCATTAGCGGCAAGCTTCAGACTTAGGTGTATCTGCTTCCTAACCGAGGGGAGGGAAGCGGCAGAGCTCAGGCACAGACTCCATCTTCCTGCTGGGAGTGAGGGCTTGGGGCCGGGCCGGGTGGTGGGCAGGGGCTGTGGCCCAGCCTGTTACTCTGGCACCCATCGGGTCACGTCTGCGATTTAGGCCCTGGCCACTGCTTGCTGGTCGGTCCTCAAAGCCAAGAGGAGGCTGCTGATGGTGAGTGATCTGACGGGGCCCTTGGCGAGTGCTGTGGAGTGCTCTGGGGGAAGCACCCACTCAGCGGCCCCTCCATTCGGGGCGCGCTGGCCCCTGGTTGGGGCAGGACTGGGCAGGGCGGGCAAAAGAAAGGGACAGGTGCAGGGAGGCCTTGCTGAGCCCCCAGGCCTGGCCACCCCGTTTGGTCTCTGTCATAGCACCGGCCACCTGTCCTCCATGCCCCTCCGCTGATCTGGAGCACCTTCCCCTCACCCTGCAGGGCCCAGCAGAGTAGGACACCGGGAAGTGCTGAGGGAATCGGAAGGGGGAGAGGGCATCCTTGGAGGGAGGGAGGGCACAGGCAGAGGCGTGGCAGCTGGCTTGGGCGGGGCGTCTGGGTGGGGGCAGGACACCCGGGAGTCGGCAGTGGCCCTGCCTGCCACTGGGCTGCAGTTATCTGCCCCCCCAGGCGGCACTGGCTGCACTGTCTGGCCTGCGGTCCTTTGCACCTCTCCGCCAGCCAGGCTCTGCTTCCCAGCTGGTACCAGCTGCTGCCACCATGCACTCTGGGCACTGCCTGTGCCGAGCCCTCCCCAGGCCCCGCCTTGGGCGGCCCTCACGGCAGCCCTGAGGTTCCCCAGTGCTGTAGAGGTGAGAACGTGGTCTTGCCTAGTGGCTTGTCTGGGGTCACCCAGCAAGGGTGTGAATGCTCCAGGTCTCCCTCTAAAGCCCAGCTCTGAAGAGGACGCCGGGGTCCCAGCCTCAGCCTTTCCGCCCCGACAGGTGCCTGACGGCTTCATCTCCCATTTCTACTCCGTATCGGAGCACGTTAGCCCAGTCTTGGCCTTCGGCTTCCTTGGACCCAAGCCCCAGCTCGCCGAGGTCTGCACTTTCTTCAAGGTGAGTGCGGAGTGCGGGGGCAGCAGCCTGCCATGGCCCCTGGAAGGTGCCAGGAGTGGAGCGAGAGCCTGGTCCGGTGGGTCTGAGGAAGCCCTGGAGAGCTCTGGGTGTCTGGAGGCCGTCGGTGGTGGGCAGGGGCGCCGGCCCAGGCCTCACACCAGCCCTGCCCCCAGGACCAGATCGTGCGGTACCTGCGGGACATGTTCGACCTGGACAACGTGCGCTACACCTCAGTGCCGGCGCTGGCGCACGACATCCTGCAGCTGTCCCGGCGCCGCAGCGAGATCCTGCTCGGCTACCTGGGGACGTCAGTGACCAGCAACGTCGGCCTGAATGGTGTGCTGCCCCGAGAGAACGGTCCCCTGGAGGAGCTGCAGTAGTGGCGGGGGCAGGCTGGGGCGGGGTGGCTGCCGGAGCCCTGTCCACGTGGGTGATGGCAGAGGGAAGGCGCCTCCTTCCCGCTTCGGGTGGGCATCCAGGGGCCTGGCTTCTGTGGTGGTCGGCAGCAGGAGAGCCCTGGCTGTGGCGACCGTGGGCAGTTGCCCCTGACCTTGCCCCGCCCCCCTCACCTGGGAATCCCTAAGGCCTGGGGGGCAAACTTCCTTGGAGAGGGATGGAGCCTCTGAGGGCCCCACCGATTGCCCTTGGCTGTCCCTGGGGAAGCAGAGGCTGGACCAGTGGCCAGTGGGGCCTGTGGGAGAAGAAGGTAGTGAGAGAGAGAGGAAGGTGTTGTGAGGAGAATCGGGGCAGGTGGAGCTGGGGTGCCCTGGGTGTGGGACCCCAAGAGCTCCCCCCACCCAGGGCTACCGACAAGAGAGCTGGGAGGGCGGTGGAGAAAGGTGGGGGCGGCAGGGCTCTATGGTCAAGGTGGCTGATGTCTTAAGCCAGCAGGAACCTGGGCTGAAGGTTTCAGAATCCAGGCACATGGCTGGCCATCCGCAATGACCACGCTGCCACCCTAGAGAGTTTGCAGCTCCAGAGAAGGAGGGTGGGGGCCTCAGACTGGGAGAGTGGGACTGTGGGCACCTTGGTAGCAACTGGCTTGGACTACCGGGAGGTGGGACAGAGGAGGGCCTGTTCCCCTTGTGCTCACACGTGGGCAGGGAGCGGGTCCCGGACAGATCCAGGCACCAGACCAGCACATCGTCCTCTGTCCTCTGACATGCCCTGCTCCCGCTTCTGCCACCACCAAAGACAGCAGGGCTCTACCCACCTCCTGCGAGCCCTGGACTCGCTGGGTGGTGCCAGGCACCGAGCTGGAGGCTCTGACCCAGCCCATCACCTGCGCTGTCATTGGCGCTGGTCCGAGGAGCGAGGCGCCCAGGGACCACACTGGGGGCAGTCGGGCGGTGTGCAGGGCTGGGCCGGCTCACAGCCCTGCCTGGGACAGACACCGCGCGGCACTGAGCCCTCAGCCGGATGTCGGGCAGCAGCGTGGGGCCCGCCTCCCTGCTAGCCTTCGGAAGGAGGGGGCCAGCACGTGTCTCCGTGTCACTTGTCCCCACATCGCAGGGTTTCGCTCCGCCCTGCAGACTCACTTCTCTCGGGGCGTTTTCACCTGAGCTGGGATGTTTTATTTATTGCCTTAACACTTTATTTTGAGGTTCTGCCCCTGTCTGGGTTGAGAGGCGTGCGAGAGAAGTACCCTTCTCCTGGTTCTCCATTCTCTGAATTTGGGGGACTGGCTCCCGTCTCCCCTGAATGGCAAAGGGGAGTGATCTTGCCCATCTGGGTCCAGAGGGAGATGGGGGAGGGAGATGCTGGGCTTGGTCTACCCTCTGGGAGCCCACTTTCCTCCTAGAACCCGCCCCCCACATGCCCGCATCTCCCCCGACCACCCCGTCCTCCCCAGGCTGGGGGGCTGCTGCGCACTAACCTCGGTCCGACTCCGAACCCAGCAGCTTCCTGGGACGGGAGGCCGGGGTGGTGCTCCCCCATCCCAACATTCCGTTCATTTGCACTTGACCCGCGCTGTGAATGTAATCTCGGGCCTTTGCTCCCAAATCATACACAAGTGGCATTTTCATTTTGTCTGTTTACACGTCCATGCACTGCCCCTGGCACTTGGTCTGTCTCGGCTTCCGACTTTTGTGCGGTAGAGCATCTGCCTTGACTTCGAGCCGAATAAACAATTTAAGGGATTTCTCTGCAAGTTGCCATGCTGCTGGGTACACCTGTGGCCCTTTTCGTCCTGGGCCAGGGCCGGGGACCCTCTCTTTGGGGTGCAGTTGCTGGGGGTTCCAAGAGGGCAAGGGCCGAGGGCAGCCTGGTGGAGGCAGTGAGTCCTTGCAGGGCCCGCAAGCCTGGCAGGGTCCACACAGTCCGCAGGCCGGGAGGGCCCCTGTTGGGGGAGGAGAAGGAGCGGCCAGTGAAACGCTTGGGGGCACAGATGTGGGTGGGCAGCCTGGGTGTGGACCAGCTCCGGCAGGTCTGGCTGGGGTGGCTTCGGAGCCTGTGCCCACATCTGCAAGATGCAGGTGTTGGAGGAGACCAGGAGCAGGGACGCAGGTGCAGTCACTCACCGCCTGAGCTGGCGAGAACCGGGGCACGGGGCTGGGGCAGGTGGGAGCCCGCCTGACCTTCAGCTGTGTTCACGGGCCGTCACTGCAAGCTTCATTTGAAGGGTGCTTAAAAAAAAGAAAAAACTTGGGAAATGTTCAAAGGTACTGAAAAGTTAAAAAGAAAACCATATAAAGCCTACCCGTAAAATCAACACCTCATCGGTCATTAACATCTTGCCATTTCTTTTTAAAAAATATTTTAGAGAAGTTTCAGACCTGTGCTTTACCCTTAAGCACCTGAACAAGCAGATCTTAAAAATAAGGTAGTTCTCTGACATGACCAAAATACCATAATCACACCTCAAAAATACATCATCAGTCATTCTCTGATATCTGCTGGGACTCTGAAAAGAAGTTTCCGAGCAACTAATGGACTCAAGTTCCACCTGAGAAGGAAAATGTGTGACTCCCTTTGCCAATTTTAGAGACGCCAGCTGATACGGTCACCTCCAGTGCTGGCAAGTAGGTTGGTTTGACTGAAACAGCTTTATTAAGGTGTCATCTGTATGCCATAACATGCGTTCATTTGAATGAGTTTACGGAGCGTAGCAGTTGCCACAATAAGCTCACTTCCACCACCGCAGGAAGACCCCTTGTGCCCATCTGCAGGTCGACCCCGGCCCCCAGGCCACTGCTTACTGTCTAGATTTGCCTTTTAGACGTTTCTGCAAATGGGACCCTGCCGTAGGGGGTCTTTGTGCTTGGCTTTGAATGTGTTTTGTGGTTTGTCTGTTCTATGGCATGTACCAATTAATTTCTCTGTTGCTGACTAGCATTCCACAATGCAGTGAGTTTTTCTGTTTTCTGTTTTTTTAATTTTTAATTTATTGATTGTGCTATCACAGTTGTCCCATTTCTCCCCCATCATTCCCCTCCACCCTGCACACCCCCTCCCACCCAGTTTTTCCATTTTTTGAACACTGCTGTAAACGCATGGCTTTTTATGTGATACAGGCAGTTACAATCTCTTTTCTGGTGCTCTCAAATTGGCCACAAATTTGGCCAGCAATAACCCGTTTGAGCTGCCTCCTGGGTCCTTTTGACACCCCCGCCTCGTCCCCATCGTTCTTTGAGCTCTTACTTCCTTTCTAGAATAACATGATGTTCCCAGAAGCCAAACCCTGGAGACCAGAGCGGGGAAGGCCCTGAGGGAACCCTGGCCCACTTCTGTGGCAGGCAGGGGACTGCCTAGGAATTCAAACAGAGATTCCCGAGGCGAACGAAGAAACCTCTAACTTAGAGGGCAGCGGCTGACACAGTTTGGGCAAATAGGCCCAGAGAGCGAGAGTGTTGGAGTGCAAACCAGTGTTACACTTTGAGCCTCTAATTTCAGGGCTGCCCTACCTGACCGAGGCCAGAAGGAAAGGCGGGTCCTACTTGGGACAGCTAAGGACTCTGGGAAAGCCTGGTTCTCGGGCCTTGTCCAAGGACACGTAGGAAGCAGGCCAGTGACTTCCACAGCCTCCCGTGGGTCTCCGTGCAGCACCACACCCGCACTGCCGAGTCCCTTGTCCACATGCCCAGTCTGACCTGTCACCTCCACCATCCCATGGTCTCAGGGGACCCTGCAGTGGCTCCTAGGCACATCTCCGTCAGAAATGCATCCGTAAGTGCCCCAGGATGCGTGCAAGGATGCTCCTAGCGGTGCTGTTTGTAACACCCCAGACCTGGACGCACCCCGGATGCCCGTTAAAAATCAAATGGAAGCCCTGGCTGGTGTGGCTCCTTGGGTTGGTTGCCGCCCTGCGAACTGAAAGGTCGGTTCCATTCCCAGTCAGGGCACGTGCCTGGGTTGCGGGCCAGGTCCCCGCTTGGGGGGCGCAAGAGGCAACTGATCCACGTATCTTTGCATATCAAGGTTTCTCATCCTCTTTCTCCTTCCCTCCTCTTCTCTCTAAAAATAAATAAAATCTTCAAAGAAAAAGAGTCAAATGGAAAATAAACTGTGGTGTACTCAATACCACATGCATCGAGAGTGAGCAAATCACAACTAGAGGGCGCAGTGTGGGTAAATCTTGCAAACGCAATTGTGAAAGAAGCCGCAGGTGAACAGTACAGAGAGGGTGGGTTTACAGTTGTTCGTATGGAGACCACTACAATCATGAATACGTGCGAATACCATACCGTGCAAGCACCAAGTGTTCTGCATGCTCAAACTGTAAGCCCACTGTTACCCCGCCCTGCACTGCAGGGTGTGTAGGGAAAGCCGAAAGCCGGCCCGAACTCGCGTGGTGTCAGATGTTGGGCTGTCAGGGGCTACTGGGGCTCTGGTTCTTGATCTGGGGGCTGCTCGCACAGGTGTGTTTTGTTTCTGGAACAGCATCACATTCAATTTCTGGAATTTCTTGTATAAATGTTACGTTTTAATTTAATTTATTAATTAGAGAGAGGGAGAAACATGGATTCGTTGTTCCACTTATTTATGCATTCGTCGGTCGCTTCTTGTATGTGCCCTGAATCCACAACCTTGGCCTATTGGGATGATGCTCTAACCAGTTAGCCACCTGGCCAGGGCTATATTTTAATTGTTTTAAAAAGTACAACCAGACCAAACGACACTCCCATCCTTGCCAGCTCCCATCTGTCCTCACCACTAATAGTGGCCCTTAAAGTTTTGGGGGGGCCAAGCCCCTGCCACATCCCCACTCTCCCAGCCCCTCACCCCTCACTCTTCTCTTGCCCACTTCACCCAGCCACACTCCTGCCTCAGGACCCTTGGCTCTGCTGTCCCCTCTGCCGCACTGGGTAACTCCCTCTCTTTCTGCAGCCCTTCATCTTCACCACAGCCTGGGTGTGCTTCCCCTGACAAGAGCACTCTGCGGTCACACAGGCCTGGGCGTCAGGGGCTGTGCCTCCCTAGGCCTGTTTGCTCACTGGTGAAATGGCCACTAACCAGGGAGGGTCAGTGCAGCCAGACCAGGGTGGCTGCCCTGTCCCAGGGTCTGACTATTCTGGGAAACTCACAGCCCACTCGTCTCATACCTCCTGCTTCTCGGAAGCTAATAATGGCAGTGCCCGAGGTAGCTGGCGACAGGTGACAGGGAAATGGGGCCGGCTGACCCAGAGAAGCTGAGGCAGGGCCGGGTAGGGAGTTGAGCACAGCTGGGGGGAGCCAGGGGCCCTCCCGGCTCCCTGGTGGGCTCCAAGTCAGCATGATCCCCCAGCCCTCTCAGCTGAGCCCACGGTCCCAGCTCCAGCTGTCCTGTACCCTCGCATAGCCACCCACTCTGGTCGGTGGGATTCCCTGGTTTATTTTCACTTCTCACAAGCATTTATATCATTTAACAGCCTCTTGTTCTAGGTCTGGCCTGGGCCAGCCCCAAATGCCTAACAGGCCCTGTCTTCATGGTGCCCTGGGCTTCTCCAGGCATGGCTGGAACCACTTATATTGGAACCACTTGTATCGGAACCACTTGTATCAGAACCCCAGGGCCCTGGCTGGTGTGGATCAGTGGATTGAGCACAGGCTGCGAACCAACAAGTCACCAGTTCGATTCCCAGTCAGGGCAAATGCCTGGGTTGAGGGCCAGGTCCCCAGTAGGGAGTGCGCGAGAGGCAACCACACATTGATTTTTTTTTTCCTCTCCCTGTCTTTCTCCTTCCCTTCCCCTCTCTCTAAAAATAAATAAAATCTTAAAAAAAAAAAAAAAAAAACCCAGGGTATGTAAGAATGCAGACTCCAAGGCCCCAGCTGGACCCAGGAATCTGCATTTCCTACAAGCTGGTCTTCCTGCAAGCTGGCCTTAGTGCGCATGAAGTCAGAGAACCATTGCGTGCTGGGGGAGACAGACAAGAAACCGATTACAGTCCAGTAGGGTCAATGCTGGGGTAGGAGAGGGGCCCAGGGGAGGCTCCTCAAGGGACCACAGAAACCTCTACGTGCGAACTGACACCGGAGCCAGATTGGGCCAGGCAAAGTGGGGGCAGGGATGCATTCCGGGCTGTGGAAGAGCATGTGCAAAGGCTAGGGGACAAGAGGGGGTCAGCACTTTGCCTGGACTAGGAGTAACTCAACCTATTCTGAGACAGTGGGGGTAGGAGAGGGACACGTGGGTGGCAAGTTGTGGCTGTTTATGCCGGGCCTTGTTGCCTACTGAGTGGAATGCTCTGGGGAAACTGAGGTAGATGGAAAATCGGCTTCCTGTTTAAGATGTTCCCAAGCTGCCTCGTTAAACAGTATAAATGTGACTGAGTCAGTAAGTCTTTGTTAATAAAAGGACAGAGTCTTTCTTAATTTCAATTAAGCAAGAAAAAATAAGTGCCTTCTGGGTCTTTGACTTCAGTTTCCTTGTAACTAAAAGTGTGCGGACTCAAACCCCATCGTGCGGAGGTGGCCTCCTCACTTCGAGCAAGCGCCCTAACGGCGCCCGGGTCCCCCCGACTCAGGGCGGGCTCGGGGTACTGGGGAAGCCTCCACTCCGCTCAGGTCCCAGCCAAACCAAAGCTCCCACCAAAGTTCAACACGCCCCCCAAGCTAAGGCCTGATTGGCCCGCCCTGCCCACGCTGTGAGCCGGATTCACATTCTGATTGGCTGTCCTACCCCCTATTCTAGGCTGGAATCCTCCTTTTCCCTGATTGACCAGAAACCTACCTGCGCTCGACCCGGATTGGACGCTGGCTTGGCCGGCTCATAAACTCCTAGGGGCCTCGCTCTCTGACTGGCCACTGGGGCCAGCCCTACGGCCTGCACGCTGAATGGCTGCGCCGCTACCTGTATCAGCTTCCAATTGGATGCGTGACGCCTCCCCGGCGTGATAGGTCAGGACCACCGCCCCCCTGGCACCCCATTGGCTGCTCGGCGAAGCCCGGTCTCCGGGTAAGATGGCAGCGGACGGACAGTGCTCGCTCCCCGCTTCATGGCGGCCGGTCACCCTTACCCACGTCGAATATCCTGCAGGTAAGAGGCGGCCCGGGCACCAAGGACGCCTTCCTGGGGCCGGCCTTTCAGCCGCGGGCGCTCCGGCTCGCGCGAGCCCGCGGAGGAGGTGCCAGGGTATCGGGGTAGGAACTGTCAAATAGCGAGCCATGGAGGGGCTCGGCCGGCGCGCGCGCCGCGCAGGCGCGGTGGTGCGGCGATGAGCTGGGCGAAATTGTGAGGCTCGCTCGCGCACTCTGCGGTTGCGCGGCCGGGGTGTTCCCCCTAGTCCTGGGGCACGGGTGGGCTGTAGTGGGGAGGGGGTCCGTGTGAGACGGGAAAGGATTACTGCCCTGGACCTGGGCCCTTCTTGCCCGCCTCCCCGGGAGCCAGAGAGGCCGGACTCTCCCCGGCGTTCAAGGGAGTGTCTTTCTTTCAAACAGTGAATGTGGGCTGCCTGTAAGAGAAAGAGCTGCTCGTTGCTGGAAGTGTGCAAACCGAGGCCTGGCAGCTATTCGTTGTTTGAGTACTTCTGGTGTGCCACGCCCTGAGCAGGGAAATGCTCCATCGCGGAGGGGAACCCGGTGACGGGCAGGCAGCCCCCAGGATCTTGACTGCTGCAGCTTCCCATCAGACACATCTCTAAAAGCGCAGGGTTTTCCAGCTGGGAGGTTCTTCAGCTACCGTTCTGTAGGTGGTCTAGTAGAGTGTTGCAGAGCTTGGGCCTTGGGGTCAGAGGTGTCTGGGCTTAAGTTCAGGCCTGGGCCTTGTGCAAGTGACTTCCCCTGTAGGTGCCCCAGTCACCTCGTCTCTAAAGTGGGACTAACTGCAGTGCCTTCCTTCTAGTGGTGACGTGAGAATCCAATAACAGGGGCATGAGAAATGCTGAGTGCGGTGCCTGGTACGCAGGACGCATTCACAAAAATTACTGCAGTTATTATCCCACCTTCTCAGGACTCTCTTAAGCTCCCCCCATCCTCCCTGGGTAGGATGGTTGGGTATCAGATGA
Organism: Glossophaga mutica; assembly: GCA_039655065.1. Classification (NCBI taxonomy): domain Eukaryota; kingdom Metazoa; phylum Chordata; class Mammalia; order Chiroptera; family Phyllostomidae; genus Glossophaga; species Glossophaga mutica. Next base: position 213,994,354 of record CM077305.1, read on the forward strand.
GCCCCTCATTGAACCCTGGTTGTCCTAGGAAGGGCCTGCTCATATGCTGCTGTTTTGGGCGGAGATGGGAGAACCTGGCCCTGCTGGGGGCCACAGGGCTGCCTGCCAGAGAACTTTGACCCTGGGTGTTCTAGGCTATTGTGTGGGTGGGGTGGCCCTGCCAGGTGCTGGGCCCTGCCAGCCTGCCTGCCCACCGTCCATCCATCCATCCATGCATTCAGCCAGTATCCATTGAGCGCCTCCTGTGTGCTAGGCCCTGGGCTAGCTCTGGGTTTAGAGTGGTGAACAGACTGATAAGTCGCTGCAGCCCTGGACTATGAAAAAACCCCACTTTACAGGAGGGAAACTGAAGCCTGGAGAGGGAAAGGGACTTGGCCAAGGCCTCAGCGCCTTCATGGCTTCTCCTGCCTGGCCTCGGAGTAGCTTCTCCGGGTGCTCACAGTCTCACAAGCAGCATCAGGAACCCGGCAGCTGTGAGCAGTATGATGCAGGCTGTAATGAGGGACCCTTTAGTAGGGACAGTGATCTGGAGGAGAGACCTGGCTGAGCCGGGGGCACCCCATGCTAAGTCTTCTATGGCCTTCTGCACGTCTGCATACCTCTTGCTTCCTTTTTCTTACACATTCTCCATTCACTGACCGTTATGTTTGAGCCTAATTAAGTGCCAGGTGCTGTGCTGAGCTGGGGGCACTGAGTGCTGTGGAAAGAGACTCCCGTCCCTGCTCTTATGGGCCGTGTAGAGGCAGAGACCAGCACAGCCCTATGTCTACACTAACAAGCGTATCATGATTGATGCCCGGTTGCATATTCCCCCACCGTACTGAGAGCTCTGCAATGGCAGGAACGTGTCTTTTTTGCCACTGTGGTGGGCACTTACTTTACGTTGAGTTAACCCAGGCAGCATCCCAAGTGGGAGCAGCGGTGTGTGCAAAGGTCCAGAAGTAGGGCAGAGCACGGAGTGTGCAGGGAACTGGAGTGCGGTCCCAGAACTAACTGGAGCACAGGGTGGGGGGGAGCAGGGCTGGGCCTGCTTAATGAGCTGGGCAGAGGTGGGACCTGTCCCAAGGGCAGAGGCAGCCACAGAGGGACTTGGAGCAGAGTGGTGAGGCCAGAGTCACAGACAGCGTCTGCAGGAAGGTCCCAGGTTAGCGCCGTGTGTGGGACAGGCCATGGAGATGGCCGCAGGTTCGGGGCACCAGCTACTCCCCTTCCTCGCTGCCAGGTGCTCTGTGCGTCAACTGGGCAGCTGAGAGACCCAGAATCTCAGGGTTGTAAGAGGCTGGGGCGTCCTGTGGGTAAGGAGGCAGAGGCCCAGAAACGGGAAGAGCCTCACCCAGCGTCACCCATCTGACCTGTGGCAGCAGCAGCACTTGAGCCGAGCTTGCTGGCCTGTTCTCCCAGGCCAACTCCAAGCCAGCCCTACCCTGGGTGGGCGTGGGCGAGGTCAGCTGTGTGCCCATCTCTTCAGCCCGAGTCTGGGCTCTGCCCTGTGCGGGCACCTCCCCTGCTGCCTGTGTGAGACCAGGCTGGTGGTATGGGCCATTTCCCATGCCGAGTTCACCCAGCCTCTGGGTGAACAGCGCCCACCGTGCGGCTGTGTCCTGGTGCCAGGGACCGAGCTGGGTGTCCCACAGGCACAGGGGGTGGGTGCTAGTTTCCCCTTTTCACAGATGAGAGAGCAGAGGCTCAGGGATGTGGTGTCTTTGCATGAGGTCGTACAGCCAGCAAGTGCTGGCCTGGGACTGAGCCACGCCCTCTTACTGGAGAGCGGCCACATGGCTGCCCGTGTTGAATGGTGAGGGTGGCCTTTGGACTTGAGGGAGAAAGTGGCTCTTGTCGCATGGCTGCAGAGTCCTCATCTCTCCGAAGAGGCTGGCAGTCGTCACACTGCCTCCATCCGTGGTCCGTCAGGATGGTAAAGAAGCAGGCAGCCGGTAGGTAGCCAGCCTCCTGGCAGTCAGAGAGCGAGTGAGAAGCTGTCCCTGCAGCAGGCGTCCATATTGGGCAGGACAGCCTCCTCCCCAGCCCTGGCCTTGGTCCTAGTGGGGGTCTGAAGCACAGACCCAAGTCTCTGTGTGACGAGAGAGTCCTGGGTGCCCCCGGAGGCCCGGGGCTCGGCTGGGGCAGTCTGACCCAGCACTGTGTTCCAAGGGCACCGGGGGGTGTGCCTGCTGGGCTGTCCCCTGGCCCAGGGCCAGCCTTGGGGTCAGCCAAGCCAAGTTCAAATCCCTGACTTGGCAGGGTGGTAGATGTAGTGTCTGGGCTAGGCCGGGCCTCCACACGGCCCCAGCTGCCTGCCCTGCACGCCGGGCCCTGCTGGGACCTCCTTTCTGGCTCAGGTCCCACTTACCTTCCAAGTAGGGCCGGCCCTGCCTCTGGTGTCATGCTGTGTCTTCATCCCGGTCTCCCTGTCGCACCCAGGTGATCTCTCTGGCCACCTCCTTGCCTATCTGAGCCTCAGCCCCATATTTGTCATTGTCGGTTTCGTGACCCTCATCATATTCAAGCGGGAGCTGCACACGGTGAGTTGGTGCCCACCGCTGTCCCTGTCTCAGGAAGGGGGGTCACCCCATTCCACCCCAGGGGCTGCCCCCTCCCCTCCATGCCTCCGCCTTTCCTGAGGTGTCGGAGCCCCCCAGCTGGTTCCGGGTTGGTCACCAGCTGGGCTGGGAGCATCAGCCTCAGGCCACGGCCCGTGGGGCTGGGCGGCGGTGGGGAGGCACAGAGACCCAGCTGACCACACCTCTTCCTGGCAGATCTCGTTCCTCGGGGGCCTGGCTCTGAACGAGGGGGTCAACTGGCTGATCAAACACGTCATCCAGGAGCCTCGGCCCTGTGGAGGTAGGGCCCAGGCTGTGGGGATCCGGGGCCCCCAAGGTCGGGTTGTGATCGGGAGGCCTCACCCTCCCACCGCGCCCTGTTCTCTCGCCCGCAGGCCCCCACGCCACAGTGGGCACCAAGTACGGGATGCCCTCCAGTCATTCCCAGTTTATGTGGTTTTTCTCCGTCTATTCCTTTCTTTTCCTGTATTTAAGGTGAGCTTCCCCCCGGCTGGACTGGCCCTGAACTGGCCCAGGCCAGACTCCATTGGACACCCCTTGGGGCTTGGCCTCTTCTGGGGGTGGGAGGAGCTGCAGACAGGACAGCAGGCTCCCAGGGAGCCTGTGGATGGGGCCGGGAGCGGTGTGGGGGGCCTGGGCTCCGGCTGTGGGCCGAGGCCATCTGACAGGCCCGTCTCCCCAGAATGCACCAGACGAACAACGCCAGGTTCCTGGACTTGCTGTGGAGGCACGTGCTCTCCCTGGGTCTCCTCACTGCAGCCCTTCTCGTCTCCTACAGCAGGTATGGAGCAGGGGCGCCCCCACCCCGTACCCTGCCCTCTGGCTCTTGCTGGCTTCCTGGTCCCCACTGGACCTGTCTGTGGACCTGAGTCCCAGAGCCTGTAGGGCAGGGCGGGGAAAGAGTTCCTAGGCCTCTCATTTTACGGGGTCAGGGCCCCACTGCCCCTTGTAGTCTAGTCCTTGCTCTGTCCTCCTGGCTGAGCCCAGGGTTCGGGCCACCTCCACAGATCAGCCACCTGTTCCCAGCATCCTGGGGGAGCCCCTTGCAGACAAACTCGGAGTTCAAGGGCTGGAGAGAAGGGAGTCGACTCTCAGCTGAGCCATCTCCTCACTTCAGGTTGGGAGGGCAGCTGTCAGGGTCCCCTCCCCTGCCTCCTTCTGGAGTCCCTCTGAGGCTCTGTGTTCACAGAGGTCCACCCCGGTCTGTGTGTGTCTCCCCGTGTGTGCTCACAGTCCCTGGGAGGCTAGGACTTGGGCATGGGACATTGTGCAGGCCTGTTCATGAACTTCCCTTTGTCCTTGGCCCAGGGTCTACCTGCTATATCACACCTGGAGCCAGGTGCTCTATGGGGGCATCGCTGGAAGCCTCATGGCCATCGCTTGGTTCGCCTTCACCCAGGAGGTCCTCACCCCTCTGTTCCCCAGGATAGCATCCTGGTAACTGCTTTCGGCCCCTATTGCTGCCCCTCCCCCCTTCCCAGGCATCATGGTCCCTGTCCCCCCCTTGCGGAAGAGACCGTCAGTGGGAGGATCCAGGAACTCCTACCCCCGCCTCGGTCTCCCTGGGAGAGCCCTAGTGTCCGGGCCTCTGGTGGGCATGAAGCTCGAGTGACTTCTGTATTGCCCAGGGGTCTCCTCAGGCTCAGAGGTCAGGGTGGTACTACTCTCTGTCCTCGCCGAGGCTTGCAGGGACTTAGAGAGTGGCTTAAGTCCTGCTGAGCTGTGTGTATACCGAGAGGGAGTGCCCCTGCCTCAGTGACACAGGTGACACATCAGGGTCTCTCAGTGGCTCTGGGGTCACTGGCCAGGCAGGACTCTCTGAGCAGCTGGGCAAGGTGGGTGGCTGGCCCCAGGCACCGACGGGGGACTCTGGCTTGATGACAGTCCTGATGTGGTTTTGGGGTTCTGGGTGTCTGTCTCTGCAGGCCCATCTCTGAGTTCTTCCTAATCCGAGACACGAGCCTCATTCCCAACGTACTCTGGTTTGAGTACACGGTAACCCGGGCTGAAGCCAGGTGAGTTAGGGGTTCAGCAATCACTGGGTCCTGGCTCAGCAGGCATGGCCCCAAGGAAGCCACTGCTCCCCTTTTTGGAGGGCTCCCCAAGGGCCAGGCCCTTGCCTAAGCACTTTTCTCGCGCTGCCTCACTGAGTCCTCCCCTGGGCTCTGTTTGCCGACGAGAAAGCTGCGGCTCATAGACGAGCCGAGGAGCCCCCTGATGGATGACTTAGGGACCGTGCGTGGGGGAGCTGGGTGGGGAACCCAGGGTGGCTGGCCCAGAGCTCTGCTTTTAACCCGTGGTCCAGAACCAGGGAGCCGGGCAGCTGGGATTCTCGGGGCACCTTTGTGTGGACACCCCTTAGACTGGTTAGTCCAGACACTTCCCTGTAGATGGGTCAACCCAGGTGCAGCTGTACAGCCAGTTGGTGCAAAGCTGGGCTTTGGAGCCTCCTGATGGAGCTCTCCCTCCCCACTCATCCCAAGTCCCGGGTGGAGTGCCAGCTAGAGTGGGGAAGGCCTGGCTCCTCCTGGGGCTCAGAGGGGAGCCGAGGGCGGTCAGGCTCCAGAGCAAGCCTGGGACGTTTCCCTAGGAGCTGGTGAGGGGAATCACGGAGCAGGACAGGGCAGGGCAACCCAGCAGCCTGGGACCGTGTCTAGTGCATCATGGTCCAAATTGTCCTAAAGAGCTTAAGGTGTAAAGCCTTGGATCCATGAGGAAAGGGGATTTGAGGTGGTTAGGGCAGGCAATCCCATTATTGGGGGAGAAGCCCCCACTGGAGCCAGGCTCCCCGAGTGGTCCTGCCCCAGAGGCTCTACCCCACCCTGCCTGACCCTGCTGGCCACGCCTGCCTTCACTTACCAAAATTTCGATGTGCACATGCTCAGGGCCAGGTTGTGTGCTGAGAGCAGGCAGGGAGCAGGGCAGCCCCAGCGGCCAGGGAATAAGTGTCTGCCTGTGCGATGAGAGCCCCGGGCTTGGGAGCTCTGGGCAGGGACCCAACTTGGGGGCGGGGTGGGCAGGCCTGCTGCCCCAGGGAGATGGACCCCAATGTAGAGAAAGCCATGCCTGCCAAAGTTGGGGTTTGGCAGGAAATGCTCTCAGAATAGGGAAGAGAGCTTCCGAAGCCAGAGGACGTTTGGTGAGTCCACCCAGCCGGGGCCAGGCCCAGGGCTGGAGCCCAGGGAGCAAGGGGGTGGGGTGTGAGGCCAGGCTAGCATCACAGCATGCAGGAGTGGTGGGTGCAGTTAGGGTCCTGAAGTGTAACTGGGACTCTATAGACGGCCCCAATCTTCTTTCTGAGCCTCAGCCAGGCTCTCTAGAAAATGGGGGATTGCCCCTGCTTCCCTCCGGTTCCTGGGCCCATCATGGATATAGCCACGCCCCCAAACCAGGTACTCCGAACTCCTCTAGAACCTCCATCAGTAGTTCTGCCGTTGCTTGCATACCTCTCGGGTAGAGAACGCACTGCCTTGCAGCCTGCTTTGTTGGTTATAATGGCCCTGCTTGTGCTGGCTCGTCTGTGAAGGGGAACTCCCTGTAAATAGTTAAAATCTAGCCAGGGCCCTCAGCCTCTTTTCTCTCGGCCTGCCCTCGCCCCTGCCCCAATCTCCTGGCTCTGTTCCTGGACTCCAGGCCAAGACGTCTGTGATACAGGCGAGCCAGAGAGATTGGCTGTCTTTAGGTGCTGGGTCCTAGGGCAGGGACCCTGACTGGCCTGGCCGAGCCAGCCGCTGCGGCTCCTGGGGGTGGGCCTTCACTTATTTTGCTGGGACCGTGGGTAGGGAGGGGACAGCTAAGGGGGCACTGAATGCCAGGCACCCCCTCCTCTGACCCCAGGCGTCCTCACTTTAGATTCCCACCCCCACTTTGCAGGAACAGACAACGCAAGCTGGGCACGAAACTGCAGTGACTGGTGAGTGAGGCTGTGTCCAGCCTCCAGGTCTGGCCTGCGTGATGCCTTGCAGGATGGACAGAATGACAGAGGGACGAAGCAGAGACCTCTACAGACCCAAGTCACCAAGTGGAGCCTTTTCTTTTCTTATTTTTATTTTAATGAACAAGGTGGCCCGAAGGGCTGAGTTAGCCCCTCAGCCAGGACTCTGGAGGGCCTGCTGCTGGGGGCCACGTGGCCAGAGACCTTGGCGTGCTGCTGCCAGCCCCCGGCCGGGCAGAAGGTGCCCTTGGTGTGGGCGCTGGGTGTGGGGTAGAGAAGGGCTCACACCTGCGCTCATGGGGCCGGGGAGTCCAGGTGGCGTGAAAAATACACACTATTTATTTTTGGTTTTGTTAATGGCAGACAGGATTTCGGAGACAGGGCCGGAAGAGCCTGCTTTGCTGTGGCTGCCCCAAGTACCGAGGGGCCCGGGCCCTCTGCCTCTCCCTGGGCCTGAAAGGTGGCCTGGGGTCCCAGGACAGGGGAGTGCGCCGTGCCCTCCCCGCTGCCATTGCCATTCCGGAGCCTCATTCAGTGTTTCCTAGTCTGAGGGCCAGGGCCCAGGGAGAGCGGCCTCTGGCGGCTGCTGTCGCTGCGTCCTGCCCCGAACCGACCCTGCACCACAAGGGCTTTCTCGGGTCCCTTTCTGACAAAGGAGCCTGCACGCGTGGGTGAGCGAGCCCAGGCTGTTTACAGCTCTTTCTGGTCCTGCCGTCTGGGAGCAGTTAGCTTTCATCTCCACAAGGACAAAATGCAAAGGAACCAGGAGCCAGGGGAGGGGGATGGGCGGAGGGTGCCTGACATCCCCAGCCTGCCCTTCCCCCTTTGCTCTGAACATTCCTCGTCCTTCCCGACCGCCTCCAAGCGGCTGGAAACTTGCCCGTGTTTGGGGTGGGGTGCACAGGCCCCGCTGTCCAGCCTAGGGTGGTGGTCCCTCCTCCAGGGACTTGATCTCTCAGTCTCTCTGAAATGGAGTTGTGGGGTGGACCTGCTTCCAGGCTCTTGGAAGTTTCTAGAACTGACCGAGGCTGCTCGGGACCTGTGTTCGAACCCTGCCCCTCCCTTTCTTTGTGGAGGTTCCTAACCTGCTGCTGAAGCACAATGTCTGGGTGCTTTCTTTTTTCATTTGTCAAAGACAGCGTCCAAAAGCCATTCCAGGTGCCAGGACCAGGGGCCTGTTTCTGGGGAAGGTTGGTCAGTCCCCACATTTCCCCCCTCCTCTTTCCTTCTTATTTTGTACGTTTTGCCTGAGACAAGCCAAGTGTGAGATGGTTTAAGAAAAATCAATGAAATTGTTTACTATTGTTTTAAAATAAAATCTTGAACTCTGGCCGCTTGAGCACACGTTGACCTGAGCTCACGAGAAGAGGCTGGAGGCGTGAGGCCCTGAGAAGCGAGGATGCAGTTAGAACCATAGCATCGTGAGTGTCTCCGAGACATCTGGTCCCTCCCACCCCCACAGCCACAGTTTGAGTGGCCCTGTGACATCTCCCACCAGAATCAGAGGAGCCCTCACCACCACATAGAGTTAGGAAGCGTCCCCCTTTCCTGTCCCAGTCCGCCTCCCTGTGTGGTCCTGGCTGGCTCTGGACTTGCTTGTAGTGAGCCTAGTTCCTCCTCCATGCGACAGCCCTGGAGGGCCGGGGGCAGCCAGTGTGCTCTCCCCAGGCCTCTGCCAGGACCTCCAGTCCTTGTGGAATTCGGTCTGGCTTGAGCATGTGCATGGTCCGTCTTGCTTTGGAAGACATAACCGCAGACTGAGCTGGGATGTTGGAGGCCTTGTAGGAGTGAGATGGACCTAAGTCGAACCCTGGCCAAGGTGGGGAGTCTGATCCTTCCTTGATTCACTGCGCTGAGATGCAGACTGGCTACACTCTAGGGTGAGGGGCTCGGAAATAATTCTGCACTCACATGAGCTCGAAGGCTGTGGGTCAGGGCTCCCAGTGGCCCCCAGAACCTTGACATTCAGGAAAGGCAGCCTCACCCAAGATGTGAGGCAGAGGCAAACGATTCTCGGGAGGAAGGAACCTACCTCCTAGACTTCAGTCATTCGTGCGCGAGTGGTTCTTACAGTGCAGTGAACAGAACGTGCACAAAGACGGCCCGGAAGGGAGTGACTCCGAGACCGAGCCAGCAGGAAGCGGGTCATGGAGACAAAGCCGCACACCCCTCGGACGCTGCAGCGATCGGGCACGGACCGCAAGTTTTGTGTTTTACGGAAATAAGAGACAAACTTGAAGGTGTCAGCAGGGAAGGGGAAACCATAAGGCGACCCGTGGAAGGTTTTTAAATGAATCAAAATGGAAAAATCCGACAGCTGAAAAACAAGAGCTCAACAGGCATGTTCCGCAGGAGCTAGGACACAGCGGAGGAGAAAAGGCCAGACGACAGGGCGGAGGAGCCCCAGGGTGCGTGTGGGGAGAGAAGGGCCGAGCCCGGGGTGTCCCGAGTCCCAGCTCAACTCTGCTTTCGCCCCAGATGACACACCTGCCCCCGCTTGCCATCCCCACCACCAACTTCTGTTGCTGTTGCGGAGTCTGCTGACTGCGGCCCAGGCGTCTGAAATGTCTGCTTTGCTCTGCCCCCCTGACCGCTCCGGGCCCAGGCCCCAGTTCCCTGCCTGGAGGCAGCAGAGCCTCCCCACTGTCACCCCCTTCAGCCTCTCGGCCTCTTCCTGAATGCCCTCCTCAGGGACTCCAGTCCAGCGCAAGTCTTTAACGTGGCCCCTGCGTGGCTCCCTCCGTCTGGCCCTCACCCCCTTGGCAGGCCCCACACCAGGCCCGCCTCGTTTCCGGCCACGGCACTTGCCCCATGAAGAGAGCCAAAGTCAAGTTCATGCTAACCTGGACAAACATTTAGGTACTTTGTGGCCCTGAATGTTTGTCAAATGGGTATCAAACTCGGGTTCACCCGGGGCCACAGCGGCCTCGTGGTTGCCTTCAAAGGGCTGAATGTAATTTCAGGACTGAATAAATGTAACTACTTAACTAGGGACAAGGAACTCGGCACTGCCGCTGGGTGGAGACACGGTGGCGGCCGGCTAAACCCAGGCAGAGGGCGGGCCTTGTGTTCGCCACGTAGCGGCTCGCTCATTCACTCACTACCTGTTCACGTTTCCAATGACTGCTGCACAAAGCACACTCATCTAGAGCAGTTCTTTCTCTCTCATCTTTTAAAAATCAAGTTCCTCTTTGCCATCGGGGTCCGGTCGCCCCTGAAGGCCACCTGAGTCAGTTCTCTGAATTCTGGGTCCACTGGCTAAGCGGGCTGAGGTCCAGCAGCATTTCCTGGATTTCATGTGCGATGCTGATGCTGGAAATCACCCCCCAAGCCACGACATTCGGTAGTGGGTCTAGAAATCCCGTAGGTGCGTCACCCCCAGCACCTGCCGCTCATGCACGCGCAGGGACCTTTAAAGCACCTGCTCTCTGACTTCCAAGTGTGAGAGCACAGGTCATACCCCCTCAGGAGTAATTACTAAGTCTGTTCCTTTGCCTTTTCCCTCCCCACCAGTGCCCCTGGGACCTGTAAGCATTCCACTTGACACTGCCTGGGGTTCTTTGAAGTATGCAGTGTGCCTTCCCCGAGGTGCTGTGTGGTTCTGAAGGGGAATCGGGGGGGGACGGGGAACCCTGCCTCACGGTCCTTGGGACTGGAGTTTTGGGAGTCCCGGGTGACCGAGCATCTGTGCAGCGTCCATGGCCTGCTTGCCGCCCCCTCCCCGGCGCCCCCACCCCAGTGCTGCTCACACAGCACTCACCTGCTGTGGGCCTCCACTTCCCGGGGCCCCCAGTAGCCCCCAGGGGAGCAGCATCGCACCCATGGTTGTACAGGTGACGTTAGGCTGTGTATTGTGTTCTTCCCGGGTCCTCCCACACCCGGCCCAGGAAAGGGGCATTCATGTGCCAGCACTGCCCCCTCGCCCCCCGTGTTACCCCACCCTGCCAGCCTGGGGGCCTGAGGCACAGCCAGGCCTAGAGCAACCCCCACTCGCCCCATTGTCTGGGCTCCACTTCTTGCTCCCTGAGACATTGAGCAAGGGGCACACCCTCTCTCACCCTCGTTGGAGAATGAGGATGCTGAGTCCCCCCGCCCCCCCGCCCCGCCTTGCGGCTCTGGGGAGATTTGGTAGGGCCCAGCAGGCTCCGGTCCCCAACAGAGGTTAGTTCCACTCGACCCATGCCCGAGTCCAGCCAGCAGCTTCCTGTTGCAGCCCTGCTCTCCCTCCTCGCCAGCTCATAGGCTGGGCTCCCGGCCATTTCCACTCACCGCCGCCCCTTCTCACCCCTGCCCTGGGTCGTTGCAGGGGGGCGGGCGTGGGGCTGGGGTCTTGGCTGCAGGGGCTCCCTGTCCCCTGACCTGAAGTGTGGCCTCTGGGAACCTCTGCTTTGCTCTTTAGGGGCCTGGTGACCCTAACCTCTCCGGGCCTCAGTTTCCTCATCTGCACGAGGGAGAAAAGCCACAGGCCCTGCCCTCCCCTGGCTTTCATGGGTCGGCCAGGCCACGAAGCACCTCTCACAGGCTCGGCGAACTCTCCCACCTGCACCCCCAGCCTCCGCTCCGGGTTGTCACATGTCTTAAGGTCAGAGTGTCCCTCAGAGGGAGAAACTCTTCTCTACACATACAGCTCATGTGACTGGTGAGCACCTTGCTTCTGCCAGGTGCCTAGGGTTGGGGACAGGTAGGTTCAGGGTTCTGGTCAGGTGGCCATGTGATCCGGGGCACCGCTCCTGTTGGGATCCGCGGGGAGGCTGCAGGATGAGGCCTTGGGCCCTGGTGCTAGCCCCACGGTCCACCAGACCTGGGCCCACAGGGCCCCAAGCCCCCTGGGGGAGTTGTTGCCACCCTCAGCCCAAGATACTGGAGAGGCCCAAGCCACCCGTAGGTGGGAGCTGTCTCGGACTGGCCAGTGGCTCCCTGGCCTACGCCTGAGGGCCTCTCCTCTTATGCCCTGGCCGCTGGGACACCAACTCCCAGACGCAGGAAAAGCTGGGAGGCCAGGTGTCCACCCCCACCTGCCTGCCTCCTGAGCTGGAACATTTCTGTACCAACAAATTTCCCCTTTATTAGTACCTTGGCATGTTACTATGATACAACCAGGAACGTGGTTCAGGAATCCAACCAAGCGGAAGCGAACGAGGCAGGGTTCTTGAGCCACATTCTTCAAAAGAGCACAGCAGTCCTGTGGGAGATGGCCTTGCAGCGCAGGGTGGCTGATGGGTGGCCCAGGCTTCCCCGTCCCCAGGGCACGTCGCGCCCTGGCCTCTCAGCCTTGGGGTGGCCTGGAGTTCCCCGACTCCGGGCAGTCCTGTCTTTAGGACTTTGAGGGTCAGGGTACAGATCTGACCAGGCTGCGCAGATGGTGGGGACCGGCCAGAGGTGCACCGATGAGAGAAGGGCTCCCCATCCCCCACCTGGTGGGGGCTGGGCTGGGCTTGGCTGGTTCCTTTCCCCAGAGGAAGGCTTCTGTGGGGGACGCGTGGGGCGCCTGGGCCTGCGTCCTGCTCAGCCTCTGAACACAGCCCAGGACGCGGCCCCAGCAGGCGCTGGGGATGGCCCATGCAAGGCACTTGGCTCGGGCCTGCGGGCCCCACCGAGCGTGTGGTGCTGGCCCTGGCTCAGTCAGATCTGCAGGGCCCAGGGGGACGGGGGACGAAGAGTGGAGCCCTGGTGGGCGGCCCACCCGAAGGTGGCTTGGCTGTGGCACCGGCAGGCCCGAGCATGGGAGGCTCAGAGCTTGGCCCGGGGGTGGCCCTGCAGCAGAGTGCGCATGTCCAGGAGTGCCTTCTCCAGGTAGTGCGCCATGCGGGCGGCGTTGGTGTCAGCACAGCTGTTGTAGGCTGACACAGAGAAGTTGATGTGGGACTCCAAGGGGTTATAGCAAACACCATAGCCGTCTGGGACCACAGGCCCAAAGAACATGGTGCAGTCTGTCTTGGTGGGGACCTGGAGAGGCACAGGACTGAGGTTCTCTCCCTTACCCCGTTGGGTCCCCTCCAGCCCCTCGGTGGCACCAGCCCGCCTTCCCACATCTCTGCTCTGCTGTGCTCTGCCTGAGAGGCCCTCCCCTCTTCTCCATCAGACAGGTGACTCCCTCCGGTCCCTTAGGGCACAGTTCTGGTGTCACCTTCCCATGGAGCCCCATTGATGTTCCTGAGGGCTTTAACTGCTCCCTCCTCGGGACTCTGATGACCCCCCAGCACTTCTGGGGGGCCATTACTAGCTCAGTCCCTGTGCGTTCGGCCTGCACTGTGAGACCCTGGAGCAGGGACGCTGCTGTCCCTGCTGTGTCCCAGTACCTAGCACAGGCTGGCATGGATCAGGTGCTCCTTCACGTCTGACCGGGAATACATGAGGCTGATCCTCCCCTGGGGGACCCTGATTCCCCTGGGCTATAGGGAAGCCCCCTGACCTGTTTCCTCTGCCAGAACTCAGCCGCTTTGGCAGCGGCCTGTGGTGGCCTGTGTGGGCTACACCGCCGCCGAGGTCTGACTGCGTTCTAGACCTTGGCTCTCGCCGGCACAGCCTCTGTCCCTCTCTAGCTCCAGAGGTTCTGCTCTATCCTACGCCGGGGCACCAGGGACAGGACAGGGGCCCAGAGGGCAGGGGCCCCAGCTGGCTCCAGGGCGGCGGCCCACCTGGCTGGTGGAGAGGTTGAAGTGCATGGCGATGGCGTAGGAGGTGTCCATGAAGATGTCGGGCATGCTCACCAGGTCCTCGATGGCCTGCAGCTTCAGGCCCAGCAGGTGCCGGTCGAAGGCCTCCCCGCGGATGGCCTGCAGGAGAGAGCGCGGTCAGGAGCAGGGGCGGCAGGACCACGGGGCGCTACCGCCACCCTCCTCAGAAGCGTGTGGCAGCGGCGCACCGGCCCTCAGACCAATGAGACCAGAGCAGCCGGGCAGGAGAGCCCTCACTTCACAGACAAGGAAGCTGAGGCCTAGGGCCTGCCTGGGGAGGCAGGGCAGGGTAGGATTTAAGAGCACAGGCCCGGCGCCGGGTAGCCTAGCCCCATCCTGGCCGTGGGACCTTGGCAGGTCACTTACCTCTTGGAACCTCAGTGTCTTCATTTGTAAAATGGTGACAATCACAGAACTCCCCTGGTAGGAGATCTAAACGATTATCTGCGTGTAACACGGGCAGAGCACGGCTCACAGGCGCTCAGAGCCAGAGCCAGAGCCAGGATGGGGACACAGACCTCCGCGCCGCTGACCGTCACCTGAGCTGTCTTTCAGATGGCAGGAACCCAGCTGCCTGCCCACTGTGCATCCTCGGTGCTCCAGGGGCTGCAGGGCACCAGGGAGAGCCTGACACAGGACCAGAGGCTCACCCAAGACCTGGGGCCTCGGCCGTCACTGGGCTCGGCCTCAGTTTCTCCAACTTTAACATGGGGGTGTTTAGCCTTGCTCCAGGTACTCCAAGGCTCAGGGGAGGGGTTGTTCAGGCTAAGGGTGAGCAGCCATTTGCTGTGGGGATGGGCAGGCAGATGGACAGAGATGTCAAGGGCCAAGCAAGCAGGGACAGAAAGGCCTCGCTCACCCGGTCAGTGTAGGCTCGATGGGACTGCACAGCATTCCGCAGCAGCTCTACCTTCTGGTGCTCCTGTGGATGGGGGTGAGGGGAAGAGGGAGCTGAAGCGCTGTCTCTCCCGTTCCTGCCATCTGTCTCAGTACCTACTCCCCACCCAGCACTACATTCTGAGAGGAAGAAGTGGAACTACTATCACTCTAGGGCAGATGCTCACTGGTACTGAGTGAATGCACGAATGAATAGTTTCCTTTTCTCTTGGCCTGCCAGGAAGCTCAGCATGAAATTCCTGGCTCCATCTTTTATATTCCTTTGCCCACCACAGGACTGGAATACAGCGGGCGCTCCATCAGTGTGCGCTGATGAACAGGAAGGGCAATGGCTCAAGCCCAGCTCACCCGCCCTCACCCTGAACCCTCACCGTCACGTTGGCGTCATCCATGGCTTTCACGAAGGCCAGCGAGTCCATGGAGGCCGAGCGGATGGTGTCAGTGCGGCCCAGGTGAAACATGCGCAGGGAGGCACTTTCGTATGTGGCACAGGCCTGCCCGTATATCCTGCGGGGACGTGGGGCTGAGCACAGTCCCGGCAGGCCATCCCCACCTCTGCCCCCAGGTCTCACCCCCGCTCCAGGACCGGGCAGGGCAGGGCACACCTGTAGTAGGCCAGCTGTAGCGCCATCTGGATGAAGGCGTCAGGGCTCAGCTTCTCTGACTTGGGGAAGTCCTTCCCGAAGTGGTGGAATACCGTCACAATTATGTCCAGGTCCTGGATCATGCTGGGGGGCGGGGAGGAGGCGGGTGAGGAGCAGGTGCTCCTCGGGCCTGCCAGCTCCAGGGAGGGAGTCTCAGAACCAGCTGGGTACAAGGACAGACCTGGCACAAAAGCTGGCTGGACTCAAGGGGCCAGGCCCCCCACCCAGCGTCTGGCACTCACATGCTCAGATTCTGCTTGGCCTTCTCGATGTTGCTTTTGATTTCCGGGGTGATGTTGAACCGCAGCTTCTTGGGCATGGGCAGGGGCACCATGGGAGACCGCACGAGCTCGGCCTTCTTCCTACACAGATATGCGGGCTCAGGCTCACACCAGTGCGGGGGGAGCCTGGGTCCGTTCCTGGGATGAAGGCAGGGAAGACGGGTCCCTGAAGCTGGAGGAGTCAAGCCCAGGGAGACTCTTGGGTTTATTCTTCTGAAACTACCTCCGGCTTTCAAAAAGCCAAAGCCCCTGAAGTGGGGACGGGACTTGTCCAAGGTCATGCAGCTGGGAAGCGGGGGAGCCAGAATTCAAACCCTGGTTTGTCTGGCTCTGAAACCCATACCCCTTCAGGCCCAGGCAAAGGGAAAATGCCATTCCCCCACGGGCTAGGCTGTCACCTGTCTCCAAGAACAGGGGAAGTGGGCGGAGGGTGGGGGCCGCACTCACGTGTGCTCCATGATATGCTCCACGAGGGAGATCATGGGGGGGCCCTCAGCAGCTGCGTGCTCGTAAACGAGTCCGCAGGAGCCATCTTCTGCCACGATGAACTGCGGAGGGGCATGGGGACTGTCAGCCTGCACTCCCTGGGGCCACTCTTCAGTGGCTCCCACAGGAAGGGCCCCTCTGAGGTCCCCTCAGGGCTTAGCCCCTTTATGACTGTTGACAAGAGCCGGCACTCACCGGGGCCACACCAAGCACGCCCCATGCTTGCAATACCTCACGGCGTCCCTGCCGCTCTCCTACCGGGCGGTCCCCCTGCAACCCCTACTTTCCCAGCCCCAGGCTCCCTCTGATGTGCTGAAGGGCTACTTTGGGGGTGACCGCAGTTTCTGGGCCCCAGGAACGACAGGCTGACTGCCTGGTAATTACAGCCGCGTCCGCCTGCTGGCTTCCATCTGCTTTACGAGCTGGGGTGCCAGAGGTGATGCGGGCAAGGGACAGGAAGTCCTGAGGCTGCAGGGGGCCAAGCGTGGGTGTGTGTTGGGGCGGGGCCCGGGCCCGCCCAGCCCTCACCTGCAGCGTCTTGTCGAACCAGCGGTTGCCGCTGTTGAGCTTGCTGCCACCCCCGTGCAGCATCTGCCCCGCCACCTGGCTGCGGTACTTGTCTTCCGAGACCCGCGGCATGACTCTGTCCAGGCACAGGGTGAAAATGCTCGTCTGGATGGAGCGCACAGAATCCCGGTTCACCTTGTCTGCGGGTGGCATGGTGGGGAGGGGCCCAAAATGGGGTGTTAGGCCTGCAGCGGCCTGGGAGGCCTCCAGAACATTCGCTGAGTGCTGGGATGAGCTTCAGGGCTTTACACTCAACAGGGCCCTGCAGCCCCACAGCGCCCTGTGAGGCACCCCCAGCGCCTGGCCTGCTTGGCCCACTTGAGAAATGAGGATGCGGAAGCCCAGGGTCTCACAGAGAGCCAGGGTGGCAGCCAGGGGCCCCACACAGGGGTCCGGCTTGGGGACAGTGCCCCGGCTGACAGGGACTGTGGTGGGCTCCGTGGCCAGAAGACTCCAACTCTCCCCCCACTTGCCACTTTACAGAGGGAAACAGATTCCACCCGACTGAGTTTTTGGGACTCAGGCCACACCTGCTCCAAATCGGAGGGCTCAGAGGGAACCCAGGGCCCAGTGTGGGCCTCGCCTCCCCTCCCCATCCTCTGGTGGCACCTTTCACGAGGGTGTTGTATGCCTTGGCCCAGGAATTGCGGTGGTTGGAGGTGAGGATGCCTACGGGCTCTTTGTTGGTTTGCAGCGACGAGTTCCAGATCTTCTCCAGCTGCACGAAGAGCTGGTCCGAGGTGAGGGGGGTCCCATCGCTATGGTACACGTCCAACTCGAAGAACTGCCCGGGGGCAGGCAGGTGGTGGTGAGGGCCTCAGGCCAGCCGCACTCTCGTCCCACCCCAACCTCTTCCTGGCCCTGGCAGCCCAGATGTCACAGCGAGGTGACACGGTCAGGCCAGGGGTGAGAGACGGGGGAGGGTGTCCCCGCATTGCTCTCCCCAGGCTCGGCAGGCCCATGGCCCCGCTCGGCCTTCCTGAGGCCGGGGCCGAGCCAGTCACCCGGCAGCAGCCAGGGCACACGGGTTCCTGGGGATACACGGGCGCGTGTATCAGGGATGCGAACTTCTGGCCGTGCCCGTCCGTCCCCGCTGAGTGCGGGGCCCCACCTGGTAGTTGTGCACCACGGTGATGTGCATGGGCGGCTTCTTGGTCTTGCTGAAGTTGATGACCGAGTCCTGCTTGGGGCCCGGCACACGGCAGGAGGACAGGATCTGATAGTACTGGTTCATGCACAGCGGCTTCCCCGCCAGGTACTCCACGGGCAGGGTCTCACTGTGGGGCGGGGGACAGTGAGGGGCTGCTGGGCGGGTGTGAGCGGGGAAGGGAAGAGGGAGCTGCTGGGCACGGCTGGGGGCTGGGCCAGGCTGAGTCAGGTCTCACACAAACAGTGTCTGTCACCCCTCCTGTCCCTGCTTCCCCTTAGCCTGAGCAGGGGGCCTGGCAGAGCGGGGCAAGGGCCAGGAGGTCTGCCCTGAGTCACCCTGGACACTCCCTTCCCCTCTCTGGGCTTTGGTTTGCAGGGGGGAGACGAAGTGGCCAGTCACCCTACCGGGGCCTCTTTGGCTGGGACGCCAACTCCAGGGCCTCTCAGGATAGAGTCAGCAGGAGGAAGTCCCGGCAGCTGGAGCAGAGGCTGTAGGCGTCCCAGTCCCCAGGCTCTACCTCCCCAACCCCAACAGAGGCTGGGCCAGCAGGAAGTAAAAGCACCCAAGCCATGGGCCAGCCCAGCACCCAGGGCTTGGGGTTGGGCTGGGCCAGGCTGGAGAGGCTCAGTTAATTAGACAGGCAGGGTAGAGGCAGCCAAGGGCTCACTTGTCAACCATGGCCTTGAAATCCAACACGCCCTCGATGACTTTGGCAGCAAACCTGGAGGGACCAATGAGAGATCAGAAGCTGTGTGGACACCCTGAGGAAGGGTGCTGGGCCAGGGACACGTGCGGGGTGAGGGGGTGACCCGTTGCTTCACTCCTCACACACACTGCTGGCAGCCCGCCCTCCTGGGCCTGCTTTCTCAAAACCCCCGGAGGGAGATGCGGAGGGCTCAGGGAGAAGCCTGGCATGAGTTCGGTGCGACGACACGGCAGCATGGCCGTGCGGGCTTATGGCCAGTGCAGCTGGTCCCACCCGCAGAGGGCCCGCACCCCTGCACCGCGATCCAGAGTCTGGAAGGACGGCGCTCTTCTCTCAGGCATCAGCCACAGAGGGACCCAGGACCCCAGGGGAGGGGCTTTTGAATGGGAGGGCAGTGGCTTGAAGTGTCCCCTGCACTAGGTCCCTACCCATTTCCGGGCCTCTGTCTCCCCCAAGCCATCTTTCAACCTGGCCTTCCTTCCTGGACTGCCTGGATGGCTGACCAACCATGTCCGACAGCCGGGCTGTCCCTGGGCCCCAACATGGGGACCACCAGCCGGAGTTCCTGGGCCTGAACCCCCAAGACCTTCCCAGGGCGCCCTGGTGCCTTTAAGAGCAGCAGGTGGTGACCGTGGGCGGCCGGTGCTTGGGCAGGAGATCCTTGTCTCTAGTATTTTTATCCCTGGTAAGACTGGAACAGAGGCCAGGGCAAGTGACATGGCCGAAAGTGGAAAAGGGGACTGTGTATAAAGGTCACCCCAGGGGCTGGAGAAGAAAGGGAAGGATGGGTGAAGTGCTAGAACTGGCGTGGGGGCGGGCCTGGGTCTGGGTGGAGGGAGGGCCCAGGCCAGTGTGCTGCTAAACAGGTATGACGCTCTGGAGCCGGAAAGACATGCTCCCTGCCCCAGCTCAGCCAATACTGGAAGGTGGTCTTGGGGAGGCCACCTCACTGCTCTGAGCCTCAGTTTCCCCATCTGTAAAATAGGGATGATGCTTCCTACTTCATATTTGGGAGGATGAAAGATAATGAGCAGGGCTGGGCCCCTCCAACTGGAGGAAGTGGACCCCAGGGCCCTGCCCAGCCTCAGCCACTCACCGGAGCTGTCCCTGCAGATCCACGAAGTCCTGCCTGGGCAGCATGAGGCCAGGGCTGGAGTGGATGACCAGGGGCTGGCGGTACTGCAGGTAGGCCGTCTTGAGCCACCATTCGGACATCTGGGGAAAGGGCCAGAGCCTGTCAGGGGGTGGGGGGATCTGGTGGCCCCTCCCCACAGGGCCAGGGGACCCTCTGCCCCCTCTTCGGAGCACAGATTCTGAAAGCAAATGCTCAGACCCAGGACCCCCGCCCCCTTAAACCCACCTGCAGCGCCCCATCATCTTCCCATAGCCGGAGCCAATCAGCAAGGGGGATCAGACACCACTTGCCAGGACTGGCAGGAAACCCGGGGCGTGGGGCGAGAACGGGCGGGAACGGGAATCATGTTTCGCTGCCTTACAGAGTTTGGTCAGTGCTTTGTACTGCTTTTAGGAATAAAAAGGTCTGCCTGATAGAGAGGAAAAGTAGAGGAAGATATAGAAAAAGAAAGTCCGATGAAGGAGTTTTTGCTCATCCCAGCTGCGCCTTCTCCAGGAAGGCAGGAGCCCAGGGCTCCGTGCAGAACTGGGGGCCCTGGTCCCCCGTGGCCTGTTCTGCTGGTGTCAGGCTGTCAGACTGGGGAGTGGGCACTCACTGGGACTTCAAGGTCCGCGTGATCTAGGGGAAGCTCGCTGAGGGTAAGCTGTCGTGCTGGTGACAAGATGTGGGCTAGACCCAGCAGGGGGGTGTTGTCTCTCTGGGGACCGACCATGGACACGTTAGAGGCTCCTGGGTGACTGTCACCCTTGAGCCTTGCGTGCTTAGCTGCAACACTGCCTGCCCTGCACCCCTTCCAAGCACAGGCCCCGGTACGCCTCTTTCTGGCAGGTGCTTTACTCCCCAGAGACCCAGGCCCCCGCTGTGCTTCCTCATTGCCCTCAAAGAGGGGCGGGATGAGCCTCTGTTCACCACACGGACTCCCCTGGGCCGCTGCCGGCCTGGGGCACACACGGGCCGTTAGCCTTGCGCCCTTGGCAAGGGGCGGTGGTGTGCCCACGTCACACAGCACGCCCGTGGGTGCCTCGCTGTCTGCTGACCTGCAGCCTGTGTGAAGGAGCTGCAGGCTAAACAAAGTCAGAAAACTGCCAAACCCCAGACTCTTCCCGCTCCTGAGTCCGGAGTCCAAGGCCCTGAGCCGCCCGGGCTCAGCGCGGCCAGCCACCGCCCGCCCTGTAAGACGCCGATGACTCCGGCCTCCTGTGTGCCTGCCCCACCCTTCCAGGTGCGCCGCCCAGAGCACCTCCTGCCTCCTGGGGTCAGACCTAGCTTTGGTTCTCGCTTACAAACCTGCCCCTCCCTTGGCCATCCCCTTCTCTGTAAGTCCCCCTCACAGTGGCTTTAGGTCAGGACTGCTCCCCTCTCAGCATCCCCATCAGCAAGTACCAGCGGCACCAAAACGTCTTCTGGACTGAACGGCGTCCCTGCTCCCTGCCAGCGTCTCCCTCGGGGTGAAAGTATCGGCTTTCCCACCCGCCTCCTGCTCCCACTCTTGCGTCCCCCGCAGCAGCCAGAGAGGTCACTGGGAACTTTACGTTGAGGTATGAAACACACACAGAAAAGTACACGGAGCATCCATGTGGATACCTTGTCGCTAGGTGAACGCACCTGCGTGGCAGGCTGAGACACAGAACCGGAGCGACTCATCACTGAACTCAAATCCCCTGCTTGAAGCCATCCTGTAGCCTCTTCCCGCTGAGCTCAAGTCCAAGTTCCTCCACCTTGCACACCACCCCCACCTGCACTCCACTCCGCCTGTCTGTTCCCAAACCCACCAGACTGTGGCCGCCTTGTGTCGCCCCTTCTGTCCGTCACAGATCCAAAGCCACCTCCTGCCTGCCTTCCCTGACCCTTCAGCATAAAGACGCTGCGATTCTCCACCCGTCTTTCTCATCGCTTTTTTACTTCTGCGGAACTTCACTGCCTGAAATGGCCTCAGCCCCTCACTGCGTCCTGTTTAATCACCTCGCTCCCTGCCCTACTTGAGCGTCAGCTCCACGAGGCCATCAGCTGTGTCTTGCTTGCTCACGCAGCACTCCGCTGAATGCCAGGCGCAGAGGAGCACTCACGAAACTGCGCGCAAACGAGTGCACCAGAGTGGCTGGTGCTGGAAGGTTCCGTGTGCAGCGGGGACAGACTGCACTGCGGGACACTCGCAACGACCCACAGCCTCCGGGAGGGCCCCTGTTCCCCTTCCCCTCTACGGGAGCTGGGGGGTCGGTGCACCCTCAGTTTGAACTCACCCAGTTCTCCATCTTCGTGGCCCTGCGCTCCAGCCCCTTCTGCAGGCGCTCTCCCACACCCCCTGCAGCCTGAAACTCTTCCACCAGCTGCTTGGTGTGGGTCCACTCCTCCTCGCTCACGATGGGCTGCAGCGCCTTCAGGTAGCGGTCCAGGGACTGCTGGAGTGGGGGCACTGGCAGGCGGGGCAGGGCATCCTGGTGCGCCTTGAAGCGGCTGGCAGCCTTCGTCAAAGAAGAAGGCTTGAGGAAGCCCAGGGGCTTCACCTGCAGGCAGCAGAATATTCTGCTCATTCTCTCACTGGCTCTGGGAGGCCCTGGCAAGCCCAAGCTGCAGTCCTGGGCCCTTATGTGCACATCTCTGGGATCAGAGATGACCTCTTGGGTGGTGCCAGGCCTGGCTTCCCAGCCCTTGGGCTATAGGTGTCTCCACCTCTCCCGGGGCCTGGAGATGCGGGGAGGGATGGGGGAGGGATGGGTGTGGCCAGTGGTCTTGGCAGAGCTCTCGGGCGAACCAAGTCAGGATGAATGGCACCCGGTGTGGGTGCGCCAGCGGAGTGGGACCTCTCACCTGTCTCAATGCACAGGGCCCCACCTTTCTCCCCCCCGGGCCTATGAGCCAGCCAGCAGTGAGGTGACCGCCCCCTCCCAGAGGTCCCCACTTCCTTTTCTCCCACCCTTGCCAGGTTGAGAACTAGGAGGGAAGAAGAGAAAAATCAGAGCGAGCCAGATGATTACAGCACCTTTGGGTGAGGGTGAAGCCATAGGATGTTTTCCTGCCTGTGGGATGGCGATAGGGGTGGCATGGGGGCAGCGCCGAGGCAAGAAAGAGCTGAGTGGCCCGGCCAGGAGGGTGAGAGGGGGCAGGGCAACTCTGACGGCGGCCAGAAGGAGAGACAGGAGAGAGTTCGAGGCTGCTGGCAGCAGTAGGCAGGCAAGTGGCAGAGGCTCCGTTCCATACCTTCTCTTTCTGCTATCCGTCCTCCATGGCAGGACTGAGGTTCTGAGCCCTGTCTGTCTGCCTTGGGCTGGTTCTCTAAGCCTAACTGTGCTACCAAGTGGGCGAGCAGAACCTAGCAAGAGGCAGCCACTTGCCTGGGCTGGAAAGAGAAGACAAGAGCCAAGATTCAGGGGGGAGGCAGAGGGAGCAGTGGCGATGGCTACGGTGGCTGTAGTGGCATCTGAGGTTGTGGCTGTGGCAAGAGCAGCTGCTCCATTTCCCCTGGCTTCCAGAAGTCGGGGAACGGGGAGCAGGTGAGAGGGCCGCAGTGTGTGGGCCCTGGAGTAGGAGGGAGCCTGGAAAATGTTCTCCTCTCTTCTCTGGATGGGCCCAGAGCCAGGGAGGGAGGCCAAGAGATACTAAAAAAATCCACCTGTTAGAATCTGCGTGGGTCTGTTTAATGAAGAAAAACTTGGCTGGAGGGCAGAGACCGCCAAGCTGCTAAGTTCACCACAGCCCTGTGATCAGTCTTGAAAAGTGAGGATGGTACAAGGGAGCAGATGCTGGGAGAGAGCATAAGTGGACAGTGACCGCGAAGAGCCCTATCCATCCTCTGTTTCCCTCCAGAACTCTTGGGAGCCCTTCTAGGCCACCCTTTAACCAAAACCTGGTTCTCCTGAGTTGTGGCTCATTCAGCTGGGAGCCAAGATGGAAGGACTTCGGCATTAAAAAAACCAAGCAGCCCTGGCTGGTGTAGCTCAGTGGATTGAGCGCGGGCCTGTGAACCAAACAATCGCGGTTCGATTCCCAGTCAGGGCACATGCCTGGGTTGCAGGCCAGTTCCCAGCAAGGGACACATGAGAGGCAACCACACATTGATATTTCTCTCCCTCTCCCTCTCTCCTACCCTTCCTCTCTAAAGATAAATAAATAAAAAAATCTTAAAAAAAATTCATTAAAAAAAAAAAACAAGCAATGCTGGCTTTGAGATTGGGCTAGATTTGAGTCACCATATCTAGGAGATTCTGGTCAAGTCTCTCCTTGCCTCAGTTTCCCCAGCAATAAAGTGATCGGGCCAGGCCATCCAGCAGGTCCTGGAAGATGACTTAGAAGCTGTTTGTGGGATGGAGACTCAGCTCAGCTCTGGCAGTGACAAGAGTGAGGTGGAGCCTCAGGACCTGGGAAGACTGGGAAAAGCCTATCCCCCACAAGCCCGAGGACAGGAGGCTCCTGTTCTCTGTGCCTGGTATGTCTGTTCAAAGGTTCTTCTTGGCACAGACACGGGGAGGTACAAATAAAGAAAAGCTTGGAGTAGAGAGTAAAGGAATCCTAATCAGGGTACCAGCACCTCTTGCTCCAGGCTGCCCTCCGCGGAGGACTGCAGGGGCAGGGGTGGGCGGGTGGTGTTATGGACAGGTTGGGGGAGGGCCTGGCGGAGAGGGAAAGCCTGGGACTGCCACCTGCCACCTCCTGCCAGTTCTCAGGCCTTTCTGGACAGCCCAACTTGATGCCGCCACGTGAGTTTCTCTGGCTACACTCAATTCCCCAGGGACCATTTGATAAGTTCAAGGAGGCTGACCAACTGGATGGGGATGGGGATGGGGAAGTGCTCTGGCCCCGGGCAGAGACCGCTCTCCGGACGTGAGTCAGAGAATAACTGAGGCCACACTCCATGTCAGCCTGCTCCCAGACTCCAAGTCTGAGGGTGGGGTGCTGACTGAAGCCGGGGTGCCACTGTTCCGAGTCCTTGAAATTTAGCGCTACAGGTTTGAACCAGCCTCTGACCTTGAACCTCAGTCTATTCCTCTGCCAAACCGGGGAAGCCCACCTGCCAACCCCACCCCAGCAGCTTCAGTCCAGGCTGTAAAGCGGCCTCCCGGCCCTGTAGCCTCACAGCCTGTTAGCCTGTTGACCCGTTCGAGCGCAGCTCTGTGTCTGGCCCGGCTTGCGGTCCGCGGCCTGCCTGCCCCGTCCAGGGCCCGCCAGGTCGGTTTCCCGGCCGCGCTTACCACGGTCCTGACCGCGAATGCCAACATTTCTTCAGCCCGCCTACGGACACGCAATCCGCTCCACGCCCCGCGCTGGGCAAAGTCCGCGCTGCTGTCGCCACCGTTGGTGGATCCCCGCTAGAGCCTCCTAGCCAAGGTCGCCGAGTCACCGCCGCCAACGGGTACAGGCGGCCCCGCGCCCACCCACCGGGCCGGGCGGGTGGCGGACTGGTGGCCCGGATAGGAGGACTCTGGGCGCGGTCACCAGCCAGTTGTGAGCCCCGAAGAGCTAGCCTCGAGCGCGGGGCGGAGCCACAGCGCGGGGCGTGGCGGGGGCGCAGTTGGCAGTCCCGGGACGCCTCGTGGCGATGGGACCCGGGAACAGGGGCCAGGCGCGCGGGCAGCCGTTCAGCCGGCTCTCTCCCACCTCCAAATGCCGTCCACAGGTTTGGATGCACTGGTGTGCACTCCTCAGTCCGTTTGGGGTTCCAGAGCACTACTCTCAGAGTGGTAGTAACACACAACCATGTTGACAGGGCACTGTCTCCTAATATATCTCGGGACAGGGTCAGAGGCACGCACAAAGATGACAGGTGGGAACCGCCCCGCAAAAGCATGGTTGCCGCAAAGGCCCTCGCCCGCCCCGCAAAAGCATGGCGGCCGCGCCCCCGCCCCGCCAGTGCGGGCCGGCAGTTGTCAGCTCAGGTGGCGAGCGGGCCGTTGGGGCGCATGCGCCCGGGAGCCCCGCACCAACATGGCCGCAGCCTCCCAGTGAGCGCTGCCGCAGCGAGCGGGCCGTTGCTGGGCATGCTCCCTGCGTGCCCCGCACAGACATGGCGGCCGGCTTCACTGGGGTGACTTTAATTCTTGGTTTTCGGTTATAGCCGGCCGGTGCTCATTTCTTTTTAGAAAGCTCTGAGCGCGGGGAAAGGAAGGGTGGGTGCGGGAGTGAAAGGTGAGGGGCCTGCAGGCGTCAGGAGGGGCTCCTGGAGGGAGGAAGATGGCTGAGGGCGAGCGGCAGTCGCCGCCAGGTAGGACACGCCGGCCGGGTGGGGCCGGGGTTGGGGGTGCGGGGGCGGTGCCAGCAGTGGGGGCGGGGAAGGGGAGGGTCGGGAGATGGAGGAACGCCAGGGGCTAGACCTGAGGGGCCCTGCGAGGAGGCAGGAACCGGGCCTGGTGGATGGGGCGCAACACGGGGACTTGGGAGCCGGGCCTGCCCTAGGGGTCGGGTGGGCAGGGCCCTGGCGAGACGGGGAGGCCTTTTCTACGTCTGGGCTGCGCGTGCTGGAGTCAGCTCTCGATGTGGCGAGGAAGATGCGGAGGACGGGGGCCGCCTTCTTCTTTAGACCCTGCGCAGGGGCTGGGGGCGCTCTGCGGGGCTCGGCCTCTGCCCCCACCCCCGCGCCGCGCCGCCCCGCCCCGCCCCGCTTCCGCGCTCTGCGCGCCCCTCGCAGCCAGTCGCGGGACTCGGGAGGCCGGCCTCTGCAGTTTCGGTGGTTGAGACTTAATTGGGAGAAACTGCCCTTGGTCGTCTAAACCCCTAATTTTAAAAGGCCGGTTGTGCAAGGAGATGAGAGAGTCTGTCTCTGGCATCACCCTTTGTAACTTTTATTTACACCGCGGCCTGTTTGTAGGTCTTCTCAACTACCCGGGGTGGGGGTGCCAGGGAAGGGATCTTAGGGAGACCTGTCACCTGGAGTACCGGAAGGCTGCTGGCCGCCCCGCCCCGCCTTCCCCGCTTGGGCTACGGAAACTTTCAAGATTGTGTCAGGAGCAAATTAGGTTGGCAAAACACAGCGGGTGCTTTGAAAGCATTGGCGTGGGGGCGGGCTGGGTGGAGGAGGGCGACGGGGGGAAAATTGGGACAACTCTGATGGCAGAAACAAGAAAACATTTTAAAAAAGAAAGAACAAGAAAACATTGGCTCTTCGTTCTGCCCTGTCTCGCATTTGGTGATCCCTGGGCGGGCGAAACCAGGCGTTTATTTCATTAAATACAAAACTATGCATGTCCCCTTAGCGGTCTGGTAATGACGTCAGCAGATAGAAGGCCCCTGGGATTCCCAGTGAGGTGTGTCTCTGATGGAGGGTGGGGAGCACAGGGTCTGGGGTGGGGAGAGCCTGGGCCCGACAGGGAGGAAGGCTCTGAGGGTAGTTACGGCCTGGAAGACAGCTTCCCTGGATGGGTGGGGAGGGGCTGTCCTTCGAAGTCTGAAGTAGGACGTTTTGGGGCAAGTGGAGGGAACTACTTAAGGCACACAGGGTAGTGGTGAAAGCCTTGGATTTTGGAGTCATGAAGACCTGGCTCTGCCTGGGACCCTGTTCTTTCTTAAAATGGGGTACTTGACCTTGTCACCGAGCTGTAGTGTGTTGCGAAGGTGATGTGGGCCACCTATGGGATGTGGCAGCTCCGTCAGCTGTTATCCTTTCCAAAGAGGGTACAAGTTGAACGTACGGACTGCTTCCGTGTAATGCCTTCCATGTAATGCATTATACTCTCTACATTGTACTCTGTTTTGTTTTGTTTTGTTTTTAAGATTTCATTTATTTTTAGAGAGGGGGAAGGGAGGGAGGGAAGAAGAGAGGGAGAGAAACATCAATGTGTGGTTGCCTCTCTCACGCCCCCTACTGGGGACCTGGCCCACAACCTAGGCATGTGCCCTGACTGGGAGTAGAACTGGCGACTCTTTGGTTTGCAGGCTGGCACTCAGTTCACTGAGCCACACGAGCCAGGGCCTCTCTGGGTTTTTTAGGAACATGTCTAAAACTCGGGATGTTTCCATCTCATACTGAGAGGTTTTAGAGAGTCCAGTTGTCTGGTGGCCCCATTGTCAGGCAGAATCTGATGCCGGAAAGGCTGGGTCTGACTTCATTTATCCCAGTCCTGAGTTTGAAGGCTTTTTTTTTTTTTTTTTTTTTAATTGAGGATTTTATGTTCTGGCGACCTGTGTGCTTCATCAAAGATTTGTTGTCATTGCTACCTATAGGGTAACCTTTTCCCTGGAGGTTTTCCGCTGTGACAAAATGCCAGGGAACGGTTCTCTCCAATTTACAAAAATGTTGTGTTCAGAGAACATTTGCAAGTTGATTATTTGGAACGTGGAACATATTTTCCAGTAAAAACAATGTAGTTAGGTTGTCAGTCAGACCTACCAAGCTTTTTCTTTAGCATCTTACTTAAAGTAGCAATTTACTGATAGTAGAGGGTCTCAGTTTTGGGTTCTGGGAACAGGGCTTGCAGAACAGGTGGGAGGAGGAAGAGAGTTTCCGGTCTCTTTCCAGGGCCCCGGGTTGAATTCTGAATTAGCCAGAGGTTTGCCTTGCTCTCATTTCCGATTTTCTGTGCTACTCCTTAGGTCTCCAGGTCTCCTGGCACTTCCCCCTCAATCTTACTCTCCTTGCAGAGGAAGGAGAGGCGGGAGGCCAGTGGGTTTGGCACGACAAGCCAACACTCGGTCCTGGGAGGCCGAGTTGGGTTTGCACTAGGGCTTGGGTGTCGGAGGCTTGGTTTAAAAGTGCGTGCGTGCGTGTGTGTGTGTGTGTGTGTGTGTGTTGAGGGGGGTGGAATTCTATTTATCTGTTTGCTTTTTCATTTTCTTTGTCAAGATTCTTCGGAGGATACCCCTCCAGCCACCCAGAACTTTGTCATTCCAAAAAAAGAGATCCACACGGTCCCAGACATGGGCAAATGGAAGCGCTCTCAGGTACCAGCGGGGGCTGCATGGTAGGGTTAGAACTGGGAGGAGAAACATGGGTTTTGTCAAAGACGGTGGTTTTCTAGGCGTGATGGGCTGGGAGCTCCTGATCCTTCTTGCCCTTGGAGCTCTTACAAGCTAGGAAGAGAGGTGACAGAGGGGCTGACTGTCCCTCCCCGTCGGGGGCGGCATTCAGAGATGCTGTAGTGGGAAGGGCCACCCCGGGGACCTGTGCTCCCGGCCCCATAGCCTGTCGCCCCCGGAGAGCCGCACTGGCTGCACACGAGCGCCCGAGCGACGGAGCGTGTCGCTGTGGTTCTTGGTGACAGGGAGCAGCGAGTTGGGGACCCAAAGGGAGGAGAGGCTGTCACATGGAAGCCTCGGCCAGGGCAGTGGCTGAGCCTAAAAATACCAGGGATCTGGGACCTAGGGCACTGGGGGGTAACCCAGCGCTCTGTGCTGTCAGGCCCCGTGGTGGGCCGAAGACAGCAGCTTGTCCCTCCTGGGCCGTGGTCGGGAGGTGGAAAGACTGTGCCCAGGGAGAACAGCCAATTTCAAATTCCTAGGGAAGGGCTTGGGTCCGGCTCCAGCCACGTGCTACGCCTGGCCTGGTCAGCTGCGGTGGCGAGTGTCGCTGTAGGGAGGGGCAGGCTCGGGGGTCCTGGCAGGCGGGCTGGTGGTGTTCCTTGAGGAGTCTGCTGTGCTTGTGTTGGTCAAGGCCACGGGTTTGGGGGGGATTGCCTGCCGGCCTCAGGTGGCTGTCCCTGTTTTCGTAAATTCCAGTGTCGCTGGAACCCAGTCACGCTCTTTCGTTTATCTGTTGTCCGTGGCTGCCTTCGCACTTCCGCACTGTAAGGGCAGAGTTGAGAGTGTGCGAACCAGGCTGTGTGGCCCGTGGGGCCTGAGCACTTACCGTCTGGCCCGTTGCAGGCAGTTTGCCGGCCGTGCCCTGGGCACCAGCACTTGGGGGAAGCTCTGGTCACTTTCTCTTCTGATGTGTGTGGGACGATACCTGCTAGGGGCCTTCAATGCACCCTGAAGCTCCACGGTGAAGGGCATGGCCCTGCTGTGGCCAGACAAGGGACTCTGTGTGGTGGCCGCCAGTGCCCCACTAGGCCACAGAGTGCAGCCGCAAGAGCATGGACTTAGGGGCAGAGGGGACAGGGCTTGAAGCCTAGGGCCACCGTTTTCTCTCGTGACTTAGGCGAGTTGTCTAACCCGGCCAACCCTTGGTTCCCTCTGCTATAAAATGGGGTCCTTTGGAGGCTTCAGTCATTTAAAGCCCAAAAAGCACCTGGCCCAGTGCAGGCATGTAGTGAGCCTTACTGAGCGTTAGGTGTGTTTTTCACTGCCGTGAGGATGACGATGATGATGGTTTTGGCATCAGTGGAGACTTTGCACACAGTCATGTTCATAAAAGAATGTCCTGAGTTTTAGTCGCCAAGTGACCTGGACCCATATGGGAGCAGGGACTGTGGAGGGTGACGCAGCCCTGGGCTGCTTCCCCTCTTGCATCCGGGTGTATTTGCAGGGGTGACTGGACAGTGGCCACAGACAGGAGGAGGGCTCAGACTGGCCCTGCGCGGGGAGAGTTGCTGTGGGTGACCCGCCGGGCCTGCTGTGTGACCGTCACTCCCACCTGGTCACGGGCAGAAAACAGTTCCTTCTCTTGGGAGCAGGCACCCTGCACCGCAGGCAGGCGGCCTGGCCGGGGTGGTGGGGAACCATCTGGAAGATGACCGGTGGAGGGACCCTTCATGGCTCCCTGGGACTGCTGGTGACGTGGCACAGTGGTCAGGTACTCGGCCACTGTACTTGGAGTGTGGTTGAGTGGGTCCTACGCCCCATCTGATGAGATCTTGGTCTTGGGAGACTTTGGGCAGGTTTCTGCTCCTGCAGCCTTGGTTTCCTCCTCTGTGGAATGGGGATAGGCATAGTGTCTGGCTCATGGGTTGTTGTGCAAACAGACTGCTGGTAGTGACAGTGAGTGTGCAGCAAGCTCTGGCTGGAGGCCCAGGTGTTTCGGGGTTGCCCTCAAGTTGGATAGAGGGTCAGGGTGCGGTCCTTGGCGTTATCTTCCACTGCACCTGCTGCAGGGGTGGGAGTCGGGCGGCTTGGAGCAATTTGGTGACTGGGTGGAGCCGAGGGCTGGCTGGGGCGTAAGAGCGGGGTCTGACTGCCCTTTGCACGCCCCACTTCCCTCCCCCGTTTGGTAGGCGTATGCCGACTACATCGGATTCATCCTCACCCTCAACGAAGGCGTGAAGGGGAAGAAGCTGACCTTGGAGTACAAAGTCTCTGAGGTAGGCGCGGGTGGGCCGCCTGCTGGGAGGGGCCTGTCCAAAAAGAGCTCCAGAGGCACATGGGCCCATTTCCCACGGCAGGGCCACTGCAGAAATAAGATCGCCCAGACACTTGTGACATTTTGGTGTCCATATTTCTAATCTTTTTTTTTTTAAATCTATGAATAGAAAACCGTGGTCCAGGTAAATATGCCATTTTATAGCATATAAATGGCATGCATTTTTGCTAATTGATGTCTCTATTTGTGTTTTTAAATCAGAAGAGATCCCATAAGAAGATCATAAAAGAATGCTCACTGCAGAGATCACTGATAGAGGCGTGTGCAGCGTTAGCAGAAGAGCTGCCCTGGCGCGCTGCTCCCCGCGTCCCCAGCGGTAGCCGTGTGGGGAGTGCCGCCCAGCCTGCCCTGCGAGCCCCTGCTCTCCTGCCCTATGAACGGCTGCCCCCCGGAGCCAGCCCTCGTTCGCTTAAACAGCCCCCTAACTAGACTTTCAGGCTGTTGCCCTAAACACTGCTGCCCTGTGTATCCTTGCACCTAGATCTGCGGGTGTTATTCCCGAAGGGTCCATCCCCAGAAGTGGGAATACTGAGTTGAAGGGCACACTGCTCGGTGGTGCTCTTTGGCTGAGTTTCAGAGACAGGCTTGTTTGTGGAGGGAGGGCGGGAGCTAGCTGTGGGAGCCCGATACCCGTGGGAAGGTGTGGTCCTGCAGCTGTTTGCTCTGCTGGATGCCAGCTTCCCAGGCTGGGTCCCAGACCTCCAGTGGCCTTTTGGATTCCAGTCCCAAAGCCACCTTGAGCCTCTTATCTGAGACGCCAGGGCCTGAGAGCCTCTCTCCGCGCCTTGTCTCACCGGTTCTCTAGCCACAGCCTTGGCCTGTTGGGTAAGGCCTGGCTCTGCTCTCGCACGCAGTCTCTCCGCCGTCCTGAGGCTCGTGTTGCCCCATCAGCCTGCGTATTCCTGAGCCCTACCTGGCTGGTGGGTGGCCGAGGTCCTCTTCTGTCCCTCGCGGGGAGCTGGGCCTGTGCAGGGCATTGCCAGTTTTCTCTTGGGAGCTGGCACACCGGTGACTTCCTGAGTTCCTGTCAGGCCCACCCCATGCTCTGGGGCTTGACCAGGACTGCAGGAGTGCAGCCAGTGGGGGAGAGGGCTCCTCCTCGTGCCTGTGGCCTGTGGCCTGTGGCCTGTGGCAAGGGACACTCAGCTGTGCTCAGGGGCTGGGGAGTGTGGTGGGGAGGGCTAGTGAAAGGGGAGTGTTGTCATTACCCAGCAGGTTCTGCGCTCCCAGATCCCTTGCAGGTCCCTTCATTGCCCCTGAGTATGTGCCAGGGCCGTAGCGCCAGGGCTTTTCTGTGGGCGGGATTGCGGCACGGTTAAGTGCTTGGGTTCTGGAGTCAGATGACTGGGTTTTCATGGCCTCTCACTTCTGACCTGAGTGACCTTGTTCCCTGTCACCCTCTGTGTCCTCATCTGTAGAGTGGGAAGAGCTACAGACCTACATAAGGCCCCTGGGGAGCATTGCCCAGCTCCCACATGTAGTGGTTTTTGCAGTGTGCCTGGCGTGCGCGGGATGACGTGCCATCACTGTTAGCTATTGGTAACGTGAGCTGTTTCGCAGTTCGAATTTCCAGTCGTGTTGCTGCTTCAGCCAAGGCTCCTCCAGCCAAGGCCCCTCCAGAGCTGGGGTTCATGCTGGCACTAGGCCAATGGGATGCTCCTTTCTCAGGGCACAGAGGGGACCAGGTCTCTCAGCTTCTGCCCACCCTGGCAGAGACAGCAGTGGGCATGGCTCACAGCACCAGGCCTCCCGGTCTGTCTTCTGCTTGGGGCAGCATGGGGCTTCTGCTGCTTCTCACTGCTGCCTCCTGCTGCAGGCATGGCCGCTGCAGCTGGGGAGAGGGCACGGTGGTCTCGGGTGGCCGCACCCAGACTGCCCACAGCAAAGGGCGACAGGGGGTGGGGGGCTGTCTAGGCGCGTGTTTAGAAGGCTCTCCTG
Source organism: Glossophaga mutica (assembly GCA_039655065.1). Taxonomy (NCBI): domain Eukaryota; kingdom Metazoa; phylum Chordata; class Mammalia; order Chiroptera; family Phyllostomidae; genus Glossophaga; species Glossophaga mutica. The sequence goes on from CM077305.1 coordinate 214,026,551, forward strand.
CATTTTGAGATTATGTCTGTCCTTCTCTTTGGGGGTTAGAATTTTTAATTTTTGCAGAATAAAGATGATAGTAGATGGGAGGCTTATTTTTTGTTGTTCTGTTTTATTTTTAAAATGAAGGCAAAATTTAAAAAAAAAATTGGCAAGTAAAATTTTGGAGAAAATTTTACTTGTTCATGAAGTCCAAAAAGGAAGCCCTGGACCCCAGGGGGAAGAGTGTAGGTCGAAGTGCTTGTTGTGCTTTCGGGATCCAGCCCATGGCTCCCTCCTCTAACTTTGCTCCCCTGAATAGCCAAGACAACAGAGGCTGCCCCCACCCCCAGTTTAAAAATCCCTCTGCAGAACGAATTGCTAGGAGCCTTTTAATTATTCATCGGCCCTGCGGGCTGGGCTGGGCTGGGCGGGCCTCTTTGGTCCCCCTCAGCTCCTTGTCACCAAAGGCTGACATCTCCCGACGGGCCTTGCTGGTGCTTCCTGGGGCCAGGATTATTGCACCGTCCTCCCACGTCCCAGCTGGTCTATGGGAGCAGGTCTGCTCTGTCCTCATCAGTGTCCCTGGGGACCTGGTTCTTCACAAAGCCAGGCTCGGTTGGCATTTCTGTCACATTTCGTCAAGGCAGGTTTATGTCGCCCTGACTCTGCTTCAGCCAAATCTAAAGGAGCTTTCTCCTCACAGGTATTTTTTTTCCCTCCTCCCAGGCCCTAAGCATAGGGGATGGGAGGCGAGGCCATTGTCATGCCGCACAGTGGCTGGAGGCACCACTTACAGGACAGCCGTGCGACTCGTGCCTCCTGGAGCCGTGCAGCGGGGGCACTGGCCAACACTCACACTGTTAGCTTGCGCCCGCCTCCCCGCCTCCCCGCCGCCCCAGGTGCCTGCGTAGCTCTTGGGAAGCAGCTGTGCATTGCACGTCCCGTCCTTGTTTCTCTTGTGGGCACTACCCTGCTAGTCCCTGCCCATGCCAGGAGCTCCCGGAGGCGCCCCGTACACCAGCTGTGCCCTGTAGACACAGGCCGGATCCACCTCTTGGCAGGGCCCCTCCTCCCAGGGCGGCCTGCCTTCCAGTGTCCTGTGCAGCGGGCCCTCCTGAGCCTTCCGGTGTCCTCATGGGCCCCTCTCTGCGAGCCACGTCTGAGGGGCACGCTTCTTGTACCCTTGCAGACCTGTGGTTTGGGCAGACAGCCTCACCTGATTTCCTCACTGAGTAGTGTTTCGTGTGTCAATGTTGCCCTGGCCTGTGACACTGATTCCACTCAGTCCCCGCCTCCCGTGGGAAAGGTCGGATCGCAAGACACCAGTTGCCCCACAAAGTACCCCTCCCATCTGTGCCTCTGGCCCAGCATTGCCACAGAGCACGAGTCATCAGGTAGTTTTCCACAGTGTGGTTTGTGGGCGCGAACAGCTGGGAATGACCCAAACATGTAACAGTAAGGGATTTGGTAAGTGTGTAGTTCACTGGAACAGTGAAATCCTTGTCACTTGTTAGAGGCTACTATAGAATTACATCTACATGTTGATGTGCAACGCGGACCATGAGGAAACAGCAGACTGCGAAGCAGTGTGTGCCCGTGACCCGTGTATGGAGTCCGTGTACAACCGCGCCCCGTCACCCTGTGCCCAGGCACTGCGCTAGGCATCCGTCCTGGGTTGTTATTTAATCCTCACGGAGCCTCGAGACCCGCTCATCATCCTGCCGTGTTTGAGATGAAGAAGTGGGCACAGAGAGGTCAAGTCACTGGCCCAAGGTCTTGCAGCAACTAAATGATGTTTTAGCTGGGATCTGAGTCCAGGTCCAGCCGCCTTCAAAATTGTCACCATGATAAGCAATAGAAAGCACTACGAAAAGACGAAGCTGAAGAGCAGGTTACAGCGCAGTAGCGTTGACTTCTGGGCGGCGGGGTCACTGGTCGTTTTCGTGTCCCGCGTTGCACACGCCTGTTCCCTGTGGTGAGGAGGCATTGTGTGCTAAACAGGGCCCCACCGATTCCACCAGAGAAGGTCCGGGCTGCCGTTCACGCGTGTCCCGCAGCTCCTCTGGGCCAGTGAGTGGGCCCCGCTGCCGAAGCCACACTTGTCCCTTCAGCCCAGGGCCGGTCCCTTCAGCCCAGGGCCGGTCCCTTCCTGTAAAGCACACTGTGTTCCCCTGGCTTTTTTCATATTCGGGATGGTTGGGAAGAAAGGGGGATGCCAGTTAGCACCACGCCTTGGGGTCCTTGTTCAGCGACAGCTGGGACTTCCCTCTGTGGCTCTAGTTTGGGGCACTGGTCATTCCGGCTTGGCCACCTCTATTTTGCCCCCGCAGGCCATTGAGAAGCTGGTCGCTCTTCTCAACACGCTGGACAGGTGGATTGACGAGACTCCTCCGGTGGACCAGCCGTCTCGCTTTGGGAACAAGGCCTACAGGACCTGGTACGCCAGACTCGACGAGGTGAGGCTGCCGCAGACAAGCCTGGGGGCTGGGCTGCGGGCGGCTCGCGGGCATGTCAGAGTCACGGGGCGCTTGTTCAAATGGCAGCTCCGTTTACCAAAAGCACGAATGCGTTCAGCCGTCCTCCGGGAATCGCCACGTGGATGCAGAGTCCTCCGCACAGTGTGCATCAGCAACTGGTTCAGACACCCCAGGCGTCCGTCTGCAGGGGGTCAGTCAGAGTCCTGGGGTCTTCCCCACACGGAGCGCTCTGCAGCCTCGGGGAGGAATACGGAGTCCGACTGGGGGACTCAGGGAAGGGACTCTGTGATTTACTGTCAGGTTGAAGGGCAGCCGTGATGAACATTGCACGCTGCCTTTTGGTTAAAAAGAGAGAGAAATAAAAAGATACGTTTGTATCGCTTAATTTGCGTAGAGAAATACCAATGGAAGGTTACACAAAAGGCAGATAAAGTTGTGGTTTCTTTTTGAGGGCAGGGAAGAGAAAGGTGGGTGGGGCCAAGGGTGGGGTAGGACTTGTCAAGGCATCCCTTTCATGATGTGTGTATTTTTGAATCACATGAAAGCTATAACTATTCGAAGCAAAGCAGACAGACAAACAAAATGCAGGATCACAGCCCCATCCTTAGGAAAGCAGAGTCCGCAGGTCCAGAGTGGAGTCTGCGTGTCCCGATTTTCACCAGGTCTCCAGGAGGTCCCCATGCCCCATGTCCATAGACTGAACTTAGCGGGGCGTGGGTCCTCACCTCTCCGGCCTCGTGTTATCACATGGGGCGGAGGAGAGTTCAGGGACCCAGCAAAGCGCTTTCTTTCCCCTAAGAGTGGCCTGGGCAACCTCTGGCTCCAAAGATGGCACATGGGCTCGAGTTGTTTTTTTAAAGGTTTTTATTGAGTAATAATTTAAATCTGACATATTATAGCTGTACAGTTTAATGTGTTTTCACCCTTGTACCCACCACCCATAATAAGCTGTAGAACATTCTAGCACTTAAGCAGGACTCTTGTGCACCCTCCTAGTTGATGTCTCCCCAGCTCTTGGTTTCTCTCCCATAGATAGATTTTGCCTTTTTTGTGAACTTCATATAAATGTCTGGCTTCTTTTATTCAACGTTATGTCTATGTGATTCATCCACATGGTTGTGCATAGCAGTGGCTTTTTCATTGCTGCATAATATTCCACTGTGTGGACATAGCACAGTCCATCCATTCTGTTGTTGATGGGTGTTTCAGTTGTGGGTCGTTTCCACGTTTTGGCTGCTGTTAATAACGCTGCTGTGGACTTCCTTGTGTATGCCTTTCGGTGAACATGTGGCACAGACTCTTGCTGGTGGTGTGAAGAAAGACGGCGTCCGTGGGCATGTCGATGAGTTACCAGATGGGAGAGTTGGATGGCTTTGGGTCCCTGTTGTCTTGCCCCCAGAACCTTGTCACCTGGAGGAAGGGTCAGCAGATGAAAAGCCACCCCAGGGTGGTCTCTGTTGTGTGAGAATAAATGCCCACCTTCATCTTCCTTCTGCGATCTGTCCCAGCAGGGAGCAGGGCCGCCTGGCCCGGCAGTTTGGGTCCCAGCCCGACGCTGCCTCTGGGTGCTCACCTACCAGGATGCTGCATAATCTGCTGCCACTGCTTTGTGTCTCTTGTGTTATCAGGAAGCAGAAAACCTGGTGGCCACAGTGGTCCCCCCGCATCTGGCAGCTGCTGTGCCTGAAGTGGCTGTTTACCTAAAGGAGTCAGTGGGGAACTCCACGCGCATCGACTATGGCACAGGTACCTGCTGTTCCCGGCATGCACTTGGCTTCACTGCATCCTTTTCTTGGGCTGCTTCCTCCTGCTTCCAGGTTGTCTCTGGGGGAGCCCTGAGCGAGCAGAGCAGCCTGTGCGGGCCAGCTGGGAGCAGTGCTGCTGAGTGCCAGGAGCCTTGGAGCTGCTCCGGCGGCTCTGGCCTCATCCACCAGGGGGAGCTGCTGCCCTATGTGCTGCCACACGAACATGGCTGATTCCTGTTCTTTCCATAGGTGGTCTGAGCTTATTGTCACCGCCGAAATGATTTACCGAGCACTTACTATATCTCAAGGCAACTGCTCACAGAAGCCTCGAGAAACGAAAGAGCTTGGTGGCCTCTGGCAGCATTATGACCACCCTCACCCTGTACCCCTTGCTCTTGGCCACACTCCCTGTGTTCTTGAGCTCTCAAGGCAAGGGAACAGGCAGGCACCTTGACAGGGAGTATTCTCTGGGTCAAGGCGGGGTGGGGGGAGGTTGAGGAGGGTCCTTGTTTTGGAAGTCCTTACTTTCCTCTTCCTCCCACCCTGAAGCAGGCAAATGCGAGAGCTGCCGCTCTGTTGGGCCCTCTCCTTGCTTGGGTTTCAGGACCCTCAAGAGGAACCCAGGCTACAGAGGCAGGCCTGGAGAAGGGCCTCCTTGGACCTGGCGCCTGGGAAAGCCTTGTGTCAGCCCCCCCTGTTGCTAGGGAACAGGCTTATTGAGTGTTTTGGTGCTTTCATGGGTGGGGCTTTGGCAAAGACGGGCGGAAAGACCCTAGATAGGAGAGCGGTCGGGTTAGCAGGGTGGGTTGTTCCTCCCTCAGCCGCTCTCAGGTATGTGAGAGTGATGGTTACCCCTGAGTGAGGGTGGCCTGGGTTCTGGCTGGTCATGATGGGAATTGTGCAGGGGACAGTAACAGATCACAAGCTTCCCAGGCCCCTGGAGGGACCGACCTTCTGCAGAGGTGGGACAGGATGTCACTGAAAATCCTCTCCACCTCCCTCCCTCTATGGCACCGAACCATGAACTCAGTCCAAAGCCCAGCGTTTTCTGTGCTACTATCTGACATGCCGGGGGAAGGGAGGAGGGGGCCTTCACCCTGTGGTGTGGCCATGCTCAGAATGTGACCTGCCGAGACGTCTTCAGTGGGCCCGTTGCTCTGAGGACAAAGGCTGAGCTTTCCACTGCGGCCGCTGCGGCCTGCCAGATGCCAGCCGGTCTGGCTGTGTTTCCTCCCCTGCCCGCCGCTTTAGCCATGCTGGCCTCAGGGCCCTTCGGACAGCGCATTCCCTGGCCACACGGCCTTTGCACATGCTGTTTTTCCTGGCTAGAGTGCTCTCTCTGCTTTCCTCACCTGTGTGCCTTGCTGATTCTTATTCATATGTCAGATTCCAGATTAAATATTGGTTCCTTAGGGAAACCTTCTTAGCCCTTATGTCAGGGCGCCCCTGTGACACCCTGTGGTTACCACCCCACCCTCCCTCAGAGCTGGAACCCTAGGTGTGATTATGTATTAATGTCTACCCTGAACTCTCAAACACGGGCAGGGGCCGTCCCCCTGGGGCCTAATGCAGACAGCGACTGCCCCATAGCAGGTGCTCAGTGAACAGGGGGGGCTTGGTGGGTCAGACCCACAGAATAAAACGTTCATGCCTACTTACAGGCCTGGCAGGAGTAGAATTATGGTGCTGGTTGCTCTTAAAAGGGCTGCGGTCTTTCTGGGCAGGGCAGAACCCCCGTGATCCCTGTGACTCGGACCCTGGGGAGGCCGAGAGCAGTCCCACCCCTTTTCTGAAGACCACCAACCTCGGCTGTTTTCACTCCCCAGGACACGAAGCAGCCTTTGCTGCCTTCCTCTGCTGTCTCTGCAAGATCGGGGTGCTCCGGGTGGACGACCAGATAGCTATTGTCTTTAAGGTGTTCAATCGGTGAGTGGTGGGGGGGTGACTGCCAGTGGGACGGGGAGGAGTGTGGGGTCTCTTTCTTTGTTCCTGTCAGATTGGGGACAGGGTGCTCTGGTCCTGGCCTAATCAGGCTCTGGCTGTGGATGGGCTATCCAAGAGCACTTCTAACAGCTTCAGGTTCAAGGACTAACAAGTGAAGGAAATGTTACATAAGGACTGCTGATGCCTCCATGGTGTTCACCAAGGGGAGGCCCCGCGAAGCGCCGCACCCACAGCTCACACGCAGGTTCGTCTGAGCACGCTCCGTGACATCCGCACGACGACACAGCAACAGCGCATCTCTCAGAACGTGTCCTGGTAGCAGCAAGTGGCCAGTTCTCAGCAGAACCCTAGGAAGCAGCAACTGTCGTTTCTATTTTGTAGATGGGGACACCAAGGCAGAGGCACGGGGTCTGCTCACTGAGGTCACAGCCAGGTGAACCCCAGTAGTCCGGCTCTGACCTGCGCCCCTCATCACCCAAACCTCCTGGAGCACAGATGTGCTTCCGCCACCAGCGTGTTGACAGTGCCCAGTCCGGGCCCCACCCCCGCAGTGCCACCATGCAGGGGCTCCGTGTCGGCTGGGACGCAGCCCCTCACGACACTGGCAAGCCGGAGGCAGAGAGGCTGAGGCTCCTGCCCAGGGTCTTCCATGGTCAGGGGTCGATGGTGCTGACGCCCCTTCCCAGGAGGTGTTTTGCCCCATTTCTGGGCGGAAGGAAGACTGAGTGGGGGGAAAGGCAGCAGCATTGTTTGGAGAGCCCCAGCTGACCCGACTGGTGCACGTAGGTCTCCGCTGAAGCAGACCAGTGATGCTCTTAGGTGGTCCTTTCAGTGGCAGAAGGGTCGAGGCTGTCCTTTTATTTTCGCTACCTCCCCTCTCTTCCCCACCCTCCTGTGCAGGTACCTTGAGGTGATGCGGAAACTTCAGAAAACATACAGGATGGAGCCTGCAGGCAGCCAGGGAGTGTGGGGCCTAGACGACTTCCAGTTTCTGCCCTTCATCTGGGGCAGCTCGCAGCTGATAGGTACTGAAGTGGGGCGTGCACCTCTGCACCTCGCAGAGTGCGCTCTGCGTGCCTGCTCCCGGGTTTCCTCCGCCCCGTCCCTCCTTCCTCCTCCCCCTGCCCAGACAGTGACAGCTGGTGAAGCAGGCACTAGACTGGCTGTAGGCGGAGGCTGCTTGCTGGCGACCTTCTGCTGCGTGCTGGGGGAAGGTGGGGAGAGCGGAGGCGGAGGCCCTCCAGGACGATGGGAAGTGAGCAAGGGCCCTCACCCGACTCACAGTGGACTGGCGTGAAATGCACCTCAGCTCCTGGCAACAGGTTGTGGGGTTTTATGCTGAAAATCAGGAGCTCTTTGACTCAGTGACCACCGTCATCTATTGTCACTATAGAGCCGTGTGCAAGGGGCCCATCCAGGAGCTGCCACCAAGTGTTGAGCAGTGGGCTGCTTGCTAGAATGGGCCCACTTTCCCCCACTTCCCCATGAGCAAGCCGACATGGGTGAGGGATAACGTCTGCTCCGACATAGGTGTGACTGACTACACGATAACGTTAGTAAGCGACCACTGTTGAATGCATGCTCTGTGCCGAGCGCTGCTCTAAGTGCGTGGGGTGGGCTACCTCCCTGAAGCTTCTCAGTGACCCCGGAACCATCTCCTAATGCCTGGGCAGGCGCCATGCCGGGCACCTGTCCGTGCTCATGATTGTCAGCTGGTTCTCAGCAGCCCTGCAGGGTGGGTGCTGCTCATGTCCCCACTGCAGAGACGCGGGGCCGAGTCGAAGGTTATCACGCTAGAATACGCACATGCACAAGGCTCCTGTGTGGTCTGGTATTCAGGGTGCACAGGCAGGCCTGTGGCCCTGGGTGGGTGTGGGCCATGTGGGCCGAGGAGCCCAGTGGCGTGAGCACCCAGTTCTGAGCTCCCGTCTCTCTGCTGTTCCCAGATCACCCATATCTGGAGCCCAGGCACTTTGTGGATGAGAAGGCTGTGAATGAGAACCACAAGGACTACATGTTCCTGGAGTGCATCCTGTTTATCACTGAGGTGAGTGGGGGTGAGGGTGAGCCTGGGGCAGCCCCAGGCTGAGATGAGCTGAGGCTTTGGACAGAAGGGCCAGAGCTGCTGCCCAAAGATGGCAGGGCTGGTCCCAGGAGGTGGGTTAGTGAAAGGGAAGCCCCACCAGGCCTCCCTGAAAGGTTGAGTTCGCCTCTGATCACCCAGAATCTCCTCCTCCAAATCAGTGGTCTGGGCTTCCTACCAGGGCCTAGGGACTGAGCCCCCTCCCTAGCTGGCCTGTGACTGATGCAGCAGGTCTGCAGGGTGGGCGGGGTCAGCATCCTGCAGGGGGGGGCTGCCGCCCATGGAGCTCCGTGTGTGTGTGTGTGTGTGTGTGTGTGTGTGTGTGTAGGACGGACCATCTCAGGAGATGGAGGGGCTCTGCGGTGGACAGCAGGACAGGTGGATTTCTCTGAAGGGACATGTTTCTGTCAGGGCCTGAGGACGTGGGCCAGGTGAAGGGTCACAGGTGAACACAAGCAGGCCTGGGCCCCAGCCCACCCAGCATCAGTCATTTAACTGGGTCTCCCACAGTGCAGCCTTGGACCACTTCCTCAAGGTCATCTGGGAAGCTTGTTAAAATGCACGTTCCTGGGCCCCACACCAGCCTTCTGAGTCAGCATCTTGGGGGCGGAGAGCCAGAAACCTGTACCTAATCCGTGTTTCAGGTGATGCGTGTGGAAGTCAGGGAGCCCCTGCGCTCAGGGCTTTTCTGCCGGAGGCGGCCTTTCATCCCTCCTGCCTAGTACCTGTCCCCCGCAAACTTCCAGAGGGTGCCCCAGCTCTGTCTAGAGAGGGCTCCCCCCCGTTTTCTTTCCTGATGCCCACATGCATGTCCGCTGGCCCCCGTGTCGTCCCCGGCACACCATGTACCCCTGCCTGTGCGGGTGGCTGGCTGCCTGCCCATTCTGAGTCTGCTGAAGATGGGGGTGGGAGGGTGGAGCCTGGTTTAGCAGCTGTAGCTCCAGGCTCCTCCTGGTCAGCATTCGGCTCAGGCTTCTGCCAAACTCCAGAGGCCAGAGGGGAATGACATGTTTTTTCCAAGTCAGCAAATGGACCCAGGACTGATGGGTGGGCGGCCACCGCTTCATTCGCAGAGATCTGCTGCCTTCAGCAGTGTGGCAGGCCCAAGGTCGGAAGGACTTGGGGACAGCCTGGCTCACTGCTGGAAGAGCCAGTGCCCGCTGCTCACTCCAGAGTGGAATGCAGGGGTCTGTGGAAACCCCCCCACCTTGGCCCTGGCCCGCCCCCCGGCCCGGGAAACCCCAGGAGGAGCTGAAGGAGCAGGGAGGGGCCAAGGGGTGCACGTGTTATGCTGAGCTGTAGCTTGGCTCCCTTGGAGGGTAAAAGGCTGAATTGTTCTGGCTCCCCCTGGTGGTGGGCTAATCGCCTGGGTCCCTGTCAGTAACTAGCAAGGAGGAGGGCCATGCCTGGCCTCAGGGAATACGGGAATCGATTCCTAGTTAAAACTTTATATTTCTGTTTGTTTGTTTGTTTATGCTGGTATAAAAACCCAAAAGCTTTCCTAAAGCTTGGGATCTAGTTGCTGTGCTAGAGAAAAAAAAAAAAAAATCCCACAGTGGCCACTAGGTGGCACTAAAGGCACGTTGAACATGGAGAAGGTTTTGGTTACCATTTAACTGGGGAGAGGCCCTACACTTCTCAGTTGCTCCACACCCTCTCCGCAAGGCCTGCTTTTCACTTGGGTCTAGGTGTTTGCCTACGGTGGTAAACATTTGTCACTAGGAGGGGTGTGCCTCAAAGCTGAGGTGACTGTAGTGAGGGCCCCCTTCTGCCCACCTAACCTGGCTACTGATTGCAGCCGTCTAGGGTACCCTCGACCCCTACCTGCCCCCTTCCACCTGAGACCAGCGATCTGCAGCTCCTGGTGGAGAGTGAGTGCCCTGGGCTGGCCCACTCCGACAAAGGGAAGCCCAGGGCCGGACACAGGCAGGCAGGCCTGGAGGCGGATGTGCAGTTCTGCGTGCTGTGGCCTGGAAAGGGGCGGGGCTCCCTCTATCCCTGGGGATCACTAGGGCTGGGGCGGCTGGGTGAAGCAGAACAAGCTGGAAATGGAACCGAGCTTCTCCTCCTGGCTGGTCCTCTTGCGGGCCTGGGGAACCAGCCTGGGACTTGCCTCCCAGAAGAGAGACCCACCTCGAAGAGCTGCTGCTGCAGGAAATGCAGCCCTGGCGCCTTTAAGAGCCCAAGGCAGGCAGGAAAAGAATTTCAGTTTCAATCTGGCTTCTAAATTTGGAGTTTTGGGAAGGGAGGGATCAGATTTCAGCTGGAAGGGAAGGAGCTGACAGGAAGGCGCTGTGCAGAGCCTCCCCCACCCCCGCCCCATCCCCCTCAGTTACTGACAGAGGAACCATTTACAAAAGGCCGATTCTCCTGGGAGTGGAGAGGCAGGAACGCAGCGTCTGTGAGTAATTTCCTGCTCAACATGGCTGCTCTGACTCACACGATTCCCCTGGGGTCACTGTGGGACTGCAGCTCGCTGGCTGGTTCTCGCTCTTTCTCTTCTCCCTTTGTGGTTAGAGTGAGCTAATTTTTTTTGTCTTCTCGTGCCCATTCCTTTTTCCCCCTCATCTGTTTTCCTTTTCCAGAGTTGCAGTCTCCTTTGCAACTTGGGGAGACCTTGGGACACTGAAGGCCTGGGGCGGGGGGGGGGGTAGCTCCACTAGAGAAAGAACATCTCTGGCTTTTTCACAGGTGGGGGCAGGGCCACTGGGGCTCTGGAGCTCAGGCCTCCCCCTGGCTCTGTCAGCGGTTCAGAGAGACATTTTGGGGCTCCTCTCCCAGGCCCTTAGTGGGTAAGACTTCACAGTGTCCGCTCGGCACCCTCGCTGAGCAGACCCCTGGCACTGCTGCAGTGGGGGGAAGCCGGCAGGATCCTCCTGAGCGGTGTGCTCCCGGCACCCTGACCAGAGGGAAGCTGGTCAGGCGGCTCCCTGGTTCCTGAGCTCAGGGCCTGGAAGCAAGTGAGAGGGCTGGAGCCCGGCCCCTGTCCTCTAGGGCAGGGAGCCTGGGGCAGGGGCGGGGCGAGGGGGAGGGTTTGCGGTTGGGGGTGGAGCCTGCTCCAGTGGGACTCTTAGAAGGGAGCTCCAGGAAGGCCAGGCTCCTGCAGGCTGGGGCGCCTGGCTGCCCTCCTGGAAGAGGGATCCTTAGATAGAGGAGGGGAGAGATTCTGGGTGAAGGGACTGGCCCAGGAGAAGCCCTGTGAGCACCAGAGGCGGTTTGTCTCTGCCTAGCACCCTGGGCCATGGCCTCAACTGCGGGAGGAAGGAGCCTGTTGTACTGAACCTGGGGGTTGACAGGTTTTGGGGGGACTTGATCCAGGAGAGGGAGAAGACCGGTTAAAGGGCGGTGTTTGTTTAAAGAGCTGCCCTTCCTGAAGAAGTGGGAAGGCCTGTGGGAACGGGCCACCTGGCAGAGGCCGCAGCTGGGGGGTGGCTGTGGTAGTGATGTGCTCCTGGGCCTTTATTCTTGTGAGGCTCAATGTGCAGAGCGGGCTTCGGACCCTTCTTTCTCCCGGGAGTAGCTCGCTCTCAGCCCCACCTCCGCGAACAGCATGTTCTGGAACCTTCCACACTCTTAGGGTCCAAGTCTGTGCTTCCTTGCCAGCTTAGCTAATTTTGCTTTTCCAACTCTTCCTTCTGAAGCCTGGAGCTCAGGGTGCTGAACGGTGTTCCCCCGGCACCAGTGCTGCTTATCAGCCAGGGGGCGTGGTGTGGAGGGACTGGGAGCTGCTTGTTAAATGCAGACCCGCTGGCCCCGGGCCGTCGGAGGGGCACGGTCAGGCATGCAGACTTCCCTGTCTGGGCGCTGTGGCTGCTGATGTCATGGGGACCCCACTGGGCTCGCTGCAGAATTTCTTCCCACCCAGAGGCCAGGTTTTTGGCCAGAGAGTGACCAGGAATGGAGCTGTCCTTGCACCTGCCTGTCCCCTGCTGGTGTGGTCACCATCCCTTTCACACTTCCTGGCCAGGTCAGGGGCTTTCTTAACAGACCTTGCTCCTGAATCTGCTGCAGGAGCCCCCCCACACCGGACCCCGTCCGTCTGTAGTCAGGCCCTCCTCCGAACTGACCCTGCCCTCGGCTCTTCAGCTCCGCCAGTGGCAGGTGCAGACCAAGTGTCTGGTGGCAGAGCCCACCCCGTGTGTGGGGCTGGCCTGGAGAGCTGGGGTCCAGGCCACTGCTGCTGTTTATTCGAGTGGGAGCTGTCCCCATGCTGCCAGGGCGCCCTTGGCTCTGGCGGGTTGGTGGGAGCTGCACTAGCACCTGGGCAAAGAGCATTTCTTCTGAGACTGCTGCATTTCAGCGGGGTAGAAGTCACAGCCCCCTTTTTTGGCTGTGGAAGAAAGAGGGTGACTGGGGGTTATGTAATACCCCCAGTGGGTCTTGTAGGCCAAGAGGGACCCTGTCTCTGGTCTTTAGGGGTGTGCATATGTGTGTGTGCCTGTGTACGTGCGTGCGCACATTTGACCTTGCTGCAGGGAGCAGAATACAGGCTCCCAGGTGGCCCGCCTTTCCAGCCGTGGACTCTCTTTTCCAGATGAAGACGGGCCCCTTTGCAGAGCACTCCAACCAGCTGTGGAACATCAGTGCAGTCCCCACCTGGTCCAAAGTGAACCAGGGTCTCATCCGCATGTACAAGGCTGAGGTGAGCGGGGGCTGACTGGGGCCCCTGGTCCTGGGGCTGCTACTTTTCCACCCCCAGGCCACTGTTTTGCTCTGAATCTTAGGCCAGCTGCTCTGACCCCTGAGGCCTCAAGATCTCCATCTGTGGAATGGGCTGTCAAAAAGCCCTGGACTGAGGCGACAAGGCCCTGCTGCTGCCTGGGGCAGAGGGGGAACCTCCTTCCCACTTGTCAAATGGCAGAGGTCCCTGGCAGCTCTGCCGTCTTGTGGGTGCACAAAAATGAAGATGTGCTTGCTGGGGGAGGGTTTTATCCTTCAGAGGCATTTTCCAAAGTGGTGCTTCTCAAACTTTGGTGTCTGATCACTGGACAGGTGGGAGCTGGCATTTTTGAATGACCGCTGAAGGTGGTCCTTCTCCCCCGAAGTCAGTGTTTCTGGAGCGCCCCCTGCTGGGAGGTCCCCCCCCTCCCCGCCCCCCGGTCCTCTCTCCTCGTCCTCCTTGGCACCTTCTCTCAGCCAAGGAGGTGGCTTTTTTCCTGGCAAGTAGGGAGACCGTTTCTTTCCACCCTGTCTTTTCCACTAGCTCCTTCCACATCTTGGGCAGACCGGTCTGGACTTGCTTGACCTTGGCCAGGAAAGGGCCTGGATGTGAATGAAGTCCCTCACCTGGAGCAATAGGTCCCCAAAGTCTCCTCTTTCTGCCTCAGACTGGGGTCTCAGATGTTGTCCGTGGGCCCCATCTCTGGGCCCCTTGGCCTTCTTTGCCCCTGGAGGGAAGGGTCTCCAGGCCAGCCATATCGCACCTGGGCTTCTCAGATTCCCTCCCCAGAGGCCGGGAGCAAGAGTGGGGCGTTGGGGGACGGGTTGGCGGGCGATGTGGTTGGGTGGCACGAGCGCTTCCGATCGACCTCGCTTGCTCTCCGTGGCCCTGAAGGGGTTAACGGTGCTGGAACTGGCCGGGCTGGCCCTCTCTTTCCCTTCCGCCCCTCCCCCTCCAGTCCTTTTCCTCTGGACCTCACATCCTGTGTTTAGGTTCCAGCCCACATACCTCTCTAATCTGAGAGGAGCTTTCGCTGGGCTGCGCAGGCTCCTTCCGGGCAGCCACCAGCCTCTCCGGCGTGGAGCGCACCGGGTCACTGCCCTCTGGGTGTCCTGTTGTTCCTGACACCCCCGCACCACTCTCAGTGGATGCTGCTGGGCAGCTCTGGCACCCTGTGGAGCCCTCCCTTCTGCGGGGGTGGGGGCGGGGTGCCGTGCTGTGCGCGGCGCACTGGGGGGGCGAAGGGCCTTTACCCACCTCCAGTTTCCCCCTCCCCCTTATCACAGGCAGGCCGCTGGGGCCTTTCCTGTTTAGGGTCTTAAAATGCTGTCCTTCCTTGGTTCTTACTTAAGTAACTAAATATATCTTGATCTGGGCCCCTAAGGGCAGAACAGGAGACCCTGCCACCCTTCTGCACCTGCTGCTTGCAGGCAGGTGAACTCTGAGTTGATTCAAAATGCTGATAGCGTAGTGAGGACAAACAGTCTGTGTGACCGTTGTCAGTGTTTCTGTGGGTGCTGAACGCAAGGACAGGGGCCAGCATTGCCTGCAGCTCAGGCCCAGGCAGAGGGAGCACGGGCAGAAAACAAAGCGCTCTTCCTGAACACGGGGAACTCCAGCTCCCCGGCACGCAGGCGCACTGCGAGCCTGCGGCCTTGCCAGGCACGGTGCGGCGGCCAGACTTCCTTGTAGGACGGCCCTGGGACTCCGTGACTTTAGGGACACCAAGTCTCTGGCGGTCGGCACTGGAGCAAGTGGCCCGTGCTCTTGGATCCTTGAGAGTTCACGGGGTCCCATGCTCCTTCCCCAGAGGTCCGAGGGAAGGGCCTGGTTTTCCGGACCAGTTCTCAGTCTGTGTGGCGAAGCCCACCGGTCTCGAGATCTGAAAGGGCTAGCAAGTGCCAGCGCCGCCAGCCAGAGTTGGCTGCCGGAGGGGGCTTTGTCCCTTGAGCTGTCACGGAGGCCCCACGTTAGGTGGCTTTAGGATTTGGAACCAGCCGTCTGCATCTCCAAGCTGTCCGTCCTGGCCTTTCAGGGCCCCGCACAGCGCGGGCCTGGCTTTCCCGGGCCAGCTCTCCTGTCAGGGGGCCCGTCAGGAGGGCCCAGAGAGCCTCTCCTCCCACTTGAGTCTCCAGGCCCAGGAGGGCCTTCGGGTGGAAAACCGTGCTCTGTCGGGGACGGGCTGAGGCGTTGGCTCTGCTGCTTGTGGACGTGGGCCTAGGCCCGAGCAGCTGGGAGAAAGGCCCAGCCCGAGGCTCTCTTTTGCTGTCACCTGGAGCACTGGCTTCCTTGGCTCCAAGCAGCCTCTGGCCTTAGCCCATCCCCTCACCTTTGCTGGGGCCTGGGGCAGCTTCTTTCGGGTCCCTGAGGGCAGAGTGGCAAGAACTCTGCCCCACCCCCTCCCCAAGCCTCTGGCCTTTGCAGCTAGAAGCAGGCTCACCTTTGACCCTTTCTGGAATTCCAGGGCCCTGCCCCCCTTACAAACTCCCACCACTTCCTCCATGACATAAGCACAATGGCAGCTGCGTTGCCTCTGGCCCAGATCTGCTGCCGCTCCTCCCCCCAGGGGCCACCCCCAGCTGCTGCTCCCCACTTGCTCTGCCCCAGGCCTGGAGCCTGCATGTGGCCTGGAGTTCTCTTCCCACACTGAGCTTGGTTCCTTGGCCTTCTTCCGCAGCACAAAAAAATCTCCCTCTTCTGTTCACCTCCCGGCCCCGGCCCCCCTTCAGTCCCTGTGGCCCCCCCCACGCTGACAGGCACACAGCACAGACAGCCGGCCGGACCCCCTCATTTCTGCCGCTGGTCCCTGGGGTGAGGGAGCCGGGGCGGCGCCCCATGCCTTCATCCCTCCCAGTTGGAGGTCGAGGCCACGGTCACGGTCACGGAGTGGATCTCTCCCCTCCTCCGAGGCCCGTAGGTTTTGTGCCACAGTCTGGTGGTTTCTGGGAGAGGGGGCAGACCCTCGGATGCCTGGAGCTGCTGCCTGTGAGAGGGAGCTGGTGACCAGGGCCGGTGTGCAGGGTGGCTGGGAGCCGGGCCCCGCCCCCTCCTGGCCCTGTGGTTCTGAAGCGGTGCCCCCGGCAGAGGGCAGAGGGCCGAGGGCCAAGGGCAGAGGGGAGCGGGCCTGGGGTCTGGCGGCCTGTGGACCAGGCCAGCTTCTGCGGTAGGCCGTTCCATCTCTCCATCTCTCCTCCTATGCCAGAATCTGGGGCTGAGGCCCTGGTGGGCTGGGTTTGGGGAGCAGGACACCCCCCCCCCCCCAGTGCTCTTATTCTCTGCGCCACACACAGGGCTGCTGGGAATTGCCCTGGGGGTGGGGGGCTGTCAGCTGGTTCTTATTGTCTCTCTCCCAAGTGCCAAGATGCCTTTTTCAGTCCAAAGAACTGAAAGTTGTTGAAAACGGACCTTGGACCCTCCTCAGGCTTGTGTTCCATTGTCCTCACACCTCTTGTTCAGAGCTGGGACTTGGGCTAGGGAGTCCTCCGACGATCTAGAGGGTTACTCTTGCCTCTGGTCCCAACTCGCCCTTGGCTGCCTCTCTTCCTGACTTCTGCTTCAGGGGGTTGGGCTGCCTTCTCTCTCTCTGTGTCTCTCTCTCACTCTCTCACCCTCATTCTCATTATTTGGTGGGTCTCATTGTCAGGGAGTGGGGGTCTTTGGATAGGAGGGGGTGGCCAGGAAGAGGTAGGAAGCCTTGACTGTCCTCAAAGACCGGGAGTCAGTCGCTCTGAGACTGGACCTCCTTCTGGGTCCTGGGACCCCTTTAGACCCGGGCCGGTCCCAGCCTCCGGAGGTGTCCAGGGGTCCCATGGAGGCCTGCGCAGGCCTTGGCAAGGTGCCGTGCGCTCACCTCTGCTCTCCCCCCCTCCCTCACAGTGCCTGGAGAAGTTCCCCGTGATCCAGCACTTCAAGTTTGGAAGCCTGCTGCCCATCCAGCCTGTCTCCTTGTGCTAGGGGGGGCTGAGCGGCCAGTGCCATCCCGGCCGCAGTTCCTGTGCCTGCCCTTCCTGACCCCAGCTGTGGCCCCTCCCGCCCCCTCCCTCTGTTCTTTCTGTTTGATGAGAGGCTGTTTACTGGGGTGGGTGGTGAATGCAGGGTCAGGAAAAGCTCAGGGCATATGGCTGAAGGACCCACGTTGGGAGAAGTGACCAAAGTGTGGCCAGTTTGCTGACTTCTGCCATGGCGGATGGTCAAGAAGAGAGTGGCTGGGGCAGGGTCCCCGGGCCCTGCCCCGCTCCTGGCCTTCCTCTCCTCCCTCTGGCCAGTCCGTCCCGAGACCCAGGCTGCCTGTGTGCCACTGTGGGGAGGGGAAGTGTTTGGCTGATGCTGTTGCTTTTTTGGGGTGGGTCAGTTTCCCAAGCCATGTTTGGCTGGGTGTCTGGGTGTTCTGGGGGCTGAAGGCTGAGGCTGGTGGCCAGCCTGGGGTGGGGCAGGCAGGGAGAGGCGCTGGCTGTCCGGTGGCCCTCCCAGCTCCTCCTCACGGCTGCCCCTGGGCCTTGGGGCGCCTGTGTTCAGTGCCTCGTCCTGGCTTTTCTGTTCTCTGGGCCTTGGCTTTTCGGGTCTCCTGCCATGGCCACACCTGTCCCCACCCCAGCATGGTCTCTGAAAGCTGCCCTTTGGCCCCGCAGGGCTTGCTCAGAGCTCATTGGGTAGGACCTGCCCTTCCGAAGCTGTCTCTGGCCGGCAGCGGGTGGCAGAGGCTGGGGGGCTTGGGGCGTGTTGTGCGTGACTGGGGACAGCCTGGGTTCCTCTCGGTGCACTCTTGTGGCCACCTCTGTCTCCTCACTGCTGCTTTCCCAAGGGTCTTAGCCCTGCTTCCCCGCCCGCCCAGGTGGGTCCAGAAAGCCCACCCCCTCGTCCTCCTACCTCCCTGAACTTGCCTGTCAGTGTCCAGGGTGGGGTGGTAGTGGCCACCCAAGCCTGGGCTCTGGCTCTGAGGACAGGCAGGACCACCCGGGGGTGTGGGGCTACTGGTAGCAGCATGTCAATTCCAGAGTTTTCTTCCAGGGCTGCTCCTGGGCCTGACTCCTGCAGACTCTCCCCTGCCCAAGCCCAGGCCTGCCCTTCTCCACTAGCCACTCCTCGTGTCTGGGTCCCTGTTACCCTCTGGGAAAGGCGAGCCGCAAGAAGCACACCTTTCTTGGGTGCAGTTGAGCCCCGAGAAGCGCAGTTCAGGGGCTTAACCCTTGGACCTCGGCTGATGGCCTGGGCAAGAGGCTGGGACAGGAGGAGGCACAAGGCCACAGAAAGAGTTTCCCGAGCAGAGGCCCCGTCGGGCCTGCCTCCCGCCCAGGGTCCAGACCACCGCCTTCCCAGCCCCGCCTTCCCAGCCCCGCCTTCCGGTGCCCTTGCAGGCCCCGCTCAGCCCCTTTGCGCCTTCATTGCTGTTTGGATTAAAGCCTCTGTTTTGCACCTGTCACCTGTGTCTTTTCATGCCACGCGCTTGTTCCATCTCCACAGGACCGTTTGTCCCCCACCAAGTCCCCTTCCCCCTGGCCATGGAGTCTAGGGCTTGAGCTGTTTCCCTGGGGTCTGTTTCCTGGGCCGTGGGAAGGCTCACCCTGCTGGGCATGTCATGGTTGCCCAGGCAGACGGAGCAGAGACCCGGGTTTAAAACCTGCCTGTCTCCGCCCCCATTCGTAAGGTCTCAGTGGGTGACTGAGTCTGCGCCAGGCATGCGGGGTCTGAAGTCCTTACCCCGGCCCGGTGCTCGCTGGGGCCTCCTTGCTGAAGAACCCCTTGGGGGGGCCTGCTCAGCTCCACACTGCCTGGGGGAGCCTTTGGACTGGCTTTGGCTAGGGAGCGTGCCCCTGTGGTTTTTAAGGGGGTGCCCTCCGTTACTCGCCCGCCCCTTGGTCTCTGTTGTGGTGGAGTCGGGAGCCTCAGGGTCTGCTGTGCCCACGGCCTTGGATGCTTCTTTAAACTCTCCTGTTCCTGGGCTTCTGTCTTCAGATGAGTCTTCTCAGAAAACGGGAACCCTTGGTCCTTTCTCCTGCCCTTCGAGGTCTCGCAGGCTCGGGGCAGCTGCTGTCCAGAGCCCTGCCTCTGGAGTTGGGCTGGCCAAGCGCAAGCCCAGATCCGCCCCTTGGCCAGTGACCGCGTCTCTGGGCCTCAGCTCCCGGACCTGCAAGGTGGGCACCATGACGCTCAGGCTGCAGAGGGTGGGCTCACTGGTTTCCCAGTCAGTGGCTGCGTGGTCCTCATCCTAGTGTGGCTGACGCAGCAAGTCCCCGATAGCAGACTGTTATGGCAGTGGCGTGCGTTGTAAAGAAAAGAACAGCAACTAATCGGGGTAGAGGCGGTGGGGGGGCGGGCGGCTACTTGAGCTGCAAGGGTCAGGAAAGTCACCTTTAAGGACAAGAGAGCTGAGGTCTGAGAGGAGCCCTGGAGAGCTAGCTGCAGGGCGGCCTCGCAGGTGCAGGTGCAGGTGCCGGGCGGGCTGGGGAGGGGGGACAATGGGAAAGAGGTGGGGAAGGCTCGTGGTGGCGGGGGTGGGGGGACACAGAGGTCCCTCATCCACGTGCAGAAGCTGTGGGGCTGGGCAGGCTCGCTGCGGAGCCAGGCTCTTTGTCTCGACACCTCCTTCCCTGTCAGGAGTTTTGTTGGAAAGGGAGCAGAGACCAGACCTGGAGGGGGTGGGGGCGGCTCAAGGTCAGGAAGGCTTTCAAAGGGAGTGAGGCTCAGCCCTTTGCCTGCTGCATTCTATGTGCTGGGAGGGACCCGCAGTGGGGGGACTGGTGGGAGCGGGGCCTCGAAAGGGCGCCAGGCCGCCTGTCCATCGCCCGGGAAGGCAGGCCCTCAGCACCTGCTTGGCGCCCGTTGTTCTGGGTTCGCTTCTTCAGAGGCATGTGTGGCGAGGCCACATGCTGTCCCTGGTGCAGCGTCGGGAGGGGACGGCGGGACCCTGAGGACGCGGGCAAGGGCTTCTGCGTGGGAAGCCTGCTGTGGAGCTGGGAGGTGGCACGGTGAAGTTGCACCTCCTGCAGCCTGCGCTCTGCTCCGTGAAGGGTGGCTGCTGTCCCGTCCAGGGTGCCGGCGGGTCCAAAGGGCACCTGAGAATGGGCCTGGGTCCTGGACCTGGAGGGGCGCTGTCAGCCTTGCACCGTCCAGAGGGGCCACGTGGATGGACGAGGTGATGGACGAGGTGAACTCCAGCTGTGTTCCTTCCTGGCTTGCAGGGGCCGGGCCACTCCCTGCTCTTAGGGGTGAGAGCGGAGGAGCCTTTTCCAGGAGGAGAAACCCTGCAGGAAGGCGTTGGGACGGGGAGGGGAGGTTGGAGGGGGGTCAGCTGTGCCCAGCACTACACTCAGGCTGGGGGCTGCCCGGGTTGAACACATGCACACAAGACGTGGGGAACACAGATGAAAGGGGGGGTCCTGTGGTTAAGGCACTGCCAGCCGTGCGTAGGCCAGCCGTGGGGGACGGGGATGAGGGACTCTGGGGGGCAGGGGCAGCATCTGAGCGGGACCTAGAATGATGGGTACAGGTGCCGGGTGTCCTGGCGTGGCCCGTTGTGAGCACAGGTGGGAGGTGTGGGCCACAGGCAGGGCTGGCCCGTGGACAGCCCTGTGTGACCTCTGGAAGAGAGTCCAGTCCTGTGGCACTACCGGCCCTCGACATGCAGCACGGCTGCCTGTGGCAGTGTGCGTGGTGCGTGGGGTTCGTGCCCGCCGTCGCTGGGAGACAGGCTGCAGGAGGCAGGGGCTGCGTGTCCCAGTGTGAGCAGGGTCTAGCGTGCAGCGGGAGCCAGGGAAGGTACTTCTCTGGGGCCTCTTCATGAGTGTGAGTGCATGAGACAGACAGACGCACCCGGCCTGGGTTTAGGAAACTGCTACTGGTGCGGGCGATGGGGCCAGGGCCTTGGCCCAGGTAAGAGATGGAGTCCCGTGCAGGGCAGCAGGGGGAGATCCAGGTGGGGCTCTGTGCTGAGGGGGGAGGAGGGGCTCAGGACAACCTGGGGGACTCCGCGCTGGGCCTGGGAGGCTCCAGGGGAAGGATCAGGCCTGGGGGAAGGTGCAGCGCCCAGCTGGGGTGCCGAATTTTTGGAGCTCTGTTGGGTAAACAGTTGGGCCTGGCTGATGGCTGATGGCTGATGGCTGATGGACCTGGCTGGCAGTGCTGCTGGGACCCAAGCCCCGGGGGCGTGGAGGAGTCTGGGCCACAGGGAGGACCCCCTGGTCCTGCCAGCAGTCCAGCCACAGGCCCCCTCCCCTCTCCTAGGTCTCTGGTCTCCTCTCTGTTCCTTAGACCCTGGGCCACTGAACAGTTATCGGCTCACCCTCTCCCCGGAAGCCTTGGTCATCCTTCAGGGCTCAGCTGGGGCTTTGCGTCCCGCCAGCCTCATCTGGCTCCCTAGGTCAGGGCGGGCGTACTGGGTATGTCTGCACTCTTCCCTCCCCTAACACTCAGCACACCTTGGGAGGATGGGGTGGGTGTCTACATGGGTCTGTGTGATGGCAGCAGCTCTGGGATCTTCGGGGAGGCATTGGGGGGCAGCCACCTAGTTGGAAGATGGAGCTGTTTGCACAGTTTCTCTCTACTTGCGGTCTTTTTTCTCAATTTTTTTATTTTTAGAGAGAGAGGAAGGGAGGGAGAAGCAGGGAGAGAGACACCCATGTGTGCGAGAACAGGACCAGTTGCACTCCCTGCCCTCTCACACAACAGGGGCTTGGTCCACAACCCAGACGTGCCCCGCTGCTGGGGACCGAACCGGCGACCTTTGGTTTGCAGGACGACACTCAACCCACTGAGCCACACCAGCCAGGTCTACTCTGGGTTTCCTGATGGCGGGTGGAAGCCTGCCCCTCTGCCATCAGCACTGATGCTCCTTGCAGGTCTGCCCCGGAGCACGGCCTGCACAGTGGGAACTCAGGGCGTAGCTGCGAGTGGCTATGGTGGAGGCGCAGAAGCAGGCCACAGCACCCACTTCCCGGGACCCTGCAGAAGGAGACGGGGCAGTGGCACCCCGCAGGGATGGAGACGGAAACTGTGCTGCGCGGTGGCCGGTGCTCAGTGTCACTGCTGCCCTCGGGGCGGCTGGCCAGTGCTGGGGTTGGGGTGCGCAGGGGGCCTCCGAAAGCAGTTCTGAGGGCACTGGGGTCAAGGCAGAAGTGCAGTGGGCTGGGGAGAGATGAGGGAGAGGTCAGGGTGCAGAGCAAAAAGGGCAGGAGGAAAGAGCAGAGCCCAAGGAGGGCTGTCGGCTCGGCTTTGGGGAACCTGGGGGTAGCTGCAGGCTGAGGACCCGGACTCCTCATGGGGACACAGGGGGCTGGAGAGACCAGGTGGGGGCGGAGCCGGAGGCCGCACTCTGTGGCCTGCGTTGGGCCACTCATCCGCCGGACATGGCTGAAGGCCTCTCTGCTGCGGCCCTGCGCTGGTGCTGAGATGCAGCGGTGAACAGGCAGATGCCTCCCCCGCCCCCCGCCCCCCGCCTCCCGCCCGTGTGAGCGTGGCTCACCCTGACCGAGGCGGCAGAAGCACCCTCTGTCCAACGGCGGGGGCTGGCAGAGGCTGGAGGGAGCAGCCGTCGGGTGGGCCATCGGATGACGGGCTCATCTGTGGTGCTTACGTCCTGTTAACGGAAAGGGCAGCGACCGGGGAAGGCGCAGCCTCCTCTGTAAAAAAGCAAAACCTACATTTTTGATCTGTTTTTCTCCCCATCCATCTACAAAGACCAGAAGGCAGTTTTGCCAGGTGGCAAGGAGGTTATCTCCTGGTGGTGGGACAGGAGGGTTTTGGGGAACTCCTTCTCACGTCCCCTGTTCCCGAAAGATGCTGATGCACGTGTTCAGCGTCACCGCGCAGAAGGAAGTGCGGGGGGTTCGAACTTTGCTTTCTGTTCATGTCTGATTTTTAACTCTTCCTATGTCCACCTTTTGTCGTAAGAAAACATAAACTGATTGTAAAAACCACCCCGTGGAGTCCGGCGCACCTGTGGCGGGGAGGCTTGCTCAGATACATCAGGGTGAGGATGGGAGGTGAGTTCTCGGCAGGAGGTTGGACTCAGAGGCTCCCTGAGAGGGAGGCGGGCAGGTGGCCGCCTGGGGATCCCCATCACTGGGGATCCAGTGATGAGGACAGCCAGCCGTTCCCGGTGGCCATGGACAGCCTCCCTGGCCTGGCAGCGACCTCTGGGACCCAGCCCCTGCTTTGAGGACCCCTGCGGGCACTGGCTGGGTCCAGAACTAAATTCCGGAGTGCGGAGCCCTTGGTTCTGCCTAGGGCCTGGATTGCAGGTGCTGACAAGCCAAGAGCCAAGCGGTTCCATTGTCCCCAGTGCCGGCAGTACAGCAGGGGGCCAGGGGGCGCCTTCCCACGCCCCAGGGAAGGGCAGAGCCCCCCCCCCCCCACCGTGGGGCCTGCTTCATCCACCCCCTCCTCCGGGCGCTGTGCCCCGGGGTGTTCAGGACACTGTGCCCAGCACGAGGGTCACCTGGGACAGCACAAGGTCTGTAGGGAAGGCCCGGGAGTCAGGCAGACCCGTGTGACCCTGGACCAGGGGCTTCGCCCCCTGAGCCTCCGTGCTCTCACCTGTGCGTGTGGGTGGCAGCCCAGGACCGTGACACTGAGCTGGAGGGTCCGCGGTGCCCGGCACGGAGGCGGAGCTGCAGCAGCAGGGCCAAGTGGGAGACGTGTCTTCTGGCAGGGCAGCAAGACGGTCCCTGGTTCTGGTCTCGGGGCTCCCGCCTGTGGTCGTCACTGCAGGGTGAGAGCCCCTCTCCAGTGGGACCTTCGGACAGACGTCTGGCTGTGGGCAGATCTCCGTTCCCTCCTCTTTCACTGGGCACTGGGGGCTGGGTGGGCCTGTTCAGGAGGGGCACTTCTGTTGTCCTCGCGGTGTGGACACCTCATCCCCAGATAGCCAGGATCC
Organism: Glossophaga mutica; assembly: GCA_039655065.1. Classification (NCBI taxonomy): domain Eukaryota; kingdom Metazoa; phylum Chordata; class Mammalia; order Chiroptera; family Phyllostomidae; genus Glossophaga; species Glossophaga mutica. The sequence continues at coordinate 214,050,303 of CM077305.1, forward strand.
CGTCGCAGGTGGGAGGCCGCAAGCCACAAGCGGATAGGCCTGCTCGGCCCTCCACTTGGGGACATCTGGGTTGGCTCTGCCCCCTGGGCGGGCAGACCTCTGCGAGGGGTGGGGGCTCTGCGGTTAGCTCGTGTGCTTGCTGCTGTGTGACCTTGAGCAAGCTGCTTGCCCAGCCCGAGCCTCAGTTCCCCCACGTGTGGATTGGGGGTGAACAAACATGGCCTTCAGGGGGCATGGCGTGACCCCCTGAAGGGAAGCACTCGGCGCACGGTGTCGCCTGCATGGTCTCACCCTGTGGGTGGGTGTGCAGTGACCGAGGCACAGAGAGGTGAGGACTTCCTGGGAAGAAAAGGCCGTCGGGCCCCAGCACGCACATTCTAATCACTGAGCTAAAAATGGCCTTCAGTTCCTTCCGGAGGTTTCAGAAGAGCACACGAGGGCCTGCAGGGAGCCCTGGGCACCGTGGGGGACCGGGGTGGGGGTCTTCAGGAGCGAGGATCCCTTGGGAGGCCACAGGATGATTGTCCCGTTGCTGGCTGCTGCCCCCGGCCCAGCCTGGACCTTGCTGGTCTGGTGAGCCCTCCTGGCTGAGTGAGCGGCCCCTCCCCCGATCCTGGCCAATTCCTCCCCCACTACCGCCATGTTCTCCTTTGCCACTGATGCTCCAGGCCCCCAAAGCCGCCTGCACCCTGACCCCTGGGAGTTCCCCCAGAGACCTCGGAGCTGGTGGCTGCCGAGCCCAGCCTGTGCATCTGGACCCGAGGGAAGTGCTAAAAGCATGCCTCACCTCCTCCCTACCATGGGCTGGCTCTGTCCCCATTTCATGAAACTAAGGCCCAGGTGGGTCAAGTCCCTGCTGGGCAGAGGAGGTGCTGAGCCTCCCCCACTGAAGCTCCTACTCCTACAGCCTCTCCCTGAGGCCAGATCTAAAGCCTCAGGGCGACTGGCTGCCTTGTGTTGTTCCCTCTCAGGTGGCCCAAGAGGCTTGCTCCTCCTGCTTCGGAGCCCCCCTCTCCAGGACCGGTCCCAGACCCTGGCCCTGTCTCAGCCACGCCTCCTCCCAGAGCCTGATTCCTTCCAGGAGGCCAGGCCAGCCCTCACGAAGGCGAAGGGGCAGAGCAGGGGCAGTAAGCAGTTTGGGCTGATAGCAGTGTGTCTGCCTGCAAGACATGCTTTCCGCCTGCTCTTGTGGAGTCCCCGCCGGGAGCTGAGAAAGGGGCGTCCCTTCTCCATTGTAGGGACGAGGGAGCTGGGGCTTGGAGGGGCTAGTGGCCGCCAGGGTCTCCTGCCCGTCCCCTGGAGTCAGATGGAGCTGGGTTGGGCTGGCACGGGTCCTGTGTGGCTGGGTGAGGCACTTCAGCGGGGCCCTGCAGTAGGGGAAATAGCTCATGGCCAGTGACCTCCTGGTGGTCCCCCCGCCCAGCCAGCCACTTCAGTGGACAGCAGCCTCAGGCCCCAAATCCCCGCATCACCCCGAATTCTTTCTTTCCATCCCCCAACTCCAACTGGCCAGCAGGTTCTTTTGGTTTTCTCTCCAAATTATAACCCAAATCTGATCACTGCCCTATCTGTACTGTGGCCACCTTGGTCTCAGCCACTGTCCCCTCTCACTGGGTCAGTGCACAGCCTCCTCTCTTGTCCCCTGACTCCACCCTACCCCCTGTGCTCGGGTCCCACACTGAGCTGCCCATCGCGTAAGTCCCACTGTGTTCCTCGAGCAGCTCGTCCCTGCCAACAGAACAGTGCAGTGTGATCTGACCCCCCGACCTCTTCCACTGCCCCCAACTCTGTACTTCAGCCATACTGTGGTCTCCCTGGCCCTCTAAGATGCCAAGCTCATTGCTGCCCCAGGGCCTTTGCACCTGCTCTTGTCCCTGCTTGGACTGTCTGGGCCCCAGGGTGAGTCTGGTGGTGTGGGTCTCAGCTCAGATGTCACGACCTCCGAGGGGTCTCCCGAGGTCGCTTTCTCTGAGTTGCTGCTGAGGGTGTCTCTGCCACAGCAGCTGTTCTCCATCCTGCCCTCCATCCTAGTGGTCTTTGTGACACTTACCACCGTCGGAAGGTTTACGTCTGCTAGTTTGTTTCCTTGGTGACCATCTCTGCTCACAGGGGGATGTAAGCTGGTCAAGGGCAGGAAGCAGGTCCTTGTGGCCTCCACGGAATCTCCAGGGCCTGGAGCAGTGGCTGCCCCCAGGGTAGGTGGGTGCCCAATAACTAAATGTTGAATGAATGGATAAAACTTCCTGTCCCAGGAGTTATCCCAGCAAAAACTGGACAGCAGCGGGTGGACAGAGCCCTGGGTGTCGAGCTGTTCCTCCCGCCACTCCAGTGCGGGAACTCCAGGGCCTATGGAGGGTCACACTGCCTGGGTGACTTCCCAGTGCCCCAAGCTCTGAGGCTTGGTGATTTACTCTCAAGCTTGAGCGGTATCCTCAATGAACGCAGGAAAGACTGCGTGGACTTGGCACCGAGCAAGCCGAGTTTCAGAGACCCCCCAAGGGCTGCCAATACTGGTAGGTGGAGAGGCAGGGCAGCCAGGACGGAGGCCAAGCGGGAGCTTTTGTTAGAGACACCGCCTGCTAGAGCAGGGCGAGGTCCAAGGGGTCGCCTAGCACTCCAGGCCCTCCTGGGGACAGCTGGACCCTCTCCACATCTCCAGCCTCCTCCTGGGCTTCCTCTGGGTCACCGACAGGCACTGGGGCTCTTTGACAGCCATCTTCCTGGGGCCTGCCTGGCCACAGAAAGTGGGTTCCTGCAGCCAGCGAGTTTACTGAGGGCTGACTGTGCGCAGCTGTGTCTTCTCCGGGTGCCAGGGACAGAGCAGTGAGCCCTGCAGAGTTTACATCCTCGTAAGGAAGACAGACGGACGAACACATAAGCACACGGTAAGACATCAGGCAGGGATGCAGGAAACGGGGGGGGGGCACGTGTGACAGAGGGGTGTCATTTTAAAGGGGTTATCAAGGCGGCGTTTGAGCAGAGCCCCGAGGGAGGGAGGGAGCTGCACACATGCAGGCCCTGGGGTGGGGACAGCCTTCTTTGACAGGAGGAGGACAAGGAGGACGCTGGGAGCTGGTGAGCGAGGGCAGGAGCGGAAAGGCGGCTGGGCCTCCCTCCGGCCGGCTGGCGCTGTGGTCGTGGTTCAGGCTCATCTCTGTCCCACCCCGCTCTCACTGCTGTCGCGGTGGCGTCCGGAGGCCTGGTGGGAGTGGTTACACCACGGAGAGTGAACTCTGCGCCCACCCGTTTTAAACGTTCTGCCCACCAGGGAGTGAGTCTGCTGGCTAAGCCGGGAAGATGGCACCCCCTGACAGGCGAGGGCCGAGACCTGGCCTCAGCATCCCCCAGTGTGGGAGGGTGGTGAGCAGGAGCGCGGGGGGCAGGAGGGCGAGGCCCCAGGCGAGGAGACCGGCGTGGTGGTCCAGGGGAGAAGCGGTGTGGGTGGGCCGGAGCCGCCAGGATTTGCCGGTGGGCTGGACGCGGGTCTATGAAAAGAGGAGTGAGGATGTTCTAAGGGTTTTTGGCCTGAGCAACTCGCTGGATGGCGGTGCCATTGGCTGGATGGGAAAGACTCGGGCAGGTGCCTGGGTGGCTCTCAGAGGTCTGGGTTCGGACAGGTGAGCTCTGAGATGCCTGGTACCCCAAGAAGAGAGGTCAAACACGGCTAGGACCCCTGAGCTTTATTCTGCATAGAAATTCCAGCTGGAGACGGAGCTGCCAGCGGGTAGTGGGCCTGCACACGCTTCTCCAGGAGAAGGGGACAGGAAAGGGGAAGGGGACCAAGGCTCGAGCCCGGGTCCCACCCAGCGTTTAAGGAAGGGGAGGAAGACCCAGCAAAGGACGCTGGGGAAATAGGAGCCATAAGAGTGGAACTAAATTGCTCTCTACCCAGCTGGTGTTTTTGGCTTTTATTTTTTCAACGAAGCCTGAGGGGAGTGTAGAGGAAGGCCAGTGAGGGTTGGTGGCTCTGGGAATAGAACCCCTCTTCCCTATGGAGAACCCACCGGAAGGGCTGTGGTGGGCTGACTAGCCCCCTCGTTTCAGGGATGGACACATGTCCAGACCTGGTCAGTCAGAGGGCTCCTGCCTCCTCATCTGATGTGACTGGTTCAGGGATAAGCATGTGACTCAGGCTGTACCAATGAGTGCGGTCCCTGGTACTTCCTGTTGGAGCTGTTGGGATGATGATGCCTGTTATGCCAGGGCTGCTAAAGCCTGAGATGTTACCCCAGGGATGCTGGTGGCAGGGCCAGCCGGCCCCCGCGCAAGAAGGACATGCAGGGCCGAGTACTTAAAAAGCAGGAAAAAGCGCCACGAAAGTTACAGGGAACGCTTTTCCCTCTTTCTACAGGCTCACTCTCCACTTGTTAGGGTGTTTTTGATTTGCTATTTAATGCCATTCTAAGTAAAAATTAAAATTTTAAATGATTAGCACACATTTTACCATTTATTTTTATATCGTGCAATACCAGTTTTAAATGCAAATGTCAGAGCATCTAAGTGGTGTGTAGTCACAGAACCGACACAATTTGTGGCTTGTCCCTGGGGTGCACTGAACTGGCCAGAGAAGACCAGCACAGCCGGGCTCCGACAGGCTAGAGGTGAGGGTGCCCCGACACGTGGAGCTGCTGAGGGAAGCCTGCAGGCTTGGGGGTGTTGCAGACCCTCCCAGGCACTCCCACCCTGCCATGCGTGCCCCGTGCACACTCCCTCTCTCCCTTGGGCTTGACAGTTGGTGAACTACTGCTGCCACCAAGCAGGAGACTGATGGCCTGGGCCCTGGCCCAGGGGTAGGAGCTGGGGAAGCTGACCTGGCACCTCCCCTCCCACCAGCCCCCACCTCCACCTACAGCGGAGGGGTGATCCGCAAGGATCTCAGGCCTCAGATCGGGAGTCGAGGGGCTCGCCCCTGCCTGGACACAGTCTCTGGTTGGCTGCCAGACGGGCTGTGGTGCTGCCAATGCAGGGCCACCACGCCCTGTGACGCTCCTGGGCAAGCATGCCTGACCCCAACCCTCCCTGTGTGTGTGCCCAGGGTGGAGGGGGCAATAGTGGCAGGGAAGAGGAGGCCAGGCAGGACCGGGGAGCCAGGGGGGCACAGGGGGCAGAGTGGTGGGGGTGAAGATCCATCCCAGAGAGGCGGGGAGGTGGCAGGAGGCAGGACGGCAGGTGGATCAAACTCTCCACACCCTCGGCGTAAACTCCTCTCCTGTCGGGCTTCACTTACGAAACGCAGATTTAAAGCCAAAATGAGTATGGGTTTCAAGACAGCCTAAGCATTCAGCCCCATCAAGACAGCAGGGTGCTAACCCCCTTAGCACTCGGGGGGCTCCACGCGGCTGCACTGGTCACATGCCCGGGAAGAAAACCCTGGCCGGTGGCCGTCCTGGTCATGCCAGAGAAACCCTGAGAAACCAAGGAGGGACAGGAAGTGCCAAGGGACAGCGAGTGAGCCCTGATGGCATCTGTGAGCCTCTGGGTCCGGTGTGCCCAGAGCCAAAGCATCCATGGACTTCCCAGGTCCCAAGCCAGTCAGTCCCTGCTTCGCTGAAGCTGAGACGGGAACAGCACGGGGCCCACAGAGTGAGGAGCCAGGCCTGGGAACCTGGACAACCGCTTCCTTTCTGGACCTAAAGCCTCGGGGCACTGCCTGCCCAATCAGGATGCTCGCGGGTCACTTGGCGCTCTAACTGCCCCTCCCCCCCGTGGACCTGCCCTGTTCGCAGCCAGGCCCTTTGTCTTTGTGGCCCTCCGGAGCTTTCTGTGGACAAAGGGAAGCTTTATTCCTTAGCCTTCCCAGCGGTTCCCAGGCTGGTTGATGTGGGTTTCAAAGGGGGCCCTCAAGTTTCAACCTGGGGTGGGGGTGCAGGTGTGTGCGTGCGGATGGAGCTAGGGAATGAAAGCGAGAAGGTGCATAGAATGTTGAAGAAACTTCAGGACATGACTGGGTTGGGGAGCAGAAGGAGGAGGAGTTAGAGACTTGGGGGCAATGGGGGTGGGGAAGGGCCTGACTGGGGGAGGGCAGACAAGACAGTCTCTCCCCAACTGCTTCTCCTTTAAAACAATCCCTGGAGTGGACAAATAGTCTATTCGTTCGCCCATCTATTCACTCTCTCACTCTCTCGTTTACCGAGTCGCGTGCCGGACGGACGTGCCAAAAGCAGCTGTGGCACATGCACTGGTCAGCGCTGTGAGGCACAGCCAGGCCCTGAAGACACACGTTTTTGAAAACACAGGTGCCAATTTATGGGAAGAGAAAAAAAACCCAGCTCGTTCACAGGGTACTTCCTCCACTCTCCCCCAGCCCTGGAGCAAAAAGGTCTCGACGGGTCTCTCTGGAAAAAGGTGCGTGTGCTTGCTTCTTTGGTCGCTAATTTTGTTTGCCAGCAGAAGGAAAGCCACTCTGCGCTTTGCAGTGACAAGTTGCTCTCTGGGCAGAGCTGACCGGTGACAATATTGCTGCTCTCGTTTGTTGAGCACCTACTGTATGCCAGGTGGGCACTCACACGCATCCTCATTCTATAGACAAGGGACTGAAGACCCCAAGAGGGGAAGTGCAGAGCCCATCGTCACCTAGAAAGGGGCGGAGCTTGGGGTGGGCTCAGGCCTGTGTGGTTCTGGAGGCTGAGCTTGGAACCACGAGCCTAGGCTTTGGACAGGGAGCCCCAAGTGGGGGTGGCCCCCAGAAGCTCTCTGGTGCTTGGTCTGGTGCCTGTCAGTCCTCATTCACTCATTTGCTACTAATGACTTCCAGGGAGGGATGTCACACACAGAAGTCTGCCCTGGGGCAGACCTGAGGGTGCCTTAGGTGGCACTGGGGATCAGTCCTTTGGGAAGACAGACAGAGCCTGGATTGGAGGAGGAGACTCCACCTGCCCAGCAGGACCAGGGAAACTGGTTGGGGCGGCTGTCCCAGAAGGTGGTTATACTGGTTTGCACCCTTCCTCTGGCCCCCAGGCGCCCTCCGCTCACTGAACAGGCCCTGCCTGAAGCCCCTTCCCCGTCTTGCACAGTCCCTGTCCTCCTTTCTGGCCCTGTCTCCTGCCACTCGCCCCCTTGCTCTCAGCCACGTCAGCCCCCTTCCAGTCTCTCGGACACACCAGGGCAGCTAGTCTCTGCATCTGCTGCTACTTCTGCCTGGTGCGCTCCTCCGCCCTCGTCTGTCCAGCTGGTGTGGGAGAGGTGTCTAGCGCTCGAGTGCCCGCCTGTGCTTCAGCTCTCCGTCCCAGGCCCCTTGCAGCTGGGTGGGTCTCGGGGCTGCTTTTGGCCAAAGGGCTGCGCATGTGAAGAGAATCACCTCCCTCGCAGGGCTCTCCAGCTCTGGGGCGGCCGCGTGCCCATGCAGAATGCAGCCGCCTAGGCGCGTTGTCCGATTTAGTCAGACTTGGTGTGGTCAAAAAAACCCCAAACGAACCACCTAATCTTTGTTGTTTGAAATTTCTGAGATTCGGGGATTCATGTGTTACTGCAGCATAGCCTATACTGCGCTGACTAATAGAGCCGATCCGTTCCGAGCTCGGCTCAAAGATCACCTTTTCTTTTTTATATATGTATTTTTAAGATTTATTGATTTATTTTTAGACAGAGGGGAAGGGAGGGAGAAACAGAGGGAGAGAAGCGTCAGTGTGTGCCCCTCCTGGGGAACCTGGCCCGCAACTCAGGCACGAAATGCCGGCTTTTCTGGTCACTAAGTCTCTCCAGCCCTGTTTTAATTGTCCTGTAAGATTTATCTAATTATTTGTCGGTTCACTCGCTTCTCGTCCTCCACCCAGACAGTCAGCTCCACGGGGCAGGGCCCTCGTCGGTCTCGTCCGTGGCTGCGCGCTTGACGTCCAGCGCAGTGCCTGGCGCACGCAGGCGCTCAGTGTGTGTTCAGTGATACGTGCACTTTCTGCACGAGTGAAACACGCAGCTGACCGTGCTCCGAGGCAGACGTGGAGTGCGACATCGCCACCTGCATGTTTCTTACTGCGATGGGACACAAGCCTTCGGTCATCGGAAGGCTGGCAGCAACAGTTGCCTTTTGACTCCTCGCGCATCGACCCTGGTCTAGGACCTTCCTTCTCCAGCTCCTCAGAGGAGGGGACGTGGGCCTGCTGGGGAAGTGACTGGTCTCAGGTGCCAAGGGGAGCCAGGCCCCGCCCCTGGGGCCCCAGACTCCTGATCCAGCGCTCTTTCCGCCCAGCGTGACCACTTGCTGGAAGCGTCTCCCAAGCACATTTGCCCCTTACTACCCACCTTGCCGGGAGATCTGGACACTGAGCGAATCATTCTGTGATGACTGTCGGGTAGGCCTGGGTGGGGCTGGGACAGGGGTCAGAGGTGAGAGAGAGAACATGGCTCCTTCCAGAATGTCTAGGCCACGACATCCCTGAGATGAGCTTGTCATTTGTCTTACGCTTCTTTTAACAAGGACAGAGTGTGGGAGGGCGAATTCTGGTGAACCGGGGCTTGGGGTGCAGCCTGCCCCAGACGGGGTGACTGGAGCCGCTGCTTGCGCCCCCCCCCACCAGCTCTGTAGCGCGCTGTGCCTCCCTCACAGCACCTGTCACGCCACCGTTTTTCCCTGAAAAATGTACGTGTTACTTTTTCTTCCAAATATAAAAGCGATACCTGCTCATTGTAGAAAATTTGGAAAATACAAAAAGGCTTCAATGATGAAAACACAAGTAATCTCCCAACCATTCAACATTTCCGAGCTCCTGCTCAGCCTTGCACACACACCCGTGAATTGGTGATGTCACCTGTTCCCTGGATGTCCCCAGACCCCACCAGCTGCGGGCGTAAAGGTGGACGTGTTCCCCGAGGTGTGGTCTCTGCCCCTCCAGCCTGCACATCAGCACCTTGCCTCTCTTCAAAGCCTTTTCATTGTCTTTGGGAGGGGCCACGTGGGAGCTCCAGCCAGGTCCCTCCACTTTGGCCTCCTTGTGGAGAAGCGTTGTCCTAAGTCCCCTGAGGGTGGTCCTTGTCACTGTCCCTGCTGTGGGACCCTGCTGGGAGAACCTGCCCCCTGGCCCTGGGGGTGGGGGGCTGGCTGCCACTGCCCCTCCCCTGAGTGCCAAACCTGGGAGGCACCAGATGGCCCCAAAGCCTTGTTATCCTGGTGAGGACCAAGGAGGATGCACCTTCCCCAGGGCCTCGCTGGCCGCATGTAATTCCCCAGCCCTGGAGTGGCCACGCCTGTAAGGTGGTCTCCCCAAGTCCCACGTGAAAAGGCCTCCTTTAGCAGCCCCCTCTCTAGAGGACATCTTCGGCTGGTCACCCACGGCTACATTTTCCCAAGAACATCCCTTCTCTGCCCATGAACTTCTGGTGGGAGCTGCCAGCCACCCTCCACCAGGTTTGGACATGTAGTCTTCCCTGGAGATTTTCTTTTTCTTTTTTCTTTGAGGAATTTTATTTATTGATTTTTAGAGAAAGAAGAAGGGAGGGAGGAAGGGCGTAGAGAGAGAGAGAGAAACGTTAATTTGTTATTCCATTTATTTATGCATTCATTGGTTCATTGTTGGAGGTGCCCTGGCCAGGGCTCACACTCTCAACCTTGCTGTATGGGGATGATGCTCGAACCAACTGGGCTGTCCGCCCAGGGCTTCCCAGGATTTTCTGAGTGGAAAATAAGAGAAGAGAACAGTCCCTCTTGGGTGGCAGAGCTGTGAGATGGGAAGCCAGGAGCTGCCTCCTATAGCTATAGTGAAAATAGGCCCAAAGAGGAGAGTGGGAAGCTCAAGTGCAGGGAAGGAAGTCACAGGGGGAAGAGAGAGAGAGAGAGAGAAATCTGGAGATTTGCACCTAGATCCAGTTGTACCTGAAGCCAGATACATCCCTACCCACTGCACAGTTTAGAGCTAGGAGCTAAGAAATCTCACCTCCTGCCCAAGCTCATTCCCGATGGCCTGCTGCCTCCTACGATTAAGTCCTGACAAATGTCAGGAAACGGTCAGTCCATTTCCTGGTGGGGTGGGACACAGATGCCACTGCCCGGTGCATCTCTTTATCTCTGCATCCCGGGACCCAGAGCATTACGCAGGGTGGGGAGTGCTTCAGGTTCAGCTGGAACTGATCGATATTACTATTTAGACCTCATCAGGGTCATTTGCCAGCCCTCGTTGTAATATGTTTTAAATTCTCCCCCACTAGACTGTGAACCCCAACAGGAAGACTGGCCAGCCCCTTCTTCACTGTGTGACTTGGGGCAAGTTTTCTCATTTCTGAACAAGGATGCTAATAGCATCTATTTCAGAGGGTACCTGGGAAAATACCAAGGGGTTTACTGTTCTTTTAGTTGCTGTTCTTTTCTGAGGGGGTCCGCTCCGTGCTCTGCACAGGCCAGGCACCGAGTGGGCACCCCATCAGTGTGCACGCAGGGAATGGAGATGCAGCAAGGCAGGGCTCCTGGTGTGCGTGCAGGGACACCCTCCAACACCCACGACGTCAGAGCACTGCCATGGCCCCCCTGGGAGTCCAGGGCATCCCTAGCCCCTGGCTTCTCTGGAGGGCAGCCTGTGGCTCTCCCAGCCTCTGGGCTGTCATCCCCGCAGCACCACGTGGCTGCGAGCACAGCTTGGAGCCTGGCTCAGCCCTACACCCTGTGTCAGGGGCAGCAGGACCTGCCTGCGCTGTTTGCGGAGCTGGAGCAAGGGTTTGTGTGTGTGGCGGGTGCTGGGGTGCTGGCTACCCCAGGGGCACCGGGGGCTTGCTGGAGCTGTGGCTTCCAGAGCTGCTGTTTGCTGGAAGCTCCCCCTCATTACTACCTGGGTCCCCCAGTCTCTTCCAATCTCCCTACCTCCCCAAACAGCACCTCCAAGTCCTACCCGGGGCTCTCGCGGGGTCTGGCTCGGTCTTTTCACTGGAGAGGGGCTTGTCTGTGAACCTGGATCGAGGACTCCTGGTTCGTTAGCCTGCCTGCCCCTCCCTTTCTTGGAAAACCTTCACGGCTAGGCGTGGGCCCCCTCCCTAGTCATTTAACACTGCCCGCACCCCCCGCCCCAACCCGCTCCAGCTCACTGAGCCTTTCAGTGGTGCTATGCCCAGGAGTGTTGATCTCCCTGGATATTCTGGGCGGGCTCAATGCATGCTATGCCAGGACTGGAGGAAGGGGACGTGGAGCGGAGTGAGGCTGCTACTTGGAGCGTGCGTTGCGGACAGTGCATTTGGCCGGTGCGGCCCGGCACGCGGTGCACAGTGCTATGTCCGGGCCGTGCTTGTGTTACTGTTTCGTGTGCAGTGCCTCAGTGTGAAATGCAGGTGGGCGGTGGGTTGTGTTTTGGGTCCCTGCGGATTATGCTCAAGGCATTAACCCTTCGTGTGGCTGCCCAAGATCCCTGGGCCCCGAAGAGATAAGGGGGAAGGGCACCTCTCTTCCAGGTGCTCCCGGATCCCTCCACATCCGTCCCTCCGTTTCACTGGATTCCAGTGAGCTTGAGTCTCTCGGCGCAGCTGAAGCTCAGAAAACCTGGCAGAAGGGAGGAGAACCGGCCCGCGGTCCTGTCGAGTTCAGAGCTCTCATTTCGCACGCACAGTCCTTTGCCGTTGGGATCGGGAGAGGGTGGGGAGTTCCCAAGCCCCTTAGCTGGTTCCTCCTGTTCCCAGGTCCTCGCACCCAACAAAGGCTGCAGCCCACGTGCCCCCTTCCTCGACGCGGTCCTGGAGCGGGAACGCACGCGGCCCCAGGCTCGTGGCCAGTCGCGGCAGGATCCGGACTCTGCGCTGCGCCCCAAGTGGGCGACAGGCAGCACCCCCGCAGTCCAACCGCCCCCGGCTTTGCCTCGCCCACTCCCAGCCTCAGTAGCTGCAGCGCCCTGGAAGCGGCACTAGGGGGAGCTCTGGCAACTGGCTTGGCGGATTGAATCGAAACCTTGGATCCAACAGCGATTCCTAGGACTAGCAGGGAAAAAATGGGGAGAGGGGAGACACACCATTCCCCCTCCTCCGCAGCTCCCGACTCTTCCCGTGGGAGGCCGACAAAACAGCCCTCGGGGTGGAGGGGTGAAGGTGCCTTGCTTTCCTGTGACTCACGCCTCCATTGCCTCCCTCTTTCCCCACGCCCATTGCAGACCTTCGCGGGGCCCCCGCACTCTGGAGTGTCCCCAAGAACTTCGCCTCGCGCGACACCGGGCTCCAGAGCCGGGCCGACCCCTGGGACTGGCTTGGGTCCGCCTCTCGGTGTCTGGGGTGGGGGCGTCTCGGCAGCAGCCTCGCCTCTTGCTGCGGGAGGCGTGAAGGCTGGGGTGGGGGTGTGTGAGTCGTCCTGCGGGGTGGCTGGGGCAGGAAGGGGGAGCTCAGGAGCGAGAAAGCGAGCTCGAGAGCATTGGGGTGGGGGGGGAGAGGGAGAGAGTATGAGAATTAAACAGAAAGCAACCAGCCACTTTGCTTTTTCCCTTCTTGCTTGCTCCCCCCCCCCCATTCTTTCTCTCCTTTCCCGTTTGCAAAGCTGGAACCACCCCGCGCGCCCCCAGGCCCGAGCAGCGGCTCCAGATGTGAATTTGGTTCCAGTGGGGAGAACGCGAGCTTCCTCGGGGCCTTGGCACATTCTCCCACTCTGAGGTCATTCTGTAGGTGGTCAGAGGGGAGAGCGCGCCTGGAGCCTTCCTGCCTCCATCCACTGGGGAGGGACGAGACGCGGGCGGGAGGGAGGGGAGAGGGAGAGGGGAGGGGCGCGAGGAGGGAGGGAGACGCCGCCAGCACACCACCAAGTGGCACCGAGCAGTGATAACAAACTCAACTTAAAAAAAAGAAAAACGGAAAAACTTCCCCAAGTTGCAGACCTGGGCGTGCGAGCGGAGGCGCAGGGCGGGGAGGGCGGGCGGCCCCGAAGACCCTCGGCGCCCCCCGCTGCTCTTCCCCGCCGCAGAGCGCTCAGACCCGAGGCCAGCAGGCCCTGTGTTCCTGGCTGGGCAGGAAATGTGCTGGAGGCTGGCTGGGCTTCCTGCAGGAGACCCCTGGGGCGGCCGGCGCCCTTGGGGGCAGCCTCTTTTGGGGAGGAGGGCCCCCCGAGGGGCGCAGCCCTGGCTTCGACCAGCACCCCCGCTACTTCCCATCCTGCTTCCACTCCCGGCCCTGCGGATGTGGGCAGATCCTTGTCCGTCCAGGCCCAGAAGAACTGGGATTTGCATGGAAAAGGTAGGGGTCCCTCCCCAACCCCCCTCTACCCTCCCCGCCACCTCCAGGCCGAGCTGAAAACAAGGCACCACTATCCTCTGTAATCGACGTTTTATTAAGATTATAAATTTAAACAAATACTCTGAACAGTTTTACCCGGTGATGTACAATTCAGTGCGCACAAAAATACAGGAGAATGAGGGAGAAGGGCCAGGGAAGGAAGGGCTGGCAACTTGTTTTGGAGTCCACACGGTGCTGATGGCAGCGAACCAGGGGGGCTGCGGAACCCCACCTTTTTACAACAAAAGGCTTTAAATTAAACAAAACCTGTCGGGCTGAAGACACAGGACGGGGTTCTCACAGGCTCGAACAATGCTGGTTTCGTGAAACGCAGCCGAAGGCTGAAGCAGGACGGCGCGACTCAGAAGCACACACACACAAACGCCACACCTGGCAGGGAACTCGGGGAAAAGTCTCCGACGCAGGCAGCGGCCCCAGCCCCTCCCGCCCTCCCTCCGGGCCGCCGGGATCCAGGTGAAGGGATCGACTTCCTTTTTTGTGGAGTGAGGACCGCAGTGCTGGGCATGATGGGAAATGTAGTCCTTGGAGCCCGCCCCCCACCCCTTCCCCGAACGGTGTCCGAGAGTGTCGGGGTGTCCGGCGCCACCCCCCCGAGTCCGGGAGACCGGTGGAGGAGGGGAAGAGAGCGGAGCCAGAGGGGCGGGGAGAGGAGGGGTTCGAGACACCCGCCCGGGAAGAAAAGAAAAAAAAAGTTGAAGTGTTTTCATTTCTGCCTTCTCATTTTGCGAACTTTGGAGGCCGCCCCCAGAGAGGAAATGTGACCCAAACATCCCTTTCGGAGATAGAGTTGGCCTTTGTTTTTGCTCAGGATTTCACAAGACCCATTCCTCACCCCATGGAGGGACTGAGGAGAACCGAGCACCGAGCTTCCTGGGTCTGACAACTGATTGGGATCGGCGTCCCCGGCCCCGCGCCCTCCTGCGCTGCGCCCCCGGCGCTCCCGGCCTCGCCCCCGGCTGCCCGGCACCTCCTCCGGGCAGCAGCCCTCCCTCACGTGGCTGGCTTCTCGCTAAACACCACTGCAATCACTACAATAAAAAGAAAAAAAAAGAGTAGGAGAAACACAAAGCATACTTAAATAGGCGCTTTTTCTCTCTGTAAAAATAAAGTCCAAGATCTTAGATTTCTTTTTTTTATTTTACAATTTATAAAACATTAGCCGCCTTCCCCTGCTCGCCCCCAGCTCAGCCCCGAGTGGCCGGGCGCCCGTTCCTTCCCTCCTCTTGCCCCTTGGCCGAGTCTTTGTCTGGCCCCAGCCCCGCGGGTCCCCGTGCCCTCGGGGGTCCCTAGAAGGCGACAATGGCTCGAGTCCAGGCGCCAAGGCTGGCGAGCGCCTGCTTGGCGCACAGCTGCCCGTTGAGCGGCGGCGGCTGCTCCGAGGAGTCCGGCTGTCGGCTCACCAGCCCCGAGAAGCCCGAGCCAAAGATGGAGATCAAGTTTGAGATGTTGGACGCGTCCGGGGACGAGTCCGGGCAGAAGTCCTCGAAGCGGGCGCGCTTGCAGGGAGCGAACGGGGCACCCCCGGGGGGCTCGGCTCCCAGGTCACCCCCGTCCTCGTCGTCGTCGTCCTCCTCTTGGCCAGGGTAATACTTGCGCTTGCAGCCGGCGGCGGACGCCAGGCCCGGTCCCGGGGCGCCCTGGCCACAGCAGGGGCAGTGGGCGGAGGCGCAGCAGTCCTGGTGCAAGTAGCCGTTCTCCACCGTGGTCACCACGTGAGTGTCCAGATCTAGCACGGTGGTCTGGCTGCTACAGTGCACGCCGAAGTCCGAGGGGGCCGGGTACCCGACCCGGTAGAAGCCCGGGGAGGAGGCGGGGGCCGGGGAGGCGGGAGGTGAGGCGGCGGCGGCCTGAGGGGTGGCCCCTGGGGGCACGGAGGGCGCGGAGCAGGCGCCGGAGGCGCGAGGGTCCCGCGGGCAGAGCGCGGCGGGCGCGGGCGGCGGCAGCGGCGCAGGACCAGGCTGCAGCGGCTCCAAGGGCTGCCCGCGGTGGGGCGCGCCGTGCGGCGGCTGGAGCGCGGCGCACCCGGGCAGCTCCGAGAGCGCCCCCGTGCCGCCCGCTGGCGCCCCGGCCGTCGCTGCCGCGCAGCTCCTGGGCGCCGGGTGCTGGTGCTGGTGCAGCTGCTGCTGGAGGTGCAGCTGGTGGAGCTGGTGGAGCTGGTGCAGCTGGTGCCGCGCGGCCGGCTCGCGCGCCTCCGTTTCCCCGCAGCCACCAAGTTGGAGCGGGCCGAAGTCGGCGGCGCTGGCCGGCATGCCCGGCGCCGCGTACGCGAGGTGCTGGTGCTGGTGCTGTTGGTGGGGCGGCTGCTGCTGTTGCTGCTGCTGCTGGCGCCTGTAGAGCTCAGCGTAGCGCTCGCTCAGGTAGAGCTGGCGCGCGTTGCGGAGCACGTAGGATACCAGGAGGTTCTTGTGCAGCTTGATGCCGCCGCGCTGGGTCCGGGAGCTGTGGATCTTGCGCAGGGAGATGCTGATCAGGCTCTGGGCGTCCAGGGCGCACTCCATGCTCCCGCGGAGACGGCGGCGGCGGAGCAGCCGCGGCTGCTGCTGCTGTTAATGCTGCTACTGTTTCGGCCTCCAGCCAGCCACCGGGGCGCGCTGGGCAGGGGAAACGGAGCCCGGATCAGCGGGTCGGCTGCGCTCCGACAGGAGCCGCCACCATGCGTTGCGCACCACCCGCAGTACCGTGCTGCCCAGACGGCGCCAAAGCAATGAGCTTCGGCCGGCCCCGGCCCCAGCTATTTAGCTGGGCGTCCGGGCTCCGCCCCATACATGATAAGCCAATAGAAGTGCCGAGAGCCTCCCGAGTGACAGACGCTGCCCGCCCCGGGGTTACTCGGTTGGCCAATCAGACCAAGGCGGTTCCTTTGTGCTATTCAAATACAGAACGGACCCGGGGCTTCTAACGCCGCCGCTGCCTCGAATGTTCTCCTGGGGCCGCCGCGCAGCGTAGGACTCGGAGGTGCTGGGGCCGCTGTCTGCAATGGGGGTCGACTCTCAGCAGCCACGTTGGAGCCCACGGCCGCCCTCGGTCTAGATCCTCGGAGCTCGGGGTCAGCTCACTTGCGTGCGGCGGCGACGGCTCCTCCCCCTTCCGCACCGCTGGGCCCACCTGCGGCAGGTGCGCATGGCTCGTGGCCAAACTACAGTTCCTTCCTCAGCCTGTCGCCCCCGGCTAACCCTCCGCGCGACCCAGGGTCTTTGCAGGAGACTAGGTGGGCAGCCTTCTTGACCCCGAGGGACCCTCAACCGCAATACTGGGCCTGATTCCTTGACTTTCTGGCCCAGGTGCCGCAGGGAATACTCGGGGAAGTATTCTACCCATTTGTCTGATGAGGAAAACAAAACCTCGTGAACCGGATGGAGGAGGCTCTGAGGCTTGCCCCGGTGAGTGCACGGGTGCCTGCTGAGGTTCAAAGTCACCGAGTAGCCTAATCACTAGTTCTGTAACCTTCCCCTCCTAACTACTAATGATGACAATAGGGCCCATTACTGTGCTCCTAGTATGCGACAGGCCCTTGCCAGTAATGCCCTGAATCCCTCGCTGTGACTTCTTGCGGAGCAGGACCTGCGTCTCAGGGGAGTGGGGTGATCTGGGAATGGTACCGCTCTGAAGGGGCAGAGCAGGGTTTGTGCCAGGACGGCGAACCCCAGACGCGGAGGCCAGCCCCGCGGACTGAGGAGCTCTGTCCACTTAACGTTTGTGGATAATTTTCCTTCTCGTCCTGAACCATTCACAGGCCACCGCCTCCCAGTTGGGGACTGAGACAATCAGAGGGACAGCGTTGTGATCTCCCTGGAAGGAGAGTGGCTGCTGTTCTGAAAGGGGGAGGGGTCCAAGGTGCCTGGGGTGGGGTCAACGGGTTTGCTTCAGGAGGGAGGCCTTGAGTTGGTGCTTGAAGGTGGGCGGGGCTTCACGGAGACTGGGAGCTTGGTGGGCCCTGTGGGGGGGCAGGGGGACGAGGTCCAGGAGCAGACTCCCTGCTGGTGCACCTGCTCCTCTGGGCTGCTTCTGAGCCGCCTCCTCCTTCCTCGTGCCCCTCGTCCTCTGCACCAGCCTTGTCCCTTGGCGGGAGTGGAGACCCGCCAGCCCGTCCTGCAGTTTCTGGGTCTCCCTTCAGTCTCAGGAATTCTCCAGATTTATTTCCTCAAACACTTTTGCATCATCAACTCAGTGTCAGGCAGGCATCAAGGGTTTACACAAACTTCAGAGCGTGCACCCGGCTCTTCAGAGGACAAAAAGGGCGCTGGCGGTGGCCGGGACTTGCCCAAGGCCCCGCAGCCCAGGTCCCGTGCGCTGCCCTTCCTGCACTGTCTGTGGACCACCTCACACTGGTCCGAGCCCCTCCGACCACCAGCAGCGCCCCTTCCCACCCCCACCCAGCAAAGGTGGGGTGGACTCTAAGGGGACTACAGGAAAAGGGCATCTTAATTCCACTCTGTTGCTGACCTGGTGATAGGGACACACAGGCACGAGACTTGTCCGTGAGATAATACCTGTAGGGATAAAAAAATGCTGCCCTTGACTTCCCTAGAGTCCGTCTCAAAGACACACAGCGACTTCATTTAGCTAATTTTGAAGTTCACTTTGGAGACATCGCTGGCATGTGGAGGGAAGCAGGAGGCCATACCGGCGTTACGGCTGCGAGGACTGTGCGCCAGTCCGGTCTGGGACCCACTGCGAGGGTCCAAGAATGTATTAGTAATGCTGACTTTGGCCTTCATTCTGTCCTTGCCCAGAACTTGTTGGGGGAAACTCAGACCTTCACTTTACGTGTCTTGCACGAGTTACACGTCCAAGGAAGGGTGGAGATAGGGTTTGAACCCAGATCTGTCTCCAGGAGACGGGTCTCTCTCTAGGTTCTTCAAAATCAGCCACTTGCCTCTGCCATCAGTGAATCTTGAGTTCAGTCCTCAGGGCTCAGCTCAGGGTGAACGTGACCTTGATTGGGTTGATACCCCCCCCCCCACACACACACACACTTTCCTGCCAACTGCTCTGAGGCCGGGGCCTGCGGGAGTCCAGGAAGAAGCCAGTATCTGTCCCAGCCTCAGCTTATCGTTCGCAGTCATCCTCAGGGCTGCGCCCCACGCCTCTGGGGGGCCCAGGTGGGGAATCAGGCTAGGGGTGGAAGTGGATGCTCTAGCCGTGGGCGGGGGTCAGGGGAGCCAGGCCCTGGCTCCCTGCGTACTCCCCCTGGGCACTTCCAGCTTCACTTCTGCCCCAAGGTGGGTTTGAGCTCTGCTCAGGCTCCTTGCCTCCCTGGGGTCAGCTGACAAGGGTCGCCCCATGCGCAGGGCCCCATTCTCTGGGGCCCAGGGTGACTTGATCTCACCCTCCTTCTCAAGAATCAGGAGGTGGGCTAGTGGGGAGGGCTGAGCAGTTGTCAAGCTTCAGAAAAAAACCCTCGATCCCTTCTGGGGGTGGCCTGGGAGGGGGGCGTTGCGCAGCTGTGCTGAGGAGCGAGTGCTGAAGGAGGCCGTGGAACAGCTGAGCTCTTCGGTGCCCCCCTGGGAGCGGGGAAGCTTGCGGGGCACACAGTGGGAGTTCACAAGTGTTTACAGGCTGGGTGTGCCGCACACAAGCCTCTGGACACACAGTGGCTCAGAGCAGGGGGCCGGAGACTGGGCAGGGCAGCGGGCGTGCGTGCTTGTGGGGAGGAGCGGCCTTCGGACCCGCAGGGGAGCAGGTCTGAGTGAGACGAGGCTTCCCGGCCTGCAGCGCTGGCTGGACTGCCTGGGTGGTCGGGGTGCTCACCTTTCTCCTGGAGCTGGGAGGTCACCGAGTCTGCAGCGAGGCGGCGCCTCCCCCAGGAAGTTAATTAATGCCCAAATACGGAGGAGTGTCTGCTGGGGCAAGCCCCAGGGGGTGTCAGCAGAGCCAGTAACACCTCGAAAATGCCACATGTGCCTTGTGGGCACCTGTCGGTCACAGAGCTTGGAGGAGGGAGGCAAGGCTGGGATGGTTCCTGGTCAGGAACCTGGTCAAATCCCGGTGTGATTCGGCCCCCTGGGCTCCGGGAGATTGGTTTGAGGAAGCAAATATGGAGGCAAGAAGCTTAATTGAGGGTGTGGCGTTGGTGGCAGGAGGATGGGGGAGAGATTTGGAACTCATGTATTCATTTACTTGGCCATTTGCCCAAGCGATATTTCCAGAACCTTCCTCTGAAATCCCTGCAAATGGGAGAAGGAACGAGACGTGACCCTGCCCGCAGGAGGCCACGTGCAGAGGGACACAGACAGATAAACAGGCCGATGACTCCGAGGGGAAGAAGGACAGGGCGGGGGGC
Source organism: Glossophaga mutica (assembly GCA_039655065.1). Classification (NCBI taxonomy): domain Eukaryota; kingdom Metazoa; phylum Chordata; class Mammalia; order Chiroptera; family Phyllostomidae; genus Glossophaga; species Glossophaga mutica. The sequence continues at coordinate 214,069,765 of CM077305.1, forward strand.
AGGCAGGGGCGGGCCCAGGGCCGGCCTGGGAAGGCTTCCTTGGGAAGCTGCCGCTTGGAGGCCGAGGAGGAGGAGCGGCCTCCCAGGACAGAGGACAGGACAGAGGACAGCAAGGCGCCCAGCACAGGGCCTGGCACACCGCAGGCGCTCAGTACTTGTGGAATACATCAGCCAACGGTGTGTAAGTACACAGAAGACGCTGTTAGAACCGGGAGGGCCCTTGCGATCAGGCTGCCCCCCACCCTTCATTTCCAGACGGGTAAACTGAGGTCCAGGGAAGGGGGGACAGATGTGCCGAGGGTGCGGGCCTGGAGCTGGGGTGGAACCCAGGTGAACCTCCCAGTTCGGCCTCTGGCTGCTCCCAGCTCTCTGTCTCCGGGGTGTGGAGTTGGGGTTGCTCCGTGGGGACATGGGACTGTGGGAGGTGGCAGAGAAGGGGACGGGCTGCAAAAGGACACGGTGCGGTGTGGCCGACCGCAGGGGTCGCTGCTGAGTCTTCTCCGAGGCCTTGGGACCGGTGGTGCTTGGATACTTGGCAGCGTGGCACTGCGCCCCAACAAGGCTGTCCTGTGGCCGGTGGGCATGGGGGAGCTCAGCTCGGGTACTGGAGCCCTGGCAGCCCCCATCGCCTGCCCCACAGACCTGTACCCTGTCACCGTCCCAGGAGGTTGCTGACCCACCAACGTCTGGGTGAGCCCGGCACGGCTCCGGGCAACAGGCTCAGTGCCCAGGAAGACCTCTGCTGCCTGGCTCCCGGGGCCTTAAGTGTAACGAGAGAGACTGAGGGCCCCGTGGCTTTTCGGAGCTCTTGCTCTGTGCCGGCCACTGGGCCAGGGGCTTACCCTGGTGGTCTGCGCGAGTCCCATGCCAACCTTTGAGGCATGTTCGGGTGTAATCCCCATTTTAGGGATGAGGCAACTGAGGCACGGAGAGCTTCAGTGACTTGCCTGGGTCACACGGCAGGAAGCGGAAGTGACTCCCATCCCAGGGCTCTGGGGGAGTCAGAGCACCAGGAGCAGCAGGAGAGGGCCCGGGACGCCCTGCTGCCCCGCCCCCGCCCCCGCCCCACCTTACCTCAAGGCTCCTTTGTGTCCTGTACTTATGGATGGAATGTGCCTAGAGGCAGACGCTCTCTCAGCCAGGGGTCTCTGTCCAGGCTGGTGTCCGTTTGTTCCCTCACTCATTCACCCAGTCACCCTGGACTGAACGCTTGGCCGACGTGCAGGAGCTATGCTAAGCCCTTGGGAGACCACTGGGCAGTTCGCACTGCCCAGGCCCAGGCTGAGGACCCTTTAGATCTCCCAGGCCAATTCTGATTGATTGGTAGGGTCTGCCTGGAGCCCAGCGTTGGAAGGGGTTTGGCACATGCCCCAATTGATTAGTGATGTCTGCCAAGGGCTCAGCTGGGAGCCGGGAACCTGCTGGGTAGCTGCCCATGGGGTGAGGATGGAGTGTCTGTTCAGCGCTTTGGACATCTGGGGTGGCCTAGCAGTCAGAGTGGGGCCTGGGCGTCAGGGAAAACGGGCCCTAGCTCCCCTGGCCTGTGTTCCCTGGGTGAGAACCATCCCCTCTCGTGGGCCTCAGTTTCCTCATTTGACACCTTCTTTAGGAGGCAAGATGAGCATCATAGGACTTGAAGTGTTTCGAAGAGTGGAGGGGTTAGTACTGAAATGAAATGGGGAACTTCCCCCTTCCTCTTTTCCCCTTTCTCAAAATCCTACCAGAAGCTGAGTGTGCTGGTCAGGCCAGAGTTAATCCTGGGCCTGCCCCGGGTGGGGTGTGTGGGGGGGGGGGGGGGCGGGGTGGGGGGGGCAACTCAGCACTTCCCGGCTGGGAGTTGTTTTTATAACTCACTTAGTACAGACCTTTGTCCCCACACTGGGCTCAGCTGGGTGTTTCTAAGGAGAAGCTCCGTGGATCTTAGGAACTGAATCTTGGGATTTTTTTCTCTCATTTGAGTGGTGGTAGCTGATGCCTGGGCTGCCTGCCTCCCCCACCTTCCCACTCAGTGAATAAAACTACAGACCGTTGTGCCAGACACAGAATTGTGTTTCGCAGGGATTTTTTATTAACGCTCCAAACCACCCAGCTGGTGGGGAGTAATGTCATTCCTGTGTTACAGTTCAGGAAACTGAGGCCCCGAGAGGACGAGTTCCGGGGTCACGCATCTCCCGACCGCGGGACGGGACCGGCCTCCGGTCTGATGGAGGGAAAGACCCATCCTCGTCCAGCTCTGCCCCGCCCCTGCGCTTTTAGCCATTCACCGAAGTGGTCAGGTACTCCCTCAACCGCGTGTCCTTTTGCAAGTAAGTATCAGGTGCCTGCTGTGTGCCAGGCTCCGCTTCAGCTTGTGGAGCCACGGGCCTTCCATCCCCGACCGGATGGGGAACAAACAGGAGTAAGTGAGCAGATAAACAAACAAGGCTGCAAGGAGGGCGACAAAGGAAGCGACCAGGGACTGGTGTGGGGGGGACACCGCTCCCGCTTCGCTGACCCCGGCCTCCCCAGCCGTCTGTCTGGAGCTCAGGCTGTCCCGCGCTTCCTGCCGCTGGTGAAGTTTTCATACTGCTGACGTGGAACAGAGCAGGGTTTTTGCTTTTGTTTTGAGAGCATTTCTCAAAAAAAAAAAAAAAAAAAAAAAGTTGCCTTCAGTGTGCGTGTGTGTGGAGAGAGGATGAGCTAGACAGCCAGTGAGTACTGATTGTCCTCAACTGGTCTCCTGGGCTCCTTTTAATGTTTTAAACGCTGGGGCCAAAGAGGGTTTCAGTTCCCGACTGCGTGCTGGTGGAAGGGCACCTGGAGGGGCCCTCGACGCCCCTGTCCTCGGCGATCTGACCCAGGCCCCTGGGGGCCCAGGGGCTGTCCCCTTTGTCGTACAGACACATCAACTGAGGCACAGGGACAGGAAGCTTCTGCGCAGGCTCCTCCCATGACAAGCGTGGGGGGGGGAGGGGGCGGGGCAAGGTTCACCTAGGACTTTCATGCCAGCTCTTTCCACTGCTACACACATGGCCTGCCCCATCACTCACACACGCACGCACGCACGCGCACACACGACCGAGCGAGTTGTCTGGAGTCGCAGCTTTGGCCTCAGGAGGGATGGAAAGGAGAGCGGGAGCCCGGCCTGTGACCTCAAACGGGCTGGCGTCAGTCTGGCTGCCGGGAGCGGGAGCGCGACCTAGTGGTTCGCGCTGCAGGGGAGGGGCCGGCGGAGCCTTTCTCCGGAACTGACCCTAGGATGGGGCAAAGTGGGTCTCTACCTGTGTCCTTGACACTGGCTCCCGGTGGCCTCGCCTTAGCCATTTACTGGGCGCTCACTGTGCACTAGCCACTAAGTTCTTTATACGAATCGCCTGGTTGAGTCCTCGTGATTGAACTCCGACTGAGGTGCAGTTGTCAGCACGCCCACTTTCCAGACAAGGAAGCTGAGGCCCAGACGGGTGAGTTGACTGGTGTGTAGACTTCTCCGCCTTCCTGCTCTTTTAATGCGGGCGCCTGAGGAGGCCTCCAGGCCTCTCCGAGCTGAGGCTTGGGAACGTCCATCCCTGCGAACCCGAGAACCTTCGGTGCTGTTCCGGGTTGCCTCTCCAGCCTGCCTGCCCTGTTTTGTTGCGCTCAGGGTCAGGAGGACGGTTTGGCTGCTAGCCCTGGCCCCAGCCTGGCGTCTCCCCTTCCTACCGCCTTCATCCTTCCTCGTGGCGGGGTCCCTTCTCAGTGCCTGGTTGTCCTCCTTGGCGGTGAGGACACCTTCAGTCTCTTTCATAAGAAAATGGGAGTGGTTTTTATAAAAAGCTGTGTGAGCTGGACGATGCTCTGTTGCAGTCACAAACAACTCCTGAAATCTTAGAGACCTGACTCCATAAAAGTCTCTTTTTTCTCACGTAGCGGTGCAGTGTGGGTTAGAGAGCTTTCCTCCAGGCTCCTCCCATTGTCCATTCCACCATCTAAAGTTTTTTTGCTTCCAGCTTTGCAGTTGTGGAAGGTAGAGTGAATACATGGATGATGCAGCAAGATGTTCTATGGTGAAGCCTGAATAGGCATTCCTCTCTTCCATTGGCCAGACTGGAGTCACATGGTACCACCTAGCTGCAAGGGAGGCTGGGAAATGTAGTCCTCAGGTGCTCTCAGGAGGCAAATGGCTAGGTTCAGTAAATACAGTTTTGTAGGGCAGGGCCATAGTATCTGTGCTCGGCAGCTTCTTTGTCCCTAACAGATAATGGATGCTCACTACTGTCTGTTCAGTGAACAAACGTGTGTGAAAAGGTCTTCACGGACAACTGAATTAGCTTTGCATGTATCAGATACGTACAAAAATATATTTCAGCCCTGGCTCGTGTGGCTCAGTGGATGGAGCGCCAGCCTGTGAACCCAAAGGTCGCCGGTTCCGTTCCCAGTCAGGGCACATGCCTGGGTTGCAGGCCAGGTGCCTAGCTGGGGGCGTGTGAGAGGCAACTGTTTCTGTCCCGCACATCGATGTTTCTCTTCTTCTCCATCTCCTTCCCTTCCCCTCTCTCTAAAAATAAATAAATGAAATCTTTAAACACACACACACACACACACGCATGCACATATTGGGTGTTCACTGCGCACTAGACACTAAGTTCTCTATATGAATCGCCGGGTTGAGTCCTCGCGACTGAACTCAAACTGAGGCGCAGTTGTCGTCACGCCCATTTCTCTCTCACACCTCCCGGATGGATGTTAACATGTATATTATTATAACATATATGTTAATAATATATAGCATGGAAGTCCCTCTTGACAAGAAAAATACGTTTTAATCAGTCTTGCCCTTCCCCTACTGGTGAACACCGTTTTTAAATCAACAAGCGCCATTCATTGTTGATTCATCGTTGATTCTTTGATGAGTGGAAGGATAGATTGAGTCATTCTTTCAACAGATATTCATTGAACACCTACTGTGTGCTAAACAAGACATTAGAGAGGGGGAAGGACAGTCCGCTCTCCAGTGGCATGTGACATGCCTGGGGAGGCAAGGCTATCCCAAGGGAGTGAAATCAGACACCATTCAATCCAATGAAAGCACATCTTAATTTCTCACCCGTAATACCACATACTGAATGTAATCTATTCTAAGGCCCCCCTCCCCCCATAGCTAACATCTCTGAAGTGGGGCTGTGTCTTGCCATCGACAGCGCCTTGGATTTGACAGAGTCTGGTGCTGTGCTCGTTGGACTGTTAACATTGATGAGGCGCATCACACCACGACCCATCCTTCCACGTTAGTGACCAGTTCCTTCCCGAGTCGATGAAGGCAATCTCTCTGGTATGTTCAGGGTCACGGGGGAGAGAAGGGAAGCGTTCATTCTTGAGCGCTGAGTAAGTACTAGGCGCTGCGCTTGGTAACCCACCGCACGGTGTTTTATGCACCCCATCAGACGGCTTGTATAACCCCCAGTTCAGTTTACAGATGAAGAGATCAAAGCTTTTCTAGACGCACTCATAGGAAGTGCTGGGGTTCCCACCCGGTGCAGTCCTGCAGCAGACGCCCACCTGTGATGTGGGCACTGGCCCCACTGCCCAGGTGAGGGGACTGCGGTGCACAGAGCTCGCCTGCGTCAGAAAGTGGCAGAGCTGGGGTCTGGACTTGACGAGCCTTTTCATCTCTGAAACCCGAATGCTTCACGACCCTACTCTGCTGCCTTTGGCTTCCTCGCGGTTTTGAAAACGGGGCTGGACTGATTGGGGAAACTTCCTGAGCTCAAACCTCGAAGTGAGTCTGTTGGACCCCTTGTCCTCCACGGTTCTGGGTGCAGATGCCCACCGGGCTAGTCTTGGCCCAGAGGGACCCGAGATACTGATGAAGCTGAAAGGCAGCTGGTGAAGTTAGTGATGCCAGCCGTGCTCCCAGTGCCAGAGGGCCTGGCTGGCGGGAACTCAGGAACGGTATTTGATGGCTAACGAGAATGTGTTTAGTCCTGGGAGTGGGCTTTGCGTGGAAGTTCCCGACACAGGGTCCAGCTCTTCTCCATCCCGGAGCAGACTGTGGTTCAGGGGGCCTTGGGGCCACCCCCAGCTGTAAGCCTGGCACCTCCATCCCTGCACCAGGCAGGAGTGGGACCCAACCCAAGTCCAAAGCCAACCAGCATAGGGTTACGGTACAGCTAGGACAGAGCAAAGCTGGCTTTTGTTCCTATGAGGCAGGATTTTCATCAACCCCATTTTACAGACAAGAAAATGAAGGCTAAGAAAGGATAGATTGGATTACTGTTCAGCAATTATTCACTCCCCATATCCTTGGGGCAGAAGAAATTTTCCTGCCCCACAGCTTTGGCCTTGGTCACATGACTTCCTTTGGCCAATAGACTGTGGGTAGAAGAGACAGCATGTCTCCTAAGAGGAGGCCTTCGGAGACAGCACGTTTCTGTTCAATGTCTTGCGTAGTTGCGATCTGTCATGGCAGAAGGTATTCCATTTAGCTTCTGATCCAAAAGAAATAGGGAGACACGTGGGGCGGATTGACCCCAACCCACAGCCTGGAGCCAAGTTCAACTGACCCGCAGCATGAAACAGAGCTACCTGGTTGAGGCCCGCCTAGGCTAGGCAATTGCGCTCAGAGACAGTGGACATGAGAAGAAACATTTGCACAGGAAGCCTCTGCGAGTTGGAGGCTGTTCGTTACACAGCACCGCTATGGCAAACGCTGACTGCTACAGAAGTGTTAAATGACTTGATTGAGAGTCACACAGCTAACGAGTGGACGAACCAGGGCCAGGAATTTTGGTCTTCTTACACTGTCTAGTGCTTACCCGAAGGCTTCAGCTAAAGGCAGCCAGTAACGAGAACAGAACGGGGAGTGAGGGTTCTCTGTAGGCGTTGTAGACTTTCTCTAGCTTGCATTCTCATCTGTCTGATGGAGATGGTAAGCTCAGTGTGTATCCCCACATCTCTGCCACTGCTGGGGTTTCATCTGCTTACGCCTCCCATTTGGAGACGGAGAGGTTTGGGGAAGAAAACCATTCTTTCTGTTGTACGAGCTGTAAGGAAACTCGGTGAGAAATCAGACAAACATTTCTCCCCTTATTTGAAGGCTGTTTGATGGGTAAGCTGATTTTCTGTTAAAAGAATCTATTAAGAATATACATTTTAGGTATATTTATGGGTATGAATTTTCCTTTGAGTGTTGCTTTGGCTGCACCCTCTAAGTTTTAGTATCCAGTGCTCTCATTTTATTTACTATCCAAATGGTATGAAATGTCTAAGTAGTATGTAATCGCCTTTGAATTTCCTCTTCAGTTCGAGTTATTTGGAAGTTTTAAAAATTTCCACGAAGTTAGAGTAAAACACAAAACCTCTAGCTATTCATTTAAAACTTTTATTTTTCAGTGTTGAGAATGGGTTTTACTTTGGAATTTGCTGAAATTGTCTTTGTACCTGAATACCATGATCATTATTTAAATGTCTTGTGGGATTATTATTTGCAAGCGTGCAAGTTTTAGACAGCTCCAGCTTCTTGCGATCCAGGTAAAATTAATCACTCACCCCCGCCTCTGTTCCTTGGGATGATATACAAGGAACTGAAAATTGGGGTGCTTTTGTTCTAAGAGGAAACTGCCCACGGTCCCGCCCAGCCAGGTGTCTGCTCTGTCGGTGACTCGGGGCTCTTCCGAGGACACGGGTTCTGCTGGTTGGCTCCTGCAGCGTTGGTTGTAACAAGCATGCGTGAATCCTGCAAACAGGGGGTCCGGTGGAGGGACCGGTTAGTTAATATTTGACTCCTGCTGGGCATGTTTGATAGGGGAGGAGGCTGATTTTTGGTTTATTCGTTTTTCTGATTTCCCCACTGCTAATTACTGCGCAAGGCTGTCCAATTTGTTGATACCATTTGCATTAAAAGATGACCCGGGAGATACTGAAGGACTCTTTGGTTACGATGAACTTCTCACAAATAAAATGACCCTCCAGCTTCTGGTACCGTCTCTGGGCCATTTCCTGGCCTGTGATGGGGTCTGGGCTCCGCCTCACTGCTCTGGCTGGTGACTGGTCCAGCGTGTGGCATAATGGTCACCATCATTTCTTTGTAGGGCTCTTCCCCTGTGACAGACTCTTACCATCATCACGGCTATGCTCTGCGGGTGAGACTTTTACTCCCCCATTTTCCAGATAGGGAAACTGAGGCCTGCACAGGTTCAGCCAGGGGTTCACAAACGTGACTGCACCTCAGAACCGCCCAGGGGCTTGTTAATCATGTAGCCTCTTGGGAGGGAGAGTGGAGTCATACGACTAATGTGAGTCATGCCCTGCCCTCCCCGACTCCCCTCCGGCCTCCCCTGTCGGCCAGCATTTCCTGCCTCCCAGGGGCAGCAGGGGACGGGAGAGGCAGGGCCAGGGAGCACCCGTGCAGGGGGCAGCGCCTTGTGCGCCCTGCCGGGGCACTTGCAGAGCCTCTGCCCTCATTCCCTGCCCACCCGAGGTGCCCTGGGACCCAGCTGAGTGTCATCCAGCCTCCTGACCTCGCTCCTCCTCAGTCACATCTGCAGTGGCCAGACTCCAGCCTCCCCTGAGCCCTGGTCAGTGCCAGGTCCTGAGGAAGACTCTGGAGGGGCACATGGCCTGATGGGGGAAACAGAGTCACGGGCACGCTACCTCCACTGTCTGCCTCCCTCCCTCACTCAGAGAGCACAGGGGAGCGAGTGCCCAGCCCTCCTGTGGGTTCTTTGGGTGTGAGCTACAATCTTTTCAACACGTCCCCTTCCAATGCTGCTTCCTCCAGGAAGCCTTCCTTGACATCTCCACCAGGACCATTCACTTCTCTTTGTCCCCATGTCTCTGAGCATCTCTGCTTAGCAAATACTCCATGGGCTGATTCACACAGGTGTCCATCTGTCCTATCCTTCTCCCCCATTGGGGGCCAGCTCCTCTGGGACAGGGATTCAGTGCTTTGGAGGCAGACAGACCGAGCGTCCGGCCTGTTGACTGGGACCCCCATACCTGGGGATTGCAGTCATGCCTGGCTTCATCCCTTTTCAGCTCTCTGGTCCTTGCCCTCCCTGCCTCGTGCTCACCCTGTAGATTAGGCCAAGCTCTGTAACCCTGAACCTTGGTTTCCTCATTTGTTCCATAGGGGTAATAAGAACAAGCCAGTTCGGGGCATGTGCAGATTCGCGGGGACGACACATAGCACTCGGCATGGGAGGTGAGCTCGTCAAGGCCAGTCCTTCCCGGACAGTCCCCAACACGAGCGCTTCTCCCTTTGTTGTCCCCTCTGTGGGTTTTGGATTCGAAGGTGAGAGGAGCTCCTTCTCCCGCAAGCTGACAGAAAAGAAAGAAGATTCATGGGGGCCACTGCCCGTGAATCGAGCTGCTCCCCTTGTAGACCGCCCCAAAGACCAGCAAATCCCACAGACTCCTTTCTCAGACAGGGAAACAGGCCCAGAGAGAGAAAGGCCCTTGCTCAGGACCACACAGCGTGGCCCAGGGGGGCTGAGCCAGGAACCCAGGTCTCCCAACTCGGATGGAATTGTCTAATAGTTTTCTTTTGGAGTCAAGTTTGCAGTTCAGCTCTTGCGGTCTCGGAGCTATAGGGCGCCTCAGAGGTCTGGCTGGCCTCATCCATCCATTCACTGTGCCCTTCACTTTTGTTTATTAAGCAGCTGCTCTGTGCTGAGCACCCTGGTGGTCTGAGGTGGCAAGGTGACGAGCTCATTTCTGTAAGTCACAGAAACCTGACCACGGTGGCTTAAACACAGAACACAGGCAGTCCTGCAAAAGGCAGTCGGAGCTGCAACAGCCTCTGGAGATGTCCTTTTGGCTTCCCGCTCCATTATCACTAGCTTGAGGCTTTCATCCTTATGGCACAAAGTGGCTGCTTTATCTCCAGGTATCATGACAGCATTCCAGGAAGGAAAATTGATGTGAAGACTGGGGAAAAAGGATGGATGATTTCCTTGTTTAATCCAGGAAGACAACTGATTTCTTGGACATTTTCAGTAGGAGACTCCTAGTTCCATCTCATTGGCCAGAATTGGGTCATGTGGCCCAGCTAGCTGCAAAGGAGTCTAGGAGGTGCACAATTTTTATTAAAAATTTTATTTATTTACTTTTAGAGAGAAGGGAAAAGGAGGAGAAAGAGGGAGAGAAACATTGATGTGTGAGAGGAACAATCAATTAGTTGCCTCTCACACACCCCCAGCTGGGGACCTGGCCTGCAACCCAGGCATGTGCCCTGACTGGGAAGCAAACCAGTGACCCTTCAGTTCACAGTCCAGCACTCAATCCACTGAGCCACACCAGCCAGAGCGTGGGAGATGCATATTTTTGTCTGAGCATATTTGTCTATTTGAGCAAAATCAGGGCTCTGTTAGGAAGGAAGGCGGGGATGAAATGGACACCCAGCTGGCCAATGCTGCTCTTACCCGCTGACCAGGGTCTCTGACCTCAGGGAGCTCACATCTGGGGCCACGTAAGTTTGGACCTTTTCAGTGGAGTACGAAGTAGGAAGCAGCTGCTAGGGGCCCTGGAGAGACCCCCGGTCCCTTTCACCGTCTTTGGAGGCAGCGTCCTGTGCCCGGCACGGTGCCTGGTGCACAGTAGATGCTCTGTCAGTGCTTGTTGGGACAAAGGGGAGGAGTTTCTGGGGAGCAGTATTTCGGGGTTCCGTGAGCCAGGCCAGCTTTTGCAGTGGTTTACGTGCTGTTCTCCGGCCTTTTAGTTCAGGGTTTTATTAAATGCGTCTTCTGTGGGTGAGCTGGTGTGGGCTGTGGAGGTGGGGATGGCTAAGGTCAGGCCCCCCCCCCAGGGACATGGCTGCCACCCCGACCATTCGTGGGGAGCTTGAGTGAAGCCCCGGACTTAGTCCCCTACATGGAGACCTCTGCCCTGCCTTGCTGTCAGCAGCCAGAGAGGTTGGGAGTTGCCCCTTCTGCTGAAAACAACGTCAGCTCCCAAGAGCCAGAAGCTTCTCGAGCACTGTCTCGCACAACGCTCACAACCCACCCTAAGGGGGGGTGAGGCCACCGTGACCCCATTGTACAGATGGGAAACAGAGTCTCAGTCACTCCCCCAAGGTCCCTGAGCTTGTAAGTGGCGGATCTGAGATTTGAATCCAGGTCATCCAGTCCCTCTGCACTGCACAGGGTGGCTGGCGGATGCCACCTCTCCTTCATCCTGATCCCTGGGCTGTGGCTGTGGAGGTGGGTAGGGAGGGTGAGGGGATGGGGAACATCCCCGCGGTGGAAAGGAAAGGCAGGGGGTCAGGAGGGAGACTCGGGAGGTGCAGGAAGGGGAGCCAGGCTGCTGGAGGCCACGCTCCTGCCCTCCGTCCCTGTGGAGGGCTCAGGCCCTGGGCAGGGGACGGAAGATGCTGGTGGCATCTCCCTGAGCCTGCCCCCCCGCCCTTCCCCGCAGCGATCCTGGTTCTCGGAGCTGACACAGGGCCCAGCGCTCCCTCCGTGCTCTCGCTGGAGGCGGCGTTCTCGCCTTCCTTCTTCCTTTTTTCAGAGACACAGTGATCTTGGCGGTGGTGCTGCATTCGCTCTATGGGAAAAACTTGTTTTTGTCGGTAAACTCGGGCGCTATGACTCAGAAGACGCCCAGGGAGCAGCCTGCTGGTGTCAAGGGGCTGCACTGCTACCGAGCCGATGTTTATGAAGTGCTTTGAAGACGAAAAATTCCACGCAAGGGCTGGGGGAGGGCGCTGTTATTTGGGGGAGAGGCTGAGGGAGGGGGCTGGGGTGGAAGGAAGGGGCAAAATCCTGCCGAGAAACAGCCCCGGAGCCCCCTGGGCTGTGCAGCCGGGCTGGCTTGCTCAGCGTTGCTGATGCAGGCGCCTGCCTGGGCAGAAGCACCAGCTGCCCTTTTGTTCAGAGCCAGGCAGATCTGAACCTGACACGCCGCTATGATTTTGTTTTGCTTGTAGCAGGGGCTGGGGGTGGGACATGGGTGGCCCCTGCCCTTGAGACTGAGATCTTTTAGGCTGGGATAGTGAACTAAGACATCAAAGTAGCCCCTTCCCCAGTGCTTGGCACACATTCACTATACTTATTCATTCATTCATTCATTCATTCATTCAACAAACATGTCCACCTGTGCCAGACACTGGCCAGGAACAGGGAACAAAGGAGACAGTTCCTGCCCTCTTGGAGTTTATGTCCTGGAGGGGAAATGACCTCGAACAGATGACGATGTCTACTGCCCTGCAACGATGAGCGTGAAGGGCGGGGGGAGGCGAGACACTGAAAATCACGGGCTCGGGAGCAAGGCCTGTCCCAGCCCAGGTCCCGTAGAACCAGGAAGGCTTTTCCGGGAAGGGGGCGGCTGGAAGGAAAGGGTGGGAATTTCCAGTTTCCAAGCAAACAGGGAGAGAGAGCACATCAGGCAGGAGAGGGGCATTAATGAACACATTAATGAACTAACCCAATAAACCTTCAGTGAGTGTCTACTATATGCCAGGCACCAGGGATACGGAGGCAAGGAATGCAAGTGGAAATCCCGCCCCCCTCTCACGAAACTCACAGTCTGTACAGTAAGCAAATGAAGAAATGTCTATAAAGTATCTGATAGCAGTAAGAAAAGGTGGTAAAAATAAACAGGGCCCGTGGCAGAGGCGCCTGGGAGGCTCCCTCAGAGGGTGCTGTGGACAGGGAGGGCCTTTTGGAGGAGGTGGCATTTCAGCTGAGCCCTGGGGAATGAAAGGAGCCGGCCACAAGTCGATGTGGGCGGTGCCAAGGCCCTGGGGCAGGAGTGAGCTCAGCAGGGTCGAAGAGCAGAAAGTGGCCCGTACAGTGGCTGGAGTACAGTGGGGCCCAAAGAGAGCCAGCGGATACGAACTCCGCAGGGCCACTCATGCAGGGTCATGAATCATCAGCATTGTGCTCATTGCAAATAAAGCAACTCTACTACAGCAGCTGAAACAGACGGGGGTTTCTACTCAGACAACAGTAAGTCTGGGGTGAGGAGTCACCAGTCCGTGTAGTAGCTTCCAAGTGACACCATGCCCCCGGCTCTGTCTTCCTTTTCACTGTCCTCAGCATGGTCACTTGGAACACACATTGCTTCCTCATGGCCACACTTTGGCTGCTGAACCTCCAGGCCTCATGTTTGTGTTCCAGGCAGGAAGGAGGGGAAAGAACAGAAGGTGAAAGAACAAATGGGGAAAAGGCCTTTTTCTCCCTCTCCGAATTCAGAAGAGAGAGACTCCGTCTCTTTATTTATTCAGAAAGGGAACTAACTGTTTTCCAGGGACTTCTGTTGTAGCTCAGTGGCCGGAGCCAGGTTCTACTGCCACCACGAGCTGCAAGGGAGGCTGGGAAAATCGATTTCAAATTTTTGCTTTTCTCTACAGTAGAGGAAGGAAAGGGAGAAGGGACCAGAATGCCTTTGGGGTTGCCAATCCGTAGTGTTGGCTGGAGGCTTGCAAATGCCCTGGGGGGAGGGGGAGGGTTGGGTGAATTCTGGGGCGGAAGGTCCAGCAGTGTGCAGGGAGGAGGCTGAGGAGTGTGGGCCTCACCTGGAGGTCTTCAGGGAGCCCTGGATGGCTTTTCAGGAGGAGTGACATGGTCAGATCCGCGCTGACGTTCTGCTGCCGAAACCGAGCTCCTGTGCCGCATCTGCAAGGGAGACGCATTCCACGCCGCCCTGGGAGACTTGATGCGGGTGATGGGGGTCCTCAGGGCTCAGCTTAGACTCCAACACCGCAGAGACGGGCTTCCAGCCCCCAGGGCCCCTGCCCTTTGCCTGCCTCCCTTCCTGGCAGCTGTCCTGCCTGTTGGCGCTCAGCGAGGCCCGTGGAGAAAGGCTCCTGGCTGTCCCGCAGCATCGCACTGAGGCACGGAGCAGAACGTGACTCGCACGGCGCTCTGCTGGCAACACGCTGGTTTCAGAGCCGTTGTCTGGTCCTTCTGCTAAAGCTACCCCACGTGGGGGCTGTATGGCGTCCTTCCCCCGTGGGGAAGGGCTCAGGAAGGCAGAGACCCGCACCAGGGAGGGCCCGGGCACCCTGAGGGGTGTGTGGCGTGCATGTGTGGTGGAGGGGCCCCTAGGAGACACATGAGGCCCAGGCCCTGACTTTGGGGAATTTAACATATGGGGCTGCCTCCTTGGACCAACTTCTGACTCGCTGCGTGACTTCGAGCAAGGCCTCTTGTCTCTCCGAGCTAATTTCTGGGAGATAATGAGGGTTGGCAGGGATGGTTTGCGATTTTCCCACTCCCCCCATCAAATGCACCCTTTGGAGTCCAAAGATTCCAGTACATTGTCTGTTCTCTGTTGGGGTCTGTCTTTGGCTCAGAAAATCGTCCCCATCACCTTCCCTGTCACCCCTGCTATTATAGCTGCATGCTGCCCTGCTTGGGACCCAGCACAAGTGACTAGTGACTAAGTATTTGTAGGATTACAGGTCCCATGCCTGCCTGGACTGTGTGCCTGCAAAGACAGGGACCATGTCTACCTTTGTGTCCTCCCAGACACAAAGAACTCCCTGAACTAATGTTCAGGGCCAGGCACACAGTAGGTGCTCAGTAAACAGAGTAGCTATTGTTAGGATGATGATGAAGAATAAACCTTGGAGTGCAAGGAGCCCTGGCCAGACAGCAGGCAGCCCGCGTTCTCCCTACTAGCTGGCGGGAGAGGCTCCCTATTTCCCCCCAGAGAAAGTCCAGACTTCCCAGTCTTCAGGCCGCGCCCCTCTGGGGAGAACTACAATCCCCAGAAGGCCGCGGGGTGGTGCCTCCAGAGATCGCCCCGCCCACCCCGCCGTGGAGCGCAGCATCCTGGGAATTGTAGTTTAGCCCCGCGGCGCCCCACGTCCTCCTCCCGCCTTCGTCCCGCACTGCTGTTGGTGCCGTTGCGAAGCAGCTGGGTGCCTGTGGGGCTCGGGGCTCGCGGTTGGGGGGTGGAACGAAGACCTGTTTCCCCTGTGGGAGTCCCCACCCATGGAAGGCCTTTTGAATTAACCCCCACGAATCCGGAGATCCCTGGACAGCTCCATCACGTTCTCTTGGGAGCCCTTTAAGGGGCGGGGCTGGGTGTCTGCCCCATCCTTGAATCTCAGGAACGTCAGCCCCCAGCGGAGTTGGATCTCACGCTTTAAAAACCATGCTCTCACTGAAACCTTTCCAGCCACCGCTGGCCAAGTATCGGTTGTCAACTCTGTGTCTGGCCCTTTGAGAGGGCGTGAGCCGTTCAGCCATTACTAACACATCGGATGACCCCAACCTGAGACTTGGGGAGGGTGGCACAGGAGCCTGAACGAGGCCCTGGGACTGTGACATCTAGACAGGGCCTGGGTTGGCCAGGTCAGGGGTAAGGAAAGGTGTTCCCATCAGAGGGAACAGAATGAGGGAGGGCTCTGGGGCCAGAGAGGACTTGGGGCTTTTGGAGAAGCAAAAGGGGCAGAGCTGGAGGGCACGGAGCGGTGGGGAGGGGGCCGTGAGAGGGGTGGCGAGGCCATCCCCGGTGTCTGAAGGACCTGGAGCTCCAGTGTCGAATGTCCATTTGGTCTCGGATGAACAGGCGACTGTTTCTCAGGCAGGATGGCCGGCCTGGCCGGGGATTGGCGACAGAGCCTGGACTTAGCCCAGGGGTCCTATTTCCAGGCCTTGGCTTGTCCTTAGGGGCAGGGGATGTCCCAGTGCAGGGTCCCAGCAAAAGCTGTCCCCTGGCTGTCCCAGGAGCCTGGCAGGGAGTGGGGGTTCGGGAAGGCACAGCACCCTGGCTACTTGGAGGGAAACTGAGACTCCTGGCAAATTTCTGCCGAATGAGCTTCTTTGTGAGATCCAAGAAAAGCCTTTTCCTCCTCAGACTGTTCAACTGTCAGGAACCAGCCCTGGGAAATAGGGGAGGGTCATTTTCATACCCTCCCCCACCCCAGATGTGGCAGGAGCAGGAAGGATTCGGGCCAGATGTTGGGGGTCCGAAGGCCCAGCAAGTGGCTTGGGGGTGGGAGCGGCTGTGCTGGAAACGAGCCCTGCGTGGGCTCTGGTTTGCCGACCCTGGCACTGATGGCCACGGGGCCCCAGGGGACAGGGTCTCAGGCTCTGGTCGCATCTAAAGAGAGAGGCCAGAGGCCAGGCCTCAGTGCTGACAGCGCCCGGGCTTGGCTTCCATGAGAAACGTGACAAAGTTTCTCGGCCTGCTCGCCATCCCCTTTGCCCGGAACCCAGGCTCCCTGCCTGGCCCTCGGGGCCCCCGGACTTCTGGGGAGTGTCCTGGACACTTGAGAAAGCCTGACGGAAACAAAGCCCCCGTGCCCCATCGGAACCACTGGGTGTCCGTGCTCTGGATGAGGAGGGCATCTCGTGTGGCCTCGTCCCCCACGAGATCAGAGGCCTAGCTGGCGGTGGTTTGTCTTTGATTAATAAAAAATGGGGAAGCAAATCAATTACCCCTTCAAAAATGCAGTTCACATGGTAGGCCTCCAAGCGTGGGGGCCTCTTCTGCCAGAAAAGACGAGAACACACAGGAAGTGTTGGCCTGTGACCCAGCCCCCGCCAGCCCTGGTGGGGACTGACGTTTGTACTTAAACAGGGAGGGGACTCTGAATCTCTAGCAGGGGTGTCCCACCCGCGGCCCTCGGGCCACGAGCAGCCCAGGATGGCTATGTATGCAGCCCAACACAAAATCGTAAATTTACTTAAAATATGATGAGATTGTTTTGTGATTACGTGTCGCAGTGTATTTAACGTGTGGCCCAAGACAACTCTTCTTTCTTCCAGTGTGGTCCAGAGATGCCAGAAGGGTGGACACCCCTGTAAGGTAAGAACTCAGGGTGTGTGCACCCACGAGGAGGGGCGGGGAAGGGCCTTGTCCCTCGGAGGTCTCTTCTGCAGTGGGACCCTCAGGCTTCTGAGAATGGAATTGTCTCCACCTGAATCCTCACCCCTTCGGTGGGATTTCTGGGCTGATGCTATGGAAACCAAATGATTCCCCCCCCAGTGCCTGCTGCTCTGGCTGTATGGGAATCTCCCAGGAGGCTGGTTCGATGTGGACGCTCGGCCCCTCCTGCCCTGAGATGGTGACGCCGAGGCCTGAGGAGGAGCCCGGGGACCTGGATTTCTAGGCAGCTCCCGCGGCAGCGCTGTGGGCGTCCAAGGACGGACCGCCGCCCTCGTGTGAAAGGGCGCAGCGAAGTGGGGAGGGCACAGCTCAGGCTCACCCAGACCAGGGGTCCAGGCCAGCTCAGCCCTTACTGTAGGACGCTGGGCCAGCGACATCTCTTCTCCTGCGCCCAGGCCCTTGTCTGGGAAGTGGTTATGACGGCAGCGGCCCGCCAGGGTTGCTCAGGGCGTGCGGAACGTTCAATACTGGCAGCCGTTGTCGTTGTCGCTGTTATTGGGAGGGAGGAAGAGGAGGTGGCTGTCGGTGAACCCCCACCGCAAATGGCCCCAGGTCCCTCAAGGGCTCGTACTGGGGTGCCCTCCCCGCCTGTGTGCAGGGGACGGCCCTCCAGAAACAGGGCCAGGCTGGAGGGTCCAGGCCTCCTCCTCGACCGGAGTCTGGGCTGTGGCTGGGCACATCTGCCCCGTGGGGGTGGGCGGGACAGGGTGCACCCCAGGGGCCCTCCCCACCCTGTTGGCATCTCCTCCTTGGGAGAGTCCCCCCCCCCGCGCCCACCCCCCAGGCGGAGGGCCGGCTTCCAACACTGACGCCTTCTGGGGGCCATCTGGCCATGTGTTTACCCCTCGGTCTCCTCTCTGGGGCTGAGGTCTCCAAGCGGGGCCGCTGGTCTGCGCTCCCTCCCAGCCGCAGCCTGCTGGGCCGCCTCTGGGGGTGAGCCCGGGCACCCGGGGTGTGGCTGTTGTTCCTGCTTCCCCCACCCTCACCCTCACTTCGTTGGATCGAATGGTTCCCTGCTCTCCGCTGGGGTGGAGCTGGTGGTCCTGGCCTTGCCCGGCTTGGTAGGTGCCATTGTGGGGCCCACAGCAGGCCAACGAGAGGCGGTTCTGGGACGCGGGCTCAGGGAAGCGGGGAATGAAGCTCTTTTGGGCTGTAGCCTCGCCTGGTAGGATGTCAGGTCGGAGTCACCTGGGTCAAGCACGTGGACAGCCTGGGCAAGGAAGATGTCAGCCCCCCCGGGGGGAGAGGTGGAGAGCGACCGTACACCGGGCTCTGGCCAAGCCTAAGCCTGCTTGGCTCGCAGCCGTTTGAATTCGGGTCTGTGTTTGCCGCTAGTTCTGACTAACTCGGAAAGCTCGTTTCACCCGTTTGTCTGTCCATCTGTCCATCCACTCATCCCGAATTTGCTGAACTCCTGCTCCATAGCAGCCCCTCTGCTGGGACCTCAGCCCTCACAGTCTGAAGGGGGAGGGGACAAGGTGACACAGCTTTTTAGCGCATGGGGAAATTAGGAGCTGCCACAGAGGTAAGCTCTGGGGGCTGCGGGGGTGGGGGGGAGTCTGTGTTGTGGGGAGGGGGAATCCGGGCAGGCTTTGTGGAGGAGGTGTCATCTGGGCTGGGCTTTGAGGCACAGGCAGCATTTCATTGGTTTGAGAATCAGGCAGGGGACCTTTCAGGGCAGAAGGAGTGATGAGAAGGCAGGTGGAAGGCCCAGGCGCCCCCGAACCCTGCTGCCTGTGTGTGGGGGGTGGAGCTTGGGACTTTGCAGCCCAGGAGGGCGAATGTGATAATAACGCTCAGCCCCACAGCTGATAACCAGCAGCCTCTGCTTGTGGGGCCAGCACTGGGCTGCTACCTCGTGCTTATTTTCTCACTGATTCTCCCTGCCTTCTTGTGGGGGGAGCTTGTGCATTCACCCCAGTTTACAAGGAGGAAACTGAGGCCCCGAGAGGCTTTGCAGACACCAAATGGCCCAGCCAGGCTCTCTACTTCCATTCAAGTTCTTTTTTTAAAAAGTATATTTTATTGATTATGCTATCACAGTTGTCCCATTTCTCCCCCATCACTCCCCTCCACCCTGCACACCCCTTCCCACCCACATTCCCCCCTTTAGTTCATGTCCATGTGTCATAAGTTCCTTAGCTTCTACATTTCCCACACTATTCTTGCCCTCCGCCTGCCTATTTTCCACCATCTATGCTACTTATTCTCTGTACCTTTTCCCCCTCTCTCCTCCTCCCACGCCCCTGTTGCTAACCCTCCATGTGATCTCCATTTCTGTGGTTCTGTTCCTGTTCTAGCTGTTTGCTTAGTTTGCTTTTGTTTTAGGTGTGGTTGTTAATAGCTGTGAGTTTTCTGTCTTTTACTGTCATGTTTTTTTATCTTCCTTTTTCTTAGATAAGTCCCTTTAACATTTTATACGATAAGGGCTTGGTGATGATGAACTCCTTGAACTTGACCTTATCTGAGAAGCTCTTTATCTTCCGTTCCATTCTAAATGAAAGCGTCACTGGATAGAGCAATCTTGGATGTAGGTCCTTGCCTTTCATGACTTGGAATACTTCTTTCCAGCCCCTTCTTGCCTGTAAGGTCACTTTTGAGAAATCAGCTGATAGTCTGATGGGAACTCCTTTGTAGGTGAATGTCCCCTTATCCTTTGCTGCTTCTAGAATTCCCTCCTTTATTTTAATCTTGGCTAATGTAATTACGATGTGCCTTGGTGTGTTCCTCCTTGGGTCCAACTTCTTTGGGACTCTCTGAGCTTCCTGGACTTCCTGGAAGTCTATTTCCTTTGCCAGATTGGGGAAGCTCTCCTTTATTATTTGTTCAAATAAGTTTTCCACTTGTTGCTCTTCTTTTTCCCCTTCTGGTACCCCTATGATTTGGATGTTGGGACGTTTAAAGATGTCCTGGAGGTTCCTAAGCCTCTCCTCATTTTTTTGAATTCTTGTTTCTTCCTTGTTTTCCGTTTGGTTGTTTGTTTCTTCCTTCTGGTCCACTCCATTGATTTGAGTCCCAGTTTTCCTCCCATCTCTATTGGTTCCCTGTGCGTTTTCCTTCATTTCACTTATTGTAGCCTTCATTTGTTCATCTAATTTGTGAGCAAAATCAACCAATTCTGTGAGCATCCTGATAACCACGGCTTTGAACTGTGCATCTGATAGGTTGGCTGTCACTTGGTCACTTAGATGAATTGGTTCTGGGGCTTTGATTTGTTCTCCCGTTTGAGCCATTTTTGGGTTGGTTTTTTTTTGGGGGGGGGTCTGGTCGCAGCTGTTATGTAGTGAGGGGCAAAGCCTTAGGTGTTCCCCAGGGCGGGGCAGCCCAGTTGCTGGGTAGTGACGCTGTATGTGGGGAGTGGGGCCCGAGAGGGGCCAATGGCACCTGCTCCGCTCTCTCTTGGATTCTAGTTCCTTCCGCTGCTTCCCCTTCACCTGGATTATCTGTGCGTGA
This sequence comes from Glossophaga mutica, assembly GCA_039655065.1. Classification (NCBI taxonomy): domain Eukaryota; kingdom Metazoa; phylum Chordata; class Mammalia; order Chiroptera; family Phyllostomidae; genus Glossophaga; species Glossophaga mutica. The sequence goes on from CM077305.1 coordinate 214,090,012, forward strand.
ATGTGGGACCGCCTGGTCAGCCAGCCACCTTGCGTGGCCTCACTGGGTCTGCACAGTTTCCATCCCGTGCCCGGGGTCCGCTAGCTGCTGCCTGTGCGCCTGGGGTCTACCAGCTACTGCTGCCTGCGTGCCTGGGTCCGCACCTCCACTTTTTCCTGCCGCAACTTCGTTCCTCTTACCGGTCTGGATGAATGGTTGTTGGACTTCCATACAGTTCAATTTTCTATAAGTTCTGATTGTTTTCTTGTTTCTAGATCTTTGTTGTCCTTAATTTCGGTTGTGCGAGGAGGCACAGTGTGTCCGCCTACGCCTCCATCTTGGCCGGACTCCCATCCAAGTTCTTAACTGCTCTGGCCTCCATGGGCTTAGCAGCGGCTCTGTCATTTTAGCCACATTTTCCTGAACGTCTTGGCAGGAGGTTGGGGTGGAGGCCAAAGAAGAAGCCCTAGGGATTCCTAAGCTACCAGTGCTTCGGGCGGGCGGGCGGGGGATCGCCCTGCAGGTGGGGTCCAAGATGGGGATGGAGACGCTCACTGTGATTGCCATGGGACCCTCTGACCCCCCTGCTCTGCTTCGGTCTGTCCCCCTCCCACTTTCTAGGGCACATCTGCTCAGGTCTCTGTGCTGCTGAACAGTCTTCAGTGGCTCCCTAGTACCCTGGGGTAAGACCCAGACCCCTCCCCTTTTCAGACAGGGTGTCCTTTCTCTGGTCCTGCCCGCCTCTCAGCCTGTTTTTGGAGCACAGTCTCACCCCGAACCACGGCCACCCCACCCGCTCTGGGTCCCTGGAGGCCCGCCACCCCTCAGCCCTCCGCAGGTCCGCCCTGGTCCCCCTTTGCAGTGGGTTTGGGGCCCTTTCCAGGGCGGTGCTCCCTGCGCCTCGAGGCATTCCTGGCTGCACTGCCATCCGGCGTGTGTCTGGCTTTCCAATTAGATTATGATTTTTTTAAAAAAAGATTTTACTTATTTGTTTTCAGAGAGAGGGGAGAAGAGAGAGAAAGCGAGGGAGAGAAACAGAATGCGTGAGAGAAACAGTGATCAGTTGTCTTTCGCACACCCCAGCTGGGGACCTGGCCCACAACCCAGGCACGCGCCCTGATGGGGAATCGGACCGGTGACCTTTCAGTCCACAGGCCGGCGCTCAATCCCCTGAGTCACAGCAGCCAGGGCAGACTGTGAACTTTCTGGGAGCGGAAATCAGGAGGTGGCCAGCCTGGGCCTCGGCTCACAGGCCTCACGGCGAGCGGGGGCGCTGCACCGTCCCAGACGTCTTGGGTTCTGAAGACGAGCTGTCCCCACTTCAAGAACCAGCCTCACTCCCTGGGCACCAACTGGACCAGGGAAGAGGGAGGGGCACCCCAGGCCACCCCCCACGTTTGCCGGCAGGTTGTTCTCCGGTTCAGGCAGAGGTGCCCCCGAGTCTTGCCGGGCTGGTGGGGCTGACCGCTGAGGCCGCCTGACCCTAGTACTGAAAGGAGGACCACAGGGTGGGGGCAAGAGCGTCGCTTCCTGGATGGGTGCGAGGTGGTGACGTCAGCCAGGAGGCATGGAATGGCTCTGCTGTTGTTCTCTGCTTGGCTGGCGAACTTGTGACACCCGCCACCCTGCCAGAGCTCCCGAAAGCACAGGCCGGACCCCAGTGCCCTGTCCCTGTTCCCCAAGGCCCTCCCTCCCCGGGACAGGCAGCCCGCTAGGCCAAGGGCATGTCCGTTGTGCTCACCGAGGCATCCAAAGTCAGCGTGATGCCTGGCATTTGGCAGGCGCTCAATATACTTCCCTTTGAATGTTGCTGGGATGTGGGGCTACCAATTCCCACTTGTGATTTGGAAAGGATGGCTGCCATAATAACCTTAGAGAAATTTAAAAGCATACCCGGGTGTGCGTGGACACCCATGGTGACGGCAGCATCACCACAATCGTCAGAACGTGGAGGTGCCCCAGGTGTCCATCGACAGACGGAGGGTGAGCGCAGTGTGGTCCAGCCCCACGATGGGACATTACTCAGCGTGAAAGAGGAAGGGGATTCTGACACCGGTGACAACATGGATGGACCTTGACAATGTCACACTCAATAAAATAAGGCAGACACAGAAGGATACCCGCTGGATGAGTCCCCCCACGTAATGTCCCTGAAGCGGTCGGATCCGTAGAGACAGACAGGAGAAGGGTGGCTGCCCGGGGGTCGGGGAGGGAGAAACGGGACTCGTGTCTGGTGGGGACAGCGTCTCGGTTCTGCAGGAGGACGACGAGAGCTCTGGAGTGGAGGCAGGTGGGGGTCGTGCAGCCGTGTGACGGCGCTCACCGCCGCCGAGCGATGCGCTCAGGGATGGCTAAGGTGGTAGATCTCGTGTTGTGTGTATTTTACCAAATTAAAAAATAGGAAACAAGCTTTAAGTTTTTTTATTATTACGGGAGTCATCCAGTTTTAACTTCTCACGAGGGGAACGTTCAGATATTTACCAAACACGGAGGGAACAGGGGGGCCGGTCCCACGGGCCCGTCACCCCGCTGTACCAAGGGCCACTCACGATGGGCCTCACCGTGCCCCCGCCCCTCTCCCTGTTGGCTTGGAAGCAAATCCCAGACATCATATCGTTTCGTCTGGAAACACTGCAGTCTGTAGCTCTGAAAAATACGGGCCTTTCAGAACATGACACAGAACTACGACGCCTCCGACAACCGAATCCGTGTCATCGCATTCCTCATGAGCGTGAATATATGCATGTGTGCATCCGCATGCAGGTCTACATGTGAAACACATGCGTGGGACAATCGGATTTCCAGTGCTCTCCATGCATGTTTACGTATTTCTGCTTGTAATTGTGCTATAAATATATAATGTAAGTATAGATAGCTTTATTGACATAATGCGTGGATCTAGTAATATAAATATAATATATAGCCCTATTATAGTTTTATTTAACGTAATATCTAGTGCATTCATATGCTAGGTGTTTAATCCGTGAGCACATTTGTGTATTTGATGTGATTCGTATCATGTAAAACATACACGACGCTCGCCCCATACGTAACCATTTCCATCGGAACCCGGAGCGGAAGGAGGGCCGTGCGCCGGCGAGACGGGCGAGTGTTTGCGGCCCCTTCCTCAGTGGGCCCCCGAGCCCCTGCGCTGCGCGGCCCGCGGCCGTCCCAGAGGCCCTCCCGCAGTCTGGACTTTGCCCGCTGCCCCCCGGCGGGTTTCTAACCCCTTTCCCTGCTCCGTGGATTTCCTGGAAGTCGGCTTCGGGTCCGAGGCTAGTCCAGACTCGGTCTCACTGTTTTGGGGAGGACTTCACCGATGTGGCGTGTCTCCCTCCGGTGCTCTCCTGTCGGGGGGTCAGCAGCCGATGGTCCCTGATTTCTGGGTGTGTTAATTCACAAGGGCGGTGACGTGCAGACAGCCCGGCCTGTCCTTGCTCCCTCGTCGGTCAGCTGGGGTGGCCCTCCTCTGGGCTTGGGTGCCAGGTGACGCAGCGTCCAGGGCACGTGGTACCACACTCCATCTTCTCCCTTTATTCGCCCCCTGCCTGCTCACCTTCTTCTTGACTGGGGAGGAAGCTGAGTTTCCGAGGCAACGGGCCACCCGAATTCTGGATCACACGGCAGAGGGCGAGGGCTAGAAGCTCACTGTTTTCCACTGGTCACTTCTGCCACCCAAGAGATGGAAGGACAGTCGTCATAGTGGAAGTGACCTTGGGCCGCAGCCTGCCTGACATCACTACAGGGCACGCCACTCTTCGACGCGCTGGCCGGCTCTTGGCCTTCGGTTCTTGAGAAGAGCCGGGCCTCCGGTCGGCCACTCTGCAGTCTCGCCATGTGGGCCTGACCTCCCAGTCCGGGACCAGGGCCTGCAGGGGTCGCTGGGGCCTTCCTGGTTCTCACTGGCAATGCCGGGCTCCAACCCGTTGCTGGTGTTCTTCAAGGTCAAGGCTTGCCCAGGTGCTAACATTTCATTCATCAACTGATTACTTTCTTCTTTTCTTCAATGTTTCTCTTAAAAATAATGTAATAGTTTCGTTGGATGTAATTGACATGCAACAAGCTGTACCTATTTGAAGTGTACACTTTAACAATGAACTGATTGTTTTTAAAAACTTTTATTTATTAGAGAGAGGGAAAGGGAGAGAAACATCGATGTGTGAGAGATACATTGATCAATTGCCTTTCACGCGTATCCCATGTACCCCAACCGGACCCACAACCCAGGCATGTGCCATGACCGGGAATCGAACCAGTGGCCTTTCAGTTTGTGGCATGATGCCCCATCCACTGAGCCACACCAGTAGGGCTGAGCTGATAATTAATTGAGCACATATTATATAATCAGATACATCCCTGCTCATCTGTGGGGGCAGAGCAGTTTCCATGTCAGACAAGCTGGCTGAGAATCCCAGCTGGAGTCATATTAACCAGCAGGTGACCTGGGCCACTTGTGTCCCTACGTGAGGCTCCGGATCTCATCTGCGAGACCTCTAGGGGGTAGATTGGATATTGTTCTCAAGTTTTCATTCCCTCCTGTAGGGGAATTACAGATGCATCCCTGCTCCCCGCCGTGGGATTTGGCGCTGCCTCCCCCGGCCATGGAGAGGGTGCGTTCCCCAGCCCGCTGAAGTGACCCGCTTCTGCCAGTTGACGTTAGTGGATTTGGTAAAAAGCATCGGCTTGAAATTGGGTTGGGTTTCTGACTCGGCTGCTTGAGCTCCTGCCATGTGCTACAGGGCAAACACGCCCCAGGTAGCTGACGGTTCCAGGAGACACTCGGGGAGCTAACCAGGACCTTTCCTGTGGCTGGAAGCTAAATCGAGGTGACCCACAGAATGGAGTCACCTCAGTTGACCTGCAGACCTACGAGAGAGGAAGAGGAAAGATGTGGCGAGTCACCAACTGGGGGGTTGTTTGTTACAAGCAGGACTGTGCACAAACAGACTAATCCACATGTATCTATCTACCTACCTATCTATCTAATACTATTATATTTATATATACATATACATATACATATACATATACATATACATATACATATACATATACATATACATATACAATAGTATCCACTACGCAGGACTGTTGTGCAATTAAGTGAGATATTTCAAAAATATATTTCTTTTTTTAAAAGATTTTATTTACTTATTTTTAGAGAGAGGTGAAGGGAAGGAGAAAGAGAAGGAGAAACATCAATGTGTGGTTGCCTCTCACGTGCCTTCCGCTGGGGACCTGGCCTGCAACCCAGGCATGTGCCCTGATTGGGAATCGAACTGGTGACTCTTTGGCTCACAGGCCCACACTCAATCCACTGAGCCACACCAGCCAGGGCTGAAAATATATTTCATATATTAAAATATTTATGTTAGCGTCTGGTGTGTAATAGCTCCGTGAAGTAGTTGATATTATTAACCGAAAGTTTTCTCATGTAAAACTAAGAGTGTTTCTCAATGTATCACATGGCATACTAATGCAGTTATTGAACTCATTAGGTGTTTTCCCCCCCTAAGCCTTGAAACACTGAGCAATAAGGTTGCTGGGGTGTGGAGCACAGGAATGAAATGTCTGGGTACTGAGACCCTAAAGGCCCCCCTATTGGGTGCAGGAACCCTATTCTGTCCTCTCTGGGGTACGTGTCCTCTGCCTGAAGGTTTCTGGCGATGGGGATCGCCGGGCTTCGAACACCAGCCTGTGTGATCTCGGAGTCTTCCTCGTGATGACGAAGATCCTCTCTCTTTGCCCCAGTACAGGATGAGTCTCCTGGACAGGGCTGGGGAGGACCAATCATGTTAATAGTGAGAGTCAGGCTCTGGGTCAGACCTGGGTTGGAATTCGGGGTCCCACGCTGAGTGCTGTGCGCCCCTGTGCAGGCGTCCTGCCCTCTCTGAGCCTCGGTGCCCTTTGTGAAGTGAGGTCGGGGAGGTGGTCAAAGATCCGCCCTCACAGGACGTCGTGAGGCTCAAAGGAGACGCCCAGGAGGTTCCCAGCAGCGGAGGGAGGACGGAGGGCCGTGTTTAAACTCAGGTTTCGCGGGTGCGAAGGTTCCTTCTGCTCGCGCCTCTGGTCTTCCTTTTCTGCCTCATGTCTCCCTTCTCGACCTTTCCACGTCCCCCGCAGTTGCCAGGTTGCTGTGGACTGTGTGCCGAGACGTTGCTCACGCCTCCGTGGCTGTTTGTCACGCGCTCAGGACCGGACAGGCGCCGGGCTAGACTCACTGTCGCAGCCAAGTCTGTCCTCACGGAGGCCATACTCCGGGGCGAGGGGCGACGGGCGAGATGGGCACTGAACCCACCGCCGTGGCCCTGAAGGGAAGCGTCACGGAGAAGAGGAAGCGGGAAGGGGTGTCACAGGGAACGGGTGGCCGGGAGTCTTGGGGAGCCACACTCGGAGAAACGCACTCTGGGAAGGAGAAGGGGGCGTCCTCGCTCCGCCCCTGCTCAGGGTGTGGCGCTCTGTTCTGGGCCTCGGCTGCCCATAGGGATGGCGGAGGCGAAGGGGCCGAGGTCCAGGCAGGGGGGGCCTGGGGCCGAGAAGGGACAGCGGTCTGTACTTCCACGACGGGGCGTTTCAAACGAGCGAAGGGAATGTCGTGGGGACAAAGGCGACGGGACCTGGTGTTGGTCGGGACCAGAGGGCGTGGAACAGGCTCCAGCTCGGAGGGTCCTGGGCACGCGGGAGGACCCCCGGGGGCCCTGACCCGTCGTTCCTTTGCAAACGGTCTCCGAGTCCCTGCAAAGACGCTGCCGCGGCGCGTTTCAGGCCCTGGGAACGCTGATCTCGGAAGGGTCCTCAGTCGCGCCCCCCACAGCGGGCTCTCTCCAAGGTCAGGAAAGGGCAGGTGGCAGGGGCAGGCCGGGCCTTGTCACCGTGAAGAGCCCGGTGCCCGACCCGCACACGCCTGGCTTGGAGTCCCAGCCCTGCCCCTCACAACCGTGTGATCTTGGGCGTGACGTCTGGACCTCGGTTTCGCCCTGGGTCGAAGGCAGGGCTGGGACGGACGAGCTGGCAGGGCCTCGGGCGCGGAAACCCAGCCCCACGCGCTCCCGCCTGCCCCGTTCCGCGGCCTCCCCTCGCGCTGCACTGCTATTTAAAGTGGCGCTGGTTCGGCTCACTCTTTTTTTAAAAACCATTCCCGTACTCGAGCGAATTCCACAAGGCCAGCTGTCACCACTAAAAATGTCTGTCGTGTGACAGCCACCAGCGAGGAGGTGGGAGGAGGCAGGAGGCCCCGGATGGGACCACAGAGTGGCTGGATTGAAAAAAAAAAAAACAACCCACCAAACCCCCCAAAACCAACACCACAAGAAAGAAACAGAAGGGAGGCAGGGGCTGCGTTCCCGTCTTCGCCCACCCTTCCCCGGCGCGAGGCTCCCGCGGCCGCGCTGCAGGCAGCAGGCGCTGGGTCGCTGTGGCGACGGGGGCGGGGCTGCGCGCTGGCAGGGGGCGGCCTCTGCTGCTGCCCCGCCCCAAGCCCCGCCCCGTGCCTGGCTTGCGGAGCGCTGTGACCCCTCTCGGCCACCCCCAAACCTCATCTCACCCACCACCCACCGGGACGTGGAGGGAGGACCCGGCCAAGGCTGTCATCCCAGGGAGGGGCTGACACCCGGCTTCCCCAGAGAGGGACAGGGAACGTTTGACAAGACCTTCAGGGGCCAGACCATTGAGACACTTTGTTTTCCTTGTGGGGCACTTTTTATGGGATTAAATGTTGCCAATAAACTCCAATAGGAGCCTCTGTTTTCCGTGCTTTACATATAGAGAAACAGAGAGAAACATAGGCGCACAGCGGGGCGCCCCTGGCCTGAGGCCATACGCTGCAGCTGCGGGCGCAGACAGGCTGGGCGTGACTCCTGGCTGGGGACACTCCTGCAGTGTTATCCTGAGCAAGTGATTCTCCGGCCTCAACCTCCCCAGCTGTGCAATGGGGGGATAACACAACTGCTTCCCAAAGACATGAGGGTGAAATAAGACCAGGCATGTCAAGGTGACTGGGGCGGAGAATGTGCTGGAAGGGTGGGATCCAGGGCTGTCAGGTTCCAGAGGCCGAGTCCTTTCCATCTGGTGTTTGCGACCTCTCAGGGCTGCTGGGCGTGGGCCTAGAGGAGCCCTGGGGTGGGTGGGGGGCGAGAGGTTGTTACTCCCCGCTCTCCCCGCACCCCACTACCTAGATGTGGCCCCGGTGGACCCTGGGGGGCTGTGACCTTTGTGACCACTAGTCTGACGGGGGTTCCTGGCCCTCACACTGTCTGGGATAACTTATAGCAGGGAGCACAGACAAGCAGAGACCCCCACGGACAGAGGCTTTCTGAAAAGAAAAAGGAAATTATACAATTATTGGAGAAACACTCCAAAGAAGACTTTTGTGTCTCTGAAATTGTTTCCCCTTCTCTTCTCAGGGCTCTCCTGGCCTCACTTCTTCCTCCGCTCACAGAAAGAGGTCCAGGTAAGTCATCTACACTTGAGTAATAATTAGAGTAGCTACTATGTATTGAACAGCTATTCTATACCAGCAGATCTTCTGGCTGTTTTCATCTTGAAAAGCTTTGCTTGTCCTTCTGGAAGGTATAAGTACATCTATTGAAAGGCTTTTTCAGACCTTTGTAGACCATTGCTTTATTCATTTGAACATTTATTGAGCACCTATGGTATGCCAGGTTTAATCCTGGCTGCAGCCTCTATAAGCCCTGGGCAGTATGGGGAGGTGCTCACAGATTGGCAGGTGGGAGTTCAGCTGTGACTATTTTCACTCTTCCCTGGGGATCTGTTAAGCACCTCTGACATGGCGCTGGGCCAGGCCAGGGCCCTGTGCTCACAAGGTGACATTCCAACGGGAGGAACACACAATGACCCATCAAACACGCCCTGGAAGCGATGGCAGTTAGCGATAGGGTTATGGATGAAAGTGAAGCAGGCGCGGGGTGAAGAGTGACGGGCGGGGCGTCGTTTTGGTGCGGACGCCCAGGCAGAGCCTCTCCAGGAGGGTGGAGATGTAGAAAAACGCACCCACCCATTTCTTTATATATTTTTGGTGAATGTAGAGCATCCACGTGGTTCGAAACTCGGAGTGGGGGAAAGCCACGGGGGGGGAGGGGGCTCCTGTCTCACCTCTGTTCCCGTCCACCTGGCTCCCCGCCGCCACACTCTCTGTTGTGAGTTTTTGAAGGGCCTCTCAGAGTTTCGTTAGGCAGATGTAAGCAAATGTAACTATTCTGTTCAAATGAGGAGTCAGCGCATCCCGGGTCCCAGCATCTGGAATGAGAAGGAGCCACACCACACCGGGGCAGCGAGCCAGGGCCCTGGGGGGGGGGGCGGGGGGGCGGGGGGGCAGAGCCGAGGGCATGGAAAGGGGCCAGGGGGCCACGGTGAGAGAGGGGGCTGACTGGCCAGGAGGCCACTGCTGGTCATCAGTCGGGGTGTGGCCCGATGGGACATAGGGTTTACGGGAGTCCCCGGTGTTGTGGGGACGAGGGGCAGGGGCAGGGAGCCCGCTGGGAAGCCCAGAGTGCGCACACAGAGCCCCAGCGCATGAGGGTGTGTCCCACGAACACCGCGGGGAGGCAGGGGCTGTCGTCCCTTCCTGTGCAGACGAAGGACCTTTGGTACAGGGAGGTCAGCTAGCCTGCGGAAGGTCACACAGCAGTGAGCAGCCGAGGAGGGCCGGAAGTCCAGGAAGTCTGACCGGGGCACCCAGTGGCCTCTCCTGAGGGCTGTGCCAGGCACCAGCAGAAAGAGGCTCGAAGTCCCCAAGGCGTGGAAAGAGTGGGGGCGGGACTGCCCTCATCCTGGTCTGCCAGGCTCCAGAGCTGAGCTGTCCCCTCCGGTAAGTGCAGGGCGGTGACCCCTGCCTGACCTGCTGTGCTGGAGTTGCCTGGGCTGCAGGTCAAAGGCAGATTCCTGGGCCTGGGCCCAGACGGACAGAATCAGAACCTCTGGGGCGGGGCCTGGGAACCGGCATTTTGAACCAGGACTTACCCCTCACCCCACCCTGTGCCCTGCACCCACCCGGCACCCGGCACCCACCCACCGACCCAGCTCCAACCTTGCCCTTCTGGGGTCCGGCTCAGCCCAGACCTCGCTGGGAGGGTGGGTGGCGGGCGCAGGCTGGTCTCCGCAGACCAGGGCGCAGTTCCGGGCCTGACACTGCCCCTCGGGGCTGGGTGCCCTCCTCCCTGAGCCGCCAACCCCACCCGCCTGGAGCGCAGCCCCTGCCTCGCCCCCCTGGAAGGAGGCCCCTTCTTCGCTCACCTCTCCCACCTTGAACCCTCAAGGGCAGAGACCCGGCCTTACTCTGAGCCCCTCCCCTCGCCCGGGGCCGTCTGAAATGAACCTAAGTCACAGTGGCCTCAACTGAACGAACACGTTTAGGCTCTTGGGCACCTGTGTGAAGCCTGTCACCAACTGCCCTGGTGACTTCGACGTGCCCTCTACCGCCCACCCACACACTGCTTTTCCTTGACAGGGAGAAATGCAGGTGAGGGTGCCGTGCCCGGGGCTCAGCCCGCTGCCCTCCGACACTCGACGCTCGCTGAGCTCGCCCCCCTCAGCGCTGGGCACACACCTTGGCCTCTGTCCCTCCCCTCCTGTCGCCAGGGCTCAGGACTCACACGTGTCTTCTGGCCGAGCTTGCTCCGTCCAGCCCTGTCCCTTCTCCAGCCTCCGTTGGGTGTGGGGGGTGGGGCAGCGGACTCACCGATGGGGACAGGAGCCCGGTGCATCAAAGGCCGCGCCCAGGCTCAGACTCGGGCTCCGGTGCTCCTTCCACACCTGCCCGAGCTCAGTTTCGGGGTGTATGTTTCCCTCCCTAAACTGGGACCTGTCGCTCGACCTCTTCGCACCTCGGTTTTGACATGTGTGAAACAGGGTCACGAGCGTGGTGTGGCTTCTGGGTCGTGTGGAATGGAAAAGGCCTGGGCCCAGGGCAGGCACCGGGTGAGCACTGACAAGCGGTGAGCGTGCTGTTCCGGTTGTCGGGGCCTGGGCTCCTGGCCCCCCGCCTCCCGAGAGAGAGAGAAGACACCTCAGACACCCCGAAGCCCCGCACCCCAGGCTGGGCGGCCCGGCAGGGTGTCGAGGTCAGGTCTGCTTCTCCAGACCCTGCGTTCCTCCTGCAGCGCCAGACACAGGAGCTTCCTTGTTCGTTCGTTCGTTCGTTCAACGGGGGTTCACCGAGTGCCCGCCTTGTGCCACCGCAGTGGCTGTGCCCCGTCAGACAGATGGCCCTGCGCCACACCCTCCCCTCTGTGTCTTCCGTGTCCCAGGGACAAGGGCAAGCCATTCGCTCCACAGTTGGCTTGGGAGGCCCCCGGGACTGACCTCTGCCCGGGCCCCCGTGGCTGCCCCGGGGCCTCTCTTTGCTCAGGGCGCGCGCTGTGCCAACCCGCCGTCCTTTGGGTATGTATCTGAACGCACGTCGTGCCTTCGCTCGTGCGTTTATGGAGACTTCTCGCCCCAGCCGTCTCCCCAGCACGCTGCAGGTGCCAGGCTCAGAACGCCCGGGTTCCAGAGCCTCACTCCGGCGTGGGGAGCAGGGCTGCCTCAGACAGTGGCTGCACCGGGAACAGGGATGGGGGTTGGGGGCGCCCCAGCTGCCTCCCAGTTCTCGTGGGGACAGGGAAGGCTTCACAGAGGAGGTGACATTGGGCTCAAGCCTTATAGGACGTACAGGGAACTGCCCCGTGCCTGCGCCCGACTGAGGGATAAGAAGGTGGCGGGGGCTGGGGACACTTTGGCCATGGAGTGTAGGGGAGGACAGGCGAGACCCTGGAGGAGGCAGGGCTGGGAGGCAAGCCAGGGGCCCACAGCTGGCAAGGCAGACACAGCGGAGCAGGGACTTGGAGGCCCAAGAGGAGGCCGCAGGCGGGGGAGCTAGTAGGGGCGAGGTGCTTCCTGGCTGTGCCTCTGTCCCCTGGCGGGGGCCCCTCTGCTGCCAGGGCCCGGGGGCTCCCGGGTGGTCCAGGCCCGGGCCCTGGTCCAGGGGCACCTGCCCATCCTCCTGTCCCCAGAAGCCCAACTTTGGGGCAGGGCGGGGCAGGGCCTGCAGGCAGCTTGGGAGCGAGGGTGGCCGGGAGCTGCGTGATGGCAGACTCAGCCCCTCTCCTCCGGGTGCTCCCTTAAATCTTGACATAAATTAGGCAGAGTCAAAATCAGACCTTCTTCATCGGGAGAAATTACTCATTTCAAATATTTGCAGCCGCGCGAACTGAAACTTAACAAGAAGAGGACTTGGATGAGTAATCTGGGGCCTTTTCACAGACTGTTTTTACTCAGCAGTTTTCCTGATTTCAGAGCCGTCTCCTCCCACCCGAGCCCCCTCCCCGCAGGAGCCCCCGCCCATCCTCTCTCTCAGGCTCCCTCCTGCCACCCCCAGTCCTGGCCCACTTCCCCTCCTTCCAGCTCCTCTTCCTGATTCCTTTTGCTAAATCTGCAGATATTTGCTGAGCACCTCCTCCTGCCTGCCTCCGAGCTTAACCTGGGCCCCCGGCAGGGGCGAAAACGGTCCAGCCCCTGCCCCCGTGGGGAGCCGGGGTTCTTTGGCTCAGGATCTGGCCGTGGGCAGGGGGTGCACCCCATTATTTGCCCGGTGTGGCGCGTCTTAATATTTGCAAAAAATTTCCTTTCCACGCTTTAAAAAAAAAAGATACCTTATATAACCACCTCTCCGGAGGCACTTTGGAGCTGGGAGGAAATCTGGAAAAGTCTGCCTCCTTCCGTGACCCCTTTTGTCTTCTGCATCAGCTCTAGTGGCCTTTGGTGTGGGCAGCGTTTGACAGAAGCCAGGCCGAGCTGGACCGTCCCGAGCCCTGCCGGAAGTGGACAGTGGACGGACGTGCTGGGGTGCCCCGAGGAGGGGCGTGAGGAGGGTTGGGAAGAGAAAGCAGGCGCCAGGAGAGGCCGTGTGCCCCTCCCCGAGCGATGGGGGTGTCCTGCCCCAGGGGAGGGAAGCACAGGGGCTCAGAATCATCTGGGGACCTGGCCTCTCTGAGTTGGTGGTGAGGGGAGGTCTACCGGGCACTGAGCACATTGCATCCCGTAAGTGCTCATTGTTGCTGCCCTAGCCCCTTCTTTTGGGGCCTCATTGCTGCAGTGCCCCCCAGTCACCCCCATGCTGGTCTGCGGTCCACCACAAGGCGGTGAGGCCTGTGGCGGTCCCAGCGAGTGTCTCCTGTGCCCTCTCCCTCTGCCCAGAGGTGGAAGCAGGGCAGCCCGTCCGCCCGGTGACGTTCTTGGGAACTCTCTGCAGCCAGTGGTTCAGCTGCTGGTTCAACTTGAAATGCCGTGTGAAATTTTGGGTCCTTTTGATCTGAAACCAGGGGTTTCCCACCCACAAAGAGAAGGAAGTGGGGAGGAGGCAGGGGCTTAAGACAAAAAGAAATGGCTTTCCAGCCAGAGGCCTGTGATGGCCACGAGGTTCCTGGGGGAGCCCTTGGGTGGGCACAGCGAGCCGGGCCCCCACCCCCGCCCCCGCCCTGGGGGGCCTGGCGAAGAGCTGGGCTTGGGGCAGAGAAGTGCAGGGAGAGAGCGCCTGCTGTCTTTCCCTCAGCTGGGCACCGCCGCTCTCTGCTGCGGGGACAGGCTCAGCGGCAGGAGCCACGCCAGGCGGGCTCTGCGCGCCCGGGTCCGCAGGCTGGCCGTCGGCCGAAGGCGCTGGGGAGCCATGGGTCGATCTTCAGGGAGGACAAGATGTAAGGACATAATGGGATTACGGTTGCCCCATAAAATACAATCCACCCAGTTAAGTTTGCGTTTCAGATAAACAACGAACAACTTTCTTGGCATAAATATGTCCCAAACATTGTATGGGACCTGCTTGCACTAACATTTTATTTGTTGTTTATCAGAAATTCAAATGTCACTGGGCATCCTATATTCTTATACGCCATCCCACCGCCGGGGCCCCCACCCACCGTGTGTGAGACGGTGGGTGAACACCTCTCCGCCTCCCTGCCCGAGGGGAGGCTGGGGGAGGGTCCGCCATTGCTTCCTAGAACTACTGGTGCTCGGCCGAGCTGCCAGCTGTCCAGGACGCCCCGGCCTTGGCAGATGTGGCCTCTTGTCCCCTGCCAGGGGACATTGGCAGAGCCTCCAGCTCGAGGCTGGCATGGGGCAGCATCCCTGCTCCGTCGGGCCTTTCTGGACTTGGCATAGCCTCGAGGAACCTGGGTGCAGCTGGGGTCCCTCCTGTGAGCACCCCGCTGGAGCCAGGCGCTTCTACAAAAGCCCAGCTGCTGCTGGCAGGGCGGAGGGACGCCTGGGCCCCACTGGCCCAGGTGCTTCTGTCAGTCCCAGGAGCCAGGTGTCACCCCCCAGCCAGTGAGAGCCTGGCTGGCAGGGACTCGGTCTGCTGGGAGCTCAGGGGTCTGGGCCTCCGCAGCCTCATCCCTGCCCATTCCCCCGGCTTCTCCCACTGATACTATCCCCGGCTGGGGACCTTTCCTTCCTCGTCTACCTGGAAAGCACTCACGCCCCCTTTGCACAGCCGAATGCCACCGCCCACTGCCAGTGCAGGGCAGGGACATCCTCCCGTCTTCTCCCACTCACTCCTGCCACTTTTCTAGGGCCTCTGTCCCTTGGCTTTACACCCCTCAGGGCACCTGTCCGTCTGCGGTAGGGACAGAGCCATGGCCAGGGCTCTGGCTTGGCAGGAGGTGGATGCGCTTTCAGCTGTGCCTGGACCGGGTGAGTGGGCGCCCGCGCTGCCCTGTGGATTGAGCACCTGCTACGTGGGGCCCCTCGCGTGCCTGTGGTGCTCGGGCTCCGCCTGGCCAATCAGCTATGTGGTCATTGCACGTGCTTATAAGGCCACTGTTCCTTTCCGTCCCTGTCTGAGCCTGGGGTGCCATGAAAGCAGGACCCCATGGGGACCCAGGTGCAGACGGTCTGCTGGGAAGGGCCCCAGGAGGCTGTGTGGTGGTGTGGGTGAGTGCGCGAGTGAGACAGAGGAGAAGCCCGTGCGAGGGAGGCCACTGGGCTTGGTCACCCCTGAGGGCAGCTGGGCCTGTGTCCTCCCTACCACGCACGCTCGCAGCCCCACCACCTGGTGGAGGGTTGCCCTGGGGGTGAGAAGGTGCCCGCACTCCACTATGCTGCCTTCCCAAGGGCTCCCACTGGTGGTGGTCCCGAAAGTGAACTGAAGGGCGCAGATCGGGTGTGGGGTGCAGGGGCGGGTCTCAGCCTGCCTGCACCTGCCACTTCCCCCTCTCCACTCCCCAGCAGCTCCCCTGGAGCAGAGAGGAGGGGGCGGAGGGGTGTGACAGGGGCCCAAGAGGCACCTGGTTCAATCCCCGCATTACAGAGAGACAAACTGCGTCCCACAGAGGGCTGTCACCTGCCTGCTCCCCACTGTCACTTAATGGGTGCGCAGACGCTTGGAAAACCGTAAAATTCCTTCTCCCACCCTCCCATACAGCATCCCGGCTCTCGGGGTCAGGCCCCTGGCCGCACGTGGGATATACCGAGACTGGGAAGCACTCACACTGCCTGGCGGTGGCTTCGGGCCCTGGGGTGGGGCTGTTGGGTGCTCGCGGTCCTCAGAGCCCTCCTGGCCCCTGCTTGGGGGCTGGGCAGCACTGGGCGGAACCCAGGTCAGCCTTTCAGATCCGTCTGTAAAACGGGCACATCAATCACATCATGGTCTTCCCTTCCCAGGGCTGTCCGGGGGAGGGTCCCACAGGCCAGGTCACAGGTGCCCCAGATTCAACAAGGAAGCTCCCAGATGCTGGTGGGTCTCTGCAGAGAGAGGTGTGTGTGGTCACGCTTCTCTGGAGGCTGGAAATGGGACAGGGGTGAGGGGTGGGGGGTGGGGGTGGGAACAGGGGGAGGGGAGGATGCTAGGGGTGAGTAGGCAGGCTGCAGGGAGGACAGGCCCCGTGTTGAGTTCTTTTTCCACTTTCTCTCTTTTTATCCATCCAGCCACCCTATGAAGCGTGTGTGTTATGATCCCATTTTGCAGATGAAAAGTGTAAGGCTCAGCAGGATCAGCCGTTTGCCCAAGGTCATGCAGCTGGCTGTGGTTGAGCCGGGATGAGAGCCAGGTCTGTCTGCCCTTGACCACCACAGGTCAGACTGGACCACGAGCCCCGCGGTGGAGGCCCCCGCACCCAGCACGGTTCCCAGGACTCCGTGGATTATGAGTGAAACGGTACATTTTCGGGGTTAGGGTCCTGGTGGCCAGGGGAAGCCAGGGGCCCCACCCAAAGCCAGGCCCGTGTGCAAGCTGCCTAAGCAGCTGCTGGACCCCAAGTCTCCCCAACAGCTTTTACTCTGCTCACCTGGCTCCAACCTGATGTGGAACCCCGACCCTACCTCCGTCATTTCCGTGCTCGCCCTCCTGGGAACCAGCGGAGAGGCTCCATGGAGCTCGGCACCCACGAAGACAGCGTTTGACTCAGACCCCGTCTGGGGGCACCCTCCCAGCTCCTTCCCTCTCCCAAGTGGGGGTTTCTCTTCTGACTGGGAGAGGGGTTTGGGACTTGCTGGGGGGGCTTCTGGCCCACCTCCCTGCCTCTCCAGTCCTTTCCCTGCCCAGGTAGTGAAATTTGAAGCAGGCTCATTTCCTGCTGCCCAATTTTCATTAATTGGATCTAAAAGGGTTTCTATTTTCTCCCCAAATGCTGATTGATCCAGCCGAGGTAAACAGCACTGCCAAAAATGGGGGGGCTGCTGAGGGAGATGGGATAACTAATATTACTTGACATTTACTCAGAGAGGAAAGGAGGGAGGGGGGAGGGAGGGAGGGAGGTGAGTCACACACCAGAGCCTCACTCAGCCCACAGATCGCGTAGAAATGAGCAGCCACAGGCAGGCGGGAGCAGGAGGGCTTCGAGAAGCTTCAGTTCCCCCAATTTCACAGGCTTCGGGGACCCCTGGGGGTTCCCTGCTTGCTCCTGGGAGGAGAGGCTTTCTTTGTCCTTGAATGGCTGTGCATTCGGCTCTGGAGGTGGGACCCCTGAGGTCGCCAGCGAGGCTGAGTGGATGGCTTTCCTGTTGGTGACGGGGAAGGATGGGAACCCACATGCGATCTTTGGGGAAGCCCTTCGCAGGGTGCGGGGTGGGGGTGACAGGGAGTCAGGCGGGAGGGGCTGGCTGCTTGGTTTCTCCACCTACCCGTCTTTGCTTCTGACTGCCTCAGTTTCCCAACTCGGCACTGCACCCGCCAGAGGTTGCAGGTGGCACAGTAATGGTCTGGGAACCACAGGTGTGGCTTTCTGCGCCACCAGGATGGCCCAGGGAAACCAGGCTGAGCGCTGGCCTCGAGTCACCCCCAGCCACGGTCGCTGGCTCCGGGGCAGTCCTTCCTTTATGTTTTCAGCAAGTGTTGGCTGAGCACGTGTTCTGAGCCAAGCGCTGCTGGTCCCCTGGGCCCGGGAGTGAACAGCCTACCTGCCCGGCCTCCCTGCCCTCCGCTGTGGCCCCCTGCCACCCTCGCATGCCTCCTGGAGCTGTGGGTGCTGTGCTCGGAGGGCCTGCCGTCTTGTCCATCTTCCCTTCCTGCCACCTGCCTGGAGAAGCCGATCCTGTTACCTCCTCATCTGGGGACCCAGCCTGTCTTCTGCCCAGGAGACACTTTGTCCTTTGGTACCAATGGCTGCGACTTTCTTGACAACCCTGTTCAAAACTAGGCTCACCTCCTTCCCAAACCTGCTTCTCCTCTTCCTTCCCATCTCAGTGGGGCCCCTCTGGCCAGGCGACCCCTGCTGCCAGACCTGACCTTCACCCTTGCCACCTCCCTTCGCTCATCCATAGTAAGTAGTCAACACCCACCTGGTCATCCTGGTTCTGCCTCCTCAGCATCTTGCATGCTTGTCCACTCGTCTTCCCCACTGCCACTCATCTGGTCCAGGCCACTGTCATTTCAGCTTCTGGCTGCTTTCTTGGCCTCTGGTCTGGACCCTGCACTTCATTCTCCACTCAGCAGTGCACACAGCACTCCAGGTGGGCAGCGTTTTCCATGGCTTCTGGCTTCCATTGTTGCTGTGAAGAAGTCAGCTGTCAGTCTTCGTGGGGTTCCCTTGAGGGCATATCTGGCTCTTTTTTTTTTTTTTTTTTTTTTTTGAGGGGGGAAATGCTATTTATTTATTTTTAGACAGAGGGGAAGGGAGGGAAAAAAAGAGAGAGAGAAACATCAATGAGTGGTTGCCTCTCACACACCCCCAACGGGAGACCTGGCCCACAACCCAGGCATGTGCTCTAAACTGGGAATTGGTTCGTAGGACAGCACTCAGTCCACTGAGCCACGCCAGCCAGGGCCAGCTCATTTTTTAAAACTGCTGTTAGGTATGTCTTCTTCTTAACTTTGGTTTGGAGCTTCACTATGATGGATTGAGATGTAAATTCTTTTTATTTTCCTGGGGACTCTTTGAGTGTCCTGAATCTATGGTTTGGTGTTTTTTAATCAGTTCTGGAAAATTATTAGTTTCCACCTCTTAAACATTGCCTCTGCCCATTTCTGTCTCTCCTGGGACTTTGATGAAACTCTTTTCTATCCTCTCTGTCTCTTACCCTCTCCCTGTCCCATCTTTGTGTCTCTCTGCAATGCATTCTGGATATTTTCTTTTGACCTAATTCTTTCTTTGGCTGCCTTTAATCCATTGTTAAACCTATCCACTGAGTGTCGTTTACACTTTATTGATTCGAAATATAGCACACATGTATGAAATGCATAAATTATAAACACCTGGCTTTGCAGAAGAGTGAAAAATAAATGTGCAGTTTAACAGATGATAAAAACCAAACATATATGAAACCCTCACCAACAGGTCAAGAAACAAAGTCTCTGAATTTTAAATTTCACTCATCATAGTGTTCATTTCTAGAGCTTCTGTTTGGTTCTTTTGTCAATTTTCTATGTCATGGTTTATAATTTTATATTCTCTGGTGATGTTTCACGCTTGTCTTTTTAAAAAAGATTTTATTTATTTATTTTAGACAGAGGGGAAGGGAGGGAGAAAGAGAGGGAGAAAAGATCAATGTGTGGTTGCCTCTTGTGTGCCCCCTACTGGGGACCTGGCCTGCAACCCAGGCATGTGCCCTGACTGGGAATTGAATTGGCAACCCTTTGATTCACAGGCAGGCACTCAATCCACTGAGCCACACCAGTCAGGACTTTTTCTTTTTTTCTTTTTTTAACACAGTGAGCATAGTTGTTTTATGCTAATTCCAATGTCTGAAACATACTTTGCAGGTCTGTTTCTGGTGTTTCTTTGAATTTTAATTTTTAAAAATTTATATTTTATTGATTATGCTATTATAGTTATTCTGAATTTTTCCCCTTTGCATTCCTCCACCCAGTGCCCCCTACTCCCTCAGGCAATCCCCCCACTGTTGTTTATGTCCATAGATCATGTGTATAAGTTCTTTGGCTACTCAATTTCCTATACTGTACTTTATATCCCCATAACTATTCTGTAACTACCTATTTGTACTTAATCCCCTCACCTCTTCACTATTCTCCCTCTCTCCCCTCCTATCTGGCAACCTTCTGGTAACTCCCATCTTGCTTTTTAAGAGTCTCTCTTTCTCTTTAACCTTTAGCCTTTTAATAATGATGTGTCTTGGAGGGGGCCTCTTTGCATCCATCATAATTGGGACTCTCTGTGCTCCCTGGATTTGCATGTCCATTGCCTTCACCAAACTAGGGAAGTTTTCTTCCACTATTTTTTCAGATAGATTTCCAATTTCTTGCTCTTCTTCTTCTCCTTCTGGTACCCCTATGAGGTGAATGTTGGACCTCTTGAAGTTGTCCCAGAGGCTGTGTATATATCCTCATTTTTTAAATTCTTTTTTCTTCTTGTTCTGCATGGTTATTTTTTGCTTCTTTATGTTCCAAATCATTGATTTGATCCTCAGCTTCATCCATTCTACTGTTGTTGCCCTGTAAATTGTTCTTTATTTCAGTTAGTGTATCCTTTGTTTCTGACTGGGTCTTTTTTGTGCTGCTGAGGTCCTTATTAAGTTCCTTGAGCATCCTTATAAACAGTGTTTTGAACTCTGCATCTGATAGATTGTTTATCTCCACTTTTTTTTAGCTCTTTCTCTGGAGTTTTTATCTGTTCTTTCATTTGGGCCGTGTTTCTCTGTCTCCTTGTTTTGGCAGCCTCCCTATATTTGTTTCCATGTATTAGGTAGAGCTGCTTTGACTCCCTGTCTTGGTAGCGTGGCCTAACATAGTAAGTGTCCTATAGGGTCCCGTGGCACAGCCTTCCCTGTCACCCAATCTGGGTACTCAAGGTGTGTCCTTCGTGTGGGCTGAGTACACCCTCCTGTTGTAGTTGAGCCTTGGTTTCAGTTGGCAGATCAATGGGAGGGATATACCCAGGCCAGGCAGCTGCAAAGATTGGCTGTGACCACTGACCACCAACTTCCACCCTCTGTGGAGGATCAGCTGTGCAGGGGCAGGGCGGTGGTGCTCCAGGGTGGTAGCTGTCCACTGGGTGTGCTGGCCCTGAGGTTTTCTGGGTGGTGCAGGCCGAAGTCAGCCCCCACCTGTTTTGCCCAGGATACCCTGCTTGATCTGTAAAGCAATCTGAGATGGCTGCTGCTTGTGCTGGGCTTGGAGATTCTCAGGTGAAGCCAATTTGTGACTCCAATATGGTTGCCACTAGGGCTCACTGAAGCCAGCTGTTGCTTATTTGATAGTAATTAGGAGGCAAGATGAGCCACTCTTACGGAAAAGCAGCTTGGCTGGGCCCCTATGTTGGGTGGGGTAGAGCCTCTGTAGATCTCCAAGGCGGGTCACACAGTGTTAGCCAGGTTGACGGAGTCTCAGATATGGCAACAGCCTACCGGCTCTGTGAGTGGGAGGGCTCAGCAAAGGGACAATGGCCTCTGCTCGCCCTGATGCCAGACACTTCAGTCTCTCCCTGTGCACCACTGGTGCCCTTCAAGCTGCCACCCCGTGCTGGACTCACTCAGAGGGAGTGAGTCTGAGGAAGTCCATGTGCGGGTTCCCCAAGAAGAACTGCTTGGGGCTCCACCAGGTTCTTCTAGTGACTCAGTCCCCACTGGTTTTTGCAGCTAGAATTTTGGGGACTTATCTGCCTGGCACTGGGATCCTGGGCTGGGGGGCCCGGTACGGGTCTGGGACTCCTCGCTCCTGAGATACCCCTCCCCAGTTTTTATCCGTGTAGGTATGGGACCAGCCCATTTCATATCTGCACCCCTCCTACCGGTCTGGATGGATGTGGTTTCTTCAATCCCATAGTCGTCAGACTTCCATTCAACTTGATTTCTGATGTTCCTGAGTGATGGTTGTTCTACATTTTAGTTGTAATTTTGATGTGGTTGTGCAAAGAGGTGAGCCGTGTCTGTCTACGTCACCATCTCAACCAGAAGACTCTGGTGTTTGTTTGTTTTGTTGTTGTTTTTTCCTCACCGTGTCTTATTTCTTTGTGGGCCTAGTTTTCTTTATGCACTGGTCAGAGTATTTGAAAAATGAAGTGCAGGAATAAGTTAAGGTGTGGACGAAGTTACCCCCCTCCAGAGAGGAGTTCGGTTGCACCGCCCGCCCGCTGGGATGGACTGCCTTTCTGGCCCCACTTTCGCCCAAACCTGAGGTTCCCTGAAAGACCTGAGTCGTTCGGTCGCAGATGTGTTTCCTCAGAAGGGCTGGTCCACTTCTGAGTGCCCTCTCCCCAGGGATGCAGCCCTTGGCATCCCAGCTAATTGTGGGAAAGCTCTCCTGTCAGGTAACGACACCCTGAGCTTTCGTTTCTGCCCCTTCCTTCTTCCCAGCCGGGGCAGGGGGAGGCCCCTCTGGGCTCGTGCAGCTCCTCAGGCACGGAGGCCTCCGCATGCGTTCCCGTCTCCGAGGTCCTCTTTTCCCTCTTGTTTTCGTTTGGAAATCCCTTCCTCTCTTGTTCACTTCGAAAGCTTTTGCTGCATCTTTATATTAGACATAGACATTTCAACTGTTTGTTATCTTCAGCTGGAAGCCTGTTCAGAATAACTCAGCCCGCTTTTCTCTCTCCTTCATTTAGGGGTCTCCACGAGCTCCCACCGCATTCCAAGAGTGGGATCTCTGTCCCGCTCTTGATGGTGTCTCTCAAGGTCCCAGCAAGTCTGGCCCCAGCCACCCTTCTCTGCAAATGCACCCACCTCCCTCCCCCCATGCTTTCTGCTTCAACCACGATGAGCTGTTCTTGTCCCTAAAGGCCACTCACCGGACTGTTTGGCTCCTTCAGGCTGAGGTGCTCTCCTCCACCTCTTGGCCTGGTGAGGTCCTCCTTGCCCTCTAAGGCTCAGGTCAGACACCGTGTCTTTCAGGAAGCTTTCCCTGACTGCCCGCCCCCCTCCCCCCAACTTCTTGCTACGTTAGGTGCCTCTTCTGGGCTCCCACGGTGCCCTAAAATCTCCTATGATGACATTGGCCACATTGGACTGTAATTACCTGCTTCCCTGGTGGTAACTTCATGAGATTCTGGGCTCGGTCAGTATTTATTGAATGAGTGGTTGGATGGATGGATGGATGGATGGATGCTGGATGGATGGATGCTGGATGGATGGATGATGGATAGATGGATGGATGGATGGATGGATGATGGATGGATGGATGGATGGATGATGGATGGATGGATGGATGGATGGATGATGGATGGATGGATGGATGCTGGATGGATGGATGGATGATGGATGGATGGATGGATGCTGGATGGATGGATGGATGGATGGATGATGGATGGATGGATGGATGCTGGATGGATGGATGGATGGATGGATGATGGATGGATGGATGGATGCTGGATGGATGGATGGATGGATGGATGATGGATGGATGGATGGATGCTGGATGGATGGATGCTGGATGGATGGATGATGGATGGATGGATGGATGCTGGATGGATGGATGATGGATGGATGGATGGATGCTGGATGGATGGATGCTGGATGGATGGATGGATGATGGATGATGGATGGATGGATGGATGGATGGATGGATGATGGATGGATGGATGGATGGATGGATGATGGATGGATGGATGGATGCTGGATGGATGGATGGATGATGGATGGATGGATGGATGGATGGATGATGGATGGATGGATGGATGGGTGGATGATGGATGGATGGATGGATGGATGCTGGATGGATGGATGATGGATGGATGGGTGGATGATGGATGGATGGATGGATGCTGGATGGATGGATGATGGATGGATGGATGATGGATGGATGGATGATGGATGGATGGATGGATGGATGGATGGGTGGATGCTGGATGGGTGGCTCTTCTCACATCTGCACTGACATTGTCACTTGTCCTGGCACTTTGGGAACCCATCCTCGACCCCCCAACTGATCTGGCAATGCCTGGCCAGAAGGGCTGTCCCTGCCTCCTCTCCTCACCCCCTGCCAGCCCATTGCACAGAGCAGCTCCAGGCTCCTTCTAGAATGCTCTTCCCTGAGGCTCATGCCTTCTCCCTGGCCCTAAATCAAGAACTGGGGCCGTAGGTCCCAGGGATAGGAGAATGTGCCAGAGGGGCCAGTTTTAATTCGAACTCCAGAAAACCTTATTCCATGTAAAGTTCATCCCTCTGTACCCAAATCCCAAACCAGCTGCTAAGAGACAGCCAGGCCAGGAGGCGTCCTGTCTAGCAGTGACACCCCAGAGGTCCGACTTGGGTTGGACGCCCTGACTGGGACCTAGAGGAAACAATTTAACCATGTACTGCCTCAGTGTACCCACCTGTAAAACAGGAGAAACCGTATTATTTATTTCAGAGCACAGGTGGGGGCTGGGCGGATGGGGCGTTCTGACTAGACTCTACCTGCTGTCTTGCCGTATACCCTGTCCCACCCTCCCTGTCCCTTCCTGCCCTTCTGCCTTTGCCGACACTGTGGCCCTTTCCCAGCATGTCCTTTTCCTTCCGCTGACTCCTCACATCTATCTTGTCCTCCGCGCCAGGCTCCGCCCCCTCAGGAGAGCACGCACTGACCACCCTGGTCCCTGCAGGCCTCTGTGGGCATCGCCCTCCGCAGTTCAAGGAGCAGCTGGTGGGTAGGGCACCACCATTCGTTTGGAGCATTGATTGAGCACCTCCTGAGTGCAGGGCCCAGTGCTGGGAGTGGAACAGCGAGACCTTCGGGGGTCCCAGTGCGCCCCAGACTCAGCAGAACGAGAGCTGTTGCAAGAGCTGCTTGTCCTGGCTGTTTCCCACCTCCTGCTCCCCGAGTGTCTCTCGGAAGAGGGTGGCGGGGCTCTGCTGGGGTGGGTGGCAGACGAGTGCATTTTCCTGCCGGGATTTGTGAGGGCGATGGCGGCATTCCCAAATATTGTAAAGTGCTTTAAAACATAGACGAAAGTGCTTCTCTTTCATTCCAATACCAGGTCTCCGTGGCCAGCGGCAGGGCGGGCTGATTGTTTCAGAGACAAGGAGACCTGAGACCAGAGAGGGACAGAGACTGCCTAAGGTCACACAGCGAGCTGGCTTCCCTTGACTCAGGCTTCACAGCCTGAGAGCCCCACTCCACAGAGCCCCTGCACCGGCAGGCCCTTTCCCTCCTGGAGACCCCTCCCCCGAGGTCGCAGAGCAGGGCCAGCCCTTCTGAGGGCCAGAGACGTGGTCTCCCTGGAGCCCAGCTTAAGATCTGGCATGCTGGGTGGGAGGGGTCATTTCAGGGTCGGGGTTGGGGGCCGGTGGGAAGAGTCTGCAGCCAGAAAAGGACAGTATCTGATGAGGCCGGGCTGAGAAGGAGGCTGTAGACATGGAAACAAAGGAAGACATTTGAGAGGCATCTAGGTGTCGCTTGGACCTAGTAACGGGCGGATGTGGGGTGCTGTGGGGCGCGGAGGCCTGGAGGCTCTGAGAGCACAGTGGAGAGGACAGTGGGGTCACCGGCAGAGCGAGGGCCTTGGAGGAGGAGCCTGTCCAACGGGGGACACAGGAGAGCAGGGCAACGGGGAACCTGGTTTTGGCTGAGGTACATGCGGGGCGCCCGAGTGGGGACACCCAGCGTCCACGGAGGTGGCTGAGATTTAGGGGCAAGCGATGACCGGCGGAGCCCCTCCCCGGCCCCTGGCCTCCAGCAGCACTGCAACGGCGGGGCGGGGGGGCCTGGTCCTTGGGGCATCGGGGGCACACAGACCTCGTTTCCCCCCCAGCAGCTTCCCAGGCAGGAAAACACCCAGGGACTTGGCTGAACCTTGGAATTAATTTCACGCAATGTGTAACCCGGGTGTCTGATCATGTGGGACTTTAATAATAAAATTACTTAATCACATGCTTACTCCAGAGGAGGGAGGCACGGCCTGGGGGCTTGTGGGAGAACTCCGAGCCCCCCTGCGGGGCCCACGGCCGGCCCCGCCTGGCAGCGCATCTTGGACCAGGTCCTTTGGCGTTCCTGGTGCCCCGGGTGCTCCGCCCGTCTTGGGGTCCCAGACAGTCATGGCAAGAGGCGGGCCGGAGCAGTAGATGCAGGTGACCCCGATCTCTTAGTCGCAGCAGCCACGAAGCATGGACTGTCCCTGTCCCCACGGCGTGGTGCTTGGAACAAGAGGGTCTGGAGCTCGTCCTCCTTGGTGTCTAGCGTTCTCCTTACTCCTCATCTCCCCGCTAGGGTGGGAGCCCCACGAGGGCGGGAGTTTGTGTGTTGGCTCAGCAGTGCCTAAAAGTGCCTGGTCCGCAACCGGACCGGCGCTGTGGGAACTGAATGAGTGAATGACTCCCCGTTTGTCTAAACTCGGGGTGGGCCATCTGCTTCTTTCTGCGTCTGACCGAGGGCCGGGGACAGCTGCCAAAGGCCCACCTTCCCATAAAACAGCTAATGGCTATAAAACCTTCAGGGCAGGGTGCTTGGGAGGGTGAGATGCCACAGGCCATGTGGGACCCTGGGCGATGCCCTGGGCCCTGCGAGTGCTCATTGGTGTCTGCCAGGGGTGCCGCTCGGGGGCTTACTCCCACCCTGACTTTGGTGAGGCTTCAGGCTGGCCGTGTGGTGACGGTGCCTCAGTTCCCCTTCTGCAAGATGAGAATGTGACGAGGCCTCAGCAGGCACGGGGAGGATCCCCACGGTCCCCGGAAGGCCGTGAGTAAGTGCTTGGGTGTGAGGTGCGACGGAGAAGCAGTTTCCTGCTGGGGTCTGCAGGACGATGGTGACATTCCTGCGCGTCGTAAAGTGCTTTAAAATAGATTAAATGCTTCCTCTACATTCTCACACGTGGTCTCCCTCCCTTACGGAGGACACAGGGTGGGGCAGGCCGTTTAACTGACCCTGTTCGGAGAAGGATGCGACCCTTCGAGGACGTGCAGCTGGCGGGCGGGCAGAGGCCGTGCCTCCTGCCCGCCTCCGCGCCCCGCCCCGCAGAGTGTGCCTGCCTCTCCAGCTGACTCATCGTTGTCTGTGTCAGGGGCGCACATGGCCCGAAGCTTCGGAAGCACCTCTGGATGCAGAAGTAGGGACCACTGGAGCGAGAAGTTTGTTCTCGGATCCGGCTCTCGCTCGGACCCGGACCTGGGGCGGTCCCTGCTCCCTCTCTCGTCCGCTCCCGCACCTTCAGACCGCAGCCTGCGGGTTCTGTCCGCGTCCGTCCGTCCCCATCGCTCTAGGTCCTCGTGGCCACCACCCAGGAGAGTCATCGCCATCACCCCATCATACGGACACCGGAGCATGTCACGCCTCTGCTTAGCTGCCCACTGGCCTCTGTCCCCTTGTTGCTTTTGGCCTGGGCACCCAACTTGCATGAGCTGGACCCCCCCACCCCCCGACCCACAGCCTCCTGATCACAGCCCCCCGGCCACGCCGGCCTGCTGTCCAGCCCCCACCTCAGGGCTGCGCACCGGTGGCTCCACACCCCGAAATCCTTTTCCGGGCGCTCTGCGAGGCTGGCTCCTGGACCGTTGGGCGCCCACCCTGACCAATGCACCTGACGCCCCTCCTATCACTTGCTCTTCCGCGTCGTCACCGCCAGTGTTCACTGCACTCTCTGGTCCTGTCCCCTCTTCTTCGTCTTTCTTCTCTTCTTCAGCGTCTGCCCCTCCTACTGAGAGAGTCTTCCCAGGAGGCAGGGACCCAGGATCGCCACCATTCTCGTACATCCACCCCCTCGCACGGCCAGGGCCCCAGCAGAGGCTCGGTGCGTACTTTTTAGATAAAGAAACACATTTGTGCACGAAGTAGCGATACCATATACTCCATGGGGGCGGTCTGAGCTTTGGGGGTGACAGCGCCCACGGGCCCTAGGCACACGGCTCACACGGTGGCTCGATCACCCACCGGTGCCCCTGTCCTCACCACGCCCTGCACACAGCCAGGCGGTCAGTCGGCTGCATGCTGGGATGCGAGATTTACAAGACAGAGGAATAGGGTTAGAGTCCCTGTGCTCAGCCATTGTCTCTGTTGCCTAGGAACGGCCACCCCCGGCCTCGAGGTGAGTGACTCGTCGGTGAAAAACAAGCCGCGAATGACCGGCCCTGAAAGGAGAGCAGCCTTCGGCAGGAGCAGACGGGAAGAGGGGCTGGGCGGGGGTGGGGGGGTGGGCTTGTGGGCTTGGGGGGTGTGCTGTGCCAGCTCGGCAGGGCCCAGGGCTGGGGGAGGCGCCGGCTCTCCGTTTGGGCAGAATTAAGATTCACGAAGATTTCCGATTTCCCTGGTATCCACAACTGCAAAAGGAGTTTAGCATAAGGAAGGTTAACTTCTGTGTTTTGGCTCCAAGTCAGCTGAAGGGTGGGGGAGCTCCAGGGCTCTTGGGGTGGCTACAGAGCAGTGTGGGCCCCAGAGGTCCCCAGCTGCGCCCCCCCCAGCCTGGGCAGGGACCCTGTGGGGGTGGGGGTTGGGACACAGATCCTGCAGGCCCCATACGGTACCTTGCTGCAATGCGGCTCTGCTCTGCCAGCCTGGCTGTCTCCCCGGGCCCCCCACTCCGCGTCCCAGGGTGGCTTCTCGAATCTTCCAACTTGTCTGGTGGCTGGGGAGAGGTGTGTAGCCCAGTAGGTAAGAGCAATGACCCAGGTTCAAATCCCGTCTCCACCTCTTTTAAGCCATGGGGCCTTAGATGAGTAACACACTTCTCTGATCCTACTTTTCTGTGAAATGGGGACAACGATGATCGTTCTTTCCTTACGTGGTGAGCATTTCATGGGGCAGCACCTCTGGAATGCCTCTCACGGGCCCCACCCGGGTCATGGGGTGCCTTCTGAGCAGAAAAAGCAATTACTCCGGTGGAGAGAGCAGTGGGGGCTCCCTCTCTCAAGCTGGGTCCCCCGTGGGGTGCAGCGTGAACAGGCACTCAGGAGTTCTGGGGCCACTGGGAGTCACCAAGCGAAGGCTAAACATTCAGAAAGGTTCTTTCTCCCGGGGGGATGCTGGACAGCCACCGCCGTGCCAGCAACAGTGGTAGAAATGGCGGTCAGAGTGACAGCGACGACAAAGGCAGCGATCACCAGGCTTTACGGCGTACCAAGAATACGCTTTACGCTGTGCTGCGTGCCTCACGAGTCTGATTGTCATCCTCACAGTGGCCCTAGGTAGCGGGCTTTGTCATCATCCCGATTTGACAATCAGAAAACTCACGCTCAGGGAGCTGAAGTGACTTGCCCGGGGTCACTCTGCTGGTGCCGGTGTGGGGGAAGGGCAGGCTTGCACCCAGAAGTTCAGCTCCCAGGGCTGTGCTCCTGAACTCTCCACCCGGCAGACTCTTTTTTGTCCATCTCCTCCCTCCTCCCTGTGCTCCTGTCAGCTGTTCCCTCTTTCCTTTCCCAGGGGCCTCTGCCTCAGAGCAGGGTGAAAGGCGGGGCGGGGTGGGTGGCGAGGGAACTGCACATGGCAGGGCCTCAGGGGGTGTAACCCTGAGCTTCTCACACTCGTTCTGCCAGGTCCAGGGCTGTCTACGGCCACAGGGATGGTGGGGCTGGAGCTCGCCAGCAGCGGGGCTTGGTATTTCCTGATGGAACCAACTCATCCCAAATCATCCCAAATCATCCAGAGCTTCCAAGCCCATCTTGAGTTTGGACAGCTCTTCGAACCTCCTCCTGGCAGCCTCCCTGCCCAGGCCACTGCTCTAACCTCCTATGCTGGCAAGAAAGTCAGGGCTTTGGAGTCCCTCAGCCTGGATGGAAAGTGTGCCCGTGTGCATCTGTGTAAATCCCACCGCTAACACCCTGCTTAGTGGTGGAAGGCTGAAAGCTTTCCCTCTAAGAGCAGGAAGGAGACCCGGCTGCCCGCCCTCACCACTGCTCTTCCGTGCAGTACTGGAGGCTGTAGCCAGGGCAACTAGGCAAGAAAAAGAAATAAAAGTCATTTAGGAAGGAAAAAGTAAAACTACGTCTATTTGCAGATGGCATGATCTCGTGCATCGAAAACTGTAAGGAATCCACTAAGAAGTGGAATGCGTAACTGAGCAAGGGTACTAGCTATGAACACTCTGAAAAGGAAATGAAGGAAATAATTCTGTTTACATTTGCCTCCAAAGAGTGGAATATGTAAGAAGAAACTCAATAAAACAATTGCAAGATTTATATACTGAAAACTATGAAGTACTGTTGAAAGAAATTAAAAGAAGACCTAAACAAATAGATAAATATTTCTAACCTATATGCATGGATGAAAAGACACATTGTAACAACAGCAATACGAACCAAATCTACAAGTGATCTATAGATTTAGTGACATCCCTATCAAAATTCCAGTTGGTGCTTTTGCAGAAATTGACATACTGATCCTAAAATTTGTACAGAAACGTGAGACACTCTGAACAGCCAAATGGTCTCAAAAAAGAAGGACAAAATTGGAGAACTCATGCCTTCCCATTTCAAAACTTACTACACCTCTACAGGAATCGAGACTGCGTGGCGCTGGCCTAGGGACAAACTAGATTAAAGGAATACGATTAGGAATCTAGAAATAAACCCATACATTTATGTTAAAGTGATTTTTGACAAGAGCACCAAGACCATGCAACGGGGAAAGAATAGTCTTTTCAACAAATGGAGCGGACGACTGGATATGTACATCAAAAGAACGAAGCTGGATCCCTGCCTCGCACCATTCACAAAAGTTAACTTGAAAAGAATCATAGACTCTAACGTGAGAACTAAAACTATAGGCCTCCTAGAGTAAAACGTAGGAGAAGATTTTTGTGACCTCGGAGTAGACATATAATACTAAAAACACAGGGACAAAAGAATAAATAGATACATGGGGCTTCATCGAAATGTAAAGCTATGTGCTTTAGAGGACACCAAGAAAGTGGAAAGACAACCCACGGAGTGGGAGAAGAATTTTGTAAATCACATATCTGATAAGGGACTTGTATCCAGAGTATATAGAGAACGCAATGAGAAAAGACAAATAATCCCACCGAAAAGTGAGCAAAGGATTTGAATAGTCATGCGCCCAAAGAAGAGATACAAATTGAAACAAGCATATGAAAAGATGCTGAACACTACCAGTCATTAGGGAAATGTACATCGAAACCACAGTGAGATCTCATTTCATTCCCACCAGGATGGCCAAAAAAATAAAGGTGGGCAATAACAAGTGTTGACAAGGAGGCAGAGAAAGTGGAACCCTCATACCGTGCTGGTGAGATTGTAAAATGGTACAGTTACTTTGGAAAACATTTTGGTGCTTCCTCAAAATGTTAAACATGGAATTATGTACGACCCAGCAATTCCACTCCTAGGAATCTACCCAAGAGAACTGGAAATATAGATTCACACAAACACTCAGACACAAGTGTCTGAGCCCTGAGAGCCAAAAAGTGGCAACAGTCTCCATGTCTGTTAGCTGACGAATGGATAAACAAAAGACGTTGTGTTCATGCTACGGAAGATGGCTTGGCATTTCAGAAGGAGTGGAGTACTGATGCCTGCACGGATGAACCTTAGAAACAGTACGCTAAGTAAAAGCAGCCCGTCACAAAAGGCCACCTACTTTATGACTCCATTTACATGGAATGTTCAGAACAGGCAAATGCACAGAGACAGAACGCAGATTGGTGGTCACCAGGGGCTGGGGGCGGGGCCGCGGAGGGCTGATGGAGGCCGGGTTTCCTTCTGAGGTGGTGAAAATGTTGGTTGGTGGGAAAGTCGCAAAAGTCTGTGACCTGAAAACCATCGAATCGCACGCTTGGAAAGCGTGAATTTTGTGGTATGTGAATTACGTCTCAATAAAATATTTATTTTACAAAGAAGAGGCTCGTTTTCTCATTCACAAGAAATACAGGGATAGCCCTGGCTGGTGTAGCTCAGTGGGTTGAGCGCGGGCCTGCGAACCGAAGGATCGCGGTTCGATTCCCAGTCAGGGCACATGCCTGGGTTGCCAGGCCAGTTCCCGGCAGGGGACATACAGGAGGCAACCGCACATTGATGTTTCTCTCCCTCTCTCCTTCCCTTCCTCTCTAAAGATAAATAAATAAAATCTAAAAGAAAAAAAAAGTACTTAAAAAAATCTTTAAAAAAAAAAAAAAGAAATACAGGGATAGAGAAACAGCTAAATGACCCCACGAGGAAGTAAACGGACAACGCCAGGATGGGGCATCGAACAGGACAACTGACTCCGTTTCTTCCATAAGTCAAATGGCATGGAAATAAGTTTCTTCAACAGGTAATGGGACGGAACCACTGAATGCCACGAGTAGATCTTAGCTGGGTCCCCATTCAAACCCGTGCCCAGGAGACGGCGCAGGCGGCGGCACAGGGCTGCCGCTCATGGTGCCGGGCGTGAGGACGGCGCTGTGATTGCAGAGAGCACAGGTCTGGGTACTCGGAGGAACGCTGGAACGTGGGACATGAAATGACACGGCCAGGGCTGGCGTCACATTCGCTTCGGTGGCAACGACAACAAGGGAACCCAAAGGGATCGATGAAACAGGTGTGGCGAAACCTCCAGGATTATTGATTTGAATGGTGGGTGATGGGAATTTATTATAATGTACTTACTTTTGTGTGGGTTTGAAACTATTCCTAAAAAACCTTTTTAATGTTTAAAAAAAAAGCCTTCCTGGGTGGCCTCAGGCAAACCTCTTCTCTGGGTTTGCTCGTCTGTGCAGCGGGGGTGGCTGTCCCATTTTGTCCCATTTTGCAGATGAGGAGGCCGAGGCTCGGGGAGGCGGCACGAACCGCCCCGGTCTTACGGGCGGCACCGAAGGAGTCAGCATTCGAATCCCAACCGGGCCGCTCTGAACCCTGCCTCTCGGCCCTTTGCTTCCCTGCGGCTGCTGTCCTCCGCCTTCGTCGCCCCTAGAGCGTGTTTTAGGGTCACCTCAGGGCCTGGCTGAGGCTAGCGTGAGGCCTGACCCGAGGTGGGGTGTGTTTTCTTTCTCGAGCAGGCACGGGGGACTCCGGGACGTCCTTTGAGCCGGCTGCAGTTCCCACACAGGCCCCTCAGTCCACCCTGCCCGAGGTCACCCTCCGCCCCTGATTCCGGACGCCCAGGAGCCAGGCTCGGCGGGCCCAGGCAGCCGGACAATGGGCCCTTTGGAGGCTGGGCCAGGGCCTCAGCCTGGGCCGTGGGCTGTGGCCGAGGCCGCCACAGAAGGCTGCTTGTGGCCGGCCCAGGGCTGCCGCCAGAAATAGGCGCTGCTGGGCACCGAGCTCCTGAGGGCCCCGCCCTGGGCTAGGCCTGGGAACGTGGGTATTTGCAGAGCTGAGGGGAGGAGACCTGCATTAGGAAAGCAGGTCTATTTTGGGGCCTTCGGGAGGCAGGGAGGAAAACTGACCCCACCTTCGGCTCATCCTGTCAGTGCAGAGGCCAGGAGCACAGACCCTGGAGGCCCCCCGGGTTCGAATCCTGGCTCCGCCCCTGCTGTCTATGTGCCCTGCATGCTGTGTGCGGCGTCACTTCCCGCTCCGAGCCTCACTTTGCTCATCTGTACGATGGGGCCAACAGGTGATGAGCTCTCTGTGGGGGTGCAGGGTTCTGGGAGGTGTGCTCGTGGGGCCTATGCTCATAGCGAGCCTGTTACTGAAGCACTTCCTCTCCTTCCCCCACCCACCCCACCCCCGCCTGGGGGTGTTTCCTGCCGCTGGGGCCCCATCTGGCCCCGGGCTTGGGTCTGCAGGGCCTGGTTTGGGGTGCACGTCTGCATCACCACTGTTGGGGGGATCAAAGCCCTGGAGACCCTGTGCTGGACAGCCCCCTCCCCAGCTGCCCTGCCCTGCGGGCCCCTGGGGCTCCAGTCCGGGATGCAGCCTCCGGTCCATCATCACGCAGAGGCCCTGCAGGGGCGGCGCTGGGAGCTGGCAGTGGGCGGATCTCAGCCGTTTTCCCACAGGACTAGCCCATCTGCCTCTTTCTGCCCAAAGCAGGGCGACGGGGGCCGCTGAGTGAGGAGCTCTCCGAGCCTGGGCCGGTGGCTCTGAGGCAGGTACCGGCCCCGGTTCAAATCCCAAATCCGGGGAGTCCCAGGGCAGCAGCAGGCCCCTGCAGAGGGAGAGATGGCCGTCGTGTGTATCTGGATCTTCTGGAAGTGGGGGACCCAGTCTCCCCCCTCCTGCCCCCTGTATGTCCTTGGAGCTATTTTTAAGTGCTGCTGGAGACCAAAATTACTGCCGGAGCCAAGAGCACTGGGAGGCTTCCCGTGCGCCGCGGGGCTTGCCCAGGGGAGCACGGCCGTTCCCAGCACGCTGGTGGAGGCTGGCCAGATTGCTCCGCTGTGCAGGCGGAGGAGCCTGCCACCCCCCTGCCCCCCCAAGGGGCCTGGAGGTCACTGTTGACAGGTCTGTGAGGGGCAGGCTCCAAAGCGAGGAACAAGGACAGAGGGAGAGGCTGTGGTGAACGAGTGATTGTCCTGGGGTCCTCGCGGCCTGCATGGACGTCCAGAATGTTCACGGAGTTCAGTGACCCGGCCTTCCATCTGTGTGTCCATCCACCCATCCACTCATCACTGCCTGTCACTCATCCCACATTTAACCGGGATCTCCGGGTGCTAATCACAAAATACAGAGTCCCACTTCCAAGGAGCTCAAGGATCTGACCGCTTCAACCCCGTCCCCTGGCTGCCCACTGTCCACTGGAGATGGTGACATCTTTATACTGTGACTGACACAAGTGGACAAGTCTCGGAACATTCCCCACTCCCCTGGACGAGGATCCCGACCTCGCCTGTTCAGCCCTTCCTTCCCCGCTCTGCGGAGAGCCCTGCCCTTTGCAGTTTGGTTCCGGGGTGGGGCAGGCCGGCAGGGTGGGGCAGAGGGGCAGGGGCGTGCCCTTGCTGGGTCAGTGCCAGGCTGTTCTTCTGGGGGCTCTACAGTGCGGGGAGAGCAGAGAGGAAACAGAACCAGAGGCCCTGGGGCTGACGCGGGCGGTCAGTGAAGAACTGAGTGAGCAGGGAGAGGGCCGGAGAGCCCCAGGCGGGGTCAGCAAGCGAGGGCTTCTGTGGTGGACCTGAGACCGGAGCTCTGGAGCGGGAGGTCAGGGCATCGAGAAGTGTGGCCGAAGGTCAGCCATTGGACCCTCCTTAACACGCTTTGCAAGACAAAACAAAATTGGAAATTCCCATAAATAATTTGTGGTTGCTGTCCCAAGCTTGCTTTTTTTTTTTTTTTTTTTTAATCCTCATCCAGGAACATGCTTATTGATTTTGGAGAGAGGGGGAAGGGAAGGAGAGAGACAGAGAGAAACACTAATGCAAGAGAGAAGCATTGCCCGGTGAACTGGCGACCTAGGTATGTGCCCTGACTAGGAATCGAACCCTCGACCTTTTGGTTTATGGGATGATGATCTCACCAACTGAGCCACGCCAGCCAAGATCCAAGCTTCTTTTAATGAGACTCTGAAGGGACGGGGCTGCACAGGCCCCGGGAGTCACTCGGGTTGCATTTATACGGCTCACAAGGCCTTCTGTCGTCTGCGGTCTGCCCACTTTTTTTTAGCTTTGTCGGTCATCACTTCACCTTTTTCTTCCCCAATTCCTCAGCTGAACCTCACCTTCCAGGCTGATCTAGTTCCGTCCACCACCCCCTGGCCTTGCCGTGACTTCTGCTGGAACCCACCTCGACCCCCGCGCCCCGGCTGTTTCCGAGGACTGGGTCTCCTAGACCGCTTGTCCCCCTCTCTCGGTCACCGGCTCGAACACTCGCGGACTGCTTTCCTCTTCCTTCCTGTGTGGGACGATTTGAGTGCAGTCTTAAAGAGAAGGATCTAAAATCAGTGCCTGGGGAGTTTCACCAGTCTGTTCACACTTAGCAAAGCACAGACAAGTAACCAGAACGTCCAGGGAAATGACGCTGTCTGGCTACTTTGTCTTTCAGGTTCACAATAAACTGCACGTTAATTCATCAAAAACATTCACCGGGCTCCCACTATGTCCCAGACCGCCTGTTGAGTGCTGGCGTACATTTCATGGAGCTTAAGTCTACGGGCCAAACCCGCACCAGCACCAGCCCCAAGTCCAGCCCTAACTCTAATGCCGGCCCTAATCTTGGACCCAACACTAACCCTAATCTAACCTCAGCCTTGTCCTAGCCCAAACCCAGTACCACTCTACCCCTAACCCAAACCCAACCCTAACCAAAACTCAGCATCCTACTCTGAGCTTAACCATAGCCCCAAATCCAAGCCTAACCCCAGCCCCAAACCCAACCCTAATTCTAACCCTGGTGTCGAAGGTCGTTTGTGGGGGGGTGTCTCCTGTTCTGTCGAGGTGGAGCGCACCGAGCAGCGACGAGCCTCGCCGGATTCCGCCTCGCCCAGTGCCCTCAGACTGGAGGAGGAAGGCAGGCAGGCCCAGAGTGAGCGTGAGCCAAGGCAAGGGGGCAACGGGGAGAAACAGGGCGTACGTCTCACTGCAAATCCTCGTGAAACTCTTCGAGGTCCTTTTCCAAAGTCAAGAGCCTCGGCCAGCACCTGCTCCCCTCGCTGGCCTCTGGGCCGCGTGGAACCTCTCCTTCCAAGAATGCCCAAAGCCTCAAGGCTCCCTGTCCCCTTTGCCCAGAATGCCTTGCCTCCCCTCCTTGCCGGGCTGACTCCTGCTCCACCCTCGGGCTCCTCTGAAACACCACTTCCTCAGGGAGGCCCGCCCTGCCTGCTCTCTCCCCCAGACTCGTTTTTTACTTCCTTCCTTCCCACAGCGCCCGCATTTCCCTCTCCGGGCATCCGTGCACATGTGTGGACACGTGCTTGTTTGCGTGTTTATTTCTTTACTGTCTGTCTCCCCAGCCAGATGACCGCCGTCAGGGCAGGGGCTGTGCTTTGTTCTCTGTAGCCCCGGCACCTGGCAGCGCACCTGGCACACAGCCGACCCGCAGAAAACTTGGTTGAATGAACAAATGAAGGAATGTGCCCTGGCTGGTGTAGCTCAGTGGATTGAGCGCGGGCCTGCGAACCAAAGGATCGAGGTTCGATTCCCAGTCAGGGCACATGCCTGGGTTGCCAGGCCAGTTCCCGGCAGGGGACATACAAGAGGCAACCGCACATTGATGTTTCTCTCCCTCTCTCCTTCCTTTCCCCTCTAAAGATAAATAAATAAAATCTTTAAAAAAAAAAAAACAAAAAAAACAAATGAAGGAATGAACTGATGAGTGGATGAATGAATGCATTTCTGCTTCTTCACATGAGTGAAAGAAACATCCCGGCTAATGGACCCTCCTGGCTAGTGGAGGTGTGTCCGAGGCCCGATGCTGGACCCTGGGGAAGCCAGGGGGGAGGAGCCAGGTCTCTCCCGGCGCAGTTTGCCGTCTGTTTCTGCTTCTATCGATCTCTCCTGCTTACCTGGAGACAAACAGGTTTTTTGAGAATCCATTCCCTCATTTCGCATTCTCCACCATACTGAGCGGGAGGTCAGCAGGCACCATCCTCACTGTTTTACAAGAAGCTTTCGCTCAGAGCAGTAAAAATGCTGTGTGGGTGGCAGCAGCGCCCAGACCCTGTTTTCTGGCCCCCAGCTCTTGGCACCGAAACTTTCTTTCTGCCCCTGCTCCTGGGGGTGCTCAGCTCTGTGTCTGCTTCCAGGAACTCGGGCTCCTGACAGAGTTCAGGCCCATCTTCCCATTTTGTTGACAGACACATTGAGGCCGGCGTTGAAACTGACCTTGGGTAAATCAGCCAGAGGTCCACACCCTGGAAGCCTTCAACTGACAGGGTGGATTCTTCACACCCTGCGGGTCCTCCTTTCTGGAAGGTCAGGAGAAAGACCTTTGTCATAGGGTCACTGCTGTTTGCTGAGCACTTGCTATTGTCTCGCTGGAGCTTTTCAGTGACCTTGTATTAACTTCCTAGGTGAAGAAACTGAGGCGGAGAAAGGTTCAGTTACTGGTACCAGGGGCAGAGCTCGGTGCTTCTGGTAGGATCTGAACCCAGGTCCGCTGGATTCTAGAATCTTAACCTTATACTTAAAGGCAAAGAAAAATCCCAGGAGTGACAAGCAAATGCTGTCAAGATGTTAACAAAACTGCGCGGTACGGATAAGAGCGAGAGCAACCCAGGTACTGCGGACAGCCCAGGCTCCAGCAGGTGTGACCTGGCCCCACCCTCAATTTTCTGACACCGCCTGCCCCGCCCCACCCCGCCCTCCCGTTCCGGTGCCGCTCGGCCCCGCCCCTGCGGGCAACGCGGGCCTCCCATTGGCTGCCGTTTCCATGGTTACGTGGGGGCTGGCAGAGCTGCCAGCTTCTCCACACGTGTTCCCCGGAGCTGCCCAGAATTTGACAGGGGACCATGTGCGCTGCAGCGCGGGAGCCAGACAAAGGGCCGGGGGGAGGCGGGGGACGAAGCCGGCGGAGAGACCAGCGCGGCCTGGGTGGGGAAGAGCCCTGCGTTCCTCCTGCGAGCCAGCCACCCCCCCCCCCACGCCCGCCTTTTGTATTGTGAAGAAAAGAAACAACAATAAAGAATTGCTGTGGAAAGCGAGGTGGGAAATGTTTCCAGCCAGCCCCACCGGCTCTCCCTCCTCCAGGAAAAGCCCGGTACGCAGGCATCTCTTCCCACCTGAGAGCCCACAGTGTCCTTGCTTATGCTCTGGGCTTCTCACCCAGCCTTGACCTGGGTGCTCCAAGTTTAAATCCTTTTTCTCTGGCTTGTCTGGGAAGTGAACGCTTACCAAGCGTGGTTGTTTTTTTGCTTGAAAAATGAGACCCAAGGAATTGTGGGGGATCTCGCCATCCATCCATCCTACAACAGCTGCTGCATCCCCAAATGTGATGATGGAACAGCCACCCCCAGGCCCCCACCCTGGGGACCCTGGGCTTTGCCTGGCGAAGGCTGGTCTGGGCAGCTCAGGTCAGCTGACAGATTTCACCTTCCCCACGTATTTATCCACCTGTGGCCTCTCGTGGTTGGTGGCATTGCCATCGTTCCAGTCCCCAAGCCAGATGCCCTTAATACCCCTCCCCCCCATAGCCCTGTCCCCATTTCCACCACCAGTTGTATCAGTTTCCTGTTGCTGCTATAACAACTCACCACAAACTTAGTGGCTGAAAGCAACACAAATGTAGTCTCTTGACACAGCACCTACCGGGCTAAATTCCAGTGTGGGGAGCCTCGCCGTCCTTCTGGAGGCCCTGAGGGGAGAATCATCCCTTGCCCTTTCCGGGTGTAGAGGCCACACACATCCTTTGGCTGGTGACCCCCTTTCATCTTCAAAGCCAGGAGTGGCCAGCCGAGTTTTTCTTCGCTGTGACACTGACTCTCCTCCCCACTCCCACATTCGAGGACCTTTATGACTACACTGGCCCACCCCGACGAGTCTGAACGATCTCCCCGCCGCAAAGCCAGCTGATCAGCAACTTTGATTCCATCTGCAACCTGAGTTCTCTCCTGCTGTGTAACATCACGGTTGGGTTTTGGGGGATCAGGACGTGGCCTCTTTGGGGACATTATTCTGCCCACCATACCAGCCCTGACGGTTTTAGCTCCAACATTTCTTTGCGGTCCACCTCCTCTCCCCTCCCTTTCTGGCTTCCATGACACCCCCGAGACGGCCTCGGTAGCCACCTGCCCGTTGCTCTCATTTCTCTCACCCCCTCTGTCCACAGCCCCAGTTACCTGCAGGGTAGAGTCCAAACTCGGGGCTGGAGGCCCTCGGCCTGCCCTGTGGCTCCCCCAGACCCACCTCCTCCCTCTCCCCGCCCCGTCTCCTCTGCCACTGTGATACCAACCTCTTCCGGTTCTCCTCATTCCCCGGGGCATTTGACTCCTCCTGGCTTTGCCTCTGTGGCTCCAGCTCCTGGTCTGTCCTCGGACTTTCATTGGTCTCTCCCAGGAAGCCTTCCCTGGCCCCTTCGTCGAGTTAAGGGCCCCCTCAGGGTCCTTCTCCGGAGCCCAAATGTGCTCATCACTGACCACTGGGATTCAGAAAGATCCTCACCCGTGCCTGCCTCCCCCTGCCCCGAGAGCCCTCCGTGGTGGGCACTGCGTCTCGCTCACCTCCCTGGCCACACTGCCCAGCACGGGACTGGGCCGAGGCTTGGTTTGCGGTCGGTGAGGGGACCAGTCCCAGAAGGATAAATACCGTGTGATTACGCTTCCTTGAGGAACCTGGAGTCGTCAAATTCATAGAGACAGAATGTACCA
The DNA here is from genome assembly GCA_039655065.1 of Glossophaga mutica. NCBI lineage: Eukaryota > Metazoa > Chordata > Mammalia > Chiroptera > Phyllostomidae > Glossophaga > Glossophaga mutica. Next base: position 214,129,439 of record CM077305.1, read on the forward strand.
GGGTGGCTGCCAGAGGCTGGGGGAGGGGAATGGAGAGTTAGTGTTTGACTTGTCCGGAGTTGCAATGTTGCAAAAGGAAAAGTTCCGTGAATGGCCGGTGGTGATGATTACGTAACAATGTGACTGTACTTAACGCCGTAGCACTGAACGCTTAAAAACCATTAAGATGGTAAGCTTTATATCTTGTATATTTTCCCACAATTTAAAAAAAGATCATCTAAAAAGATTTTGGCTGTGTTTTTTGTTTACTTTGGGTGGCATGAAGGATAAATAAAGATGATAATTTGGGCATTCCTTTTTTGAGGTATAATTGATATACAAATTATATTAGTTTTGGGTGTACAATGCAATGATTATTGATGTTTGTATATATTGTGAAATAATCCCCACAATAAACACAAGGCAACATCTGTAACCACACAGTTACAGAATTTTGTTTTCTTGTGATGAGAACTTTTAAGATCCACTCTCTTAGCAACTTTCAAATATGCAATACAGTGTTCTTAACTACGGTCACTAAGTTTTTTTAATAAAGAAAATCTTAAAGATACATCGAAGGCCTGCCCCCAATAGCACAGCATGCGACTGACTGTCTTCGGAAGTAGGGGGGTGCCGGCGTGATTAGTTAAAATGAGGTCACACATGAGTAGGGCGGGCCTTCATCCAGTATGACAGGTGTCCTAATAAGAGGACGGAGACACCCAGGGAGAACGCCGAGGGGTGACACAGCGACGTGGCGGCAAGCGAAGGATTGCTGGCCCCGCCAGACGCCAGGCAGAGGGAGGGAAGGGATCTCTCGGAGACTCGGAGGTGCCCCAACACCGTGACTCCAGACTTTTCTCTCCGGGACTGTGAGATACCGAATTTTTTTTGTGTGGAGCCGCCAGTATGGTTTTATTTTCCATTTGCAGGTGCGGAGACTTTGAGGCGGAAGAAGGTGATGCAACGTTCCTTGACCATCTAACCTGTAAGTCTGACCCGAAAACCTAACAGTACACAAGCCTGTCCCAATCCCAAAGGAAGCCTGGAGAACATTCTGTCAGTGATGAAATTACATTGTTTTTGTCGCTGCAGAAGTACTAGATATTTATTTCAGAATATTTGAAAATTCAAAGTGACGTAAATAAGAAAAATTTTGAATACCCAGACTTTCACCACCCAGAAATAATTACAGTTAAAATGTTATTTCTTTGCAGTATTTTTTCCTATGCACATTAATGGTGGCAGGTCTAATGCGTTCAGTAAATCTCGTTAGTCTTCTCCATCCGGCACACAGCCAGACTGCGTTTCCCAGCCTCCCCTGTGAGCGGGGCGGCATGTGATTGAGTTCGGACCAACGGGACGTGGGAGGAAGTGATGCCACCCACTTCCGGGCCTGGCTCATAGAACCTGCTGACCCTGCATGCCCTCTCTGTCCGCCTGCTGTTCCCTGGGTGAGAAGGACGCAGTGAGGACCCTAGAAAGGGGTGTCCAGGATGGTTATGAATGTGGCCCAGCACAAAGTCATACATTTACTTAAAACATTATGAGGTTTCTTTGTGATTACATGTTGCAGTGTATTTAATGTGTGGCCCAAGAGAAGTCTTCTTCTTCCACTGTGGCCCAGAGGTGCCAGAAGCGTGGACACCCCTGAGGGAGAAAGCCGGGGCTCCTCAATGACCCTGTGGAGTAGGGAGACCTCACCTTCCCTGGAGGGTTCCATGAGGGTGAAATAAACCTTTGAGGGGTTGCTTTGAACTCCGGGAGTTCGTGAAGGCAGCTGGTCTGATACAGTAACACCACATAAGTAGTGGAATCATACGGTAGATACAGTTTTGAGGCTGATCTGTTATGATTATTACATAGCCTTTTCACAACCTCCCCCCATGTTATTAAACAGTTTCCAACAGCATGATTTCAAAAGTGGCATTTATGTCCCCTGTCCCCTGTGGCTGGGCGTTTAGGTTGCTTCCAACGTCTTGTTTTTATGTCGCGCTCCGGTGGACATCCACGTGGCGAATCGGGTCACCCCATCTGGAGAGGCCCCGGTTCACTCCACTTCGGTTTCCTGCCCGCGAGTCGCTCCTTTGTTGGTGCTTAAAGAGGTGCCCGGTTCCACGGGGACTGTTCATGAAAACAAGTGTGGTAGGAGGGAATGCACATTCTTGGACCAGGGTACTCGAAATACCTTGATTTTCTGCAAGTGGCCTCCTTTCCGCCTCGGCTCCCTTTCCGGCTGCTGTCCTGATGGTGGGGGGCATGGAGGTGACAAAACTGGAAGTCAGTCTCTTTCTTTGTAGAACAGTCTTTTTCAGGCAAATCTCTGGTCCCTTTAAGCCCTCACTGCCCGTCAGGGTGGTCCCTCTATGCCCAGGGGGTCTCCTTTCCGTTTTCTTTCTCAGGTGGTGTCCGGCTGTGTGGAGAAGTGTGCGTGGCCTAAAGGGGTCGGGGAGGGTGTGTCTTGTCCCACTGGCTGTCCCCGTACCTCAGAGTGGCTGGTCTGGTTGGCACCAGTCTGTGGGCACCGTGCCGGCATTCGCTGGTGCTGACCGTGGACCTGGTTCTGCCCGAACGCCTCATCTCGGAGTCAGGCCTCATTTAATTAGTATTAGTTTTCTGTGGCTGCTGTAACACAGTGCCCCGGACTGGGTGGCTTAAAACAACGGAAATGTATCGTCTCACAGTTCTGGAGGCCCGAAGTCTGAGATCAACAGGTCGCCAGGGCCACACTTCCTTTGAAGCCCTAGGGAAGGATCCCTCTTGGCCTCTTCCAGCTTCTGGAGGCCCCGGTGTGTGGCTGCCTGCCTCGAATCTCTGCCTGTACGCTCACTCACACGGCATTGTCTCCCAGTGAGGCCACAGCCACGTGGGAGTAACAGGCCCTTCCTGACTCCATCTTAACTTGGTTACACCAGCAAAAGCCCTGTTTGCATGTGAGGTTACATTCATGGGTTCGTATCTTTTGGAGACACAATTCAACCCATAAAATCATCCCCGGGTCCTCTCAGCTGCTGGGCTTAACTCTGCTCAGCTGCAGCGGGGGTCTCTGTGAGGCTGTCCTCAGTCCCACCTGCCCGGGGACCCTCAGACGCTTCCACTCTGCTGCAGCCTTGCCACGTGGGATGCAGTGCCAGGCCTGCCGTGGACCCAGCCTCGCTCGGGGCACAGGCACCAGCTTGACTGATGTGCTCACATCCCCTAAACCTGTTCGAATCCCTCTACTGCCCAGGACTTCCAGTCTGACCTCCCGCCTCCCCCCTACACTGCCCCACCCCCCCGTCCTGCCCCCCCCTTCCACTCCCTGTTGCTGCCCAGCAGGAACTGTTCGTATGTTGGACCCTCCCTCTTCCTTACTCGGTGGCACGGATGTTATCTACCGGTCTTTCACGGGGCAGAAGCCCTCTGGTTTGTTTCATGGTGGTGGCTAGAGAGAGAGAAGAACAACAGCCAAAACACAGAATTAGCAAAAGGGAAAACACACCCGGAGAAGTTTCAAAGCTTCTCTGCCTATTAAACAGTTCTTGACGTTTAGCCCTATTTGCCTTGACCTTTGGAGTTCCAAACGGATGGAACTCTGGCTTCCCTTTGTCTGCCAGCCGGTCGGTGTCCTCCCTGGCGAGCCCTGGGCATACTTCTCTGCTCACTCCCCCGGTGTCCCCCAGTCCCTGGTTCTCGTGTCGGCGACACTTTCCTCCTGCCGCTTTGCTGGGGCAGCTCCTACTCACGCTTTGGGTGTCTGCTTGGACAGCACGCCATCAGGAGGCTGTCCCCGCTGCCCCGCACGGCTGCCCTCGCCCTGGTAACCGCACTTGTAACTGTGTTTTACGTCTGCGACCCCAGCAGGCCACGGCTCCAGGAGGGCGGGAGCCACGGGTGTTTTGTTCCTCTCCGAGTCCCCACAGTCAGCACTCGGCCGGAACGCGCCAAATGTCGGGTGAAGGAACGGAAGTGACAGGGCTGGTGACTCTGCGTAAGGCTGAACCCCAGGAGCGTGCCAGCAAAATCCGGCCGCTCCGACCTCCACGGACGGCAGTTGCCTGGGATGGCAGCCTTCTCCGCTCCCCTTTTGTGCAGATGCCCACCGTTAGGGACCCACCAGCTTGTCCGCTGGGGAGGGGAGGCTGCGGACGGTCCGTGATTTCCTGGGACTGCCCTCTTCTTTCCCGCGCTGGCAGAGAGCCCTCCCAGGCCGGCAGACTCTGCATGCGTGGGGGGAGTCCGCATCTGCGCGCGCTGCGATGGCGCTCCTGGTTTAGCCAGGTTCCGGTGTTCTCCAGGTTCTTCACACCCTGGCGAGTCACCTTCATGCACCGGGTCCTACAGCAGCTCGGAGGGTGGCCGCTGCTGCCGCTGGCGTGGAGTAGCTGTTCGGAGCAATGAATTTGGCAGCGTGGGGCCTGGTACACAGCAGGTGTCCGGTAAATGCTGTGGGGTCACGGGCAACAACAGACTGGAGTCTGAGTCCCGCCTCTGCTGTTCACTGGTGTTGAGACCTTGGGCAAGTTCCTTAGGCTCTCGGAGCCCCGGTCTTCTCATCCGGAAACTGGGGCAGCCGTGCACCCACCCGACCAGGTAAGCTGAGCGGGTGGAGGCAGAGGCGGGCTTGGCCTGGGGCGGCCCCCTGCGAGGGGCTTCCCTGCAGTGAGAGCTGATGGTGGCGGGCACCCCTCAGAAGTGTCCTTTCTTCCCTTCCTGGTCCCCACCTCTCACGTCTGACTTCCCATCCCACCGCTTCCCCGGGGGCCCCTGCCGCCCACACCCAAGGATGGATCTGTGTCCCAGGCCGAGGTCCCATCCCTTTCCACTCGGAGCCCTGCAGGAGCCCCTCCCCTGCCTCCCTCCACGTCTTGAGTGACACCCCGGCTCTCCAGGGTCCCTCTCACCAGCGGCAGTTCCAGCTATCTCTGAGGACACACCCGCACCTCGGCCACACTTGTCACTGGCTGTTCCTGCCCCCCCCCACAGCTTGCAGGTTTCTTGCCCTTCTCAAGCTGCCCCTTCCCCCACCCCATGCCTTCGCCTTACCAAAGACGATGACGGTCCACGAACTACCACTAGATAAAGAGGGAATAACAAGTGCTGGCGAGCATGTGGGGAAGTCGGAGCCCTTACGGAGCGCTGCTGGGAGGCAAAGCGGGGCAGCTGCTGAGGAGGACAGTCTGGGCTTCCTCCACCAGCTGAACGTAGCGGGATCACGTGACCCGCCAATGCCACTCTGGCTGTATAGCCAACAGAATTGAAAGCAGGGTCTTGAGGAGACACTTGTGCACCCGCGCTATACAAATACTGCGTGAGTCCACTTCTCCGAGGTCCCCGGAACTGTCAGATTCACAGTGGGACGGCAGAACGGTGGTTGTTGGGGCTGGGTGGGGGCGGGGGCGGATGGGAAGCGGCTGTTCCCCGGAGACCGGTGGGGAGAGGGGAAGAGCTCTGGAGCCGCTGGCCGGGGCGGCTGCACACCGTTGTGAACGCGCGCAGCATTACTCAGCTGCTCGCTTTACAGTGGTATGGCTGGTAAGTTTTGTGTTATGTGTGTTTTACAATTAAAAAAAGCCCCAAACTTTGAAGGTGGCCTTTGCCAGACGGTGCAAGTGCACAGTTGAAGGATGCACTTGCTTCGTGGGACAGAGGGTGGTCGGCATGGACGCCTGGGCAACCTGCAGGCACGGTCCCAAGCCCCCGCCCCGCCCCCCAGGTCCCAGCCCGGAACGGGCAGAAAGCCCTGTGCGGGCAGGGCTGCTCCGGGCTCTCTACAAACTCGCCCTCCCTTCTCCCGCCCTCGCCCTCGCATCCAGTTTCCTGAAATCCTCTCCTCCAAAGACATTTCAGGTCCCATCTCTGCCACTGCTGTGAGGACACCTGGACGTCGGCTTTGCCGGTACCGACCACTCGCCCCCACTGGTGGCCTCCATCTCCAGCCTCCCGGTTTATGACCCCTGCAGGTTCTGCCTCTGGTCTGCCCACACACTCCCTTGACTCCGTAATCCTCGGTCCCCTGCAATCTTCGACCCCTTTTCTTTGTCCTTCTCCTCCCCCCTCCTTCTCTTCTCATTGGGTTACACTCTCGTCTCTGCTGCACACACTCTCAGCCCCCCCGCCCTCTCTCCGTAACGGCACTGCTCTCGGCCTCACCTAGCTGGTCCCAAGTCGTGTCCCCCACCTGCTGGGCACCACCCAGCCTGCCCCACGGTACATGGGAGCGCCACGCCTTTGTTCTCTCCGTCCCAACTCTTGCGGTCGGCCTGGGCTCCCGTCTCCTCATCATCCACGTCGTCCCAACCAGCATCTGATGCAGAAACACACCCCGGACCGGGCCCCCTCCAGGTCTCCTGGTGCCCCTCCCCCACCCCCAGCCTCTGAGCCGGCAGGAACTGACGTCTCTACCCTCTTCACCCGCCTTCTCCGTCAGTCCCTTCTCCAGGCTGAAGCCCAAACCATCCTTTAAAAATGCCAGTCGAACCGCCTCTCGCGGGCTAGGAGCCCTCCAATGGCTTTCGTCACCAGGAGAGGAAGATCTGAAGTCCTTGCTAGCCCACGAGGCCTGGCCTGACCCCACCTCTCTGTTGCTCTGCTGACCCATTCTGAGCGCCCCCGGGGGCAGGGCTGTGGATTTGGCCATGGCAGTGACCTGAACATAGGTCAGGTATGGTACCACTTTGATCAATGAGTGAGGGACAGGTGACCGCACCTTCCCTGGGAGGCTCCTGCCCTGCCCTGGGGCCCGCACAGCCTCCCGCGGACCCTGCTCTGGCCGGCGCCAGGCCGGCAGCCTCAGCAGCTGTTCCTTCTGGTGGTCAACGCCCCTCAGCAAAGGGGGTGCCCCAGGTCCACACGAACCCTTGCGAGTCTCCTCTTGCTGTCCAGGTCACCTCCGGGGCACTCCCTTCAGCTCCTGCACCCTGTGGGCGTGGCCCAGTGAGCGGAAACTGGGCGCATGGCGGCCACGCCCCTCCGCCCTGCCAACCACGCTCCAGAAAGCCGCAGATCTGCAGGGAGAGCTGGAGCCTCAGTAGGTCCCTTGGGCTCCTCGCCTGTGCTTTGAGGAAGGGGAGGTCACTAGTCCCGATCTGCGAGTCCAGCTACGGGGATTCCGAGTCCGCGCCTGCGCGGGACGCAGTGCCCATCAGCACGCGCTATCCCCATGGTCACAGCCTGGCTTCTCTCTTCCGACGGTCACAAGGCCCTAGGAGCGGAACGGAAATAGAGCTACCAGGATCTGTTCCGATCTACAGGCTAGCTCGAATTAATGCACAGAACTGTTCAGTTGTAAGTTTCGTTACTTGAAATTTTCTTACACGTTTAACACCTGCCATTATTTGTCTGTACGTGACATTCAATGATGGTAATTGCTGTCACCTACACAAACTTCATCTTCGTATCCCAGGCATCAAGGGCTTTGCATGGGGCGAGGCTGAACCAGCAGTGCTGGGTGGGGAGGGCACCTCCGTGGAGGGAGCCCCAGAAAAAAATGTGGGGTGTTTGTAGAGAACAGACTGGCCATGCAGGAGGCAAAGAGCGGAGGGCCATGGTCTGCCCCCTCCCAGAGGAGACCATGGCCAGGCCTGCACCCCAGGGCTGGGTGTCCTCGTCTGTAAGGGCACCATCACGGTGCTTGTGTGTGTGGGGGGGGTGAGAACAGTACCTGCCAGTGTTACATGAGACCTGGCCCCCACCTTGCAGGAGCCCCATCCCCTGCTTCAGTGGCCTTCGGGTGTCCCTTCGGCTCTCCCCTCCCAAACTAGGGTCCTTCAGCGGCCCTTCCCTGTCCGGCTACCTTGTGCTCATGCTTCAAGACTCAGTTCTGCCTCCTCCATGAAGCCCGCCTTGCTCTTCCCTCCTGGCCTCAGCTCTCTCTGAAGCCCATGTCGCTCTGCCTTGCCTCACCCAGGTCCCCCACCTCCTCCTCCTTTTCCTGGAGTGTAATGGCTTTCTCTTCCTTCCCATGCTTCAGGTCTTGAAAAGTCCCCTAGGCAAGGGGCCAATGTGCTCGTCTGGCGGGCTTGTCCCTCTGTTTCCCCCTGAGCCCGCAGGTCTGGCTGTTCAGGAGAGGGACTTCTGGGGAAGGTGCAGGCAGGCGCACTGCTAAAAGCAGAAAAGCCTGCTCTATCGGGTTGCCAGATTTAGCAATAAAAATTAAATACAAATACAGCACGCCCAGTTAGATGTGAATTGCAGATAAGGAATAACTTGAGTATAAGTATACCCCCCATATATTGAATGGGATATATCTACACTAAAACATTGGTTGTTTATCTCAAGTTCAAATCTAACTTCGCATCTGTATTTTACCTGGCCACCTCCTACCCATCTTTGTCCCCTTGCCAGGCACTCTCAATAGCTGGACCATGAGTCCTGCAGGCAGGTACCCTGTCTGTCTGTCTGTCTGTCTGGGCCGCCCCCTGTGTGCCCACCCTCAGCAGGGAGCCTGAGCTGGCACAGGGCTAGATGAGTAAATACCCCTTGATGCGACAAGCCAAGGGGCCCGACCCTGAGCCGGGGGACGAACTGTGTGCGGAACGCTCACTGATTTCTGTGAAGACCAGTGCGAATTACTGAGAGGACTGAGATGCAAGCTACTTGATTCAAGAGGTACTTTTTAATGATTGTAAAACAGCTCTGACTTCCTGATCACCTACCAGACACGGGGCCTCACGGTGTTTTTATAGGTCAGCTCTCACAACAGCTCTGCGGGGCGGGGGGCCGTTGGTATTTACACCTTTGACGGGGTAACTGCGGTTCAGAGAGGGGCGGACCTGGCCCCAGGTCACGCAGCCAGGAACCAAGAGCAGGCCCTTCTCCAGCCAGGCCCAGCAGCGCCACCACCCCGGTGCTTCCCACCTGGAGTGACATGAACTGGAGCTGCAGAGGCTCGGGCTGCTCTGGCGAAGATTTGGTTGCGAGTGGCACACTTATTGTGAGAACGCTGCGCACCTGGGGGCCACCTCCTCTCCCAGGTGAGCTGTGTTGCTCCCGGCAGGCTTGCCTCTGCAGCTTGTGACTCAGTAAAGCCTGGTGCAAAGGAGGATTCCCCTCTCAGGAATTCTCAATGGAGGAGGCGTGGGAATAAACGACATTCTGCTGAGCTTCAGTTCCCCCAGTGGGGGCTGGTGAAGGGGCACCGCTGGGCACTCAGACAGGACAGAGGTTCAGATCCAGCCCCCACCGTTTCTGAACCCGGTGACTTTGGGGAAGTCACTTCCTAGCTGGCTCACCATCTCTCAAGAGGGAGTGAAATGAAAATGAACTTGGCCACCCCAAGTGCCCAGGAAGTGCCAGCTGTTGATGTTGCTGCTGCTAATGGAGGGTGATGAGGACAGGCCTTGGCCGCCTCTTCCCTGGGGCACCTGCTGGAGTGAAGCCCAGAGCCTCACGCCCTGAGCAGCCCTTGGCACCTTTGCAGGTGGGTCTTAGTCTTTGGCTCCTTCCCTGGAGCTGCTGAGAAGGGAAACCAGCCTCTCCACCTGGCCTGGGGCGTGCTCGAGACCAGCAAAGGCTGCGCCTCCCACTGCCCCGCCTTCTTGCCGAGGCTGGAGCTTCCCTCCTGCCTTCAGGCTACAGGTGTGCATGCGTGGACATGCGTGAGTGTGTGTGTGTGTGCACATGAGTGAGAGTGAGTATGTGCGCATGTGTGAGTGATTAGGCCGCGTGGCTGCCGTCTGGGGGTGGGGCCCTCACGTGTCTTCACTTCTTCACCTGGTTATCCTCGCTCCAGAAAGGGGGCTCTGCTTCCCACACCGTCACCACTGCCCCTTGCCCGTGCTCGGAAAAAAGGCGACCCCCCAAGGCCCCCCAGGCCAGAGCGCTGCCTGCTCTCCTGGCGCCCCCCCATCCTCGACCCCAGGCCCAGGTCACTGTCGCTAGCCCCCCCCCCCGCTCTTCCCACCTCACAGGCCTGTGCTGAGCTCTCATCGGACCCCCTCTGCCTCGGCGGCCTCCTTCTGCTCCCAGCCTCCTCAGAGAGGCTTCCCGAAGGGATGTCCAGGACACCGGGCATCCTCGCGGCTCCCCGCTGACCGCCCCGTGTTCTCTCAGCCTCTTGTTAGTCTCTCCCCAACCAGCAAAGGCCACGTTCGGTTGCCTCTTGTCCCGCCTGCCAGTATCTGTTGAAAAAGGAGAGTAGCGGGCTGTGCAGTGGAACCCACAGTTTTCGTTTAAAGCATCATTCCTACGGTGCGCATGTTCATCCATTTGTTACTGTGGCAGAAAACCCCAGGCACCGGGAAGCTCACCTGTCAGTCTGGCCAGTCGGGTGGGTGGGTGGCTGGGAGACGGGCGGCGAGAGCAGAAAGGGAACACCACCTGGTGATTTCTGGGGGATCCTCCAATGCCAGGTCCCCGGCTTTCTCCCACACATCCTTCCTTGTGGCCGTTAAGAGATTAGTGTATGCAAATACCCTTGTCCTAGGGCGGTTTCAGCCTTGAACTCTGCGGATTAAGTTACTTGATTTAAATACATATTTGGGCAACCCTCCCCACCCCACAGACTGTACAAATCCTAAACACTAAATAAAATTCCCTCATTTCGCACGTGCTGTAGAGTCCTGTGGGCATTCCAGCAGTTAAGATGGTTTACGGAGGCTGCTGGGATTTTATTTGGAATATCAAATACCTGTGTTATGGGGAATGCTCCTTCCTGGGCCTGGCTAATACCAGCCGGGGCGGGGGGCAGGGATAAGGCAGGTGCAGGAGGTGTGCTGGGAGGGGGCCTCTGGAGGGACACAGGGCCATCAGCAAGAGAGGAAGGCGGGGACTCCATGAGCTCCCACAAGTAGCCAGGCCGGGCCCTGCTGGGGGCGGGGATGGACGTGGCAGGGGCCTGGCCACGACTCTGGGTTCGTGAGAGGCCTCGAAGGAGGGTTTGGGTACAGATGTGTCCAAGGACCTGGAGTGAACTTTTTCCACGTCCATTGTGGGGTTCGCCTAGGGGGTTCGCCCCACACGGTGCGCATGGCGACGGGTGCTGGGTTTGAGGAAGGGCAGGGCCGGAGGGTCGCCCGCTGGGTTGCCTGCATCCGTCCGTCAGGGGAGAGAGCGGGGGCGCAGGGGGGGGGCTGGCCTTTGGGGGCCCGAGTGGCGGACGTATCTCAGTGATGCTCGCCCTCCCCTGAGACCAGGCAGCCTGAAGATGCCCCCTCAGCCCCATGCTGTTCCCGGCGCCCACCAGGCCTCCCTCTGTTCCTGCTGCCTGGATTCTTCCGCAGATGTCAGGGTGGCTCCCTCCACCCCTCCTTCAAGTCTTGGCTCAAACTTCGCCTCTTCTCGAAGTCTACCCAGAGCAACCGGCCCAGCCCCAGCCCTGCTCGCCCCAGCCCTGCTCGCCCCAGCCCTGCACCCCCGCTTGCTTCCTCCGCAGCACTGGTCTCCCTCTGACAAACGTTATCACCTCTATTTTGTAACGCTTGCTCTTCACCTCTCCCCTCCGCAACCCATCTCAACTGTAAGCTCCTCCGGGCGAGGGTGTGGGTTCGTTCTGTTCGCTGACGCATCCCCAGGGCCTGGCGCAGGCCTGGCGCACAGTAGGGCTCCGTAAATCCCTGCCTGAATCCCTCTGCACCAAGACAAGGACAGCCTCCAGAACCCACAACCCCCCCCAAGGACCGGTAGAACCTGCCGCTCCTCGCTGAGCGCCCTGCGTGGGTGCCAAGCCCGGGCTGTTCCCTCGTGGGCGGAGAGGTGTGACGGAAGGCCCAGCCTGGCCAGCTCACGCCGCCACAGCGCCACCCCCCCCCCCCCCCCCGTTGCTCCCACCTCACTGCGGTGTCTCAGCCGGCCTCCCCGGGGGGGGGGGGGGGGGCCCTGGGCAGAGCCGCGAGTGAAGTCAGGGAGCGGGTCGCGGCAGAGGCCTGGACCGAGCTCCCTGGCCGCGCTGTTGGCTGCGTCTCCTCGTCCGTCCGTCCACTTCCAAGCTGCGTCTTTGCACCGAACGTGCCTCCTGCACTTCGTGCCTTTGCACCTCCTTTCCCACCTCCTCTGGGTTGTCTTACCGTTGTTGCTGCCGCGTAAGGGATCCACGTACGCGGCCCCGCATCTCTGACTGTTCAGCTGGGCTTCGCGTGGAGCCGCGTCACCGGGAACGTCGAGTCCTCGCGGCTCCCACCCGCCACCCGTCACGGTGCCTGCCGTTCTCCTGTGTATACGCATGTGGTTTTTGCTTTGGATATTCCTATATATTTTACAGAAGTTAAGAGGAAAAAGGGATCTTTTCTGTTTACCCAGACACTTATCATGTCTTATGCTCTTCTTGAGAACCTGGATTTCCATCTTGCACCCTTTCCCTTTTGGCGTTGGTTGCAGGCCAGGTTGCCTGGTGAAAAAGTCTCTTTGTTTAAATAAAAAAAAATAGTGAAATCTGAAAATAACTACTTTACCATCATTCCTAAAGGGTATCTTGGCTGGATATAAAATTCTTAGGTTGGCATGTTTTTTCCCCCCTTCCTCTTTCGAAGAAAAAAACCATTTTTTGTTTTGAAAGAATCACAGCTGCACAGACAGTTCCAAAGGTAGCTGGAGGGACCTGGGCACCCCCGCCTGGCGGCCCCCAGTGGTTGTGTCTCACATGGTGGAACAGACAGCAACGTCGGAGATCAGCGTTGGCAGGAGCGTGCGTGCGTGGAGGTCTGTGCTGCTTTATCGCCTGTACAGGTGCCTGCCGCTACCATGGAGATCAAGACACGGGACGTGCAGACACCACGGACATCTCCCTCATATCACCTCTTTATAATCGGCACTTACTCCCCGCCCCGCCCCGCCCTCCCCTGGGAACCGCTCGCCTATTGCCTGTCTCTACGCTTTTGTCACTTAAATAATGTTATGCCACCGAAATCACGCAGCACATGGTCTTTTCAGAGTGGCCTCTCTACTCAGGGCCATGCCCCCGAGGTCCGTCCAAATCGTGTGCGTCCGAGGCCGCTCCTTTCTGTTGCCGAGGACTGTTCCGTGGCTTGTTGAACCCCTGGCCGACCGATGGGCGTTCTCGTTGTTTCCAGTTTGGGGCTGTTACATATAAAGCTGCTGTGAACATACATTTATGTACAGGTGTCAGCGTGGATGTACGTTTTTATTTCTTTGGAACAAATGCCAAGATGCTTAATTACTGGCTCGTATGGTAGCTGTGTGTTTAGGTGTTTCAGAAACTATCAAACTGGTTTGCGGAGTGGTCTGCAAAATATGCTATTTTTTATTCCCAAAGGAATGCATGAATGACCCACTTTCTCTGCATCCTTGCCAGCATGTGATGTCACTATATTTAAAACAATGTTTAGCTATTCTAATAGGTGTGTACTGGAGTCTCATCGTGGCCTAAATTTACATGTCCCTGAAGGCTAGTGGTGTTGAACATCTTCTTATGTGTCCGTTTGCCACCCGCATACCTCTTGCAGTGAAATATCTCTCATGTGCTTTGCTCATTTTCTAATTGGATTGCTTGTGGTTTGTTACTGTCCAGTTTTGACAATTCTGTATATAATCTAGGTACAGGTTCTTTGTTACGTAGGGGATTTGCAAAGTCTGTAGCTTATCTTTTTATTTTCTTAACAGTGTCCTTGGCAGAGCAAAAATTCTAAGTTTTGATGAAATCCAGTTTATCAATTTTTCCTACCATGTATGATGCCTTTTATGTTACATCTAAGAACTCTTGCCTAGCCCTAGATACTGAAGATTTTCTTCTGCAATTTTTTCTAAAAGTTTTGTAGTTTTACATTTAAGTCTGCAATCCATCCTGAGTTAATTTTTGTACAAGGGGTGGGGTTTAGTTCTAGGTTACGTTTTGTTTTTGTAGATGTCCAGTTGTTCCTGCACCGTTGGTCGAAAAGGCTGTCCTTCCTCCACTGGATTATTTTGCCCCTTTGGGAAAAGTCACTTGGACATATTTGTGTGGGTCTTTTTCTGATCCTCCAATCCGCTCCATTGATCTATGTGTCTGTCCACTAACGTCACGCAGCCTGGATTACTATGCTGTTTAATGTCTTAAAATTGGGTAGAGTGACTCCTCCTACTTTATTGTTCTCTCTCAAATGTATTTTAGGTATTCCGATTCTTTTGATTTTCCATGTATGTTTTAAAATAATGTTGTCTATATCTACAAAATATCTTGCTTGGATTTTGATAGCAATTACCTTAAACTGAGGCATGAACTTGGGGGGAGCTGATGTTTTAACTATGCTGATTCTTCTAATCCATGAACACGGATTATCTCTCCACTTGTTTTATTTACATATTAAAATCTTTTTTCATCAGTGTTTTGTGGTTTTCCACACACAAATCCTGTACATGCTTTGTTATTTATACCTGAGTATTTTTTTTTTGAGCAATGATACATAGTATTCCACTTAAAATTTGTTTTTATGTATTCATTGCTGATCTTTGGACATACAGTTGATTTTTGTGTCCTGGACCCAGTGAACTCGCTTGTTAGCTCTGGGAGGTTTTTTCTTTTGGTAGCGTTCTTAGGATTTTTCTACATAGACAGTCATCTAATCCGCAAAGAGAGAAATTTTTATTTCTTCCTTTTTGATCTGCATGTCTTTCATTGCCTTTTCTTACCTTATTGCTCCTGCTAGAACTCCCAGCACTAAACACAGATTGTCGAGAGTGGGTGCCCTCACCCTGTCCCAGCCTTAGGGAAGATAGCCCGTCTTTCCCCATTAAGTGTGGTAGGTACAGAGTTTTCCTAGGTGTTCTTTATCAGGTGGGGAAGTTCCCCTCTGCTCCTAGTTCTCTTAGAGTGTTTTCACGACTAGCTGTTGAATTGTGTTGAATGATTTTTCTGAACAGGTTAATGTGACCATTTGAGTTTTCTTCTTTAGACTGGGATATGGTGACTTACACTGATTGGTTTCAAATGTCGAACCGGTCTTACATTCCTAGAATAAGCCCCACTTCATCACAGCATATAATTCTTGCTGTATATTGCCAAAATTTGTTTGCTAGTACTTTGCTAAGGATTTTTGCATCTGTACTTGTTAGGAATATTGGTCCACATTTTTCTTTTTTTGTAAGGTCTTTAACTGGTTTTGGCAATAATGCTCTTGTATAATGAATTGGAAGTGTTCCTTTCTCTTCTTATGAACTTGATGTCTTTAGCAGTTATAGTATTATTCAGTGATTTGTTTCAGACTGGGTGCACTGTGATAGTTCGAGCTTTCCAAGCAACGGGTTCTTTTCATCTAAGTTGTCAGATCTGTATGTGTGTACAGATATGTAGCTGCTCACAACATTCCCTTGTTACCCTTCTGATACCTTCAGCGTCTGCAGTGCACCCCCATCTCGCTCCTGATATTGGTGATCTGTGTCTTCTCTCCTTTTTCCCTTTGCCAACCGTGCTGGGGTTTCTCAATTTTATTGATGATTTCAAAGAACCAGATTTCTGTTTCTATGATTTTTCTCTATTGTTTCTCTGATTTTAATTTTATGGATTTTTGCTTTTGTGTTTATTATTTTTCTCTCCTTGTTTGTTTTGGGTTTGCTTTGCTCTTCTTTTTCTAATTTCATTAAACACATTTGTTTACCAGTATGTTATTAGATCAAAACTGGATTTAAAGCTCATACTTTGTAGATGGGATATTTCACTCACATAAATTATTTCTAAAGTCTAGTTTTTTCAAGGTGAGAGATTAGCTGAGTGATCTGAGACTTTCTAACATAAGCATTTTAGGGCTATGAATTTCCCTCCTCACACTGCTTTAGCTCCATCCCATGAATTTTGAGATGTTGCATTTTTGTTTTCATTTAGATCTATGTTTTTTCCAATTTCCTTTGAGACTTCTTCTTTGATCTATAGATGACTTAAAGGCTCATTGTTTAGTTTCCAAGTGCTTGGAGATTTTTCTGTTATTGATTTCTGCATCGATTCCCTTCTGTGCAGGAAACACACTCTGTTTGGTTTCAATTCTTTTAACTTATTGAGATTTTCCACGTAGCCCCTGTTCCCACACATGCACAACTTCCCCCCATTGTCAACATCCCCCATCACAGTGATACATTTATTACAATTGATGAACATATATTGACACATAGTTATCGCCCCCAGTCCATGCCTCACATTAGGGTTCTCTCTTAGTGTTGCATATGCTGTGGGTTTGGACAAATACATAACAGGATGTACGTACCATTACGGTATCACACAGAATGTTTTCACTGCCCTAAAGTCCTCTGTGCTCCACCTATTTTTCCCTCCCTCCACGTAACTCCTGGCAACCACTGATGTTTTTACTGTGGTCATAGTTTTGCTTTTCCCAGAACATTATATAATTTGAATCATACAGTATGCAGCCTTTTGAGATTGGCTTCTTTCCCTTAGCGATAAGAACTTCAGTTTCTTCCATGTCTTTTTGTGGTTTGATAGCTCATTTCTTTTTATCACTGAATAGTATTCTAATGTCTGGATGTACCACAGTTTATTTATCCATTTATCCATAAGGACATCTTGTTTGCTTTCAAGTTTTGGCAATTATGGCTGAAGCTTCTATAAACACCTGTGCACAGGCTTTTGTATGAACATAACTTTTCAACTCCAAGGGTCATGATTGCATGGAGCGTATGGTAAAAATATGGTTAATTTTGTAAGAACCCACCAGACCGCCTTCCAGAGTGGCTGCACCGTGTTGACCTCCCACCCGCAATGAATGAGGGCTCCTGTTGCCCCGCGGCCTCGCCCGCACTTGGTGCTGTCTGTGTTCTGGCTTTTGGCCATTCTAGTAGGTATGTAGTGGCAAAAATGAAAAGTTTTAAAAATTCCGTTTACAATAGCACAACAGAGCATAAAATACTTAGTAATAAGCTCAACAAAAGAATGAAATGTAAGAAGTCCTAAGACGAATGGAAGGAGATAGTACGTTCATGGATCAGAACTCCATGCTGTTGAGAGGTCGCTTCTCCCCAACTGACCTACAGACTCAGCACAACCCCCGTTATAACCTAGCAGCCTTGTGAAAACACACGAAATGGCAAGCTGATTCTAGTATTGATATAAAAATTCAAAGGACTGAGGGTAGCCGAAAAACTTGCTCAGGTGGAGAACGTACACCGCCCAATTTCAAGATCAAGGCAAGGCGAACAGATGACTGTGACTGACTGGAGAGCCCGGCAGCAGACCCCCCCAATTTTGGCTCATGGGTTTTTGATGATGGGGCCACCGCATTTTCATGGGGAAAGAAGTCTTTTGAACAAATGGTGCCAGAACTATTGGATGTCTGTCCATCTTGAGAAGATGAACCTTGACCTTCCGTATTATACATATTTCATTCACGATGGATCAGGATCTAAACACGAAAATTAAAACTATGAAGCTTCCAGTGCGCAGGCGGCAGACACAGGCCTGCGGGCCGAATCCGGCCCCCCGCCTGGTTTCTACCCAGAGGCAGTGCCAAGCTCGCTCTTAACTGGTAAGGAGCAGTTACATGTATACGGTCCTGAAGTTACATTCGGCCCTTTGAAGGCAACCGCGAGGCTGATGCGGCCCCCGGTGAACATGAGTTCGACACCCCAGTTCTGGGAGAAGACGTAGGAGAAACTCTTCATCACCCGTGAGCTGGACCAAGTTGCTTAGACAGCACGCAGACAGCACTAACCATGAGAAAATCGACAATTCGACCTCACCAAAGTTGAACACACCTGCTTACTGTTAAGAAAATGAAATGGGAAACACAAACTTGGAGAAAATACTACACAACATCAAGGGCGGGTGTCTAGATTAGGTAGATAAGCCTGCCACTCAGTAGTCCAAGGGCACATGCCTAATTAAAAATGGCGAAAAGGCTGGAACGGACACTTCACAGGAGGATGTATGCAGAGGCGAGTGGGCACTTTTATTTTTAAAGATTTTTTTTTTATTTGTCTTTAGAGGGGTAGGGGAGAGGGAGACAAATATCAATGTACGGTTGCCTCTTGTGCGTCCCCTGCTGGGAACTGGCCTGCAACCCAGGCATGTGCCCTGACTGGGAATCGAACCGCGATCCTCTGGTTCGCAGGCCCGCACTCAATCCACTGAGCTACACCAGCCAGGGCCAAGTGGGCACTTTTAAAAGTGCTCACCATCATCAGTTACCTGGGAAATGCCAATCAAAGTCCACGAGGTACTGCCGCAAAATCTCACGATGAAGGTATTTTATTTTATTTTAGTATTCCCTCCGTGATTAAGATATTTTATGATTAAAATTTTACGACTGACAACACGAAACGTTGGTAAGAATGTGGAACAACTGGAATGCTCATAAACCGCTGATGGGAACACAAAATGTTACAAGTACTTTGGAAAAAGTTTCACTGGTTTCCTATAAAGGAAAGCATACGGTTACCCTAGAACTCAGTAATTCCACTTCTAGACATTTTCTCAGAAGAAATAAGTGCACATGTCCCCCAAAAATTTGTATGTGAATGTTTATAGCAGCTGCACTTACAGTGCCCCAACTGGGAACCACCCAAAGGTCCATTAACAGAACGGATGTCCAAGTTGTGCTGACGGCCACACGGGAATCACGTGTGCTGCCTTGGGATGACTGTATGTTGTGACACAGGTTCCGCTGCTGTAACAACGCCAAGCAGCAGTGACCCAAACATGATAACCAGTCCCCAACATACAAGGCCCAGGGCTGACATGGTGGCTCCACGGTGCCAGGGACCCAGACTCCTGCTCACTCGCTCTTCTGCCATCCTCAATACACAGCTTCTACCTCGTGACGCAAAATCGTTGCTCTTGTTCCTGCTGTTGCATCTGCATTCCAGCCAGCAGAAGGAGAGATGGGAACAAGGGCCCCTCTTCCTCTTAAGGCAGGGCAGGAGGTTGCACGCTTCACTTCCATTCACATGCCACTGGCCAGAGCCCGGTCACACCGGCACCCTTGATTACAGGGGAAGCCGGGAAATGTGTGTTTTCTTGGGTGGCCAGGAACATTTCGTCTTAGAAGCTGGCCACCATACTTTCTAGACCCCTGAGAGCTAGCCCTGCCTCGTTCACTTGGGATTTCCCCAGGGCCCTGCACAGCGTGGCGTGGGCGGTGAAGTCCGAGCTCGATAAGAATTACTTGGAAGAATTCATGAGGAAATACAGTAAGTCTCTCACAACAACAGCACTGACCACTGAGGGCCTTTGTCAACGGGACAACGTACAGCACACTGAGCCTGGGGTAAGAGCTCTGTGCCAGCTCTTGGTGTCATTGCTGAAGACATCGTCTGCTCGAATCTGTTGCACTCACAAGGTGTTGCGGAGACACGTGATTCCTTTCGTCCCATCAGCCCAGCCCCAGTGAACTGGGGGTGTGGGGACCCAGTGACGGTTTGGGGATTTGTGGAAGGGGGGATGACTGCCCCCACTGATGAGAGAAAAGCTAACAAAAGCTTTGTGATGAATACACGGAATGAATGAACGAATGGCTAGATGAATGAATGACTGCATGGGAGACTTGGAGAAATTCCTTGCTTGACAGTGGAATCCTGTCTCCTTGGCGTCTCCTGGGCCTAGAAGGCTTGGGGAACGGAGCCCTGGGCAGAGCTGCTGCCACCAGGCCCGGGGAGGGCAAGGCCAATGTGCCAATGAGCAGCCTGTTCTCCTGGCCGGGGGACGTGCTCAGAAAGTGCAGACAGTCCCCAAGGGCCCCTGTGTCGCCTGCTGGGATTGTCCATGGACCCAGATGTCTGGCTGATGCTGGCAGCTGGTGGTGAGGTGGCCTCCCTGCTTCCTGTGTGATTTCCCAGGCGCCTCCTCAGGCGGACGGGGGTGGGGCTCCCTCCCCAGCCTGTGTTCCCTGCACCTCTGGGAGAGGCTAGTGTTGCTTGGCACAGCCTGGGCTCCGGGGAAACGGCCCAGACTCAGTTAATCCCACCTCCTTGCTTTAAGCAAACTGGCCTTGTGGGAATCTCTGGGAGCACAGCTAAGGTGACAATACTGGTTAGCCTCAGGGTCCACCTGTGCGTCGTTATGCTGGCCAGGGCGCTTGCCGCTGTCACTGCTTTCTGTAGTGAGTGGCCGTTGCTCAGTGTAGCTCAGATAAAGTAGCTGGAGGCCTGGAAACGAGAGCAGGGCTGCCGCCAAGCTCAGGGCTTGGCCCAGACAGACCTAGCACCTTGGGCGAGTGGCCCAGCGTCCCTGGGACTCAGCGTCCTCATCCGAAAAGTGGGGCGGCGAGGACAGCACGGATGGGACGCTCGGCCTGGCACCGGCACACGGCAGATGCCCCCAGATGACAGCTGCGATGGATGTCGCTGGACCCTGGGTTAACAAACCACCCAAGGTTTGCAAAGCCGCGGTGGGTGGCACAGACGCTCCCGCCCTGCTCTGGGCGGGGCCGCGCCCCCCAGAAGCAGCCCCGAGTGTGGAGTGTGCCGGTGGGCCTGGCGTCTGGAGGGGACCAGGGGCCATGGGAACAGATTAATTACACCACAGCGTGAGGTCTCTGTGCTTTCCAAACTTTTCATCAGGAGTGTTTATTGCTTTGATAATGGGGGGGTGGGGGGGTGGGCGGAGCCCGAAAGACCAAACAGCACAGTGAGAGAGAAGAGAGGCGGGCGGAGCAGGGCTCGGCCGTGTGCGTAATAGAAGACAGAGCGCCCTCTTGACTTGGGGTTTGGAGATGATGCCCGAGGGAGGGGAGGCCTGGAGGAGGAGGAGGACAGAACCCCACGGCTTTGCTGCCTCTGAGAAGGCAGATAATCGCACCTCCACCTCTCAGAGAGTGGTTGTGGGGATAAAAGCCACAAACGACCCTCGGGGTTGGCAGCACAGCCTGGCCTGGCGGGCTCTCTACTCGTCTTTGATCACAAAATGAATGTTCTGCCCACCTGCCGGGGAGCCCTCGAAGCCTGCAGGCCCCACCGCTCGCTGGAGCAGGCCTGTGGCTCCAGTCAGGGGTCTCCTCTTTCTCTGTCCCGCCCCTGCCCCCCACCTTGTGCCGGGGAGGACTTCCGGGCAGAGTGCTGCGCCCCCTGCACTCGCTGCTGGGGATGGCCCGAGGTCCCTCCACCAAGGTGGGGTGGGTGGGTGTTTTCCAAGCCTCTGCCTGGGGTCCTACTGACAAGGTGGGGAGAGACTTTGGGACCTGGCCTAGGGGAGAGAGGCTGACCGGGACGGGGCCTCTTCCCTGTCGGGCCCTGCCCTCCCTGAGCACCATCAGCCGGACGGACCGGGCTGCGTTCTGCCTGCCGGAAGCCCCTTGGAAGCGACCCCATAACCAGGTTAGCTCAGCCCCCTGCGTGGGGCTGCTGGTCCCACGGGTACCTTAGCCTCTGCCCACCCCAGTGGCATCAAGGGGGCGGGGTGGAGGGGGTGGCACTGAGAGAGATGGAAGTGCAAAGAGCTCAGGGACCATCTCAGCCCCCAGAAAAGTGAGGCAGGCCCCAGTCTCCTCATTTGCCCAAGGGGACAGAGCCGTCTCCCTGTCCCCAGGCTCTGAAAGTCCAAGAAGTTAGTGTCCTGTCTTTGTGGTCCAGAGCTCAATAATGTGTCTTCTATACAAAGGGACAAGGGACGGGGAACAGGACTGCCAGACCAGCCCCAGAGGCCTGAGCTACCTTTCCACCCACGCCCAGGGACTGTGCAGCCCCTATAGGGTCACTGTCCTTGTTCCCCATCGGTGCTAAGGGACAGGACCCACTCAGCGCTTGTCTGTGAGGGTGTGGATACCCTGCCCAGAGACCGGCCCAGGGACCCCACTCCCCCACCCCCCACCCTGTCAGGCTGCCTGCCACCTGAGAAGCAGAGCCGGCGGGAGATCTCGAAGAGATTTATTGCATGGAGTCGGTGATGCGATCGTGGGGCGGGTTAGACGCGCCCAGAGCTGCAGGGCAGGTGGGCGGAGCGGCTGACGCGCTGGCTGCTGTCCGCAGGTGGCATTTCTTCCCGTCGGGGAAGCTGCAGCTCTGCTCTTAAGGCCTTTCAGTGACAGAGTCAGGCCCACCCAGAACATCAAGGACAGTCCCCCTTACTTCAAGTCCGCCGACTATGGGCTTGAAGCCCGTCTGCAAGGGGCCTTCATGGCGACACCGAGATTAGCGTTTCCCTGAGGAACGGGGACTGCAGCCTCGCCAAGTTCACACTGACTGTCATACCAGCCCCCCTCCATCTATGGCTTCCAGCTCCTTCCAGCTGGACAACTCGCTCTCAGCCAGTGGCCTCCTTTGGGGTGGGGTGAGGTCGGCAGCCCCCGACCCCAGCTCTCCTGCAATGAATTCGCCCCTAGACCCTAGGCTCGGCTCTTGCGAAACCTCTGTCAACCCGCCTGGCAAGCCCACCGTGTGAGCCCAGCCTGGTGTGGGGCCTCCACGCTGCGCACTGCCCCCCTGGCGGAGCTCGGAACGCAGGTTTGCCGAGCGCCTCTGCTTTCCTGGCCTCGTGGCTGAGCTCTGGGCCGGGTTCCCCGGCCAGGCAGCGGCTCTGGGCTCCAGGAAACCAGCCCCGTGGCTGTTTCGCTTCGATTGCACAACCCTGGTGCAGGAGGCCGGAGCGGACATCTGCCATGTTGGCCGGCCCAGCACCCACCCCCCATTTCTGGCAAAAGCCCCCCAGTTGCCTCATGTGGAATTCCCCCCCTGCGTGCAGCCTGGGGAGTGGGCTGTCCGTCCAGATGCCGCTGTCCTCCCTTGCCAAGGGATGGGCCGGTGGCCTTGGCTGGGTCACCAGCCCCTGCCGAGGACCAGCGCTCATTTCTCATCCTGGTGGCCAGTCCCTGAGGGCAGTCACAGAGTGTCCCCTGCTCTTCGAGATGCCCTGGTGGTGTCCCTGCTGGTCCCTGAGAGCCCACTCTGCTCTGCAGTCTGCAGATGAAGCCCTTTTCTGCTTCAGGCCAACGGTCCAGTTCTGTGGCTCAAACCCGAGTGACTAAATGTGAATGTGCACCCTGGCTCTGTCCACTTTTGCTCTGTGACCCTGGGCAAGATGGCCCCTCGCTGGGCCTCCATTTGCCCACCTGCACGCCTAAGCTGGCCTCCCGTGCTGACACTGCTGGGCCTCACGGCTGCTTTGTTCATGGCAGCCGACTGGGACTGTCGCGGATCGGCTGGGGCCTTCTCTGTCCTGACCTAGGGACATGTTTGGTGGGGGAGGGGAGGCTGTGGCGGGGGCACACTTGGTTCTACCTCCCGCTGCAGGCGGTGGGGCCATAAGGATCAAGGCACTCTGTCCTCAGGCCGTGCTACCTGAACTTTGCACAGCTAAGCTTTGCTTTAAGGGGCAGCGGTCCACCTCTCTTTAAGCTGTTGTGCCTCGAGTCTTTGAGAATCTGGTGAGAGCTTTGGATGCTCACCCTAGACCAAAACCATCTCTCCATCCATATCTCCACCCCCCGCACACACACACACACACACACACACACACTTTAATGTACAGTTTCAGGAGGAGGACTAGGAACAGCCTTCAGACCGTCAGGTGAGCCACCTCTGGGTTAATAGGACAGGTAACCAGCTTCGGCACACACATCAGTGGCCAGGCCCTACACCAGGTGCTTTGTGAGCATCAGCTCATCCACTCAAAGAGGATGGCATTTGTGGTAGAGACTGCTATGTTTTCACCAAACCCTGGTTCATTATCTTCTCCTTGAAAATGCAGTTGGACTACATTTCCCAGCCTCCCTTACAGTTAGGCTTGGCCACATGACTGTGCCCTGACCAATGGAATGTGAGCTGAAGTGGTGTGCCTCCTCTCCTAGTCTGGTCCATTAATTCCTTCCATGCCACCCTCCACTCTCTCTTCCCTTCCACAAGATTATCGCAGAGGATAAGGCCCTAGAAGATGTCAGAGCCACAGGATGAAGGAGTCTGGGCCTCTGAGTGACTGCGTGGAGCAGGACCCTGGTCCCTTCTGCCATCAGCCCAAAGTAGATTATACCATGAGCAAGAAATAAATGTATTATTATTATTGTTATTGTCCTCGCCCGAGGCCACTTTTTCACTGCTTTCAGAGAGCGGGGACAGGAGAGAGAGACACATCAATCGGTTGCCTCCTAGGTGTGTGCCCTGACTGGGAATCAAACCCATAACCTTTGGTGATGGGACAACGCTCCAACCAACCGAGTCACACTGGCTAGAGCAAAATAAACGTTTATTTTGGGGCTGTTTATCCCATCCTAACTAAAATAACATTTTTATTATCCCCATCCTGGGGAGCTTCTTTTTGTTTTAAAGGCATCTATCTTAGACTTCCTTCAAAACAGCAACCCTCTACCGCCTTCAGCCTGGGACCTCCCCCCGCCCCCCACCAGCTGGAACATACACACTTCCGGCTCTGTGCCTGGTGCCCACCTGAACCCCAGGGTCTTCTCCAGGACCCCGATTTACAGCGGCGCCCCTCGCCCCGAGGCCCCTCCACGCCAGGTTTCCTTACGTCTGTAGTTTGTGGCTTTCTTGTTCCATCCTGCTCCGCCCTCCCCCCCCCCCGCCCAATTACTTTGGCCACTGTCTGGGGTCCAAAGACCAGGTTCAGGTCGAGCTGTATCTGTGCTTCTTTGCCTGGCAAACAGCTCCTTGAAGGTGGGGCCGGGGCTGGCCCACCGCTGAATTTCCCCAGGTCCAGCAGAAGACGAGCCCCCAGCGGTTGCCTCTTCGATGCTGAAGTCTTCGTAATTTCACAGTGAGGACGGCCCTGAGGGGCTTGTTCCAGCAACCCCGTGTTCCTGGGGTGCCTGGGTTCCGAGGGACAAGCTGGCCACTGTCCCTGCGGCTGTTTTACTCAACAGGTTATAGCAAGGCTCCAGAAGGCGGGGGCCAGGAGCCTGGGCTGCCTCACCCTGGCCTCACTCGCAACCACGGATTGTGCCCTGGCCCCCGCTCCAGGCCCCTCCCTGCAGGCTGGGAGACTGAGAGACACGGCGCACCCGTTATCCCCCCACCGTGGGCCACCCTTTCCACCGTGGCCCCCTGCCTTTTAAATCATTCAGTTGGTCTCCAAACTACCTTTAGCCCTCAGTTATCTTCATGTACTAATCATATTAACTCTACCTGTGCGTGTGTGCACCTCGGTGCGCGCACAGGCTAAGCCCGGGTGTGCGCAGGCCTGGGGCTAAGCCATGTACATCCTGGACGTTTCTGACCCCTGACACCACCTCTTGGAGACTGATGCCTTCATCATCCCCATTTTGCAGACGAGGAAGGAGAAGTTCTAAGAGCCCCTTCCCGCAGCCCCCAGGACCACCTGTGAAGGCAGCGGCAGAAGCCCGGCCAGGCCTGGGTGTGGTAGGCAGACGGCCAGCCCGGGGCTGCTCTCCCACTCGCAGGAGCGGGTGGGAGGCTAGAAGGAGGGTGAGCTCCCTCCCCAGGGGGCTCCAGGCAGCTCCCAAGCCTGTCCCTACTCGGGTCCCTCCCCTTCTCTGTGCCTTTCCACGGGTCCTTGACCTGTGCCTACACCACCAGCCACTTTGACCCCGAGCTGGTGCCTGTCCCCGCTCCCTCTCCTGTGCACCCCACGGGAAGCTTGGCTGTTCGGCTTTGCCCGCGCAGACGCCGGGAAGCTTGGCTGTTCGGCTTTGCCCGCGCAGACGCCGCAGCAATGCTTCTCTGCGGTTGTGTGCTCACTTTGCAAACCAGCAGAAATTTATAGCCCAAGTAATTGATCACGGTGCTGCTGCCTCCCTGCGTCTCGCCCGGCCTCCCAACTCCCGTCTCCCCGCTCTCCTTTCCCGTTTTTCTCAGCGCGCCATCTGTGGTGTCAGAGAAAAGGAAGCGGAGAAGGGGCGGGGCGGGGCCGGTGTTCTAGTCACATGAACCTCAGTTTCCCCATCTGCAAAACACAGACGCTGGTAATACCTGCTCGTGAGTGCACTGGGCCCTGGGGAAGCTGGGGGCCTCACTTCCCAGAGCAATCCTGTAAGGTGGGTGGCTTTGGAGCCTGACTACCATCCGGGTGGGGGTGCCAGGGCCCAGAGAGCTTGGGTCATTTGCTCAGGCTCACAGAGCTGGTAAACAGCAGCCCTGGGGCTTGAACCCACATCGGGGCTGTGCTGCAAAGCCCAACCCATTAGGTGACACTGCCTTCCTTTCCTGGCAGGGTCCATCAGAACAGAGGTGACCCTCGCTGGGCCTCCCTGTCCCGAGTTGCTTCAGACTGGGGCTAACCCTGGGACAGAAACGGAGAGGGAAGTGGGGGAAGTGCTTTGCAGAGCGCCGTGAGGATGAAGGCAGACTGCACGATGGTTTCCATCCTCCAGCCGTCTGGGGGGCTCTGGGACCCAAGAGCTTGCCTGGGCCTCAGAGTCCGCCCTCCTCTCCTCCCAGAGACCTGTGAGGACAGGAGCCTCCCGTCTGCCAGGCCCCCACACCTGCCAGCCTCCTGGTGCCTCCAGGGAGGTCCACAGAATCTTCTGGAATGCCCCATGAAAGGACTCTGAAGAGCACTTTACTTGCCCTTCACACATGACAGATGTGGCACCCAGGCCTGGGAGGGGTGGCCCATGTCTGCTTCAGCTTTGCAGCCCCGCTGGAAAACGCACCCCCCCTCCACTGCCACAGGACTCCCAGTCCAGTGCTCGCTGGGCTGACGGCCATTCCTGCTTCTTCTGTTCAGTTCTGTGGGCAGATTCTCCAGGAGGCCAGAGCTTGTCTTTTCTCCTTCCACTCCTTTCTCTCTCTCAGTCCCAGCCTCGCTCCCCCAGCCTCGGCACGTCTCTCTGATTCTCTGCTGTCGCTGTCTCCCTGTCTCTCTCCCAGCCTCCAGCCCGCAGGTGAGGACTTGCTTCCCTCCCAGCGGCTGCTGCGAGGCCAGGACGGCCCCTCTCCCACTCCCTCAGCCTCCAGGGCGCCTCCGCAGGTGGCACCCAGCCTCCTGCCTTCCTCGGTCGCGGCCCTGGGGGCCGCAGCTGGGGGCAGACCGCAGTCGGTGGGTGCCCCCCTTCCGGGAGGGACGTGAGGCTCCAGCCCCTCCGGCTGCCTGCTCCCGCCTCCCTGGCAGAGATGAGAGCCAAGCAGCAACACACAGAACAAACAGAATTTTTTTTTTGCAACTAGAGGGGGAAGCACAGAGCTAAAAATAAAACGAAAAGATCAGTATCTGTCAGTCTGACAGCTGATTGGCTGCTCGGAGATGCATATAATTACCAGCCACTGGCGCTGGGTAGGCAAAGCCGGGAGAAACTGCTGAGACGAGGTTAGGATTTAACCTTTAAATTCTGGAGCCACCGGAAGCCGAGGGGAGGACAACGGGCGTCGGTGCTAATGAGGCTGGGGGGTGGGTGGGGGGCGGCGGGCCCAAGTCGGGGCAGGTCGGCGGGGCTCCTCCGGGAAGGCCCCCCGGAGCCCTCCGCCCGGGCTGCCGCCCCCATCAGACTGGAGGGCGTCTGATTGGGTGGCCAGGAGGCGGTGGTCCTTCTCCCCGCCCAGCGGGGGTGGGGGGGTGGCGACTTCAGAGAAGTCGGGGTCTCACATGGGGCGAGGTTAGCGGGCTGGCTGCCTAGGGCCCTGGGCCCCTCCCTGACTGGCCTCCCAGCAAGGCCCACCCCTACCTCCACCCGCTTTCCTCTGCCTTCCCCTGCCCGGTGTCCGTTCGCCTACTCATCCCTTCCCCCTTCCTTGACTCGGAGTCACCCCCATCCTGGCTGTTAGTTGCCCCACCTGGGGAGGACATCTTGGCACCTCAGGCTTGTCCTAGATCCCCAGAGACAGAGGAAACAAGGCAAGCCTGGAGCGACAATGTGGTCTCGCGCAGCCTCAGTTTCTTCACCTGTAAAATGGGGGAAATGGTGACAGGCCTGACCACCGTGCACCCGCCCGGGGCACATCGAGCGCAGAGGAGTCAGGAGATGCAGGCTCCGGGCCGGTCAGGAACTGCCATTTTCTTCTTAGAACTGGTCTCCCCATCTGTGCATTGGGGATGAGCTTTCCTGTCCTCTGACCCCCTCACCCATGATGGTGGGGGGCAGTCAGCATTGAGGGAGGCTGCGTGGGTGATGGGGCTCCCTAAACCGCCTCCTGGGGGAGGTGGGAGAGAGCTTCTTGCAGATCCGTGACCCCACCACTGTCTCCCTCCCAGGCCTTTGCCCAGGCTGTGGCCCTCTGCCTGGAACTCCTTTCTGTTCTCTCATTCCAGCCTTTCCCCTCGGTGCCTCTTCCTCCAGGAAGTCCTCTATGGTGCCCCAGCAGGTCCTCTCCTGCTGCCCCCGGGGGTCTCATCTCACAACCAGACCCTCATCATCTGCCCCGAACACAGGACCGTGAGCCCCGTGAGGGCAGGAACTACATGCCCGGCCCAGCACGCCTCAGGAAGTGAGATGTTCAGATCCCGGCTGTGGGGCCCACCCTGGGGCCCCGGGAGCCCCAGCGAGCCTCAGTGCCTCAGTGGGCCCCGAGTGCCTGGGGAACGCCTGGCCCTGCCGCTGAGCGCTGACATTTCGAGGTGACACCACAGGGAAGCTACCCCTTGTGTGCCTCCTGTGAGAGAGGGAGAATGCCACCTTGGCCTCACCTTTGCTGTTCCCTTACCCCAGAAAGTCTCAGAGTTCACCTGCCCCGCCTTGGCGCTGGCCCTGTGCCCGGTGGGGTGGCGGGCAGAGCTGCCACTGGGTGGCAGGACCTAGAAGGTTGTGGGGACACGTCGGACCTCCACCAGCAGTCGTCGAGGCGGTGCTGCTGTTCTTCAGTTTTTTGGTTTTTTTTGTCGCTGTTATCCGCATTTTGCAGATGAGGAAACTGAGGCTCCGAGTGGTTAAGCAACATGGCAGAGCCTGAATCCACCCAGTCCCCTGTCTCCCGAGGCCAGGCCCAGCAGCCCCTGCTCTGAGAAGGATAAAAGGGAGGTTCGGGGAAGGGAGATGTTTCTGGAGCAGCTCCCGTGAGACCTTCCAGGCAGATAAATTGGCACCGAGAGTCTCGAGGAGGTTTTGCGTGTGGTGTGCAGAGGGGTTCCCCTCCGGTGTTTCTGAGAGATCGGGAAGATTGGAACCGCGTCCCGCCGATGTTGGGATGTCAGCCTGGTGTTTCTTTTGAACGTGGCATGGTGCTGAGGCCGGGCCCCAAGACAGCCCAGTGTTACTCAGGCTCCAGCAGTAATAATAGCCAAGGCAGCACCAGAAGCAGTTTTCAGGGACTGAGCACTTTCCACACGCTCAGCGCTGGGCTGCGCCTTGACTGGGATGCATGCTCCGAGCCCTCAGCCCCAGCTGCATGGAGGTTATTCTCATCCCTGTGTTACTTCCTTTTAGCTGGTATCCAAATCGGTTAGCCTGCACATTCGCTGTCTGCGCTGTGAGGCGGCAAGCTTGGTGAAGGCACCAGTCTGGTTGCCCATTCATGGCTGAGTCCCCAGCTCCATGAGGAGCAGCTGGACAATAAAGCTTTGCTGGACATGTTTCAGACGAAGAGACGGAGGGTCACAGAGGTCACCCAGCTTACCGGGAGGGAACCCCAGGTTGCTGGGGCCCTAGGGCCTGCCTGGATTCTAATCACCACCTCACACAGCTGCTTAAGAGACCCTCTCTGAGACCCCCGCTCAAGAAAGCCGCAGAGCGTGAATTCCCCACCCCCCACCCACTATTCTCAGGCCTTGTACCCAGGAGGTTTCTGAACTGAATCTGCCCCCACCCCACCTGATGCCCGGCAGGTGGAGAGAAAGAGGTCAAGCCTTCTTTAAAAAAAAAAAAAAATCTCATTTTCCACAAACCATATATGATTCTTACCTCTCTACTTTAAGAAATGTTGGTTTTTCTAAAAAAAAAATCTGAACCTTGATCAGTGCCTGAACCCCTGCTGTGTGCCCAGCCTGGGGTTTGGCCCTTGGGAGGCTGGATCTGGAGACCCCACTTGTGGGCGTGTCCTGTGCTGAAACTCCACCTGCTTGGGCTGAGGTCCCAGTGACTGGGCTCGCCATGTCCCAGGCGGGGAAACCGAGGCACAGAGGGGAAGCGACTTGCTCAGGGTCCCACGGTGCGGCACCGACGAGCCTGGCCCTGGGCCGAGGCAGGCACTCTGTTCTGCTCCTCGCAGGGGCTCAGCTCGGGGTGGGGGCCACGGCGTCGGGACTCTGGGTCCTGACTGCTGGGCGCTGGGCGAGCTGTCAGGGTGCAGCGCCTACCCAGAGGGGGTCACTGCCCTGGAGGAACTTCGTCTGCTGGGAGAGGGGGCATATCAACAGATGGGCGAAACTGATTCACCCCATGAAGAATTGCCGGAAGGAACCCCCACAGGACCTTGCTTTATAAAAGTCCCCTGGTTTTTGCATCCGTATCTCAGTTCCAGGCTCTTCGCTGGGGCTGATGGATGGCTAGTGCATTTTCTCACCTCCAAGTGGACCCCTTGTGGGTTGTATCTGAAACCAGTTGGCTTGTCCTTCACCGCGGTGTTCCAGTCCATGGTCAAGGCTCTTCTGGCCCAAGATCTCTAGCTCCCGCTACTCAGACACATGAACCATTTTTTAAGAAGCAACTGTGTCCTTTCCCCACCACCTCAACCCTGTGCCCCCAGGTGACTTTGAGTCCTGGAAGGAAGGCTTCTTCCAGTGGTCATGACCCTGGGGTCCCCCCACCAAGATGTCTCTAGGTGGAGGATGCGCTTCCCAGCCAGGGGCTGTGAGGTGGAGTTGTCAGCTGATTTCAAGCCCCACCCTTGCATCCATCAGGTTTCAGATCCCTGGCCTTCGTTGGACCTCCAAGTGCTCCTGACCGGAACCTCCAAGGCCTCAAACCTCCTGAGGGTGTGGGGTACAGGTGGGAGGGATGGAGGGGAGGGCCCTGTCTAGAAGGAGCAGGAGAACCACCACCTGGTGCCCCTGCGCACACCCGGACACACCCAGTGTGGGAGGGAGGCGCAAGCCTAGCGCCATCTGCATGGAGGGGCCCACGCCCATCTCGCTGCAGGCTTGTGCAAGCAATTCAAGTTTGTGGCTGGTTTCCTCCCGGCTCCCCGGAAGCCGGCAAACAAGAGCCTACACGTCGTCCTTCAAGGTCAGCTTTCATGGAGAACGTGGCGGGAGGGGCACCTGGTGAAGACCTGGAATGTGGGTTTGGGTGGCCCCCTGTGTCCTTGTCCCCTGGAGCGTCATGGGGGGCTGCCTCTGTACCCCCAGCACCTGCGGGGCTGGGCGGGGGTGGAGAAGCACTGGCTTCGTTTTAAAGAAAATACAAGAAAGCAGGGGCCGCCGCTGAAATGTAGCTGCGACAAATGCCCCCACTTCGGGAACTTAAGTTGCCAAGCGGATTCCTCTCCGCGTTCCCATCAGAAAAGTCCCTCCTGCTGTTGTAGACGCAAGGCCCACGTTGGCCCAAGAAGCGAACTGCTTCTGTGCAGCCATGGAAGCTTTCCCTTTGGGGGCTGGTCCTGGGCAACGGTGGCGCCCGCTCAGCTGGGCCCCGGAGAGGGCCCCCGGGGCTGATAGGATCCCGCCCACAGCGGCGGAGGCCGGGCCCTCAGTAAAGGTGCAGTGACGGTGGGGGGTTTCAGGAGGCTGTACATGGCATGGACCGCCCCCCCAAGACAGATTTGGAGGGACCCTGGGGAACCCCTGATTGGGAACCTCTGGGTCAAGCTGGCTGGGGTGGGGGTGCAGCTCTTGGACCACCCACCTCCCCGTCAGGAAGTCCTCATGCAGCAGGGTTCCCAGGGGGACCTCGGTGGCTGTGGGGTCGGCCTGGCCCAGTGACCACGGAGCGGCAGCTTCCCCCTCCGCACCTCTGGGTCCTGGAGCCACCCTCCCGAGTTGCAAGTACTCTCTAAGGGCTCAGCATCTACCATTGTCACTGCTCGTTGTGCAGGTCTCCTGACTTTCCACCCCGTCGTGGCCTGGTCACGTCACCAGATGGCTGTGACGAAGGGGGATGAGAGGTGTGGGTGCACCCCCTCTGAGAGCATGTCTGGGATGGGGCAGCCTGAGAGGGGGGTGAGGAGGGCAGGCGTGGCAGCCCCTTGGGGGGCAGGCTGGGGGCACCTGGAGATGGCGGTTCTGAGGTGCATCGAGTCCCCCCACCTTTAATGTGCCTCAGACCCCCTGGGGATCTTGTTCAGATGCAGATTCGGATCCGAGGCCTGGGCAGGAGCGCCCAGGTGAGACGGGAATGCCCAGGTGAGACAGGAGCACCCAGGTGAGACGGGAATGCCCAGGTGAGACAGGAGCGCCCAGGTGAGCCAGGGGCAGGGCCAGCGGCCAGACCCTGGCCCGAAGCAGGAGGGCAGGCCCCTCGGTGTCTGGAAACGGTGGTGGCTCCAGACTGGCCCGAGAGCCACAGAATGTCCGAGCCGGAAAACACGAAGCAACATGAGGGTAAAAATGGTGTTTTCAACAAAAGCAAAGACTTTTCCTGCCTTCTAGTGCAGAAAGATCTGTTTCCACCCCCACGCAGCCCCAGGGGCCCGAAAGAATGTGGTTTTCTGAGCACAACCCTCCCTCGCTGAAGGGAGTGGGTTTGCTCTTAAAGGGTTGCCTGTAAAATGAATTTTTCTGTATCAATGCTGTTTTCCAGCGGTGCATGTTTCAGACTGTGGTTGCCTTCCCACCGAGAAGCATCCAGCTCTGAGGCAGCGGCACTGAGGATGAGGGGCGGAGAGTTCAAGGGCACAGCGTCACCCCCGGGTCACGCACAGGCTACGGAGCTGATGAAAACTGGAGCTGGAGTTTGGGAACCAAAACCTGAATCCCCAGTGGTCCCCAAATAGGCCGAGTTTCACAGCCAGACACGGGCCCAGACCCTGGCCAACACCCCCGATTTATGACCGGTGGGACCAGAGGGGACCCAGGGCAAACCCAGCCCCTCCAGTGGAAAGGAGCCCAGAGATAGGTCGGTTGTGGTTGGCTGGCCACCTTGTTGTGCATAAAATGCCACAGGACCCGCTCTGAATATCAGGCTGGGAGGGTTCTGATTTTGCACAGGGCACTGTCTGTAGTGCGCCCAAGGGCCCCGCTGCACCGCAGGGGCTGTGTTCCCGGGGAGTGCTCCGAAGCTGCGGTGCCGGAGTTCCGCAGAGACCGCGGAGAAGCGCTGGGTTAGCGGGTGCTGCATGTCCGCCCTGAGGGCTCGGCTGCCCCCCCCCAGAGGGCATGCCGAGGAGCGCTGGGCATCTCGAATGAGACACTAAAGTCCACAGTCTGCCCACACTTGAAGGCCGCCACTTTTCTGGGCGTTTTGTGGGATCAGTATTCTAAGGACACACTTTGGGGACCCAGTCAGTGAAGGACCCTCACAACCAGAAGGACTCTCTGGTCCCAATTAGTTACCTACTTAGTAATTAGTTACCTGCACAGCAAGCACCCCAAACGTAGTGGCTTAAAACACTAAGCATGGTTTATAGCACTGTTTCTGTGGGAAGGGAGCTCAGAGGTGGCATAGCTGGCCAGTTCCAGCCTATGGTCTCCTTTGAGGTCAGGTCAAGGTGTTAGCTGGGCTGCAGCCATCTGACGGCTGGGCTCAGACCGAAGGAGGGGCTTCTAGGAAGGTGCACTCCCCGGGCTGGCAAGGCACTGCGGGACTGGCTGGAGGCCTGGGTTCCTACTAGGCAGGCTTCTCCGTAGGGTGGCTGGCTTCCCCAAAGTGGGTGATACAGGAGAGCAAGACTGAAGCCGCAGGTTCTTTTATGACCCAGCCTTGTCCTATTAGTCACACTGGGTGGCCTTATTCGTGGTGGGCGGTGCCTCCAGAGATGTGAATACCAGGAAGTAGGAATCATTTGGAGGCCGGCTTGCAGGCTGACTACCATGGCAACCACTACTTCCGTAGAAGGACAGATAACTTGCCTCTGTCTCACAGTTGGTTTCTTACCATTCAGTGCCAATCAGTAACTCTGAGAAATGAACCTGCTAACCTGTGAGGTGAAGGGCAGAGGAGGAGACCAGGCGTTTATTTGCCACGCCCAGCTCCAGGGAACAGCAAGAATAATAATCTGGCCCCATTTGTTGCCCGCTTATCTGTGCCAGGTGCCCGATGGTCATCGTGGCACTGTGCCATCCCCACCCCCAAGTAGTAGGTTCCACCAGTATTTCCATGGTAGGCCCCTCAACTCTATGAAACACATAAAAAGATTGTGTGTGTGTGTGTGTGTGTGATGATGGCTAAAGCAACACCCCCTGCTCCGCCTTCTGGAAGTTCAGAGACAAAATTGGTGACACGGGTGAACCCACGTGGAGAAGACCGGAGGGGAGAGTAGACAGAATGGGTGAACGCCAAAGATAAACTAGTAATAAATGGGTGAGGTCAAATATTTCCGTCATGCACCTTAACAAAATAAGGAGTCGGGTGAGCCGGCGGGACCCTCCCTTTACTGGGGCCTCCTGGCTGCGAGGCAGAGAGGCCTCGAGGTGCGACCGTGCCCAAGACGCCTGCCTCCCAGGCCTGCCCGTGTCTGTCATTAGCTGGTGACTTCCCGGTCCTCAGTCTCCCGTCCGTCAAGTGGAACGATAGTGGCACACTCCTCTGCTGGTGGATGAAGGTCACGATCCCTGACCCGGTCTAAGGGTACTGGAAAGCTGATGGCCGGTCGCCGAGGTGGTGGCACCCAGGTTCAAAGGATGCTTCTAGAAACTCCATCGCCTGGACAGAGCCTTGCTCCGCAACCGAGAACAGACCCACAGACACAAAATAGACACTAGCTGCGACTCGGGCCTCCTGCGGGGGTGACCCGGGAGGCTAGAAGGCGCTTGGCCTCCCCTTCCCGGGGTGTGTGCAGGCGCAGAGCGGCCCAGCCCCTTCCGGTCCTGTCGGGGCACGATTTCAACAGAGGGAGCACCCTGGGCGTGCTTCCCCTGGGAAGTCTGAACCCGCAGAGCAGGATTTGGGGAGCTCTGGCTAAAGACAGGCGCTGGTTCCCCAGGCAGGCTCCCAGGGCAGACGGAGGCCGTCTGCGGGTCAGGCTGGCCTTGGACACCTGTCTCTGTCCCTTAGGGCTGTGTGACTGTGGGCCAGCGCTGCCGTCTCCCGGGGCCTCCGTTCCCCCCGGGCTGGCGGGTTTGTCTGCCGGCCCGCAGTCTGTTCTGGGAAACCCGGGGCTGGCCGGGTGCACACACAGCCTGCGTGGGTGGGCAAGACCACCCCTTCCTCTCCAGCCTAAGCAGCTTTGTTTTCATCTCTTTGGCATGTTGGTGTTCTGAGTGTTACTTCATTAAAAAAAGAAGAGGAGGAGGAGGAGGAAGAAGAAGGAAAAGAAACTTGTCCGCTGCGAAAACAATAGTCTAGAAAGTTTCCCACCAATTTGCTCTGTCCCCAGCTCGTTCCTTCAGGCTGTCGGGGGACAGAGGGTTGACTCCTCCGCTGCCTGGGGCTGGGTTCCGTCGCTGCCCGTTTCCAAAGGGTTCTTGGCGTTCTGGGCTGGAATCTGTGCCTCTGGGCCTCTGCCTGCTAGAGATACCCGAGGCCTCGTGAGGGGCACAGAGAGGAAGGGGGGCTTTGGTTGGGGGGATCCTCGGAAATTGGGGGGGAGCCTCTGTGGGAGCCAAGATCGCGGGCATGCTGGCCTCCTCTCCGGACATGTGCCAGGGGCATCGCGGATGCATGCCCCTCGGCCCCGCTGTGCCTGAGGCGTATGCACGGTGGCTGTTCCAGCACGGCTCCCCTGCCCTTGGTGGGCCAGCCACTGCTGCCTCTGGGTCCCCGTTTCCACTGTGAAGTGAGGAGGCTGTAGGCCTCTCAGGCCTTCCAACTTCAACAGTCTAATTGCTGCATTCATTGAGCTCCAACTGTCTGCAGAGTGGTTGGTGTCTGGGTATGGGAGGGGCGGACCCCACCCTGGGAGGAGGAGCCAACCTGAGCCCACTGCCTCTGGCTGGCCTGGGGGTGGCAGGGCTCAGAGTGCTCCCCACCACCCCCACGCCTGCCCCCAGAGAACCTGGTGCCAGGATCAGCCAGCTGCCAGGCTGCTATTCGAAATGTCTCCTGTTGGTGGCACTTTGGCGTGGTTCAGGTGTTCCGGCCTGAAAGGATATTGGTTTCTACGTGAAACGTGCTGTTTCCCTCTGTTAAGGTTCTGCTTTTCACTCGAGGAAATCTCAGTGCCTAGAGCTGGACTCGAGCATGTGACTCCCCAGGGAAAGCCCTCCCGTGACTCCTCACTGCCTTCAGAACACAGTCCAACTCGGGAGCGGCCCCAAAGGCTCTGGGGCCTGGCCCAGGCCACGCTTCCCCACGTGGGGACCCTCCACCCCCACCCTCTCTCCTCCAGACACACCGATTGGAATGCATCAAACTCTCTCTTTTGTCTAGAGCCTTAAGCTTGCTGCATCCTCTGTCCGGTACACTCTCCCTCTCTTATCGTGACTCACTAAATGTCACTTCTTCCAGGAAGCCCTCCCTGCCTAAATGAGCTGCTTTAATTCACTCTGAGGCTCGCCTCGTACTTCTCCTTTGTGGCATTCCTCATTGTAATGATCTGGAACCCCCTCTTTATCTGATTCCCCCACCCCAACATGGGCTTGGTGAGGGCCTCCCTGCCTGATTTCCATGCCTGCTGCCAGGCACAGTGCCCAGAACCAGGGGTAGTTCTGGAAATGTCTGCTGAATGACTCCATGGCTGGGACTCTGTGATCTCGACACGCAGCGAGTCCATCCAGGTTGGTGACCTGGGTCCAGCCAGGGCTGCCAGCGGTTCACCAGACCCGGTCACTCAGCCCCTGGGAAGCCTGGCCTACTGCCCGGCCCCATCCTCCCCCCTGCGGGCTCTGCCTGGAAGCAGGGAAGGGGTTAAGTGTTTCTGGCAGCCTCTTGCTCTGTCTGCTGCAGTTCCCCCTTCCGGGGCTGCAGCCCCGAGGTTGGCCAGGAATGTTTGCAATGCAGAGCTGGAAAGAGGGTGGGCCGGCGGGAGCGGGCCTGTGGAGGCTGGCTGGGCCTGGCTCCCCGGTTGAGCAATCGCCCTGGCCCAGCCGGTTCCTGTAACTCCTGCCCCTCCTGCCTTTTCCCGCCCTGCCTGCTTCCTCCACCCTCGCCTGCCAGGCAGTGGGGACAGCCTGTAGAGGGAGGCGGGGGACAGAGGCCCAGAGAGAATAGGGGTGGCAGGCAGGGTCTTCCAAGGAGAGACAGAGGAGTGCGATCTGCTGCTTAGCCACCTCCGCCCAGAGAAGGCCTGGCCTTGCCCAAGGTCACACAGCAAGGCACCACCAAACGGGGCCACACCCTGGATTCAACTTCTTTTCCCCTTGGCACCAGGCTGCAAATCAACACAGCCAGGAGGTCGTGTTGCCACTCAGGTGGGAAGCTCTGAGTCACAGGGCCCCTCTCCCAACTGAAGGCCACCCTGCTCCCCAGCTGTGGCCCGCCTCTTCATTCAAGCCCTGGGGTCACAGAGAGAATGGGGCTCTCATTGGGCTAGACGCCCTCCCTCCCCAGCCCCTCCGCATCCCCTGCCCAGCACTGCCCACTGCCTGGCCTGCCCCGGGCACACTGGTCGCCTCCATTCGTTGCCTCTAGGTGTGCAGAGTAAGCGGCTGGAGGCCAAGCCTGGCTGGTTCTCAACAGGCGAGTACCTTCACGGGCACGAATGTCCCGTCGAGCTCAGGCACTGACCGGGTTTCCTTCTCGCACACGGTTCGGGGAGCGGTGCCCTGCAGAACGAGCTGCATCTGCCGCTGACAGGATTTCCCAGTGGCCTCTGGGGGGGTGGGCTGCTCAGTGACTCAGACCCCGCTCAAAGCCCTGCTCCGCCACCCTCAAGCTGCACGGGTACGGCACCCCTTCCTGGGCCTCCGTTTCCCCATCTGGAAAGTGGGACTCAGAGAGGGTGGGTGGAGCAGGCAGCACCCATCTGGCTCTGCCGAGACTCTGGGTCCCTCACCTTTGTTTGGTTTGTTCGGGTCTTGTCAGGGTGTCGCCCCGTCTGGGCCTTGAGTTCTGCCTAAGCCCCAGGGGGACGGGCTGGGCAGCTCGGAGGTGCCCCTTGGGCCGCATCTGCTGGCGTCAGCCTTGGAGGTCCCAGGACCCCGCATCCCTGGAGGGTGGCATAGGTGACCCCTGTGAGCTAGACAGTCCTGTGACAATCTACATCCCCTTTACAGGTAAGGAGGCTTGTGGAGGAGTGGCTTGCCCTAGGAGAGGGGTTTTAGCCCGGAAAACCACACCAGTAACTGTGAGTTTTCCCTCCCACAGTCTGCTCTGCCATTGTTTGGGTCTTTACTGTGCGCCAGGCAGTGACTGACCTACTTTAATCCAACATGCCTAAGAGGGAAGTATCTATGTTTTTTTCAGGAAACAGAGAGGTTGATGCACTTGCCCAAGGTCACACAGCTTGTACAGAGCAGAGTCTGACTTTGAACTCAGGACACTTGCCATCAGAGCCTGTGACTTGGCCAGCGTCCTCTGCACCTGGTATGGGATTCAGACTCTGTATAGAGGAGCTGGGTCCCCTTGGGCTAGTGGCTTAAACTGCAGAGCCATGAAGTGAGGGGAAAAATCTCCAGTACCCACTGGGGGTGGGCGTGGGGGAGGCACGGTGCTAAGTTATCACTGGCACCACCAGGTAAGAGGCGCTCAGAGGGGCCCAGCCTCTCCCTCCAGGACACACAGCAGGCTGAGCCAAGCCCCACACTCAGGGTGATGGCTTTCTGTCCCCTGGCTTCCTGTCTGTGGCTGGGAAGGACCCCCACAGCTGGTTTGGCTCCATTGGACAGATGGACAGATGATGGCTGCCCCCTCCCAGGGCCTGCGGGCTGCTCGACTTCGCCACCTCCTCCCGAGCAGGTTTCCTTTAAGAAACCAGAAGATTGATTTCCTGGCCGGCTCTGCGCCGAGGAGCCCGTCCAAATGGTTTGCATGTCTGCATTTTTTACTGCTCCGTTTAATATGTATGCAAATGCCGGCCGGCTGCTCCCCGCCTCGCCAGCCGCACGCACAGTCACACGCGGCGCCCCATTAAAGCGGCGGTCCGGGCGCGAGCCTCATTCGAGGCGACGGGCTCGGCGGCCTGATAGATGGGGTGCGGGGACGGAGACAAATGACGGGCTTTTGTAATTTCTTCCTCTCTTTTTGGGGGGGAGGGAAGGGGGCTCAAGACTGAAAACAGCAGAGGAGATTTAAATATATGCAAAATTGTTGTGGGTTGGCGGGGGGGGGGGCGGGGGGGGCGCTGTAGAAACCTGAGCCAGGAGGAGAGGACTCGTCTATGTTTTTCTCCGTGGGAGTCAGGCTGAGGCTGGAGGGGGAGCTGGAGCCCCACAGTCACCTTCTGGGGGGGACGGCGGCTCTGCTCTCCTGATAAGCAGGCGCGGTCCTGTGGGAAGCTCGGCTGCGGAGGCGGCAGAAAGAAGGAAACCGCGGCTGGGTTTCAGCCGGGTTTGCTGGGGAGGCCGCCGTCTGCCCGGCGACCCATCCCACCCCCACTTTCTTCTCTTGGGCTTCCAGGGCTTATAACTTCCTAGGTATGTTGTCATTCACCTCTCCCTGAGCCTGAGGAGATGCATCACCCCAGCGTCTGGGGGAAACCGAGGCTCCCAGGAGAAAAGTCCCCTAGGGAGGGTTGCAGGGGGTGGGCTGGGGTAGTTGAGACTCCCAGAGCCCTAATCCTGGCCCTCGCAGCCCTCAGCCCTCTCTTGCTGGGTGGAATTTGCTCCCAGCTATAGAGGGCGGTGTGGGGGCGGACCCCCATCCTCCCCACCCCCGGGGTCCTGACCTGCCCCCACCTGTGGTGACCCAAGCCCGCATCAGGCCGAGTCTGAGGACCAAGTCCCAAATTCTCAAAATATTGTGTAAGCCTAAAATTTGAGGTGTGAGTTCGAAAGGAATTTTGCCAATCTTTCAGGATTTAGGCAACATGGCAGCTGGGGGACACGTGAAAAGGGAACATTCCACACAGGAGGCTCCTGCCCAGAGGCAGGGCCGAGTGGATGCAGCCAGCTCGGGCTGGAGTCCCGGGGTCCGTGTGTCCGTGTGCTGGTGTGTGTCGGTGAGGGGAGGGTGGGGTGGCGTGTGTTTGTGTACACGTGCGCAGCAAGCACATGCACGTGTCACTGTGACAGCACCTGAGACCCCTCGTCCCAGGCTGTGGGTTTCCATGCCCCTAAGAGTTAGGCTTCCCTGCTCCAGGACTGCCCGTGGCCTCCCTGTCGCCCAAGCCAAGATCCACCCTCTTTCCAGCGAAAGCCTGGGTTGTTTTGTTTACCCATCAGGCAGCTGTAAGGCGGGGAGGAGAGGAGGATCCCCAAAGGCTGAGGCACCCCGAAAACTCCGCATAGGTGAGGATGGATTGCTGGGGGAATTCGGGCAGCCTGCTGCCTGATGGGTAAGCTTCGGGTTTATGGGCAAGAACCACGGGGCACACACAGCGTTCTCACGAAGCTCTCTGTGCGTGCATGCGTGCGTGTGTGCGTGCATGCATGGCAGTGAAGATCCAGATTTTCCTATGGTGGGTCACTTACAATGCTGTCCCTCTGGATGGGGAAATGGCTCCCATCGTCCCCATCTTGGGGGCAAAAGGGAGGTCCTTTATGTCTGACTTGGGCTACCCTGGGGTCAAACTTGGGCCTAAGGGGCTGCTGTCTCAGAAACGGCCCTCCTGACCCTTGGAGGGGCCAGTGGGCGGCATCTGCCGGTGGGTCACAGGCCCACGGAGACCAGCCCCACACCAGGGAGATGCGGGTGCAGAGTGCGTGTGCGTGTGCATCAGAGCGTGTGTGAGTGAAGGTGTGGGTGTGAGACTGAGGGTGGGTACCCATGAGGACGCGTGGGCCTGTGTGACTGCTGGCGGCACGTGTGAGTGAGTGGGGTGGGTGTGCCTGAGCGGGGCAGGCCGGTGGACGGCGACCTGAAGAATGACGCCCCATGCTGGGGCGGAACCTCTGGGATCCTGTGGCCCCTCCCTCCCTGCTGAGAGGATGGCAGCAGGGACCACCCCCCACTCCTTGCATCGATGTCCTTGGCCTTGACCCCACCTTTCTCTCATCTCTCTGCATGCAGAGCCCGTGGCTCCACGAAGCCCGCTGCTCTACCTGGGAAATACACCCCCCCCCGGGAGTGGGGATGGCTCCTGAAATGGACACTTCCCAGACCCCAAGTCCCACAGAGGCCTGGAAGGTCCCATGTGACCCACTGGCCATCAGGCCCCCTCCAAACTTGCTCCCACCCTTTCTCCCTCTCCCACACCTACACTTGTTTCTCACAAGTTCACCAGCCCTAGAGTCCCAGACGCCTTTTGTTCTGGGGTTTCCCCACAGACGTCCTCACTGCCTGCCCTCCCCTCCAGGAGCCCTCCCCTCCAGGAGCCCTCCCTGCCCACCCACCTCCGCCCTGTCCCCGCCCACCTCCGCCCTTGCCCTGCTCCTTCTCGGAGCCCATCCAGCTCCTTGTATGCCTCGTCCGTCTGTCCATGCCCATGAATCCTGAGAATCCAGGAAATGGGGCGCGCAGTAAGGTTCTGGTGTCCGAGAGCATCTGGGGCCCCCACCCTCCGGCCAGCGCCTTCTCCCAGGACTGAGTCCTCACTGCAGGCAGGGCTCATTCACCCTGGCTCAACCAGGTAGTGACCCCAAGTCCTGAGTCCCCCCCACAGCTCACCTGTGTCTCAGGACAGTCCCACCCTTCTTCCAGACCTCCCCTGAGGGCCAACTTCCCTGGGCTGGTCCCAGCCACGGTGATGGCACCCACAGTGCTCCCAGCGAGCCTCCCCGGTAGCCTATCTGCACCCCCACCTCAAGCAAGTTCTTTCATTGAGAACCATTTGGAGTGGACATCAGCACTGTCCCTCTCTGAAAGGCCCCCCTGGAGCATCGTGAAAAGTGAAAATCCAGCTCGGCCACCCATCAGCTGGAAGCCCAGAGGACCAAAGGGGAGGAGCCTAGGAATGGGGTGGAGCCTTGGGTCCCCTGGCAGAAGGAATGGCTGAGTTTGAGAATTTGCTCTTCAACGCAAACCCCCCCCCCACCCCGCCCCTGCCTGCCACAGGACCTGCTCCTCCCTGGGGCCGCCCCTGAACAGGCCGCTGTAGTCCCTCAGCAAGCACCTGTTGAGATAGAGGAGGGAGAGGATGGAGGTATGGGTGCCTGTGTGGATCGGCAAGGCATCTCGGGGCCTCCTGCCCCGGGGTTCCCCTGGGGTCTGCACCCTCCCTCCCAGCTGGTTGCGAGGGGCCCCAGCCGGTGTGTGGACCGGCTGAGTCAGGCCCTAACCCTGGGCCAGGGACCACCGTGGCTCGCGCTGATTTTGCGGATGGGGGTGGAAATGCCCCTCCCTACGCGACCCGCCATTACTCATGGTTGGCATTTACCCTCAAGCAAGGGGTGACCCGCCAAGCAGCCCCGAGCCCCGAGTGTGTTCCAATGAGGGGTGGCCGGAGGCTGGGCTGCAGGGAGGCACAGCGGGGAGGCGAGCAGCCGCTTGGACTGCAGGGACCCGTTTTTCTGAGCTGAACAATTAGGGTACAGGATGGAGCTGCGCGCACCGTCAGACGTGTTCACCGAATGAGTGGAAACGCCTTAGAAAGGCACGAATGTTACAGTGTGCTTAGTTATGGAGGTAACGGGTCGTTTTTGTGGAAAAGAATCTGAGTTCCCAAAATCAGGGGGATTCTGGAAATTAATGATCCGGCGTAACTAATATTTGGGGGCAGTTGGGCCCACGCTCAGCTGGGTGCCTGCACTGGAATGGGGGGCAGAACAGGCACCGTTCTGGCCTCCCAGAGCTCACGTGGGGAGGCTGCCAGCCCTCCGCGATTTCACAATTCTCGAGAAGTGCTCGGGCGCATGCGCAGAGCCGTGGGGCCTTCTCTGCAGAGGTCCTGTCTGCGGAGAGACAGAGCCCTTCAGGAATTCACTGTTGAAGGGATGGGGGTGGAGGAGGGTGGGGGTGCTCATTCCAGGCAGGAGAAAGAGCACAGGCCAAGGGCCTGTGGCACAGAGGCGTGCTAGGCATTTGAGGGACAGGAGGCGGCCCAGTGACTCGAATGTGATGAGTGAAGGGAGAAAGAGCTTGGAGGCGCTGGCAGGGGCCAGGCCAGGTAGCGCCCACTCGTCCAGAGAAGGGGTGAACTTTCTCCTGCCGCCCACGGGGAGCCATGGTCTGCTTGACGCAGATGTAACCCGGCCATATGTCAGGATGTCGATGATAATGAAACGATGATGATGCTGGTAATTATAAGAAGTGTTTTAGTGAGTGTTTACTATGTGCCAGGCACCATTTCAGCCATTTTACATGTGAGAAAAGTGAGGGTTGGAGGGAGAGTGACTCATTCAAGGTCACACAGCTGGGGAACGGCAGAGATGGCATCAGGCTGTGTCTGTCTGCCTCCGAAGTCCCTGCTCTTCTCTCGCACACGAAGCTGCCCTTGTCCGGACGTGGAAGGCCAAGGGACAGGCAGATGACCCCTGTCCTGCCTTGCTGTGGCGCTGCCTCCTCTCTGCTCTGGCGTCCCAGGCCTGGGTGGGGACTCTAGGTCACGGGGTCAGCCAGGACTGGAAAGACCCAGCTCAGTTCCTGCCAGGCCCAGCAGGGGAAGTAGAGGTCACAGCATCCGAGGCTGAAGTTCTGGAGAAGTGGGGGCCCCGCCTGGTTACTGGGACACAGGTCGCAGCGTAGCTCTCAGAGCACAGTCCGCTCCCGTGCTCGGGAGGCGAGGACTGAGATGCAGCCACAGTGTCCGCAGCCGTGGGGCGGCCCCTGGTCCCCTGCTTCCTTCTGCAGAAGCAGGTCCAGGAAACTGCACCACTAGGGACTCGCCAGCGGCTTTTAAAAATCCTTTTTCCCTCGAGGATCATCAG
This sequence comes from Glossophaga mutica, assembly GCA_039655065.1. Classification (NCBI taxonomy): domain Eukaryota; kingdom Metazoa; phylum Chordata; class Mammalia; order Chiroptera; family Phyllostomidae; genus Glossophaga; species Glossophaga mutica. The sequence goes on from CM077305.1 coordinate 214,172,976, forward strand.
GGAAATGCCAATCGAGACGACCTGTTAGGATGGCTACTACCAAAAAGCAGCAAATAGCAAGTGTTGGCAAGAACGTGGAGCAAGCAGAAGCGTATGCCCTGATGGTGGGAAGGTAAAAAAAACAGTGCAGATGCTGCGGAAAACAGCGAGGCAGTTCCTCACGATTTAAAAACAGAATTACCAGATGATCCAGCAATTCCCCTTCTGGGTACAAGCCCAAAAGAATTGGAAGCAGGGTCTCGGATACATGCATGTCCACCCTGGCGGCATTATTCACAACAGTCGAAGGAGGAAAGGACCTGAGTGTCCATCAACACTAAATGGGTAAATGAAGTGTGGTCTCTCCACGGAGTGAAGTAGTGTCCAGCCTTAAAGAGGAGGTGACCCTGGCCCACTCGTTGGTGTGGGCGTACCTTGAGGGCACTCTGCTAAGTGAAACGAGCCAGTCACAAAAGCACAGCTACAAACAGGTGTGCTCGTGTGAGGTCCCTAGAACGGGCAAATGCACGGGGACGGTGGAACGCTGTTTGCCACGGCCTCGGTGGGGGTGGGGGATGGGTTTGACAGGTTCAGAGCCCTGCAGAGGGATGGTGGGGACGGTGGCCCCTGTGACATACTTATTGCTGTAGAATGGCCTGCTTAAACACGGTTATGATGATAAATTTAAATTTTTTTCTAAGTTTTCTCAAGTGGTTAACAGTGGGCTTTCTTTTCAATTGCATTTGTAAGAAATAAGTAAAAATACCAGATGGCAGTTGTCACCAGAGCAGACAGGAGTCACAGGTACTAGTAAGTGACCTCTACTACTGGGTAAGTGACCTCTACTTTCTGAGCCTCAGTTTCCCCATGGGGCAGTGGGGATGGTCACGGTGTCTCCCTGCTTCGGCCGCTGGGAGGATTCCACAATGCCCCTGAGGCTGTCTGGCCAGCAGCCAGTGGGAGCGCTCAGCACCCTGCAACCCCTAGTGCTGACAGGTGTTTCTTGGGCCTTCGGGCTTTGGGAATATGAGCAGCACAGGCCCTCGTGCGAGGAGAAGAGACCCCTTGCCCCATTGTACACGTGGGGAAATTGAGGCCTGGAGGAGTCAGGGGACTTATCCAAGGTCTCTAGGCCTCCCTTGAGCCAGAATGTATCAGTTAGCAAGGCTAGGCTGTGCTGCAGTAACAAATGAGCCCAACAGTGAAGTGTTTCAACACAGCAAAAGTTTGTTTTGCATCCAGCAAAGTCTGTGGGAGCCCAGCCCAGGTAATTCTGCAGGGTAGCTGTGCTCCATGTGAACACTCCAGGATCCGGGCTGCCTCTGTCTTGTGGCGCGTCCGTCTCCAGGACCCGGAGGCAGAGAAAAGAGTCACTGGTCGTCACTGGTCACAGGGTGGCCGGTCCTGGGAAGAAGGGCGAGAACTGGCTGTGGGTAAGCTCTGGAAATTGCTACTCACCGTCCTCCTGGAGCGAAGGCCAGTGACGGCTGCTTCCAGGGAACACACGGTCACAGTGAACGGAGCCAAAGAGAAAAGGGTATAAAGCTGAAATTAGTCCCCATCCCGCCCAACCCCCAGCTCCCTTTCTGGGCAACCAGTCACCAGAGCTGGGTTTACAGCAAGGTGGTGCAAGTGGAGGTGACCCTCTTAAAATGCAAATGAGCATTTCTTGTTCTTCTTTTCCTCCTTGAAGGAGCCAGCAGGTTATTTGTCACAGCCCCTTGCTCTGCCTGGGGGCAGCCCCTTCCTGTTCCTGTAATCAGTCCCCCCATCGGTGTCTGGGCGGTTTCCAAAGTTCTGCTGTTATAAACAGCGATGCTCTGAATCCTGGAGCCTTCTCCCGTCACCCATGGGAGTGTTTCTGCGGGGTAAGTGCCTAAAAACGGAATCGCTTGGTCAAAGGGTGGGCGCATCAGACAGTCTGACAGCCCTCTGGCAGCGGGGGCTGCCTCCAGGGCCACAAGGAGCTTTAATGAATAATCGCTGCCCTGGCCGGGTAGCTCAGCCGGTTAGAGCATCATCCTGACACAACCAGGCTGTGGGTTCGCTCCCCGGTCAGGGCCCAGTCAATGACTCAACTAATGAATGAATAAATAAGTGGAACAACAAATCGATATTTCTCTGTCCTTCTCTGCCCCTTCCTCTTTCTCTCTAAAATCAATAAATTAAAAAAACAATTTTTTTTAAAGAACAGTTGCTCATGGAGCCCACTGAATTCCAGGAACCAGGTGAGTTCTCGGTCGAAGTTTCCAAATGGGACGCTGAGGAGGGGGAGTGGGAAGAGGGGAGGTCCCTTCCATGTCGGCTCTGCGGTCCCAGCTCCAAGGCTGCTGCTCTGCCCCGCCCGCCTGTGGCACCGACAGCAACGCTGACGACCTGGGAGCTGGAGTCGCCTGCCCACCGCTGCCCAGCCAGCACCTTTGGAGCTGCAGTCCCAAGCTGGGCTGAGTCCTGGCTCCGGGCCAGACACCTCAGGGGTCCCTCCTTCACTCTCAAAGGCACTCATGTGCCCCCACGAGCTTCCCCTTGCGCGTTTCTGGAACTCATCCTGGCCTCCTCAGTACACACACTCTCACTCCCCGGGTCCAGGGCTTTGGCTTGTCTGGTGGCAGCACAGCCAACCGGTTCCTGCGTCCCCTGTTTCCATAGCTGCTGCACCTCCTTGAGAGAGCATCTCGGCGTTTGCAAAGTTCAGTCTTGTTGATTTTTAACTTTTCTTTCTGTTTCTTGGGGGAGAACACTCTTATTGTAAAATAAATCAGTAAATTCAAACAATGAAAACTGCAAGCCAGAAAGGGAAACATCACCAACACTTTCCACCGAGAGGACTGTGGTTAACCACCCCCCCTGCTAATGATAATGAACACCTTGACCTTTCTCACCTGGGGCGGAGGGTGGGGGTGTGTGAACCACCACACACAGGGTGGCCCAGCCTCGCCCCATTCCCGCACCCAGGTGGAAGCTGGGCCTCCAGCTCCAGGCAGCAACCCTGCAGGGCCAGCGGATCCTGCAGGACGTGGTACCAACTAATCAGGTGCTAGTGCATCCTCCCCCGCCCCACCCCGCTTCCACAGAGGTGCATCCATTCCACAGCCTTCACCTGCCGCAGCCCAAGAGGCCAGGACACAGCCTGAGGCAGATTAGTTCTCTCCGCTCCACTGTGTTCTTCTGTCTCCCACGCCCACACACCGGCCAGCGCAACATTTTTTTTCTAAGCGCAGACCAAGCCCCAGCTTGGACCTGGGTGGTCCTTGCGTCCTGTGTCTGGGGCGGGGGGCGGGGGGGCACCCCCAGGCTCTTTTTTTCCTCGACCTCCCCGCTGGGAGGACCTCCAACTCTAGGGAGGAGGGGCCGCAGCAGCTCAGGACCGACCTGGCCCTACTTCTCCCAGAGGAGGCATGGCTGGGGACAGCACGGTGGTGGCGGTCCCAGAACCCAGTCCGACCCAGACGCAAGGGAGAGAGGCAGCTGTAAGGAAGGGGAGTGTGGGGACCTAGCAGTGCTGCTGTGTGGCGTTTTGTAGGCACAAGGGCTCTGATACTTTGGGGGCACCCTCCTTCTGGGAGTGGCAAACACGGCTGTCATCCCCACCGGGGCGGCAGAGGCCGCTGGCTTCAGGGTGGGTACGTGGCGGGCCCACAGCAGGGGCAGCTCTGCCCAGGGCCATGGCTGCCTCAGACCTGTCCCTGAGCATCTGTGACTCCTCCCCGGTGCCGAAAGAAATCCTTGGGGAAGGCTTGACATTGACCGTGAGCAGGGCAAGGGCAAGGGCCAGTGGCACCACAGGGCGGCTGCTCTTTCTTCAGGGGAGGGCGCTCAGTGTCAGGGCGTGGGTTTGGAGGCAGACAGACCCCAGAGGGTCCTGGTCGAGCCTCGTACTAGCCGTGTGACCTTGGGCAAATGAGCCCGGCTTCCTCATCCACGCCGTGGGCACAGCAGCCCCCGTGCGGTTGGCCCGTTCCAGTGACCGACTGCAATGCCCCTGTAAAGCATCATGGGCCGGAGACTCCTCGGAGAGGGGAGAGGACTTGCCTCGCAGTTTTATTTTTGCCCTTTACCCTGGGGGTGGCAACTGGAGAGCCAAGGTACGTACGTGGGGGGACTCCGGGAGGCCGCCATTCTCTGTCCTGGACGGCTCCTGAGTTTTTCACAACAGTGGGTTTCAAACTGGTCGTTCGCTCCCATCGTTGCTTCTCAACCTTGTGCCTCATTCCTTCTCAAAATAACTCTTCCCCAAGTGATCAGTACTGAAGGAAGTAGGGGTGAGGGCTGAGAGCCCAGCCACCGCCCTCTGTCCCACCCCCAATGTCCCCTAGGGTTTATGAAAGGCTTGAATCACTGTTTTAGGCCAGCAAGGGTGGCACTGAGCACAGGGAGGAGAGGGGACAGACAGATACCCAGAAGGACTTTCCCCAGCACGGGTCTCACTGTGCTTGCATGGAGAGACAGAAAGATGTCTCCAGATCAGATCTGGGTGTGTCGGAAGGGTCGATACGGTCATCAAGCGGGTGGCACCTGACTGAGTTGCTGTGGGAAGCCCGGGGAGCTGGGTGAGGGCACCCCTCGGCATCGCCAAAGCCAGACCCAGCCAGAGCAGCCACTGTCCAGCCACCTGACCTGGGGCGAGTCCCTTCGTCTGTCAAACGGGGCAGTAGTCACTGGACCCTGGGCGAGCGGTGTGGGGAGGGCGAAGGTGCTGTGAGGCCCCAGCTGTGTTCCCTCCGCTCTCCTAGGAGCTCCTGGGAGCGGCCCGCAGCACGGCCGGTTGCTCAGAGTAAATAGTAACAAGGCCCCGGACTCCCTCCGCCAGGGCTGAAAGAAACCTCCCAACCCTGGCCCCAGAAGGGGAAGGGGCTGGGCTCAAACCCAGGGCCTGACACCCAGGCCTCTACGCCCGGTCTTCAGGGAAGGCCAGTTGAGGGGAGGCCACTCTTCACCTGCAGCGTCGCAGGGGGAGGAAGGGTACAGGTCCCTGAAGTTAGCTCCTGACTTCCAGGCTGGTCTCCGAGGCAGGGGGGCTCGCATTCAGCGCCTCCCTGGCTTCTCTGTGCTGACCCCTGCCAGCCCGCTCTGCGAGAGGAGCTTCCGGCCTCCTCTCCTGCAGCCGCTCGGTCTGGGTGACCTGGAGGCTCCGTGGGGGCTGGGGGGAGGGGGTGGTAGGGCACTGGCGACATGGAGCAGGGAACAAATGCCATTTAGACACAGACACGTGGCGGTTCCCAGGCGGAGAATCCCACTGCTTGGTCCAGGGGAGGGCCCGTTTGCAGATGAGGAAACTGAGGCAGGCCCCGTGCTCGAGGCCACAGATCGATAGCGGGGCGGCCTCTCCACCCGGCTCGTTATGGCTGGGGCTGCATTCTTGCTGACTTTAGGAACTCACATCATGCCCTTATGGCTCGGACCTGTTCCTCCTCTGTGACTGTGAGCTCCAGTTTGGCCGAAGAGAAGAGGAAGTTAGCCCCTGGCCCCATCCTACGGAGAGGGAAACTGAGGCTCAGCAAGCTGAGGGGCCTGTCGAGGTCCCTCCCGAGACCGCAGTCGCGTCCTCACCCGGCTCCCCCCTTCCCCCGACTCCAGTGCCCCCAGTCCTCTGGAGGAAGATTTCCGCGGTCCCGGTTGGGGGTGCCAGACTGCCAGGGACGAGTGTTTTTTTTTCATCCCGGCCCCGCTGACTTGGATGATTCTTCTTACTTAAGGCGGGGAGGAAATTCGAGAGCGTGGCAGCCGGTCACCTCCGGGCGGCGGCGTCGGTGCCCGGCTCCAACCTGGGGGTGGGGGGGGAAGACAGGGGGAGCATAGTAGGAAAGTAGGGGGGAGGGGGGGAGGGGGTTAGTGGGATAGAAATCCGAGGGGAGTGAAGAGGGAGTGGGAGGGAAGAAAGGGGCAGGAAGGAGAGGATTAGGGAGGGGGAGGGGGAGGAGGAGGAGGGGAGGGAGGGAGGGAGAGACGGGAAGAGGGGGAAGAGGACGGAGGGGGGGAGCACAAAAAGGAGCCCCCCCCGCAGCTCCCTAAGCAGGTAGGAGAGATGGAGATACACACATGAATAATTTACTATGAAAATGCAAAAAGAATTTAGAAACCCTCAATTTATAAATATTTATTTTCACAAATCTCGCCCCCTTGCTGGCCCTTGCCTTTCCCCTTTGGGGGGGCGGCCCCCGTCTCCGTGCCGCGGTCTCCCCCATCCCCTCCAGCCTCGCCCTCTGCGTCTCGCGCGCCCAGGCCGGGGTGGGGGCGGGGCGTGTTTTCGAGCCCGCGTCTCTCTCCGCCTCCCCTCTCTGCGGTCCGCGTCGCTTCCCGCCTGCAGGCGTCTCTCCCCCTCGCTGTCTCCCCATATGTGGGCGTCTCTAACCTCCCCCTCCCCCTCTCTTTTATCCGGGGACCCCGGTTCCCGCCCGCCGATCCCGGAGCTGGAGGTCGCGCGGCCCGGTGGGGCCGACACAGGGAGGGGGGACCCCTTTGAAGGCCGGAAGGGGAGAGGTCGTTTCCCCGGCAACCGGCAGGCGAGCACAGGAGCCGCGGGGGCTGCGGACTCCAGCGGGCGGGGTCCGCAGCCGCAGCCCCGCCCCGGCCCCACCCCCTACCTTGCCTTAGTGTGGGGCACCCCTAGTTGGGATTTTGGGGGCTCTTGGGCCGGCAGTGGGGGCCGGAGGTGGGGCCCTGGCAGGTCATCTGTCAATCAGCTAGTCAATCGGTGGGGAATCCGTCACAGGCCCACAGAGCTGGAGAGGGGTAGGAGTTTCGGGTGTGGAAAGAGACTGAACCGAGTTCTAATCCCTATTGGGCGTCTTCCTGGCCAGTCCCTGCACACCTCCGCAGCTTGGGGTCTCCCATCTGTGCCATGGGGCTGCAGCAGCTCCTGCCTGCAAGGCTGACCCTCCACGCTGTCCCCGTCACCCTGGTCTGTCCGTGTAACTCACAGCCGGAAAGGGGTCCCTGAGAGAAGAGCCTGGTGGGCGCAGGAGGGACAGGACAGGGGCTGGGAGGACCTTGTGAGGCAGGACCTGAGCTCACAGAGGTTATATCCCACCCTTGGCAGCACCTGGCTCCGTGCTGGACCCAGAACAGGTCCTGGGCTCTGGTCTCTCCTCTCCTCCAGGTCTGGGGAAACTGAGTCTCAGGGGCGAGAAGGTTGACGTGGTTGCCTAGACCTGGGAGTTGGATGCCAGCCCCTCCCCTGAAGCTATTTATGAGCCTGACACATGAGCTCAAGAGAGCTTGGGACCGGGAAGCATGCCGTTGATAATGGAGGACTCCAGGCAGCTTCCGCAGGGTCACCAGCTGGAAGGGCCCCACGGCAAACATTCCTGATCCTGCAAAGTAAAACCAAGCGTGTCCTCTGGTAGGCGGAGCCCCGTTTGTCGTTTGTTTGCTTGTTTGTTGTTTGCACGCAACCCTTCGGACAGGCACCAGCTCCTCCTGGACGCCTTGAAGCTGGCTGGTGTCTGAACTGGAAGATGGTGAGGGGGGCTAGTGGAGCATTTCACCCCAGGATGGACTGGGGAGTCACTCTGCCCGTGGTTATTTATAACTCTGACGGCCCCTTTGTGCCTAGGCGGCAGGCCTGTTGCCAGGTGGTCTCCGGTTGAAGCTCCTGGCTCTAATCTGCTGTGGCGATCTCCCACATGGGGCGCTGGGCTTGCTCCAGGCAGGGACAGGCCTGGCCTGCAGAGCTCTCCCAAGGTGGGGGACAGCTGCAGGGCCACCCCTGCCCTGTCCTCAGCCCCCCCACCAGGCGAATGCATCACGCACACACCTCTCTGTGCAGCAAACCCACGCTGTGCTTCTCACACCCAGCGCTCTCCCAGGGGACTGGCGCTGTGGGCGAGGCCTGGGAGCCCCTAGTCTGAGGCCTGGCCTGCTCACCCAGGCCACTTCTCCTCGTGGGAAGGAGTTCTGCAGAACCCCATGGTTCTTGGCTCTACGCCCCAAAGGTTCTAGGCTCCATGCATCACACCCTCAGAGCCTCAGGATCCCCCAACTCTGTTTAGAACCTGGACCCCAGAAACTGATGAGAAGCAAGGGCGTAGATGTGGTGGGGAGGGGTGGCCAGGCCTTGAGGAAGGGGCGTTGGTCCAGATGCCCAGTGGGGCCCAGCTCTCCACGCGGCAGCTCGTCCCTGATGGAAGACGTATTCTTACTCCGTTTCCACAGTCGGGGAAGGTGAGGCTGGGAGAGCTAATCCGCCCAAGATCCCCCAGCTAGTCAGAGGGGTGCCTGGGACTGGAGCCAAAGTCCCTGGGGCCCTAGACTCTCCCACGCATCTATACCTGCAGGCTGCGGGTGCCCAGTTCACAGTCCCCGGCTGACGGCACCTATGGGAGAGAACAGGGGGAAGGGAGGGGCAGGGAGGAGCCTCAGTGGGGCCGTGCTGTTCGCAGGGAGCTGGTCTCACAGTGAAGCAGAGATCAGGCTGCCGAGTTACCTGCATCTCAGGTGGCTCTTGGGGACAGAGAGGGCATGAGAGAGATTAGAGGCGTCAGAGAGGACCAGTCCCCGAGACTCAGGGACCTCTGTGTCAGACAAGGCTCTGGATGGGAAGCTGAGGCTTGGGACCCAGTTCCAGAACTAGCTGTGTGACCTTGGGCAAGGATCTAGACCTCTCTGGGCCTCAGTAAAAATAAGGAGGCTCGGTCCCCTGATCTCTAAGGATTCTTCCAGGTGGAACAGACGAGGGTTGCCTGGGTGTTCCCAGCCTCTCTCGAACACCAGCGATTTCACAAAGGCTGTGCTTGGGTGTGGGAGCAGTGAGCTCCGGCGCATGGGCGTCTGGTCTTGGGGGAGCCAGAGAGCACAGGTCACACTCTGGTGATGGGTCACGTGCCAGTGGAGGCATTGAGCAGCTTATCACGGTCAGCATCTATTCAGCACCCACTCTAGGCTTCACCCCGTTGTCTTGTTTGGTCTGCACAGCAGCCTCCTGCAGGAGTTACCATGATTACTCCCAGTCTCCAGACGAGGAAACTGAGACCAAAGAGGCGAGCGTGAGCCCGGGGGGATCCCAGCCTTGGGACGCTGCAGGTGCTTGACGGTTGTAAGACAAGGCTTCAAAGTGAGTCTAGAAGGATCTCTCAAGTGGGAAAGGAGGCAGAAGGACACTCCAGGCAGAGGGCAGAGAGGGCGCATCCTGAGCAAAGACGTGACCGAGGGGTCTGGCGTGGTGGGCAGTGGGAATGGGGTGGAGACCCCCCTCAGCACCCAGAGGGGTCGACAGGCCACGGTTCCGGTTGTCCACTGCCGTGTGACAAACCACGCAAACGCAGCGACTTCGAACAATAGTTTATTCACCTCTCTTGGGACGCCGGGGTTGGCTGGGCTCAGCGGGGCGGTTCTTGCTTGGGATCCCCCTGCGGCCGCAGCCAGGTAGCAGCTGCGCGGATGGGGCTGCCTGGAGCTTCCACGGAGCGGCGCCCAGGCTGGCCTCATCCTGGTTCTCCGTGCGCCCTGCACTGGGTTCCTTAGGTCGCAGGTCAAGACTCGGAGGGGCAGAGGCTGCCGCTGCCACGCCAGTCAAGGACCACCCCTGGAAGTGTCCCAGGGTCACTCCTGCCCTCCTCTGCTGGCCCGAGCAGTCACGCGGCCCACCCGGAGGGAAGGGAGCGGGGACTGGAGCCCACCTCTCAGTGGTGGGAGAGCCAGCGGGTGTGCAGCCACGTGAATCTGCCCCTGGTGCCGGTACCGATTTCATGGGGAAAAAAATGGAGTTCGTGGTTAATTAAGTAAATGGTGGGAAAGGCTGGGTCAAGCCAGTGGGGTCTTTCCCGCGGGACTTGTCAGAGCCTTTACGTGCTGACGGAGACGGCTGGTCTCCAGCATGGGGGAAACGGAGAATTAGTTCCTAGCTGATTTTTGGGAACCAATTTTGGTTTGACTGCTGAGGGGGTTCCATCTTGGGAGGGGCTGCTCAGCCTGAGAGACGAGGAGATCGAGGCTCCTTCCATAGACCCCTTCCCCTCCCCAGTCTGCTCCCCCTCTCATTCCTGGTCCAGGGCCAGCTGCCACCACTGCTCCAGGAGCCCACCATGGCCCACTACCTGATGTCCGTGGGCAGAGGCAGGCAGGGGAGGGCTGACGCCTGGGTAGCAGGAGTCGTGCAGCCCCCCCACCCCCACCCCCCGTCTCCAACTCCCCCTCCCTGGCCTGGACCAGCAAACTGGCCCTTGGGACGGAGTCTCAGCCTCTCAGACAGATCCTGCCACTCTGCAGATGTGTGCCCTGGGGCATATGACATCAGCCTCAGGTTCCCCCTCTGTAACCACTCCAAGGATGCCCCTCCCACAGCTCCAGCATCATGGGGGCTGGCACCCTCTGCCCCGTCAGGGGTTCCAGCCAGAGCCCCACGCATGGGGCCCAGGGGTGGGGGGCTGGAGCCATAGGGGCAGGGTCCAGGTTTTCCCAGCAGCCAGGTTGGAGGACCAAACGGGGGGTGAGGGACATCCAGGGCACCCTGGGAGTGGCAGGTCCCTGGGCTGGTCCTCCACACCGGCCCCTCCACGCTGCCCACTGACATCCTCACCGAGTCAGTGAGTCCCCGACTTCACCCTCCCCGCTGCAAACCCCTGGGCCAGATGCTCAGGGCCACCCTGCTTCCCCTCCTTCTCCCGCCTCCCGCAGCCTGCAGCCACTCTCCCCCCACAAGGAACCACACATCTGCCCCGTCTTCCCACAGCCCTCCCGCCCCCACTCCTTCATCTGCCGCCTGGGCCATGTATCAGCCTCCTCCAGGGCCCCAGCCTCCAGGATGGTCCCTGGTCTGACAAAGGGTCACCCCATTTAATGGCACCCCAGTAGCTCCCGTCGCCCCAGTGCAGGCTGCGCCTTCCCTTGGCTTCGAAGGCTCCAGGGACCTGGCTCCTGCCCACCCTGGCGGCTCTCCCCCGCCACCCCGACCCCGCCCCAGCCGGACCGGTTACTCTCCAGGCCTCGGGGCCGTCTCACCGGCTGCCCGGAGGCCTGCAGAGTTCTCACGTGTCACTGGGTCAGCTGTGCATTCTTCAGGGTCCAGCTGCAGCCTTTCCCTCCTCCAAGACCCTGCAGGCCATGGTCCGTCCTCTTGTCTCTTGCCACCACGGGACTCTCCTGGAGGACGTATGTGTCTTGATTAGAGAATCCTCCAGCCGCCCATCTGGTCTGGGGGTGTGGTGGCCAGAGCTGGCGAAAGGATGGCTCGGTCCTGCCCCATCCCACTGCCCCGCCCACCCCAACACTGCACCCCTGTTCTTCCATGGGGCTCTCCGGCCTTTTTCACCCCTCATTCTCTCCGCAGCCTAGCTCTGTGCTAGGAGCACCCAGCTGGAAGCCACACAGACCTGGGTCCCCATCCCAGCCATGCCCCCTCACGGCGTGGAGCCTCCATTCCCCCATCTGCAGAGCGGGGAGAACCGCATCACGGCGTCCTGGGGCTGCTGCAGGATTAAGTGAAGTGTCAGTCACCTCCTTGGATGTCACAGAATGTTACTGCTGTTGCCTTGTTATGCGTTATGTAGCCGGGGGGCGGGGGGGGGGCTCTTGGAGTCGCCTCCTGGTGCATGTCTGGGCTTCCTGTCCCCGCAGCCTCTGCTCCAAGCTGCCCACAGCCAGAGACTCGTTTCTTCTCCACTCAGAACTCAGTGGCTCCCCGCCTTCCCCCAGGGCAGGAAAGCTCCGGCTAATTTGGGGAACTCGGTATTACCATCTTTCCGGACTTTCTGGTGAGGATGCCCTGACTTGTGGCCAAACAGAGACCTTCAGGAGGGAGCGGCTCCCTCCCCGAGGGCCCCCCTCTCTCCCTACTTCTGCCCCCCAGGGAGCTGGGTGACCCCGGGCAGGGCATCACTCCCCTCTCAGCTGCAAAGTGGCGACAGTAGCCGCCTCTATGGTGCTCGTCCTCTCTCAGGGGCTGTGGGGGGCAGGGGACGCAGCGCCGAGAGAGGGCTGTGCGGAACGCTGGTGTCGTGGCCGGTTCCGTCCAGCCCACCAGCCTCCATTCGGGCTCCGGGGCAGGGCGGGAACCCATACCGAACCGTGTCTCTCTGAATTCCTGTCTTTCCAGGCTGAATAGTATCCTGATTGTGTTGTAGGAAAATGAGGAGAACATTTGTTCTTTAAAAAAAAACCCCATTTTTCTCTGTTGACAAAAGTAATACATGTTAATTGTGGATAATTTTGAAATTAAGATAAACCACAGAGAAAACTCAAACTTATCTGTAACTCATCACCCATCTATAAGCACTTTGAGTCGCTGAGCTCCCAGCCTCCACTTTGTGTGAATGGGGCGCTCCGGCTCCACCGAGAGCCCAGGAGGGGGTCGCAGACCATGCTCCGTCTTGCACCCTGATTCTTCCATCCACAGGGAGAACCCAGGCCTCTACAGCACCCAAAGCCTGCACCCGCTCGGTGCTCAGAGAGTGCTGTGTTGAGGGGATACGCTCGCACTTACTAAGCCAGTCCTGGAGCGGGGGTGGTTTCCCAGTCGTGATGTCACAAATAACGCCTCAGTGAACAGCATCGGAATAGCTAACCGCTGGGCACATCGCGGACATTTTCCCGGAGTGAGTATTAAGGAGCTGCCCTTAATTCTGCTTCCCCCACATTCACTCCTCTTGTCCACGGAACATTCTGGTAAGGTAGGAACCATCTGCATCCTCGTTTTGCAGATGAATAAACTGAGGCTAGGGGCCGGGAGAGGTGGGGACCACACTTCCCACCGCCCCACAAACAGTGGCCGAGCCGGGACGCAGCCTGGTGCGCCAGGCCCTTCCTTGTCTGCACACCTGGCCTCCCGGCCTTTGGGGCAGGTGAGCGGTCTCGTCCAGGATGCCAGCTTCTGGGTGCACTGTGTAGGTCTCCCGCCCGCACAAGGTGGGTGCAAGGCGGCTTCCAGCCCTGCTGTCCCTGCCCACGGGACCACTTTGCCTTGGTGACAGAAAAGGCACCATAGCACCACGCTTGGTGGAGCTGGGTGGGGCCCCCTCACCCCAGCGGGCTCTGAGGAGGGGGTGGGAAATGACGGAGGGTGACAGGGGCTTCCAGATCGGGAGGCAGTGGGGCTCAGGCCCAGAGGGAGGAGTGGCTGGAAAGGACATTGGCGGGGGACCTTCCGGCCTCGCGGTGCCCGGTGGCGGTAAACACAGCCGCGTGAGCGTGAGCCCTTCTGGGGGAAACCCTTGGCAGACAACAGAATGCGGCGATGGCAGCAGAGTCTATTAAAAGCAATTCTCATTACTGTACCGTTAATTATTAATAGGACTGGGCAAATAAAGGATGGGGAAACCCAGCTGGGCCCGACTCAGATCTTGCCTCCGAAGCCAATGGCTTTTGGTTCACGTCCAGGAGACCCAGCCACGAACGTGCTTGTTGGAAAGTGAGGACAACCCTGAGGCAGCCACCGAGGGATGGGCACTGCCCGGGTCTGCTTTAAAAAGATGAAGAAGAGGGAGCTGGCAACACCCAGGGACCCCAGGGGTGGCAGGTGCAGGGCCTCTGTCTGTCCTCCTGGGCTTAGCCTTCAGGCCTAGGTGACCTGGGTGTCCTTTCTTTTGGGATGCAACCTTCCATGGGGACAGGCACGGCAGACCCCTCATGGTCCTCTGGGCACCGCCCAGCCTCTGAAGAGATCCAGCAAGGAATTTTCTCCACGTGGCAGCAGAAACCACAGTGAGAACAAGGCTAAGAGGCTGTTAGGTTTGGGCTGACGAGACCCCAAAGAGAGAGAGACTCCACCCCTCTCTCCTATTCTCACCCGCATTATCCCCACCGAACTCCTATGCACCCTTCAAAGCCCAGGTCAGATAGCCTCTCCCCAAGGCGGCCCGGCCCAGTCACAGCTATGTTAACAACCAGGGTTACCGACACTGTCCCTTCCATGCTGACAGGAGTTCGGTGAGATTATTACTCAAATAACCAAAACCATGAGGCCAGATGGACCCCATGCTCTCAGGCAGGGAGACGGAAATCAGGCACCTCGAGGGCAGGGGTCACGGGGCTCTGACTCCCTCTCCGGCAGAACCGCCCACCCAGCGCCTGGGGTGCGCAGACTGCTTGCTGGGCGCACACGAATGAGGTCTCTGAGACGGAGAGACCCCTGGGAAGGCAGCTTCGCAGGGCAGTGGGAGGGAGGCCTGGGGGACCGGGCCTTTCCCCCGCTGCTCCCCTCCTTGCAGAACTCTCCCAGCTTATTAGTGGGGCGAGCCCGACGTCCCCTATAAACCCAGGCAGCGGAGGCACACTGGCTTTTTGTAATAAACAAATGCGAATAAATGAGTGCGTCTGGGCTTAAAAAAAAAACAAAACCCGCTAAAACCGCACGGATTTCTATGTGAAATCGCATCTAACTAGAACCCCTGCTGCAGCTGTTCTCATTTTTCGGTGAAATAAATGCCCACGCAGGAGGAGAGGAGGACGAAACCTCACTCAGTGTGGGAAACAGCTGTGACCTCGTGCCAGAGTCTGGCATGAGGAGCCACACTGATGGGAATGCTGGGGGACAGTGCTGGAGAGAAACCTCAGGACACAGAGACCAGGGACAAAGGTAGGCAGGTGCTCAGAATGTCCTGCATCCTTTGTCCCCACTCAGAGACCTGGAATCTCTGCCAGTCTGAAAACCGGACAGCGTTCCCTCTCCTGCAGAGGCTGGTCCGTGATGTGACTGGAGGGAGGTCCCCTGGTCAGCGAGGGAAAGTGGGCAGGCCAGGGGGCTTTCATGGTGCACAGCATTCTGGACCGCGCGAGATGAGTGTGGGGGTGGGGGAGCAGCAGGGAACTCCCCAGTAGCAGTGCATGCTGGGACGTTCGCTTATCCGATATCTTCAGTTCCAAATGTCCAAGAACCAGCTCGGGGGTCAGGAGTGAACGCAGCCTCCGCTTGGCCGAGCTGCAGTTGTCAGAGGCCTGCTGGAAACTGGGAAATGGGTTGAGCAAAGCCCCCTTGGTTCTGCGGCCCAGACCAGACACTGAGACTGGAGCGTAGCCATCAAACAAGCAATAGGAGAACAGGACCAAAGGCCAGCCACACGTCCCGTCTACTAATAATCGTGGGGCGTGGGTTGGTGTTTCTGTGCTTGTGGGACAACACGGAGGAGGAAGGTCACCAGCAAAGGCCCTGAAAGAGCACCGCGGAGCCCGGGAAAGAAGCTGGCGTGCTGAAACGCCGAAGAGCGGGCTGTTGACAGCAGTGGCCTCCGGGAGCCAGAGGAAGACGGCAGGAGACTGAGTGGCCACTCGAAGGGCAAAGCCGGCGAGGAGAGCGCAGGGCAGCCCCGCCGGTGGGAAAACGCAGCATACAGATAGGAAAAGGGACGTGGATGGTGTGGTGGGGTGAACTGTGGTCTCCCAAAAGGTAGGTCCAAGTTCTAACCGTCAGCTCCTGTGAACGTGACCTTATTTGGGAAAAGGGCTTTGGCGGATATATTAAGTTCAGAATCTCAGGATGAGGTCATCCTGGATTGTCTGGGTGGGCTGAAGTCCACGATGAGCGTCCACAAAAGAAGCAGCAAAGGCCCGAACAAGAGGAGAAACCAGGTCGCCACGCGAAGACAGGGGCAAAGACACGTGGCTACGGACAAGGAAAGCTACGGACTGCTGGCCGCCGGCGGGACCAGGAGGGGGGCGCGGAGCAGATCCCCCTCGAGAGCTTCCGGAAGGAGCCACCCCGCCCACACCCGGGTTGCGGACTTCGGCCTCCACAGCTGCAAGAGAAGACATTTCTGCCGTTTTAAGCCACCCGGTTGTGGTCATTTGGGAGAGAGCCTCACAAAGCTAACAGGTGGGGTGAGGAAGGACGGCTAGGGAATTAAAAACCACTGTGGCAGAATTAGAACCCACTGAAAGCAACACAAGCAGGCATTGTAACGCAGCAAATAAAGTCAGCGACGGAGCGGCCAAACCTTGAAACACTTCCGAAACAGTGTGATGGAAACCAAGAGGTGGAAACCAACCGGGAGAAGGCGATGGGGATGCAGCGGCAACAGACCCGTAACGGGGTTCTTGGAGAAAAGGTCGGCATGAGAGAGAGAAGCCAGAACACGGTGAGTGGAACCCTGCCTGTGCCTTGAAACGAAACGAAAAGATCCGAATGTACAGACTGGAAAGGCTCGGTGCATTCTGGGGAACATAAGGACAGCTTTCTGTGCAAACAGTGACAATGTGGCGTGTGCCTCCGGGAAGAAGGGTGACTTACTTGAAAAAGCACAAACCCAGGCCGGTTCCGATTGTGTCCCACCGGGTGCGGCGTGCTGGGAGTCACACGCTCGCAAGGTCCGGGGGAAGTACCGAGGCGTTAGCTGGGGGCCCAGGAACGCTAACCCTGTGGCCGGAAAGGTCTGGGCATCCGCGCTGAAACCAGGTAAGGACCACCGAGTCTAAGGAATGGCTGTAAATACTGTTTCAGACTGAGTACAGATGTCAAAAATTATTCTTAGACGATGAACTGTAGAATGGCAGAGGAACCGATCTAACCACCTTCCGTCCCGTGGCGGGGATCACAGGTGCGTGGCGCTCCGGAGGCCTGCGTCCAGGTCCATTCAGGTGGTCGGACTCTTTCAGCGTAAAGATAGTTCTAGTGCAATCGGAAATGAGATACCCGCTAACCGAAGTCTGGAGAGGACCAAAGCCAAGGTCACAGTCGATAAGAGGAAAGGCTGCCGCCACCAGGAAGACTAAACCTGGAAAGGCTGAGCCCGGCTGTCTCAGCCAAGTGCGGTCGGTCGTCAGGCCCACGCTAATAGATGATGAACGCAAATGCGTGATGTTTTCCTAATGAAATTCCGCAGACGCCTGCGTGGGATAAAACAAACCGTATGATGGAAACCCAACAACATGGTGCTTACAAGAGAAATAAGCTTAAAACCAAGGGACACGAAAAGTTGAAACATAAAAGGTTGTGCAGTTCTAAGAGGCAGGTCCAAGGGGAAGGAAAGGAACAGTGATGTGTGGATCAGAGGAAGAGGCACCGGGGGAGATGGTGAGATGGGACGGGAGGTCGTCTGCGCTGACGGAGACTCCAAGTCAGGACACGTACCCGACTGTCGCGGTCTCTTATGTCCTGTAGGACATTAGCCCCAACCCCGGGGTGAGGTGACTTGGACCCGCGTAGAAGGACAAACACAAAGGCCACCCAAGGAGACTTAACACTGTTCTGCTTTGACATAGTTAAGGGGTACCCCCTCCCCACGTTGTGTAGGATCAGAATAATTTAATCAAAAAGGTTGATTTCATAACTGAACTTTGTACCCTACAGGCAAAAGGTACTCATCGCTTTGCTAGAGCCCATCAAACGTTTATGAAAATTGATCACATATTAGGCCATAAAGGCAGATTCAATTCTTCCCCAAAGCAGATATAGAGAAAGTCTCATCCTCCGACCACAGTGCAATTAAGCCAGAAATGATTAACAAAAGTTTAAATGAAAAAGCCAACCATTTGAAAATTAAAAACCACTTTGGTAAATAACTCTAAATAAAGCCTACATGACAAACTATTAAAACAAGAACACTGCAAATATCACACATCTACACTGACAGGAAGGTGGTTAAAATGTTACAAGGAGGAAAATTCATAGCTCAGTTTCGTGAGTTTCTTAAATAAGAAAGGTTGGAAGTCAATAAAGACGAAAAATGAAATTTCATAAAATTAGAGACGAGAAAACAGTAGGAATAAAAGATAAATCTATGACTTGGTTTTTTGGAAAGTCTCATAAATTAGGTAAACTTAACTTCAAGCAGGTTGGGAGATAATAAGCAGAAAGAAATGAACGCACAAGAATAGGGACAAAAACGTTTTGAAACTTAAACCATATGAAGTAAAGCCTTATGATAATAAATTTGAAAATATGACTGGGCAGCTATTTTTCTAGGAGAACACACGTAACCCAAACCAATCCAAGGAGGAGGAAACCGGGAAACCGTCCACCGCATAGCACAGCGAAGGTGGGGGGTGCGCTTCTTGCTACAGAAGTGTGGGGTCCTGCCTCTCCCCCGCAAGTGTTCACGCTCCGCGAATACTCTGTTCCGGGGAAGACGGAGAGCTTCCCCAGCTAGCTCAAGAATGTAGCGCCAGCCTCAAACGAAGAGTTGCCAGACAGCGCAAAACCGCACACCAGTCTTGCTTAGGCGTAGGAGAAAAATCCTCAATAAAGCACCAGCAAATTATCCTGATTGAGACCCTTCGCGTCCCAAGACCCAGAAATCTGCCCCAATGAGCTCAGGAAAAGGGGAGATTCCTTCCAAGGATTCAGAGGCTGGGTGGAGTTACAGGGGAAGTGAGCAGCCAGGCTCGGGTGGGGACCGAGGGAGTCCGCAGGGCCCGTGGACGCACGCTCCTCCTCAACTCATCCCACCGCCACGGCCCGGGCACTGTTCCCGGGGACTTGGAGGGTCTTCGGGGTCCCAAGTCCACAGCGAACGATGGAAGGATGCCCCCTTAACCTGTGATGGTGACACTTGGGTGTCTTGCCAGGCTTCCTTCCAGGCTGGGGCGGCGGTCTCCAGGGGAGGTAGGCAGGGCCGTTACTAGGCAGAAGCACTCCCTTGCCGGTGGCGGAGGTGATGGACGCCAAAGTAGAAGCTACAAGGCTTCTTAAGGCCTGGCTTTGGCCGCCACGTACCACTGCGTCCGCTGCGTTCCATTAGTCAAAGCAAGTCAGTCTCCAGGCCAGCCCCGGGTCAAGGGTGGGGAAATGGACTCAGCTTCTCCCTCTTGGAAAGGGTGTCCCCTTGAAGGGAGGGCCAGCAAAGTCCCATCATCAAGGCGAAGGTGATTTTTCAGGAGCCATTATTGTAACAAAAATAAGTGACATGAAGTCATAACAATCTACAATCTTTTTTAACTTTCTGTGCTTTGATTTTCCCCTCTTTAAAATGTAGGCAATAGCCCTGGTCACTGTGGCTCAGTTGGTTGGAGCATCGTCCTGCAGACCAAAAGTATGCAGGTTCAATTCCCAGTCAGGGCACACACCTAGGTTGTGGGTTTGATCCCTGGTCCGGGGGCATATGGGAGGCAACTAATCAATGTTTCTCTCTCTCTCTGAAATCAATAAACATATTTTAAAAATAAAAAAATAAAATGTAGATAATAATGAGTGGTTTTTAAAGATTTTATTTATTTATTTTTAGAGAGGGGAAGGGAGGGAGAAAGAGAGGGAGAGAAACATCATGTGTGGTTGCCTCTTGAACGCCCCCTACCAGAGACGGGGCCCACAACCCAGGCATGTGCCCTCCCTGGGAATTGAACCAGCGATCCTTTGGTTCTCAGGCCAGCACTCAGTCCCCTGAGCCACCCCAGCCAGGGTGTGAGTGTTGTTTTGAAGACTTAAAGAACTGAGATGTGAAGTGCTAAGAACATTATGCTTTTATTATGCGTGTTAGGTAATCCGTTCTTTGTTCTGCTGGCTTTAAGCCATTTTCTTTGTGTTTAGTATGCACGTATCTAGGTGTAGATTCAGTGTTATTTATCTTTCTTCAGGACTGATATTCTTGGGAGTGGTGTTCTTTCATCATGAATACTTTCAAGAAGTATTCTTTCAGTACTTCTGGAATATTCTCTCGTGTGATCGAGTTGAAGATGGTCAATCCTCCATTCCCTTCATGGCCTGTCCTCCTCCAGGTCTTCTCTCTAAGACACACACGGGAGGTCCTCACTCTATTTTATTTCTGTTTTCTTTCTTTCTATCTCTTTTTCCTTGTAGCCTGCACTCAGGGTCATGAACACTTCTTCACTGGTGTCTAATATGCTGTTCAACCCACCCATTGAAAATTTAATTTCAATGACTGTATTTTTTCATTTTTAGAAGATCTTCATTTTCCTACAAATCTGCCTTTTCTATTTTGATGATGGCTTTTTTAAAAAAAAATATGTTATTTTTTTACTTTTAGGGAGAAGGGAAGGGAGGGAGAGAAACATTGATGTGCAAGAGAAACATCAATCAGCTGCCTCTCCCATGCCCCCAGCTGGGGACTTGGCCCTCAACCTAGGTATGTGCCCTGACTGGGAATCGAACCAGCGACCTTTGGTTTGCAGGCTGGCACTCAATCCACTGAGCCACACCAGCCAGGGCTCGTGGCGTCTTTTTATTTTCTTACAGTTTCTTTTCTTTTTCTTCTAATAATTTAAAGCACACTTGTTGTATAGTCTCTTTCAGACCGTGCTGTTAGCTCAGTTTCTTGGCGGCCAAACTTCATTCTTGCGGTAGGTCATTTCAATCCGCGGTTTTTGCTTTGAGCTGTCAGTGCTTCTTCACGGAGGACCCTGCCTTCCTGTGGAGTCCTCTGTTATGGAGGAACTTCGGGCTTTGGTTCTCTCCTCCCAACTTCCAGCACCTGGGCGTGCCCCATTCTTTCTTTTAAGAATAATTCTTTCTCTTGTTCTTAAATTTTGTTGGTCTTCTCCAGCAGGAGGAGTGGGAGAAGTGTCCCCCCCAACTCAGTCTGCTGGGTTCCTGGAGCCAAATTAAATCTATGACAAAGGAATCCTTTAAAATCGGTAGGGAAAATATGGACTATTTATTCAATGATATTAAGACAACTGTTCGATAATTGGGAAGGAGGCAATTAGCCTTAACATACACCGTAACTAAAATACATTGCAGGCAGAACAAAAACTTAAACGTGAAAGTGAAACTGTAAAAGTGCTCGGTGAGAATAATGTGAGTGGGAAAAGCCTGTTTAATTATTCAGCTGATTAGAAAAGCCTCTGGAGGCTCTGACTGCAAAAAAGTTTAAAAGTTATGTACGCTGAAGAAATATGGGAAAAAAAAACCCTAAAAAGCAAGTGACCAATTAAGAGGATATTTACAAGACACAATAAAGGCTCAACATCCCTAATCTACAAAGAGCTTCTGCGCATCCAGAAGACAATGTCTAATAGGGAATTGGGCAAAAGGCAAGAATCAGTGAGAAAATGAGAAACGCAAATGACCAACAAGCATATGAAATAGGACATTACAAAATGAAAAATACGAGTGATCAACAAGCCTATGAAGATAGGTTCCTTTCCACTAATAGCAAGGGAAATGTACGTTAAAACAAGGTATCCTTTTTACCCTGTGGAGTTGGCCATTAGCACTTTAAAAAGATGGGAACAACCTGCGTGGGGCGGGGGAAGGGAGTTCTGCACAAACCCTCTGTCCCGGGTGGGAGTGTGCCGTGGGGTGAGTGGCAGCCCCGTGAAGATATCACCGTGTCCTACTCTCCAGAACCCGTGACTGTGACCTTAGTTGGGAAAAACGTCTTTACCAATATAATTAAATTAAGGGTCTTTTTTTTTTTTTTAAAAAGACAATTTTAAACATTTTCTTTTATTGATTCTAGAGAGAGGGGAAAGGAGGGAGAAAGAGAGCAAGAGACACATGGATGTGAGAGAGAAATACTGATCGGTTGCTTCCTGCATGCACCTGACTGAGGACCAAACCCGACTGGGAACCGAACCGGCAACCTAGGCATGTGCCCTGACGGGGAGCTGAACCGCCGTCTTTCAGTTTATGGGTCACATCATCCAGGGATTAAGGGTCTTAAGATGAGGAGGTGGGGCTGGGTTGTACGACAGTGTCCTTGTAAGAGACACAGAGGGGAGAAGACAGAGGAGGAGGAGGCAGCGACTGGAGCGAGGGGGCCCCGCGCATCAAGGCGTGGGGGCACCGACAGAAGCCGGGGGGGAGGACCCGCCCCTGGAGTTTTCAGGGGACGTGTGGCTCTGCGACACCTTGGTTCTGGATTTCTGCCCTCCGGAACTGAGACAGAACGAATTTCCGTAATTGTAAGGCCCCAAGTTTTAGCCATGCGCTCCAGCAGCCCTAGGAACCTCACACGGTGTCATCACGGTTTGGCAACATCCGGACAACACGCACACTTCCTAACGGGCGGGACTCACTGCAGAGAAATTACTCGGCATTAACGGCGGAGGGCTTGCTGAAGATCTCTTGGCCGCCATACTCACGGAAGCCTTCTCCTTGAAGGGAAACTGAAGGGGCACCCCAATGTCTGGTACTCGAGGGCTGGCTGAATGCTGACAGCTCACCTGCGTAAAGACAAAGATAAAAAATGGTAACACCCCTCATCAGGGCTGTGCTTTGGATGTGTTCCGCCTGGAATGAGCACACTCTGCCTCCTTCTTCAGGCAATTCTTACCGCCGGGCCGGCAGGTGCGGGCAGGAGCCAGCGGCCCCAGTGCGCGGAGGAGAGGGAGGTCAGGTCCACCACCCAACTCAGGGACAATGATGCCGCTCCAGGTAAAGACAGAAGAATGTCGGTGGCAGAGCTGTCGATGACTAAAGCAGCCGAGCACGTCCTAATTTTGCAAAAAAAAAAAAAAAGTGCCTTCAGTGTGCAAAGCAAAAAGGCCAGAAGGCTTGACTGTGCAGGTGAGCCAGGGAGGTTACCTCCCGGGGGCGGGGTGGGGGGGGAGGTGGATTCAGTGGTTTTCGTTTTCTACGACGAACATGCACAGCTTTTGGAATCAGAACAAAATATGAAAAACCAAAATGCCACCACTCACCTGTGACCATGCCCCTTCGCCTCTGAGTTTGTCCCGGGAGACGGGACTCGCCGCCCCAGGCCCTGACCGTCCCAGGCCCTGACCGGCCTGCCTGCATCTTCTCCCCAGCGCCGCCCACACCTTCCCTGCACCCGCTGTGCTGTGCTGTGCGCATCGATTTCTCCATCCTTCAGAGATGTGCCCGAGGAAAAGGAAAGAGCATCTTTGGATCAATGAGCAGAGAGAGCCCTGCAGCCAGGGTTGGGGGGAGTCCGTGGGGCGCCCTGCCTGTCACCGTCTCGCCCAGGACTTAAGCAGGAGGGGGCGGTCGGCTGGGCTGCCCGAGGTGGCCGTATGTGGTCTGTGGTATGGGGCACAAGAGGGTGCAGGGTGGGGGTGTCTTTGTCACATGCTGGGCCCAAGACTCCTCACTACCACCCCCATCTTTGCCTAGAGGAATGGGGAGCAGCCAGAGCTCCCCCCTCTGTGAAGCGGTCTCCCAAGAGCTCATCTCTCGACTCTGGGAGGAAGGTGCTGGCACTCACCCATTGTCTACACAGGGAGACTGAGGGCTGTGTGTAAACAAAAGAGGGAGAGGGGAGAGAGCGGAGGGAGAGGGAGGGAGGTGAGGGGGGAATAAGGGTGTGGGGGAGGGGGCAAGAGGGGAGAGGGCGGGGGAGACAGAGGACATTGCTGTGGCCACCCCCAGGTTCTCCTTCCCCAACTGCAGACCAAGAACCCTGTGTAAGGGACTAGATGCTCCCCTGTGCTGGACGCCGGGAGTAGGGGCACAGAGAGGAGACCCCACCCTTGGGAGCTCACGTGGGAAAGGGGAGTCAGTGGGTGGGCACTGCTGAGCCAGAGACTGGGTGATCAGGGTCAGCAAGCCCCCCAGCCCCGTGCCCCGTGCCCTCCCGGCCTGTCCGGGCCTCTGCCACCCACCCACACGTTAGCCTCTCCCTTCCTGGCCGGGCTTGTCATTTGATCAGTCCCTGGTCCCCTCGCTCACCGAAGCACACCACCTCTAGGAAGGGCCACAGGGGGCTCTCCAGACCCCCCACGGACCCCTGTGCTTCTCTTCCAGGGCCCCAGGGACAAGTGTCCCATACAGAGGTCGACCCACTGTTTACCATGTCTTCTCTCAGCTCGGACTGTGCGCTCCCAGAAAGCCAGGCTAGGGTGGTGGGCCCCCTTGGCTGACTGTGCCGCGCCCACCCCCGGCCAGGCGCCGGAACCGGCTCGGCATATGTTTGTTGCATGAATGAGTGAACCACGACAATTGCCAAGGAGAGAAATGTGCAGATGGCCTGTTTGGAGCTTCTGCGAGCATGCATTGCATTTGCGTTCAAGTGCATGTGCACGGAGGTGTGCTTGTGTGTGTGTGCACTCATGTGGGCATGTCACGTGCAGACACATGTGGGCATGGCCATGTGCGTGTGTGCATGCACGTGTGGTGCGCATGCATGTGCAGGGGCCTGAGTGCTGCACGCGCACACGTGTTATTTGCCAGTGTGTGCACGTGTGTTTTGCCTGCGTGTGCACGCATGTATGTGCGCACCTGCGCCAACTCTGCACACTGCTTCTTGCTCACAGTTGGAGGACTCAGACTATTTTTCTCTCCTGGTTGCTTTCTCCCCCTGAAAGCTCTTTGCTTTGACCTCCTCCGATCCAGGCCCCCGTTCCGCTGCCCCCAGCAAGCACTTTAGCTCCATCTGGGCTTCAGCTCTGACACTCCAGCCATCTGGGCATTGCTGGGAGCTCCAATCTGACTGGAGGGCACATCACGCGTGCATCCTGGCCGGATACCTCTGCCCAGCTTGGCATCCTCACCTGTGGAATGGGCACCGAGCTTGCAGCCACACTTAAAGGGGGAGCCCAATACTTGGCATGGAGTGAGGGCACAAAAAACGTTACCTACCAGGGTGTTTCCAACCGAGAGGACGGTGAGGGTGCTCTGCTGGCGGCAGCAAAGCAGGGTGATCCAGAGGACACACAAGAGGTTTAGGAGCCCCCGGGAGGGCAAGCCAAGGCAGCACCGCTGTAGCCTTCCCCCTGGCCCTGGAGCTCTGAGAAACCGCTGCTGCAGAGGGGCCGTCGGGGGATGGGGGTGGGGGTGGGCGAAGAGGTGTTTGCCTGGTCTGCTTCTCCGGCCCGCTGAGGTCAGGACTTGGGCTCTCCCACAGCAGCCCCTGCCCTCTCCACACCCATCGCACATGAGGTGGGCACTCAGAGTCAAACCGAACTCCTCTCATGGTCTGCACGCCGCTCCCTGCCCCGCCCCTGCCCCGCCTCCAGCCCCGCGAGCTGCCTTTCTGTTCTCACGCACCAGACACACTCCTGCCCCAGGACCTTTGCACAGGCCATTCCCTCTGCCTGGCTCCTCTGCCCCCAGACCGTCGGTGTCATGGCTGGCCCCTGCTTGGCCTTCAGCTCAGATGCCCCTTTCTCAGAGAGGCCCTTGACAACTGCGCTCCCTCGGTGACCTCGGTCACTCACAATCACACCACTTAGCGACCGTTGAAGTTAGCCCGGCACCTCTGTCTACCCAGCTAGTTTGTGTCTTAATCGCCACCAAGAAGGTGCCTAGTAAAGAGCTGCTGGGATGGAGGGGCGGCGGACACAGACCCAGGTCCCTGACTCCAGCCCTCACCGTCCCGCTTATTTAGCGCTCACTGTATGCACCTGGCCCAGCCCCGGCCCCAGCCCCAGCCAGCTGGATGCCCTTGCACGGCTCCCTCCACCTCTCCGAGCCCCAGTTTCTCCCGCTTTAGAGGGAAAGGCAGTCCAAGCCTCTGAGGGACTTCACCTTTATTTTCATGGCTTCTCTGCCTTTCCCCGGGGCCTGGACATGTGAGGCCCCCGGAGCCCGCCCTGCTCTCGCACATCCCTGCCTCCGGCGGGCACGCCTCCTCAGGCCCCACGTCACCTCCTCTGGGATGCCTCCCTAGCTTGGGCCTCTTCCGGAGCTTTCACCCACTGTATTTTGATGGTTCACCTCTCTCCCACCAGGCTACGAGCTCTGAGTGGGCCGGGACGAGATTTTTTTTTTTTTTTCCTGCATCCTAGCTTCGTCGGGGACACCCTGCCTGCCGGTCAGCGTCCAGGACCTCGCCCAGCTGAGCCAGGGTCTGGGACAGGTCTTCCAAGTCTCCCACCAGTTGGCTCCCCGCTGGGAAGAAGCCACGCGCTTCTCTGTCTCTTGAGACCCACTGGTGCTGTTTACCGCCCACCAAGGGCACCAGCCCGCCCGTGTCCGGCTTCCACAGGGTATCTGTCCAAAGGCCGGACTTGATGGGCGCCCGTGTCGGCACCTTTTTTGTTAGGTGGGGCTGGTTTCTGTGTTTATTTGAGCCGTGGGGGTTCTTGGGGCACTCGGGGAGGAGTGGCTGTGATGGCAGAGCACGGTGTGCGCAACCAGCTTCCCACCCCAGCCCCAGGGGCAGAAAACGATCTACACGGCCAGAACCCTGACTAGCTGCTGTCGAGCTGGAAAAGCTGGTTCTGGAAGGAGAGGATGGGGGCGGGGGCTTCTGAGGCCCCAAGGCAGCTGCCGGCTGCCTGGGAAACTGTTCCTATCAGCCCAGCGGCCCCCGGCCTGCCAGGGGTGTTACTTGAAGGCTCCTTCTCTAGCCAGGTTCTTGCTAAGGCCGCTGAGTAACTACCCCTGAGGGACTGGCGTTCCTGGAAGTCGCTGGAAAGGGGCAGTTCGTGCAGACGGGTGGGGAGGAAAGGGCACAAACGTTCTCCGACGCTGCAGGGCCTGGGAGAGCTAGGTTAAAGCCCCGGGCTGGCACCACGACCTGGCCAGGCGCCAAGGACAGGGTTCAGTCCGGCGTGCAACCAGAGCGCCCAC
Organism: Glossophaga mutica; assembly: GCA_039655065.1. Lineage (NCBI taxonomy): Eukaryota > Metazoa > Chordata > Mammalia > Chiroptera > Phyllostomidae > Glossophaga > Glossophaga mutica. Next base: position 214,199,251 of record CM077305.1, read on the forward strand.
TGAGGGTCCTGCGCCGCGCCTGAGCGGTGTGGAGAGGCGGAAGACGAGAAGGAACCAGGGAAGGGGGCAGCCTTGTCGCAGCCCAGTGCCGGCAGCGGTGGCGCTTCCTCCGTGGGGACTGCGGAGCACGCACCCAGCTGCGGGTACCGCGCCGCGTATGCGCTCCGGACGTGCCCAGCTGACCTCCACCGGCGTAAATTCCCGAGCTGTCTGTGCATGTCTCTTTCTTTCACTAGAGGTTGCTCACTTTCACTTCTTGGTTCCTATCGGCTCCTCTGCCCGCTCCGTAGGAGCGCGCGTGTGTGCGCGCCGGCATGTAGCCGGCGATCGTGGCCGGACTTGCGCAGGGAGGGCGCTCAGGCTCGCCCGCCCAGGCAGCCTGGCGTCAGGCGCGACGCGGCCCAGCCGCCCTGCGCCCTGCAGGAGCGTGAGAAGCGCGCTCGGAGCAGGCCGGAGCAGCCCCGCGGGTCCTTCGGCCCCAGTTCCACTCAGCCTGCTTTGTGCAAGGAGGTGGGTCGCGGCGGAGCGGCCGGGAGAAAGGGCCTGTTCTCATCGCTGTGTCCGGAGACAGGCATCTGCCTTCTCTCACTGTCTGGGTACAAACAAACAAACAAACAAACTCGCCCCCGAAAGCTGCTGCTTCTTCTCCAGACTCCAGAGGCTCCTCCGTGCCCAGCTCCCCCCCAACCCCGCCGCCCCAAACAGGAAACCGAGGCCAGGATGGACGGAGCCTCGCTCCGCTGAGCAGGAAGCCACATCCTGCAAAGGCCAGAGCCTTTTGCTTGAGCAAGCAGGATTTGGACGGGGCCGAGAGGGACCTCTTCTGCTTACCCTCTGGTCCCAGCCTGCCGACCTCGGGACCGCTCCTTTAATGCACCCCGTTCCTGGTGCTGCTACAGGGCCTTGGCACTGACTTTGGGCTGGGACGGGCCAGAGACCTCCATTCTTCACTGGCTGTGTGACTTTGGGCAAATTACCTAACTTCTCTGAGCCTTCATTTCTTGCCTGTAAATGGGCTCATAAGAGGATTTTGAGGATTCAAGGTGATGATGGACACAGAGCACAGGACCGGGCACTTAGGCACAGGGCACGGCCGGTGGTGGGCCCCACGCAGCTGTGGGGGGTGGGCAGAATCATCCGTGCCTGGGGTCCCCCAGCCTACCCCTTCGAGGAGCCTCTTCACCTGCCACGTCTCCAGTTCCTGCCGAGGTCGTCTCGGGCCTCTTTGGCTGACCATCACCCCAAACAATTCCCTGGTACCATCCCTGCTGTGAGGACCAGCAGGAGGCAATAGGAAGAGGTCCAGGTCTGGAGGCAGGAGAACTGGGTGTGAATTCTGGCAAACGCTGCCTCACTGTGTGATTGTGGGCAGGTAGCTTGGCCTCTCTGTGCCTGGACTTCCTTCTCTGTGACCTGGAGGCAGAGGCTGCCCAGACCGCGTCCCAGGGCCCCTGGAGGAGGAAGCCAGTCGCGGGTGGGATGTCACTCTCAGCAGTGAAGAGCCTCGGACGAAAGCACGTGGCTCCTGTAACTTACACCCGTCCTGGGAGATGGACTCCGGCTTGAGGAATCAATTTGTCATCTGGATCAGAGGGGTCCCTGCTACCTGTGCTAATGGGAGGTGGCTGCAAGGCCACTTCCAAGAAATGTGTGGCCTGATGGGTTCTGCCACTCACAGCGGCCTTAGTCATCAGTTTCAGCTGTGGGGGTACTTGAGGCTCTCTGACAGCTCCCAAAGGGAGGATGGTGGGGGAGGAAGCGTCTGTATTTTGCTGATGAGTGAAGCCTTGGCTGTGGGCTGCAGCACGTGACCTTCCTCAGCCCTGCCACCTGTCCCTCACCTTGACTCGCCTTCTCTGCAGTTTCTCCCTCTTGAGCATCAGCGCCTGAACGTCCCCACATGGGAGCCCCGCAGAGATGGGCCGTGCTGCGGGCCAAAGCTGCCATATTTCCCCCAGCTCACTCTCCCTTTATTATCCACACTGCCACCTCCCTCCTCCCAGTTCTTCAAGCCACAAGCTCAGAGCCAGCTTGTTTGCTGCAGATGGAAACATTAGCTCTGATTTTGTTGCGTGCTCATTCTAAAACGGCAAACAATGTAACACACACACACCGAGAATAAAAGTTCCCTCGTTATCTGCCCCCCAGAAATAGCTGCTGTCCGTATTTTGTGGATTCCTCTCTTTGTTTGAACGCTTTCAGTTACAACAGCCAGGAAATCCAATCAAAACAGGAATTGTGGGCTCCTGTAACAGAGCAATGCAGAAGTGGTTGCGGGTTTGAGGCCTGGTTTGATCCAGAGGTCAAATGATGTTGTTGGGGCTCTGGCCTGACTTCCCCCTGCCCTCCTCCTGGCGTCACCTGGGTCCAGGGCGGGTAGTAGTGGGTTGCTGGAGTCACAGATGTTAGCCTCACACTGCACCATCAGGGAAGGCAAACTCCTTCTTGAAGGAGGAGGAGAATCCTCCCCAAGGAAGAGTGAGGAATCCTGTTTCCCAGAGGTGTTCTGACCTAGCCTGGATGGGCATCCGTGAAGACTTCCTGGATGAGGTGGAGCCTGAGCCGATCTTGAAGAAAGGCCCGTGAGAGTTTTTGTTTGTTTGTTTGTTTTGTTTTGTTTTTTTAGTATGAGAAAGCGAAGTGGCCTTTTACCTCTTCTGAAGCCCTCACTTTGCAGACAATTTACTCACCATGAAATGAAGGCAGCAACAGACGAGCCTGCGGGCTTAGGAAAAGGGTGAGGGCCCCGCCATTGTCTGCACTCAGTAAACATGACTTGTTCACATGACTGTCGTTATTGCCACTTTGGTAGACCCCTTAGCGCAGTGCCTGGCACCCACGGGTGCTGGGAAGTAATAGCTGGGGTCCAGATCATCATCCTCAGCCTCCTGGGACAGAGCAGATGTGGCTGGGCCCGCCCGGAACCCACTCACCAGAGGAGTGACACTCTACTGCCTGTGAGCACAGAAGGCGTGGTGCGGGCAGGCCCGGCCTGGGACCGAGCTGAGTCAAAGCCGTCTCTCCCCCAGGGTCCTTCTGCTGCACCTGCTCGCTCCCCACCGCTCATGGCCGAGGGAGGTTCCCAGCCTGGGGCGAGGCCCCCACCCCCTCCTGCCCTCGGAGTCTGGCTAACCAGCCATCCTTCTTTCTCCCTGGCAGGCGAGCCATTAAGCACCAGGCCCCGAAAGCCCCGGCCTGCAGCCTCAGCACTAACTGCATTCACAGCCATTAGTCGGAGGCCCCAGCCTGGCCAGTCGGGGCTAATGCACAGCCCGCCCCTCGCCCCCACTCCCTGGGCGCGGCTTGTCAAAGCTCCATCCCGGGGGTGGGGGGTGGGGGGAGAACCGAGGCTCAGAAGGAGGTTCTAGCGCCCTCACAGACATCTCTGTAGGGTTTTCACTGCACAAAGGTGCGGCTCAGGGGCCTGGCGGAGCTGCGGCTTTGGCACGGGCTGCAGCCGCATGGAGGGGGGTGCCTTTTTCTGACCCTCAGAGGCGGGAAGGGGGAGTGCTCAGGCCTGCGCAGGTTGCAGGAAGAGGCTGTCTGAGAACCCGAGGCCCTGCGTCGTCTTCTCGTTACATTGCATTTTTATTGGCTTCTTCTTGGGGTCCAGGTCCATGAACTTCGTCAGAGGTCTCAGTTTGCGTAACCACCGCCACAAGCAGGATGCAGAGCAGTCCTGTCCCCTCCAGGACGCTTGTCCCGTCCCTCTGCGGTCGCTTCCTCCCCTCACCCCCAGCCCGACAGCCACCGATCTGTCCCCTGGCTCCAGTTCTGCCTGTTAGCAGATGGAGCCACACAGCATGGCAGCACCTGAGAATGGCCTTTGTCACTCAGCATCCAAGCGGCGTGTGCATCCACAGTCTGTTCCTCTTCATCATTGGGTAACAGTCTGTGGGGTGGATGGACCGGTCCGTGTGTCCACTCAGCGGCTGTGACAGATAAAGCTGCTGCGAATGTCCATGCTTCTGCGTCTATGAACACACATGGCTTTGCATGGGCCTACATGTTCGTTTTTCTGATAAACGCCCGGGAGTGGAATAGTTGCCTCATAGACAAGGGCAGGGGCAGCTTTTTAAGAACCCGTCAAACTTGAGTTCAGCTGTGCCCTTTCTGGTTCTCATCTGCGGTGACAGGAGGAGATCCAGTTGCCCTGCGTGCCTGTCAGCACTTGGTGTTATCGATATTTTTATTTTAGCCATCCTTGGGGGCATGGAGGGGTAGCTCACTGCAGTTTTGATTTTGAGGTCTTGATGGCTAATTCTGTTGAGCTTCTTTTCATGCTCTTATTTGTCATTCATCTGTCTTCTCTGATGCAGTGTCTACAATTCTTTTGCCCACTTTTAGATTGGATTTTGTTTAACTGTTGAGTTTTGATATTTTGTTATATATTCCAGATAAAAGCCCTTTGTCAGATTTGCAAATATTTTCTTGCAATCTGTGGCTGGTATTTTCATTCCCAGAACAGTTTCATTCCCAGAGCAAAATTTTTAATTTTGTGAAGCCAGATTTGTCCATTTTTTCCTTTTATGGATTGAGCCTAACCATCATGTCTAAGAACTCTTTGCCTAATTCCAAGTCCCAAAGATTTTCTTCTGGTTTCTAAAAGTTTTATGTTAGAGATCTTACATGTCGTTCTATGATCTATAGTGAGTTTTGGATTTTTTTTTTTTTTTTTTTTTTGTATATGGTGTGAGGTAAGCATCAAGATTTTCTCTCTCTGTCTGCATGTGAATGTCTAACTGTCCCTCAGTATTTATTAAATGAATGGGAAGCATGGAGGGTCAGCTAGTAAGTCTAGGAAAATGGGGGTAGTCAAGATTGTGTACTAGTCAATGGATGAAGGATACTTTTTCAAAAAATTATGTTAGAACATTTGGATACTCATTTTGTTAAAAAACGAACCTCGTATTTTATGCAAAACATTGACACAATGGGTCACAGATTTAAATGTAAAATGAGAGGCCACCGGCAACCCTCCGCCTAGGACGGTCCTAGGAGACCCTCCGCCTGGCTCCACAGTCAGGTGGCGTAGAAGCGGTGACACCTACAGAAGCACCCCGGATGGGCAAGCAAGCGAGGACCCGCTATGGCCACCCCGACCTGTCCGGAGTTGGAGGAAGGAGTGAGGGAACCAGCACTTACCAAACGTGACCTCTGCACCGAGCACTCCACCGGACGCTTTGTCTGGACCACCTCGCTGAATCCGGAAGCAGATCAATAAACTGTTCGGGGTTGGTGTGTCCGTACCCAATCTGCCGGCAAGGACATTGAGCTCGGAGAGATTAAGAAACTTGCTTAAGGTCATACAGTAAATGGGGGAGCGGGGTGTCCACCTCTGCTAGAGGACAGTGGGGCCAAGCTAGCGGCCGATCTGCATTGGTGCCACCGGGTCGGTTATGTGCCCTCGGTTGGGGTGGGTGTGGGGCGTGGGAGTTGTGCCCCCAGGACCCTCTCTCGAGCCTTGGCTCGGTCTCCCTCATGACGACGCCTCCCGGTGCATGGCTCTCGTTCTTGGGAGCAATGGGGAGCCGTCCCAGGCCCGTGATGGTGGGCACCTCCATGCCCCCCGGTCGATCTTCCCGATGGTACGTAAGCGTGAAGGTGCATGGCCAGCCCGGGCTGACCCGTGTCCATCCCTGGCCTGCGTTCAGGATCCCTGCCTCCTGTGACCAGCCGTTCCAGCCATCGACCTTGTCATCGTCCCTCCTGCACCCCCACCCCACAGCTCTGCCCAGAGCGTAACTCTACTTGGCACGCCCTCCCCACTCCTTTCCACGTGTCCACACGGCTACCGTGTCAGCGTTCGGCTCAGGTCCTGCGGTCCTCCCCGGCAGCTCCCACGGGCTCTCCCTCTTCCTGCTGCTGGGGGGTTCAGTCTGGCTCCATATGGTCGGAAAAGCTGCTGCCTGGCGACATAGCTTTTGAGAGATGCTTGGACCTCCTAGGTCCTTCTAGATGCCCCCGGAGATGCATCCAGAGCAGTCGGAGCCCCAAACAGATTCTGAGCCCTCTGAGGACAGGAGCCGGGTCTTCACGCCTTCTCTGCTCGGCGCGGAGAAGACCGGCTTCCGGTCCGTGGCCTGGGGTCCAACAGGCCCATCTCTGCCACTTTCTTGCTGTGTGACTCGGCGCCTGGCGTGTCAGGAACACTCAGCCCGTGGGAAAGGCTGCTGCTGGTGTTTCTGTGGCTGTTATCTCCATTCCCAAGCTGCTTTTGGTAGCACCGGAGCCGGGTATGGAAAGTGAGAGGGCCCACTGCTCTCGCGTGGAAGCAAAGTCCCGTGTGGCAGGAAGCCTCCCTCCTGCCCACCCTACTCCCACCCCTAACCATGCCTGGGCCATGCCCACCTGTGCTGCTGGCGGCTGACTTGCAGCTCACTATAGCCTGCTCCAAGGCAGGGCTAAAAGCTCCTCCGGGGTGGGGGAGGGTAGGAGAGAGGGACCAGCTTTCCATCCTTTCCCCCGCTCCTAGCCTTGAGTTGACCCTCAGCGTGACAGTGAAGGGCCCCAGGGAGGCTGGGGTCAGGTGGGGTTGGGGGGGGGGAGCAAGCCTTCACATAATGAAGTCCGCCCAGGCCGCCCACAGCCCGATTAGGTTTTATGATCCCAAAGGAACCACCGGGATCCGCGCTCACCTCCAAACCTCCTCAGCCCCAGACGCCGTCCATTCCAGGCTCTGGCTCTCAAACGCAGCCTCCGCTGGCGACCGTCGCTGCCCTGGCCCCGGCCTCCGGCGTCTGCCACCTGGACGCAGCACCTGCCAGGCCTCCCTCCTCCTCCCGCAGCTCCTCCCTTGCCCGGTAGCTGGAGGCACCTTTCCAAAACACGGATCGGAGGAGCCCCTCCCTCCCTCCAGCAGGGGCTTCTGCAGCTTTGTACACGCTGTTCTCACTAGGGACCAATCGACGTGGAGCCGCCACAACAGCATAAGCAGGATTTCCTGGGCCTGGAGCGGGGCCCAGGAACCTGCATTTCACAAGGCCCCTTCCAGGGCTGTGTCGGAGGCCCAGGGCCCGGCTCTACTGGCATTCGCACGGCCTGGCCCACAGCTCTGAGGACAGGAGGACATGGACATGCACGTGAACCTGGCCTTCCAGAGTGCGGTGCAGGTGTGTTGGTCGGGAAGGCAGCTCGAGCCGGGTTTCCGTGAGCAGTTTCCCAGTCGGATCGGACCGCTCACTTGTGGACGTCTAGACATCACGTGCCTGGACTGGCCTTGGCACACTCGCCCCGGGCCCCACAAATGCCGGGGCGGGCAGGCTTGCTTACAGCTCGGTGCTTCATTCCCTCATCCGCAGGAGAAGCTCCGGGGGCCCTGACTTGGTGAGCAAAGACCCTCGGGGCCTGGCTGGCCCCATCCCTGCTCCACCTGATCGTCCTTGGATGCTCCGGGAAGCCCGTCGCCTCTCTGCTTGTGCACCTGTTCCCTCTGCCTGGAAGGCTCTTCTCTCACTTAGCCCCTCGGGGAACTCCTATTCATCCCTCAGAACCCAACTTAAATTCCTTGATTCCTGAAATCCCCTTCCCTGTGCCCTGCTTTGCTATCATTATTCTGTTCAGTTGCTTTCCTGGAGACAGCTGATCACCTTTGCCACGGTGGCATTAGGCTCAGGAGACTTGGCTCTGCCTCTGGCCTGTGGAGGGGTCTGAACTTGAGCGTTGCCCACCCACCTCTCTGATTGTTGCCAAAACCGGGATTAAAATCGTGCTCTCCGGAGTGAGTGGCCTTGACGTTGAGATGAGATCCAGCATGGGAAGGCTTAGCACAGCGCGTGGCGTCGAGCATGGCTCAGTCATTTTGACATCTCTGCTGTTGGCAGGCAAGCTTGTGAGAGCAGGGAGTGCGCCTCAGCAGCCTGGGGCCCTTGGGAGTCCGGGGTGGGACCTCTCCCAGGGTGGACCCCAGGAGGACAGGCTTACGGGTGGCTCAGGGCTCTGCTGCTCTGCCCCGTCCCTGGAAACTGTCCCCACTCTGAGTGCTGTTGTTGACATGCATGGGGGAAGCACCTGGTGCCCCTGGGGGTGTGCTGCAGCGGATGCGAGGAAAGCCAGAGCGGGGCCCACGCTCGTCCCTAGCCCAGGAGAACAGTCCGCAGGCCGTCCAGGGTGTCTGCTCCCAGCCTGCCCAGTGCGGGAGGAGGGCAGGGTGCCCGGGAGGCAAGAGGACTGGCCCCAGCTGCAGAACTGGAGCGAGAATCTCTTGATCTCTTGGCTGCACAGAGAGGCGGAGGCAGCCTGGGCCCTGGAGATGGTCTCCATGACAACCGCTGCCACTCACTCCCCCTCTCAGATGTAAATTAGCTACAATTTTATTAGTGTGCAGAATTTCAAGAGGCCAGATCCTGCCTTGGAAGGGAAAAGGATGGTGGGGGAGCAGGGGAGAGTTTCCAAAGGCTTCATCCCCCCTGCAAGGGCCGCAGGCTCCAAGGTGGGTCCAGGGGAAGTCCGTTGGAGGGTCACGAGCCCTATTTGTCTGGCCTGTCAGCTGGTCTGGGCTGGGTGGGTCAGCCTGTCCCTGGACAGGAGCGGACACGCAGGCCCGGGGCACCTGCAGTGTGCCCGGTGCTCCCACTGCCTGCTCTGGCCTCCTCCCCAGCTGACACGTGAGGCGGCTGAGGGCCACAGCCGTCACTCAGTGCCCCAAGGGCGCCCAGTGAGCTGGGGGCCAGGCTCTTGCTGGCTGCCCATTTTCTGCTCAGCTGCCTCCCAAGGTGGGTCCCAGTTCCCTGAGACCTTCCTGGGCGCTGGGTGGGCAGGGCAGAGCAGAGCCAAGAGTCTGGGTGTCTGAGCAAGCACGGGGCCCTGGGTGCCCGGAGTCAGCACGTGGGGCTGCGACGAATGCGGTGAGGTGATGCCCGAGTCACGGCTTTCTGACATCTGTGCTCTGAATCACGAGTGCACATATGCGCGCGTGTGTGCGCACACGCACATCCCCCCCCCCCAGGAGAGGGAAAAGGGACAGATGTGTCTTTTTTCCTAAGGCTGCTGTTAAAATCAATTGTGTCCCCCAGGGCACATGCCACTGTGTGCCCCTAGGTGGCCTGGCTCCTCCCACTGCAGACAGCAGGACCCCTGGAGGTAGCAGGCAGGTAGCACCCCCTGGGCTCCTGGTCCAGGCTGCTGCGGGGTGGGGGGGGGCGGGAGGGGGCGCTAAGGAGACTGGGAGCCCACCAGGGGCGGAGGAGCAGGAAGGGCGGGGGCAGCCCAGTGCAGAGGGACAGCAGATCAGGGCGACCTCACAGAGGTGCAGGTGACCAGGCCGACAGGAGAGAGAGAAAGTGCCCACCTGGCTGAGGGTGTAGCCCGGATCCAGGCTGGGGGACATGACAAAGCCTGAGCGGAGGCCTGGGGCACCCGAGGTTGGGAGGCTGGTGGGAATGGACGGGGTGGGCAGGGGGACGGAGGGGTGCAGACGGCAATCAGGATGGAGGCCAGCGGGTGGCGGATGGGGGGCTGGGCGGGGGATGGCTGGAAGACGGAGATATGCGTGCGAGAGAGGGGGCGGCTGGTGAGGCCCAGGTGCCCCGGGGGCAGGTGCTGGGACCCAAATCCCAGGGGTTCCACTTTAAATAGTGTGTCACCCGGACGAGTCCCTCTCTCTCTCGGAGCCTCAGTGAGAGGGTGCAGAGGACCTGTGGAGCGAGCGTCACCTGGGCTCCTACATTTATTAAGTCATCGTTTAATAAACGTTCACTCTTATTTCATCCTGGCCCTGAACTCAACCTTGGGGACACGGTGGTGAGTAAAACAACGCTGGGGCTGCCCCGAGGGGCGCAGAGCTCCCGGACAAGGCAGCCTGTCCTGAGCTGGGTGGGGCCTCTTAGGTTGGACAGAGGAGGGGCCCCCAGTGGCCTGAGTGGGGGGAACAGGAGGGGAGAGGAGGGGAGGGCGATGAGTGAGGGTTGGGGCCTGGGACCTGTGTCACCGGGGCCCGTGACAGGGTCAGGGAATGCTCAGGTGAAAGGGAGGAGGGCCAAAGGTGCGGGGGCCGGGGAAGCCAGGCGCATCAGTGAGGAAGACGGTGGTGGCTCATGCAGGGGGCAGAGGGCGCTTTTAGACAGGGGGGCTACTCCAGCAGCCAGGACCTGGTCCCCCACCTCTCTGGACCTCAGCATCCCCAGGTGTACCACAGGCTGGAAGATTCTACAGGTGCCTCCAGACTGGGGATTCTGTTCCTCGGAGTTCAGCCAGGTGGACAGGAGCCCACCGTAACAGTTTGCCTTTCCTCACCTGGATGAAGAAGCACCTGCCACCGCCCACAGGGCTGTGCGGCCTGGGTCCCGAGACAGGGCTCATGTCCACGGGACTGTCCATCGGCGCCGAGATCGTGGCTGACAGGCTGGGCAGACTCCATGCAAATAGGCCCTGGGAGATCCTGTCCCAGAAATCCGCACCGACAGATACCTCACTGATCCTAGCACGAGAACAGGGTCCCGCTCTGATCCGCACCATCCAGTTCTGAGGTCCCCGTGACGGGATGAACTCCCTGAGCTTTCTGGTACCAGGAATGTGGTGGTTTCCTTGTGGGGCAGGCCGGAGCCAGCGAGAGGGCAGCTCCCATGGCTGGCCCTGTCCCCTCCATCCCCCATATTACTACAACCTGCCAGTTTTTGTGGCCGGAGCGCTGAGAATTCCAACAGGTCAGAGCAGAGATGGGGCCGCCCACCCTGTTCCGGTCGTGTGTCCCACAAATTATGCCACACACTGAAGACTTCATTAAATTGGATGCTTGGTGTGTCATTTCAGCTCGTTTGGAATTCGGGGGAATCGAACACACAGCCACAGGGCCTGGCTGGCCCCCGTCACCTTGGCCCAGTCCCACTGGGTCCTGGGTGCTGGGACCTGCCCGGCCCTGCTCGGCTGTGGGGAAAGTGCCTCCTTCGCTCTCTGCCCCCAGAGGAAGGGCCCCCGACTCCCCAGCCCATCAGTCACTCACACGGCCCCCCTGCCCCCGCACAGGACACAGGCAGATGGCGGTGCAAGGGCTGCTATTAAATGGCTAGCGAGACAGTAGAGTAAATATATAAGAAAATATAAGGGAAGGCCTGGTATATATATAATCTATGTATAACTGAAACCCAGCTTCCAGCATTCACTTCTGGATCTCTCTCCTTTTTGCTCCTCTTGGGGTCACGCCCCTGCTCTGTGTAGGCGGGGACCCCAAGCCTCAGGTGGTCACTGTCCCACTGGGGGCCCAGGGTGGTCTGATGGCGGGGGTAGCAAGGCGAAGCCCAGGAAGGGCAGCTGCAGAGGGGACCTGGAAGGCACAAAGACAGAGGGAAGGGGACAGGAAGGAAGAGCCCGGGGCAGTGACAAGGAGGGGCTGGCAAGAGGGTTGGGGCCCCTTCTTTCACCCCAGCGCGGAGAAAAGCAAAAGGGCCCTTGGGAGAAGCATCTGCTGGAGGGCCCCACCACGCCCACACCAGGCAGAGCTGACGCCCCGCCGGACAGGCCCTGCTCAGGGGAGCCACGAAGGGAACAGGGTCATTGTGGAGGGGCACGTACCGCCGGCCCCTGTGACAGACCCGTTCGGCTGGTACATCGCCACCATCCCCGTGAGCGTGGGGAGACTAAGGCACAGACAGTTAAGTCGCTGCCCAAAGCTCCCAGCTCGGAAACGTCGCAGCCGGCCTGGACACCGCTGCCTGTGCCAGGGGCAGAACTGCTGTAGAGCCACGAGGCAGCCACAGGTGCTGCGGGTGGGCAGGGCGGGCCCTCCGGGGAGGGGCCTTCGGAGCAGGGGCCCTCTGACCGTGTGTGCTCTGGGCGGGCAGCCGGCTTCGCATGCGGGCACCTCGCCACGGGAGCCCCTGTTCAAGAGCAGGAGACCCAGGCACACTGAGGGTGAGGGTCAGGCGGGGTTCTCACAGGCAGGGGGCGTGGCTGGGGGCCTCGGTCTGCCCTGCTGCCCCAGCCCCTCTGGTCCTGCCCTCATGACCAAGAGTGGTGAGTGAAAGCAAAGAGGCCCTTCTTCGCAGAGGTTGGGTCTTTTCCCCACGTCCCCAGCCCTTCCAGGCCTGGCAGTGCGGGCCCAGAGGCTGACTCACCTGCCCCTGCCTCGAGGACAGCCCTGAAGGTTGTGCTGTGTTGAGTCTGTGAGCTCGCCAGGCTGCTAAGGGACCAAAGAGCTGGGCCGTTACTCCCACAACTCCTGCCTGGGTCCCTGGGCCTCCCGCCTCCCCAGGGGATCCCCCCAGCCCTGCCTTGCGCAGGCTCAGAAGCCGCAGAGGACACTGCCTAGCCACCTGCCCGGCCACATGCCCAGGTTGGGGTCCCCTGGGCCTGGGTTTGAGCCCTGCTCTGCTCCTTACCACCCTGGGACTAGTGGTTTCACAGGCATATGGCCTCGGCTTCCCTCCTGGGGACAGGACTCTGGATTTCCACGGTCCTACCACTCAAGTTCTGGGCTCCATGTCACCTCCGGGGACAGGTCTTCACGAACACCTCCCCCACCACTACCCTGCGGGCTTCCCCAGTCCCTCCCTCCTTCCCTCGCTCCCTCTTGGGTTCTCTCTCTCTCTCTCTCTCTCTCTCATGCGTCTGGGTCTAAGGATGGCTTTGTCCGTGCAGGACAGGCGCGCTCTGTCGCGCTCTCCCCTGCACCCCCAGCATCAGCACAGACTGGCCCAGACTAGGTGCTAACAGATGTTGACTGAATGCGTGCATCTGTCCAAAGGGAACGCAGCCCCTCCCTCTCCAGGACTTTCTGGGTGTTCAACTCACCAAGGCAGGTCTTCTCCTAGGAGTGGACCCCAGCCGGGGCCCAAGCACCCAGTGACCTGACCAGAGAGGGAGCTGCTGCCTGGAGCAGGCCCACCTGCTCATCCCAGACCCCCCAGCCGAATGCCCCGATGTCCAGCCCCAGTCACTCGAGCGCACACACAGGGCCAGGGGGCAGGGCAGAGATCTGGCTTCCGAGTTTGGTCCCTTGGAGGCCTGAGCCTCAGAGACCCAGGGACACTCCTCCCTCCCTTCCCCCACCCTCCCTCCCCCCCTCCCTCCCTCCCCCTCCTCCCTCCCCTGCCCTTCAGAGCTCCGCTCTCCTGGATTCCCCTCTTTCTCCGGTTTCTCTCTCTCCTCTTTTCTCTCTCCAGTTCCTCCCTCCCACCTCACCCTGTCCCGGGAGGGGCCGCCAGGGGCCAGTGATTTGCAGTTCCCAAAGCGGTCATCTCTCTGCAGCGGCACATCTGGGTCATTAGGACGCCCTGGAAAACCGGGGCTGCCTGGGCCCAGCCCCGCAGTCCTGCTCCCCGTCCTCATCCTCCCTCTCCTCCCTCCTCCCTCCTCCGCCCCACCCGGGGAGCCAGTATTTTTAGCTCGCTGCTGCTGCCGCCGCTGCTGCCGCGTGAGTGTGCAGGGCGCTCCTGTTGAAGCCTGGATGAGGCTTTATGCGCTGTGACAGCCCCAAGGGCAGCTGGCAGACTTTCTGCCTCTTAAGTTTGGAGCTTGCCCCCTCTCCTGCGGGTCAGAGCCTCAGCTGGGCGGGGGCAGGGTCTCAGCCCTTTGGAGCCCAGACCTGTCCCGGCTGCCGAGCCTTCCGGCTTTCCCCGCCCTCCACCCCCGGCCACCTCTGCTCTCCAGTCCCCTCCTCCGCGCCTGCTCCCGGCCTCCTCGGGCCTTTGTCTCGGGAAGACGCAGACGCGGAGCACCTGCCCCGTCCGCTGGGTGCCCGGAGCTCGCGCTTGAGGCTGTCCTCCCTGCCCTCTCATTGACTCCTTTCCTGGGGCTGCTTCTCACAAGGTGTCTTCCTCGCTGCTCCCCGCCCCTCCTCCTCCTCCTTGCCTTCAGAGAATGGAAAGAATCCCACTCCAGAATGGCCCCGGACTCCTAGCCCAACCTCCCCCTGGACCGCAGGATGGGGGGTTGGTGCAGAGATCCTGGGCTAGCCTTTGGGGGGGGGCCCTGGGTGCCCAGGCCTTTCCAGGACTCGCTGGGGTCCAGCCTGGCCCCTGTGGGCCCCCTGCTGCCCAGGCAGGAGCCTCCAGGACAGGCCTGCTCCTCCTAGGATGCTCCCCAGGCTCAGGCTGTCCAGTCCCCCCGACCCCAGATGGTCCGTGTCCCTCGGACGGGTCTGCTGGGTGCAACTCCCTTCCCCTTCCCCGTCGTGCCCGCCTGACCGGAACTGTGTGAAGGACCATTTAAAATAAGCAACCCGCTGTGCCCTGCGCTTTACCGTCTCCACGGTTCTCTGTCTCGGCAGCAGCATCTGTACGTGGCAGACCCCCTTTCCCCTCCCTCAGCGCAGAGCAGGCACCAGCTCAGGGAGGCCAAGCCCCTGGGACGCAGACACCCCCAGCCTCCAGGCCGTGCACCCCTGGGCACCGACTCTCACACCAAGCTCAGCCCGGAGAGGCGAAGCCCCTGCCCGAGGTCGCCCCACCAGGGCTGCTACAGGGAGAAGAGGGGTGTGGGAGCTCCGGGCGGGCAGCCTACTGGCACAGCGGGTTCCCCCCCGCCCCCCCCCCCCCGTGGCTGCTGTCCTCACACCGGTCCTCTCTTCAGGTCAGTTGGGGGTGACGTGGGGGCTGGGAGAGCCCCCTACTGTCTCTGGCTCACTCGGGGTGTCTTGGTGTTATGTGGAGAAGGCGCAGGCTTTGTCCACCTGCCCATCAGAGACCCCCCAGCCTCAGCCCCCACACCCCACTCTCGAGGGCCCCAGCTGTGCCCTGGGCTCCGCGCCCACCCCCTCCCCTCTCCGTCCCCCTCTCTCTCCACATCCAGCTCTTCAGGGCTCCGCTTTCATGACTGGCTGCGGGCTGGCCCCTCGCTGCCTGCCGGCCCCCTTTCCCTTCTGTTGTCTCGCTCGGAGCCCCTCTCTCCCCAGCTGTATTTATTTCAAGCTTCCTCCTTCTCTCTGTGTATTTCCCAGGCTCGCTCTCTCCCTCCCTCTCTCTCTCTCCCTCCCCCTCTCTCTCTCCCTCCCCCCGCCCCCCCCCCGTCACCCCAGCTCTCTGCTCTGTCTGTTTCTCCCTTCCTTCTCCCTCCCCCTCCCATCCTGCTGCTTCTGCCCACCCCAGAACACACACACAGAGGCAAGCACACATGCACACATGCACACATGCACACACAGAGACACAGAGGAGCACACACAGACCCCTGGCCAAGGGCACGCTGCAGCAGAGATGGGGGCAAGGGCTGGCCCCGGAAGGAGGCAGTGGGAGGGGACCCCATGGCCCTTCCCTTTGTCCCTAGCCCCAGAGGCACCTCCTGGCTGACCCTGAGCTGTAGCTTGGGTGGGCTGGGTGCCGGGGCTGGGTAGACTCCAGGGACTTAGAAGGTGCATTTTCTGAGACTGTGGGGCGAGGGACACCCCCCGAGCAGGACGAAGCTCCTGGAAGGCCAGGGCTCCCAGAGCGCCCTCCCAGGGGTCACCACTTTGCAGGACCCGGCAGTGGAGGGCGGCCCGAGGGCAGAGAGGTGGGGTCTAGGCTGGAGCAGCAGGGATGGTGACCACGGAGTGATGTGAGGATGGGGGGCCTGTGTGGGTGCCCCTGGGAGGTCCTGGAGGTGCCCGACCCTCCATGCCCTGGTCACAGAGCGCCACGGGGACCCGGGGGCCTGCGCACTAGTCCTCAGGTCCTTATTCCCCAGCTCTTCCTTCCTGATCTCCTAGGTACATTGGAGCCTGGGCCCCGGCGTCCAACGGCCTGGGTTCGAATCTGGCCCCTACTCCTCACTTTGCAACTTTGGGGGTGACTGACCCTCTGTCCAGGGATAATTCAGCTGTCTGTGCTCGGAATGGCTACGAGGACCCAGGGGGCCGCCCATGACAGGCACCGGGCCAAGGGTCCCTGCAGGGTCCTTGCTGGCAGCGTAGCCATTCCCCCGACTCCTGTTCCTCCGCCATTCCGCCAACCCCAGCCCTGACCTGGAGTCCCGGCTCCACCCCAGGCAAGTCACTGGCCCCACGGAGCCTCTGTCTCCTCCTCCACAAAATGGGGCCAACGGAGTGCAACCCTCCAGGCTGGGGGGCTGCCCTGAGATTGTTCAGGAACACTCTTCGCTCAGGGCGCGCTGAGGGCTCCACTGGGAGCGGCTGTTGGTAGCTGTTTCGTTTTATCCGCCGGGCATGTTTTTAAACAAGTACTCAGCCCTACCCCCTGCCCCCCAGCCCACATGAAGGCTCGGCTCAGGGCCTCTGTCCCCCGCAACGCTCTGCGGGCCCAGGCAGAAAGAAGACTGGGGTGCCGGGAAGAGGTAGATGAGGCCAGCAGGAGCGGAGGCCCGGCTGGGGGCTGTGCTGTGAGTCTGACACGGACCCCTGGGCATTGGGAGGTTGCTCTGCGTAGGAGCCTGGCTTTGCCCCAGATTGGCAGCTGACCAAGGAAAGGAGGGGCAGAGGGAGGCGGCCGGGAAGGGGGAGGGAGGGGAACAAAGGTTCTGGAGCCTGGGCGCTCGGCTCCCTCTTCACGGGGAGCCTGCCATGGCCATGGGCGTCCTCTCGTCTGTGGGGGGCGTGCGGGGCAGGAAGACCTCAAGACCCCAGGAGCAGCCACAGGGCTTGGCCCGGAAGCTGGAGTTACCCTTCCCGCTCTGACCGCACCGCCTTCGGGCCGCTGCACCTGGACCTCGCTCTACCTGACTTCGCCTTTGTTCGGAGTCGCGCTTCAGCTCCTGGACCGAGGGGCCCCGGTCCCTCTCCCTGCTGCCAAGCAGGGTGCGTTGAGGGTGGATGAACAGTCGTTGAATGAAGGAGGAAACGAAGGACTCGATTCTCAGGGAGGCTGGGGCTCCTTCGGGCTCCTTCTGGGTAATCAGACCTGGTGCCGGAGGGCGGATGCTGCTGTGTCCCTGGTCACAGGCTGCCCAGCCCGGGGAGGAACAGCTCTGGGCCTCAGGGCCTGGCTATGGAGTCGGCCCTGGGTTCAAGTGCTGACTTGCTGCAGAGGAAGGGGGAGGGTCCGGGAGGGGGTGCTCACAGCCTGCACTCCCGTGCTTCGGGTTTGCCCGTCACGTCTTTCTCGGAGCCCCGGGGGCTGTGGGCCTGTGGGGTGAGGGCCCCTCACTCCCAGCTTTGGTTTACTTCCCCATTTCACTCGCCCCTGGCCCTGCTCACCTCCGGCCCTGCTCACCTCCTCTTTGTGGCCGGCTTCTGTGGGAGCTTGGCCCCCTGGCCAGGCCCCTCTCCTCCCCGCTGCCCTACCAAGGGATCCTCTGCCCTTCCTGTCCCCTCTGCCAGGGATGCCCCTCCTCTCGCTCTTGGCTTGGCTGCTTCCGCGAAGCTTCCCCTCCCGGGAGGCAGCCCCAGCACTCCAAGCGTGCGCCCCTCTCGCTGCCTGGAATCAGCACACTGTGCTCCCCTCGCACTCAGCACAGCCCGTGAGCATCTGGTCATCGTGTCTCTCTCCGCTCGCCACCTGCCCCACCCTCCTTAGAAAGGCAGCTGCATGCGGGGTTGGCCTGGTCTGGCTTTCTCGCACTGCCTGCTCCATGCCTACGCACTGTATGGCGTGACTGCATCTCTGCATTACTGATGCTCAGAGCGAGGCTTGGTGTACGATGCACACGGCGGTGAACGAACGAGCAAATAGTTGAACAAACAAGAGGATGAGCTTTGGAATTTGACTACCTGGGTTTGTATCTTCACCAGCTCCCACCCTCGCTGCTCTGTGCCTCAGTTTCCTCATCTGTAAAACGGGTATAACAGTAGGGTCTCCCTCCTAAAGTGGTGATATTGCCGTAGGTGTACAGCTGCCACAGGGTGGATTCAGTGACAGTACCTGAGCGCTCTGAGTGCCTGATACGTGAGTATCAAGTAGGCTTTTTGGACATAATGTGTCCATGTGCCAGCTCTGGACCCCCCGCCCCGCCCCCTTCTCCTGCGGTCTTCTTCGTCTCAGAAAACGGTCCCTCCCTCCACTCCTGATGCCGTATTCATCCTTGATATTTTTCTTCTTCCACGCCCACATCTGATCCGTTAGCAAATCTTGATGCCTCTACTTAAAACACACCCTAAATCCAGCTATTTTTATCTCCCCCACTGCTGGTGTCCCCAACCCGGCCACCACGGTCTCTTGCCTGGACTCCCTCAGCTCTTCCTAACTGTTCCCCCAGCTGCCCTCCGGCCTCTCCAGTCCATGCTCCACTCAGAAACCAGAGGTCCTCTGAACGCAAGAAGTGGCCTTGGGCTGGCCCTTGCCATCCTCACTGTCCTGGCTGCAGGCACAGCTAGAAAACATCTGAGACTGCGACAGGACCTCAGGGCCTTTGCACCTGCTGCTCCCGCCACCCTGGACCTCTCCTCCCAGCCCTCCACCGGGCTCACGCCTGCACGTCCCCCAATTCTCGGCCCACGGTCACCTCCTCACTGAAGTGACCTCCCTTTCCAGACCCCAGCCCTCTCATTCCCCAGGGCAGCCCCTCACCCTGCTTTCATTCCCTCTATAATTCGTCTTGTTCCCAGATCCTGGTATCAGCTGTGTCTTTGTTTTCTGTCCCCTTCTTCCTTCAGATAGAAGCTGCACAGACACGGGAACCTGGTCTTGCTGTCCACCACCTCCTGGCACAGGGGGCAGCGCCCGGAAGAGCTTGCACCCACCGACTGCCATGCCTGGACCAGCGGAGGCATGGGTCCTGTGATCATTATTACCAGTCTTGGTCAGTGAGAGCTGGAAAAGGATGGGTTAAGGAGGGAGTTAATGTAATTGTGTCTGATAAGGAAAAGCCCGGGGGCCTGACCCTGCCTGTCTTCTGCCAGAGATCACGGGCGGGTGTTGTGGGGTCAGGGCTCAGTCTGCCGGCACTTCGGGCTCAAGAGGAGAGGCGAGCCGGGCTGACTCTGCTGTTCCACCCAGCCAGTCCCACGTCTTCTTTGAGGGGCTGGGGTCTGGAGGGAGAAGGTCCCATTCAGAAACAGGTGCCCCCACGCCCTGTCTTATCTCCATTGTGCCGGGATGGAAGGGGAAGGGAGGGGCTTGCTGTTCTTTGAAACCGTCCCGATCAGCCCACACGTGTGGAGGGCCAGGCCAGGGTCCAAGGGGCCTCGCAGACGAGCCAACCATGGTCCCTGCCCTCAGGGAGGCTTCCGGCAGCTGGGAAGGGCCAGGAGACAAGCACTGACTTAGCCGGGGACAGAAATAGCAGGTGTTCGCACGGGAGGAGGAGGAGGAGGCGGGTACACCGGAGCCAGCAGGAGCGCTGTCACAGCGTACCTGTCCCCTCCTTCTTCCGCCCAGTCACCCTGACACTCTTCCCTGGCCTGAGGCTGGCCTGGCTCCTGCTTCAGCACAAGGGGACTCCCAGACTCCCAGCAACCTTGGAGCAGAGCGGGTCCTTGGCAGCGGGTCCAACCCGAAGCTGAAGAGGTGAAAGGGTTTGCTTGAGGCCCCACAGCTGGCAAATGGCAGAACTTCCATGACGCTAACTTGGCAACGATGTCCTGGGACCATCTTTCTCATTCATCCTTTCTCACGGGGGACTCCAAGCCAGCTCTTGACTTCAGTGGACAGGTTCCCAGTCTTCGGAAAGCCTTGTGCACGGGCCGCTGCTCCCCGAGGAACTTCTGCAGAGGGTCCGTCATCACCGTCATCTCCACTGCCATCTCCATCACCCTTGTCACCATTGCCTCCGCCATTACCACTGGTATGGGGTGAATTGTGTCCCCCCCCACACCAAAAGACATGCTGAAGTCCTAATCCCCGGTGCCTGAGGATGTGACCTTATTCAGAATCAGGGTCTGGACAGAGGTGATCAAGTTAAGGTGAGGTTCTCAGGGGGGCCCTGATCCAATATGACTGTGTCCTTATCGAAAGGGGCACTGTAGACGCAGAGACAGGCGCACAGCGAGGGAAGGCGATGTGAAGACGGAGGATTGAGTGATGCCCCTCCCAGACAAGGGCCGCCTGAGCCACCAGGCACCAGGACCCTGAGTCGGTCCCTTCACCTGTGCGCCAGAGGGAGCATGGCCTTGCTGACACCTTGTTTTGGACTTGGCTTCCAGATCAGCTAGACAATCCTTTGCTTCTGTTTTAAGCCACCGGTTGGTGGTACTTTGGTAGGCAGCCCCGAGAAGCTCATACAGACACTGCCAGCATCACCATTACCACCATTATCATGACCATTGTCACCAGCGCCTCAGCACCCATCACCACTGTCGTGAGCATCGTCCCAGCAGCAAAGCCAGCCCCACCACTGAATTCGTTTCCTGTGGCTGCTTAACAAGTCCCCACAAACCTGGTGGCTTAAAACACGATGGTTTTCTCGGCATTCCAGAGACCAGAGGCTAAAATGAGGTGTCAGCGGGGCCGTGCTCCCTGCGGACTCTGGGAAGAACCCTTCCGGCTTCTCCCAGCACCTGGTGGCTCCAGGTGCTCCTTGGCTTGTGGCCACATCACTGCCACCTCTGCCTCTGTCCATATGTGGCCTCCTCCTACGTCTCAGCCTTCTCTTCTGTCTCCGACAAGGACACTGGTGATGGCACCGAGTCTCAACCCGGGCCATCATGGATGATCTCATGTCAATATCCTTAACTTCATTACATACCTCCAAAGGCCCTTTTCCAAATAAGGTCACATTCACAGGTTCCAAGGATTAGGACATGAACACATCTTTTTTGGGGGGGGCGTGGGCAGCGCCGTTCAACCCACTACAACCGCCATCACCACCATCAACATCGCTGCCATCGTTCCTTAAATACTCCTATGTACCAGGCGTTGGTCTAGTTGCTTTTCCCACCCCATCTTCTTTATTTCTTCAGACAGACTTGGGGGAGGTACTATCATCACCCCTGCTTAGCACAGAAGACCACTGAGGCCCAGAGAGAAGAGTTCACTTGTCCAAGTTCTCGTTAGAATTCTGACCATAGCTATCCCAGCTCCTGGTCCCTAAACTTCTGCTTGTAGAGAGAACGTCATGGAAGCATCAGAGTGGGCCATGAGCCCCTGAATGGGAGGCAAGGCGCCTGGGCCCTGGCTGCGTTCCGCCACTAACCAACCCGTAGCAGATAGCAGTCAGGTCTCTTCCTCTCTCGGGCCTCGGTTTGCCTGCCCGTGAAATGGGGAAGCGGGTGAGACTGGTCCGGACAATCCCCGAGCTCTTCCCAGCTCTGGAGCTGTGTGGCGCGGCTGTCATCTGTCACCTCGGTCCTCTTCAAACGCTGCCCAGGGGCTCTCCCGTCATCTAAACTCTTTCAACCCGCTGCCAGGGATGGGTTTTGCTTGGGAGGCCAGTCCACGGGCCCACGGTGTAAGTGCTGGTGACAGGAGTGGAGGGCGCTGCTGGTTCCCTGCATGTCCCTGTCCCGTATCACGGAGCTGGCAGCCCTTGGGGAATGACTGTGTGTGTGGAGCCCAAGACTTTTTCTTTGTAAGATTTTATTTATTTTTAGACAGAAGGGAAGGCAGAGAGAGAAAGAGAGGGAGAGAAACATCACTGTGTGGTTGCTTCTGGTGCACTCCCCAGCACCTGGCCCGCAACCCAGGTATGTGCCCCGACTGGGAATCGAACTGTTGGGCTTGCAGGCCGGTGCTCAATCCACTGAGCCACACCAGCCAGGGCTGGAGCCCAAGGCTTTTGACTCATGCATTATAGGAGGGCTCCGCAGATGTGAGCTGTTGGGTGCTGGGAACGGAGTGGAAGAGAACTTTATCTCCCTGTGATGCTCCAGACCCGAAGGCCTTAGCCAGAAACTGGCCGGTCCACTAGTCTCTAGAAAGTCTAGAGAGATGATTCTGGGGCTGGGAGGCCCTTGTCGATCGCCTAAGCTAGAGATTGGCAGAGGCCGTGGTGATCAAGTCCCCCTTAGGGAAAAACACACAACAGGCTGGGGGCTGGGGGCTGGGGGGTGGGGGGCAGGCTCTGGAAGTTCAGTTTCGGGAACCTGGTCTGTTCATTCGGAGTGTTTGTTTATAAGTGTAAACAGTTTTTTTTTAAATCCTTTTAATACTGCGAATTCCAGAGTCTCCCCCCCCCCTCGCTTTTATGTCCCAAGCAGCAATTGTTTGCATTTCAGCTAATAAAATGTTCAGGAGTGGGGAGCTGAGTTAGGGACAGCATTGCAAACTTTAATTAGCAGGGTGAGATTAGCATCCCAGCAGGGGCTTGGGTGGGGGCATCCTTCAGGCCCATCTGATCCCCGGGACACCCCTCTCACAACCCCCGCGGCCCCCCCCCCCGTCCCCCCGCAGCTGAGGGCTCCGGTGGGGTAAGCAGGACCCAGGCCAGCCAGGGCTTAGACCTGCCCAGTTAATTTCCCCTGCACCGACCTCCAGCTGAGCCTCACCCTCTTCCAAGGCTCTTAGTCCAGCCACTGGATCTTGTTCACCGCCTCCCGCTGGTTTCGGCCCCGCAGGTGTTACAGCAGGATAGAAACTGGCTGTGTGACCCCCAGGACAGGAGTCTAAGCGGGGGAGGGAGGGGAGGAGACAGAATTTGATCCCCTTGCCTGCACACCCAGAGCTCAAGCGCAGCCGGCCTGTCCTTGCTTGGTTCAGGCAAGGCTGAGAACGTTCTGGTCTTTATCTGGTTTAGTTCTAAATGCTTCCTAAGGCAGCGGGTATGTTCCACCACAGTCCCCAGGAAATTGGTCCACAGACCAATTCGCGGGACAGAGCCTTCCCGCGAATGAAGTCATCTGGTCCTTTTCTATTTGTTGTTGCCTTTCTCCTTCAACACGAGCCACCGGCCTCGGCAATCTCTCCCCGAGGGGGTCGCCCTGGCGGGCTGCGGGAAAGGGCGAGGAGCAGGATCCCGGGGAGCCGGCTCTCCGGGCGACCCCTCACCGCTCCGGCCTGGGCCTTGTGGAGTGCCTCCTCCCGCTCCCACCCGCGACTTCCCCGGGACCGCCCAAAAGGTGAGCCCCCTGGAGGCGACCGGCGCTTTGGCGCGGTCCGATCGGCAAACAATAACAGTAAATAACGCTCCCTTATCAACGTAATAAAAACGGAAACGGTTACAATGTTTTTTAATAAGCGTCCCCCATCAATCTCCCTCCCGGGCCGCGGGCACCAGCAGAGCGGGGCGGGGCCAGGTGCCAGAGGAGGAGGACCCGGGGGGAAGGGGGAGCAGGGCAAGTGAGAGACGAGGGGGCGCAGGCTGCCGGGGTCACGCGCGCCAGCCGAGCCGGGAAGCGGCCGCGGTGAGTAACACGGTTGCCATGGCGACGTGGCCGCGAGGAACAGGAAGCAGCAGAAATAGCAGCCGCCGCGGCCCTCGCCTCCCGGCCCCTCCCCCCGCGAGCCCGTTGCCACGGAGACCGGCCGGAGGGAGGCTGCGCAGGCGGCCGCGGCCTCCCGCGCGCCCCCTCCTGCGCATGCGCCCCGGGCCTGCCCCACGAGGGCATCATGGGGGCACCCGGCACCACCCGGACCCCAACGCTGCTCGACCCCTCGATTGGGTGGGGGAAAAAAAGAAGCAAAACTGTTGGTTGTTTGCCTTTGGAAAGCAGCCCCGCCTTTGTCCCCGGCGGATTCGCTGGTTAGGCGCTGAAGGCGGGGAGCCAAGGGGGCAGGGACACAGCCAGCGGTCCCCAATGTTTTCTGAGTGCCAGGTGTGAGGCCGCGTCTGGGCCGCCGGGGGGGACGCGGGCGGCCAGCCCTGCCCTTCCGGAGACCCAGCCTGGGACGATCTAAGCAGGTCCCGGGGCTGACCTTGGCCGCCTGCAGCCTTCTCTGAGCTGAATGTCCCTGAGGACGGAGGGACAGCTTCGCCCAGGAGTCCCTGCTCCTGTATCCCTCCTCCTCATACCCCCTTCCCCGATTGGAACCTCCGCAGAGGGAGAAATGAAGTCTTGCCAAACCCCAAGCTCCCTCTCCAGTCCCTGATCACCAGAAAACTATGAAACAGTCCGTCCCCCCCACCCCCAAAGCCGAGGGAAGCCTAAATGTTTCATAAACGAAAGTCACCCTTCAACAACTTGTTTACGTGGAAGCCTGGCTGCAGCCTGGCGCGTCTGAGGCGTGTGTGTGTCGTAGGGGACACAGCCATCTCCGAAGCTGTTTGTGGAGGGTTTCTTGCTCTCCAGATTTTGCCGGGTTTGTTTGTAATAAGGGTCAGAGGTCTGCACTTCCGTGGGGAAGGGGCACGGGTCACCTCAGATGGACAGGCCAGAAGTCCCAGGAGGACAGGTCACGGGGTCTGCGGGGCTGGGGTGGAGGCCGCGAGCCAGAGCCTCCCCATCTGGCTCTGCTCCAGGCAGGCGGGGGGAGGGTGTCCACGGACACCAGGCTCACCCCGGCTGCCCCCCGCCCCCGCCCCCCGCGTATGGGCCCCAGCGAGGGCCCAGGGCAGCAACTCCGGGACCTCTTTCCCCTGGGCAGGACAGCTGCCATCTCCCCAGCTCCTGCCTTAACCGCGGTGGCCAACAGAGAAGGCAGGCAGAGCAGCCCGGTCTCTGGGGTTTTCTAGAATGGAAACGAGATGCTTTTGTTGTTTTGTATGGCAGACCTATACTTTCAGCCCCGGCTGACCAGATGGGGATGCAGGGACCACGTGTGGGAGGAAGGGGGAGTGCTGCTTCCCCCGCCCCACCGACCAGGCTCCCGATCAGGCTGCCTCCAGTGTGGCCTTTCGTGGGCACAAGGGTTCTGGCCAAGGAGAGAGGGAGGGGCTTGGGTGGTGACCCTTCCTCCCTGCAGAGTAGGTGCCTTTGTGACGCCTGGAAGCGGTGCTCCGGCTCTCAAGGGGAAGCTTATCTGAGGTCTAGAGGACCATCTTATTTATGCCGCTCCCCCTTGGGGAGGAGAGAGCAGGGAACGGTTGTTACCATAAACACAGGCCCCTGTCTCTGTCCAGAGGGCAGTAGCATGTGCGGAGAACCAGGGCTTCAGATCCAGGCAGCCCTGGTGGGGAACCCCGCTCGGGCCCACCGGAGCTTGCGCATCTGGACGGTCAGGACAGCGTAACCCCCACTTGCCAAACTGTGATGGTTCCGTGAAGCGATGCGTAAAAGCTCTGGGCGCGACTCCTGGCACAGAGTTGGTGCTCAGAATATGATGGCCATCGTTGGAGCCAGAGGGAGTTCACCACTCTCGCTGGTGGGACCTGGGGTGGCCACCCTAGCGCCCTGAGACCCTGGGTCTGGCTGTGTCCCACAGCAGGTCCACCACCTTTGGCACAGATCTGCCACCAACCCACTGTACAACCTGAGGCAAGTCACTTGCCTTTTTTGGGCCTCAGTCTCCCCATCTGGCAATAGGGGCGATAATGACAACAGCCACGGGTGGTGAACTGACTCTGGCCCGTACTATGCTGAGGTCGGTGCGTTTCCTTGGCTAGGTGAGCCTTCCAAACGACACTGAGAGGTCAGTGCCGGCATGAGCCCATTTCACAGATGAGAGGACAGAGCCTCACAGAGGTGGAGTCCCTTGCTGGGGCTTACTGGGCTACCACGTGGTCACACCCTTCTAAGGGCCACTGTCACGTTGAATTATGATCACCCCTGACCCTTGCTGCTTGTCCTCTGACCGTTTTGTGACTCGACCACAGCCCTCCCTGTGCATTTGTACTCCGGGGTTCCAGCATTCTGGACTCTCCTGAGGCTGGAGGGTAGCCTGTTCTCGGGGCGGGAGGCAGGGGTGTGTCATGGGCTGAAGAAGAGCCAAGTAAGCCCCATGCAGTCCCCGCTGGTCCACCCGGCAGCTCACGGCAGTTCTCCCGTCCCCCTTGTCCCTCCCTGCTGTTCATACGGGAGGGTTGTGGTCCCCAATACGCCCAGGTGGACGCGCGGCATCCAGATGGTGCAGTTAATCGTGCTGGAAGCCGTAAATCTCCCTTATTGTCCCAGCTCCCCCTCCGCTCCGCTGTGCATCCCTCCAGGCGCCCGTGGGAGAGGCCCCCACCATCCCCGCCCACCCGCCCCAGGCTTTGTTCCCACTCAGCAGTCAGGCGGAAGTGGCCTCGTTGTGGCGTCCACTGCCTGCGTTTGAGTCATGGCCCATGGCTTCCTGGCCCCGTGGCTTTGGCCAAGCACTGCATCTCCTTGGTTTCCTCATCCATAAATTCCAATGGTCCTAGCCCCTGCCCGTCCCGCAAGGATCAGGTGGCTGGTGTGAGTGAACGCCCCGCCCGGCTCCTTGGGCGCTCCTGGTCGCAGCGAGTGCCCTCTCTGTGCTGGGAGACGCAACCCATTGGCGCGGAGGACCCTCACCCTAGCCCACTATTCCTCCAGACTTACAGACGAGGAAGCTGTTGCTCAGAATAGGGAAGCGAGCTGCCCAAGGCCACACAGCCAATTAGCAGAGGAGCTGAGATTAAGGCAGGCAGGCCCCAGTGGCTCCGAAGCACCCCTGTAACCCCAGGTTCCAGGTCCTCCTCACTGCAGCCCCTCTGGGGCTGTTAGCCCTGCCAGGAGCGGCTTCTGTGACCCAGGCCTGACAGACACCGGGTTAATAGGTCCTTGATAAAGCCGGCCGAGGCGTCTGTGTCTTCCCCAGGCAGAGGCCAAGGGGCCGGGTGCCGCAGATGTGTCCTAATGAAAATGCTGGGGGGCGCAGGGAGCCGCGAGGTGAACTGCCTGCTCCTGTGTCAGACAGAAGCCACCCTCTCACCCGCCATGCCTGAGTCACGGCTGCCGCCTGGTGCAGGGGACCGTCACCCGTCGTCCACTCCATCCACCCACTCTTGTGTTCTTCCTTTCATCCATCCCTCCATCCATCCATCCGTCCACCCATCCACTAACCAACCTTCCTTCCTTCCTTCTCCTCTTCCGTCCATCCATCCACCCACTTACCCTTTTTTCCTCCCATTCTTCTCGCCATCCGTTTATACATCCATTTATTCATCTATCTACTTATTTCCTTCCTTCCATCCATCCAGTGTTTATTGAGCACCCATCTTAAGCGAAACCTTGCATGAGGTGCTGAGGGTTCCTCCCTCTGAGGACCTCACATTCTGAAAAGGACACCAACTAAGCACCTACCCGCAGGACGCCAGGAGAAGAGCCGGCATCTGACAGCCCCCAGACCCGGCCCGGCAGACCCACTTCAGCTAAGCTCCCTGGGTGGCCCTGGGCAAGGTGCTCGGCATTCTCCGTGCATCCAGAGTTCTGTGCACACGGGGCAAGCGGCAGCTGTCCGTGCGTGGCGCCCACGCTCACCCTCCGTCTGCTTCTCCTGCATCGGTGTGACTTGGGCATGAGGGCATGCATGCCGTGGCGGATTCGTCACCTCGCCCTCGGTGCCCAGCGCCGTGCCTGCCACCGAGTGGGTGCTCCTCAGAGCAGGTCGAATGGTCGGAGCCTTCCATCGCCCAGCCATGAGCGTGCGCAGCAGAGGACAGCAGACCAGTCCCGGCTCCTGCTCCCATGCCCCTTCCCCATCAAGGGGAGGCCGGATGCTCGGGACTTCTGACAATTCCCCATCCCACCGGAGAAGCTTCTGTGAAATGCTGGGGCCTTCAAGTTAGAGCTCCACGTGGAGGCAAGGTATGAGGGGCCCCCTGCAACCCCCTCAGCCCCTCCCCTGCGCACCTCCACTGCCTTCAGCTCCTGGCCAGCGCAGAATGACCCATCTCGGGGACTGGGGAGGAATGGAGAGCAAGGGATGGGGGGTGCCCAGGCTTGCAGGTCCACAGGAGCTGCTGGGGTCAGGGGGGATGGTCTGCTCACTGCTCTGTGAGCTGTCTACCGTGCAGGGGCCGCAGCGGAGCGCTCCGTGGCCAGCTCAGCTGGGCCCTTGTCCCCACTGCTCTCGCTGCATCCCTGTCTGGCTGCTAGGTCACTTCCTGCCTTTCACTCCGAGGCAGCCAGGCCTCCCGGTCCTGGCAGGGGAGCAGCTGTCGCTACTGCCTGGCTCGGGGCTCTGCTCCCAGCCACCTGGCCTAATGCGAGGGCCCCTGCAGGATGCTCAAGTTGGACAAGTCTAGGCCGGTATTGAGTTCAGCTGTCCCGTTTTGCAGATGAGAAAGCTGAGGCCCAGAGAGGGAGGGGTCACACAGTGAACCCAGTGTTCTTTTCTGGAGCTTGCTGCCGTGCCAGGAGAGGAGAAGACCTACAGACCTTGACCTTGACCCTGAAGAAATGGAAAAACTTGGACCTTACAGACAGGAGATTGTCACGGCCAAGGTGGAGGCAGGCTGTGTGGCCTTGAACAGGGAACCTAACCTCTCTGAGCCCCATGCGCTGGTGAGGATTCGGTGCGATGACAACTGTCCGGGTAGCCGGACTCATGGAACATACCAGACTCTCAATAAGCAACAGCTTCCTTGTGGTTAGGGAGCAGGTGAGCCTCCCCTTGAACGAGTGCAACCAGTGAAGTTGGTTTTTATGCAGACGCGGCACTTCCCCGCCCCTTTTTCCTGTTACGAAAATATCCTCAATGTTGTAAAAAGAACTGCTGCAGGGTTAGCTGTGCAAAGTGGGGGGACCAGGGGCACATCCTGCCCCTAGAAACTGTGACCTCGGGAGAGGGACTTGGTGGCTCAGCTTGCTCATCTGCAAAATGGGGACGATGGTCCCCCCCCTCCAGGGGCTGCCGTGGGGCTCGGCGAGACAGCCTGAGAGTGCAAGGCCTGGTAACGACAAGGTTTTGGAACCCCATTTTCCCGCAAACGAAGGATGCTCGTTTTTGAGAAAAGGCTTGCCTTTGGTTGTGGGGTGGGCCTGGGAGACCTGGTCTTGGTCCTGGGGAGGGATGGGGTCCGGAGCTCCTGGGCTGAGCAAGCAGGGTCCCTCCAGGAACCTGAAGCCGCTCGTGCCAGCCGGGTCACGACTGGCCATCCGTTCCTGCCCACCTGGCTGGAAGCATTGATCCAGGCGCTCCTCCTGCTGCCGGTGCTGCCCGGCAGCCTCTACTGGCTGGAGGTAGAGGAGGGGGAGGGGGTGGGGGAGAGGAGGGCAGGCAGAGGGGGCGGGGCTGCGCATTTTCCGGGTGACGTTTCCCGGGGAAGCTCGGAAAATTAATCGGCCTTTAATGTGGCATAGACTTTCTTTCAATTAGCAGAAGATTGATCAACTAAGTTCTTAATAAAAGGGCTTTGTGGAAGTTCCCTATTTGGGGTTGGTGGTGTGTTGAGGGGGGCTATAGTTAAGCAAGAATGACACCCCCAATCCAAGAGGGGACTTTTGGGCACCGCAGAACTCTGGCCATCCCGGCTGGGGTTCCTCCTTTCCGGGGGGCGGTGAGACGAACCGTGGGGAGGGAGGCGAGAGGGAGAGAGGTGAGGGGCCCGTGCACCCGCAGGCGAAGTCTGGAAGCAGTGGGGGGAGACGGCCCTGGGCCGGAGGGCCCCAGACCAGGTGGCTTGGCCACAGGCCTCGCAGGGGTCCAAGTGCCTTGAATTCTGCCTTTGACTTTGGCGTGTGGGAGTCCTGGGTAGAGATCGCTGATCCCCAGATTGTTATTCTGCCTTCTGGCCTTAACGGTGCCCTGACATTTGAGGGATTAACAGAGTAAGTCAGCACCCGTTTCTTAAAAGACCAGGTTTCGTCACTTCGGTCTGACAGATTCACCGAGGTTCCCTGATCCTGTGCGGTGCACCAGCTACGGTGAGTTCCCATTTCACAGATGTGCAGAGCGAGGCTCGGAGACTTGCAGCGTTCGCCTAAGCCTCACAAACAGCCCTGGGCATGCTTCAGGGCCAGTTCGACGTGGCCGCCCCAGGGGAGGCTGCCCGGGCCTCCCAGGGAGCGTGGGGCCTGGCCCACTTCTGCTGCGCCCTGCACTTCTCCGTCGGTGTTCTTACAGCAGCGACAACGAGCCTGTTCAGTGCATCACCCGTCGGCCCCCTGAGCACGTGCCTGGCTCTGTGTGTTGAGCTTCATACCCCAGAACCAGGGCGGGCCCGGGGCCCGGTCGGTGCCCAGCACGTGTTTGTTCAGTGAGTGAGTGAATGAGTTATGGAGTCAGAGCTGAGAAACATCCCAGCCCTGACACCTTGTCCAGAACTGAGGCCGCCCCTCTGCCTAGGCTGTTTCATGACTTTCTGCTTTAACTGTGGTCTGTCCTGACGGTGGACTCACCCCCTGCCCCTGCCCCGCGCTAACCCATCCTCAGGGGACTGTCTGACCTGCTCTCCTTTCCCCGGGGCCTGACCAGGAGCCTGGGTGCCATGCGCCCATCTGGGTGCAGGGGAGAAGGGCACCTCCGCCGGCCTGGATCCAGAGGGGGCGGGCAGCTCCGCCCGCAAGGACCAGGGCAGGGGGCTGCTTGCTGTCCTCAGGTCTGGTGACCCCACGGAGCTGTCCCAGGGCTCCCCAAGGATCTGCCTGAGCCACTGGCTGGGGAAAGTGAAGCCGTGACCCCCACTCCGGCCCAGCACACCGCGTGCCTGCCTCCTGCTGCCAGGACCCGCTGAGCCGCCCCGCCCAGAGACACCCTGGAGGCTCCTAGCCCCTCCGCCTGGACTCCTACCCACCGTGTCCCCATTTGTATATTTAAAACCATTCATATCACGCTTTCTCCGTTCTAAGCACCTTAGAGATATTTGCCCTCAGCATCACGCAGGCGCCATGACGTCGCCATTTTACAGACAGAGAGACTGAGGCCCAGGGTGGACCAGTGACTGACCTCACCTGCTCCCCCAGGCTTTCGCTGCCGCTCTCCGGCGGGGAGCTAGTTCTCACGGCCTTCCTGGGGCTCTTCCGCCTCCGCCTGCCGCTTCGCCCCACCCCCGGGCCTTTGCTCACAGGGTTGCCTGCCCCCCGACGCTGGCATGGCAGGGGATGGCAGGGGGGTCCCTGGCACCCTGGACATAGCGAGCACGTGGCCCCTGGCACCAGCCACGCTTGGGTTGGAATTTGGATTTGCCACGTGGAGCTATGCGATCCTGGGCAGGTGGCTTCGGGTCCCTTTGGCCGCCCTTCATCTGAGGAGCGGGGAGGGGGGTACGAAACTGTTTATGGAAGAGCTTCTGACCGGGAACGAACACGCGGGCCTGTGGAGGTGTCCAGCACAGTGTCCGGCGTGTCGTTTCTCGTTAATAAGTGACATTCGCTCCATTTTCTTGTTTTCTGCCCAAGCAGCCCTCCTGCCCTTCAAAGCCCAGTCATCTCAGCAGCCCTTGACCCCCCTGTACAGGGCGTGACAGGCACCCCTGGAGCACGTTTCGTCTGTGTCACTGCGCCGGGGACGCGGTCCCGTCCACTCTGGCCTCTGGACCCCCAGAGCCCCGGGCAGAGGATGACAGCGGCTTGGCTGGGGACAGAGTGATTCTGGGCTCATTCATTTGTGGGAAACATTTGTTGAGCACCTACTGTGTGCCAGGCACTGTGAAGGAGACACACCCCTGGAAGCCCACCGTGGGCTGGGGGAGTCAGACTCGTGATCTGGCCCCTGGAATCAGTGGCTGTCCGGCTGGAATCTGCCCCAGGGAGGGGACTGATCCAGCTGGAGAGTCAGGAGCCCTCGGCAAGAAGCCGCAAGCTAGCTGAGGCCGGAGGGAGCCGCAGCTGCTGGTAAGCCGGGCGCATCCCGGGCTCGGGGACGGAGCGAGGCCAGGGTGGTCTCCAGGACCAAGCCCCCGCGGGGCTGAGCAGGCCAGCAGGCAGATCCGCTGTCCTCACGCCCCGCACTCACCGAGAAGTCCCTGCCAGCTTCCAGGTGCGGAGGGTGAGCAAAACAGAGCTGGGCCCCGCCCTGGGCCCCCTCCCAGGTGCATTCCGGTGGGAGAGGCGGGGCAGCAAACATCAACCAAGCAACGGAATAAACGAAGGAGATCACCCCCGAGGTTGAGGAGCCAAGGAAGCAGTGGGTCAGGGAGGTGGGCAGAGCAGGCCGCAGCTTCTCCCAAGGGTGGTGGGACCTGGGCAGGCCTCTCAGAGCAGGGAGCTGTGCGGCTAAGGGGCATTCTGGGTGATGGCTCTGTGGCTGGGGCGGAATGGGGGAGGAAGGGCCAAGTCCGGGGACCGGCAGAGTATCCAGGCGGGAGATGGTCGCTTGGGTCAGGGCGGTGGGCCTGGGACTGAGGAGAGCCGGGGTCGAGAGCTGGCTAGAGGCCAGGAGCAAGTCGGATGATTATGGCCGATGAGGGTGAGTCAGGTGAGGAGGTGAGGCCGAACCCAGGTGTCTGGGCCAGGCCTGGGGTGGCCACGGCGCCTTGTGCCGGTGCCGAGAGTCCAGGGACATTGGTGAGTGCAGTTCAGAGCTTGAGGAGTATCAGGCGGGACGATCTTAATGGGAGGGTCCTGCCACTGGTGGCCACAGCGTCTGAGACCCAGGGGAGAGGTCGGGGGCATCCTTAGACCAGGTCAGCGATGCGGTCTGCAGCTGGGGCGGGGGCTTCGCAGGGGCCTGCCTGACTCGCCTCTCCCAAAGGACTCAGGTCATGCGTCCCTTCTCCTGTTCCTGAGTCCTCCCAGAGCGTCTGCAGTGCAGACCGTTCTAGAATCTTGAAGACTTTTCCTCTGGGTTTACAAAGTCCTTCCAAGTCCCTGCCTTCGCTCACGCATTCCTTCCACTGAGACACACGGGTCAAAGGAGAGGCTATTTCATGGGAAGGAAGGGCGCCCCAGACGACTCAGTCTCATCCCACACTCCGCTGTAAAAGGCACCACCGTTGTGTCAGCTCCTGCACCTTGGCTTCTCCAGAACTCCGCCGCTCCTTGCCCCGGCCGGTGTGGCTCAGTTGATTGAGCGCCGGCCTTCGAACCCAACAGTCGCCGGTACGATTCCCAGTCGGGGCACAGGCCTCAGTTGCCAGCCAGGTCCCCAGTTGGGGGCAACCAATTGATGTATCTTGCACATAGGTGCTTCTCTTCCTCTTCCTCCTTCCCTTCCCCTCTCTCTAAAAAAAAAATAAATAAATAAAAAAGAATTTACCCACTCCTGATCCAGTTGGAACTGATGCTTGGGATATAGACTGTGGGGTCTTGAGCCACGGTCCTTGCGGGTGTAGGGCTGGGTGGGGGTCCCTGGTTATTCTCTTTGAGGGGGTGGGGGCTCTGTGTCTGTTTTATCCCTACCACTGGGGCCTGGGCAGGGACTCAGCTGGGCTCTGTGGATGGGCCTTGGAAACTGATGGGGAAAGGGATGTGTGTGGGGTGTGTGTGTGTGTGTGTGTGTGCGAGCGCGTGTATGTGTGACAGAGAGAGAGAGAGCGCCTGCCTGAAACCTAATTGTCCGCTGTCTAATCCGTCAGCCGGAGGACAGCTTGCCAGCCCCTCCCTGGCAGGCTGATAAATGCCGGCCGAGGCCCCCCTGCGCAGAGCTGCCTTAATTGGTATCAGGACGTGCCTGGACTCCATCCTCCAGGCCCTGCCTTCCTCCCCTCCAGCCTGCAGGCCTCCAGGCCCCAGCCGGGCTCATCTGCTGCCACCGCCCCTGGAGGAGGGTGTGGGACCAGTAACGACAGCCCTGTTTCTGTGGCACCTACTGTGCGCCCGGCCGGTGCTAGGACAAAGCCCTGCGCCTGCCCTACTCACCCTCATGTGGCCCTTCGAGGGCGGGCAATTGTCCTCCTTCCCGCCCGCACACTAAGAAGTCTTACCTGAGCCCCTCACCGGCCTAGTCCCCCCAGGCTGGGTGCCAGGGATACTCCAGGGACAAGACAGAGTCAGCAGACCAGCCTGCCTGCCCCCGGGGAGCTCCCTGGTAACTGGCAAGAAGGAGCTTATTTGCAGACCGTTGGCAAGGTAGTGGTAGGGTGTTAGGGTGGAAGTTGACTCCTTGGCCATTCGGGAAGTTCAGAGAGGTCTGGCAACCTGCCTAAGATCACACAGCTAAGTGAGGAGGGACAGAGAGCAAGGTTGCCCTCAGAACAAACCTACGGTTGGTTCTCAGTGTCTTGGGTGTCTGAATCACTCGGGGTGCAAGTCAGAAGCTCAAATGCCCCCCCAGTCAGATTTCGAATGAGGGTCTGGATGCCCCAGGAATCTCCATGGACATCAGGCTGTGCAGCGAGTGGGCCATTCAGGACACTGATGACATCGGTTCCCCAGGCAGGTGGGAAAAGGGAGGGGCAGAGCAGGGTGGGGCAGGGATGACATTTCACTCACTCATTCACTCACTCATTCACTCACTCAGTGCTTACCGAGTGACTGCCCTGTTCCAGGCCTCGTTCTGGATGCCAGCAGAACTGCCCGTGTGATTTGCGGGGCCTTATGATCTGAAATGAATTCGGGGCCCCTTGTCCAAACTGTATGAAGAATTTCAAGATGGCAAAACAGAGCACTAAACCAGGCCGGGGCCCGAGAGACGACACAGGCTGCCGGTCCTCAAAGCCTGCCCTGCAGCTGGGGTGGGGCTGGGGCGGGGGCCCGGGCACCAGGCAGGAAGAGCCCCAACAACCGGCTCGAGCCCTGGTTCTGATCTGGCTCCTGTCTCCTAACTGGAATTCTGAAATTAATAAGACGTCTGAAACCCAAGTTCTTTTATGAGATGGTGGCAGATTCGTTCGGAGGCAAAACCTGACCTCAAATAATGGGAAGCTATGCGGAGTTTTATTTATCCCCTGGACGTGAACGTGAGTGCGTTTCATCGCCGAGAGAGCAATGTGGGGGCCAGGCCTTGCTGGGGTGTCACCTCACATGTGCCGTGTGCACTGTATTAAAGGAACAGCTCCACACCCTAAATGCCTTTGACCCTGGGGTTAAGGGGAAGCGACCTGGAAGGTACAGAGCTTCTGTACCTTCACCTTGTACGGGGCGACTGCCCCGGCGGGGGGGGGGGTCTCTGTGTCATTCACAGACGGCATGGGGCAGGGAGGGGGCCTGACGGGGACCCAGCCCCTGGCCCGAGGCTCCTTGGTCGGTAGAAAGGGGGTTCGCCGAGCTGACCCCAAGGAGGCGGGTGAGGGTCACGCTCATCGTGCACTCAGATACTTTATTTCATAGTAAACACATTGGGGGAGCTTGAGGTCAAGCAATAGGGCAGTTTACTTAAAAAGAATAAAAATAGCTTTACTGATGATAAGTGTGGTATATGCTCGTGTCATGATAAAAATTAATACAAAAGAAGAAATAACAATAACCTGAAACCTCCCCCCTCCATGGTAACTATTGATGTTTCCGTGACTGCCCTTCCTTCCAGATACTTCTAAATATCTCTTTTATGTTTATATTTTTGTCCAAAGATGGGCTTCAGCACCCAGTGCTTTTTTTTTTTAAGATTTTACTTATTTATTTTTTAGAGAGAGGGGAAGAGAAAGAGGAAGGGAGGGAGAGGAACATCCATGTGTGGGACCTGGCCCGCAACCCAGGCATGTGCCCTGACTGGGAATCGAACCCGTGACCCTTTGGTTCGCAGGCCTGTGCTCAATCCACTGAGCCACACCAGCCAGGAACACCCAGTGCTTTGCAACCTGCTTTCTCCCCCATCCCCCCCGAATGGTATGTTGTGCCCTCTTCCCACATCTAGGCCATCGTCTTTCAGGGGGAAAGGAAAACCCGTCATGAACATGTCCCATTCGCAGACCCAACAGTCCCCTGGTGGGACACTGTTTGGGTCCCGCTCTTCATGAGAGTGCACACCCCCAGAGGGCACCCTTACGTGTGCGCTGCCTAGTGCCTTGGGTCAGGCGTGGGGCCCCCGGGTTCCTGCGGGGCGCGGTCATCTCTCGGCTCGTAGACACTGCCAGATGGCCCCCGCCCTAGTCCCTGCCCGCTGTCTCTACAGCTGACGGGGAGGCAGGAAGCCACCAGGCCCTTCGGCCACCTTTGTGCAATCATCTTCCTGTGGCCTCCGCTTGCCAGCCCCTTGGCTGACACCCCCCAGCCAGGTCTCTGGATCCCTCTTCTCAGACGGGGATAAAGGCTGGACCCCAGGCCCCAGCATGCCCTAATCACTTGAGCGTTCTCCTCATTTGCATGTCCTGAAGGCGCCTTGATTAATACCCCTTCCCGGGGTCATCTTTGCGCCGACCACGCGGGCTCTGATTACCAAGTGGCGTCAACTTCTTTAAAAATAAGATAAACCCTCTCTCATGCAAGTGGAGCCCAGGCTTCCCTGAATGGTGAGACCTGGAGGGGTCTCTTGGAGGCGGGGGTTGGGAGGGAGCCCGGTGGGCATGGAAACGGTGGAAACTTCTGGAAGGAATTAGCCGTTTCTCCAACCAGCGAACCAGAGCCAGGGTTTGAACTCCGCATGGTCAGGTGCCAGCCAGACCTTAGCGGACCCTCTTTGCTGCCTTGTAAAAGCTGGCCGGGCGGGACCTGGGGCCGGGGTGGGGGGACGGTGAGGCTGGAAGACACAGGCGCATTCGGGCGGTGGCTGTGGCGCCCGGCCCTGAGAAGGGAAACAAGGGCTGTTGCCTGGCCGTGTGTTGTCACACCTGCGGGGCTGGGACAGGGTGTGGCAGTCTTGCTGGAGCAGCGTCAGACCTCGTGGGGGTGGTGGGGGTGGTGCGCGGCTCCCTGTGCATTTCCCACACGTGGTCGGACGCTCACGCGCATTCCAGTGAGCATCACTAGCAGGAGCCGAACATGCAGCCCAGGAATCCGGAGTGGAAAGGCCCTTCCAGGGGTCTCTTTGGGGCAGGGTGGTCCCCAGAGCAGCAGGGCGCAGAGACCGGGCCAAAGTCTCCGCCCTCTCTCCCTCCATCCCTTCCCTGCCTGCCGAGGTTCTTCCTGCTTCTCATCGGGGCCGAGTTGTGGGAGCTGCACGGTTTAACATGCTGTGAGTGTAGCATGCTGCTCGCCTTTTATCTTCCTGGCTGAGCGGTTTCCCAGCCCGCCGCTTCTGCCTTGCTTTCTCCTGGGTCCTCTCTCTCCCGACGGTGGGTTGGCAGGGTCTCCTGAGCCTTTTCGCGCAGGGTGCCTGGTGGGGGGGCTCTGGGCTCTTCCCAGGGGTTCCTGCTATCCCTGGCCACCTCGGGCGTTTGCTGGGCTGAGTGTGGCTGTCCATGGCTGGGACCGGCCAAGCTCTCTGGCCTTGGAGCAGGTGCGCACACACAGTCTGCTGGCGGAAGCCAAGAACTCACCCTTGCTGGCCTCCAGAACGCAGCGTGCTTGGGCACCCCTTCCTGGGGAGCTAGAATGAGCTGTTCCCACTCCTCTGGGGATGCCTCTGCAGGGTGGGGTGGGGGCAGCAGGAGGCACAGAGCAGACTTGGAACATGCTCCCAAGGCCAGGCCCAAAGCGCAGGCACCTGGACCAGCAGGCCCTGGGCCATCCACGGCCCTCGCAGAGGCTGCCCCTCTTCTCTGTGTTTTTCCTCCCAGCCGGACCTGGGTGTCCGAGTCAACCGAGGGGTTTCTGGCCACATTCCCTAAGCTTTTGGGTTTAAGAGACCAAAATAATTTCCAAAGAAAACTTGGGGGACTGATAGGATGATGCCAGTTTTTAATTTTGCTAGCAAAGGATGTTAATGAGAATAAACAAAACGCACACTAAAAATCCCATCATCAACGACCACTTCATTTCATGAAATAAATTAGATTAAAAAAAAAAACAAATAGTAGGAAGGATATGATCTTCACATGAAGGAACGTTGTCCCCCAAAAGGAGCATTTGAAGACTTCATGCTGTCTCTTATGCTGTAAGACCGAGGAAAGGTTTGCCAGTGCTGAGCACCTAGCACTGGGGATACTTGGGAACATCTCAAGGTCCTAAGATGGCTGCTCCGCCTCTGGCCATTACATCCACATTGCAGGCAGGAAGAAGGGAGGCAGGATGAAGTACATTTCCCTTAAAATTTTTGCGTTTTAATTCAGGACAGAAAACCTTCCCCAAGATCTCCTGCCTTCATCTCATTGGCCAGAACTGGGTCACATACCTACCATAGCTGCAAGGGAAGCTGAGAAGTTGAGTATTTTAATCTTCTGGACTCTGTGATAGAGGAAGGCCGGAAGAAAGGTGTTTGGGAGGCTATAAGGTAGTTTTCTGGAAAATCTCAACTTTCATTTCACTTTTTCCCACCATCCAGTCTGTGTGGAGCCCTGGGGTCTCATGGCTGACTGTGGTCCCCAGTGTCCAAAGCGGCAGATCAGCCTCAGTCTCAGCTTCTTCATCGATACAGATCGGTCCCAGTTTCGGAGATACCAGTGTTGTTCCTGCCTGTTGTTGGGTTTCTGGACTGAAGAGCACCTGATTTCAAAAGCCTGTTTCAGGGGAAGGACCCCTGATAGAGTCACCAGATGCAATACTGGACAGACAGTTAAATGTGAATTTCAGATAAACAGTGAATAATTTTTCACTGTAAGTATTTGCATGGGGCGTACTTAAACTAAAGTGTCATTTATTATGCATTCAAAATACGAATTTGACTGGGTGTCCCAGAGTCTCAACCTCTACAAGGAGGAGGTATAAGGGAGAGACTCCAGGGACGATCTAAAAACCACCCGTCTGTGGCTTTGGGGACACAGCCCCTCTGGGTTCCAGAATCCCCATCTCTGTCTGGAGGCCAACCCTCCTGAGGCTCCCACCCCCAGCTGTACCAGATCATCGCGGGGCACACGAAGCGGCCACGGAGCTTCTATCGATGAAGGAGGAAGAAGACGGCCCTGTGGGTACCTGGTGTTGCTTTGGTTTTGACCCGGAAGTGAACTGACGTACTAGTCCTGCATGATTTTGAAAGATTCTGTAGGTCAAAATGGCTGACCATCCTCACTTTGATACAGTTCAGCCTAGTAATTTTGCACATAAAGAACAAATGGGATTCTGTGACGTCTCTGCCTTGAGGAGCAGAATGAGGAAATGTGGGGTTTGAGCCCTGGCTGGTGTAGCTCAGTGGATTGAGCGCGGGCCTGTGAACCAAACAATCGAGGTTCGATTCCCAGTCAGGGCACATGCCTGGGTTGCAGGCCAGTTCCCAGCAAGGGACACACGAGAGGCAACCACACACTGATATTTCTCTCCCTCTCCCTCTCTCCTACCCTTCCCCTCTAAAGATATATAAAAAAAAATCTTTAAAAAAAAAAAAAAAAGAAATGTGGGGTTTGAATCCTGACTCTGCGCCTTCCCAGCTAGGAGACCGTGGGCAAGTCACTTCCCTCTTCTGAGCCTCAGCCTGTCCCCTCTGTATAATGGGACTGTTCGCAGTGAGGGGCCTCGAGGCGTGTTTGTGGAGCACAGGGCTGAGCTCTGCAAGTGCGAGCAGTGTCTTTGGACACCTTCAGCTGCCCTGCCTGTCTCCTGGTGGAGGCTTCTCCTGGGAGACACGGGCTTCAGGTGTGTGCGCAGGGCAGTGAGGGCGGATGGCGCTCCACCTCCGCGGAGCTGGCCTGGGACCAGCAGCCTCCTCCTCTCATGAGCCGCCAGCATTGCCTCCTGTCCTTGGGTCGTGCCAAGGAGCGACCACCCTGGGGAGCGGAGCCCTCTCTAGCCGGTACCCGAGTGCACCTGTTGCCACCATCCATCAGCAACGTGCAGACCACGGGTGAGCCCCACAGCCAGGTGGCCGGGGGGTCACTCAGGGTCTTGTGTCTGGGCAGCAGTGGCCTTCACAGAGTCAGGGGAGGGTTCTCTGTCCCACCACCCCCACAACTGCCAGACTGTGACCCTGACTGTCCATCTTCCCAGCTGCGATGCCTGCTGAGCCCAAGCTTTCAGACCTGGAAAAGGGGAGCAGCCTCTTCTTCCCCGAAGAGCCGAGGAGCTGCCCCCCAACTCTGCCTGGTGGCCTCATGGAGGCCTGTCTTGTGTCAGTCCCTCATTTTGGGGGGAATACAGACCCTGAGAAGGTTCAACCCATGGCTGGTCTGGCCCTGGGGTAACCGGGACTCCCTGCTACTGGGGCCATGGCGGTGCCAGCAGGATCTGTGCAGGGAGAATGCCAAGGCCGCCACCCTGGAGAAGTTAGCCGTTAAGGAGAGGGGACCCTCGGGAGCCGGGGGGGCAGCCCCTGCAAACCAGGAACCCAGAGGAGGCCTCTCTCGTCCCGGCGCCTCCCCCTCTGTGCACTCGCTCCTTTTTCCTCCTCTTCCTCTCACCCTCCCA
Organism: Glossophaga mutica; assembly: GCA_039655065.1. Classification (NCBI taxonomy): domain Eukaryota; kingdom Metazoa; phylum Chordata; class Mammalia; order Chiroptera; family Phyllostomidae; genus Glossophaga; species Glossophaga mutica. The sequence continues at coordinate 214,238,996 of CM077305.1, forward strand.
ACTGTGGCTGGAGAACAGGCAGAGACCCAGCAGGGCTTGGGGGACACGCTCGCACACGCGCTTCTGTGCAAGGTTGGTGCTGTGCACGTGTGTTTGAGTGTGTGTGCACATGGGTGTGTTTGTGCGTGCTGTGCATACGAGCACCCATGTGCCTCTGTGCCGACACGCCTGTGTGTTTTTGTCCACGTACGTGTGTGCACAGGGCATGCGGGCGCGAGGAGGGGGCCCGCTGAGACTGGGGAGGGGATTTAAAGCTGCTTTCTCCGCTGCGGCAGCGTGAGCGCTCCTGATAAACAGCCCAGGAATCGGAGCAGAAGCGCTGCGGGCGGCGGGAGACTGCGTATCAGAGCTCCTGGCAGGCTGGCAAAAAGCTGTCCCCGGCCCTGCGAGCGGCTCTATCGGCCCACGGAGGGAGGGCGGGGGCGGAGGGAGGGAGGGAGGGAGGCAGGGAAAAAGTATTTGCTTCAGCCCTTAATCACGGAATTTGAAATCCCAGCGAGTCAGTGCCATTTATTTTCAGAGGCTGTCAAGGCTGGTTTCAGCATTTAAAAGAAAGGAGGATAAAAACCATTTGCATTTCTCTCCCTCTCGTGCCTGCCGGCTCCCTCCACTCTCTCCTTCTCTCCCCCTCGCTCTCCGCTCACCTAGCAGGGAGCTGGGGCTGGGTGTTTGGGAAGGATGCCAGGCTGCGGTGAGGGCTGCCCCTGCTGGGCAAGGGCGTCTGCGGTTCTGGAGGGCGAGGGGCCCAAGCCTGGTCCAGTGGGGCTCTGGGTGGCGCGGGCCCAGGGATGGAGGTGGGAGCCGTGCTTGGCCAGGACTGCTGCATTGAGGGTTCTAGGGGCCATCTGTGGGACCTCCTCAATCACCCCAAAAGGAGCCCTGACCCCTAAGTTTGCCCCAGCTCTGGAGAGCTCCCCACCAGCAGTCCCTGGCTTCTACGTTGGATGTTGGGAAGCTGGGACACCCCCAGGACGGCCCCCTTACTGCAGAGACAGGGAAATGGGGCCTGGAAACTGAGAATGACACGGTCAAGGTCACACCCTGGGGGAACCAGGACAAGGAGGTCGGCTGTATGCCTGCATCGAGAGTGTGCTGGATGCCAAGCTGCCCCCTGCCACCACCCTCGTTCCCACCCCAGGGCTGCCCATGGGGGTGGGGGTGGGGGAGCCGGCGAGACAGAGGCAGGAAAGGAGAAAGAATTTTATTTCTTCATTTTTAGAGAGAAGGGAAAGGAGGGAGAGAAACCTCCATGTGTGGCTGCCTCTCATGCGCCCCCCACTGGGGACCTGGCCCGAAACCCAGGCATGTGCCCTGACTGGGAATCAAACCAGCGACCCTTTGGTTCGCAGCCCACGCTCAGTCCGCTGGGCTACAGCAGCCAGGGCTCCGAGGGCATTTTTTGCACTGTTTTTAGTCGGTGGCCTCCCGTGCACTTCCGGACGGGGGACCAAGGCCACGACCTTTGGCTACGGGATGACACTCTGACCGCCGAGCCACACCGGCCAGGGCTGCTTACCTTTTTAATTACAAAAATCACATGTCTCCATTTTTACGGTGCAGAAGGTAGAAAGAAAATAGTACAATCACCTCTCTCCCAAGACCTTGCAATCCTGTTCCCCAGATAATCAGTGTCAAGGGTTCGATACTATGAAGTTTTCTGGATTTTCCCGTCAACGGAAGCACGCATGAATACTGCCTTTCACAAAAGTTGGGCAAAGCTCTCCATCCTGGTCATTTATATTCTTTAAAAAAAAAGATTATATTTATTTATTTTTAGAGAGGGGAAGTGAGAAAGAAAGAGAGGGAGAGAAACTTCAATGCGTGGTTGCCTCTCACGTGCCCCCGGCTGGGGACCTGGCCTGCAACCCAGGCACGTGCCCTGACTGGGAATCGAACCAGCGACCCTTTGATTCACGGGCTGGCGCTCAGCCTCTGAGCCGCCCCAGCCGGGGCTGATTTATTTTCTTTTACACATTACGGTCTCCTTTCCAACTCTATACGCTAGACTTTCTTCCTTCGTTCTTTCTTCTGGCTGCGCAGTGTTCCCTTGCGTCCCAGCCCTCATCCCACAGGGAGGCCCCTCGCCTGGCCACCTGGGGGCCTGGGGGTGTCGCACCCTCCGGGATAGGACCCAGTCAGAGCTGCCCAGTCCTCCCAGCGTCCCTTCTCCGAAATGGGTGTGGTCTGTGCCACAGCGAAGGAGCAGTAGCGAGCTCCGTCCTCTCTGCACCCTCCGTGTCCCCAGGTCCCCGCCTCATTCTTCCCTCCAGGCGTCTCCATGGGCCGGAGGGGAGTCCTAAGCTTCATGCGCACAGATGGGGCCTAAGTCACTGGGGTGAGGGGTGGCGGCGGGAAGCCCAGAGCTCTGTCTGCAGTGAGGCGGGGCTTTTGTTCTCAGTTTGGTTGTTTGTGCATCGAGGGGGACAGTCACAGTGTGGCTCGTAGAGTCAGGCTGACCCGCGTGCAATGGCATCAGCTCCGGTTGCGAGTCCTCAGAGCCTCGGCCTCCCGATCACTGAAACGGGAGCGGGCGCAGTGCCTGCCTCCGAGCGTGGCTGCAGGGTTCAGGCGGGAGCCGCCGCGGAGCCTTCGGCCAGTTCCCGACCCCGCCAGGTCCCCGGGAAGGCTGGCTGTCCTCGTCATTATTTTTATTATTATTCCTAATAACCATGTTTTCAAATAGTGCAATAAACAGGGACCTTCCCTGAGTGCCAGAACCAAGAGAAACCGGGTAGCGTGCACGTGTGGTGCGTGTGTGAATGCAGGGTGTGCGGCGTGTGTCGGGGTCCTTCTCACACCGTCCTTTGCACACTGCCCTCTGACCCCTGCCAGAGGCCCTGCCCCTTTACATCGGCCCCTGGACAACGTCCCTCCGCCCCAGAACCACTGTCACGCCCACGTCTTCCTCGACACTGGGGGTGGAGGACAGGCTCGCCGACCTGGGTGGCCTGGGAAGGCCCACGGACAGCCCTGGGGAGCAGAAAAGACCCCGTTCTTCAGCCGCTTTCCCCTCGCCCCCCCCCCACAGCCTTCTCCAATGCAAGCCCGTGTGAGCCTGGTGTCCAGGGGTCATGGCCACGGTCCCGGCTGGGCTGGGTCCTGGGTCCGTCACCACTGTCTGTCTTTACCCTCTCTGGGCCTCAGTTTCCCCATCTGTAAAATGAGGTTAATAGCAGGATCATACAAATGTTTGAGTTCCTCCTTCCCTCCCTCCGACAAACAAACCAGGAAGTGCTCAATACCGGCCCCCCGCAGAGGCACCTGGAGCGGGAGGACCCTCTACCCAGTGAGTGGGTGATGGGGGGGCAGCAGACTCTGTCTCTCCCTCTCCTCCCCGCCCTCCTTCAGCCCTGCACAGCACAGGCAGAATCCCTAGATTCTCAGGGCAGGGAGGCCCAGGCAGAGCTGAGCTGAAAGGTGGGGTGCAGGCTCCCCAAGGAACACACTCTTCCAACACCCTGGCAGGGTGTGCTCCTGGCTTGTGGCCCCCCACCCCACGGAGACACCGAGTCCCCGGCGGCGCCCCTGTACCTGAGCCCGCCCTCTCTCACCCAGTGTCTGCTCCTCCTAGCGGCCAAGACCAGGTGTGCCAGGCGGGAGGCCGGACAGGCCTGGAGACCCTTAGGGTTCTTCCAAAGACGTCAGAGGCCTCGTTTGTGATGCCAGACAAGTCTCCCTCCCAGAGCCTCCGTTTCTCACCTACCAAATGGAGCGAAGAGGAGGCATCGAGGGCTAAGGGTGCGAGGGAAGTTTCGGGCGCCGAGCCCAAACACGGTCCGTCTCGAACACCGGTGACACTTGTGGCACACGGTGCCCTTGTTTCCAGTAACTCTGCCCTGTGGTCAGGGACTCACAGCGCCTTGTCAGCTCAGCCGTGTGACTTGCTCAGCCATCTGACTAAGGAAATGGGAGCAGAAGTGACCAGGGACCAGTGCCCAGCAGGAGAGTCAAGGGCTATCCAGCTGTCCGGTGCCACATTCCAGACAGAGGCTGCCCCTCCAGCCCCGGGCCCCCCAGTGGAGATGGCACGGGAGGCAGAGTGGCGGGCAAACGTGAGACCGGAGCGAAAGTCAACCTGGGCCCTGGTGATCTCCCGACACCTCGGGATGTTTGTTATGCAGCATAGCTGAGCGGACTCTGACCAGTACTGAAATGGTGCCTAGCAATAGTGGCTACAACAACAATTACGTAGCATGGCTCTAGAAGCAGGTAGCAGGTGGCAAGGAAACCATTATCCAAGGCAGGAAAGATGGTGACCCACGTTACCCAGCGGGAAGCATTCAGGAAGATTCTTGCCTACAGTACCTAGCGAGGCTGATACTACATTGCACTCCCGGCTTTCGCTGAGGGGCTGGGGCAGTAGAAATGGCTAGCATGTCTTGGTTGCTATTCGCTGCATGTTTGGGGCTAAATCATGTCCCCCAATGTCTATGTTGGAGCCCTAACCTCCAGGGCCTCAGGATGTGACTGAGGTGGGAGATGGGGTCCTTGAAGAGGTAATTAAGGTAAAAGGAGGTCATCAGGGTGGGCTCTAATCCAACCGGACTGAAGTCCTTAACAGAGGTCAGAGGGCAGGGGCGGGGCGGGGGCGGGGGCGGGGCGGGGGGTCGGAGTGGAGAGGCACAGGAAGAAGACAGCTACCTACCAGCCAGGGAGGGAGGCCTGGAACAGATCCTTCCTTTGCAAGGGACCAACCTGCGGACACCGGTCGGGAGCTTCTAGTCTCCAGAACTGTGAAACAATATTTCTGTTGTACTTCGTTACAACGGCCACAGGGCACTCACTTCTCCCCTGCCTTTCACCAGACACCAGGGCAAACAGATCAGCGCGGAAGGGAACGAGCCAGTCTGCGGGCAGGGGTGAAAAGAAAAGGGAAAATCCAGACATTTTGGATGTGCAGGGCTAAAAAATGAAAACATTTCTTGTCGCTATCCAATGAAAGAGAAACGAAGAGAGACTCCGCCCGCAGCTCAGCGCACGGAGCCTGGAGCCCACGGGAAGAGGCCGAGCAGCCGGAAGCTAAGCTCGGGCACTCGCGCCCCCTCCCCGAGGGAAGCGAAGTGCGATCGCCCCACCTCCACTCCAGCAGTTTGTCTTCCAGACAGTTGGAGGGAGAACCCAGGGCCATTTTTGGAACAGCTCTCTGTTCGCATGACAAGTGGGCCAAACAGACACAGTCCCTGCCCCTGGCAGTTGGTTGATTCTGCAAAACTTGAGTTACAAATGACATTTTAGTAACACTTCTGACATATTGGCATTTGGAATATGTGATACGAGCTTGGAGCAGATATGCATTTTCAATTTAACTATGTCTGTGTCCCCAAAACGTGTGACTGAGAGGTCTAATTGTGAATCTCAAACATTCTGTAGAGACCCTTCAAAATGGCTGATCCGCACAGCCGGTAACGAAAATTCTAGACTTGAGAAAGAAAATACAACTACGAAGAGCCCGGTGTGATAGAGTCCGTGAAGACTCAGCCTCTGGGCACAGAGCACGCAGGGCGTGGCCATCGCACCCTTTGTTGGCCTGCTGTGAGCTCAGGGGGCCTGCCGTGCAGTCGTGGAGTCGAGGTCCGGGGTCTGTCTGCAAAGCCACAGGCGGTGGCTGCAGCCTGAGGAGCAGAGTGCAAACAGCCAGAAAGTTCGTGAAGCTCTGAGGAGGGTCGCGCTGCCCGGAGAGGTGCCAGCCTGCACCGAAAGAGGCTGTGGCCATTCACGACTTCAACCCACGTCTGGGCCCTGACCCCTGCGGCTCAGTGGGTTGGGCGTCGTCCCACTAAGCAAAAGGTCGCTGGTCTAATTCCCAGGCAGGGCACATGACTGGGTTGCAGGTTCAGTCCCCGGATGGGGGTGCATGAGAGGGAACCAATCATGTTTCTCTCTCACATCGGCTCTTTTTCCCTCCCTTCTCATGTCTCTAAAAAATAAACAATAAAATATTTTTAAAAAAGGGGAAAAATGTGTCTGGGTCCCAAAGGGGAGAAAGCAGACAGAGAAAGCGGTGCAGCCCCCACGGAGGGCTCTGGGGTCCTCCTCCATGTGGCCGAGAAGGTCACAGGAAAGGAAGTCCTTTCAGAGGACCACCCACGGTCCACTGAGAACAGGGGCCAGAGCAGATCCGGGGAGCACAGTAGGGACTGACTGGAGAGCCTTCCTTTCGCCTGGGACTGGGTGGCCTGCGTGGCGTCCAGCTGGGGGGACTCAGAATTGCTGTGCACGGAGCCTGCAACTTGCCTCCGTTCCCCCTGCCCCCCAAAGAGCAGGGGAGGTCACCCTGCTCCTGTCCCACCACTGAGTAAGGGGTGCCAGGGCCACGCTGGCAGAATACAACAGGCCTAGGGACCTAAACAGCAGCAATGTCTCGTCTCACAGCTTGGAGGCTGGAAGTCCAAGACCAAGGTGTCGGCAGGGTTGGTTTCTTCTGAGGCCTCTGTCCTTGGCTGGTGGACAGCTGCCCTCTTGCTGTGACACCTTAATAGTCTCATTTTAACTAAGTTACCTTCTGTGGGAACTTATCTCCAAATACTTTCACATTCTGAGGTCCTGGGGGCTAGGACTTCACCGTTCGCACTTGGGGGCGGGCTCAAAGTGCAATCCCGGGGCTGTCTCGGTCTCAAGGGTGCAGGTGGAGTGGGACGCATTGACCTGGGTCCATTTCCCCTCCCATCTTCTCCGAGGAGAAGTTGGTATTTTTAATGCAGAAAAGGGGCAATGCACGAAAACCACAGTGACACTGACATGTAACAAGAGTTTGCAAAGCCCAGCCACCGTCCTGGGGGTCTTCTGTAGGTGAACTCGTTCCCTCTCCCCAGGGGCCTGGGGAGGGGACGGGCCAGCGTTATCCCCATTTCACAGAGGAGAAAACTGAGGCAGCAGAGTAGGTCAAGGCTCTGCGTCTCCAACTATCTGTGCTGAAGGAACTTTCAGGAGAAACATTTTCAATCCGTCAGGAGTGATGCTTTTTGTCATACACACAAACGCAGCTGGACGTAGGAAGTGCCAAGTGGAAACGAACGTTTCTAATTATTCTCGGTCTTGATGCTTCTCTTGTCACGTCCACAAACAGTGCTCGGACTGGCAGTGGTTTTCGGGCCACCCCGTGGGCAGCCCGGGGTCAAGTGACTGGGCAATGGCCACGGAGCTGGTGCGTGACGCCGCCAGGACTTGGGCCAGGAGACTGGGCTCCGGGCCACTCAGTCTGCCTGGGAGGGGCAGACCAGGGTCTGGCCCCTGAGTGGGTACGTATCTGGGAAGTAAGGGAGAGTGACAGAAGGGCCCCACCAGCGGGTGTCCAGGGGTTCAGGACCAGGGCGTGTGCAAACCCAGAGCTTCTACTGAGAGGGCTGGGGAGAGCCATTGCCTTGGTCGTGAATTAGACTCCTGGACAAGTAAGTTTCAAAAGCTCATCTAAATTACTCACAGGTGCCCTGGCTGGTGTGGCTCAGTGGATTGAGTGTGGGCTGTGAACCAAAGGATCACGGTTCAATTCCCGGTCAGGGCACATACTTGGGTTGCGGACCAGGTCCCTGGTGGGGGCCATGTGAGAGGTAACCACACATTGATGTTTCTCTCCCCCTCTTTCTCCCTCCCTTCCCCTCTCTCTAAAAAATAAAGAAATAAAATATTAAAAAAATAAATTACTCATGGGTGCTGGCTATCCAGGCCCGCAGGGCAGAGGGAGCCACATGCACCGTGGGCCCTTGGGTCTTACTTGGGTTACATGGGCGTCGCCTGGGTTTCTGTACCTGTCTTTACACCCCTAAAGAATTTAAAACACCGCCAAGTGGTTACCTTCCAGGGATGGCTTTGGGCATTAATGGGTAATCCGTCAACAGGCGAATGGTCAGACCCAAAGTCGCTCTTACACGTCCGCTGCGTGCAGGAGTTGGGGGGAGGGTTGCATTTGGAAGCCCATGGCGGGGGTGGGGGCGGGGGTCAGCCCTAATGTCCAAGGTAAAGGAATGAAAAGAGGCTTTATTTTCTTCGTTGAGCTTATCTCTAGTTTCTATGATCTACAATAAGCATATTTTAATTTTGTACTAAGAATGAGGTTATCTGGGCCCTGGCCAGGTGGCCACGTTAATTGGAGCGTCGTTCTGTACTCCACAAGGCTGCGGGTTCGATCCCCGGTTGGGGGGTACACGGGCGACAACCAATCTGTTTCTTTCTCTCTCTCCTCTCCCTCTCTCCTCTCTCTCTCTCCCTCTCTCTCTGTAAAATCAATAAACGTATCCTTGGGTGAGGGTTAAAAAAATAGAATGAGGTTATTTGGGAGGAAACAAACAGTCTCTACTTCAGGTTTGCCTGTAGTTCAGTTGGAGAAAAGAAGGTTGGCTCGTTGAGAAACAGGACACCGGCAAACGGAAGGCGCTTAATAAATGGGCTAGGTTCCAGCCACACACCAGGACGGGGAAGAAGGACCGAAACCCCTTTTGGGAAGGGCTCCTTCTCTTTCTTTCTTCATTGCTTGCCCCTGAAGGTGCCACTGCCCTCGCCTGCAGGCTCCCCATGGTCAAGGCCAGGGGCCCTCCACCACGTGATGGGTTTGCAACAGCCTTGGCTGGCCTCCGTGTGGACGGCAATTCGGTTCCTACCTGGGTGGTTGGCATCTCCTTCCGGCTCTCTGAATACCTGCTCTGTTCAGTTTCCAGGGGGACCAGGGGTGGGGACAGGCAGCCGGTGCAGCCTGGGGACCACAGAGGACCAAGTTCGTCTTGTCGTCCGAGGATCTGGGTGAGCTGTGTCTCCGCCCTCTCCTCGCATTGCCCATCGCCGGGCTGGACCTTCGGGGCAGAGCGCGGGTCCTGGGGCCACAGCTCCGGCCTGCCCCCTTCTTCCTCTCCCAGCTCCCATCTCTCCCGTTTCTGGCTGCCTCGGCTCCCGCTCAAGGTCAAGGAACAAACAGATAATCCCTTTCCCTGGAGCCTGCCACAGAGAGGACGCCTCCAGCTAGAATCCAATTCTGAGTCAGGGCCAGGGTTCTCTCTTCGCTGTGAATGTGAAGACAGGAAGAGCGTTTCCGTGGCCATAAAATCAGTGAAAATGTTGTGTAGTCAGAGAGAGGCCAAGCTTTGGTTTAAGGCACAAATAACAAATGGAAATGGTTGGATCTGGGGAGGGAGGACCTGGGGTAAACTCCGATATCCTTGCAGCTCTTAGCGATATTTTTTTTTCACCCGAGGGAGGGCCAGGCAGGCGTTGGGGGTGGCGCTGAGAACGTGGGATCGCCCCCTGGCTCATGGGGTCAAGTGCAGGGTCGGAGGGGAGTCAAGTGCAGGGATGAGCAGGGAGTCGAAGACACAGGGCGTCCCTGGGCATCTGGCCGGGCCGGTGGCTGGAGCCAGAACCACAGCGCTGGAGACCCAGTAGGGACCTTCCATTCAAGTACAGCAGTGTAGCTGATGGACCTCCCGTCTTAGAAGGCGAATCCGGACCCCAGAGAAGTCAGCAGGAGCCAACTTGGGAGGGGCCTTACAGACAATGACAGGGATGTAGGGCCGAATCCTAAAGGCAGCGGGGAGCCATGGAAGGTCTAAAGAAGAGAATACAGGGGTCCAGCTGATCTGTGAGGCACGTCCCTCTGTCTCGGGCACGTGGCCTGGGTGGGGGGGAGCAAGCCTGGAGGCGGGGAGAGCAGCGGGGAGGTTGGCGGCTGAGCAGGTGGAGAGACCTGGCCGATTCAGGGGGAGTCAGAAGTGGAACTTCTGCTGTTCGATTACACATGGAGGGGGCACCAGGGAGAGAAGAAGGGGGTGAGGATGACACCCCATTTCAGGGCAGGGCGATGGGGTGTTTGGAAAGGGTCTCCCGGGGCAGAAGAGAAAGATTTGGGGAGAGGATACGTACATTTTGTTTTTACAGTCACATAGAGAAGCACTGATCTGAGGTTTAACATGAAATAACGCAAATAAAAATTGCACAAACACAGACCCACACTGAATCGTAACACAGACGGCCAAGGACAAAGTGAAAATAAAGAAAACCAGTGGGCGGCTGCGGACAGTGGGACGCAGTCGCGTCTCGCATGCAGAGTCGTCTTCCCCCAAAACCATCCTAGAGCAACCGAAGGCCCGTCCTCGGTGTCGTCCTGCACGGCACGGCACTTCAGCAACCCCCTCTTGTTTGCTCAGCGTCCCCCTTCAGTGCGGCCGGTCACCGTCTTGGGGATCGCCACCCTTGTTGTAGTCCGCACATCCCTGTCCCTATGCGTGGTTCCCATAGCGACACCCGTTTAATCAGCGCCACCATCGCCACTATCGCCACTGCGGTTTTGACCACCAGCACCGGCCCTCTTGTGGTCGCCAGATCCTTGGTCTTCATGGTTATTAAATCCTTGCTTCCGGTTTTGGCCCTGACCTCAGCCGTGACCCCCAGCACCACCCGGTCCACCAGCTGCAGCTCCCTCTTCCTCCTTTCTGTTGTTGCTGCTGCTGCTGCCCACGCACCCCATTGGCTGGGCAACTTGGCTGCCACACTTTCCAGGGCCAATCTGACGACATCTGCTTTCGAACCATTTCTTTACTGGCTCCTCCTCTGTATCCGTGATGAGACAGAAACCCCTTCTTCCCTTTGTTTTTGTGTCCATGGCAAGTTCCGCATTTTCAGCCACTCCGAAGTATTCTTTAATTTGTTCTTCAGAAGTAACTGGGCTCTATGGACCTACAAAAACCGTCAGAGGGGTTCCTTCCCTTTTAAAGCTTTGGCTCTTTGGGGGGTCTATCCATTTGCTATCCAGTTTGGGTTCCTTCAGCTCCAAAACTTTATGGACTAGCAGCATCTTTTTTTAAAGTGTATTTTATTGATTATGCTCTTACGGTTGTCCCAGTTTTTCTCCCTTTGTCCGCCTCCACCCTGTACCCCCCTTTCCTCCAGCAGTTCCCCCTTAGTCCATGTCCATGGGTCGTGCATATAGGTTCTTTGGCTTCTTCATTTCCTGTGCTATTTTTAACCTCCCCCTGTCTATTTTGTACCTACAGTTTATGTTTCTTAATCCCTGTACCTTTCCCTCATTCTCCCCCTTCCCCTCGCCACTGATAGCCCTCCGTGCGATCTCCATTTCTGTGATTCTGCTCCTGTTCTAGTTGTTCGCTTAGTTTGTTTTGTTTTTGCTTTTTAGATTCAGTTGTTGATAGTTGTGAGTTTGTTGTCATTTTAATGTTCATAGTTTTGACCTTCTTCTTTTTCTTAAATAGGTTCCTGCAGCATTTCATGTATTAAGGGTTTGGTGATGATGAACTCCTTTAGCTTTGCCTTATCCAGGAGGCACTTCATCTGCCCTTCCATTCTAAATGATAGCTTCGCTGGACAGAGCAATCTTGGCTGTAGGTCCTTGCCTTTCATCACTTTGAACACTTCTTGCCAGTCCCTTCTTGCCTGCAAAGCTTCTTTTGAGAAATCAGCTGACAGTCTTATGGGAATACCTTTGGAGGTAACTCTCTGCTTTTCTCTTGCTGCTTTTAAGATTCTCTACTTTTAACCTTTGGCAATTTAATCATGATGTGTCTTGGTGTGGTACTGTTTGGGTCCGACTTGTTTGGGACTCTGTTCTTCCTGGACTTGTATGTCCATTTCCTTTGCCAAATTAGAGAAGTTTTCTTTCATTATTTTTTCAAATAAGTTTTCAGTTTCTTGCTCTTGCTCTTCTCCTTCCAGCATCCCTATGATTCTGATGTTAGTGCGTTTGGCGATGTCCCAGAGTCTTCTTATTCTCTCCTTTTTTTTTTTTTTTTTTTGAATTCTTGTTTCTTCATCCGTTCTGGTTGACTGTTTCTGCCTTATGTTCCAGATCATTGATTTGATCCCCGGCTTCCTTCCCTTCACTGCTGGTTCCCTGTGGATTTTTCTTTATTTCACTTAGCGTAGCCTTCATTTCTTCCCTTATGCTTTTGCTGTACTCAGTGAGTTCTCTGAGCATCCTTAGCACCAGTGTTTTGAACTCTGCATCTGGTAGGTTGGCTATCTCCATTTCGTCTAGTTCTTTTTCTGGGGTTTTGTTCTCTTCTTTTCTTTAGGCCACGTTTCTTCGTCTCCTCAATTTGGCAGCCTCCCTGGGTTTGTTTTTGTGTGTTAGGTGGAGACGCTTTGACTCCCTCTCTTAGGCACCTGTTAATTTGTATGGGGTGGAGTCTTAGTATTCAGCAGGGTAGGGCAACCCACCTCACTACTGTGTGGCTCTGTGTGCGGGCGAGGGACTGGAGAGGGGACAGTGCCACTGCCGGGCTGTTGGAGGCTTGCCCAGCACTTGCTCTGCTTCCTGTCGCGTCACCCACTTCCCATAGGCAGCTGGCACCCCTCCAGCTGTTGCGCCGGTGTTGGTTCCCAGTGCGGCTGCGTTTCCTGCATACGACTGTGCAGGCCCTTTAAACGGACTCTCCCAGGAGACCAGCATTTTCTTCCACCGCCCCAACCCCTACTGGTTTTTATAGCCAGGAGTTAAGAGGCTTTATTTTCCTGGCCTGGTGCTCGAACCCTGGGCTGTGTGGTCTGGCCTGGGGCTGGGATTGCTTGCTCCCCAGGTATCCTTCTTGATTTTTACCCACCGCATGTGAACGTGGGACGGCCCATTCCACTGGCCACGGCATCCTCTCTGTCTCAGCTCCCCAGCTGCACCCCACACACCCATCTGGATGAATATGACTTCTTTAAATCCTTGGCTGTCAGACTTCGATACAGTTTGATTTTCTGGCAGTTCTGGGTGTTTTTGTTTTGATGTTAGTTGTGATCCTTGTTATGGTTGTGCAAGGAGGCAAAGCGTGTCTACCCACACCTCCATCTTGACCGGAAATCTGCTTTGCTTTTAACTTTTCAGCAGCCTAGCAGTGTCTTTTAAAAGCACAAATCCAAATCCTCTTGATATTCGGGTGACGGGATGTGTTTTAATTGTGCAATCTACAACTTCCCCAAATCATGACAAATATTCAGTTAGATCTCTCTTGCTTGTATCTCAGCTCAAGCCTCCAATAAACATTTTACTATCATTCTGCTGATCCTCGCTGGCATCGATCTTGGGTCTCTCTGCGAATTCTTCTGTTGCTGTACTTGTTCATGTCCATGGTGGCAGAGTTGTTAGTGGGGGTGCTGGGGAGTCACAGCCACAGCAGCCACGGATACATATTTTTCACTACTTTGGCCAAGTACCACGGACAGGACACCAAGAAGGATAAGGCACAGCCCTGACCCGGAGACGCTAGAATCCATGCAGATCCAGGACAAGCCTGCAAGGGTGGAGCTGTAAGAGTCTACTGGGAACTGGAGGAGGGCTGCCCAATGGCATGGGGCTCACTTGGAGGGGTCAGCGATAAACAGCTGCAAAACCGTGACTTGGCCTCCTGCGCCTTCCGCTCCTCTTCCCATGATCCCGTGTGCCCAGGCCCTGGGGCCCGCTCAGACTCACGTGCCTGGGCTGGTCCCTCCCGGGCTCTCTGGCAAGCTACTCCCTCTGAAGCTACTACAGCCAGACCATGAGCTGGTGTTTGCCCAGAGGTCTTGTCTCTTGCTTCCCATCTCTTTGGGGAACACTCTCCCTTCGCCCTTTAGTGGATTCCTGGGTCTCTCCTACCCATTCTCCCCCTCTCTATTTAGATGGTCTTCCTCCTGGAAGCCTTTCTTGGCCTGCTCCAAGTGGGCTGGTGTGCCTTTCCTGTGCTGGAGAAACAGGCCTTGGGTGGATGCACGGGCAGTGGATGGGCATTTGGATGGGTGGGTGAACGGGTGGGGGGATGAGGTGTGTAAGGTCGGGGGGTGACTGAATGGGTGAGGGATGGATGAATGGATAAAGGACGGTTGACTGGATGGGAGGTGGGTGAATGGATGGGGGATGAATGGCTGAGTAGATGGATTAACAGACGGATGGATGAAGGAGATGATTGGTTAAGCAGGGGGACGGTGAACAGGGGGTGAACTGATTAGGCAGAAGACAGGAGGAGAGATGAATGGGTGGGTGGGCAGTGGGTGGAGGGAGATGGATAGCGGTGGGTGGGTGAAGAGGGGACTGGGTATAAAGGAAGGGAAGGAAGATGCGGTTGCTCAGGCACGCCATAGTGTGTGGAAGGCCAAGAGGGTCCAAGGCGGGGGCGGGGGCAGTGGGGCTCTTTCCCTCCCAAACCCTCCCCCGGGCCCTCAGCTCCCCGGGAGCACTCTCCTCCCTGCGCTGGGAGCGATGCCGCTGTGGCCCCACAGCCGGAGGTGCCCTTGGCACCGGGGACCTTCGTCTGTCCTACTTCTTTTCCACAAGCCTCCACCCTATGCTGCTTTTTTCCTTTTTGGCAATTTTTTTTTTCTTACTGGCCATGACCTGGAGCTTGGGAGGAACTGAGAGAGTTAGGTGTCTCCATATGCATTCTCTTCCCACTTCCTTCCTCGCCCTCCGTGTCCTTCCCCTTCCCCCGGGGCCTCCTAGAAGGCAGCCCCGTGCCCAGCCTGGTGGGGAGGGGCAGCAGCAGCCAGGGAAGGCTGCCCAAGCCCTGGTGCCCTCGGCCCCAACCAGCCGGGTCCCTGCTGCCTGGTGCCCGCCCCCGCCCGGCAGCTCGGATTTTCAGCTCGGGTTTGATCGCCTGCCAGGATCTCCCAAATGTCAGCTGCAACGTTAGCATCTTTAAGAGAACGCCCGAGGCGATCTTTAAGCAGGAAGGCTGGGGCCCCATGCTGATGAGAGGCGCTTGCTCCAAGCTGACAGCTCTGCCTGCCGCCTCCCAAGCTGGGGTTCTGGGAGCCTGCACAGTCCCCCCCTACACACACACACACTCTCTCTCTCTCTCTCTCTCTCTCTCTCTCTCTCTCTCTCTCTCTCTCTCTTTGGGCCTGGCCAGCACCTGGGTTTATTTTTAAGCCTGGGCAAAGCAGGGCTCTGCCCAGAGTTGAGGTATATCCCCACACACTCCCCCTTCTAGGGAGCCCCAGGCTGGTAGGGAGGGATCTCTCTTGTCACTGCTGTATACCCTTGAGCCTAGCACAGGGCCTGACCCAGAGGAGGGGCAGGCAAATACTGGTTCATCGAGTGCCCGTCTGAACCTCCTAAGTTGCGCGAAAGAGGCGAGTGCTGATGGCGATGCTTCCTCCCTTACCCTCACCTCGGGAGGTGATACTCTCAGGGAGGGGAGATGAATCCAGGCCCCAGACTTTGGAGTCAGACCGACAGGCCTGGGCTGGCGCCCCAGATCGAGCGTGTGGAGAAGCTGTGTGACTTTGGGAAAGCTGCCGGTCCCTTCTGAGCCTCCGCTTTGCTTTCCCGTCAGTGAAACGTACAAGGAACCCGATGCTGGCCGAGCGAGTCAGGCTGCTGGGCGGACTGACGAGATAATGGGATGGGAATACTGGGTTCGGGCGCTGCCACTTGGGAGGCACTCAGGGAGCCGTCCCCTTCCTCTTGCCCTGAAGGCCCCTCACATCCTCCTCCTTGCCCCTCCACATCCTGAGCGTGCCCCTCCCCTGGGATTCCTCCTCTTCCACCCAGCCAGGCGCAGCTGACAGTCCTCGGATCCCCCGGGACTGAGTTTGCTCCGGAAGCAGCACCCACACAACATGACTGTGATTTTGGTTCCAAGCCAAGTGTCGGTAGGTTTCTTGAGGTCAGAAAATATCTTTATTGATTTCTAGATCTCTGGAGGCTTATACAGGTCCTAGGACACAGATGATGAAGGAAGGAAGGAAGGAGGGAAGGAAGGAAGGAAGGAAGGAAGGAAGGAAGGAAGGAAGGAAGGAAGGAAGGAAAAGACAGAAAGAGAGAGAGAGAGAGAGAGAGAGAGAGAGAGAGAGAGATTAGCTAGTTCGAGCAGAATCAAAGGAAGATTCTGGAAGGTTTTAGCAATAACAGAATGTCTGCCTCAAAGGCTGAGCCCCGCTAACCTCTTCAGAGAACTCCCCAACGGGCTGGCAAAGGGCTGCTGCCTTTTCTAATGCTTCCCCGTGTCCCCCCAAACCTCAGGGCAGGGGCCATTGTTCTTGGTTCTCAGTTGCCCCAGTGTCCCACAACAGCAGGGAGGCAGGAGCAGAAGCTGCCCAGCTCCTGGTCCAGACTGCCCTATGTCCTTGGTCCCTGGACTCATGGGCCTTCGCTGCCACCACCGCAGCCTCCGGGGCCCGCGGCACAGTCCCAGGCCCCTGGTGGTCAGTGTCCTTTGCAGAGTGGTAAGGTTATGAAAGTGATCTTCGTACTTGTGGTTTGGTCTGTTTCCACATTTTGTGAGGCCTCTCTTGTGACTGAAATACCCAAATGCGGAGGTGAAGTGACTCAGAGGAGAAAAGGAGAAGCTCTGGGAGTCCAATTCCCGCCAGAGTGGGACCAAGCAGGGAAGAGAGGCAGCTTGAGCCTCTCGCACTGGCGGCACAGTCTTGATGGGACTGGTTGGAACCGGTGTGCTGAACTCGGGGGTGGGGAGTTGGTGTACTTCCACGGAGAGGACAGAATCAGCACTCAGCTCACATAAGCCTGTGTTCGAGAACTGAAAGGTGTAGCAACAAGGTTCAGAATGGTTACACAACAAAAATTAAATGAATGGATGATTGGATGACGGGTGGGAGGTAGGCAGATGGACGGACCCGTGGGTGGGTGGGTGGTGTTTGGATGGGTGATGGCTAGATGAACGAGTGGATGAATTAAGTAGATGGATGGACGGACGGATGGATGGATGAACAGACAGACGGATGATGGATGAGTGGGTAGGTAAATGGATGAGGAGAAAGATGCATGGATGGGAAGATGGATGGGTGAATGAGGCAGATGAATGGATGGAAGGAAGGAGGGTGGACGGGCGGTGGATGGGTGGTGAACGAATGAGTGGACAGAGGTGTGGATGGAAAGACAGGTGAATGGGTTCGTGGGCAGTTGGGTGAATACGTGGATACGTGGATGGATGGATGGATGGGTGGGTGGGTGAGTGGGCAGGTGAGTGAGTGAATGGATGTGTGGACGGTGGCAGGGTGGATGGGTCAGCAGATGCACAGGTGGACAGGCGGATGGATGGGAGGACAGGCGGACAGGGGTGAGCAGTGGGAGACAGCAAAGAGCGCACCGGTTAGGGTCAGGGAATCTTGCTTTCTCCTTGATTCTGACCCTAAACCCTTATGGGACTTGTAAGTCATCTGGCCTCCTTGAACTTCAGCTTCTTTATCTAATGGGGCACAATAGTCCCTGCCCCGCCCCCCGCCAGCCAGTGATCAGAAAGACCCCTGGTCTGTGAGTGTCCCCTGGCACCGTGGCCTCTCCAACCCTACTGACCAGTCTCCTCCTGCCCATGTGACTATCCTGTGACAAGCTTCCTCTTTCCTGTGCGCACAGGGACCTTCTGTGCAGTTCCCATCAACACTTTGTAATAGGGGCTGAGGGAATTCTGTTCACAGCCAAGTCCACGGGGGGGGGGGGGGGGGTGACACCCATGCCCTGAGTCTGGTCCAGCCCGGCTGATACAGGCTGGGGAGAAGAGGCCGTATTTGAGATCAAGAGGTGGATCCTGATCCCAGCTCTGGCATTCAGTGTGGGACCTGAAGCAAGTCACCCCATCTCTCCGAGCATCACTTTCTCATCTGAAAACTGGGAGAGTAGCAGCACCCACCGCCCAGGGCGCCCAGGAGGCTCTGTGATGAAACACACACGGGTGCTCGGCCCAGAGCTGGGCTCGGGGCAGCTTCCGTCGTGAGCCGAACGACCGCCGCAGGCCGTGCTGTAGAAGCATCGTGCGAAGACGGCCTGGCTGCCCACGGGGTTCTGGAATGGGGAAGTCAGGGCCAGGGGCACGGGCTGGCTCAGAGCGGGGCAGCCGGCTCCGATGCCAACTCTGTGTGGTTGCTTCGCGGTCTGACGCACACCTCATCCAGGACAACCCTGGGTCTGAGAGCACTTCCTGTTACCAGCTGGCTGACCCTGGGCAAGCCACTTCCCCTCTGGGTCTTGGTTTCCTCAACTGGAAAAAAAAACACATTGGGGCCTCAGAGTTAACAGTCTGCTTAGCCTGCCAGCAGGTGGGTGGGGCTGGCACCTCTTACCGCTAGAGGTCCAGGGAGGGCCTGGAGCTGAGGGGTAGCTCTGCGGCCCCCACGCCTCCTGCGCTCCCCCCTGCCAGCCCCTGGCTCTTCCTGGTCACTGATAGAGTCCTAGCTATGAGCTGGGGGTCACCAGGCTCTCCCTGGCAGTGGAACCCTGAGAGACGGCTCCTGTTGTCTCACCCCCCCGGGGGACCCCCAATGCCTTGCCAGGCAGACTGTGGGCGCCACAGTCTCCATGGGTTGGTTGGGTCAGGCAGCCCAAGTGCTTGCGTTGTTTGGGTGAGGTGCCCCCTCAGACCTGAGTAACCTGGGCTTGGGAGAGGTGCCAGGTGGAGAGGGGTAGGGACTCAGGGACCCTGGGGACAGCAACGGGGCAAGGTCCCCTCCAGTCCTGGGTTCCCTCCTCCCCACCCCCACTGCCCAGACTCTGTTGAAATGCACCTTCACCATGGCTGTCCCTACCCCCCCCCCATGGCCAGGCTGTGACTCAGGGGCTGGCTTGCCTTAAACAGCAGGCTGGGGGGCTGCCAGGGCCAGGTGGGTGATGGGCTTGGTGCTAGCTCTGGGCTGCCAGCCTGGGGAGGAGCTCTGGGGGGGGCGGGGGCGGGGCACCAGGAACCAGGAGGGCTCTGTGCCTCCTCCCGCGGCAGTGCCCCTACTCCTTAGGGCTCCCTCCAGGGCCCTGTCCCCCACCTGTGCCCACCTGTCTCCCCAAGTTTCTCCAGCAACATGGATCTCTTACATCCTCCCCGCCTTGCTTCTGCTGTGTTTTGAGAATTTCAAATCAATACCTGGGTGTGAGGCTCCAGAATGCTCCCTAAGAAGGGCTGCCTCCCTGGACAGAATACACCTGACCTTGGGCATCTGTCCTTTACAACCAGGGAAACTGAGGCCGGACAGTAGAGCAGCAGGAGAGCTGGGAATGGGCCAGCACTGACCCCTGGCCAGGCCCTGGGTTCACTTTGCCTCCCAGTCAGAAGCAGCTGGGGCGGGGAGAGGCGTCACAGAGGTCAAGGGCCTTCCTCCTGAAACTAAACAAGCTTCCTGGCCTTACTTTCCCATCAGGGGAATGGGGGGCTGTGGGGGGTGGATGCAGATTGCTCAGAGAGGGCGTCCTTCGAGCTGGAGTGCACAGGCAACCTAACCGACGCGTTACTCTCTCCTAATCCCTGAAGGCTCACGAGGGGCGGCACCACCGCAGGGGTGGGGGCAGCTGAAGGGGGCGTCTGGGCAGGGATCTGTCCGGGTCAGCACCCTCCACATGCCCCCCACCCAGCTCTGCACCTCCCCCCTCCCTGCGGCCCCGCGCTGTCCCCGCCCCTCCTCTCCCAGCCTTCCGACCGCCGGCGCCCCCCCGCAAAGCCCCCAGACCCCAGCTGCAGCGTCTCTGCCGCTTTGACCAGCGGCTCAGCCGCCCTCCTCCCCTCCCCCTCCGTCTCCCCCCGCTCGCCATCCTCTCTCCTCCACCCTCCCCTCCCCTTCATCGCCCTCCCTGCGTTCTCCCCTCTCCATCCTCTCCCCACCGCCCCTCTCCATGCTCTCACCTCCCTCCTCCTCCCTCCCTCCCTCTCCGGGGGAAGAAAGGTCACCGTGCAGCTGATTACTCAGAGCTCAGTTGCTGTAGCAACCGGCGGGGGAAGTGGGACAGGCTGGCTTTGAGGACGCGTGAGGTCGGCCGCGGGCGGCGGCAGCCAGCGTGGGCCTCTGAGCTCCGGCGAGAGGGCGGCTGCTGCCGCCCGGCCCCTCGGCCGCCGCGGGCCGGGCTCCGGGGCTTCATTTTTAATGAAGAATTTCTGCTCCCCTCTCGCACCCCTCCCCGCCTCCTGCCCACCTCCCTGGGGTCTGGAAGGGGAGGTTCGGCCCCCACGGCTGGGCTGCTTGTCTCTCTCTGGTTCTTGGTCTCTGTCTCTCCCCCTTTGCCAGCGTCCTGATGGCTTCTTCCTTTCTGCTCTTTGAGCTCCAAGGGACACACACACACACACACACACACACACACACACACACACTCACCTCTCTCTCACCAGCTTGGTAAGGAGCCCAGTGAAGCCCTTAGCCCTCTCCACAAGCCTTTGTCCCTGGTCTGGGAGGCTCCAGCTAGAGGCCGGAGCGCACAGAGGGTCCGCGGCGGTCCCCGGGCACGCTGGCACTGGCCCGTGCCCACTGCGTGCCAGCCCTGCCTCCAGAGCTGCTGGGCCCGTGGGAAGGCGGCAGTTGGCTCAAAGAGGAAACCAGACCCGGAGGGGAGGGGACCGCTGATGCGTGGGGACAAGGGAGGCCCGGCGCCTCTGGGTGGGATGGGTGGGGGAGGGGGCAGCCCAGCCCCCTGCTGTCGCCTGGCTCCTTCTGCCAGCAGCCCAGGCAGCCTCCTGCTGGGAAACAGGGGCAGGAGAGAGGGCTTGGGGCTTGGCAGCGAGGGACACAGGCTCTGGAGCCGGTGGGCCCGTGTCCAGGTCTCCACCCTCCTGTGGGACCCTCCTCCACCGCTGGTGAGAAGGCAGCCGTTCAGCCATTTTCCAAAACGTTGGGCAGCTTTTGAAACAGGGAAACGTACACTCAGGGTGGGGCCAGCCATTCCCCTCCTAGGCATTTGCGCCAGAGAGATGAAAACCCCAGTCCACGCAGACTTTCCCACGGATATTCGTAGCAGCTCTATTTGTAACAGGCAGGACCAGGAAGAAGCCAAGCAGCCCCCAGCAGGTTGCGGGGCACCCTCACTCCAGAACACCGCTCAGCAGCGAGGAATGGACTCCTGATCCAACAGCACCGGAGGAATCTCAAGGTCATGGTGCTGAGTGAGAGGAGCCCAGTGACAAAGAATGCATCCTGTGTGATTCCATTTATAGAACATTCTAGAAAGCGCAAACTAGCCTACCGTGACAGAAAGCAGCTCAGTGGTTTTCTGGGGGTGTTGGGGGCCAGGAGGTCCCACAAAGGCGCACAAGAGAACTTTTGGAGGCTGGTGGCTGTATTCGTTGTCTGGATGGCGGGGATGGACTGAGGGTTCTACACCTCTGCCAGAGCTCACCAAATTGTGCCGTCCAAACGGCAGTTATTGTGCGTCCGTGACACCTCAATACATTGGAAACAGTTGCTGCTCTGCCCACTCGCTGGCTGCGTAACCTTGGGTGAGTCACCTCACTTCTCCAGGCCTCACTTAGGACTGTGGAGCAGTAACAGCGGCGGCCGCACAGGACAGTTATGAGGACTCGGTGATACAACCTTAGTTACTCACTCGGCTCCATCCTGAGCAAACTGTGGAGCCGCACGGGGCGGGGGCAGGGGACACAACCGTGGGGCCTGCCCAGCCCTTGCTGGGCTGTGAGATGCACCCCGTTCTAATTTTATGTATTTGTTCATGTTTAGACAGAGGGGCAGGGAGGGAGACAGAGAGGGAGAGACATCAATGTGTGGTTGCCTCTCGAACGTGCCCCAACTGGGACTGAACCTGCCACCCGGGCCTGTGCCCCGACTGGGAATCAAACCGTGACTTTCCACTTTGTAGGACGACGCCCAACCAACGGAGTCACAGCGGTCAGGGCAAGACGCACCCTATTTTGGGCTGTCTCCCCCTCACTCGTCGTGCCTTCCCAATGGGAAGGGGCACCCCTGCTCCATGCCAGGCCTCCCGCTCCTGGGTAGCCAAGGGAGAAACAAGCCCTCACTCTGTCCTCATGGGTATGCGTGTGCTCGGGGTGACAGATACACCCTGACAGCTGCAACCTGCCAAAGAGGGGTGCGCACAGGCGCAAAGGGCCCTGCGGCAGGTGGGAGTGTGGTGTCTCCCAGAATCCACAGGAAGGGGGTCTGTGGCTGGAAAGGAGGCAGCGGGAGGGCCACAGACGGGCCCCGTCATGTGACGTCTTGCAGGCCCTGCTGAGGGCCCAGAGGGTCGCTGCACCCCATGGAGCCCCAGTTTTCTCATCTGTGAGAGTGGATGATAAAGGTCCAGAATGAGCTTGAGCAAGTGCGGCTGTCCGCCCAGAGCACGGGCATCGTCACCGTTGTTGTTCCCCATGGGTGGTGACCTCTCCACTGTGGCCGTGGACCAAGATCTCTCACGGACCTGTGCCGGGGCCCTGTAGACGGGGAGCGGGGGGGATGGGGGGGTTACATTTGCTGTGACAGTCACTCCATGAGCTCCCATCCCCCCAGCCTGCCCTGCACGCATAGTTGGTGGCCTGAGCAGGGCCAGGTTCAGCCCTGTTACCCAGCAATCCTCCCGCCCTGTCCTCGAAAGTTCTAGACGCATACAATCTGCCGGGAGTGAACCAGGAAGAAATAGAAAACCTGAATAGACCAATTACTAGCAATGAAATTAAAGCAGTCATCAAAAACTCCCAGCTAACAGAAGTCCAGGACCGGACAGCTTCACGGGTGAATTCTACCAAACATTTAAAGAAGAATTAGTACCTGGCATTCTTAAGCTTTTCCAAAAACTTGAAGAGGAAGGAACGCTCCCTCCCCACAGCCACCCCACCCCCACACAGCCTCTCCGTCTCTTGTTACACACGCACGCACGCACGCACGCACGCACACATGGGGGCTCCTGCCCCTTTTCCTCCACCTGCCCCCTCCTCAGTGCGGCCCCAGGGAAGCCCAGGGAGCCTGTACAGACACGACCAGGCTGTGTCCACCCCGATGGCCTCCCACTGCACCCCGAAGGGCACTGGACCCTGACCGCGCCACAGCCCCTGTCCAAGTCACCTCCGGTCACTCCCTCCCGTCCTGTCCCCACCTCTGTCTCTCCCACGCACTCACCTCTTCCCTCTTCCAGGCCTTTGCACTTGCTGTTCCTGACACTTGGGAACCCCTCTCCCCCGCCCTCCTGGGACTCTCTTCATCTCCCTCAGGGTCTCAGCTCGGATGTCACCTCCTCAGGGAGGTTCCCATCCTACACCCCATTCCCTCCTTTGCTCTCCTCCCCAGCCTTCACAGTGCTCATTACACCTGAACTACCTCCTTCCCAAGTTCACCTTGTGTCTTTGGCTGACCTTCAAGAAGTTCCCTGAGGGCAGACGCTGGGCCTCTCTTGCTCACCTGTGTATTCTGTTGCCCACCTTGTGTCTGAATCAGAGAGGGAAGGGATGAATGAGTGAGGAAGTGAGCGAGTGAACGCACGAATGGATGAATGGATGGATGCTTGGCTGCCTCTGTGTCTCGGGAGGAAAAGGTCCCCAGGGGCCCCAGGATAGCGGGGAGGGGGGCCACAAAGGAGGCAGCTGTCCTCTGCAGGGTGTCTCCTGGAAGAAGGGCCTCCGTTAGCTCTCTTTTTCTGAGATCGCCAGAGCACAGAAAGGACAGCAGAGGGGAGCCCAAGGTCCTGGTGCCTGGAACCCCACCCCCGTTTACTTGCCAAGGGACAGAACAGTGTGGGGGCTGAAGCGAGGCAAACAGAGTTCAAAACCCAGCTCTGCCACCTACAGCAGGGGTGCTGAGCAGACTTCTTCATCTCCCCATGTTCTCACCCATGACCGGGAGAGAGTAATCACGTCTATGTCATAGGGCCAGCGTGCCTGGCACGTGGTGAGCACTCTGTAAATGGCAGTCCCCCAGTAGCATCAGCCAAGCTCTCCTGCCTTGAGCCTTCGTGGAGGCTTGCAAGGTGGAGTGCTCCTTCACACCCCCGCCCCCACCCAGGAACCGCTTCCTGTGCCGGGAAGTCCATTCTAGAAAGGCCTGGGCGCTCCCTTGGTCTATGACCATGCTCAGGCTTGGAAGACCTTACAGAGTGTGGAGTCCAGCGCCCTTTCCCGTCGCCCCTCCTACCAGACACGGACCTGAGGCTCAGAAGGAGGCCATGGGTCACCAGGGCCACTCCCCCTCGCCCGGTGCTCCTTGCGGGGTCCTCCTGGGGAGAATCCCCTTGCTGTGAGTCATCTCTTGGTCTAGGAGCCCCATGGTGGCGGCAGGGACTATGGCTGTCTTGTTCACTCTGTGGGCCCAGCACAGGTCTGGGACCTGTGAATGAATGAATGAATGAATGAATGAATGAGGGCAGAAGCCATCCGCCTCCCAGAGCAGCATCTCAACTCCAGCGGGGTCAGAGGCCAGGCCTGGCCCAGCTGAGGAGGTTGCCAGGGTTACTTCCAAGAGTCTCTTGACAAGAGGAAGCTGATGACAGACGGACAGGATATGGCTGCCGGTGGGGTGGGGGCGCAGAACCCCTGCCCAGGCCAGGATGAAAGAGGCACAGGAAAAGGACACAGGTGGACCGGCCGTGGGGGTACGGTGCAGGGCGGGGGGGCAGATGACAGGATGCAGGCTGAGGGTCTCAGCCACTTCCTCTGCACAGGGGAAGGACTTGATGGTTTTATCCTCAGTGCGGGACCCTCCTTTCTGCCCCCACCCACCAGCAGGCAGCCCTGCCCCTGCACCCAGAGGACACTCTGAAGATGTGTGTTGATTCACTGCGTGCATGAAGGAAGGAATGAATGGATGAATGAATGGATGAATGAATGAAAGAATGCTTTCATCAGCCTTTCCTGGCCTTTCCAGCAGTCGAGATGAGTGGGTCAGTCCGGGGGATTTGGACTGCAGCGCAGAGCAAAGCTTCCTTGCTGTTTCGAAGAGGATGTCAACGATAACTAGGAGCACTCTGACTGAGCAGCTGCTGCGTGCTGGGCGATCAGCATCTCCGCATCACTTCTCCACTGTCCGGTGACTCCTCGCCACTCTAGGAAGGTGCTGACGGCCTCATTTTACAGATGAGGAAACCGAGGCTCAGGAATGAGAATATTCTTGCTCCCAGTCACCCAGCAAGTCCATGGCATTGTTGAGATTCAAGTCAAGAGTCTTTCCAAGTCTGTAAACTCTGTTCTTCTTCTTTTTTTAAAGATTTTACTTACTTTTAGAGAGGGGAAGGGAGGGAGAGAGGGAGAGAAGCATCAATGTGTGGCTGCCTCTTGCGTGCTCCCTACTGGGAACCCAGCGTGCAACCCTGACTGGGAATTGAACCAGTGACTCTTTGGTTTGCAGGCTGGCACTCAATCCACTGAGCCACACCAGCCAGGGATGTAAACTCTGCTCTTAAATACACATTCTCAGGCTGATGGCAAGATGCCTTATCACGTATCCATCCATCCGTTCATTTACCCATTGCTTCTTTCCACAAGCAATTGCTGGAACCCTCACTGTGCCACGTCCTATGCTGGGCACCAGAGCAGCCGCTGCTGCCACGAGACTCTTCATCTGGAGGGCAGCGCTCCACCCAAATAATTAATTCATCATGGAAAGTGCTGGGCAGGAGAAAACTGGAGTGCAGCGCTAGCGTATGCAGGGGACCTGCCCAGCCTGGGGACCCGGGGAAAGGCTTAGTGTGCAGACTGCAAGGCGGGAGGCAGGCGGCACAGGCAGTGAGGTGTGGACGGGGGCAGACCGTCGAGGACTGCAGAGTGAAGGAAAGAAAAGGACTCGGAATCCTGATCCAGGCAGGCACTGCTCATCCAGGCCTTTCTCTCCACAAGCACCTTGCTTGGGTTATTTTGTAACTCTTTACAATGAGATGGAGATACAGACACCTTTGTCCTCCCGGTTATAATGGGAGAGATCAGCTCACACAGCTGCGAAGAGGCAGAGCCGGGGTCTATCTGATCTGGGGGTCTCAGACCCAGGGTCTGCAGAAGAGGCCCTCCTGCTCAGTGGCTGGGGCTGAGCTGGGCCTGCAGTGATGCAGTGCCCACTGGAGGTCATGTTCCTCTTTCCTGTGTTACCCGCCCGCTCTCCTTGGTCCCGAAAGGGTTTTGCATCCAGAAGGATATAGGGAGGGGATGTTTCTGAGCTGAAATCAGCCGGTGCTGCATTAGGAGGAACAAAGACTTCGAGTCTCTTCTGAGCAGCATCGGAGAGCCTGCTGCAAGGTGGGCCCCGGCCTCCTGCCCTGGGGCCGCAGAGGTTGACAGTTCCATGGAGGCGGCTGGGGCTGGGGCTGACAGTCCCGCCTCAGTGTCACCCTTTTCTCTTTGTGGGCCCCACGCCTGGAAGGCAAAGCTGCTCTCTTGTTTTCTCTTTGAAGGCAGAGAAGAGGCCCAGATCCTCCTTAGCCTGGGTTGTGGGCCCCAGGAATTGGGCTGGGGGTTGCTGGCTCCCCTAGCTGCTCCTTATCACCTACAGCAGGAGCCACATCAGCCTCAGGGTTGCCTTCAAAGGGCTGAATGTAATTTTAGGACTGTATAGATGTAACTACTTAACAGTGAAGCAAGAGCTTGGTGCTGCACCTGGGTAGAGACCAGGTGCTGGGCCGGATAAAACAAGCTGGAGGCCTGCCCGTGGGCCTTGTGTTTGCGGCCTGTGACCTAAAGGATGCAGGCCAGGGGGCCCCCCCATGAAGCGGCTTAGTAGCCCCTGGGCTAGGTCCTCAGCAGGTCCCCTGTATCCCTGGGGAAAGTGTAAAGGACTCGCCTGTGATTCCCATGGTAACAGCGCCCTACTTCCTGAGCCCCAGCCATGGCTCTGGGCTGAGCATCTCTTCAGAGCAGCTTCCTGAATCCTTTGTCGCAGAGGCTACTGGCTATTGCCCAATATGCATTCTGCCATCTCCCCTTTAGTAACAGAACACCCCCTCCTGAGTGTTAGTAAGGCACACCACTGCTAGGCTAAATACTACATTTCCCAGTCTCCCTTGCAGCTAGGTATGGCCATGTGATCAGTTCTGACCAATAGGCTACAAGAGAAGTCATGACACATTTTCCAACGTGCTGGTGTGAAAGAAAGGAGTGGTCCACCTCCTCAGCCCCCCAAAACACATGGGAAAGAATGGGCAGGGGGAGGTAGTGTTCATCTGCAACCTTGTGGATGAGGCCACCCCCCACAGGATGGGAAGGACACAAGGAGCGCAGGCCCCAACTAAAGCATGAAGGCAATCAGCCCCTAACTGCTCTTAGCTCTAACCGCTGTTCCTTGGGTTCTGCTAGCCCAGCTGGGCTGACTCCTAAGGAGACATTGAGGCTCCGAGGGGGAAGTCCGTGGTTCACTGATGAAGCCCAGACTTGAACCATACTCAGCAGACGCTCAGCACACGCCGGGTAGGCGGGTGGGCGGCTGGACGCACGGCAGCCCGGGGCTCTCCAGGGAAGATCTAACCCTGGAAGAGCTGATTGCGTCGGGGCCCTACATGCCGCTGGCTTCACCGTAGGAGCTGCAGCCCTTGCTTCTGGTTCCTATGCCCCACCTCGACAATGGCTTCCAGGTTATAAAGCGCTGCCTCATATCCACGGTCACCTTAACCTTGACCCCTCCCCGTGAGGTCAGCAAGGGCGGGCATTGTTACTATCCCCATTGTACAGGGGAGAAAACAATCTCTTCACACACCGTCTGGCACCTAGTAAGTTCTCAACACGTGACAGGTCCCCTCACCCCTTTAGTGATGTTTTCATGGCAATGTGCTGCCACTCATCAGAATCATTTTTAAAGGGCAGTGCGGTGTGGGGGTGCAATAAAGCCCTCCCCGGAGGATTGGGGAGACCTGACGGCCCTCGGACTTGCTGATAACCTTGAGGCACCTTTTCCCCTCTTTTCCCTGGTACAAGAGGCAGCAGGTGGAGAAGATGCCCCCTCCCCTCCCCTCCCCTCCCCTCCCCATTCCCATCCTGGTTTCTGCTGCCTGTACCGCCGGGGCTGGGAGGGCCCAGGGTCCCCGACCGTTGGGGGCAGCGTGCTTCCCCCTGGGCCTCCGCCGGCATGTCCCAGCCCCCTTCCCGAGCCCGGCTCCGGGTCCCAGGGCTGTGCCGGTCTGCTCTCTGACCTCAGGGTCCTCATCAGTAAGACAGGAACAGTAGTAAAAGTAAGAACACTGCCTATAGGACTGTTGTGCTGATTACACAGTTTATACGTACAAAGAGCTTAGCATAGAGCCTGTCTCGGTAAGTGCTTAGTTCGTGCTATGGGAATTATGGTTATTGATTGTCAGTTACCAGGAATATTATTATTAATCATAATAACGAAGGGATAATGGGCATTTACAGATGACTGCAAGAGAAAGAAACACATTCGAATGTCAAGCCATTGCAGTTCTGTTGAAAGACCGAGGGCTGGGGGCCTGGTTTGCCCCTGGAGGGGCATCTAGGGCCTGCAGGTTCCCAGTCTGGGGACGTTCACCTGGCACCTTTCCTCTCTGTTAATTTTTCCCATCAGCCCCACTTGGACTGGCCAGTTAAGTTAGGAGTGGAAATTCTTGTCTCAGTGTTGAAAAAGCTCTCAAAGTTGTCTCAGCCAGCCCTTTTCCTTAGTCATGACTCTGTACACACACATGCATACACACGCTGCCCATCCTTGAATACCTCCCCATGTGGGGTGCTCACTACCTACTAGGCAACCCTGACTATTAGGTGGCTTATCTCATGAAGCCAAACGGATCTCTCTGGGAGGCCTCCCCTGGTTCTGCCTTCTAGGTCCTCCCAGAACAAGACCACACCCTCCGTCTCAGCTAGCCTCTCAGGCACCAAGAACAGTGGCCACTGAATAAACTTCTCCCTGCCTGAAATCTCCCCCGTGTCTTGATCACCCTCCTGGACTAGGCAAGAGGCTGCGTTTGCGCAGAGCGCTGGCTCAGGAAAAGCGCGGTGACACAGCCCTGCAGAGAAGCCCAGGGAGCCAGCTGGCCCGCAGTGCCTGGCAGCCCACCGCCATCCTCTTGGAGGCCCGGCTCCTTCCCTTTTGTACCAGAACTGTGGGCAGAGAAAAGGCAAGGACACACCTGAAGCAAATACATGAAACCCCTCTACCAAACACATCATTGGCAGCTGACTCCAAAGATACCACGGGGGGTGGGGGTGGAAAGAGGCCTGCTTGGTTAGACTTCTTTGGGGTCTGCTGCCTAGTTTTGAGGCGCATCTTAGTTTGAGGTCCCTGTCGTGACTGTGGTGTGCTTGGTCTCTCCACGTCACGCACAAGCTGGTGTCTGAAGTTCTCATCGCTGGATGTTGTCATGAGACCCTTGCAAGTCACACTCCTGAGGTCCATGGACCTGCAGACCACGTCCCTATTCCAACCTCCTCGTTCCCACCACCAGGCCCCTCTGCAAGTCACTTTGCCACCCAGGCCTCAGTTTCTCCATCTGTAAAATGGAGACAATACTCATCTCTACTTCCCAGGGTTTGTGTGAGTGTTCAATGAGGTCAACAATCTGTAGCCTCAGATCCAGTTCCAGGCACACAGTAGGTCTTTCACAAGCATTAGAAACAATTAGCTCTCAGCTGGAAGATGAACTTGGTGCACTGGTGATAGCTGCCAGAAATGGGGAGATGCATCCCTTTTGTGAGAGGGGCTCGGTCTAGACATAGTTCTGACCCTTTCTGGCTCCTCGGTCAGTGGGTCTCAAGTCTACTGAGCTTGAGGTGCACCCCAGGGAGTCATAAAAGGTGGAGTCCCGGGCCCTCTGATAAGGAAGCCCGATTCCGTGGGTGCGGAGAGGCCCAGGCATCTGCAGTTTAACAATCTCTCCACTGAGCACCCCCCTCCCACGCCGAGAATAGACGTTACTACCAAACACACCCACCGCTCTGTGCCTGCACTGTGCCGAGAACTGGAATGCTCTGCCAAAGAAGACGAACTGCCCCTGCCCGCAGGGAGCTCACCGCCTCACGGGTGGGGGTGGGGGTGGGGGGATCCCTCAGGGCCCTTGGAGGAGCTAGAGATCTGGCATGAGCAGGTACAGCTGTGGGAGTTAGAAGGTCCGAAGCGACCTTCGTCCCGGTAGTGTGGTTGCTGTCACAGAGAGAGACTCACTCCTTGGGGCAGGAAGGCCTTGGGAGGGCAGGGCACCGGCCGGTCTGGAGTTAAAGGCTGCCCTTGCTGACCGCGCCTGGCCTGGCCCCGCGGTGGGAGCGGGGAGACGTGGCGTGGAGCAGCGGAAGAAGGCAGGTGACACGTGCGCTGGGTCCAGGGGGCTGCTGCCCGCAGAGTCGGACCTGGGCTCCAGCTCTGGCTTTGCCCTTTCTACTGTGTAACCATGGCCCAGGGCCTTCCCTTCCCTAAGCTTTGCGTCCGCGTCTGCGAAGGGATGAGTTGGGTCACCCACCCAGAGGGGATTCACCAAGAAGCTAATGAAGCTTTAGTTCCAGGGACTCTTGGCAAGGCCCTGGGCTTAATTGTGCATTCATAATTTTGCAATATTTTTCTTAAAGAGGGTCCTCAAGATTGTAAAGGCTTCGCTGCCTCTCCCACCCCCCCCCCACCCCGAAGCACACACAAACCTGGATCTGCCCAGGCCCACCTAACGCAGCTGTTGCAAGATTTGGTGAGAAGACTGTGAACCCCTTGACAAGCCTGTGTCTGAAAGCAGAAGCTCCTGGCATCTGAGCCTCCGCAGAGCCCACTGGCACCCTGGACCGTGGTAACGTGAGTCTAGGGCGGGCCACTGCTATTCTGACAGCCCCTGGCCCCCCACGACCTCAGAGCTCTAGGGAAGAGACTGGGGAGGAGGGAGGATGGCAGCGAGCAAGAGAGCTGCTGGATGGAGCCTCCCGCAGACCCCCGGTTGCCTTGGGTAGGAGCCTGTGAGGGCCTGGCTGGTGAGAAGCCAGCCAGAAGTGAGGGCTCTGGGCGGATGCTTTGGGGTTGACTTGAGTTTGATAATGACCTTCCACTGTCTAAATCCAGGGAGGATGCAAGTTACCCAGGACCCGGAGTTGAAGCTGGTGGGGATACTGGAGCCTGGGCACGCTCCCCTCAAGGTGAGGAGAGGACCCACCACCCACTCTGCGCCAGGCCCTGCCCAAGAGCCCCACTTCACTGCACCCTCACATCCACCGCCATAAGGTCCTCACCAGCCTCATTTCCATGCTGCAGGGAAGGAAGTGGAAGCTCAGAGAAGGCAAGTCCCTGGCCAAAGAGCGAGCGCACAGCTGGGGAGAACGCAAAACAAACCAGGATCTGGACCCAGCTCTAACTGCACTTACCCGCTCTTAACTCTCCCCTCCCACCGCCCATCTGCCGTGGGCGCAGTGGCACGTAGTGGGTTCACAATACGGAACATGGAACTGAATGAAGTAAGGAAGGAAAGAATGCACAGGCCAAGCTCTTCCCACGCCCGCCCGCATCCAGCTAGCTCTCTCCAACCCGTTCTCCTGCCCCCTCCTCCCCACAACCCCGCCACACTTCCCCCGTCTAATTAGGTTTCTGAGCCGTCTCTCCCGCTTCCGTAGGTTCCCCCGCGCTCCTCCCGGAGCCCACCCCGAGGCAACCTTCTCACAACAGGACCCCCGGCGTGAGGACGCCTCCGGATCCCCGAGGCCCTGCGGGAGAGCGGCGACCCAGGGCGGGCGGGGTGGTCTCGGCAGCCGCCTTCCCCTCCCCAGGCTTTCCCGCCCCCGCCTCTTCCCCGGGCAGCTGAATAATTGATCCGACCATAAATAATGGATCTGTGCTGTGCGCGCCCTCTGCCCCCCAGGGTGCGGGGCTTCCCCATAAGGTTAGGGGGAGCGGGGTGGGGACGGGGACCACTGTGCTGTGCGCGCAAGTGGCGCACAGTTTCGTTCCGTGGGCCTTTCTCTCGCTCCCTCGCGCCGGCTTTTTCCCTTTTTCTTTTTCCTTTTTTTCTTTCCTGGAGCGGAGCCCGGCGCCAGGAGTCTGGAACCAGCTTGACAAGCTTTTGAGTTATGGAGGGGGGAGGGGGAGGGAGAGAGGGAGCGGGCGGGCGGCGCGGGGAGGGGAGGGGAGAGGATAGGCGGGGAGGGCGCTCCGCGGCGTCGTGGGGACTGGGCCAGGGGCGTCCGCGGGCAGGGGCGCGCGCACCCTGTTTGGAGACTCTCCCCAACTTTGGGCGAACCTGGGAGAGGGTCTGACGGTGGCGGACGGGAGGAGGCGGGAGGCGACGGCGGGGGGCGGGGGTGAGTCAGGCCGCGGACCCGGCGAGCGGCCGGGCTGGCGGAACGAGCAGGCTTTAGAGCCGCAATAAATGAGGCCCGGGGAGGGCGACGGGGTGTACTCGGCTCCGGGCCTCGCTGCCTCCCCCCGCCGAGCAAGACATTCCTTTCCGCTGAACTGGGCGCCTGGGCCTGCGCCGCCGCCGCGCCCTGCACGCATCGCCCTCGGCGGGCAGCCGGGCTCAGGGCAGGGGAGCAGCGCTGGGGGTGGGGGGTGGGGGGTACTGAGGAGCAGGGAGCGAGGCCTGGGGTGGCCCCCCTTGTCCCCCTGCGCCGTTCCCCGGTGCTCACTGCATCCTCACCTGCCCTGGAGGACAGGGTTCGCGCTGCCCGTTTAACAGGGGGACCTGAGCCCAGGGTCGCTCAGCTTCCTGCCCAAGGTGTCTAACCGCCCCCACCCCACGCCTTTGCCCGAGACTCTCCGTGCGCACCGTCCCGCAGTCGTCCCTTCGGGCCCGGTGACAGCCCTGGGAGCTCAGAGCCAGGCACACAGCAGGGGCACCTTAGCCACTGCTGAATTTGACCCGGGCGCCTTGCCAGCAGCCTCAGCAGGGCGGTGAGCATGCCTGTCCGTCTGACCGCGCGGTGCCAGACAAGCCCAGCCCCAGAGCCGGTGGGGTGGGAGGTGTCTGGAATTGTTGGCTTACCAGGACCTGTAGTAGAGAGAAGTTTCCAGACCCCGTGAGGTCTCCGGGGGAACTCAGCATACCCCAGGTGGACAGTTCCAGAGGCTCACAGAGACCCCAGGTCTAAACATGCCTTCCCCTGGACTGCAGAATTTCTGGTCCGGCTGTGGTTGACTTCTGAGTGCCTCGGTTTCCTTTAGGGGCCCCCAGCGCTTCCCCCACCCCAGCCCCCACCCGGCACCTTCCAGCTGTGCCGGCTCCCAGCCAGTCAGTGACCTGGATCCACTGTGCCCCTGAGTGTGCCGCCTGGTTCCTGACTGTGTGGCCCGGAGTGGCGGCCCTCACCACTCTGAGCCTCTCTCACTCAGCTGTGGGGTGGGTGAGTAACAGTGCCGGCCTCACCTGGGTTCTGGGCCGTTCCGGGAGGCCATGCTAGTCCTGACCCGGCACAGGGCCCGGCACACACAGCTCTCCTTACGTGGCGCTGGTGGCCGAGCTGGTTGTTTGTTGTTCTTATTTCTGAGGGACCCACAGAAGCTTAGCAGAGCCCCCTCCCTGTCCCCCCCACCCCTCAGCAGAGCACGGAGCCGCCTGGCTCCCCCTCCCCCTCCCCCACTGAGCAGTGTTGAAATCACCCCAGAGAAGCTGCTGAGCAGAAATTTCCAGCCTCCCTGGCAGAGCTGGGAAGAGTCTGGGCGCAGCTCAGAGATGAAGTCGGGCAGGCGCTGCGAGGCCAGTGCTGGAGGGGGGGCACCGCCAGATGTGGGGGGCCCCCAGCCTTGGGGAGCGCCCTGCCTCCAGCTCCAGTCCCAACACTGTTCCAGCACAGCCCTTGTCCCTGGTGGTCAGTGGAGGGCTGTGGCCCAGGTGCTGCTGGCTGTGCCCTCCTATAGCAAGCCCTGCACCCCAGGAGTCTGGGTGAGCGCCCCCGGAAGATGGGACTGTGGTCACGGTGAGGTCTTAGAACCGCTTCTTGCACCCGAAAGTTTGGGGCTGTTTGATTTAGTGACTGTCACAGTTATGGGGGTCACAAGGCCTCCTAGGGGCCCACTGAACCGATTCCTTGGCCAGCAGAGGAGCAGAGGCCCCAGTTAAGATGGTGGGGTTCACCGGGGCTGTGGGGTCCCTTTCCTAAGTGGCCTGAAGGACCCAGCTGGGGACCTGGCGGACAGGCTGACTCTTGCTTTGATCTACCTGCAGAATGGGTCTGGGACCCTCACTCAGCAGAGGGAAGTAAGGAGCACTGGGGCGGGAGGCGATGGGGACCAAGTCCCAGCACTGCCCCACACTGGACAGGTGGCCTTAGCCGAGTCCGAGGCTGCAGACACAAAACAGTAACACTAGTGAGTAAGTAGAACTTATCAGCTGCCCTCTGCTTCAGGCTGCTGGGTGGTTTACACACCCTTATCTCAACACTACTCATGGAGGGAGGTCTTGTTTCCTTTTGTTAATTTTTAAACGTTTTCTAATTTTAAATTTTTTTATTTTTAGAGAGGGGGAGGGGAAGAGAGGGAGAGAAACATCGATGTGAGAGAGACACATTGTTCGGTTCCGCCTGTGCCCCGATGGGACCGAACCAGCAACCCAGTCATGTGCCCTGACCAGAAATTGAACCTCTACGGGACAATGCCCAGCCAATTGAGCCACACTGGTCAGGGCTTCGAGGGAGGTTTGATCATTAACTTCATTTTCCAGATGAAGTAACTGAGGCTCAGAGAGGTCGATTCACTTTTTTAAGGACACAGAGCTGGGAAAATGAGAGAGTCAAGATTCAAACCCTGATCTGCTGGCTTAGAGCCTGAATCCCTAAAGAAAAAGAAAGTTGAATTTTTAAGAAATCCTCACCATGGACATTTTTTTATTGCTTTTTTTAGAGAGAGGGAGAGAAAGAGAGAGGGGTGGGGAGAAAGAGAGAGAGACGTCAGTGTGAGAGAGAAACAGTTGGCTCGCACAGCTATGGAGCCAGACCAGGGACCAAATCCCCCCAGTGCTCTGACCTGGAATTAAACCCAGGACACTCCGGTTTATGGGCCGGATGATGCTCCAACCAGCTGAGCCACACCTACTACGTGAAAAACATCAAGGTAGGTGGCAACAAAAATAGGGACGCAGGGCCAGGCCTCCGAGAAGCTCCTTATTGAGTGACAACACGCAACTCCAGGGAGACCCCGGGACACTTAGACCACCGTACAGCATAGCATGGGGACATGGGGGTACCGGAGAGGAGGGGCCTGGAGAGGGGCTGGGAGCCGGGGAGAGGGAAGGCTGGGCTTGAGCAGTGAAGAGGCATTTCAGCGGAGGGCACAAGGCCCTTCCTGGAGGCCGGCACACCCCGGGCAGAGCGGGGGCGACAGGAGAGGACGTAAGGTGCTCTGGGTGTGACCAGGAGACGAGCGGGAGCCGTCCTGCTGAGGCCGGAGCTGGGCTGTCGGTCAAGGCCTTGGGAAGCTACCTCCGCTCTGTGGCAATGGGGGACCATGGAAGGTCTCGGAGCCGAGGTGGACGTCATCCTGCGGGGGGTTTAGAAAGACAGTCCCGTAGGCGGAGAAAACACACACACGCAAAATGGGAAGGATGGGGTCAGAAAACAGCGTGGAAACTTTCACAGCGCTTCCTTTCAAAAAAAATTTTTTTTGCCTTGTACATTTTAAAAAAAGAAAAACAGAGGAAATGCTCCAAGGGGAGCGGGGAGGCAGAGAGCTGCGGCTGGCTGCGGCAGGAAGGCGCCGGGATTGCTGGGCCGGGGCTCTCCGGCCCTTGGCTCTCCGCTGGCTGTTTGAGCGACCGGAGAGCGCCCAGCCCCAGCCCGGGGGGGGGGGGGGGGACACAGCGAGGTCCTGGAGACCCTGCTCTTACCCAGAGCCTTAGTCCCTTCTGACAGGTGAGGGTTTCAGCCCGGCCCTACCCCTCCCAGATGCCTGTCTGCCCCCCACTCCTCCCCACTGGCTAAGCTGTGTGCTCCCAGGTCGCTTTTTAAGTCCCATCCTGGGCTCATAACTGCCTGGACGCGGTTCTCCCAGGAGCCTCTCCATGTCCTTGAGGACAGACTGTGGTTCCGTGTAGGAGCACCTCGCACTGTGATAGGTGCCTGTGGAGAGTGTCTCTTAATCTGAATATAATATAGGGGGAAGAAAAAGGGCTTTCTTCCACATTTGACAGATGGGGAACCGGGCGCAGTGGCCTGCCCAGGCTCTCCCCCCGAGACAGTGGTGGCATTTGCACCAGGGTGGACACAGCTGAGAGTCCCTACGGAGAGGCTGAACAGCCTCAGGCTCTGCAGGAGACAATCGGTCCGCCATTGTCCCTGAGGTCAGGCCTCTGGTTTCGGGAAGAGGGGCTGCAGGCGTCCCTCTGAGCCATCCCCTCTGCCTGGCTGCCTCTCCTCCCTTCCCCCTACCAGTCCACATGGCCAACTCCTACTCTACCTGTGAAGCCCAGTGAAACTATTCCTTCTCCAACAAGTCCCAGACTGCATCTCCTGTCCCCTTATCTGAGTTCCTGTGGAGCTTCCCTGGGAGGGAAGAAAAGGCTGCGGGGCGGGGGCGGGGTGGGGTTGGCATGGCTGGGACGTGACTTCCAGCCTAACCCCACGAGGACTGAGAGGAGGGCACACTCAGCTGGTTCTGGGCGGGCCTGGGGCAGGACCGACACGAGAGGGAGGGTGGCCAGGGAAAGAGGCATCGACCAGCGCCTGGGATGAGTTGGCTCAGAGGCTGGAGGAGGACAGGTTCCAGAAGGAGACAGAAGCAAACATCCAGGCTGCTTAGCCCAGCGTGGCTGGTTCTCCACCAGCCCAAAGAGGACACAGCGCTTCTCTGCCCTGCCCCACCCCCAGCGCCTACACACCCCGGACGGCTGGGCCCAGTCTAGGGGTGGCGAGCTGTCCTGCGTGCACAGGTGCCCCTTGACCCCCACCCCTAGTGAACATGCACACACAGAGATGGGGGGAAAGCCTTTCAGAACCCCAGGTGGAGATGACTGGAATGGGGAACAGAGTAGCTCGGGCTTCTCTTAAACCCTGAGAATCCCCAGTGCCAAGGGCAGTGACTGGGGCGTAGCAGGCACTAAGCCCAATGCTGGATGAACGAATGAATGAACGAGGGACTGCCTGACCCCAACCCAGGGAGCAGGGCCAGGAGCCTTAAGCCTGTCCGTCTTCTCCTTTTTGAAGCAAGACCTCCAGCCTCCCAAGGACTCCCCGATGTGCAGGTGGCTGAGGACAGGGTTTGGGGAGGGAGAGCCGAGGGCCACAGTAAAGAGGCTCCGTTCGGGAGGGAAGCAGCAGGGAGCTGTTTCTGGTGAAGCACCCCTGCTGACTCCGGGGCAGGGGATTGCCGGGGACCCTGAGGGGCTTCCGGGCACCCCCAGATCACCCCAGTGGAGACCCCGCACACAGTTCCACAGGGGTAGCGAGGTGCGGTTGGTCAAGGCAGGGGCTCTGGACTCAGGCATTTCTGGGCTCCAGCTCCACCCCTCACTAACTGGACCCGTTGCCTCAGTTTCCCCACCTGCAAAGGGGACTGATAGCACCCCCACCCCGCGCAGGTTTGCTGAGCAGGTCACATGAAAGGTGCCAGCTCAGGAAGTTCTGTCTACTGTTGTCATAAACAGCAGCACGGAGACCACGGAGTGGGGGAGAGCGGATCAGCCAGGCCCTGGGCTGGAAGGACCACTGTGCCATGGACGTACCCGGGCCACTGACTTACGGATGACTGAGCATGGCCCAGCCTCTCTCCAGGCCCGTTTCCCTTTGTACCAGCAGGTCCTGCTACCGGGGACAGCCTCGGCCCTTCTTCCCCAGGCCCAGGCTACATGTGCGCCACACAGCTGCCTCCGCCAGACCCGCACCCGGTTCCTGGGGTCGCCCAGAGACACACAGGCACGCGTGTGCACACACACTCGTGCAGAGTGCACACAGGGACACACGTGTGCACACAGGCACATGCCACACTCACGCTCAGCTCCCCACTCTGGGCCCGGTCTACTCGCGCCTTTGCCCTTGTTCATGGCACCCACACGCGCTCACACTCCTGCCCCCCAGATCTGCTGCGCACCAACAACCGTTGGCGCGGGCGGGGTTGGGAGCAGGAGGGGAAAAAAATCCACGACTCAGCCCGGGAAAAGGTGGGGGGGAGTGTGCGGGCAAGGGAAATGACAGCCCGCGGACCCCTCGAGTCCCGGCTCATGAATATTAATGTAGCGGTAATTAAAATGCAGGGACGCAGCAGGATGGATGCGGCGCCTCCGGAGCGCTGGGGAGCTCGGCGTCCTCGCAGGCGGGTGGAGCCCGCTCCTCACTGCGAACGCACGCGGATCGGGCTCCTGGGCCGGGACTTGAGCCGGGGGGGGGGGGCTTGGCGGGGGGTATTTTTCGGCGCGGCCAAAGGTGGCGTCCAGCGTTCCAGCCCCCGCCCCGCGGCCGCCCCTCCGCTCCCTGCCCCAGGCCGGGCAGCCCGCCAGGCCGCCGTTTCCCGGAGCCGGCCCCCTCCCGCCCTCGCGGCCCGGTGGTGATGTCATCTGCACAAAACTTTCCGCTTCCCGGCCCGTCTCGGGGCCCTGAGTCATCGCCGCCCCCGGCTCGGCCCGCTCCGTCTGTTTGTGCAGAACGAGGCCCCGCTGGCCCGGCCTGACGTCAAGCTGGCGGGGCCAGGAACCGCGTGAGGCGCGTCAGCCAGGCGCTGCGGGGCCGCTGGGGGCAGGATGCGGCTCCTGGGGGGTGGGGAGGAGGCCGCGGAGAAGGGCGCACCCTGGGGTTCCATATTAAAATCCGAAGTCACCTGATGCGGATTGCTTGACCTTGAGTAAATCCTTTAACCTCTCTAAACTGCAGCTTCCTCATTTGCCCCTGAGCAGGACGAACCTTCCCAGACTCAGTGATTTGTACAGCTGGGGGAACCGAGGCCCAGAGATGGGGAGGGACTAGCCCAAGGTCACACAGCAGGTGGGTGGCAGAGCTGGGCCGCCAGTTCAAAGTTCCTTCTGGGTACTGCACACTGTCACCCCTGGACCAGGACACCGTTCGGGCACGTGCTGAGAAAGCCCACTGCACTCCAGGGCCTGTCTGGTGGAGTGTTCCAGAGCAGGACCACCTGGAGAGAGTCCTGGGCAGGCTGTGGGTCACTGGCCCACTCGTGCCCTCTCTGAAGCAGGACGAACAATCCAGTATAATAACCACATGGGATCTGTGAGCATAGAGGCTCAAATGAGGAAAGACAAGTTGCAGTGTGAAGACCGTGGGGGAACTGTTATCACACTGGAGTCCCGTCCCCTGGGTTCACACCCTGACTCCTGCCCCCACCCCACCTGCGCCGCCAGGCCAGTGTGCTAACCGCTGAGCACTGCGCCAGGGCCTGCCATCTGCAGAGCCTCTGGCCTCTTGGGGTGCTAGGAAAACTTGTTACCAAATGCCTGCCCAGGCCTCCACCAGAGCGGCCCAGGCCTTCACCAGAGCGGCCCAGAGAGAATGCACCAAAAACATCTGCAGCTCTTAGCTTCTTTGGGGGCCTTTAGCACATAATCTCGTGACCCAAATTATAGATGGGAAACTAAGAACCTTTCAGCTACCGCTCTCAGGAGCTAAGCAGAGACTGGGCTCAGGTCAGGAGCCCCAGAACAGGCCGCCTCCCAGCCAGGCGCTCCACCCAGCATCTGCCCTTGGTCCAGCACCGCCCCTCCCACGTGGTCAGTGTGGCTCAGCCGGTCTCCGCTCCTCTGCCCTCCACCACACACACCCCCGCCAGCTCACAGAGGAAGGCCTGCCCTGCAGCCCCCCCATCCCTGCCTCTCCCTCCCCACCCCCCAGTCTTACTGGAACTCTTTCAAGTCCCCTAGTGCTCCAGGCTGCTTCATCTTGCCTCCAGGCCTTTGCAAGGGCCGTTCCCTGCTCCCTTCTGGCCAGAGCACTCTCTCCTCTCCCATTTTCCTAGTTAACATCCCCTCCTTAGCTCTTCCCCTGAGGAGTGCCCCAGTTACCACCACCCCACAGCATAGACACACACCCCAACACTCATCCCCCCACATCTCACGGATCACGCCACACACAAGCAGAGACGCACCCCGCTGCAGGGATCACCAACACAGAGGCACCTGCGCGCACACACACACACACACACTCACGGACTCCACATCCTACAGACTGCAGACACACCCACACCTTGTGTATCACACTAACCATTCAACATACACATTTTACGTGCCCTGCCCATACGATGCACTCGCACATTCACGCGGAGGCCATCCACCACGCGCCAAGGCCGCACTGGTGCCCTTCCTCTGGGCTCACTGCCTCCAATCTTGCCCCCCCCCCATCATGGTGTTTGGAACGGCCTGGGTGCAAATCTTGTCTGTTGCTTGCCAGCTGTGAGCCTAAGTCTCTGAACCCTCTCATGCCTCAGGGTCCTCATTCTGTAGGAAGGACAGAATAACAGTTCCTATTTCAAAGGTGACTGTGAGAAATAAGTGAAGGACCGCACGCGCTGCACTTAGAAAGAGGACCCTGGACTCAGTAAGCAGGCGACAGATATGAACCGTCCTTGTTCTGCCTCCTGATTTCTAGTCCAGTGCAGACCCATCTGTCCAACGAAGCTTCCCTGTCACCTACTCTGGGCCAGGCACTCTGCCAGCACTGAAGATGGAGCAGCCAGCAAAACTGACCGAGCCTGCCCTCTGGGTGCCCACAGTCCAGGTGGGAAACATACCTGAAACAGGCAACTCCAGAGCTAATCAGCTCATGACATGCAGTTTCTGCTGGTCCAGGGGTTCAGGGAGGGTTAACGGTCCCCTGGGGAGGGGACACTGAAGCTGAGACTGGTGCGATGAAGAACAGGAAGCACTGTTCTAGCAGAGGGAAGAACATGAGCACAGATGCTGCAGCAGAAAGGACGTGCAGATGGCCAGGCTGGAGAGAAGCTGCAAAGGGTTGGAGCTCAGGACCAAAGGTGATGGGAAGGGAGGGGAGAGCCAGACATCCGGAGCTTGGGAAGGATGCACCAAGAGCCCGGAGAGCCAGAGAGGCTTCGAGGGGGAAAGAAGTATTCTGGCTTGCATTTTAAGAAGATCTGTCTGGCCAACGCAGAGGGCAAATTGGTCAGGGAGGTGGGCGCAGAGTGGGATCCGGGAGCCTGTCTGGAGAGCAGCAAGGGCAGTGGGCAGAGGGGAAGGGAGCTGACTTCTTTGGATGGGCCGCTCCTCAGGTCTTGGCAAGTACTGGGCTGGGGCTTGGGGAGGAAGAGTTCAGGATGGCACCTAGGATCTGGCCAGGGTTAGAGTACAGGGCTGGAAGTGATGGTCCAGAGCAAGTTCAAGAAGGACGGGAGATCTTGCCTCCAGCTGTGCCATTGCCCAGGCACCGCAAAAGCACCCTTGGGCTGAGTTCCAGGCTTTAGACGGCATGCTCTGGCCCTTTTCTTACAGGGCGAGACCAGGAACCCTGCGTCTAAGAGGACGTGCCCAGCTAGGTCCATGATCTGCCCGCCTAGAACCCTGGAATCCCCTGCCTAATCCATTTCCTGGGTCCTTTCCCCTGAGGGTGGTCTGAGCTCCCATTTGACTGGGCACCCTCAAGCCCGAGGGGTGGCCAAGACACGGCTGTTTACAGGGAGTGCGGACGGAGTTTACGCACAGAGGCTGGAGTGTCCACACCTGAGCACGCAAAACCCTGTCACGGAAGAGGGTGAAAGAACGGCCGAGTGGAAAGCCACAGGCAGGCTCACCTCTCCCACGCCGACACTTCCTGCTTGGAACCCAGGCTTCTAAATACAAGCCCAGCCTTCCAGGGGTAGTTGTCCTTGGGAAGGCGTTTTGTCAAAGTCAGAGGACAGAACCTATTTTATTTAGCAGTTTGTTAGTTTGGTTCATAACTTGTAAATACTGAGACCTGAGGTGCGTGGGCCTCCTCCTGGGGTCCTGCCCCCAAGCGCTGCCCGTGGGAGCAGCCTTCCAGAGCCCCAGAACCGCCCCCCTGGCGGGACTGACCCTTGACCAGCAGGCTGACCCCGAGAGACTCCGCAGCCTTCCTTCAGAGCTTCCTGACCCCACTCACGCGCCCTCAGTGTGCCTGCCCAGTCCCACTGTCTTTGTCAGAGGGTCTTCCTGCTTCCCACTTTGAAGTCCAGCTGCAGCCCCTCCTCCTCCAGGAAACCTTTCCTCCGTGGAGGCCCTGGCTCTCCAGCTTGTCACAGGTGTTATTTGGTCACAGTGGTGTGTGGTGGTCTGACAGGCAGGGGAGCTGAGTCCTGGCCCCGCTACGGGACCAGGATCTGCTGGAAGCAGCGGCCCCCAGCAGCAGCAGTATCTTGCCCTGGGTAGGAGTCCAGGCTCAGAAAGCTCACGGACTCGGAGTCAAATCCCAGCTCTGTGCCTTTCTTGCTGTGTGACCTTGGAGGCGGCTTCGCAGGTCTGAGCCAGTCTCCTCTTCTGAAAACCCGTAATCATAACTGTGCCTCTTGCAGCGAGGAGGCAATGTGGAACGACAGCCCACGTGCGCGGGCACTTGGCAAATGCTCAGGGAAGGGATTGGGGAGGGCAGGAGTTGCATCATTCACTTCTTTTTACAGCTGAGAAAACAAGGGAAGGAGGCTTAGCGAGGTGAGGCCTGTTGCCCAAGGTTACACAGCCTGTTAGCGGGGGCCAGGCCCAAACCAAGCTGATGGATCCAGTGCTCAGACCACTGGGCTCTCCGGTCGACGACCTGCCCCCGTGCTGCGTTTCCCTGTCCGCTTTGGGCCACGTGGGGCCGCAGAGATAGGTGGTAACGCCACGGCCTAGCCCGCGGGGCCGAAAGGGTTAACAGCACCGCCGCATTGGGCAGGCCTC
The DNA here is from genome assembly GCA_039655065.1 of Glossophaga mutica. NCBI lineage: Eukaryota > Metazoa > Chordata > Mammalia > Chiroptera > Phyllostomidae > Glossophaga > Glossophaga mutica. Next base: position 214,281,273 of record CM077305.1, read on the forward strand.
TGGAGGAACCAGCCAATGGGCGTGCGCCGCGATGAGGTAATGCATGGACCGCTCGGAGTGGGCGGAGCCGGCGGGGGAAGAGCTGCTCTCGCCTTGTTTCTCTCCCCAACTACCCCTCACCTTTGACCTTGATGTCCCCCCACCTTACACCCGCAGAACCCCCTGTGCGGGATCTGAGGGTCTCTTCTTAAGGTCTGAGGCAGGAACTTGGAGACGCCCTGCCTCCTCGAGGCCTCAGTTTCCCGTTTTGCAAGATGGGAGACGATGATCACTAAAGGCCAGACCACGGGTAGACGTCCTTGGGTCCCAGGACAGTTTGGGTCCCTCCTTGCCCTTGGCCTGCCTGTTACAGAGAGGCCCGGCCCTCCTCGGGCCGTGCCCAATGGCCCCGGGGGTGGGATGGGGTGGGCAAGGTGTCCAGGCCTAGCAGAGGGAGGCTTCCTGGCCCAGCCACACGCTCCACGTGGCGCGACCCATTTGTCTCTCCCTCTTCCCTTCAGTGTGCGCGCCTGACACTCCCCCAGATGCCCCTTCGCTGCCACCGAGCCCCGAGTTAGCTGCATAAGCGGTGGGTTTGGTGGTCAGAGGGCAAAGTTCATCCAGCCATCAATATTGATTGAGCAGCTGACACGTGCTGCTCAGAGCGTTAGGCCTGGAAGCGCCAGGGCTGCCAGGGCCGCGGGCCCCTCCGGGTCGACCCGCAGAGGCTGCGCATCGGTCCTGCAGTCTGGACACGAAGCGGTTTAATGCCTTTCCAGCGGAGCTGGCTCTGCCGCCGAGACCGGCTTATTAGTCAGCTCGAGGGGAGGGGGCGGAGGGGAGGAGAGGGGAGGGGCTGGAGCTGAGAACCGCAGAAAGCTATTCTCAGGGGCTCCCAAGTGTGGGGAGGGAGGCTCAGCAGGAGCGGCTGCTTCCCAGAAAGTTGATTATTTTTAACCCAGGAAGAAGAAAGGAAGGAAGCGAGGGAGAAGGACTCAGAGAAAAGAGGAGAGGAGAGAAGGGAGGAAAGGAGAGCAACTGAGGGCGGGTGGGGGAAGAGGAGAGGAGGGGGGAGGGGAATGAGGAGGGAGAAGGGGGAGGGGGAGGGAGGGGAGGATGGAGGCAGGCCACTCACAATGGAGCTGAGGGGAAGCAGAGGCAGGGCCAGTTGGAATGGAGGAAGGCAGCTGGCAGGGGTCTCTGGGAGGGGACTGGGGGGGGCACTGCCACCCTCCTCAGTCCCTCCCTGCACCTCTTGTGGGACTGTCCCAGACTGCCCACCGGGCCTCCCTGTGCTTGGGCACCACAAGCCCAGGGCTCTGCAAGGCACTGGGGCTTGGAGAGTTGGGGGAAGGGGGGCCCAAGGCAGCCCCGGCCCTGCTGTGGGGTGCTGTCCAACCAACCGGCAACACACAGACCTGTCCTTGCCCATGAGGGGGCCTTGGGGGAGGGCAAGGCAGGCTGTTCTGAAAACCTCATGGCCTCCGTAGGGATGGGTTCCTGGAGGGGTGGGCAGAAGGGACCTAGGGCTCCCTTTCTTCTGCCTTAGGGTGGGGCCAGGCTGAAAAACAAACTGGAAGAGGGGCCTAAGGGAGGATGCCGGGGACACAGCGACAAACAAGACAGACACTGCTATGCCCACAGCGGGTTCACAGTCCTGCAGGGGGGCAGAGGCTGTACAAACCATTATGAATAATGCATTAAATAATGCCAGGTGGGCATCAGGCTGGGAGGGGACTGCGCAGGGGGCTGGGAAGGCTGGTCCCAGGGACCTGATATCTGCAGGGGTTATAGGAGGGCTCCCTGGGGAGGGGTGCCTGAGGACCAGGACGGCTAACTAGGGGAAGAATGACTGTTGGAGGGGCAGGGACAATGTGAATGGGGTCCCAAGGCGCAGACCTGAGAGCCTGAGAGAGGCTCAGTGTGGCCCAAGGCTGTGGCCCTTGTCCTGGAGGCAGCTGGACGCTTTGGAAGAGTTTGTGGAGCAGAGAGAGGAAACCCCAGATGTGCGAAGCTCACTCAGGACTGTAGAGGACAGGAGGGGATGCAGGGAGGGGGTACCAAGGTCCCAGGAGAGTGAAGGCAGCCTGGCTCAGGGCTGTTGCCTCTGAGATGGAGGGGAGGCTGGCCTTGGACATGACTTGGGAAGAACAGAGGACAGGAGTTTGCGTGTCATGGTATGGGGTGGGGGGAGTAAAGGAGGCCGAGGAGGTATCGGGGAGGTGCCAGGCTCTGGCTTGTGCCACAGAGAGGCTGGTGCTGCTCCCTGAGGCTGAGGGCAACCAACGGGAGCAGGTGGGCAGGTTAGGCATTTGCACTGGGACATGGGGGGCGGTGGGGACAGGCAGAGGGAACAGCTCGAACAAGGCACAGAGAAGAGAAGGGCAAAGGGAGCCTGCCTGTGGAATCTTCCAGAACGAGGGGCTGATTCTGGTCATGCTGCAGTCAGTGCTGAGCCGCAGACCTGTGGGAACAGAGGGCTCCTTTCCAGCGCCGGACACAGCGAGGAAGCTCCGAAAATGGGTGGCTGGAGCCAGGTGGGGCTGCATCTCAGCAGGCAATGCTTGCACCCCAAGGCTAGTGCCTGCACCCCGAAGCTAGAGAGGGGATGTGTATGACTGTGGTGTGTCAGGGGCCCAGCTGAGAGGTATCCTGCAGGCGTGAGTGTGTGAGAGTGAGTGTATGTGTGTCCCTTGCACCACGCATTCTGCCCTTCACTCAAGGCTGGACCGGGGGTCACATCAAAGCCCTGCAGGACCAGGGAAGGCTGGCCGGGCTGGGCCAGAGGATGTGGTTGGATGAGGCCCGCAGTCCCTGGCCAGTGCTCTGAAAACCCAGCACTACCCCAGTGACCCTTCACTCCCCACCTGTGACCCTGGAAGCCAGAGCCAGCATCTGACCCCTCCCCAGGGAGCTGAGGTGAGGGGTGCCAGGACACTGGCTGGAGGGCAGTGTCTGTACCAGTGACTCCTGCACCGTGCCAAGGAGGCCTTGTTGCAGAACCCCAGGGCCACCCACGCCCACTTCCCTCTCGGGGCCGGTCTGTGCTCTCCCAGGATGGGAAGGCTGGTCCACTCAGCCCAGAGCCGCCCTTGAGACCAGGGCCCAGCGGCCCAGCCGAGGCCTGGTTCCAGACAGCAGCTGGGGCCGCAGCCTGGCTACCCGCAGCTCTGACCCTGCCTGCAGACTCTGGGATCACATGGGCCTGTGGCTTTCCCATCAGTCCTACCACCTACCATTAGCCCTCCCGCCCCTAGGACAGGTACACATCAGAAAGTCATGGGTGAGGTTCAGGGACAGACCCAAGTCCATCGCTCACTGGCTGCGAGCTCTAGCCAGTGGCTCTGGCCTCTGTGAGCTGGTTTCACCATCTGCAAAATGCCCATTGTGAAGGCAGAGGGTGCTTTCCAGCGGGTCCCTCGGGGCCCTGACGTTTCCCCAGCATGATGGTCAGGGGCCTGGGCTGCAGCCCTCCCCCTCCAGGGTCGGGAGCAGTAGACTTACCACCATCTCACCTCGGGCCAGGCGGGGCTGTTGCACCTATTTTGCAGATGAGAAAACCAAGTCTCAGGGAAATTGATTCCTGGCCAGCGCTACTCAGCAGGAGGGGTGGGGAGGGGGCCTGGATTTCCGGCTCTCAAGTCTGCTCTCTGCACTCCGTCCCCACTGCCACTACCCTCTACATCAAAACACACGAGTGCAACATGTATCCCGTACACCCCACCCCCCACCCCCACCACCACGGGACACCCTGCTCTCCTGTCCCCACCCCCACATGTGACCCTGGCCTGATGGGGCATCTCTGTGGAGCACAAAGGGGAGTCGCCAGGCAGAGAAAGAGCCCCACAGGCCAGGAGCCGGCTCCGCGGGCGCTTTTCTCCCCGCTTTCTTCCTCTCTCAGCTCTTTGTTAAGCCTCCTTTCAGCTGAGCCGGCAGAGCCTGGGTGTTCCGAGCTGACAATAATTGCTGCGTCTAGACAGTGTCTGGTATGAGGCCTCCCTCTCCGGTGCTCTGGCCTCCCCGGGCTCCCTTTCCCAGCCCTGCGGCCCTGCCCCGCACCCTCCCTTTCCTACAGCCCTTCCCCTCTTGGCTGCCCGGCCCTGGTCCTGCCTGCCTCGTGCCCCAGACCCTCGCACCTCTCTCCCCCTCTCCCCCTCAGGCGCACCCTCACCCCCGTCTGTCCCCAAGGCCTGAGATGCAGTGGGACAAAGGTGTCTTTGCTTTTGTCTCTGGCTGGGAGATGTTTGGGGAGACCGAGCCCAGCAACCTCCTCACCCCAGGAGCTGGCGACTGCTCACCTCACTGGATTCTGGGCTGAGCTGGGAAGTTCTGGGATTCCGCCCATCCAGGCCTGGGTGGGAGCCCAGAGAAATCAGCCCAGGACGAATGTAGGATAGGTACAGGGAGAACTTCCTGGTGACAATGACCTAGGAGGGAGGGAGGGAGGGAGAAAAACCTATGCTTTGTCCCATTTTACAGATGAGGAAACTGAGGCCCGGAGAGGTTAAGTAACTTGCCCAAAGTCAGAGCCAGTGAGTGGAGGAGCCCAGATATAAAGTCTCAGAGGCCCGCCCCACAAGCCCAGTCAGTACCAGTGATGCAGGAACAATGAAAGGCGTGGGAATGCCTGGGGCTGGGATGAGCACTTGACCTGAACTGTTTCCTTATCCTCACAGGCTGTTAGATAGGATGAGGATTATGCCCATTATACAGATCTAAAGGGAACAGCCCAGTGCTGCTGGGTGCGGCCAGAGGGCGCCCTAACTCAGTGTCTTGGGGCTTGGCAGGGGTAGAAACCCAGTGTTGCTGTAACACTTTCCCTCCAGGCTTCCCTGAGTGTCCCCTGGGCACGCAGCCCCAGCCAGGTTGGGGGAGACACAGGCCGATGTGGGGCTCTGTCCTCATGAGACCACGGCCCACGCTGGATGGGCACGTCAGCTGGTTCCAACCTAGAGGGGAATTACGATGATGCTGGGGACCCGGGGCCTCTGGGAGTCTAGGGGAGGGGCCCCAAATCCAAGAAGTCTTTCTGTAGGAAGTGGAATCAAGACTGTGTCCTAGAGGATGAGCGAGAGTCAGCCAGGCCGAGAGGGGAGGGAAAGACGTTCCAGGCAGAGGGAACCCTACAGAAGAAGGTCCCAAAGTCAGAGGGCAACTCAGAGGACCCCAGAATCCTAAGCAGCTTGGACAGGCTGAACTGGGTGCCGGGGTGACGGGGAGGGAGCTGTGGGAACAGTGAGGCTGGAGTCCCACTGGTCAGGAAGGGCCTCGGTTGCCAGGTCAACTGGGAGCTGGGACTTCTCCCACGGCAGGGAGGCCAGGCGGGACCTGCAGGGGCCGGGGCAAGCGGGGCTGTGACGACCAGGAGGCCCTGGGCTGGTGCAGAAAGATGGCCTCCTCTGAAGTCAGCCCACAAGTTTGTCTTCAGTGCCAGGAACAGGAACCCGCGTGGACAAGGGCCTGGGGATGAGGGGCCAGGTGTGCTCCTGAAGGAAGGAGCGGGCCAGGTACTGAACGGCCTGCAGAAGCGAGGGGGAGGGAGCCCGGAAGTTTGGAGGCTCAAGGGGGAGGATGAATTAGGGAGCATAATCTGGAACCTTTGCAGGAGGGATTAGAAGGGAAACCTGGAAGCAGGGAGGCTGGGAGGAGGCCTTCCCTGGGAGGAGGCCACTGCCTATTGGCTTTTCCTTCCTTCCTGGGCCAGTTAGTCCTCTGCTCCGGCCACTCCCCCCGCTGCAGAGCCACTCTGATTCTGCACCCACTCCCTGCCCAGGGGTGGCCGGGACCCTTCCTCGCCCAGCTGGATAGGGAAGGGGGACACGTGTCATGCATTTCCCTCCGGACCTTCAATGCCAATGTCAGACAGGGCGAGTCCACTGGGCCCGAACACCTCTTTGGGCTGCTGGACATGGACACTGGCGGGTCCGTGGGTGAGCCCTGTGCCTGCCACCTCAGCCGGCCTCGGAGCCATGCGGCCACGGGCCTGGGCTGCGGCTCCTGTGGCCTTGACTGGCCTCGGAATGGCCAGCCCGCACCTATTCGGGGGCTGCGGGCCAGCGGAGGCGGCACCGCCTGTCTGCAGGCTGTGCGGGCCGTGCTGCCGATCTGATGCTGGGCGTTCACAGGCTGGGAAGGGGAGACACAGAGGGGGGTCCGGCACACGAGGCAGGCGGGGGTGGTCCGCAGGAGGAACGGCGAAGACCTGGGTCACACGGGGTCCCCATCCCTGACCCCAAACCCCTGGGCAGACGGCTCCAGAACTCAGGACTTTTCTCGCTGCAGAAAGACATATACAACATGTTTCCCAGCACCGTGGCGAAGCGTGGGGCAGCCCCTGTAACCCAGCATATAAATACGTCTGCAGCAAAGCGTACGAGTGGACAAAGGTTACAGGAAACGCCGGACTCGGTTTCCTCATCTGCCACATGAGGCGGCTCGTGGGGTTGCCCTGAGAACTGGGTGCCTCCCAGGCAGGGCCTCAGACACAGGCGCACGTCCCGCCCCGAGCCCGGGCACGTGCTGCTCCTTTCTAGAATATTCCTTCCCAAGACATCTCATGAGGTCGCTTTCCCACTTCCTCCAGGGCACTGCGGCTCTGCTGAAATGCCGCCTCCTCCCACCCCTCCCCCCTTCTCTCTTCGCAGGCGCCACCATCGGAGGGACGGGCAGCCATTGCCCGCCTGCTCCGCCGCGGGAGAACCTGAGCTCCGCGAGGGCAGGGCACTGCGCTGTTGCCTCCCGGGCCTTCAGCACCCGGGACAGTGCCTGCCCAGGGGGGCACTCGGATTTTCGCTGAATGAATGACTGTCTATTAAGTGTGCCTCACCCACCCATCAACAAGGCACAATAAGGCCATCACCATGGTACCAGCGGGGCGCCATGTTGTTGATGCTGCTGTTTCATCATCATCATCATCATCATCATCATCAGGATGTTCCTGAGCTGACCAGACCTTGGTTCTCCAACCTGTGAAATGGGCATTCGGGGGACTGGGAAATCAGCCACCGGAAGCCGGTCAGTTCCCTGCGAGAGAGACAAAGAACGCTGCCGGGCCCCCCGGGGGAGCGCGTGGCCCTCACTGCGGAGCGAGGCCCGGGAGGAGCTCGAGAACGCCAGCCCCAGTGCGCAGGGCTGCCAGAAGGCCATACATAATTCATTGCCAAACGGGGCCTCGGGCGGCGCGCGCTGGGGGCTCACTCTGTGCCTGGCGCTTAGCTGACTGCTCCTCACATGTTGCCTCCTTGCCTCTTCACGGATCTGTAGGGTGTGATCCTTCCCCCCGTTTCCCCGGGGGAGGGGGGTGTCCTGAGGTGCAGAGGACGGGCCATCTTGCTTCTCAGTGGCAGCAGGGCCTCAAGGCCACAGGTTTGGACCCAGTAGCCCCTCAGTCACCTTCTCACTATGGAGGGAAGGGACAGCCCTGGGGAGGGGCTGGGAGGGACAGAAGGAACTCCCTCAACACACGGGGCAGGCAGAGGACAGGCTGGGTCACAGCAGGACTGAGGAAGGTCGAGGGGCCGTTGCATCCTGTCCCGGGGCCCACCTCCCCATCTGAGCTCCCTTTCCTGGAGAAAATGCTCCCCACTGTGAGAAGGAGCTGGCCCCCCCCCGCCAAGGGGGACCCTCAGGGGTGCTGGCTCTGGACTTTCAGGGGCTCAGTTTGCTCAGCTGTGAAATGGGACTGCCTGATGCCCTGGTCCCCTGCCTGGCGCTGGGAGCCATACAGACTTGGTGCTGGCTCAGAAAGTGGCGTCAGCCGAGGGGAAAAGCCCAGCCCGAAAGGTTACACAGGCGCTGATTCTGTTAGATAGCAGTTTTGAAATCACCAACTTTTAGCAGCGGAGGACAGATTAGGGATGCCTGGACCGCCTGGACCGGGGTGAAATGGTGGTGTGGCCGGGAAAGAATGACAGGAGGGAGGCTTGCGGTGACGGAACGTTCTGGATGCGGCTGTGGCGGAGGAAACGCACACCCCTGATAAAACTGTATGGCACTAAGCACACACACGCACGGGAGTCTGGGTAAGACTGGGAAAGCTGCGGGAGACCGGGGGTGTCGGTGCCCATCCCCCACTGCGATGGCGTCCTGCAGACCCGCTAGACATTTCCACGGGGGGGGGGGGAGGGGGGACACTGGGGACAGCGGACCTGGGATCGCTCTGTCTTATTTCTCACAGCTGCAGGTCAATCGACAATTCCCTCAATAAAAATGGGGATTAAAACTGTCACCCTGCTCTGCCCCGGAAGGGTTCTGGGAACCCCTGCAGCTGCCAGCCCAGACCCAGGCCCAGGGAGCTTCCTCAGCTGTGAAACTGTCCTTCCTGCCGCACTCTGAGCACCCCCAGTCTTTCTTCCAGAATGTTCCTGTCCTCTCCCGGATTCCCATAAACAGGAATTCCGTGCCATCCCGAGGGACTCTAGGACAGTGGGAGGACAGGCAGGCCTTTGCCATCGGGCTCCAGTGGCGCAGGGCTGGGACACCCAGCTGCGCCCAGAGGCTCTCATCCAGCCCGAACCCCTCACCGCCTTGCATCTCCTGCCTCCGAATACTTCGGGCAGTGCACAGGGTGCTGAGTGTCACTCTCGTGGGTCCTAGACCAGCAGGCGACTGGCCCACCATGGGACTCTGCCTCACCGTGGGACTCTGGACAATCCCTGTGCTCTACTTCCTTCCTTCCCCCCTCCCTCCGTCCCTTCCTCCCTTGATTTTCATATAGAACCGAAAAAGAAGGAGATTTTCGTTTATAAAATTTTTTAACAAATTGTAAAGGCATACTTATATTTTGACCTAGTTTCATGATAAAATAATGTCACAACGACACCCACCCTCTTTCCCCCATTTTTCCGAAGGTCCGTTTCCTTTCTTGGGTCCATTCAGGGCGGCTTTGTTGTGACCTTGTGACCGTATTGTCAGGATGTGTTGGTGTTGTCCTTTGCTCCGAGGTCACTTCTCCAAGGGTTAGGCTCTCGGGAATCAGGATGAGATGCTTTACGTTTTTCAAACTTTGTGCTTGCTCCAGAAAGTAGTCTACAGTGCCCTGAATCGCTTTTCGACACGTGGGTACTTCATGAAAATACTCTTCCGCATAAACCCCCGGAATATGGATGGTGACGGAATTCTCAGTCTCCACCCTGCAGACAGGTGCTTCGCCACACGTGCCGCTGGGGCCCTGGTGTCTCTCTTCCGTTCCAGGTTCCTCATCGGAAGCACGAAGAAACTGGGCTTCAGTATTCCGGGCTGCAGTATTCTGAGGGTCTTCTGGGCCCGAGGAGGAGGGCCTGGCCCTATGCTGCTGGCCAGCGAGGACCGTCCTTTCCATTCTGTGTGGTTGGATAAGCAGAGCTGGGCCCCTGGCCCTTCCCTACATGTGACCTTGGGCCCTCCCTGCCTTTCGGTGTCAGTATAGTGTGAAGGTGACACAAGCTCAGGTCAGGAAGTCACTCAGCAAACCTCTGAGCACTCACCACATGCCAAGCGCTGACGTAGACACTGGAGAAAAAGAAGGGGAGGGGGTGGGAAGTGTGCCCCTGCCTTCATGGAGCTTGCAGTCTAGCAGGGAAAAAATGGCATGTTTAAATTAAAAATTGCAGCTGAGCCCTGGCTGGTGGGGCTCAGTGGATTGAGTGCGGGCTGTGAACCAAAGGGTCGTGGTTCGATTCCCAGTCGGGGCACATGCCTGGTCTGCAGGCCAGGTCCCCAGTGGGGGCCATGTGAGAGGTGTGAGAGGCAACCACACACTGATGTTTCTCTCCCTCTCTTTCTCCCTCCCTTCCCCTCTCTCTAAAAATAAAGAAAAAAAAAAAAAAAAAAACTGCAGCTGAGATTGTGTGAAGAAGGAAGGTGCTCAACTGGGATGGTGCGTTTCAGAGCCCCGGGGAGGGCCTCCCTGAGAAGCGACAGGTGAGCAGAGTCCGGGTAAGAAATCAACCCTAAACAAAGGCGGTGGCCTTGGACACAGTCTGGTCTGAAGCCCGGGAGCACAAAGAGCTGGGGGCCTGTGCCCACGGACCGTGTGGTGTGAGAGCCCTGGTCCAGAAAGAGGCAGCGGCTTCAGTGTGCGACACGGGGGAGCAGGCGCAGGTGCCGCGGTGGGGGCGGGGGGCAGGGAGGCCGGAGGGCCTGGTGTGAGGGCTTCCTCTCCGTCCAGACAGGGGGGTGCGTTGAGGCGCGTTGTGCTGGGGAACTAGCAGGTCGGCTTTCTGTTTTGGAAACGTCATGTCTACCAAGAGGAGACAGGCGTCTCAGGGGTCCTCACTGTTGCCCGAAATGACTTTTACTGCGGCGTCACTTAAACACGTACCCACACGAAGTGTGGGTGAGCCACGAGCCCTTTGTAGCTCTTGCACAACAACAAAAGCAGGGCAAATTGACCAATCAAATGCAAAGTCAATTCAAATCGTATTACTTTTACGCGACATATTACGTCTTCTATTGGAAACCCTGCCGCCAGCTGCAGCGCAAATATTGCCCAATCATGCGGCTTTGAGTGTGTGGGACCGAGCAGATTGGCCTTTTAAATCAATGAGAAAAAAGGCAGACCTCAGAAGATAAATGGGAGAAAATACTTGAATTAAAGTATTTCACCAGAGAATATCCAAATGACGGCCCTGGCTGGTGTAGCTCAGTGGATTGAGCGCGGGCCTGTGAAACAGAGGATCGCGGTTCGATTCCCAGTCAGGGCACATGCCTGGGTTGCGGGCCAGTTCCCAGCATGGGACACATAAGAGGCAACCATACATTGATATTTCTCTCCTTCTCCCTCTCTCCTACCCTTCCCCTCTAAAAAAATAAATAAATAAATAAATATTTAAAAAAAAAAAAGAATATCCAAATGACGGACAAGTGTGCGGAAAGGTTCTCAGCTTCATGCCTCTGCAGGGCAAGTGCAAGTCGGGTCCACGGGGAACTGCCACTTCTGGCGCCGTGGAAACTGACAGCACCGTGTGTTGGGGAGCTCATGGAGCAACTGGAACTCACGGGCTACGGCAGGAATGCGAACGGGTACAACCAATGCCCGTGGGAAGCGGGTGTCAGCTCTACTCACACTGAGCGGCCAGCCCCTCTGACGCAGCGCTTTGCTCCCAGACATGTGCACGACAGCAGTGAATGAATCCCTGTGTTCACCAAAGGGCGAGACCCGAATATTCACAGCGGCACGATTCCTCGGAGCCTGGAGTGGGATGATCGCCCGCGCCCTGCCGCCGTGGAGTGGATAAACTACGGACTCTATGGAGTGGAGACCGGGCAGCCCTAAGGATGGGGGATGTACAACAGTACAGACAAAACTCACAAACATCATGTGCCAAAGATCTCATTTATTATACATAAAGGACAAAACCAGGCGAAAATAGTCTGTCTCATCAGAAATCAAGATGGAGGGCGCCCTCCTGTCGGAAGAGAGTTAGTGATGAGGATTTGGAGGACGGGGAGACCAATGGACTGGACAGTTAGGAAGTCGCTAGAAACAGCACCTTGGTCCTCAAGGCTCTGGATTCAACTGAGAGGCCAGATGTGGGGTGCAGGGAAGGACCCATGGGAGTGTAGGTCAGGGTCCCCTTGTCCCCTTCCCTTATGCACACAGACCACCAGCTAGCAAGGGGCAGCCTAGAGCCTACTGCCCTCCTTGGCCTGATGGGGCCCAGTGCAACCTCTTCCAGCCCCACCACACTGCCTTGCTGCCCTGCACCCACAACCTACTGACCAAAGGCTGGGCGCCCTGGCTTGACCCAAGGGAGCTGGATGCCAGGGGTAAGAAAGGAGCTGACCTGCCAAACCAGAGAGCAAGTGCTCCTCTGGGGGAAGAGGCCCTGCTGGCAGTGCTAAGGTGCTGGAGATCGGTGGGCAGGCCACTGGGAAGAAGAGGGCACTGGTCGGCACGAGGCTGTCACACTGGCCACAAGCTGCTGATCCCAGCTAGCCTCAGGAAAGCTCAGCTGCAGTGCCAGCTTTGAGGAGCCATCAGTTCGTGCCTTCATCTTCCTTTCCTTCTGCTTTGGAGCCAATAAAGGAGGAAGGTAGCTGCCTGCTCCGGAACAGTGGGTGAATAACCCACACTGCTCAACAAAGGCCGGTTGGACGAATGCTCAGCCAGGCAGGATGTTGTGTGAATGGCCCATGGGCGGCCTTCCCCACAGGAAGTTAGCTGACTGACAGCTTCCAGGAAAGTGGGACTTGAATGGTACGTTCAGTTTTCACTGGAGAGGCACCCTCTGGGGGCCAGGCAGTGGGTTCAGAGCTTTGACACCCCACATTTAATTCTGCCACTTATAGACTAAGAACTCAGACATGAGCCTGTTTTCAAAGCAAGTCTGGCAACATCCACCTTCCAGTTGGAGTGTCTAGTCCCTCTACGTTGAATATATTTATTGTTGTGGATGAGTTTACATTTACAATCTTGCTGTTTGTTAGCTATTTTTCCTCTCTCTTCTTCTTCGATCCTTTGTTCCTCCTTCATTGCCTTCTGTCGGGTCAATCAAATATTTAAAAACATTCCATTCTCTGTTTGCTTTTTAGCTATACCTCTTTAGATCTCTGGTTGCTCTCATAGGGGTTACAATATGCATTCTTAAGTTACCACAGTGTACCTTCCCATAAAAACATACCACTTCATGGATTCTGTAAGAACTTTACAAAAATAGAATTACATTTCATTCTCTCCTGTCCTTTGTGCTATTGTGGTCATATATTTTACTTTTATAGGTGTCATGGAATACACTGTTATTTTTGTTTTAAGGAGTCAATTAATTTTTACAGAAGTTGAGAAAAGGAAAACAATCTTTTGTGCCTATTCACATACGTACCATTATCAGTGCTATTTTACTCCTTTAAATCTAAAATTCTATCTGGTATCATTTCCCTTAAGCCTAAAGAACTTTCTTGAGCATTTCTTATAATGCAGGTTTACTGGCAACAAATTTTATGTTTTATTTGTTCAAGAATGTTTTTAATTTTCTATATGCAAAGGCATTCTCACTGACAACATTCTAAGTTGACAGATTTTTTTCTCACCACTTTTACCAATGTTGTTCCATTGCCTTCTGACTTGCATTGTCTTCATGAGAAGTCTGTTGCTTTTTGTATCAGTTTTTCTACATACTATTGCCTCTCTGCCCCCTCTGGGAGATCACTGCTTCCCAGATTATCTCTTTACCTTTGGTTTTCAACAGTCTGACCATGATGTGCCTAAATATGATTTTCTTTGTGTTTGTACTGGTTAGGGGTCATTGAACTTTCTTGACTGTTTTTTCAATCAAACTTGGAATATTCTTAGCTATTATTTTATCAAATATTTTGTTTTCTGCCCCATTATCTTTCTTTCATCCTCTGTTACATGTGTGTGAAGACTGTTTAATCCTTTACCATAGAGTACTCTGGCTACATTCATTTTTTCCAATCATTTTTCTCTTTGTGCTTCATAGTGGATAATTTCTGTTGATCTGCTTTAAAGTCACTGGTCCTTTTTTATTGTGGATAATCCCATCCAATGAATGTTTATCGGGCTTTTAATCCCATCCAATGAATGACTTCAGGTGATGTATTTTACAGTTTAGATTTTGACCCAATTTTTTATTACATTTCCACATCTCCACTTGTTATGGTTGATATATGACCTGCCAGGAAGACAGGTTGAATTCCTAACATCCACTTCCTCAGAATATGACCTCACTTGGAAATAAGGTTTTTACAGATGCAATTAGTTAAGATGAGGTCATACTGAAGTAAGGTGGGTCCTTAATCCAATATGACTAGTGGCCTTATAAAAAAAGAAGAGAGCCCTGGCTGGTGTGGCTCAGTAAATTGAGCACTAGCCTGCAAAGCAAAGGGTCACCGGTTCGATTCCCAGTCAGGGCACATGCCTAGGTTGTGGGCCAGGTCCCCAGTATGGGGCACATGAGAAGCAACCACACACTGATGTTTCTCTCCCTTTCTCCCTCCCTTTCCTTTTGTCTAAAAATAAATAAATAAAATCTTTGGGGAAAAAAAGGAGGGGAGAGAGACACAGAGAGAACAACATGTGGAGATGGGGGCAGAGATTGGAGTGATGCGCGCACAGCCGAGGATTGCCAGGCACCGCCAGGCACTGGACAGAGACATGGAACAGGCTTTCCCTCCACACCCTCAGAAGAAACTAGCCCTGCCAACACCTGGGTTTCCGACCTCTAGTCTCTAGAATGGCAGGAGAACAAATTTCTTGTGTACACCACCCAGCCTGTGGTACCTTGTTCTGGCGGTCCTAGGAAACTAATGTACTCATAAAATTTCCCATGTCTTTTTTCGTTATAATTGTCTTTTCCTATAGAGTCTTTAACAGATTTTCCATAGTGCCTTAAAAGCCTGTCTACTAATTCCAACATCTGGGTTATCTTTGAACCTGTGTTACTGACTTAAAAAAAAACCTTATTAGCCCTGGCTGGCATAGCTCAGTGGATTGAGCGCGGGCTGCGAACCAAAGGGTCGCAGGTTCGATTCCCAGTCAGGGCACATGCCTGGGTTCCAGGCCAGGCCCCTAGTGGGAGCTATGTGAGAAGCAACCACACATTGATGTTTCTCTCCCTCTCTTTCTCCCTCTCTTCCCCTCTCTAAAAATAAATAAATAAAATATTAAAAAAAAAAAAAACCTTATCTATGTGTTACATTTTCCTGTTTCTTTCCCTATCTAGTAATTTTTAATTTTATGCTGGACATTTTGATGATACAGTGCAGAGATTCTGAATTGTGTTATCTTTCTCTGGAGAATTTTGCATATTATTCTGTTTAATTATTGGCCACTCACCTGAATCTTATGGAGGCTTGCTGTTCGACTTTGTTACGGAAGGTTTGTTTTGATCCCCACTCCTAAGTCACGGCCTCCCGGAGTCTCAATGAAGAACCTGATATGTTTACCAAATCACTCTAACTTGGTGAGATTTGAACAAGAAAATCTGTCTCCCCCGATGCCAAGCAGCTGCAGAAGTCTCTGCTCAGCACTTTCAGCCCTCCAGCTGTGTTTTCCCCTGGGCTTCTTGGAGTCGTGCCCCATGCGGGAGTTAGCCAAGGATCTGAGGGGAGTTTCTCCCTCCGTGGCTCTTTTCTGGGATTTTCCTCTCTTGCTTTCCAGCTGCTCTGGAGGCCCTGAGCTCCAATTTCATACTCATCAGCCACTAAGGCTTCTGCTTTCTGCTTGAGTTCCACCCCCATGCACTGCCTGAACCAGAGAATGCCTTCAGGGGAAAAGCCAGATGAATGAGTCTCTCATCAGCATGGCTGCTGCGTTTCAAGGGTCACATCCTCTCCAGTTTCTGCCTGCTTTTGGTCACTCTCCAGTAGTTCCAAACAAATTTGTTTTACATGTTTTATCCAGATTTTATAATTGTTACCAGCAGAAAGGTAATCTGAGATAAGCTACCCCTCCACCACGAGCAAGTCTGTGCTTTGTAAAATGCCACATTACGCTGCCTAAATTTTATAAGTTAGTGCTCTTGTTTGGTCTAGTTTTAGACTTGGCATTGGAAGTGATGTGGTTTAGTGGAAAGCACAGGTCCTTTTGTGGGGGGTCTGGAGTCAGCTGCCCCTGCAGTTGAGCCTCGACCCTGGTACTTTGCTGCGTGGCCTTGAACAAAGTCCCTCCCTCACTGAGCCTCAGTGGTCTGTCTCAGGCCACTAACAATCCCTGTCTTGCAGTATAAGGAACTGCAGTAACCTGAGCACAAGCCCAGCACCATCCTGTACAAAAGTGCCTGACAAATGGGAGCCGTTGCTAGCAGTGAACTACAAGGTTCTGTCCCGACAAGTAAAGATCCCCAAATGACGAGATGGCCAGCTAGACCTGATGTGTGTGTTCTGTAAGTCCCCATCCTGCTCAGTTGACACCTTCTAAGACACAGGCTGAAGTCTACAAGTTTTCACACACACACGCACACACACACACACACACACGTCAGGGTGCATCTGCTGACCTACATCCTCTGCGATGGCCCGAACTGTGCCTCCTGGGCAGCCCAGCGTCCCCCGTCAGAGGGCCAACGAGGACTCCTGCCGGCTCAGGTCGGAGTTAAATCAGGTCTCCAGTGAATGGGATGGGTTGGGTGGGCTGACACTCACCGGGATTAAACACACATCAGGAGAAATCGATACACGTGGTGTTTATGGAGAGGGTCCCCTCTGACACAGCAGGGGCCATGGACACAGCAGCCCAAACCGGCGCCACCGTCTCAGCGGGGCTCAGTCTGCGGGCAGAGCTGTGAGAGCCAGACTTCATCGCGGCCCAGCTGGGGCCTGCGGGAAGGCCCCGCCCCTCTCTGGACCCCCTTCCATACATCTTCACAGGGAGACGACGGACTCTCTCAACATGGAATCAGAAATCGGGAGCCCCGACCTGTAGCCACAGCCCTGTCTCTAACAGGGCACCTCACTTAAAAAAAAACAAACCTCTCTGCCTCGGTCTCCCCATCTGTGACACATGCCCAATACTCCCTTCTGCACTAGCCCTCACGGAGGCCTTAAAAATAACAAAGTACTTTTTCTGAAAGCCAGAATAATAAACACATACTGCACCCCAAGATCTATAGCCTTGCACCATGCTGGATAAACTCAACAGTCTTGCGTTATAAGGGCAAGTAGGGGAAATGGAGCCAGCCCCCCTTGGGAAGAAAAATGAGAGCTTTCAAAGAGAGACAAATAACTTGCAATTTAAATGCATAAGAGACCAGGCTGTGCCACCACATATGCAGATAGATGCAAATGATATGCAAATGGACCACAGTAAGCCTGGGTTTGCCAATGTCCTCTGCCAAGCAGCCAGTTATGAGGTTCAGCCAGGTCTGGTCTGTGCCAGAAACTCACATCTGGGGCCCAGAGGCCTTGGGGTGAATGTCTGATTGCGCCTCCTCCAGAAGGCTTTCCAAAACCCAACGGGCTGCAGCCCCCCACTCTAACCCAGGGCTTGGAGATTCTCCGCAAGGGTGGTCCGTTCTCTCCCTCCAGACCACGAGCTTTTCTGAGGGCAGGGGCTTCCCCTCATGAACCGCTGCGCCCCCAGAACCGGCACAAAGCCTAGCACCAAGTAGGCACTGAGGGGCTGCGGGGTGAGTGACCGCAGGAAGGCAGGATGGGTGGTGAGTTCATTTCCAAGTCCCCCTTGACCCAGGGAAGAGGCCGACCCTCATTGGGAGCTTTCAGCTGGGAGACTTTCGGCATCAGTCTCTTGCTCCCCATGAAGACCGAAGGACTGGAGTTTCCGAGTGACTTGCCTGCCTCATCAATTAGGAAGGTTCCCCTTGGTTGTTGACGCAGTAACATCCTCACCCCTCTCCTTGATTCTGTCGCCCTTTCTGGGGTGGGCTGGAGCCTGACCCGGAGGCGGTACACAGTATGTACTGGTTGATGAGTGAATGAACGGGAGCATGAATGAGCACATGAGTGAGGCTGCACCTGGCTTTCTGGAATTTCCCATAAGCCACAGCCTATTCCGTCTCCGACATAACCCTTAGGTTCCGCTGCCAACCTCTGTCTGTTTGTTGTCGCAATTATGAACTGCTTTTGGTGTCTGTAAACTTCAGGGGCTGCAACAGACACTTTCTGCCACACCACGCCCCCTGTCCCCCCTCGGACAGTCCTGACTCACACTGCCCAGCAGGCCGCCTCTAGCAGGTGCTTTCCGGCCTCGGGGCTTTCCCCAAGGAGTGCTGAAGCCACCAGCACCGCTCAGGAGTCGGGGTGGGGGGCGGCGGTCAAGGTCTCTGGAACACCCTCCTGCCACGGGTTCCAGAGCCGGTGGAGAGCTGTCCTCTCCTCCCGTCTTCTGGGAGACAACTCTGCGAGGCATTCTGTGTACCTCTAGAGCTCTCCGTGGAATCCGGCCCTCCCTCACCCCCAGCGTGGGAGAACAACCCCATCGTTCCTCCTCTTCCTCTCCTGCCTCCTGCGATCACCCCAGGACCCAACTCAGGTTCTGCTCTCAAGCGCCCCATAAAAAGGCAGCTCTCAAAACCTGCTCGCGCGCAGGGCTGCGCATCTCAGGAATGCAATAAACCTGCAAAGGCAGAAAATGGCTTGGGAAAGGCTGGTCTTCACGGCCACGGCGCACCGTTTCGGTGGTCCGCCTGTCCCACACCGCTTACTGATAGACGTGGCCCTCATTCGTGCGCACGGCACTCTCTGCCTTCCGCTCTGTGCAGGACGCAGCAGACCAGGGCCTGCCCTCGTGCTGGCTCAGCCTAGTGGCAGTTGTGACAAGGGTGTGCACGGGCCACTGGAAGGTTCTCTTCAACCCCCCGGAACTACCCTGTTCCCCTGCGGGCACAACTGTGTCATTTACAGATGGAGAAACCAGGTGGCTCGTAAGCGGTGCAGCTGGGCCTAAACCCACAGCATCCGATCCGGGGCCTGCGGAGACGCCTGCCTGTCCTGGAGCTGGCCCGCTCCGGGGTGGCCGTGGGTGGTGAGTGGAGGGGGTTCTGCTGAGGGTCACCTGGCTCCCACCCTAGGCCAGGGCTGTCCAATGGCAATGGGACGCAAGCCACAAAGGCAAGCCACACAGGTAATTTTAAATTTTCTGGTGGCTTCATTGAAACAAAATTTTAAAAAGGAACCAAAAAACACCTGGTGGAATTCATTCTAATAATATTTGTATTTAATCTAATAGAGCCAAAATATTATCATTTGACATGTCGCAAATACTTACAGTTATTAATGAGCTATCTACTTTTTCATACCAAGTCTTTGCAACCTGGTGTGTATTTTACACTGAAGACACATCTGGATTCAGACCGGCCCCGTCTCAGGCGCTTGCTCAGTAATGGCACGTGGCTAGTGGCTGCCACACAGGACAGTGCAGCCCTAACCGCACCCCGCCAGCCCCTACCCCTGCGTGACCTTGGTCAAGTTCTCTTCCCAGTGTTCAGGGGGAAAGTACCTTGTAAACTCACTGTCAGCACGACCTTCATTTCATCCTGTGGCGGGGGCAGGCAAAGTGGCGGGGCGGGGCGGGGTAGGGGGAGCGGCCATAGCTCTGGGAAGACACACACCCACACACACGCCTTGGGAAAAAGACCTCTCCCAAACTTGGGCCCTGGAACCCCGCCCACCCGCGAGGGGGAGGGGCCAGGGAGGAGTCAGTGACCAAGTCACTCTTCCAGTGTCTGCTCCATCTTCCTGGTCCCCATCCCCGCCACCTCCCTATTAAAACGCGGGAGGATGGTTCTGGTTCTGCTCCTCCGGGGCAGGGCTGGCGTGCGCCGCAGGGGAGGAAGGGTACGGCTGGGTGTAGGGACCAGGCGGTAATAGATGCTTTAATTCGGTAAACACCACATCGGAGCCAGGCCTGTGGGAGTGCGGGCTCTCTGGGCCACGCGTCAGACACATTTATCTCCCTGTTGTTGACGCCGCTGTCGCCGCGAGGGTGCTGGAGATACCGAGAGGAAGGAAAGCGGCCGGCCTCACCCCCTCACCCCCTCGCCCCCGGGGAGGGCAAGTCTGCCAGCACCCCAGACTCAGAGGGCCGCCTGGGCGGGGTGGGAACTGCAAGTTCGAAGAAGGGGGAGATCAACTGGGCCTGTGATCAGGTGTGCGGCTGGAGGGCAGGATGCCTGGGGGGGGGGGCTGGGTGGACATCAGCCCGAACCCACCCCGGGTAGGCTGGGTCCCGCCCAGGATGGGTCCTAACTGTTCTCTGGGCCTCCTGCTCCAGACAGCAGGGCGGCCACAGGGGCCCTGACTGGCTGTGCTGTGCCCCTTGGCAAAACTGCCTCTTAGATGGAAACAGGGCCCTTCGATTCCACGTATTCGATATTCTACAGCCTCCAAGGACGCTCCGCCGCGGAGAGTGGGAGACGCGAAAGGCACTGGAAACACGCAAGAGCGCAGGCCCGCCATTTCCCGCAGCCCGGCGAGTTCCGCTGCAGAAAACCCTGCTGCTCCAAAATCCTACTTGGAAATGGTGGCTAATATATAACAAACATCCTTTTAAATGCACGGCTGAGCTTGCAGGAAAGGAGGGGAACTCTCCAGGGATAAAAACAAAGAAGGAGCTGAAAACCAGAGCTGAAACCGGGAGGGCTGGTGCCGGTGCTGCGCTGGGCAGGCGTGGGCTGGGAGGCTGGCGCTCTCGGGGCTCTCGGCAGCCTCGGGACCGGGTTTTACAGCCTCTATGGGGAGCAGAAATAAGGCTTTGGACTCCACAAAGCCAGGAATTGTAAATGAGACCCATCTCCAAGCCACAGTCTCCAGAGTTATATTTTCAGCGAGAAGGTGGAGGAAGGTAAAAAACAAGCAAACAAACACTCCTGTTTCTGCTCAGGTGGCGCTCCAGGAAGCTGTCTGCATGGCTTGGGTGCAGGGTGGGACCCAGGGCTGCCCTGGGAATTGGTAGCCAAGCACTCAGCCTCAAGGGGTTTGGGATTTAAATGTACACTACCCTGCTTGCTGGGATGCCCTGCAAAGTCCGGAAGCAAGAACTTAACACAACCAGGGGTTCCTGGCTGGGAAAGCCCCTGGGCACCTGGCAGGAACAAATGAAAACACTCGCTAGGGACCATGACCTTACCCCAGCTGCCCAGGCTTCCCAGGGACAGAGGTCCCTGCAGGTGAGCTCACAAGGGAAAAACTACAGAACAAAAAGGAGTCAGAAAGAAGAGTCTGGGGCAAAACCAACAGCAGGATTGGATCCCCCCTCCCCTTCCACAAGAACTTCAAATGATAGATCCCGCAGAGAGAGGCCACCACCTGGCTATGCTCAAAGTGACTGCAAAGTTTGGGAACTATCAAAAAGAATTAAATTTACTGAAAAAAGAACAGCCAGGATTTCTGGTTAGAGACAGCAGATTAGACACAGGCATTTATCCCTGCGCCCTCCTGAAACTCCTTCAAAATGGCAGAAAAGAAATTTTTTTAAATATTGAGATGGCAAAGAAAAGGGGATCATATCGAAGTTGGGAAGCAGACCAGTGAGTGGAAGCCGACCTAGGAGGCGCGAAAAATTGGGTCCTAAGCTGGCAGTAGGGAAAGTCTAGAACGAACAGAACCCCCAAAGGCTCAGGACTTGAGTAGCAGGTACTTCTGGCAGCAGAGGAGAGGAAAGCAGATTGGATTACAGTGTAATGAGCATTGAGGAACCTAGACCTCATCCCCTAAGGCAGCTGCCTCAACCTGATTCCAACAGCGGACACAGGGTTGGTGCCCTGGAGTGGGTCAAAACAAGGCCTCGCACTGGGGAAGGGCGGACCCAGCTGGGGACACGGGCATCTCATGAAAACCAGCGATTCGATGAAGTTGAATGAAGACTGATACTCCCAACTGGCAACCGGGCTTCCTATGAACCTCTAGGCAGAAGATGGAACAGTAATTCTCTGTGGGCCGGAGAGGTCCAGAAGGAAAGATCTAAAGGCGGTGACATCAGAAGTTTCCCACTGAAAGCGCGCGGCCAGGTCACCTCCCGTGGGGTCCTTGGTGGGCAGGCAGCTCTGAGCTCTGAGCTCCAAGAAGCCCCTGTGTGTGCAGAAGTCGAGGGTCGCCAGGCGCACTAAGGGAGCTCCTAACTCAAGACGAACAATAACAAACAGATAAAAAACAACGCAGTGGGAACGCTGGCAATGAGAAGGAGAAGAAAACACCAAAAAAAAAAAAAAGCCCACAAACATTCATATCATCAAAGACATGAGATGTAGCACAGATTGAACAAGCACAGAACGTTATTAAAAAGGAACACTCCGAGAACAAAAAATTATCTTAGCACAAATTAAAAGTTTGGAGGACGGGGTGGAAGGTAAGCTTTCAGGTGAGGAAACCTCCCAGAAAGCAGAGCAAAAGGGGGACCCAAGCACAGGACAGACCGCATAGAAATCAGAGAATCAGCCTGGAGGGCAAACATCCAAATCAGGGGAGTCCCAGAAAGAACAGAGAACCCAGAAGGGGCATGTGTAAGTCGTTAAGTAAGTTCTCCGAGTAAATGTCTCTGAATTCAATGTACAAGTTCCCGGATTGGAAGAGCTCACCAAGCCCTGACGGGTGGGGCTTGGTGGGCTGGGCAGCGCCCCGCACGCCGAAAGGTCGCTGATTCAGTGCCCAGTCGGGGCACCTGCGGATGTCTGTCCCACACACTGATGTTTCTCTCCCTCTCTTTCTCTCCCCCTTCCACTCTGTCTAAAAAATAAATTAATCAATCAAATCTTTTTTAAAAAGTGCCCAGCAAGTATCCAACGAAATGGATGAAAATATTTGCACATCAACGTGAACTTTCAGGTCACTGAAAACAAATGAAAAATCAGCCCTGGCTGTTGTGGCTCAGTGGACTGAGCGCGGGCCAAAGGATCGTGGTTTGATTCCCAGTCAGGGCACATGCCTGGGTTGCAGGCCAGTTCCCAGCAGGGGACACACGAGAGGCAACCATACATTGATATTTCTCTCCCTCTCTCTCTCCTCTACCCTTCTCCTCTAAAGATAAATACATAAAAAAATAAAATAAATTATTCAAAAAAATCATACAAGCTCCCAGACACACACACACACGCACGCACGCACACACAGGGTCTTAAATCCTATTTCGTTACTAATTCTATTACGTGACACAGCATGGAAAATGAGAATGCCACCAGACCTCTCAATGGCTCCCCTGAAGTTAGACCACGATGGAGGAAATGCCTTCAAAATCCCGAGAAAAAGACACTTCGAACTTAGAATTCTATACACAGTCATCACGGACAAATTAAAGACCGCTGAAGTAAATATAAAGACCCCGAGGCTCATGGGTCCAAAGACTCCGGGAGAGTCTCCAGAGCAAGACAGAGTCTTATATAATGTAACCTAATCACAGGACGTACTGCCCTTTGCCAAACTCTATCGACTGTAAGCAAGTCGCAGGTCCCACCCACACTCCCGGAGAGTGGATCCCAGGAGATCACAAATGCCCTAAAGTATAATGGGACTTGGGGGGGGGGGGCTCATCTCAGAGTCTGTCCCCTACAACAGTCAGCAAACTCAGCAATCAGGAGGTGACATTCAAATAAAGCCACCCTCTAAGAACTCTTTTAAATAAATGTGCTTAAGTAATCTTCAAAGAGACAGGAAAAGGAGTAACAAGAAATACGATATAAACCAAGCAGGTATGACTTAGGAACGACGAACGGGAACGAAACGACAGTCACTGGCACAACAGTTGCAGAGAGGGGCTGACTCCCACGCGGCGCGGAGAGGGAGCTGCGGGGCGGGGCGGGGGGGGGCGGCAGGGGCCGGGTACGGAGCGCCGGCACCGCAGGGTTCGGTGAGGCGGCGATGCAGAAGTGGTGGAGAACCCGCAGGAGAAGTTCAGGGAAAGGGAAGGTAACATCAGGGGGTCGAACTTACATTTGATAGAAATTTCCAGAAGTGTGCTGTAGAAGGAATGACGAGAGAGCGATACTCCAAGAGACAATGGTTGAGGGTTTTCAAGAAGTAAAAGAGGCCTGAGTTCTCAGGACAGGGAAGCCCGACAACTGCTGCGCTTCGTACACGAAAATACAGATTCTTCGTTCGGCAAGGAGAAACCATGCCATTAGTAATTATTTTGATTGCATTTTTTAAATCCTATTTTCGATATATTATGTTAAACAAAACATGTTATTAAAATTAATTTCACCTGTTTCTTTTTACTCGACAATGTGGTTACTGGAAAATGTAAAATAATACACGTGCCTAGCACTATATTGGTCTTGGACAGCACTGCCCTAGACACGGCTACAAAAATATATTTCTAGGTATCAATATTAAAAGTTCAAGGGCAACCAGTTAAACAGAAGTATAGCTGCCGTTTCCAAACTATCAAAGAAAAAAGGGAACAAATAAATCTATAAATTTAATTGATAACATAACATGAGAAATAATTTTAAAAGGTAGGGTAAATAGACCAATAAAATGAAATGGTAGCAGTAAGTCTAACTATATCAACAATATCATAAATGTAAATGAATTTCACTTGTTTCTGAAAAGACAGAGTATGCCCTATGGGCTCAGAACAAACAAAACAAAATACAGTATCATGCTGGTGAGGAAAACACTCTAAAGCAAAAGAAAAGGGAAAGGCTGAAAATAAAAGAATGAAAAACTATATACTAGGTAAGTGCTAACCAAAAGAAAGATGATATAGTAATATTAATATCAGATGAGATACAGCTAAGGCCAAGAAATATTCAGAGAGCTAACGAGGAACACTACAGGATGATTAAAGTAACAACCCACCAAAAAGATCCAACAATTAAAAGCTTTTTGTACCTAACGACGTAGCTTTGAAATAAGTAAAGCAGAAACTGGAAAAAATGACTTCAAAAAGTTGAGAAATCTGCAAGAGAAATGGGGGTTTTAACGCTTCCCAGAATGAAGACATCCAGCAGAGAACATTTAAACAAGGGGTGGAAGACGTGAATGGCGGAAGTAAGGAGCCTGGCGGCGCGAGTCCCTGGGGAAGCCCACGTGAGGCTACGGACCTCCACCAACAAAGGATGCACATGTGTGGGCTAAATCGTGCCCCCAGTTCCGCAACATGGGGTGTGTTTGGAGAGAGAGGCTTTACAGAGGTGAAGATACAGCGGGGCCCTTGCCACGGGCCCTGATCCCACCTGACTGGCATCCCCCACACAGAGGCAGGCTGGGCACAGAGACCCAGGGAGGCCACCAACAGAGCGGAGGGCTGTGAGCGCTAGACAGGAAGTGCTGGGCCCCTGCTCCCACGCCCCTCCCTCTAGAACTGTCAGGACATTCATTTTTGTTGCGTGAGCCACCTAGTCTATGATATTTTCTTTAAAAAATTTTCTATTTATTTATTTTCAGAGAGAGGGCAAGGAAGGGACAAAGAGAGGGAGAGAAACATCAGTCACCCGCCTCTCACACTTGCCCGTTTCCCAAGCCAGGACCTGGCCCGCAACCCAGGCCTGCGTCCTGACCAGGAGCTGAACCAGTGAGCTTTCATCTTGTGCAATGATGCTCCACCAATTGAGCCACACTGGTCTGGGCTACGGTCTTTTCTTACGGAAGCCCTAACAGACTAATACAGCACATGATTGCCAAGCATACATGGACATTTATAAAAACTGACCTTGTGTTGGGTCACGCAACAAATTGCGGGGTGGATATAAAGCAGACCGCATTCTGTACCCACAATGCAGCAAGAATCAGAAGTCAACTACAATGACAAAGGCAGATTAAAAAGAACAACAACCGTATCTTTGAAAACTAAACAGCACACTCCTAACTATCTCAAGTTCAACAGGAAATGGTTGTAGGAACATTTCTTTCCCTGTGCTGATGTTTCCTTCTGGTGGGAGGGAGCCCCTTAGTGTGACACTCCCAGCCTCTCTTTGCCCCAGGGAGGAAGGGCGGCTACCCTGATTGGTCAATGTGGGGAAAATAAAGTTGGCCTGCTTGACTTACCAACCCCCTTTCTCTTCTTGGAAGTGAGCTGCCTACAGGCTACGGTCGTTCTCTGACCCCTGCCCACCACCCACAGCATCACAGTGAGTACAGGTGAAGGCTGCCAAATCCTCATTTTCAGTGTTAAGAAACCTGTTTAGCTGTCACATTTACCCTCATCCTCCAACCTTATCTTTATTAGTTTAAAAAAAAAGATGATTCTTCCCTCCCCCCACCCTCTCACCCTTTGTCTTGTCTCTCAGTTCAGAATCCAGGAGAGGACAGGGAAATCATTTATGGAGCCCCCTCCAAGATATCCAGAGATGTCCCCGTGGGAATTAGGAAGTACTTGGCACCGAGGAAAAAGAGATAAATACAAAATAAAATTTGCAGAACGGAACAAAAAGACATTGATAGAGAAATATATAGTCTTAAGTGCTTCTACTGTAACACAGGAACTACTTAAACACACATGAGTAGAGCTTTCAACTAACTAAATAAGCTTTAAAAAAGAGAAAAGATGTAAACAATAAAGATAAGAGCATCAATGAGAAGAAAATCGACAATCCCCAAAACGGTCAACAAAGCCAAAAGTGGGTTCTTGGAAAAGACAATAAAATAGACGAACGTCTAGCATTTAATCAAGGCAAAGAAGAATGAAGGCACCAACATCTAGTGAGAGGGAGTGAAACTACACATAAGTGTAAGTTTGAAGAATTATAATGCTATGAGCAACTTTATGCTACTATATATGAAAAACATGGGAAATAAGTTCTAGAAAAATATAGGTTTAAAGCCTACTCAAGAAGAAAACTAAATAAATTAATAAATTAAAACTAATAAATTAAAACTAAACTAAATTAAAGAAAATAAATCAGTATTTTAAAAATCAACTCTAGCCCTGACCAGCGTGGCTCTGTAGGTTGGGCATTGTCCCACAAAGTGAAAGGTCGCTGGTTCAGTTCCCGGTCAGGGCACGAAGACATGGAAGCCTCAAGAAATAATGCAGGGTAGCCCAGCGTCTCCCACAATCCTAGGACTTCCCTTACAATTACGCCCTTCAAAATTCCCCAGTTCAGCCACTGTGGAAACAGCCTTTCCTTCTCTGTCTGCTGCTCAAATGCCCCCATAAGGTCACTCCTGCCAGTTTGTCCTATGTAGGTCTCTCTTTTAAAAAAAAATAATTTTTGAAAAGATTTTTTTCATCTACTTTTAGAAGGAGGGGAAGGAAGGGAGAAAGAGAGGGAGAGAAACATCGATGTGAGAGGGAAACATTGATCAGTTGCCTCTCTCACACCCCCAGCTAAGGACCTAGCCCCTAGCCCCTAGCCCAGGCATGCGCCCTGACTGGGAATTGAACCAGTGACCTTTTGGTTCACAGGTCAGTGCTCAATCCACTGAGCCACCCCAGCCAGAGTGGGTCTTTCCTTCTTTGTGCCACATCCCCACCCCCACCCCTGGGGTGTGAACTTCTGCTCCTGTCCGCTGCTCTGCTGTAGGGTGGCCCAAGGATCTCAGACCTCTGAGCCAGCTATCCAGTCCCCATCCCCCCAGTGCCCTGGGGACATGCTGACCAGGAGGGTCAGCCCACTGATGGCACGGCAGGCCCTCACTCAGGACACTGCGGCTGGGCATCATCCCCCAGCCCATGCCAACACAGTAGCTGCTGCGTGGAGCTCCCTCCAGGAGGAAGTTTCTCCTGGTAGAAGGGACCTCAGTGACCTGCTCGCTTTTCAAATGAAAAGTGGACAGAGAAAGCCTTACGCTGCCAGAGCGGTAATCAGACTGCTGGCGCCCTAGAACTTCTCTCCCAGGAGAGTCTGGCACTCGTGGTCCATCTTAGCTCTCAACAGGACAGGCTCTACAAGACAGAGAATGGACAAGACCCGAGGGCTCGCCCAGAGTCCTTAGAACTGGCGTCCCCAGCAGACACTCTCCCCAACAGCTCTGTGTACTTCGCCAGAAAAGAACGTGATTTTCTAACACCCTGGTGTCACATATTTCCAGCCCAATGACAGCAGGGGAGAAGTCACAATCAGTAAACCAGGAGTCAGTCGAATGTGCGCAGTAAAGATATTTTCAGTCAATGACAACTATTTAATTAGGGCTTAGTTAATTAATTAACGCTCACAGAGCATTCGCGATGCTTGGGTGCATGGCCCGCCGAAAGAGACAAGTGGTATTATTCTGATAGCAGTGGTATTTGAGGGCATTGGTGTTCGTAGATGTGATCCCACAAGATTAAACTCGCTGACAGTGTGGGTGAACATGAATGCCCTTGTGTGACCTCGCCTCTCTCCATGGCCCTTCTTCTTCCTCTCCTCTTCTTCCTTCTTCTTTAAATTTGTATATTCTCCATAATATTTTATTATAATATATACTCATTCAACTGGTTATATGCATTACTGTCTTTTCTGAGTTTTGCCTATCCAAATGGTATGTTGTAAAACTACATTTCGCCCTGGCTGGTGTGGCTCTGTGGATTGAGCACCAGCCTGCGAAACAAAGGGTCACCGGTTCAATTCCCAGTCAGGGCACACGCCTGGGTTGCAGGCCAGGTCCCCAGTGGGGGGCATGCAAGAGGCAACCACACATTGATGTTTCTCTCCCTCTCTTTCTCTCTCCCTTCTCCTCTCTCTAAAAATAAATAAAATCTTAAAAAAAACAACTATATTTCAAGCAAGAATCATGCACTGCATGTCTCTTCTTTATATTCTTTTCATCTGGAACAGTGCTTCACCTTTATTTTCACTTTCATGAAGCTAAGGTGCTGGCAGTGGGTAGGACAGCTGTCTTGAAGAATGTCCCAAATTCTGAATTTGTCTATTTTTTCCTTCAAGGCATTGTTTCAACGTTTCCTTCATCTCTGGTTTTTGTGTAAGCTAGAAGTTAGGCCAGAAACCTCGTTGAGGTTCAGGTTCCCTATTTTCGGCAGGGAGGCTCTCCAGAGGATGCCGTGGACCGGATGCTGCAGGCACTTGGTGAAGCCACCGAGCGGGTGGTTCTCCCCCCCTCACACAGCGATGGAAGAGAAAAGGAAGTGAACACGGGGTGGGGGGAGCAAAGGAGAGGGCACATGGGGAGGCTGAAAGGCTGGCGTCCCCCCTCGTCCCCTCCCTGCGGCTGTGAAGACGCTGTGAAGCCCCCCGCCCTGGGCGATGGGGGGTGTTAGTGGTGATCTCCCCGCCTCGGCCTGCAGCCTTTCGTTCTCTTTTTCCTTTCAGGTCTGCAGCCTCGTGGCCAGACAATCAGTGTTCCCCCCGATATTTCTGGCACCACAGCTGGGACAGCTCTGTTGACTCCCCGCGTGTGTGTGACATCCCGTGACTATGTCGTAACTGCTGATTTGTACCTCCTACTCCCTTCGCCTCCTTCACTCTAATTGGTCACCTTGACAGCACGCAGGGGACCATGACTGACAAGAGGGACAGCTCTCCCGTCCGCATCAGTACGTGCAGGTGAGCCCTGGCTGGGGAACCTGATGCTGTGGGGGACTTGAGTTTCCAGCCCCTTGCCCTCACCCCTGACTGACCAGCCTGGGGACTTGGCTGACGGGCCCAGGAAGCAGCTCTGGGGCCTCGGGAGCAGGGAGCCCCGCTGGGACTGGGGACTGGGGCCTGGGGCCTGTCAGGCAGTGCTGCCCAGGACCCTTCTTGCCCTGGGCTCCTGTTCTTCAGGCAGGATTCCCACACGCACATCTGTGGAGCTCAGAGCACGGGCTGGGCTCTCTCCGGTCAGCGGCTGGAGGAAGGGTCTGCTTAAGCGTTCTGAGGCTGATCCAAGCCTGGGGGGGGCGCCATGTCAATCACAGAATGCCTTCACTCAAGCCCACCGGCAGGCAGCCCACCGCCACAAGCATGGAGCCGGAATGTGGACCGAAGGAAGCCCTGGCTCTCGGGGTCTACCCAGACTCCGCAGCTGGAGGAAAGGGGTGCCCCGCTGACATTAGAAACGTCCAAACCTGTAGAGAATTTTTACGAGAGCTCATATGAGCCAGAACGAATGACGACTGCAGGGAAGCAAGATCTCCGTGCTCCTCTCCAGGGCCCTCCGTCCTCCGCCCTCCTTCCGGAGACGACAGGGGTCTCCCGGAGCCACCCTGGTGGGAACACAGCTGTCGCAGACCTGTGACGCTGACTCCCAGACCGAGGAGCGGACCTTCAGACTCGGAGTCTCGGGAGGGTAGTCCGGGGTCTGCCTTACTCACGGTTGCACCCCGCTGTCTAGTATCGGGCTGCCTGCACCTGCTAGGAGCCTTAGAAATCTTGGTAGAATGAATGCATGCAGAATGTTAGACTCAGTCAGAACGTTAGGCTTCTGGTCTCCCAGTGTCAAGATCACTGACTATGAGACCCCAGCTTCTTGGACTGAAGGACCTAGAGAGGTGAGCAGCACCCACATTTTTCAGGTGCAAAACTGAGCTCTGGCTTCAGGGACCCCTCCAGCTTGCTGGAGGGTGGAGGGAGGGGAACGAAGAGAATGGAGGGAGAAAGGCGGCAGGCATTTTCTTGTCTCCTGGTTCTCGAAGGGCCTCCTAAGGGGCTGGGGCAGCAATGGAAGCCCCCCTTCCTCGGGCTCCGGCACCCCTCTGTTACTCTGCCCTGTCCCCCTACACCCTCCATAGGGCCACGGACAGCTAGTCTGCTCCCGGACTTGGGAGGACCGAGAAGGAAGGCTGTGACCTTGGCTGACTGGAGCTGCATTCTCCCCACCTCCTCTCCTTCCTCCCCACCTCCTCTCCTTCCTCCCCTCCCGCCTGGGGAATTCCAGCAGGAAATTTTGGCGTAGGGTCAAAGGAGTTCTCTCAAGGGTTCTCTCAAGATGAGAACCCGGGCCCTATTATTGTTGCTCTCCCCCACTCGCCTCCCATTTCCTCCCAGGTGTTCCAGGGAACTCACACGTTGGGGGTCGCTGCTGGGGCGGGGCGGGGCGGGGCCAGCCCGATGCGGGATGAACAGCCGCAGAGGGCACCAGCCCCGCCCTTCCTTGGGCCAAGGTTTCCCTGTCTAGGTTATGAACTTTGGACTAGAAGACCCTCGAGACCCCTCCCAGCTTCCATATGCTAAGATTTTATTTTTATTTTTAATTTCTTATGGACCCCACTCCGTAGCAGTGAGGCCTTGGGCAAGTCCCCAAAGCAAAGCCCCTGCTGGCTCATCTACAAAAATGAGCTCATTACCAGGGGCAGCCTGTTGTCTAGAGGCGAATTTTCACCTCGACACACCCCTTGCTGCTGGTGCCGCGGGTCCCCCACCAGGTGGCTCAGGGCACTGAGGAAAGAAGGGTTCAGACCTTGGCATTCAGCGGGGCTGGCTGCGGGTTCCAGCCTCCCCAAAGGCTGCCTACGTGACGCTCAGCTTAAGCTCTCTGACCTTCAGCCTCCTCACCTGTAAAGAACGAACTTAACAAATACCTGCGTCCTGGGGCTGTTGGGAGACAGACCATACCTGTGAGCTCACGGTGCTTGCTAAGTGCTCGGTCAATGCCAACTGTCACTTTGTGGTTGGCTGAGGGCTATGGGGCTAAGGCAACCAGACTGGCCTGGAGTGAGTCACCAGCTCAAGGTCAGAGCCTGAACTCCCTTTGACTGCTGGCCAGTTCTTGAGGCCCCAGAGGGGTGACATCAAGGCAGCACCGAGCACAGGATGTTCTTGACCCCTGTCCCTTTCCCACTTGACTTGGCCCTTGTTCTGAGAAGCTCAGGACACCAAGGGCCCAAAAGCTTCTGCAAGGGTCTGACTACTTTCTGGAGGGGACCTACATGACAGGCCTCTCTCTCTCCCCTCTGGTCTGTCCTTCCTTCCACCTGGTCTGTCTGTCGCTCACGGTGGCCAGCCTCCCAGGACGGCAGGTCAGATCCTGCCTGCTCTTTGCTGGTTCAGAGAACACTTATTTCAGCTCGAAGGAGGGTGGTGCCCTCCCGTGTTACAGCCCCTGAGTCCAGGGGCCAGGCTCCCCTAGGCCCGGTTAAAGAACTGTGGCCTTGACCTTGGCTGGTTCAAGTGTGCGTGTGCCTCAGGGAAGTCATGCTTTGGACCCTCAGGTGGTTTTGCAACTGCAGTGCTGAGGTCCACCCCAGTCCCACCCCAGATCGTTCCTGCCCTCTGAACCCGGAAACACTCGCCAAGTCCGGGCTCCAGTAATCGTGGACTTCCTTCTGGACCTACAGTCACGGCATGTCCCACGGAGTGAGAGCCACCTCGCCAGGAGCTGCTGGCCTTGTCTCCTTACATCTGCCCAGCCAAGCCCTGTGAGGTGACTTTACAGCTATCCTGTCCCCATTTGATGGCTGGGCAAACTGAAGGTCAGAAAGCAACTTACCCAAGGACACACACAGCCAGGAAGGAGAAGAGCAGAATTTAAACCCAAATCTGCTGGCCTCAGGGTGCAGCTCTGAACCCCCTCCCCGGGCAGTTTCCACGCCGCCTGTCAGGGCCTGAGTTTCTGGAGGGCAGGGGCCGCCTCTGGTTCAGGCCAAGCTTCGTCCAGGGCCCAGGACAAGGCCCAGAAGTCGGTGGATAGCTAGTAGGCATGGAATGAATGCAGTGTTTACTGACAGACTCAGTCCAGTGGGAAATGGGGGGGAAGGATAGAGAAAGAGGAGAGGCACATACAGGGTAGACACGTGTGTCTGGTCAGAAGCCCTTCAACCCTCAGCCGCAACCGCACAGGGGGACTCCAGGTGCTGGAGAGTTTTGACAGCACACCCCATCCCCGTGCTGGACAGGACCCAAGGTGTGAACTAGAACTCAGAGGGGTAATAGGGGGCCGCAGATGGTCTGCAAGCAGGGGAGTGACCCAAGGCAAAGGGGCTGAAGAGCAAGGCTTACACCGCCTAACTGGGTGCCAGAGGCAACAACAGCCCAGTGTTTGGAGAGCTGGGCAGACCCGGAGGGCCACGAGGGAAGGCGAGGCCAGACTCAAGTGGCAGCCCCCCGCCCCCAAGCCAGAGCGAACCTGGCCTATGCAGTCAGCTCTCACTGCAGGCTGGGCTCCAGCCAAACGCCAGCTTCTTGGGGAAAGGGGGCCGATCAGCGGGGAGGCCTGGTGCACTAGGATTTGGGAAAGCGGGGCCCTTTCACCTGCCTTTGGAGACAGAGAGAGGAGCTGCGGAGGTGAGGCGAGGCGAGGCGACGCGAAGCCCCAGAGAGCGCCTGCTCGGGTGCGCAGAACAGAGACGCCCAGGCTGGGGCGCACGGGCTGGTGACTGGAGCTGGGCGCACGTACTGGGTGCACGGGCTGGAGAGCACAGGCTAGAGCACTCCAGCTAGGGTGCGTGGGCTGCCTGCAGGAGCTGGGGCGTACAGCCTAGGGCGCTCCAGCCAGGGTGCACAGCGTGGGTGCAGGGACTGGGGCGCGAGGACCAGGGTCGCTCCCTCTGAGAAGCCGTGGGGTATGCGGCTGCGGGTAACCTGATAGTTCTGTGCGCGGCCCCCAGAGGAATGTTTCCATTACCCAGGCAGCGCTGACCGCCGCCGCTGCCGCCTTTTCTCTCTCCTCGCTGGGCTCGCGAGCCACCCGCCCGCCCCCTCCCTGCAGCCCCTCCGGGCCGCTGCGCAGGCACTTTGTGCAAATGTAACCTTTCTGCAGGCCCCGCCCCCGCCGGGAAGCCGCTCGCCGGGCTGCCAGGAATGCGGCGCGGCTTGCTCGGAGCTGGAAGGCGGCCCGTTCATCAGCCGCACTGACAGAGAAACCGACGCCCGGGCGGCCGGTGGGGCCAGCCTCGTTCCCTGCCGGCGCCTGTGCGCCGCGCGCTCGCTCTTTGTTCCCCAGCTGCCCTGCGCTTCCCTCCGTGGAGCTGAGCCGCTCCGTCACTCCTCTCTGATTCTCGCATCTTCTGTTTCCCCTCTCCTCTCGGCTCTGCGTTTCCCGCTCTCCCCCCTCCCGCCAGATGGCCTCCTGCTCGCTTCCTTTCCTTCCCCTGGAGACCGGAGCGTAAAAGAAAAGGGACTCACCCCATTCCACACCAGCCTGTTGGGGGAGGTCGGGCTCCGCCACGGGCCTCTTGGTAACAGATTCCCCACAGTCTCCCAGGGAGCGCCGGACCTTCCCGCCCCGCCATAGAAAGATCATCAGCTGAGCTTTGTAGATGACGGCGGAGCGGGGGAGGGGACCTCCGTGAGAGTCCTGAAATTGTACATCACACTTTGAGTTCATTTGTTTGGGGACGCATCCAGAGGTTTCCTGAGTTTTTCAAGTAAGTCAGTGATTCAGAAAGGTTAAAAACGACAGCCCTAGAGATGATTCCATTGCTCCTTATTAATTAATCTATTCGATGAATATTTATTGAGACCTACTATGTGCCAGGTGTGTGCTAAGTCTGGGGGACACATGACGAACTAACCAGGGACCATCACGTTAGACAAACATATGGACAGGTCATTACCCGCAAGAGGTATGAGCTGGGAGGACAGACAGGTGAGCCCAGCCTGGGCTGGGGCACCTCTGAGGAGGACTTCACACGTTGTCCCCCGTTACCTGATCAGCTTGCACCCCACCCAGCCTCCACGCCCCAGCCAGTGCCAGGTCACGGCCGCCAGCCCTGAACTGTTCCCACAACCATGGGAAATCACTCACAACCTGCCTGGGGAGGGGTTCCCCCCAGAGTCCCACCCTGTGTTCTCTCCAGGGCAGTAGAGCGCAAAGAGTGACCGACCCAAAGGCCACCGTGTCGGATGCAGACAGGCTCAAACCGGAGTCTGTGGTGGTTGTGTAGCCAGCACGTTGGCTAGCACTTACTAAGCGGTTGTTACGTGGCAGGCACCAAGCTGAGCATGTCACTTACATCATCTTTCGTTCGTTTGCCACTCCTGCAGGTGTCCACTGGGCCCTCCGCTTGCCAGGCATCGCTGGGCATGCTGGGCATAGACCACCGGGGAGGCTCCTTGCCCTCACACGGCTCACAGCCTGGTGGAGAAGAGACAACAGAGGAATGAATGGATGAACTAAGCATAGCTCGTGACAAGGAACAAGAATGACATAAGCAAGCTAATGAGATAGACAGCAACCAGTGGGCAAGGCGGGGTGGCAGCTTCTTTAGACAGGAGTGGTTAGGGAGGGCATCCCTGAGGAGGGGGCATTGAGCTGAAAACGAAAGGGTGAGAAGGAGCTGGTGCCCTGAAGAGCCAAGGAGGAACATCCCAGGCAGAGGGGGCAGTCAGTGAAAAGGTTCTGCCATTCTCACAACTACTGAGGAGGTGGGTACCGCTGTGCCCATTTTACAGATTAGGAAACGGAGGCTCAGACAAGCGAAATTCCTTCCGGCCTGGGGTCACCTCTGGGACTGGGCAGAACAGGCCCTGGAACTCGGGCCTTCCCCCCAACACACTCTTTCCTTTGCCTCTCCTGCCTGCCCGCCCCTTCCTGAGGACTGGTCAGCCAGCCTGCTGTGGGGGGCAGCGGTGTGTGGCAGTGTGCAGCAGAAAGTGCTCAAGTCTGGCCCTGGCTGGTGTAGCTCAGTGGACTGGACGCCAGCCTGTGAACCAGAAGGTCACAGGTTCGATTCCCAGTCGGGACATATGCTTGGGTTGTGGGCCAGGCCCCCAGCGAGGGTGCGTGAGAGGCAACCGAGCAATCTTTCTCTTGCACGTGTGTCTCCCCCTCTCTTCCTCCCTCCCTCCCCCTCTTTCTGAAAATAAATAAATGAATAAAAAGAAAGTGCTCTAGTTTGGACCAGGACCAGGAGACCTGAGTTCTAATCCTGTGTCTCTGTGCCCAAAGGTGACCTTGGGAGATTCACCTACCCTCTCTTGAGACTCAGTTTCCCTTTCCCCTCCCAATGGGCCAGCCAAGATCTCCATCAGATTTCCAGGAGGTGGTCGGCTTGCAGCTGCCACACGCCGGTGGCCGGGTGGGGGAGGTCGGGAGGATGACAAAGGACACCACACACACCAGAAAGAAGGCTCTGTCTTTTACAAAGACCATTGGCCTTAGGATCAGGAGCAGGAGCCTCATTTCCCCCTCTATCCGGCTCAGACTTGTAAGGTTTCCGAATCACTGACTTATCTGAAAAACTCATGAAACCTCTGGATCTGTCCCCAGGCAGAATTCTCCCTCCCCGGCTGGGTCCTCCACTGACCGTGGTGCTCCCAGCGTCCAGCTCGGGGTGTGGCAAGGAGTGGACGCTCCACGCGGGCTTGTTGAATGACTGCTGAATGGCGTCCCATTTCTCTCAGCTCAGAGAATCGTGAGGGAGAGGCCGCCCGTCAGCTAAACAAACTCTCCAGCTAGGGTTTCTCAGGGGGCTATCTGGACCCTCTACATTGGAATCACTGGTGAGGGGGGTGGGGGGGGGCTGTGTAATTTCCCCTAAAGATACCTGGGTCCTGCCCTGGCTGGTGCAGCTCAGTGGATTGAGCGCGGGCCTGCGAACCAAAGGATCGCGGTTCGATTCCCAGTCAGGGCACATGCCTGGGTTGCCAGGCCAGTTCCCGGCAGGGGACATACAAGACGCAACCGCACATTGATGTTTCTCTCCCTCTCTCCTTCCCTTCCCCTCTAAAGATAAATAAATAAAATATTAAAAAAAAAAAAAAGATACCTGGGTCCTAATCCCTGAAGCCCGTGGCAAAAGGGGCGCTGCAGATGGTTGAAACTGAGGATCCTGAGATGGGGAAATGGTCCTGGGCTACCTGGACAGGCCCTGAGGTCTGTCAAGTGTCCTGTGAGAGGAAGGCAGGGGGCATCCGATACGGGAGAGAGGTGACGGGAGGCCAGAAGCAGAGATCCGAGTGATGGGGCCACAGGCCAAGGGATGCAGCCCCCAGGAGCCAGAAGTTGCAAGGAAGGCATTCTCCGTGGTTGGCTGCAGAAGAAACTGCCCTACCAACGGCTTGGTTTCAGTCCTGCAAGACTCCGTTTGGCCTTAAGCCCCCAGACCTGCGAAAGAATAAATCTGTGGCTTTGGGCCACCCAGCTTGCGGTCAGCAGTCTCCGCAGCCTTAGGAAATAAAGACAAGATGGTTCTTAAAATGCAGATTCCTGGGCCCCGCCCCCAAACTGTCCAAACTAGGCGCCCTGGATGCAGACCCAGAGACTCTGCAGTTTCAGCCAGCTCTTCCTCTTCCTCTTCCTCCCCCTCCCCCACCCAGCTTGACTGGGCCGCACAGGGAAGAGTGACAGGCTCTGCACTGGAACAGAAAGCTGGCCGGGGCTTGAGCCGCACAGGAAAATACTGACAAGGATTCACAGGGGCTCATGGCAGCCTCTTTGGGGCCTTGAGGACCCAGCCCTGTGGAACTTACCAGTCCTCTGGCCAGCCTGACACTGCCCTCCTGGGAGCCACACCCCCCCCCCCAGGCCCGGCAGCTGCCGTTCCTGACCCCGCCCCTCCCCCACCCATCCTCAGTGTTCCTCACCACAGCGCTGGACTGGAGTTCCCTCCCCGTAGGCTGTGACCCCCCCCCCCCAGGGCAGGTCCAGGTCTGTCCTGACCACCAGGGACCCCCACCTGGTCGAGCGCTTCCCGGCAAACACTGAGGGCTCAGTAAACTCTTGAATGTGCTGACGGTGTTGCTGACCCCTCTGCACCCCCAGAGCTTCCAGCAGTGGGGGAGGGGCAGGGCTGTCCCATCCCCGCTCCCTGCCCCTCCTGCAGAAGCAGGCCAGCCTTCCTGAATGCCACTCGGGAATGCAGGCTGAGCTCCTCCACACCCTCCCTGCCCGGCACCACCCCGGGTGGCCTGCCAGCGGGTGAAGAGAGGAGGAGCCCGCAAAGAGAACCCCTGTCCAGCCTGGCTTTCTGGGGAGGCAAGGAATGGGTCTGAGAAAGGGCAGTTCAAGGGGGGCCAGCTCTACCTCGGACTCAGTACCTGCTTCTCACCTACTCCTCTAACCAGCAGGGGGAGTGACCACGATCGCACCCCTTTTCCCTCCCTGGTCCTGTCGTTCATCCAACAGGACTCCACCCCAGGGGCCTCGTATGGTGTGGGAAGGTACTAACGTCTCTTGTGGGGACACATACTCTCCAGCTCAAAGCAGGGTCTGATGCACCTGGGTGTTACCCCAACCTGCTGCTCTTAGCGTCTGGGCTAGCCTAGTTCCGAGGACTCACACTCTTTTCCTTCTCTGCTCCCAGGGCCTGAAACAACCTTGAAAATACATCTTGTGGTTTCCCAGCCGGCGGAAGGCTGACGGCAGCCCGACTGAGGCCAGCGCTTCTTTCCGCAGCTCAGGCTAGGCTGCCCTGGCTGCCTACCTCCGGTTCGGCCCCTCCCCAAACACCTGAAGGCTCCCTATGGCCTGCAGCCGTGGCTTGCACACTGCCCGCTTCAGCAGGGAGACTTTCCTCCACGCCTATTTCTAGAACACTCTGACGACTGTGCAGCTCGGGGGAGGTGGGAGTGAGCGTCGAGGCTGGCCTCCGCCCCCAGGCGCCCCTCAGCTCTAGAAGCAGGACATTGTTGACAAAGCTTCAGCCACAGATGACACATGTATGAGTGTGACCCACAGGGTCAGCTCCCCTCCCACCCCTCGTTGGCTGGCCTCCTGGGCCAAGGGTCATGGTTGCAGGTGGCCCCTTCCCCCAGGGGAGGCTGCACTTCTGAGCCCAGCAGGGTCTCCACCTCCCAGCGCCTGCAGACACACCCACAGTGTTTGATCACTGGGACTCTAGGCACGGGGGGGGGGGGGGGGGGGGCATGAAAGGACAGAGGGGCTGCCTTCAGAGCTCAGGGGCCTTCCAGCAGGGGACCGGCACCCAACGAATAAGTACAGGGGTTAGATGACTGCAGGTGGTGGTGACGTCACAATGACAACGGAACCAAACAATGAAATCTGGAGCGAAGGGCTGGGGGACACGGCTATACCAGGTGGTGGGGCAGGTGGTGGGGCGAGGGGCTCTCTGAGAAAGCGACACGTGGGCTGCAACCTTGAGGAGAAGGAACCAGCCATGCAGGACGGGGCAGAGGGCCGGGGCAGAGGGGACAGCAGGTGCAAAGGCCCTGTGCCTCTGCAGGTCCCTGGTCGAGAACCCAGGAAGAAACAAAAGTGTCGCACGGAACCCCTCCCTCTCCACACACGACAGGCCCACGCATGTTCAGCTTCATTCATCAGCGCTCAGTGGGAGAAAGGCCCGCGATGGCCAGTGACAGAGTGGATAAACGACGACACACCGCTGGGAGATGAAAAGGGACAGCTAGTGACGTGCACCATGACATGGGGGGAATGCGGTGCTGAGTCACACAGACACCAAAGCGCACGCTCTGGTCACCTCTGCCTGAGCAGGCTGGATGGTGGGGGGGAACAGGGGGTGGGCTCCTGGTTCCCCTGGGGAGGGGGCATGAGCAGGAAGGGGCAGGAGGAAACGTTCTGGAGTGATGGCAATGCCCCACTGTCTTGCCCAGGGTGGCTGCCCCACAGGGACACAACGGTAAGAAACCCCAGAGCAGGACACGGAAGACGGGGGGCATTTTATATCATGTGCAACACACCTGAGGAATGTTCCAGATACAGGATAAACGGGCCTTGCCCTGTTTGGAAAGAAAGCTCCCACCTCACCCCGCCTACCTCATCAAACCGGGAGGCACCCTGCCCGCTCGGTCTGAGCTCGGTCGGAGGTCGGACCCGGAGGCGGAAAACCTGAGGCCCGGCCCCCTGCTGCGGAGAGACCACCCGGACCCGGTCTCCCCGCCATAGGCTAAGCACCGGGCTCCGTCCTTCTCCCGTCCCTCCCGCCGGCCGCCGAGGCCCGAGGGCCTGGACGGGGCTCCGGCGTGGGGCTGGGGTGGACCCAAAGACCAGCCTTCAAGAATGTTCCGTGTCAGGCTGGGACAGCGGGCCCCCCTGCCTGCGGTGCAGCTCCGCTGTAACCCGAGCCTCGGTTCAGCGGCTTTCTCCCGGGGGCAGGACCCCTCCGGTTCTGGAATGCAGTCTGGGGCGCGAGGGTGGAGCCGGGAAGGGGTAACAAAGGGTGAAACCGCTTTGAAAATCTGCTTCCTGCCCCCAACCCCAGGGCTCCACAAACACGCCCCCTCCTCTGGGGCTCGGGCCTTTGTTGCTAGTGTGCTAAGGGGGGGCGGGGGGGGCGGAGGGAGACACCCTGAGGCTGCCACTGAAGCTTCCGCCCCTGTGGGTGCAGCTCCCACCACCAACCCTGAGGCCCAGCTGCCCCAGCCAGCAGCCGGAAGCCCACCTCCTCCCCAGCCTGAGGGGGCCCCCAGTGTGGGCCCACCTGTCAGAATGCGGATGGAGCGCCACAGGTTGGGGCCCCAGGCAACCGGGGGAGGTGAGACTGAGATCCTGGGCGCCATTGCACTTTGGGGGGCCCCGCGCCTGCTGTCTCCTCCAGTTGCTCAGGGCGCCAAGGCCGCTCGCGTGGGTCCAGCCTGGATGCTGGTTCTCGAACCCAGGCAGGCTGGGCTGCGAACTGTCCCCAGGAGAGTTTTGTTGAGTTTCCATAAAAAGAGCCGCTTTTGCCCAGAGCCTTCCCGCAGCTCCCTAAGGGCGGTGAGGACGACCGGGCTCTGCACACTGGCCCAGGCTGCTCGGTATCCCCCGCCCGGAGAAAATAGGGGGTCGGGTGTCCCTGACAAGAACACCTCTGCAGGAAGGACAGTGGATGGGGCCTCGGGAGGACAGGGTCTTCTGGAGGGGCCCCAAATCCGGTAGGTACGGAACCGGCAACACACACTCGCCGTGACACACACGCACACACACGTACGCACGTGTTCTGACGAACACAAGCAGCCCCGGAGAGCTTCCCGGCGGGTCCCAACCACGGAGCCCCTCCCCCCAAGGTACCCCACCACACTCCCAGGGGACACCCCGGCCCACCGGAGAGTGCTGCTCATCCCCTTTCCTTCCGCCTCTCCTCCCTGAGAACCAACCCGTCGCCTCCCAACCGGCTCCTTGTCCCCCCATGGCCATTCCTGCTGTCCTGTGGCTGAACCACCCCCCTTCCCATTTCCCTTCCTACCGGCCCCAGCACGCAAGCCCCACCTAGGCCCAGGCCATCCCTTCCTGGGCCAGGGACAGATGGCCCCTGGAGTGTCTGTGTCCACAGAGCCCCCCTCCAATGGGGCCTCCACCTTAGCTGGGCACCCACAGGACCCGAGAAGGGAGGGGCACCCTTCCTCATCCATCAGTCCGTGAGTACTGCCTGAGGGCCAGGCGCTGGGGCTGAGGGCAGCAGGGTGGCTAGGCCACTCTTTGTGACACAAATGCAAGGACAGAAGTTGGCTCGATGGCACCATCCCTGATGACAGGGAATGTTCCAGAGCCCGACAAGCCCCCCCCGCCCCCCCTCCACCAGCCATGGGGCGCACCCCAATCACATGAGACCTGCAGGCCTACTCAGGGGCCTCACCCCCTCCAGCAGCTACATCAACTTCACCCAGCTGGCCGGTGGGTCTCTGCTGTGCTCCCCCCCGGGCCCTGGGCTGCCTCTGCCACAGCACTGACCGCTCGGGACCGTGCAGTCCCACCGCCGTGTGCTTCCACCAGACACAGAGAGAGCAGTGAATTCGTGCGTGAGTGAATGAACGAGTGAATGAGTGAATGAATGAATGAATGAAGAGCTGTTCCACCCACTGCTCATTCACAGGCTTCTCTGTCCTTGCAGGCCGTACCTACCCTTGGGGGGAGAATTCGCCCCTCCCCAGCCTTGTGCTGGTCATTAACTTAGCTCCTGGACTCGCCTGGTTAATGAATAATTAAGCTGGACAGGGGCTGACCTTGGGCTGACCTTGAGCTGCCCGCCAAATCCCCTCCTTCATCAGCTGTGTGGCCACCTCACAGTGACCCTTCCCCTCCTCCCTACTGGTGGGTTCGGAATCTTGGGAACGCAGACACCGAGAAGTCCTGGCCCCAACCCAGGGTGCCGCAGCCCGCCCACGAGGTCACCCCCAAAGGGCACAGTGAGCGGGGGACTTGCGTTTTCCACACCCCTTGCCAAAGCCCAGAATCGCAGAACTGAGAGCTGTCACACGGACCTCCAGCTGGTCTTCGCCCTGATGTGCTGAGGGACCTGGGGTTCAGCCCCCCCCACCACGGGGCCTCGGTTTCCCCATCAGTCAAACACGGACGGTTCCGCACGGCTGTGACTGGTTCCACGATGCCGGGGAAGCGGGCGAGTGTCGTGACAGTCAGATCCAGCCCAGGCCTCAGAGGCCACTCTGTCGTACGCTGTGATGGGCCGGAATCACACAGCAAGGTGGGGAGGGCGGGCGCGAGGCGACGAGTCTCTGGAGCCCCAGTCCCGCCGGCCCCCCTCCTCGTCACGCCAGCCCTCCCTACTGTCCCCTACTCTCTTCTCATTCTCATTCCGCCTTCCATTCGGTGGGCATGCTGGCAGCTCAGCGGGCGGGCCAGGGGCTTGCCCTCAGGGGGCCCGATCCTGGGAACAGCCCTCCCAGGCAGAGCTCGGCCCAGCGCGACCTGTGCTAAGGGGCAGGTTCACAGAGGGGAGGTGCGCCGCCCCCTACAGAGTGCAGGTGCCACCTGGGCGAGGCCCACAGGACAGGGGGAAGAGAAAGGGAGGGACAGGAGCTCCGGGCAGGAGTACAGCCCAGGGACGGCGGCTCCGCACAGAGAATGACCCCTTGGGACAATGACAAGAGGTTGTTTGGTTGGCTGGACCAAGACCTGAGGAGCCACAGACGGGAGTTGAAAATGAACTCAGACAAAGACAGGCAAAAAGGGTGGAAGCTGGGGACGGGCCGGGTCAGCAGGGGATCTGGGAAGACCGCCCTGGGCGGCTCTGCACGGAGAGTGATGTGAACGGGGCAGAGACGACGCCCCAAGAGGTCGCGGGCGTCACCCGGACAGGAGGTAATGAGGTCTGCCTCGGTGGCGGGGGTGGGAGAGAAGCTGAGGGTTTCAAGACTTGTTAGGACCGACGCTCCTCGAAGCCTGGTGACTGACTCCTGCTTCTGGCCAAGAGGCCAGATTTCCCATTCAACTTGAAACGACTGAATATTTCAGGAAACAAACAAACAAACAAAAAAAATACACAGAACAGTGGCTGCAAGAGAGAACCACCTGAAAGAATTAGAGGGAACACTGTCTGATGCTCACGGGGGGCTGGAAACGGTGCCTGTGCCTACCATCCAGACCGGAAGGCTCCTAATTCACAGGGCGGGGGGCCCTGGCCTCAGGTGGGGAGTAATCGACCCTGGACTAAACATTCCTAAAAACCCACCCAACGTATATCAGAGTGAGACCCAAAAGGCTTAACTGGTTCCCAAGCAGTTAAACTGCTTCCCAGAATAAAAGCTCAGGCAGATTGATAAGTGTACAAAAATATCCAAAAATCACAATGTCTGGCATCCATTTAAAATGACCAGGCAGTGCACACAGGCAGGAAGACTCGACCCACAAAGAAAAGAAGAATCCACCAATGGACACTGACCTGGAAGTGACGCAGGTGTTAGAATCAGCAGAGAAGGGTTCTGAAACAGTTGTTGTTGTTGTTGTTGTTTGAAGATTTTATTTATTTATTTTTAGACAGAGGGGAGGGGAGGGAGAAAGAGAGGGAGAGAAACATCACTGTGTGGTTGCCTCTCACACGCCCCCT
Source organism: Glossophaga mutica (assembly GCA_039655065.1). NCBI lineage: Eukaryota > Metazoa > Chordata > Mammalia > Chiroptera > Phyllostomidae > Glossophaga > Glossophaga mutica. The sequence goes on from CM077305.1 coordinate 214,324,117, forward strand.
ACTGGGAACCTGGCCCACAACCCAGGCATGTGTCCCGATTGGGAATCGAACCGGCGACCCTTTGGTTCTCAGCCCAGCACTCAGTCCACTGAGCCACACCAGCTGAGGCTCTAAAACAGTTTTTTTTATAACTGTACTCCATATTTTCAAAATGTTACAGACATGAAGACAACGAAAAGATCCAGAATGAACTTTTGAGAGTTGAAAAGTACGTCCAAGAGGAAAATACACCAAATGGCACTCCCAGCAGGTTAGACAAGGCCGAAGAAAAGATTAGTGAACTTGCAGGCACAGGAATAGAAACTGTCCAAAAAGAAACACGGGGAAAAGAATTTAAAAAGAGGAACGAGCACCGGCTGGCCGTCAGGTAATTCCAAGCAGCGTGATGCATGGTTGACTGGAGTGCCGGGGGGGTGGGGGGAAGAGGAAGGAAACGGAAAAACTAGCGAGAAGAGTAACGGCTGACATTTTCCAAACACGATGCAAGCTGTATCCGAGGAGCTCAGTGAACCCCAACACGGATGCTGGGTGACCGACTGGATGTGGAAGGTGTGGGAGAAGAAGCAGACAAGGGTGACATCCCAGCTTCCGGCCCAGGAGACCCTGGCTGGGGACCGCTCTCCGAGGCGGAGTCCTGCAGAAGGGGCAGGCGGGGTGGGGCTGAAGTAGGAAGGACCTGTGCGGGCTGCGGGAGCACAGTGGGGGTGTCCGAGGGCAGCAACAGTGACAGGCCTGGCATTCGAGGGCAACGGACTGGAGGCCGTGGTGGGCACAGCCGGGGAGACCTGCAGGCCAGCGGCCGGCCCAGGACACACCACCAGTGAATCAAGCAGCAGACCAGAGAGCCCTGTGGGACCCGAGAAGGCACCCCCAGGGAGGGAGACCGGAGGAGCTGGAGCGCGGAGAGGCTGCGATGAGAAACAGATCTGAAGTGGCGACACTGTCACTCCGAGGTGAGGTCTGGTCGGGATGGCTTGACCCCTGGGGTGGGACTGTCCCAGGATCCTGTGCAGGAGTCTGGACGAGGGAGGCAAGGTGGAGGTGGATGGCTGAACTTCAGAGCCCAGAGGTGTGGCCATGCCAGCAATGACCGGGTTAGGGTGGACCATGGTGCAGGGCCAGCCAGGGTCCCTGGGGTGGGGGTGGGGGGGCGATGACAGGATGGAGAAAAGAAGAGGACAGCACGTTGGCCAGGAAGTCCTCGTGGTGCCAGGAAGGACACTCTAATGGAGAGAGGCAGACTCTTTGGGAGGCCCCAAAGCCCTGAATAGAAAAGTTGTGCCAGGGGCAAGTAGGTGACCCCAGGAACTGGGGTGCCAGAACCACAAGGGGCTCAGGGAGTAGGGTGGGGGTCAGGGAGAGGCAAGCCATGGTGGATGGAAGGCCATCGCAGGTTTGGTTAGGAATCACGGAGAAAGGGAGCGAGGCAGAGAGAGAAAGAGAGAGCTGCTTTTCTGCGCGCTGGGCTCCCCCTACCACCCAGGTGGGCAGCTTGAGAAGGGTGTGCCCCCATATCCTGCCTTTGCAGGCAGCTCCAGCCCCATCCCGGCCCTGGAGCCAGGGCTGCGGGGTGGAGAGGAAGTGGCGAGGAGCCAAGCCCCACAGCCTGCTGGATCCCACACTCTGAGCAGGGAGGCCAGGGCGCAAGTGTGAGGCCCTAGCGGGGATGTGGCAGGCGGTGGCATGCCTCCCTCTCTGTCGGCTCCCAGGCTCAAGAGAGCCTCGCTTGGCAAGGGGCCCAGGGTGGCCTCTGCCTACTCAGCAAGGCCTCCTGCTGTCCCTGACCCCCTTCCCCAGGCAGCCCTGGAGGTCTGGGGGGAGTGGGGAGGAGGCCACTTCCCTGAACCCCAGCTGGGTGCGGTGGGCAGCTGCATGGCCCTGGCCGGCTTCTGCCTTCCTCTTCAGCACCCTCCCAAACAAGCGACGGCCAGGCCCCACCCCGACTCTCTGCTCTGGCGCTCTGCCGAAACATGGGGAAGCACCCCCCTCCCCAGGCAGCCTGCTGTCTCCCTGAGCGTGGGGTCACACACACCAGAGCACCCGTGTGCATGCTCAGAATGTGCATGGAGGCAGACACAGACACAGGCACAAACGTAAGCAGCCTCAGAAATGGGCGTGCCCTTGGAATAGCTCCCAGGTGTGCACGCGTGCAGCGGAGTTCCATGCAGGTGGGCACATGCAACATGCGCGTTGCATACCCGTGTATGCCCATGCTCACACACTGTGCACCAGAATGCAAATGTACATCAGATGTGCGTGCATGCACGGACGCTTCATACATATCCTTGCAGCTCTGCACACCGAGAGGCCCGTTCTAACAGGACAAAAGCCACCTTCTCAGGCCCTCTTCCCCAGAGCTGGCTGGACCCCATAAAGCATGACTGACCCCCATTGTTTGATGAGCCTTTATCGTCACTGGAAAATTACCGGAAGCGCCCTGAAGGCACAGAGGCTCCGGGAACCCACGAAACAGGACAGACCAGACCACCACGAACACCGGCCACCGGACCCTGCATCCGAAGATGACATGGAGACAAGCTGCGGTCCGTCTGCAGCACCCTGCTCCACCGCCACCCCTTCACCCCGTACAACTCACAGCCCCAACCCCTCAGGGCCGGCGGTGCCGGTGCTGGTGCATTTCTCCGCACCCAGCCCTCTCCCTCCCTTCGGAAAGTAAAAATAAGCCCTTTACTCTCTGCACCTCCTTCTTTTTGTGAATTCTTTCACAGCCCACGTCACCGACCACCCTAACACATTCCATGTGCTTATAAGCGTACACAGAGACGGTCACCCACACACACAGGTGTGCACCGAAACCCGAGTACAAACAGATATACACAAGCACACACCAGGTGCATGCACCAACACAAAGACCCACGCGTGCATAACGTCGCACATGCAGGCAAGCATGTACACGGTGGTTCGTGCACGCACAGAGCCACTCACACAAGGTGCCTGCAGACTCAGCAGTACAGGTTCCGGGCCCAGGTACAAGATGCACACACACAAAGATGCGTGTGCGGGTACACCTGTCCTCACACGGGCCTGCATGCTTATAGCAGCCTAACGGCAGGCACGTTCTGGATCCTGAGCACCACCTCTCGGTCCCATCTGGGGAGCTACGGAAGCCGGGGGTGGGGGGAGCACAGATACCCCGAGGTTCTTGCTGGCCCGCCCTTTTGATTGAGCTCCTGTCAACAACACCCAAGGTCCCCCGATTTTCAGGGAAGGCTCCAACCCAAGGCTGATTCACTCCAAAGCCCACAGCCCTACAGTGATGGAAATCGTTATTTCCATTTCACGGACAAGGACACTGAGGCTCAGGGGGGCGAGGGACAGAGCCAGGCCTCCGGTGCAGGATTTCCGGGTGCCGGGCTTCCGGCAGCCAGGCCCAGACGCCCAGCCGTGGCCCAGCACGCCCAGCCGTTGCCCAGCGCGCCCCTTCACAGGGGCTACCCTCCTTCCCAGCTCCCACGGCCCCCTGGGCCCGCCCGGCCCAGCTCGCCCTCCTCCCCTGCCCTCCAGCACACTGGCCTTTCCCAGCTCCCCCAACGTCCCACGTCTCTGTTGGACTCCAGCCTTGGCCGCTGCTACCCCCCTGCATGGGCTCCACTACCCTGCCTCCGACCCCTCCCCCTGTACCTTCGTTTCAGCGCCAAGGTCATCTGTTCTGAGAAGGCTTCTCCTGGCAGACCACCCACACCCCCAGGCTCAGCCACATCCTGTCACAGTCCCTGGAACTTACCACAGGTTTCCCCCATGGCTGTGTAATGAGTTGCTCAATACCCATCTTGCCCCAAGAGGGCAGACAGGGGCTGTGGGCTCTGCACCCAGCACAGTGCCTGGCCCAGAGTGGGTGCTGGGTGGGGCTAAGGAGCCCTGGGGGACAGTAGGTCCAACCCCTCTCTGTAGAAGTTCTGGGGAGGGACTTGCCCAAGGCCACACACTGGTGAGTGGAGGGGCAGGAATGAAACTCAGACCCCTGCTTTCGGGCCTGTGGACCCCCCAGGCTCATCACCCCCTCTTTCCCTCCTCCGTGGAGGCTGCAGAGCTGAGCTGCCCTGAGCCTGGCTGGCTGGGGGCCTCTGACCTGACCCCCTACTTCCTGACCAACCCAGCAACCCAGGCTCTGCAATGTCAGCCCCCCACTGAGAAGACCCCCTCCCGAGCCCTCTGAGAGCTGGCCTCTGGAGGCACAGGACCACTCCCTCGCTGCGTGGCTGCGTGGCGTGCCCAAGGCGACTTCCCTCTCCAAACTCAGTTTACTCATCTATAAAATGGGGACATGGCACATCTCCTAAAGACTGCTGGGAAGAGTCGGTGATATAAACACATAATAACCACCAACACGCTGCCAGGTGGCGACAAGACCAGGCACTTCTCATGAAGCCTCTCATTTTACCTTTCCACTAGCAAGAGGTAGGAGCTGCCCCGTTTACAGATGAGGAAACTGAGGCTCGCAGAGGTCACGCACTTTCCCAGGCTCCAAAGCCGGTCTACTGGAGGCAGGGCTGTCTCCCACCCCTGCACCAGCTGCCCACCCTCCGCGGGAGCCCGCCCCCTCCGCCCGGAGTTTGTTCCTTCCCACCAGGTCGTGAGTTCCCCCCCAACCCCGCATCCCCGCGCAGTGCGGGGCGCCTGGTACCAGGCCCGCAGGCGAGGCGACCAGCGCAGGGCCCGGAGCTGGGGAGAGGAGCGCGATGGGGAGGAGGCGCAGGTGCGCGCGGGGTCAGCGGTGGGTCGATACCGCAACGGGTTGAATGGGAGAGGAGAGAGCGGAGCCGCAGCGAGGGCGCGGGGAGGAGGAGGTGCAGGGCTGCGGGGATGCGGGGGAGTGAGGCGGGCCCGCCCCTCCTTCTTCTTTCCCCCCTCCCCCGCCCAGCGGGGCCTGCCCGGGTCTGCAGCCGTCCGCGCCGAGCGCGGCCCCGCGGCCCCGCCGAGGGATCGATAACTAATTTCACCGCAGCAGCCGCCCCAGTTTTTTCCCGATAATTGTGCGCCGGCAGCTGCGAGCGAGGCCCCCAGCCCGGCGCGCGGCCCCCGCCTGCTCCCGATCAATTGACACCGCCACCGGGCGGCAGGAAAACTCATTTTTCTCTGCCTTCCCGGCTCCCGGTGGGCGCGGGCGAAGCTCCGCCTCGGGGCCCGGGGCTGGGGAGGGGGCGGGGCCAGGGAGGGAGTGCTGCCGGTTCCGGCACTCACTCCGGTCTGGGGATGAGGTTTCCAGGGAATCCGAGAAAGCCGCATGCCTCAGTTTCTCCAGTCCACTAGTAGGGGCGTGGCCGAAGGCCCCTGGGCTGGCTGGCCCCGCCCCCTTGGTTTTCTCCTGGAGTACCAACAGACTGGGCGGCCATTGGGAGGAAGGGCTAAGAGCACAGGCACCAAGGTCTGGACGTGTGGGTTCAAATCCCATCTCCACCAATTACCCATGCGTGATTTTGGACTCATTCTTCTCTTGGGGCTCTATCTGAGCCTCAGTTTCCCCTTCTGCCCAAAGGGCCCTGGCATAGTCCTGGACATGGAGACCTGGTGATGGGGACAGTGAGGTGGTACCCAAGTAGGTGCTGTAAATGGTGGCCTTTGTTAGGCAGCAAAGGGCATCTTCATCCATCAGTTACTCACTGAGCACCCACAGGCCAGGTGCTGTTCCAGGAGTGGGGGGCAGAGCAGTGACCCCAGCAGGAGCCCCTACCCGCGAGTAACGGACACAATAATGAGGGGGGTGGACAACCACACAGCACATGTGTGAAGGAAGTGGTGAGGAGATGCCATGGCGAAAAATAAGGAGGCCAGCGGGCCAGGGTGTGGGGAAGGAGGGGGCACCACCCGGAGAGGCCCCTTTGCAGAGCTCTGAGCTGCCAGCTCTGCCTCCAACTCGCTGGCTGCTGAAGGTCGAAGGAAACCCGCGGACTTGGCATTCTCTGAAGAGGGTGGGGGGGGGGGAGAGCAAGAGGAGGGAGGGCGAACGGAGATGTGGGGCAGGGGCGTCCAGAGGGCCGGAGAGGCTGCCCAGAGTGGGGGCTGGAGGGGTGCAGACCGAGGGAGAAGGGAGGGCAGCTCTCTGGTGCTCAAGGAGTGCCCGAGGGTCAGGGTCAGAGGGGACTCAGGTAGCCGGCCTGCCCCAGCTGGGCTACTGGGACTCCGAGAGGGGCAGAGGCCTGCCCCAGACCACAGGACGTGTGGGGCGCGAAGTGGGGCCCTGGGTCCTGCCTCCAGACCGTGGAGAAGGGTGAGAGGCACCAGAGAGGAAAGGAAAAGAGAAGGCAGGGGAGAGTCACAGAGGGGAGAGTCACAGAGGGGGAGGGCAGGGACCGGTGCTGCGGGGTGGCCCATGCCCTGGGTCAGGGGGCTGGGGAGCCCCACTGTGCCTCCCAGAGGCCAGCTGCAGTGTCCTGGGGCTGCAGGGATTGTGCTAGCACACCTTCAGGGGGCCTCCGAGTGACTGGTGGGCCTCAGGAAATCCAATCTGCTGGCCAGACCACCCCCCACACGCACACAGTTTACCCACAACTATCTGACCAAGGCAGCCAGTGGACCAGGCGCCCACCGGCGGGCACCAGGTGGGGCTTTCTGGGGCTGAGCAAACCTCAGGGCTCCCCCGCTTCTGTTTCCCCATCTGAAAAGTGGAGCTGATGGTGAAGTTCTGAGGTTGTCAGTCTTTTTCCCTTGGGATTCCTAGCACACCCAGCCAGTCTCATCATGGGCTGCGAGCCGGGACTTGGCAGAAATGAGAGCGAGCCTGCAAGCAACCAAATGAGGTAGAAAGAGGAGGGGCCTTGGCTCGTGTGGCTCAGTGGATTGAGCGCTGGCCTGCAAACCAAAGGTCGCTGGTTCGATTCCTGGTGAGGACACAGGCCTGGGTTGCAGGTCAGGTCACCTGGTGGGGGGCATGCGAGAGGCAACCACATATTGACGTTTCTCCCCCTCTCTTTCTCCTTCCCTTCCCCGCTCTCTAAAAAATAAATAAATAAAATCTTTTTTAAAAAGAAAGAAAGAAAGAGAGAGGAGGGAAGGACCGGATTGGTGCCCGGGGGGGGGGTTTGGAACAGCACAGAGCTAGGTCCTGCCCACTTGTCTGTCCATGTGTCCATCCTGCTACCTACCCAGGCGTTGTCTCTCGGCAAATATGTAGTAAGTGCCTGTGCTGTGTGGGGCACTCCTCCCCCGCCTTCTCCCCCGCCCCGTGCCCCCCACCTTTGCTCTTGGGGTGGGGTGGCAGGAGCACTGGCCTGGGAGTCGAGCTGGGCTCCAGCGCACTGCGCCCCCCCTGGGCTTCGGTGTCCTGGCACCCTGTGCGCGGAACTCACAACCAGTCACTGGTGCCACGTCCCAGGGAGCTGGCAGAAGGCCCACGGAGAAGCTGTGGAAACAGGATCCCCCTTCCCTGTCCCCTCCAGAGCCCCACTGGTGAATTTGTGTTTATCACCCCTGCAGCCTTAGCTCTTATGGGATGGAGGCCCTGGTTACCTGGTTACCTGTGATAGTATGGGTCCCGCTGAACTCAAAGCTGTACCCACCCTCTGAGCTCCTTGGGGGTCCTCATGCCAGGAACCAGGAGGCAAAGACAGGAGCCCCTGTTCAGGGCTGAGCTGTCGACCCCAGATGTGGCTGCGGGGGCTCTAGGTCATCTCGGTCACCATCTCCTGTAATCTCTTGCAAGGACTGCGGGTGGCCAGCCTTGCAGGGGACTCTGGCAGACTGGACCCAGAGCAGGGCTGGGGCAGAGCTGAGCGCTGCATGGGGCGGACTGTCTCCCACACGTCTCCCACACTTCTGCAGACCTCTCGGCTCCCCCTCCTCATCCGGGGCCAGCGGAGTGAACAGCTGCCGCAGGCTCTGGCCTGGCAGTGCCTCGCCCTAGGCCTGCGCGGCATCTGGCCTCCCTGCCCTGGGGCTTCTGTGATGCCCAGTGTGAGACACCCTTCCCCACCCCAGGAGCTCACCCACCAGTCATCCATGCTCCCCTTAACACCCCCTCGGCCAGCCCTTGATCCAGGGGAGGTGCAACCACCAGCAGACGGTCCTGAGATGCGTTTCATAAGGAATCTCAGACAGTCTGGGGGACCGGGCGCCCACACTTCCATCGTGATGACCTCAGTAATTTGTGTTCGTGTTGGTGCTTTCCTGTTTCGCTCTCCTCCCCGCACCATCCTCCCTCTTGTCCAAAGAATACGCTCCCAAACAAAGACATGTATGTCAGCCTTCGGTTTAGCCTCTTTTCAGGTAAAGCAAACCTTTACCTTTTTCAGGTAAAGGTGTCAGGGTCTGAACTGTGCCCCCCAAATCTATATGTGGGGGTCCTAGCACCCAGTACCTCCGAATGTGACTGAGTCGGGACATGGGGTCTTTAAAGAGGTGATCAAGGTGAAATGGTCATTAGAGTGGTCCCTAACCCAAGAGGACTGGTGTCCTTTTAAGAAGAGGAAGTTAGGACACAGACACACACAGAGGAAGGACCGTGTGAAGAGACAGAGAGAAGATGGACATCTACAAGCCACGGAGAGAAGCCTCAGAGGAAACCAAACCTGCCACCACCTTGATCTTGGACTTCCAGCCTCCAGAACTGTGAGGAAATACTTTTCTGCTGTTGAAGCCACTTGGTCTGTGGTTCTTTGGCCCTGCAAACTGATGTGTTATCATACCCATCTTACAAGCAATGAAACTGAGGCTTCGAGGGGCAAAGGACTCACCCAGGGTTACGCAGCTTGTAAGCGGCAGAGCCTAAGTTCAAACAGCGGTCTTGGAGTGGCAGCAAGCAAGCTCTCGCCACCAGGAATGCTAGGGGACCAAGCCAGTCGCGCACACACTCAGCCCTCACCATTTTTTGTTTTGTTTTTGGCAGCCATCCTGAGGCTCTTCCCTAATGCCTGCTGAAGACCAGCTGCAGAGTGGCTTTGGGGATGTCCCCTGAAGGCCACGCCCCCATCCCTCCTGGCCCAAGCAAGGCACTGCGCTGAGCACCAGGCCAGGAACCGGGCGCAGATGGGCTTGCTGGCTCACGCGCCCGGCAGGGGGAACTAGCATGGTCTCCATTTCACATACGAAGACCCAGGGCCCAGGCACTGGGGGAGAAAGGTACGGGGCTGTGGCAGTTAGCAATGGGGTGATTGGATCCAGTGGGAGGAGAGGCTGGGAAAGGCTTCCCAGAGGGGGTATCCCTAGAGCCAGGTTCTGGAGAACGAATGAGTAGGAGTTACCCAGGAGAAGGAGGGAACAGCATTGCGGCTTGAGGGAACAGCATGCGCAAATGGCCTGTGGAGGAAGCAGCAGCAGCAGGGAGAAGGCTCATGCACTGGGGCTGATGCAGGCTTTTGGAGAAGGCCGGGAAGGCCCCCGAGGCCTGGGCTGAGCAGGCCCTATGAGCCACGTTAAAGATTCCCGTCCCCCGCCTGCAGACGGAGGTCTGAGTTTTGAAGACCCCTGCAGCATTCTGTGTAACGGGGACTAAGGTCAAAGCTCAGCAACAGGCAGGGAAGCAAGAAGGCGGCTGGTGCCCAGGTGGGACTCGAGGACTTGGGGATGTGTTATGATATGAATATTACACACACACACGCACAGTTTTATATATAAATGGACTCGGCACAGCAACGCCAGGAACACCCAGTCCTGACTTCAGAACAGGCGGGACCGCGGAGATTCCAAGTTCGTGGACACGATCCCACACATGAGGACACTGCAGTGTGGAGAGAGGAAGGGCTTCCCCCTCAAGTAACTCTGCTGCTCCGTTCATTCGACAGGCGTTCGTGAGCACCTGCTCGGTGCCAGGCGCTGTGCCAGAGGCTGGGGACTCCGAGCCGCACAGGCAGATCTGCCCCGGTGTGAGGACCAGGGGTGCGGGGCCCGGCCCGCAGGGCCCCACACGCAAGAAGGCAGACCGGAGGGAGGGATCACCACGAGGATGACAAAATCCCACTAACCGAGCATTTCCCAGTGCCCGGCTTGGTGTCAAGGCTCTGTCAACAGCTCTCGCAGCTGCCACAGGCCTCGGGGAAGTGCTGTTGGCCCCTGCACAGGCACCAGGCTGACGGCTCAGAGGGGCAGAGTGACCCGTCTCGCCCAGGCAGGAGTGAGGGACAGGCCAGGCCCTTACCGGCCTCCCTGGGAGCCTGCCGTGGCTTGCCCACCTCCAGCCTGACCAGGTTCCCCCAGGGCCCAGGCAGGAGCTGGGGGGATGGCAGCGCACTGGGGGGTGGAAGGCAGAAGCCCAGCTAGGCTGGACATATCCTGGTGACACTGGGAGGTCCCTGTCCCTTCCCCCATTCCGTGGAGGGGCCCAGGCTGGGCGATGGAGGTCACAGGGAGGTCAGGGAGGGAGGAAGGAGCAGAATGTGTCAGCACCAAAGGCTGCCGGCCGCAGGCTTCTGCTGTCCCCCTCCCTCTCGGCCCTCCCCTCCCCCTCCACAAACAAAGCAACCTCAGTAAGTCCCCGGTTTGGGCTGCAGCAAGGAGCAGAGACCGGGGTGGGGAGTGCAGGGCGCCCGCCTCCCCCTGCTCCAGCACCCCTCCAAGACACAGCCTTGCCCAAATCACCGGCCCCTCGTCCCTAACTTCGGGAGCACGGTGTGCTGGTGCCCCTCCTGCAATGAACAAGCATGCACGCGCGCGAGGATGCAGCCTCCTTGCTCGTGCATCCAGGCCCTGCAGCCCGGCGGTGCGTTCACTCAATCACTCATTCATTCAGCAGCATCCATGGACCCTGGTCATTCATGGACCGCCGTCCAGGGTTGGGCGGAGCCTCGGTGCCAGCTGTGGAGCATGTACCGGGTATTCAGAACGGCCCAGCCTGCTGAGCGCACACCTGTGAGATAGCCAGACGCGGGCCTTCCTGGGGCCTGCACGCTACCCGGAAAGCAGCCATATCTGGGTCTGGATTTGGAGAGAGGGGGATAGAAAAGTGGAGCCGCTGTCCTCACGCAGCCCAGCCGATGGCTAACTGCCAGCTTCCCAGCTGTTGGAGCAGAGAATGGGTCCTCAACCTGGGGTGTGGCTTGGATAGAATCAGGGCATTCGAGAACTTGGGAAAAAAGTGACGTCTTTGTTTTCCCTTTCCTCTAGTTTCCAGTTGAGCTTCCTTCAGGGATGAACTACCCAGCAGCCCCTGCAGACCAAAGTCCCGGGGGCCCTGTTCCCAGCAGAAAGCACCGATCTCTGCAGACCACATCAAAGTGATCTTTGAGGGATGCAGATCCCTCAAACTCTGGCTCCTCACGACTTCGCTTTAGGCTTCCTGCTGGGTCTGGTTAACGCTTAATAAAGCAGCACATTTATTATGACATCACAGTATGGTTTTAAAAAAAGTTTTGTTAGCCGTATTTCAAATTAATTGGCTCGCAGGGTAACTCTAGGTATTTGTTATGCGTTTTCAAACAAAACAAGGTATGAAGGTGTCACCAGATACCATGTGGTCCGCAGCATGCATAAAGCCATGACTCCGCCCCACTGCAGGGAAAGGAGTTGGGATGTTGGACACATGGGTGGGAAGCAGGGCCTGGGGACCAGCTGGGAAACCCACAGGGAATCAGGCTGTGGAGTGGCAGGTGTCCGGGTGAGGCTGGGTGGGGAGAAACCGGACACTCTGGCTGTCTGGGCCTCTCTTCTTGAGGGATGCTGCCACAAAGCGGAAGCCGGGACTTTTGGGGGTGCTTACGGCCTCCTCTCTTGGTACCAAATCCAGGGGGGTTGAGTAAGAAAATGTCTCCAGGAAGAGCTCCTTGGCAGAGATGCCCAGGGGAAGGGCACCACCTTCCACAGGAGAGCAGAGTGCTGGCTTGCCAGCCAACAGCCCTGGTCCCCTGCAGGGCCAGGCAAGAGCCTACCGTGCCCCCAGTTTCTCCTGCCCGCTCTCAACCAGGATCGGGGCACCCCAGCAGCCAGGAGCTTGGGGAGAGCCACCCCAGGCTCCATACTGCCCTAGGAAGATCTGCTTTTCAGAAGGACACCTGAGGTGGTCTCCAGATCACAGCTGTCCCTGTCCCTACTTCTCCTCTAGTGGCAAAAACCCTGGCCCCATCCAGGAGGTGGCCTCTCTAAGTGCCCTGGCATCAGGCCAGGCTCAGATCCTGGAGGCCACACGGAGGGGCCCACTGTCCATTTGTAGGGAGACAAGAGCCAATTCAGTAGTCAGCCATTCGTTCCACAGCAATGCAGTCGTCTCTGCAGAGAAGCAGAGTCACATCCGCTCTGGAGCCAGGTGGCCGCAGGTCAAATCCCAGCTCTGCTGCTTGGGCGCGTGATTCAACCAATACTGTCTCTCAGTTTCCCTGCCTTGAGGGTCAGGGTTATTGTGAGGATTAAGTGAATGCCTACAAAGTACTGAATACATGTCAGCTCTATTATTTTATTATTTTTATTATTATTATTATTATTTTCGATGATGATGATGAGCTAGCAGATGGAAATTGTGACACAAGCTGTTAGGTCTCTTCTCTCCCTCTTCTACAAGACTAGCAACCCCCAATCCTTAGCTGAACATATGGCTGTTTGGCTTAGAAACTACATTTCCCAGCTTCCCTTGCAGCTAGATATGGCCACGTGACTAAGCTCTGGCCAATAGGATCTTGACAGAAGTGGTTTATATCACTTCCTGGGCGTCTCCTTAAAGGACAGGGTCACATACTTTGTCCCTTTGCCTCCTTTCTGCAGACCAGAAAGTGAGCACAGCGGCTGGAGCCAGAGCAGCCACTGTGCACTGTGAGGTTGGAGCTGCTGGTTGAGGATGGCAGAGCACATAGACCTTAGGAGCTCAGGTCGCCAGCAGCCCCGGAGCGCCATTCCAGACCCGACTGCCTGCGCTTACCGCAGCAAGAACTAAACCCTCTTCTGGTTTAAACTGTTACGTGAAGCCTGCCCTGTTTGAAGCACAACCAAACCCTTTTCAACACAGGAGCACGGCTGTGAGCAAGAGCAACAGACTGTGCCTTCCAGGAGCCTCAGTCTACTTAGGGGGCGGGGGCGTCTGTACCCAAGTAAATAAAGGAGAGCTTGGAGGAAATGCAACGAGGGCACAGAGAGCATGATGGGGGGTTGGAGGGACTGGGAGGAGGGGATCCTGGAGCTGAGATCTGACAGATGGAGGAGCAGGGAAGACCGTCCCTGCAGGGAGGAAGGAGGACCCCTCCCTGCCAGGAGCCACAGAGGAAGGCTGGGGTGCAGTAGGTGGTCCTGGGCCCCTAACCTGGGCTGCCTCTTCTCAGCTGTGGGAGCTGTTTCTGTCTCTGAGGCAAAGGGCCCAGCCAGCACTGGGCACGTGGTAGGTGTTCATGAAGATCGCCGTTCGAGACGGGCTTTCTAAGGATCTTGAAATCATGAGGGGAACAGAGCCGGGGGAACCTGGGGGGTCTTCACAGTAGAGTGACCATTCAGACTGGGTCCCAGGGACACAGGAGTTTGACCAGGGTAGTGGGAAGGAAGGGTATTCTAGGAGAGTGGGCGGCAGGCCCTTTCTACTCGCCGTCCACTTGGGGGCCAGCCCCACCCATCGCATCCTCTCAGAGCCCAGCTTGACTTTCTCCACTTCGGCCTCTGGCCAGTCCGTTCCAGGCGCCGCCGGAAGTCCAGGCTGGGATTTTCTCCTAACCCCAACTTAACTCCTATCTCTCTGGGTCCCACCCATGGAGTTTCCTCAACCTGTCTCTGAATTCTGTGGGTTCCCAGGTCAGGCCAGGCCCTGTTCAGCCAGACCCCTTGCTGCCCCCAGGCCTCTGCCGCACCAGCCTGCTCTTCCCTCCTGTCTCCCACTCACACTATCCAGCCCACTCATCCATCTGCCTCCACACTCTCACCCTCCCACCATTCACTCTCCTCGCTCCGGCCTTTGCTTTAATTCATCTGTGCCATTTCCTCCAGGAAGGCTGCCCTGCTGTCTGTGGCTGGGTTAGAGCCTTTCTCTGAGCTGCCTGGAGTTCCACCGGGATAGCCCCTATTGATGGGCCTCTTTGACTTGGGTCTCTTTCCCCCGCTAAATGATGACAGTGCTGTCCACAGAGGCATCTGCACACTTAGCACAGGGTTGGCACATAGCAGGTGCCCAGTAACACTTGTTAAAGGAAAGAAGGAGGAAAATTAGTCCAGCCCTCCAGGCTCTATGAGAAAACAGGCTGAGCAGCTTGGCTGGGGTGGGGGTGGGGGTGTCAGGTCTCCTGCCTGCGGTCCTATGATGGGCCGTCCATACCCTCTCCTTTCCCCGCTCTGCCCCTGAGCCCAGCAGAACCGAGGGTGGGGTGGGGGCAGTGGGAATGGTGGTGGGGAAGCTGTAGGCAGAGCCCACTGGGGAGGCAGCCACAGCAAAGCCGGAGCTGGGGGCGGGGCTGAAGCTCACATCTGGTTTTGGCCACCCAGGGTGAAGCTCCTCCTGCAGGCAGCTCGGCCATCTCTGCCTCACTACCACCCCCTCCGCCCCGCCCACAGCCCCGCCCCTTCCCTTCCTGGGGAGGCAGGAAAGGGCTCAGGGCTGCTCTTGGACTCTCTGTGTGTCCAGCGGGTTAGCCAGTGCTCCGCGCGTGCATCGGAAACATCCGGCCCTGAGACATGACATGGAACCCACCTTCAGGCGTGTGGCCAATTTGCTCCCGTGTTTAATTTACAGAAGGCCCCCCAAAAAGATGGTGTCTGGGCCCCCTCCCCCTCACAGACAGGAGGCCTTGGTTGAACAGAGTCCTAGGCTGAAAGCTAGCCTGGGTGGAGGGATGGGGGGTCTCTCTGTCCTGAGGCCCAACACTGCCAGCTCTGTCCCACTAGCTCTGGGACTCTGTGGACCTCAGTGTCCCTGACTGCAACCCAGAGCTGAAACTCTGTCCCCAGCCTGCTGTCCTAGGCTCTGGGGGAGGCCGGGAAATCAGCTGATCCCCAGAGAAGAGGCCGTTCAGGAAGGCTGCCGCAGAGCATCCTGGGACTCTGGGGCAGGGAGTCCGAGGCTGGGGCTCCATCCACTGCCAGTGGTGGAGCCCGTGGGCTGGGGCAGCAGCGGGCAGTGGGGTGGGGGCGGAGGTGGCTGCACAGTGAGGTCAAGGCCTGGGCTGGAGCTGGGGAGAGAGGTCTCCCAGCTTTGAGATCTGGGGCCGTGGTGCCGCAGGAACCCATGATGTGGTCTAGGAGCCTGGAACCCCCTCAGACTGGCCTGTGAGGCTATGATTGAATTCTCCCAGTGTGCGGAGCACCCGCCCACAGCTGCCCAGGCTTGGGGTTCGAGGAGGCCTTCCTGGAGCTCGCAGCCAGAGGCTGGGGGGGGACCGGGTTTCTAGACTCCCAGGTACCCTCCTCTCTACTAGGGGCTAGGTGGGAGAGCTCCTGGAAAGCAGGTGAGGGATCCCTTTTGGGGAAGGTCTGCAAGAGACCAAGCAAATAAGGAGCTGGGCTCAGGCCCGGAGAAAAAGGTGGGAAGGGCAGTCCAGGCAAAAGGAACAGCACGTGCTAAGGCCGGAGAGAGAGCCATACCTGGGAACCACAATGCTTCTATCCGGCCCAGTGGCCGAGGGGCAACGGGTGGCAGAGGCAGGGCACCCAGCGCAGGGCCTGGAACGCTGAGGACTACTCGCTTCCGCGCTCCTTGGGCGCAGCAGGTCCCTGCGCACTCCTCCCGGCGGCGGCGGGTCCCGGGAGACTGGACCGCCCGCGGCTGCCCTTTCATGTTGGCCTCCGGGAGGCAGGCCCCCTCACCCCCACCCCCGCCCAGCCGGCGGGGAGCGGGCCGCTGCGGGACTTCAAAGCTGGCGCCCCCCAGCCCGATCCCTTGGCGGAAGGGGCGGGCGAGTCTGGGAGGGAGGGGGATTTCAGCGGATCGCCCTTTCATCCCGCGGCTGCACCTGGCCCAGACCTGGGGAGGTGCCGCAGGTCTCTGCGGGGCTGAGCTGTCCGGGAAGACGGGGGGCTCCAGGGGCCACAGCGCAGCGCCTGTGCTGTGTGACCTCAGGTCAGTCCCTGCCTTTCTCTGGATCTTGGCTGCCCCCCTCCCTGCCCAGAAAGCTGGGCTCTGGGCCTTCTTGGGGAGGGGGGCTTCTTGGGAGAGGCATTCGGAAAGATTCCGAGCATTTGGACCCTTGAGATCTGAGCAGGGAGCCAGGGCTCACCTGGAGTTCCTGCCCTACCCCACCCATTGTGCCCATCCTTCCTGGAGGTAGTCTTGGCATCTATGGTTTGTCTCTGTGCGTGCCCACCCCCACCCCCAGTGTAACCCACTGTCAGGCTTCCCCCTCTCTGGGCCTCAGCTCTGCAGAAGCTCCGGAGGGTGGGGTGCAGGTGTCCTTCCCTGGCGGCTGAGACTGAACGCTCCCCCTTGCAGGCCTGTTTTCCCATCTTAATTAGCAGGGGACGGAGGGAACCAACTCCACTTTCTGACACAACAGTAATTACGACAATGGCCACACGCTGTTCCACGTAAGCCTCACAGTGCCCTTTGTGGTCAAATCTGGACATCCTTTCTCAGGTGGAGAGCCTGAGGCTCAGAGAGGGGACTCACCCCAGGTCACAGGGCTGGCAAAGTGGGACCAGATGCATGCCCGGGGAGAGGATGCTCAGGTGTCCTTCCCGTGCTGTTCACACCTGCTGTTCCACATCAATCAGAAGATGATGGTGGGGTGGGATGGGGGCCAGGCTGGGACTGCCCAGAGCAGACCCTGATATGCAACTGAGTGAGTATGGGCAGCCACTAAAAGAGGCAGGTGAACCTACCACCCCCATTTTGTAGACGGGAAAACTGAGGCACTGGCGGTCACACAACCAGCTAAATAGCAGAGCTAGGTATTGACCCGGCTTATTTTTGGCTCCAGGGACTTGCGGCTTAGCCACTGCCCCTTGGATGAGAAGGGCAGGCCCCTGACCCCCCAGAGCCCAGGCAGGGAACCACCCCCGTGAACCCAGGAGCTCCGGCGTGGGCGGGGGGTGCTGTGATTTATTACACCCATTATACAACGGAGGACCGAGGCACGGGACAGTGAAGGCGTGCCTCGGTCTCCCAGAAAGTGCCCCAGTCAGAACTGGAACCCAGCCTTTCTGGCTCCGAGCCCCGGGGGGCCGACTTGATGGACAGCTCTGGCTGCAGAGGGCAGGACCACCACCAGCAGCTCGAAGCTTCAGAATCTCGAAGGTTTCTCATCTGCCAAGAGGGGGCCGTCCTAATGGGTCCCGCAGGGTGCCAGGGGCACTCAGGCTGGTGGGGTGGGACTGGTGCCTGGGTATCCGGCAGATGCCACCCCAACCTAGAGATTTAACATTCCTCCCTGGAAAATCAGATAATCAAGGAAGTCAAATACCGTGAAATGAGAGTGATCCTCGCCAGAAACCCAGCGGGAGCCCCAGAGAATCATCACATGGCAAGTGCAGGAGGACCACCCACCCCCTCACCTTACGGGCAGGGAAACTGAGGCACCAAACACTGCAGGGAGGTCTGCCCAGAATGTCCTGGCTGCCCCCTTGCCCAGCATTTACTGAGGGCCTCCTGGGTGGCAGGCTCTGTGCTGGGGCCTGTTCAGTCCTCATGCACCTGGAATTTAGGGTCTGCTGGAGAGCGGTCCTCTGTGTGCCAGCATTGCTCAATTCTGATTCAGGAGGGCTTCCTGGAGGAGGGGATATCTAAGCTGAGACCTGATGTTAAGTAGGAGTCACTGAAGGTGGTGGGAAGAGCATTTCAGGCAGCAGGAAAAGCATGTGCAAAGGCCTTGGGGCATGAAGGACTTCGGCTCAGGAGATTAAAGAAGCCAGAATGAGGGGGAGCATGAAGGGAGGGGACAGAGGGGACAGAACCTTGGGGCTGCCAGAGGAAGAACAGCCCCCTTAGGCCAGGTCGGTGCTGGGTGGGGGGTGAGGCGGTGAGCGGGGGATGGGGCAGGACCGGCAACCAGGAATCCAGCCCGCAGGGACCACCTCACAGGCATCTCGGGACTGGAAACATCAGGAGACCCGGAAACGGGAGAGAGGAGCCGGGAGAGAGGAGCGAGTGGCTCCAGCCCTGTCCGGAACCCTGTCCTGTTGAGCTACTAAAAATAAAAACAATGAAAAAAGAAAAAAAGGAGTGAGATCAAAAGGGAACATTTGCAAGTCAGATGTACCCTCAATTCTATTAAACCACCAAACGCTGCTGATACTGGAAACTAGTATCAGAGTCTTAACGCCACAAATGCTGGCGACCCCAGCCCGGAAGACCCGTGGGGCCATGGCTGTGCCCCCTGCCCGGGCAAGGAGCGGGCAGCCAGAGCCCTGGACTGGGCTGCCCAGCCCCGCCTGTGGGCTCACCAGCCGGCACACAGGAGGCCGCTGGAATCCGGCTCCCACGTTCGCTTTGGGCTTCTCAGACCTGTGCGGTGGACAGGGGTAGGCCGTCTCCACCGGCAGAGGCTCAGCAGGCCTTATCCTCGTCAGTGCGTGGGTGGTGGGGAGGGAGGGTGGGAGGGGCAGAGAGGAGGGAGGCCGGAGGAGGAAGAGAGGCAGTGAGAAGGGGGGAAGGGAAGGAGGACAGGTGAGAAGGAAAGGAGAGGGGAATGAGTGGGTCGGAGGGAGGGGCGGCGTCCGTCTGTGCTGACTGCAGTCACCAGCAGGGGTGTCTGTGCCGTGGGACCCCCACTCTCCATCTGTCTGCTACAGTAATACCAGCTGCCCCGAGGGTGGAGGCCCGTGTTGGCCTCCGCGCAGGAGACTCCCCAGGTGGGTCTCATCTGACCTTCACAAGGGTGGACCCAGTCATCCCGCTCAGCCAGACCCCACGCCCTGTCATGTGACACGCATAGATCTCTCCCCCTGGGCCCTCCCTGGGCCCAGCCCCAGGTTTCCCAGGAACCAGGCACCACGAGTGTGCACCTGCATGTGTGTGCACGCGCATAAGCTTACGTTCGGTTAAGAGTATAACAAATTCGAACTGGCTGGGCTTAGAAGATCCTGGCCTGGCCACCTGCCAGCTGTGTGACCTTGGGTGAGTGGCCCAACTTCTCTGTGCAGTAAATGAGTTAATCCCAGAAATCCCAGATGACAGCCCCTGAAACGGAGTTAATGGAGGGCCTCAATTTTAGCTACAAGGACTATTATTCCGAAAAGGCAGGCTGCGGGATTCCTTTAGGAGGGGCTTTAAATGGGAGGGAGGGGTCTGTGATGGGCCTCAAAGTCCTAGATGCTCCTAGAATTTTCCTGAACAGAGGTGGTCCTTAGCTCCTGTCACAGGGCCTTATCACCCCCCAAAGCTGAGCCTCCTCGAGGCCTCAGTGCCAGTGCCCCAGGGCTCGGAGGGCTGCTCGGTGCCTGCCCCATCCAGGCCAGGGCTGGTGGGTGTGCACGGTCCTGCGGAGCCACCACAGACACCCCACGTGGGGGGCCACGTGTGCTCAGGGACAGTGAGCCTCCATTCAAGGGAACCACTTCTCAGGCTGAGACAACAGCGCATGGCTGCGCCCAGACCAGCTCTCTGCTCTGGGGTGGGGAGGCATGAGGACAAATTTCAAAGGCAGAGCTTTGAAGAAACAAAACCCAGTAAAAATAACGCCCTGAACCCAAATGCTGAATCACAGCCCCAGGCACATTCAAGCAGCTGACGCCAGCCCTCCCTGGTGACCAGGCACAAGCCACTTAGGGGCGTGCCAGGAGCTTCCTTGCAGCTGGGGCCTAGGTGGCCCGGGCACTGCACCTGCCCCACCCTCAGCGGGCCACCTGGCCCCGCCCCGCCCTCCAGGCCTTCCTGGGACTCCTGCCAGCTCCATCCTTGTGGCTGGAAGGGGTTTTTGCCCAATTCTCACCTGCTCCCCCATCTGGCATCAGGGAGGCTGTGAATATATTGCGAGAGACAGTGACCCCCACCCCCACCCTACCCTGGGAACACGAACCTGCTGCTGAGAGGTAGCGCAGCTTCTTTGCACGTTCCAATCTTGGTTCCGCTGTGTGACCCCAGGATGGTAGCCGCACCTCTCTGAGCCTCATGTAGAATTGGGGGTCATCATAGTACCTCCTTCATGGGATGGAGCTTTGGCTGCCTCCATAGCAGTTGGGGCAGGAGAGAGGCTGTGGGGGAGGCCTGGGTATGTGGCAAACACCCAGCGGGGCCGTAGACCACACTGTGTCAAGGCCAGGTGCCGCGCATGGGCAGCCGTCTACGCTGTGCCTAAGTGACCTTGAAAGCGCCTCCTCCGATCCCCCAGTTAGACTGCGAAGTGAGGTCGGTAAGTGCAGAGAAACATGTACAACGCAGAGCACATGCATTAGCGACTGTACAGCATAAAATGCACGCGTGCACTCACGTCCTCGTACGCGTGTGCCCTATCTCTGGGACGCACCCAGAAACGGGGGTACCTAGGGGGAGGGATCAGGGCCCAGGGCTAGGCGGAGGCGGCTGGGCGGGGCTTTCTCCTCCCTGCGTTCCGGCCAGTGCCCGCCCACACTGCGCCGCACGCGTGCATCATCCGGTCAGCACGCACGCACGCACGCACGCACGCACGCACGCACGCACGCAGCGCCAGAGCCTTTTCAAAGTCCTTTCGGAGCTGTGCTGGTGACCTCGCACCTGACGCTGACCCAGCTCCCAGGGAACTGCCCCGAAGGGTCCAGGGGCGGGTGGCAGGACATGGAGTCGGGACAAAGCCCCCCCCCCCGCCCCGGCTAATCTGGTCCTGCCAGCCTTCCAGAGGGCCCAGCCCAGCACTGACCATGGTGTAATGTCTGCGTTCCAGGCCTATACGGTCTGCAAGGGCTCAGGGAAAAATGAAAACACAGGGCCCTGGTTCAAAGCCAGTTAAGACTTTCAAGAGGACAAGAGCAGAGCGTTAAAACTCGTGCAGAGCCCTCCTAGGCGAGGGGCCCTGTGGGACGGACCGCAGGGGCCGCACACCTGAAAGCGAGCCCCAGCTGAGCCCTCCTCACCAAGACGCGGGCACCGCCGGCAGGAGCGGAGCGCTACCCGTCTGGTTCGCAGGGCCCAGCACACACCCTGGTACACGGTAGATGCACAGTACACGTTGGGGGAATGAACGAAAGAGAAGGAATGGAACCGAGGCGTGGGCAGAGTTCACCACCAACAGCCAGCTTGTGGACCCCGGCCCGGGCTTTGCTCCCTCAGCCCTGCCCTCCGGGCTGGGGAGAATCTGGCCAGTTTTCTGGAGGAGCAAACCCCAGGCTCAGCGGAGGCCGCTGCCCTGTGCTTCCCCCGTCACAGCACTTCTCACGGGCTTCTTATCCGGAGCTCAGCTGTGTGACCCTGGGAAAGTGACTTACCCTCTCTGTGCCTGGTTTCTTCATCTGTGATATGGGGCTAGGGCAGTGCCTACTTCAGAGATGTGCTCTAAGCATGGCAGGCGTTAGACCAATGTCAGCTCATGGTACAGGCATTAGTCATTCTTCCTCTGATTTCCGGGGGGGGGGGGCGCTCAGAGCTCTGGGAGGGCAGGGCCTGGGTCTGTCTCACTCACATGGACTCCTGGCCACCCTCGTTAACATTCCAGACTGGCTGCGAGCTATTAGAAGTTACTCATGAGCCAGCCTGGGGAGGCGTCTTTCCCTGGAGAACACGGTCTGGGCCCTCGAGGTGCCTGGGCCAGCAGGGCTGGCAGCCAGGGGAGCTGGAAGTCAGCCCAGAGCGCAGCAGGGGCTCCCTGGGAGCTTGGGGGTGTGGCACTTCAGTCCCCAGGGCTGCCAGGTACAGACAATAAGCTAGGGGGACCCTGGCGGGTGAGTCATTAAGGGTCCCCAAGGCCGCATGATGGGAGATGGCAAATGAGCTGCTCTGGCTGCTGCTCTTGGGGACCAAGTGCCACCATTCAGGAGGGTTCCAGAGCCAACCTGGAGGGCTCCGTGCCTGCTTCTGGCTCAGACTCCGCCCAAAGCCAGCTCCGATGGGCCCAAATAGCGCAGTGACCATCACCAGTGTCACCGCCTTTCCTGAGTCTAAGGGAATGTCCAGGCTTGTAGGGCTGCCTGGAGGTGGAGGGCACATTGTCTCCACAGAGGGATTTGATGGTTTTCAACAAGAGCCCCTGGCTGGTGCAGACCATCTGTCGTTTAGGGCTTATTGGGAGGGAGGAGCAACAGGACCCAGAGACAGAAAGGCTGGGGAGAGGGAGGACATGGGTGGGAGTTAGGTCAATGGCAGTCGAAGGCAGAGGGACTAGAATGAGAGTGGGCAGCCCACGTTGGGGGCACAGGGCACGGGGTGTGCGTGTCTTGTCGAGGAGGACGGGGGCTGTTCCCGTCCCCTGTCAGCAGCCTCCCTGGGTCCCCTGCCCGCTCAGGCCCAGGACCGCTGCGCCAGCCAGCTGCAGGACTGGAGCAGTCGCCTCCCTTCCCACACTTCCCGTTCCTCTGCCCAGGTCTGGCCACGCCCCTGCCTCACTGTGGGGGAAAGGCCCAGGTGTCTGCCCCACGCCCCGGCCAATGGGTTGGACCCTCTCTGTGCCCCCAGATCCCAGGCTTCCCATCATCACTAGTCACTGTGTCCTGTTGAGTTTCATCCCCCACTAGACTCTAGCTTGAGGACAGGGCTAGTCATTCTAGTGTCCAGAGTGCCCAGAGCCTGCGTGTATGTGGCACCCAGTAGGTGCTCAATGAACGGCCTGCAGAATGAAAGCAGATGAGCCCATGGGGCAGCTCATGTCCCCGGAGCCCTGCTTGGGCTGCCTTCTCACGGGTTCCGCATCTTCGGAGGCTCTACGTGGCATCGGGAGTCGGGCCCCTCTCTGCCCAGCCCTCGCTGGAGTCAGCACTGTCCTGCCCACTGCCGGGGTCCAGCCACCACGGCCTCCACCCTCCAAGGAAACTCGAGGCCTCCTGCCCCTCTGATCCTTCGCTCTTGCCGCTCTGCTTCCAATCTGCACACCCTCCCCCAATTCCGCTTTCTCCAAAAATAACCTCTCTCCCTCTCTGACCCAGCCCCAGTCCTCCCTGCCACCAAGATGCCCACGTGCTGGACGATGGACCACCTTGCTTGCCTTTCAGTGGGAGACGTGGGCTGCTGCCAAGAGGTGCTGCTATACATTGGTGTCTCCTCCTGCTGACCTTCGGTCCGTACTCCAACACTTAAAATTTTATTATGTGGCCTTAAGAAAGAGTTTGACCTGCCCTGACTGGTGTGGCGCAGCTGGCTGGGCATCATTCTGCACATGCCCGGGTTGCGGGTTCGGTCCCTGAGCAGGGTGTATGCGAAAGGCAACCGGAAAAAAAAAAGAGTTGCACCTCTCTGGGCCTCAGTTTCCCCAGCAACGAATGGATGTACTGAGAACACGTGTGTGGCTGAAGGCTGCGCCCTGGTGGAGGACGCAGCCTGGCCACACCCCCACCTTCTCTGAGCTTCACTTTCCTTATCTGCTGCAAAGGGGCTAGGAGATGCCCTGGCCAGCCCAGCGGGTGGAAGGGCCCAGGAGCGGGGAGGGCTCAGGAGAGAGGAGCCGTGATTTTCCTCTCTCTTTCCTGCTCTTCTCTCCACCACCCCCAAACCAGACCCAGCTCCCGCTACCCCACCCATGGTCTTGTGCCAGGTCTGCGCATGGACCACGGTGAGGGTGGGGAGTGGAATGGGGTGGGGACTAGGTCTGCTCAGAATGAGAAGGCCGAAGAGACCTGTGTAGGGCACAGCTACCTTGCGCCCCAGAGATTCTGAGGTGCTGGGGACTGGAGCCTGGCCCCGGCTCCAGGGCAGAAGGCCACGTTCCTGGCCTTCCAGCCATGCTGCTCCCTGGAGCCCCGGGGGACGCTGGCCACCTGCCAGCCTGAGTGGGGATGTACCAGGGAAAAGACCCTGTTGGGAGCCCTGAGAAGGGGTGAGAGCTGAGAACCTGGGAACGTCTGGGAAGGGGTCCCACCCACACTGCGGCACCCCCTGTCTCCCCACCTTCCTTCTGGTCACCCAGTTCAAGTTCAAGCTCTGCCTGAGTGGGGGAAGGGCACGTTGCTGACTAGAGCTACAGAGGATGGGGAGGGGCTGGGGGGTGCATCTGGGGCCTCCCGGTCAGCAGGTGGGCCTGGGAATGAGGGGCTGGAGCCGCTGGGAGACCCTAAGTGTGCGTGGGGGGGGGGCATGTGTGTGCACCATCTGTGGTGTCCCTAGTGTGTGTGCTGTGGGTCCCTGCATGAGTGTGTGTGTGTGTGATGTCTTTGAAGTGTGTGCATGTGTGTCTGGCGTCTGCATGTGTGTGGTGTGTCTGCTGCATGTGGCGTCTGTGGGTTAGGCTGGCGTCTCCATGTGTGGTGTGCTTGCTGTGCGTGCCTGTGTGGTGGTGTGTGTGGTGTGTCTGTGGGTGTCCCCCTGCGTCTGCTGGCGCGCTGAGTGCGATGTGAGGCTCGGAGCTGATGCTCAAGGTCCTCTTGACACGGAATCCATGTTTGTCGAAGAGGAAAAGAGGAAGAGAAGGGAGGCGAAGGGAGGGTCAGGGGCGAGGGAAAGAATAAATGAAGGGCTGGGGAAGGGGCGCAAGGGAGGGGGGGAGGCGGAGAGAAGCAGGGAGGGGCAGAAGGTCCCCACTTGCCTGGGTGCCGCACCTCTACTTGGCACCCCAGCCAGCCCGACCCGGTGAGGGGGGGGTGGAGCCCTCCATTCCCACCCCTTCGGCAGGTCCCTGTCCGAGCTCCTTCCCTTTGCGCTGGCCGCCTACGGGGCAAGTGCTCGGCTTTGGGTCCCACCCCCCAGATGCTGGCAAAGATTTTCCAGGGGCCTCTCCACCCCTGTGCGCTGCACGCGAGACTCAGTTTCAAGGGATCGCTGCTTACAGCTCTGTCGCAAGCTTAGCAATTTTTGGTTAATCAACACAAGGTGAGAAAGAGAAGCTGTGGGACCAGCGGCCACCAAGCCCTCGTGGGCGGGCAGGTGGCAGGCGGCCGCTCGGGCGCAGCGAAGCTCGGGGCTGGAGGCGGCGCGGGGGCGCGAAGCACGGGAGCGGCGCGAGGGGAAAAGTTTCCGACCCTCCGGCGAGAGGCGGAGAAGTTTCAGCTGCGCCAGGCGGCGCCAAAGCCAGGCCAACACTGCCCCCGCGTGGGCGCGGGGTGGCGCGGCAGCCGGCGGCCGGGCGGGGGAAACTGAGGCTCGGAACCGGTGAGAAGGGCTCCCAAGGTCACCGGGAGGAGGTGCGGTAGAAGCAGGCCTCCTGTGAGACCCGCAGACTCTCCAGGAAATAGAAATGCTGCGCCGGGGTTGGGCGCGAAGGTCCAGAAAACGGTGTGGAGGGGAAAAGTCATCCCGGGGATTGAACTCCCACGCCAGCCCCACATCCCCACTCCCCCCCACCGCTCTACCCACCCCAGGGGGTGGCAGCACTGCCCCCGACCCATCCCCTACAAGGTTTGTCCAAACTGTGCCTACATTTGTCGCCTCTGCTCTGCAGCCAGGGCATCCCTTCAAACAGGGATCCCCATCCCCAAGCTGTCCCGGCCCTGAGATCCCCACCGCCTGTCCAGCCCAAATCCCACCCTTTTCCCCATTCATCAGGGTGCCCGGGCGTGGATTCCTCAGCAGTTTCCTTACTGGCCAGTAGGTGGCGATAAAGACCCGGATCCTGGGCCTGGCTAGGGGTTGGGGCCCAACCTGGGCTTCAGGGAGTGGAGGGGGCTCAAACTTTGCCAGGGTGTTGGCACACAGTTGTGGCAGGGCCACACCTGGAAGACAGGCATGTAGGGTGGCACTGGGGGGTCCGTACGGAGGTCAGATTAACTCCAGGCAGTGCCTGCCACCTAATCTTTCCGTCACCTCCCTGACATGGATTTGAACACCGCCCACACCTCCCCTCACCAGGAGGAAAAAGACAGCTGGAGGGGGCCCACCCACCCAGAGGCTGTGACCAGGGACAGAGGGTGTGAGCCTAGCCTGGGGGACTCAGAAGATGAACGTATGAGCACACATGGGGCTCTTTTCCCTCGGCCCTGGTCTGGACGCCCTCGCCCCATAGCGGTAGGTCAGCAAGCAGCCTTTGGTTCCATCAGAGATGGAGGCTGGGGGCAGAGGTCAGGCCAGGTGTCTGTTTCAGGTGTGGGCTGATCCAGATGGACAGAGGCTTGGTCCCAGGTTTGAGGTGTGCGGCGGGGTCTCCCACCTTCCAGAAGAGGGATTTACTTAGAACAAACCCTGACCCCTAGGGGTGCCTTGCCCCCTACCCCTCAGTCTCATCTCAGCTGTGACCCCCTCCCCCAGCTCTCCCCACGGCCCAGGCACCCTAGAGATCAGCAAAACCAGGCGCCTGGAGAGGCTTGTAGGGTGAGACCTGGCAGCAGGTTCCAGGCACCTGGGATGCACATTTATTCGTGGGCCTCGGAAGGCCTCTCCTCACCCCTGGCCCACGCCCACACCTGGGCTCAGCTCCGGAAGTCTTTCATTGCTGAGCTTGCTGCCGAAGGCAGGAGGAGCTGGTACCCCTTCGGGCGGCCGCGATTCAGGATCATGTGCAGCTCCAGCTGGGGCGGCAGGAAGGACCCCTAGAGTGAGAAAAAGGACCGTCTGGGGCCTGGGCGGGGGTCCCTGGGCAGGAGACAGGGCTCCTGGGGCCTCAGCACTAGGGGGCAGGAGCTCAGACCCATTTTAGAGATGAAGAAACCAAGGCGGCAAAGACAGCCTGCTCTTCCGGAGCTGGGATCTGAACCAGGCAGCCCAGCCCGAGAGCCGGCCCCTCAGCCATGCGAGTGGGGAGGCTTTACCTGGCACTTGCTCCCCGCTCCCCCCGCACCGGACTGGGGTGCTCCAGGTGGCTGGCTGCCCACAGGTACTCACCAGTTTCTGGCTCCAGGAGCAGGGTGATTTGCCCACCTGGTCGAGAATGCTGTGGGCACCCAGAAAGGTTTTGCGGTCTCTTTGCTGCCTCTGAGTGGTGGCCCTGGGGTTGCAGGGCAGGCTGCTGTTCATAGAGGTGTCCTCAAAGAGGTAGTCTTCCAGCTCGGGGATGGGCCTGAGGGGGACAGTAGCCTGTGAGCTGCATGGAGCCCAGGTCCCAGGTCCATCCATGGCAAGGGCTGGCGAGGCCCTCAAGGGCCCAGGCCCGTGGACTGGGAGCTCTACAAGGTGAGGAGGGGGAACCCTGGCAATGTGTGGGAACCCTACCCCTTCCCTAAAGCCTCACAGGCTGGGGCTGTCCCAGCTGAACGGAGAGCTGGCCACGGCCTCCTCCTTGGCCTGGAAGTCCAGGGCTTTGGGCAACCTCTCCCCACATCTGCCGATGCTCCCAAGCTCATGCTCCAGTGCTGCCTCCGACGGGGTGGTAGGCCTGTTCTCGGTGACATCCTGCTGGACTGGAGGAGAGAGGGCACTGTGAGAGCTCTCCTGAGGGAGGGGGCACCCCCCAGCTCTCCCCTCCTCCCTCTGCCAGGCTAGGCTGGCAGAGCTGGTCTCCATGGAAACCCAAGGCTCCCCAGCGCCTTCTGGCTACCTCCAGAGAAGGCTCAGGTTTTAAAACTCCCTTGTGTGACTGTTTTTTTGCCTTTATTACCCAATTTGCCCCTGCAGCCCCACACCACTCCTGCTCCGGCCCCAAATGGCCCCCCTTTTCTACCATGGGAAGGCCTGTCACCCCACAGTGGAGGTCCAGGGGAGAGTATGGATTCTCTCATGGGGATGGAGGGGTTTCTGGGGGCTGGGAGAACTTCCTGCCCAACCAACAGCAGCCCTTCTGACCAGTCAGGGATCCTGAGGATGGAAGCGGCTGGGAAACACCTGCAGAGCCCCAGTCTGGCGCCCAGGGGTGCAGGCGCAGTTCCCCTGGCCGGTGGCTGGCCAGGAAGCTCTCCTGCGCCGGACAACCGCCATTGACAGGAAACTGTTTCTCCGGGCGCCTCCTTCCCCTGGACGCCAAGAGTGGCCGGGGTCCCTCTGCCGTCTCTTCTTGGTGGCTGTGCCATCTGCTCAGGCCCTTGGTGTCCTCATCAAACAACTGGAAGTTGGGCAGCATCACAGCTTCTCTCTGCAGCTCCCTGGGACCCTCAGGGATCCCCCCGAGTCGGTGACAGTCCTGATTTTTAGGGCTTTCCCTACAGCTAGGCTCTGGGCAGCCGTTTCCTGAAACTGCACCTAGTAGGTGCTCAAAAAATATATATATGCAGACCGTTGACCGTTGGAGGTTACAGCCCCCTGGGTCGCTGCTGGACCTTGAGGAGAGAAGAAGCCAGGAAGGTGGAGAAAGGGAGCTTTGGTGACCTCCACTGGGAACCACGCCCCAGAGGACAGGCTACCCCATTTGCCCTGAGAGCGTGGAGAGCAGGCGTCTGCTGCGGACCCAGGCCTGCTGGTTCCCTGCTTCTTTGCCAGATCCGGTGGTGCTGGTCTTCCCTAATCTTCTGGAACTTTCTGGACACCCCCTCATCCAACTCTGCTTTCGCAAATACGGGAAGAAGATACATCTGGCCACCGCCACCAGCCCACCGTCACCAGCCCCTGCAAGCCATAGGGGGAGCCAGATCCGGGGGCGGAAGGCTCTGTGGGCACGGGTTCTGAGGCGGCGGATGCGGCCTATGAGAACCCTGGGAGCAAGAAGCCCCTCCGCGGTGGCAAGGTCTGGGTAGCCGTGGTTTCCTGGTCCAATGCTGTGGCTGCTGCCTGGTGCTGCCTGCTTTGGGACACTTCTACCGAACCTCGGACCCGCGGCTTTGTCCTTGACACCCTGACATCGTCTGGAGGGGCCGGTTCAGGTGCCTCCTCTGCGGGCTCAGCAGGCTTTTGGCCTTTGCGGGCTGGTGCCTTCCTCCCAGCACCCAGGGCCACAGGGTCTGCTCTCCCAGGTGCAGGCTGGGACTTTCTGGAGCTTGGGGCTCCCCGTCCCAACTGCTTACGTGCACGGTTGCGCTCCCAGTAGCGGTATGCCGTGTCCCAGATGGTCTCGTCAGCGAACCGCACTCGGAAGGGACTGCACCGCCTGGGGTGCCCTGAGCCTTCCTCCGAGGAGCTGTGGGTGAGCTCGGCCTTGAGCTTGGGCACCCGGAGACTGTGGGGCCTGCGGAAAGAGGTGAGAGTGAGGGGAGCCTGGGGCCCGAACCCCCTGGGCCCCCGCTTCACCCCAACAACTCACACCCACCAGACTGGAGCTCCCCGTGTGACCCTCACGGTCACGGCCGCTGGCCTTTCCCCAGCACTTCCTGAGTGCCAGGCACGCGGCATGCAGCCCGACCCAGCCCGCACACCTCCGTGACATACGGTCACTGTTCCCATTTTACAGGTGAGGAAACTGAGGCACAGAACTGTTCTGCAACGTGCCCAAGGTCACACAGCTGGCGCAGGACGGAGCCAGGCTTTGAATCCCGGTGCAGAGCCGGCGCTGTCGTGTGCTGGCATTTCCGCAGAGGGAACAAAGGTAGGGTCTCAGGAACCAGGCGGCCCTGGGCTCCCATCCCAACTCTCCCGAGCTTTGGTTCCCTGATCCCTACAGTGGACCCCGTCCTGCCCGCCAGCCAGGGCTGCGAGGAGGTGAAACCAAGGGCGGAGCACCCCGCCGAGGGTCTGCAGGGCCGCAGGTGAACATCTCTGACTGGGAGCTGTTCTTATTGTAATTACCAGCCTCGATGATCTTAGCAGCGTGCTCTTTGGGGGACAGCCCTTGAGTCTCCCCTTGGAGTTTCCCCTTTAAATGATTATATAGTATAGGCATGATAACAGCCTCCTTGTAAGAGTTTGGTGAGTATCAAATAGCTTGTGTGAAGCAGCTGGCCCAGGCTCTGTGCTCAATAAAGGGGATCTGTTATTGTTACATGTATTGCTACTAATTTCGTCCTCGGGGCCAAGGCCGCACGAGGGCCTGCCTGATCCATCCACAGTTCTGTGATGCAGAAAGGCCATGTTTGACTGTAGGTACATACGCACCGCTACATCTGCGCCCGTTCATCTGACCACATCTTCCCGCCTGTGCGGACCCAGAGGGGATGCTTTGCATCAGCCCCTGAAAGAGCCTGGCAGGCAGGGGGTGTCCAAGACAGCGCCTGGCTGCACCCCTCGGACCTGCTCACCCGACAGCCGTCGGCATCGCGACGCCCGCTCCGTGCTGGCCTCAGGGCCAGGCCAAGGCACGCCAGCTCTGCCCACGCTCTGAAATCTCAGCTTCTCCTCTCAAAGGCTGCTGGAGCCTGTCCTAATGCACCCCGCATTCCCCCCACCCCAAGGCCCACCAGGGACTCTC
This sequence comes from Glossophaga mutica, assembly GCA_039655065.1. Taxonomy (NCBI): domain Eukaryota; kingdom Metazoa; phylum Chordata; class Mammalia; order Chiroptera; family Phyllostomidae; genus Glossophaga; species Glossophaga mutica. Next base: position 214,354,152 of record CM077305.1, read on the forward strand.
CCACACTGGAAGGTGCTGAAGTACTAGCTCTTGACTACGGATCACCAGGAATGTGGACTTCCCCGCTCTTCTCACAGGTGAGCCCTTAAGAGCCGCACGTTTCTTTATTATGTCTTGTGAGGAGCAGCATGTTTATCTGGCCGGAGTGATTTAAAGTTCCTGGGCTGGCAAATGTGTTTCGTTTCTGGCTCCTGCTCTGATGCATCAGTGGTGTCTGCCTGGAGCACAGTGGCCGTGGGGAGAAGTGCTGTGATCAATTAGTACTGTCTGCCATGGGTGCAGGATTAGAAGGAACGGTGCGTATGTCGTGCATGTACCCTGGCTGGTCTTCAAACTCCCGCTCGGCGCTCTTCACCCTTCACCCCTGTTTAAGCCCGTTTAAGCTGGAGGATGTTTTCTGCACTCTTTCCCTCCTCCATCTGAGTTACGGTTTCTTCTCCTGCCTCCAACCCTTCTTTTATTTCCCCCAATACTCAACATAAAATAAGATGTAATAAATGTTAGAGGAAGAAATGGATGAATGGATGGTGGAATGGGTGAAAGGGTAGGAGACTGGTGGGTGGGTAGGTGGATGGCTGGATTAGTGAAAAGGTCTGAAGAACCAGGAAGAAGCAGGTCTCGGGAGGATGCGTAGGTGTGTGGATGGGTATGTCGACTTGCAGATGGCTTCATGACTAGATTAGAGATGGCTAGTATCCTGGATTTGTAAGTGGATAGAAGGATTTGCAGGTGGTTCAGCTACACTTTGGGTCCACGGATAAAATTGTGGGAGTTTGCGAATAGATGAATGGCTGACTGACTAGATGGGTGGATGCATGGATGGGTGGATTCCTGAATAGGGTGTAGAAGACCTCGTTCACAGATAAGATGTATGCAGGGTGGATGGGTGAAGGGGAAAATGAAAATACAAATGGATTTATGGATGAATTATGAACGTGTTGGTAGAAGACCTAATTAATGGGTGGATGGATTCACAGATGTTGATGGACGATGCTTGAATGTGTTGGGAGAAAATCTGATTCGTGGATAGGTGTATGTAATGATGGATGAGTGGATGGTGGGATGGATGGATGGAAGGGGGGGTGGATTCACAGATGGATTATGAATGCTTTGGCAGAAGACCTGATCCATGGATGCACACACAGATGGATGAATGGATGGATAAATAGGTAAACTCGTGGGTGAAGACAGAGGAAAGAAAGGAAACAGAAATGCTTTCTCCCCCCCCCATCCCCCCAGAACTCACCTGTTGGCCTTTTTGACCTTGCTGAATTGTTCTCCATCTCTCCTCAGCAGCCCCAGGGCAGGTATCTGATCAAGCGAACTCTTCTTAAGACTATTCTGGAAGTTCAATGACCGGCCCCTTGAAGACAAACAGGCCACATCTGGCATGAGTGGTCAGGGTCCCCACCCTTGGAGCATCGACGGCAACCCTGTCCCCCCCAGCAGGCCCCTGACACTTACCGAAGGTCTGGGAGGAAGGAGCAGTCGGGACTGGGAGGAGAATGTCCCTGCCAGCACTCTGACGCACCCCTTTGATATGGCGATGCTGAGGATGCTGGGAGCCAGGAGGAGATGGAAACAGTTAGGAGCCTTTGTTTGGGGACAGTCCTTACCAGCGTCTTCCTAGTTCTATGGTCTTGAGCCTCAGTTTCCTCATTCCTACAAGATGGGCAATGGTAGACCCGCCCCCAAGCATGGTTGTCGGTACTCTGCCAGGAACTCAACTAACATTAGCATCATTCTTAGAAAGGTGGCGGGGCGGCGGGGCCTCCCCACCCGAAACGACTCAGTCCCCTTGCCCAGCCCCCCGGGGACCCGGCAGGGCCTCACTCGGTGTCTGTGGCTGCACAACCCACTCCGCACCGAGCTGGCTCAGGAACTGCCGGAACCTGCGAGGGAGGAACTCTCCTAGGAGGGAGCCCAAGGAGCCCGGGGTCTTCCTGGCGGAGCCCCCCCAGGAGTCCTCGCACTCTTCAGGCCTGGGGTGTCCGGGCGGCAGCAGCAGCGACCTCAGCCCTGTCCTGCTCCGCGCCGCCCGCGGGGCCATGGTGGGCAGAGGGGGCAGGCGCAGCTGGGAACTCCAGACATCCACCCCTGGCTCTGTGGGCCAGGACTCGCCACTGGAGGCCGGCCACCACTCGGGGCTGCCCCTCGAAGCCCTCGAGCCCCGAGGACGCCACCCGCCAGGCGCTGATCCGAGCTCGCGCGGAGGCAGCCCCAGGTCTCTCCTCCGGCGCGCGCTCTCGCCAGGGAACCCCTTGGGCGCCACCTGCTGGGCCCGGAGGTTGGGGTGACGCCAGGGCATATCTGGCCTGTAATCAGCTCAGGGCATCCTCACGCCAGTGGGGGCGGGGGTTGCGGTGTGAAGTGGAGAGGAGGGCACCGACCAGCCCCCAGGCCATCGTGCCCAGGGCGAGGCAGCGTGGTTTGGGGGTAACATCCCGGGCTCGCCAGACACTGAGCGGCTTCAGACTAGAGCTCGCCCAGCCTCTGTTTCCTCACTTGGCGGGTGGTGACGGGACGAGCACCCACCTTTTTTTGAGTTGCTGTGACGTTCAAATGAGCCGGCACACGTAAATGGCTTACAATAACGTGGGGTACAGCGCAAGTGCTCAACAAACACTAGCTGCTATTATGATGAGGATTTCAAAAAAAATTATTTAGGATTTAGCCTCAGCTCCACTACTTATTAGCTTTGTGACCTGGAGCAAGCTGACCGACGAACTCCTCTCGGGGGCCTCATCTGTGGAATGGGGATAACAGAACCCCCGCCCCTTGGTGAATGAAATAGCCTCATGTCACGTGGTAGGGAGCATTTCCCTCATCGGAGCGTCCAGTCCTGGAGGCTGTTACTGTTACTAACACTCGCCCTGCTAGGAATGAGGAAACCTGGAACCCGCCGGAAGGAGAGAGCTGCGCAGCACCTGCCACCTGCGGGGGGCCTCCCCGCCCCCACCCCGGGGTGCGGAGCTGGTCGAAAACACAGATGCCCCAGATTCTGATTTACTGTGCTTTGCCATGTATAATGCGCATTTTGGCCCGAATTTTGGAAGGGAAAATAAGGATGGGCATTATTTATACATGGGTAGTACTAATTCCGTGTCTATATAAATGTTTTATATATAAAATAATTCTCTTATGTATGCTCATGCCTTAAAAGTGTAACTCTAGAAAGCAATAATGACATCCATATGGAAAATAATACCCTGGAAGGTGATCATTGGTTCTGTTTCTAAATATAAATAGCTAAAGAAATAAAGAAATAGAATTAAAAATTAAAACAAAAGATTTTTTTCCTGAAAGTTTGGGCCCAAAATGCGGGGGCACATGACACACAGGAGCACGTGATACATGGCAAAATACAGTGGTACATCCGGGTGGGGCTCAGACACACACTTTTAACAAAGTCTCCCTTTAGGAGACAGAACCCCGGACCTGCCCCCAGATCCTGACCCTGGGGGTCTCAGAGCCTGCTTCCTCCTTACCACACGGCACTCCCAGAGGCTGTCAGCTCTGAGCTGGCTCCTAATAGTGCCACTCACCCTAGTGTGCCTTGGGGGTGGGGGCAGAGAAGGTCCCGGGAAGTTCAGAGCTCTCAACAGGTGGCTGGTGCTTGGAAGAGCCCATCTTCCCAGACTGTCCCTCTGTGGGCCCCTCCCTGTCGCCTTCAGGGCCTCTTTAGGGTCATTGTGATCCGCTCCTCACCCAAGGCTACATGAAGAGCAGTGGGCACTGAGGCCTGGGGACAGAGGGCGGGGCATTTGTGCTCAGGAGGCTGCAGTCACCAGGTGGTGGGGGAACTCCGAATCAGAGCGGCCATGCCCGCACTGCGGATGGAGGGCCCAGGGTTCAGCTACCCCCTCCAGATCAGGGAGGCCCACGTAGGTCATGCTGGGGCTGGTAGTTCTGGAAGGAGAACTTCCAGTGGAAGGCTGGACAGCACCAAGGCAGTGGGTTCAGAATCCCAGAGAATCCACTCGGGGATCATGTTCTACTTCTGTGGGCTATGCAACCTTGGACCAGTCTCCTCTGTTGGGGCTCCATGGGAAAATGGACTGTCGGGAAAAGGCTTGAATTGTGAAATTTGAGTGAGGGACAAGGGTAATTTGGACCAGTAATTTCACTGGCATGGTATAATTTCACAATTTGAAAATTAAAAAAATAACAACAAACTTCGTAAATCAATTTACAAGGCACCTGCCTGGAGGAGGTGTCAGCGAGTATGTGTTCCATTTCTTGCAAATACTCCTCAACCAGGGGTGGGAAGAATACCTCTTTGGGAAGTTAGAATATTGAGTGGGGAAAGTGAGATAGTTTGATATTTATTTCAAAAATATTTTATTTATTTTTAGAGAAAGGGAGAGAGAAAGAGAAGGAGAGAAACATCAGTGTGTGATTGCCTCTCATGCGCCAGCAACTGGAGACCTGGCCCCCAACCCAAGCATGTGCCCCAACTGGGAATCGAACCGGCAGCCCTTTGGTTCACAGGCCAGCACTCAATGCACTGAGCCACACCAGCCAGGGCTGATATTTATTTTTGAGGATATGTGAGTTCTTAAAAACTGGATGAGGAACACCAGGCTAACTAGATGACTTCTAAGGAGCCCTCCAGCCCTTGCTTGCTGTAAATGTTGATTGAGCAACTACTATGTTGGAGATTTGGGAATTCAGAAATGCAAGAGGCTTTGAGGTCGGAGGGCTGGCCAGACCTGGAAAGGCCTTGGGGTCAGGGTGTATGGAGGGGACTTCCTTTTCTGTGGACAGGAAATAAAAGCAGGGGTGGATTTTTAGGAACCTCCAAAACAGCTAAACTCAGAGTGGGCCCCAAAATAAGATTATAGACACCCCAGGCAGTTGACGTTACCCATTATCCCCTTCCCCTAGAGATGTGGAAAATGAAGCTTGAAAGGGGACCCAAGTCTGACCTGGAGTACTCTAGAGAGGATGCCAAATAATATGGACATAAACAGATCTGGGGGACTCCACAGGTGGGGCTTTTCTGCACCCCGTCACATAGCTGTCACCTCATCAGAGCAAACACAATTCAAGCACCTCCTGTGTGCAACACTCAGAGGAAGGCGCCTACAATCTAAGACTAGGATGTCCGTTCAGGGCGAATGGACTTAGGATGGATATCGTCATTATAATGGCTGCAAGTGCACGGCTGAAGCCTTGAATTGCAGTATCCCACGCATCCAATCCTCCCGGAGTCGGAAGGTGAGCAATTATTACATCTGCCTGGCAAGAGAGGAGACTGAGGCTTGGAGGGACTGAGGCTTGGGGAGGTCTAGGTACCAGCAAACTCCTATTTGCATCAAGGCTGCCTGCAATTCCAGAATTTCTATTAGACGGGAGGAACCTAAAGAAGGGCAGTCTTTTTGAAATGGAAACTTCATGGACTTGTTCTGCTTATTTGGGAGGGCAACCCCTGGACCCTGCCAAGGTATTTCTTTTTTAGATCTGTATTAAGATGCTACTTGTTCTGTGTGGGATTTGAGAGGGAAAGCCCTCCGCCCGCCATTTTACCCAGTGGGAAGCTTACAGAACACTCGTTTTTTTTTTTTTTTTTTTTTTTTTTTTTTTTTTTAAGATTTTTATTTATCTTTAGAGGGGAAGGGTAGGAGAGAGAGAGGGAGAGAAACATCAATGTATGGTTGCCTCTCGTGTGTCCCCTGCCAGGAACTGGCCTGCAACCCAGGCATGTGCCCTGACTGGGAATCGAACCGCGATCCTCTGGTTCGCAGGCCCGTGATCAATCCACTGAGCTACACCAGCCAGGGCTGAACACTCGTTTTTAAAAGTCCTGCCTTGGGCCTCCAAATGAACTGGTTCAAGTGCTGGAGACCCGAGAGCGTCGGCCCCGCGCCTGTTCTCAGCGGGACGTTCTTCCAGAGAAGACGCAGAAGTCACGTTAGGTCAGGAGCCCAAGGGGCGGGGCAAGCGGACGTGGGGCGGGGCCAACCCGGCCCCGCCCCTCCGGGCACCCGGAACTGACGTGAGCGGACAAAGGCAGCGCGCGCCGCGCGGTGTCGTGTCTGGTTGTGGTCTGACCGAGGTGGCTGTGGGCTTCTGGGCTCTTCGCTGCCGCCGCCCTCTCTTTCTCTAACCGCGTCCTCTTCTTCCGGGTCCCGGGAGCCCCCGCCCGGGGTGAGTAGCGCGAGGCGGAGTGGGGGCGGCGGCCGCCGGGTGAGGCGAGGCGGGGCGCCCTGACCCCCAACTGCCTCGGTGCCCTGAGGCCCCGGCTCGTTACGTGACCCGGCGCTGGACGGCCCGGCGGGCCGCACGTGCGTGCTCGGGGAAGGTTTCGGGCCGCGGGTGGGGGTCGCGGAGGCAGGTCGGGGGACCCAAAGCCTAGGCCGGGCACCCCCCCTACGCCGGTCCCCGGGCCGCAGCAAGCCCTTTCCCTTCTCTCAGCCTTGGTGTCCCCTCTGAGAAACGGGGATAAGGACCGCAGGCACTCCGAGGGTGGGTGCCAGGAGTCGGTGAAATACTCGCTTCAGAGCCGGGCGCGAGGCAGTGCCCGTGACATAGGAGTCCCTATCGTGTTTCACCCCGGACCCCGCCCCAGATATGGTCAGACGCAGGGGACACAGCGCAGAGGACAGTTCGCCTCCAGGAGACCTTGGAGCCAAGGTCAGCCGAAAGGCCTGGCTTTGCTACCCGTCCCTTGCGTGATCCCTCTCAGGACGCTTGTTTCGCCGGCTAATAAGGGGTAGAAAGAAACGGAAGGGCCAGAGCCCCGGGTGCCACCGGGTGGGGCGGCGGTGCAGAGGTCTGGATGTACAGACTCATTGCCCGTGGGATGAGCGACCCCTGGGAGGACTTGGCCCCGATGGCGCCGAGACATCGCGGTTCCCTCCTTCATTCTGTTCTTGGTCCCCTGGGTGTGTTCGAGGCACGTCACTCCCGCAGTGCAGCGGGTTTTCTGTCTCAGGCTGGCAGCCGTGGGAGGGTCAGAGGGTCCACGTGGGATGCTTTGGCAGAGACTGGAAGCTATAGAGTCACAAAGATGGCATCTCCGAAAGCGCCCTTCCCTTCCCTGCCTGCACGCCCAGCACCGTTGGGCTGCTGGACTGACACCCCCCCCCCCAATGTCAGCAACAATCCCTTCGGTGTGGCCAGCGCCCCAGAGCACGCAGGGCACTTCCCTGCGTTTGTCTCTTTGACCTTGACAATTGGCAGAGATAATTGAGGGTCTTGTTTGACAGATTTCTAAGCCGGAGGTAATTGGCGCCCAGCATTTACGCTTTTCTGCCCACCTTGCATCACCACGGCCTCGCTCTGCAGTCAGCATTGCTGCTCCTGTTTTACAGGTAAGGGAGGGACTTCCGTCCCTCAGGTTAAGTGTCTCATCCGAGCTTGCGCAGCCGGAGAGAAGCAGAGCCTGGCTCTGTTGGAGCCTTTGTTTGTTTCTTTTCCCCTCATTTTGTTCTTCCTCCCTCCCTCCTTCCCTTGCCTTTGCACAGAGCACGCTGCCATTCTCCTATGTCCAGCTGCAGACACACGGACTCGAGGAGAACAGGCCCCGGCCAGCAGGCCTCGAGGAGGAGGAGGTACCCGCAGGCAGGCCCTGGCCTCCCGTTGCTTCCAGGCTTTCTCTTAGAGACTGCGGTGACTGCCAGGCACTGGCGGTGACGGGCACCCTTCTCTCCCATGGGCCCCAGGCAGGGGAAGTAGCTGGGGCGGCAGGTGCTCTCCTAAACACCTTGGAGGGTGAGCAGACACGCCCTGCCCGCTGAGGAGCAGGAGTGCACTGCGAGCGAAGGGCTTCTGTCCTCCCCTGGGGGCTAGCTTGGAGCACCCACGCAGCCCGGCTGCACCCCGGCCCCTTCCCGGCCCCGCAGCTGTGCCGCTCCTCGCCGTGAGCCTGGCAGAGTGCTGGAGGGCCACTTGGCCGACGACCCCGCGGTCGCCCTCCTGCCCGCAGCAAGAGAAGCAAAGTGCAGACGGGGCCCTGGAGTCACGTTTGCTAATGAATCAGCTCTTAGAACAAATGTCAAAGTTATACTTGCCATTTCCCGACGTAGATGTGACTCCCCTGGCTTGTTCCTAGAATCTGCTTGAAAGTGGAATTCTTGTAAATTAGTTATTCAGGGGACCCTGACATTTAAAGGAATCATGTTATAAGGTTTTTTGGTAAAGCAAAAATTATATTGTCGGTAACGGCCTTCAGTGTTACCAGTTTTGAATGGTCGGATTTTTATCTAAAAAATCTTTTTTCTTAAAGGGGATTTTCTTAAAAGTGGGAACTGGCTGTAGGCACAGGAGAGTCGTTCTTTGATTCATTCAACAGCCAATCAGCAAACACCCACCTTGAATCGGGCGCTGGACTGATGGTGTTCAGAGTAATGACCCTGCCCGCAGGGGGCTTACATGGGGGGAGGCAAGGTGAACAGACAGGCAGAGAGCATGGAGCCAGGTGAGCGTTTGGCCCCAGATCCACTCCGTTCATTTAATGGGAAGTGAAGGCTTTGTGGACACCTACGCGCCACATGGGACACCACAGAAACACGGCGACACACCTTCGCGTCACCTCCTCTCGGTGGCTGCCCTGTCCGCCGTTCAGAGAGGATGCCTCCAGCCTTTGAGTTCGCACGGCTCTTTGTGGCCCAGTGAGAGTCCTCGTGGTTTCTCCCTGTGTTTTAGTCGGGCTCATTTTCGCCCTGTCTCTCCTACTGGACGGCAAGCTCTCCAGGGTGGGGGGGTGGGGGCCGAAATTGAAGTGCGCAAGCCTCACAGCACGTAGAGCAGTGCCTGCCTGGGGGGAACCTGTGCCTGCGCCCCAGGGTAGTGAGGGGATCCTGGGTCCCTCCCGGGCATGAGGTGGGCTGGCAGGCTGAGCGTGGGGCTGCCGAGCCACCCTCTGGCTGCGTGGGGGGCCTGGGCTCTCTGCCAGCGCCCAGCCGTTCCTTGGTGGTCCCCCTCTGTCCATGTGGTAACGCTCCCATCAGTGTGTGCTTTCGCCCTTGCCCCAGCAGTCCCGACGGCTGCCAGCGCGTCTTCCACAAACACGCATCTTCTCGTGTCGCTCCCTGCTTAGCCCCGAGCCGTCCCGCTGCTCACCCATCGCTCTTCCGGGTGAGGCATAAACGACTGAAGGGGGACCCGTAGGGCCTGGAGCTTCCGGTTGCGAGGGCTCTGCGTGCGCGCTTCCTCCCGGAGCTTGTCCCGCTTGCTTCGCGAGCTGTCCCTCACCCTTGGCTGCGCTGACGCTGCTTCCCCAGGGTGCCTTCCCTGTCTCCGGCGGAGGGGGACCCCAGGGCGTGCTCTTCTAGTGTCCTGGACGTCGCAGCCCTCAGGGTGGGATTGTGTCCAGCTGTGTCCCGACTCCCCGTTTGCAGCAGTGCCCACAGAGGCCTGGCCCCCGCAGTGAGCTCGCTTCTGCGCTGGCGATGAGGAGGGAGGAGTGGGGACAGCCCAGGCCCCTCCCGGGACCAGCCGAACACCCACCGTAGCAGGCCTGGGCCCCTTGCCTCACGGTCCTTCCTCCTCGGTGAAGACCGGATTCGCGGTCCCCTGGGGTCAGAAGCCATTGTGCCAGATGTCCTGTAGAGTAAGGGGAGCACTGGAAGCCAGGCCTCTGGGTCTCTCTCTCTGACAGGACGATAGCTTTGTAAAATGACTTCAGCGCAAGAAACGGGCGCTGCCCTCCGAAGGGTAGCAGCAGGTTGGGGGACACTGGACGCCCCTCTGCGCCAGGCCGGACTGTGTGGCCAGCGAAGTGCGGCGTGAGACCAGGGCCCTCGACCTGGCTGACTTGCTCTTGTTTCTTCAGGAAGCGCCACTGCTGAGTTTGTCTGAGCGGAGACGAGGTCGGGGACAGCATGACAAGCGAGGTGATAGAAGATGAGAAACAGTTCTATTCGAAGGCCAAGATGTACTGGAAAGACATCCCGCCGACGGTGGACGGCATGCTCGGGGGGTACGGCCACATCTCCAGCATCGACATCAGCAGCTCCCGGAGGTTCCTGCAGAGGTTTCTGAGGGTAGGCAGGTCTGGGTGCTCTCCAGGAGAGGGTGCGGCTGGCGCCACGTCCCATGGAGGGTCTGAGGCTGTTTGTCGCTGTCTACCACCCGTGCCTCGAACAAAGGGCAGGGGGTGGCCTGTGGACTGTGCCTCAAGGTTGCCAGGCAGGAGCTGGCCGTGACTCGGGGGGATTCCCTGGCACCAGAACTGGGTAGTCTCCCTTTGAGTTTACCAGTTTTTCCAGGGACAAAACCTTTGTTCTCTGGCCGTGGGCATTTGGGCCCTGGCTGTTGGCTGTTCTGCAGAAGGCAGGCTCTGCCCTCCGCCCGCCCCCTGTGGCTGAAGCCTCCCCCGTCTCTCCCTCAGCAAGCATCGGGGGCTGCTGCCCGCCCCCCACCAGTCTTCCCCATGTCTCTCCTCCACCCACGTTCCATCGTCCCAAGTTGGTTAAAAGCGCATGCGTGCTGATTGCCCTCTTTTGTTCCCTCACTGATCGAATGCTTTTTATTCTCCGTGCTGTCACTGTAACGGGTGTCAGGAGAGGACCCGAATGCCCCTCTGTGAGGGGCACCTTTCAGTGGAAGTTGGCTTTCATTTCAGAAATCTGTGACCCAGAAAAACCACGTCGTGTTCCCACCCAGTGATGTTCCCACCCAGGGATGTCCCCACTGGTGCCGGCTCCAGCCTGGGCCCCGTTTAGATGTGATTACTTCCAGAGGCCCCTGGCATCACGGGGACCCTCTGGCTTTCTCGCCTTTCCTGAGAGTGTCTCCGCCTCCCTCCCCTACGTTTCAGGAAGGCCCGAACAAGACGGGGACCTCCTGCGCCCTGGACTGCGGCGCCGGCATTGGAAGGATCACGAAGCGGCTGCTCCTGCCCCTCTTCCGGGTGGTGGACATGGTGGACGTGACGGAGGACTTTCTGGTCAAAGCGAAGACCTACCTGGGTGAGGAGGGCAAGAGGGTGAGGAACTACTTCTGCTGCGGCCTCCAGGACTTCAGCCCCGAGCCCGACTCCTACGATGTCATCTGGATCCAGTGGGTGATAGGTGAGTGTCCTGCTGCCGCCCGCCTTCTCAGCCCTGCGTGTCTCCACCGCAGAGACTGCAGCCCCCCGAGATCCCAGGACCGTGGGCTCGCCACCTGGGAAGTGCCTCTCCTTCCATGTTGGTTTAACTCAGTACCTGCTGCAGCCCACTGTGGGAGGGCAGGTTTTCGTTGAGAAATTTACACGACCACCAACTACCTTACGAAGAGCGTGGACAGGGGATTTTATAGAAGAGGGCCTCCACGAAGAGGAGACGCTGAGGCTCCGGCGGTCCCCGCTGTGGGCGGGGAGGAGCCCGGCTTTGCCGTCCTGTGCTGCGCCCGCCCAGGCTGACAGCACACCCAGGGCGCTCTTCGGGGCTGCTGACCTGGTAGCAGGCCGCTGTCCCGGTGGTCAGCCACCCGCTCCAAGGCGGGGAGCGCTGCTCTGCTGGGACGTGCTGGGCCTCCTGGCCCCGTCCGGGCTCAGTGGCGTTGCAGTGCAGGGGAGAAGTCCGGTCCACTCGGCTGGTCCAGGCCTAGGAGGGGTGGGTGTATGTGGTGTTAGGCGTCAGGCGCAGCCTGGAAGTCATCCGGTCGGGGTGAAACCCCAGCAGCATGCGTCATGATCACCCCTGGGAAGGGGACGTCTGGGCCACTTTCGTCCCACACCACTGGGGTTCAGTCAGCCCCTCCGGCTGTCGAGAGCGCTGTTGAGGCCCTGGTGTGAAGCACAGAGTGCGTGCTCAGCTAAGTCGGGAAGGGGTGGCTGAAGGGAACGCCCAGCAGGGTGTCTGCGCCTGCACCCCCCTCAGCACCCCGCCCCTGCCCCCACAGGCCACCTGACCGATCAGCACCTGGCCGAGTTCCTGCGGCGCTGCAAGCGGGGCCTGCGCCCCAACGGCGTCATCGTCATCAAGGACAACATGGCCCAGGAGGGTGTGATCCTGGACGACGTGGACAGCAGCGTGTGCCGGGACCTCGAGGTGGTGCACGGGATCGTCCGCAGCGCGGGCCTCAGCCTCCTGGCCCAGGAGCGGCAGGAGGACCTGCCCGACGAGATCTACCACGTGTACAGCCTGGCCCTGAGATGACGGCTGCAGGGGGAAGGGGCCTGTGCGGGGGCGGGGCGGCGGCTCCGTCCACAGTGATGGTTCGTGGGGCTGAGTGAGGCCACTGGACACGCCTGCCTGCCATCCACTCACCACACAGACTCTTTGCAAAAATACTAGGACCCACCGGGGAGTGCAGCTGGACAGGCAGCGGGGACTGGGCAGAGCCGGCCTGTGGGGTGACGGCGGCCCGCTGGAAGCGGGGCCCCTGGACCCCCACCACTGCCATCACCAGGCCTTCCAGGCACCGGCCCGGCTGCCTTCAGAGGAAAGAATCCTCTGAACTTGGTTGAGGACCCTACCTTGGGGGGAGGAGCAGGCTGCTGGAGTGGCCAGTGCGGCAGTGCCTGCAGCTGGCGGGTGGGTCACGGTCCAAGCCCTCTGGCAGCGGGGCCCAGTGGTGGTCACAGCAGCCTGCTGTGACAAGGAGAGAGGTCTGTAACCTCATTTTGCCTGCACCCAGGGGCTCCTCCTTGGCTAGCGCTTCATTTCAAAATAAAAAAAGGGTGACTCTGTCTTGGCCTGTGTGGCTCAGTTGGAGTGTCATCCCGTAACTGAAAGTCACTGGTTCGATTCCCAGTCAGGGCACATGCCCAATCCTGGGCTGGGGCTCGTACAGGAGGCAGCCTACTGGGGATTCGTTCTTGCATGGATGTTTCTCCCCCCTCAACCCCACCTTAAATGAGAAAAAAAATAACCCTTTAAAACCTAAAAAAGGTGAGCCCCCATGCTGTGACGCCCCGCCAGTCTGGAGTGGCACTTTCCTTCACAGACGGGTGCTGGCTACTCGACCCTCACGCAGCGTCTGCTTGTACCGACCACCCCTCTTCCCAGCCGCTGTGCAGCCAGCCCTTCACCTGAACTGGGGGGCAGGGATGTTACCAAGGACCTTTCAGGCCAAGAGAAACCAGTTTGCTTTGGTAATGTAAGCATGTCATTTAGTTGCCTTAGCTCACTTCTGAGGCATTTACACAATTCGTAACCCCCACCGTGACAGCTCTGTGAGGACTCTGTGCTGGGTGGCACAGCTGGCTTTCCATCCTGGTTGCTTTCTCTATCAGATGGGACAGTTGGGAAAGGGCTGTCCTTGGTCACACATGATTGCTTCTTTAGCAGAAAGCGTGGTCCCCAAGACCCTGGGTTTGGCACAGTACAGCCCCGAGCGTGTGGGCGGGGCCCCAGGAGTCCTGGCCCGAGCTGCAGGCCACTCGGCTCTTTCCCAAGCCCTCCGATGCACTTCCGTGGAGGGAAGGACCTCGGCTGGGTTGCACCCCAAAGGCCCCCCGGCTTCCTTCTGGCTTTAGCTGTCTCCATGCAGCTCTCAGCCGAGAATCTGGGCTCAGGGCTCCCCTGCTTCTGGGAACGCCCAGCAGTCCCTTCAAACGCAGCCCAAACCCGCACCCTGTCGTTTCTGCCAACGCGAGCCGAGAACCTGGGGGTGCTGCCCCAGGGAAGGAAGGGCAGTCTCCTGACAGACACGCAGCCTCTTCCCACCGGGACGACCACGGCAGCCGGGCTCCGCCTGGCCTTCTCTGCGCTAAGGGTCAAGGCTCCTTTCCAACCTGCACCTTCTGGACAGGCCGGACCAAAGGTTCCCTCTAAGGCTGCCGCAGGTGCTCAGGTCCACCGGCAGGTTGATGGAGGGGCCCGGACCCTGTCCCTTTCAGTCCGGGGTGGTCAGATGTCATCTTCGGTGGGGCTGCTGTGCTCGCTGAGGAGGTACCACTTCAGCCTGTCCGGCAGAGGGAGGGCTCTGACCTTCGCATCCACAGGCCACGGCTGGAGGTAGAGCCGGATGTACACACGACACAGGTGCTTGAGGGGAGGCGGGTAGCTCTCCAGCTGCCTCAGGGAGAAGTGAAGGGCCTGGATCTTTTCTGCCAGGCTGCCCACAGGATGGATGTCGAAGTTCTCGGGCAGCTGGAGCTTTTGGGAATTCGTCACCATGAGGTCCAGGACGGTCTCGGCTTTGCGCAGGAGGTCCGCGTGGCTCTCGTCTTCGGCACAGCCGGGGTGGGAGCAGAGCCGGTCGAAGACGACGTGGAAGCCGGACCAGCAGGACGCACCGTGCAGGGAGCAGTTGTAGGCGGCCCCGGACTCCAGCAGGAAGCGCAGCAGGGGGAAGTGCACTTTGAAGCTCTTGAGGCAGATGTGCGTGAGGGACTCGTGGGCTGGGCACTCGCTGGGGTCGGCCCCGTGGGCCAGCAGCAGCTGCGTGACTTGGAAGCAGAAGCGGTTGATCATCTGGGCCTCCTCTTTGTCCCCGCCCACTGTCTCCCCGAGCAGGAAGATGATGCAGGTGAACACGGTGTCCCCGTCTTTGGTGGTCGCCTTGACATCGGCCCCTGGAGGCGCAGAGAACAACAGAAGGTCGGAGAAGCCCCAGCGCCCTCACAGTAACGCTCAGCGTTCAGGTGCAGGGAGAGCCTGCAGGACCCGAGGTGCCCTGGGGAAGGACGGGGCTCCGGGACAGCTGGGGACGAGCCTCACCTCCTTCCAGCAGCAGGCGGATGTTCTCGGTGTTGCGGATCTGCACCCCGTCGCTGCTGGCCAGAGCGTGGAGCAGAGCGGTCTTTCCTGCGGAGGGAGAGGCGGTGAGGGGGGGAGCCCGGGGCAGGGCAAGCCCGTGGGTGGCGGGAGATCAGCAATGACCTTCGGGAAGGACGGCCCTCTCAGCTTGGGCTGAGGGCCACCACTTTCTGGCCATCCTTTTCCCACCCACACAAATCGGAGCGTAAGGGCCAGGAGAGGTAGGGTTTTTCTGGACCCCGAGACACAGTTCCCTCAGTAGCCAAGTGCACCACCCCCCACCCTGCCCCCCATCCCCGTACAGAAGCCTTCCCGGGGCTGGCTTGGGGCCAACGGCTGCACTCTCTCCAGAGCCTCTGCAAGGCAGCAAGTTGCACCTGACCGCAGCCCCAGACCGTGCTGCGCCTGCCCACCTGTCGTCCTGGGGTACCCCTGCTCCCTTCACAAGGCACCCGGGGCCAGGGCTGTCCTGCTTTCCCACGGGAGGTGCCCACCATGCTTGTCGGCTGCGTTGACGTCTGCCCCAAGGTCCAGAAGGCGCTGCAGGCAGGGCAGGCGCTCTGGCTCCTCGCTGGCCAGGTCCAGGGGGCTGCTCTCGTGGATCTGGGCCAAGAAAGCACAGCCGGGTCGTCCTGGAGGCTGCTCGTGGCTCCCTCCAGCACACCCCACCTCACAGCGGGCTGGACCCGGCTCTTACCCGGTCCCTCCGGTTGATGTCGGCCCCGTGGCGCACCAGCAGCTCCACCATGTCGGGCTGGTTGCGCAGGACAGCGATGTGCAGGGCCGTGTAGTAGGTGACCGGGTCTAAGGCACAGACACAGCTCAGTCAGCCCTGCCCATCGGCGGCAGGTTCCTACAGGATCCCAGGCCCTGGCCCAGCAGCCTGGGCCCAGCACTCCCAGCACAGGAGGCCGGGCCGTCACCCCGAGGGGTCACAACACAGTTGTCCTCATCGTATACTGCAGCACAGGCTCTGGGGTCAGACCTAGGTTCCGGTCCTGGGGGCGTTCTAGAGGGCACTGTCCTGTCTGTCCAGGCTCCCGTTTCCTCTCTGTAAAATGGGGCCACACAACACCGCGTCTCCTCCGGGCTCTCGGAGGACACCCAGACTGGCAGCTTCTCGAAGCTGGCCCTCAGCCCCTTGACCCTCCAGCAGCCCAGCAACCTCTGAGCCTGTCCTCAAATGGGGAGAGGAAGCAGGCCCGGCCACATCCTGGGCCAGCACGCAAACGCCCATTTGGTCGTAAGCAAGCCCTGCAGCCCCGTAGCTGACCCTGCCCTCCCTGGGGGAGCCAAAGAGGAAAGTGCTGCACCGCCCCTCCGCTGGCACCTACAAGCTAGATGCCAGCACAGTCCCTCCGTGACGTGTGCCCGGTGTGACCTTTTCCCTGCTTCCTACAGCAGGAACAAAAATGCAAGATGGCATTTCCTGCCTCTCGGAATAAGAGGCAGGAAATTACCTTCCCTTAGCTCTGGGCACAGGGCCAGCAGCTGCATTTGCACGTTAATGGAAGCAAGGAATTAGCCCGGGGCTGGGGAGACCTGCTAAGTCAAAGACATGGTATAAGCAGCAGCGAACTTGCTCTTGGACCAGAGGTGGAAAGGGCCGTTTAAAGCCCGGCGGGTGGGGGGATGGGAGGCCACCCAGTGTGGGTGGGTTTCCTTAGTCAACCGCCATGAACTAAACCGTGAACTAAACGAGGGAAGTAGCTTCTAAGAGAACAGTCAGCAGAGCCCAAAGGGTTGGCTGTCCACCGGGCCCAGGGTTCCACTGAAGCCACCCACCCACTCCAGCCCCATGGGGTTCCCCCTGACCTTCAAAGTTGAGGTTGGCCCCGTGCCGCAGGAGAACATCGGCCGCCTGGGTCAGCCCCAGCTCGGCCATCTTCAGCAGGGCATTGCTCACGCCTTCCTGGTAGAATGGAGAGTGGGCCTTTCTCTCCAGAAGCTCAGTGAGAACAAGGAGTCGGCCCTCCTCGCTGGGCACATAACTGGGCCTGGCGCAAGAAAGAGGTGGAACAGCTGAGTGTGGGAACAGCGGTGGGCCCGGGTGGCCTGGGCACCCTGCGGGTGGGTGGCCTTTAGTCTCCTGCTGTCTCCTCCCCAGCCCTGGAGAGTGCCCAGTGCCCCAGGGGTGCAAAACAGACATTCTAGGACTATGAAAATAGAAGCCCTGCAGCCACCCTTTGCTGCCCTACCCCCACACACCCCAGAACAGCCTCGCAATTAAGGAAACACTTTGCACTGCATTTTCAGAACAAGCCTCAAAGTGAAGAGAACAGCGCTGACGGAAGCCTGCGATTCCACCGAAGTCCCCGGAGAGAGGCAGAACCGCTACTGTGTTTGAAATTCCAACGGATCCCTGCAAACACGCACCTGATCCCCCTTTCCTCAGAAATCCTAGGTGCTTTCCATGATCGTCAGCCTCCCTCCTCTGGCGAGAGAGAGGGTCTTGTTTAGCTCCCTCACATAACCCTTAACGACGCACACCTTCCCCACGGGTTCACTGAGAGACCTATTCCTGTCTACATAAAATGCTAACTCAGCTGCAGCAAGTTCGTTTTGGCACTGCGGATGAAAACTGAGGCTTTCATAGATGCCACCCTGCTCCTTTGCAACTCCGGGTATAATTGCAACAGGGTGGGCACTGAGGCAGAGGCCCCGCCGGCGCCCGCCCTCCAGCCCTCGGTGCACTGGTGCCCTGCACCGCCTGCCCCGGGCAGCTCGCACTCGAAGCAGCGCGACTCGGACCCCCTCCTATCTCTTATCTGTACGGTGCAGACACAGATACTCCGCTCCCCGCCCCGCTTCTAGTGACAATTAACAGGAAGCAGAGCCAGGCCGGAGCGGCCCCGGCCAGCAGGAAGAGAGCGAGTTACCCGTCCAGGGGCTCCTGCCGCTCCGGGTCCTGGATCCCCAGGGAGCTCAGAATCGCATCCACCAGCGGCTGGTACTCGAAGATGATCCTCCGGAAGCCGTGCAGGAACGGCATCGCGGCGGCCCCGGGCGCGGCAGGGCGGCCACACCTTCTGCCGAGGCTGGGACACCGACTGGGCACGACGAGCGGCCGTCGAACTGGCCGAGCCTGTTCTGGTCCGAGCCCCTCTCCTGCCGGGTCCGCCACCGCACCCGCTGCTCCGTGCCGGAAGTCACTCTTCCGGCTCGCGTCAACCCCGGAAATGAGCGTTGGCAACAGCGGCCCCTGCGGGCTCGGAGGACCGCAACGCGTCCCGGCGCACGAGCCGGAGGTGTCTGGCGGACGGACGGACCCGGGAGTGAAGGGCGCGGACTCATCCCAGCCGGAGGTGCTCTCGCCTCTTCCGGGCCGTGCCCCGCTCCGCCCTGCGATCCCGCCCGCGGCCGCTGGGCGCCGTCCGAGCTCCGCCCATTGCACGGCCCAGCCAAGGCCCTGACTCCAGCCCTGGAGCAGCCAAGCCTAGGACCACTTCTCGGCATCTTCCTTTGCGCTACGTATTTCAATCTCCCCAATTTCGAGGTGCGTTGTGGAGCCCTGATCTCTTAATGATTTTAGGAAATCCCTTATGAGGAGTGTGTGATCCCAGCCTTGGCCTCCCACCGTCCCCGCCGTGCAGGCTTGGGAGTCTCTCCCAACTGGCACCTGTCAGAGGCAAGACTTGTCGAGGTGAGGAAATCAGGTTACAGTCACATTTAAAGACATTAGACATTAAAATGGGCACAATAAGCCTCCTCCAGCAAGAGCAAAACCGTTCACAAGAACACTCCATCGAAAGCTTGCCCAGGTCCAGCTCTGGGGACCGAGTGAGGTCAAGTATGCAGCAGGGGATGGATAATTGTGCACCGTTGGTATTGTTAGGTTTACAAGGTTGTTTTGCAGATCAAGTGACCAGCTAATTAAAACCCCCATCGGCCACTCAAAACGCCTCATTTTGCCTCCCCTTCCATTGCCTAGAAGGGCAAGAAGGAGGCGTAGGTCTCTGTAGGGCAGGCCAGCATGAGACCTCAGGTTCCCAGCACACTTCTGCCTTGGCTCATGCTCCAGAAAAGAAGGATCTTCCCCATGACTGAAACTGGGAAATTTTGCCAAAGCAGAAATGGAGATTTCTAGCTTGTTGTGTAAAATCGGAAGATCCAGCACCTGGGCCCAAATTCCTATCTGGCAATGATGAGCATCTGGATGGGGCACTCGCTCCGACCTGCCCCAGCCTCCCTAGGTGTTACCCTGGGTGGTCGGGAGTGTCTGTCTCTGTTTTCAGGGTCCACACCTTGCTGTCTGACCACCCTCCCCATCGATTCCAAGGTTCTGAATGGAATAGCAGCCCGCAGGTGACCCTGGGGCTGCACAGCCTTTCTCTCATCTGATCCAGGGTCCGTGCCCCACAGTGCAGGTGAAGACACCGAAGGGCCCGGAGGGGCCTGCTGTGCCCAAGGGCACAGGGCGCACAAGTGGAGGAGGCCCCTCTACAACAGGGTCCAGAGCAGAGCTGGGGGCACGGTCCGGTCCGACTGTCCCCCCACTTCTTCCTGGGCTCTGTTAGTTTCCTAAGGTCATCGGAACAAAGTGCCACAAACTAGGTGGCTCAAAACACCAGAAACGTGTCCTCTCTCGGTTCTGGGGACCAGGAGTTTGAAACCCAGGTCCCAGCATGGCCACGCTCCCTGCGGAGAGTCTGGAGAAGGTTCCTTCCTGAACTCCCCCTGCCCTGGGCAGCCCTAAGCACCCCCGGGACCTGGCAGCATTGCCTCAATCTCCACTTCCCTCTGCACACACGGCCTTCCTCCCCGTGTCTGCATCTCTGTCCAAACCTCCCGCTCCTTCCAAATGATACCAGTCATTGGACTTAGGGCCCACCTGTATCCACTGCGACCTCTTCTTAACTTGCTGACATTTGCAAAGCCCCTTTACATCTCTTTGGAGGGCACAGCTGAAGCCATCGGAATGAACGGCTCCAGGCATGACCCTCGTGGTCCCTGGGCCTTGGTTTCCTCACCTCAAAGCCGGAGGCCTTCTGTGCTGACAGTCTTGGAGCCAACAAAGAGCTCAACACAGAGCTCCACCAAGAGGAAAACTAGAGTGGTCTCGTGACCAGCGCGGTGACAAAAGGAGTTAACTTCCACTTACTGAGCTCTCTCAAAGTGCCAGGTGTTGTGCTGATGCCTGACATGCTAAGCTCAAGAAACACTGTGAAGTAGGTGATGGTTTCAGGCCATTTTACAGACAAGAAAACTGAGGCACGGAGAGGTTTGGGTGCTTGTCCAACCTCTGGGGGCCGAGCGTCCTGGGGTCTCTCTGGCTCTGGGCCCAAGAGGGTCCAGACACCAGCAGGGAGGAGCTGACCCCTGCTCTGCCGCGGCCCTGGGCCACCACACTTTGGAGCCAGGCCCTGCCGCCGGCCTGTCATGCAGGCTCCTATCTTGAGCAAGCTCCATGCCCTCTGACCTCCTTCCTGTCAGCAAGGGTAACCTGGTTTCCTCCATCTGCCTCCCATTAACCCTGTCACTCAGGGCCTCTGATTTCAGCTCTGAGCCTTCTCTGTTTCGTCCTTTGGCACAGGCCCTCACTGCCCTGCCAGCCCAGCCACTTCCTGCTGCCCGACTCCAGGGCTCCTTGGCAGGCTGGGGTCCTGGGGCCAACCACCTTGAGCTCAGACCCTGGCAGGGTCTCTCCCTCTTCCCTGCACTCCAGGCAGCTTGGGAGTCACTTTGACTATCCAATCAATGTACAGAGTGGGGTAACCTTAATATATAAAGAACTGTTAAAAACCAACAAGGAGAAGGCAAAACACCAGGGGAAAAATGGGCAAAGGACATGCATAGGTGAGCCACAAAGGATGAAAACCTGTCAAAGAATGAGAAGTTTAGCCTTTCTAGCTGTCCAATACCAGTGGTGACAATAGCTGACATAGAGGACTCGTCACCTGCTAGGCTTGGCCCCACAGCAGCTCAGTGAAGTAAGTCACCGAACAGCAGGTACCACACGATCCCATTTAGGAAAAGGTTCAGGGAGTGGGCGTGTGCGCGCATGGGTGTGTGGCCAGGCTTCCTTCTTGTCGGCCTCATGCCGAGCTGGTGCCAGGGTTTTTCTGGGGGCTGGGACCCAGGGAACTTTTATCTTCTTTGTGCTTCTGCGTACTTTCTACCTTTTCACCGGTGAGTGTATGTTTTTCCATGAGACTCGAAACGCTAAATCAGCCAGAGGCGGGGAATGAGGCCTTGCACACTCCTCACATGCACACTCTCACACACGGATACACACATGCTCACACTCACACACTGTCACACTGGGCAGCGGCCCCGGGAGGGTGGTGACCCTGGCCCCATCCCAGCACCCTCACCTCCCCCGGGGCCCCTCTGCTCAGGAGGGGCTGCCGGCAGCCGGGTCTGGGCTTTACCAGCCCCTCCAGGGGGAAAGCGGGTGAAAAGCCCCTTTAATGTCTCCTTTTTCGACTTGGCAGTTTCCATATAAAAATGAGACCTTTGGAAAGTGTGGCGACCTCCCGGCAGGCGCAGCTTCGGCCGGCAGGTCCCAGGGGCATGGAGGCCCAAAGGCGCGGGACTGGGCCTGGCTCTGAGGCGTGGCCATGAACCCATCACCCTGCGGCGTCCTCCAGACTGCTTCTCCTCCGGCCCAGCTCCCTTTCCTTCCCTCTTCCCGCCTCTCACCCTGACCCCACTCTGACCTCCTACCCTCGTGACCCCCGTGTGTCACTGTCCCGGAGACCCAGCCCACCTGGCCCTGGTGGGCCTCGGTTCCCACGCTGAAGGGCAGGGCCCTGACTCCTCGCTGCCGGGGACTCCGTGAGGAACTGAGGGGCCAGCAGGCTGGGGGCAGGAGCAGTGGTAGGACATCGGCTGGGCCAGGGACAGACTTTCCCGTCTCCTCCCTCACCCCATTCGCGCTGCTGTGAAGCTCTCGGCACCATTTGGGGGATCCCCACGCTTAGGGAACAAGCCCTGGGCCCTCTGCGCTCCCAGCAGCCCGCCCTATTCCTCCCTCCCGTGAGTGCCATCTGCTCCCTCGGAAAAACTGCCCCTGCTGGCCAGAGCCCCTTGCTCTGAGGGCCGCCTCCTCCCCAGCACCCCGCCTCCACTCCACACCCAGGCCCTGCCAGCTGATCCCCATGCTTGACCATGGTGTGGGGCCTTACGAGCCAGCTATGAGCTGGGCTGGGCCCTGGCGAAAGCCCCAGTGGGGCGCCCCGATGGGTCGCTGAGGGACCTCTCTTTCTCCACCATCCCTTCGTGCCCACGTCAGGGGCCCTGCCTGATCCACAGCATCTGGCGGGGCGGGGGGGGGGGGGGACAAGTCCTCGGGGCTCCCAGACGCCCAGGAGAACAGGGCAAGAAGGTGCTGAGGACCTGTCTGAGTCAGCTCGGGCTACCACCACTCACTGCCGTGGGCCGGGCGGCTTGCGCAGCGGGGATTTGTTCCCCGCAGTTCTAGAGGCTGGGAAAGTCAAGGTCGTGGTGCTGTAAGGCACCTCGGTTTCCTTCTGAGGTCTCTTTTCTTGGCTTGTAGGCAGCCGCCCTCTCTCTGTGCGCTCACACGACCTCTCCTTCTGCTCAGGTGCAGACAGGGCGAGCTCTGGAGATGTCGCCTATTCTTGTGAGGACACAAATCCCATCCTGAGGGCCCCATCCTCCTGACTCCACCTAACACGATCCTCTCACAGGCCCCGCCTCCTCATACCATCACATTGGGAGTTGGGGCTTCAACACGCGAACTTGGGGGGGACACAAACGTTCAGCCCAGACAGAGACCCTCTGACCCCTCACCGCATGATGGGAGGGAGGTGGGGCTGGCTCAGCCTCACTGCACCGTCTGCGGGAGAAGATGGTGGTTTCAAAGCTCCCCTAGATTCCTTCCTACTCCAGAAGCGAGAGGCCTACTGCGAATGACCCTTAGCTTCACATGGGAGAGCCGAGCCCGGAAACAGCGCCTGACCCCACCCCCTTGCAGACCCTCTCCTCCTCAGTGCTGGTCAGCCGCCTCGGCCTGCGTGCTCACATGGCCCGTTCTTGGCAGGCCGCTCTGTGTGATCTTGGCCCACGTCTTGCCCTCTCTGAGCCTTGGTCTATCTGGCTGCCAAATGGGTGGGGGAGGGTGCAGAGGAGGTCTGAGCCTGCCTCATCTCTGGCTAGTCTGTGAGCCCAGAGTTCTTCCCACTGAAGCCCCCGGTGGCCCCTGCTGGCACGGGTCCCTGGCAGGCCGGCCCCGAGGCCGAGCTCAGGGGAGGGGGCCGCTGGGCCGCCTCCAGCGGCTGCAGCCGGGCCCAGTCTGCTCTGGCAAGGGAGGGCTCCGGAGAACTTACATCCCCTGGGGAAGGAGGGAGGGCAGGCGGGTGCCGCGCAGGGCCCTTTGTGCTCCCCGGGAAGCCCCCCACTCCACCCCCACTGGCCCTGCTTGGCAAAGCTGACAAAGCTGACGGCAGGAAGAACCCCGCCGGCCATCCGTCAGGGAGACAGAGTGAGCCGTTCGAGGAGGGGAGCCGGGAAATTTGATCATTAAGAAACCCTCCTGGCTGTCTGGGGGAATTTAATTAAATTGCTGGAGAGGGCTGTGAGAGAGGACCACATCTGGAACCAATATGTGGGCTTTGATTTTTTTCCTCCTCCCTCCTTCCCTCCCTCCCTCCCTCCCTCCCTCTTCCCATCTCACTGCTGTGAAAGGGGGCGCGGGAGACCCAGACCCTGGAGAGGCGGCTCCTCTGGGACAGGACCCCTGGCAGACAGAGACGGAGGGGAGCCAAAGGCAGGGACACCCTGCTGGAGGCGGAGGCGGGGGAGGGGGGCGGGGGGAGCGGGGGCCGGGGGAATACTGCGAACCAGGCGGACAGGGAGCCCGGGAAGAGGAGGGGCGTGGCCCGCTGTGCGCTGGGAATCGGCCGCGGAGGTTTTCTAAGTGACGAGCGGCGAAGGCCCACTTCGCGGACCGAGAGAGCACGCTGCAGAGGGTTCCCGAAGCGGACACCCCGGGCCAAGAGTCCCGCAGGGCGCCAGCCTGCATTAGGCCCCGGCTCACCGTGGGGCGACTCCTTCCGACACCCCTGGGGCGCAGACACTGTTATGAGCGCCATTACCGATGAGAGGCAGAGTGACTTGTCCAAGGTCACGGTGCCAGGGGTTGACCCCAGGCCCGTGCAGATGCCGTCTAGATGTGCTGCCTGGGTCGCCGTCGGCGCCGTTGCTGCCTGTGGTGGCTATTTACTCCGTGCTCTTGTGTGCCAGGTGCCAGGCTAGGCTCTCGGGGCATCGCTGTGGGAGGCCGGCAGGTAGCTCCCAGCGGGTCTGGAGCTGGACAGGCTGATCTTGGCTGGGCAGTCGGCGGTGGTTCAAGTGGGTCCTCCCCCTGCCCAAGTGGGCACAGAGGCACTGGGGCCTCTCTTGCCCTGCGGTGCAGGACCCTGAAGGCTGCAGTTGCTCATGGGAATGGGTAGACGGCTTCCCGGCCTTGACCCCCAAAGCTGTGATATCACTGCTCATTAGTAACCTGCCCCTGCTCTCCAGGCTCACCACGCCCGAGGACCCAGAGCCCCCAGGCCACAGCAGGGCTCCCAAGAGTCCACCAGCCACAGGAAGAGCGTGGTCCCTGTTCTGGGCAGACAACTTCTGGGGTAATTCCCGTCCTCCCCAAACCCCAACCCCTGCCCTCCAGTCCACACAACCTGGGGGCCCTTCCTTGACACCCCCTGCCTGGGATGGCTGGACCTGCAGTCCAGGCCTGAGTTCACCTCCATCTTCGTTCTTCCTCGGTGAGCCCCATGCCCAGGGCAGCCCCAGGCCCAGCCAGAGCCAGCCCGGGAAGGAGCAAGGTACATGTTTGTGGACTGGGTGTCTCAGGACCTTGGGGCATGCGGTTTAAAAATGCAGTTCAAGCTCTTGGCATGAGGGGGGGCGGGCAAGGGAGGCTCAGAGAGACCAACAAGGGGGCTACTGCAGGCCCCACCCCTTGGAACAGGTGAGGTTTGGGGGCTCTGTGGGTCCTTCAAACATTGCAGCGTCTCCTGCCTGGCCACCCCGAGACCCTGCCCTCTGTCACCTGCTAGATCCTGCTCGGCTTCAAGAATGGCCTAATGCCTCTTCCTTAGGGAAGCCCTCCCTGATTGGCCTCCCCCAGTTCACTCCCCCATGGTCCCCTGATCTCATTAACTCCTCTGCCGGACGGGACTGTCTGAGTCACCACCCTATCCCCGCGGTGCCCCAGCCTGGACCCAGCCACTGGGAAGCTTGCCTTTGAGGGCAGCAGGCTTATGAGCTGGGGAAAGAAGGGGGAACAGCAGGGGTTCTGCCCCTCGGCTCTAGGTCTGGGGAAGCAGTAACGATGGGTGACCATGGCCACTGCTGTGTACGTGGGCACGCGCTGTGGCCGCAACCAGGGTAGATGCTTGGAGCCAGGTAAGGCTGGGCAGGAAGGGGAGGACGGAAGCAAAAGGGCTGTGCGAATGTCTGGGTGTTCGGATGGGGCAGGGGCACGGAACGCGATGGCCCAGGCTGCAGCGGGGGCGGTGGCGGCGGGAAGACCAGTGGCAGCGAGGGCCCGCCAGACTGCAGGGCCGTCCGTCCGCACGCCGGCTGATCTGAAACAAACCAAGAGGGAGACGCGGGGTCTCCCTCGGAGGCCCTGACAGGGTGATGATATACCGAGTTTTAAATAAATGTATCTCATTAGGGACGCGTTGTCTGGCGGGAGAAAAATGATGCGCCTCCCCACCTCTGCCTCCTCTTTCCAAAAAAATAAAATAAAATAAAATCCAGTGCTACAGCTAAAAAGGAAATTGCATTAACACAGATTGTTTTATTTAAAAAACCTTGACCTCCACTTCAAAAAAAAGTCATTAGACATTCTCCCTCTCAAAGGCCGCCGGCGCGGTTACGAGGGGGCCTGCCCGCTTCTCAATGACTTACTGTTCCCGGGCTCAGGGAGCGTGCGAGGAATCGGGAGTAATTTAAGGCTCCCTACAGATCGGTGTGTAAATCTTTGCATGTCTAAAGAAACTTTACCAGACCACTAAGTCAGAGGGAAAGAAACCTGGAAGAGCCCGCCACCCCCCACCCCCTTTTTTCCGTTTCTTTCCTTTGGAGCTCTGATCTCTTTGATCGTAAAAATGGTCATATTTCACCCCCAAAATATCAGCAATCAGCGAACTAAGGAAGTGGGAGCCTGGGGGAGTTTCGCCGCCGATTAGGACCTTGGTTTAATTATTTAACGCCTGCCTGGATCGTGCAGGCTGTGAACACACTCTCCTGGCGTGGGTTCAAGCGCAAGTCACAGATAATAATAACGGCTACGTCCCCCATCGGGCTGGTGAGCTGGAAGCCCCGCCCCCGCCCTCAGCCCTGCCTTGTCTTCAGCCACCTTTGCGGGTCGGTCATCGTGTGCCCCCCCCCATCCGGCTGGGCGCAGAGAGAGCCTCGGAGAGCGTGTAGCCCCTGTCCACTCACTACCGTGGAATCGCAGGGAGACGTTGCCGGCCTGGTGGGGCGGGTGGGGCGTGGCGCGGCTCCCCTGCGTCTGGCTGGCACCCTCGCCCCCAGCACCCTTCCTCTGACTCCCAGGGAAGGCAGAGCGGGAGGGGGCAGAGCAGTTCCCCGGGAGAAAATTCTGGAGAGCTACAGGGGGCTCGGCCCTTTTCTCTTCGAGCTTCAGGTTCCCCACCTGTCTCGGGAGGGAGTTCTCCAGTAAGGGTGGCCCGGGAGTCACGTCAGGCCCAGGAACTCGCAGACCCCAGGTCGGACGATGTCACTGATGTACCCGAGGGGCCAGCCCTTTCAAGTGCAGTGCTGGGGTGCAGGCCACCATGGCTGGGCTACGGCCTCCCCTTGGACAGTCCTCTCAGGGCTCACGGCCTGGTGCTCACCCGAGGTGCCTCAGTATGCAGTGGGTGCTCAATAAATAGCTGTGGGATGAGTTGTTCAGGATCACCTTGCTGTGAAGCCTGAGCCCCCGAGGACAGCAAGGGGGTGGTGCATGTCTAGAACGTAACATATACATGGACAACAAGCTCTGCCTGCCAGGGGCCCTGCACACAGTAGGTATTCTGCATGGCCTTGTCGTTTGGCCCAGACTCAGATCCAGGCCTGTCCCAGCCCTTCCGGCCCCTCAGGACCCGAGATTTGCCTTCGTGCTGCCCTGGCACTGGCCCGGGCACAAGTCACCACACTGGCTAGGCATTTCCTGAGCGAAGGGGAATCTGACCATAGCCATTCGACATGTACGGAGAGCCCTACTATGTGCAGCATCAGGGCCTGCCTCACTGCTCCTCTCTTCTCCTGTACAGGTTCTGGGACATGGAGGGCAAGGGACAGAGCAGCCACGCACAGGTGGGAAGCCGAGGCTCAGACAGGGAAACTCACAGCCCAAAGCCACACAGTAGGTCCACAGCAGGGCCAGCCTCAAATCCAGCCTCAAATCCCTGTTGGGCTCATCTCTGCTTCCCACAGGACGGACCAGGGTCTGGGATGAGCCGGACGCCCCACTGTGATCGCCGCCTGACACAATATTTACAGAGCCTCGCGATCTGTCACAGTCGTGCCTGGTCACATTTGAGTCACCGTGGCCTTGGTGTTTACAATTCCCCAGACGTGTGGTGGAGAGCACGGTTCAGCCTGTGTGCCTCCGTGCGCTGCCCCTGCTAAACTGGCCCCTTCCAAAGGGGCTCCTGGGTGTGTGACCACGGAGGCTGGGCAGGGGAACCCGAGGACCTCCAGGGTTCCATGGTGTGCTTGGTCTCTGTTTCTGCATCTGCGAAATGGGCCTGGTCCTTGAGTGGTTGACAGTTGAGTGTCTTGCAGAGGTTATCATGGCTAAAGAATGGCACCAACATAGCCCTGACAGGTGTGGCTCAGTGGGTTGGGCATTGTCCTGTAAATCTGAAGGTTACCAGGTTCAATTCCTGGACAGGGCATGTGCCTGGGTTGCAAGTTCATCCCCTGGTCAGGGTGTGTTTGAGAGGCAACTGATCAATATTTCTCTCCCTCTTTTTCTCCCTCCCTCTAAAAAAGAACGACACTAATATAACCCCATAAGAAATAGAGAGGAGAGGGCCTTTCTAGTACAAAAATGTATAGTGAATGTATATACTTTCATGAATAAGAAATGCAAGTGGCTATTAAATACCAAAAAGAAAACCCTTCAGAAATAATTCAAGGTATGCAGATTAAAACAAGGAAATGCCTTTTGAAATTGAAAGTCGATCATTATTATGCTCTTCTCCGGCGCTGCCCACAGAGACGGCAGCCAGCTCCTACTTGGCGTCACGCCGGCCCTCGGGGGCCTGGTGCAGCCTAAGACCGTCGTAGAGAGAACCAAGAAGCTCAAAATTAAGCCCAACTGGCAGGCGCCCAGCGGCACTGAAACAGGACGCAGAGAAGACTCAAGGGCCCGTTCTCCGTGCCTGACGGTGGTGAAGGGAGCAATAAGAAAACCAAACACACGCTACCCGTTGACTTCCGGAAGTTCCCGGTCCACAGTGTCAAGGAGCAGGAAGTGACAAATGTCACTGATGTGCAGCAAATCTTTCTCTGCGAAATTGCTCCCGATGTTGCCACCGAGTTCTTCCCTCTAAGAACTGCAGTGTCGAGGAGCAGGAAGTAGCAGTGGCTGATGTGCAACAATCTTACTCTGCGAGATGAGGTCGCCCGCCACGTTCCCTCTAAGAGCGGCAGAGCTGTCTGGAAGGAGCAGCCGGCCGCCATCAGTCCCGGTCCGAACGCCAGGCAGAGGACGAACGCGAACAGGCGTTCACGTGCGCCTTCAAGGGCTCTTTTATTTGTGCTAAATAAAACCATAAAAATGCTGTCGGATAGAAACATGGAAACAACGGAGCTCCTGCTAGCAAGCGCCCGGAGACCCTGCCAGAGGCAGAAACGGATACATTTCTGGTGGCTCTGTGGCAGTATCATCAAAAGTCTTAAATCTTTTGTGGAATCTTTGACCCAGCGTGTTTGTTGTCTTTTCGCTGCTGTAACAAATTATCGCAAAGCTAGTGTTTCAAAACAATACAAATGTATTATCTCAAGGTTCTGGAGATCAGAAGCTCCAGGCTGCAGTCAAGGTGTCAGGCTGCTTGCGCTTCTGTCCGAGGCTCTAGGGAAGCATCTGTTTTCTTGCCTTCTCTAGTTTCTAGAAGCTGCCTGTGTTCCCTGGGTGGCGGCTGCCTTCCTCCGCTTTCAAAGCCAGCGGTGGCCAGTATTTCTCACCATGAGGTCCCTGACTCTCTCTTCCACTTTTAAGGACCCTTGTGATTACACTGGGCCCAGCCAGGTCATCGAAAATGATCTCCCGTTCTTTTTTTTTTTTTTTCCTAACTTTCTAATATACCTGTGGGCCAGACCCGCTGGTACTCTATTTCTGCTTTATTTGATTTTTAGAGAGATGGGAAGGGAGGGAGAAAAACAGGGAGTGAAACTTCCACCGGTTGCCTCCTGTATGCCCCGCAATCAGGGCCCCGGCCTGCAACCCAGGCATGTGCCCTGACTGGGAATTGAACTGGTGACCCTTTGATTTAGCAGGACGGCACTCAACCCGCTGAGCCACACCAGCCAGGGAATGATCTCCCATTCTTAAGGTCACCTGATAGGCAGCCTTAATTCCATCTGCTACCTAACTTCTGTTTTGCCTTATTCACAGGTCCTGGGGCTTATGGGGTGGACATCTTTGGGAGGCTTTCATCTGCCTGCTGCACCCAGATATTCTGTTGCTAGGTACTTATCATCAAGAAAACAACTATGGTACATTTACACAATGGAATTCTATGCAGCAGAAAGAAAGAAGGAGCGCCTACCCTTTGCGACAGCATGGAAGGAATTGGAGAGTATCATGCTAAGCGAAATAAGCCAGGCAGTGAAAGACAAATACCATATGATCTCACCTTTAACAGGAAGCTAATCAACAAAACAAACAAACAAGCATAATATAAACAAAGACACTGAATTTGAGAACAGTCTGACAGTGTCCAGAGTGGGAGGGGAGGGAATTTCAGGGGAAAAGGGGAACGGTTTAGAGCAACAAGTATAAAGTACTCATGGACAAAAACTATGGGGGGTGGAAATGGGAGGAAGGTGGGGAGGGCTGGGGTGGTGGGCTGGGGCGGGGTAAAAGACAGAAAACTGTACAATATCAACAATTAAAAAATACTGATTTAAAAAAAATAAAATAAAAAATGGAGGAAAAAAAAAAGAAAACAACTATGGCTGTATAGCAATAGTGAGTGGTGTATCTCTAGGCTGTCCTGAAAACCAGTGGTGGACGAGACTAAATGGCACAGTAAGCAGTTATTTAAAAGTTGGCACAACGTGGTTCAGCTTTCGTAACACTTGCGGCTATTTCTCCATCTATCTAGAATACAGATATGAGCTGGTAAGATACACTCTATCTAGAACATAGATATAAGCCAGGAAGATATACTCTAGAATCAAAAGGTATATTATTCCAAAAGCCCCCTTTCTTCTGTTATTGCTTTTTCTAGGTCTTCAATTCAATTTTGAACAAATAGATGACCATCTTCAATCTCTGTCACTAAACTAAGTTTAAAAAAATGTACAGAATACCTAGTGTGTGTCTGAGATCTCTGGGAGTGGGGTGAGTTTTATTTTCACAATTTTACTGTTTTCTAAAATCTCCACGATAAGCATATTGCTTCTGTCATAAGGAAAGTTCACGTATTTTATTTGTTTTCTTTTATTGTTTAGCATGTGGTGTTTTGAGACGGGGGGATAAATATGCATTTTCACTGGCAGTCACACCCAGGGCCCAATCTCCGGTAGGGTCGCCAACCCACGGACCGCTGTCTGGAGAATAGGGGCCCTCTGTGCCCGCTCTGTTCCCACCCCACCCCCACCTAGAGCAGGGCTTGGTTCCATAAACATTTATTGAACGGAGAGGTTCCAAACTGGGACCCTATTTTCCCTTCACCCGCCACATGGGGTTAGCATTGTAGGGTTTATCTAAATCACAGAGCAAGTTATTCTGTTTTTAGCTGTCTCCCTTTGGGGTGATGAGTCCTCTCATCCTCGGGTTAACTGGAGTTGTCCTGGGTGCATTTGCAGGCTATGACGGGCCTGGCTCCTCGTCAAGAGCTGAGGTTTGGTGTAGCAGTCCCAGCGCCTTGTCCCCATCTGCCATCTGAGTGCCACTCTGCCCCCAGCCCGGGACCGGCAAGGGTAGTGACAACCCCATAACAACAACAATAATAATAATGCCAAACTCACAAGAGTCCTTTCAGGCTGGCCTCTTTGTTATCCCTTTGCATAGATGACGGATCAGACTCAGAGAAGACCAGCGAGTGAGCCCCCCAAATGACCCCCAGCCCCAAGGCCACACAGCTAGTAAATGGCAGCAAACTCATTCAAACCTATCTCACCAGCTCTGAAGTCCAAGTTTGCCAGCACTACCCTGCACTGTTTCTTGGAAACAGGTGTTTAGAAAATAGTAACAGTTATTGAGTGCTCACACCAAGGGCTCACATTTATCAGTTTCCTTAAGCCCTGGCTGGTGTGGCTTGGTGGATTGAGCGCTGGTCTATGAACCAAAGCTGGAACCAGCGTTGCTAGTTCAATTCCTAGTCAGGGCACATCCCTGGGTTGTGGGCCAGGCCCCCAGTAGGGGGCGTGTGAGAGGCAACCACACATTGATCCTTTTCTCCCTCCCTTCCTCTCTTTTATTCGAATTAAATAAAATAAAATCTTTAAAAAACAAAAACTTACTTAATCATCCTAACCGCTCATTTTACAAAGGAGACACCGAGAAAAACGGAGGCTAAGTAGGTTGCTAAGGCCCGCAGCTAGGAAGCGCAAGGCCTGGATTTGAACCCAGGGGCTGGAGCCGGAGCCCGTCCTGCCACAGAGAAGCAGCGTGTTCCCTCTTCACACGCACAGATGAACGAATGCACGAGTGGACGCTGGAAGCCGCTGTGACCAGCAGGCTCGGCGAGAGACCTCGGCACCTCACTTACCCGCTCTGGGCCTCGCTTCGCCGGCCTGCACAGCAAACGGGGCTTGGACCACGCCACGTCGGTGGTTCTCCGGCTCTGGAAGGAGCCTCTGCCTTGCGGCCTCGGTCTCTCCATCTGCCGTCCGAGGGAATGGGACGTGCCTGACCTCCCAGGCCCTTCCCGGCTCCGAGGGCCTATGAAGACAGTACCCTCTCTGTGTTCTCAGCCACGGGCCCAGGAGTTCCCAGGGACAGAACTCCCCCCCCCACCCCCCGCCGTGCGAGGGAGATAGCGTTCCATTGGCCCGTTCTATAAGGGAGAGAAGCTGACGTCAGAAAGCAACGGTGACGCGTGGTTGAGGTTCCGAGCAGTGCGTGACAGAGTTGGGCCTGGAACCACGTCTCCAGCACCAGACCGTCCCGAACACTGGGCCGCCCTGTCCCTGGAAAAGTCCCCACCCTGGGTTCGCTGGGTGCCCTGCCAGGGGCGAGCCCTCCCAGGCGGTCCCTGGGGCTGTGTCTTGGTCCTTCCGAGGGTTGTTCAACCGCACACACTGGGGGCAGCGCTGGGGAACCCCCGGTGCCCGGGCGGGGCTCTTCCACCGAGGAACAATCCCATCTGCAGGCCTCCGACCTGCCCACCTGTGTGCCCCACGGATGGCCGTGGCCCAGGCCACTTGTGGCGGGACACTCAGCCTCACGTTGGCGGTGATTCTTTTGTGGGAAAAACCAAGTGGCACCGAACCCAGGATTTTAGGGGTGCACGCAAGGTGGGCTTTCTGTGCTTGGCTTTCAGCCCAGAAAGGACATTCTGCAGTCCTCCTGGTGGCCTTATTTTTGTTGCTATCACGTCAGGGCTCTGCTGCGAGGGCAGGGTGGACAGGGCCAGGCCAGCCGCCACCCTCCTGGGGAAAGACCTGTGGCACCTGGAGGACCTGGAGTCAGGTCCGCCACCAGGAGCCACTTTCCTGTGCTTCTGAAACAGGAGCAGAGACGTGAGCTGCCCTTCTCTTTCCCCCTCACCCATCTGTCCGTCTGGCTGTCTATCCTCCAGGAATTCTGGAGGGGCACTGCTGGGCACTGTCGCCTGGAGCGTCCTGGAGATGGGCTGGGAGGGGTGTTGTGGGGGGGGTGCATGCACCCTAGAAACTTGAGAACGTGGGGCTTTCTGGGGAAGAGAACTTTGGGCCTGGTGGAGCAGAGAAGACCTCTGAGTCTTTGGGTCAAGACAGGTACCGTGTTGGGGCACAGGGGTAGTGAGGGTGGAGCTGGGGGGGCTCACTGTCTCAGAGTGGTTCCCCGGGCCCCCCGTGGGAGGAATTTGTACATGGAGGGGGGGCTGCTAACCCCTTCACCATCACCGCCCCCCACACACTTGTGCGGGGATTAACAAGGACAAAACACTGAAGTTTCCCGCGCCTTAAAATGTGGGTGGGAAGGCGACACCCTCTCTTCTGCCCCCTCTCCCCGCCTCCAGCCGCCAGCCGGACTCCGCGCAGGACCCCCTCCCAGCCCGCAGCCCGAGGGGCGGGGAGGAGGGGCAGGAGGAGAGGCCGGGCGAGGTTTGCTTCAAGAAGGGGCGTGTGGCCGGAGCAGCTCGTGTTCTAGCAATTTGGGAGAGAGCGAGGAGGCAGAGGAGGGGAGGGAGGAAAGTTGGTTCCCCGACGTCAGCGCCGGGCGGGCCGGTGGCCACGGAGCCGGGAGGCGGCCGGAGCCGGGCAGAGCTCCGGGCCGCGGGGCGCGCTGGCTGCGACCCCGCCGCCGACCCGGCCGGCGACCCCGGGACGGCTCGCGGGCATGGACAGCGCGGCCGCCGCCTTCGCCGTGGACAAGCCGGCGCTGGGCCCGGGACCGCCGCCGCCCTCCGCCCTGGGGCCCGGCGACTGCGCCCAGGCGCGCAAGAACTTCACGGTGAGCCACCTCCTGGACCTGGAGGAGGTGGCCGCGGCCGGGCGGCTGGCGGCGCGTCCCGCGGGGGCCGAGGCGCGGGAGGGCGCGGCGCGGGAACCGTCCGGGGGCAGCAGCGGCAGCGAGGCGGCGCCGCAGGACGGTGAGTGCGGGCCTGGCGGGCGCGGCCCGGGGTCGTGGGAGCGGACCGCGGGGTCCCGGGCTCTCGGGGGCTGAGGCTGGGGGCCCGCGGGGCCCAAGGAGCGCGCACGCGGCGGGCAAAGACGCGGGCCGCCGGGTCCGGGCCGCCGGGTCCGAGGCTGCGAAGGAAACGGGCACCGGCGGACACGCTGCGTGTGGCAGGACCTCCCGGGGGTGCGGGCGCCCCGCGTGCGCCGTGGGTCCGGCGGCCACAGTGGAGGTTGTCTTTCATGGTGGGGTGGGGTGCGGTGACCCCAGCTCTCCACCGGGAAGGGCCGCTCTTTGGCCTCAGTCACCTCGAGTCGTAGCGGGTGGGGGAGGAGGTGGGCTGCCTTTGGGGCCAACCCCGGAGCAGCCCTCGCGGCCCCTGCTCCCAAGCAGCCTGGGAAAGTGGGTGTGATTATACAGCCGAGGAAACTGAGGCTTCCGAGGAACGCAGAGACCAAGCCACAGCGCTGGCTTTCAGACTCTGGCCCCCTCCCTCCGTGAGGCCTCCCGAGCTGCCCCGGGTCTTCTTAAGACCTGGGTTGTAGCCTGCCGGCCGGGGGCCTGCCCCCACCCCAGTCTGGCCCGCTAGCAGTTTCCTGGGTGGAATGTCCCAGCCCTAAAGAGCCAGCTAGGCCTCCCTTTTCCTGATAAGGTTAAAGGTCATCAGGAAGGGGCTTTAAAAACAAACAACCCACCCAAGTGGCTTTTTTCAAAAAAAATCACACTGCTTGGAAGGGTCCCGAACCCTTGGTAAGAAGTGGGAGGGGCAGCAAGGACAGAGAAGGAAGATAAAGCCGAGGTCCAGCCCTGGGCAGTTTAGGGAAGGGGAGGGACCGAAGTCCCCGCTGCTCACCCGCACCCCGAGGAGGAGGCGGGGTGGTCCGAGACCCCTGTCCGAGTCCCCTGGCTCTGGAGCACAGGCCGGCCTGCTGGACGTTCTGGGCCCTTTAAGAGTCACCCACCACCAGACTCGAGCAGCCTTCCCGCCTGCCCCTGGGGACCCCCACTTCCTGCACCAGCCTCCAGGTCTCCTGGGAGCCCCGCTGGCCTGGCGGGCTGCATGCGCTGCCTCTCCAACGACGGGAGGTGCAGGCCTCGCTGTGCGGCCTGCAGCCTTCTCTGGAACCTCCTCGGGGCCTGAGTGTGTGTGTGTCGGGGGAGGGTACCTGCCACGTGCCTGTAGCTCAGGGCGTGCCCAGCTGGTGCCAGCTGTGTCCAGTGGCCACTGGCTCCCCTCGGTGGCCTTCACTGCCCACCAGCCACAGCGGGCCGACGCCTCTCTTCACCCTGCGGAGTGAGCGTAAAGTGGGCAGGCCCACCCACGGGAGTGGGAGTCGCTGATGGAAAAGTGGAAGTGGGTGTCTGGTTTAGGCCAGGGGTAAAGTGGGGTGCCCTCTGGCACAGAAGGGGGAGCCCTGCCATCCTCAGTTGGTCCCTGGATCTCAGGTCTCATGGGAGGAGCAGCTGGTCTCTGATTTCACCCTGATGAGTGGGGGACCCCAGGGGAATGAAAAGGGGGAGCAAATCGAAGGTAAAGCCAAGAAGGAAGGGAGGAAAGGGAGGGGAGGAGAGGAGAGAGGGGCGCAGGGGTGGTTGGAGGGCAGGAAGGAGGCCTGGCCAGGGGATGGAGCCCATGCCCACCTGGGCCCCTGGCCGCGGGGACGGACAGTGGAAGGCTTTGCTTCCCCTGGACACATCATAGGAGGTCTCCGATGGAGGGTTTTCCTGGGGGGGGGGGGATGGCTGATGTGAGCTGGGGACACAGGTGCGTGGACGGGGCCACAGCAGCCCCCAGGTATCAGGTTGGGTCATAGGCTTCCTCAGCAGCCCCTGGGGCCAGGCCACTCTCGGTGAGAGCCTGGGGAGCTTTCGGGCCTTTCCCTAAGGAAGGGCGTGGGCACACTGGGTATGCCCAGGTGTTGGGGACAGGGGACAGCTGGGTGTGGGTTCAGGTGGGGTGGGCCCGAGGGCAGCAATCAGTCTGCCCCCAAAGGTGGGGGCCCATGGGCAGAGCTGGGCCAACAAGACGCTCACATCCCTCTCGGCCCTGTGCGCCCTGCCCCGCTCTGCCCGCTGGGTGCCCTGGACTACAGGGCGTGCCTCCGGCCTCGGAGCATTGAGGCAAGCCGGGCAGTGTGAGGACTTGTTCGGGAAGCTAAACATGCCATTTTAAAGGATACTTTTGTATGTGGGACTACATCTTCCCTACTCATTTTTTTTGGTGTTAAAACATACTTTTTGTGAAATGGGAATAATAACTGGAGATTGTTTTATGTTAATGCCTTTACTTGGCAAAATTAAAAGGAGGTAATTCTATACTCGTGCATCAGATTGAAAACAAATCACTAGCCCATGAAATCCAAATGTTTAATGTGGAGTCGAGCACCTCCTGAGGCCAACTGCGTACATTCCAGGGGCGTCTGCTGCCAGGAGAGGGACCCTGGGGCAGGGCCGGGGCCTGTGACAGTCCCTGGCTGGCTCTCTGGATCTGGGCCTGGAGACACAGAAAGTGGCCCGGGAGCGGCCAGCTTCCCGCAGTCCTTCCGTGCCCTTCCCTCTCAGGAGCCCCTCATCCCCTCTCCTGCCACTGTCTGTGAATTCCCAGGCCAGACGTCTCCAAAGGTGGGGGACACGGCACCTCGTCCTGGTGAGCCCGGCCCGCACCACTGGACCCAAAACAGGCAGCCAGCCCTCAGGCCACCTGCCAGGGCCCTGGACCCCAGGCCAGCAGGCGTGGACCGTGGGCTGTGACTTTGTCCCCCAGTCCTGGGCCCTCTGGGAGGCCTGATACCTTTCTGAGGATTCAGACAAACTTGCAAGCGAGTTGTCTTGTGGCTTCTAGAGATGTTTCCGGTCCAAACAAAGGGACTGCCACCAAAGAGATGGGGTGTCTCCTGTTAGAAAAATAAGAGTTTATAGGGAAGCTAATGAGCTAGAAAATTGATATATTTTCAACCTGCCAGGATAGCAGGCTCAGACATTTTTTAAACATATTTTTTACTCTTTTGTTTTCACAAAGCCCACAGTAGATACGGCGTATTCTTACCAATGGTTTTCCCAGACCGAGCTCCCGCAGAACTGGCCGGGAAGGCTGTGGCTTCGCCGGTGACTCAGAGCAAACTGGGGTCTCGGGTTCCTCCCAAGTCAAATGCTGAGGTCTGCGCCGGGGCGCTGAGCTATGCCAAGCACGTTAGGAAAATAAACCCTCGTTCACTGCCTTTGCAATGACTTACAACAAAAGAAACCACATTAATAACTGAGATTTTCTTGAAAGCATTCCCTCCTGTGGGCAGGGCGGAAACAGAGATGCAGACACAGTGAGAAAATAAACAAAGCCCGGGAGCGAGCAGGGAGAGGCCCCCAGCCCCGGAGGAGGAGGCCGCCGCCCGAGAGCAGGGCTGGTACCTGTTTCGGAAAACCTCGGACCCAGCAGGTCTGCCTGCCTGCGACTGGGGTGGTGGGGTGCCTGCTGAGCAGGGGGCGGGCGGGGCCCCCGGCGGAGAAGGGAGGCTGGTTGGCATCCCTTGGAGGACCTGCTCCCTGAGCCACATCCGCTACCTGATGACAGGAAGCCAAGGGTGTGTGGCTTTGGGGTGGAGACCTGCTCCCCGACAGTTCAGCCGGGGCGGGGCAGGGCGGGCGCGCCTAGTGGTGGACCTGAAGGGACCCCGGAGTTGCGGAGACTAGGGGACTTGCTTTCAATTTTTAAACTGTCTGTAGTGGTAAAATGCAGTTAGATTAAGAGCGATCATTTTTTTTAATTTATTATTTATTTATCTTTTTAGAGGGGAAGGGTAGGAGAGGAGAGGGAGAGAAACATCAATGTGCGGTTGCCTCTCGTGTGTCCCCTGCCGGGGACTGGCCTGCAACCCAGGCATGTGCCCTGACTGGGAATCGAACCGCGATCCTTCGGTTCGCAGGCCCGCGCTCAATCCATTGAGCTACACCAGCCAGGGCTAAGAGCGATCATTTTTAAGCATGCAGTTTGGGGACATTTGAGTGCATTCTCGTTGTCGTTGGGCCACCGTCACCGCCGTCCATCTCCAGAAAATTTTCATTTCCCCAGATTGAAACTCCGTCCCCGTTAAACCCGTTAAACTCTGATTCCCCTCCCCCAGCCCCTGGCAGCCCCCCCCCGCCTCCCCCGGCCGCGTTCTCCTTTCTGTCCCTTGGAACTTGACGCTCTGGGGACCTCGTGTACGTGGACACTCTCGCAGTCTCTGTTCTCCTGGCTTATTTCGCAGCCTCACGTCCTCGGGGGGGCCCTCCGTGGGGCGGCAGGTGGCAGGTCTCCCTGAGACCCAATGATGTGCCGTCGTGTGGACGGGCCACATGCTGCTCCTCCCTCCCCCGTGGGCGCCCACCTGGGCGGTGCTCACCGTCGGCTGTCGTGACGGGGGGGCTGCTGTGGCCGTGGGTGTGCGGGCGGCTGTTCCGTGCCTGCCCGCAGCGCTCTGGGGCCCACCCAGAAGCGGGAGTGTCGGGTGGTGCGGTCGACCGTTCTATCGCTCACTTTCTAAAGGGGCCTCCGCGCTGTTTTCCGTAGCGGACTGGACAGTGAGTGGGCCTCGGTCTCCCTGGCTCTGAAAGGGGGCGGCCTCTGGGGCCGTGGGGGAGGGAGCCAGAGGGAGAGGGGAGGAAGCTGCCAGGCCAGACAGGAGCAGGGCCGCAGGGGAGACACCAAAGGGCTTCTCCAGGGCCGAGCCTTCTAATGACACGCCTGCTTTCCTCTCCTCCACCGTCTTCTCCCCTTCGTTCCCCTTCATCCGCTTCCGGGGGCGGGGTGGGCAGAGCCATCCGCCTTGCAGGAGCCCTGGGTGGGGCACCAGGACATCCAGGTCCGGGTCCTGGCTTTTGCTGTCCTCTCCACGTGTGACTTGGGGCGCGTCACATCGCTTCCCACCGAACGGTGCCGGACAGCGCACCGACGACATTTGTGAGGGCCTCCTGTCCCTCACCATCATCTGATCAAGGTTCGGGAAATGCCCCATGATGGGCCCCCGGGGGCGCGGACCCTCACCCTCGGACAGGTGACTGGGTGGCCCTCCGCACGTGCGCAGGAGCACGGAGAGAGGAGGCGTGAGTGAGAGCCCAGGGGAATTCAGCGCGAGGACGTCCGTGGGGGCCAGCGGCAGAGGGGCCTGCATCGCTGCCCCTTGTCCGTGGCTCCAGGGCGACCTGGTGCCTCCAGCCGAGAGGTCGCTTGGGTGGAGCTCGGGGGCCTGGCGTGGGAGCCTGGGGCCAGCTGGTGCCCCGCCAAGGGCTCTTCCCTCCGGGCCGGAGCTCAGCGGGGCTGGGGCTGTCAGTGTCCCTCCCGGGAGACTCTGAGAAAGTAACTTTGGAGCAGCAGCGGTCGTGCCTGGTACACGCCCCCCCGCCCCCCGAGACCTGGAAAACACCCTGAGGCTCCGTGTTGCTGCCTATGAAATGGGGCCGCTGGACAGTGGGGTCTCTTACAGGTGGGGTGAGCCTTGAATGGGTGTGGGAGGCTGTGCCTAGCACGTAGTAGATGCTCATAAATGGCGTCCTTGACAGCTCACGGAGATCGATGCTCACAGCAGTCCCGGGAGTCAGGCAGGGGTTAGTGACTGACACCCCCACTTTCTGGAAGTCCAGAGAAGCTAAGGAACTTGCCAAGGTCCCACCAGCCAGGAAGGAGGGGAGGGTCCCAAGTCCAGGCCTCTTTCTCCCGCACAGCTCCGCACTGAGGCTGCAGGAGTCGGGGGGGGGGAGCCACTCCAGTTTGTTGGGAGACTGGACTTGAGCCAAGGTTTGTTTGGGGAACCAAAGGGGGCAGGGTGACAGGGACCGCAGCACTCTCGCTGGCCGGGGTGCCCCAGGCCTCACCCCTCCCGGTCCCCCCACTGGCTGTGGGTGCCAGTCCTTTTATTGTCCTCATTTAATGAAGAGGGAAAGCGAGAGTCAGAGTTGAGCCCCTTGCCAAGGTCACGCTTTCCCAGGCCTGTCCCGTTCTGAGGCCCCTGTTCTCCGGCACCATCCGAGGCCACCCCGCAAGCCCCGCCCGAATGCCGGGCCGCTGGCCGGCCGGGGAGACCCACTCCCAGCTGTGGGCTGCGTCGAGGCACCGGGAGGCAGCCGGGGAGGGCTCTCCTTGAGGTCCTGGCCTGGGTCGCAGGCCTGTGGGAGACAGGCCTGGTCTGGCGGCGTGGTGACTGCCGGGCTTTGGGGGCGTTGGAAGGTATGGTTGTGAGGGGGTTCTGATCCCCTTCCACCCAGAAACATCTGCATGGCCTCCCCCACCCTCTGCAGGCTGACAGGGGAGAACCATGGAGGGTCCCTGACTCTGGGGCCCTCCTCCCAGTCTACCCCAACCCTCCCCATTCATTCATTCATTCATTCGTTCATTTATTCGTTCGTTCGTTCATCCCACAGTCGTCTTTTAAGCAGACTATGTGTCAGGCCTTGAGCTCCCCCCACCTACCCAGGCTTCCGGATTTCAAGCGCCGGTGAAACTTCCCAGCACTTAGAGGAACCGGCAGAGAGTGGGCAGGCACAGAGCTGCCAAGAAAAGCATCCACTCACGGCAGCCGCCGTCTTGTGGGCCGCCCCCCCCCATCTGTTTGCCTAAGAAGGAGCCTTTTAGCATCTTCATCTCGGAGTCAAGGATGGGGCTCCACGCTGACTCCGTTTAGCTTAACAAAACAAAACCCGCACGCTGCCCCGATTTTTCTCATTTTGTGGGAGGTCGGTGAAAGCTTGTTGTGGGCTGGCATTTGGGGACCCCACGGTGGACTGGCTTTCCCAAACTCACAGGCGCACATGACACCCCCCAACACACACTCGCACACACACCACACCAAGAGGGCTCCTGCCTGGCCCCTAAATCAAGGCCAGGCTTTTGATGGCCAGGGTGGCCGCAGGCAGCGCATGCCTGGATGAGCGGCCACACTGCGGTGGCCGGGGCCAAGGGTTAAGTGCCTTAGGCGAGGTGGTGAGTCGGAGAGCACCGTGGGAGCTTCCTGTTTAGACAGAGGGAGCGGGGAAGTTGCCTCAGCCGGCTCCCATGCCAAGCGCGGTCCAGGAGACAGGGTGCCAGGCAGCCTCCGAAAGCCAGGCGAGGGGACGAGGGGCAGGGGCCTGGGGCAGGGTGCTCCCCGGCCCTGGAGGAGTGGGGAGAGAGCGGCTGCCAGGAAGAGGCGGGGCCTCCCCGGAGCTCCGGGCAGAGCCTGCCCAGCCAGACCCGGAGTGGGATCTCGAGACGTCCTGGGAACGAAGGTCGTTAAAAAGACCCAAATGCTCTTGCTGCCCCTCTGCCCCGCGTTCCTTCCACATCTGGGAAGCTCTGGTTCCCGGCCTGGCTCCGCGGGGCCACCATGATGGCAGGACACTGTCCGCGTGGGGCCCTTGAAGGCTAATGATAACTTTTATTGCATCCTAAAAATGAAGCAGGCTCTGGAAGACATTATTTTCGGTCCCTCTCGGTGATTGCTCTGCTTTTCCGTGTGTGGGATGGGCACCCAGCTGGGACCTTCCTGCTTGGGGGGCCGAGGAAGGGATTGGGAGGGTGCGGGGGCGATGGGTTAAGAGACGCCAAGAAGCTGGGACCCGGAGGCCTGAGAGGTGGACCGGGGCTGCCTGGCAGATGGCAGCCTTAGGGGCAGTGACAAAGCAGGAGGCCTGGAAGCTTCCACCGAGGGCCCCTCCGTCCCAGAGCGGAGCAAGAGCCTTGGCTGCTTGAGGACTGACTCGGTGGGAGTGTGCCACCTCTGGTGATGTGTGGCCGACGCCCAGGAAGCAGTGGGAGGGGCCCCGGACCAGGAGTCGGGGGACTGGGAGGCGCCCTGCCCCGCAGCCCAGTCACTGGTCCGAGCCTCAGCATCCCCGCCAGCGTTCCCGGAGGCTGCCTCTGTGCGGGAAGCCGCACCCCTGGGTCCGGGAGAGAGACAGCGATGGCTGCTGACCATCCGCCTGCATTCCCCGAGCACCTACTGCGGACCCACCGCACCAAGGCCGCCCCGCCAGCTGGAACGCAGGGGGCTTTGTGTTAGGGGAGGAGCTCTCTCTGTCCCTCTCAAGCACCCTGGCACTCTCTGGCCGCCAGGGTGGTGGTGGGGGGGGGGCGGTCAGAAGCCTCACTGCCCAGTTGGGGGTCTCTGTCACTCCCGTCGCTGGAAAAGCTGCCTCCTAGCATTCTGCCTGCCTGCCCCTTTCTGCCCCCTCCCTCACCCGGCCCCTGACAGCCCTGCAGTCTCCCCTCGGAGCAGTCCCCTCAGGGAGGGCGTCCACTGCCCCCAGGAGGGCGGTCCCCTCGCCCAGGTATTGTCCACAGCGCCCCGCCCCCGCCTCCCGGTCGGGCCTCCCCCACCTCGGGCCTCCCCTCCTGGCCGCCCCTCTTGCCGTGGGCACGGACGTTTACACGCCAGAGATGGCGTTATTAAAAATGACATTTAACCAGAGCTGGAATTACCGCGCGGATGGCTGCAAACCTCGGAATCAAAGCCGAGCCGCCAGGCGCGCCTGGCAGGGGCCGCGGGCCCCCTCTGGCCGCCAGAGCTCCACGCCGGCCTCCCATATAAAAGCCCGCAGAACGCAGAGGTCCTGAAAGCGAGTGCACCTCCTTTCATTAGACTAACAAATAACACGTAACAGAAAACAGCTGTTCACAGCAGCCCCTAATGCTCTCAAGATGGTGCCGTGGGCAGCTGGTCCAGCCAGCGGGCGGCCCGGCCGAGCGGGGCTCAGGTTCTGCCTGCCCCCACCCCGGGGGGGGGGGTACGGGGCCCTCGGGAGAGCCTGGCACCCCCTCCCTCCTCTCCTGCCCCTCCCCACTCCGCACTCTGCAGGACCTGGGGGTCTCCTTCCTCCGACTCAGTCACTTGGCCTCTCTTCTTACTGACGAGAGCCAGTCAGTGAGCCTCCGTTTGTACGGGGACCGTGCCCTGGACGGTGGCCTCCCAGCCGCCCCTGGACCAGCTGTGGGACCTTGACAAGTGTCTTCGCTCTGAGCCTGGTTCATCGTCGTTGAGAAGATTTCGTGGCTGTCTGAAGGGTGGTTTTAAGGGTTGTAAGAGGTGTCGGAAGCAGAGTAGCCGAACACCTGAGAAGCGCTCAGGAAGGGTTTCTGCCGTTGCGACTAGAGCTGGGGACACCGAGGCTCCTGGTGGTGGAGTGACTCACCCGAGGGGACACGGCAGGTGGAGAAGCCCCCGAGTCGACCCCTGTCCTGATGCCGAGAAGAGCAGAGCGAAGAGACACGCTGCACCGGGCGCGGTGGGCGCGGACACGGGTCTGCCCGGCCCCAGCCCTCGGCCGACCGAAAAGCCTGAGCTCGCCTTCGAGGGACAGCAGGCTGCCCCTGCCCCTCACTGAGGCCAGGAGCCCCCCAAACCCCCACCACTACCCCCTGGGCTTGGGAGCCACAGGGGCCCAAAGCACCAGCCCGCGCTGCTCAGGGGGGTCTGGCCTGGAGAAGGAAGGGCCTCCCAGACCAGGGAGGAATGTCCAGAAAAACACCCCGAACGAAGGGGAGAAGGACCAAGTGGCACTTCATTCTGTTTCTCTCTCAAGATAAAGCTACGGGAAACAGGCCTTTTGTCTTCCCGCCCCTCCCCCTCCAAGATAAGCCTTGTTTTTTCGGTTCCAAGAAAACCGCGTGGGATTCACTCATTTGCCTGTTCGTTCATTCATTCGCTCAGTGCCCAGGTGTGGACAGGTGAGGCCTGGCCCCTGATCAGGCGGCAGGGCAGAGGAGCATTACCCGCCTCTTACAGATGAGAATACTGAGGCTCAGAAAGGCAAAATGACTTGTCCAAGGCCACCCAGGAAATATGCAGTGATCCCCAGAGCCCCAGGGCAGCACCGGCCACCGTGAGCAGGGTCCCTGGATGCTCAAGGAGCTGCTCGGTGTCTTCTCGCTGGAAGCAGCCAGGGTCCTGCCTCCTGTCTCCCCGGTTCTTCCCTGGAAACCCTTGAGAAAGGGGCCACTTTTCCGGGGATGCCCTGTGCAAAGCCTGACTCGAAGCCATCAGGCAGGAGGGCTGGGCCCATGAGAAGAGGCT
The DNA here is from genome assembly GCA_039655065.1 of Glossophaga mutica. Lineage (NCBI taxonomy): Eukaryota > Metazoa > Chordata > Mammalia > Chiroptera > Phyllostomidae > Glossophaga > Glossophaga mutica. The sequence continues at coordinate 214,397,792 of CM077305.1, forward strand.
GGGGCTGGCGACCAGGGAGGGACCAGGGCCTTTGGGAATCTCGAGTTTCCGAGAGACCTCGTGTTTTCATTGGAGGGCTGGCCCCTCCCACAAAGCCCGCTGCCCGGCCACCACGCCTGGCGCGGAGAGTGTCAGAGCCCCGAGCGGGAAATTGCTGGAGACAAGAAGTAAAAACGGCTGCTCTGGTTTCTCCGGGAAGGAAAAAAAGAAAAGGCGAAGATCTAATGTGGCTGAAAGCGAGGTTGTTGTTTAAAGGCAAGAGTTGATGTTGCAGTGACTTCAAATCTGAGGCCAAACAGAGCCAGGGTGGGAGGCTGCCTTTTCAAGGACTGATGTCCCCCTGAAGGGTGGGACAGTGCGGGCGGCAGCCCACGAGCCCTGCCCTCCTTCCTTCCACAAGTATGTGTTGAGGACCTACTCAGTGCCAGGCTGAGGGCTGACTACTGGGAGCCCGCAGGGAACAAGGGTGGTGTGGGCCTTGCTGAGAAGATGTCCTGGCTACTATGAGAACAGATAATGAAGCCCTAGTCTGGGCTTCAGGGAAGGCTTCCTGGAGGAAGCAGACTTTTAGGAGTGACCAGAAGGATAAATGGAGTTAGCCAGAGGAAGAGATTGGGAAGGGTGCTCCAGGTGGAGGGAACAGTAGCTACGGAGGCTCAGAGGGAGAAAGAACTGGGCTGTTCCAGGAGCAGAGGGCTGGGCGGATGCCCAGTGGGAGAGGCCGGAGGATGAAGCGCTGGTTCAAGGTGCGCAGCAGTTCTGCTGAGAACAGTGGGGATGCGCCCGGTGCACCTGTGGGTGTCTGGGCCGCCCAGGGCACCCAGGCCCTCCCCAAGAGCTCCCTTGGTGAGCAAGTGTTCCCTGTCACATGGGAAGTGAATGGTTAACTTGGGGACAGCTGTTGTGTCCCGACTGCCCGGAGCCGCCCGGGGAGGCCAGGCCACTCGGAGGTCTACGATCCCCAGTCCAGGTGAGGAGCCTCCCGGGGGCCGTTCGGAACATGAGGCAGGGCAGGCCCGTGCCCAGCATCGGGTTCGCCCGTCCGTGCGCAGCAGGGCCGTGCCGGAGCCCCGGGCCCTACACCAGCGCTTCAGGCCGTGGGTGCACAGACGCTCCGAGACGGGAGTTTCATCAGCAGACCCGTTGCACGATGAGGAAGGCCACTCAGGCTGCCTGGCGGCAAAGCCTGCGTCCCTGGAGGGACGGAGGGAGTTCGGGCTGCCGGCCGCTGAGTTGGGCAGCAGGGCTGGGTGACCGGGGTGGGAGCGGCTTTCGAGTGTGCTCATCCTCATTGCTGTCATCGTCACCGAGACCCCAACCGTCGGGACCGCTTGTTGTGCACCTGCCACGTGCTAATCCCTCCATGGGGACCACCTCAGAAACTCTAGGGGCCAGCAGTCTTGTGGCCCCATTTCCTGGGTGAGGAAGCGGAGGCCCAGAAAGATGGGCTGTGTGTGTGTGGAGCACGGGTGAGATTCGCTAGCGCTGAGTAGAGGCGCTGGACAGAACCCAGGGCGGCCCCTCGACCCAGGTGGGCAGGCCAGGATCCTGGCCCCCACGTCCCCGGTGCAGCTCGATGGTGACACATGGAGGCATGGAAGCAGAGAGTCGGCCTGAAAGTTCCAGGGGGTCCCCAGCTGCCCCAGGGCAGGCCACAAGGTGGGAGGAGCCTGGCTTACCTGTGGGATCCTGGTCTCCACCTCACCTCCACTTGATGGGTGGTGTTGGGAAAGTGTCTCCCTTCTCCGAGCCTCAGACTCCTCGTCTGCAAAATGAGCACAGCGAGGGTGCCTGGGTCTCGGGTGGTTCCGAGGGGCTGACGGCATCGCACAGGAGGGGCCAACACTCTGCCCGCCTGTCCCTGGGGGGGCTCAGGCAGCACCGGTGTTCTCTCTTTCCCGCTCCTTGACACGTGGGAGGGAGAGGCAGGTGCACAGGTTAGAACTGTAAGCCCCCTTCGCAGATGGGGAAACTGAGGCAGGAGAGTTTCCCCGAGGCTCCCCAGGAGGCAGAGCTGAGATTGGGGCCAGGGTCTGGGTTCTGGGAGCTGGCCCCCGTGGCCCTTGCTAATACCTATGCATTCCAAAAAGGAGACCAGTTCTCCAGCCCCGGATGTCCCCAACACATGCACAGGACCCGGCCCGGTGCCCCGCCCAGCTCTGTCTGGGGCCCCGGGGCCCCTCGCTGGGAGCACGGCCTTGGCTCCCTGCGGCCCCGCCTGTGCAGAAGGAGCCTCTTGCTTTATTTCCCGTAGCACAAATAGTAACCATGCATAATTTCATGACACATACTGCCCATAAAACACAACACAATTATTTTTATAATGTGGTACTTGAGGTTAAAAATTCAAATTAGCGGTTAATTGCAACTTCTAGAAGGTCTGTGGATAAGATGGCTCGGGGAGGAAGGCTGAGGCGCTCCGATACGCTCCCTCAGCGATCACAGATGGGTTCTCACCACCTGCCTACAACGTGCACCTGTGTGTGTACATACACGCATCACACGTGCATGCACACGTGTGTGCACATGTGTGCAGCACATGCACACGATACATCAGCACATGCTCACACATGTGCTCGCGCGCTGGAACTCAGCTGATCCCTGGGCTCCAGCAAAGCCGGTTCAGCATGGGGTTTGCACTCGGGGGAAAGCTGATCTCGATGCTGGCTCCCCACCGCCCATGCTGGCTTCTTTCTCTGCCCAGGACTTGTGTGTCCAAACAGCCACCAAGAAGCAGGTTTTGTGACGATCAGGGAGCCCAGGGTGTGTGGAGGCAGGTGGCAGGGAAGCGCACATCACTTGGGGTACCAGGGAATCAGGTGAGCCTGTCGGGTTTACCTCCACTGGTGCCAGCTCTCAGCTTCTCCCCAAACCCTCTCCTCCTCCCCGGGGCCCAGAACCAGAACCTGCTGGAAATGTCAGTCTGTGGACCGTGTGGGATGAAACTCAGGGAGGAGGGAGGACAGCCATCGCCCCAGTCTGGGGAGGCCAGAGCGGGCAGTGCTCCCTCCGACGCCCGGGGGCCAGCTCAGAGCCCTGCGGGGTAGCCCGGCGCTCGGCCCGGCTCCACGGCCGCTTCTCGGGGCTCTGCGGATATCATGGCGCACGTCCGCTGCTTTCTTCAAACCGGGATCGATGACCAAGGTTGGGAGAGCGAGGCTGCCCTGTGGGGACCGCAGGTACAGGCCGGTCCCTGAGGAGGAGGTACGGAGACCATGGCACGTGGGTCGTGAGGAGGCAGAGATGGGGCGCGTTTGGTGTGGCCCTGGCCCGTGGCCCGCTGCTGCTGCCGGTATTGTTACTGCCAGTCACCACGAGTAGCAACTCACAGGCAGGTCCCTGAGAGGGTGGGTGGGCGGAAGATCCAGCCACACCCCTGGCAGCTGCTGGTCCCCAGGGTCCCTCCTCTTCCCAGCATGGTGACGGGGAGTGTCCCAACCCAAACTAGCTCCAGGTTAAGGCAAGAGTCTCCCTCCACCCCAGCGCCACCCCGGAGCGGGGCAGTGTGAACTAGGGCTTGTTTACTTCCTGTTCGTTGGCACATCTGGGTGAGAACAGGGGGCAGGGCATGCAGGCAGGGTCCCCCCCCCCACCCCACCTCTCTCAGCAGGGCTGCCTGGGTGTCTCCAGTGCTGCTCAGCCTGGGGCACAGCAGACAAACAAAAGCCTGGGCCACCAGAGCAGGATCAGGGCTTCCCGGGGCGGGGCCCTGGTTTCCAGCTCCACCATGGGGACCTCAGACTGCCGTCCCCATCTCCTCCCCGCTGCACCAGTGCCTGCCATGCCATTATTAAAGTCGCTTCCTCGGGAGAAGTCACCGTCCACAGGGAGCCCCTGCTGGGACCCCCCCTCATGTCAGTGATTGGTTGTCGCTCCTGAAGAGGCTCCCCACTGCGGCCTAAGCTGCGTGCTCCCCCTTCGTCTTCACAGGCTCTTGGCATCCCCGTTTTATAGGCAAGAAGCAGAGGCCCCTCCACTCCACATACATTTCTTGAGCCCCTACTATGTGCAGGCACCAGGCAGACATCCACCCATCAGCCCTCAGGAGCTCCCAGCTAACAGGAGACAGGCAGCGTCAACATGTCATCAGCCACCTGGTCATCACCCTTCCGCACTGCATTTTGGAACCAATAGAGGACTGTACTTCAGGGGTCCCATTTTCCTGGGTCTTTGATAAAGTCCTGGGCCTTTGGCATTGTGGGCCTAAAGGGAAAACAAAACCGGGCTGTAAGCCAGCCATCTACCACCCATCTGTCCACCATCCATCCGTCCATCCATCCATCACCCATCCATCCCTCACCCATCCATCCGTCCATCCATCATCCATCCACCCATTCATCCATCACCCATCCATCCGTCCACCCATCTGTCCATCATCCATTCGTCCATCCATCTGTCCACCATCCATCCATCCATCCATCCATCATCCATCCGTCCATCCATCCATCCACCCACCCATCATCCATCCACCCATCTGTCCATCATCCATCCATCCATCTGTCCACCATCCATCCGTCCATCCATCTGTCCACCATCCATCCATCCATCCATCCATCCATCATCCATCCGTCCATCCATCCATCCACCCACCCATCATCCATCCACCCATCTGTCCATCATCCATCCATCCATCTGTCCACCATCCATCCGTCCATCCATCTGTCCACCATCCATCCATCCTTCCATCCACCCACCCATCATCCATCCACCCATCTGTCCATCATCCATCCATCCATCTGTCCACCATCCATCCGTCCATCCATCTGTCCACCATCCATCCATCCTTCCATCCACCCACCCATCATCCATCCATCTATCATCCATCTGTCCACCCATCCATCCACCACCCATCCATCCACCATCCATCCATCGTCCAGTGTTTACTGAGCACCTGAATTATGCCAGGCTCCACTATCAACACAGACAGTCCTGGAGATGGGCAGAGGAAAACAGGCCAAGCAAGTTTCATCAATGATGGTGAAGTGGTGGGGGGTGGGGACAGACTGGTCCCCAAGCCTTTCTAGGGTGGCGAGGGCAGGGTTCCTACAGGAAGTGGTAAGAGGTGAGACTGCGTTGGGCTTCTGGATGAGGTGGGAGAAGTATTCCAGCCAGAGGGAACAGCATGTGTGAAACCAGGAAGCGGCTGAGTGTGGCTGATGGGAGGCTTGCAGCGGCAGGGGAACCAGATGAGGCTGCAGGGGTAGGTCCCCCCGAAGCTGGGATCCAGGCTCTGGTCTGGTGTGTCAGCTCTTCTCTGGGTCTTGCTCGGGCGAGGGTCGGGACCAGGGGGAGGAGAGTGGGGGATGCATGATATAAGCGGGCACCCCCTGCCAGTCAGGGCCCTGCTGTGCTGATCGGCACCGACAGCACCTCCCTAACTTCTCCTTTCTCAGCCTGGAATCTGTCAGCTGTCCCTCCTCCCGCCGGGACCCCTCCCCTCCTCTGTGAAAAACCCTCAAGGTCCTGATATTTTGAGTGGGGGACCTTGGCAGGCCTGGTGGGGAGAACTTGGTGAATGCTAATGAAACGAGGGGTGCCCGCGTGGGGGGACACCCGTGAGGGGAGGATCAAGTGAAGCCGCCCAACCCGTGGCTGACTCTTTTCCATATTTGATTGGTGCTGGCTGAGGGGCAGCCCCTGGGGTGCAGCCTCCTGCAGGGGGGTCTGGGGGTGATGGGGAGGGGGCAGGTGCTTCTTCATCCGGGGAACCTGTGAGGTCCGGGTGGCACTGGGCCTTCAGGGACGCATTGTGGGAGGGAAGGGGCAAAGACACAGCCTGCATCTTGGCAGGGAGCTTGGCCTGTCTGGGTCACCGGCTCTGGGGAGGTGTCCAGAGGGCCACCCTCATGCTTGTCTGCCACGGCGACACCTGTGGGTCCTGGGGCTTGACCTCCTTCCAGACATCATCCCATGGAACTCGCATAGCAATCCACGAGCGACGAGCTGTGCAGACAGGGAAACTGAGGCCGGAGTGGCAAAATGACTTGCCAAGGCCACAGAACCAGCCGTCCGGGTCACAGCCACTTTTGGTCAGCGTACTCGAGTCCTAGGAATCATTACAACAGCGCACTGGGGGTGGGTGCCCCGTACCCCCTCTCACTGAGGGGAGCAGACAGGGGGTGCAGCGCAGGAGGTGAGGGCAGGTGGCCCGACTCCAGCTCTCGCCTGGGCCAACTCCGACAGCGCCCTGAGCGGCGTCCCCTCTTGTAGGAATGACAGTGTCCCCGGCACCGTTACTGAGAGCAGATGAGAACGGGCCGCGAGGACTGGGGAGGGTCCCCTGGCCACGAGAAGAGGGGCTGTTTGAAGAGCCACCCTGGACCCAGGCGCCATGGCGTGGGCACTGACTGTGAGCTGCCCCCGGGGTCTCTGCCCGTCTCCCTGGGCCGCCCACCCCGACACCCCAAACACATACACCAGCACATCAGTCTCACGTTTTCCCAAGAAGCACCATCAATGGCAGGACAAGGTCTAGTTACTGAGAAGGAGAAAGGCCAGGCAGAGCTCCCTGGGTCTGCGTTTCTGCTGCTCTGTCTCCCCCCGCTCAAGTGTAGAGTCCAAAGGGGCACCTGGGAGTCACGGCCTAGTGGGCTTGAGAACAGGGGGCCGAGCCTGGAAGCCAGGGCGGGAAGACTGAAGCAGACACGTGCACCAGGGGTTCTGGGCGTGGGGTGGGGCTTTTCAAGTGGGGTCTTGGAGGATGAGTAGGAGCCCACTGTTCACCAGTTCCTGCTGTACCACCCTCTGCCTGCGGCTCTCGGCTTGCAAGCTCACCCCCATTCTCATCCACAGGATGGAAGGGGAAGGGCCTGCTCTGCTGAGACTCCAGAACTTACGAGCACTGAGGGTCTCACCAGAAGACGACCAAGCACACATAAGGCCAGGGACGTTCCATGTTGTGGGTTTCCAAGAGGCCGGTGGCTTAGGGATGCTGGTCCCCGGCACAGGGAGACACTGTTTCCATCCATCCGTCTGTCCATCCATCCATCCATCCATCCATCCAATGTGCCCCTCAGCACATTCCCACCCGCTCTCCCACCTTCCTTCTTTCAAGCTTCCCTGCCCTGTCCACCTGGAGCTCTCCGGTCTTCAGTAACACGCCTGCCCACTTCTGTCTGATCCCTGACATGGCTACCGGCCAGCTGGGTGGCCCTGGGAAAGTCCTCAGTCCCTCTGAGCCCTGGCTTCCTCATCTGGAAAAGCGGAGTAAGTGACAGCGCTTGTGCCCCGGGGGGCGCACTCCGCTCGGGGCCCTGCGCACGGGCATTGCCCCCCAGACTCATCACTTCTCGTTCTCCCGCCGCCGTGCTTGCTCACCTGTGTTGTCGCCTACGACAGTCCTGTAGGGCGATCTCCGTCTGCAGAGGAAGAAACGGACGCTCATTTGGGGAAACTGGCCCGTGGTCAGGGCTCTAGGCTGGTCTGATCCCAAAGACCATGCACTTGGCCTTGTCAGTGAGTGGTTCTGCGTGCTGGCTCCACGGTAGCACTACCTGGAGAGCGCTCAGTGGATGCTAATGGCCAGCCCCCATCCCACACCTGTCGAGTCAGATTGAGAGTGGAGGGGTGCTGAGGCTCGGTATCTTATTTTTAAAAGCTCTACCTCCACCCCCACCCCCCAGCTCAGTGATTGCATTGAGCAGTTAGAGATGAGGACCCCAGTCCCACCTGACTGCCTCCGTCCCTCGCCCCTTCCTCAGCCTGTCCTCCCTTCGCCCTTGGCCTCCGGCTTGCGGGGGTGCCTCACCTTTTCCTGATACTTGGCATGAAACCTGCAGACCCGTTTTCCCCAGCGGGACTTTTCAGGGAACACCTTGCTTCAGCAAGGCCCCCAGGGCTCAGGGCCGGTGATGTTTTTAGACCCACAGGTTGCATCAAGGTGCTGGGAAGGATCTGACCCCTGATAACAAGGTGGGCGGGACCTGGGGACCCGACAAGCCCTCCCGAGGGCAGGGGGCAGCTGGTCCTGGGACAGACACTGCTGTCACCGTCACGACCGTACCTGGCTTCCAAATCCAAAGTGGGCCGCACGCCACGAGGCCAGCTCTGACTGAGTACACCTGCCCGTGGAGAAGAGCAAGAGGAAACAGGTGACTCTAAGCCCGCCTCCCTTAGACAGGCCGGAAATTGTAGTGGTGCCGGCTCTCGTGGCTCAAGACGGGCGGCTGTTCGGTTGTCAGAGTTTTGGAGGCTGGTTGTCGAATACAGATGCTATCGAAAGTTAAAGTGTAATACAAACTTACCATTGCATCGGAATGGTCATTGTAATTACATTTAAAATTACATTTAAAAGAAGGGCCATATATTCTCAAAACTCACCTCTTTCCAACCATCTGATAACCTCTTACTGTTACTCAGTATTTGCATTCTTGGGGGTGTGTCTGAGGCACCTGGCACGCTTCTTAGCTCTTCCCAATTCTGCCTCCATCACCGTTACATTGTAGCTAGAAACTGGCCCTGGTGGAAATGTTGGCACCCCGGACACCGGCAAACATTATACATTAAGGGCCCCTCCTTCCAGAGAACTAGCTGTTCAACATTTGCCAGCGCACACACCACAGACTATGGTTTACTATTTCCCCCTTTCCAGTAGATGGTACTTCTTAGAGAAGTGTCAAGTTCACAGCCACCCTGAGCGGGAAGCGCAGAGAGTGTGCACACTCCCCTCGCCTCGTCCTCACGCGGCCTCCCCTGCTCTCTGCCCCCTGCCCAGAGCCGCACGTGTGTTGCAATCCGTGAACCTACACGGACACGTCATTGTCACGCAAAGCCACCGGAGTTCATGGAGTTCGGACAAACACTTAATGACAGTATCACACAGACCAGATCCAGCGCCAGAAGAGCCCTCTCTGCTCCGCCCGTGCATCCCTCCCCTGCCCCCACCCTGGCACCCGCCGATCTTTCCACCGTCTGCACAGTTTTGCCTTTTCCAGAACCTCGCACGGTTGGACCAGAGAGTGTGCAGCCTCCGCCGACTGGCTCCTTTCACTTCCAGTTCCTCCGTGGCTTCTCACGGCCCCGTAGTGTGCAGTGATGCCCCCCCCCCCCCCCGCCGTCTGGACGGACCTCAGCTGGTTCACCTGCCGAAGGACGGGCTGGCTGTTCCCAGGAGGAGCAGTGACAAAGGAAGGCGCCGTAAACATCTGCGCGCAGCTTTTGGGGTGGACATCAGGTGTCAGCTCCCTCGGGTAAATGCCAGGAAGTGGGGTTCCTGGTAAGAGCTGGTTTAGTTTTGCGGGAAATCTCCAAACCGTCCTTGGAAGTGGCTGGACCACTTCGCTGTCCCGCCGGCAATGTCTGGGAACGGGCCCCCGCCGCTCCGTGTTCTCCCCGGCGTTTGGCAGCGGCGGCGGCGGCGGCGTTCCGGGTTCGGCCATCCCGAGGGGCGCGTGGCGGCACCCCACTGCTGTCTGATCCGCGTTTCCGTTATCACGTGAGGCGCAGAGTGCCTTTTCACGGGCTTGCTCACCATCTGTGCATCTTCTTGGGTGATGTGACCGTTAAGGTCTTTGGCCCATTTTTAAAATCGGGTTGTTTGTCATTAAATGCTGTAAAAATGTTTTCTCACGGCAGATAGTCTTCCAAACCATCGTTCTCTCGGGGCCCAGCTGGCCGACGAGACCTAGCCGTGTGGCGTTTCTGTGCAGGGAGTGGAGTGCTGTCCCTGCTTTAAATACAGAGGGGGGTTCGTTTCTCCTGCCCCCACCTCGGCCCTGGACAAGGGTCTGCCCTTGCAGCGCCCGGCTGCTGTGCGTGTGTTTGCTTGAAGGAGCCAGAACCGAACACGCTGTCTCCAAAGGGACTTCCGGGACCTCCGAGGAGCCTCCTGATACGTGTGTCCCCCGCCCCCGCCCCCCGCCGAGACAGGGCCAGAGGGAGAGAGTGGGGAGTAACGCCTGTGTCCCCCCAACCTGGCTGTGCCGGGCCCTGTCCCCGTGCCCTCGACCAAGCCGTCCTCCTCTCCACACCTACAGAACCAGGCTCAGGGTTGGAAAATACCTGCTTCCTCGTCAGAACCCCTTCCGAGCCCAGGGCACCCTGAATTAATCAGCCAGGGCTCCTCGGCATCCCCCTTAACACAGTGTTCCAGCAGCTGCTGCTTGCAGGCAATGAGAAGGGCCCGGGGAGGGTGAGAGCACGAGCCAGCCCTGGTCCGAGTGCGCCGAAAACCCCCGAGACTCTGACTGTCCGCGCAGGTCGCTGCCTGGGCAGGAGCTGAGAGCAGACTCACCTGGGCTCAGCGGGAAGGCAGTGCAGTTCAGTGGTTAGGAGCGTCAAGGGGGTGGGGGAGTGAGTCCCAGTTCTCCCACGCATAGGCTGTGTGACCTTAGAGAACCTACTAGACCTCCCAGGTCCTCTTTCCTCATCTGTGTGATGGGTGATAGCAACACCTGCCTCCTAAGGTTGCGGGTGTGCGGGTTGCGTGCACAAAGCGTCTGGCACGCCGGGGGCTCCCTGGAGGGCAGCCGGGGGCGCCCCTCTCAGAATCCTGGTGACCACACGTGGCATCTGCACGTGGCCCTGGCGGCCGGGCAAAGGCCTCCCGGCTGGGCCAGGCCTCTGGCCTGGGAAGTTCAGTGCCCCTCCCCTCATGAGCACCCCTCCCTCCCCACCTGCAGGATCCAGATGAAAGGGGACCACCTCCCAGAGGAATGGGGCAGGCTGCAGGCCACTCGGAGAGGGTAGGGGCAAAGCCACAGCACCCACGGCTAATCTTTTGGGGTTGCCTGGCCAGTCAGGGAGAAACTCAGCACCCCGCAGTGGCTGAGATCCGGGCTGTTCTGGCTGGTCCGGGGCACCCCCGCCCCGACCTGGGGCCCTGGGGTGTGGACGGGGGCCTGCAATCAGCACCTCTTCAGAGCTTTCTGGCTAAGAGGGAGTGAGGGGAGACCGCTGGGTACAAGGGAAGACAAGGGGACCAGAAGCCGCCACCAGCTCTCTCTAGCACCGGAGACACGGCCTCTGCGGAAGGACTGGAGGCAGAGGTGGCGGAAGACGCCTTGTAGGCCCGGCTCCCCTCCAACGCCCTGTCACCGGCTCCAGGCTCCAGCTGACCGGCTTGCTCGGCTTGCTCGTGCGGTTCGGTCACTGCGCTCCGAGCCAGCGCTGGCTGCCCCTGGTCCACGCATGGCCTGGGCTTCACTCCCCAGCCCAGCCCGCTGGGGAAGGGGCCGGTCTTACCCTGGGTGGGGGCTGAGAGCTAGGTCAGGAGCCCCCAGTGTGCTGGAGCCTCCCTTTCCCACCCCTTTCTGCTCCTCCCTAGACCCCACATGCTTGCGGGGCGGGGGTGGGGGAGGGGCCGCACCCGCGGGGAACCTTTCATGTGGGACTTGGCTGGAAAGGGAAGGAGACTCTGCCGGCCGGTTTCCAGTGCCCGGGCACGTTCTCCGAGGCCATTACAGAGCTTATTACCTTCAGGCTGGGAGCTGTTTAAAAGTGTGGTTTTGTTCTAAAATGCAGCGTTTCGGACGGCCAGAGTTAACAAGCCCCCCAAGTGAATTCAGAGGGGATTAATGGGAAGGTTCTAAACGAATTCCTTCCCCATCGTGTAAGCAGCTCAGAAAAAATGCTCCTCCCAGTTTAAGGGTGAGTGTGGCATTTTGATGTGGGCCCATTTCCTTATAAAGTCCCCCTCGGAGGAGGGGGAAAGCAAAATCTTAAGGGGGGGACAAAAACTTAAGCTGGAGCCAACAAATTACTTGCAATTTGCAAGCACACATACTCTGCCCATAGGGACTAAAGGCCGGAATAGGAACGAACGAACGAACGAATGAATGAATGAATGCATACGTGCGTAGGTACGTACATACATACGTAAGGTGGGAGCAGACTGGGAGGGCGGAGGGACGGAGGGTAGGAGGGAGAAAGCCAAAACTGCCCCACGTGGGCCCACGCGGGTCGATGGACCTTTAATTCCAGTATGAGGGCTCTTCCTAAAGTTCACAGCCACCTTTCCAAGCAAAACGCACCATGCGCCCCTGAATAGTAAAAGGGAGCTGCTAAAGCAGAACATTTCTCTGGGAGCAAGAGTGGGCCCAGCACGCACACTCCGGGTTCCCGGTTGGCCTGGGGGGCAGTTCTGCATAAGCAGCTGTGTTGGAACCTTGCCAAGGGCAAGGAGCCCCCCCACAGGGTCCCCACGGAGCCTCACTGCCCCCAGGTGCTCTGGTGGGAGGGCCTCAGCCTAGGGTTTAGGGTGCAGCTGAGGAGAGGTTCTCTGAAAAGGGGGAGGGGAAGGCCGCCCCAGGTGAAGGCACCCGTTAGGGCCAACTTTAGGTGACGCTGCGTTTCAGGTGCAAATGTTAGGGGTTGAGGGGGCTCGTCTGCCTGGGGCTGGAGTCCAAGAGCCCAGCTCCGTGGCCTTCTCGCTGTGTGGACTTGGGCCAGTGACCCGTCCAGCCTCAGTTTCCCCTGGCTATGAAATGAAGATGCGAGAGGATGGCAGCGTACCTGACTCCTAGGGTGATTCTTTGCATAGGAGCGCGCGTGACGGGCTTAGCCTGGCCCTCGGCCCGCGGGACGCGCCAGGCACGTGGGAACCGCCTGTTACTAACTGGGACTGGATTTCCGGGAATTTGGTTTCCCAGGATGAGCAGGGGGCAGTCCTAGCCACCACCCCGGACCTAGCGGAGAGTGGGGAGCAGGGGTGGGGAAAGAGATGTCCGAGCGGGAGGGCAGACGGGCTGCAGGAAGAGGGGGAGGGTGGGCGTCGCGCCTTGCGCCCCTCCTCCGCACGCTCCCAGCCCTGCGCGCCTCTCCCACTCCGCACTCACACTGGGCGGCGGCGGGCGCGGGCCGCGCGGGGCTGGGCGCGCCGATCTATTAACGTCTGTGTGTCTGGGCCGCGGGTCTGCGGCGAGGCAGGCGCCAGGGGCTCGCCTGGAACCAGATGTGCCGCGGCGCCGCTCTGGCCGCCACCGGCGCGGCGCGCTCGCACGCACGGGCTGGCGCGCACATGGCCGGGCGGGGTGGGCGGCGGCTGGCGCGTCAGCCCGGGCACCTCCTGGGTTTCGGGGTCGACCCTAGACCCGTGCGTGCGTTAAAGAGACCCCCACTCCCCAGCCGTGCGCCGACAGAGTCCCGCCCAGATGGAAGAGCAACACCCCCCCCCGCACCCCCCTTCTCGCAAGCCGGGACCCCCGCGTGGTGTGTGCCCCGCCTGCCGGCAGGCCCTGTCCCAGCGGGGAGAAGGATGGCCTCTCAGAAAGCCCAGCCTCTCCAACACCCCCGTTCAAGGGCTAGGGACTGTTCCCGCAATCCGCAACTCCTCAGTTTGTTTTCTTAAGTTTGTGTCTGAGGTTTTTTAAAGTTCTGAGTCAGAGCTTCCCCTAAGATGAAGAGTTTGGTCCATACTGAGAAATGCCAAAAACGGGGGAGGGGAGCAGGAAATAGGGCGAAGGAAATGCAGGAGCTGACGGCTCTGAAACGCACAGACGTTGAAGGGGACTTTTTGCCCACCGGGGAAATACAAGGATTGCATTGAGGACTGTCCCAGCTTGGCACCAAATCTGCTTCAACGAGGGGATGGTCCCCAGCCCTGGCTGCCGGTTAGCAGCTTGCCCCGCCCCTACCCCACCCCCACCGCCACGGCTGCCTTGGGGTGCTCCACTCTTCAGGGCCAGCTGCTTTCCTCTCTGGACCTCCTCTGGGGTCCTGTGAAGTGAGGGGGCTGGGCCCCCAAAGCTCCCAGGTCTCACTACCTGGGCCCTAAGTTTAGGAAGGTGGGGAGGAGACCCTTTGGTCCCACCTAGATGGCGGCGGCATTAAGGGCAGACAGGAGGGGTAGGACCCGACAGGGCTGCACCGAGGCCTTTGGGGTTGGGGTGGTCCCTTGGTTGGTGGCCCTTCCGCCTTGCTCTCCAACAGCGTTTCGTGGAAAACGCTGGAAGACTTGTGGAAAGAGTGGATCTCCCGGCCTTGCAGCCTTCCCTGTTCTGGAAATGGGGGGAGCAGGGGGGGGGCTGAGTCGGGGGCAGGGGGTGTCCGCTCCATAAGCATCAACACTGAAAGATGAATCCTCTCTTAGGTGCCTGTGGGGTGGGGGTGGGGGTGGGGGGGAAAGTCTGCTGCCTCCAGGGCTCAGACCAGGGAGGGGGATGGGAAGGGCGGAGACCTGGCCCCGGGAGCGGTGGCTGCTGCCTCTGGCACCACCGTCACCTTGTTGGAACCTTCCCACGCCCACTTCACCCAGGACGGGTTCGAGGAGGAGGGATTCCACCCCAGCTGCCGAGACCCAGCCTGGGGCTTGAGATCAAATCCGCTTTGCCTTTGGAGGCTCCAGGAACGAGGCTGTTCCTTCCAAACCTTTAGGAGGTAGAGGGAGGGTCCAGCTGAGAAGGCGTCCGGTAGCCAGCTGCCCGACCCCAAGGACAGCCTGGCCACCCCTGCCCCGCAGGGCAGGCTCAGCAGACCCGCCCCAGGGCCTCCTTCTGCCTACAGGAAGAACGATGTCCTCGGGCCTCTGGCCTTGAGCAAAGCCTGCTCCTTCGGGAGGGGACTTCCCTGGCTCTTGCCCTGTCCCTCGATTTAAAAAAACCAATAAAGAAATTCGTTCCTGCAGATGGGAGGGTCAGGAAAGTGGGCAGCTTTTAACAGTTTACGCCGATCGAGAGTGGGTCAGAGTCTTCGCATGTTTGGACAGATAGGTCATTGGGAATCCCTCCCCATTGGGACCCGAATTCCATCCATTCACTCAGATAGTCAGTCACCCACTATTCACGGAGCACCTACTGTGTGTCAGACACTGTGCCGAGCGCTGAGAAAAAAGAGGCACGTTCAGTCCATGACCGTGGCTTCCTAGCTTCTCCCGAAGCATCCGTCAAGGACAGACCCCCCCCCCCCCCCGCCAACACACGCCTCCCCTCGGGCACACTCCAGGTGCCAAAGCATCTCTCTCTCTCTCCTTTTAAAGACTTTATTTATTTTTTTTTTTAGAGAGAGGGGAAGGGCAGGAGAAAGAGAGGGAGAGAAACATCGCTGTGCGAGGGAAACATCTGTCGGTGCCTCTCGTGTGCCCTCAACCGGGGACCTGGCCCAAAACACACACAGGTGCCCTTGTTACCGGAGAAACCGGTTCTTCTTGCCCACACAGTAAAGAATGACAGGTCGGCGAGCCTGTGAGCGTGCAGGCGAAGTTCATGAGTGCTGGGTTCTAAGTGGGAGCAAAAGCAAGGGTGGCCAGAGGCCCGAGGGCCGAGAGGACAGAGGAGGTCCTTCGTTCTGAGGGTTTCTATAGTTGGCGGGAGGGGGGTGAGGGAGTTACATGTTGATTGATTGACGGGTAGAGGTGGTGCGGGCCTTCCCAGGGAGACGTGACTCCCCACACGTAGGTATGGGTGGGGGTCTGTCAGCCCGAATCCTTACCCTGCTGTGACGGGGCAGACGGCCCACCAAAGCTGTTTCACGGACCTTTCTCTGGGCACTTTGCCCGCGGGCCCCCCTCCCTCCCAGGCCTTGGGATGAATGCACGTCCCAAGGTTTTCCTCCCCGCCCCCCCCCCCCCCGCCCCGGCTAGTGGAGAGGATGCGCACAGCCTTCCCAGGGCTTCCCCCGCCCCCCGCACTATCACAGTTTACTTGCGTTGTTCGGAGTGCCTGGCAGCCTTATCGAACCGGGCTCCGAACTGATGGGTCAGCGGGAGGGACGTGTCTCCCTTTGCTTTTAGCCTCCTGTGGAGGCTCTTTGTTGGGCTGCAGTGGTGAGGGCCCTGCCTTTCTTTCCCCTCTGGCCCCTCCTTCTACTATAATACCCAACAGGGAATCGAACCGGCGACCTTTCGGTTCGCAGGCCAACGTGCCACCCGCTGAGCCACACCAGCCAGGGCTCGGAGCTTCCCTTTGAAACAAGCTTCCCAGGGAGTTCCAAAGCCAGTTGTCAGTGGACACCCCTTCGAGGGACGTGGAAGTCCTCTGTCAGCCCCGCCCCGAGGGTCACCGCGTGGCGAAGGGGGCAGGGCGGGTGTCCAGAGTCATGGCTGAAGGTGTTGGAAAATTGCCTTTGGATGTTAGCGAGGTGGTCCAGGGAAGGGTCCCTGCATGCTGCCCCTCCACGCACGGCCCCGGAACAAGCGGGGACACCCTCGGGGAGAGGGAGCGTGGCCCGCTGCAATGGAGAACTTTTTGGAGTCAGGGCTGGCTGTTGCTCCAAGGCGTGACTGGGAAGCTGGCCAGGAGGCAGCAGATGGCTCCGGGCCCAGGCTCTGAGTGAGCACCTCGCTGCGGAGGCTGGGGCACCGCAGGGGACCGGCAGGCTTGAGGGCACCAGGCCCCCGGGGCCTGGCGCGAGGGTGCGGGCAGAGCTCTCAGACTGGTGGGAGGAGAGAGGAGTGGTCAGTGAAGCCACGTGAAACGGGGGCGGGCTGTCCGTGCCCGGTGCCAGCGCTCACCCTGACCCTGGCAGGTGTCGGCTGGGGCCTTCAAGAAGCCCAGGAGCTCTGCAGTGGGAGGGGACCCCGTCCCCACCCCCGCCATCCTGAGCTGCAACCTCACCTTGGTCTGGAAATGGCAAACGAGGGCCACTGTCCTCCAGACATCAGCCACTTTGGGGACAGACAGACTGGACATGAAGCCCGGTGTCATCGCTGCCTGGTTGTGTGACCTGGGTCCACTACTTCAGGTGCCCCTCCCAGTCCCCAGCTGAGACCGAAGCTTCGAAGCAGTGCCTTTCCCATTGTAGAAGGCGGGGCTTGATAGCCCAGTGCCAGGCACTGAGTTATAGTAAATTGAAGGCCCCCCCAAAAAGAAGTGGGGAAGGGGGAGCCCTGCCCCTGCCCACAGGCCCCAGCTGCGGTCAGGAGAGCGGCGGGACACCCCAGGCAGCCCTGGGAGCCGCGCGGAGCCGGGCCCACGTTTTCCAGCCTACCTGGGCTCCCCGATGGGTCTTGGAAACCTCCAGTGATGCCTGGAAGGGCGGGCGCTCTGGGAGTGCAGAGCCCGGGGCTCGGGGTCCTGCCAACCTCAGAAGAGGAGGCAGCGGGCACTACCTTTCCCTCGGCCAGGGGACCCCAAGGTGAAAAACCTCAGGCAGATTTTTCCAGGGCTGAAAAGCCTGATTCTTCATCCAGCTGCCCTTTTCGGGTGAGGTCTGTGGACAGGATTCAGAGTCTGTCTGTACCCGCCCCAGAGACGCAGGCCACCTTCTGGGTGCACCTGTTTTTCTGGGGAAAGGTCCACAGAATCTGTCCGATGACTTAAGGGGTTCATGATCAAAACAGGGGAGGAGCCAGTGAGCCAGGGCCTCGATTTGACGTGGCCACCACAGTAACGGGGGCTGATGGCCATCTGTGTAGCCCCGCGGAGACGCCCCAGCCCTGAGGACAGCTCTGGGCTGCCCCACCCTCTCTGCACCTCCCAGGGAGGCAGGCATCCGTTCTGATCTTACCCCAGGGCGAGGAGGGAGCAACCCAGGGCCAGGATGGGGACGCTCCTGACTAACGTCACCCGGCGGGGTGGAGGAGTGCTTTCCTTAGTCTCAGAGGCTTTGAGGGGGCAACTACTTACCCTCTGGGTGGGCAGCTGGTTGCCCCCCCAACCATGTCCAGTTGCTGGGTCAGGGGTCTGCTCCCCTAGCCCCTCCCCCGCCCCCCCGCCCCATAGCACCCAAGAACAGAGAGGGCACAGGAAGGAGGAAAACCGGTATTCCAGGGCTCGAGTCTCAGCGGAGGGGGCTGGGGAGCCTGCTATCCGCAGTGAGCCCTTGGCCAACGCACGGCCCCGCCCCCCGCCTCAGTCTCCCCGCCTGCAAAAATGAGGAGCTTTGACAGATGGCGTGTAAGGTCCTTTGAGGTGCGAGTCCTGGAGAAGATGATGAGGGACTTGGGACCCCAGAGCAGTTTGCAGGTTTGCGTCAGAACCGAGCCACCAGCTCGGAAGGTCTCTGTCCCCGGCCGCGAGGCTGCCCCTGGGCTCTCAGGTGCTGGCCGTGGGCTCTGAGGGGCCTGGTGGCTCTTATCTGGGAGAGGCAACCCCGCACCGAGCCCTGAGCAGCGGCCTCGCCCTGGTCTGGAAACGGTTAACGAGGGCAGCTTCCCCCAGATACCAGCCCCTTATTAAAATGTAGGTTTTACAATAGGTTTGGCATGTGGCCGCCAACCTTAGATTAAAACCAGACGCTGACCCCCTCCCTAGATCAAATTTTGAGCAGAGAGCTGCTGTCATCCTCCTCAGTGGCTCCCGGCCCCCTCGCCCTGCACCCCCACTCCTCCAGGCGACTCTCCCCTCCGGGAGCGTGGTTTTGGGGTCTCGGGAGCAGAGATGACCGGGCTGACCACTGAGGTGACCAGGGGAGCTGGGGGGTTGGAGCCCCTGGCTCGAGGAGCTCAGAGGCAGAAAACCATCAAGCAAGCCTAGAGGCTGGAAGCTTCTAGAGAGCCCCCCGGACATTGAGCTGGATGGTTGTCCCTGGCCTCGGCCCTCCTGGCCCTTTTCTGTGCCTCACGCCTGCTCTCTGCGCAGTGGCTTCCCCCCTGCGCCCCGCCCCACCCCCCGCCTCCCCCGTGGGCTCAGAAGCTTTAGCCTCACCCTCTCCCGCCCCCTGGCTTCCCCAAGGGAGCCTGCGATGGTGGTCCCCCAGCCCCACCCCTCACACAGAGGGTTCCCCCAACACCCCCACCCAGAGCAGCTTTGGGGTCCCTAGCAGTGCGGAGCCACCACCATCTGGGCCTTAGCCACTCCTCTCCTGCTCCCTGTCACTCCCCTCCCTGTGTCCCCTTTCTAGCCAGTCTCTGCCAATCCCTGTGTCTCTCTCTCTGACCTCTTCCCCTTTTTTGTTTTTTGAACAACAACTTTAACGGGTTATAATTCACACGCCATACAGTTCACCCACTTCAAGTGTGCAAGCCAGTGAGTTTCAGTGTGTTCGGCTGTGCAGCCAGCACCACAGTCAGGTGGAGAACCTTGTCATCGCCCCAGAGAGAAACCCCGCACCCTTGTGGCCCTCACCCTCGGACCCCCAGTCCCCGGCAACCACCGAGCGGCTGTCCGCGCCTGTGGGTTTGCCCGCTCTGGGCACTGCGTGTAAGCGGGGTCACGCGGCGTGCGGCCTTCTGTGAGTGGCACCGACTTCTTCCACTCGGCACACGTCCTCACGGCCATCCGAGTCGTACCGTGGACCCGTGCTTTCTCCCTTCGCAGCGTCGAAGAGTTTCCCTTGTGCGGACACACTGCCTCCGGTTTATCTGTGCATCGGTTGAGGGGCGTGTGGGTTGTTTTCACTTTTCGGCTCTGGTGAACGATGCTGCTGTGAACATTTGTGTACAAGTTTTTGTGCGGGCGTCTGTTTTCGTTTCTCTTGGGTAGATGCCTACGGGTGGAATTGCTGGGTCATCGAGAAACTCTGTGTCTAACATTGGAGGGGCCGCCAGACTGTTCTCCAAAGTGGCTTCACCGCTTTTCATCCGGATCAGGGCTCCAGGGTCTCACGTTCTTGCCGACACTTGTTGTTGTCTGACTTTTGATGCTAGCGCCCTAGTGGGGGTGAAGTGGAATCGCACTGCGGTTTTGATTTGTGTTTCCCTGACGGCTAGCGGCGCTAGGCATAGTCTCACGCGCTTATCGGTCATTCGTGCACTTTCTTTGGAGAAAGGTTCTATCCCGATCCTTTGCCCATTTTTAAATGACACTATTTAACTTTTTATTATAGAGTTCTAAGGGTTCTTTGCTTCCTATATGCAATGATCAAACATATGATTAGTAATTTTTTTTCTTAAAAATATTTACTAACCGACAGAAGTCAACCCATTCTGTAGGTTGTCTTCTCACCTTCTCGATGGTGTCCGCAGAAGTTTTTGATTTCGATGGCGTCGGACTTCTTTGCTCCTTCAGTGCCTTGTGCGCTGGCTGCCGCTTCTAAGGAACCACTGTCTGGCCCTCTGGAGGGGAAGTGGAGACTTCAGCTCGTTTTCAGGAATGAGGGGTTCCTCCGTTTATATAGTCATTCATCCAGAAACGTACTTGAAACCGAACTTCTTGTTTAGCCCCGGGGATACAGCAGTGACGAGGCAAAGCCAGTGCCCATCTTCCTAGAGTTTAGACTCAAATGGAAGAGACAGGCTGGCTGAAGCCGGTGACCACAACAGAGGGACGACTTGATTACAGACAAGCAGGATAGGGCCAGGGCCCCGGAGCCGGTAGCGAGAAGACCCCTCCTGGTCCGGGGGCTGGCAAGGCCTCTCTGGGCAGAAAAGCCAGGCTCTGACTAAAGGCAGGATAAGCATTCGCCAGGCAAAAGGGGTGCCTTGCTCCAGGCACGGGACCAGCATGTGCAAAGGCCCTGAGGCCGGTAGGAGCTCGTGCCGTCTGGGAAGGCAGACCCCCTTGGCCCACGGTCCCCCTGCTGGAGGGTGCAGCGGCCCCTTGGAAGCGCAGGCAGCATGCCATGTCCCTTGTCAGGGTGGCTCCAGCCCCCAAAGAGACCCAGACGCAGTGCGGCTGCCTCCAGGGCGCTGCCGAGGTTTCTAGTGGCCACGCGGGAGCCTTGCCGGTCTCAAGCCTGCTGGGACCTTGCTGTAGCCACACTGGTCACTGGCCTCAGGGCTGGCAAGCAGTGGGGGTGCGGCCGTCCCGGGCCGGGGTGGCTGTGACCCCAGCTTCTCATGTGCTGTGCAGAGGCCTGTAAGGCCGTGGGGCTTGGATGGGGCCCCGGTGACGCTCTCCGAGTCCTCAGGCCCTGCTGCTTCGTCCCTCCTCACCTTCCTTCCTGAAATGTTTGCTCCCTCTCCAGACTGGTAGCTATAAAAACGTGTCAGCACCTTGGGTTTTGTTCAAAATTAATGAGGTGAAACATCCTTGGGAGGAGGAGGGGCAGTGGCGGGCAGTGGCTGACCCCGCCCCCCCAGCCCTGTGAAGGTGATCTCACGTGACTCAGCACTGGCCAGGCCTCCAGGGCTCTGTAAGGAGGACCCTGGGCCCTGGAGACAGCCCGGAACAGAGGGCAGTCTCTGTGGTCCCTCTACACCCTTCCAGTGCCTCCTCGTTTGTTCCTGTGTTCATTCGTTCATTCATTCGTTCATTCACTTAACACTTGAAGTATAGTTGCGAAGAGTTTACCTTGGGCCAGGCCCTGTGATGGGTCCCAGAGAGACAGAAAACACTAAGTTTCAGTTCCTGCTTGACAAATGACCCCACACTTACCCTGCAGTGACAGAGCCATGAGGGAGGGAGCGGTCCAGGGAGGCTTCCTGGAGGAGGCGGTGTAGCTGCTGAAACCGGAAGGTGAGCCAGGGAGGGAGAGAAGTTGCCGGCCCAGGAACGCTTTGAGCAGGGGTCCATGGGGTGAGGGTGGGCATGCTCAGTGGGAGCACTGATTTCAGGGAGGCCATGAACCCAGACAGCAGCCCTGAGATGGCTCAAGGACTCCAGCCCCAGCTCTGCCATGGGGGTGACCTGGGCGTGAATGGAGCCAGAGAGACCCTTGGGAGAAGGGCTCCCTCCTGCTGCGCATGCTCACCGATGACTGGCCCAGGGCTGGGCTGCAGGCCGGGGTGGCCTCCTCCCGGTTATCCCTGGCACAGCGGCCCCCAGAGCTGTGGCAGGAGAAGAAAGGGCCCCCTCTCACTGAGTGACCCCGGGCAGGCCCTGGCCCCTCTCTGGGCTTCCTTCTGCCCCCTCCCAGTAAGGAGAGACAGCCCGGCCTGCTCCTCCAGGGCCTGTGGGGGCCTCACAGGGGGCGAGGCTGGGAAGCCAGCCTGTTCGCTGTCACCAGAGGCACCAAACCCTCCTCTGTACTCCGGCCCCGGTCCCGGCGGGTCCGGGACTGAGGCCAGCGTGGTGGGAGATGAAACTGGCCCCTGAGCCCCGGGCGTGGGGTCCTGGCCGGGGTGGGGCTGGCCTCCTGGGGAAGCCCCCGGAAGCCCCAGCTCCCTTCTCTAGAGGCCTCTCGGAACCCTGAATCTGCTCCTTCCCGCTCCCTGCTGCCAGGGAGCCCTTCCTCTCTTTCTCTGAATATTGTTGACCTGACGCAGTCGCAGGCCTGACCTTGACCCTGCCCTCGCAGGTCTCACAGGCTAAACAGCCCGCACGCCTCCCCCTCCTGGAAGCCCCCCTGGCCTGCGTGCCTGGGAACCCCAATGAGTGCCCCAGATCCAGAAATGCCTCGGTGACCCTCACCATCCCTCCTCGTGGTAGTTCCACGCCCCCTGAGACCCTGGGGAGGCGCTCAGAAGCCCGTGCCTGAGGACCAGGGTGGGGCGTCGCGGTCGTCCAGAGCCTGGGCACCGTGCGGATCTGCCGAGTGAAAGCCCCGCTCCGGCTCCGCTAGCCACGTGGCCTTGGTGTGTTGCCTGACCCTTGTGCCTCAGTTTCCCCACCTGTAAAACCGAGCCCCATACAGGGTTGGTAAAAGGGTTCAATGACATAGTTCGTGTTATTCCCATCTTTTCAGTGAGACCCCCGAGGCTGGATGAGGTCAAGGGGTTCCCCCACCGCCACCTGCCTGAGCCAGGCCCTCCCGCATCCTTACCCACAAGGCCCCTCTGCCTCTCACTTCCCATGGGCGGAGGTGAAGAGATCCCCCCGCCGCCGGCAAGGAGTCCTCAGAGATGCTCAGGCAGTTCCCAGAATCCCTATGTGAGCTCCTGTCCCCAGGGTCCTGCAAAGGAACCCAAATCTCTCCCGAGAGACCTGGGGGCGTAGGGAGAGGCGAAGCCTTCGCTGGCCTCTCCCTGCACCCCCACCTCCACTTCCTCCCTAAGACTTCCCTGCCTGGAAAGGCGCTGCAGCTCCAAGCTCCTTTGACCAGGGCCCGGTGTTAATTTGTTAAACCCACATCAAGGTCCCGAGGACCCGTTGTTTATTTTTGTGAGCGTGTTGGCAGAGATCACACGGGGGGCGGGGAGGCTGCTGCTTTGGTCAGAATAAATGCTAATTAATAAAAGTTATTTATTTGGGTTGGAGCTCTCCGTGGCCCTGGGGTCAGGCGCAAACTGACTATTTGAAGCAAAAACAAATAGAGAGTGTCTCCCGACGGCTTGAGAAAGGCAGGAACGAAGAGGCTGGGTTTATTTGTCTTGGGAAGAATTTGCAGTTAATTCCCTCCAGACTATTTAGGCCCTTAAATTACACGGAATAAGAAAAACCATGGGTGCCGGGGAGAGGGGCCAGGAACACTTGATCATCGGGCTGAGAGCAGAGTTTTTAAATGTCTTTGGCCCACAGTCAGCCAAATAAATGGTATGTGTGAAATAATTTAATGGCAGAGAACTGCGCGCCAGTCATTTTTTTTCCATTGTAATATAATCGGGGATGGAGTAATTTTGGTTTTAAGGCAGAGAGAGCATGGCAGGCCTCCCCCATCTGAATGCACCCCGCCCTTCCCTGATCTAAACAGCCGGGGTGAAAGGAGGCGGTTTGGGGCGTTGTTTTTAAGCCTAGAGAAAAGCAGAGCTTTTATGGAAGGAAAGGAAACTTCGGGCACAGCCCCGCGTGGCCGGAGCGGCCCCCGAGCTCGCTGGCCCGAGGCTCCCAGAGTGTTTGTCTTCCAGCCCCCGAGGGACACACACGCCCACCACAGAGCATTTCTCAGGAGGTGGTTCGGGAACGTACCAGAACAGCACGTCCGCGCGGAAGCAGAGGCTGCCCAGGGGGCCCTGGCTGAGTCCCGGACTCAGGGTTCGAGTCCCAGACACCGCCTGGATCTTCCTCACCCCGGGCTGCCTCGCCTCTGCCCACCTCAGGGACGGACACCCTCTTTCTTCTCCAGGAGGGGGTGACGGGGGAAGAGCCTTGTCTTCGAGCACCGAGCACCTTGCGCACTAGCGATAATGCCACCGGCAGGGGGCACTTATCCGTCCATTTCCGTGCTCCTGACATTGAGTAGCACTCAGCTCCTCAGGGACTGCACGTGACCTTGAGCAAACCACTGTCCCTCCCTCGCAGCTCCCTGGAAAGAGGCGACCAAGGCGCCCTCCCCCTGGGGCTAGGATGGGAGACTCAGGGCATTGCAGCGAGAGGAGGTGAACCCGGAGACCCTGCCCGGAGGTTTCTCCCAGAGCTGGGCCTGAGAGCGAGCCAGACCCCCCCCCCCGCCCCCCCCCCCCCCCGCATCACGTCCTCTAGTCTCTTGAGGTGGATGCGGGAGGAGACCCCCACGGAGACAGGCTCACAGTCTCGCGGGCTGAGCCTTCCCACAGACCTGACTGTCGATCGCAGCCGCAGGACCTTGTGCAGGCCATCAGAGCCTCGGTCTCCCCGTGTGTGACATGGGCGGGTACCAGGTCTCGGTGGCCGCCAGCTTACAAGCCCTGGGCCCCATTCCTGCCCAGCCCGACTTCGGCTGAGTGCACCCCACCCCACCCGCCGTGGTGGGAAACCCGGGAGGGTCGAGCCCACCACTGTGGGGCCAGCTGGTGTCCAGGGTGGGTGGCTCTGGGGAGGGGTGCAGTCCATCATTTGGGGGGAAGGTTTCGGCTCCAAGCCCTGGCACAGTTTGGCAAAAGAGCTGAGCCGTTCCTTCCGGCGCCCACTTGGCGGGGCGAGCGCTGCAAAACCGTTTTCATTTAAACACCCTCCGTTTAGAATTGCTTGGAGACTTCCCGAAAAAGTCTCCTTTTTTGGCTGAAATGCCTCCTGGTTGGGTGTATGCCCAAGCAGCATTGCCTGAAGCGGGGTGGACTTTGAGTCTGCAATGGCGGGTGTTCCAGAAGCTTCTGTCGGGCCGGGGCTATTGATCACCACCCAGTTTTCAGCACATGGGCCCTTGTTGTTTTGGTTTAAGGTTTCTTCCCGCGCAGAGGGGTGGGCGTTCGGGGCGGAGAGACATTCACAGGCACCAGACATTCCCATCCATCTTCGCCTTTTCTTGGAGGCAAGGGGTGAGGAGTGAAGACTGAGACAGTCCAGGAGGGGAGGCGGGCTCACAGGGGCCACCCCGAGCTCCCTGCCACCGCCTACCCACCCCCACACATGTCCCTGCGTCTGCAAGTACGTGCTCCCATGAGGGGCTCCGGGCGGAAACTCCAGTGACACGTCTCTGCAAGGGTTTCTCACCTTCGGCACTGTGGGTGATGGGAACCAGATAACTCTTTGATGGCCGGGGGGCGGGGCCTGTCCTGTGTCTTGAAGAGCTTCAGCAGCATCCCAGCTTGTGCCCTTTCCATCCTAACCCTGGCAATCAAAAATGTCTCTCCCTCACCGGTGTGGCTCAGTGGGTCGGGCGCCATGCCACAAAGCGAAAGGTCGCCGGTTCGATTCCCGGTCAGGGCACATACCTGGGCTGTGGGTTTGGTCGCCATTCGAGAGTCAACTGATCATTGTATCTCTCTCACATTGATGTTTCTCTCCCTCTCTTTCTCCCTCCTTTCCCCTCTCTCTAAAAATAAATAAATAAAAGGGTTTTTTTTTTTTAAGATTTTTAAAAAATGTCTCTAGACACTGCCAGATGGCTCCTGAAGGCAAATTTGCCCTCAGTTGAGAACCACTGGTCCAGACCCCGCTGTAAGGTCATCGTTTCCCAGGCGCCCTCCCAGACTCCGGCCTGACTGCCCCGCCCCCTTCCCCTCCCCCTCTCCCCCACAGGCCCGCACCAGGCACCAGGCTCCAGGAACAACTTAGCCTCAGACTGAATCGGAGGGCTGCTCAGCAGTCAGCGAACCGGCTAACCTGGGAGCTTGTCTGAAAGCAGAGAGCGAGCGGTGTCCGTTGTCCGTTACAGTGCCCGGAATGTTCTGGATGCTCAGCCGCACAAATGGACAGCACTGTGCGAAGAACATAGGACACACAAAGGGAATGCGTCACTGGAGAAGCAAAAATACATGGAAGGACTAAAAGCCAGAAGGCTGACCCAAGCTCTGCGAGCCAGATCGGGCAGAAGAGGCCTTCCCACCCGGCTGGCGAGTCTGGCCACAGCTCGCACCGCGCTCGCTGGCCCAACAGTCTCACCTCCAGGACTCCGTCCCAGATGCGCAGCGGCAAAAGGAGAAAATTATGTTTGCACAGCGATGCCCTGCGGCGTTCTTTTGGTTGCAAAAGACCGGAATACACCGGAGCGCCTGTCCCCAGGGCTCCAGTGAACAGTCCCCAGCGAGTCACACACCCCGGTGCTGCGGGGCTGTGAAGGGGAACCAGAAAGTTCTCTGGGCACTGGATGCAGGGGCCCCGGGACAGGTCGTTCAGGAGGAAAAGCGAGTGCAGAGTAGTGCATGGAAGGCTGCCTCTTGACAGAAGGTGTGTGGGGGGCATCCTACATAGTTTATTACATTTGCAAAAGCCATGCTGGAACATAAAGCCAGACTGACTTAAGAACTGGGTCCCTGCACTTGGAGGGAGAGAATAAGAGGAAACGGTGAGCACGGAAAACAATCCAAGAAAAAGGGTGACGGCGTGGGCGGGAGGGAGGGACGGCTGGGCCCCTGGGCCCCACGGGGCACCTGCTGCATCGGGCCACACTGCCAAGACGGAGTCAGAGCAGCTCTGCCTAACACACAGGAACAAGCACAGGGAGGCTGCCAAAACGAGGAGACGCAGAAACACGGCCCAAATGAGAAAAGAGAGTAAAACTCCAGAAAAAGAACGAAACAAAATGGAGATAAGCAATCTATCGGATGCAGACTTCAAAACGCTGGTTATCAGGATGCTCGGGGAACTTGGGGAGGGCCTCAGCAGCATAAAAAAGACCCAGTCAGAAACGGAGGACTCACTGATTGAGAAAAAGAACAATTTACCGGGAAACAACGGGAGAGTGGATGAACCTGAGAATCAAGTCAATGATTCAGAGTGTAAGGAAGCAAAAAACAACCAATCAGAACAACGAGAAGAAGAAAGAATAAAAAAACAAATGAAGATAGTGTCAGCAGCCTCTGGGACACCTTCAAGCGTTCCAACTTTTGTATCAAAGGGGTGCCAGGAAAAGAGAAAGGGCAAGAAATTGGAAATTTATTTGAAAAAATACTGAAAGAAAACTTCCCTATTTGATGAAGGAAATAGACATGCAAGTCCAGGAAGCACAGAGAGTCCCAAACCAGATGGATGCAAAGAGGCCCACTCCCAGACACATCATAATTAAAGTGCCAAAGGTTAAAGGTAAAGAGAGAGTCTTAAAAGCAGCAAGAGAAAAGCAGTTAATTATATATGGGGAGTTCCCATAAGAGTGTCAGCCAATTTCCCAAAGAAACTTTGCAGGCGAGAAGGGACTGGCAAGAAATAGAATTCTAAGTCATGAAAAGTAGGGACCTACAGCCAAGATTGCTCTACCCAGCAAAGCTATCATTTAGAATGGAAGGGCAGATAAAGAGCTTCCCAGACAAGAAAAAAATTGAAGGAGTTTATCACCACCAAACCATTACTATATGAAATGTTAAAGGGACTTATTTAAGATAAAGAAGATCAAAACTACGGACAATAAAATGGCAATAAATACATATCTATCAACAATTAAATCTTAAAAACAAACTAAGCAAACAAGAGGAACAGAGACAGAATCATGGACACGGAGAGCGTTTTCATGGGTGCCAGATGGGAGGGGGGTTGGGGGAGTGGGTGAGAGGTGAGGGGACTGAGAAGGACAAATAGGAGGTTACAGAATAGTCACGGGGAGGAAAAGTACAGGTAGGAAATGGAGCAGCCAAAGAACTTATACACATGACCATGGACATGAACAGTGGTGGGGGGATTGCCTGAGGGAGTGGGGGGTGCTGGGTGGAGGGGGGCAAAAGGGGAAAAATTGGGACAACTGTAATAGCATAATCAATAAAATATAGTTAAAGATGTGATTTTTTTTTACATGGACATTTTGGTTATTATGGCACTCTGGATTTTTTTAAAAGATTTTATTTATTTATTTTTCGAGAGAGGGGAAGGGAGGGAGAAAGAGAGGGAGTGAAACATCAAGGTGTGGTTGCCTCTAGCACACCCCATACTGGGGACCTGGCCCGCAACCCAGACAAGTGCCCTGACTGGGAATCAAACCGGCAACACTTTGGTTCTCAGCCTGTGCTCAATCCACTGAGCCACACCAGCCAGGGCCAAAGATTCGATTTTTAAAAAAGAAAGGGGTGAGTATTATTGTCCTGAATGGAATGGTATCTGGAATATTACTAAATAAAAATAGGCTCATTGAATTACCAACATGTTCAGCGTGATCTCATGCTTATACATTTTCTTGAAAATAGTTTTTTTAAGATTTTATTTTTTATTTTTAGAGAGAGGGGAAGGGAGGGAGAAAGACAGGAAGAGAAGCATCGATCAGTTGCCTCTCCCTCTCTCTCTCTCACGTCCCCAACCGAGGACCTGGCCCACGACCCAGGCATGTGACCTGTCCGGGAATCGAACCTGTGAGCTTTCATTTGTGGACAACGCCCAACCCACTGAGCCACGTGGGTCAGGCTTGCTTGTACATTTTTTTAAATGCCCGTGTGTAGTCTTATAAAGTACAGAGAGTGGAGCTGGGGAGGGGGAAGTATCTGGTTTTACTTTATACCCTTCTGTGTTGTTTGAAGCTGTTACTGTGACAAGCAATGACATTACTTGTTATCAATATATATATATTTTTAGTAAGAAAATCAGCCACACAAGGAAGTGCTGACAGGGCAGTGTTGGTTCTAAGAGGCAGGTGAGTGCAGTGAAGGGGAAGAGGTTTCATGTGGACGTAGGTGGTCAGGGAGGGCTCCCTGGAGGAGGGGGCAGTGAGCCGAGCGCTGGGCGGGGGATGAAGGGTCAGCATTTCTGTCCCTGGATGAAAGTTAAATGTGGAAGCAGTAGCTGAACATTCTCCCCCCTTCCCCTCTGTAAACGGGGAGTGATGGGGATCCAGCACCTGTCTACAGGGCTCCCACGGGCACCCAATGATCTGTGGGTGCTAAGGAGCCCGGGTGTGGTGGACCCTTTGAACTGTGACTCTTACTGCTCTTTATTGCGTATCACTTTAATTAAACAACAAATGTCAATGGAGGGATTACCACGCCCTAGAGCCCGGACCAGGTGCTAAGGACACCCCCCTGTCCCTGGACCCACCCTCGCCAGGTGGTTGTCCCTCATGGCAGCAGGTGCCCGTCCCCTGGCTCCACAGGATAGAGCCTGGTGCTTTTGCTCACCATTATATAGCCCAGGGCCCTGGCACTGAGCCGGCCACGCAGGACGTGCTCGGTGACCACGTGTCGAAGAATGAATGGACGAATGAACGGAGGAGTGAATCAAAGGGAGGCGCTCCTGCGCCGTGCGTCTGCGCGGGGAGACCCAAGGAGAGAGCTCAGTGCAAACTGCTGAGCAGGCAGATGCCTCAGTGCCTTTCGCGGCGCCTCCGGGTGCAGGGGCAGCCTGGCCGGTCTGGGGGCACCGTGGGCACCCACCGCGCCCTGGCCTCCGCCCTACTGACCCTCGGGTTCCTCCCCCGCAGGTGAGTGTCCCAGTCCTGGGCGCGGAAGCGCCACCAAGCGGAAGAAGAAGCAGCGGCGGAACCGCACGACGTTCAACAGCAGCCAACTGCAAGCGCTGGAGCGCGTGTTCGAGCGCACGCACTACCCCGACGCCTTCGTGCGCGAGGAGCTGGCCCGGCGCGTCAACCTCAGCGAGGCGCGCGTCCAGGTGAGGGCGGCGCATCCGTGGCCCACCCGTGGGTCCGTGCGGCCCCCATTGGCTCTGGCTTAGGGAGTTCCCCAGGTGAGGTGTTTAAGAGCAGGAACAGCTGAGGCCGGGAGGGCTGAGGTTCAAATCCCAGCCCTGCCACTTATTAGCTGTGTGACCTGGAGTAGGTTACTTAACTTGTCTGTGCCTTAGGGCCCTCCCTGTAAAATGAGGATCCCGTGGGTCTATTTTATAGGGTTCTTCTGAGAATTACAGGAGTTAATACATTTGTAAAGTGCTTGGAGCTGTGCCTGCTGCAAAGGGTTTTGATAAATACAAGTTGTTGTGAAGTGTCGTGTCCACTGAGCCAGCTCTGAGCTGAGAGCTTAGCATGCAGCTCTCTCGCAGTAACCTCACAGCAGCGAAGTGTCATTCATTGGCCGTTTCTCCCATTCACGCCCCCACTCTCCAGCACACTCTCTCACTCCCACTTTGCAGATGTGAAAAGTGGGGCTCGGAGCGGTGAAGCTGCCAGTCCGGGGCTGGGGGCGCAGCAGGCACACGCTGGGTTCGCAGGGACTCGGGCCCCCTTTGCGGCCGGCTGCACCCTGCTCACCACGCCCTCCCACCCCCAGGTCTGGTTTCAGAACCGCCGGGCCAAGTTCCGCCGCAACGAGCGGGCCATGCTGGCCAACCGCTCCGCCTCGCTGCTCAAGTCCTACAGCCAGGAGGCCGCCATTGAGCAGCCCGTGGCTCCCCGGCCCACCGCCCTGAGCCCCGATTATCTCTCCTGGACGGCCTCGGCCCCCTACAGGTGAGAGCCAGGGCCCCCTTGGGTGACGTGGGGCCGCAGCCAGGGGCCCCCAGGGGCGTGCTAAGGCCCAGGCTCCTCTGAGCATCTGAAGAGACCTGTGAACTGCGCCCACCAGCCCCTTGGACCGGGGGCCCGCCGGGTGGTATGTGGACAAGTGTGTGAATGTGTGCTCGTGAGTGTGCGTGTTGCATGAGTGTGTGTGCACACGTGCCTGTGCGTGCCCGTGAATGTGTAAAGGGCGAGAAGACTGGGCCTGTCCGCAGGGGAAGGGACGAGCCCGGGCCACGCTCCAGTGCCCCGTAGGATGGCCGGTGCCAGAGCCCCAGCACCGCGCCCACCCTCCCGGCCAGCAACAGAAGCTGGGGGGCTGGGAGAATGGCCTCCCCACCCTGGGGACCCGGCGGGGCCCAGAGCCAAGTCCCAGGGCCGTGTCCCCCCCGGTCAAACCTGGAGAAAAGGCTCTGCCCAAGGTGGCAGAAGAGGGAGGGGGCGCCAGGGGTCTGCTCCCCACAAGTCCAGGGGGCGCCCCTTAGTCTGTAAGCAGCTCTGCCGGAGCCCTGGTCTCCTCGAAGGTGAGATCCAGGCAGGTCAGCTTGTGGGATCGGAGTCCTAGTGACACCTGACGTCTCTCCCAACCACCCCTGCCCGTGCTCACCTGGGGCACCCTTAAATACAGGTGTGCTCATTCGCCTGCATCCCACGCAGGCACTGGGGTGGACGGGACCCAGGATCAGCTCCCAGGAAACTCCTGGTCCATCGAGGAACACCCCCAAACCCACGGGGCGGCTCTGTGTCGCCGTGCTGGGCTTTGGGTGCTTCTGACTCCCCAAACGCTGCAGCCCCTCTTCACCCCCACCCCCCAGGGGAAGGCTTCCTGGGAGAGCAAGCTGAAGAGGGGAGGCGGGGGAGGTGCCCCGGGCAGCACGCCAGCCACACCGAATGCGTCCCGTGTCTTCTGTTGCCCCCAGTACGGTGCCACCCTACAGCCCTGGAGGCTCCAGCCCGGCAACCCCAGGGGTCAACATGGCCAACAGCATCGCCAGCCTCCGCCTCAAGGCCAAGGAGTTCAGCCTGCACCACAGCCAAGTGCCCACCGTGAACTGACTGCCTGCCCTGTCGGGACCCGGCTGCCTCCCTGGTCTGCAGCCACAGAAAAGAGGGCAGGCACACAGGAAAGTGACCTTCTCCTGTCCCTGTCCCCAGGACGGGCTGGGGCGGGGGCCAGGGCTCCCCTGGCCCTTCTCTCCAGCCCAGACTCCTGGGACCGAGAGGCTGCTAAGAGGCCCGAAGCCTGGCCGGAGACTTCGGCCCGTGACCCTCGGAGGGGGCGTGCTGGAAGGTGGAGCAGGAGCTGACCAAGGACCTCATTTACTTTGTGTATGAAAACCAAATAGCTTTTGTCTTTAAGAAATAAAAAGTTGTTTAAGCCCAAAAAGGTTGTGGGAGGGCAGGTACGGGCAGCAAACCAACTGGGGGCTGCCATCCAGGGCCCGGCCCAGGTCAGCAGCCCGTGGGGCCAGCTGCCCGCCTATCCGTCTCCTCCTGGATGAAGCCCTCCCTCACCACGCAGAGCCCCAGGGTGGGGAGAGAGACAGGAGGACAAAGAGCTGCCCCAGACCCTGCGGACATGCAGGGTCTAAGTGACTCTGAGCAGGAGGACCCCTCCCCTGTCTGGTCAGGGCGTGACCCCTCTGCCCTAAGGCAGGGGGCAGGTGGGTGACCACGGACTGGCCAGAGGGTGTATGGGGCAGACGCTGAAATTAAATTAATACAAAAAGTGGGGGACCCCTCTGAGCATTTGACTGTGGAGAGGCCTGGGCAAATGGCCCACAAAGTGGGGGCACAGAGTGGGGGTCCCAGGCAGGCTCACAGGACAGTGGAGTGGTTCCAATGGTCAAGGACACCAGAAGGGCCTTGCCCAAGCCCCCCAAGCCACCTTTATGCAGGTGGTAACTGGGGGTGACAGAGGACACCTGTGCCACCAGCCAATGACACCAGTGAGGAGGAGCTGCCGGAAACTGCGGGGTGAGGGCAGTGGTCTGAAGCCAGCCCCCTCCGTCTGGCCCTCTGCCACCCCTTCTAAGGGGCGCACCCTCCAGGGAAGGTAAAGGTCATTTCTGGAACTTCAGCCGGCCCCCCAGGAAGGAGGACGGCACTCCCTGACCCTCGAGGGTGCAAGTGACCAGCCCGTTGGTTTGGGTCGCCCTCATGGTGACACAGTGGTCACACCCTGATGGGGTCAACATTCTGTAACCCGCCAGCCCACACGGCCTCAGAGTGCCCCCGAAGGGCCAGCGTCCCCACCTGCAGGCCCTTTGATGCAGCTCAAACAGGTCAAAGCCACGTGACAGTTCAAATGACCTGTCACGAACAGGTCAAAGCCACGTGGCAAAGCCTCGCTTGAGGGAGGGTCCCCATTTTTGTTTTAGGAAGCATGGTGACTATACATACCCATGAGCGAGGTGAGGACTCCTCCCCAGTCTCCCCCAATTCACCCCTGGATGGCCTTCCTTGCCCTCTACCTGGAACTCCACTGTGAAAACGTGGTCCTTGTGGGCGGAGCTTGGCCCTCGGCTGACGTGCGGACGTGAGTGGGGATGCTCACTGTGTGACTTCCCGCTGGCTGGATGGTTGGGACTCTGTCAGCACCAAGGGGGCACCGAGGGGGACCAGGGAGGCCCAGGCTCAGGCCGAAGCCAAGGGAGGGGCCGTGCTGCTCACGTTTTGACCTGGCTCAGGCCCACCTGCCTGAGAGGGCGAGGCCGGGGCAAGGGAGAGGCCTGCACCTGGACAGGTGCACCGGTGGATGCAGCCAGAGCTGTGCTTTCTCGCTCAGTTTGGCCTCTGCCTTGGGCAAGTGCTTTTTGGGCCTTCCTTTGCCATTTATCGCTGAACAAATACTGTGAAACAGTTGCTCTGCGCCAGGCCCTGAGGAGAAGGCAGAGAGAACCGACGTAGGGTCCCTGGCTGCAGAGGCCACACCCAGCACATGAGGCCCCAAACTTAGTCTAAGACATCTAGGCAGACTTCCTGGAGGAGGAGTCCAAGAAGGATGAAGAGTTCACCGAACAGAGACTTAGTGTTTCTGGCTAAGGAAACAGCAAATGCGAAGGCCCGGGGGAAGCCAGAAGCTGTCTCTCTGTGGGGCAGTTCCAGGGCTGGACCTCCTGGTGGGGAATGAAGAGATGCAGGGGCGAGCTCGAGTGGGACTGGCAGCCAGATCGAAAAGTTTGGATGTCACCCTGGCACTGGGAAGCCATGGAGGAGATTTGCTTGGGGGGAAAACCTGCACCCTGGGCCCTGCGTGGAGGCGGGGGCAGGTGTCCAGGCAGGAGTGACAGCATCCTGGACCATCCTGGACGGGCAGATCTGGGAGGCGTCCTGGATACAGCAGGGTCGGCGGTTGATGACTAGATGATGGGCTGGGGAGAAAGCGGAAGGCCGGGGCGGGGGGGGGGGGTGGCCAGGATCTAGCTTAGGCACCTGGAAGTGCCCAGGGAGGAAGAAACCCTGGAAAGGAGACCTGCCTGCTAGAAGTCTCTGGAAGATGCTGGCCTGCCCTCCCACCCAGACAAGAGCGGGACCATCCTGGTCCGAGTGAAGTCCTCCCTCACACAGAGCTGACCCCTCCGCCTGGCAGGGGGTTTGCACCAGCCAAGGGCTGGCAGGGGGCCCAGAGCAGGGAGCTCCTAGGCAGTCGAAGAGTGTCTCTTTCCTCCCAGAAGCCCTGAACCGGGAGCAAGCGAGGGAGTGGCTGGGCGCCCAGCACCCAGGCACCACCGGCGCTCCAGCGCGGGCGCAGATGCAGGCCCAGTGGTCTCACTCTGTGCAATCCAAAATCGGGGTGAGTGCCCGGAGGCTGGCCAGGTTGGGGCAGTCTGCAGCAGAGATGGGGTCACGGGGAATGGGGGCGGGGCGCGCGGGGGGCGGGGCTCCGGCTGAGGGCCTGGAAGGCAGGTCCCAAGGATGCTAGCTTTGGCCGAAGCTGGGGCCTGGTTCCCACAGAGGCGCTGGCCCTGCGGTGGGGCGCAAGGATGTCAATGTCACTTCCTCCCAAGCGCTCTAGAAAAAACAAATCAGCTTAATTGTTTACACATGTTGCTCCGGGGCGCCGAGGGAGGGGGCGCGGGCCCTCCCTGCAAAAGAAAATACATTCAAACCTTGCTGTTGCATTGCGGCCCCAATTACAGGGCCGCGTGGGAGCCTCCTGGGCACCAGGCCCGAGATGTATTTTTCCACGAGGGCCAGGTACCGAAGGCCCCATCCCGGGCTGGGAGAACTCAAAGCTTCTCTGTCTCCCTGTGTATCTGCCTTTTTTTTTTTTTTTTTTTTTTTTTTTTGCGGTGGTCGGGGGTGGTCTATAAAGGAACGTCAATTGATAAAGAAATGGGGAGAAAGGCGGCCTGGCTCTTGGGAACCCCCAAACCTGAGGAATGAAGCCCAGAGCTTTACGCTGGGCGAGGCACTTCTCTGGTCCTAAGCTCCCCCTCCGTAAACGAGAGTAATCTCGGAAGCCACTTTCCAGGGTTATTGGCAGGCCACTCTCCATAAATGGGTGTTTGCGTGTCTATGGTGAAGGAGCACAGTGAGCGGTGGAGTCTGAGAAAGTCCAAACCCTCCCTGTCCTGGGAGGGACTGGCACTGTCCCTGCCCAGGGAACCCGGCACACGCGGTGCAGGGGCCCTGGAACCTTTGGAGCAAACCTTTGGGGACGAAACCAAAACAGTGTCTCCAGCTCCTGCACCCCCGCCACCCGCCCCTGGAGGGCGCTGTGGGGTCACTGTCCGGCACAGAGCAGGGAGAGCACCGCCCACTCCCCACACAGATCACCCGGCCTGCAGCAAGCTCCGGACCTAGCCTTCCTTCTCTCGGAAGACAAAGAAACCAGCAAATCCCCAACCACCGGCAGGGGTCACAGCGAGAAAACCAGCCCAAGCCTTCCGGGAAATGCACCAACCGCCTTGAAAATGTGTGCGTGCTCTTGCTCAGAAATTTCATGTCTAAGTCCACGTGGAGAAATAATCCAAAACGGGGCGGGGGTGGAGAGCAGTGCGTGCCCAGATGTTTATCACACCGCAGCGCCAAAAATCTGGGAAGACACACACCAAATCGGCAATGGTTTAAATCTCATAGAGGCTCACGACGCCCCGGTCTCTGCACTGTCTGTAACGTGAGGGACAGCCTGGGAGAGAAGCTTACAACAGGCAGGCTGGTGGGGCCGTGTCAACTACATAAGCAGCCCTCTGAAGACGCAGATCTGAGCTTGTTTCCCTTCTCCCTCCCCTGTGGTGCCTCAGCCAGAGCTGGATGGACTGTCTTTTTGTCTTTTCTGTACCTTGGTACCTTGCTGAGTGCGCGGGCCCCGCCCCCAGCTCGGCTGTGAGGCCCTATCAGTCCTCTGGTCTTGAAGCTCTGTGGTCTGGACCCCCTCTGTAGTGCAAGTGCTGGAGACAATGGGTTTGAGAGCGTCTTAACTCTCAGTTCGCCTCTTAGAAGAAGTGGGAAGGGATTGAGCTTGGGCTGTGAGGGGCAGCGCGGGGGGGGGGGCACCTGGGAATGGGAAGAACTGAAAGGAGAGGTGGTGTGGCGGCCAGACGCTAGGACAGCCCCGTGGTCCCCGACCCAGGCGGCAGCCACACCTCTGTGTCGGGTCCCTGAGTGTAGGTGTGACCTCTGACCTGCTTCCGACCAAGAGAATAGGGACAAGATAAAAGGACTGAGCAGATGTAATTCAGGTCCCTAGTCGGTTGACTTGGACTTAACCGAAAGGGAGGTTGCCTGGGTGGGCCTGGCCTAACCAGGTGAGCCTTCAAAGAGTGCCCAGGTGTTTCCCGAAAGAAGAGATTCAAAGCCGAGGGACGCTGCCCCGCTGGCCTTGAAGAGCAACAGCCTTGCCATGACCTGCCGTGGCGGCGAGGGCCTCGGTCTTACGGCACGTGGAACCGAATCCTGCCTGCCACCTGGACAAGCGTGGAAGGGGACACTGAGATCCAGGGGGGCCGTGGCCTGGAGGAGCCCTTGACGGCAGCCTTGTGAGACCCCGAGCAGAGGGCCCAGGTAAGCCGGCCGGGCCCAGACTCCTGACCTCCAGAAACCGCAAGGTCATAAATGGTGTTGTTTTACGCTCTGTTTGTGGCAACTTGTTACACAGCATGGAAAACTAACGCAGGTGGACACGGAGCTTGGAAGTCCCACCTTGAGCTTGGCCTTGCTCTGCCCGCGGTGCCCCCAGAACCCCAGATGATCCGCCAGGCCACAGCCACGGCCTCCCATCTTAACTCCTTCCGGGCCATTCTGCACAAGCTGACAGATGACCTGCCCCATCCAGAGCCTCCAGTGGCTCCGCATACAGGACCCGCCCCGCACAGCCCCACCAGCCAGGCCAGGTGTCAAGGCCCCGCCACCCAGCCCTGCTCTCCCTGCCGGCCCCAACCCCCGCTTCTCCAGACAAGCCCGTCATCGCAGTCCCCTCTCCCCTTCACACTCCCTCCTTCCACGGTCCCCCTGCAGCCCCCACCCAGCCCCCCTGGAATGGGGGACCACCCCCTGGAATTTTCAGGGAAAATCCATTCCAACAAGGGATATGATGGTGTTGGCTTTCGAACACACCGAGTTCGCTTCCGGGCTGTCAGCAGACACAGCATCTGGGGAGATGTGTACAGGCGAGAAAGACGAATTCGGTGTTACAGTTTTCCATTTGGACAATGGAGAGAAGAATTCTATTCTTTTTCTAACTCAAAATTTAAAAAGTGAAGCTTTTTTTCCCCCTCAAAGTCCTGGTCGGTGCAGATGCCAAGAGGAGTGACAAGGGCCACGCAGGTGGCCGTGTGGCAGGGTCCCCTGGGAGCAGAGGTGGAGAAACTCGGCCCGCCTCAGCCTCTCTCTCCCCGGGGACACACGGACACTGTGGGTGTGTACATACCTACAGTATAACCAGTATAGTATACCTGTAATACGCATGTATATAAATATATCACACGCATCACATATAGCATGCACATATATCTTTACTATGCCTGGTGGGCAAGTCTGGGAAGTGATAAGCCCTAACGTGAACAGTGATCTTCTCAGGGCTGGGGGGCTGGGGGTGGTCTCTACTCTCGATATCTGTATACCCCTTGTAAAGTTCCCTGCTCGGGCTACAAATTCACAAGACAGGGTGGGGCAAAAGTTGGTTCACAGTTGTGAGTACGTGAAACAGAGTTTATTCTTGTATTGTATTAATTAATTACTGTATTATTCTCCATATGAACAACTGTAACCCTACTTTTGCCCCACCCGGTATTGTTTGAAAAATCCTACCCAAATCGGAACCATCTTTTCTGGGGGACGGTCTACACAGGCCCCAAGGGCAGGCACGCCTTTCGGTCCGGCGAGTTTCCTTCCAGACCCGTACCTCGAAGAACGGCGTGGGCACGGAGCTCCACGTTCAGAGGCACCCCAGGAAGGAAGACCTGCCGGTGCCGATGTGGTCTGGAAAACCAGTTCCCCAGCCACAGGCAGGTCAAATAAACGAGGAGGGTATCGGGGTCACCGAACGCCGGGACCTGGCAGAATTCGTGACATTGGCCCTGGGAGAAAGGGCAGATGGGTAATTACTAAGGAAAGTCTCAACCGATGGAGGACAAAAGGGGAGACGAAGCCCCCGAGCACAGATGCCAGCACACCCGAGACACGCCGGTGCCTCCCAGCGCCAAGAAACCCTCGGGTGGTATTTTTTGCTGTGAACTTCCATCCGGGTAAAAACAGTCCTGAACCCTATCTCTGTACTAGGCAAACACACGCTCACTTTACACACCATTCGGTCACTGACTGAAAATGCCGTAGGAGCCAGGTGCTCTCCCCAGACCTGGGGACACGGCACCACACCCCTGTCCCCCAGGGGCACACGTGCTAGAAGGGGAGACCACAGTGGATCGGATGAAGGAGAGTGTGGGGTCACCCCCTGAGGGGAGAAGCCGCTGGAGGGAGGGCTCCGCAGGCTGGAGAAGCCTCTGGCTTGGGTGGGGGACGAGGGGCCGGGCGGTGGGAGGCTGGACGTGGGGATTTGATTGGGAGGCTGTTGCAGTGACTCAGGCCCTCGTGGCACCGAGTGTGAACGAGTGTCCTGGAGCCCCAGAGTGTGACACAGGACAGCCTCTGCATGATGAGAGTATGGGAGGTTTACATTTTCGTCTTTGAGCTTTTCTATGGTTCCTAAATCTTTGCTTGACATTGACCATGACACATGAGTGTGAGCAATTAACAGCGTTTGACAAGCCCACCCACCCTTCAGGTTCCAACTCCAACCCACCTCTCCCAGGAAGCCCACCTGGAGTGTCACCAGCTCCAACAGACACTCCCTCTTAGGCGACCGCCCTGGCCGGTCTGCAGGGCCTCCTGGGGACACGCACGCAGCGGCCGCAGGGTCCCTGGGTTTTACGTGGGAAATGGGCTCTGCCTCCCCGGGGGGGGCATCCTTAGGTTCTGTCCCTGCCCCCAGGACTGTGCAGACTAAGTCCCTTTGTCCCCTCACTTCTGTCTGTGCCTGCAAGTCCCCCTCACAGGAGGGAAGCTCTTGGAAGCCTCAAGCCAAGAAATTCACAGAAGTAGGGAGCCCCAGGGGGTTCCTTGGAGGGGCCCTTATGGGAGCCTGGGGAGGCAGGGCGGGCAGGGCGCATCAGCCGGCGCCTGCCTTGGGCTCCCTCCTTAGGGATATGGACTGGGGTGGGCGCGAAAGGGTCCACAGCATCAGACCAACTGGCAGCGAGTCAAGGAGAGGGACCCGACTCACAGCCCAGCACCCTGACCCTGGGCTCCGGGCTCTCCCAATCCCAGTTCCCCACCCTTCTCCCGGACTCTGAACTCCCAACAAGCCCCACACCCCAAGCGAGCCCCACTGAGGACCCTTTGGCCTCCTTCCCCTCCCCAACCCCCTCCCCACCACCTCTCAGCAGCAAGACCCCAGGGGCCAGAGTCTGCTCATCTCTGGACATCCCCCCAACCAGTGTGACTTACCCTGCATGTCAGGTGAGTTTCCACCTCACCCCAAGCAGGGGTTGGAGGGCCCTCCCGGTGCCCCTCCTGTGCCATCGGCCCCATTAGGGTGCTGAGCACCTGGAGTTGTCA
This sequence comes from Glossophaga mutica, assembly GCA_039655065.1. Taxonomy (NCBI): domain Eukaryota; kingdom Metazoa; phylum Chordata; class Mammalia; order Chiroptera; family Phyllostomidae; genus Glossophaga; species Glossophaga mutica. The sequence goes on from CM077305.1 coordinate 214,437,203, forward strand.
CTGCCTGTTACCCCCCCAGCTGTCCCTGCCCTCAGGCTGGGCACAGCATCCACGGTGGTACCACACCGGTGAATCAATGATGGCACAGTGCACAAGGAGCTCCATCCGCATACAGGTGGCTCCGCCCCCTTCACCGGGGTCCCAGTTTCTCATGGTCCCGGTGGCAACGGATGCCTTCCTCATCTGGGTTCCCACTGGGCACGTTGCCCCCTCAGCCCCTCTCTCCAGTAGGAAAACGATAGAAATATAAAAACACACCCAAGGCCTGCTTCTCGGAGCCTTACTTCCATATCTACATCCCCTCCCTCCCGCGACCGGCTTAAGGAGTTAAGGGGGAAATTCTAAGTATCGGGCCCAGAGAGTGTTCAGTACAGGGCAGGTAGTAGATGCTTGGCCAAGGGCTTTCCTTGGCTCGTGTCCCACTGCGGCCCAAGAATGGAAGCTCCTCTCACCACCAGGGAGCAGTGCCATCCGCTCCGCTCCGCTCGGAGGGCGGAACCCCCCACCCCCCGGGGGTTTCCAGTGAACCCTCCTCCCACTCCATCAGTCCCGAGGGGCAGGAAGGAGTTCAGAGGCTGCAGAGCGGTGGGAGGCCCTGTGCCCAGACCCTGGAGTACAGGGCAGTGCTGGGAGGGGTTCAGGGACAGTGAGGCAGTGGTCGCAGTGGTTAGAACAGGGCCACACAGGTCCCAGGACAAGAGTCTAGGGGAGTCCCAATTCCCCACGGGGGTGCATGCTAGCGATGTTCAAAACTGGCAGAGATAGAAGGAGCCAGAAGTTTCTTTAAGTGGTCAGTCATTCACAGCCCATGGTCCTCAATAACAGCCCTCAGGAGCAAGTAACTCCTCAGAGAAGGCCAGCCTCCCCTCGGCCCTGCCCATCGGCACCTGCTCCAGGGAGAACGGCACCTGGCAAAGAAATGTGGGGAGCACAGGGAGGTGTCACCAGGACCCAAAGGAGTGAAACCACACCCCACCTCACCAATCTCCCACCTCCAGAGAAACTGCAAGACCACACCCTGGCTGACCCTGGGCCTCTCCAGGGAACCGGCAGGGGCTCCCAGGCCTGACTCGGCTGGGACTCACGGGGCAGCTTTCTCAACATGCGGACGCCCAGGTCCCCCTCCAGACTGGCCAAACCTGAGCCTCCAGGGGCGGTCTGAGAAGTTTGCGTTTATTATAGCTCTGGACCCAGACGGCCGTCAGCGTTAGGGACCTGGGTCCCTTGTCCTAAGAACAAAGGCTGCGCTCTCCTTGTTCTTAGGAAGAAGCAAGGTGACGTCTTCAGTGCTGTCATCCGAGTGGAGGGACTGTCTCTCAACCCCGACGACCCGTCTCTAAACGGTTCCCAGCGGCCACTTCTCCCAGGAATCCAAGGGACATGCACTCACATGTGTGCATACACGCAGGCCAGCTGGGCCAGGAGCCCACACTCAGCAGGTTGCTAGGAAACCAGGCCCTGGGGCCTATCCCAATCTTGAAAGGACGCCCAGTTCCCCAAGTACGGCCCGGCAGCCCAGGTGGCTGGTGGCCAGTGGTCCGGTGGCCAAGGTGTCAGTGGCTGGTCACAGGTGGCGGGCCGCTTCCCAGATGATCTGCAGGGCCATGGAGGCGCAGGGGACCTGGGCCACCGTGTAGGCCAGGGAGCGGGTGGGCGCCCGCAGCTTCCCCAGGTAGGCCACGGTGTGCACCACGCGGCCCAGGAAGACGAGGAGGAAGTGCATCCGGGCCACAAAAGGGTTGGGCTCCAGGAAGGAGTAGACGAGGCCCAGGAACAGGAAGGGGTAGATGTTCTCCATGTCATTCCGGTGGGCTCTGGGAAGGCAAGGGTGGACAGTCAGCCAGGCGGCAGCTTTGAGAACGTCACAGAAGCTGGGGCCCTCTGCCTGAAAGGCCCTGCGCCACCGGGGGTCATCGCAAGGGCACCAGGCTCCAGTCCCTTCGTGGCCAGAACGAGAGGTACCCAGGGTGGGAGGGGCGGCCGCCCCCAAGCTGGCCCTGCCAGCGGCTGGGGAGACAGCCTGTTACCTGGCTAGGAGCCGTGGGCGGCCGGCTGGGGTCATCTTACCAAGCCCCAGGGCTCACCAGGGCTGTCCCTGCCAGTCTCCCCAACCTTGTCCTCTGGCCTTGGAGCCCACGTGGGCAACGTGGGCTCCAAGGGGCTGAGTGAGGGCCGGGCGGACCTGGCTCTTCACCAGCAAGGCCAGGCTTCTCCAAGCTGGCCTCTTTCCAAGCGCAGGTTCCTGGGCCCTCCGGGGGAATGGGCTGGAGCCCAGGAGCCTGAATCTGAAGTCCACGCCTGCGTCTAATTCGGCCCCTAAACGGAAGTGAATCCCCTCCCCCTTTCAGGGATAAAAGCAACAGAGCAGCTTCCCCTCGCTGGAACCAGCCAGCTGCCGGACCCTGGTGACACTCTTGGTCCCATCCGTGCTGTGCTGCTGCTTTTTTAAAATAACCAAGCATGTGACACGGGGTGGGAGGGGGAAGGGGGAGAGGCGGCCTGCGTATAACCCCGCCGTAAATAAATGACCAGGAAGGAAAACTCACCCACTGCAGCTAAGAGTCGGTTCATTTTCCATGACTCCTGCTGACGGGCAGCTTTCTTTACGGAGGGTGGGCAGGTCGAGCCCCGTAAGTTAGACACTGAGCAAGTGACGGAAGCCATAGATGGCATGTTGGAAGCTCACATAAACGGGGGCCCGGTGCTGGGGCCATGACCTCCCCGTGGGAGAGGCCACACGGGCGAGGCTCAGGGACTCTGCTGGAGCAAAAGCCCCTTCTCCAGGCCTTCCTTCCAGCTGGAATGCCTTTCACCGCAGCCCAGCCCAGCGCCCCAGGGTGGTGACCCACTGCAGAGCCTTAGGCAAGAGCTGTGGTATGTGGCCGACAGAAAGGGACTAGGCAGGGCGGGGCAGGAAGAGGACCGGGAGCTCCAGGCAATCCAGTGCTGGAGGGTCTCAGCAGGGTGGGTGTGTGTGGGGGGGAGAGGTTTGCACAGCAGCTTGAAGGATGTGATGCGGGGCATCCATGCAGGGGAAGAACCTTCCTAGGGAGAAGGTTTGGCACGTGCACAGGCTCTGAGGCGGGGAGAAGCACAGTGTGCTGGAGGCCTAGAAAAGTGACCCAAGTGGCTGGAGTGGGGTGCAGGAGGGAAAGCGAGGCCAGGTGAGAGTGGGGAGGGGGCTGAGAAGCAAGGTGGGGAGTCTGGAATCCAACCCGAGTGCACAAAAGCTCCTGTAAACCCAGCGGGGCCTGGATCTTTCTTAGGTCAAACCCAGGGCACAGCGGTCAGTGTCTCTGCCCCTATGTCTTAGAGCCCAGGTGAGCCTTCCTCCTCCTTTTCTCCAGAATCTCGATCTGGGGGCCCGGCCACCTGGAAAGGAAGTCTCCAGCTGGGCAGGTGTCCCCCAGGGGGGTGGGGGCTGCTGCCTCCCAGACCAGAGACAGGAGGCCCTGGCGGGTCCTGGCCACAGGGAAGAGGGAGAGAGGCAAACCGAGGGCAAGGGCCACTCCGGTTCTCCAATCAAGCAAGTCCCTTGCCTCGCCTGTGAGTTACAGGGAGGAGGCGGCAAGGATCCCTCTAAAATCGCCCCACCCTATGGGAATGGAGCTGTGACACCAGCGTCCCCACCCACTTGCCCTTAGAGGGACACATTCGGAAAACCTGTTTTAGGTTAGGTCAGTGTGTTCCAGAACGGGCTCTGTCCACCCATGCAGTGATGCCACCTGGAGGGGGATTCCTGTCCTGTGTGAGTCATACGTATGGATGAGTGATGTCTCCAGTGTCCTGAACTCGCAGCCCCGCTCAGCGCCCGCAGACTCCGCCCAGTGCTTCTTTTATACAGTCAGTCCGTCCCCTAGTCGGTCTCCCTCTTTTCCTGCTGCCTGACACTTCTCCGGCATGACCACCTTTTCCAAGGACCTCTGCCCTCTCGGGGTGTGCCCGAGACATTTCTGCCTCCAGCGATGTTCCAGGCGTCCTTGGCTCTGGGACCCACGTTCTTTAAGGAAAAGTGAATGAATGAATGAATGAATGAGTTTCACAGGCTAGTTATGCTTGTCCTGAAACGTTCAGGTAAAGAGGTAATTTCTGTCATAGTTACATAGTTTTATCTCAAACCATAACTAGGCTATGAAACCCATTCATTTACTTTTCCTTAAAATACCTATTTGTATTTTAAGAGTGAGTCTGTTTTTGGAAAGCAGTTAAGAGACTAGTTGGCCAAACCCCAAAGAGCAGGTCAGGGGAAGAAGACAAGGGAGGGATAGTTGTGGCAGGCATGGACCCCCGGCGGGGGGGGGGGCAGGGTGTGGAGAGGGGCCCTTGCAGGAAACCGAGCAGGGGAGCTGAGCCCCGCCTCCTGGTGTCAGCCCCGCCCCGCCCCCCCACCCCCCACCGGAGGAAGGAGAGGTGGCTGGGACCTGCGGAAGGCCTGGAGCTCTGACGCTCAGCCCCGGGGTCAGGCCAGGTCCGCCCTCCGCCCTCCGCTGTGTGCCAACCACAGCGCCGCCCCAGTGGGGAAATTAGGGATGATGCAAGAAAACACATTCCCTTCCTCCCCACCCCAAAATCGGGATGGAGAGACAGGACAGAGTCACGTACCCCAGAGATGCTTGGGCAAAATGTGTCATTCCAATAACCGCCGCTTTTTTAACGTGGAAGTCATCCAAACAGTCCCCGCTAGACTGAACTTGCAGACTTCCTGCAGCATCAGGCCTGCCCCGCCCCCGGAGACAGCCGCCGTGCACACCAGCTGCACTTCACCGCATCAGGGGACGGGGAGAGGGGGCCCTGGTCACCCCAGGGACAGAGCTGGCTGCCAGGGCAGGTCCCTCCCCTTCCCGTGCCCTGATCTCCTTGCACGCTGACGATTGCCTTGAACTCGGGTTGGAGACCACAGAAAGGCTGCTTGGTTTTAAAGGTAGGTGTACAAGGGAGTACAGTCGCCTTCAGGCAGAGGACAGCCTCCTGGCCTGACAAACCTGTTTCTTCCTCTATAGATAAGAGTTCCCTCCTCCAAAGGCTGCTGGGAGAGCCCAGGGGCTCGGTGCCCATAAAGTGCTAGGATGGAACTGAGACGATTATGCTAAAGGAAGTCAATCAGTCAATGAAAGACAAATATCCTATGATCTCACTTGGAGTCTAGCCCTGGCTGGTGTGGCTCAGTGGGTTGAGTGATGGCCTCAGACTGAAAAGTTGCAAGTTCGATTCCCACTCAGGGCACGTGCCTGGGTTGGGGGCCAGGTCCCCGGTTGGGGGGTGTTGCTGTTTCTCTCCCTTTCTCCCTCCTTTCACCTCTCTCTAAAAATAAATAAAATCTTTTAAAAAAAATGGTATCTGAGCCATTGCATTCCAAGGAGAGACATCCCGTCACCCAAGACACAGATAAAAAAAATTACACAGGACACGGGACCCAGAGAGGAAAAAAGCACTGGTCAGCGGATGAAAGCATGTTAGGGAAACTGACGGACTGCAGCTTTTATCTGACTAACCCTTTCCCGAATTCCAAATCCCTTGCCCACGCTTCTTCCTCCTTATGACAAAGGCTGGCTTGAAAGGAAATGGAAGACGGTCTGTTAGGGTGCAAACCCGCCGTCTTCTCAGATCACAGGCCGTCTGAATAAAGCGCCCGTAGAGATTCAGTCCCTGTGTCTGCTTATTAGGTCTGGGGGTGACAGGCAGCACGAACATCAGCTTTTCTGGTGTCACCCTTGCTGCAGGTTCATACACACAGACTCAGATTTGGCCAAAATATACAATGCCAGGGACTTGGGTGGGCAGCCTGAAAAGAAGGTGGGTTTCGCCCTTTTCCTGGAGAGCTGGCTCCTGATTGGCGGAGCTGGGCTCACGGTTGGGCCCCGGCAGGTGTGTGCATCTGCAAGGCAGATTTACCCTCCGAGAGCCAAGACCTGAGGGCTTTCCTGTTTGTGCAGAAGGGGGGCCAGACCGCCCCGTAAATGCTGCTCTAATATTTAACCAGCTTTCACTTCCAGGGCTTCTTTCCCTCCGGGACCGGGTTCCAGCCGCTGCTCGAGGAGAAGTGCCAGGCTCTGGGTCCTCAGGGTTCGTGATGTTATGTGAGGTCAGGAGGAGGAGCCCAGGGGACCAGGAACCCCAGGTCTGGCATGGTAGGTCCCCAATAAATACTCACCAAATAGATATAAGGCATTAGTAGATAAGAGGCACTCAAAAAGTGCTGACCTGAATCTCAAGCATTTCAATGTCACTTCTATTACAGATGGTGGGTGATTGTGATCAGAAGAAAAACTGGCCCTGTCCGGGTAGCTCAGTTGGTTAAAGTGTTATCCTGATACGCCAAGGTTGTGGGTTTGATCCCCAGTCACGTATAAGAATCAAACGATGAGCGCTAACTGGGGTGGCTCAGTGGATTGAGTGCAGCCTGCAAACCAAAGGGTCGCTGGTTTGATTCCCAGTCAGGGCACATGCCTGGGCTGCGGGCCAGGTCCCCAGTAGGAGGTGTGTGAGAGGCAACCACACATTGATGTTTCTCTCCCTCTCTTTCTCCCTCTTTTCCCCTCTCTCTAAAAATAAATAAATAAAATCTTTTAAACAAAGAATTAAACAATGAATGCATCCATCAGTAGAACAAACATCAACAACAAAAAATGATGTGTGTGTCTTTCATATAAATTTTTTTAAAGATTTTATTTATTTATCTTTAGAGAGGAAGGGAAGGAGAGAGGGAGAGAAATATCAATGTATGGTTGCCTCTCGTGCATCCCCTGCTGGGAACGGGCCTGCAACGCAGGCATGTGCCCTGACTGGGAATCAAACCAAGATCCTTTGGTTCGCAGGCCCGTGCTCAATCCACTGAGCTACACCAGCCAGGCCTCATATAAATTAAAAAAAACAAACAAACAAACCGTGAATTGGGTGGGTGGAAATGTCTCTTGCTGGCATGGATACACCCAGAGAAAATAAACCAAGCGTTCGTAAGTCCATGTAATCACTCCTGTGCCTCAAGTGAGCTTGGCCACGCAGGACCCCTGGGCCCTGGGGGAAGTCAGACAACCTGCCGGTGGCTGCTGTGAGCCGGCTCGGGCAGTCCTGTCTGGGCAGCTCGGGCCCGCCGCTGCCCCGGGGAGTCAAGCCCACCCAGGGTGGGGGTGGGGAGAAGAGTCCCCAGTATGGATTCAAGTGTGGGTAAGGCTTTTGTTCACTGAAGCACAACTAGGTCTTAGTAAAGCGTCTTGCACATAGTAGGTGCTCATTACATGCTAACTGGATGATGGCTAGATGGATGGGCCTCATATGAAGGACCGGATGCTGTAGTTATATTAGGAAAGGTGAAACGGCGAAGAATTTCACTTCTTACATTAACATTTCTGTGATAGGTAAAAGCCACACGCACGTATGTTTTTTGCAGCGACCAAGAAAATAACAACAAAAATTTAAAAAAACAGGCTTTCTTTTAAGAAAACACTCTCTATCAGACTACAGTGTCTCACCCATTTCCGCCTGCGATGCAGGAACCCTGTGTGAGGGTCCATCTCCTGTCTCACTCCCGTCCAGCTGCCCACCTCTCCACGACCCAGCGGACAACCCCCGCCCCCCAGGAGTGCCAGCCCCCACTCTCCAGCCCCTGGTGTGAAAGAGCAGAGAGGACACTGCCCGGAAGCCCCACACTGGGACTGGCGACAGGAAATTAACCCTTAGCCTCGGATGGGATTTTTACACGGCTGTTTTTACAGAATCACTTTTGAGTAATATTTACTGACGTGGAAAAAGCTCACGAGATAATGCTGACTGAAAAACATCAGAACCCCCCAGATGGGGTGTATGACGCATGCTTCCATTGATAAGAAAACATAAGAAGTATTAGACGTAGGAGGAGACAGAGCAGAGACAGCAGAGAGGGTGACCAGGGACTAGAACCGTAAGTGGTTTTCCTTTCTTCGGCTCTGCGTGGCCAACGTCACCGACAGTGTCTGCCATGAGCAATGCTGATTTTTAGATACGAAATCTGGTTTTTGATCGACTGGGGGGATGCTACGCATAGGAAAAGAGGTTCAACTTCTCTCGGAATAAAAGAGACGCAAAGTGAACCAGGATGCGACCTGCATTTCCACCTATCGCTTCGGCAGTGTGCCCGTCCAGAAGCAGAGGAGAGCAACAGCCCCGCCGGTGCCGGGCGGAGCCCCGCGAGCCCCGCGGCCCCTTGGGCGGTATTTCCTGCCACCTGATGGCATCCCGCGGTTTGGCTGGCACGTGCAGAGGCCAGTGAGAGGTTCTGTGCACTCTGTCCGCAGCAGAGGGTAAGAACGGCCTCAGTGCCCATCAGAGGGGACTCATAGGTAAGCCGAGGCTCACCCACCCCGCAGGGCGCCGACAGAGACACCGCAGCCCCCGCAGGCTCCGGGAGCCAATGGGAAACCATCTCTGCCATGAGAAAACGCACAGTGCAGACCAGTGAGCAGAGGCTGGTCCTCTGAGGGTGTGCAGGACAAAGGTCAGCACCTGCGTTTGTAAGGACAGAGGAGCCGGGGACAGCGTCTGCCCCGGAGAGTAGCCCCAGCTGGGGCTGGGACGTGGCGGTCAGCGCCGGCGGGGAGACTGCTCGCTGAACGGCCTTCTCCAGCTTTGGGATCCGGGGCCAGCAGCCGCGTACGCCTCCTCCACGGTTAAAACCAAGCCAATGAATAAGGTGGGGCGGTCTGACGGGGGGCGAGGGAGGCAGAAGACCCCGGCCCCCCCGGGAGCCCTCTGCGCCCCAGTGCCCAGGAGAGGGCCAGGCTTGGGCCCGCGGTACTTGCCTGAGGCAGCGGTCCACGTCGGGGTCGCTGCGGCAGTACTGGAGGCCTCCGTGTCGCAGGGCGTCCTCGGGGTTGGCGAAAGCCTGAAACACACCAGCTGAGAATTACTGCGCGTGCGACGGGCAGCCCAGGCACGTCCGTTTGCCAGCATCCGTGAACTCCCTCTATGTGCCGAGCGCGGGGGACTCACAGGGAGCGAGGCTGCCACAGACCGAATGTCTGTGTCCCCCGCCGCAGATTCAACCGTCGAAACCCAGCATTTGTGCCCTTACGAAAAAGACCCCAGGCGGCTCCCCAGCCCCTCCTGCCAGGTGAGCACGCAGCGAGAAGATGGCGTCTAAGAATGAGACAGCCGGCCCTCGCCGGACCCAGCTCTGCCAGGGGCTTGACCTTGGACTTCCAGGCTCCAGAGCTGTCAGAAATAAATTTCTGTTGTTTGTAAACTGCCCAGTCTACGGTATTTTGTTACAGCTAGCCGAACACAGGGACACAGAGGCTCTCCTGTCCCCGCTCTTGTGACGCTCCAGGTCTAATAAAGCAGGACACACCAGGGGCTGCAAAAGACAGGGCTGGCCTCGCAAATGTTCACAAAAGAGCTGGCCGAGGCTGGGGATCAGAGGAGGCTTCTCTGGGGCAGTGACGGGAAAGCTGGGGCTTGAAGGACGCATCGACGTTAACCGGATGGAGGGAGGGCTGGAGGGAGGGCTGGAGCAACGGCAACTGAGGCAGAGGAAGGGCATGTGCCAAGGCCCCAGGATCAGAACAACAGGGGCGCTCAATGAATTGTCAATGCAAAGCAAACATTTAAGGTCGCACTCAGGTCATCGAAGGCCCACGCCCTTCGCACATGCTCCGTTCCGTTCCTCCCCGCCGGCTCCTGGGTAAGCCGGCCCCGCCAGCTCCCAGCAAACCCAGCCTCGGCTCCGGATCGCTGAACTGCCCACCCAGTGGAGTAGCCTGCTGCTTCTGACGCAAGCGCCTCTGTGGCACCTATACCCAGATGCTGGCTTGTCCTGCCTGGTGGGCCTGCCCCTGTGCCCTCCCCCAGAGTAAATGGAGCCCATATCTGATGCCTGTCTCAGGATCAGAGCCCCCTCCCCGCCCCCCCCACCCGAATTCTTCCCTCCGCTGGCCCTAAGTCATGGAGTCACCAAGCCCGATGGCCCGCACAGTCTGTGGACGCGTGACACCCTGCCAGGGGTCTCGGCGTTCAGCAGGCAGCTGCCTGTGGCGTTCACGGTTGCCCTGCGGACGACTGGGATGCAAGTCAGCCCCAGCAGGGGCCAGCGCTCGGGGGGGGGCTCAGAAGAGGCCCGTGGTCAGAAGCTGGGGCGGAGCAGGCCCCAGGGCACGCCCATGAAGGGGTCCCGGCATGAGTCAGGAGAACCGGTGCCGGGAGCATTTACTCTGCACCAGGCGCCCAAGCCTCCCGGTGCGGCGACCACCATCCCCGGCGCCCCGCGGAGGAAACCGAGCTCCCAGAGGGGCTCGGGTCTCAAGGCTGCTGGGTGCAGGAGCCAGCACCTGCCTCTGCCACCTCCCTGTCACCTCCCCAAGCAGAAATGAGAGAGAAGTTGGTGCACTGGGTCAGTCTGAGGGGGGGTTGCCTTCCGCCACTCCCCTCAGGCCAGGCCAACAGGCACGCGGACAGACCTGTCTCCTCACTTCCCGAATTCACGGGTGAAGGAAAAACTCTGGGCCCAGCACCTCGCTGTGGGGGCCCCACCCCCTGCAGCAGGGTGTGAGCCCTGCAGCTGGACACCTGGGTTCAAACCCAGCTGTGCAACCTTCAAAGTGATGAGCGTCTCCTCTCCAGCCCCGATTCCTTACTTGGAACACAGGCGACGACAGCCGCTCCCTCCCACCCCAGGGCCCTGCTGGGGATTCTTACTGCCCAGCTCTTAGAGAGACTTGGTGGGTGGGAGCGGCTGTCCCCGCTGGGTGTCTGTACCCAGCAGCCCGGGCTGGGCCACGGCAAGGAGGAGGCCAGGTGCTCAGCGTGCCAGCACCTCCAGGGATAACCGCACCTGGTGGGCCGCCCTGGTGGAAGGCAGGGCTGAGCCCGCTCTGCAGTGCCCACCCCCAACCCCCCAAGGATGCCAGAGCCAGCCCCGCCTTGCCTTTGAACTCGACGAAGGGGCACACTTTCCCAGAAGGATTCCTCTGCTGAAATACCAGTGGGTGCCCCCAGGGCCTCTCTGCTTCTAACAAGCTTGGCCCCCAGCTTCTCCACTCCCTCCCACCATCCAGTGTGGGTGGCTTCACGCTCCCGCCCACTCGCCCTGGCTTAGAGCTCCTGCCACTTTATTGTTGTTTTGGTTCAGGGACTCAGGGACTGGGGGACTCGGGGACTCGGACTGGAGGGCGAAGTTCCTCCCTAAAAACTCCAGTGGAGCCCAGCTGAGAGGCAGCCTAGCCTCCAGCGGGTCTGTGAGGGACGGGGCCAGGGAGCTGGGAATTTCCACTGGAAGCTCTTGGGTCCTGTTTCGCCGGTTCCCACTCCACCCAAACCTCAGATCTCCTGTGCTGGGAGGCTGCCAGGTCGGAGGAGCGAGCGTTTCTGCTCCTTCAGGTCTCAAGAGCCCAGCCGCACTCAGAGTCTCGAGTCTAGTTGTGCCTACAACTTCGCCGGTGGCACAGGCAATGAGTAAATCTCTCCAAACAGAGGATAGGGAGGTGCGGGCCCTGCTGAAACCCAGGGCCATGGAGGTGCCATCCCTCAGGACTGGGCGAGGCCCGCGGGGCCCACCCCCCCAGCTCCGCGTACTCGCATCCTGGCGTTGAAACCCCCTTGGCAGCGAGAGGGGAAGCGCGGCGCGAGGCCAGGGCAGGGATCCCCGAGGGCGGCACCGGCACGTACCTTCTTCCGCAGCCGCACTTGGCCGGTGATGACCGCCAGCACGTACATCTTGACCACGAGCAGCGTGCTGCAGAGCAGGAAGGCCGGGAGCACCTGGCCGCTGAGCAGAGCCAGCACCGGGGGAGGCATCTCGACGCCGGAGGTCCGGGGAGGACGCGCGCGGCAGGCCGGCGAGCGGCTGTGCCCGTGGCCGTTTGTAGAGTAGCGAGGAGGCGGGGAGAGCGGCGGGGAGGCCGATCTGCGCTCAGCCCCCGCCCACGCCCGCCCGCTGCAGGAGCACTTCTGACCCTAGGTGCTTGGGAAAGCAGGGACCCTGGGGCTGTCCCCGGTCGGTCCCTCCCCGGAAAATCCTTACCCACTTTCTAATGTGTTGCCTGTTAAAAAAAAAAAAAAAAAGTCAACTGAACAAATTTGAGTATCTAATGGGCGTTATTGAGGGATTCATGAATCGGGGGTCAGCCCATCTGGCCGCTAAAAGGCTGCTGCAAAGGGCGGCACCAAATGGAAGACGTTTATAGGAAGAAGATGTGGGGGCAAGGGCACTAAATGGGAACGGAAAGGAAGGATTCTTTTGAAGCCCCGATTTCTTTGCGGGGTGGGGGGAGAGAAGGGGAAGGGGTTTTATCATAAGATTGCCTCTTCCTTCCATGAGGCGGGGGAGCGGGGCAGAGGGGACCCACATGCGGGTAAGGTCGCTGGGCCAGGCACTCCGGATCAGCGGATTACAACTGTGGTCCGGAGAGAGGTTCAAACTGCAGTTCCTCCAGGCAGGAGATCAAGTGTTGCTGCCGTGGGCTTTTAGTGCGAGCGAGCGGTGCCACTCTGGGCCTGTGGTTTTCTCTTTGACATCCTCATCTGTAAAGTGGGGGTGCGTGGCCGTGCCTTCCATCTGGGAGAAGGGACACAGCGCGGCACCTGGCAGGACCTCTGCAGGTAGTAGGTGTTGCTCACCTCCCTGCGAGGCAGGGCAGGCGTTGGGCATGAGCGCTGAGCCATCTGCCCCCAGCTCAGCCCGGACCCCTGAGCCACAGCCGTACCCGCACTGAGGTGACCTTGCTGTCTGCAGCAGGCTGCATAATGCCCCCCAAAGATGTCCCCGTCCCAACCCTCAGAGTCGGTGACTATGTTATCCTACATGCCCAAGGGGACTCTGCAGAGCAGAGATGACCCTAAATTATGTGGATGAATCTGATTTCATCCTAGAGGTTTTCCTAAGAGGGAGGCAGGAAAATTTGTGGACAAAAAAGGGGGTTCCATGGAAAGTGGCCTTGCAGGGTGATCTGATCATAAATCCCTTACTGGGCGGGTCGTGGTGGGTCGTCACGCCCAAGGCATGTAGCTTTTCGTTGTTTTGAATTCTTAGAGAGAGGGAAGGGGGGGAAGAGAGAGGGAGAGAGACAGGGTTGTGAGAATCCTTGACCCGTTGCCTCTTGCACACGCCCTGACCAGGAACCGAACCCGAATCTCAGGCATGTGCCTTGGCTGGGAATCAACCAGCGACCTTTTTTGCTGTGCAAAATGATACCCAACCCACTGAGTCACACCAGTCAGGGCAGACATGTACCTTTTTAGTAAAAGGTTTATCTTTGCCTCGAGCAAGCTCCGCCCTTTGTTCCTGTGCATGGACATTAACACGCCTCTGAAATGAGCAGGGGCCACCTGGACGGATCGCAATCTTGTCAACTGCCCTGAAACCCAGTGCTTCCTCCCCCCACCTCCACGCAATCTTCCTTAGGCCCCCTCCTTCATGTCAAATGCATAGAGGAAGCTGCAGAAACTGTTCTTCTCTGGAGCATTTGAAATCTTGCTGCCCAGCAAATGTCATCAGTTTCGCTCGAATAAACTCTTAGGAAAATTCTCCACAGGCTTAGCTGTCTTGATGTTGGCAGATAAGAGGGAGAAAAGATAAAGGAAGAGGGAAGGTCACAGAAGAGGAAGGTTCTCTCCAGCTCGCTTTGAAGATGAAGGGAAGATAGCTGGAGAATGCGGGCGGCTCCCAGAGGCTGTACAAGCCTAGGAACACAGGCTTCCTCAGAGCCTCCAGGAGGAACCGGTCTTGCGGACACCTTGACTTTAGCCCACTGGGGTTGATTTTGGACTTCCGGCCTCCAGAACTGGCCTCCAGGTAATAAATTTGTGGTCGTTGGCTAGAGCAACCACAGGGAACAGGCCCACACTTCAGCTTTTCTCGAGCATCGCTGCACTTTCCTGAGAGGCTCCAGGCAAGTCATTCGCTGTGGCGACTTCCCCAGGGGTCCCTCAGCTCTCCCTCCAGACCAAATCAGCAGTCTGTGCCCTGAGAGTCTCTGAGGCCCTTGTCTCAAAATCCTCACCTTGCTGTGTCCCCCTCCCCCGGCCCCTTCCCCAGGTATGGCGTCGGACCTCGGCAAAGGCAGGGATGTTGTCCCTTTAGTTTTACTAACACTGCTTGCTTTGCCAGGGGTGCCCTGGGGAAGTGGGGAAGAGGGAAGATCTAACTTGGGCCTGTCTGAGGGGACAGGAGCATCAGTCTGACCCGTGTCCCAAAGCAGCAAAGACCAAGGCAAGGGCTGGTCGGAGGACAGAGACACTGGCCATGCACTATGGAGCCAGACTCGGCCAGCATGGAATCCGGGGCCGGCTTTCGGCGGCCGCTGTGTGGCTTCAGGCAAGCAGTTTCCCTCTCTGAGCCTGTTTTCTCAACTGTAAAGCCCAGCTGGCAGTCGGTCGCTCTCCTGAGCAGCTGAGAGACCTGAGAAAGTCACGTCTAATTAGGAAGCACCTGACACGTCCTAGGCGCTCTACCAGGTGAGCCTCTGGGCCTCGGATTCCTCAAAGCCGGGGTAGCAATCCCTACCTAGCAGGTCTGCCAGGAGGGAGACCCTTGGGAACCCCTGCCCTTACTGCTTCTTGTCCATTTGTAGATGCCATATCTTCCTTTATCTGGACAAAAGATTCACTGGCAAATTTTTTTAAAAAAGGAAAGAAAGAAAAGAAAAACGAAAAAGAAAGAAAAGAAACAGAAGTGGCACTGGCGAACGGACACCCACGTCTCCGGAGCGTGGGGCTGCCAGACAGGGCGGTCCCGGCTCCCAGAGATACCGCCGGTCACGGCCAGGGACGGGACTGGAAGCCCTGACTGTCCCGAAATCAGGTTTATCTCCGACTGGGTACTGGGTGGAACTGTGCGAGCTGGCTCCTCGGATGTTTCTGTCTGAGAAGAGGACACCGGCCTCCTGGGCCCCCACCTCGGGGGACCGCTGGGGGTGGCTGTCTTCCTTGTGGCTCAGAAAGCTCAGTTATGGGATCTTTGGTGCCCCCACCCCCAAGAATGGGGGGCCAGAGACAGCTGGAGAGAGACCCTGGGAGTCGACCCCTCCTTTGTGTAGGAGGCATGCGCAGCCCTGCTTGGTCTTCTGAAATAACAGGATGAAAACCGCCCCAGCAGAAACTGGGAAAACCAGCGCGGGCAAAGAGTGGATTGTTACCTGCTGGCACCTGAGGCCCAAAACAGGAGGGGCATGAGGGAGGCCCTCCTGACTTCCTGGGAGGAATCTTTGCCTCCCTGGCTACTGAAATCAACCAGCTGAGCCAGGGCCTGGCGAGGAGGACAACCCTTCCCAGATCTTCTGCCAAGAGCATCCCTGAAGCCTCCCTCAGCCAGCGTTCGGGCTGCGCTGTTTCTGGTGGTAGGGACGGAGGGTGGGGTTAGTTTTCCCTGAGCTCCAGGTATGTTCACTGCCTGTAAAACTGGGTGGGGCCCCTGCCTCACCGGAGACGGGGTGGGGTGCTCCCTGGGGGCCTGGCCTGGAGGCCTGTGGGAAGTGCAGCCCGTGGGGCCTGTGCGGAGCTGAGAGTGCCGGTCCGCACGGGCTGGGCCCCGGGGGCTGGAAAAGGTTTCCATCTGGGCCTGGGTGATGGTAACACAGGCAGGGACGCATGTAAAACTTCACCCGGCTCCGCCTTCAATTGTACCGTTAGTGTACATTTTAATCTCTTCTTTTTATCGTGTCTTTTCCAAAAGCCCCCAAAGGTGCTGCGGTCACATCTCTACATCTCCGAGCAAACAGGAGCTGCTGCGTCCGAAGCCCCAAGCGCTTCCTCCAGCGGGCCCTCCTCGGCATTTCCTGTGCAGCAGAGACCCAGGTCTTCGCTGAGCGATTGTCTGACTTCAGAGGAGGCTCGGAGAGAGAAGGAAGCGGCTCCACCTTGCCGCTGGTTCCTGACCTCAGGGAATGCGTCTGGGGAAATGCGTGGTTAAGGGAAAAAAAATAACCTAAAACGGGACTGTCCTTGAAGTGACCTTTTAGGTCAGATTTGTATTGCAGACACCACTGAGATGGGGAACTCTAGAGTGGGAAAATTTTAGTTTCAGGTGATATAGTTAATAAGCCTAGTAGTTAATGGGTGTGAAAAGCTATGGTTTCAGGAACTGCAGGTACGGCCCACCCCGACTCCAGGAGACCACAGTGATTGACTGACCTTTGTGCTCCAGAAGAGATCGTGAGCAATCCAGATGATATCTGAGCTATCATGTTCCAAGGACGGACATCCGGCCACCCAGGATGCAGATAAAGAAAATCACTGAGGGACTTCCGGTCAAGATGGAGGCCTAGGTAGACACACTTCACCTCCTTGCACGACCATAAGAAGGATCACAACTAACCTCAAAACTAAAACACCCAGAGCTGTGAGAAAGTTGAACTGTGTGGAAGTCCGACAACCGAGGATTTAAAGAAGCCGTATTCATCCAGATGGGCATGTGGGGCGGAGCCAGGGCATGGGGGTGGGGAGGATACGGTGTGGCGGCACCGAGGCGGTAGCGGTGAGGCAGCTGGCGGAACAAGTGGTCCCACAGTCATGAGTGGTAGATAAAATCGGGAGGGACACTTGGAGAGTGAGTGATCCCGGCCACAGGCCAGACCATGCAGCCCAGGGTTCCAGTGACTGGAAAATAAAGCCTCGTAACTTCTGGCTGCAAAAACCGGTGGGGCTGGGGCATGGCAGAAACTGCCCGTCTCTCAGGAGAGGCCTTTGAAAGGGCCTGCACGGTCCTAGAACAAACACAAACCCACCCACTCTGGGATCCACCACCAGGGCAGCAGCTAGAGGGGTGTCAGTCACATACAGGAACGTGTGCAGTGACTGGAAAAGGGTCAAATGCTGAGCAAGCTTCAGCATCATTGCCCCCTCTCCACTCGCTCCCCCACACACAGAGCCACAAAACGGTGAAGCGGGTTTTCCCACCCTCGCAGATACCTAAGGCTCCACCCCCTACGACTTAACAGGTGCACTCAGAGAGGGAACTAACGCAGCTCTACCTAACACACAGAAACAAACCCAGGGAGGCCATTAAATCGAGGAGACAAGGAAACAGGGCCCAAATGGAAGAACAAAACAAAACCCCAGAAAAAGAACTAAACGAAATGGAGATAGCCAATCTACCAGATGCAGAGTTCAAAACACTGGTGATAAGGATGCTCAGAGAACTCACTGAGTACAGCAAAAGCATAAGGGAAGAAATGAAGGCTACACTAAGTGAAATAAAGAAAAATCCACAGGGAACCAGCAGTGAAGGGAAGGAAACTGGGGTTCAAATCAACGATCTGTCACGTAAGGAAGAAACAGTCAACCAGAATGGATGAAGAAACAAGAATTCAGAAACACGAGGAGAGAATAAGAAGACTCTGGGACATCTCCAAACGGACCAACATCCGAATCATAGGGGTGCTGGAAGGAAAAGAGCAAGAGCAAGAAACTGAATGCTTATTTGAAAAAATAATGAAAGAAAACTTCTCTAATTTGGCAAAGGAAATAGATATAAAAGTCCAGGAAGAACAGAGTCCCAAACAAGTCAAACCCAAAGAGGACCACACCAAGATACATCATGATTAAAATGCCAAGGTTAAAAATAGAAAATCTTAAAAGAAGCAAGGGAAAAGCAGAGAGTTACCTACCAAGACTGTCAGTAGATTTCTCAAAGGAAACTTTGCAGGCAAGAAGGGACTGGAAAGAAGTGTTCAAAGTGATGAAAAGCCAAGGACCTACAACCAAGATTGCTCTATCCAGCAAAGCTGTCCTTTAGAATGGAAGGGCAGATGAAGTGCTTCCCAGACAAGGCAAAGTTAAAGGAGTTCATCATCACCAAACCCTTATTATATGAAATGTTAAAGGGACTTACATAAGAAAAAGAAGAAGATAAAAACTATGAGCATTAAAATGACAACAAACAGCCATCAACAACTGAATTTAAAAAGTAAAAACAAACACAAACTAAGCAAACAACTAGGACAGGAGCAGAATCACAGAAATGAAGATCACACGGAAGGTTATTAGTGTGGAGGGGAAGGGGGAGAGATTGGGGGAAAAGGTACAGGGAGTAAGAAGCATAATTGGTAGGTACAAAACAGACAAGGGAAGGTTAAGAAAGTATAGGAAATGGAGAAGCCAAAGAACTTATATGCACAACCCATGGACATGAACTAAGGGGGTGGGGGATTGCTGGAGGGAAGGTGGGTACTGGGCAGAGGCGGGGAAAGGGGGAAATATTGGGACAACTATAATAACATAATCAATAAAATATACTTAAAAAAAAAAAGAACCTCATCCAGGACACAGGACCCAGATAGAAAAGCACTGGTCAGCGGATGAAAGGATGTTAGGGAAATTGACGGACTGCAGCTTTTATCTGATTAACCCTTTCCCGAATTCTAAATCCCTTATCTACATTTTTTCCTCCTTATAAAAATGGCTGGCTTGAAAGGAAATGGAAGACGGTCTGTTAGGGTGCAAACCCGCCGTCTTCTCAGATCGCGGCCGTCTCAATAAAGTGCCCGTAGAGATTCAGTCCCCTTCTCTGCTTATTGGTTCTGGCGGTAACACGCGGCATGACCCACTGACTTTTCCCATTTCAACTGCCGCACCAACCCTCCCTTGGGCAGTGCTGTTTGTGAACGTGGTCTGCGGTCTACAGAAGAGGCAGATGGAGATTACTGAGCTCTGACGGCTCTGAAGCCCTTCCTGGGGCGGAAGCCCACCAGGTGGGACCTTTTGACTTCCCTCCTGATGAACAAAGTCAATGAAGGGCTGTTGTTTTTGCCTGCTAGCTCGCCTCTCTCAACTTCCTTTGGGAAATCACACCGTTCCTTTCAGGACCTGTACCCCTAGTGCCTGAAATCCTGGTGGGTCAGCCAATGGGCGCACTCCATCTTCTTAGTATGGGCTAGCTCTGTGACCCAGACCAGCCAATCACAATATTACTGGCATCCAGATGCTGATTGGTCCAAGCAGAGCCAATCAGAGGCCTTCCCTGGGAGGTTATATTCTGACACTGATAGCCCCCTCTTGGCTGGAGGCCTGGGCCCCTGGACAGTATTTCCAGTGTACAGCCATTCCCCCTCCCTGCGTGGAGGAGACTGTTCTGGAGGAGGCAACGAGGCCCCAGTGTCTGACTCATCTGGGTCTATGAATCTAGGAGTTTCCTTTTTTGCTTAAACAAAACATCAATCACATCATGTTCCTCTGCGCCAAACTCTGCAATGGCTCACATCTTACTCAGAGTAAAAGCCAACGTTTGGACAATGGCCCATGGCCCTGTCCCATCTGGGCCCCATCTGGCTAAACTCCTCTTTCACCCCATCCCCACAGCCAGTCGCACGACCTTCCTTGCTGGTCCTCAGACACGCCAGACCTTCTCTTCCTCTGGACCTTTGCTCTGGCTGACGTCTCTGCCTGGGGTTCCCTTCCCCCAGGCTCCCACTGGGATGGCACCTGATCTTCAAGTTTGCTCAGACCTCACCTCCCCTGATAAGACTCACCCTGATCACCTTCATCAGTTCTGCAGCCTGTCCCCATCCCCAGTTCCCTGCTAACATTTTCTCTTTCCACGGCACAGTCACTCAATGAATGACACCCCTTACAGTTTATTTATTATCCCACCGTGGAACACCCGGCTTCCTCTGGGTTTTGTTCTCTGATGAACCGCAAGCGCCGGTCCCCTGCCTCACATACAGACACCACTGTACTTTGTTGGACTAAACTGAGTTAAGCTCATTTGATTTGGAGCTTTCTCTTTCTTTCTTTCTCTTTTCTTTTCTTTTCTTTTCTTTTCTTTTCTTTTCTTTTCTTTTCTTTTCTTTTCTTTTCTTTTCTTTTCTTTTCAATAACCAAAAGAATCTAGACTGAGAGAAGTGAAAAGCCCCAGAGTTTGGGGCGGGGTCCTGAGTCCTGTGCGCCCCCATCCCCCCACCCCACTTTTTGGCACACCTGGGAGAGCCTGGCTGCCTCTCCCGACAGGCAGAGCCAGGGAGGAGGCTGAGGCGTCTCTGAGAGGGACTGGCTGCTGGGCAGGCTGGGACCAGAACGAGACAGCTGGGGCTTGCCCCAGGGCACCTGATGTTGATAACGGCTCAGGACGAGAAAAGACAGGTGTGATATCAGATTTAGTCATTGGCCCTTCACAGCACACACACCCACCCAGCTGTGTGGAAACCCAGGCCCGGACACCGATCCACAGGGCTGCACGGGTGGTTAGGACTGGCGGCTGCCCATCAGCTTCGCCAGCAGGCTCAGGGCCGCCTGCCCCATGTTTGCCTGGGGGCCCTGGCCAGCCTGACTCCTGGAGCGTGTTTCTGAGACAACCAAGATGGCCTTCAGGAATGATGCCACCCCCCTCTGAGGGGCTGACGGCCAAGGGTCACTGGGTTTTGTCCTCATGCCTGATATTGGGCTAATCACAGACACTGTGGTATTTAACCCTCCTGAGGGGCTAAGACTATTAGACCTGGTTTAGGGACCCAGGGCCTGGGGCTCAGGTGGGTGGCTGTACTTGCTGTGGTCTCACCGTGGGCTTGGGTCCAGGTGGATGCTCTTGTCACAGAGGTGGTGCCATTCTAGCTGTGGGGCTGTGGGCTCAGGCCTGGGGGAACTGGGACACGGTAAGCACTCAGGAGGCAGCAGCTCTGAATGCATTATGTAAGGTCCCTTCCACTCTCTCCACGTTTCCCTGAGTCAGAAGACCCCCCAGGGAGCGCATCCTCTCTTGGGAATGAGGACCAGCAGGCCTGCTCAGCTGCAACACCCAGCGGTAAGAAAAGACCGGACCACCACGCATGGAGTCTTGTCCAGCCATAGACGGAATGCGGCCTGGCTGGGTGGCTCAGTGGCTTGGAGTGCCATCCTGTGCACCAAAAGGTTGCGGGTTCAATCCCTGGTCAGGGTGCATACAGGAGGCAACCAATGGACGTTTCTCTCTTGCATCAATATTTCTCCCCCCTCCCCCCCGCAATAAACTGTATCATTGGTTGAAGATTTTTTTTAAATGGCGCAGTGATACATGCTTCGATGCGGCCTGGCCTAAAAACATTCCGCCCAGTGAAAGCAGCCAGTGACAAAGAGCCACAGCGCGCACGCTCGGATTGACACGCAGGGTTTGCAGTCAGGAAGGAGAGACTGAAAGCAAGACGCAGTTGCAGGGGGAGGGGCAGGGGGAGGGAAGACTGCCCAAGGCAGATGGGTCTTTCCTGGGGAGATGAAAGTCCTAGAGACGACGGTGCTGATGGCTCCCCAGTGATGAATGGGCTCCAAACCACTGCACTGCACATTTTGAAATGATTATTTTGATGCTGAAAATAAGAAAGAGAAGCCAGGGCCACGGCTGTGTTCACGACTGTGTTTACACGCCTAACACGGTGTCTGCCCAGGGCCCGGCCGTGTGCACGGGATGCCGGTGAATTTCGGGGCCTGGCGTGGTGCGCCCCCCCTCCTCCTGTCCTGGGGGAGAGGGACACGGGTGACACAGCCGTGCCAAGTTCGGACGGGGCTGGGCCCTGATGGAGCCCAGCCGGCGCTCCCGGGACTCGGGCCCCAGATCCCGGTCCAGCTCCACGCAGCTCAGGAGAGGAGCATTTCCCTGCACGCAGCTGGGGGACGGGACACAGCTGACGGCCGCGGGTGGGGGAGGAGGGAGAGGAGAAATGTTTGTCTCAGCACAAACCACTGCCAAGCTACTTCCAGGGAAGCTGCTGTCACCTGAGTGCGGCTCCAGGCAGTGGCGCCGAGCTCCCTCGAGAGCCAAGGCCCGCCCCGCGCGAGCTGCCCAGGCCTGAGGCTGGCGGCGCGGTCTCACGCCCACCCACGCCGGTTTCCTGCGGGCAGTCCAGGGTCCCGCTCTCTGCCGCCGCAGGAACCCATTTCCTGGGAGGCCCTGGAGGGGAGTTTTGCGTTCCCGAGAGCGCGTTCGGGAGGCAATGGCTCAGGGGACGGCTGCTGGCCAGGATTTTCGAAGGCAGGGGCGGTGGGAAAGCGGCCCACTTCTCCAGCAGCCTCCAGATAGATCCCCGAAACTTCCCGGCTCCACAAGAAGCCCCGCCCTCTTTCCCCCCAGGGGGCCTTGGTCACGAAGCTGGGATTTTATGACTCTGGGAGTTTTTTGTTTGTTTGGGTTGTGGGATTTTTTTTTTCCCCTTCGGAAACAATGCAGTTGAATTCTTTATTGCAATTTTTTCCCATTTCCGTTCAGTCCCCTTATACCCTCCGCCCCTATGGCTCTGGGTTTTTCAACTAATCATCCAAACATGTCAGATACTGACGTTGTCAAGGGGGCCAGGGGCGCGCTTCCTCCTTCACCCCTGATGGAAGGGCGGTGTCTGCAGCTCCCCGATGGTCCCTCTCGACTTGGACCCTGCCAGTCCAGGGCCTCGCCACATCCAACAATAACACCCGGCGCCTTCCCAGCCTGGACGGGTGAACCTCCCTTGTTTCATCTGAGGCATCGACCCCTGCGCTATGGAGCCTTACTAGGCCCACTTTACTGAGGCAAAAGCAGGCTCAGGGCTATGAGTGACGCCCTGTAAGGTCCCAGATCTGGGCAAAAGTGGAGCCGTCCCAAGCCAGAGCTGTGCTCCTAACCCGCAGGAAGAGGCAAGGTTTAAATTCAAAGCAGCCTTTCCCTTCTTGCACAATTCTCCTTGTTCCAAATTCCTTCCTTATGCTGAGCTGGATCTGCCCTTTGGGGCCCCACGAACACACGAGCGACCTTCTCCTCCCCACTGCCCTTCAGAAACTGGAGGCCACTCCGGGTCCACCCTAAATCTCCTCCAGGCAAAACCGTGGTCATGCCCTCAGCCTATTCTCAGACCCCATGTTTCCCAGCCCCCCTGTACAGCCTGTAAAGGTCCCTCTTAGAGGGGCCAGAGCCCTGGGTGCTAGTGAGCCAGCTCAGACCAGAGGGCCACCATCACCCTTGCTGGTGACCCCTCGCTGTGACAAGCACAAGAAGAACAGTGACTCTGAGCAGGTCTGGTTACATGATTTGTGGGCCCAGAGTCAAATGAAAACACAAAACTCCTTGTTCAAAAGTGATTAAGAGTTCGCCCCAGCCCTGGCTGGTGTGGCTCAGTGGATTGAGCGCGGGCCTGCGAACCAGAGGATCTCGGTTCGATTCCCAGTCAGGGCACATGCCTGGGTTGCGGGCCAGTTCCCGGCAGGGGACACACGAGAGGCAACCGTACATTGATATTTCTCTCCCTCTCCTTCTCTCCTACCCTTCCCCTCTAAAAAAAGATAAATAAATAATAAATTAAAAAAAATAAATAAAAGCAATACTTTAAAAAAAAAAAAAAGAGTTTGCCCTGGCTGGTGTGGCTCAGTGGACTGAGCACCAGCCTGCGATCAGAGAGGCTGCCGGTTTGACTCCCAGTCAGGGCACATGCCTGGGTCCCTGGTTGGGGGCGTGTGAGAGGCAACAGTTTTACTCTCACACAAGGATATTTCTCTCCCTCTCTATCTCCTTCCCTTCCCTTCCCTCGAAAAATAAATATGGAACATCTTTTAAAAAGCTATTAAGAGTTTCGATGACAACAGCAGAGCATCACGCGGAGCCTAGGGACTAGTGGAGACTGCAGGACACTTGCCCCCGTCCCAAGCTCAGGGTGACCCAGCACAGGGCGAGCAAGGAAGGCATGTCAAGTCAAAGGCAGAAAAACCCAACCCGCAGGAGAATGTCGGATCATGCTGGGGCCTTTCATTGCCTCTAATACAGGGGATGCCAGCGCTTCGCAGTCAATCGAACCACGACAGCAGCTCCCAGCATTTCCGAGCACTTCCCCCGGCCCAGGCATCACGCAACACTTTTTTAACAGCACTTATGTAATGTCACCACGTGCCCAGGAAACATTCGCTTATGTCATCTGCCTCACATCCGGTTAAGGGGGGCGCTGTTGTCCCCACTCTGCAGAGGAGAAACGGGGCACAGAGCAGTTGAGTGACTTGCTGTCACGTAGCTAATCAGTGGTCTCACCGCGACCTTTTGGGGTAAGTACTGGGAACACCATTACCTCCAGTTTCCAGAGAGGGCTCCTGGGGCTCGGGGAAGCGAGAGCCACCGTAGTAAAGAGACCGCCAAGGGAGGCTTCCAATCCAGAACCAGACAGGTGCAGAGCCCAGGCCTGGGGCCGCTGCCTGTCCAGCCTCTACCAAAAAGGCCCTGGCGGCCCCGGCCGGGTAGCTCAGCTGGTTGGAGTGCGTTCTGATACACCAAGGTTTCGGGTTCCCTCCCGGATCAGGGCACACACAAGTCAACCGATGAATGGATGAATGCAAAAATAAGTGGAATTAAAAAATCCATGTTTTTTCCCCCTCTCTCCCTGCTTCCTTTCTCTTTAAAATCCATAAAAACAAAGACCCAGGTTACATGCCTGTGGGGTGTTGAATAGCAGCACCCCCTGCCCTCCCCCCTGCAAATCCCAGCCACCAACCCCCAGCACCTGTGAATGGGACCTCGTTCAGAAATAGGGTCTGTATCAGTCAAGGTTCTCCAGAGAAACAGCCAATGGGAGACAGAGACAGAGGCATGGGTGCGCGCGCACACACAGAGAAGTATTTTTTATGAAAATTGGCTCATGCAATTGCAGAGGCTCAGCAGCCCCATGATCTGCCATTTGCAAGTCCAGTCCACGGATGCAAACGTTAATCTCATCCAGAAACGTCCTCACGAACACACCCAGAAACGACATCTAATACGGGCACCCCGTGGCCCATCAAATTAACCATCACAGGGTCTTTGCAGATGTAATTAGTTCACGATCTCGCAATGAGATCATCTTAGATTTAAGGTGCATTCTAAATCCAGGGACTGGTGTCCTTAGAAAAGGAAGTGGCCCTGGCTGGTGTGGCTCAGTGGATTGAGTGCCAGCCTATGAACCAGAGTCACCAGTTCGATTCCCAGTCAGGGCACATGCCTGGGCTGTGGGCCAGGTCCCCAGTAGGGGGTGTGCTAGAGGCAACCACACATTGATGTTCTCTCCCTCTCTTTCTTCCTCCTTTCCCCTCTCTCTAGAATAAATAAATATTTTTTTTAAAACAAATAAGAGGAAGGGGAGGGAGGGTCAGAGAGACAGGCGCAGAGGAAGAGGCCCTAGGGAGCTGGGGGCAGAGACTGGACAGATGCAGCCACAAGCCCAGGGTTGCCAGGGGCCCCCAGAAGCCACCCCCTGCAGAGAGCCGGGGGGGAGAGCTCCCCGGAGCCTCCAGAAGGAACTGGGGAGGGGGCTCCTCTCCCCTTCCCCGTTTTTCCAGGCAGTCTAATAAATAGATCTACGTGAGACAGATGAAGGAGAGGAATAATCAGACTGAACTGCACACGTATGGATGGGAACACGAGAGGTTCCTGGGCCGAAAGTTAAAATGAGAATTATTCGGCGCTCTGCGCTGAGGGTCAGATGCACCGATTGGGGCCTCAGGACGGTGGTTCGCTGCACAACAGGAGGAGCAGATGTTCCGAAGTCAAGTTTGCCCTGGTCCTGACTGGTGTGGAAACCGAAAGGTCACTGGTGCTTCGACTCCCAGTCAGGTGCATGCCTGGGTTGCAGGTTCGGTCCCTGGTCCAGGCGTTATGGGAGGCAATCGATCGACCTCTCTCTCCTCTCTCTCCTCTCTCTCTCTCTCTCTCTCTCCCCTCCCATCCCCATTTTTAAATCATTTTTTAAAAAACAGAACTAATTACCGTACAACAGGGTAAGAACTATGATGTAGGGGTACCAGGTGAAGAGAGAAACATACAGGAGAAAGTGGGGGGCGGTGTTGTTGGGTCCCCCAGGACTGTGACTAGCAGGTTGGAAGCTTAAACTGAACAAGCCCAGAACATGAGCCCTGCGGGAGCCCCGGTAAGCAGGTTCCCCACAGCACACACGAATACACCCCACCCCATTTCCGGGGTTCCACCACGGCCACAGCTGATTGGACAGCGGAGAGCACCTGAACACAGGCAGCCAATGGGCGACTAGCCAACAGCCAATGAAATCATCAGCCGGGAAGACCTCGGCCCGAACTAGTGCTCCCAGGTGCGCGCGGAATACACCCGGAGAGAGGCGGGGAGGAGCGGCCCAGACGGGTCTTCCAGAGGGCACCGAGCTCAGTGGCCCGAGGGGTCCCTGCGAGCAGCAGGAGCGCTGCGAGGGACTTGGACGAATAAGTCCCTCCATGCATGTGCTTTGGTCCTGGCCAGCCCTGGGTCGCCACCTGAGTTCCCATGCTCCGTCCAGGAGGCTGCACCTTGTACCGCGAGCATCCTCACTACGAGCCTCTCTGTCCTACAATCCTCAGTGCGGTTCTGCCCTAGCAACACCGAAACAAACCAACGACCCCCAACCGGACCTCGGTAGCGTGGGTCTTCCACCTGCTCTACTGGGTGCTGGCTCCATCGGAAGCCAAGGCCCCGGGAAGGCCATCTCCAATCCTGCTTATCTTTTTAGTACCATAGGGTAAGACATTTTCTGAGCCAGCCTGTCACTGCTTCCCTGCTGCTCCCCCCACCCCAACACCACCACCAGGAAGGCCTCCCTGCTCTCACCTTGCCCCTGGAGCCAGATCCTCCCTGGCCCGCAGGAGCACAGTACTGACCCAGACGAGCCCCTTGCAGCCAGCAGCCCCCTCCTCCTCACTGTGTGTTTCCTGCCAGGCCTTCTCTGAGCATGATCCTGGCCACATGGAGCCACCAAAGGTCACCAGGGTCATGGGTGTGTCACTGCCCAGCAGGTTGGAGGCAGCCCTTGAGAGAAGAGACCATGCAGCCCTCGGGGCAGGGGGCACGCCCCAGGGTTGAGCAGGCAACTGTAAGCCCTGGCGACAGAAAACGGCCTCCTCCTGCCCACTGGAGAGGACCGCTGAGAGACAGCTTCAGCTTGGTCTGGGGACCCAAACTGGGCCGCAAAGCTGGTGATAAAATAATAGCTACTAAATAACAAGGTTAACAACCCCGATCTCGCACTTCGCCTGCCAGACGCTGTGCCCAGAGCTTTACAAACATCGGCTCATCGTCTCCCCAGAACGGTCCTAGGAGGTGGCCCTGTCGTAACCCTCCCTTTAGGGAGGAGGAAATGGAAGTTCAGGGGAGTGGAGTGACTCAAATCAACTTCTGTGCTGAACCGCAGCCCTGTATTTGGGCTGCTCACGCATGGCAGAAAGACGCTTCAGAGGGCCCCAGCGAGGGGCTGAGGCCCAGGGTGGGCTGTGCAGACCCGTTGGGTTGATCTCCCAGGGGCCCAGCTGGGGCTCTGACCTCCCCAGGAGCTCTGGTTTCCAGGACAGTCCAGCTCAGAGCTGCCATCGAGTGCCATGTGCTCTATAATCCTCCGCTCAGCCCAGAGCACTAGGCTGGGGGCTGGTGATCTGATCTGGAAGCTCTGAGCTTGGAGGCTGGGAAGGACCAGCTACGCCCCTTGCTGGTCCCTCCCGCCCCCCAGCACAGGCTGCAGCCAGGGGCCCAGGGAGGCCCTGACCATCCCACCTCATCATAGCAACCCCCTCTGGCCCTGGGGACAGCACGGTTTTCGGCCTCTGCATTGCACATTATCCTAAAGAAAGAAAACATGCTTCTTCCTCCTGGCCAGATGCCACATTAGCACCCTGCTGTCCGTCATGCCCCAGCTGTGCACAGTCAAGCCACACACCCAGAGCTGGCGAAAATGACAGGCTTGCAGCCAGAGTGCCAGGGCGAGTCTTCACGGGAACCAAGGACATGTGAGGCCCTTCTCAGAAGAACCATTTCGGAAGGTCGCACAGTTACAGTGGGAGAGCAGGGTGCTCAGCAGAGGTGCCCTGCTGGCTACGTGTCCATTCATTCCTTCAGCCCCAGAACCCCGAGCGCTAAGTGCCAGATGTCCTGGGTGCTGGGGACACAGGGCTCATGTCAGAGGCACCCCAACATTAGGAGTGGTTTGGAGCTCTCCGTGAAGCAGACCTTGACCTGTGACCTCTCTCCAACCCAAGCCCGCCCTGGCCCTCTCTCCCAGCTCTTACCCTGTGCCCAGGCGCCTCTGCCTGAGGTCATCAGGCGATGACTTCAGCAACGTCACGCTGGAGGCCT
Organism: Glossophaga mutica; assembly: GCA_039655065.1. Lineage (NCBI taxonomy): Eukaryota > Metazoa > Chordata > Mammalia > Chiroptera > Phyllostomidae > Glossophaga > Glossophaga mutica. The sequence continues at coordinate 214,465,179 of CM077305.1, forward strand.
CTGGCGGCTTGAAACCCGAGGGTCTTCAGGGCTCTCCGGCCCTCCTTCCTCCCTCTGCGGGGCGCCGTGACTCAGCAGGGCAGGCCTGGGCTGCGGTGAGACTCTCCGCTTTTATGCAACGCTTTCCTCACTCTGACCACAAGGCCTGCTGGGGGCCTCCTCTGCCTCTCAACCCTCCGCACACAGGCCACAGTTCAGACGCTGGCAGATAAAGACGCTCCCCTCTGCTGGGGTGAAGGCACCCACCCCAGGGACACCTCTGTCCTGCATCACCCCCCACCCCGCCCCCAGCTTTCTCCTCTTTTTCCTTTTCTCCAACCCGGAAAGTGACCTCGTAGCCGACTTCAACTGGTTAGTGATGGGACATACGATTTTTCCAAAGGGTACCTGTATTTCTGGGGAGAAAAGAAAAAAGCCCTGGTCACAGGCCACTCATTCACTCACTCACTCACTCACTCGCTCGCTCACTCACTCACTCATTCATGCAGAGGCGGCAGAGCGGTTAAGAGAGTGGGTTCAGGAGTCAGACAACCTGGAGGTGTGTCCCAGCTCTGCTGATGGCTGCCTGGCAACCAGGGACTGGCGACTTCCCATCCTGCCTCCCGTCCCTCACCTGGCTGTGGTGAGGACTGCAGGGATGATGCACCCGGGGTGCCCGGGGCAAGGTGACAATCAGCTGCGGTGCCCAGCATATAGGGCTGGCACTTCCCTGGGGGCACTAGGGGGCTTCATGGGGAGTCTCAGGCGGGAGGGCAACCTGGTCAGGTCTCTAGCTGCTGGGGATGGGGGGCGGGGGTCAGAGGAGAGAGGACGAGTGAAGAGGCTGATGCTGTTGCCCAGGTAAGAGGTGCGGGGCCTGAGAAAGGTTCCACACGGCCAGCCTCCTGATGGGCCTGCCATTATTAGGTGCTAGAGAAAACAGAATGCAATAGAAGTCAGGGTCACGGTTACCTCTGGGGACGAGGGGTACTGACTGGGCTAGGACATGAGGGAACTTCCTGGGTGCTGAGGAATTTCTGTGTCTCTACCTAAGTGGTAGTTAGAAGGGTGTCTACATGGGTAAAAAAAAACAAAAAAACAACCATTGAGCTGCACACTTAAGATTTGTGTGCTTTACTTAGATAAGTTGTATCTCAATAAAGAAGTAAAATCCCGACACCCAGCTCCCTGATTGGCAGAGCTGCATGGACGGGGCTTCCGTTTGCTGCGCTGGGAAGCTTGGAAGAAATGACGACTTGGGAAAAATCGGGAACTCCTTTTGCATTTCCCCTGTGCTGGACATCCCGGCTGTTCCCAGCATGCTCCCGGTATAAACGACGCTGAGATGAACACCTCTGTGCCTTCCGGAAAAGTCCTACGAGTGGGATTTCCGGATCAAGTGTGTGAGCAAGGCTTTAAGATTTTTGATTCAGGTTGCTGACAAGATCTCGTCTATTTGCGTTCCTTCCAGCGTTTGTTCGTTTGTCCGCTCACTCCTTCACTGAGTGCCTGCTCGGGGCCCGTGCTGCCCTGGGTCCCCGTGGCAAACAAGACTGGGAGTTCGCTGCCACTCCCCACTCTGGAGCTTCTGGTCTGGCAGCGGGGTGGGGGGGGGCGCGGGCAGGGGGAGGCAGTGCAGGAGGAGGGACCCTCTTGTTCAGAGGGAATTATTCAACCCTGGAGGGGTCCACAGACTGAAAATGGCTGCCCACAACCTCGGCCTGAAAGCAGCTGTTTTTAGTGATTTGTCTTCTCTACCCAGAGAAAGGGGTAGTAGAGGGCTGGGGCTAACACCACTGTAGAGGAAAGTGCTCCAGTGGAGGGAAAAGCATGCCAGGAAAGGGAACAGAGTATGCAAAGGTCCTGCACTGAGGAGCACAGGGCAGGCGAGCAGGGCCAGGCCAGAGGACCGAGCTTCATCCTGAGAGCGATGGGAACCACAGGAAGATGTGAAGGAGCCGAGGGATATGGGTTTTGGGAAGATCACTCTGCAGGCAGTAGAAGGGGTGAAGGATTTGTGGTATGGGGGAGGGGTTGAAAGCCCACTGAGTAAGTGAGATGTTATTTAACCCATCCAGGAAATTTGAGTGTGAATTCCCCAAACACTCCACACGGGGCATAACAGCTGCTTACACGCCAAAGAAGCTGGGTTTTGGTCAGCCAAAGCGAGTGTGTTCTCAGGTCCTATTCACAGAGGTTCACCCTCAAGACACAGAGAGGTGGCTGAAACACATGGTAACTTTTTTGTTACTGCTATGGTATCGATCCCGTCTTTTGTACAAACAAAAGCAAGTATCCACATACAGGGACAGCCCTAGGCACACTGGCCCTACACCTGGAAGGGGGAGCAACAGCCAGTGGCGGTGTTCCCGTCTGGGAGAAGGGCCGGAAAGTCACCTCCACCGAGTTCACCCACCTCTGGACTGGCGGGAAGTCCCGTCGCAGACTGGTGTCCCCCACCGTCCAGCCTTGCTTTAGTGAGCCATGCGGAGGAGACATGGGGGATGGAGGAGTAAGTCGACCGACACCAGGAGGCAGCAAGGGACAAATCTAGAGGGTGGGGTTTTCCATGGAAGCCTGGCCCAGTCCCCCCATGGTCACTGGTACAAGAGGGGCACACTAGCTGAGAGCCTCAGGGACATGTGGCCAGGTGTGACCCAGGCCCTGGACCGGGCACAAATCCGCTGCAAAGGACCACTTGGGGGTCACTGGAAAAGTCTCTTTTTAATAATGTTTAAAAATTAAATTTAGAGAGGTGGGGACAGTGTGGGGGCAGAGAAAGAGAGAAACATTGATTTGTTGTCCACTTATTGATGCATTCACTGGTTGATTCCTATATGTGCCCTGGCTGGGGATCGAACCCACAAAGTTCAAGTATCTGGCCAACGCTCTAGTCAGTGGAGACAGGGTCAGGGCTGGAAAAATCTTAACAAAATCGTGTTTTTGGATGAGAATTTTCTGAAATGGAAATACGAAATGGAAACCACTGATTAAAGTAGGTCATAAAAGCAGTGTTTTTGTTTTTCCCCCAAATGAAATGTCATTAAGATAATTAAATCAGCCTGTTCTAAGAACAATAAACGTTCTCCAATAAAACCACAGCCTCTCCTCGGCCAGTGACGTCATCCGTGGGCGGGTGTCTCAGAACACGAAACCGTGACGTGAGCTCGCGCGCGCGTCTGGTAAAGGTCCGCACGAGTCTCAGACCCTTCGAGCAGCGACGAGGTCTGGGTGGTGGGGATGTGATGTTTTTGTCTATGGTGTGTTTGCTTCTATTGTCCGAATTTCTTCACGCGCGTGTCGTGTTTCTGTCTTTTTTAAGAAAAGTGTTTTAAAATACATACATGCATTATGGGCACTCGTTTTCCAACACTCTCAAATCAGAGGAATCGATGGGGGGCGCCCGAGGCTCCCAGCACCCTGTGAGACCCTCCCCCCGTGGCTCAGGGCCCTGCAAAACCTCTGTGAGGTCTGCTGTGCAGGGCTGCCCCCCGCCCCGCGGGGAAACAGCACCCAGGCGGGGCGCTCGGGCCGAGAGGGGCGCCCTAGAGCCCTGCGCCCCGGCTTCGCCCGCGGGCGGGCCCCTTGGGGTGTGCTTCGCTCTGGGCTCTGGCGTTTCCCCGGGTTCCCTTTATGACCCGCCAGCCTCCGACCACCTGGCGCGGCCCGGTTCCACGCGTGGCAAAGCCGTGGGAGCCTCTGGCGGCTGGGGCCGCGGTCCCTACCGGGGCGCTTCCCGGCGCAGCGGGAACTCGGGGCGCGATGGGCGACCGGACAGGGCCCGAGCTGCGGCGCGAGGCGCAGTTAAAACCGGTGTTCAGGGTCTAGGCGCTCAGAGTCGTCAGGTTGGGGTCAAATCCCGGCCCCTCCACTCTGAAGCTGGAGGCCTGCGGACCAAGTGTTTCGGGTTCCCAGACCTCGCGGTGCTCAGCTCTCGGGCGTCAGCTGCGCGCGCCCCTCCGTGGAACGTGGGCAGCAGCCCAGCAGGCCAGGCCGTGCTAGGCCCGCAGGAGGCGCTCCCAGTGCCAGACCGGCAGTCTCATTTGGCTCCACCCGGGGCCCGTGCCCCACGACAACTAACTGCAAGGCGTAATCCTTGATTAGCTCTCGGACGAAGAGAAAAACAACTCCAAAGGACACTAGGGGGACGACGGGAGAATCTGAATGTGGACCACGTGGTAGGTAATATTACTGTATGGAAATTAAACTGGGTAAGATGGTGGTTTTGTGGTTTTGCTGGAGTTTCCTTGACCTCCGGACATTCATGACGTAGGGGTTGGGGTTGAAGTTTAATGACGTCTGCAGAGGGCTTTCAAGCGGGTCAGGAAGAGAAAGAGGGGGGGAGGGGGACCCGGCGGGAGACGCTTGCACTGCACGCAGCGGAGTGTGTGTGTGTGTGTGTGTGTGTGTTCACGCAGCGCTTTCTGCTTTTCCAAAGGTTCAAAACATTTTCCCCTCACACGCAAATGCTATCGATTTTCTAAGAAGGAGTCTTGGGACACCTCCCCCCGCCCCCGTTCACTCTCGGGTCCCCCAGCCACGGTTCGCTGTCCTGCGTCCAGCAGAGGCCCCGGGCTCGCCTGGGAGCCTCCACGCTGTTCCCGGGAACCTGCCACCAGCACGCTGCCTGTACCCCCGCCCCCGTGCCTGCTGGGCCAGGACAGCCTGGACACGGGTTCGGGATCGCATGGGTCTGGACGTTGCTGACCACTGTCCTCCAGCCTCCACCAGCACGGCCTCTGAGCATGTCCCCAAGCACAGACCCACACTCTGACTCGCCCGAGAGGTAGCGCCCCCTAGTTTAGACCGACTGTACCCAACCAGCTCCGTTTAGCCTGCAGGCGTGCTTCTCTGCGTTTGGGGGGGGATGGTCGCAGCGCCCTTTGCCTCTCCGTTACCACTACACCGGACTGCTCCCATAAAACACGCGCGCGCGCGCGCGCACACACACGCACGCACGCACATTTTGCGTCAGGGAGCTGGCAGAAGCTGTGCCGCCCATGCACTGGCCCTGGGCCAAGGTTCGATGGGCTACACGGAGATGGGAAACCACCTAGATGCCCATCACCTGCGAAACGAATAGACGAAAACGCAAGCTGCCCTTGTAGTGGAATACGTGCTGTTCGGCAGTAAAAAGAACTATCTCGGATGCGTGCTGAGAACTGGGTGGCCCGCAGAAATACTGTGCTCAGGAAAGGAAGCTGGACACAGGAGACCACATGCTGTGAGGCCTCTTTGTAGGAAATGTTTACAAAAGGCAAAGCCATAAAGACCGAAAGTAGATCAGTGGCCGACTGCGGTGGGGACAGGAAGTTAGCGTAGGGTACTTGAGGGGCCATTCGGGGATGACGAAGTGTTTGAAAACTGATTTATGTTAATGGTTGCGTAACTCTGTAAATCCGTTTAAAATCACTAAATTGCACACATTAGAATGTGAGCAACGTGATATGCAAATGTGTCTCGATGATGTTATCTTTAATGTCACCGGGCTGGAACACGTTGACTAATATTTGTTCCCCCAAAAGAGCCTTACGTTAGAAAGGCTAACCCACCTCTGGCCGACACACACACACACACACACACACACACACACACGGCCCATAATCCACACCCACAAGATTTCCGCCTGCCTGGTCTCCTCTGCTCACATCCTCACTGCGCATTTGTTTTGCCCAGACTGGGCGGTAAGTCCCCAGGGGAGGGAGGGGCTGTGTCTCTCTGGCTCACACGGTGTCCTTGGGCCCCGGAACAGGGAAGCTGCTCTCAAAATACTTGTCTAATGAGCGAAGGAAGGAAGGAATGGTATCACTCCCTCCGCCTCTCCCCCTCTCCGCCCCCAGGTGGCAGGGTTCTAGCTGCTCCTTAATTTACATGGTATCAAATATCTCACCATTTTACTTTCCCAGGGCTGGGTACCAAGGACTATCTGTACCCCTCAGGAGAGCATTAAACTGTTCACTGCATTCCTGTTTTGTTTTGTCTTGTTTTGTTTAAATCTTCATCCTAGAATATGTTCATTGATTTTAGAGAGACAGGAAGGTGGGAGAGAGAGAGAGAGAGAGAAACATCAATCAGTGGCCTCCCTTGTGCACCCTGACCTGGGATCGAACCTGCAACCTAGGCATGTGTTCTGATGGGGGATCAAACCCGCAACCTTTTGGTGTATGGCCTAATGCTCCAACCAGCTCAGCCCCCTGGTTCCTGGTTGAAGCCTTGACCTTGCTCCCTGGAATCGCCTACTTTAGAGTATCTTGGGCATTAGGATCTAATGTTTCTACCATTTATCAAAGGCCTGCTGTGTGTCAGGGACACTGTGTGTATACACAGTCTCACTCAACCCTTGCACCGTTCTCTGGACTAGGCACTGGTATCATCCCCAGTTTGCAGGCCAGAGAACGGAGGCCCAGAGAGGCTGAGCCATTGCCCAGCTGGTCAGACAGCCCAGGAGCAGAGCCGGGCGTGACTCTGGGCCTTTATGCCAAAGTCCAGGCACTTGAGACTGAACACGAATCGTTCCGCCCTGCAAGGGTGTGTAGGCCTCTGGTTGTTCAATGGAATGCTATGGGTCAGACGGGGGAACTGCAGTTTCCCAGAACTCCTTGATGATGTCGGTTTAATGCCTAAGAACTGCATCTTGGGTAATTTTAAGGATCAGAAAACGGTACTCTATCAACACCTGTGAGAGGTATTGCTAGTTCACCTAGGGTCTTTTTGTTACCTGGGCGCTGTTTTCTACCTCGACCTGCCTCTCATGTTCTCAGATGAATTCTCTGCCTCAGCTGCTCTCTTGCAAAAATAGCCTCTTCTTCCTCGGTTCAATCCGAGGCTCCCGATTTCTAACCCTGCGTGCTGTCGCCATCTAGTGGTTACACATGGGAAGTACACCAGCCTTCCTCCGACAGGCATCGCGGAGAGCAAGGTTTGGAGAAAGGAATGAATGAACGCCTTCCAGACTTTCTCTCAGGACAAACATACCAACACTCTCCAGATGACCAGAGGCCAGATTCTCCAGACGTCATCAAGGTACCTCTCTGCAGGCCACGTTAACGCTTTTATTTAATTATAAACTATTTCATCAAAGGAAGCAACAGAACACCGCAGATTAAATAGACATTCCATTTTGCTGCATTTCCTCCAGCTCTCTGTATCTTTAATAAAACTAAGGCTCTGAGCCCCATCCCTTTGGCTTTCCTCCCCTAGCGGCGCCTCCCTGCTGATGCTGGAGCACATCAGTTCCTTGTCGTGTTTTGTCTTTATTTTGACTGCCTGCCCGCGAATGTGTCCATCCGCGATGGGTAGCGTTGTGTGTTTTAATGTGTAAATAAATGGTGTGCCACACACACCCTTTTGCGGCTTTTATCTTTTTCACTCAGCTCTGATTCCCGAGCTTTATGGACATTTGGTGCACAGAGTTCAAGTGCATCCATTTCTTTCTTCCTTTTCTTTTTTGATGCCCAAACAGGGACCTGAACTCAATCAAATGCATCCTTTTATATATATTTTTAAAGATTTTATTTATCTATTTTTAGAGAGGGGAAGGGAGGGAGAAAGAGAGGGAGAGAAACATCAATGTGTGGTTGCCTCTCATGTGGCCCCCATTAGGGGAACTGGCCCACAACCCAGGCATGTGCCCTGACTGGGAATCGAACCTGCGACCCTTTGGTTTGCAGCCCGCGCTCAATCCACTGAGCTACGCCAGCCAGGGCCCTTTTATATTTTTTTGAATAATCTTTTTTTATTTTTAAGATTTTATTTATTTATTTTTAGAGAGAGGGGAAGGGAGGGAGAAAGAGAAGGAGAGAAACGTTGATGTGCAAGAGACCGGTCGGTTGCCTCTCACATGCCCCCAACTGGGGACCTGGGCCATAACCCAGGCATGTACCCTGACTGGGAATCGAACTGGTAGCCTTTTGGTTAGTAGGCTGGCACTCAATCCACTGAGCCACACCAGCCAGGGCAAGTGCATCCATTTTTATCTGCTATATAATATTCCATTGCAGAACTAAATTGTTCATCATTTCTCTAGTGACAGAAAATTAGGGTCCCTCTAAAGCTGGGCTCTGCACCCTTCTTGCCATAAATGGGTTGCAGGCAGGAAGATGGGGTGGGACAGGGCCAGCCAGAGCCCTGGGCCCAGCAACTTTGTCCAGCACACCCTCCCCTCACCCCAGTGGACTGTACCCACACTTCGATTTTCTTCACATGCTGCGATGAAGGCTTTACAAGTGGAATTTCTGGGCCCACACATCTTCCGCTTTGCCAGGTTTGCCACATTGGTCTTGTCTGCTACCTGACCTCTTTAAACCAACTTTGGGGGCTGTCGCTCGCCCCAGAAATCTGGGTGGCTGCTGTTTCCTGGGTATGAGCTTAGGACTGAGGAGCATCCAGCCATCTCTTCATGTCACAAATGTGTATTGGCATCTGCTGGGTCCTCAGAAATGACGTCTGTCTCTGACCCCGGAGGGGCATCTCCTTGGCAGCTCCGGGAGACTGGCGGCCGGGCAGGCTGACCCAGGCTGTGAAAGCAGGGCAAACCCCGAGACCCCTCACTATTCTTGACAAGACACCCCCTTCCCCACCACATGCAAAGCCCTGCACCCCGGCTTCTTTTGGAGGGTATGATGGTTAAAAGCCAATTCCTTAGAGTAAATACGTATTCAGCCGGTCTGTTTCTCTAGAGGACCCTGCCTAATACGAGCAGTGGAAATCTCCATTTTACCGTTGAGAAGCTGAGATCCAGAAACGTTGAACAACGTGCCCAAGGAACCTAGTGCGTGCGTAGAAAGGGGCGGATCCAGAAAAGGGGCTTTTCCTCACGAGCACACACTGCCCCCCGAAGTGGTCACAGCGGTGTGCTTGCTCCCTTGTTTTGTCTGTCTGCCACCGCCCCGTGGAGGCGGTCCCCGTGGGGTTCGCCCTGACGCAGGGCCCGGTGGGTGGGCGGTGCTCACGGAACGCCGGCTGAGTGAGTGAATGAACGAGCGAAGTCAGGTGTTGGGCGCAGGGCTGAGCGGTGTGGCCGGGCAGAGTGGAAATGGTGTGGCAGGTGTGCAGACTTTGTATCGGAGGAGAGCGGAGATAAGATGGCTGCTCTGGACGTTCTGAGCATTTCTTGCACAGCTGCCGGCACTAGCAGAGCGGGGCATCCTGGCACCCAAACGCCGACACAGGAGAGGTGCATGTGCATTGGTTCCCTTTGCAGGACAGCCCTTTCCTCATTCATATGGTTAGCATGGGGGGAGGGAGGGAGGGAGAAGGGGCAGCCATGTCACCCAGGGAATGCCGCTCTCAGCCCAGGCCACAGCTGACTGGATCCAGGGGTCACCTGACCCAGGCTGGGCCAATCAAAACCCTCCCCTGGGAGTTTGGGATTGGGGCTGAGAGAGTCAAGGGGAGAAGAAGAGTCAGCATGTGGGCTCTCTGGGCATCTGGACCAGCACACAGAGCCAGGTGCTGTGCAAAGAAGAACGGGTCAGATCCACGGCGGGGCGGGGGCGGGGGTGGGGAAGCGGTGAGAGAAGGAGGGAGTGAGGCCAGCACTCGGGTCCTGACTCAAGTCCCTTCCTTGGCTCCTGGGCACCTCCGCACGTCCGATTTCCTTCCCCATTGTGTTTTGCATATTAAGCAGGTTGGCGGCCCTTGAGTCCACACCTATTAATATTTCTGAGAACTGAACTCTGCATCACTGTCCACAAGGTAACCAGAAAAGAAACACCAGATACCACGTGCCCCTCTGTACGCAAGAGAGCCTGTCTGTACAGGGTGCACCCTGCTGAGGCTTGGACCAGAACAGGGCTTAGTGTAAACAGCTGGCATTTAAAATAGCGTAGGTTTCTGAGCTTCTGTTGCCATTATTTTTTCGTGACTATTTGAAGGTCAGACAGAGGTGGTGAGCATAGGGCTTTGAACCCAGATTGGAGTCCTCAGTCCAGCAGCTCACCAGCACCCTCTAGTGCTTCCCTGGGCGGGAGCTGGTCTCACCAGCGCCAGCCTTGGGCGCCTTCCCAGACCATCAGCGAGAGGACACCTCTCTTCACTCAAATCCGGCGCTGCCTGGGAAACAGGTGCGGCCCAGGGCGCGCTGTCTCTGGTCCTGAAAATCTCAGCCAGCCGCGAAACCCGAGGGCCGAGCCCTGTCTAGAGCAGCAGGACCCTTCCAAGTCCTTCCTGGAGTCAAGCTGGCGGTTCTGAACTTTCCTGATCCACCGTTTAAACACCGCAGGCAATGCTCCAAGAGAGCGATGATGGAAAGAGTAGAGGCAATGGCGCCTCTGGGCGTAAGGACCAGAGGGTGGGGCGGGGCGGAGAAGGGACCGGCCTTCCAGCCACAGGGGCGCAAGATGGCAGCCACGCTGGGCTCGCGAACAGTTTTCGAAATCCGAATGTACAGCCTTAAAACCAAATGTGGATCTAAATACCCAGAGGCACTCCCCTTTGTAAGATTTGTAACAAAACTTTATACACGGGGAGATAACAGTTGTAATGGAGGGGTCACCCGAGAGCCACGTCGGTGCCGGCACCGCGGCGGAGTCCGTGAGTGAGCATCAAAGCTATCCTGCCAGAGTTCGGGGTCTGCTGGCGGCGTGGAGAGAGGTGACACGCCCCCAGCGACCTGAAGGACAGTGGTACAGCAATCCCCAAGGAGGCAAACCGCAGGCTCTGCGCCCCGCCCGCCCGACTAGAGCAGTCTGCACTCCCCAGGTGGTGACACTCCCAGACACATTTGCAGACCTCAGAGAACGGGAAGTCCCCATTCAAAGGCAGCTTCTCTTACTATATTGTACAAGATGCTAATTTGTGACCATTTGAAACATGTAAGTTGCTTTATAATTCTTAAAAGCTTTCTGCCCTGGCTGGTATGGCTCAGTGGATTGAGCGCGGGCCTGCGAATCAGACGATCGCGGTTCGATTCCCAGTCAGGGCACATGCCTGGGTTGCAGGCCAGTTCCCAGCAGGGGACACACGAAAGGCAACCGTACATTGATATTTCTCTCCCTCTCCTTCTCTCCTACCCCTCTAAAGGCAAATAAAAAAAAAAAAAAAAAAAAAAAAGCTTTCTTACAAGTGGGGGAAATGGGGGCACCAAGCAGTGGTCAGGGTGGGGGTCAGTGTTGGGGTCAGTCGTGTCTGGGTGTGCCTGGGCCGCCTGGAGAGCCCTTTGCCCCATGGCCGTCTTCCCATCCTCCATGAATTCCGGTGGCCGACTTCAAGATAAATGACCAAATGACAAATCAGGACAAAGTGTCCCATGAGTAGGTAGAACAGCATGAAACCGGGGCCACAGCATTCTGGGAGCAACATCCCAGCCCAGCAAAACATTCCTGCTGGCGGCTGGTTGGTCCCGGGCCAAGACACCTGACGCAGGCTGAGCCAATCAGATTGTCTTCCCCGGGGCAGGGGGGCAGGGTGCCAAGCTCTTAGCTCTGAGGCCTACACACCCCACCCCTGGGACCCTCCCTCCCAGCCCAGTCACCCAGCAGTTTTTACATTTCCATGGGCTACTCTGTATTCTTATTCTTCTTTCCTCCTCCTTCTTTTCACATCCGAGAATTTTACTGGACAGAAGCGTGGGCCTGGCAGTCCCGCGCACAGGGCCCCACAGCCAGAGCTGGAGGACAGTGGTTCCACCCAAAAAGGCTCAGGGCACACAGTCACCCCACAAGGGGACGCTCCGAGGGTGATGATATGGTCGGGAGATGGGAGAGCTGCTCCATAGACATGCAGACAGGTCAAACCTTAATGAATAAACACCTGGTGAAAATGACCACTGGAACTCACCTTTGTACACAGGGCGGTTTAGGGCAGGGAGATGGGCGGGGGTGACCAGGGGCCGGCAGCCTCGCTGGCCGGGGGACCTGGACGGGTGATGGGTGGGCCCAGGTGTCCACGGCACGGGGTGGGTGGGGGCGACCGACGGTGGGCCCAGGACACTGCGCACTCACAGGGCCGGCCACCGGGAGGGGGACAGCGCCCGTGTGTGCGTGTCAGGCTGCTTGTTCTGGTAGGAGGAAGGAGTGGGGTGTCTTTACGTCATATTCTGCGCCTGGTGGGCTCAGAGAGGGGCTGCTCTGTGGAGAGGATGAGGGCGGGACGAGATCACCAGGCCCAGCCCCTCTGCGAAGATGGAGGCCGTGATCATGCCCGTGAAGGGTCGGGATGTACTGAAACTACAGTTCAGTAGTGTTGAGTACATTCGCATCGTTCTACCGCCAACCTACAGGACTTTTCATTCTGCAAAACCAAAATTCCACACCCACTGAACAGCTCCCTGTCCCCTCCCCCCCACCCCTGGCAACCAGCACCCTACTTTCTGTCTTTATGGATCTGACTGCTGCGGGGACCTCCCATAAGTGGGATCCTACAGGATTTGTCTGTGTGTGGCTGGCTTACGTTCCTTAGTATGATGTTTATAGCAACTTCCATACACTTTGAATTTTCAGTATGCGGTCTTTCTTTTGTTGCAGACACATTCAATAGGCAAAGGATTGTTCTATCACCTTAAATATTTATTTTCTTTTTTTTGTTTTGTTTTGTTTTGTTTTTAAGATTTTTTTAAGTACTTTTCTTTTTCCTTTTAGATTTTATTTATTTATATTTAGAGAGGAAGGGAAGGAGAGAGGGAGAGAAACATCAATGTGCGGTTGCCTCTTGTATGTCCCCTGCCGGGAACTGGCCTGGCAACCCAGGCATGTGCCCTGACTGGGAATCGAACCGCGATCCTTCAGTTCGCAGGCCTGCGCTCAATCCACTGAGCTACACCAGCCAGGGCTAAATATTTATTTTCATGGATGTCGACTAGATAATTTATCCACTTCACACACATCGCATTCAGCCGTTCGAGCATCTCTGCCCGTTGAGTGCAATGTACCCACTTTCACAACCAACCTCCGTCCAGAAGCAGCCGGGCTCGGGTGATAACGATTTTACAACATCCCTGACGGTTGGGCAGCAGCACCCAGAAGGCTGATTAATGCAAGAAACCTTTTATTTTAGAAGAGTTTAGATTCCTTGTAAAGATGATACAGAGCGTTTCCACAGAGCTCATGCCCAGTTTCTCTCCTTTAGTGCCTGGGAAGTGCTGAATCCTTCAACATTAAACACATATATTGAGCGCCTACTGTGTGCATGGCACAGTTCTAGGAATCAGAGAAGCAGGACATACCAGGCACCCGCCCCCCTGAAGCTCTCAGCCAGCAGGAGGGATGGACATAGACAAGGGCGCAAAGGGGCGCTGGGAGAGGTGACGGGTGGGGGGGCCGGCGGGGGGCGGGTAGGCAGGGGTGGGGCTTCGAGCTGAGGCCTGAGGGCTCTTGGCCAAGTGAGACTCAGCAGCAAGGGTCCAGGCAGAGAGACAGGATGTGCAAAGACTCCTGGGCAGGAGAGAGAAGGGGGCGGTGGGCCTGACGGTGCAGGCACAGGGCACATGGGATGGGGACAGGTCTGAGAGGAAGGCAGGGCCACACCACCGAGGGCGGAGTGGGACGGGCGCACTTTTCCCTCCGGGCTTTTGGAGGCGATGGCTGGCTCAAAGCAGCACCAACATGATGCAGCTTCTTGTGAAAAGACCCCCGCCTCTGTCCTGGGGAGAATGGATGGGAGGGGACATGAGTGGATGTGGGGGACCCTGGGCTGGGGGCGACTGTGGTCTTCCATGCGAGAGATGACGTGAGAGACAGGGAGGACAGAGAGGGAAGGGTCTAGAACCGAGTGGAGGCAGGGAGGGGACAGGGAAGATGATGCAAATGGAGAGGCTGCCACTGGAGAGGCAGGGGGCCAGCCCCCAGGGACGACTCCCGATCGACACACCACCCTTCGCTGGCAGCTGGCATCCAGCAGGGGGCGTCAGCTACTTATGGTAAAGGCGTAGAGTGGGCATGAAGCCTGATGGCTAACCGCCTACCAAGAAGGGTCTGATTTGGGGTAGGGTCTTCACAGGGTTTTTTTTGCTCGCACATCCCCTTGCATATTTTTACACTGACAACGAAACTTTTCATTATCATTTAAACAGCTGCAGAAGATGCTGTTTTCCATCTACCGTACGCACGGACATCTCACAGTCACATTGCTGCACTGCTGTCCTGGGTGTACTCGGTGGCATGGGGATGCTGCGGCAGTTTTACCTGCCACCACCCATCCGTGAAACGCACAAAGAAGCCAGGTTGGTACAATCACTGTTTGTACTTGAACTCGCATTTCTATTCCGTTCCCCCATCACATGTCATCCCAGTAAAGCGTACTTTTGGCCTAGAAGTCCTTCGCTGACCTTCCCATCTTGTTTCTCCGCAACAGAAGTATGTGCATGGTGCAAACGAAAACTTAGCGTAAAGCATTTCCTGGTGAGCTCGAAGTGTTGAAACATTCTGTTTGGATTACTGCGCATTTGATCAAGTACGCACTTGATGAAAACAACACAGATGGGTTACAAAAATTTTTTTTAAAGGTTTTATTTATTTATTTTTAGAGAGCGGGGGAGGGAGAGAGAAAGGGAGGGAGAGAAACATCATTGACTACCTCTCGCACATCCCGACCGGGGAGGCTGGGATCATGAATGTCACAGAACCTGGTTCATTCCCTGTCTTCCTAGCTGAGTGGTTCTAGACACTTGGCGTCACTCCTCTGAGCCCCAGTTTCCACATTTGTAAAGTGGGGACTCACAACAGCCCCTTCTTCTTGAAGATGCTAGGGGCACCAACGAGCTGAGGTGTGTGGACCCCTTACTGCTGCAGGCAGTAAGAGGGCAGCAACGCCATTTGCTGGGACAGTCACCTCCTGTGACCCTCTCAGTGCCCCTGCGGGGCTCACAAGTCAGCAGAGACTGTGTAGGCCATCGGTGTTTACAGGAAATGGGTGTGTCTTTCAGGATTGTACACGGTGCTGGAGGGGTTCGAGGGCGTTTAGACCCAGACTTCCGAAGGCTCAGTCACCGGCATTCATGACCCTGGCGGTAACACAGAAGTCCCCGAGGTAACACAAGAGAGGCCTCGAGCAGTGGCGGGGCGTGGCGTCCTCCTCGTCCCTCCTGCTCCTGCACCTGCTCCGAGGTGCCCTGCACTCCCCGGCCACAGCGGCCCCCCCAGTCCAGCGCACACTTCGACATTGACTCGGATTCCTCCCCGCCCTCCCCACCTCTGCTGCAGTTCAACCCCCATCTTCTCTCTTTCAGGGTCTTGACCTTGGACCCAGTCGCCCCCCCTTCCCCCACCCCCCCCATCTTGGTCCCTCCAACCCCAATTTAAAGCCAGCGTGGTTTGGACAATCACTGCTAAAAGGCCCCACCCCCACCCCGTGGCCCCAGTCTGGCCTCAGGGTAAGGCTTTGTCTCCTCGGCACAGCCCCAAAGACCTGATGATTTGCCCTGCCAACCAGTCTAGTCCCCCCCCCCACCCCCGCCCCGTCTTCATGCCCCAGCGCAGCGCCTGGGCCGCGTGGGGCCCCCGTGTGCCAGGTTCTCCCTGCCAGTCCATTGCACGTCCTACCCCCGCCCAGACCACCCAGCGTGACCACCCTAACCCTTCCCTCCACACTCTTCAGGTCAGAAATGACGGATGGAGGAGGAAGGACTTCCCCAGCCTACAGACTGGGAGAGGTGTCTCCTCTGGTGTCCCGTGTCCCAGCGCTGACCACCATGTCCACAAACTGTCTGCTTGTCCGTCTGTCCCTCAGCAGACTGAGAGGTCTGTGAGGGCAGGGGCTGCCTGTCCTGGTCCCTGCTGTATCCCCAGCACATAGCACTGATCTGACACAGCCAGTGTTTGTGAAATATGTTGATGGATGAACCAATTTCAGCACAGTCTGAGCTGAGGTTACCTGGACCACAGCAATGGTCTCCTCACTAAACCCAGAAGCCACCGTGACCGCAGATCTAGCCAGGTGCTCTCTGCGTAAAACCTTCTGTGGCTCCCTATTACGCTCCAGAGCAGAGGCCAAAGTCCTCATAGCATGTGCAAGTCTTCCCCTTCCAGGGTCTGCCTAGTTCCCAACCCTCATTCTCACCAGCCTGCAGTGCCCCTGCCTGGCGAACTCTATCGGTTTAGACGGCTGCCTTCCCCATGGCCCGGAGGCTCCAGAGGGCGGGGGCCAACTCCCCACTGCTGTCTCCCCAGCACCCAGCGCGGGCCCTGCTTTGTGCAGCTGAGTGAAAGAACAGGCTTCTGGCTAAGCCCGCGCACGCCAGGGCCCGTCTGTCGTGGTGAGTCCCCGGCGCTCAGCCTGGGGCTGGGCACCCAGAGTGCCCAGGGGCTCTTTCGGGAAGGCAGGCAGGTGGGTGGACAGGAGAAACGCTCATCACGGCTCCAGGAGGAGCGGGGATGAGAAATCAAAGCGTGGAATCCAGGAGAAGCTCGTAAGAAAACAAAACCGAAAAACCTAGGCGTGGCGCTCGACCGCGGCTAAGAGTGGCCGGGCACCTTTTGTGCCCCGCACAAAGATGGCGGCCCAGAGCCGCGCCCCTCTCCTGCTTGGCGCCCCCGGGGTGGGCGGGGCCCGAGGGCGGAAGTGACGCACCCGGAAGTCCTGCCGGGTCCTGCGGTTGCGGGGCTCAGGGCACAGAGGACAGGCACGCTGCGACCGAAAGATGCTAGCGGGCGGGCGGCTCGGGGCCCGCACGGCGCTGTGGCTGCTGCTGGGGGCCGAGGCGGTGGCGGCGTTCGAGCCCATCACCGTGGCCCTCGCCGTCGGGGTCGCGTCCGTCTACGTAGCCTTCCAACACCCGGCCCTGTACTGTCGCTTCGCCGAGTGCTGCGGCGAGGAGAAGCCGCTCAACGCGTCCGGTACGGCGGGTCGCCTGGAGGGGCGCGAGGGACGCAAGGGACAGAACCCAGCGGGCATCCGCGCCTGGCACACGGCTCACCCGAGGTAGGGGGAGGGAGAGAGGGCAGATGGGGCCTCCGTTTGGATTCCAGCCCTGCAAGCCGTGCCTTCTGACTAGGTAAGCAACACCCCAACCTGTGAGAACTTGTATTAGTTTATCTGAGCCAAACTGACGACAGTTGCCGGGAAGCAAACTCTCAAGGGATTGAGAAAAATGCTCTGGGAAATGGCAATTTTACCATTTATTTTATGCATCAGAATCAAAGGGGAAGATGGAAGGGCTTACCTGAAATTCATTGGTGATAGTTTAGGGAGGCGGGAGAAAACAAAGGGGAAATCTTTGAGACCGGATAAAGAGTAAAACGAGCTAGGCATATACTTTTACATTTGCGGGCGAACGATAGCTAACAGTCAGCAATTACCATGATAACAGTGAGGGGATTGGTGGTGTCCACTCCGCCGCTGTGGTTGTGCCGGGGGTCTGGAGAAAGGAAATTACCCTGCCTTTCCGAAGGTGCGGTCCCTTGGCCTCAGGTGCAAAGAGGCTATAGGCGGGGCTCAGGCGCCTTCGAGGTAACGCTTGACCTTTGTCAAGGAAGCTACAGGCCTGGCAGTGACTCCCTGCTTTTAGTTAGAAAGTTTTCCTTTCAGTCTCCAAGTTTGCAAGGCCCACCATGGGGGCGTCCTCTGAGCCAGCCAGGTTTAGCACGTGGCCCTTTTTCGCCCACACTTCCCAGACATTCTCCAGATTTCGAGGCCCTGCCCGTGTCCCTGTCTAAGTGTCTGGACTCCTTGGAACTCCAGTAAAAAGAAACCGAAAGCAGGGAGGCCGACCCTTCTGCGCCACGTCAGCCCTTTTAGGTGGTTCTCACTTGTGCAGAGTTTGCCCAGAACGCCCGTGTGTGGCCCTGGGCTTTCTCACAGCCCCAGGGGCAGCTGGGGGGACAGCGTGCAGCTCAGTCAAGAGAGGGCTCATGCTTGGCTGCATGGACACATTAGCCTCCTTGTCAGACACTTGCGTGTTCAGGACAGCCATCTAGTGCGTTCCCTTGCCAGTGGCATCATGTGACTCTACGACCCATGCTTCCGCCTCGCTGCCGGCCCTGGGGTTTGGTAGAGACCCTGCCGGACCTCCCGCCCCTCTGCGCATGTCCTTGGCCGGCTGCGCGCGGTGCTGCCTTTCTGGTGCATGTTTAACTTGCGTTTTTCTCTGTTCTCGGGTTGGCTCCCGCAGCCCTCAAGCTGCAGCTGGAGGAGAAGCTGTTTGGGCAGCACCTGGCCACGGAGGTGATTTTCAAGGCACTGACCGGCTTCAAGAACAACAAAGAGCCCAAGAAACCGCTGACTCTTTCCTTACACGGCTGGGCTGGCACCGGCAAGAATTTTGTGAGCCAAATTGTGGCCGAAAATCTTCACGCAAAAGGCCTGAAGAGTAGCTTTGTCCACCTGTTCGTATCGACCCTGCACTTCCCTCATGAGCACCAGATAAAACTGTACCAGGTAAGGGAGCCCCGCCGGCCCGACCGCCCGCTGCCCCTGCTTCTCGCCCCCCTGCGGCAGCCCAGGCCCCGCCGAGTTAAGGCACCCACCCCAGTGACCCTTGGCCATTTGTACAGCTCTCCCACAACTTTTTCCTTGCTCCGTTCCAAAGTGACACAGTGGTGTGGATGATACTCCCATTAACGGATGGCGGCAGGAGAGGTGAGGTGGCTTGCTCCTTACAGTCTTGGTGACCGGGGAGCAAATCAGAAACTGGAACCCGTACCTCCTCACTTCCAGGTCGCAGGGTAGCCGCTTTCTGCAGGGAACCAGCACGTTCGGCATTCCCATCTCAGCCCTTGGCTAAGCGGGGGGGTCCTCGGTGATAAGCACACGAGCAGTCCGCCTGTCCTTCAGGTCCTTGGCGCTGTTCCCTTCAAATGAGAGCCTCAGAGCGCTGAGCCTGAAGAGGATTTCTCCTTTTGAGATAGTCTTTCCACGTTTAATTTATGCCAAGTTGCCTAGTACGGTTCTCATTGAGGTTCTCATTGAAATGCGTGTCACCCTGGGAAAGGCCGCCGTTCCCACTGGGGGGGCGGGGACCGAAGTAAGAAGCCGAACAGAACAAGGAAGTGAAAGTAGATGTGAGACGGGGAAGGCTGCCAAAAGGGTCATTTTCTTGCTTTCTAAGTTCTTTCAGAAATCTCTAGAAACATGTTAAGAAGCGAGGGCACGTTCCTCTGGAGCATTTCACATATGGGGGTTGAGAGCTTATTAATTGAGTGTCTTCATTTGTTTCAAAAAAGCCTGGGAAGGCATGCTGCTTTTAAAAAAAAGGTTTTATTTATTTTTAGAGAGAGGAGAAGTAAGGGAGAGAAACATCGATACGAGAGAGAAACATCAATAGTTGCCTCTCACACCCCCCAACGGTGACCTGGCCTGCGGCCCAGGCACGTGCCCTGAGTGGGAATCGGACCGGTGACCTGTTGGTTTGCAGGCCGACACTCAGCCAGCTGAGCCATGCTGGCCTGGGCTAGTTCCCACTTTTAATAGATAATGTTTTGGAAAAGCTGCTACCCAGCGAACGGAGCTTAGGGTGCAGTTTCTGAGAGTTCTTCGTTAAATCCCAGAGAGTTCCGATCTTCCCCTTTCAGGGCTTGAGGGCTAGGGCAGCACTGCTGCGGCCCTCGGCCCGTCCGTTGAGCCCGCGTGTCCTCTTTCTCGGCGTAGGACCAGTTACAGGGGTGGATCCGGGGTAACGTGAGTGCCTGCGCGAGCTCCGTGTTCATCTTCGACGAGATGGACAAGCTGCACCCCGGGGTCATCGACGCCATCAAGCCGTTTCTAGACTACTACGAGCAGGTTGGGGGCGTGTCTTACCGGAAGGCCATCTTCATCTTTCTCAGGTTAGTGGACGGGGTTTCTCCGGGAGGCACCTGCCCTTCCTTCTCCCAGGGCTAGAGTGATGTCCTGGGGACCGGCAGGGACAAGAGTGCCAGCCTGGCAAAAGCGACGTCCTGATTTCTTTTACTTTTGGGTACCAGCGCGGCGCAGAGAGAGGGCAGGACAAAGTGCAGGAAACGGTCGCTGAAACCAGGCGGCTCCGTTCCCCGTACACGTCGTTTCTGCGGGTTACGAAGCGTCGCAGGGTTATGTAGCAAGTTCTGGAAAAGCAGGGGTCAAGGTCCTTGGAGGCAGGCCCTAGATTTCCTTTGTCGAGTGGCACTTAGTAAATATTCCTTAGTTAAAAATAAACCTTAGAGCAAGCATGTTTCCCGGTTAGACACGGAGGTCTTAATCTGTGATTTTAATCTGCAAAACCAGCAACGCAGGTGGAGACCTCATAACCCAGACGGCCCTCGAGTTCTGGCGGGCGGGGAGGAAGAGGGAGGACATCCAGCTGCAGGACCTGGAGCACGTGCTGTCCGTCGGCGTCTTCAACAATAAGCACAGTGAGTCTGGCCGGGTGACGGGCCCCGGGCCCTTGGCCTTCCTCGAAGCCCCAGAACCCGCCTGTCCCCGCGGCTTTGCTGAACGGGGACTTTTTCTTAGAGCATTTCTTAGGGTTTCTACGAAAAGCAACCTCGCAGGGTGGTCTCACCAGAAACCCCTGACTGTGCAGGCCGTGGTGGCGGGCGGTCACACCCCCGGCACGTGACTTCTTTAAGTGAAAGGCTTGTTTTTGCCTTACGCAAGCCCCGCCTCTTGTTTCTGTGCATCTAGGTAACACACAGAAGGCTCTGGAAGGCTAGAGGGGCCCTCTTTCGGACCCCCAAGGGGGCCAATCATCTGATCTCTCCTGTAATGCCGCCCCCACCTGGCTTTGCCCCAGCTCCCTTTAAGCTTCCTCGCCTCCCCCCGTAGTTTCAGAGGCGTAAAGGAAACCACCAGCTGTCATTCGAGGAAGCATTGTTCTCAGCCTGTTGAGATCTTGCTTCCAGGTACGTCCTCTCTTTGGGCCGATAAATTTTTATAAAAATTCTCCGTAGGTTTGGCCATTCCTGAGCCTGCCGTATTCTAGAAGCCAGTTAGCAGGGCTAGCCAACCAACCCTTACATGGGGCTTGTTGCATTCTGGACAGAGAATTTCAAGGGTGAAGAAGAGGGTGCTGCGGGTTGGGATGAAAGTGGGCCCTGTCAGAGCAGAGAGCTCGGCCAGGGGACCACGACAGCGTCTTGTTCTGCAGGTGGCCTGTGGCGCAGCAGACTGATAGACAGAAACCTCATCGACTACTTTGTCCCCTTTCTGCCCCTGGAGTACACGCACGTGAAGATGTGCGTGCGGGCAGAGATGAGGGCCCGCGGCTCGGCCATCGACGAAGACGTCGTCACCCGAGTGGCGGAGGAAATGACGTTTTTCCCTAAAGACGAAAAGATCTACTCGGACAAGGGCTGCAAGACTGTGCAGTCGCGGCTGAGTTTTTACTGACCTCTCCTCCGACCGGGGTGAGCGGCCGCTGAGAGCGCTGCCAGCCCAGGCCTTGCCTTTTGGAATCACTTTTGATCGGGGAACTCAAGAGTTCGGTGGTTGGCGCACGTGGAACGCTGTTGTTCCAGGGGCTGGGACGCACAAGCTGGGGCACTCCCACCCCAGCATCTCCAGGGATGGAGATGGTCTGGACTCGTTGATGACAGGTAAGGAAGTGCTAGGAACATGGCGTCTACACTGCAACTCTTAGGGTTAACCTTTCTTCCAAACCCCTTGCCGGCCCCTTCTTCTCCTTATAAAAGTAGTTGGCTTGCCCTGGCTCATGTGGCTCAGTGGGTTGAGCACCAGCTGGCGAACCCCCAGGTCTCTGGTTCGAGTCCCAGTCAGGGCTCGTGCCCGGGCTGTGGGCCCTGTCCCCCGTTGGGGGGTGTGCGAGGGGCAACCAGCTGAAGCTTCTCTCCCTCTCTCTCTTCCTTCCCCTCTCTCTAAAAGTAAGTACACTCTTTAAAATGAGTAGGTTGGTTTGAGGTGAGACGTTAGGAGGGATTCTGCGGGTACGTAGCCCGCCGTCTTCTCAGGTCGCTGGGGTCTGATGAGAGCGCCCGTGAAGACCCCACCCCTGCGTCCACTCACTGGTCGTGGTGGTGATGGCAGCGTGAGCGCCGGCTTTTCCGGTCTCGTTTTCCGGCACCCCCGTGGGACGCCTGCACCGCCGTCCAGCGAGTCTGGGTATTGGCGGGGAGGCCCTTTGGCTGCCTGGACTGGGGGACCCTGGGGTGCAGATTTGGGGACTCTCCTCCTCTGACTCTCGGTGCTCCCCGTCGCCTTCACCTGTGGCCAGGCCACTGTGCTTTCCGGGTGGGGACCGCAGTCCCGCGGAGATTAAGGTGCCTCCTGCGCTGTGTGAGGGCCTGCACGCTGCAGGTCTCTCTGGGGCGAGCGTGCCCCAGGTGGGAGTGTTGCACACGATGAACGCTGGGGCTTTCAAGGGTGTGTGTATTTTTACAGTGTTTTTACGTGTGAACCTTAGAGAATGCCCACTGGGGATGTTTCTTACTTTAAAACATGG
Source organism: Glossophaga mutica (assembly GCA_039655065.1). NCBI lineage: Eukaryota > Metazoa > Chordata > Mammalia > Chiroptera > Phyllostomidae > Glossophaga > Glossophaga mutica. The sequence goes on from CM077305.1 coordinate 214,487,443, forward strand.
ACACAAATGGAATGATGCCTATTTTATCAGAAATTCTGAAAATAAACGGTAAAATGTACTGTCACGTGTGTGCTGGCGTGTGGTCACAGTCACAGAACAGAGTGGGTCTGAGGCTGCGGATGGTCCTGGTGTCATCTGGCAGTGGCACGCGTGGTGGCAGCACCGGGCTGGACTCCAGCCAGCGTGACTCATCACCCTGCGGCCGCGGCGGCACCGCCGACGCCGTGAGGACGCGCGGCCTTCGCACGTGGATGGGGCAGGGCGAGTGCTGCTCCGACTCGGAAGGCCCTGTGCGCAGAGGACCACACCGAGTCCTTCAGAAATGCCCAGGTGGGCCCTGGCTGGTGTGGCTCAGTGGACTGAGCGCCGGCCTGTGAACCAAAAGGTCACCAGTTCGATCCCCAGTCAGGGCACAAGCCTGGGTTGTGGGCCAGGTCCCCAGCTGGGGGCGGGAGAGGGACATCGACTTCTGTCACATCGATGTTTCTCTCCCTCTTTCTCCCTCCCTTCCCTAAAAGTAAATAAAATCTTTAAAAATAAAAATGCTGAGATGAGGCTTACATTTTATAGTACAAATGCTCAAATTGGAGCTAACTTTTGGGCATCTGATCAGAGACAAGATTCTCTGTTTACAGTGATGCAGTGACTCCGCGCACTGGCCACCTTGGACCGCTGTTGCGGACTTGTAACTCGAAAAGGCCACAGTTGACCATGGCCCAGCACCCCCCACCCGCCCAACCCACACGATACTGACAGGAGCTTGAACTGACCCAGCGAATATAAAATAAAGCCAGAGTTTCGTCACGCGAGATGTCACTTGCACATTCCCCCCAGTTGATGTATTTGGTGGCTGAAAGGTCTGAGCGCGGGATAAAGGCTCTTCAACAACGCAGGTGTGGGGTTCCCGCGCCCCAAACACACTGGTTGGCAGTCCGCATAACGCAGAATGAGAGTTCCCCTTGGGGAGACAGGCTGTCACCCCCCCACATGTGCAGCGTTAACTGGAGCAGACGTGGGCAGACTCCAGTCACACTGTTGTGGATGCAGACAGAGAGCCAGACTCGTAACAGCTTCCCCTGAGATTAACGGAGGAAGGACCACGCGACACGGGGAGACGCAACTGCCGACCTTGTGGACTTGAGCGCGGCCGGCTCAGACCAGGAGACCTCACCGCCGGGTCTTGCGGCCCAGAACTGGAAGTGAAACCCTAGTGGCCAGCCAGACCTCAGCTGCATCACGCTTAACCTGGCCCCTGTCGCCACCAAGTGAATTGCTAACAGCAACCCTCTTCCCAGCACGGAGGAGCAGCCAGCCAACTCTAGCAGGTTCATGGCAACCACTCCCCTCGTTCCTCAGTTGAAGGTGTTCAAGTCCCAGCAGACGGACGTTCTAGGCCTGGCTCCCAGCCCACGATTCTCATCTACAAGGACAACTTTCCAAGTTTAGTCAGGGGACCTCTGTGCTCCCTCACTGGGGGGCCCCAGGTGCTGGGGCTGCCATCTCCAAATGAACGATTAGCCCCAATCTGACTCCCGGGAACATGAAAACAGGCCAGCCTCAGCTTGACATCAAGAACTTTTTCACTTGGGCGGAACTTAGGGGGCCTGAGCGGCCTTGAAGAGCCTCTGTACAGGCCTGGTGGCCGTGCGGCAAAGGGGTCCCGCGTCAGCCCAGCAGCCAGGCTGCCAGCCGACCTGTGCCTGCTGAGCCCCGTCCCTGAGCACACCAGGGGCGTCTGTCTGTAGGGCCCGTGGGAGGTGCCTAACAAGGTGTGTTTAGTCTCCTCCAGTGCTCCGCGCTTCTGCCCGGCATCTCTGGACTTCAACTCCCCAGCCGGGTCTCAGGAGCGCCAGGGACCCCACCACGGGGCACCGTACCCCACGCACCTGAGCGAGGAGCCAGGGCTGTCCCTGGAGTCTCCAAGTCTGAGTTAGAGTTTGCGTCACCCCAGCCTGGACTGCACCTGTGAGGTCTTGTTCCACAGCTAAGGCACGACAGGCCCACGGGGGAGGGGTTTCTTCTCCTTTGAAAATGCACTCGGCCCTGGCCTGGGGGCTAAGTTAGCTGAAGCATCTTCCTGTACACCAGAAGGTTGTGGGTTCGATCCCTGGTTGGGGCGTGTATAACTAGTTGTTTCTCTTCCTCCTGTATCAATGTCTCTTTCTCTCTTTTCTCTCTAAAATCATCAAACATGTCCTTGGGTAAGGATTTTTAAAAAAATACTCAGAAATTAGTTTTATTGTAAACTGGTAGCTATCAGCATCAGTAAGGGTACTGTTCTTGGCACCCTCAAAGAGGGGGCTGCTAGGCTTTCCTGGAAGGTACTGGGAGTTCCAATTAAACACAGAAAGCAGCAATAAATGAACAAGGTTTTAAAAGAACATGGCGAGCCCTGGCTGGTGTAGCTCAGTGGATTGAGCGCGGGCCTGCGAACCAGAGGATTGCGGTTCGATTCCCAGTCAGGGCACATGCCTGGGTTGCAGGCCAGTTCCCAGCATGAGACACACGAGAGGCAACCGTACGTTGATATTTCTCTCCCTCTCCCTCTCCCCTACCCCTCTAAAGACAAATAAAAAAAAAAAATCTTAAAAAAAAAAAAAAAAAAGAACATGGCGAAACTTGCCAGGTAGCAGGCGGCTCCTTTCAGGAATGGAGGGCAGAGGAGGGCCTTCCCTGGCAAAGCTCAATGACCAGCAAGTGACACGCAGGCACACTTTCAGGGACACTAACAAGTGTTCTGAGTTACAGAGGTGAAAACCTCTGGGGAGGACATTTAAGCCTTCTGCCTGCATCCACTGACATCTGGTCCTTTTATCTAAGTACTTCTCCGCCCCACCCTGGCCTGGTAGCTCAGCTGACTTGAGCATCGTCCCCGTACGCCAAGGTTGTGGGTTCGATCCCTGGTCAGGGCACATACAGGAATCAATCGAAGAATGCATCAATAAGAGCAACAAATCAATGTTTCTCTCTCTCTCTAAAACCAATAAAAAGTTAAGTAACTACGTCACTGCTCCTTGCAATGGTCACCCTGCGACAGATCTGGTCACTGCTGCGGCCTCGGTCCCCACATCCTGCAGATCAGACTACAAACTCAGGCTTTTTCTGCAGCAAAGACATCACAGCGCACATTACCAAGACGGGAACTTGAAAAAAGCACACCAAGCCAACAGCGCAGAGTCCAAAAAGCTTTTCATAATGTTAAAAACCATTTTAAATAAAGTCATCATACTTTCAGTAACTTTTTCATCCTTCCTTGAAACAGAAACTCTTGAAATTAAAACATGATCTTTAAAAAATCACGAGCCCCGATCGCAGTGGGCTGGGAGCGGCTGCGTCCTTCTCAACGGCTCCTGGGGCTGTCGGGGGGCCGCCACCTGCAGGCGCACAGCCTGCAGGCTCCTTGGAATGAGCCGACGCCCAGGAAGTGCGGCGGTCAGACAGGACAAATTCATCGGACTCCTGCCGGGCGGGTGGGGGTGGTACCGGAGGGGTCTGGGTGCCGTATCAGTCATCGTAGTAATAGTCCAGCTTGGTGAACACGGTTTTGCAGCCTTTGTCAGAGAAAACTCTCTCGTCTTTGGGGAAAAACGTCATCTCCTCGGCCACTCTGGTCACAATGTCCTCGTCGATGTCGTAGCCTCGGGACTGCATCTCGACCCGGATGCACATTTTCAGGTGTTTATATTCCAGGGGGAGGAAGGGGACAAAGTAGTCAATGAGATTTCGGTCAATTAAACTGCTGTGCCAGAAGCCACCTGGGAAGAAGGAAAGGTGCCGTTCATCCACCGCCCGGCCAGCTGGCCGCCTGCCCATCCGTCCAGCGCACATCTCCTGGGTGCAGGCTGGAGCCAGGCCCCAGGCCGGGGGCCCCGCACCTGCCCTCGGAGCTCAGGATCTGTCGAGGCAGGAGACGGGACCGTGGGAGGGATGCCCTCCTTACCCAGTGGGCTCTGGCGAGACCTCCTCGAGGTGGGACTCGCGGGCCTGAAGTGGGCCAGAGGCCCAGCACCCCCGAGGGCCTGTGGCGTGGAACAGGCAGAGAGCCGAGAGGGACAGGAGTGACTCACGAAAGGAGGGAAGGTGAGGCGTTCCCAGGGAGGGACCAGACCCTTCTTTACTCCGGAAACTCGCGACTCCCTGGAGTTGCAGCAGCGGGATAAGCAATAGGGTCAAAACCCACTGCTGCTGCTGGCGCACCCATACCGGACAGAGCGTTTGGGGGGGCCCAAAACTAGGGCCCTCAGAGTAAGAACACGTGACGTCCCTGGGATGGGAGGGGCTCTGCACCCACCCAGCCACACCGCCCCACCTCCCGCAGGTCCCCTGGGCCTCCCGACCCTGCATATGCTGGGTCCCGAGAGGACACGGCGCCGCTGGACGGCACCCAGCGGGCCCCCCGCTATTGCCCTTCCACCCCGCCGCTTTCCTCTGTGCCTGCTTCCTGCCCCCAGTCTGACGCCATCACTGAGGGGTGCGGTTTTCACACCAAGCGAGTCTCTGGCGCCAGCTGGGTGCCCCGCAGTCCAAGCTAGGTCTGACACCATCCGCCTGGGGACAGCGTCAGATCCCAAGGTCCAGGGCTCAGCTCCCCCACTTCGGCCAGCTGCAAGTCCAGGCTGTCACCTGTGCTTCTGACCGACTAGCTGTAGAGGTTCCAGTGACCCCTCCTTGGGTTCGATTAATTTGCTAGAGCAGCTCGCAGAGCTCAGAGAAACATTTTGCTCACAGGAACGGCCAGGTGGGAGAGACGGATGAATGCAGTCAGTAATAGTGTCATAACTACGCGCGGTGCCAGGTGCGGACTGGAAATCTCGGGGAGCACCGTGTAAAGCACATGACTGTCTAACCACCCTGTTGTCCACCCAAAACCAATACAAAAGAGCAGCGAATGACAACTGCAATTGAGAGAGAGGGAGAGGGAGGCAGGGAGGGAGGGAGGGAGGAAGGGGGAGGGGAGGGAGGCAGGGAGGGAGGGAGGGAGGGAGGAGGGGGAGGAGGAGGGGGAGAGAGAGGGAGGAGAAAGACTCAGTGAGACGGGATGCAAGCTTCCGGCCACCTCCAAATGGGCCGCAGACAAGCCCCGGACCTCCCCATGTTCGCCGCCCGAAAGCCCCCTCGACTGCACTTTTCCCCCCAGTTTTTGTGGAGACTCCATCACACAGGCATGACTGGGTGCACCCCGCCGCTCGCAGTCCCACCCTCTGATCACAAGCAGGTCGGTTCCCTTGGAACCCAGCCCCACCCTGGGGTGCTTTCCAGAAGTGCCCTCATTAACACAAACTTGGGTTGTGGGTTGTGACCGAAAAGAAGTTTGATTTAAGCAACGCTTCATGTCTCTGTTCTCGCTTCATACATTCCAAGGGTTTTAGGAGCTCTGGGCCAGGAACAGAGTCAAAGACCAAACACTTCTGATTACGAACCACGACATCACAGCTGGGTGTGTGTGCCAGGACGGGGCGGAGTCTGGGCCATGGGAAAGAACAGAGCTAAGCGCTGCACAGAAACGGGGCGGTCCCACGCCTGCAGCGCCCTGGGATGGGGTGAAGCCCAGGGCTGGGCAGACACAGCTCTGCCCTCCTGCGGTTCACGAGCCAGGAGCCCCAGCAAGACCTAAACAGACAATTCCAGGCAGCGCTAGAGGCCATGAACAGGAGACTGCGGGGGAGCGACTGGGCAAGGAGGGCTGAGGGGCAGGTGGTCAGCTGGGCGGGGCCTGGAGGAGGCGGCGACCTCCAGGCACAGAGTGAGCTGAGTGAGGAACCACGCAAGTGGAGACCCAGGGAGAGTGCTGGCGGAACGGGCGACCTCTGCGGCTCCGGACACCACCTATGCACCCGCCCCAATGTGTATCCTCAGCCTGATGCCCCCTGAGACTCCCCTGGAATATCCAGCCGGCAGGCAGCTCCTCATCTCTGCCGGATGCCACCAACGGTCACCTCCCCTCCTCCCCACCACACGCGGGGCTCTGAAGTCTGCCCCCTAAATGGCAGCGCCGCCCTTGCAGTCGCAAAACCAGATCCTCGACTGTCTCCCTCTCATTCCTACACGCAGGTTCCTTTGGGAAGCCTTCTTGTTTCTGCCTTCAGTGCATCGTAATCTGATGATGTCACCGCCCCCACCGCCACCCTGCGGCTCCAGGCCCCCCGGCATCGCTCCCCTGGGCTGTCTGAGCAGCTCCTGCCTTGTCCATCTGTCCGGCCACCCACAGTCTGTTCTCTACCCAGCAGCCAGAGAGGTCCTGTTACAACTAAGTCCCACCAGGGCACTGTCTGCTAGAACCCCCCCCCCTCCCCGGGGCTCCCTCCCCTACATGGAGTCACGCCCGAGGCCCCACTGTGGCCCCCAGGCCGGCTGCCATCTGTGCCCCAGCCCGGTTCCCCCTTACCTAACCTGTTCTCCTTCGTTCTTTCTGGACCGGCTCCCCGTCCCCCGGGTGCACGCCCACCCCAGGGCTCCAGGCTCGCAGTGTCACCCTCACAGAGCGCCTTCCCTGACCTCTATTTAGAACTGCAGCCTATTCTGGTCCCAACACCCCACGCCCCTTTTCTTACTTACCTTCTCCCTATTGGCGGGGGATGGGGGGAGAGGAAGCCGAGCCTCCCCTCCATCAGACACAGGTAGATCCCGTGACCCACCACACGTCCTCACTCATCATCATCGGGACGTAAGCCCAGGGGTAAGGGTTTCTGTGCTCTTCTGTTTGCCGCGTGTGCCCAGACCTTAGACCAGGGCCTGACACTGAGCCGTTGCTCAGGAAACACTTGTCAGAGGAACGACGGAGGGACAGTTCAGCCACCTGCCCAAGGCCACGGTCAGTAAGCGGCAGGGCCAGGCCTGCCTGATTCCGGGGCTCGAGCCCAGCAACCCGCTGGCACCTCCCGCGACGTGCGTGGTGGTAGACCCCTGGCCTCACCTGCTGCAGTACTCAGGCTACGGTCTCCCCCGCGCATGTCCGCGCTTCTGGCGCGCCAAGAAACGACGGAACGTACTATAAAATACTCCTCCATCAAGAACGCTCCAGTGGCGCACATGGACGTGAAACACCCCACGGTGCTCACGCAACTGCAGAAGCGCGCACCTCTTGGCACGCCTGTTTCAAAGAGCTTTTGCTTTGTGGTCTCAAGAACAAACCCAAGCAGAGAAGACGCTAATGGTAACGGTGGCAGCGCACGGGTTTAACCCCCGAGGTCCGCCTCCACATGATGGCTTTCCACCTCCAAGGGTTCAAGGTCTAAGGCACAGGCGGCAGACACCAGGCCCGTGGGCCGAACCCAGCCCTGTACCTTGTTTCTGCCCAGCGGCAGCGCCGACCTCTCACTTAACTGCTAAGGAGCAGTTCCATTTACACAGCCCTAACATTACCCTCGGCCCTTTGAGGGCAACCGCCAGGCTGCTGTGGCCCTGGTGACAATGAGCCCGACACCCCTGGTCCGAGGTGTGTGACTCCGGGAAGAGCAATGGGCGTAGTAGCTAAAGCTCGGGCTCTGGAACCAGGGACACCTAACAGGCTGTGTGCACTTGGCAGGCTAGGTTCTCCGAGCCTCCGCTTCCTCGTCTGCAAAACGGGGACGGTAATAATTTCTACCCCACGGGGTTACTACGAAGATTACAGAAAAGGTGCGGGCGGAGGGTGTCACCCAGTGCCTGGCACAGAGCGAGGGCCCCACCACCCGTTTGGCCATTCGCCTCGGGCACAGGGCCTCAGAGCCCCGAGCCAGCGCACCGGGAGAGGGGCCCAGGGGGCATCGCCGCTTTCGGAGGTGCCCACGGCAGCCGTCCTTGCTCAACCGCCTGCTTGTCTTCCACGAAGGAAACGATTCGGCTGCAGAAAACGGGACCTGATTTTCAAGAACTCCACGACCAACAATTTCCCTCTTTCTATAAAACAGTGCGTCTGTTGCCATTCCTGGTGCAGCTCAGCGGACTGAGCGCAGTCCTGTGAACTGAGGGGTCGCTGGTTCGATTCCCAGTCAGGGCCAGTGCCTGAGTTAGCAGTCCAGGTCCCCGTTTGGGGGCATGTGAGAGGCACTCGATCCGTTTCTATCTTTCTCCCTCCCTTCCCCTCTCTCTAAAAGTACATAAAATCTAAGACTATGCAGTCTTTGGGGGGAAATAACTGTATCTCAGGGTGAATATGTAATACAATATACAGATGAAGTCTTATAAAATTGTATACCTAAACCCTACATAGTTTGATTAACCAATGTCACCCTTTGGTGTCCACAAAGGTCACCTGGGGAGTCTGACGCCGATTCCGCTCAGACACGGCCCGCAGAAGGCAGCGGGCACTCGCGACCCCAACCAGCCCCGGCGATGGGGGCGGGGACTGAGAACCCGGGAGGGCAGCCGCACTCACTGTTCCTGTTGTTGAAGGCCGACACCGACAGGGCGGGCTCCATGTCTCTGAGCCGGATCTCCTCCCTCTGCCTCCCACTTCTCCAGAAGTCTAAGGCCACGTCTGTGATCCTTTCCGCTCCGGCATTGCTGCAAAGGGAGTGCAGGGAACGAGGGCTGGGTTTCCCCCCCGGCCCAGGGGCTCGGGCTCAGAGCACCTGCAGCGTGCCCCAGCCCTGAACGTACCTGAGAAAGATGAAGATGGCCTTCCGATAGGAGACCCCGTCCAGGTTGTCGTAATAGTCTAGGAAAGGCTTGATGGCGTCGATGAGGCCCGCGTGCATCTTGTCCATCTCGTCGAAGATGAAGATGGACCTCGCACAGGCACTCACGTTGCCGCGAATCCACAGCTGTAACTGGTCCTGAAGGGCAAGGGGGAGGCCGACACAGACTGCTCAGTCAGTGAGACCCCAGCGCCCGGCATGGGCGCGGCACGGGCTTCGACACGGCTGCATTTATGAGCGCTTACTGTGGTCTCAGCACCATGCTAAGGACGGTGCTAACACAAGCTCTTCCGGTCCTCTCCACAGCCCCACCCAGCAGGCGCATCGTACCCATTTCACAGAGGAGGAAACTGAGGCACAGGCCGCTTCGTCAACTTGTCCAAGAATATAAGATTACAAAATTACTCTTTGAGTTGCCCTGGCCAGGTAGTTCAACTGGTCAGAACACTGTCCTGATACACCAAGGTTGTGGGTTCGGTTCCCAGTCAGGGCACATACAAAAAGCAACTGATGAATGCATCAATAGGTGGAACGACAAAGATCGATGTTTCTCTCTCTCTCAAATGAATAAATTAAAAAAAGTTTTAATAAAAAATAAAATGACAAAATTACTATGTGGCAGAACTGGGACCTGACTCCCAACCTGCCCGACACCAATGCCGAGGCACTGGGTTGCTGGCCGTTTGTCATTAAAGCGAATGGCGACACTAACACATTTCCTGTGTACACCAGCTCACCCAGAAAGAAGGCAGAGACCCAGTGACCTCTTCCGCCATTCGGCCCTTAGCAGAGCCACGACAAGGCGCTCTACATTTCTCACGTAAGAAGAAATGTAAGAAGTGCAGGCTTCCGTGAGGCGGCTGGACTCCAGGACACCGCGCTTTGGTGTGAGTGGGGTGAGCAAACTCTCTCGAGTTTCTAGAATAATGCCTGGCAGCTTTGCTTACACAGAAACATCCCCTAAAAACATAGCCAGGCACTTAAGATACTAAGCAATCCAGGTAAGGAGAAAAGACCCTTTCGATCAGAAATCTGAGCTGGGGTGCTTTCCCAGATTGCCCCCCACAACGTGAGGTGGGGAAATGAGCTGTTTTCTGAGGACAACTCTGCAAGTCACAACGTCGGTCTTAACTTCTCCTGATTTTGGCTTTTGCTCGGCTCCCGTGACCACGGTTACAATGTCCCACTGCACGCTTCACACCTAAGCGGTAATTCTGCTCCGCAGGCAGGGAACAGCCTCTAGGTACTGGGGGGACCCTCAGGAGAGCTGAAGTAGTTTGAGGGGGGCCCAGAGGAAGCCACTGTTTAAACAAGGACTCACGCAGATCTGCCGGGCTCCGGCTGCCGCGGTTTTCCCACGCTGCAACGCGACTTCCGGGCGAGAACAGAGCGCGCATTGGGCGCTGAGCGCAGGTCGGCCCCTGCGGTGAGCACTGTTCCCACGGCGCATGGCTGTGATCTCCCAAAGCCCAGTGAAGCCATGCACAGCGCTACTGCATTCCCTACGCTACAGCCGAGGAAACCGAGGCCCAGGGAGGTTAAGTAACTCGCCCAAAGTCACACAGCTATTTAGCAGTAGAGCCGGAATGCTAACAAGGATGACCACCTTATCTCAAATGGAACTTTCCCAGTGTTAGGAGTGAAAATCGCATACCCTGGGAACCCAGGGCAGTTGGCGATCCTCATGTTCCGCAAGCAGACAGGAAAAATGGGTTTCCATAGGTGAGGGCTACATTGCTGAGTGTCTTGCTACCTTGCAGATGTGTTACATGGATTTAAAAAGGTAACAGTTAACACTTATTTGAACACTCATGGGCCAGGCAAGCACAATGGCACATACTTGACAGACGGCTTGGTGATTTCTCACCCCCGCCCCAATTCTATAGATGAAAAATCTGAGTCTCAGAGAGGTTAGTCAACCTTCGAAAGATTGCACAGCTGGTAGGCTGGAAAACTAGGACTCAAATCCAGGCTGTTAGCCAGGGACATAGAACAGTAAGAGCATTCTGCAACACTGCAGTCAAACAAATGTAGGCCTCTCCAGAAACATTTCCTCTTTTACAAAATGAGTTAGATTTGATGATCTGTTAAAAAGCTGGATTTGATCTTGTCCACCTCTAAAATCCTATGACCTCACTTACTAAAACAGATATCACACTGGGCCTGTTTTGGAAACCACAAAGTCTGATACTGTAACTACTCGGTGCATCGGAAACCCTCTGTAACGTCCACGTTTCTCAATGGGGAACTGACACATGCAGCTAATTTCAGGGCTCACTCAACTCAACAGGCAATTCCCAAATCCCATCCCACAACCAAGAGACGGCAAACCCAGCCCCATCCAGGGAGGGTTCTGACTCCTGCGCTTGCCTTATACAGGGTGAGGTTGGAGGCGTGCGGGAAGTGCAGCGTGGCCACAAACAGGTGCACGTAGTCACTGTTCAAACCACCCTCGTAAATGTTCTCCGCGATGATCTTGCTGGCAAAATTTTTGCCGGTGCCGGTCCACCCGTGTAGGGAGAGGGTGAGAGGTTTCTTGGGCTTCGGGTTGCTTATGAAGGCAGACAAGGCATTTAAGATGACTTTCTTGGCCAGATGCTGTCCAAAGAGCTTGCTGTCCAGATCCTTCTGCAGCACTGGGAAAAACAAAGCCAGTCAGGCAGTGGGTGAGGGGCGATCGGCGGGCAGTATTTAAAGTTTCCAGGATCGTGGAGACAGCACCCAGCCCAGGGATGGGCAGTGGGCCCAGGAGGACCTCCCTCTGCTAGTGCTGCCCTGCACAAACCTGGCCGGAGCCAGGCTCCCTTCCGGAAAAGGTCCTTGGCTCCTCCGCCGCCAGCATGTGTCCCTGACACCAGAACCGCTCCTCCCGCCCCGGGGCCGCGCAGGGAGGGTCCCCACCACGCTTTCTGTCTCCGGCCAGGAAGGAGCAAAGCTCTCTTGGGAGAAAGTGTACAACCGTCCACACCGCCCCGTTTCTGCGTGAAGCAGCCCAACCTGCAGCACGCCTCCTAAGTGTCCGAGCAAGTTCCGGGCTGTATCCGGCGGTGGCCCTGGGGCCAGGCCCCACCCCGCACCCCGGCCACTTTGGTTCCGTGTCCCGGCCGCGCCGGCCACGCCGGCCTCAGGTCTGCCCCGGCTTCCCGCGCTCCGCGCCCCGACCCCCGCCCCAGTCCTAGAAGCGGCCCCCAGCCGCCACCGTCCTACCTTCCCGGCTGAGGCTCCGCTTCTGGCCGCAGCACTCGGCGAAGAGGCAATAGAGGCGCGGGTAGGAGATGTAGCTGGTGAGGACGCCGGCCAGGGCCAGTCCCAGGCTGATGGGCTCCACCGCCCGCACCACCAACGGCGCCAGCAGCAGCAGGCCCAGTACAGCCCGGCCCAGCTTCATGCCCGGACCCCCACCGCACTGCGCGTCCCCGCGTCCGTCAGCGATCGCACGCTCCCGCCAGTCAACGCTTCCGGTTCCGCCCCTTCGTCGCCGCCATCTTTGCTTGGGACGGGCTCTTTGTGATGCCGTTGCCGCCATCTTTGCGAAGGGCAGAGTCCTTTTCTGCTTCCGGGAGGTGAGCACCAGAAGCTGTTGCGGGAGGCCAGTTTCTTTACAAGATTTTTTTTTTCTTTTTTCAAGTTTTAGATTTACAGAAAAATTGAGAAGACCGTACCGAGCACATATACCCCTCACACCTGGCATAGTTTCCCCAATAATTAACATCTGTATGTTACATTTGTTGCATATGAACTAACTAGTTCAGTGATAAAACTCACTGCCGTTTGTTCAGATAATTCCTTAGTTGTTACATAATGCCCTTCTTCTGATCCAGGATCCCATCCACGAACTCATTATATTTAGTTGCCATGGCCCCTTAGGCTCTTCTTGGCTGTGAGTGCTTCTGAAACGTTCCTTGGTTTTGATGACTGTGACAGTTTTGGGGCGTACTGGTCAAGTCTTTTGTAGGATGCCCCACCATTGGAGTCTGTCCCATGCTTGTCTCATGGTTAGACTGGAGTCATGGGTTTGGGGAAGGAGTACACTTTACAGAGGTACAGTGCTATTTTTATAACATCATATCAAGGGTAGGCCTTTCAACATGACTAATGACTATGGCTACTGACTTTCATCATCTGGATGAGGTGATGTTTGTCAGGCTTCTCCACCCGATTCGCATCCACTCATGTACGCATAGCTTTGAGGACTATTTGTCAAGTCATAGAATAGACCCTGGGGATTCAAGGGAAAAAAATTAGGCACACGTGACTCCTGGCACTCAGCTTCACCTCGCATGCTACTGTAGCAAAAAAAAAAAAAAAAAAAAAAAAAAAAAAGTGCATGAAAAAACCGCCTCCGCGTTGCAGATGAGACAACCAAGGCTCCGAGGGAAAGGGATCTGGCCGGGGATATAGTAATAAGCTGGGAGCAGGGGTCGGATCCGACTGCAAAGCCAAACTCCACCAACCACAACGCACGTGCACATCAGCCCCGGAGCCGCCCGCCCTGTCATCCCCTCACCCCAAACTGTTCCAGCGCCTCAGGAAAGATGACAGCACAAGGGGCACAGTCCCCGACCGCCCACGGATTGGAGCCTGTCTGCGGCTCTTGGATGAATTAGCAGCTCCTGCTCAGTAACTCAGTTTTGCGTTTGAGCTGCGCTCTCCTGGGCTCTACGCGCACTGCCTGACGTCGGGGAGAGGAGGCACCACGCGAACAAGAAGGCTGGATTCGTTTCACATTTAATAGCAAAGTGCGGAAGTGATGGAGACACGTCGTTTTTCCTTCTTAATGAAAAGAAACAGGCAACTTTGTAAAAGTCAGAGACTACCAGTCCCTTTGATCCCAGCCTAGATTTTTCTGTCGTCCGCTGGATCCACCGTAAACAGTGAAGGATGCGTTTCCCAACCCCGTGCCAGATGACTGGAAGCCGCAGATACAATGACCCATGTGATAATAAGAGCACAATTTGAAGGATATTATCTCACCCTGAACACACAGCTGTTTCCTCCTGAAGCAGGGCAAATGTTACAAAAAAGGCAACATATTTACAAACAAGATTTAATATTGCTCACAGGAATAGTCTGCCCCCAAATAAAAAAACCCACGTATTGTTTTGTTTCAAAAGGTTACAGATTCAGAGCTTGAGAAACCCAGCAGGTGAGCAGCTGGACTGAGAGTCTGTTCGTGGAACTGCCTGCTAGCCAGCGGCCAGGTTTCTGTCCAGGAGCCCTTCCTCCCGTGGGGGGGAGGCTGTGCTATTCACACCCATTCTGCACCTCTCCCCTCCGGCCACCCTCAGTACCTCCTGTTCATCTTCTTGAACTTCTCATAATGATAGTCATCGGTGGCCTTCTCATTAGCGGGACGCTTGCGGTTCGGCGGGGACCCTGGGAAGGAAAAGAGGGAAAGCTGTTTGCCGGGCTGGAGGTCACCGACGGGCTTCACGTCCATGGAGGCGAGGGCCATTCCGCACAGGAGCCCCCGTGCCCACCCTAGTGAACAGAAACACAGTAGCGCCTCGGCAAACACTCGTGACTGAGTGACCGAAACAGACACGGTGGAGCTGGGCGCCGGCCAAAGCACGCAACGTCGGATTTAGACTGGGTGCCAGGCGTGGCTGCGTCCAGTCTGACTCTGCCCCAGGCACCGCACTAAGTCCTTTTAGGCACAACTTCCTCTGGACCTTAGAGGGTCAGAGAGGCAACCCTAGCGGGGCACATTACCACCTTTGCTTAGAGAGGTTAGGTGACTGGCTTGAGGTCACTCGGACAGTGAAGGTAGGCTGAGCGTGAAACCCAAGTCTGGTGACTCGAAAGTCCTCGCTTACCACGTGTTTAACACGAAGCTCTTCGGGAATCAAGGACTACAAAACCAAGACGTTAAAATAACTTCCCAAGTAAGAAAGAAGAGTGAGAGCAACAGGCTGGCTTTGCGGGAGCCTCGGCAGATTTTGCCTTTCCTTAGAGTCATCCCATTGTTGATGAAAAGACGACTCCTGGTGCGGGCGACCATGCGGGAGGGGCACTGGCAGATGCTGCTGAAGGGGAACAATGAGCACCCCACCTCTCGGGGGTCCTTTGGCACCTTCTCAGAATGTGGCCGAACAACGTGATGTAGTCAAGAATGAGCATGGAAGCTCTGTTTATAAACGGGGCAACGTGGGAAGCAGGCGAAGTGCCAGCCAGACCGCAGCGCACCCGTCTTTCCGGGGGAATAGGACTCGGTCCCTGAGGGAGAACGAGCACTCTGGACATGGGGACGCGCGGGCGAACTGCTCGCTCAGTGAGGCGCTGTGAGGTCCCAGTGAGTGCACGCACAGTGCTTCCTCTGTGTGAATGTTAAAAAAAGTCTGGCCCTGGCTGGTCTGGCTCAGGGGGTGGGGTGCCAACCTGAGAACTGAAAGGTCACGGGTTCGATTCCCGGTCCGGACACATGCCTGGGCTGCGGGCCAGGTCCCCGGTTGGGGGGCGTGTGACAGGCAACCACACACTGATGTTTCTCTCCCTCTCTGTCTCCCTCCCTGCCCCTCTCTCTGGAAATCAGTAAATAAAATCTTTAAGAAAAAGTCTGGAGTTTTCATGTAACAATGTTAACACTGGTTGCCTTTAGGTGGTAAAGTTATGACTGACTTTTCATTTATTTTTGTTTATTGAAATTCTCCAATTTCTTGAGTCTCTGTATTTGACAGCCCAGTGAGTCCTCAGAGCAGCCCCAGTGGCTGGCTTTACTCCTCCTCTTCCCATTCTGTAGATGAGGAAACTGAGGCTTACGAAGCACAAGGCGCAAGGCTGTGGCCCAGAGCGCGGACGAAAGCCCGCTGCCCCGGGCCCGAGCCCGAGCGCCAGCCCCGCCCAGCCCCCACGGGCCCCCGAGTGGTGCGCCCGCTGCGGGCAGCCCTGCGGCCCCCGCGGCACTCACGGTCAGGCTCCGGCTTCTCCGTGTCGCCCACTCTCAGCGGACGGGCTTTGGGCTCTTCTTTGTTTCTCCGTATTGGGGCGTTGAGCTCCTCATGGTAAACTGAACCAAAAGAGACCAGGGGACACGTCAGACCAAATGGGGGAACCCGGAACCTCAAACCACAGGGGCAAGGGCAGGGGAACCCGGGAACCTCAAACCAAAGGGGCAGGGGCAGGGGAGGGCTGCTCCCGCAGGGAGGCTCACATCGGTTGTGCTGCACGTAATTCACTGCCATGTTGGTGGGCACGAAGGACGTCTCACTGTCTTTCTTCTTGTTCTGCTGCTCTGCCAGCAGCCGGGCCTTGGCGTCCTCCGTGGAAATGATGTTTTTAATTTTAGCGCTAAGGGGAGAAAGGAGCCAGGCCACGCGTTAGGTCCCTGCCCCTCTGGTCCTCAGACGGACGTGAGCGGTGAGGTGGCAGCCCACCACCGAGCACAGCCCTGCACAGCTGACCTCCCCCTCCCCCGCACAGCCGTGCTCCAGGGAGCTCGCCCAGCTCTCAGGGCTGTGGGTTAGTCTCTTCTGATGAAGAGGCTCCAACCGAGCCTTCCAGAAGGAAAGAGAAACGCCTGCGTAAGGCTCAAAGCTAGCAAGGCCAGAAGAGAGGGGAGAACCCAGAGGCCTCCAGCTTCCTCTGTGCCTGAGGATGCCTCTGACCGTGGCATTTCCTCCAGGACCACCCCCTCACAGAGCAGGTGTTCTGCAGTGAACTGAGGGGAGGGCCGTGGGGTGGCGAAGGCGAAGCCTCCCACATTGCTCCCGCCAGAAGAGAGGAAGGCGAGGGCCCCACGAGAGCAGCTGAAGAGCTGTGAACGAGGGCTCCCCAAAAACACTTCTGCTTTCAGCAGGCAGGGTCCCTTCCGTGTCTTTATCGTATGTTCTGACCGACACTTCAGAGGAACTCCCGGGGACAGTCACCTCCACCCACCAGAGAGAACAGAGCTTATAAGGGCTTCCATGGAGACAGGGAAGAAGCAGTCCCCCTGACTCCGAACCGGAAAGCAGAGAGCTCCTCGCCCGCCTCCGGGCAGGAGAGAGGCGGAGGCAGGAGCCTGAAACGTACTCGATGCCGAGGTCCACCTCGGGGATGCCGCTCAGCATCTGGTTGGAGAGCATCTCCTCTGTCTTCTTGGCTGAGGAGACGCGGATGTTTTCTGGAAGCTCGTAAAGGCAGTCCTCTGCGTTCTTGGGCTTCACTTTCTGTTCTTCGTGTTCCACGATCCCTTTCCTCTTCTTCAGCTCCGTTTCAATATACTTCATCCTGAAGCAAGAAACCCGCGGGTCTCAGGCGGAGGCAGGAGGCTCACCATACGCATCTTTTACATTAGTGGTCCCCAACCCTGGCCCACAGCGTAGTGGGTGATGGTCCCCAACCCTGGCCCACGGAGCGGTGACGGTGCATGATGAAGTTTTCATCAGTCCATGGAAGGTGAGAAAAGTAAAACTACCTTGAGTGTTCTGGTCGAGCTAAAATGTATAACGTAAAGTGCTAATGTACATCATGAGATCGTGTCCTGCCCAGCTCTCTGCGTTATTCTAGGTGAGGCTCTTCGAGGACAGAGAGGTAATGGGAGAGGGCGGTGGTCTGTTTCACAGCCTTGTTGACAAAATCAAAAGCGGGCAGTCCGGGGTTTCTCCCTGCGATGTCTGGGGGCAATATTACTAGTCTAGGAAACGTGAATCTCAAGAACCACTTTTAAGGGACTTTTCAGAGTTTTTCAAAGTTCTCAAGCCTGCGAAGTGGGCCAAGAGGGCCGCCCTGATGTCTTCAGAAAACTCTAAAAATGTCATCTGTCACTAACTGTCCCGGACCGTGTCTGGCTGGAGCCCACCCCTGATCCCTCACAGCCCAACACGCTGGCACCTACATGTCAGCGTCCTCATCCCTTCGGTTGGTTTCTGCTGAAAACGATGTCCCCAGGTGGAGGTCCTCCTCTTCACTGATCCTGAAAGGAGAGAGCCGTGAAGTCACAACTCGGTGAGGCTGGGTTGTATGTTACACCAATGAAACAGGTAATACCCTCGTAATGGTTGGGGGTAAAAATACATGATATGTAAATAAATATATGCAAGCAAACGGCCTTTGGAGATTCCTTTAAGGGAAGCAGCAGATACTTTTATTTTTTACTTTTTTATGTAGCATTTTTATAATTATGTTTTCGTTTTTTGGGAAAAGAAAAATAAAACCTCCATACGGATTTGAAAGATAATAAACAACGCACCTTTCCAAAAGCAGTGTGCCCACGTCTCTCTGAGCTCACTTTTAAAGAGTTTCAGTTTTGCTTTTAAACTACTCCCTTGACTTGCTTTAACACCCTTTACACAGCACAAAGGGTACTTGAAGATGTCCCACGAAAGCCACGGCTGCAGGCCCCAACCCTCAGGGGGCACCGAGGCCCCTGCACGGGCTGCAGGTGAATTTGTATGTCGGCACGTCCTGTACTTACTTATCTTTGCCTCTTTCCTTCAGTTTCTTCATGTCCACCATGCCGCCTGTCTTCATCTGAAAGGGATCATCCTGCAGCAAGCCAACACAGTTGAGGAGAAACGTCTATGTGATTGGCAGCAGATTTTCTTAAGAAAACACAACCATCCGCTGAAGAGCATCTGCCTCTTCCCACTGCACGAGGAGGACCCCGCAACTTACCACTAGAGTGGCCTCTTCTTGTACCTTCTCTCCCACCAGCAAGGCCACAGCGCTGAGTAAAACCGAAAGGGAAAGGGAGGGAGGGGGAAACGGCACCATTCAGAGATGAAAAGGAACACTTCGGACCTTTGTAAACTGCAACGTTAGGGCAAGGGCGAGATTTGAGGGGTGGGCGCCAAAGCCAGCCGCAAAGGCCTACCAGAATAAAACGACTCAACACACTCTAAATGCCGGGGGTGGGGGAGGTGGGAAGGTTTTGATAAAGGCATTTGGCATCATCCTGGTTTGGAAATCTCATTTCTAAGATTTTGCCTTCAGGAAAACTACAGCTAAAGACAAATGCAGGAAAATACTATTATTGCAGTTTTATCTGATGAAAACTTGCAAAATGACCTACGGGTTCCCAAATAGGGAACTAGTTAAATTATGGTACACACTTGTGGTGGAGTATTATGTAGCCATTAGAAAGGTTTTTGGGAAAATAACCCACAATGTGAATGAATGTCCACAAGGTCACAATGAGTTGAAAACAGCATAGAATAACAGTTCTCACCATTCTTTACAAAAGGGAGAAAGAATAAAGATAGAGAAGAACATTAAATATTAACACTGGCTATCTCTGGAGGAGAGAATTATAGGTGCTGTTTATTTTCTTGATTAGACTCTTCTAAATTTGCCAAGCTGTTAACAATTGATGCGCTTCCGTAATTAATTGGGTGCAATAAAAACTTGAATTGGTGACCCGTTTCTGCACCTCTGGAGCAAGCCTTATGACCACACAACTCAGGCCATACCCAGACAAACACTGTCAAAGAACGCTGGGCCTCTTCCAGGGTAGTGGAAAGTGCGCAGTGTGCAAGAGAAAGGGCTATGTCTCAGGAGATATTCTGTGACGGCGACCGGGACGGGGTGTGTCTGTCATTCCCATCTCCTCCTCCTCCGGGTCCCCCTACAGTACCCACCTCACTCCGTTGGGCCTCTTCCTCATGTTCTGCACCTCTCGGGTTTCTTCTAATTTTAATCTGAAAAAAAGGCAACGCACAGGTTGAGGGACCCTCTGCGGAACTAGCAGTCAAACAGCAGCTTCAATCGGTACCCTAACCGGCTGCTGAGTTGCCGGCACATTGGTCCAGAAGGCGAACCTGCGCCTAGACCCACCGGGAATCAGATGCTCTGCCCGTCCCTGGGACACCTCTTCCAATGATGTGGCCTTGGGAGTGGCGGAAGCCCCAATTTCTACGTCCGCAGAAGGGGACAACATCACCAGCTCACAGCTACCAATGTTGTGAAGGGGGAGGCTGGCTCGTGATGAGTCCCTAAGCCGGCTTCTCTTTTCCTGCCCAGTGGAAACCCCGCTCCAAACGCACCGAACCTCTTCTGAGTTTTGTTCATCTTCCTCCGACTCCGAGTCGGCCCGGCGCCGGCGGAAAGTCTTCCCGGTGACCGGCATAGTCGGAGCGGCCCCGCAGCGCTGCGAGCTGCTCTGCTTCCGGCGCGCAGCAATGCGGTCAGAGCGCCGGCTCCGCCGGACCCGCCCCTGGCCCTCCTGGCTCCACCTTTCTCGCACCGCCCCCCATGGCCACGCCCCCGTCGGTGGCGTAGGCCTTTCTCGATTGGGCGATCAAGGAGAGGAGGCGGGGCGAGGCCGCCTGGGCCCCACGACCCTGCGCGGCGCCGCGGAGAGTGCGTTTGACTGACAAGCAGCGGTGGCTCGGTAGCGACGGCAGGTGAGTTTCAGGCTGCTGCCGGCTGCTTCAGGGGATCGGGCCTCTCGGGCAGGGGCGACCCCGGCCGTGCTCCCGGCTATAGGAGTGCCTGGCCCTGCCAAGTGTGCTCAACGCCGCGGCCAGGTGAGCAGAACTCGGGAACACCTCCCCCCCCCCCGCCGCCACCATCACTCCACCCCTCCTCCGGCCGGTGCCCAGGGGGTCCTCGAGTGTCCCGTCGCCCCACTTCGAGCCCCCGGGGACTCGTGGCTTCTGTGGGACGGGAGCCGCCATCTCTTTTATTCTCCAGGGCCTGATTAAGCGCTGAAAACATGCGTGTCGCGTCTCGGGGCGCTGACATTTATTTCCCCCGGGTCTGGGCCCTGACGTGTATTTTTTCCTTTAAGGACAAAAGATGACCACTTATTAGTGGTGCTGAATTTAAGTCCCAATGCCGACTGCTCGGCTAAAAATGACACCCAGACACTTCTCCCCGAGGAGAGGCGCGTCCGATGTTTTGAACCCCTAGGGCCCCTCCTCGGGTGTTTGCCCGCCGCCTTTCTGGACCTTTCGGGGGCCTTGCGTTCGTCTTTTGCCGCGAGGACCGTCGCTCTGCCCTTTGCCCCTTCCACCCCGAGGATGCTGTGAGGATTAAGTTATTTGAAATGTGGGCATGGACAAACGCTTAGGAAATAACTAAATGCATGAATAGTGGCTTCGAAGGCTTTTAGGACAAATAAATAGTAGTTTTTCCTCTCTCGCTATAGGCCGATCCTTTCCTTTGAAAGCACTACCTCTTACTAAGCACTCACTAGGTGGCAGGCCCTGGGATAAGCATGATCTCACTGAACTCACCCAACTAGCCAATGAAGTAGATTC
Organism: Glossophaga mutica; assembly: GCA_039655065.1. Taxonomy (NCBI): domain Eukaryota; kingdom Metazoa; phylum Chordata; class Mammalia; order Chiroptera; family Phyllostomidae; genus Glossophaga; species Glossophaga mutica. Next base: position 214,508,240 of record CM077305.1, read on the forward strand.
AGTTATTCTTCATTTTGCAAATGAGAGTACCTGGGTTCAGGGAGGCGATGCGTGCTTCAGGTCACACAGCTGGAAGGTGGAGGAGGGACCAGGGGCAGGCCTGCCTCCGCTTCACGTTCTGCACGGCGCCTGGCACAGTGACCGTTCAGTACATGTCGGGCTGCAGCTGCTCTTACTGCAGCTCATGGGCTGCCGGGAGGTGCTGATGGAAGCTGTTTTTGGTTCCCTCTTCTGAAGACCATTCTGAAGCTGGGCAGCATTTCTGGAATGCCTTACTTCTTTCTGGAACATCCTCCTCTAAGATCGTCATTCTTTCCTCCAGGCTGAGACAGATGGCCTTCTCAGGTAGACTTGGGACGTCTCAGAACAGCCTTTGGGCCTTGGGCAAAAGCTGTTTAGTAGCTGTGTGGCTTCCAGCCAGTTCGTCTGCCTCTCTGAGCCTGTCATTCCTCCTTTAGTGGTGGGGGTGGAAATGGATTTAGCTTCCAATGTTGCCAATCCCCAGGGCGGTTCTGAGGATTTAGTGAGGTCTCTGAGTGTCAGTCCAGTACACGGGGCTATCCGGGCGGGGGCGGAGTGGTAAGGCCAGTGGGGATAACTGGAGGTGTGTGGGAAGCAGGGCTTGCCAAGGCAGGAGGAGGCTGAGAGTTCTGCTTTGAGAGTCAGAAGGCTGCTGGACTCTCAGTGAATGAAGACTAGGTTAGAGGAAGGAGTGTGTTGGGGATTTAGGGAAAACGGAATTGCTTGGTAGTCAACTGGAGAAAGGAGGGCAGGAGGGAGGGAAAGGGCACCAGAGGAGTGCAGGTGTGGGGACCAGGTCAGGGGGTGCCCTTGTGTTGGTGGGGGCTTGGCAGCATCACCTTTTCTGTCCTGAGGAACTTGGCTCCCTCCTGGCTGCAAGGAGGATGTAGCCAGAACCTCCAGGAAAATGATGAGTAATGGGCACCTGCGGCCTGGTCTCAGCAGCTGGTGCCAGGCCCCGCCGTGCTGCCTGATGGCTGTGTCCCTGGGGAGGTACTTTCCCCTCACTCAGTGCTGGCCCTAGGGAGGACAGAGTGCCTGCCCTTATCTAGGATGAATCGTCTTGGAAGCCTCACCCGGGCCCTGAGTGGGTGGGCGCTTTGCCAGACCTGCCAGCCTGCCTCCTTTCCCCCTGCTTTCTCATCCCCAAGAGAAGCAGCAGGCAGTCCTGGCGGGTCAGGACGGAGAGGCACCCCAGGGTGGCTGCGGTGAAGCGGTGAAGGCGCCACGCCCCTGGCCGGCGTGTGGGGCAGGCTCCTCCCCGCCTCCAGCAGCACGGTCCAGTGGACCAGCTGCTCGCAAGAGGGCCTGTTCCCAGCATCCAGCTCTCTCAGCGGTGCAGGCTTCTTCCCCTCTCTGTCTTTATTAAGTGCCTCCTGTGTGCACTCCATTTGTTTGCACGGGGGCGGGGGGCGGGGTGGGCAAGGCTGTGAAGGCAGACACGCCTGGCTCGATTCCAGCTCTGTCGTTTCCTCGCCATGTGACCTTGGGCGAGTGGCTTCCCATGGCAGAGTGTCCTCTGTCAGGTGAGGAACAGCGGTGCTCACCTGAGGGAGTGTAGGCCGGCCTCCCGCTTGGCTCGGAATGGGCGCCGGGTCCGGAGCTCCCGCTGTCGCCCCAGGGTTTCCTTTTCCAGAAGACCGCCCCCGGCACCCACCTTAAATGAGAGAAAAGGAATCTTTAAAAAGTTTCTACTTTGAAAAAAACCCAGACTCACAGAAAAGTTACCAGAATAATAGAATGAAATCCCATTCGTGTCCTTCACCTAGTGCAGCAATTATTAACATTTTAGCCCTATTTACTCCCCGTATACTCATTATTATTATTATCATTATTATTGCGGATCCATGTAAGAGTAAGTTCCCCATGTAAGAGCAGTGTGCCCCTAAATATTTCAGGGGAAATTACCTGAAAACAAAGACCGTATAACACGTAACCAGGAAACAGTCTCCATCTTCAGAAACTTCAGTGTTGGTATCATGCCTTCTCAGTCTGCTGGGGCTGCCGTAAAGAACTGCCGGCTGGGTGACTTCTGGAGCCTGGAAGTTCAAGATCAAGGTGTCAACTAGCTTTGGTTTTTTCCTGAGGCCTCTCTCCCTTGGCTTGTCATCAGCCACCTTCTCGCTGTGTCCTCACATGGTCTCTCCTCTGGCGTGTCCTCAGTGCCTCCTGTCTGTCCAGATGTCCTCCTCTGATAAGGACACCAGTAAGACTGGCTTAAGGTCCACCCTAAAGACCTCGCTTGTACTCACTCGCCTGTTTGAAGACCCTGTCTCCAATGAGATTGCGTTCTGAGGTCCTGGGGGTTAGGGCCTCCATGCAGAAATTTGAGGGGCGCATTCCGTCCATAACAAATTTCTCAGTTGTCCCACTAATGCCCTTTTCCCCATTAAACCAGGATCCGCTTCTGTCCTGTCCGTTTAGTGCCCTTTGTCTGCGTGGAGAAAGGTAATTGGGTTGCTGGGAGCAGAAGTGCTGGCGGCCAGGGACAGGAGAGCTGTTTAAGGATTTGCTCCGCTCCCTGAGGTTCGTCTCCGGGTTTTACTTGGATGCGCCAAGCCCCAGGAGGTGAGCTTGGATCTTAGACGGTGGCCCTGAGTCGGAACTCCCACGCATCGGGCACCTGCGCTGTGTCACGCTTGGTCCGCGCTGTGCGTTTCTTGGCCGGGTTGGCGGGCAATGGAAGCCTGAGTGAAAAGCTGATGCGAGGTGCCCTTGGACGTGTGACGGAACATTCCTAGCACCCTGAGTTTGCTGATCTATAAGCCATGGCCAGGAAGACAGCTCATGGTGCTAACTGGTTTTCGAGCGTTCTTGGTAGGCAGATAAATACAAATGCTGAGCCGTCCCGAGGGTCACGTGACCAGAAGTCGTTGTGCTCAGTCCTTCCAGTGTATTGTCTCCGCAGCACCTTCCCAGTCACCCGTTGCGCTGTCTCTGTCCCCACTTCCTGGGCGAGGTAACTGAGGGCTGAGGGATTTAGCTAAAGACACATGGTGTGCGAGGGACAAGAGCAAGGAGCTGAACGCAGGGCTCGCTCGCTCTCTGATTGCTTTCCACAATTACTGTCACCTCCGGGCTTACTGTGTGTGGAACCCCTGGCAGGTGGTAATGCCATAAAAGGCGGCTGCTGTTAGGAACTGTAACGTCTCTACTGGCTGCACGCCCGCAGCCTGGTGCTGAAATACGGAACTCTGAGCCCCACGAGGGCGAGACCCATCCCCGGCTCGTTTCCACCACCCACGTCTCCGCGCTCCGTGTTGGTTGGGTACCAGATAAAGCAGCGTGGAAACCTGTAGACAGCTGGGGTGGGTAAGGTGCGGTCCTGGCAGATGCCTGCACTTCTCGTGTTTCAGGTCCTGCTTGTGGAATATGAAACACCCACAGTCTTGGGTGGCACCACTTTTCCCCTCCGTAGAAACTGACGTTTTAAATAACTTTATTTATTTATTTACTTACTTACTTAGAGAGAAGGGAAGGGAGGGAGAAAGAGAAACTTCACTGAGTTGCCTCTCGCATGCCCCCCAGTGGGGGATCGAGTCTGCAGCCCAGGCATGTGCCCTGACCGGGAGTGAGACCTGCGACCCCTTGGTTTATGAACAGCACTCCAACCAACTGAGCCACAGCAGTCAGAGCAGTACGCAAATAAGTTTACGTAATCTTTCTGGAGGACTGTTTGTCAGTATATTCCTGGAGCCTTCAAAATACCCATTTTGACTCAGTAATTTTTCTTTTGGTCAAAGATGTAGTCAAAGATTTAAATTCCTCAAAACGAGGGGGACCTGAAAAAACCTGAAATTATCATCTGGAGGGTGGGCCCTTGGTTGTAACAGGCTTCCCCCACTAGGTGTACTCCCATCTGTATCAGTGTGCCAGCTGGTGTTATTGTGAGAGGCTGCATTCAGCTTCAATGAATTTTTTTGAAGAATTTTTCAACACATTTATCTATTTCATGATGGGTGATTTACGGGCGCACCTGCCCACTTCGTGCTGAGTGTTCAGCGGTTTTTGACCAAAAACGTCATGACCCCTGTGCCGCACCCTCCCTAGTCACCCAATCTTGCACTGAGCAACTTCGTTATTGTTGTATTCCCAGATGCAAAAAGCCCTCAAAGGGCCCTGGCTGGTGTGGCTCAGTGGATTGAGCATGGGCTGCGAACCAAAGGGTCACTGGTTCAATTCCCAGTCAGGGCACATGCCTGGGTTGTGGGCCAGGTCCCCAACTGGGGGTGCGCAAGAGGCAACCAATCAGTGTAACTCTCACACATTAATGTTTCTCTCCTTCTCTCTCTCCCTTCCTTTCCCTCTCTCTAAAATAAGTACATAAAAATCTTCAAAAAGAAAAAAAAAAGAGTAGATCGCCCCTGAACGAGGCACATAGTGAAAGTGAAAGTTGTACTTTCAGGCCTTCGCCCAGGCCCCTCCACCGCCGGGGCTTCCGGGACCTCACAGGTGCTGCCAGCCCTTCTCCAAAACCGACCCCACATGTCCCGTTCCCACTCCGTGGGCCTGGGGAGCTCCAGGGGGAGAACTTCTGTCCCCCCAGAGAGTTCTCAGGGGGCTGGGGCAAAGCAAGGGCAGCCCCAGGAGGAGGCCCAGAGAAGCCACACGCGCACTCTTCTTCCTTTTGAAACTTGGTGAGTAATCAAAAGTAATTTATCAGGTTGTATGCAGTATTCCAACAGCAACACAAATTCATTGCAGAAAATGCAGACAAGCAAAAGAGGAGGGAATAAAAATCACTTGATTCCCCCTCCCAGAGATAACATCCTTTCTGTGGGCACCAAACAAAAAACAAAATCATTCACCAAAATGGACCTGGACTATAATGGTGTATCAGAGCATTTGGCCCTGCCAACCCACTCATTAAGTACCCACTGGGAAATTACCGTGCCCCGGGGGCCTCTCTGTGTAATTTGGATACAGCAGTGGGCTGAACAGACCCCGCCCTCAGGATGCTTACATTCTTGAGTGGAGACAGGCATTCAACAACCAAAAAAATGGGTAATTGTCCCTTGGTTCCAGGGCACGCTCCTCCGGGCCAGGATGGACTGGGGGCCTCCCTTGGGAGCGAGGGTAGTGGGAAGGGTGGCATCACATTCAGCACGGTGGCCAGCAGACGCCTTCGCTGGTCAGGGGACAGCACAGCTGGGACCTGGAGGATGAGCGAGGACAGAGGTCAGTGGGCAGCGTGGCAGGGCACCCGACGGGACCAGCACCTTTCCTGGTCAGCGAACACTTCACTTCGTAATCTCTCTCCCCGCCCAGCGCTCCCAAATCTTTCTAAGGGTGTCATGCTGTATGTATCCTTCTGCAACTTCATTTTTTTTTAACCCTCACCGGAAAAAATGTTTATTGATTTGAGAGAGGAAGAAACGTCCATTGGTTGCCTCCCAGATACTCCCCGACTGGGGATTGAACCTGCAGCCTTTTGGTGTATGGGATGATGCTCCAACCCACTGAGTCACCCGGCCAAGGCTGTCCTTCTACAACTTAAAAAAAAAACAGCAACAGCCCTGGCTGGTGTAGCTCAGTGGATTGAGCGCGGGCCTGCGAACCAAACGGTCCAGGTTCGATTCCCAGCCAGGGCACATGCCTGGGTTGCAGGCCAGTTCCCAGCAGGGGACACATGAGAGGCAACCATACATTGATATTTCTCTCCCTCTCTCTCTTTCCTACCCTTCTCCTCTAAAAATAAATAAATAAAAATAAAATCTTTAAAAAAAAAAAAAAACAACAACAACAACAAAAACCTAAGCATTTAACTTCCGGCCAAGATGGAGGCGTAGGTGGACACACTGTGCCTCCTCTCGCAACCAAAATTAAGGACAACAAATATTTAGAAACAAGAAAACAACCAGAGCTAATGGAAAATTGAACTGTAAGGAAGTCCAACAACCATTCATCCAGACCGGTAAGAGGGGAGGAGTCGCGGCAGGAAAAAGTGGAGGTGCAGACCCAGGAACACAGGCGGCAGTGGCTGGCGGTTCCCAAGTGTGCAGGCGGCTGGCAGGCCCATAGGCGGCGGCTGTTGCACAGGGGGGCAACTGTGCAGACCCAGTGAGGCCGAACAAGAGGCCAGCTGACCTGGTGGTCCCACATTCATGCGAGAAGATAATCCAGGCGAAGGGGAAGCAGCGGAAGGGACGGGAACTCAAGAGAGAGTGGAGCAGGCGCCATTGTTCCCTCTCGGACCCCGCCCCCACATACAGCGTCACAACCCAGCGACTGGGCTACCCCGCCCTGGGGAACACCTAAGGCTCCACCCCTTATACGTAACAGCCGCGACCAGACCAAAACCAAACCAAAACAAAACAAAACACCAAAAATGGCTCAAAACGGAAAACAAATCAGAGCTCCAGAGACAATTCCTCTAAGCGACGAAGAGATAGCCAACCTATCAGATGCACAGTTCAAAGCACTGGTGATCAGGATGCTCACAGAATTGGTTGATTTTGCTCACAAATTAGATGAAAAAATGAAGGCTACAATACGTGAAATGAAGGAAGACGCATGGGGAACCAATAGAGATGGGAGGAAAACTGGGACTCAAATCAATGGAGTGGACCAGGAGGAAGAAACAAACAACCAAACAGGAAACAAGGAAGAAACAAGAATTCAAAAAAATGAGGAGAGGCTTAGGAACCTCCGGGACATGGTTAAACGTCCCAACATCCGAATTATAGGGGTACCAGAAGGAGAAGAAGAGCAACAAGTGGAAAACTTATTTGAACAAATAATAAAGGAGAACTTCCCCAATCTGGCAAAGGAAATAGACTTCCAGGAAGTCCAGGAAGCTCAGAGAGTCCCAAAGAAGTTGGACCCAAGGAGGAACACCCCAAGGTACATCGTAATTACATTAGCCAAAATTCAAATGAAGGAGAGAATTCTAGAAGCAGCAAGGGATAAGGACATAGTCACCTACAAAGGAGTTCCCATCAGACTGTCAGCTGATTTCTCAAAAGAGACCTTCCAGGCAAGAAGGGACTGGAAAGAAGTATTTGAAGTCTTGAAAGGCAGGGACCTACATCCAAAATTGCTCTATCCAGCAAAGCTGTCATTTAGAATGGAAGGGAAGATAAAGTGCTTCTCAGATAAGGTCAAGTTCAAGGAGTTCATCATCACCAAGCTCTTATATGAAATGTTAAAGGGACTTATCTAAGAAAAAGAAGATAAAAAAATATGACAGTGAAAAATCAGCAAACTCACAGCTATTAAGAACCACACCTAAAACAAAAGCAAACAACTAGAACAGGAACAGAGCCACAGAAATGGAGATCATATGGAGGGTCAGCAACAGGGGAGTGGGAGGAGGAGAGAGGGGGAAAAGGTACAGAGAATAAGTAGCATAGATGGTGGGTAGAAAATAGACAGGGGGAGGGCAAGAATAGTGTGGGAAATGTAGAAGCTAAAGAACTTACGACACATGGACATGAACTAAAGGGGGGAATGTGGGTGGGAGAGGGTGGGTAGAGTGGAGGGGAATGATGGGGGAGAAATGGGACAGCTGTGATAGCATAATCAATAAAATATATTTAAAAAAACCTAAGCATTTAAAAGTTGTGGTTAAATACGTATAACAAAATCGTCACCATCATTTTAGGCGTACTGTTCAGCATCCATGGGAGGGAGTCACACGGCGTTTGCGCTTGTGGGTTTGGCTTCCGTGCTGAGCATAATGTTTTCAAGGGTCACTGGGGTGGTAGCAGGCGTCAGAGTCTCCTTTTTAAGGCTGCACAATATTCCGTTGTGTGTGCGGACCAGGTTCTGTCTGTCCGTGTATCTTTCGACGGACGACGCATGGGTGGCTTCCACCTTCAGCTACTGAGAATAGTGCTGCCAGGAACAAGGGCGCAGAAACGTCTGCTCAGGGCACCGCTTTCGAGTTCTCACCCGAGTGTGCTGGCTGCATCACCTGGCGGTTCCGTGCTGGACTTCCGAGGAGCTGGCACACTGTTCCCGTAGTCGAGGCCGTACCCGCGTTCCGCCAACAGTGCCCGAGCTTCCGGCGTCCCCAGGTCTTCTGCAGCGCTCGTTCTGCCCTGGCATTGCTGGTTTCTGCAGTGGCCACGCCACTGGGTGTGCGGTGGTACCACTTGCTTTCGTTACTCAACATTCTGAGTCTAATCTGTATTGATGATATAGGTCTCAGTCACGTGTTTAAAGTGTGGGTTTTTTTTTTCCCTTCAGGGCTTTAACTCAGGGGTTTTTTAGGTGTAATTTATATCCAATAAACTGTACCCTTTCGAAGAGTGTTGCCGCATGGTACCTGTCTTCCTCCCCATCCCAGCGCTAGATGATGACCCCTGAGCTGGTCTGTCGCTAGAGACAAGTTGGGATTTAAAGTGCTTTCAATCAGCCCTGGCTGGTGTAGCTCAGTGGATTGAGCGCGGGCCTGCGAACCAGAGGATCGCGGTTCGATTCCCAGTCAGGGCACATGCCTGGGTTGCAGGCCAGTTCCCGGCAGGGGACACACAAGACGCAGCCGTACATTGATATTTCTCTCCCTCTCCTTCTCTCCTACCCTTCCCCTCTAAAAGATAAATAAATAATAAATTTAAAAAAAAAAAAAAAAAAAAAAAAAAAAAAAAAATAAAGTGCTTTCAATCAATTTTACTTACAACACATTCAATAAAATGCATGCACTTTGAAGGTGTACTTCCTGAGATTGGACCTGGTCAAATCCCGTCCCAGGCAAGATCTCAAACATTCCACCACCACAGAAGTGTTCCTCCTGCATCTTTGCAGTGCCGCCTCCCCCTCTGCCCCAGGCAGCCACTGTCCTGTCTGCGGTCCATCACTGGCCCAAAGTCATTATGCCGTGCGCGACTGCAGACAAAAATAATCCTGGGTGATAGAAACTGGACCGCATAAAAATATAATGGAGCTAAAAATTCCTATTGCCTAGCGAGGCCGTGGCCGTTGGAAGGCGATTTCAGGGTGCAAGGCATCACCCACGTACTCGCGGGGAGGCTGGTGCCAACAAGCCTGCGTGCTGTCACTCGTGTGAAAGGGTAGTGCGGACGGTTGTGAGCAGCCCGCGACACTTGATGACGGCAGTAAGTGGCTTACTGGTTGAGGTGTGGACTGCACTGTGCCTTTCCTCGTAGTTCATTTGCTCTTTCTCCTTATAAAGACGCTCGCCGTGCACACCCGCCGTTTCCAGCGGTTGTGCCGTGTTCGCCCAGCGGCCTGTCGTTCGCCGGGGCCGCGTGCAGGGCCCCGGTCGGAAGCAGCGCGGCAGCGGGGAGCTCTGCACCCTGCCTCCGCACACCCCCTCAGTTACTTAGACAGAGCCTGGGGCCGAGCGAGCCGTCCGCACTCTTCTTCGCTGCTCGCCTTATCTTCACGGTGGTGACGGGGGCGGGGTGAGTGGAGCGGGGACAGGGTTGGGAAGGATAAACGGGGATGGGAAAACTACAATGAAAACAATCAACTGGCGGCGACTGGTGTGCAGTGGGGTGCGGGGTGCCGGTGATCCGGGCTGCTTTGGGGGAGACCCGACAGCACAGTGCTTCAGAACAGGGCTTAGCAAGCTGGCAGCAGGCCCAGGTTGTTTTGCGGGGCCCTTGAGCTAAGAATTTTCTTTAAAGACTTTGTTTATTTATTTTTAGAGCGAAAGGGAGGGAGGGAGAAAGAGAGAGAGGAACATCGATGGGAGAGAAAACCATTGATCGGTTGCCTCTCGCACGCCCCCAGCTGGGCACTGAACCCGCACCCCAGGCACGTGCCCCCGACCGGGACTCCAACCAGCAGCCTTTCGCTTTGCTGAAAAACGCCCCACCAACTGAGCCGCACTGGTCAGGGCATAAGAATTTTTTTTTTTTAAATTTATTATTTATTTATCTTTTAGAGGGGAAGGGTAGGAGAGGAGAGGGAGAGAAATATCAATGTGTGGTTGCCTTTCGTGCGTCCCCTGCCGGGAACTGGCCTGCAACCCAGGCATGTGCCCTGACTGGGAATCGAACCGCGATCCTCTGGTTCGCAGGCCCGCGCTCAATCCACTGAGCTACACCAGCCAGGGCTAGAATTTTTTAAATATATGTTTTTAATGGATTGCAAATAAAAGAAACAAAAATAATATGTGGAAAAGATCGATGTGGCAGCAGAGCCTAGAATATCGGCCACCGGCTCCTGCACGGCCAAGGCCGGCCGAGCCCTGGTTTAGGGGGGCTCTGCCCCAGACAGGCCAGTCAGGCCCCTGCCCACTGCTGACAGCCGAGCGCCGGCCTCGGCCACGTCCCTCGGTTCCTCAGGCTCCAGGTGCGTCTCTGCGGCCGTAAAACGGGCGGCCAGGGGTCAGAGAGGGTTGTTAGCTGCAGGGTTGTTTTTTTTTTTTTAATCTGAAGTTGCAGGAACTTAAGTGGTCTGACTGAAGGCGTGCATCAGGAGTGGGCCTGTCACCGTTGTCCTTGTCCTGGGCACCGTTCGTGGCACTGGGCCTCAAGCTCATAGCCTGGCCCCGCCATGTAGCTGGACACGCGGGGCACATACCAAAGACGCTTAAACAACAGCGAAGAAACCACGTATTGCAGCTCGAAACAGTGTGGTCTAAGCGGCAGCCCAGCGCACTTGACCGCGGTGCAAAAGGTGAAAAAAAAACCCCTAACATCTGGCTCCAGGCGGAGGTTTGGAATTTAGAACCTTGAACCCTGTCATTGTCACGTGGCCATTTAAAATGCCAGCTTCCAATTGTCTCTTCCCCTTCGAAGTGCCCACATCTGGGAGACGGTGGCCCACCGAGGACGGGGGGCCGTGGTGACAAGCGGTTGACCCGGGTTGTGCCTGTAGCCTGGAGTTGCTCAGGACTCGGGGGTCAGGGGTTCTGAGCAGCACAGGGCTGTTGGGAGGCTCAGAAGATGAGCTGACGGTCCCAGTGGCACGTGCGGAAGGGACTGAGCCTTCTGTCCCGAGGGCGGCAGGGCGGTGGCAGCCACGGGCAGCGATGGCTGCAGAGGCCCCGTGGCCCTGGCCCTGGCCTGCAGGTCTCCCCTCCCGGGAATCACAGAGGCGATGCCCAGCAGGGACTCGGGAAGGGTCCACGGGCACCACTGGTCGGTGCTGAGTGACTTGAAAAGAGCGGAACTACCTGAAATACACTGGTTTGTCCCCACAGGGCCCCTGCCCGAGGCCTCTCGCTCCAGCCCTCCGCAGCCGCCCCTGTCGGCTGTCAACAGAGAATGTGGATGTTGGCCGCTTCCTGGGACAGTCGCTGTACGCAGAGGTAGACCCCAGTGTCCCCGCCTCGGGGGGAGGCCTCAGAGCGGCCGGGGGGTGGGGTTCTCTTCACCCCGGTGCCCAGGCCAGGCGCAGGAGGCCCAGAGAAGTCCTGCTGGTGGTGTGGCTGAGCCAGGCCCCAAGGCCAAGGCCGTGCACGTGACCACTAGCGCCTTCCTGCCCTGAGCAGCGGCCGCGGCGTCTCACCCAGGACTCCTTGTTTTCCCGCAGGTGAGACCAGCCCAGGATGGGGGACTCCAGGGACCTTTGCCCTCACCTGGACTCTATAGGGGAGGTGACCAAAGAGGACTTGCTGCTCAAATCTAAGGTGCGAGGCCGGACCTGTGAAGGAGGGCCGAGACCACACTCAGGCCTCCGCGTTTGGGGCACAGACGTTTCTGAAGCGGCGGCAGACCGGCTCCCCGATGGCCTCTGCTGGCGTCTGCTCGGGAGGCCTGCGGGCTGGGTCCCACCCGCCTTCCCGGTCACTGGTCCCGGTGCTTGGGAGGCACCAGCGGCCTCCCAGTCCGGTAGCGGCTGGAGCGGGTGCGCAGGGCCGGGCGGGAACCGCATGGAGTCCCCTGGGGCATTTTCCCAGCCCGGGGACCTGAGCAGGGCTGGGGGGCGGGGGGAGCCGAGGCACCGGGGCGGAGGGCGCGTCGTGGCCTTTCTCTGCCAAATGAAACTTTCCTGACGACGAGACGCTTTCGCACGGTGCAAAAATGGAAGCTTGTGAGACCGCAAATGCCCAGAAGTCCCTTCCTGCCGCCCCCACTCGTCCCCCCGGCCCGCCCTCAGGTAGCCACGTACGTTAGTTTCCTTTTGTGTCTGTCCAGGGTTTCTTGATGCCGACATATGCAAACATGCTTGCCTTTCCTTTCCCCCTTTGTTTCACGAGCGGTGGCCTGCCTGAGACCCTTTGTAGCTTGATTCACGTGGCCGTGTGCCTCGGAGGCCTTGAGACGCCGGCCCGAGGGGCCGCCGCGCTCTCGTTGTTGGTCTCGAAGCTGCATCCTGTTTCCCGGGGTGGAGTCCACAACTGGTCCTCCGTGGGCAGGCACCTGGCCTCTTCGCCACCACCTGCCAAAACACACGGCGCTGCCGTGAATGGCCTCGTAGAAATGCCCCGCTGTGTGGCAAGAGCCCGCGGAGGGCATGGCCCAAGTGGGGCACCTTCCCAGAGGTGGGGTCACTGGGTCGGATCCCCGGACATTGTCGGCTCTCGGTTCCAGGCACGGATGCTGGTGGTTCAGTCTCCCTGCCCCGCCGGTCCTGGGCGTCCCCTGGGCCGAGCTGATTCGGTCCTGGCCTGCGTGAGGGAGCGGCTCCTCAGTGTACCCGGGGCTTCTTTCGAAGTAGTTCTGCTTCTTGTGTGGTCTGAAGGAGGGCCGAGCAAGGCTCTGGTGCATTTGTGCTGTCCCAGCTGGGTTCTTCTGAGTCTGCGCAGAGGAGAGAGTGAGACCCGCCGACAGGACTAGGGAATCTGAGAGCAGGGAGGCGGACAGGGTGGGGGGGCGGGGAGAGGGGGCAGAACCAGGGGAGACGTGTGCAGGCGCGGGCCAGCCTTTTGGAAGGGTTGGTGTCTCTGCGGCGGGAAGACTGAGAGCGCTTGGAGCCGGCTCCGGCCGGCGTTTCAGAGAGCGTGTCCGCAGCGCCTCTCTGACCATGTAGAAATCCACAGAACGAAGCCAGCGCTGCTTAAAAACACCCACGGGGGCGGGGGGGGGGCGTGAATGGGTAGCTGGCTAGGAAGAAAAGCAAGCTCTCTCACGCGAGCCGCTGTGCTCCAGGGCCCTGCGTTACAGCAGCTGAAACAAGACTGTCTCGGGACTGATAGGCTGCCTCCGCCATTGTCACGTCCGAGTCCAAGGCAGTGGCTTCAGCTCCCCCATCACAGCCACCTTCTGAGTCCCGGAGGAAAGGGCAAGAGGAAGGGTAGCGCTCAGCTCCCAAGGGGCACACGTCACTTTCGCTGTCATCCAGCCCATTGTCTAGGACCGAGCTCCATGATCACGGCGGGGCTGGCGAAGCGCTCAGGACGCGTGCGTTCTCTTATTAAAGCAAGAAGGGGAGATGCCGGCAGACCGGACGGAGGCTCCGTCACCCAGACCGCCAGTAGCCTGGGTGTTTTTTGTGATCAACACACACACGGACCTCCTGATGTGTCCAGACCCTGTGAAGTCGCCAGGGTAGACAAAAGGGGCCGCCTCCGTTTCACGGAGCCTGCTGTCTGGCTGGCGAGAGAGGGCGGGGTCAAGGGGGAGATGAAGTCGCAGGTGAAGGGGTCTCAGTTCCAAACGACTTCATTGGAAATGTTTTTGCAGGCATCTGATAAAACAAAATTCAAACAGTAAAGTGTAGCCTTGGCTGGTGTGGCTCAGTGAATTGAGTGCTGGCCTGAGAATCGAAAGGTCACCAGTTCGATTCCCAGTCAAGGCACATCCCTGGGTTGCGGGTCAGGTCCCCAGTGGGGGGTGTGCGAGAGGCAACTGATCGATATATCTCTCGCACATTGATGTTTCCCTGTCTTCCTCCCTCCCCTTCCCCTCTCTAAAAAGTACGTAAAATCTTTAAACCAAACAAAATTAGGGACTGTCGGCAGGGGCAGGTGCGTGGCTCCCCCAGACCAGAGCGGGCAGGGGCTCCGGGAGGGCCCCCCACAGGTTGTCACCCTCTGCTGTTTCCCCTTCACCTCCCACAGGGAACCTGTCAGTCCTGTGGTGTTTCTGGGCCGAACCTGTGGGCCTGTCTCCAGGTAAGGGCTCCTTGCCGCTGCTGGGGGCGTGGAGCGCGGTCCGGACCGGGCAGGGGACGTCCGTCCCCCGTGGGCACTGCTGGAACCTTGGCGGGGACACCAGGCATGGAGAACTCAGGTGCAGTTCCCAGCCCAGAGGGCCGCAGAGTCAGCGAGTCCCTGGCTGGGTGCTTGGCAGCCATTAAAAATGACAGCAAGGGAAAGCAGGTCGGAGAAGACTGGGGACCAGACGGTCCCAGCCGCACAGCGGGCAGGGTCCTCCACTCGCACGTGCCCCTGAGCCTCGAGGTGGGCGTCTCGCTCGAGCCCCGGCACCTCCGGTAGCCGCCTGCCCCACCTGTAAAGCAGGAGCCACGGCCCTGACGACGGCCCGCCTCGTGGGGTCCGCCCCCAGGCAGAGTCTGAGGAGACGGTGCCGGCCACGGCGCGGCGGGGCGAGTGGACGTGGACAGTGCGAGGCCGAGGCTGGCCGAGTTTTGATTACTGTTCATTGAAAGGGACCAACAGACACGACACGGCAGTTTTCGGTGGGCAGTGGAGTTACGGGTAGTTTTCATTTTTCTCTAATTCTGAAGTAGTTTTCAAGTTTTCTATGTGTATGTGTTTCTTACATTTTCAAATTATACTAAAAATGGCCGTGACTTACAATTCCCTCAAAAACAAGTCCAAGGAGAAAAAAAAAGGCAGCGTTCGGGGGCGAGGACGTCACAGTTCAAGCCTATCCTTGCAGAAGACACAGGGACCCCCGGGGACTCTGCCCCGCCCGCTTTGGTCCTGATGCTCAGTGCAAAGTAGGCTGTAAGACACTGGCTGGGTCCCCCGGGGGTGGGGGGACGCCAGCACGAAGTGTGAGCCATGGGCCTACCTGCCGGCAGCCCCCAGCCCCCCAGGGAGGCAGACAGAGGAACCCCGTGACGCCCCGTGCGACTCGAGAGGCCCTCGGCCGCCTGGCGGCGCTGGCGGCAGGGGGCAGGCCCGCATGGGCAGGCACTCGCGCTGGGCCTTGGCGGGTGGGCAGATTTGGGATAGGAGAGGGCCACGCTGGCCACGCTGCGGGGCTCCAGGTGAGCAGGGGGCCCTAGCACCTCTGCCCATTCAGCAGCCCCCGTTAGGAAACGGCTGAGACCCAGGCGTGCTCAGCGGAGAGTGGATCCCAAAAGCTGGCCCCTCGGGAATTTGGTGAAAAGGGGACAAGCGGAAGCGGGGAGGGTCCTTGCCCAGGCCTGTCTGGGGCCCTGCCTGGCCTTTCCGAGGGACAGCAGTGGCCCAGGGTGCCCTGCCCGTCTCACCCGGAGACGCGGCAGCTTTTCCTCAGGGGGCCGTTCCTGAGGCCTTGGGGGGAGGGGGTGCACCCGTGTCCCTGTGAATCGGCAGGGCCTCCCTGGCGGGTGGAGTCCTCTTGGGTGGAGGGGGGATACTGGCTCACAGCGCCAGGCCTGTCCTCCTGGCCAGCCCTAATCCCCTCTCCTCCCCTTTCTCCAGGTCGCCTGCCCCTACGTTGGCTGTGGAGAGTCTGCCGACCACAGCACCATTCATGCACAGGTGAGTGTGGTGGCCCGGGCCCAGGTGGGCGGGCAGGCAGCCCAGAGTGCAAAGCCCACTCCAGCTGCCTCCCTGCTCCCTCCACCCGCCCTGGGCCTCCACAGCGGTGTCTGTAAAACGGGAATAATCCTGGGCACAGCAGCAGGAGCCGTTGCAGGTGCAAGCGCACCTCTGCTCGATGGCAGTCCTTGGCATTCCTGGCGGCAGGGCGAGCAGATTCTGACCTTCGGGGCGGAGCGCGGAGGCAGCGCCCATGCAGGCTCGGGGCGCCTGTCAGGCCAGCGCATCCTTGACCTTATTTTGGGTCCTGCCTTCTAGGCAAAAAAGCACAACCTGACCGTGAACCTGACCACATTCCGCGTGTGGTGTTACGCCTGCGAGAAGGAGGTGTTCCTAGAGCAGCGGCTGGCGGCCCCCCTGCCCGCCTCCTCACCCAAACTCTCCGAGCAGGTACGGGGGTGCAGCGGGGTCGCTCCGTTTGGTGGTAACATGTGTGGAGGGCAGGGCGGTGTGACCTGCGCCCCCGGGGAGCGCAGATTAGTGGGTCCCAGGTGGCATCTGTGCCTGGTCGCCATTCCCAGGCGACTCTGAGGGACTCGTGTCAGCAGATGCTTACCGGACCCCAGCTCTGTGCCAAGGCCCCTGGGAAGCGATGAGGAAGCCAGGGGGACGGGGAACAGGGCCTCCCTCAGGGAGCTCACAGGCCTGGCCCGCTGGAGGGGCTCCCCTCCTCTCGGGGAGGCCCCAGGGGAGGGGGGTGCGCCTGTGCGCGCGTCCGGACCCCGCCCGGTCGGTGGCCCTCACTTAACGGGCGCTCGGTTGTGCTTGCGGACACGGGAGCTGTTTCTGGTTTGTTTGTTATTTTACAAAAAAGGCTGTAAAACAATGCAGGTAATGTCCTGTTTTTCGTGTGGGTGTATCAACAGTTAAAAACTTACACAGATATACATACAGGGGTTTTTTGGCACGTAGAGACTTCTAACGATGGTTGTCTCTGGAGAGCTGGATCGCATGGTGTTATTCTTTGGTTTCCAGATTTATTAGAAGTGAGACAAATACTTGTTATTCGTTGTTGTAGACAGAGTACAAGTCTCCGGGGCGAGGCCCCCCGTGCCAGCACTTTCCACGCTGCCCTCTGCTCCGCGGAGCGGACTCGCTGCCGGGGCGGGGTGGCGGGCGGCGGGCAGCGGGGCCTCCCTCCCCGGCGGCCCCTGGACCTCTCCCCACCCCCGCCCCTCTCCCTCCTCACCCTCCCCTTTTCCTCACTCTGGAACACAGGACTCCCCGCCGCCCTCCCACCCTCTGAAAGCCGTCCCCATCGCCGTGGCTGATGAAGGGGAGTCGGAGTCGGAGGACGACGACTTGAAACCTCGAGGTAATGGCCCTGGGGGTGGGGGGAGCCATGGCAGGGGGGCGGGGCTCAGCTCTGGGCGGGGGAGCTGCACGCACACGCAGAGCGCACGCAGGGCGCCGGGCGGAGTGACCATCGGCCCGTAGAGCGAGGCGGCTGCCCCTGGAGTGCCAGCCGGGTCCCCCTGCCCAGGTCTCCACTGTGTGACCCCAGGAAGGCTGGCCCCTCCGCACGGGGCCCCCTCGCCAGTCCCGTGGGACAGGGGACCGGGCTGGGGGGAGGCGCGGTTGGTCTGTGTGATGGACGCCAGTGACTGTCGCCGTGCGCGGGAACCACGTGTACTTACTCGGTGGATCTCGGGGCGGAATGCCCGCCGCCCGAGTCCTCCCGTGGTCCGGCCTGGCGACTTGAGAGCCATAGCTCGTCTCCAGGCGTGGGCTGGGAGGGGCCCAGCGGGGCAAGGTGCTCACACCGCACCCCCTTCCCGCTGTGCGCTGGCTCCCCAGGCCTCACAGGCATGAAGAACCTCGGGAACTCCTGCTACATGAACGCCGCGCTGCAGGCCCTGTCCAACTGGTAGGTTGGCACCTCCCCGGGAGGCGGGGCCTCGCAGCCGCCGGGAGCCGGGAGGAGCGGCAGCAGCCCCCAGGCTCTGGGGCAAGTGCCCCTGGACGCGCGTGTGGGTACACGTCAACCCCCCTAAAAACACATGTGCCCTTGGACCCAGCAATGCCTCCCGCGCTTTGTTGGGAACAGTGGAAAGGTCCGTGCAGTCTGGGGGGACACGCCCCCAGATCTTTAGAGTAGCCTAAAGGTTAAGCCTTCACCAGGCGGGGTTAAGGCTGATGGTTACTGTTTGCTTGTTCGTAGTTTTTCTACGATGAGTATCTATTTCTTGTGTAGTGAGATGGATTGAGTGCCGGCCTGCGAACCAAAGGGTCACCGGTTTGATCCCCAGTCAGGGCACAGGCCTGGGTTGCAGGCCAGGCCCCCAGTTGGGGGCGTGTGAGAGGCGACCGATCGCTGCTCCCCAATCTCGCTCCTGACCTGGCTCGCTCCCCCGTTCCCAGCCCCCCGCTGACCCAGTTCTTCCTGGAGTGTGGCGGCCTGGTGCGCACCGACAGGAAGCCAGCCCTGTGCAAGAGTTACCAGAAGCTGGTGTCCGAGGTCTGGCACCGGAAACGGTGAGTGGCAGCCCCTGACCCCGGCAGGGCCGTGGGGACGGCTTTCCTCTCAGCCGCTCCACCGAGCACTTCCCGGGTGTCCAGCCCTGCGAGGTGGAGGTCGTAGCCAGCCCTGTCTCAGGGGCCGGGCAGACCGACTCTCGGAGAGACCGAAGTGTCTGAACCTGGTGCTGATCCAGCCGGCAGCCTCATCATAGATGCGCGTGGGCCGGGGCCCGATCCCCACCGTGACCCCTCGCAGGTCGCAGCCACGATTGTGCGTGTCGCAAGGGACCTCCTACGTGGTGGCGGGCGCTTCTGCTCGGCGTGAAATGAATTTAAAGACCAGAAGCTCGGATTAGACCCATTTCTCCAGAAAATGTCAAAATTGGGAATTTAAAATGAGGGCATAGAAAAGTATTAAGTGTAGAAGTAGATTCTAAAGCAGCATGATGCAGTATAATTCCACGTTCGTAAGAAGCCAGGTTGGTCCAAGTATCTACATTGTATGTGATGTTGTATGTGTCCGTATTTTCATGGAAAGTCTAGGAATCTCAGCGGTAGTTATCGCTGGGTGCCGTTGTTAGTGGCAGTTTGTTTGTTTGTTTGTCAGGCTTTTCTTAGATTTTTTTTTCCCTTCTCAACAACAGGGGGCAGTATTAAGTAGCACAGGAGTGTCAGGTGTGCAGCGTCGTGGTTAGACACGTACGTGACGTGCGAAGTGCTTCTCCCCGATAACCCTAGAGCCCGCTGGGCACCGTGTAGAGTTACTGGAACATCATCGCCTGTGTTCTCCCTACTATACTAGATTTTTCCGTCATGAACGTGTGTGACCTTTGCTATTAGAAAAGCCACAATAGCTGTTTTAGAATGAAAACAGTTTTAAAGCAGGTGTGTCATGGACTCGCAGGGAAGAATGCCACCCAGTTAGAGGTGTGGGAGCCTGCTGGGGCTCCTGGCGGGCCCCCACCTCCCAGAGGGGCGGTGAACCCCTCACCGAATCTGATCTTGCCCCCCTGGCCGGCAGGCAGCCTGTGCTCACGGTCTGGTCTCCCCACAGCCCAAGCTACGTGGTTCCCACCGGCCTGTCCCACGGCATCAAGTTGGTCAACCCGATGTTCCGAGGCTACGCCCAGCAGGTAGGCTGTCTGAGTCGCCCAGGGGACGCCCCGGGCCTTGGCCTACCAGGCCCGGCTTTGAAGCCAAGACCCGCGTGGAAAATGGATGCAGAGGCTGAGCGCTGTGAGGTGGGCCCTCTCTCTGCCTGAGCCCCTCACGCTGAGGACTTAGGAGCGCCCTAGCAACCTGCTGGTGTTCTCCCCACTGAAGAGATGGGGAGACTGAGGCTCAGCGGCCGAGTCGCTCACCCAGGTTACACGGCAGGTGCGGGGTGCAGGAAAGCCCACCGCAGGCGGTCTGACTCCAGAGTCTGGGGGCCTCGGCGCTGCGTCCAAAGCGGTGTGGGGTCTCTTGTTTTCCAAACCTCAGGCCCAGTCTCACTGTGATTCAAGTCAACATTTGGTTACAAGTTTTGTAGCCCTAGAGAACCCCTTTGAAACCATGGCCTTCTATGGCGTACAGTGAGGGGACCAAGACCCAGCAGACTGCAGCCACAGACGTGTCTCAGCCCTGAGCCGAGCTGGTCGCGGTGCAGGTCGCTGCCCCACACTGTCACACGGCTGGGGTTTCACTGCGGGGCTTGTGGGGCAGCTGGGCCTGCCCGGGCTGCAGTTCCTGCTGCCGGGACAAGGGTCCAGGAGCAGTGACGCGAGGGAGCCCCCACCACCCTGCCCCCACCCGTTCCCAGGCTGAGGGCTGCTGGGCCGCTCTCTGCTCACACCCTCAGCCGGATGAACTCCGGGCTCCTGGCCGAGAAGCCCGGCGCTGCCCGAACGCCACCCTATTTGGAGAGTGATGATGTCCACGTGTGACCAGAATCCAGCACCCACCATTCATTAAGTGGTCACTACGTGCCAGTAGGTGCAGCCCTATGAGCTGAGAGCTACCCCGCAGAGCTCTCTTTGAGGGGGCCCTGTCCTCACCCCGTGTCGTAGGTTAGAAGCTGAGGCTCAGAGAGGTCTCACAACTCACCCAGGTCACACAGCGCAGAGGGGCAGGGATGGTAGTCAGGCCTCGCTGAGCCGTCCCTTCCCAGGAGCTCACTGAGGACAGCGTGCGGTAGGGCCACTCTGCTGGATGCTGCCTGACACCCCCTGGCAGCCGGGGGCGTTTCTGGGTCTAAGCGTGGCCGCAGCTGAGAGCCCCACGATGGCCAGGGGGTGCTGTCTGCCGCGCTTCCACATGGCTTGAGACCCCAGCCACGAGCACGGGGTCCTTTTGTTAAAAGGAAGAACAGTGGATGGCGGATGAGGGCCTGGTTCTTAAAGGGCCAGCCAGAGCCGCCCACCAGGCACGCACGCCTCCGCCCCCATCCCTCATGCCAGGTGAGGCAGCGCTGAGCGAGTCTCCCTTCCCTCTGCTGGGGTGGAGGGGAGAGGCCGCCCTCCCCTTGTCTGACGTGAGGCTTCGGGAGCGTGGCTGGTCTGGCCGCCGCGTGCTGCCCGCCTCATTCGGTCAGCAGTGGGCGCCGCTTCCGATGTCTGAGTCAGGGACTTCGAGGAATAGAACTGGACTTCGAACCCAGCGGCCCAGTGAGGTGCCAAGTGCCCCCAGCTGCGGGAGGCCGGCTGCCCGCGCCATCTTCAGGCCTTTTAAAGCACATCCTGTGGGGGCACCGCTGGAGACCGGGCTCAGGGACAGGCTGTGCCCGAGGCCTTGCTGCCCTGGCTTCCCGCCGTGCTGGCAACGTAGTCCAGAGTAGTCAGAACACAGTCCTCGATACTGTGCTTTGAGACCTGAAGTGGCAGCTTAGTCTGAGTCATGCCAGGTGTGCAGGAAGGTGACATCCTGTGCTCCTGCCACAGGTCGCCTTGGCAAGGGACGGTGGTGGTCCGGGGGTGCTGGCAGGACTGGGAGAGCAGGGAGAACCGGAGGCAGGCCCAGGACGCAGGCGGCCTGGCCTGCAGGTGGCGCTGCTCTCTGCGGAACTCCGAGGGGGCCCTCAATGCACCGCGCCTTCAGCGTCGCCTTCCTTCCTTCCTCCTCCCTGGGCTCCCTGCCTGCCGCCAGGGCCCCCTCCTTCAGGGAGCAAGGTGACTTTAGTGACTAAACGTGACACCTCTGCTCTCTCCCACACGGCGTCGGCAGCAGTGTTACGGTTGATGAAGGGCATCAGCTGGGAGTCAGATGGACGTGGCAGGGACCTCAGCTCTGCCAACTCGCAGCTGCTGTGTGACCTGGGAGGGGGTGCCCGGCAGCCGGGTTGGGACAGACTGCCATGGAGGCCACTGTGAGGGGCCAATCAGCGCGTCTGCCCCGGGCTCCGGCCAGGACAGCGCGGTGCCTGACCGGGCTCCTCGGCTCCAGAAGCAGCAGGGGGCTTGCAGCCCACTTCCCCCCCGCCCCCTGCCCGGGAAAGCCCCGCTGACGCAGCCCCTGTTCCAGGACACCCAGGAGTTCCTGCGCTGCCTGATGGACCAGCTGCACGAGGAGCTCAAGGAGCCGGTGGTGGCGGCGGCGGCAGCCCTGGCGGAGGCTCGGGACTCGGACTTGAGCGACACGGATGAGAGGAGGGAGGGCGACCGGAGCCCATCGGAGGACGAGTTTCTGTCCTGCGACTCAAGCAGCGACAGGGGCGAGGGTGACGGGCAGGGCCGAGGCGGCGGCGGCTCGCAGCCCGAGGCGGAGCTGCTCATCGCGGACGAGGCAGGCCGCGCCATCTCCGAGAAGGAGCGGATGAAGGACCGCAAGTTCTCCTGGGGCCAGCGGCGCACCAGCTCCGAGCAGGTGGACGAGGATGCGGACGTGGACACCGCCATGGCCGCCCTCGACCACCAGCCCCCGGAGGCTCAGCCACCATCGCCGCGGTCTGCCAGTCCCTGCCGCTCACCAGGTACCAGCTGGCCGCTCAGGGAGCCCCAGCCGTGTGTCCGGCACCTGCTGTGTGCCGAGCACCGACGCTCAGTCCTGCCACCACCATGGGGGGTTCCTACCACGAGACCCAGCTGCTGGGTGAGAACGAGGCTGACGTGCAGACCCACGGAGCCGACAGAGCTGGCGTGGGACTCGGAGCCCGCCCTGGAACCCTGAGCCTCCCCCGCGGACATGAAGTGTTGTGGGCACAGACGGGGACATGCGGGGCGGGGCGGGGGTTTCAGGCCTCGGTCCCTTTAGGAGGTGCTGGCGGGCCCTCTTCCTGACCACGCCCTGGAGCTGGCTTGGCGGCCCGGCCCAGCACAGCGCCCGCTCTGTCCCCAGAGCCTGACAACGAGGCCCACATGCGCAGCGCGTCTCGGCCCTGCAGCCCTGCCCACCACCACGAGGGCCACACCAAGCTGGCCAGCAGCCCTCCTCGTGCCAGCCCCGGGAGGATGGGACCGTCCTACGTGCTCAAGAGAGGTTCGGAGGGCTCGGCGGGGAGGGCAGGCCCGAGGGGCATTGCGCCGAGCTGAGGGCTGGGGGCGGAAGTCGTGCCTGTGGCGGCGTTTCCGAGTGCCCGCTGCCGGGGCTCTGCTCCTCATGCAGCGTCTCCGAGCCCCCAAGCCCCCCAACACCGCTGGGACCCGAGTGGGGGAGCCCCACCTTCCGGACCATGACCGAGGCACCGGGCGGTGAATTGTGTACCCAGTCACATGACTCAGATTTGGCCCCCTGTCCTGGCCAAGCAAGCCCCAACTCCTGCCCTGCCTCCAGCCCAGGTGCTGAGCGCTGGCAGCCGGCGGCGGAAGGAGCAGCGCTACCGCAGCGTCATCTCCGACATCTTCGACGGCTCCATCCTCAGCCTGGTGCAGTGTCTCACCTGCGACCGGGTGAGTACCCTGCAGTGGGGAGGGGCGTTCCAGCTCCAGGAGCCTCAGCAGTCCTCGCTGGGGTTGGGGTGGGGAGCGGGTTCTGCCCCTGAAGCCCCTGCCTTTCCTGGGGGCCCTGGTCTCGGAGCACCCATGTCCGGGAGTTGAGGAGCAGGCCCTGTGCCTCACGCTGGCCAGCTGGTGGCTGGGACTCCGGCTGCAGACTCTGGTCTGAGCAGGGCTGAATTCTGGAAGGTGGACTCCCAGGCTGACCTTGAACCCCGCAGGTGTCCACTACGGTGGAGACATTCCAGGACCTGTCGCTGCCCATTCCTGGCAAGGAGGACCTGGCCAAGCTCCACTCGGCCATCTACCAGAACGTGCCGGCCAAGCCGGGCGCCTGCGGGGACAGCTACAGCGCCCAGGGCTGGCTGGCCTTCATCCTGGAGTACATCCGACGGTACGCCCGTCTCCCGCCCACGGGGGACGTAAGAGCACCCAGCCCAGCTTCCCTGGGACTCAGCACCCGGGCGGTGGAGCAGCAAATTCCAAGCAATTAGTAGGGGTGAGGGCAGAGTCCAGAAGGGAGCTGTAGGCTGACGGATGT
Organism: Glossophaga mutica; assembly: GCA_039655065.1. Taxonomy (NCBI): domain Eukaryota; kingdom Metazoa; phylum Chordata; class Mammalia; order Chiroptera; family Phyllostomidae; genus Glossophaga; species Glossophaga mutica. Next base: position 214,531,743 of record CM077305.1, read on the forward strand.
GTGGGAGTCGGCTAGGTGGGGTGGGGGTATGCCCCTGGTCCACACTGTGACGGCCTGGATGGGGTGGGTCGTGGGGCTGGACAGCGGGTGACAACAGGCAGCAGCTAGAGAGCAGGGTGGTAGCTCTGGCCCCGGGGGGAGGGCGGTGGCAGCTTCCCACAGCCCCCTCTGTGGCCTGACGCCCGCTTCGCCCGCCCGGCCCTGGGAGCATGGGCCGTGCCCAGGGGGCGGCCAGCGTGGTCAGGCCCCTCCGCAGCTGAGCAAGGTGGGGCTCAAGGACGCTGACCTGCTGGCCAGTGGTCCTGGGCGTCTGGCTCCACCCCCCCGTCCATTCCACTGCCTGGGCCACGATGCAGGCCTCAGGGCAGGCCTTAGCCCCAAGGTCCCCAACTCTGACCCTTGCCCAGGCCCCGGCAGCACCCCTGCCACCCCCTTTCCGTCTTGTAGGTTTGTGGTATCCTGTACCCCCAGCTGGTTTTGGGGGCCAGTCATCACCCTGGAAGACTGCCTCGCCGCCTTCTTTGCCGCCGATGAGCTGAAGGGTGAGTGGGCCGGGCTGGCGTGGGCGGGGTCCCCGGGTCACCGTGCACCTCGAGGTTCCTGGGCCTGCCCTGTCGGTGTCCCCCGCTCCCCGCCTGGCTGGGCCTGCGGCTTCGTGTCCCCCCAGTCCTACCCCTTGCAGCTCACCTGCTTTTCATTCTCTCCGCTTTGGCAGACAGAAGTGATACGCTTTAATTTTGCACTTCCTTGGTTATCGGTTAGCTCGAACGTTTTTTTTTTTTTTCCGGAAGAGTATCGGCCGCTGGTGTTTCCTATTTTGAAATTCCCCGTCTCTGTCCTTGTCCTGTTCTCCCGTCGGGTCCGACTAGGACTTCCGGGACGGCGCAGGAGTGGCGGGAACGGGCGCCGCTGCCTTTTCCCGACCGTAGAGGGGACGCTTTCAGCGTCTCCCTGCGGAGCGCGAGGTCGGAGTGCGAGGTCGGCCGTGGGCTGCCGCGCGCAGCCTGCGCCAGTTCGTGGAGACCCTTCGTCATGAGAAGATGGGTATTGAAGTGGGTCAGGTGACTTTTCCGTACCTGCTGACAGGACGATGTCATTTCATCCTTCATTCTGTTAATGCCGTGTATCCCGTTCCTTGATTTGCACGTCGAACCATCCTTGCATCCCAGGGATAAATCCCACTTGATCGTGGTGCGTGACTGTTTGTAATGTGCTGTTGAATTCAGTTGGCTAGAATTTTGTTGAGAATTTTTCCACTTAATGTTCATCAGCGATATTGACTTGTAGTTTTCTTGTAGTTTCCTTACCTGGCTTTGGTACAATGGTAACGCTGGCCTTGCAAAATAAGCTTGGGGCCTCGGCTGGTGTGGCTTAGTGGACTGAGCACCGGCCTGCGAGCCAGAAGGTTGCTGGTTCGATTCCCAGTCAGGGCCCATGCCTGGGTTGCGGGCCAGGTCCCCCGTAGGGGGCATGAGAGAGGCACCCGATATGTGCTTCTTTCCCTCTCTCCTTCCCCTCCCCTCTCTCTAAAAATAAATAAACAAAATCTTGTAAAAAAAAATGAGTTTGGGAGTGCTGCTTCCTCTTCAGTTTTTGGAAGCGTTCGAGGAAGATTGGCATTAATGCTTCTGTAAACGTTTGGTAGAATTCGCCTGTAACCACCTGGGCTTTCCCTTGTTGGGAGGTTTGTCCGCCCATCACCGCGTCGATCGTCCAGTCGTTGCTGGTTGGTTCAGACTCTCTCCCTCCTCCGGGTTCAGCCGTGGGGGCTCGTGCGTCCCAGGGCGTTTGCCCATCTCCTCAGCTTCTCTAGCTGGTCGGCGGGCCCTCTCCTGACCCTTTGTGTTTCCGTGGTGCCAGTTGTAACACCTCCTTTTTCATTTACAGTTTTGTTTATTTGAGTCCTCTCTTTTTTCTTGGTTAATCTAGCTAAAGGTTTGTCAGTTTTGCTTGTCTTTAAAAAAAAAACCCAAACCCTTTCGGTTTGACCGAGGCTCTTCCCTGCTGCCCAGCGCGCTGCATTCGTTGCTGCGAGAGTCTTCGCCGTTCCCTGCGTCCTGCCACCTTCAGGCTTAGTTTGTTCTTCTCTTTCTAATTCCCTGAGGCGTACAGACAGGCTGTCCCTCTGGGGGTTCGTCTGTTGGGTGGCGCAGGCACGTATCGCCGTGACACCCCCAGGACTGCTCCCGCCGCGTCCCACTGGGGCCGGCGTGCTCAGCGTTCGTCTCACTCGTCTCAAGGTGCTCTCCGAATTCTCTTTCCGCTTCTCCTTTGCCCTGTTGGTGGTCGTATCTTGTTATGGTTTCCCTTTTCTTACTGGTTTCCAGTCTCGTACCACGTGGTTGGAAATGACACTAGACAAGGTTTCCGCCTGCCGAAATTCGTTAAGGCTTGTGCCGCGTCCAGCGTGGGATTGGTTCTGGAGAACGAGTGTGCCGTTGCTGCCGGCGGAGCGTCCGGGGCGCCTGCGGGGCGTGTGTGCTCTGCCCCTCGGCCAGGCCTGCGCCCCCCCGTCGACTTCCCGGCGGGTGGTGTGTGTGTGTGTGTGTGTGTGTGTGTGTGCGCGCTCAGGTGTCCGGCGCGCGGAGCCGAGCTCGGAGTCCCCGCTGCCGTGTTGCAGGGCCTCCCTCCCGCCGTCCTCGTGTTTCTGTCTGTGTGAGATACGCCGGTGTGCAGGGTCGGGCGCACGCGTGTTTGCGATGGTCCCACCCTCTCGACGAACGACCCCTTTATCGCTATAGTGACCCTCTTCGTCTCTTGTAACCGGTTGTCACTGATGCTTTACCCTCTCTGAGTGTGGCCGCGCCTGCCCTTTCAGTGACCATTTTCCCACCCTCCGCTCCCAGCCTGCGTGTCCCTTGAGTCTCAGGTGGGCAGGCGTGTGCTTGTGTCTCCTGAGCACACTGCTGCTCGCTCGCCCGCCCCCCCGCTGACCTGTGCCCGTCTCTCCCTGCCCTAGGCGACAACATGTACAGCTGCGAGCGCTGTAAAAAGTGAGTGTGCGCGCGCGCGCGGAGCTGCTCCCCGTGGCCCTCCTCACCCTCCGGGGCCCACGTGCGGTCCACCTGCGCCACCCGGGGTACCGCAGGAGGTCCGACCCGGACCTCCCAGAGGTGGCCAGGGCGGGAGGGGCTCCGTCGGGCCCGCAGCCGCCGCCACGCTGGGCGGCTCACGTCTCCGCCGGCTCTCTCCTCCCAGGCTGCGGAACGGGGTGAAGTACTGCAAGGTGCTGCGCTTGCCCGAGGTGAGTGGAGCCGCTGCCACCGCGGCCTGCGAGGGCCCCTCCACGCTGACGGGTGGGCACCCGCCGGGCAGAGGCTGGCCCCTTCTCACTCAGGAGCTCTGAGGGAGAGAGGCTGTGGGGACTCGACACTGTGGCTGCGGGACCTCCTGGGAGGGTCTGGCAGAGGGACAGGGCCCATTTTCCCCTTGGGACTCGGCGCCCCCTCTCTCGTGGCCTCAGCTCCTTTGTCTCCCTGAGGCAGGTGCAGGGGGCCTGGAGGCTGCCAGCTCGGGTAGCCGCTGCGAGGGGAGGGGGCCTGGTTGGTGGGGTGTCAGGGAAGGCCTTTCTGAGGCCGTGCGTCTGGGTGAGCCCGAAGGGTGTGGGCTGGTGTGGGCCTGGAGGAAGGAGGGCGGGACAGGACCAGGTGGGCAAAGCCCCTCGGCAGCCACGGGCACAGCCGCCGCCGCAGGGGAGGCCCGGGCGGCCACAGCAGGGGAACGCGGCCCAAGACGAGAGTGCCGGGCGGTGCCGAGGAGAGCTTTGCTGGGGAAGCTTCCGAAGAGGCGGTGCCAACAGAACTGTCAGAGTTTGGGGAAGGTGGACTCCACAGGCCGCTGACAGACAGCTCCCTGGGGGGCCGTCCGCTCTCAGCAGCGGGTCCCAGTGCGACGTCCTGTCCGCCTTTCCGGTGGGACTTCGGGAGCCCAGCAGGTTCCCGCGCGGAATTCTCTGGGGCGTTCGCGGTCCGAGGGCGCAGCCCGATGGGGGCCCGGGCCTGGGCAGGCTCCAGCCGCTGCGCTGCTTGTTTCCACGTGGGTGACAGTGGGTCAGGCAGCCGGCTGGTGGGTGTCCCGGGGCCCTGCCTGGAGGCCCCTGTCGGGGTGGCCGGGGTCGCAGGGCCCTGGTCAGCCCCGGAGCGACCAGCGCTCGGCTCTTCCCCCCAGATCCTGTGCATCCACCTGAAGCGCTTCCGGCACGAGGTGATGTATTCCTTCAAAATCAGCAGCCACGTCTCCTTCCCCCTCGAGGGACTGGACCTGCGCCCCTTCCTCGCCAAGGAGTGCACGTCCCAGATCACCACCTACGACCTCCTCTCCGTCATCTGCCACCACGGCACCGCTGGCAGTGAGTCCGGCAGCCCCGCCCCGCCCCAGCTCGGCCCCGCCCCCGGGGTTTCCGTAACCCTGCGCCTCTCCCCGCCCAGGCGGCCACTACATTGCCTACTGCCAGAACGTCATCAACGGGCAGTGGTATGAGTTCGATGACCAGTACGTCACCGAGGTCCACGAGATGGTGGTGCAGAGTGCGGAGGCCTACGTCCTGTTCTACCGGTGGGGGCCCGGGCCAGCCTTGGGTGGGCGGCCTGGGGCTGGTGACCCGTGGGTCTGGACCTTGGCCACTGCTCCCAGGGGCCTGACGTTGGGTGCGTGGGGGGTGGAGCCTGGGCGTTTTTAAGGCCTTGGGGTAAGAATTCAAGGTTTTAAGAGTCCTCGGGGCTGGTGCCTGTGCCCTGGGCGGGGTGGGGGTCACGTGAGCCCAGGCCCAGGCCCAGGCCCAGGCCCAGCTGCCCCTAAGCCTCCCTGCCCTGTCCCCGCGCAGGAAGAGCAGTGAGGAGGCCGTGCGGGAGCGGCAGCAGGTGGTGTCCCTGGCGGCCATGCGGGAGCCCAGCCTGCTGCGGTTCTACGTATCCCGAGAATGGCTCAACAAGTTCAACACCTTCGCTGAGCCGGGGCCCATCACCAACCACACCTTCCTCTGCTCCCACGGAGGTGCAGGCGCCTTCTCCACCAGGGGAGGGGAGGGGGAGTGGGGGGCCAAGCCCTCACCCTGCCCTCCCCGCGCCTTTCTCCGCAGGTATCCCGCCCAATAAGTACCACTACATCGATGACCTGGTGGTGATCCTGCCCCAGAACGTCTGGGAGCACCTGTACAGCAGGTGAGGTGCTGCGGCCAGTCTCCCAGGGAGGGGCCTGCCCTGGGCAGGAGGGGAGAGTGGGGCGGGCCTGCCACCCTCCCCTCGGGCAGTGGCCGCACAGGGGCAGTGGCGGGGCCGTCCCCCCGGCTGTGTCTGCATCGGCAGAGACGTCGTTGGTGGGCATCCGGCGGGCCCTTCCAGTCACAAGGGGCAGCAAACTGGCTCGACCAAACCAACACGTTGGCCCCTCTCACAGGTAGTCCTGGGGGTGCCGGCCGCAGGGAGGCTGGCTGGCATCGCCCCCTTGCCCTATGCCCGGCTCAGGTGGCTCAGGGATTGTGGCGCCCGGGCCCTTCCAGTTCAAGTTCATCAAGGCCAAGAGCCGGTGGCTCTCCTGAGGACCTGCCCAGGCCCGGGTCACTGCAGTGGGGCAGGCAGGGTGTGCCGCGGCCTCGAGGGAGGGGCCAGGCAGGGGCGGAGGGAGAGGGAGAGGCCCTGGGGGCTCCGGCCGCCCCAGCCTCTGTGGGACTGGCTTTGCCCCATCCACCTGCGGGTCAGGTGGGTGGGACAGAACCCCACAGGGGATGCACCCCAAATCCTGCAAGGTACACGCCCCTACCTGCAGCACCCCCACCCCCCGATGGTGTCCTCAGGGTCCAGCCGGGCCCCATCAGCCACCACAGCCCTGTCCAGTAGTCAGGAAAGGGAGCGAGAGTGCTGACGTGTCCTTCGGCGTGAAGGAGATACTGTGACGCGCTGGCCCTGGGGCAGGCACCCCACTGGGCACTGCGGGTGCTCGACATGCCGGTGCCCTTGTCCGTCTAGTGCGGGAGACAGACGAGTGAGCACTCCGGGCGCAGGGCACCCACAGGAGCAGTGCCGGGAGCTGCCCCGGTTGCGGAGGGTCGGGCGAGCGGACCGCAGTCCTCGCCCTCCAGCCGGTTGGCAGCCTGCCCCATGGGGCCGCCCCTCAGGGCTGTGTGTGTCTCTCTGCCTCCCCACCCGCCCTGTGCAGGTTTGGGGGTGGCCCTGCCGTGAACCACCTGTACGTGTGCTCCGTCTGCCAGGTGGAGATCGAGGCGCTGGCCAAGCGCAGGCGGATTGAGATTGACACTTTCATTAAGGTGCGCGCAGGTCGGGGTGGCGCGGGGTGGGGGGCGGGCTCTGGCCTCCGCAGGGGACCCAGGGGCACCTGAGGACCAGAGTCAGTGTGTTTGGAGGCTGTGTTCTGTGGGAGATCAGAACGTTTAGGGCATTTACTGGCAGAGAGGCTGGGTTTGGCAAGTTCAGGTTCATGCACTTGGCACACTGTTGTGCAGGAAACAGGGTTGCAGGAAGAGGGTGCTGCTGTTCGGGCTGTCGCATGCGTCATGGGAGGGTCAGCAGCATCCCGGGTCTCTGTCCGAGCAGTGCTGGTGACAGCCAAGGTCACCTCCAGGCAGGGGCGGGTGTTTCCTGGAGGACAAGGTCCCCTGTCGAGAACAGACTGATGCGGAGGGAGAGGTGTGTTCGGCGAGCAAAGCAGGCTGCAAAACTGGGCCCAGGACCAGCCGTTTAGGGAAGGGCCTGCTGCAGCGCAGACGCAGGCGTGGGGGGGGGGGTGTGTGAGGACAGAGGCCCCCAGCTCGCTGCTCCCTGGTGCTGCTCTGAGCAGGGGTCTCACGGACCACCTGTCCTTCACCAGCGGGGGTCCGGGCAAAAGCCGCTCAGGACGCGGTGCTCTGTGGCCAGCGAAACACGTCTAGTCAGAGTAGCCCATGAGCGAGCCGGTTCCATGAAGCAGCGAGAAACAGCATCGCCCATGTGGTCTCAGCTGCCTGAGTTTTTAAAAAGTTGTGGGAAAGACATTCACCACAATGTTGGCGGCGGCGTGTGAGTGGTGGATCGTGGGAGGCGTTTATTCTCTCTGACCCGTCTGTCTCCTGCCGCGGGGTGCGAGGCGGTGTGGGCGGGGCAAGGACGACCCGCTGACCCTCGCTGCTCCCTGTGCCCCGCCCACTCGGCCCCGCCCACGCGCCCCGCCCAGCTGAACAAGGCCTTCCAGGCGGAGGAGTCGCCCAGCGTCATCTTCTGCATCAGCATGCAGTGGTTCCGGGAGTGGGAGGCCTTCGTCAAGGGCAAGGACAACGGTGAGTGGAGCAGGGGCCCCAGCCCCGCACCGCGCCTGGCACGCCCCTGGCCAGGAGGGCCTTAGTGCACGGATCTGCTGGGAGCGTCCGGGAGGCGAAGCAGGGGCCCGAGGCTGTATCCGCTCAGCAGGTTTTCGGGGCCACCGCTTTCGGTGAACGCCCTGCCGGCTGAGCGGAGGAGGCAGGTGCTCGTCCAGCCTTCCCCACCCGGGACCCCCGTGCCTTTCCCTCCCGTGCTCCCAGCTGATGCCCGGGGAGGCTGCTGTCCCCCGCTGCCAGGCCCTTCCTTTGGGGTTTCGTTGCCCTGAACAATGGATTTCAGTTGTCAGATGGCTACAGACTCTTAAAAAAAGGACAGTGTCCTGCAGCCCTTTGACTTACTGAGCTGGAAAGAGGGCTGGTGCAAGGCAGCTCCCGGGTCACCCGCAGCCCAGGAAGGAGGCGCCGGACAGAGGACAGGTGGCCCCAGGCCGTCCTCACCGCCCCTTCGGGTGGGACGGTTGCCTTGCAGAGCCTGAGCACCAGCCGGTACTGGGGAAACCGGGGGAAGGGACGGGGCCTCACTGCCATCTAGCCTGCGGGCAGGGACACCCTGAGGTCTCCCTAGCGTCAGTGGGGTGATGGGGCGTGTCTGTGCTGGAGAGCTGGCTCCGGAGCCACGCCCACCTCGGGCTCTGGCGTAGCCTCTGCCAGCTCGCCGGCCGTCACCTCCCCCGTCTCTGTAAGCACTCTCCTCTCACTCGGTGGCTGTTGAGGTTTCTGTCGGATGCTGGGTCCATCGGAAAGGTGTTCGGCGAGTGGCAGCTGCCATCAGTGATTAGGGCAATGTCCACCAGGCACTGGCCCCGCACTGCCCACCCCGCACTGGGGTCAGAAACTCGTGCGAGGGTCCGAGGAAGTTTTCCTGCAGGGTCCCTCTGCTTCCACCCACCTCTGGCCCTCAGGCGTCTGTGGATGAGCCTTTGGTGCCCGGAGCCCCTCTCCCCAGGAGGATTCGCCATGACCCCTCGGGCTCAGGGCAGCCTCTTCGAGGCACAGGGGTGGGAGTCATGCCTTGAGGCTGCTCTCATCTGCTGGGCGGAGGGCCGAGGGGGAGGCTGGGACCGGGGCGTGTGCCCCGCGCAGAGGCGCTGAGCGGGGCCCTGTCCATTCCAGAGCCCCCCGGGCCCATCGACAACAGCAGGATCGCGCAGGTGAAAGGGGGCGGCCACATCCAACTGAAGCAGGGTGAGTCTCATGGGCGCCCGCCTGCCCCCTCTGCCCCCTCTGCCCCCAGGGGGCTGGGCAGGCCCATCTGGGAGCCCCCGGGCGCCAGTCTGAATCAGGCTGAGCGTCCGCCCAGGTCCAGGCCCTGGGCCCCAGCGAGTGGGTGGAGGCACTTGGCCTCCACGTGGGTCCTCGGGTCCTGCAGGCCCCTCTGTCCCACCCCGCCCTCTGCCGGCCTCACCTGTGCACCCTTCCTGCGCACCCCACCCCGGGGGACGAGAGGCACAGCCGGAGACGTGCCCTGTGGGGTCGTCCGAAGGTGGATGTTGTGCTGGAAAATCTGGAGGTTTCCGCTGGGCAGCTTTGCCCCGAAGTCCGTGGCTGCCCTTCCCCCTGGGGCCTGGCCCTGCTGGAGCCCCTGCTGCCAGGGCTGCAGTTCCCCCGAGGGCACAGGGGCATAGGGGGCGAGTTCGGCCGACCGATGGCCTCTGGGGCCCCACAGGCGCCGACTACGGGCAGATCTCAGAGGAGACCTGGGCCTACCTGCACGGCCTGTACGGCGGCGGCCCCGAGATCGCCGTGCGGCAGAGCGTGGCCCAGCCGCAGGACCCGGACGGCTTGCACGGGGAGCAGAAGATCGAAGCTGAGACCCGGGCCCTGTGACGTCGGGCCGTCTGCGAGTCCCCTCCTCCCTGGCCAGAGACCCTCTCGTGTCCCCTGAGTGCCGGCCCCTGAACACACCTTCCATGAGGCTGTTGGGAAGGACCCTCCGTTGGGCCCGGCCGAGCCGCGTGACTCCCCGAGGACGGTGTGTCGGTCAGTACCTGGAAGGGGGGCGGCGTCGTGGAGGCGCAGGTGTACGGGAGGCAGGAGAACTGTTAGCCTCCCGGTGGCAGCGCCGGGACTGCGGACTGTGCCCACCTCAGGCCGGTTTTGACGACCGAGGCGCCGCGGCGTGGACTTGGGTCTTCGTCCTGGAAGTGCCCGCACGTCACTGTCATTTGGTTGGTCCCCCCAACCCACTCTCTTGCTAGCTCAGGCCCAGCTTCTGTCCCTGCCCTCTCAGCTGGGCTGCGGCCTTGGGCCGGGGTTGGGCGGAGCTGCTGCCTCACAGGCATGTCCCGTGGTCACCTGGCCCGGCCCCCGAGACCCAGGGACGTGCAGAGTGCCTGCACCGGTGTCACCTGAGGCCCCGCCTCACCCTGCACCTCCCCATGGTCACCCGAAGGCTCCCGAACGCTGGGCTGCGCTCTGGCTTTTTGGTGACTACGGACGCATTCGAGATTGGGACTGGAGGGGGGGGGTTGTTTCTGGGGGCAGCCGGTCCAGTCTCCCTGTGCCGTGGAGCTGGCCCCCACCCGGGACGGGTGACGAGACAAATACCTCGCGTTGCCAGCACGTGCTGCTCCTGCAGCTTCCGTGGGGGCTGACGTTAAAGAAAAGCGTCCCCCTCCCCACGCGGCCAGGCTGTGCAGAGCCCCTGGGCCTGGAGGCGTGGCCCTGGGGCAGCTCTCACCCCGAGGTCCTGCGGGTGTGTCTTCTGGACGCTGAGCGAGGCCGCTGCTGGGGCCCCTGGACCACCAAGCAGTGCTTCGGGGGGCCCCGAGGCTGCTGGACAACATGGTCGGGCCGAGCCGCCCCCCTCGTCAGGGCCAAAGTGGGGGTGGGGGGTTCCTGGGACCGAGGCCCCCAAATACTGGGGCTCTCAGTCTCTGCAGCAGCAGCCGGCGTGGAGACCCCAGCAGGCGGTCCTGGCAGAGCCCCCGAAGCTCCTCCGGCAATGTGCCGCTCAGGTGCGGGGCCTCATCTGCTGGGACCGGTACCTTCCCTGCTGACGCGGCTCACAACCGCAGGACGAGCCACCGCCGGGGTCCGACACTTAGCGTCCTTTGAAAGCTGCTGCGGCTGTGCGGTCTGGTCCGTGTTCAGGACGGCGTAATAAACCCAAACACGTCCCTACAGCCCTGACTGTTGTCTCTGTCACGGGAGGGAGGCCTGGCGCCTGCCGGGGGAGGGGCGAGCATCCTGCGACTGATGGCCCAGTGACCGCACACAGGGCGGGGCCTTGCCGGACTCTGAGACCGGAGCGCACCTGGGCTGCAGGAGCGAGGCGGAGGCCTGGCCGCTTCACACACCGTGGCCCCCGGGTGTTCCTTCCTGGAACCAGCCCCGGCCCCTCAGGAGTGGGCTGGTGTGGTCACGGGACAGGCCAGGGTGTCCACAGGCCGGTCCCCTCGGGGCACCACGCCACAGAATCAGTGCCACCGAGCAGGCGTTACCCTCTCTGGACCCCGCGGCCTGGGGCACCCTCCCTCGCCGGCGCCCCGTCCTGCAGTGCGGTGCTGTGGGCATGCGCCGCGACACCTGGTGGTGCTGCTGTGTCAGGGGCCCTGCGGGTGGGGCTGCTGTCGTTTAAGCCTCTGGGTCTAGGGGAAGAGAAGACCGAGCTTTTCACACCCGTGCGGAGTGGGCACGGTGGAGCCTGTGCCGTATGACGGGCTCTTCCTGTGGGACCTGGATGATGGGGGGAGCGTTTCGTCTGGAGCACTGAGTGGTTCCGGAGGCGTGGGGACGTTTATGCTACAGGAAGGGGAGGAAGAAATAGGTACCCGTTGGCCCTAAAATACTTCCTTTCTATTTTTGCTCGAAACACCATGCTTTCAAGTGGCTCAGCCGATCTGAGGTGCTGGAGCCCTGGAGCCCGAAGACGAGTCTGTGGTCGGCCACCTCGCAGACTGGGCCTCCAGAGACAGGAAGCGCCGGGCGACCCGGTGGCCTCCTGTCTTCCTTCTCCCACGCATTGTCCCCCTCCTTCCAGCCGGGCCGGGCCGGGCCAGGACCCCCTCCAGCAGTGCCGCCCCCGGCAGACTGGGGAGCCCGGGGGCCAGCTGCTCCCAGTGCCCCCAGGCCTGTCCACCTGCCTGCACTGCCGCTCACAAACCTGCGTGGGAAATACATTTGCAAGGTACAGCACCCCCCCCGCCCCCGGCCACCCAAACAGGCCACTTCCTGTGTGAATTCAAAGCAAACATAAATTTCCCCGTGAGCCTCACGCAGCCTCTTTGAGCCCCAGAGAGGCTCCCAGGAAGGAGTCGGTGTTTTGGAGCCGGGCCTCCTCCCTCTGGCCCCTCTCCCCGCCGCCACATCAGCCCAGCAGCTCACCCCAGCAGCGAGCGAGCGAGCGAGGGGCAGACAGAAGGAACCAGTGCCCTCAGGGAAAGCCGAGAGAAAGCGCAACCGGCATTGTGCGCAAGTGTGTTCAGGGACTCGGCCCCCGTCCTTGGGTTTGACAGCAGCCAGATGAGCGGGGTGTGTGGCGAGTCGGGACTGGGGACAGGGCTCTGAAGGACCGGGCAGGGCCGGCCCGGTGCAGGGGGCCGGTGCTGGCGCGCTGGGGCAGGGTGCCCCGGCAGCCCGAGACCCTTCCTGCCGCCCGGCCCCCACTTCCGGGGCCCATCGGCTCTGCGGACAGAGGCGCCGGGGCCTTTCTCAGTACCTCTTGTGGCCCAGCAACGTCCCCAGCTAAGGGGGGGTCATTTAAGCAAATGTCACTCACTGTCCCAGATGGGCAGAGACAGAAGTGCTTAAATGAGCTGAAGGGGTGACACTGGAGAAAGAGCTCCTGATGCACGCACGCACGCACACAGTGGCTGCCGAGAGCCGGCGTGCAGTCTTCACCCTTGAATCCCGGCCTCGGAGGGCACTGGTAGAGCGGTGGCATCTCCCCCGCTTCTCGGGACGCCTGAGCCAGGCCTGCGTTTATGCCCCGTCTCCCCCACTCCTTCCTGCACGCAGATCCGCACCTCCGCCCGCAGCAGCAAATCAAAGTCAGGGCTCCAGCCTGCCCCGGTTCCAGAGATCCCTTTGCTTTAATAAAAACTGGGAGGTCACACTCGAACCCCTTGCCTCTGGCCACTTCCACTCCTTTCCAGGTCACCCTGGTGGAGAGAGTTCTCTCCCGGCTTGGACTCCTCTTCCACTAGGGGGCGCCACAGTCCCTGTGTGCACTGCAGCCAGGCCTGGGTGTGGCCGCCATGTAGGGCGGGGGTGAGGCCAGGAGCTTCCCACACCGGCCTCCCCAGCCTGGCTGGACAGGTCTGGTGGGTGGGGCCCCCTCTGCAGAGGCAACCTTCCAGAGCACACCTGGGCGTGGCCACCACCTGTTCCCAACCCCAGAGGGCAGAAGCCAGTCAGCAGAAGACTCAGGTGTACGGCCAGGAGGGGTGCCAACCCCCACGCCTCAAACGAGTGGGGGCAACACGTCAGCGATTCAGACCAGAGGGCTCAGTGTAGGGTCAAATCGGAGAAACTCGATGCCAGGTCTCACCTTCCACAGCAGCGCCCCAGGCCACTGTGTCCTCCCCTCCCCACCCAGCAGCTGCCGCCCAGAGAGGGGCCACGTGCCCCCCAGCAGCACGCCCCACTCACTCCCCAGCCCTGCCCGGTCCTTCAGGGAAGGCAGGCTCTGAGTGAAACAGGGGGACACCTTCCATCTCTGACACGGAGACCGACCCTTCCCAAAGCAAGACAAAGCCCAGAAAGAACACGCTGGAAGATTCTTCCCCGATTCACTTTTTTGGGGACAAGCTAGACAAGAGGCCTCAGGATAATCGAGTCGCCTGGCTCCCTTTACCGTCTCTCACTGGGAACCACGACCGCTGGGCTGTCGGGAAGCGTTGGCTCCCCAGGCCCATCCCACTGGCACCGGCACCAGCACCAGGGCGGCACCAGCACCAGGGCGGCTGGCTCCTCAGGGCAGCTGGCAGAGCTCCAGCTGCAACAGCCCTGTGTGGGCGGGGGCTCAGGCCGCGCCCAGGAGGGCTGGTCTCACCCCCGCCCTCCGGCAGTGAGGCCCCACGTGTGTTCACAAGAGCTCTGCCGTGTGCCGCACACCGGCACACACACCTGCATGGGCGCTGCAAAGACCCGGAGGACACAAAGGGGTGCAGACACAAACCAGCTGCACCCCCCCCACCCCCAAGGCCTGGCTGAGGCTTTCCAGGCTGCTGCAGGAAGGGCCTCCCAGGGCTCACACGCAGGGCTGCCACGAGGCCCCCACGCTCCAGCCGCACACACTGCCTGCGGCTCCACGGAGCCTGTGATCGTTAGCCAAGCCACCCAGGGGGTGGGCTTGAGCCCTGCGGCCCAGATGCCAATGGGGTGCCCCTCCCCCACACCAACAGGGTCCCCCCAAACTGGGGATAGCTGCCTGCTGAATGTGCATGCCAAGGAGGCCTTCCTGGTCCTCAGAAGCCTCCCCCAGTTCCCTGGACTGAACCCTCCGAATCCTCCTCACCTCACCCAGGTGTCAGACAGCCCTTCTTCCCCGGTGGGTGGGGGCGGGGGAGCTGGCGGGGCCCCGAGCCCCTCCCCACGAAGACCAGGGAGGGGAGACGGGGAGGACGTGACTCGCGCTGGGTTTCCCTGGTGACTCAGGTGCGGGCGGGAGCCCGGCCCCAGCCGCAGGCACTGCGCCTGCTTCGGTGACGCGCAACACCACACCGCCGTGACACGGCGCCAGAAGTCAGGCTTTTATTTAACATTTAGAGGATTAACACGGAGTTACAAGGTCGACAGAAGCCTTCCGATGGAACACGGTATTTGGTTTAATTCTACCTCCAGAGACAAACAGCAACTCCGGAACCGGGACGAGGGCCGTGGCGAGACCACAGCGAGGTGCCTCCGCAGTTCGGAATTAGTGCCACACACACAGGTGGACCACAAGCAGGTGAAGGTGGGACCTCGGATCGCTTTTTAGAGGAGGTTTTTGACGGCAGGAGCGCTGGAGGCAGAGCCATTTAGAAGTCCGAAACGCAAGTTTCTGGAGAAACGCTCGGTTCCACATACTCTTATTGTCCAGTAAACTTTCCTCTGCAATCACAGGCGTTACCCAGAGGCCTTTGTGCTCTCGCAGACGAGACAAGCTACGGGCTTATGTTGCCGAAGGGTCATAGCCTGAAGCTGCAAAAGGGAACCCCACAAAGGAAAGCCCCCTTCTGGCATCCCTGCCTTTTGGGGGCAGGTTCTTGACAAATTCATCATTCTCATAACAGGACGAGATTCTAGCATTGGCAATGACAGGCGGGGGGCTCCAGGGTGACGGAGAAGCGCGCAGGGAATCCCGCGATTCTCCTCTCCGTGAACCGCTCCCGGGCAGCAGGTGACGTCGCCGGGGTCCCCGAGTAGAGGCTATATGGGATCTCAAGGTCATGGAATAATCGTTTCCTTTAATAAGCCCAGCTGGCACAGCACTGCCCGTCCATGCGGCCACCCGGATCGGCAGGGAAGCGAACTCCAAGGTTAAGGTTGAAAAGCACTCATTGTCCATTCCTGTTTGGACGCAGGTGGTCGAGAAGGGAAAACAGGGCGCGGGGACACCAGAGGACACAGGCGGACCCTGGGTCCTGCAGACGTTCGAAGGACAGGTCACCGCGGCTCGCGCCTTCTCCCTCCCGGGGCAAGGAATCCACGTGTCCTGACCCACCGGGAGACGCAGTGCACATGCGTCGCTGAGCTCCAAGGTCGGGTTCTAAAAACCATTCACATCCTTGTGGCGTGGAGAGTGGCCGGCTGGGCCTGGGGAAATTCAGCAGATCCCGGGGAGCCCTCATCACCCCGCTGGCGGAGGAGCCCCCGGTGGGGCCGCTGGGACTGCCCGTCCGAATTAACCATGCACCTGTTGGCTTGCAGGGACGCAGGTGAGGCCCTGGCTCTTCTCACCTTTGGCATCCTGGCTCGTGTCACCTGCCCAACCTGTCCCCTCCTGAGACGTATTCTTGCTACACAGGGCGGCCCGCTGTGGGGAGCGGAAGCTGCTTCAAGGACAGCAGCCCTGAGACCCACAGCTGCAAGGCTCCGGGCAGGCGATCTGCACCCCTGGACCTGGCCCCACATCCAGGGAAGTGGGAGTGAGAGAGGGCCCAGGCAGGTCCCTCGCTCGCCCTAACCCTGAAGTCACTTCCTCCTTGCCCACGCACATACCCCTGGCGTCTGCTTGCTCCTGGTTGCGCTCACCGAGGGGGTGCTGAGCTGCTCGGTGGTGTGCGGTCAGCCCCAGTGTGCTGAGAGGAGCCACCCCGCTATCACTCAACAGAGGCCCGAGCCTCAGGACCTGCCACCCCCGCCCCCACCCCTCAGGCTCCCAGAGGACTTCCTCGTCTTAGATTCTTTGATTCGTCAACATCAAGGAGAACCCAGGATGCCAGAGGGGGCCACCTCGCTACCGAGCGCCAAACAAAAGTAGGAAGAGGCCCGATTCTACCCGCGGGCAGCGACCTCTCCAGAGTCTCTGCACCAGATAGGAGGAGCCGTACCGCTAGGAGGCGTGAGTGGAGACAGGCTACGCGACCGAAGGACCGACGGACCGCAGCTTTCCTCTGGGCTCCCCCGGCATCCGAGAGGGGAAGGGAAAGCAAGCTCAGAAAGCAAGCTCGGTCAACCCCCCGCGGCCCGGAGAGCCCACGACAAATGCAGAAGCGGGAGCCACGGGGTCACGCGAAGGACCGCCGCGAGCAGCACAGGGTCTTTGGTGGTGGGCGCGCTAAAACCCTAAGATGCAAACTGTGGAATTCGTGAAAGAGGGGACCTTTCACCTTGCAAGGAGCTAACGTGCCGGGGAGGCGCCGTGGCTCCTGGGGACGCGGTCCTCAGCCCCGTGAGGGGTGGGCGCAGGCGAGACAGCAGGCGGGGCCCGACAGACACGTGTGCGTACACGGGTGTGCATGTTGTGCACCCATGTGCCTGCGTGTGCGTGCGTGTGCGCGCTCCCTGTTCACCACCGACACTCGCAGGCTGCGGCGTGTCGCGAGGGCTGATGGATGTCTGGTATGAGGCGAGGACCTGCCGCCAGAAAAGGCCCCCAAATGCTCGATGGACGGGGGGGGAAGGCGAGTTTTTTCTAGAGTAAACGACGCGGGACCACATCCGTGACACTGAGGTGCTCAGTCCACCTGGGGCGCCCCTGACCCAGACTCTGTCAGCCTCCCCAGGAGACTGGGAGTCAAGGGCACCGCCGGAGGCGAAGTTTTCACAGAAGGCACAGTGTGAACCGTGGGCGGGCCAGGCCAGGCCGGGAGGACTGAGGGCCGGCGGGAGCCGGGGGGGCCTGTGTCTACCCACCTTCCCGGTCCTGCGCGGGGTGAGGACCGGGATGGGGACAGACCTGCCCCCCGGGAGGGAGGAGCTGGGCCGCATGGAGCATGCTGTGAAGAGAAAAGAAAGAAAAGCAAGCAGCGGCGTGGCGTGGGGATGTCACTCCAGGCCAGCCCAGCCCAGCCCGAGAGCAGTCGGTCCGCACCGGGCCTGTGGGGACCAGCAGACCGAAGGGGTTCTCCGGGGGAGGCTCCGGGGGCTCCGGCTTGTGCCCTCTAGGAATCTACAACACAAAAAGAAAGAGAACCCCGGTTAGAGGAAGGGCCCAGGGTGGGGGCGGGCCTCCCGCTGCTCTGCGCAGACTGCCCTTCCCCGGGGGTGGGGGCAACCTGAGCCCAGCTGGTTACCACAAGGTACCACAGATGAGGAACGTTCACGGTTTCGCCTCCGGTCCCTCCTGCGGAGAAGCCCACCTGGGGGACCCTGCGCCCTCACCCCAGCTCGTCTTTCTAAGTTCAGGTCTGAGAGACAGAAAGGCGACCGGCCTCCCCGAAGGAAGCAAGGGGCGGGGAGGCCGGTTCTCTCTCCCAGGCGGTGGGTTCCTGGGGCTCCTTAGTGGTCAAGTGCACCGCCTTCAGCAAAAAGGAAGGTTTGGCCCTGGCTGGTGTAGCTCAGTGGATTGAGCGCAGGCCTGCGAACCAGAGGATCTCGGTTTGATTCCCAGTCAGGGCACATGCCTGGGTTGCAGGCCAGTTCCCAGCAGGGGACACACGAGAGGCAACCATACATTGATATTTCTCTCCCTCTCCCTCTCTCCTACCCTTCCCCTCTAAAGATAAATAAATAATCTTAAAAAAAAAAAAAAAAAGGAAGGTTTGTCGCCCAATGTTTACTTGCTATAAACCGTGAAAGTTCTTCATCTTGGGGGGGGGACTCGGGGGGGGGAGAAACCAGAGAGACAGACACTTGAAGCCCTCAGGTGCACACAGCGTAGAAGCAGAAGGTGTCATCAGGTCAGGAGGGAAGGGGCAGGGCTTTTAAAAAGCATTCGGCTAGAAAACTCCCCATTACTGAAGACGAAGGAGTTAAATATTCGTAATACAGAGTCGTCTTCTCGGAAAGGTGAAAAATCACTTAACAACACTGAGAAAAAATAGCACGTTTATTAGAGAGGCGGATATACGAGGGTACAACTAAAAGGTGCCAGACAGATTCTTTTCTTTTAGGGGAAGAAGAGAGAGAAACAACCATGTGGGCCGTATTCAAACAAAACTTACTCAGAACCCAAGTGTCTACAATAAACTCAAGTGTGGAGCAGCCGGCAGGGCCCTAGGGACCCGAGAATGTCCTTCCGGCTTCCCCAGCGGTTACACAAACAAAAGGGTCATTACGCGGCAGAGTCACCAATAAAACAAACAGATAAAAGAGTAAAACGTTAAAACAACGAATTCAAGTAATCCTTTTAGTTTTTCAATGGCAGCATATACAAATACATTGGGGGGGGGGGTTGGGCGTGCGGACATATTTAACAGAAAGCAATTTCAAAAACAAAACGAAACCAGAAGAGAAGACAGTCACAACCCAGTTGACCGATTGGGAGTTCCTGTAGTCTCGACCTTTTGGCAGTTTTTAAAGAGTCACATCAGAGACGCCACACATGCACAAGGGCACAGGAGCGACTGCAAACAGAAGGAGTGGCCCCGCTGGCGGACCGGGGCGACCGCGGTGACCGGGGCAGGTGTCAGGCGGGTACTGCGTGTGTGTGGCGGGGGGGGCCCAGGGGGAGGCTGAGCAGCTCTATGAACGTGGGAGGGAAAAGCCTTCTACCTGTGCATTAGTAACCTAGAAATGTGTCCCTAAATACGAGGAGAAAAGTTTCTACACCAAGCTGAGACTTCGCTGCTTTTATTTGAACAGGTAACTGGGGAAGATAAACGGAGTGTTCTCTGGCAGGCAAGGGAAGTTCCCGATTCTTTGGGAATGGGTTCAGTGAACTGAAACTATAAAATAGCACCGTTCCAACAATTCCACATCGATTCATGGGCTCTAGGTACTCAGGGACAACTTAATAATCAGAATTTATGCACCCACACCAGCCAGGAAACCAACGGAGCTGGTTGGTTTCTGAACCAATTTTGCACAGCACCAAAAAAAAAAAAAAAAAAAAAAGAAAGAAAGAAACAAAGAAAAAACTCCATGGAATGCTGCGCTTTTCAAGGCATGCTTTTAAAAGGCTACTGTGGCCCTGCCCCAGTGTAAGACTTCCTCAGAGTTTGGCTTGCTCCCTCCAGTAGCTCCTCGTCTGGAAATGAGCTCACCACCGGGGGCTAGAAAGGTTAGATCTTCATTCACATGGTGGGCGAGGCCCCAGGCCGTGACCTCCTGCTGCTCACTGAATCAGCCCCCGTGGGTGCAGGGCAGCCGGTTTTCCGGCCTCCGTACTTAAAAAGGAGAGGTCTGGCGCAGGCTGAGTGGCCTTATTATGTCAGCAAAAGTGCAGTAATTCCGAAGAACTTTGAGTTGCCAATTTTGAAAAACCAGGCTGACCGATCAGTGTCCTGCTTTTGATGCTGTATTCCATCCGTGTCAGATGTGATGGGGAAAAACTGGGGGAGGGGACCCCGATCTCTCTGCTCTAGCTCTGCAAGTTGTGGAGACTCTATACTTCTTTAAAATTGGGCTGTTGTTCACTAAAGGGCACTAAGTTCCACCTGGGTGGCCCCTGTGAGAAATGGCACTGAACTTGCTGCTGGAACCCTTGACAAGTGCCCATACCCTAGTCCCCGGCTGCCGCCGCCTTCCCGATCAGCTCCATGTTGACCTGAGCTTGTAAAAGGAGCCCACAGTGTGGAGGCCAGGGGCTAATTTCCCATCAAAGAGAAGGAAGGACGCTAGTAATTTTCAAAGCCGAATAAAAAGAGAATCTTAACCCGACATCTTCATCCTGACCTGTTTACAGCTGTTCTGAATGATCTCAGGGTGGATTCTCAGAACAGGCCCCGACGCTGGGCTTGGTACCGGTCTGTGCACCCGACGGTTTCACTCCCTCTCCCGCCAACTCCCAAATGCAAATCCCCATGTGACCCAGTTTCCTTTAAAGACGGTGAACCACTGTGTTTTATTCTGGCTACAGTTAATCCTGTGAAACCAGCTAGCAATTCTAAAACGATTTTTGCAGTCAATTCACACTTTAGGGCTTAAAGGTGCAATGATTTTTTTTTTAAATCCCCCCTTCACGAAGCGATGTGCTGGGGTCAGGGTCTGTGGGGACACAGACGCCGCTCACTGTCCTCACAGCCCCGCCTGGAGGCTCAGCTGAACACAGCTCCACTCGCCACAAAAGCTCCGCCAGGTCGGAGCGAGCGCAGTGAGCCGTTGCCGCAGAAGTCTGCCTGAACAGCACCCGCAAACAGGGTCAACCCTGTCCGCGGGGAGACCGCCAGTCCTGTGGGAAAACCAAGTGGGGGGCCGACCACCCTCTCCCAGATTTCAACCGGTGGTTTGGGATCGAGTAGGTGTAACAAGGTCATCAGGCTCTAACAATGACCTTGACCCGGGTAGGCCGAAATACACATGCTTGGTACCAACAAAAGGATCTTACTCGCTTCTTGACTCGAGAAGGGGGAGCTTTTATTCAGGACTTCCTCCAAAGCGAACGATTGTAAAATTCAGCCGACTACCGTGGCTCACTCAATGGACTCAGTTACAGAGGGGAACCTCCTAAGGTCGTTCAGTCTGCGGCAGATATGGGAGATAAACCAGGGAACCGAAGTCTTCTGCACCCCGGGGATGTGTGTGGACTTTGAACTTCGGAAACATAGATCAGACGCTACAAGGCCCCTCGGTTGTTATCTACAGATGCTGCCAGAGGAGGAACGTGTATCAGATTTCAAACGACACGGTTGTAAATTGGCAGTTGGCAGCTTTCCACATAAAATGTCACCAGCAAGCGAAACTCGGTAATAGTCAAAACTAGACCAGGGCATTCGGCGCGAGACCCCTACATCCGCGCTAGGAGAGGGGTCGCCGGTGCGCCCTCTGTCCAGCCTCTTGGAGCACTGCCTGCACCCGTCACAGCTGTGGGGAGAAACAACTCCAATGTTTTTTTTTTTTTTTAAGTTTGTTTTTAAGTGGTATTAAATATAAGTCTTAGCACCTTTGGCATTTTTGTCCAAATAGACTTCGACGTATGAAGTGGGGACATAGCCCTCTTCGTCTTCGCTTCTCCGGATGCGGGTCCACCCGTCCCCTTTGTCCTCCTCAATGACGTACAGCGTCTCTCCTTCCACGACGGAAATGGTTCCTTCATTCTGACCTGAAAGAGCAACAACGGAGCAGGTCAGGTTCCCGGGCGCGTCCGGGCCGTCAGCGCGCACAGAGCTTCGCGACGACACGGGCGCGGTGACAGAGGGGGTGGGTTCTCAGGCGCGCCGGTCCCTGCCACACAGGGTGACGACTTCCGGCCCCCGCACCCACCCCCCTGGACGGCTGGCGTTCTCCCCGGGGGACACCTCTGGTCCCCTCCCCGCCTCTCCCTTGCGGCGAAAGTGCGCCCGCGGCTTCAGTCGCACCTGCCCCACTGCTCCCCGCCTGTCCGTCCCGGCTCTTCCCTGCGGCCTCCTCCCCCTGCTCCGCGCTGGCCCCCACCGGGGCCTTGCCCTCACACCGGAAACGCAGCGAGGGCCGGCCTGGGCTCCTGGCCGTTCCCTCTTCTGGGTCCCCCCCTCCTATCTCGGGGGACATCTCCCCTGTCCCAGGGTGCACTGTTTTGCCCTCCTGCCCTCTCCGACCCACGCCGGTCAGCCGGGAGTCTGAGCTGGGTGTCAGCGGCAGCACGTCTGTGTCCATCCCTCACGCGAGGCCCCCAAGGCCATCTGCTAAGGGAAATTCACAGCACGAGCCACCCCTGCCCAGCAGTGTTGAGAGGCGACTTGTTTGGGGAGCTGTGGGTGTGGATACGGAGGGGGAAAGGGGGCCCGGGGGTGGGGGAGAGGGGGTGCTGTGGCCGTGTCGTAGAATCGGGAACATTTAACCTGGTCCTTCTCTTCCTCGTGTTGCCACCCAGCGCGTTCGGACTTTCCCGGCACCCGCACTCACAGCCTGCAGCGCCGCACTCACAGCCTGCAGCGCCGCGCTCGCAGCGTGCACCCTTCTAACCGCCACCCCCGTTTCCTCGCTGCTCCCGCTCGCGGGACCGAGCACGTCCCAAGGTGCAGCTCTGACCGGGTCGACACCTTGCTCGCAAACTTCCAACAAGCTCCTCCATGTCTGCCAGATACAATCCAATGTGTCTCTCACCCGCCCGCCGCGGGCACTGCCTACTCCCCAGGCTTCTACTCCGCTACACCCACCTGGGACATCCGAGCGCCGCCGCCAGCCCCGTGTCTGGCCGCGCCCGTGCCCCTGATCTGCTGCAGCGCTGAGTTCTCGAAGTTCCCTCGCGGGGGGGCCACCGCCCTGCCGTGCCCCCCCCCGCCCCCACACACACTGAAGCTGCCTCTCCCAGATGCCCGCCTTTGCTTCCCTGAGAGGGACGCCGCCGCCTCCTGGGTGCCGCCGGCACCCCGCCCCTCTGAGCGTCTCTGCAGGGCCGTTTCATAAATGCAGAATGCATGCATGAAGCAATCATTGTTCTAACCCCCTGTGTGGCTGAGCTCATTGAAAGCTGCTCAATTATACGGTGAAAGGCAAAATATACAGCCATCAACATAGTAATAGTAATAATAATAATAATAATGATAAATACTCTCAGCAGAACAAGAGACGCAAGAGAAAGATCTGGAAGGTTTCATAAGACAGTAGGGTCACAGAAAGTGCAGGTGGCCGGGAGGGGCCATGAGCCACGTGGCCGCAGGGCGTTACCGTCGAACGTGTAGAGGGCTTTGCACGTCCCGATGGCCGGCAGGGGCTCCTCGTCGTCGAACTCGTCGTCGAAGTCCATGGCCGGCACCTTCACCTCGCTCTCCTGACTCTGCTCCTCCGTGTAACTGCCATCCGGGCTGCTCAAGAAAGCAAAACGCGCAGCAACTATAGCAACCGACCGGCGACAACGCCGGCCCCGCCCACCGGAGCGAAGCGCTGGGAACTAAGAGGCGCTCGGATCCTCCTGCCTCCCGCGTGGCGTCAGAACCGCCCCGTGGGGGAGTCACAGGCCCCACGTCGCAGACGCGTGGGTGCCTGACGCGTGCCTCACGCTCATTTCCAGACCCCAGAACCCAGAAGTAAACGCAGTGCTGCCCGCTGGCCGGGAAGCAGGGCTGCGCCCATACTGTACCTCTCCCGGGCCTGCGCGCAGTTGTTGACGGTCGGGGCGCTCTGGGCGTCGTACAGTCCGCTCTGCCTGCGGGCCTGCTCGCCGCGGGCCGGGAGCCTGCCTTCCACCTCCGCCAGCCAGGCCTGGGAACAGAAGCCCCGAGAGACAGGGGCCTGCGCTCAGCTGGGGGCCCCACCCTGGAGTCTGGAGCCGCCAGGCCGGGCTGCTCTTGATCATGGAATCTGACACAGAAGGACCACAAGGGGGTGGGTCCCCCGTGTTCTGCATTTTATAACTGGACTCAAAGGCGACCAACTGCTTCCATTCCCGCCCCCGAGCGGGAGAAGTGGCCGCGAATGTATTTAGGCACCTGCCCGCAGGGGGCAGGCCTGTGACACAGGGCGCACTGACCTCTTGGGCCTTAAACAGCTGTGTGACTTTGGATAAATCACTTTTAGTTCCTTCTGGGGTTCCCCCCATTCTGTGACCATGAGGTCACACCAGGAAACGTGGGGGCACTGCCACCCTTGAGCGGTGACTCAGTGTGAAAGCCGCACTTCCCTTTTCTAGTTCTTTCCTTTAAGGAGTGTAACTTTTTCTCTTTTAATAGTGAAGAAACTTGTACACAGGAAATCAAAGTAGATAAAATTACCTTCAGTAACATTTGGACGAGCTACACTATTCAGCTTGAATAGTTACACTGTTCAAAAGGCAAAAGATTGCAAAGGATCAGAAAAGGACACTTCTGGGCTCTAAAAACTCAAACATTTATTACTCGTCGACAGATTCCAGACACGATAAAAAAGCCCTATGTGCCCCTCACGGATAGCAATAACCTATGCTGAATGGAACGATCATTTCTTATTTATTTTTCCATGCTCTGCAGTCTTTTAACTTGGGGTGGGGGGGAAGCCTTTTGCCCCCGCCTTCCGAGGGCCCCTCCCTTGAAAACGCGTTTTAGGGTGCTGTTGGCAGGGCTCGCGCTCATTCTGCTCGCAGCTGGCTTCCGAACCTGGAGCCTCGCCTGGGTCCGCCCAGAGAACAGGGCGTATCTCACTGTGACTGCCCTTCGATCCTGTGACCACGCGAGACGCCACGGGACAAGCTTAAGCCCAACGCTCACGTGGAAAAACAACACTGGAGCCACAGGAAGGCCACTTTCGACAGCCCCGGTCTGAAAGGACGCCGTCGAAACAGGACGTGCCCGGAAGCGGACACTCAGGGGCGACAGCGCCTTTTTCCTTTCACCGCAGCTCTCGACACCCCGGCGGCGGAACGCCTCCTCCGTCGGGGGTGGGGGGGGGGGAAGCGCCCGCCCCTGCTGCTTCTCCCTGCCCCTGCGACAGGCTTCCCATACGTACCTCGAACTTCTGGGCCTCCAGTCGCAGCTTTTCGATATTTTGGCTGACTTCCGTTAATTTGTGGTCCAGACTGGCCGGGTCTCCCATCTGAGGGTTCTTTAGGTAAACGTCTTTCATTTTCGTTATAGCATCTCTGGGGAAAAAAAAAAAAAAGGAAAGCCTGAGCCAGGTGCGGGAAGGTCGCCGTCACCAGCCACTGGAGTCTCCAGTCGCCTGGGGAAGGACGCGAGCGGGAGGCCGTGTCTGCGCGTGGACAGGACGGGGACGTTGGGGTCCCTTCCAGAGCTCCTCTCTAGGAACCCCGCCCCCAAGGCCCGTGTAATCCAGAGACCGCTGAGGCAGCTTCGATCGCCTTTTCGGAACAGGGTCTCCCCATCGCCTTCCGTGGGAGGCGGAAACACCAGTCAATCCTGCCCCTCCCTTCGCCCCAAACAATGAAAACGAACAACAGGCAGATATTTCCCGTGTGCACATTCTCCACGCACACCACAACTACAGCTGGCGCCGTGGGCCGCGGGGGCCGCAACCCGCTCACTTCATGAACACGCCTGGCTAACTGCTTTTGGTTTTACACCAGGACGCGCTATTTCGGCTGTTGAGAAATGGGCCCCGAAGTTGGTGTCCATGACGGGTGGGCAACAGAGCTTCGACCTCGTGCCCCTCCGGAACCTGTGCCTGGGGAGCCCCGCCCCCACCCCCAGCCTGAGTGAGGGAGCCCGAGGGAAGCGGGGCAGGCTTGCTCGGGGGTTCCCGCCAGCGCCAAAGAACTCTGCCAACTTGAACTCCTGCTTCAATCGGCTTTCAGTGGGGTGTGATTTGTTAAAAGCTGAGGGCAAATGATTCTGCCAGTTTTAACGAGCTTGGGCTGAAGAAAATCTAAGCCAAAGGTACAGCATGAGACCACACACCAAACCACGTTCTGAGTCATGGGAAATAGTGTAACTGAAAATAGAGAACTGACAGGAAGAGAATTTCCACAGGTCCTCAACACCTCTCTACCCACTTCCTCGCATGTCAGCCCAGACACCCCGCCGGCCCCTGGGGGCTTCAAAGAACTGCCGGCTCCCCCTGCACCCACCTGCAGTCCCAGCGCCCTCACTTGGCTCCATTTCCTTTCTCAAACAGCACGCATCATGTCCAACATCATATAACTCATTACCAAGCTTACTGCTTGTTGCCTGTCTCTCCCACTGCGATGGAAGCCCTTTGAGGAAGCTGGGCGGACGCCAGCTCTTTGTTAACGTGATCGAGTCCTGGGGGCGGGGCCCTCCTGGCACACAGTAGATGCTCAATAAACACGCGTCAGCTGCACAGATGTTCTTACAGCTGTAACACCGTCCACCTTTCCAGACTTCTTCTCCCGACTTCCTGGCTTACCGCTCTGGCCACGGCCCTACTGTCTCAGCCAGAACTTCTCAGAAGAGTGCTCGCTGACTTTCCGTGCTCTTTGTATTGAAATCCCTGAGTGTCCCTCCATTGTCAAGCTTTAGTGACACCCCAGAAACTGAGACGGGGGGTGTGCGTGTTCAGGTTCAGTGCTGACTCAGGTACTTCCCAATACTTAGTATGAGTTGTTCTTTATGGGTTTAGAGCTGCCTTAATTTCTGAATTTTCATGACTGGGCTTCCGTTTCACTGCAGGCCTCAGAGAACATAACTTGAACGGTAGGTACCTCTCCTTGGATGTTTGTTGAGATTTGCATTATAAAACCAGGATAGGCTCAGTTTTTGGAAGTGTTCTCTGTAGCGCCTGAAAACACTGAGTATCACACAGTGATCGGGTATGCGTGCATTAGCTCAATTTTATGAATTACATTTTTCAGATGTCTATCTTGGTGCTGTCAATTACAGAGGGAAGCGCAGAAATCCCCCACTCTAATCATGCTGTTCTAGTTCTTGAACTTAATGTCAAAGGGTTAACAGCACAACTTTTTTTTATGTTTTGAGGTTATGCTATTATGGTCCTGCAGATTTAAAACTTCCTATCTTCTTGGTGAACTGAACCGTTTGCTACTTGAATCATTTATTACTATGAAGTTGGTCCTCTTGAGCCGAACAGTTTGGGGGGCCTGGAAGTGAGTGAGTCTTGCCGCACCAGCTCCCTCTGGGTGGCATTTGCACAGTGTATATCCTCCATGCTTTAACTTGCCCCCTTTTTATGCGTCACGAGTTAGTTAGATGTGTCTTTCGCAGACGGCACACACGGGGACCCTGGCTGTTTGTCCGGTCTGAGACGCTCTTTACACCGGAGCCTCAAGGTCTCTTCACACTTAACGCACTGGTCCGTTCTATGTGACAAACACTCGTGTGCCAGGCACGGCCCTCAGCACCTCACCCACCCTGCCGTGACTCCTCATCACGACGGGCACGCTAAGTCCCGTTAAAGACGGGAAAGCCGCGTGCCGAGAGGCAGAGCCGGGCAGGCAGGTCCGAGGCCAGGCTGCCCGAGCGCTCGGTACTGCCCGCCTACAGTACTTGAATTCCTTCATTTCTTTCTTTCAATGTTTTTCTTTTAGTGATTCCAGAGAGGGGAAGGTCGGGGGTCGGGGGGAGAAGGAGAGAAACATCGATCGGCTGTCTCCTGCACGCGACCTGACCGGGGACCAAACCCGAAACCCAGGCATGTGCCCTGCCAGGGAATTGAACCCATGACCTTTCAGTTCGCGGGATGTCGCCCAACCAACCGATCCACACCGGCCAGGGCTGAACTTGAATTTCTTAAAGACCCATTCTACCTTTGATCCACCTCCTTCTGAATGTCTTTGTTTAATTCGTCGACTTTCTGTTGGAGCTTTTTCCTTCTCTGCTCAGGTGGGAGGTTGCTGAAGTCCTCTGGCGTCG
Source organism: Glossophaga mutica (assembly GCA_039655065.1). Classification (NCBI taxonomy): domain Eukaryota; kingdom Metazoa; phylum Chordata; class Mammalia; order Chiroptera; family Phyllostomidae; genus Glossophaga; species Glossophaga mutica. Next base: position 214,558,761 of record CM077305.1, read on the forward strand.
AGCCCTGCAGATGCAAACAGAAATAAGCCAGAACGAGCCTTGCAGGAAGACCGGGAGGCGGGCCTGCAGGGGGGAGGCCCCAGGGGGCGCACAGGGCTGCAGGCCCTTTCCCACGACACCAGCCCAGAGGCGGCCGGAACCAGTGCATGCAAACCAGTCCCCAGGCCCCTCAGGTTCCACGGAGGCTGCCCAGGGGCCTCTCCCAAAAGGCAGGAGCGATGCTGCAGGGAGGAGAGAGGAAGAAATACTCCGGACCCTGGGGAGGATCCAAACGCAAATTTGGAGACAGATCCTTCACCTCACCGCCAGTGTTGGCAGCAACACTGCGGTGTCAAGGATAGCCTTGAGTTTAGGGTTTCCTCCTCTGAAACAGGGGCGAGTGCCCCATCAACTGCTCCACATGGCAGGCTCTGCTCCGCCACCCCGCCGCCACCCCGCTCCCCGGTCTGAGTATTCCTTCCCGTCTCTTTGCACAGGCTGAGGCCAGAAGTTTCCATCCCTGTGAAATGACAGATGGGACACCTACTTCCTCAGAGGATGTGGGTGAGAAGGACATTTAAAAAAACAGATCCCCCCGCCCCCACGCACTCTCCGGCCTGCTGCCCCTTGCAGGTCTGGCCGCTTCTTTCCGGCCGTTTTAGGCTGATCTTGGGAATTCACAGAGGATGCCCTCGCACGGGGCAGGAGATCACGCTCAGCTGCTCCCAGTCCATGAGAAGTGTACTTCGATATCCTGGTTCCCTTTCGGAAACAACCCCCATCTTTCCTCTGCGCGTGCGATTTGAGCAGAACGTACCAACGGTGAGCTTCTACACTTACACTCGTGCTTGCCCGAGGCTGGGTGGTGGTCAAGTGCTCTTACTTGAATGAGGCAGTTTTCATAAAGAAAGAAGACCTTATTCGATAACCTCAGATCAGTCAGGGCCCTTCTCTAGACACGAGATTTTACTTGGGAGCCAACTAGAGGCCGGCAAGGCTGGCGTGGGGCGCGGGTGGGAGGGAAGGGACCTGTGGGACGTCACTCCCCAGTCAAGCTGAGGCTGCCGAGCAGCTTCCCCGGGGGCTTGTGACTCCGGTTCCTGGGCTGCTTGTGACAAAGTGCCCGGCGGCCGTGCTGGCGGCGTGTGACTCAGCGCATGGTTTAGTACCAGGGTTGCACACGGACCTTTCAGCTGATGCTCTCAGAGTGTGCGTGTGTGAGAGAGGGCGAGTGTGAGTGAGTGTGAGAGAGAGAGGCGGGGGGGAAGAAGATGGGAGTAAAACCAGAAAGGAAATGACAGCTCCCTAACGCCAAACCAAGGATGTCCGATGCACCTCGAAGATGAAAATGGAGCAAGCTAGTCTCCAATGTAAAAGTAAATCTTCCCCAGGCACTGCTATGTTGGGGTGCCCGAAACCTGGATTACACGCTTTTCAATTTGCCTGACTCGACTGCTGAGCCTGACCGCTCAGTACTCCTTCCTGCGTGGACTTCAGAGCAGAGCAGCGCGCTTTCCGGAGCCGAGGCTCGTTCTGTTCTGTTCCTTGGTGCCAGGACGCAACCAAACCCAGTGTGAGGCGCGCCGGCAGAGGCCAGGGGCCGCAGCAGGTGCTTTGTGTTAGGTCGCTGGTGTTCCCTGTGCCTTACCACGTGCTGAGCCCAAAGGAACCCTTTCTGCAGCGACAGAAATGCCCCGTATCTGCCCTGTCCCCTGCAGTGGCCGCACATGGCTACTGAGCACTTGGAAAGTGGCTAGGGCAACTGCGGGACTGAATTTTAAGTTTTGACTGAATGTCCGTCAGCGGAAGTTGAAGCGGCCACCGGCGGTGAGTGGCTCCTGCACTGACGGGCGCGGGGCTGGGCGGGACAGGTGGGAGATCTGCGCTGGTGGGCAAACAGCGGCAATGACTTGTGCGAGTGAAACACGCTGCACTTGTGACGGCTTACGGATGCCCCAGAGGACAACAACGCAAGCCTGGTTATTTACAGAACTGAAACCATTCAGTAATAAATCAGTGAATTCTCTGCAATGATCAGGAGTCAGTCTCAGGGACCGAGGAGGTCCCTCTGCCAGATCCTCCATGCTTCTGCACTGTTCCTTCAAAGCTGATCTCAGGAACCACGCCTCCCACACACTGCGTGGTGCCCGTGGAGATTCAGGGCAACAGCTGCTTCTAGATCCAAAGAAACTCAGGGTTTCTGGAAATGCCTGAAGGGGTCATTTTGTCCAACGAGCTTTTCGAGGCCTGAACTCCTTTACGCAGTGCTCTGACCTCGGATTCATTTTGCCATGAACGAATTTATATGCGTAGCTTTCGGTGAGAAGGGACGCCCTGAGATGCCTGGAGCGCCTCGGGGTACAGAGAATGAGGCGGCACTGGCCTTGGGAGGAGGGGCCACACACATGCGTGTATTTTAAACGGCTGTTTTATGGCATCTGGAACTGAACACCTGCTCCCTAGGACCCCCCCCCCCCCGAAGGGCACAAGACAAAACTGCTTTTTGAGATTGACTGTTTTTGCACCTAAGCCAGGTTTGCGTGGCACTTCCCTTCTTTATCAGCCGCGGAGCAGTGGTACAAAGCAACAATTCGATACCAGGTTGGTAAAATGATTTGCATCTCAGACCGGAAAGACTGCCCGATATCATCATCAGCTTTTGCTGGTGACATCCCAGCAAAGGAACAAATAAAGGGCAAGAAGGAACCCCTGGCATCTGAGAGATTCCCGGTCAGTTGACGCCAGCTGCTCCCAGATTCACACCGGAATTTAATCTAGATTTCTCCTTCTTGTCCCCAATCAAGGACTCAGCTTGAGATTTTTATCTCAGTCTCAGAAATGCCCAATTCAATAAAATATTCGCTTTCTCTAGGGCTGTTGGGTGCTGACACGGAGTCAGGCTGCAGAAACTCTGTGCATATGTGGGTGCGCCCACAGTCACGTGCCCATGTGCTCGTAAGAACAACCGTGCGCAGCACCCTGCGTTGTCAACAGCGGGGCGCGATCTTGCTCCTGGCTGAGTTGTCACCGTGTACCACTCGCTGCCTGTGGCTTCAGGACAGTCTCCACTGTGAGCTTGGAAAATTCCATGTAGCGTACGCCTATCTGAACCCTCGTTACGGGTTATGTTGGTTAAGGGTTTCTTTCAAGACACGTAACGATTAGTTCGCTTACTAGGGCTACACGATTAAGTGGCAAGAGCCCGGAACGCTGAGTCAGACCGTATGGAAAGCCTCAGGGCGCTCTTTCCACTGCCCCCGAAACCCCCTGTGACTTCTCGAGTCAGCTACGCACAAGGTGCCATCGCATTTAAGCCGCACCTGAAAGATGCCATGGTTTCCACTGTCACGGGCAGCCTGGACCCCGGTTTGAGACCGGCGTCACCCCGCTGCGTCCCCCAGGCTCCCAGCGGATGTCCCCAAGCTCTGAGGCTCGCGGGGAGGAGCGTCGTACCATGATTAAATTTACTTTTATTCTAAATGATCCAACAAATCCACTCCCCATTACTTAATAGTTACGTGCATGTTTAAATAAAGCTCATCAGCGTGTGTCAGCCTCTTGAGGCCCCAATAGTTAAAAAAAAAAAAAAAGGGGGAAAAAGAACCAGCCCAAACCCAAATCATGAGTTAAGCATTAATTTTCTTAGCAACTTGCAAAGATTAAGACCTATTAGACTCCCAACCACCTTGGGGTTTCAAAGGCGTGACGGAGAAGGGAGACACAAGCACACGGAAGAGAAAGGCAAGTGGACAGCGGGCTCTGCGGACAGGCTGCGCGAGGCAGCGCACCCACAGAACGCGCAGCGGGAGGCCTGATCGGACCCGGGACATGCAGGGGGTGACGGTGCTTACCAGCTTGAGAGAAAGCTTCACGTGAAAATGGAAGGGGAGAACGGGGCGGGGGGGAGAGAGAGAGAGAGAGAGAAACAACACATCAGAAGAGGAACTCTGTCCGCTCCACCGCGTCGTTACACAAATTCATCTGTCGCTTCGTGGAAATGACTCGGAGCGGATCTGTGCGAAGTTCCCACGAGGGGCTGAGCCCCGTCAAAACCTTCCCTCGCCGCCGTGTCGCCAGAGCAAAGAATAGGTGAGAAAGGAGGGCTTCGGTTTACAGGTCCGTGTGGTCCCAATCAGCCCGTATAGAAACCGGGGTAAGTGTGTTGTCAGGGACATGCAATGATTAGAAAAGACAAAAATAATGACCTGGTCTTTTGTGTACCAAACGTGCTACAGACCGAGAGTCTGAAAACCAGTTACTTCCACAACACACAGGTCATAGTTTCACGTCGAGGAAATGTAATCAGTAGGAACACTGGCTTTCTTGCAGGGACGTGGGCGAACTCTCAGGCTGGTGGGCAGGGAACCAAGGACTGGAGGCGGCTCTGCGGTGGCCCCCAGGAGCCAGGAGGCCCCCGGGCGCCAGGCCGGGGGTGGAGGGACGAGGCTGTCACCCGCCAGCGTGCAGGCACTCCAAGTGGAGTGGCCACCAGAGGCTTTCTAGGGACTCTGCGTCCCCGCCACAGGGGTGACGTGGCATTTGGGGAGCCCAGTGAGAGCAGCTGCTCTGGAAAGCCGGCTTTGGGAACTAGACAGCCACCTGCCTCAACGGCCAAGGGCTCCTCCCTGCTGTGGCTTCCGTGACAACCACCTGCAGTTGGGCCTTGGGCAGTTGGACCCCAAACAGGTTAAACGGCGTCTCAAAACTAGGAAAAGATGTTCCTGAACAGGTGAGCTCCGCCCGTGGCTGGCAGGCGGTGTCCTGAGAGCTCAGAACGCACTCAGCACTCAGCTGTTACCAATCCTGGAAGTTCAGGCCGAGGGCGGATCCTGAAAGTCGGATCCAAAAATATGCCGGAGACAAAGCATCTCAGAAAGTGCCCTTTCGTTTTAAAGGAGGAGGAGGGGGAGGGTGTTCAAAACTTCCTAAGCACATTTAGGAAGTCGTATTATTAGCCTGGACTCAGAGTGGGCACTTGTTTGAAAATAGGCGGTGAGCTTTTGGAGAAATGTCCGCCTGAAGAAAAAGAAAGTTTGAAGGGCAAGAGTTGCGAGATAAAGCTTTTGAGGGAAGAGGCGCAGACAGCCCCATGCACGCACGCCGTGCTGCGGGCAGCCGCTCCCCCCCCCCCGGGAACTTGGCACAGGTCGGTCCGTCCATTGCCACCTGAGCTCCTCCCAGACCACACGTACGGTGCACGGCAGACGGCTTTGCAAACACCTTCCCGACCAAGCACACGGCCACAGACAAACGTTCTCTCACACGCGACAGCTAAACATCACTGGCTCCAAGAACCGAGCTTTGAACTTGGCACACTGTCTGCTCTCCCTTGGGCTCCTTCCGTTGTTTCAAGTTATGCATTCTTAGGCATTCCAAACCATGGAACCCCACCATCAAAACCAGTAGCCTAGGAACGTTAGCACTTCATTATCATAGTGAGTTGTTAGGACCGAGAATCACTCCCAATAGAAACAGGAAACACCAACTTGTGGGGTGCGTCCCATTTCCCCGCTGTAAACGGGCTCTGGGTTTTACGCTGGTAAGTCAGCTGGTTAGATCACTTAGAATGAAAAACCGAATCGTCTGTTAGGAGGGCATTTTGAAAGGCTGCGTCCGGGGCATGGCGAGGCACCTGGAGAACCGAAACGCTGTCAGTGTCAGGTGACAGTTATGGAGCCTGGGGAGCCGCAAGTGTCAACAGCACAGGCGGGAACACAGAGCTGGCGCGTCCATGTGTTACGGGGCAGCCACAGGTACTAACCTCAAGTACAAAGAAAGGGGACAGGGACAGTGAACAGCTAAGCCCTGTGTGTAAGTAAGGTCCACGGGAAACCACGTCCCTCCTCTGTGACCTTGCTCATGCTCCACAGACTTTGGTGTGACTCCCTTAGGGGTCAGCTGTCACAGGCGTGGGCGCGGGTGACCGCGCCACACCAGTGCCATCCGTGAGAGCGTCGTCCTCCTGTGGTCACACCCTGCAGCTGCGTTTTGGGAGGGGAGGCTCTGCCATAAAAGCCACCCCGGTGACATCTCAGGCGGAGGTCGCCGTCCATGAAAAGGGAATAAAACCAAGCTCCGCTCACGGACATTTTTAGGAAGTCTGATCGTTATTGGGCAGTTTGGTTCCTTTTTCCGTGCAAGTTTCCCGGACGGAGTGGCCTGGGGTTGAATTTACCCAACCAGGCTTTTCTCCCCACTGGTGTCCGGGTCTCTCAACTGAGAATGTCATTTCTTGGTGGAAGCATTAGCCAGTGCCCCTGGGTCCCCAGTCTTGGTGGTGTCACTGGGGTTAGTGCCTGTGCCGTGACTTGCGACCCGGCCGTGACAGGTGAACTTACAACATAGTCCCTAGCTTCAAAAGCATACGTGGGTTTCCCTATCGTCCTCTTCGTGAGTTCTTTGTGAAAACAGAAAGACTGAGTCTGCTAATAATCGGCAAGAAAACAAGATAACATGAATAAAACGGAAAACAATTGGTAAGGATTTTTGAAATCATATGAGCAATTTTGATGGCATTTTTCCATACAGTTAACTCTAAAACATGGGGCAAACAGGTCCGTATTTTAGATTTAGAAGTCCTTTGCTCAAACTGGGGGAAAAAAATCTCAATTTAAGACAATAAAATTACCCTCTGTAGATTGCAAATTGACAACATACTTTCTGGGGTAAAGATAAAATAATGGTTAATAATGCTCAAGAAAAATGCCAATCTTTAAAGATGTTCAGGGAAACAAAATTTTCTTACAAGTGTCACCAATTTACAACAAAAAAAATTTTATCCTGTTTCATTACTTAGAAACAAAATCAACTGAGAAGTGTTTGCACAAGGTGTATACATTTTGGTAATAGGAACAAATTATTCACATCCGGACCTGAAAGCTGCAAACAGGATCAATGAAAAGACACATTAAAATCATGGATTCATTACCTTCCTGGGGTACTTTTCCCAACTTTGGCACAATAGTCATAAAGTTAAAAAGTAGAATAAACAATAGTAGCAAGGACTGAATCATTTACTCATGGATCCGGTAAACTGTGTACCTTTGGTTTTGAAATTGCTTTAAAAGAAATTATTTCCCCAAACCTCCGATTTGGTTCTTGTTTTGTACTTCCTGATCTTACTTCCATGATGCATTTCCTTTATCATTTTTTCCTGTTCCTTTTTTTTTTTTTTTGCACTGTTACTTCCTGAAGGGACATCAACTCTGACCCCAACTAACATAAGGGAAATAAAACTGTGTTTCTACTTATTTACTAATATTTTTAGAGTGTGTGTATGTGAGAGAGAAAGAAAACACACTCAGTGTTTAGGACACTTTTTAAACAGAGGTTTGCCGAACATAGATTTGAGAATAAGAAATAAAATTTATCTTGCTATGGTAAAAAAAGAAATGGGGGGGAGCAGAGGAGATCTTTAATTCATCAAAATAATCAGTTTCCTATTTCACTGTGTTTTGTTGTTTTTTCTTGCCATCCTTTTTGACACTTCTTGATCACTGGCATTCTCTGGACTTCTCCAAAACATACGGAGAACACCAGGAAACAGCCAGAAGCCACGTGCAACCGACAGGCTGCGTGACGTGGGGAGAGGACCGCAAAGGCTGCAGGAACGAACCGTCACCAACAGTCAGCATCCTTCATCACGAGAGGCCGCAGGACGGTGCGGAGGTATTTATCATGAATATGATAACTGAGTGCCCCGTAAAGGTCTCAGAGGTGCCGGTGATGGGTTCACTGATTTACGGTCTCAATGGAAAACTTTCCGGTCTAGCAAAAACACCCTGGTCACACGTGGGCAGTCTCTCCACGAACAAGTGGGGAAGGCTGGGGAGTTCTGAAAGGCAGGGCACTCGGGATCTGCCTGTCGGGCTCAGCACGCCCACCGTCCCCGTGTGAAGCTGCACTTGGACTTCTAACAGCGGCTGTCCTGACACCTCCGGGAAATGAAACTTCCAAGTCTGCACCTGGTGTGCTGGGGGACCCGAAAACAAGGCGTTCAACCGACCGCACCTGCATAAAACTCGGCACGTGAAGTAAGGGGGTCTTCATCCCTTATTTGAACGGGAACAGCTCAGTTATCTATTATATATCTGCATTCTTTTTCTCACAGAAGGAGGAGGGGAACTTATGTTTGTGTAAGAGCACGTCCCGCCACAGCCGTGTGCAGCTTCCACGGGACAGGACTCAAGAAGCCCCTTCCGGATGGGTGAAGGCGCTAACGGTTTACTCCTGATGGCCTCGCTTCATCATTCACTATAAAAAATACTTGGGGACAGCTTCGACTAGACTGACAATTTAGATTTATTTGGGTCACTACCTGTCACTCCGTTCCGATCTTCGTCCATGCTGCCATCTACTCTGGGTTACTGGGTCAATGCCACGGGCCTAAGTGGACGCAGTCATAACTCAAATGGTGTGCCCGAGTCTCAGTAACGCGGGCTATATGTGCCGCCTGCATTGTAACAGTCTCTCAACGTGGATGGAGGCCACAGAAGCCCTGACTAGGAACAGGCTCCCTGGCTGTCTGTCCTCCTAACTTCATCTTTTGCTGCCTCAGTTTCCTTATTTTTCGGTAAAAGAAGAGACCCGAGTTACCTTGGTTTCTAGCATGGTTGAAAAAATGTAAATGTGCGCACAGAACAGAGCCTGGGATGTAACGAGCCCCCAGTAAATGCCAGCTGCTCTTACTATTTCACCTTTCAAAGAGAAACACCGCATTAGGCTGTTTGCAGGCAGATATTTTATCGGAATCTTTTACCAAGATCTTCTAAGTTCACCCGAGTAGCTGGAGAAGCTGAGCCAACCCTTGTTTCCCCTGCGAGCCCCGAGGCACGGCTCAGAGAGCAGTGTCTTCGCGATGTCCAAGCGGAGCTTCCGCACTCTGCGCTGACCTCCCGCCCCTCCTCTCCCGGTCTTTCCGGAAGGCACTGCGGACCGAAGGAGCTCTGGGCCGGCGGCCCTCTCCTTCCTCTATGCTGCTCCCTCCCGTCTTCCTTCCTCTTCTTTCTAACTGCGCACCAGGAACCGCAGGTTCTCACCGTTTTGCTTTGCGTTGTGGGAAAACACAATGCGCTCATTCACAAACAAAATAAGTTAAGCAGAACGAAACATGCAACCAAAGCGCACGAGAGAGACAGGACTCCGGAGCAGGACTTACCCCTCGCTTTAGGCTCCTGAAGCAGTGGATTTTGGGTTTGGAGGTCATGAACTCGTTGAAGCGATGGGAGAGGGGTTCCTTTTGCTGCTTGGGAGACTGGGGGCCGTTGGGAACAGCAGAGGGTGAGGCAGAGGCGGGGGGAGGAGGGGGAGGCTGATGGGGGGATGTTAAAAGGGACATAAGCTACGTGTAAGAGATGGAGCAGTGACAGCAAAAATCAGAAACAAGAAGATAAGACACAAAACAAAAGTGAGCATCAAATCATATTTGAAATCCGAAGCAAGTAAAACACAAACAATTACATATTTGGGCCATGGTCCAAAAGAAAACATGGAGGATATGTCAAAATGGAGAGAACGGTGAGAGTGGGAGTTTCAGTAAGTAATGCAACGGAAGAACAGCAGGAAGTATCCGACAAGCCGCTCATGCAGACGATCCCATGCAAATCACGGTTCCAATCAGTTACTCCAAACCAGATGAAGCCAGAGGGTAAATATTTTGAAACCCCCTCAGCTTACACAGCTTGGTGGGAGAAAAATGAAAGACCTTAGAGGCTCAAGTTGTGAAAACAGCAAGACAGTGTTTTAAACATTGAAGAGTAAATTGCTCTAAGGCGAAAGCGGTGATACTGCCTTCATCGCCTTACTCGCCCCGGTTAATGCCGGCATGCACCTACGCACTACGCCGTAAAAAGCAAACGAAGAATGTTCATGGATCCACAGGTTAGCAGGAATTCAAAACCAAGTTATTAACCCAGGGGGACAGTGTCAATCAGATAGGCTGCTCAGGGGTTACAGGAACTCTGCACACGGTCCCCTGTCCCGGCCCAGGCAGGCGGCAGTCTGGGACGCTCAGGAGCGATGGTGAGTGGCTGAGGTCAGGAATCTGTTAGTGTGGGTGACACGGCACAGTGACAATGTGTGTGAAGTCAGACAAATGGCCATGGCAAAGGGACCACCACCAAAGAGAAATACTGTTTTCAAAGGAAATAACACAGTGGTTTTCTTTCTTTCTTTTTTTTTTTTCATTTGGAAGCTACAGGCTTAGAATCCTAGGTTGCTGTTGTTTTTTTAAGACTAGAAGATAAAGTCAACACCTGCCACTTTATCAAACCCATTTCGCGCCGGGCACCAGCCATCGGTAAATACCTTGTTTTTCTTGATGAATGGCCATAACTTCCCTTTGGCCTTGCCACCAAATTTGGGCTCAGCTTTGCCTTCTCCTCTGGAGTTTGAAAGGCTGTTTTCTGACACGGTGCGCTTCATCGGCTGGGTATAATCCTCAAACTCGATGTCTCCGGGGGGCTCGAACCCCGACTTATAAGCTTCTATGACCAGCTGTGAGTCCTGAAATCACACCCACCGCACACAAACAGGCTCAGTTACATGTCAGCGCCTTCCACAGAGAACTGCGTTCACTGTAGGCAGATGCTGCTTTCAGGCAGTTCCGCTGAGTGATGACATATTTTTCTAGGCCCAGTTTTATCATTAGAAAGAATAATTTGTCAAGCGACACGTCGAGTGGAAGTTTGAAGATACTTTCAATAACCAGTTTTCTGCATTTGGAGAGACAACTATTAATTAAGAACAACTTGGCTAAAAACAGAAAAATCGGGCCATTATTAAGCAATTCCCCTGAAAAATACAGTAATCCAAAAATCTGTTTCCTATCAGAAGTTCTTAAAGCAATTTAGCATATACAAAGTCAAGGCAAAGAGTAGTGAAACTCTCTACTTCCTTGGCTCATTGCGATGTTAACTTGTTGCCCGATTTTACTCCATGGACCTGTCCCAGCCGTCTCTCCTCTGCTAGAATGTAAATTCTCCTGCTCTTCCTCCACTTTCTCCTGCTCCCTGGCTGGCTCCGGGTGTGCAACTAATGTGTGCTGAGTGAATCAGTGAACTGAACGCCCACGCTACAGCGTGCCCTTGGCTAGGAACACTGGGTTCAACACGTTCTCAGGGGCCTTGGAGTCAGGTGGTAGGGACACGTATGTGAGAAAATTACAACCACAGTGTCCTAAATAAAGAAATGGCCCTGGCTGGTGTGGCTCAGTGGACTGAGTGCTGGCCTGAGAACGGAAAGGCCACTGGTTCGATTCCCAGTCAGGGCACCTGTTTGGGTTGCAGGCCAGCTCCCCAGCTGGGGGTGTGTGAGAGGCAACTGATTGATGTATCTCTCGCACATCAATATTTCTCTCCCTCTCTTTCACTCTCCCTTCCCCTCTGTCTGAAAATCAATAAGTCTTAAAAAAAAAGAAATTGATGTATAGATGAAATATTACAAAGATGCATGTAATCTGTGATAGCATTTAAATTCAGTGATCTTCTGATTTAAAAAAAACTAGGGAAGGAAATTTGAAGATTTCAACTTAACATAAGCCCATCTTTTAATCAGCCATAGTTACTTTAGCTAATAATTTGTAGGTCTTGCACAGATTGCCAATTGTCTTCCAAGAGCCAGCCGCCCTTCCTTCTCACTAACAGGATCCCTGCCTTTGGGCGGGCACATTGCTGCGGCGAGGGGGGGGGGTGCGCAACTAAGAGGCTTCACGCCCCATCTTCTGCAGAGCAGGAGGGGGCCACCTGCCTCGGACTTCCGAGAGCTCTGAGATATAGGCTGAAGTACACTTCAGGAAGCCTCTTTAAAGGGATGGCATGGGTCCCCCTCCCTATTCCGCTTTCTGGAATTTGGATGTGATGGCTGGAGCTCTGGAAGCCATTCTGAGTTTGAAGACCACATCCTCAAGAACTGAGAACTGGGAGGAGCCTGGGGCTGTGAAAACAAGGACCACTTGCCCATGCCCTGGCTAGACCCTCTGCCTGTAGGAATCTTTTACGTGAGAGGAAAACTGAACAGCCTGTGTTCTTGTCAAACGAAGCTCAGCCTCCCCTGGCAGATTAACTCCTGCAATCCCGGCTATGCCGGCGACTATGACCTTCATCTGTTCTAGTGAAACCTGGCCATTTGGGGTAAGTGGGAACTAACCTTACGGAAATAAACCAGTTCAAACTTTCAAGCCATCGTGTGATCAAAACACTGCGTAGAGTGGGGAGCAGAGGGTAACAGCGCTGGGGGCTTTCTCTCCCCCATCCCTCAGAAATCGCTGTGAAATCACCTCTTTCTTCCAGGTCTTCGCTCCAGCGCACCCTCTTGAACTAACGCCACCCCAGCCACCCAGGCGTCGCTTCCTATCACCCTTGCCTACTTTATTTTTTTTCCAAAATGCTCTAAATAATGTTCTCGTTTGTTTTGCTGTTGTCCATCTTCCTCTTCAGAACCATGCCTGGAACTTATAAATGAGTGAGTGGATTCACACGTGCGCCAGAACTGTGCTGGTTCTGGAAATAAAAAGAGCAAGGTGCTGGGGCGAGGCCCTGGAGCTGGGTGGGCACCGCCACTCCGTGGCCCGGGGCAGGCTGCGACCTCTCTGAGTTTAGGGCTTTCCGTGGTGGCTCGCGGTGAGGATGACAGGCATGGAACGGAGTAGGTGTTCGGTGAATCGTTTCATAAAAACACCATCAGTGTTTCTCAAAATGAAAAATTTAAAAAGGAACATAACAGTAATTAAACACAAGTAGGCAGAGATGAAGGTACGTTGAAATAAGAACTATAATAAAAATGCCTAAAATGCAAGACCATAATACACTTTATCAAGAACCAAACCTGCAAGCCACGGATCAAGAAGGATCCGACCTTTGAATTCCCAAAGAACAAGAAACAGTCATTCTAAGGACCGGAAGGAGGTGCGGGAGGGGGTCATGCAGGTATCTGTGGGTGGGGCATTCCAGGCTGAGGGAGCAGCAAGGCAGGAGCACACTGGGGGTTGGGGGTGTTCAGGGAACACCAACGAGGCCACTGCGGTGGGAGCACTGGGGGGAACTGAGAATTGGGGATGTCAGAAAGCTAAATGGGGAGGGAGTTCAGGGTGTTACAGTTTAGGCTTGGAGGCTCCAGCTGACTTTGACTTTTCCTCCGAGAGAGGCGGAAGCCCACGGAGGGTTCCAAGAGGAGGTGGGACATGATCTGACTTATTGTAATAGGGTCCCCGGGCTCGGTGTGAAGAATGGAGCGGGGCTGGGGGCAGGGGTGGGGCAAAGGAGGAGAGGTGAGGTAGGCGCCTCCTGCGGCCCCCCAGGCTCCTTCTGTGGAATCCAAGATCGGGGAGCTCTTGGACCAGGAGAGAAACAGTTGGGGTGGTGAGAACTATCTGGTTCGGCATGTGTTTTGAAGGTAAAGCCAACAGGATCGGCTGATAAAACTGACACAGGTGTGAGAGAAGGGGACCATCGAGTTTGACTCCCAGATCCCGGAAGGATGGACACGCCAGTCTCTGGACAGGGAAGAGCGAGGGGGGCGCAGGTCTGGCGAGAAAGGTCAGCAGTTCGGTTTGGGATACGCTAAGTTTGAGGCGCCGGTCAGACATCCGCTCGGACAAGCCGCTCGGCAGATGTGGGGATGAACCCGGAATGCGGGGGCCACGCCCGGGCCAAACTGTAAAATGTGCGAGTCAGCACTGAGACGGGACTTAATGCTCCGAGAAGACACAGATCCCTCAGAGGAGCAGGTGCGAAGAATAGAAAGATCTAAGGTCCAAGCCGTGGAGGACCCCACAGTTAAATGACAAGACAAACAAGCAAAGGAGAGAGACCAGCGAAGGAGATAAAAGCCACCACTGCGTGGGCGCCGAGGAATCGGGCGAAGGAGGAGCAGGGAAGCAGGGTCCGGGCTGCTAACGGGTCAAGAACTTGAACGAGAACTTGGATGAAGACTCAGACTAAACGCTTGGGTTTAGCAACACACAGATGATGGGTGGAAAGAATGAACAGCGTCTAACGGAGAACAAGGCTCCCGGGTGGGGGCCGCGGTCTGCGAACCCAGGGGCTGGCATTTCCCAGACAAGACGGACGAAAGGGAACCTCCATTCTGACATAACCTTGAGCCACTGTACGATTTCAAAGAAAAAGACATTTCCAAGCTTCTAACACAAGACGTTACACTCAGGCTTGTTTCGGATTTTACTCAGTGCCTGCCATCGGCAGGGCTCAAAGTCCAAACGCGCAGAGAGGGCTCGGCTCAGGCACCCCGGCACGACCACTTCCCTTGAAGAGGCCCCTCCTCACAGCGATTCCCTGGTGACGATGGGAATTTCAGGTCGAGTGACCCGAGAGGGCCTCCGAGACTACTTCCTCCTGCCAGCCAGGCAGGCAGAGCCACCAAAAGCCTCCGACCGGACTGGGGACGCACGGACGTGCAGAAATGACCCGTGGACGGTGATGAGGAACGGGAGGGGGGTGGCACAACTCAGACAAAAGGGAAGTGGCCACCGTGGGAAATTAGTCCTGACCACCGAGAACCGCGGCCTGACACCAGGAGATGGAAGGGGGTCACCGGGGACCGCAGACAGTCACGACTGAACCGCACTCACGGCACGTACGTTTTTCTGGTCGATGGCCTCGGCGGCCTTCACGATGCCGTCCAAGCACTTGCCGATGATCGGGGTCACCTGCCGGTCCACCTCCGCGTAGGTCTTCATGGACTCTCCGAGCCGCACTATCCGCCTCTCCTCCATCTCCTGTATTTGCTGCAACGTTCAAGTTCGCGACAGTGAACGTGGCCGCTGTGGTGACTTGGGGACGCTGCTTTTCAACAGCGCTGCCGCCCTTCACTAACCGTCTAGTAAGGAGCCCGGCCTCCAAAAGGGCTGGAGTTGGAGCAACCGGAGGTTTAAGACACCCCAGCATTAACTGTACATGCGTTTTGTGAATTAACTGTTAGGCTGGCCAAATGTATCCTTAACACAATTCCACTCCAATTTCAGCGAGAACCCCCAAACTCAAGCATGTTGATTGTTAACCCCATTTGGCATTAGGGTTCAAGCATTCCCTTCACCTGTGACTCACTAGCTCACCCTTTTCCAAAGGCTGAGTGTTTGGTTACCTGTCTCCACCCACCCCGGGCTGGGAGGGAACTAGCACACCTTGCCGAGACAGGGTGGAGGCCCTCGTTCGCTGTGTGTGCAGACGCTGAGGCAAATATTTGTGTGTTTTTTTTTCTACAACTGGAATTGAAGTTGTAGAAGATTCTCAGAGTGGGAGGACAGGTAAGTGTCTTTCCTCCAACTATTTTTGAAAACATAAAGGAGCCAAAAGAGAAACAACCCAAAGAACTGCCACCTGTTTAAGTCCTATCAACTATGAATGATGCTTTGATCCCTAAAGTTAAGTTGGCTTTTTTTTTTTTTTTTTTGTAACCAGAATGGTCCTTTTAGCAAAGAGAGGATCAGTCTAAGAATCACAGCTCTAGGACTGCAGGGACAACTCAAGGAAGTTTGCAAAGGCTATTGATTAGTCTTGAGATTCATAGCGTATTTCCCTTTACTGCTCGTCAGTGCTTCCTGCTCTGAGCGCTTTACAACGTGACTGAGTTAGAGAGAATTCAGAATCTCGAGAATACGTGGCACGTCAGTCCAGCGATCATGACCCCAAAGCCACGTGTTTCTCAGAAAGGTACACCGGAGGGTTTGAGCCGCCTACCTGGAATATGGTGGGGATGTGAGTGTAGTAATACTCGCGCTGCTCATGGTTGAATTTCTGGAGAATCGACGAGTAATCCGCTTTGCTGTCCTCTGCCATTTGGTGACGCAGTTGAGCTTGTTGTCGTGCCTGAGGACCAAAAAGTGGGAATATCCCGTGTTTACAGAGACCCAAGAAAAGCCTCGAATCGCAAACTGGAGGGGCTGGTCTCCAATTTACCTCAAGTGTGCTGTATTCAGCAGGAGCTCTTTTTCAACTTTATTTTTAATTACAGTTTATATTCAATGTTATTTTGGATCAGTTTCAGGAATATGGCGTAAGGGTCAGATAATCATGTATTTTACAAGGCGTTCCTCCTCGCGCAGTACTTCAGACCCACCTGGTACCATACGTAGGTGTTGCAATATTATCGACTACATTCCCTGTGCTGAACTTCACATTCCCATGACTGTTTCGTAGCTACTAATTTGCACTTCTCAATCACGTCACCCTTTTCAACCGGACCCCCAAACCCCCTCCCCTCTGGCAACCATCCATCTGTTCAATTTGTGAGTCTGTTTCTATTTTGTTTGTTCATTTACTTTGCTCTTTAGACTCCGCATTTAAGCAAAATCATACGGTGTTTGTCTTTTTCTGTCCAACTTATTTCACTTAGCATAATACCCTCTAGGTCCACCCATGCTGTTGCAAATGGTGAGCTTTCGTTCCTTTTCATGGCCGAGTAATATTCCATTGCATATATGTACCCCATCTTCTTTATCCACTCGTCTACTGATGGGCACTTGGGTTGCTTCCGTATCTTGGCTATTAATAACATAGCAAGTGCAATTTTTTAAAAAATGGTTTAGAATTTGAACTTACTTTAGGTAAGGATGTGCATCCTCATTTGTCACAAAGCTAGCTAGCCCTTCTGTGTCTTAACTTGGCATTCCTTTCTAGTTAGACAGCGATGTGAGTCACCATTCTTTATCACCTGCACTTGGCCACATTCACAGACTTCTGTGTCCGGATGGCCCCTGTGAGAACCTCCACCTATCAGCCTGGCTGGTGTAGCTCAGTGGACTGAGCGCCAGCCTGTGAACCAAAGGGTTGCTGGTTTGATTCCCAGTCAGGGCACATGCCTGGGCTGTAGGCCAGGTCCCCAGTAGGGGGCACATGAGATGCAACCACACATTGATGTTTCTCTCCCTCTCTTTCTCCCTCCTTTCCCCTCTTTCTAAAAATAAATAAATATTTTTTTTAAAAAAAGAACCCCCCCCCACACACACATATATATTGTTTTTTTCTGAGAAGGAGGAGATAAGGGAATCCACACATTTTTTAACTCAGTTCTCAAGGGGGCTCACAAACTAAAATGGCACAGGAACCACTGATCTCGACGGACCTTTCTAAACCTCTCACGAGGTTTGTTTTCAGTGTCTGCTTGAAAGCAGCAGTAAGCATGGCACCCTCAATGTGCTCTTTAGGTTTGCGTACGTGCGCTATTTTGTGTTTCACTGGGTTGCTTTTCTCCTAAATACTCAACTGTCAAGTTCACAAACGGGTTTCTCTCCTAAGTCCTGCTCTGGTTACTCACGTGCCCACGGAAGGGGGCACTCGTTGACAGGTGCGGAATCGGTTTTAAAGCTCCAGCGAGAATGCCTGCAAACTCTGAAGTGGTCCACAAACACCAGAGATCGAGAGGCTGCCTGTACCAGCCTGTGCCCACGCAGCACGTGGGAGGCTCCCCAGATAAACAGTAGCTCACGAATCTCTAGGACCATCTGAGGTCCGCAGGAGGCACACCCACCTCGGCCAGGTGAAGGCACGGCTTGGCCTGCGGGTGACCTGGCAAACTCGCCCCTCGGAGCCAAAAACGCAACAGGAAAAGGGCCTTGTTCCAACATAACCAAGGCAACTTTCTGTTTGTTTGGCTTTTGTTCTGTTTTACCGAACCCGATAGTTTAAAAAAAAAAGAGAAAAAGAAAAAACAGACACGTTCAAATGTAAACCCTAAAAAGACTCCCCGGGGTAGTTCACCCCCCTTTCCATCTGATGCTTGATAACATCACCTACTGGCTTTTAGCATCTCAGCGTTTTTTCACTGGTTTCCTGCCTCTGTGACTTGAAGGCTTAACCTGGTTTTCGCTTCCTTGACTCACTGACTCATAAGTGTTCCGGGAAAAGCCCAAGGTGGTCACTTAGAGAACCTGACTTGATTCTCTTCTGCATTCACACGTAAACACTTCCCAAACCAAGGTAACCATATCAATATTTCCAAGCGAATTTCCTCATTACTGGAGGTGGTTTAGTTTCTTAAGGCCGTCAGGTACCTCAAAACCACAGGGTCCACTTGTCAGCCCCCCTCGGGGACAGCCCCCCTCGGGGACAACCCCCTCGGTGATTTTGGCTGCCACACGCTTCTTCTTTGTCGGCGGCCTGTGAGCTTCTTTCTAGACCACGCACTTTGCTTGGCTTCTGCTGCTCCGGTGTCCACCCGTCGATACATCACCCGGGCCCCCGCCCTCCTCTGTTTACAGGGCCCCCCCACCTGCTCACACTCCATCTGGTCCTCTGCAGTGACCAGCACAAATCCCTCTGAACTCTTTCCATTACCTGGAGTTTTGACATTTGTCACATTGTTATGAATATGGCAAAAAAAAAAAAAAACAACAGGGAAATTCCCAGTTTTTAGACCTCAAATGTCTAAAAGATTCTCTGTTTCATTCGGAAACTTTCCTCAGAAAAACACAAAAATCCAGGGCGAGGCTGGGGGTTCATCTTTTCCATAAACAAGAATTAACGAGCAACGAGAAGGAGGGCGCCCTTATTCGACTTGGAGAAATGATTCGGCCTCGGTGAATTTGTGAAACAGCTCAGTTCTGAACCAGAGATCAGAACGCCATTATTACGTGCACGCATACGTGAGTATTTGCGTACGCACCCACCCGGGACCCCGGGAGCGAGCCGACATGCGCTTCCTGCCCATGGATCCGTCATGCAGCCAGGGAATGCTTCGCTGACGAGCTTGGGGGCCGGCCCTGCGGGGTGCCCCAGCACGGTTTGGGTGGCAGGGGCTGTGACCCTCTTCCTCCCCCACCCCCGGTCTCCAACGAGGCCTATGCTTTTGGCCATCTGATTCCTTTTGTAAGCACATAATAGTTTCCTGATGTCCGTTTTGCACTGTTTATCTGCAGAAATTCTAACACACCTCTAGGGACCACTGGAAGTGAGCGGTGGGAGCAACCGAAATGAGCGGTGACGCGCGCGAAACCCAGCCTGGAGAGGCAGCTGAGCAGAAGAAACCGACCGGACGAACGCACGCTCGAGGGAGGACGCCTGCCCTTTCCGCCAAAGGAGCACTGTCTCTCGGGGAGCTGGTCTGGAGTGCAGAAGCGTGGCCCCAGATGGCACGAGTCTCCGTGTTTCTGCGGCGTCCCTCTCACGGGGAGGACAGAGAGGCGCTCAGAAGCGGCACGGCCCTGCTGCTCATCGCACGCCCGCGGCAGGGCTGCCTCGGGAAGACAGCGCCCGCCCTCTGATCCTCGCCCCGGCGCCCATCTGCTTTGAATTAATACTCACTCAGGAATCCTGGGCCCAGGAATGCGCCATTGCTCCGACCACGTTTTAGTACGGAAGATCTAGTTTTGTTTAGTAAGCTGTTGTGTTTATTTTACAAGAATGGAAAGAGCCAGCTTCGTCAGTTACTTGTTATAACGGATATTTTCAAAAATGTGCCTGGAGGAACCAGCGGGTAACGAGGTATTTTAGAAAGTGCACCAGTTCAGGCTAACACCACAGCAAGATTAAAAGCATCACTTTTCTCATCTCTTTTGAAGCCAGGCTAAAAATAGCAACTATTATCTTAAGGAGGTACAGAAGTTCCATTCTAAGCCAGACCATAAGCTTTTTCTTATAATTACATTTTCCACTCTAATACCAGAAGACGCTGTGTCTTATAGCAACATCACTGTAGGGCAGAGTTCAGAAGATTTTTTTAAATAAATGAGTCAGAGTCATGGAATTTACAAATAATCTAAAAAAGTCCAGAATGCCTGCCACTGCCTAAGACTGCAAGTCATGGACATCTTTGAATGAAACCTAGGCCACTTTCACTGTGTCAGAACGACCGGATTTAAACTTGAGGTTTCTGTGACAGGCCCTTGGGAACCTCCCCAAATAAATCCAAACAGGCCTAAGTACGGGCTTCTGTTTACGCATGAGTCCACTGCTGGGTAATTCTTCCTCTTCTTTTGTTAAATTTTCATTGCATTTACTGGGGTGACATTGGTTGATAAACTTATATAGGATTCAGGTGTATAATTCTATAATCCATCATCTGTACATTACATTGTATGTTCACCGCCCAAAGTCAAATCTTCTTTCATCATCACTTGGGTGATGCTTTTATTTTGTTTAATATTTTATTTATTTTTTAGAGAGAGGGGAAGGGAGGGAGAAAGAGAGGGAGAGAAACATCCGTGTGAGAGAGACGTCAATTGGCCGCCTCCCACGTGCCCCCAATCAAGGACCTGGCGTGAAACCCAGGCAAGTGCCCTTGCTGGAAAAGGTCACTCTTGTGGTAATCTAAGTTAAGAAAATAATATATTAGAAACGGAACTGCAGCCCACTGCTTCTGAATCCTAATGGCTTAGAGACAAAAATACAGTCGTCCATTTAGATTATGAGCATGGACATGGTGTGTGGCGACTTCCTGTCCCACTCGGCACCGCTTTCCCCCACCGTGGCAAACGGTGCGGAGGAAGTAACGCCGCCGGCTGGGTCTCAGTCCCCACACACAGACAAGAGAGGGGGCGGGGCACGAAGGAACCGCTGGGGGGGGGGTGCGGGGGGGCACAGAGGGACCGTGGCAGGTTTGCCTGCCAAGGTAGACCCTCCTGTTTTTTTTTTTCATCAGGGCTGCTTATGGCTTTTGACCTGTTTACAAGAAGAGCCAACATTTATGTATTTACTACAGATAAATAAGGAGGTTCGTTAATTTTTTGACCATGACCTTCGATGTCTCAGAACATGACTCACTGGCGTTCCTTCAGGGATAAACCTTCCGTTGCAGAGTTTTTGGAAAGTCACTTTTTCCTCTGTATGTAATAAAATGAATTAAATACCCCATTTTTTATTACCAAAAATTGGGGAACAGCGAATGAGGACTATTTTACAGTCAGCCCCAGTAGCTCAAGTCACAGTAAATGTTCTTTCTCCCGAGCAGCTGTGCTTTCACTATTTTGTTGCGTTGTTATCAGCAGAGACCAATTGCATTTTAGGCTGGAGGGAAGAGGAGGAGGTAATGAAATTGTATTCTGAATTCACCATTCTGCACGGCAGCTAGGCTATCTGCCACTGTTACCCGTAGCCAGCGACGTGCAGCAGCTCCGCTCGGAGGGCAGATGGCCTGACCGCCAGGCCGGAACCCAGCCAGCGGGGCGGGCAGCCGGCCCCAGGGCAGCAGGAATCTGGCACTTGGCTCTTGACCCACCTCCCTTCAAGCTACCTGAGCCACTGTCTTACCACTGTGGATAAAATTACATGTATGCATTTAACTGCCTGGCCGACCTGCCCCTCCCTTTACTGCTTTTTTCACCCAATTACAAGAATTTGCTTGCTGTAACAATTCAAAATTACAGAATTGCATGGTCTATTTTTTAAGATTTATTTATTTTTAGAGAGGGGGAAGGGAGGGCAGCTGCCCTCCCACGCTCCCAACTGGGGGCCTGGCCTGCAACCCAGGCATGTGCCCTGACTGGGAACTGAACAGGCAACCTTTTGGTTCGCAGGCTGGCGCTCAATCCACTGAGCCACGCAAACCAGGGCCAGAATTGTTAAGAAGCCCCTGCATCTTCTACTCTCTGATAATCACTATGAACAGTCACAACCTGGAGTTCTTAATTTGTGTGTGTTTGGCTGATGGGGGGTAGGGGTTCTGAGAAAACATCGAAGGGAGGCAGAGCCATCTGGGGCAAGTCGCTGGAAAGTTCTCGAAGTACAGCTGCAAAGACACCACTGAATGACATTACAATAACCCCCAACGAACAGCGGGCAAACTTGGTGAGTCCGAGTCACCCAGCAGCTCTGACCAGCAGACCCTTTGTCTCCTGCGCGCTCCAGGCTGATGAGAAGCACACACGCTTTCGCAGCGCACAGGGGAGGCGGGGCTGCTGAGCATCGTGGCCCACTCTAGGTATTTGTGAGGTCAGAAAAACAGCAACCGATTGAGAAGGCCTGAGCACTCTAATTGGTATACTGGATTTCCTAGGATTTGTCAATGACTAGGAGTAAAACTAACCTTTGACCAGCAGTTCTACCTCTGGGAATTTATCCTAATGAAACATTTTAAATGTTCATTAAAAAGATCCATCAAAATATAATAGCTAATACTTCAAAACAAATGTCCAGTAATGTGATTGAAAATGTTATACCCTTTCCTGGCTGGTGTGGCTCAGTGGATTGAGCGCTGGCCTGTAAACCGGAAGGTCCCTGGTTCGATTCCCAGTCAGGGCACATGCCTGGTTGCGGGCCAGGTCGCTGGTTGGGGGTGTGTGAGAGGCAACCATACATGGATGTTTCTCTCCCTCTCTTTCTCCCTCCCTTGCCCTCTCTCTGAAAATAAATAAAATCTTAAAAAATATATGTATGTTATACCCTTAATGGACTAATGTGTAGGATGTAAAAAAAAAAAAAAAAAAAGATGAGAAAAAGTATTTAAAGATAAGGGAAGGTGAAAACTGTATATAAGTTTTAAAATTTTAAGTCTTCCAAAATGGTATTTATAGCATAATCCCATTATTGTAAAACTAAAAATCAAACATTAATAATGATCATTTCTGTAACAGTGATTAAGGAATATTTTATTTTGCCAAAATATAAAAAAAATTAGTGAAAGAGACAAAACCTTAATGCCGAATCCCAGAAACAGGAGAAGATTGAAGAGGCGTGGCTTGCCTTGAGGCCCCCAAGGAGAGAAGAAAGAGCTCTGAGTCTAGAGCAGTGTTGCTGTAGGACAAATGGCATTGTTCGAATTTCCCAGCAAACTGCTACATCGAGAATACATTTCCAAGTTCAAGACTAAGAATGCATTTAAAAATTCCTATTCAGACAGAGCGCTGGGAGTTTTTGTTGGAGCCTTCCAGGCCGGGAACTTGCCAAAACAATGAGTCTGTCTTTGATAAATTGTAAGGGCAGCTCAAATACAAAACAGAGAAAAACTTCAAAATAAGTTAACCAAAGAAATATGCTCGAAACATTCCAGCAATTTCCTGACGCTTTAAAAACAGTCTCATAACCCCTAGCCCAGTCTGGTAGCTTCCTTCGGCGCAGCCGCCGCTGAAGTGGGAGAGAACACGGGAGGGCAGCTAATGAGACCAGCATCTCAATCCCACTCGGCCATTCACTTGCTAAACAGTTTGAAGAAAAGGTCTTCTGTTTCCCTACACCCTGGTTGCTCTATTTGAAGAGTAGAATTTGAAATATCAGTTTACTCAAGTTGAGGGACAGTTCCTGCTAAAAGAGAGAAGCCAATGCTGATATTGTTCCCTTTGACACTGGCGCAAGTCCGGGCCAGCGAGAACCGATGTGGTAGGAGCTCGGAGCTCTCTGAGACTCTTCCTCTTCCCTGGTTTCTAATGCGCTGTCCTCGGCAAGAGACTGGAGTTTTCAGTTGGGGTGGGTTTGAAATGATCGCTTTCTCTTCCTCTTCTCCCCTTCATAAATAATCTCACTGCAGAGTATGACAGTCCCAAGGTTTCATGCAGGTACAGCTGAAGATAACAGCCTAGATTCTAGAAAGTTAATGCCTATATGGTCACCGCTCTCTACTGCTGTGAAGTTACTGTGAAAAACAAAAATACTGAAAGCACTCTATAAGTATAGTTCTAGAAAAGATATGTTCCCTAAAAGAGTAAAAAAGATACTCAGCACACATACCGTAAGGGGAAGAAATTAAATACCCTACTTTCAGTTCTGAGAAATGTGAAGTATCTGGTGGTAGGTCAGCAGCCATTCACCCCGATTACCCAAGTCACAACAGACATGTAAGCGGTAATGCGGAATACCAAAAATCTACCATGTTATTCACTAGATACCATCAATGAGCTTAAGATGTGAGACCACAGACCCTCCCTCTAGTTCAACCTCAGGGTTCGTTTTCTCTGCTTTCTGCTAAGCCTGTGACACCAAGAAAACTTCCCTAATGGCCAGACAAGCCGGCCAGGAAGCTTGTTTAGGTCTCACACTGTGAGGTGGAGTGGGGGAAGGTTGAATCTGAGAAACAAAACCTTAAACTTGTGTGTATACAGATGGTACAAGAATCCCAAACCCAAGTAATTAACATGAAAATTAGTTCCAGATTGTTTGGCAGAAACAAGTATGAAAACTTGCTGGGGGGATTCTCCCACAATCCTGCTTTTATGTGATTCTCAGAGGGAGGAAAAAAAAAAATCCCTGCTGAAGATATGCTCAAAAAAGACAATAATAATCATGAATGCACAAGGAAATAAAACCGTCATGAGAGCTAACATGATAGAGAAGAAATGATCACCGTAAGAATTTGAGCTAAAAGAACAATTTGAAAGAAAATGTATAAAATAAAAACATTTAAAATGGTCAAAGAAATAAAAGAGTCAATAGAAATCACAAGAAAATAATAATCATGAGGAGTAGAATGAGAAGTTTCAGACACCCCTAATGAATCCCAGAACCAACAATTTGAGAGAATGAGAAACGGACAGTATTCGGAGAGTTAAGGTGAGTTAACGCCAGAGGGTTGCCCTACATTACAAAAGGGGGAAATCCTCCAGGGACTCTCAAGCAGAGTAAATAAGAAATAAAAAGTCTGTAGACTTCATCATGATACCACAGAACACCAAAGGCAAAGCCAAGGTCTTAACAACTGGGGAGGAAAGTCAAATATCTACAAAAGAATGCAGTTAAGTAGACAGAGAACTTCCGGTTGGAAGAATCAATGATGAAAGACAATGCAATGACATTTGCAAAATGTTTAGGGAGTTCTATACCTAGCTAAACTATCATGTTAGAGTAAGGACAAAATAAAGATATTTCAGACAAATAAAGGAAAACCCATCCTCGTAAGTCCTCATGGAAAAAAATAATAAAACCAACCTATCATCCAGGAAGGAGGAAATTTAACCCGGAAAGAAATACTACGTAAGAAGTCCAATACTACGCATGGCCTGCACACGGCTACGGCCGGGTGGACAGACAGTGAAACAGTGGCTGCCCCCTTTCCATGGTTCCTGCAGTTCCTCGTCTGGTACCGTCCCCACCTCTCTTTATTGGGTTCCCCGACAGGG
This sequence comes from Glossophaga mutica, assembly GCA_039655065.1. NCBI lineage: Eukaryota > Metazoa > Chordata > Mammalia > Chiroptera > Phyllostomidae > Glossophaga > Glossophaga mutica. Next base: position 214,583,734 of record CM077305.1, read on the forward strand.
AGGCCTCACGTCCGTCGCTACTTACCCTCTTACTCCAACCCACTATCGCCTGCCTAGTTCTGCAGGCAGGCTCAGGGGCTCACAAGAAACAGCGCGTCAAATACAATCCAGGAGGACAGTCCCAGGGTCCCCTGGCAAGCACACGGAACTGGAGGCAGGTCTGGAAAGTGTGCTTCAGTCTCGGCTGCACCGAGAGCGAACCCTGCATCGGCAGGGTCACTTTCGGCTTCCGGTAACTTAAAATTTTAGAGCCTGCCCCTTTTTATCTAGAAGGGGGTACAAGAATTACGGAGAGGGTTAAAACCCTTTTAGAAAATATAAGGCACTTTTCCAGTATAGGGTTTTTGAGAAGTAAGTTCAATAGCCTCTCATCAGGGTCACATTTATTCGGCCATTCTGCTTTTGACAGCACGACCCGTGCTCACCTGGCCTCTCCACCTAGGTCCTGATCAGTCCCCTGCTCGGTCAGGCAGGCGTGTTCCCCTCGGCGCCCCGGATGAAGTTCTCACCGGCTCAGGCGCGCGCTGCCTGCTCCTCCTTTTCAACTTACACGCATCCTTCACGCTCAGCTCCCAGTTCCTCCCTCAGGCCTATCCCCACCAACCGTGCTCCACGGAGAACTCTGTCGGAGGCGGCATCCGCAAACACCCTCTGAGCTCTCAGTGTTTGCTGCTCACGGACCAAGCGGAGGACCTCGGTCATTTTTTAACAGCTGTTGCTCTATCTTCCCCACGCATTTGGCATGTAACACAGGATACTCTTTTCCCCAACTGACCTAAGTTTTCCTGTCTCTGTCTCACTGTTATTTGCTAACCAGGGTCCTCAGGAAAGGCCTCCGTTCAACTCTATTAATGCTATGTGTTATGTGTTCAATAAATACACCTGTAGATCCCTGGCTGGTGTAGCTCAGTGGATTGAGCGCGGGCCTGCGAATCCAAGGATCGCGGTTCGATTCCCAGTCAGGGCACATGCCTGGGTTGCAGGACAGTTCCCAGCAGGGGACACATGAGAGGCAACCATACATTGATATTTCTCTCCCTCTCCCTCTCTCCTACCATTCCTCTAAAAGATAAATAAATAAAAGTCTTTAAAAATTAAAAAAATAAGCATTTAAAAAAAATAAATAAATACACCTGTAGAATGCTTAGATGCCTAGAATGTTCAAAAGATACTCAGCTGATGCCCAGTGGGTTGGAGGGGAACGAATTGAGGGAAGAACCAGACGAAATCCAGGGGGAAGGTCACAAACAGGCAAAATTCAGGCGACAATAACAGCCTCACCTAATTAAGTGAAGTCCAAAAATAGGCCACTACTTTACACGTACCACGTGCCACCAAAGCCCCACAGCCAGCCCCTGCAGCGTGTGATATTATCCTTATTTTACAGAACAGAAAACAGGTTCAGATTGAATAAACTGCCTCGGGCCATACCATTAGTGAGCAGTAGAAACAAGATCTGAACCCACTTCTACGTAGGATCAAGGTCAAGAACAAGCTCTTGGCCAAGCTAGACCCTTTGCTACCAGGAAAAATTAAGATGTTATTAAAGGTGCTGCCATATGAAAGCCTTTAGCACAGTCAGGGCACAGAGTTAAGTCCCAAGTGTTCCAAGCTACACACACACACACACACACACACACACACACACGTAAATATCACTTAATTTAATTCATTTTTAGTTCCCATTCATATCCCTATATTCATATCATATGAATACTATATTTTATTTAATCCATTTTTTAGAGATTTTGTTTATTCATTTTTAGAGAGAAGGGAAGGGAGGAAGAAAGAGAGAGAAACTTCAATGTGTGGTTGCCTCTCATGTGTCCCCCACTGGGGACCTGGCCCGCAACCCAGGCATGGGCATGTGCCCTGATCAGGAATCGAACCAGAGACCCTTAGGTTCACAGGTCCGCGCTCAATCCACTGAGCTACACCAGCCAGGGCTAATCCATTTTTATTTTCATATCGAGGGTATACAAATGACCTGCCATCTTCCTTTGCTCTATTGGTGTTTTGCACATTAACTTAGAGGTTTTCTAATGATCACGTATTAAAGCAAAGCTAAGCTAAGCTTCTCATGTCAATATTTTAATGCAAGTGAAATGCATACTGGAAATATTTCACTGAAGAGGCTTTGGAAAGTATTTAGTCTTTATATAAATTCACTTTTGGTAGCACCTCCACCCTCAATATGCTGAGATTTTGACATTTTGATGCTTCTGTTTCTTTTGAGATGCTTATGTAACCAAACTCCATTTTTAGTGTTAAAAACCCCTTACTTCAAAAATGAGTAAGTGAAAAATCAAGGCTAACAATAAAGACAGTAGTAACTGCAAGAGAATGAACTGAAACTAGGAGCTGAGTACTTTTTTAAAAGTATATTTTAGCCCTGGCTGGTGTAGCTCAGTGGATTGAGCGCGGGCCTGTGAACCAAAGGGTTGCTAGTTCGATTCCCAGTCAGGGCACATGCCTGGGCTGCGGGCCAGGTCCCCAGTTGAGGACATGTGAGGGGCAACCACACACTGATGTTCCTCTCCCTCTCTTTCTCCTTCCCTTTCCTTCTCAATAAATAAATAAACAAAATATTTTTTAAAAGGTATATTTTATTCAGTATGCTATTATAGTTGTCCCAATTTTTCTCCCCTTTATTCCCCTCCACCCTGTATCACCCCACCCTCCAGCATCCCCCCACCCCTTAGTTCATGTCCATGGGTCGTACGTATAAGTTCTTTGGCTTCTCCATTTCCCATGCTATTCTTACCCCCCACCCCCGTCTATTTCATGCCTACCAATTCTGCTTCTTATTTCCTATAACTTTCCCCCTCTCATTCTCTCCCTCCCCCACTGCTGATAACCCTCCAGGTGATCTCCATGAATACAACTTTAAGAGTGCTTTTCTGTGAAACATTTGACCATAGTAAATAATTCTGTGTTTCAGCATTCCTGTCACAAATTTCATTTCTAATGGTAAAACTGATATTAGTGTCATGGCCCTTTAAAAAAAAAGCAAGCCTCATTCTACAAAGATTCATTTGTGACATGGATTGAAGTTGTGTTCCGTTTGTGAATCTAAATACATTTATTCCACACCAGGTAACTGGAAAAAATTTCCATTAAATTGTATTTCCCATGTGAAGTGGCAACGGGAGAAAACATAGCTATTACCACTCAGGGCAAACCCCGGGGCTGGAAACAACAGAAACCACTCAGGACTTTCGTTCAACGCAGGCACGCTGAGAGGAAAGTAAGCAAAACACAGACCCTGCAGACAGGCCTCCTTAAGGACAGAGGTAAAGACAATGATGGGAGCGCCGCGTCTAGAATCTTTGACTCGAACGTGAATCCACTTATTAAAAGAACAGTCACAGCAACCAAATGCATTTTCGACAGTCTTTTTAATTCTGTACTTTTCTCCTGTGAATAAAAAGCATTTAAAACTGAAAGATCAAGCTGTCATTGCAAAATGTATTTCCTGTGTTCAAGCTAACCACTTCCTCTTCAAAAAAAAAATTGTTTTCTAAATGGTTACAGTGAGCCATTCCTCCAGACATTTTATATGTAGCAAATCTGGGGAGAGCAGTAAAGATACGAACATGTTCAATGAAGATGTCAGCTCCCTCGTTACTGCGAGGGCAGAGAAAACAGTTCGCGCTCCAACTCCTTATACGTACAACAGCTCCGGCACTCAGCCTGCTGGAGCCTGTTTCCCCAAATGGTAAAAAGTGCAGTAGCTGCTGCTCAGCTGGCTGCGGAGCAGGGGCACCCCTGTCCTGCCTGCACTCTGCGCTCGGGCCAGCAGCTCCGACTCCATCCGGAGCAGACACCGAGACTCCTAAGTTTCGTCAGTTTGAGCAAGATGATTAGGCTAATCATGCAGAGTAAATTCCTTTACGCTTGCTTCAAATTGCATAGATTCTTTACTATCCCTTTGTTTTTCTTTTTAAAATACTCTAGTGGGTGGAACACATGATATGAAAAACAGCGTATGAATATTTGATGGTAATCACAAACACGAAGTCTCATCACTCACATCTCAGAATTCGACCTCAATTCGTGACTCAGGACCTCACATTCTCCTTCACCCAGGGGCATCTATGTAGAATTTACAATAATGTTCAAAGCCAAATGTTTTTAGAAGCTGTAATGTCACACAACAATGGAATATAAATGCCCTAAGAAACTGATACACTGTTCTCAGTGCTCGTGGCCAGGATTTTAATTTAATTTTGCTTTAAAAACATTTCCTCAAATCGGGTTATATAACAAAACTCACGCTAAGCCAAATAAGGCAAGCTCTCAAACTGTAGAGAACCCTTCTGCTCAGTCAACACTCCGAGTTGCCATGAATTAGAATAAAGAAGCCAGGGCACAGCTGCCCATCAAATTGAGACCCTAGCCCTGAAAGAATTATTAAGTTGAAGAAAACTAGACTTGTGAGAAAAGGAGAAATTGATACTCGACTTTCAAAAGCACAACTTGAACTCACTGGCAATTTCTGCAGCTACTTGCGACCAGTAGCTGCACTTGCTGTTAAACAATATCCTATTTTGCATTCAGAAATTATGTAAGAGTGCAGAGTCACAAGGCAAGGGCGAGTTAGAGAAAGGGAATTATTCACCGCCTGACATGGATGAACTCAGTTTAATGCATGCATTTGGAAAACACTGTTCTCTCTGTTCGGAAATATTAGTTCACATTCCATTCATTTTGATAACCTTTTCCTTTTTCATCCCAGCACCGCGCTGACCAGCTGCACCACCGTTGGAATTCAGGGTTAGGGGGCTGCCTCTTGCCCAAGTTTGGCCAGCATGCTGTTGTGCCAAAGCAGAGCCATGGAGGCAACCTGGCTTTAAAGAGAGATGTTTAGGGGGCAGATGGGAAAATCTGCCAGACAGCGAACCAAATATCAGCGGAAAAGTGAAAGGTAGGTTCCCTGATGTAGAGGCTGACGTGATCACACGGGGGCATCTCTACCTCGCCCACGCCTCGCCGCACAGCCAATGATGATGAATGAGGGATGCAGGAGAAGGGGCGGGGACATTTTACAGCTTAGGAATTCCGCCAACAAGTTCAATGCTATTTTTTTTTAAATGAGAAGACCATGAAATCATGATTTCATTAGAACGCCCTTAAATTATATATTTTAAAAAGTATAGGGCAACTCACTTGGGGATGCTGTGCGAAATTAGAGAAAACAGATTCAGAATTTAGTTGGATACAAAGCTGTACCAAGGTGAAGTAAAGTGTAAGAAAAAATGGTTCCTAGAAAGATTTTTATAATATAAGTCAATGGTTACTTAGAATCCTGATTCTTCGAAGGTAATCTCCAAACTGTGTAAAGCCAGAAATACTGACCTCATCAGGGAATACTGTCTTGTCCACTTCTCAGCACATCACACTCCAAACGCTAGGAGCAGCCCAGCGTGGGCCACAGCAGACCGGCACAGAAGGGAGCAGCCCAGGGCACCCCGGAGCAGCCCTAGTGCAGTGAAAAGCCGAAGGCAGGAAGCAGAGCCAGGAGCGGAGCTGAGCTGTCTAGCTGGAGAGGGTGGACCCGGGGCAGCCTCCCTGCCCTGCCGTAGCACGATTGAGCTGTTTCACACTGAACAAAGTTTCCTGCTTCACGGCACCCAGACTGGGGATTCCACTGGTGTTGAGTTGGCACAGAGACCATCAGTTGACAGATTTTCCTGGTTTTCCTTGCAGTCCTTCCACTTCTCAGTACTTAAAACAGAGAGTAAGGACTATCTTTTCCATCTCATAAAAGGGGAGAAAAGAGAGTCCAGTTTTACCTTGAACTTAAGGGCACAGGTCATAAGCCACAAGACGGCCTGTTCCAACATGGCTCTACATACCCAGATGCATTAATTCCAAACCATGAGAACTCGTTTTAAGCCTTCGGATTCAAAGCTCTCTGACAGCTGCGTCTGGGCCAAGGACAAGAGGCCACATAGTCCTTGAGTTCCATCCCCAGTAAACCGTTCCACTGAGCTTGCTTCCTCTCCACAGGCCTCCTCTGAGGAACGTGGCGTCCTAGCAACATCATCCGAATGCGTTCGCCGGCCCAGAGATAAAACTCCAGTTTTTTCTTCTGTCTACTTTGCATGTATAAATTGACTTTTAGTTAAACTGGCTGCCTCTGGGATAGCACAAAAACCCTTGTAAGCAAATCACTATACATCTGGTCACACACTGACACCAAACGCAAAGCAAATGTCTACTGGCGGCCTGTGCAGATGGCCGCAGGCAGATTTTAGGTGACTTGGACACAGCGCTTATGAACAGTGCGGCCCCAATCTCCGTGCGGGACACTTAACTTTTCTGAAAGAGAAGAACATCAGGCTCCTACTTGTCGTAGAAGATCACGCACAGGTGGTTCACCACAACGGCATCAACAAACGCAAACACAGTTTAGGGAAGTTCGTGCTCCTTAGAGGGGGAGCAGTTACATCTTCGGAAGTATAGGCATGTCCCTCCAAGGGTTGTGGGGCTGACTGTCAGAAAAAGGAGGTCAAGCCCTGGCTGGTGTGGCTCAGTGGACTGAGTGCCGGCCTGCAGACCGAAAGGTCGCTGGTTCGATTCCCAGGCAGGGCGCATGCCTAGATTGCAGGCCAGGTCCCCAGCTGGGGGCACGGGAGAGCAACCAATCAATGTATCTCTGACACATCGATGCTTCTCTCCCTCTCCTTCTCCCTCCCTTCCCCTCTCTCTAAAAATAAATAAATAAATAAAATCTTTAAAAAAGAAAAAGGAGGTCAAGAGGTTTCTGATAGAAGTGGGTAATCTAATCATTGGCAGAAACCGGGAAAAGCCATTTATATGAGATTCAAAGACTTTCCAAAGTCAAAATGGAAAACGGCACTAACTAATGATAAGAACCGAGACACTACATCCCGTTGGCTTGATACTGACAAGAGGCTTCACAGGCGATAAAGCAAAACACTGGAACAACAGTCGGACTGTGTTTGTTTAGGGAAATTACAGTGCTTCGAGTCACAGTCATCAGCAAAAGAGCTTAGGAATTCCAGCGTGCAGACCCTGCTCCTTCACTTTCAACATTTATGATGCCCAAATCGGGTAATTTATCATATCCTTGGGGAGGAGGTGAGTGGTACGTCCATAAAGATAGCAAGGATGCTGTCAGTAGAAGGAAAAACAATGCATCCTGGGAAATACTTCAAGGCTGAGGACAGCAACCCAATCGGCAGTTCTACAGCCGCCTCTGGATCCCGTGATTGTACCTCTGATAACTTAACTATCCTGGTCAACCAAGGTAGGAGAACCAAGGAGAAAGTCATCTGGAGATTTTTCAACCACAAAGGGTCAGAGCTCACACAGCTGGTGAGGATGCCAAACCCAAGTGGGAAAATTGAGACTGAGGGGGTCCTGGCTCCAGAGTGCCCCCAGGTCATGCCAGCTGCCTGGTGCATCCACGCTAAACGCGGGCCACGGACAGTTCAGTTCCAAGGGACGTGGATCACACAGGGACGGTCTCTACCCCCCCCCCCCCCGCCCATCCCGTTTGTCTGCTTGCTGTGACTTACTCCTTCCTGTGCGACTGAAACACAGGGCAGGGAGGCGGGGATGAGAGCGGTCTTGCTGGCCCACAGCAAGTTCCCACCGTTGGAGCAGCCCCGGGGAAGCCTTCCCGCGACAGCCGGGGGAGAGACCGCCCGGGGAAGGCGTGCCCGGCCGAGCTAACCCTGGCAGCTGGGCCACTCGACTTGCAGGCGTAGAGCGTAACTGGAAAGGAGATGACCCCACATCGGCCACAGACTAGACACCTTCTCGCTGAAGGTATGACCGTTCTGAACTTTATCAGACTGACAGGAAACGGCAGCTCTTCCACCGTTGCCATCCGGACAGTTAACGTGCGGGTCCCGGCCACCGCCAGGGTGGCTGTGAGTGTCCCGTCCACACTCCCTCGGTGCACGCTCACTCAGCCCCGCTCCCCTGTGGGCCCGGGACAGGCAGAAAAGCAAAACACCAAGGAGGGAGGCATCGCTCTCGAAAAGCCTGCGGCGGACGCAGAAATACACTCGGTGGGAGGACTTAGGGAACACGGGCAGCGCGTCTGAGGGGATGGAAATCGGCAGAATCTGCAGCTAGGAACTGGAGAAGGCACGTCCTTTCCAATTCCTTCCGGAACGTTTGTAAGATTGGACCATGCTCTAGGCCGTAGAACAAGTCTCCACCACCACAGAAGACTGAAACTCGGGCCTTCTACAACCACAGTGCAGTTCAAACAACAAAAAGATACATTTCAATGTCACACAGTTGGACATTTTTAAATATGCATCTGAATAAATCATAGGAGATACTAAGTAGTCAAAGAAATGAACAATACGACTACTACATGTCAACACTTGTGGGTTGTAGGTAAACCAACGCTTAAATGAGGAATGTGTTACTCACGTACTCATACTAGAAAATGAGAAAAGTTGAAATGAGGCAAGCATCTGAAGGAAGGAAATTTTTAAAGGACAAAAGGAGAACTCCAAAGGCTAACAGATCAGGAAGAAGGAAAAGAAACTAAATGAAAGAGAAAACAGAAGTGGAAAAGAGAAGTTCCACACAGATAAATTTTGGTTCTTAGAACACAGCAATCAGAATGATTTTAGGAAAGTGACCCCTGCAAAGGGGGGAAATGGTATAAATAAGTGATTTCAGGAATAAACAGCAGATGCAGCAGAAATTAAGGTGAGAGAGTATTACAGGCAACACTTAGCTAAGACAGTTCAAACCTTATGATGAAATGGATGCATTTTTAGGAAAATATAATGCCAGGGTCAACCAAAGCAGCAGATACTAAAGGAACTGATTTGGCCGTCAGAAGCTTTCCCACGACGCAGGATCCCAAAACGTTTAAACATCTGAGAACTGCTCCTCTCCCATAAATTATCTCAGGAAATAGAAAAATGAGCAAGTTTTCTCCAAAACTAGTAAGGAAAGCAAACTAGAACAGATGAGAACAATTATAGACTAATCTCGATGACCACAGATTAAAAAACGCTTGACTAAAATACTAAAACAACAAGTTCAGCTACATATAAAAAAAAAAACCATGATAACCTCGTTGGAGTTGTCCCAGGAAAGCTAATTTGGTTCAATATATTAAAAAATTGATGCATGTAATCTGTCTCATGAATGGATGCAAGGAAGCAGAAAATGTATTTGATGATATTCAATATCAAGTCAGGCTTAAAAAAAAAAAAACCTCTTGGCAAACTAGGAAAAGGGAACTCCCTGGCCCTGGACCGACTGAAGCACTCTTTACAATCAAGCACGAGATAAGGAAGTCCATGATTACTGCTTCCACCAGCTAATGGAGGTCATAACCAGCAGAGCTAGATAAGAAAAATAAATAAAAGGCCAGAGGATTGAAAAAGAAGAATTAACCCGCCATTATTTGCTGGTGATAGGATTGTCTCTACAGAAAACTCAAAACAAATAAAAAGAGAGTTTAGCCAGGCATCCGGCTCTACCGTTAACATACGAAAGTCGTGTGCTCTCCACACTCCACATGAACAAAGTATCAACCCTAACATCGCGTGGAAACAAACGAAGTCAGGAGAAATTAAACGAAAATAAGACACTGCGCACATAAAGGTGGAAAAGAGGCAAATTATAAAATATACTCTTTAGAGGTAAAGCTATAAATAGCAAGGAGGTCATTAAGACCAAATGAAGGGCCTGCAGTGTGGGGGAAGGAGGGCGAAATTAGGAAAGGAGACTGCAAAGGCACCGGTAAGATTGTGTTTCTTAGGCTAGGTCTCCCTTTGGTTACCGTTCTTCACCCTGTGCGCACAGGGCAGGGCGCCAGCGGGCGCACGGTTGTGAGCGCGTGAAACAGAGTTTATTCCCGTGTCATTATTTATTACTGTATATTTTCCATAGAACAACCAGAAGCTTTTTTTGCCCCAGCCTGTATATGTAGTTGTTTTAAGAGGCCCTGAAGGTAAAATACCTTTTACTGCCAACCGTTGGGTGTTTTAATATTTTTCTCCTTCTTTAGATGTTTGTATTTTCAGGTATTTCTACAATGAGGGTGGATGGCTTTTATACTAAGAGACCTTAGAAGTATTTTCTTTTAAAGGCCTTTAAGTGAACAAAAATCAGTCTAGTTTTACACTTAGGATAATAAAATACTTGGAAAAGAATGTATATGTTTGTGCTAGATATGTTTCAAGTTTGATCCCAAATTTTTAAAATAAGCTTTGTGTCAATCTAACTGAAGAACGGTTTGAACAGTTTGAGAAGCTGGCTGTTCAATGAGAACTTAGGACAAATGTACCATAATTTATGGTAACTTCACTAGCATAGTAATACATCTTTTGGTAAATAACCCCGTCAAGATCAAGTATAGATATTGAGAATGTTTTAATACATTAGATAATCCTAGAGGAAGGCATACTGATACATACCTAGGCTTTGAGGGAGGAACAGGGCGGAGCTGGGCCAGTATCTAAATAGCTAATACACTCTATCTCCCAACTGATGTCATCTCCACCTACCCTGGCAAAAGTGAAAGAAAGCTATGAAAAGGTAGGGCTCTTCCCTGTAAAGCTGTGGCTGTGACCCCAAACAGCCCTGGGCAGTAATGAATGAATGCTGTCATTTAACAGCCTAATTTTGTTTACCCCGTATGGATGACTCTTATGAAAGGAAAATTCAGCTTCTAGGGAAAAAGCACAGATACAGCACAAGTGCCCCGGAGAGAAGCTTCTGACCGGACGAGCACGTGCTGGCCTTCAACTACAACCCGGGAGCAGCCCCGGTGACCCGCGCAGAGGCCGGGCCGGCAGTGAGCGCCCTCCGTCCCCGCCCCCTCCCCCCCCTCCTGGAGGCCTCAGGAGCAGCCAGCTTCTGGCAGGTGGCGCTGGGCGGTTGGCCCCAGCTTTCAAGAGGCTGACTTATTCTTTGAAAAGCCACCGAGTGAAAGCCACCGTCCCCCGACAGCAAGCCCTGGGACTGTCCGTGGTCTGTCTCTGTGCTGTCACCCTGGAGACTGCCCAAATAAGCACATGCTCGGTCCCAACCCCCAAGAGTCCCCGGGTCTTAGCTGCTGGTCCTCATGACAGCTGACACAAATGGAAAGTGATCCCAAGTCAAGTGGCCTTTTGTGGCCACATCAGAAAGGAGAACTTGGGGACCGACCCCGGGAGGATGCGTGACGAGCATTCAGAAGGGGAAATGAAAGAAAGGCTCACTTTCGCCTCACCTTTTCAACATCTGCTTTGGTGACGTTGATGTCGGCGTCCATCTTCTCGAAGTGCTGCTGCGCCCGGTCTGCCTCCTTGCAGTCGCGCTCGAACCGCCTCTTGCTCTGCGGGCAGAGGGGGCGGGCGGTGGGGAAGCACTGAGGAACGAAGCCGTGCGACTCCTGGAGCCCCTGTGCTTTACCTGAGCCCCCCCCCCGCCCCCCACAGCATTCTGCTCAGCACTGGTGTGCTGGGTGTCCTAGTCTCAGGGAGTTGTTTTAAAATCTGCATTTAGCCCCGGCTGCTGTGGCTCAGTGGATCGAGTGCCAGACTGTGAACCAAAGGGTCGCCGGTTCGATTCCCAGGCGGGGCACATGCCTGGGTTGCAGGTCAGGTCCCCGGTAGGGGGATGTGAGAGGCAACCACACATTGATGTTTCTCTCCCTCTCTTTCTCCCTCTCTTCCCCTCTCTATAAATAAATAAATAAAATCTTTTTAAAAACAATCTGCATTTCTGTTCACCTCAACTGCGCGATCTTTGTCCTTTCCGTATGATTTCCTTAGAAAAGTACTCTCCTGGAGCTCTTCTGGCTCAACATTTTACTTTAGATACAAGTTTCTAGAAACAGACTACCTTCAAATTAGAAAAATCTCTAAAGACGTTTTTCCTTTAGTGTTTTCATTGGTTTTTGCACGGACGGGTTGCTTCAAGCTTCAGTGAGACTGAAACCAGAAGAGCGACCCAGGCCGCTCCCTGAGCCGGGCGCGTCCCACTCACCGACTCCAGCTGCTTCCAGCAGGTCTCTATGTGCTGCTGGGCCTTCCGTCCGTCGTGAAAGTGCTGGAACGGAGAAACACACCTGTGAGCGAGCGGCCCGCCCTTTCTCATGCAGACGCAAGAAAAAAGCCACCCACGGAAGCAACACATAGCTATGGATGCCCGGCGTGAGCACTCCCGAGAGGTTCGAGATTTAAAAAGTAACGGGGAAACGAAAAGCAGAATAGTCACAGAGTACCCTTTTCAAACTTCAGATGTTGCAATATTGAATTCTAAGACACACGCCATGTGTAAAAGGGACAGGGATGTTTCACGACAAAAATCACTTAGGTTTTTCTTTTTCATTGCTTTCAGATGTAACTCACGTCCCATACAGATCACGTGTTCAAACTGTAAGGGCGATGGCCATTAGTAGAATCGCAAAACTATGCAACCCTCACTGCAATCGATGTTTCTCCCCCCAAAAAGAAACCCTGCTCCTCTCCGCTGTTGCCCTCCTACTTCTAATCCTCCCCAGCCCTAGGCAACCACCCACCGACCGTCTGCCTCCACCGAGAGGCCCCTTCTCGATGTTTCATTTAAAGGAACTGTTACAACGTGAAGTCTTTTGTGATCGGCATAATGCTCTCATTATTCCATCATGCTCACTTGGCAAATTACGTTTTCCAGGTTCATGCACGTGGTCGCACGTCTCAGCACTTTATCCCTTTTTATTGCCACATGGCGTTCCACTGTGCGGATACGCACCATGCCTTGTTTATCCATTCACCAGCGGATGGGCTTCTGGGTTGTTCCCAGTTTGGGGCTACTATGAATAATGCTGCTACAAACATTTGTGTGCAAGTTTTGTGTAGCTGGATGTTCCCATTACTTCGATCTTTTAAAGTGTTGACATAAACTCACCTCCCTGCCACCTGCAGAGGCCCCGAGGCAGGTGTGTGCCAGGTGCTGGCCCGCAAGGGCACCAGAGGACTCGCCCAGGGGAGCCTCACAGAATGAGGAGGTGGGGTCGGAGAAGAAAGGGGCGGACTGTGCGGCAGGGGTGTCCAACCCATGGCCCGCAGGTCACATAAGGCCCGGGGTGGCTCTGAAGGTGGCCCAACACAAAATTGTAAATTTCTTTAAAACCTTTTTTTTTTTTTTTTTTTTTGGCTCATCAGTTTTCATCAGTGTTTGTGTATTTAATGCGTGGGCCAACACAAATCCTCTTCTTCCAGTACAGCCCAGAGGTGCCCAAAGGTCGGACACCCCTGGAAGGCTCTTGTGGGCTTTTTGTCTGAATCAGCCAGAAGCCAGGCTGTAAAGGAAGGCTCCAGGCAGAAGGCTCCCTCCAACTCAGGAGACGATGAAATCTCGAACCACGGGGTAGCAGTGGAGGTGGGGAGCGGGGGCCGGATGCCAGCGTCCTTGGATCGCACACCACCAGGATGTGTGGTGGGCCGTGAGAGACAGAGGTCGGGGCGACTCTGCCCTGGCCCGCCTGGGTCATGCAAGCAGGCTCCCTGGCCCTCGCAGAGGTTCTGGCATACGGGGGATGGGGTGGGGAGGGGATCAAGTCCAAGGCCTCCCCCAGCAAAGATGTTCTAGGTTGGTGGGGGCCCTTGACCGAAGGCCACAGCTCCGGTCAGGCAGCTCCCCCCCAGAGTGAATCTATGAAGTTCCTGTAAGGCGTCCCCCCCCCGCCCCCATCCTGAGACCTTGGGCCACAGGAGCTCCCCACTGTGACCAGCCCCGGGGGTGCAGCATCCCTTATGGCTGCCCCAGAGCCCTCCCACCATGTCCTAAAGGCGTCTTTGAATGACCCAGTGGGATGAACTGGGCTGAATGTGCTGTGTGTGTTCTCTGACAGGTAAGCGGGGGTGGTTCTATGGAGAAGGCAGGGTGCAGGAGGGACAGGAAGCAGGGGGTCCCTCTGCGCAGCCTCAGAACTTCCCACCTCGCCTGGCCAGAACCTGGGGCTCAGCGGAGTCACAAAAGAGCGCTGGCTCCTGGGAGGCTGGGGAGAAGGGGGAAGATCGGATTCTCTTTTAAAGAACAGTGCTTCTTTATAAGGGAGCATTTCTTGTTTCCTTTTGAGGTCACGTTTCACTGTCCTAAGTGCCTCTTGACAGCAAGTTTTATTATCCACTCAGCAACTTTTTAGTGTCTGTGTACCCAAGGGAGCCCCCCGGGGCTTCATTTTCTCAAGTCTCCTAACAGAGCAGAGATGCGGCAGAAGGAGCCTATGGGCAGGGACCAGCAGGCAGATAGGATCAAGTCAGGGAGGGAAGTGAGAAGTAGAGCCGAGGGCGGAGTCAGGAGAGCCTCGAACTTGGGAGGAAGTACCGAGTGCAAGTAGGTTTTCTGGAAGCCACAAAACAAATGGGGGGAAGAAGTGACAGCGGGGGCGTGGGGGGCGGGGGGGTGGGCAGTGCTCAGGGGTCTGGGCGGATGCGGAGGCAGAGGACAAGCCCGGGGAGACACAGAGGCTCAGCCGTGCCTTTTCAGGGGCCACCTTTGGTCCTGAGCGTCCCTGTCCATGCAGAAATGCGACTTCCCCAAACTGTCACAGAGACTGTCCCCACGCCTCGAGCAGGATCGCCATGTTATGCAGTTTGCTGAAAAGTCTCCCTGTTTCGCCCAATTTGACTTTGAGATTCGAGGAAGGGCCCCCAAAAGAAAAAGCTCCCTGGGCAGAAGGAGGAAATGCAGGTACGAGGACATGCAGAAAGTGACAGCTGGTCACCCAGGAAAGGAGGACTCGGCTTCTTCATTCCTGGAATCAAAAAAAAAAAAAAAAAAAAAAAAAAAGCCCTATTTTGGAAGCATGAGGAATTGATTCCAATAGAAAACCCACATGCACATTCTCCTGCCATTCCTTCACTCAATATTTTATAGCAAATATGAATTTATGTTTCAAACACAATGTGGACCACGATTTTACTGGCGAGCTTTCTCCCGAGAAGCCACACTTCTGTCGGACTGAAACGACGCTCCAAAACCTCCAGGTGTGCTGGAAGACAGGCACCCGGGGTGGTGCTTTTCCTCCTCCTCCCTCACGGCAGGTCCCCCTGCGTGGGTCTGGAGACAGCACGCACCCGCGGTTGCCGCTGCCTGCCGGGTGCCTTCGGAAACGGCCGGGGGAACAGAAGGCCTCCTTACGGCCTGCGAGCGAGACCCGGACAGCTGCGGCCATTTGGGTCCAGGTCCATCTTCCCCCCTTCAATGGGAAAAGCCAGCTTCACAGTTACAAAGTCCAGCACACCAGCGCGTCCGTCAGATGCATTTGCTGTTTATTGACAAACAATGGCAGACCCTTTCCCCGCCGGACAGTGAGCGAGTGTGGGGGTCAGGAGTGGGCCCCGAGCCCTGCACAAAGCGGGACTGTTCTCCAGGAGGAGATAATAAGCGCTTCTTTCGGAGCCATGGAGTGAAGTCACCCGGCTCTCCTCTCCTCTCCTCTCCGAGAGACAGGAAATGCCATCCCTGGGGACCTGGAGAAACGCCCCGACTTGCTCCTGTAAGCACATGCTTCGCTGTCTCTTCCAACAGAACAAGACAGCTAAAAATGCCTGACGGTGCCTGGGCGATGGCCGAACTCACTTTCATTTCAGCTTTTTCGGGTGGCCCCGAAAAACACACAGACAAAATCACCCTTCAAAAATGTTTTAGAAATTCCCCAGGGACCGGGGGTAGGTGAGATCAAAAATCACGGGGAAACTAAAGTAAGCAAGCATTAATGGCAAGAAAAATTACAATGGCAAAGATTTCAAGGGACAGCACCGCTCTGTGAGAGCGCATTCTTAGGCCGAACAAACTGTAAGAATGTTTAGCATCCACGCTCTACAATTAGGTGTAACGGAGGCTCGCTTTTATTGTAGGGTCTCTCACAGGCCATTAACCTTTTAAGACTCCTTACTGGAGCAAAATATGGCGCTGATGTGAGAACAGCCACTTAAAAAAAGGAAATGGAAAAAAAAAAAAGGGAGAAACACTCAGTGGAAGACAGTCAACCATCTGGAATTTTAAATGAAACTCAGATTCCACAGATGAAAACAAAGGAACACAAGGGCCTGAAAAGGGCAAAGGAGAAGGAGCACCCAGAAACTCGGTCTGCAACACACGCTACGGCTTCCTCCGAGCCCACAGAGTGCTGGGCTGGAATGCCAGCCCCTTCTCAGTCCGATTCGGGGTGAACCCACGCGGCGCTGCACCCCGGGGCGCAGGTATTTGTGTGCGCCGGGTCGGAAGCCGAGAAGCGCCTTCAGGCTCACCCGGCGGAGCGTCACGCCCCACACCGGAGCCTGAGCCGTAAACCCAGAAACGTTTGCAACAGGAGTCACACTCCGCTGTCATGTAAGGCTTATTTTCCCAAATTCACCTGTAACAAAAATACCTTCTCAACAAATGTGCTGGAAGTTCCTAAGATGCCAACCTCCCACGGCCAGGCTCAGTGGCTCAGCCTGCCCCAAACACGGACCATCTGGGCCCTGGGCAGGGGACCCTGCCCGTGGCCAGGGTCCAGCGACACCAGCCAGGTTTCCGTCACTCCCTGTCCTGGCGTCCTCTCCCTGCAGCCCCTCTGGCGTCCTCACGC
Organism: Glossophaga mutica; assembly: GCA_039655065.1. Classification (NCBI taxonomy): domain Eukaryota; kingdom Metazoa; phylum Chordata; class Mammalia; order Chiroptera; family Phyllostomidae; genus Glossophaga; species Glossophaga mutica. The sequence goes on from CM077305.1 coordinate 214,600,292, forward strand.
TGGCTTTTGCTGCCCAGAGCCCTCACACCGACAACTGACCCAGGCGGCAGGGGTCTGTTAATCTGCTCTCCAGAAGAACCCCATCTCTCAGGCATCCCTTGAAATTCTAATTCCTCCGAAGCATCCCAAACTCTCCGGATGATATAGGACCTTCAAATGACCACTATCCAGCAGCGAATGACTCATGTCCCTCCCTTTTCCCTTCCAAGGGTGCAATGCTCTTACTTCCAAACCAAAACAAGAAGAATCACCACGATTAAGAGGTGAGAGAGAGAGAGAGAGGCTGGTGCGGCTCAGTGGCCTGAGCGCCGGCCTGTGGAGCGGAAGGTCACAGGTCGGATTTCTGGTCAGGGCGTATGCCCGCGTTACAGGCCAGGTTCCCCACTCGGGGCCTGTGAGAGGCCACTGACTGGTGTTTCTCACGTGGATGTTTCTCTCCGTCTCTTCCCCTCTCTCTAAAAATAAATCAAATCTGTTTTTAAAAAGCGGGGGTTTAGCTAGAGTGCCTGCCAGGTCGAGGGACGAAACTTCAGGGATGGTAGCCCTCCGCTGGGATGAAAGGTCCCCGCATCCGCCACATGTGTGTTGCACGCCCACACAAGCAGGGAACTGCCCTGGTGCCAGGGAAGCAGTGTGAATAAAACAGGGGACAGAGGGTCAGGGGGTGGAGGGGTGCACATGTGTGCGGTCGGCAGTTCGGATAGGGGGGTCTGGGATGAGGTTTGAGTGGAGCCTTGAGTGACGTGTGGGCGTGAACTGGAAAGGCCTGGGGGCACACCCTGCCAAGCAGCGGGAACAGCAGACAAGGCGCTCTGAGGTGGGAAGGGGCTTGGTACGTTCGAGAAGAAGCGGCGGGGAGAAGCGGCAGCGAGCTGCCGGTGCAGCCAGAGTGAAATGAAGGGTAAGGCAGGATCCGGCCAGGGCTAGACCACGGATGGCTTCCCAAGCCCCAGGGGGCACACGGAAAGCTCCTGGAAGATTTAAGAAGGGAAGTGACACAGTCTACTTTGCGTTATCACAAGACTGCGCTGACTGCTCTATGGAGAATGTTCTGACGGGGGGAGGGGGTGGGGGGCAGGACAGGTAGGGGCACAGGGGAGGGGCGGCTGCATTTGCTGGAAGACAGCTGGCGGTAGAAAGGGTGACAGGGGTCGAGGGTGGCTGGACCACTGAGCACCAGGCAAGCCCTCAAGCAGAGAGATGCATTCGGAGGCTCGGCTAACACGGTCCTCCAGGTGAGAGGGTGGACTGTGGAGGAAGGGGTGAGCAGCGTTCGGCCCGATGACATTTCCTGAAGGTAGAGCCCACAGGACTCGATATTCTGTAGAGTCCCTGGCGCCCCGCTCTTCGGCCAGAACCGCTAAGTTAAAAGGGAGTGCCGTGACGGAGTGGAGGAAGCGCAGGTTGGGATGGGGCTGGTAAGGGCATTTGGGGGGGTCCAAGGTTTGTCTGGATGGGGTAATGCTGCCCCGCACATTGTCCAGGGCATCACTGTCACCGCTGCTGAGCACGGGACCCTCCACCGCCAACGGCACGATGACCGGATGGACGCAGGAGAGTTGGGTGAGACACAAACATTAGCCAAGCGATTCTCACAACTCTTAGACGAAGGGGAAGGTTTCGCTCCGGCTTACAGGCGGAACAGAAACCCAAAGTCGCACCTCGAATCCATGAAATCAAGGACCGAACCTAAGGGTCCTGACAACGAGGTATGTTAACCCATAAATAAGACAAAATTTCTTTGGTTCACCAGATCAGTGGTTTTGCAGAGGACAGAACCACAGCGGTGACAGGGTTTAACGAACAAAATGCCACTATCGCTTGTTCTTTCCAAACAAAAGAGACAGAACAATACAAAATCACCGTCTAGAGACACATTACACCAGGGGATATTAATCAGTGTCTTGCAAACGGTGTGACCCACGAGACAGACCAACGAATAGACCAAAGAACGCCCAGCCTTTTGAGTATTTAGACGACCGCAGTGACACCAGGAAGGAAGAGTGACTGAAAACGCCCTGCTCCTTTTCCAGGTCATGGAATCTCAAGTCCACGCTGGTTTCCACATTTCCTTTCTACGGGACAGGGTCTGGCCTTGTCATGCAGTGTCCACCGTTGAATCTCAATAGGACTAAATCAATCCGAATAGGTTTGTAATTAGCTCGATCATCTATATAAACTCCTTTCCTTGACACTCAATCTTATCCATTTGCTGTAATCCCTTATTAAAAAAATCTCAACATTTTGGAGTTGTCCCGTGCGGCAGAACTGCCTTATAGAAAATGAAGTCCCTTCATAGTTCATAAGTACGACCTGTCCAATACCGAACTTGAGGCAGAAATGTTATACTTTTTAGACATTCCTATTTTTAAACATTTCTGAAACCTTGTGAATAGAATTTAATGGTCAGTTCTAACTACTGTGAGGTCTTCTATAAACCTCATTCTCTGAGGTTTATAAAAATTTTTGTGAGTCCTTAAAGGCATCATTCAGGGTGGGGCAAAAGTAGATTTACAACTGTGTGTATGGAAAATGATACAATAATTAATGATACAAGTATAAACTCTGTTGTGCATACTCACAACTGTACACCCGCGTGAGCCCCACCCCGTGTGACTGTCTCCGCTAGAGAGCTCCAGAGAACCACCGCCAAAAAGCGGCTCTGCTCCCAGCCAACAGGTCAGCACGAGCCACACTTCCCACCCGCTGGGGCCTCACCCAGAGGCCAGAGCCTCCCGACTCCCCCTCTTCCGGGGCCGCAAAGCTCCCCTTGCCCCTCAGGTGCGGTGAGTGGCCACCATTTGGATAACCCCCGACAAGGTCAAAGGCCGGAGCCGACCCAAACACTCTCTAAAACCCTGTAATGACTTGATTCAATGTGCAAACACTGCTAGTCAGAGTGCATTTACAGTAGTCTTCACAGAGGAATCCATCTGATGGCCACTCTCATCTCCGAGGAGCCGATTCACGTCCAAGTCGATCAATTTGATGACCTGGGAGTCTCATCGACACTTCCGCTAAAGACCATTAATCATATAAACGACCAAAGTTTAATCAAGAGCCGTAAGTCATGTATGCGTTGACCTGACACTCTCATTTCTGGGAATTTAGCTTGGAGAGAGAACCTCCATCCACAGAGGAAGAAAACAGCTATAGAAGTGAGAGCACACCGCGGTACTGGTTTTGCAGCTAACCAAACAACTACTCGGAAACTGGTGATGGCCTACAGATGGCCTTTATTATTTAATAAAGAATTAGTTAAGTGAATTTCAGTAGAGTAAGAATATATAGCTACTAAAATTCTAATTATTAAAACTACATTTTTGCATAGAAGCATGGAAAGTACTTATGATATTAAATGGAAACTGAAGAAGGATATAAATTATATTTATCTGTATAGAGACATGGAAGTAAAATATAGATATAAATACTTTAAAATACATGAAATATAAAATGTATAAAAATAGAACATATTTATATAGAGAAAGAGATATAGAGATGTGATATTTATATCTATATATCTATCTCTATATAAATGTTTATATATCTATAAACAACATTCAGAAGAAAACTTGGAAAAACAGGGGTTTTGATACATAAAGGTTGTAAAGTTTTGTTCTATAATTCAGAGGTTTAGTAACGTTTTTAAAAAACGTTGGCAACTAATAAATAAACCACAGCACCCCCCCCAAAAAAAAAAATCAAAGGGAGAGTAAATAAAAGACACACAGGTTCTTATTGTATGTGGTCACCTAAAAGACACAGAATACTGCATTCGCTATAAATTTGTAAAAATCCAGGAAAATCAAGCACATATAAAATTTCCAGCATTTACGCATCAAAGCTAATCATGTTACCTTATAAAACACTGTTGGTTTCCTACTTATTTCTACTCCTTATCACTGAACACCAATGAATCCTAGACACTGTCAAGGGGTAAAGATTTATCAACAATTTACGTTTGTCAATAAAAGACAAAGCAGCCCTGGCTGGTACAGTTCAGTGGATTGAGTGTAGGCTGCCAACCAAAGGGTCACCGGTTCGATTCCTGGTCAAGGTACATGCCTGGGTTGTGGGCCAGGTCCCCATTGGGGGCCAGGTAAGAGGCAACCACACACTGATGTTTCTCTCCCTCTTTCTCCTTCCCTTCCCCCTCTCTAAAATAAATAAATAAAATCTTAAAAAACATACATTAAAAAAAAAAAAGACAATACAAAGCAAAGGACCGTACTGCGCACTTGGGTTCACATTCGCCCTGAGCTGGGCCACTGCTTCCATCGTCTCTAAAGGGAAGGTGGACGTCGTGCCAGAATACAGTCGCCAAGGTGGAGCCCAGCAGGTGTGGGAATACAGAGCCCACACCCGCCCTGGCCTCCAGGGGGTTCCCACTCCCCATTGGGAAACGCCGCTACCGGCTCAGGCGTCAGCCAGCAAAGCACCTGAATGCTGTGCTTTCACAGGTGGCAAGGGAAGGTTCCCTTTTCAAGAATTCACTTCTGAGAAGTCAACATATTTTCATAAAGACGAGCCTACAGATGTGTGTGTCAGGACGCACACTGGCTATTCACACTTATTAGGTGAGTGAGCTGCGTTGTACGAGAATACAGTGCATGTGGAAACCGCTGCATAAAAAACATCTTTTCTCCTCCAAACACGAACAGCAAGCACTATCCCGTTTTGGAGAGTCCAAGGCTTAAAGATCAAACGGATGGCCCGTTGCCGGGCCACGGGCCCGAAGGCAAGGAGAGCACCCATTTCTCCCGCTGACTTCCTCCTGGTCCCTCTCACATCTGTACAACACAAAGGGAAGGGAACCCCACCTTTCGCATAGCTACCTATTGGCACCACGCAGCCTCTTGTTGGAGATTCATCTATTCAAACACGGCAAAATCTAGAGGAAAGGTAATTCTCTACTAGGGTTCTGAACTGAACTTGGAAATACGCTATAGGCAGTAAATTTGAAATTGTACTTTTGGGCAGGCAGGATTTCGCCACTGTATCAACAAGGCCCGAAGGTAGTGTACCGACGGTTAAGGATGGTACTTAAGCAAGACCTCATTTCCAGTCAGCCGTGAGAAACCGCAGCTCGACCTAAACATTTGGTATCACTCCTGCAATGACCTAAGTACTCTGGTCATTATTATTTCCTGCCGCCTCCATTTCGGCAGGAGCCCGACCTATCCGGTCAGTTCATGCACCTCCAGAGCACTACAGGAATTACCGTGGGCTCCGCTTTATCTCACAAAGCCTATCACTGGCCAACTGGGGTGCTCTATTCCTAACAGGTCACCGTGCATCTAGCACCTGGTCCGAGTTCACTGATACAGATCAGCACTCAAAAATCAATCTCTTCGGGCAGAATCTGGACTATGAGTACACTGTGAGCGCACGTTTTTCTCTCTTACTCACACAGAAGCTATGAGAAGGTTCTAATGGTGTCAGGAGAAGCAAAAGGTCCTCTTCATTTGCAATGAAGGAGCCAAGAAGTCAAGTGGGTGGAAGTGAAGCCGTCTTTCTGGCTTTTTAAAACCCCTTGTGAGCATTTATTTTAATGCCATTTATTCCACACAGCATACACCACGTCATACTGTTTCCTCTTGTATGTCTGATACCCTCAAATGTATTTAAATTCCTCAACGAATTACTTAGTATTCGGGAGCCCACAGATGAGTTGCGGGGTGTCCGAGGGACCCTGGAGATGATAAAGACGCAGAAATACTTTCTAGGAACAAGGTCCATAACTTTTATATGATTCTCCAAGGTGTCAGCTTAGAGCCCACCGTTTATGTGTTCTATATCATTTTAAAGTTTCTAGGGATAGGCCCCTTATCTTTGGTCCATGTCTGAGGGAAAAAACAAGTTTTGTTACCGATTTCCTTTCCTGCTTCAGCTCCTGGACGTAGCGCGCCAGCCCCGCGGTGATCTGCGAGCTCAGGTTCTCCGAGATGACCTCGTGCTGCCCGGCGTAATCGTTCATCTCGTTCAGGGTGGAAAGGAAGGCCTGGCAGGCCGTGTACCTGCGGAACAGAACACACGCCACGCCTCTTCAAACAAGGGCAGGCACACCTGGGCTCATTTCGCTGGAGAAACAGTCATTAAAATCAGGTTAATTTGCATCAGCCTCCCGGAGGATCCTGACACCTCATCACACAGAAGGGCGTTTTCATCAAGAAGGCTCAGACTTAATTACAACAGAAACACTTTCCGTTTTTCGAATCGGAACTGCTCTGTGCTACGCAGGGCAGTACTTGGCTTTGTGAATACTTAGTCCACGTAGAGCCCAGAATATGCATGTATCAACACAATGGATACTTAGATCCGAATTAGAGAAACAGCACTTTGGGACCGTCTGTGTTCGAATGCCTGCTGAACCCCTGACGAAAATGGACATACTGTATTTTGGGGCTGTAAGATGCACCCCTCCCATTTTGGGAGGTATAATGGTTGTTAATGCTGCTGTTGAGTTCTGTTCACATTTACATTGGTGAAATATTATGTTATTAAATATTTTAGCACATTTTTTGCTTCAGAATTCCGCCCCCCCATTTTCCTCCTCTAAAACCCAGGTGCATCTTATGGTCTGAAAAATACATTATTTCTTGGATGAATTAGTAGGAACGAGACTCTTGATACTGCAAAACCAAACCAAGACTGCGGAGTGCACAATCCACCCTTCCTGTATTCGCTTAGATTATTTTCTAAGCTTTTCCTAACTACCCCAGTTGAAAGTATCTGGACTAGGTCCAGTGTAAGAAACTACCTGGAATAAGTCCAGGTAAGAAAAGCTAGTAGAGGAGGTTTATATTTTTCTCTCCCCCGATTTAAAAACCAACACAAATGTGCACAGAGGGTGAGACTCATTTCCTCTCTCAGTCATCACTGGTGGCGGGTAGATGGTGCCGCCTCGTTATCACAGACCTGTATTCTTCTTCCTCCTTCGAGTTCTTTTTAGGTTGGTATTTCTTCGAAAGATTCCTGAAACAAAAATACAGACAGGTCACCTCACATGGAGAGACAACAGAGAAATCAGGGATGACAGATGAAGTTAGTGATTTTTTTTTGGGGGGGGTAAGTTGAAACGAATAACTACAAAATGTCCACAGCTGAAATCCACTCATTTTCTCCCATCTTCCAACATAGGCGCTGACGCTCCTGCTGGGAAGGACTTGCATGGCTTTGAGTCACCACCTTGAAGGTAGGGCAGATGAGAACAGAAATGGTCACCAGCCGGCCACTTCGCTGGACCCGGAGGCCTGACTTGACTGAAATGGAGGGGACAGGCCACGTGTGTGCATGTGGTGGCTTCCGTGCAGCCCGGAGCCAAGGGCAGTTCTTCTGAAGTCAAGCGTTACTGCCCCAAGTTCAAGGGAAGCATGTGCACTGGGTCCAAGTGTGTGAACGAAGCATCTCAGTGCCAAGGCCATGTGGCTGCTCCCCCAAAGAGCTAAGGAAAACCACCTGTGAATACATCCCCCGAGGCAGGAGAGACGATCTTCTGGGGATGTTTACGCTACGCCGTTTAACTGGGAGACCTTCGAAGCTGCCTGGCAGGCGTGCACTGAACACACCCCGAGGAGCCGCATCCCCGAGTCTCCTCCTAACCCCACCTCCAGGTCAGGGATGCAGGCACTCTCCTCAGCACTCAGACACTGAAGTTTCCACAAAAACTAAGAGGCAATCCTGAAAAACGGCGATGACAACAACCACCACGCTTCACTGGCGCTGGTTCCACGGGCTGATTGCTCGTGGGTCCGTCCCGCCTGGGAAGCCCTAGCTGGGGAAACAGCCGGGAGGCGGATGCGAGGCCCACGTGGGACCCCACCCGCAGCGGCTCCGCGCTCCCGGCCCGCTTTTCTAGCAGCTGCCTGCACTGGTCACGTGCAGAGCCAGGTGAAACCAGGCCCCTTCGGTGGTTCCCATTAACCAGTCAAACCCTGAACAGGATTCAAGGCCCGTGGAGGGCGACATCCTGTGAGGACCATCAGGTTCCGACGACCGCGCATGGTTGACACAGTTCGCATCCACGGCATCCAAATGCTTCCTGAAAGCGCCGATAAATAATTCACTCTCTAAAGGCCAGTGGAACACTAAAAGCCTAAGAGGTCTACAAGCGAACTCCAGGTCGAAAGATACGTCTCTCAGGGACCACCACGAAACCAGATCTCCTTGTATCTCTGTTCTCTGAGACGGGCTTTTTCGCCCTATTTGTACGAGGTTATTAAAAACAAACAAACAAAAAACAAGCAAGCCAACAAACCACAAAAAAGCGCCTTTAAATTTATGACATCTTCCTGAAAAATTTTAAGTGTTTTATATAGCTAATTTGTTCTTCAAAGAGGCTAATGAAAAGGTAAGAGAAAAACATACAACCTTTCATAAGGACTCTACATTTAAAAATAAGCCGCAGGGAAGGCTTTTAGAAAGGATACCCGTGGGCCCCGTTCCAGACCCTCTGAAAGGCAAGGTCCAGGGTTGGGTCCAGGAATGTTTTGTTTTTTCTCCATTCCTTTTATTTTTATTTTTAAAGCTCCCAACAAGATTGCTGGAAGAAAGCCGGCAGAAGAAAATTCGATCCAAGAATTGTGCTTTTGCAACAACGAGGGATGAAAATTAACAGCCAGGAACATTTCCAACAGCTACAGATACATCAGTAAAGAAAGGAGCATAACCTCAGCGTACACCCCAAAACAACCTGTAACAAAGTTGCACCTGTGACAATAGACTCGAAGGAGGCCCTCTCCCCATCCTCACCCTGGGACGGAGCTCAGAAGGCAGGCCGATGGCACTGGAAGCAGGGAAGGGACCTTCTCGGACACCGTCAGTGCCCACGGGCACCCTGGAGATGCTCGCGGCAGGAACAAGAGCGGGAGTGGCATCGGCCTACGAAGACCACCCGCTGTATCTCATTAAGTGTCCCCAACAGCCCTATGTTCGTACTATTTGAATTTTACGGATGAAAAAGACAAAACACAGAGGGCATCTGCCCAAAAATCGATGAAAGGACCGAGACTGCGTCCCGGGCATTGGGACTCTACAGTCTGCTCTTAACCGTGTCCCTAAACTGCTCGTGTGGAGTATCAGCCCGCTGAAAGGATGAGAAATGTAGAGGAAAAGGGGCTGGGGGAGGGGATGAGAGAGGAAAATCCAATCGGGAAGAAAACCCCCAAGGAAATGAAACTAAACCAAACTCCTCCAGAATATCTTACACTCCAGGCAGACTTCATAAAAATGCAAAGGCAGCAGGGCAAGAATCCTCAGGTTACGGGACAAGACAGAGTGGGGACAAGACAGAGGGACACTGCAGAGCTAGGAAAACAACTGAAAATGAAACAGCACTGAGGGGCCGGCGAATGCACTAGGCTGGCTGTCTGACTGCACAGAGGAAAGTCTGAGATGGCATCATGTGAAAAGCAACTAAATCATCGGAAAAAAAATGATTTAAAGAGCAAGAGGGTAATAACATAAGGGAAATTCCATCTCTGAAGTCTATAACTCGAGACGTAGAACAGGTACAATGGAAGAGAATATTTAGATATACGATTGAAGAAACAATGAGGAATTGAGTAGGAAAGGGCTCCAAGAAAAACCGACACAACGGCCCATGAGGGGGCGCAGCCCCGGAAGTCACCAAACTGCTGAGTGGAACCACAGCAAGTTCTTCACGAGTCCCCTCAAACAAGCAAGACACCTACAAAGACAACCAATCTGGCTGGTCCCAGACTTTGCCACCAAAACACGAAGCAGCAACCAAGTTTGGGGAGAAGGGACCAGAGAACAAGCAAGTGACATCGCTGTGAAGGACGGTGGCACTCTGAAACCAGAGCTCAAGGGTTAGGCCACAGGCTCTGCATGGGGGGGAATATCCCTACTTTCTTACCAACGAGCAGAGAAGCTGTGGTGGAAGGGATGAGCGCGAATCTATATTTAAATACAGAATTACGACAAATGCGGGGATCGTGTTACAGACCAAATTACATAATTCGATTAGAAGGGGAAATGAAAATGTAAAGACATTTCTTCTCTTTCTTAGCAGTGACTCAGTGCAGCCTGTTCAAAGCCCCACCATGGAGCGTTAGAAAAACCCGACGAAACGACGAGGACGTCCTGCCAGTTCTCCGTGGTCTGTATGCTCAATCCTGTCAGTCTGTTTAATATTTAAAACTCAGCAAATCCCCACGTCCACGAGTCGCTTTTCCTTTCCGCTCGGTCCCTCCACCCGCTGCGCTCCCCGCTTAGCTGTCTTCCTGGGCTCTGTGAGTCCGCCTCTACTTTGCCTGTTAGTTCGGTTTGTTCATTAGGTTCCACATATGGATGAAATCATACGGTACTTGTCTTCCTCTGACTGGCTTATCTCACTTAGCGTAATGTTCTCCGGACCCATTCATGCTGTCGCAATGGGTAAAATGTTCTTTTTTTTAATTGCCAAGTAGTATTTCATTGTGTAAATGTCCCAGAGTTATTGTTTTCTTTTTTAATTTTTATTTTAATTGCTGTTCTTGTACAGTTTTCTGTCTTTTAGTCCCATCCCAGCCCACCCAGAGTTGTTTTATCCACTCATCTACAGATGGACACTTGGGCTTCTTCCATATCTTGGCAATTGTAAATAACACTGCAATGAACATGGGGGTGCTCATGTTCTTTCAAATTAGGGTTTAGGGTTCCTTCAGATATATTTCCAGAAGTGGGATCGCTGGGCCAAAAGGCAGTTCCGTTTTTAATTTTTTGAGAGTATCTCCACACTGCTTTCCACAGTGGCTGCACCAATCTGCATTCCCACCAACAAGGGGGGTTCCCCTTTTCCACATCCTCGCCAGCTGTTGTTTGTTGATTTATTAATGATAGTCATTCCGACAAGTGTGAGATGGGACCTCATTGTGGTTTTAATTTGCATTTCTCTGATGATTAGTGTCATTGAGCATCTTTTCATGTCTGTTACCCATCTGTATGTCCTCTTCAGAAAAGTGTCTGTTCAGGTCCTTTACCTGGGATTGTTGGGGGAAACAAGGGTGCGTATAAGGGACTAAATGGTAATGGAAAAAATACAATTAAAAAATTAAAAAAACCCAAAGTACTAGGAAGAGGAAAACAAAACAAAACAAAAAAATGTTCAGCAAATCCTTCGGTTTCACTATAACGTCCTTTCTGCTATTAAAGTAAATTTAAATGTAAAACCTTGTGTATACAACGTGTGACACATTTTATAAAATGGTTTCTACATAATTACCCTTCATTTACAGTGAGCCTCAATGTTAAAAAAAATTGACAAGGACATCAGCGGTTCATCAAGAAGAAAGTACAAATGACTTAAATGTATGCAAACATGCTCAGCCTCGTCCATACTAAGAGAAACACAAATTAATGCTCAGACTTCCCAATTTTTACTTATGGAGTCAGCACAAAGAGAGAAGACTGGGGGCAAGGAGCACCGAGGGTCCAGGTGTCGCCAGCAGCGCCACCACGCAGGGTGCTGTGAGTGGTAAAGGTCAAGCCTCTGAGAAGGGCAACTTGGCACATCCCACCAACCGGACTGCTACTTTCAGGAACGTATCCTCCCTCTAGATTTGCTTGCTCACGCATATCATTCAAGGTTATGCATTGCAACTTTGTTCAGAGTTACAAACAGTTGGAAACAATCAGCACATCCGCCAGTCCAGTGCAACACTGTAAAGCTGTAAAAAGCGGAAATGAACCTCAGAACGAACCCCAGGACTCGGGGAGGCAAGTGCACACTCAGCTGCTGGGGGAGCAAGGAAAAAACGCACCCCTCTCTGCCCGTGTGTGCGTAACATCTCTCTGGAAGCGTACACAAGAGACTGATGACATTTATTGCCCCTGGGGATGGGGACCCTTCACTGTACACCATTTGGTACCTCTGTCATTCCTGGATTTTTAATCCTGTGCGTTCATTATCTGGTTATGGAAAATAATTTAGTTTTTGTTTTGTTTTTTAAGAAACAGTTGCTAAGGGCAATCAACAGTTGGTGGTCTTATACAGGGCACAGAATTTGTTTTAAAATTGTATTAGGAATTGAGCCCTACGCCATCTTGAATAAATAATAACTCTAGCAGGTGTCAGCAAACTTTTTCTATAAAGGGCCAACCAATAAATGTTTTAGACTTGCAAATAGGTCACGCTCACATGGTGTCTGTTACAACTATGCAACTGCCACCGTTTTGCAAACAGACGATACACAGATGAATGGATGTTGGATGTTTATTCCAATAAAACTTTATAAAACTGGGCCGTGATGGTCTGGGGGAAGACTCCCGTCTGGTTGAACCTGCCCTGTTGCGGGTGCAGCCCTGGCCTGACTTCAGGTCCAGTCCCAGGAGAAGTTTCTCCAGGGTTTTGAATTCACATTAACGGTGTGAACATTCTAGCAGCAGCTCAATGATCATGTAGGACTTCAAAAAACAAACAAAAAACAAAAACCAGGCAGTGGACGGCTTTGGCCATGGGCTGTGTAGGTTGCCAGTCACTGACCTAGAAACCAAAGTCCTGATCATCTTCTACGACTAAAACAAGTTGGCCATTGTTTTCCCTCCAATGCAGAAAAGAATAAAAAGTATTTAATGACAGATGTCTCCCCCCAGAGATCACGTGGCCTCTCAACATCAGACTGCTCTTTCCAGCAGCTACCTGTGGAATACGCTCCAGTCACGTCCCATGCTTTGACCACGTCCCCACCTCAGGGCCTTTGCACTTGCTGAGAAGAGCTGCTCCCAGGCCCTGGCACACCTGCCTCCTCTTCACCTTCCATTCTCAAGCAGAGGGTTTTCCCTGGCCAGTCTAGCCAGGTAACCCCCACACCCATCATGCTCCATTGCATCACCGGTTTTACTTCCTTGGGGTGAAAAACACCATCTTTAAGACATTTACTTCCTTGGGTATTTGCATGCAGTCTCTTTTCCATAGCGAGAAGTGAGCATCTCAGGCCCAGGTACTTCCTGTGTCTGGATCATTAGCGTCCCCCGGAAGCCTGTGGACACGTTGTTAGCTGTTCCGTTGGGGATGAAGCCCTCACGGGCTCTCACGGGCCTGCTCAAACTCATTACTCTCCTGGAAGTGTCTTACCTTAGACCCGTTCCCTGTTCATGCTCTCTTCCTACAACTACTTCCTGAGCACCCAAGGCGGGCCAGGGCTGTTCCATGCTACCAGGTACGTTAGCGGACACTCTCGGAGCCCTGCCCTGGAGGGGCTTACATTCTAGCAGGGAAGGGGCAGGAGACGATGAGCCATAAACACAACAGACCAGGAAATTAGAGAGAATGTCAGAAAGTCACCAGTGCTACGGACAGTACAGCAGATGACACCTGAACAAAGACTTCAAGGTGGAAGGGCAGCTGGCCACATGGCGGCTGGGGGACCAATAATCAGGTGGTCTCTGTACGGAAGGGCCAGTGCAGCCCCTGGGCGACAGCATGCCCGGCAGGTACAGGACACACAGCGAGGAGGCCAGCACGGTTCGACCAGAGAGAAGGAGGAAGGGGGAGGAGGGAGATGCTGTCCGAACGGGACAGGGACCCGAGCACGTCAGACTTCGCAGGATGTCCACCCAGAGGGTTTGGGATTTACTCTGAGTGAAACGGGGAGATGGTGGGGTGCTGAACAGGAGCACCGTGATCGGCGGCTTGGTGGGAAAGAGAGGGCGGACCAAGGGAACCTAGTTAGGGGACTAACAATCCAGGCCTCGGTGCCAGGGGGAGGTGATGAGTGGTCGGATCCTGGATCAGTCTGGAATGCAGGGTCACCAGGACTTGCTGCCCTTGGATGGGGCGGGGGCCCAGTGTGAGGGAAGATGGGAGCCAACGATGGCTGTAGGGTGTCTGAGCCCAGTGAGGAGGCGTGCAGCCGCCCTCAACGAGTGGGGGAGCGCTGGGCTGCGGAGGTGCACATTTCGAGGGGTGAGCCTCAGTTTCCGACGTCACCGCGCAGGTGTCCGGTAGACATCCAAACGGAGGTCTGTCGACTCCGTCTGGAGTTGAGAAGGGAGGTCAGCGTGAGGACACACATCCATCCATCTGCCAGTCGTGGCCTCAGAGATCGTGCACCGGATGCAGAGTGGGGAGCACCCCCGTCGCCGAAGTGGCTGGGGTCAAGGATGATGAGGACAGAAGACAGGCGACTGGGATGGTCGGTATGGGCGGGGGTCACCGGTGCCTGCAGGAGCAGAGCTGGTGCACCGAGGTGACCGTATCGAGAGGAGAGTACGGGAAGGCAGCGCGGCCACTTGGGAGAAGAGTTGCTGCAAAGGGAAGGAAGCCGAGAGGTGGTGGCGGCGGTGGGGACCGTGAGCTCAAGAGTCACGTTTTTCTAACGATGGGAGACACAATGGTCTGCATGCCGATGAGAGCCGTCCAGCCGGCAGTGAAGAACTGATGTGGGAGGAAAGAGAGGGGAACCCGGCGGGGTGGGGGCCAGGGTTCTGGAGTCACAGAGCGGGGGAGCCCCAGTGCACACGAGCAGGGCCTAGGTTTGCACAGGAGCATGGCGGGGGCGGGGGCACAGGGCACACAGACAGGGGACATGCTGGCAGGTGGTAGCTGGCGCGTGAGCCTGAGGGCGGCTTCCCTGACTTCTTCCATGTTCGCAGTGAGGGGAGGAAGCAGTCGCCGAGGGTGGAACTGTGGGTGTTGGGGGCAGATGTAAAAGACACTGTGCAAGGGCCACTCAGGAAAGTGGGAGAGCAAGCCCACCAAGGGCGCACCGCATGACGCCGCCGCGGCATGAAGGGTCCAGCTGAGACCTCAGCGCCAGAGGTGAGAAGGCCCGCCCGGCCAGTGACCGTCTGGAAGGCATCTGTTTATTCAATTACTCATCTTTTCCTATCAACTGCTCCCGACAAGCACACATTCAGATATTTCTGGGGGATGTCATGAAACAAACGTCAATGTTTAAATCTCAGGAAAAGGACTTCCCAGAGACGAACCTCGGGGCGGTCACGCTGACACGCTCTTTCGAGTTAGGAAACGTGGTCCACAGCGGGGGGAAGTGGCCGATGGGGCGCTAGGTGGTTTCACCCCGAGGCTGTCTTGGAATCTGGAGCCTTCTCCATAACCTGCCATGTTGTTACCTGAGTCCTTGGTTCCCTCCCCCAGGGTGACGAGAAAGGGCAGGGAGCCGGTGCATGGTGGGGGGCGGGGTGGGGGGGATGAGAGAGCACCCCCACATGACGCAGACCGGCGCAGAGACTATAAGAACCAACTTCACAACATCTAATAACAACCCCCCAAAGCAAGAGGGGCCGGTGGACGGAGGCGCCAGCCAAGAGGAGCGTACCTGACAGAACAGGAGGAAAGTCAACGAACAGAGATGATTCCACAAGGCGAGACCTTATTTTCGCTGACACCGTACGGAACCCCTTTACACGTGGAAGACAACGTTTTACGACCAATGGTGCAACATTTAAATCCTCAACATGAAGCGGCTCATTCTCCAGTCCTGGTTTTGGTCCTAAGAGTCTCGAAATACTAAGGAGGCCAATGTGCGCACTGGGCACGAGACACCGACCTGGATTCCACGAGTAGCAGAAAGTGTTTCATTCAGCGACATGTCCAATGTGGCACTTACTCAGTGGAAACGAAACTTGTCATCCACAGACATGCCCCCCACGGAACACTGAGGCGCTTGCTTACGAACCGCCACCAGCCCCGGAAGAACCCGCATTTTTTAACGACAGGCGACGACACCCCGTCTGCGGATGCTCTTCCGACGGAAAAGAAATGCTTCCGAACCAAGCCACCTACATCTTGAACACGTCTTAAGACCGCCTCACCCCGACCAGCAGGCACTCGAGACTGCACGCCACTTCGAGCTCAAGCTTCGTTCTAGCAAAACCTTTCAACCTCTTATATGAAAAGCATGGATTTCTTGAGTAATTTCAACATTAAAGAGGTAAGGGGTCCAAAGTGCTTTTCAAATGCTGCCCCGTGGGACCGCTCACACACCGCCGGAGGGAGCAGGCATCCGCAGAAGCATCTTGGAAGAATGTTGGACCCCGTCGACTCTGACTAAACACACACAAAGCCTCTGACCCTCAGTTCCACTCCGGGGTGTATACCGTAGCCCCAGATCGAAGACAAGCCATCTCCTAGAGACGGGAGAGCAGATGGGCCGGGGCACACTCACAGACCGAAATTCCGAAACCAGTGGAAGAAACCAGCTCCCACCCCGTGGTGGGCAACGGCATGAGAGAATCTCACAAACGTCACGGAGCAGAGTGACGCCAAAGACAAATGCTGCCTAATAAAGGAGCACGTCCGCATAAGGTTCAAAAACAGGCTGGGCGAAATCCAGGCGGCGAGAAGCCGCAGAGTGGTCAGCCACCTCGGGGACGGTGGGGAACAGGAAGGGGTCGGGGTCCTCCAACGCCAGCAGTCTTCTGTCCCCTCACCTGGATGCTGGTGACATGAGTGTGTTCGCTCTGAAAATCCTGGAGCTGTACGCTTAGGATTTGTACAGCTCTCTCTATGTAAGTTATAGGTCAATAAAAAGTTTTCTGGAAAAACCAGCTGCTCCAAGATTGAGAAAGCATTCTTTAAAAAAAAAAAAAAAGAGCTTAAAAGCATTAAGTTTGTGTTTATGTTTATTGTTTTGTGAAAATTACTTTTCCATATTAAAAAGAATCATTACTATTGAAATATTATCTTATATATCCTGGAAAAAGAACCATCTAAAGGATTACACGTTTACTATAAAATAAGAATATCAATTATCCTCACATCCACCGTGCAGGAAACAAACAAATAACCTTTCTCAACGGCAACTTACCTGAGTTGCTTTGCATAGCTGAGTTCAATCTCTGTCCTTTCCTTCACAAATTTGATGTATTTCTCAAGAATATCGATCCCCCACTGAGTGTGTCTTTCTAAGTTGTCGAATTGATCCTGTTAAAAAGAGAGAGGGAGCTTATTTTCTTCCTCTGTGATTAAGAGAATTTCAATGAGCAGTTTTCTCAAACAACACATCGCTACGCAGAGAGCTGTTCTAATCTTTTCCATGATTATACTCGGGTGCTTTTGTGAGGAGCGGCTGTAAGTTGACGTTACCAAATTTGGTGGGAAAACTGCCTTGGGTTCTGAACTCTGACCCATCTGCTCATGTTCTCTGTCCCTATTAGAAAAATGTCTTTGGGTATGATTAATGTCCCGGCGCAAAGGACAATCTCTGTATCAGATACCGATGGCTGAGAGGTGAGATACCACCGCCGCCCCCCCTCCCCCGACACGCACACTAACTCAGTCGCACTATTAGCACCTTAACTGCCATCTCTGAGTGATCACTCAGAACAGCTGGTTGAAATTTGGGGCCATGCTATGGGGTGGAAAGTCACAAAATACTGCTTTCTTCAAACAGATAAATACAATAGCTCACATGGACTTTATTCAAACTGGCCAAGCCCATGGACAGGGAACAGCACTAGGAGCTGGGGAAACAGAATGGACAGAAATAGAGCTCCGCTTGCATCGTGTGCCGAGGTCCCTGTTCTGGAAGAATGGGAGGGGCGGGGAGGAATCCAGCAACAGCTAACACAAAGGCAGGGAGACGCCCAGGGAGCAGGTGACCTCGTTCTGCTGGAGCACAGGGTGGGTAGGGGGCAAGGGAGTGAGTGGAGGTGGGTGATAAACCAGACCCAGCTCAGGCCTGATCACCCAAGGCCTCGAAGGCCAAGCTCAGGCTCCCCAGTGGGAACCTGTGAGCCACTGAAGGGCTCGAGAGGCGGGTGGCACAGCCACAGACATGTTCAGAATGACCGGAAGACTGGAGGCAGGGGACGGTTCCAGTTCCAATGAGGGAAAACGCGAGCAGAGGGAAGGATTTTACTGACACATAACAGAACCGAGTCCCAGGGACTGATGGGGCGAGGAGGCTGGGAAGGGACGAAGGAGAGGGAGGATTCCAGGGTGACTTCCGGCTTCGGCTTCCTGTGATGACATCGATGGAGGGGCAGTGGTTGGGGGAGAAGTGACATGGAGAACGTTGGAAACACAGGTCCGTGGGTTCAGAGCTCAAGGAGGGAGGCCAGTGAGCTGATGGGTGGGAGGAGCAGCCAAGGATGAGAAGGCCAAGGGCGGGGGCGGCTCAGCTCTGGGTCCATCCATGCATGGGGCCGGGCCCCGGGAGGGGGAGCCCCGCAGGGACTATCAAAGTGAAGTGAGGGCTGGTGAGACACCACGACACCACGGGGAGGAGGGAACTGCAATGAGGCAAAGACGGGACGTTTGCTGCCTCCGAGGGGTGACAGTAATGGGGGGGTGAGGGTTCTGGCCCCAGCTCTGGGACTTCCCAGGGAAAGGCCACAGACTATGCGAGGCGTCAGTCATTTGCCTGCCAGACACAGAAAGAATCCCTGCCTAACGGCACGAACCAGTCGAGAGGGTCAGGAGGACGGGCACGTGCCAGATCAAGCACAAAAATGCAAAGCTGCCATCTCATCCCACCGCAGGCACATGCAACCTGCCAGTGAACCAGCCACCAGTGTCACCCTTCAGCTCGATTTCAATTCCAGCATCTCCGACGGTGCTCTGATCCCGTTTCCCTCGCAAAGCAGCGCAAACTGGAAAATCAGCCCACTCTCCCTGTAAGCCCAGCTTGGGTGGGAGTGGGCAGGCGGCGGGGTCAAACAACGCTCCTTCTCAAACGTGAGAAACGCAATTCTGAAGATGAAGAACTCCCTCCACCGGCTCCCGCCCCTGCCCACAGAACAGCTGGAGAAATTGAGCTGAGAAATTAAGGTTTTATTCTACGAGCGTGTTTTTCTCATTAAAAATAATCGCTGTAAAATGTCTTCATATCTGATCATTTTTCACAGTCTCGTATCAATAAGGGACAAATATTTAAGGTGTTCATGGGTTCAATAATGCCGCAAACTCCCAGATTCCATTTCAAGAGTCACTGCCCAGGGAGATTATTTATTTATGTTATCTCTGAAGACAAGGGTTGTCGGGCAAATGGGCAGTGTAAACACCAGCCTGGGGGCCTCTTTACTCAAGACAAGCACACAAATAATTCAAGTGCAATCACCCCCCTCGCACGCAGTTTCCTCCCCCCCTTGCGGTTATTCTCGGGCAACCGTCGTCTGAAAATATTAAAACGGAAAATTCCGCCTCCCTTCATCGCATCACGCAGGCACCGTGCCATCTCGCATCATCCCAAGAAGGGTGAGTCCAGGACAGTCCGAGATCCTGAGAGCGACAGAGAGGCACCGTGTTCACACAACTTCCACTACGACCTGTTACCGAGTGTTCTGTTTTATGGCTAGTGAGTGTCACTCTCTTACCTCGCCGAATTTGCACATTAAACGTTATCACAGGCGTGTACGTGTAGGAAAAAGCATAGCACAGATAGGGTTCGGGACCGTCCGGGCCCAGGCACCCCCTGGGGTCCTGGGCTGTATTCCCCGCAGATACCGGGGAACGACTAAGGATTCCAAATCATCCCTCGCTTTTCAGAGCAAGGTTTCTTTAAAGCTTTCTGCTAATCAGCAGACCCTTGTTGGTTTAGTTTCGTATCGATCATATTTACTTAAAAACTCTTTTCTACACACACCCCCCCTTCCCCCACTTTGAGAGCCCCCTCTCTGTGTAATTTCCCACCTTCTCTAAAGCCTTGACTATTTTCAACGCTCTTGCCCGTTAACAATCTAACTTTCTCTGTCTTGTTTTAAAGATTTTTTAATTTATTGATAGAGAGAGGGGAAGGGAGGGAGGAAGAGAGGGAGAGAAACATCTATCGGTTGCCTCTCACACGCCCCCAGCTGGGGACCTGGCCCACAACCCAGGCATGCGCCCTGACCTGGGAGCGAACCCACGACCTTTGCTTAGCAGGATGATGCTCCAACTCACTGAGCCAGCTGGTCAGGGCTAACTTTCTATTTTTCCCTATTCCATTAAGTGTGCAATTCTTTTTTAGCCCTAATGTACGCAATACATAGCATCAGCTTTCAATACCAAAACCTTTAAAAAAAAATCCACATTTGAATTGAGTTCACCTTAAAAATGCTGGCCTACACCCAACAATGTGTTTTTAATAAAGTTATCCGTACCCAGGAACACTCTGCAAGCTGTAATAAAGCACTTGCTAAAATAACAGGGTCCACTCGACAGAGGAGAACTGCACCACGAAGCCCTCCCCCGACCAGGTAAGCAAGTGCCTGCCTGCGCATGGGCCCGGCTCTGCGCCGTGGCCGGGACGCAGGCCCGGCGGCGCCTCCCTCCGCCTCTGGGCCGCGTGGATCGCCACGGCAGGAACTTTTTTTGACAGAAGCTAAAAGGAAATTCAAAACAGATGAAAAACTAATCAACCCACTTACATTCTTGACTAAAATGTGGAAAACTTAATGGAAAAAAAATTCCACATCTTAAAAAGATAGCCTTTGCGATGACGTTGGGAGGGCGCCATCCCCCAGGGGGAGGGCATGCACCCCCTTCCTGGTTGATGTCACATGACAGCAGTTCAGAAGACCCCCCTTCGCCCTGTTAAAAATCATTAGGACCCTCGAAAGCTTTTGTTTACATAGGTTGCAGCTGCCAATATTTACGCTATTAGAAATGACAGAGTGATATTTTTATTTAAATTCATTTAAAAAGACAATAAATCCATTACATGTTAATGTAAATGACAATGAACTTTCCAAAACAAAACTAAAAACTAGAAAGTGCAAACCCAGTGAGAAGTGTGGCGCGGTGTTTTTGCAAACCCCTGTAACGCCTGGCTCAATGGAAGACACCTGGGTGCTCACGGGGCTTCTGTGTCCAACTTGCTGTGACCCCTCACTCAGGCTGAAGAACATGGGAAAGCACTTCACGCAGCTATGTGGTTAGAAGACGGAGGAGAAGTTCAATAGCCTTCTTAGGGAACGGCGGATATTCTTATTTGATGCGCATCAAAACTCGACCAATGCTGGTTGCTCAGAGGCTAGTGGCAACGTGCAACCTGAAACCCTAGCGACGAATTTTTCATACTTGGTTGCAATAAAATGCGTCAGGCTACCTTGCGCTTTGAGTGGATCCTTTCCCCGCGTGGACTGGAAAACACACACCCCGGTCATTTAGAAAATACGATTTCACGAATACACCATGTTCTGCGGTGTATAACGCACACCCACGTTGGTGCGCGTTTTTTGTATAATGCACACCCACGTTGGTGCGCGTTATACACAGCATTACCATGCCCAGTATGGTCCCCACGGCAATGTAATCACAACACCACTATATGGTGCACATTCTTATTTTCCCTCAAAAATGTGGGCGAAAAAGTGCGCATTGCACACGGCAAAACACAGCATGCAGATTTTGCAAGTGTTAGCACAGTTCATTATGAAATATTTAAAAAAATCTCATTTGTTTATATCACTACTCATCTCATCTCATCGGATGAGTCAAAGTATTTGGAATCTGTCAAACTCGCAGGGGCAAATACATAGCCTCCAAAATTCCCATTTTCACTTGAAAGCTGTACGTCGACCGTGGGCAACAAATGTCGTGAGTGGTTTCCTTACAGGGACAGGCTCCCTTCATTCATTTTGGAGAGAATGTCTGCCGAATTCTCGAGGGCCTGTCTGTCGACCTTTCTTTGAGGCACGAATGGCGTATCCTGTGAAAAAAGGGGCTCACGGCGCAGTCGGCGAAGGGTCTGGGAAAGCGCCAAATGCGGCAGGCACAGTCCCCACCTGGTCACACGTACCATCAAAGAGATACACCCAAGGGTTAAAACGAATACAAAATGCCAGCTGTCATGGAAAAATAAAATGAAAAATAGTAATTTTTGTTTGGCCTGAAAAATGGAAGATAAAGTTGGATCACTACCAAAAAAAAAAAAAAGAAAAGAAAAGAAAAGGAGTGGTTGAGATTTAATACAAGTAATGACCTCCACTGTTTCATCAAGGTCATTTAAAAATAAAAGACAGATTTTTTTACAGCTAGGGTGCCGGGCACAGTAAGCACCGGCAGCTTGGAGCCAGGGCCCTGATCCACGCCAAGGCGCCAGCAGGCTGACCCGCCACCGCTCCTACGCCCTGGGCTGCAGGCGTCCACACGGTAAAAATGGCAATGTCACCGTGAAGACGGTTTTCGCCTGGTGGACTCCCGGAGGGAGCTTCGACGACAACCCCGGGCAGGCCGGGGACCACACCTGAAGAACCGCTACCCTGTGACGCAGGCTGTGAAATCTCTGTTTGGAAGCTTTCCACTTTGCCACAGATTGAGGAGGCCAGAGAACACATGACCTAATGGAAAATCATGTTTAATTTATAAGTGCCCACTATATATAGACTCCACAATTAGCCGTCCATTGCCAGGAGGACTGCAAGGGGACGTTGCCAAGCAGCTGGTTACAAGCTGACAGGTACCCTCCAGGAAGCCCCCCGAAAGCCCTCTCTCGACCTATCCCCCCACTCGCTGGGTTCAAACCAAGCGGAGGTTTGCGCCAGCAGCTTCCAGCTGCTCGAGGCTGATTGAGCGGAACAGACAAGTGAGGCAAGTGCAACTGTATCAGTCGACCCACCACTGCTGTATTTCACAGTGATTTCCAGGTCTGCTTTCGTGTTCCATATGGTGGTCGAGCTGCTCTGCGCACTGCGGGCTGCGCCAGAATCGGTAGGAACTGGGGCGCTGGCTCAGGTCATTGTCCCTTCATCAGAGTTCCTAAAGAACCACGAAGTTCAACGCAAGCAAACTCCGCCTTCAGGTGCCTACAATGCAAACCCATCAGCCATGGCGAAGGCTGGTCTCTCTGGCTCAGGACAGAATGATTATTCATGGCTCATCAGGAAATCGTCTGACATCTGATTTTTTTTAATTCAAATTATGCAAATGAGCTGACACAGGAACTGCATTCAGAAAAGCTAGTTAGTTACTCTGAGATAAGGAGACCCGGATTACCCACAAGAAGATTTTCCTCCAAAGTGTAGGTCAGATTTTCATAGGGTCATTCCTGTAATTGAAAAGTGGACTAAGCTGACACTAATTCAAAATTCCTGGAATAAGCCAGACTAGTAAGAAGCTGAGTTGCTAAAGTTACAATACCTCTCTGTAAATGGCTCAGAGGCAGAGAAAGGGGCCAGCTCACCTCCACAGCAAACCCCCTCTCTGAGCAGGCAGGGTCCCTGCCCGGGAGGGGGGTTCTTCCTTCCTATCACCAGCTCCACTTCCGTCTGCGCTGTGGAGACCAGTTTCAGGACACTCTTTATTTTGGATAAATCCACTTTTCTAAGGACTTGGGTTCTTTGAGCAGCAGACCTTAAATGGCTCTATTTAAACAGAATCCCTTGGGATGACATGACTGGTATTAGCTTCCTCTTATCTTTGAAAGAAAAGTGTCAGAAGGTATAGATTTACCAAGAGTAAATGTAACAAAAGCTCCACTTAAAATGTTTAAAAAAAATCAATTTGGGCCTGAATATTAAAGTGGCTGTGTATGCAAAAACAAAACAAAACAAAAAAGTTTATAAAACTTCAGAAACAAAAATACATCATCCCAAATACCACCTGAAATCCTAGTTCTCAAATTTTAATGAAAACTTTAATTAATGCCCACGGACAAAGTAAGACTCTTTCTCACACACTGAATTAAAGGCAGAAATACCCACAGACATAGTTTCAACGTACAAGTGTCAAACCTTGAAGTGTTTTGCCCCAAGTGACTGCATCGTTTGCCCACAGACAGAATGGAGAAAGTGTAAAGGGAAGAATTCAGGGGTTTCTCTCCAGGAGCACAGCACCTCCTGCTTTGACCGTACAAATAGATGCAGGCTGGGCGGGGGAGGGGGCAGGGCGGGGGGGGGGAGCAATGGCGGACATCTGTCATAGTGTCAACGATGAAGCATTCTTAATAAATAAATTCACTAAGATTTAAATTAAAGTGAAAAACAGGTCGATGCAGACCCTGTAAAGTCACATTCTACCTTCATCCACTGTTTGTGAAACAGGCTCTCGAGTCAGGGGGGCGTGCTCCCTAAAGCCGGCGCCCGTGACACGCGTGACGGAACAGCAGCTCCAACCTCCCAGGCCACGGTTGGCGTTAATACGATGGATTTACCAGAAAGAGAAACGCATGCAAAGAAGGTTTTCCAGCGCTCAGAACCTCTTCAAGTGCAAGTGCACACGCAGCCCGCCACAAGGACAGGTGCCGACGGAGGCATGGCCGCCGCATCTGGGCACAACCCAACGGGGTCTGTTTCAGTCGTAAAAGTGAAAGTACCAAGGACTCGATCTGTGTTCACGATTCTTCCCAGAGCTGCATTCTCAACACAGGAGGTAAGAATGTAAACAGACCCAGGATGAAGATGTATGTATGACTTTAAAATTAAAAAAAGAGCCTTAAAATAAAGCCAACAGCATAGGGATGAAGCCAGGAACAGAAAGATGGTGGAGAGGCGCACAGACATAAAAAGCTGCATTCTGATGGTGTTATCACAGTGTAAATAATTACATTGTCTAAAAGGGCAATAAGGAGGCTGACGTTGGATCGCAACGAAAGGCAGGACGCAGGGAGTGTCCGCGGCAGGGGTGCCCTCCGCCCCTGGGATGACGCGGTTTCACATCACACCCCAAAATGAAACCAGAGGGTAAGAAACGCAGCTCAAGGAACACACACCGGAGGGTGAGCGTGCTGGGGCCTGCGTGGACGAGAGTTGGCGGGGCAGGGCCACGGCCTGTCCTCCTTCACGAAGCAGCCGTGAGCGTCGGGCCTATTTCGATGACCTCCGAACACCTTGGTCACTCTCAGTTCCCCTCGCTGTGCCCCTGGACACCGTGGCAGCGACAAACAGGCGTCTGTGACTGCCCTGAGTGTGCTGAGTGAACAAGATCAAGAGGAAGGGTTTCAAGGAAAAACATTTTAATAAGAACCCACTGCCCCGGCCGAGTGGCTCAGTTGGTTGGAGTGTAGTCCAGATGCACCAAAGTTGCGGGTTCGATTCCTAGTCAGGGCACATACAAGAGTCAAAACTGGTAGATGTGTGGATGGGTGGAACAACAGATCAATGTCTCTCTCTCTCTCTCTCATCAATAAATACTGTTTTTAAAAAACCACTAATTTTAAAATGATCTTAAAGATTCCTCCTCCAAAGAGGCATTGTCAAATACCCTAAGCCAAAGAGGAAAAAACAGCAGAATGAGGCTTATACAAACTAGGTTCCGAAGGCTGGGCCAACCCGTCACCGTGGTGGGCTGGGTCAAGGCTCATGAAAGACAAAAACTAGTCCCAGGAGCAAAATCTTGCTCATTATAAGAAAAAGAAACCCTGCCCTGCCCCCCCCCGCCCCCCGTGACAGAACTCAGGAGGGGCTCGGCCAGGTTGTGCCTGCATGATGAGGGTCTTTTCACGCAAACCTTCAGTGTCATTAGTGTCTGCCTTCGACCCAGAACGGAACCCTCTCCCTCAGTTCCTGCTTTCCCTGCACAAGCGCAGCTGTCTGAATCCGCACTGGTCTCCTTCCCGAGCCTGCTCTGTCAGCAGATGCAAGAGTTCGGTCACCTTCCCCGGCCCCAGCTGCCTCCGCATCCCGCTTGACCCCGGGGAACTAACCTCAGTCTCTGAATGCCCTACGCTGATCCCGGCAGGTGACTGTCTCCCTCAGGAACTGAGTTCAAGACCAGGCCAAGGGCAGAAGAGCAGAGAGGGAGCCAGGGGAAAACCGCACTCATTCCCAGGAGGAACTCTGAAGGCGATCCAAAGACTTAAGAGCGAAGTGTAGAGGCTAAATTTTTAATGAGAAAAAGCCAGATTTTTAAAGACCTGACTGGTTTCTAAACTCTGTCATTCCAGGGGTGTGTGTGAGTGTGTTGCGGAGGGATACAAAATACTACAGAAATATCATAGAAAAAAATACTCTTTTAAACCTGTTGGTGATAGAAAAGATTTTCCAAACACTTAGCAATGAACTCACTTACAATTTTAAGGAAAGAGGGGTAAGCAGACACATAGGTATTGTCCCCTTGGAAGACCAGGGGACCCCGACTCTCAACCCCACTGCCACAGTCGAGCATCTGACCCAGAGGACCTGCAGGACAGGTGAGACGGGACCAATAAGGAACTCTGGAACCATGCGTGGCGAACCAGGGAAAACGCACCGGTCTGCAGAGATGAAGATAAAGCGGAGAACTAAGGCAACATCATTCTGGGCATTCGAAATGGGGGTGCCTGTGTGCTTTCTAGCGGCTGGGGCTGGTCTCTGGGGGACTGGCTTGTTCTCGCAGCCCCTGGTTTTGTAAGGTGTCCGTTGGGACAGAAGGCCGTGGCGGAGAGTCCACCAGCTGCCCCCAACCCTTCCCATGGGCCCAGCACCTCTGCTCTGACAAGGTCACTTTTCCTACCTCCCTTTGGCTAGGACACGGCTAACCAGATGTCTGGGGTATCTGTGGGTGGCTGCAGAGAGAGGTTACCCTCCCTTCTAAACGCTGCCTCTTCCTGACCGGACATGCTCGTGGCTGCGGGGGATGCTGGGAACAGAGGGAACAGAGGGTGGAAAGGACCCAGCGCTTTGATGAAATCACTGAACTTGGACACCAGTCCTGGAATCTCCCTGCCTCGGGACTCCTTGAAATGGGAGGTACTGCAGGGTCCCAGAGAGGCAAGGCCTGCTTGAGTGTGGTTGGGAGGGGGAGGGTCATGACAAGCGTGCAATAATGTATCGTTTCGATGCCGACATTTCACCTAAAATGTCACACGGTGTGCTTGAGTGCGATTCCGCTGTGTTGCAGGATGACATGCTTACGATTTTGCAATGAAAGGTTTGGTAATGAAGAAGGGGCGTGCTTTGTGCCGGACCCTGCCCGTGTCCTCGTCTGAGCCACTTCTCTCTGGGTCTCGTGTCACCTTCAGTCTAACCCATTCACCCCCGTCTCTTCCCAATAAATTGCAGTAATTCAGCCAAGCTCTGCGCCAGACACTGGGATTACATCACGGTGGAGAACGGGGCGGCGGGAACACAGAGGCGTGGGGCCCGGTCTCGCTGTGGACCTAGGGAAGGGCTCTCGGGGGAGTGATGTTTAAGCCGAAACGGTAAATATAAGTAAAGCCAGCAGGCGACCCAGGAGAAGTGAGGACAGAAGGTGGGAGGGGAGAACATTCCAGGTGGAGGGACGAGATTTTGTAAGGGTCTGAGCAAGGACAGAGCACAGCAAGTGGAAGGAAGGAAGGGAGAGAAATCCGTGGACCTGGAGGGTGAGGACGAAGGGAAAGCGTGGCGTGGTGCGGAGACAGGGCCTCGGAGACCACGGCCGGGATGTCCAAGGGCTGGCGAGTTCGGAACTGGCGGCGAGGGTCTGCCAGCCAACACAGTCGGTCCTCCCTTCTCTCTCAGACCCCTTTGTGGCTCACAGCCTGCGTTTTTAAATTATTTAATGAAGTTCAGGGATATACTATAATCTGTGATTCTGAAAAGATTTTTTAACTA
This sequence comes from Glossophaga mutica, assembly GCA_039655065.1. Lineage (NCBI taxonomy): Eukaryota > Metazoa > Chordata > Mammalia > Chiroptera > Phyllostomidae > Glossophaga > Glossophaga mutica. The sequence continues at coordinate 214,627,691 of CM077305.1, forward strand.
CGTGAGGCTCACAATTTCATTAAAGAAGAGAAACCTAATTTTTGAGCTAAATCAAAATCCTGACTGACTGATGTTTTCTTCTAGCGAGGCCGATAAGCCAAGCCCAGCAGAAGTTTTAAATTTCATCTTTCCAAACTTTCCTAAGCAACAGAGTATAACGTTTGTGTAATGAAGTGTAAGCTTTGGATTTGGAACCAGGGCGCCTGGGTTCAAATTCTGACTCAAAGGGCTGCAACTCATGTTACTTGGGGCGATTTGTTCTCTATTAAGCCTCAGTTTCCTCATCTGCAAAATGGGGAAACAGTCTTCCCCTACCTGAAACTGGTTCAAATACCAATACACATGAGCATGGTAAAATTGCAAGACTTTTTAATAAGATTTGATTCTTTTATTATTTTTTTTTAGAGACAGAGAAAGAGGGAGAAAGAGAGGGAAACCCACGTGTGAGAGATGTACCATCAGTTGTCCCTCGCATGCCCCCAACCCAGGACCTGGACCCCAACCCAGGACCTGGCCTCCGACCCAGGCACGTGCCTTGACTGGGAATCAAACTGGTGACTTTTCGGTTCGTAGGGCGACGCCCAATCTGCTGAGCCACACCAGCCAGGACAAAATTGCAAGATTTTATTTTAGCCCTGGCAATATTGTGAAATAGAATTGATTTTACTTTGGCATTCCAAAAACGGTTGATGTCTTGGGACTGACATTCTCAGAAAAGGAATTAAAATGAGAGCGGAGCCTCCAAAGGAAGGGTGATCAGACACACAGACAACACGGAACTGATTTATTCAGATAAATGCCCGAAGAGGAGCCACCCCATTCGGTCAACAGCCTCCTGTTTGCAGATCCAAAATCAACCGGCTCCCAAAAGCCAGAAGTTTTCCCTTAACTCATCTGGTGACAAACCTCGCCCAATTCTATTTATAAATAAATTGTGGAAACATTTTGGGAAATTAGTTGCTTAACAAGATAGGAAAAATAAAAGGTATACGGACTGGAAAACAAGAGACAAAGCTGTCATTACTCACAGATGACATGATTAACTACATAACAGACAAAGGTCAGGAAAAGAACCCACTGAAAAATTACTAGAATTAAGTTTACTGTGGTTGTTAAATACAAAATCAACATGCAGAACGCAACTGCTTTTCTATACACCAGCAACAAGCAGAACACTGATTTCTAGAGACAACGTCACATACGGTCGCATGAAAAACTGCAAGTAGACAGAAATAAATGTAACAAAGCTGTGTGAGTCTGTCATGGAAAAGATGGTAAAACTTTATTGAAAGACAACGAAGGGAGGTGGGGCTGGGTGGGGCGGGGGAAAGTGGTGGCGGGAGAATGGAGACAACTGTACTTCAACAACAATTTAAAAAGAGGACAAAAGAAGACAAAGAAGAGCCCTGGCTGGTGTAGCTCAGTGGATTGAGCGCGGGCCTGTGAATCAAAGCATCGTGGTTCGATTCCCAGGGTTGCAGGCCAGTTCCAATAGGGGATACATGAGAGGCAACCACACATTGATATTTCTCTCCCTCTCCCTCTCTCCTACCCTTCCCATCTAAAGATAAATAAATAAATAAATAAATCTTTAAAAAAAAAAAAGACAAAGAAGAAAGCCAGAATAAATGCAGAGAATAACCCCGCTCACGGTTGGAAGGCTACGCGCTGGGGGTAGGCTACGGCAGTTCCCCCGATCATGTACAGACTCAACGCAGAGCGGATGGAAATCCCAACAGGTGTTTTTGGAGAACGTAAATCGAAGGTTTAAATGGAGTTGCGAAGCTCCAAACGCCACTGCAGGAGAAGAAGGGGGGGTGGGGTACACACCACACCAGGCACTGACTTCCTATACAGTTAACTAAGAGGCTGTGTACTATTGGCCAGAAATGGAAAAATGGGTAAATGCAAAGGACAGAAAGAGCAGAGCAGGAACAGGGCCCTGCAACAACAACAACAACAACAACAAGACTCTCGGTGTAGAAAAGAGGTAGCCATAGAGAAAAGACATAGACTCTAATGGCCAAGGGCCTGGGGTCTGGAGCTAGAGGAACCGGCTCTGTGACCTCTGGCCCTTTGACATCCCAGCTCTGGGATCTGTCTCAGGGAGCAAGTTACTCAGCCTCTCTGCCTCTGATCTTTGTATCTAAAATGGGGGTAAAAGCAGGGTCTACTTGTAGGGTTACAGTAGTACAAGAATTAAATACGTATCTCACGCGTAGAACACTGCTTGGCACACGGCAAGCCCTCGGGGGGTGTTAACGTTGTCGTGGTCACCCTCGTCACCGTGACACCCCAACAGGGAACGAGCAGACCTTTCCATAAGACAGGCTGGATGACCGCATACCTATTGGATAAGATGAACTCAAACCTCTGTTTCTTACAATATATAGAAACTAATTTCAGGTAGATTAAAGACCTCCACGTAAAAAGCAAGACTACAAAACTTCTAGGAGCTAATGCAGGAGAATATCAGAATTTTTAAAGACGCACACACAAAGCATACGCTATAAAGAAGAAAACTGATACACTTGGCTATATAAAAATGAAAAACTCAGTTTATGAAAAGACAGCACAGGGGCAAACTGGGAGAAGACATCAGCAACCCATGCGATCAACAGAAGGCTAGTATCTAGATACTAACTTCCTTCTTTAAATCGATGAGTGATGGAACCTCATGCTAGTTTCAGGTGTGCAGCACGGCAACTCAGTACTTGCATGTACTGCAACATGATCGCGTGCAGGCTGGTTAATATCTGTCACTGTGACACGGAAAACTATTTTTCTTGTGATGAGGACTGTGTATCAACCTTCTTTAGAAAAAAAAAAAACCCCAACAGGAAAAGGGGCAACAATAATAAGAGTTTTAAATGTGAAATGATATTTATCCTTATTAGTAATCAGGGAAGTGCGTATTCAAACTACGAGATACTGCCTCATACCCACCGGCCTAGCAAAAACGTAAAGCGAGAGAGCACCACGGATGGGCCGCCACGGGACCACTCTCCCACAGCTGGGACCTTGGAGCGCAGGCTGGCTTCAGCTAGAAGGGCGGCTGCATCCCTGGAGGAGCCAGCAAAGCCTCTACTGCAGCGGTCCCCAACCTTTTTGTCACCAGGGACAGTTCACCCGCCCCCTGCTCACTTCCTGCTGCATTGGCCCTGCTCCTCACAGGCCAGGGACTCGTGTGGCCGCGGCCTGAGGGCTGGGGACCCCTGCTCTGCAGGACGGACCACATCCTCTTGCACCAAGAGCCATGCGGAGCCGAAGACTCAGGGCAGCGACATGCAGGAAACAGTAACTGTCCATCTGAGTCCATTCACACAAAATCCAAAACAGGCAGAACGGAACAACGTATTTTATTTACAGATGCGTTCACCAGTGATGAAAAACTACAAAGAAAAACAGAAGAATGTACATATTCAAATCCTTACCTAAGACACGTTTATTGATTTTAGAGGGAGGGAGAGAGAGAGAAACGTCGACGTGAGGGAAAACTCAATCGGTTGCCTCCCGTACGTGCACCTACCAGGGATCGAACCCCTAACCTTTGGTGTATGGGGCAATGCTCCAAACAACTAAACCACCCGGCCAGGGCAAGAGTGTTTTTTAATACAAAATTCTGGATGATGCTCAATTAGGGGGCGGAGATGGGGAGATGAGATCAGGAAGGGAGCAGAGTAATGTTCCAGCTCTTTCCCTGGGCGGACTGGACATGGGTGTTCATGTCACTGCCGTAAGCGTGTGGCACACATCACCCCGTGCCTACACATCTGCACGCGTGCTGTCTTAGTATACCTGAGTTCACGTCGGATTGATGGGAAATCTCAGTACAAGAGAAACTTAAGATCACTCGAGCCCCTGCCATCTAGAGATCAAAACTGAAGGTAAAACATTTACGAAATAAAAAACTCAATAGAAAAATGTATTACATGCAGTATTGAACTATTACTTTTTCTCAATTGATGTATTTCCTGTTTTGTTCCTATTAAAAATATAAAACGTTCTTCAGAGAATGGGTGTCATTAATACCCAAGTATGAACTGATTATTGATTGCAAAAAGAGACTTCACACTTGGGAGGGAAAGCAACTCTTTTGAAAATCCAGCACTATTATTGTCTAAAAAGCTAAAAGCATTTTTCACATATTACTGCAGTAATATGGTAGATAATGTCCCTCTAGTAAAGTGGTTGCGAAGATGAAGGGAACACAAATATTACATTAAGCAGCACATGTTGTGTTTCTACTTTAAGCCAAAATCATATTCATCAGGTCAAAATCACACCCATCTAGTCATCCATCCATCAATGTTTTACTGAGCAGCTACTATGTGTCAAACACTATGCTAGAAGCTGAGGACACAGCAAATAGAAGACATAAATTCTCAGCTTCCCGGAGTTAACATACTAGGAGATCTTTACAAAGCTATAAAGAAATTCCAGAGAGATTAATTTAGTTTATGTTCCCATGAGAACTACTAGGTCTCTGAATAGGGACGTTTTAAAGCCCATTGATACCTATTAGCAGCAGTGACAGTCAAAATATTTAACAACCAATTATCGACATAAGCACTGCCCATCCAATCAGCACGGAGGCCAGCTGAGCAGAGGCATCCTGGCGGGAAGCCAGCCTTGCCTGCTGCCCGGGTCCTTCCCAGAAAAGGTGAACCAATGTCACAGCCACCGACAGAGCACAGGGTCCCTATCTCACAGAACCCTGGCCAGGACTGAATACTGTTGCTTGCAAAACAAACAAACAAACAAACAAACAATGAAAAAGAAAAGATGAAGAAGAGGAAGGCGGGGGAGGGAGGGGAAGAGGAAGAAGCAGGCTTTGCTTATTTGGTAAGCAAATCGCTGTTACTCATTCTTTGATTATTCATTAAATTACCCTTTTTAGCCTGGCTGGTGTAGCTCAGTGGATTGAGCGCGGGCCTGCGAACCAGGGGATCGCGGTTTGATTCCCAGTCGGGGCACATGCCTGGGTTGCAGGCCAGTTCCTGGCAGGGGACACGCGAGAGGCAACCATACATTGATGTTTCTCTCCCTCTCTCTCTCTCCTACCCTTCCCCTCTAAAGATAAATAAATAATCTTTAAAAAAAATAAAATAAAAGAATTCACTAAAAAAAAAAAATAAATAAATTACCCTTTTTATAGAGCAACAAGTATAAAGGACTCATGGACCAAAAACTATGGGGGGTGGAAATGGGAGGAAGGTGGGGAGGGCTGGGGTGGTGGGCTGGGGCGGGGTAAAAGACAGAAAACTGTACAATATCAACAATTAAAAAATACTGATTTAAAAAAATAAAATAAAAAATGGAAAAAATAAATTACCCTTTTTATACATGTTCATTAGCCTTTTGGATGTACGGTAATCATTCTCGTCGGCAAAGTAGGTTTACAGTTGTGAGTACACAAAACACTTTATTCTTTTATTATTAATTACTGTAACATTTTCCCATACAAACAACTGTAAATCTATATTTGCCCCACCCTGTATTTATTCATTTATCTGAGAAACTTTACATTTTTCTTATTGTTTTGCATAAGTTGTACATATATTAAGGTTTAACTCATATTTGGTACACATGACCTTCCTAGTTTGATTTCGATTTTTCTATACATTATGGTGCACAGACATAAAAATGTGTGGTTTCCTCAGAGGCGAGAATGGTGAGGGTTTCACCCAGTATTTCCTATTTCCCTGTGGGCCCCAAATGTTCTCCACTGAGTATTTTTCGATTATCAACATGGTGTAATGTAATTAATTTTATTTAACGAGTTATTATTTTAAAGACACCTAAGGAAAAAGCATAAGGAAATATCTACTCTGGAAGTAACTGTGCCTTCACGTGACTGCATTTCCATTTCCTTCTAAGCAGGGAAACCATCTCTCCTGACACGTGCCACGGAGCAGAAATCCGGGATTCCTCTTCGACGGTCTCTCCCTCCGTCTCTCCCCGCCACGCGCTGCCCGCTGCGCGCTAACCCGCTGCGCACTCCCGCCGGGGGCCCTAACACGCGTGGCCTCCTCCGCCCAGCACGCCCTGCACCAGCGGTTGAGACCCGCGTGGCGCGTGCCACTTGGGTGCCCTTCCATAAATATCTGCTGAGTGAATGAATGAGTCGGCAGAAGCTTCTCCAACCATCACTGAGCTTCTGCTGTTTAGCTGCTTCGGGCCGGGGATTCGAATCAGCATAGTGCGCAGGTGCAGCTGCTGACCCTGGATTTCAGGAGAACACAGGCGGGCCTCTCTGCCAAGGGCTGGGATGCCCCTGCGAACAGGGAAGGACCCTGCTCTCATTTCTTTATGAAGAAGTAACGAGACTTTACACAGATAAGAGGATAATTTTTTTAACTTCCAATCATACCATAAGAGGATAATTTTTTTTAACTTCCAATCATACCATTAGGAGCTCTTAAGTCCCTGAGGTAGACTGAAAAAAAAAAAAAAAGTTTTAGCACATGGCTGCCTTCCCTAAGCTGTCGCCAAGGAATGTGAGCCAGCTAAATGTTTAGACACCTATAATCCTCGCACAAGCGCTTTCTTTTCATTCATTATACACGGGTAATCAGTTCTCCTAATAACTAACAGCTATTCGAGTTTTAAAAATAAACATGAATAGCTATTTCAAGGAAAACCCACCATGTTTGGCTCTGTTTTGTGAGTGGTTGGAATTACTTCTGGCTTTATCTTTCAATGTTTTGAGCTCCTGTTTCTGCTTTACAAATTTCTTGTGGGCAAATGCTAATACAACCAAGACGCTAAAACTAATATAACCAACACACTAATGCTTTAAAAACAAACCAAGCCTGCCCTCCCTGCTATGGCTCAGTGGATTGAGCACAGGCCTGTGACCTGAAGGGTTGCTGGTTCAAAACCTGGTCAGGGCACACACCTGGGTTATGGGCCAGGCCCCTGGCTGGGGGCGAGCAAGAGGAAACCAGTTGATGTTTCTCTCCCTCTCTCTCTCCCTGCCTCCCCTTACTCTAAAAATAAATAAATAAAATCTTTTTGAAATGACACAAAATTAAAATAAAAAACATGAGGACTCCACAGAAAAGCCGGGATGTCCTCAAGTTAAGAAAACTTTTTCTTGGATGGTTCTCTCAACACTCTAGGCATTTATAAGAAATGCTAATGAGCAAAAAGGACATGGAGCCTTTGTTTAAGAATTATGAACAATTTAGTGTGTGGTCGATGGTAGGCATGGTGTGTAATTTTTTTCAGGGAGTATTTGTAAAGGTACCATACACTAGTAAGACAACATTCGCTTCTCTGGGGGAGCCACTTGGAACCCCAGCACATAGCTGGCCCCTCAGTATGTGGTTTCATACCACTTTTATCTGCCTTTCTTCTGGGGCATCGACCAGAGTACAAATCCACATTAATCTGAGCTTGACTAGAAGCCTAATGAGAGCAGACCCTCTGGGCTCACCCCTGTATTCCCCAGGACACAACAGAAGGAATGAATACCTTGGCAAATGCACAATTTTTAAAATATCTAGAGAGTCAGTGTTAGCGAGACATTTCTTAAACTTAAGAATATATTTCTAGTTTTGAGAAAATTCAAGTCATATCTTACATCTCATACATGTCTCATGAAACATTATTGCACAAAGGAAAGAGAAGAGAATTGCTAAAGTTCACTGCCATTTTCACTATCTCAAAATTTTGTTTTTCGACCTGCCATACAGCATAGAGGGAACACGTGGATTATTTTAAGCGCAGCCAAAAGAGTCCACTTGTACATACAGTTACTTACCATTACTAAAAATTAGAATACATGGATAAAGAAGATGGGATACACACACACACACACACTGGAATATTATTCAGCCACGAGAAAGCAGGAAATCCAGCCATTTGTGACAGCGTGGTCGGACCTTGAGGGTGTTATGCTAAGTGAGGTAAGTCAGGCAGAGACAAGTGCTGTATAATATTGCTTCTGTGTAAAGGCTACGAATGCCAAACTCAGAGAAACACAGAGCAGAAGACTGGTTACCAGGGGCCCGGGGGTAAGAGGGTAGGGATGCCACGGGCAGAGGTTAGTCCAAGGGCACAAACGTCCCGTTAGAGGATGAATACGAATGAACAGTATAGTGATTATAAATAATACTATGTTATACACTTGCAAGTTGCCGAGAGAGATCTTAAATGTTCTCACCACAAAAAGGAAGTGGTAAATAAGTGACACAATGGAGGTGTTGGCTTGCTGGTAATGTTTCCATATATAAGTATATCAAATCAACACATTGTATACCTTAAACCTGTACAAGGTTATATGGAAAAAGAGTCTAATGTAGCTAAATTGTACCAGGAGAATATCTACAAACTGGAAATTCTGTCCCTGAAAACCAGAAGTGGGGACTTTATTTCAAACAAGTAAGGGTCATCTTCTATTAGCTAGAAATAGTAAAACACTACATTAAAAAAAAAAAAAGACAATCTAATAGTTGTATTATTTCCCAGACAAAAGCCAACAGAAGCCAGCCAAATTGAAATTTTGGAATGAAACTGACAACTAAAGTGCCCTGGTTTTATAAAAAGGATTTGTGGGTTCAATAGTGATTTTAGATGAAAGATACATCCGTGGAATGATTTAAGAAAATATTTCAGAATATCAATTTTGTAATTTGACACAAAAAATTTAAAAAGAAAAGAAAAAAATTGTAATTTGCTCTGATGTTTGCAAAACTTAACGAGTAAAGCTCCAAAACAGACCATCACAAATGTTCCATCTGGAGCCCAAATCTGCCACATGTTCAAGTTTGGCAATAATTGACTGTAAAGAAACAAACAATACCACCCCTGCTCATTTTGTTGTTTATTTGGTGTTTGGAGTGATGGCTGGCCAGAGAGGAACTTCGAGTTCTCCAAGTGATCAAATGCACGGTGCTGATTTTATCTACATAAACACTGGGCTACTTTCACAGGACTCCATGAGATTAAAAACAAAACAAAAAAATTTACAAGACATTTGAAAGTAACCACTGCTCCAAGTCCCCTTTAAAGCTGTCCTGATGATTTGCCTTTTAGGCAACTGCACTGTTTTAATCACATTTCTCAAGGAGGACAGACACTACGAGGGGACTCCCCGCTGGCTGTCAAAACCCTGAGACACACAAATGGCTTCAAAACCAATGACTCTGCCTAGGAGATGGTGTGGCATGTGTTCACATCAGCAACACATCTGACCATGGAGACATCGCCTCGCACCTGTCAGGATGGCTATAAGCAATAAATCACACACGTGTTGGCGAGGACATTCGGAAAAGGGAACCTTGGTGCACTGTTGCTGGAAATGTAAATTGGTGCAGCCACTGCGAAAAACAGTGCGAAGTTTCCTCAAAAAAATGAAAAAATGAAATACCATGGGACCCGTCAATCCCACGTCTCAGTATTTACCTGAACACCAAAACGCTGATTTGGAAAGATACAGGCATCCCCATGTTCGCTGCAGCATTATTTACAATAGCCGAGATATGGACCAACCTAAGGTCCATGCGCAGATGAGTGGGTAAAGTGGTGCATATATACAACGGAATATTACACGGCCAAAAAAAAAAAAAAGAAAAGAAATCTTATCATTTGCAACAAGTATGCACTTATGGGGTATTATGCTAAGTGAAATACATCAGACAGAGAAAAGCACAATGTAATCTCGCTGATATGTTGAATCTGAAAAACAAAATAAACAAACAAAACAGAAACAGACTCATGGAGACAGAGAACAAACCAGCGGTTCCCAGAGGCAGGGGGTTGGGGGCCGGAGGAAAAAGGTGAAGGGATTAAGAACTACCAACTGGCATTTACAAAACAGTCATGGGTATAAAGTACAGCCCAGGGCACATAATCAATAATATTGTAATAACTATGGATGGTTATTACAGGTGGATACCAGACTTACCGAGGGATCACTTTGTAAGTTACATAAATGTCTAACCATTACACTATATACCTGAAACTAATGTGATATTGAATATCAACTGTAATGGAAATTTGTTTAATTTAAAAAAATATTTTGGAAAAATACATACACATATATTTATACATGAACATGAACTTTCTCGTTTAATCAGAGTACTTTAGAATTGCCCTAATTTTTCTTGTGTTGGGCATTTTTCCCCATTTTTGTTTACTAAATATTGTCTATTTGAGACCAATAGTTCACTAATGACTTTACTGTTTTCATAACACTTTACCTCTCACATCAGCATAAAACCAAAAGGTTCTTAGTATTTAGTAACACCACCAAAAACTACTGATAGGAACAGAGAATTTAAAATGCAACGCCAGCTTGGCAGAGAGGCGGTCCCCTTCAAGCCTCGAGGTCCCATGCTCTGCTCTGAACGCCTTACCAGAGTCGAGGGAGGTTAGCACTCCCGAACTTGGAAAAGCTGCCGCCTTCTCAAGTGGTAGGAGCCACGGAGAATGTAAAATGCGGCACACCTCTGTAGATCGGGGGTGCCCATGTGGTCGTACTTCATTCTAACATCCTGTATTACTGAAACTATTTAAAATCTATGAAACAGAGTCTCAGCTTTGTTAAAAAAGAAAAAAAGACTTCTCCCAAACAATGTCAAGTTGCTGGCTATTTTTTTCAAAGCACTTCTGATATAAGATAACATAAAACTGGTCATTCAGTACAGATGGGCTTTTAGGTAATGAGAAATTATTATAGCAATTGCCAGGAATCTCACACCTATTAAACCGAAGGACAGCTGTCAAGTCCTTCCCTACGCAGCCCCCACGGCACCCAGCTCAGCACCTTGCACAATCCACGCTTGCGGGAGTTACGCCCCAGGTAAAATGAATGGTGTTTATACTCAAGCTAACTATAGTGGCTTTAAAAAAAGCACCAAATAGTCATTTTCAGTCATGCTGTAATTACAGCGAAAGGTGTAGAAAAGAAGTCAGCCTTGACCTCTCACTGTGAACTCCATTCTCTTCTTCTTGGGCTCAAGTCTCCCACGTGCTCAGAGAAAACCATCATTAGCCAACCTGACTGAAAGCCACTAAACACTGGTTTCAGCCCTGGCTTCTGTGGCTCAGGGGACTGAGTGCTGCCCTGCACACCGAAGGGTCGCTGGTTCAATTCCCAGTCAGGGCACATGCCTGGGTTGTGGGCCAGGTCCCAGGTTGAGGCTGTGTGAGAAGCAACCAATCGATGTGTCTCTCCCTCTCTTCCTCCCTCCCTTCTCCTCTCTCTAAAAATAAATAAATAAAATCTGGAAAAAAAAAAAACCCACTGGTTTTAGTAGGTAGAGGATCAACTTATTTGGTGGAAAATTAATTTGCAGAGAAAACGATTCCCAATTAATTCTTCGAATTTGGTTCAATGCTGTGGGTATTTTTAAATGGCACCTAAAATACCCTCATGACCTGTTCTGCAACAGCAGTACTTAGACAAGCATCAAGGAGACGTCAGACACAACGCAGCACCCTTTAATTACTTGGGAGAAAATTTATAGAACCCTTCTGAAGAGTTCAGGATCAATTGTTTTATATAGCATTTACAATGGCTTTTACATTTCCAGAGACCGAGGAGCTTCTTAGGTTGCCTCTTTGCTGTCTTGGAGACAACTAAGATGCTCAGGACGAGTCTGTGCGATGTGTTTTTGTTTGTTTGTTAGTTAGTTTTAACTGACGTGAAATTCACGTAATATGAAATTAACCATTTTAAAAAGAACAACTCAGTGGCATTGAGTACGTTCACGTCACGCAACCACCACTTCTTCCGAGTTCCACGAGATTTTCACTCCCCCACAGGAAACACCTGGGCGTCTCTGCAGGTCCTGCCTTCCGGTCCCCACCCCACGCCCTGGCAAACGCCAATCGGTTTTCGGTCTCTACGGATTTGCTCGTTCTGGCTATTTTACACAAACAAAATCACACAATATGCGACCATTTGTGTCTGGTTTCTCTTCACTAGGCTCAATGTCTTCAAGAGTCACCCTTTTTCTGGCTGAGCAATATTCCGCTGTGTAGACGAGCCACATTTGGTTCATTCATGCAGCCCTCCATCAACACAGGGGTAGTTGCCACATTTTGGGCGCAGTGATGGGTGCCGCTCCGAACACTCCTGTACAAGTGTTCCTTTGAACACCGATTTCCATTTCTTTGGGTTTATATTCTTAAGTGGAACTGCTGAATCATACGGCGATTCTAAGTTCAATTTTTTGAGGAACTGCCAAATGGTTTTCCGCAGCAGCGGAAAAATTTGACATTTCCACCAGCAACCTGCAATGGTGCCACTTGTTATTTTGCACCTTTTTTATTATAGTCATCCTAGTGGGCCCGGTGTAATATGTTACCGTGGTGTTGATTTGCACTTCCCAAATGACTAACGATGCTCAGCATCGTTCTTACGCTTGTTGGCCACTGGTCCACCTTCCTCGGAAAAAACAATCTCCTTGTATTGCCCACTTCCATGACAGTAAATACAAATAATTTTAATCTTTACTATCACATTCTTTATCATTACTTTTTACTATCAGTTTCTTTAAAACTGACCCCTCTCCCCACTTTTTTTTTTTTTTTTTTACACGGAGTGTGGCAGAGTTGTACAGACAGGCCCCAGGACAAGTGGAGAACAGCCCGTCTGGACTTCCCCGCTCTTCCTGTGGCACCGTCTGTCCCCACACCAGCACGAAGCCGCACAGAGTGGGAAAGCCTCAGGTGCTCCTCCCCACTGTTTAAATCATGTCTGGAAGTCACGTAAACTACGTTTGGAGCCCGAATGGAATCTAGTCAAGGGGCAAAAGCCAAGACTGTGTCCAGTTTAGCAACCGGCTTATTTATTGAACACCTACTATGCGCAAGGTACTATTCCAGGTGCTGGTGACGCAGTATCGAACAAAACAAATAAAAACCTTGCCCTCGTGGAATTTATTTCCCATGGAAAATCTAATAAATGCTGAATCGATTGAACCTGGAAAATGGACACCGTAAAAACGGGAAACCTGCCATCTTCACGGGAATACTTTAAAATATAAAACCCACAGCCCTGACTGGCGTGGCTCGGTGGATCGAGGGCCAGCCTGCGAATCGAAACGCCGCTGGTTCAATTCCCAGTCACGGCCCGTGCCTGGGTTCCAGCTGGGTCCTCGGCTGCGGGGGTGCGAGAGGCAGTGCATCGATGTTTCTCTCCGTCTCTTTCCCCTTCCTTTCCCCTCTCCAAATAAATACGTAAATAAATAAATAAATAAAATGAATAGAGGACATGAATAGCTTACAGAAAAGAAAATGGTTCTTACACGTGGGAAGGACAAGTGAAAATTAGCACTATGCCAAAATGCCACTTTTCGCCTGATAAGACGGACATCAGGACGTTTGACCGCTCACTGCTGGAGAGGACACAGGACTGTGGCGCCCCAACACAGGGCTGGGGAGGGCGCACGTGAGGCCAGCTTGGGGTGGGGGTGGTTTGGCCACACCTGCCCAAACTCTCAGTCTTTATCCTTCAAATACACTGACACGTATGCAAAATAGCACACAAGACTGTTAATCTGTACCATTTTTTAAAAAAGATTTTATTTATTCATTTTTAGAGAGAAGGGAAGGAAGGGAGAAAGAGCGGGAGAGAAACATCGATGTGAGAGAGATCGATGGACTGGGGGACCTGGCCCACAACCCAGGCACGTGCCCCAACTGGGAATCGAACAGGCGACCTTTGGGTTCGCAGCAGGCTGGCACTCAATCCACTGAGCCACACCGGCCAAGACTGTACCATTTTTAATAGGCAAATGTATTGAAAATGCTCTAAATGACCATAACAAATTTTAATGCAGCCATACAGCAGAATTATATGTCACCATTAATCAAGAATTAATAGTTACATTAAGAAGAATGAGACAGCTAAGAACAACAAAACCCACAATAATATAAGTGATAAAAGTAAGGTACCGACAGGTAGGAACAGCAGGCTAACGCCTGTGTGTGTGTGGGGGGGGGCATTTATTTCTAAACGCTTGACTGCTCTCTGGAATAGACAGTAACAGTGGTCTCCTTCAGGGAGGCAAAGGCCCGACGACAGCAACACGTACCCGGCCCACGTGCCGCCTATTCAAACATACGTGAACAAATAAGAAATAAATCACGCTCTGACATCGCGATTTTCCTTCGCAGAGTCTTCCATCCTGGCGGAAGCCGGAGTTCATTCAAGTGCGTGACTGCAGGCAGGATATTACGCTAACAAAGCCGTACACACCAGCAGGGCTGGTGGGGGGAGGGCAAGGGCCACCAAGCCACCTGGGGCAAGAGTCTGCCGGGCGGGAGGCTCGGCCAGGACACAGCTGCACAGATCCCCGAGGCAGAAGCAGGCTGGTGTCAGGAAGGAGGAGAGGGCCACCCAGGCTACGCAGGCGACAGGCCAGCGACCAGAAGGCCTCGATGCTAAGTCCTCGCTGGGTCTGCGCTCAGGTCTGAGCCCCGCCCACGCCACAGTCAGGGAACCCAGGTTCCCACAGGGTCTGCCCACAGTAGCCCTTGGAGCTGCCCCCAGAACCCAAGGGGTGGGTCGCCTTTCGGACTTCCGTGCACGTTGGCAAATCGTCCACTTCCTCTTGCCCTCCTCTTTCCTCTCGCCTCGGACGAGGTTGCCTCATCCCTGGGCCTGGCCCACAATTCAAAGCCTACCAAGTCAATAGATGGTGTGTAGAACAGTTTAATCCTTTGCTCTCCCCCTGAGCTACCCTGGTCTCTGCCACACTGAAAAATCAAGGTGCAGTATAACCTTCAGCTGGGCCTACGTTTGCAATCACTGAACAGCCAGCCCCGCCATGCTCCACACGTGTGATCTGGAGTTACTTATTTTCACTTACAAATATTGCTACTTATTATTACTGACGAATACTACTTATTTTTAAACAGATCTTTTTACAGACCGCCACCCACGGTAACCCCTAACTGAACACTACTGGTGGGGACTTTCCTTTGCCTGTTTCTGCAGCTGACTGTTGATGTTTCCAATCTTTTTTCTTCAGTAGTCAAATGACAATCTATAGATCTGCTTGGAGTTATCGGAAACTGCGCGGCTCCTAACCGCCTGCCGCCAACCTCCTCGGAGGGTCTTCATCTCGTTCGGTCGGTTGTCACCCCGCTTCTCCAGACAATGGCTGGAACTTCATAATCCAAAGAAATCCAGGAAGCGAAGAAGGAAGTCATCACCCTGCATTCCACTTCCGTCAAGCAGTTGAATATTTTTATCTAGACATGGAGCACTCCACTGCCTAAAGGTTTTTTGGGAATGCTATTATTTACCTACACAAGTGATAAAATAGACAACAAAATGTATCTTGGCCAAAGCATTTTGGCCAGCAAAACAGGCCCAGATTTTTTTTTTTTTTTTTTTTTGCCTACAGAGTTACACCCAAGACATTCAATCCATGGACAGAGTGCTGGACAGCTTAAAGAATGCACCTCCTGGTTCTATTTATATACCGCTTTTTGAATTGTTGAATCTTTTACAAACCTACTATTAACATTGTTAGCATTTCTTTGAGCTACAGTGTGGGAGCTATACATAAAATGTCCAAATAGAGTTTCCAGCCTCGGAGGTAGTCGCTCTACAGTACTTGACATTGACGTACTCCCCATTTATTATGAATCAGTACTCCTAGGGCAAACATGTCGGCGTCAGCTGATCCTGCCACTCAGGTTACCCTGGAACACTTGAGTTGAAGGGAGATGAGGTCACGCAGCTTGGTTCACACCCAATTCATTGATCATTCTACACAACACCCTACAGCAGTTTGTGCTCGTTTGGTTTCTTTTCAACACAGAATCCAAGACGGGAACAAAAGAGCATCACAGGCAGCCACATGTGAGGACAAATAATGACAGCCAAAGCTCAGACGGCTCATGGTGTCAGCCACGCCCTGCTCCAAGTGGTCATTAACTCATTTAACAGTGTCAATAGCCCTATAATGTGGGCACTATCATTATCCCCGTTTTACAGGTGAAGGAACTGAGGTTAGGAGACTTGCCCAGAATTACTCAGCCAGTTAGTACTCGGCTATAACCGAGCAGTCTGGCTCCTGACCCATACTCTTGAGCAATATGACGTACTGACTAAATTGGAGAAATATTATAAGAATAATAGAATTTTTTAACCCTCCCCCGAGGATACATTTATTGATTTTAGAAAGAGGGGAAGGGAGAGAGAGAAACATCTATCCGTTGCCTCCCAAACGTGCCCGACTGAGAATCGAGCTTGCAACCTAGATACGTGCGCTGACCAGGTGTCAAACGTGCAGCTTTTGGGTGCACAGGATGACACTCCAACCAACCGAACCACACCGGCCAGGGCCTAAAATAAAAGATCTGGAACACAAGCAGCCACCGGAGACCCTCTGGCCCGAGAGAGCTGCCCTCGGAGAGTGAGGACCCCGAGTGACTGAGCAGCAGAGAGACGACCGGACCCGTGGGCTTCAGCTTTAGTCCGGAGGATCCGCTGCCTCCAGACTACGGATTGCATTTCACAACTAAACCTACAGAAAATTGTGCCTTTTACTTGGTATTTCTCAAACAACACTTCTGAAGTGGAGCAGCATGGCTTACGGCTCAAAGAACAGGAAATGAATTCGAGGGGAAAACAACTGGCAAGACCATTTCTTCCGAAAGGAAATGACAATAAAATGTTCCCTTCTGTGGGTTGCCGGTTATTACAATAACGTGACAACTCTCGAGGCTTTTATAAAGAACGACGCAGAACCACCATTTCAAGGTGCACAGTCTTGTGTCGGGAACCTTGGCGTGAGCTTGGTTTGAGGGGCTTCTTTCCTCCGATACTAAGTCTTTATGTCAGAGTGTCTCAGTTTCCTATCCCATTGTTTCCAGGGAAAATATGCGAAAAACTTCTGGAATGTTCCTCAACTTTCAATTTCATATTTTCAGGGATTTCTTCAAAGGGAAAGCGATCATATTTTACTTTTAGGCGAGAACAAAAAGATGCACAGTAGGCCTATTCTTTACCAAATGAATGCGGGGAGTGTTATTGCCTCTGTGATATCCAAGGCTATTGTCCCAGTTTCTATTGTTTAACCCATCTCCCCCAAAGCTTACTGGGCAAGAATGATTTTATTATGGGTCAGACAACTTGTCTCTGCTCGTCCTTGGCTGGGACCCCGACTGGAAAGGCTTGCAGGCTGTGGGGTCTCGACCGCTGGGAGCTAGAATTATCTGGAAGCCTCTCACTCATAGGGCTGGCAGCTGATTAGGACTAGAAGCCAAGACCTAAATCAGGCTGTCAGCTGAAACCTTTCCAGTTGATTTCTCCATGTGGTCTCCCTACATGGAGCCTCCTAACAATATGGTGCTGGGTTCTCGGAGGAAGCACCCCAAAAGAGCGAGGCAAAAGTGTATGGCATATGCTCCAAGCCAAGATGGAGGCGTAGGTGGACACACTGTGCCTCCTCTCACAACTGAAATTAAGGACAACAAAGATTTAGAAACAAGAAAACAACAGAACTGATAGAAGATTGAACTGTACGGAAGTCCAACAACCATTCATCCAGACCGGTAAGAGGGGCGGAGTCGCGGCAGGAAAAAGTGGAGGTGCGGACCGGGCACGCAGGCAGCAGAGGCTGGCAGATCTCAGGGATGCAGGCGGCGGCCAGTGGACCCCGGGCGCGGGTGGCCACTGTGCAGATCCAGTGAGGCGGCGCAAGGTGGCTGGCTGACCAGGTGGTCCCACATTCACGTGCAGATAATCCAGGTGAAGGGGAAGCCGTGGAAGGGACTGGAACCCAAGAGAGAGCGGAGCAAGTGCCATTGTTCCCTCTCGGACCCCACCCCCACATACAGCGTCACTACCCAGTGACTGGGCTGCCCTGCCCTGGGGGAACACCTAAGGCTCCACTTTTAACAGCCGCGACCAGACCCCCCTCCCCAAAAAAAAGGGCTCAAATGGGAGAACAAATCAAAGCCCCAAAGCCAATTCCTCTAAGCCACCAAGAGATAGCCAACCTATCAGATGCACAGTTCAAAGCCCTGGTCATCAGGATGCTCACAGAATTGGTTGATTTTGCTCACAAATTAGATGAAAAAATGAAGGCTACAATAAGTGAAATGAAGGAAAATGCACAGGGAACCAATAGAGATGGGAGGAAAACTGGGACTCAAATCAATGGAGTGGACCAGAAGGAAGAAACTAACAACCAAACAGAAAAGAAGGTAGAAACCAGAATTCAAAAAAATGAGGAGAGGCTTAGGAACCTCCAGGACATCTTTAAACATCCCAACATCTGAATTATAGGGGTCCCAGAAGGGGAAGAAGAAGAGCAACAAGTGGAAAACTTATTTGAACAAATAATAAAGGAGAACTTCCCCAATCTAGCAAAAGGAAATAGACTACCAGGAAGTCCAGGAAACTCAGAGTCCCAAAGAAGTTGGACCCAAGGAGGAACACACCAAGGCACATCGTAACTACATTAGCCAAGATTCAAATGAAGGAGAGAATTCTAGAAGCAGCAAGGGATAAAGGGACAGTCACCTACAAAGGAGTTCCCATCAGACTGTCAGCTGATTTCTCAAAAGTGACCTTCCAGGCAAGAAGGGGCTGGAAAGAAGTATTTGAAGTCTTGAAAGGCAAGGACCTACATCCAACATTGCTCTATCCAGCAAAGCTGTCATTTAGAATGGAAGGGCAGATAAAGTGCTTCTCAGATAAGGTCAAGTTCAAGGAGTTCATCATCACCAAGCTCTTATTATATGAAATGTTAAAGGGACTTATCTAAGAAAAAGAAGATAAAAAATAGGACAGTAAAAAGACAGCAAACTCACAGATATTAACAACCACACCTAAAACAAAGGCAAACTAAGCAAACGACTAGAACAGGAACAGAAACACAGAAATGGAGATCACATGGAGGGTTAGCAACAGGGCAGTGGGAGGAGAGAGGGGGAAAAGGTACACAGAATAAGTAGCGTAGACGGTGGGTAGAAAATAGACAAGGGGAGGGCAAGAATAGTGTAGGAAATGCAGAAGCTAAAGAAATTATGACACATGGACATGAACTAAAGGGGAGGAATGTGGGTGGGAGGGGTGTGCAGGGTGGAGGGGAATGATGGGGGAGAAATGGGACAACTGTAATAGCATAATCACTAAAATATATATTTTTAAAAAGTGTATAGCATATTTACGCTCCTGCCTCAAAAGTCACATGCCGTCACTTTTACCATATTCTACTGGTCAGGGCAGGACGAAGGTCTGCCGAGGTTCACGGGGAGGGGACATAAGCCCTCTTCCGCCCCTCAGTGGGAGGAGTCTCAGGTCATATTGAAAGAGCATGTGGAATGGGAGAAACTGTTGAGGCCATTTTTGCAAAATAGAATCTGTCACATGCATGAAGTAGATTCCCCCAATCTGGTTTATTTGGTGATCTAGTGTTATCAATTTTAAGCCGTCTCTGAGAAAAATTACTATCAGGTACAACAGAGATCTCAGTCGACAAGGTGTGACCAGAATAATTCTACATATTCTCTATTCACCTTCAACGGTCAGAACCAAAACAAGTACACAGACAGCTTTCAAAGAAGCAGAGTAGAAACTATTAGACCATCTGCAAAACCCTGTTACAGTAATGCACGCACGACATTGATTTCTGATTACTACCAAAAACCCAGTGCCCATCAGCAGCCCATTTGTGAACTGGTACATGAGTTTCACTTCTAAGCATATCAAAGCTTCCAGATCTGTTTATTACGCTGTTGGAACGGTTTACAAAACCAATCTGCTCAACAGTCTACACCCCTCCCAATCTGAAACAAGTTTCACATAGTGACTCTCAGGAAGATAAACAGTTCAGCAAACAGAGCACAGCCGCTGTCCAAAAGGGCAACACACCACGACAGTGTCACCGCTGAGTGACAGAGTTCTAACGTTGAATAGGCACGCTCGGAGGAGCACCACTGTGCCGGGAGCTCAGACTTTCACCAGTTTAACGCTTGCCCTCCTGATTCCCCAAAGCTGCACCGCGTGACGGAACCCGAACAGCCTGGACCTGTTCCCAGGGCTCCACCACACACCGAGGTATCTACTAGCTCAGTGGCTGCTCAACCTTTTTCTCCTCACGGCACACATAAGCTACTTACTAAAATTCTACAACACACCAAAAAACACATTTTCTGTCCATCTGACAAAAAAAAGGTATAATTTTGATTGATTTACCAAAATGATGATGATGATGATGATGATGGTAATTGCCTACACTTTTTGCTCCAAAGTGACGTTTTAAAAGATTGGGTGCCTGTGTAAGGATGTCTGGCACCAACATTTAACCAATGAGAAGCAACCTTATTACGTGACCAATAAGCTGTGACTCTATCATGTGACCTATGGCTCAAGACAGGGCTTTCACACCGGATGGCTATTGTTGTGTTAGGTGTCGTCATTCTTTTAGTTGACAATCTAAGGGAAAAGAGGTCAGCACTCCTGACTAAATAGTGAGGTACTGCACGTTTCAAACATTCTCGCGGCGTGCCGGTAAAAAATCGCTGCGCTAGCTAACACGAATTGGCATATCTAACAGGCATCTTGCGAAATGTCCAGCACAACACCCTCCTTGTCTCCTCATCAACCACAACGCTTCCGCTGCTTACACCCTTGTTTTTCTCCACTGCATTTATCGGGATCAGATATGTTCTATCGAGACCATGGAGAAGGGCAGTTGTTGCTGTTCTTTGTTTGCATTGTTTGGTTCCCTGTGGCGCTTCCTGTGCCGCGAACAAGCCTGGCATACAGTGGGTGGGTGGTCAGTAATAACTGTTGAATGAATTAGCTGATCAGGGTACCTGAGTAAATGACAACAAGACACTTTATTCCACAAGGAATAAAGAATGCTTTAGAATAGTGATGTTGCTTCTAAGCAGCTGTCAGGGTAAGAAGGTAGCTCCAAAACATTGCTGGGCTTTCCATTTGTTATAAAGAATAAAAATCAGCAAAAACTGGGAATGCAGGAGAAGGAATCTAAGTGTCACGGGGCTGCCTGAGCCACATCAGGATGACCTTGGAGAGTTTTTGCAAGTTCAGATTCTCAGACTTGCCAGTCTGGAAAAGGCTAGTGAGTGAGGTAATGGGACACCTAGCATCCAATCTGGGGACCGGATATAATCTCAGGGATGCAAGACTGAAGAGAGATGAAATTGAAAAGGTCTGAACGTAATTAATTACTCTGTAGTCTCTGCAAAGGAAGAACACATCAAAAGGAAAGCAATGATCTACACAGCATCTATAAAATAGACTCCATTCTATCCTTAATGTAGATCTATCCCTCTGGAAGGGATAGTTGCCTGAGGCTTCCATAGTTTGATGTCACAAGCCATTACATTAATTCAAATCCATTTTGATTGTGTGCGCTCCAAGAAATTCTGCATAGAATTTAGCTCTCCACATAGATTAGCCTCCGAGGATAAAGTGTGCAGCTCAGCAAATACAAATAGCTGGTCTCCTGATGGATATACCTCTGGCGTGGTCATCGGTCTTGGGAATTCGGTTACTGTGGGTCACCTCCAGCCACAGGAACAGAAACAGGGCAAAAAAGAAGAGACTACAGGTTTTGGTTTTCTGCCCATTCGGTGAATGAAAAGGACCCAAAGCTAATATGCTATTTAACCCACAAGCCAAAACAGTGAATTGGCCTCGCCCTCCCAGCCCCTGGCTCACCCCTCAAGATGTGCACTGCTAGGTCTTCAGGCACCCAGGACCCCCTAGCTAATCCCACCATACGAAAATGTGGGGGGTGCTCTCTCTTACAAATCACACAGTCCAACCAGCCAAGCTCAGCCGGCTCCTTCCCAGCCTTTTTGCACTGTGGTCAGAAGACTGGAAACCTGGCCCGCAGCTACCTGCTTTCAGCAGCTCAAGGGTAACCTTGTGCCCTCAAGGTGAAGCCGTAGTCCTCACGTGGTTTTCAGCTGGTCTGTCTGTTCAGGCTCCTCCTTCTGTGCTCTGCTCGCTCTCAAGCTCTGTGTCCTCGTATGCTTCGGAGCCGTCGCACACGGCTTTTTCTCCCTCTTCTGGGAAGGTTGTCCAGGTCACCATCCCAACCGTACCACCTCCCCCACTCTCCCGCCCCGGACAACTTACTACTGCTTCAGGACTAGCACGCGGATGCCCCGCAAGCCCCACTGAGTACCTGTTTCCAGGCAGTTACCTCCCTTAGCCCTGGTCACACTGCACTGTCACTTCTTGTCCACCCTGCTGCACCCCCGCTAGACTGGAAGCTACTCGAAGACAAGAACGTGTTCTTGGCACTTAGTAGATGTTCCAAAAATAGATACTGTGGACAAAATAGAGAGGTCTCGATTATACTCATCACGTGATAGAATTTTTATAATTTCATTTGGTTACTTTTCACGTATACCTTAGTAGCTTGAAAATTAAACAATGCAAATAGATGACCTATTTTTTTCATTTAAAAAGAGCTTCTGATTTTTTTCCAGTTACAGTTGACATTCAATATTGTATTAGTTTCAAGTGTACAGCATAGTGCTTAGATATTTAAATAACTTACGAGGTGATCCCCCGATGAGTCTAATGCCCACCTGGCACCATATACGGTTATTACAATCTTACTGACTGCATTCCCTCTGCTGTGCTTTGCATCCCCTCATAAACTATTTTTTTAAGAATAAATAAAATTTAGCCTTGGCTGGTGTGGCTCAGTGGATTGAGCGTGGGCTGCAAACCAGAGGCTGGTTCGGTTCCCGGCCAGGGCATGTGCCTGGGTTGCAGGCCAGGTCCCCAGTGGGGGCCACGTGAGAGGCAACCACACACTGATGTTTCTCTCTCTCTCTCTCTCTCTCTCTCTCTCCCCCCCTTCATTCTCTCTAAAAATAAAGTAAATAAAATCTTTAAAAAAATAATAAGTAAAATTTAAATTTAAAAATTCAATGTCATGCTAAACAATGTATTTTAAATTCACATACATATTCATGAAATAAAAATTTCTTTGTCCAAACAAACATTGTCAAGCATTTCCATATATAAAATAAATACATATATATATAATAAATATATATATATATCTGTCCTAATGCAAATAATTTAAACTTCTTAGCTTTCTTTCATAAGAAGAAATGAATCTCACACTCAGTGGGTATATAGAATAACTTATTAGATGTCTCAAGCAGCAAACATCCCTTTTTGGGGGGAAATACTGTAACTTCAGTAGAACTTTTTTTAAAAAGTGGTAATAATAGCCAAAGAGAACTATTTCCCCCTCAAAGGCAACATTAAAATTATATTTTGTGTAAACTCAAGTGCGCTACTACAAGTTAGTAGTATAGTTGCCCCGGCTGGTGTTGCTCAGTTGGTCGGGACTCACCCCACAAACTGAATGGTCACCAGTTCAATTCCCAGTCAGGGCACATGCCCGGGTTGTGGGTTCGGTCCCTAGTCAGGGTGCATACAGGAAGCAGCTGAGCAATGTTTCTCTCCCTTTCTCCCTCCCTTCCCCTCTCTCTAGAATCAATAAAAGAAAAAAAATTTAACAGATAAAAATTAGTACTGTTAGTGTTTTTCAGTGCAATATATATATATACACACACACATATATATTATTTTTTTAAAGAAAGAGATAAACATGCATGCTCTCCTAAAATCCGGAGTTCCTTTCCAAAGCAATGATTTCCAGGCATTTCGTACTATTAGGTCGTTTTACTTTATTATTAACACGTAAACAGAATTTTAAGTCCGAGGACAAAGCCTTCACTGTGAAAACTTGCTGTCAGGGACAGTGAGCGGCTCGTTTTTCATGAGTCCTGCCTGGGACAGGAGGCGCTGCAGTCTGTTCCCCAGGAGCAGGGTTTTCCCCTCCAGCCCTCCCGGGGACGACACTCAGGGGCCTACCCGTCGCCCCATCCCCCAACCTCAAAGCCCTCCACAAACAAGCACCCATCTCTATGGTGCAGCGGAGGCAAGCATCAGCCCGGGGTTCCGGGTGGGCAGAGCGAGGGGCACCAGTGAATGGCACACGAGGCCGGCGGGCCAGGCGGGCCGGCCCCGCCCTGCCCAGCCGTCTCCCTCACGTGGGAGCACCCACGCCGTCTCTCCCGAGAACCTGCCGGGTGTCGCAGTGCACCTCAGGAACCCGCTCTCGGTTTTGGTTATGCAAATGGAGTGCAAAGGGAATAGCTTCCTGTAAAGGTGCCAGGTTTTCTTTTGCCAAAGATAGGAGGGAACATGTTTAGTTTCATGTTCCTCAGGACCCAAAACTTGCGAAGCCCTGCGTGGGCTGGCCGGAGCGCCTCCCAAGCGGTCGATATCTTTGTTCTTTCTCAACTGAGTTAAAGAACCTTTTCACCCAGCCACACTTTGGGGAGGCACGGAATCAGAGGCTTGACACCACTCTTACTATTTAACACCTGCACACATTCATTTCTTCAACTCGGAAGAGAAACAAGAAACTCTGGGTTTAAAAGAACGGGGGACTCACTGGACACAGCACGCAACACCTGCTGGGATGTAAGGGAGCTTCATTCACAAGGGCCTCTGCTGAGCCCACGCACTTGGTGCTGAGTCATTCATTCTCAATGACTGTTGGTATGAGGGATGTTTCAGAAAGCAAAACCTATACCAGTGACCGAATATGTGAGCGATGGGGGAAAAAGGGATTGCAAGCCACTCACGCAGAAGATGCCAGCCATTTTTAAACTCCTTTTGTTTGATGTCAGAAAGAAAAAAAAACGGTGTTTAAATTCCAGCCCTAGCTCCCACTGGTTTGGTGAGTCTGGTGAGGGTCTTCACCTCTGAGACTCATCTGGAAGGTGGTTAGACTCACAGGGTCCCTGTTAGGTTAGAAAACGATGCATTTACATTCCCCGAATAAAGCCCTGACCAGGGTGGCTCAGTTGGTTGGGCGTGGGGCGTGTCCTGCAAGGTGAAAGGTCACTGGCTCTATGCTCAGACGGAGCACACACCTGGGTTGTGGGTTCTGGGGGTGCGTGCCAATAGCAACTAACTGATATTTCTCTCTCCCTCTCTTTCCTCTATCCTTCTCCTCCCTCTAAAAATAAACAAATAAAATCTAAAAATAATCATAATAATTAATTAATTAATATAAAGTCCTGAAAAAAGGTGCTTAACAAGGTGCTCTCTTCTGCTTTCGTATTTTAAAGGATGGGGGAGGCCACGGCTGGTATAGCTCAGTGGACTGAGTGTCGGCCTGCCAATCATAAAGGATGCCCAGTCAGGGCACAGGCCTGGGTTGTGCGCCAGGTCTCTGGTTGGGGGGCGGGTGAGAGGCGACTCACACACGGATGTGTCTCTCGCTCCCTTCTCCCTTCCTTCTCTTCTCTCTAAAAATAAATAAAATCTTTTTTTAAAGAAAGAACAGGGGAGAGTTTGGGTTCTCTGCATGATTCTGAGGGACAGCGGGGTAGCACAGCTGCATCACAGTCTGCAGCAGAGAAGACCGAGGGAACACCCACCGGGGCACTCGGATGAAGCCAGCAGGCCACAGTGCCGATGACGTAAAAGCTGGGTGAGCAGAAGAACATAGGGGCTCATAATATTCTTTTTGTTAAGTACGCTGGGAAATTTTCTATAGCTGAAGAGTTGAAACGATAATAATTTTTGAAGGCATGAACTGGAAAAAGATGAGGAGGTGGGTTCTCGAGCCCCAAAGATGTGGGATTTAATCTCTCCTTTCTACGCTGTGAACTTGGGCAAGTGACTGTACCTTCCAAGCTTCAATTTATTCTTGCGAAAGGGAATAGTGTGGAGAGTGTAGGAACGTGCCATTCACACCATCTTTCCAGAAAGGACTCGCTGCTCAGATGCCAGGAGTGGGGTTAGCAGACAGCTTCCTTCAGCGTCTACCTCGGCTTTTGAGCCCAGGTCATGGTCTTCTTATAGCAACCCCCAACCAATGACTGAGCGAGATGGTAGCCAAGGTGACACTGTCCTTGACCCAGAAATGAGCCAGGCAGCGGGACAAGGGCCTGGTCCGTTTCTGTCCTGTGTGAGACTCCTTGAATGGGTGATCTTTGCCCTGGAGCTCTCATTTGGTCTGGTAGAGACACTGTCCAGTGGCGTGGTGGCCGGACGGGTCCCTCTACCTAATCTCACTTTCTTCCTTTTCTTTTTTTTTTAAATATTTATTTATTTATCTTTAGAGGGGAAGGGTAGGAGAGAGGGAGAAGGAGAGAAATATCAATGTATGGTTGCCTCTTATGTGTCCCATGCTGGGAACTGGCCTGCAACCCAGGCATGTGCCCTGACTGGGAATCGAACCGCGATCCTTTGGTTCACAGGCCCGCGCTCAATCCACTGAGCTACACCAGCCAGGGCCCTTCCTTTTCCGTTTATAGGTGTTACTTCCCCATAAAACTTAGTGCTCCTAACTCCGCCTTAGAATTTCCTTCTCTGAGCCTGCCACTGAAAGGCACCTGCCTCACTGGATTCTTGTGAAGAATAAACAAGACCATGGGTGGAAAACCTCTGCACAGCACGGGGGACACGATGAGCTCTAGATGATCGGCAAAGTCCATGACAATTATTCAACGGTGTTTATGGCAATAAGCAATGGTGCGTGCGAAAACATCAAAAGAACCATAGAGTTCATGTAATTATAAGCTATTCTTATTTTTATAACCCATAAAGAGAGCGCAGAAGTACAAGATAGAGAGGAAGCTGCAGTTGCTAAAATGTATACACTACAATCCCAGATAGTAGTCTAAGAATTAATTACTATTTTTTAAAAATCTCATTCTAATTACTAGAATGGTATGGTCTAAATAAAAAAAAAAACACAATATAGCTAATATGATATCATAATTTAAAAGCTAACAGGTATTCTAACTTTTGCAACAACAAATTGAAAGTTTCATCTCTTTTTTGTTGTTGGTGGTGGTGGTTTGAATCTATTTGTAGCATTAAACAATTGAGGCTGTTAAGCATTACATAAATTGAGCACAGAATTACAGAATTTACAAACCAGGTAAGGTTTTGAACCTAAAAGTTGGTCCCAGTTGGAAGATTACGATCCATCAATATTGAAAACTTGTATACTCTCAGTTAACTCTCTAATATACATATTTGGCCCTTTATGATTTTTAAAAGCTTTAAATTAGACACATCATTCGGTTTGAGCTAGTATAAGTCTACATTACTAAAACAGGAAACAAATATTTCGTTACAAACACTAATTCCAGAAGACTTCATACTCACGTCCTAAAGTCTAATTAGATTAATTTCCCAGGGCATTCAAGTATTCTCGGTAGCTTGCAATTTTTCCGTGTCAAAATAAAGCCTTACTTTAAAGTGTGGGTGGTGTGGACGAGACATGCATGAGTAATACTCGCAGGAAACACAACATTAGCTTTAGCTAGGGAGGGGGTGCCGCCTGACAGGCCTTTCAAAGAAGCACTTTCCCTGTCACGCAAATGTGAGGCAGGACTTAAAAGGTGTCACCCAGCGAGCATGGACACTCACAAAACCGCCTCATGGCGCTTGAAATGCAGCTCGATCTACCAGAAAGGCAATTAAAATAAATGTTCAGGATTAGATCTAATGCACAAAGTGAAGGCAACAGGCTGATAGGTAAATATCAACCACAAAATCTCCAGGCCTCCCAGGTTATGTTTAATATTTACCAACTGGAAAAGACTGTGCGAAGCTCCTTTCAATGGAGGGAAAGGGATGACAAAATTGAACTTGATGTGAGCTACACTCGATTGAATCTATGTTCTGAGGCCGTTCCCCTTGATGCACCACAGTCCCAGATGTGATGTCCCCCGTGTGGTTCTTACTGTGTGGGTCCCCAAACACATCTCTGAAGGGTTAAACATACAGAGCGGCGGACAGCTAGGGACCGCTCTCCATTTAGCATTCTGCAGCAAGAAGAGGAAATAAGATAATTCTCCAAAACCTGGAACTATTTATAGTCCATCACTTCAAGACGAAAGAAGAATCAGTTTAAAGTTTTAACACACTATCAAGTGTTCTACTTGATACATACATATCAGGCATGAGCAGCAAGAACAACGGAAAAGAAATGAAATCTTCCAGCCCTATTGTAGAGGTGGAAAAGGTACCCAGGCTCGAATATTCATAGGTAAGGACTCTATGGGGAAAAATCTCTGTACCTTCCACCCAATCTGCCGTGAAACTAAAACCACTCTGAAAAATGAAGTCTATTAAAGAGAAAGGGGCCTAGAATTATAACAAATGAAAAATAAATAAATTAAATTTTAAAGAAGAATTGTAAATAGTGCTTACAACCACCAAAGTGCAGAAAGGTGTTAAAATCATTCTCCCATTACTTTACAAAAGCAAATGTTAAAACAAAAGGGGGAAGAAGGATTCATTCATTCATTCAATAAATATTTATCAGACTCCTACTACATGAGTCAGGCATTGTTTCCAGAGCAGTGGGAGGTAACCCTTCCATTGCTGCTCTTGGGAGTGCATTCCACAGCCGGTCACCACGGCCAGCACGGTGCTCAGTGCCCAGTGTGTGCCCGGCATTGTCCTAAAGGCACAGGTTTAAAAATGACCTACTACAGTCAACACAGGTGGTTTTTTACTAAGTTAACCTCTCTGTCTTGTTCAGGTCTCTCTGTTCACTTTTTTTCTTTTCATTGATTCCAGAGAGAGGGGAAGGGAGGGAGGAAGAGAAGGAGAGAAACACGGATGTGGTTGAGTTGCCTCTCACACGCCCCCACTGGGGACTCAACCCTGCAACCAGGGCAGGTGCCCTGACGGGGAATCAAACCAGCGACCTTTCAGAGTGCAGGACAACGCCCAGCCAGCTGAGCCATTCTGGCCAAGGCCCTCTGTTCATTTTCTTGCTTTTAGTATTTTGGGCTCCTCTGTTTCTTATTAGCACCAAGATAAAGAAATAAAGATGGCAGCGAGGACACCGAAAACAAAAGCAGCTTCTGTCACCCAGTAATTTGCTACCTGTAAAGATTAGAATAGTTATGAGGGAAGCTAAACTTTTGAATGGATTTATTCTCACTTCACAGTAATGATCAAGCTAATAAAAAGCTGAACTGATACTTCCATAACTTGTCACTTCTTTCTAACAAGCAGGTAAGAAAGAAAGAAAAAGAAAACTTCAAATGTAAGAAACTCTTGCTTTGCCATTTCTCAACGACCAGTCACAACTTCAATAACTCAGTGTGACCTAATTTACCCTGTTATCTTTACTTTTAAAACAAAGTCCTGAGTAAATTCATTTGGTTCTTCTTACAGACAAATGTAAATTTCTCTTTTGACTCTGATGTTGTAGGCTAGAGTTAAGACGTACTTTGTACCTCTTTATCAAAATAAGTCGGTACCCTTCCACGTCTATAATGTAACTTAGACTCAGATGGGTGTCCTGCACGCAGTAGCTGCTCAATAAAAATTCTAAAACTTTGATTAAACGGCAAAGTTATGAATAGTTGTATAAAAATAATTTTATTATAACGCAATCCCTTTAAAACAGCCATTTACACTTTGACCTGATACAAAATAGAAAGCTGCAGTTTAAATACAAACTAAGCCAATATGCCCTGGCTGGTGTGGCTCAGTGGATTGAGTGCTGGCCTGACAACCCAAGGGTCCCTGATTTGATTACAAGTCAGAGTACATGCCTGGGTTGTGGACCAGGTCCCCAGTAGGGGGGCGCCACGAGAGGCAACCACACATTGATGTTTCTCTCCCTCTCCCCCTCCCTTCCCCTCTCTTTAAAAATAAATAAATAAAAATTTTAAATACAAACTAAGCCAATAAAGTCATTATGAATCATGGGTTTTGAGTCCATTTTTATAGTTGTATGATAACTTCCTGACATTTCTAAAAATTTCCTAGACTATGAAAGTTTACTCCTATGCAAGTGTTAAAAGAGAGAGCGAGAGGAAGGTCTTACTCCCTCTACAAAGCAGGATGTGGCTAGAGAGTGAGCCTGTCATGTAAAGCGCACATTAGATAGAAACCGGTAGTTTTTAGAAGTCTCTATGTCATTTCAGAGAGAGCTTATGGGGCCAAAGGCGGCCTAAGACTGAAGTTCTCCATAGGCTGTAACAGCCAGTCAGTAGTGCTATGTTTACCTAAGGAGATAGCAGATTTTTTTTTAAGTCTACATGGACTTTGAGAAAAGTCCTAAAATGTATGGACACCGGAAGCTATTTGGGGAGGTCTATGAAAGCTGCAACCACCTGGAACAAATCACTCCGGACGCCCAAACCATAGCTCTGTCTCTCCTCATCCAGAAGCGTAACTCGGCCAAGTTGTGCTTGAGCGCCCCCTCAGCGTCTCCCTACACCCGTGCACGACCCCAAAGCCGCCAGTCACGGGAAACCCGCAATCACTGCCTGGCCGCCCAGCGCACCTCGCCGCACACCGCAGAACTGGAGTTTATTCTTCAGAACCCTTCAGGAGTCCTTTTTTTTTCTTTTTAAATTTCAAATACTAATAAAATAAGGCAACTGAAAACAGACATTTTGTTGCCTTCGTACTTCATCTTAAAACTCAGCTTTTGCACTTCGCTTATTCGTGCAAATAAATGTGTTATTCCTTTCCCTCCATGAAACTCTAAGCTGCTCCAGGGCAAAAGCCAATACTCCAAGGAACGTCTTTTAAAAAACAGCAACAGCTCGTCCTTGACATATACTTGCGTATACACAACTGCTAACTGACTCACTCTTCCTCATAAACTTACCAAGCGAAAAAAAATGTCAAGCACTTCACAAGCCTTCCTCCTTGAAAATCTTTTCCACTTAGTTTTATTGCAGCAAAGCTCAAGCACACTAGCACAGCGTCATGCGCCCTCCTGTTCCGTCGCCCAGCTTCGACAACAGCCCTGTCACTCATGACTGCTTCTCTTTCTTAATAATTTATTTGTTTGGTCGTTTTTTAGCAAGGGAGGAAGGGAGGGACCAAGAGAGGGGGAGAAACACACACTGGTTGCCTCTCGCGCGCCCCCTACGGGACCAAACCTGCATCCTGTGCCTGCACCCTGAGCAGGGATCCAACAGGTGTCGTTGCGCTGGCGGGGAGTGGGGGACGCCCAGCCAACTGAGCCACACCGGTCAGGGCATGACGCCTTTCTTCCGTCGCCGCGCCCGCCCGCTACCACCCCAGATTCCTCCGAAGCAAATCCAAGACTTCGCATCATTCACATATATTCCACTTCCCGTTTACCTTCAACAGCTCCTTCCCACCCCTCCACTGCCCCCGCCCAAGTGTACAGAATACCGCAGGCAGTTGGGCCTGGTTTCTCATTCCCCTGTTCATGGCCACCCGGCTGCCTGGGTCAGCTTCTGTAACATCCACCAACGTCGCAGGGGGTGGAATACCCCCTGTGTTCGGTCCCTTTAACCACAGCCTATTTCACTCGGAAACACACTGTAGTTTCCCTCCAGAATCCCTTTTTCTTCTTTAAACAAAAAGGGGGGCGGAAATTGTGCCAAAATTTCCATTCTCTTAATAAAAATTACTTCTGATTTGTTCCCCCTCCCCCAGCTGAGCTGAAAAGAGCCAAAGGGAGGGGAGCAGGGACAGAAGAGGAAAGAAACACATTTCAAACGGTAGATTCTGCCTAACCAGGTGTGAGCAGATATTTTAAACCGTCTGTTACTTTATTTTAGAGAGGAATATTTGTAAACATCAGCCCAAACTCTTGGATTCCTTTAGACGGGGGATGTTTATTAAATGGATTATCTTAATTTAAAGGGGCCGTTGCCTTCAGGATTTTGGTTAGTAACAGTAGGTGCTTCTGAGTCTAAGAAATGGTTATGTAAGAACAATTAAAGCCAAAAAAAATAATTAAGGGAGGATGCGCTCTGTTTTTGTAGCTCTACCCTTGTTTTATTTCGAGGTGAGCCTTCCTGGCCTCGGCTCAGAGAGCAACCACCACCCCGCACTTGCCGCTCCACACCCTTTGCAGATGGAATTCCGAAGAGGCACTTTCGAGTTCACCATGGGAAATGTCTCGTCTGGAGGAGGGTTCGTTGCCACCACTGAGATTTCCTCCACTGCTCCCGCCGGACCCTGCGCTGCCCATCCCTCGCCCAGTGACCTCCCCAGGAATCCAGAGGAAGGCAGGGACGCAAGCTCCATCGCACCCCCCACAGCCTGCGCTCCCGGGGTGGCCTGTGCGCTGCCCGGCATTCCCTGCTCGCCCCGGTGCGGGACGCAGGCTTCCCGGCATCATGCCGCTGGCTTACCCACCGCACCCCCAAGCGAAGGATCCCGGTGGGGCGCCCCTCGCCGCCAGCCCCCCCCCCCATTTTCAACTGTTTCCTCTGAGCAGTTGAAGAATTATTACCCCGCGAATGCGTCTTCCTGAAGGTGATCCCCCCGAACTTTCCCCTCCAGGCCAAACGCCGCAGTCCCCGCACCAAAATCAGGATCTGAGCTTCCCACCGAGAGCTGTACAAGTGCGCCCCAAACCGCCACAGGCCAGAAAGTCCTCGCCTCTAGAGGGAAGTCGCCGCTTCCCGACCCCGCGCCCCCAAACCCAAGCTGTGGGACCCGGCCCCGCCGGGGCCGCCCCGCCCCCGGGAGCAGAGCCCGCTCGGCCGCGCCTCCGCGCACGGAGAGCAGCCCCGGGAACTCGGGACCGCGCGCCCTGATAAACACCGCGGTCCCCCAAAGCCGAGGGCTTCCACGCCCCCATCGAAGCCAGTTCGCGGCGCCTCGGTTACCCACCCCGAGGGACTGAGGTTCTTCCCTACGAACACCGCTGGCCTCCGGCCGCCTGGGGGACCCAGACCCGCGCCCCCAGCTCAGGCCGCCGGGAGGACCCACACCCGCTCCCCTCGCCTCGGAAGGGTGAATCCGGCTCGCACCTCCTGCTCCGGCCGCGGCCCGCGAGGGGCACCCGGACCCGCGCCTCCCTCGGGCCGCGGGGACCCTGACCCGCGCGCCATCGCCTCCACCCGGCAGCCCGGCCCGCGTCCCCTGCCCGGGCGCGCCAGGCGCCTTCCCCCGCAGCCCCGCGGGCCCAGCCCCTCACTTACCCAGAGCTCCGTACCCCAGCTCATGGTGCAGGGGGCGGGAAGGGGCGCGCCGCGCGGCGGGCGCGGCTCTCCGGTCCCCCTCCCTGGCAATCCTTTCGCCCCTCGAGATCCCCGCGATCGAGGAAAGCCCAGGCCCGCGCTGCCGCCGCCTCCTCCGGCTCGCCGCTGCTCGCCTAGGGTCTCTTCGGCGGCTCCTCCTCCCGGTCGCTCTTCAGCAAAATGGCCCGAGGAAGCAGCAGCCCGGCAGCCGCAGCGCCCGCCAGCCCGCCCCACACCCGGAGAGTGAGGGGAGGGAGCGGGGGGCGGGGCCGCACGCCGGGGGCGGGGCCAGCTGACAGCCCGCGCACGCGCCGCGGCCCACCCTCCCCCAGGTGGCCGGGGCCCAGCGGGCGTGCTCCGGGATGCGGAAGGACGCCGCCGAGGGAGGCGGGAGGGGTGCCCCCGCCAGTACTTTTTATTCCTTAATAGCTGCCGCACTGTCTGCTCTTAGGACAGCCACTCTCCTTTGAACAGAGCCGGCCCCTGTTATTACCCGGGCTCCGCCAGGCCGTAGGTTGCGCCTCTGCGCGTAGCGCCGCTGTGCACTTGAGGACGGAGCCTTTCCCCGGCAGCCATTCGCGCCGACTCGAGTTCGCTGGGGGTGCGCTTTCCGTCCCGCGCGGCAACCACGGAGGCCCGGGAGCCCTGCAGCCCTGCGCGGTGGGAGTGGGGCCTGGTACGGTGACGTCTGCACGGTGCAGATAGGGATGTCCTGGCCAGGAGCGGTCAAGCAGCTTCAAGTCGCTAGGGAGGGAATCCAGGGGCGCACAACCAGTGATTTCTAATCTGTGAAACCAGTGGTTTCCAACTTGTTCGGCCAAGAAACGCTCGGACGTGAAATCACGTGGCCGCTTAGCGGATAAAAACAAAGGCACTGGGTCCACAGATAAGTGTTTGGTTCCAATCCAGCCTCCCGCACCTACTAGCCGGGTGGCCTGGGACGAGGACTCCACCTCCCTAGAAGCTCAGAGCCCCCGTCTGCCAAATGGAGGTAACGCATCCGCCTCAGCGTTTGCTGCCGAGGATCAGGGAGATAAGCACCTGTTACCTGGCTTATGTTTGGTAAACGGAGAGCTAATTTTTAAGTAGATACTGACTCCATCTCTCTGTACTCCAAAGGCCTGCACAAATACTCACGACAAGCTACGGAGAAATTTTGGAGTTTCAACTCTGTGCTCCGAATCACTAGGCCCTTTCTCCTCATTCAATACTACCGACTTTTCTGAGTAACTGCGGGCTCCTAAAGTGGGTCCCCTTTCAGAAGTATTTCATGATGCATCTCCCCAATACCTGTGCCCAACCCCGCAGCAACAACCAGTCTATGGTTCTCCGCCATGAAAGGGTGGAGCTGAAAAACCCTCGCAGATGAACCTCCAGGTCTACTTCCTTTGTTGGACAGTTAGGATAAATTTAACCTGTCAAAACTGTTTTGGTCTGTCTTTTTTCAGCTTTCTGCCACCCACTCCTTTGTACTGTGTGTTTAAACGTCTTGCTCTCATAGTTACCAGGTCTGGGAACTCTTTACTCCAGAGACTCCAAGATATAAAACAATCAGAACCACCTACCTCCCAAAGCAGATTAATATCCAGGCTGAGTAGAACGAGTAAGAAATTCAAACAATGCAGTTAGAAACTGTAAGTGAAAAGCAGGTTATCTCACAAGACCCTGCCTCGGTAATCACCTTGATTTCTCTTCCTGTCAAGGCTTCGCTATTTTTTTTTTCAAATACAATGATCTAATCTCTTGTGTTCTTGGAGACTTCTCAAAAACAGTGACCACTTGTGAAAATATGTTCATCAGAAGGAAAAGCAACCTGCTGATCTAAAGATGAGAAAGAAGGAGGAGGAAGAAGGGACAGCAGAAGTAAAAGAAAGACCACATAAAAATTAAAAAAAAAAAAAAAAACAACCCTTTTAAGATGAGTAAGCAGGAAATAGTTATAGAAACCCATTAAAAGCCACAGCAGCAGAACTATATGGAATGGGGTTAAAAACCTTTAACTTCATTAAGTTTGGGTAGTAACTGGAAAAGGTTCGAAAGTGTCAGAATTTAAAATAATTAAAGAATACATCCTGGCTGGTGTAGCTCAGTGGATTGAGCGCGGGCCTGTGAAGCAAAGGATCGCGGTTCGATTCCCAGTCAGGGCACATGCCTGGGTTGCAGGCCAGTTCCCAGCATGGGACACACAAGAGGCAACCATACATTGATATTTCTCTCCCTCTCCCCCTCTCCTACCCTTCCCCTCTAAAGATAAATAAATAAAAATCTTTAAAAAAAAAAAAAAAGAATACATCACTTAACTTGAAGCAATGGAAACAGTTTGGGATAAAGATAAATAAGCCAGCAGAGAAAAAGATAAAATGAATTCAGCACAATATTTTTTTTTTTTAGGAAGAACTGAATCTACTGATTTTTCCTAACAGTAACAGGGAGTGGTTCTAAGACAAATAATACTCACTATTAACTAATTACTGTGACCTGACATATTTAGGAATCGGTTTCACAGGAGGTATTCTAAACCCTGTCTATGTAAATGCTGGAATTACCTAGGGGTCAGTGTAGGTTATGAAAACCTGTACCACTGCAGTAACATCTCCAAAGCACTGATTTACAAAGTTAGGCAATTGTAATGGTGCTTTGAATCGATAAATATTTAATTCAGGGGCTTAGATGTACAGATGTCTGTATCTTTATCTAGCTTTTATCTCTCTTAAAGAAGGTAGGTTTTATAATTGTTAAATTGGGGTCCTAGTGTTCCACTACCACTTAGGTGCGTGGCCTTCGGCAGCTTGTTTAAACTCTCCGAACCTCAGTTTCCTTGTTCATAACGAAAGGGGCCTCACAGATGGTCATGAGGCTGAAATGAGGAAGCCGACCAGGAGCACAGGCTTCGTGTCGGTCAGATCTGGATAGCTCCGTAGTGCTCTGCTTGAATTATGTTTCTAGTCTAAGCCTGTTTCCTCTGAGAATGGAAATAATGTTACTTACATCAAAGGTTACTGCAAAAATGAAAAGGAAAAAATACGTATAATGCTTAGCATGGAGAGCACAAGTATTTGGTTCTCTTTCCTTTCCTCTTGTTTTCTGGAGGATTTGTACTTATTGTATCAAGGAAATCAATCCTTTCAGCACTTTCGATGCATCAAGACAGCTTGCCTGAACTACGATGGATTGGCTGTCTATTCCTATTGAAATTCTCAGGATTTAAAAAAAAAAAAAAAGCTTCCTCATCAGTTTCAGTTTAAAATTCCCCATTTGCTCAGTGTTCAAACTACCTACTTACTAAGGACCCAAGAAAGCAGTCAAGTGGAAGGAGTTGGACTGGGATAAAAGTGGGGACTCAATGGGGGAGGATTTTGAACCTGCAACCAAGGCGCAGCAGGTAGCTCATCAGTCTCGTAACACTGCAACCAGTCTTTGCACCGGTCATGGAATTCCCCTGAAGGTCTATGAAGATGTGCACAAAACCAGGAACGACTAGCTGTCCTATGGCTGAGCAAGTTACACGCTATTCCCCCAAGAATAGAAATGCATTTGAAATTTCCCTTCAACCCGCAGGATTCAAGATGTGTCAGGGCCTCGCTTCTCCACAAAGCTCAAGAAAATACCATGGGCTTCCCCCAGGCTCCAGGAAATGAAGTTTCTAGTCAAAGAATGAAAGTGACATCTAATTTCTAAATGTACTGTCAGGCTCCAATTTGATCCCTAGTCCCCTGTACTCTTTATAGAGGTTTGGGGTCTGAAATATCAACTTTTTTGGTGAGAAAACAAGTGACAATTATACCTTATTACAACGGGAGAATATTAGCCCATTAATTACATAAAAGATTTTTGGAAATTTCTAAACTGATGCCAAATATTAATGACAGTAAGCGCAAATTACAAATTCTGCTACTAGAGGCAAACTTTGGTGGGTCCTGCAAAGTTAGAGAAAATAGAAAAAATAAATGCACTTGACTAAGAGAACCAGGCTAAAAGTCAGGTTTAAGAGATCAGTTTTTCCAGCCCCTCCAGGCCTTTTCAGTCAATACGGTGCAGTTTAAGGTCCCTTTGAAAAGGTTGCCAGGGAGAAGCAGGCATAACTTGTCCTGTTACTCAACCTGTCTGTTTCCAGTTACAGTATCATGAGTATGCAAATGACCTTTTCTTGAAACTCTGAAATCATGTACATAATATAATTGCCAACATAGCAGTTTTTGCAGAATTCAAAAACTGTCTAAAAAATACTTCAGTTTAAGTCTTTGTATGGTGCTCCCTTTTTTATTTCTCTCAATTCCAACCTAATGACTGGCACAATAGACTTCTCAAATACCTGAAGGAAGATAATTTCTCCTAGATTTCTGGACAGAGGCCACAGGTATTTAACCCTGTAAAGGTCACATGATATTTCCACGTGAAAAGAAGAAATAAGAACCAGCCTTAAGCCTTTGTAAAATTGTTTTCCAGAAATTAAAAGACAGAACTCTATTTTATAAACTATTTGAATATTTGGTAGTTATATTAATGAATGACATTAAAACTATTCCTGATCATTCCCCATTTTTAAAAGCCTATTGCTTTCAAATTTAAACAAGAGATTCTCAAAAATGGCACCTCACTTTAAAAAGTAAACAGTTCTTCAAAGCCTTGAAAACTGCCTTTAAAAATGAAACTGCACTTAAAACACCTTTCTCTTTCACAACTAGTTTTATATTGCAGTGAGAATCAGTTAACTGTCTCTGGTATTTCTCTTGATACCCCAAAGAAAATATCACTTATTTTATACTCCAAGTATGTTCTTTCAATTTGATTATTTTAAAAATGCTTTCTGAAAATTTCTCTAGTGATTCATTTGATAACATATTAGTTACTCAGATTCTGGGCTTCGCTTCTTGAAATAAATTAATATTATAAAAGTTAGAAAGCCGCATACAGTGTGAGAAGCGCAGATCCAATTCTCAAGCAGATGAGGTTTCAGTCCTGGCTCTAAACGCCCCCACTGAAGACGAGCCACTGGATGCGTGACCTTGAGCAAGTCATTTGAGTTCCTCAGTTTTGTTTTCCTATCTGTTGGTTATCTAAGGACCCTTCCAGCCTAATGTGCAAATGCATTTTTTACAACTAGGTAGGACAGATTAAGTGCTGGGCTTTGTGGATAGGAGCTGGGTCATTGGGAAACCAGTAACCCACCCTTGAATGAATTAATCAAACCAAGTCTCATCTTTTAAAAAGGATTACAAGTAAATACCTTACCAGGTTTTTGAGGTGTTAAATGAGATAATGTATATAAAAAGTACTTAGCAGAATATTTGGCAAATTTAATTGCTCAATAAATATATTTATGATTGTTTATGCTGTGTGGACTCACAAAATAGTAGTTTCTTTATAAAATGGGGTAGAAGATCCGATGACAATTCTGTCCAAAGATGTAGATTACATATTAGTAATATACGGTCAAAGATCAGAGGTTGGAGAAAGAAGGGGTATTCTCCACCACCTAGTAAACATCGCCGTTCTGTTTTCCTGGAGTCACCTTAGTGCCTACTTTTGTCCTTGCAGAGGGTGTGACAGGGATTGTATACTACTTTTTTTTTTAATGTGGCTTTTCTTTAAAGATTTTATTTATTTACTTCTTAAAGAGAGGGAAAAGGAGGGAGAAAGAGAGGGAGAGAAATATCAACATGCAAGAGATACATCGATCAGTTGCCTCCCACATGCCCCCAACTGGGAAACCTGGCCCACAACCCCGGCATGTGACCTGACTGGGAATTGAACCAGTGAACTCCTGGTTCACAGGTCGGTGCTCAATCCACTGAACCACACCAGCCAGGGCTTGCTTCTTCTTCTTCTTTTAACTCAAGGAAAGAATTCATAGATTCACGACAGTGTTACTAAGGTTGCACACAGCTAAAAAATATCTAGGATCCTCCCTTTCTCCCACCCTCCACCCTTATTCTACATTTTCCCAATGATGTTTTTAACCTGAGTGCAGCACTTGAACTCCAGTAAAATATATCATCTTAATTTCAGTTTCTAGTTCCAGTTAAGAACTTTAAGAATCCGATTCTGTCATTAAATTCACTTGTACACTGACAATCACCCAGTATTGGAATTTCCGGTGGTTTTTATTTTCTCCTCTTTAGCTTCAACAGCTTCACACAAAGAGCATGCATTATTTGTGTGTGGCGTGCTGAAAAAAATCTAAAAACTCAATAAATCTGG
Source organism: Glossophaga mutica (assembly GCA_039655065.1). NCBI lineage: Eukaryota > Metazoa > Chordata > Mammalia > Chiroptera > Phyllostomidae > Glossophaga > Glossophaga mutica. The sequence goes on from CM077305.1 coordinate 214,666,889, forward strand.
CTAGCTTATTGGCAATTTATTTTTTATTTTATTTTTTAAATATTTTATTTCTTTATTTTTAGAGAGAGGGGAAGGGAAGGAGAAAGAGGGAGAGAAACATCAATGTGTGGTTGCCTCTCATGTGGACCCCACTGGGGACCTGGCCTGCAACCCAGGCTTGTGCCCTGACGGGAATCCAGCCGAGACTCTTTGGTTCACAGACCACGCTCAATCCACTGAGCTACACCAGCCAGGGCTAGATTATTGGTAATTTAAATAAGCGTGTTCTTCCATAGCTCCTTAATGAAAATGGTGACAGGAGAGAACCAACTACTGAACCCTTTCTTTACAGATCTCATAGCCTTGGGCATCCCATCAGGTAAGTAGCTCTGCTGGCTGGAGCGCTCATCAGAGCAGGTCTGTCCAGGGTCAGGGCATGTACAAGAATTAGCCAATGAACGCGTTCAGTAGAACAAAATCGATGTTTATCTCTCTCTAAAATCAACAAATAAAAAAAAAAAACTTTCCCCATAAATTCCACGGATGAGAAGCAAAGAAAAAAATGTTGACTTTAGTGGTCGGCTGAAATAGCATGAGGCAACACAGTGGTTAAAAAGATGCCATGTGGTTCCCAGCTTAACTTGGAACAAATGACAATTTCTCAGAGCCTCAGTTTGCTTACCTGTAAAGTGGGGATAATACCACCACCTACCTCATTAGATTGTTTCAAGGATTAAATGCAATAATGCATTCAAAAGGCCTAGCCAAGTGCCTAGTAAGAGATAAATGGTCTTACTGCAACGATTTCGTTTGAAATTTGAGTGTGAAGTGTCTCAAAAGAAAAAAAAATTCAAGGGACCTATGAGAAGCCGGGAACCTGGTATTTTCCACCGAGTCCACGCCGCTTCTGTGATCAGTTCAATCAACCGCCAGGCAAGGCGCTGCAGCCGGTTTAAGTCGTCCCCACCCTCGTCAGAGCCGGGGTTCCTCCCACGCTCGGGGTCTCGCAGGCCCAAAGTCGCTTTCCTAGCTCCATGGGTCGTAGGTGCTGTCCGCACTGTTTCCATGACAGCCGCCACTGAGCCCCCGCATCTGGGCGTTCCACCTGTTCCGGTTAAACCGAATGTCCGCACAGGGGAGGCCGAACGAAGGAGCCCTCAGCGACCTTCCCAGCTACGGGTTTAATGAGCAAGACCATAGACACCGAGCAGTCAACCGCCGAGACTCCCGCTTCCGTACCCTTCCGGCGGCTGCTGCCCTTTAAACCCGGAAGTGGTTATAGGGAGAGGAAGTAGCTGGTGATGCTGGAACAAACATGGCCGCCCGGGCGCCCGTCGGCCCCTCGGGCTCCAGCTGTCCTCGGCGGGTCGCGGGCTTCTGGTTTCTTTCGCTACTGGGGTTGCTGCAGCTACTGGCGGAGCCCGGCCTGGGCCGCGTTCACCACTTGGCGCTCAAGGTAAGGCCGCCAGGCCCCGGCGCGGCCGGGGGGCGGAGGCCGAGGCCCCTCCCCCGGAGCTGGAGGCAACTTTGGCCCGGAGCGGGGGCTCTCAGAGCGATTGCCCCCCACCCTTTTCCCGCGGCGCGGCCTCTCTGAAATAGGGGTCTGTTGGGAACTGTGGGAATGGCGCCCTCTGGAAGGGGCAGCAAGGTTCAAGCTGACAGAAATGAAGGGGAGAACCGCGGAGAAACTCCGAAGGTCTCGGGAGGCCGCGCTTGCGATCCCTGCTTGCGTCCCCAGGTTCCTCGCTGACACGAGCCAGCTCCTCTTCTTCCCTTCTCAGCTTCAACTTTTGTCTCCGACTTCATTTGTCTGCGGTCTCCGCTCTTCCACCCGGAATCTTAGCTTCAGTTTCCGGGTTTGGCTTACGGCACTCTCTGGATTGATTTAAGTGGGGATCTCCAGGGGGAATTGCAAGTTTCGCTTCAAACACATGACCGAGCATTAAAATATGTGTACTAATGAGAGGGCCTTTTCATCCTTGGCTCCTGTCATTGTCTGTCTAGGGAAGAGATTTATAATAGGCCTAGAATGATCCTTTGGACCTAGCTTTGTAACTCACAGCTAAAAGTCATCTAAAGCTAAAACAGGCGGTTCAGCAGGTTAATATATCTGGAGAATAGAAAAAGAAATCGTTATGACTCAAATACTTGTACAGGATTTTCATAATATGCAGTTTCAAAGAAGTTAGGGGGTTGTAGAGAGTTTGTCTTATTAAAATTCTAACAAACCATGAGGCATTATATTTTGGGAATGTAGAGTTTAAAAAATACAGAATCCGTTAAAAAGCCTGGCCATACCCACAATCATACTCTAGGGTCTGTAAATAAAAATTATCTTGATTAAAACTGTTCTCAGCTGCAGGGAGCTAGGTGAGTCTTGACTCCTTTTGAGAATCTGGTAAAAGCTGTAGAACCCCTCCCCGGAAAAGTGCAAGTAAAAGCTTAGACAAAACTTTCTTGAAATTTCTAGGGTTTCATAATCCTGCTGAAGCTTGTCTGTAGGCTCTATCCCCCAAGCTTATGACACCAAGTTCGGAACACCTGATCTTTAAAATTCTTTAATTTTATAGTTCAGGATCCTGAGTCTTAGATTAAATAATAGAGACAATAGTTAAAAAACTAGAGACAAAGCTAATAATAGGGCACCCTGGATCATGTCTCTTGGCTTCCAATACAGCATTCTTTGTGTTGTACATTTCTGGGGTTAAATGTCGGGTGACATCATTAGGTAGATATCGACTATTGGTATACGTAGATTGAAAGACTGTACTAACCTCAGGGGTAGAAGCAAACTAAATGGTACAGTTCTGGTGATTGGTTTCTCCCTATGGTGCTAAGTTGCTTAATGTTTTTAATCTTTATAACATGTCTGTTAAGTACTCTTAAAGTAGGAAAACTTCTTGCTTGAGCAAATGGAAATCACCTGAATAGAGCCTGTGAGCATCAACGTTGGATTTTCTTGTTTTGCTTTGAGACTGAAAGAAATAGGAGACTTGATCACGTTATAGACCCAGACTGGCAAGAATAACATGGAGAGGTCACTGTGTACCAGAAATATGCATTGATCTTTTCAAAAACTTTTTATCATGGAGAATTTCAAACACGCATCCAAATGTATACTGGCGCTCGATCCACTGAGCCACACCAGCTAGGGCGAAATATTTTGTTTACTTTATAGAGAGAGGGGAAGGGGCAGAGGGAAACATAGACTGCCTGTCTCTCACACGCCCCGAACTGGGGAGCCTGGCCCACAACTTGGGCATGCACCGTGACTGGGAATCGAACTGACGACCTTTTGGTTCACAGGCTAGCACTCAGTCCACTGAGCCACACCAGCCTGGGCAGATACCTTACCTTTTTAAAATAACTTTATTGAGGTGTATTTTACACACCATAAAAATTGCCTATTTTAAGTGTGTGATTCAGTGATTGTTAGTAAAGTTACTAACTTATACAACCATCACCACAATCCAGCCATAGAACATTTCTGTCATCCCATAAGAGACCCCTTGTGCTATTTACAGTTATTCCCACCCCAGCCGCAGGCAACCGCTAGTCTACTGTCTGTCTCTTTTGATTTGCCCTCTGGATATTTCATGTAATGGAATCAGAGTATGTGGTCTTTTTGTGTCTGGCTCCTCTTACGTATGTCTTTGAGGTTCACTCGTGTTGTATCATGTATGAGTAACTCATTCCTTTCAATGGCTAAATCTGTTTCATTGTATGGATATACGACGTTTTGCTTAGCCATTCACCAGCTGACAGGCAGTGGGGTTTCCATTTTTGGTCATTGAGAGTGGCGCCACTGCCAACATCCACGTGTAAGTCTTTGTGGGGACGCGTGTTTTCACTTTGGGGGGTGATTCCTGGGAGCGGAGCAGGATTGCTGCATTACATGGTGGGTTTATATCTAATTTTTGAGGTGTCATTGGTATACACTATCTCATTAGTGTTAGATGTGCAGCCTAGTGATTTGACATCTGTATACATTGCACATGGTCATCACACCAACCCTAGTCACCATGTGCAACCTTACAAAGTTAGCATTTCCTGTGCTGTGTGTTACGTCTCTGGTTTTTTATTTTATAACTGGAAGGTTATACTTAATTCCCTCATTCCCCCGTTCCTTCCTGCCCCTGCCCCTCCCTACTCTACACCAGGCAACCTGCAGTCCGTATCTGTGAGTCTGGGTTTTTGTTTGTGTGTTTTGCTTTTCTATTTAATTAATTTTTAGAGAGAAAGTAAGGGAGAATAAAGAGAAGGAGAGAAACATCACTGCGTGGTTGCCTCTCACGTGCCCCCTACTAGGGACCTGGCCTGCAACCCAGGCATGTGCCCTGACTGGGAATTGAACTGATGACCTTTTGGTTCACAGGCTAGCGCGCAATCCACTGAGCCACGCCAGCCAGGGGTATATATATTTAACTTTTTAATAAACTGCCATACTACTTTCCAAAGTGACTATGCCATTTTACAATTTATGAAGGCTCCCCCTTTTTTTGTTTTTTATCTTTACCCAAGGATATGTTTATTGATTTTTTTTTTTAATCCTCACTGGGAGATATGCTTATTGATTTGAGAGAAAGAGAAGGGGAGACGGGGGGAGGGAGAGAAACATCCATCAGTTGCCTCTCGTGCAAGCCCCCTGACTAGGGGACCAAACCTGCAATGTAGGTATATTCTCTGACTGGGAATGGTACCTTCGACCTTTCAGTTTATGGGAGGATACTCCAACCAACTGAACCATATTCACCGGGGCTGAATTTTTATTTTTATTTTTAGTGAAAGAGAGGAGGGTGGGGGAGAGAGAAACATCAACGGATGGCCTCCAGTTATACGCCCCCAACTGGAGATCAAACCCGCAGCCTAGGTGTGTGCCCTGACTGGGAATCAAACCCACAATCTTTGGTGCACTGGATGAGGCTCCAGCCAGTTGAGCCACCTGGCCAGGTCTGAGGGTTCCCCTCTCTACACATTGTGCCAACATGCCCAGGGACCGTGGGAACACAAGGAGTCCTGAACCCTTTAGGAGAGGATAAGACGAGGAAGATTTCCTATGAGGCGTAGCATCTGGGTTGAAGCTTCAAAAAAGAGTTTACACTTTAGGAGAGGAATTGGCTGAGAGAAGCATATGGAGAGACCAGAACAGTCCAGTTACAGCGGGCAGCCTAAACGTGGTGGCAGGAAATCACCCATTGTGCTCGATGTTGGATGGATAGAGAGCGAAGCGCAGCCCTGGCCGGGTAGCTCGGTCGGGTAGCTTAGAGCATCATCCGCACACACCAAGGCTGCAGGTTCCTCCCCAGTCAGGGCACGTACTAGAAGCAACCAAGAAACGCATAAACAAGTGGAACGATAAGTCACTATTTCTTTCTCTCTCCACGCCCCACCCTGCCCTTTTCCTACTTCCCCTTCCCTCCCTTCCACTCTGTCTAAAATCAGTAGGTGAAAAGGGTGAAGTGCAGAGCAGAGAGGTGGAGAGGTAGGCCTTTACAACATGTGGAGGTACTGAGCCCCTGTTGTTCAGCTTTGGGTCACCCTGAAGTTTTGGGTGTGGTTTTTTTAAAAAATATTTTATTTATTTATTTTTAGAGAGAAGGGAAGGGAGGGAGAAAGACAGGGAGGGAAACATCGTTGCATAAGAGATATATTGACTGGTTGCCTCTCGCACACCCCCAAACGGGGACCTGTCCTGCAACCCAGACATGTGCCCTGACTGGGAATTGAACCGGTGACCTTTCAGTTCACAGGCTGGCACTCAGTCCACTGATCCCCACCAGCCAGGGCAGATTTGCATTTTAGATAGATTTCTGTGGGAGCGCAATCTGGAGGCAAGACTGGAGGAAGCAAGGGACCAGCTAGGTTATAGATACATATCCTAGGTGTGAGATAAGGGAGCAAAGTAGGGTACTGGGGAGAAGGGAGAAGAGAGGACAGACCTCCGAGCTATTTAGAGGGTACATGAGGGGCAAAGGTGAGGGTGAGGGAGGAGGTGACATACAGGTGCCGGCAGAGGTTATGAAGGGGGCTGTTGGTGCCACTTCCTCATGGACCGTAGGAGGACAGGAACAGGAGGGGCAAGATGAGCTATTGCTGTTAATGTGACTAAGGAGTTGGGAGGGGAACACGAGCGGGGTGCGTATTTATCCTCGGATTGTAGACACGTGTTCGCACCCTCCCACTCACGCTCGTGCTGGAAGGATTCAGTTGGGGGTGTGATGGTGTGGCATATTTTGCAGGGTGGGAAGGGCAATTCCTGTGTGGTGATCCATTAGCATAGCTGAATTACCCCTTTTTCTTGCATTAAACCCACACGGGAGACATCATAACTGGGCTGGAGCACATGCTGCTTTTTAGTTGACCTGTGTGGCCAGAGGCAGCAGGCTCCCACGTTGTGGGAGCCCAGCTCCTGGGGACGTGTAGGCTGGTCTGCGTCGCCTTCGTTAGTCTGCCTTTCCCTGCGCCCTTTCATGCGCCGAAGCGGGATCGTCCGTGGCACTCGGAAGGTTACTCGGACACCAGTGCCTGGCCACTTGAACGAGAAGGGCTGCTAACCTCGGTGTACGTTTTAAATGATCTCTTATAGTCATTGTAGGGTTTCATCTCCTGTAAGTACGAGTATCTGTTAAATATCTGTCCTTCGGCGTGTATCTGTAAACAGGCAACATGTCTTTTTTAGCGGCTCCTGTTTGATGGCACATGTGCCAGTTCGTTTTCTTCTGAGAACGCTGGTATAGAATAATCACATCTTTGACTTTCTTAGTAAAATAGCCCTGGAACACTCCAAAGATTGTGTTATATTTTTTCCACTTTTATTGCCCTTTCCCCGCTGCTACTGTTACAGACCTCGGCTTTGTTCCCTCTCCCCCCAGTGCAGGGTAGGGAACACAGTGGGCGTTCTTTTCTAACCGAGAGGAAACAAGTTGGGGCGCAGAAATGTTGCCTGGCCTACACCGCAGGTCTTCTTTTCTTTCATCTCTCCGGTTGGAGAGTGGTGACAGATACGAGTGGACCAGGCGATTGAGCACGGGGTCACTCCTCTGTAAATGATCGGGAAGATGGGCACGTGTCCGGGTTGGCTAGTGTCCCCTGAGGTTGATGTCCACCTGGAACCTCAGAGTGTGGCCTTACTTGGAAACCTGCTCTTGCCGATGTAAGTGGTTAAGGTTGGGTCGTACCGTGTTAGGATTGGCCCTAATTCCATCGTGACCAGTGTGTCCTTATACTGTGACGAGGAGACACATGCAGAGGGAAGGAGGCTGTGCGAAGACAGAAGGACAGATTGGGGTGACGCAGCCGCGAACCAAGACCACCAGAGATTGCGAGCAACCACTAGAAGCTCAAAAGAGGCGAGGAGGCGTTTTCCCTGGAGCCTTCAGGGGGAGAACGATTGTGCTTGCGTCTCGGGACCTCCAGCCCCCAGAACTGTGAGAGCCCGGCTTTCTGTTGTGTCAGAGCCACCCAGTTTAGGGATACTCGTTACAGCAGCCCCAGGGAACTAGTACAGCCGAGAACAAACTGCACTTCAAAGCTCTACCTTCACAGCAACTTTATTTTTGAACAGGCACTTTCAGAGACCATCTCCAGCAGCGCAGTGATGTTTGTAAGCAGGTACATCAGATCGCCCCCGTGAGCGTGCTCTGGACTCACTGCCAGTCGCTCGGGGTCTCCCTGCCCACGCCGGCCTCCCGGCGGCGGCCGTGGTCTCTTATCTCTGATTCTCTCTGTCCGCCAGAAGTGGTGGGAGAACGCACTTCAGTGAGAACTGCCTTCTCACCGTGTATGTGTTCTGAAGGGCCGATAAAGCGCCTGTGGTGGCAAACATGAAGGTGCGTGCAGGAAAAACCAGGGGGAGGCTGAGAAGGAAGTCGCGTTCCTAATTAAGACCTGAAACCGTATTTTAAGGAAACTTTTTTGGGTGCCATTTTGGCTTAGAATTTTGGCATCTTAAAATTTTAATTTTACAAAATAGTTCATTGAAAATGAGCACAAATCTTTCAGAATAATTTGCAGGTGCTTTGTTTTTTCTAATGGGATTCTCTACGACAGGGGTATCAGACTCATGTTCACCGGGGGCCACATCAGCCTGGCGGTTGCCTTCAAAGGGCTGACTGTAATTTTAGGGCTGTGTAAATGGAACTACTCCTTAACAGTTAAGTGAGAGCTTGGTGCTGCCGCCGGGTAGAAACCAGGTGGAGGGCCCTGTGTTTGCCACCTGTGCCCTGTGATAAACCAGACGTACATTAATTCAGATTTCATCATCATCATCACACTGATGCTTATTTCCTTGTTTGGATTAGGACTTTGGAGATTACAATTATGTTAGAGCCATTCATGTTTCCACTCACTCCAGATAATATAAGCCTACTTAGGAAAGCCAGGAAAAGCTACAGGTTTTTACAACCAACCGTATAAATACATACCTGGGAACAGCTCTATATTTTATGTTCCTGTAACCTTGACTTCTCATGGATGAATAATGTTGTTTAATTAACTTGATAAGCAGTTTCCTGTGATTAGGAATATAGCATGTTATTACGGTTATTTTTGAAAGCCCTTATCAGATACATACTGAAATATTAATAGATGAAATCATAGGATATTTGGAATTTTCTCTAAATACTTGAGATTGGGGGTGGGGAGGACTTTAAAGAGACAAAAATGACCACGAGTTGATTGTTTGAAATTTTCTATAATAAAAATTTTTTTAAACAAAAGATATACCATTTATTTGGTTATAAAAGTAAATATAAGGTGATAAAGAACACAGGTTTGGGGCTTAAACAAACCCGGGTTAGAATACTGGCTCTGCCACCTACTAACACTATGATTTTAAGCAATTTTTATCACTCTGAGCCTCTGTTTCTTTATCTCTAAAATGGGCATAATAACCCCTGCCTCAGAGTGTTGTAATAAGAATGAATGGCAGCAAGTAAAACAAGTGCTGGCAACCTCTGAACTCCTGGCAGATCAGACAACATCACTGCTGTGTCGGTGCTGTGGGAATGATAGGGTGGTCATTGGAAATGCAGTGACGTCTTCATTGGTTGATCGTGTCTGGTATTGTCATCCTCGCCCTACTTGGCAGCTCCTCCTTGCCTGTGTCTCCTTTTGTCTGCCATCAAGAGACTGACAGTGCCCCTTCTAGGAGAGATACTCGCATCTGGAGGGACGGGTGTGAGTGCTGACACTTGTCTCCCCCACGCCCACCCCGTCCCTGGTGCTGGTTGATGCTCTCTTGCGGCGGTCAGGGCGGATGCCCCAGAGTGCCCAGATCTCTGGCTTCCCCGAGGTGGGAAGAGAGGTGTTCTTGTTCCTGGGCAGTTAGTACTGGCTGCTGGAGACTTTTTTCTGTGACCGAGTATTTTTCTTTCTTCTTTTCTTTTTTAAAAGATTTTATTTATTTATTTTCAGAGAGAGGGGAAGGGAGGGAGAAGGGGAGAGAAACACCAGTGTGTGAGAGAAACGTCTGCTATTTGCCTTTCCCACGCCCCCAGCTGGGGACCTGGCCTGCAACCCAGGCACGTGCCCCACCAGGAATTGAACCCACAACCCTTTGGCTTACAGGCTATCGCTCAACCCACTGAGTCACACCAGCTAGGGATGAGTATTTTTCATTTTTTGGCCTCATCCACTAGTTGTATTTTATAAATATTGATTTATTTACATTAAAATTGAATCAAATAAAGTCAGTGAGTAATTAGAGTGTATGACTTTGCTGTTCCATTTTAGTCTTACGATTTCTGTATGCCTGTGATTTGTATAGTGAGATATACAGGAGTGGGCAAAAGTCAGTTGACAGCTGTGAGCATGCGAGAGTTTGTTCGTGTATTATTATTTATTAATTATTGTACTATTGTTCATACAAACAATTGTCTACCTACTTTTGCCCACCCATGTACAAAGTCTCTTCTCTACGTCTATTAGGAATGGTGGCATCGTAACTTAAATGGGGATGGAACTTAGGTTAGGTGAAGCTCCTGCAACTGGTAATACATTTAAAAAAGAGTGATTTTTGGTCATTATTTGTTAGAAATTTAGAAAATATAAAAAAGTATAAAGAGGGAATTGCTACCATCCCATTGGCACTAATCTTTTTTCATGATTTTTTTAATTTTTTTAAAATATATTTTATTGATTATGCTATTACAGCTGTCCCATTTCTCCCCCATCATTTCCCTCCACCCTGCACACCCTCTCCCACCCACATTCCCCCCTTCAGTTCATGTCCATGTGTCATAAGTTCTTTAGTTTCTACATTTCCCACACTATTCTTGCCCTCCCCCTGTCTATTTTCTACCCAACATCTATGCTACTTATTCTCTGTACCTTCCCCCCCTCTCCTCCTCCCACGCCCCTGTTGCTAACCCTCCATATGATCTCCATTTCTGTGGTTCTGTTCCTATTCTAGCTGTTTCCTTAGTTTGCTTTTGTTTTAGGTGTGGTTCTTAATAGCTGTGAGTTTGCTGTCTTTTCACTGTCATATTTTTGATCTTCTTTTTCTTAGATAAGTCCCTTTAACATTTCATATAATAAGGGCTTGGTGATGATGAACTCCTTGAATTTGACCTTATCTGAGAAGCGCTTTATCTGTCCTTCCATTCTAAATGACAGCTTTGCTGGATAGAGCAATCTTGGATGTAGGTCCCTGCTTTTCAAGATTTCAAATATCTCTTTCCAGCCCCTTCTTGCCTGGAAGGTCTCTTTTGAGAAATCAGCTGATAGTCTGATGGGAACTCCTTTGTAGGTGACTGTCCCCTTATCCCTTGCTGCTTGTAAAATTCTCTCCTTCATTTTCATCTTGGCTAATGTAATTACAATGTGCCTTGGTGTGTTCCTCCTTGGGTCCAACTTCTTTGGGACTCTCTGAGCTTCCTGGACGTCCTGGTAGTCTATTTCCTTTGCCAGATTGGGGAAGTTCTCCTTTATTATTTGTTCAAATAAGTTTTCCACTTGTTGCTCTTCTTCCCCTTCTGGGACCCCTATAATTTGGATGTTGGGACGTATAAAGATGTCCTGGATGTTCCTAAGCCTCTCCTCATTTTTTTGAATTCTTGTTTCTTCCTCGTTTTCTGTTTGGTTGTTAGTTTCTTCCTTCTGGTCCACTCCATTGATTTGAGTCCCAGTTTTCCTTCCATCTCTATCGGTTCCCCATGCATCTTCCTTCATTTCACGTATTGTAGCCTGCATTTTGTCATCTAATTTGTGAGCAAAATCAACCAATTCTGTGAGCATTTTGATGACCAGTGCTTTGAACTATGCATCTGATAGGTTGGCTATCTCTTCACGGCTTAGAGGAATTAGCTCTGGGGCTTTCATTTGTTCTCCGGTTTGAGCCATTTTTGGTGTTTTTTGTTTGTTTGGGTTTTTTTTTTTTTTTTGGTTTTGGTTTGGTCTGGTCGCAGCTATTATGTAGTGAGAGGTGGAGCCTTAGGTGTTCCTCAGGGCAGGGCAGCTCAGTCGCTGGGTTGTGACGCTGTATGTGGGGGCAGGGTCTGAGAGGGAAGAATGGCGCCTGCTCCGCTCTCTCCTGGATTCAGTCCCTTCTGCCACTTCCCCTCTATCTGGACCGTCTGTGCTCGCGAATGTGGGACCACCTGGTCAGCCAGAGCCGCCTTGTGGGGCCTCACTGGGTCTGCACAGTTGCCCCCCTGTGCCCAGGGTCCGCCAGCTGCCGCCTGTGCACCTGGGAACTGCCAGCCGCTGCTGCTTGCGGTCCCGGGTCCACACCTTCACTTTCTCCTGCCTCGACTCCGCCCCTCTTACCGGTCTGGATGAATGGTTGTTGGACTTCCGTACAGTTCAATTTTCTATAAGTTCTGGTTGTTTTCTTGTTTCTAAATATTTATTGTCCTTAATTTTGGTTGTGAGAGGAGGCACATTGTGTCCGCCTATGCCTCCATCTTGGCTGGAAGTCTCTTGTACTAATCTTTTCATATTTGGTGAATTTCTTTCACATCTGTTATAAATGAATAAATAAGTGTAAACATTTAGACTTTTTACTTTAAAAAAAAACTTAGCTCTTACTATATATAGTTTGGATTCTGCTCTTTGCATTTAATATTTTATCAGCTTTTTTCCTTTTTTAATCTCTTTCTGTATTTTCCCAACTTTATTGAGGTATAATTAACAAATTAAAATTGTACTTAAGACACACAGTGTGATAGTCTGATATACACGTACATTGTGAAATGATTACCACAATCATGCAATTAACATGTCCATCTCCTTGCATAGCTGCCTTCTTTTTTGGTGAGAACAGTTAAGATTTCTCTAAGCTAATTTTAAGTATGCAATGCAATATTGTTAACTCTGGTTACCGTGGTATATGTTAGAGCTAAGAAATTATTCATCCTGCATATCTGAAACTTTGTACCCTTTTTCAAATGAGACTTTTACTTACTTGTTTTTAGAGTAAGGGGAAGGGAGGGGAAAGAGAGGGAGTTGCCTCTCACGCTGAGCTGCACCAGCCCCGCCTAAGACTCTGTGCCCTTGACCAGCACCCCCCTCTCCCTGCACGGTGCTCTCCCACCCCTGCCCTCGGCAGACGCCGTTCTGTTCTCTGCCTCGAAGAATCTGGCATTTTTACATTCCACATACAGGTCGGAGCATGCAGTATTGACTGTTCTGTGCCTGGCTTACTTCACTCAGCATAACGTCTTACAGTGTTATCCGTGTTGTCACACATGATAAGAGCTGCTTCTCTTTGAGGCTGAATAACCCTTCGTGTGTGTGCATGTACGTGTGTGCGCGTGTGTGTCCCTTTCCTTACTCATCCCTGGACAGCCAGCCGGGTGGTGTTGGAGTCTGGGCTGCCGTGGGTGACACTGTGGTGAACGTGGGGTTGCAGCCATCTTTTCGAGATAGTGATTTTCCTGCTTTTGGATGAGTGCCCAGAAGTGGCATTTCCGGATCATATGGTAGTTTAATTTTTTGAGGGACCTACGTACTGTTTTCTGTAACAGCTGCTCCAGTTTACATTCTCATCCAGTGTACAAGGGGCTCCCTTTCTCCACATTCTCGTGTACCTCAGGGCACATACAAGCATCGAAGAGGTTTCTCTTTCTCTCTCCCTCCCTCCCCCACTTCCCTTCCTCTCTCTCTCTCTAAAATCAAATAAAAATTAAAATAAAAGCGAGGAAAAACAATAAAGGGATGCACTGTTTATATGGAAAAAATCACTGCTGTAAGGTGGCAATCGATAGATTGTTCCCCCCAGAACCTAGAAAATGTACACTGTGGTGTACCAAGTGAGTATCGAAAATTCTTTAACAGGCTTCTATTTCACTACGCAGTATCTAAATGCTGGATAAATTAGAGTAAGCATACTTTTAAAATGCAAGCTTTGTTGAAGAATAATATGCACGCTAAAATACTTACAAGCATACAGCTCTTTTTTCTCTTTTTTTAGAGCATACAACTCTTATAATTTTCACTCCGTAAACACACTTGTTTGAATGCTTGCCAAGCACTTCAACAAACAAGCAGAATGCTACCAAGCACTTCCAGAAGCTCCTTAAGGCCCTCTTCTCCCGAGTGACTGAACAGTGTGTCCTTCTCAGGAATAATCACCATCCTGACCTCTGTCACCATAGACTGTTTCCCTCACGTCTGAGTGTGTTACACTTGTGTTAAAGATGGCTTGTTTTGCTTCGCGTAATGTCTGAGAGATTGATCCCCAGTATCGAACGTGGCAGGATTGTATTCATCTTCCTTTCTCTCTCTGTGGACTTTCTCATCTGGGGATTCTGCCAAAGTGTTAAACCCTGATGGCTTTTAACCTAAAAATAAAGGCCAGAGTGAGAGGCAGCAGCGTTTATTTGAGATCTAAAAGAACAGCCATTCGGGTAGCACTGGTTCAGACAGAAACCCAAACAGCGTTCCAGTTAGGAGGGGAAGGCGAGGGGTACTTGACAAGGGGAGGGGAACCCTTTGCATCAGTAGAAGGAAGGCATTTCTGTAGGTGCAGGTAAGCTAACATAGGGTTGCTAATTCTTTTTTTTTCTTGATTTTTTAAAGATTTTATTCATTTATTTTTAGAGAGAGAGGAAAGGAGGAAGAAAGAGAGGGAGAGGAACAGCCATCAGTTGCTTCTCACCAGCCCCCAACGGGGGACCTGGCCTACAACCCAGGCGTGTGCCCCAACTGGGGATCCAACTGGGGATCCAACTGGGGATCCAACTGGCGACCTTTCGGTTGCAGGCCAGCACTCGATCCACTGAGCCTCACCAGCCAGGGCAGGATGCTAATTCTAAAGTTTTAACCCTTCCTCCTGGTGGTCATGATCTCATTACCTGTGCATACAGTTGGTTAGAGGACAGTGCTGCTTTAGGCCTGATCCAAAGGTTAGTTTGCCCAGTTTCAACGTCCAGAGGTCTGGAGAGCGAGACCTGCAAGGCAGTTTCCCTGGGATGGCAGCCCTGGCTTCATATTTCAGTGGCTGCAGCGATATTATTTGTCACATGTCCTGCGGCGTCCATCATTTGTAGTGGAATCGATTTCACTTCTGTGCATTGAGGATGCTAGTAGCCTTGTAACACCTTTGGGAGAGTTGAGAAAATAGTCACTCAAATCATTTTCCACAGGGGTTCATCTCTCTTTCAGTCCTGAGAAAGGCTGTGAGCTTTAGCTTTTCTCTTTCTTTCCTTTCTTTCTTGTTTCTCTCCAGCAGCTCCCTAAGGCCTTCCAGCAGATGACTTCTATTATCTTAGCTTGCTCTTCCACTTCTCCCTGGGAGTGCTGGTTTGCTGCAAGCGACTCCATCCCACCAGGAAGTGGAAGTCTGGCCAACATGCTTTAAATGCATAGCTGGGCTCCTAGGAAAATAAGGGAAATTCCCAAGGGCCAAAAAAATAGAAACGGTGGTGAGAAGGAGCTGGAACTCCAGTGGGTAAAAAAAAACACAAGCCAGGGTTGCCCTGAAGCGTTGCAGAAACTTGGACCCCAGAGCCTTGAATTTTGAACAGCTGGTGAGGGGAGCAGGAGCCAAAGCCCCAGGCCCCTCCTCAGCCCAGGATACGGGGCTCTCACAGTGCTCTGCGCCTTGAGTGGAAGAGTGGGCTAGGAAACACAGCGGCCCTAAGATGCATGTTCTAACTGTCCATGCGGTGGGGGAAAGGACGACTGATGGTTTCCCTGCTGCAAATCTGCTCCATTGCCTCTCCTCCTGGGCCTCTGGTGTTTGCAGTTAGCTGGCCCTAATGTCCAGGAGGCACACGTCCAGAAATGCATAATGACCACTCACACAGAGAAACAGCCTGCTGTGAAGAGCAGCAGAGATGACAAAGAACAGAATGAGGCCTCAGAGCACCTCAGTATGCTGTGCAAGAAAAAGCTACATTTAAAATCGGAAGAGACAAAGGATGGAATTTAAGAATAGGAGCAAGAAACAAAAACACTAGCAAAAACGACTATGCAGATTTGAGGAAGAACCAAATGTAAGGTTTAGAAAAGTGCTTGGCATAGTGCCTTGCACTTAGGGGCTACTTAATAACTGTTAGCTTATTGCAAACTGATAGAAGGTGTTCTGAGTTAGGCAAATAATTCTCAACGTGAAACTCGTGAGTTTCTTTGTGGAACTTCAATTTTAGAAATATTCACTAATACTGTTACCAGCCCGAAGTCCATTTGCCCCATGCTTTGAAAGGCCAAAACTCAAAGCATCAGAGTTAGGAATGAGGCACTGGTCAAGAAGATGGGGCCCTAGTAATTTCTAAAATCCATCGTAAGAAAGCCTTGACGGGCGTGGCTTTGTCACCAGGTGTTTTGTCACCAGAAAGGATTTATGTGGGGGGGTTGCCACCCAGCACATGCAGACACAGCAAGCCATGTGCACACTTGGGCCTACGTGCCAAGATGGAGGGGGTATTTATGGAAGGGAAAAGGAAGTTAAGGGAAGGGGAATTACAGAGCTTTATTGTGAACATTGAGCTCTTCCTGTAAGATTCTCGCGATCACTGGGGTGTGAGAGCATCCATATAAGCCCTAGCTCCTTCCATAGACCTTCCTGACTGTTACGTTTGCTTAAAGTTCCAGCTAGCCTTTATCTTCCTTAAAATTTATTAACTTAACCCTGACTCATGTGGCTCAGTTAGTCGGGCATCATCCCACAAAGCAAAAGGTCACTGGTTCGATTTCCAGTCAGGGCACTTGCCTAGGTTGCAAGTTCGGTCCCTGGCCAGGGTGTAGACGAGAGACAAAGGACTGATGTTTCTCTCCTTCTCCTCTCCCTCCCTTTCCCTCTCTCTAAAAATAAATAAATAAAATCTTTTTTAAAATGTACCAACTTAGTCGGGATTGGAATCACCCCTTTGAGACAGTTTCTGTTTTTTAATTTAATATATTTTATTGATTATGCTATTACAGTTGTCCCATTTCTCCCCCATCACTCCCCTACTTTGAGGCAGTTTCAAGCAGGTGTGACAGGCATTTGCCCATGTGGTTCCGTTTCAACAAACCTCAGGATTATCCTGTGCCCAAAAGCTCTGTCTCCGCCTCACTGGTATCTGGCATTCCTTTTGCATAAGGCTTTGTTTCTTGAAACACATCATATGTAACATCATTGTTAGATGCAAATGAGCCTATGTTAAAAAAATGATTTATAGGTTAGAAAAGTAGCGTGCGTGCACCCTTCATCGTCCTGCAGGGGGCGGAGCCAGTCACACTCGACTCATAAGGTTTATGTGAATGAGCGGATTCTCCGAGCAGTTTTGGCTACTCTCCCCCCACTCTCCGGTAATGTTTCTGAGTGCCTGCTGGATGCCATGCCTTGTACTAGCAGGAAGGAGGCGAGGATGACTAAAGCATTGTTCCTCCTACCCTGGAATTCACATTCCAGCTGACCATTGAGTCTGGACTGTTAGAAATGCATCCGAATGAATGACATCTATTATGTCAAAACTGTCGATAGCTTGTGAATTTCTGATGAGTCATCTTCAGCTTCTGAAAGAAGGTGAGGCACCACAGCTGTATATTTTACTAAGTGTATAGAAACATTGGTTGGCTACAGTATCTAGGCAACTAGATACTGTAGTTTTTTCGGGCAAATGAATAGGTTAAGCAATCAATTTAAGTCTTCATATTACTAATTCCACCACCTTAAATCTTTTTAGGACGACGTGAGGCACAAGGTTCATCTGAACACCTTTGGATTCTTCAAGGGTGGGTACATGACGGTCAATGTCAGCAGCCTTTCAGTGAGGGAGCCTGAGGGAGCCATGGACAAGGATCTCATGGTAAGTGCCTTTCCAGGGCGCCGGAGCTTTGCCCTTTCTGTCTTAGGTGGCCGCTCTGCCCCTCACTGAAATAAGCATCAGGACATGGAGAAAATAAAGGGTGTGAACGGGCAGCAGACAGTTTTATTTTCAACCCCTAAAATGCAGTTATTGAATAATTTCAGTAATTAGTGGTCCTTCTCATAGAGTGAATGCGAAGAACACGGGGAGGGGGCCGGGCCCGGAGAAGAGCCTTCTCTCCGCACGGAGGAAGGGTTGGGCGCAGGCCACCGTGCGGGCACTGACCTCTCTCTTTCACGCCTCTCAGATCGGATTCAGCCTGGACCGCACAAAGAATGATGGATTTTCTTCTTACCTGGTGAGCATTAAATGTGGACCCGATCACTCCCTTCCTTGGAGCTCAGGTCACCGGGTGGGGACACTCTGCTTCTGTCCTGCTGTTCCCTTGAGGTGGCGGCCACTTTGACCTCCAGGCTTCAGTATCACACAGTTGCGGTGTTTGCAGCGGGGGCTGGGCCACTGGTTTGCCTCGTTCTCGAAAACTTTCTTGTGCTGGTGTGAATGAATAAGGTGATGGATAATTGGGTCCTCCTTTCTTAGGATGAAGAAGTGAATTACTGTATTTTAAGGAAACAGTCCGTCTCTGTCCCCCTTCTAATCCTAAACATCTCCAGAAGTGAGTAAGTAATTCTAATATTCCTTCAGTTCAATCCCAGCGTGAATTTAGGGGAGTGTGGTCGTTAAGCCGACGTGCGCTGGGTATTTACTGTTTGCCCAATACTGTGCTGAGTGCTGGAGACGGAAAACAAGGCGAGGGGGACAGAGCAGCCCCTCCCCCGGGGGGTCACAGCGAGGTGGAGAAGTGGGGCAGGTGGAGAAGTGGGGCAGGGAGCTGCGGGCGAGGGGGAGGCTTCGCGATTGCAGTGAGCTGGCCTCACCAGTGAACGAGCCGAGCCGGGGAGCGGCGTTCCCGGCAGAGGGAGCGTGGTACAGGAAGGCAGAGCAGCTCGGAACAGCGCGGCGTGCGCAGTGAGGCGAGTTCCTATCTGCACCGAGCTAAGGGAAGGACAGGAAGGCTTCTCCCCAGGCAGGGCTAGAAGTGCTTCCTTTCAGCTTGGTCGTGCCCGCTTAGGTCACGTGTCCACTCAGGCTCAGGAACTCACCAGCCGCTTGTGCAGGCGGGGCCGGGGGAACAAAAGTGGGGCCTGTTGAGGGGGGAGAGGGCGGAAGTGCATTGTGGGCAGGCTACTGATCAATCGTTCCCACTGCCCCCCCCCCACCACGTGCTCCGCTCAACTTCACTCTGACATTTTGTCGTCGTTTTTGCCTCTTGCTCCCTTCCTCTCCCTTTCCTTTGTATGCCAGTTTGTTGAGCACATTGCAGGTGACTTAGCGGGGAAGTATCTGCGTCCGAATCGCGTGGTTGCCAGGACTCTCAGCCCTTGAGTGAGACCGCCTGGGTCCTTGCCCAGCTATTCACTAGCTGGCTGCTTCGGCCGCCTCGTCAGCCTCCGCGCAGCGCCAAGGGGGACTCGGCACCGCAGGGCTGCGGGAGATGGGGGATCCAGAGTGCAAGGCGGGGCCTGACGGACCGCGCGTGCATGGCCACAGCATTGCTGTGAACTGTCTTCCTCCTCTCTTGTTTGAATACAGAGTGAAATTAAAATCTCCCCCAGAAGCGGGCACCCAGTTACCGAAGATCGTCGTTGGCAAGGATGAGAAAGTCCTTGGCCGGAGCCAGGAGGCAGGAGGTAGCTCCGTTTCAGCGGGCAGCCAGACCGAGAAAAAAGGTAAACGTAAGGTGGACACTAGCATTTTGTTCATTGCCTGGCTTTGCGGATCCTTTTCGATTCCCGAGTGAAAACAAGCATGATCTTCGCATTATTTTATGCTAAAATGTGTAATCATTAAAGAAAAATGTGGAAAATATGGAGAAGGTGGAGGAAGAACAATCATTTCTCCTTACTCCCAGTGTTAAAATTGTAGTAATGGATGTTTCTGTCCAAGCTTGTTTTTTAAGCCCAGAGCATTTGATCTTTAAAAGTCACAGTCACGTTTACTATTATAATCGTCCTGTTCACTTAAGACACTTTATAATGATTAGATATCCCGTTAAATGGATAATGTAATTTGCTCAACCTTTCCCTTTAAGGAGACGTCTTTTCATTCCAATGCTTATAGATACTGCTGCATTGGACTTCTTTGTTCCTAGAACTTATTTCATTAACAGAACTTTTTCAGGACGGGTTCTCAGAGTTGGAATATCTGGTTCAAAGGATCTGAATATTTTTTATTTATTTATTTATTTATTTATTTATTTATTTATTTATCTTTAGAGGGGAAGGGAAGGAGAGACGGAGAGAAACATCAATGTGCGGTTGCCTCTTGTATGTCCCCTGACGGGAACTGGCCTGGCAACCCAGGCATGTGCCCTGACTGGGAATCGAACCGCGATCTTTCGGTAGGATCTGAATATTTTGAGAATATTGATACATATTTTCAGTTCCTTCCCACACAAGTTGTGTGGATTTATATGCTCCTATCAGCTAGTGTGTGGGAACGGTGCCCATAGGACCCTCTCCTAGCCAGTACTGGCTGGGTGTGCACACACGCGTGTGTTAAAGTGAAAGGCAAAAAAAGGTATTCTTGTTTTTGTATTCACTGTTATTACTGGGCTATACTTTTTCTTCATTTGTTCATTAACCAAGTTGTATTTATCACCTCTTTTACTAGCTGTCAGGTTTGTCTAACAATCTGCACGCGTTCTTTAAAGATAATTTCATTTTTATTGTAGTACGTACACATTTTTCTGGTTTGTCAAAGTGGAACCCAAGGTGAAGACACAGACAGAGAAGCACCGTGTCCGTGCGGTGGCGTGGGGCCTGTGTGCCGCCGCCTCGCCCGCGTTCCTCGGGCCCAGTGGCTGTTTCCTGGTCCTGAAATAGAAAGTCTTTCCCTTCTTTTTCTTCGGAAACTCCCCTGCCTGCAGGGAGTTTGAGATCCTGTTTTCCTCGTGGAGAGTATCTTAAGTAAAAACAGGGCCCACGGGCCCTCCCTGCTCCATGGAAGAAGGCGTTAGCGATCTTAGCTCTTTTCACTATAGGAAAAAATGTGTGCTTTCTGCTAATTTATTTGCAAATTAATTTTTCCGTGTGTGTGAACAAATCTCACGTATATTTTAAACAGTGATCTCTTTTCAAATATAATTACTTCGAAAATCAGGAAAGTTCACTCCATGTGGCATCTCTGGCAATAACGTAATGCTAGGTTATTTGGAGATGAGTTCCCTATCGGTGCTGAATATTATCATTAGATTGTACTTATAATATAATAAATTTTGGTTTGTTGCTTGAGCAGCTTAGGAATTATTTTGGGATCTAAAGAGATGGCTGTGCATGCCTTGGCTGGTGTGGCTCAGCGGGTTGAGTGCTGGCCTGTGAACCAGAGCGCTGCTGGTTCGATTCCTGGTCAAGGCACACGCCTGGGTTGCGGATCAGGACCCCGGCTGGGGGCGTGTGAGGGGCAGCCAGTTCTGAATCTCTCACACATCGATGTTTCTCTCCCCCTCTTTCTTCCTCCCTTCCCCTCTCTCTAAAAATAAATAAATAAATAAAATTAAACAAACAAATAAATAAATCTTTTTGGAAAGAGACACGGCCGTCCATAAGATAGCATATGGTTTCACCTTTTTTGTTTGAACTATTTGCTATTAAGCAAGCTAGAGTCTCATAAAATGATAATGTAATACACGCATGAGCTGACTCCTACAATAACGCCTTTTCAATGTTTCTACTTCCAGAGGGTGGGAAGTCTAAAAGAAGCACAGTGACTTCAAAGGTAAGAATTAGCCATCTGCTCGTGCTCAGCTGTCTGGGCATGTGTGCACACGTGCGCGCGAGTCAGTGTGTTTATATGCGTGCGCGTTCACAGGGACGTGCACGGACGCCCTGGTCTCCAGGGAGCTACCTCCTGTTTGGGGTGACGATGTGGACACACCGACACAATTTCAGAGTAAAATTGGGCGTTGAGTTAGGTCGCCCCCATGTGACCGTGAGCAGAGCCGGAGGTGAGCTCTCGGGAGCACCCCGAGGACCTGACGTGTGGTGGCCTTGTTTGGGGAACAGGAGGAGGAAGAGGTCACGTGAGGACCGTCATAGGCCAAGGTCAGAAGCGGCAGTGAGCATGGCAGGTGCCGGGCACCAGCCTGCTTGGAGCGGAAGGCCCGCACTCCCGCAGACATCGGCGAGCCGGCTGTCCGTGCTGCTGCCGCCGCCCGCCCACAGTTGCAGAGCGGCTGTCTCGGTGATGAGGTCAGCTGTCACGGTGTCGCGGTCTCGTGTTCGAGTCACCCTCATTTGCTTAACGGTGGCTGCAGAGTGCAGAGTAGTGATGGCAGCAACTCAGACACACCAAAGAAAGGCTTCCTTCATGTGAAAAGGTGAACGTTCTCAGCTTAATAAGGAAAGAAGAGATCATATCGTGAGGTTGCTAAGATCGACTGTGAGAACAAATCTTCCGTGTGTGAAACTGCCCGGTTTGTAAATGAAACACGACCATACACAGGTCTGGGTGTACAGGAAGACACGGAGACCTAGTGTGTACAGGGTTTGGTACTGTCTGCAGTTTCAGGCATCCAGTGGGGGCCTTGGAACGTATCCCCTGCAAATAAGGAGGGGCTACTGTCTTTAAAATGGCAATTTGAGCTCTGACCAGTGCGGCTCAGTTGGTTGGGTGTTGTCCCACAAAGTGAAAGGTCGCCAGTTCGATTCCTAATCAGGGCACATGGCTGGGTTGCAGGTCTGGTCCTGGTTGGGGCACGCATGAGAGGCAGCCAATTGATGTTTCTCTCTGACGTCAGTGTTTCTCTCCCTAAAAATTAAATGAATAAATAAACCTTAAAAATAAAATGAAATGGCAACCTGATAAATTTTGTCTTACACCTGTGAAGGTGCCACCACAGTCAAGACGGTGAACATGAGCATCGCTGAAAAAGTTTCTTCCTGCCCCTTTGTCACACGCCTGTCCCCAAGCAAGCACTGATCTGTCACTGTAGATGAGTTTTATAAATTTTTAAAAAGATTTTATTTATTTTCAGAGAGAGGGGAAGGGAGGGAGAAAGAGAGGAGAGACACGTTGATCAGCTGCTTCTTGCATGCCCCCAGTTGAGAACCCGGCCTGCAACCCAAGCATGTGCCCTGACTGGGAATTGAACTGGTGACTTTTCAGTTTGCAGGCCAGCGCTCAGTTCACTGAGCCACACCTGCCAGGGCTCAGGGAACTTTCAAGTGTTTATTTTTATTAGCTTACTTTTTCTGACAGTGTCCTAAAACAGATTGTTGATGTCTTTTTAGATGATGGAAGAGAAATCTTTTTCTGTCCATAATAAGGATGGAGCAGTTTCATTTCAGGTATGTACCTTCTTTGACTGAAGTTTTGTAGAATTTATCTCTACCGTGTGAAAGGTGAATGTTTAAAGGAATTTTGAATTTACAGGTAATTTAGGCATGGTATGTATCTGTCAGTTAATTACAGTAGCTCTCTCCATAACAAACCTGCAGGGTGGGTATTATCTCTCACCGCGTATCAAATCACACACCTTCGAGAATGAATACCTGCATGAATGTCCAGTGTAAGTGACAAGGCCCGGATCCCAGCCCAGCTCAGCCTGGCTGTCCCCACCACTCTGCCTCAGCAGCCCTACGCGGCCTCCCATTCAGAATGCCCCAGAAGCCTGGGACTCTGTGCCTGACAGGGCCACTGGCAGTCATTTAGGGGGATGCTGTAATTTTTGACGAGCTCACTGAGAGTCGGAGTCCTCGAGTGACCTGCTCAGCTGTCACCATTATCCGCTGCATGAGAGTGTTCGTGATGGCATCACAGCCCGTGCAGGGGGTGGGACAGGACCGGAGATCAGCACCCGTCTACTGGCCGGCGACCTTGGACAGCTCACTTCACTTCGGAAGCGCGCTCTTTAATCACCTAAAATGAAAAATGAGGGGACCCATCTCCCAGGGCTGTTCGGCGTGCCGTTGTTAAAGCGTGACAGGCTCCCTCTGCTCTTAGCACCCCAGGAAGCCGCCCCCACCCTGCGTCCGCTGTTCCGACGGCTCTCACTGTGGTTTGTTTAAGTTGAGTGACCGTTGGCATTGGCAGCCAGCTGAAGCTTGTGGTGTGGTCACCTGCTCGAACCCTCCGCAGCTTTCCGTCTCTTGAGCGAAGGCCCAAGCCCCTGCACCGGTGTGCAGTCCCCTGCGGTCCAGCCCCTGTCGTTCTGTCCTCGGCCCTGTTCCTCACCCCTCCTGCTTGCTCACCGCGCTCCGAGCACGTGGGCCCCCGTCCGTGCTCCTGGAAAAGATCAAGCCTTCAACTCAGCATTAACTGCACCCTCTGGGAGGAGCGCTGGTCCGTCCTGTGAAGCCCTACGATTCATTTCTTTCTCCTTTAAGTCTTTGCTCAAGTGTCACTTCTCAACAAAGCTTCCTCCGGTCGCCGTGGTTTGAATGCAGCCCGCCCCCCTTCGCCCTCCCGGCTCCGCTCTTTTCCCTCAGCCCTTCTTGTTTCCAGCGCGCCGTACTTGTTCTCACTCGTGACGTTTATCGTCAGCCTCTCCCTTTCGAAGGTAACCATGAGGGCAGGGGTTTGTTTCCGGTTTATCACTGACGTATATGAAATTCGTAACCTGGGACCTGGCCGGTAGGAGGCTCTCCGTCAGTGAGTATGGGGCTGAACACATGGGTGCCGGGCATTGGGCCGAGTGCTTACGTGTTATCGTCTCGGTTCCTCCTCCCAACAGCTCTGCGAAGTAGGTACTGTTACTGTTCCCTTTCACAGAGGAGGAAACTGAGTCTCAGAGAGGTTAAGTAACTTGCCTAATGGGAGGGCTCAGGCCCAGGTTTTTCTGACTCCAAGGCCCATGTGGTTAGCCACTTTGCTTTACTCCTTCCGTAAGAAAAAATGAAAAGTACTTTTCTCTCTTTTTTCCCTCACTTTAAAATGCTTGTTAATAAGAGTTTTGAATGTTATTTTAAAGAGCCTTTAAAAAATAATTCCAAAAGGAAAGCATTATAGGACATACATGTTCGTCAGTTATATGCTTTGTGTCAGAGTGAATGTCCAGGAGAAAGCAGCATGCGTGCCGATTGGTTGAAATGGCCAGTTCGTAGGGTCCTTGGGATGCATGGAACAGGTAGTGCCCGGACAGCTTGCCTTTGTCTGGCTGCCCCTGCCCTTGGAAAGGAGCCCGTATGTGACCCCTTGCTGTTCTGCTACCCGGCGTCCTCCCCGTTTTGGACAGTGTGGTCACGCTGAGCCTTTTTGCTCCATCCATGGAACCCGGGTGATCCTTTATCCCCAAAGCAGGAAAGGGGCTGGGAAAGCTTATTCCAAGCCTAAAATTTGCATTGTTACTGTTATTTTCTCTCTTTTTTTAAACATTAGTATGTGGTTGCCTTTTGTCGCTCCCCCCACTGGGGACCCGGCCCGCAACCCCGGCGTGTGCTGGGGTTGGAATCAAACCTGCGACCCTTTGGTTTGCAGGCCCGTGCTCAATCCACGAGCTACACCAGCCAGGGCTGTTATTTTCGGTTTGAGGGTCAGGTGCCCGCTCTGATCTCCTTAATGATTCCATCGAAATTTTAATTAATTAATTTTTGGTATTTCTTAGAAACATCATGTGAGTCTTACATGATGTTTGAGAAGTAAAAGTTACTAATATGTTTAGAAACATTTTCTGGCCACCTTATGTGGACTAAAATACACGTTTCATGTTTATAAGGATGAGTTCGGGACATGGTTTAACAGAGTAATAATTTCAACCTGAATATTCTTGGCCTTTTATTTTCGTCTCCTTGTCAGACGTCTGTTTCCCCCCAGCCTCCCACCCTTTTAAATTATAGAGTAAATACACCCTGGCTGGTGTAGCTCAGTGGATTGAGCGCGGGCCTGCGAACCGAAGGATCGCGGTTCGATTCCCAGTCAGGGCACATGCCTGGGTTGCCAGGCCAGTTCCTGGCAGGGAACATACAAGAGGCAACCGCACATTGATGTTTCTCTCCCTCTCTCCTTCCCTTCCCCTCTAAAGATAAATAAATAAAATCTAAAAGGAAAAAAAAAAGTACTTAAAAAAATATTAAAAAAAAATTATAGAGTAAATACAAAAGAGTGTTAGAGCCTATGTTGAGTACAAACAGTTATAAGTGATCACCTTTGTAACCAGCACCTGCGGCAAGAAATGGAACAATGCCTGCACCCCACAAACTCTGTACATCTCTCGTATCCCTTTCCAACTCTAGAGTAACCCTGACCATGAAGAATGTTATAGTTACATCCTTGCCTTCCTCTGTAGTTCACCACCTGTGTACGAGGTCTGTCCAGAAAAAGGCCAGTCATTGTTAATATAATGGGAGTGGTTTGCATGACATTGCTGTAACCTAGCAGCCAAGGAGAGTGGACTGGAACGCACATGTGTGAGCAACAAGGACTTCACCGCACTAGTCAGTGGGGGCGGTAGATGCCACTCAGTGAGCATGTGCACTGTGTGGCCGTCACATTCAAAATGATGGCGCGAGTAGAGCAATGAGTCTGCATCACATTTTGCTGTAAGCTTGAACATCTCTCCACGGAAACTATTTGGATGATTCAGGAGGCTGCAACTGTGGGCAGCTGGTGACTGGCAGCTTCATCACGACGACGCGCCTACTCATGCATCACGGCTCGTGCAGAGTTTTGGTGAAACATGAGATCACCCAGGTGACTCAGCCCCTGCAGCCCAGAGTTGACGCCCTGAGACTTCTGGCTTTCCCCAAAACTAAAACCACCTTTGAAAGGGAAGAGATTCCAGACTATCGATGAGATTCAGGAAAACATGACAGGGCAGCTGATGGTGACTGGGAGAACTGTGTGAGGTTCCAAAGGTGCCTACTTTGAAGGGGACTGAGGCGTCATTGTCCTGTGTACAGTGCTTCTTGTATCTTGTATCTTCTTCAGTAAGTGTCTCTATTTCTCATATTACATGGCTGCATACCTTCTCGACAGACCTCGTGTGTAGCCCTAAACAACATATTTTAGGCATGTAATAAAATATTCTCTAGACCAGACCAGAGAGTCACCTCTGTGATCTAATATGTATAATGTCTTTTAATGTACATTAAACTTCATCTGAACACGTGAAATACGTGAAAAACGGGAAAGTCTGGATGTAGAAAACACAGCAGCTACTGCTGCCGTTTAAAGTCACAGGTGTGGTTTTGATGAGGGGATACTGCGTGTGTGCCTTGTTACGTACCAAATGGACCTCTTTCCTTTTTCAGGGGTACTTTTCACCTAAAGAACAAGATAACATGTTGCCTCAAAAGCTAGATAACTCCATCTAAGGTTATCTCTGCAGATTTCTGCCAAAACCCATCCCCAATGGAGAGAGATGTGATAAGCAAGATAGTGAAATGTTCGTTGTGGAATCTAGGTAGTGGGTGTATGGGGATTCGCCATATAATTCTGTCAACTTTTCCATTAGCTTGAAAGTTGCTGTAACTAAGCATTGGGAGGGAATCTTTGAAAAAGGGGACGTCTCTTTAAACTCTGCTCTGGGAGAATTTGATTTGTTTTTTTAAAGATTTTATTTGTTTATTTATTTTTAGAGGAAGGGGAAGAGAGGGAGAAAGAGAGGGAGAGAAATATTAGTGTGTGGTTGCCTCTCTCACACCCCCAACCGGGGACCCAGCCCACAACCCAGGCATGTGCCCTGACTGGGAATCAAACTGGCGACCCTTTGGTTCACCGGCCAGTGCTCAGTCCACTGAACCACATCAGCCAGGGCGAGAATTTGATTTTTTTAAGTAGCCTCTCTTTTCTTCTTTTCATAATAGTATTCTTGATTTCTTTTTATGACTTAAAAATCTGGCTGCAGATTCGGGTGCCCTTTAACCGTTTTCTTCTTCTCTTTCAGTTTTCCTTTAACATCAACAGCAATGACCAGGAAGGCCTCTACAGTCTGTATTTCCACAAATGCCTTGGACCTCAAATACAGTCTAACGACAAGTTTTCGTTCAGCCTTGATGTGAGTGCCATCGGGAGACTGCTGCACGTCAGTTTTGTCAGCAGTGTAAAATGAGAGATGTTAATTTCTCCAGAAGAGTGGGTTTTAGGAACCCTTAAGCAAAGTAAAAGAAAAGTGTGGCCAGTGGGCGGGCACTTCAGCAGGGGATGGTACCAAGAAAGTAGAAAGCAGTTAGGATGTGTGTACCGTCAGCCTGAGCACGGAGAAGGGGCTGGTTATCTGCTGGTGCTCACTTCCTTCTGCTTAAGTCAAGCAGCTAAGGTTGCAAGTTGCTGGATATGGAATGATATGTTCCTGAAAAGTAAAAATTAATTTCCTGTTGGTTTCAGATTGAGATCATAGAGAAGAATCCTGACAGCTACCTCTCAGCAGGAGAAATTCCTCTCCCTAAATTGTACATTTCTATGGCCTTTTTCTTTTTCCTTTCTGGGACCATCTGGATTCACATCCTTCGAAAACGACGGTAAAGTACTGCTTCTCTGAGCCCCTCACCTCTGAGCGTGCTGGGATTTGCAGACTCTCGCCCTTGGCTGGCTTCCGCCCCTGGGAGGCGCGGGCACCAGCCATCTCGTTCTCCTCACAGGGCATCTTCCCTGAAACGTGGGGAGGCTGGGCAGGGACTTTGCATGCTTTGGTGTTTGCTCACTCCCCACCACTTCGTTTACAAGGCAAACCCAAACATTTCAGTAGTATACAGGCCAAATAAAATGCATAACCTCAGTGTTTCTGCAGCGGAGACACCCCAGTGCAGGACTCTGAGTGAGCACACGGGCCCCGGTGAGGGGCCCCTTGTTCTTGGGAGGAGGCGAGTGACGGTGGCCCGCTGCCTGGGTGAGAGCAGGAGTTCCTGCTTCTTGCGGAAGGCCTCAGCTCAGCTCTGGGCTGGCAGAACTGCTGACCTTCCGGAGCTCTGCACTGAAGGAACCTCCTCGGAGCCCATCTGCCTGCAGCTGGCCTCTCTTCCGAAGCCCCTGTGGCTTTCACTTCCGTACTTGGCTCTTGAGGGGACCAGCCACATGTGTGTGGAGCGAGTGCTCAGCTGGCGCTCTTCCCCCCAGAGGTTTGCAGTGAAAGGACAGTGTGGAGTGTTTGTTGTAGGATAAGCCCGTTAACTAACTAAATGATGGTGCGTGAATAGGTACTGTAATACGGATTAATTTAAATTTATGTGATAATTAAGAATCCCAAATGCCTCCTCGTCTGGAGCGTTGGGGCAGAAGCTGACACCTGCTTCCTCTCCCGTGGCCTGTGTGGCCTCGGATGTGTCAGCTGGGAGCAGTGGCAGGCTCCCGTCTGTGGTCGCCCCCGTCTTGCCCGTCGGGCGGGAAGAGCCTTTGCTGCCTGTGAAGGGCCCACATAGTCACGTTTGCACCACATGACCTGCAGCCACTCGTGAGAAAAAAAAGAGCCCTACAAATTTAGGACATAAGAGGTGTTTCTTTGTTTTAAAAGAAGGTTTTGCTTTTGCCTTTATTAGAAAAGTACCAACTAACAGTCTGAGACCTGACTGCAAGTGTGAATGCTGACTGTCACCACCTGCGCGCCTTGCCTAGCGCTGGGTCCTTGCCCTGCACTGCAGAGCCGAGATGGTCATGGTTGTGCTGGCCTCCTCTGGGAGGCTGAGCACTTCAGGTTGCGCGTAGGGGGTCTGCACCTCAGGGTGCTGTGCACATACGAGGCACACGCTGGCCAGGTGTTCGGTGGTGTCCTGTCTTCCCTTTATTCAGGGACAGACGGTCATTGCCACTGGCTCGCTCCTATTGTAAAAGCTGTGGCAGCAGTTACAGACCTGGAGTTAAATGAGGCCGACCGGCAGCCTGTTTTAAACTTCCTGCTGGAGCGGAGCACACACACCAGACGTGTGTGCGTTGGGCCTTCCGCCCCGACCTCTCGCTTCCCCGCCAGTCTCACCGCCAGGTGCGGGAGGGCGGAAGTTCGCGTCGTGGAGAGGACCGGGCTCCCTGGCTGCTGCTGCATTTCAGGGGCTCACAGCCCTTGGACTGGGAGGAGTTGAGAGGCCCTTGCCCCGGTGTGTTGCGGCTGTGAGAGGGGAGGTGAGAGCAATGGCCCGAGTCGGCCAACAGCTGGGACTGCAGCCCAGGTCTCCTCGCTGTGCACAGGGGCTCCTCTGCACTCTGCTTTCTGTGCTGGGCCCTGGGGCCCCGCAGTGTGGGTTGGGGCGTCCTGGGCAAGTGGGGGGATCTCAGGCCGCTGGTCATTTTGTTTGGTTTTAAGAGTTTATTTGTTTTTAGACGGAGGGGTAGGAGGGAGAAAGCAAGGGAGAGAAACATCGAGGTGTGAGAGAAGCGTAGACCAGCTGCCTCCTGCATGCTATCCCACAACCCGGGCATATGCCCTCACCGGGAATCGACCCAACAACCTGTCGTTCGGCGGACTCATGCTCAGGCCACTCAGCCACCCCAGCCAGGGCAGCTGGTCATGTTGGAGTCAGGCACGCGAGGCTGGTTGTTTCAGCTAATCTTCTGAGGTCTTTGAGGTAGGCAGGTGTTGCCCCATTTTCCGAAAAGGTTACTGAGGGTTAGAGAGATGAAGGTCCTCAGGGTAGAACCAGTATTCGCGCCAGTTCAGTGTGGCTTCGGAGCCTGTGTTCTCTCCATGGCCTCACGCCCCGGCAGGGCAGGTTCTAACCGGGACTGCGAGTTGAGGTTGCTGGCGTGTGTGAGTGAGCACCACTCAGGACGGACGGTGGGCGGTTTTGCCCAGTGGGTAAATCTCATTGCTATGCAGGAGTGACAGATGACTCTGGCCTTGACTTCCTTTTTTTTTTTTTGACTGCAACTAGTTGGGCACTGGGACAGGAAATTACCAGGAAGGAAGTTGTTCCGGAAATTGGACACTGAGCAAGTATCCGTTCAGGACATGCCCTGCCCACCATTCTCTCAAGACCCTCTCCTTCGGTTTCCCTCCATTTCCTAGCCCGTCTCTCATTCCTTCCTAGCTCAGATGTGTTTGATACGTGTTTGTGGAGAGAAACTTGCGCCCTTTTTAGTGATGTTTGTTGATGTCCCATGTGGTTTTAACTTACTTAAACTGTACCATCTATAGATACAGCTCTTACCATTTTTCATAGTAGTACCTGTTCTGGTGATGTGTTTGTTTGAAGCTGCACCATCCACATGTTTGTCTGCTCTGGCTTTGCAGAATGTCTTGATACCTGAGACTGTGAGTTTCCTCTGTGGCTCATACTCAGGTCTTTGTGGACTTTCTGAATCGAGTTTCACCCTTTTCTCCCATGGTCCGGTGCACCCTGTGAGGTTGAGTGCTCGAGTAAGATGGGAAAGGGTAGAGGGACGTGGTGCCCAGCAGCCCAGAGGTGGACAGGTGCCTGAGTGAGAGTTTCATGCCCCTGGCCTGGCGTGTTTGTCAGGTTCCAGCCACCGGGGGGAGGGGGGGGCCGGGCCATCCCTGCCCCTGGCTCCAAACCGCCTGTCCTGGGCTGCGCATTCTCCTTCAGCGGAGCCTGCTCGCCCCTGCTTCCCTGGGGCTTCACGTGGCCGTAGACCCAACCACCTCACACTGCTGCGGCCCCTCCTAGGTGGTTTCCAGGGAGGGTGCTCAGACTCGATCAGGCCTTGGTGCACGACCCAGTTCCCCTCACTTGGACTGCGATGGTGGGGATGAATCCAGGACCCATTCAAGGCCTTTTGCTGACAAAGTACTTTAAAAAGAAGGCTTCATGTTTATGTTTTGCCTAGATTATATTACTGCCCCCACGTAAGCAAGTCTGATACCTGGGGCTTCTGCTGTCCTTTGGGAGAAGGGAATATTTCTTTCATTCTTATCTTTCTGTGTTTATAGGAACGATGTATTTAAAATTCACTGGTTGATGGCGGCCCTTCCCTTCACCAAGTCCCTTTCGTTGGTGTTCCACGCGGTATGTGCTAGTGCTTGGGAGTCGTTCATGGGGTGCTGTACGGGGCCTGCGCGATCAGCAGAAACCAGCTTGGGGAGGGGGTAGACCCACGGGAAACGAAAGGCAGAAGGGTGCCGTTTCCGGGAATCC
Organism: Glossophaga mutica; assembly: GCA_039655065.1. NCBI lineage: Eukaryota > Metazoa > Chordata > Mammalia > Chiroptera > Phyllostomidae > Glossophaga > Glossophaga mutica. Next base: position 214,698,180 of record CM077305.1, read on the forward strand.
TCCTCTGACCTGGGGGGACTGGGCCTGGGCGTAAAGCATCACAGCCCCCCTGACTCCGGGTGGAGACATCTTCTGGTGGCAGTGCTCTCTGGGAACACTGGTTTTCGTTTGGCAGGTTGCGGTCATCCCTTGAGATTAGAGCGCCACCTGCTGAAGTGTCTCCAGGACTCCTGTTTCCGCCCAAACATTCCCTCGTGTCCCCTTTGGTTTGAAGTTCAGTGTTAGCGTACTTATTTGAGAGAAAATTGATGCTTTGTGGATTGAGGCGTAAAATGGAACTGAAGCCTTTGATTGCTGAGTCCTGCTGCAGACTGACGCGAGCCTGCCCTTGGCAGTGAGTGCACGGCCTCCCCGGCAAGGGCCTGCGGGGCACCCGTTTCCAGGTGCGCGCTCTCCTTCCGCGCTGCAGGATGCTGTCACCCAAACAGTAATGACACATCCGGCCACAGTCTCAAGACTTTAAAAATTTTTTTATTGATTCATTTTAGAAAGAGTGGAAGGGGGAGAGAACATCGATTTGTTGTTTCACTTATTTATGCACTCATTGGGTGGTTCTTGTATGTGCCCTGACCAGGGATCGAACCCACAACTTTGGAGTATCAGGACGATGCTCCCACTGAGCTACTGGGCCAGGGCTTGGATAATTCTTATTTGGGTCTGAGTTAAAGAGTTTTTCTGGAACCATATAGGTAATGAATGATGGGATCCTTGAGTCACTTTACTATCTAGGTAGCCATTTGCAAAAGGATGAAAGGCATGTAAGAAATTTGTATTACCCCGTTAGTTCTGCCAGGAAGCATTTCAGGTGCACTCCTGAAACTTGCCACTTCAGTTGAAATCAGTTGGCAGCTTCAGGTAGCCCTAAATTTACAAATTTTTTTTCAAAGAAAACATAGCTTTCTAAGCTGGGTGAGCCCGCGTAATTTTTTTCTTAACTGAGTGACTGGTTAACTTGTGTAAGCAGGGGTGTGAAAGATAAAGACGAGGTTCTTGGTCGGATACTGAAAACCCCTGCGGCACTGGGGCCTTGGAGATCTGAAGGAAGAGGCCGGGCAGCCGCCTGCCAGGCTGAGCCACCAGCCTCGAGAGAGGGACCTGGGCTGGGCGTTGGGGACACCGAAACCCGCGTCAGGTTTCCCACGCTGGCCGACGTTGTTGGTGCACTCGCACGCTTCGTCGCGACAAGGCACTCGAGTCCTCAGACACCCGCCAGCCACACTGTGGCAGGCGGCCGGCCACTCGAGTCCTCAGACGCCCGCCAGCCACACTGTGGCGGGCGGGCGGCCGGGCACCGGCCTTTCTGATTTCGGCTGTCTGATTGCAGATCGACTACCACTACATCTCCTCCCAGGGCTTCCCCATCGAAGGCTGGGCCGTGGTGTACTACATCACTCACCTGTGAGTACACGCGGTGACTCGGGGGTGTGCACCCTGTGACGTGACGCGCAGGGGATGCCGGGGAGGCCGTGGCAGGGAGTGACCTGCACCACGGTGGAGGGCCCCGCCCTCCCGTGGCTGGTTGGTCTGGGTTCCCGCCATGCCAGAGGTGTGTGGCATACGGGTAGCTGTCCAGACTTGAGAGCCTGGGGCTGTTGACGTGCCCTGGGAGGGGCTCGCCTCCTTGAGGGGGCTGGCCGCTCAGGTGGTGGCTGCGTCGCTATCTGGGTGTCTGGGAGAAAGTGTCGCTCACATAAGGTGGACTTCCTGAACGTACCCACCGGTCTTTGGCAAGCCTGTGAGGTCACAGAGCGAGCTCTGGAATCTGACTCGCAGGGCGAGTCTGAAGAGACGCATGCGTGCGTGTGGAATTTTTCTTTTTCAGCTTGAAAGGGGCCCTGCTGTTCATCACCATCGCGCTCATCGGCACCGGCTGGGCTTTCATCAAGCACATCCTTTCCGATAAAGACAAAAAGATCTTCATGATCGTCATCCCTCTCCAGGTAAAGGGGCGCTCGTCCACCCGGAAACCCCGGCAGCTGCCATCGGGGGTTCTGCTGCTGAGTTCTGGCAGGCCTGGGCCTCAGGTCACCATGCTGGGAGGTGTGTGGCCGACAGTCATCTTGAAACCAGCAGGCGGACGCCGACACTGCCCCTGAATAGAGGCTGCTGGAAGTTAGGGGAACCTGCCGCCTTCTTGTCTGCGTCCGTTTGCCCTGTGGCCCAGTGGTCCTCTCAGCAAAGAAGCTCACGTTCATAGTGATTTTGTTAACCAATAATTTTAAAACTGAGAGTGGCTCCAGTGAGTTTCCCCAAGGCAGAGTATTAAGTAGACCTCGGGGCAAACCTTTATGAAACCCCTCCCATGTATGGGGCCCTGAGCTGAGGCCAGCCTCACAAGGACCCCTCGGAAGAGGACCCTGGTCTCTAATAGTCAGCACTCTCGCCGGAGGCAGCGCCAGGATGGGAGCGCTCGTCGTAAACAGAGTGGTCCTGGCAGGCGTGCCAGCTGCTGTGCTCTGCGCTGCTCCACCCAAGTGTGTCTGCTCAGTAGTGGTTCACACTCTTTAGGGAGCACAGCGCACTCGTGGCAGGTGAGGGGCGGGGAGGCCAGCTCCCGAGGCACCCAGAGCAGCCTCTCAGCTCTGGTGCTGGGCGATTTGGCAGTGTTCGCAGCAGAGCCCCTTTCATGTTCAGTCACGAGGCATATGTGTTGCTGCTGGACATGTGGGCAGACCAGTGGCCGAGGGTTTCCAAGGGAAGACTGATCGCCCCAGTGCGAGTGATCGAGAAGGCTTCCTGTGTAGACGGGCCTTGGCTAGATGCTTAAGGAGGGAAAGGTGGCAGAGGCACAGAGCGGCAGTGGAAATGGGGGACACTGCTGCCTGGGACCAGGGGTGCTGAGGAGCGCTCCACCAGGGCCACGGCGCTGGCCAAGGTCTAGGGCCATCAGTGACAGGCCCGGTCCTCTTCCCGCTTCGCCACGCTGCTCCCTGTCCCTTCCCCCCAGCAGCTGTTGCCATTCCGTGTGGACTTCCTCCCCTGGCCTGAACTATGTGATGATGGCCGAGGCCTCCCGAGCTCCCCGCTGGCATTCCTCTGGTGGGGTGACACCCAATTTGCATGGCAAGTCTCTCTGAGGACCCAGGGACCCCAAAAATTAAGTGCAAGGAAGTTATGTGTATTTAAACATAGGGACTAGTCTGGGAAGGCTTTGGCATGAGTCTGAAAAGTTCAGGCTGCTGCTTTTTGGCCACGGGGGAGCCACCGCACCTTTCTGAGTAAGAAGTGAAGGATGTACAAAGTGGAGTTTTAAGAAAGCTCTTGCACATCGTTCCACACCAGCACCTCGGGACGTGTTTCTCTCTGTGTCGAGAGTGTAAACTAAGGACAAGATGCAGTTATGAATTTAAGCTGTGAAAGCCTTTGTTTTCCACTTTGCTTTCATAGACAGAGCCACAGTTGCAGGCGTTGAGGGCATTCTGGCCCCAGGAGGAACCCAGAAGCCCAGGGTCAGCGGGAGACTGCGCCGGTACTAAGTGAGGTGCGGCTGAGGCTTCCACTGACAAGCCCTAGACAGAAAGGGAAACCACACTTGGAGACTTCCCAGTCAGAGCACAGTGGATGTGCCTGCTTTGTTAAAGGGTGGAAAACGGCCGTGCCGGCCGCAAGTCAAGCAGAGTGTTGGGGAACACGGCCTTCCCGTGGAGGGTGGAGGTGGATCGATAATCTCGGCGTCCGTCCCCAGTGGGTGCTTCGGAAGAGCGTCTCAGGGACACTTCGCTCATGCTGAGTCGTTTCGAAGGCGTTCAGATGCAGCCACCTCGGTTTAGCCGCTGGCAGAACATCACGTGGCACGCTGAGGGCCTGGTAACAAGACTGCACACACAGGCAGGCCTTCCCTTTGGGAGTGGGAGCAGAACACGCAGGCAGATGCACCTCTGTGGGAGGAACCGACTGGTCCTGTGCAGATAGGACCCGGGCTGGAGTTAGTCCTGGGCAGAGCCGTACGGCGCCTTGGCCACTGGGCTGAGATTGGCCGTTCTTGCCACCCTGGTCTCTGAAGACATTATCTGGCACTCAGAAGAGTTATTGTGAGTTCTCGTGAGAAGCCCAGGCACCTGCACAGAGAGACCTTGGGCCTGAGGAATCGGGGCCTCCTGGCCACACAGGCTGTAAGGCGTAGTGCCCGGGTGAGGCTGCCGAGGCCTAGGATGCCTGAGAAGCAGAGTGGCCTGGTCGGCCGTCGCTGGACGACAGGTCACCCTTAAATTTAGTGACTTAAAACAACAGCCGTTTACTCTTCTCTCACAGCCTCTGTGTGTCCTGATTCGGGAGGAGCGGGACTGGGTCGGACTGACTTGCTGTCTCGTGCGGCTACAGTCAGTGGCCAGCACTGGGATCGTCTAGGGGCCTCCACTTGCCGCTTTCTCTGGGCTGGCCAGACTGGATCAGATGGGGGCAGGCACAGCTGCGGCTCCTCAGGCATCTCTCCCTCTCCCCCTCTCTCTCCCTGCCTCTCCCTCCCCCTCTCTCTCCCCTTCTCTCCTTCTCCCCCTCTGCCACTCCCCCCCCCACCCCCGTGCCCGGTCTCTCCAGCATGGCTGCTTCGGAGCAGCTGGGCTTCCTACGAGGAGGCACAACACTCCAAAGGTGTTTCTCGAGAGAGCCGGGCAGCAGCTGTGTCCTTCGTCTCACCTGCCAGGGGAGCCGCATGGCGTCACTCCCACGGTGCTCTGTTGGTCGGAGCAGCCCCAAGCTCAGGAGCAGGGCGCAGAGGCTGCATCTTGGCGGGAGAGGGATGGGGGTGCTGCTGTGGCCGTAGGTTGGGGGGCCTTCAGGCCCAAGTGCCCACCCCCTATTGCAGCTGCTGGTGTGGGGATCCGCCCGTACTTCGTGGCCTCACCAGCTTCTCGTGTTCTCCAGGTCCTGGCGAACGTGGCCTACATCATCATCGAGTCCACCGAGGAAGGGACAACGGAGTACACCTTGTGGAAGGACTCTCTGTTTCTGGTGGACCTGCTGTGCTGCGGGGCCATCCTCTTCCCGGTGGTGTGGTGAGTGCCTGGGGGCAGGGGGCGTGCACGCGTGGGCCTCAAGGCTTGTCTGGGAAGCCCGGCAGCTGAGCCAGCCGGTCCCAAGTTGGGAATCACGCGGGGCACTGCGTCAAAAACACAGCTTCCTGGGCCCCAGACTGGCCTGAATCGAGGTCCCCAGTGGATTCCGATAGAGCTGCTCTGTCACCATGGCCAGCCTTGGGCACAGTTTAGACCACAGAGAAGAGTCTGGACCCGAGAACTGAGCAGCGACGTGAAATAGCACAGATTTGGAGGGGAGTTGAAGAAATCCCCAAAATAGGCCTTTCTGGGGATTGGCCGAGTCGCATCTTGCCAAGGTAGATGGCAAAGGAGGAAGTGCACTAATCGGCACGCTGCAGCCGCACAGGTTGGGGAGAAGTGCCAGCGCCGAGTCGGCGGCTGATGGGAGAAAACGTCCTCGTTGGACCTCGTGCAAAGGGGAGGAGATCCGTGGTTCCGTGGGAGGCGAGTGGGGGAGACAAGGCCAGCGACAGTAAAGCCCTCTCCTGGGTCACTCACCAAGCGCCATGGCTCCTTGAAAGCAGTTACTTCTTTTGGAATAAATTTCAAAAGAAATGTAGATTTACCTGCTTTCTCTGAGAACTGAGGTGTTTTACATTGTAATGCCCCATGTACTTAAGTTAATACTTTTGAGGGTCCTGGGAGTACAGGTCATTTACTTATTCGCATTATTGAGGTAGAACGTGGCGCCCATGGAGTGTAATCGTTAGATTCAGTCTTACCCCTCGTCTCGTCGTACATCATGGGTGTACATGTATCAGCTCAGCGGAGAAGAGAGGACGAACGAGATTTTCAATCCCTACACCCTCCTCACCTCCTGCCCAGGAGTAAGTAAACGCAGGCACCTGTGGCGAGGTGACCAGCGTTGTCTTCAGGTAGAAAGAGCATCCTGGGAGCGTTCGAGATCATGCTTCCCAGCATATATCATCAGTCCGGCTCAAATAAATGCGTAGACTTTTTTTTAAAAAAGGAAGAAGAAAGAAAGGGCATCCTGTGATTAGGGAACAGAGTCAGACTCAGCTCACACCTGCCACCCAGTGAAACAGAGGGGTCGGGGCGACTGGGGAGGCCCAGACGCACTCTAGCCCTGCAGATCGCCACTTCCTGCCACTTGTTACTTACAGCACCAACAGGCAGATGCTAACTGGCAAGATTCTTTAAGATAAATACTCTGACAATTGCTGTAAAATGAGAAAATCGAGTAGTGGAAAGGAGATTTAAGAAGCCACTTTTGGACAAGAAATACACAGCACTTTGGAATGTAGTGGGTGGTCTGGAGACTCCAGCTGAAGTGGAGAAGCTGCCAGGGGGTGAGAAGACATACTGACCTCTTCTCGGTGGGCGCGTTGATGACATGGCTGTGCAGGCCGGCCCACGTGCTCCGTGGCTGCGCTCGACAGGCTCACACTTGGCGGGCTCGGAGGAACGCACCTGCGGTGGGTCCCCTGCTGTGACCCGTCAGGGATGGCGTCGTCCTGCTGGCTTGCAGCTCAGACCTTCTGAGAGGGGGTACCAGGTGGCTTTTACCCCCATTCCTTAACTCTTATCCAACGTATTTATTTAGTTTTTTAAAAACACCATCGCTGTTTAATTTTTGTTACATAAAAACCTTTATCTTCAAATGCTGAGCCTGAAATCAGTCATTTTTGAGCACCCTAATTAAAAACTCTCACTGTAGTTTAAAAAAAAAGAAAGAAAGACGTTCTGGTTCAGCCAGCATTGGTTCGGCGTCAGCCTTCCCATGTGGCTGCTGCTTCGTCCCGTCTCCTGGGTGGGCAGGCCGAGGTGGGTTGGGAGACACGACTCATTGTCGGGGGCGCGGAGAGGGGTGGGCTCTCTGCCCGTCCGCAGCTGCCTGCGCTGTGCTGCCAAAGGGCGGTCTTTCCCTCGGAGCCTGCAGCTCTACCTAGAACCCGATCTGCAGCGTCCTTAGTGGTATTGGTGTTCTCCTGCCTCAGTGTAACGATGGTTGGTAGTCACCGGCACACCCCAGCCGGAGAAAAGACTCCCTGGGGCCTGCGTTTCTCGGCAAAGGTATGAATCCCCGGTCAGTGACAGGCTGCGTTTGCACCAAGCCTATGTCCTCGGCTCCCAGACCCAGACTTCAGAAGTTGCCTGATGGGGGCCGTTCTCTCTGGGGAGCAGGGAGCCCAAGGACGTGCCACTGTCTTAGGGTCCGGTTGGGGCCGAGGCCAGAGCTATCAGAATGGGAGGTTGGGGGATCAGGCGTGTTTTGTTTTGTTTTGTTTTGTTCTGTTTTCTCCTCGCCCAGGCCCTGCCAGACGTTTTCTGGGCAGCAGAGGGCACCTTTTATACTCAGGCCTGAGCACCGTGCAAGCTGAAGTGTTGCTGGTCAAAGGTCCCCGGGTCAGGGAGTGTCTGAGCCACCCAGTGTAGCCCTTCACGTTGGTAACTGAGGAACTCGAGGCCTCCGGTGACTAGCCCTGGAAATAGAGAGGAATGCAAGTCTGTGAGCTAACCCTTCGCTCTCTGAATGTTTGTTTTTAGGTCAATCAGGCATTTACAGGAAGCATCCGCAACAGATGGAAAAGGCAAGTCTGCTCACGCTCTTTCTGTGCTGCCCAGCCCTCCTGGCAGCCACCTGCCCGGGCACTGCCAGTAGCTGGAGGAGGAAGGGCGTGCCTCCTGGAGCTGCTGGGGGGCCCAGCTGGGGGCTTGGTGAGAGCAGGGGTGCTTTGGTGGAGAGGCAGGCGGGGAACACAAAGACCTGTTGTCTAAGGAGGCTGGGGTGGGGGGGGGCGACTGCTGCTTATTATAAAACGTCTCCCGTCATTTCCACTCCTGAGCGTGATTTTCACCTTCTCCAAACTGAGTCAGGAAGAGAAAATCTTGTCTTAGAAGGACCGGATAACACTTCCCTGTGCAAACAGGAGGTATTAGGGGTTGGGATGGCCATGTGTAAAGCATCCCCCCCTGCTGACCTAACACGCTTTCAAAATAGATGTGTTGGTAGTCACTTAAAGTGAGCCTGCTGCCAGAAAGAACCTCTAAAACTGATTTTTAAATGGTGGTGCCGTTAAAACCCTTCTGAATCCCCCTGGTTTCCCAGCCATGCCTCCTAAGTCAGAAAAGAAGCCACAAAGAGAATGTGTCATGTACTCCTGGACTTATTTGAGTCAAGTCCACCGCCGCAGGCTGCCCCGGGGTCACGGGGGACTTCGGACCACAGGAGTCGGTGGCAGTGCAGTGCCCTCAAAGGTCGGAGCGGCCTCGGGACCCAGGAACTCGCACACTCAGTGCTGATGGCAGCGCTCCTCTGGGCAGATGACTCGGGCGTTGTTAAGTGGGGTTTGTTGCTGGTCTGTTTTCTGATTAGGGAAGTAATGCGGATTCAGTTCAGGAACTTTAGAAAACAGGTAGTAGGTGCCAATCTTATTCCATACTTGCCATGCAACCAGTATCACGTTATTTTCTTTAAAGTGAATTAAACCACCTCCAAGGGTTCTTGGCGCACAGGGCTTGGGAGTGTTCCTGTTCCGTCCACCGCGGTTCCTGTTGAGACTCCTGCCGTCGGGCCGCCCAACACTCTCCTTGCTCACCCGCCCGGCGTGCGAGGGCCCGCCCTGGCTGGGCACCCGGCAGTGCTCCGAGTCTGTCCCCCAGGGCCCGCCTCGGAGACCTGCTGCTTGCGCCTGGCTGCACGGCCTCCCCCAAGCCACGGCTCTCAGAGAGCCCCCCGGCCTTCTGCGTGGGGGAAAGGAGAACGGCGGAAAATAGAACTCAAGTTAGAATTTTAGTAAAGCAACTTGGCACCAATAGAAAAATCCAAAGAAGAAAAAACCCACCTTCTGGGAATAATGATAGTTTGGGGATATGCTTGCCTTTTTGTTTTTTGTTTTTTCCTGTTTTCAATGCACATTATAAGATCTTCTGTTATTTTTAGAGGCCCTAACTTAATCAGTAGGTCCCTCACTATATTGAGATGAAGCATTTTGCTTTTGCATCTGTATACATTTCAGTATTATTTCAATACTTTTGGGTTTGCTTTCTGTTTGGCCGAAAGTGTTTGAGAACCCCAAGGGCAGCGTGTTCTGGTGGACAAGTCGTCTCTGTACTCGGCTGCTGGGCCTCATCCTCCTCCCTTCGTGAGTGCTGTCTGTCCTTCCTCACCGTCTCCATCCTTCTGACCCCCTGCTGCCGTTCCGCCTTCTCCGCCTTGCTTTCCGCGGGCTTGGCGATGGCTCTCTCCGGGGCTGTCGGTTCCACGAAAGGCTGATCGCTAGCTGAGGACTTAGAGGAGCTCTGGCGGGCAGCACAGCCCGGGAATCCTGAGAGGGGGTCTTAACTGTGCCCCAGCATCTGCCGTAAGGACAGGTGATGGAACCGGAGCGCTGTGGTCATCCCCGGGGCACACGAGGCGCTTCCCCGTTTGTTCCACCAGATGGCAGCACAGGACCTCTCAGCAGAGAGCAAACCTGAGACTGGGAAGCCGGGCGATCGCACCGGGGCTCTCCTTCGCCAGTCTCAGGATGACATGCTGTCAGAAAGCACCCCTCTCGTCAGCACATGTCCTGAGCTCTCTGACGGGGGCAGAGGAGGGCAGCAAAGGGTGCCTTCTTGAATCAGTGAGTTGATTGGGGCTGTGGAATGCATTTAAGCTAACCTGCACACGCACGTTTCAGCCCACACTTAAAAAATGGTTCCACTTGTGACACTTCCTGAGTCAGGGCAGCCTGCTGCCGAGGCTGGAGTCTGCCCTGCAGAGACACGCAGGGACAGCACGCCCCTATCTGAGCCCCTCCGCCCACCCCCAAGCTGGGGAGCCCGCCGCAGGGTGACCGAGGGACGGAAGCCAGGCAGCGCAGCAGAGCTGGAGGGAGCCCCTGGCCGGCTGAGGGCTGGGGCCGCAGCGCTGCAGTCGGCCCTCTGCTCCTCAGCCCCCCACCCCCGCGCCCCCGGCTGAGGTCCAGCCCGTCCTAGAGGCAGCTGGCAAAGTGACGACTGTGGACAGTGATGTCTGCTCCCGGGTGTGGAAGCGGTTTGCTGCAGGGAACCTGCTCACAGGCTCCTGACTCCACTGACTCGTTGCATGACCTTGACACTGACCTGGGCTTAAGACTGACTCGGTGTCAGTGCAGTCCAGGCTGCCTAGCTGCAGGTGGGGGCGACGCCACGTGTCCGGGCCGCACGCGGCTGCCGGGTGTGCTTGGCGTTGGCTTACTTCTCGGCGCCTGGGGTCCTTCTGACGGAACCTGAGGGGGGCACTGAGGGTGAGGCTGCCCACGGCCCCGAAGCTGTACCTCGGTCTCTTTTGTCACACGCTGGCCTCCGTCAGGTCCTGTCACTTAGAGCGCTGCCGTGCCGCGCCCTCAAGAGGACGCGTCGCTGCACAGACACGCCTGGATGTGGCGCCGCTGTGCCTGCCTGTCAGGGTTGACCCCCCCAGACCGCCCTGGCGCCTGCGTCCCTGTGTGCGCCTCCCCGAGGTCGCTGCCTGGGAGGGCGGGCATGGCAGCGCCCTCCGTGCACTCGGTGCACCTTTCTGCTCCCGGTCACCTTTTTCCGTGTTTCTGAGCAAAATTGAAAGGTCGTATTTTGAGGAATCTCGCCCTTCATGTGAGCGAGCTACAAAAGCACCCAAGCAAACGACGACGGGCTGGTGGGAGGGCTGACGGAGGAATGGCTTCCTCCTGGGTGGCCGGTCGGAGCCGTTCTCCTAGGAAAGCCTTACCAGCCTTCTCCGCTTTCGGCGTTGGTGCCGGCGGTGCCGAAGTAGGGGTGAGCGAGCCAGCGGCGCCCAGGTGTGCCACCGGCGCCTGCTTGCAGGGCGTGGAAAGGGCTCGTTTCAACAGTGGCCTTGAGGCAATGGTGAAAATGATGCCTCTGTCTGTGATGCTTTTTATTCCTTATTCAAGGTGTTTCTCTCTGAGGGAGGCGCACGGCCCACTCGCAGGCGTGCGCTCGGGCCTGCAGCTTGGCCGTCGTGCTAGTTCCCTCCCGTCCGTGTTTGGTGTTTGACTCGGCGGTCCCCCCGGCAGCACGGCCGGGGAGAGCGGGAGAAAAGAGTGATGGGTGGATAGGGATGTTCATAAGCCTCGAGGTTTTCCTTACGCCACAGGAGCGTTGTTTGGGAAATTTTTTACCCTCTAAGTGGCAGCCGTGGGCCTTTGGTCTGTGTGCCCCATAGATCATGTAGGATTAGCTCCTCCAGACGGTGTGCTGGCACCTCCTGGGCGGCGCCTGGCGTTTTGAGCCGCGGCCCCTCTCCCTGCGCCGCCCGTGGACTACGAAGCTGTGGACCGCCCGTCTTAGCGCAGAGTGCAGGCGTGGAGAGCCAGTCCTTGGAGGGACTTGGACTGGGTTTGAGTGCTGGCTTCCCCATTTCTAAGCTCTGTGACCTTGGTCGTTTACTGAACTTCTCCAGGCCTAAGCCCGTCGTCACCTGTGAGGCAGAGGTAGTAACGCCCTCCCTCGGAGAGGCCGTCGTGTGGTTTAGACAGATGCGGCGTGGACAGTGGCCAGCCGGTGCCTGGCCGCGGTTCCAGGACTGTTGGGGAGGTGGGGGCGACGAACAGTCTGTCTTCTTGCCAGCCCACTCGGCTGCTGTTGGGCTTCGAGAAGAGGTGGAAGTCTAGACGGGGGCTGGCGCCTTCTCTTGGGGGTGCCTTGGCTCTTTTGCTGCTGGGTGGGGGAGAGGGCTGACTGGTGAAGCATTCGCAAGGGCCGGGTGCTTTCTGCCTCAGGTGTGCCCACACGAGGCGGAATACACGTCCTCTCAGGGGACACGGCGCTCCGTTCCCGTCAGTCAGAAGCACCGGCCCAAACCCGGAGTCCTGGCCGTGGTTTCGAGAGCGAGTGGGGCGAGCAGGGAGCCTGCAGGGGCGCCTGAAGCAGGCGTACATGCTCTCCCTCCCCGCCCCTGCTCTCCTTCCCCACTCCCTGGGAGGTTTTCCAAAATCCTCAGGACTAGGGGCGGCCCAGGCGTGGTGCTGGATGAGGCTGTCCCCAGGGACGAGCCATCGCCAGGGAGAAACCCTCCTCCCGACGAGGACACCGATGCCCGAGGAGCAGCACCGGCCAGGCCCGGCGCCTGGGCTGTGACGGTGCAGGGACGGGAGCCGGGCTCCACTGGCCGCGCGCTGAGGCGCTTTTCCTGTCCCGCGCTCGCTCTCCCACCGGGTTCGCTGCTGCTCCTGGTGGGGTCGGCAAGAGCCAGCCCAGGCCTGGCGAGCCTCTGACTCCCCGGCGCCCAGCCCCACCGTGGCCCTCCTGAGGAGCCCCTTGTGCGCCCTCCTGAGCCCCACAGAGGCCTGTGCTCAGGCGCTGCCTCCTCTGGGAGCCCTCTCCCCCGCTGTGGCCCAGGGCTGGGTGGGGAGCATCTCGTGCGTGGCCTTGCAGCCATGGGTGTCTCCTCGCGGTGCCTTGAAATCTGAGGGAAGATGTGACACCTCTCTGTCCGGCAGACGGGTCTGGGCGAAGCTTCAAGGGCAGGCATTTCGGTGGTCAGGATTTATTTCAACAAGCAGATGCAGAGAAGACTTAAAGTGTTCTTGTTGTTTAAGTGGTCCAGTTGTAAATGCTATTTTTCTCAGTTCTTCACAAAGGAGAGTTGAGTGTTCGTGTTTAGGGACCATTTTGCTTGTTGGGGGGACCGTGGTCCCCGAGGCTGGCTGCATGTGTGGGCAGAGTGTGGTGTCAGCGGCTGGTCCGTCAGCCATTGCCGCTGGGGGCAGGAGCCGCACAGGAACACGTGAGTGCAGCTTTAAAACCCTGCTCAGTCACCCTGCACTTCTGGGCTTTCCCGCCTCCCCCTCAGCACCCCCCTCCCCCACCCCCCGGTGGGGAGGAGCACCTGTTCCCGTCTCGCGCTCACCGGGCACTCTGCGTGCACTCGGTGTCACAGTAAGTGGTGTACAGCTCGGGGTGGGTGACCTTCCTGAGGAACGGCAGCCTCTCTGGGGCAACGGCCACGGCTGCCGTGCTCCCTGCTGCGTCTGGGGCCTGGCCCAGGGTCAGAGTGAGTGAGAAGTGGCTGAGAACCAGAGAGATGTCATTTTAAAAACCACAGGTCTGCAAGAAACGTTGTGCGTTAGACAGCCTTTGCTGGTCTGCGTGCTGCACTTGAGCTTCTTCGTGCGTGCGCGCACGTCCCCTGCCATCCGCACGTGGGTGCGCTAGCCTCTCCGTTCGGGGAGCTGGATTTCCTGGGAAGGTTTGCTGATCTCCTCATCGATGTGTTTGGTTTCTCAGAAGAGATCCAGACAGATGCTGTTGGCTGGTGATCATCTTGAAAACCATTTAGGGTTCGAGGAGTCTCCTTTGGAGTCGTGAGCTTGCTTGTCCCCCACTAACCATGAGGCAGCGGGAGGCAGAGGCAGTCTGAACCTCCGCCGCCCATAGGCCCCTTCTTAAATGGAGCCAGTAATTGAATGCTATTAAGCAAAATTAATGTGCCTCCTGCAGGAAGGTTTATGATGAATGAAAGGATTGCTAACTGGGGAGCAAGCCAGGTTACCCTCTGTGGTCATCAATATTTCATGGCAGTGGCAGGAAGTCCGCTGTCCTGGCTCCTGACCTTGAGCGGCCGTGACGGTAGGACAAAGCCAGGGAGGCTGTCTTTAAAGGGCTTGTGGTGAAAACCGAAGTGAAATCTGAATTTGCAAGGTGCGCCCGTGTTCATCGAATTTGCGCCCTGAACCGGTGGGAGGTACCCCCGATGGGACTCGGAGACCCACCTGAGACTCGTCCCAGTGGGGAGCACAGCTGTGTCAGCCGGAGGCAGCGCTGACACGTTTCACGGTGGCTTCTGCGGGGCAGGGCAGTCCTGACGCGTGGTGACTGCCGGTGTCCACGGCGTCACTAGGCTCCTGCGTGGCCAGTCGGGAACCACTTGAACCGACAAGGGGGAGCTGTTCGGGTTTGCCTGTGACCTGGAGCTGGAACCCCACCCTGCCGCACCCCAGCCCCTGACTCTTCCTGGTAATTGGGGTGCCTGCTGGGGGGGTGCATTTCCACAATGCAGATGTGCCCCGGGCGGTGCTCACACATCAGACGTGGCCCCTGACTGAGAGGGTGCCCGGATGCCGCACGCTCCACACCGAGAGGAGTTAATGAGCCTTTATCTCGTCCTTTCTTCTCCCTAGCTGCTGTTAACTTGGCCAAGCTGAAACTTTTCAGACATTATTACGTCTTGGTGAGTGAAGCCGTCCTGAGTCTGTAAACAAGGAACGGGGCCTGTGGGCTTCCGAAGGGCCGGAGAGAGCGGCGATGGGCACCCCCGGGGCTGCGAGGGTCCCCCCCCTCGGAGCCAGACTGTGCCTTGGCTGCGGGGGCTCGGTTGTGGGGGCGGCTGCTTTTCACGGCTCGCTCTAAGTTTGCCTTTGCGTCCTCTGAAAAGCAGCCCTACAGAGACATGGAAAGCCCGTGGCGGCCCCGGTCTTCCTCCTCCTGCCCTTGGTCACCGCTGCCAGCAGTTCGCTGCTGGTTTCTCCGGGGTCTCTTCCAGGCCTGGATGCCCTTGGGTTGCTTTTAAGAAAATTCATTTACAGCCCTGGCTGGTGTAGCTCAGTGGATTGAGCGCGGGCCTGCGAACCGAAGGATCGCGGTTCGATTCCCAGTCAGGGCACATGCCTGGGTTGCCAGGCCAGTTCCCGGCAGGGGACACACGAAAGGCAACCGTACATTGATATTTCTCTCCCTCTCCCTCTCTCCTTCCCTTCCCCTCTAAAGATAAATAAATAAATAAATAATTTTTAAAGGAAAAAAAATTAAAAAAGAAAATTCATTTACAGCCCTGGCCGATGCACCTCAGTGGATTGAGCGTGGCCCCGTGAACCAAAGGGTCGCCAGTTTGACTCCCAGTCAGGGCACATGCCTGGGTTGCAGGCCAGGTCCCCAGTAGGGGGTGTGCGAGAGACACCCATTGATGTTTCTCTTCCTCCCTTCCTCTTGCTTTGAAAATAAATAAATAAAATCTTCAAAAAGGAATAAAATTCATTTATAAAAATGAGGTCACACCTTAAAACAGGACTGGTATAAACATGAAAAGGTCATACAATCATTAAGCACCAAAGGCGGGACTTATTAAAAATTATTAAGCACATAATTTCTTGGACTATTTAAGGTGTGGGTCTTCTAGAGCTTCTGGGTCATCTTTTGTCTGTGCTTTTGGCATTGACTTTCACTTGAACATTTTTTTCCTGCAAGTCCGGCTACCTGGGCATGGTCCCAGGGAGCAGGCCACACCCGAGTGGCCAGCCTGCTGAGTCCTCAGCATGTGCCCCCTCATTAGGGTCCTTAGTGTTACTGATGTTTCCTCTGAGCGGACCTCGGCCGTCCCCGCATCTGCCGCAGGCACGAAGAGTCAGCAGTCTCCCTGCGTGGCTGTATGTCGCCATTACGACAGGAAAACGTTCCTCTAAGCCTGGGAGTAAACAAATACTGTCCTTCAGGGATTGAAATCAGCGGGTTACGTACGTGGGCAGGGCAGGGGAGGATTACTCAGGAGCTGAGAGCAACCGAACCGAAATGTTTCGTCCCCCCCCCCCGTGGGTGTGGCCGTCACCAATACCGTGGTCACCTAGAGAGCCCGGACAAATCCTTTAAAGTATAGCGAGCAGAGAAGTCGTCTCTCTGCCAAATGTATTATTAGCGCTGTAAGTGTCAAATACTTCAGTTAGTTAATTTGAAAGCACGTTACTGCAAGAAAGTGGTGCCAGGTCTCTACGATGACTTTTTTCTTCTCTCTCCTTCATGCAGATTGTGTGTTACATATACTTCACCAGGATCATTGCATTTTTCCTCAAATTTGCTGTCCCGTTCCAGTGGAAGTGGCTCTACCAGGTGCGTTCCCACGGGGGACAGTGCCGGAGGGCTGGTGTCTGGGGTGTAACCGGAGGCTGTTACAGTTTATCTGGCGGCCGCCCGGAGGGCCTCCTGTCTCTTCTGGTCTGCAATTAAGATTCTCTGTCCAGGAAAGCTGCTGGATGGCCTGAGAAATCGGGAAGTAATTGCATTATTGATTCTGGTGTTCAATTTGGAAAGTCTTGGACGAGGAAAGCCTTGGGCGGAGAGAGTAAGGCTAACCCTGCATAATTAAAACCCCGACGAGACGGGTCTTCTCCGTCGGTACGGGGCTGAGCGCAGCCGCAGGTCCAGACGCCCCTCTGGGCCTGTCACTGTTACTTCAGCGGCAGAGCGTCGCTGCAGTGTGCTGGGACTGGCCTCACGGCTGGGGCGCCCTCAGGGAGGTGGAGGCTTCTCCTTACAGTGCACGCTTGGAGCCTCCAGCCCCGCAGGAAGCTTGGATGTGTTGTGACCCTTAAGAGGGACAGTGTGAAGACTCCAGTTAAAGCAAAGGGTCTTCGATGTCGGCTCTGGGAGAAGGCCCCTGTCCTGGCTGGGGCTGCAGCAGCCCTCTAGGCCAGGTGCTCTCCAGCACTCAGCTCTGGAGTTCGGGGATTGACCACGGAGTGCGGGGGGCCAGGGCCGGGGTGTTCCCCTTGTTGGTTCCACCGCCCCTGGAAGAAGGGCGTTGCTCATCGGGGGGTTTTCCGTCCACAGCTCCTGGATGAAACGGCCACGCTGGTGTTCTTTGTCCTCACCGGGTATAAATTCCGCCCAGCGTCAGATAACCCCTACCTGCAGCTTTCTCAGGAAGAAGACGACTTGGAAATGGAATCTGTGTAAGAAATCTCCTTTCTGTCCTTGGTCCCTTTACTTACCGAAGAGCAGCGTGGTGTGAATCGCAGCCGCCTCTCCACATGCTGTTGCTGCGGAGGCGGGGCCTCTATTTTAGCAGAAGGGAGCGGACACCGCTCCCAGTGCCTCGGAGGCAGGAGCCTGGGGATGTGCTGGGCCTGTTCACGACTACGGAGGTCAGACCGGCCCTCTTCCCCTTGGGCCCTGCCACTGGGAGCCTGTGTGGATACGTGGCTATCCGAATCCTCTGTGTCTGCAGTGAGGGTCAAATGCCCTCCACCCTCAGATAGCTAAGTGGCTCCTCACAGCTAGCGCAGCGCCTTGCCTTATATCTGAGCGTGAAGACGGGCCTCTCTGAGTCACAGGGTAAGGGACTCTGGGGTCCTGTTTGCTGGGAAAGGGGGATCGTTTTCTAGAGAAGGGAACAGTGATGAAGGCCGTCTTGCTTGTTCACTGATGCACTGTGATGGGCCCGGTCAGCTGGTTTTTGATGATTAGGCTGAGGCTGAGTTTCAGGTGCGCCACCTCCAGCGAGGCGGCCTTCTGATTTTTCCCAGTTGAAAGGCTGAGCCCCGGCCCCCGCTGGGCTCTGCTGGGCTGTCAGGCAGGTCGGGCAGCAGGGGCCTGCTCTCTGCGCTCAGCCTCACTGTGAGGACAGTAAACGGAAGGCCGACCCTGCTGCTGGGCTCCACGTAGCTCCTCCCTGTGCAGAGGAAGATGTGCCTTCTTATAGATCTCGGAGGGGCAGGCGGGACAACCGTCAGGTGTGCCTTTTTGGGGAGGCGCAGAGTCGGAGCAAGTGACCGAGGGTGGAAGAGGCGCGAACAAGAGTCAGTCGGTGAGAAGCAGCGTCCGGAAGGGACCTGCGGTCTGGTGTCTCCATCCCTGCTGGAGCCTCCGGCTTGTCCCCCACGCGTGACGGCGGGGCGTCTCCGGGGCAGGCAAGAGGGGCCGCGTGGCCGCGTCACGGCGCCGTCCACTGGCCGAGGTGTGCTCCACAGTGGCTGTGCCAGCTGGCGGTCCGCCTGGCCATGCGGGGGTGCCTTTCCCCACATCCGGTCTGCCAGCTGCTGCTTCTGCAAGTGGGTGCACGTGAAGGTACTGTCTCTTGGCAGTGTTTTGTTTTGGTTTTGGTTTCTCTCTGACAACATTGGGTGATAGCGGCAACCAGTTGAGCCAGAGGGTCTGTGGTTGGTAAGTCAGAGGCGGAAGGGGAGAGGAGGCAGCAGGTAGACCACCGGTCTGGTGGGCATCAGAGAGGACCTTCTTCGTTCCACAGTGTCCTCGAGCGGCCTCGGTTCCAGCCCTGCCGCAGGGCCAGAGCGCTCTGATGGCACTGTTTTCAGTGCCTTCGTGGGAGCCCCGCCGTGACAGGGAAGCGGGTGCTCTTTGGTGGCGGAAGGGCTGTGTGCGTCGCCGCCTGGAAAGGGGGCGAACCAAGTGGCTGTTCTACTCGGGGGGGCAGCGCTCCTGGCGGGCGCTCTCCCAGGGTAGCCTGTGCACAGAGGGCGAGGAGCTGAGTGAGGTTTACACGTGCCTTTACGTGGGCGAGGAAGTTGTCCGGTGTTGCTCTCGGCCCGAGAACTCCACTGCTGAGAAAGCCCTGTGACTCTCTGAGACGGGACAGGGCAGGACAGGCCGCAGATGAGACGCCAGCCCTCAGCCTGCCTCCACGTGCACCGGCGGGTGAGCGCGAAGGCCGGTCACGGGCCATCCTCTTGCTCCTCCCCCTGGACGGGCTGTTGCCGGATGGCACCCCTCAAATCCTCTGCCCACCAGAGGTGAGCGGAGCCCTTGCCCGGGTGTCCGAGCAGGTGCCGAGCTCTCTGCCATCCGCACCGGAGGGGGTTTCCTGGAGAAGGGAGCTAGACCTGAGCCCTGTCCCAGAACAGGCGGTGTTCCTTACACCTCGCCCCCCAGAGCAAACCCCACGGCCTGCCTTCCTGCTGCATCCTGCCGCAGGCGCCCTCGGGCCCTGGCCGCGGGGATGCTGGGTCGTGTCTCTCGCACCTGCCATCACCGCCTTCATCGGCAGCCGAGCTGTGGGAGTGAGTCTTGCCCCAGGGGGTGGGGCCGCCTGCGGGATGAGGGCGCATGCAGCGGTAATACTGACTTGCTGTCTTTTTTCTCCATCTTTTTTTCAACATCTCTTTGGACCAATTTTGGTAACAGAATTTGTCATAAAAAACAATTCAGCGTGTTAAAAAGTACTGGCTGCAATTTCAATGCTCAGACTCCACAGCTGCCTTGGATGCTGTGTGTGTCCTAGGTGGTCTGAGTTATTCCTGTCTGGGGAAGTGAGGGTGGGAAGAAACGTCTGCGGTGGGTTCCAGAGCCGGGACTTGTCCCTGGGTTTCACCCCAGAATGCCGTCCTCAAGGCTGCCGGCCACCTCGGACTGCTTACCTCCTGTGCCCTTCCGAGGGGGCCAGCACCAGCAGTGGGCACGGGAGAATCGGAGACTCGAGGGGGTGTCTCTCAGCCAGGCCGCTCCGCATTTCCAGCCCAGGAAATGCTGTTTAGTTTGGCTGTAGTTTCTGGTTTAGTTTGATTAAATGAATAGGTGTGTCTGTGGGCCACTTAGGCCCAAGCCACGTATGATGGTGACGGGTGTGGCAGCAGGAACAGCAGGTGCCTGAAGCCCCGTCTCCCTCTTGCCGACGTGCACGAGGCCCTTCGGGGACCAAGCATAGGACTCAGGACTCTGCCAGGAAAAGGGGGCTCACTGTGGATGTGGAGAAGGACGGTGGGAGGCGGCCCGGTCCACACTCTCTCCCCGTCTCTGTCCACGCTCCCTGCCCCCTCTCTGCTCTGCCTTCCTAAGACGCACCTGTACTGACCCCCGCAGGGAGCGTGTCTGCCTGGCACGGCTGGGGGGTCCCTGCTGCCGGCCCTTGAGGCCAGTGCTCTGCTGGAACAGGTGCAGGTCCAGCTGCGTGCCCCCTGGGCAGTTGTGGGGCTCCAGCTAGAGCAGAAGCCCTGCTTTCGAGGACCCCTGAGTCTGCTGTGGGGACAGGGGACAGCTTGTAGATGGTGCCAGGGACAAACAGAGAAATGCCCCTGCCCTGGCGAGGCACAGAGGGAGGCAGAGATGCATGCTCACTGACAGCCGGGTGGCCTGGCCCAGCCCGCAGGGCCCAGGGCGGCCTGGACTTGCAGAAGGCATCTCTAGTGGTCGAAGCATCTGGGCCCAGAAGGCCCCGAGCACCTGCGGTTCTGCCCCATGACTCAGAAGTGCCCCCCTGTGGCAGGTTACTGTAAATGTCTGCGGCGGGTCAGCTCTCTTTTCTGAGTGCGGCACACATGCGTACAGCAGTCTCGCAGTCAGTGCCAGAGTGTGCACCAGCGACGTAAAGATTCGTGAAGGCCGCGGCAGAGGTCGGTGTTGGCTAGGACAGTCACAGCCGGGGCATATTGATCGGGCGCTTTGGGGAGTCTCATTTTTCCCTCGTGACTGTTTCGGGCAGCAGGAAGTACTTGCCGCGCTGAGGCCCCGAGTGCTCAGATGGTGTGGCTGAGGTCACGCAGCCGGGGGCGGGGCGGGGTGGGGCGGGGTGGGGCGGACTCACTGCAGTCTGGTGCCGGTGCCCTGCACCGCCCTGGGACGGTGTTGCCGTGAAGACGGGCTTGCTGACATATTTCTCGTGGCTTTTCTCTCGTTCAGCGTGACGACATCGGGGGTGATGGAGAACGTGAAGAAAGTCAAGAAGGTGACCAACGGCTCGGTGGAGCCCCAGGGCGACTGGGAAGGCACTGCGTGACCAAGCTTCTGGGAGGCCGGCCCGTCAGCGACGACGCTTAATTTATTACCAGTGCTGCTGGCGGGGCGGGGGCCGCCGGCCCTCCCAGCGGTGACACCACAGAGCACGCGGCTGGGAGCCAAGTGCCAGGAAACCTGAGTTTTCACTCTGTTGCAGAAACTGGTTCTGCGGCTGGTCATAGGCAGCTGGGTTCTCCTTCGGGTGGGACGGCGGGAGGGAGGGTAGCCGGGAGGAGAATAAAAGGAAGACTTTGTTTTGATTTTTATATATACACATACATATATATATTTTTAAATTGGGAGCTCTTAGGGTGTATGCAGTGTGACCCGTTCCCGCGTCCCCCGCCCCGGACTTATGTAACACGTGGAAAGGACTGTGGGGAGGAGGGCCAGGCCTGTGTCTGCCGGGCTCGGCGCGGGCGTGCGCGGGGGCGCAGCAGGGCGCGGATCGCTGCTGCTTTAGGGGATAGAGATGAATGTGGTTAGGTTTAGAAAGCCCGCTCTACACCCGGTGTAGTGCGTCGAGCCCGCCCCAGGACTCCTGTCCCTAAATGTGGCCTTGCACCTTTGTCCCGGATCCCGAAAGTGGCCAGCAGCTCTGGGAGCCCACTGGCCCTTCTCTCAGAGAGGGCCTTGTGTCTGAGCGCCGTCCTGTCCCTGTCGGGCTCCCAGCCCCGGGACACAGCCCAGCCCTGCTGGTGGGAGGTGGCCATCTTGACTGAAGGGTCCTCCGCTGTCTGAAGGAGGGACGGAAGTACGGTTTTAGCTCAGAAGGCGTCCCGCAGGGCCCCCTCGCACACCCGGGAGCAGCGCCGTCTCTCCTTGCCCTCTCCTCCCGCGGCTCCTCGGCTTCGTGCGGTCCGAACGCCCCGGGGAAGCGGGAGGCACTTTCCTTGCAGAGCAGCCGGGGTCAGAAAGTGGTGTGGACGCGGCTCCTCCCCTTCTCGAAGCTTGTCCTGTGCGCCGGAGAGGGCTTCTGAGCAGGAAGGGAAGAGACTGTCCCTGTCTGCACCCCAGGGGTGTGGCCGAGGCTTCCCTCTCAGGCATGGAGTGAAGTCTCTTCTTGCAGGAACTCCGAGAGGGTCCTCCGAGCTCCTGAGCCTGGGCCCGAGCCCAGGGCCTGAGCGCAGGGCCCGGACGGAGCGAGGTGAGCAGCGGCTTTGTGACCGTTTCCCAGAGTGTCCGGTCACCCTGGCCTGAGACGGGAGACCCAGACACGGCCCCTCGGGAAGCTCCCTGACGCTCGGGGTGCCTGCTGCTCGGCTCCTTCCAGTGCCCGGCGTGGTGGGCCTCCCTGGGGGGTGGACAGTGACAGTCTCTGGTGGTGGCTTGGTCACCTCCAGCTTGGAAGGGTCGGTCAGAAGCCACAGGCTTTGGGGGTGGCACTCAGCATCCCAGATTTGGGCACCTGAAGTCTTTCCTCAGGACCAGCCGTTTCCCCTCCTGTGCCGTTCGCACCTGTGCGCCGACGCGTGGGGACGCGGGCGTGCGTTCCGAGCGCTCGCTGCGGCCCCCGGCGGCCTGCCCGCCCGACCTTCACAGAGGCCCGGTCCCGGCGACACGTGCAGTAGCGGCAGCGTCTTTCGGCTGCTGCTGCCGCCGCTCTGCAGGTGTTCCAGGGAGGGGTCGCGTGTCTTCCTGTCTTCGGGACCAGGGAAGTGCACCCACAGTGCTCGTTTAAGGGACCACCTCCTCCTTCTCTTTCTGAACTTGGAGCTCTGACAGGGGAAGGAAGCTGCGGGGGGGGGGGGGGGGAGTCTCTGCAAAGCTTGGCTTTCCCGTGTCCGAACAGTGCCAGCCCTGCAGGAGTGCGTCTCAGGCTGCGGCCAGACCCCCACCCCAACCCCCTTAGGGTGCTTCCCGCTGGGGACACGTCCACTGTTTGTCCTGCGAGCACGCGGTCGCGACTCGGCCGTGGATTTCTTGGCAAGAAACAGTGTGGTGAAACCTCCCTCCTAGAAAGGGTCTCCTTGGAGACGTCCTCACGCCACACGCCGGAAGCAAGGAGCCCCGTGTGTGAAGGAGCGGGGAGGACGAGGCCGTGTGCGTGGCGAGCCCGCACTGCGCCCTCCGCGCTCCTCCGCGCCGCTGCTGGCTGCTCTGTGGGTTTGGGGCCGTGCCTGCCTCTGGGAGCCTCTGGGCTCCCCCACAGCCCCCGAGTGGCTGCACCTCCACAGTCCTGAGCCCTCTAGACCAGAAGGCCCAGGGCGGGCATGGCAGTGGTTTGGAGTCGGGCTGGTCACAGCCTTCGCACCAGGCAGCTTGTCCGCCATGCCCTGCGTATGACGCAGGAGGTCTGAAATCGGGCCGATGCTTAGGAAAAATCGAAACCCAGCCTGTCGTTGGGAACTCGGGTGGTAGTTGAGTTTTTATAAAATTACTTAAGCTGTCTGTCCTGTTCTGCAGAACTTTCTTCTCTTTATTCCTCCGTAGTTGTGACCAGTACTGAGCTCTGCTCTTGAGTCAAGATGACGGACAGGGGTCCAAAGCGCAGTAGTCCCACCAGCTCCCAGCCCCTCCTGCAGGCCCAGGCTCAGTGCCCGCGGGCTCGGCGAGCTGCGGCGCTCGCACCGTTAAGCTCTCCCCGGATCTCAGGTTGGGCGGGGAGGACGGGCGCATGCACACCATAGAGCCCTCGGTATTTATAGCTTCACTCTGTGCTCCGGTGCCCTGTTCCTGCCCACGCGGAGGGTCCAGGCTTCCTTTGAGAAATCTGCCGGGGCCTGGAGACGCTGCCAGCTGGGAGATTGCAGGAAGCGAAGGCTTTGTGTCCCGTTAATAAAGCGTGTTGTCTTTTGTGAGGAATTACTTCTTAGACCACAAGAACAGTCTTTGATCTCTTAATCCTGGCTCTTAGCAGTGGCCAGAGACTCCATCAGCCTAGTTCTCGCCCTGCCCCCAGGCTTTAAAATTTTAGTGCCTTTTAGTGCATGCCCTCGCACCGCTGACCGGGACGCTGGCGCGCCGGTGGCCCGTGCGGCCACGGCCAGGAGGAGAGGCTCGTTCCAGTGCAGTGGGTGGTTTCTCAGGTCGTGGTCTGAGCCAGTTCGGTTTTCTTCCAGGGACCCGCTTTAGAGTAGAACTTCAGGGCTGTCCCCGCCCGGGCATGTCCAGCAGCCAGGGCAGCGCTCGGTCTCAGCGTAAGTGCCCGTCATGTGGCGGTCGCAGCAAGAATCCCACCTCGCGTCTCGGGATTGCTGCCCCTCGTCCCACAGCCTGCCTCCTCCCCGCCCCCCACTTCTCCTCACCCCCCACCTGCCTTGCCGCCCTCACCTATTGGTTCCACGCGGGCTCAGCCTTGGGGACATGGGCTAAAGGCTTCGGCGCGTTGCGGCGTCTTCTCCCAGCAGCTCTGCGAAGGGCGCGTGTTCTAAGCTGAGGAGAACTTCAGCAGAGGGCGCGTACTAGGGCGCGTATCACTGCTTTGGACCAGATAGGGTGTTCTCCCTGCGCGAAACTGTGTGTCTTGTTTGGGTGCTGACCACTGTCTCCTGCACGGGGCCAGTCCTTTCAGGCCACGGAAGAGTGTAGAAGGGGCCGATTTGGATGGCCGGTGGCGTCGGGCCGCTTCCCCTGTCCTGACCCATGTGGTCGAGGACGGCTGGGGACTGCCAGGCAGTCTGCTGAGGCTGCTGGCTCTGCTCCGCACGCCCCGCAGCGCAGTGGTCCCTGCTGCCCCACCGCCGAACCCCCGAGGCGGCCGACCGTAGCCCACCCCCCCCCCCCCCCCCCGCCACTGCACACCGCCCGCTTTGCTGCTCCCTGACCCAGGCCTGGGCCGTGAACGGGTTCAGGACAGGCAGAGGCCGGGGTGCCTGTGGCCGCTGCTTCCCCCCATTAGGGTTCACTAAACGAATGGCTCCCCCGCTGAAGAAGTCAGGCTGCGACGCGATGCGTCTTGGCGTATCAAAAAGGCGTTCCTCCGGAACGCACCAGATGTTCGCAGAGACCTGCCCCGGGCTCGGCCTCTTGAGGGTGTGCGGGCAGGAACGCCTTGGAGGATGCCCGCCTCATCGAGGCTCACGCTTGTCGCCACCTGGTCACCGATCGGCGAGCCGAACGCCCTCCGGATTCCAGGGGCCTCTGACGCTGCGGCTGTGCCCTCTCTGCTTGGATTACACTTAAAACGTGGGTGCGGTTTTCGGTGGCTCACCGCTGGCTCGTGGGACACGCACAGCCCCTCAGGCACCGTGGGAAGAGGTGGTCGGGGCAGGGACAGGAGGTGCCGCAGCAAGGACTGGGTCGTGCTGCACCAGGGGCCTGCCGGGGTGCTGGTGGCAGGGGTCTGCAGCCTGGCCCTTTGGGAAGGGGGGTGCCTGACAAAGTCAGTAAATGTCCCAATGAAACAGAAAAACTAACCCGCTCCTAAGACCGTAAGGTGCTTTTTGAGGCAAGGCGTGAGGTTTTGTGCTGGGGAGCCGAATCGGACATGGGCCGGGGGCTGGGGGTCAGCGTTTTTAGCATTCAGGGTACTTACCGACCAAAGGATCCAGAAGTCCTGTTCACACAAGGGGGCTTTTTGAAGCCTTGGGGCGTTTCCGACCGTAAACTGGGTCTGTTCCGACCGTAAACTGGGTCTGCCCAGTCATGTGACCACCCAAGTCAGACACCGAATCCAGAAGCAAGTTGGCGGGTGGGGGAGAAGATGTCTGTGCGTGACATTTGCTTTCCAGGTTGGCTTGGGGGGCAGCAGGAGCTCTCAGTACTGCTTTCACACCCGGGATCGCGGAAGAGCGTTTGTGTAAACATAACGGGGGCGGGGCTTCCGATCAGCGGGCTGTTGGGGTCGGGCTGTCTCGCTGTGATGCAAACTGTAAAATAAAGATTCTGTGACGGAAACGGATGTTATCTCCCGAGTCACTGACTCCAGCTGCCGTCTCTCCTCCACCGCCCGCTCCTAATTTTTTCTTTGTGATTTTTGTTCATTAAATTAGTTAACTGCCTCCCACCTGCTCCCACTGACAATAGTAACACCTACTAGAGAGATTTGTGGGTCTTAGATCTGTGGCAGCTGCTGTGGAAACTGAGACATGGCTTTGCCCCAGAGGCTGAATTTTGGAACAGACTGCACATCAGTTGCTGTTTACTGAGGTCCCGCCTGCGGCGGGGGCGGGGGCTGCCTTCCGGGTCAGAAGCGGGCGTGCAGCCAGTTGAGGGAGATGATGCGGGGACTCGGGGCGAAGCCCACCCTGGGGCCGGCCGCCGTGCACCCCTTCTGCCAGCAGTCACCAGGTAGCCCTGCGAGAGGTCCCACGCAGAGAGCTCCGAGGTTTTAGGCCGCATTTTTGGGAGTTGCCGATCCCAGACCTCTTAGTTTACTAGGAATGTTTTCAGTTGCGGTATAACTGACATACAGCCCAGTTTACCCTTTGGAATGTCCGGCTGGATGAGTTTTGACAAAAGTACGTACAGTCTGTAGCCTCCACGGTAAGAGGCGTGGAACATGCCCATCACCCCGTGAGTCCCCTTGCGCCCCTTCTCCGGCTGTGCCACCTCCTGTCCACGCCCGCCACGCCCCTGCTCCGGCTCCTCCGGAACCTCGCGTGCCTGGGAGCGTGCGCCGTGCCCTGTGCGTCTGGTCTCTTGCACGCTGCACACTGTTTCTCTGGTGTGTCTGTCCAGAGCCCTGGCCGCAGGACTGCAGATCCCGGGGCCCAGAGCAGCCTGTGAGACACGCCCCAGGTCAGCCAGCTGGTCCGTGTCGGAGCCAAGGGGGGACCCCGGGTGCCCTGACTCCGACTTGGTGGAGGGTTGGGTCAGGAGCCTGGCCTGGCGCCCGGCACAGCAAGGGCTCTTGGTTGCCGCTCCTCATTGGGAGTGTCAGACTGACCCTCGGCCCGCCGTCGCCGAGGTTCGGGATGTCCCCATCGGTGGCATGCCTCCCCCAGCCCGTGCCGTGCCTGGCTGGAGGTGCCATGTGTGTCCGGCCTGACTGCAGCATGAGAGACCCTGAGGCAGCTCGGGAAGGGGACCCTCTCATCCAGTGCGCTGCACACCTGAACGGGCATCAGATGGAGTGCCCTGGAGTGCCCTGGAGGGCCCGGAGTTCCAGGCGCAGGAGGTCTTCCGTGGGGCCTGAGAAGATGCTTTGCTAACGAGTTTCCAGGTGACGCCGGCTGGCCTGGGCCAGGACCTTGAGGACCACCCATGTGACCTGGCTTCCTTTAGGACTTAAGTTACTCAGTAAGACTGCACCCTGGCTCCTGGCGGGGTGCAGTGGTGATGGATCAGGGAGGGGGTGGAGGCAGGGGCTTGCAGGGGTACCTGCCTGAACTGCTCCCCTCAATCAATGCTGGCTCCCTCCACCAAGCCTGGCCAGGGCTTCCCCAGTCAGAGATGCAGCCATCGGGCTGACCACGTGAGCTCGCAGCCACGGAGCCGGCTCCCTGGGACCTGGGCTCGGCCTCAGGGAGGCTCTGCCTGTGAGTCTGACCACAGGTCACTCACCTTCGGTTTTTTTTTAACGCAACAGCAGGGCTGGCGGAGTCGGGAGCAGACATCTGACCCAGATACGCCTCCCTTCCCGAGCCCCAGGGTGTCACCCAGCCCTCCCAGCGCCCACGTGGGCTTCCTCACCGCAGCAGCTGTCCTTCCCTAGGAACCTGTGGGGTCAGCAGGTAGACAGCTGCACGTGCCCTCAGGCCACTCGGGGAAGGAGAGGTGGCAGGGAAGGACCGGCTGCTGGGCCGCGTCAGTCCTGGCTCTTTTCCCTGCAGAGCCGCAGGCCCCCGGGGCATTCCTGAGCCTTCTTGGGAGCCCCTCAGCCCAGCCATCCCCCCAGGGGAACAGAAGCTGCCTCAGCACTTTGGGGGCTCACTCAGGCCCACGTTGCCAGGCGATGCTGACCTTCATCCCCGCTCGCTCGAGAGCGTCTGCGGGAAAGGAGCTTGAGGCTCCTGGGCAAAGAAGCCCCAGAACAGCGCCCCTCTCTCGGAGCCTGGACCTCGAGTCGCGGAGAGCAGGAAGTGGTTCTGAACGCACTGGGGTCTGCAGAGCCGCCTGCAGGGTGGGGGACGATAGCGGGGTGCACTGTGGGGCGCAGGCAGACTCAGCCTCGGGGAAGAGTGGAGCATGGCCTCTACTGACTTCCTCTCACCCTTTCTGTTTTAACTGGGCCCTTCCCGTCAGCAATAAAGTGCATTCAAGTTTTTCCCATGACAAAACCCAAATCTCGCTAAGCTAATAAGCAGCAGCCCCTCCCCCCGACTGACAGGCCACACCTCTGCGGTCGGCGTTTTCGCTTCCCGGTACGCCACACTCACTGCATGCAATCTGCTTTCCTCCGGCCGGTCCCCTGCCACCTCTTGGGACTTGGTTATTATCTGCCGTGACTTCAGCAGCTTGTGACACAGTGGGACTCTTCCGTCTGGATGCTCACCCTGGGCTCCCCTGACGTGGCAGCCTCCTCCTCTGCAGCCAGAGCAGACTTCCAGTAAGTTTCCCTTCCCCCCAACGCAACCCTGTCCTGTGGTTCCAGCTGACCGTTTCCCTCTCCCCACTGCCACTTCCCAGGCTGCCCCCCCCAACCTGGATGACAACATGTCACGCCACTGCTACCTCCCAGCCAGCCAGTGGCCCAGCCTTCGGTCTTGCCTCACTCCCAGCCTTTAGCCATGCTTAAGTAAAGCGACCTTTTTCAAGTGCCTGCCTACTGTGTCAAGCACAGAGCCCCAGAATTGGGCAAGGAGAACGTAAGGTCAGTATACAGAAGTCAACCTACTTCGATACACTTGCAATGAACAATCCAAAAATGAAATTAAAACACTTCCATTTACAATAGCAGCAGATTCTTAGGAATCGATTTAAGGGGCAGGAGTGCAAAACTTACACTCCGAAAACTAAAACGTTGAAAAAAAGGGCTAAGTAAATGGAAAGTCGTCCCATGTTTTTGGATTGGAAGACAGTGTTGTAAAGATGACAATACTCCCGGACTAGAGCTGCAAATGTGCAAATGCCGTGCCATCCCCACCCAAAGCTTGGCTCAGGGGGGGCCCCCCCATCCCCCCCTGCAGAACTTCATTAGCTGGTCCTCAAATTAATATGCAAATGCAGGGGATCCAGAATAGCAAACACAGTCTTGAAAAAGAACAAAGCTATGGACTCGCACTTCGTTTCAAACTTCCTGCAACGATGCCTCAAGTAGCCTGGAGTCTGGCACTGGCACTGGCGTGAGTGTGTACATGCCTGTCAGTGAATAGAGCCGAAAGTCCAGAAATAAACCCGTAGGTATGGTCAGCTGAGTTTCAGCAAGGACGGCACGGCACATCGATGGAGAAAGAATCCCCTTTGTTCTCAACCAGTGGTTCTGGGGCAACTGGACATCCACACCCAAGAAGTTAAATTTGTAGCCCTACCTCACACCGTGTACCAAAGTGACCGCCAAGCGGCTCGTACACCTAAAACCATAAAACTCTTAGAAGAGAACAGGAGTAAGTCGTCATGCCCTTGTATTCTAAGAAACCCAGTGGTTTCTTAGAAATGACGCCAAAGCACAAGCAACAAAAGGAAAAAATAAATTGGATTGGATCAAAATTAAAACTCACGTGCTTCAAAGGACATCATCAAGCAAGTGAAAAGACATCCCAAATGCTGGCAGATCAGGTATGCGATGAGGTTCCCATTTCCAGCGTCTAGAGGGGAGTCTGACAACTCAGTAAAAAGCCCATGTTTCAAATGGGCAAAGGGCCTGAACAGGCATTTCAATGGCAGCGTAATTTCAAGGCTGCTGACACAAAGTTGTAACATGTATCAGAATCGCACTCCCATTTGAGGCCGGATGGCATTCCATCGTGTGGATGGACCGCATTTGGTTTATCCATCATCCATCCATGGACCCTTGGGTTGCTTCTACCTTTTGGCTGTTGCGAACGGTGCAGCCGTAAACCTGGGTGTGCGGATACCTGCTACAGCCTCTGCTGTCAGTTCTGCGAGTGTCCACTGGATCCTAAGGTGGTCTTGTGTTTAAGTTTGTGAAGAACTGCGCCCCCTCCTGTTTCCCATAGCAGCTGCATCATTTTACATTTCTGCCAGCGCGCACAGGGGTTCCAATTTCTCTACAAGTGTTTTACCAACAAGTTATTTTGTTTATCTTCTTGCTTTTTTTTTTTTAATAATTTTTTTTCCTTTTAGATTTTATTTATTTATCTTTAGAGGGGAAGGGAAGGAGAGAGGGAGAGAAACATCAATGTGCGGTTGCCTCCTGTATATCCCCTGACGGGAACTGGCCTGGCAACCCAGGCATGTGCCCTGACTGGGAATCGAACCGCGATCTTTCGGTTCGCAGGCCCGCGCTCAGTCCACTGAGCTACACCAGCCAGGGCTATCTTCTTGCTTTTTTTAATTGTAGCCATCCTACGGCTCTGATTTGGTATCTGCTGATCTTGATTTGCGTTTCTCTAATGATTAGTGACCTTGAGCATCTTCTGTGTGCTTATTGGCTATTCGTGTTTCTTTGGAGAGAGACCTATTTAAGCCCTTGACTGGTTTTATTTTTAGTTTAGTTTTCATTACGGTAAAGTACATAGGACAGAAAACTGACCGTCTGGACCATTCTAAGCGGACAGCTCCACGGTGTCGAGTGCGTTTGCCACCGCCGCCACCATCCGCCCTCAGAGCTCTTCCGTCTGCAGAACTGAGACCCTGTCCCCACTGAACACCGACTCCCCACGCTCCCCCACCCCCAGCCCTTGGCACCCACCGCCCTCCTTTCTGTGTCTGTGAATTTGAACTGTACCGTGTCTGTCTTTTTGTAACCGGCCCGTTTCCCTCAGCGCCGTGTCCTCAGCATTCCCATTTTTTAATTGGGTTTTTCGCTGGTGAGTTGTAGGAGTTCTTTCCATATTCTGAATATTACTCCCTTACCAGACGTACGGTTTACAAATACTGTCTCCTACTCTGTGGGTCGCCTTTTCACTCTTGACAGTGTCCTTTGATGCACAAAAGTTTTTAATTTCGATGAAATCCAATTTATTTTTTCTCCTGTTGCCTACATTTGTTGGTGTCATAGCCAAGAAACCACTGCCAAATCCAATGTTGGTAAGCTTTTTCTGTTCTTTTTTTTATTTGTAAGCATTTGAGCGTTTAGATTAGATCTTCGATCCATCTTGAGTTAATTGTTCTCTGTAGTGTGAAGAAAGGGTAACTTCCCTCTTTTGCACGTAGATATCCAGTTTTCTCAGCACCATTGACGGATAAAACTGTCCTTCCCCACTGAATGGTCTCGGTATCTGAGTAGGTTTCTACAGAGAAGATACACGGGTGGCCAGCAAGCACATGCAAAGACCATGCTCAACGCCGTTCGCCATCAGGGAAGTGCCAATCAAAGTTAGCGAGACACTACTTCCACCAGGGCGGCCAGGATAAAAGAGACATATTAACAAGTGTTGGCAAGGATATGGACAAACTAGAACCTCATATACTGCTGGTGGGGATGGAAGGTGGTGCAGCTGCTTTAAAAAGGTCTGGCAGTTTCAGTTGGCCCTGGCTGGTGTAGCTCAGTGGAGTGAGCACTGGCCTGTGAACCAAAGGATCACTGGTTCCATTCCCAGTCAGGGCACATGCCTGGGTTGCAGGCCAGGTCCCCGGTAAGGGGGCATGTGAAAGGCAACCACACATTGATGTTTCTCCCCCTTTCTCCCTCCCTTCCCCTTTATTTCCCCTAGAAATAAATTAAAAATCTTTAAAAAAAAAAACAAAAAAAGTCTGGTAGTTTCTCAAAAGGTTAGGCATAGAGTTACCATATGGCCCAGAAATTCCACTCCTAGGTACACAGCCAAAAGAGACGAAACATACGACCACACAAAAACTTGTACACAGATGTCCAGAGCGTTATCCCCAATAGCCAAAAATTGGGAATAACCCAATGTCCATCACCGATGAGTGGATGCATGAAAGTGGAATATTTATGCAAAGGAATATTATTCAGCAATGAAAAGGAATGGCGTGCTGGCATGCTGCCACGTGGGCGACCCTTGGAAACACTATACTAAGTACGAGAAGCCAGACACAAAGGCCGCTTATCGTATGGTTCCATTTCTCTAATACTCATGTGTCCAGAATGGGCAAGTCTATGGGGACAGACGGCAGCTTAGTGGTTGCCAGGGTCTGGGGGAGGGGGTTGGGAGGTGTGTCTGCTAAGGAGGACAGGTGTCTTTCGGCAGTGATGAAAATGTTCTAAGGGGGTGATGGCTCCGCAAGTCTAAAAATACACCAAGAACCATTACAGCTCCCCTTAAATGGGTGGTTTTTGCGGTATGCGGGTTATAGCTCACTAAAGCTGCTAAAAAATAGTGGATAGTGATCCAGGCTGAGAGGTGTGTGGGGGAGGACAGAGCCTGTGCACCAGCCCCGTGAGGTCAAGGAGGGCTTCGTGGAGGAAGTACCATCCTGTCCAGGCTGAGTTGGCTCCACGACATGGGTGGTGGTGGAAAAGTGTTTGGGCAGGGCGAACAGCACGTGCTAAGGCCAGGGGTGAGAGGGAGCCTGGCCCCTTTGGCCAGATCCTGTAGAGCTGAAATCATGAGTGGGAAGTGAGGAGGAAAGAGATGAAACTAGAAAAGCAGGCGTGGGCTGTATGGCGGGCCCTCCGCCCGGGGGGTTTGGCCTTGACCCTGAGGGCAGCCGGAAGGCATCGATCGGCAAGGTTTCACAGGGAAGTCACGTGGTTGGACTGCCCCAGCTCGGCACGCTGGCAATCGTGACACAAGGGAGTGAGGTGGGAGAGGGTGGCCGTGCCTCTCCGACCTCCATGCTGTCTTCTCTACCCCACTGGACGTCGGGTTTCGCAGCCTTGTGGTCTGGCTGAGGCTGACCCCACACGCTTAGCTCTTGGCTTGAGCCTTGATTGGCTTGAGCTGATCAGCCTATCCTTGTCTCCCTACGTCCCTGCATCGATTGGCTCAAGAATAAACACATGACACCTTCAGGCTCTCGAGGCCGAGGAGACATGGTCTCGGAGTCTTGGTTGGCAAGGCGGGAGCGGGGAGGCAGTGGGTCGTTTTCAGCAAGATGCGAACACCAAGTGGGAAGCCCTGAGCTGCTGCCTGCAGCCAGGTTGGAGAGCCTTCCTGAGAACGGCCCAACACTGAGGAAGCAGAGCTGGAAACAGAGCAGAAACCCGGGTCCTCTCATAGGCGGCGCGCCTGGATCAAGCCTTGCCTAAAAGCAGCTGCCAGACTCTTGGGTTACATTAGCCAACAAGTTCCCTTTCTCGCTTCAGCCAGTTTGGGTCAGGTTTTCTGCTACTGTAAAATGTGTCAGCAGATAAACCCTCAGACAGAAGAGATGCACAAGGCATCAGGGATTCCCGAGGGGCCTTTCCAGTCTCCCTGGAGCGTCCCGGAAGGCTCCCCGGAAGATGAGAAGAGGGCAGGTAGCAGTGGAGGTGGAAGAGCTGCCACAGGACGGGGGAATGCTTTGCACGCAGTGTTCCTCCTGAGCGTGCTAAAGACATCATTCATCATCAGTGTTCCAAGGGCAGGCGTCCGAGTGTGATTTCGGCAGCCTGTTGAGAGCGGGTGCTGTGACTCCAGACCCCAACGCTGGGAGCGTGAGAGGGACCCCATTGGCAAGGTCCCCGGTGGGCTCACCCTTCCACCTGTTCCACAGGTGAGATCCAAGGTGAGGTCCCAGGCAACTGACCTGCCCACAGCCACACAGCCAGTGCCGCACCTGGCTCAGGTGTGCCGGGCCCTCTCCACCCAGCGCTGCGGGGCTTGGTTGGAAGTCACCAATCTCCCAGGGCTGAGCGTGGGGTAGCACTGACTTTGTTGTTTTGAGAAAGAGCTCACTCACCGCCCCCTAGAATTCACAGGGGGGCCCCTGTGCCCGCCGTCCTGATGGACGGGCCCAACAGTGGCTCCTTCCTTTTTGAGTCCAGGCCTCAGGAAACCCATCAGTATGGGGCCTGTTGGTTTTCAGCCACGTTTTACCTCCACGTGAGCCTCTCCAGGTTTCTATGAACCGCTCTTAATAGGAGCACCCCACGTTCCTGTGCCTGCCCGAGACTTGGAATTATTAACAAGGCCGTGTTTAGCCCTCCCGAGGGGCCTGCTGGGAAACGGGCCACCGGGGCGGCAAAGGGCCTCCCCCACTGACAGTCTGCACTGGCTCCCACGGGCGTCCGGGCTAAGGCCAGCTTCGTCCTCCGAGACAGGCTGCTGAGGACTGGCCCGCAGGTCACCCCCAAGACCCTCCCCATTGAGAAGGAGACAGAAGCTACACCTCTCCTCCCCTCGAGTATGTCCTTTCCCCCAGGCCCCGCTGAGGGGTCCCCACGCGGCACCCAGGGGCCACCAGGGCCCTGCAGTCCGCTCGGCGCTGGCAGGGTCCCCTCAAGTGGAGCCTGGGGACGGCCACAAGGGGCAGGAGCGCTGGGTGGGCGGGCAGGTGAGAGGGGCCGATGTCAGGGACCCTCTGGGCCATCCCTGCCCTTTCCGCCTCCGGCCTGGGAAGCTGCTGGGGGCTGGGAGCCTTGGGGGCCGGGGCTGGGGTGCTCCCATCTCTGCCGCCAGCCTGTGTTTCACCGGACGTCAGTGGGCTCGGAGCCCAGGCCTGGGGGGATTGAGTGTGTCGCTGACCTCAAGAAGATGGACGGACTTCATGTCACGGCCAGAGAGAAGTCCAGAGGGTGGACAGTCGCCGCCCACCCACCATCAGCGTTGTCTGGGTCGGGCCCTGGGCAGGTGCCAGGGACAAGACACAGGCAGCCCTGCCCGCGTGGGGCCCCGGGTTGGCTCAAAGAGGACTGACGTGGGGGGTGGGAGAGCTGGGCCAGGCCCGCAGCCCGCAGGGGCTCCCGGAGCTGCCCCTGGATCTGCCGGGGCGGGCGGGGGGGGCGCAGTCTATACCCGGGCTCTGGCTCTGGCCTCCCCAGGAAGGTGAGGGGCCGGGCCTGGCTCGGAAACTGTGTCCAGCCTTCCTGTGGACTGCGGCAGGCCCGGTGCTGAGCAGCCCCCAGGCACCCCGGTGGGGGTGGGCTGGCCCTGGGACTTGGCCCCCAGAAAAGCTGCCCTCTTCCCTGCTCCTGCTCTGAGCACGCCTGAGCTGGACCCCAGGGGAGCGCACCACGCACCGGCAGAAGCCAGGGGACACGGCATGCTCCCTTCATAGGAAGCCCCGCCGGTCCTCCCTCCTCCACCCGGTGATCTCCAAAGCGCTGGCTCCCAGCTCTGAGGCCTCCTGAATCCTGTGGTCGCTGGTATTTGGGATGTCTGCCTAGCCCCGCTCCCTGAAGGGGCACCTCTGAAGCTATGTGGCCTGACCCTCGTTGGCCAGGGCTGGTTGGACCAGGGCAAACATCCCACTCCTGAGGGCCAATCAGATGCTCTCCCAGAACTGGGCTGGGGCTCACCTGGTGGGCAGGTGAGCTGGTGGAGATGGAAGACCCTGGCTGGGTTGGGGGCACAGGGAAGCCACCGGCAGAAACAAACTGCCTCAGAGAGACCGGGTCCTGGGCATTAACTGGACTTTGTCCCCACCCCCAACATTCATTCCCCATTCTTCTGGGAAAAGCACCCACCGCCCTGGCTTGTGTGGCTCAGTGGATTGAACGCCAGCCTGCAAACCGAAGGGCTGCCGGTTCCATTCCCAGTCAGGGCACATGCCTGGGTTGTGGGCCAGGTCCCCAGTAGGGGGCGTGTGAGAGGCAACCACACACTGATGTTCCTCTCCCTTTCTTTCTCCCTCTCTTCCCCTCTCTCTAAAGAAATAAATACAATCTTTAAAAGAAGGAAAACACCCACTTTCCTTTGGGGGAGACTCCCCCGCCTGCAGCGGGGAGGAACTGACCGGCAAGCTGCCAGCTCACCCATCCAGACCCCAGCGTGGTCCATCGGACAGTCCCCACAGGATGGATTTTGAGCAAAGGGCTGCAGAGAAGGGAGAGCGTGGCAAGAGGCCCTGCAGCCTGAAGACAGGGCTCCTGGTCTCTGCCGGTAGAGCCCACATCCTGGAAATTGCTAGGTCAGGACCCTCCAGCGGTTCCTTGAGCCCACGAGCTTTCTGCACACACGTCGTGGAGTCTGCTGCAGGCAACCCAGGTCGCAGAGAGCACAGCCCCTCCCGGGGCACCCCTCCCCTAGGCGCTGGTGCCAGGCTTGTCTCCTGCCCTTCTGGTGAGGTCCCCCTTTTGCTTCAGCTGGTGCAGGGGCGAGCAAGGGTTCCCTGGCCCTCCCTGAGACCCAGGCAAGAACCCTTAGTCGGGTGGGAATTGACAGGCAAGCTCTAAAGAGCAGAGCCCGTTCCCCTTTGCCCTTGGGGGACACTAAGCTCAGCTGGCCCTGCCCCCAGCCGGGACAGAGGCATGTGGCCAGCCACCCACTCCTCACCTGAGACCCCACTGACAGCTTCACTGAGGAAGGTGAGGTTCAAAGGCTGCATGTCTCCCCAAGCTCATCGGGCAGTGAGGGACGGCGGAGACCAGATCCCTGCTGCTCACGGGGGTCTGGCGGCGTGGCGGCTACCGCCCCGGGAACAGGAGATCCCCTCTCATTTCCAGGGTGCCGGAGAGAACCGAGGAGGGAGGACTTATCCCCCGCCCAGATGGGCTTTGCACCTGTCTCTCATTCGCAAATCCGCTTGCTCAGCGGCTCCGTGTAGTAACCGCACCTTCTGTGCTGGGGGAGCCCCATTTCACGGCCCGTAAATAGCCCTGCAAGGCAGCAGGCTCCCGAGTGCGTGGAGGTCCCGACTTACAAATGAGGGAACTGAGGCTCAGAGGCCACGCACCTGACCCCAGGTCCCGCAGCCAGGACTGCGGGTTTAGTTTAGGGTTCTTGACACCAGGGGTCCCCAACCCCTGAGCCACAGACCAGTGCCGGTCCGGGCCTATTAGGAGCCGGGCGGCCCGGCAGGCAGGAGGTGAGCTTGAATGAATGCAATGCACTCGAATCTACCCATCTCCCGCACGTCGACATTTCTCTCCCCTCTAAAAATAAATTCTAAAAGATCTTTTTAAAAAATGACAATGAAAGTACGCAGTGACGTACACAGACTCCTCCCCCAACACGCGCACAGTGGGGATGATTCTGCAGGTTTTGGGAAGCTTTTTGTGCTGCCCGTGCAGCGCGCAGACCTGTGCCGGGTGAGTCAGTCGCCACCGTGCTAGCGTTTCGTCCTGTTGTGCAGGACGCCGTGGTGCAAAAGCCTCGTCCCTCGTTCTGGACATGGAGGTCGC
This sequence comes from Glossophaga mutica, assembly GCA_039655065.1. Taxonomy (NCBI): domain Eukaryota; kingdom Metazoa; phylum Chordata; class Mammalia; order Chiroptera; family Phyllostomidae; genus Glossophaga; species Glossophaga mutica. The sequence continues at coordinate 214,734,810 of CM077305.1, forward strand.
GTCCATGTTCTCATCGTCGTTTTAAATGCCGCTGGAGGGACATCGCCGGGCCTTGACATCTGCACAGATCTCTGATTGTTGGCTTAGGACGATTTCCTAGACGTGGAGTTGCTGGGTCGGGGAACATGGACACTGATCGCCAACCTGCTCTTCGGAAAGGCTGTCCCAGCAGCGCCCTGCCCGGCGGTCTGGAGGCCCCGCTGCCTCGCTCCTTTGCCAATACTGGGGATCACCGTTGACTCTAATTGTCCCCCCAGTTCCTTTCGGCCTCTTTGACTTGAAAGGGGCGTCTCTCCTGTGGACAGGTGGCTGGCATGTGCTTTTGTGTTACCTGTTCAGGTTCTTTCCCCAACCTTCAACGGAGGGCTCATCTTTTTCTTATGAGCTGAGAAATTTCTTCATAGGTCAAGGACAGTAACTCTGGCACGTGCTTGTGCAAAGCATTTCCATCTTTATAAACCCTTCCCCGTGAGAAGAGGGGAGGTGATTCACCAAAAGCTTCATGGTGCGTGAGAGCAGCACCGGACCGAGCCTTGTGCTCCATGGGGCGGGGGGGATCAGTGGGACCCCTGCTGCTCTCCCAGCCCCCCTCCACTGGGCCAGCACCCTCCCTGCCTCACCCCTAACCGCCAACTCTACCCTGGACGTACCCCCGTTCCTTATGTGACTTAAGAGGGTCTGTCTGAGGAAGTCCTGAGATCACAGAAAACCCTGCAAACCCCCGGAGCAGCTGCTGCATGGGTGGGTGTGAAGGCCGGGCCTTGAGCTCACTTCGGGGATCCAGGAAGGCTCCACGGAGGTGAGGTTTGAAAGGAGACTTGAAACTGGTCCAAGACAGTGCTGTCCATCGGAAGTACCACGCAAGCCACACGTGTCACTTAAAAGTTTTCAGTGGACACTTAAAAAACATTAAGGGCAATGAGTGGAACACGTTTTAATCATATAGTTCATCTGTATCAAAACCCATCGGTGTAATGTGTAGTCATATTTAAAAAAAGATTTTATTTATTTATTTATTGCTAGAGAGGGGAAGGGAGGGAGAAAGAGAGGGAGAGAAACATCGATGTGTGGCTGCCTCCCACACGCCCCAACTGGGGACCTGGCTCACAACCCAGGCACACGACTCGACCAGGAATCGAACCGGCAACCCCCCAGCTCTCAGGCCAGCACTCAACCCGCTGAGCCACACCAGCCAGGGCATAATCATATGTTTAAAAAACATGAGTGAGCTACATTTTATTCTCTCTGTTGTGTACAACCCTTTGAAGTCCGGTGTGCATCTCATGCTGACTGACCCTGGGTCACGTTTCGGTGGCCGCGTGTGTGCGGGTGTGGGGGTTTCCCGCAGGGCCTGGCAGGTCTGCGGGTCTGGCTGTTGCCCAGAGGGACCGGGAAGGTGGCCCCGAGGCAGCCTTCCGCAGACTCCCCTCTTCTCCAGGTCCTGGTTCAAACATCCCCTTCTCAGCGAGCCTCTCCTGCCCCAGCCCGTATTTGCCTTATTTTTATGTTTCCGCCTCTGACATTCTGGACTGACTCGTGCATTTTGTTTATTGTTACGTTGCCCTCCCCTGGATAAGCTGCAACCTCATGGCAGCCCCGGAACCTCCCCGACTCCCGCCAACAGGTGTCTCTGTGCCCAGTCCCCCAGCGCCCTCTCGGTTCCCCTTGTGGAGTCTGTCACCGGTGAGAGGCAGGCCACGGGGGCGGGGGGAGGTTTGTGAGCTGCCCAAGGCTGAGGACCACCTTGGTCATGGCGGCGCCGGGCACCTGGGCGGGGGCGGGACATTCTCAGGAGCACCTGGATTTCTGGAGGTCTTTAGTGCTGTCACGGTCCCCCGGACAGGTCCCCACGCAGACTCCCGGCCTCCCGGGCAGGATGCGCAGGTTGGCTTGGCTGACTCGGAGCCCCGCACCGTGGGTCCCCCACTGGTGTCCATTCTGAGCCAGTGTCCCCGCAGTTGGGAAATCCTGTTCCCAAACGGGGTCCCTCCTGCTGTGACCCAGCGCCAGTTCTTGGGGCCCGTGCCCTCCCCGTCCCAACTTCCCTCGTAGAATCAGCACTGGCCGGACAGTAGCTGTTCCCTCACCAGGCGGCCCCTGGGGCAAAGCTAGAAGGGAGGCTGCGTGGAGGTGGGGGTGGTGTTTGGGGGCCGAGAACTAACCACACTCGGCACAGCTCCTCTGAGCTCCCTGAACCCCGAGGTCTGAACAGGGGAAAGAGACCCTGTCTGCACCTTGCTACGGCCTCCTCCGCCCTCTCAAGCCCCCAGCACGGCCTGTCCTTCCTCCCTCATCCTCGAGGTGTGTGTGGAGTGGCCACCGCGAGTCCGGTGCCTTGTGGGTGCTGGAGACACAGCTGCAAACAAGACCAGCACCCCTGCACTTGGGGAGCCGCTGTTTAGAGGAGGAGACAGGAATGAAACAACATCGTTAAGTCTACAGGAGCTGCCGAGGAATGAAACAAAGCTGGGAATGGGGCAGGAAGAGTCCCGAAGTGCTGATGTTACAGACCCGGTGGCCAGGGGCGGCTGGGCAGGCTGCTCCCCTCTCGGGACTGCCCCTAACCCCCCCGCCCCCCCCCCTCGGTGCATCCAGATGGGGCCCCCGCCCCGGCCGGGCCTCAACTCCTGCCCAGCGCCTGCTGCCTGCTTGCACAAGCCACAGGGAGGCCAGAGAAGCAGAGAAGGCACATCTGACTCTGGCGCCTCCCATCCGAAATTCCAGAGGCCCAGCTCCTGGGGGAGGGGGTAGGCCTGCCCCCTGGCCCTCCCCCTTCTCTCGGGCATCACCTCCCACCTGCCCCGCCCCTGGAGCGCCCTGCAGGGAGAAGTCTCCCTCTGGGCTCAGGCCTCCTTCCCTCCTCCAGGTTTTCTGGGCCTTGATCACTTCCCCCAATCACCCACCTCCCTCCCCCGAGGCTTGGAGGTCACCTTCCCTCAGGCTGTGGTAGGTGCCCCCACTATGATCTCTGACATCCTGAATAGCAGTGACCGTCCCCACCCCCACCCCCGTTCGCCTGTCCTGTTCACTGCTGTGTCCCCAGCGCCCCACTAATCCGTGTCGAATGAATGAATTTCGCCAGGCAGACACTTGGCCTCATTCACGTGAGATCTTCGGGGCCGGGCCCGCTCCTTGGTGTGTGTGTGGGGGGGGGGGGGGTGCCCTCTAGACCGCCCCAGACCGATTCAAGGCGGGTGGAGGGGTGACCTCCGCTTCGGCCCTGGGACGCGAGGAGGCAAGGGGGAGCCCCTCGGCCGCCTCGGCTCTGCGCTCACGGGGCGGAGGTTCCGCAGGCGCAGGCCCGGCGGGGCGGGTGCGGGGCGGGAGGTGGCGCCGGGCGATGAGTGGCGGCTCCGGGTCCACCCCTGGCGCGCTGGTGCGGGCGGGAGGCGGGAGGCGGGGAGCGCAGGGGCGGCGGCGCAGAGAGCGCAGCAGCGAGCATGTGCCGCGGAGCCCAGTAACCAGGGACGACCGGGCAACACCGCGGTCGCGCCGGCGCCCAGCCCAGCGCAGCTCGCGCCGCGGCGCTCAGAGAGGGCGGCGGCCGACGGCTGGGCCTGCCCAGCGGCTGCCCCGCGTCCCGGGCCCCGTGCCGCGCCCAGGGCGGCCCAAGCGCCGCCAGCCGCGCAGCGCAGCGCAGCGCACCGGAGCCCCGCGCCCGGGCCGCGCGGGCACGGCGCAGACAAAGGCGCGGCCCGGGCTCGGCCCAGCCCGGCCCGCCGGCCTCCGTGCGCCCCGCCCCGGCCGCCCCGGCCCGCGCCCGCCGAGCCGCTCCCGCTGGGCGTCCCGCCGGGGTCCGGCCCGGGGCCGGGGGCCGTGGCCGCCGAGGATGGGGAAATCCAACAGCAAGTTGAAGCCCGAAGTTGTGGAGGAGCTGACCAGGAAAACCTACTGTGAGTGCGCGCCCGGGACCCCCGCCCCCGCCCCTCGTCCCAGCCCCGTCTCCCCCAGACCCTTCGTCCCGGCTCCGGGCTCGCTCTGCACGCCGTCCGCGCCGCAGCCCACCCTCGGCTGTTCCCTGCCCTGCCTTTGCCCCGGCCCCTCGGAAGCCCCGGACTGCGGCCCCAACCGCATACCTAGCCCTTTTGTTCTAGGGCATCTAGCGCCTCACGCCCGGCCGTGTGTCGCCTGTCAGTGTGCTCGGGGCCACCCCCTGGCCGAGAGGGAAAGCCCTAACCCACCCGCAGCCCCCTCTCTGCAGCTGTCCGAAAGGGCAGGGGTGCGCACGGGCCGGGGGCGGTGGTCCCGGCAGGGGGCGCCCGGTTGCGAGGTGGTTCCGGCTGCGGGGAGCCGACTGGCACAAGCGTGGCGAGGCGGGTGATTCATGCATCACGATGCCACTGCTGCCGCCGCCGCCGCCGCTGCGAGGTTGGCCTGTCGCCCCCTCCCAGGCCCGGATCGTGTGTGTGTTGGGCGGTGGTGGTGGCGGCGGCGGCGAGGCTTGTCAGAGGCCCGTGGCGGGGGGCGGCCAAGGGTCCCAGGTGCCCTGTTGTATTTACAGGCTGACTTCTTTGGCTTGGACATCAGTCTCCTCCCTTCTCTCTCCATATGCCAAACTGGGAAATGGGTTTATGCAGCCGTGGGTGACCTGGCTGTTCTCGTCATTTAACCCTCGGGGGTCATCCGAGGGTTAAATGAGAGGAGGGTCTGTCAATATCAGCCTTCTCCAGATCTGCCCCAGTGTGTCTCCCTACTTCCCAACTCCTCAGCCCCCTCGCACCTCCAGTCTCTCCACCCCATGCTCCTCTCTTCCCTGCAGCCTCTTGGGAGATGCTCTGGCCGCCCCCGGGGTTGAAGGCACTGGGTCCTGACCCACCCATTTTTGTTTTGGGGGGATGGGACGAAGGACAGCCTATCCTCTGGTAGGGCCTCTGCCTGTGTGTCTGACTTGAAAGGAGGTCCGAGGCCGTGGCCTTGGGCTGGAATTCGGGGCCCAGTCCGGGCCCTCTGCACCCTCCCCGGGTCAGCCGATTGACTGCCATCCCCGCGAGATGATGGAGGCTTGGGAGGCAGGTTCCGCTGGCGCATTGCACAACACACAGCCCCTGCTTCCTGCCCGCTCTGCGCACACACACTCCCTGGGTCTTCCGGGCACATTTGCGGGTCTGTCCAAGCCCAAGCTTCAGCTCCGTGCCCCTCGCCCCCACGTGCTTGAAGCAAAGGGGGCTTTCCTGAGTGGGCGCTGGTCTGCTGAGAGGTCCTGGCCCTTCCCCTGTGGAATTCTGCAGCAAGGAGCTCGTAGTCCCGGGAGCTGCTCCTCAAATAGGGAGGCTCCGAGCCAGGACCAGGGGCTCCTTCCTTGCTGCTCTTATCCTCTATTCAAGGCAGGGGGTCTTCCCAGTTTGGCTGCTGTTTTGCGAGGTTTGCTGGGCCTTCCTTCAGGCTCTGTCCAGATGTGGCCCACAGCTGCCAGCAGGCGGGCTGCAGGGGTACTTCCCGGGCTCCTGTGCCCAGGGAGGCAGAGGGCGAGGTGGGCTTCTCGGAGAGATGTGGGCTTGGCCTGCTCTGAGGGGCCTCCATCATGGTGGAGCGGGGGAGCCGCCTGTGAGCCGGAGGAAACCAGGCTTTCTGCTGACCAGGCACGCCGCACGCCGAGACCTGCGTCGTTAGCACATCGGGTCCTCCCAGCAGCCCTGGGCGTGGGGAGCGCTGTTACTGTCCCCTTCTGCAGATGGGGAAACCAAGGCTCGGACAGGTGAACGGCCTGCCCAGATTCCCCAGCCAGTCGCTAGGTGGTGTCAGGACTCGAACGCAGGTCCGTCTGTCTCCAAAGTTACATCTCGGAGCTCACGCCGAGAAGTCAGGGGGGCTTTTCTTCCGTGCGTCCCTTTTTTGGTTTCTGCTCCGAGCCACCGCGATGGCTTCTGGCTGGGAAGGGGCCTTGGCAGGCATCTGGTCCACCCCCCTCTCTCCAGGCAGATCGGTCCATTCTGGGAGAAGTCGAGTCAACCAGACCCTGTTAGGAGCCAGCCTGGCGGTGCTGGGCCCGGCTATTTTTAAAGGCCTTCGGGGACGTGGAACAGTTTCTATCAGGGAGCGAGTCAGCCGGGTTCTTTTCCTAGCGCCCTTATTAGGGGTGGTGTGGTGGGGACCTCTTTGCCGCCTGTGTGTCCCTTGCTGATGCCCGCTCCCTCAGAGCAGGCCCTGGCTGTGTGGCTGTGTTGGCACTGACCGGGTCCACAGGTAGTTGAAGGAGAAGTCCCAGCTGGAAGAGCAGGGGCAGCGTCCAGCTTGTTCTAAGGCCCCTGGTGGGCTTCCTGCTGGTGGGGAGTGGAGCCCCCTGCTCCTTGTTCAGGGGGCTGTGTGTGGGGGGACTGGGGGTGGGGTCAGGAGACGAATGTGCAGGAAGGAGTCCCGAATGTCAGAATCCCCTGGAGAGCTTGCTCAGCGCCGGGGTGCCTGGGTCAGGTGGTGCTCCCACACTTCTGACTCTTCGGGCCTGGTCCGCACCCAGGAATTTGCGTCCCTGACAGGGGTCTGTCCTGTATCTCTTGGTTCCCAGGAGCCACAGGGGAAGACCCACAACTTGTTTTGAGGGTCCTGGCGGATGGAAGTGTCACCTGGTGTCCGAGGCTCACCCGGGACCCCACGCAGCTGGCGGCAGCGCAGCTCGGGGCCCCAAGGGGAGGCTGGAGGGCATCGCCTGACTCAGTCCTGGCCGCCAACCTGGGTGGTGAACCTCCTGCCCCCCGGGAAAGACCCTCCCACTGTCCCACTGGTCCCGTGTGTGTGAGGAAGCAGGGGACAGTCTAAAAGCTCCAGCCGTGTGGCCCTTGCTAGACACACCTGGATTCCACTAGGCTGCAGCCCTCTGCCTTTTGGGCTTCGTACTGCCTAGGAGACTTTTTTCCTCCTCTGCAGATAAGACGCTCTAAGTCGTCAGTGCCTCGGACCCCGGTCCTGCCCCTTCCTGGCACGGTTCACATCCAGCAGCAAGAGGAGGTTCCAGAGGTGGGGGGTCCCCACCCAGCTGGGACTCAGAGCAGCAGCCAGCGCAGCTCAAAAAACTGCTTCTTTTGGGGGTCTGGCCCACTTTCTTCCAATTTGTCGGCAAGGCCTTTGTGCCCAGACTGTGGGACAGGCCAGCCGGCCCCTCACTTAACTGAGCCTCGGTTTCCTCATCTGCAGAACTGGCGTGCTCCTGGGGCCCGACCCCTACGGGAAGTAAGCATCAACAGCGTGCAGCCAGCCTCGTACGTGGTGGATGGTCGGGAGCCGTCCATACTGCGTGACTCTCACTCGTCAGGGGTGCGAGGAGGCGTGTCGGTGATCGGTACTAACACCGCCGTTTTGACAGCACCGTTCAGCCGCATCTGAACTGGTCTTAGGAGGACCCTGTGGCCGAAGTTCATCTGTCCACCGGGGCGCCGACGCCGGCCCTGGACTCTGTGTCTGGCGCCCCCGGAAAGCTGGGCTCTTTGGTTTGCCTGAATCTTAGCAGGGACTTCTTGTTCTTTCTGCCACAGTTCCGCTCTTCCCCGGCTCCTGTGAATTTTTAGGCTGTCCTGACCTACCTTTCACCGAATGCCTGCTCTGTGTCAGGCACGGGGATGGGGACCGAACGAGAGAGATGTCATTCCTGCCGTCAGGTGGAAGGCAGCCAGGTGGATTGGAAAACCGAGTGGGGGGGCAGGGTGCTCAAGCCGTTTGCCGCCGTCCGAGCTGCACCTGGTTCAAGGTTTCTGGGCCCCAGGCAGCTCCCCAAGAGACATAAGCCCCCACCCACCCTCTCTTCCTCATCTTCCCCCCATGGTGCTCTGGTACTCCTTAGGGACCCTCTGTCCGGGGGCCCAAGGAGGTCACTTCCTCCTTGCTGCTCTTGGATGGCCCGGGCTCTGTCTTGACCTTGTTTGCCAACCTTTGGCCTTTTTCCCGATGCCCAGAACAGTGTCCCACACACTCAGCTTGTAGAGGCGACAGCATCATCCTTAGTCGGCAGCTAAGGCCTCTGCACCCCACAGCGAAGAAGGGGACCCCTGCTGGGGGCGGGAGTCGGGTTGAGAGCGGCTGGGTGTCACTGGCTGAACTCCAGGGTCTCTTGGGCTTTGGGAAGGGTACCCTGAAGGTCCCTCCCGCAGGATAAGGAATATTCTCTGGTCACCATCCCACCCCCCTCTGCCCGCCAGAGGGGGCGGGGCAGTGCCTTGGCTGGAGGCGGGGCCTGGAACCCATCTTGGGACAAACGATGGCGTTGGGGTGTGGAAGGCCCCAGAGCCAGGTTTTTTTTTTAAGGCCTGGCCTACTTTCTTCCAGCTTGTTGGAGAGTCCGTGAGCCAGGGGTAAGCCGCCCAGGAGGGGCAGGGCCCAGAGGAAGGGGGATGGCTTCTATATCCCCTGCGCATCCTGTGTGCATGGGGTAAGACACGAAAGCCTGCTTCCTGTCTCCAGAAGGCTAAACAGAGCAGCAGCAGGAGGGATCGAGGCTAGACTCTAGCACTAAGTTGGGCGAGACACATCGAGTCTGTTGTCAGGACAGAACTCAACATCCTGGAGAACGGGGCTGGGTCCCACTCAGGCTCTGTGACTCTGGGCAGGTTGCTCGCCCTCTCTGGGCCTGGTTTTGCTCATCTGTAATACCTGGTCATGTGACTCCAGGGATCCAAATGGGGGAGTGCCGTGAGGTCCAGGATGTGGGGCAGAAAGGGCTTGGGGGCTGCTTGGCCGCAGTCCCAGGGACAGAAGGAGGCCTCGGGGGCCGGATGGGCAGGGGTTCTAGCCCTTTCCTTGGGTGAGCCCCTGTTTTTGGAAGAGGAGGGGGGTATCAGGGTGGCCCCAAAGGTGGGGAGGACTCAGGGCACGTGAAGGGTTTAGCATAGTGCCTGGTTCTGAGGGAACCCTCTAACCTGTCCTGGTGGCAACCGGCTTTAGGGGGCAAGCCCTCTGTCCCCCAGAGCAGAGCGGGCCGAGCGGGTCTGCATCCTGACTCCTGGTTGAGAGAAGCGCAGGAGACCAGAGCGGGGCAGGGACTGGCCGGGGTCGCGCAGCCAACTCACCCCGTCCTGGCTCCTTCCGCCTCCTCCAGCTCCGTGTTGAACTTGACCTGGCTCCTTCCGCCCCAACCCCAACCCGGGAGAGTTCTGGCACCTCGAATCTCACAGTGCCAGGTTAAAGCGCTTTCTTCTGGCCGTGGTCTTGGGGTTGGACCCAGCTTCCTCTGCTCCCGAGGCCAGGCCCAAGCCCCTGCGGGGCAGGCTGTGGGCAGTGGGAGATGCGGCTGGCCACCAGGCCTGTCCCACGTCACCCCCGCCAAGGGTCCCCTAGGAAGGGATTTGGACATTTTTCGAGATGGGGGACATGGACGGAGGTGGTAGGGACCTGCTGGATTGGGGGTTGGAGGTTGTTTTTGCCTGTCTTCTAGAGAATGGGTTGGAGGAGGGGGTTGTAATGAAGGCCTGGGGGTTCGGGTGTCAGCGGGGATGGGGCCAAGGACAGATTTTCAGTGTGTTCAGGAGGAAGACGAAACAGGACTGGATATACAGTTTTCTCGTATACTTGGGATTATATGCTTTTTATTTTCTACCTTATTGCAACCTGACAATTGTGCATGTCTGCCTGCGCCATTAACCATTCTTCTAAAAATGATTTTTAAATGGTGCGACACAGGAATGCAACATTTCGTTTAATCCTCTGCCATTGGATAGCAATTTGCTTTTATAACATGAACCTTGTTGGGGCCAGCATCTTCGTACATATCTCCCCTTAAAGGATAGATTCCGTAAAAGGAAGTCCCAAGGTCGAAGGCTTGGGACATCTTCAAATGCTTCTGACTGAAACATTGTTACATTGCGCTCCAGAGAGGATGTTCCCATTTATATCATCGGAGAAGGCGGAGAGCTGCCTGTTCCCCTGCATTCTTGCCAGCACTGAGTGTTATTGTTCCCCCTCGTCCTTGCCAACTCTCTGGGGAAGGAAGAGCAGCTCACCGTGTCTACGCTCACTTCCTCGATCGCTGCTACACAGAAACCTAGCATCTCTGAGCTAGAGGAGACTGGGGTCACGTGGCCCAGCGCCCGTGTTGTACAGATGGATGCACCGAGGACCAGAGAAGTGACACCTCTCTCCCAAGTCACAGGGCAGATGTCGGGCAGGGGCAGATTTAGTGCCTCCTCCCGGGGCGCCCCCACTGTGCTTGTGGGGTCCAGGTGGGGAGATCTTGCTTTCTTTGGTCAAGTTTCTTCTGCTGTGGTTCATCTTGTCCTAAATGTCTCTTGCTGTTAGATTCAAGAACAAAAACAAAAACAAATACAGATTGTCCCCTTTACTGTGACTGCAAGCTGAAGCGCTTTGCGCATCCTGGGTGTGGCCTCTTTATTGGGGCAGAGACTCAGGAATGGATGTGCCAAGTTCCCAGGTACCTTGATATTGGGGTCAGGTTCCCCGCCAGGGGCAGGACAGCAGTGCTGAGGGCTCGAAGGCCAGCTTGTCCTTTCCTGGCTGTGTGACTCTGGCGAGGGCCCCCTCCCCACCCCGAGCTCTGGGTGGCTCATGTGTCAGGTGGGGACAGACAACAGTGCTTTTCGCGTGGGTGGGCACAGGGGCCGACGTGTCATCAGTGCCGGGGGGGCTGTGTGGCCTTCGGAGTCAGGAGACAGGGGTCTGTGGCCCTGGGTGGTCCCAGGGCCAGCTGTCATAGGTCCTCGGCTGCACTGGCAGTGAGTGGCAACCGCAGACAGCCCCCGTGCCTGGCCTGGCTGGCTGACGGCTGCACTGGTCCGCATTGTCCTTCCCCCCCCGCCCCTGGTTAAGCTGTTGGGAAGGAGGGCCCACTCTGGAGTGCTGGGTTTTAGGATCCCACGTGCCTGTGGGCTCAGAGGACTGCAGACACACCTGCCCCGGCTTCCCTCCCAGAATGACTTGTGGCCCAGATAGCGACTTTAGGGTCACGGGTGCCCCCGGGGCTCGGTTCCCCTTCTTCTGCAGTGCTCAGGTTGCCAGACGGTGAGACTTGCGTGGGGAAGCTGCACCCGGGCCCCCAGACGGAGTGTGCTTGGGCTCTGGCGTCTGGTGGCTGTCTCAGCCGCGGGAACAGGTCTCAGTCCCTCCACGCATCGGTTTTCTCCTCTGCGAGCGGCGGGTGATGACACTCTGCAGCGGGGCTGCGTGCCGTGTGCGCAGTGAGGCTCCCAGTTGGGTGGCTCCTGCCGGGTGCTCCCCTGAGCTCGTCTGCGGTGATGGGGAATCTCAGCCACCAAGGCCTAAGTGCCAGAGGCTGTCGCCGTGGTGAGAGTCTGCCATTAAGCACGTTCGTGTGGTCCAGGCCCAGTTCATGTACATTCATCCCCCACTGTTCCTAGGAGCCCTGTGGGGCTCCCATTTTACAGATGAGGACGCCGAGGTTCAGAGGGGACCAGGGCTGGCCCGAGGCCACATATCTGGAGAGCGTTGCCGCTGGAGTTTGCCCCTGGGTGGTGGCGAGGGGCCCCTTGTGGGTGGGGGGTGCTGAGAAGCTGCTGTGGAGGGGTGCGGGTGAGCGTGAGTGAGCGTGGGTGCCTGGCGTGGGTGAGTGGGTGGGTGGGTGGGGGCTGTGGGCGTGCTCCGAGTATGAGGGACAGGGTCGTGGCGTGTGTCAGGAGTGGATGAGCTGGCACGTCTGTGCCCGCGCATGCGCACTGTGTGTGCAGCTCTGTGTGAATGTGGACATGTGTCGGGGGCGGGCACCTGGGTGGGAGGCACAGACGGGCCAGGAGCCTGGGTCGAATGCCGACGGCTCGGCTGCCCGCTCTGGGACCCGACGACTCGGCTGCCACTTCCTCCCCAGCCACAGGGGTCCTCGGGCGGCGGGGGGGAAATAACGTGGGGAGCAACGACGACTCCCACTTGCCAGCCGGGTCCTCGGTGCCAGGTGTGCTGAGTGCACGTTCCCCCTTTGTCTTACCACAGCCCTGGGAGGAGGGGGAACATGCCCATATCACAGATGAAGAAAAGGGGGCCCAGGCAGGTTCAGGGATGTGCCCTGGCCTCCCAGCCAGAGGACAAGGAGGGGCTCGGCTCAGATTTTCATCTGGACAGAGCCTCCCTGCCACACGCCCACCTCCCACAATCTCTGTGAGCCTTGGAACCTTAGAGCTGCCGCAGAGAGTAGTGAGCGCCCCGTCACAGGAGGCATTCAAGCAGCTGGTGGAACGGCAGACACTGTCCTGGCACCCTGGATTCCTGGCAGGATGTGAGGTTGGACAGTGGGTGCATCCTTCTAGCTGGGAACTGTGAACACACAGCCCTGCACGTCCCGGGTGCTCTGATTCCTGTAGGGTTTCGGGGCAGCCTTGGCTTGGCTTCCTCTGGGGAGGAGGCCGAGCTGGGGCCTTCTGGGAAGGCAGCAGAAGCGTGGCGAGAAGTAGGAGCATGCAATAGGTGGCTGCCTGGTGCTCGGGCCTCTGCGGCTTCTCAGCCTCTGCCCATCCTGGCAGAGCCTTGGGTGCTGACCACGTGCCAGTGCGGCGTTGACCCCACCGAATCCTCCCAGCCTGGGAGCCTGTCAGAAAGTGTTGGCGCCCTTCCCACTCTTGGGGAGCCTGCGGGCTGGGGCAGAGGGCAGCCGAGGCCGAGGCTGTGGAGAGCGACAGCCCCTGGTTGCCCTGGCCCGTCCTGCCCTGCTCACACCTGCCGAGGCCCCGGTGCCTCCGGGGTGTCGGTGTCCTCACAGGTGCCCGGTGCAGAGCGGGGCTCAGGCGCACAGTGACAGATGGGACCTCAGGATCCGGAGGTCTGGCAGCAGCGCCCGGCCCGGCACTCCGAGTGGGGAGGCCTGGGCACAACTTGGGAAGGCTCTGGGCTTTCCGGAGCGCTCGACCACGTGTTGCTCTGTTTTGCTCCTTGGCTGACTGGGACGGGAGCCCACCCGTGGGTGCCCGTGACCTGCAATCTGATGGGCAAGGGAGTTGCCAGGGAGTCAGAGTTTGGGGTCCCGGCCCCAGGCTGCCATGCCGTGGCCTTCGGCGGCCCCTCTCTGGGCCTGCGTTCCCCATCCCCCCGCCCGCCCTGTCCCACTCTCTGTGAGATGGGAGGTCAGCTTTTCTCAGCCCCAGGGGACCCTGGTGGCGCCATCTGGGCGGAGGTGCCCCTGCCGAGTGAACGCAGCCAGGGGCGCCCAGGAAGGGATGCAGGGCCGTTGCTGGCTGTGGCCTTCCTGTCTCACAAGGTGGCCCCAGGAAGCTGGCGGGGCGTCCAGGCCACCAGCTTGGATTCCCTGGCCCCGGGAGAAGGGGGAGGGCCGAGGAATGTGGTTTTGAGGAATGTTTAACCCAGGGCAGAAATAGCTTTCCACTTTTATTTCAGGCTTGACTTTTCAGCTAGGAAATGGCCTCAAAGTCTCTCCCCGCAGCCTCCTCTGGCTTCCCCACTGCTCTGGCCTTTTGGGGACAGAAAGTGGCCTCCTTTTTTTTTTTTTTTTTTAAACTAGGGAGCTGCTGTGGGAACCAGAGGGGCAGATCAAGCGGGGTTCAAATCCACCCATCACCACATCCCAGCCTCGTGACCACCGCCTACTCTGAACCTCTGCGGCCTCGCAGGGGCTTGTCGGACAGGCGTGCTGTGCCAGAGCTCCTGCTGGGGACTGGCCGGGCCTGGGTTCGAGTCCCTGCTCCTCTCATCAGCTCCGGGGCCTCAGCCAAGCTCTTCCACTTGAGCCTCCCCACTTCATCTGTTAAAGGGGCCGGGCCGACCCTCCTGCCTCCCAGGACTGGGGACGGCGTGAGCGTGGGAACACTGGCCAAAGGGCCAGGCACACCCTGGGCTGGAACCCGGACTCTGAGTCCAGGTGGCCTCCCCGCTCCAAGGGGTGATGTCTCCAGTGGGCTTGCTGCTGGGCCGAGTGAGGGTCCATGGCCTGGGCGGCGCCCCCATTTGCCTCAACCCCCCCCCCCACTCCCCGCCGAGCTCAGGAGCTGCCCTCACCCACACTTAGCTCGCACCAACTCCCAATGGCTCCTTCCACGGGAGGTGACAATGACCTTCCCTGCCTGCTAGCAAGGACACGTTTCACTCGCCCCCTTCCCACCCACCTTTAGCACCGTGAGGAGGGGCCGCATCTTGTCGCCTAGGTCACCGCCATATCCCAGCTCCTAGAACAGAGACTGGTGCAGTTTGTTGGAACGAGTGAAAAATCAGATACATGATGGACGAGCTAACGAGGGAATGAACTTCCTTCTCATCCATCTTGGGTCCCTCCTTTCTGTTTGTCTCCAGTCCACTCCTGCCTCCTGGGCTGGGGGATGGAGGGTTTGCTGTGTCCGGGGCCCCTGGGAAGTCAGGTGCTGGGGGCCTGGCCCTCAGCAGGACAGGCTGAGCAAGGACCCCAGACCCCTGTCACCTTCTGGGAATGGGGAGACCGGGAGGGTCCCAGCTGCAGGCCAGCCAGCCAGCCAGCCGGGCCCCTCCTCCCGGGCCCCTCCTGTTCCTGCTTCTTTGTAGCAACCGAAAGCTCCCTGTTCAAAGGCGGGAGATGCGGCTATTTTTGGCGCTGTGGGGGAAAAGCGAATGCCTCCCTTCTGTTCAAAAATACGTGGTGCACGGGCCGGGCAGACAAGGGGCTCGGCGGGGCTCCGAGCCTGCGCCAGCCTGGCTCCTGCCCCTCGCCCGTGGTCCTGCCCCCGCCCCCCCCTCGCCCCCCCCGTGGCTTGGTCGCCCACACGGCCACCTCGGGCGGTTATTGTTCCCAGCCCGCCTGAGCTGAGACCCTGGCTGGGCCCGAGCAGAGCACGATCTTAATTAAAACCACGAGCAGCCATCAGTCTCTGCAAAGGAGAGGAGCGAGCCTGCGGCCCCACTCCCCGCCCGCTGTGCGGCCGGGGGCGGCCCTGCGAAGTGCTCTGGGTGCGGTTGGGGGCAGGAGGACCAGCCGGGGGCCCTCCAGCCACCCCGCACTCTCTGATTCAGGAAGCGTTTGTGGAACTCGGGTCTCGTGCCCTGCCTGGCAGGCGCCAGGACACAGGGCGGATGGGACGGCTAGGTTTGCGGTCCTCCCGGCATTCACAGTGTGGCCGGGGTCAGAGGTCGGGCCAGGGTGGGCATCCAGACAGCGGGTGTTGCACGGTGCCGTGCGAGTCCCCCTGGTCTGGGCACATCTGCGAGCACCTGCGTCGGGGGGCACAGTCGTCCCCTGTGGTCCCGGGCGCAGCACAGGGCCTGACCCGCTGAGAGCGCTCAGCGATTGTTGGATAGAGGAAGGGGTGAAAATTCCAGTTTGCCCCTTCTAACCATCCTGTGAGGAAGGGATGGTCACCACCCTACCCCCACTTTCCAGGTGAGGAAACTGAGGCCCAGAGAGTGAATGCAGTTCCCTAAGGTCACACAGGGGCTAAGGAATGACTCCATTCAGAAAAAGCCGCTTCCCGTTGGGCTGGTGCCTCCCACAGCGTCCGGCCTCCGCAGCTCTCGGGAAAACGTCCGTGGAGTTGGGCTGAACTGGGTCCATCTGAGGGGCTCTCCACCTGGAGTCCTGAACAAGCCCCTCGCACCAGCCCTCCCCCAGTGTCCCGAAGGAAGCAGAAGGTTGGTTCGCTTCTTCCGGGACCCGCTGCCGAGTTCTGGAAGATTCAGAGACTGGCAGGGGAGATGGCTTGAACTGGGGAGGTCCCGGGGCCTTATCTTGGCGGGGGTGGTGTGAGAGAGAGAGAGGGAGGGAGGGAGGGGGAGGGGGAGAGGGAGAGAGTGGGGGAACCATCAGGGCACCGGCTTTTATTAACCAGGAATAACTAAGTTTTAGGAAATAAAAGTAGCCATGTGTACTTGCCATTTGCGTGCCTAAAACAAGCCTAGCACATGCCTTCTGCAAGAAGAGAAACACCCTGAGCACCTACTGTGTGCTAGATCCTGGTGTAACAGCTGAGACTGAAGCACACACGGATTTTGACCCACGGAGCCCCCAGCCTGGGGGAGGGCACAGCAAAGCCACTTGCGTTGCTTCTTTGAGGTCACTGTCATTAACACTTTCACCCACTTCCTTCCAGTCTTTTCCTGTGTAGGTAGCTTTGTAGCTATGGGAGGTTTTATCATCGAGGCTCAGAGAGGTTAACTGACTCGTCCAGCGTCACACAGCTGGACCGTGGGGAGGCCGTGTACCTTGGTGGGGGTCGCTCTGTCAAAGCCAGTCGGTAGCAGAGGAGCAGATATTGAGGACCTTTGCTTCCCAGCCCCAGCGGCTGTTTGTTGGGGAGCCAGAGAAACCAAAGATTCAAAGCCTCTTTGAGGGAACCCCCCGGCTGAGGAGTCGGGCAGGGCGTGCCAACGGCTGGCTCCCAGTGCGCCCTCGTGTCAGACTCCGCATTCCGACGGTGGGATGACACGGCCACTCTGGCTCCGGTCCCAGCTCCCCCTCGGGTTCGGTGCTTCGCCTCTGGGAGCCTCAGTTTCCTCATCTGTAGGATGGGGACAGGGGATAGTCACAGGCCTTGCCTCACAGCCGCGTGCGGGCACCGATGGGACTACAGCGAGCGGAGTGCCGAGCCCAGGGCGGGCCCGTGCGCCGGCCTAGTCAGTCGGTGCCAGCGCTTTTCATCTCGCTGTCCCTGGAGGCCACAAGACAACGTGAATCATCCTGCGTTTTCCTTGAGGAATCCTTTGGGGAAAATTCTTTAACTTACATAGTAATTGAAACCCATGTATTTTATAACTTTATTTTTGGAGTAAAACAGACACCTATAAATGATGGAGCAGAATGCAATCTTTGTGGAAATATTGGAGCTAGAACACAAGGGTTGGAACTGACCCTTGTTTTTGGTGGCGGCCTGGGACTCTGCCCCCCACTTCCGGGGACACCAGCCCTCTGCCCCAGGGCCCTGCGGGGGGGCACCTGCCCCAGAACGCAGCACCTGAACCTGCCGTGAGGGGGTCGGACTGCACACTCCTCCCTGGTTTGTCAGAGGGGCAAACTGAGGCCCGAGGGGGAGACGCTCCGAGACTCAAGCTGCAGTTGGCGCATCCGAGTGAGAAGGGTTGCAGCGTCCGGGACAAAGAAGGTGCCGGGGGCAGGCGGCTCTGCAGGGGAGGCGCTGCGGAGGTCAGGTCGTTTGAAGGGCGGGAGCCGCTGTTCCCTGCTGGACTGTGCACCCCAAGTCTCCTGCCCCCCAGTGCTTGCGGTGGCCTCGGGGCTCAGCGGGTGGCCCCCTTCCTCGGGGTGTTCACCGCCAGGGCGAAGGCTTCCTGAGGCCGGGCTCGGGAGTCAGATGGCCCTGGGCTCCCCGCCCCCCACCTCCACCACGGGCCTCGGATCAGTGCCTTTCCCCCTCTGTGAGGCCTCAGTTCCTCCATCAGCGACGAGGGCTGGCGGGGCCCTGGCGGGGCCCCCGCCTCTTGAAGCCGAGGCATAGCACGAGAGCTCAGCCATGGAGCGGTCTGGGCCTTGTGTGTGTGTGTGGCGGGGGGGGTCCTGAGGGGATTTGGATTGCGATTCGAGCAGCTCCGAGCTGCATCTCACACCTGCGTTTCTGTCCGTCTGAGCTACTTGCCCTGCCAGCTGCCTCTCCCGGTGCCCCGAAGTGTCATTCCGACACTTGCAGGGCTGTCCCGATGGCCTCGTGTCTCCATGGCGAGCTCCTGCCACAGGCTGGACCAGTGCTTTTGACCTGCGGCCTCTCGTTGACGGCAGTCCCATGATGGCAGAGAGGGCAGAGTGTTGGCCAGGTCACACAGCGTGCACGGAAGTCCACGGCGGGGGGACAGTGGCTTCTGCGGCTACGGGCGGCTCCGCCAGGCCCACCCAAGCTCAGGGTGGCGAGGAGCAGGTCCCAGGCCCTGGGGGACTCAGCTGGCCCAGCCCTGGCCCCACCTGTGACCCCTGAGTTCTGCGAGGCTCCGTGCAGTTCTGTGCACGCGGGGCCTGGTGCCGAGCCGGCTGCCACACAGGCTCTCCCAGGTGTCACGTGATTGGCCCGTGCATGGCAGCCCGAGGTCCCCAGGTCCCGCCCGCGTGGAGCCGGACTGTGTGTGCGGAGCGGGCAGGGCCCCATCCCGCTTTCTTGCCAACCCGGGTGGAAACGGTCTGTTCAAAGGCGGCCAGGCGCCGCTCCAGCCCCGGCCCCCGCCACGGTGGGGAGAAGGGCCCGGAGCCAGGAGGGGGGTGATGAGGGGGTAGCTCGGCCCCGAGTGCCCGGGAGTTCGAGGCTGTTCTAGGCAGGTGGCCAGCCCTGGGGCCCCGCTGCCCTGCAGCTGGGCATTTATGGGAAACAGGAGTGGGGCGGGTGGCGGCCGCCTGTCTCCCTCCCACCCGGGCAGAGGCCGGGACTGGAAATCGCAGCAGCGGTGGCTGTGAGCTCGAGGCCCCAGGCACGTGTTTGCGTTGTATCTGATCTTGGCAGCTCCGCTGGAGGGCTCCATGTCACCGCTGAGCCTGACGCCGCTGCCCAAGGTCCCCCCATGCTAGCGCGTCTGGGACCTGCCCGGGTTGTGTGCCCCGGAGCGGGGCACACCCTCCTGTGTCCATGGCGCCCCCCCTGGGTGTACTCCGGCAGCTCCCAGGTACAGGGTCTGTGGGGCTCGTGGTCCTTGACTCGCTGTCTGCAGGGTGGTTGTGGGGGCGGGGCTCCTGGAGACTGCCGGAGCTGCCTGGCTGAGGTGGGAAGCCCGGAGGTGGGGAGGGGGCTCCCCCCACCTGCTGGAAACTGCCCGAGTGTGTTGTGTGGCCCCAGGGGCTGTGATACACAGCTGTCACGGCTGAGGGGGTGTGATTTGGGGCTGGGGAGCTTGTGCCACCTGGAGGCCTAGACAGCTCCTGGGTGCGGCAGGACCAGGTGGGTGGGAAGCCCCGCCCGCAGACACTCGATTCTCTCTCTCTCTCTCTCTCTCTCTCTCTCTCTCTCTCTCTCTCTCTCTCGTCTTCCGCCCCCTCCTCTGTGGCCCTTCCCAGTAAGCACAGCCAGGTCCTGTCTGCTGTGAGCAGGAGAATGAGCCATTTCCTCTTTCACAGACAGGGAAACTGAGGCCCAGGCAGGGGAAGTGACAGGTCACGCAACAAGGAATGGCAGACCTGGGAATCCAGGTCCCACGAGACCACCATGCTATATGCCTCTCCTGGGGGCGGGCAGCGACTGTCCCCGGGATGGAGGGACAGGCAGGCAGGTTGGGGCGGGAGGGTGTGTCCTGGCCCACCGGACCAGCTTCCCCCCCTCCTTAAAGATCCTAAGAGGACAGGGACAGGACTGAACTAGGGATGATGGCTGCTGGGTGGGGAACGCATGGGAGGGAGAGATAGGCGGCTGGGGTGTGGTTTTAGGGGGCTGCTGCAGAGCCCTGAACAGAAGGCTGTTTCTGTGTTTTCCAGGCAGCCAGGTTGGTGGGACTGTCGGGTAGGGCGGGAAGAGGGGTGTGCACAGGATGGGGACCCGGGACGGGGCGGTCTGGTCTGGGGAAGGCATCCCTTTGGGCCCCGTGGAGTGTGGGGAAGCCCGGGCCATCGGAGAGGGCAGAGACAGGGGCTGAGTTAGCAGGGGCCCGGCTGGAGAGGAGCCTGGGGGTGAGGGTGCCCGTGCCACCCCCCCACCCCCCGCAAGCACGTGCAGAGACTGGAGGAACCCCGTGTTGGAGGCTGAGCAAAGAAGAAGGCTGGGGCTTGGGGAGGGGCGGTGCAAGGGGCGCAGCCCTTCTGGAAGGGGGACAGTCAGCAGTCAGAGTGTCCAGGGCAAGGGAGTTAGTGACAAGGACAAGGGGTAGCTGGTGGCCAGACCCAAACGGCCACTGGTTTGTCTCTTTGTCTTACCCGAACCCCAGTCCCCCTTGCTGACCTGTAGCTGTGATGGGTTCAGGGGGTGGGGGGCATGTGCGGACACCTGACCCTCGCTACAGCCTTTGTCCCTAAAGCTGGAAACAGGGCCTGGGTGGCTGACGAGGCCGGGCCCCCGGCGCTGCCAGCTCCTCCGTCGGAGCCGCCAGGCCTGCTTTCCGCTCGCACCGTGTTTGCGCTGAGCTTTAGTCGGGAGAGAGGTATTTTGCTTTAGGGAAATCAAAATCAGACTTAGCATTTATTCTGGGCTCCAGGGACCGGCTCCCGTGCGAGTTCCTGGCTGGCAAGAGCTGCGTGGAAGGAGGAGGAGCAGGGATCGGCCTCGGGAGCTGCTCCGGGGCTGGGCGTCTGGGGTGCGAGCTGGGCAGCAGGCGGGGGCGGGGCCCCCTCCCGCTCTGCACCCCTGGTTCTCAGAGGTCAGCGTGGAGGAGGGGTGGGGTGGACACCCAGCCCCACGCTTCTCCGGGCTCTGTGCCCGCTCCCAGCTGGGAATTGTCTGTCCACCTCTCCAGGGCTCTGCCTGGCAGGAGTTCGTACCCCATCCTTCGGATGAGGACTCAGGCTCAGAGAGGTTAAGTGACTTGTTTGGAGTAACCCAGCCTACGAATAGCCAAGACAGGATGCCCACCCAGAGCTGCCCTCCACTCCAGCCAGGTGGAACAGGGCCATCCACTTGAGGACAGCCCACGGCTGGTTTAAATCCTGGTTTCCTAAGGAGCTTGGCCCCTCGGGCCCGGAGGCAGGAGTCTTCTAGAGAAAGGCAGTTCGTTTGTATTAATTATTTTTAAAATTTTAATTATTTTTCAAAGAAACTTGGTGCCCTGGTAAAGCTGGTTTTCTAAAAATGTATTTGTTGATTTGAGAGAGAGGGGGGGAGACATCGATTCGTTATTCCACTTAGGTACACGTTCGTTGGCTGATTCTTGTACGCGCCCCGACCAGGGATGGAACCCAGAACCTCAGCGTATCAGGGTGCTGCTCCAACCAACCGAGCTACGCGGCCAGGGCCAGGCAGCTTATTTTTAAAATTGGCCAGAGCTAGCCGTAATTGCGAGAGGAATCGCGCTGTGAGAAACGGACTTTAGGATGTGCTCCAAGCCTGGCCAAGTGGCCTGGTGACGACAGGGGCGTCAGCAAGGGTTCGTTCTCTGCCTCCCTCGTGCGGGACACGGGCTGGGCTCCGAGAGTGACGCCAGGACGTGCCGGGAGGGGTGCCTTGGCCCCCTCTGGGGGGTCAGCGTCCAGCTGGGAAGAAGAGGAGGGGAGAGTGCTTCTAATGAGGACCTACTGGGTGCCGGACCTTGTGCCCGACACTTTACGTGCCCCCCCGCCCCCCTCCCCCGGAATACAGAGGCAGTCCGTCCCACTTCCAGGTGAGCAAGCCAGGGTGCAGAGGTGCGGGTCTCGCAGCCAGCCTTGGCCCGGAGCGCTGGCTGGGCGGACCCCAGGGCCCTTTCCGTGGACCCCTGTGTTTTAACACTGTCCCCCCCCCCCCCGCCCGTCTTGGCCTGGGCGGTGCCCTGGGAAAGGGGCCTCGCAGCTGGGGTTGGAAGGCTGTGGTGGGGCAGAGGAAACGGTGCAAAGGCCTGGGGGTGGGACCAGTTAGAGGAGCTTGAGGGGGTCGCAGGGTTGGGTGTGCGCAGGGGACAGGGGTTGGGGGCCAGTTGCCTGGGGGGGGGCGGTGATCTTCCTGCCCAGCCCTCAGCCCTGACCTCTGGGCCTTGAGTGGGGTCCCACCCGGGGTAACGGCTGCCTGTTAATTTCACACATGGATGGAGGCCCCAGGATGGGGGGTGGCCGAGGCCTGGAGGGGGAACCTGTGCCTTGGAATGTCACTCTGGTTATCTGGGCAGAGTGTAGAGGCAGGGGGACCCCGGAATTGTCCCCTAGGTCGCTCATCCCTTGCAGTGCCTGTGGTGGTGGGGGCTGCTCAGGGTGCAGGACCTGGCCCCCCGGTGCTGGCAGGTGGGGGCACACCGGTGCTGGGCTGATGAGAACAGACATTTCCTCCCAGCTTTTCATTTTGAAAAATCAAGAGAGACATCTCCGTAACATCGTGGTGAGCACCCGTGTGTCCTTCACCACAGACGGTCCCCAACCTCAGATGGTGTGACTTCCGATTCTTCCCCAGTGGCGGGGAAGGGATCCAGGCTCGGTAGATGCCGACGTCACGTTCTGACTTCCGCTCTTTGCCTGGGCTGGCGACACCGGACACGACGCCCTCCGGCGATGCGGAGGCCACGCCGTCGCGAGGGTGAACCGCCGGCACCCTGCATGTGGCGTGAAACGCATTTTTCAACTTGTAATGCCTTCAGCGGGCTGTGGGTTCATCGGGACGTGACCCCACCCTGTCCGGGGGTGTCTGCGGATTTTCCGCCTGTCAACGAATTTCCCGCACGCTGGCTTCCTCTTGGTAAAGATTCGCTCGCGCGCTCGTGTGCTTCTGCACCTGCTGCGGGGAGCAGCAGGCGTCCGGACCCTCCCCCCTCAACACTTCGGGGCACGTCTCCAAGGAAGTAGGACATTTCCTCACACATCTTCCCTAGTGTGAGCTCTCCCGAGAAAACCGTCAGCGAGTCCCATCAGGGTGTCTAACCGCCCACCCACGGTGCGGCTCACACCCCCCACCCCCGGCTGTCCCAGCGAGGCCCCTTCGGCAGGTCTACATTCCAGATCCGGGACCCGATCCAGGCATGGCGAGCTGCTTTGGGTGCCTCGCCTCTCCGGTCTCTTTCCGGAACAGTCCCCAGGCCTTGTTTGACCTTCCAGGGCGCTGACTTGCTGGTGTCCTGGCCAGGACACAACCCGTGCGTGTGGCACAGCGGGCTTCGTGCGATTGCGTCCTCGTATTAGACCCAGGTTAAATCATTTTGGCAGGAGAGCGCCGCGGACAGCATCCCCCCGCCGTGTCAAACCGGGGGCACGCGTCAGGGCGTTTTGTGACGGGGAGGCCGGGTCTGATCAAAGTCGGTCCCCTTTCACAGTTCATCTTTACGGTGTTCAGAAAAGGCAGGACCGGCACGTGTCGCTGGTCGTTTTCCGGATGGTACTGCTTAGACTGAAGCTAGATCAGGCAGGTACGTAAAAAGAAATTTCCCAGGGAGCCGTCAGACCGCAGGGGGAGGGCAGGGAAGAATCCAGGAGGTGCTGTGGGAACCGCTGGGCCGGGTGGTGAGAACCCAGGTCAGGCAGAGGTCCTGCAGCGCCTCCTTCTGGGTCCTTCCCTGGGCGGCTGCCACGGCTCGCTTCCTCACCTGAAGGAACAGTGAGGGCCACTGTTCAGCTCCGAGTTGGGATGGGAGCCGGCAAGTGGGAGGCTGGGACGTGGGCACAGGCCTGTCTGACCCGGGCGGAGGTGGGGCAGGTGGCCAGGCCCTCAGGATGCTGCCTGCTGCCCGCCCCCTGCCCCCTTCCGAGACTCTCCCAGACTCCAGGCAGGGGAGCTGGGGAGAGCGGCTGGCCCGGGCTTGGTGCCCTGGAAACAGCTGACAGACTCATCTGTTTCCGAAAGGTTAATTAGCTGCTTAAAGCATCGGGTGGGGCTTATCTCCCCCACCCCGGCTCCCACCCCTTGGAGCTTGGCCGCCTGCCATCCGCCCTGTGTTCTATGTTGGGGACCGGTCTAATGGGGGAGGGGCAGCCAACCCTGCTGCTTCCTGGGGGCTTGCGGAGGCTGGGAGGCTGAGGGGCCCCCGAGGGGAGGCTGCGGGGCGTCTGTACCCAGTCAGGGAAGGGGGAGGACCTGTGAGCTGAGAGATTCCTGGGAAGGCTCCTCTGGCCCTGTGTGGCCCTGCCCCCTGAGCTCTGGTCACCCAGCTCCTGCTCTTTAGGTCACACGAGGTCCCGAAAATCCCTGAATGACTCAAGGGGCGGGGCGTCCATGCTGGGCTCTGGAGGCTCAGTCCCGGCCCTGCCATTTCCTGGCAGAGTGACCTCGGGTGACCTCCAGCAAATTAGCCGACCCGTCCGAACCTCAGTCTCCTTATCGGGAAAACGGGGTCGTACCCACCGATGGGATTTTCGTGCAGGTCAAGAGCACCAAGCACTTGACTCTTCACAGTAAGCCCGTTCTACAGATGAGGAAACTGAGGCTCGGAGAGGAGCCGCACTTTGCCCGGGGACACACAGTTCGTAAGCTGCGGAGCTGGATTTGAGCCAAGGGGGTCTAGTCGGGCTCCAGCGTCCATGCCCCTAAGCTCCTGGCTGGGCTGAGACGCATCTCCTCTGTCTCCAGGTTTGGTCTTCGAGCCTCAGCCCCTCAGCCCTCAGCCCCTCAGCCCTGCTGTCCTTCACTGCCAGGTGCGGGCGGCAGGTGCAGGCAGCTCCACCCCGTTAGACCAGGGACACCTTCCCTCTCTGCCCATGTAACCGCCCCCCTTCCCAATCCCTCCTATGTCCAAGCTCTCGAAAACTGCATTCTTTTACCGCAGGTCTGCCTGTTCCAGGTAGCCAGCACCTCCCGTCCCGGCCTCACTCTGCTTTTGTCAGTGGTCTGCTGGTGGGCGGGTCTCTTGTCCCTGGTCGGGCTTTGGCGGGGGAATGTTGATGCGGGGGGCCTGGCGGAGGCCTGCAGGCTGTGCGTCAGGTGGCTGAGCTCAGACCCTCTCCCTACCACTTCATGGACTGACCCCTTTGTGCCTCGGTTTCCCCCTTTGGAACCAGGACGGAGTGATGCTGTCCTCCTTCGGAGCTGTTGTCGGGGCCACGGAGTCGAAGTACAGAGGCCCCGGGCGCCCTGGCACAGATCTGGGCTTTCGGGGGGCGCTTGGTCCTTGGCACTCGTTAAAAGCTTGCTTTAAGCCATTTTTGAAAAGTGGCCTCAAGTCCGATCAGACAGGAACAGTTCGGGGACACCCCCAGGGCCTCTTTCCCCTTCCCTGGGACGGGCTCCAGCTTCTTCACCCACCTGACCTCCACCGAACCCCCGCCTTCCCCTTTGCTTGTCCAGGCCTTCATTCCTTCACTCACCCGTTCATGCATTGGTTCATTTATACATTCATTCACTCACGCGTTCATTCACTCACGCATTCATTCATGCATTTAGTTGTTCATTCATGCATTCATTTGTTATTTTATCATTCATTCATATACTCACATTCATTCATTCGTTTGTTCATGCATTCTTTTGATAATACATTCACCCATTTGTTCATTTATATATTCATGCATGCATGCATTCATTCATTCATTTGTTCATTCGTTAATTTGTTCATTAGTGCTTTCATTATTCGTTCACCTTTTCATTCATTCACTCACACATTCATTCATCATTTGCTCATGCATTCCTTTGTTCATTTATACATTCCTTCGTTCACTCATTCATTCATTCGCGTGTTCATTTGTTCATTCATGCATTTATTCCACAAGGCTGTGTGGAGCATGTGCGAGTGCCGGGCTGCATGCTGGGATTTAGGAGCTTTCACACCTGTTTTAACTGAGTTCTCAGGACAGTCCCCTGGGGCGGGGACTGTCACTCTTATTCCCACTTTGCAAACGAGGAAACTGAGGCACAGGAGCTGGAGGTGCTCTCCTGAGGTTCCCCTTGCAGGAAGTGAGTGTGTCCTTGGAAGGGGTTAGAGCTTCTCATTCAGTGACTGTAGAGAGGACATTGGTTCGGTTCCAACTCGAACCACTTCAGTACTTTTCAGAAAAAAGCATTGGTTCGTTTCATGGTTCAGTAAAGAATGGATCTTTGGGTCTCGCTGGAGGTTCAGCCTCTTTATTTGGCTCGGTTCTCGTCTTGCTTGGGAAAGAACTTGGAACTGGCCGCTGCGAGGGTCTGAAAGATGGGCCGAGGTGGGGGATTGCTGGGTGCTGCGGGGCCCGGGGTGGGGCTCAGCCTTTCTGCCGGCCCCCACGTGCAGGCCGGGCCACCGTGTGCCGGGGGAAGCCAGCACCTTCTCTGCCTGGGCTGTGCTGGGACTGAGCGATGGGAAGAATGTATATTAAACGTCCACCGGGACACAACAGTGCCTGCCGCCTGCCCACCCAGGCAGGTGGGGAGAAGCCAGCCCTGCGTGGGGGCAGCTGTGCTGGGCAGTCCTGCCAGCAGCACAGTGGGCGTCGGGAGGGGATGGGCCAGCGCTGTCCCCTGTGGGGTGTCCGGACACAGAGCTCCTGACTGGGACTGTTCAGAGCCACCTGGTGCCCTGACGCAGGCAGGCAGGCTGTGGGGCGGGTGGGAGGGCAGGGAGGAGGTCCCCCGGTGTCTGCCCATCCCCTGGGACACTGCCCCGAACTAAAAGGCCACTTTTCTGTTTTCTCTTGCAGTTACGGAGAAGGAAGTCCAGCAGTGGTGAGTGGCCGCTCTCCTCGCCAATGCCGTGTGGGTCGGGGGTGTGGGCTTTGTGCTGGGGGGACAGCAGCCCCGAGGCCCAGGACAGGGGCATGGGGCGGGGGCAGGGCGGGCTCTAAGAACAGCTCACCCACCAACCAGTTCCGGCAGCCTCTGTTCCGAGGACGGGCTGGCGTAGATCAACGTCAGCTGCGGGGAGAGTGTTGCTGCCTCCTTGCCTTGTGTGACATCTGTAAGGATCACCAGGCCCTGATGGCTAATTCCGGCTCTGCCCACCAAAGGGCAGGGGGAGGTTTGGACCAGCAACGAATAAGGATACAGGGTCCGAGGTCCGGCTTTGTCACCACGTCGTCCTGTGGCCTTGAGAAGTCTCTTCCCCTTTCTGGGCTTCAGCTGTCCCCTCTGTCACGTGATCGATTCGACTGGGTCCAGGGTGGCGAGCAGGCTTCCACCGCAGCTGTCTGGCCCGCCGTGTCACTGCGGCTGGCGCAGATGCGGAGCGGAGCTGTGAGGGATGAGCGAGGTCTGTGATGGATTAGTGATGCCTGCCGGGGCCGGGCCAGCAGAGTGGCGTCGGCTGTCTGCGGGAGCAGCCAGGGTGAGCCTGAGCTGGGGGCACGGTGAGGGGAGCAGGGAGGCAAGCTCGCTGAGCTCGCAGACCTCGTTTGGTGGTCCATGCATGAGCTCTAGAGCCCGGCTTTGCCTTTCCCACCGAGGGGCTGCGGAGGGTGCAACTCCGGAGCCTCAGTTTCCCTGTGTGTATGACAGGAATGATGGCGTGCTGGGGAGACATTTCAAACACAGGTCACAACGCAGTGCCCAAGAGGTGGCAGCCATCGCCTGCGGTCTTCTGTCTGTCCTTCGGAAGGGGAACTGAGGCCCAGAGACGTGTCCCTCCACGGCAGGTGGAGGTGAAGTGACCATAGGCAAGACCTCGGAGTCCCCGGAGGCGGGGGGCCCACCTGAGCCCCCGAGTTCTCCCCTGCTCACACCTGGGCCTCCCCCCCGGACAGGCAGGAGGCAGTGCGGCCAGATGGGCCCCAGAGTTGGGGTGCTGGGCCGGAGTCCCGATGTCCCGCATCCTGGTGGAGTGACCGTGGACAAGTCACCGAGCTTCTTAGTGCCTCAGTTTCCCCACCTGGAAGGTGGGGGTAGTGACAGTCGAGCTGTAAGGGAGTGCTGTGGGCGGACTGACGGGGGGCGTGCGGGACAGAGCCCGGCAGTCCGCTCTCCGCGGCTGTGGTTAAAATGGCAGCTGGGACGACACCGGCGTCATCATCAGTGCGACCCGTGGGGCAGCCCTGAGACTGAGGGTCCCCTCCTCACTGTGCAGACGGGGAAACCGAGGCCCAGAGGCTCAGCAGGGGGAACAGGCCTGGCGCGTCTGGGGACCAGCAGGGAGGTTGAGGAGGGGGGCCTGTTGGGAGCAGTTGCTGAGGCCCCTGCAGTAAAGCTGGGACTCTGGGCCTGCGACACCCAGTCCTGCCCTAGGGGAGCTCTCTCTAAAGAACTGACCAAAAAAAAAAAAAAATGATCTTTTATTTGCCAGAAAGCTCCCTGGACCTGAAATAAGTGTCCTTCGGCTCATTTTGGTGGTGCCTTCGAGGCGAGGAGGCAGCTGAACCAATGCCTTCCTCTGCCCCCCCGGGTCAGCCCACCGCCCACCTCCCTGTTGTGTTCCAGAAAGGCCACACCCCCCGGGGGCCGCTGGGCCAGGGGTGGTTGAACAACGAACGAGGCTCAGACCGCCACTGTCCTCACCTGTGCCCGTGCAGACATGGGTAATGGATCACGGAGCACAGCCTCTGGGTCAGTCTCCTGCAGGGCCCCGGACGGACAGCCGGTGCGATTGCCCCTAGCCTGCAAAACAGGCCCTTCTGTCACCCCTCCTTCGGCCTAAACCTCACAGGTGCACCCGGACTGTCCCACGAGCCCGTGGGGTCCCAGGCCGGATCCATGCAGCCCACTGCCCCCTCGTCCTTTGCACGGGAGGAAAATGGAACAGGCCCTGCCTCCGTTGCTGGCCCATTTTCAGAGGACCCTTGCTGCTCGAGAGGCCCCGGCCAGTGTCCCTTTGTGCGCTGGACGGCGGCCCTCAGGGCTCCCTGGTTCTGCGGCTGCGCCCTCTCCCCCGCTCACCGGCATCCTCACCCGGGCTGAGCTCGTTCCTACCGCAGAGCCTCCGGCCTTGCTCTTCCCTCTGCTGTTCCCTCTGTCCCCGGATCTTGGCATCTCCACGCCCGTGTCCCCTCCTCAGAGAGGCGGGCACGGACCACCTGGGCCCCGTTTCCCCACCGGGAGACGGGATCGTCTTGTTCTGTGCCAACGTTTAGTAACTGTTAAAAGGAGAGTCGTGTGACTCCGTGGCTTGTCTCAGGGCCACGCAGGAAGCAGGAGCAGAGCTGGGACCAGTACTCAGGCTCCGTGCTGGTCAGGTCCAAGGTCCCCCGGGGGAGCTCAGGCTGGGTCATGGCAGCGTGCCACCTGGGCCAGCGCCCGCTGGGTGTCACGCAGCCTCCTCTCCGAGGCTCCAGCCGTGGGCTGCTGGCATGGTTGTCTGCGTTTGGCAGGGGAAGGAGGCTGCAGGCTTGGAGAAGGGGGGCCGGTGTCGGGTCTGAGGCCAGCCTGGGCCCCCGCCGGCCAGACCCCTTGCTCTCGAGGGTGGCAGTCCCCACCCTGGGCCCGAGTCAGCCCAGTGGAAGATCAGGAACCACATGGGGGCTGATCAGGGCAGGTCCCAGGCCCTTAAACGTGACTCTGAACATCGTCGTCACCTGGGGAACGAGGAAGACAGGATCCTGGTGGAAACCACAGGGCACACATAGTACCCGTAACACAACGCCACGGTGAGCCCGCAGGAGGAAAGGATGGCAGGAAACCGGCCCGAGGCCGTGGGTGTGCCGGGGTGGTGGTGTCCTGGGTGGTGGGTAGTTTTTTTCTCTGATGTTTTCTCTTTTCCGATTTTTCTGTAATGCTGTTATTACTTTTAGAGTCACCGAATAACCCTGCAGTACTGTCACAGAAACAGTGGGCGGGGCAGGAGGTGTCCCGCAGCTGCGTGAGGGGGCCCGTGTCCACCCGGACGGACCGTCCTCCGCAGCCCCAGCCCATGTAAGGCGCGGCCTCTCCTTTATGCCCATGGGCACCCCCTGTGGGTCGGGCACTGTGCTAATACTTACACCAATGCTGCCAGGAAAGTCAAGGGGCAGCCCCATTTTACAGATGAAGAAACTGAGGCTCAGAGGGGCGGAGACCCCGGCCCAGGGCACACAGCTCAACTCAGTGTGTGCATGGAGGGGGTCCAGCTCACTCCCCCTCCACAGCCCAGGCTGTGGGGCCTCAGACCAGCGGGTGCTTGCTCTGGGAAGCCCCACAAAGGCAAAGGCAGGGGGTGGGGATGGGGAGAGGAGAAAGGAGGCAGCATGATCCTCCGGGGTGTGTGTGGGACCCTCCTCCACCAAGAAGGCCCCAGGGAGCTCCGAGGGGAAAGGAGTCATTTGAAAAGATGATACAGCAGTCCCAAGGCCGCGGTGCCACAGGCCCAGCTGCGCCTGGCTGCTTGCAGCTGGGGTTCGGCTTCCTATTCACTCGCCTGTCTGTTCAGTTGGCACGGCTCGCACTGCGGAGAGCAGCTGCTGCAAGGCAGGACCCTGTGTGCGCAGGGCGAGGGGCGTGCTGGGCCCCAGAGAACAGCGTTCTGTGGGGGCAGGGCCGTGGGTTCTGGAAACTGCCAGCAGGCCGGGCCTTTGGGGGACCGAGGCCCCGGCAGCGCTCGGGCTTCCCCAGGGTCTCGGAGAATGAGACGCGGAGCTGGAATCAGACGCGTGCGTCGTGGCGAGTGCTCATTCGTTCATTCATTCACTGTCATTCATTTGTGCATTCATTCATTCTTTTGTTTGTTGGTTCGTTTGTTCGGTAAATCTTTACCGAGCACCTACTATGTGCCAGGCCAAGGCTGGGCGCTGAGGGCGGCAGGGACTGAGGGACACGAGACGGGACAGGATCAGGACGGGATCACAGGCCCGTGCCTCCTGGGCGCCGGGCAGAGGAGCAGGGTTCCCGGCGGCACCCGGTCTGAGGGAGAGAGGGAGGGGCCGGCGGGGGCACAGGGAGGAGGCCTGGGCCTGTCGGAGCCTGAGGCCTGGGCCCGGCTGGGGGAGAAGTTTCTGGGCACGAACTTCATTATGAGGCAGCAGCTCCCAGCGGGGTGTGTGCCCGGTGCGGGGTGTCCTGACTCAGCCGGTGGATGGGGGATGGGCCGCACCTCAGATTGGACCTCGAGGGCACGGAAAGCTGGCCCTGGAGCTGTGATGGCTTGCAGGGCGTGTTGGGGCTCGGGGGCACTGGGGCGTCTGGGACAGCTCAGACCCCCCCTCCCTGCTCCAGCGAGGCAGGGTGTCCCCACTTCTGATGACGAGCAGCGGGCCGTGCAGTGTCGGGGTAGCGGGCGTTTCACCTGCGTGTTGGTCCCGGGGTGGTGCGGCCCCGGCCCCCAGAGGGGCAGGCGGCGTGCGGGCCTGGGAGGCGTGAGCCTGGGGTCTGCGCCCTGATTCCGCTGCTGACTTGCTCTGTGACCTTGGGCCAGCCTGTCTCCCTCTCTGGGCCCCCAGCTCGCCCTCAATCCAAGGGGCGGGGAGCACATCCATGGTTGTCAGACCATCCTCGGGGAGCTCTCCGTTCTGGCTGGGGCCCCCGGGGCTCAGGAAGAAGGTGCAGCCCCCCCGGGCCCTCGAGTTCTCTACTGGCCGTTCGTGCGTCCATCCGTCCATGCGTCCATCCCATTCGCCTGTCTCGCTGGACACTCGCCAAGCCCCCGTTATGTGCCAGACCCCACCCGGCGTCAGGGCTCCGCTGTGTCAGGGAGGTCGCGTTCAGGTGGGGGACGCGGCCTGGAGGCATGGTGTGCACTCTGCTGGGCACGTGCCAGGGGCATGGAGCGGGGGAGCCACCTGGCCCCGGGGCAGCCCGGGATGCCTTCCTGGAGGAAGCGACATCCACGCTGGGGCTGAGTGGAGGAGCCTGATTGAGAGGAGGAAGTGTGTTCTGCAGGCAGAGTGACCTGCAGGCACCAAGGTCTGGGGGCTGGCCGCTGCGTGGCAAGTTCTAGAAAGTGCAGCTGGGTGTGGAACATGGGAGCGGTTGGCAAGAAGAGGCTGGGGCCTCCCCTAATGGGCGCTGCCCCTAGGGGTGGGCTTCCTGGGGCCCCTACTAATGTCACCAGAGGGGCCTGGAGCCCCACAGTGATAGTGACAGCCTCTGCAGGGCTAGCCAGCAGGCCCCCCTGAAGACTCCTTCCTGGGGGCGACCTCCCTGCACCTGCCCACACCCACTGAGGCTCTAGGGACCCCCGCTGCCCCGCCACAGCTGCTCACAGCGCTGATGGGAAGCTCCCCTTCCCAGGAGAGACGGAAGACGCCTTTGGGAGCTTTTTGTTTTCTCTTTATCATTTTAAATGATCTTTTAGAATCACTCAGTAACACACGTCTGTTGTGGAGAAATGAGGAGCAGGGGGTGGGGGGCGTGGGAGAAGACGGCCCCTATCCCGGCACCGGAGCCGGGTGGGGACAGTGGAAGGTGCCCCCCAAATGGCTCGTCCAGGCCTGGGGCCAGACTCATCCGCTCCTGCTGCCCAGGGAGCCATCCTGGCTGGGAGGCCCCGGGCCCTGGATCAGGTCTGGTCCCTGAATCGCTCCAGAATCGCTCCTGAACTTCTCCCAGCTCTGCGGCCTGGCCCAGGTGCAGATTCGAGCCCTGAACACGCAGCGCAGCGGGAAAGGAGGCTGTGAGGGGAGGGGCACGAGGGGGCGGTCCCTTCCCGGAGCCTGCTGCGCCTTGGTGCCTGCACCTGGGGTGTAGGGTTGCCGTCCCCACGGCGCAGGGCTGAGGAGGCGGCTGCACAAGGGACCACACCCTGCGCCACGGCGTAGCCCGGTGCCGGCCTGAGGCTGCGCTCACCAGGGTGAGAGCTGTCGGTGACCCTGGTTCTGGAGGTGGCCCTGCCTTCCTGGGCCTCTGGCCCTCCAGGGGTCCCATGGGAGGCCTGGCAGGCAGACTTGGCCTCTTTCACAGCCTCACGCTTCCCCTGGGCGCTGTCTTGACAGCGTGTGCCCACGCCCGCTGGGCCCCGGAGGGCGTCCCACCCCCACTCCAGCTCTGCTCTCCTCTCCTCCCACCCTCTCTCTCATCCCAGCCCCCCTCACCCCTATGCAGCAGCTGACGTGTTGGCCAGACGTCTGACCACCGTCCTTAGGCTGCAATCCCGAGGCTCCTCCTGTGCCCTGCACGCCCCTTCGGATCCTCGTGTGACCAGTGCCCACCCCAGGCCCCTAGATTGCCCTCTAATAGGTTGGGGAGCCGTGGCTTCCCCGCATCTTCCTCAGTCTGGGGACCCCGGTCATGGTGCCACCAGCAGCCTCAAGCACAATGCTCCCAGAAGCCTCTCCTTGCACGTGAGAGGGGAGAGAGGAATCTCCGCGCGGGTCTCGGTGGCAGCAGAGATCGGTGGGACAGGTGTGAAGGTCTTCAGCGAACACGGGACCCTCACCTTCGACCCCCACTCAGCTCTGGTCTGGGCTGCGTGCACTCATATGCGCCCTCTCTGAGCCTCGATTTCCTCGTCCTTACAGTGGGCTTCGTCGGAGCCCCTGGCTCACGGGCCGGTAGGACATTATTCCAGGAGACCGAGGTTTGCAAAGTTACTGGCACAGGGCCACCCAGGGAGGCGATTGCTGTAGCTGGTAGTAGCCGGTCCTCCTGAGAGGAATGCACGTCCCTTAAGTGCATAAAACCGGAGACCCTGCTGTTGATGGTTCTTTATGGCAGGTGTGCTGCCTGTGCCATCCCGATCCTGGGAAAGGGGCATGAGAGCGGGCCCTGTTTATGGATGAGGAGACTGAGGCTCAGAGGCGTGAGGACACTTGCCCGCGGTGGCACAGCTCACACATGGCGGACCTGGGATTCGGGCTGCAAAGCCACGTGGCCACCTGCCGGGGATCTGGGGGGTTCTGGCGCTGGGAATACACGGTGGGCAAGTCCACTTGGGACAAACCAGGTTCCCTCCAAGCTCACGCTGCTGCTCCAGTGTCAGACGGTGCTCGGGAACAGAGGCTGGGGGGGTGCGTATTGGGGTGCAGGCACGTGGAAGGAGCCAGCTGCCAGCCCCGTATGGTGGCTCTGTCCACCAGCTCTGCCAGCGTCGCCAGCCACCTGGTTCTGTGGGCCAGGAGGGGCTCAGTGGAGAAAGTATGGGGGGCGGGGCGGAACTGCTTTGTGCAAGAGTGTGGCTTTGGGGACGTCACTGTGAGTTTGGTTTTAGCCCCCTCTGTGGAGCACGGGCTCAGTGGCCACCTGCTCTGTGCACACTCTCTGGGTTAATTTTCGTGTGACTCTTACCTCTTGTACAAATGAGGCTCCGAGAGGTACGGTCACCTGCCCCGGGTCACACAGCTAGCGAGAGGCAGAGGTGGCGTGAGCCCGTGCCTGTGACATCCGGGTCTGTGTGCAGGACCCCGTGCGCCACTGTCTCCTTGGTCAGGGACCCCCAGGCTTCAGGGCACGGGGCAGGAGCTCCTGGCAGGTGGGCGGCGGGCGTGACTCTCTTGCCCTCTCTCCTGGTCTGCCGCCTCAGGTACAAAGGCTTCATCAAGGACTGCCCCAGCGGGCAGCTGGACGCGGCGGGCTTCCAGAAGATCTACAAGCAGTTCTTCCCGTTCGGAGACCCCACCAAATTCGCCACGTTCGTTTTCAACGTCTTTGACGAGAACAAGGTGAGCAGGGGACGGAGGGGGCCTGCGCCGGCGGAGCGCCCCCTCCCGCGGCATCGGCAGCCTGCCCGCTCCCGCGGCTCCCGCAGCGTCTGCACGCCCACGCCTTCCTGCCGATGTTCCCTCCGGAGGAGGGGCCCGCAGTGCGCACACTCAGCGGCACGCACGGAGGCACAAGTACATGCACATGCACGCCACACACACCTGCATGCACACCCACACGTGCACACGCGCATGCAGAGCCACCACCGTGCACATGTGCACACACGAACACTCACACGCTGCAGTGCACACAAACGCATGTGCATGCAGATAGTACGCAAGCCCACACACACACACACACACCACGCAGAGTGTGCGCACACACACCGATACCGTGTGCACACGCATGCACACCCACACGTGCGCACGCGCATGCAGAGCCACCACCGTGCACGTGTGCACACACGAACACTCGCGTGCTGCAGTGCACATAAACGCATGTGCATGTAGATAGTACGCAAGCCCGCGCACACACACACACACACACCACGCAGAGTGTGCGCACCCACACTGATACCGTGTGCACACGCATGCACACGCGCACACGTGCACACAAACGCATGTGCATGTAGATAGTACGCAAGCCCGCACACACACACACACACACCACGCAGAGTGTGTGCACCCACACCGATACCGTGTGCACACGCATGCACACGCGCACACACGCACACGTGTGCATGCCTTGATTCTGTTCTTACTAGCACCGAATGCAGACACCTCCAGGGTCAGTAACGGGATTTATAACCAGAACAGACATTTGCGGAGCATTTACAGTGAGCTGAGCCCTTATGAGGGTTATTTTTAGCGAGGACTTACAACCTGGGGGGTACGGCATTGTACCCCCCATTTGGCAGATGAGAAAACTGAGGCTCTGAGAGTCAGCCCATACCGGTGTTTTGGGCCCGGCGTCTTTCACTGAGCATCACGGTTTCAAGGCTGGCCTGGGATGTGGCGTGTCCCCTCCCGGCGATGGCCACGCCGGCAGTCGGCACATCCGCCTCCGAGGCGTCCACAGTCCTCTGGACCGACTGGGTCCCACCCCAGCATTTTCTCGGCGCCTGTGTGTTCGCGGCACTGGCGGACTCGCCGTGGCTTTGCTCCCACACTCCCTGCTCTTGGGCACTCGGGTGGCTTCTGCCGTCGTGCCCTGGCGTTCTCCCCAGGCGACTCCGAGGTGACAGTCCCACCGCCTGGCCCTGGGCAGGACTCTGCCCTCTCTGGGCCTCAGTTTCCTCATTCTCGAAACCAATAGGGAGGATTAGACCCTCTGGAGCCCTGTCCTCTCAGAGAGCCTCCGAGCCTGCGGTTCTAGACCGGGGGACAGGGGACTCCCCGGTGGCTCTTGCCCAGAGACGGCGCGTGTGTTGCTGGCCCCCTGGCTCTCCCGTGAGGTGTGGCTTTGGGCTCTCCCTGCGGTGCGAGCCCCTCTCCCTGTCCCTGCTGCCCCATCTGTCCTGTTCCCAACCCTTCGCCCTCCCCCACCCTTCCCGGTTCTGTCCCTCATCCCTTCACTCCGCCCTCCCTGCGTGGGTGTCTGTCTGCCAGGGTGTCTGGTCCCTGCTGCCCTCGCCACCACCTGCCAGGGTCTGGCCTGACCAGGTGGCCCGGCTGACGGAGGCCACCCCGCCCCCTCTCTCCTGCCAGGATGGGCGGATTGAGTTCTCCGAGTTCATCCAGGCGCTATCAGTGACCTCGAGGGGGACGCTGGACGAGAAGCTGCGGTGTAAGTTGGTCCCCCAGGGTTTATCAGGCAGCCGCCAGGCGGTCCCGGCCGGGGGAGGCCGGAGAGCTTGGCCGGGCCATCTGTCCAGGGCTGAGGGGGTGGCCCAGACGTTCTGCCTTTCCAGGTCAGAGGACGGTTCCTGCGGGTGGCCTGAGGCAGGAGCATGGCTTACTTAGGTGGAGTGGACAGGTGGGGCAGGGACCAAGGGGACACCCAGGCAGGCGCAGACACAGCACTGCGGGCGGTGCGGTGCTGGACCCGCTCGGGAGGCCGCTGTTCTAGTGACCGACCTCGTTCGTTCTCCTATTCGCTCGCTCGCCCAGTAGATTCGACCAACAGGCCCCGTGTCCGTGCTGGGTGGAGGCCAGGGTTCCGGGGGTCAGACAGACGGGCACCTGCTCCCACGGCCGTCAGTCTGGCACGGGGACATGAGTTTTATGACTCCCACGACACTGAGACAGGAAGAGGGAGGTGAGAGTGGACAAGAGGGGTGCTGACCCTGCAGTGAGTCCGAGCTGAGCGGGGGTGGGGAGGGAGCTGGCTGGGGGGGCGGGGGTGGGAGGGCTCCAGGCAGGGGGACCACACGCGTGGGCGGGCGAGGCCCAGAGGGGGAGGGAGAGAGGAGGGTGTGGAGGGCAGGGCGCGCAGCCCACGCCGGGGTGGGGCGACGAGGGGCGGGGAGCTGGAGACCAGATGAGGACGGCTGGGCCAGCGCTCACCCCTGGGTCGGACGTGGGGCTGGGGCGGCAGGAAAACTCCGAGGTTTCTTCCCCCTCCCCCTCCTCCTCCTCCTCCTTTCTCTTCCTCTTCTTCTTTGAATAAAAGAGGATTTTATTCATGCGAAAGCTCCCCAGTTCCCTGGGCGTGTTTTATTCTCTAGGTTGGCCCTGGGGACACCGTGTAACTGGCAGAGGAGAGGCCCAGGCACAGGGTAGGGTGAGGGGTGTGTGGGGGGGCGGCCCCAGGACGCCCGGAGCCAAATCCTCCCTCCCAGCTCCAGCAGCCCCTGAGGCCTCAAGCTCGCCATTGCCCCTCCTTTGTTTAATTTTTAATTTTTAAATTTTTATTATTATTATTTTTTCATTCCCACCTGAGGACATGCCCACTGATTTTAGAGCAAGGGGAAGGGAGGGTGAGAAACATCGATGCGAGAGAGAAATTTCACTCGGTTGCCTTTACCGTGAGCACCGAGCAGGGACCGAACCCGTCACCCAGGCATGTGCCCTGACCGGGAATCCAACCCGAGACCTTTCGGTTTAGGGGGTGATGCTACAACCCCCGGAGCCACAGCGGCCAGGGCTCCCCCTCCTTTTTACTCTTAGCTTCTTTTCTCATAGTCCCAGTGAAGGGGGCGTGTGTGCATATGTGTGTGCGTGTGTGTGCGTGTGTGCGTGTGTCCCTGCCTGTCCCGATGTGAGTATGCGCTGGCCGGATGAGTGATGGGCCGTGGGTCCTGGTGGCGTGTCGCGGTGCAAAGGGCAGCTGGCGGGCGGCTGAGCCCCGCCGCCCTGGGCCCAGGGTGACCCCGCCCTGGCTGGTTGACCGCAGGGGCCTTCAAGCTCTACGACTTGGACAATGACGGCTACATCACCAGGAACGAGATGCTGGACATTGTGGACGCCATCTACCAGATGGTGGTGAGGGGGCTGGGGCGGGGCGGGGCGGGGAGGCCACGCGGCCTGGCCTGGAGGGGCTGCCCAGCACGGCCGCTCCCCCGGCTGGGGCCGGGGTTGGCCAGGCGAGGCTCACTGCCTGGGGTCACCCTGCTCATCTCCTGGCTGGGAGGGAGGTAGGGGCTGGTGATTGGGGGGCTGCGCGGGTGGGTGG
The DNA here is from genome assembly GCA_039655065.1 of Glossophaga mutica. NCBI lineage: Eukaryota > Metazoa > Chordata > Mammalia > Chiroptera > Phyllostomidae > Glossophaga > Glossophaga mutica. The sequence continues at coordinate 214,772,177 of CM077305.1, forward strand.
GATGTTCCAGAGCAGAGGGCAGAGATGCTGGCGGCACTGGGAGGGACGGTCCTCCTCTGGAAGCAGCGCAGGTCCGGGGGGCGAATACTCGGCCCGACCAGCAAGCCCGGTGTGCCGGGAGCCCGGCCCCCATTGCGTCTGTCCCGGCAGGGGAACACCGTGGAGCTCCCGGAGGAGGAGAACACCCCCGAGAAGAGGGTGGACCGGATCTTCGCCATGATGGACAAGGCGAGCCCGTGGGGAGGCGGGGCCTGATGGGGGTGGGGGCCAGGCCTGGCATCCCAGCGCACAGGGGCCGCTGACCACCTGTGGGCCTGACTCAGGCAGGCGGCACGGCCTGGCCAGATGCTCGCTGGTCTGGTCGGCAGCCACCCCAACCAAACATCCCGTTTTAAGTAAGTTCGCCCATCACTTCTTCTTTTATCAACTAAGGTTTCTTCACCACTGTTTAATGAAGATTTATTTATGTATTTTCAGCGAGAGGGGAAGAGAGAGAGAGAAATACTGATTGATGTGCAAGAGAAACATCATTCTTCTTGCACGCCACTCCCACTGGGGACCTGGCCTGCAACCCAGGCATGTGCCCTGATTGGGAATCGAACTGGCGACCTGCTGGTTCGCAGGCTGGTGCTCAGTCCCCTGAGCCACACCAGCCATTTTTATTTTTTGCCATGGGCCCCTGTGGCATTCTGGAGAAGCCTATGGACTTCTCAGAATAATGGTTTTAAGTGCATCAAGTAAATCCATAGGATCGCAAAGGCAGCCAATTATTTTGGAATGCAGCTATCAACATACTTTTTATAAAGAATCTGTGATGTAATGTTATAGGAGCCTCTTTATGAATACATTGAGTAATAAGCTGCAGCACTGGCTGGGTAGCTCAGTTGATTAGAGCACCCTCCTCACACGCCGAGGTTGAGGGTTCCATCCCCGGTCCAGGCACTTACGAGAACCAACCAATGAAAGCATCAGTGAGTGCAACAGCAAATCGGGGTCTCTCTCTCTCTCTCCCCATTCCGGTCTCGCTCTCAAATCAGTGAGTAAAAAAACCTTAACTACCTACAAGTAAATGAAGGTAAGCTATAGCACTGGGTCTAGCCACCCCGTGTTTTCAGAGCGGCAATAGGCATGTGTGATGCCGGCCGCAGCCCAGACAGGTTACAAAAGTGCCCTTGGTCTCCACAGTTGATGAGGTCCCAGGTCCCGCTGGTCCCGCTGGGGACCGTCCCCCAGGTTCCTCAGGGAAGGACGAGCTGAATTTCAGTTAGAGGTTAGTGAGAAGAACCACCTTGTTTTTTCCCATCTGAGGTCACAGACCTGCTGAATTCCACTCACAGGCCCCAGGTGAAGAAATCCTTTCTATGGAACTTTTTTTTTTTAATTCACTTTTTAAAATGGGGCTCTGGTGTCAGGGTGGGAAGGACACCCAGCGCAGCTGGCCTTCAATGAAAGCGTTAATCCCAGAGACACGGGGCTTGCTTCAGCGATTGCAGCTGCGTGCTGGCCGGACACGGGCCCGGCCCTGGAAGCCTGGGCCTGAGGCCGGTCCTTCCTCCCTCCAAGGAGGGAGAGTAGCCCGAGTCCAAGGGGCGAGCTGCCCTGCGGGTCAGACGACACTGGTCTCTCGGTCGTCTTGGAAAGCTGTGTCCAGAGTGTGGAGCAAGGAGAACCTGCTTTTCCACCGGTGGTTCCATGTGGTTTATTGTATTTTATTAGTTTTTTAGATTTTATTTATTCACTTTTTAGAGCGAGGACAAGGGAGACAGAGAGGGAAAGAAACGTCAGTGTGTGAGAGAAACATTGATCAGTTGTCTCTGGGGAACCTGGGCCACAACCCAGGCATGTGCCCTGACTGGGAATCGAACCTGCCACCTTTTGGTCAGCAGGCCGGTGCTCCATCGGCTGATCCGCACCAGCCAGGGTTCCGTGTGGTTTAACGCCAGGGCCCCTCGCTCCTTAAATCTCCCGATGCACGCTTCCCTCACTTTGGGGAACCAAGGCCACCCTGGAGCCAGACTGGCTGTTCATCCTGGCTTCCCTGGTCACTAGCCGTGGGACCTGGGGTAGGTGGCTGAGCCTCAGTTTCCTCACTAGTAAAACGGGGATCAGAGCAGCATCCTGGGGCGGGCATGAGGATCCCAGGCGATCAGTGGGTGCACCCAGCGCACGTGGGATTGAGGTGGGTGAGCTGAGACCATGACCTGTGCTGGGGGACCCCTTGGCATGCTTCCCCCCGGGGTCGGGCGGGTGGTTTCCGAGGTCCTTTTCTCCTGGAGAGATGCCCCAAAGGAAGAGATTCTGGCCCAGACCATCCCCCCCGCAGGAGACCCATTAATGCTTCTTGGCATGAACCCTGCCGGCCTCCTGGCAGGTCTCCGGGGTCCAGGGCAGACTGCTCCAGGACCCGTTTAAGTGCCCTCCCAAGAGTGGCCAGTGAGATGCTGAGGCTCTGAGCGTTGGGGTCAGCCACCCTTTAGGGAATCGCAGTGGTGACAAGGACACCTGTGGGGTTGCGGGGCGCCTCCTGAGCACTTCACGCAGCTCAAGCTCATGGAGCAGCTACCCCCATGCCCTGAGGAGGCCACGTGGTCATCTCCAGTCCGCAGACCAGGAAACGGACCCACAGAGGGGGTGGCATGCCCAGGTCATCCGGCCAGGAGGTGGCTGGCCTGTGTGATGCACGCTCTCTCGGGACCAGCCCCGGGCCAGGGGCCAGGCCAGAGACGCCTGCCCCAGGAAGCTGGTCGTCCCGCTGCCTGACGCCGCCTCTCTCTGCTTGCAGAATGCCGACGGGAAGCTGACACTGCAGGAGTTCCAGGAGGGGTCCAAGGCGGACCCCTCCATCGTCCAGGCGCTGTCCCTCTACGACGGGCTGGTATAGTCCAGGCCCAGAGCTGGGGTGAGCCAAGGGGCGCTCGGGGCCGGGAGAGGAGCGGGGAGGGACCCCGGCCTTGGGACACCTAGGGTTGGCAGATAAGTGCCTGCCCAACTTGGGGTCTGCCCAGGTGGGCACAGCTGGTGGAGGCAGGGCCTTCTGATCAGCCAGAGTCCCCCTGCTCTGTCCCTTTGATGTACCCAGATTCGGCCCGAGGGTTTACTTGAAGAGGAGTTTCCCTGGGCCGAGCCGCTCGGACAATCGGGTCTCAGCCAGGACGGGCCCGGGCGAGCAGCCATTTCTCATCCCTTCCCCCGGGGGGCCAGGCGAGCGCCTGGCTCTCTTGATCCGTAGCTCAGATGTGATCTCTTGTTCCGTGCGGTCAGGTTTGTAGCAGGTGCAGAATGACAGCGAGCCCACCGTGGTCTCTGCTGCTGGCGGAGAACCGTCTTCCTCATTTCTTCCTCATTTCTTCCTCATCCCATCCCGCATCCGCCCTGTCTTTCCTTGTTACGTGCCCCCTGTTGGCCGGGGGAAGGGGGTGAGGGACCCCTGAGGTTCTGCGCAGCCGTGAACTCTCTTGCACACATCTTCTGCGGACAGATGGGGTGTGCGTTCTCTCGGAATTCATCTAAGAGCTGACTTGCCGGGACACCGGATACACGTTCGCCAAGCTTGAGTAGATGTGAGCAAAGAGCTTCCCAACGCGGTTGGGCCGCGCCACACTCCCGCTAGCGGCGCGCGCGAGTTCCGGTCATGTCATGTCAGTTACCTGTTGCTGCATGCTGTGCGACCTCAAATCAGCAGCTGAAAAGAGCAAACATCAGGGATTTGGGCACAGCTCAGCTGGGTGCCTTGGTGCAAGGTCTCCCACGAGGACGCTGTCAAGCCATTGTTAGGGTGACCAACCAGCCCCGTTTGCCTAGGATTGTCCCAGACTCAGCACTGAGAGTCCCCTGCCCCGGGAAGCCCCCCAGTCTCAGGTAAACTGGGTCGATCATCAGCTGGGGCCCAGGGATGCAGTTTGATCTGAAGGCTTGGCTGGGCCGACCCACTCCCTGACTCCCTCATTGGGTTTGGCGGCCACGGTCCCTCACCCTGTGGACCGCAGCACAGAGTGGCCCGACACCCTGGCTGGTGGCCTCTTTCAGGGTGAGCTTCCCAGGAGGGAGGGAGGGAGAGAACCCAAGATGAAAGCCAGTCTTTTTATAACTGAATCTTGGAGGTGACGTCCACCACTTCCTTCTTCCTTTCAAGAATGCCTGGGCTGCTTTCAGCTGTCTGCGTTTCTGTATAAACTGTAGTGTCAACACGATTTGTATAGACGTGTGTCTTACCCTCACCAGCAACAAGTCAACCAAGAAGGTGTAACTTCATCGCCATGACAAGCTTTTCAGAGTGACAAGACCCAGCTTTCTATAGCTCTTCCCCATCACCCTCCCCTTTTCCTAAGGCTTTTCCAGAACCTACTAGATAGTAATTACATCTAATTTGCATTCTATCATCTTTGTGATTTATTTGCCTTCTGAGATTCCTGATGTCTCATAATTCCTGGATAAATTACCGTTATAGAATTCACTGAATTATTCAGGAACTGAGATCATGCGTATTTTCCACATGGGCGAATGTCTGAGACCCTCATTTTTAATAACTGCATATATAATAGCTGTGTTATAAATGAGCTGCGCCATAATTTAACCAGTCCTGTGGCGTGGCACCCTTAGGTTGTGGAAAATTTGGGGGCGGATTAAGAACTGCTTTATTCTGGAAGCTTTCACACACAATGGCAGAGAGACTAGTGTAACACCGTGTACCCATCACCCGGCTTCAGAATCACCAACTCACAGCCAATCTTGTACCATCTCTGCCCTCCCACACACACCCCCACGCTGGATATTTTGAAGCAAATTTGAGACATCATATTATTTCATACATAAATATTTCCAAATGTGTTCTAAAAGAACGATTCTTGAAACAATCTATAATACAAAAAAAAATCAATGTTAATTCCTTAATATTTTGCAGTCTTGGGCTGGTATTCCAGTTTCTTGTTACCTCCCCATTTTTTTCACTTCGTTTATTGGAATCAGAATCTGGATAAAGTCCACATGTTGCATTTGGTGGATAGGTCTCTTAAGTTTATTTTAATCTATAAGTTGTCCTCTTCCTTTTTTTTTTTTTCTTGCTATTTGGCCCAGAAACACATTCTGTCACGTTTCTGTGGTGTGGCGTTTGCTGATTGCGCCCTGTGGTGGTGTTAACCCGATCCTCCGTTCCCTGTTCTTCCTGGAAATGGGCTGTTAGACGTACAAGCTTGCTGGGCATTCAGTGTGATCCATTTGCGGCGAGAACACCGCGTGGGTAGGGTCGTGTGTGCCCACTAGGTGGCACCACTGATGGTCTTCTCTGCCATTCATTCATTCATTCATTCATTCACAGGGGGTTCAAAATGGCGACGCCCTATGCTGCCTTCCCTTCCTCCTTGCTAGCAGCATCGCTCCTACAAAGGCTGACTTCCCGGTATTCACTGTTTGCTAACCCCGAGTCCTAGTTTTTAATCGGAAAGGCAGGAGGCATTCTTGATTCTTTCTCTTTATCAGTTTTCCCAATGAGTTGGATTTCTAACATCCTTTAGAGGTGGCTAGTGAAGTTTAAAAATACATACGTATATTCTGGATTTAAATGCATTCTCTGAGCTTCGTCCCGGGTGCGGCTTTCACCAGCAGATACAATGGCACGTCGCCCAGGCTCACAGGTCGCAGCGCCAGTGAAAATGCGGCTGGAAACTGAGCCACGCCTCCGGGGGTCTGCAGGGGGCGCTGGGAGGCTGGGGGCCGCCGCCTGGGGGCGCTCTGTCCTCCCTCCAGGCGGCTGCTCTGATCCTCTCTCGCCTGTTGCCCTTGCGCCAGGTGGCCACCTGAACTTGGGTCCTGCGGGGCCTTCTGACTCCTCCAGGGCCACCTCCCCGTGGCTCCTGACTGGCCCAGAGACTGCTGTCAGGTCAGCGCCCATAAGTCAGGAGGGTGGCCCGCTTAGCGTCAGACGCTGACACCTGCCCAGTGTGGGGGAGGGGACAGCGACCGGAAACGTAGCGTGGCTGTGGAGCAGGTTTTGGGAAGGGCGTGTGGGCGGCACAGATTCCAACAGACTGGCGCCCCACTGCTTTCCTTTTCTGAATCTGTCGAGGTAAGACGCCCATGCCATAAAAGTAACCATTTCAGAGGGGCGTGGGAAGAGGTGGAGGAGGGTCTGGGGGATAAATGGTCCTGGAAAACGATACAACTAAAAAATAAAAGTAAAAACGTAAAAAATTTTAAAGGCATTACAAAGTTTACAGAAATAGCAGAAATTATATAATCCTATCACGACCTTTTAATCCTAATTAAGTAACCTCAAAAAATAATTAACCCTCTGAAAGAGAACCACCCAGGGGCGCTGAGCACACTCTCCGTGCTGTGCATCGCTGCAGCCCAAGGCCCGCCCCTGACGCCGGCTCTCCCCATCCCCCCGCCCCCAGGCCTCGGCGAAGCTAATCTGCTTTCTATCTGTGTACATTGGCCTCTTCTGGAAATTTCATATAAAAACCCCACTTGGTGCCTGGCTCTTTTCACTCAGCGTGATGCTCTCGAGGTTCTTCACGCGGCGTGGGTGCCGCTGCTTCATGCGTTTCTGCGGCTGAGTGACATTCCATGTGCGGACGGGCCATGACGTTTTCATCCTTCACCCTCGGGTGGGCATCTGGGTCGCTCCCACCTTCCGGCCGCTGTGCACAACGCTGCTGGGAAGATGGGTGGCACAGACTTGTCTGAGGCCCCATTTCCAATTCCTTTGGATCGTTGCCGCGGGGCGCAATTGCTGGGTCGTACGGCAGCTCTGTTTAACTTTCTGAGCGACTGCCAAACTGTCTTCTCCAGATGCTGCAGCTTCTCCACGGCGGGCAGACCAGGGCTGTGACTTCCCCCACCCTTGGCCGCACTTGTCTTTTTCTGGTTTCTGAAGACAGCACCCCCTGGTGGGCGGGACGCGGTGTCTCACTGCGGTTTCGGTTTGCATTCCCTCGGTTTGCATTCCCTCGGTTTGCATTCCCCCGTGACAGTTCTGTTGGACACCTTCTCACGTGCTTCTCGGCCACTCCACACCTCGTTCTTAGTGGCCGCAGACTGTTCCGTCCCGTGGCGATGTCCTCCTTTATCCGCCCCGTGCCCTGGGCTTGCTCCCCGCTTTTCATCTCGCTGTTGCAGATGAGACCGCAGGAAACATCGCACGTGCTTCGGAAGGATCAATACCAAGCGCCGCCAAATGGGTGGGTTGGAGGGTGTGCGCAGCAGCGTTAGGACCTCCGACCTCGGGCCAGTGCGCCCCCCTCGCTGGCTCACCCGCCGCTCTGTGCACGCCCCCGTGAGCCCGCTACAAGCCTGCCTCGCCTCCTTGTGTCTTCCAGATGCCTGGGAACCACTCGCGTCCTCCCGTGCCACGAGGCCGCCTCGGCCCCGACACCGCCCTCCTGTGTCCACCCAGCCTTTCTCCGCACCCACACCCAGCGGGGCTGCCTGGGACGGCGAGGCCCCTCTGCCCCCCATCCCGCACCCGCCCGCCGCCTGAAGCCACTGGCTCCAGTTGCCAACCACCTCTGCTTGTCCGGAAAACAACATGAAACAGAAAAGGCTCCAGCCCTCCGCAAAACCGAGGACTCAGCTGCTCCGTGGGCAGCAGCCGGTCCCCTGCTCTCCCTCGCGCGTGCTTTTGTCTTTTTATTTCAAACAGACATTGAAAAAAAACGACCTTCTATTCTAGACGATTCAGACTGGCAGATGGGGAGAAGGCTTCGGGGACCTTGGAGAACTCTGCCTTGTCCTTCAGCCACCAGAGAGGCCACAGAAGTCACGGCCTGGCCTCGGGTGGGCTCGCGTGTCGGAGGGCTGCCTGGTGGACGTTACTTGTCAGCCTGCCTTCCAGCCACCGACCACCCGTGAGGCCCGGAGGGTCGACCATGATGATGATGACGATTTTCTCTGATAACAGTATTGTGTTTTTGTGGGGAAAGTGAGCTTTGTTTTTTTTTTTTTTTTTATACATATATAACGGATACCTGTTATTTATTGGTCATTAACTGTTGCTGCTGCCTCTGTGTCTGAAGCTCCTGGGATGCGGGGCCCACTGTCTATATACGTGGGCACTCACCCGCCTACCCACGTGCCTGGGACGATGGTGGCCAGCAGTGGCCAAGAAGCCAAAAACTTTTTGTTTTTTCCCAGATCCTATGCTTGATGTTTGGAGAGGGGAAAGGTGGGCTTTTAAACCGGCTGATGCACTGTTCCCTCCAGCCCGGAATGCCCCTCCTTCCATCCCTTTCCTCTGCTCCCTGTCCACACCCTGCCCGTCCTGGGTCTTCTTCCGGGTCCAGAGCATCTTTCCTGAGGACACAGAGGGGACACCTTCCCATTTCTCAGCTCTTGCTTTGGTGTTTGTGGCAGCGCGGGGAATGGAGGGCCTTGCCCTGGGACCAGGAGCCAGGAAGGGGGTGGGTACAAAGGAAAGAGTGAGGATGAGAGCTTGCAAAGACCCGGTGGGTTTGGAAAACAGTCTCTCCCTCTCTGCTTGCCGGTCTGCCGGTCTGCCGGTCTGCCGGCCTGCCCGGCCCACGCGCCGGGAGGGAGGGCGAGAAGGGTGCTGGTTATCCCGTCCGGGCGGCAGCCGCTCCTCCAGGCTATGTCCCACCTGTGCTCATAGGAAGGTTTTTAGCTTTGTCCCCAGAAAGGGCGGCCCCAGAACTGCCAGCAGGAATGTCAGACGACTGTGGATGACAGGCTGGGAGTCCAAAGCTGGCTCTGGCTCTGGCTCTGAGTTGGTGGGCCACCCCCTGCCCTCTCTGGGCCCCAGCTGCCCCATGGTGGAGCTGGGAGGCCTGGCTGATGGACGTGGAAAGCTCCCTCCATGCCGACATCATAAAATTCTGAGTCTGAGTCTGAGTTTCCTGCACGTAGCGATTCGGGGGTCTGTGGCTATGTGTGCCGGACCCCAGCAGACACGGGGACTGTCTGAGTCGCTGTTCTGTCTCTTGGCACAAGTCTTCAAGGACATGGCAGCCACCGGTTGTGGCGTGTGGGGTCAGATGACACACCTTGTCCCTCCCTGCAGTGCTTCCTGGTCCCTCCTGGACTCTTGAGCTGTCTTTTTGGCCCAGAACTGGTCCTTGCCCAGAGGAGGCGGATGGGGTGACAAGCAGCCCCCACAGACTGTTTCGGGCCTGAGTCTAGAATTCCTGCAGCGACTTTGCAAAGCCAGGAGCCCGTCACCTCCCTGCTCCTCCCAGCCCCAGAGCTGGCAGCACTGGGCCTTGGCTCCCACTTTGAATTGCCCTTGGTCTCCACTTTGCACTTTCCCAGGAGGCCGGCGCTTCTCCTGCTAATTAACCCTCAGACAACCTCCCCAGAGGACGCCCTTTGGGAGAGGTTTCTGCCGGTGGGGCTGCACCCCTGACCCCAGCACCCACCCTTCGTGCACGTGCAGGCCCTTTGGCTGCGCGATGCCCCCACCCTAAGCCCCCCAGATCCTGTGCGGACAGGAGCAGCAGGTCCACGTTCACAGGTGACTCTGGAGGCTGGGCTCTTCGCAGCCCTGCGGTCACCTTTCTGCTGGGAGGCCCAGCACTCACCTCCAGGTTGTGCGGTTCCTGCACCTGGCTCTCACCTGAGACCCTCCAAACTTCGCCACTTGGGGTCAGACGGGAGGAGAGAGGGCCCTTCCCAGGTCGGGTGGCTTTCTGGCCTCTGCCTGAGCCTTGGCTGCTCCTTGGGTCCAGCGGAGGGGATGCTGATGTGCAGCCTGTGCCGGGGGCGTCACGGGAGAGGGACTGTGGCTGAGCGTTCTCCACAGTTAATTAAGCGTGTGGACCCCTCAGGCCGAGGCGTCAGTTGATGGGCAGACATCCCCGGAGCGTCGGCAGGCAGGGCCTTCCTCCCACCTTCTGGGTGGTGGTTGGGCCTTTTGGTTTGGAGCCAGGGGTATGCCTTTTGGCCTGAGCAGGTGGCACTGTGGACCCACGCCTCAGGCACGCCCTGGGTACATGCTGAGACAGCTCAGAGCTGCCCGAAGGGCCACCCTCCTTCCTGGCAGCGTGCTGGACACTGGCCATTTGTGCCTGAGTTTGCCAGGCCGGGACAGGTCTGTTACTACCTTTCAGCTGTGGCGCCTTGGAACCCAGAGCAACCTGGGGGTCTCTCTCCCCAGCACCCTTTTCCACCCAAGGCCCAGCCCCGTGAGGTGCTGCTCTCTGGGGACCCCAGACCAGCAGGAAGCCAGGTTCTTGGGTCCAGGATGCAGGAGGGTGCAGCCGCAGGCAGCTGGCCCCGCCTCTTCCTCGCAGCATCTGCCCCCCACTTTGCGCTGATGGTACTTAGGAGAACGTCATGAGTTCCCAGCATTTAACCAGGCAAGGCTGAGAGTAAGGTCAAGGCAAACATTTGGTCCCTCTCTTTCCCTGAAATGCTTTTGACAGCCAGTGACCTAGATGGCAGGCACACCTGCGCTTTCTGGGACTTTGTCTCTTTGTGTGTGGGGGGCGGGTAGGAATTGGGGTATGGAGTTTCCCTGGGAGAGGCAGCCTCTCCCTGGAGAAAGCCCCATCCCAGGTGGGGAGCTAACCTGTTCCCACCGCAGCTTCAGCTTGTAAGGGATCCAAGAGAATGTGGGCGCGCCCCCTGGTGGCCGTGAGCTGCAAAGGCATTTGGGGGGCCCCAACCGGCCAAACAGGTGATTCCAGGGGGCGGGAGGCTGCAGATGGTGGGCAGGTGAGTGAGGGGCCGTGATCACCCCTAAGCCCTGGGCCTCCGGCCCTACATTACTGACAGTGTGTTCCCCAGGTGCCCCTCTTCCAGATGAGCCCCAGGGATAACAAGTGAATTAGCATAAGGGCACTTTGACAAGGACCCTTGCCCCCCCCCAACTTTTTTTTTTAAATATCTGCAGAATAAACCCAATGGTTGATTTTTGAATGAATAAAAGGCTTTTGTTGAATAAACAGCTGGTCCCATCTCTGTCTTGGCATCTCGTAGGCTCAGGCTCTGTCTACTCCCAAGGACTGTGGCAAATGCGGCCCCCTGGTCCCAGGCTCTCAGACACTGTCATTTCCCCCAAGTCTCTGCAGTGGCCCATGGCCCCAGGGAGGGCCACACGCTCCCAGTCTGACCCAGTGACCAGGGGCTTTCCCTGGGACTCTGGGCGAGTCGCTTCAGCTCCGCGGGACTCAGTTTCCCCATCCCTCAGACAGCGGTGAGAATTTCTGCTCAGCCCACCTCACGGGGGCGTTGTGGGAGCGGACGTGAGCGCACTCGCCAAAGCGCCCCGCAGAGCTGCAAGGCCAGCTCGGGGATCTGAATGCTCACGGCGCCCCCGCCGGGAGCCGCCGACTTTGGACGGCATTTGGGCAGCTCTTACCCAAACGAACGAACAAGGCAGTGCTTCCGGTCTGTGCTTGTGTCTTTCTGTCTGCCGCCCCAGCCCGCTCAGAGCCTCCCCCTGGGGCGCTGTCCCGTCTGAATCTGCAGGTGTGTGTCTCTGGGGAAGGGGCAGGGCGAGACCCCGGGGCGGGGGCGGGGGCGGGGTGGGGGCGGGGACAGGCACCATGCAGCATGCCCAGGCCGCCCCGTGCTCCTCTGTATGTCGTCCGCGTGGCACCAATTAAACTCGCCTCCTGACTTGTCCTTGCCTCCCTTGTGTGGGCCTTTGCTTTGTCTGTTTCTGTCCTTTTTCATTTCGTCTTAGGTTTCTCCTTCCTTCTGTGACACCCTTTCTCTCGCTTTTGGTGTTGTCTGCCCAGTTTCCCCAAGAGAAGTAACGTGCAGCCTTCGGGGTAATGATGCAACCAGAACATTTCCAGGAGTGTTTCCAGGAGGCCGGGAACGGAGCTGGGTGAGCCCTGCACCCCTGGGTCCCGCCCAGCATCTCCGTGCCTGCCTGTTTCATCTCTCCAGGGCCTCGGATGGGCTTTTCTAAAGGTTTACAAGGGTTGAAAACCATCGGCCTAGCCCAGTGGTTCTGAGATCGAGTGTGCCGGCATCGCCCGGAAGCTTGTTCAAACCCACGTCACCACCTCCCCACCAGAGTTGCAGATGCTGTCGTCTGGGGACCACACTGTAGAACTCTGGGGACCTGTTGGCACTGCAGGACACCCAGCTGTGTCCAAAAGAGGGGTCCTGCCTCCGTTTGGCCAGAGTCAGGCTAGTCATCCACTCACCTGCGTGTGACTTGCCTCTGTGATAGGCCAACCACCGAGGACCCAGAGATTTGTCACTCACCATGTGGAGGGGTGCGTCGGGCGGGCAGGTGGGAGCTCTCAGCATGGCACCCCCTGATTCGGCAGCTGTGAGCCTGCCTTTCGCCATGGCCCCTCCAGGGCCTGGAACCTGGGAGCTGGGTGGGGTTCCCCTGCCAGGCAAGTAACCACGCTGGATACGCAGGGGCCCTGCCATGTGCTGGGGGTTCTCCGAGAGGGGCGATCGGAGGAGGCATGCTCCCCGATTTCCGGAGCTTGCTCAGGAAACGTTCAGTCAGAGAACAATAAAGGCAGTGTCACCTCAAGTGCATGACTGCCAGTGAGAAACATATTACTGCTGTCGAGAGACCTGTGAACGTGCCGGTTGATGAGATCAGGCAGCCAGCATTAGAACGAGCCACCCGCCCCCTGCAAAAATAGGTCACATTGCAGAGCTGGTTTTGTGAAAGGAACAGTCAGACCGACTCCACCTGTGAGACAGAGCTGGAGGGCCTGGTGTAACATCCACTTGGGGCTGAAGCAGCCCCTGAAAAGGGGGCACAGACACGGCCTCCTGCCTGGCTGCGGCAGGGCTGAGACACGTGGGAGCGAATCGAAGGCAATGTGGGAGGGCAGTGTGGGGCAGTGTTTAGGGGTACAGGTTCCAGAATCAGACCTGGTTCCCATCCAGGCTCTGCCACCTGACGTTGGGCATGTGTTCTCACCGACAGGGCTTCCTGGGAAAAGTGGCTGGGTGGCTCAGTTGGTTGGAGCATTGTCCCGTACAACAGAAGGTTTCAGGTTCGATCCCTGGTCAGGGCACCTACATGAGGCAGTTGATGTTTCTCTCCCCCCCTCTTTCCCCCCTCCTCTCAAATCAATAAACAGATCCTTGAGTGAGGATTAAAAACGTGTGGAGCCCCTACTTAGAGGAAGGCAATGGCTCTATTAACCCTCTCAACAACTGTGCCACCAAATGAAATGTTACAACAAAAGCAAATCTTGCCCTGACCAGTGTGGCTCAGTGGGTTGGGCATCTCACCACAAAGCAAAAGGTCGCTGGTTCAGTTGCTGGTCAGGGCACATGCCTGGGTTGCAGGTTTGGTCCTCTGGGGTGTAGGAGAGGCAACCAACTGATGCTTCTCTCTCATCAATGTTTCTATGTTTCTCTTTCTCCTTCCCTTCCCCTAGCTCTCAAAAAAAAAAAAAAAAAAAAAAAAGAGGGGAGGCAGGTCTCATTCTGCCAAATGTCCAAATATTTACTATCGAGCAGGCGCAAACACAGCCATACACCTGTATCTGTAACCCCCCAGGAGCAGGGGGACCAGGACTCCCGGGGCCCTGTCCCGGGTCGCTGCTCCGAAGGCCTCAGGTGGCTGAGCTCTCTTCCCTGTTGGGGTAAAGCCTCTGAACTCCAGGGACTCTTTCCAGCCAATCACTTGTCTCCATCACTTCATACTTCTCTTGTGCAAAATCATTTCTAACATCCTTTTGCTCATGCACAGACTCTGTGGTGTAGATTTTAATAACAATGTATATTTAAAATCTAATGTGAACCCTTCCGGAGAGTGGATGCCTGACTAGGGTATTTCAAGTATCTCAAATAGTAGGGTATTTCAAAAAGGGACTGTCCCTCAGGTGGAGCTTGGAGGTCATCTGTACGCACACACAACTCCGGTTTAAAGAGGCCTTCAAACTCAGTGAGTCTTCAGGGACACCTCTGTCTGGGAAGACCCAGATCTGGCTCAAAGGGTGCGTGCAAAGGGAGTCGGACTGCTAACTCCTGCGCACAGTGAGCTCAGAGTGGGTGTTTGCTGTGGCCGAAGGTGCCTCAGCCTTGAGAGGGTGGAGACGAGGTTCAGAGTCCCTGCTGCCATGGGCACAGGTGGTCGCAGTCTCTTGCTCTGGGCGAGGCTGTCCCGAACTTACTGGGGGGTGAGGCCTGGAGAAGGGCCAGGCCCTAACTCATCTGAGCCGCCTGCTCTGCCAAGGGGGCTCCGGCTGGCTGCTGCTCCCTGGGTGTGACGGTGCAGGTGAACCTCGGGATGGCTCTATTTCTGCCCATGGTGAGCCTTCCACTCTGTCCCCCTGCCCTCCTCCCTAACCCCAAACTCATATTTGCATGTTAGAAAGTATCTCCCTCAACATTACTCCCCAGAGCCCATCTCGGGCATCCCAAGACACAGGGAGAAGAAGAAGAGATGAGTCGGGGGTAGGCACAGGGGCTGGGGAGTGAGATGTGGACCCCTGCCCTGCTGTCTTCCTGGCGTGGGGCCCCTAAAGCCTCCCTTCCCCCTGGGGCACGTCTATGGTGAGAGTGCCCAGGTCACGTCCAGGGACAGAAACTTTGTATCTTCCAGGGTCCCTGATCAGGAGGACCCTCGTCGGGGTGGCGTGCAAGGAGGCTTTGAAGGCCGCCTGAGTTCAGGAAAAGTGAGCTCTCGTAGGTACTGGTAGGGCCTTCTGCCTGTTGCCCTCTGTTTATCCCTTTTTAAGCTGCGCACAGGGCTGCGTGGAATAAAGGACTACATTTCCCAGCCTCCCTTACAGCTGAGTGCTGTCATGTGACTCCATTCTGACCAATGGGATGAGAGCGACAGGACCAAAGCCTCGGAAAGAAGCCTTCCTGTAACCTGGGTCTCTGAGCCTTGGAGTGGCTACCTCAGCCCTGGACCATTTACGCTGGTGCGTTAGGAGGGAGAGATGCACACCTCTAACTTGATTAACCCATGCTAGTTCTCTTTGTCAACAGCCAAATTTATATTCGACTTCATATACTGAGGGATCCGCTGGGTCATTTTAAATGACCAGATGCTGCCTACGAATGTTCCTTGTAAACTCTCAATGTTTGCCGAAGAGATTTAGTAAAACCCGGTACCATGCGATGTGCTCCCTGCGTCACCTCTTCTCACTCTGTGCCCTCCTCCATGGGCTCAGGGGCCCCAGGGGCCCTGTGGCGAGGACCCCTGGGGGAGGGCTTGCTTTGGCTGAAGGACTCCAGACCTAGAGGTGGTGGGGGGGGGGGGGACAGGGGGGCGGAGGCCCGGGAAACCAGGCAGGTGGGGTTTCCCTGGGAAACAGGTGAGGGTACTGGGCAGGCCAGCCTCACGTTGGACTCAGGACCTTGCCTGGGGACAGGGGGACCAGGGCTCATCGTGGTCTCCTCCAACTCCCACCTTAGAGAAACTCTGCCCTCTCCCTGACATTAGCGGATCTTAGAGGTAACAAATGCGATAAGGATAAAACAGCATTGTTCAGAATGTGAGGAAGGGCAGGGAAGAGTCACTGCTTTTTTAAAAGAAGGTTCTATTTATTTTTAGAGCGAGGGGAAGGGAGGGAGAAAGAGAGGGAGAGAAACACCTCCAATGACCCTCCGCTTGGTGGAACGATGCCCAACCAACAGCCGCTCCAGTCAGCGTCTTTTTCTAGTTTCTTAACAGAGAAGCCTAGAGTATTAATCTGAGACCTTTCTTCTTTCCCAATATGAGCACTTGATGCTATAAACTGTCTCCTAAGTACCATTTTACCTTCATCCCAAATATTTTCAAACATTGTCTTTTCATTTTCCTTAGTGATTTCCAGTTGAACTCCACCATGGTCAGAATCCTCGTAAACTTGTTAAGGTTTACTGCGACCCGGATAGGGCCTGTCTTGGTGACCGTCCCAGTTGCAATAGAAAAGAATGTATCCTGACATCGCTGGGTGGCATGTTCTGTAGAGGTCAGTGGGGTGCCGGCGGTGGGTGGCATTGTTCTGTATCCTTGCTGGTTTTTCTGCTAATTCTTCCCGTGACTGAGAGAAGCTGAGTCACCATTATGTAGGTGTTGGTTAAGTAGGGGACAGAATGTCACTCAGGAAGGACACGATGGCTTGTCACCAAGAGGTGGATTCTCACGGCTGCATCGGTGTCTTGTTGGCACCGTGTTGGGAGGCAGACGCACCAGAGTTTGAATCTCACCTGTCCCCCTGCTCCCTAAGGGGAGTTCATGGTCAACAGCTGAGTTTCAGACATCGCCTGTGTGCATCCAAACCCACGTGGGCCTAGAACTTAGCATTTTAAATGGGCTCATTGCTGTCGGAAGGGGAAGGGAACCACTTTGGAAGGGCTGGAGTCAGAGCTGGAGTGAGGAGAGGGGCTGTGAGGGTCAGAGGCTTCCACGTGTTGGAGGGGACTCGTAGGAAGTGGGGCGGGGTATCGTGCGGTGTGATCGCCCCTTGCCAACGCCCCCAGAGTGAAGACGAACTTGGCCCTGATGCCTCTGAGTCACCCTTGTGTTTCTCTCGTCCGCGAGGTCTCGCCGAGCCGGGCCCGAGGGTGGGACGGAGGCCGAGCTGTCGTGTTCAGTGTGTTGGTTTGGGGGACACCCTGCAAGAGCTGGCAGAGCAGGTTATCCCTCTTTCTGGTCCCATGAGGTTCGGGACTGTGTTTTCCTGCCAGCAGGGGAGGCTTGGCAAAAACGTTCCGAGTGGAATTTGGGGAACTCCTTGATTTTGAAAGTCCTGTATTTAAAGTAGATTGTATTCTCTAAGGGCAGCTCATCAGCTCCCTCGGTGAGCACAGTTTTCTGGTTACAGTCAACACATATGTTTTTCCCTTTGTTAACAAGTTCACAGAGCTAGGAGGACCCGCTCAGGGTGGGACCTTAATTGGAGGTGTTTGGAAACAATGGGGAAACAACCTATCCCTAATCTTAAACCTGACTTCTCCCATCCCTCCCCTTCTCCAATCCCCGAACTGTAAATGGGAAGGAGATAGTAGGGCTGAGATAATAATAGCTTGTCATACCCAGCAGTTATTGAGTGCTTGCTGGATGCCAGGTCATTTCACATATAGCGGCAGTGCCCAGCGCTTCCTGGCACTCCCAGGACCTGGCATCAGGAAGATGCTCCATACATATTTGCTGACTCCTCCTGGCCTGTTCTGCTGATGGCGTTTCGAGGCTCAGGTACTTTGCTCCTTTTAGCTGTAAGTCAGTTGCCATCTCAAGAAAATGTTTCATGAAGCCATTTCCTGAATCAAGCAACATTTCCCCACCTTCAATACTTAGGACTTTTGTTTAAAGGGTGGAAACCCAACCCTAATGAGCCTAAGCAAGAAAAGAGAAATGATCAATTCACAGAATTGCATCCCAGAAAGTATGGGGGCAGCAGGGTCTCGAAGGACGCCAGGCCCCTCTTTCTCTTGCTCTCGCTCTCGCTCTTGCTCTCACTCTTGCTCTTGCTCTCTGCTCCTTGCCTGTACTGGCTTCCTTCTGCCCTATGGCGGCGGGCCTCCTCCCTGGGGGCGGGAACGGGGCTGCGGGCAGCCCCCATTCATCACCTTAGAGTCCCACCCTAGAAGCAACAGAGACTCTTTGCCAGTGGAAACATCCCAGGGAAGGATGTTGATTGGCTCTGCTGGGGACACGTGACCATCTGTAGCCCAATCACTGTAGCTGGAGAAATGGGACCGTATGTTTAGTTCAGCCTGGGCCACGTGACCAGTCTTTGGTCTGGGGAAGTCTGCTGGAGCCCTTCACCAGAAGGAATGGAGCAGCGTTCTCTCCCCTGGGCAACGGAAGGTAACGCGCTGACTCCAGCAGCACGACCGGGTGCTCACGCTGAGCTAGAGAATCCTGCTTGGGGCTTCCGTCTCAGCCGCAGTCTGACCCCTGGAGGCCGTGGCTGGTACCACTGCCCCTGCCATGCCAGGACCTTGATCTTGCTGCTGCTGCCCCCTGGGGGGCCTCCAGCTTCTTTGCATCTGGACCCAAAGGCCCGCACAGTGTATTTGGTGGGCAGGGCCCATGGCACACCCACGCCTTGGCTGCAAGGGAGGCGAGCAGGTCCAGGAACTGGCATCTTAGCATTTTGGGTGCATGTTGAACAGTTTGCACAGCGACCACGAACCGCTTGGTTCCTGGGGCTTCTGTTTCTGCGATGTGGGCCTGTTTTTATTAAATGTCAAAGGAGAAGTAATCAGGCCTCCTCTTGCGATGCAGTCCACCCCAGAAATCTCAGCACTTGGCACACAGCCCCTCTTCCTGCGAAGGTCATGGCCCCGTGTCTGGGCCGAGGCGCATCCTTCCTCTCCCTCAGAGTTTCCAAATGGGGTTTCTTGGGAAGCAGCTCCAGGCACTGTTAATTTAAATGTCTTGGAATGTAGTTTCTCCACTTTGATCAAAGGTCAGCTGTCACGGTGCCTGTTGTCAGGCTCCATCTGTCTTCCTGATTGACATCATGTTAGTGACCCTGGACCCTGCCGTGGAGGTTTCCTGAGGGGAAATTGAATTGGCAGGAAGTAAAAGGAGAGGGGGGTGGGGTGGGGTGCAGGGTGGTGGGAGAGTCCATCACCCCCACTGCAGGGGCTGGGCTCAGCCTCACTCAGAAGCAGAGAGAGCCCCCCCGGCTGGCCTCCCTGGGTTCCCTGGCCATTGGGAATGCTTTACTCTGATTTTCCACCCACCCTCCCCAGGCAGCCACGCCCTGCCTTTTTCTGTTTAACTGTAGTGAAATCCACACGACATAGAACCCACCGTTTAAATTATTTTCAAGGGTACAGCCCTGGCTGGTGTAGCTCAGTGGATTGAGCACGGGCCTGCGAACAAGAGGATCGTGGTTCGATTCCCAGTCAGGGCACATGCCTGGGTTGCAGGCCAGTTCCCGGCAGGGGACACACGAGAGGCAACCGTACATTGATATTTCTCTCCCTCTCCTTCTCTCCTACCCTTCCCCTCTAAAAGATAAATAAATAATAAAATTAAAAAAAAAAAAAAGAAAGGGAAAAAAAGGGTACAATGCAGTGACATTTACTGCGCGCACAAAGTTGGGCAGCCTTCCCCACTATCGAGTTCCAGGACATTCGTCTCATCCCAAAAGGGGACCCCATGCCCCCGAAGCTGTCACTCCCCACTCCCTCCTACCCCGCAGCCCGAGGTTGCCATGATTTGCTTTCTGTCTCCATGGATCTGCCTGGTTCGCGTTCCGGGTCTTTGCACATCCCATTTATGTGGCCTCCTGGGTCTGCCTCTTCCACGTACCGTGGCGTTTCCAGGTTTCACCCAGGTGGGAGCATGCGGCGTTCCTTTCGATGGCTGAGTACTGTCCCTTTGTGCGTGCAGACCACTGGTCGTCACCTATTCATCCGCGGTGGGCATGGGGGCCGTCCCCACCTTTGGCTGTTGGGAACGATGCTGCTGTAACCCTGGGGTGCAGTCTTTGCGTGAAGGTCTGTTTGCGGTTCCTTGGGTTGCACGCCTGGGCGTGGACTGCTGGGCCACGCAGTCATTCACGGCCGCTGTCCCGTCCTCCGTTCCCACTGTCCTGCTCTGCCTGACCTGGCGTCTTCAAATGCTTGGCAGTGATTTTTCCTGGCTGTCACGCATCACTTCCATGCCCCTGGAGACAGGCTCTCAGAGTCTTTTGTCGACAAGAGCCAGGCTGCCGAGCGGTCCAGGCCGATGTTCTGATGGGAAAGGGCTGGGACGCCGCATCTGAGCCAAGGGCTGCACTGCAGGGCTCCTGCGGCGAAGGCCCTCCCCCTGCTGCCTAACTCGGAGGAGGTGCTGCCCAGTAGGAGGGGAACCGGAGCAGCCACAGGAGGGGTCCTGATTTGGGGGCGGGGTGGCCTTACAGAATCGTTGGCTTTCATGACTCCGTCCCCAGGACCAAGGCTGTCCAACCCTGACCACGTCCTTCAGACACCGGGGTCGGAGTTCGGGTGACAGGAGAGTGTAAGTCAAGTAGCATCTGTTGTACTTTAGCTGTGGCGACGGTGGAACTTTTAAGGCAGCAGATGACAGGGTTTGGGATTTTCTGGTGCTATTCGGCCTCACTTACTGAGCCCCTACTATGCGTCAGGTGCTCTGCTAGGGCTTGGGGATGAATGAGACCGAGATGAGTGTGCTCTCTGTCCTCTGGGGACGCTTCCTGGGGGGCCACCTCCTGCAGTGGAAAGTCACAGGTCTCCCCCGGGGGCTTTCATTCCAAAGCCAACGCATAAGAAGAAATCTAGGTAGAGAACAACGGTTTGATAATCCCTTAAATTACTCATGAAAAGGAGGGTGCTTGACGTTTTCGTTTGCTGCCGGAGATCAGTGTGTCAAACCGTACACCACTTGAGGGACAAACGAAAGGACAGGTGTGTCTCACGAGCACGCTTTCAGCTGCGACAAACAGAGAATGCCATGCACCTGGCTTAAGTCTGGAGGGAGATGCATCGTCGCGCACGCAGGCAGAGCCGTCCATAGGCAGCTCTGAGACTCTCTTCTCTCCCGTGTTCTGTGCTCCCCAGACTGGTTTCCTCGTGGTTGCAGGCTGCAAAGTCCCGGGGACTCATGCGGCTGCGTCAGGTGGAGGAACAAGAGCTCTTTCTCCCTGGTGCCTCTTTTTCAAGAAGCTTTACAGCTTAGCAGTTTTACTTAGGCTCGTGAATCACCGCGAACTGGTTTTGTGTGTGGCGTGAGGTAGGGATCCGGGATCGCTGTTTCTCCCTCTAGATGTCCCGCTGCTCCAACACCGTCGGCTGAGAAGCCTTTCCCTTCCCCGTGGCCCCTGTCTGTTTCTGGACTGTCTTTCTTGTCCCACTGGCCTGTCCCTCTTTCTTTTTGCCTGCACCACACTGTCGTGGGCGCTGCTGCTTTGGAGTAAGACGCCCAGCGGGGTTGTGCGGGTCCTCTGCCTTTGTTCTTTCGCGTCTCCTCTGGAGACGCACTAGTGCACACCCCTCCATGGCCCGTTGGCCGGGCCTGCATTAAACGCCCTGTCCCGGCCCGCAGGGCTAACCTGGCCCATCGGGACTTCCCTTGGAGACAGCAAAGCAGGGGCCCTCCCTCAAGTCCCAGGGAAGACGAATGGACACCTGAGCCCGAAAGCTGGGGCAAAGCCAGGCTCCCCGGGAAGCAGGTGGGGAAGCCTTTAGGGTAAGGAGCCAACAGGGTCTTTGATCCGAAAGGCACAAAACAATTCAAAGGAATCACACGAGAAAGAATAAAAGGCACAGACAGTACACCTCAACTTATTCTGGATATTCTTTCCAGCCACCAGTGACAATGATGAAGGTGACACCATGGCCATACATGACAGCAAAGCTTACTACTATACAGCACGGTGAGCCACAGCCACCTGCCGATGAGACCAGCTCCTTCCCCGCCTGACGACAGCGCCAGGCTCAGTGACAGTGACGCACGGGCTCCGTCCGGCCGATGGGCCGGCTCTGGGTGGTGGGGAGCGCGTCCGAGCTCCCGGCTCTGGCTGAGCCTGTTGCATTGTTTGTTTTTGAGAACATGGGGATGGGCAGCGGTCCCTGTGTCCCTCGAGCCGCTCCAGTATTTCTTGGGACGGTCTTGGCCATTCCTTGTGGCGCATGTGATTTGGAGCCTGGCCCCACCGCGGGGTGGAATTCCGCAGTAAATCACTCGCGTGCCTGGCCGCTCGGAGGAGCTGCACGGCGGTGCTGAGTGCAACTTCCTGGCTCCTCCTCCTCCTCCTCAGTAGCTCCTTCTCAAGTTGTTTGTCCGCTCCTCCGCCTCCCTGCTAGTCCTGGCCTTCAGGGCCCTCACTTCATTTTTCACTTCCTTCCTAGAGAAGGGAAGCGAGGCTGCGAGACTTGAGGTCTCAGGTGCTCAGTCTGCGCGCCCGCAGACCGAGGGGCAGACTCACCTGTGATCTAGCTGCACCGTGGTCCCCTCTCTCCTTCGGCCCCGGCGGTTTGGTTCAACGTCGGTAGGAGATGAGTGTTCAGTGTTTCGAAGGTGCTGAATGTCGGAAACTTGAGTCCCAGGCCAGCCCGAGTTGCTGCCCCCCAAGCTCCACATTCATTCTAGGGGTTCTGCGGCGGGGAGCCCTGTACCAACCACCCCGACGTGGCGGAGGCAGCAGGGAGGGGCAGATGGGATCACAGGCTCCGAGGAAAGGCCGGTGCGAGTGCGAAGTCAAGCCTGGACACAGGACCGCCCCCTCCGCCTCAGTGTCCTGTCTGCCACGCGAAGGGTGAATATCGAGCTAAGCGGTTGTACGGGGGCCTCTACCGAGAAGGGCTTGTTCTTCGGTGTGGCGGGTGCTCCGTGAGGACTGGGCGGGCGCTCTCCACCATCACTATTTGTCCGCCTTCAGAGGAAGGGAGCAGGTTCCCACCGGTGGAGGGCTGGGTGGGGCACAGTGGGGCGGGGGGGGGGGGTGACAGAACCTCAGAGGATCTGAGGCGGCTAAGACCAGGATGTGTTTAGGGGGCGGGACCTACAGAAGCATAAGGAAGGCCCACTGGTAGGGAGGGGCCGCCTTTCTTTGACCAGCCAAGTTCTGGGTTCTGATCCAGCCCCTCAGCGGGCCTCAGATCCCCAGTGCAGACAGGCCGGACAGGCCGGGGTTTCCGAGCCAAGGCTGAGAGCGGTGGCGTGAGTGATAACGCACGTGTGTCCTTTCCGGGGACGGGCCAGGCCCACGCGCTCGCCACAGCAAACCCGTGGCATGTCAGGAAGCGAACAACTCCATGGCGACCATCCTTCTGGAAACAGGAGGAAGACGTGGGCTCCCCGGGGGCCTGGAGAGTCGAGGTGGTGAGATGGAGCTGACTGATGAGGTCTGGGGCTGTTTCCTCTGAGCCTTTGCGCTCACGCCCAGCGCTACCCCGGTCACATTCCGGGGAAGCACCGAGCCTCCAGAGAGGCCCGTGCTCGGGCAGCGCCCCTGGCCACCTGGATGGGAGGCGGTGCCCCCCCTCCAGTCTCCCTTCCACGGCAACTGGAGGAGGCTTTGCCCTGATGAGCTCAGAGGGTCTCCCACATCCTGCCCGTGTCCCCAAGGGGCCCCGGCGGCGGTTCTAGCCCCGTGCCTCTCAGGCCATTCTGCAGGTGGGGAAGCAAAGGGCAGGAGAGGGGAGGCCCTTGCGCTGGGTCACAAGGCCATTTCAGGACTCAAATGCACGGCCCGCTTGCTCTTGGGGTCGGTCCTAGGAGAAGCATCTCACCCTCTTCGGAGCCGGCTCCGCTCTCATGTCCTGAGGGAATTGGTTCTTATTTATTTATTTATTTATTTATTTTTAGAGAGAGAGGAAGGGAGGGAGAAAGAGCCAGAAACATCAATGTGTGCTTGCCTCTCACGCAGCCCCCCACTGAGGTCCTGGCCCACAACCCAGGCATGTGCCTTGACTGGGAATCGAACTGGCGACTGTTTGGTTCGCAGCCTGCGCTCAATCCACTGAGCCACACCAGCCAGGGTGGTTTGTATCTTCTTGGCATCTACAAGATCTACCCTTTGAACTTCTGCTGCTGGGACCTTTCCGAAATGCAAATCGGATCAGGTAGCTTCCCGACCCCTGTCCCCCACCCCTCCGCACATTCTTCTCACGCTCCTCACTGCCTTTGGAGAGGTCCCACACCCTTCACCAGACATTTAAGGTCCTTCAAGACCTGGGCTTCGTCCTCTGCTCCGCTACCCCCCAGCAGTCTCGCTGGGCTAGCAGGAGGTTGCTCCTGTCTTCCTGCCTTTGCACATGCTGTTCCTGCTCCTCCGATGCCCTTCCCTCTGGTTCTCAAACTCTTCTCAGGCTCACTCCATGGCCTCCTCTGACCCCTCAGGCCCAGACACTCCTTCCTTTGGGCTCCCAGCGCTCTCGGTAATTCCTCTGTTAGCACTTAGGTCATCGCCTCGGAATTATTTGTTTACGTGTCTCTTCTCCCCAGGGTCGAAAGCATGCCTTGCACATCTGTACGTCCCCCCACCCCCGCCGGCCAGTGCCTAGCCGAGTGCCTGACACCCAGCTCAGGCCCTGAGTGTCTGTGTAGTGACTGACCGAAGGACGTGTTTGTCCCCACAGGTCTCCTGTCCTAGGCCTCCTGTGTCTCCGACTGCGAGCCCTGCCCGACTCCCGGCCCCTCTTCGCCTCTGCCTTCCACAGCTGGGGCCTCTCTTCTCTGGCCAACAGCTGGCCCAGCCCTGCCCAGGTCCCGGGGCCAAGCTTTGCCTTCACCCAGGGAGATTTAAAGAGCCAGTGTCCAGAAGTCCAGGTGACCCAGCCTCCCGTGAGCTTGGCCGTGAGTCCTGCTCTCACCTGGGTCTGAGCACTTGGGTCCCCCCCTTAACCCATGAAGCAAGCAAGCTCCAGGGAGACCACTCCCTCCAGACCCTGATCTAGAACAGAGTCCCTGAGGGTGTGTGTGGCTGCCGCTGCCCAACGCTGCCAGGCCCCTCTGACACCCACTGACCTATTCACGGTAACGCCTTCCTTCGGCACCCACCACATGCCTGGCACCGGGTCTCTGCTGCCCCAGAGCTCACAGTTGGTCACGGTGAGGGCAGGGATCAGTGCTAGACTGAGAGTCACAGGGCAAGGCGCCCCAGAGGTGGGGTGTGAACTGAGATAGAAGCGGAGGTGGAAGGTACGGGTCGGGGGCCTTCCTGGTTGGGGCAGGGAGCGGAAGGGCTGGAGAAGCCCACCCTTCACCCCGATCTCAGACCCAGAGCCCTCGGCCAAGTCTGAGGGGCCGCCCGCACCTGTCCTGGAAGCCTGCCCTTCTCAGAGGAGGGGTGAGGAAGGAGGGGGCAAACCGCCCCTCCTCCCGAGGCTGTCCCAACCAGCAGGCCCACAAAAGCTCCTCTTCTCTGTTCAGGCAGCTTTTGGGGAAGTCCCCACCGTGTGCCAGGGGCTGGGCTGGGACCTGGGGACCGATGGGGAGAGGGGACCAGGCCCGAGACACCATCCCGGCCAGTGGGGAGAGAGGCCTGCGGTAGAAGCAAGCATGAGGAGTGAGGCCCGAGAGGGGCGACGGAGGCAGGAGGGCGCCCGTCAGGGAGGGGATGGCCGGGCAGCGCCTCACGTGTGGCCCAGGACCTTGGCATGCGGTCCGGGGGGCCCGCGGGGAGATGGCGGAGGGGCATCCCCCCTCCTCCGGAGCTTTCAGAGGACCTGTGACAATAGCTTACAGCGCACCGGAGGCAGCAGGGGCTAGGGTCTTGGAATCTTTCTAGATCTGGCTTCTATTCCTACCCCCAGCCCTTGAGAGCTGAGTGACTGCGGGCAAACGACTTACCCTCAGTTGGTAAATGACCAAGCCTCGGCTGGCTTATCTGTAAAATGGGTTTAGTGTTAGTGCCTCCCTGTAGGGTTGCAGCGAGCACATAGTAGGTGCTCAACATATGGTGCTTGATTATAACAGTGACCATTACAATAACTGGGAAGCGCAGAGGGGAAAAGCATTGGCCTTCCCGAGTGGGGTAGGGCGGGGCATTCGGGGAGCTGGGTGGAGGGAGGAACACAGCCAGCCTCTGCTTCGGCCAGGCCTCCAGTCCAGGGGCGGGCGCGTGCCCCCCCCCCCCCGCCCCCGCGCAGGGAGCGCGTCTGGAGGTGCAGGTGTCCGCTGCCTCCCGCGCGTCCCTGCACGTCCGCGGCACTCACCGCGTGGGCCGCGGTCCCAGCTCCGCACTGCGGTCCGCCCGGCGTCCTCCCCTAACCTCGGGTCTGGACTGACAGCCGCGGGGCCGGGAAAGTTTGAGTCACGGTGTGGGGAGCGGAGGAGGCGGACCGTGACCCTGAACGGGGTGGGCTCTAGGACCCGCCCCGGGTTCCTAGCAGGCGGACCCCGCCGCGAGCCCCTGTCGCGAGCGCACCGGCCGCGGCTCGACGGAGCGAGGCGCGGCGCTGCAGCCGACGAGCACGCGGGACGGTCGCGCTCGCCAGGACCTGCGCCTCCACCGCAGCTGCCGACCGCAGTCGGCCGCGCTCCGCATGATGCCCCGGGCGCTGCTCCTGCGTCTGCTGCTGGCGGTCTCCGCCGCGGCGCCCCGCGCGCCCGGGACGGCGCTGCCCCCGACCACCGGGGACGCCACCCTGGCCATCGTCTTCGACGTCACCGGCTCCATGTGGGACGACCTGATGCAGGTGATGGACGGCGCCTCGCGCATTCTGGAGCGCAGCCTGAGCCACCACAGCCGGGTCATCGCCAACTACGCGCTGGTGCCCTTCCACGACCCAGGTAACGCCGCCCCCGCCCCGCGTCCCCGTCCCGCTCCCTGTAGCGGCCCTCACCAGCCCGCCCGCGATTGCAACCCGGGCGCACCTGGGCGCCCCGGGGCCGCGCGGGCCGGAGCGCCTTCACACCGCCGGCGCGCTGCTGGACCTCGGGCACCTGGGGCGGGGCAGGCCTGGTAGCCGACTGCGCCTCTCCGGTGCCTTCGGTCTTGCGGGGGCAGGTGAGTGACAGGGAGCTGGGGGCCACTGCGTTCAAATGCTGCTCAGCCACCTCCTGGCTGTGGGACTTCGTGGGGTGAGCTTACCCGCCTGGACCTCACTTTCCCCGTTTAGGAAATGGGTGAGAACTGGTGCCCCCCGCCCCCGACTGGCCGAGTCGTTGGTGAGCAGAGCCGGGCATGCGATGAGCTTCCGCGGGCTTGGCGGTTTCCCTTTTTGTTAATTCTTAGAGTGCGCTCTCAGCGCGCCCGCAAAGGCCCCGGAGCCCGCCCCTGCCGCGGCTTGCCTCCTCACCTGGTTTTCCAAGGAAAACAGCAGCTCCCGGGGCGAGGCAGGTCGCCTTCACCGCCGTCCCCACCGCCTGGTACCCTCCCCACCCCAGGACCTCGTGTCTCCTGCAGCCCCTAACCTTCTGCTGGGTGTCAGGGACCTGCCTTTGCAAAGGGTTCCCGAGAGACCCCACTGTGGGGGAGTTTCGGGGGAAAACAGCTGCCGAGAATAATCACCAGCCTTCGAGTCATAGTGCTGCTTTTTCTCCAGGATTTTTTACTAAAAATATTCAGACTGCCCACTCCAGAGTCCTGCTGTCCATTTGTTACTGTTCGCTTTGTCACGCCTCACCTTCTAGTCACCATTCGATGCAGAAGGGTAGCTTTTAAAGCCAAAAACTTTTTGTTAGTTAAAGTAAAATGGCAGATCCCTCGCAAAATCATGCTTCGGGCTGTTCTCGTGCTGAGAAACTACACGGCGGCCCGAGGGTGTGGGAGACCACCAGCCCTTAGGGGGGAGTTTGCCTCCACCAGTCACAGCGTCATTACGGGTATTTGAGGGGTGGGCAGCAGTGGGTGTGACACAGTCCTGCTGTCCTCAGGCTGGGCGGGGAGGGGTGTCCCTCCGCTTCCAGGAGCTCTGGGCCCCTTAGGGTCCCGAAGCCCAAAGCCAGGAATCTAAAAAGCATATTTCTGGGAATATCGAAAGGACAGCTGCCACCTCAGGGTCTCGGGCAGCAAGGTCGGGGGTGTCGTGAAGATGGGAGGTGTGTCTGGGGCTTCGGCGCAGACCCGGGTGACAGACACTCTCTCCCCCACGCCGACTCTCTCGCTCCCTTTCTAGATTGTTCTTGGCCTTCCAGTGACATCACACTGAGAGAGCGTAGAGATATGCTGTCCACGCCCTTCTCTCACAGTTGGAGAAACAGAGGCCCAGGACAGGGAGGGCGCTTACCCACGGCCACCTGCCAGAGTGATGTGATCTGTCTCTAAAATACATTTGGCTCCAGTCGCAGGGCCCGAGAGCAACCTGTTGGAAGCAGGCACCGGGCCCCGGAGGCCCCAGCTGGGGCTGCCCAGGGCTGTCCTCCCCGTCTCTCTCCAGCCATCAACTTCTCCCAGCCCTCCCTCCTTCCACCCCCTACCGCTCCTGTGCTGTCCGAGCAGGTGCTCGACTCTCCAACCTTCACTGCATCCTCTACGAAGCAGAAAGCCCGACCCTCCCCGCCCCAGTTCCCCAAAACCACCCTCCCTATAGCCGCTGCAGGTCCAGGCATGGAGGGGACCCGAGTGTTTATGGAGCCCCTGCTCAGTGCGCAGCCTGCGAGGCTCCCAGCACCGAGGAGCCAGCAGCCTGCGGCGGACAGGACAGGCGAGAGCAGAAAGTGTCACACGCTGGCTCAGGTGCCAGCTCCTAACCGAGGGCTCTGTGAGGAGGCAGCACCGGGGCAGGGCTTGAAGGACAGGAGTGAGTTTTCGTCAGCTTTTGAGCAGTTCCCCGGGTTGGCGGCCCATGCTAGGTGCTGCGGATGCAGCAAGCTTCCTGAGCTTGCTGGGTGGTGGTGGGGGCTGACATTTAGGGACAGGTGGGAGGGGGGAGCCTGCACGTAGGAGGGGTGAAATGGGGAAGCGGGGAGCGGCCAGATCGCTCCGGGCTGCGACTTTGGGCTGAGGACTCGAGCACTGAGATTTCCTTCTATGGGCTGTGAGCCGCCACCAGAGGGTTCTGAGCAGGGATTGGAGCTTCACTGTAGGTTTGGCTGTGTCTTTTGAACCGGCCAATGGAGTCCCTTGGGTGGAAGAGGAGCTGGAGAAAAGGGGGTTTTAGCTGATGGTTCAGGCCCCCCAGGGCTGCATGCCTGGAGGGGCTTCTTAAAGAAAACCCCTATCCTAAATTTAAACCCCGAGGCGTCTTTGCAAGGCAGACATCAGAGGTTCTGGACTGCCCTCCCTTGGAGACAAACCCGGGTCTGTGCTTTGGAAGGACTTTTTAAAATGTTTAAATGAAAAAAGTGGAATGTTCCCAAACTCGAAAGTTAGAATTTTGCTAATGATTTCATTTTGGCTGAAAACTTGGATTGTTTTCGGTTTTTCTCTTACAATATTGCAAAAGGCACTTTAGCGTGAATCTTCGCATCTTTGGTGGGTTTTTTGCAGGATTAGTTTTCTGAGAGTGGAGTTCGTAGGACATTTTGAACACACGGAGTGGGTGGGCAGCTCTTCCGGTTGTTTTGCAAAATGTTCGGGGGGTGGAAACCTCCACCAGAAGCATTTGTGGGGCCATTTCAGAGAGGCTGCCCTGATGCTGGGGATGAGGGGGGAAAAACATTTTTACCCACTAATTCAAAAGATGGAAAATGGTATCTTCCTGTTGTAAGTGCTAGTGAGGTTCAGTGTGCTTTCACGTGTCCCGAGATGGTTTCCGGTGTGAATTTCTTCTTTTGGAAATTGGGAGTTGCTTTGCTCGTTGGTCCCCTGGTGTTTTACTGGCTTTCCCAGCAGGCAGTGCGAGGACTTGGTGCTGAGGACACTAACCGGTTTGGTGACGGACGTGGTTAGCATTTCTCCCGGTTGCTGGCTTCTCAGTGCTGGTTGTCATTCCCGATGGCCAGAAGTTTTAGATGTTCATGTGGTACGTTTTAAATGCAGTGAAAGCTGCTGACTTTTCCCTCGGTCATTTCTTCACTTCCGTGCTTAGGTTTTTTTTTTTCCCCTATCACAAAATCAGGTACATGTTCTAGGTTGTTGGGGTTTTTTTCCATTTGTTTTCTCTTTTTCTTGTTACATGTTAATCTTTAACCTGGCATGAAGAAGAATCAGTGCAGTGGCGTAAAAAAAATCATCTAAAGTAATTCTTTTAGAATGGGACCGTTAATGGGTCAGGTACATTTTGTTGGACAATCCTTTCCTTTCCTGTCTTTGGACCCCACCTTTATCCAGATCACCTCATCTGTTAAGAATGTATCAGGGGCCCTGGCTGGTGTAGCTCAGTGGATTGAGCTCGGGCCTGCGAACCGAAGGATCGCGGTTCGATTCCCAGTCAGGGCACATGCCTGGGTTGCCAGGCCAGTTCCCGGCAGGGGACATACGAGAGGCAGCCGCACATTGATGTTTCTCTCCCTCTCTCCTTCCCTTCCCCTCTAAAGACAAATAAATAAATAATTAAAAAAAAAAAAAAGAATGTATCAGGGCTTCCCTTTGTGTCCTGCAGCGGGGCAGGTCTGCTGCTGGGAACACCTTGTCAGTGTCGTTTGGCTTTATAAAATCTACCGATAGGGCAAACCTTCCTTGTATTGTTTGTTCTTAAAATTTGCCCCAGTTTATTGGGACGTGACTGACGCACACGAGTGGGCTCGTTCGCGGTGTGCAAGCGTGGACCTGGTGGCCCTGTGAAGTGCAGAGCGGCCACCTCCCCGGCGCTCGCTGACTCCTCCCTCGGGTCACACAGTGGCCGTTTCTTTTTCGCGGTGAGAACATTTCAGATCTGCTCTGGGCAGCGTTTAGGCACATGGCACAGGATTGCTAACTAAAGTCAGCATGCTGTGCATTCGATCCCCAGAACTTCTTCGCCTTTTCATTGGAAGTCTGTGCCCTTGACCGACACCTCGCCCCTCTCCCAGTCCCCGCAGCCCCCAGTAGACAGCTGTGCGCTTCCCACGAGTTCAGCTGCTGTGGGCTCCACACGTGAGATCACTCAGTATTTTCTTTCTCTGTTTGTTTCACTCAGCGCAATGCCCTCCATGTTGTCGCAAACAGCAGGATTTCCTTCTTTCTTTTAGCTTTATCTGTGTATCGGTTGATAGTTTAAAAAGTTTAATAAATTTTAAATTTTGGAACAGCTTTCGATTTATAGAATTATTGCAGAGATAGCAGAGAAAGCTCCCCACGATAGTTCTTCCTATTATTAACATCTTATGTGACTATGGTACGTTTATCACGGTTAAAGGGCCGATTAGGTTTGCTTTCTGTGAGGTAAAGCCCATTCTTTATTCACATTTCTTCAGGTTTTTCTTAACGTCACTTTTCTGCTCCAGGGTCCCATCCAGGGTCCCACGTCGCATTTAGTCGTGTCCCCTTAGGCTCCCCTCGGTGGGGACAGTTTCCCAGGCTCCGTTTCTGATGCCCTGGGCAGCGCTGACCGGTCTTGCTCCCTGACCTTGTCCCTCACTTGCCATCTGTCCGAGGGTTTTCTCCAGTTGGACCGGGTGGTGGCGGGGAGGCCGGAGGAGCAAGGCGGTTCTCATCGCGTCATAGCAGGGGCACGTGCCATCAATATGACTCATTCCGGATGATGTTGACCTTGATCACCATCACCTGGCCGAGGTCGTCAGGTGTGTCTACTGTGAAGTCACTCGTTTTTTTTCCCCTTTTCACACTGTGCTCTTCGGAAGAAAGAGAGTCACCGTGGGCAACGGCTGTGTAAGCAGGGAGCTGGGCTCCTGTTATCGAGGGTGGAGTACATGTGTCCTTCTCCGGGAGAGACTTCTACTAGCATCGGTCATGGGTGTTTATTTTATACCGTATTTTGCCTTATATAGTGCACACCACATTTTTGGCCCCAACTTTCAGGATAAAGGTCTTTCATTTTAACGTTTAATTCAATTATTTATTTATATATTTATATATATTTATTATATTTAGATGCTCGTTTTTTTGTATTGTAAAGGAATGTAAGCATTCATGTTTGAACATATTATGGTATAAGAAATTTTATGCAACAAATAATTAGAAAACACAAGAACAGATACAAGTTACCAGAAATTCCATGTACCGGTGACAAATTCACGATATTTACGCATCATAGAAGGCCAAGAACCCCTCGGCATGACTGTCCGTGTATAATGTGCGCCTTCGTTTTCCCCTCAAAAATGGGAGCAAGAGTGCGCATCATACACGGCAAAATACGGCACTTGGGGCTGCAATCTGCTACCACTTTGCTTATTTAGTTGCTCCGAGTGTTTTGGCGTCACTGGAAGCTCCTTCGGTGGCTCCCGCGTGGCTGCGACATATTCACCTTGCTGTGTTCGCATTTTCAACACCTCCTTACTGGCCGGCACGGCGAGCTGTTCCAGACCCGTGACTGTCCTGCCCTGCCCTAGGACTGGCCACCTCTCTAAGGCACCCTGGTCCCTTCGATCGAAAAGTGGTGTTAGAAACTAGGATCTGAGTGCTGGGTGCGCTCGTTGCTACTACGAGGGTGCCGTTGCTTCCAGAACCTTGGCTGACGAAGCGAGGAGGTATCTGTTGCATATCCAACCCCTGTCTGTCCCTCTCCTTGTAAATATTTCTACGTGTAACCCTCTGCGTCCAAGTGGAGCTGAACGTGAGCTCATACTGCTGTGTCCAACTCTAATTCGTGGCTGGGTGGCTCATTCTAACCTCCCACCCTAGCTGACCTATAACCTTCCATCCCAGCAGTGACAAACTGCCCCCACCCCGCATTCACCACCCCTTCACTTCTCCCCTCCCAGCGAACGAGTGTGGTGTTTTAGCCTTGTCAGCGCACACCGCCCGCCCCGAAAACAACTTTGCTGAAAGTGCCGTCCAGGTCGTTCGCCTTTGGTCCTAAGATGACCCGCGTCCAGAGTCACTGAGGCCGGGCCCTTATTGATAGTCTTTTTTATTCACCTTTTTCAGTTTCAAAATATTCTCGACCATTTCTTCCTTCCAGTGAAAGATAGAAAAACTCCTTCAACTTCCAAAGAAATCCTTAACCATGATTTTGCTTGGAATTGTGTTAAATCTTGATTAGGGGAGGCATTATCATTTTTCCAAATTTCAGTTGCTTCCTTCTAGGACACAGGCCTCTTCGTTTATCCACAGATTTGCTTCCTTTAGTAAAGATTTATGGGTTTTTTTTTTCTCTCTTTTTAAAATCATTTCTAAATATTTTGGTTCTTGTTACTATTTGACCAGTAATTTCTTTTCCCTTACATTTTTTGCAAATGAGTATTGCTAGTGTGTTGGAAAGCAGTTCATTCTCATATATTTATTTTGCTTCCAACTTTTTCTTACTGAAGTGTTTTTTTAACTATTCTGTTTTTTTTGTGTGTAATGTCTTAAGTTTTCCAGGTTGACACGCACAGCCTGTCCGAATTACAATGCTGTCTCCTCTTTCCCAAAGACTTCACTGGTTTGAAATGTGTCGTGGAGTCCGTGAGCTGGACCGTCGGCCCTGACAGTGATGTGCTGCCTGCGGCCACTCTCGTCCTGCCTCTGGTCACAGGCTGTCCTGTGCTGTTGGCTCCTGTGTGCGGGGGTTCTTCATCAGGTGAAGGAGATGCTCTCCTTCCTAATTCACTCAAGGTGAAACCAAACCAAACCAAACCTCCCCCAGAATGGCCGGGGGCCAAACCTGCACCCCAGGCATGAGCCCTGACCGGGAATCGAACTCCCGACCTTTCACTCGGCGGGACGGCACCCAGCCTGCTGAGCCACACTGGTCAGGGCTACTTCTTTCAGCTGCAGCTGGCTTCCATTTGCCGGTGTCTTGTTTAGGAGTTTTACGTTTTATTTCAGTATGTATGGTCAGCAAGTGACATTCTTTCTTTGTGCTCTTCGTTGATTTAGCGTCACTGCGTTTAGCTCTTTCAGTTAACACATTAGTACATTTCCTCCCAAACCTGCAAAACTATTACATGCTTGCACAATATTCTGATAATTCTACTTGCAAGCGATGCAAACACTGTTACTAATTTTGCGGCCTTCCGGGTCGTGCGTGTAATTCACTCGTATGCATATAGATTCACACTTACGTTTTGAGTGTGTAGAAAATGGGTTGTGCTCTGCACACGTGGCAGCTTGCTCTCCCCCCGCACGATGTATCATAGATCTCGCTCCCTGTCAGGAAACAGGGGCCCACCTCACTGTTTTTAGTGACTACAGGAGATGCTGTAGAAAGGACCTCAACTTATCTTAACCTTATCTTTTTCTTTTCTTTTTTAAATATTTATTTTTAGAGAAAGGGAGGGAGAAAGAGAGGGAGAGAAACAGCAATGTGTGTTTGCTTCTCACAAGCTCCCCACTGGGTATGTGGCCTGAGACCCAGGCATGTGCCCTGACTGGGAATCGAACTGATGACCCTTCGGTTCACAGGCTGGTGCTCAATCCACTGAGCTGCACCAGCCAGGGCTCAAGACTCCTTTTTTTTTTTTTCCCTTTTAGATTTTATTTATTTATATTTAGAGAGGAAGGGAAGGAGAGAGGGAGAGAAACATCAATGTGCGGTTGCCTCTTGTATGTCCCCTGCCGGGAACTGGCCTGGCAACCCAGGCATGTGCCCTGACTGGGAATCGAACCGTGATCCTTCGGTTCGCAGGCCTGCGCTCAATCCGCTGAGCTACACCAGCCAGGGCAAGACTCCTTTTTGAGAAGGAGTGAAGGGCAGGCCCCAGGGAGAGTCCTTGAGGTGAGGTCTTTCTGGCCTGGACCCTGAGCGCCTGGCTGGGGCCTTGACCCACTCCACTGGGACCCACGAGGCTGGGTGAGGGGCTGGAGCACCCCACTCCGGGGGAAGGGCTGGGTCCTTCCGCCCATGTGTGCTGCTCGCATGTCCCAGAGGCTCCACACCCTCCTCGTGTCGAGTGGAAAGAATCTGCCTGTGAAGAGATGGTTCCAGGCCAGGCTTCTGGGGCTCAGATGCTCGAGGCTCAGCGCAAGGGGAATCAGGTCACGGGCCTGATCATCCCTGCGGCCGTCAGGCTGTGCTCCGCGCGTGGGGCCGCACTCCACGTCTGCCCAGCTGTGTGGCATGTGCCTACCTTAAGTCACAAACCTGCCCCTCCCCACACACGCACCGTAGGATCCGGAACGAGGGACTGGGTAGCAGGTTCTGAGCATCCGCAGCTTCGTGGGGGGTTGAAGAGCTTGGATCTGGGGTCAGACGACCCCAGGTTTGAATCCCGTTGCTGCTGCTTCCTTGCGGTAGGGCCCTGGGCCTGCCGTTTTACCTCCCTGGGCCACGGGTGCGCATCTGTGAAATGGGCATGATGCGCAGAAGGCTTCACAGGGGGCTGTAAGTTTATTCTGAGGGGACGTGTGCCAACTGCATGGAAGAGAACGTGGCGCTGAGTATTTATTAAAACAACAGTATCATCATCATCTGCTGTTATCATCATCATCATCACCGCCGCCGCTGCCACCATGGCGTCTGGCGGCGGTACAGCTTGGGGCAGAGGGCACAGGCTTGGGAGCCAGACACGTGGGTTTGGACGTTGCTCTGAGTTGAACAGCGTCTTCGCAAAATTCGCATCCTTCCTGTAACCGCACGATGTGGCCTTGTTTGGAAATAGGGCCGTGGAAGATGTGGTTAATTAAAATGAGGTCGTGCGGGAGGAGAGTAGGCCCGCAGGACCGGTGTCCTCGTCAGAGGAGAGACCGCGGCCGACGCCGGGAGGAGGCGCCGTGTCCGCTGGCAGGACTGGAGCGAGGACGTGTCCGCACGTCCGAGTGGTCGATCTTGCCGAGTGGAACCTTGACCAGAATCAGTTCCCTCCGACTCTTCGTGAGCTTCCACCAAAGGAAGGGCCACCCTCAACCCTCGGCCCCCGCCGAGTGGGGAGCACACGGACCGTGAGAAAAGGGGGGCCCTTCCGACCGCAGGGCGTTTCGGTTACGATGAGCCGCCCTCCCAACTTCCCTCCTCACACCGCTGCAGACGGGGGAGGGTGCGGTCCGCCCAGCGTGGGAGCCGCCGGTGACAGGTCGTGATGTGGGGGACAGGGCCGACTGCAGTGACAACCGTGCACATGTCGCTCATCTGCAGGCCACAGGCAGCCGCTTGAGCAGGGCCATGTGAGCGGAACTGGGCACCAGGGTGGTGGCTGTACCTTGGCAGGTGGACGGACCAGAGGCGGGAACACCTGGGGAGATGGGCAGACAGGAGGTTACTGAATTTGCGTCCCGTCTTTACGCACGGTCTCATCCTGGCCCCTGCCGTTCTGCTTACGGGACGTCTCCAAGGAGGTGAACCGGTGCCGTGAGATGGATGTGAAGACGCTCTTAGTGCCAGTGTTCATCCTGAAAACTGGAGTCAGAGCAGGATGGGATCGGGCAAGTCCCCCGTTGCACGTTGGTACAAAGGAAACCCTTTGCACCCGTTAAAAATGATTTTGAACTGAGCATTCAGCCTTCTGGAAAGATGCTCACATGTTCTGTGAAAACAATCAAGTTAAAAAGAGTATGTTATTTATACTTTCACAGAAGTCCTGCTTATGATGGTCTGCATTTATGTAAGAGATACGCCTACAGATACACATCAGAGTTTTGAAGGTCGTATGTGAACGCAAAGTTGATGATTTCTGACGGGTGGAATTCCCTTCTGCTTCTGCCTGCTGGAGAGTCCCGTGTGCGGCTCGCAGGGAGCAGTTGTCAGAGCCCAGGTTCGGGAGTTCCACAGACCTAGGTGCCTGTCCCGGCTCTGTAGCTTACGGGCTGTGTGACTTCAGGCAAGTGACTTAACCTCTCTGGGCTTCCATTTTCTCCTCTGTAAAATGCGCCTAAGACTTGGCCCCACGGGTGCCAGGGAGGATCCAGTGAGCTAATAGGAAGCGTCTGAGCACATGGCCCAGGACTCAGTGTGTGCTTGGTAAATGTATCCCCCGTGTCGGATATATGCAATGAATATGTATTACTATGCAATCGAGAAAGAACCAACATTGAGTAACTTGACTGCTCTTCTCAGTCACACCAGAATCTGAGGACCTCGCTGCCTCGTGAGAGGCTGGAGCGCAGACAACACCACGTTCCCACGAGCCGGGCTCCCAGGCGCGGAGCCTTCCCCCTGTGCCCCGCTGCTCCCTGCCGGGCGCTTCCCTGCCTGGCTTCGCGAGGGTTAGGTCTCAGCGAGGGGAGAGGCTACTCTACACCCCGCGTTACAGACGGGGATTCGGGGATTCGGAATCCCGGGACAGTGAAGTCAGCTCTGGGAGGCCCCGTGGCTGGTGCAGGATGGAGCCAGGATTCCAAACTGATCTGTGTGAGGTCAAAGGCCGGGAGTTTGGCTGCAGGCGTGGCTGCAGAGTTCCGAGAGAGGGGGCGCCGAGGGAGGCTCGGTGAACGCAGAGCAGGCGAGGAAGGGGCGCGGACTCGGGGAGTGAGTACCGATGGGGCCCCCCCCGGGCCCCCCCCCCCGGGGGTGACCCTTCAAGTGCGTGGCAGGAAAGCTGGTGTCTAGACTCTCTTCCTTGATAACTGCGGATGGACGCCGGATCATTCCGCTGGATCATTCCGCAGGCTTCCTTTCTAGGAAGGATCCATCCAGGCCTGCTGACTAGTTGCCGAGGATGGGAATTTTTTTAGGGTGACTGGAATTTAGAATTCTTGAACTAAAAATAGTCCCTTACTGGAGTTCCCCAGGGATTGGAAGGAACAATTTTCCGAAGAAATGGGGTATTCACACAAGCTCACACCCCCGCCCCGCCCCCCCCCCGTTACTCCCATGGCCACACGGCAGGTTGAAATTCTAGTCCTGTTTCAGTCTTAGGTTAGCTGTGGCTTTCGATGACTGTCATTAAAAAAACCTCAAAAACTTTTACTAGGAAACATTTCAAACACACACACACTCTCTAAGCAGAAGAGTGGAATGCATTCCCACATGCCCATCACCCAGCCTCACCGAATACCAGAAAAACGCTGCCATTCTTGCCCATACCGCCTCCCACCCGCCGCCCCCCACCGAACGAAAGGAGGATCCCTTTGTAGTTCGTTCCTCGGGAGCTGAAATTTACGTGCGCCGAAATGCACAGAGCCTCGCTTTGCAGTCTCACAAAGGGGCCCACACCCCGATCACAGGACAGAAGTCTCTCCAGCTCAGACGGTTCCTCTGCGCCTTCCTGTCCCCCAGACGACCTCTGCTCGATTGGTTTCACCTTAGGTGAATTCTGCCTGTTCCCGAACTTTCCGTAAATAGAACTGCGGGGCATGCGTGCCCAGGTCTGGCTCCTCTCTCGCGCCATGGCGTCCGTGGAGCCGTCCGTGCACGCGGCTGCCTGTGCTGGCTGCGGGGTTTGTGTTCCTTGGGAGCAGGTATGTTCGATTATGTGAACAAACCAGGATCTGTTTATTCGTTCGAGGGTGATGGACCGTTGGCGTCTTCCCGGTTCCGGGCTCCCGTGAGTGCAGCTGCGATGAATGTTCGAGCACAGGTCTTGCTGTGGACACGAGTTTTCATTTCTCATGGGAAGGGCTGGATCGTGTTTGGCAGGTGCATGTTTAACTTTCTGGAAGTTTCCATCTGTCTTCCAAAGTGGCGGAACCGTTCCGCCCTGTCACCGGCAGCGGACGGAGTTCCAGTTGCTCTTTGCCCACCTCAGCGTTCGGCGTGGCACCCCTGCCATTTAACTCTGCGCTTTTTAGGGGTGCTAATACGTGGGCGGGGTTTCTGGAAGATTTCCCTCTGGTTGGTTGATCAGCCTGGTGTTGCACGGCCGCTGTGAGGTCCAAAACATTATTTGCTCCCTTCTCTGTTCCTTTGTCCCAGAATCCCTTTCCCACCGCCGGTGGGGATGGTGGGCTGGCAGAGGGGAGTCGGGGCCACGGAAAATCCGGAACTGAGGGAGGGGCTGGGGGCCGCCCTCTGTCTGGTCTCTGCCCTGCCCCGGAGCTCTGGGCCTGTTTGGAGCGGGGGACCCAGGGGCCTGACCTCCCTTTCAGGTTGGGCACTGGCAGGCCTGGGGGCTGCTCCCCTTAGCACTTCCTGTTTTGTGGGGGCGTCTCTGAGACACCGACCCCCACTCCTCTCACCTCTAGTGGCACACCGTGTGACTGCCACGCATCTGGGGTCCACGCCCACCTGGGCTCCTCTCTCTCTCTCCTGCAGACGTTGGCCCCGTGACCCTCACAGCGGACCCGGAGGTGTTTCAGAGGGAGCTGAGAGAACTCTACGTGCAGGTGGGCTGCCCCGCCCCGGCTTCCAAGTCCGCGCCAGAGGCCAAGGTCCTCGTGCCGCCCAGGGGCCACCGCGGCTGCTTCTGGCAACCACTGATGCTGGCCTCCCAGCTCTGTCTGTGACCTGTACCGTGTGGCTTGGGGGTCCTCAAGGTTCTGTATCTTGGGGTTCTTTCCTTTACTGAGTGCACCCAGTACCTGCAGGAGGCCCCGTGCCTGGCACATAGTAGGTGCTTATGATTTAGTGAATGGACAAAGGGGTGGGAGG
The DNA here is from genome assembly GCA_039655065.1 of Glossophaga mutica. Lineage (NCBI taxonomy): Eukaryota > Metazoa > Chordata > Mammalia > Chiroptera > Phyllostomidae > Glossophaga > Glossophaga mutica. Next base: position 214,810,892 of record CM077305.1, read on the forward strand.
AGGGCGTGGTAGGTGAGAGGATCCCGGAGGGTCCAGCCCAAACCCAGGCCTGAGACTGGGTCAGACGCCCCATGGCCACCTGGGCTTCTTTGCAACGTTGGTCCAGCCTCTGGGCTTGCCCCACCCCTGAGACCGGCAGCTTCCTGAGTCAGGGACCCTGCCGGTTGGTCCAGCTCACTGCGGGTCCCCCCAGGCCCAGAGCAGGGCCCAGACAGAGAGGTGAGTGACTGAAGCAGGGAGAGAGGCGTTTACGACTAAGGAACCGTGTGCAGACCTGCTGCTGGTGCCGGGCGTGCAAGGGCCTGGGTGGCGCAGGCCGGGCTCCCTTCCCCAGAGAGTGCCCGTCCGGGGAAGCGAGGGGAGGCACGGGCGTGTGTGGGGGATTCGCTCCGGGGCGGGCTGCGTGGCGGCTTCGGGGCAGCGGCCTGGAACGCTTTCCCAGCGCCCCCTCTACCCCTCCGTCCTCCAAGCCTCGGCTGCCACATGGCTGCTTTGGGGCATCTGTTAGATGTCCCCGTGGCTCCCATTCCTCTTCCCCAACTTGTAACACTCATCACAGTGGTAATTAAATCATCGTGTTGCACTTATTAATGTAGCGCCTGCCTCCCACACCACAGCCCGTGGGAGGGGCACGCCACTCTCGCATGGGTAAGTGAATGAAGGACATCCCTCATCTTAAGTGAACGCAGGCTGGCTGCTGGGTGCGTCTCAGGGAGCGGAGGGACAGGGGGCCTGGCCTGACCCCTGGACCGGCAGGACAGAGGCCGCTCCAGGGATTCCGCCCGCTGTCCCTGCTGGTTTCCGAGGTGTCCCTGGAGGGCAGCAGCCGCTGACACGGCCCTGCCCCCCAGGGCGGCGGGGACTGCCCCGAGATGAGTGTGGCGGCCATCAAGGCTGCGGTGGAGGTCTCGCACCCCGGCTCCTTCATCTACGTCTTCTCGGATGCCCGGGCGAAGGACTACGGCCGGAAGGACGAGCTGCTGCAGCTTCTGCAGCTCAAACAGTCGCAGGTGAGCGAACCGGCCTCACGGGGCTGGAGTGCGGGCGCGTCCCGAGGAAGCGGGGGTCTCGGCATGGGCAGTCCTGAGCCCCAGCGAAAGCAAGCAGAGACGTGCTTCTCGCCCACCACCTGGGGTCCAGCCTCCGCCAGCAATGCCGGCCAGCCCCCTGCCCCCGAGCTGGTCTGGTGAGTTCCAAGTGCGTTCTCCTGCCCCAGGGTCCCCACCCACCAGGGCTCACGCCTCCGGGGGGGAGGCCTGCTCTTGACAAAGACCACAGCACCCTTGCCGTTCACAGCCTGTCCGTGTCCGCGCAATCCATCTTCCTCCTGGCCTAGCCCCTGCCACAGACACATGTCGCCCTTTTTCTGTTGTCTCAGGATCCGGAGGTCGTGCTGGGGTTTTTGCTTTCCGAGGGCAGTGGGGGGAGGGGTGTGAGTGGGGAATGCAGGAGGGCCGGCCGTTTGACATCCTTGGGCTGAGACGGCTTCTCTCTTCCCCCGTCTAGAACAAGCTGGGTTCTTCTAGCTCTGCAGCCTCCAGGGGCTGCTCGGAGCCGAGCCCATTTCCAGTCCCTTCCTTGTGCCTTTAGTAACAGCGCCATTTCCCGAGCACCTAGTGTGTTCCCGGCCCTGTGCTGAGCCCTCCACCTGCGTGGGCGTGGGCATACTTATCATTCCCATTTTACGATGCGCCACCTGAGCCCAGGAGAGAAAAGGGCTGGCCCCGCTCACTCCTCCCTGGTTCTGTCCCTGCCACTCACACCTGATGCAGGTGGCCAGGGAAGCCATGAGCCAGGCGGCATGTCCCTCCCCCAGGTGGTCTTTGTGCTGACGGGGGACTGTGGTGACCGCACGCATCCTGGCTACCTGGCCTACGAGGAGATCGCTGCCACCAGCTCCGGGCAGGTGTTCCACCTGGACAAGCAGCAGGTGACAGAGGTGAGCCTTCCCTAGCCATCGCCTGTCTTCCCCAACCATCCCGCCTCTGTGGGCGGCTCCGCCGGAGGTTGCGTTGCCATCCCAGGTGAGCAGTGCTGAGCGCTCACCTGTGGCAGGTGCTTAGGGCTTTATGACGCCATCTCACCGACCCTCCCACCCTCCTACCCACCCCGAAGGCGGGTGCTGCGGGTTTCCCGATTTTGCAGGTAGATCTAGACTGGGGCTTGAAGAAGCACCCCGGGCTTCAGCCTGGATGCTGCAGCTGGTCCGTGCGGGCAGGACGGACTGGCAGAGTCTGCCAGAACGAGGGTCTGCCGCGAGCTTCTCCCCGGAGACCGGGAACGCTGGAGGGCTGCAGGCGGCTGCTGGGTTCAGGCCGTGTGGCTGGGACAGGAAGCCCTGCTGGAGGACTTGGCCGGGAGGAGCCCGCTGGTCCCTGCGGCCTGCCTGACGCGGGGGGCTGGCAACGGTCTGGGTTCACGGACCAGGTGTCGGCGTCCTTTTCTCGGACCCAGTGCCTGCCCCTCCCGTCCTCCAGGCTCCAGGGCCACGCGGGCCTCTCCCCGCCTTCCCTCCGCCCCGCACGTCCATTCCGTCCCCGGAGCCAGAGCGCTCCTTCCAGGGGCGTGCTGGTTGATGTTCCACAGCTACCTCCCTGGAAAGAGCGAGAACACTCATGTCTGTAGTGTAAATACTCCTGTCCTGGATGACTTCAAGCTGCCGTCCCGCGCCCGCTGGGCGGAGTCGGGAAGTGATGCTTACAGCCGACTTTCTCGGGCTTGTGCGAGCTGGCTCCGGCATCCCGCTGGACTCTTCTAAAAATAAGTCTGACCCACAGGTCCCTCCTGCTGTCTCCTGGGAAGGTCCAGACCCTTCCCTGACCTCTGCCTCTCCAACCCCATAGCCTGCGCTCTCCCCTGGCCCCCGGCCCCCACCCGCCCTGCTGGCCTCTCTGCTATTTCTTCGGTGGCCTGTGCCTTTCCTACCCCGGGGCCTTTGCTCATGCAGCTCATCCTCTCCTCCGTGTCCACTCCGCCTCTCCGGCTCCTTCTCATCCCCCCAGTGTTAGGTGAAATAAACGCGCCCCCTCTGGGAGACCTTTTTTGATTTTCGATCAAGACGAAGCCTCCTTTCATCCCCTCTTGAGTCCCGCCCCCTGCTGCTTTACATGATCGCAATGCAATGCTGTGGCTGCGAACTCCCTGAGGGCAGAGCCGTTACGGGGCCTGTTTGCTGCCGTGGCAGCAGGTCCTGCGCAGCCTCCAGCACATAGCAGGTGCGTGGTAAGTAGCTGGTGGGTGGACAGGGGGAGGGTCCCTTGTGCCTGAGGCCGGGGAGGAAGAAGGAGAGGGAGGCCCCAGCCCGGAGGCTGTTCCGTGTGTTCTGTATTTATGGGCTGCAGAGAGCTGTCCGGCGGTGCTTGGATTAGCGAGCCCTAACTCCCCGCTGACAGATGGCGTTTATGGTTCTCCGAGACGTGGTAGGCTTTAGGTTTTGGCACGTCTGTCTGTTCTGGCACCGAGCCGGCCGAGGACGGGTGGAAGGCATTTCACAGTGCAGGGACGGCTCGGCCCGGCCCTCGTTTTGGGGGAGACCTGTTCGGGCAATTGCATGGGAGCTGGGTTCCTGCCAGGGGCCGATCAGACAGCAAATCAGGCAGAGGATGGCCTGCCCAGATGAGGGGTTCGGATGCCCTGTTCTCTCCCTCGAGGCGGGGAAACGGGGGTACCAGGTTTCTGCCCTGGCTGGGCAGCGCTCAGAGGGACCTCTGAGGGTCAGGACAAACTGTCTCCGGGTAGGGGCCTGGATCCCTCTTCTTCCTGGACACACAGCTCTGTCGTTTGTTAGCTTAATGCCTTGGACCTGGTCCCTGCCAGATGCTCCCAGACATTCGGCAAGCCTGGGAAAGCGGCCGGGGCAGTCAGGGCTATGGTCACCCTTTGGGAGGAGGAGTGGCGCCTTCGCCCTGGCCAGGGGTGCCTGGGCTGGGAGGAGGAGTTCTCAGAAGCTGCAGAAGCCCCAAACCATGTGTGTGTAGTCAGTCCTTTTGCCTCCCACAGTAGGTCCAGTGTGGCAGGAGTGACACATGCCCCACTCTGTCCATCCTGAGTTTATTGAGCATCTACTATGTGCCAGGGCAGCTTCAGGTGCTGGGCCTGGAGGGTCCCCCATCAAGCTGGGGTCCTGGTGCTGAGAGCAGGGTGCTTTTCCAGTTGTGGGCGTGGCCTCGTCGGTACCAGGGGTTCCCTTTGGGGCTCAGGGGTAACTAAAGGAAGGTGAAGACTCTGTGCCCCTGGCAGGGGTAGTTTGGAGGCTTTGCCCTCCTGCAGCAACAGGGCAGGTCTGCCACCTGGCCCTGGGGCCTGTCCTTGAGGTGCACCGTTTTGATGAAGACTTAGCTCAGTCCAAGAAGCCACCTGCCCCAGCACAGCTGTCCCCCAAGCTTCCCCCCCACTCAGCATACATACTGTCCCCCATCCCCAGCAGACATTCCTGGGTTCCTGGGCAAACCCCATCAACCTGCAGGCTTCCTGGGTCCTGGGAAGTCCCGTTCCGTGGACTCAGACCCTCCCCTTGTCTAGCGCCCGCAGGCACCAATGTGGTCCATTGCCCAGATTCTGCGCATCGACGAGGGGAAAGGTGAATGGTCTGTGGAGACAGCGAGGGGCTGAGGGAGGTCTGGCCAGGTGGTTCTGATTAGCAGCCCAGGAGGCACAGGCCCCGGAGATGACTTCATCCTGGACCCTTCCCAGAGGCAGGGGGACGGCGAGAGCTTAGGGCCACGTGCTGGCTTCAGACCCCCGCCCTGCCACCTGCCTGCAGTGTGACTCGGGGCGCCATGTTAAGTCTCTGGGCCTCTGTTTCCCCATGTGCCCCGTCGTTGGGTTAGGGGAACCCCTGCCCAGTGAGCTGGTGGGGAGGGCGCAAGGAGTCCTTGCGTGGGAAGCCCTGGGGAGGGTGGGTGATGGCTGGGGCTCCAGCCCCTGCACTTCGATGCGGGGCCCAGAATCCACCCCCAGGCGCCAGGGGAGCCCCGGAAGTGTGTGTGCTCTCTCTGGACGAGGCTCTCAGGCAGGTGGAGCCTGGGATAGGTGCCTGGGGTGCCCCGTTGGCAGGGGCTGGGGCCCTCTCTCCACCAATGCCCACGAGCTTCCTGGTGCTGCTGGGCCCGGGGCGCGGCCCTCAGTTTTCCGATCTGCGGCCCCGAGGCCTGTTCGGGCCCTGGCTCCCACTCTCCGCTTCCTCAGCCGCCTTGGCGGGCAAGTGTCGGAGGAGCCCTGGGGGGATGATTTATCTGCCTTGCGCAGTGGAGCAGCGGCCAGCTGGCCGGGGCAGCATTCCCAGATTCTTTCATTTCTCCCCCGTCAGTGACAGAGAGATGAGCCCCAGTGCATCGCTGGCTCCCAGGCTCAGCCCCACCCCCACAGTTTCGCTAACATCTGGAAGCCATCGCTTTCACCAAATAAACACTGAGTTTGCTTGCTGAAGGCTCTCTTCTCAGAAGGCTCCCTGGGTTCCCCTCGGAGCCCTGGGGGCATCACAGGGGCCAGAAGGCCTCACCCCTGGGCCTGGGCTGACACGGGGTCTGGCCTCGCTGCGGGCAAGAGAGTCAGCCCCCCCCCCCCGCCCCAGCTCCTGTGCGGTGCTGTGCTTACGGGGCAGACCCCGTGGGCAGGCCGCCTGCTGGTGGGGTCCCTGGCATTCCGGCCCATCTCAGCCCTCCCCACGGTTCAGTAGCCTAAACTCCTGGGCTTCTTCCCTCCCTCAGAACATTCTAGAATGAGCTTATAATGACTATTGCAACACAGTAGCAGTGTGACTTATCTGGGTGGTCATCAGCTGGTACTGCCACCCACTCCTGGCAGCTTCGCTCAGTTACGGTTTCCTCCTGACCCCTGACGGGGCCCGGCCTGGGGTGGGGCGGGGCCCCAGAGCTGTTGCTTCGAGTTGGAGGAGCCGCCTCCGTGCTTCTGCCAGCCTCTGTCCAGCTGGGAGCCTCGGCTGCGGCTCCCTTCCAGGCCTCCCCGTCATGGCAGAAGCATCTTGCTCCCATTCCTTGGTGAAGACAGGTGGGGCCCTTTCAAGAGAAACATCACTTAGAAAGCTAGGCGAACGGAAGAACAGAGTCGTTCCAAGCCTAAAAGCAGATGCGTTCTTCAGAAGGTGGATCGTTTTCCTGTGTTGACTTAAATCTAGCTGTAAAACCTAGGCCCATGTGCTCCAGCTCGGCCTGAACAAAACACACACATTTTCTAAACCCTGGGCAGTTCTTCCAATCCCTTGCCTTTCAGTGGAAGATTACATGGTAGGCAGAGCTAAAGGATAATGATTTAGAGGAGGGACGGTCAATATATAGCATGCAAGGCGCCACTTTCGGATGCCATACGCATGGCAGACATTGCTAATCAATCACAGAACTTTTAGAAATGGAGACAGGATGTGGCTTCCCATTTCTTCCATCAGTATTCCAGGAAGCCGCTTCCTGTTGATAAGAGTTGCCAGGTGAGAGGATACCTCTGAGGTTGCTCAGGCATACGCAGGGTGGGACAGAAGTAGGTTTACAGTTGTTCGTACGAAAAAGAAAACAACCCGTGTTCTTTTCAAGTGACTTTTACTTTAAAAAATTCCTATGAAAAATGTCAAAGATATAGAAAAGTAAAAAAAAAAAAAAAAAAAAAAGTACCAGCCAGATTCAGCTGTTAACATTTTTTGCTCCTCCTGCTTCATCTCTCTCTCTCTACTTTTTGCTGAATCAGGACACCTGACCCATAAATAATTCAGCGGGCATTTAAAAAAAGCGTCTCCAGTACAACCTACAACGCCGTTTAATTAAGAGCGTTTGGCTAGGGTCCTCTGACGGTGAGCGCACATTCAGGCTATCCCCAGAACGTCTTCTCTGACCTTTCGACCCAGGGGATTGAATCCCAGGAATTGAATCGCGGCGGCGCCTCCTGCGGTGGTTTTGTCTGCCGGGCCTCTTGCATCCGCAGCCGCCTCCCTGTTCCCTACGCCCCATCTGGTTGCAGAGGCACCGGTTTTACGATGTCCCGTGTTCCCGATGTGTCTGATTGTTTCCTTATGGTGCTAACTTGTTCCTTGGTCTCCTGTTATTTCCCCTCAATGGGGACTTAGGTCCAAATGACTGATTAGTGGGAGGCCAGGGTTTTTGCCAGGAGTACTTCATAGCTGGTGCTGTGTGTATTTTCTCTTACATCACACCAGGAGGCAAACGGTGCCTGATTGTCCCGCTGTGATGGATGACAAGTTCGATGGGTGGGTGAGGGCGATGACGGCCGCTCTCCGCAGGGCATGGCCGTGTTCCCCCTCCATGACCCGGGTGGTCTGTGGGGGGGAGGCGGGGGTCTCCGTGGGGACATCCAGTTCCCCGTCCACTTCCATCTGATGGTTTTTGCACCCACGGAGGACGCTTGCCCGAAACGATTTTTTCATTAAGGGCTGCAAAACGCCGACTTCCTGATCGCGTCACCCCTCCACATTTCTTAGTGGCCGCCCTTCCACGAAGAAGAGCTTTTGCTCAGCAAGAGGCTTGATTGACAGGGTTCTCTGAAGCAGAATCCCATCAGAAGGGCAGGGGTCACGCTTAGTCCTTTCTCTTTAATGACGAAGTCACCTGCGTTGGTGACAAGTGAGGCCGAGTTGTTTTGAATTTTGCATTTCTTTTTGGAGTATTACTGTGGGGACATGAATGACATAACTCAATGCGTTTTGGTCAACCACAGCCATTCTGTTTGGGGCTCCAGTTGCTCCAAGTGTAGCCGGCAGCAGCTCCTGCAAGCTGGTTCCTGCGCCCTTTGGGCATGTCCCCCTCAGCCTTCGAGAAGGTCCTTGCTGGGGAATCACCCGCTCTCCCAGGCTTGCTTGTACATTGCCTGCCTTGGACTTGGAATCAGCCATTTCTCCAAAGAACCCTAGTGGGGAATGGTACTCAGAAGCCACTGGATTCTAAATCCACTTGGAGAGCCCTGGCTGGTGTGGCTCAGTGAATTGAGCACTGGCCTGTGAACCAAAGGGTCACGGGTTCAATTCCCAGTCAGGGCACATGCCTGGGTTGCAGGCCAGGTCCCCAGTAGGGGGCACACAAGAGGCAACCACACATTGATCTTTTCTCCCTCTCTTTCTCCCTCCCTTCCCCTCTCTCTAAAAATAAAGTAAAATATTAAAAAAAAAAAAAGCACTCTGAGTGAACTTATATGGAAATGGAATACCTGTAGTCCTCGTTCACACTTAGCCAGAAGAGAACATCTTGTTTCAGAAAACAGTAGCATCCTTACTTCTTTGCTTTATCCTACAAGAGACGTACAACAGTCCCACAGTCGCAATACTGATAGTTCTGCCAACTTCCGATGACTAAGTGCAGGTGTCTTTGCTGTTCCTCGGCCCTCAGTGAGTCTCCCTCGGAGAAAGTGGGGCCGCGCCCTGGGTTTCCCATTCGCTGGACGTTATTTTGTTCTCTCGGTGGGCGTGGTGCCAATCGTCATTCAGCTGGGCTCCCCGCGCATCGCGTTTCGGTGTCAGGGTTGGCGCAGGGCGCTTCTTGAAGTAGCTTGGCTGGAATGACAGGCTCTGGCTGCAGGAGCCCCTCCTCTCACTCTTTCCCGGTTCTCTCTCTCTCTCTCTTTTTAAAAACTATTTTATTTATTTTTAGAGAGAGGGGGAGGGAGGGAAAAAGAGGTGAGAGAGAAACATCGATCGGTTGCCTTTCGTTTGCACCCAGACTGGGACTAAACCCAGGCATGTGCCCCAGTGGGGAATGGAACCAGCAACCTTTTACTTTGTGGGATGATGCCCAACCCACTGAGCCATCATGATCAGGGCTGGGTTTTTTGTTGTTGTTGGAACCTGGGATGGCTGTTGGAAAGGCAGAGGCATGAGCTGGGGGTGAGGGCTCCTGGAGTTAAGTGAGCCGTCTGCACCCACAGGTGAACCTGATATGAACCCAAAGGCCCTTCTCAGGTGTGTCCTCACTCAGTCACACTTGGGGACACACGCTTCCTGAACACCCACTCCGAGCCAGCCACTGAGCTCAGGCACCGCAGAGTAGCTATGCCTTCAGGGAGCTCCCTGCCTATTGGGGGAGACAGGCCTGAATCTCCTGAGTGTGAATAACGGGGTGCAGACTGCTGCCACGGGGTGTACACTAGGGAACCGAACCTATCTGGGATTGGAGAAGCCTCCCCAGGCGGAGAGGGGTGAATAACCAGGAGATGATTGCTGAATAAGAGGGGGGCGCTTCTGCAAAGTGAACACAGGGGTGATGGGGGCTGCCCAGGGAGCCGCGGGGGCCCAGCCCAGTAAGCCCAGCGGGTCAGGCTGGACAGGTGAGCCACAAAACATGGGGTGATGCAGGCCAAGGCAAGGGTTTGGAGGAACAAAATAATTCTGTGCTCCATGAGATGCCATCTTAGATGGGGTCCGGGGTTGCTAATGGGGTCCATGAGCTCAGGGAGTGGCCTTGAAGGGCGGTGAAGAACCCCCAAAATCATCGTCTAAATGTGTGTTAAGTGGTGTGGGGTTCTGGACAGAGGGTCCTTGCCTGTTACCTGATTTTCAGTGGGACCTATCCAAACTATGTAAGATTTTATTTTATTTTTATTTTTATAACAACTCTCTTCTTTTAAAAGACTTCATTCATTCATTCATTTTAGAGAGGGGGAAGGGAGGGAGGAAGAGAGGGAGAGAAACAGATGGGCTGCCTCTCACACGCCCTCAACTCGGGACCTGGCCCTCCACCCAGGCGTGTGCCCTGACTGGGAATTGAACCAGCAAATTTTCAGTCCACAGGCCAGCCAGCCAGTGCCGAACCATGTAAGATTTTAGAATGAATAGGCTATTCTAGAAACTAAGGACTTACAGGTCCTTAGTAAGGTCGTCCTTGTACAGCAGGTCGTCTTGGTCCTGCTTAGAGAGAGCATGGCTCCCTGGTGGGGGGCAGTCTGAGGCCCCGTGGTAGGTGATGGTGAACTACACTGGTCTGGGGCGAGATTCCGGATTGTGTGGTAGGCATCAGGGGGGCTTCCTGGAGGAAGCGATGGGTGCTGTAGAAGTTGGCCAGGTGAAGAAGAAGGGAAGAGTCTTCCCAGCAGAAGGGCACTTCTTGCTTTTTCCCTCCGAGCTGAGTCCTCTGGATGCCTTGATTCAGGGGTCACAGCTCTGAGTCCCCAGGCCGGGAGGGTAATGACGTGTGAATTGGGCCCGGTGGGGCTCAGGGGACAAGGGGTTGCTTCCAGGTAACCTGGAAAGCCTGCACGTTGCCTGAAACCCAGGGGGAGGGGCAGGCGCAGAACCAGATTCTGCACACAGGTGGCGGCCTGTTAGGGACCTGTTGTGGGTGGGCCAGACACAAGCAAGAGGTCAAGATCACATGCTGGCATCGGCTTCTCACACCTGCCTCCCAGGTGCTGAAGTGGGTGGAGTCAGCAATCCAGGCCTCTAAGGTGCACCTGCTGTCCACGGACCATGAGGAGGAGGGTGAGCATACCTGGAAGATCCCCTTTGACCCCAGCCTGAAGGAGGTCACCATCTCCCTGAGCGGCCCGGGACCCGAGATCGAAGTCCGTGACCCCCTGGGTACGTGCGCCCCAGGGCTGGTCTCCTCTTGGGCCCCGAGAGTGAGCTGGGAGTCGGAATGGGGCAAAGAGAGAGACCGGGGGTGGCGGGGGTTTGGACGCTCGGCTCCGGGAAGGGAGATGCCAGGTGGAGGGCAGAGGGGGTCCCTGTGGTGGGCGAGGGAGCCGGGAGTCTGGGAGAAGGCAAATGAGGGGATTAAGATCAGCAAACTCCTGGGATGGGTGGCTCCCTCGGGGTCTTCCCTGACGCTCTCTCAGTGGTCTCTGCGGTGGCCTGGCGGTTAGGGAAGTTGGTGGCGGCTCGTCACGCAGAAGGGAAGCTGGGGTCCCCGGAGGTGGGGTGACTTGTTGGGACCACCCAGACTCGGTGTGCTTTGGGCTACCTGGCTCCACGGCGCTCCGAGACTTCACGGGCACCCCTGGTCTGGAGGCCAGGTGCTCGCCCCGCCCCCGGGGAGCGAGCAGAGGGAGGTGGGGGCCGGAGCACTGCCTGAGGCCCCTTTTCAGTTTCTCTAGGGGGCCTGAGGCTGGTGTGTGGAGAGCCATGGGTTCCTGGGACAGGGTGGGGCCTCTGCCGCCCACCCCCCCCGCCCAGAAAGTGCTGGGGACTGAGCAGTTGTTGGGGCTTCCACAGGGAGGGTCCTGAAGAAGGACGAGGGCCTCAACGTGCTTCTCAATATCCCTGACTCGGCCAAGGTTGTGGCCTTTAAGCCTGAGCATCCGGGGCTGTGGTCCATCAAGGTAGGGGTCAGTGGGCCCGGGCTGTGGGGAGCCCGGCTGCATGGAGCAGAGACACCGTCCAGGGTCCTGGGCAGCCGAGGGCTGGAGCATGGGTGGGTGGTGGTGTGAGCCTAGCAGTAACAGGAAAGCGTCATGAACAGAGGGGGAGCATGCTGTTGCGCATCCGTAAGAGGAACTGCGGTGGTCTGGGGTAGCTAGGGAACGTTTAAGAAGGACTTGGAGGGACCACTTGAGTGTCCTGAAGTGGGTGACGGAGCCAGCTGGTTCTGAGCCCCCTCCAGTGAAGAAGGCACACAAGAAGCATCCCTCGGGGGATGGCTTTGAGGAACAAGTCTGGCAGGGGGAGCTGGGCCCGCTCTGGTCTGCAGGGTGCTGGGAGTCAAGGGTGGGGCAGGCTGGAGCCCCGATGGAGTGTTCTGGGGTGGGGCTGGCTGCTGCCTCGGAGGCACGTGAGCTCCTGCCGATGGGCACAGATTTGCGGAGCGCCTGCTGGGTACCAGGCTCTGGGCTGGGTGCTTCCTCGGCCCCTGCCCTTCAGACTCTGAGCATCCTCCAGCCAAGATCTCTGATGCCTACGGGGAAGGCAAGGCTGGGGTTAGAGGTGCGGGGGAGACAGACAGGTTGTGGGCGTTGGGGGCGGAGCCTGCTCGAGACAGTGGTGTAGCTGGGGCTTCTTCCATTCATTTGGGGAGCATCGTGCTGAGCCCCCAGGGAGCAGGTAGGTTACCCACATGTCTGCCAAGGTGGGCGAATTCCAGGTGCTGACCCCAGGCTGGGCTGGGCTGGCACCTGCACCCTGGAACTGGGTGCTGGCATCAAGTGCCTGGGTGACATGGGTCTGGGCTTGCGCTAGGTCTACAGCAGCGGCCGCCATTCAGTGAGGGTCACGGGCATCAGCGACATCAACTTCCAGGCCGGCTTCTCCACGCAGCCCTCTCTGGACCTCAACCGTACCATCGAGTGGCCCCTGCAAGGTACCTGCTGCCTGCCGGGGCTGCACCGGAGGACGTGGGCCGGCCTTTGGGAGACGGGGGCGCTCTGGGGGCATCTTCGAGGGCGCGCCTACGTGTGGGGGTGCCCAGGCCGGGTTCCCACGCCACAGGGAACTGAGCCCCAGGCCATGCCCCGGCCCGGGGGACACAGGGACCGTTTACCTTGAGAACATGCTCCCTGCCCCCGAGGGCCTCAGGCTGCCGTCATTGCTACCGAGTTCCCACCTCCCCCTTTGTCTTCGTTCAAGCTCGTTCCTCAAGAGCCTCCCTTCCCCAGTTTTCCAAGGAACGTCCGTCCAGCAGGGCCAACAAACTAACAGGTGCCGGGGAGGTGCTAGCTTCCCTGAACAGGACACGAGTGTCTCGCTGAAGGGAGCGAGTGTCCTGATGGACATGTCGATGCCCTGGGGGCCGACAGGGTCGGTAGCCCAGGGGCACAGTGAGGTGGAGGCGCAGGACTAGTTAGGGATGGGAGGCTGCCCGGTGCCCCGTCACCGCCCCTCCTGGAGGAGGCTCCCCGTGGCGCAGGCAGGGGCGTCTTGCCCAGGTAGTCAGAGCCCCAGGCCAGAAAACACCGTCTGCTGGCCAGATCGGGGGCCCCAACTTACCGCTTGGAAGTACGGTCCCTTGTCATGGGGCCGTGCAGAGGATTTTGCTGGGACCAGCTCAGAAGAGAGGGAGGGACCGGGACCGGGTCAGGCGAACTCTGGCCCACGGAACAGTGGCCGAAAATGGCGCGTGCCAGGCAACTCACGCTCCTCTCGTGTCTCCGTCGCCTCTGCGGTTTGTTGTTCTTGCCAGACCCTGTCGGTGTCCCTGCCGGGACCAGCAGTGGCATCGTCACAGCGGACAGGGGCTGCTCACTCCTTTTGTGTTGGTTTTTGCCGATAACCGGAGGGGGAGGGGCAGTTTCTACCCTAAAGGCAGGAGAGAAAAGAAACCCTTAACGAGAACTCCTCAGTGGACTGCTAGAGGAGGGGCTGAGACCCGAACACCCGTCAGGAACAGACAGGCCCCAGGGTAACGGGGGGTGGGGGGGTCACACGTGACCGGCCCAGCAGGTTTCTGCTTTTGATAAAGATGTGGGTCCAAGATATTTTTTGAGAGAGGAAGATCAGAGCAGTTACAAACGATAAATAGTGGTTGGCACTGGGCCACGGTGCCAGGGGCCGCAGGGCGTGCCGGGGCCCCAGGGAGCAGCTGCCGCGTGCCCGTGGCTGACTGTTGGGACGCAGCACTGACATGCGTGGGTTTTCAGTGGAATCTGGACTTCTAATTTGTGTGTGCCTTTTCCAGATTGTTCGATGTTTCTTTTTTTTTTTGTTCTTCCCAAAGTTTTTTTTAATATACTTTATTGATTATGCTATTACAGTTGTCCCATTTCTCCCCCATCATTCCCCCCACCCTGTACACCCTCTCCCACCCACATTCCCTCCTTTAGTTCATGTCCATGTGTCATAAGTTCTTTAGCTTCTACATTTCCCACACTATTCTTGCCCTCCTCCTATTTTCTACCCACCATCTATGCTACTTATTCTCTGTACCTTTTTCCCCTCTCTCCTCCTCCCACGCTCCTGTTGCTAAACCTCCATATGATCGATGTTTCTTAAAAAAAATGGTAGGGCCACATTTCCTGGACCACACCAACCAAAGCCACTGGTCTCTGGACTATGGTGTCTGAGAGAGAGAGAAAGAAAAAAACTATCTGAAAAGAAAGAGACTAGGCAGAAGTTCCCCAATTAACTCAGGAAATTGCGAACCCCAAGTCCAGTTCTCTGTTCTCTGGGAGAGTGTGAAAAGTACATTTCCAACAAGATAGAAAAGAACACTGAAGACCCGCCGAGTGCGAGGACAGAAGGGGCGGGAGTCAGAGTCGGAGTTCCCCAACCAGGGCGAGTTCTCGTCCAGGTCGGTCCCAGGGCCTGCCCAAGGCTGCCCCCCACCAGAGTGCACAGATGGGGGGCGAGAAAAACGCCTCTTCCCACTTCCACTCCACGGGAGGCTAAGGATTCGGAGCGGAGGGGATGCAGCCGTGGGATAGCATTGGCTGGACGGACAGTGGCATTTCAGGACCACGGACAGTAGCAAGGCCCCTGGCTCCTTGTCCCACCCCCAGCGTGAATGGGCACAGGGGAGAGAAGGCGAGGGGAGCAGAGCTCGGGGAAGGGGGGCCAAGCAGGCTGATCCCTGACCGATGGACCGAGTTCGCCTGCCTGGGGAGGACCCTGGAGCCCAGTGCAGACGCCAGCCCTCCTTCCTCGCCCCGCCCTCTGCAGGGGTGCCCATCTCCCTGGTGATCAACGCCACAGGCCTGCAGGCCCCGGGCCGCGTGGACTCAGTGGAGCTCTCGCAGGGTTCAGGGAGGTCCCTCCTGACTTTGCCTGTGCAGCCGCTCTCCAACGGATCCGCCCATCAGCTGTGGGGTGGGCCGCCCTTCCGCGCCCCCCAGGAGCGCTTCTACCTCAAGGTGAAGGGCAAGGACCATGAGGGGAACCCCCTCCTTCGTGTCTCCGGAGTTGCCTACAGTGGGGTGGCCCCAGGTGAGTGATGGCTCTTACCAGCCCCAGATTTCCGTCTCACTTGCCCACCGGCTTCTTCTTGGACACCTGCCTTGATTAGATTGGGTTGGATTGGATTGGGAAGTGTTCGTTCGTAAACTTCTGTGGGCGGCAAGCTCCACAAGGCATGATGCTGAGCTCGGAGATGCTTCAGATGCAGCCCTAGCTCACAGACTTAGCGCAGAGTCGTCCATCCATCCATGCATTCAGCTAGGAGCCCATGCATGCGTCTGTCCACCCTGACCCACCCATCCATCCAAACGTCCACCCCCCACTCGTCCATCTAAACATCCACGCACCCACTCATTCCTGCACCCTGCATCCATCTGCCCACGCTTCCCTCCACTTATCTCCCCATGCATCCACCCCCCCATTCATCTATCCATCTGTCGGTCCATCCACCCACCTTCCTACCCCTCACCCACTCATCCTTCTGTCCATCCTTCCGTCCATCCATCCATCTAGACACCTATCCACCCGCCCATTTGTCCATCCAGACATCTATCTACGCAGCCATTCATCCAAACAGCCACCCTCCCACTCATCTATCCATCCAAATATCCACCCATCCATCCATTTGTCCACTCAAGTATCCACCCACCTGTCCACCCGGCATTCCTAGTGCTGGGCACTGTAGACATGGCAGTGGGCAGGGCAGTGGGTGAGGGTTTGGACTCAGTGTTACCATCCCTCTCATAACCGTAACCATGGCAATGCGGTGCTAGCCTGCCTTTTGAGCACTTCCCACGGGACAGTCCTGGCCTAAGCACTTGCCACGCCTTAGCTCATTGAGTCACTGAAGGCTTGTAACATTTCTGAGATGTGTCCCCACTTCGTAGCTGAGAAACTGAGGCCACCCACCTGACAGGGTGCTTCGAGGGTTCCATAGGCTACTGCACACACCGTGAGACAGCTCTCAGGGTGCTTGGAGCCTGCACCCAGGGCGTGGGAGTTGTGGACCAGGGCCCCCCCCCAGGGCAGCTGCCGTCACGTTGTGCCTTCTAGGCACAGGCCCCTTTGTGGCCTCCTCTGAGGTCATGCTGTGTTGGTCTCCGCACGTGCGGGCTTTCTGTGCATCCCCGAGGTCTCTCGTCCAGGCCAGAAGCCCGCAGAGGGCAGGGCGGAATCTGGCTTCCCAGCTCTGCCTCTGGTCCTCGCAGGGGTGTCCAAGTCACCACCGTTGGCTTCCCATTGGGCTCCATTCCCCCCTCCTGCCCGCTCCCCCCTTTGCCATGGTGGCGGCCTGGGAGGAGCTCGCAGAGGTGGATGCCACTGGTATTCCGGCATCTTCCTGGCTGGGGATCTCAGTGAGGGGCAGACTCCTCTTCCCGCCGGGCTGCAGGGGCCACCAGGGTGCCCGGGGGGGGGGGGGGCGGAGTTGAGGGCACTTCTTTGCAGCTTCCCGGCCTCCGCTTCCCTGCGCTGATGCCCGGCCGCCCCCTCCCTCCGCCTTCACAGCTTGGAGAGAAGGTTTCAGAAAGGAATTTCAGCAGGAGAATAACAGCCTCTGCGTCTCCCTCCCCTGTCCTTTGAGGAGGTGGAGCTAAGAGTTTGGAGTTTGGCTCTGGCTTTTGGTCTCCGCCTCAGCTCTAGATTAAAAGGCGTCTGCGGGCGGGCGGGAGGGCTGTGGGTTGGCTTTGTGCTTCCTTCACTACTCCCCAGGTTCGGGCGGCTGGGAGTTTGGCTGAGAGCAGGAGGCTCCGGGTTTGGAGACCTGGGGGTGGTGAGGGCCGGCTGCGCCTGAGGTCTCCGGGCCCTTGCAGCTCGTGGACGAGGAAGCCCGAGCTGGCCTTGCAGGGGCTTCCAGTGTGTGTGTTGGGGGGTGTGGGGGGGGGTGAGCGGTGGCTGCTTTGCACACAGCTGAGGACGTGGCTGGACCATCCACCACCCCGTCCCCTGGGAGGGAGCCTGTAGGATAGTGTCACCCGCCACCTTCCCACCCCCTGCTCTGTGCTCAGAGGACATGTGGCACGTTGTCCAGCCGTCACAGCAGGGCTGGTGGGGATGGGGGCGAGGCGAGCACAGGGCCTGCCATCACCCCTCACGGCACCGAGGCACCGTCACCGACCCTGTGGGGTGGCTCCCAGACTTTTCCATTGACGTAACCCCCATAGCCAAGGACAGCATGTGTCACGCCCAAGACCAGGGTCAGGCGAGGGGGGCGGTGGTGTCTGCTGGGGGCCCCACGAGGCTCATCACAAGCTGTGAGGTTTCATCGAAGCCTCTTATTTTATCTCAAAAATGCGTGTGAGTTCTGCATCCACAGCCATGCGCCAGCTCTGCTCATTTTTAAGTAAAAAGTCTTCGCTCCAACGCCTTCGGGCAGCACTGACCCTCTGAGCAGAGGAGCAGTTGGTGGCGCAGCCCCACCCCCGCCCCCGCCCCAGGGGGGCCCAGCCTGGGCAGCTCATCTTCCAACTCGGGTTCCACTTCCGTGTCTGACACAGCTGGGAAGGTGGTGGCACAGACCGGCCCGCCTTGGCCAGTCTGGTCACAAGCCACGAAACCACCCGAGCTCTCACTGACAGCTCGCTACGCTCTGTGCCCAAGCCCAGTGCTTTCCACAGGCCACCCTGCCCACTCCTCGTGGCCACACGGGCAACACAATGAGGTCAGCGCTATGATGAGCCCCCTTCGCAGAGGAGGAAGCTGAGGCAGTTGGGGAGTGCAGCGGCCCGCGCTTGGCAACCGCCCGGTGGGGGAGCAGGGGCGCACCCAGCCCGGCCCTCTGGCTCCTGGCTGGTGCCTGTGGGTCTCTGTCAGTGGGCGTGGTGGGGGGGCCGTGGGGCGGCGGGGAGGACTCCTGAGTGCCGGGCCCTGCCTCCAGGTGCCCCCCTGGTCAGCATGCCCCCGCGGATCCATGGCTACCTGCACCAGCCGCTGCTGGTCTCCTGCTCCGTGCACAGCGCCCTCCCCTTCCGGCTACAGCTGCGGCGCAGCGGAGCCCCGCTGGGCGAGGAGAGGCACTTGCAGTGAGTGGCCAATGGCCGGCTGTTGTCCTCAGCCACAGGGCTCCTAGGGGCCCGCAGGGATCTGAGGGGGGGGTCTCAGTCATATGTCCTCCAGGGCGACGCAGCCTGGGCACTTCCCAGCATGGCCGGGGGGGTGGAGGGTGGTCCCCGAGGGTCCCACCACTGCTGGGCCATCACCCCAGGAAGGAGTCACAGGCCTGCCTTAGGTTCCAGGAAACTCATCCCTCGTAGGGTCTGGCTTCCCCGGGGCGTCAGGGCAGGAAAGGCCTCTGAGACCCTCCCCTTTATGGATGGAAGTCCAGGGCTCAGAGAGGGAAGGGACTTGCTCAAAGTCACACAGCGTAACGTGGAATGTGCATGTCCTCAGCTGCTCGCTTCTTCTTACCCAGCCTCCAGGAGGACTCGGGGCCTCCCACTGGGCAGGGTTCAGGGGAACGGGGCCCCTGAGGGCGGGACAAGGTTGGGGGGGACCCTGCCTGGGGTCAGCGTGGTTGTGTGTCCCCAGCTGTTGTGTGTTCGCAGGGAGTCAGGCAACAGCAGCTGGGAGATCCCGCGGGCCTCCAAGGCCGAGGAAGGCACGTACGAGTGTGCGGCGGCCAGCAGGGCCGGGACCGGGCGCGCCGAGGCCCAGGTTGTCGTCACAGGTCTGTCCCTCCGCGGGTCCCCTCTCCACCCCCTCCCTGACTTTCCCCTCTACAGTCTCCTCCCAGGGTGTCCCCGTCCGTGGGAGAGCGTGCCAGCCAGCTGCTGGGACTGTCTGTCCCCCAGAGCCCAGCTGCCTACACTGCCACCTGCCTGCTGGCCCCCGTCTGGGCTGCCGCCCTGGGATGGCCTGCGGGTCTCAGCTGCAGAAAGCTTGGGAACCTCGCCTGGCTCAGGCCGTGCTCCCCCGCCAGCCTTCCTTCCGCCCCTGCCTCCTCGGTGTGGCCTTTGGGGCTTGGCCAGCCCCCAGGCCACTTCAGGGGCTACTGTCCATCTTGCAGTCCCCACCCCTTATGCCTCCACGTCCCCCCCAACTCAGGAAGGTTGGAAATGCCGGGCCATCTTGAAAGGAGATGGGCTGTATTTTTTAACCCACGGCCCCCCGGGCTGGCTGGAGGGGGGAGGAGGAGGAGGAGGAGCCCGGCAGTGGGGAGGTCAGGCCCGTGCGCCGTGAGGCACACACACACACCCCCGCAGCGCTTCCGGGGGGCAGCCGGGGCCCAGACAGATGAAGGACACTGAGCGGTCCGGGCTCCCTCCCCCGTGGCCCCCTGCCTGGCCCCCTTCCTCTCAGACCCCTGCCTGTGTGTGTTTCTCCGAAAAGGCGGG
The DNA here is from genome assembly GCA_039655065.1 of Glossophaga mutica. Classification (NCBI taxonomy): domain Eukaryota; kingdom Metazoa; phylum Chordata; class Mammalia; order Chiroptera; family Phyllostomidae; genus Glossophaga; species Glossophaga mutica. The sequence continues at coordinate 214,829,993 of CM077305.1, forward strand.
GAGAGTGCGTGTGCACGTACCCCACGGGTGTGCGCCATCCCGCCGGGCGGCACGGCGGCGGCAAACGTGCCGCCCGGCTCAGGCCACGCCGAACAGTGTCGGGACACTCGTCCACCCGTCACCTGCCCTTGCTAATCGTCTGCTGCGTCTGCCTTGTCTCTTTTTGGTGAAACTCTTTGAAACTCGAATTCAGGGCTTTCGACCGCAAGTCCCTGGCATTGTCTAATGCAGTACGATCAGCTTCTATCCCAGGTTCCCCCCACACACCGGTACCCCGGTATGCTTGCTGGCGCATTGGGGTGCATCGTTGTAAATATATTGAAGAGAGAAACACACTTCAGTATCTATCTCTTCTTTAAAAAGTAGGTTGTCTTGTCTAATATTCTACGATCGCAGCCAGTAAAGGGAACAGCGATGCCTTAATGCCGTTGACTTTTGTCCGTGGTCATTTTCCCTCCTGCCCCAGCGTGTCGACCTCCAGTTCGTTTCCACGGTTTTTAGTGGCTGCAGCGGTCAGACGCTCTTCTGGCCCGGACGTCACGGCCGTGGGCTCCTGTGGCCCATGTGGACCCAGCTTCCCCCCTGCAGGTCCTCAGGCCCATGGCCCCGGTTGGAGGGTCTCCAGTCTCGTCACTTTTTCTTGTAGAGGCAGTTTTCCTTGGGCCTCTTCTCCCTCGGGGCGGAGGCCGTAGTTCCGCACTTGCCTGTTACAAGGGCCCTGCTGTTTGCACGGAGAAGGGCTTTGTACTCCCTGTTCTTTCCCTCTGGAGGGGTCCTTTCAAACCTGAGCTTCATTCCCGAGGGTGCAAACTTTGGCTTAAAGGGCGTGAAGAGGGGTGTATGTAGCTTTCGTTAGGTGCTGCCGTCGGGTGTTGGGTGCCCTCGGCGGGGGTTTGATGGCCACAGGGAATTGTGCCCTGCCCAGGGTGCTACCGGCCCCAACGGGTTAACTGCTCTGCTGGCCGCAGTGCCCTGAGGGACACAGCGCTGGGTTCTGGCGTCGGGACACCCCCGGGGCCTGCAGGTTGGCGCCCTCCCCGCGTCAGCCCCCCAGAGCCTCCTGTGTTCCTGTCCCCGCAGACCCTCCGCCGCAGCTGGTCCCTGCGCCCAACGTGACCGTGTCGCCAGGGGAGACTGCCGTTCTGTCCTGCCGTGTCCTGGGAGAGGCCCCCTACAACCTGACGTGGGTGCGGGACTGGCGAGTCCTGTCGGCCTCGACAGGCAGAGTCACGCAGCTAGCCGACCTGTCCCTGGAGGTCAGCGCCGTCGTCCCCAGCGACGGCGGGCGGTACCAGTGCATAGCCAGCAACGCCAACGGGGTCACAAGGGCATCCGTCTGGCTCCTGGTGCGAGGTGAGACTCTTCCTGCCGGGGCTGTCCTTCCAGTTCCCCACACTACCTAGCGCTTACCCCCAAAGCCCATCCATCTGCCCCTCTGCGCAGACGGATGCCACCTCTGGCAGGTAACCTCAGCCCTTTCAGTGTTTTCTGAGCCTTCAGAGACAGAGGTGTCTGAGCCTCCTAGCCGATGTCTAGGGGGCCTCTCTCTTGGGAAGTGCATTCTCTTATCTAACCTGAATTTCTACTGCTGTAGGCTAAGCCAATTTCATTGTGTCCTGACCTTTCCCTGTGTCTTTGAGTACCTCCTTGTCTACCCCACCCCCAGTATGTAGGACATGGAGGGAATACTAGAAACTTCTGAAAGCCCAGAGACCAGACGTGCTTGGCAGGGCTGGGCAGCAGTGACCGGACAGAGATGGAGGGGCCTGTTGCAGGAGCCCCGTCTGGGAGTCTCAGGACCTAGACGTGGGCTCTGTCTATCAGGGTTTAGATGGCTCCTCCTGCCCAGGTGCTCTTTCCCCAAGTGTAAGGGGAGCGGCGTGGTGAATCAAGGCTTCTCTGGGGCTGGTGGTGCTGGATCGGCCGCTGGGTGGGCCAAGAAGGGTTCTGAGGCTGTATCCAGGCCCCTGGTGTGGGAGGGGCTTGCTGGCCATTTCTAGATGGGGGGGCCCCGAGGTGTGTTCAAGCCCGGCAAGTCTGCTGGCTTCGAGCGTTCTGTGGGCCAGGGTTGGGCAGCAGTGCGTTTGGGGCTGACACGGTGCAGGCCTGGCTGCCACTTGAGGTCATTGGAGTTGGGGCCCTCCCAGCCCAGACACCTCCCTAAGCCTCCCTGAGGTGCTCTTCCTGCAGGGAGCTCCAGGGAGCTCAAAGCTCCCCAGGCTGCACTGGGAAATCAGCCCCTGTGTGCCCCCCACCATCCCCGCCCCTGGGATGCGCCTGGGTGGCTGCCTGGTCGGCCCCAGTCCCCGAGGAAACCGCTTCTGGGGATTCGGGTTCTTCGGGGCCTTTGCTTCCTGCGTTTCTGCTGCCTGTGGCCGTGGCGGGGTGCAGGGGTGGCAGAGTCTCCGGGCTGGGGGCCTGGGACAGCCTGGCTCCCCCAACAGGCTCTTTTCCTCAAACTGCAGAGGCTCCGCAGGTCAGCATTCACACCAGGTCCCAGCGCTTCTCCCAGGGCATGGAGGTGAGGGTCCGCTGCTCAGCCTCTGGGTCCCCTGCGCCCCACATCTCCTGGACCCGGGATGGTCACACCCTGCCAGAGGACAGCAGGTGAGGGGCCCAGGGCCTGGGGCTCTGGGGCCAGGCACAGGCAGTTGGACAGGGACTCCCAGGGGACCTGTCCCAGCCTCCGTCTCCAGGGGCCATTTGAGACTCAGGACGGCGACCACTTTGGAATCGTGAACGGAGCCTCAGCGTGGGCTCCGAGGTCAGGAGCTGCAGCCACGGAGTCCAGCAGCTCTGTGCTTGGATCCTGCCCCTGCCATTCAGGCTGTGTGACCTTGGGCAAGTCACCTTACCTCTCTGAGCCTCCTGAATGAGAAAAGACCGTGTATGAAAAGTGCTGAGCACGCAGCTCGGTGCAGAGCAAACAGTGTGGCGTGTGGTCACTGGAGACGTTAATTAGTCCGTTATTAACGATGCCTGGAGCCACCCTCGCACGATCCACCCTAATCAGCCCCTTGTCGTCGAACACATTTGACTTTGTGACTCCAGGATCCACGTGGATGACCAGGGGACCCTCGTGATTCGGGGAGTGGCCCCAGAGGATGCCGGGAATTACAGCTGCCAGGCTGCCAATGAGGTCGGCACGGACGAGGAGACTGTCACCCTCTACTACACAGGTACCCCGGTCCTGGGCGTCTCAGGGGAGCGGCCTCCCTGCGTCCCTCCCTCCCATCCGCAAATACTTACTGAGCATCTGCTGTGTGCCAGGCGGTGGGGACACACGCATGGTGCCTGCCTGGTCCCTGTCCCTGGGAGGCACAGAACAGATGAACAAGGCACTTTTGGTTGGTGAGGGTGCATAGAGCAGGGCAGGGGCCGTGGGTGACGTACCGGTGGGGCTAAGGGGGATGTGGCTTCCTACACAGGACCCGCTGTGGCCTCCGTGACAGACAGGAACGGGACAGTGCTGCCGGCAGGGGGACCGGTGGGGTACCGGCCCAGCAGCCAGAATGAGACCTGGGTGCTCCTGGGGCTGCCAGGAGGCTGGTGTGGAGGGGAGGCGGGCGGCGGGGGCAGGGCAGGGCAGGGGCCAGCATCCCACGGAGAGCGTTTGAGGACCTCGTGGGGTTTGGGCTCCCAGGGCAGCTTCGGTGAGGGACAATGGGGCATTTCGCCCCGGGGAGACTGGCTTTGATCGGGGGTCCTGGGTGGGAAGCTTGTGAAACACCAGCTGCGGCTGAAGTTTTCTGGGGTGACTGGCTGTCCTGATTGGCGGGAGATGGGGAGGAGGCAGGATGCTCAGGTCCTCCTGTCAACAGCCTGCTCCCCAGCCTGGGAAGCCACATTCTCATTCTTGGGGGGTTACGGGTCGGTCCCAAACTGCCCCTCTGCTCCCCACACAGACCTGCCGTCCATCTCTGCCGTGAGTGCGGTGGTCCTCGCTGCGGTCGGCCAGGAGGCCGTGCTGGCATGCGAGGCGTCCGGGGTGCCGCCACCCCGGGTCGTCTGGTATCGAGGTAGGTACATGGCGTGGGGAGGGGGGTCTGTCGGGGTCCGGGAGGATCAGCTTTCCAGGACAGTCACGGGGGGGAGCACTTGGAATGGGGTGCCTGGGGAGAAGGGGCCCATTTCTGCAGCGCCCTGCGCCCGCAGCAGAGCCCTGGTGTAGGGCGGCTCAGGGGTTAGGAGCCCCTGGGTGACCTTGGGCAGGTGAGCGGGCGTCTCTGAGCTGGCCTCCTGATGCGGAAGGTGGGGAGAGTCCAAGAAGGTTTACACGAGGATGAAAGGAGTCTGCGGAAGTGTCTGGAAGGCGCCCGGCACAGGGCCACGCTCAGTGTCCGCGGTGACGGCAGTGGCAGTGATGGGGGACTGCCGAGCGGCGGGAGGAGTAGCCGCAGGGCCGCGCTGAGGCTCTTCGGAGCTCACGGGCGCAGAGCGTTACCTCGGGGCCGGACGCGAGCGGACGTTCGATCGACAGGAGCCGTTCTGGCGCCCCCACCAGTGGACGTGGGTGCTGGGCTGCTGCCGCAGCCTTTCTAGGAGCAGGAACCGGGCCCCTCCTCAGCTGCCAGCCGGGTCCCGTGCCGCCCTCTCCGGCCCGGGTGCTGTCCCTCCTTTGCAGCACCTGTCCGCCATCTTGTCACAGCCTCACCTTGACTTTGAGACAGGCAGGGGTATCTCAGAGTTCCAGCAGGCAGGGTTGGCTTCGAGCTGGAGCATTTTGTCCCGGGTCACCAGCCTGTGGGTGGCAGAGGCCTTGGGACCCCTTATTCGGGGGCTATGTCATTGCATTTCTGGCTGACAGCCCTGCCAATCCCGGGACCTCTGTTTAAAGGGGGAGTGTCTCAATGGGATGTTATTTCCCCTCGAAAAGGAATGAAATTCAAATTGTGGGACCACGTGAGTACAGTCAGCTCCTTCGAACTGTGCACCGGAAGATGGTTAAGATGGTCCAGTTTGTGTCATGTGATGGTTTTGGCCACAATCAATTTTTTGGTTTGAAAAAAGGAGTAACGTTCTGATACAACATGGATGAGCCTTGAAAATGTTATGCTAAGGGAAATAAGCCAGACACAGAAGGACAAATACTGCAGGATGCCACTCTCCTGAGATCCCTAGAGACGCAAACCATGGGGACAGGAAGTAGGCGGCGGCCCCAGGGGCTGGGGGAGGGGAGCCGGGGGGGAGGGAGTGTTTCATGGGGACGGAGGTTCCGTTTGGGAAGATGACGGAGTTCTGTGGGCGGATGTGGCGATAGGTGCCCAACAGTGCGAAGGCCCCTAGTGCCACTGAATTGGACACTGAAAATGCTTAAAGTGGCAAAAATGTGTGTTATGTATATTTTACCACAAATGGAAAGTTAAATTAGATTTTAAAAAGGGGGTTCAGAACCCTGGAGTCTGTCAGGCCTCAGGAGCCTGGGGGAAGGCCTCGGAGGGGCAGGTGTCGGATGCTCACCTCAGGGTGGCCCCGGGACCATCCCAGAGCCCGTCTAAGCCTCAGTCTGGATGGGGGGGTAGAGGGTGGGGACCCCCGAGGGAGGCCCAGGCAGGGAGCTCTTGGCTGATGAGCTGTCGCATGTACAGGGACAGGCTGGGCCTCACTGCTGGTCAACCGAGGGACTCAGGGTGCTGGGCCTTCCGGTGCTGACTTAATTTTTTTTAATTGTGGCAAAATACACATAACAGACAGTGTCCCCTCTTCACCGTTTCTGGGTGCACAGCCCGGTGGCATTAGCTACATTCACCCTGTTGTATAACCGTCCCCACCATCCGCCTCCAGAACTTTTTGCATCTGGCAAAACTGAAACTCTGCCCCCCTGACTTTTGGCGGGAACCTTCCCACTGTCCCCAGGCCCCAGCCTTGTGAGTTGTAGGGGTGCAGGGTCAGGAGATCGCCCGTGGCGACCGTGGGCCCTTGCCTGATGCTCTCTCACCTCTGCTCCAGGGGGTCTCGAAGTGATTCTGGCCCCCGGGGACTCCAGCTCCGGGACGCTGCGGATCCCGGCGGCCCAGGAGAGGGATGCTGGCGTCTACACCTGTCAGGCTGCCAGCGAGCTGGGCGACGCCTCTGCGGAAATCCGGCTGGAGGTTGGACGTGAGTGCGCACCCGTCCCCACCTGCCCGCCCCCCTCCACCCGCTTCCGAGCAGGGAGGACTGAGCTCCTCCAGGCCGCCGGCCGGTGCGGAGTGTGCGCCTTGTGGCTCCCAGCACGCGGGGGACCCGGGAGGTCCAGGGAGATGATGTGTGCGGTGCCTTTTTCCTTTTTCCTCCGTGTTGAGTGTATCGGGATGACAAAATTGGTTAACAAAATTGTACAGGTTTCAGGTGCACAGTTCCACAACACGTCACCTGTACACTGTGTTGTGTGTTTGCCGCCCCAGGTCAAGTCTCCTTCCATCACCATTTATCCCCCTTACGCCCTCCTCCACCTCCCCCTACCCCCTGCCCCCAGTGCATTACCTCTTGCTACATCACAGTTGCCCCAACACTCTGTGGTTTAAAACAAATATATGTTTCTTTTTTTTAAATATATTTTATTGATTATGCTATTGCAGTTGTCCCATTTCTCCCCCATCATTCCCCTCCACCCTGCACACCCTCTCCCACCCACATTCCCCCCTTTAGTTCATGTCCATGTGTCATAAGTTCTTTAGTTTCTACATTTCCCACACTATTCTTGCCCTCCCCCTGTCTATTTTCTACCCACTATCTATGCTACTCATTCTCTGTACCTTTTCCCCCTCTCTCCTCCTCCCACACCCCCGTTGTTAACCCTCCATATGATCTCCATTTCTGTGGTTCTGTTCCTGTTCTAGCTGTTTGCTTAGTTTGCTTTTGTTTTAGGTGTGGTTCTTAATAGCTGTGAGTTTGCTGTCTTTTCACTGCCATATTTTTATCTTCTTTTTCTTAGATAAGTCCCTTTAACATTTCATATAATAAGGGCTTGGTGATGATGAACTCCTTGAACTTGACCTTATCTGAGAAGCACTTTATCTTCCCTTCCATTCTAAATGACAGCTTTGCTGGATAGAGCAATTTTGGATGTAGGTCCCTGCTTTTCAAGAATTCAAATATTTCTTTCCAGCCCCTTCTTGCCTGCAAGGTCTCTTTTGAGAAATCAGCTGACAGTCTGATGGGAACTCCTTTGTAGGTGACTGTCCCCTTATCCCTTGCTGCTTCTAGAATTCTCTGCTTCATTTTAACCTTGGTTAATGTAATTATGATGTGCCTTGGTGTGTTCCTCCTTGGGTCCAACTTCTTTGGGACTCTCTGAGCTTCCTGGACGTCCTGGTAGTCTATTTCCTTTGTCAGATTGGGGAAGTTCTCCTTTATTATTTGTTGAAATAAGTTTTCCACTTGTTGCTCTTCTTCTTCCCCTTCTGGGACCCCTATAATTCGGATGTTGGGACGTTTAACAATGTCCTGGAGGTTCCTAAGCCTCTCCTCATTTTTTTGAATTCTTGTTTCTTCCTCATTTTCTGTTTGGTTGTTAGTTTCTTCCTTCTAGTCCACTCCATTGATTTGAGTCCCAGTTTTCCTCTCATCTCTATCGGTTCCCCATGAGTCTTCCTTCATTTCACGTATTGTAGCCTGCATTTTTTCATCTAGTTTGTGAGCAAAATCAACCAATTCTGTGAGCATTTTGATGACCAGTGCTTTGAACTGTGCATCTGACAGGTTGGCTATCTCTTCACTGCTTAGAGGAATTGGCTCTGGGGCTTTTATTTGTTTTCCGGTTTGAGCCATTTTTGGTGGGTTTTTTTTTGTTTTGTTTTGGTTTTAGTCTGGTCGCGGCTATTACGTAGTGAGGGGTGGAGCCTTAGGTGTTCCTCAGGGCGGGGCAGCCCAGTCGCAGGGTTGTGACGCTATAGGTGGGGGCGGGGTCTGAGAAGGAACAATGGTGCCTGTTCCGCTCTCTCCTGGACTCCGGCCCTTTCCGCCGCTTCCCCTTCACCTGGATTATCTGCGCACGCTCGAGTGCTGTTACATAGTGAGGAGTGGAGCCTCTGACGCTTCCCAGTGTGGGGCAGCCTAGTCGCTGGGTTGTGACGCTGTATGTGGGGGCGGGGTCTGAGAGGGAAGTATGGCGCCTGCTCCGCTCTCTCCTGGATTCAGTCCCTTCCGCCACCTCCCCTCTGCCTGGACCATCTGCGTGCGTGAATGTGGGACCACCTGGTCAGCCAGCCGCCTTGCGCAGCCTCACTGGGTCTGTACAGTTGCCCCCTTGTGCCCGGGGTCCGCCAGCTGCTGCCTGTGGGCCCGGGGACTGCCAGCCGCCGCCGGTGCACCTGGGAACTGCCAGCCGCTGCTGCTTGCGTTCCCGGGTCTGCACCTCCACTTCTCCTGCCGCGACTCCGCCCCTCTTACCGGTCTGGATGAATGGTTGTTGGACTTCCGTATAGTTCAGTTTTCTATAAGTTCTGGTTGTTTTCTTGTTTCTAAATCTTTGTTGTCCTTAATTTTGGTTGTGAGAGGAGGCACAGTATGTCCGCCTACGCCTCCATCTTGGCTGGAAGTCCCAAATATATGTTTCTTATCTCTCAGCTCTGGAGGGTCAGGGTTCTGGGAGCAGCTTAGCTGGGTGCTTCCGGTGCTGGGCTCCCAGCGTTGCAGTTCCTGTGCTGCCCTGGTGGGGGCGGCATCACAGGAAGGCCCGCCTGAGACTTGCCACCGAGGCTGCTGGTAGGAGGTCTGGGTTTCTCACCACGCCGGCTTGTGCAGAAGTGTCTTGTGACCTGGCGTCCCGGGAGCAGGGAGGTGGGAGAGCGAGAATGGATCTGAGTCCTCAGAGCCAGCTGCAGTCTTGGAAGTGACCCGCCATCACTTCTGCCAGTTGCCATCTGTTGGTGGCACACGCCAGCCTTGCTCGGGACACAGAGAGGTGGGCGGGCTGCACAGGGTGGGGACCCGGGGGCAGGCCTCACTGGGGCTGTCCTGGAGGCCGCCTTCCACAGAGACAGGCTGGGGCGTTGCTGTCCTGAGACCCGAGCTCTGGTCTCGTGTCCATCACTCACCATCTACGGGTCGTGAGGGCTCAGTGACATCGGGCACAGAATGCTCAGCACAGGGTCTGGCCCATCGCGCCTGCTTAATAAATGACAGGCGAGCGCCCCGGTTTCACAGGTGGGGAGTCTGGAGTCTTCTGTGGTCCGTGCACGGCCTTGGCAGTGGGAGCCGTGACACCTGAGTCCCAGGCCTGGGTCCAGGCGCCCGGAGCTGCTCGGAGGTTGTGGGCACCGTCCCTGGGCGTGCTGAGTGGGGCGGATCGGGCTCGGAGGGTCTGCTGCAGCCGCAGTGGGAGAGACAGGGGCTGGGAGATCCGGGAACGTGCAGAGAATCGAGAAGGTGCTTCTGTGGACTGAGTGGGCCGGGCAGGGCCAGGGATGGCTGGGCTGGGCAAGGCAAGGCAGGGCGCTCCGGAGGAGATGGGGCAGGCCGAGTGAGCTGGGTCTGGCCCTGGGGGTGACAGTGCCATCTCGGGGGTTCTCCTAGGTTTGGGGTACCCTTAGCCTTCGTTCATTTGTTCCTTCATTCACTGAGTGTTTGGAAGTGGCATCCTTGGGGTCTGGGAAGGGGGCCGCCCCAACTCCAGGGACTTGGGAAGGCCTCTTGGAGGAGGTGATGTCCCAGCTGAGCCCAGAGCAGTCAGTCGGGTGACGAGTCGGGTGTGGAACAGCATTCCAGGCCGAGGGAGCAGAGTGTGCAGACCCCCCTGGGACAGGAGGAGCTAGGCAGGGCGTGGGACAGAGAGAGGGTGGGAGAGGGGCTGGGACGCAGGGGCTGCCTGCCGCGGGTCACTCCCGGCCTGGCCTCGGGAGCTGGCCAGGGCCCAGGCTTTGTCCCTCGGGGGCGGCGAGAGCTTTTAAGGGAGAAAGCTGTGTGCTCAGACTTGCCCTGCACGGCTGGGCTCTCGGGTGGGGCAGGGTGGGTGTGCGAAGGTGTGAACTTAGAACCTGGTTGTAATAATAAAGGTATAAGCAGATACTTCTACGAATTTGCCTTGTGCCCGGGCCAGCTCCGAGCGGGTTCATGTACCAGCCTATAACCCTCTCACCCCTTTAGGGTGAAGGCTACTGTCGTCCCCTTTATAGATGGGGAAAACGAGGCACAGAGAGGTTAAAACTCGTCCATGGTCACACAGCCGGCAAGTGGCACAGCTGAGAGCTGAACCCAAGGTCCCAGCCTTTAGCCCCTGGACTTGACCCTAATGCCCACCCGCAGGGAGAGCTCAGACGTTGCTTCCCACTCTGAGCTGCAGGCTCCTCATCTGCATGAAGTCTCAGGTGTCGTGTGAGTGAGCAATGAGAATGGCCTGGAACTCGGCGGGCGCTGGTCAGTGCCACGGTCCGAGCTGTCAGTCAGTAGGATCCAGGTGAGCGGAGAGGGTGCTCCTGGGTGGGCTGCCCTTGGCATTCCCACGGGCAGCCCCCCGTCGCTCCATGTCTGCTTCCTTTTCAGCAAGGCCTTATTTCTTTGGGGCCCAGGCTGATGTGCGGCCCGGCCCTGTTGTTCGCCTGCCCACCGTTGCCCTTGGGGACCATCTCCCCACGTCAGAGGGAGGAGGCAGCTGGCATCCTACAGGCGGGCTGCTGGGGGCGCCGGGCTTCTTGGGGCGCCAGGCCACTGTGGCCTCTGGCTTTCAGGCCAGGGGAGGGTGGACAGTGGCCCAGCACCTGTGTGTCGGGCAAGCCGGCCTGGCGGCAGTGGTGGGAAATCGAATTTCCTGCCCATCTGGGTGGCAGCTGCGGTCCAGCCTTTGTGGCCAGGCTGGCAGAGGCCTCCTGGCCAAGAATGGGTGGGCCCCGGACCCACTTCCTGCCACCGAACTGGAAACTGTCTTCCTGGTGGCGTCTGGGGACACCTCAAGGAGGGCAGGCTCTCCCTGCAGGACAGCAAATCACAGTGTGTGTGGGCCAGCCTGCAAGGGGCTTGGCATCGGCTCTGGACCTGGCATTTGGCCGTCGAGTCCTGGATCCGGGTCCAGGTCCTGGGGCTCCTTCGGCCAAATGATTTACCTCCCTGCGCCTCGCTGTCCTCGGCTGTGAAATGGGCACGATAGGAACAGAGCCTGTGCGTAGGGTCCCTGAGCGGTTGAGTGAGACCATGTGCTTTGACTGGGGTTCCCACGGGGGACGCGCACCACCCGTGCCGTCAGTGGCCGGCTGACAAGGGCCACCGAGGCAGAGGGAGGCGCGCTGACTTGTGCCACGGCCGGTGGCCGGGCTCCGTGGTGGCCACCCCCTCCCCACACCCAGCGCCCTTTCTGTTGAAGAACTCTCCTGAAATACACCGCCTCTGCCTCGCCGGGCTTCTCTCTAAATGGACGTGCGCCTGTCCCTCTCTCCGTCTTCTCATCTCACTCCCTGCTTCTTAGTCGCAACCTCTTCTGGGGTCCACCTTGCCCCTCTGTGCCGTCTTTGGGCCGGAGACCCCTCCCTCCTGCTGTCCAGTCGAGTCAAGGCCGACGGGCTCTCTCCTCCCCGCCGGCTCTGCCCCAGGCCTCTGAGCCACGGGACCCGGCGGAGCGGCAGAGGGGACTGGGGGCTCCAGGGTCTCGGATGATGAGAAGGAGCCCCGGAACTTTCAGGTGTTCGAACCAGGGTTCCCTCTGTGCAGATGGGGAAACCGGGGCCCTGAGTGGTGAAGGGGTTCGCCCAGGAGTACCCGGTGGGGCTGGGGCAGTGCGGGGGCCCTGCCCAGGCTGCGGACCTGCAGGCCGGTGTCCCCGGTGCTGAGGACTGAGCAGGAGAAACGGAAGCCAGTACTTCTGTCGTGGTCACTTCTCAGCAGCTGTTCGAATCCACGGGGTCTTCCCGGGAGGGGGAGTGGCCCCACCAGCTGGGTCCAGTCACCAGCACCCTCTGCTCCTCTGAAGATGAGGGGGTGAGAGGGAGGAAGGCAGAGGGAGCCCTGGGAGGCCCTCCGGGAGGTCCAGGGCAGCCCTCAAGGTGGCCAGACCCTCGTGTCCAGCTCCCCTCCCAGGCTCCTTCACTGGGGCCATTTTTTCTTCCTGGGTCTTCCGGTTCCCCCGCAGAGCCACCTCCTCATGGACACGCGGCTGCAGCCTCGGCTGGAGAGACCTGGGCCTGCCCAGCTCCTGCCCCGAAACCAGCCCGAGGCCAACACGGAAGGGCAGATGGCGGGGGAGCCAGCTCCCTGTCCCTCCCTGGGTTACTGAGGGTCACACCGGAGAGACTGGAGGAGGGGGCTCGGAGCCCAAAAACCAAAGTCGCTGAACGTCTTGTAAGAGGTCCCGGGAAGAACCCTGGGTGGGCGTCTCGCCCCCGGCCCCCCGTGTAATCCCCTCCTCTGGCCCACAAGGGGATCAGAAGACCCTCAGCTCTGGCATCTGAGGGTTGTGGGGTCCCGCCTGTTTGGGGGCTCCCGTGAAGTGTGGGGGACGGCCATAGAGGAGGGTGAGTCACAGTTTCCCCCGCAGGGTCTGAGCCTGGGATCTGGTGGCTTTGGGATTCAGCCTGAGAGAGGGTGCAAGAGCCTGGGCCTCGGCGGACCAGCCTGCTGCTGCTTTGGGCTGTGCCCTCGGGCAGGTTCTTTAATCCTCCCCACCCCCCACCCCCGCCCCTTGGCGCGGAGCCTGTGTGTCAGGCTGTGGCGACACCACCTCCTGAGTTCCTTGGAGCCAATCATGAAATCACGTTCCTGAAAGCACTGTCCCCATGCATGTCACTCGGTAGGCATTCGAAATGCCACCCTTTATACCTCTTATTTGCTCGTTATGACAAGGGTCTGTCCCTTCTCAGGGGGAAGTTCAGGCCTGGGAGGAGAACGAGGAAGAGGGTGCCCCTCAGGAGCCCGGATTCAGGAGGGATCGCAGATGGGAGGCCTGCCTGGAGGAGGGAGGCTTGAGCTGGGCCCTGGAGGCTGGCTGGGCCGAGTGGAGAAGGCAGGCTTTAGGGGTATCGTCCCTGGGGTTGAACCTCAGCTCTGCCCAGGGTGGCAGGGACGGCTGGCGCAGCTGTGCCCCAGGGCCAGGGCCCTGCAGGACCCGCGACCCCACCTGAGGCAAGGCCGGGGCAGGGGCTGTCTGGGATTCTGCGTCGGACCGCCGGCCCCGAGGAGAAGGTCTCATGGGTGGTGTCTGGGGTTGGGTCCAAGACTGTCTTCCTCCTCGTTGTCATTTTCCTAGCTGTGTTTACGTCTCCCTGGAACATCCCTCACCCCTGAGGCCGGGAGGGAAGTGTGATCTCACGGTTTGGATGGGCAGGGGAGCTTTCCGGGAAGAGAGGGGAAGAATGAAGAGGTGGAGGGTTGTCCATGGTGCTGGACGTGAAGCGTTAACAAAGCCTGGGGGACCTTCCTGGCCATGGGTGTGGGGACGGGGGCCTGAGGCCAGCGTCCAAAGGGGGCAGGGGACAGGGCCTGGACCTGCCTGCAGTCGGACCTGCTTCTGGCCTGCCGAGGGCCGAAAGGACGTGAGAGTCTGTTCTGGGAAATAGCTCGTCTTTCCTCCCCAACTATAAAAATTAGGCCGCGCTGCGGGAAAAACATTTGGAACAAGCACTGCAGCCTGTTAGCAGAGGTTAGCTTGGGCAGGGCGTGGGATGTGGGGCTGTGTGGGGCGAACAGAAGGGAAAATACTCGTGCACGAGTTCAAATGTGCCCTAACTCAGGGGAGCGGGGAAGCCTCGTTCAGAAACGTCCCGGAGTGATCGCTAGTGTGGCCTTTTCACTCTCAAGTGTCGCCGTTCGGATCAGAAAGTGTACAGTTAGGTTGTTCATCCAAAGTGTGGTTTGATTTTGTGGCAGCGTTTTGCAGGCTCGTTGCCAAAACTGCAGCAAACAAGGATGTAGAGAAGAGGTTAAAGATGGCTGTGAACGCACCACGAAGTTGGCCCTTTGGGGTGGCGTACACAGAAGGGACCCTGGAAACGGTCACTCAGGTCCAGGACACCTGCTAAAGGAAGTGCCCTGTGGCCCCTCAGGGGTGGGCTTCCCGGGAGGCGTCACTGCCAGGAGCGGGCGAGGTGTCCCCAAGACGCCACACAGGCCTACAAGGCGGGTCGGCAGCTTGCTGCTCCCGAGAGCTCTCCAGGGGTGGGTCCCCCCAAGTTCAGGCTGGCCTCGGAGCTTTGGGTATGAGTCAGCCCCAGGTTCACGAGGGTCAGGCGGGAGGCGGGGGGACCTCCCAGTGATGGGGACAGTCCCCTGGGGGTGGGTGGGTCCAGCTGCCGTGAACGACGGTCACCTCCCTGCAGGCGCGCCCCAGCTGACGGAGCTGCCCCGGGATGTCACTGTGGAGCTGGGCAGGAGTGCCCTCCTGGCTTGTCGTGCCACAGGCCGCCCGCCCCCGATGGTCGCCTGGCGCCGGGCAGACGGCCGGCCCCTGGAGCCCGGGCGGGGCAGCAGGACCAGGCAGCTGGACTCAGGAGTGCTCTTCTTTGAAAGTAAGAGATTGGAGCAGGGGCGGGTGGGCAGCGGGGACAGGATGGCTTCCGACACCCTGTGCCCCCAGTCTGGGTGGCCGGGGCAGGACCCCGAGCCCCAGCGCTGACCGTGGGCGACACAGGGTCACGTTCAGCCGGGTGACTCTGGTCAAGTCATCTCACTGCTCTGAACGGTCATGATAATGACAATGGCCGGGCTACCGCCTGGGTTTGAGGACAGGCCACCCGACAGGGCTGTGGTGTGGGTGACACCCGTGTGATACTAGCACAGTCCCTGACACACGTCATAGGTCATCACCACCGTCCTCATCACCACTCCTGCTAGAGCCACTGTTCACTTTGTGCCAGGCTGGCTGCCAGGCACCGTATTCACGCCGTCTTGCCGACCCCTCCCAGTCACACTGCCGGGTATTGACGAGTTGTCCCCATTCTACAGATGAGCAAGCCGGGGCCTTCTGCCCCTCCACAGCCCGGCTGTGTGCCCCGCCGCCCTAACCCTCCCACCTGACCTCTGCAGGGCCAGGCTGTGCCAAGGGCTCCCTCTGCGCCGGGGCGCAGAGCCTGTGGGGGCTGGAGCCTCGGCGTGCCCCCAGCAGTCAGGCCTGCCTCTTCCCCGCCCCTCAGGTGTGGTCCCTGAAGACCAGGCCCCATACATCTGTGAAGCTCGAAATGTTTTTGGGAAGGTCCAGGCGGAGACACGGCTGGTGGTGACTGGACACGGTTCGCTGGGGAATCTAGGCGGGCGGGGGAGGTGGGAGGTGGGGACGCCGCAGGAGGCACCCCCATGGCCACCCATCCTTTGGGACAGCTGTGTCCAGGGCCAGGTGTTCCAAGAGGAGCACCTGCGGCCCTGCCTCCCGGGCGGGTCCCCGGGGGAGGGGAGGGTGGCGCCTCTCGCCCCAGAAGACCACCCACAGGGATCTAGAGCCACCCACACCGTGTCCTCTCCCCACAGCGCCCCCCCAGATCGCCAGCAGCGCCTCCACCGTCCGGGTGCTAGAGAGGCAGCCCGTGTCCCTGCCCTGCATCGTCCTGGCCGGAAGGCCCTTCCCGGAGAGGCGCTGGCTCAAGGCCGGCCGGCCGGTGAGTGCGGGCTCCTCCCTGTGCAGCGGGCGGTGGTGCTGGGTGATGGAGGGGCCGTCCCATTCACACCCCGGCCTCCCCTTCGCCGTGCCCCGGGTTTGGAACATCCTCCTCCTTCCCCGCTCTCTTTCCCGCCTCTCCCGAGAACCTTCTCTGAGGATGTGCTGAGAGCACGGTCGCCCTCTAAGGTCTGGCCAAGGCTGGAGGAGCAGCCCGCGCCCCGGAGCTCGGTGGGAGGGTCTGGCCTCTGTTAGTGCTGAGGTCTGGCAGCAGGGGTGTGCTGGGGGCTCGGACTCTGTGCGCCGGTCACCCGGTCCTGGCTCCGGGCTCAGCTGTGGCCTGGGCACTGCCCCACCAGCACACGGTGGCAGCGGCTGCGTCCCTGCGCCCGGGGTTGCTCCCCTCTGCTTTCTTCTCCCCCCCGCCCCCCCCCCGTCTCCTGTCCACTCCTTTGTCACCTTCCCCTCGATCCTTCTGCCCTGTCGGCTGACATGCTGGGAGTCCTCGTGTCCTTGAGGCCAGAAAGAGGTGCCCTCACCCCCATTTTACTTCAAGGCGCTGGAGACACCTAGGGAGGCAGTGACTGTGTGGCCGTCTGTCTGTCCCTGCTGCCTGGTCCGGGCGCCGTTGTCCCGGCCGTGCTGCTGAGCAGAGTGCCTGCATTGCGGAGGCTGGTTGTGACGGTGACTCACGGTCAGCCCGTGTAGTTGGACGTGACCTGCCGCAGGCCGTGCGCGGGAGTGGGGCTGGGAGGAGAGCACCCTTCCTGAGTTGGGGGCACGCGGGAAGGAGTGGCCCTGGCCCTCGCCAGTGCCGGGACAGGCCTGTTTGTGCCCAGCGGGCACGCCGGGTGCCTTGCCTGTGCGGCTCCCGCGTGCAAGGAGTAGAAAGGCCCTCCAGCTCACTCGGCCCCGAAGGGCCTGGTGCTGCAGCGTCCAGGAGCGGAGTGGGCAGCCAGGCTCACGGGACGGACGGGGACGGGGAGGCCACAGGAGGGGCCCAGCCTGGTCTGGATTTCTGGAGGTCGCCCCAGGCCTGTTCTGGATCAGTGTCACCTGCCACCAGGGTGCTCATGGGGCCCCGGGTGGCCACCAGGAGCTGCTCTCCCTGCTTCTCTCACCGGGACCCCATCTGAAGTGCCCACACCTCTGCTCTGCAAGCCTCTCTTCTCTCCCCGGGGCCTCGGGGTGGCAGGGCCTCGGGGCTCCAGCCCCTGCTCAGGAGGCCCCAGCCCTGCATTCCCAGGAGAGGCTCCTCTGACCCGGCTGGGGTCAGGCGTCTTGCCCTGTCCAGTTGGCATGGCGAGTGGGGTGGGGGCGTGCTGGGGGTCAGGCTCACCTAGCTGCGAGGGTCCGTGGGGGTGAGGAGTCTTGGGGAAGAGGTCGGGGCTGGGCGGTCATGGCCTCACCCCCCGACCCCCACTGGCTCTCCACCTTCTGCCAGTCCAGCCCGCACCCTGCTGGCTGGGCGTCCCTGAGGGCTCTCTCTTAGCTGCCTCTGAAGGGGGCCGGGGGTCCCAGCTGGCACTTCCTCGCCCTCCCCAGCTCCCGCCTGGCAGCCGGCATTCCGTCCGAGCTGATGGCAGCCTCCACCTGGACCGGGCGCTGCAGGAGGACGCGGGGAGGTACAGCTGCGTGGTCGCCAACACGGCCGGCTTCCAGCGCAGGGACGTGGATCTGGTCGTCCACGGTGAGTCCCTCGGCCGTGGGGTGCGGCCGTGGACAGCCGGGGCTGGGGAGGGTGTGTGCGAGGACTTGGTCTTGAATACCTTTGTTTAGAGAGAAACTTGCACAAGTCGTAATCACTGCAGGAAATTCAGAGATTGGCCAGGTAGATAAAAAACACTCCTGGAATGCTAATAGCTAAGAAGAACCAGAATAATTTTACCTCTTGGTGTGTATCTTCATACTGTACACACCTGTGAGCTTGCACACACACTCTCACATACAATAAATTGTGTATAATATAGATTATGTGTTTTTATACCAATTAAATAATGCATCTGCGTTTCTGTCCCTCCGTCTATAAATTCTTCGTAAGCACACGCACGCACATATTTTAAAAGCAGGCGGGGAGCCCTGGCTGGTGTGGCTCAGTGGATTGAGCGCAGGCTGTGAACCAAAGGGTCGCTGGTTCGATTCCCAGTCAGGGCACATGCCTGGGTTGCAGGCTGGATCCCCAGTAGGGGGCACCCAAGAGGCAACCACACATTGATGTTTCTCTCCCTCTTTTTCTCTCTCCCTTCCCCTCTCTGTAAAAAAATAAATAAATAAAATAAAATAAAATAAAATAAAATAAAAGCAGGCGGGGACCGCAGTGTTATACTCTCGTCTGCATCCCGAGAGTTTCCCGTCAGTAAATTCGCAGAGGCATCCGTTTAAGGCTGCGCACCCTGCTTGGATGAGCCGGGAGTATCTAACCTGTCCCCTCGCAGGGACACCCTGGGGAGAGAGGCCTGGCGCCCCCACCTCCGCCCAAGGGACCGGTCCTTCCTCAGGAGAAACCCTGTACCGTGGAACTGAGTTTCGCGTCGCGTCGCGCCGCGGGGATGGCTCACTGCTGGGGCTTCCCCTGTGTTTGGCCCGGTTACTCTCCCGCTCACAGCACCCCTCCCCCCAGGTCCCACCGTTCTTTCGAACGGAAGATGAGGAGTTTAAAGGAAGTTCGATCATAGTTTGTCCTTGACCAAGCATGTTAATGCCTTCTTTTTGAAAACTTCCGTTTCCTAAAACCCCCAAAGAGGGAGCAGGCAGGCACACTCTTCCCCACTTTTTCTGGGGAACCCGACGTGCAGGAGCAGGCTGGGTGTCGTCTCCCCCGACGCCAGTGGTGGTCAGAGGCTGGGCGAGGGCCCCACGGAGACCTCCCTTCGGTTTCATAACCGCTCCAGGGCGTGGGCTTTGAGAGACTCTGTTCTGGAGTTCCACCGGGAGCTGAGGCTCCGATTGCGAGGGGCGCTCCGGGTCACAGGTCAGCGGTGCATCACCCCGAGGGCCCACCGCGATGGCCCAGCCTCTTCGTCAGGGCGGCATGAGCCTCTCCGCGTCTCGGGCTTCCCTCCCGACTCCCCACGCTCCTCAGAGACCCCGTCTCTGTGCCTGGACACTGGGCGGTGCCGCGGAGGGATGCGGCGCTTGTTCCCAAGGGGACTCGTGCTGTGACTGTTTTCCGCCCTTTCTTCTCTGGCTGTCCCGATCAAGCGGGCAACGGATTGGGGTCCTGTAGCTTTTTTTGCTGATCAAGGAATATGGGTGCCCAAGGATGGGGCAGTTTTTGCCCGTCCCAGGGCACGCACAGGCTGCCCGCTGAGCTTGGGCGGTGGCGGCTGGGGATGCTCCGAGCTTTGTCCTCTGCCGTTGAAATGGTGGTTTTTGTTTCCCCACTTGTGGTGCAATATTCAGAACAGAAAGTTTACCAGTTTAAGTATTTTTAAGGGCACAATCCAGTGGCATTAAGGGCCTTCACATGGTTGCATAACCATCCTCTGTCCGTCTCCAGAACTTTCTAACTTTCCCGAACTACACTCTGTCCCCGTGAAACCCCGACTCCCACCCTTCCCCAGCGCCCGGGCCAGCACGCTGCGTGCTGTCTCTGCATCTGCCCGTTCCAGGCCCTGCGGATAAGTGGCATCGTGCAGTATTTGTCCTTCTGTGCTGGCTTATTGCACTTGGCATCCGGTTTTCAGGGTCCCTCCGTGCCGTGGCACCTCATTTTCACTCCCGGTTAAGGCCGAACACTTCCCCATGCACACGCCACGTAGTGCTTGTCCATCATCCACTGTCGGACATTTAAATTGTTTCCACCTTTTGGCCGTTGCGAATAATGTCACTATGAACTTTGGCTTACGAAGCTGGTTTGTTTTTAAAAGTGCCACCTAGAATCCAGTCCCCCGCCACCCACCACGTCACCAATGAAGGGGTTCCAGTCTCTCTTCCTTGTGTCGCCTCTGGAGTTCCCACCCCTGCCATCACCTGGACCAAGGTAGGCAGAGCTTGTCACCACTGAGTGTGACGGGCAGGCCCAGCGCCTCGTGGGCAGGGGCGTGATGCCACATTGCTGTGGGATGTGGGCTCTGCCCGTGTCACCTGTGACTGTGCCACAGGACAGCAATGCCCTCACCTCCGGCGGTCCCCACCACAACGTGAGCAAGGATGGCACCTTGGTCATCGCCCGGCCGTCCACCCGGGACTCGGGAGCTTATATCTGCACGGCCACCAACACCGTGGGCTTCTCGAGCCAGGAGATGCGGCTTTCTGTCAACAGTGAGTGCTGGCTGCCCGGTCCTGGGGGCTCGGGGCTTGGCAGGGGCAGCCGCAGGGGCCTGGACCCTCTGACGTTACCTGCACTTCCCTGCACCCTGGTTGACTCCCTCTAAATTCTTCCCATGTGAAGGGCACGTGGGCCAAAGCTCAGAGCACGGTCCCGGGCGAGTGGACATGCTCTGAGACCAGTTCCCGCTCACATGTAAGTGAAGTCACGTGGTCTCTCTTTCCCTGTCTCAACCCCGTGCAACTCCCCGGGGGGGGGGGGTGCATCGCACCAATGGGCTGGAGACAGCCCTACACTGGACCCCCAACCTCGGCCACCTCCGCAGGCCCCTCGCCAGCTCCTCCCCGTGATTTTTGTGCCCCAGACCCTCTGACTTCCTTCCAGCCTGTTTCAAGGCCACGGCCTCAGGGCCTTGGCACGTGTAGTTACCGCTGTGTAGAATGCCTGTCCCCCACCTCTGGGCCCAGCCGGTGTCTCCCATCTATCACACCCGGCAGACACCAGCTCCCCCTGATGCCCCAGCCTGGGTCCAGTGCCCTTGCCGTGGTGGATGGAATGTCCCCTTTGGGATGCCTGTCACAACTCTGATCAAATAAGTAACCACGTGTGAGCTGCTTGCCCCTGTGGTTCCCGGCAGGCCCTCTGTGCCGGGCACAGGGGCAGGACCCGTCCTCACCGCCCTGTCCAGCGATGATCCCAGAGCTGGGCACTGAGGGCTGCGTGGACGAGTGAGCAGACGTAAGCCCATCTTCCGTCATATGTGCCCACGGCCCCTACACTCGTGCCCCTCTGACATAGGACGTACAGGGACACGTGTGGGCTCCGTGGGTCTCACTGTCCCCAGCTGGCTGGCTTGTCCATTTGTTGGTGCTCGGACTCGTACTGGGCACTTTCAGTATAGGAGCGCCCGGCTGGAAATGCGGGGGGCATAAGGAAGGAGGGGTTCGGGTAGTCTCTACCACCAGGAGCCCCTGCTTGACAGGAGAGCGAGGTGGTGGGCACAAATTAGTACAGCCCCCCGATGGAGTTGGGGAAGGCCAGAGGGGGACTGGGTGTTGCCTGGTGGCTGAAGTCCTGGGACTCAGTGGGACGACCACGGGGCATGGAGCACAGAGGAGGGGGAGGAGGGAACCTGCCCCGATGTCCTCGGGGAAGGAGCAGCAGGTGAGGAGAGGCCAGAGGGGCGTAGACGTGGGGACAGGAGCAGCTGCGTCAGTGCCGCCACAGCCCGGGGGGTACTGGGGAAACCAGCAGGCCCGAGCCCAGCCCAGAACCGGCACCCTCCCATCACGAGGGAGCCACGCCCACCTCCGCACCTCCCGGCCGGTGGTACCACCTCGGCTTCCTGGGGGAGCTGTCCTGGTCCCCTCGGGGCCCGTCCCGTGGCTCCCTGACCTGCTCATAGTTTCTGCCTGTTTCCACCAACAGCCAAGCCCAGGATCCACGCGAATTTCTCACACGATACAGACCAGCCCCTGAGAGTCACAGCCAAGGCCGGTGATGAGGTGACTTTGGACTGTGAGGCCCAAGGCTCCCCACCCCCACTGGTCGCCTGGACCAAGGACTTGCGCCCTGTGCCAGCTGTCATGGACAGGTAACCCAAATTGCACGGCCTCGGCCTGGAGATGAGGAAGAGCTTGGGGTTTAGGGGAAAACCAGGCTCAGGTGGCCGGTGACCCACGGGGTGTGAGGACCCTGTGGGTGCTCCCAGGGGGTGGGTGTGCATTCACCTCTGCGCACAGTGCCTTTGTCCCTGGGTCCCCTGATGCCTCTGCGTGGACCTCTAGAGGGTCCACACGGACGTGCAGGGTGAGGCCCTTTGGGGGTAACAAGCCCCCGGCGTTTCCCGCCTGCTGCTGGACGTTGCACCCGGGCTCCTGAACGGCAGCCCGTGTTGCCTGAGCTGAACCTCGGCTCGGAGAGCTGAGGCGAGCCGCTCACGGTCCCCCAGCTGCAAAGAGCTACTCCATGGCTGAGCCGGCATCCTGACCGTGACGCGGGCTCCGTCCTCGCCCGCTCCTCGGCCCACGTGTCTGGCGGTTGGGCTTTCTGACTCAGCTTCTCCCAAACAGTCATGTGTCCTGGGAGTGGAGGGCGGCTGGCTTGGGTGTCCTTCAAAGCCAGGCCGCACCCCTCAGACAGGGGGTGGGGGTGGCTGCAGACAAGAGAGCCTCGAAGCTCCGGCGGCCCTTGACCCATGGGGGTGGGGGCGGACGGCTGCAGCTCTGGCCAGTGACATCAGTGCTGGCTCGGCCTTTGAAAAGTTCCAGACTAGGGAGTTCTGTGCAGCCCCCACCCCCCGACACCCACATGCGGTCTCTGCGTCCCAGAACATCTGTTTGGTGAGCCCGTCCAGTCCTTGGCGCCTGCGCCTCTGAGTGCATCGGGGGCCCGTGGCCTGGCTGGGTCTGCAGCGCCCCTACCTCAGGCCTTGTGGGTGTCCCTGCAGCTCCGTGTCCTGCACGGGGTGGGGGTGGGAGCCGGGGGAGCCCACATCTGTTCCCAGAAAGCCTGGTGCTAGCCCCTTGGCTGGGGGTGGGGGGATGGCTAAGAGAAGGCGGCCAGCGGCCAGGTGCTTATTCGTTTAGGACTCTTGCTGAAAGGGGGGCCGCAGTTCCCCTTGGTTCACCCCTTCTTGTTGTGATGCATGGAGACGGGTCTGCAGGGAGCCATCAGTCTGTGAGCACAGCTTTTGCAATCCTTGAGTTTTGCTCTGTTCCTTCTCCCCTGCCCTCTGCTCGACTCGCTGGCTTCCAGCTTTCCCCCTAATTTATGAGATTCCGGGGGTTTCTCTAAATGAGAAGGAGAAGAGGCCTGGGGGCGGAGCTGGGCTGAGGAGCTCCGAGCCCAGCGGGGTCTGCTGTGGTTGTGTGGCCTCGGGTCTCCGTCTGCCAAGCGGACTCTGTGTCAACGGTGTTCGTGCGACACAGTGATGGATGCGCGAGCCTCAGCGTGTCGTAAATCGCTCCCCTGGACCACATCTGTCTGCTGCTGTTCACAAACTCGAGCATCGTTTGCAGCTTTTAAAAACGGACCCATCTGTTATCCTAGTTCGTTCTCGTCTGTTTTTTGGAGATTCACGTGCCGCACAATTCTGAGTTGTTCGGTCTGTTCGGACTTGTGCATTCATCACCACAGTCAATTTCAGAACCCTTCCAGCGCCGCCCCCCCCCCCGCCCCCGCCATAAGCCCCCTTATTAATCAGCAGCCTCTTCCCGTTCCTGCCTCGCCCCCAAGCCCAGCCCAGCCCAGCCCAGGCCCTGGCGCCCACCAGTCCGCTTTCTGTCTTTGGATTCTTCTGGACGTTTCATGTAGACAGGATCATGCTTCGTGTGGCCCCATCCATTGGCATCGTGGTTTTTAGGGTGGCCCACGTTGGAGCGTGTGCCCGCACTCCGATCCCTTTTGCGGCTGGGCCGTACCCCACCGTGTGGACAGACCGCCTTTGCTGGTCCAGCCACCAGCGGAGGGGCGTTTGGGTTCCCGGTTGCTGGAGGCCGTGGGTAACGTTGCCGACGTTGGGTTGCGTTTCAACTGCACGTTAAGTGCCCCTCACGGGCTCTGGGCCCCTGGTCCCCGGGCCTCCCCGTCCCATCTGTGTGGAGCGCCCAGCAGCTGTTGGGCAGCTTCCCCACACAGCCCAGCACAGCCCCCCACCGACACGGCTGCCCGGCTCCCCGTGGTCTCTGGGCCATTCGCCCAGAAAACAGAGAGTAGGAGCCCCTGGAAAACACATACTGGGGTGGGGGCGTGGCGCAGGCGTGGGGGTAGGGGGTAGGCCTGCTCTTCTCATCTTCCCTCTCCTTCTCCTTCCCTGAGGCTGTCCCAGGCTCCTCCGCTGCGGAGCTGCATTCTGGAAGCTGGCGAACTCGCGCTGGGGAGTGGGAGGGGCTCCAGCGCACCCCCTCTCGATGGGAGGTGCCAGCGGCTCACCCTTCTGTCCTCTCGGTTGGCCCTGCTCCCCCCACCTGGTTGAGCTGCCCCCTCATCTGTGGCAGCCCCTTCCTGCTGTCCCCGCTAACTCTGTGGTGTAGTCAGGCTGAGAACCACGATGTGGCCGGGCCCCTGAGGCGTCCTCCATGTCCCTGTGGGCAGGACTGGCCCTCGGCAGCCGCCAGCCTGGAGGTGGGTGCAGTGAGCGAGTCATGCCTGGTGTGCTGAGGGTGAAACAGAAGCCCGTGGGGTGGGGAGAGCTGGGGTCCTGGCCTTCCACTCCCAGAGCCGGGCCTGCCATAGGCTCACACATGCACAGACACACACAGATACACACAGGCGTGCAGCGGATACCCACGGACACGCACACACATGCACACAGATGCACACACATGCCCACGGACGTGCACATGGCAGGTGTGTGGGCCCATGCCAGGCGGGCCTCTGGAGGGTCTAGAGAACCCTCTGAGCGCTCAGGGCTCTGTGGCCCCCAAGTCAGAAAGTCCTGGTAGAAGGAAGGCCCCGTGGGGTTCCAGGGGCCCCGACGCCGTCCAGCACCGGCGGTGCGCACGCCCTCTGCGGCTTTCTCGTGTAAACGCTTCTGTGGAACTCCACTCGGGGCGCCTTCCGGCCTGCACTCGTCACGGGCACTTCCCCCCCTTGACCCGTTTCCTCGGTCCGTCCTGGCGCTGTCACCGGCTCTTCACGGAAAGGACAGCACAGCATTCCGGGCGCTGGTCTCTCGTCGTTGCTAAGCGGCTCCTCTCAGGCGTGAGCGCCGGGGCCAGTTCTCGGCGGTCCCGAACGGGGCTGTTGGCACGCCTCTGCACAGATGCTTCGCTTTATCTCCCGGTCGTTTCCCTGGGGGCCAGTCCCGTGGCAGACGGCTGAGTCAAGGGCGGGAACGGTCACCGAGTCCTCCTGACCCTCGGGAGCAGCTGCTCGTGGGAAGCCTGTGCGAGCTGTGGATTCGCACCTGAGGGCAGCAGGGTTTCTCCAGCTGCTCGTGCGCCCAGGACTGTGCGGGACCCACAGCGCGGAGAGAGGCCTCGAGAGGTCGGGGTCGAAGACCTGGGGTCCCTCCCAGCCGTGCCCCCAGGCGCGGAGAACCAGAGCAAGACCCCGGCCCCTCTCTGAGCCTCAGTCTCCCCATCTGAGGGACGAAGGGGCTGGGCAGGCGGTGGGGGCAGAGAGCGCCTCGTGGCCCTGGTCCTCGATCCCACCCGGGAAGGCTGGGGCGAGGCAGGGTTTCCAGGCAACAGTGTTTGTTTGTGGCTCGGATGTAGCTGGGACAGCTGCTAGCACTCCTGGCCCAGCTCAGGCTCCCGGCGGCAGCCGGCCAGGGTCCCACGCGGGGGCCAAATTTAGCTGCATCGGAGGGGAGGAGAGGGGACAGCTGCAGAGGAGTGGGCCGTCGGCACCCCAACCCCTCTCCGGCCCAGTTACCCCAGGGGCTGCAGCTGGGGTTCTGGCGGCCCAGGGAGAAAGCTGCCCGGTCACCGCATGGCAGGGACAGCCCAGCGGCCCCTCAGGGGTCTTCGCCGTGGTCGGTCCTCGCAGCTCCTTGCTGCTTGCTGGCCTGGTAGCTTCGAGGTCTCAGTGTTGTCAGCCTGCGGCCAGTGGCTCTCTTTCTGGAAAGCTTTGCAGCGAGTTAAGCTTCCACTCGGACCACTTAGGTCACCTCCGTGATTGGCAGGAAGGAGCAGAGTGCAGGGCGAGTCCCAGGCCCGCCCTGACTGCTGGGTGGCCGAAAAGCCTCTGCAGACGAGCGACGCCGGCGGGACCCGGCGGGGGGGGGTAGGGGGGCGGGGGGCCTTGCAGGTGTGGCTGCTAGGGGTGGGGGCTCCGAGATAGGCAGCACACAGGACGCGCCCCCCCCAGCTGACAGCCACCCCAGTTGGCACGGCTCGGCGTGCGTTTCACCAGCTCACGGGGACGGCGCCTTCTCCCTCCCTCTCCTGCACTGTCGTTCGGTGGCTGTCGGGCCTGCTGCCTGCCTGAACTCTCCAGCTCGACTTTCCCATGCGGGGCTTCCTCACAGGGAGGGGTCTGGTGCGGGCGAGACCCCAGCAAGGACAGGAGGGTCAGGGTGGCCATGGGTGGGTGCAGTTCCCTGCCCGCTGGTGCGGGTGGGTGGGCCCTTGCCTGGCGCAGGCTCCAACGCCGCCCTGGCCCCAGCAGACATGGGCACGGGGTGGGTGTCTCTGGCGGACTGGGTAACTGTGGGGACAGCTGCGCACCCACAACCACCGATCCTCCTGGAAGTGTCTGTGCCCTGGGGGTGAGGTTGATGGTGGGTCCTTTGGAAACAGGGACAGCGGGACAAAGAACGTGGAACATAGCCAGAGGCACTAGGTGCAGACAAGCCAGCTGGCTGGGGCAGTCTGAGGACAGGAGCATTTCCTCAACCCCTGCCTGCGGCAGCCGGCCCACCTCAACCCCCTCTCCGCCTGAGGAATGGAGGAATGGAGGAATGGGGGAGCAGTCAGCTGAGCTGGGTCCCGTGCAGCTCAGCGCCAGGGAGGGCTCCGTGGGAGAGCTGGAGCCTGGCTGCCTTGAAGGGGTCTGCGGGGCGGGAGCATGCTCCTCAGGTGGGGTGGGGGCGGAGACAGTGTGAGCGCAGGTGGGAAGGGGCTGTGTGTGCACAGGCCGCTGGGATTTCTGCCAGATACGTACGTACTGAGCACCTGCTGTGGGGCAGGACCTGTGCTTCCGGGCTGGGACGCAGCAGGGACCTGGGTGCACCTGGCCGCTCCCCTCACCAAGCAGTCTGGCCGTGACAGGCGGCTGTAGGAGCCTGCAACTGGGGGCAGGCCAGCTTACCTGGGCCACAGAGGATGAGAGGGAGTGGGAATGGGGACCTGAGCGAGAAGGCAGTGCTGGGAGCGAGGTGGATGGCATGGCCCGGGCGTCTGTGTCCCTCTGAGCCCGTTTGATCAGGTGCCTGTTGGTCCCTCTGAGCAGGTGGGTCCTCCTTGTGTCTCACAGGCGCAGAGGGACCACCCCCTCCCCATCTGCGTGGTTGTGCGAATGCTGGAGCTGACAGCCAGCGAAGGCCAAGGCCCAATGGCTGTCATAAACAGGAAATTCCCCGAAAATCTGGGCGCCACACTGAGCCATCTGGACGCTCGTGCCGCCACGGTGGACAGCTGCTGCTGATTACGCCACACGCACACGGCAGCACTGTGCTCCCCACTTCTTTCCACTTCTCCCTGGCCCCTGGCCCCCACCCCTGGGCTGCGGCCCCGACACCTGCCAGAGTTTCTGGGAAAGTGGAGGGGGAGCTGGGTCGCAAGCCAGCTGCAATGGGGGGAAGTGGAGGCAGCTGTGGGAATTCATAGGCTGCACCTACCAGCCTTGGGGCATCATGGCAGCCTTCCTGGAGGAGGTGATGTCTAAGTACTGAGGTTTGAGCAGGCGATATCCAGGCGAACAGGCGGTTCCCGTTCCTTTCAAGGGCTTGGTGAGGGAGGAAGCAAGGGGTTCTGTGGTCCTCAAAGTAGCAGAAGGCAGCCTCTGAGGTGGAGGAGTCTGGAGCTGCCTTTCTGAACACGAAGTAACTGCGCTCGGGGCTGCACAGTATGGCGGCAGCAGGCATCGGACCGCACGTCCGGAGCTCTGTTTCACAGCCCAGGCCTCTCTTCGGGACCCACGGGCCCCTGCTTTGCCAGCTGAGGTTTGCTAGAGCGAACCGCACCCCTGCCCCGAGCGAGGCTGTGTGTGTGCTCCAGCCGCTAACGGGTGTGGCCCTCGTCTGGGGGGATGTCAGTGTTATTCAGCTTAAAACAGGAGGAGAAATGCCACGTTGAGGAAGGGGAGCCACACTGGGGAGGGGCTCACCTGTCCCTGGGACAAACACGGGAACTTGCCGCCTTTCTCCCCTGCTTCGGACCTGCTCAGGGCTGCTGGGCTCACTGGAGACCCGGCCGAGGGCCCAGACACGGTGGGCGGGCTTCTTACCAAGAGCAGGGCCATGGGTTTATCGAGCACTTACTATGTCCCAGGCACCGTAGACTTTGTGTCACGTCACTTGGTACTTGCCATCTCCTGTGACTCCCGACGAGGACGCGATGGCTCAGGGAGATGCAGCCCTTTACCCAAGGTCAGCCCGTAAGAGGCAGAAGGGTCGTTCACGTCGGGGCCCCTTGCTGTCACAGCCCCACCCCCTCTGCTCTGCTGTGCTGCTTCTCCAGGTGGGGACACTCGCTATGTTCCTGGGCCGTGCTCCCAAGGGGTGGTCCCCTGGCCACCTGTCTCAGAGCCGCCTGGGGCCTCAGCAAAACCCCATTCCTGCCCGCCATCAGTCTCTGGGCGGGGCCGGGGGTCTGCGTGTTCACACACAGACAGGAGGCTCCGCTGAGGGCCCTGCCCGGCGACCTGAGCGGTAAGGCCGCTGCTCCCTGCAGGAGCTGATGGCGTTCCGTCTGGGGCCTGGGGCTCCGGCCGCTGTGCGCGGGGGCACGAGCCACGCGGTTCTGTGCGGAGAGCTCTGGTGGTGACAGGAAGAAAGACGAGAATGGAGGAGGGGTGGAAGGAAGGAAAGAAAAACATCTTAATGTTTAAATGTCCGCCGAAAGGAGACGAGGTAGATCAGTTGTGGCGTGGTCACACAAGGGGATACTCTAAGCAGTGGAAACGGATCAGTTAGACCTACACAGGCTCCCACCATGCCCTTTATGTGTTTTAAACCGGACAAAACTGCATCTCGTATTGTTTATGGATGCACTGTCGTCACCATGGTAACAGCTGACCCCGGCGGAGTACTGCCCTGTTCCGGGCGCTGGGCTGTGAATGAGGTCATTCAGCCGTCTGCGCAGCCCTCTGAGGGGCGTGAGCCCCGCTCCTGCCTCTGTGGTCCATCGGAGACCACTGGGGCACGGAGAGGTTACGTGCCGGCCCAGCCCCACGCAGCAAGCACCAGCACCCTAGGTGGCCCGGTCCACTGCCAGGGCCCTGGGGACCACCGCCCAGTGCGTCACTTACAACCGACCTCGCAGAGCTTGCCCCTGCTGGCTGCTCCAGACACACCAGAGGAGGGGGTGGCTGGACAACGGGTTGCTCCCCCACTTTACAGATGGGCCACAGGGCCCCGCAGGGCAAAGCGAGTGATCCACAGCCACACGGAGGAGAACATGTCCAGCACTTTGCTTGCAGCTGCCTGCGAATGAGGATTACTGTCACCCCCATTTTGCAGAGGAAGAAACTGAGGCTCAACAGCAGCAGTAGGGGGGGTGGGGACCAGGCCTGGAGCCTAGGCCTGCTGGGTTCCAGAGCCTGCTGCAGCCTGGCAAGCACAGGCGGGGGTTGGCACTCAGAGTCCCCAGCCCCTAGCAGACCACCTGCACGCAGGGCCAGCCGGGGCCAGTGGCCGCAGCTGCACTCTCTTTT
This sequence comes from Glossophaga mutica, assembly GCA_039655065.1. Taxonomy (NCBI): domain Eukaryota; kingdom Metazoa; phylum Chordata; class Mammalia; order Chiroptera; family Phyllostomidae; genus Glossophaga; species Glossophaga mutica. The sequence continues at coordinate 214,859,077 of CM077305.1, forward strand.
TATGGGGTCGGGGGCTTCGAGGAGCCAGCACGTGTGGTGGTGACATCACACCTGCAGGGGCGGCCCCCCAGGGTCTGGCCCAGCTGCACGCGCCCGGCGGGGGGTCCCGGACCCCTGTGGGGTGGGGCTAGGTGACTCGGCAGGGTGGGCTGGATGCGGGAGGGCACTGATGGGCCTGCACCCGGCTGGACGGACCACCACAGAGCCCTGCATCTGGGGTCTGGCTCATCCTGGCCCTTAGACACAGGGGCCTCGGGCGGGCGGGTTCCACGCAAAGCCACGGGAAGGGCCTCCAAATGGAGCCTCATCCTCCCACCGCCACCCCCACCTGGGGGAGGGTCGGTGAACGGCCTGTATGTGCATTAGAGGAGGGGAGTCAGCAGGTGCGGGGCCCTGGGCTGAGCCCGCGGGGGCAGGGGAATCTGTTCACCAGCCCCGGCCCCTGAGTGTGTCCATGTTGCAGATGAGGAAGTGGGGGCTCCGTGGTGGCGGGGAGCTTTCCTCATCCAGCTAGGAAGAGCTCTAAGCTTGGGCTTGAACCGAAGCTGTCAGACTCCTGATTCAGTGCTCTGTTTCACTGGCTGGGGTGGGACCTGGCCTTGGCCTGGCAGCTCCGGGAAGTGGAGGTAGGGCAGGAGGGGGAGTGAGGGGTGGGTGGTGGCGGCACTGCTTTAGTCCCGGCAGGCTTCCTGGGGGAGGTGGCAGGTTTGAGTTGGGTCCTGAGGCCTGGGGTCGGCGGGGGTCTCACTAGTGCTCCACCGCCCTGCAGGTACCGCCTTCTCCCGTCCGGCTCCCTGCGTCTGGCCCAGGCCCAGGCTGGGGACAGCGGCCTCTACGAATGCAGAGCCAGTAACCCCGCGGGGTCGGCCTCCCGACAGTACATCCTCGGGGTGCAAGGTAGGGCCCCGCTGGCGGCTCCCGTCACACCCATCGACCTGCCCTGTCCTTCAGGCCTTCCCGGTGCCCCTCCCCAGAGGCGGACCTGCCAGCTCTTCCGGGGTCCCCCGCACTGCCCCTGGCATCCCCACTCCCTGTCTGTCTGGAGCTGAGTCTCCCTTCCTCCCCCCCTCTTTCCCCTCTCCTGTCCCCGGTGGTTGGGGGCTGGAGATGCCGTTCAGAGGCCCCCTGATCACAGAGGGTGGGGCCCAGCAGGGGCCTAAGGCAGTGGGGACTTGCGGGTTGTGAGAGGGACCCACCAAGGGGTTCTGGTTCCCGGCCCATCTGGTGGCCTAGGCCCCATTCACAGAAGCCAGCGGTGGAGTCGCACCTCCTAAGAGGCAGGGAGCTTGTCACCTGTCTCCAGGAGCCCGAGGAATCACAGGTGGGGGGTGGGTGTCTGCCACCCAAGGCCCGCGGGCCACATCTGGCCCACCTCCTGCTTTCACGTGGCCCACAGTGGAGAGTGGTATATGTGTTTGTAAATGGGGGAAAGGACGGTGTTTTGTGACATGTGGAAATTATATGAAATTTGAGTTCCAGTGTCCGTCAGTACAAGTTTTATTGGCATTCCTTTCCTTTTGTCCGTGGCTGCTTTCACGCCGGAGGGCAGGGTTGGGTAGCTGACACAGAGGCCGTCTGGTCTGCAGAGCCTAAAATTTTTGCTCTCTGACCCTTGACAGAAAAAGCCGGCCCGTGATCTAAGTGAACTCCCCACTTTACAGGGGAGGTGGGCTGAGGCTCAGCAGGGGAGGGCCCCCAGGCTCGCTGAGGTTTCCCAGCCCAGGAGAGAGAGGAGGCGGCAGGGGGCAGGGCGATGGGCAGGGCTGGGCTGAGCTGAAGCCAGGCTCTGCTGCCTACAAGCTGTGTGACCTCCGGCCAGCCGCTTGGCCTCTCTGAGCCTCAGTGTCCTCCTCTGTAAAATGCACATCCCACAGCTGTAGGAAGGGGTATTGATGACATCAGGCGCTCAGCCTGATTGTTTTCAGTGAGTGTGGGGTGGCCTGGACGGGGTGTGGACGAGACCTGCACACCTTGTGCCCTGGGCCACGGGGCTGCTCTTTGCCCAGGGGCCAGGGGCCCTTGTGATTTTTTTCCGGGCTCTTCCTCCAAAGTTGGGAAGCAAGTGTTGTTCCTCAGCTTCCCTGTCAGGCCCAGGACACTTGTCCCAGTGTCCTGTGCAGCCCCCAGGGTCCAGGAATTTTCCTGGACCCACCTGGTCCAAACCCCCAGGAGGCTGCCTGGGCTCCGGATCTCACAGACCAAGGGTTGGGGCCGCTCCAGCCGAGGCGGTGGGTGACTCCGGCCAAGTCACAGAACCTTTGAGAGCCTCATCTCCTCGCCCCCAAATGGGTGTGGCCTGCCCTGCCCCTGGGAAGGACAGAATGAGGAGGAGGGCGGGCCTGTCACTTGAAAACACTCAGGAGACAGAAGCGACCACCGCCAGCCTCCCCGAGCTCAGGCAGGGAGAGGTGGGGACGAGCGACAGCGGTGACCGGCCACCGCAGGCCAGGCACCACCGCGGGGCTGGGCCGGAGCCGCCGTTCCCATCCCCTGGCGACTCTGTGAGGAGGGGAAGCCGAGGCTCCCGCCGTGCAGGGTCCTGTGGCGCAAGGGGCAGAACCTCCTCCTCTGTGCCTGCTGCCTCCCCACTGTGCCGTCTACCCGGAGTCGGTCCCGCCGCCCCCTGGGCCTCAGTTTCCCCATCTGGCACTAACAGATTTCCCAGCTGGTGGTTGTCAAATGGTGTTGGGTGCACTTGGGCCTGGGGTGGGGGTGGGAGGTGGGGAGTAGAGAGGGCTGCAGGGCTGGGTGGGGGTGGGGAGGGGCTGGGGGAGTCTGCTTCACAGGTCTGGGCTCTGGGACCCCCTCACCCAGGGCCCCACCTTGAGCCCCTCCCTGTCACCCTGTCAGTCCCCCCGCAGGTGCAGCCGGGCCCGCGGGTCCTGAAGGCCCTGGCGGGGGAAGCACTGGACTTGAACTGCGTGGCCGAGGGCACCCCACCACCCAGGCTGAGCTGGTCCAAGGACGGGGTGGCCCTGCAGGGTGGCGGGCCCGAGGGCTCCGTCCACTTTGCAGCCATTCGAACCTCCGATGCTGGCATGTACCTCTGTGAGGCCTCCAGTGGTGCCGGGGTGGCCTCCTGGGAGCTGGAGCTCAAGGTGCTGGGTGAGTCCGAGCCCCGGAACTCACCGTTCCCACCTGCCCAGCCGCAGCCTGGGCTTCTGAGGGACCGTCTGCTCTTGGGGCCCTGGGCCTGCTTGGCCCCTGCTCTCCTCCCAGCCCCCAGCCGCCGAGGTGTTGGGCAGCCTTTGCCAGCCTCACAGTACCCTGTCCTCTGGGGTGGACAGAAGGCTCCGTGGGAGTGACCGAAGAGCAGGGTGTGTACCCCAGCCCACCTCCCCCACTTACCCGCTGGACGACCACAGGCCAGTCATTCGCAGGCTGACCTCAGTTTTCTCGCCTGTAAAGTGGGTTCGATAATACGTGAGGTCAGCGAGAGGAGGTGTGCAAAGCGCCTGGTGCGTACAAAGGTCTGGACCGTTTTCACTGTTACGAAGCTAAACTAGCACAGCGCAGCTGGAGGGGCGGAGCAGGGAAGGGTGATGTTTGCCCGAGTGGGTGACAGCCCGAGCCCGGCCCCTGGAGCCCGCAGGGCTGTGTGTGGTCCTGGTGGCTTCGAGTGGTCACGCTGCGGGTGGCGGCCAGCCGGGGCGGGCCCTGACTCACTCCCCCTGAGGCCGGGGGCTTGCACCCTCTGGTGGCTGGCTGGGGCTCTGGAGGAGGACGCCTTCCCCACGGCCCTGGGGGAGCCCCAATCTTTGGGCTCAAGGGTGTGAATGTGGCCACATCACCTCCCTCCAGAGCCACCGTACTGGGGGACCGATGACACGGACGGGCTGCTGGAGAGAGTGGCGGGAGAGAACGCTAGCCTGCCGTGCCCTGCCAGAGGTGAGGCTGGGCCGGACGGGTGGTCTGGGGAGCAGCCTCCACCCGCTCCCCGTGCCCTGGGTCCCATGCTGCGGGCAGTGCCGTGGGTCATGGTGGGTGATGGTGTCCTCGCTTGCAGCCAGGCCACACCGGGCATTTCATCCCATCGGCACCCTATCGGATGGGTGTTAGCGTTAGCTCTTTTTCATTAGGGGCAATCCAGGCCTGGAGGGGTTACGCAGCTTGCCTGAGGTCACACAGCCCAAAGGGGACTCACAAAGTGCGGTGTGTTTGGCCCCAGCTGCGAGGTCCCCCTGCACCTGGGCATGGTAACGGCCAGGGCCAGGGCGAGGAAGGCCCAAGGGCCCCATAGATGGGGTCTCAGTGGCCCCACCTCTCCCCATGGCCCAGCCTTTCTCACGGAGCATAGATTCATGAGTCCTGGGCAGACCAGCCCCTCTGAGCCCCGCTTTGGGGCGGCAGCTAAGTGTGGGGCCCAGATAGCTGTGCAGAGTTGAACCCTCCCAGGCCATGTGACCTGGGACAGTCAACACCTCCTCCTGATCGATCCTCCGTCTGCCCGTCTGTGCAGCGGAGAGGGGACGTGCCGGTCCGTCCATGCAGGGCAGCTGCCCTGAGGGCTCTGTGAGGCCACCTGAGTTTTAGGTGCCAGCCCTGTGCCAGGCACTGAGCAGGGCCCAGGGAAACCTGTGGAGCGAATGAGTGTGAGTGAATGAATGTCATACCTGGCCGCACCTGGCCGATTCCTCACCCCCCACCGCCCGAGGTGCTTCCTTCGGTGTTGGGCTCTTCCGGGACTGGTGAGAGGACTCGTTATCTCGCCTACGTGGGGTGGCGCTGTCTGGAAGGCGGGGTGTCTGGGTGTCCCAGGAGCAGGTGGCCATGTCCTAAAAGCCTGGCAGGAGCCGGGAGCTGGTTCTGGCCCCAGCTGTGCTTCCTTGGGCCACAGGACTCAGGAAAGTCCCTGGACCGGGACCAAGGGAGAAGCAGGTAGGAGGCAGGCACCCAGCGGGAGTGGTGAGAACCTGCCTGCAGGATCCTGTCTGCAGAGCTGCCCACCTGGAGGGACTGGTGGTCTGGCCCTTGACCATGGCGCCACCTTGCGTCGGTCTCTGGTAACAGCAAGCGGCTGGTCTGCAGTCTCCGGAGGTGGGGACCCACCACCCAGTCAGGGGCCTGTCATCCTTGGTACCTCAGGGCTGCCCTCATTCAAGGGCAAGTCCTCTGGCCTAGACTTCAGCCTCCTCAGCATGACTGCAGCCCCCTCCGATACACACTGCCTTGCCCTGGCCAGCGCCTGCCCCCCGCCCCACCCCCCCACCGCCTCCCTTCTCCAGCGGCTGCCTGGCGGGCAGTGCTGGGAGCTGGCAATCAGCAGCCAACTGTGAGTGGCCTTGGACGTGGCCTTGGACGGCCCCGAGGGCTAAAGCGGAAAGCGCTCAGCCTGGAGGACCTGGGACGTAGGGGCCCTGGTTCCTGTGGTGGGGGACCCCACCCGCCTCCTCGTTGGGTGGGATGGGGCCAGACACGTGGCTGCTCCTGTCGTGGCCCCTGTAAAATGGGGGCGCAGAGGTGGGGGCGGCTTTCCAGGGGCAGCCCTGAGTCCCCTGGAATCTTCCCCTCCAGTGCAGCCCTGTGGTGAGAGCTCTTGGAGGTTAGATGTTTGTTTGTTTGTGCTGTTTGCATTAAGAAAAGCTCTGGTTTGGGCACTTCTTCCCCACCCCCACCCCCACCCGCTAACCTCCGTACCACCTGCCAGGAAGGATGTCTTTCTGGTGTGCCCCCTGGATCTTCTATCCTCTGTACGACTGGGTTAAAAAACTACAAATTAGTAACATAATTAAACGGGGGGGGGGGGGAAGAAGTTCCAGGGTTCACAACCAGGGCCCCTCCAGGCCAGCAGCTCTGAAGTCCTGGTCCCCTGGGCCGTGGCTGGATGGGAGGAGGTGGGCGGGGCTGTCGGAGAGGTGGAGAGTACTGGGAGGGGCCTGTGGCGTGTTGTGTGTGTCTGTGTGTGTCTGTGCACGTGTCCGCACTGTAGGGGAGCAGGCCCCTAGCAGTGGGACACTCCGGCAGGAAACCGAAGGGGAATCTACAAGGAAACAGCCCCCTTGGGTGCGGTTAGCTTGCCCAGCGATGCGCAGAGGGGGCCGCTGTGGGCCCTCCCTCTTCCTCCCGGCCAGCAGGCAGGGCCCCGGCCCCGTCACGTGAGGGAGGAGCAGCCGGTGCAGAGGAGAGTGGGGCCGGGGTGCTCCTGCGGGAGGTGACACCCAGGGTGTTTTGAATGTGTCGTATCTGGACCTTGCCCCCCAAGCCCACCCCGTGGGGGAGCCCACCCCTCCCTCTGATGGCCTTTCCCCTGAAAGAGTGATGGAGATGGGGTGGGCGTGTGCCTACAAAGGTGCCTGCCCTGCGGGGCAATGGCAAATGAAGCGAGGGCTGTTGGTGATAATTAGCATCAGCAGCGATCGGTCGAGAGTCCCGGTGACTAGTAGGGGCAGAGATGACTGGGGGGCTGACCTGAGACTTTGGGAGAGGGCCCCCCACAAGCTCCCCTTCTTCCTCTGCACCTCCTCTGTGCCAGGCACTGGGCTTGCCACTGGGGGGCAGCAGGGGACAAAGAGAAGACCCTGGCCCTTGTGGGGATGACGGGTGACGAAACCTAAGCTAGGGCACTAACGTCCTCTGTCCTCCGTGAGAAAGTTGGAGGTGGTGGCGGAAAGGAAGACGCAGGGTGGGCCAGGGGCTATGATTCCAGGGGTGCAGGGGCTCCGAGGGCTCTCGGCTCCTGTGCCGTGGCCCCCAGGGCACTGGGGGGCTGCGGACCTGCAGCCTTGGGTGGAGAGGGTCGGCGACATACCCCCAGGGGACAGTGTGGGTGTGGAGCGGGAGAGGGCTGGGTGTTCATGCTGATGACTCCCTTTACCTGGCCAGGGACACCCAAGCCGCAGGTCACGTGGCGGAAGGGGCCTTCCTCGGAGCCCCTGCTCAGCCGGCCGGGCCTGGCTGTGCTGGACGAAGGCTCTCTGTTCCTGGCCTCAGTCTCTCCCACCGACGGCGGGGACTACGAGTGCCAGGCCACCAATGAGGCGGGCTCTGCGACCAGGAGAGCCAAGCTGGTGGTCTATGGTGAGCAGGGGCCCCCGAGCTGGGCGGCTAGCGCGCACCTCTAGCTGGTGCCAAGCTCACTGGAGGGGCGGCTGCAGGCTGCCCCGGTGCCTGCGGGTGGGGAGGGCTTGAGGGCATTGGGACAGAGGCAGGTTGAGTGGGCACCCCCCCCACCCCGTCCCCAGAGAGACTCCCCACAGAGACAGTGTGGCTTTACAATGGTCCAGTAGTGACATCATTTTAAAATGAGCACGGAGGGCCCGCCTCCGCTGAAACCTGCTGCAAGTGACCTGAGGCTCCTGTCCTTCCCTCAGCTCCCTGGAGCTGCCCCGCCCCCACCCATGGTGCTGTGTGCAGAGGATGGGGAGCCCTTCCCCTCCACACGGCCGCCCTCTGCCCCAGCTTGCCCTGCAGCGGCTTGCCTGGGAAGTTTGTTGCAGAGACATGCCCGGGCCCCGCCTTCAGAGGTTCCGACTCGGGACCCTCGCACTGAGCACGACAGGTTGAGTGCAGAACTGGATGGAGCGGGCATCCAGCATCTTGTGAACTCGGTGTCAGAGGGGGTGCGGTGCCCAGACACAGCCAAGGCCCCCCAAACCTGGGGTCACCTGTCCGGGCCCGGCAGCTGGGGCTCTTGGGGCGGGGGAACTCCTCGGCCTCTCCCTGTTCCCAGTGCCCCCCAGCATCCGCGAGGATGGACGCAGGGCCAACGTGTCAGGCATGGCCGGGCAGTCCCTGACCCTGGAGTGTGATGCGAATGGCTTCCCGGCCCCTGAGATCGTGTGGTTCAAGGACGGGCAGCCGGTGGGTGTCCCCCGGGTGCCCGGCTGCGGGTGGGATCTGGACAGGTGCCTGCCTGTGATAAGGTGTGGCAGGCAGATGTGACGGGTGTTTTGGGGGATATATTGGGGCTCGGGGCAGGGGAGGACTGAGGTCCACGATGAAGCCTGGGGGGCTGCGTGGTGGAGGAGGGGGAAGAGCACTGTCCCAGGAGTCAGAGGCCCCGGGTTCCATCACCGCCCGGCTCCCCAGGCCTCAGTGTCCTTATTGCTGCTGCCACGGGGGCAGCCAGACTGCACTCACCAGCTCCCTCTGGCCTCTTCTGCCCAGATCCCCTCGGCGGGCAGCCACCGCCTCCTGGACGGGGCCCGGGCCCTCCACTTTCCTGGGGTCCAGGAGGGCGATTCTGGCCTCTACTCCTGCCGGGCGGAGAACCAGGCCGGGACCGCCCAGAGGGACTTCGAGCTGCTCGTGCTCGGTGAGTGAAGCCTGCGCCCCCACGCGTGTCTGGCCCGGCGGGCGGGGGGACAGGACACTGTGTGTGCCGAGGGCGGGGCACAGCTGTCAGGGCAGACGTCAGACAGACACATGGGCGGTTACCCCAGTAAGGACTGTCACATCACACGTCATGTGTGCAGGCTGCCGAGGGAGCCAGGGCGGGGCCCGCTGCCGCCGAGGGCTTGGGGGGGCTTCCCAGGCAGAATGTGGGAGAAGGAAGGGCACACCCGGGGACTCCGCAGGCAACGCCTCTGCGGGGGTGGGGCCTGCAGGTCTGAGCAGTGTCACCCCACCCGTTCTTGTCCCCAGTCCCACCTTCTGTGCTCGGAGCCGGGGCCGCCCAGGAGGTGCAGGGTCTGGCTGGTGCCGAGGTGGAGCTGGAGTGCCGGACCTCAGGGGTCCCTGCGCCCCAGGTGGAGTGGACCAAGGACAGGCAGTGAGTGGCCCGCCCGGCGGATGGCGTGGGGGTGGCACCCAAGCCCGGGCCGGTGGATGGGGGCCTTGGCAGGCATTGCACATGCCCCCAGGGCCCAGGCAGAGGGCAGCATGCGCACCATCCCCCCCAGCCTGGGGTCACCCAGGGGAGACCCCGCTCTCTCCCAGCAGGGTTTTCTCGCCATCGCTCAGCCTTCCTTGTTTTTCCTTTGGTCGGGGTCGGGGGGTGTTAGGTAAAATCCACGTAAACTGAAACCGACCATCGTGAAGTCCACACTTCGGTGGCATTAGCACGAGCATCACGCCAGCCTAGTTCCAGAACATTGCATCTTCCCGGAGGAGACCCGTACCCATTAGCAGCCACTCCCCCGCCCCTGGCGACCACCACCTGCTTCCTGTCCCAGCAGATGCGCCTGTGTGTCACATAAGCTCCATTGCAGGCACAACGTGGCCCTTTGCGTCGGCTCCTTTCCCTCAGCACGTAGTTCGGGGCTCGTCCCTGTCGTGGCAGGTGTCAGAACTCCACTTCCCGAAACGCCCGTGGGGACTGGCCCCGTTTGGCCCCTTTGCCCGTTCGCACCTGTTGGCGACTGGGAATCTTCCAGCCTCCGCGTCATCCGCGCAGCCCACCCCCGCCAGCGCCCCCGCCCGACGGGCCCTGTTCTGACTGTCTTTCCAGGCCCGTCCTTCCCGGAGACCCGCACGTCCAGCTCCAGGAGGACGGCCAGGTTCTCAGAATCCCCAGCAGCCACCTGGGGGATGAGGGGCGGTACCAGTGTGTGGCCTTCAGCCCGGCCGGCCAGCAGGCGAAGGACTTTCAGCTCAGGATCCACAGTGAGCACAGGCCCTGCCCGGCCGCCTCTCCGGGCTGCTCGCCAAGCTTCCATCGGCTGTCCACCGCGTGGAGAAGGGACAGGGCAGCAACGGGGGCCTGAGCAGCGAGCTCCCAGTCCGGGGAAGCTTGGTGGGGAGGGACAGAGGGAGTCTGGACCGACGTTTCCCAAACCCCGTGGTCCCATCCCAGCTTCGCAAGTTTTACCAATCCCAACACCACTTGGGGTGATTGTTTCTTCAACTTTTTCTTTAAATCGAGTCACTCTCTTTACACCGAACACATTTATTTAAAAGGACATTCAATATTGCAACTGGAAGTGGGAAACTGGGTCCAGTTGGCCTTGATGGGAGGAAGCTGTAAAGTCAAATGCACTGAAAGAAAGGGACCTAAGCCCTGGCTGGTGTGGCTCAGTGGATTGAGCACTGGTCTGTGAACTGAAAGGTCACTGGTTCAATTCCCTGTCAGGGCACATGCCTGGGTTGTGGACCAGTAGTGGGTGTGTGAGAGGCAACTGATCACACATTGATGTTTCTTACTCTCTCTTTTTCCCTCCTTTCCCTTCGCTCTAAAAATAAATAAATAAAATTTTTAAAAAGAAAGAGAGACCTGGAAGTGCTCAGGCATGAGCTGCCTGCAGAGAGTGCTGAGCTGTGTTGCTCTCTGTGGTACAGGGCGCCAGGGAGAAAGTGCTAGAAAGGTCGGGTCCGTAGCCGGACCAAACAGCCTTTTCCGTTGTTGTGATCTGGCTGGAAGGAGACTTGGGAGGTAGCTGGTCCACCGTTACTCAGGCTGTGCCCTCGCACCCCGAGGGTCACCTTGGTACCACTGGGGGCCTGAGACCCACCCTGTGGGAGCCGCTGATTGAATTTAGCCCCTCGTTTTATCGATGAGGAGACTGAGGCCCAGCAAGGGGAAGTGACTGACCTGGGTCTTACAGCCAGTTAGAAGCAGGGCGGGGTCCAGAGCCCAGCTGTGCCCCCCACCCACCAACCTCCACACACGCTGTGATGGCCCGGCTTGCTTTCCATGTCAGTGGGTCCCAAGCTGGCTTCTCCTGTCCCCAGACTCGACCTCAAAGCCTGTGACATGTGGCGTGCTTGTAATGTGCATGCCACTCTGGGGGGTGGGACACCAGCTGCCTCGGGGGGCTCCTCGTGAGTGTCGTCTTTGCTGTCCCCAGCACCTCCTACCATCTGGGGCTCCAACGAGACAAGCGAGGTAGTTGTCATCGAGGGCCACCCAGTGCGCTTCCTGTGCGAGGCCCGAGGAGCGCCCTCCCCGGACATCGTCTGGTTTAAGGATGGGGCGCCGCTGCCCCCGAGCCCTGAGGCCACCTACACCAGGGGCGGCCGGCAGCTGCAGCTCGGGAGGGCCCAAGGCTCGGACGCAGGCATCTACACCTGCAAGGCCAGCAACACCGTGGGGGTCACGGAGAAGGCCACCAGGCTGGAGGTTTATGGTGAGTGGCCAGGGGTCCTCAGTGAGCCACGGTCATCTGGGTGAGCAGGCGGGGGCGTGAGGCTCTGCGCTGCCACAGCGTCCACCTGTCTGCCATGGTCAGTGAGGGGCGTGGCTCCGAGTCTGGCTGAGCAGTCAGGGGCAAAGGTGTGTGTACGTGGTCAGGGGTGGGGCCGGAGCGGGGCCTGTGAGACATGGAGGGCAGAATGCAGGCCTGTGGGCTCATCCTGGCCCCTAGTGAGGAGTCAGCTCGGGAGCCCTGCCCCCAAAGATGCAGGGGGCTTGGGTGCTGGAGCCCCAGGGCCCGAAAGAGAAGTTGGGCCGTGTGGCATCTGTGGGGGCCCGCCGAGATGCAGCATGGGGACCCTTACTCGGGAACCCTCGGACTTCCTGGAAACTGACTGGGAAACGCGCATGTGTGTGTGTTTCATTAAATTTTCAAAGGGGCTTGTGACCCAAACCAGGCGGGGAGGCACATCCCAGGCCATGATTGTCCCTGCGAGGGCTCTGTGGGCCGAGCCACGTGGGGGCCTCCCCCACGAGGAAGCGAGAAGCCCTCTGGCGTGGCTGCCCCCTTGGCCATCACAGCCGTGTGGGCTGGGCTCTGCCCTGGTCGTCCCGTCTGCTCCCGCAGGCCAGGGAGGGGACTCGTGGGAACAGTGGCTTTGATCTTGAGCCTGGGGAGCCCCTCACTTTCAGTTCAGTGGATGCCATTCCTGGAGACACGCATAAAGCGTTGGTCTGCTTATGATGGCAGCGGGGCGGACCGAAGGTGCAGCCGTGTCGGGGAGGGCCGCTGCCAAGGGCAGAGCGGGGAAGAGATGCTTCCAGCCAGGGGCCCAGGGCAGGCTTCCGGGAGGAAGGGGTCCCACTAGTGCGGGTGAGGGAGGAGGCTCGTCCGGTAATGTGGCGTCTCCAGGGGCTTAACCAGGGCTGGCCTTGAACTCTGGTCCCTGAGCAGCCCCTCCTGGTGCCTCTTCCCTAGTCCCGCCCACCATCCAGGGTGCTGAGGAAGGGCCGCACTTAGTGAAGGCGGTGGCCGGGAGACCCTTGGGGCTGGAGTGTGTGGCCAAAGGCCACCCGCCCCCGACCCTGTCCTGGCACCATGAGGGGCTGCCCGTGGCGGAGAGCAATGGGACATGGCTGGAGGCAGGTGGCAGTGTGCTGAGCCTGGAGAGCCTGGGGGAGGCGTCCGGAGGCCTGTACAGCTGCGTGGCCAGCAGCCCCGCGGGAGAGGCCGTGCTGCAGTACGCCGTGGACGTGCAGGGTGAGCCCGGGCCCGCCCCACCGGAGTCACAGGGGCCGTGGACCCCTCCTCGCGCACCTTCCATGTGCCCGCACCTGCAGCCCCTTCTAGGAGCTGCTCCTGGTCAACGGTCTGGATGCTTATCGAGAACTCCCTGGGGCCCGAGGCTGGGTGGTGGGTGGTGGGTGGTGGCTCTGTGGTCTTCCATTCAACAGACGTCCCTCAGGCACCAGTTCTGGGCTGGCCCGTGTGGAGTTGGAGACAAGGCAGGCGGGGTCCTGAGCCCTGGGTCTGGTGGTGAGACCGACATTGAATAAACAGGACAAGCCTCCAGGGAGCAGAGGGGACCACGCACCTCGTCTTGGGTGGTCCTGGAAGACCTCCTGGAGGAGGGACCGTTTATGGGGGATTTGAATGGTGGACAGTGGCTTGAGCCTTGCTCTGGAGGCCCTGGGAACTTGGGGAGGGGGCTTTAGGCATGGTTTGCTCAGCTCTAAACACCTGGTGGGGGACCCTGTCTGCAGTGCCCCCACAGCTCCTGGTGGCTGAAGGCTCGGGCCAGGTGACCACCCTTGTCGGACAGCCCCTGGAACTTCCGTGCCAGGCCTCGGGCTCCCCAGTGCCCACCATCCAGTGCGTATGGGGTGATGGAAGCCCGGCTGGGGCTGGGGGCTGCGGGCAGAGAGCGCATGCTTTGGGGACAGGTGGGGACAGGAGACACCCCCTCTGCCCAGGCGTATGCAACAGGCCACCGAGCCAGAGACGCGTGAGCTGGCGGAGACGCTGCCCGGCCTCCTGGCTTGTCTTGCTGGCCCTGCCTTCCCCAGCCTCAGGCTGACCCGTCCCCCTTCCCACCCACTTTAGGTGGCTGCAGAATGGCCGCCCGGCGGAGGAGCTGGTGGGGGTGCAGGTGGCCTCCCAGGGGACCACGCTATACATCGACCACGTGGAGCTGGGCCATGCGGGCCTCTTCTCCTGCCAGGCCACCAACGAAGCAGGCACCGCAGGGGCCGAGGTGGAGCTGTCTGTCCATGGTAAGAGGGCTTGGGGGCGGGGGCTGGGAGGCCAGGGGAGGGGGGACCCGAGGCCTGAGGCCATCTGTGTCTGCAGCAGGCCCAGGGGCCTGGGAGGGACATGGGGCTGTCCAGACAGTGCTTCTGGGCTGGACGTGGCATGAGTGGCTGATCATAGCTGTTCAGCGTACTTGTTATCAGTCCAGTCCATAGGCCCTCACTTTCCTCCCCAGCCTTCCCTCACTCCCTGCTGACCATGAACTTCTTTCAACTCTTTAACTGCATCGGCTCTCTCACCTTCATGCCTGAAAATGCTGATTCTGTGCCTGGAACATTTTCCTTCTTCACCTGTTAGCTTCTCCCTATCTTTCAGGTCTGTCAAAAAAACAAAACAAAACACCCCTTCCTCCAGGAAGCCTACTTTGATTCCACTGTGGTGCTGATCCACACTGCCCACCCTCTCTTGGCTCTAGCTCACCATCCCCTGTGTCGAGAGTACTTGTTTGGTTGTCCATCTCTGCAGCCCAGCTCTGGGAGCTCCGAGAGGACAACACAGTGGACATTCTTTGCTGGTCCCTGTGCCTAGTACCATTTGGGGCACAGAGTAGGCGCTCAGTTAGTGGGTGGGTGGATGGATGAGAGAATTTTTAAAGAAAGGAGAGCCCTGCCCGACGGGCTCCCAGTCTGGTGCTCTTCCCCCAAGGCAGGGGCTTGAGCGAGGGCAGCCCTGCAAGATCATTTCTTGTTCCCTGGCCATTGAGGGGGTTGGTGGGTGCCCACTGCACCCCTCCTGAACCTGACCCAGTCCCCCCTGCCTGTCCCCCGCCCAGAGCCCCCATCGGTGGTCATTGTCGGGGATGACAACATCACAGCCCCTTTCCTGCAGCCTGTGACCCTCCGGTGCACGGGGACCGGGCTGCCCACCCCAAGCCTCCGCTGGTGGAAGGATGGGGTGGCCCTGGCAGCCTTGGGGGGGACCCTGCAGGTACGTGCAGGGGCCCTAGGGCTGGCGGGGCAGCCTTGTGTAGGTGGAGGGACCGCTCATTAGGGGCCCTGGAGACCCCAGCAGGGCCCTGCAGCCTGGGGGCAGGAGGAGCCCAGAGCCTACCCAGCCCGGGCGTGCTCAGTGGACCTGGGTGCTGGGCCTGAAGAGGGGAGGGCACCATTAGCCTAGTCCACATCCTAGGCACTTCAACTACCAGAGGGAGAACATGGGGGAAGGAGAGTATCCCCAAGACCAGAGGGACTCCCTAGAACCTAAGTGAGTGGCTCAGAACTCCACCCCCAGGGCCAAACGTGCGCCTCACTTCTGCTGCTCCTGGGGTCGGCAGCAGCCTGGCCACTTGCCACGTCCCAGCATTGCTGTGTCTGACTTCTGGTCCTGGGCCCCGGGCCCCATGACACACTGCTGCCCTGCCCCTGCCCCAGATTGAGAAGGTGGACCTGAGGGACGAAGGCGTCTACACCTGTGCCGCCACTAACCCGGCTGGAGAGAGCAGGAGGGACGTGGCGCTCAAGGTCTTGGGTGAGTTCACGGGCGCCAGGTGGTGGGGGATTGCGTGACGACCCTCGGGGCTGCTGTGGGGGTTGGGAGGGGCACGGGGCTTTGACATCACAGCGGTGCACTTGACTTTGGAAGTGGAAAGCCTTTTGCTCTGTGGCCCCTTTGGGTTGTTTTCTGCGGGATTTTTAATGGACACCCTCGGCTGCAACCCTGTTTACCTTTGCTCGTCTTACTCGTTTTTGCGGTTCCTTTACGCCCTTGCACACGTGGGCAGACCCTTTCACTGGTTACAGTTTGTGGCTGTCGGGGGTCCCGCCTGTCCGCTGCTCGGCTGGGGCTCAGCTGTCCCCTGGGTGGGCACCCGAGTGGTCCTTGTACAATTGCAGAGAGGGTCACAGCCCAGCGCCTTTCTTCTTGTGTGGGGGGTCAGGGGTGGGGTTCCTTTGTCAGAGGGCATGAGCCATTTGGAGGGGTCTTATTGCCCAGGACCCTTTAGGAAGTCTGGGGAGGGGTGGGGACAGCTGAGATTTGGCCTACTGGAGCCCGCACCCACTGAGGGTGCTCCTTGTCTCCCCCAGTACCCCCCAACATTGAGCCGGGCCCGGCCAACAAGGCAGTGCTGGAAAATGCCTCAGTGAGCTTGGAGTGTCTGGCTTCAGGAGTGCCCCCTCCAGGTAAGCCCCGGGCCGCAGCCAGCCCCAGGTCCCCATCTGACGAGGTTGGCCAGTGCTCCAGGGCCCACCCGGCTGTGGACAGAACAGGAGGAAGTCAGCAGGCTCTTGTCCCTATTTCTTACATTTCCTTCTCTTCCTTCTCAGCAGCTGTTCACCCAGTGCCCAGTACATGCCAGGCACCACCAGGGCCCAGGGCCTTTGCACCAGTGCCTGGAGCAACCTTGCAGGGCTTCTGTTTGGAGGTGTAGCTTCCCAGGACTGCCCTGGGGCTAGAGGCGAGGGCCAGGGCCTCTTCTCCAGACCAGAGTGAGGAAGGGGCTAGGAGCTTGGGGCTGGGTGTGAGTGTTTGGCAGACAGGCTGGGCCCAGGAGGAGGGCCCACCCAGGTTTGCCTGGTGTAGTGAGCCCCGGGGGTCACTGCCCCATCCCGTGGGGGCAGATACCCTGTTAAGTTCTGGGATAGGCCCTGGCAGGATGTCGGGAAGCTGGAGATACAACCGGTCCATAGTTACGAGTCTGCTCTTTTGGGGTGCCCCAGGTTCCCTTCTAAAGGAGGATGTGAGGGGGCCAGGCTGCCCTTGACTCTCCTGCTTCCTGCTGCCCCAGCCTCCCACCCCGGGTGCTTCCTCTCTGCCCTTGGCACCGTCTCAGGCAACACAGCCTCTCGCGCAGGCGCTGAAGGGCTGGCAGGACCCCAGCATCTCGCTTCTCTCTCCAGACATCTCCTGGTTCAAGGGCCGCCAGCCTGTCTCGGCCCGGAAGGGAGTCACGGTGTCAGCCGACGGCAGAGTTCTCCTTATTGAGAGAGCCCAACTGTCTGATGCTGGGAGCTACCGCTGCGTGGCATCCAACGTGGCAGGTCACACAGAGCTGCAGTATGGCCTGCGGGTCAACGGTGAGCTGCCCTGGGGCTAAAGGGGTCTTTGACCAAAAAGTTATCTTCCATCCATTTGTCTGTCAGTCTACTCATCTACCCATCATCCGTTTATTCATCCGTCCATCATCCATCCATCTGCCCATTTATCTATTCATCCACTCTTCCTTCCTTCCTTCCACCCACCATCCATCCACCCATCATCTATCCATCTATTCATCCACCTTTTTTCCTTCCTTCCTTTGCCCATCATTCGTTCATCTATCCTCCCATCCATTCAATATTTATCCATCCATCCACCCATCCTTCTCTCCATGCAAGGAAGTTCCCAGTTGTCTACCTATGGATCCAACCATCCACCTGATTGCCCATTCATCCACCCAGCTAACCACCCACCTGTCCATTCCACCATCATTCCCCCATCTCTCCATCTTCTGTCCACCAAATTTATTAAGACATGCTCTGGGGCCAATCCTGGCACTGCAGCCCTGAAAAAGACAGACCCAGGAGCTTTCTGCTAGCGGACTAGACAGTAATTAGATAGTTAGCCAAAATACTGTTTCCTGACTGTTGTGACAGGAGCTAGCAAAGGTAAGGCACAGCTGTGCCTGGGGCCGGGCTCTCACCTGGCCTGGGGAGGTCGGGAGGCCTGTCGGGGAGCTGGGTGCCTGGATAGAGACCTCCTGCCCAGGCCAGAGGCTGCAGAGAGCTGGGGAGTTCGAGGAACTGCAGGGAGGAGGCTGGGGCCTGGGGCTCGCAGAGCAAGGGGCCTGGGCAGTGCCAGCGGCCAGACAGGAGCTGGAGGGGCCAGGCCTTTATCCTAAGACCAGTGGACAGCTGGCAGGAGCCCCGGGTGGCCTGGCTTGTGTCTCTCAGATACACCTGAGTCGTCTTCTGTCCACGAGGGGCTGTGTAGGACAGTGTTTGATCAGTGCCTCTGAGTTGGAAAACAAAACCCACCCACACCATCCATGATAGCCGACCACTGCCTCTCTGGTCAGCCCTGGGCAGGGGCCTTGCCCTCCCCGAGCATCTGTTTCCCATCCGTAGGGGCCTTCCGCTGGTTCTGGAAGGACGAGGGGAGCGGCCTTGGGAACTGCGCCGTGTGCGTCCGCCTGGAGAGTGGCGGCCCCTGGGCTTTCTCGTGTGGCCTGTGGGGGCGCCCCTCCAGGGGCTCTCTCCACATGCCCCCCGTGAGGCTCAGCCTGTGCTCTGTCTCACCTGCCCTGCAGTGCCTCCGCGCATCACGCTGCCACCCCGCCTGCCAGGCCCCGTGCTGCTCGGCGCCCCCGTGCGGCTCACCTGTAACGCCACCGGGAGACCCAGCCCCACTCTAATGTGGCTGAAAGACGGAAACCCTGTGTCCACCTCGGGGACCTTCGGCCTCCAGGTCAGCCGGGCTAGGTGGTCCTCGCTCGCCTCCCTGCTGCCTCAGGAGGTTCCAGGAGCAGAGGCCAGGCCCTGGGAGCTGCGAGGGGAGGGGGCGGCGGTGATCACCCGGGACAGTTGGCGGGAGCGAGGGAGGCGGACCGACCGCTAAGTGGAGAGTCTCGAGCGTGGACCCAGAACCACAATGTGCTGCACCAGAGCCAGCCACACACGTGGTTTAGAACCTTCCGGCAGCCGAGCCCTGGCCGGTGTGGCTCCGTTGGCGGAGCGTCGTCCTGTAACCGAAAGGTCGAGGGTCCGGACGCATTCGGAAGGCAGCCAATCAACGTTCCTCTCTCTCCCTTCCTCCCGCTCCCTGTCTGAGAGCAATGAAAAAATGTCCTCAAGTGAGGATAAAGAAAAAAAATCCTCCCTAGTAGGTGCGTTAAAAAAAAAAAAAAAAATGAGTAAGAAGAAACAGGTGAAACCTGGTAGTTAACCCAGTGGGTCCCGAAAGTGTCGTTTCGTCACATGAGCGACACAGAAAATTAGTGACATTTTCCCACACACTCTTCTTCTGCACTAACTCTGACATCTGTGTGTATGTGACGCCTGGGGACCGACCGGCCCTGAGTAAGGGGCCCAGTGGCCACAGCAAAGCTCTAGACGACCCTTCCAAGGGCCGATGTAATTGCCTGCCGGCCGGTACAGCTCCTGGTTCCCCCGCGCTGGGGGCTCTGGGGGTCCGGAGCAGGCTGCCAGGCACACCCACAGCAGGGCCAGTTTAGGAGGGTGCAGGCACTGGCCCCTGGGGTGCACGGCTCACCTCACGTGTGCTTCCTTCCGGGGTCATAGGTCTTCCCCGGCGGCCGTGTGCTCACGCTGGCCAGCGCCCGGGCCTCCGACTCCGGCAGCTACTCCTGTGTGGCCGTGAGCGCGGTGGGCGAGGACCGCCGGGACGTCGTCCTGCATGTCCACAGTGAGTGTCAGGCCCTGGAGGCTGCTGGGTCCAGGCCAGCAGCTCAAGACGGTGGGGTGGGGGGGTGTCCAGACGCCTCCCAAGGGAGAAGGGGCCGTTAGGTGTGAGACGTGCCAGCCTGACACTGCAGCTGCCCCCGTGTGGGGTCTGTCGGAGTGGGAGCTCCCCCGTGTGGTCGGGGGGCAGCCGGGCGGATGGAAGTTCAGGAAACAGATAGGAGCACAATGGAGCAGGAGGGGCCCGTGGCCAAGAGTCGGGGACAGGACGTGGCCACTGCCCTGGGTCAAGTGGGGGCGGCAGCCCGTTCGGGAAAGGCAGTGTGGGGTGGTGGGTAGGGTACGGGCCTGCGGTTCAAACCCTGCCTCTGCCACGTCCTAGCTCTGTGACCTCGGGCCAGGTACTTTGCTTCTCTGGGCGTCCACCTCGTCATCTGTGAAATGGGCAAAGGTGGCACCTGCCCCAAACAGCGTCACGGGGTTCACCACAGTCATGGAGAGCGCAGCCACCACTGCTCGTTTTAAAATGCCCTCATACGGGATTTTGTGGGCCTCTCTGGGGGTGCATGAGGGAACTCTGGGAAATGGGGAGCCCTGTGGGAGGGGGGAAGCAGCGTTCCGTTCCAGCTCTTTCCTATTGCTGAGGTCAAGGTCCTAGTTAACGGTCACCGTGTATCCCAGGGCCCAGCCACCTGTGTCCCTGCACTGACCCGCCCGCTGGCCCCCAGGCGGCTGCCTTCGTCGTGTGCGGGGAGGCTGAGTACGGTCGCCCAGGCCTCACTCGGTGACCCACTGCTGGGACTCGGGACTTGGGCCAGGACCTCTGACTCGGCACCCTGCCTTCCTGACCCCTGCACCACACACACACTGCTTATGTCTCAGACAAAGGGTGGCCGGGGGACCTGGTTTTAAAAACGTTTTTAAAAAGGAGAATCTTACTGATTTAAAAACGATTTTGAGATGAGTGTAGGTTCACAGGCGGTTGTAAGAGATAATATGGAGAAATCCTCCGTCCCCTTCACCCGCTGTCCCTTGGTGGTGGCATCCTGGATTAGGCACAACTAAGGTGCATTCGCTCTCGGTCCCCATTTGGCTGTCCACCGCCGCCCTTGGCTCCGGGGGTGTCGAGCGGGGATAAGGGGCCTGCAGCCCAGGACTCGGGCCTCATCCTAACGGCGGCTGCTCCCTGCCGCGGGCCCCACCCACCAGCTGAGACCGCCCCCCTCCTGCCCCCCTGAAAGCGCCCCCCCACATCCTCGGAGAAGAGCTGAACGTGTCCGTCGTGGCCAACGAGTCAGTGGCCCTGGAGTGCCAGAGCCACGCCGTGCCCCCTCCCGTGCTGAGCTGGCGGAAGGACGGCCGCCCCCTGGAGCCGCGCCCCGGAGTCCGCCTCTCTGCAGACAAGGGCTTGCTGGAGGTAGGCGGCCACCCGGGCCGATGGCGGGGGCCCGGGCAGGGCAGGGGCTGGGGTCGCCCCACAGGCCCCTCTAGACCTGGCCCCCGGGCACATGCTGCCGACCTGTCAGAGCAGCTTCCGGCCAAATGGGGACCGAGGGCGAAGCCCCAGGAACGAGCCCTCAGCTCTCCCTCCGTCTGGTCTGTCACTCCTTGTTCCGAAGCCTCCTCGGCTCCGGGCGTTTAAGTCCCGTCATCAGGCCTCTGGACCAGCAAGATGGGGGTAACGGGGCTCGGGGGCTCGGGAGTCAGCCCGGATTTAAATTTTAGCTCCACCGCCTCCCGGCTGTGGGCTGCCGCAGGAAATGCCCTGACCACACAGGCCCCCGGGTCTCTCACCTGCGAGCCCGCGGGTACCTTTCTGCTGAGGTGGCTGGGAGAATTCTCAGGGAGGAGGCCTGCGAGGTCCCCGCCTGCCCCGGAGAACAGCGCGTCTGCCTCCAGTCCCCTGGGGGAGGTGGGGCTCCGAGCCTGCTGTAGGGGGACCCTCCCGCTGCTCCAGCCTGCTCCTCCCCCCCCACCTGCTCTGCACCTTCCGAAGGAAGTGACCGTTCCAACTCTGTGTGCCTGTGTGGTGCCCTCTGCCCGGAATGCCTGCCTCTCCTTCCCTTCCCCCTTCAGAGCCGTGGCCGTCACCCACCGCGTCAGGATCTGACGCCCAAGGACAGGGTCCCCTCTCCCCACCCTCTTCGCTCTCCCCCTTCTCCTCTGGGGGGTGGCTGTGAAGTGGGGTGAGGCTGGTAGGGCTGCCGCCAGAACCTCATGGTGCAGGAGGTGCTATCATCACCCCCAGGTTCCAGATGGAGAGGTTGAGACACAGTGAGGTGAAGTGTCCATAGTCACTGTGCCCACAGTCACTGGGCCCGTCCAGGGTGACCCATCTCTGCAGTGCCCCCACCGATGGGTCATGTGGCTCTCACCCAGGTGGACAGAGCGGAGGTGTGGGACGCAGGCCGCTACACCTGCGAGGCGCTGAACCAGGCGGGCCGCTCGGAGAAACACTACAACCTCAATGTCTGGGGTGAGGGTCCCCTGGGCTGGGCTGGGCAGGGCAGGGCAGGGCAGGGCAGGGCAGGGCAGGGCTGGGGCTCCGCCTCTGCTGCCGCCCCCACAGGCTGGCCCCGCCCCCGAATGCCCAGGGGATGTGTCACCCTGACTGGGTCCCAGGCACAGCCCTCTCCACTCCTGTGCCTCCATCCACCCACCCCCTGCCCAGCCTGCCACCCACCTCATACCCTTCTTCTCTTAGTTCCTCCAGTGTTCCCCTCGACGGAGCCCCGCACCCTGACTGTGGCTGAAGGGTACCCCACCAGGCTGTCCTGCGAATGTCGGGGTGTCCCTTTCCCCAAGATCACCTGGAGGAAGGATGGTAGGGTTGCTGCCTGGGAAGGGGCTGGGGCTCCCAGCAGACTTGGGGACCGAGCAGAGAAAGGGTTGAGGGAAATGTCCCCTCTGCACCCACTCATTTCAACTCCGAGAGGCTCTGGCGTGGGGCACCCGGCGAGGACAGGGAGGGGCAGCGAGGGTGGGGCTGGGTGAGTTCCTGACTGGGCGGAGAGGGCACCGGAAAGGCGGGGGAGCTCAGCGGACGGGGATTTGGCCTGCTGGTCAGGAGTGTGGTGCTGCTGTCTCTGAGCTGAGGCCGTGGGGCAGGTCTGCAGGGCAGACCCCGAACGCGGGGGCTGCTAATTTCGAGATGACGTAGACACCCAGTGGGGTGTCTAGTGGGCGGTCACAGGTAGGTGGTGTGGCTCAGAGGAGAGGTCAGGTGGAGGCAGGTCCCCAGGGCAGAGAAGAGAGTGTCAGGAAGGAGCATGGCCACGCAACATCACGGGGAAACCCCCACCATGGCCACCACGTGGCCACTGGAGCCCCGCCCCCAGCCTGGGGGGGGCTGCTCCTCTGCAAACAGGTGCGGGGGAGGGGAGTTGGTGGTTAACGCAGCGCCCCACACCTGAGGCTCACAAAGTCCTTCTTGCTGCCAGGTGTACCCACTGCTTGGTCTCCCCCCTCAGGCCGTGGAAGGGTCATTCATTCAGTAGCCTTCACTGAGGCCTGCTGTGTGCTAGGCCCTGAGCCTCTAAGGATCCCTGCGGAGTGAGGCAGGGCATCTCAGGTGGCCCAGGCTGGGCTGGGATTCAGACAGATGCCTGCGGGTAAATCTGTGATGGGGAGAAGCTCAGGGGTTGGGAGAGCTCAGCAGGATGCCAGGATCAGGTCTGGTGCTCAGCGAGCGCTTCCTGGCAGAGGTGACATCTAGGTGGACACCCGAAGGGTGGGCGGGAGTCATCCGGGGTGGTGGGAGGACAGACGTTCCAGGTGGAAGGGCCGGGAACCAGCAGCTTTTTTTTTTTTTTTTTTTGCGGCATCCAGGTCAGCCGGTCCCTGGGGAGGGGTCAGGCCTGGAGCAGGTGTCGGCGGTGGGGCGGCTGCTGTACCTGGGCCCGGCCCAGCCAGCCCACGAGGGTGCGTACACCTGCGAGTGCAGCAACGTGGCGGGAAACAGCAGCCAGGCCCTGCGGCTGGAGGTGCACGGTGAGCTGGGGGGGGCGGGCCCTGCACCAGGCAGGAGAAGCTGGGCGGGGGGACCCCACCCCCAGGATCCACACCAGGACAGGAATGGTGATGATGAGAACACTTGCAGTGGCCTCTGCTAGGCTAGCGGCATTTTATCAACTGCCCTTCCCAGGGAGCTTCCTGCAGCTCCTGACCGGGCCCTCGAGGGGCCCCAAGCGGCCCCACGGCCCAGCAGGAGGGACACAGCTGGAAACGGTTGGGAACCTAAAGAAGCGTAGAATTTCTCTGAAGCCGAGGCCCATAATGGAGACCAGCTGCTGGTCCTGCAAGGGAGACATATCTCAGTCTTATAAAAACCATTCTGGAAAATAAAACCAAGAACAGCATTTTGGGGAGAAGGCCAGCCCCAACAACCCTCTAAGCCCCAGGAAGCCCCTGCTTCTGAGGGAGAACACCTCCCCCAGATCTTCCAGGCTGTGCCGTGAGCTCGCTTTCCACACAGCAGGCCCCTCCCGGGGACGCCCAGGGTGGGGGAGGGGCGAGGTGCTGTTGTGACCCTGTTACAAGGATGGAAAGTGGAGGCCCGGAGAGGTGAGGCCACCTGGCCAAGGTCACACGGCCAGCGAGTGGCAGTGGGGACATAGGCCAGCCTGGGGCTGGGCGGCCCACAGCAGCTTTCTCTCCACCCCAGTTCCCCCTCAGATCGCTGGCCCCCGGGGGCCCCCCACACAGGTCTCCGTGGTCCAGGACGGGGAGGCCACTCTGGAATGCAACGTCACGGGGAAACCCCCACCCAGGGTGACCTGGGAGCGGGACGGCCAGCCGGTGGGGGCCGAGCCAGGCCTGCAGCTGCAGAACCAGGGTTGGAGCCTGCACGTGGACCGGGCACAGGCTGCCCACGCCGGACGCTACAGCTGCGTGGCCGAGAACGTGGCTGGGAGGGCGGAGAGGCGGTTTGCGCTGTCGGTGCTGGGTGAGGACCGGCTGCCTGCGGGAGGAGGGCAGGCCGGGGTGGGGTGGGGTGGGGTGGGAGCGGCAGGGCCACAGATTGGAGAAGGCAAGGGCAGTTCAATCTCACGCCCTGTTCTCCCAGGAGGCAGGCCCCCGGGGAGGGTGGGCTGTTGTGGGCAGAAGCCGGCCACACGGCTCTCAAATCAGGACTGGCCTCACACAGCGCTGCGTGCCCTGCCTTCCTCCCCGCTCTCTCCCTTACTTCCTGTTCCCTGCTCCGTTCCGGGCACGGGGTAGATAAGCAGCGTCTCTCCTGCGTGGCTTATCCGCGATGGGGGAACTCAGGGGCCCGAGCCCTGTCATGCGCGGGAGGCCGGGGCAGCCTCCTGTAGGAGGTGGCCTGCCAGCTGCACCGTCAGAGCAGGGTGGGAGTTAGGCAGGCGCCGGAGTGAGGGCAGGAGTGCCGAGCAGAGGGAACAGGCGCCACAGAGCCCCCGAGGGGCGACACGTTCAGGGCAGCTGGAGCAGCCTCGAGATTTCAGTCTTTCATTGAGCTCCCACTGTGTGCTTCAGGGCACAAGCGGGGAGTGGTAAGGGAGAAGATGGGGAGATGGGCAGGGGTCACTTTAGGAAGGCCCCCCTCGTCCTGCCCCAGCGCGGTTGGGACCTTCCTGCCACCCGCCCGCTCTTCCCGGCCTGAGAGGTGTGGCCCCCTTTGGGAACGGACGCGTCAGACCCACAGAGGACCACGGGACCCTGACTTGCAGTCTGGGGACGCATCTGTGTCGCTTTCGTCTCATCCCAGTCTCCTTGCTCGGCTCTGGCTCCGCCCACGCACTGTGCTGAGCGCTTTACCCACGTGCGCCCCCCTGGCCTCCCTCAGAGGGGCAGGGGAACGGAGGCCCAGGGCGCCTGCCCGACGCCAGAGCCCGGCCTGCGGCCTCTGCTCACTCCTCTCGGTGGGAGCAGCTCTGACCCTGTCCCGCCTGCTCCTCGGCCTCTCCTGATGGCCGGGGGGGCAGGGACCCCGGGGAGGCAGTCCGGGGTCGGGCAAGGGGCATACAGTCCTGTCTGCACCCTGAGTGAAGCTGCTTGTCCCTGTCTAGTGCCCCCAGAGTTCGTCGGAGACTCGGGCCCGCTGACCAACGTCACCGCCGTCTTGCACAGCCCCTTGACGCTGCTCTGTGAAGCCGCAGGCGTCCCACCCCCGGGGGTCCGCTGGTTCCGAGGGGAGGAGCCCTTCGGCCCCGGGGAGGACACCTACTTGATGGCGGGTGAGGAGCCGGCGAGGGGGTGTCTGGTGATGAGGTCGGGCCCTCTGCTTCTGCCCCCGTTCATCACACGCCCGTGACCTCTGACCCTGACCTGCCGGCTAGGCCCAGACATCGTAGCTGTCAGTTCCCTAAGAGGCCTCCCCGAACACCGGCCGGGTGGCAGCTCCAGGAGAAACATTAGATTTGAACAAGTTTGGAAACAGGCCCCCCCCCCGCTCTGCTCCTGGACACGCACAGCGACCGGTGACAGAGTCGGGGTTCCGATAAGTCCTGCAGCCACGGTTGCCACGGTCCTCACGGCACTCGCGTAGCCCCCCGCAGAGCGGTAACGAACTTCTGGAAACCGTGATCTCAGCACCTTCACTCCGAGGGTTCCTCTGCCTCACAAAGCTGGTTTGCGACGGTTCTTGCTGGCACACGAGTGGGGAAACTGAGGTCCAAGAGGCAGCATCCATCCAAATCTCACAAGGACTTCAAGGCCCCCTGAGGTTCACCTTTCGTGACCCCTCAGTTCCTTCCCACAGGGATGTTCCCATCATTGTGAATCTAGGAAGGCAAATAAGCGTCCCCCCATGTACCACTTCCAAGCACGTGTCGGGGGTGGCCTGATGCGTGGTGACGGTACGGGAGAGGAGAGCGGTGATCGGCTAGCGATGTCTGCCCCAGGTCCAGGAGCAGCAGCGATCACAAGTCGCTGCTTCTGTGCCTTCCCTGGGCCGGTCTTAGAAGATCCCTGGTCTCCTCCAGGAGGAGCTGGCTCACCTCCGACAGGTCTTTGGAGGAAGGCGCCTTCTTGTAGGCTCCGTCAGAGCAGCAGGGCTGTCTGACCTGGGCCAGGCCCAGTGCTGTCCCGCCAGCCCCAGCCAGTCCCCAGAAGTGGCGCCAGCCAGGTGACAGGTCCTTCTCCTTCAGACAGTGTCTCAGGCTTCCCCGGGTGTGTGTCTTAATGTCTAAGGGGCTCCACCTGCCTGTTCGCCCTCCTGGGTCTCAGTTTCCCCATCTGAGGAACGGAGCCCTGGAGGAGGTAGATGCGTACACGTCTCATTACAACGCCCAGCACACTCCTGTTCCTGGGGGCCAGCCCGGGCTCGGCTTGGGACAGAGGCTGCTCGGGGCCTGTGCCTGGAGCCCACTGTCCCCACTCCCCAGGTGGCTGGATGCTGAAGATGACCCGGATACAGGAGCAGGACAGCGGCCTCTACTCCTGCCTGGCAAGCAACATGGCTGGGGAGGTGCGGAGGAACTTCAGCGTGGAGGTCCTGGGTGCGTCCAGCCCTGCGTCCCTAGCCCACGGATCCTTTCCCTTCTGCCCGGGAGCTCGTCGGGTAGGGGGTGCGGGCAGAGCGAAGGGCTCTTGCTGTAGCAGGGGCCCGGCCCAGGAAGGAGGGACAGGCCAAGGCTTATTGTTTTGCTTTGGTTTGTTTTTTTTTGCCTCATCAGCAACCTCTACTCTGAGGCTGCCATGGAACTTTCTGAAACAGCAAGGACTAATCCCATGTGACAGGGAAAAAATATTTTTAATGCCTCCCGTACTGCCTGCCTCGATCAGGGCCTTCTCCCAGAAGCCCTGGTACTCCCCTCGGCCAGCTCACGGCCCTGTAGAAGCGGCACGAGGGGAGGGGAAACCAAGGCACAGTGACTTTACTCGAGATGCCATGGGCTCTTGGTGTCCTGCTCGGTGGTGGCTCAGCTGAGTGAGCCAACCCAGTTAGTGACCCGCTGTCTCCCTGCTCTCCCAGCTCCTCCCAGTATTGAGAACGAGGACCTGGAGGAGGCGATCAAGGTCCCTGAGGGACAGACAGCCCGCCTGACATGCAACGCCACAGGTAAGGCCACGCCTGGTGGCCGGGAGAAGGGTGACAAGGCAGCTTCAGAAAGGGGGAGCTGGGGATCTGGCCTGCCTGTCCCCAGACTCTCTGCTCTCCATCCCAGCACTGACCACACTGGTCCACAGTGGCCTTGTGATATCTCTGTGCCCTGGCTGGGCTCTGGGCTCCCTGAGGACCCAAGATCTACCTTGTCCCCATAGTTCTTTCTCCCAATGCCTGGTGTGGTAGGCTCCAGGTAGTGCTTGTGGGTTGGGATGGATGGATGGGCGGTGGATGGATGCTGGTTGGATAGATAGGTGTATGTATGTATTTATGTTTGGATGAATGGCTGGATAGGTGAGTGGATGGGTGGGTGGATGGATGGATGGGTGGGTGGCTGGATAGGTGAGTGGATAGGTAGGTGGGTGGACGGGTGGGTGGGTGGGTGGGTGGCTGGATAGGTGAGTGGATGGGTAGGTGGATGGCTGGATAGGTGAGTGGATGGGTGGGTGGGTGGGTGAATGGATGGATGGATGAAGATGGGTGGGGGAAGATGGATGGATAGGTGGACAGATGGAATAATTTATCTTTCTTCTGTCTGCACTAAGCCTCCTCTGCCCACTCCTAGGAAAGGAAAAGGCAGTCAGACCACTTGGGGAAAGGGCCCAGGCCACCCCTGGCGGCTGCTTCTGTGTCTTGCCCTGCTGCATGGGCCTCTGGATTGAGGTGGAAAACCCGCGATCCGACCTCTACTTCAGCCTGGTCAGATCCTGCTGAAATGTCTTACCTGCCTCTCTCCTCTGCCTGCAGGCCACCCACAGCCCAAGGTCACGTGGTTCAAAGATGGCCGACCCCTGGCCGGCGGAGACATCCACTACATTTCTCCAGATGGCGCCCTTCTGCAGGTTGTCCAGGCCAACCTGTCTAGTGCCGGCCACTACACCTGCATCGCGGCCAACGCCGTGGGGGAGAAGACCAAACATTTCCAGCTGAGCGTCCTGGGTAAGTGCTGGACACCTCCTGGCCGCACGGGGTGCTGGTAGGAGGGAGAACCGAGTCGACCAGCTCCTGCAGACGCCTTCCCACAGAGTTCCCTACTATTTTTCCTTGCACCTCTCCAAGTTCAACAACAACAATAACGATAGCGGCTCTACTGGCTGACGGTTTATCATAGGCCAGGCATTTGGACAGGCCTTATTGGTTGAAACTTCACAACCACCCGAGGAGGTGGGTGCCGTGCTTGTCCCCATGTCACTGATGGAGCCGTGTGTGTGTGGCTTGGATGACATGACTCCTTCCAAGCATCTGTTTCCCGAGGGCCGTGCAGCACCGACTGTCTGGTTAGGCTGGAGAAACGGGTTAGAAAACGAGAGGGACAGAGACTGGTTTCGAACAGTCTGCTTGTTGAAGTGCCACTGCTGGAACAGGGAGAGTCCTGCAGCGGCTGAGAGAGGAAAGTTTGGGACCAACGAGAGCAGAGCTGTTCTGCCCAGGGGGGGACAAAACTCCCCTCCACCACCCACCCAACCTTCCCCTGGGAGTTGCGTGGTTTAGAAACGAACAGGATTGAGAAGGCTCTAGTTAAATTCATCGATGCTGTCTGGATGGGAAGAGGCTATTGGGGAAAGGGAGGCGGGAGCTGCCCAGCTCCCGCTACGGTCTTGCTTAGGGGTGGAGAGCTGGCACTCTGGGCCAGCCAGGCTGGAACTCAAGTCTGGCTGCCTCTGCCGGGGCTCCTCTCAGCCTCAGTTTCCCTCTGGGTAAAGCAAACTGCAACAGCACGGCGGCTAAACACCAGGGTGTGGGACTCTGCCGGGTACTCAGACCCAGGGTTGGGACTGTCGGCTCACAAGCACCCTCCCGGCTTCCTGTCACAGTGGTCCCCACCATCCTGGGGGTGAGCGAGGACAGTGCGGACGAGGAGGTGACCGTGACCATCAACAACCCCATTTCTCTGATCTGCGAGGCGCTGGCCTTCCCCTCCCCCACCATCACCTGGATGAAGGACGGGTCGCCCTTCGAGGCCTCGAGCAACATCCAGCTGCTCCCAGGTGAAGCCTGCTGCGGGGAGGAGCGCGGGGTCAGAGGAAGGGGCCCGTGCACCGGAACCAGGCCCAAGGGTGACCCGGGCCCCTCCCTGCGAGCAGGCACCCGCGGGCTGCAGATCCTGAACGCCCAGAAGGAGGACGCAGGCCAGTACGCCTGCGTGGTCACCAGCGAGCTGGGGGAGGCCGTGAAGAACTACCACGTGGAAGTCCTCAGTGAGTCGGGGCCTCCGGGGCTCTGGTGGGTGGGCGGGCAGGCCCGCGGCCCTCTGGGAACGCTGGGACTCCAGCTCCCGGGCTGCACTGGACGCCCCAGCCACTGTCGTGGGGGTCATCTCTGACAGCCACCAGGCAGCCAGGTCGGCTGCGAGATCCCACCTTAGGGTCACGGACACTGGGAGGAGGGGAGGGTGAGTCAGGACTCGGGCCACGCGGAGGCCCAGACCCTCTGCAGTCCTGGCCTCTTTCTGCTCTGACGTGGCCAGAGGCTCCACGGCCTGAGACCTGGGACCCCCGAGGTCCCCCAGGAATCCCCCTGCCTCAGGCCTGCCCTGCCCTGTGACCGTCGCTGACAAACACTCTCATCTCTAAGTGACGCCCGCCCCCCCGACCCCTGGCCCTGGGACCAGGGTGAGCACAGCGTGTCAGCACCACGTCCAGGCCTGCCGCTCAGACCCCTGTGATTTTCAGTCCCCCCCTCCATCTCCAAAAACGACTCCGTGGAGGAGGTCGCCGTGAAGGAAGTGAAGACCAAGGTCAACAGCACCTTGACCCTGGAGTGTGAGTGCTGGGCCTCGCCTCCGCCTGCCATCAGCTGGTACAAGGATGGACGGGTGAGCTCGAGAACCCCAAGCAGCCTCGGGTGCTCTCCCTGGGCCCCCCGGCTCAGCTGGGAGCCTTCCAGGGCACGCAGTCGGAGCCCCTGGCCCCAGAGCTGGCCTGGCCCTGCCTCCCCCTTTGGTGTTGATGGGGCTCCTACTCTGTTTTGGGGGCAAGTCTGAAAGTTCTACATTCACCCGTTTCATTCTCTTCCGGTTTTTAAGTTGTACGGATTTGGTTGAGAAACTGTCATTTTGCTGTATTTTTAAAACTTTATTAAAATCTAAGAACACTTGTCTGGGTACCCCTCCGTCTGTGAAACCCGCTCCCCCTCTGGGCCTCCCCCAGCCCGTGACCCCCGGCGAGCGGCTCCGCATCCTGGGTGAAGGACGGCTGCTTCAGATCCAACCCACGCGGGTCTCCGATTCCGGGCGATATCTGTGCGTGGCCACCAACGTGGCTGGCGAGGATGACCAGGACTTCAACGTGCTCATCCAGGGTGTGTGGGGGCCAGCGGGGCCGGCAGGGGGCATGGGGCGGGGGGGCGGGGGCAGCATGGCTGGGGGTGGGGAGCGGCCCGACAGGAGGGCTGTGATCCCGGCTGCCCGCCCCCTTTCTCAGCACCGCGTGGCCCATCTGGCCCCCAGCCCCTGGCCTGGGCTCTCCCAGGAACTGACTTGGTGACCTGGGGACATCCCTGCCCCCAGGCCTTAGTCTTGCCTTTGTACAATGGGGTGATTGAATCAGGTGGCCTTGATGCGACCCCCCAGTTCTGAGAGCCTGCGACTTTATGCCCTTGTGCTCCGATAAACACACAGTGTCAGAGGGCAGGAACCTTCTTCTGGTGCCCAGCGTAGTAACTGCTCAATAAACACCAGTTGAAGGGCCCCGGCTGGTGCTGCTCAGTGCCTTAAGCACTGGCCTGTGAACCAAAGGGTCACTGGTTCGATTCCCCGTCAGGGCACATGCCTGGGTTGCAGGCCAGGTCCCCAGTAGGGGACATGCAAGAGGCAACCACTCGTTGAGGTTTCTCTTCCTCTCTCTCTCCCCTCCCTGCCCCTCTCTCTAAAAATGAATAAATAAAATCTTTAAAAGAAAAAGAACAAAAACACTAGTTGAAGGAATGAATGAATTTTAAAAATGCTTTGACCTTGGAGATTGGCGCATCCCTCAGCTTTGCGTAGTAACGCCTCATAACGGCTTTGTCGTCCCTGCCCCCCAGTTCCCCCCATGTTCCTGAAGGCGGGCGATGCCAGTGCGGCCTTCGAAAGCCCGTCCCGGGAAGAGGAGGCCCGGGGCGGGCTGACGGAATATCGGGAGATCGTGGAGAACAGCCCCGCGTACCTGTACTGCGACACCAACGCGGTCCCACCCCCGGAGCTGACCTGGTACCGGGAGGACGAGCCCCTCTCGGCCGCAGATGGGGTGTCCGTTCTGCAGGGTAGGCCGGGGCTGCACGGAGAGGTTGGGGCGCTTGCAGGCAGGGACCCGGGCCCCACCCGCATTAGAGCGGGTCCCCTCGGCAGCCCTTCCACAGGTCCTCGGGACTCTCCCAGGT
Organism: Glossophaga mutica; assembly: GCA_039655065.1. Taxonomy (NCBI): domain Eukaryota; kingdom Metazoa; phylum Chordata; class Mammalia; order Chiroptera; family Phyllostomidae; genus Glossophaga; species Glossophaga mutica. Next base: position 214,890,159 of record CM077305.1, read on the forward strand.
GCTGCTTGCGGTGTGACCTGGGGCAGGGCCTGGGGCCGCTCTGGACCTTAGCTGCCTTTTGTAAATCCGGACTAGACGTACTCTGGGCATCAAGGTCTGAGGTGTCTGGAAATAATCGGCTGAAGCTGTCGCCCTCCTGGGAGGGGGAGCCGCTTCTGTGTTAGCATCTCAAGACCCCCAAAGTGGAAGGACCACTCCCAGGGCTCAGGAGCACCCTGGGGTCCAAGGTCATGGTTCATGGGACTTATATTTTTTACAACTTTAAGTATTTATCTAAGGTGATTTTGTTTTTTAAAACAATGCTTTTATTTTAGTGTGTGCGTGTGTGTGTGTGGAGGATTTTGAATGGAGAGGCTCTGGTGTAGGGCTCAGAAACGCCTGGCTTCCCTGGGTGGCGGCCCCAGGCCCGACCGCAACTGGCAGGAGTTCCAGGCACAGAGCTCTGTACTGTCTCGGCTTAGGGTTCGCCCCAAGTCCTGCCAGGCTTGAGCCCGTGGTGGGGGTGGGGGTGGAAAGATTTGGGGGGTCGCACATGGTGGGGGCATGCCGACAGGCAGGGCCGTTCCAGGGTGTGTTCTCTGGCTCTTGCAAAAGAAGAAGGTGGCCTCTTGGAGATCCGGCAGAGGACGTTACCGAAGGCTGTTTGCCCCTGCGAGAAACCCCTGGACTGACCCTTAGCCTGCCCTCTGCCCTGGACGCTGACCCAAATCCTGGGTACACAGTGAGCTCAGTCACATGCTGGTCCCTGGCTCCAGCTCTGACTGTAGATTAATCCCAGCCACCAACCGAACCCTGGCCACAGCCACTGACCCCCGGACCTAGCCAGAAACCTCCAACCCCACCATTGACCTCTGACCCTGGCCACTGACTCCTGATCCTAAGCACAGAAGTGACCCTGACTATGGCCACGGCCTCCCTAATCATGACACTGTCCCCTGGCTCTGCATGCAGTGAACCCCTGATTCCAATCCTGGTCACCACCCCCACGGCCTGAGCCAGAATGTGAGCCTAACCTGGCCCCTGCCGGAGACCAATTGCAGCCCCCCAAAGATGCCAGGGTCTGGCTGGTCCTAGTTGGCTCTGGGTCTCAGAGGTCCCAGGTGACAACCTCCACACCCAGAAGCCCCCCACCCTCAACCGTCACAGGCCTTGCTGCCTCTTGGCCTCCTAAGAGCCTCTGCCCAGCTCGTTGGCCCTTCCCTCTGTCCTCAGCAAGGAGCTCGGCTCAGGCGGCACTGCTGGGTACCCTTGGGAAGCCTCAGCTTTTCCATCTGGAAGATGGGAGTGTGTACAGCACACAGTCTGAGAGCAGGAAAGTGCTCGGCCAGGCCTGGTACACAGCAGCCTTCCTGGGCTTTATTTGACCCCCAGGCCCCGTGAGCTGGGCAGGACAGGCAGCTTCTCTCCATGTCACAGATAAGGCAGGAGCGGGGCTGGTGATGTGTCCAGGTCCCTTCTACAGGAAGTAGCAGGTCTCCTCGCCTTTGCTCAGGCCCCTGTCTCCCGTCCCTGCAGGAGGCCGGGTCCTGCAGATCCCCCTGGTACGCGCAGAGGATGCTGGGAGGTACTCGTGCAAGGCCTCCAACGAGGTGGGCGAGGACTGGCTGCACTACGAGCTGATGGTGCTGAGTGAGTGGCTGGCCTTGGGCTCGGGGGTGGGGGTGTCTCAGGTCTGCAGGCCCTGTGCGGGCCTCTTTTGAAGGGGGTCGTGGTGCAGAGCGAGTTCAGTCTGGCAGTATTTGGAAGTTAACGACGTAGGGGTTATAAGCTTGGGCTCTGAAACCAGACAGGACTGGCTTCCGACCCCAAGGGAGCTGCTTCCCTGCTGTGTGACCTCGAGCAATTCACAGCCCTCTCTGTGCTCCAGATTCCTTAGCTGCATCAGGGCGTGAGCAGGGCACCAGGAGCCCCAGCCAGCACCTGGCACCAAGCGCTGCTCTTGCCCCCATGCCTGCCCCCCACCCCCAGGGGCCTCCTCACCCTCCTCTCCCCCACCCCAGCCCCACCTGTGATCCTGGGTGACACGGAGGAGCTGGTAGAGGAGGTGACCGTCAATGCCAGCAGCACCGTCAGCCTGCAGTGCCCGGCCCTGGGCAACCCCGCGCCCACCATCTCGTGGCTCCAGAATGGGCTGCCCTTCTCGCCAAGCCCGCGGCGGCAGGTCCTGGACGACGGGCAGATCCTGCAGGTCGGCATGTCCCCCGACTCGGGCTGAAGGCCGCAGCTGCTGCGACTCAGCACTGCTCGGGCGGGAAGCCCAGGAGCTGCCATTCTGGTGCCCTTGGCCCGTGAGCGTGCGGGGCACTGGGGATTTCGTTCCGCCCGCCAGATTGCGGAACTCAGCCAGCACGCTGAGCCTTGCTGGCAGGCCCAGGGCCACACACGGCACCTGGAAGTTCTGGCGACGCCTGAGAAGAGTGCCCACGAATGCTACCCCGAGGGCTCAGCGTGGCACAGGGTCGCCTTCTGGGGAATGTCACCTGACACTTACAGAGCCACGCCCAGCACCTAGGGCCTGGGGTAGCAGCCTGGGTCACCCAGTAGCCAGACACCGCTGCGCAGGACCCCTGGCGCAGCGTAGAGCAGCCCTCCTCAGGGCTCGGGGAGACTGTTGTCACCATGCCATGGGCTGTAGGGAGTCACCAGCCCCAGCCTCACACTCCCCTCCTGAGTGTCACAGAAAGCTCTAGATGGACGTGGGTGTGCGTGCCCATCAGTGGCGCCCCATGTGACAAAGGTGGCCTTCTGAGGGGCTCCTCTTGGCACCATGCCGTGCCTGGCGTGGTGGGAGGGATCCCTCCCAGTGGTCCTTCGGTGGGTGGGGACCAGAGCTGTCAGGCCCATGGCATTACTGGGCGCCATGTCCCTGCGCCCACAGGTCTCCACGGCAGAGGTGGCTGACGCTGCCAGCTACATGTGCGTGGCCGAGAACCCAGCAGGCTCCGCGGAGAAGCTCTTCACGCTCAGGGTGCAAGGTGAGCTGGGCCGAGCCGGCAGCCCCATAGGTTCCCCGGCCGAGCAGGGGCTGGGGCTCTGAACCCGCCTGCCACCCCCGCCCCAGCCCTGCTCTGTGCAGGCGGATACAGCACCTCGTCCCTCCCCAAGGGGCACCACCTTGGTGCCTCCTGGGTCCTAGGCCCTGGGACTGCACCCAGAGGTCAGGGATCCGGGCCTGGCACCAGCCACGCCCCAGTGCAGAGAGCGTTGGGAGCCTGATCACTGAGGGCCAGCCCCCGGGGATTTTGAGCAACTTTGGAGATGTCAGGCCTTACAGCACCATTATTAAGCCCTTACTGTGTGCCTGGCACGGGGCTGACCCCTTGCGGCAGAGCTGGGGGTTAGCCCAATCTCACAGCTATGGGGACGATCAGAGAGATCCCGGGTGAGGGTGGGGGGACTCTCACCAGCCCAGGGCTGGCCCTCTCGACCTCAGCCTTCTCGTGACACACACACCCCGGAGGCTGTGAGCTCTGCCCCCAGGAGAGGGGCTGCTGTGGCCTCAGGAGCCGAGGGGTGCCAGCGCTGAGCACCCAAGGCCTAGCACTCAGGCCTGAATTGGCATTTTGGCCAGGCCACTGGCGAGCTAGCCGAGGGGCCTCGGAAAGGGGACTCTCCCTGTCTGGTCTGCAAGCCCCGCTGCGGGCGAGTGGGGGCTGCTCTCTGCATGGTTGGAGGGTGCCCCAGCAAAGCGCCAGGAGCCTGCGGGGGCCCGGGTCTCACTCGGCAGCTCCCTGCCCCCCTCCCCCCCCGCCGGGGCGCCTTCTCAAGTGTCTTTCTTTCCCCTGGTGGCCACGGGGACAGTCCCACCTCGCATCGCAGGCCAGAACTCGGAGCAGGTCACAGCCATCCTCAACAGCAGCGTCTCCCTCCCCTGCAACGTGCTCGCTCACCCGAGCCCCGAGGTCACTTGGTACAAGGACAGCCAGGCCCTCTCCCTGGGAGAGGGGGTCTTCCTCCTGCCTGGTGGGTCAACTGAGGCTTGGGGTCCAGCTCTGAGGGGGCGGGACTGGGAGTCTGGGAGGGAGTTAGGATCGGGGGTGTGGGCCTGGGGACCAGCGCATTTGCTGGTGCGAGGGGCCGACTCCCCACCTCCCCCCACCCCCCACGGCAGGCACCCACACGCTGCAGCTGGCCCGGGCACAGCCGTCAGACTCCGGGATGTACACGTGTGAGGCCCTCAATGCCGCGGGCCGAGACCAGAAGCTGGTGCAGCTTCGTGTGCTGGGTGCGTCCTGTCTGTACCCCGCCCCCCCCCCCCCGCCCCACCCAGCACTGTCCCCTGCTCCTTCCCGCAGCCCCCAGCCCCACACCCCTCAGGCAGCATGGTGGCGGAGGGCGGGGTCTATAGAGTTGGACGCACTGCGGTTTGCTGACTTGCTCTGTGACCTTGGGCAAGTCACACCCCCTCTCCGAGCCTCAGGTCTGGCATCCGTAGGTGGCAGTTAGTGTAAGGACTAAATGGTGGTACGTGAGCACTTAGCCCCATGCCCGGCACCCGGTGAGCCCTGGCGCTGAGGAGGGGAAGGGCCCTTCCCCAGCCTGCTTGATCTCGAGGCTCTCGGCGTGGAGCCTGTTTTCGGGCTCCAAGATGTCCTGAGCCAGGATGCAGGGGAGGGTTCTCTCTAGCCCCGGGGCGGGTTCATTCCTTTGTGTGTGTTTACCTACCATGCGGTGAACAGGGTCCTGTGGACTCACAGTTGGGGGCGGGGCTTCAGCATTGGCGTACCAGAGGGACAGGGGCCTGTGGGGACCCCCACGGGGGGTTCCAACACAGCCAGGCCTGCCCTGAGTAGGAAACAGCCCTGGAGGACCAGAGCGCTGCCCGTCCAGGAGGCGGAGGCCCAGAGAGGGCAGGGGGCTTTTCCCAGGTTGCCCAGCAGACCTATTCCTCTGACTCCCTGGTCTGTGCCGCCCGCTGGGGTGGGGTCCACCACGTGACCCTCGTGGGCCCATGGGCTGCTAATCTGTGGCCAGAGCTGGGAGGACACGGGGAGGGCCGCAGCCCCTTACTCTACTTGTCCCCTGCCCCAGTCCCCCCCACCTTCAGGCAGGCTCCCAGAGGCCCCCAGGATAGGCTCCTGGTGAAGGCAGGGGACAAAGCTGTTCTGAGCTGCGAGGCGGACTCGCTCCCTGAGCCAGCCGTGACCTGGTACAAGGACAGGCAGCCCCTGGTCCCAGCACAGCGGACCCGGACTCTGCAAGGCGGACAGAGGCTGGAGATCCTGGACACGCAGGTGAGTGACCCAGTGGTGTGGGCAGCCATGGACAGCCATGCAATGTCACCTCCCGGTGGGCAGGGGTGGAGGCTGCTACCACCTCGGCCTGCAAGACCCCAAGACCCCCACCTGAGGAGGTGAACAGCAGCCTCGGGGGCTGGAGAGTGGGAAGGGCACAGGGCTCCACACTGACCCACAGAACGCCCTTGAGTGGGTCCCTTCCCCACCACCTACCTCAGTGTCCTGGGATCTAGAAGCTTTCCCAGGCCCTCTGGTTCTGACTCCCTGGGAGTGAGTTCTGCACCCCCCACCCGCCCCCGTGTGGACTAGACTCTCACAGTGTTTGAGGGTGTTTACTGCTCCTTCCAAAACGCATCCTGGGCTCCTCCCGCCTGGCCCGGCTCCATCCCCGCGGCGAGGGGCCCTTTCTCCCAGGATTGGAGCGGCGGGGGGCGAGGGGGGTGGTGGTCTGGCGCCTGTGCACTCGCCTACTGTGGGCCCTCCTGCCTCTCGAAGCTCGGGGAAGACCAGCGACTTGCCCTCGGCTTCCCAAGCAGGACCGGCCTGCATGCAGCGCCTTGCTCTGCAAGGTGCTGGGACCTGGGGGAGCCCAGCCCCGGGCACACGGTCACCACGGGCTGTCTCCGTCCCAGGTGTCAGATAAAGGTCTGTACAGCTGTAAAGTCACCAACGTGGCCGGAGAGGCCGTGCGGACGTTCGTCCTCACTGTCCAGGGTAAGCTGGGGACCGGCCTGCGCGTGTGGCCTTGGGATCCTCAGCAGCGCGTGGGGCTGTCAAGGACGGGAAGGGCGGTGGCTGCACAGAGGAGGGGCTGCCGAGTGTCAGGGGGACCGATCTGGAATTGAAAGGAGCGAGATGGGAACAGGACTTGCTGTGGGGGGCTCAGTGGAATGACCGTCCCTCTGAGCCGCAGGTGCATCTTCCGTAAAAGAAGCTCAACGCGGCACCTGCCTGCTAGGCACCCGGGAAGCCCTCAATCAGGAAGCCCCTGCTGGGACCCGTGTCCATAAGGTGCCAGGCACAGGGCCTGGCACATGAGCACTGCGATGGGAGTCCTCAGAGATCAGACAGGGGGCCGCCCAGGGCCACGTCACCTCCGCCTTGAACCCTGAGGGGCCTGTCCCATCAGCCCAAGGGTGGAACATAGATGGCATTTGGTTGGGTGTGGCTCCAGCTGGGGGTGAGCGGAGCTTGTGGGAGCTGGCTAGGGAAGCAAGCGATAGAGCCTTGGCCACATTTTCTCAGGGTCAGACGTCATGTCAGAGTATCAACTTAGCTGTGTAAAAGACCCCCAAATACAGTAGATTGAATGAGAGAGAAACTCATCTCTCTCACCCATAAACCCAGAAGTGAGGGCTCCATGGGGAAATTTAGGGACTCAGGGTCCTTCGTCTTGCTGCTCTCCTATCCCCTGGGGGGTTGTCCCTGTCCACGCAGTTAGAATTGGGACATGCTGCATCCTGTCCCTGCCCCCAGTAAGCAGAAAAGAGCAGAAGTAGGATTCTTCCCTCTGCTTGCATCCCATTTGTTGAGGACTTGGGCAGCTGGCCATGCCAAGCTGCAGGGGAGGCTGGGAAATGTAGTTTCTACCCAAGGGACCGTGGGCGAGATGCAGAGGACAGGTTGGGAGGACACCAGCTGTTGGCCACAAATGGCAAAGCGGTAGCCTCCCCGCCAGGCCAGCAGTGGAAGGACCAGACCCTGAGCCACACTGAACACCGTTGTTAAAAATGACTGATGCCGTGCTTGCCGCTCAAAGCTGACAGCCCCTTCTCCTGATGGCTGCCTTGAAGAACGGTGGGCAGGGGGGAATGTCTGGTCCCTGAGGGCAAAGACATCTCATCCTCAGCACAGCCATCTCTGTTCCACTGGTAGTGGCTGCACGACCTCCTCCTGGCTGAGTCCGAGAGTGCTGGGATTGATTATGATGTCTGTCCTGGCATCGGCTAAGAACTGCTAGTGTGTGGCTCACACACTCATTTACCATCCTTGGCCTAAGTGGACCCCTCCTGGACGCTGCTTTGTAGATGTTTTGAAACAGCCAGCTGCTGGTTCTATCTGTGAATAAAGCAATGTACATCTCCATCAATGACAAAGTGTAAAATGTCAACTCCTAGCCACAGAGAAGGGCTTTCTCCAACATCCCAGATCTGCCTGAGAGGGGGGAAGAGAGGACAGAGTCTTAAGATTCCGAGAATCTGGCTTTCCTCCTGCAGTGCCGCCAGCGTTTGAGAACCCCAAGACGGAGACAGTGAGCCAGGTGGCCGGGAGCCCCCTGGCCCTGACCTGTGATGTGACTGGCATCCCTGCCCCCACCGTCACTTGGCTGAGGGACAGAATGCCTGTGGGTGAGTGTATTGGGTCCTTCTTACCTTTTTAGCGCTAAATATTCCTTTCTTTCACGAAGTGACAGAGGGAGCTGAAGGGAGTTGTCAGCCTGGAGATCCCAACATCGGAGACTGGTCTGGTGGGGTGCTGAGGTTCCTGGGGTTTGTGCCCACGGTCAGCGCCCAAGACAGAAATGCAGGGTGGGTGCCCAGCACCCAGCTGACCCAGCCCTCGGCCTGGCGTGGGCCCCTAACCCCCTCCTCCTCCAGTAACTCCGCTGCGTCCTGGCCCGCCTGTTGGGTACCCCATCCAGGCCTTGGTCTTGGCCCCTCTCTCTTCCTCTCTCCCTCCAGGGCCAGGGCAGCCGCCCACCCTGGTCTCCAGGGCCCACCCCATCCGTCCAGTGCAGGCTCCATGCAGGGCAGACGGGACCTCAAAGTGCAGCTCTGTGTGGGTCATTTGTCACAGTCCTTTGGTGGCCGTAGTCCTCAGCACCACAGCCTGCGGGGCTGGAGGCCAGCCCACCTCGAGCTGCCGGCTGCCCGCTGCCCGCTCCGGGCAGACCTAGCCGATCCTGGCTCCTCACACACGTTCTTGTGCCCCCGTAACAGCCTTATTGAGACACAATTTGCATACTATACACGTTACTCATTTAAGGTGTGTAGCTCAGTAATTTTTAGGATATTCACAGACCATCCCCGCAATTAATTTTAGAACATTTTTACCCCCCCCCAAGCGAAAACCCATACCCATTACCCTTCACTCCGCACTCCCTCCCACCCCCCCGCACCAGCCCTGGTGGGCCGTCTCCATCGATTTGCCCCTTCTGCACAGCCCACGTAACCGGGGTCGCACAGCGTGTGGCCTCGGGTGACTGGCTTCTTCCACTCGGCATCCCGAGTTCCAGGTTCATTCGTGTTGTAGCATGTCAGCTCTTCGTTCGTTCTAAAAGTTAAATTCTTTCTCCATTCTTTTTTATGGCTGAATATCCCCCTTTGTGGATACATCCCACTTGTCCCTATGCTGACTGGTGGACACCTGGGGGGTTCCCACCTGCGGCTGCGATGACCAGCGTGCGGTGAACGCTTGTGTGCGCGAGTCTGGGCGGCGTGCGCGTCCCTTCCCTTCCCAGCGTCTGTATCTGGGCGTGGGGCCGCCCCGGGCCCTGCTCTCTCGTGCCTCCAGCTCTCGGTGCATGCTGCTCCCTCCCTGAAATGCCCACCCCGCCGCGCCTGCCTGCCTCTGCTTCTACCCGGCTGGTCCATGCTCACCCTCACGTCTCAGCTGAGTCCTCCGGAAGTGCTGCTGGCTGGCTCCTTGGCTCCGTCAGGGGCGTTGCACCTGGTTCGGAGCCTCGGATGCACTGGGAGCTCCTTGCAGACAGGGACTGTCTTGTTCACCTTCGATGCCCAAGCTAGCAGTTAGACATATGGTAGTTGCTCAGTTTGGTGTTGAAGGGCTGGGTGGACAGATGGCGTAGGCGAGCAGGGCTGGCGAGGTTAGAGAAGGCTTCGGGGCAGAGGTGCGGCTGGAGGGAGGGAAGGGGGAGGCACTAGAGGCTGGGGGTGGGCATGCAGCCTGAGCTGAGCCCCAGTGGGAGTCCCTAGCTGGCCTGTGTCGGGGTCAGTGGGGGGCCGCTTCACCTTGGTCGGAAGGCTGATCAGTGGGAGGGGGTGGGGTGCAGCTGGAGGGAAGGTGGGAAGTGGAGTGAGCCTGAGAGGTGGTGACAGAGAGAGGACCAAGCCGCAGACACTGAAGGGAGTGGGGACCCTTGGGAAGAAACGTCCCAATGGGAGGAAATAGGGAAGGGCCGTGAGGACAAAGACCAGGCTGAGGAAGGTCGCGGCGTGGATGGGACGAGGCCCTGCCTCTGTCTGGGCCTCAGTTTCTCTGTGGTCCCAGGAAGGGAGTGAGTGATTCGAGGCTTCCTTGGGTCTTTCCAGCTCTGTGAGTATGGGCGCTGGACACCTTCTTGGGGAGTCACGTGACTTTTGTGTCCGGCCCAGATGCAGCACCTGGGGTGGTGGGGCTGCAGGTGACAGGCTGGCCTGCCTCTCTGTCCCTACAGAGAGCAGCGTGGTGCACGGCGTGGTCTCCCGTGGGGGCCGCCTCCAGATGAGTCGCCTGCAGCCGGCCCAGGCTGGCACCTATACCTGTGTGGCCGAGAACGCCCAGGCCGTGGCCCGCAAGGACTTCGTAGTGGCTGTGCTGGGTACGTGTTCGCCCTGCACCTTCGTGGTGTCCCATCCCCATGCCGGCCCCTGCCACCGCCCTGGGCCTCACCGAAGCCCCTACCACAGTGGCCCCCCGGATCCGGAGCTCAGGTGCCACGCAGGAGCACAGCATCCTGGAGGGGCAGGAGGTGCGGCTGGACTGCGAGGCCGACGGGCAGCCACCACCGGAGGTGACCTGGCTAAAGGATGGTGGCCCGCTGGGCTGGGGCGTGGGCCCCCACCTCCGGTAAGGCCTGGCCTGTGCCCACCCCCACCCCTGGCAGCAGCACCCTCTGACCCTCACGCACCTGCTCTCGGTTCTCCCTCCCTGCGCCAGGTTCTACCTGGACGGCACCTCCCTGGTGCTGAAGGGCCTGAAGGCCTCGGACGCGGGCGCCTACACCTGCATGGCCCACAACACGGCCGGAGAGGACGCCAGGCTGCACGCCGTGAACGTGCTGGGTGAGCAGCACAGGGCGCGGCGAGGCGGGCGGCCCCACCGTTTGGGGACCGCAGCGACCTGGCAGCCACCCTGGGCATCTGGAGGGCGGGACTCGGGAGACCTGGTTCCGGCTTCAGCCTCGCCCGCACTGTGCGCCAGGCCACGTGTGACCTCACCGTGCCTCGCCCTTCCTCAACTAGAGGCCCAGCACCGCAGCCCAGGGGTGCAGCAGGGTGCTAGGGAGGCAGGGTGATGGGAAGGGACCCGCAGGCTGGGGCGGAGATGTGGCCGGCCTTCCTTCCCAGGGGGAACGTGGCAACAGTCCAGGCATCGGGCTGCCTCCCAGAACCTCCTGAGGAGGAGACGCCTCCTCTCCCCAGACCCCCTCACGGCCCCTTTTTCCCCTCTTCCCACCCCCAGTGCCTCCCACCATTGAGCAAGGGACAGAGGACGCCGGGTCCCTGGTGCGCAGGACTGGGGAGATGGTGACTCTGGCGTGCCCCGTCCGGGGCTCCCCACCCATCCACGTGAGCTGGCTCAAGGACAGCCTGCCCCTCCCACTGTCCCAGCGCACCCACCTCCACGGCTCCGGCCGCGTCCTCAGGTAAGGGAGCAGCTGCTGGCCCACTGGCCAGCGCGTGGCAGGCCGCAGACACACCTTCTGGCAGCCGGGGCTTGTGAACCTGAAAGTGAAAGGCTTTCGGAGTGAGCGGCAGCAAGCATCTGTGGAGATTGATGAGAACGGCCACTCAGGACCCGCTGATTCAGGCAGAAGCCCCAGCACTGTCGGGACTAGAAGACAAAGACGAGGGGCCTCTGTGAGAGGGGAGGGGCGGGCACCCCCGCAGGAGGGAGGCGCTGCTGTCGGCACGGAAAGCCGGAACACGGAGGCGTGGGTTCTAACCAGGGTTTTCACTGGTCTGTGCAGCGGTCTCGGTCACCGAGTTCTTGTTCTCCATCACGACTCTTGGGGGTACAAGTTGCCCTAGGCCCACTCCACAGGGGGTCTTGCCTGGTTTTAACCCTTCAGAGGTTTGAGACAAAGGGCGTGCCCGGCAGTTCCCCAGGCCTGGCAGCTCCGGCTCTGTTTTCAAGTGGCTGCAGGCTTAAAGACGCATCTGAATGCTTTTCCGAATAAAAGTAATATAAACATACAGTTTTATGATGGGGAAAGTGAGAGGACCCCACCCCCAAATGGAACTCCAGAGATGAACGGGGGAGGCACAGATCCAGGGGGTGGCATCTGGTTGTACCTGACTCAGCCTGGCCTGCAGTGGAGGAAATCAGGGAAGGCTTCCTGGTAGAAGGGGCATGAGCAAAGCCTTCCTGCATTCAGCAACACTTACAGGTGTTTACTGTTCCAAGCGTAGTTCTGGGCACCGAGATAGAGCCGTGAGCAAGATAAAGCCCCCTCACCTGCAGCTTCGGGGAGGGAACGGGATGGGAAATAAACCGATATAACGGAGAAATCTCACAAGGGAAGTGTGCTCTGAAAAATGAAGTGAGGTGGGGGGTGGGGGCTGCCAGCGCAGCGTGCTGTGCCGGGTGGTGGGTGATACGCGCTCAGATACTCAGTGAGACGCCTGAGCAGAGGTCACAGGAAGTGAGAGGAAAGCGAGCGGGTTCCATGGGGAGGAGCATCAGGCAGAGGGGACAGCAGGCTCCGAGGCCCTGAGGCGGGCCCAGAGCACACGCACACGCACGCACACGCGAGAGTGAGGGAGGTCGGGCGACAGGACCCCGTCCGTCCTCGTCAGGGCCTGCGCTTTCCCGAGGAGAGGCGGAAGCCGCAGGGAGGCATCGGGATGGGACGCACAGCGTTGTGCTGTGGTCAGTGCACACAGTGTAGAAGTTGCCGTTTTAACCCCTTTCCCAGGCGACGAGGTGTGCAGTTTCTACCGTCGTTAGGCATAGAGGGGCACGCGGCACACTCACCCCGTGGTGTGTCACCGTCACCCTCATCCGTCTCCCGAACTTTCTCATCTTCACAAACTGAGAGGAACTCTGTCCCCGTGAAACACCAGCCCCGCCCCTCCCCCACCGCAGCCCCCGCCGTCCCCCTTTCTGTCTCTGTGGGTTTGACTGCTCCAGGGACCTCACGGGAGGGGAGTCACGCAGGATTTGTCCCCTGTGTCGGGCTCACCTCACTCAGCACAACGTCCTCCAGGTGGACGCAGGGAGGAGGCAGGTGTCAGGATTTCCTTCCGTTTTAAGGCCAAATACCGTCCCGTTGTGCAGCCGGGCCACGCCGTGCCCATCGGCCATCTGTCCACGGACACCTGGCTGCTCCCCCCTCGGCCTGTTGTGAATGATGCTGCTGTGAACGCCGGTGTGCAAATGTCCGTTTGAGTCTGCTTCCGACTCCTTTGGGCTGTGACTTCGGTTTTTAGATAATCCTTCCACCTGCTGCGTGGGCCGCAGACTGTGGGGTCAAGGGCAGAGCAGGGAGGGCAGTGAGAGGCTCCGGCACCACCCGGGTGAGGCTCGGTGCGGCCTGGGTCGGGGCTCTGCGGTGCAGGCGGCCGGAGAGACGAGACACGAAGGAGTTGAGCAAGACTCTGGGGGCTTTCATCCGGGAACCTGGGAGGCCGAGGTCCCCGTTTCTGGGGTGGGTCTGCTGTGGGAGGGACAGGCTGAGAGGAGGACCCGAGTTCCGTTTGAACACGGCGGGTTTGAGGGCAGGGCGGCAACCAGGCACCCGTTCCTCTGCTCGGGAGTCTGGGAGTTGGGGACTCGAGCCCACAGGTGGTGCTGGGAGCCCAGACTGGCTGCGGCCCGGAGGAACCGGTGCGAATGCGGCCCTGCCGCTCGCGTTAGGGCCCTGGCAAGGTCACTGGGGACGTTGACGGGAGCAACTCAGGAGGGGTGGCTGAGGTGAAAGGGGGCTCGAGAGAAAGTGGGGGAACAGACAGCGGAGACAGCTCTGGTAGGTCCCGAAGATGAGGAGGAATTGTCTAGAAGTTGGGGTGGGGGTGGGGGCTGTTCTTGGCTGGGACTGGGGAGCTTCTGGAGGGGAAGCAGGAAGCCTGGCAGCCCAGTGAGGTGGGTCAGAGAAGGAGGCGGCAGGGTGGGGGCAGGGAGGCTGGGGCTTTGTTCTGGGGGTGCCAGTGGGTGCAGAAAAGGGGTTTAAGCAGAGGCTGGACTTGTTCGTGTTTCAGAGCAGCCCTTTGGCGGGCAAGCCTGGGAGACAGGATGAGTAGGGGCGGGACCTGTTCCACTGAGCCCCTCCCTGTCTCTGTCCTGTCTCTCTGCCCCTTTCCTTGAGGGGTTCAGGATTTCCCAGGTGCAGTTGGCAGATTCTGGCATCTTCACCTGTGTGGCCGCGAGCCCGGCTGGCGTGGCCGATAGAAACTTCACCTTGCAGGTGCATGGTACGGAGCAGGGGTGTGGAGTCAGCCTGACCTTTGGCCTCAGGGTGCAAGAATGAAGGCCCAACTCGGTGACCCAGTGTGACTTGTTCATCTCACAAGTAGGCGCTGGACACTGTGGTGCCCCGGGGCCTTGCCAGGTGCTGGGGTACAGCAGTGAGCAGGGGTGGCCCCTGGCACCAGGAGGTCAGTGCAGGACACAGCTCTGCAAAGAGAGAATCACAATTTCAAGTGACTAGTGCTACCCAGGGAAGGACAGGGTGCTGAGAGAGTGCAGGGCGGGTACTTCACCTGGCCTCAGGGGATCAGGGAAGGCTTCCTGGAGGAGGTGAGGTCTACACTGAGGATGAGAAGGAATTGTTCAGGAATGAAGATCCAGGGGTGAGGGCCACCTGGCCTGGAACGAACTGACTTGTGCCCTCTCTTCTGCCCTGCACAGCGCCCCCAGTCCTGGAGCCAGCGGAGTTCCAGAATGACGTGGCCGTGGTCCGTGGCTCCCCGGTGGTCCTCCCCTGTGAAGCCCAGGGCCACCCCCTGCCGCTCGTGTCATGGATGAAGGATGGGAAGCCCTTGCTGCTCCAGAGCCTCGAACAAGGGCCCGGCCTGAAGCTGGAGCGAGCAGAAGCTGAGGACTCGGGGACCTACTCCTGCGTGGCCGTGAGCGAGGCAGGGGAAGCAAGGAGGCATTTCCAGCTGACAGTGATGGGTGGGTCACCGGCCCCCTCAGTGAGCTTCCCGGGGCCAGGAGGGGTGGGCCTCTGCGGGGGATGGAGAAGGCGCTGAGGGGGCCCTGGAGCGGGTGTGGGGAGCAGGCAGCTGGGATGTGTCAGTCTCCTGGGCTGTGCTCCTCAGTCCCGTCCCCAAACCATGTAGAGCAGGGACAGGAGCCGCTGAAATCTGGGAAGAAGCCGAGTCCCAAGTGTCCAGCACAAGATTTTTCCAGTGTTCTTTGTCTTCCAATCGAAAAACGGGTGTCACTGTGCCTTCTCCTCCATACCGTGTCCTCGTTGGTGTTGAAGCAGAGATAATTGTCCCAGGCGGGGGGGCCCTCCCACCCAACGCCCCCCCCCCCGCCTTCTGTTTGTGGCTCGGTCTGCTGTCGGCATCTGGATGTGGGGGAGGGGTGCACCCCGACTCCCACTGCTCTGAGCCCCCACAGCTGACCCACGGTACGGTGCTCTGTAGATCCCCCCCACATCGAGGACGTGGGCCAGCCTGCGGAGCTGTGGCTCCCCCTTGGCGCCCCCTTGGAGCTCCGCTGCGATGCCCGGGGCACCCCCTTGCCCAACGTCACCTGGCATAAGAACGGACAGGCCCTGAGCAGCCAGGAGGACAGCGAAGGGGCTGGGCAGCTGCTCCGGGTGGAGGCTGTGCAGGTGCTGCTGCCTCGTTGTCTGTGGCGTGAGTCTGGTGGCGGGGAGGGGCGGGGAGGAACCCAGCAGCGCCTGGCAAGGTCTGGCCGAGCTCCTGCTTTGTGTGGGGTAAGGATGTAGAGCCGACCCTCCTGGGCCATCCCCTCAGGGGCTCCCAGCTGGGTCAGCGCCAAGGCTGGTGCAAATACCATATAACCAGAGGAGCGCTGGTGCAGTCAGGGAGAGCTTCCTGGAGGAGGCAGGCTTTGCCCTAACAAGGGGGAGATGGAAACAGAGAAGAAACATCCCAGAGCGGGGAATGGGTTGCGTGGAAAAGCGGGAGGGCAGACTCCGCAGGGTCCTTTGTTGTGAAGGAAGGAAACCAGGTCAGGAGGTGGGCAGGCTGGGGCCAGAGGCGACTGCTCACCCCGCTCCATCCCTAGGTGGGCGATGGTGGGCTGTACACCTGCCTGGCCCAAAGCCCGGCCGGTGAAGTCGAGAAGAGCTTCCGGGTCAGGGTTCAAGGTAGGGGTGCCGGGGGGTGGGCAGGAGAGGGAGGAAGGGTGGGACCTGCAGCGGCGGGTCCATCACTCATCCCTTCCCTGCACCCCCAGCCCCTCCAAACATCATTGGGCCCCGAGGTCCCCGCTCTGTGGTTGGCCTGGCCCCGGGGCAGCTGGTTCTGGAATGTTCCGTGGAAGCCGATCCAGCCCCCGAGATCGAGTGGCACCGAGATGGCATCCTGCTGCAGGTGGGTGCAGGCTGAGGACCCAGGGACCCCTCCGCCTGTGCCCCTCAGGCCCCAGACCCCGAGCGGACTGGATCCAGGGCCTGAGGGCCCGCTCGGTGTCAGCTCTGTGCACGCCTGTGCTCCTGGCGTTCTCGCCCCGTTGTTATTGTCACCCCCTGTCCTGGATGGGGACACTGAGGCAAGGCTCGGCTTTGCACGCAGGGCTGCGGATGCGTGCCTGTGCTCTTCCCGTTGTGACCTGAGCTACACTCAGGGTCTGCACGACCCGGGGCCGGTTTCGGAGGTTCTCCGTGCTCATCCCTGGAAGGGGGTGTTTGCTGCTGTGGACCCGGTGGGCGGAGCTCCGGGGGCAGGGGCCCCTGATTTCCCAGGAGGGTCCTCAGCTGGGCATCGAGTCGGGGCTACGGACCAGCCCGCAGTGGGGCAGGGGCTCCTGTCGGGCCCCATGGGTTCCTTGGCTGCCCTTGGCCGGTGCCCAGCCCAGCACTGATGCGGGTCTCTCCCCCCTGGGGGCTCTGCAGGCAGACGCCCACACGCAGTTCCGAGAGCAGGGCAGGTTCCTGCAGCTGCAGGCCCTGAGCACGGCCGACAGCGGCAACTACAGCTGCACCGCCCACAACGCCGCGGGCAGCACCAGTGTGGCGTTCCGAGTGGACATCCACAGTGAGTGGGCCCAACCCTCCCCCCACCCCCCTCTGAGCCGCAGGCTCCCAGAACCCGCCCCCTCTGTGCCCCCCCCCCCACAGCGGTGCCCACCATCCAGCCGGGACCCCCAGCAGTGAACGCCTCCGTGAACCAGACGGCCCTGCTGCCCTGCCGGGCGGATGGGGCTCCCCCACCCCTCATGAGCTGGCAGAAGGACGGGGTCCCCCTGGATCCTGGGAGCCCCAGGTGAGAGTTCAAAGGGGAGGGTCTCTTTGCAGATTACCAACTGAAACCCACGTGGGCAGTTGGAGTAGAAGGTCACCGTGACTCGGGACTCGGGTCTTCTCAGAATCCAGAGATAGGCATGTGTATTTGTTAAGGGCGTTGAGAGTCCCTGGTGGGTGGCTGTCTGTCTGGTTTGACTCTTGGCTGCTAATCTGTTTCGGTGGGGAGTGAGGGGCTTCATGCCTCTCTCCAACCGATTTTCTATACCTTCTTTCTCTGTCAGCATGGCAGAGGTGACTCCCCTTGGCCCCCAAATTAGAATCCTCAGTTCACACAGCCTTCAGAGCCTAGAGAGCTGTCTCAGAACCCCCTTTCCAAATTCCCAGGGCAGGGAATTCCATTGGCCCAGCTTGAGTGACATATTCCTTCTCAGTCCAATCAGCTCTGGCTAGGGGCGGGGTTACACAGAGCAGACATGGCCCTTGGGAAGGGGCTGTTCTTAGATCTAGGGGCCATTCTCAGAAAGGTGGGGGTGCCTCTGTCTTGCAACTCTTGGGGAGAGGCTGGGGCCAGATGGGAACACAGGAGCCCTGAAGCAGCCTCTCTTGCCCTTTCTGATGCCGAGTTGGGGCCCCTGGCTGTGGCCCCGCTGACCTCAGCCTCATAGATGCAGGACTCCTGAGTTAGCACACTCTTGCTGGGAAAACCACGCACAGGGGAGGGTCTTGCTGGTGATACCACCAGGGTCCCAGTCCCTCCCAGGGTATCGCCGGTGTGCTGGTCTCCATGGCAACCCCTCCCTCCTGTTCCAGGTTGCAGGTTCTGCCCGGGGGCTCCCTGAGGATTCAGCCAGTCCTTGCCCAGGACACCGGCCACTACCTCTGCCTGGCATCCAACGCTGCAGGCTCCGACCGGCAAGGCCGTGACCTCCAGGTCTTCGGTAGGTGGGAGGGGAAAGGTGTGTTCTTGCCTTAAGCACTTACCCCAGTCTGGGCCACGCTCTGCTTAATTTCTGGCTCATCCTAGCTGTCAGGCGCCGACAGCAATGGTCTCCAAATGTTTATGACAACAACGCCCATTAATAAAGACTCTTTAGCGTCACCCTCAAAGGATGCACGTTTATTTTTATACATACATGCTGCATACACTCACTACCGTGCTGCTGTATTGAGTGAGAGAGAAAACACACAAAAGATGTAAAGCTCTTGAAAGGATGGGGTTCAGACCCACTGAGCCAGGCGCTCCGGTGGGCTTTTCCCCTCCCCTTGGGGGAGGCTGCGCTGCTGGCCCTGGCTTCAGCGGGCTGGCGCGAGCTGTGACAGCCCCCGAGGCCTCCTTTCACGGAGGTAGCACCAGCCTCGGAGGTGAGCAGAGGCCCCTTACCTGAACTTCAGGAGCCCATTGCAAGGTCCCCAAGGGGAGTTTCTCCCGCCTCCTCTCCCCTGCGGCTCTGGCGGGGGGCGGGGGGTGAAGTGGGAGGAGTAGCCCTGGCCGCCCCCATCCTGAGTGTGTGGTGAGCAGCTGTCTCCTGACCACTGGTCTCTCCCCAGAGCCTCCCGCCATCGCCCCCAGCCCCTCCGACCTGACCCTGACGGCCCACACCCCCGCCTCGCTGCCCTGCGAGGCCAGCGGCTGGCCTAAGCCCCTCGTGGCCTGGTGGAAGGACGGACAGAAGCTGGACTTCCGCCTGCAACAGGGCGCCTACCGGTACTGAGCGGTCCCTCTGGTAGAGTCTCCTGGGCTGCCCGGGCCGAGGAAGGGCACCCCCACCTTGTGGAGGGCGGCCGAGGTCAGAAACGAGGCCGGGACGTGCTCTGGGGCTCAGCAAAGCCATCACCAGAACCGGGGGGCCGGCCCGGGGGGCCAGGAGGGTCTTCGCACAGATGTCAGGCAGGGGGCGGGGCATCCAAGACACACAGCTGAGCAGAAAGCACGTGGCCTTTAAGACCAGGGCCGTCGCTGTTTGAAGACAGGTTTGGCAGCCCAGGTTCCCCCTGGCGGAGCCTGGACCCCGGCCCTCCCCGCTTCTCAAATGTGGCTGGGCCTGGCATGGCCACTGGGAGCCCGAGAGGAGTCCGCTCGCCAGTTAACGGGCCCACAGCGGCCGAGCCAGGTGCCGGCGCATCGTGGGGCCCGTGGCCACAGCAGGCGTCCATGAGACACAGCGGTCTGATCGGGGAGCCGGGTGCGGGTGTTATCGCAGAGGGCGGACGCAGGAGACATGCAGGGTTCCAGAGAAACGGGGGTGGCAATGGCAGTTGCCCTCAAACTAGACCTTCGGAGGTGGAAACATCTAGAAGAAACTAATGGAGTCAGAGCTGGGCGCCAGATACAGGAAAGGGAAATAGTCATCAGACTCCCCCGCCCCGCCCCGCCCCCCACCCACCCACCAGGTTCCCAGGGAAGCGAGGCCACCGCTGGCTGGGCTCAGGTCAGTCGGGCCAGTTACTCAGCAGCCAGCCGTCTCTCTGTCTGTCCGTCTGTCCGTCCCAGGCTCCTGCCCTCCAACGCCCTGCTCCTCGCAGCCCCCAGCCCCCAGGACGCAGGCCTGTTTGAGTGCGTGGCAAGCAGTGAGGTGGGTGAGGCCCGCAGGCTGTACCAGGTGGCCGTCCACGGTGAGTTGGGGGCAGAGGCAGAGGAGCAGGCCAGGGTGGGGCAGCCTCCTCCTCTCCTGGTACTATCTCACCTGCAGGGACTTGGCTGGATGGCTCAAAGCCTTCCTGTGCTGCACGGGCCGCCTCCTCCAGGAGGCCCTCTCTGATCTTGCCCCACCCACATTGACATAGCCCTGGCTCCAGCACAGCCCTGGCGTGTGGGAGCTCATAGGAGAGACTCCTCCCAATCCAGAATGTTCTAAACCCAAATCTGACCTTGCCATCACTCTGGTTAAAATCCTTCCCCCTAGTGCCCACCACCCTTGGGATAGAATGCACGGTGTCACCTGGGCCACAAAGTCCCCTGTGGGCTGGCTCCACTGACCCCCCTACCACCCCAGGTTAAGCTCACTCCATGGCCAGCCTCGCTCTGGGACCCAGTCTGCAGTTCAGCTTTTCATTTCTCACCTCTGGGCCTTCGCACACACTGTTCCCTCTGTGGTGAACACTCTTCCCTTCGCTCTGCGCTGCCACCAGCTCCCAGCTGCCTGAGATGCTGGCTGGTGTCTCTACAGAAAGCAGTTCATAACTGTCCCCATGGCCAGCCATTAATATTTCTGGAGTGGGCACATGTGACTTCTCTCTCTGCTGCACCTCCCTTCCTGGCCCTTCGTCACCAATGTCACCGAGGGTCTCAGTCTCTGTTTACGGTTTTCATCCACCTGGCCGGGCTGGGATGCTGTTCCCCGTGGACCTCGGGGGGCCTCACGCCTGCTCTTCCATTTCAGTGCCCCCCACCATTGCCGACGACCAGACGGACTTCACTGTGACCAAGATGGCACCTGTGGTCCTCACCTGCCACAGCATGGGCGTGCCAGCCCCGGTGGTGTCCTGGAGCAAGGCAGGCATCCCCCTGGGGGCTCGGGGGAGTGGCTATCGAGTCTCACCTTCCGGTAAGTAGTGGGGGGGGCACAGGAAAGCTGTTGCCGAGGGGACAGGGGACTGGACCGAGGGGTGAACGCGGCCTGCTGGGCCGTGTCGTGGAGCAGAGTGAAAGTGTGGCCTGGCTCCGCCTTTCCCCTGCTGCGCGACCTGGGAGAGACCCCTTGCCCGCTCTGGGCCTTTGTGTCCCCGCCCGTGCACTAGGGCGTGGCTGTCCCTCAGGGTCCCCTGGACCAGGAGCCAGTGACAGCCTCCACACGGCCCGCTGTCGCTCGCAGCCGCTGTCCTTCGTGCCGAAAGGGTTCTGTTCTTAACGCTTGGTGTTGAAAGTTCCTTTCTTTTATGAAATCAAGGTGATTGTAGCGGGGACTTTTAAAATGTCTTCGTCACGATGAAAAAGTCGGCCACTTTATGCGGATTCAAATTCAATTTATTCGTTGGTTAGCTGGTGAAATCCTGAAGTCTGAGAGCTGCTGGCCAGTTCTGTGGTTTTCAACCCCTTCCAAAGCGATAGAGACCTTCCTTCTGACGGGTGGTTACGGGGAGGCCCAACCTGCAAAACAGCTGAGGCTCCAGGTGGGCCTAGGACCGGGGTGGGCGCTGCAGGTGGGCCTCCCTCCACTTGCCCACCCAGCAGGCCCTCAGGCTCCATGGAGGACAGTTTAGAAACCACTTTGCCCAGCCGCTCAGGTGCAGCCTGTGGTCTTGGAAGGGTAAATAGGTGTTCTTTGAGAACCCACAGCTGAAGGAGGGAGGACAGAGGAGGCAGTAATCTGGGAGGCTTCCTGGAGGAGGCAAGTTTTGAGGCCTGGGGAACCATGGGGGGAGGGCAGGGATTCCGGGTGGGGCAGTGGCAGATCCTGGAGCATCCCAGCCAGAAGGTTCCCGAAACCGTCCTGTCTGGTTCCTCGTTGCACACGTAGGGAAGCCGAGGGCCCGAGAGCGGAAGGGACTTGCCCACAGCCACGCTCGGAGCAGGGAGCAGCGGCAGGCCTAGAGCCCAGGCCCCCCGCCCACGCACCCCCCGCCCCACTGCTCACCAACACACAGGGAGGGAGGCAGGCCAGGCGGCTCGGCCCAGAGACCCCGGGTTGGGGCGTGCGAGGCAGGCTGGCTCCACCACTGAAGACTTTTGTCTCCGGTCGCCTCGCCAACCCCCCCACCCTTCACGCTTCATTCTACCTGCAGGCGCCCTGGAGATCAGGCAGGCCCTCCCCATCCACGCTGGCCGCTACACCTGCACAGCCCGAAATGCTGCAGGCGTGGCCCGCAAGCACGTGGTCCTGACCGTGCAAGGTAGGGTCCTGAGGGCCTCCAGCTCAGACAGCCGTGGCCCCGGGGGCAGGGGAGCAGGTACAGACGGGAGCAAGAGGCAGGTGGGGCTGGGAAGGGACGGGAAGACCCAGGTTCCAGGTGCCCAGACCTGCTTCTGATCTCGCTCCCGCATGGGACTCTGGGAGAAAATCAGCCCACCTGTGTGCTCATGCCGAAGAGTCCAGAACCTCCTGTTCTTTCTGAAGTCCTCTCCAGTGTTCAGAGGCCCCCCGTGGTTGGAGGGCCTGGGAACTGGTGTCCCCGGGACCTCTGGAGCCATCTTCCTTTGCAGCCTCTCCCGTGGTGAAGCCATTGCCCAGTGTGGTGCGGGCCCTGGCGGAGGAGCAGGTGCTGCTTCCTTGCGAGGCCTTGGGTGTCCCCCGGCCAAGCATCACCTGGCAGAAGGAGGGGCTCAGCATCCCTACAGGTGAGTCTCCACTGAGACCAGTGCCAGAGGGAGGAGGACAGAAGGGACGTGGGGCCCCCCGCTCCTTGGGGGCCTCTGCAGACCTGCGGGAGGCCCAGACAGCCCCCATCCCTCTGCACCTCCGGCCCTCCTGCCTCCTTTTACCACCCAGCGCCCGAAATGGTACCTAAGCCCTCGGCGGCTGGGCTGGGGGGTCAGGGAGGGGACAGCCTGTGCTCGCTCTGCCCCCCACCGCCCTGTAACCACAGTGAGTCACCTGCTCCCTGGTCAGACAGAGCAGCCAAGCCACCCTCCTTCCCTCCTTCCCAAACCACCAGCCCCTGGTTTTCTCCCACCCAATCCAGGAGGGCACAGCCAGGTCCTGCCTGGCGGACAGCTGCGGATTTTCCATGTCAGCCCAAAGGATGCTGGGAACTACTTTTGCATCGCCCAGAACAGCGCAGGCAGCGCCGTGGGCAAAACTCGGCTGGTGGTGCAAGGTGGGCCCAGGGAGGGGCCGAGGTGGAGGGGTGCGCTCAGGGCTGCGAGGCTCCTGAGAGCCCCTCCTTCACTGCTGGGCTCTGAGCCCAGGTGTGCACATCCCTGTGTCCCCCCATCTCAACCGCCTGTGGGCCTAGAAAGAAGTGGGGGAAGATTGCGGGCCCAGGTCAAACTTCAGATCACGGCTCTGGCCCTGGCGGGCGCTCAGCTGGCTAGACTGGCGTCCCGATGCGCCAAGGTTGCAGGCTAATTCCCCGGTCAATCGACGCATAGCTAAGTGGAACAACAAATGCATGTTTCTCTCTCCCTCAAATCAATTTTTAAAAAAGAGTGTTAAGAATAGAGAGGTACACGGATAATAACTCCGGTCCCCTCTGCACCCCCAGTGCCTCCTGAGACACTAAACTCATCGTCCCTCATTCTTTCGGCTCTCCTGTCTCGAGCCATTTCCGTCCCTTGCCCTGCGCAGACACACAATTAAATGTGTCCTTCCCTTACATTGACCAGTCAGTGTCTCCCAAGATAAAGGAGGCATCACAGGCCCAGAGGCTGCAGGGCCTCCTGGCATATCGGGGGTGGCCACACCTGCTCTGACCCCAGGGCTCTGGGGGGGCAGTGTCTCAGTGTCTGTCCCTGTGGGTGGCTGGGTGCGGCTGGCGTCAGACTTTGGCTAGGAGCCCAGGGGGGCTCCTGGGTCCAAGCCCCCTCCCCAGCCTCCTTGTCCAGCATGCTTCTCTTCCCTGTGACCTGGAGCATCACCGCCGGTCACCAGAGGGCTGGATGCCACGCCTGTCCGGCCCGTGACCCGCGCAGACCCTTCCTGGAGAAGGGCGGTCAGGCTCCCTGGTCTCAGCAGCTGCCTAGTGGGGGGTCTGTACCCACGGGGAGGCTGGTCAGGAGGCCTCTGCCTGGAAGCTTTAGTCATTGTGTGGATATGAATGTGTGTGCACACGCAGGTGCATGTGTGTGCAGCGAGGTCAGCCTGTCACGGCTCTTCACCAAACCCAGGAGGCCCCTGTTGTCGAGACCCCGGGCAGTGGTCTAAGACCGGGGAGGCTGCGGCAGCAGCAGATGGGGGTGAAGGAGGGGACTGAGGGTGTGCCAAGGGCCGTGGGGCGGAGGCAACCCCCACCAGCCCAGCCCCGGTCCCCGAGTGGACCTTCCTGTCCCCGCAGTCCCTCCTGTGATCGAGGCTGGCTTCCCCGACCTGTCCACCATCGAAGGCTCCCACGCCCTCCTGCCCTGCGCTGCCAGGGGCAGCCCCGAGCCTGACATCATGTGGGAAAAAGACGGCCTGCCTGTGTCTGCAGCAGAGGGCAAGTTCACCATCCAGCCCTCCGGGGAGCTGCTGGTGAAGAACTCAGAGGTGCGGCTCCAGCCCCGGCACGCAGCGGGAATCGTGGTGACAAGGGCAGCGGCCACCATCTGCTGCGCCACCCCCAGCGTGTCATGCTGTGTGCTGAGCACTGTGCGGTCTTAACCCCAGGATCCTGGGGACATAGGTGTCATCGTCCCCGCGGACAGATGAAGAGACCGAGGCTCTGAGTGTGCCCAGTGTTACCAGGACGTGCTGTCCCCAAGCTGAACCGAGACCTGAACCTGGGCCTCCATGACCGCTCCCGGGGAGGGAGGGGGCACGGACTGGGCAGGGGTGTGGCGGTGACTTTGTTGTGGCCCAGACTGCACCTACCTGGCTGTTCTCAACCTCATGTCCACATTGACCTAAGCCAGGGCCACGGCTGGGAACCCCAACCCCCTTCCCCATCATTCTGTAATTGCAGAAGGGGCTGCTCTCCAGGTGGACGTGTGGCCGCTGGGTGGGTGGGCACACCTGGAGGGGGTCAGGGCGCCTGAGGCCCTGCCACGTGGGGGCCGGATAGTGCAGTGGTGAGTGTGCTGGCCCTGCTGGAACACACGGTGGGTCTTCTCCTCTCGGAGAAGGCACCAGAAGTAGGAGCCTCCCCAAGGGTGATGTGTGCACGGAGGGGCTGCTGCTGCGGATCGAGTGCTGAGCTCAGGGCCCCACGCGTGGAAGGTGCTCGGTTAACGGAGACTATTAGGGTGGCGTGGCCAGGGCTTGGCTTACGCAGCCGCAGAGCCGTGGGGGAGCTCTGGAGAGACACAGTGGTGCGAGGGTGAAACCGAGCTGTGTGACCTTGGGCAACTCACGTGGCCTCTCTGGGCTGGATGCTCCATGGGAACCTGAGGGGCAGTGGGGGTCCAGGGGCATTGTGGGGGTGGAGGCAGTCCTCAGGCTGACCCCGCCCCTTGCCCACAGACCCAGGACGCTGGCACCTACACCTGCACAGCTGAGAACCTTGTGGGCCGCGCCCGCCGCCGCGTGCACCTCACCGTTCTGGCGCTGCCCGTCTTCACGACCCTGCCTGGGGACCGCAGCCTGGGCCTCGGGGACAGACTGTGGCTTCGCTGTGCAGCCCGGGGCAGCCCCACCCCTCGCATTGGCTGGGTTGTCAACGACCTGCCAGTTACAGGTCTGGGCCTGCGGCGGGGCAGGTGGACAGGACCCTGGGAGGTGGTGGAGGACGAGCCCCAGGCTCTTGGAGAGGAAGAGGGTGTTAGTCGGTGCTGTGGGTTCTGGGTCTCCAGACTCTGTCCTGGGCAGGGGGAAGGGGGCAGGGGGCAAGCCTGTGCTTGGCCATACGTGGCAATCCCACATCAGACCTGGCAAGAAGCGCCCTGCAAAACAGACTCAAACCCCGAGGCCTCGGGGCCAGGGGAGGGGCCTGTGCTCCAGCCCAGAGCTGTGGGCCCTCAGCAAACCTCTTCCCTGAGGGCGCTGTCTCCCCACCTGGGCCCCCGGTGGTGTTTAGGGGAACGTGGAGCCTGAAGGCTATATATAGTAGGTGCTCAGTATGTCTGCTGAATTGCTAAAATGCAAAAAGTCGCTGCAAAATGGTGTTTTCAGGCCCTCCCGAACCCATGAGAAGGCTTTCTCCTACTACTTCCTGGGGAGGAGAATGTTCTAGTCTCTCTGAGCCCAGCATCTTCATCTTAAAGCGCAGATAGCAGGGGTCCTGAGGGTGGGTGGTTTAACGCCACAGGCCCCCATTAACAGGGCCCCAAAGACTTACCCTTGACCGTTCACCCAACTCGCAGTTTGGGCCCAGGTTCTCCGAGCACACCCTGTAATGGGGCCTGCGCCCCCTGGAGTCAGGCATCCCCCAGGGAGAAGGGCCACCTGGGTTCTGTGTCTTTATTTGTTTTTTAAAGATTTTATTTATTCCTTTTAGGGAGGGAGACAAACATTGATGTGCGAGAGACACATTGATCAGTTGCCTCCCGCACGCCCCCTGCTGGGGAACCTGGCCCACAACCCAGGCGTGTGCCCTGAGTGGGAATCGAACCAGTGACCTTTCGGTTTGCTGGACGATGCTCAACCCACTGAGCCACGCCGGTCAGGGCTTCTGTGTCTGTAGTAAGCACCCGCTGGGTCCTCAGGCCCGAGGTAAGTATTCCAGGGCTTAGTTAGGCTTGTCTCTTCCCCGTCACAGAGGGTGTGTCCGAACAGGATGGGGGCAGCACGCTGCAGAGGGCGGCCGTCACCAGAGAGGACAGCGGGACCTACGTCTGCTGGGCCGAGAACAGTGTGGGCCGTGTGCAGGCGGTCAGCTTCGTCCACGTGAAGGGTGAGGCGTGAGCCGCGTGGCGTGGCATTTCTCTCGAGACGTGCTAAGCTCAGTCTATTGGGTTTGTTTCCAAAAATCTATGAAACGGACCTCCTGACCTCTGAACCAGCAACTCTCCACCCTGACCGTGCAGAGAACCCCCTGGCACTTCATAAACTACCGAGGCCCAGGGTCCACCCCAACTCAGGGGCCCAGCCTCCCGGGTGGGTGGGGCTCCGGCACTAGCATTTTTTAATCTCCCCGACAACCTGGCTGCAGGCAGAATGGAGATCTGACCGATCGGCCCGCAGGGTCACGCTCAGCTGGATGGTGCCGGTGTGGGAGGCAGGCAAGGGGTTGGGGCACTCTGGCGGAAAAATGCGTGATGCTTGCCAGCCTGCCCGTGCCCCCTGTTCAGCCAGGGGCGGCACAGTGACCCTTGCTGGTGCCCTGAGTCCATTTGCTCCCCTCCAGGAGGGGTCTCGGGGGGTGGAGGGAGCGCAGTGAGCACCAGGACGCAGCCGCCGCTGTGGGAACATTCAACCTCAGCACACGGGGAAGGGAGGACCCTGGGACAGCCGTCCAAGAGTGGTTTAGGGTTTGAGTGAACGAGGACCAGAGACGCCTTGGTGTTGCTGGGGACAACACAGGTGTCCTAATGATCACGTGGTCCTTGTATTCCGGAGCCCCCAGCGGGTGCTCTGCAGCTGGGGTAGCCTGTCCCTGGGAGCAGGTATATGACACTCCTCGTGTTGCCTTCCTTCCTGCACCTGTCTCAGACATTGCTAATCAATCGCAGCACGAACCCCCCCGCCCCCCCAGCTTCAAGTCCTCCGCAGCACAGTGCTCCGGGCAGCCGCTGCCAGTCTGTCTCGCTCGACCCACAGCCTGGAAGCCGTTTGCCATCCCTGCTGCGTGGACCATACACGGCTGTGCTGGGCCAGGCCCTGGGGGCTGGGGACAGGCCTCTGGGGGCAGGATTATGGGAGGCGGAGCCTGACGGGAGCTTCTGACCCCTTGTCCAATGTCACTTTGTGCAGAGGCTCCCGTCCTACAAGGGGAGGCCTTCTCCTACCTGGTGGAACCTGTGGGGGGCAGCGTCCGGCTGGACTGTGCGGTCCGAGGGGACCCGGCGCCCGACCTCCTCTGGATCAAAGACGGCCTTCCGCTGCGGGGCGGCCGGCCCCGGCTCCGGCTGCAGAACGGCTCGCTGGCCATCCGCAGGACAGAGGCGAGGAGGGGCCTGGCACCGAGGGTGGGGACATCTGGGACCACCCTGGGCCTTCCCCGATTGCTCAGGAGGCTTCTTTAGGTCGGCACCACCCTCCACAGTCTGCAAAGCACTTGCCCGCCCATTACCCGGAGATGCTCCCCCGACTGACTAGGGCGACCTCCAGCCAGCGACTTAACGTCCCTGTGTCTCAGGGACGCCAGCCATTCAGTGGGGCTGCGATCCCTTCCGCCTCATGGTTTACGGTCAGAAATCAGTGAGATGACCTGTACCAGGACTTTAGGAGTGACTGGCCCTCCTCGGTCACGCCAATAAACGTTACTAAGGGCAACAACCCCATGGGGCAGGGCAGACGGGTCGGTGCGCCCCATTTTACAGAGGAAGATACTGAGGCTCAGAGGGGCCCACCACCGGTAAGCGCCCCACGGCAGGAACGTGCCCCATCTCTCCGGACTCCTGCCCCGTGCCGTCTGCAAAGCCCTGGGCACTGGGCGGCCCCCACTCACCTCCCCGTCTGGGCCCCCCCATCCCAGCGGTCATGCGGAGATTCACAGTTCGCTCCTGGGGAGCTCCGCGGAGGGGCCCTTGACCTGCCCATCTGGGAGCCTGTCTCTGCACAGTAACACTCAGAGGACTGGTCCAGCGGCGCCGTAGCAGTAACGGCAGCAGGAATAATGGCTGCTGTGACCTGAGTGGGTACCGTGGGCCAGGCACTTAACCGTTGTCGTCCCCATTTTAGACATGGGGACAGGGAGGCTCCAGAGACACGGTGGTGTCTAGTAATGGCTTCAGCGTGGTTGACAGCGGGGCCAAGACTCGGTTCCGCAGCAGTCTGACCCCCACATCTGCATTCCTGACCGTGTGCCGTGCTGCCCTGGACAGTCCCTCGGGAGCCAGTCCTGGGGTGTCATCTGGGGTGTGGACGGTGGCCCCAGGCCGCCCCAGCTCCGTCTCACGGTGGCGCTGCCACTCGGGAGTGGGTTCGGTCACTGTCTGTGGCCGCAGGTAGTCTGTGAACGCGGCTTCCCTCCTGCTGCCACCAGCCACCTCCCCTCCGCAGGCCGGCAGCGCGCCGGGTGGTCGCAGCCAGAAAGCCTGCCGCTCAGGTGCCTGTCATCAGTTGCCCCGCCTGCCCGACCCCGGGGCAGTTTTCTCAAGGAGCCCCTCACGGGGCCCCACGAAGCGGTGATGCTTCAGCATGCACAGACATCTACTGACGAGTGGCCACGGAGGTCCCCTGATGTGTCATTGTGAGGGGTCCACCAGCCCCCGGCTGGTTTAGGTTCTCAGCGCTTCCCGGTTCCTGGGTCTTGCTCCAGTCACTGCCCCACCCCCACGCCCAGCCGCCCCACCCTGCTCCCTCCCCCTCATCCTCCTCTCCTGAACAAACGCCCCCTCGTGTGCCCACCTGCAGATGGACGATGCGGGACAGTACCAGTGCCTGGCGGAGAACGAGATGGGCGCCGTGGCGAAAGTGGTGGTCCTCGTGCTGCAGAGTGAGTCTCGGCCTCCCCGCCGCGGGCGCTGGGTGGGGACTGTGGGAGCCGGCGCTCAGAGGCAGCTGGGAGGAGGCCTCGGGGGCCCAGGCTGTCTGGTGAGAAGGGCAGGCAGAGAGATGGGGTTGGGGACTGGGAATTCTTTTACAAATACTCCGAACACACAACCGAATACCTGTGGAGCGTCCCCCGTGGTAGAATGGGGGCTATTGAACACCAGGGACCCAACAGCCAGGCCCGGGGGACCATTCATTCAAAACTCAAAACTGTGCTCGGGCTCATCGTGAAGACTCTCGGATTTGCAAAGCACCATGTGAGCCTCAGTGTGACCCCCAAACCCCACAAAAGACGTAAATCTGCACATTCAAGAAGCCGAGCAAAACGCAAACAGGAAAAACTCAAAGAAGACCCATCCCCCAGTCAGACTTGCTGAAAATTAACGGCAAAGACGAGGCTTCATCAGTGCATCTCAGTGGCTGTGGGGTAACTCAAAGTCCAGGCGATGTTGGGAGGGTGGTCAGGAAGGGCCTGCCAGAAGGGGTGACGTTTAAGTTAGGATCCAAATGACAAGAAGGAGGCAATCGCGTGGCAGTCTGGGGGAAGCTGTCCAGGCAGGGGGATTGCAGTGCAAAGGCCCTGAGGCAGCAGTGAGCCGCACTGGCTTCAGTCCTAGTGGTTAAGGAGAGGGCAGGCCCTGGTCCCAGTCCGAGTGGGATGGGCACGGGCTCAGCCACCTGCTCTGTAACCCTGGGCAAGTCACTTCACGGCGCTGCAGCACAGACGCTTTCTTGTCTTCGATGTAGGGACCCTGACGGAACAGGCATCGTGAGTAGCTGGGAGGCATTGCTGGGTCACATGGAACATGAGTCTCAGCTGCAGGAGACACTTGGCTGTGTCGCCTGATAAATGGCTCCCAGAGATGGAGCCACATCCCAGTCTGCGGGACCTGTGAATGTTTTCTTGTTTGGAAAAAGGGTCTTTGCCAATGTGGTTAAGGACCTTGCGATAAGGAGGCCATCTCGGATTGTCCTGATGGGCCCGGAATGCCGTCACCAGTGTCCTTACGAGAGGCAGAGGGAGAGCGGAGGGAAAGGAAAGGGCGTGATATGCAGGTGGAGGCAGAGAATGCAGTGGTGCAGCCTCGGGCCACGGGACGCTGGAAGCCACCAGAAGCTGAGAGAGAGAGCGTTCCCCAGAGCCCCCGGGCATCGAGGCACCTTGACTTCCGCCCCCAGAAGCAGCTGATTCTGAACATCCGGCCCCCCGAGCTGGGTCCTAAGGCCCCCAGTTTGTGGCATTTGTCCCCAGGGGACTCATCCACTGGGCAGCAGTGTCCCACGGTGCATGCAGCGACTCCCGCTGCCACCCAGGTCGTGTGTGAGCTCCACTGGCCCGCAGCCACGGCGTGGGGCGTGTGTCCACCTTCCTCGCCGCAGCCATCCTGGAGGGCCGCAGTCACATGTGGATGGCGATGACCCTCTTCCGCACGAGAAAACTGGGGGCCATGGAGCGACTTGGCGGGAATCACTCCCCGGTGACAGAGCCGCGTCTGTCCATTTCATGTGGCCTCGAGTGGAGGCAGTTCTGGCCAGTGGTGTCATCCCATTGGACCAGTGTCATCCTATTGGATGCACCCCACTCGTCCTGTAATAGGGACGTGAGTAAAGAAGTCCCAATAGACCCCAACCATGCGATACCACGTAGCAGCTAAACGCGAATATTTAATGACGTGAGAGGTAGCCACGGTCTTTCCTGGAGTAAAAAGGGAGGGAGGGAGGGAGGGAGGGAGGGGCACTGTGGTCTCCCTCTCACCAGGAAGCTGCACCTAGAGGGAAGCACGGGGATTGGCTGGGAGGATCCCATGTGACTCTGTCATTCTTTTGGCCTCTATGTTTTCTGTTCTGTCCAAATGAATATGGACCTCTTGAATATCGGAAAGTAGTAAAATGTTCCTAACCACCGCCCTGGGCCTCCCACAGGTGCCCCCGTGTTCCAGGTGGAGCCGCAGGACGTGACAGCGAGACCCGGGGAGGATGTGGCCCTGCGGTGCCAGGCCACTGGAGAGCCGGGGCCGACGGTGCAGTGGCTGCGTGCGGGCCGGCCCTTGCAGGCCAGCCGGCGGCTCCGGACCCTGCCGGACGGGAGCCTGTGGGTGCGGCGCGTGGAGAGGAGGGACGCGGGCGCATACGAGTGCGTCGCTCACAACCTCCTGGGCTCAGTCACCGCCCGGGCGTTCCTGGTTGTGAAAGGTATGGGGTGTCTCCTGCAAAATGGGGATTTGCGTGTTGTTTGTGGGGGACCTGGCCCACTGCCCCGCTCGCTTCCCGACTCTTTGCTGAGAGACACAAACTTTGACTGAGCCAGCTGGGAGAGCCTTGTGGGTCGTCTTATCGTCGCTGCCCTGTACGGTCAGAGAAACTGAGGCTCTGAGATGCTAAGTGTCTCCAGCTCCTGGTGGACGGGGGCTTGGGCTCTCCCAGCTCACCTGGCACAGGTACGTGTCCTCTGTTTGGACCCTTCACAGCCCTGTGAGGTAGGCAGAGTGCAACGAGGGCCTCCATGGGCTGCTATGAAAGTGTGTGCGTCGGTGCCTGTCCTGGGCTCTGCCTGGCTGTGGCGGGCGCTCAGCAGCCCCTGACACTCACTGTGTGACCAGCCCCTGCTGTCTCGGGTCTCCTTCTCCCTTGGGTCAGGCAGACCAAACTAAAACTGAGAAAATGACAATCCTGAGAACCCAGAAAGTGACCCAGCCTGACTAACGGGAAGTCACTGAATATTATTTCTGTGCCTCTGTTATTTCTGTAAATGCTGCATATTTGTTGTGGCTTTGTATCACCGCCCCTGTCCGTGGCAGGCATCACTAATCTATCGCTGCATACAATGTCAGATCCCTTCTCTATAGAACCCTTCTCCGAGGACTGACTAGAACTGGGAGCTGACACTCTGCTGCTCGAAACCCACTGCCAACCAAGTGGGACCCTTTCCGCCCACTGGCCTCCTCCTCTCCTGCAGGCAGGGTTGGAATATCCATGCACGCAGCTCTGAAAGTCCAGGGCTCTCTGACCCCCAGCCGCAGATGGGGCACCTTCGGGTCTGAGCAGACACTCCCTTCATTTCAGAGCTTGGTCCCAGTTCTTACCCCCACCTGCCGGAAAGCCCCCACCACCCCAGCCCACGTGGCTGCTGGCCGAGTTTCCCGTGGCCCCCATGGCCAAGGCCCACAGGCCAGGGGCTTAAACAGCGGGGGTCTGTTCCTCACAGGTCTGGAGGCTGGATGTCCGAGACCAAGGTGCCGGCAGAGTTGGCTCCCTCTGAGGTCTGGGGACACCGCTCAACCCATAACGGCCTCCTTACCTTCTGAGTGGAAACAGCTACTTCTGACTTCATACTTGTTAACTGGAGAAAGGCCAGATAATTTAGAAAAGCCTGGGAAGAAGGAATGATGATCAGTTATCTCTCATAATTCAATGACCAGAAATAGCTTTGACAATTATTATTTGGGGTGTATCTTTCTCCGAATAGAAAGAGATACATTTTTTTTCTTTTTCACAAATAAGATCCAATATACAGTTGTTTTTACAGCCTGCTGTCATTAGTTATTGTACAATATTCCAGGCAGTACTCCATGACAGTAAACCCAGTCCACATCCTTAAAAAAATATTTCATTTATTTATTTATTCACCTTTAGAGAGAGGGGAAGGGAGGGAGAAAGAGAGGGAGAGAAACATCGATCAGTTGCCTCTCTCATGCCCCCTACTGGGGATCTGGCCTGCAACCCAGGCATGTGCCCTGACCGGGAATTGAACCAGTGACCCTTCCCCTTGCAGGCCGGCACTCAGTCCACTGAGCCACACCAGCCAGGGCTACATCTTCTTTAATGGTTTTCATAGGAACATTTTTTAAAACTTAATTGCTGTTGGCTGTGTAAGTAAGCAGCAGGCCCTCCCCCCGCCCCCCCACTTTCCCCTCTGAAAACTGCACTGAGATGCACACCTCGGGTGCTGGCCCAAGTGTTTCTATAGGGTCACTTTCTTCAAGGGCGTTGCTGGTTAAAAGGTGGGCAAAGGTTTGGAGGCGCCCTAACTATGGCCGTCTCTCGCCACCCCCCCACCCCGCGCAGGGCCCGTCCTGGCCTCGGGGGACACGGGAGGCTGCCGAGTCACCCCCCCCCCCCCCCCCCCCCGTGTGAGCGAGTCGGGGCGGCTCGTTATCCTGGCCTCCAGCGCCCCCTCCCCTTTGGCAGCGGCCAGACAGGCGCCGGCTGCTGCCTGCATCTGCAGGTCCATTTCCTTCCTCCTCCCCTTATTACAAGGCCAAGGGCGGGTTCGTGGCCTTTCCCTGTCCCTCCTGTAAAGTCCAGAGCAGCAGCTATTGACAGGAGACGTCCCAGACGCACGTCACGTCTCATCAGACCGCAGGGATGGGCTGCAGGCCGCGGCGCTGCTTCCTGGAATCCAAGATGAACCTCCCCCCGGACTGACCCATTCAGGAGCCTGGCAGTTCTGCTTTCTGTTATTTTTCCGACAGATCCTGGGCACTTTGTTGCTAATTTCCCCCGAGAGCTGGGGAGCGAGGAGGCAGGCCAGCTTCTGCCTCCCACCCCCCTGGACTGCCATCTGTCCAAACGAGACAGCTGGCCCATTAGCCAGAGGAAGCAGCCCCGTGTGCCCACGCCGTCCCCCCAGTTAGTGCCGAAGAGCGTCTGCTGGCAGACAGCTGGGCGGCTCCTCCAGACCCAGCCCTCCCCAGCCGGGCAGGTCGCAGGGCGGCCGGAGCCAGGGCCACTGTTGGAATGGGGGACCTGCAGGCGGTGGCATTCCGCCCCTGGCTTGGCACCCTGCCCCTCGGCCCTGGCTCCTGCAGTCCACCCGCCCCCACCATCATGGTCTCCTGATGTCTTAGACCCCAGCAGGTTTGGGGGGCATCTTCGGTCCCACCCTGTCGTTTGACAGATAAGCCAATTCAAGTGTGGCTTGAGGGTCTGACTAGCCCAAGTTTCCGGGAAGGCGATGGCAGAGCCAGATTAGAAGCTGGTGTCATCGCCCATGAGCTGGGCATCCTTGGGCTAGTTACTTCACCTCTCTGAGCCTCGGAGTACTCCTTCGGGAAATGGGTAGCAGTACCTGCTTACACTGTGTCACGGAGGCAGGTAATGTCACTGTCATCCTCTTCTTTCCTCCCAGGGGAACCCCGGGGGAGCCGGGGCAGCATGATCGGGGTGGTCAACGGCCAGGAGTTCGGCGTGGCCGCCCTCAACACCACCGTGCTGCGGGAGGCACGCTCCGGGCGCACCACCTTCCGGAGCAGCATCGGCCACATCCCTGCGAGTGTGGGTGAGTGGGGCCCGCCAGCCGGGCGAGAGCCGGGAGCAGGCGGGGCACGCGCCCCAAGGCTGCCCGGGCCCAATTCCCAGGGCACAGCTGGCCACCTCTGAGGGCTGGGTCCAAGCCAAAGCGGACCTAGGGGTGGCCACTTCCTCCCGGCCCTACACCCCCAAATAAAACAAAAGGCCTGCGTTGAAAAGCAGGCCAAGAATGTGTGAAGTGACCGGGCTGGGTGGACGCAGGTCAGCTCATGACCTTGAAACCGTCAACCCGGGCTGGGTTGCTGAGTGTAGTTGTTTTCCACTGTTAAGTGAGCACTGAGAAGAAAGCAGGTGACATTCGGGCAGGACAGGGGAGGAAGGAAGAGACGTGTTGAGTAAAATTAGCCAGAAGGTCCAGAGAACCAAGAAAGGCCCACTTGCAGGCACATTCATCAGACAGTGTGTCCTAAACATATGGAATGTTCTGGAAGGATGCAGCAGACCCTGACTCCTCACCCTTCCCAGGACGCCCTTGCGGGGGTCCGGAGCAGGGAGAAGGCAGTGCTGGGGGCTGAGGACTTGGCTAAAAGCGGCTCCTCCAAGGCTGCTCTTGAGGACAGACCTGTACCAACGGTGCGGGACCAGGGCTGGCGGGGGGGAGCGGGCACTCAGAGCTGGCTGTCAGCAGAGCGTGAACAGGCGAGACGCTGCCCAGACGTGGCTTCCTCTTCCAGCTGCAGGAGCAGGAGCCGCAGCGAAGCCTCTGGCCCCGAGCCAGGGGGGCCAGGCTGCGTCTAGTGGGAACAGAGGCCCAGAGAGGTTGAGAAGGTTCGGCTCCCACGCACGGGGCGCAGCTGAGCCTAGAAGCTCGACTCTCAGGACCCCGCGAGAGTGGTCCTTCTCCTTCCCTAGTACGAGGCAGCCCCTACCCACAACCCCCATCCCAAGAGGAGAGCTGGGTGTCGTGTAAAGGTCTGAAAATCCATATCCAGGGAAAATTTTGGCTCTTTTTTCAAGGTCAGAGGTTTAGACCATCCTTCCACTCCTGGGCTGTTCTGTGAGGTGTCTGCGAGGTGGTAGACGTGGCTGATTTTCAGCTCGGTCCCGCACACACGTGGGGACAGTCCATGTGGTGGTCCCCAGCTCTGGGGTGACCTCGTAGCTCTGAGTGTTTGTGGAGCTGAGTTGAATAGCAACAGGTTACATGCACGTCTTTGTATAAATATGTTTTGTTAATTCCACAACTCCTCCAACAAGTAGATACTGGCCGTTGCCCTTGGTTCTGACCCAATAACTGGTCCAGGTGATCTCGGGGCTGAGCTCTCCTGGGGGTGTTAGGGACCTTGAGCAGATGAGCAGCTGCCCTCAGCACCTGGCCCTCACCTGGCCTCCGCGCCCCACCCCGTCCAGGACCTCTGATGCGGGCACTCGTGGTCACCATTGCCCCCATCTACTGGGCATTGGCCGGAGAGACCGGGGCCGCCCTGAACGGCCAATCTCTGACCGGAGGCAGCTTCCGGCAGGAGTCGCACTTGGAGTTCTCCACAGGTGAGTGGGGGCTCCCCCGGGTGGGCCGGGTGGGACGGGGGCCCACGCCCAGGGCCTCGCCCCCGTGGTGACTGCGGGCTGGGCGGGGATGGATTGCAGGGGAGCTGCTCAGGATGACCCAGGTGGCCCGGGGCCTGGACCCCGACGGCCTCCTCCTCCTCGATGTGGTGGTCGATGGCGGCGTCCCCGAGAGCCTGGCTGGCGCAGACCTCCGAGTGCAGGTGTGGGGCGAGCCCGGGGTGCACAGGCGGGGTGGCCGAGCGGCAACGGGACGTCCTGCCTGCAGGAACCGGCAGGAAGGTGCTCTGGGCCTGGCCTCCCGGCCTCCAGGCACATTCTCCATTCCGTCAACAAGAGTGCCGGTGACCCGCCCGGGGCTGCCCAGCTGGTCGGAGGAGCCCTGAGAGGCCCACCAGCTCTGCTCCCACCAGCTCTGCTCCCCCCAGCGGGAGGGGCTGAGGGTCCCAGGCCCCAGGCTGCCTGGAGGCTGCAATTCCGGATGCTCTCCCCCCCCCCGCCCCCCCCCCAGGACTTCCAGGAGCTCTACGTGCAGACGGGGCCCGGCCGGCTGTTTGTGGGCTCCACGCAGCGCTTCCTGCAGGACAGCGGCCCGCTGTCCCTGCGCTGCAACCACAGCATCCAGTACGACGCGGCCCGGGGCCCCCAGCCCCAGCTGGTGCAGCACCTGCGGGCCTCGGCCATCAGCTCGGCCTTCGACCCTGAAGCTGAGGCCCTGCGCTTCCAGCTCACCACCGCCCTGCAAGCTGGTGAGGGCCCCATCCTGTCCCCACGCCCCCCGGAGTGGGGCCCCAGCTAAAAGGTGTGCACGGCTGCGTATGCGCCTGGCTGAAGGCCCAGGTGACGGCCCACCCCCTGCACCCACTGACCGTGGACCAGAGACTCCAGATGGAGACAGCTCACCTCCTTGTTCCCATCCATCCATCTGTCCCCAAAGGGGACACAGCTCTTCAGGACACTCCTATGCAAGCCCTCCAGAGCTTTCGCCTAGTCCCCAAGGGAAAGATGCAAACCACCCCCCAAACTGATGTTCCAGACTTGAGTTGTACTCCACCCTCTTCTCAAGGGTGCCTGAGACCTCACCTAGGGAGCTGGGGGCCACCCTTGGAGCCCCTGGAGACCCAGAGGAGGCTGAAAATATACCCATTATCCTGATTTGAGGTCCCAGCATGTTTTTAACCTTGAATGTGAGACAGTGGTAAGAGCATAGATTTGAGGTCAGGCAGACCCTGGTTCCAACCCAGCCGCCCCACTTCTAGGCTGTTGGGGACCACTTTGTGTGGTTTCGGGGACCGTAACCCCGTGCAAGCAAAGCCTTGCCTGTAAGTCTCAACCAGGAAGCTAGGAATGCTGGTGGCAGGCACCACCTGATACTAACACTGGGTTCCCATGGGAAGTCAGGCCTGAAGTATACATTGTATCCTTTGAAGCTTGCTTTGCTTTGCTATAGCCCTATTGGTATAAGCCAGATGTGTAAGTTTACCGCATAAGGAGTGAACTCCTTATCTCCTGAAACACGCCTACAACCTTCTGGCATCAGCCCGCCTAACAGAGCCTGACCTGGGGCAGGTCTCTGTGTTTCTTCAGTTGTCATCTAGGAACAATATCTGTTTTTTATAGCTATAGTCTTTGGACACTGATAGATAAGCTATGCACGTGTGCCGTATACCCCTGCACGTACTGATCCCAATAAAAGCCATTTTGGAGAAGGGCTCGGGGCATGCTCCACTAGAGGGAATCACTGCCCCCTTTCCCGCCGGAACAACAGATTGTGTCCGGAACGACTTATTCAAATCCGCAGCGGCTGGGAAAGTTCCGCAGGACGGAGTTCCCCACACTAGGCTGTGAGACCCTGGGGACAGAGCCCTCTCCGAGCCTCCGCGTGCCCACCTGTGAAATGGGCGTGACACCACCTGCCTTGCAGGGTGCAGGAGCAGAGGTGCTGTCTCTGGAGCCTCACCTGGCACCCAGTGACTGCTTTACTGAGGGTGCTGTCCCTGTGACCATTAGGCAGTGCGGCCTCCTTCCCATCTCGGAAACATAGGCTGTCTCCGCACTGCCTTGGGCTCGCTGCCGGTCAGGTGCTCACTGCCCCGGCCCCTCCTCCGCACTGTCAGGGGCACAGTGCGGGTCTCCCGCTTCGTACTTAAATGATTTCTGGGCCGGACAGCCACAGTCTGGCCAGCCCACCGTGAGCCCCTCCGGACAGGACCTGGGCTGGGAATGGGCTCACGGGCTCAGGACACAGGCTGAGCACCGGGCCGAGCAGGCCTGGCCAGGCTGGTGGGAGGGAACAGTGAGCCCAGGCTACGGCCAGCGCTGCTCTCTGTCCCTCACACCTGTGTCTTGAGGGCCTGTCCTCTTTGCCTTACAGAGGAGAACGAAGCTGGCTGCCCGGAGGGCTTTGAGCTGGACCCCCAGGGAGAGTTCTGCATGGGTGAGCACCCTGTCCCCACCCTGACACGGATGGGGGGCCCCTCAGCCTGGGAGGGATAAGCTGTCCAGCCGGCTGTCCCCGCCCCCAGGCAGGGATGAGTGCTCCCGCAGCCCCAGCCCCTCCCCCACTCCTGCCGCCACACGCCCAGCCGCTCCTCCTGCCCCCGCCCGGCTGGCTTCTCCGCGGCCGGGGACGACAGGGACCGCAGAGGTGTGTGGCCCCGCAGCAAGGCCCTGGCCCAGGTGTGCGGTAGGGCCTGGGGCTGCTCAGAGAATGGTCTGCTCCCGAGGGCTCCGTGTGCCAGCCTGGGGCTCTAATGCCCTGTCGCCCTGGAACTTCCTGTGACAAGAGCCACAGATGGGACAGACTCAAGTACTGGGGGTGGCAGGGATCCCCCCAAACACGCACGAGGCCACTATGCACTCACGACACTCATACCCACTGAGCCTTCATTTCCGGTCACCTGGGGTAGGAGGGGAGCTGACACCTGTCTCCCCTGCTCGCTCTGCTTGTCACCTCAAGGAAGTTGCTAGACCACAATCTGACCTGAGGACACTGTCCGGACGCTGATCCCCCCGCCTGCCCGCGTCCCTCCACTCGCACCACTGGGACCTGGCAGGCCACTTCGCCGCTGGGTGCCCACTGGGCGTTGTCTAAAAGCCCGAGGATGCCACCCTCGGGTCCCTTGGGCTAGGCTCTGTGTTTGTGGGGGCGCCAGGGTGAGGGGCAGGGCCAGCGGGAGGGGCCTGGGGACCTGTGTTCACGTAGCCCCATCCCTGTCCGCCCCCAGATGTGGACGAGTGTGCATGGGACGCTGGCCTTTGCCCAGAGGGACAGCACTGTGTGGACCTGATCGGCTCCTACCGCTGCCTCCCCGACTGCGGGCCTGGCTTCCGGGCGGCTGCCGAAGGGGCCGGCTGCGAAGGTGACGGGCACACAGGGTGGGGCTGTCCGGGACTCAGCAGAGGGGGCGTGTGTGTCTCTGGGATGCTGGGCACCCTCTTGGCAGAAGGCGCACAGGGTGGCCGGGGAGGGCGGGGGCCTGAACTGGGCTCGAGGCGTCTGAGTCCAGACCCGGGCGGCCGCTGGCTGCCAGGGACCCCAACAGCGGTCTCCCTTCTGGGCCTCAGGCTTGCTGCCATCTGTCCAAGGAAGGGGGACCAGGGCGGGGAGGGCGAACATGCGCCGTCTCTGCTGCCACTTCCCCTGCCTCCCCTCCTGGGTCATGGCCCGGCCTAGAGACAGCCTCCGAACCTTCCTCAACGGCTCCTCCCGCAGCCTGTGATATGACACCTGGGAGCTGCCCCTGGACGGGTGACCTCCAGGGTCCTCCTGCCCCGTCATTCTGTGGCTTCACGGCTGTGGCTCCTCCTGGCCCCTCCAAGAGAGGCCGTCGGTGGAGCGGAAGAGCGTGGTGGCGCTTGAACTGAGAAGAGGCCGCGGGGCCCTGACTATTCAGGGGGGTCGGGCTCCCCGCCTCCCGCCTTTCCTCCGCCCCCCTTCTTTCTTCCGTTAACCACGTGCCAGGCTCCCAAGCCCTGCACATGCTCAATCCAGTCTCCTCACCACGGCCCGTGGAGAGGTCTGGTCCCAACCCTCCCTTACAGATGAGGAAACTGAGGCTCAGACAGGGAGTTGCTCGAAGACCAAGAGACATGGCGGAGCTCGGTCCAAACCCAGGACTCTGCCTCCAAAGCCCCGCTCTTCTTCCGGACCCATAGCCCTTTTACCCTCCATAGCTGGTAGAATTGGGAGGCCCTGAAGTTGGAGATGGGGCGGCATGGGGCCCAGTTGTGGAGAGGCGGGGTGTGTCCCTTGGGGGCGGGGCGCAAGGCTCAGCCCCGCCCCTGCCCCGCCCCTGCCTCCGCAGACGTGGACGAGTGTCTGGAGCGGTCGGCCGAGTGCCACTACAACCAGATCTGCGAGAACACCCTGGGCGGGCACCGCTGCAGCTGCCCCAGGGGGTACCGGGTCCAGGGCCCCGGCCTGCCCTGCCTAGGTATGGGGACGCCCTCCCCGGAGTTGGGACCCTGGCTCCCGGGCAGGGAGTGTGCAGGACAAGGGCAGTCTTCTCTGAGTAACCAATCGCGGCCATCGCTGCCTGCGCGCCCACCATGCGCCTCATGCCTGCTCTGCCCGCTCTATCCCCGAACCTCGCCCCTACCCTGCAGGGTCACCTTCCCGGGGAACCCAAGGCAGGGAGGGTGGGGAGCAGCAGGTGGGAGTCCGGGAGCGGCTCGTTGCTGGGGGAGGTTGAGGCCTCTCCGAGCAGTGGGGGCTGGAGTGGGAGAGGCGGCTGGGCGGCCCCACCTCTAGGGGAGCTGGGCGGCAGGCCTGCGTGCAGCCGGTCCGGCAGCGGGGTTCTAGGGAAGGCCGGACGGCTGTGGCGGCAAACCCCGAGCCGCCCTCAGCACCCTGCCCGGCCCGCTCCTTCCAGACATCAACGAGTGTCTGCAGCTGCCCCGGGCCTGTGCCTACCAGTGCCGCAACCTCCAGGGTGGCTACCGCTGTCTGTGCCCACCGGGCCACACCCTCCTCCCGGACGGCAAGGGCTGCGCCCCGCTGGAGCGGAGCCCACAAAACGTGACCACCGTCAGCCACTTGGGCCCCTCGGTGCCCTGGCTGCGGCCCCGCGCCCCCATCTCCGGTGGCTCCTACCACGCCTGGGTCTCCCTCCGGTCGCCCGGAGCCCTGAGCAGCACTGGCCGGGCCTGGTGCCCCCCTGGCTTTATCCGGCAGAACAGCATCTGCACAGGTAAGGCCAAGTTCCGGCCACCCAGCTGGGGCCGCCTGCCGTGTGGTTTCGGGGACCGCTGGACCCTGCTGTCCAAGCCCAGGACCCTGCCTCCGAAACCCTGTCTTCTTTTGGACCTGTAACCTTTTCACCCTCCGCAGCCGGCAGAATTGGGAGACCCTGACGTTGGAGAAGGGCGGGGTGGGCAGCCTGCCCCATTCGTTCGGAAACTCAGGGCTCACAGGCAGGAGGGGTGGGCGTTGCTTCTTCGCTGCAAGGTGTCTTGGAGCCCTGGCTGTGCCGGGGGCGAGGGGCTGCCGAGAGGGAGGCGGACGGTTTATTTTCCAAACCGTTTAAGTTCAGCATGCCTCGCCCCGTGCCCCGGGCACCCCCACATGGACCCAGGAGCCCACGTGGAGAACCTCACCTCTGGATGCCCAGGGGCGAAGTGGAGGTGGGGGAGGTTCTCAGGGGCGAAGGGGCGTGTTCCAGGCTGACATGAGAATGTGACCAGGGAGCATTGGGGGACCCTGCAGTCAGCACCCCGCTGCACAGAGGTGAAAGGGAGTTGCTTTGGCGGTGGGTGTGCCCCTGCGCTCCTGCCCGGACAGCGGGCTCTGGGCTGGGGGCGGTGGCCCGCAAGGCCTTGGCGAATGCCAGGTGGGCAGGATGGAGCCCCCCACTCTTGCTGAGCCCCACAAGCCCTGGACCTTGCTACCCCCGAATCTCGGGCAGGGAGACGGGGCGGGCCGTCTGAATCGGGGGCTTCCTTGGCCTGCCTGGAGCCCAGCGGGCGGGCGGGTGGTCTCTGGGTGTCTGTGACTCAGCGTGTGTCTGCCCCCCCCCCCCATCGCCCCACCACGGATGCCCGGCCAGACCGGGATGAGTGCCAGGTGAGGAGCCTGTGCCAGCACGCCTGCCAGAACACCGAGGGCAGCTACCGGTGCCTGTGCCCCGCCGGCTACCGCCTCCTCCCCAGCGGGAAGAACTGCCAGGGTGAGCCTCGGCCCGAGACAGAGGGGCCCGGCAGGGCTTTGCGGGCCTTCCGCTCTCGCCAGCCCCTCCTCCTCCGCCTCGTGCGGGGGAGGGGCAGGGAGCCCAGCCGAGCTCAGAGGAGTTAAGCGACGGCCGCAGGTGCCTGCAGCCAGGCCAGGCCCCGCACCCTGAGCAGGAGCTCAGGGACTGCATGGGCATGGTCACAGCAGCCGCCGGGGGTCCCTCCCAGCTCGGCTGTGTGTCCCTGGGCCACTCACTTCAGCTCTCTGAGCCTTGGCCTCCTGGTGAGATGGGGCTGACACGGGGCTCCCCTAAATGCCTGGCTGAGACACGTGGAGGGTGGGCACAGGGCCAGCACTCACGGCAGGGCAGCTGCTGCCTGTGGTGACAGTGTGAAGTCCCCTCACTGCCAGTCAGCGCCCTTTCCCGACCGCGCCTGGGCGGGGCTGGCCATGCTGCCCCGCCGCCTCCCCACCCCCCGCCCCCCCCTCTGTCCCAGGGGTCAGTGAGTGTCCTCTGAGAACGGCGGAGCACCCCCCGGGGCACGCAAGGATGGGGGC
Source organism: Glossophaga mutica (assembly GCA_039655065.1). Taxonomy (NCBI): domain Eukaryota; kingdom Metazoa; phylum Chordata; class Mammalia; order Chiroptera; family Phyllostomidae; genus Glossophaga; species Glossophaga mutica. Next base: position 214,932,429 of record CM077305.1, read on the forward strand.
GCTCTGCCCGGGGGCAGCGGGCACTGTGGGTCTGAGGGTGGCCCTCACCTCTCCCACCCAGCTCTAGGCTCAGAGGCCCCCAGGGTGCCCACCACCGTGCGGGGGAGATGGGGGGCTGCCAGGGACCTGGCGGCAGGGCTGTCCCGGGTCAGGCGGGCTGGGGACAAGTGGACAGGGGCTGCCCCGCTCTGACCCTCCACAGGCATTCCCCTCCCACCGACCTCACCCCTGCGCTTTCTGCGCTTCTGCGCTTCCCCTTTGCTCCTTCTTCTCACACCCCCTTCTCTCCATCACCGTCCCCCCCCCCCCCCCCCCCCCGCAGACATCAATGAGTGTGAGGAGGACGGCGTGGAGTGTGGGCCTGGCCAGATGTGCTTTAACACCCGGGGCAGCTACCAGTGTGTGGACACGCCCTGCCCCGCCACCTACCGGCAGGGCTCCAGCCCAGGGTAAGGGCTGAGTCGGCCGAGGGCCCAGGGGTGGGGTGGGGGAGGGGAGGGAACGGACTAGGGGATGGGGGAGAGGGCGCGTTTTCTGCAAAGAGCTGGGCAGCTTGCCCTCTTGCTCCCCTACGGCCGGGACCCCTCCTCCAGGCCGTGTCTCAGGCAGGGGCCCTCCTGGGGCCAGTGGGGTCCACTCGGCCTGAGCTCCAGGGCAGAGCCTCCGTGCCCACCGGGCAGCGTGCCCTCACGAAGCACACCCGCCTGCAGCCGGTCCCCTGCAAACTTGCCCGGGCACTCTCGCTCCCTGCAGGGCGATGCATCAGCGCGCCAGCCTGCAGGCCAGGGGAGGGGGAGCTGGGACAGGACTGGGGGGGCAGGGCTGGAAGACGTGCACACATGGGGGCATGGGAACGTGCACATAGAACCCTGGACACAGAAATGCCACCCAGAAACAGAGCCCCAGGACTCAGACACCCACAGACCCTCGAACACAAAACACGTTTACAACCACACCGCTCGCTGGGGCTGCAGACACTCAAAGACTCGCAGACTCGGGGACCTTGGCCGGCAGGAGCCGCCGCTGCAGCCGTTAGGGGAAGTGTCCTGGGCGGTGACCTGCCCTGGGCCCCGGGCTTTCGGGTGGGAGTGGAGTGGGGTGACCTCGCAAGGCCGAGCACATGGCTTTGCATCTCCCCTTTGCACCCCGCCTCCACCCAGACCAGGAGACTCAGCTCTGGGACTCTGGATGGACCTGGAGGGCTCCCAGTTTTACAGCTGCCCTGTGCTTGCTGTGCTGGGCTTGGGGGCAGGCTAGCCAAGGCCCCTGGGCACCCGCTCTGATGCGAAAGGGCACATCTCTGGCTTCCTTGGGCCTCAGTTTGCTGGTCTCTAAAATGGGCTAACAGTGGTGCTCGTAGAGAAGGCATTTTGGTGGCTGGGGGATGGCGGCACACGGGAGAACTGCGGAGGCTGGGGTATGGTCCCGTCTCCGGGCCTGGGCAGCGCTGCAAGGCAACCTGGGGATGCGCGTCTGTCCCTCCCGCAGGACGTGCTTCAGGCGCTGCTCGCAGGACTGCAGCGCCGGCCCCTCCACGCTGCAGTACAGGCTGCTGCCGCTGCCGCTGGGCGTGCGCGCCCAGCACGACGTGGCCCGTCTGGCTGCGTTCTCCGAGGCCGGCGTACCGGCCAACCGCACCGAGCTCACCGTGCTGGAGCCCGACCCGCGGAGCCCGTTCGCGCTGCGTCAGCTGCGCGCAGGCCTTGGCGCTGTCTACACCCGCCGCGCGCTCACCCGCGCCGGCCTCTACCGGCTCACCGTGCGTGCAACCGCACCGCGCCACCAAAGCATCTACGTCCTGCTCATTTCCGTGTCCCCCTACCCCTACTGAGGGGCGGGGCTATTGGCAGCAGCTCTGGGGCCGATGACCTCCGGGGATAGGAGGTGGGAAGGAACCGAATTAACCACTCACCGCCCAGGCCGGGCCGCCGGTGGGACAGGCTGGCCCTTGCGTACTCTGTCTACTGTGGCAAGGGCCCGTCATCTTCTCCCGCCTGCCTGCGTCACAGGGACTTTCAGTAAACACGACCCTGCACTCAGCCTTGACCCCAGAACCACAAGGACCCAAGCTGCCCCTGCCCTCCCTACTCCCTGTGAGGGCCGAGCCCTGCAGGCAGGTGACAAAGGCCACCTCAGGTGGCAAAGCCCACAGGCAGGACTGGGATGAAGCCTGCAGGTGGGTTGGGACACAGCTGTCCCAGGACACCCCCGGGAGGGGCAGACCCTGGGGATGATGGCAGCAGCTGCCGCCAGCACACACCTGCACTGTCATTCCGGGCGTGGGGGAAGGGGTGCATGTACACCATTAAAACGCTTGTTTTTAACCAGCTCGATTTCTTCACCCACTTCTTTGCTTTGATAAGGAGGGGCTGTGGCTGGGAGGGAACCACCACCCTCTGGTCCAGGAGCCCTGGACGAGGAGACCAGCAGCCTGGCTCCCTCTGGGTAGGGTGGCCCAGGCACCTCTCCGGGCTGTTTTCTCATCCAGAAATAGGAATACAACAGTAGCGCCCCCCATAGGGCTGTGGGGAGAATTACATGAGAAGAAACGGCACATCACACCCAAAGCAATACATGGCAGCAAAAAAGTAATTCTTAATGAAGAATAATCTCTAAATTATTTTTAATTTTTTATTGATTCTAAAGAGAGGGGAAGGGAGGGAGAAAGGGAGAGGAACATCGATCTGTTGCCTCTCGCATGCACCCTGACCCACCGGGAACTGAACCCGCAACTCAGGCCTGTGTCCTGCGGGGGAATGAACCAGCGACCTTTCAGTCTGCAGGACCACACCCAGCCAGCTGAGCCACACCGCCAGGGCCTCAATTAGTTTCAGTGAATGAGTTAATTCAGCCATTTGCACAAAAACCAAAGATTCATGTGGTTCTGCCTACCAGTGCCAGGCACTGGACGTCAAACCCCGCGCACGTGACTCCAGTCCAGCAGTATAAACAGGAAGGAAAAGGAGCGTAACATGTGCGCCTGCGAGCGGTGTGAGGGGGGAAAACCAAGCTGGGCAGGTGGGGGCAGGGATGGGGCAGTTTTTAAAAGACCAGTCGGGGTGGGCCTTGTGAGAAGGCGGTGTTTCAGCAGAGGCCCCAGAGAGTGGGGGAGCAAGCCGCGCAGACCCCTGGAGGGGAGTGGGGGTGGGAGAGGGAACAGCAGATAGGGGGCGCTCGGGCGGGAGGGTACCTGGTGGTGGAGGTCTGTCCAGGAGGCGGGAGAAGCTGGAGGGGGCGGCGCGGGGTGGGGGACGGGGAGGTGCGATCCGGAAGACAGGTGGGTTGGGGCAGGTCCTATGGGCCTTTGGGCCACCACGGGGGGCTTTGGCTTTAGGAGCGAGATGGGGAGGGACAAGATGAGGACATCTACCTTTGCACTGGCGCCTCTCCAGCGGGCTGCGAGTCTCAGCACTGCGCCCGGCCGCTGCCACCCACCACCCTGTCGCTGCTGTCCCTGGACAGAAGCTGTCTCTCTTGCACGTGGTGTGGAGAGGAGGGATCCTTTCTCCCTGCCCCCTTTGCTCAGGGTGACACTGTCACCTGCTCATTAGCATCCCCTTCTCCCATCCTGTTGATGACAAGGAGAGCTATTTCCTCATCAAACGTCTAGTGCCCTATGACCCTGACTAATTTACTTAATACCGGGGCCCCAGCAGTTCCGGAGGCAAAAAAAAAAAATAGTATGCCTGTTTCACAGACGTGGTGGATATAGGGGCTCAGAGAGGGTGAGACTCTTGTCCAAGCTCACACAGCCTGGAGGGGAAAAGAAGGACTCTACCCAGCCCCAGGGCCTCTGGCCGCCAGGCCGCCCTGCCTCCACTCTCTGAGGAGGGAGGGAAAGGAGGGCCGGGAGCAGGATGGAGAGGCACGACCACAGCCATTCAAGACCTGAGGCACCGCCAAGGGCCGTCCAGCCTCCCTCCTCCCCCACTCTCTCCTGCGACACACAGAGGCCGGCACAGGAGCGGTTGCTCAAAGTCGCACAGCGAGGCCGAGGCCGTGGCCGGCCTGGCCTGGAGCCCGGCTGTGACTGCCCATCCGACACTCCCCCACCCCACCCCACCCCCGCAACACTTCCACGGCGGGGGGGGGGGGGGGGATCGGCTGGCACCGGCGTAGCAGCCAGCTCCGAGGGGTGGTTCCAGTTCTACTGTCCCAGCTGCTGTCCGTCATTGGCCAGGGCCCTGTCCAGCTGCCCAGCCCCCTGAGGCCACCTGACCTGCGAGGCTGTCCTGAACCATTGGGGTGGAAAACAACCCAGCACGTCACTGATTAAACTCTGTGATGCAGCTTTTCCAAGAACCCGACAATTGGACTCTGTGTTCCTTCTGGGTGGGGACTGGCAACCTGGGGTCCAGCCTGGAGGCCTCTCCCTGTCCCTCGGGCTGGTTCCCCGGCCTGGGCAGTGGCAAAGCGGCTTCTGGTGCCAGCCACGAGATGGCTGCAGGGCAAGGTGCTTGGGGTCCCCGCGCACCAGACCCCTCCACGACCTGCAGGTGCAGAGCCCTTGAGAGGCGGAGGGGAGACAGGACAGGAGGGCCCAGGTCCCCAGTTAGCTGCACAGGCAGCATCTGCAGGTCGCTGGGGGACTTAGTGAGATCACTTCCCCTTCAGCGGTTCAGACCAGTAGCCACAAAAGTCAGCTCCAACCCTGAGAAAACCGTCTCCGGCGGCAGCATGAAGGGCGGATTGGAAGAGGGGGTGAGCCCAGGCAGGATGACAGGTGACGGGTTTCCTGCAGGGTCACCGGTGGAGGAGATGGTGGCCGTCATGTTGCTCTGTTTTATCGATGGAAACTTGAGGCATCTGCCCTCTCGTGCCTGCACGGGAGCGAGGAGATGACAAGGGACCAAGCTGGTGGAGGAGGGAAGGGCCAGAGGGGCCAGCCCCAAGAAACACGACGTGCAAAGACCAAGAGCTCAGCAGGGGGAAGGAACCTCAGGCGGCCGGTGCGGCGGGAGCACCGAGGGTTCGGGCAGGGGAGGGAGAGCAGGCCCGGGTGTGACCTGCGGGTGATGGGGGACAGCCAGGTCTTTTCAAAAATCATGTTGACCCATGAATGCTTCAGAATACATCTCAAACACACGTCCATGACGCCATCATCATGCCTTCAAACAGTCAACAGTAGTGTCTTCTTATCAGCAAATGCCTATCAGCTTTCAAGCTTCCAACTGCTCATAAAGGTGGTATTTCTTTTATACTTAAAAAAAATCAAGATCCAGATAAGTTCTGCACATTGTGATTATGTCCTTTATGTGGTTTTCAAAGTCCCCCATCTCATTTTTGCCTTAAAAATTTTTAAATCACCTTTATTGAGATATAATTATTCCAGTAACGTGAGGTTGGTTCACACCCGAAAATCAACGTGATTTACCACATTATGAAATAAAGAAAATCATACTGTCATCTTAATAGATGCAGAAAAGGCATTTGATAAATTTCAGCCCCTACTCATGATAAAAACTCTCAACAAACGAAGAATAAAAAGGGACTTCTTCACCTGAGGAGAAGCATCTGTGAAAAACCTACAACTCGCATGATACTTAATGGTGAAAGACTGAACGAATGCATGCCTCCCCCTAAGACCCTGGACAAGGCAAGGGTATCTACTCTCACCAACTGAGGACTACCGGCCCTTGCCTTTGCAATAAGGCAAGAAAAAAATACACAAAGATACTAAAGGCAAAAGTAAAATTGTCCCTATTCACAGACAACAGTATTGTCCAGAAATATCCTAGAAAATCCTCATGTATTTACAAAAATCTACTGTAATCAATCAGTGAATTTGGCAAGGTTGTAGATCAGAAGGTCAATATACCAAAATCAGTTTTATATTTATATACTAGCAACAAAAATTTGGAAAATAAAATTTATTTATTTATTTATTTATTTATTTATTTATTTATTTTTAGAGGAGAAGGGTAGGAAAGAGAGAGGGAGAGAAATATCAATGTATGGTTGCCTCTCATGTGTCCCCTGCTGGGAACTGGCCTGCAACCCAGGCATGTGCCCTGACTGGGAATCGAACCTGGATCGTTTGGTTCGCAGGCCCGCGCTCAATCCACTGAGCTACACCAGCCAGGGCAGGAAAATAAAATTTTTAATATGATTTACAATAGCATCAGAAAGCTTAAAAACCTTTGCAGTAAGTGTAATGAAAGGTAGACAAGACCTGCACTAAAAACTGGAAAAGCTATAAAACAGAGCCCGGATGCCTGAGCCCAGAAGGGTCCTTGGCACTCCTGCTGAAATTGTGGGCATTGTACCACTCATTGAAGATGCCCCGACCTGCCGGGTCTTCTTTCTTTCTCTTTTCTAAATAGGCCTGAATAGAAAAACAGGCCTGCACCTGGCGGTTTACCCAAAGTGTCCAATCAAATGTCCATCTTGAAGCTGGGCTCTGGAGCAGCCATACCTGTGACCCCAAGGAGCCCTATCTCTTCGAGCACAAGCGGTGACCTTGTTCACGGGGATGCCACAGACGGCAGGCCTTTCCTACGGTAACCACTCTTCCAGCCGGAGTGTGCCCATCCTGCCTGGTCCATTTTGAAGCCTCATCACCCGCAAGGTCCTAAGAAACGCCAGCTCTTCTGGCTCTGGAGCCCCCTGGTCTGTATCCTTCAAAGAGCCTTCCCTGGGGTTTTACATCAAATAAAGGAGCTGTTTCCTGGCACCCAAGGGAATACGGTTCAACACTATCTTAGAGCTACACCTCTGATTTCAAACAAAAATTGAATTAGCCGTAACCGAGCATCATTCAAGGTGGCGCCTCCTAAAGAGTGGGCTGACGGTTTAGGTGTCTTCCCCATTGCTCGCGTAAGTAGCAAGGGATACTTTTGAATGAACAGTTTTAAGGTGGGTTTTTTTTTTTGTTTGTTTGTTTGTTTGTTTTTGTTTTGGTTTTAGTTCTGGAAAAATTTTAAAGATGTAAATACATGGAGATATGTTCTATGATCACAAATTGAAAAATTCAATGTTGTTAAGATGTCTTTCTCCCCAAGCTGATATTATACATGCAGGTTTAGTGCAATCCCCACTCAAAACCCCAGAAGGCTTTTCATACATCGTATTTTTAGGACTATAAGACACACCGGACCGCAAGACACACCTAGGTTTTAGAGGAGGAAGATAGGAAAAAAAAATTTTTTTTGAAGCAAAAAATGCAGTAAAATATTTAATAACCTGTGACCCCGATCCACCGCCACCCCCCCACACACAGTGAGCCAGGTAAGCTACATTCGGACTGTAAGATGCACCCCCTTTTCCTCCCAAATTTGGGGTAAAAGAATGCGTCTTATAGTCCGAACAATACGGTAAATGGACAAGCTGGTTCTACCATTTATTTGGAAGTGCAAAGGACCTGGAGTAGCCAAAACCGCTGGAAACAGAACGAAGTTGGAAGACGGACACTGGCTTCAAGACGCACCGCAAAGCTGTAGTCGCCCAGACGGCATTGGCATAAGGCTAAATCCATCGATCCGTGGAACGGAAGAGGGGACCTGGAAGTGGGCCCACACTTACACGGTCGATTAATTTTCAACACAGGTGCCCATGTAACTAAATGGGAAAAGGGAAGTCCTCAGCTAACGTTGCTAGAATAACTGGGGACCGATGGGGGCAGGGAATGGCCCTCCAAAGGGTTTTAAGAAGCAGCGACTTGTGCTGAGGCACGTTTTTAAGAACTCTCTGGCTGCTGGAGGGGGACAGGATTGGAGGGGGACGTGGGTGAAGCGGGGAGTGTCAGGAGGCTGTGCCAGGTCGGAGTGAGGAGAGGGCAGGCCAGTGTGGAGGAGATGGGGGTGGGGGATCGGGGCAGACGTGGGTGTATTTAGAAGATATGCACATCTCAGACTCCTGTGCCTCAGTTTCTCCACCTGGGCGGCCCTTGGCGCTACTGTGCTTTTAGAGGTGCCGCCCACGGCCACTTACCTGGCAGGCATGTAGGCCCCTTGAGGAGCCCCAACCTGGATGTCAGTGAAAGGCAAGGCCATGGTGGCAGAGCCGCAGGTGGGGGTCCCCTCCTGTCGTGCCCCAGCCCTGGACGGAGGATCTGCTCTGCAGGGCGGGGGCGGGGGCAGGGTGTGCATGGCACAGATTGGGGGAGGGAGGCAAGAAGTGGCTCACTCAGGAGCTGGCCAGCCTCCTCTCACCTTGATCTCTGCCTCCGGGCAAAATCCACCCCGGGGCCAGTGGGCAGGCCCCCTGCTGGCAGTCGGGTCCCTGCTTCCCTCTCCACAGAGCTGTGATCTCACCACCCCCCACAGCATCAGCGCCTGTACGTCAGGAAGGGACAGTGCCCTGGGCTGGAGCCATTTTGCAGAACTGTGAGGGGTCAATGTCCCCACAGCCCGTGGCCAGGGGGACTGAGACCCTGGCTCCTCCAACTCACTTTGAGCCTAAACCGGAGCAGAGGGTTTGGGCCCGAGCTTCAGACACTGGGGTCTGGGCCTGTCCTGCCCCTGGCATGCTGTGCAGCCTTGGGGAAAATACACCCTCTCTGTGCCGCAGGTTCTCATCTGTGAAGTGGGGGTGATAGCAGCAACTTCTTGGCCCCTCTCTACTGAGGGTCCGGGATCTCTGGCTGCTTCTTGGTTGCAGGAAAGGGCCTAGGACGGGGCTGCCTCCTTAATATCACCTGACGCCCAACATTTTTTCCAAGATGGCTCAATGGCAAACCCAGCAGGGTGGCCTCAGGCTGCCACCTCCAAAGGGGGCTGAAAGGACTTGGGAAGCTGCTGTGGGGGCGGGGGCGGTCCTAACTATGGCGCGGCCTTGGACTGGCCAGGACCTGCGGTTTTATGGGGCTGTGGTTGCAGTGATGGGGGCGTCGGGGTCAGTAAACCCCACTGGGAAACGAGTCCGCAATCTCTGAAGGCCAGCCCCGGCTCACACCTCCGTTTCTTCTTGCAACGAGAAGCTTCACCTTTGTGAACCTAGACTTTCCCCGCTGCACGAGGGGTGAGCGGTCAGCCCGTCTTCAGTCTCCATCTACTGGGCGCCCTTGGGAGTCCCGTCAGGTGCCCGGCCCTGGGGAGACAGCCAGGACTCCAGCCGGCACTGGGAGGAAACCCAGACTTTCTGCCGGTGCCTCCCCTTCTGCCTCGTTCAATGGGATGCGGCTCCCCAGAGCGTGGGGGTAAGGGAGCTGCTGTAAGGGCTGCGGAAAGGCCAGCACCCAAATGTGGGTCTGAAACTCCACCTAAGGGACTTTGACCCCACTCCCACTTCGAAGCGCTGGTACGCTCCCCACAGGCCGGGGCCGGGGGCGCGTCTCTAAACGAACGGCTGCGCTCAGCCTGCCAGTTGCGTGGGTTCCAGCCCCTGCGATGCCCTGATCAGCCACCTGCTCCCCGAACCAGGGCGGGGAGACCTGCGCCGCGTGCGCCCTCCGAGGGTGCGCGGGCAGCCAGAGACAGGCGGGTGGGGGGTGGAATGGCCCGCAGAGGAGAGGATGGAAAAGGGGAGGATCAAAGAGGCGGGAAAGGAGGATCTGCCCACCCGCCTGCAGCCAGGAACGCCGGGCGGCTCCTCGGAGGGGGCGGGGCCTGACCCGTGCGTTTCCCCCACGTGCCCCGGGTCCCCCGCCCTGCCCCTGGCCCTGGGCTTATAACCTAGGACAAGCGCTGCAGTCGGCCTTGCTCCTCCGCCGCCGCCGCCTGGACCCAGGTAAGGAACCCCCATCCCGATCCCTAGCCTAGGTCACCCTCTCCCCATCACGCCGAGGAGGCGGAGGGGACCCTGGCTCGGACCTGTAAGGGAGGGGAGGGGCCGACGCCCGGGCTCCTGTGGCTCAAACGCCTGGAGGCCGGATTCCTGGGTTCCTCGGCCGCGGGGTTGGGACTGGGGCTCGAGTCCCGAGTCTGTGGGGTCAGGTCGGGGTGTGTGCCCCCTTCACGGCCGAGGTCCTTCCTGAATTTCCCTTCTCTGATCCGGCTGCCTCTATGATGCGAAGCCCTCAAATGGAGACTTGGCGAGTCAGAGGCTGTGAGGGTCCCAGACGCTCTCCTCCCTGCTCTGCCCACCTCCCTCTTTTTCTCCGGGTGAAGCCAGAGCACCGCCCCCCACCTCTGCCCCTCATCTCCCGGGGCCTGCGCGCAGCGACCCCTCGCGCCGCCGCAGCCTCAGTTTCCTAGCTGGGCTGCCCGGCCAGTGCCCAGGGTGTGACTGGGCTGCTTCACCAGCAGGGGGCGTCTGTCGCCTCCTTCCTCCTGGAAGGGGTTTGCGTTCCCTGCTCAGGCGGGGTCCTTGGCCTCGCCGCGCCTCGTCGCGGTGCCCGGTTTCCGGCTGGCACTGGGCTCTGGGCGCCGGGCTCCAGGCTGTGGGAGGGGCCGCTCGGCAGGAAACCGTCCGCCATCCTGGCGGCTGTCGCCTTGGGCCCCTCGGGCGGCTGCGCCCTGCAGGAAGGGAGGGTCATGGTGAAACGGGGTAAAGTCCTTTCCCGTCTCGCCTGGGCTCTCCCTGAGCAGGTCCCGTGACCCCCGTTCCCCGCCCGCCTCAGTATTCCTCTCCGAGAGTGAGGCGTCTCCTCCGGAGCCTGGCGGTCTGGTCGCACGTTCGGGCAGGAACAAACCTGTCCTTTATCCGGGGATGGATCAAATAGGCACGGGGCTTTGATCCCTCTGCCCCAGCCCACGCCCTGTGTCAGGAGAGGGCAGGTTCTGGAGGCTTTGGGTCAGCCTCTCTGCTTCCAGAGCCTCAGGTGCCCCATCTGTGAGCTGCCGCTCAGCGGCAGGCCTCTGCGACCCTTGCGGGCAGTGCCCGGGGCCACGCACTCGCTGCGTCTGGGCGGCGCCCTGCTGTGGGCAGGAGCAGGGGTCAGGGTCCCTGCCTTCCTCCCCTAGGTTCTGCTGGCAGGGGCTGAAGCTGCCACAGAGGAATGGGAACTTGGGTGATGTTAGGACCTGGAGGGGTCTCCCTTGAAAACTCCCTCACCCTCCCATCCCCCTCTCAGCCAGGGCAGGGGCTCATGGGACTGGGCTGTCCCAGGTGCAGCCACCTGTGCGCTCTACTGAGCAGCAGTTCTGGCTCCGCTCAGCGCCAGGGGGTGAGTGGTGCACCCTGCCTGCTGGGCGCCCAGTGGAGGAGGAAGCCTCCCACTCAGCGTGCAGCTCCAGAGGGCTCACATGTGCCCCCTTCAGCTGCCTGCCCTCGCCCTCTGGGCTCATTTGGCTCTGATGGTAACCCTTTTCTCCAGGCCCAGGACACCAGTGGGGGCCTCCATGGGGGGAGAGGACGGGCCAGGCCCAGACTGACCTGCTGCACAAGCACTTTCCCAGGGGACCTGGGCCCTGCTGGAACCACCAGACACCTTCCATGGGGGTGCACGGCCCCGGAAGTGAGAGGCCTCGGGCACCCGTGTGGAAAGAGCCTGCAGGAATCGCCCCGGGGCTTCTACTGGGATACTTCGGGAAAGGGGGGCTTCCGGGCCTTTGGCTCCTTCCCTCCTTTGGGCAGGCACCCTCCCCAGATTCGGGTAGGCCAGGACCCCATGTGCGGTTCAATATTATTAACAGAGTAAACGAATACATGAATGCACCCTCTCCCCCATGGCCAGGTGCTCTTCGAAGAGGGGTTGAGTGTCTGTCACCAGGGCCTAGTGACTCTGCTTAGTCTCCCTGTCGCCTACCCCAGGGCGTTTTCAAGAAACTGGAGACTCCATCTTCCTACTCCAAGGCAGACTCCCAAATGACCCTCAGCTTTGGGTGGGGGAAGCTTTTTGGGGTGCTGGCAGCTCCATGACAGCCCAGTGTTCCCGATGGATTCTCAGGCCCTAGTAATCAGCGGGAAGAGCTGGCTCGGTACGGAGCCTAGGACAAGCCTCCGGCCCCCAGCTTCCTTACCTGTTGTTTGGGGAAAAAAAAAACCTTGTCTCACCAGGAACAAGCAGATGAAATGAGCGGGGTCTGTCCGGCAAAGGTTCAGGCTGAATCCTCACAGCGCTACCTCATGGTCAAAGTGTGGAATTGCAGCCTAGCTCTATCAGACACTTAGGACAGCGAAGAGACAGGAGCTGCCATCCTAGAATGGGGAAATCCCACAGTCCAGGAGAATTCTTGCGGCCTAAGTGGAGCTCCGGTTCCCAAGTACTGAACCCAGCTCAGCTGAGTTCGAGTGGCCGAGAGGGGTTTCAGAAGGACATGCACCAGGCTGCAGCCCTGGCGTGTGGACAGCGGACTGACCGGTGTTGATTTGTTGGGGGTTTTGTGTTCTGGAAGCCGTGCAAAGTGAGGGGAGGTCCGTGGTCTCCCTAGAGGCCTCGTGCGTAGGGCGCAGAGCAGTAGAGCGCAGGCGGGCTGCGGTCAGCTGCGGTCAGCCCAGCACGGCCATTGGCTAGCTCGTTACCCGGGCAAGGCACTTAACTTTTCTGGCCTCGGGTGGTAATAATGGTCTCTCCACCGTGAAACCGCACACGAGATTTCCTGCACAAGATACTGTACATACTATCTGCTCTTGTCACCGTCCCTGCCTTAACATTTTAGAGCTCATGGGTTTTCTCAGCTTTGAACAAGGGCCAGGCTGGCCTGGCGCTTCCGCTGGAAGCTGTTAGGATGGCTCTGGCTGGGGCCATGGAGGATGTCCCCTGCTTTGGGGCCAGGCATTCTGGTAAAGGATGGCTGGGCTGGCCCTGGGAGCTGAGGAAACCTGCCTTGGGCCCTTCCTGAAGGGTGGGGTGGGGCAAGGCTGGGACCCGGGGAGGCTGAGTCCAGCCGGGATCTGCCAGACACCTCCTGCCCGCAGGAAGCCCAGTGTAGACGAGAAGCGTTTTTAGGTCGTGTGGATGGCCAGCGAGGGGCTTGCCCAAGGTCACCACGCCAGTGGCAGGAGAGTTCAGTAGGCACGGGCTCCCCCCGCCCCCAGCATCTGCCCGAATCCTTGCAGCCCTGCGGGGGATGGGCAGTTCTCTCCAGTTCTGCAGATGACCAGCTTAGGTAGCCTGAACCCAGGTCCGGAGGACCCGGCCACTGTGCTTTCCCGGGAGGGAGTACTCGCTCACTAGACTGTGGCGGCTCGCTTGTGCCCTCGCCGCCTGTCACGCCCCAAGCCGGGGCCTCAGCTTCATTTAGCTTCTGCTGCAGGAGCCTTGCTGGCTGGGGGCGGGACTTCCCCAGAGACTGGGAGGGCAGGAGCAACCCCAGTGTCAGATTGCGTCATTGTCCCAGGCCACCTGCCCGCCTACTCTCGGCGTGTGCACACGCACGCACACATGCACATGCACACTCGTACAGGTGCGGCACACGTGTTCACTCTCAGATACACACTCCCAGGTGCTTGATACACACTCGGGTTCTTGCACACCGCTCAGACGCTGGGCCGAGGGCCTCCGTGCCTGCACGTGTGCACAGCCTGGCAGGCAGGAGGGCTCGCTCGTGTCTGAAGGAGCACGCGCAGAATTCCAGACGTGGGAGGGTTTTAACCCTCTCTCTTTGCAGGTAAGGAGCTGACCTCTGGACGGCAGAACAGGCAGGGTCGTTCTCAGCACCTGCCGAGTGCCGGGCACTGTCCGCCAGATGGTCCCTGGCCCGTGGAGCTCACGGCGGCGGGGAGTGGGGGGCGGTTGGAATACAGCCTGTCACGTGTTGTGATGGGCAAAGTACCTGGTGCGGTGGAATCGCTGAGGCAGAGCAAGACAGGCCCCCGGCCCGTGGTCCGTGTGTCTCCGGGAGCTGCCCCTCCCCCACTCCGGTGCCCACCCTCTGGGCTCCAGCTGTGTTTGGGAGGTGGCAGACTAGGGCTGACTCGAAGAGCTGGCGAATCCTGGGCCCGGATCGTGTCTCCGAGTCTCAGGCCCCAGGAATCGCAGCTGTAGCCCCAGGGGTCCCCCTTCCTGCGCCTTCCCAGAGAGGGGGCAGCCTTGTCCTTACACACCCAGCTGACACAGGTTTCCGTCCTGGCCTTGCCGCTTACCGGCCAGGCACAGCTTTGAGCAAATTCCTTAACCCGAGCCTCAGTTTCCCTGCCTCTAACACGAGGCACCACAAATGGACTATTCAGCTTCTAATAGACACGTTCTGGGTCTTGATTGTGGTGATGGTTTCAGGGGTGCCGAAACCCACTAAACTGGACACAATACAGGCAGTCTGTTGCATGTCAGTTACACCTCAAGAGAGCTGTTGAGAAAACACGCGGCAGGACACACTCCCCACCCCCGCCACACCCCGCTCCCAAATCAGAGAGGCGAGGTGCTGGCCGTGCCCCCCTCAGCCAGGCTGCTCCGAGGGCAGGGCGGGCGTTCCAGCAGCTGGGAAGGCTAGCTCAGGGCCTCTGCCTCTCCGCTGCCCCCCAGCCCCCCGCCCCCGCGGGGGCAGCCAGTGCCTGGAAGCTGAGCTGCTCTCGGTTTTGCTTCCGCAGAGAGAGGCGCACCAAGTGGGGACGGCAGATTCCAGAAGCCGGGAACCCACACCTCCGACCCAGGTACTTCTCGTCCTTGGACCTTCCGGCCTCCCTCCTGTCTCCTTCGCTCACCCCTCGATGGCCTGTTCCCTGCTGAGGTGGCCATGGGCACTGTGTGCTGGTCCCAGAGTCAGGGCCTGCTGGGGACAAGGCCTGGCAGGTGGCCGAATGGCCAGGACAAGGGAGAGTTGTAGATTTCAGCCAGACCCACCCACGACCTCTCTGTCCTGCGGGGTGTTTTCTTCCAAGTCCAAAGGGCAGTGCAGGCGTGTGGGCCCTGGGGCCAGCGGGCGGGTGGGCCTGTGACATGTCAGGAAATGCACCTCGGACACGGTCAGGCTTCGTGTCCAGGCTCAGCTGCCCAGGGAGGGGCCATCGGGCCCGCGCTTCACCTCTCTGACCCTCCAGCCACACGGGGAGTCCGGGGGACAGGCTTCTGCACTGCGGTGCTGGTGGCCCCTGCCAGCTCCCATGGGTCTGTGCGGGGGTGTCCACAGACTTTCCCAATAGTGTCCAATAAGGACCCTGACCTTGGTCAGGCTGCAGTGCACCCGCTCCGCCCGACACAAGCACACTCCCTGTAAATGTGGGAAGCTGGGGCCCTGCCCCCTGCTGGTCCATGACCCCAAGCAAGTGCTTCCCTGTAGCTGAGGAGTGGGGCAGAGTGGGGAATGGTCCGCTGTCCTCTCTGCAGAGGGACACCTCTGTCGTCCACACCTGGCAGGGAGCTGCAGGTCGCAGAGGCACTGGGACTCTGCATAACACGTCCCTCTCTGCACCTCTGTTTCCCCACCTGCACTCGGGGGGCTGGCTTCTGAGCCCCCTCCTACTGATCGTTTCCAGAGTGGGGTTCACTGAGGGGCTCAGCCCTCTGTGCCTCCCTCCTCAGAGGTACTTGCATTTGAAAAGAGCCTGAAACCCCAACATGTGAAGGTTCAATGGGGCCCCAGGTGGGAGACGTCGGTGGGGGGAGGGTGTGGGCTCTGTCCCCAGGGGGCCCCCAGATGGAAGGCGGCACCGCACACTGGGAAGAGCCCAGGTTCTGGGGCTGGGAACAGACATGCGCCCTGGCCTCCCACTGCCGCGGACCTCTGTGAGCCCCGTCTCGGCCTCGCTAGTGGGCATGACAACACCTGCTCCCTGGGGTCACAGGTGGGGTGCACAGTGACCCTGCCTGGCACTGTGTAAGCTGAGCAAGCAGCAGTTCTGACTGAGGTGTGGGGGCCCCTAGAGGCTCCTGACTGCTGTGTCCTTTGCACCCCGGCCTTGGCCAAACAGCTCGGCCTCAGGCGCCTTCTCTGCCTGGAGGGGGATTGGCCCCAGGACATGCGCCCCCACCCCCACCGTCCCCATTGCTGTCAGCATTCCCAGGCCCTGGGGTGGCTTGTGGGCGTGTTCGAGCCGTGTGCAGGCCAGGGCCCTGTGGGGACTGCTGGGGGTGTGGAAGGGGTGTGCTGTGGGGAGGAGGAGCTGTCTCCTCAGCTGGACCTGATGTTTGTGAGCATCCTGACCCCAGTGCTCAGTGGCACTCATCCAGCGGATAAGGTTGCTCAAGGCCGAGGTGGGGGCCCAGGCACAGGCCAGGAGGGAGCTGTTCGCAGAGGTGGCAGGTGGGGCTGGGCCGGGTCCGCCACTCACAGTCTTCCTCACCTCCCTCCAGACATGTCCGGCAAGGGCTCCGTGGTTCTGGCCTACAGCGGTGGCCTGGACACTTCCTGCATCCTCGTGTGGCTGAAGGAACAAGGCTATGATGTCATTGCCTACCTGGTGAGGAGGCTCCCGGAGTGTCTGTCCTTCCGCCTGCTGCCCGCCCAGCCTGCCCAGCGGCTCACTGTCCCTGTCCCAAACCTGGCCTCCCCCCACCCAAGCCTGTCTTGAACGGTGGGAAAATGCTCCCCATTGTACTGCCTCACTCTCTTCATCTGTACAATGAGCATCCGTGGTGGCCCCCAGGTCTGAGAGGTGCCCCTCCAGCACAGAGTAGGCCAGCTCTCCTGTGGGGGACTGGACAAGGGACACCAGACTCGAGCTTGGCAGTGCCGCTGGTCGCCTGCCTGGAGAAGGACACTGGGCTCGGCCTACTGAGGGCCCCCAGTCTTCCCCTTACCCAAAGTCCTGGCCAGCCCCCAGAAATGCAGCAGGCTGTGGGGTTCTGCAGCAACTGAGCTGGCAGAGCCCCTGCAGACCACCTAGTTCTGGAATGGCAAGGAGGTCACAGGCCATAGGCCATAAGTTATGTGTGATACTAGTCTCCCACCCAGGGTGCATGGCAGACACCCCTCATGGAGCCAGCCCTACTTCTGATGAACTGGGGCGTGGCTTCTGAATCTTTGGCCATGTGGCCATGCTATTCAGGACTCCTGGCTGCAAATTCTAAAAACCTAACTCAAACTAGCTTAAGCAAAACAAACAAACAAAAACCAGACAGTTCTTGGCTCATGTAACTGAGAAGTCCAGGGGTAGATGGCTTCAGGCAAGGCTTGATCCAGGTTCCCATCCAGATCTGTCTCCCTCTCTGCCTAGCTCCATCCTAGGCCTCTCCACAGGGCAGGCAAGGCTCACATCATGAGAGCCTCATCTTTCCAGAAAAAGGAGAGCTTCCCCCAGAGGCTCTGACACCAGGGTCCAGGGGTACTCTCACTGGCCTGAGTCACTGCCCATCATACACTGATCACTAGCTGTGTCTTAGAGGGCTCTGATGGGCTAGGCTTGGGTCATGGGCCTGCCCCTACACTGAGCAGGAGACATGATTTGCTCCCATCCAACCCTATGGGAGGAAGTCCCAGGAAAGAAGGTTCTGTTCCCAGAGGAGGTGAGGGTGCTGCTCCTCGCAGACAAATTCAGCTGTTGCCAGAGTGCTCTGTTTGCACGTAAGGTCAAGCCACTGTACCTCCCAGGGCCCAATCCCCGCATCATTCGGGTGGGGTGCGGGAGGCCCAGGGAGGGGAAGCACGTTGCTCAGTCACCTGGGGAGTGAGCGCCACGGCTGGGTGTGGGTGCGGAGAGCCCAGATGTATCTTCTCGGCAGCGCGGTGGGCCAGTCTGCTCCGAGGGCCACCACGGTGCAGGCTTAAGGCTGAGCGGCCTCCGAGGAGCCCCTGCAGCCGGACTCTGGGAGGATCCCAGAGTCCGGTGAGCAGATGCAGGGCCAAGGTCCGGGTGCCAGGCCCGAGTGCAGCCAGCGGAGAGTACGTCGGTGTCTAGACGGGG
Organism: Glossophaga mutica; assembly: GCA_039655065.1. NCBI lineage: Eukaryota > Metazoa > Chordata > Mammalia > Chiroptera > Phyllostomidae > Glossophaga > Glossophaga mutica. The sequence goes on from CM077305.1 coordinate 214,950,030, forward strand.
GCCCTCGGAACCAAAGCTCAGGCAGCAGCTCAGGGCAGCGGGCTCGAATGTGACTGTCAAGTGGCTGCACTTGGCTGGGGCAGTGAGCCATGAGCTGCGTGGGGGCTGGGCAGTTCCTGGTAAGCCGAACTCTGCCCTGGCTTTGGGGGCAGGCAGGAGAAGAACGTTTTTCGGGGGAAGCCTTTGATCTTCAAGGCAGTGATAGCGAATGTGGCAGCCCAGCCACCGGCTGCACAGGGCCAGGCCCAGCCAGCCCTGCAACCCAGGGTTGGCTCCTGGAAGCTCGCCACCTTCTCCAGACCCTGGCCTGTGCCCTCTCTCCTTACGGTGACAATGACATCAGCGGTCAAATGGAGCCCCCCTGCAGGGGGCTGACATTCTTCTCTGCTCTTTCTGCCCCTTGACTGGTTGCTTCTGCCCCTCAGGCTAACATCGGCCAGAAGGAAGACTTCGAGGAAGCCAGGAAGAAGGCACTGAAGCTCGGGGCCAAAAAGGTGCCATGTCAGAGGCAGGGTTTGGGGTTGGGAGTGGGGTCGTGACATGGTGGGGGCAGCAGTGGGCCCTGCTGTCGCAGAGCTCCTTGTCACCTGCATCCCCTCCACGTGGTCCTCTGGCTTCCAAGAGTATGAAATCGATTCCTTCTGCTTTTGGGTGCGTGGGTGCCGCCTCCGCGCTCCTCCGCCCCCCGCCTCCCCACCCTCTGTCTCGTCCTCGCCCGCCCACCTCCCATCCACCCTGCGTCCGTCCCCCCGGCCGTCCCTCTTCTGTCTCCCTGTCCATTTGTCCCTCCACTCTTTCATCCACTCACGCATCACCCAGCCATCCGCCTGGCTGCCCCTCATCTGTCTGTGTCCGTTTATCCATCCTGCCATCCGCTCAACAGAATCAGAAAACTCCAGCTGAGTTAGTGCATCGATTGTGCGTCTAATCGTGCGCCGGGCGGGCCCCAGGCCAGGTGCGGGGCCCACGTGGTTCCCGTGGTCCCTGCCCACATGGGCTCACAGTGCAAGCGTGAGCAGTTCCTGGAGGGGGCGGTGTGTCCCTGACATCCGAGTCAGAACCAGCTCCCTCACCCAACCCGAGCTGTGAAAACCAAAAATACCTCCAGGGATTGCCAGCTGCCCCCGCAGATAAAATCATCGCTGGCTTTTGTGGGTGACATCATTCTATGGGTCTAGATCTTAGGAGGCAACTAAGTTTTATTTCAGGCCCAGAATGCTGTGTTGGGATGGATTTAAGGACCACAGCTAGTTTCAGTGGGATGGTGTATCCCAATTGATTAATAATGTCTGCCCTGAGTGCAGGATAGAAAGTAACAGTACTGCATGCTGGGGTTGATTAGCAATGTCTGCTCCAGATGCAGAAGTAGAAGTGGAGGTACAGCTTGCCAGGGTCCGTTAACAGCATCTGCCTTAGACACAGACACCGTCGGTCCCCTGGGGCTCTGCCTCCTGACTGGGCCCGGCCTTGCTGAGACCCCCTCCCACGGGCTCCCCCGCAGGTGTTCATCGAGGACGTCAGCAAGGAGTTTGTGGAGGAGTTCATCTGGCCCGCCATCCAGTCCAGCGCACTGTACGAGGACCGCTACCTCCTGGGCACCTCCCTGGCCAGGCCCTGCATCGCCCGCAAACAAGTGGAGATCGCCCAGCGAGAGGGCGCCAAGTACGTGTCCCACGGCGCCACGGGAAAGGTGAGGCCAAGGGCGGAGGGAGAAGGGGACGAGGGCTGCGTGGGGAGACGCAGGCGCTGGCGATGGGCAGACGGCCCTCGCACACTGTAGAGCGTCGCCTGTGACCTCGGGCGCACAGCGGGCGGGCTGGCCTGAGTGAGAGGAACATCACTAGTGCGTACGTCGGTGAACACCCAGGCGTAGCGACAGCTGCGCCCCCAGCCCCACGTGCACTGAGCACCACGTGCACTGAGCACCGCGTGCAGGTTCCACATGTGACGGGAGTGATGTCGCCCCGTATGGCACGCTTGAGGCTGAGCCGTGGGGCATCACCGCTGGCCGAGGTCACGGAGCGTGGGGCGTCATCTCTGTAGTGAGAAGGGTGGGAAACCCCGAGTGAGCAGCGCGGGTTTGGACCCCAGCTGCGCGAAGCCCTCCCCCGGCCTGAGCTTCGGTTTCTTCACGTGCCGAACAAGGATCAGACTCCGCCTCGGTTTCCCAGAGCCACAAACTGGGTGGTTGGAGCGACAGGGACGGGCTGGCCCCAGGTCTGGAGGCCAGAAGTCCACGATCAAGGTGTCCGCAGGGCCAGGCTCCCTCTGAAGGTGCAGGGAAGGGACTGACTCAGGCCTCTGTCCTGGCTCCCGGCAGATGCATCAGTCACACACCCCCCGCCCCCCGTCTTCTTGTCGCCTTCCCTCTGCGTGTACCCAGTTCTGTGTCCAAAGTTTCCTTTTGATAAGGACACCAGTCGTGTGGGATCAGGTCCGCCCCATGGCCTCCTCTTACCTTGGTTATCTCTGTACAGATCCTACTTCCAAACAAGGTCCCAGACTCAGGAACCGGGAGCTCGGGCTGCCACGTGTCTTCTGTGGGGACACAGTGCCACCTGTAACAGTCCCCTACCCCTGGCCCTGCGTGTACTAGCGCAGGCCGAAGGAGGACCCTGAGGGGCAGGGGGCAGGGGGCAGGAAAGCCCTCCTCGGCACGCTGTCCCGCAGGTGGCTGGACTCAACATTCCTAACGACGTGGACGAATGTCCAGAGTTGTTATTGGGAAGACGTCTGAGTCGTGAGCTCTCAGCGTCAGTGGGCACCGTGTCAATAGCCTGGTACAGGGCTTGGCTGCTTGACCACCCCACAGCCAGAAGGCTCCACACCTCCTAGTGATGGGGAGCTCACTACCTCGCCCGTAAACAGGTGCTAACCTGCCCCTGGGCCCCCTTGCCCTGGGTGGTCGAGGCAGGGGTGGGGGCACAGGCCCTGGCTCACTGTGACACAGGAACACCCCCAGCGAAGATGATGACGCAGGAGGGTGGATTTGAAAGTGCTTACAAACAGCCAGGACCGGGGTGGCAGTGGTTCACGGCTTCGAAAGCTCATGCGGTCATTTGTTTGCTTAGCAAGGGAGGGGAGGATGGTCACATGATAAGGCATGGAGGGCCCACGCCAGGGGCGACAGCGGGCAGCAGGCAGGGGGCTGAGGGAAGGCTGCCTCGCAGAGCACAGCCCTGAAGGGTGAGCAGAGGTGAATGAATAGCAGAGCACAGGAAGCGGATGCCAGACCCAGGGCGCGGCCTGTGGAAGAAAAGGCCCAGAGACACAGGGGCCACAAGTCGGGCGGCCGCTGTGAGAGACGCAGCAGGGAGGGCCCCGGGTGGCCGGCGACCCCTCCGGGGGTGGGGGGGGGCCGGCTCTGGGCGGGCTGCCTTCCACTGGAGGGCGGTAGGAGAGGGTGCAGGAGAACCCAGAGGCCGCAGGGCCGTACAGCGGGGGTCGGGTCCTGGCCTCCCCGCTCTTGGGCTGTGTGACTTGCCATCCCCCCGCAGCTAAACTAGAACCAGCTCACGGGGCAGTTCAAAGTCACGAGCAGGCGATTCCAGCCAAGCACGCCGCACGGGCCTGGCACGGAGTGAATGAACGCTCAGTGAGACGTCGCAGGGCCCTGCGGGCGGAGGAGGGTCAGTCAGAATAAATGTCAGCACAGAGTGGAAAAGCTTCTGAGCCCCCTCACCAGTCCACGAGCTGATGAGCTGGGCAGTGAGTTGCCCGTTGCGGGAGGTATGCAAGCTGAGGCCAGGAGATCAGGATTCTGGAAGGGCTCCTGCCCGGAGAAGGTCCTTCCAGTGGTGCTGTCCGGACTGAGGATGGGTGGCACTCAGGGCTGGTAGAGCATGTGGGTTGGTGGCTGATGGGTCTGGTTCTGGCTTGAATGGCTCTTGGGGTCCAGGGAGAGACGCCCAGAGTAACCCACACGGGCCATAGCCATGAGCAGCTGCATGCGCTGCTCCATTTGGTCACCAGAGGGCACCAGAGGCTCATATTTGAGACTGTCAGGGCTGACGGGGGGGGGGGGGGGGGGGGGGCGGGGGGAGCAGCTGGAGGAGGCGGAGGAGGAGGCGGTCCCCCAGGATCCTCTGTTCCCCATGCTGGTCCTGCGGGGCTGTGGTTCTGAGAACAACACCCTCTGCAGCGGTTGTGTGGCCCCTTGGGACTTGGGGCTGTCCCTGCAGTTAATACTCGGTGTCCCAAAGAGGCACAGTCAGCCTTGAAACATCATCTGGGCTTCGTCAACCAGCGGTGCAAAGGTCCCAGGCAGGGTGTTCAAGGCACCCTGGGTCTGCCACTTCATCCGGGGTTGGTGGACAAGGCACAGTCCTGTGCCTCAGTCTCTCCTGGTTACAGGACCTGAGTAGGTCCCCACCGAGCAATGGGGACAGTTTCCCAGAACTGGGTGGGAAGGACCAGAAAAGCCTGGGGTGGGGTCCAGAAAGTTACGAAGTTTGGGGCGGGTGGGGCTGGTGTCCTGGCTGGCTGGGGGCGGGCACCAGGGACTGATGTGTCAGGAGGGGGGCCCTGCGGCCCCTGAGGGCAGAGCCAGGACACACGGGCTGGGCCTGCAGGAGGCGGGCAACCCGGGGCACATCCCAGCAGGACATCTTGGCAGAACTTTCCGCAGGGGGTTCCCCATGAAGAGAAAGAGCCAGGTGTGAGCAGGTGGCAGGGGGCCCCCCGCAGATGCAGCAGCGATCCCACAAGGCCAGTGCTGCGGTTCTGGCCCCTGGACAAGGGGGCTGCTGGCCTGGGAGCCAGGCCTCGGGGGTCCTTGTCCCGGCCTCACGGTTGTCACCTCACGATGAGTTCATCCACTCCAGGCACTGTGTGTCCAGCACCAACTCCCCTCCACGCACGGGGATGCAGTGCGGAAGGGGCTGGGGGGCACCAGGAACTCGGGAGCCCTGGCCTAGCAGGGGCTGAGGGACACGACACGAGACATCCGATGGAACCAGCGTCAGCCGGTGACGCCACCGAGGGGCAAGGGCGGCCCAGGCTGCAGGAGCAGACCGTGCACAGGCCTGGGGCGTGAGAGGCGGCTTCCCTCCCGGGACCCAGCCCAGGGCCACCGGGCACAGACTCGAGCTGGGCTCCACCCCCAAGCCCTGTCAAGACCCCCAGCCCTCCCCTCCAAGGAGCGGCGCAGAAGCTGGGTGGCCCTTCCAGGCCCTCCTTCCCACCCGTGTTGGGACAGGGGCCTGGGAATCTGAGCCTGAGACTCGGGCAGGGGAACGGGGACAGAGGGTTTTGTGTGGCGCCATCTGTGTGGCCGGCCTGGGAGCAGATGGGCCACCCCCTCCCAACTGCCCTTCCAATCCCAGGGGGCGCCGCACCCACACTCATACATGTAATCAGCACATGTGTCCGCACACGGATGCATGTGGTATGTGTGAGACAGCTTCACCCCCCCCCCCCGTCTCAACCCCCTGGGGTGCTGCCAGGGGCTACCCTGGAGCCAGGGGTCAGGGGTTAGGGAGTGGAAGGGCCAGACGGGCCTCGGCCCTTGTCTGGGACTCAGTTTGAACCAAGGCAACCTGTTTGGCTTCTGGGAGGGTCTCTGGCTCTGGAACAGATGGGGGTGCCCCTGGCGGGTCGGGTTGGGCAGGCAGCAGCCCAGGGTGCTTCTCTGAGGAGGCACAAGCCACCATTGTTCTGCGGAAATGCGATGCCACAGGGGGAAAAGTCACCGGGGTACGCAACACGAGACCCTGCGCCTCACCGAACGAGTCTGCTTTTGCTGTAGCTGCCATTGCTCTGCCAACGGCGCTGGCCCTGGGCCCTTGGGCCGGGGTCGCCGGGCCTTATCGCCCACCTGGGAGATGGGCGCTACAGGAGCGCCCCCTCGGAGGGCTGCTGCAAGGGTTCGGTGAGCTCCTTGCATGTGGAGCTGTTGCGCACGCGTGCACTGTGAGGATTTGCGTGGTCTGCTGGCTGTGTGACGTTGGGCGAGTGACTTTACCTCTCTGAGCCTTGCTTTCCTCCTCTGCAAGACAGGGCTAAAAATCCCACTGGTCCCCGGTGGCTTTCCCGATGACGACCAGTGTATAGTAGGTGCTCACTAAAGGGCCTGGATGGAAGGTGTTGTGGGGGGCCGGTCAGTGCAGATCGGGGCCCCAGGAGGTAAGGGACAGGAGCAGCCTGTGCCCCTCGGCTCCTGGCTCCACAGAGGGGGACTGAAACCTCCATTTCCGTGTCCTCTGACAAGACTCTGGAAAATAACATGTTATTCCCGCCACTGGCTCTCTGCACCTGGCCGTTGTCACAGTAGGCGGAAGGCCCCTCTGTTATTTCCTTGGCGCCGTGTCCCTCCAGGCCACCGAGCGGATGGAAGGCAGGCAGGACGCTGGCAGCCACTGTCACTCCGGGTCTGGGCTGCGCCACCGAGGCCGGCGCTGCGGGCAGCCTCCTCCCCGCCGTCCCCGTCCGCTCGCGGGGGGGGGGGGGGGTGTTCGGTGATTCTCACGTTACCTCGTTACCTCAGAGAACGCAGGCAGGAGGGGGCAGGGCGACCCACGCCGGGGGCCTGGGCCAGGCTCTGCGCCCTTGGATGGGCCTCAGCTTCCCTCTGTGTTCAGAGAGGAGCAAAGGGCCCTCGGTAGTCACCTGGTTCCACCCACTCCCTCCAACCAGCCATTGGACGGATGGGGAAACTGAGGCTCGGAGCGAGGACAGGATTCCTCCTGGCGGGGCCAGGCCCCCGGCCCTGCACACGGGTGTGTCCCCTGAAGTGTGCGCGTGCGCGATGACCCATGTGCACCCTGCCATGCTCCCGGACACGCCCATCTTGCCACGTGCCCACACACACACGTGCACACGCTCCCGCCTCTGTTTCCGCACCCCATGCACCCCGCCGCCTGCCCACACGCTGACACACCGGTGCACGCCCAAAAGTCGTGGCATTCGCTACACATGCTGGGCACGCGGTCCTGCCCACCCACCCCCTGCGCAGCTTGGCTCTGTATTCAGGGGCCCTGGCACTGCCTGTGGGCAGGAGCGGCCCTTTCCTCTCCAAAAAAGCCCCATTTTCACCTTTAAAACGGCTAGTAATAGTGCCTGCTTCAGAAGGCTGGGAGGAGTCATGGGCTCGGCCCGCCCCGAGCAGCTTCATGCTGTTGACGAGGTGCGCTCCCCCCAGCTCCCCTCCCCCACCCCCGCCACTCCCCTTCCAGCTCCTGACAACCCCATTCTGTGTTGCAGGGGAATGACCAGATCCGGTTTGAGCTTACCTGCTACTCACTGGCCCCCCAGATTAAGGTAAGAGGCTTCTTCTCTCGGGGTGGACACCGGCGACTGACGCCCCTGGGGGTGGGTCATGGGGTCCTGGGAGGCTCCAGGGACAGTGTGCACCTGGGTGGTACCCCCCTTTCCCACAGAGAGCTCCCTTCACTCACGCCAGCTGCGGGGCCCAGCACTCTCCCCTTGATCATTTGCACCCCCCACCAAAGTGCTGCTCAGGTGGCTGGGCAGTCACAGTGCTGGACAGAAAGATGTCGCCATCCTTCAACCAGTGTCCTTGGCACTCTGGGGTCTGGCTTCCTGGGTGCAGGCTGGCACGGTTCTGGGACATGCCCGGCCAATTTCTGGGCTCCTCACTGCCCTCCTAGCTTTTGTCAGGGCCACCCAGCTAAGGCTCTGAGCCCTGATCCTCGGTGTCTTGGATCCTTTCCTGGGGTGGGAAGGGCCTTGTGGCACGCCCCTGCCCATGGACGCCACCTCGGCAGGAGAGTACATGTCAGGTCTGTGCAGCCTGCCGCTCTGCCCTGCCCCCTCCAACCTGGCCTTGGGCCTGGATGTACGCAGGTACTTCCACCCATACATCCCTCTCCTCATCCATCCATCCATCCATCCATCTCCTCATTCATCCACCCATCCATCCATTCATCCATCCATTCATCCACCCATCCATCTCCCCATCCATCCATCCATCCATCCATCTCCTCATCCATCCATCCATCCATCCATCCATCCATCCATTCATCCACCCATCCATCCATCCATCCACCCATCCATTCATCTCCTCATCCATCCATCCATCTCCTCATCCACCCATTCATCCATCCGTTAATTCATCCACCCATCCATCCATCTCCTCATTCATTCATTCATCCATCCCCTCATTCATTCATTCATCCACCCATCCATCCATCTCCTCATTCATCCACCCATCCATCCATCTCCTCATCCATCCATCCATCCATCCATCCACCCATCCATCCATCCATCCATTTATCCATCCATTTATCCATCCACCCATCCATCTCTCCATCCATCTCTCCATCCATCTCCTCATTCATTCATCCATTCATTCCCCATCCATCCATTCCGGGTTCACCAAGTGCCTGCTCAGTGCCGGACTCGGGCCAGGCTCCAGGCGCAGAGCGCCCAGGGCTGGGCCGTGGAAATATAATGCACGCCACAAATGCGAGCCCCCTGGGTAGTTTAAGTTTTTCTAGTGGCCATGTTAAAAAAAAAAAGATACAAAGCAATAGGTGACACCTTTTTAATGAGAAATTGTATTGAACCCTATGCATCCGAAAGAGTATCATTCCACATGCCCTCAGTGTAAAAACATTACTGGGGTGTCGTGCATCCTTTTTTGGGCTACGCCTTCATGACCCAGTGTGTGCTTTATGTCTGCCGCACATCTCACGAGAGGGACCAGAAACATTTCAGGTCTCAGCCGCAAGTGGCTCCTGGCTGCCATATTGACGGCACAGGTGCAGGTCTGAGCTCCTTCGAGGCCACTTTGGCTGAAGCTATGAGAGATGTGCCACCCGCCCCCAAGCCCCCAAGGAGCTTGAAAGGGTTTTCATTTTTTTCTTAAGTGGACCATCTTTCTCTGTCACTTTAACCACCCAGCAGCTGCTTGGGGTGTGAGTGTGGCCTGGAGGGGAGCAGTAATGAGCTCTAGCGATCCATTTCGACCCCAAACACCGGGCGGCTGTGAAGCCCTCGGACAGGAGCTGCTGGCTGACTTGCTGCAGGCGGCTGGGCACGGTGTCTGGTCTCTGAGCCTTCCCCAGCAGGGGCCAGCGCAGGGGCTGGGCTGGGGCTGGGGGCAGGGGCGCAAGCCAGCCTCTGGGAGCTGGCATGAGGCCAGAGGGTCCTGCACTCCCAGTGCCCTGGTCCAGGGCTGCTCGTTCCGTGAGGGGTCCTTCTCCCACCCTGCCCCGCCCCCATTGGCTCCACCACCCAGAAATCACACCAGCCTGTCTTCTAGATGACACCCCACCCCCAGCGGGGCTGTTGTGTCAGAGGTAGGCTCCCAGCTGGCTCTGGGGGTGAGAGGGGGCACTTCGTCTGGAGGGTCTCTCAGAGGCCCCCTATGCTGGTGGAATGAGCGCAGTCCTCCCTGTCTGGCTCTGACTCCCCACCCTTCCCCCCCAGAGCAGCTCGAGGGGAGCAGGAGGAGTGGGGTGGGGGCGGGATATGTCGCCTCTGGGCCCTGCCGTCCTGGAGCAGGGTCAGGGGCGGTGGTTGTAGCTTCATGGACCCATTTGTGTGTGGTGGGCGGGGGAGCTGGCCCTCTGACCAAGGGAGCTAGTGACACTAGAGAGAAACCTGAGGCTTGTCTAATTCAAACCCTCAGATCTCAGTTGGGGAGACTGGGGCCCAGAGGGCAGGACCCACCTGGGGACGCATGACCATCCTGCCAGGGAGCTCGGGCCTCTCCAAAGCCACCTGCCTCATGGGTCAGCAGGGGACAGCAGGAGGTCTCCCCCGAGGCCATCGGAGTCCCCTGCCCCTTCGCAGAGGCCAGCTCTTCGGCTTCAGGGCCTGGAGAAGCCAGCAGCAGAGCCCCCGGTACTGACCCCTTGCCCCACGTCCAGGTCATTGCCCCCTGGAGGATGCCCGAGTTCTACAACCGGTTCCAGGGACGTAACGACCTGATGGACTACGCCAAGGTAGGAGCCTGTGGCCTTCGCATGTCCCAGCCTTCACCTGCTGCCCTTCTGCATGTCCCCCCCCCCACCCCTGGGGGCTGTCTAGGCCACTGGCTGGAGGCTGGGACTGACCCCCATGCTGGGGGACGGACCCTCTGGCTGCCCACCTTCCCCTGGGCTGGCCCTACGGAGGTGTGGCCCCTGCTTGGGCTGGGCCTCTCCGAGGGGCCCCCTCTGCCTCCCCCCACTCTCCTGCCACCTCTGCTGTGTGTGTGGCACTCAGGGGACAGCTGGGGGTGTGGGCCAGGCCATTTTCTGCCCCTCAACAACCTGGCTGCTACCTGTCCCGTGTTTCCCCAGGAGCAGGGCAGGGCTCTGAGGAGCAGGGGCCGGCAAAGGCTTGTGTCGAGCCAGCCCTTTTGAAGTACAAGTTGCAATAAAACATATTAGAAGTTTTGCCTCAAGATCCTTAGCCTCTCCCCAGGGTACCTTTCTTTTTAGCGACTCCATGGCAGCCCTTGACAAACAGCCTCAATCAATCAGACGGGCAAAAGCAGCTCAGCGCACACAGCAGAAAATTGCTCCGGTTTTTAAATAGCAGTCACCGGGGCTGGCTGCGAGCTGTCGCTGCAGCCAAGGTGCCGCGTGGCAGGGGACGCGGCGGGGACGCAGCCCTGCCCCGCCGCCAGCATCCCATTAAGACCTGGAGCGCTCGGAGGGAAGACCTTCTGCACCATCTGTTGTTTTATTATTAAGAGGGGAGTTTATAAGAGCAAGCCCATATGTTGCCAAACAAATTGTCGAATAGCAGAGCTATTAAGGGAACAGGGTTGGCGAGGCTCCCCCCCGCCCCCACTTCGTCTCCTGGATCATGCAGAACATGGAGCGTGTTTCCTTTTTGGGAGGAAGGAATCGGGACCCCCGCCCCATGGACGTTCTCAGGCCTGCCGTCCAGGTTCGAGAGCGCGCTAGCGCTGACCCCAACTCCGCCCTCGGTACCCATTAAACCCCCAAACAAAGCTGCCCCGGGGTTTCCCAGCGGAGGCGAATTTCAGGAGCATTGTCCCTCCTCCCAGGTTTTGGGGAGAAGGCGCTTTGCTCAGGTTCTAGGCAGCATAACCTTTTCCACGGGAAGGTTGGTCCGGCTAAAACGAGTCCCGATCCCTCCGCCACCCACCCTCGCTCGGGGGCCCGGGTCAGACTTGAGCTCTAGGGGACCGGCATCTTATACGAGGGAGGCAGCGTTTCTGCACCCAGGAAATGACCAGAGTCACGGAGCAGCAGCCGGGCTTTGTCCGAAACTCACAGCCAGGCAGGATCTGATTCAGCTTAGACAAAAATCCACGGGGCTTTGAAACCCCCCCCCCGCCCCCCGCTTTCGAGACCTGACGTCACCAGTCGCCAAGGCCGAAAGGCGCTCGAGGAGCTGCACGCAAAGCTCACGCTCACTGCCCTTCCCAGCCCCGCCCCCCCAAGTCCATCGTCTGGGGGAACAGCTGTCAGAATCTCCCCGTCTTTGTCATTGTCACCATACTTTTTAAAAGCCAGCGTTTAAGCATGGTGCTGGAAAACAGGCCAGTGTCCTGTGTACACGTGGAAGATGGTTTATTTTCTGTCCTTGATCTTAATGAGAGTTTCCTGGGGCTGGCCGTCAGGACACAGAGGGGAGGGGGAACCCGAGTCTCTCTGGTCAGGGTCTGTCCCTGTTTTTGACCCTGCGTATCTCCCAGTGGTGGGGGGGGGGGGGCGCCCACCCTGTTCTTTCCTCCTTGCCTTCCCTCCCTTTCTCCTCTCCCTGCTCTGCCCGAGGCCCAGTGGGGAAGAGAGGGCAAGAGTGTTTGCGAACCGCCCTCCAAGCGAAGGTTCCAGACTGGCCCTGGTTTCTCAGCCCCACCTGGGCCTAGTGGTGCCTTGCAGGCCCCGGCTGCCCACACCTGGCCCCCCTACCTGGATAGGATGAGCATGTGGATTCGACTCTGGGCAAATTTGGGGGGATCAGCGGCCCCCAACACCGAGCAGCCTGTAAACGAGGTGTTCTTCTCCTGTGCTCGTGCGGTTTAAGTGGAAGAACACACAGCTCTACGGAGGACGTGGGCTGTCTCCCGGTGAAGCGTGTGGAATGGCCCCAGAGGGTTTAGCCTAATTAATTCTGAAATCCTAAGGTGGTGATGAAGGAAACTTCCCCTGCTTCGTGGGAGTGAGGGGGATGCCCAGGGGAGGCCCCATCAGGAGGGGTGGGGGGTGATGCCGGGGGGACCCGAAGGCCTGCACCTCCGAGGTTCTGGGGCCCCTGGGGTGAGGTGCCGAAAGGGTGCTCGGGGGGCAGAGTGTCCAGTCTCAGTGGTGTCGAGCGTGGCTGGGCGGGGCCTCCAAACTGCCCCGCCTGCCGGACGTGCGTGGAGGGGCAAGCCGGGCGTCGTACACGTGCTGGATTCCCGCCTGGTGCCGGCCAGGGAGCTCGGGCCACCAAGGGGGCCAGCCTCACCTGTGACCCAAAAGGCCAAGTCAGGTGGCATGAGCGGCCACCGGCAGCCTTTCAGGCCCAGCATTTCGGTGGGGCTGGGTTTCTCCTTGGACCTTGGGTTGGGCCAGGGAGAGGGGTCGCAGACAAGAGCCAGGGGCTGGAAGCAGACACACGTTGGCTGGGCTCAGCGTGAAGCCCCTGTGTGGGCACTGCCGCCTCAGGGGAGACCCCAGGGGAAGTGCAGTTTATTCCCGTTCATAGGGTCGCCACGGGGGCACCGGGTGTGCAGGGACACCCTCGCACAGCGCCTGGCACTCTCTGATCTCTGGGTACTTCAGGGCCCTCGAGTGTAAGTCCAGAATCTTCCGGAAGGAACCTCCAAATTCGATGTCCCCTCTGCAGCATCTCAGACACGGGGGTCCCAGTTTCTGCATGGGCACGTCAAGCTCTGGGGGACCCCACTGCCTCCCCAGGCAGCCCGGGGGTAGGGAGGAGGTCCAGGGTGGTCCAGGGCCTTGCCTGCAGAGGGGCCAGAGTTTGGGGCTGTCTGTGACCTTCAGAGAAAACCAAGGCACTTGGCTGGTGTGGCTCGGGCAGTTGGAGCAAAGTCCCCAGGGGCAAAGGGTTGCAGGTTCGATCCCCAGTCTGGACACAGGCACATGTGACCGCTGGTCCAGACGTATGAGAGGCAACCAATCGGTGCTTCTGTCTCTCGCATCCATGTTTCTCTGTCTCCTTCCTCTCTAAAAGCAATGAAAAAATGTCCTTGGGTGAAGCTAAAAAAAAAAAAGAAAACCGGGGCAGCTGGGCCTGACGCTTGCGTCTCCTTCAAGCTGCCTCACGCCTGCTCTGTCTCCTCTACCCGCAGCAACACGGAATCCCCATCCCCGTCACCCCCAAGAGCCCGTGGAGCATGGACGAGAACCTCATGCACATCAGGTGAGACAGCACCTGCCGCCCGGCACTGCTGGGCGGGGCCAGGATGCAGTGGCCACTGGACCTCACAGTCCCCACCCTGACAGAGCAGGGGACTCAGGGGAGGATGGCCCGCGTCTGAAGCAACTCGCTCACAGCTCCGGCTGCAGCTCTGCTGCGCGCCTGGGGAGACAGACGCTGGGCTCCCGGCCTCTGCTGGGGCACCAGGGCTTCTCTCAGGAAGGGCATTCGAGGAGGGACCCGCCAGGGTGCAGGGAAGTGCCTTGAAAGCAGAGGGAACAGCACGTGTGCAGGCCCCCAGAGGACAGAGAAATGTCCCGGGCTCTTTCTAGCCACCTGCAGCTCCGGCAGCCAACTGGTGGGCCCAGAATGTTCCGGGCGAGGTTGGCAGCTGTTGCTTTGGTGGAGAAAAGGGCAGACCAGTCATGTGTTGCGGGATGGGGGGAGGGGGGGCGGTCAAGGCGTAGCTGTGTCCGTCCGTCCCTCCCTTGATCACCCCTATCTTCCCTTTCCCTCTGCAGCTACGAGGCTGGAATCCTGGAGAACCCCAAGGTAATTTCTATTTCCTCCCACGCCGTCTGATGTGTTTGTAGCCTAATTTGAAATTTCACGGGGGGCGGGTGTGGGGCGGGGGCCAGCCCTGCCCGTCCGGACCACCACCACCTGCCCACCCCATGCTACGTTTTAAGATCTGCGCCCCCCACCCCCACGTCACCCCCTCCCCACACCCCGTGCTTTTTCTAATTGCTGCTGGATGAATGGGGGAAGGAAATATTTCAAGGCAGCACAGAGAGAGAGCGTGATTGTGCGACAATAAAGAAACAATTAGGCAGATGAGACACGGGGTGGGGGGAGGCCCAGCCTGTGCCCACTGGCTCTCTGGCCGCTGCTGCCTCAACTGGGGCTGGTGCGGGGGGGGGGGGGGATGGGGCGGGGGAGAATTAGAGCCTCGGGACCCACTTGTCTGGGTTTGCGCCCCATGCCTGCAGGGCAGGCCACCCCATCCCTGTCCCTAGCCTCCCCGGCTGGGCCATGGCCGTTTGAAGTTTAGGGTTTCTCTCCCTGGGGGGTTTCCCTTTGTACCTCCCCCTGCCCACCGTGGGAGCTGGGGGAGGCGGGGTGGGGGGGGAGATCTATCCTGGGAAGAGAAAAATCTCTTTGTCCCTGAGGGAATGTGTCCCCATGCCCTGGCCGGCTCAGCCCCACACTCCAGGGCTGGTTTGGGGGTGGGGCCGGCTGCTCGTCGGAGGTTAGGGAAGACATGTGCTTTGGGGGTGGGGGTGCTCAGGCGGCTGGCCCTGGGGCGTCCAAGAAGCCCAGCTGGAGGGGAGGGTGCCCAGGCAGGTTGGGTGAGGGTGGGGAGAGCCGGACCCCTGCCCGGGGGCACCAGCTCCGCTCCTCCCAGGGGCCTGGCCTCTTGGTCTGAGCTGCGGCGGTGCAGGGTGTTCAGGGCCATTTACAGAGCCAGGCCTGGGTTCAGTATTTTCCCAGCTCACTTTCTTTGGTTCCTGGCGGTGAGCTCCCTAATTTTATGGGCGAGGGAGCTGAAACCCCGCAAGGGAGTAGGGCTGGTGCCCAGGTCACCCCATCCCAGGCACTGGCCCTCTGGCCCCTGTGGCTCCCCCACTGCCCACGACCCATCCCCCAACCCGTCACCGCCTCAGCCTGAGTGTCACTCAAGAGGGCCACACCCTTGCCCCCTGGAGGCTGATGGCCCCATGAGGCTGCTGCCTGCTGGCCACAGGTTTTTCCAGTTCATGCTCTGCTGACCCCGAGACACTCAGGCCAGCCACCCCTAATTAGCCAGTCACTCAGCGCCAAAGGGGGCAGGGGAGGCTGAACAGAGCAGAGCAGCTTCAAGGCAGGGTGTCCTCAGCCTGCAGGGCACCAGCACGCTGGGAAACCCCTCCCCAAGCAGCCTGTGGGCTCTCACCTCAGGGCCAGGGGCGCAGAGCTGGGGCAGAGTGGCGGAGGGGTGCAGGTCCCTGTGTTGCTGGCGCAGGCCCCCTGCCTCCCAGGCCTCCTCTCCGATGAGGACTGGGGGTGGATCAGTAAGTTCCAGAGAGTGTCTTTTTAAGGATTCTGCCACCCAGCCAAGGAGGGAAGGTCAGTGCTCAGGTCCCAGAGCTCAGAAACCTGGATCTGAATCCCGAGTCTGCTTCTGCTGCTCTGCAACCTTGGGCGAGTCACTCGGCCTCTCTGAGCCTCTCTCTGATGGCTCATGCACACAGTGGGAAACCACAGTGCCCGCTCCTCCCGCCCCGCAACTAAGCCATCAAAAGCCACTTGGCCTGTCCGTGGCACAGGGCAAGGCCTGGAGCTCAGAGCTAGGGATCCCGCCCCCCCTCCTCAGGCCGGCTCAGCATCTTTGGGAGGAAAGGCTGAGCTGGGTGTGAGTCCAGGGGAAGACCTCCTTCCCGCTGAGAAGTGTGGGGCCAGCCCAGGACCCCGGGGCCCGCCACTGCGGCCCTGCCCTCCCGGCCTGCGCTGGCTGGGGTCTCCCCCAGGCTGAGTTCCAGGTCCTCTCTTGCACCTCTGGATCAGATGTGCATGGAGGGCAGTTTGTCCTCGGATCCCTGAAATGAGCTGGCAACAGCCAGGGACCTGGGAGAGGCGCGGCGCCCGAGCTGCCCCGGCCCCCGCGGGAGGAGCTAGGGAGACAGCGCTCAGGGGAATAGGTGCCCCCTCCCCCCTCCCCAAAAAAGCCCGAGACCTGTCGAAGGGAGTGTTCGAAGGCAGATGGTGGAGCCATTTTCTGCCTCCGTGAGGGCTGATTGAAGGGCAATGAGGCAGCTAATGCGAAGAAAGATAGAAATTTACTTGCTTTAACTTCATAGGACCCACAGTGAAAGAGTTCATTCAGCGCCGGCCGCCATATCTGACGGATGAATAAACCATCCGCAGCATCGATCATGCCTGTACATCATGGTTCAGTTCATGGGCCATTTGCTTCCAATTTCTCCTCCTCGGCCTGTTTCATGCTTTCTTTCCCCGCTCCCCCCCCCCCCGCCCCACCCCACTCTCTCTCTCTTTTTCTTCACTCTCTTCCATCCCCCACAACCCCCCCCCCCAACAGCTGACATTGGAAGTGAGTCCTCCCGCTGGGATGGATAAATAGATGGTATTGATACTCAGCAACAAACTATTTGTCATTTGAACTGGGCTTTTAGGAGGCGGAGTAAAAAAAAAGGCAGGCGTGAGCCACCTTGGAATGCAAAGCAAATGTCACTTCATTTCTATTTAGTTATTTTATTTAATTGGCACTGTGGGGGGGGGAGTCGGGAGTTACTAACAGCTGCCTCCCACTTCCACTGTTGAGTGCTGGGCTGTTGTCCTTGGGACCCGCACCTCCCCTCTACTGTCCTCATCCTGTGTGGGGCTCCGTTGAGAAGTGTGGCAGAGAAAGTGACCAGCACCAGGTTGCAAAGGGAGGGTCAGGCGCAGCGCAGGTGCAGGTGGGAGGAAGGCGGGCTTGGGTGAGGGGCTGGGTGCTCAGCGCTGGCACTCCAGTTTGAGCCAGGCCCGGGCCTGGGCTGGGGGCCCGTTGAGGAGCCCTGGGCCGGTGAGAAGAGGGCTGCCTAGCTGTGTCGGTCACCAGAGCCCCAAGCCCTGGTTCCCTTTGTCTGTGGCTGCGGATGGCCGTCAGGCCTGCGCATGCCCAGGGAATGTGGAGGTCGGAAGGGCGTGGTGGGGCTGGAGAGCATTTCTCTGAAACCCCCACGTGCCTGTCCCCATAGCCAACCATGCAGGCTCTCCCTGGCCGCATCCCTCGTGCTGTCTCTCAGCCCTCGGGCTACCAAAGCTGCTGGCAAACAGTGTGAGGGTGATGGAGAGAGCACTGGACAGAGAGTCCAGACTCCACGGACTGGCCCTCACATCAGTGGGGTTGGACAGTGTGACCCGGACAAGCCACTTCTTTGTCCGGGGTTTTCTATCTCATCTACGCAGACATCAGGCTGGGGGTCCTTAAGGACCCTTCTCCTCCTTAAGTTTGCCTTTGAGATTGGTTCTGAGTCCCTGTTTCCGCCCCACAAATAGACACAGTTAAGGGATTCGGCTGGCTCCAAGTCACATGGCGCTCGCTTCGGAGGCGCCCAGGGCTCCAGCACAGTCCCGGCTGAGCTCAGGAGCAGAGCTGGCAGGATCACCTGTCCCTGCGCGTCAGGGCTGAGGGGCTTCCTGGGCGCTGGAATGGTCGGTCACCCTTCTAGAAAGCCACCAGCAAAGTGACCGCAGGCGCCTCTGAGGGCCCGCCCGTCCTGGAAGGGGTATCACCCGGAGTCTGCTCCAGCGCCCCTCCCACCTGCAGAGCCGGGCACAACTTGCACCCAGGCCTTTCTGGCGTTTTCGCGGGCGATTTCTACGTCCGGTGAAGGCCGCCTCTGCACAGAAACTGTCCGGTAATCAAAGACCGGTATCATCTCTTCCGCCTTACACACGAGGAACCTGAGGCTCCAACGGGCGAGGCGGCTTGCTCACGGCGCACAGCCGGAGGTGCGGACTCTGGCTCTGGGGGCACCCTGCACCCCTCTGAAATCCAGTTCATACCTGGTGAGGGCCTCGTGATCCAGGTGGTCCGCACCCGCACCGAACTCCTGGCTGGGCCACAGCCCTTCCCCCTTGCTCTATTTCTTCACCTGTGGATGGAGCAACAGCCCCTGACCTTCTAACCGAACCTGGCTGCCGAGAACTCCAGGGAAACTGCAGATGGAGAACGGCGCATGCGTGCTCTATCCAGGGACTGCCCGTCCCAGGATGGCGGCGGGCGGCCGGCAGCTGGGCCTGGGGTGCCCACAGGAGGGACGCGAGCAGTCAGGCCCTAGAGGCCCCGTCCCCACCGTGGCCAGGGTCCAAGCCAAAGCTGGGGGTGGGGGGTTCGTGGGGGAGCCAGGGCCTCGGAGGCAGGAGGGAATTTCGAGAGCTCCAGGCAGCCGGCCTCCCTCCTCCGCTTTCCCAACACGCCCAAGAAAACGTGTACATAGAGGTTGATGTGTTTTCAAATGGGTTTTCGCTTTGCTCTTCTCTTTTCTCCCTGTGAGTATTAACCCCAGGGACCCCAGGGACGGCTCGGCTCGCTGGAGCACCTGCTAGGGTCACGCGCAGTCATTAGCTTTGCGGTCAGTGCAGAATAAGCCCCAATCCCGGGCGGCCGCGAGAGCGTGTGCGCCCGCTCCCGGGAAGCCCGCCAATGCTGCCTCACGCCGCCAGAGTCGCACTTTTCCTGCCTGACTTGTTCCTCTCCTGCTATTCTACCTCCAGCTGTGGGGGCGTCGAAGAAAAAGATGAGATCAAGTTGAGGGGAAAAATTGTCTGATTTGTTGAGCCCTTTGTCTCCCGGGCCCCTGGCAGTCGGGGATGGCTCCGGGCTGGGGGGCTGGGAGGCCTGCGGGACAGTGCCCGGGGAGGGTGGGAGCCAACAGCCCCCCAGTCCTGGAGAGGGGTGCAGATCTCTGCAGGAGGTGGGGTGCAGGGTGCCCGGGGACCAGCATGGCATGGCTTGGCGCTGGGCACCCCAGTCGCCAACCTCTTTTTGTCTTTGGTCAGAACCACGCGCCTCCCGGCCTCTACACAAGGACTCAGGACCCGGCCAAAGGCCCCAACACCCCCGACATCCTGGAGATTGAGTTCAAGAAAGGTAGGTGGCTGCCCATCAGGACTCGAGCGGGTGGGCCCGGGGCTCTGCTCACGGGTTCCCCGCCTCCCCCTCCAGCCGGATGGCAGGACCCAGGGAGCCTCCGGGGCACCCTTGGCCACCATCCTCCAGTTCAAGGGCACCAAGTTCAGAGTAAGAGCGTGCGGGTCCCAGCTGCCCCTTGCCATCTTTTTGACCTTTTGGGAAAGTCACTCAACATAGAGAGCTGGTCTCAGGGGCTTCACTGACCACAGAGCGAAAGCCGAAGCTAGTCCTCCTTTAGCTGCTTGACGCTTCACCTCCTGCCCCACCCCAGGGTTCAAACCCCACTCTTGCCTGAGTCCTGGCCGCTTCATTCTCACTGCTATCAACAAGAAGCGCTTGCTGGCCTGGCCTGAGTGCTTGCTGGCCCTGAGAGGGAGAGAAGGCAAGGTGTACCTGGTAATGGGAGGAGCAGGACCAGGCTTAGGGGTGTGCGAGGAGAGGACCTTTCCAGGAGACTGCGAAACTCAGGGAGGCTTCCTGGAGGAGGTGGTACTGGGCAGGAGGGCAGAGGCTACTCTTCCTGGCCTTTCC
Source organism: Glossophaga mutica (assembly GCA_039655065.1). Lineage (NCBI taxonomy): Eukaryota > Metazoa > Chordata > Mammalia > Chiroptera > Phyllostomidae > Glossophaga > Glossophaga mutica. Next base: position 214,969,525 of record CM077305.1, read on the forward strand.
CAGGAGCCTTGCTGAGACTGGGCATTTTCACTGTTCCTCATCCGGTCAAACCCTTGAATTTTGTGCCACTTGGGGACCTCAGAGTCCTCGGTCTGAGACCCCTGTGGGCAGCTAGAGCGCTAAGTTCCTCTTAGGCCCACTCTGTCTGCCCCAGGCCTGGCTCCCGGGCATGTGGCCTTTTGGGCACCACCTGTGAGGGGACAGGAAGGACAGGCGCAGGTAGCGCCCCCGGCCCCACAGGCCCCCCAGGAGCTCGGCAGAGCGGCGAGGGTGAGAGAGAGCTGGAGAGGAGGCGTGATCCGTTTTGCCGATTGGAGGACTGTCTGGAAAAAATAGACGGAGGAGCCCTCCCCGCCCAGTCCCCATTCACCCGCTAGTTAATTTATTTGAAGTTTTAATCTAATTATTAACTATTTTAAAAGCTAAGAGGCTTTCTCCGCAGCAGCACCAACAATGTCAGCCCCTTTGTGGGGCAGGTCCCGTCCGAGGCTGGGCGAAGCAGGGGATAATGGGACAGGGGAGGGAGAGAAAGGGACAGGGGAGAGGTGGGGGCGGGGGGGGGGTGGCCAGAGAGGCTTAAGGTTCATTATTGGGCAGACTTACATTTAATAGCAATTTACAACCAAGTTATAAAACCCCTGGAAATGGGGGTTAAGAATGGGGAGGCTGACAGCGCCTTGCGCGAAGCCCCTCCGAGCGGCGCCTGGCTAATAAAGACTCGAAAGGCGCTATTGAGCCCTGATTGGCACCCATCTCGGGCTCCATGGCAATGAGCTGGGCAGATGGGTGGGGGATTAGCCGCCAACTTTGAACAGCCTCCCTTTGTCACTGTTACAGCTCTCTTGTTAGTCCCCTAATACATTCATTGCTCATTTCACACCGCTCGAGAAAGTGCCCCTTGCTATTCAGAGTCAACCCCGAACCCACCCCCTGCCCCCCCCGCCCCACCCCCCTCAACTGGGCCCATCCCTCCCCGAGCGGCAGGCTCCCTCCTGCCACCCGGGCCCTGGGCCCCGACTTCTCAGGATTCAGGGCCGCCTCCAACACCTCGCCTGCTGGAGCGGGCACCGTTTCACCCCCATTAATCAGATGGCTGCGTGCAGGTCTGGGGTGCAGGGCTGGGGGCGTGGGGGTCTGCCTGACAGACATGCAGGGGGCTGTGTGTGTGTGTGTGCGTGTGTGCGCGCGCGCTCGGCCGCACCTCGGCCCGGCGGCCCCCCGGGTAACTGGTGGGACAGAAGGTGCTCCCGGCGTAAGACAATGGTGGAGCGTGAAATTCAATTAGTTCAGGGCCTGGTTCCAATTTCACAGCCCCTAAATGCAAAAGGGGCGAAGAGAATGGGAAGGGTGGGGGGGAGCGTTTTTATTGCATTTTCCCTTTCATTCTGGGGGGCTCTCTCGCCCCTTCTCTTCCCCCAGCAGGCCTCGACCTGCACAGGGCTTTCCAAGGAGTCGTTTGCAGTCCATATCTGTCACGTCCATTTAAGGCGTTGCGGGCGGGGGAGAGGGCGGGGGGGGAGGGGGCAGGCACAGGCTCCTCCGCTGAGCGTCCGCCTGGAGGCCCACTGCCCTGTCCTCCCTCCTCAGGGGTCCCCGTGAAGGTGACCAACATGAAGGATGGCACCACCCACCGCACATCCTTGGAGCTCTTCACCTACCTGAATGAAGTGGCGTGAGTATCTCAACCCTGCTCCTGGGAAGCCGCAGTCTGGCCAGCGCCTGCCTGGCCCGTTGCAGCTGATGGTCAGGCTTAGGGGCCAGGGAGGTCGGGCCACATCCTAGGGGCAGCCTTGGCACAGTCTCTGGTTTGAGTCCTGGTGGCCCTCAGTCTTGAAAAGTAACCACTGCAGGGGGTCTGCTGCCCCCTTGGAACAGCCCGGCTGGAGCTGCCAAGCTCTGGGCTGGCCCTGACCCAGGACAGGAGGGGCGATGAGCAGTGGCCAGGGCTGGTGCCACGCAAGACCTGTGACAGGCGTGTCACCCGAGCCATGTCACCCAAATCATCTCTTCCCCGTCTGGGCCTCCGTTTCCCCACTTGCACAATGGGTGGTTGGACCAGATGACCTGGCTCAGATGTCCTCTCAGCCTGAGGACATCTGAGACGGTGCCTGACGTCCTGCCTGTGGCTCTGGGGTGGGCACGGCCCAGACATGCCCACACTGCGGCAGCCGGGTGGGTGGTGGCCTCTGAGGCCAGGCCTGTGGGCAGCAGCACCCGCCCCTGTGACCCGCTCTCCCCACAGGGGCAAACACGGCGTGGGCCGCATCGACATCGTGGAGAACCGCTTCATCGGGATGAAGTCTCGAGGTGGGTCTGCTCGCCACCCTGGGGACGCACTTCGGCACCCAGCGCCCCCTGGGGTCCTCGTCTCATTCAGGCATCATGACTCCCATGCCACATGGGTGACTTTGGGCAAGTCCTTTCACCCCCAGCAGACTCCGTTTGCCTCCCGTGAAGTGGGGATGAGGGTGCTTGGCCGCTGGCTGCGGGGAGTTGTGTGAGAAGGGCTGTGCCCAGGGCAGGGAGGGGCCCGGTGTCCGGGAGGAGAGAGGGCTCAGGCTCTCCGGTGCCCCGGACAGGTTGGCTGGGTTCGGAGGCACAGGGTGGCACAGGGCTGATTTGGTGATCGTTAAGGCTGAACTGAGAAGGCTGGCTGGCGTGGGGGACGGGGTGGGTGCTGGGGGCCGCACCGGACCTGCAAGTGGCCAGGGCCTGAGGGCCTGTCCCAGCGTTGGGCGTGGCCTAATGTGGTGGGTGCCGGCTTTTTCCAGGTCAGGGCAGCCCCCTTGGCTCCACCACCCACCCTATACCTACCTCCGGCTGAGCCGGGAGGGCGGGGAGCTTGGCCCCCAAACAGGCGCCCCTTTCTTCCCTCGTATCAGAGCCCCGTGACTCCCTTTGCCAGTCACTCACCCAGGCGTCCCCACCACGCCCTCCCCTTGAGGACTCGGTTTCCCTATCCTTTCAGGGCATCTCAGCTCCCTGAGCGTCTGTGACGAGCTAGGCTGTGGGCGCTCTAAGAGAAGGGGGCAAGCTTTCGGCAGTTGGAGCCCCGAAATTGGGCACTTGAACTTTTTAAATCCCCATGGTGGGGTTGGGCCCCCACAGGTGTTCCTATGGCTTCGCTTGGGGTCACTTTTAAAAGATAACCACCAAATAAGCCCAGGTCAAGGTATCAATCATCATGGCCTTTGCCCTTGAAGACGTTTTACTACGATTCTAAAGTCCAAAGAGAGAGGCAGCGGGCAGACTTCCGCTGTCGGAAAAGGGTGCTGAGGCGGGAAGCGGGATGCTGGGGTTCGCACCCCAGGTTTGCCCCTTGGACTGGTCGTTTTGGGGCCTGTGGCCCCAGGGGGAATCGTGGGAGCGGGAGTCCCTCGTGAGGGCTCTGAACTGCTTGGGTTTCTCGCCACACGGTCGGGCGTGGGGAGCAGGAGGGGAATGGGCCTCCGCCTCTCTCGTGGGGCTCTCCGCCCCCGCTGGGCTGTTATGGAAACTACCTAATTGGAACTCTCGGGAAGGCCTTGTTGAGAACAATGTGACTCATTAGCTGCTCCCTCTCGTCCTCTCGCACCTTTGTCTCCTGGCCTATGTCGCCGTCTGATTAAATGTGCCTTTGTCTCAGCCTGCCCTTGGGAGTCTGCACGATGAGAATCGTGCAAGGCAGACCTGGGAGGGACCTTGGGGAGCCGACGACCAGCACCCTCGTTTTACAGACAAGGTCCCAGGCACGTCGGTGGCAGGACCAGGACCGACGCCCCAGATCCAGAGAGGCTAAGAGCTTAGTCCGGGGTGTGTCCCCGCCGGGTTCGAGCCCAGCGGGGTGTTGTGGCAGCGGCTGGAGTGGCAGAGGTGTCCCCTCAAGGGCTGTGGCCGCGGGAGCGTGCTGCAAGGACTAGGCACCTATGCCCTCTGGGAGCTGTGCGTGGGGCTCACGGGCGTCCACCAAGGCCCCTGTCCTCGCGGCCCTCCCAGGCCCTCGGCAGGCATCGCCGACTGGTTGCAGAGGTGTCTCGGTGCCTCAGGTAGTTCGCTGCCAGTCATCAGGACTGGCAGTTACAGTGAAAGCAAATTTCCTCATTGGAAAGAGGAGGATGGGCCGGGGGCCATGCGGAGAAATGGCATCCTGTTCGGCAGGGAGCACCAAGCAAACCTGAAGTGGAGGAGGCAGTGATAAAGGCCTGGTCTGGGCTACCCGGGGAAGACATCCTGGAGGAGGAGGTGGCAGGAGAGTAGGCTTCTGCTGGTAGACTGGACTAGGGCAGGTGCCCCGGGAGTGGTCGAAAAGGGAGGAGGTGCCCCGGGGACCAGCTGGGCGGTGGTTGGGTTCAATGGGGGCCGAGCCCCAGGAGCCTGCGGGAGGCTGATGTAGTGGGTCCAGGCTATGGTGCCCGACTTGCGACCCCGTCCTGGCTCCATCGCCATCGGGAAAAAAGCCGAGCCTCTCTGAGCCTCAGCCTCTTCATCTGTGCAATGGGTTGTTTGCAGCTCAAAGACGGAGAGCTCACGGCCCACAGCAGGTGCCGAGCCTGGATGGTGGACTCCACCTTTCCCCCAGAACTGGGGGCGCCATCCCCTTGAAGGTCAAAGCCATGGGATTGGCGGGCAGTTCTGCCTTCTCCTTGGGTCAGACTACCGCCCCCCTGAGGAGCAGATCCCTGGGGTGCAGCCTACCCCCGCCCATGCCCTGTGTTTGCTCGCCCACGGGGCTGTCCCTGAAAGCAGGGGGTTCAGTCAGAACTGTGCCGTCTTTGGGGAAAACAGTGAGTGATCGACTCCAAGAGCGTGCTGTGTGACCCTAGGCAAGGTGCTTCCCTCTCTGTGACTCCAGCTGTCAAAGGCAGGCAGCCATCGTGGACAACGTCGCCCTCTCCCTCTGGGAGTTCCAACTCATCTGTTTTCCTACTTGGGTTGTGGGGGGAGAGAAGAAAGTGGCTTCCTAATTTGGGGGGATAGCTTGTTTTTATTTCTCCACTCCCCGTAACTCGTAGTGAGAAAGAAAGAGCCAGGCAATCGCTCGGGACATCTGGACGCGCCCAGGGCAAGGTTTTTATGAAGTCTACGTTAACGGGAGACACTGTTAATTGCCAATTACATCGAGGGCAGAGCAGGAAGACTATTGTCCCTGTCTCGGTGTACAAGGGGAAAGTGTCATTTGTATTGATTTTACAAAGCACATAATTGGAATTCTTTAAGGGCTTGTTTTGTTTTGTTTCGGGGAGTTGAGGGGTTAGGGAGTTGGGCGGGGTCAGTGCCGTGGGTCCGGGGTGGCCCTGGGTGGCCGGCTCAGTGACACGAGGGGCCGTGGGGTCAGAGGGGCGGGGGCTGGGCAAACGGGGGGTGGAGTAGCTTTTGCTGCATTGTGGCTGTTCGCTTCGTGATTATCACATTATCTTTTTAGCTCTGGAGGGGGGCTAATTAAGTGAAGTAAATGAAATCAGTGGGGAGGAGAAGGGGGGGGCAAGGCAGGCAGGAGGAGAGCAGAGAAGGAGCCAGCTCTGTCCTTGTCCTTCGCTCCCCTCCCCGTCTCACCTCTGCCTGCTGCCACCTCTTCTCTGCTGCCTCCTCCTCCCCTTCCTCCTCCTCCTCCCCTTCCTCCTCCTCCTCCCCTTCCTCCTCCTCCTCCCCTTCCTCCTCCTCCTCGCCGCCGGCTTTCTCTTCCCTTTACTCTTTCCCTTCCACTCTTCTCCCTTTTCCCTCCGCCCTGCCCGTCTTTCTCATGCTCTCCCCTTTTCTTACTTCCTCCTTCCTCCTCTACTTTTGGTGAAGAAGGAGCGAGGGCTGCCTGCCCCCTTACCAGGAGCTCTGCACAGGCGGACCCTTCCGGGCGGAGCGTGGAGGGAGCCCTGTAGAGCAAAGGCGCTTGCCCTCCCAGGGGCCTGGGGTGGCCAGGGCGGGCCTGGGGACACCAGGAGCAGAGAGGATGGTTATGGTCCCACCATCACGTCCCTCCATGTCACCATGGCAACTGCCTCTCTCCTGGCCCTGGTACCTAACAGGGATGCCCTTGGGCTCCAGCCAACCTCCCTTCCCCTGACGTTTCCAAATCCCTGCCCCGGGATACTGCTTTCCCAAGGGACTAGAGCCTCTGGTCCAGGTGCCCCCACCCCCAACCTCCCCCACAACCCCGACCTCTGGCTGAGTACCGATCCCACTCAATTCTGCCAAATTGCTCAATCCAGGCTGACCTGGCAGCCTCAGGGATAGACAAGAATTTAAGTGGCAGCAGCTGTTTTGGTCCCGCCTCTTCCTCTTCGGTCCACTCTCCCCGGCCCCGGCCCCGGCCCCGCCCCGGCTCCTCTCGCCCCTCCCCATCCCCCCGGCAGTGATGATGGTGTGATTGAAGCCGCTGGCGGGGAACTGCTGACACCTCCATCTTTCTGCTGTAAACACGGGGTGATGAAAATAGACACCGGGGGCCGCTGTGCGTGTCACTCGGAGATGTCTGTTGTCTCTTCCGCGGCGACACCAAGACTCAGCTGTCATTTCCTCCTCCTCTTCGCTCAGTGGTTTGTACGCCGACTGTCAAAAGCCCCAAATCCATAGTCTTTTAGCATCGGGTTTCTGTCACCAGTTTCTTTAAAGTCATTTTTTTTCTCCAGAAGAAACACACAGGAATCATCTGCCCTCTCCCCTGCGGAGAGGAGAGGGAAGATCTTAAAATGTTTGTGTGCACACGCGCGCGCGCGAGCACGCACACACACGCACACACGACCGCAGCACCCTGAAAACAAGCTTTCTGATCGGTCACCGTGAACTTGAACACCTTCCCTGAGAACGAGCAGGACCATTCGTTGTGCCGAGTGCTTGCAGCCGCACCGGCTGCTTCTCTTCTGATGGTTTTGGGGGCTCAGGAGGAGGTAGCTCTGTCCTTTCCCTGGGGGGCAGCTGTGATGGACCAGCAGTTGGCGGGGGGCCCTCGAGCAAGTCATAGCCGTTCCTCGATGGAAAGCCTAGATGTCTCCCTCGAACCCTGCACCCCACCGGCCTTGTCCCCTCTGTGCCCTATCGGGAGGTGATGCTAGGGAGCTGGCCACAGTGTCCCAGAGTCATAACCATCAGCATGCTCGCCACCCGGGGCGGGGGGAGGGGGCGGTGTGTCTGGGTACTCACCTTTGGGTAGGTGGGCATTAGGAGGCAGAGCAGCAAACTACAACCATGTCATTTTCCAGATGGGGTGCCTGGGGTCCCCAGGGGGCTGAGCCCTCCGTGAAGGGGTAAGTGGTGCGGGGCTTCCGGTCCCCGCTCCGGCCCTGCACCTCGCCCCACAGCTGGCTCAGCCCAGGGCAGGAAACCGGGCCACCAGCTTCCCCAGGAACTGAAAATGAGTCCCCTGCCCCTGGCCCGCCCGGGGCGGCGCTGTGGCGGCGGTCTGTGCCGATGTTAGGGCTGGCTTTGCAAGTTTCTGGCGTCTTCCAAAAGGTGGCAAAACTAATCATGAGAAGGCTGTTTCCGAACCAACGCGTGTTGAGCTCCTAGTTCGTGCTGGGATGAGAGGACCCGTCGGCCTTTGCCATTATCTCGCTTTGGGCGACTCGAGAAATCGCTCTGGTCTTGGTGATGAAGTTCCTGGGATCACTGAACGCTTGCTTGCCCCTTTAACACTGTGGCGGTTTGTGCCCTTTGGGAGGCGGAGCTTTCCGAACGTCCTGCACACGTGCGTCCGGCTCTGTAAACAGGCTGCGGACCGGGTGGGCCCTTCTCGGTGCCCTGGGGCCACCCGGAGCCACTTGGTGGCGGTGCCTTGCTGCCCCCCAAGGAGGGGCCCCAGCTCCCGTGCTGCGTCCTTGCCTGTTTGCATAGGTTTTCCGTGTCTCCCTGCCACCCTCCTCCCACCACAGACTGCCCCTTGGTGCTGTTGCAAAGGCTTTTCTCTGCCATCCGTCCACCCGCACTTCGCCAGCCTTCCTAACCTGTCTGGCTGCCTGAGCCACTCTGCAGAAATGGGCCGGGAGTCTGCTTCCGCCGTGGTCACAAGGGTGGGGCTGAGGCGAGTGCGGCCTGAGGAGCACCGCGGGGGTGCAGGGTGGTCACCCCCTCCCCCCAGGCCACAGCGGGTTCAGCGCTTGGTGAAACAGGATCGGCGCTTTGGTGGCGCATTGTAATGGTCTCAACGCCTGATCTCTTTGCCGGGAGTGTCCCCCGAGACTGGCATGTCGGAGCCTCGGAGAACCCAGGTCCTTCCCCTCAGCCTCAGCACACGGGACTTGGGTGCTGCCTTCCGTGCTGTGGTGAGCCCTCGATCCCTTGGCCAAGGCCCTGAGAGGCCGCCTGGGGCCGAGACGGGAGGCCCAGCTGGTGGTCTGCGCACCTTGGACAAGTCATTTCCCTCCCCGGGCCTCAGTCTCCCCATCTGTGAAATTAGCCACTGCACCTGATTAGCCTTTTCAGGGCTGCCTGGGGTGGGGGCAGGGTTTGCACAGAAGCACCTGCTCCCCTCGGCAGGGCCTGGGCGGTCTATTCCGTACGCTGGGCTCCTGCCTGCCTGCCTGAGACTCTGTCTGGGCCCGGGGTGTGCCGCCTGCAGTTAGGAGAACACGGTGCCAGGACGACTGTAACCGGCCTTGCCTTCGAGCTCTGCCGTGTCGTCTGTGATTCCCAGACTCACAGATCAAGGACCGCAGGAGCAATCGGGGCGGAGCCCACATCCCCTTTGGATTTCAGGGTGGAAAACAATCTCTTTTATGGTTTTGGCATTTTTTTAAAGGATTTTTAAAAATCGCAGTAAACCGCCCCGAAGTTTACCAAGTTAACCGTCTGTGCGTGTTCGGTTCAGGGCACCAGGCACACTCACGCTGCTGTGCGACCGTCACCGCCATCCGCCTCCAGGGTCTCCAGAACTTCCTCATCTTCCCAAACCGAAGCTCCGTCCCCAGCACACACTGACCCCCAGGCCCTGGCCACCAGCGTTCTCTTTTCTCTCCCTGGATTCGATTCCTAGGGGTCTCGTTCACGGGGAATCGCACACGCCCTGCCCTCCCGTGAGGGGCTCCTTCCACTCAGCCTGATGTCCTCGGGGGTCACCGCGTTGCAGCAGGTGACAGGATGTCCTGCGTTTCCGTTGCTGAGCGGCATTTCGGCCCGCGGCCAGGCCGCATTCCGTTCACCGGTTCCTCCCCCGATCAACGCCGTGGTTGCCTCCACCTTTTGGCTGTTGTGAAGGATGCTCCTGGCGAACACGGGGGTGCCGGTCCCTCCTGTTTTATTTAACGCAGCCGGTTGGCAAGGACGACGGTGGTCAATCGTCAGGATAACGGAAACCTGCCCCTTTGCTGCTGGAACATTAGGTGGTGGGGACAAGGCCCCTTCCGGGGTAGATTCGTGGGGGTGGGGCCATTGTTGCCCCTCCTCACGGGGGCCACAGTGCAGGGCAGTTGGTCCAAGGGCAGCTGACCTGCTCACCTGAACTTGCTTTGAGAGGCCACAGGGCCGGCCAACAGGGGTCTGGCCGAGTGCGCACAGTCAGCTCCCCGTCCGGGTGCCGCCATGTCCTCACGTGCAGGGCGGCGCTGCCCCCAGTCGGACAGGCCCCAGGGGGTCCTCTGGTCTGCGGGACTGAGCCTGAGGTGACAGCGGAGGGCCCTCAGCCAGACGGTGGGTGTGGGTCACCGCCACCAGCTGACCCCGTGCCGCAGACAGCACTGGTCAGGGACTCGGGCCCGGACTCAGCTCCCAGCTCCGCCTGGGGCACATCCCTCCTCAGGCCTCAGTTTCCCCACCTGTGCAGTGGGGTCATCGCAGGGCGGTACAAGCTGTCCACCTCAGCGGTCAGCGGGGCTCTGCAGGGACACGGCTACGGAGGAGCCCCTGGCTGAAAGGGGCCTGCGTGTGCACACACGTGTACACACGTGTGCACAGCCATCCCCTCCCCAGGCTCCCGGGAGGAAGGGAGGAAGGGGTATTTGGGGCCCGGGCTCCACCGTCGTCGGTTTAATTACAGGTTTTCAGCCGCGGGCCGGTGGGCACGCGTTGGGAAGGAGGGGGAGCCGCTCCGAACCCTGTCATTTTCCAGCGTCTGCGGGCCTCTTCAAAGGGGGGCATCCAGACATTTTCTCCGCAAGCCGCAGAGTGGACTGTCGTGGCCGCAGCATGAACATAATGACAGATGCATTTTGCAGCAAGCTGGGAGTGAATGGGTCCGACCGGCTTGTCTCCTGTCGGACGAGTCATTATTATTTTTTTTTTTGTCATTTGCTGACAGTTTGGGTTTCATGCGTTTCTCTCTTTTTTTCTCCTTTTCCCCCTGCCTGGAAAAATGGCTAGGTATCTACGAGACCCCAGCGGGGACGGTCCTTTACCACGCTCATTTAGACATCGAGGCCTTCACCATGGATCGGGAAGTGCGCAAAATCAAACAAGGCCTGGGCTTGAAATTCGCAGAGCTGGTGTACACGGGTGCGTAGTCCCCGCAGCTCCCGCCCCACGCTGCCCGGGGCCACTGCCCGGAACAGGCAGGTTGGAGGGGGTCCGGTGGGGACAGGGGACAAGGGAGCCAGGGGGGTGCCAGGACGTGCCCTGTTCACAGAGTGTCGAGGGAAGTGTGCCGGTCCCCCCAAGGCGTCCGCTGCCCCGCCATCCAGCATCTCCGTGACGCCAAGGGTGCGTCCTGTGCCCCACCCAGGGCAGCCGACCTGTATTCAGCATGTGCCAGCGCCGGGCCCTGTGTGGGGACACGAGCTGTCCCGGGGGTCCTCCCAACTTTCCTGGGGGAACTGCAGCCAGGCCCTCTTACAGATGAGCAAACCGAGGCTCAGAGTGGGAGGAGCTTGCGCAAAGTTACGCATCAGGGAGTGGCCTTGCTGGGTTTGACCCCAGGTCAGGCCATCTGGAGGCAGAGCCTGGAGCCGCTGCCCAGACTGACTCAGGCCAGGGACGGGACAGGCTGCCTCGGCCAAGAACTGGGCCCCAGGCCTGGGCCGCGCAGGAGCCGGACTCACTGGGCGGTCACCAGGACAGCCGCCAACCCAGCCCACGCGTGCCATGGACAGGGGTGACGTCAGCGTGCGGTGTGGGCGGGTTCCCTTCGTACAGGTGGGAAGATTGCCCGGCGTCCCAGAGCTGGGGTCCGGGCCCTCTGACTCCCAGCCCCCGCCCCCCGCTGTGTACCGCGGTCCCCGAATCAGGCCCACCGCCTGTGTTTGTTCAGCCTGCGGGCTAAGACTGGGTTTTAAATGTGTAAATGTCGGGGAAATTTTTCCTTGAGGAATACTATTTCACGACACGTGAAAAGTATAGGCGTGTCAGGGTCCATGACTAGTTTGGGAGCACAGCTCTGCTCACCCGTTTATACGCCGTCTGGGGCTGATTCTGACCCCCCCCAAAAAAATGGAGTAGTCCCCGCAGAGACCGCGGGACCCGCAGAGCCCGGGACGCTCTCCGGCCCTTTCCCAAGAACGTTTGCTGACCTGCTCCGTCACAGTTCTGCCTCCCCGAGAGAGAAACCACATCCAACAGCCCCTCCGAGCTGCTGGGGGAGCAGGCTGCGGCCTGAGGCCCATCGGGCCGTCTGCAGGGGCCCGGACCGCAGGGGCGCCTGGGGAAAGTTCGTGCGAATAATAACGGCTTGGGGGAGCCCCGCTTCCTAGCTGCCCTCCTCCTCTACCTGAGGTTTGGGGTTTTTGGAAGCTCCGAATCGCTGTAACTCATTTTGGGATTTGAGTAAGACTCGCGGCTATTGGCTGGCGTTACTTCTCCCCCCATTGTTTCTGGCGGCTCCGAAGCCAGCCCCCGCTTCCTAGGTGCAGACAGGTGTTTAAATGCCATTGTCCCCCGTGGACTCTCGCTCCGCGGGGCTTCGGTGCTGGAAGGCGGATTTGGGTTACCAAGCGGGAGAGTCGTTGAGACATGGCAGGCTGCGATGGGGGGAACACCTGGCCGGGCCGCTCCGGCTCAGAGGTGTCCTCAAGGATGAGTGGGGCGCAGCCACCGGCCTCCCGCCCCTCCCAGAGGGAATGGCCGCCACCTGTCCTGCTGTGGGACCCGGAGCTGGGCACTGACCGGTGGTACATGATCTCAGCTGCGCCCAGGTGAGGACTCTGAGCCCCAGGCAGGGGAAGACGCTTGTCCAACGTTTCATGGCCGCTGAGGGGTGGCTGTGAGCCCAGGACAGGCCTGCTGCAGAGGCCAAGCTCTCAGCCCCTCCAGCAGATCCCAGGGGAAGGGGTGGTGCGCCAAACCGCCGGCAGGGGTGACCCTCGGGCTCAGCGGCACGCGTGGGGAGCCCCAGGGTCTGAGGCACAGCCTGACCCTTGGCCGTGGGCTCGGCACCCCTCCACCGGCCACCTGGGCTGTACTCTTGCTCTGTCGCCCGCCAAGCCCTCCAAATCCCAAAATGAGTTACAGTGATTAGGAGATTTCAAAGGAGGTAAAAGCTCAGGGTGGAGGAGAAGGGGACGAGGCGAGGGCACTGGAGGCTTATCCTGGGTGGTTACGATTAACATCAATTTTGCCCGGGCGCACCTGCCGCCCGGGCCCCCAGCGATGCCCAGATCGGCCTCCGGCGGCAGCCTGTCCCCCCAGCAGCTCGGAGGGGCTGTTGGAGGAGATCTTCCACATAGATGTTATACACCAGGGGTTAGCTTGAGCGAGTTGCTTCGCCTCCCTGTGCCTCAGTTTCCTCATCTGAAGAGTGGGGCTGATAAGGTGCTGGAGTCCAAATGCATGGATATTAATTAGGCGTCCAGATCGGAGCCTGGCACCCTCTCAAGTCCAGCACGTGCTAAATAACTGCGGAGGCCTCACCTCTTGGTGAGGTTCATGAACTCGGGTAGGTCTGTCTCTGCCCTGAGCCTCAGTTTCCCTTCCTGTAAAGGGCACGAGGCCAAGTTTCTTCCCAGTTCCGTCTGGCCCCTGTGACAGAGCCCGCCACTTCGCTATGGTGCTTGGCTTCCTCGGAGGCCCTAGGGTGCTGGGGCACAGACAGGGAAACTGAGGCATGGGAAGCCTTTCTGCCTCAGCCCTGCTCCTAGACGCCCTGGGTACCATGACCACTGTGTCCCTCTCTTCTTGCCCCGCCCTCAAACGCCCTGGTCTGCCTGGCAGAACCCCAGCTTCAGGACCCATCTCATGTAGGGGGTGTAGCTCCCCTCCCCTCCCCTCAGTTGCATCATCAGTGAAATGGGCACAATGCACAGGTCGCACGGAGGTTGTCATCCCTGTTAGCCCAGTGCTTGGCCCAGCCCCCGGCCCCGCACATGCACAGGCCTGGGACATGCGGGGTGTCCCGCACACAGCACGGCAAGCTCGCTGCCCCCATCCCAGACTGGACCTGCTGGGAAAGGAAGTCCGAGCGTGAGACCCCCGTGGGGTGAGGACAGGAGGTCCCGAGAGAAAGCCCAGGCCAGGAGCCCCAGCGGGCGTCTCTGCCCCTCATCTTGTCTCTGTCTGGTGCCTGTCTTCAGGCTGGGAACGTAATGGCTTCCTCACCCCGACTTCGTCGGAAGATGGCCGAGCCCCGGGCACTGGGGCATGGCAGGAGGTAGGGGCATCGGGGTCCCCTCCCGCCGGGGTCCAGGCTGGAGTCAGGAGCACTCAGTCAGACCTGCCATCTCAGGGTGTCACTGAGGGACTTTGGACAAGCTCTCCCCATCCTGGGTGTCTGTCTCCCTGGATACAGTGAGGGCTGGCAGAGGCCGTGTTCAAATCTCAAATGCAAAATGCTCAGAGCTTGGCCTGCGTCCTCTTGCTGAACCCACACCACCCCCAGGAGGGTGGGTAGTAACAGTATCTCATTGTACAAACCAGCAACCGAGGCACAAAGAGATCACCTTGCTTGTCAAGGTGGAACCGAGATGTGAACTCAAACGGCAGGTCCCTGGAGGGAGCAAGGCCCCAACCTCTGCTCTCTGGGCCCGGCCCTCCCCCGCCCCCCTCCAGGCCCCCACGGCGGAGAAGGCCTGCTTCCCTTTCCCGCCACTGAGAGCCTCCGGGCCCCAGGAGGCCCAGGCTCTGACAATAGTCCGGACCCAGGCTGACCCCCGACCCCTTATCAGGGCAGAGGATCACAAGCCATCTGGCCCCACAGCTGCGCAGGTGGGCTCACCTTCCCAGCTCCATTTCAGAGAAATCCTAGCCCTGGAACTGTCCCGTCCCTCCCCCACCCTGGCCGGCCCACCTGCTGGCCCCTCCGCAGAAACTAGTGAGGAGGAGGCGCCGAGGAGCCGGAGCTGGCTGCCCACAGGTCTGAGCCCGCCTGCACAGGTACTAAGCACGCAGCCTTTCCTGGCCTCAGGGTCCTGGGGACCCGGCACGGTGAGGGGGCAGTGGCTCGTTTCTCAGACACCTGACGGGGCGCTCCTGCCACCGACAGGAAAGCTCCCCGGAGATCATGCGAAGAAGGGTCATTACCACTTGGGCCAACTGAGGTCAGACCCAGGCCCCCCCACTACAGCCTGGCTTCCCTCAGGTCCTCACCCAGAAAAGTGAGAAGCTGAGAGAGCTTCTCAGGGGCTCTGTGCGAGGATTCAAAGAGCTAGTCCATGCGAAGAGCCTAGCAGAGTGCCTGCTACTGTTACATTTGCGGTGAAAATGTTGCTCACTGATCCCCGAGGGGCGGCCCTGCCCGAGGGGTGGGCCTCTCCTCGGCCCTGGGCCAAGACGCCAGTGTTCACAGCAGCCCCTGGGCCCAGGGCCTCCGCTCGCAGTAAACCCACTAGTCGCAGGAGGGGACACTGAGTCGTTGCCGCTCCACAGATGGAGGCGCAGAGAAGTGAAGGCCGTGTAGGCAGAGTCTTCTTGACCCCCAAACTGCCGCACCCCCATCACTGGGCCCTGGGTGGCGCTTGCCTGAGTCCCACCTGGTCTCCTGCCTGATAACTGTCGCCTCGTAAAGCTGAGCTCCCTGTGGGCAAAGGACAGCATCCCGTCACCGCGGTGTCCCTGCCACCTGCCCACGGTGCTCCCTGAATGTGGCCAGAAGCAGTGGGTTAGCGTCCCTCCTCCTGACCCTCGGGGGGTGACCGAGTGGCAGAGACTGGGAGGACTTCTCAGCCACACCGTCACAGGACAGGGCCCGGCGGGCTCGTCCCTCGGTGTGGTCGTTGGTGCCGGAACTCGGCAGAGAAGGAGGCAGACCCAGGCCGTGAGGGGGCGTAGCCTGCCGCCCTTCCCCAGGCCCCGGCCTCCCGAGCACCTGCATCGCTTCCTCCCCGCAGGTTTCTGGCACAGCCCCGAGTGCGAATTTGTCCGCCAGTGCATCGCCAAGTCGCAGGAACGCGTGGAAGGGAAGGTCACAGTGTCTGTGTTCAAGGGCCAGGTGTACATCCTCGGCCGGGAGTCCCCTCTGTCCCTGTACAATGAGGAGCTGGTGAGGTAGGTCTCCCCGCACCGGCGCCCCTGCCGGCACATGCTCAGGGGCCCAGTGCCCCTTCCAGCTGGCTTTCTCGACAGTGCTGTGCGGGGCTCTGGGCAGGGCGCAGGGCGACGGGTGGGCAGCCGGTCACCGCCACCTGCCCCCCCACCGTGGGACTCGCAGGCTGGAGGGGGCGGGAGGCACCCATCGAACCGTCCCCCGAAGGCAGAGCTAGGAAAGGCCACTCCAGGCTGTGAGGAGGTGCCGGGTGCTCTGGCTGGGCGTGGTCACCGGGGCGTGGAGACGAGGCCCAGAGGAAGTCATCTTTGAGCTGATCTCGAAAAGATAAGAGCGTGTCCTGGGAGAGGCTCTGAGCCTTGGAAGAATCCAGAACTTCCCAGTCACTACAAGAATGCAAGGGGCAAGGGGCAAGGGGCCGGAGTGTGAGGGTCCTGGAGGCAGACCTGAAAGGCGAGGGCGTGACCGGTGTGTGTGTTCCCAGGGTCCTTCCGGCTGCGCTAGAGAACACGCATGAGCGAGGTGGGCACTGGCCGCAGCGGAATCCGGGGCCTCTGGAGCCTCGTGGGCGGCCTGCGCGGGTCCCGGGAATAGAGAGAAGCAGGCGGATTCGGGGGGTGTTTAGGAGGTGGGCTCAAAAGGGCTGCGCTGCGGAGGGAGACGGGAAGGTCCAGAATCACAAGGTCCCGGGTTTTTAGGCGCAAGCAGCTGGGTACATTCCGGCGACCAACGCGAGCTGAGAATGCTTTTGAGGAAGGATCACGCCCTTGAGAGCAGGTTTTCTTTGAGATGGGCCCAGAGAACTATCTGGACACGGTGGCCTGGGCGGGGGGGCGGGGGGGGAGCGGGGGGAGACGGTGGGTTGAGGACGCTGGGGAGCGGCCTGTCCTCTGAAGCCAGGAGGGGACGGAGGGGAGAGTCAGTGAGACGAGAAAGGTGCAGCGCAGAGAATCTCGAGGGGTTCCCCCCCACCCCGCAATGCGCCAGGCCGAGTCCCCGGGAAGAACGAGGCGGGCACAGCTGCGTCACGGGTAGTAGGTGCCCTTCGGCTGGGCCTCCGTTTGCATCGAGAACGAGAGAGTGGCCTTGAACGAGGAGCGAGGTGTCTGTGTGGGGCTCACCTGGCCCAACGAGAGGTGGGGTTCAGACCCCCGGGGGACCGACAGCCGCCCCTGACTCAAGTCCCAGGCCCAGCTTCGCTCAGGCTGAGGCCGGCTGGCCCACCCTTCCCCCCGCCCCCCGCCCTGCCCCCCGGGGGACAGGTGAGAATTACCGCACGAGTTTTGTTTGGCAGTCAATATAATTTTTCTCTTTCCCTCTCTTCGCCGTGTTGAGTTTCTCCCCCCTTCAATCTTTCCAAACACTTTATAAGCCATAAATATAACCGAATCAGTTTAGATCAGTCGGGGTAAATGTCAAATTATCTTCTCTCTTTCTCCCTCCGGCTCTTGCTTCCCTCCCCCTCCAAATCAACAGCCTCTAATAATCCGTCCAACCCTTCATTAAGCCTTAGGGTCTCACTCAGGGAGATTAAATGAATAAAGTAAAAAGGGAAAGGGGAAAAAAAGAGAGAAAAGCAGGAGCATTTATTCTCACTGCGTCTCCGACTATTTCCCTTTTCTTTTTGATTTCTACATCGCTGACTTGAAAGCCCTTGAGTGACAGCGTCACAGGGACCAGCGAGGAAGCCGCGAGAGGCAGCAGGGCTGGAAATGCCGCAGCGCAGTAGGTAGAAAGTAACGTAATTATAGAGCAGGTCAGCGCCACTCGAATGAACAGAAATAAAAGCATAGAGGTTTTCTGTAGACCGTCAGGGGAGGTGGAAAAAAAAATCATTGTAAACTCTTTTTCCAACCCCCCCTCCCATCCCCAAACCACAGTTTTAAAAAGAGGGTTTTCAGTGCCGGAGAATCACCTCTGGAAACATTTCGGCAGCCTCGTGGGACAAGTGTGACCCTGGACATGGCCTCACCTTGCAGGGCTGCGGGGTGGTCCGCTGGGAGGCAGGGTGGGGGGGGCTCCTGCCCTCTCCCTGCGGGCCCCCCCAGACTGAGCACCAGGACCCTTGCGCAGGGGACCGGGTGACTCAGAAGTGGGGGTGAGGCGGGTGTCTGTGGGCCGATGCTTTGGTTTGGTCCAGTTTTTCCTCTGCCCGGGTCAGGGTGCCAAACGGTGGCCCCTCTGAAGTCTGACATCATGTCCCCTTACAGGGGACTCGCTGGCTGGATGCTGGTGACTTGGGCCACCTGAGCTCTGGAGGGGCCCTGGGAGGTGGAGAGGAGGGAGGGGTGGGGGCGTGGGAGTCCCATGTGCCAGCTTCGAGGCCCCACGAAGGTCAGGGCAGGGCACGGAGCGGAGGGCAACAGAACCCACGTCCCACCATGTTTGGGGCGGGGTGGGGGGCAAAGACCCTACTTGTTGTTTTAAAAAGTCCACAGTCCACAAAGAGCCAGTCAGAGATGCAGACAAGCCTCGGGGTGGCTGGAGAAAAACAGCGAAACCCAGCAGACCCCCTCTGCCCTCCCCTCCCCCCGTCTCACCTCTCCTTGAGGAGGCTCCTTGAAACCCTTGTGTCCTGAGGCTGGAGTTTGGCAGACGTGAGGACAAGGGGCCGATTCAGGGCAGGACGTAAGAAGGGGTCCGTGAGAAATGAGAGGGTCCCCCTTTCCCCCAGAGGCATGGAGGGGGTCCCTGGGGAGTCAGATAGGGAGGGGGTGGCCTTGCGGAGTCAGATCTGGGATCACAGCGCCCTGAACTTGTCCTCAAAGAGCTTATCACAGTCATAACTAACGGATGGGTGATTGATTGCTCATGTCTGCGCCCCCAGGGGCGCTGTTCTTGCTCCTGCTTCCTAGGCACCTGGCACAGCTCCGGGTGGGTAGTAGGTGCTTAGTAAATACCTGAGTGAGTGAATGAGTGAGGGAGTGCTGTGAGCAGCAGCAAGTCCTCCATGTGCCAGGTGCTGCCTCATCATTTCATGCCAAGCCCCGTTTTTGAGTGCAGGACCAGAGTTCGGGGCGCAGGCCGGGGATTTGCCCTGAGCGCTGGGATGGGGGATAGGGGTGGCCTCACTGGAACGACTGCAGCTGGGGAGGGTTTCGGGGGGCAGCTCGGGGAGAGCACCCACAAAGGTGAAGACTGTGGAATGTGGCCACCATAGCCGGGGGTAGGGGGCGATAACTGTCCTGTGAGCTCAGCTGCAGCTGACCCAGCACTTTCCGTGACCCCTGGCGGGGTGTCCGAGTGTGAGAAGGGGTCAGACAGGGTCTGGCTGGTGGGGCAAACGAGAAGGGCGGTGCAGCGGGCAGAGCCTGCGGGGGAAGCTCGGAGGCCGCCCTGCAGCCCACCAGGCGGCGGCTGCCCCCGTGGGCCGCCCCTGGGCTCCCAGCCTCCGGGCCCCCGGACTGCGTGCATCCGTGCGTCCGTCTGCTGCTCCCGCACACTCCTCGGAGCCGCCACAGCCCTGAGGGCAGGGCTGGCTCCCGGCGTGTCCTGGGTTTGCCAGGGAAGCGCAGGCACCGGCTGGCCAGGACCTGCCCTTCCCACCTGGGTGGCGGCTCTGCCCGGCGCCCGAGGCCCCCTGGGTGCCGGGGTGCTGACGGGCTTCTCCTCCCTCCTCGCAGCATGAACGTGCAGGGCGACTACGAGCCGACTGATGCCACCGGTTTCATCAACATCAACTCCCTCAGGTGAGGTGCTTCGGGCCCTGCTGGGTCTCGGGGCCCCCCAGGTGTGGGGGGCGGACTCTGCTGGGACCTGGACCGCTGCTCTGCCCCAGACAAGCCCCCCCCCGCCCCCGCTTCCTGTCCCTCCGTTCACAGCATCCTCAGGGCCTGCTTTGGACCCAGCCTACTCGAATCTCAGCAGGGCCAGAAGGCCCAGCTGTGACTGCCAATGGGGTCCCGGGCACTTGGGTCCTGGGTCCCAGGGCTCTGCCCTGAGCCTCTGCCGTTCACTGGCACCCTCTCCAGCTGCAGGGACGCCACCAGGAGCCCCTTTCCTGGGCAGATCAGAGAGGAGCCTCAGAATTAGCTCCTGCCTTCATGGCGCCCTACTGGAGCGCAGGTCCCGCTGGGAGCCATCCTAGCCACGACCCAGTGGGGTGGCTCGCCTCTGAAGCCGCTCAAAGCAGGGTTCAAATCCTGACTGCAGGGCGGTCGGTCTCAGGGACCTTCAGGACACGTAGCAACCCCATGTGGGCTTGCGAACTGTCCCCTCCCCACCGGTGCGGGGAAAGTGATGGGAGTTTGTGGAAGCCAAGCACGGGGCGCGGAGCCTGGCCGGCAGGAGGAGCCCGGCAGCAGGAGCCGGGCAGCGGGCGCCCAGTCTGGGTGTGGCCCTGGGGCTGGCGCGCACAAGGGCAAACAGGGTCGTTTACTGCCAGCAGCTACCAAAGGCTGAGCCACTTCCAGGCATCTCCTAGTTATCTCATTGAATTCCTGCGCAAACCTGCAATTCCGCAAACAGGCCCAGAGTGGTTAAGTAACTGGGCCACACTCACACAGCCCGGAAGGAAGCAGGGGAGAGGAGTCCAGAAGGGCTGTCTGTCCCGCTCTGGGTTCTTAATCGCCCCCGCACTTCTCCTGGGGCTTGGGGTGGGGAAGAAGGCTCCTGTGCCTCGCCTCTCCCTGACACGTGCCCTGGGAACGCAGCCACCCAGAGCCAGTCTCTCCTCCGTCCCCGGAGCCAAGCCCGGGAGAGACACGGAATCACACCCCCCTTGGCGCTCCCCACCCCTGACCGCCGACACTGCCCTGCCCCCTCGGCCCTCTGTTTGTGCTTTATGACTGTAAACCTTTTTAAATGGCTCCAAATACACCGGGTTTCCATAATGGCCTCTTCATTTCTGCCCGTCGCCGGTTAAGCGCTTTGTCTTTGACAATGACGAGCGATGTTTTCTCCCTAAGATAAATTAATTACCTTACCCTGATTGGAGGGCAGAGGAAGGAATGGGGGGGTTGGGGGGGAGACGACTTCACACACATCTTAACAATCAGCTGCCCCCGCCACCCCAGCTCTGCCTGAATTAATTGAACTGAGTGCATGTTGTTATTGTTAATTTACATTTTTCTTTGTTTTGAATCTGGTTCACAGGCTGAAGGAATATCATCGCCTCCAGAGCAAGGTCACCGGCAAATAGACCAGCTGACAATGCGGAGCTGGGCCTCCTCGCGTCGCCCATCTCCCGAGGAGGAGCGCTGATTGTCGTGATAATTTGCGGTTGTGACTCGTTCTCCGGGGCGGGGCTGGCAGCCTCGCGGGGGTCCCCGGTCCCCTGGTCCCCTGTAGCCTACGAAAGTGGTCAGTGAAGGGAAGGATGGGGGCTGGCTACCGTGAGGAGCTGTGAAATGACAATTAAAAAGAAGATGCATCCGTCTTTTGTTTCTTTATTTCCGCAGAAACAGGGTTAAGAACGCCGGTGTCTGCGTGTAGTCAGTCATGTTTTTCTTAGACCAACCTTTGTGTTTTCTGAAGTGTTCCCGAAGGCCACCTTTTTTTTTTTTTTTGCCTGAGAATCTGTTTATCCGGAAAAATGGACCCCTCTCTCCTCCAGCAAAAAATAGGGAATCCGCAAGTGCCCACCTGGGTCCAACCCTAGCCCAGCAGCCTGGCACTTGTCACCAACTGTGGCCCTGTGAACACGTGCCAGGGAAACCAAGGAGAGGACAGGTGGCATATTTGGGAGCTGTCCTGCCCACAGTGGAGGCCGTGGCTGGCCACATGAGTCTTTTCCCCTGTGGCTGCGTGCCCTTCAGGAGCCTAACTTGTGGAGGAAGAAGAACCCCGAGTGAAAAGGGAGGCCCGAGGAGAGGGGTGAGTAGAGCAGGCGCAGAGCTGGGTGGGCACGTCGGGTGTCCGCCTGGGCCCCAATCTTCCTTCTACCGCCCCTTCGCAAAACAGGGCCCGACTGAGCCGGCTGCTACTGTGAGCCCGCCCCCTTGGTCCTATCGGATTGGAGCACCCTGGACACCCGAGCAGAGTGGGGCCAATCAGAATCTCACGGCCGGGACTTGGGCCTGGAAAAGTGGCCAGACTGAGAACAAGTAAACTTAGGCACGGTGGGACGCCCGGTGCCTGGAAAAGCAGGGAGAGGGTGGAAGAAGAAGGGGAGAACTGGGGAGTGTGGTCTAGGATTTAGAATTCCGGATCCCATCCTGGTAGGCGTCACACAAAGCTGGGAGCGTTTCTTAACCTGGATTATCCAAGACACCCTGGCGTTCCCGTGACCGCTCGCCACTTAGGGCCGAAGCTGGGTGAGCGAGTTACGAGTTACCGCTACGTAAAACCAAAAGCACCTTCGCCAGGCAGACGCCAGCGCCGGTCGCCCCGGGCCCTCACCTGGTTCTGGCCTCCACTGCACTCCTTTGTCCATGGGGTACCCTTCAAAGGAAGGTTCGCCGTTAGAACAACTTTTTCTCCGATTGTAAGAGTAATAAATGAATTACTCAGTGAATATTGATGTTGCGGCACTCCGCTATGTACTTTATTCACATGATCTCGTTGAATCTTCAAAACTGTACTAGGAGGTAGATGCGTTCATCTCCATGGCAGCTGGGAGGCAGAGACACTGGTTCGCCAGCATCCACTCAGCCAGCGAGTGACAGAGCCAAGAACCCAGGAACCAAGCCCTGGCCTAGCTGACACCCAAAATCTTGTGTATTTATGTCCTTAGCCGTTGCGATAGGCAGGTTTGGCGTCCTCAGAAAAATGACAGTCCCGTAGACGTAACTATCACCCAGCATCTGACCACCCGTTACAAACACTGCTTATCCTTGGGATATTTCTTTCCAGTCACATTTTTCTAGGCTTACAAATTCCTTTGCAGAGTTATTAGGCTCAACTCTTTCAAAAGCAGGTGTCATGCCCTGCTCTTAAATTTTAACATGACATCGTAAATAATTTCCTATGTCATTAAAAATTCTTAAACACTTTCACCAACTATATAATATTCCATTATATCGGTACCTCCTTACTTAACCTCTCCCCGCTCATACATTTAGTTTTTCCAAAATCCTAAAGTGTTATCCTTCCTTTTGTTGGAGTTTATTGTTTTTAGTAGTGGGTTTATTAGCTACACTTCTTCGGGCCTTTTTAGTAGTTTCTCTAGAGTTTACGATAAATATCTTTAGCTTACCACCGTCTACCTTCAATTAACACGTCGGTAGCACCTCGTATATAATGTAAGAATCCTACAATGGTACCATCTTAGAACAGTTTACTTTGTACTTCTGTTACGCATATGTTACTTCTACCAAACCCAAATTACGTTGCTGTCTTTTTTGCGTTAGATAGTCAAGTACGTTAAAAAGATTAAAAATGAGAAAAGAATGTGTTTTGCCTTTACCCTTGTATGGGGTTGGTGATGTTCCTTTCATAAATGTTGATAGAATTCACCAGGGACGCCATCTGGGCCTGGAATTCTCTTGGTGGGATGCTTTTAAAGGACAAATTCGGTTTCTTTGATGAGATAAGGTTGTTCATGTTGTCCATTTCCTCTTGGGTCTACTTTGGGTAGTTTGTGTCTTTTGAGGAATTTGCCCGTTTTATTTAGGTTGTCAATTTTATCGGCAGAAAGCTTTTCATATTTTTATTATTCTTTCACTGCCTGGAGGATTAATAGCAATGTCCCTCTTTCGTGACTTACCCTGCCAATTCGATCAGTGGAACTAAAAACTCACCATTTTTTATTCCTCCGTATGCAATGTCTCTTTTTTCGGTCTGCTTTTAAGACCCTATTTTCACTGCTGATTTTCAGCCATCTGCCTGTGGCGTGCATTGCTGTGGTTTACTTACACTCATTCTGTTTCAAGTTCATTGAGCTTGAACCTGTGGGTTTTAATCAAATGTGGGACATTTTTGGCCGTTTCCCCCTCAAATGTGTTGGTCTCCCCCCCACTCTCCTTTCTGAATTGTTCCACAGGCCTCTGAGACTGTGCCTTCTTCTGCATTCGGTCCGTTTTCTCTCCGAGCTTTATTTCATTTGGTGTCTGTTGCGATGTCTTCAAGTTCACCGACCTTTCTTTCTGCACTGTCTGATCTGCCGCTTGCTCAGTTGCCATTTTCGTCACCACGTGGGCCACTTTTCTGTGCCCCGCTTCTCGGCGCCGTGCTGCGGCCGTCCTGCGCACCCTTCAGCCCTCGGCGCGCGTTCCAAGTGGCCGCCCTCGCGCCCCATGCGGCTCACTCTGCTGCCTCTGCCTCGGCTCTTTGCTCCTGTGGACTGATTTTTCTGCCAGCAACGGGTCACGTTTTCTACTTCGTAGGGCTCATTATTTTTTAAATTTAACAGCCCTGTCTGGTGTGGGTCAATGGACTGAACGCCAGCCCGTGAACCAAAGGGTGGCCAGTTCGATTCCTAGTCAGGGCACGTGCCTGGGTTGCTGGCCAGGTCAGGTCCCCAGTAGGGGGCGTGTAAGAGGCAACCACACATGGATGTTTCTCTCTATCTCTTTCTCCCTCCCTCCCTCTCCTTCTAAAATAAATAAATAATCTTTAAAAAATACATTTTAAAATTTAACAATGGGCATTGCAACCTCACATTGTCGGATCCATGATTTTCTTATATTCCCTTAAAGAGTGTTGGACTTCTTTTGAGCAGCAGTTTAGTTACTTGTGGGTTGGTTTGATTCTTTCCAGACTTGTTTTTAAGCTCTTCAGGGTACCGCTAGCCTTTATTCTCGGGATAATTAAGCTCTAGTTGTAAGGTGTGGCCTGTCTAGGGTTTCTACCGAATGCCTCGTGCCCACTAAGGTCTCTTCACTCTGGTCAAGGAAACCTGAACCACTTCCTGCCCTGCACACGATTCCCGATAATTCTTCTTTCCTCAAAAGTTATTCTTGTGCAGTCTCAGGACATGGCTCTGTGTTCGAGAAGACTCCTGTCACCAAAGACTCACCTGGACATCCATGCGGATGGCTGGCGCTCCTTCTCTTCGTAACCCCTTCCTCTCCGGTCATCGTCAGTGCCGTACGTTTCAGCTGCCTTGGCCTCTCCACACCCCCTCTGTCTTCTCAGCTCGCAAGACAACCGGACCCTTGGTCTTCCCTCCCCATCCTGCAGCTGGGGAGCCACCTCCAGGCAGGAAGCCGGCCCCAGTGGCGCCCACCTGGCTTGCTTCCCTTTCCTCGGTCTTGGGCTGCGTGTGGTTGAACGTCTGGAAATAATTGTCCCACATCCGACTGTTTCCAGTGGGACTGTAATTCTAGACCATTTTACTCTATTGTGGACGGGGTGGAACTTGATCCCAATTCAGGGCCCTCCCCTGCTCCGGAAGCCCAAGGAATGTGCCTCGGCACTCAGGAGCCATGCCAAGCCAATCTTCACACCGCAGCCCAGTACCTACCTTGGCTCACCTGCTTGTCCCTCCTGTCCCATCATTCCAGCCACTACCCACAACAGTGGCACGCCACTGCCTCTGTTCTTATGGCCACTAATCCCATCTCCACTGAGAAGCGGGCAGTGGCTTCTATAGCTACTATAGCTACCACTTCGGGCATCTATTAGTAGGGCTGCTTTTCATATGCACAGTCCGCCTCCGCCTGGACATGCAGGCGCGGCCTGATGGTCTGGGTTGGCGATGGTTTCAACCCACAGCCCAGTTGCCACCAGAACCACCTTGTTCTCCAGCTCTCCGAGCCCACGGCAGGTGTTAGCTCACTGGGACTGACTCTGCCTTCTCTCCGGGTGGATTCTGCCATTGGAGACCCCGGCTGTAAGCTTCCATGAGGTTGCCCCACACCGGTACAGAAGGTTGGGTACGCCCGAATCACTCCCGACACTGGAGATCTTTTTCTAGGCACGTTCTTAGCTCTCCAGTCAATCAGGAAATTCAAGCAGATGTTGGGATGTAGATGCAGAGGCTGGAACCTCACATCCATCGTTACCAGGGCTCAGCCAGAGTGACCTAGTAGAGTGATATGAAAAATTATGGAGCCTTGTCCTGGCCAGGTAGCTCACTTGGTTTAGAGCATCTGCACAACATGCCAAGGTTGTGGGTTCGATCCCTGGTCAGGGCGCATACAGGAAACAACCAATGAGTGTATAAATAAGTGGAACAACAAATCTCTCTCTCTCAAATAAACAAATAAAAGTTAATAGTTTTGCTTTAAAAAAAATTTATACAACCCTGACCGGTGTGGCTCAGTGTGTGGGGCATCATCCCACAAAACAAAAGGTCACTGGTTCAATTCCCAGTTGGGGCGCAGGCCTGGGGTGCGTGCGGGTTCGGTCTCCAGTTGGGGCGAGTACAAGAGACAACCGATCAGTGTTTTCCTCTCACATCAATGTTTCTCTCCCTCTCTTTCTCCTTCCCTTCCCATGTCCCTAAAATAAATAAATTTTTTAAAATAAAGATTATAGAAACTTCGAGTTTTATAGAAGCAGTTAGGAGTACTTCTGACCCCAGCATATACCCGCAGTGTTTCGGTTAACACTTCCGTGTTTCTTGCCAGTCATTCTGCACGTGTCCCTGTGTCCCTGCGCACGTGACGCAGCTTGTTTATGTTGCGAACCCGCACATTTGTTGCATTTTTTCACTTAGCATAATTGCATCACTAATTTTCCGCCTTGTTGATTGGCTTCATAACAAACTTGAAACGGGTGAATCTTGTACAAAGGTGTAAATTATATCTTAATGAAGCTGATAAAATAAATGTTTCCCAACGTAAAGGAGAGCACGGGGCTGGAGTGAGGCTGGGGGCGGGGCATCTGGTCCGAGTGCAGCCGACGGTCCTCGGGAGGCCACGGTGGATGCCCAGGTGGGAAGGGCGTGGGGGGAGCAGCTGGGGGACCAGGCCGAGGTCTACCTTTACTAAAGCCTGGCTACTTCCCCTTCATCGTGAGAACTTGGGCAAGGACTTGACCCCCCGAGCCGGAGTTTCTCCGTTTGTAGGACGGGATCACATGGAGCCCTTCCTCCCAGGGACATCGGAGGACCGTGAGGGATGCAGCCGGGTCTCATCACCCCTCCACACCACACAAGCTGTCGAGGCAAATAAAAGCGCCCTGCACGTGCGCCCTGGGTGGACAGTTCTGGGGGCCCTTTCTCCTCCTGCTCCCTATGGGAGCCTCACCGCCATCGTGGTGAGGGAAAGAGAACCCCCATTTTTCAGGGGAGGCTGCTCAAATCTCAGTTCGGTTATTACCTCTGCCACTTCCTAACCAGGGACTTGGGGTGTCCTCTTTAGTATTGCTGACCGGCCTCGGGGTCCTCAGCTCTAAAACCAGGCCGACAGTGGTGCCCGCCTTGCAGGGCCCTTTGTTCCGCAGCAGCCTGGGGCCTCGGGGCTCCAGCCTGCCCGCTGCGGTTTGGCCGCCCAGGTAGCCTGCCTGCGAGGGGACAGGTGCAGCCTCGATGCGTGAGTTGGGCGTGTGTGAGCGTTGGATTTTTTTTGTTATAAAGCCCCAACTTGGCGATTGGGTGCATTTTATTTACTGGTGGCCGCTGCCTCGGAACTGCTGGGTCGTGAGAAGGGTCACTTTCCTGGCCCTCGAGGTTGAGGACGGCGTCATCCAGCTGTCCCGAAACCCTCAGCCCTGGGCATTCCTGGGATGGGGGCCATCTGCCTCACAGCCTGCAGGCACCCGGGACTGTTCACTGCGCCCACCGTTACCATGTGGCACCCGCACAGGGCTCGGCGATGAGAGGCCCTCAGTGCAATTGTGTTGATCGATGGATTGGCTCATCCTATGTTATAATTTTATCACTTTTTCCAGATCCCCTTCTCTTCCCAGCTCCTGGCTGTGTAATGGGAGTTTCTCTTGTCACGGGCAGGGCAGGGGGTGGGGTTCCTGAGAAGTCAGGTGCTGGGGGGCTGGCCCTCAGAAGGACAGGCTGAGCAAGCACCCCGGATCCCCCTTGCCTTCTAGGACTGGGGAGACGAGGAGGCGTCCCAGCCGCCAGCCAGCCAGCCAGCCAGCCTGGCCCTTCCTCCAAGACCCCTGTGGTTTCCTTGAAAGAAGCACACCATTCCTGTTCAAAGGCAGACATGGAGTGGGTTAGTGCTGAGGCACACGAACACGTACGAGCACACACGCACACACGAGTGCACACTCAGTGAAGTACAGGGGTCTCAGGAGGGTGGCCCGACGAACTTTCCCCTGAGAGCCCTCCAGCGTCACCACCACTAGATGGACACAGCGCACGTGCCCAGGGCCCCAGTGGCTCCCAGGCGCCATGGTAAGGCTATTTGAAATAACGGTGTTAGAAAGGGAAAGGAGAATGCTTTCCTTTTTTAAAGAAAGTGTGAGAGCATGTGGGACAAATAGGAAAGCTCAGAGCCCCCCGGGCTTCCCCGTCACATCACCCAAGGCCCGGCTGGCGGGGACGTCCTGCCTGTCTGGTGAGAGCGCCGGGCCGGGCCGGCCTCCCGCCCTGCGGGGAGCTCCGAGGGAGGGAACGAGGAGTGAACGAAGGAGGCCGCACCTGCCTCTGCGCCGCCCCCCTTCCAGCGGCTTTCTAGGCAGGTCTGGGGCTCACGCGTGCGCAGTGTGCCCTGCCCCGTGCCATGGTCGGGGTGGCGTGGCAGCGTGGGCAGGGAGGGGGCACGCGCAGCCTCCGCCCTCACAGACCTGCCCCAGGGCCCAGGGCCAGAGTAGAGGGAGACGGAGCAGACCGTGGGAGCCGCCAGCAGGCCGGGCTGTTGGGGTGGGGACCAAAGTCACAAGGGGCCGGGGAGGAGCAGAGATCCATCACCTCCTGGCCCCAAAGCTTCCACCGTCCACTCAAACGCTGGCATCAGGCCGTCCTCCCCCAACTGCAGCCTGGCCTCTCCCTTCCCACTCCCCAGGGCCCAGCCAGATGCCCCCTCCAGAGGCTCTGAGCTGACCGTCTCCTTTCTCACCTTCACCCCTTGGCTCACGTGCCCCTCTCGAAATCAAAGAGCACGTGGAGTAAAGATTCGGAGGCCAGGCCTCAGCCAGCCCAAACCAGCCCACCTGGTGGGGCCGCTGGCAGCTCCACCTGGGTCTGGAGGCGCCCAGCTGCTCCAGGGAGGAGGCGGCCGGGCCCCGGCAGCTGGGCCGGCCCGGAGCTGATCTGCACGCCTCTCAGGCTGGGAAAAGGGCTCGCCTGGGGTCAGCACAATCGATATCTCATCTGCAGCTCTCCTAGCGGAAGTGATGGCTATTGGAACATGGTAATGGGTGTTCTCTAGTGGAAGAGACTAATCTTCCCAGCTGTGGAGGGCTCCGCAGGTGGCCCGCTCGGCTGACTGCTGCCGCTGGGACTGTCGAGGCACTTTTAAAGCCACAGCAGCCTCACGGTAGGCTGGTGTCCATCCTGGTTTCCCGGAAACTTCCTCGCACCAAGCGTCAGAGGCGACCCGACCCAGTCCTTCAGAGCACGCACTGGGAGACTGAAGCCAGTGATTTGTCGTCCAAAGGCCACACACTCAGAAGAGCCGGACCTCAATTCTGGTCTCCAAACTCCTCGTCCAAGCGCCACCCAGAATCCCGGCCATGGCAAACCCATGGCCGGGAGCCAAACTTGGCCTTTAAGGAGGTTGGGGTTTCCTCCTGGCTGGCTCAGTGCTTCTTGAAGACACTAGATCTCGAATGCCGTCGATGTGGCCACAGGCCCCACCCCTCCCTTACGTCTCACGCTCAGCCAGCTTCACTCGCTCCATCACCTGTCTGCCACTGGATCAGTAAAACTGGGGTGTTGGCACAGTGGGGGAGGGAGGAAGGCGATCCCCCTAGAGAGGTGGGGTCCACCACACAGCCTTCCTTGTCCTGGTTCGCAGGCCATGGAGGTTCAACAGGCTGTGAGCCCTGTGAGAAGCGGCTGCATCTGCCTTTCCCCCTGCTGTGGGGGACGCCCAGGGCCCGGCTCACAAACCCTCACCGAGCAGTCGCCGTAGGCCCGGCCCTGGGGACGCAGCAGCCCAGCCAACGGAAGCCCTTTGTTTCAACAGCTTCATCCATGCCTCCAGGAACTGGCAGTCGGTGCCAGTGCCGACCTCAAGCAGCAGAATCTCAGACACCTGTCACTGCAAGCAGCCTGACATCACAGAAAGTTGCTGAACTGTCGCTACCTCCGACTCGCTCTGTGACCTCAGGCAGGTGACTGGACTTTGGGGGGCCATGGTTTCCCCAGATGCGAGACAAAGGGCTTGGATTTAATGACTTCCACCTCCCATCTCCTTCTTGAATGTCCTTCAGACAGTTCATGGGGCTGCAAAAGCTTCTCCCGCCTTGTCCTTGGAGCTCCAAGGGTCCCAGCGGGGGACACCCTGGACAACTCGGTGGGGCCAAGCCATGGACTTTGAGATGTGGTTCCTGCCCACGTGCCCGAGTTCTGGAACGGACTGGGGCGGAGCAATCCGAGAGGACGCTGGGCCGACTTCCTCTGTGACTCTTGCACTGGCGGAGCAGCGTCAGCCACTGGGGCGGGATGTCTCTTGTTAGAAGGGCAGAATCCTGAGTCTGGGACCCAGACGTGCACCTGCTTAACAAGCCACCTGGGAGGCTCTGATGTCGCTGGAATGAGCCAACCGCGGGCCTGGAGAGGCGGAGGCCGGCTGCATCCACTGAAGGGAGGCCCGATGCAGGGCGCCCTGGGGGATCCTCGTCGCCCATCCCGCCTCCGTGGGAGCTGAGCGGGCTGAGGACCCGGTGTTTAACCAGCATTCTGGGGACCTGGGCACCCCAGGGTGGGTGCTGGGCCCTCTGCAGAGCCACGGGGACACTGCAGAGCCCAGCCGTTGTGTACTCCGGTGAAAAGTCAGGCAGACCTCTGCCTGACTTTTGGAGCCAATTTCCTCATCTCTCTGAGCCTCAGTTTCTTCATCTATAAAATGGGCCCAATATCAGTACTTATGGGGCTGTCCTGAAGAATAAATTATGTGCGTAACAGGCTTAAAACACAGCAGGCACCTAGTAAATGCTCAAGAACGAGAACTGTTGCCCTGGCTGGGTAGCTCGGTTGGATCATGTATCATCCTGATATACCAAGGTTGAGGGTTCGATCCCTGGTCAGGGTATATAGAAGACTCAACCAATCAACGCACAAATAAGTGGAACAACAAATCAATGTTTTTCCCTCTCTCTAAAAAAAAAAAATCAATCAATAAAAAATGTTTTAAAACAATGAGAACTGTTGTCGTTATTGTTTTTTGCTAGCTATCGAGATTCTGCCAGCACCCTGCACACTCACTTCCCCCCGGCCCCTCCCCCACACCCCGACCCTAGGGTGGGGGACCAATTGTTTCTTTTTTGTTGAATTTATTGGGGTGACATTTACTGTTAAATTTTTATTGGATTTATTGGGGTGACCTTGGTTAATACAATTAGATGGGTTTCAGGTGTGCCATTCTAGAGGCGCCGATTGTGATTAACAGGACATGAGCCGCCCCCACTGGGGCTCCCAGGGACCCAGCCGGCCACTCAGTTAAGAGGATAATGAAGCGGCTGTGAAACAGGCGGCCTTTCCTTCTGGGACCCGGCTGACCCGACCCCCGCCTGAGGTTTGAGAATTCGCTGCATGGACCTCGCGCCCTTCCATCCCAGCTGTTTACGCCTGGTGCCGTCATTTATTTATGTCTCTGTTACACCCCATGGGCCCTGCCCCACCTCCCGTTGGTCTTCCCCGGGCTTCCCCTGGGCCTCGCCCTGTCCCTGCCAGGCCCCGTTCATGAAGACAGATGTCCTGAGCCCTGGCTCCAACGGAGGCGGCCCACAGCCCTCTGGCACCACAGAGGATGGGGGGGCGAGGTAATGAGAGGAGGTAGGAGTAGGGCCCCGCCCGCTTTCTGGGGTGGGAGGGGCCCAAAGGCAACAATCTACAGCTGTGAGAGAGAGCGCAGGAGGCCCTAGAAAAGCTTGGGAATTAAACACGAGTGGGCTCTAGTCCCTCCACTCGCTGTGTGATGCCCCTGGGGGAGCAGGGACACTTCATTCGTCGGACAGTTAGTTATCGCAGGGGCCCTACGTGTTCCGCGCTGTGCTGGGCGCTGGGACGTGAGTGAAGGAAGCGGGCGGGTCCCCCGTGTATGATACTAGAGGCCACGTGGAAGGGAGTGAAGGGGGTGTGAGGTGGAGGCCGTCAGGCACGGGAGTGAGGAAGGCCTCCGAGAAGGGTGAGCCAGGAACAGGCCGGTGAGGAGCTCAGGGAAGAGAGGGGTTGGACGGGCCTGTGAGGGGACCAGGGGCCTGGGGGGGACCCCGCTGTGGCCCAGTCACCCAGGGTCTCGTGAGCCTTGCATTTAAGAGCATCAGGAGCCGAGGGTGACCCTGTGGTTGGCGAGAGCCAGATCAAGAGGCAGCCAGGGCACCCCCAAACCCAGGAGTCCTGTTCTCAGGGTTCCAGCCCCCTCTGCCCTCCTGTCCCTGGGGCTCAGTGAGGCCGATGGCCCGGCTCCTGAGAGCAGCTGGCCCCATGCACCCTGAGAGCCCCCGAGGGGAATGGTCTCACCAGGGACGGGGTCCCTGTTCCTCCCGAGCCTTCCCAACAAGGCTGCTTTGTCTGGCAGCACTAAGGACCCCAGCCCTCCTCCCCAGGCCCCCTGAAGCCGCCTGCCTTGAGTTCTGAAAGGCAGCTTTATCTGGGTCCCAGGCCAGATTGCTGGGAAGGGGGCGGCCAGGGCTGGGACTCGGGGCCAGGCAGCAGCCGCAACCCGGGCTCGCGGGCCACAAAGAGAAACGAGGGACAAAAGGTTGCCCTGGGGGAGCAGCTGATCAAAGCCCCACCCCAGAGGAAGACAAGAGGACTACACAGGGACCCCCGCCCCCCTCGTCACCCCTGCAATCTGGTCACTCAATCGCAGTGGTCAGTGACATGGCCCTTTGTGCGGGCCCTGCCCTGGGGGAGGAAGGGCGCAGGTAAGGCCGGGTCACCGGTAACCGGATCTCCAGGGCCTGCTCCGTGCTCCCGTCCTTCGGGCCTGGGAAGAATCGGAGTGAGAACAAGGCATCGTTGAGGGGGGCAGCTTTCCAAATGAAAAGGAGCTTCCGGAAAGACCTGTGCCCCAAGCGCCCCCTCCCCGGGCAGAATGGAGAGGAGAACCAGAAAGAGGAAATGTAAGAAAGTTCCCTGAGCAGCCTCTTCCTGGGTGCAGGGCAGGTGGTGGGGGTGGGGTGGTGCCTCCCAGTGGGGTCTCAGTCACCCCTGCTTAGCCCTGGTCGACATTGATAAGGACAACAGTGATGTCCATGCAGTGTCTCCTTGGGGATCGTCTCTACCGTCCACGCTGGCCTTTTGTGGCAGGGGCCGCAGGACACCTTTACGGTGTGCATGCCGAGGCCCAGAGAGGTTGAAATACCTGCCTAAACCACCCAGCTGGGGGAAAGCGGAGTCAGGATCCGAACCCAGGAATGTCTGGTGCCAGAGCCCAGGTCCTGAACACCACGCCTGGGTCTGCCCACCTGCCAACAACAGGTGTGAGCAGAGGACAGGTCAGCTCTGTCCCTGGCTTCGGCTGTCCCCGATGTAAGGACCGGAAGGAGCGCCTGATCACCCGCCTGCCCCTACAGGGAACCAGCTTACTATTGTTGGCTACTTACCATTTTTCCTTTAAGGGACTCTGCTCTCTCTCTCTCTGTTAAAAAGTGAATTTATTGCCTTGACCGGTGTGGCTCAAATGGGCTGGTCAGCATCCTGCAAAGTAAAAGGTTACTGGTTTGATTCTCAGTCAGGGCACATGCCTGGGGTGTGGGCCAGGTCCTGGTAATCTCCCTCCAAAAATAAATAAAATTTTTTTATTTTTTATTTTTATTTTATTGATTTGCTATTACAGTTGTCCCATTTTTTCTCTTTATTCCCCTTCACCCTGCACCTCCCCCTTCCAACAGCATTCCCCCACCTTAGTTCATGTCCATGGGTTGTACATATAAGTTTTTTGACTTCTCCATTTCCTATACTAGTCTTACCCTCCCCCTGTCTATTTTGTACCTACCAATTATGCTTCTTATTCCCTGTACCTTTCCTCCCATTCTCCTCCCACCCCCATCCCTGATGATAGCCCTCCACGTGATCTCCATTTCTGTGGTTCTGCTCCTG
Source organism: Glossophaga mutica (assembly GCA_039655065.1). Lineage (NCBI taxonomy): Eukaryota > Metazoa > Chordata > Mammalia > Chiroptera > Phyllostomidae > Glossophaga > Glossophaga mutica. The sequence goes on from CM077305.1 coordinate 215,002,827, forward strand.
TTCTAGTTGTTTGCTTATTTGTGTTTGTTTTCGTTTTTTAGATTCAGTTGTTGATAATGGTGAGTTTGTTTTCATTTTACTGTTCATAGTTTTGATCTTTTTCTTAAGTAAGACCCTTTAACATTTCATATAATGGGGGCTTGGTGATGATGAACTCCTTTAACTTGACCTTATCTGGGAAGCACTTTATCTGCCCTTCCATTCTAAATGACAGCGTTGCTGGATAGAGCAATCTTGGATGTAGGTCCTTGCCTTTCGTGACTTGGAATACTTCTTTCCAGCCCCTTCTTGCCTGTAAGATTTCTTTTGAGAAATCAGCTGACAGTCTGATGGAAACTCCTTGGTAGGTAACTGTCCCCTTATCCCTTGCTGCTTTAAAGATTCTCTCCTCTTTAATCTTGGGTAATGTAATTATGATGTGCCTTGATATGTGCTTCCTTGGGTCCAACTTCTTTGGGACTCTCTGAGTTTCCTGGACTTCCTGGAAGTCTATTTCCTTTGCCAGATTGGGGAAGTTCTCCTTCATTATTTTTTCAAATAAGTTTTCCATTTCTTGCTCTCCCTCTTCTCCTCCTGGCACCCCTATGATTTGGATGTTGGAACATTTAAAGTTGTCCCGGCGATTCCTAAGCTGCTCCTCATTTTTTGAATCCTTGTTTCTTCATTCTATTCTGGTTCAATGATTATTTCTTCCTTTTGTTCCAAATGGTTGATTTGAGTCCCGGTTTCCTTCCCGTCACTGTTAGTTCCCTGTACATTTTTCTTTATTTCATTCTGCATAGCCTTCACTTTTTGCTCTATTTTACAACCATACTCAACCACTTCTGTGAGCATCCTAATTACCAGTGCTTTGAACATTGCCCCTGATAGGTTGACTATCCCTTCATTGCTTAGTTCTATTTTTGGAGCTTTGATCTGTTCTTTCATTTGGACCATATTTCTTTGTCTCAGGGCACTGGTTACATTGTAAGGGGCGGAGTCTTAAGTATTTGCCAGGGTGGGGCAACACAGGTTGCTGGGTTGTGGCGCTATATGTGGGGGAGGGGTCTGAGAGGCAACAATGCCGCTTGCTCAGCTCTCTGCTGGCTTTCAGTCACTTCTGCTGTGACTCACAAGCAAATTGGGCCCTTGTGGTGCTGATTCCTGGGTTGGGTTTGTGTACATTCTAGGACCACATGGGTCTCTCCACCGAATTCTCCTGTGAGGCTGGGAATTTCTCCCACCACTGCAATTCCCATAGGTTTTTACAGTGAGAGGTGTTGTTTTTTTGTTTGTTTGTTTTGTTCTTTAAAGATTTTATTTATTTTTAGAGAGAAGGGGAGGGAGGGAGAAAGAGAGACAGAAACGTCAATGTGTGGTTGCCTCTCACATGGCCCCCACTGGGGTCCTGGCCTGCAACCCAGGCATGTGCCCTGACTGGGAATTGAACTGGCGACCCTTTGGTTCACAGCCCGCACTCAATCCACTGAGCTATACCAGCCAGGGCTACAGTGAGAGGTTTTGAGGCTTCATTTCCCTGCACTGGAATCCTGGGTTGCACAGTCTGTCTCACCCCCCAGTTGTTCCTCCTGGTTTGTCTGCAGGCAAATGTGGGACCACCTGGTCTACCAGCCACCACCTTGGTCAGTCTGCCAGCTGCCGTCTAGCCACGAGTCCTCTCCTTCCCGGTTGCCTGTCTCTGCCCCTCCTACCAGTCTGGATGAATGTTTCTTTAAGTCCTTGGTTGTCTGACTTCCATACAGTTCAATTTTCTGGAAGTTCTGGTTGGTTTTTGTTTTTAAATTTGTTGTTGTCCTTCTTTTGGTTGTGTAAGGAGGCACAGTGTATCTACCTACGCCTCCATCTTGGTCGGAAGTCCACTAAAAAATTTTTTTAAGGTGAGTTTATTAACACTGCTGAACTGTACACTTACAAATAGTTAAGGCGGTAAATTTCATGTTGTGTGTACTTTACCACAATTTTAAAAAATTAACATTGCAACGTAAAAGGAGAAAGTGAGTTTAGGGAATATCAAAGTGGCACTGCGGAGAAACCGACGCCAGCCCGGCTCCCTGACGCCCCGATGAGCAGAGATGGGAGAGGACGGAGAGCAGGCGCGTTTATCGCAATGGGGCCCCTGTCGTCCATCACATGCAAAATTCGAAACCACCTGGTGGGCCACCAGGCGTGTCTGCTGCTTTGGAGAAACACCAGTCACTGTGCAAACGGGGACACTGAGGCTCAGAGACAAGAAGGGGCAGCTCCTGGATGCAGGGCCAGCCATAGCAAAGCCCAGGCCAGACCCGGGGCCACGGGCCTCTGGATGCACCTCGCCCTGAAGTGGGGGGCGGCAGCGGGGTGTGGGGGGTTCTTCAGGGGTCCAGCAAGGACAGTTAATGCAGCCAGAAGGGGCCAGAGGGGCAGAAACCCCAACACCCTGCACTGCGCCTGTGTCCCTGTGCCACCCTGCTGGGCCCCAGGCAGGTGTCCCGTCTTTACCTCCGAAGGCGGCTGGCCAAGCCCGGAGGCCAGGAGAGCTGAGCATCCAGCGGAGGGAGACTGAGGCCACCTGCAGGGGGTGAGGGACAAGAACAGCAGCTGTCCGCACTGCTCTACCCCAGTGCTGCTGAACCTTTGTCACTCTGAGAGTTAAGGATGGGCAAACCCACTCAGAGAGGCAAAGACTCGTGCCCACGACATAGCCACACAGTGAGTCGGGGGCAGAGATGGGACTCGAACCAGGTCTGTCAGACTCCGGCAACTGTGGGCGAATGGCTGGGAAGGTGGTGGGGACCGGGGACCGGGGAGCGGTGCTGGGAGGGGAGCTCAGGCTGCTCAGCTCTGTCACAGCAGCGCGCACCGGTCCACATGGCTGTGCCCCGCATGGACCGGTGTGAGCTTTCTGGAACACTAATTGCATCATGTCATGCCCTGCCCACCTGAGCTGAAACTCATCTGTGGTTCCTCAAGGGACCAGGCTGGCCCTGGCCACCTCGGGGGCCCTGCCCCTACCTGTTGGGACCCCCTTGGATTTCATCCACCAGTCAGACTGACCCATCTGTACTTCCTCCAAAGCTCACCTCAAAAGCTGGGCCAAGAATAAAATTTTTTGAAATAAATCAATAAGCTGGGCCACCCGGGGCCAAGTCTGAGCCCAGTTTTCCCCACTGTCCGCTGGGGCCACAGAACCACCTGCCCACCCCCTGGCCAGAGGCTGCCCCAGCGGGCAAGGCGCAGAGAGCTCAGTGCAAACTGTGAAGGGCTGCACCCCCTCACACGAGCCAGATGACCGAGGAAAGCAGACAAGCCCGGACGGCCAGGGCAGGGTGGGCGGCTGGCCTCTCAGTCCCTTGCCGTCCCCTTCCTTGCCTCCCCCTTCCTCCCATCCCACCGTCCCCGGGGGAAGCGGATCCACCCCCAGATTTACTAGGGCATGTTAAGAACATGGTTTGAAGCCATCTCTGAGGTCACAAGGTCACGGCAGCTCCCCATCGATCTATTTGTCCGTCCCTCGGCTGGAGCCCTTTGCCCCTGCCGGCCCCCACAGCCATATCAAACTTCAGGGGCCTCCGCGCAGCCCCGCTGCTCCCGAGCCAGGCCCCAAAGCACCCAGACACAGGGCAGGGCTCTAAAACCCGGCCCTCGGGCGACTTACCAGCTGGGCTGCCCAACCCCTGACCTCGGGGGAAGATGTAATGCATCTCCCTGGTTTAGCTGGGTCAACGGCGCCACCGTGAAAAACAGCCCCATGCGGGCCAGCTGGGACAGCAGAGAGGCGCTCCCCCCCGCCCCGCCCACCGCCCGAGAAACCTGCCGTGACAGCCACCGAGCTGAGGGAGGTCTGTGTGTGCGCAAAGGCTGGGACATCTCCGGGTTTTCCATCTGCAACCAAAACGTCTCAGGGACCAGCCTGCGAGAGCTGGCATGACTGAGTTCAGCCACAGAGGTTCGGTTGGGGAAACTGAGAACGGGGAGCTCCTCTCGGTCACAGACGCGGTCCCAGAGCAAGTTCAGGGAGGTCCCCAGTTTCCCCTGGGGTGCTCTCCCTGCACAGCACGTCTGCCTTCCCCTTGGGCGGAGGCAGCAGTCGTGGTATTTGGGGTGTTGCTGCCACCTCGGAAGGCCAGGCTTGTCTCTCCCACAGCCTTCGAGCAGGACCGCAGCAGACCCAATGTGCCACCAGGGAGCCCTGCCGTGGACTCCATGTGTGGCGGAAACCAGGCCTCGGGACAGCCGTAACATCACACCCAGTGCCGAGGACAGAGGCACGGAGCCACCCTGTGCTCAGGCCCCAGCCTTCCCTGGAAAGAACGTCAGCCTTTATCTAGGGCGGAGAGTTATGAAGAGCTGGAGGGCCTGAGTCCAAAGTTCTCTCGGTTCTCCTGCGACCCACCAACACCCTAGCGTGGGCAAGCAGGAAGAGCAGGGGCTTCTGGAACCTCCCCGCTCGAAGCAGGGTCCACGGACCACCAGGGTCACCTGGGAGCTTGATAGAAAGGCAGAATCGGGGCCCATTGCCCCAGACCCACAATCGGAATCTGCATTTTAACAAGGTCCCCAGCTGATTCTCCTGCATGCTGAGGTTTGGGAAGTGCTGGAATCAGGCCCCCCTGGAGTTAAGTGAGGAGGGATGCTCAGGCTCACACAGGCGCACGCCTGAGCACGCTTTCGGCTCTTCACCCTAAAGAGCCTAGACACGAACAAGGAACGGAGAGGGAGGGAAGGGTGCACTGCCTGTGCCCAAAGCGTCAGGGCCGCCCGTGGCAGCTCACCGAAACCAAAACAGAGGAGACGGACTGCTCCTGGAGGAGGCAGAGGTAGGCGGGGGTGGGGCCCCGGGCGGCTCAGGTGGGTGGTGGGTTGGGCAGGACCCCGATGACTCAGGATCTTGCGTCACTGGAGGACTTTGGACAAGGGGTGACATGTTCTGATTTATGTTTTGGAAACATGGCCACTTGAAAAGAGCTGCTACCTCTGGCCTCTGAATGATGCCTGAGCGAGTGAGATTTCACGACTGATAGCAGGAAGGGAGAGCGGAGGTCGGTAGGGCGCTGGGACGAGGCCTTGGGGGCCCTGAGTGCCTGGGCAGGTAAGAGAGGCAGGTGGGTGTGGGAAGGGAGGGAGGCTGGGCTAGAAAACCGGGGCTGGTGTCCCACTGTGCTCGCCGCTGGAATTTTTAAAACTTTAAGTGTAAGTTACATACAGTAAATGGCACAAATCCTAAGTGTACACCTGGATGAAGTTTACCCGAATCCAGAGAATTCCCAGCATCCCAGAAACCCCTTCCTCCCCCTTCCAAGCCCCACTCCCTCCCATGGGCAAACTCAGCGGCTTGAAACAGCATCCATCTATGATCTCACAAGTTGGGCTTCACGGGTCCTCGGCTGAGGGTCTCCCACGGCTGCCGGCTGCCGTCAAGGTGTCAGCCCAGCTGTGTCCCTTGCTGGAGCTCCGCGCCGTCTTCCAGGACCCCGTGGCTGTTGGCAGAGTTCAGTGCTGGCGTGGCAGGGATGGGGTCATCCCCCCGTGGCGGGGAGGTCCCTGTGTTCTCTCTCTCGCTGGCTGTCAGCTAGGGGCTGCTCCTGCCACCAGCAGCTCCCGCCACAGGCTTGCTTCTGTAAGCCAGTAGGAGAACGTCCATTTTTAAGGCTTTCTTACCTGATTGTAAATCTGGCCTACCCTTCGGATAAACTTAAAATCAAACTGATTTGGGACCCTCATCACCTGTGGAAGTCCTTCACTTTGTCCTGTTCTGACAGCTAAAAGCAAATCGCTGGTCCCGCCCACAGTCAAGGGGAGGAGATTAGCCCTGGGCGGTGTGGGTCAGTGGGTTGGAGCGTTGTCCTGTACACCAAAAGGCTGTGGGTTCGATCCCCGGTCAGGACACATACCTAGTTTGCACGCTCGATCCCGGGTCCAGGTGCATGTGGGAGGCAACTAACTGATGTTTCTCACATGGAGGTTTCTCTCTCTCTCTCAAATCGATAAACATATCCTCAGGTGAGTACGTAACAAAGGGGGAGGGAGAGATTACACGGCTGTGAGCCGCCGGGGGATCCTAGGTCTGCCCGCCGCAGTGGTAATGACCGTGCTGACCTGAACACCATCGACTAGAACGTCACACAAATGGAATCGCACAGTGTGTCTGCATCAGGCTCCCCGTACTCAGCGCTGTGCCTGCAAGATCTGCCCCTGCCGTGCCTGGGCCGCTGATTCACTTCTTTGCACCGCTGCATAGTGTTTCACCGAGTGAACACACCACGCTTGATTTACCGTGCTCCACTGACGGACGCTGGGGTTGCCCCCAGTTTCTGGCTGTTAAAATAGAGCTGCTAGCAGGTGGGATTCCAGACCGGATTCTAGAACCGTAAAAGGACAGGGGTGGAAAAGCTGGTGAAATCGGATGGAAGACTGTAGTTAGCATCCCCGCGATGCTGCTTTCCGAGCGTCGGCGAGGGCGCTGTGGTTCTGTGGGGCGCTCACTACTGGGGAAGCTGGCTGAATGGCACAGAGGAGCTCTCTGTACCAGCTTCGTGACTCTCCTGTCGACCTGAAATTCGTCCAAAACAAAGACTGCTTTGAAGAAGCTGCGGGCAAACACCTGCCGCTGGCCATGGTGGGGAGGTGAGTGCACGACTAGCCCTCCGCCGTGAGCACCATGAAATTGGACGGAAGACATGGGCAGCTACTTTCAGGCAGCACACGGCTGTGACCCCTGAGGACCGGGACGCCCGGGGGGCCAGCTTCCGCTCCCTGCCTGGGGCTACCTCCCTAGCCACAGAGTAGGGAGCGGGGGTCCAGGCCGAACACGGTCACCCCACGGGGCTGCTGACGCAGTTGGAGTCTGTGGGGCTGAAGGCGAGGGCGTGCGCCGCGGTGGGTTTCTAAGGGAGCCTTTGGTCCAATCCTGGGCTGCCCGGACTGAGGACAGGGCTGCTGGGTCTTTCCGGAGAGCGGCTGCTGGGGGCTGGGAGACCAGATACAGTGGAAGTCAGGCAGAGCTGGGGGACGTTGGCACTCTGGTCCGGCCAGAGGGGAGGGGCCGCATGAACACCAGAAGCATCCTTATCAGAGGAGTCTCCCCTCAGGAATAAGGGCCATGACCTAGAGCAGGGGTGGCCAACCTTTGGGCGTCTCTGGGCCACCGTGGAGGAAGAAGAGTTGTCTTGGGCCACACATTAAATACATTGTGACACATCATCACAAAAACATCTCATCATGTTTTAAGTAAACGTACAATTTTGCGTTGGGCCACGCTCGCAGCCCTCCTGGGCTGCCTGTGGCCCGTGGCCCGTGGGCCAGACCGCCCACATGCCCTAATAAAGCCTAAAACCACGCCCTGACAAGCCCCACAGATGAGGAAAGGAGATGAACTGTCGATCAGCAAAGGTGGAGAAGTGGGGTTTCCCAGGAGAGAGGTCACTGTGGACACGGGGGTGGATGTAGGAAAGTGTGTGTCAGCTTCAGGGACTCAAGGCTGGCTGCACAATAAAACGAGGTATTTTTAACCTTTCTTCCAAAAGCCCCACCTCCTTCGATGGAGGACTGTCCGTCAGGATCGATGGGTGATCGGGATGGATGGATGGATGGACGGATGATGGGGTAGGGGTGGACAGAGAGGTAAATGGATAAACAGTGGGTTAAATCAAATCTCCTCCTTTTAAGAAAGCAGAAACTGCAGCCTGGGGAGAGAGGGAAATGTACAAAGATGGCTGCCTTGAATCAAGGCTAAGGAAAGCTGCTTTGACTCCGTACCAGTCCCACCCACTCTCCACCCCTGTGTCTCGTTGCCTGCCTGCCGGGCCCCTCCCAGCTCCCCAGGACCCCCACAGTGCCGGCCTTCCCCGCACAGGCAGCTACTGCTCCGCTCACTACTTCTACCAAACCGGCAGCAGAAGCCCTGAGCACCAGGGCTTCGAGCACCCCGGCCCTTGGCCCGAGCCCCAGCCCGGCTGGGCGCTCCCTCCTTCCCACTCCCTCTGCCATCTCTCTTGTTGACTTTTGTCCTTGGATTGCCCGTGCCATCAGAAGAGGTTTTCATTCTCTGCAACCGGGCGGCCATTAGGAAGAGGCAGGCGACGCATCACCCTCTCCCGGTACAATGGTCGGCTAATCCAGTCATTCTGTTTCACCTGAAGACGTTCTTTGCCCCCGGAGCCTCCCCTCCGGAGCAGGGCGGGCCCCATCTGTCGGACAGTTTGCGCCGACGTCTCCAGCCATTATGTCCCTGCTCGGCGGCGGAGCACGGGGCGGTGTGCGGGCGAGCGAGCGGCCTGCCCGCCTGTCTGCACTCTCCCTCTTGTCTCTTTATCATCCTCTCAGGGCCGAACAGAACTCGCTTCAGAGAGTGATGTCAGCTGTGCGCAAAACAGCCCGATAAAACCTAATGCACTCACTCCCCTTTGTCTGCCTGACTCTCCTCCGAGCGATTCCCACTCCGAGAGCCACTTAAAACACATCAGCAGTAACTCCACAAAACAGCCACTTGTTGGCTGATTGTGCTAAGCAGCTGCCAGCAGGGCTGGGGGAGGGGTGGGGACAGGCCCTCGGCTTGGCCCTCGGGCCTCAGTTGGGGGAGAAGTCCCCCTGCACCAGAGCCCAGCGCCCTCCCCCAGGAGGTGGGGGGACCAGGAGGGCAGGAGTCTCTCCCAGCTGCCCGCCAACTGGCTCTGAGACCACTGGGGGAGGGGTCACTGCTCGTCTCTAGTCCTCAGTTTCCCCATTCACCCCTGAGCAGTTTGGACTGTGTCTTCCGAGGTCTCTTCCAGCTCCCAAAGGCCGCCCGATGTAGTTAGTGGTCCAGAGCCTCGGGTGGATGGGCCCGGGACAGGACGCCCTGACCCACTTTCAGGAACCAGAGTAAGTTAAGTGGGGACTGAGAGGAGCAGCCCAGAGCCGGCCCAGGGTGTGGGCAGAGGCGGGCCAGGGTCACAGTGGACAGTGATGCCGTGTACAAAGGCCGGGAGGCAGGGCTGACTCAGAGGACCCGGAAGAGCCCGGGGAGGGAAGGCTGGAGAAGTGGCAAGAGCTGGGTCAGAAGGACCCTTCGGGTCATAGCAGGAGCGGGGCCTTTTGCTCAGGGCACTAGGGAGCCATGGAAAGGGTGGGAGCAGCTGCTTTCTCTTTCAAAGGCCCCTTCCTTGCCTCCCAGTGGAGAAGCAGTTGCGGGGCGGGGATCGAGAGTGGAAGCAGGAGCCCTCCCTCCGCAGCTGGGTGGGGAAGCGGCCAGTCCTCCCAGGGATGGGAAGAGGAAGAACCCTGCTCTGAATGCTCTAGTTCTGGGGGACCCTGGCTCATGCGTGGGCCTAGCTGCCCAGCCTGGAGAGGCAGGGGTTAAGCGCAGAAAAGTCTCGGAAATCAGAGGATTACAGGTTTGCCAGAGGCTTGCGCCTTCTGTCACAGGGGCGCCCACGCACCCTGCTGGCACCCCTGCTGGCACCCTGCTGTCTCTGGGCTCGACTGTCACTGCGGAGAACCATCCCAGTACTCCACCAGGGGGGCCCAGGCAGCGGCTCACAGCTGTTGGGCAAGGGGTGCTGAGGCCGGCGAGGCTCCACGGCCCTGCCCCGCACTGGAGGACAGCTCTGTCCGCTGGACGGTGCCCCAGGCTCCACCTGCCCCTTCCCCGGAAGCTGGGCGGGTGGCATGCCCGTACGGGCTCAGGGGTCTGAGCACTCAGGTTCGAACCCCCCCTGGGCTGTGTCCTGCTCCTGAACCTTGGGTGCGACGCTCAAGCCCTCCAAGCCTCCGTGCTCTCACCGCACAGTGAAGGCAGCGACGGTGTCTCCCCAGGGGCGCAGAGAGGTTCCGGCGAGACCCGAGGCTTCAGCAAGCTGGAGCCGCTCCCAGGATCCTCTGCTCCCTTAGCTCTGCCTTTCCATTGCTGTGGGATGTGGGGCACCTTTATTGCCCCATCTTCTGCCTCCGACAGCTTCCCTTTTGGCCTTGTCTTCGGAAGTTCCAAGTCGAAGTGAACCGTGGATCAAAACAACTCACTCTTCCCAGGTTCCCGGTATAATTACCACTCCCTTCAGTTCCTTCCAATGTCTCCTCTGTTTTACTTTGTAAACTTTACTCTAACGGTCTTTTGTGAATGCGATTTAAGGGGGGAGAGAAGCCTTGCGGATGAAAAGAACTTAATTGCTTTTCCTGATTTTCAAAGGAACACAAGCTCATTATGAAAAGCATCCAGACAATGCAGGGAGGTTGAGAGAAAGGAAGATAATGAGATGATTTTGAAGCAGCCTCAGGTAGTCTGTCGCAGAGGTGGAATAAAGAGTCCCCCTCTCTGTAAAACGGGGTGCTCCCCTGCTGCCCCCACCCCAGCGGTGCCCTCCCTCACCCACCCACATCCTGCCACCCCCTCAGCCCCAGCTCGGCTTCTTGCTCCCCACAAATGCCCCTGGACCTCTGCAGCTCGGTGCTCTGTCCTCCCACTGAGCTCGGTTCAGTTCATTTCAACAAACGCTTGAGCGTCTGTCTGTCTGTCTGTCTGTCTGGGGCCAAGACGCACGACCCAGCCAGAGGGGCTCACCCGCTTCTCCCTGTGTTTACACAGTGCTGCCTGATTCTGTCGCCCTGCGTCCGGACTTCCGCTCCCTAGCCTGGACTGTCGGCAACTTGGGGGCCGGTCCCCAGCTCCTGTCCCTCTGCAGCCTCAACCTCAGCACCCGCTGTTCCCAGGCGGGACTTTCCAGGCACCCGCAGGAAAGGGCACGGCCAGGGACCCCCCCGCCCCCCGCCCCGGGCTGGAGGCCGGGCCCAGCTCCGCGCACCCTGCCTGTCTGACTCTCAGGTGGGCGGTGGGAGGCGGCCATCGCTATTACTCACTCCCACTTTGCCAACGAGGAAACTGAGCTCAGACAGGTCAGGAAGGTTGCCCGAGGAACCAGTGTTGTGCCGAGAACCAGGATCTGAACCCAGTTCTCTGAGGCTGAGGCCCCAGCTCTGAATTCCCCCGCAAGGGATGGCCTGTTGGTACAGCTCAGTAGTCATACAAGGCCGGCGATGAATGCTCTCAGCAGGGTACACCCAGGACAGGAAGGACAGTTAAAATCCACCCACAGGGTCCTGGAAAGGCTCCCTGAAGGAGGTGATGCTTGACCGGGTTTTGAAGGCTGCATAGGAGTCAGCGGGGTGGAAAGCCCTGGGGCGGAGAAACAGTCTGTGGGAGAGCCTGGGGTGTGAGTGGGGGCGGGAGCAACACACCTCCGGATGGCACAGGGTGGGTGCCCTGGGGGGCCAGGTATGTGGGGCAGTCAGCTGACTGCACCAGGCAGGGCGCACCTTGCACACTGTCTCAGGTACTCAACCTGTCTCAGGTACTCAACCCCCAATTCTAGGGATTCCCCAGAGGCACCCCAGCAACCTGGAGCAAGATAAACCAAAGAGAGGCGGCCCCACGCTGGTGGCTTGCGCATTCAGCTTTCCGGCCTGAAGGTTTCGTTTGAAGGGCTCTGCAGCGAACCTGTTTGAGACCAGCCCTGCATGCAGGCTGGGAGCAGTTTCCAGCCGGGGGTGACAGGGCCAATTTTTAGGGTTCGTTTGCTCCTCGGAAACCTTGGCTAAGCCCCACCCTCCACGCTCTCTGCCCCAGGCTTTAGAGAGAGTATATTCAGAGTGTGTTCTCCTGGGCCTGCGGTCAGGGTCCTTGGGTCCTAGGACCGCTCTACCTGTACTGTGCACAGGTAGCCCAGACCTGGGTCTCGAAATTCTGGCCCTTGACCTTGGACATGATCTATGCTTAGGGCCACAGACTGGACATGACCTCATCCCCAGCCCGTTCTCTTAAGATGCTGACTCCTGTTGGGGCAGTGGCTGCCTGAGGCCATGATACCACGGTCTTAGGTCCCAGCAGCCACGCCCAGCACCAACACCCAGCACTTCCTCTGCGACAGGTGCCCCACGTGCAGTATCTCATTGAGTCTTCACGATGGCCCATTTTGCAGGTGGAAGAACTGAGGCTCAGCCGTAAGGTCAGCTGCCAAAGTCACATCTCTGCTCCTCTACCGCCACCCCCCACCCAGGACCTTCACGTTCTTCTCCCTGCGGCCTGCAGACCAGACAGACATCTTCCCTGCCCAAAGTGGGCCCCAGCCCCAGCACAGGCAGGCTGCCATGGGGGTCGGCAGGGCGGCCCGGAAAGTCTGACCGAGGTGCACGCTATTCTGCACCCCGCCCCCATACTGGCTTCAGCTGAGCGTCACCCCCCACGGTGCCCCTCTCCAGCTGCACCCTACAGCTCTGCGCTCCCCACTAAGCACGCAGTTACTTGTGCGCTCATGGACTGTTCTCTGTGCTCAGGGAGTTCATGGACCTTTCCTGGGTTCTTCACATCTTTCTTTTTAAGGGAAAAAACATTCTTCAAACACCTTTCCTAGCGGAATGCTCCTTTTGCGTCATGATCCCCAGGTGCGGCAAGTTTATGTAAAATCCACACTTCCGTGAGCTGCCCTTCTCCTTTTATCCCGAAAACTCTCCGCTGTGCTCGTGGGGCTACGGCTGGCTCCGCCCCTTGGGTGAGAGGCACTCAGGGGAGCGGCCGCTGCAGTTTTCCACTCACTTGTTCACTCAGTGAACGTGCCGAGCGCCTGTCCTGTGCCATCTGCTCGAGATACAGCTGGACGCGGCAGGTGAAGGCCCTGGCCCCCGGAGCTCAAAGGCTAGTGGGGGAATTCGCCGGTTAGTGTGACGGCCTCAGGAGGGGGAAGCCCCCCATGGGGAGGGGCTTGAAAGGGGGTTGCTCAGAGTCCCAGGGAGACAAGAGAGCACCCCTGAGGGAATTAGGCCTGGCCAAGCCCTGGAGGGGAGGGAATGTTAACCACACTACGAGGGGTGGAAGGGAGTTTCAGGTGCAGGGAACAGCATATACAAAAAGGAAGAGTATTTGCAAAGGCTAGGAGGTAACAGAGCACTCCATCTGTCTGGGGGACTGACTGGAGGGTGAAGGGGCTTGAGGGGGACACGAGAGGGTTGAGGGAGAAGATGACAGTGGGGGTCAGTCCTTGCAGGACCCTTGGGCTTTCAGGGGTATGGAGGGTCCTGAGGAGGATTATGCAAAGGACCTGGTTTCAGAAGGACCTGAATTCAAACCCAGGGTCTGCCACTGAGTGACCTTCAGCACATCAGTCCAGCTCTCTGGGACTCAGCTTCTCCAGCTGTAGACAAGGACCACCCAGAGAGGCAGGGAGGAGAGCGCAAGACCCCATGTGAGGCCGGCAGCCCAGCGCCCCACGAGGCAGGCGCTCGGTGGAAAGTGGCCACGGCAGGCAGGCTTCTCATCCTCTTTGCTCCTCTCTGTCGCGCCACACTCAGAAAAAACAGACGCTCAGTAACTGAGCATCCTACAAAGGAAGTCATCCCCAAAGGAAGTCAGGTGAGCAGAGATTAACCCGGGCTCCCTCAGGACTCTGGAAGGCAAGGGGAGAAGAAAAATAGCTAAACCAGTCATCGTAATGCAACTCGCAGGCACCATGAGTTGAGTAATTTACATTAGCATTTGCCCTCCCCCTGGACAGGTGAGGGCACTGAGGCCCCGAGGGGTCGCATATATTGCAGGAGGTCACCGAGTGAGAGCGCACTGAGGTTAGAATTTGCTCCTGTTTGACCCTGAAGCCTGTGAAGTTCCATCACGAGGCCATGCGCCCTCCCAAGGTCATGTTCCACATGCATTTTACTCTCCTGCTAGCTAGGCTGAGCTACATGCAGGCCGTGGAGGAGACTGGTGGACACAGAATTCATGCCCCCCCCCCCAGAAAGGGCCTGGTGCCAAGGGCCTGTCTGTGCGTCAGCAGCTATTCATCAAGCACCTCCGGTGTGCACCACCCTGAGGATACAGCAATGAGCAGGAAGCACACAGTCAGCCTGCGTCGGGCTTGCAGGTAGTGGAAGTGATGGGCATCAAACTGAGAATCACTGGTGTGGACGATAAAGGGGGTTCTATGGAAAGTGGCCTCGCAGGGCGATCTGATCATAAATCCCTAACTGGGCGGGTTATGGCGGGTCGTCACGCCCCAGGCATGTAACTTTTTTTCTACTTTATTTTTATTGTGGACACTGTTATAGATGTCCCCGTTCTGCCCCCGCCTTTGCTGGCCCCACCCAGCCCCTGCCCCGCTTCCCTCCGGCCATCGCCAGACTCGTGTCTGTGTCTGTGGGTCACGCGTGCGTGTCGTTTAGCTAACCCCTTCACCTTCTTTCATCCAGGCCCCGTACGTCCCCTCTGACAGCTGTCCGCCCGTTCCATGTGCCCATGCCTCTGTGTCTGTTTTGTTCGTCTGTTTCTTCTGTTCATTAGATTCCGCCTATGAGTGAGATCATATGGTACTTGTCTTTCTCCAACTGGCTTATTTTCACTTAGCATAATAATCTCCAGGTCCATCTACGCTGTTGCAAAAGGTAAGAGGCCCTTCCTTTTCACGGCTGTGTAGTATTCCGTGGCATAAATGTCCCACCGCTCTTTTATCCGCTCATCTAGTGATGGGCACTCGGTTGTTTCCACATCTCGGCTATTATAGATAATGCTGCTGGGAACCTAGGGGTGCATATACCCTTTCGAATTGGTGACTAGGGGTTCTTAGGATCTATTCCCAGAAGTGGGATCGCTAGGTCAAAAGGCAGATCCATTTTTAGTTTTTTGAGGAAATTCCATACTGCGTTCCACAGCGGCTGCACCCGTCTGCATTCCCACCAACGGTGCACGAGGGTCCCCTTTCGTCACATCCTCCCCAGCCCTTGCTGTCTGTCGATGTATTGATGATGGCCATTATGGCAGGTGTGAGGTGGTGTCTCATTGTGGTTTTCACTTGCATTTCTCTGATGATTACCGATGTTGCATATCTTTTCTTATGTCTATGGGCCATCTGTATGTCCTCTTTAGAAAAGTGTCTATTCAGGTGCTTTGCTTATTTTTCAACTGGTTTGTTTGTTTTTTTGCTGTCAAGTTGTATAAGTTCTTTTGAAAATTAACCCCTTACCAGACGTATCATTGGTGAATACGTTCTCCTGTTCAGTGGGTTCCCTTTTCATTTTGTTGATGATTTCCTTTGCTGAGCAAAAGCTCTTTAGTTTGATGTAGTCCCATTTGTTTATTTTTTCTTTGTTTCCCTTGCCCCAGGAGACATATTGGCAAAAATACTGCTGTGAGAGATGCCTGAGATTTTACTGCCTATGTTTTCTTCTAGGATTTTTATGGTTTTGCAACTTATATCTAAGTCTTGTACCTATCCATTTCGAGTTTATTCTTACGTATCATGTAAGTTGGTAGTCTTGTTTGATTTTTTTTTTTTTTTTGCATGTACCTGCTCAATTTTCCCACCACTTATTGAAGAGACTGTCTTTACTCCTGCAGGCGTGACCTGCAAAGGTGACCACAGAGACAGGGGTTTATTTTGGGGCTCTCTGTTCCGTTCCATTGATCTGTACGCCTGTTCTTATTCCAGAACCAGGCTGCTCTGAGAACATGGCCGTGCAGCACAGTTCGACAGCAGGCCCAGGCACTAACTTTTTAGCAGAAGGCTATCTTTGCCTCAAGCAAGCCCTGCCCGTCGTTTCTGTGCATGCAGGTTAACACCTTTGAAAGGCCTCTTTCCCAGACCCTCCTTCTAAAGCCTGCAACCCAGTCCCTGCCTCCCTTTCTCCCCACCTCCTCGTAATCTTCCTTACTCGTCAGAGAAACTGCAAAACTGCTTTTCTTTGGAGCACTTGGAATCTTGCTCTCCAACACGTCACCAGTTTGGCTCAAATAAACTCGTTAAGAATTCTCTGCAGGCTTAGACATTTCCTGCATGGACACTGGTGGGTGGAGACCCGTGGAGGGCAGGGACGGGTGAGTGGGTCGTCATTGACAGCAACAATGGCGAAGCTATCGGAATACTTCTCTGTCCCTTTCCTCACTGGGGACCTGCCACGCACGCCTCGCCATGCCCAGCGACAAAGGGCGAGAGCCTACCAGTGCGGGTGCCCGCAGGAGCCTGCAGCCAGCATGCCCTCTGCCTGGTTGTGCCCTGTCCAGGCGGCTATTTGACAGTTTGCACGTTACCCTGAGTGCAGTGGCTGCAAGAGCTGTGAACGGCCCTGGACTGATCGGGGGCGGCTGGGGCAGGGAGGAAGACCTGTGAGTCTCCTTGAGGAAGGGACGTTTATTTCCGTGCCCCCTGGGGCTGAGTGGGAGTGAGGTGGGCGAAGAGCGAGGCAAAGAGTGAGCCAGGCTGAAGGATGCCCAGCTGCAGAGGCCAGGGCGGGAAGGGGCTGGGAGTGAGGGAGGGAATTCCTGCTGAAGCTGGCCCTGCAGGGCCTGGCGGACCAGGGGCAGAGAAGTGATTTATACCCCAAGAAGGGGTTCTGAGCAAGGGAGGGGCCTGTCTGGGTAGGAAGGGCAAGAGGGCAGCAGGGAGGGGGGTGGGAAGAGGGCTGTGGCCTTGTCCAGGGCCCAGGTGGTGAGGTGGCCCAGACCAGAGCTGGGAGTGGGGTGGAGAGAGGCACGAACCCACAGGTGAGTGGAGGTAAAATGGATTGACAAGCACCCCCCCACCTCGTCCTCACCTGTCAGCATGCTGGGGCCTGATGCTCAGACACTATTCCTTGGAGCCCCAGAGCCCCTGCCCCCCAAATAGACCTTTCCGAAACCTGTGGCGAGTTCTGAGGCTCGGACCTCTGGCAGAACGGGCAGGTGTGAGCACAGCAGCCTCCGGCCCGGCTCCCCGGAGCGCCAATTCTGAAAATGACAACCAGAGGCCCAAGAGGAAGGTTGGAAAATGGGCACCTCTGTGCCTCCCTGCGTATATTGCAGGGTTCGGAAATAGCTGAGATGACAGAGAACCACGAGGAGGGGGTGCCCGCCGGGCAGGCGGATGAGAACCCCGGAGAAGCTGCCGCCACCGGGCAGCAAGCAGGGGGCCGGAGGGCGGAAGACCCCAGGACGGGGGCAGGGGTGAAGGCAAGGGACAGCAAGGGCACACTTGGAAGACAGGAAGGACACAAGTCCAAGTGGACACACACAACAAGACAAGTTGTGGTGCAGCTAAAGATTGTACGTGTGTGAGTGCGTGTGCAGGAGATCCGGGCTTTGAGGAGCAATTCAAAAGCCTCCGGCCCTTAGCTCATCTGAACAGCCCCCTTCTGTCTTCGCCCCCAACCACAGAAAAAAGGAGACTGGGAGAGAGAGAGCAAGAGAAAGAAGGAAAACAAAATATCTACAGTTGTCGAGACAAGAGGAGAAAAATAGAGGCAAACATCCGTAATTTTCTCTGTGGGGCTTTGCGGTAATTGAGCCATTTGGATAAAAATAAAGGCAGCAGGCCCCTTAGGTAAGAAGAGCTTTTGCAATCTAAGAAGCTGGAATTATGCGTCTTGTGTCACTTGAAATCCCCCGGTACCCCCCTTCTGCCGGCGACCCAGACCACTTTCCCTTTTCTTATTATTTTTTTAAGTACCCTGTCAAATGTCGTCTGTAGAGCAGAGAATTTCAGCTGTCACAACTAATTTCAATTTTTCCATGTGCTTTCCCCCCTTGGGGGACCGGGGGAGGGGCCGGCTGAGCCCCCTCGCCTTCGCTCTTGGCGCTTGCATCCACTCACTCTTTTTATTTATCGTTGTTGTTATTCCAAGACCAGGTTTATATCGTCCGTTTGTTTGGGGAGTGTTTAAGGGCTGCGGTCTGCTCCTGTTGGAGGCAGGGCCTGGCCCTGTGGGCTTCCAGCGTCTGCCCTCCTCCAACTGCCACCCCCACCCAACATGCACGGCCCCACCCCTGCCGCCTGAGCCCCGGGAATCTCTTCCTGTCCCCCGCCCCCACCTCGACCATCCACCGACCGGCGAAAATCCCGGACACGACACTGATTCCTGAGGTTCCGTCAGAACCAGGGAACCACGTAAGTCTCCCCAGTGGAGGGGAAGTTCAGAGGCGGCAAGTGTCATTGATCTGCTGTGCCCTCCACGCTTTTCCTTCTTTCCCTCCATCTTTCCTTCTTCCTCAGTTCGTGCCTTCATTCAATGGGCAGTGAGCCAGGGCCACCTCCTTGGTGCCAGACCTGCCAGGGTGCTGAGCACACTCAGACAGGTAAGGCGCAGCCATTGCCCTTGAGGCGGTGACAAGCCACGGAGACAAAGGGCAGACAGATGGATACAAAGCACTTGACGTGCCGGCCAGTGGCTGTGCAAGGACAGCAGGGCACCATGGAGGGGGTCACTTTTAGCTCAGCTACCTCCTAGGAGGCCTTCGCCGAGGAGCGTGCTTGGGCTGACTTCCGGAAGCGGATGGATGCTGCCGGCCGGGCAGCTTGAGGAAGGGAGTTCCAGGCAGAGGGAACAGCATGGGCGAAGGCTGCGCCGTGATGAGTTGAACCGCGCCTCCCCCCAAAGTCCTGTGTTAAAGTCCTATCCCCCAGGACCTTAGAATAGGACCTCACTTGGAAATGGGACCGTGGCAGGGGTAATTAGTCAAGATGAGGACGGACGGGAGGAGGAGGGGACCCCCAATCCCACAGGACCAGACAGAGACACGCACAGAGGGAGAGGCTATGTGGGGGTGATGCCACGTGAGGGTGAAGGCCGAGATGAGACCCCCCACTTCCGCAGAGCCCGGAACGCCAGCGATTGCCAGCAAACTGGCAGAAGCTGGGGACAAACAGAACAGGTTCCCCCCACAGCCCTCGGGAGGAACTGACCCTGCAGACACCTTGACCTCAGACTCCAGAACTGGGAGACAATCAGTGACTGCTGTTTAAGCCACCCAGTTTGTACTGCTTGGTTACAGCAGCCTGGCAACTAATACGCGTGGAAACGAGAAGCAGTGTGTTCTGAGGAGTGCGTGTATGTCAGCAAGGTGGGCGCCTGGGGTTAGAGGGGCTGAAGCCAGGGTGCGGTGGGGCCAGACCCTGCAGAACAGGGGACTTTGCAGTGGGCAGGGGTGGGGGGGGCAGAGGGCGTGGGGGGAAGGCAGGGAAGGCTTTAAAGCAGGAGGGAGGTGGGACCGATGAGCTGCGTTAAACGCACAGGCTGCTTACAGAGAAGGCACCCAGGGGAGAGGCGCCTTTTTCTTCCCATTCTCTTGCTTTCCCTTCCACGTCCACACTCACTCCGTGGCCTCCGCCTGGCTTTCCTCTTCAGTGGGTTCTGGGGCCCAGGACACGACCTGTCTGTCCCTCCCGGGCCACCAACAGGATTGGCTGAGCGAAGGAACAGGTCTCACCGAGCACCCTGGTACACCGAGCACCCTGGTACACCGAGCACCCTGGTACACCGAACACTGGTACACGAGGGGGCTGAGGGGACACTGCGTCCATTCCGCGACACCGCCAGTCTGCGTGTGAGAGACGAGGCTGCTAGAGGAAGAGCAGCCGCCACGGGGCCTGTGCTGCCAAAAGGGGACTGTCGCGGACAAGGTGCAGGCTGGGCCCTACTTCTCATCCCCTCTGTTCTTCCTTGGCCCACCCAAGGTGCCGCTCGGTTTTCTTCTGTGTTTCCTGCTTTCCTCCCTGAGAGAGCTCGGGGAAGGTCCTAGGAAAGGCCAGGATCCTTCTGGGGAAGGGAGACCTAAGGCAGAGAGAGGTTACATGACCTCCCCAAAGTCACACAGCTGAGAAGAAGCAGCGTCTGGGATTGAACCTGGGAGGTGTGAGTCAGAGGCTTCTCTCTGCACACGCACAGCCCCGTGGGGAGGGGCGCACCGTGCCTCCTCGTGTGATTCAGCCCTCCCCTGAGGAAGGGCCGGCCTGCAGGTGAAGGGCACGCACTGGCGTCAGAGAGCCGGCAGCCGAAGCCCAGCTCTAGCCTGTCAGGGGTGCTTCGGGCGGGCGGCTCCTGGCCTCTGTGGCCTTCCTCCTCCCCAGGGCTGTAGACTTGGCCTAGCCCCCTCCCACAGCATAAGAAAGGTGGGCCAGCACCCACTTCAGGATCCCCCGGCCTCAGCCATGCCTCAGACGCTTGGCTCAGAGTTCATACTCAGGGGTCTAAGGTGCTATCCTAGGATTTGGCTTCAGAGGGCCCCAGAACCTGCAGAGTCATACGTTATACCCTGGGTCATGCCAAGCTGCCTCCTCCCTCTAAAGGTCTCTGCGAAAGGCACCAGGACCATACAGGACCGCACCTGCTGGCCAGCCCTGGCGGTCTGACACTCAGGAGCTCCTTGGTGGAGCTGTGTGACTTCGGACATGCACCTTGGCCTCTCTGAGCCTCTGCGCCTGCCTGTTGGTTATGGCGCACAGAGTAAGGGCTGGACCACTGCATGGAGCCTCTGCCCGCCCTGCTCATCCCAACAGAAACCGGGAGGCTGAGGCTTGAGTGTGAGGAGCTGATTCTGAGATGCCATCTCCACCGGCAGCCTCCGAGCAGTCCAGGGGAGGCCGAGGGGCTCTGCAGCCCCATACTCTGTGCCGAGACTAGAAGTCGTCTGGCTGGGAAGTCGCTGCACTACTGAGTGGGAAATTGCCCTGAATGTGAATCCACGTGGGAGTCGGGGAAAGCAATTTTGGTATTCGAGAGCAGCAAGCGGTAGCTGCCACCGAGCACAGCATTTTCGGCTTGTCTGCCCTCCGATCACTCCCAGGTAACATTCTGATTGGCTGCGACTCCCACAGCCCGCCACCCAGCTCGAGGTGCGGCTCCCTCCAGGCCGCTGACAGGCCCCCCAGGCACCGAGCAGTTACCAGGGTAGTTGGAGGGTTCAGGAAGGGGAGGACCTGGTCCAGCGGCTGGGAAGCGGCGCTTCATGGGGCAGTTCAAGGTTCAAAGCTTCGCTCCACTTCCTGGCTATGTGACTTCAGGCACATTGCTCTTCCTCTCTGAGCCTCGTCTCCCCATTTGCAGAAGAGATAAGGTCTTTGCCAGCCAGTCTCTCCCTGAGGCTGATTCCTCCAGCAGGAACCTACGGTAGGGGTTCTTGGTTTGCCCCTCCTGGGACCAACGGCTTCAGCAGTCAGCCTCCATAATTGTACAGAGTGTTCACAGCAGCATTACCCACAATGGCCAGCGGGTGGAAACAACCCACGTGTCTACTGATGGGTGACGGATAAATAAAACGAGGTCTAGCCACACAGTGGAATATTATTCAGCCTTCAAGAGGAAGGAAATTCTGACAGCTGCCATCACACCGATGAGTCTTGAGGACATTGTGCTAAGCAGAATGAGCCAGCCACAAGAGGATAAATACTGCGTGATTCTCCGTAAGTGGGGAACCTAGAGCGGTCAAACAAAGTGGAAAGCAGGATGGTGTGGCAGCGTGTCTGGCACGGCTGAGGGGAGGGAAGAAGAGGGGGTCGTGTTTACTGGGGACAGAGTCTCAGTTCTGCAAGGCGATCTGGGGTGGAGGGTGGCTGCGGTCGCACGGCCGTCCAAGGCACTTGGTGCCACCGAGCGGTACGTTTAAGGCTGGTTAGAACGGCAAGTTTCATGCTGTGTATGTTATCCTGCAATTTTAAATTTTTTTGTAAGTGAAAAAGAAAACCCAGCTTCTTTTAAAAATCTTAAAAGGTAGGAAAGGGAAGAACAACAAATATACGAGGGAGGGGACGAGAAAGGGAAGGCAATCGTGGGGGAGATTTCAGAAAGTAGGAGAGAAATCCATGTACAGACCCAGGCTGATAAAATAAAAAATCTGGGTGAATGATTTGCAAATTCCAACAGATTAGAAAATGGCTAAAATGAACTTTCAAAGAAGTAGAGAACCAAACATTGACTATGGAAAAAGTAGACAATTTTCTCAGGGAATTCCCTCCCCAAAGGACGTTTCCGGGCCCTGACAGGCTCAAGTCTGGGTCGTTCCAGATGCCCGCGGGGCGGCAGCCCCAGGACTCAGAGTCCCCCAGCAAGGAGCGAAGTTCACCGCAGCTTCCTGGGCAGGCCTGCGAACCGCTCACAGCCGGCTTGCCCGGGGCCGTCCGCGAGCTCAAATAAAGAAAACTGCAGGCTACAGACACAGGGATTCAGGCACAAAAGTCATAAATCAAAACCCGGCAGTTTTAATCCTCCCAGCTATATTATTTTCCCAACATCAGGGTTTGCCACCAGCCATTTCTAACTTCGTAATTTGCCATGTGTGTAAATCCAGAGTCTGTCTTCCAAAAAATGAGATTTTTTTTCAGTACTTTTATGTAGAAAGCATAGGAGATATGAAAGTGCAAGCTCGCGTAGAAGCAGGCGCTGCTGCGGAGGCGCCTTGCCTCTCAGAGATGAGGCCGAGGCCAAGGCCAAGGCCAAGGCCACCGAGATAAACCAGGAAATGGATTCACAGACTGGCCTTGCTGTCAGCGGGAAATGCTGACACCCTCCTAGAGAAGGGGCGGTTGCGTGGACCGGACTGTGTCAGAGAAGTCTTTGTTTGTTTACTCCTATATTTATTTATTCACAAGGGAACATAATTGAGCAACTGCTCTTCTTCCTTGGCTGAAAATAATTACTGAGCACCTGTTGTGTGCTGGGCACTGCCCCAGACACCTGACTCCAGTGACAACCAGCCAGGCAGCCCTCACAGAGCTGGGCACCACAAGGGACTCAGAGACTGAAGACCCGCCCCCCCCCCACCCCCCACGAGCCCATCACAAGGCTCCGGTTTGGTTGGGAAAACAGATGTGGAGGTGCATTTGCAAAGCACATCTTGGAACGTGGCCTGCTTCGTGACCCCAGGCAGGAACCGGAATAGTCACGGGCTGCCAAGGATGGAGACAGGGTCGTTCTGCGCTATGTCAGGGGACAGGCTCGTCCTTGTTCACTGGTGTGTGGCCCCGCACATGCAACACGTAAACGTCACGGCACAACCCCAGCCCGTGCCCTGGGCCTCTCATCGTCCCCACAGCAGTCCACAGCAGGACTGGGCTCCGTGGGGACAGGGAGTGCAGAGTTGCACTCCGGACCCCACCACCGAGCAGCATTCCCTGGCCAGCCCCTGCCCAGACAGCCACCCCGACTCCTACCCGAGACAGCTCCCAAGCTCATCCGTGGGCTTCTTTCCTCTCTGCGCCTGGGACGGTGTGCTCAGCCTCCAACCGGGCAACCCAGAAACCAACAAGCAGCGGGAGGCGGGGCGATTCCGAGGTGTGTGCCCCACAGTCGCTCAGAGGACCCCAGAACAATCGAGCCCTGGGTGCCCCTATTCCAGTCACATCGCTGCAGAGCAAACTGCCCCAGGACTTGGTGGTACAAAACAGCCACTCTGTTATGCCTGTGGATTTGTGGCCCGGAAATTCAGACAGAGCCCAGAGGACTCTGCCCCATGATATCTGGTACCGGATATGGAACGATCGAACATCGAATGGCCGGGGACACCTTCAATGCCTGGGGATTAGGATTGCGTTGGCAGAGTCTTCACTCACACGCCTGGCACTGAGCGGGACGACCGGGAGGCCCAGCTCGGCCGGGGCTGTTACCGACGCGCCTGCACGTGGCCCCTCCAGTAGCTTGGGCTCCCTCACTACTAGGCAGCTTCGGGGAGCCAACCCTCCTACATGGTGGCTGGAGGCTCCAAAAGTGAGTGTCCGGGAGACCAGGCAGGACGGTGCATGCCTTTTGTGACCGCACTCTGGAAGTCACATAGTGTCACTTCGGCTTCACTCTCTTGGTGAGGTCGACCTCACCTCTGCAAGAAAAGCTGTGGCCACTTTCAAAAATCGCCAGCCCAGCTGCACAGGAGCCTCTCGGGGCCCTCCTCCCGCCCTGGTCTCCGTGCCCTCTCCCCCTCTCTGCTTGCACCCAGGTCCCGTCTCAGGGTCGACTTCTGGGGCAACTCAGCTCACGGGCTGTATAATCCCCTAACCCCTCCAAACCTCAGTTTCCTCACTGTAAGAGGTGGACACAAATGGCCCCTCCTCCTAGAGTCAAAATCAGGCTTCAATGATAACCGAGTGAGGTGCTCGCAGCAGTGTGGCGTGGAGAAAATCCTCATGGAGGTAACTTGTTCGGAGCTTAGCTAGAGCCAGCTGAAAGGTCAGCCCCCACCCCCACTCAAAAGAAATTGCGGCCGCTCCACTGGCGGGTTCTGGGCCCCCTGTCCGGCCTGCAGCTGGCCGGCCACTCCTCTGAAGACCGAAGCAGGTGGCTGACGCCGAGGGTTTCAGGTTATGGCTTAGGGAAGGCAAACAGAGGTGACTTCCCAGGCAAGATCAAAGAGGCAGCACAGTGTCTACCTCACAGGTACGCCTCTCTGGAATATCTGTTCTTGAAGCCGTTAGCCTCTACGGGGCCAGTCCAGCTGCCCGGAGGCTGCCATCTTGGGAGGAAGCCCGAGCTAGCCCGTGTGGGGAGATGCACAGAGAGGCCTTGGAACTTCAGCAGGAGAGGAGGATGCTGAGTGAGCCCGCAGCCATCCCACCCCGAGTCGCCACCCCCAACAGTGGCTCCCGCCCCCATCCCTGCTGTTCCAGCTCGTCAGCGCTGACCACAGCTGCGTGCGCAAGGGGCCCCCAGCCAGGGAGCTCAGCAGAGCCTCACCCGAGTCCCTGACCTGCAAATCATGAGCAAAGCCTAATGTTCTATTTTTATTTTTTAAATTTTCTTTCTTTGTTTACTTACTTTTTTGTTTGTTTATGGAGAGAGAGAACGAGAATGATTTGTTGTTCATTTCGTTATGCACTCGTTGGTTGATTCGTGTATGAACCCTGACCGGGGATTGAACCCCCTACCTTGGCACATAGGGATGATGCTCTAACCAACTGAGCTACCCAGCCAAGGCAAAATGGTTGCTTAAAGGGGGCCCACTTGGGGCAATTTGTGTTTACTGAGAGTAAACAGAACACAGATAAAGGGGCCATTCTATAGCAGGAAATTCGGTTAACAAAATCTTCTCCGCTTAGCTTGCTGCTGCCCCTGACGGAGATAGCCACACCTACAGGAACTGATGGAGGTGAGCCTTCACACACCATGGGTTCCCAGCCAGGCACCCCAAAGCTTCGTGGTCATAATGATGCATGGCCTTATGGCCTCCAAGGGGTTCACATGTCCTGGATCATCTGACGCCCCTGTAATTTCTTAGGAGGAGCTAAGAATCTTAAGGGCTTAGCAACTTGGACGGCCTCCATCCCGGTCCTCCAAAAGGCACCTTCTCAGCCCCCTGGCGCTCAGCTGTGATTATGGACGAGCTACTGCAGAGCGGGGCGCTGGCAGAATCTGCTGTCCCTCTTGAAGGGTAGTGTCCTCTGTCTGCACCGGGATCTGCCCTCAGGGCACCCCCAGCCTCTCTGAACCTGCAGGTCACAGAGGCAGGCCGGGTTGGGATGGGAGCGCCTTCTGGCTTGTTCTCTGCCACTCACCGTTTGGTGGCTCAGTCCTTGGGGGCCCAGCCCTGAGCCTCCCTGGTGGCGCCAATCCCAACCACGAGCGCTTCTGAGCGTTTTCTTGCTGCGTGCGACAGCGCACAGGGCCCGTGCCACGCGCCTGGTGAGGAGCAGCCCCGTGGCAGATCCGCTGTCCGGAGGAGGGCCCGGGGCTCGGTCAGAGATGGAAGATGAGTCCGTTAGTTCCTGGGCGGCAGAGCTGTGTGCGCCCCTAGCCATTGGGCAACACTGCCCTGGCCCCGAGGGGCATCCGGGGGGGCCTCCCCCGCTCAGGGCTTCCAGCGCCTCTTTTCTCTGCCCTGCCTCCCCTTCTTCCCACTCCCTCACTACCCCACCGTGGTCTTCATATCCTTGGAAGGCAAGGGAGTGGACTCGGCAGGGGAAAATTTTTACCAGATGGCATAACGTTACAGTTAGAGGTTGAGGCTGCAAAGTTGCGATCCGGCTTGGCGACACACCGACCGTGGCAAGGCCCTTTAGTTAGCTTGAGCTCTCTGCACCTCCGGGTCCTCATCTGTGAAGCGGGTGTGATCGATAGGGCCCAATCCGTAAGCTCGTCGGGCTTAAATTAGGCAGTACGGGGGTTTCACACGTGCTGCCCCAGACAGCCGTGTTACCTGCCATCGCCCTCACCACCATCGCCGCTGTCTCCGTGCGTGTGCACGCGTGTGTACGCAGCCTCTGAAACAGACCGAGTGGTTTGCATGGAGCATTTGGTCTGTTTTTACGTAAAGGGATCAGACCGACCATATCATTCTGTCACCTGCTTTTGCACTCCGAAGAACCTCTTTTGACTCACCGAGGTCGGTGGCAAAGGAAGGAGGAGGGGGATCCCTGGTCTGGAACATGCGCAAGCTTCGTGACCGAAAAGCCTGTGACTCACAGACTACTCGCTCATCCTCAGAGCCCTTGACTTGGGCGCGCTCCCCTTCGCTCGCCCTGTGGCTTGCCCATTTTCCTTCTGCCAACGAACCACCGTCCTTCTCTGCCTGAATCACCCTCGAGGCTCAGGGTTTGAAACAACGTCCTTCCGTCCTCTGCGCTGGGTCAGACTATGCATCGGCTCCGGCCAGCAGGAGGCGGGGTCTGTGAGCTGTGTTTATGTCCTCTCTGGTAGGTTACGGAGAGATAGCTCAGGGGCTGCAGGGCGCGTTGTCGTAGACTGTCCGTGAGCCCCGAGTCTTTGGCAGCTGTGATCATGGACGAAGAAAACCAGAAAGCACATGTCACTGCCAGG
This sequence comes from Glossophaga mutica, assembly GCA_039655065.1. Lineage (NCBI taxonomy): Eukaryota > Metazoa > Chordata > Mammalia > Chiroptera > Phyllostomidae > Glossophaga > Glossophaga mutica. The sequence goes on from CM077305.1 coordinate 215,029,305, forward strand.
CATGGACCGCACGCCTGAGCGTGGCAAAGGCAGCCTGGGAGCCAACCCTGGAACCGGCCCTGTGCCAGGCGCTGGCGTTGCCTTGCAGATGAGCCACCCTTCCTCAGGAGTGACATTTGGGTGGAAATGCAGCCCGATGACTTCCTCCTGTCCCACTTTTTCTTTGGAAGTGTCCTATTTTCCCTGCTTCACGACAGCCTCGCTCAAGTGAAGTGGTCATGGTGTCCCTCCCCAGCCTGCGGGACCGGAGCTGAGCCAAGCACAACAGCCCAGTCACAGAGCAGGAAACCGGCGTTCGAAGGGGAACGCCAGACAGATGTGGACACCTCTGTGACCGGGACAGGGGAGCCTCCCTGCCTCTCTGTGCTCCAGACACTTCCAGCCTCGGCCCGATTGGCACCCCCCCCCACACACACACGTACGTGCACCGTTTTATTTACATCCCTACTTTGGGGGACCAAAAGGCACGGCATTTTGGAATCTCTGGAAGTCTCTGGGTGCACACACGTTCTGACAGTCACTGCTCCGCAGTCGAGGGCCGACCTGCACGGCCCGCAACTCGGCCCCACCTCAGCCGGTTCAGCTTCGATGCCCCGCCCACCTGCCCAGCCCGGTCTTCTCTGCTGACCACTGTCTCTTCCCAGTCACAGACGTCACTTGTAGGCTTTCTTCTCGGTTTGGTTGTTGTCTCCTGTCCTTTGCAACTCCTCCCCGGATTCCACCTCCACCCCCACCCAGCTGTCTTTGTCCTGAGGTCACGGCCATGGCCTCTGCGGGAGGATGGATCATCGGAAGCGAGGACCCCAGGGAGAGCCTATGTTGGATGAATGGATGGACAGGTGGACAGATGGAGGGAGGGAAGGAAGGAAAGAGGGGAGGAAGGAAGGGAGGAAGGAAGGGAGGGAGGGAGGAAGCTTAGTGTAACAATCTCCATCAGTCATTTTTTACGCTCTGCGCAGAGGAAAAGAAAGCAAGCAGTTCTGTAGGCAACCAAACGATGGTGTGCTGGCCTAGCCAGGAACACTCTGTCCAGCGCTTAGGTGCGGTCAGAGGGGGACGACGATTCCAGCAGGAGCACGGCCCCCGGGCCTCACCTCCCTCACCGAATCTGTTTCCCCCGCAGCCTTGAATGGTTATCGTGTCACCATTCGTAGTGGACAAGAGTTCTCTGTGTCCACTGCATCCATTTTCCTTCCCGTGACAGCTCTGTTTTCCTTGGGGGATGGAGCTCTTCACTCACACTCAAGGTCTACCTGCCTGCTGTGGCTCAGTGGATGGAGCATCGGCCTGCAAACTGGAAGGTTATGGGTTCAACTCCCAGTCAGAGCACAGGCCTGGGTTGTGGGCCAGGTCCCCAGCTGGGGGCATGCGAGAGGCAACCAGTCAATGTACGTCTCTCACGTCAATGTTTCTCTCCCTCTCCTTCTCCCTCCCTTCACCTCTTTCTAAAAATAAATAAATAAAATCTTAAAAAAAAAAAGATCTATGGCTCTGAGATCTCAGAATCTATGACTGAGGTCGGTGGCTCGGCCCCCTCCCCACAAAGATGGGTCCTGTGATTTTTTTTCCCGGTATGTTATTACGAACATCTCAAACAGCAAAATCCAAAGAATTTAATAATGAATACATATGACTTTAGCATCTAAATTCTACTATTAACATTTTACTACACTTGCTTTATCTCATGTCTATTTATCTACTTATCCCTCCTTGTAGCAATCGAATCCATTTTACTTTTAGTGCATTTCCAAATAAATTGCGGACAGAAGTACACCTCCACCCAAATAGGTGTCATTGACTGGAGCCCAACACTGGGTGTTCATACTGTTCCTGCACTATAAAATTTACCTACAATAGAACACACCGACCTTGACATTTACTAAGTTTTGTGTACACTGCACAGCCCAGAGCCCTGTCCACGGGTAGAACATCAGCATCCCCCCAGAAAGTTCCCTCACGTCCTCTGCCACTCGGGCTGCACCCTCGACTTTCCGAGGCCACCACTGTCTGACTTCGTCGCTCGGGCAGCTTCCAGTTTGAGGCTCCGAAGCAGCTGCTGTGACAATTACCGTACCACTCCCTTGGCGAACACGTGTTTTCATCCTTCTTGCGTGATCAGGTAGGGGTGGAACGGTGGCGTCGCACCGTGGGAACGGTCTCAGGCAGTAAGACCCTTCCACCTCTCTCTCCTGAGCGTTCGTGCCGTCACAGGTGCCCAAGAGCGCTTTGGGACAGTCCCAGCTGCTCCATCGTCTTCACGACACTTGGTGTTGCCGGTTTCGTTTTAGCCATTCACGTGGGTGTTTTTTGGTTTTGATTCGCATTTGTCTAACGGCGTGTGATGTTGAGCGCATTTTATTGTGCTTATTCATTCATCTGTTCATCTTCCTTTGCGATGTCTCCTTTCTGCCCCCACTTCCTTGGGTTGTTTGCCTTTACGTGATTGCGTTGTAGGAGTGTTTCGATATATCAGAGAAACGGCCTTTAGTCATACGTATGTTTTGCAAATAGTTTCTCCAGTCTGCAGCTTTTCTATTTTTTAAGCATTTATTTGAGCAAAAAAAGAAAACAACAACAATAAAGAAACGACTGCAATCAGGCGGCGCCACACCAAAAGCGCTCAGGAGCCCTTGCGCCCGACTCTTTTCTTCGCCGTGTGTTTTATGAGCATGCAGTGTAACCAGAGCCTCCTCTAACTGGCAAATCTCCTGGCCCGGGGCACGGAGATTATTTCAGGCCTGGGGACGTGGCCCCTTCGAGCCAATGAGTCACTTTCTAGGAATGCTGGGGCCCAGACAGACGCTCCCTGGCTGGACACGAGCGTGGGCTGCCCCCGCTGCCGCGCTGGGGAGAGAGCCCATCCGAGAGTGGGATCAGCCAGGGGAGCAGAGCCCAGAGACAGAGGGAGAAACCAGGTCTCAGAGACACTGTCCCAGTCCCTGCGGGTCCGTTAATCTGCTGTCCGCACGGATGCCACATTTTCTCCCCTTCATACCTTTGCTCGCACTGTTCCTTTCACCGGGAATGCCCTTGCGCACACATCGGCAGAGGTGCACGTGCCCCATCCAAGATGCCACCTTTTCCACCAAATTTTCTCTAATCTTTCTTGCTATTTTCTATGCCCATGTGAAGTGACTTCCTTCACTTCTGGGTGCTGAATATTATCGGTGTCTCTTAGCATACGTTATTTATAACCATGTGCTAGTACTATTACTATGCGTTACTTTGAAACAAAACTGCAAGCCCATGTGTGCCTGGGTCCATGTCTGTTCTTGGTGTTACTCGCAGAGCTTGGCCTCGGAGGATATTTACTGGGAGAGGGTTCTGGTGGAGGTTCCGAGGCATTCCTGGGACTATTTATCAAAGCAGGTGTTGCTTTTGTATTCCAAAAAATATGTAAAGATTTAAAAGCTCATTGAATGAACAAATTCGCTACTGAGTGCATTTAGTAGCTTTATTTCCACGGCCAGTTTTCTACAGTGATTCTATCAATGCTCTCTCCCCCCTCTTCTCTGCCCCTCCCACTCGCTCACCTCCTTTTCACTTTGCATTATTCCCCCCCACAACTGCCCTCCGCTCCTGAAGCACGAAGCGGCAATCAGGGTGGCCCAGGGACCCAGACAAGTGCAGAATGAGGGGGATCTTTACCTGTCGTGGGTCTATGAGGAGCCAGCTCATCCCAATTTTCCAAGGACTTCCCTTATTTTAGCACCAAAAGTCCCCCAGCCCCAGCAACTCTTCACTTCTGGGCAAAACCAAATGGTTGGTTGCACTCTCCCCAGACCCACGTATCTTATTTCCTCACATGAAAGAGCAGCTTCCTTTGGTTGCTGCGGTCGCAGAACTCTGAGACGGCACGGCCCCTGTTCTCCACCTGTGTGGAGGTCCATGCGGTCTGCGGGTGTGGCGGGTCGCAGCCCTGCGGCCAGGCTACCAGTGCCTTGACTTCGCTTTGCGTTCATCAAAAGGGAGACTACCCTGGGTGGGCCTGACCTGGTCAGGTGCACCCCGAAAAGAGAATGAGACTACCCTGGGTGGGCCTGACCTGATCGGGTACACCCCAAAAAGAGAATGACTCAGCAGAGAGACGGTGCTGAGGGTCAAGAAGAGCCAGCCTCCGTGAGCTCTGCAGCCGTAAGGAAATGGATTCAAACACCACGTGAGCTTGGGCCCCCCAAGCCTCCGGTTAGACCTCAGCCCCAGTGCACCCCTTGATTTCAGCCCAGCTACACTGTGACGTCATTCTTTTCCTTCAATTAAATGTATTGGGGTGGCATTGGTTAATCAAAGTATATAGGTTTCAGGTGTACAATTCTGTAACACATCATCTGTATATTGTATTGTGTGCTCACCACCCCAGCTCAGGTCTCTTTCCACCACCATTTATCCCCACTTTACCCTTTCCTGCCCCCCCCACCCCCATTTCCCTCTGATAAGGACCACACTGCACCGTGACCTGGTTCCGACCTACAGGAGGTAATAAATTGGTTTTAATATGCTAAATTTGTGGCCATTGGTTATACAATGACAGAAAACTTACACAGTCCCATAAAGGACACTGGGTGGTTGTGATAGGTTCCTCAACCTGAGTCTTTTTTTTTTTTTTTAATTTTTATTTATTGATTTGAGAGAGACGGGGCTAGGGCAGGGGGTGAGAGAGAGAGAGAGAGAGAGAGAGGCATTTCGATCTGCGGTTCCACTCATCCATGCATTTTTTGGTTGCTTTTTGTATATGGCCCAACTGGGGATCAAACCCACAACCTTGGCACATCAGGACCACACTCCTGGCTACTGAGCTACCTGGCCAGGGCAACCCATCTGAGTCTCACTGCTCTTATCGACAGAACAGGGAGGCCAGTGCCCATCTCCTGGGAGTGTTACCACCACTAAACGAGATGCCGTATACCACGTGTTCAGGATGGAAGAGCACTGAGTAAACAGCACTTCTGCGCACACTCCTTGGAAACCCACTCCCTCCGCCATCAAGCAGATCCTGTCTTCCCTGGCACTCGGCGCAGCACCTGTAAACCTTGAACAGCCAAGGTCAAAGATTAGTAGTTGGCTGTGCCACGCTTTGACTCCCCTTCCTTTGGTGAAAAAGCACTTCCTATCTCAAGTGGCAATGATTTTGCCAGAAGTAAATAAGAACAAGACCCCAAAAGGGCAGGTCTGGCTTGGGGAGCGTGGTCCATAAGACAATTTCTCTTGCTAGAGAGACACGGCACTCGGTGAGATTCTATCTCAGAACCTCTCTGTGAATAATGAGAGAAACCATCACTGTAACCATGATGGGGGAGGCTGCGCTGTGACCTGCCCCTTCTGTCAAGGTGCCCCTCACTGTTGTCCAAGGACTCATTATATACCAGTGCTAGGGGGGATGGTAAGCCCTCGGGGGACCTGTCTTCCGAGAGAGCGTGTATGTGCTCATCCCCTGAAAAGAGCACAAAGTAAATTTCAATGTTATCGACATTATCAGAGAGATACTCGCGCACCCATGTTCTTTCTTAACAGCATTATTCACAACAGCCAAAGGGTGGAAGCAACCCAAGTGTCCCTCAACAAACAAATGCGTAAACAAACTGTGGTCTCTTCATCCAAGGAAATATTCTTCAGCCTCAAAAAGGAAGCCAATTCTGACGTGCCGCAGCGTAGTGCAACTTGAAGACACTACGCTAAGTGAAATCAGCCAGTCTCAAAAGGATCACTGGTGTGTAAGCGCCCTGCTACGAGGCCCTAGAGCGGTCGAGTTCAGAGAGACGGAAAATAGAATGGCGGCAGCAAGGTGGTGGGGGGCACAGGGGTGACAGGGTCTAGGAGGGGGGGCATAGGGAGTTTGTTTTTAATGAGACAGAGTTTCAGTTTGGAAAGAAGTTCTGGAGATGGGTGGGGGGATGGTCACGCAGCAACATGAATGCGCTTAGTGCCACTGAACCGTGCACTTAAAAATGGTGAAAAGGGTAGTTTTTATGCTATATATTCTTTTGACCACAGTATACAATTTAATTTTAACATTTATTTTTAAAATTTTAACTCATTAGATTTCAAAACATAAGATTCCATCAGCAAGGATGAGGAGTAACAAGAAGTCATCTCCAGGTGGGGGGCTGGGGGCTCCACTTTGGAGATACCGTCCACCCTAGAAACCGAAGAAAGCAATTGGCTTCTCTGGCAAAACTGATGTGGCATATTCCCTACCGCCCCCGAGCCCCCCCCCAAACCCACGCCAGAAATTTCACACCCCGCCCCCCACTCCAGGAACTCACCCTTGAGAAAGTCTCCCACAAGTACACAAGGAGACAAGCTCCAGAAGATTGGCTGTAACATCATTTGTAACAGAGAAACAACAGAAACCATCTAAATGGTTATCCACAGGAGAAAGCATACATACTTTCTGGTTTGTTCAGATACTGGAATGATGGAATGAAAGTAACCAAAATACGGCTACATCTGTGAACTTAGATAAACCTCAAAAATATATGCAGGGCCAAAAAAAAAAAGAGGCCAGATTACAAAAGGATACACAGAGCTTGATACCATTTACATCCTGTTTTAAAGCACTCGATTTTTATACACACAAGGGCAACCATTAAAAAAAATACAAAAGACTATAGCCAAAGAGCCAATAGGCAAATTAAAATGCAGTACTAAAATTTTTCAAGTAATCCAAAATAAGGCAGAAAAGGGAAACAGGTGATAAAAAACAGAGGGGACGAGGAGTAAACAAACACTAAATTGGTAGCCCTAAGTCGGACCAAATCAATAATTACATTCAATGCAACCGATCTAAACATGCCAAGTAAAAGGCAGAGATTGTTAGATTGAATTTTTTTAAATTCATAGTTAAAACCTTCAAACAACAACAACAAAAACACAAGCAAGCTTTCTAGGCCCAGATGACTTCACTGGCAAATTCTACAAAACATTTAAGGCAGTAAGAAGACCAACTGCACATAAAATCTTCCAGAAAATAGAAGAGAAGGCAATACCTACCAATCATTTTGTGAGGCCAGCAATACCCCGATACCAAGCCAGACAAATATATTACAAGGAAAGAAAACTATAGACCAATATTCCTCATAAATGCAAAAACACTCAACAAAATATTAGCAAGTCGAATCCAGCAAAATGTATATGATTCAACAATAGGGACAGACACCATGATTCAGCAGGGTTTCTCATGAGAAAGAAAGATTGACTCAGCATTTGAAAATCAACCGATGTAATTTACCACATGAACAGACTAAAAACATGTTAAGCCTTATCATATCTCAACAACATGGAAAAGCATTTGGCCAAATTCAGCACTCTTTCATGGCAACAATTCTCAGCTAATTAGGAATAGAAGGGTATTCCTTAACTTGACGGAGGACGTCTACAGAAAATGTACAGCTAATGCCATGCACGATGGTAAAAGACCAAATGTCACCCCCCTGAGGTCAGGGACACTTCAAGGATGTCCACGCTCACTGTGCTGATCTGATATTGCACTGGAGGCCCAGCTGGGCAATAGGCAAGGGAAAGGAGTAAAGACATGCAAATGGGAAAGGAAGAAGTAAAACTATCCCAATCTGCAGAAGACATGATTGCCAACATAAAAATACGTCAAGAAATGTACCCTCCCAACGCCTTTAGAAGCATTTAACAAAGTTTAAGGATAAAAGTTTAATATAAAAAAATCAATTTCTATATACCAGCAATGAACAGCTAACTGATAATCAAAATTTTAAAAGCATACCATACAGCGCGCGCACACACACACACACACACAAAAACATGAAAAGTTCAGGTCTACATCTAACAAAATATATTCAGGATCTTTATCCTGAAAACTACAGAACACTGGTGAAAGAAAGAAAACCAAAATAAATACAGAGATATATACTGTTAATGGATTGGAAGACTTGTGGTTGCTAAGATGGCAACTTCCCCCAAACTGATCTACAGATTCAGCACCACCTCAGTAGGATTATTTTGTAGATATCAATAAGCTAAAGTTTTGCTCAGATAAGGGAGCTTAAATAGTCAAAACAACTTTGATAAAGAATAAAGTTGGGGGACTCATACTACCTACCTGTAAGATTTACTCTAAGGCTACAGCGACCAAGACAGCATGGGGTTGGAGAAAAGACAGACACGCGTGTCATGGGGAGTGCGGATGTAGACCCGCACCTACGCAGCTCATTTTTTGACAAGAGCAAAAGGCAATTCCATGGAGAAAGGCTCATCCTTTTACAGTTAGTGTGAAACAAGTGAATACCCTCGTGAAAATAAAATGAGTATGGCCCATACTACACACCTTATGCAAAAGTTAACTCAAAATAAACCACAGACCTAAATATAAAACCTAAAACAATAAAACTCCCTGAAGAAAACAGTGGACAATCTTTGCAACCTTGACCTAGGCCGTTCTCTTATTAGATGAAACACCAAAACTATGGTCCACAAGAGAATAAATTGGGTTCCACCAAAATCTAGAACTTTTGCTTTTCAAAACAATGGAAAGCTATAGACTGAAAGAAAAATTTTGCAAATCACAGATCTTATAAAAGATACCCAGAGTGTGCAAAGACCCCGCCACATTCTCTAGATGCTAAATGTTTGTGTCCACCGAAACCCATACGTTGAAATCTGAACGCCCTATGGTGTTAGGTGAGTCCTGCGGAGGGTGATTAGGTCATGAGGGCAGAGTTCTCATGAACAGGACGAGGGCCAAAGAAACACCAGGCACTGTGCCAGGTGCTGGCGAGGACCATGGTCATGGTAAAGGTCAGCATGGCCTCTGTCTCAGCAGAGGTTTTATTCCAGCGGAACAGACAGATAGTAAGCAAATAATTACATGGGGATTTAAAAAGCAGTTGCGGTAAGTGTAAAGATAATGAAGTCCAGGGTGTTAGTAGAACATATAACAGCGGACTTGAAAGAGTCTGCCAGTGGTCTTCCTCTTCTGTACCCCAAGAAATAAGTGAGTTGCCTGAAGTTGGTCAACCAATAAAAGAGGGAGAATCAGAACCCTGTCTTCTTACTTAGGTATTCTGTGGTCTTTGAACCAAACTTCAATGTACTTTGTATTCGAGCCAATAGCCCTGTTTTCATTACTTATGGTCAGAGAGAGAAACAGCTGAAATTTGATGAATGAACATATCTGAGATTTTGAAAAATATTCAAAATACAAGTTATCGCTAAAATTGGGTCAGTGAAACCTTCCCTGTTCCGGAAGGCTGATATTATATCCTTGATTTTTACAAGCATAGCAAAGTTAAAACACTGAACACACCCAGGCTGGGGCACAAACAGATGGGTCGGCAGGTGTCATTCCTGCCACATTGTAGCGCAGTGACAGCCACACAGCCCACTCTGTGCTTTCCTATGTGGGTTGAGACATTTTTGTCAGAAAGCAATCATCTTCAATATTACAATTTTGCCAAATGCTTTCATTTTCCCTTAGCTAGGAATTATCCTAATTTGGCATTATTGAACTCAAAGTCAGTTTCCTATGCACCTACTATGTGCCAAACTATAGGGATACAGGTGGCGGGGTGGGGCATCAGTCTCTGCTCGAAAGAAATTCACAGTCTAGTAGTGAAGTCATGAACAAATGAAGAACTGCTCTGGACTATCGGGTGGTTTTTCTTCATACTTCCCCCCCAAAACCCAAAGCTCTCCTACCATGCTGATACAAGGGACCAAGAGAAGTCACACTGGGTTTTACTTCTTTATTTCCCTTTCTTCCAGTTTATCTGCCTTCCCAACCCCGAGTTGGGCATAAAATGCTTGACAGCATGACTGCCCACTAAAACCCAACTCCTTGGCATCGCACCTGCCTCCAACAAGATGTTTCAGAAGCCCCTAAGCCTTGTTTCTTTTCTGGGTGCTTTGTTAGCTCAGTTCTAAGATCTGCCGCAAAGGCTCAGGTGTGTAGCAACACTACGATTCCTTCCCTTGCTTTGAAACGTCTATACCCAGTCACTACCATTTTTTAAAAAGTTAAGCATTCCAAGACCGTATTGCCCTCTTGCAAGACGGTCGGTCTTGACTTAGCAGGCACGGAAGCAAAGGTGGTCCCCTGGTATTTCCTGCTTCCCCACAGTCCCAGGGGAAGGACTGTAAGAGGATGCCAAGCTGGTTTTCGAGTGGGAGCGTCCTTCCTGAGCTGTGTCGCTAGGCAACCCCAGGTGTGACGTTAGCCCATCCTCAAGCAAACTGATTACGGTGCAAGAACTCGGGCCAGGGACTCCCTGCCACCATGGGGCACTGATCTGGGGGGTGTTGTCCGTTGCCCTCCAGCCTCCCTTTGGGTCCTCATGGTGCCATTTCAACGCGCTCCGTCCCAATCTTCCAAACCAATGGATCCATTTCTGGGTGGGTTGCCAGGGTCAGGCTCTCAGGGAACCCACATTGCTCGGGTGCTGTCTTTTGGGAAAGCCACGTCACTCTTTTCTCAGTTTCCAAAAAGCCGACAGCCGGACACTCCGGGCCACATTCGAGCCTCAAGAGCCTGTCACCGCCGCATCATGGACCAACCTGGACCAAATCACGTCTGGGATGGGCGGGGCCGCGACCAACGCTTCCAGACCCGACGGCGGCCTCCCGCGTCGGTCCCGCCCCCCACTTCCGGCCGGACCGCGGTCACGTGTTCTGACTCGCCCCGCAGACGCGGCTCCTCTCGCGTCCAGTGTCCCGTCTTCCCTTCCGCCGGAAGTGGGGCGACTTTCCTTTTCCGGCTACGGGTCCCCAAACGGAGGGGGAGGCCGGACGGGGCAGCGGAGCGGCGGCGGGGGCGGTAATGGCGGAGCTGGTGCAGGGGCAGAACGCTCCGGTGGGGATGAAGGGCGAGGGCTTCGTGGACGCCCTGCACCGAGTCCGGCAGGTACGGGCGTGGCCGGCTGGCGGGAGCACCGGAGCCCGAGGCGGGGCCGGGCCGAGCCCGGTGGGGAAGAGGAGGTCCGGCCTGGGGTCTGGGGGCAGCTCGGGCTGACGCCTCAGCCGGGTTTGGCGGTTCCTGGGGGCTCCTGCAGCCGGGGCGGAGCCGAGAGATGAGGCGCCACCGCGAGGCCCAGGCCCAGCCTGTCGGGCGGGTCTCCCAGGTGCATGCAGCTGTTGGGACAGGGTTTGCCCGGAACGTCTGGCCCCATTCCTTGCGGCCGGAGCTGGACCTTCATGGCAGCCGGCGAGCATGGGGTTCTGAGGTTCGCGAGGGGAGGGGACTGGGGAGCTCACGGGGAGGACCCGGGTATAGACCGGAGGCGGCTGTCTGAGGCCCAGCAGCTCCGTAAAACTTGGAAAACATAGTTTTCAGACTTTCTGTATTTCGAGGATGGAGTGGAGGGGTTCGAGGGTTTTTACTTTTGAGGTTGCTTTTGGAGAGGCGAGATAGGAAAATGTTAAGGAGTTGTGGGTGGTCCATAAGACGTAGAGATTCCTTATGGGCAAGAGTTTTGCGGGGAGAATGTGATATGGACTCATTCCAGCAGTGAAAATTTACCATCTGACAATGTCGTGCATTTTGTCAGACTTAAATAAACTGATTTTTAAGAGGTTCTAAGCTTCCCTGTAGAATGAACATGAGGCCTACCATATGGGGCCTCTGCCACGGTGCTTTGAACAGAACACATCCCTGTGCTGAGTGTAAAGCTCACCGACAGGTCAGCTCGACCACTGCAGCTTCCACCCAGTGTCGTGTTCATCTCTCCTCCTGTTTAATTGTAGGCGTACTAACTGATGTTTTAAAAGTTGGGCTGTAACTAATTACTGCTTGATTCCTAACAGAGAGCCGCAGGACCCATTGTATTAGAAGATCCACTCGGTCACGTGAAGATACGGTCTTTTCCATCTCTTTCCAGTATTCCAGGGGCGGGAACCCTACCTGTTTCCCAGACACTGGCTTTTCATTTTAACACTGACGCTCCTGTAGACATTATGTTGGATCCCAGAACTTTCCAAACCTGTGGTTCCACCTAAACTTTTATCCGGTGACTTGTTACTTACTGCCTAGGTACCAACCTGTACAGTAGTGAGTATCCATCTAACTTAGACTCCAGAGCCAGCCAGTGCTGTCATGGATGAACATGCCATCCAGCTCCCCTTCCAGCACCCTGCTTGCCGGCGTGTTGCACTGCTGTCCGCTACTCTACAGGGTCCTGAACCTTGTTTCTCACTGGCTACTAATATGTAATGGCTTTCACTCTGTGCTGATGTGTGACAATCACCTTGTTGGCCTTCTGTACCCAAGGAAGAATTATAGTCACTGCCCTAAAGAGCTCAGAGCCTCAGTTTGCAGAAGGCCTGTAGTTGAAGGTAAAACGAATTTTGAACCATTGAGAAGACTTTCTGCTTCTCTTGAGCCAGTGGTTGAGCTCATATTCTGGACAACCTGCTCGAGAGGGAGGGAGACCCTCTGTTAAATGCTGACCTAATGCGGATTGTGGAAGCAGTGGTGTTTACTGCTAGCAGAGAAAACTTCATTGGAAATGTTCCCAGCTCTGAAATGCACCATTGACTGGAGCGGTAATAAGCCCAATGGAGACACTGCTGTGAGTGTATTGCTTCTGAATGTTAACTGCTGGAGGTCGATACTGTCTCCAAGGATTTGATGGCCTTTAAAAACTAAAGAAAATAAACAGGTTTGTGGGTAATTTTAGGTTTCTTTACAGATTTGCATTGGGCAAGAATGCAGAGGTAGAAATCTAAAGCATTGTATGCTTACAGTCAAACTTACCTGAAAGGATCTCATGTCATTCGGGTATCTGGGTGATGGTGGTTCTGTACCTCTCCACTGTAGACACAGCATGTTGCAAAGATGTGGTTTTTCCCCAGCAGTACCTGGAAGTAAAGGACTGTACTTATTGAAATGATTGCCAAGCTTCCTCCCTCTTCTGTGCCCCTCAGAAACACCAGCAACAGTCCATAAGGCCCTCGTGAGTTTGTCAAGGAGCAGGAGGCTCTCTGGCGCTCAGTTTATCTAGAAAAGCATAATAGCAGCTGAGTTGACCCTGCTGGGATTTGAACCTGCAGTTTCTGTTCTGTGTGGTGTTTGGAGTCCAGCACCTAATCTCACCTTCCCTCCTGGCATCTAGAAGCCTCCTTGTATATGTAGCCTTCGAACTTTTTCCAGCAAAGGGAACCAATTGTTGCTGTTAGTGTTTGGCACAGTGGATAATCCAGCCATCTGGAGGGAAGTGTGCAAGGGTAGAAACGTGATCTGATTCAGTGCCATTGATGAGCACCTGATACTGCTGGGTATTAAACAACCACTGCGTTCAGTGCTCCAGGCGCTGGCAGGTCCGCAGTAGTAAAGGGCTGTTTCTACACCTTGTCTGGAGAGGGCAGGACCCTAATAAGAACGGGGCATGGCCTCAAAGCCAAAATGGGGCATCCTGTTCTGTGGCCGCACCGCACCACCGCCCTGACTGTCCGTCTGGGTTGTAAGGGGACCTCATGGAGATTACCGGTGAACAGGTAAAAATGTTTTATTTAGTTTTCTAAGCACCCCAAAATGTGTCCACTGCTGGTGGTTGAGTAGCATCCGTCATCAGGTGCACACACATTTGCACGTGAACTGAGAGTGCCACACCACGGTGCATTACAGGTTCCCAGCAGCCTTCCCTGATCTGGACCAATTGTCTGCCAGTCACCAACTAAATACAAGAGGTTCTCTGGCCGCACTGCTGTTTTTCAGGACTTCTGGTTTAGACCCAGTCAGTGCCTCCGTATTGCATAACTCAGTAGTAGCCTAGCCCCATAATGCTCAACTACGCTGGTTCTGCACCCAAGCGATTGTGGTCAGGCCACTGTAGAATCAATAGAAAGTAACGTTCGAACCTATTTTTTTTACCAGCACTTATCTTAAAAAATCAATGAGTCATGAGGGTCCTCAGAAACTCCACGGTACTCCAGGAAATGCCTCCCGGGCTGCTGCCTCCTCGCGCTGGGCCCCAGCAGCGGGCAGTCCGGCACAAGTGCCGGATCCGGGCGGCGGATTCCCTTTGAGACAACGCGCATCCACCATTAGGGGGAGAGCTCCGTGTTCTCAGCCACTGGGGGCCCCCAAGAGACACTGCCTGCGCTCGCGTAGCGGATGGTGTTTCTGACGCGGTAAGCCAGGCGGGCTGACCGCTCCGTTACCGTGTGGCACTCCGTTGAGGCCGGTGGTTGGGTAGCTCCGGTCATTTCCCTGGGCGTGCACCCCTGCGTGTGCCTTCGCGTTAGCTTTCTCAGACCCGGGAGGACAGCCGCTGTCCACAGGAAGTGTGGGGTCCCGGAGGTGCCCTGCAGAGAGCGAGTCCTTGCTGCAGGGTCTCGGCGGTGCGGCGGGGTCTCCGGTTCGAACGGCAGTGCTCGCCCCAGCTTTGGTGTTGAAGGTAGACACCAGACAAACGGTGTCTGCACCTCAGACTTCTCTCTCCTCCCGGAGTTGGGTGTGTGTCGTCAAATTTTGGTTTCCTCTGAGGTCCCAGTTGTTCGTAGATAGAAGTTTGTGTAGAGCGGCGTTCTTAAAGGGGGGCCCAAGGGCTGGGGCAGGCGCACAGTGGGCCTGCAGGCCTGCTGTGTTTGACCCGCACGGTGCCGCCATTTAGCAACTGGCACGAATTCACGCACAAATGGAGATTTCCAGCTTGTCTGGGAAAGATCTGGCCGCGGCGCCCCCGCGTTGAGCGGCGGCGGCCGTCGGCAGCAGCCGGCGGGCTCAGCCCCTTTGCCGGGGGACCGCATCTCCGGTTGCCTTCCTGCCCGCCGCTTGGCTCATGTTCGCGCTGCCCGTTGGGATGCCTGCGCAACGGCCTTCTTTCCTCGTCCTTTTTCAAGTTGTGAGCCCATCACCGCTCGTTTTCGTTTGCAATTTATAGTGGAAAAAACTCTAGATGGAGAGTTGGGCAGTCTAAATCTGCAAGCAGCTGCGTGACCTTGGACTAAGTTAGCCTTTCCCAGCATTTGATCTGCCAGCTTTTAATACTTACATCGCCCACGGAAGGGGCTCCTGGACATACGCGTTAGGGGGCTACAGGGTTAAGGAAAGGCGAACGGGCTTCTGTCCTGCAGGGCTCCTCAGGGCCTTCCCCTCGCTCTTGTGCGCTCAGGCCCACAGTGGTTGGGGAAGGGCCTTGCACGTAAGTACCCTGCAGTTAGGTCCCTTCGTGCCCTCTTTTCATAAAACCACATCCCATTCTGTGGGTCAGACTTGAGGAAGTGTGGAGCTAGATAATCTGAGCGGTCCCTTCAAGCCTGCGAATACTCAGAGCTTTCATCTAGCTGAATTTGAAAAAAAAAATTTTTTGGCCACATTATTTTGGCTCTTCTGCTGTATGTCACACAGCAGGTCCTCAAAAAATGTCTTTTCGTCCAGTGTTTTGTTATAATGATGAGATGCCATAGGAACTTAACCCTTATTTCTGTCGATTAGCCTATGGCAAAATTTGTTTCTTCATGTGTTGTTACGCCGCTGTTCCAAGAACCCTTTGAGGAGTGAGGACTGTGCCGGGCTGGGTGTCTGTTCAGACTTTCCTCTTCACTCCGAGGAACCACCCCCTTGAAAGTGCTTTGTGTTTTCAGTTTTGTTAGTAAGACACTTGGGAAAGAAGAGTGTGTCTTTTGGAGGCATCTACTGCCTTTGTATCCTGATACCAGATGATAACAAATCACTTGCCAGACTGAGCAGCGTTAATGGGAGTAGTGATCTGATTCGGATTACCTGCCATTATTTGAGGACCTACTGAATCCACGGCTTCTTGCTGGCTGTGGAGACCGTGCAAAGATAAGTAAGACAAGTTTGCAGCTGGTTTTGTCTTACTGGGGATTAAATTCTCACAACCACCAGATGCAGTATTCAGGACAAGGGTTATACTTCTCGTTTTATATTTGAAAAATAAGCCAAAGGGGGAGATAAAGCAGTTTTTCTCAGAGGCACACAGATAATACATGCATGGCCCTTGCCCCATGCCCTCTGCATTTTAAGGAGGACTTGGTTCCTTTGCAGAGGTAGTTGGGTAGTTTTCCCTTTCAGTGAGACACCAGCAGGATCTTTGAACAAAGCATTGAAGGCGTGCCGGTGGTGGTCAACGGAACGAAGGGGACAGACAGGTCATCTTCAGGGCCTTCGGTGGGGGAATCCCAGCTAGAACAGTATTTCAGCTTATAGCCTCTGCTGCTCATCTTAGCATTTTGCCTACAGATGGGCTTCTCTGTATATCCACTTTAAATTTAGCAAATGTTTAATGAGTATCTTTTTTGTGCCAAGCACTTCACTGTGCATTAGGGAAGTTGTTCTTTAACTTTTTTTGGAACATAGATAGACCTTTTAAAGACTCTTGAAAACTTCAGACCTTTCCCCAGAAATGTTTGGTAGTTTTGTATATGAATTCGAGAGGTTCTGAAGCGGAGCCCTGGAGCTCCCAGGTGAGGAGTCCTTGTCCTGGGGGTGCCAAGGTGATTGAGACAGGGCCACTCTTCAGAGAGCTCCCTGTAATGAGGAGACAGGATGACCGATACCTTTCTTAGGGAGCATTTAATTCTTCCCAAATGTGGGTGGCGTGAAGTTGTCGGGAAAAGCTACTGCAAAGAGCTGGTGTCTTACTTGATTGGCATGTAGAATTCCTCGCTTTGGCTAATGCCAGGAAATAGGGCAGGATCAGGCGGGGCCCACCCCTCATTGTAACCTTGGCGACCGTCGTGGGGGGCGGAGCCCGGGTTATTCTCAGTGCCGGGCAAGAACTTCCAGGTGTGTCCTCTCATTTGATGGCCACACAATTCCAGGGGCCAGTATAGTGAAGTGGTTTTTAAGAGTTTGGATTTGGACTACGTGAGTTCAAGTTCTGGTTCTGCCATTACCAGCTTAGTCACGGACGAGTTACCCGCCTTCCTTAAGCCTCAGTTTCCTTGTGTACAATGGAGATCTTGAGGGTAGGAGTAATTTTTTTTTTAAATAGTCGCTGATACTAGAGGTTGGGAGGCTGCTGTTGGGAGGCGGGGTGGGGCAGGTCCTGAAGGGGCCTTAGGCAGCTCAGGGGAGGTTCGGGGCGGTGATGCTCCATTTCTCACCCGGGCGCTCGGTCTTGGGCCTTTTCGACTGTGAGGCCGCACACGTGTCCAGGCGCTTTTCTGTTCTGTTACTGCTTTCTCTTCAGTTAAAGGTGGGAGTAGCAAGCATCGCTGGCCTCTTACCATGTGCCTGGCACCATTCGGGGTGCCCTTCATGGTCACCTCGTGTCCCAGTGGCTGCAGCTCCCGGTCCTGCAGCGTGACAGCTGCAGCCACTTTCCACGGCCGTGGTGAGGGTTACATGAGGGGCCATCGGGCTCTCAGGGAGTGCGCAGTGGCGGGATTCACTGCCTCGTCGCTGTGGCCCGCCAGGTGGTGGGATGCAGGACCAGGACTTGTCCTCCAGGGCCTCCCTCAGCTGCAGTGTGGCTGCTCTGGCCACACGCAGTCCAGCCTGTGCTTTCTCTGGGGCCCAGGCAAGGCCACTCGGGGGAACTGTGGAGCCGGGGTTCCGGGGAAGCAGGTCAGGCTCCTGCTTCCTGGATGGAGTGAGCTTTCACCTCTGCGTGCTGGATGCAGGAAAATCTGCAGTAGCTCTGTTTACAGCACGGGCACAGTACGTGGATGGCTTGTGGCACTCGATGGCATCGCCTGCTTCCGTGTAGTATGAAGTTCTGATAAGTGTGAAGCTGTGGAAATATTCACAGCCTCTTACTTGGATTTATGGGATGAACTACAACCCGTTGTCAGAGAATTCATTACCTAGAAGGGTGCTCTGGGAATAATTAAAGTAATTTGTTTACCACCTTTGTGATTTTGCCATATCACAAAAATCATTTAGTCATTGTAAAATTTAGATTTATTTGAAATGTTTTCCAAAAGGGAACTGAATCATTATCCTAAGTGAAAAACTGTGCCATGCGTTGAAGGTAGCTGTAAGAAATACACATATTCACCCATGCACCTCCCCAGATCACCTGTGTGGTGTGCGCACCAAGGAGCAAGGCCATCGAGGGTCTTGTCCAAGGTCATACACTGAAGAGCTGGCTGGAAAACGAGACTCTTGCCTGACGCCCGATCCAGCGCTCCCTTCCGCATTCCCGCCGACTACTGGCCGTGGGAGCTGAACTCGGTGCATCACGTTGAGTGATGTTTCATCTCTTGCTGCGCTTAAAATAGCACAGGTAGGGAGATGACCCATTCTCTCCCCCCCACCCCAAAAAGGGAAAGTAGCTGAAGTGGTAGAAAATTAGTAGCACAGTCCCCTTAAGGTCATACTATCATTTATTTAAAATCATTTTAATTTACTGATTTTAGAGATAGAGGGGAAGGGGGGAAGAAACATTGATTTGTTGTTCCATGTAATGAATTTATTGGCTGATTCTTGTATGTTCCTTGACCAGGGATTGAACCTACAACCTTGGTGTTTGGGACGATGCTCTAAACAACTTGAGCTACCTGGCCAGGGCTTAAGGTCCTACTTTCAGATGACTGGAGCAGCCTTGGTGTTGTTGGAATATTCTGGCTTTGGTGCCATTAACTGGGAACGTACCCTACTTCCCTTAAGCGACTGCTGTTCAGAATGGTTAGTTGCAGTGTGAGGTGCGCTGTAAATCACCATGTTTTAAGTTCTCGAGAAGTGAAGTGTGTTAAAGAAAGTATTAGGTGGAGGAAAGGGAGGTCGCTTAGTGCTGCGGTTATAGACTTGAGTCAGGCAGTCCGGGGCTTAGACATGAGTTTTTGCCACTTATGAGATGTGTGACTTCCGACAGGCCACTCAGGGCTCAGGGTCTCTGAGCCTCACTTTTCCTTATCTTAAAAATGGGAATAATAATAGCAGCCTCCTAGAGAATCATTGTAAGGAATGAATGAGATACTGTGTTTAAAATGGCAGCAGTTGCTCTGGCCCGGGTGGCTTGGTTGGAGTGTCATCCCATAACCGAAAGGTTGTGGGTTCGATTCCCAGTCAGGGCTCATACTGTGGGTTGCGGGTGGTTCCTGCTCAGGGTGCATACGGGAGGCAACCGGTTGATGCTTCTCTTGCATCAGCGTTTTCCTCTCTCCCTTCCTCTCTCTCTAAAAACCAATGAAGAAATGTCCTCAGGCGAGGAAAATAAATAAATAATCAATCTCCTAGCAGAGTGCCTAGCACATAGTAAGCACTCATTAAATTTCAACTAGTGATTTTAGTAGACAGTGTCATTTATTGAAATTAGTTTACATTTGTATAAAGAGAGGAATACATAGTTTTTTGTGGTGTATTGTAACGTAGAATGTAGTATCAGTGTAAAGTGTGGCTTGCGTAGTATTAACATTGAACTTGCAGCTGACACTTAGCGAGCCAGGGTTTAAATGCAGCCTGTTGACTTCAGAGCTGCACCTCTCACCCACTATCGGAAATTCCCCGAATTGCAGATATCCGAAGCAAGCATGATTTAAGAACAAGTCTGAAAGCTTCAGTCACATTCTGGAAGGACGCGTAACTGATACAATCAACGTTAGGGGCAGGAAACTGTTGTAACACCTTTAGCACGTCGGCTTTGGGGGAAGGCAAGGAGGGCCGTGGCCTCCGGAGTGACATTCTAGCTACCTTGGCAGGAAGGCAAAAGATCTGGAAGCCAAGAGGCATCATGGGAAAGGGGCAGGGAGGGGCCCAGCGTCTGAGGCCCTGTCTTTGAGGCTGCTGTCACGTGCACACTGTCGGGGGACTCCACCGGCGGTCATGCCGTTTTCTCTGTGTCTCGGGGTCATCGTCGCTGTCTTCCTGAGTATGTTTTGGTGTGCCCTTAAAAAACAACGAGGCTGGTAATCTCGGGAGCCCTCATGCCCGCCGGTCGGTCCGTTGCTGCTCAGTTTGCTGGGGCAGACGAAGGGGTCTCTGTGGGGCACAAGCCCCTGCAGGGGTCTCCCCTTCTTCACCCACCTGCTCCCCCAGCTGAGCCCTTGCTCTTGCATCTTCAGTAAGTAGCTAGCCTCTGCCAGCTTCTCCAAAACAAGCGTGGGGAGCAAGGTTGCAAGTGGGTGGTAGCGTGACGTTAGGCAAGATGTGTACGGCATTTTGCTTAAGAGCAAGTGACGGCTTACCCTGAGAGACTTACTTGGATGTAGGAGGTGGGGGGTTTTATCAGCAGCCTAGCTTAGTACTTTAAGTGTTTACCTAAAATAATGTTTTTAAACAAGCAGATATCGAGGCTACCATCATCTCTGGCCTAGACAGGGATCGGCAGACTTTTTCTTTAAAGGTCCAAGTAGTAAATTTGTGCGCGCACGCATATATGGCTTTGCACACTTATGGCCCCTATGCAACTCCTTAGCGATGACAAATGGGCGTGGCGCGCTCTGGTCAAGCTTTCCTTAGAAAAGCAGGCGATTCACCGAGCGCAGCTGGCTTACCCCTGGTCTAGAACACCTCCTAAATGGCGTTCCTGCTCTGGGCCCCTGCTCGCCTCGTCCAAGGAGACCTCAAAGACAAATCAGCGCACCGCTCCCTTAGTGAGTCTTGTAGCTGCGTCCGACCACCCGTTCTGTAAACTCCCGGCCCCTTTCCATGACCCATAGACCCCCTGGGGACGGGCTCTTGCCCCTGCCTGGACAGCGCTTCCTCGAATTCTGCACGGCCAGCTCCTGCGCCTCACTTGGGTCCCCGGTTACATGTCGCCTCGGAGTGGCCGGCCCGGATCGCCCTGTTCGCAGCGGCTCTCCTCGGCGCACTCTGCATGTCCTCGTCTTCTGTTACCAGCGTCCCGCTCGCTGCCAGCCGAAACGATCACTGTATCGTGTACCCGTGACTCCCCAGCGAGTGCCGACTCCAGAGAGTCGGGGCTGGGTTGCTCTTGTTCCCCACAGGTGCCCTGGCGCCTGGAACAGCCCGGCACCCAGTAGGTGACCAACACTTCCTGGGTGAACCGCCTGGTTTTACAGCCCTGGGCTTTGGGAAGCGCCTGGCAGCGCGCACAGCTCTTCGCTTTCCAAAAGCTGTGGAGCAGGCGGTGTCGTACCCAGAGGGCTGTGAGTAGCGACGACAGGGACTTGCCCCTCGTCGCTGAGCCAGTGCAAGGAAGGGACGAGACCCGACCCGAGGGTACCTGGTGTTTAAATCTTGCCGTGGGTTTTCGCGATTACCTTCTGTGCTTTGTATAAGGTCATTTATCTTTGTGTTGGTCCCAGAAGGTCTCAGACTTTTGGGAAAATTGGGACAAACTCAGAACTACGATTGAAGACTTTGCTTTTGATGAAATCAAAGTGTTGATTTATACGAAGGTCACATTTAATTTTCCAACGAGAACAAAGCAGATAAGTAAGAAGTTCTACATAGCATTTGTTTCTGGGGGAAATTTTTCCATAGCTATGTTCTGTTTTTAACTGACAGCAAACATGGAAAGTGGAAGTCGCTCAGAGAGGCGCGCGCGCGCACTCACTCACATGCTCCAGGGCAGGGCTCCCCCTGCGCCGCCGGTGCCCAGCGGTCCCCCCACTGTGCGGACCCTGCCGGCCAGGAGCGGCTTGGCCTTGCGTGTCTCTGCAGATCGCGGGGGCACTTTCACAGACGCCGGAATGACTAGGATGGATACAGCCCTGCGGAGTTGTCACCTTGGAGCAAACACAGCCTTTTAAATATTGTTGGGGAATTTGTTTCTTAAAGGGATCCTGTGGTAAAACCTTCTGAGCTATGTTTTTATAATGTCAGCCTGCTGTTTTTCTTCCAATGCCGTATACCTGCATTTTAACCGATGACTTAAAAATACCGATTTGTTGGTAAAAGACCCATGTTTGGAACCGTTCTATTTCTAGAGACACGTTCAGACCCAAAGAGAACTCCGACCACGGCCTGGCCGGCCAGTCATCGAGGCTGGGGGAGAAGAGGGGGAGCAGCCCTCTGAGGGGGGCTCTTTCTCTCCCTTGGTGGAGCCCCGACTTGTTCCTGAACGTTGAAATCTGCTTCTCTCTGTAGATCGCTGCTAAGATTGACTCACTTCCTCACTTGAATAATTCCGCGCCTCTAGTGGACCCCTCGGTGTATGGCTACGGAGTGCAGAAGCGGCCCTTGGATGACGGAGGTAAGTTGCTGCCAATGGCTTCGCCTTCGCGGTGTGTCGGCCTGCGGGGGACGGTCGAGGGGAGGTGTTTAGGATGGTGTTTCTCAGCGGTTCTCCTGCACCTGAGTTCTTATTTGCCTTGCTAATGCAGGGATCTCGCAGGGAAAGACTTGGCCTTTGAGCATCAGCTGGGAAGTAATTTGCCGGTTTTGCTGGATTTAGCCCTCCGTCTTTCCAGTACACGTGTAGGAACTGACGTTCCTACTTTTCTCCAAAGAACAGCTAAGTTTCGATGTGTAGCTCTGAGCTTAAAGACAGGAACAGGGGTGGTGGCCTTTCTGTAGCCTGTGTGCTGGTTTTTCACCGTCCCCATTGATAACAGGTCCTTTCTAGGAACACTCATTTTCTTCCATTCATTCACTCATTCGTTCGTTCATTCATTCATTCATTGGTTTATTTATATACTCCATCCCTCGCCCAGCACCCTGGCAGAGTGTCTATTACATGTGTTTCTGCGGAGAACTTGGACTTCCTTTATCTTACCTTGTCTTCCGCGAAGTGTGAAAGGGATTGTGGAAAGTGCCAGATGGCACGTGAATATTCACGTAGTAGGTGGGCCGGCGCCTGCTCTTTCTCTCCCGTCAGCCTGTGGGCGCGTCCAGCCTCGAGTCCCCACCGTGAACGTCTGCGTGTTTCTGGGATGTTCTGTTTCTTCCTTTTTATTGAATTTATTGGGGTGACACCGGTTGTGGCATATTATTATGTGGAAAAAATCAAGGTGTACGAAAGTATGTATTCCGTAATCTCCTTTTCCCAAAAAAAGTGCATGTTTTCATATATGTGGAAAAAATGTGATTTGGCGTGACAGAGTTCTCCGGTCTCCTTGGGGATTCTAAAAGAGAGGGCCATTACTTTTAGATGCGGGAACCGTTTTTGGAATAATTTGTAGATTCACACGGTGAAGACTTGAAGGTTTAGCACTGGGCATGAGCGTCCTTGTCTGTGTAAAGAAACGGTTTCCGTCTCTGATCGCACGCACGAACATCCACCCCAGGCCATCAGAACCGGGATGGCTGCCTGGACCGCCGCTCCGAAACGGCGCCCACCGTCTCCGCGTGTTCGACTGGCGGGGGTGACTGCCTAGACCGAGCACAACTGAGGGCGTTGCCTGCATGTCTGCCTCCGTGGAAGGCTTTCACCTTTTTCGGGCAGTTACGCTCTGTTCCTCCTGTGCGGCGTCAGGAGGAGAGGAGAGCCAAGTTTTCTGGCTCCGAACGCTTACCGTGTTAATGGGCAGAGCCTCCCCGGCCCACGGTTTCCAGAAGTCGAGATCAATCCATTTCACAACTCTCCGCCTTGTTTTGTCGAGCGTGGAACCGCAGCAGTGCCCACTCTCCGCTGTGTCTTTTGCATGGGGGTTTCCAAACATCTGCAAATGAAACCGCCGGCCTTTTGCAGACTTTTTTCTCCCTGTAATCCTTTGCATATCCATTTGAAAGAAATTAGCAAAAGGTTCTGAACTTCCTAATAGAGCGACCTGGGGGGCTAGCAGCTGTAGCCAGCATCTCACCTTTAAGTCCAGAATCTCACTTGAAACTTCAGTTCATTATCATATTTTGTACTTCTACCTCTTTTGAGACCCATGATTTGTTTGTTTGTTTGTTTGTTTGTTGTTTTGCATGTCTGTGTTTTGAGGACTACATCCTTACAGTCAGAAAGTGAACGCGGTTCCTCTTCCCTCCTCCCGAACAGTAAGCCCGCGTCCGGAAGGGAGGGACTGAGAGAGAGCCAGCCCTTCAGCAGGTGCTGGGCCTCCTGGCCGCCCTGGCCGCCCGGCGTCTTCCAGACCAGGCTGTATTTGAAGAATGAAAACATCCCCCAGGCATTTTACGTTCTGCATTACAGTTTGATGAAGTTAATCCTCTTTTTCCGAGCACTGCTTAAATCACACAAATGGTTTTTCTCTAAGTTGGTCTCTGTCGGAGAGTCTGGGACTTGCTGTTGCTCTCGGGGGGACCTGGGCAGTGGGGCCCGCCACGGCCTCCCCTGTCGGCTGTCTTCTGGCCAGTCCGGCCCGGGCCCGTCTGTTCTCCCGAGTAAACAGACCCGTAGAGGACCATGTTCATGTTTACCGGGCAGCTCTCAGGGCCGCAGCCTTGCTGTTTGTGAGATGAAAGTTCAGAAGCACGCAGACAGAACACGCAGGAATCCTGTTGCTTCTTTCTTTGCAGCAAAGATTTCCAAAGGCCGGCGGTTCTTTCTTTGTTTGGTTTGGCCTGGGTGTTTTTGACAGAAGTTCACCATACCACTTCTTTAGCAATGTGAACTTTCTAGCTTTCCTGTGAACCTGGGTTCTTTAACCTTTAGGAGGTTAAAGTTCAGTCCCCTGGAAGTTTTTGGAGGTGTTACTTTAGGTCTTTTTAAAAGTACTTCCACTCGTATGGTGACCAAAAGGAACTTTAACATGGGGTTCATTCGGGACATTGAGATATTCAAACAAGTGCGGGACTAGGAGGGTTGGAGCAAGTGCGGGGCTGTGGGACGGGGAAAGAATGGTTCCCGACCAGGAAGAGGTCGGTCGGGGCGTGTTCCCCAGGCAGTTGGTTTGGAGAGGTCTGTCGGACTGCAGGGAACCCAGCAGGAGGGGGTGGAGCTCAGCCTTCGGGGCCTGCCTCTGCCTGGGCGCCCTGCCCTCCAGCTCTGGGCCATGTGACTTCGGCTCCTAGCACCTTCACTGTTGGCACCCACGCTTTCTAACAGTCTTTGAGACGTTAGAACCTCCAGTTCGGGAATCTCCCTGCTGGTCCGGGGCGTGGCACCTTTTCTCTCCAGTACTTAATTCATGCCACAGCTGGAGCCGGTCCGACCGGTTCCGTTCCTCTGCTCTCAGACTCGCTGCACGTTCCAGTAACCAGGGAGGTCCAGCCAGCCTGGCGTCAGCTACCTGCCCTCCCGCTCTCACCCCCCCCCCCCCCCCCCGTGCAACACTCTGCAGCCGCCTAGTCCTCCGTTCCTTCTCTTTGCCCTTCCAGAAACATGTGCCCCATCCCAGCTCCTTACCTGGCTGATTCCCGCTCAGCCTGCAGGCCTCAGAATTGACAGATAAGACTGCCTCCTGGAGATGCGTCCTCTCGGACCCGCAGTGCCTCACTCGGCCCCTCCCCGCTCCCTCTGCTCTTGCCTCCTGTTCTTCCCCCCTTCCCTTCCTCTTTTTTTCACACACTCAGTCACCAGGGAGTAACCACGTTCTGCTCTGAGCTTCTGAAGTGGCTCGCTCGTCCCTTAGGGCAGATAGCAGGGTGTGCGGGGTCCGTCCCAGCCAGGTCCCACGTGCCTGGCCGCTGAGCTGTTCTCCTTCCCTCCCCGCCCTGCAGAGCGAGGGACTAAATGCTGGATGTGCCGTTCTCCTTCTTTGTACCCTATGGTCCACGTTTACACAATTTCCTGAAAAATCAGCTTCAAATTTGAGAGAGAGCAATAGCCAAGTGGTTCAGAACTGTGACTTTCAGAATCTAAATCAGGCGTTGGCCGACTTCTTCTTAAAGGGCCGTGTAGGAAATATTTCAGGCCTTCGGGTCCCATGTTCTCTGTGCCGCCTGCTCAGCCCTGCCGTGGGAGCCGACAGCCGCCTCGGACGCTCGCACACCAACCAGCGGGGCTGTGCCCCGGTAAGTCCTCGTTTGCGGAAACGGGCAGCTGGCCCTTGGGCCGTCGGCCAGCCTCTGATGTCCAGTCAGCCTGTCGGAGGGCTCACAGGAACGCTTCCTCAGCCTTCAGTGAGGGAGGAGTGGAGAGGGTTCCCCCCACCCCTGCTTTCCATGGACAGATCTCCCTGTCCCGGATCCTGCTCGGAGCACCGTGGCCATCGGAGAGAACGAGCGATTTCTGATGCTTAGCCCAGGGTTGGCTGGCAGAGGGGAAAGCCACTCTGCCCCCCATCCCCTTCGCATGTCCAGGGGCAGGGAGAGCATCCTCTCCAGTTTCACTCCCCCCCACCCCCCACCCCGTGGAGTTTTGGTAATTATGGCCTCTTGGGCTCCTGAGTTGAGTTGAGCCGACTCACTCTCCCTCTACCTTCCCTGTAAGAGGCGGCACCAAACCAGAACTTGGGCGAATATACGCTTTTTCTGCCATTGCTAGGGCGGGGCGGGGACGGGGCAGTATGCGAGCGACTTTGAAAACATGCCCGCCTTTTGTCCCAGGCGGCCTTTGAATCGATGCGGTCCCTTTTTAGATAGTGCCACACCTTCCAGTCCTGTCTGAGGGATGTTTTTGTGGGGCCAAGGAAGAATTATTCTTGGGTGTACCATCAAATTAATTATTTACAGGAAAATTGGAGTAGAGTATTTCTGTGGTCCTTTCCAAGTTCTGTTTCAGCCCGTGTGGCGCAGGGCGTAGGGCAGAGACGAGCGGAAAAAGAGTGAGGAAGAAAGACTTTGCAAAGCCCCGGACTTGCAACGAGGGAGGAGGGCTGAGAGGCGGGCCTTCCGCTCCGATGGGCTCCGCTCGGGCAGGGGCAGAACGAATCCCAGAGGTGCTGGTGCTTTCCCTGAGTGGAGGGCGGTGATGGGGGCTGCAGCTCCATTCCTGAGGATTGCAGGGCGGGGAGGGCGGGCCCTTTGCAAAGCGGGTGAGGCCAATCCAGGCGTCGGCAAGCAGCCACTTTCACGCTGGGGCGGCTGAAGACCTGCCGGGGGCTCTGCCCAGCTCTTCGCTTCGTGCGCTCGTCCCCCCAGCGGGGGGGGGTGCTCCGGGACCGTGTCTGTGCTGCAGACTTGTGCCCCCCTTTCCCTGCCCTTTTCACGTGGTGCGTCCCCGGGGCTGGTAAACCGCCCCCCACCCCTCGGACGGGATGAGTCCAGCATCTGGGTGGGGAGTCCCAAGGTCACAACACATGAGAGTCTTGGTAAGAAATACTGCGGGGGCAGGATCCGATGCTGATTTTACGCAGGTAACAACTCATGGCAAGGGCGCATGCCATTACCGCCTCCCCCCCATCCCTCCATCCGTTTTAGGGCTGTAATTTAGAGTAAGAGGTAGTCGTGTGGGTGCATGTGAACACAGGTGTGAGCTGGAAAAGGAGGCGAGGTCTTCCCCTTGGCCAAGTGTGGCGTGACTGGTCCGTCTGATGTTGCCTTAGGCAACCAGGTAAAAGAGCAGGTGTTTCCCACCAAAATGAGGGGCGGACCCTGCAGCGCCAGTTCTGCGCACGCGTGCGCTGAGGTGTAACTGAAGCTGCTATGCGGCACCTGCGGTGTCGTTCGCAACTCGTAGCCGAGGGGAGGGCTTAGATGTCAGATTAAAGGGGATTCATAGTTTTTTCAAAGTCCTTTCAGAGCCCTGGCCGGGTAGCCCAGCTGCTTGAGCGTCGCCCCCGTACACCACGGTTGCGGGCTCAGTGCCTGGTGAGGACACATGCAAGGATCACCCCGGAGTGCACAAATCAGCGGGACCGATCGGTGTCCCCCTCTCTCAAATCAATGAATGGTAAATTTGTTTTAAAACCCTTTTAGAGTGTATGTGACCCAGAGTGGCTCCCCTCTCCGCCTGGCTGGGTGTCGGCATCACCCGAGGAACTTTTGAAAGCACACATGCTGGCACAGCCTCTCTGGAGAACTCAGACAACCACACGCACACTTACCCTTCCACCCTCGGTTCCACTCCTGGGCGTTAATTCCCACGAAAAGAAAACGCGTCTTCACACAAACCCTACCCACAAATCTCTGTAACAGCTGTATTCGTAAGAGCCCCGAACTGCACACTGCCCAGCTGCTCTTCAACAGGCGTGGGCAGCGGATCGGGCCGGCCATGCATGGATGGTCCTCAGCAGCTAAAAAGACCGAACTGCTGATGCGCACCGCACCATCTTCTCGGGGAGCTGTGCTGAGTGGAAAAGCCACCCCCAAGTGGCTACATACGGAATAAGTGCATTCATAGAACATTCTGGAACGCAGACTAGGTCAGTGATTGCTGGGCAGAGTGGTGGGGGCCCGCTCTAGAACAAGAGGGGGTCGCTGCAGGAAGAAACTCTGGCACCTAAACTCCTTATTGTACAGCTGAGGAAACCAGTGTCCCGAAATCGACAAATGGTCCGGCCAGGGGCAGGTACCTGGTGAGTGCCAGAAGAAAGACTTTGAACCTGGGTCTCTGTCTCCTAGGCCATAATAGCGTGTGCTTGAAAATGTGGATTCCGAAGTCAGGTAGGCTCTGCCAGTTAGTTGTGTGACTTTGGGTAATTGCTTAATCTCCCCGAGTCCGTTTCCTTATTTATAAAATGGAGATCATATCTACTTCATGAGATTGTCATCAGGATTATAACAGATTATTATTCTTTTGTTTTGTTTTGTTTTGTTTTTAGAGAGAAGGCAGGGGCGGGGGGAGAAACATCGACTGGTTGCCTCTCACACGCCCTGAACTGGGAACCTGGCCTGCAACCCAGGCATGTGCCCCGACCGGGAATCAAACCAGCAGCCTTTCTCAGTTCACAGTGACTCAGTCCACTGAGCCACGCCAGCCAGGGCTTCAAACTTTTGAAATGCTCCTTACTATATGAGAAACGGCTCGTATTTCCATCAGAACTAGTTAGTGAATGCATACTAAAACGTGTAACTGACATAACACTTTTATGAAATATGCATATTATATATGGTATACTTTGTTTTATATTTCATTTTTTTAAATTTATTTACTTTTAGAGAGAGGGGAAGAGAGGGAGAGAAACATCAGTGTGGGAGAGAAACATTGATTGGTTGCCTCCTGCAGGCTCCCAGCTGGGGACCTGGCCCACAACCCGGGCACGTGCCCTGAACTGGGAATCGAACCAGCGACTTTTCAGTTTGCGGGCCAGCGCTCAGTGCACTGAGCCATACCAGCCTGGGCTTATATTTCACTTTTTAATAAAGCTGGTCGTGAGCTCCTAAATTAACTTCCTGACCACTGGATTAAATGGAAATAAGGCATAGATAGTGCTGCGAATCAGTGCTGTAGACTTACTCCTCTTAAGTTTACTCTGGAGGCCCTGGGGTTGGGCCCTCGGTGAGCGCTTGGCCCAGGGAGGGGTGCAGCTGGGGTTCCCGGCACCTCCACGTCCCCGGAGCCCAGGTCAGGACTCGCCCCTCGCAGAGCGTTCTGCTCTCCCAGCCAGGCGCTGAGCCTCCTGAGGGCAGCGAGGACCTTGCTGCCCGTTTGATCCCCACGCCTGGCACAGTGCCCGGCGCCTGAACGGCGTGGCGGGCACGGAGCTCCCCCGCGCCCTGCTCGGAGGCCTTGCTGGGGGGTGTGATCGCATCTTGCTCGGCGGTGAGACGGGGCTGTGAGAACAGCACCTCCGTCCTGGGGCGCTTGGAGGACGAGGTGGCTGCGCGCAGGTGAGGCACCTAGACAAGCACCCGGGGAAGCTGGCGGCGGTGGTGTCTCCCCCGCGAGAGCGTATCACGCTGCAGGGGCGAGTGACGCTGTTGTGATGGGCTCGAAGTGACTCCCACTTTTAAAAAATATTAATTTGTAGAATTAGGAACAGACTGCTTGTCCTGGGACTTCCAGTTGAACTTGGCGCATCAGAATTTTGTGGCCCTGAGACACGAGTTACTGCTTAGAACACAGAACACAGGAGCCTTTGTGTCATCCATGGGAGAAAAGCTTCTCAAACCCTCGGGGAACCACAGAGACGGCCGCAGCTGACCGCGAGTGGGACAGGCCCCCGCCGGGGCTCTGGGCGGCCGTGGTCAGAGTCAGGGGACCCTGGAACCTGAGCCAGGGCCCCGAGGGTCGTCTCCAGAACCTGCAGAGGAAGGTCCGCTTTGTTTGTTTGCTTGGCCGGCGCACCCGCCTGTCCCTGGTCCCCGTGCTCGCGCCAGGCCTGCGTGGCACCTGCGCTGTCCCAGAGCGAGGGTGCTTTTGTTCCAGGGCTGTTCTGAGGGGGCAGGGCTCACCGCTACAGTCGATGCGTATTACAAAGCCGGGTATGCTCCCCAGCGACACTTGGTTAGTGTTACTTTAGGGGAAGGAAAAAGGAAGACATTCTCCTTACTAGTGGGTAGAAATGGGTCCAGCTGCCTTATATTTTTTTATTCAAAAATCGTTATTGAAATTGGCAGAGTATTACTCTTCAGAGAGACTTTCTCATATTGCAATGTGAATGTTTTCCATGGGAAGCTCGTTTTTCCATAGCCCAGGGGGCTTCCCATTTGCAGCGTGCAAGATAAATGAGAACTGCGCCTGCGTGCAAGTGTGTGCACGTGTGCTGGAATTGAGCGAAGGAACCATTAGGGGACATAGGACTGATTGTTCAGCACTTTCTTCTTTTTTGTGGTAAAGTGATGGTAGTTAGCATGAACCTGAGCTTGATGGTGTTCCATATGCCTCCCTCATTTGACCCCTCCTCCTCACGGAGACCGAGCAGAACACCGCCCCCCCCCCGCCCCCTCCGTGGTGGGGCAGGACGTGAGCCATTGGCTGTGAGTGCCGGTGCCGCTTGCCTGCCTACTCTGTTCGCGTTTAGGCACCAGGTGGGAATGCTTCTGAAGGGAGGGAAACTGTCACCCGGGCCTCTCGGCCTTGGGCTGCGTACTGGCACGGAGGGCCCCCCCCCCTTCGCCCCAGAGTCGGGTCTGGCTTTGAGGGGCCGTCCTCCCTTGGGGGCGAGACTCTCAGCAGTCCGTCTGCCCGTGCGGGATGATGGCGTGTGCACTTTTATCTTCTGTTTGTAAGCGCCTCCGCTCGACAGCAGAGCAGTTGGCCGTCAGAAACGACGTGTGTGCGTGGCCCCTGTGACATGTACTTTGCCAGCAAAAAGGAATTTTCTTTCTGTGATGAGCACAGCATTTCAAACGGCTTCTGACGGGAGCCTCGTGACTTCTCCAGAATCCCATGAAGTTCTTTTCTGTAGCCTCACCCTTCGCTCTGTTTCTGCGGCTTTTCTGTCCGAAATAGCCGACAGCGGTCAGCCTCTTGACGAGTCTTCCCGCGCGGCACGCGGGCCAGGAGCCCAGGGCTGGCCTCGGCGCCCCAGCCGGGGACGGGCCCCGCTCCTCTGCGTTCTCCTCACTGCGCGGCCTTTTCGTTCCTCCGTCTTCGGTGGTTCTTTCCCCCCAGGGAAGAATCCCGACAGCAGGCACGGAAGCCGACCTCGGCAGGGGCCGCTGACCAAACTCGAGGGCGGGCACGCTCTGCGCCGCTCCGCGTCGTGCCCACTGCCTTAGGGGTGGGCAGTCCTCCCTCGCAGCGTCCGGGGGCTGAGTGTGGGGCAGGAACGTCCTTCCCGAGCCGGTCGTTGTCCGGTTTTCACGTGGAGTGGGAGTCGTGAACACTACCTGTCCCAAGCGAGAGCATTTGTCATAGCCAGACTGGAAATGCAAAAAGAAACGTCTGAGAGTCGATGAGAAACCATTGTCTTATCCCTGAGATAAGCAGGTTAGTCGTATATAATGTCCATGTTTTGGCTGCAGACCACTATCTTGCTATTGATCCGGGAGGATGTGGTATTGACTCGGTAGCTTCACTTACTTTGTGCTAGCATTGTTTCTCTGGGCACTTTCTCCTCCTTTACAAATAGCAGGACCTGCCTCCTTTTCTGTGGTCTTCTTGTGGCCAGTTCCTGCCCAGTCAGAGGAGGAGGACAGGGTTCAGGTTAAGCAGGAGGGGGAGCAGTGGGAGCTGTATTTCAGGCGCCAAATGACGTCGCTCTGTCCTGAAGTCGGTGGCGTTGACCGGTCCTTCCCACTCGTCTCCCGTCGGTCCTGCGCGTGCCTTTCCCCAGAGTCACTTTTGGATGCTCTTGTTAGCGTATTGCGCGATTCGCTGAGTTTCTCGTAACATGTTTAGGGGTCACACTTTTTCTTTGTCTGTTGACTGTGTCTCTGGGCTGCGTTTGCCAGAAGACAAACCCCACGGAGCCCTTTTGGCTGATGGCGGCGAAGGAGGCCAACTTCCCGATGGCTGGACGAGGGGGACGAGCCCAGCGCGCATGGCAGGGGCTCCGTGGGCCCGAGGGGACGAGCTGGAGCTCCTCGGAAGGGGCCGTTGGGCGCTGTCGTCTCTGGGAAATGGCCTGGAAGGGCAGTTAGTTGCTCGCTCTGAGCAGCTTACGTGGCATACGGACTGCGATGGTGGGTCAGTGAGGAGGCCCAGGGAGGGACGGGCCAGAACCTCTCCTGGAAGGTCGGGCTGCTGGAGGGGCTGGGAGCACAGGGGACACCCCACGGGCTGCAGGAACGTAGGGGCGCCGTCTCAGTGGCTGCATCTGCCAGAGAGCAGCCCTTCACCACGCTCCCCAGCCAGGAGGTGGGTTGGGTCTTCTCGCCGTTAGGAAGAGAAAGGAGGAGCGCTCGGTGCGCTCGGTGTCGTTGCGCTGAGTGTGGGTCCGGAGCGGGAGGGCGGCAGGCGGCGAGACGGATTCAGACGGGCAGAGTTCTCTCCCCGGCTCCTCAGCATGTGGACAGACAGATCAATTTCCTATCCCGTGTCCAGCTGGACGCTGGGCTAGAGACTGTGTTGATCGAGACGTCCCCTCCTGTTTCATATCATGTAACGCATTCATTTCAGCCACTGAGCCTAAATTACTGTTTGCTTTCTTTCTGCCTTTCTTTTTTTTTTTCCCTCTTGAAACGGTAAGAACTTGTGTAAGGATGAAGTTAGTTTATCCGTGCTAATGCTGTGATTTTTCTTTTCTCTTTCTCTTTGCCACAGTAGGTAACCAGTTAGGGGCCTTGGTACATCAAAGGTAAGCAGTGGGTTATGTTTTATTATTTATTGATCATTTCTAATTGTTTATTGATCCACCATCTGTACTAGAGTGTTAGAAAGTCAGAGGTTGGGAGTGAAAAGCCATCGGCTAGATTTAAGGCTCAAGTTTTTTGTAGCCCTTTCTGAGACAGTATAAGCTCAAACGATAAACTAACACAAGGATTATAAAATGGGAGAATGACATTTTCCCTCTTTTTTTGATGGTTTTCCCAACGCTTTATGAATCTTAACCTCTTTACTTGAGAAAAGGACATCTTTGGTCCTCAGGGAATCATGAGCCTGGGTGGCCAGGAGCCTGGGGCCCCACCCCTGCGGCAGCAACAGGGACTTGCCAGAGAGCCTCAGATAAGTGCCCAGTTGGTTCCCTGCCTCAGTTTCCCCTCACAGCCTTCCCTTAAACTTTGTGGATCAGAAAGGCACAAAGACCTCTGGGATTTAAAAAGACCAGTCCGTAAGACTGTATTTGGGGCCACAGTGCCACCCTTTACAAAGGAGGCACTATCCAGGAAACTCCGTGCCTCCGCGTAGCGTCTCCTTGTGGCGATGACGCTGTATGACGTGTGTGCGTTACCATAGCACGTTGTCCTTAACCTTCTCTGCCTGCACCCCAGTTACACCCTCCCCTTATGCTACGCGGATGTTCGGGGGTTTCTAGAAATCCAGGCATCAGTTAATCAAAAGATTTGCGCTGGGTTTTTTGTTACTTCCTTACTTGCTTTGTTTTTAACGAATTAAAGTAATACAAATGAGGTAACGTTCCTATAAAGCCATACTTCATCGGGGTTTTCCTTTCCTATACTACGTGCATTAGACAAGTTTCAGCCCTGCATGTAGAATGTGGAGCTTGGTTCGTGCTGGAGGCCCCAAGCAGTTCATCTTAATATGTTTCCTCCGCAAAGAGAGTGTGCTTAAACCGTCCCCGAGCGCTGAGGAGGAGCTGCCTGAGCTCCGTGACGTTTGTACTGGGATGGTGCTGACCCTCTTCCAGTACAACCCGCAGTAGCGGTTTCTGAGAACAGACAGTGTGCGCTGCCCGCATGAGCAGCAGCCTCGTAGCCGCGCAGGCGGGAGCACCGTCCCCTTCCCCACGGTCAGGAAACACATCCCCACGGGGCCTGTGCCTGTGGCAAGATGCATTAGGCCAGCCGAGGCTTGGCACCCACACCCGCAGGGTCACTGGTTAGGGGGCCCAGACTTGCCTGGTTTCCGAGCAAACCGAAGATCCTGAGAGGCAGAGAAAGTCCCCGGGCACATGTGAACCTGCGGCCGAGAGCCCCACCGGGATGCGACGGGTCGCTCTGCTCTCGCCGCTGCGGTGGCCAGCGCCCTTCGTGCTGCTGCGCTTCTTCTGAGTGCTGCGCTTTCCCTGCGGACGTGTACTTCGTGCAGTGCCTTCCATGATGGGCACGGGTCCAGCTGCGTGAGGGATGCTCAGAAATGCTCGCCTTTTTTAAAAAACTACTTGCGTTTAGCGTTCTCCAAACGTAAATGTTTAGACTTAATTGCTTTTTGGGTGTTGGCCGCACCGGATGCTGTCCACAACCCACTCTGTGGCCCATCCGAAGGTGGCCGAGAGCCCTCGCAGTGGTGGTGAGGAGGAAGGAAGAAGGCACCTCGTGGCAGGGGGAGCTGTTGGCAGAGTGCCTTGCAGAGGAGCTGAGGCCACGACTCGGTCCCGGTCAGCGCTGGGCAGGCCTCCGCTGGAGACCGGCGCTGCTGGGGCACCGTACCCTACAAATTAGGAGGAGACCAGAAAGCAGCACCGGGGGAGCAAGGCATGCTGAAGAAAAGTTGAGCGTCTGCATCTCGCAAGGACCCCAGGAAGAAGCCTCAATCCCCCCCTCGCCCCAGAGGGTCTCTAGGTCACCGCTTGGCCCTCAGCCAGGCTCCCTGGCGTGTCCGCCGTATGAAGGAAAGGCGGTTGTGGGAGGAGCCGATGGCTTCGGTGAAGACCCAGGCGTTTCTGCCTCTGACAGGGGTGACGGAGGCGTGGGTCTCTTCAAGGGGTGACTGACCTAAAAGGTCATGCGTGGATGCTCTTTGTAGATGGTTGTGTGCTTGTTGGCCGACTTGGCGTGATTTCTTTTAAGCCGTTATCTTCCAGCATGACCCATACGGGAAATTTGGGGAACCCAAAATGGCTGCAGAATTCTTCTATATCTTTTTCCAAATGTTCTTTGTTTTTAGGGCAGTAATAACGGAAGAATTCAAAGTGCCTGATAAAATGGTTGGCTTCAGTAAGTATCCACCTGTCTCGCTTTCCCCCTTTCCTGTCCTTTCCATCGCGCGTTCTCCCCGAGCGAGCGCCCCCTGGGGGAGGGCGCACTCCCACACTGCTCTCGGGGTCTCCGAACGCCGTGGGCCTCTCTGCAGGCCGAGGCCGCCCGCATCCTCCGCTGCTGCGGCGCGAGGGCCCCTGTCCCCACGCTGCATGCAGGGTCTCGGGCCTCCCTGAGGCCAGCCTCGTCTGCCGCGCTCTGAGCCACGTGACGGCTAGTAGTTGCACCCAGGGTCCCGTGCGTGGTTAAATGTGGGCTGGGGGCGCGTTCTGACCCTGTTCGTTTGTTTCAGTTATTGGCAGGGGAGGTGAGCAGATTTCACGGATTCAAGCCGAATCTGGTTGCAAAATTCAGATTGCTTCAGGTAAGGGCTTCTTTTTTCATAGATCTCAATGTGTAGAAATCCGTATTTTGCCAAGTTTTCTGCATGCAGTACTTCTTTGCTTGTTGCTGGACGTGTACCAGCAGGGGTAAGTATGTACGCCTGCTGTTTGCCTTGCGTTTTTGAAGCTGGACTCCCAGACGAGAACCAGATGAGCCTGGGCTCCGCCAGGGCCACCCCTCTGGCCTTGGGGCAAGACCCTCCCCTGCTCTGTGGCCTGGCCTGGTCCCTCCTCGGCACCTGCCACTCTGGGACCTCTGTTTTCTGCACCAGAATGCTATGCCAGACATAGTGGGGCCACTAGGAGTCGTGTGGCTTTGGGGCCACTCCTGGGGATCCAGCTCCCCTGGATGGGGCCATCCGTGCCCTTTGTGGGGAGAGGCCAGCTGGGGGCCTGGCTGAGTTAGCGCACGTGAAACCCAGCTCAGGACCCGTCCCAGCTGGCTCCGTGTCGGCGGTGCAGTGAGGAGAGAGACGGGCTGAGGAGGAAGAGCTCCCCTTTTCTTGATAGGGTTATCATCCAGTGTGAGTTGGACCTCTTTCCACAGTGGGGGAGGAGGTTTGAAGGACATTTACTGAGAGATGCTTGTCATTTTAAGAGACACTTAACTACAGTGTCCTGCAGGCAGTAACTGCTGTTAGCTAGTTCTCTTTCTCTCCCGAGAACTTGAAGAGGCAGTCTCTTTAGGAACGAAGTAAAGTGTCGTGTGTGGTGTTGGAGAGTAAGACTGTCCTCTCTTGTCGAGTGGCCCGGAACCAGCTCCACACAGACGTCGCCGACCTCGGGCATTCATACAGTAACTGGCGACGGCCCCAACGCCCGCACCCGGGAACTTCTCCCTGGTGCGCGTGTCGGAGCTGCTCGGCAGGCGGAGGAACCGAGGGACAGCGGGCTGGTTAAGCCACTCGAGCACCCGCTCGCCAAAACTGGTCGTTAGGACCCACTCCGCACACCTCTGCGGCGCTCCCCTGCCCGCCCCTATGGGCTCGTTTCTGCTCTGAGACGCTTACGGTGGAGCCGCCAGCCTAACCTCCGAGCCATGAGCGGAAGCAAACTGTCCTTTTCTGGGAGCCTGGGCTTCTGCGGGGCTGGTGTAGGCACCAGCCCGGAGAGACAGCCCTGCACGGAGGCCGGGCGCGAGGTTGCCTGATGCCCGCCGACACGCCTCATCTTCTCGATTCTTCTTATAGAGAGTTCTGGGATTCCAGAGAGGCCCTGTGTACTTACCGGAACCCCAGAAAGTATTGAGTAAGTTTGTTTTATTTACTTTTCCTTTCACTCTTCTTCCTCGCTCCCGAAACAGGGAGCAATGGAAGGGCCAACTGTCACTGAACGCCGTTGCCCCACGCTGCAGTCTGGCCGCGCGAGCAGGTGCGGCTGCGTCTGGGAAGTTTCTCTCTTACCTTAAACTCCCACGGCTTCTGCTTTTCAAAGCGCCCACAGAACTCCTCGCAGCTGCCGCAGCACCTGCTCCACACACCAGGTCCTAAGGAGTGTAGGGTCACCCCACCTGAACGCTCTCACGCCCTCCTCCTTCTTCGTGAATGCCTCCTTTCCCTGCACAGGTCTGGGTTAGCGAGCCTCGGCCTTTGTGAGCCATTGAGGATCCTGGTACTGGGTCCTTGGCCTGGGGGTGATCCCATTGCCCTTCTGGTACTTGGGCGCCAAGTGGAGTGGACTCCTGCTGGCCATTGCTCCACTCCAAGGGCCATTGGGACCAGCCAGAGGGGGTTTTGACTTTTGGCACCCTGTGACAGCCTGAAGACTAGCATGGCCCCCTGCCCGGCCCACACATACGCAGAGCCTGGGCCGGGGGTAGGCCTCATCAGCCCCGGAGCCTCCTGGGTAAAGGGGAGGCACTGACTCGGCTTCTGGCCCCTTTCCCCTGCCGGTCTACTGAGCAGCGTTGCGTTCGGGGTGGGGGTGCTGAGATTACGTCTGGCTCAGTAGGTAGGGCCTGTCGTCGTTTCCATTTCTCAGGGAGGCTAGATGAGTTCAGATTCTCTCGTTTTGCTGTAACATTGCAAGCAGTGAACCAGAATGAATGGCTCTGGCAGGTGTGCATTACAGGGCAAGCGAGATGGTTTTGCTGGAGTCGAGGCGTTTTTCTTCCATCCCAGGTTAATCTAGTACGCAAGCAAAATACTAAAAAGCTGCTGTGACTGAGGAGATACACGAGGCCGATCCAGTGCGCAAAGACTCAAGACCACAAAGGGCAGCATCTATTTCCTGCCGTTTTCTTCTTCCTTCCTGCCCTTCTATCCCTGCTTCCTGTTCTGCCCGAGCAGTGGAGGCCACCGGGTTATAACTTTGAGGGGAAACAATTTTGCTTTCTTCAGTGCACAGTACAGCCAGCCGGTTTAGCAGCTGAATGAATCCTTTTCTATCAGAGGAACCAGAAAGATTGTATGTGGTGGTTTGGAGAGTAGATGATGCAAGTAGCGGCTGGGGAGATTCTGGTGCAGAAAAGGAAACTGGCCTCACAGGCGACCTCGGTAGGCCGGGTTGTGCTGTTTCGGCATCGGGGCTTTTCCGCTCGGCCGCCAAATAAATCGGCGCAAAGTAGCACCGCACGGGACAGGCAGGCGCCTGCGATCGACTGGAAAAGCGCGAAGCAGGGGTGTGTGGCCGCAGAGCTGCCTCGGGGCACTGCCACCTCCTTTTTCTGCCCCTTGAAACCAGACTGGTGATGCGTATCCTCAGCTCGACGACCACAGCGCAGTCTGGTTGGTTGCGGAGAAGAAATGTGGAGTTTGGGGGTTCAGATGATGACTACTAACCCTTGCTTTCTCTCTCCCCATCTTCCTCGTTGCTCTCTCTCCCCCTCCTGCTCCTGCTTAACACGTGTCTGTGGGGGGTGTGCTCTGGGTGGGGGGCGAGCTGCAGAGCCGCCGACTTTCCGATAGGAGGAGAGACGGGGGGGGGGGGGGCGTGTGACCCACGCACAAGCAGAGGGCAGACGTGGCAGGGGGCCGTGTCGCGATGTGGGTATTCTGCGCGCGTTGCTTTTTAATTCCAGCCCAGTAGCGTGGCCGATGGCAGAGAGCTCCCGGGTTGGGGCAGAGCTGGCGCTGGACGGAGGGCTGCCTTGACTCCTTCGTGTTCTCCCTCGGGTGCAGCTCCCCTTCCTGGGTCCCTGGGGCGTTCATGTAATGCTGGCTTCCTGTGGCTCTGTTCCCCCCCGAAGACTAGCCAAGCGGCTCCTGGGGCAGATCGTGGACCGCTGTCGGAACGGCCCCGGCTTCCACAGCGACTCGGACGGCAGCAGCACGGTGCAGGAGGTCCTCATCCCTGCGTCTAAAGTGGGGCTGGTCATCGGCAAAGGCGGGGAGACCATCAAGCAGCTGCAGGTGCGGGAGCCTTAGCGGGGGCCCTCATCTTCCTCCCTGCTGGGGGGTGGGGGAGCAGGCGGGGGCTCGTCATAGCTCAGCCTTCCCCGGTTGACCTGGCTGCACCTGCCACAGGCCAGAGCCCCCCTTGGAGCCCCTGCCCCTCTGGGTCCACGGACATGCTCTGGGGCCAGGCCCCTGCCGCCTGTGATGCTGGTCCTAGGGCCCCATACGTGCGTAGCAGCTGCTGTGACAGTGAAGCTCTGTCATCGTCAGTTGACAGCATCTCGCGTAAAAATGCTGGCTCTGGGGTCAGCAGCCCTCCCCGCCTTCGGGGCACGAGCTGACCGTGTTCAAGCACTGACAGCGCCCGGGGCCTCACCGGGGCCTCACCGGGGCCGGGAGGCTCGCTCGTAAGGAAGCTGCAGTAACACCCATGACTGCGTGTTTAAATAAGGCCCTCCGCACCAGGCCAGGGCTGAGCTGACGCTCCGTGAGCAGCAGCTCCCGTCAGCTCCAGAACCCCTCCCCTGAGACCCGTGGGACCCAGCAGGTGTCAGAGTTGAGCGCCCATGCAGGTCCAGGGCTGCCCCTGTAACGAAGCGCATGCCTCCCTAGCTAAACCCGGCGGCAGTCAGACTC
Source organism: Glossophaga mutica (assembly GCA_039655065.1). Lineage (NCBI taxonomy): Eukaryota > Metazoa > Chordata > Mammalia > Chiroptera > Phyllostomidae > Glossophaga > Glossophaga mutica. Next base: position 215,068,688 of record CM077305.1, read on the forward strand.
TGAGAGAGGGGCTCGGCGTGCGCTTACACAGGTTCAGGCACTTTTGCTGCCAAGTTAGTTAAGAACAGAGACTAACTTCAGGGCTTCGGAGCTTTTAAGGTTGCAGGTCAGGGGTTGTGGCCCAACTGTGCGCTCGCTCCTAGCCTAGGCCTTGGCCCAGGAAGGCACTCCAGTGTGGGCTCGAAGAGTCCAGGGTTTGGACTCTTAGGATGTAAACAGTGCCCACCCCCTCACTTCTCCACCCTGGACAGCTTGGGGGCAGCCTGCCGTCCGAGCCCCCCTCACCTGGGGAGCGGTGGCCCTGCCTCACAGAGCCAGGCGCAGGCTCTGGCTGGGTACTGTTAAAGCAAGGGCCCAGCCGGTGCGAGCCTGGCGGTTCGGAAACAGAGGTCCTGTCCACGTGGGTGAGTTAGGGGCTGGAGGAGGAGAGTTTGGGGCGAGCGGTTCCTCCGTCACACTTAAGAGCTCACACTTAGGGGCGCTGGCCCAGCCTGCAAGTCGGCGTTCTCGGGCCAGCTCCCTGGGCCGGGGCAGAGGGCAGTGTCGTGTGGTGGGCGGGCGCAGCCAGGGCCCGGGTGGCATCCCGGGCCCTCCCGGGAACCCTTCCCCGGCAGCGAGGGCTGTACCTGGGGTGTGTGCCTCCACAGGAGCGGACGGGGGTGAAAATGGTCATGATCCAGGACGGCCCGTTGCCCACGGGAGCAGACAAGCCTCTTCGCATGACGGGAGACCCGTTTAAAGTACAGGTAGGAGAGCGGCCGCGTGGGGCAGGTCCTGGGGGCGGGGGGCGGCGTCGCACTCCCCGTGGTAACTCAGAGCTTTTATGTTCAAGACGTTATAAAAGCAGATGTTCCTTTAACTAAGGTAGGCTGTTTCCCCAAACTGCGTTTGGTGATGAAAAGAATCTAGGGTTGCGTGGCCCAATACCAGAGCCACTGGGCACATGTGGCTATTTAATTCAAATTAAGTAAAAATTGCGTTCCTCGTTTACACTGGCCGTATTCTGAGTGCTCAAGAGCCACGTGGGAGTGGCGGCCCTGTCACCGGCAGTGCGTGTTTGGAATGTTCCCGTAAACGCAGGGGGTTCTCTCGGGCGGGGAAGCGCCGAGCAGGTGCGGTTTCTGACTTGCTACCTGTGGTCGGCTTGGGTGCTGGCTCCCCTGGGCTTTCATTTGCTGTTCTCTTTCTGCGGGCTCGTTTTTGCCGGATACGCAGCTGAAGTGGGAGGTGGGCACGGGGGCCCTGCTAGCGAGCGCCCTGTGTCCTGAGCTCCCGGCCGCCGCGGTGGCTAAAAGTGTGCGGGCGGGGGCTTTCACCTGGGGTGGTTCCAGCCTGCAGGGGTACCCGGGGCTGTGGGGTAGGGTGTGCCGGTGCCCGTGAAGTCCCATCAGTCCTTTTTGCCCGCCCTCCAGCCAGCCTTTCCCTTGCGAGGGCAGCCCCAGGGTGACGCTCCTTGGTGAGCCGGGCCATTTGACCGCTGTTCCTCTGTAGGAGCTTTGGGGCTTTGGCGATGTGGAGGTTACCAGCCTCTGGCAGAGTGTTTCCCCAGTTCTTAATTAACACTCATCCAGCTGAACTCCAGTTGATAATCACTATTGTTTTTCAAGGCACGTGCGTAGAAGAACGGTTCCAAAACGATTGAGGGCCAGTGATTCAAACGGCTTCCTCCCTTCCGCCCCATCGGTGAAGCAGCGCTTCCCTCCCCTCCCCGCCTGCAGGCCAGGGCCCCCCAAGTGCCTGCCTCCCCAGAGTGTCTGACCTCTTTGAATGGGGGCGGGTGGGCTTGGTAGAAATCAAAGGGCATCCCATACTTTTCTTACGTGGCTCATCCAGTCCAGCTTGTGGACGCCCCGGCTGCGATACGAGGGAACTCTCTGGAAGGCATTGGCGGGCCGGCCTGCTGGGGAGTGCAGGGCCACGGGGCACCTGCCATCGCTCTGGGCACCTTTGGTTTTGTCTTTGGTAGAATAAACACCCGAGCAAAGAGCTTCCTTATTGCATTGCTGTTTCACGAGTTTGCAGGAAAATAATTACAGACTTGTTAATGTATTCCACGTGTTTTATTTGAAAGAAGCTATTTGTGTTTAGGGTAAATTGCTGTTTGGGGCTTTTTCTTTAACTTTTCACTATGGAAAACCTCAGACGTCTAGCAGAGCTGGGAAGATAGCACAGCAGCACCTGTGTGCCCTCCTCTTGCCTGTCGTTAGCCGTCACACGCGTGTGTTTGTTCGTTTTACTTTATTGTCCATGAGTAGCAGGTGCTCTGCCTCTCCGCCCCTCAGTCCTAAGAACAGGGACTCTCTGCTGTGAGACCGGGCCGGAGAAGCGACAGCAGCCCCCCATCATCTTAAGCCGGTCCACGTTCAGAGTTCTCTCGGTGTCCTAAGGCTTTAATTGCTCTCTCGGGGGCAGGCATGAGGGTGGTTTGGTTCAGTTTTTCCAGAACCAGGACTTGCCTGGGTTCCCACGTCACCTTGGGTGGTGACATGCAGTTAGTGCGGCTTCCTGTGGGGTGAGGGCTGCTGTGGGCAGGGTGGGCTGACTTAATTGCGTCCTTTGTCCTCTGGGGAGAGGACACTGAGTGCGCCTTGGAGACAGGCCGGCCTGGGGACAGTGTTGGCAGTCGGTGATTGGGACACTGGATCCCCGAAGGCTGGAAGTCACTCTCGGGCTCCAGGGCTCGCCCTTGCCCTTGGACGTCTTGATAATGCCTTCTTTCTGGGGCCTGCCCGGCCAGAGGCCCGCTGAGAAGCGGCGTGCTGGGAACCCCACGGGGCAACAGTGATCGAGCTCGGACCCGGCACGGGTACGCCGGCCCCGCTGTGGCCGTGAAGAGGGCGGCCCTTCCCTGGGCGTTTTGGGCCGTGTAAAAAACCGTCGTGTAAGATTTGGCGTGGGCAGCTCCCACCAGCAGTCTGCCCCTGTCCCGTATGGTAGTGGTGATGATGATGACGGTGATGTAGTGAGGGCATTCTCCCACAGCTGAGCGCCTTCCGAGTCTTTAAGCCCAACGTAAGACCGTTTGCTCCTGAAATTTCGCCTGGTGTCATGTCTGTTTTCATAGGATTTTGTCTTCCATAATGCCTTTTATCTGTGTTTATGCAGCAAGCAAGAGAAATGGTGTTAGAGATCATCCGAGAGAAAGACCAAGCTGACTTTCGAGGGGTGCGCAGCGACTTCGCCTCCCGAACGGGAGGCGGCAGTATAGAGGTATGCTTGAATGACAGGCCGGTAGGCAAAACAGATCAGGGTTCAGGTCGTAGGTCGTGCATCTTTTGGCTCTTTAACCTTGAGCAAGTTCTTTAATTTTTGTCTTGCCTGTGCAGTCCTGCGTGGGTGCTCACTCCGCTGCATGGGCACGAGGGCAGTTTGGGAGGGGCGGCAGCTACATGCGTTTCAGGGCAGGGGGCTGTTCCCCTGGCTTTGAAGTAACTCAGAAGCCAGATTTATTGGTGAGGTGGGATGGCATCAGAATCTGTCCTTCAGAAATGTTTAAAAAACTGATGGTTAGAGAGAGAGAGAGAGAGAAACGGTGATTTGTTGTTCCACTTATTGATGCACTCATTGGTTGATTCTTGTATGCTGGCGGTTGAACCCACAACCCTGGTGTATCAGGACAACGCTCTACCCAACTGAGCCGCCTGGCCAGGGCCAAAATGAAATTTTGATAATATGCTACAGTGTGGATGGACCTTGCAAATAGTAAGCCAGATACAGAAAGAGAAAGATGGTGTGGTTCCACGCACACCTAGAGCGGGCAAACCCGTGCAGACGGAAACAGTGAGGTCACCAGGCACTGCAGGGAGCAGGGGTCACTGCGTAACGGACACAGAGTTCCGGTGGGTGAGGCGCGGGCGGGGCGGGGCTGTCTGGGGGCCCGCACAGCCTGTGAGTGCGTTCCTGCCTCTGAGTGGCGTGCTCACGGACGGCTGAGATGACGAAGCATGGTGTGTGATGTGCCACCACGGAAGAATGAAAAACCGTGTCGGAGGGTTTGCTGTAATGAACGTGTACGATGTATTTATGCTATTTCATGGAATTTGGAAGATAATTTGCATTTTTAATCTTTTATCTCTAAGGGTTTTTTCCCTTCATTTTTATAACTATGTTGATCAAATCTCAGACTCTCTGGATGCATTTAGCTAACAGAAATGCAATCATTAACCACAATATTGTTTTTAAAAGAAAAAAATGTGCTTAATCATATCACTTCCAAGAATGCACTGTAATAAAACTCAAGTTGTATTACCCTCACGCACACCCCCATTGAGGAAAGCCAGGTTTGCCAAAAGCTCTGATGAGGTTCTGTTTCTCTGTGCGTAGGTGTCTGTGCCTAGGTTTGCTGTTGGGATTGTAATAGGAAGAAATGGGGAAATGATCAAAAAGATCCAGAATGACGCTGGTGTGAGGATTCAGTTCAAACCAGGTTGGTTTTGGTCATTTTCAAGATCCTGTAATTCTAAAGCACCTCACAAAACGAGGCCTTTGCCGCTAGCACCTTTGCGTCGGGTCTTTCCCTCTCCCTGCCCTCCTTTCTCTCCCTCTCTCACCGTCTGGGCTTCTCCTCCGGGCCCTCATTTCTTCCAGGGGCCCTTGCTGTGCCTGAGCGCTCTGGCCCGGGGTTTCCAGGGCTCTCCCCCCCCCCGCCCCCCGCTGGGACCAGGAAACCCAGGGAAAGTCAACAGAGCCTTGCCCGCTTTTAACTTTGCTGCGTAAAGGCCTTTTTTTTTTTTTTTTTTAAATCTGTTGTTTTGCCCTGACTGGGTGGCTCAGTTGGTTAGAGTGTTGTCCTGATAAGCCAGGGTTGCGGGTTCGATCCCTGGGCAGGGCACGTAAACGAAACCACCAGTGGTACATAAATAAGTGGAACAACAAATTAATGTTTCTCTTCGTCTCTCTCGCCCTCTCTCCCCCTTCCTTTCTCTCTAAAATCAATAAAATGAATAAAAACTATAATATTATTTTGGTTTCGTAAATTAGAGGTAACTTAAAATGGTAAAAAAGGACAAACATATTAAAGAACAGTTCTTTCAATTTTGTTAGTTTATAAGCAAACTTACCTGCAGTGTCTTTGTTTTCCTCATTTCTCTAAAGATGGCAAAACACCCCGAGGGGCTGATTTTGGACACTGTTGTCACCGCTCCCCTCTGTCTTCCTTGGCTTTGAGTGTCTGTTCTTGGCTCCGCTTGTCTCTTTAACGATAGCTCCTTTAAATGCCCGCAGTGCGCGCCTGCTGGCCCGGACCGCAGACAGACGCAGCCACGCACCGGCCCTTGGCTGAAGGGGCGGGGCCGGTGGTGTTCTCACCACCCCTCTGGCATTGGGAGGGACATTGACTGCACGTCAGGGTGACCTTCGTCTCTTCCTTAAGCTGGGCTTTCCTGACCCCACCTCTCACCTTATTCCACAGACGATGGTGTCAGTCCGGAGAGAGCTGCCCAGGTCATGGGGCCCCCCGACCGGTGCCAGCACGCAGCCCACGTCATCAACGAGCTCATTCTCACAGCCCAGGTGGGTCCGGCTCCGCGCGCGGCTACCTCCCGCGCTGCAGCGGCAGGGGCAGCCCCTAGGGCAGCCCCTCTCCCCCGCCCCCCGTGATGGTCGCCGCGGGGCACCGCTGTAACCGGTGATGGGTTGGCACGTCCCCAGCTAGGCAGCACTGAGGAGGTTTGGCAATGGTTGGAGCTGAAGAAAGGAGCAAGGAATTGGAAATGGTCGTCCCAGCTCTGCCATTAGCCGTGTGACTTTGGATGAGCCTTCGAACACTCTCGGCCAAGTGCTCTCAGCAGCACAGAGGGTCTCGCGCCAGACCGCCGACGTCTCCTGGGAGTGTGCGATGCGGGGTACTTGCGTGGACCCCTGCCGCGACCTTCGGAACCCACGTCCCCAGGGCGGGCGTGGGTCGCAGCTAGAGTCCCAGATGAATCTTAGGGTTAGACACGTTCCAAAAAGAGTCTCGCCTCCTTTTTGGCAGGAAGAGTTCATGCACCCGGCGCGGCCAAGGCTGTGGGATGGGTCCGGCCCGGGCACCCGGGGGCACACGCAGGACTTTAGCTGCGCGCACCCGTGCACGTGAACGGCAGCCCCCAAACTGCCTTGCTCCCGCCTCTGTCCCTCGTCGGAGCGGAGGGCGGAGGCACGCCCTCCGGCGGTCTCTGCTTCCTGCGGGCTTAGATTCTGGGGGAGCCTTCGCTCCCTCTCCGTGGGTAGGGGCGGCTTGCCCCAGACGTTTCTTTGCCGACTTGAGCCTCTGTTCAGCCTCTCCCTCCCAGAAAAGCTGCTCTCAGCTCGACTGGGTTTTCCCTCCGTGTTGGAGAGACCTTAGCGTTGCAGCTCCGGAGAGACTCGGGACAGAGCCCGGAACGAGGTTTGCTGCCCTCAGATGAAGGGAATTGTCCTCCGCTGGCTGCTGGCTGTCGCGTGTGGCTTGTGCTCTCTGCTGGGGGACAGCGTGAGCACGGGTCAGCGGCGGCTCCAGCTCCACGCCACACACTCCAGCCTGGCTGGTTCCCTCCCTCTTCTGAGGAGCGGGACCACCAGGTGTCCTTTTAAAATCCTTTCATCCTTCGTGCTGGTTGCATTGGCAATGTGTTCTGACTCGCGTAGCAGCGTCTGAGTTATTCTTTATAGCGGTGTGGTCGGGGGAGGGTCAGAAGTCATGCATTGCCACTCACATGTCACTTCGAATGGCCTCAGCTTTTCGGCAGCTACTCTCTGACTTCTGGTGGGCCCAGCCTGCGCGAGCCCCCGGAAGGAGCAGTCTCAGCATTGAGAAGAAAATCAACTCCTGACCCTGTAGGTTCGGGCGCAGCAATGCAGGCCCCAGGGAGAAGGGTGCTGGGCTTTGGAGCCGGGAGTGGCTACCTGACCGCCGTTTCCCCTGGGTCTGCGTTTGCTGTTTCCGGAACCACGTGCACTGGTCTGCACACGTGCTCCCTGAGCGCACCTGCGACTGGTGTTCATTCTGCTTCTCGAGAGCACTTCGGAGCCCGGAAGGTGGAGTGCTGCGCGCGTTCTGGTGCGCGGCATTGATCACGGCCTGTCACTTAACCTCCTCCCTGGAGACGACAAGGGGCACTGGTGGCAGTGGCAGGAATCGTCACTTAAGCTTTGCTTCTTTCCCAGGAAAGAGACGGCTTTGGAGGCCTTGCAGTGGCCAGAGGACGAGGCCGTGGCCGTGGCGACTGGAGCCTGGGAACCCCTGGTGGCATCCAGGAGATAACCTACACGGTGCCAGCAGACAAGTGTGGCCTCGTCATCGGCAAAGGTAGGAGGTGGCGGCTGCGGTTGTCGGTCCCCTCCCCACCTACTTACCTGACAGCAGGCAGGTCACACACCTCCAGAGCACGGGGGCAGCGCTGTTCGCCACACTTGTCGGTGGTGTCAGCTGCCTTCTGCGGGAGCGCACGGTCTTCTCACGAGTGGGGGCAGAGCATGGGGACATGCGACAAGAGAGACCCGTCGCCTCTGGAAGCAGCCTAGCTGCTGGGAGGGCTGAACGTTTGCCTTGAAATGGTGGTGCGTCAGCTGGTCGGTCACTCACTCACCTCCCAGGAACGCGGAGGAGCAGCCGAGACGCCCTGGAGCGGAGATCGCTCGCTGACAAGCGCACCGCTCTCCTCCTTCCTGGGCCTGGGTGCGTGGTCTGTGCTGACGCAGCGTGTGACCGTGGCTTTCACCCTTTTGGCGCATGCGCCCCGCCCGACAGACACCCTGTGTTGGGGGGGGTGGAAGTTGGTTTGCTCGTCGTCGTTTCTGGGCGTTTTAGAGAAGACAGGTGAAGTCCTGGTTCACGGCCGGTTCGACGGGAAGCGAGGAAGGGAGCAGGCCCATTTCAAGGCCGTTGTGGCTGGTCCATCTGCGCTGCCCTGGCCCTAAAACCAAGGAAGGCTGCTGGGCGCCCTGGCTGGTGTGGCTCAGCGGATTGAGCGCCGGCCTCAGGCCTGCGAACTGAAGGGTCACCGGCTCAGTTCCCGTTCAGGGCACGTGCCTGGGTTTCAGGCCAGGTCCTGAGTTCAGGGTGCGCAGGAGGCAACCAGCCAGTGTTTCTGTCCCTCTCCCTCCTTTCCCCTTTCTCTGAAAATAAATAAAACCTTTTTTTAAAAGCAGAAAGGCTGCTGAGAGAGAGCCAGCCTGTGGTTCACGGTCCGTCCGTCCCCCCGTGCGCCCCCCCCGCCCCGCCGCCCCAGCAGCAGGTCAGCCTCTCTCTGCTCCAGGCAAAGCCTTGGCGCCAACCCATGACTCTTCGGTGTTGGCTGTTGTGTTCAAGGAAGTAGTGGTCTCCTCCCCACGACTCCCCGGCTCCTGTGATCACCAGGCATCTCTTAGCGGTGGGGGGGGCGGGGTGCTGGTTCTCTCACAGAACGTGGTTTGGGAGCGTCTCCCGTGGCAGCAGGCTGAGGCCGCCGCCCTCCCCGCACTCCGGCGTGGGCTGGGAACTCCGGCCCTCTCTCTCACTTCCCCGCCCTTACAGACTGTGCGTTTGGGCTCCTTCGAGACATCCCTCTCTGGCATCCGTGTCTTGTCTGAGACCCTCGGAAGTGGCGCGAACAGTGTGGGCACGTTCAATTTTCTGGCAGGGTGTCCTTGCTGAAAGGTGTTGGTGGCCCTCGTTAGCCGCCCAGATGCTGCGATCGGGAGACGCACCGCCCAGCGCCACGCCCTGGCGGCTGCGAGAGGCGGCTGCGTTGGCGCCGGTGGGTTGAGAGGCAGGTCTAGGTTCCGTGTCTTGTGAGAGCCCTTTTTATCAGCACGGTTTTCCTGCGAACGTGTCTCTTCACGGGAGCTGACGGAGCCCGCTGTCCTCGCTGTGACAGTGCCCATCTTGTTCCCAGGACGTCCTCTCTTACGTAGCTTGTCTACAGAGTCACTCCGAGTGAGCGAGCGAGCGATCGCCAGAGGAGTGTGACAGCAGGAAGCCGTCACTGCGTCCCGCGCGCCCCTTGCAGCCTGGAGAAGCCTGGAAAAGCTTTGTTGGGAGGGTGGGGGGCTTTCTACACCACCCCCCACCACCAGGGCTGCATACGAGCTGCTGCTCCTCCTCCTTGGGAAAGATGCGGGGATGGGGTGGGGGCAGCCAGGGAGAGGGGAGGGCTCCACACGCAGTTGAGTCCTGCCCCCCGCACCCCGCCCGGCCCCCAGACAGACAGAGGCTGCGCCTCGCCTCCCCGGCAGGCCAGAGGCCGCGGGATTTCCATGATAAACACAGTGGTGCTGGCAGATAGTGTGGCCAGCCCTGCTCCTGTCAGCCGGCCTTTTAGCGGGTGTGATTGATTACTTTTCGATTTCGCAACCAGCCTGGGGGGCCACTGGTGGGTCGCTCCTGCCCCCGCCATGCCGTCAGGTGGAAGAATGGAGTGGGCTGCCTGAATGAGTCTATAGGCAAGCCACATGCGCCAAGCTGCTGACCTCATTCTGAAGGGAGACAAACTTAAATTAACTCCCTCCGGCACCCGGCAGTTTTGCGGGGCCTCCTCCCCTTGTTGGCGTGCTCCACGGGCTCAGGCCTCGGGAGAGGGGCTGTGGGGCTGCGGGGCTGCGTGCCGGTGGGGGGAGGGGCCTGGGGGTCTCTCTCGGCCCCAGCACCCTTCGTGCCCCCGCTCCACAGTCCCGTGGCCGGCTGGGTGGGGGCGAGCGGTGCCGGAGAGCAGTCTCCGCTGAGTCTTCACTCTCCGTGGCTCCCGAGAGCACCCGGTGCTGAGGAGAGAAGCCGGTCGCAGCTCACGGGGCCAAGACCGGCGTCCGCCCCTGGGAGTGAGGGCAGTGGAGTCAGGCCCAGGGCAGTTCACACGGGTCCCTGCTGTCCCCAACACCAGCGTGTCCGCTCAGGGTGGGACACGAAGGGACGCTGTCCTTAAACTGTCGCAGAACTTGGAGAAAACCACCCTAAACTAAACCAGCATGCTGCCCACGCCAGACCTGGAGCAAAGCTTGGTCCGGACGCCCGCAGCCCCGGGCTCCTTCCGTGGTGTGAGGGCCGCTCGCATCACCTGCAGGAAGGGCGGCTGGAGCCAGGCTCCAGCTTTGCCCCTTGACCCCAGCAGCATCCCCTGCAGAGGATGGGAGCCCCTTAGGCACCTCCTCCTTGGCCGGGTGTTCAGCTGAGGCCTCCCCCGGTGGCGTGGAGGGCAGGTTGGGGTGTGTGAAGAAGGACTGTGGACGTGTCACGGAAATAACACACATCGTGGGGTGTTAGTTCTGACTCCGGAGGGCAGGGGCGACACAGACGTTGGCCTTCAGTCGTCGCTTTTGATCATTCGGGCTCCCTGGTCCCTCGCACCAGCATTTCCACAGGTTTTCTTTTTCCGGTTTTGCAAAAACTGCTGAAATTTTCCTTGTATTCTGCCCCCCACACAGCTGTGCAGAGCCAGTCTGTAAGTTCTGTGAGATTGCAAAGGAAGAATCGAACCATTGTCACACTGGTGGCGCTTTTGTTATGCAAATTTCATTAAGAGACTGGGACTCTCACAGGTTTTTCAAAGAGTCCGACTAAATTTTCATTAGCTGGGCTCCACCCAGGTCTCTGTGACCCCCATCCTCGGGCTGCCTCTCCGTCTAGACCTGCCCCCCCACCCCCCAATGGAGGAGGCAGGGACTTGAGAAGAGACAGGCTGGGGTTTTCAAGGCCCGAGTGGGCTCCGGGCCTTGTCGGGCCCTGTGGCTGGCTGGCCGGCCCGTGGAAGGAGGGAGAGCGGCAGAGCAGTGACCCTCGCTGGGGCCGAGGGCCCCCGTTGTGCCATGGAGGGGCCGCCGGGTGGCTCGTCTCCGGTGGAGAAGGATGGAGCGCCTTCCCCAGGCTGGCCGGCAGCTGGCAGGAGCTGGGGCCGAGCTCCAGTGTGAGCAAACCCCTGGGCCTGGAGGACACTGAGACAGGAACCAGCAGGTGCCATTCGGTGTCCGTGGCTTCAGCCCGGCTCAGAGAGGAGGCGAAGCTTCCCATCACAAGTCTGGGTTTGCACACGAGAGCGCCCCAGCGTTTGTCAAGTCAGTAGAAAGTGCCCCTCCGTTGTCCGGGTGACAGACAAGGTGCGGGGAGACCCCCCATCCTCGTCTCCCGTCTCTTGCCCTCCTGCCTGCAGGGGGCGAGAACATCAAGAGCATCAACCAGCAGTCGGGGGCTCACGTGGAGCTGCAGCGGAACCCGCCTCCCCACACCGACCCCGGCCTGCGGATCTTCACCATCAGGGGCGTCCCTCAGCAGATCGAGGTGGCCAGGCACCTCATAGATGAGAAAGTTGGCGTACGTACCAGGCCCCTTCCCCACCGGGCTCACTGGTAGCTGGCCTTTCTGGTGGGTGTCTGAGGTGCCTGTTTCTCCCCGAGCCTCGTACTTCCTGCGCCTCACGTGACGTGAGGGCGCCCCTCTCGCTTGGCCGAGGGGCAGGGTCGGCGCCCAGGGTACCAGGCCCAGGTGCCCTGAAGGAAGCCTTCTGGCAGAACTCACCCAGGCCACCAGCTCAGGCCCTAGAGCCGTGTCCCCTGCAGGCTAGATGAGCAGCAGCGGGGGCAGCAGCGCCCCCAGCACCGCCCGACCCGGCGCTGCCCTGGCGGCCAGCCCCGCAGGCGGCTCTCATTGACTCTGGCTTTAGTTTCAGGCGCCTCAAAGCAGATAAAGAGAGGGAGTGTTGATGGAGGACAGATTGGCCACTGCTCACCTCAAAGGGGACGTAGAATGGCAGAAAGAGCCATGGGCCAGCCTAAATTGACGGGAGAGTCAAGCAGGTTGGTCCCTACCCCCAGGGTGACACGCTAGGGCAGACCGGCACCAGTGTCGGCCGCGTGGTGGCACTGGTCGCTCACGGGGCAGAGCCATTGCTGCGAGTCCCGTCTGCTGTGGGGAAGGAAGGCTAGCACGAGTGCCGTAGGGCATCTTCACTCCCCCTGACCCTGTCTCCCCAAAAGCTGTGGTCTGCCTCGGGGGGCCGGGCAGAGGGCAGCGGTGCTCCGACAGTTAGTGAGCATCCCCTCCGCGTCACGACAGGGCCCCGGCCTCGGAGCACCTGGAGCCTTTGGACAGAGCCCCTTCAGCCAGCCTCCCGCCGCCCCTCACCAAAAGTGAGTCTTTCCGTCCATCCTACCGGGGAGAATCGCCGCCTCCCAAGGGGCCCTCCTTTCCAGCGGCTGCTAGGCAGCGCCAGCCAGAAGCTTGAAGTCCTAGGTGCGGGCAGGTCCCCGCTCTCCCTCCCACCTGTGACCCTCTGGCCGGTGCACAGGTCACTGAGCAGTGCTAGGCTGAGAGCCTTCCTGGGGGCGGAGTCTGGTCCCCGGCAGCATTCCCGAAGGGCGCTCACCCCCGCACTCCCCGGGGGTGGGGGGAAGGAAGCTTTGTGCAAAAGTCTTTCCGTTGTGGGGTCCTCAGCCCTTTGACCTTTTTCCCCACTTAGCACCTTCCCTCCGAGGAGCTCAGGGTGCTTCCCGAACATGGCTGCGAAAGTCAACGGAAACCCCCACAGCACCCCTGTGAGGTCGGTGACACGCTCCCGCCCTGTCCGCGTGGCTCCCGGTCAGGCCTAGGGTGGCAGTCGCCTGGGCGCTGCTGGGGGCCCCGTCGTGCCTCCCTTGGGTGGGGCGGGTGGCGATGAAGTGGCAGGCGGTGGGGTTGGCAGGAAGTGGACTGAGGTGAGGGGGCGCGGCCACACGAGAACGAGCGACTGTCCTCCACAGCGGCCCTCCGGCCTTCCTGACCCAGGGCTGGGGCAGCACCTACCAGGCGTGGCAGCAGCCAGCGCAGCAAGTGCCAGGTGAGTCTCCCCGCGGAGGAGGACGGGCTGCGCGCGCCCCCGCCCCCCACTCGAGGGGCTGATGCACCTGAAACGGTCTCGTTCCAGCTCTGCCGACGGCAAGGGCACCCAGCTTGCCGGGTACCCTGCCAGTCTCCTCCTTTGGCTGAAAGGTGACTGTCTTCCCCTCTTCTAAGATGGTCAACACCGTCGTAGGGCCCCTCCTGTCTCCCCCACTTTCTGGAAAGCATGCGCTAGAGAGTCGGCTCTGCTGAGCGGCTCTCCGAGGGAACTGGCGGAGGAGGGCCTCGTGGGGACGAAGCCCACGCCCCGCACTGCAGCCCCGCGTTCCCTCTGAGCCTCGATCTTGGGCCCGGTGCCGGTAGATCCCATCTTGCACGGCCTGGGAAACAAGAGTGCGTGCGTGTGTGACGGTGCTCATGTCTGCAGAGTGTCCCGAAAGCGTGCTGGACCACAGGCCGGGTGTCACGGCTGAGCCCAGGGAACAAGCCCAGGGCCTGGGGCCTGGGCTTTCCCTTGGAGCAGAGTGCTGGCTGGGCAGCCCTGCCCCAGACCCTGGTCAAGGCCGCCGCTCAAGGCCACAGCTCGGGCCCCGCCGGGTCGGGAGGCCAGTGCTCTGTGGCCTCGGCACACTCCGCCTTCTCCGGGCTCTCAGATCGTGTGGTTGTATTTTTTTCTTTTCTCCTGCCATATTTCTTACTAAATGTCCTAAACACACAGAATAGTTTTTAAAACTTCACTGTGGCCACCACGTCGACACCACCATTCCTTGTCACCAGACTCTGTCCCGGAGCCTGGTCATACTTTGTTTCCTCCTGTTCCCTACGATTAGAGGGCAACCCCGAGATATGTGAGGTGCCTGGGGTTGACCTCACACTTGTCCCATCGCCCAGGACAGGACCTGTGAGATGCCCTAGACTTGGGGAGCACGTCTTCACGTTGAAGCCCAGGGACGCCCATCCTTCTCCCTCAGGGACACTGACCTTGGGGGTGTGGTTCTACAGAGGCCCGGCCGACTGCCGGCCCGAGGTCTGGGGGAGAAGCCAGGCAGCTGGGCTGAGGAAGGAGACACAGGGCGTGCCTGGGCTCCATCTTCGGGGCGCTCTGTTGGCTCACTTCAGGGGCTTTCGGATTGAGGGTTGGGTTTGGTCGGTGAGATCTGGTTTAAAACAAGCTCTGCTGGCCCACACCCTCCGTGTCCGAGGGCGGGCGTCTGGCTGCCCACACCCTTCACGCCTGGCCTTCCCCCAGGCCAGGTCCCCCTGCCTGCCCTGGCGGGCCCTCCCAAGCCCACACTACACCCCACTCCCCTCATTCGCACGCCCCTCCACTGTCCTCGGGGTGTTCGCCCTTGGGGACACGTGTGCTATTCAACATACCTGCTGGCCTGTCCTTTGGGCCGCAGGCTGGCCTCATTGAGGACAAGACTCTGAAGGGGCCGCAGCAGGCAGACCCGCGGCTGGCTTGACCTGGGCAGAAAACGAGGTCCCAGCTTGGCGCTGGGTCACCCTGCATGCTCTCCATGCGCCTGCCCGCCCACCCACCCGTCTCTGTGCCCCTGCCGCACTGAGAAGACACCGGCTTGTGCGGGAAGGGGAGGCGGGAGCACGCCCGTCCTGTCCGCTGCACCAGCCTCAAAAGGCAAAAGGCTGGGTTGTGTCGGGGGCCTGGCAGCCCCTTGCTGAGGGGGCACCATGTCTTCACCTGGAGCTCAGTCTCCCGTCAGTGTCCCGAGCGTGTGCTGTGGCCCTGCTCGGGCAGAGGTGGCACCACTAGTCCCCGAACAGAAGGGATAGGTGAAGAGCGTGCCCAGTGCCACTTGGACTCGGTCCCGTTGGGAGGTCCATCCAGGGAGCTTAGCCGACAGTCCGTCCGGCCCTCGGGCTCTGCTCCCCCACAGCTCCGGTCTGTCTGAAGGGGGTGGCAGCTGTTCCCGTGGTCACCCTTGAGGGGCAGCGGCCTGCCCAGCCCCAGCCTCCAGGAGATCTTGGTTGCACGAATGCCACCTTCTTCCCCGGCCACTAGGCCCGGGTTGAGCTGCAGCGGTGTGTGGCTGGGGGCGAGCAAGCGAGTGCAGAGCAGGGCCTGGAGTCGGCGGCCAGGCCAGGGCCGAGGCCGAGAAGCAGCCCAGGGGCCTGACTGCTTTTGTGTCCCTCGCACAGGCCAGCAGAGCCAGCCGCAGAGCAGCCAGCCCGACTACAGTAAGGCCTGGGAAGACTATTACAAGAAGCAGAGTGAGTGCGTCCACCCTCCCAACGACCAGGCCCAGCCCCCGCCTGGGCCTTCTCTGTCCATGGCTTCCTGTCACCTTGTTCCTTTAACGCCCCCCTCCAACTCGGTGTGGATGCTCCCCTCTGTGCCTGCCCTTCCGTGTGTCTCAGAGGGGGTGTGCGCCAGCCCTGGCACCTCAGCTGGGCAACCAGTGACCGCTCCTCTGGTCCCTGTTCGAACTGCGTGGCCAGGGCGCACACCGGCTGTGTGCGGTCCCCTGCCTGTCCGGCAGCTGCCGGGTCTTTTTGGCTGGTTCAGGGCAGGTGGAGAGAGACGGCGGGCGGGGCCTGCGGCTGGACCGGGTTCTGAGGTGTTCGTTTAGGTTAAGCTTGATTTCCTCAGAAAGTAAACTAGGCGTGTGTGTGTTTTTTGGATTTTTTTTTTTTTTAATAGAGAAAACTAATAACAGCAACCAAAAAACCCCAGGTGAATCATTTCAAATTAGTCCTGATTCTCTGGGCGTATTCCAGAACTGCTGAGCCCGGGTGTTCGGGCGTTGGCAGGAGAGGTGCTCACGCAGCTTGAGTCTCAGGGGCGTCACTGGCGAGTTGGAGGAGCTCAGGTGAAAGGCCATCGAAGAAGCAGTCACCCTGGTGTTTGAGTCATCACTGAGGCAGGGGGGTCACCGTCACCCTCAAAAGTCCGGGTGCCGCACTCCCCCATCCCCACAGTCCTGCGTCTCCGCCCCACGCCCCCAGGCCAGGCAGCAGACCGTTCAGAGAAGGGGTTCTGAGAAGACAGCCCTGAGGGTCTTGCAGAGTGGAGCGGAGCGCGGCAGCGCCCCGCCGACCAAGCTTCCGCCCCCAGCACTCTGGCCCGTGTCACCAACATCCCAAGGCGGGGAGCGACAGGCGCCCCTCTGGACATCTGAGTCTTTAGGAAGGGACCCCTCCTGGTGTCCTTCACTCCCCTCGGTGCGACCCTGCCCCCGGTGAGCGCTATTTCCCCCCGTCCGTCAGGTCACGCTGCCACCGCCGCTCCTCAGGCCAGCTCCCCGCCGGACTACACGATGGCCTGGGCGGAGTACTACCGACAGCAGGCCGCCTTCTACGGGCAGACGCTCGGGCAGGCGCAGGCCCACAGCCAGGTGTGTAGCCCCGCCCTGACCCCGCGGAGGACGGAGGAGAGGGGTTGGTTGGGCAGCCCCTCCAAGGACCTGCCTGGTCCTCCCTCGAACCCAGGCCCGAGACCGCAGAGCTGAGCGGCACTCAGTTTCCCCGACTGCACGTGAAAATGCCAAGTGCGGGTGACTCCTGGCCGGCATGGCCCGGGGAGCCGTGACCGCGAAGCTCCCGGCCACTGCTGCTCTTGGAGAGGGTGGTGTGACCGGGCTGCCGCAGCCCGTGGTCGGCAGCGAGGGGTGGCAGGGAGCCGGGCGGGTCCACAGCCTTCGAAGGCGGGGCGGGGCAGAGCGCCAGAACTTCCCCGTGCTGCCTGGAACCCTGGAAGGCTCTGTCCAGTAGAGGCCAAAACGCATTTCTTACTCTCAGAGGGAAGGGCCCAGGTGCTCCCGCAGGGCATGTGGGTCCCCATGGACAACGTGTCACTTAGCAGAGGCCCTAGACCTAAAGCTGACTGACTGGCCATTTCACTGCCAAATTGGCCCTCTGTGCCCGGGTGTCATGGAAGCAGGTGTCCCGGCTGGTGGGTGACCCTGAGAAGTATCACGCGCTCACTCCCCTCCCCCCTTCCCAGTAACCCCTACGGGGAGACCTGGGACCCTGGGTTCGAGCGAGGTTGTGCTGGGCCAGAGCCCCGGCTGGGGGGCAGGTGGGAGACTCCGCTGGCCCGTGTGCCCTGCTGCAGCGTGAGAGCGGAGGGTGCCTGTCACTGCCTCCCCGACGCGGAGCCTCAGGCTGGACACGAGGCCCAGAGGGTGCTGCCGCTGTCGCAGGCTGACTTCTCTTCCCCGCCCCCCGCAGGAGCACTAGGACGGCGGCCCTCAGCGCCCGGAAGTCATCGTGAACGGGAACCTGTTTGTAACAGAGGTTTTTAGATTTGCAAACATTTTGATGAAGAACCTTTGTTTTGTTCTGTGAAACACTATTAACAGAATTTTTCTAAAAATCGGGAAATTAGTCACTAAAGTTGCTGATAATTTTTGTTATTTCAAATGTGGAAGCTCCGGTATTTTTTTGGAGCAGTATCTGCAAATTCGGGCAGCAGGATGTGCCTCATAACAGTGACATTTCAACTGGTGTGTTGTTTTTTTTTTTTTTTTTTTTTTTTTTTGCGTGTCTTTTTATTTACAGTTTCTGTTGCAACAGAAAGTGGCTTGGAAGTCTTAGGTAGTATGTAACAAATTATTTTTAAAATTTTTTAAACAATATTTAAATGTTCTTAAATGTGTAAATTCATTAAATGTTTTACTTCTAATTTCTTATACCTTTGGCTGTCTGATTTTATTGCATTTTTTAAAAAACTGAACTATTATGTATTGTAATTAATTATGTGAATTCTGAATTAAGACAGAGAATTGTATTGCTGTCCAACAGGGGCTGGGAGGGGCGTTTTATAGGGTTTGTATAATTTCTAGAGTTCTAAGGGTAATATAAAAATGTGTTCACTGTCTAGCATGTTTTTCATGTCTCCATTACCTTTGAAATTGTGTATCTAAGACCTCCAAGCTTGTTTTAAAAACAAAACAAAAAACCTTTGTCTATTCTCTCAGAAATATACTGTTATTTTTTAATATTAAAAAGAAATTCAATATAACTTTTAACACTGTGGAACATTAAACCGCATACAAATGTAGTAACTATTTTTTAATTCCAAAGCATTCTTTGCTTTTTTCTTTTAAATATTTTTTAATATTTGTCAGATTAACTAGATGAATAAATAAATCTAGTATTAACCACGATATGAATTAAATAACTTTGATTTAATAAAAGGGATAACATTTCCAGTGTTTACGGTAGTGCGTCTTGTACAGATAACATATTTTTAAAGGAAAGGAAACCAGACTTGAAGCTATTTTTTCCTGCATTTTTAATTGACCTGGGAGACATTCCGTTTGAAATGTACTCAAGTTACAGTTTGTTTTTTCTCGTTCTCCTTGTAAATGCTTGAAATGTCTAACTATTAAAAAAGGCCGTTGGAAATCGTATGCATGTTATTTTAAAGAAAGTGGCCTTTTTATTTGACTGACAATTCATTTTACACTCTACATAATAAAATTTCCACAAGACATCTTGTGGGCGAAGTATTTTGAGTCTGTTTGCTTTCCATTTGCTTGTCCCTCCCACCACCGCCCGCTGCCCCTGAAACCAGAAGTGAGGGCTCTTACCTGTCACCCGACCCAGTCCGTGCATGACCCAGATTTCCAGCTACTTTGTCAAGCTAATTTTATTTTAATGGCTTTGTATAATTTGACAATTAGACTTGAGAGCCCAGGTCGCTGTCAGCCCCTCCCTCTTACCTGTCAGGAATCAGCGCCTCTCTGGCTGTGGGTGTGGCCCAGCAAAGTCGGGACCAGCCTCCTGGGGGGGGGCGGGCAGAAGTGGGGCTGGAAGAGCCGGAGAAGAGAGGTGGAAAGGGATGAGCTCACCTTCCCGGAACCGAGTCAGCACCGCCCCCGACCTGACCGAAGCCCTGGTGGCCTCGTGTGCTGGCTGTTGCTGCCTCCCACGGTGGCCTCCCCTTCCCCCATTTCCCCAGCTGCAGCTCCTGTGACCTGCTCCCCACCCCCATCCCCAGCACTCAGCCTGTGGCTGTGTGGTAGGTGGCACTTCTGTCAGCCCCGTGCTGCTTTGGGGCACTGAGAGAGCTAGAAAGTGCCAACAAGGTGCTCATTTTGTTGTTTTTACTAAGAAAACAAAGCGGGTGTCCTTACCCGTAAGGCTAAGTCCTGGGGGGGGTCCTCTGGTTTCGGGACACGAGGGCAGTGTGGACCCTGGGCCAGAAGGATATTGAAGAATAAAGCTCAGCTTCGTCTCCTTGTCTCCCCTTCCTGTTGATGGAAGCACCTGGCTCTGGACCCAGGGCTCGGCTTGAACACTTGAGCCCGCCCTGCCTCTGCCACCGGCCTCATGCGCGCGCCATCCTTTCCATCCCTTCATCTACACGCGGGATGCTGGCAGAACCCTGTTGGGAGCCCTCCTTGTGGCTCGTGCTCGGGTGTGTGCCCAGTTCTGGTCCCTTTCTTTTCTCTACTCGAAGCTCTAAGAGGAGGGGGGACACCCATCTGTGGCTCCTTTAGGCCAAAAAGGGGTGTGGAGAGCCGCCCATCTGCAGCTATTCTGAGGCCTGTGAGAGCCGGAAGACAAACAGGGGAGAGGGCATCTTTAACTACACCTCTAGAGAATCAAGTTTGACGTTGAGAAATTGAATAGTAAAAGCCACTTGAAAAGGAGGAGGGGATTGAGCAAGAGGAGGGCATAAACGCTGATGATGGGGATGGGAATTAGGGAGAGGGCATTACAGAGAAGACTTCCTTCTAATTCATCTTCCAAGCTCCGTGCCAAAACAGCATTTGGCATGGTTCACAGGGAGCGATTGTGTGATAATGAACCCTAAGGTGTCCCTTAATTGAAGACTGAGCATTGCGGTTTGTGCCAAGAGTCATAAATGGTGCAGGCTTGCGGGAGGATGCATTTTCTTAAATGTATCGGTAAGTACAGATTAGCGCTTGTCCCCAGTGAAATGCCCATACTATAAATTATGGAAATCTCTCTCTCTCTCTCTCTCTGATGCAACCTTTTATCGAGGGGGGGATGGCGGGGTGTAATACAGCAGGAGGCGGGGGGAAAGTTTGCAAGCATATGAAATTTGGCCTCATTAACATGGCGCCCACAGAAGATGGTTTTCATCAGCAGTCTGGTGTCCTGGAAGACTAAAGTGCTCGAAATGTACCAAGTTCAGCGATTGTGTTCCATTAAGAAAGCTGCGTGGTCATCACTGAAAGGACAGCCTGTGTGTTTGGAGAGGCAGGGGGCGGGGCGGTGCCCAGTCTGTCTTCTGAGTTCTTGTCTCGCCTCCCACCCTCCACCACACATGCACGCTATGTCTCTGCCAGCCACCCAAGTTCACTATTCAAGGACCCAGCTGGGCTGTTTCCAGCCCACCCAAGCCAGTGTGCCTCCATCAACACCCCTGACCTGTCACAAGGCTGGAGGAAATGCCTTTCCGGTGACCATCCATGATGTCCTACGGCCCCATGGTGGGTTGGCTGGTCCAACCCCCAACACGGCAGGGCCTGGTCCGAGAGGGTGTTGGGGCACCATGGGGACTCGGCTTCCAGCTGGCTACAGTGGCGCAGTTTCTGAGCCCCACCTCTGGTCCACTGGGGCCCAGCTGGGGTTCTTTTGAGATGGGCTAATGCAAATGGTCCTGATAGACTCTTAGAGATTAATGGCCAGAAAGTGGCTTGACACACGATTCCACAGGGGGTGCTGGCCCTGGGTCTGCGTCTCGTGTGGGGTAGAAAGGGAAGTGAAAATGAACCACCGAGACAATGGGAACCCATGCTGGCCTTTGTCCTGAGGGCTCTCGGAAGCATCTACCAAGGAAGCTGTGGCCCTTCCCAGGCACCTCCTATGATGGGGTCTCCACACCCGGGGAGGTAGTCAGGACTAGCCGCCCCCTTTACAAAGGAGGGCTCACAGTCAGAAGCTTAGTGTGCAGGGGCCGGTTCTGGCCAAGCACTATGGGGCACTGCATCCAGGGCCTCCACCGAGAGCACAGCAGATGCCCACAGGGAGCTCGCTGTCAAGTAGGGGACACTGTAGTCACCACCAAGTGAAGTAGCTGACAGAATGGAGACACTGCCCTAAAAAGTTAGTGTCACGTGCCGGCCACAGGTCAGACCCTACACGTGCATTACTACAGCCAGTCGTTTTTTCAACGGAGAAATCAGAGCTTATCTATACGATGGAACATTATAGCGCATCGAAAGCAAATGAACTGCCATCACACGCACCAACTCGGATGAATCACGCAAACATCACATTGAGCTGGCGTGTGCAGCAATCCGAGGGGTCACTGGTTCAATTCCCAGTCAGGGCACATGCCTGGGGTGTGGGTTCAGGTCCCCAGTCGGGGGGGTGTGAGAAGCAACTGATGGATGTTTCTCTTGCACATCAATGTTTCCCTCCCTCACTTTCTCCCTCTCTCTAAAAACATAGATCTTTTTAAAAACACGTTGAGCTAAAGGAGCCAGAATATGTACTGTATGACCCCACTTACCTAATGGCCAGTGACAGAAGTCAGAACGGCAGTTGCCTTGGGGGTGCAGTGCTTGGGAAAGAATGTGAGGAAGGCTTCCGGGCGCTGGTCTGAGGGGAGTCACGGAAGTGTACTCACTTTGAGAATATCCACAAGTCTACCTACACGCTTAGGATGTGTGCATTTTCCATATATATGTTATAAATATATTTCAATGTAAAGTTTAGTTTTAAAAATTGATCTATATAGGTTTCCCTTCAACAGTGTCCATTGATCTGACACTGTTAAAAGTTGCTGATTCCTAGACTCCAAACCAAACTTACGGAATTGAATTGCCTGGGAGAAGGGCGCAGGATTCTGCATTTAAGCAAGCTCCCTGGATGACTCTTATGTAGGCTACGGTTTGAAAGCCATGGTTGTGAGAACTATTTAACATTAAGGAAATAATAACTAAGAGTGGACTCCGGAGGCAAAATTCCTGGTTCAAATCCATCCTCTGCCATTTAATAGCAGAGTGATGCAGGGAAGGTATTGCCTCAGTTTCTTCAAGTGAAAATGAGAATAATAATAATATTTCTCTCAGATGGCAACTGATCAGTGTATCTCTCACACATGGATGTTTCTTCCCCCCCAAAAAAATACTTTATTTAGTTATTTTTTTAATGAATTTTTTTTAAGATTTTTTATTTATTTATCTTTAGAGAGGAAGGGTAGGAGAGAGGGAGAGAAATATCAATGTGTGGTTGCCTCTCATGTGTCCCTTGCTGGGAACTGGCCTGCAACCCAGGCATGTGCCCTGACTGGGAATCGAACCGGTGATCTTTCAGTTCACAGTCCTATGCTCAATCCACTGAGCCACACCAGCCAGGGCTATTTTCTTCTCCTTTATCACCTAATTTCCTATCCTGAAAAATTTCATTAGGAAATGTTTTTGACAGTTAGTAACTTAAGGTTTACTTAATTTATGATGCCCACATTTCTTAAGGTCCTCCTACCATCACGGATAGATGACACCACACCGTAAGGGAGACCCCTTTAGAGCTGACTGCACTAGCGACCGCACGCTATCAGTGTGGAAGAAAGTGGGGCGGTGTCTACGAGATAACTCAACCACTGCAACCGGAACGAGTGCGGGGGGGGGGGCACGGCTGCATGGGAGCAGGAACATGTCTGGACAACCTCCCTCACCGCCAGCTGTTGGGAAGAGGCACCTTTCAGTGGGGGTCCATCACCCCCGTTGTGGGAACCCACAGGCTCTCCCTGAGTTTTCCACACTGGCATCAGTCATTCTGTGGCTTCTGGAAGCAAATACACGTCTAGGTATTGTATGAAGCCAACAGAGGTATCGAGGGTGACGAAGCCCACCCTCGGCACTCACATCACTGAGAGAAACAGTGTTCAACTAGTGTTTAGTTACCCAATACCTGCATTTTCTTTTTCTGACCCCTTCTCTCCTTTCCTTCTCCTGTTCTTATCTTTTTGGTTTCCTTCCCGTAAGTCCTAGCCTTTAAGCTTGACTGCAGGGAGCTCTCGGAGTACACTTTGGCTCTGCACTTGACTTCCGCTCCCGTGTGGAGGCCCACCAACCTGAGCTCCAGTTCAACCCTCTCATGCCCCTCATTTCTCAGACGCAAATCTCAAGTTAGACCAACCCCTAGGCTCAGCCCACTTCACCAAACCTTAGCGATGTGCAAATGTTCCTGAGTGCCTACTGGTAAGAGACTCCCTCCACATACCACAAAAGCTGAAGCATCAGCTTACAAACTTCAAATGGACTTCAAATAAATGAGCAAACAAAAATGTTAGCCACTACCGTGAAGGTTGCTCAAGAGTAACAAACACGAAGCACTATCTCATAAACAAACCTATGGGGGGATAGGGCACTTCTGTCAAAATCTGTCTTCTTAAAGGGCCCTGAGCACATGTCTTTTAGGCTCCCAACTGCCTGCAGCTTTCACATTAAGTCTTTTCATTGCTCATACCCATTTTCTTTCGATGTTTTCCTAGGTGGGGAATCAACAGCAAACGCAACGACTAAGTCCAGGACAGAGCTTGTGCCTCCTTTCACTTCCGCCACGTGGGCCCCTGAACCGGAAATCCGGCTGCCCCGAGTCACGTGCTCCGCCGCCATATCCGCTCTGGTGGCCGCCTCAGCGGGGAGACGGGGCGCGAGGGCAGTGCTGCTTCTCTGGACGTAGTTTTCGTCCTGGGAGGGAGGATCCAAGGCGTGTGAGGGCAGGCGAAGGAGATGAGGCCTCCGCGAGGCGAGCTGGCGCCGGGGCCCGGAGCCAGGGCGGCACGGCTGCGAGCGGGCGGAGAGAGGATGTCTCCTGAAGGTGACGACTTCCCTGGGCTGCAGCCAGTCCGGCGGCTGCCGCATTCGCAAATCCGCCTACTCACCGAAATGCACGTATGACCGCACAGGCAGTGCTCGCCGCCCTTTTGGGGGGCATTCAAAGCACAAAAATGGAGTTTCCTGATGCGCGCGGTCCTGGCTGAGGCCAGCAAGACATCCCTGCGCTCTCCTTTCGGCCCTGAACAAGTGTCCTCGCGGTCCAGAGCCCCGTCGTTGGCATCTTT
Organism: Glossophaga mutica; assembly: GCA_039655065.1. Lineage (NCBI taxonomy): Eukaryota > Metazoa > Chordata > Mammalia > Chiroptera > Phyllostomidae > Glossophaga > Glossophaga mutica. The sequence goes on from CM077305.1 coordinate 215,092,441, forward strand.
GTGCTTTCTGTTGGTGATTTGGCTCTTTAAAATGGCCCCAAGCACAAGAAGACTGTGACTGGCCTTGGGGAGGAAATACAATTAGATAAGCTTCGTTCCTACGAGTCATCATGCCATTGGCTGTAAGTTCAACGATAATGAATCCACAGCATAATTAACTAAGGAGCCTTTAAGTAGAAAGAAGCCCACGTGCACCAAGGTTATATACTGATTGGTTGGTGAAAATGTGACCGCAGGCTCGAAGGAACCTAACCAGGCGCGCCCCCTAGGAGCCACAAGGTTGGGGATTTGCTGGTTCAGGTTCGCAGCGACTTCCTGCAACAAATGACAAGAATCGGCTCCGTCTTACCTTCCTCTGAGGGCCACTCCTCTCCAGACCCACTTTAGGTTTGAACAGGTTCTTGCCAGCCATACGATGGCTCTGCAGGTGACAAGCCAGGTCTCAGACCGAAGTCTGACTGTAAAACCCGCCCACTGTTCCTGGGGAAGGGACACCTGACTCGGTTCTAGAGGGACCCAGAAGGTGCAGTCCACCTGAGCAGCTGAGTTGAAGGGACAGATGTGTGGGGACGCAAGCCTGGGCGTGAGTCCTGTCCCCTCCACTCAGCAACTGTGTGACCTAAGGCAGGTTATGGGACGCTCTGAGCCTTTACGTCCTTATCTGCAGTATGGGGGCAACACCTACCTCGTTGATCACAGTGCCAAGGTGGGATTCAAGGACACGTAGTATGTAAAGCACAGAAAATGGCAGCTTGGAGTAATAATTGAGTTCAGGGCTTCTGGCTGCTTTGGCAGCTTGTTCCAATCCACTGTGAGCATCAGGGACAGACTGCATGATCTAAGAAAATGTCACCCTCAACGCTGACTGTCTAGCTTCTCCTGGGCTCCCCGGGATACCAGGGCCCCAGGTCCAGCCTGTTGGTCCCCTGAAGTTACAGCAACTAAGCCATTCTAGAGGAACAGCCCCCGAGGGGCAGGCGAGGCAACTCCGGGGGAAGCTGGGACGCAGACAGGTACGTGGGGAGTGAGTGTGGCCGGCCTTTGGGTGGATGGGGGCTGCTCAGTTCGAGCCCACGTAACAACATTTAAGGAAATCCAGTTTCAAGCACGTTGAAGAGGGGCCTGTGATCCTTTGGGTCTCCCCTTCTTTCATCGGACTCCCTAATGTCGGCTTCCCTTCCCTGAGGAGCAGCCTGGGCTCCCCAGCTGTCCCAGCCATCCCTCACTGCAGCCACTCTGCCAAGCTCGCGCCACGCCCAGAGCTCCACATCCCTCCCACCCACTGGGGTGCTCTCCGCTGCCACTCAGGGTGTGAAAGAAGGGTGAAAATAAAGAGTGGGTGGCGACAGGACTCGGATAATGACTTGCTCTTGGGACCGACGTCCTCCGCCTGGGTCACTGGAGTGTCTGCGTGGAAAGGTTCCTCCCCAATCCTGCCTTTTCTTGAGTCCAGGGGAGAGAGCGGTCACCCGGGGAGTCCAGGCCTGGCTCTCGTTCCCTCCGGGGAGGGCTGGCTCCCTCTGTGACTTTTATCACCAAACCTCAGGTTCCCCTTCTTGAAAATCGGACCCCAGGCCCTGGCTGGTGTATCTCAGTGGATTGAGCTCGGGCTGTGAACCAAAGGCTCGCGGTTCGATTCCCAGGCAGGGCACATGCCTGGGTTGCGGGCCAGGTCTCCAGTGGGGGCATGTGTGAGGCAACCACACACTGATGTTTCTCTCCCTTTCTCCTTCCCTTCCCCTCTCTCTAAAAATAAAGAAATAAAATATTAAAAAAAAAGAAAGAAAGAAAATCGGACCCCAGCAGTGGTTTCCCAGTTGTGTTAGGCTGGGGTCAAGGGCACCACAGTTGTTGGATTCAAATTCCAATAAAATACAGTGAATGTGGTTTAACACTTTAATTACGTTTTTTTTAAAAAACACCGTGCCCTCGAGTCTCCTGCGTGCTGCCTTTCCATCTGCCCAGTCTGTGTGTCCGTCTTCGTGCCGGCCCGCCACCTTCTCAATCACGCTGCCTTCCCAGGAAGCCTTGCAGCTTTGCTGTCCTCCAGGTTTGCCCTGGCTCCTGGCTCTGCGTTTGCGTATAAACTTCAGAGTCAGTTTATCGGTTCCTTACTCCCCACAAAAAAAAAAAAGTTTTTAATCTGAGGTTTTGACCAGGATTGCATGGAACCTGCTGGTCAAATCGGGAGAAATCGTCAACCCAGCAACACCGCGTCTTCTCATCCCTGAACGGGGCGTGCCCTGCTCCTGTTCAGGTCTGTGATTTCTGTCTGTAATGTTAGTAGTTTTCTGTACAGAGGTCTTGCACCGCTTTCTTTCCATGTATTCCTGGGTTTCTGATGTTTTACCGTTATTGAAAGTGGTGCCTTTTAAATTTTGTTTTTCTTTTTTTGTGTGGCTAGCTGTAGAACTAGAATTTATTTCTATATAGTGTCCTGATTCCAACGGCCTGATTTAAACCCCTTTGACGTTCTAATAGCTTATCGATTCATGTGGATTTTCTATATTAAGAACCGTATCATTTATAAATAATGCTGATGTTCTTTTTCCTTCCTGAGCCTTATGCCGTGTGTTTCTTCTCATCGCGAGGAGCGAGGCCGCCAGCGCACTGTGGGCCGAACACGGTGAGGGGCCTTGTGGCCTCCCTCCAACTCACAGGGAGCAGCGCCAGCGATTGGCCACCGGGGTGCTCGCTGCGCACGTGCTGTGCGCGCCTTTCCTCAGAGGAGGGGACTCCCTTCTGTTTCCAGTGAGCCCCACGTTTTGTCATGGGTGGATGCGGAAGTTTTCAAATGCTTCTCTGCATCCGTAGACATCACCCCGTGATTTATCTCCTTTTTTATTTTAATACAGTGATCCCATCGATTGATTTTCAAATGTTAAACCAGCCTTGCGTTCCTGGAATGAACCTCACTTGGTCGTAATACATTACTTATCCTTTTTAGATATCATGGGATTGATTGGCTGATGTTTCTGTTTAGAATTTTTGCGTGTATATTCGTGAGAACAGTCGGTCTGCGGTCCGTGCTGTAATTTAACCCGTTGAAGACCTGCAGCGTGTCCGCTTGTGTTGCTAACTTCACTCATTTCCGTCCGTGCGAGCCAGCCCTGCCGCCTTCCTGATGAGGAGGTCGCGGCTCCGCGCTGGGGTTCGAGTTGGGACCTGCGTGCAGGCGTCTGCTGCGGCCGCATCGCCCCAGAAAGTTCCTTGCTCAGTTCATCACCGAATTCCGTGCTTAGTCGGATGCCGGTGTGCAGCTCACACCCACGACCAAGGATGCTGGAGCACCGGCCCAGCCGCAGCCAGGCCCTGCCGTCGGTGCTGGGGGGACGGGGCAAAGCCCTCCTCCACTCGCAGAGCTGGCCTTCCAGAAGAGGGGCTGGCTGGTGCCTGCGAGTGGTTCCTCAACAGTTCCGATTCGAAACAGAAAGTGCCTCCTACATCTTCTCTCTGAATCTTTGGGACGACTGTTTATTTGAGAGTGTGTAACAAGGCAAGCAGCTCAAACGCTGTGGTCGGTTACAGCTGCGGGTCTGTCGGAGTCGGGATCACACACACGGGGGCACACAGCTCGGTGCCAGGGACCCTGTCGAACTGTCACTCCCAGACCCCGGTCTGGGCTCTCAGCGGCCTCGCCGCTGCAGCAATTGGCTGTGAACTAGCAAGTGGACACTGTCAACGCAAAGTTAAAAATCTGTTCTATTTAGATGCCACCTGTCTCTGTCTGATTTGTTTTCCGCAGTTTCAGTATGTCACGCCCAGATGTGGTGCTTTGGGTGTGTTCGTTTTTATTGTTGTTTGTTTTGTTGGGGGGGAGGCTTTTGAAGAATTATTGTTCTTTATCCTGCTTGCTGCTCTCTGAAATGCCTCGATCCAGGGCTTGCTGCCTGTCATTACCTTTTGAAAGTTCTCGGCCATCATCGCTTTCGCTCTCCCCTCCTTCTGGTGTTCCGGTTACACGTGCGTCACGCCTCTGACACGGACCCACCGGTCTTGGTCGCCCTGTGGTTTCTTTCATTTCTCCACTTCGCACTTCCGTCTGGGACATTTCCACGGACACATCCTCGCGCACCCTGATTCTTCTCTGCTGGGTCGGGTCTGCTCCCGGACCGTCCAAGGCATTCTTCGTTTTTGTTACGGTGGTTTGATTTCTGACACTTCTCTGCATTCTTTCTTAGCGTTTCCATCTCTCTGCTTACCTTGCCCATCTGTCCTTGCACATTGGCCACTTTTTCAGCTAGAGCCCTTAACATATTAATCACAGTTACTTAAAATTCCACCCTGGCTGGTGTGGAATTAGCACTGACCTGCAAACCAAAAGATCGCCGGTTCGATTCCCAGTCAGGTCCCTAGTTGGGGGCGTTGGGAGAGGCAACCAATCGATGTCTCTCTCACATGTCAATCAATGTTTCTCTCCCTCTCTTTCTCCCTCCCTTTCCTTCTCTCGAAAAAATAAATAGAATTGTAAAAATGAAATGCCCTATCTATAATTCCAGCATTGGTGGCACATCTGACTCTAGTTCTGATCATTGCTTTGTTCAGATGTTTTTCTTGCCTTTTCGCATGCCTTGTGATTTTAGTTGAAAGGGGAGTGCGTTGTATCAGGAACTGCGGTGAATAGTGTTCAGGGTGAGGCTGTGTGTTAACCTGCCTGGGAGTTAGGCTGTGCGTGATGTTTGCTGTAGCTGTAGGAGACTCGCGCCCTCGCTTTTGGTCTCAGCTCTTGACCTTGGGCTTCCCTGAGCACTCCTCGGCCCGAGTCCGAGTCCCGCGGGGACTTCAGCTGCGACCCACAGAAGCACCCGGGAGCCCTGCTGGCGGGGCGGTGAGGTGCGCCAGGTGGACGGCACCGTGGGCCGGCGGCTCCAGGCGCCCACCTCACACGAGCCGTGGGGAAGCAGAGGCCACTCCGACCAGCGGGAGAGCAAGGATGCCCGACTTTTCTCCTTGAAATTCCACAGAGAAGAGTTCCTCGACCCCAGCTAACATCCTGCAGCGAAGCTCGGGTGTGGTGGACATGCCCAGAAAGATTTTATTTATTTATTTTAGAGAGAGGGGAAGGGAGGGAGAAAGAGAGGGAGAGACACATCGATGTGAGAGGGAAACATCGGTCACTTGGCTCTCGTCCAGGCCCCGACCGGAGACCAAACCCGCCACCCAGGCGTGTGCCCTGACCAGGAATCGAACTGGCGACCTTTTACGTTGTGGAGCAACGCCCAACCAAGTGAGCCACACTGGTCAGGGCCCTAATTCACCTTCAAAGTTCTTGGGGACCAGAAGCTGCCAGGGCCGGGCCTAGGCCGCAGGGCACGACCCGCCTTTGTGCCCTGCCCCCAAGCTCTGGGACGGGCCTGGCACGTGGTGGGTTTGCATTCGGTATTTGCATAATTAAAATAAATCCGTGATGATCTGAGAGTCGGGAGCGTGCGGAACAAATGAAACGCGTGAGTTACCGGGCATCGGAGCAGCAGCCTTTCCCTTCGCCGTAACTGCAGCTGATTGGCCTGGTCTTCCCGAGGGCGGGCCCGTCTCCCCTGACTGCGCAAAGTCTGCCTCCAGACAGAGGGGGGCAGCGGGGCTTGGGGAGAGGTGGAAGGAGGCAAACAGTCTGGAATTCAAAGTCTCCACCGAGCCCAGTCCCACGCACAGCACCTGCCGCCTCTGCAGAGGCGGGCTGGCTAGCGGCACGCGGATGTGCAGACGGAGCGCCGGGGCGTTTTCCTCTCTGGCTGCAGGGAGCCAGGGAAGGCATAGAGGGGAAGGGCGCGGGGTTCGAGGCTGTTCAGTACTCTCGCTGGGCCTCAGTTTCCTCTGCTGTAAAACGGGACGGATGCTGGAACATACCTTGCAGGCTGGCGACGAATTGTCGGCAGTTATGTGGGCGTGGCCCAGCGCTCAGCACAGGGGCCGGAAGCGGCTCTCGGACAGAGCGAGCCGTGGCCACTCCGTCCTCGGTGCTGCTGGCGGTTTCAGTTTCAGAGCGAGGGCCGCGATGATGATGAAGGCGCCGCCAGAGTGGCGTCTTGCATTGTGGACGGTATGCAGGCTAGCGAGCCTGAGGCCCTGGCCGGGGCGAGTGGGGGTAAAGAAGGGCCTGAGGGGGGCCGGTCCCCTGCAGTGGGTCCCTCTGGCTCTGGCTTTCAGATCTGAGGATGTGTCCCACTTGCTCATGTCAACTCAGGTGGGAGCACTTGTGCTGGGCCTCAGCATCTCTTCCCGCACCTTGACCAGGCCCCAGGGTTTGGAGGGTCTGGGCTGCCCTAGCCTCTTGGCTCTGCCAGGTCGATAGGGGCTGGAGGTCCCCAGATGCCACGTAGCTGGGACACAGAGGCTTCCTCGTGGCACCGGGAGAAGATGGGCAAGTCCAGAGGCCCCGTTGTCCTTCACGGCCTGTTCGTGCCATCATGCCTCCACCCACCCCAGTGATCACTCCCTGGCTGAGCGCCCACTGGGAGCCAGGCCCTAGAGCTGGCCTCGGAGACCAAGGCAGAAGAGGGCAAGGCCTCTGACCTGGAGAAGCTCCCGCTCCAACCAGCAGGCTGCTGTGATGCATCAGAAGGGACCACGGAGTTCATCTCTGCACACCTTATGCCTGAGTCCTCCACAGCACATGAAAGCTGCTTCCCCCCCTCTGGGACAGCATCTTGGAGTTGGTGGGCGGTGCCCGACCCCAACCAAGAGGCCGCACAGGACCGTGGTTAAGGCCTTGCCCTGAGCCAGGTGGCCTGGGACTGAGTCTCAGCTCTGCTCCTTGCTCACTGTGCATTGTCCTGGGGATGGCAACGACACTTGCCCTTTTTCCTGGCCCGGGTGGGATGGCAGGGCTGCAGCAGCCATTTTGTGATCATGGGAACAGAGGGCACATCAGGGTCTTCACCCTTGAGCTGCGGGGCCAAGGCCCACAGATACGTCCCGCCCTCTGTAGTCTTCTATGTGAGAAAATAAGCCCCTCGCTACAGCGGCCACTGAGGTCGGGCCCACTGTTGCTGGGGGCCAGAACTGTTCCCGACGGAGACACTGAAATTTTCTGCGGCTCAGTGTCCCCAACTGAGCGATGGAGATGATGACAGCGGTGCTCTCGGTGTGTGAGGTGAGAGCAGACTGAGAAATCCTTCTGAGGGGCTTAAAAGCACTGAATTGTGAGTGCCCAGCAGACCTTACTCACTGTCGTTGCCACTGGGTCTTTTCCCTTCCCCACCACTCTCTGTAAGACAAGGACCACAGGCTCCTGCACGTGCTGGTCAGCTTCCTTAGCGTACGGTTTTGCCTCAGTGTCCCCTCGGGGCAGTCCCTGGGGCCTGCCTCCGTCTGTACTCTCATACTTCACAAGCTGCCTGTGTCCCTTTTTAAATGTAAGGACTTGCTAATGTTTCCCATACATCAAGTACACTCGTGTCCTACAAGAGTTTCCTGCATTGTGTCTTTCGAGCTCCCGACAGCCCTCCCAGGGGAGGTTCTGTTTCATCCCCACTTTGCAGATGAAGAGACCGAGGCTCAGGGTGGCGGGGGGGGGGGCGGGAAGCGGGTGCCTTGGCCCCCAGCAGTACCTGCTGCAGCCAGGACTGGACTCATCTATGCAGGTCCCTTGGGCCTGGGGTGTGTCCTCGGGGGGTCAGGGGTTCTGTACCTGTGGGGCCGCATGGTCTTTGGTGAAGGGGCGGGGGTAGGAATAACAGCCCCAGGTATGTCCTGACTCACCGGGGCCTCTGAGACAAGCTCACTGCTTCCACTGCGCAGTGAAGCTGAAGGCCTCGGACGAGAGCCCTCAGAGGTAGCCTGGGAGAGGCTGCCGCCTCCTCTGGCCCCACCAGGATGCACCGCTGCACTTCTGGAAGCTGGTCCCAGAGGGCAAGGACTCGGTCTACCTTAGTCACCCTGGTGCCCCCAGGGCCTTGTACAGGCCTGGCACACAGTAGGTGCTCAGTAAATACTTGTTGAACAGAGGAACAGCCAGAGCCTCCAGGGGCTCCATGAAAAGCAGGTGATGGGGTGGATGGCAGCAGGGGCCCTGAGAAGCAGCGGAATTAGGGAACCACCCGCTGTTGCAGCCCCACCCCCCTCCAGGGACAAGAGCAGGTGGAAGGATGAGCAAGGTGGGAGGCGGGGAGTCCGGGCACTGGGGATGGCGGAGCAAGGCCAGGCCGGCTGAGCCTGGGCCGGGAAGGGCCTCTGGGGAAAGACGGGGTTGTGAGTCCGAGGGCTTCCTTCCGTCTGTCCCTGGAGTCGCAGAAGCGGCTGCGGCCACAGTGCCCAGAGTGCCGGGAGAAAGGCGCAGGGAGGGTGCCGCCCATCCCGACCGCACCCAAACGCCTTCGTCCTTCCTGCGAGCTCTCTCCCAGCCCCTTCCCCGCACCCCCCTGCACACACACCCCAGCTCTGTGTCTGAAGTGCCCCTTTCCACCTTCCCCCTGCCTCTGGGCCAACTCTCATTCCCCAGAGTCTCCCCAGGTCTCCGAACCCCTGCCTCTGACCCTCTATCCCCCGTGTCCGTGTCCCCGCCCCAGACTGTGACTCTCGTCTGGATCCTTCTGTCTCGACCTCTCTCTGCCTCAGTCTCCCTCTCTCTCCGCCCCCTCTGCCTCCAGGAGCGCGCGCGGCCGGCTCCCGCAAGGCAAGCTTAGTCTCTCCTGGATTCCGAGCTTCCCCCGGCGCCTCTCCCCTCCGTCCCGCCGCCGCATTGATTTGCCGGGACCTTGGCGCTGGCTTTGCGGAGCCTGGGGGCGCGGGCGACGGGGTGGGGGGAGGTTCCGGGAGGCGCAGCTCCTGGAGAGGCTCGCGTGCCAGTCCCCTGCGGGCCACAGGGCCCGCTCTGCGCGGACGTGCCCGACGTGGGCGTCCCGGGGCGCGCCTTTGTCTCCCCGGGACCGCGGAGGCTAATTAGGTTGAGGGAGGGCGGCTGTCCCCATTCACGGCGCTGCCGCTCGCGGGCCGCCCGGAGTCACGTCCATTGAAGCCGTGTCAGCGGCCCACTCCCCTGCCGCACCACGGCAGCCGTCGAGCCTGTGCGCGCGCCGGCGGGGGCGCCCTGGAGCCCAGAACCGGCCTGCGAGAAAAGAGGGCCGAGGAGGCGTGCAGGACCCACGCGAGGAAGGAATTCCCCTAGGCCAGGGCGGGAATGGAGACCAGAAACAGCGAGACCGCGCAGCAAGAGAGAGGAAAGGGCGGAGGCAGCCAAGAGGGTGTGAGGAAACCCGGGTGGGGAGCAGAGTGCCGGCGAAGAGGGGAGGGCGCGCGGGAAAGGGGGGCCAGAAGGGGGAGACGCCGCGGCCGTGGAGAGCGCGGCCGTGGCGGCGAGCAAGTGGAACAAGAAAGCTGACCGAGAAGACGGGGCCCGGCATGGGGGCGAGGGGAGGCGGGGAGGGGGCGCCCGGAGGGAGAGGGGCGAGTTAGAGGGGGGGGCCGAGAAGCCCCCGGAAACAGCCGGACGGCAGGACACAGGGACAGCGCCGGGGCCTGGGGGCCGGGGTAAGGGGTCGCGGCGCGGCGCATCCACATTCTTCGCCTTTTCTTCCTCGGGCTCATTCCAGCCGATCGATACCTGCGCTGGAGCCGCCCCCGCCGCTAATATCTTTTTAATGAGTTCGCGGGGCTTAGAGTGAGCGCGATCTGCCCTCCAGGGTGGATTTTCCCCCAGCAGATGTTTCGGGAGGAGGAGGCGAGCGGGGCCCCCGGGAGCGGGGACAAATCTCTCCCTCTGCGGGCAAGGGCGGAAGACTTTCTTCTAAAGTTCAAAAGAAAGACGGGCTTTCACTCGGCCCCCAAAAATGTATTTCCCGGCGGACAATGGGCTCCTTTCTGTGCCTCCGAGGTCCAGCGGGGCGGGAGGAGCGGGGACCTGTGCATCGCGGCCGCGCCTGACCGACTCGCGCCCCCCTCCACCAGGGAGCCGGGGACCCGGGCTTCCCCTCCGCACGGCCCACTGAAGCGCGCTCGCCAGACCTGGGCGCACGGGCAGTAACGAAAGTGTCCTGCGGGCCGGGCCGCGGGGCCTGGGGAGCCCCTCACCCGGTGCCGCGGGCTCCTCGTGCGCCGCCCCTGCCCGAAGGGGCGCGCGCTGTGGCCTCGAGTGCAAGTGGGACGGCTCTCTGGGCTCGGGCCGCGGCCCTGGTTCTCTCTGCGCTCCTCCCAGCGCCGGGCAACAAGTAGAAACCACGGGGCGGGTGGCCGCCGGACCCTGAGTTCCTCCTAACCTGGCGTGCCGGGCCCACAGCGCTCGGTGCCACCCTGCTCCCCTCCCCCCCCCGCGCTCCCCCCCCCGCCCGGTGTCTGTGGGACTGTCGACCTGTCTGAGCCTCCCTCTCTCCACTCCCGTGGGCCCGGCGAGAAGGGGAGACGGGCCACGAGGATGACCTCCGAAGAACCAGGGCGGATTGATTCGTTCCGCCCGGAGCCGGGGCCGCGCGAATGGGGGCCCGGGCGGCGGCGGCGGCGGCGGGGATAAAGATGTTCTCTGGGCAAGGGGGTGGGGACGCGGGGCGGGAAGCAGGGCCATTCACTCCTGGCCCGGCCCCTCGGGAAGCCGCGCCGAAGAAAGGGGGCCGGGGCCTATTCAAGCCCTACGAGCCGCCCACAATGGGCCGATATACTGGGGGCCTCTCTATTAACGCCCATGAATATTAAAGAGATCTCGAAGCGGCGGCCTGCGGGCGCGAGGTGGGGTGGGGTGGGGTGGGGTGGGGGCTGGGCGGCGCCTGGGAGCTCAGGCCCGGCCCGGGCGCGCGGAGGGGCTTCAGCGCCCGCACACTCCGCGCCTGGGTCCCGCAGAAGCCGGCAGGGCTCGCCCGCGGAGAAACCCCTGAATGTACGGTGCTTTCCCTCGCAGTCTGAGCGAGGCGAGATGAAACCGCAGGGCTCTTGTTCCCTAATTTCAATGGGCCCCGAGACCGGGGCGCTTCCCCTGGGGCGCGGTCCGGTGGGTCTACGGCTAGACCGAATTTGGGGTCACGGCGCAGCCGCGCCAGGCCGGAGGGCGCCAGAGCTGGGAGGCCGTTCCGGCTTTGCGTCCACCCCACCCCCAGCGCCGCTCCCAGGGTCTGTGGGTCTCCGGGAAAGGAATCGGGCTCCCTCGCGGTCAGAGTCCTCGGTCCTTTCACCTTCTGGCCCCTCGCTGGGGTCAGGACCCAAATGTCGCGCGCCAGAGTGCTTTTCTTAGCGGGGTGGGGTCCGGGAATAGGCAAAATCCTCCGGGCTTTCGGAGGGAAGTCGCCTGACCCGAGGACAGACAAGTGCAGCCCGCACAGCGGCGTGGACCCTGGGCAGAGGCGCTGCCGCCCGGAGAGAAGGGCCCTCCCGAGGTGCGCAGCAGCCCTCGTCCCCCTCGGCCTCCCAGACGCGCCGAGGTTGGCCGCGGCGCTGGGGAACTGAGCTCGTGGCCCCCGGCAGCGCTCCGTGATGCAGTCTCCTCCGCCCCGGGCGCATTTCCTCCTCCACCCCGTCTCCGCAGAAGCCAAGTCCCGGGCGCCGGTGAGGCTCTCGTGCCCGGACTCTGTCCGCCCCCTCGGCTCAGGCTAGAGCCGGTGTGACTCGCTGGAGGCGTCTGGAAGGGACCCTAACCCGCGGGCTGCGCGCTCTCCTCCGCAGCGCTGCCCTCTGCTGGCGCGGGCCCGAAGGTCGCTCCCTCCGCCGGGTGCAGCCTCCCCAGGCACCAGCCTTGAGGCGGCCCTGGCGACCCGCGGTCTGAAAGCCGGAGGTTGCCCACGTCCTTAGTCTGCGCCTGGATGGGGACCCGGGGATGTCGGAGGTCACTGGTCAGACCCCAGCATGCAGAGGCCCCGGGTCCAGGGCTGCCAGGTGTGAGGCTGGCTTAGCAAAGGCCGGACCCCCACGGGGGAGGGAGCTCTTCGCCAAGGGCCTGAAGACAATGACTCCTCGTGGGAAGGCCGGTCCCCTGCCCCCCCCCCCACCGGAGCCTCCAACCCTGAGGAGAAGACCCGGGTAGTCGGCTTCCTCCAGTTAACCCGGTTCCGTTAACGGAATCCGAAATAACAGGGGTGGTGGAACTGGCTGAGGAGCTGGGCAGGTGGGGGAGGCGTCCCTGTGCCCTCCCTAGTCTGGGGCCGGAGTTGGGGGCCTGAGACTAACTCCGGGAGGCAGCAACGCCTGCGGGAGGCCCTGGCCTTCCCGCTCTGGCTGTGGGCTCAGCAGCTCCCCGCCTCCGGAGAGAGACCGGGAGAGAGACCGCGCTGGCGGTCCGGTGCCTTGGAACCTCCCAGCAGAAAGTCTGCTGGCGGGAGGGGGGAGTGGGGAGGAAAGGGGAGAAGGTGGAGATCGGAGAAGAAAGAGGTGGGAGGCAAGAAGGAATCAAGTGCGGGGACGCAGCGGGTTTCTCCAGGTGGCAAACGAGCGGGGAGCCGGGAGCCCCGGGTCTCGAGCGCAGCGCGCACGGAGGCCCGGCCCGGGACCGCCTGCGACGTCGGAGGGCGTCGCTTTCGGGGGCGGCTGCGCCCACTTAGTACAGTCCGAGGACCTCTCACCACCTCCCCTGTATCGGGCAGGAAAGCCTTTCCGAGCAGCCCGCGACTAGTGCGGCTTTCGGCCCGCCCTCCCCGACCCGGATCGAGCCCCCTAGGGCCCGGAGCCCATCGCCCACGAAGCCCTGCGAGTGCCAGCCCGGCCCCGACGGCGGCCGCAGCCCCGCCGCGCAGCGCCCCTCGCCCCGGGACGGTTTCACACCGGGCCGCGGGCCGCGAGCTGGGTGGCTGGAGCACCCGTTTGAAGCGAAGCGCGGTCTGCGCAGCTCAGCGCCGCCCGCGGGGCTCTGCGGGTTCCGGGGCGACCACACCGCCCGGGGCTAGAGCCCCGGAGAGCCCGGGGTCCGGCCCAGGAGCTTGGAACCCGTCCGGGCAGGGACGATGAGCGCAGATCTGGCCGGGGACCGTGGGTGAGCGCGGGGCCTGCGGGGCCGGAGGCCAGCGTCTCCTCCTGCGCAGTCCTGTCCCTGGGGTCCGAGCGAGCCGCGCTGAGCCCCCTCCTCAGCTCCGTCCCCTCCTTTCCGGGCGGCGGGCTGAGCCTCCCTCCCCGTTCGGCGCTTCCCAAGGGGAGAGGAGGAGGAGGAAGAGGAGGAGGGAGGAAGGGCCGGGGAGGGGCGGGAGGAGCGAATGGGGAGCTGCGGCGGCTAAGGCGCCCGGAGCCCGGCCGGGTACGAGTCTGTCCTCCGACGTCAGGGCGTCATTAATAACCAATTAGGAGGGTCACTGAGGCTCCTATAAAGGCGCCGAGATTTCGCCAAGGCGAAGACCGTCCGGGCCGGGTGTGCGGGCGGCGAGAGCACGCCGAAGAGCTCCTCGCCGCCGCGGTTCCTCCGCAGCCTCCCGCCCCGCGCCCCCGCCCCCGCCCCCGCCGCCGCCCCCACCCGCGCCGCCGCCGCCGCCGTCCCCGCCGCTCTCTCCACCTCGCTCCCCTCGTTCGTTTCCCTCCCAGCCACCCCTCGCCGCCCTCCCGCGTCCTCGCCCTGCCCCCGCGCCTCTCCCCGGCTCCGCCAGCCTTCCAGCCCTCCGCTCCCGCTCCTGCGCTCGCCTCTCGCCCGACACAGCCCCGAGTCTGCCCGGCCGTCCGTCCCCCGGCGCCGGCAAGTCCCGGGCCGCCCATGATGGGCTCGGTGCTCCCGGCTGAGGCCCTGGTGCTCAAGACCGGGCTAAAGGCGCCGGGGCTGGCGCTGGCCGAGGTCATCACCTCCGACATCCTGCACAGCTTCCTCTACGGCCGCTGGCGCAACGTGCTGGGCGAGCAGCTCTTCGAGGACAAGAGCCACCACGCCGGCCCCAAGACCGCCTTCACCGCCGAGGTCCTGGCGCAGTCCTTCTCTGGCGGTGAGTCGCGCCGTCGGGGCCGGCAGCGTCCCCTCCTCCGCCGGCCCGCCCCGGAGTTCCCCGCCGGTCTGCGCGCAGGCTGCGGCGGGGGCCCGGGGTTTCGAAGCTGCTCGCGCCGACCCGGGCGCTCCAGACGCTCCACGCGCCTCAGTTTCCCGCAAGCCAAGCCGGGGCGCGAGCAGCCAAGCCCGGGCGGGGCGGGGGACGACTCACCACCCCGCGGCTCGCAGAAGGCTCGCGGCGCCGGGGCTGCAGACCCCGCGGCCCAGCGCTCCCCCGCCCGCCCCTCGCCCCTTTGAGCCGGCGGGTTCCTGGCATTTAAAGCCTTACTAGGCGTGTAATAGCAGTTGACTCGAAAAGAAGGGGTTTTAAATTCATTTAGTTAACTTGGGCTTGACCTGCGAAAGTTCCCACTTAAACCAAGAACTTTAAAAGGCAGCGGGGGCTGGGGAGGGGGCGGAGGGCGGGCGGGCGGCCGGGGAGAGAAAGCCGCGGAGCGAGTGAGGGCGAGAAAGAGAGCGAGGAAAGTTTCTTTTCTTTAAGATGTCTCAAGGTCTTATTCCTCATTCATCAACCCGCAAACAATATCTTCCCCCGGCGCTGGCATCTCTGCGCCTCGCCCTCTCTTCCCCCTTCACGATTTCTGTTCCTCTCCTAATCCACCGTGCCGACTAATCCCACTTCCATTCACGCTATGTCAACCATCTAATCCCCCCTTTTTGTAAGGGGAATTCCTCGGCCCCTTTTAAACAAGTCCCCTCCGCATTGAGCTACAATTTACTGCTACAGCATTCTTCCAGGGCTAATGAATTTAGAATTAGCAATTTCTTTCGAATGGAGCCGAATGAATGCAATCACTTTAACAGCGTGACAAATTGCCGGCTGCGCTGCAATGGACACCGTTTAACCCCCTCTTTCAGCCGGCCCGCTCGCCGGGTATTTTCCCAGGTAGCTTAGAGGGGAACCTTGTAAGACATGGAGGCGGCCCCTGCGCGTCTCGCCGCTCCCACACGGATCGCCAGGCCCGGCAGGGGGACCCCCAGGGACTGCGGGCTGCCCCCCAGCTCTTCCAAGCCCAGCGAGGCGACTGCAGGGCTCACCTGCGTCCGGGAGCCGCCCTTCCTGCCTTCCCGGGTCCTGGGCGCGCAGAGGGGCACAGACGCGCCTGAGTCACACGGAGAGCGCAGAGTCTGTTCGCCCCCCCGTGGGCTCGGAGTCCGCAGTCTGTCCCCAGGGCTGCCTGCTCGTCCCTGGAGCGCCCCAGAGGCCGTCAGAGCGCCCGGCCGCACCCAGGGGCCGCCGGCAGTGTCCGGTGCTGGCGCCCAGATGCGCCGCAGCGAGCGCCGTCCGAGTGACCGGCGTGATGGGCGTGACCGGCAGAAGAACCCAAAACGGAACTGGGCAGAGTCTCTGCTTGGTCATCGCCTGCTCGGGGAGCTGGTCTGAGTTTACCCGTTTGTAAAACCGCTCTCTGTAGTCGGTTCGGTCGTGCTTAAACTTTTCCCGGGTGGAGGGTAGAGGAAACTGTGGGTGCTCTGAGAATTCGTGGAAACAAACAAACAAACAAACAAGTCTCCTGGAAATAAGCCCCAAAGCAGCGCCTTCAAGGGCACGGAGGGTTCCTGGGTGGCAAACAGCCCCCAGTCCCCTGCCCCGCGCAGACACACCGGAGTCACCCGGGCGGGTTTGGGGTTGGTCGGTGGGCAGCACGGCGGGGTCCTCGCGCTCTGACCCGGTCCCCCTGCCCCTGCGTCCGCAGAGGTGCAGAAGCTGTCTAGCCTGGTGCTGCCGGCGGAGGTGATCATCGCGCAGAGTTCCATCCCCGGCGAGGGCCTCGGCATCTTCTCCAAGACGTGGATCAAGGCGGGCGCCGAGATGGGCCCCTTCACGGGCAGGGTCATCGCCCCGGAGCACGTGGACATCTGCAAGAACAACAACCTCATGTGGGAGGTAGGCGCGGGCCAGGGGAGAGGGCTCCCGCGGGCCCCGGGACCTCCCGCCGCTGCCGCAGCTGCTTCCGCGCTCGCCGGAGCCGCGGCCCTTCCGGTCCTGTGCGGCCGGATCCCTGCAGGTCCATTCAGGAAAATATGACCCTCTTTCCTCTGGCCGAGTCTAGGGAGCCTGACGGTTGTTGGCCCACTTCCCAGAGGAGGGCGCTGAGACCCGGAAAGACCAGGTCTCTTGCCCAGAGTCCCCCGAGAGAGAGCTCCGACCTTCTTCCCAGCCACCTGCATTTCCCCTCACCCCCAAGCAGCAAGGAAAGTCCCAGAAAGCCAGCCCTGGCCCAGCGGGAGGGTGGCTGGAACGGAGAATGCAGAAGGAACCCGCCTCTCCTCCGCCCAGGCCGAAGAATGGCGCTGGAAATGGTCATCCCGGCCCCGCGCTGAGTCAGCTCCGAGCAGGGGCCTGCCTTGTGCAGGAATATCTCACTGACCCGACCAGTTACCAGTCCCATTTGGCCAAAGGAAACTGAAGCTCAGAGAGGCTTCCTCCCAGGCCTTCTGGTCCTCCCCCCCCCCCCCCCGCCCCAAACAGTGCCAGATGCCAGGGAGGGCCACCCTGCAGACAAAGCCACCCCCAAAGCACTTCCTCCTCTGGGGGGTTTCACTGTGCAGGGCCGAGCGAGGGCCCAGCTCCCTACTCTCGGTCCACCCCTCCTTGGACGGCACCTCAGCCCAGCTCCCACCTGGCAGGCCCTGCCCTGCCAGGAGCCCAAGAGGCAAACACTGCACCTGGCCCTACCTCGGTCCTCCCCTGGAGGCCAAGCCCCTGCTGCTTTCTCTCCTGGTGGCTGTGCTCTGAAGTCAGGGTCCACCTTGACCCCTGGATGTCCTTGGCAGCTCCCCAAAAGGGGCTCAGGCTCGGCAGGGTGCCCAGGGAGCCAACTCTACCTCTCCAGGCCCCCTGAGCCCTCTGTGTCCTGGTTCCAGTTCGTGTCCTGGTTCCAGTTCCCATCCTGGCCTGTGCTCCCCACAGCCCCGGGGAGCACCTGCGCACCCCCGAGAGCTGGCTGGGTGCTGTTGTGTCCCATCAGCGGTCCCCTGGAGGCCTCTGTCTTCTGGGCACTGGGAGACTTGGCAGCAGGAGGGAGCCCATGGGACCCTAGAGGCTGACTCCCTCCCTCATGGCTGCTTCTAGCCGACTGGCCTCAGGCAAGTCCCGGCACCACCCACCACCGGGAGCCTCTTTCCTCAGCTGGAAAGCTGAGATGATAAGAGCCGTGTCCACGTCCAGGCGCTGATGTGAGGGTGGAGAGAGCATGTGTGGATGCGCCTGGCCTGGGGGCCTGGGGCTGGCCCCAGGCGGCACACCTGACACAGCTCTGATTCACCTGTGCCCAGGTGTTCAATGAGGATGGCACGGTGCGCTACTTTATCGACGCCAGCCAGGAGGACCACCGCAGCTGGATGACCTACATCAAGTGTGCGCGTAACGAGCAGGAGCAGAACCTGGAGGTGGTCCAGATTGGCACCAGCATCTTCTACAAGGCCATCGAGGTGAGTGCGTGTGCTGCGGAGTAGGGAGCGGGGGGGGGGGGGGTGGCAGCTGGGGGCGGGGGTGCAGGGCGGCTGTGTGCAAGGGCTGCGGTGGATGGAGGGGCACTGGCGCAGGCCCAGCTGGCTGCCCAGGCCGTAGGTAGGGCTGAGGCCCGTGCATCACGGTCTTCAGGAGCCTGACCGCCAGGCACGCTCTCTGCGGCAGGTCAGAAAGGACACACCTTCTGACACGATGCCATGGCGACTCCTGCACAGTGAGGTCCCTGGGTGTCTGCTGAGGGCGTCCTGGGGTTCAGAAGCCACAGAGGTACAAGGAGCAAGATTCGGGAAGGCAGCCCAGGGAAAGCTTTTGGGTGGGAGTGGGGCGTTGTCCCTGCTCCATTTCAGCTGTGCGTTGCCCCTCGTTCCGCCAGCGTCAGGCACCGATGGCATGTGGGATGTGACTGTAGTCTCGACTGTCACAGTCTGACCTCTCTGGATGTCAGGCTTCTCCTGGGCGCCGAATGCACATTATCCTGTTTCATCCTCGTGTATTTAGTCCGCAAGGGAGTGCTCTCCGACCGCTGCTGTTTGCAGACGGGACCCGGGATCTCGGCTGGGGGCGGGCAGACGCAGGAGCTCTGACAGGGCCACGTCGGCGGGGGGGGGGGGGGGGGGCTGTGTGAACGCCGACGCCTGTGCTGGGGGAGCTCCGCAGAGGAGAGAGGAAGGGAGAGGGCGCAGGCCGATCCACGCCACGCGCCGTGGTCCGTGCAGGGGAGCGAAGCCAGGCCTAGGCGTGAGGAGGTTCGGGGGGGGGGTGGGAGACGGGGATGCTCGGTGCAGGCAGATGAGCTCACAGTGTTTGGGGAGGGGCTGCTTGCCAGCTGAGGGGGGGCAGCGGAGGAGGGCCACCCTGTCGAGACCTTCCCTGAACAGTGTCCCTTGGCAGGAAACATGCTCAGCCTCTGGCCCAGGACAGGGCAAGCTGCCCACCCCCTCCTTCACCACAGGTGGCAGGTTGTTAGGGGCGCTGTGCAAGGGAGGGGCTGTTTCCCCCACACTGGCCCTGACCTCATGCTTCTGCTTGCAGGCAGGCAGAGGCCCGGCGCCCCTCCAGGTGGGGCTGGGCTTGGCTGGGATCTTCGGGTGGTCTAAAGGAGCCTCTCCAGAGTTGGGAAATGACTTCTGGTTAGTCCACGCTCCGTTTTGTCCCTGGGACTCAGAGCCCCAGTCCTTCCGAGGCCCAAGGGGCACCGGGGCCGAGCAGCCTCTGGAATTGAGGTCGGGTGGTCCCGGACTAACCAGGTCCCAGAGAGTCTCCTAGGGATGACCCAAGAATGGTGTTTGCCTGGGGCGGCCGGGAGTGGGTCCCAGCTGAGGGGAGTGGTGCAAGGTTGGGGGGAGCACCGGGAGGACCAGGAAGTGGAAAATAAGGAAGGCGAGCATCCCTGGACTAGAGTTCGGGGGGCGGGGCAGCGTGAGGCTGTGTCACGGGAAGACTGACAGTGGCCCAGGACAGAGGTGGCTCCTGTGACCACCCGGCGGGGCTAACAGCCTGTGGGAGCAAGGGCTCCCTCCCCCAGACGTCCTAGAACCGGCCTCAGGTGTGGCCGAGCCCCACTTCTAATGGAGAGCATCCTCCCAGACGCGCCCCCCCCCAGCCTCACACGCAGGCTTACATGTGTGCACCGCTACCCCACCATTCAGACATGGATGAGCAGGGGACGCACTCACGCCGTCCCTCCCGCCCAGACACACGCACACGCATGGGGGAGGCAGACTGGGTATGCCGGCGTGATTTTGGCGGACGGGCTCCTGGCCCGGTCAGGTGCGTGGGGTGGCGGGGGCTGAGTCTCACTGCCACGTGCTCCGGCTCCTGTCCTTCGGGCCGAAAGCAGAAGGCAGCCAGAAGTGTTAGCAGACGTTCAGACAGGAATTCAGAGCTGCGCTCGGGGCCAGGGAGCTGAAGAGTCTCTTTAAGGAGGGAACTGGGTTTGCAAATTTTTAAAAAGTCATCTACGTTCAATCAGGAGTTTAAGGTGATAGAAGAAGACGGAGAGGGAATCCTATCGTACACGATATTGGCAGACAGATGGCACCGATCGGCCTTGAAATGTTCCTCCTTCACCCGCTAGCAAGTCCAGAAGACCGGACTGCTGGAGGGAGGGACAAGGAAACACAAAACATCACCCATTTTATTTTTAATGAGTGAAACTGGGCACATTTTTCTATGGCGACAGTTTTCTCAGGTTGCGTTGCCGGGTCAGATCCCACCCACCACGGTGAGTGTGTCCCCGGCACGGGTGACTGCCACGCAGCAGGTCCGAGGCCGGGCCACAGGAAACCTCCGCACCCTCTGCGAGGGTCGGCTGTGCGTTCGGTGCCGCTGCGTGAGCCAGCCAAGGAGAGGGCCCCTGCGTGATCGCTTTTCCTCATCTTCGTCACTCGCAACTATTTCTGTTTCATGGCAGTAACCCATTACTTGCCCAAAAACATGGGAAGGAAGGTTTTTCCCCAGTAAGCGGAGTAAACAGGGACAGAGGCCAGCCAGTCCGTGGAGAACCCCAGGCCGGCTCTGCGTCCGGGGGTGTCCCCTGCCATGCTGTCCCTGGGCACCTGTCTGGCTCATTTCAACCAGGGAGAACTTACTACCACCTCAGTTGCCTACCATGGCGCTTCTAGAAAGTTCCCAGCCCCTAGCAAGCGGGAGCTACATGTGGAGTGGGGCTGGGTTGAGGGGGGACAGATGGACCCAGTTCTCCCAGAAAAACAAAGCCAGCTCCCCCAGGAAGCCAGGCCTTTTGCCTCCAACTCTCAGCCCAAAGGACGTAGGGAGAAGTTGGGAAGATTTTGGGTTTGGGAACTGGGAGGAAAATTCCCAGTCTTTCTCCGCCGTACTTTTTTCTTATTTTTCAAATTACTGTTTCGGAAAGGTGCACTTTTCTTTTTGCTATTTTCCTTCTTATTTTAGGCAGTTGAGTTATAGTCCCCCACCCCCGCCCCCGCCAAAGCCCCATAGCCCCTCTCTCCTTCTGTTGGCCCTACGAGGACAAGCACTGTTTTCCTTCACCTTGTTCGCCTCGGGGCGCAGTCCAGGCGCTCTGATCATTCATAGGTGACATTAGCAACGCCATCCTCCGAGTGGGCACTCCCCATGGGCCGGCAGCCGGCTCAGGCTTAGCGACATTCTAGAAACAGAACCCTCTCAGCCCTGTGAGGTGCTCTCCACCACCACCCCCGTTTTAACGACCAGGATGAAGCCGCAGCTCAGGGAGCCTGCGGGAGGTGCCTGAGCTGCGAGCTGAACCCAGGCCTGTCTGACCCCAGAGCAGAGCCTGTGGTCACCGTGCCGTGGGGCCTCCCTGGCCAATAGCTATTTGCTGGAACTCTATTAATTGGTGTGTCAGGACATCTGCGGCGCAATGGAAATTGATATTCATCCAGATGACACTGAGATCCTTCTGGACCGGGGCTTCTGCGCCGCCAGGGGAAGGGGCGGGCCGCTCAGCCTCCTGGGGACATGTTCTCTAGCGTGACATGAATTTGTATTAGGAAAACAAACCCCAATCCCCATCATTTCAATTTGTGATACAAGTTCAGAAATGGCAACGGGACAGCACAGACCCTGTGGGCCGGCAGGGAAGGCGAGGAAGCTTGATGTGAGAGACTGTGCACTCTGTCAATGACAGACTCCGACGGACGCTGCTCTCCTGCGCCCCACTCCCCCAGCCCCCGCCCCGGTCCGGGTGACGTGGATTTCAGGGTGCAGAACTCAGCTGCTTTGGGAACTGCTGGGTTTATTGCATGTCCGAGCCCCTCGCTGCTCCCAGAGAAGCAAACAAGCAGCTGGTTCTGGTCCTCTGAGCCCCAGTGGAGAGCCCCCTGGCCGGGGCCAGACTGCAGTGCTGGCCCTGAAGAAACAGCGCCTGTGAGGGCCTAGGGGGCCTGCGGGGGGCTGCGGCTGTTCTTGGCTCCTAGGTGGTGGGCTGGTGGGAAGCTGGGGCCTCTGGGCAGTAATACCAGGATCTTAGGGAGGAAGCTGCCGGCTCTCCTCTGGTCTCCTGGTCTTGATCTCCAGGCCGTTGCATGAGGGGTGGCTGGGAACAGGCCGAGCAGAGGGCGGGCCAGGGGCTGCCGCTGGCTTCCCAGGGCTCCGCAGGGCTGAGGGAGACCCCGCTCCCAGCCTCCGGGCAGGGGAGGCTGCCTTTCTGGGTGGGCTTCTCACTGTGTCGTTCTCAGTTCCGGCAGGTTCTTCTGCACAGATTTTTCTTTCTTCTTTATTGTTATTATTACTTTACATAACAGGAGTATGACAGCGGCGCCTTATTTTTTTGAAAAATCAGAGGCCTCATGTAGAAAATGGAAGCCATTCCGCCCCGGTGTGCGGCTCCCCGAGAGCCGTGAGTCAGCATTTGTTAGTGTCGGAAGGACAGACCCTTCTGGGGAAAGATGCCCCCAGAGTGGGAGGGAGTTCCTCTTCACTACGCGCCCTTTTCCGTGTTTATGCCTTTTTGTCCGTGGGTCTGCATCACTGTTTTAACTTTGTAATTAATTTTATTTACTTTATTTAAAAAATGTATTTATTTATGTTTGTAGACAGAGGGGAAAGGAGGGAGAAAGAGAGGGAGAGGAACATCAGTGTGTGGTTGCCTCTCACGCACCCCTCACCGGGGACCTGGCCCACGGCCCAGGCATGTGCCCTGACTGGGAATCTAACCGGCGACCCTTTGGGTCTCAGGCCGGCGCTCAATCCACTGAGCCACACCAGCCAGGGCTGGAATTAAATTTAGTAAAACTAATTTTAGTACATTTTCAAAAGGTGAGTAAATAAATGGTTCCCCCTTATATTGAAACAGTCAATACTGAAGCTGTTAACTTAAAAAAGAACCTTCCCAACGACAGTTTTGGATAATAATGTTCAAACTGTGTGCAGTCTCAGGGGTTCTTGCTCCTCGCTCATCACTGTTTTTGTTGTTTTGTTTCACATGAACTGTTATTGTCAGTTCACATGAAAGGGCCAGGGTTGACCTAGGCGTCCGACTCCCAGACCTCGTTTTGGAAAAGCAGCTCCCGGCCACGTTCAAGGGGGCTCCTGGAAGCGCCCGGGCCTGTCTGCCCGGAAGTGGTGGTGCCCGGTGGGGGCGCGGGTCTCTGGGGCCTGCGGGCCCAGCCCGGCTCTTGCTGGAGAGGGAAGGCGAAGCCTCCGGTCACCTGGGGCGCTAACCGTGCCGGCAGCCGGGCACCACCCTGCAGGCTCCGCGGGGGTGGCCGTGGGACTCGATACACTGGAGATCGCTGCCAGTGTGTCTCTGGGAGGCCCACGACCTGGGGTGGGGGTGGGTGGCCAGGTGATAACGAGCGCTCCTGTGCACCCATCCTGCAAAGCCCTGGGTGTGCCTGGCTCCACTGCGCCCTGACTAGCAGCCAGTGAGGCCGGAGCCACGGGGCCGCCCCTGCTTTATGGTTGGGGAAACTGAGGCCCAGAGTCTTGCCCAAGGCCACAGGCCCAGCAGATGGGGAGCCCGAGTGAACCCCGACATGTCCTGAGCTGGCACCCTGGGCAGCCCTGTCCGCTCAAGAAAGAAAGGAGCACGTTCAGGCCACCTGATGATGCGGGGCTGGCTGCTCTGGAGGAAGCGCTGTGGGTAAAACGGTTTGGTTTCATCTGAACGTTGAAGCCAGGGCTTGGGACAATGTTGGAGGTGACTTTCAATCAGAGTCTTAAAGTTGGGGGACCTCAGGGGCCCCCAGCGCTCTCAGTTGAGGCAAGGTGACTTATGGAAGGTGGTGGAAGTCCCCCTTGCACTGTCTCCTGGAGAGCGGCTTCCTTCACAAGGAATTTATCTGAAATATGCGAGGGGCTCACAGACCCTCTCTCTTCGCTGCACCTTTCCCAGCGGGGCCTCCTGCTCTGACCTGCTGGCCCCCTGGACACACTTCGAAGGCCCCGGGAGGCCTCCAGGACCTGCAGCTGTGGCGCCTGCTTGCTTCGAGGCCCCGCCTAACCTCCCTCAGTTTCCGACTGCACTTGGTTCTTCCGTGTTGAAACGCTGTCAGTCCGAGCTGGCATGACACCTTCTGCCTGGCTTCTTGTCGCTCACGTACCCTGAGGCTTTGACATGATGCACTGTGGGCCGCGTGGCCTGTTGAGAAGGGGCTCGGGGACCCCTAGCTGAGTCTTAGGAGAATTCAGTCCCCTGGGCCCCCTAGCACGTCCCTTCTCCCACCCGCCTCTCTCTGCGCCCCTCTGCTGCCTGGGGGTGGAGGGGGCTGTCCCAGGGTCTTCCCAACCCTGACCAGAGGAAGGAAGGTGCACCAGCTGCAGGTCCCCAGTGTGGTGGGGGTCTGGGGCCTTCGCTGTGGCCACCAGAGGCCAAGGGTCCTACACAGCTGTGATGTCGGACACCCCAAAATGGAATCGCCCGAAATGGAGAGCGTCACTAAGAGACGGCCCACCAGGAAAACAAGCCAGCTGCGCCTGGGGGCGTCCATCTGTCTCTGGGTGGATCAGAGTGACCCCTGGGGTGGCCCACCCAGAGCTGGCTCTTCTGGGGTCCAGGCCTCAGGAGGGTGATGGGCCGTCCCCGCTCTCATTTGTCCTGGCTGGCTGGGAGCCCCTTGAGATGTCCCGGAGGGTGGCGTTCACGGTCCCCACCGGGGAGCGGGCCTTCCGCAGCCTCCCTGGATCGTCCCTGCAGACCCTCCCGCCTGATGGCCGTTGTTCCGGGGGACGTCCTTCCCTGGGAGCAGCAGAGCCCTGTGTCCATCTGTGTGGAGTTCTGTGCCCTAGACCTGGGACAATGGCTCGATGGATTTTATTATTTAAGACCCATTTTGTGCGAGGCTGAGTGGCCCAGCGTCCCCTCAGGAGGCGTCCTCGCAGAGCCCCGCGATGGGCAGAGGGGCCTGTGATGCGGTGCTGCCTGGTGGGTGACAGCTGTTTCCAGAACGCTGTCAGGCAGGGTGTAGCCAAGTACCGTGGGGCGCCCCCCCAGCCCACGCTCCTCAGGGACACCCAGCTCAGCCCTGCAGACCTGAGGGCGGGCGCTGCTTCCCCTCCATAAGAAATGAAAAGTTTTCTAGCTTTTGGTCCGTTACTTCTGCTTGCTGCCAGGCCTCCGGTGAGTTGCCGTCAGGTTGAGAGCGCTCGCGTGGCTGGGGGGCAGCTCTGTTCCTTCAGACGACAAGAAACCTGGGCAGGGAGAGGGGAGCAGAGCGTTGCAGGGCGTCCCACGCTTGCGCAGCTTGCTGGGGACGGCGGGCAGGTGCCAGGACAGCTGAGGGGATGTGCAGAGAGCTCTGCCCCCCCACCCGCTCACACCGGCTGCTGCGACCTCCCAACCTCCTCTTGCCTCCTTCGCTGCAGATGATCCCCCCCGACCAGGAGCTGCTGGTGTGGTACGGGAACTCGCACAACACCTTCCTGGGGATCCCCGGCGTGCCTGGGCTGGAGGAGGATCAGAAAAAGAACAAGCATGGTAGGTGTGCTCCATGAGGCCAGGTGACAAAGGACCCTTGGAACGCAGTGCGTGTGTGTTTGTGCGTGTGTGCCCGTGTGGTGGGGAGGCTCCTGGCTTCCGGGGACCCTGGCTCACCCTCCAGCACCACTGAGCACGTGGGACCGGCTGGTCTGAGGCCAGCACCTCCGGAGCTGCTGCGTGTTCCGGCAGGAACAGGCAGCAGGTTTGGTAGGAGGGGCGGCAGGAGCCTGGCTGGAGTCCCAGTTCTGCTGTGCAGTCTTGGGAACGGCTCTGTGACTCAGTTTCCCCATCTTTTTTTAAAAAAATTTATTTATTTTAAATATTTTATTTCTTTATTTTTAGAGAGGTGAAGGGAGGGAGAAAGAGAGGGAGAGAAACATCAATGTGTGGTTGCCTCTCACATGCCCCCACTGGGGACCTGGCCCCCAACCCAGGCATGTGCCCTGACTGGGAATCGAACGGTGACCCTTTGGTTCACAGCCCACGCTCAATCCACTGAGCCACACCAGCCAGGGCAAGAATTTATTTATTTTTATTGAGAGGAGAAGGGAAGGAGAACACATTGATTGGTTGCCTCTCCCAGGCCCTCAACAGGGAACTTGGCCGGCAAGCCCCTAGGCATGTGCCCTGACCAGGGATTGAACTGGTGACCTTTCGGTTCACAGGCCGGCACTCAGTCCACTGAGCCACACCAGCCAGGGCAGTTTCCCCATCTTTAAAGATAGCAGGTTGGGCAGGCTGCTCTCTAAGCTCCTTTCAAGCCCCGGCACTCTGTACCCTTCCCTGCTCTGTTGCTGGTGCCCAGCCTGGCACAGACCAGGCCCTGGTGCCAACCTGTTGGATGAAGGTGGGGCCGAATGGGCCTCCAGGTGTGTCGGAGGGATGCTGGCCATCATGACAGAGACCTTTTGCTCAAGACCTGTTTTGTGCTAAACGTGTTACAGGTATTATGCCACTGGGGTCCTCAGAAAACCCTTGTGAAATTTGACCATCCTTGTCTTTAGAGGATGATTCTGAAGCTCATGGGTTATGTTGGCTGAGCCTCTGCTCTGCAGCTGATGCTCACACACCGTAACCTCTCTAGTCCTCACTGTGGGGCCCCCGGGAGTGATGCTATTATTGCCTCCATTTCAGGGGTGAGGAAGTGAGGTGCGGTTCTCTGGCACACAGAAGGCACTCAGTAAATGCTTGTGGTGTGAATCAATGAAAGGGATTTTTTTGAGGGGGTGTGGGGGGCATAATAGTTACTTCCACATAGGGAAGGCTACTGTGAGGCAGGCACTTGCCATGTGCGGGCTAAGGCAGGTAAGCGCCCGGCAGTTTTCAGTGATCATCTCCCGCAGTCCTGCAGCGCCCCGTGAAGTTGTAGTAGGCTCCCATTTTGCAGGTGAGAAAGTTGAGGTTTGGCCAGGCCAAGCCACTAAGTCTCCAGTTTCACAGCATGGTCTGGAGTCAGCTCCGGTCTGGCCTCAGGGCCCTTGCTGCCCCTCCCATGCCCTTGCCAGCGCTCCCCGTCAGTTGCCCGGGAACCACCAGTTCATTAGAGGTGGGCAGATGGGCGGATCCCTGGATCCCCGAGAGGAGCGCGCGCAAGGGGAGCGTGGTGTGCGAGGGGCGTGGGGCGGGGGTGCCGGGCTTCGGGGGCGCGGTTCTAACGAGGCTGCTCTCTCTGCCCCACCCCCGCCTGCCACTTGGCTCCTCTCCCCTTCCTTCCCGGCCCGGGCCTCGCGGCCAGAGGATTTCCATCCCGCGGACTCGGCTGCGGGCACGGCTGGTCGCATGCGCTGCGTCATCTGCCACCGCGGCTTCAACTCGCGCAGCAACCTGCGCTCGCACATGCGCATCCACACGCTGGACAAGCCCTTCGTGTGCCGCTTTTGCAACCGCCGCTTCAGCCAGTCGTCCACACTGCGTAACCACGTGCGCCTGCACACTGGCGAGCGCCCCTACAAGTGCCAGGTGTGCCAGAGCGCCTACTCGCAGCTGGCCGGCCTGCGTGCCCACCAGAAGAGCGCGCGCCACCGGCCGCCCAGCGCCGCGCTGCAGGCGCACTCGCCCGCGCTGCCCGCGCCCCACGCGCACGCGCCTGCGCTCGCCGCCGCGGCCGCGGCCGCGCACCACCTGCCGGCGATGGTGCTGTGAGCGCCGCGCTCGCGCCTTCCCGCTTGCGGCGCCGGGGCCCCTGGATGCTCTCTCTTCCCACTGGACCTCCGGCAGTGGCGGTGCGCTCCAAGAGTGACACCCCAGGCACACATTTTTCACACCGTTTTTTAGATGAGGACACTGAGGAACGACGTTCCTTTCCTGGGGCCACCCAGCTGGTTGCAGCTGCTCCGCCGCCTCCTTTTGGAGTGCGTGGTCCCTACGCCCGGCTTAACCTTGTCCTGTTGAGCCGGCCGCCCAGGCTGGCATCCCCCTCGTGGATGGCAGGACAAGGGAATGAAAGACTCCGAGGGCCCTAACAGGGGGAAGGGCTCGCCAACTCCCCCACGGAGAGCTGTGTGCTGGGAATGGAGAGAGAGCCACCTCCACGTCCCAGAGTCGCCTGGCCTGCGCCCGCCCATCTGTCCCCTCATTCTTCCTCTTGCAACTAGTCACCTGCAGGGTCCGGAGTCACGGACGTAACTTTGAGAGTTGGGGACCGACGGGACTCAGGGGCAGTCCGAAAAGCCCCGGGAGACCTGCGCTGCCCTGGGGGTGGGGGACGGTGTCTCCTTTGGGCCACCATCCTTCCCCGGACCCAACCCGGCTCCCTGGGCATGGCTGAGGCACGGACTTTGCAGTGTTGAGAGTGCAGGCAAAACAGAAATCCACTGTGGGAGCCCGGGCAAGGGCCTGCCCCTCTTTGGGCCTCAGTTTCCCCTTTTCCCGTCTGTAAAATGAAAGCGTTGGACCGAGGCCCCCGCCCCTTCAGCTCTGACGTCATGCTTGGGAAGGGGAAGTTTCCCGACCAGTCCTGGCCACGCTCCAGAGAGAGGAGGGCGGGACTGGATTGTCTGCGGGGAAAGCCGGTCCTAGACCAGACCGTCCACACCCTCCCTTGCTCTTTCCCGTTTTCCCTAAACTCGGCCCTGGCGCCCTCTGGTGTCATTTCTCCCACCTTGCAGTCATTTACCAGTATTTCCGTAGGACGTTTTGTAAGATAAAGAAACTATAATAATATTAATGAAAAGTATAAAATGTATAGAGTTTTCAAGAAGCTGTGTTCTACTTCCAGAAAATGGTCACTTTAACTTTGTAAATATTTATCTAAGATGATATTTACAAAACTGTGATATATATTACTTGATTCTATATGCATAACTGTAAATACGTTTGTACCTCTCTTGTATTCTAAAATAAAAATCACTTGAGCATTTATCACTTAGCATCTGAATGGGCCGACTCTTCTGTCTACGTGAAAAGAGAGTATGGAAAGTGCCTGGAAGCTGGAGAGGGCGTGGGAGGAATTGTCCCATTCACCTGTTGGGCCAGGTATACGGAAAATTCTTTCTGTCACAACTGGGGTGTCAGCTCCCAGAGAGATGGCCACCGTGCAAAGCAACCAGAATCTCAGAAGGGGATGGGCTGACTCCTGCTTTCCAGCTGACCCTCAAGGATTAGTGCCCCACTTTTTCACTTCCCCAAAATGTTTACTTCTTTCCCCCATTTTCATGGGCAACTCAAAGGAATCCAAGCAGCCAGTGGAGGCAGGCAGAGATGGCCACCAAGTACCCTCCCAACGCCTAGAACTCCCAAGCGCTTTGGGCACCCGTTCCAGACACCCCTTGAGGAGGACCAGAGAGCACCAGCCCACCCCTGCAGGGTCAGGCCCTGGCTCCTCCCTCCAGGAGTGACACTGGAGAGTGTGAGTGCACACTTGTGCTCCAGAACATGCCAGCAGTGAGGGTGTCACCCATCCAGGCTACTGGCCACCTCAGGTGCCCCTCTCTGTGCATCCTCATGTAGCCATGCGCGTGTGTGCACACACACATGTAGACACTAGAATGCACACTCACACTCGCCGCCATCCCCGTTTGGAGCTTCAGGTGTGTATTCCCAAAGTTCCTTATACTCTGGGGGGATTGCACCCTGGCAGGTGGGCGCATGGGCAGAGATGGACCTTTCATGGGTTCATTTGCATATCTCATCTGGGATCTTCTTCCCGGGGGAGGGCCGGTGTGGGATGTCACCCTTGGTACGCCCCTCCCGCCCCTCCCGTCCCAAGCCTTGCCTTTCCTCTGATACCTCCCACCAGGCTTCTGATGCCTCTGGCGGCCCCTGGCATCGCCCTCCTCTCACTGCAGCCCCCACCTGGGCCTCTAACTAAAGCTATCTGTCCCGAAAGCCATTCCCTCTGGGTGCAGACGGGTGATGTAGGATTAAACACCCTTCTGGCTCAGATGCCCTGCTTCTCAGACGGTAATGCTGGATTCCTAAAGAACGGCTTGCAGTCGGGGGCCTGTGATAAAAATCTAAATAGATTTGCATATATAATTTTATGATGTCCCAGCTACAGATCACCAGGAGCCACAACCCAGTCCCTAGACCCCACCTGGTGGCAGCAGGTTGTAATTGCAGACTACAGTGCATCTGATAAGGCTGCTGAGGTCCTTCCCTGCTGGCGACAGAAGGGTGCGCAGGCAGGGATCGTGGGTGTGAAGAATTCGCTATACTCACAGTTCCCTAGACTCTAGTGGCATGGCACACCATGCAGGGCCACACGGGAAGGCAGAGGGAGCAAGGAGAAAATGTGGGGGGGAAGCTTTTGCCGCAGTTTTCATGGGAAGAATGGGTGAGGCAGGGTGAGCAGGTTTAGGATTGACTGGTTTGAATAATTTCAGCGGGCTCTGCAACCTAGCCCTCTAGTACCTGGCCTTGGGGTGATTAGGGCAGCTGGACAGGGGCTTGGAGTGTGACACTGAGAGTTATTCCAGATAAGGTGGTCAGGGAAGGCTGCTTGGAGGAAGTGATTTTTTTCCGGGGGTGGGGGGAGAAAAAGAGGGAATGAAACACCAGTTGGTTGCCTCTCGCACACCCCCAATTGGGGACCTGGCCCACAACCCAGGCAAGTGCCCTGACTGGCATCGAACCAGCCACCTTTCGGTTTGCAGGCCGATATTTGATCCAAGCCACACCAGCCAGGGCAGAAGAAGCAACTTTTGAGCTGAGATCTGAGTGAGGAGAATCGGCTGCACAAGGACCTGGAGGAAGAGAATTCCATGCAGAGAAAGTCAAAAATGCACAGGTCCTGGGGTGGAGACAAGACTGTGCGGGGAACCGAGAGGTGAGCCGTGCTTCCGGCTGCAGTACGGGCAGTAGGGAAGCAGGTTAGGCAGTAAGTGAGGTCAGATCTGGGCAGGGGCCGAAATGATGAGTTTGGATTTTATTCTTAGTGTAAAGGGAAGCCACCAGAAGCCTGGAAGTGGTTTAAATTGGTCTGTTTCTGAGAGCTCCCTCTAGCTGCTGTATGGAGATTGGATGATAGGCGGAGCAAACACAGAATGAGGGGGATGAGCTAGGAAGTGCCACCCAGGTGAGAGATGAGGTTGACCGGCTTGGGGTGGTGGCCCTGGAGATGCACAGATGGGGAGGTAGACCCCAACACCTCACTTTGAGTTTAGGAATCTCTGCTTCTAACAAGCCCTTCTGTCTCCGCTGTGCGAAGAGAGGACCACACTGATGGGGAGTCTAGAGTCTTGGGTTCTAATCCCAGCCTCAGGTCTGTTGTTGGGACTCCGTGACCCGAAATGACCGACTATCGGGGACAGCAATGCCCACCTTCAAGATGGGCTTAGCGTGAGGACTAAGTAGCATGATGTTTGTACAGCACTCAGCAAAGGACCAGGCCCTCCAGAAGTGTCAGTAAGGGTGCAGCTCGGGGGTGAAGCACGTGCAGTTGGCAGAAACATTGACCTGGCCACCAGCTGCTATGGGGATTCTAGTCCTTTCGGGGCCCTGATTTCCACCACTATAAAAAGGTGTTTACTGCCCCCGCTGGTGTGGCTCAGTTGGTTAGAGGGTCATCCCATAGACCAAAAGGTTGGAGGTTTGATCCCCCAGTCTAGGCACATAAGAGAAAGCAGCCAGTTGATTTTTCTCACATTGATGTTTCTCTCTTTCAAAGCAATCAGTATTAAAAAAAAAAAAGTTATCTGCAACGGACTGAATGTTTGTGTCCCCCTCCCCTCCTAATTCGTATGTTGAAATCCTAGTCCCCAAAGGGACAATATTAAAAGGTGGGCCTTTGGGAGTTGGTTAGGTCATGAGGGTGGAGCCCTCATGAATTTAGTGTCCTCATAAAAGAGACCCCAGAGCTCTCCCTCAACCCTTAAGCTAAGTGAGGACATAGTGAAAAGACAGCCATCTATGAACAAGGAATTGAACCCTCACCAGACGCTAAATCTGCTGGTGCCTTGATCTTGGACTTCCAGCCTCCAAAACTGTGAGAAATAAATTTCTGTTGTTTATGAGACACTCAGTCTATGGTATTTTGTTATAGCAGCCTGAACAGCCTAGACAGTAGCCATAACCCCATTTTAACATTTTACATTTAACAGGCTCTGTAAATGTAAGTGCTGTGGGGGTGGGAGGGGTTAAGGATTTGCCCACCCCTCCCGGGATGAAATTGGATAATGTAAAGACTAAACCTCTACTTCCCACAAGAACTCCCAGGCCTAGCTCTGTAACTGGCTCAAAGGACACTACTGCCCTCTCATGGCCAAGGCTGGACTCAACAGATGGACCCTTCTCACACTTTCTTGTAGTCGCGAGCTTTGCTTGGGTGAAAGGCTGGCTGGCTGTCTTTTGGGAGATTTATCAAATAACTAGTATGATGGATCTTCAGGAGGCAGCAGGCCTGATTTTGTGAACGCAATATGTGGGGATGAGGCAACTTATTTCATTTAAGGTCCATGTGCATGAAGAATTATCATCTTCGATTCCCTGGGGTTTGTTGCAAATGCTATAAAACCATTCAGGCCAAGAGTGAGGGAAAGGGTGGTGGGGATAGGGAGAAGGGATGAGGAAAACACTCCTGTTAAACAAGACATGAAGATATAGCCACACGTATATCTATCTGTTCACCACCGAATCCTGACGGCAGCTCCTGATCCACAGAGATCAGTCAATTCGTGTATGAGCAAAATATAAGCGAAGGTCTTCGTGTTTGGTGTGCATTTACCTTCTCTACCAAATATATCTCCGTGCAACGTTTGAAAGTTTTCTTAGATAGTTTCTTGTTTTTACAAAAGAAATGTTAGAGCAAATCAGAGCACTCAAAAGACTATTATGAAAGAACCGAAGCATCATCCGGAGCACTATTTGGGGGTGTAAATGGTTGGTGCTGAACCAGCACCCGCGGGGCGCCTGTAATGCAGAATACTGGCGGTACTAGGAACAGCAAGAAAGGGGGGCACTTCTGTGGGTCCAAATCGTGTTTTCTGCAGCTCTTACCTCCGGACCCGCCTGAACTCGTTCTACAAAAACATCAGAGTTTAGCCGCTTAAAACGAGCTGGAAGGAAACTCAGAGAGGTCCATTTCTCAGTTCTCTCTAACCCTGGTAAACAATAAGTGTGAAAATGAGTACGAGGCAGTTTTGGTAAAAAGTTTAATATCATGCAACATGAGATTTTATTCCACAGGTGCAGACATGCTCTTAGTAAAAATGGCAACTCTGCTCCCTCCTTCCCGTGGGGCTAACCTAATTGTTGCCAATAGTGATCATGGCCGCCAGACTATGAGATCCCATTGGCTGCTGCTCTGAGGCCCCGCCCCGGGCCTCCGAGGGAAGGCCGGGAATCGCGGAGCCTGAGCTCGCGGCCCTCGGCGGGGCTGCGCCTGCGCAAGTCATTGGCGCCAAGATGGCGATGGAGATGAGGCTTCCTGTGGCTCGTAAGCCTCTGAGCGAGAGCCTGGGCCGCGAGACCAAGAAACACCTAGTGGTGCCGGGCGACACAATTACCACGGACACGGGCTTCATGCGGTGCGTGGGGACCTGGGGACTCGGGGCCACAAAGGGCAGTTGTAGGGCTCTGCACGTGGCCTGCTCTTTAAACCTGGGCCTCTGTCCTCATGCGTTAAAGCCCCCGCGGGATCTAGAGCACGTGTTACGTGATTTACGAGCTCTCGGGCTTCTACTCCCTGCATCTTGTGTCCCGGTGTGCATTTGTCTCAACCCCTTGAAACCCTGCTTTCTCGCCCCCCATGGCCGTGATCCTTGGTTCCCATGCCTGGGACCCAATTCCCTGAGCCTTCCTCGTTGGAGACCTGGAAGACGGCGGAGGGTTAGGAGCAGGGTCCTATTTGTGGGGACGG
Source organism: Glossophaga mutica (assembly GCA_039655065.1). NCBI lineage: Eukaryota > Metazoa > Chordata > Mammalia > Chiroptera > Phyllostomidae > Glossophaga > Glossophaga mutica. Next base: position 215,125,508 of record CM077305.1, read on the forward strand.
TGGGCGTTCTTGACTTTGCCTCCTCCCTGTCCCTCAGCGTCATCTCCTAGTCAGTTGCACGATTTTGGAGTCAGTAATAGTTTGGGCTTAGGGCAGACAGATGCATTGTGCCGCATGCACCCAACCAAACACACACCTTCGAATCTGAGCGCAGTACCGTCTGCTGTAGCTAAGAGGGCAGGGCTCCCGTCCTTCTGCCCTCGCGCGAATTGTACTACCTCTTCAAGGCGAGTTTCCTCGTTTGGGAAATAGTGATAATAATAGTACCTATTTAATAGAATAGTGAGGATTAGATGAGATAATTAGGAAAAGAAGCAAAACCCACCATTATACCACCATCATAGAAAGACTAGGGAATTGCAGGGGGGAAGTACACACGGACAGATTGCCCTTTAACCTTTTAGTTTGAAGTTGCTGGATCAGAGAAAATCTTGAGATTCAATCCTTTATTTACCCATTCAACATCTATTTATACAGGGTCCGGCAGAAATAACGCCCTCGGTTTTATTAAAAAATTAAAAGCCTGTGAATCTGTAACATAACAGTATCACACTCATGCACACCATATGGCATATTCGGTGAAATGTTCAAATTAAAACTAAATGATTACACCCATATTACTACCCTACCAACCACACACAAGCAGGGGTTACTTCTGCTGGACCCTGAATTGTGTGTGGTTGGGGTACAACAGTGAACGAACAGTGGAAATCTCTGTCCTGGTGAAGTTTCTGTTCTAACAGGGAGAGACAGCCAATAAACAATAAGCACAACAAATAAGTTATTCAGAGTGTTTGGTGATAAATGCTACGGAAAAATGAAAGGTCCAGCAGGGTAAGTGGAATGTGGTTGGGAGTGGTGGCAGCAGGGTGGGTGACCGTTTCAAATGGGCCAGTGGGGTGGGCCTGAGAAAGTGACAGCTGTGTAGACCTCCGCAAGGTGAGGGAGATGCCCATGTAGCTCTGCAGGGCAGGGTGTCCCGGGTGGAGAGATCACCCAGCACAGGAGCCAGGCTCGAAGGCAGGAGGGGCCTGGTTGAGGAATACACTGTTTTTGAATGGAGGGGTCATCCCAGCTGTTACCTTGGTGTCGTTTGTGTCTCCCTCTTGCAACAGGGGCCATGGAACCTACATGGGGGAGGAAAAACTCATTGCATCTGTGGCTGGTTCCGTGGAGAGAGTCAACAAGTTGATTTGCGTGAAAGCTTTGAAAACCAGGTGAGGGTGAAAGGTGTGTATCCACTTCCTTGTGGCATCCATGTGGCACACCTGGGTCTTTCCTACCACACCATGCCTCCCACACCCACCTGCCTGCCCTGTCATTCTGCAGGTCTGCGACATGGAACATGTGTAGGTGACTTTGGGGCGTGGTGTGGGCTTCAAAGGTTTACCCACGTTACCTGACCTTTCCAAGCCTTTGTTACCGCCTCTAAAAGGAGGGTGATACCACAACCTACCTCGTACCATTGTTAGTAGAATTCATCGAAAGATGCGTGTAAAGTACTTAGCACAGGACTCGATGGAGGTTAGCTCCAGAAGGGACGCTAGTGGGGTCGGGACAGTGAGCGGGGTTGTGGGGGGAGCAGATGCAGGCTGATGACTGAGGCCGGCCTGTCTCGTAGCCACGATAAGCATTTCCACTTGTATGTGTAACCTAGGAAGCCGCTGGAAGGGTTGGAGCCCAAGAAGGGCATGATCTGACCTCTGTTTTAATAAAATCACTCTGGCTGCTGTGGGGAGATTGACAGGGGACGGGGCCAGGCGGTGATGGTGGCTTGGACTGAGGTGGTAGCAGCTGAAGTAGAGTGATTAATTCTGCATGTATTTTGTGTTCTGAGTGTTTTCATCATGAGATGTGGAATTTTGTGTTTTGTGGTTTTTTTCTCTATATAAACCATGTTTGTGAGTAGGGATAGGCACTGGTTTTCGGTGTGTATTTTGAAGGTGGAGCCAGGATCGGCTGTTGGACTTGTTCTGGAGCAGAAGAGAGGAGGGAGAGAGGAGAGGAGAAAAGGGGGGGTGGGGAGAGGGAGGAGGAGAGGGAGAGGCAGGGGGAGAGAGGGAGGGGCGGGTAGATATCTCAAGGGCTCCTCCAAGACTCAGGTTTTTGGCTTGAGCAGCTGGAGGGGTGGAGATGCCACTTACTGAGAGGGTGAGGACTGGGAGGGGATCACTTTGTGATGGAGGAGGGGGCCTCTGGAAAGCTTTGTTTTAAGCCTTTTAGATTTGGAAGTACCTGTGAGTCATGTAAATGGAGATGTTGGGTAGCCAGCAGCTGGCTGGAGTCGAGTTCAGGGGACGGTTCAGTCCTCAGTGGTGTTAAAGCCTGTAGGTTGGATGAGCTCACAGGTGAGTGGGGGCTGAAAAGAGAAGCGGTCGGAGGACTGAGCCCTCAGCAGGGAACACGTGCCATTAGAATGGGAAGGAAGAGCTGGCAGAGGGGCCTGAGAGGAGCAGTGAGCGGGTGGGCTGGTGGGTGTGTCTGGCTCAGTCTCCTCTCCCCTCCAGTGACTGATGCAGAGCCCCTGTGTGTCCCAGCGCCCACCAGAAAACACAGTCCGCACTTGTCACTGTCATGTAATTTCCAGTAGAGATCCAGGCCTAATGGGCTGCTTGCAGATGGCTTGTTTGCAAAGAGTTAACAGACGTCCGGATGTTTGAAGTGATCGGTTCCTGAGAATAAGTCCGAACAGCGTGGCTCTGTGAACACACCAGATGTGGTGCCTAATCGGGGCCTTGTCCTGTTTACCTGGAATCTCAAGTGGTGCTTGGTTTTGTAACAGTCTTTTCACTGCTGGGCCCCCTTTTGTTTTATCTTCCAGATACAATGGTGAAGTGGGAGACATCGTAGTGGGGAGGATCACAGAGGTAAAGTCAACGTCGGATTGGTTTTGCGTGGGAAAGGCAGGTGGGGCTTTAGTGAGTGGGACGGTCACTCTGTGTGTAGTTACGTGAACGGTGCATTCGTTGCATTTAGCTCTCATTTGTGCCCTTTCACGTAAACAGCTAGCTTGTTGCATTGGGGATTCTCGGTCACTCATGATGTGAGGTCTTGCCCCTGGAGTATGTGTTCAGGTGTGGAATGTCGGTTTCTAGGTTCAGCAGAAGAGGTGGAAAGTGGAGACCAACTCCAGGCTGGATTCAGTCTTGCTTCTGTCATCCATGAACCTTCCGGGAGGAGAGCTGGTAAGGGGCCCCAGCTGGGACTGTGCAGTTTGCTTCCGAGAGCTCTGGGGTCTTTTGCTGTGCTGGAGAACTGGGCTCCACACCAGGGTTGCCCCACCTACTCCTGTTCGTCTGCTCCGAAGTGCGCTGCCCAGGCGCATACGTAGGCTCTTCACTGGGCACAGCCCTCCCGACACAGGCAGCAGTTGGTGTGTAGTAAGATCGGGAACGTCCTTGGGGATGAATCCTGAAAGGGAGTTGGGAGAGAAGCTCTCAGATGCTTGGAGCTAGTGATTTGCTGTCTCTGGGTACAGGAGTTCCCCTGAAAAGTCTGTTTCGCGTTTCCATTAGTGTCCATGAACTGCGTGGCATTTGGGTCTCCCAGGCAACTGCTGCATGTAAGCTGCAGCCTTTTGTAAAATGCCACGGTTTCCCTGTGCCTTCAGCCCAGCATCTGTGCAGAGAGGCTCCCTGGGCTGGGATCTGTGGAGAGCGCAAGGCAAAGGAGCCCCACTGAGTTCCCGGAAGCTTGCGAGCGTGAAAGCCACGGGGTGTGAGATAACACCCAAACACCTGACAAGTGGGTTGTACAAAAAGAGTGATCGGTTTCTGTGAGAGAAGCTCACGGGAAAGATGGGCGTTGGAGCTGATCCTTGAAGGGTGGATAGCATTTCAGTGATGAACTCAGGATATCGGAGAGAAAGGGGAACATGAGAGCAACGTCTCAGTCGAGCTGGAGGTGGCCCGGCTGGATTGGAGGGTTTTCAGCATCACGTCCAGAGCGTGGACAGTGTTCAGAGCAGGGGGAGGGAGAACAGCTGTGGGAAGGTCGTAAGTGGCTGTCGCTCTCGTTTCTCTGTGGGGCACAAGTTACCGACACACCAGCGTGTGGCTGCTGTGGCCGCCTTCCGAGAGCTCAGTGAACGGGAGGAAGGAGGAGGTGTTTCTGTGGGGTGGGCCGAGGCAGCATCTCGCCTTTCTGTCTTTCAGAGGAGAAGATCCGCAGAGGACGAGCTGGCCATGCGAGGTTTCTTGCAGGAGGGGGACCTGATCAGTGTATCCTGCACAGTGCGCTCCAGCATCTTGGCGTGGAGCTGGGAGAATGGGCTCAAACCGTCTATCTCCACCAGGGGGAGCTGGTCGTCCTGGCGGGGAGCCGAGTCCTGGATGGAGTGCCAGGGGCTCTGCTGCAGCCCCTCCAGCTCCCTAATCCAGGCTGACTCGCCAGCTCTTGCTCACAGCTGTGGCTGCTGAGTCGTTTCTTTGGGTCTTGTAACTTACGGTGGCCCATGCTTTAAGGCTTTAAGCTAGACTCGTGTTTCCTTGATGATGTTAACTTTATCCCAGGGGGTAGAAAAGGCGTTGTTCATGTCAAGATACTCATGCCAGCGAAGGGGGAGAGGGCAGGCCGCAGCAGTGTCCTCCAGGCCCAAGGCTGCCGGGCGGCACTGCCGGGGGTGGGAGGGAGGGAGGGAGCGTGGGGCCTGGGACGCGGGAGGCAGGCAATGTGACGGTGTGCGTTCCTTCATCGCCGCGGGCAGGCCGAGGTCCAGGCAGTGTTCTCGGACGGCGCCGTCTCTCTGCACACGAGGAGCCTCAAATACGGAAAAGTAAGTTGGGCTCCTGCTGCCCCGTTGGCTGACCTGGACTTCAAATCCACTTCTGAATCCCCAGAGCTCTCTGGGGTTCCGACGGAGAGAACCTCGGAAGTTGAGGGTTACAGGCTGGCGTCCCGCCAACTGCTTGATTCATGCGGTCTTGGGCCGGTAGCACCGTAATGGGCGACAACTTTTATCCTTTTCCTCCTGAGCAGAGTGTTTTGGCCGCGGACCATGGACCCTGGGCTCTGCTGTCTGCTCCCTCCCGGCGGGCACTGCCGCTTTGCACTGGGGCCAGGGCAGGGGGCAGTCCTTGGGACAAAGGGAAGGTGTGGACGGACGGAGCAGGACAGTGACTCTTAGACAAATGTCCGAGCGTTAAAAAGGATGTTACTGCAACGGGAGGTTGGTTTATCACTTGATCCTCTAAATGAAATTCACTGCATTTCTTGTGTGAGGTTACAGTGAGGCTATTTTAAAGTGACAGCTTATTTCCCAAGACAAATGACGATTTATTAGTGTCTCGGCTTTATCTGAATGAACCTTTTTATTTTCGGAGTGGAACAAAACCTCTTCCCTTAATGCAGTGGCTACAGCCAGGCACGTTCACGTCCTTGCAGTAGGAGGTGAAACCTCTGTGCTAGCCTTTTAGGCCTGGCTGCTGCGGACCCACCTGCGGCTGGACGAGGAATTGGTGCGGCCAGTCCCCGAGCCCAGGGCTGCCTGTCCCATGGGCGAGGCAGGTGGCGGGGTGGGGGTGGGACAGAGCGGGAGGCTCGAGCCCGGGTCCTCACGGGCTGCCGCTCCTGTGGCAGCCAGCGTGCCAGCCCCAGGTTAGCACGTGGGGACGACGGCTGTGAAGGAAGGTGGTCGAGGAGGGGACAGAGAGCCACAGTCTGTTGCGTGGGGTCAGCCTGCGCGTCCGGAAGCGTTCTCTGTGGAAAACGACTGCGTGTGCAGGTGGGCGACCAGCAGTCACAGCAGGAAGCACCCCGATTCTGCCGTAACTCTTCCTTGCCCTCACCGATGATCCTTCAGTGACTTAATTCATGATGTCTTTCTTCAGCTCGGCCAGGGTGTTTTGGTCCAGGTCTCCCCGTCCCTGGTGAAACGGCAGAAGACTCACTTCCATGACTTGCCTTGTGGTGCCTCAGTGATTTTGGGTAACAACGGCTTCATCTGGATCTACCCAACACCCGAGCACAAAGAAGAGGATGCTGGGGGCTTCGTGGCAAACCTGGAGGTGCGTGAGCGCCTTAAAGGCTGTTGGGACGGCGCGGCTCTGTCTGCGCTGCCTCTGCGGTGGGCGGGGCCTGCTGGTGTTTGGCCGCACTGCTGTAGTCTGTTAGTCTCGGGTGTTTGGGGAACATGGTACTGCCCTCCTTTTCTGAGCAGATGAAGTCAGTGGCTGATGGCAGTGTCGCAGGGTGGTATCTGAAGAAACTGCCCTTTCGACCCTCCTTGGGGTTAGCCCTTTGGCTGGCCTGGCGTCCCAGAGGGATACTAAGCTGTAAACGATTTCTGTGATTTGCTGTGACCGTTCACTCACTTTGGTCATTTCTATTCTTGCCCCCTGCCTTTGTATCCCTTGGTAGCCTGTCTCCCTTGCTGATCGAGAGGTGATCTCCCGGCTTCGGAACTGTGTCGTCTCGCTGGTGACCCAGAGAATGATGCTGTATGATACGAGCATCCTGTATTGCTACGAGGCATCCCTTCCACACCAGGTACTCCACTGCCAGCTGTCCTGTTGCTCACTGCTCTCTGAGCAGGAGCCACGTGTTGATCAGTTTGCTCCAGGGTTTTCTCCGGGATGGCACGCACATCCTCCAAAGAAATGCCTTTACCACGTCTGTCAGCATGGTCGGGGACAGTCTTAACGGGCGTCTGGGAGGCCTGTCCCCAGGGTCTAGCGTCAGTCTGAGGGTTTGGAGGCAAGAAGGTGCCAGGTGGGACTAGTGCGTGGCAGCAGCCCCCCGGGCTTCCCCTCGCCCATCCCAGGTTCAGCTCTCTCTGTGTAGTGGGTGCCGGAGTAACATCCTTGCTCTGGCCAGCTGTATCCCAGAGGCCCGTGCCGGTTCGTTAAGCTGGTTCTAGAGGTCACACCTTGTAATGCTTGGCCTCCAATAAATGAACAGAAGGTTTACGTTCACTGTGCTTGGTTTCTGCATTTGGCTTGGCTTGATGGTCTGCTTGTGGTTGGTTTCTTCTCCCAACAAACACCTTTTCCTTTTTTCTTTTTTTCCTAGATTAAAGACATCTTAAAGCCAGAAATAATGGAGGAAATTGTGATGGAAACGCGCCAGAGACTTGTAGAGCAGGAGGGGTGAGGAGGCGCATCTGGGGGCAGGACTGTGTGCCCGACTGGAGGGAGCAGTTCTGGAAAGCGAAGGGTCTGACTGGTGGTCCTCATGTGCGGCCCGGCAAAGACCTGGGGCAGGGAAACTCGCCGTGGACCTATACCGGGCCGCCTCCAGCCCACAGGCCCGCCTGCCTGCCTGCTTCTGTTTGAAAGCACAGCCTGGGAGGGGCACTGTGCCCCTGGCCCCCTGGGCTGCCTGCGGATGCCCAGCACTGGGGCAGTTTGGGGTCTTCAGAAGTTCGCAGCGTTCCAGCCAAGTGGACTCCCATCCTGGAATAACACGGAGAGCCTTTTGTCTTCTGCTCGCCGCCGTTCACGACACACAATGCCCTTGAAGTTGCCCCTGTAAAAACATGGCCTCCCTGAGCCCGGCTTGCCTGTTTTGGCTTCCATTCCCACCTCCTCCGCAGCACAAGTGCAGCCCTGAAGACTGTAGTTGGTAAAGTAAAGCGGACAGTCGGTCCGAAGGACAAAGGGAGCCAAGCCGCCTTTCGCTGGGCTGGAACCCTACTTCCCATCGCACGTTCCCCTGGGGATTGATGCGAGTGCGTCCACACGGGGCCGCTTGGGTCATCCTGCCCTTGACGGGGATTTGTAAGAAGGTGACTCACTGGTAATAGAATGAAGCTTTGGGGAGCCTGGATAAACATGAAATGGAAGTAGGGAAAGTGGAGGTGGAAAAAAGCTGGTTCTCTCCTACAGTTGAAGTAGTAACATGTTAGCTGTTGAATGACTAAGAGTTCAAAGACAAAACCAAGGTGCTGAAGTTCCTACCACGGAATAGCAGAGTTCCCGTGCGTTCGTGTGGGGGCTAAAATACGGTGCCCCGATTCAGGTTTTGGGAAATATGTCTAAAGGCACTGTTCTGTTCTTGTGATCTTTGTAATACTCGGGAGCTGTGTGCAGTGGAAGGAGAGCTTAGCAGATGTCAGTGCAGCCAGAGGCCCTAACTGCTGTACTTGGGTCACCTAGCAAAACTAAACTGAGGGGCGGTGTCTGCGGTAGTAACGTTGACCACAGCATTTGACAGTTTCGAAATACTGCTTGGCTCCTTTTCATTAAATGGTGTATTTCTTGTTTATAACATAACTCAATGGACAGGTTTTTTTTTATTATTATTTATTCTTAGAGGGGAAGGGGGGGAGAAAGGGAGAGAAACATCAATGTGTGGTTGCCTCTTGAGTACTCTGCAGTGGGGACCTGGCCCACAACCCAGGCAGGTGCCCTGACTGGGAATTGAACCAGCGACCCTTTCGCTCGCAGGCCCGCACTCAGTCCACTGAGCCACACCAGCCAGGGCTCAGTGGACAATTTTTTAAAAATCTCATTATTTTTGGGTTCCAGATGTATATCAGTTGTTTTGAGGAGTTAGGCCGTGTTGCAACTCTCAGATGTGCTTACCTGTCATATTTTTGAGAACAAGCGCCAGGCCTTGTGAGAGGAGGGAAGGGGGAAGGGCAGGAGCCGGGGTCCCTGGGTTGGTTTGGTTTTGACCAAAGCTGCGTTGAAAGTTACCATCATCCAACCTCTCCTGAGCTGCCAGCCTTTGATGCTCATTGCAGCGTCCACCAGTAAATGGTGGTATTTACTAAGGGGGAGATAACCAAAGGGCTGAAGGTGTCTTTTAGTGATGCTTTTCTGTGGCTCACTAGAGGGCGCCCTTGTTAAGTGTATTCCAGCTGGTGGAAAAAACGGAATAAACTGAATGGAATAACGATAGATTAATTACACTGGTACTCAGTCCCTTTAGCGTCTTGGTGGATTGCTTTGCTTTAGAAAAGAGGGCAAAATTAGACTGACATGAGTCACTTTTAATGAAAAGACTAAGCGTTAAGCTTTTATTCAGTATTTGGGAAGATCTCTTTCTGACAGGCATTCGTTCAGCTCCGGGTTCTATTTTAAGTCCTCAAAAGAATCGTTCTAGTGTTATACAGGGAGTAAGAAAGTGTAGTCCATCTCTAGAAATGTTACAGTCTGGGCTTGGGGCTCACCTAGAAGTAGAAGATGGTTAAAGCAGGAAAGGCAGACTTGGCGAGCAGCGCCTAGACCGAGTGCAGCAGGGCTCTGCCCTGACTTCCGTAAAGCACAGCTGCAGTCTCTATCTGCGGGAAACTAAACACGATCTCGTTTGAGCCTCGTGACGACCTTGTAAAGTGGGCGGATATGATTCTACTTAAAAGTGGAGAAAGCGATTCAGAGAATTAAAGTGACGGGGTAGCGCCCATAGCACCTGTGAAGGAGGACTAGCTTTAGGCTCTGGAGAGGTATCCGAGCAGTCTTCCAGGGAATGGGTCGGACTGGTTGGGAAGGGATGTGGATCTAGAAGTTTCATCGCCACATTGCGACAACTTTGGGTTGTCACTCATTTTACTTACGGCCTGTCACTCCCTCCTGTGTGCTCTGGGGCTGGGGGGAGGGTGGGGATGACTCATCCTCCCCTTTCCCCTCCCCTCTGGTATCCCAGCACCTAGAATAGTGCTTGACATGCAGGAGCTCCATAAATGCTTGTCAAATGCCGTGTTCAAGAAACATGTATTGAAAAGTTTCTGATTTGCCCTGGCTGGTGTAGCTCAGTGGATTGAGCGCGGGCCTACGAACCAAAGGACCGTGGTTCGATTCCCAGTCAGGGCACATGCCTGGGTTGCAGGGCAGTTCCCAGCAGGGGATGCATGAGAGGCAACCATACATTGATATGTCTCTCTCTCTATGTCTCTCTCTCTCTCCTTCCCTTCCCTTCTAAAGATAAATAAATAAAATCTTTAAAAAAAAAGTTTCTGATTTGATTGCCCAACTTTAAGCTACAGGATGAAGAATGAAGATGACCAGGAAATGGTTAAAACATGAGTAGAAATAACAAGAAAGCAAGTCTCTACAAAGAAAAATTAGGGCGGTGTTCAGGATAAGATAGTGGGTAAACAGAGGGGCAAGGGCATTGGCGTCTAAGCCAGGACCAAGTGTGTCAGCTGGATTCTTTTGCGGGAGAGCGAAGTGGAACTACCATCTGAATACAAATTCCAGCTGCGAATCTGCACACATTTCATCTGCTTCATGTCCATTTCCCCCGGCAACTATTTCTGGGAGCCTAAGTGAAACCAGCACCGTTTCCCAATCTGGCAGAAATGGTCCCAAAATACGTAACTCAAGATAAAAATATACAAGACCTACAACGTGGCTGTAGTTTCTCCCAAGTGTTAGTAGCAACTTAGTGAAAAATGAGTCGTTTCCCCGGCTGGTACGGCTCAGTGGGTTGGGCGTCATTCCACAGAGCAAAGGGGCCAAAGGTGGCTGGTTTGATTCCAGTGGGGCTCATGCCTGGGTTGAGGGCCAGGTCCCCCACTGGCAACCGATTGACTAAAGTCTTTAAAAAAAAATCAGTCTTCTAACATTAGACCAAAGTTAGTTGATGCTGAATGGTGCCGTGGAAAACCATGGCTTTGGAGCAACATCAATCTGGACTCAAACCGTGACTTTGTCACATACTAGGGCAAGTGACCTCGACTAAGCCATGTTTCTGAATCCGTTTTCCCAGCTGTGAAACTGAGAGTAGTATTCCATGCCTCACTGGGCTTCACTGAGGGATAAGTGAGGAAATAGTTATGAAATGGATTCTCTTAGAAATGGGTATATCCTGGTTAGGTAGGTGCACCACTGTGGAGACATGGAGAGTAAAGAACGGAACCAGCGTGCTTTCAGAAGACGGGTTCTGACAGGTGTGGGGTTTTGTCTGGGTCCTGGGCCAGCTCTCGTAAGCCTGGTAGCCAAAAGTCTGCACATTTACTCGACTTACACAGTTGAATGTTTTCATCTGAATACATACCTGTGAAATGAGGTTAATTGTAAAGGTACTGCTCAACATCTGTAATTGTGCCTGGCTTAGCCTCCGAGAGGCTCCTGGTGCCCTAAAGAAACTGAATTCTCTAGCAGTCTGTCAGATGCTTTCTAGTCATTTGTTTTTTCGTTAGTTGTAATATTTATGCTATTTGGGGTCGGAGAGTGGGCACCAACTCCTTGGTTTCCAGGAGCGAGCCAACTTTTCTTCATTAAAGAGACTCAAGGAAGTATCCAACTCCGTACCTGGGAAAATCCAAACCGTAGTTTTCTCCTTGCTTTGGCTCCTCGCGAGTCTTACAACCCGCGCACGGAAGACATTGGCCAGCCCTAAGAGGCCGGTTAGAGTTCACTGGCTCCCAGGAGGGTGGAACCGAATCGCCGAGGCGGGTGTGGTGGGGGGGCGGGGGGTGGCAGGCAAGAAGTCCCGGGTGCTTGCGGACAGGGCGGGCGCTACGGAACCACAACTCCCAGCCTGCCCTGCGAGCTGCGCCAAAAGCGGTTGGCTGGGAGCGCCAGCTCTAGTGCCTTCATCGGCCAATAGGACGTAGGAGAGAGACCTGACCCGGATTCTTGGGGACCAATGGTGGTTCGGTGGGGGCAGGGATCCTCCCTTACTGCTCACTTTGCACTCGGAAAAATCACTTTTAAAAGGTCGTGCTGGGGCGGGCTCTAGTGGGCGGGTGGACAAGAACAGGAAGACGCGGTGGCGTCCCTCAAAACGGCGCCAGGAGGGTCCCGGTGCTCCGGAGGCGCGTTTCGCCGTCGCTGGGGGCGGGGCAGGGGGCGGGGCCTGGCCTCGTTGTGGAGCGGCTCGTAATCCATCATGGCGGCCACGGGGATCTGTGTTCGTTCCTGAGCGGTGCTGGAGCCGGAGCCGGTTCCCGGGTCCTGCACCTGAGGAGCGTCCCTGTTGTCCACGGCCCACACCTGCGGAAGGAGGCTGGACCCCGCGGCGGAGCTCGAGGGAATGTGACGGCCTGGGGTGGCGGCAACGTCTGAAGCCGGAGGAGGGGGTGTCTCGGACCGAGACCCCCAGGCTCAGAGCAGCTGAGGCTGCCGGGCCTCCTCCCCCTTCCGCCGCTTCCCCGCTTCGGAGACCCGAGAGTCTTTTCATCCCTTACAGCCCTGCTCCGGCTCTGGGACTCTGGGGGTGGTCTCCGTTTCCCCCAGACCTGGGACACCCGGCTTCCGGAGGCGTGGAGCAGCGTCGCCCCCGAGTAAGCCGCCCGTGCCGCGCCCCGGCAGCCTCTCTCTCACCTTCGACCCTTCTCTCGGTCCGACTCCCAGCCCCAGATTTGGCCTCGGAGCCCCCCATTCAAATCCCCTCCCTGCTGTCAGGTGGCCTCCCCTTCCCCCCAGGTTGCTCCCGGGAGCCCCCAATGCCCTGACTTCTCCCAATGTCACCTACGGCCCCCCTAGTCTCAGCCCTGCCGAGAACTTTAATGCAAAGGAGAAGTCTGGACTCGTTCCACAGGCCTTTTAAAAAGCGGACTTAAAAGTTGCTGGCAATGCATTCCTGCTCGTCAGAGTCGAGGGCGAGCTCTCGCTGAAGTCGGGGTGACCCGTGTCCTTTTCCGGAGAGCGGGACGGAGGAGCGGCGGCGAGCTCGGCAGGAAATTTGTCCGAAGATGAAGAAGCCGGGGGGTGGGTGACTTCCACAGGAAAGGTGCAGTAGCAGCCTCCGAAGACGACCGCCCTTGCCTTTCCGCGTGGGAAGCGAGATCACTTCAGTGCGGCTGACCCTTCCCCAGCATCTCCTGTGAATGTTTCTGTTTAGGTTTTTCTCCTTGAAAGAAATCGGTATGCAGCCATTCAAAGACACTTAAAAGTCGAGAAACCTTTGGGTAGATTTGCGATCACGTTACTTCCAACAGATACACTGCGAAGACAGTCGCGCCAGCCGAAAAACTGCTTCCTTTGGTGCTGGAAGGTGTCTGGTGGCGCTTGACCTCGATTACCGCCGCGTGGACATGCGGTCAATGTGAAATCCCGCAGGTCCGTGGGCCCTCGTCCCCCGAAGCTCACTGACCATCCCGGAAGGTCTTGAACCCTCTTCTGGAAGGGGATACCCATCCTTACTTTATGGGGCAGCAGCCTGGCAAAGTTCTGGGGGACCAACGGAGGCCGAGTTTGCCTGCCCTGCACTTCATCAAAGGCGCAGGGAAGAAGGAGCCGTCCAGACATGGGGGGCCGCACTGCAACGTGTTTGTGGAACACGGTGAGTGCTTTTCACGCTTTCTGGTCACCTTCTTCCTGCAGCACTCGGCTCGGGGAAGCGTGAGGATCCTGGGCCACAGCGCTGGGGTGGGTTCCTTGCAGTTCTGCTTAGAACTTCTGTTTCTGCCTTATCTTAGTCTTGGTGGAAGAAAAAGTTGCTCGGTGACCCTGTACAGCTTTGCTCCGTGGGGCTCTTTTGCTGCTGTTGTTTTTTGAGTGGCTCCGTTGTTGCTTGATCCTGCTTCTCACTGACTGTTGGTTGACCTTGGACCAGCGGTTTACTCTTCCAGTTTCCTGAGGGGCTGGACCGAGTGCTTTCCCAGGATCCAGAGTCCATGATTCTGCACCAAGCGGCGGCCCGGGCTCTTCCCTCAGGTGCAGGGATCCTTTACTCCTTTACCTACTGAGAGCGTTAGCTGTCCTCAGAGTGGTCCGTGCTCCCTAAAAGCGTGAGAACTACAGATCCTAGTTGATGCCAGTACCCTTGCCCTTTTCAATCATAAGTAGAACTTGAAAGCACTCGCTTTGGCGCTCCGTGGGGAAACTCGTGAACTGAGGACACCCAGCTTCCTGGTGTTTTACTTTTATAGGAAGGGCAACCCTTTCCCGTGGCTGGAGCTTTCCTCCCCCTCTCCCTGTGTCAGGTGACGGTGGGGGCAGAAAGGTTGTCTTTGACGTTTTTACGGACGGAGTTGGCATTTGAGTTCAGTTAGTACGCCTTACGCTACTTGCTTCTCGTAATTCTGTTTGAAAATGTAAAGTAAGGGTCAGCTTAGAAGGTGTCTGTAACAGGGGCAGCCATGAACCAGTTAATTAGGGTCCTCTGTGTGCCCTAAGCTTCACAGCCTGACATTTTTCCGACCGGGTGTTTTGTACGGAAATGTGGGTTGAGCCCACTCACCCTACGAGCAGATGTGAGGTGTGTGCAGGTGGCATGTACTTTGGAGTTCAGTCACACACACGTCTCAGCAGTGATTGCAGCAGACAAAGGTCTCTGTGCAGTGAAGTTGCATTTGACAGTTGAGGTTTGACTTTCCTGCAGAAAAACAGTCACCTTGTCTACATAATCTGGGCACTTGGATTGTTCTTTGCCTTAAAACATTCAGCTGTATTTTAGCATTGGTTTTAGACGGGCAAATATGGTAATGTGTTAGGTTCTGGAGCTTCCCAAATTCAGCCGTGAAAATTGGTGCACTTTCTGGAGAGCTTTGACCAAACTTGTCGGAAATTAAAACGTACGTCCCAGTGACCCAGTAATGTCACTTCTAGGAAACTATCTGGGATAGAACAGTGTAGTCCCCTGATTCCCTGATAGCCCTTTGGGGGCCCAGGGTTAAAATTGCCTACGAATGCGTTACTGAGATGCTATTTGTACTCTTTGCACTAGCGGTACGAAAGTAGTGCAGGCTTCCTGTTAGCACGAGTCAGGGCTGCGGCACCTAACACAGTGGTGGCTATTGTCTGCACGCTGTGCGCTCAGAGTGAAAATAAGTAAATAAGTAAGTAAGTAAACATTGGGTTTTCACTTAAGGATGTCTTGACGAGACAGCAGACATCATTAGTTTCATTAACTCTTAGCCCAGTGCGTGTGTCTGTGCTGTGCTGTGGGCAGAGGTGGGAAGGGCACGCAGAGCACTTCCGTTGCACACTGCTGTCTCTGGGAAGGGCACCCGGCGGGTGTGTGAGCTGCAGCTGCACTAGCTGCCTCTCTCATGGGCTGTCATTTTTCCTTGAAACTGATGAGAAACTAGACTGGACCTGGCTACTCAGACAAAAAAGAACGTACAGAGCAGCCTTTCAAAGAAGACACTGGAAGTATCTGTTGCCAATGACAAAATGTTAGTTTCCCAGCAAAAAATACGATTGTGGGAAGCTTGCATCTGCCACTGTGATATAGAGGTGGTGGTAATATTTACAGACGTCGTATTTTGATATCTTACAATGAAATACGTTATTTGGAAGATCTACATAATTCAGTGAGTCACTATTTTCTAAATGATCAGCACATGATATTATAAAATCACACACAGGTGAAAGATTCATTCAAGGTACAAGATAGAGCAATGGATTTTGTAAAACTTTTTTTATTTTAATCCTCACCGAATATATATTGATTGATTTTGGAAAGAGGAAGGGAGAGGGATGGAGGGAGGAGGGGGGTGAGAGAAAGAGAAACATCGATATATTGACGTGAGAAACATCAATCAGTTGCCTCCCTTACCCGCAACCTAGGTACGTGTCCCGATCGGGAATCGAACCCAAAACCCCTTGGTGCACAAGATGACACTCCAACGAACTGACCCACCTGGCCAGGGTAGAGTTTTTTTTTTTTTTTATCCTCACTGGAGAATATGTTTTTTATTGATCTTAGAGAGAGAAGCAGGGAGCGGGGAGGGGGGAGAGAGAGAAAGGGGGAATGGAGAAAGAGAAAACACCGATGCGAGAGAAACCTCAGTGAGTTGCCTCCCCCACACGCCCTGACTGGGGATCAAGCCCGCAACCTGGGTGTGTGTCCTGACCACGGGTTGAACCTGAAACTTTATGGTGTCGTCCTGGACACCATAAGCAACTGAGTGACCCAGCCAGGGCCAGACCAATGGATTTTAATGTAACAGAACGCAGAAGTTCATTGATACAGTTTTAGATTCAACATCACTACCAACCGCTAAGAAACTAAGTTACCAGGTTTTGGTGCAGCTCCAAAGAATATCTACAATTATGTAAAAACACAGCGAAACAGTCAATTTCCAGTCATGATAAACGTGTGTTTATTAACCCTCACCCAAGGACATTTTTTTTTTCATTGCATTTAGAGAGAGAGGAAGTGGGGGGAGAGAGAGAGAAACATCAATGTGAGGGAAATATCAAACGGTGGCCTGCCTGTGCCCCAAAGGGGGTGGAGCCCACGCCCCAGACATGTGCCCTCGCCGGGGATTGAACCCACAACCTTTCAGGTTCACGGGATGATGTTCCAGCCAACTGAGCCGCACTGGCCAGGGTGAAAAATGTCTGTTTTTAAATGAAGAATAAAATAATTTTAAATTTTCAGTTTAAGTTCCTAATAGGGTAAATAATGATGAGCTAACCTACATGAACAAAAGCTTTCAGGGATCCTCAATAATTTTCCACAGTGTCAAAGAGGTCTTGAAATAAAGAAAAGTTTGAGAACTGCTTTAGGGAGTATATCAAGAAGGAACATAGCCCTGACTGGTGTGGCTCAGTGGGTTGGGCAGCGCCCCTCAAACCAAAGGGTTGCCGGTTTGATCCCCGGTCAGGGCGCATGCCTGGTTAGCAGGCCGGGTCCCCGGCTGGGGGCCTGTGAGGAGCAACTGACTGGCGTTTCTCTCACACATTGATGTTTCTCTCCCTCTTTCTCTCTTCCCCTCACTCTAAAAGTAAATAAAATCTTTAAAAAAATGGAAGGAAGACACGTAAGGATGTTTATGTAGGCGTACTCTAAAGTACTAACACGGAAAGGTGTCTGTGTAGTGTAAGTGGAGAAGAGGAATTTGGGGAACAGTCTGCATCATGTGGCTTCATTTTTGTAAAATAAAAATTATCTGTTTATTTGTACATTCACAGAAAAAAGTGTGGAAGGATTTAGACTGAAATAGCTGTTTTCTCTAGGGAAATGGGATTTAGGTGGAATAGGAGAAAGCTTTCACTTTTTACTTTGCATTTGTGATATTCCAGATTTCCTTTTACAACAAATGTGTGTTATTTTATAATAAAAAAACACGAAGATTTAAAAACCGGATATATGGCAGCCCAACCAAATAGTCACTTCCTTGCAGCACCTTTTAATGAAAGCATTTGCCTAAGTTACATTTTACTGAAGACAAAGCAGTTTCTTTGGGCCTTGGGTACTCAAGCAGAACTTTACCAGGGTCTTCCTTTGTGTTACAAACTGTTCTCGATCTTTCATAGCCTGATCTTTCTAGAGCTGGTTCATGTCCAGGTCGGTTGGGTTTGAAAACCTGCAGGTGTTACCCAGTGTTGGGTCAGCCGTGAATCTGGAAGCCCAGATAATGTCGCGTGGCGGTAGCGCGTCTGAAAGAACGGGGAGTCTGGAAGAACGGGGCACGGCAGCTCTCTGCTCGGCCTCCTCAGGGTCCCAAGGGCTAGTCTCACGTTAGGGGGCAAAAGGAAACCGTGACGTGACTTCAGGTACCACACATTCCTTCCAAACTTCCGAGGCTTGACTAAGAAAGGTCACTTTCAGCAGAACTGATAAAGCAGGGCTGAAAACGCTCGCTAGTGAGCGCTGTCCCTTGGTGTGTCCTGCTCCATTCAGTGACTCTTGACTGAGCACACCCCGTGCACCTGGTGGCGTGTTAGTCGGCGGCGGCAGTGGGGAGAAACTCGGTTTCTAGTGGGAGGAGACAGACCATCGATGACTAAATCGGTAAAACAATGGGGTAAAGATATTTCAGGCCGAGGGAAAGGGGGCAGGGAGGTCGGGTGGCTACAGCTTGGGAGGCTGGAGCAGAGAGGGCAGTTGCAGGGATGGAATGGGTGGGGGAGGGAGGGGGCTGGAGAGGGTGGCCTGGTTGGCCGTTTCAAGGATTCCGACTTGTACTCATGTGGTTTGGGAGCCTTTGGAAAAGTGTGGCGTCACCGGAGGAGAAACGGGACCTGCTTTACGCTTCAGTAAAATCTCTCTGGCTGCTGCATCCTCAAGGAGAGCCAGGGAGAAGCAGGACGCGTCCCGCTCAGGGGCCCATTGAACTGGTCTAGGTGAGAATTACGGTGGCACGGGCTGCGAGGGGTCGGGTTCTGTGACTGAAGGCACAGCTGACTGGGTTTGCTCTTGGGTTTGATGTGAGACGAGGCTGTGAGTGAAGTCAAGGGTGACTCCACGACTTTTGGACTGAATACCTGGAAAACCGACGTTCCCTGAAATGGGGACTAGAGGAGTGGGTGGGGGAGGTGGGTCGGGGAGACGAGGGTCGGCGCTTCCTTGGCGCGTGCTCCGTTTGAGGCTCCCATCGGCATCGGGTGGGTGTGCCAGGTATGCGGCCACGTCTACAAGTCTGGATTCGGGGGCGAGGCCCGGGCTGCACACGGCACCTGGGAGTCGTCGGGTTACAGGCGGCATTTAACGCTGTGAAAATGGCGTATGTCTCGAAGGGAGACGTCTCCACGTGTGTTTTTTTTTTTTAAAGATTTTATTTATTATTTATTTATCTTTTAGAGGGGAAGGGTAGGAAAAAGGGAGAGGGAGAGAAATATCAATGTAGGGTTGTCTCTCGTGTGTCCCCTGCTGGGAACTGGCCTGCAACCCAGGCATGTGCCCTGACTGGGAATCGAACCTCGATCCTCTGGTTCGCAGGCCCGCGCTCAATCCACTGAGCTACACCAGCCAGGGCTCACGTGTGTGTTTTCCATGTACGTCAGGTGACATTCAGCAGTTTACGGGTTGGAGACTACATTTCTGTACAGGATGAGTTTGAGTCTTTGGGGAATGTGGCGTTCAAATTTTGCATGGGAATGATTTTAACTCATCTTTAAGTTTTAATTCTGTTTCTCTGGATTTTTTTCGAAATCAACAAGTTACAGGTTTAATGTGTTTGTGCATGTAATGGAATATTACCCAGCAATAAAAGCAGTGAAAGCTTGCCATTTGTGACAACGGGGATGGACCTAGACGGCACTATGCGGAGTGAAATAAGCCAGAGAAAGACAAGTACCGTGCCATTTTGCTTACATGTGGGCTCTAAAGAGCAAAACAAACGCCCAGCGCGCCCGTTTGCCCTGGCGCTGGATCGGCTCGGCTCGGGCTTCTGCACTCCTTCCTTCCGCGATG
The DNA here is from genome assembly GCA_039655065.1 of Glossophaga mutica. Lineage (NCBI taxonomy): Eukaryota > Metazoa > Chordata > Mammalia > Chiroptera > Phyllostomidae > Glossophaga > Glossophaga mutica. The sequence goes on from CM077305.1 coordinate 215,144,483, forward strand.
CTGTGTAGCGAGTTGTGGCTTTATTGCTGCTTCTGCAGCATCCTGAATGGCAGAGGGTATCTTCTGGGGAGGTGTAAAGATTAAACTACTTTTTAAGTACTTTTTAAAGTACTAATATACGTATTGGATCTGTGGTGCAAGTAGGGTAGACCTCGTTCCTGTTTTCAGCGGAGACAGCCGTGGTTCGGGGTGGGGCGGCACTGCTTTTAGCGTCACGTCCCTGACTCACTGTGGACCTGGGGTTGGAATCGAGTGTTCTTCGGTAGCTCGAGGGTTTTTCTACCAAAGACATTGCTTTCTGAATGTGAACTAATGCTTTTTGAAAATCTTCACAACGTTGAAATGAGGGGGAGTTTAGATTTACAATTTATTTAATCAAAATTTTTTATTTTTTCATCATGTTTTTGATATTCTATTGAATATTCTTACCTTTTGGTGTTTGAGTGTTTGGAGATGGTAGTGTGTAGTGTGTAACAGACGTACCTGTTTATGCTTTTATAATTTATGATTTAATGCTTTAGTGAATTTAATTGTATAATTCAAAAATTTAAAAACCTATAAATTTTCCTCCTGGCTTTGTGGCCATTTTAAAAATTCATTTTCAAATTACATTTAATAATTTTGACTATATATTTTCTGACTTAAGCTACAGATTGTATTTCAAATGTGTGTTCTGAGAAGATTGCTTCTACCCCAGCCCCTTCATCCTTTGCATTTCACTACTGCCTCCAGGAAACCTGTTTTATTAGTTTCTTTTTTATCATTTCAGTGTTTCTTTTTGCAAATACAAGGAAATATGTACTTATTGTGTAACAGATAGCATATGATATATATTGTTCTGTACTTTACTCTTTTTGTCTTTCATTTACTATATTCTTAGGATCTCTCCATATGGGAATATATGGGTTGACCGTATTATGCTTTCTTGAAATTATAAAGCATAATATGTTGAAAATATTGAGTATTTTCTTCCATCTTCAATATTAAAATGGCTCCACAAAAATTCACCAGTTTTGATAAGCGTTTTAAAATGCATGGTAATATGACTGCTGTCACAATACAATCTAACAGTGGTTTCTAATGAAGTTAAAGACAGCCAAACGCTACTAGAGCCAGCTTACGGAAAACTGCACAAACTTTTTGGCCAACCCAACAGCCATCTTTCTTTTTATTTTTTAAAGATTTTATTTATTTATTTTTAGAGATAGGGAAAGGGAGGGAGAAAGAGAGGGAGAGAAACATCAGTGTGTGGTTGCCTCTCGTGCTCCCCCTACTGGGGACCTGGCCTGCAACCCAGGCGTGTGCCCTGACTGGGAATCAAAGCAGCGACCCTTTGGTTCATAGCCTGCGCGCTCAATCCACTGAGCTACAGCAGCTAGGACGCCATCTTTCTCTTTTTGGGGCTGTGCCACCTCCCTCGCACCCGCCACGGGGGACCTGGCCTGCAACCCAGGCACGTGCCCTGACTGGGGATCGAACTGGCAACCCTTTGGTTCGCAGACTGGCGCTCAGTTCACTGAGCCACGCCAGCCGGGGCCCCTTTTCATTTTTTTGAGAGAAAAATGGCAGCTTCCATCGACAAATGATATTACATTTCTTATATTTGTTTTGCTCTTTAGTTCCATACCACTTTGTTTTGTAGAATTGGCAAAACCCAGTTTTACGAAGTTAATCTGTCCTCTCCCTACCACCGTGCGCTAACTACATCCCCAAGGCATGTTGCTGGCTGGGACCTTGTGACAGCATCAGTTGTCAGAGAGAGCGTATGTGTATTGCCTTGAAGCACAGTCCTGCAGGGGTGGGGGGGTGCGTGTGGCCTGGCCTCGGCCTCCCCGCCGCCTCTCCTAGGGGTCTATGGGACTAGCCAGGGCCAGCCCTCCCGCTTCTCCTAGGTCTTGGCCCGTCCCTGCAGTTGGCACCTCAAGCTATTGTGCTAAGCCGGGGGCCACAGTTCAAGCACACAGGGCCTCGGTTGAGAGAGCTTAGTGATGTCGCCGCATTGCGAGACCGCCGGGGGCGGGGCTGCCTTGTCTGCTGAGCCGCTGTCCGCAGCTGGTTCTTGCTGTCCAAGGGGCGGAGTGGCGACCGACGCAGCTCAGTTTGAGCCTTTCTCGAAACCTCCTTTCTGACCGCTCTTCGTCTAGCTGTCAGACAGCTTCGACCTCAGGGCAGTGTCCATTTCTGAGGAATGATGGTCCGTCGGGAGGAAAAAAACAAAAAATAAGGAGGTTGCAGAGAAGCTCCTAGCCTGAGATCCAGTCAGAGCGTTGCCTGAGGCGAGAGAGGCGTCGGATAGTGCTGGCCGTGCGGGGCCTTCCCTGTCCAGGCCGCTACAGAGACGGGGCGTTTGGTTCGGGCCTTCCGTGTTCAGGCGGTACTCGTAAGTCGTTCAGTGCAGCAACGGTTTCAGCTAGTTTTAACAAGGAAAAAACGAAAATTAAGAATGGATAGTTATTAGCATATCTGGAGAGTTTGTTTTGATTGACAAGCACAATTCAGGTAGTTGCTGGGATGAGGCGATTTGTGCGGATGAAGGTGAACCCATGAAAATGTTAAAACATGCCCTGGCCGGGTGGCTCAGTTAGTTAGAGCACCCTCCCAGTACACGAAGGCTGAGGGTTCGATCCCTGATAATGGGCACGTACAGGAATCAACCAATGGATGCACAGATAAGTAGAACAACAGATAGATGTTTCCCTCTCGCTCCCCCCCTCCCCCCTCCCCCATCCCCCTCTCGTGATATTGTGAGTAGTAATCATAGCAATTATTCCCCCCCCTTCAAAACCATCTATTGTTAGTGCATACGAGGTAAGAACATTTTTTTCTTAGAGAAAGACATCTTTTTTTGGTGATACATGAGCCTTTCAATAGTCTGGCAGTGAAGATAGAGCTCTTCTTCAACTGCAGAAAAGCGTGTTGCTTGTGTCATTTGGTGGCACTCAGCCCACCGCACGGCTCCGTGCGACTTCGGCGGGGCCACGACGCGTGAGGGTCAGTTACCACCCTCCTTGGCGTCGTCCACTCCGAGGTCCTGTCCTTGTCAGCTACGCTGACTGCACAGTGCTTCCAGGTTTTTTTGAGGGCTTTTCTTCTTTTAAGTTTAATTAAAATAGGGGCATCATGGAGAAAGCTTTCCGGAAATATGAATATTACTTTAAAATAGCTACATTGTGTTTTATGAAAAATGCAATGTTACATTTCTGCAAGGTATTCAATCAAAGAAGATTTGATTTAGACAGCAATGGGAAGTTCAATCAGCGTGATCAGTGCTACTCGAATTCCTGTTCAAATGAAAGTTAACCCCCTCGGGGTCAAAGCGCTGCATGAAGTCGGGAGGTGTGGCGGAGGGAGGGGAGCAGGAACACCAGTTACTGGCCAGAGCGAGGCGAGGGGTGAGAGGACGAGGGCTGATGAGGGCATGAAGCCGGTCGGTTGGCCTCGGCGACACCAGAGCCTCTTGTCGCTGCACAGCGCCAGTGCCCTGGGGGCGGTGGCACCTCCGGCTCAGACCTTCTCTGGCGGAGAACTTGTGGCCTCTACAGACCGTTGTCAAAGGGAGGAACCTGGCCATTCGCCCCAGTGTCCATCCTTTGCGGGGGTGCCAGGCTCATGCTGAGGTCCATCAAGGTTCCAGCGACGTGTGCTGTCCGGTGGTCCCTGGCTCTGGCCGAACTCAAAGGGTGGCCAGTGTGAAGAGCACTGGTACCTCTGCCCCTCTGTGCTCCAGCGGGGGGGTGCCATCCGGAGGGTGTCCGCTCAGCAGTGAGTCGGCCGGGACGCACACGTGGCTTTCCGGGTACCAACCCCGGGCACTCTCCTGGTGTCCTCCCGAGAAGGTCTGGTGACTGAACTGGAAACTTTCTCTACCGGCTGGAAGGCGAGGCCCGCTTCCATCTCTTCTGGAGTACGTGAGGAGGACCGGGCGCTGTGCACCTGATGGCGGGGCCCGGATAAACGGCCCCCCTTAGACGCACCAGGCATCGCCTTGGGTCCCCTGCCTGTCGCAGCGGCTGTGCGAGTGCTTTCCCGTGCTGGACTCCACGCAGGGCCTTTGACGCACTGTTTTAAACATTTTAAAGTAGTCGTGACTACTTCTGTGTAGTTTTTTGTTTGCATACTCCCCTGAGGACGTGCTTATTGATTTTAGAGAGGGGACGGGGGAGAGAGAGAGAGAGAGAGAAACAGAGAAACATATTGGAGGACTGGGAACCGAACTTGGGACCTTTAGGTTTATGGGATGACACTCCCACCAATTGAGCCACACAGGCCAGGGCCACATACTATTTAAAAGTTACAAAACAATGCTAGACCCCTTGTTCTGTTGTAAAATGCAATCTCTAGTTTAAAATCCTCTGGTAGTTCCCATTATGGAGAGAAACAGTCTCTATTTTTGTATTCCTAAAAATTTTTGAGCAAGCAAACTACACCCCCCCCCCCCACATATATATACGTGCCACAGTTGTGTTTGAAGTTTTGGAGCTGAATGTTTTTTAACCTGTTTGCTTTCTCGAGACAACGTGGGCAAGGAGAAGGTGGGGCGATGAGGAGGGTACCGTCCCCCCCCCGGAACCTGTAATGACCGAGTGTGTTGGTGGTGGGGGCTTCGTGCTGTCTCGCAGAGCGGAGCACCCTGCTGTCTGATTCGCAGTTTTCTGCAGAAGGAAAGAAAAGTCACACAAAGCTCTTCGTGCCTCCTTGCTCTCCCTTCCGCCCCTCTGACATACACGGCTTCCGCAAGGAAGTTTTCCGTCTCCCTCCCAGAGGGAGGGGGAAGTGACTTCACTTTTAGGGTTCTAGTTCTAAAGTCCTTTCCCCGGATTTCAGCCTGAATTCCTAAGATAACAGACCTCAACTCTTGCTCTTTGAAATGCATGTGGAAAAATGTTTATCAGTGTTGAAATTTGGCATTTTTGATCTCGTGGAACTCCAGAATTGATTAAATTCCTACTTGTTTGTGGCTAAAATTCTATTTGTAAAAGGGTAGAATGTACTCCCAGCGAATCGAAGTTCAGATAAATGCAGTGGACCTGGAAAAGGGAGACCGGACGGGGTGACGGCGCCTGTCAACCAGCCTCCCCGGAATCGGAAGCACGGGCTGTGGAATGAGTGGGGTTCTTTGGTCCCGACAGTTTCCTGCTTCGGTGTCTGCCTCCTAGTCACGCAGGGAGGCTGGTGACGGAGTCGTGGTTGTATTTGAATTCAGATCCCAGCTTATAACTTACTAGCGGTGTGACCAGCCATTGACTTAGTAGATATATATATTTTAAAGATTTAATTTATTTATCGTTAGAGGAGAGGAGAAGGGAGACAGAAAGAGGAAGAGAAACATCAGCGTGCAAGAGAGACGTTGTTTGGTTGTCTCCTGTACACCACCCGCCCCTGCCCCCCGGGACCTGGCCCGCGCCCCAGGCGTGCCCCTGACTGAGACCTGAACCAGTGACCTTTCGGTCTGCAGGAGGACGCCCAGCCCACTGAGCCCCGCCAGTCGGGCGACCGAGTGGATGTCAGTCGAACACACACATCCTCTGGGTGCCACACTCTGCGAGGCCCGGGGAAGGCCGCAGTTCTTCTGACCTCTCTGAGGCTCTGGTTCCTGTCCGCAAAACAGGAGTCGGTGCTTACCTCGGCTTTATACGTGATGAGAGAATTAAGTGAAATAATGAATAAAGCCTGCCACTTGGTTAGCCTTCCTACTAAGTAGCAATTATTGCTGCTATTATTGTTTATAACTGCAGAGTAATGCATCTGTCAGTAATAAGAACCAGTCCATAAAGGACTGAACCGGAAGAAGAAGAAGAAATAAACTCTGGTAGTAATACATTGATTTTAGAGAGAGGGGGAGGGAGGGAGAAAGAGAGGGAGAGAAGCATCGATGTGAGAGAGAAACATTGATCAGTTGCCTCTCATGCGCGCCCCTGACTGGGACCGAACCTGTAACCAGGCCTGGCTCTCATCAGGAGTTGAACTCGCAGCCTTCCAGTTTATGGGATGACGCTCGAATCAGCTGAGCCACCTTGGTCAGGGCGTAACGCAAACTTTTAATTTTCCCTGGTCGGAAGGGTTCACCGTATGGACAGCAGCCTAAGACGTTCGCTGGTCTACCGGAGTATTTGCATTTTTTTCCCTTTATGTAGTTCTGGTGAGTAAGTCTCCTCATGACTTCCTGGGAATCTGTCGATTTAAAGGAATTTAAAGGTAAATCTTATGCTGGGCTGGTTTTTTGGGAATTGGTTCCCAGGCCCATGCTTCCAGTCGCCTCCCTTCTTACTGCCGTCCGGCGGTGTTACTTTCTGCCAGTGTCGTCCCCAGCCACAGGGTGAAGACCACAGGCGGATTTCCATATAGGAGCATTTTTTAACTTTACGGCTCTTAACTTCTGCATTTAACTATGGAGTGAAAGTGGGCCAACCCAAATGTCTTTGGAGTCCCCAGCTCAAAAATTAATTTCATTTTCTTTCGTCACTGTGCTGGTGCTGATTTGGAAGGAAGAAATACAAAATAAACTGTAAATAAAATGTACACTGTTGTGTAGCCGCCAGCAGCCACAGCCGGGTTCCAGAACCCCAGTGGCCTTCCTCGTGCTGTGTTCCCTGTGCAGGAGGAGTCCCACGACCTCACCTTTGCCTCCTGGCTGCCACGGATCTGGTCGTTACATTTCGTCTTTTTGAGAATGTCGTGTAAACGGAACCTTTTAAGACTGGCATTTTTGTGCTGAGCATAAGGCCTTCGAGTTCCGTCCAAGTGCTGCCTACAACAATAGTTTGTTCCTTTTCGTTGCTGAGTCGTATTCCACTGTAGGAATGTACCACGGTTCATTCATTCATTCAACTGTTGAAGGACGTTGGATTGTTTCCTGTAGTTGATGATTATGAACAGAGTTGTTATAAACCTTTGTGTGAACATAAATTTTCAGTTCATTTAGTGTGTTAGTTTTCTATGGCTGCTGTAACAAATTACCACAAATTGGATGGCTTAAAACAACAGAGATTTATTTGTCACTGTTCTAAAAGCCAGAAGTCTGAAATTAGTGTCCCAGGGCTGCAGCCATGGTGCCCGCAGGGCCTTGCTCCCCCCCGCCCCCCCCAGGCGGGAGGGACGGAGCTCCCCCTTGTGGCTGCCGGCTCCTGGAGGCCAGCAGCGTTCCTGCCTGCGGGCCCTTCCTCAGACCCCTGCAGCTTCTCACTCCCCGCGCCACTCCACTCCTCCCCCCTGTCCTGCGGTCAGACTTCCCTCAGCTTCCTCTTGTAAGGACACTTGTGATTACATTTGTAGCCCGCCAGGATAAGCTTTTCACCTCAAGAGCCTGAGTTTAATCACATCCGCAAAGACCCCTTTTTGCCGTATGAGGTGGCATTAACCAGGTTCCAGGGAGTAGGTTGAATATATTTTTCGGAGGGCCCTTTTTCAGCCTGCCACACTTGGGTCGAGACCTGGGCGTGTTTATTACTGGGTCAGATGGTCACTGTACATTTAAATGTATAAGAAACTGCCCAGCTGTTTTGTAGAGCGACTGTCATTTTACATCCCTACCAGCACCCTCGCATATCAGAATTAATGACATCCTTGCCCGAACTTAGTATTTTCAGTATTTTTTATTTTCACTGTTCTAGTGGGTACCTCATTGTGGTTTTTATTTGTGTTTCCCCATGGCTGGTGCTTTTGAGCATCCTTTCATGTGAAAACATTATGCCTTTTTTGTTTTAAAAGGTTTCATTTATTTATTTATTTTTAGACAGAGGGGGAGGGAGGGAGAAAAGAGAGAGGAGAAGCATCAGTGTGTGGTTGCTTCTCACGTGCCCCCTACTGGGGACCTGGCCCGCAACCCAGGCATGTGCCCTGACTGGGAATCGAACCAGTGATCCTTTGGTTCTTAGGCCGGTGCTCAGTCCTCTGAACCACACCAGCCAGTGCCATTATGGCCTTTAATTTCCCTTTTTTATTGTCTTCATAAGTATGAGGAAGACAAGAATGAACTGAATCATGGCTAAAACAGATTACTCTCTTACAGTGGGATATTGCCTAACAAAATTGTTATACACTGTAGTACAATAACACATTACAAACCTTTTATTCCATTTTATCTTGTTAAATTTCTTCATAAACTTTGGAATTAATGATATACTTGATTCCATTTTAGGAGGTGACTGCTATATAGCTTTACAATGAATAATAAAAAAATGCTTGTCATGCTGATTCTCTCCCAAATGATACCTTTAAATGAAAAATCTTTAACAGGCTCCACCATGACCACCACCCCAAGCCCAACACGGACGTACCTTCTGCTGTCAGGCTGCCGTTCGCAGCGGATCACTTCTAAGGACATTTAAACCATCTTTAAATTGTAAGCACTAACCATTTCTTTGGAAGCAGTTATTTATAGTAATAAATTGTGCAACATTCTTTTTTGGACCTCGATTAAGTCTCACACAGTATCGTCAATTGCTTGCGTTCTTGTAGAGTTACGAGGAATAATTATCTGAAGGCTGGTGAGATTAATCATTATCTGAGAACTAAAAACCTGTTTAGAAAGGTACGGCAGAGTAGAATAAATGAGCTGATGCAGAGTAAACGACATCTTCGTAGCATGCCGTTATTCTCATCGTGTGCCTTTGAGTGTGACGGTTCAGGTTCACGTAAATAGATAGTAGCAGGTCCCGGTCCCGGGAAACTGAAGAGCCCAGTGTTCGAAACGATCGTGGCTAAGAAGATGGGATTACGTGCGGTTTCCTCGCTGACGTACCAGCATCCGCTCTCTCCAAAGACTGTAGCTGTTCACATTTCCGGTGTGCGAAGTTGCTGTTAGCAGTATGGGCATTAGAGTGTGCCGACTTAATCAAACATTTATGGTTTGTAAATGTTGGCTTCTGGCTCTTGTCCTGATATGTCACACCATGTGATCTTGGAGAAGCGCTTAGTTGACTGAATAGAACTGAGCCTCAGTTTCCCTCCCAGGGTGGGGCGATGCTGAGATGAGCTGATATCTGTGAAAGAGCTTTGGAGACTATAAGTTATGAATGTATAGACTATTATTATTTCATGGAATTGTCTTTTTAATTTGAGATACAAGATCTTTATTTGAAGGCTGATGGTTGTGGTGGTTCTTCTTACTTAAAAAATACTGCCAAATAAAGTTACATACTTAGAGGTTGGCTGGTAAAAGCTTTTTCATTATTTACTTTTTAACTTACTCCTTTTAAGTTTTAACAGTCGAATAGTAGGGGTAAGTTAAAGAGCGGGGAAATCCAATCCGTAACACGTTCCTTTTTCTATTAAGCTACTTTTTTGGCGGGATTGGGGTGGTTGGTGGAGGGGGAAAATGTTGATTGTTAGGGAAGAGGTTTTATTCTTTGTTTAAGAGTACATAAATGGTATCATCCTGTACATGTTCTCTGAAACTGGATTTATGCAGCCTTGTTAAGATTTGTGTCTGTGTCGATGCGTGTAGGTCTAGGTCCTCGTTTTACTGCCGTGTAGTATTCTGGAATGCGATTAAACCGTGGCTTATCCATCCCCCCAGTCAGTACGGTTGTTTCTGCCTTGTCCGTGACGACAGAGAGTGCTACAATGGCCGTCCCTCCTTGCAGCCCCTCCTGCGCCTGCGCAGGGTTTCTCCGGGGCAGCGATCAGGCAGGCTAGGCTGGGCTTTGCGGTGGCCATAAGTGGCTCTCACGCCCCAGTTGCTTCATCAGGAAGCTCATCTCGTGTGTGTGTGTGTGGTTGCGGGGTGCTCTGCCCCACACAAGTTCTCGGGAGCCCAGAGCGCTGGAGACCCGGCGTCTTGGGGCTGGCTGCACAGCTGGGACGCACAGCCTCCTTGACATTAGCAAGCAGCGAGAATGGTAAACTGGCTGACCCTTCATTTCCCCGGCCAGGAAGGGACATGCGGTCACTTCCTGCCGCATCCTATGTCCAGAACTAGGTACAAGGTCTCACCTCACTGCAGGAGGCCTAGGGACTGTCGTGTGTTTGGGAAGGGGAAGGGTTACCAGTTGTTTGTGAGCGCTGGTAGTGTCTACCAAAAGTGGACGCTGGAAGTGTGGCTCTGTGCTGTCCGGTGCCCTGTGTGTTACACGCCGTGTGCGACCGCCCCTTGGGGCCCAGACAGGAGCCACCAGTTCTTCCCCAAATTAGGTAATGTTGACATTTTGAATTTGGGAGCCCAAGAGTGTTCAGTTGTGACTTGATTGTGGGTCATGTACTTAAAAGCAAATAGAGCCGAAGGTGGAGACCAGGACCTTATTTCCTGGGATTTGTAATTCAGTTCAACTACTTGTTTTTAAAAATCTAGAACACAGATTTCCTGCAGTCAGTGTTCGGTCACAGAGAAGAGAACCCACCGTAGCTCGTTGTACCGGGAAGGGATTTACTGTGGAGCATCGCGTGGCTCACAGAGCTGTGGGAACGGGAGGTGCTAGCTGAACTTCCGTAAATGGTTCCCCGGGCCCTGCCCCGGGCAGTCGCGGGCTCCACAGCCCCTGCTGCAGTCGGAGCGTCGTGTTCCCGGCCCCAGAGCGAAACAGAGTTCTCCCCCTGCCGCTGGACGCCCACGAAGCCAAGGCCTGAATGCAGGACCCTTAGTTTTGCCCCAGAAAACCTCTCGCTTCCGCAGCTGGGCCTGCCCCCCCCCCCCCCAACAACAGCAGAAGTAGCAGAAGAGCGCTCTGCCTCCCATCTGCTCTCCAGCCTCCGTGATTGTATCCCATTGGTGGAACCGAACTCGCGTGCAAACCCCAGCTTGGAGGAGGAAAGCTGTGAAGTGTCGAGTTTCACTTTCCAGCCCCCGCAGTACAACCACGCCAGGAGGAGGGTGGGGTGCTTGCTAAACCTCACCCACCTTTTTATCCCAGGCTCGTAGCCTGGCAGGAAGATGTGCGCGAGGAGTTTAGGGAGTCTTGGACCCCTGGAAACGTGTGCCGCCTTTGTGAGTGTGTGCGAGAACCTTTTCCTGCGAGAGGAGCCTGTCCTTCCGTTAGATTCTCGAAGGGGCAGTGACCCAACGAACGGCAAGCCCCATCACCCAGGCAGCTCGGTGGGTCAGCCCTCAGATTCTGGAGTCGGGCAGACCTAGGTTGGAATCCTCTCTCTGCCACTGGTTGGTTGGTGTGAGACCTTGGACGTGTGTTTTTTCACTTCCTTCAGCCCAAGTTTTCTCATCTTTAAAATGGGGATTGCCCTGACCAGCATGGCTTAGTGGGTCGGATGCCGTCCCACAAAACAAAAGGTCGCTGGTTTGATTCCCAGTCAGGGTACGTGCCTGAATTGCGGGCCCCCAGGTGGGGGTACACAAGAGGCAACCGATCGATGTTTCTCGCACGTTGATGTGTCGCTCCCTCTTTTTCCCTCCCTTCTCCTCGCTCTAAAAATAAATAAAAATCTTTGGGGGGGGGGTTTGGTGCCTTTCTCCCTGGGTTGTTACGAGGGTGAAGGATCGAAGGCATGTGTAGTGCATGCCTAGTACATCGGCCAGCCCAACGTAAGTGACCAATGACCAGTAGTGGTGTTCATTCCTTCTTCAGAAGAAGGTGGCAACGTGACAATCACGGTGGGCTGCTGCCTCTCTCAAGAATGCCACCTGGTAACTTCGGGGATTTCACTTCCTCGGCTCCCACGGCACCCCGTGCCCACCACCACGGGGCTTCCTGCATGTTCGCGTACTTGCCCGTCCGTTACTCCCTCTGAAATGTCTTCAGGGCAGAGATTGTGTTGTGCCTGTCACATGGTAATGAGTGAATGAATGAATGAATGAATGAATGATGGAGAATGGTAAAAGACACTGGGTGGGGTTTTTAGCTTGGAGCAGAGGAGACTAAGGTGGGACGTGTCAGCATTCTGAAAATATTTAAAGAACTGTCATGTGAAAGGGAGCTGGTCTCACTCTGCATGGCGTTGGAAGGCAGGGTCAGGAGCAGTGGACGGAAGCGCACAGCATAAGGCATTTGGACACCCGTGGAAGGAGCTTTCAGACAGTGAGAGAGCAGTCCAGCCCTACGGGGCAGGCGGTGATTAGTCCGCCCCTGGGGGCTTCAGGAGGAGGCGAGGTCAAAAACAAGGTGTAGCTCAGTGGATTGAGCGCGGGCCTGTGAACCAAAGGATCGCGGTTCGATTCCCAGTCAGGGCACATGCCTGGGTTGCAGGCCAGTTCCCAGCATGGGACACATAAGAGGCAACCATACATTGATATTTCTCTCCTTCTCCCTCTCTCCTACCCTTCCCCTCTAAAGATAAATAAATAAATAAATAAATAAATATTTAAAAAAAAAAAAAAAGAAGAAGAAGAAAAAAAAAAACAACAAAAACAAACTAAGCAAACAATAGAACAGGAACAGAACCACAGAAATGGAGATCATATGGAGGGTTAGCAACAGGGGAGTGGGAGGAGGAGAGAGGGGGAAAGGTACAGAGAATAAGTAGCATAGACGGTGGGTAGAAAATAGACAGGGGAGGGCAAGAATAGTGTGGGAAATGGAGAAGCTAAAGAACTTAGGATACATGGACATGAACTAAAGGGGGGAATGTGGGTGGGAGGGGGTGTGCAGGGTGGAGGGGAGAGAAAGGGGGAAATGGGACAACTGTAATGACATAATCAATAAAATGTTTCTTTAAAAAGAGGCAAAGTGGTAAAGATGGGGCTCACACTCTGTGGGTCTCCTCTAACACTCCGCACTCTTCCTTCCCTGAGTGCCTTTATCGAATGCACTAGGTAGTGACGTGGGGGGTGTCACCTGGTCAGGGAGAGAGGACACTGGAGGAGCACTCTGGCCGGGAGACTCAGGGGAGTGTGTGGGTTATGCCAGGAGAGGCACGTTGGCGCGATTTCAGGGGTGGCCGTGAGTACCAAGCCAAAGGTCTTGGAGCTACAGATGGATGGTTCCTAGTAGGATGCCTGCACGTTGAAAGTATCCCTGGTATTTAGAACAGTTCTGGCACGTAGTAGATGTTCAATAAATATTTGTCGAAGGAATTTATTCAACAATCAGAGCTCCGATTCAGCAAAATTAATCCGTGACCCGGGTTTAGATTGGGAGTAGAAGGGAGGACGCTTAGGCAGCGGGCAAGGAGAGCCCGAAGAAAGGAGGCGGCGCCAAGAGCCGTCTCGGATGGGGCGTTGCCTGGGCTGCTCACGTGGGCAGAGAGGGACGAGGGAAAGCCGCTTCCTCGAACTCCAGTCTGACAACGAGACGTGGCGGTGACGTTCACAGACACGGGGTGGCTCTCTGCGGCTCTCTCTCGGCAGAAGAGGCTGGTGCCTTTGCTTCCGGACGTGCTTCACGAACGGCATTGGGTTGGTAGTGTCCGTCCACGCCTCCCCACGGTGGTTTGCGCGTACGTGTCACTCGCTCATCGCTTATTTGCATGTCGTTGGCAGTTCTCACACGACGTAGAAGTCCAGGTCTCTAGAGGGAGGGAATCAGCTTGAGTGGGCAGAGTGACGGCCTGGTAGGGCTCATTGCTGGTGGGGTCAGCAGGACACGCCCCCGTACCGTTCTCCTGTCACGCGGAGGGTGCGTGGTGTGTTAGCTATGGTGGTGTGTCAATTGGGAGACCCTTCTGTCGATTCTCGTTTTTCCCATCTTGGCGGAAGCACAGCTCTGTGTTCCTGAGACCTTGCCGCAGGCCCTGCAGCTCCTGTCCCCGGCTCGGCGAGGCCTGTGGAGGGACGGCTGTGGGCGCAGGCACCCACGCTCGGGGCTCTGCTGGCACGCCGTTCTCCCTGGCCTCCCAGAGATCGGTCTGGCCTGCGACCTCCGTCGCTGGAGGTGTGCTCTAGCCGCGCAGACGGTGACAGAGGACGGCAGGGACACTCTCCGGGGCCGGGGAAATGAATTCATTGTGCAGAAAGAACGCTCTGTGGTGTCAGGGACAAGTTTTTGTCAAAACACAGGAAACGGTGGACCCCACTCCTCATTCACTAAAAAATGGCTGGGAGAGTTGTACAGCCGTCCCGCTGTGTGAGCCGGTCACTGCCTCGCGCCTCCGTGAGGAAAGGGACAGCCGCCTTTCCCGCAGAGGAGAGCCGGGGTGTCGGCGCGCAGACCAACCAGGGCACACTCGCGCTGGCTTCCTCCTGCCGCTGGCTCCCCCGCGACGCTGATCCAGGAGGCACTGAGTGTGGAGGTTTTGGGGTTTCTCACCCTTGCCCCCCTGGGGCTCCCCGTCAGCTCTCTGGGGGGGCCACTTCCCCCCTTCCTGCGTTCGGGCAGGTGTTGTCATGCATCGCTGGGGCAGAGCAAGCGCAAGCGCGGTGCTCACCTGGGGTTCTTCGCCTGCTGTGGCAGCGGTCTTTAGATTGCAGATTAGTTCAGGGGTCACTTCATTCCTCCTGACTTTCAAAAGGTTTTACCTCTTCAAACACACTGAAGTTGGTGCCTTCATCAGCTGTTTTTCAGCAGTGCTATAAATGGAAGTGTTTCTCTTCCAAGCCGTGGAAATACCTTTCACGCTGACATTTTCTCTTCATCTTAGCGATCATCTTGACAGGGATCATCTTAAACACTGTCGTGTTTAAGGCAACCCGATAGTGTTTTGCCAGAAAAAAAGAGAGAAGTGAGGGCTGTGGGAGTTGAGGGGAAAGGGCTGTTTCTGCTGTTGCTGCTTGCCGATTTCTCTTCCAGCTTCTGAAGGGAACTGGCACGTAGGGGGCCGGCCTGCTGCGGGCCTTCGCGGCTCGGCAGCGGCTCGGTGTCGGCCCCGGGGTCTCGGATCGGAACCTGCTTTCCTGGAAGAAGGTTTCAAGGTGTGTGTCCTGGGGCTGTTTTAAAAGGAAGTGAAAACAAAGCCCTTCTTGCCTTGTGCACTTGGAACCCTCCAGGCCCTCGGCCTGGGCAGAGCTGGCTTTCTTGGTGCTGCCTGCTGTCACCTGCCCGGGGCTGGACCCCAGGCATGGGGGCAGCACTGAACACTGGTTGGAAAGGGGACTCAGACCCTTCGTTCTGCAGAATTCTCTTCTGAGCCTGCGGGAAGGCAGTTGGGAGCCCTCCGAGAGGTTTGTAAACGAAGACACCCAGGCGAGGACAAGCCATGCTAACACAGGCTCTGAGCGCAGCCCCCCCAGGTTGGGGGGGGGGTCCCAGTTCGAATTGTAACACATGACGTTCAAGCTCACCTCCTGCCGTGTGCCCAGTTCCTAACAGGCCTGGACGGGTGCCCATCCGCGGCCTGGAGGCTGGGGTCTGCTGGTGGAGGGCATGGTGATTTTAGTTTCGTGTTGTGCGCATTTAATATTTCATAGCGATTGTGTATGTTTATGGCGCTTTTCAAACTGAGGGATTACAGAGCAACAGTTAACAGTTGCTGGGCCACTCGACAGGAGCTGTCTCACCAGACCCATCGCTCGGTCTGGGTTTATGCCACGCCCTCCTGCCTGACACTCCTGCAGTCGGTCTTTCTGCTTTACAGCTTCCTCTTCGTACAGAAACCTGAGCAGTCTTCCAGGAATGCAAATGAGATCATAGTGCTCCTCTGCTTAAAACCCTCCAGTAGCTTCTTATTTCACTTCCGCTAACGGCCAGGTGACCAGCTGAGACCTGGCCTCCGTACCCAGCAGCCCCTCGGAGCCTCGTTGGCCCACCCTTCTGTTCCTCAAGTACAAGTTTGCCTTAACCACAGGGCCTTTGCACTGTCTTCTTGTTCCTCTGCCCTGGGACGTTTGGGCGGCTGGCTTCTCTTCACTCAGGTCCCAGTTCAAATTGAGTTCAAGTAACTGAACTCCATAATACATGTGCTTTGTAGAAATGTTTAAAAATTTAGCGAGGTGTAGAATAGAACATGTCACCTATAATCCCACCATCCACTCTTAACATTTTTGTGATTCTTTTCCTTTTATCCGCCTCATCTATTCATTTTTTACTGGTGTTTGGGAGAGGTTACAGCATTAAAAATGGCAATGACACTTGCCTTCGTGAGGTCTGTTGGAGCACTCGCCCTTCAGTGGAGGAGGCCGACTGGTGTACCCAGCCATATTCTTTTTTTTTTTTTAAGATTTTATTTATTTATTTTTAGAGAGACAGGGAGGGAGGGAGAAAGAAAAACATCAGTGTGTGATTGCCTCTCATGTGACCCCACTGGGGACCTGGCCTGCAACCCAGGCCTGTGCCCTGACCGGGAACCGAACCAGCAACCTTTCCGATCACAGGCCGGGGCTCAATCCACTGAGCCACACCAGCCAGGGCTGGCTGCATGATGTAATAGTTAAGAACTCAGACTCCAGAGTCAGACTAGCAGGGTTCGGAAACTTGGGTGAGCTGGTTACATTCTCAGTCTCAGTTTTCCCATCGGTGTTATCTGTTCGGCATGCCACATCACCTCAAGATGTAGTTGCTTCAGACGACAAATATGTATTACCTCACAGTGTCTGGGGACCAGGGACTCAGACGGGGTTCAGCTGGGGGGGTTCCGGCTTGTGGTCCCCACTGGAGCTGCAGTCATCCGGCGGCCTGATTGGGGCCGGAGGGCCCCCGGCGGGGGGTGTGTCGCTTCGGTGTCCCCGGAACAAGCATTCTGAGAGAGCACCGTGAGGCAGAAGCTCCGGCGTCTTGTGTGACCTAGCTGCAGGAGTCACACGGTCGTTTCCGCAGTGTCCACAGGTTATGCAGGTCAGCCCTGTTCAGGGAGGGAAGGTGGGGATCATTGGGGACCGTTTTGGAGGCTGGCTGCTCTACTGGCTGCAGCACCATAGCGGTAACCACACCCTTGGTGTATAATGAGGCTTGAATGAGCTAATACTGTATATAAAATGAACGCAGGACAGCCCTGGTACGCAGTAGGCCCTCCGAATGTCTTAGTTGTGATTGTGTTGTCATTACAAGCACGACCACCTCCTCTGCCAACAACAGGGGAGAACGAGCCTAGCATAACGGTGAGAGGGGGAGGGTGGGGAAGGCCGCTTCCCCAGGGGGAAGACATTCGTGCCCAGACTGGACCTACAGGCAGGCTTCGGAGAGGTCAGGAACATTCCAGGCGAAGGGGCAGTGACTCCAAAGGTCCTGAGTGGGCAGGCAGCTGGCCGGAGGGGGGAGGGCGGCAGTGAGGCGGGCAGAGGCCAGGAAGCGGTCATCGCCGTGCCCTGCAGGCAGAGTTCCCTCTCTGGGCCTGTAGCTGGGCTCCCCCAGAGACTGCGGAGAAAACAAGAGCCGAGGTGTCTGGGGCGCATTTGCCCTGTGAGACGAAAACGAGGTTTTCTCCTGCCACGCGTTCCCCCAGGGCTCTGCGGGTTGTGTTACTTCATTACCACTGGGGGGGGTGCGGGGGCATGTACCTGGTTCTTCCGGGTCGGACCGAACTGTCGCTGATCTTCTCATGTGTCAAAGTCTCCCTCTTCCGTTAGGGGGACTGCTTTTCTTGTTTCAGCAGTGCGTTTGCAGGATCAGACCCTTGTTCTGATGAGTGTATCCGAAAAACTTGGAAATCCGTGTAGATGCCTGGTTCCTTATGCCACCTCGTCCCCTTTGCTGCTTATGGGCAGGGTGGAGCCAATCGGATCTGCGCTCCTGACACCTTGGGTTTGCACAGATTTGATGACTTCACAGCCCACAAGTTGCCTGTCTGCCTGATTAACCAGCCACTCCAAAGACTGAGGTTCCCAACCTCTTTTTTTTTTTTTTTTTTTTTTTTTGCCAGAGTTGCCCATATTCAGAATTTGTTACTTTGCCAAGGTGACTTTTTATTGTTAAATATGAATCATATACTTCTCTTTGGACTTCCTAGGCCTTTCTGAAATTAAGTACAAAAACATTTGTGTGCTTATATAGTTTTATTGTTGTTGTTTTTGGGATTTTTTTTGGCAAGGAGATTCATAGCCTTTATCAGCTTCTCAAGGGGGTGGTTGGAGGCCCCCCGGGGCGGGGGGACTTTGCTGCAGTCGTGATAGTACCACAGGCAGCCACCGGGGGGCGCCCCGGGTGCTGCTCACCGCTCCTCTGAGGAGCCCTTGCCGGTGGAGGGAGAGCTATATAGGAACCCCGCAGCGGGGGACGGACCTCAGGCACCTGTGGCAGGCGCGGACGTGCCGTGAGTTAGCCCCGAACCCTTATTGCTGGGTGCGTTAGCTGTGTGCAGGCTTTCTCCCCAGGATCCTCTCCGGGGTCCATTTTGGACATTCTTACTATTTTCTTAGGGTAGATTTCTGGAAGTGGGGTTTCTGCATCAAAAGAACAGGTCACTTTGAAAGCTGTTGAACGTATTTCCGACTGCCCTCTGCAAGGTGCGCCAGGAAATCAGTTTACCTGTGCACCGACGTTGACCGATCAGCCTTCATCTTTATCGGGGAGAACATCCAGGTCATTTGGGGGCGCAGAGGCCAGATTCAGCCAACGGCCCGTGTGTCCCTAACCTGTCTCGGAGCCTCGCTGCCCTGCAGGGCCCCTCTTGCTTTCTTTGGGCCACAGGTTTGGTGCTTTCACGGATGCCGACACTTTGAAAGCTCCTCACGTGAATCTGGTGGGCGTCATAGTAGTTGGCAGGTTCTCCCAGCCCTGGCACTGACCCAACGCGGCAGTGGTGAGTGGCGGCCCGCGGGAAGCGGTGTCGGTCAGCAGGGTCAGGGAGGGAGCGCGCACAGGACTAGGTGCTGGTCTCCTGTGGGGGCTTCCCGAGGAGAGAAGAGGCGGAGCCAAGAATCGGGCGAATTCATCAGATTGTATCTGGCAGAATGGAGACCCAGCGGGTGCAGGCCATCGCCATCGCCCACGACGAGTTCCCCAGCGCGGCAGAGGACCTGGGGCTTCCGACCGGGAGGGCCCCGAGGCTCGGCTTGCGTTGGCGCGCTCTGAGGAATGTGGCCGTGGCATTCCACAGACCCCCGCCAAGCACACGTGGCCTCCCCTGCGCCCCCCGCCAGCTTGCTGAATAACCAGAGCAGCCCACACGACCGCAGCCCGGAAAGGCTGGCTGGGCCGGGCAGATGCCTTGCTGCTGGTCGGGGGAGAAAGGATCGTGGTGGACGGGCTTCTGAGCAGGACCCTGAGAAGAGAATGGGGGACCTGCACTGAACGGCGGCCCCAGCCAAGGGTGGCTTCTGCCAGGAAATTGGAGTGTCCCTTAGGTCGACAGCCTGGGTGGCTGTGTTGGATGTCGCTCATCAGTGTGCAGGTGACAGCGTCTCCGGCGATTATCAAGTCGAAGAAGCGCAGCTCCTGTCAAGGGCTTTCCGTTCAAGTTAAGGGGATCTTGGTAAACCTGGCCTTCACATTCCAGTCCTGCCCTCTCCTTGATGGCTTAGGGCCAGAGGAAAGGGTGCCAGCCTGTGACCTCAGCATCATCTGGGAGACGGCCCCGGCCCTGCGTACCACCGCCCCTCCGCTGAAGGGTTTCCGGCCTCCCAGGCTGATCTAGCTCCTGCCATCCTGCTTCCACCAGAGAGACCGTTCTTCAGACACCCGTGGTCCAAGCCTGGTTTCCCTCTTGGACGTCACCTCCCACCACTCCCTTTGTTTACTGGGGTACTTTTCCCTGTCCGTGCCTGCCCAAGGCCCGGCCCTGCCCTCCGTGGGACCTCGTTCACGTGGCACCTTCTGGAAAGACTTTCGCCGACCACCCAGTCCAGAGTACCGGGGCTGGCAGAGTGCCCAGGCCAGTGCCGGCTCTCTGTCCCCTCCCCCTTGAAACTTCTTCACAGCAATTGCCTCAGTTGTTTATGGACATAGCTGTTTGCTCTCCTACCAGAATGCCAAGGGCCCCTCAGCCATCCCTTCTTCTGCAGGCTCAGCTGGCCTCCCAGTGCCCTGCGGAGTCTGACCCCACCTGGGAATGCTAAATTGTAGTTCTGGAAGCGTTGCAGGTTGTATGAGAAAGGACCACATTTCACTTCTCAAACCAGTCACAGCATGGTCTCCCCAAACTCGGTGCGTGCGCACATATGCACAGAGAAATGGGTCGTCTCCCTCTCCTTTTAAGAAGTGTATTTATTTGTTTTTAGAGAGAGGGGAATGGAGGGAGACAGAGAGGGAGAGACACACTGAGGTGTGATCGGTTGCCTCTCGCACGCCCCCAGCCGGGACGGGGCCTGCACCCCAGGCCTGTGCCCTGACCGGGAACGGCGACCTTTTGCATGACGCCCGGCCCAGCGGGCCCAGCCCTCTGAGCCACCCCAGCCGGGGCAGGGCACCTCTTTCAAACACAAACAGTCACCTGCGTTTGAGCAGAGAAAGCTTTGCACAGGGAGAGACGTTAAAATGTATCTCCTAGCGCATTAAACTCAGTCATCAAAATTCAGGCTGAAGGGAACTCTGTAGAACAGATGACTTGGTTTCATTAATGGATACGTTGGAAGCAAAAAAATTAAGTGAAAGCTGTAAATTAAAGGAGGCATAATTGCAGTGTTGGGGGCTCACTAAGATCTGAATCCAAACAAAATATAAAAATTGGGAAAAGTCCATTTATGAGCTGATTGGAGAAATTTGAACGGACTGCATGCTGGATGATACTAAAGATTCATTGTTAATTTTTAGGTATAATCAAAAGAACCCATGATGTTTAAAAATTAGTGTTTATCTTTTAGAGACATTAAAATCTTTTTGAATGAAATGGTGTGAAGTCAGGTGTGTGCCTCCGAGTAATCTGACAGGAGGGGTGGGCGGGACAGGGGAAGCGCGCAGCGGAGAGGACGCGCCGGCTGGAGCCCGGCGCGTGGCCCGTGGGCGCGGGGGCTGCTCTTTCTACTCGGAGGTAGGTTTTTGAATTTCCATAATAATTTTTTAAACTAGGAGGTTGTACCTCCACAACCCTGATTTTCACATGCCAGCTGTCTGCGGGAGCTGGGTGGCTGGCTGCAGCGTCTTTTAAAATGGGAGCCCCCTCGCTGTACACGTAACTCACGTGTGCAGCTGCCCGGTCCCCTCTAAGTCACAGCTTGCAGCCACCCCCTTTCCTGTCTCCTTCTTGATGGGAAGACTGGTGGCAGGATTTACTTGGTTGCTGCCTTGTGGGCATGTGAAATGACTCAAGCTTTGCCGAGTCCGCAACCTCATGGGAGGCTGGGCGTGAACCGGCCTCAGGAGCAAGTGGAGCTTACGGAGGACGCGCGTGGGCCCGAGCCCAGCCTTCCCAGGCTGGAGCCCGTGGCGACCCTCCCTGCAGGACCTCAGTCTGGTGGGAATGGAGGAGCCGCACCAAGGAGCAGCGACAGGGAGCTTTCTCCGGCGACCAGCCTGCCCGCTGTCAGGGCTGAGAGCCCGTCTGCAGCCCGCCGCCCCCCCCGCCCCCCCAGCCCTCCTCAAGTCAGTCCCGACTTGCCCCGGGCAGGGGGTTGTTGCTTGTTCCAGCCAGCGAAGAAAGACAGTGAGAGAAGTGACGCTGCGACCTTCCAACCCGTGGGTGTTGTGTTCTGGCAGAGCAGTGTTGGCTGCAGGAACAAATTAATGCATCTTTGCAAGCCCAGGGGGCTTGCCTGTAATAGAACAGCTGCGCAGGTGGGTCGTTGGGAGAATTAAATTAGCACCTCGGAGAAACTGAATTTAGAACAACTGGAAATAACTCAAACATTCATAAACAGGGAATGGCAAAATAAATCGCGGCCACCATCCTGTACAGCAACTCTCAGGTCAAGAACTTTGCCTTTTCACTGAAAGGGAGCACCTTAACGAGTTCCCAGGGGCGCACCCGAATCGCCAGCACCACTCCCCCTGACTGTGGGACCAGTAACGAAGTACATGGATCGGGGTGACCTGAGCACAAGCACCTCGGAACCTCATCAGACGGTCTGATCACCTGGACCGGCACCAAGTGACTGACAGGCAGGGGGCGCCAAGCTGGGTAAGGGAACGAATGCTGCACAGGCTTCGGCGAGTTGGAGGGGCTGGGGGGCGTGGGGTGTCATCACGCTACTCAGC
Organism: Glossophaga mutica; assembly: GCA_039655065.1. Lineage (NCBI taxonomy): Eukaryota > Metazoa > Chordata > Mammalia > Chiroptera > Phyllostomidae > Glossophaga > Glossophaga mutica. Next base: position 215,166,307 of record CM077305.1, read on the forward strand.
GGAGCGCAATTTAAAACGTATGAATTGTTTCTTTCTGGAGTTTTCCACAGAATGGTTTTGGACCGTGATTGCCCACAGGTAACCGAAACTGTGGAAAGCGAAACCACCAGGAAGCCGTGATGCTGTTATACCACATCCTATTGGTGTCTGTGTTGAAAGTGCACTAAAAACATCCACCACGTGGTGGCGCTCTCTTAAAAACACGGAACCAGATGACAGGTCCGCAGTGAGTTTTAGGCATGGAATGGAATAGAGGCAGCTGGAGTGCCAATTTGTATTCTGCACGTTTGTGCTTTGAGTTTCTGGGGACAAATAAGGAGATGGAGTCCTTGTATTCTGCTATGCAAGTGTCAGAATATGGAACATTCGTTCTTAAGCACTGCATTCACTGTGTATTGATGGACGCTGTGCTTTTAAAATGGTCTGGACGTTGTCACTCAGAAGCCTGGGTGCTTAACTGGAAAGAAGTGCATCTGTGAAGAGAACATAATACACCCTTCTCCACAAAGTGGCGTTTTAAACAAACGGGGAGTACAGTTTTAACATTTTCTCTGTGATTCTCTTGAAGCAAAGTGTATCTGCCTTGCAGATTTAAAATGGATGCTTCTAAGCAGTTGGTGCTCTGACTGGCTGGGTTTAGGCTTGGTTTGCTTTTGTTTTATCAGGATTACCTAAGTTATTATCAGGTTGGGGAACCCTTGTGTACCTTTGGAGGGAGAGGAAAGGTCTCTCATTATACTAACTTCCCGGAAGAATGTTCACTCCCGCGCATGTTCGTTGATTCAGTTGCAGGGTTTTAGTGTTTGCTCACAGAGGGCATCGTGCTGGAACTGTGGGGGCGTCGAACACGGACTCGAATCCAGAAGATGAAGAGCCCTGACCTCCAGTTCCAGTGTTGGGCATTAGTTGGTGCACATTAGTAATACAGGCGGGAAGAACCGCAGTGGTTGAGAGGAAAGAGAGACGGCTCCTCACCGGGGTGGTTGGTCGGGGAATATGGGATTGGCAGTTGGTGGGGGGAGGTGAGAGAGACCGGCTGGGCCTTCATGATGGAGAGGCCCAGAGTAACGGGGCAGAATTTCACCCTATCCAAAATACGACTCACGAAAGGAGTAATGAGCACAGGAAGGAGACACAGGTTTGGGAAGTTTTTAAACTGTTTCTCATTCATTTTTTTTTTTTTAATTTTTTTTTTTAAGATTTTTATTTATTTATCTTTAGAGGGGAAGGGTAGGAGAGAGGGAGAAGGAGAGAAATATCAATGTGTGGTTGCCTCTCGTGTGTCCCTTGCTGGGAACTGGCCTGCAACCCAGGCATGTGCCCTGACTGGGAATCGAACCGCGATTCTTTGGTTCGCAGGCCCGAGCTCAATCCACTGAGCTATACCAGCCAGGGCTTTTTTTTTTTTTTTTTTAATTTTTTTTTTTTTTTCTCATTCATTTTTTATTAAATTTTCAGTGTGGTGGTTTTGTTTTCTTTTGGTGTTTTAAAAATTGTCCCCAGTTTCCTGAGTTACCTGTTTCTTTCGGGGTTAACCTGCTTGTCTCGGTCTTTTTCTGTGATGTTCTAGGCTTACCCTCCAAACTCTGGTGATCCTGGTTGTCCATATTTAAGAAGGTGGGAGCCCTGGCCGGTGTGGCTCAGTGAATTGAGCACCAGCCTGTGAAATGAAATGTCGCTGGTTTGATTCCCGGTGAGGGCACATGCCTGGGTTGCAGGCCAGGTCCCCAGGTGGGGGCGCGTGAGAGGCAGCCAATCGATGTTTCTCGCCCTCTCTTTCTCCCTCCCTTACCATCTCTCCAAAAATAAATAAATAACATCTTTAAAAAGAAAAACGAAAGTGGGACTAGGAAGGCTGATTGGGAGTTCCGTGTCCGTGGGAGGGATGACAGGCTGGCTGGCTACATTTCTGGTTTACTGAGTAGGGGACTCCAGGCACTCTCTCGGAGGGCAGTATTCTCGGAGGACATGCTGCGTCAGTATTTTCTAGGCTGCCCTTCATTGCCGCCGAGAAGATCCCTCCGTCCGGGGGTAAACGTCTGGGCGTGGAGGGTGGGTCCGGTGTGTGTGCTGGCCACCCACCACTTCATGTACAAACGTCTAGCCGCCTGTCTCGCTCCCACCCCGCGCTCCACGCGCCGTCCTCACGTCGGGGCTGCTTCCTGGCGACTGGGGCCCCTGTCACCACTGCTGCAGGGCCCCTCGGTGCGGCCCCCCTGCGGTGCGGCCCCCCAGCCCTTCTTCCCCCGGCGGTGCGGCCCCTCCGCTTCCAGGTGCCAGACACTCGTTGACGTTTCCTGGCTGGTGACCGCTCCTGTTCCATTTCCTTCACTGTCACGTTTCGATTTTTAAGAGTCCTCTATTGCAGTCGAAAGGGACCACAGGAAGGAGGTGGGGTAGCACAGGTGCTCAGTCCAGCACCTTGTCCCAGAAACCCAGTCGTTACTTCAACACTTCTGATTACTGCGGGCTACTGCAGATAAAGAAAACATAGGCCATTATGCCAAATGTGTATTATCTAGGGCTTATGTAGGATTTTTTTAAAGGTCCTTGCATTTTGAAAATCTGTCATTTTCTCTTTGAAAATTGAAGAGAAAAGTTTGTGGTAAATAGGGAAGAAAAACTTTCTAATTGAGAATTAAGATTAAGCAAGATTTAAGTATTATCATATATCGATGAGAACCATGACTTTAAAAAAGTCGTAAGAATTGATTTCTCATTACTTGTTCCCGAAACAGCCCCCGGCCTTTGGCCAAAGCAGCTGCCAGGTGAAGGCAAGCCGGCCTAGGCTGACTCGGGGGGACGGGGTGGCAGTCCCAGCCCCGGAGATACTACGCACTGGGTTCAGATGATGCCAGTGGTAGTTATGGTAACGAAGGGAAACAGGGAGAAACAGAGAGATGCTGGAAGAGCAGCATCGCATTTTAGGAACAGCCGTTATTCCCGATGGCATCACTGTTTACTATAAAAATTCCACCCACTCTCTCCGCCGGCTCTCACTTCGAGTTAGCGAGAGCTTGCTGGCTCCGAGCAGGGGGCAGCACGGTCCCCCCTCCGACACGCAGTCTGTGGGTGGAGTCTCGAGGTATGGGAGGAACGGTCGTCCCCACCCGCACGTCGTGAACGGACCGCGTGCTGGTTAGCCCTTTATGCCTGGGGCGGGGGTCTCGCACGTTCCTGTAGACCAGGGGTGTCCCACTCGTGTTCACTGGGGCACACAGCCGCGGGTCGCCTTCAGAGGGCCGGACGGAATTTTAGGACCGTGCAAACGTAACTACTCCTGAACTAGGGGCAAGGAGCTCGGTGCTGCCTCCGGGTGGAAACGGGGGGCCGGGCCGCATAAAACAAGGCAGAGAGCCGGGTTCGGCCTGCGGGCCACGTGTCTGCCGCTCGTGCTGTGGAGAAAGGGGTACGAAGCCGTGCGTTTTACTGTGAGCTGCCTCTGCCACGCAGCCGGGGCCACTCCGGGAAAAGCCACCACGTAGGTACCAAGTGAGCTGCGTCGCGTGGGGAGTTCCTCTGGGCTCAAAACAGTGTCACACTCTCGATGCGTTTCGGTGGCTGTCTTGCTGGTAAGGATACAACAGGAAGAGGTGACATTGCATTTGATCTTGAGAGCCACTGGCAAAATCTGACAGTGAGCTGGATTGCTAGCAGCTTTATCGTTTGTGGCTGTTCAGCTTACGTGTGAACAGGGCCCACTCTGCTTTCCGGCACCACGGACACCTTTTGTAATCGGGGTGTTCGCAGAAAGAACGCCGTGTGAAAACGGTCAGCTGCAAATGCAACCGCTTTTCAGGAAGCAAGCACGTCCTCCGGTTTTCGGCTGTCCCTTTGAGGAGGGAGGCGGTGGGCCAGGTAACGCTGGAGTGGCCCGGTTTCAGGTCAGGCGGCTCTGCGTGGCCTTGTTCGCGCTCCTCATGTGGGCGGTGGTCTGGGCGCCCTGTGCATGGGACCCATTTCCAGGGGGAAGCCTTGCGGCCTCCGTTGTGGGATTCTCCTCGCTCCCTGCCGACGCTGCAGCAGGCGCTTCCTCGCTTCAGCCTCCACCTGCCATTTCTAGCTGAACCGCCCCCCCCCCCACACTTGCCCTGTCTCTGCTCTCCCCTCCCCGGCTGACGGGGCCTCGCCCCCCACGTCTCATCTTGCCCATCGCTCTCCCAGGGACCTGTCTAGTCACGGTCAGGGTCCCCGGCACCTGTGCTCGTTCTTGCTGGCACTGCGTGCACGGTGAGCCCGGTCAGGGTGGCAAGCGCTCAAAGCCTCCCTCCTTCGCTGGACTGCGAGCTCCGTGCAGGAGGGGCCGCCGGTCTTGGGCAGTCCGCTCCGTCGCCGGGGCCTGCGTGGGGCCTGGCACGTGCCGCGGGCTGGTGCCGTTCACTCTGAATGGCCGGCTGGATGTCCGCCTGTGCCGGTCCTGTCAGTTACCCACTCACGCTCACCGTCTTCGGGTCAGGAGGCTGCGTGAGCCATTGTGCGGGGACTTGGCCGTGTCTGGGAGGAGCACGGAATCGCTTCCAAAAGGGGGCGGGGGAGCATGGGTGATCGAAGTCACTCTCCCGATGTCCACGGGGAGGTTTTCTTTTTTCAGCAAACAGATTAGAGGAGGGAGCTGCAGATGCGGGGGCCCCTCGGCACCGGAGAAATCGGAGCTAGATTCCTTGTTTCCATTCTCACCCATGACCAAGCAAGTCCAGAAAGCGGACTGGGCCCCGAGGGGGCAGCGGAGGTGGGCACGGGGCCCCAGAGGGTGCGCGTGTGGAGAGACCGAAGGGGCCGTCTCTCCAGCCAGAGAAGAGCGAGCGGACACGGGGACACCGAAGATGAGAAGGAAGCGCTCCCCGTGCCTGCCTGGCCTTAGCAGCCCCGAGCACGGGCGTGCCGGACTGCTCTGGGGGCGCCTCGGCCTGGACGCGGTCGCCGCCTGTTTTGAAGCAGTGCGGAGAGGCTCACTTGCGTCACTCTGAAGAAGACGGGGTGAGTCAGCGCAGTCCCAGAGGAGCAGCGACGGCCTCGAACAGAAACTTGGAATGGGGAGCAGCTGTGGGCTTAAAGACGTAGCGCTTGCTGCCTGTGATACTTCGTCTGGTCAGGTTAGGGTTCGCTTGCCGGACACCCTCCCTCAACGGCGGACCTTAAGCTCACGGGGAATGACGTTTTCCCTTCACTTTTCCTGTGTAGCCTTTTAAGGTAGGACATACAGTTAGGTGCTTGGTTTGGGGCGGCTCGCTAAAGCCGTTCTTCACCACCAACTTGCCAGTCATGCCCCTCCTCCCGGGCAACATCAGCATGTGTTCCCTGGTCGTCTTGACCTTGCGTCACGTTGACGTGCGTTGGGATTTTCAGCGGAGAAGAATAACTCGAGAAGCATCTTTTCATTTGATTTTGGCCTTTGACCACATGTACTACTTCAGCCTGATTTTAGAATTGGCATCTTTTAATGGAATGGCAGGTAACATCCCCCTATAACGAACGTCAAGGGAGCTATCCAGACCCCTACTCCGAAACGCCTTTGACAGAGCAGGTGTTCCCGCTGCAGCGCTCTCTCCTGGTGTGTGCCCAAAGTCCGTTGTTCCGGCTTCCTTTGAGATGAGAGAGTTCCCAGTGGGATTTTCCCCTTCACCATCTAACTCGGCGTCGCTCTCCTCTTCCAGTCTCCTCAGCAGCGAGGCGTCTGGGCAGGAAGTGGCAGAGGGGGCGGCAGGGCTGCGCAGAGTCGCCCCGAGGGGCTTTCGAAGGCAGTGGCCAGCCCGACGGGGTTGTGCCGCACTGCGGCGCAGACGCACGTGCGCGGGGGCTCTGAGGCTTCGGGATTAGTGCGCCTCACCCTCGTCGTGGAGCACGACAGTGTTTCCTGTTCTGATTCAGTTTGGGGAAGTGCCTGCTGTGATTTGCTAGTGGATGTCATGACCAAGAAAGAGTCCTGACCCCGGTTTGAAGGTGGGTCATGTGAAGACTGAGGGCCCCAGGGTTTGTCTGCCCAGGTTTAACGCCTGGCTCCACCCTGCCTCTGGGGGCCCACACAGTTACTGGCTTACCCCGCTGCAGCTTTGACTGTGACCCCGGTGCGATACCAGTGGCCGCAGCACATGCCCACCTCGTGGATGGCTCGTGGATGGCTCGTGGATGGCCGAGAGGGTTGGAGGAGATGATGCATAACGCTTGGCCCCTCCCAGCGGCTGGTCGTGACTTCCTTACTAAGGGGCCGCAGTGCTGTGGGCTTCAAAAGTGTGGGATTTCATCCCCTGAGATGTTAAGGAGAGTTTGTACTTGTCAAGAGCATTATGATTTTGTTTTCTTTCTTTCTTTATTTATTATTATTTTTTTTTCCTTTTAGATTTTATTTATTTATCTTTAGAGGGGAAGGGAAGGAGAGAGGGAGAGAAACATCAATGTGCGGTTGCCTCTTGTATGTCCCCTGACGGGAACTGGCCTGGCAACCCAGGCATGTGCCCTGACTGGGAATCGAACCGCGATCCTTCGGTTCGCAGGCCCACACTCAATCCACTGAGCTACACCAGCCAGGTCTTTCTTTATTTTTTTAAACAGAATTTATGTATTTATTTTTAGACAGAGGGGAAGGGAAGGAGAAAGAGAGGGAGAGAAACATCACTGTGCGGTTGCCTCTCACGTACCTGCACTTGGGGACCCCGCCTGCAACCCAGGCATGTGCCTTGACTGGGGATCGAACCCGCAGCCTTTGAGTTCGCAGGCTAGTGCTCAATCCCCAGAGCCGCACCAGCCAGGGCCATTTTCTTTATTTTATTTTATTTTTTTTAAGATTTTATTTATTTATCTTTAGAGGGGAAGGGAAGGAGAGATGGAGAGAAATATCAATGTATGGTTGCTTTTCGTGTGTCCCCTGCTAAGAACTGTCGCTGGGAACTGTCCTGCAACCCAGGCATGACTGGGAATCGAACCACAATCCTTTAGTTTGCAGGCCCGCGCTCAATCCACTGAGCTACACCAGCCAGGGCTCCATTTTCTTTATTTTTTTATTGAAAACTTTTAAACATATAAAAAGTTGGGGGAAAAAAAAAAAACCAGTGCAAAGAATCACCCCACGTATCCGTCCCTCACCTGGACTCACCAGCTCTGAGCATACCTGCACCCTCTCAGCTCTCTCTAAAGGTACCAACGCCTTCCCTTTAGCTCCCCTCCTGGAGCTTGGCTTCGACTCCTGACAGCGAGAGCAAGCAGTTCTCTGGCACCCGCCCCCCCGCAGCCCCATCGTCATGCGTAGGAAAATCAGCATGAATCCAAAACCATTATTCACCATGTGGTCCGAAATTCAGAATGCCTCAAGTCTCAGGAACATTTTAAACATGAATCATTCAGAGGATTTAGGATGAACTAGATGGCCTGTGAAGTTCGTCCTGAAGCTGAAAACTCCTGTGAAGTTGAAAATAACTACGCAGCCCTGGCCGGTGTGGCTCCGTTGGTTGGGTCATCGTCCTGTAACCGAAGGGTGGCGGGTCCGGTCCCCAGTCTGGGCACGCACCTGGGTGGAGGGTCCGGTCCCCAGTCTGGGCACACACCTGGGTGTAGGGTCCGGTCCCCGGTCAGGGCACGCACCTGGGTGTAGGGTCCGGTCCCCGGTCAGGGCACGCACCTGGGTGGCGGGTCCGGTCCCCGGTCTGGGCACACACCTGGGTGGAGGGTCCGGTCCCCAGTCTGGGCACACACCTGGGTGGCGGGTCCGGTCCCCAGTCAGGGCACGCACCTGGGTGGCGGGTCCGGTCCCCGGTCAGGGCACACACCTGGGTGGAGGGTCCGGTCCCCAGTCTGGGCACACACCTGGGTGGCGGGTCCGGTCCCCGGTCAGGGCACGCACCTGGGTGGAGGGTCCGGTCCCCAGTCAGGGCACGCACCTGGGTGGCGGGTCCGGTCCCCAGTCTGGGCACGCACCTGGGTGGCGGGTTCGGTCCCCAGTCAGGGCACGCACCTGGGTGGCGGGTCCGGTCCCCGGTCAGGGCACGCACCTGGGTGGCGGGTCCGGTCCCCAGTCAGGGCACATGCAGGAGGCAGCCAGTTGGGGCTCCTCGCCCGCCCGCTCTCTCGCCCGGTCTGCCCCCCGTTGCCCCCACTCAGCGCCGGTGCCAGTTCGTTGACTTTCACCTCCGAACCCATTCTCCTTTGTCCTGCGTTGTGACCGGGAATGTGCACTCGAAACGTTTCTCCTTTGCCAGGCGGCTTAACGTTCGGCTCTGCCAGTGGATGGTTTTGAAGGAGCACTGCCCAGCCGTAGCAGGAGGAGGGGCTTCCTTTCCCGTTTCTGGGGTGCCGCTCTCCAGCGGAGTGTGGGCTGTAGTGGACCGGGGTGCCGGACGCCCAGCAGCCCTCAGCAGCCCCACAGGCAACCCGGCGGGCTGTGCTCTGGGCCAGCTCGAACCCATGCGCCCCCTCCAACCAGTCTGCCCACCCACCACGCGGAGAGCCGCTTCCCAGACCGTCTCCGGGTCATTCCCCCGGGGAGCGCCTTAGCCACGCGCAGGCCACGGGTTCCTGTGGCACCGTGCCCTCTCTGGAGAGGTCCGAGTCTCATTTTGGGGGCGGAGAGAAGGCGCTTCCCCGTTCCTTGGTTCTTTCCTTGCGTGCTCTCCCTCGGCGCCCCTCGTCTGGTGCCCGGCCTGGTGTGGGGCAGGGGCAGCGGGAGCCTGGCGAGTGAGGGTCAGGTGGGGGGTGCTTCCTGGCGTGGGCTCCGGCCGCAGGGCAGCGGTGGGCAGCTTTGCCGGGCCGCCTGGCCTTGTCGTCAGTGGTGCCGAGCAGACAGACAGAGAGTCTAAGACCGAGCAGGTAGAAAGCCTCTGAGCAGCTAGGTTGTTGGTAGTTACTTCTTGACGTTAAATTTTTCCTGTTCAAATGACCGGTGTGGCTTCGTCCCTTGGCTGGGCCTTGACAGGTGCATCAGCTCCTCCCTCGGAGTTCCCCAGGGAGGGGGGGGGCAGGCCACACTCCTCGGACTCTCTGCTTCCTCCTCTCCTTTTCGAGCCCTGATTCGATGGAAGGGGGGGCCCTCCCTCTGCCTCTTCCTGTCGGCACCAGGCCCCCGTTCGACCCCTTCTCCGTCTTCGCCGGGGCAGCCGGCCTCCCACCCGCCTGTCAGAGAGGGCACTGGAGTCTGCTTGGGCCGGCAGGACCAGCGCTGCGGAGACAGCACGGAGGCTTCGAAACTAGTTGTTAGCTTTCGCAGCTGCTGTCGTGTAGAAGTTTAATGAGTAAAACAGCTAATTTGGGCCGATAATGATGGAAGAAAAAGGAAGAAACGACTAGTCAGAATTAAAAGAAAAAGCAAATTATGACTTACATTTGTATGATTTCTTTTTGTATCCTGAAGCTCCGTTGCTCGGTAGATACACATTTAGGATGGCCATGCCTTTCCGAAGGGACCGCTTCATCCTTCTGTAAGGTCCCGCCTCACCCGTGGGTGACAGGTGTTCCTTGTTCTGAACCCTGCTTTGTCTGGTAGCCACTCAGCTTCCTTCGGATGATACTTGAGTAGTTTGTCTTCTCCATCCTTTAACTGTTCCCCTACCTGTATTATTCCCCCAGTGGTGCGCTGCTCTGGCTTTTTTCTTGGAGCCAGGCTGGTGGAAGGATGCGGGAGTTTCCAACTGGTTCTCTTAGTCCTTAAGTCTCACCCTCGTCCTGTACACCTGGACTTCAGAGGTGGGGCTTGCTTAGCCTTCCAGCCCCTTCCCCCTCTGTGGCACCCACGCTCTTCTCTGTGCACGCCTGCGTGTGTGGGTGGCCGGGGGTGGGGGACTCGGGTGGGATAGGATTTCCCACGCGCCCCTCCTCCGCAGTGGTACTGATGTCTGCTTTGTGTCTTCACCTGGATCCCGGGAGCAGGAAGGGCTTCTTACCCTTCTCCCACTGGGTTGGGGCTGGACGTTGCACGATGTGAGAGAAGGGTCCGGGCAGTGGGCAGGATTTTGCCCCACCCCAGCGCTCTCCGCTCTCCTGCCCTGCCTCCGGCCTCTCTCGTCTGGTCAGGCCCTGGAAGGCGCTTGCAGGGGGTTTCGGTCAGGCCTCGTGTCTGGAGCTCCCCGGGACTCAGCGGGTTATACTGCGCCACACTTGGCTTCACAAGAATTTGTTAAAATTTAAGCTGTTTCCTCTTCCCTCATTTTATGGCAGCCGCCTCTTCCCCCGGCGCTCTGTGGAAGGTCATACAGTTTGCATGTCTTGTCTCTCTTTGGAGGGACCGCTCAGTCCTTATTATTCATTTCAGTCCGTTACTTTGTGACCTCGGCTCTCTGAGTAGCTCCAGGAGAGTGAGTCATGATTTATAGATCATGTAGCTTTTTCTTGTTAGGATAGGAGCGATGTTCTCTGTGGCTTTCTCTGTCTTGAGCTGGAGTAGAACCCTCTCTTGTTTTTCCAGCTGGTCCTCCACAGAGTTACACAGGTAGGATCTCAGGCTCTTCTCAGCCCAGGGCTTGTTTGCTAGAGCGGACAGACTGAGTACTTGTTCTGTTCTTCGTGTCCGCACGGGCTCCCATGTGACCACTGCTTTGTTTTTTTCCTTTGTATTTTGAATAATTTCAAAACTTACAAAAAATTTGCAAGAGTATTGCAGAGAATTTGTACGCTTTACTTAGATTCATCATTTTTCACAATTTGCCACAATGTATTTTCTCTGTTACCCTCCCCCACACGTGTGTGTTTATATAAAATGCATTTTTCTCGGTCAGGTATATTGTTATGAAATTTTGCCCTGCTACCTCTTAGTGTTTGGGGTATATTTCCTTAGAACAGGGATATTCTCTTACTCAACTGCGGTATAATGATCAATTTGAGGAGATTTAACTTTAATCGCAGTGTTTCATTCAGTTGTCCCGGTGATGCCCTTTTTAGCAGCCCCCCTTTTCCCAAGCGTAGGGTGCAGTCTGGGACCACGGACTGCATTGCCGCGGTACGTTCCCTGGTGCCCTGTCATCTGCAGCTGGTCCCCAGCATTTCTGGTTGGTGTGACGTAGATACTTTAAAAGAACGCAGGCCAGTTATTTTATAGAACGCTTTTACATTGTGGTTTGGCGTTTCCTTATCATTCGCTTCACGTTTCTCCATATTGTTACATTCTGGTCCCTCCCTGGGACACTTGCTAATTTTTCTCTTTCAACCAAAAAGCAAATTATTGGGAGGACATTCTGTGACCGTGAAAGTAGTCTGCTGCTCATAAAACTTCGCCCCAAGATGAAGCACCCGTTGGTGACATCGTGGGTGTGCGGGTGTGGGAGGGGAGAGGGGTGCTGTGCCAGGCCTTGGCCCTCCCAGGGTGGGGGGGGGGTCAGTGGTCCCAGGTCGCTTCTAGTAAAGTCCAGACTTCCGAGCGGCCACACCCCCCAAGAGCAGGTGGGCTGGGGGAGAAACAGCTCACGCAGCACCGAGCTGCAAGGGGAACGGGTTCACCTTCGGCTTTGGGGGGAAGGCAAAGAAAAAAAGTCACACGAGGACTTGGGGCCACTGACCAGGTTGAAAAGTGTCTTTATACTGTTTGTGTACCCCCGGTAACTGCAAATCGGAAGTCTCAATTTAAAGCGGACCTAGGTTTTTAGTAACCCTGGGCACTTGGTAAACCGAAGTCTTTTCTGGACTGAAGGAGTTTCTGTAGATTATTCTAACCAGCGCAAACGCACCAAAACAGGAGACAGACTGACAAGAAACACACACAGAAACAAGATGCCACGAGTAAGAGCGAGCGGAAATCACCGCGAATCCTGACTTCTGAAGCGTTCAGATATCGGAAGCAGTGGGTGGAGAATCCGAGTTCACTTAGCACTTCTGAGAAAACGGAAGAGGGAACTGAAAATGTGAGTAAAGAAAACGATACCATCAAAAACAAGCAGGAACGTTGGTATTTTAAAAAACCAAAGGTAACGTCCATAAGTGACAAGCATGATCGTTGAAATACGGAAATTCACGAGGGTCGAGCGTCAGAATAGATGCGGCTGGAGAGAGGGCCTGCGAGGGGCGGCCGACCTGGAGGGACAACACGGGCACCGCAGCTCGGCGAGACCGAGAGGCGGGAACTGCGCGGGTCAGGGGCGGGGCTCCCAGCGAGAACCCACAGCCGGCGTTCGACCGGGATTCCGGAGGAAGAAGGTGCCGCACAGGAGGATGGCCCAGAGGCGACGCCGTCTGTCGCTGAGAGGGAGAGAGCGGGTGAGAGGTCCCGCGGCCCGTCAGCGCCGGGCCTTCCCTGCCCTCTGCGGACGCCCGTGTGTTCAGACGCTGAACGTTACAAGTCGGAGGGACTGAGAACGTGTTCCGTACCTGGACCTTGGCAAGTGCGCCTTCGCAGTGACCTGGAAAGCCGGATGTGAAGGTAGCGTTCCCCAGGTCTGCGGAGTTTTGCGCCGGCGCGGGGTAGCGCAGACTGAGCCGACCCCGGCCTGCGGCCCGGTCCCCCGCCCTTTCTTTCCCCAGCTTCCTTCTTGCTGCGAGGGGCCTTGCGCACACGCACGTGGACGTCTCAGCCTCCATGTGTAGCCTCTGTCCGCACTCCTCGCACACAGGCCACTAAGTGGCCCCTCTGGCCTGCGCCCAGACCGCCGGTGCGTTCTGCGTTCAGCGTAAACCCGGGGAAGGGGCTGTGCAGGCCCTGTATGTGGGCTGGGCGTTGATAGGTGGGGTCTGGGCACCTAGAATACGGTAGTTAGGCCCTGGGTGGGCACATCCATGAGCCCTCAGACCCCTGACCTTGGGGGGAGAACTGGAGTCAGTTACACGTGGAATCAAGAACAGGAGCCTCTCTTTTCCTCGCTTCTAAGGGTGGTAGAGAGACGAACATTTGCAGGTTCAGGAAGCCATCAAGTTTCCAAAGCAGTCAAAAAAGAAAAGGAAAGAAATCCATGTCTAAATCTGATTGTATAGTGAACCAATGGAACAGCAAAGACCAAAAAGATTCTTGAAATAGCTAGAGAGAAAAGACAGATCACCTACAAAGGAACAGCATTTAGGGTGACAGACAGCTGGCTTCTCCACACCAAGAGCAGAAGACCTGGGGACAGCAGAGTCATGCTTTCAGAGAAGGCAGAGGAACTAACTGTTAATCTAGAACTGCGTAGCCGTGAAATTGCCTTTCAAGAATGAGAATGAAATGACATTTTCAGAGAAATAAAACCAAAAGGAACTTACCGCTGAGAACATATCACCAAAAGACATTCTCAAGGATGTATTTCAAGAAGAAGGGAAGTGATCCCAAGGAAGAAGGCTTAACATTTAAGAAGACATTTAATAGACCCAGAGAAGTGGATTAACTTGCCCAGAGGTCCCAGGTGGTTTCGAGCGGAGCCTGTACTCAAACCCACACCACCTTTCTTCCCGCGGGGCAGAACAGGAGTAAGCAGTAAAGTTGAAATCAAAACAGCACTGCCATCCAGGAGGCAAGCCCCAGGGTGCCTCGGGGCTCACTTCTGAGGTAAGCCCCGTCTTTGCCAGAACGCGCCATCGCTTGACCGAGTCTTGCCAGCCTCCAGGAATTTGCTCTGAGCCTCCCACTGGTCACGCGTCGTTTTTCCTCTGTCCCGATGCTGAGGTGGTTGCCCCAACCGAGAATTTTACTTTCTGCCCTTCAAGAGGCAACATGGTGGCCTAAGGCCCCAAGTAACCGAACACCCCCCCCCGTGCCCCCCCGGTGTTCCCAGGGACAGGACAGCTTTCGTTCAGTCCGCCCTCCGGGCTCGCTCCTCTCCTGTCCAGTGCTCGTCAGCCGCTCCCTGCCTCCATCGTCCCTCTGTCCTCCCGGTCTTCCGCGTGTACCCCGGCCTCCACCGCAGGCCAGCAGTCACGTCAAACACCATTTCTGATGTGGGGGCCTCGGGTGGCACAAGGAGTGCGAGTTGGGGGAGGGCGTAAGAAGGTTCGCGGTGTGAGGAACACGTAGAGGAGGGTAGTTTAGTTTAATAGGCGGGTCGGTGCCTGCGCTGGACACCGTCGGTCACATGACATCGTCTCATTTGGTGTCACAGGAGATGGCAGTGTTATCCCGACCACTGTGTGGATAAAGTCTGCAGGCCGGGAGAGGTTAGGGGCCTTGCCTGTGGCCATGAAGTCAGAAAGGGGCTGGACCTCATGACTTCGCTCTGATTTCTGATCGGATGCTCTCCACCAATCACACCGTCTTGCCTCCGCGTGGCTTACAAGTGTTGCTAAGGAACAGCACTTCATTTTATTTTTATCCTCACCTGAGGACGTTGCTTTTGGAGGGAGGAAGGGAGGGAGGGAGGGGGGAGAGAGAGACAGACAGACAGACATCGATGTGAGAGAGACATCAATCGGTTGCCTCCCGTACACGCCCTGACCAGGAACTGAACCCACAGCCTTCGGGTGCACAGGATGATGCTCCGACTGACTGAGCCGCGCTGGCCAGGGCGAGGCGCGACGCTGTTTCATCAGCCATCAGTGGCCATTGTTTAATTGCCAGAATCCTATGGCGTTTGCTTCTTTTTGGTATTCCTGTCAATATTGATGGGTTTTCTCAAAAGTTTTCTCCTTGGATTTATTTTGCTCCAGATTTCCTGAACTCCTCCAGTTACTTCACAGTGACCCTCTTTGCTCTCCACAAGTGTTGTGAAGCCGGGGTGGTTAACTAGTGTATCCAGATTAACTGGGGTTTCCTGTCCTTGGAATGTCCCTTGTACCTTTCAAGATATTGTTGATAATCGTCCTCTCCACGCAATCTGGAAATTTTGGACTATTTCTTCTGAGAAATAGCTTGAGTTCATGCAAGCTGTGTTGTGAAATGCACCCTTTGACTTGAATTTTTAGTACTGAGCTTTGCTTGCTTTTGTAAAACAGGCAGGTGAATCCAGCTAATGAGCAGTTTCAAAACTAAGCCATCATCATCCTACAGATGACGTCGGACCACGGGGTGTTGCCATCTTGTTGATGTGGCTGCTTCAGACGTGAAGTTTGTGCCTGCCCTGCAGTCACATGTATTTTTTTAACCTTCAAGCTTAACATCCATAAGTTGGTGGAATACGTCTTAGTCGAGTTCATAAACTAGCTGACTTGTTTTGTTCATGTAGTGAGCTTGGAAAGAATTTTGTTTAAAGGTCAAGTTTAAGATACCTTCTCAGAACATAAAAAAATATGTGTATTTCCTGGCCTGTTCTATCTTTTGAAGGCCAGATTTCATCAAAATAAATGAATCACTGTTTTTATTTTCATCATCTCCTAATTGGTTTCCAAAATAAAATGATTAATGGCTGCGTTTCTCAACTGCATTGTTTTGATTCCAGTCCCCCTGGCAGTGCTGGTGACCATTGGGAAACGGGTGAAGGGGCGGGCCTTTCCGCTGGGTCACGTGACTTCACCCACGGTTCCCAGCTATGTTGCCACTGGGAAGTCTTCAAAGAAGCAAGCAAGCTATTTCTTGTGCTTTTGTTGTAAGTTAAGGAAAATTGTATTTAAAAAATTTTTAAAGACTTTATTTTTAGAGAGAAGGGAAAGGAAGGAGAAAGGAGGGAGAGGAACATCAATATGTGGTTGTCTCTCGTGTGCCCCCTACTGGCGACCTGGCCCATGACCCAGGCATGTGCCCGGGCTGGAAATCATCTGGGATCCTTTGGTTTGCTGGTGGGCACTCAGTCCGCCGAACCGCACCACCCAAAGCAAGGAAAATTATTTTAGCCCTGACTGGGTAGCTCAGTGGAACAACAAATCTGTATTTCTCTCTCTCCCCTCTCCTTTCAAGCTCTTTAAAAAAGAAAATCAGTAGGAAAATAAAAATTTTTTTAAAGGAAAATTACTTTAAATAATGAAAACTTAGTTACAATTCAGGCTCCGTTTTTTTTCTTGAGATCTGTTTTAGTTTTCAGAAAGGAAAAAAGTGTGTGTGAGAGAGTTCCCTAGAGATTAGGGAACTAATTTTAATTAGTGAAGTTTTCTGCCATCAGCTTGTGTGAAAGCATCACCACTGAACCTCTGGTAGAGCACGCTGATTATTGCTGACTGTGGGTCCCTGACTCCTGGTCCCCTCAAAAGGGTAACCCCCTTCACACTCCTTCACTTGGTCGAGAGGTTCGAGGCCTAAAGCTAAGCTGCACCAGTGAGTGAGACGCGGGGGTCTCTGGCGAGCATCCGCATGCTGCCCGGCTGGGCCTCGTGTTCACTGGGGCCCTGCCCCTCGCCATGCCACCCCACGGCTGGCTGGCCGTCGAGAATTTCTTACTATGCAGCGGCGGTTTGAGAACTCCACTTCAGATGGCATCAGCCCTCAGTGCAGCTGGTTTCACTTAATACGTTTTGTTTAAACAAACCCTCTTCCTGGAAATGGTTTCAGAATAGTCTGTTCCTCGTAGCTGTTCCTTTGCTCTTATTTTTAAAAATATTTTTTCAGCAATATCATAAGTGCATGAGCAAGGCAGATTCAAAAATTCTGCTTAGAGTTACTGCGCTTAGGAAGAGAATTGCATCCAGATATGATACATTGATTCTTATTCAGTACCTTACAGGTTTAATCTGGTTCCTTTACTTTGCAAAACTGACCAGAGTCCTTTGTTGTATAGGTACATCCCCCTTCAAGGGGCTCATGTGGAAATCTCCACTGACAAAACAGATACATTAGAGAATAAGGACTTTTCACTTTGTAAACATGGAAATTGCTTATTTAAAGTGTTTTCATTGTTTATGCTGTTACCGTTGTCCCGAGCTCCCCGCTTCCCCACTCCCAGCAGCCCCCCTCCCACAGTCAGTTCCCACGCAGTTTTTCCCGTCCGTGGGTGATGCTCGTTCCTTGCCTGCTCCCTGCACCTTCTTCCAACCAGTCCTCCCCTCCCCCTCCCTCTTACAGCGTCAGTCTGTTCCTTCCTCCTTGTGTGTGTGTCTGATTCTCTTTTGCTCATTAGTTTATTTTGTTCCTTAGATTCCAGTTAGAAGTGAGATCATATGGTATTTGTCTTTCGTTGCCTGGCTTATTTCACTTAGATAATAGTCTCCAGTCCCACTGTCGCAAAAGGTAAGAATTCCTTTTTTACTGCTGAGTAGTATTCCATTGTGTAAACGTCCCACAGCTTTTTTTATCCACTCATCTAGTGATGGGCACTTAGGCTGTTTCCAAATCTGGGCTATTATAAATAATGCTGCTATGAACGTAGGGATGCATGTATGCTTTTGAATTGATGTTTCGTAGGGTATATTCCCAGTAGTGGAGTCGCTGGGTCAGAAGGCACTTCCGTTTTTGACTTTGTCAGGAAACTCCGTGCGGTTTTCCAGAGCGGCCGCCCCAGCCTGCACTCCCACCAGCAGTGCACGAGGGTCCCCTGTGCTCCCCATCCTCGCCCCCTCTCGTCGTTTGCTGATTCATTAATAATGGCCGTTTTGGCAGGTGTGAGGCATGGAAAATTCTTAATAAAAAGCCAGGGCTGGATTAATTATGTAATCCATGTATTTTTCAAAGGTGACATTCAATTTTATTTTAGGTATGATGGCATAGTATTCAAATTAAATTAAAAGAAAGACTGGATGGAAATACACAATAAGGTATTAGCAGTCTTTACTCCGACTTTTCTGAAACACCTTTGTATTTTTCTTTAAAAATTTTTTAATGACAGAACCTTTTCAAAATAGGAATTTATAAAACATAAACAACTCATTAGGTGCTTTTTAATATAAACTTTAATTTTGTTAAATTATATCATAGGATAAATCCTATTCCTGCCTTTGGAGAACGATCTCAGTTTATAACTACACATTAATTAGTGTGATTCTTCGTGCGAAGTCTCGCAGCCCTGTGACCGTAAGCTCCATGCGCAGGGGGACCGTGCCCAGCCTGTGCTTTTTTTTGTATGAGTATCATCGATTGTGCTGTTACAGTTGTCCCAATTGTGCCCCTTTTGTGCCCCCCACCCACCGACCCCCTCTTCCCTCAGGCAGTCAATGCCCCCACCTTTGTTCAAGTCCATGGGTCACGGTATAAGTTCTTAGGCTGCTCCATTTCCTACCTGTACTTTTCCTCCCCATGGCTATTCTGTAACCTCCTATTTGCACTTCTCAGTCCCCTCACCTCTCACCCATTCCCCCAACCTCCCTCCCATCTGGCACCCATGAAAACACTCTCCGTGTCCATGATTCTGTCTCTGTTCTTGTTTGCTTAGTTTGTGTTTCTGCATTCAGTTGCTGATAGGTATGTGTCTATCGCCATTTTACCATTCATAGTTTTGATCTTTTTTTCCTTCAATAAGTTCCTCTAATATTTCATGTAATAATGGTTTGGTGATGATGAGCTCCTTTAGTTTTTTCTTGCCTGGGAAGCTCTTCATCTGCCCTTCGATGCTAAACGACAGCTTTGCGAGGCAGAGCTTCAGCGGGGCAAGAGGTCCCTGCTTGTCATGACTTTGAATGTTTCTTGCCAGTCCCTTCTCGCCTGCAAAGTTTCTTTGGGAAATTGGCTGACAGCCTTATGGGAACTTCCCTGTTACCTTCCCCGAAAAGGTAACTAACTGCTTTTCCTTTGCTACGTTCAAGATTCTCTCTTTCTCTTTAACCTTTGGCACTTTAATTATGAGGTGTCTGGGAGTGGGCCTCTTTGCATCCATCTGGTTTGGGACTCTCTGTGCTTCCTGGACTTGCATGTCTATTTCCTTCATCAAATCTAGGAAGTTTTCTTTCAGTATTTTTTCAAACAGATTTCCAGTGTGTCTTGCTCTTTCTCTTCTCCTTCTGGCACCCCTGTGATGTGAAGGTTGGAATGCTTGAATTTGTCCCAGAGACGCCTTACTATCCTCGTTTTTTTTGAATCTTTATTCTTCTTGTTGTTCCGCTTGGTTGTTTTTGTTTCCTTATGTTACACATCATTGATTTGATCCTTGGCTTCATCCGCTTTCCTGTCGATTCCCTGAAATTGTTCTTTATTTCAATCAGTGAGTCCTTCGTTTCTGACTGGGTCTTTTTTATGCTGTTGAGGTCCTCAGTAAGTTCGTTGAGCATCCTTATAACCAGTGTTTTGAATTCTGCATCTGAGAGATTGCTTATCTCCATTTCATTTAGTTCTTTTTCTGGGGTTTTGATCTGTTCTTTCATTTGGGCCGTGTTTCTTGCTTTTTAAAAAAATATATTTTATTGATTATGCTATTACAGCTGTCCCATTTCTCCTTCATTCCCCTCCACCCTGCACACCCTCTCCCACCCACATTCCCCCCTTTAGTTCATTTCCATGTGTCATAAGTTCTTTAGCTTCTACATTTCCCATACTATTCTTGCCCTTCCCCTATCTATTTTCTACCCACTGTCTATGCTACTTATTCTCTGTACCTTTTCACCCTCTCTCCTCCTCTCACTCCCCTGTTGCTAACCCTCCTTATGATCTCCATTTCTGTGGTTCTGTTCCTGTTCTAGCTGTTTGCTTAGTTTGCTTTTATTTTTGGTTTAGGTGTGGTTGTTAATAATTGTGAGTTTGCTGTCTTTTTACTATACATGTTTTTTATCTTCTTTTTCTTAGGTAGGTCCCTTTAACATTTCATCTAATAAGGGCTTGGTGATGATAAATTCCTTGAACTTGACCTTATCTGAGAAGCACTTTATCTGCCCTTCCATTCTAAATGACAGCTTTGCCAGATAGAGCAATCTTGGATGTAGGTCCTTGCCTTTCATGACTTGGAATACTTCTTTCCAGCCCCTTCTTGCCTGGAAGGTCTCTTTTGAGAAATCAGCTGACAGTCTGATGGGAACTCCTTTGTAGGTGACTCTCCCCTTATCCCTTGCTGCTTCTAGAATTCTCTCCTTCATTTGAATCTTGGCTAATGTAATTATGATATGCCTTAGTGTGTTCCTCCTTGGGTCCAACTTCTTTGGGACTCTCTGAGCTTCCTGGACTTCCTGGAAGTCTGTTTCCTTTGCCAGATTGGGGAAGTTCTCCTTTATTATTTGTTCAAATAAATTTTCCACTTGTTGCTCTTTTTCTTCCCCTTCTGGTACCCCTATAATTCAGATGTTGGGACGTTTAAAGATGTCCTGGAGGTTCCTAAGCCTCTCCTCATTTTTTTTGAGTTCGTGTTTCTTCCTTGTTTTCTGTTTGGTTGTTTGTTTCTTCCTCTGGTCCACTCCATTGATTTGAGTCCCAGTTTTCCTCCCATCTCTATTGGTTCCCCATGCGTTTTCCTTCATATCACATATTGTAGCCTGCATTTTTTCATCTAATTTGCAACCAAATTCAACCAATTCTGTGAGCATCCTGATCACCAGGGCTTTGAACTGTGCATCTGATAGGTTGGCTATCTTTTCATCACTTAGTTGTATTTGCTCTGGAGCTTTGATCTGTTCTTCCATTTGGGCCATTTTTTTTTCCTCTTTTTCTTTTTTTGGTTTGGTCGCAGCTGTTACGTAGTGAGTGGCGGAGCCTTAGGTGTTCCCCAGGGTGGGGCAGCCCAGTTGCTGGGTTGTGATGCTGTATGTGGGGGCGGGGTCCAAGAGGGAACAATGGTGCTTGCTCCGCTCTCTGTCGGATTTCAGTCCCTTCCACGCTTCCCCTAAGCAAATTGGGCCCTTCTGGTGCTGATTCCCGTGCGGGTGGGCCCATGTATGTTCCAGAACCGTGTGGTCTCCCCTGGGCCATGTTTCTTTGTCTCCTCATTTGCCAGCCCCCCTGTGTTTCTGTGTATTAGGTAGAGCCGCAATGACTCCCTCTCTTGGTAGTGTGACCTCAGCCTCCCCCATCCCCCAGACTGGGTACTCGAGGTGCACCTTCCTCTCGTAGTTGAGACTTGATTGCTGTTGGCAGATCTATGGGAGGCATTTACCCAGGCCAGTCAGCTGCAAAAACTGGCTGTGACTACTGACCACCAACCTCCGCCCTCCGTGGGGGACCACCTGTGCAGGGGAGGGTGGTGGTGCTCCCACGTGGCCTGTAGCTGTCCACTGGGTGTGCAGGCTCTGGGATTTCCTGGGTGGTGCAGGTCAGGGTGTTCTGCCCAGGGCCACCCAGCGTGAGCTGCAAAGCAGTCTGCAGGTGGCTGCTACTTGTGCTGGGCTTGTACTACTTGTGCTTTGGCTCCAGGTGGAGCCAAAGTGTGATCCAAAGGGGTCTGCTGCTGGTGCTCAGTCTGCTTAGCGGAAGTGGGAGAGCTGGAGGTGGGCCGTAAACTGGGTGGGGCAGAGCCTCAGGTAAAGGCCTGGGTAGGGCAAACAGTGTAAGCCAGGTTGGTGGAGTCTCAGATGGCTCCCACCTGCCTGTTCTGTGGCTCTGCTGGGGGAAGGTTCGGAACAGGTACAGTGGCCTCTGCCTGCCTTTCTCTCTGGGAGAACTGTCCCCTAGCTCTTGCCCTGATGCCAGACACTTCATTTCCTCCCCGTACGTTACTGGTGCCCTTCAAGCTGCTGCCCTCGAGTGCCGGAGCTCAGAGGGAGTGCATCTGTAAGTCCGGCGTGGGCACTTTAACAGGAACTGCCAGGGAGGGAGTCGAGTAGTTTTTCTCACTGACAAATATCCTGCTGGTTTTTACAGCCAGAAGTTACGGGGGGTTATCTTTCTGGCATTGGAACCCTGGGCTGGGGGAGCCTGCTGTGGGGCTGGGACTCCTCCTCCCCCCGAGATATTCCTCCTGAATTTTTATCCACCACATGTGAGTGTGGGGACCCGCCCACTCAGCATCTCTGGGTGTCTGCAGCCCCGCATCTCCTGTCCTTCTGGATTGACGGGGTTTCTTTAGTTCTGTAGTTGTCAGACTTCTATCCAGCTGGATTACTGATGGTTCTGAGTGACCGTCAGTCGGTACTTTGGTTGTAACTTCGTGGTTGTGCGAGGAGGCAAGCTGTGTTTCCCCACGCCTCCATGTTGACCGGAAGTCTCTTCCGTCTTGTGCTTTGTCAACTCTCTGCACGTATGTACTACCTGGCTAGTGGAAACTTAGTGAGTGAATGAATCCACGAACACTTTCCACCTGGAGTATCGTGTGATCACAGCAAGGCACTTACGTTACTCGTCACCGCGTCGGGCGCTGTGCTGGGGGGTGCTCTGCGTACTTCAGCTCCAAGGTTATTAAGTATTGGGCGATGAGTACTCAACAGTCAGTGGTGTGTGTGCTCGATGACGTTTCAGTCTTTGTTGCCAGGACGTTTATTATTTGTGTTTGACAGTTATTTCCGGCGTTTCCCACATAGGCATATTTTGGCAATGAGAGAACACAGGCTATTCCTCCACCCCCGGGACTGGTGCGTTTGTGACTCAGGAGCGAATCTGCTGCCCAGAACTGCGAGAGCGGTGCCTTTTCCTTTTCTCCCTCTTGGAAGGTTTTTGTTTCTTCAGCAGGTCAGAATTGTTACAGCTTCCAGAAGCTTCCAGCAGACAAGTGATTCGTTTTTAATTCTTAATTCTGATGAATACTTTTTGGTTGTAACTGTTCTGATTTGAAAGGTAGTGTTTACTCAGCGTTTTAAAATAAGTGTTTCTTTCTCTTGATCACCTGCCCTTGCTAGTGGCCACCCTTGTTTGTTCGCTGTCCTGGCTTCTTGAGTGTTGGAGGGCTTCCTTTACCGGTCGCACTTTGAAAACGTTTCACCTATACCTGTGTGTAAAAGTGGACGTTCTGCTTCTCGGAGTACAATTCCACTTACTTTATAGACATTGTTAATAAAGGTCACAGAAGACTTGTTGGACCAAATAAATGCAGGTCTCACAAAAGGTGTATGAATAATTGTTACTGAGGTTTTGCTTGCAATGGAATCTGTAATATATTCCTATTAAGTTCACCTAAAGTTGCTAAGCATAGAGTCGGAATAGTCAGAAGAGGTGGGTAAGAGACCCGGCGTAGGAGACTTGTGTCCCCATAAAAAATAAATGTGGGCTTGCACTGTCTGGGAGTCAGAAGGGGTCACCAAGCCTTCTCCCACTGCCAACGACAGTGACGACACGGAGAGGGCCGGCGGCGAGGTTACCCGGTATTTCCCAGCGTGCTCTGTCTGGTTCCCGAAAATTCTGCCGCTCTTTGGCAGTTTGTTACCTGGATGAAATAAGGTGCCTGTGCCTTCGTACTTCCTGCCGACCTGTTCTTGACCGTGTTCTGCAGGCCTCTCCCACAGGAGCGGTGAATTCTTTAAGAATAGGAGGGGGCGGGGGACACGAGGTGGCCAAACAGAAGTGGTCTCCGCACGCCGCCCCACCCCGCGACCCGAGTTGTTCCCGAGCCGCCCCCGGGGCCCCACTTCAGACCTGCGTTTCAGTTGCAGCAGAAATGTGGGTGGGCAGGAAGAGTCGGGGAGCCGGGCTGAGGTGCCGTGAGGGGCTGTGCTTGTCTCCCAGAGGGGAGCGGTGCCCCCGGGGGTGGGGAGGGTGGGGCGAGGGAGAGCTCTTGTGAGTTCAAGCCTTAGAAGGCTTCCTGAGATTGAATCATTTTGAAAAGATACTTTAAGTTTTTAAAGTAAATAGAGTCTTATATTTTTGTAATGTCAAACAATCTGTGGAAACTATGAGATCTTGCTGAACCTATAGAGCTAATAATATACAAGGGAGGACTCCCCAAAACCCAGAATTTAGTTATTTAAAAATGTGTATTTATTTTTACACGTTTAAACTTCAGTTGCCTTCAGAGTCCTCTCCGTTTGATGCAGTACACCTATCGAGACTTCTCCCCACTGCTCAAAACAGGTTTTGAGCACGTCGATTTCGATGCCTTTTCGTGCTTCCACTGTTTTTTGTCTCGCCTCTTCCCCATCAGCAAAACGTTTCCCTTTGAGGCCTTTTTCCATCAGGGAAACAAAAGAAAAAGTCACTCAGGACAAGATTGGTGAACAGGCCCAGTGGGGCACCAGGGTCACACAATTTTTGATGAAAAAGGGACACTCATGTGACCATGTGACCATGCTGGACACTCAGCATGGTGTGGGCGGGTGTGCTTGTAAATCACCCATCATGAAATGGGCAAAACTCATTGGAAGAGTCTTCAAAAAAAATTCACTGAGATGGAACGCAGCCTCTCATAACAGCGCCAGCTGGTACACTGATACAGATGGGTTCCTAGAACACTCACCTGGTGGGGGAAGCCTGTACTGCAAGGGGCCCGCCCTCTAGAAGATAATTCTCTTTTGTGTTTAGTTGCTCTCCCTTGTACTTAATTTAAAAGATTGTATTTGTTTACTTCTAGAGAGAGGGGAAGGGAGGGAGAAAGGGAGGGAGAGAAACATTGATGAGAGAGAAGCATGGGCATTGATCAGTTGCCTCTCAAATGCGTCCCAACCTCTAATGCAGGACGGAGCCTGCAACCCAGGCACATGCCCTGACCCGGAATTGAACCACTGACCCTTTGCTTTGCAGGGCGATGCCCCCCCGCAACCAAGTCACACCATCCAGGGCTATATAGTTAATTTAGAAGACTTAAATAATGAGAAATTAAACCCAAATCTTCTATTGATTAAAGATTACCATTAAACATTTTTATATCATATGACATTTTTGCATCATGAAAAATGTAACATGTGTAATGCTACATTATAACATTATTTTTACATGATCAGTGCAATCCGAAAGCAGCATAGAGTTTTAAGCTAATTTTAACTCACTTTTGTGCATAGTCTAAAGAATCATCTAATTATCAGGAATCTTAAGTGAGCATTTTGATATAAGTAAACCTACTGGTGTCATATAACCAAAAAGATTTTTAAGATTCTTGGGTATACGAAGATTGGAACCCAGGACATTACCACATTTAAACTTTTTCTTTTGAGTTACAAATTCAGCAAGGGAGAAACAGAAGCCCTGATAGTTTAATTTCTTCTCTTTTTCATGGAAGTTCTGTGCTGTTTCTCCATGCTAAATATTTCTTGAGTGTCCACATGACAGAATAATTATTTATGGTTAATTAATCTATAAAATTTCCTTTTCTATTTTCTGGAAGGGTTGCAGAGATTTCCTGTTATTTTCACCTTAAATGTTTGGTGGGGTTTGCTAGTGAAGCCGTCTGGGCCTGGAAGTTCCTTTGTGGGGAGGTTTGTGATTTTTGTGATTACCGAGTCAGTTTCCGTGATGCATTTATGGCCGTTCGGGTTGTCTTGTTTCTTCTCGAGTGAGTTTAGGAGTTTGAGTCTCCCAGGGAATTTGTTCCTCCCAGGTTGGTTCACTCACCTATTATATTTTTAATATCTGTAGAATATGTGTGAAATCACCGCTTTCATTCTGGGTATTGCAGTTTTTATCTTTATTTTTTCCTGATTAGCCTGGCTAGAGGTCTGCCAGTTTTATTGTTCTTCTCAAAGAACTGACGCAGCCACCATGGAAAACAGTACATGGAGACCCCTCAGAAATTAGAAATACAACCACCATATAACCCCAGGTGCACTTCGGGGCGTTTGCCTGAACAAAGTGCAAACGCCGACCTGAAGAGAGGCACGCACCCCACGTCCACTGCAGCATCGGTTACCGTGAACAAAACGGAAGCCGCCTGAATGCCCGCTGACGGGTGCGACTGGGTAGAGACGGTGTCACGCACACGCACGCGCACACTCTCACGTGGAATGTTATTCGGCCACAGTAAGAGGGTGGGAGTTGCCGTTTCTGGCAGGGCGGCTGGACCTTGGGGGCATGGTGCTGAGTGAAATACGCGTAAGCCAGACAGAGACAGACAAGCACCGTGTAGTCTCCCTTCCGTCTTGAATCCAAACACAGACGCGTTCACGCGTGTACAGCACCGATGGGCGGCTGTCTACGGCAGGGGGTGGGCGGGCAAAATGGGTGAGGGGGCCAAGTACAAATTGCCTGTTAGAAAAGGAGTAAGTCAGTGCGGATTTAATGTATGGTGTGGTGACCATAACTAATAACACTGTATTATTTATCTGAAAGTAGCTGGTAGAGTGAAAAAATAATTCTGTACCTATGTATGGTGACAGATGTTAAGTAGACTTATGGTGGTGATCACTTTGCAATATATACAAATACTGAACCATTAAATTGGACACCTGAAACTTAACATAATGTTGTGTCAATTCTAATTCAAGTTTTAAAAATACAAGAAAGGAAAAGCAACTGGCCGAGGTGTTTTTAGGCAGAATTCATTTTAGAAAAGATTGTACATGAAATGGAGGATCTTAATGTTGACTCCTCTTTAAATAAATACTTGCAACTTCTGGGAAAGCTTCATGTCTCCCCATCCAGGCATAAATGTACCCCATTTTGGAGGCTGAGACCAGAGTTTATTTAACTTAATGATGGACACTTCGGCTATTTAAAAAAATGCTACAATGAATGTGTGTACATACATATGTGTGTATGTATTCATATTTGTGTGTGCGTGTAAGCCTGTAAAATGTAACTTCCAAAATAGAATTATTGGGTCAAAACGTTGGCAGATACTGCACAGTGCCTAGTCCCCCCACGGCTTCCTGAGAACTGGGCGTCAGAAATGCGACCCTTGGGCAGGGCCAGGAGCTCACGTTTCCTTCCCGAGCAACTGTAGCACCCAGTTAGAGACGCGTTTGTCATCTTAACTAGTGGGAGGCTGAGGAATGGACTAAATACTGCTTTTAGCCGTAGGACACTGAACACAAGCCCCCTCCTCCTTTTTTTTTTTTTTTTTTTTTTTAGAAGGTGGGGAGGGAGGGAGGGAGGGAGGGAGGGAGAGTAGGGGAGAAACATCGGTCGGTTACCTCTTGCACACCCACAACCAGGGACCAGGCCAGGCATGTGCCATGACTGGGAATCTAACCAGAGACCTTTCGGTTTGCAGCCTAACCGTGGCTCAGTCCGCCGAGCCGCGCCAGCCAGGGCAAGCCCCCTCCTTTGTATACGGCTCACTGGCAGGAGGTTGAACACGAGGGCTCCGGACGCTGTTTTTGCGTAAGGCTTTCCGGCTTGCTTGCTCTGGAAATGTGGGGGTGGGAGTCAGGATTCTCGGGCCTGTTCGTCCCTACTCTCCGTGGTTTGCCAGAGACGAGCCCCTCATCCTCCTTTGGACCAAAGGCTCCCAAACCCATTTGTGAGAATTGGTTGTCGTGGGCACAGACTGGACAAGGGGAAGCCTTGCCTTCGTACAGTGCTGGAATTTGTAAGTTAGCAAGCTTACTTTCTCTAGTCAAGGAAACATCAGTGGTGGTTTTTTTAAAAGCCCTTGACAAGGAGAAACCGAGGAGAATGTACCTTAGACCTTGACTCAGGCCACGGACGAGAGCCAGGGCGAATCAGAACAGCGCTCGAGCCGGCTCTCGGTTGGCGAGGGAGGGAGGGCGGGAGGCTCAGCGCAGGGAAGGCTTCCCAGCCTCCTGGAACCCACGGCCCGGACCCGGCTGCTCTCGCTCACAGGCAGGCCCCGAGGGCCCCGCGCTCTCCCACCGGGTGCAGGCAGACGCGTGTCAGAGGAAGACAGCCCTTTGGCGTGGACTTCTGCCCCCATGGGTGACAGGGGATAAAGCTGCTTACCGGTGCCGTTCACGCTCCTGCCCAGTGTCCCCCTTTGGTTTCGTGGCGGAAGGAGCAGAGGGCGCGAAACCCAACGGCGCCGGCTGCACGCGCTCCTTTAGAACCGTTCTTGGGATCGCCCCCGCCCCCCACCGCCGGATCGCTGGAGTCCGGCAACGCGGTGCCCTGTCACAGTCCCCAAGGGGTGCCGCGCCGCTCGGAGGGGTCTACCACCCCTCGGCCCTAGCAGGGGGGCCCCTGGGGCGTGGGGCCTTGAGGAAGGAAAGCTGCGCCTTCACCGAGGTGTAATTCACACAGAGCCCCATCTCCCCCTTTTAGTGAGTGAGTTCCAGCCACGCAGGTCGCCCCGTAACCGCCACCACACTCGGGGCACGGAGCCGTGCCGCCACCCCGCCGTTCCTTCATCCCTCCGCGTGTCACACCGCCCTCCCGGCCCAGCAGCCCCCTTTCAGTCCCTGTCCCTAGAACTCTGCCTGTTGGAGGACAGCGGACAGGTAGCATTGGGCAGCATGCCACCTTGGAGTTGTGACGCACCGAAGGTTCGTCCACGCTGTCGGTTGCATGTCATCCGCCCGGTTCATTCCTTCTCGTGACGGGGCGTGTTCCATGTCTGAAGGTGCCTCTGTGCGTCGCGTGTCCACGCAGCTGTGGAAGGACATTGGGGCTGCCGCCCGTTGCTGCCGATCGCGAATGCGGCCCCTGCAAAGTTGACGTGTGGGCTTCCGTGTGGACACAAGTTTTCGTTTCTCCGGGGTAAACAACGGCAGTGCAGTTGCTAAGTCGTGTGTCAGACGTGCGCTTGACTCACGACCCTGCCGACCTGTTTCGCGAAGCGAGCGCGTTACCCTGCGTTTCCCGGCAGCAGTCACGCCGGCTGCTCCGCGCTCTCTCCAACACCCGGTATTTCCTCTGTCTGTCTTTGACCTAGCCTCGTCTTAATAGCACCTTCAGATGAGCAGGAGATTGTCATTCTGATGAACGTAAGGAATCTTTACCTAGCTGAGGGTCTCAAAGACTTTCTTCCGCTTTCTTCTAGGAGTTTTAGAAGTTTTTATTTAACATGCAGACCTGTTTTGCATTAAAAAACCCGTACGCGGTGCAGGTGTTGATGGAGAGCTGCGGTTTTGCGCGTGGGTGTCCAGTGCTTCCGCACCATTTGTTCGGAAGGCGCCTCTGGATCTGCCTTCGCGCCTTCGTGGGACGCCATCCACCGAGCACGCGTGCAGGGGCTGCTCGTGCGCTTTAACGGCTTTCTGAGCTTTGACAGGAAAATGGGGGCGAGGAAGACCCTCGCGCGGTTTCCGTGCCGCGGGCTCTCCACCGGGAGTCTTTCCTGGCGTCTCTAGGCAGAACTGACGGCCTTTTCTGGGTGCCCGTGGCTGTGCGCGCACACTCACTGCCAGAGTTTTTTCACCCTTGTAATCCGGTCTCAGTGCCTGCTCCTCCCTCCTTCCCCACCCTCCCTCTTAAGACTGCATCCTTGGAGGCCCAGAGGGGTCTCCCTCCTTTCTGTTATCTTCATCACAGCTGCTCTCCATATAACGTTTCTGGAGTGACTGGGCCATTCTCACATCTCTGGTGACACGTCAGCTCTTCAACAACGAATGCCAAGTCAAAAGAGGTTCACGATCGGTACGCCAGACCACGAGGTAAAGAGACAGGCCTAGTTCTTCTTAAAGCAGGGGTGCAGCCTCCATTGCGCCAGGCCCCCTGGGTCGTTGGTGGGCTCTCGGCTTCAGAGGGCGCCTGGCTTCCCCAGCCCCGCTGGGCTGCAGCTGCACTGGGGATACGGAGTCACTCCTCCCGCTCCCCCTGAGTTGTTTTGGAGATTAAATGAGAAAAGCGAAGGGTAAAAACTGGGCAGTACTGAGAATTATTGACTGATTAACTTTGTGAATCCTTTGTTGATCAGAAGCTTAAGATTCATGAAATACTTATTGTTAACTAACTCCAGTATTTAATTGGCTACTTTCCGTCCACCCATCACTTTGGAAATGTGTTTAGCACCAAGAAATTTTCCTACAGTACATCGTAAATACTCTTCTTAACATTTTCATCTCAACTGACGGACCACAGCACTCCGGTCAACTGACCGCCGCAGTCCGTCCCTGTGAGCGAGTTAACTGTCAGGACCGCATCATTCAGAAGATGGGCGTCGGGTCAAGGAGCAGGCCTGGGGGCTCCCAAGCCCCGTGGGCCTCTGCGGGGCCTGCCTGCGGCTGCGGCTGCGGTTGCGTGTGTCCAGTGGCTCCTCTGAACGGAGACGAGTTTCTGTGCGTTTCCATCTGTGGTGACCCAGCTTGCTCGCTCTCTCCGACCTCGCTCTTTTAATCGACCTGAGCTACCTCTCCCCGTCCCAGGTCGTGGTCATCTCAGTTGGGGACGTACAGTCCTCCCCTTTATACATCCCCCTTGGCCAGGAATTGGGCTGGGAGGCAGGAGAGGTGTCGTTCGTGCGCGCTCTCTGGGAGTGTGCGTGGCTCTCGTTTAAGCAGCTCTGAATAAGACACCACGGACCAGCAACGGTGCAGCACGTCCCGTCAGGGCCCAGCCCGGACCTGAGCGGACGGCCTGGCTGCACGTCCCGTCCTTGGTCTCAGCCTCTGTGTGACATCCAGCTAGGAAAAGGAAGGTATAAAAATCATAGAAAACACTGCTTTCTCCCTTTTGTTATTAATGGTTTTTTTGTGGTATAATTGCAATCTATAAAATTTAACATCTTAGCATAAAATGCAGTGATTTCTAGTAAATTTATAGGGTGTACAGTCATCACCACAATCCAATTCTAGAACAGTTCCATCATCTAAAAAAAGATCCCTTCTGCCCCTTTGCAGAAAACGTTTCCATTCTTCTGTAGACTTGCCTTTCTGCACATTTCATGTCAGTGGGATCATACAGTGTGTGCTGTTTTGTAACTGGCTTCTTTCACTTCACAGCATGTTTGTTTTGTTTTGATAGATTTTAGAGAAAAGGGGAGGGAGGGAGGGAGGGAGGGAGGGGGAGAGAGAGAGAGAGAGAGAAACATCTGTTGGTTGCAGGGACTGAACCCGCAACTTAGGCCTGACTGGGGATCAAACCCGCAACCTTCTCGTTTATGGGACAATGCTCCAACCGAGCCCCACAAGCCAGCGCACTTTTGCTGTAGTTTTTAGAACCACAGTAGAATGTTCTTCATGGCGAAGCAGCCATGAATACCCATTACTGTCGCTCAGGGAGTGAGGAAGTCACTCGGGGCTGAAGTCTGGTTTCGGAGCCGCTGTGCTGAACGTAGAGGTTACGTACCAGCTGGCAGGAAGGGAGACAAACCCGAGGGCAGCCCCTCCAGGCCGACGCTGAAAGCAGAGTGGTCTTGCAGTTTTCTTCACCAGTGGCCGTTTCCTCCTGATGTCAGAACAGCCCCTCGGCAAGCAGGTTCTCCGGCGTTCGTTAGCTGCAGCCCTTGCTGCCTGTCCGAGGAGCGCTGCTGGGTCAGCACACCCGGTCTGCTGCTTTAGGAAGGAAAGGAGCAGTGCCTTCTCCTTCGGAGAGGTCGCTGCTTCTCCAAGGACAGCCGGAGTCGCTAGGAAGTGCGGGCAAGGAATCTGCGGGTCCACTGCTCTTTGTGTGTGCTTAAAACCGGGACAACGGACACGGGTGCTGAACGTTGTGAAGAAACCCGCATGTGTGCTCCTCGAGTGCTTCCCTTCCAGGCTCTCAGCTCCGGGCTGCTGAGAGGTCCCTATGGACCGAGGGAGTCCGGGCTTCCGCAGCCGCTTCGGCTGCCCCAGAGATAACGCGGGTGAACGTGGGCCCCTCCGTCCCTCCTGATCCCCGCTGGGCCTCCCGCTGCGGGGAGGTTCAGACAGCTTGTTTTCTTTCCCTCCTAGCCCTTCTTTCTGCACCCCCTTCCAGCTGCCCTCTCCCCCGCCCCCAGAGTAACGTGATCGCCTAGGCCTGGTCTGCTGCTTTCGCAGATTCTTTAGTCTTAGAGAAAGAGGGAGGAGAATTAACCGTCCCTTTCCCAGTTCGAAGTTGACAAAACCACAAAACCCCAAAGCAGTGCCAGTGTTTGAAGATGAAAGAATTGCTTATCGATACCCAGTCCTGGGCTTTTATATTGAAGTGTGCTTAAGATTACCCTCTTACACAGATAAGAGTCTGAGGCCTTTAGGATTATGGCGACTTACTATTTGTAGATGTCTTAATCTTTATTCAATACTTTGATTAAAAGCAAACAAGACTTTTGTGATTTAAAATAAAATTCTATGCATCTATTTCAAAAGTTAACCGAAGTAACAAAGGGACAAAGACAATTGAGGAAAACATGCAAAATGTCTCCAAGTTGAATTCAAACACTTGGAGTTTAGTAAGGACGCCCCGAACTATTTTTGCTCCATAATACATTGGTTTATAACCTTGAGCTGCGCGACTGGACTTAAGAATTTGGAGTTTCGGTGGTTTCTTCCCCACCAGCGATGGTAAGATTCGAGACCTGTAGTTTGTAACGAAGTCAGGACACAGGTTTCCGCTCTCGTGTCCTCAAGCTGGCCTTAGTTACGGCACCTGGTGGGCGCCCCCACCCCCCGCCCCCGTAAGGGAAACACGTGCGATGGGGGTCCTGTCCCCACTCCGCCACTAACCTGCGGTGAGGTCCGGCGCACGCTGCTCACCTGCCCGTGCCCCAGCTGTCTCATCCGTAAACCGGGCAAGGTAGACCTTGGTTAAAACGGATCGAAGATTGCAGACCTCTTTTTGTCCCTATTCGCTCCCCAAACCCCACTGAAATTACAGTGGAGGTATTTTTTAAAAGTGAAAATGCATAAGGACAAAAAGAACCCAGAAGAATGCGTGGATAAGAGAGGTGAACACAGTTTTGGAAAATGGCAGTAAAAAGCATGGTGAATAGCTGTAGCAGAATTGAGGAAGATGAAGCCCAGCCTCTTCTGAGAGGGACATTGATTAGAAGTGAGCCCATTTGCTTGTGAGAAACTGGGGGCGGGGTCAGAAGTTAGAGGCATTGGCACCACAGAAAGCAGGAGGTGGTGAGGCCTGTGGTTGACATCGAGGGGACCAACTGGAAGTCTGTAGAGAGAGGGTTCAGACTTTCCACACCCCTCCCCAGCGCCGTGTAGCCATATCGCCACCTCCCCGACCTGCATGAGACTGGAGGCTTTATACCGAGTCGTGGTCCTGTGAAGTCTCTGGACTCGGGGTCACCCCCAGCCGGCGTGCAGGGAAGCCACTGGGCTGGAAACAGAGAGTTGGGCCAGTACGGGTTTTTTTAAGAGGCTGCACACTGGAGAGTGAGATTCTCAGTTCTCAGCCCTGTCCCGATTCCCTGCCAGCCAGGGCCCTCACTGAGAAGAGCTGGAAAGATTCCTTGTATTTTGTGGGGGGCGGGGGAGAACAAAATGAGTGCCTCTGGAGAAAAGCTTTTCGGGGACTCTCTTGGTGGGCAGCTCACCACCTCCCGGCGCTGAAGGACCACTGTCGCCGCGCCCGTGCCTGACTTCCTTTCCGGTTCCTCCCTGGTGTGTGACGAACGGACGGCCCCGTCTCTCTGAGCATTAGAGAAAAGTCTCCGATGTGACAGGTAAAGGGTAAAACAAATTTGCAGAAAAATCCGGAACTTTCCTTTGCTAGCCTCGGAGAGAGAGAGATTGCAAACATCAAACAACCGAATGTTGTTAAAAACGAACAATCAGAACAAGAATGAGCTCTTCATACTGAAAACATTATGGCCAAAAATTTTAAATTCAACAGAAGACTTGGAAAATAGCCTATTTTAGAAAGCAGAACATAAAGACAAAAACATGGACAAAAAGAAAACAACACTGAAGAAAATCGGAAGCTCGGAGTCAGGGCTTCAGCATCTATCTGGTAGAAATTCCAGGAGAGAGTGGAGAGAAAATGAAGGAGAATTTTGGAGACAAGGAAGTGTTAGGAAAGATTTCAGAGCTTAGCAAAATGAGTATTTTCCAGAGCCAAATGACTTAAATCTTTGAATTGGATTGACTCCGAGTGTCTAGCATAATATATGAAAACACTCATTTCAAGCCGTATTGTGAAATTTTAACACCAAGAATATCAGAACATTCTAAAAGCTTCCAAAGAGAAAAGCAAGTCATACGTAAAAGATTAGGAGTATGAGTGGAATTGAATTTCTAAACAACGATATTAGAAACTAGAAGATAATGAAGAAATTCCTTCAAAATTAAGTGAGAAAAATTATTTTCAATGGAGAATTCTATACCCAGCCAAACTGTCCGTGGAATCCACATGTAACTCACTCCGCTCCTCCCAGGAAGCTACTGGACAGTGAAAGCCAGCAAAACGAGGGTGTAAGTCAGTAAGTAGAAATGAGAACAGCATGTTTCAGTATTTGGAGAGAGCCACCACTAAGTGTTTGACAGATCTTTGAACTATTTGGATGAAAAATAGTAACAGGTATACAAAAGACCAATAAATGAAAAAATTCAAGGCAGTTCATATCTGCAGGATAAACAAAGTGATGTAATGCAGGGAACAGTGAGTGTACATGATTGGCAGAGTGGCGGACAGTGTTCCTGTCCTCGTAGCGGTGCCGATGCTGGTCGCTGACCTAACTAGAAATCATGATCGTACCGTTTGGGGAGGTTGGGGTTGGAGATAGTAACTAAGTTACCACGTAACGTGGACATCCGATTAACCCAGGAACAGCAGCATGAGGGCATTAGCTAGGAATCTGATGGAGGCCGCGCCTGGGGGAGCAGACTGGGGGTCAGAGGTGGGGGCTGCTGTTTTTATTGTAAGATTGTTTGCACTATCTGCTTTTGACCCATGTGTGAATACGTTACTTTGATTAAAAAGATAAAATGGGCATACTAATAATATCAGTTTCCTCCTGGCAAAAAAAATTACTGTTTAATAGTTATGTTTGACTTGCTAATTATAGAAATGTAATAGAGTCTTACTATAATGAGATTTTCTAGAGAGTGGCTTCACTAAAAGATAGTTCGGTGAGAACGCAGCCTTAGAAACACCAAGGGGACTGACCAGCAGTCGGCGCCGCTGCCTGAAAGCCCCGTGGGGGCAGCCTGCACCCGCGTCCGGGGCCCGAAATGGGCCCCATTAAAGGTGCGAGGCGTGGAGATCGTGTTTTGCCCCGAAACACGGTTGCAGAACCTTGGCTTTGAGATTAAAAGTGGGGCTCTGACACATTGATCTCAGTCGCCGCCCCCACCCACAGCTAGGGTTTCTGTCCCTGTTGATAGAATGGAGCGATTTCCTGGTCCCTTGGAAAGCCCAGACCACCTTCCCTCCCTCAGACCGTCCTTTCTGAATCATTTCCACGTGTCGCATTTTAGCTCCCGACTTAGTCCAGCAAGACTGAGGCAGGAGCACAGACCACCACCTGATGGAGTCTAAGAGCCTTCTTTCGGAAGTAGCAACGGCTGCTGTTTATCGAGCAGTTCCCGTTCGTTATCTCTAACCCTCATAACCCTGTGAGATCGGCTCGCTTATTGCCACCCTTCCCCGGTTTCATGGATGAGAAAACCAAGGCCCTGAGAGGCGGTGAAGTCAACCCCCCCACCCCCGGCCACCACAGCGTGTGGCAGATCCGAGATTCGGACGAGGCTGCACGATGTCACAGCTGGTCCAGCCTCTGCCGCGCTCGCTGCCTTCCCCGCTGCCCGGTTTGCCCAGTCCAGTGTCTTCAGGCCTTTGTGACACTCGACCAGCAAGTAGCGCCGTCTCGCTGAAAATGTGTGAGACTCGCAGAGACGCATGCGTGTCCCTGTGCAGCAGTGGCAAACAGGGCTGTGATCGATGGGCTCTCGCAAGCCGAGTGCTCCTCTAGTTGGGCACGCGGGACCCAGAGAGCTGGAGAACCCTGCGGGCGGGCACCGGCCAGTGTGTGCACAACCGGGGCCTGGGCGTGGCGGGGGGGGGGGACTGGGCTTTGCTGGCAGGTGCGAGCGAAACAGCACGCGCGACTTCAAGATCTCTGCCTTCTCACTCAAGTCATTGCTGGGCTGGAAGCCGTAAAAGGGCCTGTCAGTCTGGGATTATCTGGTCCTAGGTGTCCCCGACCAGCCCCACATCAGATGCACCGGCCTGCCCTCCATTCCCAGCCTACAAGTTGGGGCTTCGGCCCCCTGCCTCCCCGCTTCCCTTGACCCCCTGCCTCCTCCCCCACCTTTTAAAAATAGGGCTAAACTCCAGACTTTTAAAAAACCCAGTTTTTATCCTAAAATCTTCAGAGGAGAGTCCCCCTTTGGTAACTTATTCTAGAATTGTACCTTTCTGAAATTCAGAAATTGCTTTCAAACGAATACATTTTGGAAATTCCCACTGCTGTTTGTCCTGTTCCCAGTGAAAAGTAAGAAGCAAGTCTTTCCTCTTCCAAAACAGTGGTTTTCAAACTCAAGTTGTGCACACAGATCATCTCGGGAGTTTGTAAGACACAACCCGTCCCACACATTCTGATTCTGCGGGTCCAGAATGGGGGCCGGGAGTCTCCATCCCCACGGTGAGCAGGCCCCACAGGTGGTTCTGACCAGGTTGTCCCGGCCTGCACTTTTGGACGCACCGCTCTCTCATGCTTTAATTAAGGCCCTTCCTTGATATTCTTCATGTATTTTAAATAGTTCTATTTCCTAGAATTATTCCTTTTAAGACATATTTTTTTCAAACAGTTATGCTTTTTATTTCATCCTCTGGATTTGCACATATCATCCACCTTTCACTTGCAAATTATGTGCCATTTGGAAAGTTCAAGGACTTTGGACCTCACTACTTCCTAGCTGTGTTTTAAGTTAATGCCTTTGAGGCTTAAGTTTGCTTAGAGAGAATCCTTGGGCCTTTCTTCATTGAAGATTGAGATTTTCTTTTGTTTGTAACAGAATGCCTTTTGTATCTTGCAGGTGAGTTTTAAAAGCATCAAAACTGTGTCAGGAGCCCTGGCCAGGTGGTTCAGTTGGTTGGAGTGTTGTCCTGTACACCAAAAGGGTGCAGGTTCGATCCCTGGTCGGGGCACATACCTAGGTTGTGGATATGGGGGGCAACCAATAGACGTTCCTCTCTCTCTCTCTCTCTCTCTCTCTCTCTCTCTCTGTCTCCCTTTGACCCTCCCTCCCACCCTCCCACCTTTTCTCTCTCAAATTCATAAACATATCCTTGGTGAGGGTTTTAAAAAGCTGGATCTGGGAAGAACAGCCCAGGTCTGACATGGTAGTGTACAGTCTGGGGATATTGTCAATCTTCGTTGCTGCTAATTCGGAGCGTTTTGCCAGACCTGTTGATCCGTAGTTGTAGAACTAGACTTTAAAAGATTTGGACATAGTCTGTAAGTACTACTCATTGTAAGAGGACTAGGTCATTTTAGACTCAAGAGCAGAATCCTAGTGATAGTCGTTAGCGCTTTGAAAATAAACGTGCATCCCAACAGAAAGTGCAGCGCATGCCACCAAATGCCCGGGCCTGTGTTCACCGCGAGTATTCACGGGTATGGTCCGCGTTGCAGAAACGCCCATTAACCCACAGTTCTCGGCGTCAGCTTGCCGGTTTGAACGTGCACCCCTTCAAATCTGAACGGCTGTGCGATGACAGACTTCGTTGTAGTCCAAAGCCCCCGAACTTCCCGAAATGGTATCGGAACAGATTGCTGTATTTTTCAGCTTGGGGGTGGAACCGCTTTGAATTTTACTTCTGGCTTTACACCTGGAGGTGGCAGACAAGTGAGTCGGCAGTCATTACCTGAAGGCTCCCTGGCAGAGGGGGGCGTCCCCTGGGGTATAGGTGGCACCCACAGCCACTGCCCTTGTCACTTGGTGGCCCTGGAGCCCGGCGCCTGGCTGTGCCTCCTGGGTGCTCACCCTGCCTGGCCGGGCACTGCGGCACGAACGAACAGGAGGTGCAGGCAGCCGGCAGGGAACACATTCTGGACTCGGGTCGGAATTTGGCAGGACGATTCTGAAAAGCTCCCGGTGCCCTTGCTGAGAACCCCTGTGATAACACACTGGTCACACCCAGTCCCGTCCTGGATTTCTGTGGGTTGTTTTTGGCGGCCCTACGTGAAGATCTCGCTCAGCCGTTCCTGGGGGACAGAAGGTGCCCATGCTTTTGTCATGACCGTCTAGGCTGGAAAGTGAGGCAGAGGGGTCCAGCTCTGTCTCGGGGGCTGGCCGCCACAGCTAGGGGGTGTTACGTAAGGCTCCCTCTGACACGTGTGCCAGATTCAGTTATTCAGCCAAAGATGTAGGTATCTGAAGCTTTAGTCTGCTTGTCATGTATTCCCGGCTGGAGGTGGCTGGGCAGTCCTCTGGTCCGGAGCCGGACACGTAGGTCTCAGCACCTGTCAGCTCTTGTCCCTGACAGTGCTCTAGGGTGCGGGCTGAGGGTGTGCTTGTTGCAGTTTAGCTGTCTGACCCTGTTACTAAGTCTGTTTTCCTGTTCTTATGGAGGTTTCTCTGATTTGCATTAAATTACTCAGTCCGATTGGGGTCCCGAGTGTTTCCCACTGACCTGGATTTCTGGTTTGGTGCCAAGAAACACATTCTTGTGATTGCTGTTATTTTATAATATGTTGTAATATTGTCTAGAGTCGTCCTGACCAGAGCATAAAAAGGTTTGAGCCTTGCACAGCAATGCATCGGCTTTTAAAGTGGTGCCCCATGGCACTTGGAAACGGGGGGGGGGGGCTGTTCTCTGCGGAAGACAATGAGGCAAAGAAGGGGTGCAGACCCTGCCCCTCTGCAGAGTTCTCTTTGTGCAGGCTACATTCCCTGTACGTGTGATCAGAAATCGTTTGAATGTGAACTCACGCGCCTCCTTTTTCCAGCTGCCTGCTGACCTGGAGTGTGTGATTTGACAAATGGGTTTCGTGTTTGTGTAGCTGCTGTGTGAGTTCCCGCTGATTATTCATTCCTTAGACACCCATTGGGTTTAGCCTTAATCACTGTAGGCTCAGTGACTATAGATGAGACCAGTATTGGTAATTCCAGAGGAATTTGCATTATTCACCAGCAGTCTGGGGACATAGCGTTTGCCAGGGCACTGCCCACAGTGGAACTGGGCCTGAAGTGCTCCGAGTTGGAGGCGTCTCCTGCAACGGAAGAGACGCACGAGGTTTCAAAAGCCGCGCTGAGTACCCGCGGTACCCGACAGCCAGAGCAGCCGGCGTGGCCGGTGACTTTCTTGGGGTGTTAGGACCACACTTCCCAGTGCTGAGAATCACTGACTGCCGCGCTTACAAGAAGTCTTCACGTTGACTTAGAAGTTGGCCCGGGACTGGTTTTGGACAGCGCTGATGGTCTAGGGCCGGCCTGGGCCTGCAAACGCCGAGAGAGGGTCCCGGCGCGGCGCGGAGGGGGTTAAGGCGGTTGAGGAGGCGGGGGCGGGCCTCGCGGGCCCAGCTCAGGGGCCCTTTGTTAACAGGCGCGTCCGCAGCGGAGAAGGAGACGCGGCCGCGGCCGTGGGCGGGCGCGCGGGGCGGCGGCGAGGCGGCATGGCGGGGCCGCGGGGGCCCGGGAGGGCGCGCGGAGCCTGCGGGGCTCGCCGGGCCTGAGCCGCGTTGCGGAGGAGTTGGGGGCACCGGCCCCCGAGGCGCCGGCCTGCGAAAATGTTGGAGATTTGCTTGAAGTTGGTTGGCTGCAAGTCGAAGAAGGGGCTCTCTTCGTCCTCCAGCTGCTACCTGGAAGGTAAGCGCCGGGCCGGCACCAGGGGGGTGAGTCACGGCGGCTGTGCGTGCGCGGGTCGGGCCTTCCGCGGCCTGGCCGACCGCGCGCGCTCCCTCCCGGCCGTCTCGTCTCCTCCCTCCCTTTCTCTCCCTTTCTCTCCCTCCCTCCCTCCTCTTTTTCCCTCCACAGCCCCTGCGCGCTGCTGGCCGAGCCCGAGGGGTGCGGGGCTTTGACCCCCGCGCACTAACCCCGGGAGA
This sequence comes from Glossophaga mutica, assembly GCA_039655065.1. Classification (NCBI taxonomy): domain Eukaryota; kingdom Metazoa; phylum Chordata; class Mammalia; order Chiroptera; family Phyllostomidae; genus Glossophaga; species Glossophaga mutica. The sequence goes on from CM077305.1 coordinate 215,205,549, forward strand.
GCCCACCTCGGGGTGGTGGTGTCCAGGGCCCCAGCTGCGGGACTCTTCCCGAGAAAGTTTGAGAACTCGAACTCCACAGGCCGGAACGGCCCTGTGAGTCGACGTTGTGGAATTTCCACCGTTAATTGGAAATTATGTGTCAAAAAGGTTGACCCGTGTTTGTGAAACATGTGATTTTCATTAAGTATCGTGTGCTGCAAAGGGAACACGGCTCTACCATTTATGGATACAGAATTTCAAGGGATCTTTTCATTCCCCCACCCCCACCCAAATTTACCTACCGACCACGAAGAAGTCTTACTCGGTGGGGAAAAGAGAAATCGCACCAGATTTGAAGAAGGCATTTTGAATGAGTCCAGAGTACCTGGGGGAGGGGGGACCTCAGTGAGTTTGCTTCAGCGAAGCCGAAGCTCGGAGCCAAGGGCGGTTCACTTTTGCCTTTTTTCCTTTCTGTTCCTTTTCTTATCTAATCCCATCCCGCCCCGCCCCCCCTTCCTGTTACTTGTCTTTCATTTTTTTTGTCCGGGTAAAGTGACATCTGAAAGGGAGGGAATTGAGAATTAGTGGTTTATCCTGTGGTAGCTTCAAGATGGATCTGAAAGGCATCTGCTTTGGGGACTGGTCATCCCCAGCTATTGCTTTTTTGCCGAAAAGGCCCACTGTACTTGAGATGGAGTCCTGCCTGCAAGTCTCCGTGTTTCACTGAGGACGTTAAACGAGAGGAGACATGGAAAGCGCATTTTAGAACAAGTAGTAGGGTTTCTGCTATTGCGCCAGGAAGTGGTCATGTTTTTCTTTTTAAAATGAAGGAGAAATAAACAGAGGTGTCATTAATTGTGTAAACTATTTTTTCTTTCCAATTTTTTGATGCTAGGCCCTGCTTCGAGCCACGTGTGCAGCTCAAACCATAAACTCCAGTAATACAAGTGTAACCCCTTTGCCCTTCCTTTCCACCATTTGTGTACAGGGGTCCCTTTCCCTCTCTGGGATTTGGGGCCCGAGGGAAGGCTCGCCCAGATGGAGCGGGCTCACAAAATCGAGCTTTTGAAGAGAGGACATGGTTTGTCCCCCAAAAGGTGGTGTCTGCGCAGCCAGAACCATCCTCAGTTAGTACGTGGCTTGTTTTCCAAGCTGCTCAACATTCTGAACACATTCTCATTTGCATCTGTGACGAGTTAGTGTCAGGCATTATCATCTCCATGTTGCAGATGGGTGCCTAAGGCGGAGGAGATGAATGGACTTTTGTAACTGCAGAGCTGGGGGGAGTGCAGGCGGAGCTGAGTTGTGACATTGTTTTGTTTTCCTGGGGGGAAGATTTAGCAGTACCTGGCTGGTTTAATTACTGTTGCTTTATTTTTTTTTAAGGGGGGGAATCTAAAGTGTCTTATTACAGCATGTCTTGAAATAATGTTGGGTTTCAACTCTAAAAAAAAAAGGATTCTGGTACAGCGGACTATTTTGGGTTAAGGCTTCATCTGGAAAGTTATCACTGTAGGAATTCTTTATGGAATTCTTGATCGTTGTTGAGCTTTCCTTATGTCATTGTTACATTGAATTGGGGACAGTAAGTGAAGTTACTGTTTTGTAGTTAAGAGACTTTAACAGACCTCAGTGATGCTTAAAGATGGGCTGTGCTGTTGGTCTCCAGGGAACGCCAGTTGCCCACATCTGGCCCAGGACTGCAGCCTGCCTGGGGTGGTGCCATCCTCAGCCAGGCAGCCAGTGCCTGTTGACAGCCGCCGGGGCCCCGTCATCGCAGGCCGTGCAGGGAATTACAAGCGGTCAAGTTTTCCATTCTGTCCAGGAAGGGTCAGCTGTAAATGCACCTGGATCATGCATGTACTTGCTACTCGGGCCTACTCGTCAAAGCAATTATTAAATGCTTCCTGGGTGCCCAGCGCTGTCAGCATTCTTTGACTTCATTTGTTTGCCTCTTACGATGGCCGTGTGGTTATTTCCATTTTGTTGATGAGGAAACTGAGGCACCAAAAGTTTGGGAAACTTGTCTAAGATAACAGAGCTAGCAAGTTGTGGTGCTGGGATTGGAACCCATGATGTTGGGCTCCAAAAAGCCCAGTTGAGCAGCTCTATGCTTTACAGACTGTGACTGCTTATTTTGTTTTGGAACTCTTCTGTGGATGTTAAAATGACATCTTCAGAAACAATGCTTGGAAAAAAGGCTATTCTTTGTCTTCTGGAAACCTAATACTGATGAAAATTACTACCTTGAGCCATAGAATTAAAATTTTTAGAAATATATTAAAATAGCTTTGCATGATCAAAAATTCTGAAAAGGGGATTTAGTGAAAAGTAATTCTGTCTCCTGTGCAGTGTCCCTGCCCAGAGGCACCCAGGAGTTTCTTGTGTCTTTCTAGACACACTTCATGCACATGGAAGTGTTCGCAGCGTCGGACTTGGGTGCTTCGGTTTGCGGATGTGCACGTTTACAGCTGTACGTGTTCACCCCGGCCACGTGGCCTGACAGCCTTCGGCCTGCTTCAGATTCCGGATTGTTAACTCCCTCTGGAGATGTGAAAGGGAACGGGAATGGAATCCGTTGTTCTCTAGTTTGCATTTGTTTGTGCACGCTTGCATTTGCATACATTGTGCGCGAATATTGTGCATGGACATGTGAGCTCTGGGGAGTGGAATCAAAAACTGAAGTCTGCGAAGTGAACTCTTCTTGACCTTTCAAAACTTGTTTTAAGGGCCCACTCTTAAACTCTGCTTTTCAGCAGTTAACTTTCCGGCAAATGCTGTCTGCAGGGCCAGCCACACAGACGCACTGTCACAGCTTTTGCTTGGAGAAGGTTATGCTCTCTCTCTCCTGAGGTCATCAGGTACTTCTCTTGTTTGGGAGCAAAGGAGATCTGAGGCTCTTTCTGTGGCCTGATGGAAGGCTAGTCAGTCCTTTTCATTTGGCGTTGTGTTAAAATCGTCGAGCATTTAGGCTGTGACAGGCCTTGGTACGGAGGCCTTGGCACTTCACAGGCATCCTCACTTAATTCTCCGCCCTTGCTCTGCGGCTCTCAGAGCAGGGAAGGAAGAAGGGCCCTGTTCTCCGTTGGAAACACCTCGGAATTTGGAGTCAGGAGGTCCCGGTTTTAGTCTGACTTCTCTCAGCTTCTCTGTTTCCTTACTTCTGAGACAGAACAAACACTCCCTGTCCAGCCCGCCTTGGAGGATCCGAGATGATTAAAGTGAAAGTTTTGAAACTAATAAAATGCTAAGTGCATGTCCTGAAGCCCAGAGAGTTTTATGGCTGAGACGTCGCTGCGGCCCCACTTTTCTGTGGGCACACAGCCCTGGACCCAGCCATCCCCGCCGCCCATCGATTGTGGGTGCGCTGCTCTCTGAGCCCCAGCGTTCCCATTGCCAGGGTGAGGCTCGGAGGGCACCTGCCTGCTGAGTTGGGACACGCCCACGAGAGATCGCGTTTCAGCTGTGTGGCATGGAGCAAGATGTCAGCTGTTGTTATTTTAAACAAATCCTAGCAGTCTAAAATGTTGCCACTGCCGATTTTTGTAATGGCTGAAGTCTGATAGAATTCAGCTGAACCCATAGTTTTTCTCGTCAACAAAACAGTTTGTTTCCAAGTTTAGTTGCATGCATATAATTAATATTTCCTGTCCTTGGTTTTAAGGGAAAGTGCCTTCCCTTCCTCTGACCCTCTCTTATTCCCATGGTGAATATTTTAATTGTGGCCGAAAAAATCCTATTGGCTCATGGTCGGCATCCTACGTCTTTTCCCCAGAGGCAGCGTTTCCGCAGGTCCAAACGCGCGAGAACTGAAACTCTCCTGCTGCCTGGTACCGTGCTGTAAAATCAAGTCATAATTTTGGCAGTGTGATCACTGAGCTGAAACAGATACAGGAAAAATGTCAGGGGATAGGTTTTTAAAATACACAACAATATCGTACAGCCTGATTGTTATAGTTAGCAACATTGTATTGTGCATTCAAAAACCGAACACTTCCGGCCAAGATGGAGGCGTAGGCGGACACACTGTGCCTCCTCTCACAACCAAAATTAAGGACAACAAATATTTAGAAACAAGAAAACAACCAGAACTCATAGAAAATTGAACTGTACGGAAGTCCAACAACCACTCATCCAGACTGGTAGGAGGGGCGGAGTCGCGGCGGGAGAAGGTGGAGGTGTGGGAGCGCAAGCAGCAGCGGCTGGCAGTTCCCCGGTGCTCAGGCGGCGGCTGGCGGTCCCCGGGCCCACAGGCCCACAGGCAGCAGCTGGTGGACCCCGGGCACAGGGGGACAACTGTGCAGACCCAGTGAGGCCGTACAAGGCGGCTGGTTGACCAGGTGGTCCCACATTCGTGCATGCAGACGGTCCAGGCAGAGGGGAAGTGGCGGAAGGGACTGAATCCAGGAGAGAGCGGAGCAGGCGCCATTGTTCCCTCTCAGACCCCGCCCCCACAAGCAGCGTCACAACCCAGCGACTGGGCTGCCCCACACTGGGGAACACCTAAGGCTCCATCCCTTACTACGTAATAGCCGCGACCAGACTAAAACCAAAACAAAACAAAACAAAAACAAAACAAACAAACAAACAAACAAAAAACACCAAAAATGGCTCAAACCGGAGAACCAATCAAAGCCCCAGAGCCAATTCCTCTAAGCAGTGAAGAGATAGCCAACCTATCAGATGCACAGTTCAAAGCACTGGTCATCAAAATGCTCACAGAATTGGTTGATTTTGCTCACAAATTAGATGAAAAAATGCAGGCTACAATACGTGAAATGAAGGAAGACGCATGGGGAACCGATAGAGATGGAAGAAAAACTGGGACTCAAATCAATGGAGTGGACCAGAAGGAAGAAACTAACAACCAAACAGAAAACGAGGAAGAAACGAGAATTCAAAAAAACGAGGAGAGGCTTAGGAATCTCCGGGACATCATTAAACGTCCCAACATCCGAATTATAGGGGTACCAGAAGGGGAAGAAGAAGAGCAACAAGTGGAAAACTTATTTCAACAAATAATAAAGGAGAACTTCCCCAATCTGGCAAAGGAAATAGACTACCAGGACGTCCAGGAAGCTCAGAGAGTCTCAAAGAAGCTGGACCCAAGGAGGAACACACCAAGGCACATCGTAATTACATTAGCCAAGATTCAAATGAAGCAGAGAATTCTAGAAGCAGCAAGGGATAAGGGGACAGTCACCTACAAAGGAGTTCCCATCAGACTGTCAGCTGATTTCTCAAAAGAGACCTTACAGGCAAGAAGGGGCTGGAAAGAAATATTTGAAATCTTGAAAAGCAGGGACCTACATCCAAAATTGCTCTATCCAGCAAAGCTGTCATTTAGAATGGATGGACAGATAAAGTGCTTCTCAGATAAGGTCAAATTCAAGGAATTCATCATCACCAAGCCCTTATTATATGAAATGTTAAAGGGACTTACCTAAGAAAAAGAAGATCAAAAATATGACAGTGAAAAGACAGCAAACTCACAGCTATTAAGAACCACACCTAGAACAAAAGCAAACTAAGTAAACAGCTAGAACAGGAACAGAACCACAGAAATGGAGATCATATGGAGGGTTAGCAACAGGGGCGTGGGAGGAGGAGAGAGGGGGAAAAGGTACAGAGAATAAATAGCATAGACGGTGAGTAGAAAATAGACAGGGGGAGGGCAAGAATAGTATGGGAAATGTAGAAGCTAAAGCACTTATGACACATGGACATGAACTAAAGGGGGGAATGTGGGTGGGAGAGGGTGTGTAGGGTGGAGGGGAATGATGGGGGAGAAATGGGACAACTGTAATAGCATAATCAATAAAATATATTTAAAAAAAAAAGATTTAAATAACAACAAAAAAAAAAAAAAAAAAAAAAAAAACAAAAACCACAGAGCGAGTAGGTCTTTATAAAGTTTCTCCTTCCAAGAAAAAACATTGTAACTACGTGTGGTAATGGATGTTAACTTGCTGTTTCTCGGTATGTACATATATCAAATTATTAACCTTAACCCTATACAGTGTTATGTCAGTTTTATCTCAATAAAACTGGGAAAAAATATATATAACAAGAACTAAAGCTCAAATGGGATGCAGGAAGAATTTAACTCTCTTCTGTAATGGTAGATTGTAATTAAACACAGAACAACGATTTCTAAAGTAAATTCTTAAGTTACTTTTCTTCACCCTTTTAAAATGGAAAAGTTTGAATGCGTAAGAAAAGCAGACAGCATAATGAACCCCTTGTACTTACCACCCAGCTTTAATAATTATCGGTTTATGGTCAGTTGTGTTTTCTTGTCCAGTGAAGTTACAGTTCCGAAGCCCTTGAAAAGCTTTGCTATTTACTGACTTTTAAGAGTCCTTGCCCTCAGATAATAAGAGATGTTCTCCAAAATTGGTTTTCACGCCTTTCTGTCTTAGCCCCATCATAGGTCATTTGTTCTACTCCCTGTGGTGGGCGGTGGTGGTAGGGAAGACGGACAGACAGACGAGGGAGGCAGAAACCGGTGGGAATTGGGGGGGGGCTGAGACGAAGGGGGGGATGCAGACACATCCGGAGACAGACGGGCTGCAACGGGAAAGGGAAGCCAAGAGCAGAAGGACGGATGGCAGAGAGACAGGAGACTGGGACAGGGAGGAGGGCCTGGGGAGGGAAGGAGAACGGCAGGGTCGGTGCGAGAGAAGTTGGGGACAGGGAGGGGCAGGCAGCCGATGGCCGCAGCCCTGGGGGACAGGCGGAGGAGGGACTTCTCCGGCCCCGGGCCGGGCTCGCCAGTGGAGCTTCCTAGCAGGGTTGTGGGGACTTGGTGAGGATAAAGCGCAGGGCACAGAGCTGGCCCTCGGGAGGGGTCAGTAAGTAGCAGCTCTTGGGTCACATTCTGTTGCATAAACTTGAACCTCATTACTCTTAATTTCTCTTTAGAGACCGAATTCTTATCAGTGTTACCAGTGCTCACATTTAGCTAGTAGTGGTGTGCATTGAACACGTGAACATTGGATCTGAAGGCAGGCCTTGAATAGAAATAGCCATTGCTTTGGGGGGTCACAATACCTTTCTTTAGGGTCACGTTCAGTTAACCACTTAGCGGTAGAAGTAATAATGGCTCACAGGACATTCTGGGGAAATTGCCTCTCGTTGGAGAGCCCCCGCCTCGTGACTCAGGCCCGCGCTGACCCCACAGTCCTGGGCGGCGCTCTGAAAGGGAGCAGGCACTGTGAAGTGAGTGCTTCCAAACTGTCTCAGGCGGCAGGGGCGCGGCGGCTTCCGGCCCGTCGCAGGTGGCCTGTGACAGCAGAAGAGCGCCCCTCTGGTTGGCGGCCTCACTGTGCACACTCCCAGTCTGCGCCAGCGCAGCGATCTGTGGGGCCCTTTCTCCCCATCAGACCAAAAGTGGGGCGGGGGCTGGGCCCTCTCCCTGCCAGCTGCCTGCGAGAAAGCAGAGAAATGAGCTGCCGCGTTACGCCTCATTCAAGGATCTTGGCCGTGGTTTACGTTCCCTTAAAAAAAGTTACTGCATTTTGTAGATCTTCGTAAGGGTTTTCCTTGTCCGGGTGCATTTGCTTCTCATCTTTACTGTCATTTCCGCTATTACAGGTTAACAGGTAATTAAGGCGCAATCTTAGTTTAACTTGTTGCTAAAGACAAACAAGTGCAGGGTGTCGTGGGTGTGAGTTCGTTTTCGTAGACTCGGAGCTGGGCTGCGTGTCCTGGATGGCACGAGGCAGGTGCCGAGGATGGAGAAGAACGCTCAGGCTCCGCCCCAAAGGAGCTGGCGTTGCTGCGCCGACGATAACAAGAGGAGGATTGGCTGCGCCCCGGTGCCGGGCGCCAGGCCTGGCATTCGTGCGGAGATGCTCTGTGTGCGCTGTGCGCTGAGCCCTCCCGACAGCTCGAGGACGGACTGGTCCTCCCTTCTGTGGTCCTGCGGTGCAGCTGAGACGCTGAGGCTCAGAAATGAGCATCTGGCAGGCCTGGCGTGCTGAGGTGTGAACAGGGCTTGTCCACCCCCGAGCCCAGGCTTGTTGTGCTGCACGGGGGGGGGCTAGGGGGGGGACAGGTGCCTCGCCACGTGTCACAGGGCGGGAATAGAAGCAGACCCCGAGCACCCAGATGGGGCGAAGAGGAAGTGGCGCCTGGGGCGGGGGCGGTGCTAGGGAGGAGGCCCCGCAGGTGGGAGGCTTGCTGCGGGTCGGGTCTCGAGGTCCAGAGGATGGGTGTCCCCGGGAGAGTGGATGGCCCGTGTCAAGCAAGGTACAGGAGGCGAGGCGGCAACAGGGTTTGCCTGGGGGGGACGGCAAGGCGTTCGGGGAGGCCGGGGTGAAAAGTAGGGGCCGTTGCAGGAAATGGTCCCAGACCGGACGCCAGAGGGCCGCGTGTGCCTCCCGTAGGCGCTCAGGCCTCTGCGTCAGCGGCGTCCAGACGGCTCGCGCCATTTCGTCAGGGCCTCTCCCCTTCTGGGAGCAGCGTCCTGCGTGGCACTCCGCGCTCTCTGCACGCTGCCCGCTGCCAGCAGGGCACGGACGGCTCCCTGGCTTGCCGCGGGTGCGCTGCCAGTACACGGCGCCTGACGGCAGACAGGCAGGCGCCCACCCAGACACCTCGGTGGGGCTGTAACCGCGCAGCGACTGGGTCGGAGTGGCGTTTGAGAAAAGCCCCTTCTCACCTTTAACAGGAACCTAAACAACAAAACGAACAAACAAGCAACATACAACCAAAGACACGGAAAATGAGAACAGGCTGACAGTGACCAGAGGGGAGAGGGGAGGGAATTTCAGGGGCAAAGGGGAAGGGTTTACAGGAACAAGTATAAAGGACACATGGACAAAAACTAGGGGGTGGTGGAAATGGGAGGGAAGTGGGGAGGGCTGGGGCGGTGGGCCGGGGTGGGAGTAAAAGACAGAAAACTGTACAAGAACAACAGTTAAAATAAAATTTTAGAAAAAATAAAATGCATTTTTTTACAAGAAAGAAAGAAAGAAAAGCCCCTTCCGATGACAGTACAGGCAAGGTAGAGGGGGAAGCTGTCGAGGGCGTGGTGGGGCGTGGACAGGACAGGACCAATCGGAGAGATTTAGGAGGCAGAGTGGCCAGGATGTGGCTGTGAACTTGATGGGATGACAGGGAGGGGGCGTGTGAGTGACAGGTGTGCAGAGTGGCTTGAAGGTGGCGGGGCCCTGCTTCACGTGGGCCTTTGGTACTTTATTTCTAGTGGTCGTGGGCTTCTCCGCAACAGACTCTTAGAGGGCGACACGAGACTCGGTGCCCTCTCTCTGCATCTTGGTGAAGGGAGAGATGGGGGCACTCCGTATCTTCAGAAAGGCTACCGTGTGGACCGCGTGCGACTGGGGACAGAGGTTAGGATGGAGAGTTTTAGAACTTTTCTAAAATTGACTGGCTAGAAATATTATAATGTGAAAAGATTCCAGGGGAAATAGTTAAACCTTGGGCTAATTTAAATGACTTTTTTTAAAAGAACTTTTTAAAGGTTTTTCTAGAAACCTATTTAACTGCCTATAATGCAGTAAAACTGCATTATTTAAAAAACAACACCGTGTAATTTGGACTTCTCCCTAATTTGTAGCAGCTTCTTTCCTGGCCCCTCTCCCTGTCAGATTACTGGGGGTTGTACTGAATCAGGTCTTAGCGTAGGAGTCCTTAGCCTGGAAGACCCTTGGGGTCTAGGATCGAATTCAGGGGTTTGTGTCCTTGGATGGGAAAGTATTAAGCTTTATTTCACTAACCTTTACCCGAAAATAAGTTTGTTTGTTTGTTTGTTTGTTTGTTTGTTTGTTTGTTTGTTTTTAAAGAACTTAGGTAACAGCCCTGGCTGGTGTGGCTCAGTGGATTGACCACAGGCCTGCAAACCGAAAGGTCGCTGGTTCGATTCCCAGTCAGGGCACATGCCTGGGTTGCAGGCCAGGTCCCCAGTAGGGGGCGTGTGAAAGGCAGCCACACTTGGATGTATCTCTCCCTCTCTCCCTCCCTCCCATCCCGTCCCGAAAACGTAAATAAATAAAATCTTTAAAGAAAAGAAAGAACTCAGGTAACAAATCACAGTAACGTTAGCAGTACTTGTGCTCTGTCACCAGTAGAAATCAGATATTTTCATATCATGTAATAGTTTTGACAGTTATTTACACTCATCACTGCTTTGGAATGACGGTAGTTACCACTGGATCTTGTGATTTAATATGTGAAGAAAGAAGCGTTCATAAAGAAGCATTATCACAAAAATTTTTAAACGTTTTGAGGACTATTTCAATAAAATTGTTTTCTTTTGCAGTCCTTTGTATTTGTTTTGTGAATCTGCAAACTTTGTTCTGAGGAGTCCCTAGGCAGCCCCCGAGGGTCCACCGCAGAGCACAGGTGAAGACCCCTCCCTGGGTGGCCCCGGTGGGTCAGGCTGGGTTTGGGTCCCTGTGAGTCCTGCTTCCCTTGCTGGGCATGGTCCTGTTCAGGGTTACCTCCTCCCCAGCCCCTCACATCTCCTGGCCCTCAGTGTCCGTGTTCTTATAAATCAACCCATTGGACCGCGCTAACCTTCTGTTAGTCTTTTGCTTTGAGGCCCTGTCCACATTCATTAACTGCGTCTCTCCCTCGGGGGGCAGGGGCCACGCAGTACCTCCTTACATCGGACCCCCGGGCCCCACCTTTGCAGAGTCCGCAGCAGCTGACTCTGTTTTTGGGTGCTGGGACATTTTTGTTCAGAGCGTGCAGTTAATGCCAAGGCTGTGTTTAGCTAATAAACTTGTTTTTAAAATAATTTTAACTGCTCTGGATGTGGGTGCAAATGGCAAAATAAAAGACACGTAGACTGTAGATAAAATTACTTTCGAGTTCAAATTGTGGGAAATAATACTTTTCCTCTAAGCTCATAGTATAAAAAGTTGTGTGAGACTTACAAACTGACTTGAGAATAGTCTCAGCATGATCTCATCAGTTGGAACAGAGTAGGAAATAAAAGACGAAGCCATCCCTCTTTTTCGAAGGGTCTGTTGCATAGATTTTTAAATTACAGAGATTCCTTGAACTGGAGGATAATAGTGAAGGGCCCACAAAGGAAATGAAAGTCAAGCCACCTGGGTCTCAAGAACTGAATGTGAGCAAAAGCAAAGAGCATGTTTATCACACCCGACACACCCCGCCCTTGCGCCGCCCCCCACCCCTGAAATGGTGGGCGTGAAGTGCCCTTGGGGGACAGCGACGGGACAGCAGAGGGAACCCGGGAGGGAACTGTGTGGCCTTGGACACAGGCGTCCACAGGAAAGTAGGGAGCTTCCCAGGGATGTTTTTCCTGGAGGTGACGTCTCCCCTCCCATCCCAGCTGCGAGCATTTTTCTGCTCTTCCTGTTTGCCAGTGGTGGGGGGGCTTGCCAGCGGCGGGAGGTGGGGGCAGCAGCGGCAGCAGCCCCTGGAAGTCTAGACTAGATACTCTGTATCAGAGAATCTTTTGTAAACATTTTTGATGAGTGACTCACAGCTTTAAGAAAGGATTATTTTGTATCAGACAGTCTTTAAATTGTATTTCAAAGACCCAACCCATTTTCTTAGAATACTGTCTAAGTTAATCATGCACAGGCCCAGTGAATTTTGTGGCATTTCCAAACATTTGGTATTCTCATAGTTGGAGCCCTAGCTTTTTAGAGGTTTGGAGGCCTTTTGTGGATATCACCATTCTTAGTGCTGAAATGGCTGATTAGTGACTTTTCCGGAGTTTTTTGCTGGTGATGGAAACTTTTTCATTAACAGTACGGGGAGATCAGGGCAGGGTTTTACAGGGGGTAGGAGGCACTTTTGAAGATACAGATCTCAAATACATTTAAAATAGGACCCTGAAAGGATGCTGCAGAAAATGTTAAAGAAAAAAAAAGTGCAAGAATACCTGGCCAGGTAGCTCAGTTGGTTAGAGTGTTGTCCTGCTAGCCCCAAGGTTGCAGGTTCAATCCCCAGTCAGAGCATAAGAATCAACCAGTGAATGCATAAATAAGTGGAGCAACAAAATAATGTTTCTCTGCATCTTCCCACCCCCTCTAAAATCAATCAATAAAAATTACATACAAGAATAATAGCAGATGCTGAACTTTCCTTTGCCAAGACTTAACAATCGCCAAAAGACCCATGGGAAGGACAGAAAGGGGAGCTCTTTGGGGCATCTTTTTTTAGTGAAGCCTCCGGGCTTCCTTAGGAGTTCAGCTTCCTGACAGTGGGGCTGGCAGAAAGGTCGTGCATTCATAAACGAGGAGGATTGAAGTACGTTCTGCAGCTGGGGCCCTGCAAGCCGCGACGGTGTTTAGGGTTGACGAGCGTAGCTCACTATGAAATGAAGCAAGGAACTTGGCGTTCATTCGTCGTGAGTCAGTTTTGACATCAGCCCGGACTGGGAATTGACTGGAAGGTTTGGGGCTTGGACCGTGGCTGCGCTTCAAGCGTCTCGATCCAGAGGCATGCATGAGCAATACTTCCCTTCGGGCTCTGGCCGCTCAGCTGTGGAACGGAGCGGGACGGGGAGGGGAGCAGAGAGACCGCCTTGGATTTCCTCACGTCCTGTCGAATCGAAAAGCAGTGGGTGGGAGGGCCTTTCCTTCCTGACGAAGAAGAAGACGGCCAGCCTCGTCCCTTCACACGCAGCTCCAGTGTGTGCGTCCACGGGAGGGACGGTCCCTTCTGAACCCAGGCTCCGCACGCACGGCCACCCCTGGGCGAGGGTCTGCGGTCGGCCTGTTCCAGGTGTTTTCCAGGCCACGGCCCCCGATTATGTAACTCTGATCAAGTCCAGATGCTGCAGAATGCTCGATAGACGAGGTCAAATGGCACTGGAGAAGAAAAGCATTTCTGTATTCATGACTTTGGTTTAATTTCCTGGACGGGCCTGGTCTGCCAAAGCTGCACGCTCACGGCCGCGAGGCTGGGTCGCTGGAGGGAAACGCACGCACTTTTCCGGGACAACTGGAGGGGATACCCCCCTCCCCCAGGGTGCTTTTTCGTGTGAGATGATCAGTTACGTGAGCATCAGCTGGCTCCTATTTATAACAGTTTTTCTGTTTTTGTTCATTGTTTTCTTTTCTTTTTAAGACTTTATTTTTTAGAGAGGGGAAGGGAGGGAGAAAGAGAGGGAGAGAAACATCACTGTGTGGTTGCCACTGGGGACCTGGCCCACAACCCAGGCATGTGCCCTGACTGGGAATCGAACCAGTGACCCTTTGGTTCACAGGCCGGTGCTCAATCCACTGAGCCACACCAGCCAGGGCTGTTCATTGTTTTCTGATGATAAAAACAATATGCCAAAATATAGGAAAAAATTAAGAAAAACATTTTAAGTGTTTGTAATCCCACCACCCCGAGTTTTAACTACTTTAACGGTACTGTTAACATACCACCCTGAGTTTACTGTTAACATTTACTGTTAACATACCACCCTGAGTTAACTGCTGTTCACATTTTGGTGCCCTTCCTGCTGGGCTTCTTTCAGTTTTCTCCAAAAATATTTTGAATGGCTTTATGAGTATCTTCTCTTTTATGGCTGGGACCACAAACTAGCTTCTCTCGTGTTGATAAATATCTGTGCTTTTCCCTTTCCGTGTTACCTAAAAATCAGTGTAAACAGATCATGTGCGGATCTCTTAGGATAAATTCCTAGAGGTGGGTCAAAGGTGAGTGGGTTTTTAGAAGACTCGGTTCGCGTTTCCAGTTGCCCTTCCGAGCGTCACACCGGAGGAGCGTGCCCATCCCACTGACGTCTCGGGCTGTGGGCGGGAAGGGAAGGTGCCCGCCGGGCCGATGGAGAATTCGCGTGTCTCTGATACTGGAGGGTTGACAGCCTTTCCGTGTTTAATGGCAGTTTAAATTTTCTGTGAATCGAGTATTCGTGGTTTGCGTCCGTTTTTTCCATCGTGGAGAGGCTTGTCTTCGGCTGTGCAAAAGTTCCTTTACGTCAGGACTCATCCTTTGCCTAACAGGTTTACAGGAGACGCCCTTGTGGTGTGTTTCCACTTACCCGACCTGCCGGAGTGCCTCTCACACGCGCTGCACGCCCGTGCCGCCGCCGCCCCGCGCCCACCCCCCGCGGCAGCCCGGCCAGCGCCGGCCGTGTCTCTTTCCAAATCCGGGGTTCTAGGTGTGCTCGTAGTTTTACTCACTTGGTTCATGTGAAACCAGCGAAGTCCAAACGGGAAGGGAGAACGCTTCCTGTGCGAATGAGTGCTTTAGACGGACTCGCTGAAGGGCAGCAGCTTTCAAAACTGCCACTGGACTAGGGCTGAGGGAAGCTGGGTGTGCTGGGGTGTGCTGGGGTTCCCTAGCGTGGCCCTGAGTTCTCCCTCCACCTGCCGGACGCTGAGCTGGAGACGAGACAGCGCGTCACAGGGAGGGCGTGCAGCAGGCGACGATGACACCTGCTCCGATGGCACGCCCGCCGAAAGGGCGGCCCCTGGCCCTGCGGCCGGGACGGCCGGGACCGGCAGGCCAGTGGGCGTGCTGGCCAGGGAGACCACGCTTTTTTATGAAAGTAGTGCCCGCTCCCTGTGTCACCAGGTTGTTTGTTCCTTGGCTTGTCGGTTGGTCAGGGTGCTGGACACAATTTCAGAGCCAGTGCAGACACTCGGAGACCGGGCCTGCTCCACATCCTGGGGCAGGGCAGAGGCACCCTCGGCCTTGACATTACCTTCGCCCTTGTGATTCCTGAGGCGAGATTACCGAGCACAGTGATGATCTGATTTGGGAGGTACTCCGTTAGAAAACCAGTTCCTGAAGGGTTACTTCAGTCCGTAGTTGCAAAAGCTAGACTTCAGAGACCTTCGGCGTTTACGTTCTGTTGGTCTGTTCCAGAGGGATATTTGACAGGATGTCCATTTTTGAAACTTCCCCAGTCACAGTTCTGGAAGTTTAGCTTCGTCCCTCAGCCGTCTTAGGCACTTTCAGGGCTTTGTTTGTTCGCTTGTTTTTAAGTGAATGCCACAGAATCAGGCCTGTCCTCAAGATGGGTGGTGGTATTGCCCAAGAAAAGATGTCTGGGTGTCCTCTAAACCCGTAGAGAGAAAAGTAAAACAGTTTTGTTTTGTTACCATTTGGGTTTGGCTTAAGCATGTGCTAGATCCTTTTATTCTTTTCAAGTTAGAATTTCTCCTCCCCTCCTTCTTAAAAAGCTATTTCTGCCCTGGCTGGTATAGCTCAGCGGATTGAGCACAGGCTGCTAACCAAAGGGTCATAGGTTCGATTCCCAGTCAGGGCACACACCTGGGTTGTGGGCCAGGTCCCCAGTGGGGTCCACATGAGAGGCAATCAACTAATGTTTCTCTTGCATGTCAATGTTTCTCTCCCCCTCTCTCCCCCCTCCCCTCTCTCTAAATAAATAAAATCTTTTAAAATATTTTTTTAAAAATAAAATAAAAAGATATTTATTTTTAGAGAGAGGAGAAGGGAGCGAGAGAGTGAGGGAGAGAAACGTTGATTGGAGAAACATCATTCGGTTGCCACTCACACGCCCCCAGCCTGCAACCTGGCCCTCAGCCCAGGCGTGTGCCCCGACTGGGGAACTGAACCTGTGACCCTTGGGTTTGCAGGATGACACCAGCCCACTGAGCCACACCAGTTATCCTCCCTCCCCCAGCTTTTTTTTTTTTTAATTTGATTTCTTACTGAGTTTCCTTAAATGCATATTCAGATTTCATTCCATAATATCTTTATATAAACTGTTAAGATCTACTTGGGAGTAGATTTGTTTGTTTCAAAGAACCCTTGTGTATATTTGTCATTTTCTCAGAGGAATTCTAGAGCGTTTCAGCATAGTTCAAGAAAAAGAAAAGCAAGAAGAAACTTTAGGGGAAAATAATGAACTGTTTTGACCCTGTGGTGACGGAGAGTCACACATTCCTAACACGAGAGGTGTTGACTGGTTTTCAACTTTTACAATCTACCTGTAGACAAAGCGTGAAAGATCTCGTTGCAGAAGAAAACACTTGTTCGCTTTCACAAGGTCCAAGTCAGAGTGAGGAAGGCCCTATTTGAGAGGGGGCGCGGGGCGGGCGGCTGGAAGGCAGGTGAGGGTGCCAGCGCCCCACCGTAGGAGGCAGGGAGTTGACAGGTGCTGTCCCCAGCGGGCAGAACGAGAGATACACTGTCAGTGTGATGCTGGAAACACAAAGGTGACCAGTTAAGGGTGGCACCGGAGATGTGGGGGGTGGCACCGGAGATGTGTTCTCAGGGGTTAGGAGTGATACAGCTTATGTTTAGAGAGAGGGAAATGGTCGCCCCCAAAAATAGCTGTTGGCTCTGGGCATAGAGGAGAGTGGATGGAAAATGTTGGTCTTTCATGATAAGCCCTTCTGGACTATTCGATTTTAAATTATGTGCATATGTTAACTTTGATACATTTAAAAATGTTTCAGAGCAAGAAACTTTCCCTCCCTATTATCACATAAGCAGTGTGGCAAATTTAGGAGGATGGACCATTTCCATTTCTAACCGAAGTCATTTTCATTTTCACTGAGTTGTGAGTTTAAAAGGCTCAAACGATTTGGGAGCATTACCTTGGAATGTTGTAAATACTTAGTGTTTTTCACCAGATTTGGGAAAGGAAGATTCCATTTTCTATTAATATATAATACCCACGGGTGTTAAGAAACGAAATAAATTAGGAGTGTATAATTTTGGAAATAGACTTTTTTTTGCTCCTGAGAACAAAATTGATTTTTCCGTAGCTCTCTGCTTTCTTGCTGTATTTCATCCCCCCATTTCTCTTGCAGAAGCCCTCCAAAGGCCGGTCGCATCCGACTTCGAGCCCCAAGGCCTGAGCGAAGCAGCGCGTTGGAACTCCAAAGAAAACCTCCTCGCTGGTCCCAGTGAAAACGACCCCAACCTGTTCGTCGCACTCTATGACTTTGTGGCCAGCGGGGATAACACTCTAAGCATAACTAAAGGTGAGCGGGCCGCGGGCAGCAGGTGGTAGTTGCCAGCATCAGAAATTGGGGGACACTGTGGCTTGATTATTCACCCCTTTGCTGATTAGAAGAACAGGTTTAACATTTGGAATACAGAGATATCAAACAATATATCAGCATCTTTATAGAGACTCGCTTTTTTTGAGATGAGTTAGTCCTTCACAAAAACAGAGCTGTCGTTGTTTTACACTGAAAAAGACACCTGGAGCAGACACTGAAAACCTTTTTTTTATAAAAGGAAAACTGTTTTTTCCCTGAAAAAGCTTCCTTATATTAGGAACACCTGAGTGAACAGAGATTTATAAAAACTGAGGCTACATGTTTATCTCTGTGTTCCATACAGACAGGAAGCTTCGTATACAGCGTTCTCTTATACATTTAAAAATGCATATACTTGTGTGGACTTGTTAAAATGAAGTGGGCACTTAGGAATGTGGGGATTTTTAGCGACCATACAGGACTAAGCGAGAATGAGCGAATTAAGACGCTGATGTGTGTGACTTTGTTCTTCTCTTCCAAGGCGAAAAGCTCCGAGTCTTAGGGTACAATCACAATGGGGAGTGGTGCGAGGCCCAGACCAAGAATGGCCAAGGGTGGGTCCCGAGCAACTACATCACGCCCGTCAACAGCCTGGAGAAGCACTCCTGGTACCACGGGCCGGTGTCCCGCAACGCCGCCGAGTACCTGCTGAGCAGCGGGATCAACGGCAGCTTCCTGGTGCGGGAGAGCGAGAGCAGCCCCGGGCAGAGGTCCATCTCGCTGCGATACGAAGGCAGGGTGTACCACTACAGGATCAACACCGCTTCCGATGGCAAGGTAGGGCCCGGGCGGCGGGCCGAGGCGGGGTGGGGGGGCGTTAGTCTTTGGCCGGGAGGACCCAGAGTCCTGCGGGGGTGGTAAGTTCCTGCAGCGAAGCTCAGCCGAGAAGGTGTTTGGAGACGCTTTCTCGTACACAGCGGGCACCCTTCCATTCGCCTTGTGAAAGACCCTCCGTTGAGGGCTGTCGCATGCTGTTGTGGGGGCCGGTGTGGGTCTCCGGTTGTGCGGCTGGAACACGGTCGTTAGCAGTGTCGTGGGACCGGTGGGTATCTGCCGGGTTTCACCCGTACCTCGTGCAGCAAGACTCTGCTTTTTGTAAAAAGTCTCAGGATAGTAAGTTCTCCTCAATGAGAAAAATTCAGACGAAGATGGATATTTTAAAAGTGAAAAGCCACCTTAATGTCACCTCCCCAACATAGGTCTGATACATGGCCTTCTTCCTATGGATAAAATCGTGCGTGTGTGTGTGTGTGTGTGTTTATACACAGTCTTTTTACAAAAGTGGGTAAAAGTGGGATAGCATTGTACCCATAGGTTTCCAAACCCACACTGTTGTTGGGGAAAGGAGTTGATACACGATACGGCTTTGCGATCTTCATGTAAAGGGTCCTCAGGAGTTCGCGAAGGCAAGGGGGGAGTGCAGACCGCCGAGCCCCTGCTGCGCGCCGAGGGTCCCCCCCCCACCCCTCGCCGGGTCTCCCCCATCCTTCAGGGCAGGGTTTCTGGGACCTGCGCTTCCGCGTTAAGGAACGGGTGCCACGTCTTGCCCAGGCTCGCAGGGTGACTAGCCGATGGGACTGGGCTGCGCCCCCACCGCCGGCCCCGCCGCACTGCGCAGCCGCGGGGGGCGTGGCTAGGTGGGCTGTGAGGGCGGGGCCAGGCGGCGTTTCTGTTGTGTAATCACGTCTAGTTCCTGCACGGGGTTTGAGAAAAAGGAATCAGAGTGAAAGTGAGTCTGGCTCCTGATTGCGCGCCCTGCCCGGAGGCAACCCCTGGGACCCGCTCCCTCCAGAGCTAATCCAGCGTGCGTGTGTTTACACTTACAGAAACAGACGGTGCGTACTACACGCTGCTCTGCGTCTTGCCTCTCCCACCTGCTCACGTGTTTCGGAAAGGTCGTCTGTGGCAGCGTGTGCACAGCTGCCTCATCCCTGACGGTGCCTGGCGTGGGCGGACCGCCCCTTACCCAGGCAGGCCCCTGCTGGGGTCGTTTGGGTTGTTTCCGGTCTCAGGCTGTTACAAGTAGTGCTCTTATCAGGTGGCTTCCAAACCTTTAAAAATAACCTCTGCCTGCCGTAAAAAAACCCATATTACATCACCACCCAATACTCCCATTCGTAACAGGCGGGTTGTGAAACCCTGCTTACTCTTTTTTTTAAAAATTTTTCTCTTATTGCCCTGGCTGGTGTGGCTCAGTGGATTGAGCATGGGCTATGAACCAAAGGGTGGCCGGTTCGATTCCCAGTCAGGGCACATGCCTGGGTTGTGGGCCGGGTCCCCAGTGGGGGCCACGTGAGAGGCAACCACACATTGATGTTTCTATTTCTTTCATTCTCCCTTCCCCTCTGTCTAAAAACAAGTAAATAAAATCTTAAAAAATTTTTTTTCTTTTATTAATTAGAGAAACATTGAATTGTTGTCCACTTATTTATGCCTTCGTGGGTTGAGTCTTGCACGGGCCCTGAAGGGGGACTGAACCCACAACCGTGGTGCATCAGGGCAGCGCTCTAACCAACTGAGCTACCTGGCCAGGGCCAGCTCTGCTTGCTCTTAATGTATTCAGCGCACTCTGCTACTTTGTATTCCATGCTGTTCTGTTTCATTTTCTGAAAAATCCAGGTCACAATCCAGGAAATTGACTCCATAGACCCCTGGTGGGCCGTGCCGTGCGGCCTCTGCGTGCGCAGCGCAGTGCGCGCAGGGCGAGCTGCCAGAGCTGAGGGCGGGAGGGCGTGTGCGTTTAAATCTGCGTGGGCCTCGCGCAGCTCCTTGCAGTGGAAACGGTACAGCTGCGTCTGCTCACCAGCAGCATGCGCGAACGCATCTTCTTCTCACCCTGGTCGGCAGCAGATTGTTGGACCCGGGAAAACCCCTCCCACTGATGGGTGAAGCCGGGACCTCGCTGCGTTTCACGTGCATGCGCCATGTTTTGAGTGACCCCTATGCCGTTGACTGAAGTCCCCTTCCTTCACGTTTGGAAATACACCAGACCTACACGTCAGGCATCTGGGCCTGGTGATGTCTCTCTCTTCCCTTCCGCTGGTCGGTCTGAACCTGTGCCAGCACCAGACTTTTAATTTGTTAGTCTTACAGTGTTTCAGTATCTGGTAGGGTGAGTCCCCTCTTGATCTTCTTAGCATTTTTATAATTCTCCTCACACATTCATTGTGCCACCCGTACAGCTGCACTGTGTGGGTGTGTGGTCTGTCTGGAAAAGTCCAGCCATTGGTAACGTCATGAGAACGGCTGGCAGGACATCGGTGTAACCTGGAGCCGAGGCGAGGGGACCAGAATGCGCCTGCGTGAACAGTGACGACCTCACTGTACTAGTCCGCGGGGGCAGACGCCGTTGAGTGAATGTGTGTGCTGTGTGACCGTCACATTCCAAATGACTGAGCGAGCAGAACTTCGAATCTGCATCAAATTTTGTGTTAAGGTTGAACGTTCCTCCGTGGAAACTGCTTGGGTGATTCAGGAGGCTTTCGGGGACGATGCAAGGAGGGCAGCGCAAATAAAAGTCTGGCACAGGCGCATCAAAGATGGTGGAGAATCCATTGGAAGTGACCCAGCTCTGGAAGGCCCGCAGCAAGCAGAGCACCCGAGGACGCTGAACATGTGCGGGCTGCCATCAGCAGAGACCGGTGACTGACAGGTGAGAACCAGAAGCTGACCCGGGGATTCCAAAACGGCTGTGTCCGAGGTTTTGACGCAGGGTCTTGGCGTGATACGTCTCGTGGCAAAATTGGTTCCACGGCTTCTGCTGCCACAGCAGAAGGAACACTGTGCTGCTGTTGCTAGTGACCTGATTCAGACTGCTGCCAATGAGCCCAACGTCCTCGAGAAGCTCATAACCAGAGACGAGTCATGGGTCTGGGGCTGTGGTCTGGAAAGAACGGCCCGGTGCCCCGGTGGGAGCCGCCTGGTTCTCCACACCGGAAGAAGGCGCAGCAGAGTCGCAGCAAGATCAAGACCATGTGAACTGGTTTTTGATGGGGAAGGTGTTGTCCCGCCAGGCCATACGATTCACAAGGAGTGCCGCCTCGATGCTTTTCGGCGGTAGGAAGATGCGACTCGACAAGAATGGCCGTAATCATGGGCATCTGGTGAGTGGCAGCTTCGTCACGAGAAAGCTCCCACTTACTCATCCCATCTGGTGCAGAGTTTGGGGGGTTTGTTTGTTTATTTGTGAAATGTCAAATTATCCAGGTGACTCAGCCCCGCTACAGTCCAGATTTGGTGCCCTGGGACTTCTGCCTTTTCCCAAAACTAAAATCACCTTTGAGAGGGAAGAGATTTCAGACCATCAGTGAGATTCAGGAAAATACGACGGGTCAGCTGATGGCGATTCCCACAAAGGATTTTGCGGAGTGTTTTGAACAGTGGAAGAGACTCTGGAAGAACTGTGTGAGGTTCCAAGGTGCCTGCTTCGAAGGAGATGGAGGTGTCGGTGTCCAAAATACAGGGTTTTTTGTATCTTCAATAAATGTCTCTTTTCACAGTGCATGGCTGGATACTTTCTGGACA
This sequence comes from Glossophaga mutica, assembly GCA_039655065.1. Taxonomy (NCBI): domain Eukaryota; kingdom Metazoa; phylum Chordata; class Mammalia; order Chiroptera; family Phyllostomidae; genus Glossophaga; species Glossophaga mutica. Next base: position 215,227,028 of record CM077305.1, read on the forward strand.
GAGGGGTGGGAGGTGTGTGTGTGTGTGTGAGAGAGAGAGCGAGAGCGCGTGCGAGCGCGGGGAGAGATGTTCTTACCTGGTTTCCCCACGTGTGTTGAAGCCTTCTGGCCCACGTCCTGACTGCTGACACCCGCTGCTTCTCCGCATGGCGACGTCTCCGTGCCAGCACAGCGGTTCATACGGCAGACAGCGTCGTCTGCTGTTGGTGTGTGACTAGAGGTCAGGCTTGTCAGCTTGCTCTGGGGGGGCATTGTCTCGTCCCAGATGTGGAACAAGGCCCTTTCATTCTCAGATATATTCGGGGAGGGGCGTCCTTTGCAGCCTTGCCCTCAGACCCCAGGGGAGCCTTTTCGTGAATTAAAGGGGCGGAATGCACCTGAGGGAGGTGGTTCCTCAGCTGCCGGGCTGCCCCCCGGCCGTGCTGCCCATCCAGGGCAAGCCCCGCCGCGCCAAGTTGTCGGCTGAGGTTCGTGTTGAGCGGGGTGGCCGTGGGCGCCCTCGCAGGGAGGCATGAGCTAGTTGGACAGCTCAGAAGGGGAGAGCTAGGCCTGTGTGGGGGACACCACAAAACTTGCAGGTTCGAGAGTCAGCCGGTGAGGGTCAACCCCTCTGTCTCAAAGCTGCCATGTGCCAGGAGCTCCTTCCGCTCCGGGCGGGGGGTGGGGGGAGCACAGGAGACCCGTTGGGTCGGCACGCCCCTCCGCTGCGCGCTCCTCCCAGCATCCGGGGCCTGTCGCCCTTCTCCCTCCCTGGCAGAGACCCTCCCTTCAGCTCTCTGAGCGCCTGGAGACCGCTGGGCGGCCCCCCGCCATCAAGCCGACCCTCCCCAGAGGCTCCTCTCTGAGGGCTGCCCTTGCGGGGGCTGCGCGGGGCGGGGCCCTTTTCCTGGAATCAGTGGGGGACAGCGTTGGACCAGAGGCACTGTAGGGACCCGTGAGGCAGTGTGGAGTTTAGAGAAAGGGGGCAGAGGGAAGGGGGGGAGAGAGACCCCAATGTGGGAGGAGCGGCGGTCGGCTGCCTCACGCGTGCTGGGACTGGGGACGGGCCTGCAACCAGGGGCGTCATGACCGGGCGCCGAGCTGCGCTCTTTGGCCTGCAGAGACGCCCACCGGGCCACACTGGCCGGGGCTCTCTCTGGGTTTGTCAGGGGCACAGGCGGGGGTTGAACAAGTTTAATTCTTATTTTCGAATTAGCTAACCTTTAGAAAACAACCGAATTTCAAAGATGCCCGTCCAGAGCCCCACAGGATTCGTTCTGTCTCCGCCCTCTGGGCTCCGATTTACCTCCTCTGTTCCTGAACTCCCAGCAGCAGCTGTAGGCCGTCAGGCCAGGGCCTCCAGCTCGGGGCCGCCAGCTCGGGGCTACAGCCCAGGGCTTGGGGGTATTCAGAGCCGGACTCTCGAAAGGGCCACACCATTCCTAAAGACTCGACAGCCTAAAAATCGTCAGGTCCCCCAGGCTTTGGTTCTCATTCTTCCCCGCTCTCTCAAAATGTGTGGGCCTCTGCCAACATAATGGAATCAAAGACTGATTTTTCCCCACTGCTCCCTGCCTTAATTCTTCTTAGTTCTGGTTACTTTCTTCTGTGGGGTGCCACTGTTAAGTTTCATTAAAAAAATTAATTAAAAAAAATTTTTAGAGAGGGGAAAGGAGAGGGGGGGAAACATCAGTGTGTGGTTGCCTCTGTGCGCCCCCTGCTAGGGGCCTGGCCCACAACACGAACATGCCCTGACTGGGAATCAAACCTGCGACCCCTTTCTTTGCAGGCTGGCACTCAATCCACTGAGCCACACCAGCCAGAGCAAGTTTCATAATTTCTTAGAGCCCTTGATGGAGTCTTTTCTTCAAAGAAATGCCGAACTGACATTTCCTCAGTCTACTGAATTCCCAGGTTCAGGTTGACAGGAACAGAATTCAGGCTTAAGCATTAGCCAGAGCGGCAGGATGGGCCAGACGGGTAACCTGTAGAATTTTAAGTTTTACGCACGCTGACAGTGGCTCCGCAGGTGCTGGCATCCAGCGGGGAAGGCTGCCAAAACCTGGCTGACCTTCCCTTTCGGAGGAGACCGGGAGTGGAGCGGTATTCAGCTCTGCTCAATTATTAAGTGCTGCCTTGCTGCTGGTGGGCGGGAAGCGCCGGGAACAGAGCTCCTGGCCGTGCAGCCTGTAAACAATGTATCCGTGGCAGGGCCCGGGGTCTCTGGCTGCTGAAGGCACGGGAACGTGAGCTCTGATCAGCCTGCAAGGAAGGCTGTCAGGAGGAAGGCGATTCTGTTGTTTCTTTGACGAGCCCTGTCTTTGGGGTTCCTGCGTGATGAGGAAGAGGCCCAGCCCTGGCCGAGCACCAGAGGGTTTATGTAACCGGCTGCATAGCATAATGGCATGCCATGCATAACTGTCACTTTCTTCTCGGAACACGCCACGAGTTCCTGATGGAGACTGCCCGGGTCACCGGCAAAAGCCGCTCAGAAACGAGAACTAATCCGAAGGAAGCCACTAGGTTTTGTGACTGTTGGAAGATGGCTGTGCAGTGAGTTTAGGGGAGAGTAGTTTTAGCATTTAATGTTTCGGTGTATAAATTTTATGTTGAAAGATGAACTAAGCCACAGGGTCTGTAAATTTAATTATGGAAAAGGATAAAGTTTGCCCATTCAGTGAAATCTCCAATAACTCTGAAATCTCTAACCAAGGAGCCTGTGAGAGAATCAGATGAGACCAAGAGTAAATCCTCTAGAACTAGGGCTTAGGGAGCCATCAGCATTCTGTGCAGTCGGAGGAGCGGGATCTCCGGGTTGGGGAGCGCTCCTTTCAAGCTGCGGTGGAGAAGTGACCAGCCCTGCTCCCTGGTGACCTGTTCCGTCCTGTACCAGGGATTTCCAAGGTGGACGGTGGCGTGGGGGACTAGGGGGCGGTACTCCGATTCCGGGGAGCACCTCCTTGGAATGGCTTCCTCTCCCCTCCCCACTCCTTGGTAGGGAAACTCTCAGCTAACCCAGGAGAACGGGGCTTGGAGCGCTGCAGCCCGAAGTCGCTGCAGCCCGAAGTCGTTGGACACCTGGCAGGTCTTCCAGGGAGAGGTGGGGCCTAAGAGCTGCCGTCCCCGCCTCCCACGGGCCTGTCTGAGGACTAACGCTGAGCTGCGGAGGGTGCCTTGCGTGCTGAGGGGCAGGCTCGGGGTCTGCCTTCGCTCCCCTACCCCCCACCTCCGGCAGGCGCTGCCGGCCCTGGGCACGGCGTGCGATCAGGGGATCTGGGGCCGGGGCGTGTCCAGGCACCTCCCTGGAGGCCGCTCCTCGGTGCTCTCAAGTGTGGGAGCGGGGCCACCTGGGGGGCCGCCACCTCACCCTGAAAGGGCCCTTCACACATTTTGGAAGCACCATCTCACGGAGGGACAAGTTGCTCAGAATTTTATGTTAGTAGAATTGCCACCAAAAGAGTGTAAATTACAAACCTCTAAGGCACAGTTTGCCATTGTGTAGCCTGAGTCTTAACAGTTCATTTATGTCATTTCCCCAAGCAGCAAAAAAAAAGAAGAAGAAAAGAAAATCTCCTTGTTAATGCATCTTATTTACCCTGTTGAAGGTAATAGAAGGGATCAGCTTGTATATTGTTTTCATTTCCTTCTTCTAAAATATTTCAGTTATCTGACGTAACGAGGTAGAGAAAGGGACGAGGCCGACGGTAACCAACGGCCGAGGCCTTGCCCTGCCGCCGGCGTTTCTGGCCTTCCCCCCCTTTTCTTCTTCTTCTTCTGAGTAACAAGATGTTGCAGCTGCAGCTGACTGGTCTGTTCCTCCTCCTCCCTGCCCCGGCGTCATCACTTCCAAACTGCGCTCCTCCTTCCCGCATCTTCGCGATCTGGGCGCCTCGTTGTGATTTTGGTGTTCCTTCAACCTTCAGGGCCGCGGGCTGCCCCTCAGGAGCCGGCAGAGTCCGTGGTGTGCCTGGAGCCCACATGTTCTGTGAGGGTTTCCATGGGGAATCGATGCCCTCCCCACGTCACTGAAACAAGCGGCGGAGGAAGAAGACAGCTGCCAGCACCCACACTCTTGCCCTCGGCCGCCTCTGTGTCCTCCGGTCTCTGCTGCGTACAGGGGGCGGAGGGCAGGCAGGGTGGAGGCCCCCACACACACACAGGTGTCACCCCTGCGCGGCCCAGAGAGGCTCATGGGTATGCGGGCCTTTGCGTCTGGGCTCCGCCTCCTGGCCTCCCTGTGCTGGGGAGCCCCTCGGGGCCCACCCACCGCCTGCCCCCAGAGCTCCGCTGGGCCGCCCCACCTGGGCTCACTGCTGGGCCGGGCAGGTCTCGGCCCCTGATGCCCCCTGCCTGGCCCGAGTCCAGGCAGTAGGAACGAGGGGGAGATTCATGTTTCGTTCAGAGGTTTTCATCTCTGGTCACATCCAGATACTTACGTAACTGTAGGTGATAAGGATAGGTTTTAGTAAGCATTTTTGTTTTCAATTTCTCTTCCAACCAGCAATACTTTTTAAGTTCTGCTCTTCACGAATGTAACCCAACCTGTCACCTGCCCACGTCTTGTTCTCGACCTGGCGGTCATGGGGTAACCGTGGACAGCTTAGGGCTCCGCCCGCAGGGAGCTGACGTTCCGTCAGTTAGCGCTGAGGGCGGAGCAGAGAAGACAGGTGCCGTGACTCGGGCGGGGCGGTGACTTGAGGTTGGAGGGCCCGGAGGGGACTTCATGGGCGTTTGCGCTGGGCTCAGGACAGTCGGAGGAGCAGGCCGTGGGGGTGAGGCGGGTGGGGGACCCCGGGCAGGGAGCAGCAGAGGTATTGCCTCTTGTCTGCGTTAGGAGGCAGCCGCAGCACCCGCAGCACACGCAGCACGTGCAGCACGCGCAGCACTCGGGCCACCGTGCGGGGAGAGCCGTCCGCCGGAGGTTCCGCCGCGCGCTAACCCAGGGCTCGGCGGAGCTGGTCGACTGGCGGCGTTCGGGTTCGGGTTCGCGTTCGCTCTGGGCTGAAGGCTGTCCCTGTCCCCTCAGCTGTACGTCTCCTCCGAGAGCCGCTTCAGCACGCTGGCCGAGCTGGTTCACCACCACTCCACCGTGGCGGACGGGCTCATCACCACGCTGCATTATCCAGCCCCCAAGCGCAACAAGCCCACCGTCTACGGCGTGTCCCCCAACTACGACAAGTGGGAGATGGAGCGCACCGACATCACCATGAAGCACAAGCTGGGAGGAGGCCAGTACGGCGAGGTGTACGAGGGCGTGTGGAAGAAGTACAGCCTGACGGTGGCCGTGAAGACCTTGAAGGTAGGCCCGGGCGGGGCGGCCGCAGTGCAGGGAGGGGGTGTGGCTCTCCGGGCCGCCCTGCCCTGGTCGGTGGCGGCTCCGCGCAGGTGCGGCGGCGTCCCCCTCGCGGTGGCGGTGGCGCTGCGTTGCGGGCTGGGCAGAGCTGCGGTTTCTGGTGGGGCAGACGCGTCATTTGGAGAAGTGCTTTCCTTCTAGGCAAGAGCCTTTTAAAGCCGCGGGTTTCCGTTCTGTTTGTGTGGCATTTGAATCACTTCCTATTGAGAGTTCAGGGAAGGAGGGAAATAAAAACCGTAGGTTTGCAAGGAGATTTAGCCCAAATGTGTTTGACATTTCTGCGGATTTTTGTTGGCAGATCTGAAAGGCAAGTGGTGTTGGGTTCCTCGCAGGTCCCCGCGCTCTTTGTTGTGGGTCCAGACTTCTGGAATTAGGGAGACGCTGGTTAGAGCTTCTGCCTAATGACTCAGATCCCCTCTGCCCACCCCCCCGCCCCGCTTTTTTCCTTGTTATCCGTGACTTTCATTCACCCCCTCAACTGGGGCATAGTGTGGGGAGTTTCCAGGTGGTTGGTTTTTCTTTTGAAGTTCTTTGAACTCTCTAGGATGCCAGAGAAGCAAGTTTTAATTGGCAGCCCTCTTCAAAATGGTGATGCATGCTTTGCCTGTGGCGAGAGTGCCCCCTAGAGTTGACATGCAGCATTTCTGCTTGTTTCTAGTGAACTCCAACTAGGCTGCCCTGCGCACAGAGGTTGACAGTGAGCCCCTTTCTGCAGCTAAAGGAAAAGAGCCCAGGCACCCACTGGTGGGAGGAAGGGGCCCAGCTGTGTGTGTGCTGCTCAGAAATGGGTCAGGTGCGCACTGCGAGACCCGTGCAGCCCTGTTAGGGACTCTCGGTTCCCTGATCCCTTCCCCCGGGGGCACGGTGAAACGGAAGTTACAGTTTCTGGCTAACGGAGAGAAAAGGTTGCATTCTTCAGCCCTAGAAACCCAAGGAGGCTTCCTGGCACTATACCCACTGTGTCCTGTTAGTCTGTCCTTGGGGAAAGGCTGACACTGTCGGCAGGGGTAGCGGCATCATTCGGGGTCACCTTGAGGCCTCCTGAATATTTTCCAAAACAGGGCTTTTAAAAAAAATGTAATAAGCATTTATTGAATTCCTCACTTCTGTTCGCAAGACCCCAGCTTAACGCTGGGATTGTGAGAATGAACTAGACAGAGTTCATTACTTCAGGCTAGTCTGGGTAGTTAGGATGGTCTGGTTACCGGTGGATAGTCCAGTTGGGAGAACTGGGCAGGCGTAACGGTAGTTGTGGTGCAGCGTGACGTGGGCCATGTTAGGCGCAAGCATGGCCCTGTGTCACTTCACAGGAATGAGTGGAGGGGCTGGGGGGCTCCGCCTGGCACGGAGAAAGCGTGAAGGGAATCGGGAGCTGGGGCCGTAGTGGAGGAGCGGAGTCGGCCACGGGGACACAGGTCAGAGGGCACACAGGTCAGCGGGCACTGGGTGTCATCCTGGAGGCAGCGGCGCGCGCGGCAGGCCTCGATGCCCAGGAACGGGACGGTAGGGTTCATGTTCATGGAGGTGGCCACGCCGGCGAGCCCGGGGAAGAGCTGCACAGCCACTGCCCGCCTCTCCCAGGTCAGGCGAGTGCAGCCAGGGAGGGGCGTGGGCTTGTGCCGCTGCGCCCGGATTCGGGGGGCAGTGGGCGGCCCAGCCCAGAGACGCCGGGTCTTGACCAGCCGGAGACCCTGTTAAAGGCCTAGGCACCACCCGCACGTTTGCTGGGATTTGCAAAAATGAAGCAAGGAAGAGAAAAAAACACTAGATTCTAATCCAGGCAAGGCCTGCTTGAAACTTTAAAAAGAGACAGAGCTTGCGCAACGTGACCTGTCGGGGAGACCCAGCCGAGGAGCCGCTGCTGCGGTGTTCTCACACCCACCGGAGGAGGGGGTTCAGAGTGGGGGGGCCTCGTGGGGCTCGGCGCTGCTGCTGGTGGCTTTCTTGTGCCAGAGAATCGAGGCGACCTGGAAGTAGTGGTTTCGAAGTGCACTTCACTAGTGATGTGTTATTGAACTTCTTACTACGTGCTTTTCGTGATTTTCCCAAGAGCCTTGGTAGTTTATGGTCCCAAGTTACTGCACCTGGTGGCGCGGAGTCCTGTGAGTCGCCAGCCCGGGTGGCAGCCAGTTCGGGGAAGGGGAATGCGCAGTCTCCCAGAGGACGCTAACCCACAGCGTGGCCCTGAGCGGCTCCTGAACGAGGGGCCCTCCTTCCCCGCCCCCTGCTCAGGAAACATCTCTGGGTCCCACCTACCAGGCAGGATTAGAGTCGGTGTCGTGAGCATTCGTCTCCGCTCTAGAAGTGGAGGACGTGAGTGGGCTGTGAGTGACAGTAATGGCTGACACCTGCCGAGCTCTGGCAGAGTGCTGAGTGCCTTGCACAGGGCGTCTCACTGACACTTCACAACAGCCGCAGAGCAGGGAGGTACTGTTACTGCCACCATTTCGGGGGAGGGGGGCACCGATGTACAGGGAGGTGCGTAAATGGCCTGCAGGTACACAGCTTCACACCCAGACCCCTGCTCCGCAGCCCAGTTGGTGTTATTCTGTCACTCAGGTTCTTCCTCCTCAGATACCACGAAAAGTGCACCGAAACCGCAGTTATGCATCTTAAAAATCACCTTTCCCCCCACTCACTTCAAGGCTCCTTGGAAAACCCTCAGAGCTCTAGCCAGACATGCGTTTGCCCGGCGCCTCTTTGCGCCGGATCGCCCTGGGCTCCCCAGTTCATCTCCCACTCCGGCCCGTCCCGCCTGGTTTGTATTGCTGGCCCCTCAAAGGGCCGGCCAGCTCTTCCGTAGCCAGCAGGGGGAGCAAGACCCCACCTTTGACCAGGGCTTCCCGTTGGACCATAGGCAGCCTTGGTCCCATACCCTCAGGGCATAAGGAGGACCCGAAGAGAAAAGAAGAAAGGAGGCACTAGTCTGACCCCTATGGATGGGAAGCTGGAATTACAGCCAAGGCCCACTGAGGGAGAACCAAGGGCTAGTCCGACTTTTGACAATATTCAGTAGGCTGTAGGCTTGACTTTACCCTCGTTAAAGGCAGGATGTGCCTCAGAGAGCCAGCAGTCGAGCACAGAAAGCCCCAAGTTTCACATGAGCTGTGTTCCAGAGGTTAGTTTGTAAGTCAGCCCTTTTCTGTGAAACAGTTGTGTAAGTTACATAGTTTGCCAAAGCCTACTGTTAGTCTAGGTGTGGCGTTAAGTGGAACGTGATGTCACTATAAAATGTCGACTTAAAATTGTACCCAGTCCTTTGCCTGTTCCTGACACAGGTAAGATGCGCCGTCCGCGTGTGCGTGGTCTGACCCCGCGGCAGTGTGCCGTCCGCTGTCCGCGGGGTGCTCCTCGCCAGTGCGTTCTGGTGTGGCTGTGTTCCGGAAGGCACCAGCCCTTAACGAGCACGGTGTCCCTTCCAGTGCCCGGCTGGCCCAGCGGTGCCTCGGGGACGCTCCTCGTGTGCGCACGTGGTGGTGGTGGTGGGAGAGTGTCCTGGCGGTCGGCCCCTCGAGCAGGCCTGCTGGGTCTCGAGCCCCGTGTGCTTGTGGCTGTGCTGCTGCTCCCGAGTGCCTCCCAAGGAGCTCGCCCCTCGTTCCACTCGGCCGGCCGTGTCAAGGGGGGGCCTGTTCCCCGTGCCCTCCCCAGCCCGGGGTGCGCTTGGCTTGGGCTGCGTCTTTGTCCTCTCCCCCAGGAGACCGGTTCTACTGGAGCGCTCCAGGCGCAAGCAGAGGAGAGCGGCTCCGTGGCCGGCTGACCTCGTGAGGGGCCGCGCGGCTCCGGGCCCGCTGTCGCCGTTCGGCACTCAGCCTGGCAGTGGCGCCTCTCCTGGCCGTGGAGCTCGATACAGTAGCTGCATCTGGGGGTCGGAGTTCTGGGGCTTTCCCTGTGGGGCGGTTTCCCGTGGGTTGCTTGGGTTCAAGTCCCACATCTGGTGAGTGAACCCCCTTCTTCAGTCACGCTCAGAAACCCTGCCGCCTTTCCGTGCTTTCGGCCGCGCAGAGCCAGCCCACCGGACGGGTGCAGGGGGGTGCTTCCCCGCGGTCGTAGCCTTGCTCACCTGCGTCTGGGCAAGAACTGAAGACGTGTGGAAGCTGGCCTCTCAGGGGGAGCCTTGGCCCAGGGCCGGGTCCCCACGGAGCCGGAGGCAGCAGGCGCCCTGACGGCCGCGCTGCCGCAGCGGGGTGTGCAGCTGTCCGCGAGCACGGCGTCCTCCTGTACGGCCTGGAACGCCCGCTCTTGGGGCTGAGGCCAGTGAGCGAAGCGCTGGAGCTGGCCCGGAGGTTCCTGTGAGAGCGTGCACTGAGTCTGGGAGCGCGCACCTGTGAGGGAGACAGGGACGCAGCGGGGAAGGGGCAGCTGTCGTTGGCACAGGCAGGCTGCCCCGTCGGCCCGTCGGGGGTGGAGGGCCGCTGTCTCCCTGACGGCACGGGCGAGGTCCGCGATGCAGCGCCGGCCGCGGTCTGGGCGCTGCACTCGGCACTCGGTGCGTGCGGCGGGCGCTGCCTTGCTCTCCGTCTTGTAGGTGAGAAGGGGGCAGCTCAGAGGCAGCCTCTCTGGGCTGTGTCTTCCGGGAGCCACTTACCACGGTCACACAGCGGCAGAGCCTGGGCAGCCAGAAGGTTCGCCCACGTCCGGGCCGTGCCAGGCAGTGCCTGTGCAGAGAGGTCAGACGGCCCGTGTCCCTCGCTGACGTGCCCGAAACTCACAGCATCTGCTCAAAGTGGTGTCTGAACCCGAGTTAACCTCAGTTTTACTTCACTGTTAAGTGGAGGAATTTGCTTCAAAACGACGATGGCAAGTTTCGAGTGCAAGTGAAGGGATACGGCAGGAGGGAGCGCCGGGGGTGTTTCCAGGTCAGCCCGGCTGCGGGCGGCGCGCTGTCGGCAGTGCGCTGGGAGCTGGACCAGGTCTGAGTCCCGCAGGGGGAGACAGCTTCACGCCGGTTGTCCCGAAAGAAGAAGAAGGGGTTTATCCGCACCGACCGCGCGTGCGCACGCGTGTGCACGGATGCGTGGGGAGCGAGACACGAAGCGGGGAGGGGTGCCTTCGGAAGCTGCGTTCCTCCGCGTGCCTCGGTCTCAGGGTCGGCAGCGCGGTGCGTTCAGAAACGGGACAGTAGCCGGAAGAGCAGGCGATGTTTCTGGAATGACGCCACCGCCCGGGGTTTGTTACACGGTGCTTCAGAATCAAAAACACTCCACGGGTCTGAAGATTCGAGGGAGAGCGGCCTTTGGAGCATCCTCTTGGCCAAGCAAGATTCTGAAAGCCGCCAGTCCTTCCGTGACCCTTGGACACCAGTGTGTCACCCTGGAAAACCAGAGCACTCCGCGCCCAGAACGGCGTGGTCGGCCAAGCGCGTTCAGGAGCAGAGGGGACTCAGAAGACGAACAGCCAGTGGGGCGGCAGCAGGACGGGTCCTTCCCCCGGGGGGCTTGACACCGAGACCGCCGACGACAGCGTGTGACTGGTGCTCAGGGCGGCGCCAGGGTTTTGCAGAGCGGTACATTGTGGCCAAGTCTCGGTCTGACCTAGCCCTGGGCGAAGTGTGACGGGCTGGCACAGAACTCACCGGCCACGCTTCCGCCAGTTGGCACGACAGACGGAAGCGGGCAGCGCCAGGAGAGGCCACCCAGTCCTCTGGAGGTCTCCCCTCGGGTCAGGGGCCAGGACGGGGCAGCCGCGGCAGCAGGGACGATCGGAGGCTCTGTCTCCGGAAGGGACAGGTACCCCGTGCGAAGCACTGCTCTTGGGGGAATCGAGCTTTCGAGAAGCCACTCCTCACCCCCCACGCCATCTTCCTCCTCAGACAGGCTCACGCTCCGTGTGGAAGCTCGGAGGTGGCGTCTCGGGCTCTCGTCGACCTGTACAGGCAGGCCTCTCTGCAAACAGACCATCCCCACACCGGCCTCCTGTTGGGGGACAGTGGGCTCGTTGAGTCCCAGAGAGGTCTCCCCGGCGCGAGTCCCAGCAGGGCTCTGGGCCGGAGCCTGGAGCTGCGCCCCGGCCTCCTCGGTCTCGTGCGCACGCGGACTGACTGCCCAGACGGTGCCGCGTGCCCTGGTCTGCGTGCCGAGCCCGCAGAAGGCGGCGTGACGGCGGGTCATTCATTTGCACCGACCGGCTGTTGTGGTGCCGGCTGCTGCCGTTCCTTCATCGGACAGTCTGAGGGAGCAGAGCTCGTGCCCTGTCTAAATGGTCGGGCGGTGCACGTTGTAAAAGCCCCGCGGCACGCCGGTCGGAAAACCGCTGGCCCAGACGCCAGCCGTGTGAGGAAGTGCGGGAACGCCAGGTTTCCTCCGGGCTCTCACTCGCATCCCGTCTCCCCTCGGCGCTCAGACGCCGGGCGCCAGGAGCCCGCGGCCGGGAGGCTGCTGCTGAGAGTCTCGGGCTCCGGGCAGCTGACCTGGCAGGTGGCGGCGGCACCGCTTCCTCGGGGACCCCCAGCACCACGTCCTGGAGCAGGGCCACAGCCTCCGTTTCTGCCACAGACTGAGCGTCGTTCTCCTGCGGCGACACAACAGCATCCTCTTGTGTCACCAGGGTCTGTCTCTTCCCTTACGCCGGGGACATTCCAGATTCTTCCAGTGGTTTTTTTCTTTTTCATTATGCGTTTTAGGACACCTGGAAAAACCAGCTCTTCCTTAGGGGAAGTAGTACCGTGTTTGTGGCGTTCGCCTGTCCACATCCCCCTCGCCCCTGCAGACCCCACGAAGGGGTGGAGACAAATACAGTCTGTGCGGCAGCCACCAGAAGCAAGGCACTGACGCACACACGCCAGCCTCGATGCGCTGATGCCCAAGGGCGGGGGCGGATTCAGGGGCTCTGCACCGAAGGGCGGCGCTCGGCGGCCAGGGCACCTGCCCAGGCCGTGAGCTGGGCGGAGCTTCCTGGCCAGGATGCTTGTTCGTTTTGACGCTCCAACTTGTAACCATTCACATTGTGCTTTCCCACACGTCCCTTGCTGAAATATTTTTTTTATTTAAAGATTTTATTTATTTCTAGAGAAGGGGGAAGGGAGGGAGAAAGAGAGGGAGAGAAATATCAGTGTGTGGTTGCCTCTCTCATGCCCCGCGCTGGTGACCTGGCCTGCAACCCAGGCATGTGCCCTGACTGGGAATTGAACCAGCGACCTTTGAACTGGCAGGTTCACAGCCGGCGCTCAATGCACTGAGCTGCACCAGCCAGGCCTTGCTGAAATAATGTGACCACTTTTTTCTGCAGGAAGACACCATGGAGGTGGAAGAGTTCTTGAAGGAGGCGGCGGTGATGAAGGAGATCAAGCACCCTAATCTAGTACAGCTGCTTGGTGAGTGTGTGCAGCCCTTCGGACTACACCCTCCGGGCAGTGCGGCGCCGTCCAAGCACAGGCGGAGGGCTGGCTGCGTTGAGACTCCTGACTCGGACAGCTGTTCTCGGCCGATGCTCAGCCGTTGGCTGAGGAGGCCTGTGTGGGAGTGATTGTGGGTGTTGGGAGCGGGTGTGGAAGAGAGAAGGTGAGTACTTTAAATCGGTGTCCAAAAGCAGTGAAACGAAAATCTCAAATTGGCTTCTGAAGCTTAAGAATCTTTACCGTTCTTCGCTGGCGTGCCTCTGTAAGCAGGCCTGACCGCCAGACACGGGTGACCGCTGGCGGGTGGACCAGCAGTGACTTAGGCTTGTCGAGGCGGGCCCGGCCTTTGCTGCTGCACTCGGCAGCTTCTTCGGGTTCAAGTCCGCTGGCTTGGGAGGCAGGAAGGAGGGCGACCGTGTCCCTCCCGCATGATCATAACCTCAAGGCACAAGTGCCTGGAACCAGATTGGAAGTTGGGCCCGGGACACTGGGGCGGAGTCAGCTGCCGTTTCAGAAGGGCTTTCCGCTAGTGCCGGTCCTTCCTGACGTTCGCTCAGCTGGCAGCAGAGCGGCGCCCTGAAGCCCCCCGTGTCTTGTTGGCAGGGGTGTGCACCCGGGAGCCCCCGTTCTACATCATCACGGAGTTCATGACCTACGGGAACCTGTTGGACTACCTGCGAGAGTGCAGCCGGCAGGAGGTGAACGCCGTGGTGCTGCTGTACATGGCCACGCAGATCTCGTCCGCCATGGAGTACCTGGAGAAGAAGAACTTCATCCACAGGTAGGAGCCGTGGGGTGGGCCTGGGGCCTGGGGGTCCTTCCGCAGAACGCCCCGGCCTCTGAGGACTCCTGGCTCAGCCTCTAACTTTCGTGCTGGCCACGGCTCCGGACCCGCAGAGCAGTCAATTACCCTGGGGTGAGAAGTGGCTCGCGGTGAAACCATTTTGACTGAGTAGAGTATTCAGTGGTTCATAAAAGGTGTCCTTCCCAATAATCACAGCTCCTGAGGTGGGTCTCAGTGTCCCTCCCAGCCTGGCGTGCATCCTCGCGACCTCTGCCTGAGCGGCGGGCGCTGCTGTTACGCAGACCGGCAGCAGTAACCAGCGCGTGGGTTTTGCGGTTGCATCTCGTCCCCCCCCACCCCCCCGCCGCCCCTTCTCTTCGTTATCGTTTCACCCCCCTGCCCCCAGCTCGCTGTCATCCGGTTCAGCTGTGTTTCCGCAGTTGTCAGAGTCGTGTGCCTGCGGCTCTGAGTTAAGCGGTTTCGCTGTTTTGAAGCCTGGAGTGTTCTGACCTTCAAGGGAGCCACAATTATCTTGGTCTTCGCATTCTTTGGTGGTGGAAATGGCTTCCTAGCAAAGTGACAGCCCGTGCAGGACAGGGCCTGGCGGGCTTTGCCGGAGTCTCTCACGCAGGATGTTCTCCACGCCACCGCTGTGACCTTTCCTACCCAATTAACCCGAGTAAGCAGCCTGTGCGTCAGCTTCCACCGTGAGGAGCGGGGGCAGCGCGTGCGAGACACTGGCGGCTCCTTGTAAGACACGTTTGCTGTGCTCTGTGACGCCCGGATTCACATGCTCCTGTCACTCAGGAGCGTGAACCCTCTGAGGCTGCAAATTGAGATTTCTTGACTTCTGGTTTGCCTTGCACAGCTAGGCCCGTTCCCTCTTCATTTGGACAGACTCAAAGCCCTTCCCCGAAATCCCATTAGGCACAAGTCTTCTGTGTTTAATTTCCCTCGGTGGCTGACAACCGAGCTGTCCGACGCAGCCATCGCTTCAGCTGCTGCCTCTCCTCGTCCCTCCATTCCTGGGCGCCTTGCAATTTCACGGTCAGCGTCCCTGAACCGAAGATGAGACCCCTCCTGCCTCCCTCCATAGTAGAACGGGGAGTGGGAGGAAGCTGTTTATACAGGAGAGTAGTTCTAGAAAATATCTGGGTAAGCGTCAGAAAGGAAGAGGAAAGCAGGAAACACAGTCTGGGCAGAGAACGCTCTGGGCTCTGTTGGTTTTGCCCTCCCAAGTCTGCACAGGACGCGCGGGGGCCGGCTCCGACGTGAGCTTCCCGCGGTCGAGGGCTGGCCTGTGTGCGTGCTCCTCGTTCCTGGCGAGGAGCAGTGCTAGCCGCTTAGATGACGCTTACTGTTCTCTAGGCGTCAGTTGACGCGCTCTGCATGTTAATCACCCTCAGAAGTAGGTGCCGTTTTTATCATTGTCATTTTACGGATGCAGCGACTGCGTCCCAGCATACTCGCCTTGCCGCGGGTCGCGGGGCCTGGGAGCCCACTCCCCATGCTCCCTCTGCAGCCTCTCCCCCTGCTGGGAGCCCAGGCGGGTACGGAGGGAAGGGCTCTGCTCACCAGGGGAGTTAATGTAAGTTTCCCGGGGAGCGGACTCCTTTTTCCAGTGTCGGCGGTGGATTTGTGAAGCTGGAAAGCTAGCCGGGAACTCATGGGTGACCGTGTTCCTTTCCCAGGGATCTCGCAGCCCGAAACTGCCTGGTAGGGGAAAACCACCTGGTGAAGGTGGCCGATTTCGGCCTGAGCAGGTTGATGACGGGGGACACCTACACAGCCCACGCTGGGGCCAAATTCCCAATCAAGTGGACCGCGCCCGAAAGCCTGGCCTACAACAAGTTCTCCATCAAGTCCGACGTCTGGGGTAAGGGCCGCTCCGGCTCCCTCCTCGCCTGCCCAGGGTGCAGCCGCTTCTCCTGGTTGTTCGTTCGTTTGTTTGTTCGTTTGTTTGTTCTCCCCTTGCGTTTCCACTGCCTCGTTCTGTGCTGGGCCTGCCGTGTGGTTAGGTTCGGGTTTCCAGTGGGATACGCCCCGTACTCCCCCTGCGGCCTCATGGGAAAGCATTCCCGTTTCTACTTTTTTAAAGAACCTTTTCCTGTGGCCCAGTGTAGCACGCCCTGAGGAGGACCGGGTGCCCGGTGAGCACTCACCCCCCAGCCCTTACCGGCCACCACCTCCAGGTGACCACCACCTCCGGGTGACCCCCACCTCCGGGTGCGCTTGCCGCCTCTGTCCTGCCCGCTCCCCAGCCCAGATTTTGAAGCAAATCCCCGGCACCGTATTCTGTCCGTAAATATTTCAGAATGAGTATTTCTTGAAGATGGCTTTTTACTCTCGTAATCAAATCACCTCGCCCCCCAAAATGGACAGTCATTTCTGAATATTACCAAATAGCCAGTAAGTGTTCAAAATTCTCTTTGAATCATAAAAGTTGGACTTTTATGTTTATAGTCTGTTAGAGTGGAGATGGAAATATGATTCACGCAAGGTGGTCAGTTGGTCCGCTCCTCAAGACCCCAGTCTGTAAGTCCCTCTCCACCTGCTTTTCTCAGTTTGTTCGTTGAAGAAATACCGTCATTCACCCTTTAAACTTTCCCACGTTCTGGATTTCGCTCGTTGCATCCCCGCGGTATGACTTAGTATGTTCCTCTGTCTTCCGTATCCCTACTAAGTGGGCAGTTGGATCTAAACAGCTTGTCACATTTGGGTTTGGCTTGTTTTTCTCTTAGTTACTAATTCTTCATCGGCAATGGTGTGGTTTTCATCCGTAGGTACGTAGTTGTTCATTTTCTGTTTCTTTGTGATCTTAGCAGTTACTGGTACCCAGCACCTAGATCCATTAATTTAGTAGAGGTCACCAAGTGGTCGTTTTCTCATTCTCTTACTCCCTATTCATTTATCAGCGCAGCACTTCCATAAGAGGGAGAAGCCCCTTGTCCCCCGGCGTGGTCACGCAGGGTGCAGCTCACCCGGAGAGGCGGCCAGGCGTTGCGTTCGCGCCGCTGTTCGCCGGCTTGCACGGCACCGAGCTGGTTTCCCAGGCCTCCGCAGTAGTGACCCGTGAGGTTTTCGTTGTGGTTTTTGGTGATGTAATGAGCATGTACATAATGTGTTTAAATGTACTTGATGTGTTTTAAGCCGTAGTTCTTTTCCTTACTGACACTCGGATTGTCTCACCTTTGACCAGTGGGAACTTCGCTTTGCTCCTGGTCCTTTTGATGAGACGGCTGTAGCTTTCGACCCTGTCTCTGCTGTCCGGAATGACAAGACGTCCGGCTTCATCCCCTGCCCTAGACTTGAGCCCCCCCACGTCTCCAGGGCTCAGTTCTGCTTTCTTTCGTGGGATGAGGAATTTCAAGGCTCTACTCTGGGCTTGCAAAACTTACAAAGATTGTATGAGATTTTTGTTAATCTTTGGAGTTGGAGGGGGCCTTGGAGACAGTCTTGTGCCCCAGAAAGGGGAGGGGCCTGGCGTCA
Source organism: Glossophaga mutica (assembly GCA_039655065.1). NCBI lineage: Eukaryota > Metazoa > Chordata > Mammalia > Chiroptera > Phyllostomidae > Glossophaga > Glossophaga mutica. The sequence goes on from CM077305.1 coordinate 215,243,965, forward strand.
GCCCAGAGCCAGCTGGTCCCAGAGCCAGAAGTAGCAGTGGGCTGCGGACTCCTGCCAGCCCCTGGAGGGGCTCGTGAGCCCTGTCCTCTTCTCCCGTCGGCGAGTTCTAGTCTGGGTGGGGGTGTTGAGCGAACTGGAAGTTTCGCTCTGCCCAGGGCTATCGGGGCTGAAGAGCCTGGTAGAATGTCAGCGCCTGGCCTGCTTCTGAGGGCGTGATTTCTGATGCCTGCTACACAGGTAACTCATTTTAAATTCAGGATACTTAACTCTCACGTGTTTCAAATAGCCCTTCTCATCTTTCCTTTTAGCATTTGGAGTACTACTTTGGGAGATTGCCACCTACGGCATGTCGCCTTACCCGGGAATCGACCTGTCCCAGGTGTACGAGCTGCTGGAGAAAGACTACCGCATGGAGCGCCCGGAAGGCTGCCCAGAGAAGGTCTACGAACTCATGCGAGCATGTGAGCCCCCCACCACCCCCCCCAGTTCTAGGGCCCCGTGTGGGCGTGCGCAGCAGCCCGCCCGCAGGGCGGTGGGCGGGGCAGGTCGAGGCAGACTCCGTTCAGCGCCTCTCCGCTTCTCTTTATATGTCGTGCTTACGTGTGAGGGTGTTGGCTTTTGAATGCAGGACTAGGGTTGATGCATGCCAAACTCGGATTTCTTACTACAAATACAAATCTTTGGACCTGCCTTCAGACGTTCTGCTGCTGTGGTAGGTAGATACTCCAGGGCATGTTTACCTGGTTGGTTTTCACAAGGGAGGATCCAACAAAACCCACAATCACCTTCCGGAGGGTGGAGCCCTTGTAGTGCGGACCACCCCCACTAGGTGGGCGTTCCAGGAGCCCATCTGTATCAGGGTACTCGCTGGCGTTGTTGTGAGAGGCTGCGTTTGACTTCGGTGAATTTTTTTTTAACTGTTTCAACGTGTTTGCCCATTTCATGATGGGTGAATTACGAGCGCACCTGCCCCCACCAGGCTGACTGTTCAGCACTTTTTAACCAAAATCGGCATGACCCCCATGCTCCACCCTCCCTATTCACCCAGTCTCGCCCCGAGTGACTTTCGTTTGTTTCCCCGAATGAAGAAAGTCCTCAAAGGGCAACATTTTGCTCATGCAGAGGAGGTGAAACAAAAAACAAACAAACAACAACAAAAAAAAACAAAACAGCAAAAGCACTAAAAGGCACCAAAATCGACGAGTTCAAAAACCTATGAGCAATGGAAAAAAACATCTTGATAGGTGTATTGCATCAAATGGAGAGTACTTTGAAGGTGACTGAAACTTAAACATGTAAGCATAAGTACTTAGTATTTATAAATAAATTCCGGGGGTTTTTGGGTCCCCCCTTGTGTCGCATTTATAAACTCATTCCCGCAACTTTCTTTGCACTCGGCGGTGCCGGCTCACTTACCCCTTCGTGTCCACAGAGTGGCGCTCCCCCCGCCGCTCCCCGCACTGCCGTTCATCTCGCCGTTCAGCGTCCCGTTAGCCGGTGTATCCATTCCCCCGGGCCTCTTGTGACGAACATTCGGTGGCTTTGCACACTTGTTCGGGTTCTGCCATTACGCGCACACCCCCGTGTCGAGCTGGCGTTCCTGACGGTGGAGCCGTTGGCTGGAGGGCCACGCGCCTTTCACATTTTGATGGTTTTTACCAAATTGTTCTCCAGAACAGGTGCTACTGACGTGTACTCCCACCAGAAGTGCCTGTGAGTGACTTAACAGCCTCACCACCACGGGCGGATCCGTCCTTGTCCTTAATCCTTATTTTAATCTTGTTTGATTAGCGTTTCTTGACTGACGATGAGGCTTTGGGGCTTTGATAACCAGGAAGTCCGGGTGAGAGAGAGAAGGCGGCTGTTTGGCCTAGCGATTGCCTGCACTTGCTGGAGCGGGGCCGGGAGATGCGTTGGAGATGCGGCTCTGGCTGTCGGGGTCTCTCCGGGGTTTTGTAATCCACGTTCTGTCAATATCCAGTCTTTTCAGGTTCTCAGTGTCTGTAATAGGACTCAGTGGCGTTCGTCACTTTAACTTGTCACTCCAAAGGATGGGTGGCAGGAATGGAATGCTGCTTTCACCTCCAGACTGTTCCTTGGGGATTGCTAGCCACACACGTGTTAGCAAGGCCTCCCGGGTAATCTGAGTCGGGTCTCATCTGTCCAGGTTGGCAGTGGAATCCCTCTGACCGGCCCTCCTTTGCTGAAATCCACCAAGCCTTTGAAACCATGTTCCAGGAATCCAGCATATCAGATGGTACAGTGCCCATCCTTGGGGCCCCGCAGTCGGGTGCAGGGTTGGGGTGGGAGGGCCAGCCGTGGGGGCTCCAGCTCTGGTCCGTGAGTTCGCTTCCAGGGAGAAGTGGGCGGGCCAACACGTGATCTGAGACCAGAGAGCTGGGCGGAGGGCTTGGCCGCGGAGCTGTCTTTGGCAGCCATGCAGAATTCTGGAAACTGCCAAGTGCCGTTTCTTTATCGTTATTTACCTCTTTTCTACCAACATGTGGGGATGACCACTGTTGCTGTGAAAAGAAAAAGAAAACCAACATACCAAAATGACACCACCACTGATGGCTGCTGGTTTTTATGGATTTTTTTTTGTTTTGCTTTGGTGGTTCTTAGAAGTGGAAAAGGAGCTGGGGAAAAAAGGCATGCGAGCAGTTGCAAGCACTTCGCTGCAGGCACCAGAGCTGCCCACCAAGACGAGAACCTCCAGGAGAGCTGCAGAACACAGAGACCCCACCGATGTGCCCGAGACACCCCACTGCAAGGGCCCAGGGGAGCCTGGTACGTCCCCACCCTGCCCCTCCAGAGGCCCGGGCCACTGTGGCGCAGGAAGCAGTGGGTAGCGCCTGCCCGGAAGGGCAGACAGAGCCCACAGCAGCCGTCCACTGGGGAAAAGAAGGTTCTCCTCCGCCCGCAGCACCCTGCCCCTGCCCCCGCCCCGGGAATCGTTAGGAGCCGTTGGCTCTGACAGTTCAGAGGCGCTTATGAAACCCGAGAAAGGAGCCCACCTTTTCCTGTATCCAGAGCTGTGGCCCAGGGCGGGCTTCCTGCCTGGTCTCTGGGAGAAGCCAGGGAGACAGAGGGGAGTGGCTCAGGAGAGGCCTCGATGTTGTCAGCAGTCGGGTCTGGTGCCGCCTGTGCGCCTGGGAGCAGCCACTCGGCGCCAGGCTGCTCTGCGGAGCGGTTGTCCTCCTGCCCCCCAGACCCCAAAAGTCTGGGTCCCACTGCCGCCCAGCGGGCCGCCGTCTGGTGTGCGCCGTCTGGTGTGCACGAGGTGCTCTGATGGACCACAGACCGAGGGCGGAGGGACAGAGCGGAGCCAGAATTGGGGGGGGGGGGTCTTATTTATTTATTTATCTATCTATTTATTTATTTATTTTGGAGAAGGAGGGAGAGAGGGAGAGAAACATCAGTGTGTGGTTGCTTGTCTTGCACCCACTACTGGAGACCCAGCCCACAACCCAGGCATGTGCCCTGACTGGGAATCGAACCGGGAACCCTTTAGTTTGCAGCCCAGCACTCAATCCACTGAGCCACCAGTCACGGGAGAGTGATGGGATGTTTTGAACCATGATTCCCAGTTTTGTTTTGTTTTTTTTTATTATAAACCTATATTTAAAGAAGTTGAATGTGTGCCCTGTACGTGTGAAGCGTATACACGTACTACTGCGTGACTGTATTAAGTATATTATAGAACGTACACTTAAAAGCTTACGTAAGAAGTACATCCAAATCCCAGGGCTTTCTCCCAACACCCTGACCGCCTTGCTCAGCGCACTGCAGGCGCACGAACCACCCAGCACCCCGGGCCCGTGTCCTTCCCTGTCGGCGGTGGTTTCCGGTAGCTGAGCAGTGGGGAGGGGCTGCTCCGGGAACGTCGGGCTCAGGAGAGGCCCGGGGGTGAGCCGTCGTGCCCGCCGCTGCCCAGCACTGTGCGTCGGGGGCCACCCTGACGTGGATCCCAGGGCGCGCCAAGGGTGCCAGGCAGCGGTGCGGAAGTTGGCCATCTTCGCCGGCTCACAGCCGGGGGCGTCCGCGGCTTCCCCTGAGCCCCCAGGTCCTGCAGGCTGTCTGGTGCTCCAGTGGGCGCCCCCGAGCCTCTGCTCGACATGGAAGGGCAACGGCAAACCTCTCTCCTTGCAGCCCGCCCCCGCCCCACCCCCCGGGAGAACTCTGTCATTCATCGAGGGGGAGCTTGGCGACACTGGCAGGGTTTCCAATCTTAGAAGCTGTTACTCAATGTTTAAAGAGCGTCCGTGTAAAGGTGTTAAAAGGTCACCCCTTCCTCTTGCTGAAGCATACCAAACAGCCCATCGTCACTTCGCCCTGCGGGTGTGCTCCTTCCCTTTAGGTCGCACCTCGTAGGGACCTTGCCCTCTGGCTGCTCAGGTTCACTTCACAGGTCTGACCCTTCGCACAGCCTTGTCTTGGCTTTTACTTACCAGATGGTGGGGGGACTCTGCTGACTTAAAGGAAACCAGTGCAAGGAGGAGGGGGCCGGGGGCTTTTTGTTGTGTCTTCAGGGGGAGAGACCTGAGCTCTTGCCAGTAGGAACACCACCAGCAGTGACAGCGGTTACTGAGAAACGATGCTCCCAGGGCCGGGACAGCTGCCCCACGTTCGGTGCTGCGTGCCGTTCTCCAGCAACGCAGCAGACCGGTCCCATTACCCTCTTCGTAGATGAGAAAGCTGAGGAGGAGCGAAGAGAAGTAACTTGCCCAGGCCTGGGGGCTGTCGAGGGGCAGCGCAGGTGCTCACACCGGGCCGCTTAGAGTCCAGAGCCCGGCCCCCGTGGGGCGCGGGCCGCAGCTCGAGGAGGTCTCCTGCGCACGCAGGAGCCTTCAGCCTGGGCAGTGAACCTCTCCCGTTTGTTTCAGATCCCCCGGAGCACGAGCCTGCTGTGTCTCCCTTGCTCCCTCGGAAGGAGCGTGGTCCCCAGGATGGTGGCCTGAACGAAGATGAACGCCTCCTCCCCAAAGACAAGAAGACCAACTTGTTCAGCGCCTTGATCAAGAAGAAGAAGAAAACAGCCCCGACCCCCCCCAAACGCAGCAGCTCCTTCCGGGAGATGGACGGCCAGCCGGAGCGCAAGGGGGCCGGGGAGGAGGAGGGCCGCGAGGTGAGCAACGGGGTGCCTGCCCTCACACCCTTGGACTCCGCCGAGCCAGCCAGGTCCCCAAAGCCCAGCGGTGGGGCTGCTGTCCCCAACGGAGCCTTTCGGGAGTCAGGGGGTGCAGGCTTCCGGTCCCCCCACCTGTGGAAAAAGTCCAGCACGCTGACCAGCAGCCGATTAGCAGCCGGCGAGGAGGAGGGTGGCGGCAGCTCCAGCAAGCGCTTCCTGAGGTCCTGCTCCGCCTCCTGCGTGCCCCACGGGGCCAAGGACACGGAGTGGAGGTCCGTCACGCTGCCTCGGGACCTGCAGTCCACGGGAAGACAGTTCGACTCCTCCACGTTCGGGGGGCACAAGAGCGAGAAGCCGGCTCTGCCTCGGAAGCGGGCGAGTGAGAACAGGTCTGACCAGGTGACCAGGGGCACGGTGACGCCCCCGCCCAGGCTGGTGAAGAAGACGGAGGAGGCGGCTGACGAGGTCTTCAGAGACGCGGCAGAGCCCAGCCCGGGCTCCAGCCCTCCCAGCCTGACCCCGAAACTCCTCCGCAGGCAGGTGGCGGTGGCGGCTTGTGCCGCCGGCGCGCCCCACAAGGACGAGGCCGGGAAGTCCACCGCCCTGGGGACACCTGCCGCAGCCGAGCCCACGCCCTCCGCCAGCCGCGCGGGGCCCAGTGCTTCTGGAGGGACCGGCAGGGCCCCCGCCGAGGAATCCAGAATGAGGAGGCACAAGCCCTCCTCCGAGTCCCCGGGGAGGGACAAGGGGAAGTTGTCCAAGCTCAAGCCTGCGCCGCCACCCCCGCCACCAGCCTCCGTGGGAAAGGCCGGGAAGCCCTCTCAGAGCCCCTGCCAGGAAGCAGCCGGGGAGGCGGGCGCCGGCGGCAAGGCAAAGCCCGCGGTTGCGGAGGCGGTAAACAGCGACGCCGCCAAACCCAGCCAGCCGGGCGAGGGCGTCAGAAAGCCTGTGCTCCCGGCCATGCCAAAGCCCCAGTCGGCCGCCAAGCCGGCGGGGACCCCCGCCGGCCCGGCCCCCGCCCCCTCCGCTTTGCCGTCAGCGTCCTCCGCCCTGGCCGGAGACCAGCCGTCCTCCACCGCCTTCATCCCTCTCATATCCACACGCGTGTCTCTTCGGAAAACCCGCCAACCTCCCGAGCGCATCGCCAGCGGCACCATCACCAAGGGCGTGGTCCTGGATGGCACCGAGGCGCTGTGCCTGGCCATCTCCAAGAACTCCGAGCAGATGGCCAGCCACAGCGCCGTGCTGGAAGCCGGCAAAAACCTCTATACGTTCTGTGTCAGCTACGTGGACTCCATCCAGCAAATGAGGAACAAATTCGCCTTCCGCGAGGCCATCAACAAACTGGAGAATAATCTCCGGGAGCTTCAGATCTGCCCGGCAACAGCGGGGGGCGGCCCGGCGGCCACCCAGGACTTCAGCAAACTCCTCAGTTCCGTGAAAGAGATCAGCGACATCGTGCAGAGGTAGCAGAAGCCAGGCGTCAGGCCACGCGGAGCCCCCTGCCGTGCGTAAGGGCTCCCCTGGGCCCGGAGCTGAGGGCCGCCGTGGAGCGCAGCCCCACCGCCCGAGTCGCGTGCCAGCTGTCCTCCTGCACTTCCCGCCCGCTCGGCCCGCCCCGAGTTCCGTCTGCGGAGTCCCGCCCGGCGGGCCGCGATTGGCACGCCAGCCTCCTCCCCGCGGGGCACGTCGAGACTGAGCCCCTCTGCCAGCCGGGAAGGTGGGGCGGTTCCTGGGGGACTTCCCTTGGCTGCGCCACCTTCTCCGCCCTCCCCGAGAACAAGTGCTCTGAAAGGGCGCTGTGTCACCAGGCCTCAGGAACTGTCACCTTCGCTCACCTGTTGAGGGAGCCTGTGCCCTCGCCCTCCCGTGCCTCCCGTGCTTGAGACATGCTTCCGGAACGGCCCCCTGGGAAGCTCGGCCAGCTGGCCACTCCGCCCTCCACCGCTGCCGGGGCTGGCGCCCACACCTTCTCCTCGTGTGAGGGACAGCTCTCGTGCTGGGGGGGCGGGGGGGTAAAACGGTGCTAACACCGACCAGCCTTTGGGTCCCAGGAAGGGCCCTGGTGTGGGAGGACGTCCTCTGTCCTCTCCCCTGCAGGTCCCCGGGGCCCAGTTCCCGTGGCATGGCACCTGATCCTGGGTAGAAAGCCTCAGGGTTAAGGGTAGCAGTCGCTGTCCAGCATGGAGGGGCGGGGCGGGGCGGGGCGGCAGCTTGTCGGGTGAACAGCTGGCGCTGAGATGGCCCGGGCCCCGGCCTGGGCGGGTCCTGGTTGGGCCCAGGGCCGCCTGCCGTCGGAATTTCCAGGTATCCCACAAAGGGCCCTTGGTCTTGATTTCTGACCGATCTTCACCTCTCTTGTGCCGCCCTGAAACAAGGGAGGTTCGTGCAGGGCTTTTGGCCTTGTGACAAGCCGGTCTTCAGTTTCCTGGAGTTCTTGAAGCGTTCGAAACCCCTGCCCTCCACACAGCCTTCTCTGGGGCCAGCGCGCAAACGGGCGGGAAAGGACCGGGGTGCCGAAGCCCCACCCAGCGTGGGGTGTGCCCTTGTGGACGAACGTCTATTCAAGGACCGTGCGCGACGCCTCGCCATCAGGGAAGAAGAAATTCACGAAGAAACGACACCCCAGAAAGTGTCTCGAAGAGCAGGCTTCGGTGTACCCTTCCCTTGGGCTGCCCAGGACCAGGCTCATGGGGCAGGGGCCGGGTCTCCTTGACCTTGACCTAGAGCAGCTACTGAAGAGTGGGCAGGCACCTGCCTATGTCCTGCTCCAGGCCCAGGAGCAAGCCTTGGAGGAGAAACCGGGAGAAACCACCTTCTGTTCCCCACGCCCCCTCACGCCCGTGACCTTCCACAGGCCCTACCTTCAGCCCGTTCACCCGAACTCGTATTTTATTTCCCCGGACCGCCTGACCCCGTTCCCGCAGCGCATCCCCTCCGCGCCCTCCCAGCCTGCTGTGCGTCGCGGGCTGGGGGAGGCGCCGGAGCACGGCCGGCGGGCGGCCTCGCAGACACCGCAGACCTGCCCCGCCCGGGCCCTCGCCGTCTCTGTGCGGCGGCGCTGGTCTCTCTCCACAGCACCGTACGTTGCGTTCGTCCCTCGGCGTCGCCCTCTTGCAGACTCGCCCTTTTATAAACGACGTGTAAATAGTCCCCCCCCCCTTCTGGGATGCCTACGGTCTGTCTGTCTCTCTTTTTTTTTTTTTTCTTTTTGGTCCAGTACATTTTGTTTCTGTATATGACTCTGTTTTTTGAATCCACATCTCTCCTTAGTAGTATTTTTTAAATAAATGTTTACAACATCAGAACTGGGACGGGTGGCGTTGGTCTGTAACTCCGCCCTGTGCTTCGGGGCCGAGGCTGGCGCGCGTCGTGAGGGCGGGCGTCCTCGTTTGCCTGGAGGGGCCGGGCGCTCCGCGTTGGGCTTCGTGGGACAGAAAAATGGCAGGACCGCGGCGGGATCCTGCCTCCCGTGTCGCCGTCAGCCGTTCACAGGCGCTTGCCCTGCCGTGGCCACAAGCCCTTCCTTGCGCCCTTGACGCTCACTCTCCAGCAGCCCAGCTCTTGGCAGCGGCACGGAGAGTGGACCGCACCAACTGTCAGGCTGCCCCCGACTCCCTGCATCGGGGGAGGGCCCCTGTCCCGCTTCCTGGGGCCCCAGAGAGTCAGTCCCTCCAGCGGTGCTCTTCATCTGCCCCGTTGAACTTCCAGCACCGCCCTCCGCCCCCGAAGCACCCCTCACTCGTGTTCCCCACGCCAGGTGCCCTTCCTGTGAGCGGATGAGGAGGAGCACGGTGTGCTGGCCTGTGAGGGGACGGCCCTGCCGTCCCGGGGCCCTGCCTCGGCCTCCCCACCCCCAGCCACGGCCTCTGGGGGCGGCGCTGACGTTTTCTTGTCTGGGTTTCTGTGTGACGCCTGCTGACAGCTTGGAAAGGGGAAGTCAGGGAAGTGAGGCGTGCCCCCGAGTTAATGATGCTATTAAGTCAGCAGGCCTGTTGGGGGGGAGGGGGAGGGGCGGACCCTGCTCACCAGCACACGGTGAGCAGCACAGTTCAGCGAAGCCTCTTCACCGGAGCCCTCGGTGGCCGCACGGCAGCGTGCCTGGTGATGGAGGTGACGATGCTGCCTGGGGCAGGTTTGCCAGAACCCGCCTGCACTGCGCAGGCCGAGCAGCCGCCAGCGGCGAGGAGATCGGGTCTCCGCCCTCTCACTTCGCTGTCAGAGACCGAGGCCCGGGCCGCAGAGTCTGGTGGGGGTTGCACCGCGCTGGACACCCGCTCTCCGAAGTCTGGGCTTCTCCTCGGGTGGCAGGCTCTTCCCTCGAACGGCACCTCTCAAGTCTGAAAGAAGGCGTGGGGCGACGGTGGCGGCTTCCCTCCGGTCAGATGGGGACCGGCTGCGGAACCCACCCAGCAGCCTCTCGGGCAGGGCTGTTGTGGGGCCCTCTCCCAGACAGGAGTGTGTCACCGGACTTCACGTGGGGCCAGCCCTCCCAGGACAGTGGCTCTCAAAACTTTTCTAGGTCACAGAAGCCCTTGGGAACCTCACGCACACTGGCTGCAGCCCCAGAGCAATGCACAAGGGCGCGCGTGCACACAGCAGCTCCGGACAGCTCAGCGTCCCGCCTCGAGGTCCAGAACCAGGGAGCCGTCAGGGGCCGGCCCGGCCAAAAAGAGCCAGTGCTGCGGACGTCGTCACCACGAGACGTGAGCCTGAAGTGTCGGGATGTGAAAGGCACGCCCGCCCGGACGGCCACGCGTCTGTCCCCGGCGGACTGCCCCGGTGCGTCCGGTCAGCTCGCCCGGTGGGGTGCTCCGAGCCGTGAGAGTGGACCGCGTGTTGCCGCAGCACTGGACGCGGGCGTGTCTCAGGTGCGATGCGGGCGGAAGTGGCCGCGCGCGCACCGGTGGTGCCGGCGCGTCCCTTCGTCGGGCCGGGCACAGCTGGTCCATGGTGTGGTGCTGGGAGTCAGGATGGAGGGCCCGGCGGGGGGGTGGGGGGGTCCCTGCAGGTCAGGGCAGCGGGAGCTGTGGGGGGGGCGCAGGACGTCCCGACGGTTTGCAGTCTGAGTGGTGCCGGCCCGCGGGTGTGTCCCCTGGGGAAAGTCCGTCCAGCCCCGAGCACACTTCACATAGGGGCGCATCCTCGGCGCGTGAGTTCCGGCGAAGCTCCCTCAAAATCCCGGCTCACGCGAGCGCTCCGACTACCTGCGGGTGCGTTCTGCGTCATGCAAGTGGCCTTCTCACCTGTTTCTGACGAGGGTGGTTCCGTCACTGTCCTCGTTGGATGGGTGAGGACGCGAGGCTCGGAGAGCGGAGCAGCTTGCCCAAGGTCGCACAGCTTGTGCCGGCTCGCAGCTGCTCTGCCACGGCCAACGTTTCGGCAGCACAGATGGCCCCAGCGTGACCAGCAGAGACTTGCGCTCCGGAGCCAGGCTCCTCCCTCCGTCGTGGAGGAGAAGTTAGGAATTAGCTCGCTCGCCTTCTCGGGTGACAAGATACTTCATAGGAAGTGTCCCCAAATCGGGTGCTCTGGGAAAACCAAATTCCGTGTGCTGTCTTGGCGTTAGGTGGGACGAGACTGACCCTGTCCTCGCCCGCCCGCGTCCCTGGTGGTCGCCCAGCCGCCCAGCCGGGAGAGCTGACACGACCCGGTGTCCGGGCTGGGCTGGCCGGTCCGTGGGACGATGACGTGCGGCATCTGGGGCACCGGGGCCGGTTTGACCCCTCGCCGTCCGCAGCAGCTGCCTGATGGCCTGCTGCCCCCAGAGCCTCTGTTTTCCTTAAACGTGTTTATGAATGTTTCAAACACGCAGGAAAATACAGAAGGAAACACTCCCCATCCACTCTAACGGGTAAACACCTCTGGACCTACACCCAAGATGAGACGTGTGTGTGTTTTAAGTAACCAGGAGCGTTGCCAGCTGCCCTGGGCCGCCTGCGCTGCCGTCCACCCGGTGGGGCGGGCCCGGCTGCTCAGGGCAGCCTACCCGCCTCCAAGGCGAACGCGTGCCGACGAGCCCTGCCCTCGCCGGCCTGGAAAGAGCAGGGGCCGCGGGTGGCGTGGGGGTCCCCAACCTTGACCGAGCCAGTGGGGCCGAGAGTGGGCCGGGGTTAAAGAGATGAGCCGGAGGGGGTGGGGGTGGAGCGAACGGATCGATGCGCGGCGCAGCTCAGCGCTCCGGCTCTGGGGTCGCGGGGCTCGACCGCACGGTGCACTGGCAGCTGGGAAGAATGGGGAAGAATGGCGGCCCCGCCGGCGCGTGTGCAACACTGGAAGCCCAGTGGTGGGCTGTCCGTGCCTCTGAAAGCCCCCTCCCCTGCACCTCCGGCTTCCCCATCGAGGCGGGTCTGGTCCGACTCGGTTAAAACCCAGCCAGGGCCAGTGTGTGGGCACATGCGCAGGGGTGTCTCCGCCTGGGGGACCGCCAAGTCCTGCAATCAGGGACCGTGGGGGTGGCTCTTTTTATTCCAGGTGTGCGTTTACGTACTCTCGAGGTAGGAGTGGGCAGGTGCGGGTCGGTCGCTCTGCCGTGGGTCTGCGGCCTGTTTCACCTGGTGGTTCCGGAGCATGTCCCCGGGTGCGTGGGAATGAGCCCATGGGGAGGGGCGGTCCAGGCTGCTGCCTCCCCACCCCGACCTTGGCAGAGCGCGAGTGGGCAGGTCCGGGGCGAGCCGGCCTGGGCCGGAACCGAGCCTGTCTCATCCGGCCACCCAGGGACAGACTCTCCGCGCTGAGCTGTCCCTGGTGGGCAGGCACACAGGCTCGTTTTCTGGACGGTCGCTCTCTGTGGCCTGGGGGCCGAGTGGTTGCCTCTGGGAATGACAGGCAGAGCCCCGGGGCTGTGCCCCATCCCCAGCCGACTCTTGGGTGGGCAGGAGGACTCTTGGATTGTGGTGGGGGTCAGGGCGTGCTGTGCCTCCCGGACCGTCTGGTCCGGGTCACGGAGCTCGGGGTGCCGGGGAGGAGCAGTGGGAGCTCAGGGGAAGGCACCTCGCCGCGACAGCAGGCGCTGCCCCTGCTCCCGTGGCCGGTCTCGGTCACCGCCCCCCATTCCCCCCCAGTCCGCCTGGCTGTGTGGCTCAGCCCTGGACTCCCCGCAAGGAAGTGCTTTCTGGCTCCAAGGGCTGGGAGCTGCTCCCGGGGCGGGTCAGTCGCTGACGGACGGGACAAGGTGGGCATGGTCCGGGGGGCCACGTGGAGCCCAGCCCAGGGCGGTTCTGAAAGGCTAAGAAAAATCCACCAATTAACTGTGACAGCTCAGTGGAAAGTTATTCAATTGTGAACAGGGGCAAACAGCAGCTCCTGAGGGGGAGGGGAGGTGTTGCCATAGTAACGTCAATACAGGTTCTTGTCTCAGCAGTTGAGGCAGCCGGGGAGTGAGAGGCGTCCGACTGCTCTGGCTGACAGGACGGGGCGCTAGACGCACCAGAGCAGCGTTGGGGGGGTGCTCAGCCTCGCCCCGGCCTGCAGCCTCTCCAGACTGAGCCCTGGCCTCCTCCGGGCGGACGAGGCGTTTCCAGAACACTCCGTGTGTGGGGAGCACCAGGGCGGGAGCCCATCGCGTGTCTTCCCAACACCTTCGACCACAGGCATTTTACCAGCAGCCGGTTAAGGGGCTGCTGGGAAGGGGTGCAGTTCATGCAGCACAGTTTCCGTCCCCCCACAGCCAAGGCCCCGGCAGCCCAGGGGCGCGAAGTCCCCGGGGCGCAGAGGGCCTGGGGCACGAGTCAGGTGAGCTTGCTGGTTGCGGCTTGCAGGTGTTGCCACTTTTATTCAGGAGACCCACGCGGCACGTCCCATCCCCCTGCCGGCCGCAGCGCGCTGGCCGTAGCGCAGGCTGTCCTGCGCGCCTCCGCAGACCCGCACCACCCAGCGGGGCAGTTCCCGGAGGGAACGGGCAGCCGGTTCCGAATGGCATCTCGACCCCGCAGCAGGCTTTTCCTGCCGGGGGCCTTGTGTTAATGGGGCGAAGAACAGGAGTGTGCTTTTTCGCTGCTACCTCTCTGAGCCGTGCTCTGTGCCCAGCGGGACCCTCCCTGTCCCTGGTGCACTTTGGGTGTCCGCTACAGATGTCCCCACGGAGACTGTCGGAGCCGTGGTCCCCCTCGGTCACTGCTCAGTCTGTCTGACCTCAGCTCGGAGCCAGCACAGCCCGCTGCCTGCTCACGTTCACGACTGACAGGGTCCTCAGCCCCACGCCGCTGTGGCCGGAGGGCTGCTGGGAACCAGGCCGCAGGGTGGGGCCCCCGTGACAGTGGCATCTTCCTCCTCACTGAGAACAGCTTGTTTTTGACACCGCCCAGGTTTCTGCTTCAGCAAAGTTGGAAATCAAAACTAAGCACCCACCTAACCGATCCTACGGCTAATAATGCAGTGTAATACTACCTACGCCTACACAGGGTCTTGGGGGTGGGGGGAAGGTGGGGCCAGGGTCCGAGGAGAACCCCCTTCCGGGACGCCCTGGCCCCTTCACCGCCGGCCGAAGCGGAAATGGAAGCCACCTTTCTTCCTGCTGTAGCCGTTGAGCTCTTTGGCCAGGGTCCCCAACAGGCTGCTCGCCTTCTGGCCGTCAGCGGGGAGGAAGCCGGTGGCCCCGCTGCCGTCTTCCTGCCTCCCGAACCGGAACCCGAGGCCGGCACACGATGCGCTGCCTGGCAGCTGTGGCTCCTGGGCCGCGACGAGCAGGGAGCGTGGGTGTGCAGCTCTCGGCCGTGGAGAGAGGCCCCACCGGAGGCAGGCTCCGGGTCCCGCCGCCGGGTCGGCGCAGCTTGTTTTGCTTTCGATGCCACCCCCGGCATCCGTGGGCTCAGCCCTGTCCAGTAGAGGAAGGCAGGTGCCCAGTGGCAGGAGGAGGAGGCAGGACAGGAAGCAAGGGCTTGCCATCTGGTCCGGAGGAAAGAGGGAGGAGTTAGCGGCTGCCCACACGGGCCCTGAGAAACACGAGTCGCCTACTTGCCAGGGTCTGGGCAGCCGCCAGGGGTGTGAGCTGGGGGCCCAGCGGAGCCCCACCCGAAGGCAGCACAGGGAGGCGTCCGCTGGCTCCCCCTCCCCGGCCATCCCCGGGTCTGACGGCCCCACTGCTGCTGGAATGGCTGGCGGCAGCGCCCAGGCAGCCCCCGGAGAGCCGGGCAGTTGGGGTTCATTCTCCTCCCACAGTTACTGACTGGCCGAATCATCTCGGAGCCGAGGGAATGGAAAGTCAAAGTCAGGAGCACCGCGCTCTCTGTCTCCAGCTTGGTACTGAGTGGGTCTGGCTGAGCTGTGAGCTGGGGCGCCCTGCTGCTGCCTCTGACGCAGACACACGTTGCTCCCGGGAGCAGGAAACAGACGGGATGAACCTGGTCTGGCCCCGGTCGGCACCCACTGCAGAGGGCACGCAAACGTGGCCGGGTGCCGCCAGGCCCCACGTCGGCTTCGCCACAGCCCTAACTTTCGGGCACTGGAACTCCCGTTTTTTGCCATGAGACCTGTCAGGAAGACTAAGGATTGATTGTGCCTCGGCTGGCCCGTGGGCACTGCCTTCTGTTCACGTCTGCTACTGTCCTTACTGCCCTTCCCCAGGAGGTGGCGCCCCGCTCCATGGAGGCCACAGGCTCCAGCAGGTGACTTGCCCAAGGTTCCACAGCTTTGCAGGTGACAGCCAGGTGCAGGCTCGGGTCTGCCTGGGCTCGACTCAGGAATTGCTACATGGATAGGGATCTGCGGGGATTTGAACCCAGACTAGAGCTTCCCGACATGCCCCTGCCTCCACAGTGATCGACTGTCTCCTCGCCAAGGAGGCCTTTTCGGTAGCGGTCAGGGCCGGCTGGTCCTCTGAGGAGAGCAGGCTGGAAGGAAGAGCTGGTTCTGGGGACGACGGCCCGGACTCCTGGAGAGAACTCGGCCTCGGAGCCGCACAGAACCCACAGAAGCAGCCCCTGTCTAACCAAAGCCGGGGGTCCCAGGCCTCTCCCATCCCCCAGGGCTGGGGCCACCTCCATCCAGCCCGGGGGGGCGGGCACTGCAGACAGCTGTTGCAACCGGACAGGCTAGTGGATGAATCCACTTGGGGAGGGCTTCTGGGTCTCATGAAAGGGACCTCTTGTGCATGGAAGGAAGTGGCCCTCCTCACCTTCTGGGGGTCATGGACCCCTTCAAGAACCTGGTGGAAGCTTGGGACACTTGCCACCTAAAATTGGGCCCCAGCACCGGTAGGGGCTTTTAGGCCCAATGTTCAGGACGTGGCAAGAAGCACGCAGGGTGGAGGACCAGGGGCCGAGCCCTGGGGGCACCTCTGGCCAGTCTGCGCTTCTCCGGGCTGCAGGATGAGGTGCTGCTGGTCTCACCTCCTGGGCCTCCCCAGCCCCGGACCTGGACGAGGGCCTGCGTGGGGCTCCTGCGGGGTGTGGGGCAGCCGTACTCACCGTGCTGCGGGCCTGGGCGCCTGGCAGGGCTGGGCAGGCTCCTCTGGGCTCCTGGGCTCTCCCTGCTTTATGTGGGCCGCCTGCGGGGGCTCGCCGCCCGGGCCGCGCTGATTGCTATACGTTCCTGACTCCGGGATTCCATTGAGGACGCCGGTGGTCAAGGAGGGGCGGCGCTGACTGCGCGAGTGAGGGACCCAACACGGGATGTGGTCTGATGAGGGCAGGCGGGCCGCCCTCGCCCGGTTTGGAGGAGAGCCGGCGGCATCATTAACTCTGAATTACAGGCGCCGGGAGGAGGCGTCGGTGCCCAGCCTTAATCACCCTAAGGATCCTGCCTCCGTCGATCTGCCCAGCGCACCCCCGTGGGCTCAGGCATTCAGACACCTGTGCAAACAGCGGCCGTCTCCCACTCTCGTCAGCTGCGCTGTTGTTAGGAGCCTCTGTTTACCGGCTCCCGTGAGCCGGGCACCGGGGCGCCGCTTCCCACAAGGGGAGAGTGCAAGGGGCCCAGAGCCCCCGGCCCCGGCGAGCTCTTGCTCCAGCCCACGCAGTCCCTCGCCTCTGGAGGCTCAGTGCCTACGCCCACGCGGGAAAGGAGGGGCTGGTGCACGTGTGTGCACGTGTGTGCACGGGAAGGGGTGCAGTGTCGGCTTCTGCTCTCCCTCGTCAGCGCTGGCTGGTTGTGAGGCCGGTGCTGGCTAACGATGGGGCAGGCGCAGCCGCAGCGAGTCACTGATGGCTGTGAGTGCACACTCGTGCCCTCTCTGTGCCTCGGTTCCCCCAGCTGTAAATGAGAGGCTCGGGTTCCCACGCCGTGCTCCGCGGACCGCCGTGGAGGCTGGGGAGGGCAGCTGGGCCGTTGGACACATGGGGCTTCAGGAAAAGGTTCTGCTGTGCAGACGGCCCCTTGCCCAGGGTTCCTTCCAGGACTGGGGCCGGAACCTCTGGGAAGTGACCACCGAAAGTCCAGGGTGTTGGCACAGGTTTGGGGGAAAGTGTAACCTGGCCCCCATGTGGCCCGCTGATTCCTCAGCCCAGCCCCACCCTCGGAAGGGATGCCTGGAACCAAGTCCAGGGTGGGGTGTGGTGCCGCACTTCGCAGTTCCGAGGTTTTTCCAGGTGTCCCCAGGGTACCTGGCCAGAAAGCGCATTTTTCTGTGCACTTCCCGGACTCTGCAAAGCCTCTAGGATCCCTCCAGGGGATGAGCCCCCCACCCGAGCAGCTGGGGGGGTGACAACTGTGACAACTTGTGCCACTGCCAGGATTCGGCCGCCAGCTATGGCACGGGGACAGGGTCTGGGCTGCAGCTGGGTCTCAGAGGGCACCGGGACCCCTTCCGGTCAGCTTCTGGCAACAAAGGGTGAACGGGGAGGCTGCAGTGAAGGGAGAGGAGCCGGGGGTCCTGCTCTCTCTCAGACTGGAAGCCACCTGCGTGAGGTTCCCTGGGAAGCCGTCCCGGGGGAGGTCAAGGCCACGTCCCAGCATGCCCAAGCTGACCAGCAGCTTGTCCTTGCCTCTGGAAGCATGGGCGGAGGGCAGGACCTGTCAGGGTGGCAGCTGGTGCTGCTGAGCTGACGCCTCGGTCAGCTCCTGGGCGAGCCTCCGCTTCTCTCGCCACGTGAGCCCAAGACCCGGTTCCACGTCTGCTCAGCCACGAGCCAGCTGTGGCCTCGGGCGACTCCCATCACTTTCTGGGCCGCCGTGTTTCCACCTGACCGGGGATAACAGCAATGCCCACGTCCTGGGGGGTCGTGAGCTACTGGTGAAGTCTGGGGAGGTGACGCAGTACCCACTCAGCTGGGGTTGGCTGTCCTTGGTGCCCGAGAGCCCAGCCGGCGCCCTCTCCATGGGCCTGGGCCTCCCGGGGCTGCCAGCTCCTCCTCTCACAGGGTCCCCTCCTGTGCTGCATTAGGCCCAGTTTGGGGCTAAACCGCAAGCACCCTCGTCAGCCCAGAGAACCCCGTTGTGGCTGAACTCACTCAGTCCTTCCCTTTGGCTGCCCTCCGCCCAACCCTGTGAACTGAGCCAGGGCAGCTTCCTGACCAGGGACCAGCCACAGGGCTGCAGGGGCGGGGCCGAGTCGGGCAAGGCCGAGTCGGGCAAGGCAGTCGGCTGTGGCCCGTGGAGAGGCAGTGGCCTGGCCCACCCCCAGGCGCCCCCGTGGGCCCGGCATGGAGCTACCCAAGTGAGCAGCACTGTGTGCCTGTCGGCCGAGGACACCGGAGGGGACGAGTCCCCACCTCCCTGCAGGGGTGGGCGGGCGGGCGGCAGCCTCTGTCTGCCGCCACACTTGGCGCAGGGTGCGTGGTCAGCTCCCGGCCTGGACCCACACCGGGCCTCCCACGCAGGCACTCAGTAAATACTGGGTTTTATTAAATAAGCTCAGGGCACTGGTTTATCCTTAAGCCCCAAATTGGTTTAATGAATAAAGAGCCACCGGGGGCCGTTCTTAATAAAGGCTCTCAACTCCTCTGGAGCCCAGCCACAAGGGACCCACAGGGACACCTTGGCACCCTGGGGACCCTGATGGGATGCGTGCGCAGGCAGAGTGGCCCAGGCTCGCCCCCAGCGCCCAGCCCCTCGGGTTTAAGGCTCTGGGAAATGGTGGGGGCGAGTCGGGAAGCCGCAGGGCAGGGGGCCGTCCTGGCACCTGGGGCCCGACCCACCTGTGCTCCCCTGTGGGCGCGGAGCGGGTTAGAGGCGAGGCCCGAGCCGGGTCACCACGAGACTTTATTGGAGGCAGGAACGCACACAACGCCAAGTGCTCTCGGCCCGGACTGGCACCCGCCACTCACGGTGCGGGCCCACCGCACTCGCTCTCTCCCGCCCCGCCGGCCTCGGGCAGTGAGCTCAGGCTGGGGTCGGGGCCAGTCCACAACCCCAAAGCCCACCAAAGGCCAAGCTCAGCCCCCAGTTCGTCCACGGCCTGCTGCCTGCCCCCCTCAGGGGCTGGGACTGTCTTCTCCCTGCAGCCAGGTGAGGCCCCGGGAAGGCCTCGGCGGCTCAGACCAGGGCTCCGTCCCCGTCCCCAGTCAGCAGGTGGGCGCCCGCTCCCACCCTCCCCTCCTGGCACGGCAGGTGCGGCGGGCAGTTCCTGTTGAACCTCCGGGTCTCCAGCCCCCGGAGGCCCGTGGGGGTGAGCGGCAGTGCGGGAGGCGGGCCCAGGAGGAGGTGGGCACTGGCGACATGGCTTCTGTCCCAAGGCAAGCACCAAGCCTATTTACAAGTGGCTGCAGGGGCGGCCGCACTCGGAGGTTGCCCGCTGCTCTGTCCTGACCGCTGAGGTCACGGGGGAGTGGGGCACGGGGGAGTGGGGTGAACCAAGTCTGCCCGTCCTCTGGACTCGGGGGGCTCAGGTGGCTAGCCAGGTGGTTGGACTCAGAGACGCGTCTGAGTTTGGGAGGCAAGGCTGGAGGCCCCCGCTGATTCCTCAGAATCTGCCTGTGCTCGTGGGGAGGAACTTGGAGGGGGGGGCGGCGGGGTGGGGGTTACATGCACTGTCCAACTTTCTGGTGTGGGTACCCCCCCTTCCCACGGGCTCCTCTCATCAAAGGAGGCCGGGGGTGGTCAGCTGGCGTGGGGCAGCAGGGTCATAGGCACCCCCAGCATCCAGCTGGGCCCATGGGTCAGGGTTCCGGTGCCAGGACCATGGTCCTGGGCGACCTTTTGCAGGTCCGTCACCCCTCAGGACTTGGTAGGGCTGCCCCTCTCCATGGGCTCTCCCTGCATCCCCTTCTTCCCACGGCCACTCCCTCCAGTGTGGTGGGCTTAACGGCGTGGGGGCCTCCTGTGTGCGGTGTCTGCCTGTGTTCAGCACCAGCCCTTGGAGGGGGTGCTGGCCTGGCGGTCCCCACCATGATGCTCATTCAGCCAGCGTTTGGCCCGGCCGAGCCCCCTGGTGGTGCCAGGCCTGGGCTGGGAGCAGGACTGGTGCTCTCAAGCAGAGGGGGGTCCGGGGGGGCGGGGAATGGGTGTCCCCAGGCTGGCTGGACGCTGATGGCAGGCCCCCGAAGGCCGTCCTCACCTGTCCCTGTTAGGCCCCAGTGAGGCGAGTCTGCCCCTCTGCCGAGCCCTGGTGTGGGCGCCCTGGGCCTCCTGAACGTCACACTCACCAGGAGTTTGGTGACAGGTCGGAAAGCACTGGGCACGTCCTAAGCGGCGGCTGACTCAGCAAGGCTGGCAGCGGAAGCCAGCTCCAGCCCGGGGCTCATCTCACCCCCCCACCCCCTGCCCCACCGTCCTGCCTGCGCCTGGGCTGCTGCCTCGGTCGCTCGCCCTGGGCCGGCAGCGCCTACTCCGGGGCCGTCTCCGCGTCGAGCCGAGCGCCGAGAGGGCGGGCGCTTGGTCTCATCAAGCGCCCCGGGCAGGCCTTGGCCCTCAGCGGAGGTCCCACAAACCTCTGCCGAGCGCCAGCGACCAGGTGGGGCTGGAGGGGACTGGCCTGGTCCCGGGGCGGGTCGGCAGCACTCCAGGCCTCTCCTGCCCGCCCCCCCCGGGCCAACTCCGACGTGTTACTGACACACAAACTCTGGTGGGAGGGGCAGGGGGGAGCGGAGCCCCTCTCCCCGAGTGCCTGCCTTCGGGTGTCCTGTAGAGGTGTCCTCCTGGCGGGGGGTCACCGGTGCCGCCCATGCTCTGGGCAGCTCCCCACGCTGACTTCTGGTCCCCCGAATAGCCCCCTGCACAGGCACCCACAGGTGGGGACTTGGAAAACTTGGTTCCATACAGCAAATGCATCAGGGCCCACGGTGGTTGAGCAGGAGGTTAGGGTCAGGGGTCGCAGCCCTGCCTTTCCCAACCACTGACCTCGGAACCTGCAGTTCCTGTTGGGGGAGGGGGTGCACCAGTGCTGGGCTGGGGCCGTCTCCTCCAGTGGCCACGTGAACCCCCTTCCTCTGACCCAAGGTGGCAGCGTGAACAGTCAACGGCAGGGGTCGGCCTCTGCGCTGAGACGCAGTCTCCGGGCCGATGTGGGGGTGATGGCCACCCAACTCCCCAGCCTCCACCCTCCAGGCCTGCCCCGAGGAAGTCTTAGGGTCCCGGAAATCTCAACAAGCCTCGTGCTGCCCAGAGAATCAAGAGGTCCTCATTGGCTGGGCCCAGACCAGTGGTTTGGGATCTGTCCCCTCCTCCCACAGGCAGGAGAATGGAGGGGGCTGGGCACAGCAGCCAAGGGCACTGGGGACCTCCCAGGCCTTCGGGGACACTGGGTGGAGGGTGGGGACTTCAGGGAACCAGCCCCACCTTGGGGCGTGAGTCCCGGCAGGCCGGTGAGCTGCACCCTGGCCCGGGGGGCCTGGCGGGGTGGCGCCAGCCCCTGGCCACTGCTGCCCTCAGCGCTGGCTGCTCCCAGGGCTCTTGGGGAGAGATGGGGTCTCCAGGCACAGTGGAAACAAGCGGGGGGGGGGGGCTCCGGAGGGGGCTGGCCTCAGACCTGACTTGTTCTGCTGGAGGGGCTCCAGGTGCTGTCCTCTCTTCTCTGTGCCCCCATAACGCCAGGTTTTTGGGCTAGCAAAGCGCAGGGGGCTGCGGGGAGCGGTGGCCGACTCCTGGCCAGGAGGAAACAACCCAGGAGCCAAAGTCTGGGCAGGTAGAATTTGAGGTCACTTGCCCCGCCCCCCATCAGAAGCAAACTGGGGACAGTGCGAAGGTGATGCGCACTGCCATCTGCCCAGGGCGCTTAGTGTTGGCGTGGGCCCGGGGCACCCCAGCAACGCACGAGCAGGTCAGCCAGGGGCAGGCGGGCAGGCGGCGGGCAGGAGCGGCGGGGGTGGGGAGCGGAGGGAGGGCGTGCGGGTGGCGGGTGCGCGGGGCCAGTCTAGCGGTCCTCACGGACCGGCCGGATCTTCATCTCAGAGAACTTGAGCGAGTACTGCCAGCCGGTCCAGGAGGACCACTCGACCCCGTCGGCGTAGGAGGCGTGCGCGCCGCGCAGGTACTGCCCGTTGAGGTTGGACGTGTGGCAGTTGCGGTACCACCAGGCGCCGCGGTAGAAGGCGGCGCAGTTGTTCTCAGAGTGGTCGCTGTCGCGGTCCTTGGTGGTGAACCTCATGCCGCTGTGCTTCAGGAGGGAGTCCCCTGTGCGGGCACACACGCATGCGCACTCGGGGTGCAGGCGCAGGCGCGATGCTCACACGTGCCCCCACGTACGCGCGCTGGTGCGCGCACACCTGCCCCGCCCGACAGACCACGGCGCCCGTGCGGCTCGCAGGCGCCCGCCGTGCCCCCTTGGGGTCCCTGTGGCTGTCCTGGGGTCCGGGCAGTTTCTCCTTCCTCCCAGCCGTTCGCACCCTCCCTTAACTTTCTTGCCGCTGCCTAAGAAACCCGCCCAGAGGGGTTCAGCCGCCACACCTTCGGGGCCCAGCTGGGCCCAAACCCCCGATGTCCCCTTTCCTGGCTCCGGGCCCACTCTGCTCATCCGCGCAGCAGGCGCACCCTCCAGGCCCTGCGGGCTGGGCTCGGGGAGAGGCGGCTGAGATGAGGACCGGGGCCCTGGGGGGGAAGACCCGCAGGCCGTCCCCTGTCCTCCCAGGCGGGGAGACTGGCGGCCGCCCGGAGCCCTACCTGCGGTGCCCGAGTAGCCGGCCACCGTGAGCGGGAACCCGTCCTCCTCGGGGTCCACGGAGAACAAGCCCACGCCGAAGCTCCCGTAGTGGGCGTGGGCCGTGCCGTTGTCGAAGTCCTCCAGGTCCACGCGCAGCTCGTAGGCCGCCTGCGCCGTCAGCGCGTGGAGCCTCTTGAGCCCTGGAGGGGGGGCGAGAATGCAGGAGGAGCTGGGGGCCTGGAGGGCGGCCCCCAGACAGAACCAGGGAGAACCAGGGGCTGGGATGGGAAGGTGACGGGAAGGGGTGTCTGTGTCTCCCGCCGCCTCCAGGGCTTCACTCTGTACTCCCCCCGCACAACACCCAACCCACCGCCTCCCTCCCTCCATCCCTGCACCCCAGCCCTCCCGGGACCATCCCGGGGTCTCCCACAGGCCTCCCTCTCCCCACCACACGCACCCACAGCGCTTCCCTGCTCCTCCGATCGCCTCTCGAGGACCAGGCCGTTCAATTAAACGCCTTCCAGGTTGTCAGCATCTAGCCATGGTTCTCTCAGCCTCTCCCTCCTGCCTGCTCTCCTGAGCCCCCACCCGTGTGCGGGTCAGCGCGTGCAAGCTAACGGGGCATGAGGCCTGTGCGGCCCTTCCCCATCCCGCCCAGGGGGCCCTTGTTCCCCTTGTCCAGGTCCAGAGAAGGGAGTCGCTGACTTGCCCAGCAGGGAGGGCCGGGCTGGGACAGCCTCAGGCTCTTGTCTCCCAGCCTCTCATCTCCGCCCCGGGCTGGGCTTTCTGCTCAAGCCTCTCCCGCTCCCTGGGCCTCAGCCTGCACCCCCGTGGACTGGGCCTCACGGGGCTGATTGATGTGAGGGGCCAGAGGGTGCCCCAGACTCCCCAGGACGGAGGATGGGCCACAGTGGTGAGAGCCACCGCCTGGATGGCACTCGGAGGGGCCGGGCGCCGTGCGGGCACTTCCCCTGGATTAAGGGGCCCGTGGAATTAGAGGGAGTCCAGTTTCACGAAAGAATCCCCGAGGGGCGCTTAGAACGGTGCCCTGCCCGCTGCTCAGAGGGTCCCCTCGGTCGCTGCTGCTGTCAGTCCAGTGAGGCAGGCACGGCTGCTGCCCCCCTTTTGTGAGTGAGAAACAGGGCACGGGGCAGGGGCAGGTGGTAACTAACCAGCCCAGCCCCCGCAGCTGGTGCGTGGCAGAGCTGGGATTCGAACCCAGGCAGATTCGCCCATACTGCTTGCTCCTACTCAGCTCCTGCCCAGGACAAGTCACCCAATCCAGGAGCAGGGCAAGCGGGAGGCCAGCCCAGCTCCAGTGCTGGAAGACTCCTTCCCACACCACTGGGTGGTCGCTGGTGCCCAGAGGCCCATCCCTTCAGGCTAAGCCTCACACTGCTCCTGACTGTGTCACGGTGCCCGCCCACGAGGGGCCCCTGGGCAGGACGCCCCAGGGGAGGGGTTGAAGGGGTGCTGAGGCCTCCGAGTTCCTCTCACATCCAACTCACCTGCCTCCTGAGAGGGCCACCTCCCCCCTGCCCCCCCGCCCCCCGCTCTCCCCAGCCTGCCTTCGCTCCCTGCCTTGCTCCAGCCTTTGGTGACCCGCCAGGACGCTCTCAAGCCCACTCCCCCAGGGCCCCTAGGTGGGGCGCCAAGCTCTGACTCCATCACCTATCAGAGTTCAAATCACAGAGCTCGAGAGAGAAGGGGGCCAGCGGGTGAAAGTGGAGAGAAAAACTCTCGGTCCTCCACCCTGCTCCTCTCCCCCAGCGGACTCCCAGGCAGATGGAAGGCCTGGACCCAACACGTATCACCGAAACGGAATCCAGGAAACGGGAGACGTGTCTATCCAACTGGGGTGGGAAGGCAGGGCCTAAACCCCAGACGAGGAGGAGGAGAAGGCTGGCAGTGCAAAGATGTCAAACTTCCAGGAGACAATAATTATGACTGGGAGCACACATGCATCACACGTGTGACAAAGATCAGTAACCTTAATATGTAAAGAGCTCCCATCACCCAACAAGAAAAGCCAAGGCCCTGGATGAGAAGGTGGCGGGAGTGTGGAGGAACAAAGGGAGGGAGCCGCACGGGGCCTTGCGGGCCGGGCCGAGCAGACGTTGCAGGCCAGGCTCTGTCTGCCCGCAGCTGATCGAGGCCCTGCTGAAATGTCTCCTCCTGCACCTTCCGGGCCTGCGGGCACTTTCCATTCAGACGCCTGGACGGCAGGGGTACCACCACTGCTCCGTGGTGGCGGGCAGTGAAGCGGTCTCAGGGACCCCACCTGGCCGCCTTTCCCTGTCTTTACACTGGCCTGGGGGGGGAGGGGGACACAGGGGAAGGGTCTCCCCACCTAAAAGCTGCCCCCCAGGCCTTGACCCTGCCCCTGCTCTCGTGGTTCAGTGCGGGGTGCGGTTCAGAGCTTGGTAGGCTCCAGCACGTGAATCCCGCCCAGGCTCCCCAACCCAGCCCCCGGATCTGTGGGACCTCAGTTCTGCATTTTGAACGGATGCTGCTCTTTAGAGTGCAGTCGAGTTAGTATTCAAAATTTAAAGCGCCGACGCGTTCACAGGTGGGCGGTAAGGACACAGCAGTGGTGGCGATAACGGGAATCTGAGCTCTCTGCGCCAGGCGGTGTGCGCTGCGCCACGGGGTGTTGGGGGCGCTGACCTCGAGGGCGGGGCACGCTGGGGGCTGTCCCGGCCCTCCCCGCACGCGAAGCTGAACCCTGCCCCTGCCCGCAGCTCCCTGGACTCGTGGCAGCGACCGGGTCCCACGGCGCCCCCAGCACGAAAAGCCCACGTGTCCAGGGGACCCACCATGTCCTCCTGCTCCCTGTCCTTATTCTCTCCGAATGTCCTGACCCCCGACCCTGGACCCAGCACCTGTGAGCTGACCCAGACGTGCCAGGCCAGGGAGATGCAGACGGCCGCCGTCTGGGGAGCACCCGCTGCCCCGGCCCCCCAGGCTGGGACACTCGGGGGGAGAGCAGGCCACCTCTGCGAGCAGTAGGGCCCCCTCACCTAGCCAGTGCTCCCCGGTGAGCTTGCCGAAGCCGTCCCGGTAGGCCTCCCAGCCTCGGAAGAAGTTCACGGAGCCGTCCTCCCGCCGCTGAAACACCTGCAACAGGAGGGGACGGTGGAGAGCGGGCACCCCGCCCCCCCCGCCCCTGCCCCCCTGCCCGCTCCGGGGGGCGGAGCTAGGCCTCCCATGGCCCTCGATGGGCTGCAGGGGCCCGAGATGGGGCTAACTGGATGACCCCAAGCCCTCTGTACGTCCCCTCATGAAGGGGTCACAGTCGCTGGGGTGGGGTGAGGTGGAGGAAACCCAGCTTCTGGGCCCACCTCCGCTGCCTCGCTGTTGGACCCTAGACTGGTCCCATCTCTGCCTGGGCCTCAGTTTCCCCACTAGTCAATAAAAGGGGTGAACAAGGGTCCTGATATCTTTCCCAGGTGAAATCAAAAGCGAAGGAAAACCCATTCTCAAGTTTTTAGAAACCAAGAACACACACACGCACCACCCCCACCCCCGGGGTTGGCCTTCAGAGCTCTGCCAGCCACCCCCACCCCCACCCCCACCCATAAAACAGCCCCGGGCAGGGGACGGGGAGGGGGGAGGGGAGGCGAAGGGGGGGTTGTTTGGGAAACCAGAGCCCAGCCCCTCCCAGGGGAGGACGGGAGTCGGCCGCAGGCTGGGGTGCTTGCGACCTGGGTGCTGATGAACAGCCCGGTGGCCTCAGTCCCTCATTTGATAACGTTCCTGGCTGGGCAGTGGGGAGTCCCATCGGTTCAACTGCCCCAGGATAAGCACCGCGCTGACCCAGGCCGGGGCTGCACCTGCAAGCGTGTGCGACGGTCCCCTCCCCTCGCCCCCACCTCACAGCTTTCCGTTTAACCAGCCTTTCCCTCCTCATTTGGGGAGGCAGCGCCCCTGGCCTCCGACCCCTCCATCTGGGCAGCCCGAGGTGCTGGGTCTGGCGGCCGTGCCCGCGACCTGCCAGGTTCACTACTAAGCAGCCGAACTGCAGCCTCCTGCAATGGTGGACCCTCCTGCAGGTGCAAGCAAACACTCTGACATCAGGCGGGGGAGGGAAGTGTCACCTCGTTGTCGTGCTCCACGACCGGAAACCCGGCCCAGCCCTGCAATGTGGACGCTGTCAGGAGGGGCCTGCTCCAGCAGGAGAAATTCGATGGGGCTCAGAGGATCTGGGGGGGGCGGGCGTGCAGAGCGTACTGGTGGCTGCCCATTGTGAGCCTGAGCACGCCCACCTGCCCTCCGAGAAAGGCCTAATCCTGGCAGCAGGAGGAGGAGGCAGCCTGTTTGAGGGGAGGGCGGGGGCTGGGGTAGAGGGGGGCCGGATGGGGGGATGGGCATCGCAAAGGGACCTGGGCTCCAGAGCACCCGGGAGTTACTGCCTCCTCTGAGCCTCAGCTTCCTGACCTGCCGAATGGGGACCCTCACAGCACCCCAGCCTAGATCCCGTGAGAAGGGCCGGGGGCCTGGCACGGTGGGCCTTGGTAAGTGCCAGCTGGAGGCAGCCTGCCCACGGTGGGGGTCTTCCCCTCTTCCCTCTCCCTCAGCCCCTGCTCTCCCTGCTGGACACGGCCCGACCCATACCTCCTCCTCCCTGAGCCGTCCAGGGGCCGGCCCCAGGCCCCTTCCATCCACTCCAATACCCCGCTGAGGTGCCAGCTGGGGGAACCGAGTCGGGGCCCGCCCCTCAGAGCCTCAGGGCAGAGGAACAGGGGGCTCCCCCCAGGCGGGAAGCAGGACTGGTCTGAGGGTTGAGGAGGGGAGGGCTCCAGGACGGCCCTGGAGGAGGGACAGGGTGCTGGCCCTGTGTGTGCCCCCTGTGTGGCCTGGGCGAGACATCTGTCCCCTCCCGGCCTCACTGCCGCATCCGCTGAGGAGCCTGCCTCCCAAGACCTCAGCCAGCGGCTGGAAGTGTTGCTGCCACCGCTGCGGTTTCCCCTGTTTCTGCTGTTCAGACGCCATAGGATGTGGGGGTGCCAGGCTTCGGGCACGGAGCCCAGACAACCTGCCCGTGAGGACAGGCGGCCAGGGCGGCCAAGACCAGCTGGTGCTGAGGGTCGAACCCTCCTTCCCCGACCCGGAGCCAAGGTCCTGGGGCCCCCGCCCCCCTCGTTACTGCACACGGAGGCTCCGACACCAGCCAGGGCAGGCAGCCGTGGGCAGTTACGCCCTCGGCTCGAGGCTGGGCTGCACACCTGAAGGCCATTCTCCCACCACCCACGTTCACAGGCGTGTTTGCCGGGGTTTACCACCGACCGGGGTGTCCACTGCCCAAGACACGCCCCTCGTCTGCTTGCCAGGCCTCCCCCCGCCCCTCAGAGCTGACCTCGGAACCGGAACCGGAGCCGCAGTCCTCGGCCCCCTCCTCCGTCTGCCCTCCTGGGCCAGGTGCCCGTCACAGGCATGACCCCTCCAAGGGGCCTGGTGCCAGATCTGTGGGCGTGAGCACCTGTCTGGGGGCCCCTGGACCCCCAGCCTCCCTCCCGCACCTGGGACGATGCGCGGCAACCAGCTTAGCGCTGCCGACAGTCCCGACAAAGTGGTCGGCGTCGCCGCAGCTCCGAAGCCACAGCGGTCGTTTGCCAGCACGGGCCTTTCAAGGTGAGCGAGGACGCACCGCCACCACCGGTCCTCGAGGGGCCGCGACGCGTCCAGGCCCAGGCGTTGCAGAAGCGGCTCCGGACTCTTGGCCCCGGGGAAGTTTGCACGGCGACACACGTGCCCAGGTGTCCCTCTGACACAGAAGCTTCCCGGAATGGCACCTGCCCTTCCTGGGAGGGGCGGGCTCCAGTCTTTTCTGTCCCGTTGTATTCTCTTCCCCGCTCTTTGAGTTAAACGACAATGCCGATCACAGCCCGTTAAATTGATTTCACCACCTGCCAACCTGTCGCCGACCATTGCCACGGGCTGCGCTTATGCCTCGGCTCAAACACGCACCGAGTGACCCGCGGCGCCGAGCCCAGGCTAGCATCTCCGACCCGGAACCCCAGCCTCGCCCCGGAGCCGATCACGGCGCCACGTGCGCTGGCAGGTTCCAAGTGCAACAGGCGGCCCCCGCTCGTCTGCTGGTCCTCCCACATTCTCAGACGTGCGGGGCGGTTGTCTCTGACTCAGGCGGAAGTGCAGCTGTGCCTTCAGGCTTCCAGAAGCCAGCTGGGCTTTAGGGACACTGGACGGCGGGACGGCGCCATGCCGAAGGCCTCCACGACAGGGCAGGGGCCGGCCAGAAAGGCAGACCAGAGAGGAAAGCGGGTAAAGAACTGGGATTCTCTCCCCATTCTCCGCCCACCCCCAGGACGTGAGTCCCACTTAAGGAAAAAAGGACGGGGAGCCCTGGCTGGGGCGGCTCAGTGGGCTGAGCGCCAGACTGTGAACCAGAGGGTTGCCGGTTCAATTCCCAGTCAGGGCACATGCCTGGGTTGCAGGCCATGGCCCTGGTGGGGGGGCACATGAGAGGCAACCACACACTGATGTTTCTTTCCCTTTCTCCCTCTCTTACCTCTCTCTAAAAATAAATAAGAAAGATTTTTTTTTTTAAAAAAAAGGGGGGCAGATAGGGAAACAAAATAATTGCTTATCAATTTAGAGGCTAAAATATCCATCAGCCCAGCCCCTGTGGCATCTCCCTGGCGTTCTGGCTTTGGAGTGACTGATGGAGAAACGCTGGCAGCCACCGTGGCCTCTTGGGCCGGTGCCACGAGCGCGCGGGAAGACAGAGCCTGTTTTCTTGGTGCGGATTTCTAAAGCCAGCTGCCGGCACATCTTCCCAGGGCCTCGTCCTTCTCAGACGAGGGAGTCAGCCCACATGCTCCCGCAGATGGAGCTCCAGCTTCAAAGGTAGGAGGACCGGCGGGCGGGCGGGCGGGCAGGAGAGTGGCTGGCCGTGCCCTTCGTCGGACAGGCCCCAGGGGTCCATCTTCTGCTCCGTGGGTCCAGTCCCTGCCAGGGTCCCTTCCTCAGACCGTCATACAACCTGCGCCTGGTTTGTTTGCCTTCGCGCCCCGAGCACAGTCATCGTCCTGCACCCCCCAGGGTTTGGCTCCAAGGTCACCCCACTCAGACGGTGCCCTCAGGGACAGCCACCGCCCTGCTCTTCTCACCACAGTCCCAGAGTGAGGGCTCCAAGCTCCCCTTGTCATCCGGCAGGTGAGAAGACGAAGTCTTGGAGAGATGGGGGCACCCTCTGCAGAGCGGGGACGCCCCAAGGCTGGGTGAGGGGAGACCCACCAAGGGCCCGGCGAGGGAGGGCTGACGGCGCACAAAGGCCGAGGGGCCCCAAGGCTGAGGGGGTTGAGCAGGGCTCCCCCACACCTGTGAGCCTGCCTGGCCCTCGTCAAATGCAACCACGGGGAGTCCTGGGCTGGCCTCCAGGGGACCAGCCTCTGCTGGAACTCCAGCCAAGGGGCGGCGCGGCCATCGACGTCTGGGCTCGCGTCCTCTGCACAATGAGAGGGCTGCATCCCCGGGCCCTGCGTGGTGTCCCTGAGCCCACAGAGGTGACTCTGGCCCTCTGCCAGCTCACAGCCGCCAGAGACATGGACGCACAGTCGAGCAGTCAGTCGCAGGGCGGAGAACCTTCGTCAAGGCAGGTTCCCAACCTGGCAGTTCTCTTGATCCTTGTGCCTCGGTTTACTCATCTGTAAAATGGGGGTTATCACAGTCCCTGTGCACAAGGTCTTGGTGATGGTCACACGTGCTGGTTGCTACTCCGCATTCCATAATGGTAACAACTGTGGTTAGACGCGCTGGGAGCTTGGAGGAGGGGGAGCCAGCCACCGGGGGGGGGGGGGCAGGAGGGCTTCCCAGAGGAGGAGGCGATCAACTAACCAGTTGACTGAGCAGGGTCTTGGCAGGCAGTCGGTTGCTGAGTCCCAAGGGATGGGGACTGGGTGCGTCCAAACCCTAAAGACGGGGAGAGGGCATCTCTGCCACCGCAGAAGGGGCCTCTGGAGGCAGCATCTGGGCTTTTCCTGGGCTCTGATGGAGCCTCTGTGGAAACCAATTACTGGCAGGACTGTGTTGGTGGCAGCCACCAGCCTCTGATTCTGGGGGGAGGGGGAGGCTGTGGCAGAGACGGATTCTTGCTTCTAAAGAACAAAGAACTTGGGTGTGCGCGATGCAGCCCTTCAAAGGCGGCCCCTGGGGAGGCTGCTTTCCTGGGACGTCGTTGCTCCTTAAATCCTGTCTGGACACCTCTGGGTCTCGCCAGCAAAAGCGCAGGTTCTGGAAAACCCCAGCCCTGCCTCTCACCGGCGTCGGCCTCAGAGAGGTCACAGCCCTGCTGAGCGTCCGTTTCCCTCTCCATAAAAGGGCAGCGTCTGCAACCCCGTGGTTACCCTGCAGGGTTGCAGCCAAGAAGCAACACCAGAAAAGAGGAAGCCAGGCGGCACACAGTAGGTCCAACCAGCATCACGTCCCTCCCCTTCAGAACCAGCTGCCAAGCCCAGCGGGCCCCGCCCTGTTTCGGGCTGAAAATGGTACCCCCCCGGCTTGGCTCGGCGCCGCACTTCCCAGGCTTGGCAGTTGGCGCCTGGCACGCACCACTCAGCTGCCGTTTATCAAGTGCCAAGGCACCGGCCGAGCCTTCGCGGGCACTACCCCCGCTCCCCCGGAAGTCTGAGTATCCAGGCTGTGCAGACAGAGGCCGTCTGGTCACTGCCCTGGGCATTATCAGCCCGTGTAGGCTCCAAGGACTCCCCAGAACAAGGGCAGCCTGGGAACACAGCAGACCTCCGGCCACCACGGCCTCGGGGAGGAGCCAGCACCCCTGGCAGGGTTGCCATGGTCCCAGAACGAGCCCCACCACCTCCTTGTTGACCTCCACACTCGTGTTCCCTTTGCCTGGACCGCTGTCCTCACCTGGTCCCCCAGCACTGGGACCCCTGTCCAGGAGCCTCTCTCAGCCACCCTAGGCTGGGTCCGGGGCTCTCCTCTGGGTTCCTGCCTGGTCCCCAGCCCTGCAGCTGACAACTCCCCGCCGCCGGGCGAGGAGCTGGCCGCTGAGTCTTCCGGCCGGTGGTTCAACCTGTGTGCTATCAGTTCCACAGCCGTGCGTGAGGCTGGGCGGGCGTGCCCCGGGCCGGCTGCTCCTGTGCTGGGTGCCCTCGGACCAACCTCCTGCCCTCTCTGAGGCTGCCCAGCCAGCTCCAGGGATTGGAGGGGTGCCGGAGCTCTGTGGAGCAGGGGTATAAACTGGAAAGTACCCCTTAGGCGGGCAGAGCTGCTGACCCCATCCCCGCCCCGCCCGTGTCTGGGAAGCAGGCTCCGACTGGAATGTCCGGCCCTGGGCGCCCTGTCCACCAGGGAGAGCCCTCCAGGGCCGGCCCCAGAGGCCCAGCAGTTTGGACTCGGAACCCAACGAGGATGCATGGTGCCGGCGGCTGGAGAGGCGGTGGCCAGATCCCTCCCAAACAACAGCTGAGCTTCTGACAGATTCCGTGTGGCAGGGAGGTGGTCCTGACAGGTGCCCACAGGTGTCTGGGGAAGCCCTGCCTCTGACGGAAGCCCAAACGGATGTTAACGGTGATGGGCTCCGCAAACAGCGCCCGGAGGAGCGGGGCCTCTCTCCCAGGGCCCAGTCCAGGTGTGTGAGCGGGAGGGGGCCGGCCCTGCTCGCCCGCTCCCCTCTGATCGCCTGAAGCCCCCGCCCCAGGAACTGCCCGCCCCCGGCCCAACTCCTGCGTGGCTTCCCGGGGGGCTGAGTGAAGATTCACGGCTCGGGCTGGTGTCTCGGTCTTTCATTAAGTCTGTCCGAAGGCTTAATTCTGATTTTTGGGCTCTGGCCGGTGGTTGGTCCTGTTCTTCCCGCAGAGGGGGTCCCAGAGGCAAACACCATAACTCAGATGCTCCGAGTTCAGAAAACAAAGAGCTTTTGGCCCCCAGACGCAAATCCAGTGCATTCGGAAGCTCTCCTCTGGAGCTTGGAGAGAGATTTAGAGGTCTGTCTGTCTGGCTGGCTGTCTCGGGGCCTGTGGGGAGCCCCGCACTCTCCTCTCACGTCCAGCGCTCACCTCGCCCCGCCGGCCCGCTGCCTCACTCGGGCACCCCTGGGCTTCTCACCAGGCCACCCCTGGTGGGGCCTGGGTGCTCTGTTCCTGGCTGGGCGGCCCTGAGCTGGTTTCTTGGGGCCCCCCAGCCTCCCTCCCATACACCCCTTTTCTGCTCCCATCAGCCACTTTCCGTCGCTTGTAGTTAAGACCTCTGAGTAACGCAGGTGGGTATCCCCACTCCACCGCTGAGGGGACCGAGGCTCCGAGAACCTAAGGGACATGCCTGCCGTCCCACAGCAGGGCTGAGAGCCCCAGCAGGCCTGCACGTGGACATCGGGGCTCGTGGCGGAACGGCCACGCCCTCCACCTCCCTGGCGGCGGGCTCAGCGATGGCCCCAGCCCTGTCCTTCCACCGCCCCTTAGGACCTGTCTTTGCTCCTGCTTCCCACCGGGCGGGACCCAGAGGCGCCCGGAAAGCAGGATGGCTCCTGGCCTGGCGGGAGACCGGCAAGCAGGGTCCCTGCCCCCCCCCACCGGCAGCCAGGCCTCCTGTCACCTCCTGCACGCACCACGCGGGTAACTGGACGGAAAGCCAGCGTCCGCGCATCCGCCCTCGAACTGACATTAGCCACAGGCGCCCTGGCTGGTCCCCAAACCCAGCCCTGCCCAGCCCGGGAACCAGCGTTCTGGGCGGGCCGGCGCTCAGGGAGCAGGAGGTGGCTCCCCAGGCAGGTGCCGGCACCTGCTTCCCGAGGGGCCCCCGAGGGGCAGCTCACAGGCCCCACCTGCCCCAGGCAGTGGCGTCTGTGGATGTGGAGCCCGCCGGTGGGATGACAGGCAGCTCTGTGGGGCCAGAGGGCCCCGGGCCGGCCAGGGTAAGGGTAGGAGGCTGGTGTTCTCAGCCCCCCCAGGGGCCCCGCCTGATCAAGGCTGGGAGGAAGCCGCAGACTCACCGTCCAGCCGCCACCGTCTGTGCGCATGTCACAGTAGACCTGGAAGCCGGCGGGGTCGTGTGTGGGGAAGACAGAGTAAACCCCGTCCTCCTGCCGGCCGCTCAGGAGGACGTCCAGGCAGTCTCGGGGCCGAGAGCCTGCGATGGGGAAGGCCTTCAGCAGGGCCGGCCCACCGCCCGGACCCTGCCCCCTCCCTCTGTCCCTGGGCCTTTTTGTCCCCTGGTGATGTCACTTGGGCTCCAGAGCCCCAGCCTTAGGGCTGGACCTTGGCTCTGCCACTCTCTGGGAGGCAGTTGGGTGATGAGCACCGTCTCTGAGCCTCGCTTTGCTTATCTGGAAAGTGGGCACGAGGAGCCCCGACTCATTAGGCTGGGGGGGGGCGGGTCCCGGTGCTGCCCAGCGGCAGGAAGTCCTTGGCAAACTGCCGCAGGGTTTCCTTATCGGTGTGGCAGCGGGGGGGGCAATGGGGGGATGAAGCGGGGCGCCAGGTCCCCAAGGAAGGCAGCCCTCAGCCCCACTCACCGTTGGCGCAGCCCCGGGGCCGCGGTCCCCTGGCAGGCACCCTCTGCAGGTCAGCCTTGACTCGGGGCCGGCTCAGCCCCCGGTCCCTGTGCAGGGCGTCCAGGACGTCACTGACCAAGTTCACCAGGTGAGCCATGTGGCCCTGGCTCTCGGACAGAAGCTGCAGAGCACAGGGGTGGTCAGAGGGGGCAGGGGCTCCGGCTGGCACACAGCAGGACAGCTGCAGGCAAGGTGGGCCCCCGGCGCCTCCATAGCCCCAGCCTGGCTGCGGCCCCGACCCAGGGTGGTCTGAGCCCGGGTGCCCCGCAGACGGGGCTCGTGTGGGAGGGGCTGGGGTGGCTCCCGCTCCTCCCTTTTCTGGGCTGTCGGCCCCCTTGTGCATGTGCGTGTGAAGGATGTACTTGGCATCGGGCAAAGCTGGTTTGAACCCCAGCTCACCCGTTTTCCAGTTACGAGACGGGAGGGGGTGCGTGAGTTAACCAAACGGGCTGACGTGGCCTCCCTGGCCCCACTGCCGTGGGACCAGTGACACTGTGGGAAGGACCCAGCATGGAGTGGGGCCCACAGCAGGGCACCCGGTCCTCGGCCGCCTCGTTACGTGAACTCATAAGGCACCATCCACGTCACAGAACATCCTCACCCAACATCTCTTCCGATCCCCGCAGGGCCTGGAAGGCCGGGGGGCCTGGAAGGCTGGGGGGCCGGGTCTGCCCATGACGGGGTGGGGGGCAGTCCGGGCACTGCCCCACCCGACCCACCCCTGGGTGAGCCTTGCTTTGACTTTGCTCGGCTCGCTCATGTCCAGCACCTTCCCTCACCCCACAGCGCTGCCCGGACGGAGGCCTTGTCTTCTCCTTGTTACAGCTGGGGAAACTGAGGCCCAGAAGGAGAGGTGCCTGGCCAAGAATGGCCTCAGGTCGCTTCCCCAGGGCCATGTCACCCTGTGTGGGGAGCCCAGGGTGAGGGCAGCGGTTGGGATCCGGGCCCTGGTGTTGGCTCCGGGTTTTCCCGAAGGCCCTAGAAGGGCAGCTGACCTTCCCCACACCTCAGTTTCCCCTCTGTGAACCAGAGGAATGGGACCTGTGTTGCAGGGGTTCATGCAGCATGTCGGGGGCCCGAGCGCTCCCTTGGTGTTCTCCGTACCTGCCCCACCCCCTGCCGCGGGCCACCTTCCCACCACCTATGTCCAGAGGGGAGCAGCTCAGCGCTTCGTCCGGGGACCTCCGGGCAGGGCCGGCGGCCTGGAGGGTCTAGTGTCTGTCACCTCCCGTCCCCGGGCTCCAGGAGGCTGCAGGACCACGAGGAGGGGAGGTCGGTCACAGTATCGCAGCCAGGGGCCAGTCCGAGGGCATGGAGCCCGCTGGGTCTTTACACACGGAGAGAACAGCTCGTCCGAGGGAGGAAGCTGAGACCAGGCTGCCGGCAGTTTGCAGAGCCTGACTCTGGGCTGGTGCCGAAGCAGAGGCCTCAAAGCTTTCGCTCCTTGACAGTTCCCCCTCTGCTGAGCAGATGATCCAGAGCCGGCCGGCTGCCTGCAGCCCGGGGTAGCCGGGCGGGGACGTGCGGGGAGAGTATTCGGCCAGGATTTCTGCTGCTGGCCACCCTTTCCCTGGGCTTCAATGCAGCGCCAGACAAATGGGCGTGCGGGGCGGGGGGGGTCCCTGGGGGGGGGAGCCCCTGGGGCTGAGGGTGGAAAGCAGGGTGCATGGGGGGCAAAGACCGCCGGGCTCGCTGGTGAAGTGTCTAGGGTTCTGCCCATGCTTCTCAGACGCCACAAACGCAGGAGAAACTCGGGCACGGCCCACACTTGCTAACAGGCAAGGAAGCCCTCCATTTAAACGAGCAAATGACTCCAGTTAAAACGCGCACAGAAACAGGCCCCGGATGGCGGGGAAGTCGGTCCCTGCGGGCTGAGCCGAGTGCGTGCACTCCAGAGGCCGGCGCGCAGAGCCGCCGGGGCCCCGAGACAGGGCGCTGGCCATGCCCAGCCCAGCCTGGCCCTCCGTGGCAGGGAGTCAGGACCCCGGCCCTGCTGCTTAGCACACGGGTGGGCCTAGCACTTGGTGGTCCGTCACTCCTTCTGCAAAAGGGGTTGTTAGTGGGGCTCCCACGGGTTCAGGTGCAAACAATTTCTGCCATAAGGAAGGAAGCCGATGTGCAGACAGCACCTCAGGTGCCGTCGGCAGCTCCAGCGCCCCGTCAGGTGAGGACTGTGTTATCCCCATTTTACAGGGGAGGAGACCCAGCCTGGGGAGGGTGCCAGGCATGCCCCAGGTCCCACCGCCGGGACTTGAACCCTGAGGACAGGACCTCCGGGGCCAGCGGTCTCAGACACAGGTGCACGAGTCTCCCTGGCGCTCGCTGAGCTGCTGGGGAGTCTGGGGTGAGGCCCAGGGACTCGCCTTTTAACCACAGCCCTGGCAGCCCTGACGGGGGTGCCCGAGGGCACTGCTTCGAGAACCCGGGTCTGGGCCAGTCAGCTGAGGTTCCGGGTAGCGTGGGGAGGGGCTGGGAGCAACAGGGCTCTGCAAGACACTTGGTCTCTGAAGTCACCCTGAGCCTCCAGGAAGTGAGCCAAATTCAACTCCGCTCCAGTCCCATGAGGGGAAGGTTTCTTGCTGTGCACCAGGTGTGGTCAGTGTGGCCAGGTGTGGTCAGCGTGGTCAGCGCCGGAGACTCTCACCCTGGGACCTGGCTTGGCTCGGGGATGCCGGTGGGGACAGGCTGGGGGTCTGGCTGGGCTTGCTCACCAGTCCCTCCTTCCCTGGAGAGCTGGGGCACTGAGTGGCAGTGAGGGGGAGGGGAGATCTGGGGAGCGGGTGCAGCTCTCTCTGCCATGTGGCACCGCTGGGAGAGGGCTTGCCCCTGACCTTGAACCTCAGTTTGCTATTGAAGGTCAGGCCCTCGCCAGCATCCCACCTGCCCTGGAGCACCTGGGAAGCCCCCAAAGCCCTGGATCTGACCTGACTGTCGGATGCCAGGGGTCCTACTCAGAGAAACACCCAGGGCCCCCAGGACTGTGGGCAGAAGACGGGTGGAATCCTGGCACCATCGATCGTGTGGCCTTGGACGAGAGACTTACCTCTCTGGGCCTCATCCGCCCGTCCGTAGGAATAGCAACAGCCCCTGGTCCTGGGGCATCTGGGGACTCAGTGAGGCCATGGATGTCAAGTGCCCGGCACAGGGCTGACGCCAAGGGGCAGCAACACCACCCTCCCGCCCAGACCTCCGGCCCAGGCCCGGCCCT
The DNA here is from genome assembly GCA_039655065.1 of Glossophaga mutica. NCBI lineage: Eukaryota > Metazoa > Chordata > Mammalia > Chiroptera > Phyllostomidae > Glossophaga > Glossophaga mutica. The sequence continues at coordinate 215,280,785 of CM077305.1, forward strand.
TACCTGGACGAGGCGGGCCTGCTCGCTCTGCAGGGCTCCGAGCCCCTGGCCCAGCGAGCCATGCCCCTTGCGCAGCCCCGCGCACTCTGCCTGCAGCTCTGAGGCCCGGGCCAGCAGCCGGGGCAGCTGGTCGGCCAGCGTGTCCAGCAGCTCCCTGTCCTGCTCGTCTGCCAGTCGGGGCTCGGCCTGGTGCGCGGTCAGCGCCTGCAGCACGGAAGCCTGGGTGTCCTCCAGGCGGGCGAAGCCGTCGGCGAGGTCGGGGCAGCGCGGGTCAATGAGGATGCTGAGGCGTGAGCTGTCGGCTCTCTCCACGGTGACCAGGGCGCTGTTGGCACCTGCTGGCCCTGTGCTGACGATGGGCGGGGGCGCCGTGCTGGGCGCGTGTGCGTGGTTCAGGAAGAGCACCGCGCCGGTGACAGCCACGGCCAGCAGCACGGCCAGGGACAGCAGCACCGTGCACACCACGTAGCCACAGCTCGGCCGCTGCAGGCCAGCCAGGGCACACGGACAGAGACGGACAGACAGGAGAGAGAAGGAAGAGGCAGCCTCAGGGGCCGACCCGGGCCTCCGGACAAGGCTCAGGGGTGCCCTTCTTGGGGACGGAGGGGAGGGAGTCACAGAGACAGAGGAAGGGGCACAGCAAAGACAGCGAGAGCGAGAGACTCGGGGAGACAGAGATGGAGAGGACGGAAAGGGAAACCGAGGCAGAGAGGCAGCGACACCAATGGAGAGAGCGGCCCCCTCCTCCTCCCGGGCCCCACCCCGCCCCACTCAGCCAGCCCAGGGCCCCGAGCCCTCCAGGTCCGGAGAGAGCTGGACCCAGGTCCCCACGCTGCCATTTCCCGTGGGGTGGCCTCGCTGAGCTTCAGCGTCCCCACCCGTAAAGTGGGGGCAATGATGACACTCCCTGCCCCACCCCTGGGCACCTGCCGTGCAGACTCCTGCTGGAAGAGAGAGCTGCAAGGTGACAACAAGGATGCTACAAATTGCCACTCTGTCCCAGTGGGATGAATGAGCGCCTTGGGCTAGTGGTGGGCGCCCATCGCCGAAGGTGCCTTTCAACCCGGGGCGTCCACATCCCAAGTCCCAAAGCCCTGCGGGCCCCTGAGGCTGCCAAGGGTCCCGGGCACGGGGGCCGGGGGGGGGCTCCTGAGCACCCTCTCCCCCTTCCTCCGCCCTCCCCTCCCCTCACTGTCCCCGGAGCAGGCCCCAGCAGAACACACGCCACGGTGGCAGAGTACGGGTGGGAAAGGGCCTCCGCCCTCCTAAGGAGGCGAGAGCTGGGGCGACCGGGCAGCTGTGCCCACCCCAGAACCGGAAAAGAGGCGACGCAGCGGACGGAGGATGGAAGCGGCAGGCCAGGCGAGAACGGGACCTGGGTTCCGGGGCGTAGTGGGGGCCCGCAACACAGGAAGCTGGCGCCCAAGCGCGGCTCGTACTTGAAGCGCTGTGACACGGTGGCAAGTACGTGTCCTAGCCGGAAGGGAACTTGCAGAACGCCACCAAGCATGTGATGACGCATGGGGAAACTGAGACCCAGAGCGGGCAAGGGGCTTGCCCCGAGTCACACCGCAAATGCAAATGGAAAGCAGAGGTCTGACTCGACCCCCGGCCTCCCCCCGGCCCCAGAGCCAGCCGCCTCTGCGAGTCTATCCCCGCGTTTTCCGAGTGCTGGAGGCCAGGCGTCCTCGAGTGAGTGAGTGCAGCGCGCTCGGCCCCGCCCCCGGCACGGCGAGCCTGCCCCGTGAGTGCCCGAGGCTTTCCCTCTCCGCGGTCAGGGGACGAGAGCGTGGGCCAGGGCTCGGCGTTTTCGGGTTCCCCCCAAAGTGTCGCTTCTCCGTGTGGCTGACGCGAGGACGCCCCGTCTCCGTTTCCACGTTGTCCCGTCTCTGGCGTTGGGGGGCATCTCACCACTGTAAGGGGCAGCTCGCTTGCTTGCTTCGGACCCGTGAAGCAGCGCCCCCCTTACTCCTTACTCCGGGGAAGTGTGGTGGAGCGAGCAGCCCCTTTCTCACAAATTCAGACGCTACGAGTGACTCCCGAGTGTCCCGCTTGGCCCCGGAGGGCATTGGGGTCAGGGGAGAGGGGCAGGCGGACTGGCACCCCCCAGGGAAGCCGTGGGTTATTGGTGGCATAAGGGAGGGGACTCCTTAGCCCGCGACGATCCCGGGGTGCACTGCTAGCCTTCCCACACCGTGGGGCCAGGGGCGCTGACCCCTTTCCCCTGAGACTGTCGAGCGAAACAATGATGATGCCAAGCCGACAGCAGCCGTCCAGGTGCCTCCTGTCCTGAGCCGTAAATGACAGGTCGCATAACAGAGTTGAATCTTACTGGTCACGTCACATAACAAGGTTGCTTCTGATTAGTTAATTCTTGGTACCAGAAATCCTTATATACAATATAGGCACCTGCTTTTTTAAAAAGCCACTTTGGAGCACAAAGGGTGGGTAATCACCGTTATTATTTTTTGTAAATCAATCAAAATTATACCTATTTTTTGTCAGATCAGCAAAAAACATACTTTTTGGAGTGCCGCAGAATTTTGGTGATCAGTTTACGTGTGCCGTGAGATGGGACAGGCTGAAAATCGCTGCCTCAGCCGGTCCCTGCGGTGGTGGGGACTCACTGCGCCCCAGTTTGCTCCAGCCTCCTCTCCCCACACTGGCCCAGGCCCCAAGGGCCACAGCCGTCCCCAGCTCCACACGTCCGGACCCGTCACTCCGCCCACACCTGCCCCCGGGGGGGTCCCCTCCACCATCTCCGCACCGGCCCTGGGCTGAGGCATACGCCTCCCCTGCTCCTCTTCCGCTGGCCTCGCTCGCTCTCGTCCTTCAGGGCTCGGCTAGAGGCTGCCTCCTCCAGGAAGCCCCCCTTGACTGGTTCCTCAGCCCTTGCTGCCCCCTCGGCGGCACTTAGTAAAATAGACAGTCATCGCTTCTGACTTCATTCAAACATCCAGTCAGCATTCACTGGTGTCCCCATGAGCCAGGCTCCAGGCCAGCCCCTGAGGAGGTCACGGCGGACACTCGTCCTGGCCCTGCCCCGAGGGTGATCATGTCCCATAGGCTGTGACTCCTACCCTCTTTGGGGACATGGATCCCTTTGGGCAGTAATAGCTGTGGACACAGGGAAAGCTGGCACTTGGGGGCCGGCCATCCCAGGCGGAGCCTTGCCCTGGCCCAGGCGCCCCCGAAGGGTGGAGACTTGCTAACTGCGTGGCATGGAGCGGCCGGCTGCCAGGTAGAGGGAAGAGCAGTGGCACTAGGTCACTGGGGCCACGCTGGAGTGGGGAAGAGGTGGCGTCCCTGGGACCTTCGGGGCCCTGGGAGGGCAGAGGCCCGAGACCCCCGTGCTGAACCCGGGACCCCGAGGCAGGGCACCTCTGACCCCGTGGCTACCTCTGGTGGCCTGGCGCAGCATGAAGGCGGCTGCAGGACATCCCAGTTCCCCAGTCGGGGCAGGTGAGCAGTTCCCAGACCGCTGGGTACCACCTCACCCCCGCTGACCCTGGCATCCCTCCCCTGGAACCTCCAAATAACCCCCTGCTGTGGCTGGAGTCATTCTGCAGGTGGGAAACTGGGGCTCAGAGAGTGGAAGGCTTCGCCCAAGGTCATGCGAGGCCATCTGAACCCAGGGCCAGGCGGCTCTGGGACGGCACCGTCTGTGCCCAGGCTGCTTGCTGAGCGACCCCACAGGGTCCCTCCTCTGCTTGAAGTGTGACTGGGGCTTGAGACACAAAGCCCTGTGTCAGCAAGCAAGTCCCTGGCAGGGCCTCCCAAGCCCATCAGCGGACACCTTGCCCCGAGCCGCTTGGAGCAGTGTCCTCCAACTAAATAGCATTGATGTCCCCGGCTGGCCAGGCAGTGGCCTGCCACGTCCTCCTGTGTCTCCAGGACCCCGGCCCTCCAGGGCATGCACTTCTGCCCAAGCCCCAGGTCCCTGGCTAGAAGGCAGGGGTCGAGGAGCAGGGGAGGGGCTCCAGGAAGCCCCCCCAGGGGCAGGGGGCCATGGAACTCGGAGATGAAACGGGCCGCTCAGCAGAGGAGAATTAGTCTTCAGAGATGACCGCAGACGAGAAGTGCTGCTCGCGTTCATGGGCTGCGGCTGACGTGCCTCGCAAAGAAATCTGCCTGAGATAATGAGGGGGCTTTGGCGGCACGCAGCCGGGCCGGGGATGCTGGGGGCTGCAGCTCCGAGATCAGCCGCGGCCGCAGCGGAGGGGGCGGATGGGCATAGTCCCCCTTTCTGGCAGCAGTGAGGGCCAGGCGATGGGAAAGGTGCCCCAGGAAGGGGGCTGGAGGGGAGCCCCAGGCTCAAGGCTCCTGTCGCCCCCAACCACCTGCACAAGCTCCCAGCTGGAGGCACGCGGCCTGGTCCCGTGTAGGACTCCCAGTGCCCGCCCACGGTCCGGCCGCCCGGGAAGCCCTGGCCAAGGCGAGGACGAGATGGGCTCCGGCGGGGGAGGCAGGAGGTAGGAAGCCCCAGAGGCGGGGGCTTCACCTGCGGGGCGGCGTCTGCCCCGCTGCCTCGTCTGAGTCCCCAGCCTCCAGAAGTGGGCGTGGGTCCGGCAGAAGGAAGGAGGCTCAGGAGGAAGGGCCTCACTGCCCGGGCGCCCTGCAGGCCCCCCCGTCCAGCTGGCCCCTGCCTGCTTCCTTGTTATCTAAGGGACATGGGTGACGGCTGTCCCCTGGGTGGACTGAGCCCTGACTGCAGGTACCAGAGTGGGAAGAAGAAAGTCCCCTCTAGGAAGGGCCAGGCAGGGTGAGGCCCAGCTGCAGGCCACCCCCAGCCCATCTTCTAGGGGTGCCCTGGCCAAAACTGGGGCCCGGCAAGGGCTCTCTGGGGAGCTTAGGGGGTCAGTGGGGAGGGGGGAGGCCCAGCCCCTGCCCTAGCCCTGGGGGGGGTCCACCTCACCTCCCCCGGAAGCCCACCCCTGGGCGAAAGGCTCCTGACCTGAGTGGACCCCTGAGCCCCTGGCCCTGGAAGAGAGGTGTCCCAGAGACTTCTAGGTGAGGGGCTGGTTGTTTCACTCAAAATTCTGGGGTCCCAGCGACTTAGGAAGAAGGCCTGTGGCCTGCTCTGTGAGCCCTTGGCTCAGGGCACCTGTAGGCCGTATGCTCGCCACCCCCCAACGCCGTCTGGGCACAGCAGGCTAATGAGCCAGGGGCCCAGAGGAGGGGCTTCTGAAACGACAGGCAGAGGAGGGGGTCCTGGGCCTGTAGCCCCCACAGACCTCTTTCTTCCTTTCACCCCCCTCTTCTCCCACCCCTGCCCCACGGGGACCTCACCCCAAGCCCCAGGGGCCAAGAGGAGAAAGTGTGGTTTTCAACCTCACGCCCATCATGCTTTGTGAGGGCAACCGTCTGGTGAGTCGGCTTGTCCCCCGGGGGACCGTGAGCTCCCAGGGCAAAGGCTCCGGCTGCGCCTCCCAGCCTCGCAGGGGGGTACTCTGTGATCGTCACCGAGTGAATTAAACGCAGGCAGCGGAGTAAAGCTCAGACATCAGGAAGAACCTCTCAAGAATCTTTTTTCTTTCTAAAATGTTTTTAGAAGTCTCAAAAGTATTGAGAATTGCCCAGGGTAGGTCGGAGGTGAACCGCCCTGCGGGGTGGCTTGGCAGGGGACTGCTCAGAAACAAGCCCCGCCCGCCCCCAGGAAGTGGTTACATGGTGGCTTGCGGCCCCACACTCCAGGACTAGAAGAATCATGGCTGTTTCTAGATCCTTCCATCGGAGCAACTCAGAACTCCTGGCAGACACTCCACTGCCAACTCCTGCCCCAAGGGCGCGCAAGCCCCCTCGTTCTTCGGGGCAGAAGGCAGGCTCTAATGAAGGCGGCATCTTGTCCAAGGTCACCCAGCAAAGAAGGAGCTGAGGCCCGACGGGCCGGGACGGAGCTAGCCCGAGGCGTCCCCAGAAACGACTGGACACAAGCCCTTCGTTGGCAGCGGGTGCCGTGAGTCTGGGAGTCGCAAAGCCCGTCCCTGGGGATTAACTACGTGACTCGGCCAAGCAGGCGGAGCAGACAACGGACAGGCAGCCTCTCTGCCCTTCGTTTTCCCACCAAGGCTCGTCGGCCTCCGGGGAGGCCCCAGCTGCAGCTCCGTCAGCCTCAGTTTCCCCGTCCATCAAGTGGGACGACCGGCCCTGCCCCCATCCCCCTGGGGGGTGTGACTAAGAACCGGGAGCCCAGGGGAGAGGCTGCGGGTGCTCGGACTGCGGCACTGCCGTCTTCTCCCAGAGAACATTCCTGTCAAAGACCTGCAGCCAGACCCCACCGCTGGGAGCTGGGGCGCCGGAGCCCCTTCCCTGGTGGGCAGAGGGGTGGGCAGGACCCCGACAGCCTGAGAAAGGGGACGGGCTGCTCTGAGAACCATCGCCCACCCACCTGGAGGGTGACAGTGCTCTACAGTTTGCAAAGCGCGCCGGCGCTCCCCTGGGCCTTCCCGTCGGCCCCCGTGAAGTGAACAGGAGGCAGGGGTTGCGGCTCCGTTTTGCGGATGGTGAAGCCCAGGCCCAGGGGGGACGAGTCACTGCGCGTCTGGGGCTGAGGAGCAGCTAGAAGCGGGGCCCCAGGGAGCAGGCCCGGCGGGAAGCGGGGCGGCAGAGGTCCTCTCCCCCGACTCGGCGCGGGCTAGGCCTAGCCTGGAGCTGGCCCAGGGGACAGCCTGTCTACCTGCTGGGCCGCCACCAAAGGACCTGCAAGGTGAGGCAGTGCTCGGTCCTGGCCCAGGGCCCCGCAGCCACAAGCCCTCGGCTGCCTCTGATGCCCAAGGGCAGACTCTTGGGCTCTGGCCTGATGGCAGCTGAAACAGGTGTCCCCGGGGAGGGCAGAGAAAGGCTAGGCCAGCCCAGGAGGCCCTGAGGCCACAATTCCAGCAGATCCGCAAGAAGCCACCTCCCTCCGAGACACAGCAGCACCTGCTGGCTCCTCTTCCTCAGCTCCCCCCGGGCTGAGGCTCCACGCAGCTCAATTCAACAAATGTCCCTCAGCTCCTGACGTGAGAGGCCTCAAGGGCAGCAGCTTGAGCCCAGGGGAGACCCCAGGATGGGGACCCAGAAGGAGCGTGTGTTCAAAGGAAGGTCCTGGCAGAGGAGAGACTCGAGGCTGGGGCACAAGGCAGTGATATGAAGGCAGCTGAGCAGCACAGGTGCAATGTGGCTGGGACTTCAAGACAGCCTCTGGGCATCAGGGAGGGCTTCCTAGAGGAGGTGGCATTTAGTAGGTTTTCCCTGGGTGAAAGTTTGTGTATGTGTGCATGTGTTGAGGAGCTTGGTGCAGCCAACACAACGAGACAACAAAAGACTGGAAATGGGCACCCTGGTGTGGGACAAGGGGCTGGCAGATGACAAGCACTCAGTACCTGGAAGGGGCTAATAAAAAGGGCGAATGGGCCAGTCGAGGGATGGCTTTGAACGACAGCTGCAGGAGAAGGTAAGCCTGCTCTTGCTGAGAGGTGAGAAAGTCAGGTCTCTTCTCTGGGGGTGGCTGAGGCATGGACCTGACCTAACAGGGAGCAGAACACCCTACGGGCACCAGGGGCGGCTTGGGGTCCCGCTTGGCTTCTAAGCCTTGCCCCCCCCCACCGACATGCCACGTAACGTGGGCATATGCCCCTGCCTCTCAGAGCCACCATCCAGCCCTCCGTGACTTGAGAGCGTGCATCTGCGCCTGGTCCCCAGGCTGCTGTGGGAAGTGAGGTCGGGAAGGAGCTTTGCAAACGGCAGAGCGCCTGCCACCGCGGCGTGTCACTCCAGAAGAATGAGCAAGTTGCAACTCGGGAGAGCGAGGGGCCGCCAAGGCCCGCCCCTGCCGCCCCCTCCTGCGGCTGCCAACACGGACTGTTCCTTCCCCAATGACATCTGTCTGGGAGAAATTTGAAATGTAAAACGGGCAGCTCCATTAATTCCTCTCCTTGGCGAGCAGGCCTCCTCATCGCGCCTGCCTGCCCCAGTCCCTCGGCAGCCTGGCCCGGGGCCGCCCCAGGGCCGCCCCTCCACTCAGCCTCCCATCTCCAGCCCCCTCTCTGGCCAGCCCTGGAGCTCTGCCCTCACCCTCTTCCAGCGCTCAGCCCTGGGCACGCTCCAGGCCTGCCCACCTCCACTGCCCCCCAAAGAGGCAGCAGGAAGGGTGGAATGAACAGACCTGGAGCCCAAGACCCAGGTTCAAATCCCGGCAGAGCTGTGTGCCCTCCAGTGGGATCAGCCTGCTCAGGCAGGGCCTTGCTCTCTGGGTCTCCGAGCTGGGGAAGCGCCATGCCCAGCATCCTCACAGGAGGCAAAGACTTACTGATCCTCGTGTGTGTGTGTGTGTGTGTGTGTGTGTGTGTGGTGGAAGCTGGCTAAAGAGTGAGGATTTAGAGGAGATGGGGGTGGGGGGTCAAGTCTTGGTCCTGAAGCTCAGGTTTCCATGCCAGGCACCTGGCACAGGGTGGCACACAGCTTGGTAAGTAGTTACGATGCTCATGGTAGAGGTGATGGAACAGACTCAGAGAGAGGTCGCTGCTCAGCCAACCAAAGGGCTGGTCGCACTGGGAACTAAAGGTCCCTCAGACACAGCGTGCACCGGGAGTCTGCTGGAGGCACAAAGGGGGTCCTCCCTCCTGCAGGGGTAGCGCCCCATCCTGAACCCCAAGTTCAATCCTCCCCTGGAGGCGATGGAGAAGAGGCGCCTGCCCATCCTGCCCTGAGCCTCGCAGGGGATGCTCCCCAAACTCGAGCCCGGAGCTGGGTGTCCATCCCGCCAGTCAGATCGGTCACCGCCAGGGACCCTGGGTTTCCCCACGAGCCTGGCCGCGCGTACCTGAGGTTTGTCGCGGGGCCGGTCCTCAAGTTGAGGAGCAGTGCCCATGGTCTTCCACCGCTCGTTGACCATCTTCTGGCAGGACGGGAGGGGGCGCCGGCCGAGGCGCGCCGCTGCGGAGCGCAAAGGCGCCGAGGTGGACGCGGGTTCCGGGCGGGTTCTGCCCGCCGGACCCCCGCCTCCGTGCCTCGCGCCGGGGCGACCCGGGCCAGTGGGCCGGCGTGTGCAAGTGTGCGTGTGTGCGCGTGCCTGTGTGCACGGGTGTGTGTGCGGGTGAGAGCGGGAGCGCCAGAGCCGCCCGCCTGCCCGCCGCTCGCGCTGCGCGCCGTCCCCGCTCCCAGCTCCTGGCTCCCGCGCCTCCGCCGCGCGCTCCTCTGCCTCCGCCCTCTTCCCTCCCTCCTCCTCAATCTCCGTGTCTTTTTTTTTTTCTGTTTTGTTTCGGACTCTCTTTGCCTTTTATTGCTCCCCAGTCTCCCTCCGACACACACGTACACCACACTCACATTCACACACCGAGAGCTGCGATTGTTACATTCCACCTCCAAAAGGCCAAGATACTAGGGAGGCAGATCGGGCCCTAGACACCAGGGGCCAGCGGGAGGGCAGCAAACGCCTTGGGCAGCCCGGCCCTCGCTGGCTCACGGAGGGACCTGAGAACCCCCGCGGCGCCTCCTCGAAAACTTCCTCCCCGGCCGGACTCACCGTGCGCCCGGGTGCCGCGCCGGGCGGGCCTCGTGGGCGCCCCCGCCCGGCGGTCGGCGTCCCCCGGGAGCCGCGCGTGCTCCTAGCGGCTCCCAAAGCGCCGCAGGGCTCACCCCGAGACTCGGATTGGGGGGAAGGCGGAGCGGCTAGCTGGAGTGCGCCCCCTGCGGGTCCCCGAGGTCTTGTTCTGGGGCCAGGGCTAGTGCGCCGGGTCCAGGAGTCTCGGGCTATCGGGGACCAACACTTGGGGATCCTGCCACGGGAGGTCGGCCCTGGGGCGCGTCTCAGCCACAGTCCCAGACCTGCGTCCTGGCGCTCGGGCGCGCAGAGCCGGCCCGACGCCTCCCTGCTCAGGCGGCCGGTGGGCCGAGTAGGGGTCCCCGGCGCCGCGACAGCCGTCCGCCCCGCGGACACGAGTACGAGCTGCCCCGCGCTCTGCCTGCGCTCCCGGCCGATCGCCCGCGTTGCCCAGACGCTCCCCGCGCCGTCTCAGCGCCCGCCTCCTCCCCTGCAAGCAGAGGAGGGATTTGTGCCAGGAGGGGGCTTCTTAGTCGCCCCCTCCCAACAGCAGCACTTTTAAAAGCATTGAATCCGCCCGAGCAGCCTTCGGAGCTAATCGGCACAGTCCTTAATCTGCCTCCTTAACGAGCTGCTATTGTGGCTTCTGACCCGGAGACGCCCACACGGCCCGATTACGGGTTCGCCGCCGGCAGCCCTCTCTCCGGCGCCGCGGGAGCCAGGCCCACTGCCCCCGCCCCGCCCCTCTCTGCCACCCTGATCTTCTCCTGCCCCCACTGCGGAACAGACTCACCCCCCCCCGTCTCTCTCCCCGCTTCTCCCCAAAGCTGTCTTCCGGCTCCCGGGGCGCCTTGGCCAGCCACGCTGTTCCCTGGCGCCTCTTCGTCTCCCCCCCACTGGCTGCCAGTCTGTCTCCCCATCTTTGTCCCCCTCCTGGGTCCTCTCCGCCCCCCCCACCACTGTCGGGACAGGCTGCGGGAGGGAGGAAAGCTGGGATGGGGGCGAGGGTGCAAGGTGGGAACCTGCGCCCGGTACCATGCGGGTGGACTGTCATGCACCCACGGGGCGCCGGGCTCACCCCCGCCAGCTGTTTATCCGCAGCCTCCTCCTCCTTCCAAGGCTGCCCAGCGGCCCCCGGAGCGGCCGCACTGCCCAGCCCACAGGGCGGCTGCCCAGCGAGCGGGAGCGCGTCCCACCGCGCTCTTTCTGGGCCCTGTTCCTGGGGGTTGAGGGCTTGGCAAGTGATCTACGGGGCCATGACGCTTGGGCAGAGAGGTGTGCTGGAAAGCACCGGACTCTGGCTGTGTGGCCTGGGCCAGGCTACTGTGCCTCTCTGAGCCTCAGTTTCCCCACGTGTACCAAAGGGTGGGCAGCACCCGCTTCAGAAGGGCTCCAGTGAAAGAGCATGAAGCGCCTGGGCGGGTTTCAAGCTTGCCCGCTGTGACCTCGAGCACATTTCCTGTCCTCTCCAGCCTCAGTCTCCTCGTTGAACGAGAAACCAGAGCCTCCCCGTCTCAATGGGGAGTGGGGAGGTCGACGGGCATGGGGCCGGGACTTCAAGACGGTGACTCCAGTTTGAGGAGAGGCCGTAAACTGCAGCCGCGTCTCTGCACCCACGAGAGACCGGCCTGAGGAGGACGCTGCGGTGCGATTCTTCCCGGAGGAGGAGGGGCATGGGTGGGACGTGCGGGGAGAAGGCGCTGCTGCGGGTGGTGAAGCCGCGGAGCAAAGGCCGGGAGCGGAGAGTGGCGGCTGCCTGCAGCAGGTGCCGCCGGGAGCACGCGGGCTGCGGGATCGGCTCCCAAGCAGAGGGGCGGCTGGACAGGTGAGCGGGGGCCACCTAGCGGCTCCTCCTGGCACTGCTGTCTGTCTGGCAGTCGCACCTGTTCCGGCCTCAGGTTCACTTGTCTGCCTGCGGGAAACACGTGTCTGGGCCACTCTTCACCCATCACCTCCCTGCTCGGCACCCAGAAGAAGGGTCAGCCCTGGCGCGAGCTTTGGCGTGAGCCCACCAGGGTTTGGTCAGCGCCGTCCACGCCCGACACACTCGGGGCATCGTCTGGGGGGAGGAGAGGCCGCCTTCTGCTCCTTGGCCCTGAGACCACTGCGCGCGCGCTGATTCCACAGAAGGAACAGGGTCCCACCCTCTGACTTCCTTTTGACAAAGCAGCTGTCCCAGAGCCCCAGGGAAGAGCCCAGGTGTGCTCACCTGGCCAAGAGGATTCAGGGGTTTCTAGCCAGCCCAAGACAAGGCATTCCAGGGCCAGCCAGGACCTCAGGGGCGCGGAGACCCAGGACCACCGGGCTGCAGGGTGTCAGACCCCAGGCCTCCCTGCCGCCCCGCCCACGCCCCGCACATCCACGTCCCCTGCTCCCTCACCCCTGGATTCTGCGTGTTCCTACTTTTCCTGCCTAGACGTGATGCCCCACCAACATTTTTAGTTGAAAACCCCATCCTGCTGACCCCTTAGAGCCAGGACGTCAATAGGTCATCAGCTGGCCGAAGACAGCCGCCCTGGGACAGGTGCCAGCCGCAGTTCAATGAAGGGTGTGCCTGTGGGGGTCCCGATGCAGGCAGCGCCCCCTTTGCAGGGCAGGGGTACAGGGCATGCGCGGAGGGATGGACAGGAAGAGAGTCAGGGAAGGAGACGAGAAAGTGTGGCCAGGGTGTCAGGTGGCAACAGGTGGGGCACCTGCCCTGGGACAGCCTGCGGTCTGTTTGAATGTGGCCCCCACACCCGGCCCTGTGCCATGGCCCTGTGCTCCCTCCCAGCCACCTTCATAAGTGGGAGTGATGGTTCTCCTCGTTTTATGGATGAGAAGCTGAGGCAGAAAGGTAAGTTACATAACTTGAGTAACAGTGCTATTAGTAAAATGATATAATTAATAGCTACCATTCTGTAAGCATTTTCCATGTGCTGGAAAATTAACAGTATGTCTATTCCGTGTAATCCTCACCAAAAACCTGTGGGCGTTATTGATGGCCTCGTTTTATAGGTGAGGCAGCTGAAGCTCAGAGAGGTTAAGGAGCTTGACCAAGGTCACACAGCAACGGATGAGGCCAGAATTTGAACCTGGGTCTCTGCCCGGCCAGAGCGCATCTCTCTTTCTCGCTGGCCTCCTCCCTCTTGGTTGGCTAGAGCCGGGCCAGAGACACCCAGCGAGTGCCGAGGAGCCAGCGTGCAGCGGGGACGAGGCGAGCCAGGGCCCAGCGTCGACTGCACCCGTCTCACGAGGCCTGGGGGACTCGCTGGTCAGGAGGCCGGGACCGCTGGCCCTCGTCCGCTCAGCCTCTGCCCCGTGCTGCGGGGGCACTCAAGCTCCCTCCGTAAAGCTGTTTCAACTTAACTCTGACAGTTGCATTTATCATTAAAAATAAATTTGTCTTGGCTTCCCGTGGCATGGAAAGCTGCTGCGCAGTGATTCAATGGGCTTGTCACCCCTCGCTGTTAGGCACGGGCGCTGAACAACTGGATGGTCTCCAGCGCCGGCTCCTCATTTTCTCCGGCTGGAGCCAGAAATGTACAGTGGGCTGACATTTAATTTAGAATCCAACATACCTTGACATAAACCCATAATACAAAGGCGGGGGCGGGAGGTAGGGGGGCACTGCCAAGCCCAGTGCAAGGTGGGGGGGTCCAAGTGACAAGACGGATTTCTTTCTTTCTTTCTGTTTTTTATTTTGCTTTGTCAACGCTGAGAGCGGCTGACAGACCAGAGGCCGCGTTCAAAGGCGCGAGTGAGCAGGGAGTGAGCGTGTGTGCGTGAGTGCGTGCGTGTGTGCGCTTCCGGTGCTGCCGCCCGGTGCAGGGGTCCGCTGGGACGCTGCGTGTGGCCTCCTGAGGCGTGTCCGTCTGACGACACCGGAGACACTCGGGCCAAGGCCGGGTCCTCCAGGCTGAGACTGGAGCCCAGGCGCTGGGTAACTCCGCCCCGGGGCGGGGGTGGGGGGCAAGCCAGCACTGCCCACGAGTCTTTCTGTCCCCGGCCACCCCGCAGGCCCTCTGACACGTCATAGTCAGGGATCCATAAACACAGGCCAAGAAAGGAGCGAGTGCTTGGTTTTTCATTCTGCAGAACATCCCGGGGGGGACTAGTCGCGTGTGAAAAGCTGAGGGTCGAGGCTTACGGTAGAGGGGAGGGCAGGACCCAGGAGGGAGGGCAGGACCCAGGAGGAAGGGCAGGACCCAGGAGGGGGGCCAGAAAGCCGGGGAGAAAGGAGATGGGGCAAAACAGCCAGAAGGGGCAGGCTGGGGCGGGGTAAAAGAAGCAAACTGAGCAAGAGAGGGAGAGGCCAGAGCCCACCCAGCCGGGGGCAGAGGGAGGGCTGTAGGAGGCTGCATCCGGCCCAAGCAGGAAATCTGACCAGCGGGTAACAGGGGCTTGAGCTGGTTAGCTATCATTTCCCCGAATGCCTACCAGGTGCCAGACACCCTGCAGGCAGCTCGGACCCTCTCGAAATCCTCAGGAGAGCCCGAGGGCAGATGCTGCGGTTGCCCCATTGCACAAAGGAACAACTCAGGTACGTGCAGGTCAACTGCCTTGCTCAAGGTTATACCTCTTCTTGAACATCACCGCGTGGCTTTGAGCTCCACTCTGACTCCTGCCCCGCCTCTCCGGAACACACAGCCAGCCACGGGAGTCGGGGACCCCTACTCGGCTAACCCTTTGGTTGCAAGTGTTTCTTCCTAGTGGGAGGGACTGGATGGAGAAAACGAAAATGTCAGAAGTTTGGATGCACCCCGGCCGGGTAGCTCGGCTGGTTAGAGCATCGTCCCCACACGCCAGGGTTGCAGGTTTGATCCCTGGTCAGGGCCCGTGCAAGAGTCAACCAAAGAGTGTGTGCAATAAATGGAACGGAAAATGGATGTTTTTCTCCTTTCCTCCCTCTCTCTCTAAAAAAATCAAAAAATAAAAATTAAAAAAATTTTGAATGCAACCCGTGGCCACGCCCCAGCCTCCCCAGGGTCAGACTTTCGAAGCTGGCGTCTCTCGTTTCATGAGTCTTCTGTATCCGCGCCCTGTGAGACACTGCGCGCACTGCCCGCGGTCCCCGGGGTGCCTCCCCGTCCGTGGGCGTTTCCGCGGACTCTTGCTCACGGGCTGTTCCCTCGAGCGGGTTGTCCTTCGGGGCTGGGCGTCCCGTCCGTGTCAGAGCCGGAGCTGCGGGGTCCGGTGAGCTCCGGGCTGAGTGTCCGTCCTTCCCCGGAGGAGTCGCTTTCGCTCCCACGAGGCGCGTCGGACACTCCGACCTGGGCCCTGAGAGTCAGGCGTGGGGCCGGCGCAGCCCCGCATCCCCGGGAGAGCGGCCCGCGGTCCTGCCGTTACCGTGGGAACCTTCCCGACCGTCTTCCCCTTCCCGGTCCGCCCGCCCCCACGCAGGCGCTCTGTCCCCGCCCCATCTCTGGGCCTCGCTGCGTTCTCGTTCTCTCTCCCTCTCCCTCTCGCTCTCATTCCAGGTTGGCTTTCATCTGAAGGGGGGTTGGTCACAGCACGTTTAATTTTGGTAAGTTTTTTGTTGTGCTTGTCTCCGCCACTCTATTATTGAAAACAGAAGTCCCTTATTCTCTCATGTTTATTTTTCTTTTTCTAACTTTAAAAACAGTTACAGTCCAACTTACATAGGATGGAACGCACAAACCCCAAGGGCAGAGCGTGGTGCGTTTCCACTGTGACGCCGGCCACGCCCCTCCGTCCGGAAGGCCCCCTGCGGCCCCCCACCAGCCGCGCTCGGCCCCCAGGGGTTCCCAGGGCTGGGGTTCCTTTCGAGGTGCGTCCTCCGCTGGGTCTGACCTCTCTCCCTCCAGTGCCTCCGGGCTCCCCGCGTGGGCGGGGCAGCCTGTCTCGGGTCTCGGCTCCGCCCACAGCAGAGTCCTCCCTTCCCATCACACCTGCCAGAAGGTCCCTCTTAAAACTGTGGCAGGGAGGGCAGTCCAGCTGTCACTTGTGCCTCTGAGGAAGCTATTGTCCCCGTCAAACCTCAGGAAGGGGCGGAAGGGGGTGTCGATCACCATCAATCTACTTTCCAGTCTGCCCCTCCCCCCTCTCTATTTTGGTCCACTTGGTGCCCACAGACATCAGAGACTAATGGGCTGGTGCCCTTATAAAAACAGCCCAGTTGCTTCCCAATGCAGTTGGGAATGATACCCCCAATGACACCCCCGCTGGCAGTGTGAGGGACGGGAGAGTCAAATCCCAAATCTTCATGAGAACGAGCCACAGTCACTGATTTGTAGGGACAGTTTCCCTCGTCACCCTCCCTCTCCAGCAGGCGGGTGTCTCCCCAGCCTGCCCGATCACCTGAGCCTGCAGGACGCTGGGCTCTACCCCCCTGCCCCCCTCCACCCCCCAGCCCTCAGCCAGGAGGCGCGGGGTCCAGGTGCTTTCCATCTGATGCTCCGGTCTCACCTGGAGTGGCAGGTGCAGCCGGATAGAGAGGGCTCGGCAGGCAGACAGGCCGTGGGTAGCGCCCACCTGGGCTGCTGCTCCTCCGGGGAAGACAACCTCCCGGGCGCAGTGGGGACGTACGTGCCTGTGGCTCTCTCGGACTCCAGGCCCCCACTGGGCCTCCCTGTAGGCGCCCCCAGCCAGCTGGGCTGCCAGGGTGGACACTCCTTCCCCACCGCTTCCCTCACCTCCCCGCCTCTCAGAACCCGTGAGCTTTCGGCGGAGACTTGCCGAGCACCTGCTGTGTGGCGTTTAATTCCAGTAAGCAAGTAAGATGCTTTCCGATGGCAATATGCGCTCCGAGCAAATGCAGCTGGGCGCTGTTGTGCGGCGTGCTGGGGAGGTCGAGAGGGAGCCTGCCGTGTGGGGGCGCAGGGGCCAGGCCCTGCGGTGGGAACACGCCTCACGGTAGGGGTAGGAGCGCAGTGGACGGTGTGGCGGTGAGCGCGCAGAGGGGAGGGGGGTGGATGACGAAGGGCAGGGAGTGAGTTTGGGCTTCCCGCCTGACTCCGAAGGACTGTAGGCAGGGCCGTGATGTGGGCTGACCGACGGTGGTTCGGGGTCACTTTGGCTGCCGCGGGGAGGGTGGGCTCCCCGAGGGCCTTGCAGGGGGTGGGGGACAGGGTCAGTCCAGAGGCTGCTTGCAGCCATCTTGGCGAGGTGTGCAGGCTGCTCAAACTGAGGTGTTAGCGGTGGACGAGAGTGGATGTGGGCGGGTGTGGGGCGAGTTCTGGAGGTCAAGGCAGCAGCCCTGGCTGATGGAGCGGACGCGAGTGGATGTGGGGGGGGGGGGGGAGGGAGAGGAGGGCGATGCCGAGGTCTGAGGTCCGAGACCCCGGTGGAGGCAGGGCCATCTACCAAGACGGGGAACCCAGGGAGGCTGGGGAGGGGGGCTGGGGTCAGGAGGTCTGTTCTGGCCACATCAAGTGTGAGGCACCTGTTAGACCTCCCAGAAGGGTGTGGAGGGGGCACTGAACCCCCGAGTCTGGAGTTTGGGGAGAGGCCCAGGCTGCGGCATCGACCCTGAGCCCTGAAGTCCGGGCACAGGGTGGGCTCTGGGTGGGCAGGGTCATTGCTCCCAGTCCCTCCCTCCCTCCCTGACAGAGAGTCACACGCCCATGGCCTTCGCCTGTGACTCTGCTCTGCCTCCCACCCCATCGACTTTGGACTTGGCCATGAGATTCGCTTTGGCAACTAGAAAGTGGGCGGAAGCCGAAAGAGGTGTTCCGAGCCGCCCTCCTCACCGCTCTTGCCAGCGCGCCCCAGGAGGCCCCAGGAGGCCACCGGTGCCCGGAGGCTGAAAGACGTGTGCCGCCGGCCTGACGCTGCACGGCCACCAGCCGGCAAAGCGCACGCTGCCGTGGTCAGTCAGCCGGTTGTTACGCAGCGTCATCGCAGCCTCGGCGGTGGGAGGGAGGCCACCAGGGCTTAGCTCGGGTCCGCACACGGCAGTGCTCGGCCAGCACTGCGTAGTGTTACGAGCATGCGATGAATCGTGAGTCCAAAACACAGGTGCTGCCCTGGCTGGCCTAGCTCAGTGGATTGAGCACGGGCCTGCGAATCAGAGGGTCGCTGGTTCGATTCCCAGTCAGGGCACGTGCCTGGGTTGCAGGCCAGGTCCCCAGTGTGGGGCATGTGAGAGGCAACCACACAGTGATGTTTCTCTCCCTAAAATTAAATACAATATTTTTTTAAATAATAAAAAAGTAAAACACAGGTGCTTCCCGAAGCCTTTTCCCAACTCCGAGCTCTGCCTGGTCAGCCCTGCCGCAGCCTCCCCCCGCCTCCCCCCCCCCGCACCTCTGCCTTCCATTTCAGATATTTTCCCCAATTGTAAAAATCGCCTATTACCGCTGTGCCTGGAGACGATCCTGGCCATCATTTCGGGCTGCTTCCTTCCAGTCTTTTTTCTATAGTAATTGCCAGAGGCTCTGTAACCTAGGCCACAGGACCAGCGGCCCCTGGGGAATCGACTCATACGTGCCGACATGCACCGTGGACAGAGCGGGTCTTGGTGGTGTTTCTGTGGGCAGGCCCTTGGGTATAAACAGCAGTGGCATTTATTCCACACTGACCATGTACCGGGGCAGCAGGCACCATGGCATCGAGGGGGTGCCAGCACTCACCATTCTGGAACCTGCCGAGAACAGCCCGCCCCACCCCCGCAAGGGCAGCCCTGGGCCAGTGAAGGGTGCGAGTTGCAGGGACAAGCTAGAAAGCCCTGCTCCCCCGCCCTCCAGTGAGGGCGTGGTCCACCTGCCCCCATGAGTTCCCCTGGGGACTGGGGCCCCGGGTCCCCGCGGCTGCTCCCTTGACACAGCCAGCCTGGCGTGGGCTACCCACCCTCCCAGTCTCACCCGCCTCCCGCCTGCAGGGCGTCCGGGGATCCCTTCCAGCAACCCACCTATACATCCATCCCTGCTTCCGGAGGAGCCCGTGCAGAGCCACCGGGGCCGTGCACGCAGGCCCCCCCTTTCCGTGTGGCTTCGCCCCTTTCACACGGGTCGGCAAATTCTGGTGTGATCTGCGTTTTCTTAGTGCCCGCCACCGCGCCGTGCCCGACTCCGCCTGCCCCTGGGAAGGTGCCGACGGAGGTGACACAGGGGCTGTGTCCCACCTCCGGATCTTGCCCTGTCTCCAGAGAAGGGCCTCAGGCTGAAGCAGGGACGGCCGTTCCTGGCCCAGGCCATGCTCACCAGGTTGACGTTATACGATACACGCCGTGTCACGCCCCGATCGTGGGGTGTCCCTGCGTCCTTAAAAATTCAAAAGCTCACTTTTGAGGGTCGGCCTGTTCAATGACAACATTCGCTAACACGTTCGGGAGGTGATCGTGAGCCGGGACCTGCGCGTGCTGCTGCCTGCTCACTCGCCTGACGCTCACAGGGACCTGGAGCCGAGTCCCATTGTCTCCTGTTCACGGAAAGGAAACGAGGCACAGAGAGGCCACACGGCTGAGACGGGAGATTCGCGTGTGGGCCACTGGACTCCAGCACTGGGGGGGCCGGCGTGGTGTTCGTAAGCATCTCTTATTATTGGACCTTTATTTCTATTTTCTAGTTGTTGTAAACAGTACACAGTGAACAGCTTCGCCTCCCTATCATCATCACGACCATCATCACCATCATCATCACCATCATCATCACCACCATCATCATCACCATCACCATCACCACCATCATCATCACCACCATCATCATCATTATCGCCATCACCACCATCATCATCATCACCACCATCATCATCACCACCATCATCATCACCACCATCATCATCATCACCATCATCATCATCACCATCATCATCACCACCATCATCATCACCATCATCATCATCACCACCATCATCACCATCATCATCACCACCATCATCATCACCACCATCATCATCACCACCATCATCATCACCACCATCATCATCACCATCATCATCATCACCATCATCATCACCACCATCATCATCACCACCATCATCATCACCATCATCATCACCACCATCATCATCATCACCGTCATCATCACCATTGTCACCATCACCATCATCATCGCCACCATCATCACCACCATTGTCACCACCATCATCACCATCATCATTACCATTGTCACCATCATCACCATCACCACCACCACCATCATCATCACCACCATCATCATCATCACCGTCATCATCACCATTGTCACCATCACCATCATCATCGCCACCATCATCACCACCATTGTCACCACCATCATCACCATCATCATTACCATTGTCACCATCATCACCATCACCACCACCACCATCATCATCACCACCATCATCATCATTATCGCCATCACCACCATCATCATCATCACCACCATCATCATCACCACCATCATCATCACCACCATCATCATCACCACCATCATCATCATCACCATCATCATCACCACCACCATCATCACCATCATCATCACCACCATCATCATCACCACCATCATCATCACCACCACCATCATCACCATCATCATCACCACCATCATCATCACCACCATCATCATCACCATCATCATCACCACCATCATCATCACCACCATCATCATCACCACCACCATCATCACCATCATCATCACCACCATCATCATCACCACCATCATCATCACCATCATCATCACCACCATCATCATCATCACCGTCATCATCACCATTGTCACCATCACCATCATCATCACCACCATCATCACCACCATTGTCACCACCATCATCACCATCATCATTACCATTGTCACCATCATCACCATCACCACCACCACCACCATCATCATCACCATCATCATCACCAGCACCATCATCACCATCATCACCACCATCACCATCATCATCACCATCACAGCATCACCATCATCATCACCATTGTCACCATCACCATCATCATTGACGCCGTCACCGCCATGTGTTGGGGATAAAAGCAGCCACTAGAACTGTACACCAAAGGAGGCTCCGTTCACGCCCATCAGGCCCTGCAGTGCCAGGGAGGGTGGTGGCCATGACCCCGGGCATCCCACCACAGGGCCCCCAGCTCCTGGCTCTCCCTTCAAGAGCCTACCATGCCTGTTGACCTGAGCTTAGGAGTGTCTGGAGTCCCCAGGGACTGCACCTCTAACAGAAGCTCATGTTGCCAGCCCCGCCCACTGCTCCCAGCTGACTTTGCTGAGTTATCTGTCGTTAAGAATCCCCCTGGTCCCGGGGCAGGGGGAGGACAGCCGTGCCCTGAGTCCCTGCTCTGTGCCTGGCAGCGAATGAGGCAGACCGCCCCTTCTCTCCAGGGTGCCCAGGTTGTGGGAGAGAGCAGAGAGCGTGCCAGCCATGGGGGTCGACTCGGGGCTGTGCGGGGGCTTCCTGGATGCCCCCAGCGCCTGGCACCAGCTCCGTGCCGCCCAGAGCCCTGCGGCTGAGCCCTCGGCTCCGAGCAGAGAGCCGTGCTAATCGCATCCCGGGCTGGTGGCCGCCCCCAGCCAGGAGGGGGAGGGGAGCCACCCGGAAAGCTGGCTTGGAGCCCCATTCGTTAGTTGGGGGTGGCATCGTGGTGCCACCAGGAGATTATCCGCACCTGGCTGGTCCCAGTGGACAGACCCAGACCCCCCAAGGAGGCAGGTGGCCGTTAAGGAGAATCATGGGAAGGGGCAAGGCGGCAGGAAGGCTAATCAGCCATCCTGATTGTGATTGTCCGAAGGTGCTGGCCTCCCTCGTGAACGCGCCAACCCTGGGCCTGCCTCCGCATCTCCCGCAGGGCTCCTGCCTGCTGGGGCCGGGCTGGGTAATGTTCTTTTGACATAACTCTATTTAAACTCACATTTCCATCATTCCCCAGAGGAGCCGGCAGAGAGCTGAGCTGCGTGGTATAAGCCGGGAAAGGATTAGCTGGGGTGGGTGTTATTTTTTACTTTCCCTCCGTGATGGGGATGGGGTGGTGCGGGGGGATGCGGTTCTAGAATCCTGCAATATCAGAGTCCGTTAGAAGCCATCCAGCTTAAACCCCTCTGTGTCCAGGTGGGAAACTGAGGCCCACAGCACCATAGGCATGCTTGGCAGGGCCCCTTCCCGATTCCTTCCCTGGCTAGACCTGGGGGCAGGTGTCAAGGAAAAGCCTGGAGCCTGGGTCTTTGTCCCCTTGCTAGGCAGGTGGCACAACTTCCCTTCAGGCCAACATGCCCCATGAAGCCCCTCCCCAGGCCCAGCCCCTTCCCTGCTGCTCTGCTGAGCCCGGGGGTGATTGAGGGGGGCAGCCGCAGCCCTGTCATGAGTCACCTCTCCCCACGGCACAGCGGGCCTCATTTCCTCTGCAGGGGGCCCTGGGGGCTGCCAAAGGCCATGGCCTCCCAGCAGAGGAGGGGGCAGGTGATGGGGGGCTGGCAGCCCCGGGCACAGGGCCAGATCCAGGAACGCTGCTCTCAGGGGAGCCCAAAGCCAGCTCGGGGCTCGGGGCTCAGGGGCCGGGAGGTGTAGCACTGTGAGAGGGGATGGGGAGGGGTGGGGCGCTTCAAGCGGGGACCCACAGGGAGACCCAAGCCCTCCTGTCATTCTGAGGCCGGGCCTGGAGGCTGGGAGGCTCAGGGCAGGAGAGAGGCGGCAGGCAGGGGTAGTGAGCTGCGTTCGTTCCTCATTCGGGACCCCGCTCCCAGCCTGGCGGCTGCTCAGAGAGACATCTGGTTTTGTTTTTTTCAACTTCCCTGTTATCAACAGCTTGGGTGCTGCGGAGGGGGCTGCAGCCCAGCCCGGATGTCCCCTCTGCCAAGAGGCTTTGCCACCATGGCAACAGCAGAGAGTGTGTGTGTGCGTGCGTGTGTGTGTGTGTGTGTGTGTGTGTGTGACCGTGACCTCCTCCTCCTCCAGCAGCTGGGCAGAGCCCCACAGCGCCAGGTCCCCCTCAATGGTGTGAGGCTCGGGAGCGGTCCTTGTCTGAGATGGGCAGGAGGGGGCTTGGGCTCGTCTGCAAAGGGACTCCAGCCCAGTGGGATGTGCAGAGCAAGGGACTTTCCGCATCGGGCAGGGGGTGGCAAGGGTGTCTCCCGCATGGATGCCAAGGCCCTGGGCTGCTGCCCCTGGTGTCCAGGGCCTGTGGTCCCTCCCTGTGGTCCCTCCCTACGCCCCCATGGACCAAAATCTGCTCATGCGCCAGGATCTGTGCTGAATTCTGACCGCAACTCAGAGAGGTTGAGACGGTTACCTGTGGTTGCACAGCCAAGAAGTGCTCTCACGCCCACCTTGTGCTGCCCCCCGCTTGGGTGGCCACTGTGACCAGCCCGATGGCCGCAGGGAGGGCCGAGAGCCAGGCTCTCTGCGTTCTGGGTCAAAACCCTCCTCCCCTGAGCTCTGTGGCCTCTGGCGGTCATGCCCCCTCTCTGACCTCAGCTGCCTGTCTGCCACTCGGGTCGACCCTGCAGGACCATTTCATAGAAGAGGAAGGCTGTGAAGCTGCTTAGCAAGGGGTCACGTGGACTCTGACGTCCGCGTGCCGGCAGGTGTGGGAGGCGGCCCAGGGAAGGCGGGCTGGGAGGGGCGGCCGCCACTTCGTGTCTCTGCCCCAGGGGCCAGACAGGAGGGGGCAACACGGTGCAGGTGGGCAGGCCGGCCGGCAGGTGCGGGTTTCTGTCCCGGCCGTGCCCCTCACTGACGGACCTGGGCCACGTGGCTTGGCCTCTCTGAGCCTCAGTTTCTCCATCTGTAGATGGGGCGATAATAACAACGCCAGAAGACAAACCTCCTTGGTGGCCACAGGGGTGCCATGAGCTGAGGTGGGGTGACGTGTTAGCACGAGGCTTGGCACACGGCAGGGGCTCAGGGCACCTCGGGGCTGTTGTCACGCTCACGGCTGCCACCATCATGTCAGCCACTGTCACCCTCATCCCCTTCACCAGCACCACCATCGTCATCCTCACTACCACACCTCTCCACGACATTGGCACAAAAGCTCTCATTTTTCCTCTTGGACCCTGACCCCTGACTCCCCGTAGCCGGGCGGATACGCCCCCAGGGCTGGGCTGGTTCTGAGCGGGCCTTTGAGCGGGAGACGCAACCCCCACCACCCCCAGCTCACGGGGCCCAGGGTTGGCTCCCCGATGCCGAGGCCCCGAGGCCGTGCGGGGTCAGGCCCGCCCCGAAGGGCCCGATGATGAAGCGGGCGCCTGGGTTCAGCCCGGATTTGCCGCTGGCGTCCCCCATCTGCCCGTCTGCCCCTCCCCCCACCGCAAACTGCCAACATCGGTCCAAGAGGGCTGGACGGACCAAACTGCGCAGGCCTTCAGGGCTCCCATTCCCCAAGGTGCCCAGGGGGCCCTGGGCAGGTCCCCACGGTGGGACCCAGCAGACCTGAGAGCGGTCCCCTGCGGGGGACGGTTTGGCCAGGAACCGGGACCCTGTCCCTGACCTTGCTTCCTCGCCCCTCCCCCAAGGGAGACCAGTCCCAGGGGCAGTGAGGGTGAGTGGGAGGCAAACTGGGACTCGACTGTGCGCCCGGTTCCGGAAGATTCCAGCTAGTTCCAAGCTGCCCAGACCGAAGTGGGCTGAGAGGCTGCTTGTCCGACACCAGGTGCCCGCCCATCGTCTCTGCCAGGAGAGGTAGAGTCAGCTGTCACCTGAGGCCCCAAGAGAAGAGCCCGGGGACCAGGGCCGGGCGTGGCCCCCCACCTGGCTGGCTGCCCGGGCACCGGTGGGCGTGGGGGACCCCCGGGCGCTGAGAAGAACGAGAGGACAGCGCTGCGGCAGGTGCCCTGACAGCTTCCCCCAGAGTGAGCCCGCCTGCAGCAGGGGCCCCGCGTGAACAGGCTTCCTCCGCACCCCGAAGGGGCGAGCAGGGGCACGCCCTCGAACTCCTCTCCCCAGAAGCCAGCAGCTGGGAGCTCGCCCTGGAGCTGTCTTTCGGCGCCCACGACACAGCAGGGGGCCCGGGGCCGGGGCGGGCTTTGCGGCCCGCGTGGCTGGAGCCCGTGGACCTGCCTGTCCCCCCAGGTGCAGAATGAGACTGTCCTGGAACCTTCCAGCCACGGAGTCTCAAAACCAGCGAGTCTGAGAATCGTGGAAACACGGGCCTCCCAGGATGTTTGGGAGAATTTTTTTTTTTCCCAAAAAAGACAGAGAACAAATGGCAAAGGAATTTGGAAATGCTTCCCAAACGCGAGGATGGCTGGTTCCTTTGCGCCATCTTGGTGGGTGGGTGTGGGGCATCTGTCTGGTGGGGGTGGGGACGCGGAGGGGGCTGGAGCGCCTGCCGGGGCACCTGCTTCCCCGAGCAGGAGCCCAGAGGCGGGACACGCCCTCCAGATGCCGCCGAGCGCCCCTCCTCTTCTCCTCGGACCCCTATCCCTGCTGGGGGGTCCCCGCCGGCCTGGGACGGGGCTGTGACTGCAGGAGAGCCCTCCCCAGCTGTACTTTCCCCACCTCGTCCGCCAGACGAGGTCTCTGGGTTCGGTTTTCAGCAGCGATACTCTGTTTAGAGGCAACCTCGGACGGAACTGCACAGTCTAATATGAGAGCTGGTTTTTTGGGGGAGGGTGCCGAGTGGCCTCAGGCCTCCTGCTGGCCTCCCAGTGCCCTCCCTGAGCCCCTCCTGCCTTCAGCCCCCCAAAGTCATTGTGCAGAAGCTGAGTGGCCAGTGCATCTTCCGCCCGTGGCCAGGAAGGATGCTTCAAAGGGGCAACACCCAAACTACCATCCATCAAAGGGTCTCGGTTCGAGGACAACGAGAGGGGCTCCTTGGGTTCCGAGGGGTCGTCAGCTGGCAGAGGGGACTAGAGGAGGTGGGGGTGGCATGTCAGCCCCAAGGAAGGGGCTTTGCTGTGGGAGGACCTTGGGATGTTTGGGGCTGCACAGTGCTGCTTTGGGGCCCCAGGGGGCCAGGAAGAGGTGCTCAACAAATAGAGGTTGAGCAAATTGCACAAAGTGGGGTGCCCATCTTGTATCTCAGCCTGAATCCCGGTTCCTGGGCGGTACAGGGAGCTGAGCCAGCACCCCGGGGCACCGGAGCGTCAGCCAGGCTTATATCGGCAGGGGGAGGTGGGTTACCCATCCAGGGTGACTGCCCCCCGTCCTGTGTCTGGTCCAGGCATTTGGATGACGGGATGCTGGTCACCTGAACAGGGAGCCCCGGGTGAGGACCAGGCTTGGGGGCAGATCCAAAGCTCCATCCTGAACATGCCGGGCCGGGGGAGCCCCTCCCAGACATCGCAGGGAAGTCAAAGGGCGGTCGGAGGCCCAGCTGTGGGATGCAGCTGGCGGCAGGTGCAGGCCGTGGGTCATCTCCGTGCCAGGCGGACCTCGGACCGCGGTGAGAGCCACGCCGGTAACGACAGGGCGGGGCACGCGGCTGTCTTGGGGACTCGTAGCTTGGGAATTCCAGGTCCCCATCCTGAACGCAGCATGGCTGAGAGGCTCCTCCTCCGTCAGTGGCCCAAACGGGACACCAGGAGAAGCCCCAGGGGCCCCAACGTATCCAGGGGGCTCTGAGAGTCAGCTGTGGCCCCCAAGCCATGCGGTCGGCAGGGGAGCAGCAAAGTGAGGCCCGGGGTGCGAGTGACTTTGTCCCAACTCCTGGCGGCAGGCTGGGGCCCTTCCGATTCCGGAGAGGCTGTGGCCACCTCCCACGCCTGTCCCCCAGCCCGGCGGCTTCTTGACATGGAGCCCGGCAGCCTGAGATGCGCCCCAGCTCGCATGGTCCCACAGACAGCCTTGTAATATTAATAACAGAAGGGCAGCTCCTTTGGACACCGCAGGCGCCCACGTGTCGCTGGCAGTCCCTGAGATGCCACCGCAGACAGATGAGGGAGCCCTGGCTGCCATGGGCAGGGGGCAGGGTGGCAGACTGTCCCCGCCCCCAGGGGGCTGTCTGGGACATCTTTAAAGATGCTTTGTTAAGTCTCATTAAATATGCATGGGCTCCAGTTAAACTTTAATGGCCCGCTTTGAGGTGTCACATTTTTTACCTCCTCCTGGGATGGGGGAGGGCTGGGCCACTGCCCAGAGCTGACGTCGGGCACTGGGAACCCAGACAGGGACAGGGGGAGACAGGCTGTGCCTCCCGCAGCCCATCCCTGGACAAGGCCCAGCCTGGCGGTCGAGCCCCCGTCCCCACCTCTGCGCCCCCAGGCAGGAGGACCCCACCTCTGGAGTCACACCACGGGGCCAAGCCCGTCCTGGACAGGGGCCAGCGGAGAATGTTTTAGGCAGTGCATGCTCGTCTTTGATTTCTTCTCACAGCCCTATCAGGGTGGGAGCCCTGTTCTTAGCTCACAGGCTGAGCCACAGCAGGCGGGAGCTGGGTTTGGCCCCTGGGCTGTTTGCCCTCGAGGCCACAACGTTGGCCTGGAGAGAGAGAGGGGACCTCCATCCAGCCACCTGCCTGGCTTCCTGGCCCTGCTGCCCACCTCCAGTCGCGTGGGGAGCCCACCTCTCCAGCGTCTGTTTTCTCTCTGTAAAGTGGGCACACGGACAGGGCCCCCCAAGACTGTCCCCAGGAGGAAACGAGATGAAGCCGGGGGAGCGCCAACCTGGGGGAGCCAGGAGCTCCGACCGCAGGCCGCCAGCAGAGTCATCCCCGGCCCTCAGAAAACGCCAGGGCCAACACCACAGGGGCAGGACGTGGCCAAGGCCGTCCGCTTTCACCACGCGGGTTCGACATAGTCCTGGACGTCCATGCTGGACGCCCCCGCCAGAGCACTTAGGCAAGAAAAAGGACTAAGAAGCATGCAAACTGGAAGGGGAGAAGTGAAACGATCTCGTTCACAGGTGACATGAAAACCCTAAAAATTTGACCAGAAAAAACTGTTAGAAATAATAAACAAATTTGGCAAAGTAGCAGGATGCAAAATGAACAAACCAAAATCGGTTGTGTCTCTATACACGAATAATGAATAACTTTAAGAAATGTAGAAATTGATTCCAGTTTCAACAGTATTAAAAAAAGTATAAAATACTTACATATGGACTTCACCAAGGAGACAATAGACTTGCATATTGAAAACTGCGAAGTGTCTCTGAAAGGAATCAAAGAAGGCACAAATCAATGGAGAAACGTCGGATGTTTATGGATTGGAAGGCTTAGTATTGTTAAGATCAATGCAACCGAAAGTAATCTACAGATTCAATGCCCTTCCTAGCATAGTCCCAACAATGTGGTTTTTTTCCCAGAAATAGAAACATCTATCCTAAAATTCATGTGGAATCTCAAGGGACCCCAGACAGCCAAAACAGTATTGAAAAAGCACAAAGTTGGAAGACTCCCATTTCACCATCTCAAAACCTACTACGAAGTTACAGTAATCAAAACAGTGTGGTACTGGCATAAAGACAGACCCGTGGAATAGAATACAGAGCCCAGAAATGAGCTCTTATAGATATGATCAAATAATTTCAACGAAGGTGACAAGACCACCAAATGAGGAAAGGACAGCCTCTTCAACAAATAAAGCCGAGAAAACTGGATATCCACATGCAAAAAAAAAAAAAAAAAGTTGAACTCTTACTAACACCATACGCAAAAATGAACTCAAGAAGTATCAGAGACCTAAAACTAGAAAACTCTTAGAAGAAAACCTAGGGCAAAACCTTTAGGATGTTGGACTTGGTGATGACTTCTTAAATATAACACCAAGTCATAGGCAACAGGAGAAAAATACGGACACATTGGGCTTTATAAACATTTTTTACCCTCACTTGATTTTAGAGAGAGAGGGAGAGAAACATCGATCCGTTGTCTCCTGCCCATGCTCCGGCTGGGGACGAAACCCACAGCCTACGTATGTGCCGTGAGTGAGCATTGAACCCACAGCCTTTTGATGCCCCGGATGATGCTCCAACCAGCTTAGTCACTCAGCCGGAGAAGACTTCATAATATTTTTAAAATTTAGGCATCAAATGCATTCTGTGTCCTGCGTGCTGGGAGGAAGAAGGGGGGCGGTGGCCACGCACCCCCCTGCCCGAGGGCCTGAGGGCCAAGGACAGGACCCCTTGGCCGAGGGAGCCGGAGGCCCGGCCGTCAGCAGCTTCGCCGAGCTTCCGAGGGGGCTCAGACCCCCCAGCCGTCCCCCCGGCCCCTCTGATTCTCTCCCCATGGCTCCCCTGGACTGTTCAAGTTCCGCATTCTTTGGGTGTCCCCCTGTGTCCCTGTCTCTCTCTGTCTGCGTGTCTGTTTTCAGTGCGTTGGGGGGGGGGTCCCTCTCATTCTCTGCGTGTGTGTCTGTGTTACTATGTGTTTATCCGGGTCTGTCTCTCGCCTCCCCTCTTTCTCTGTCAATGTCTCTCTCTCTCCTCCCCCTCCACTCCCCGCCTCCACTTCAGTGGATTATCGATCCGCCTGGCTTATTAAGCCCCATTATTTCTCAGAACATTTGCCTTTGAAATTTCAGCAGATGGGCCGCGGCCTTGGCCAGAGCCTCGGGCTGTGCAGGCCACACGGCCCGCTGGGGGCTCGAGGGGCTGCCAGGTCCACCGCCTGCTCCCCATTTGCGCAGACTCCAGACGTGCCTGCCCCAAGTCCCCGCCAGCCCCCGCGGCTCCCAGGCGGTGGGCGGCCCTGGCCGGCAGCAGCGGGTGGGGGTGGAGCTGCTGTGCCTGCCTCGTCGGAGCCCCAGCCCCGAGCCCACGGTGCCGCAGCCCCACACTGGGTCCTTCCCCTCCGCCCCGGGCTGGGAGGGTGTTTGGGACCCAAGAACTTCCCCCACACTGTCCCCACCTGCCTGCCTCGCTTCCCTACCCGCCGGCCAATTCTCCAACATTCGGTTGAAGTTTCCTGCAGAAAAACATCCTCGGAACTCCCTTCGGTTCTTATTAAGTCAGCAGCCTGTGGAAGGGGAGGCTGTCCGCCGCAGCCCCCGACATCCTCGCTGCCCCTTTCATCCCAGGGAAAAATCCCAGTAAGATAACCAACATTGACTCAGCCCCAGTTACCAAGACAACCTTCCTTACTGGCCCACAGGAAGGAGAAGCTGGAGGAGATGCCCACCCCCCCCCCCCCCGCCCGCTGCCACCTTCCCATGGCCCCTACCCTCCATGGGGTCTCTCCGGGACAGGCTGGAGCACCGCCCGCCAGCGCGGGGGGCCTGCCGGGCACCCCTGCTTGGGGCTGTCAGCCTGGGTTGCAGGCTGTGCTGTTTGTTTTCCTGAGAGATGCTGCCTTCTTGGCGGACTGGGTTCTCTCGGGTCCCAGCAGCGAGACAGTTGAGGAGGGGGTGACGAGCAGAAGCAGCGGAACCCTCTCCACAGTGGAGAATGCTCGGTCAGGGCCACCTCCTCCTGCGGCCGCTGCCGGCTGCCTCCTCAGGCCACCACACCGCCGGGATGGGGGCCCGGCCCTGGGGGAGGAGAGCGCAGGGACAAGGAGGAGGGGGCTGAGGAATCGGGCCTGCACGCTCCACCTCCTCTGAGCTTCGCCGCGTTGGGCAAGTTATTTAGCCCCTCGGAGCCCAGGAGTGACCGGATGGCAGTCACCACCTCACGGGCTTGTTGAGCTCTCGAACACGAGGGCCTGGACGCGTGGCGGACAGCCCCTGCCGTGAGTCTGGCTTCTAGGCACCTTCACCACTGGGGAGGGTGCCCTCGGGAATGCTGGCTGTGTCTTCTGCCCCGCCCTGGCCTCCTGGGGGCGGAGCTCAGGAGGGAGCTGGCTGGGGCAGGGGACTGACGTTTGGGCAGAGCCCCCTCCCCACCCCGCACGGGCACCAGGCCCTGCCCAGCGCTCGCAGCCACACTGCCTGGGAGAGAGCACCAAGACCCTGCCTGGTTTGGCTTGTGAGGCTCTGAGGCCGAGCAACTGCCCAACGGCACTGGGCAGGGAGGGCGAGGCGGCGGGGTGGTCTTCCTGGCTGGCGGGCCTCCAAGCCCAAGGTCCCCTGCCGGCCTGAGCGGCTCCCCTCGGGGTGGCTTCCGGCAGCAGAGGGTGCCGGGCCTGTACCTGGCAAACATGGGGGGGACTGGAGCATCCCTGTCACCCTGTGGCCCTCAGAGGGGCCATGGTCCTCATGACCACCCCTCCTCCAGGGCTCTCTCTGGTGGCAGTCATGCTTTCTATCCCCCTCCCATCCTTGTGGTGACCTCAGAGCTGTGACTAAAACCCGGGGAGACACGCAGAATCCGATCGCCTGTCCTTAAGCGTCCTGGAAAGTGGCAGCCCTAACTGAGAGGAGGAAAATGAAGCGTCAGGACAGAATGAATTCTCAGGAAAAACGATTAGCTGAGTCCAATCAACGGGGGGTTGGGGGAGGGGAAGTGGGGGCGTCAGGATGGTGTGAGCAGAGATGAGAATGAGGGGCGGGGGAATGCAGCCTGGCCAGCCGGGAGCCCCCCCCCCCGCCCCGCCCCGCAGCCCCAGAGGCCCATGGGCGCCCCATGAGCTGGCTGGTAGGAATGCGGACACCCCAGGCAGGCTGTGCTGTCCCTCAAGACATTCAGTCAGCTGCAAAGGTAACCCCCGGGTCTCTGGGCACGGCAAAATCGTTTTTGTGCTAGGTTAGCATCTTTCAGCCCCGAGAAAGTTTAGAATCAAGAACAGACACATCCGAGGGAATCAAAACAGCACTCTTAATATCCATGTCTTCCGTGTGTGTGCGGGCTGACGAGCTGGTGAAGTTCAGAGAATTTTGCTGATGAAAGGAGTAGCCCGGCCTCGTGACTCGAATTCGAACTAGGAAATCAAGCCCTTGATTAAGACTTGGGGTAGTAGGGTGCACCCTTAGGAAGTTTGTATTCAGCGCCGGCGCTCAGCGCCTTCCCAAGTTCGCTCCGTCAGAGACGTGCAGATAATGAGCTTGACTCCGGACAGAGGCCGGCTTCACGGTCAGGCCGCTGCATCCTTCAGAAGGAAGCTGCACACATTCGGTTTGTTTATACAGTTAAAAATGTGTAAAGGAAGCTTGATTAACCGGTTTTGGAAACGGGACCAAACAGCAATCAAGTGTCCCTTAAAGCGCTCAGCTGGGCTAAATTTGTAAACACGCGAGCAGAAATAGGACAGCGAGCTAGGGGAAGCGAGCGCAAAGCTCCAGAAAGAACGGCATTTTTGAATATGTAACACGCACGCACGGATGAAATGTTAATGTTTAAAATTAAAGTCATTGGGCAATCTCCGGTGCCCAAAGCCACCCCGGGGAAGCGATCCACTCACAAGGGGACGTTCCCGTCTCCATTCAGAGCTCATCCTTCCGGGAACCTGCCTGTCCCTTCCCAAGGGGTGAGCTCTGGAGGTGACCGATCGGCTGTAGTCACGCATTTGCGGTTGACAGGCCGAGGTCAACTGGCTTCAGGGGGACACCCTCGGGGTTTTCATCCCACCCTTGACCTTTGATCAAGGTCTCTAACGGTGGGGGCTGCCCGAGCCTTTCCCACTCGAGGGGGAGGATTGTCACATCCCAGCGACATCCAGGTACCAGAACGCCAACACGGCCGTGGTGCCCCTTCCACACCAGGGGTGTCCATGTTAACTCGTGGGATCGCCGCGGCGACCCTTTTTCACAGACGAGAGAACGGAGGCGCAGCGCCGGGACTCGGCCCGGAGAAGTCCGGCTGTGGGACCGACGCCCTCCGGCGGCATCCTCCGGGATGCCCCCAGCCCCCCTCTCGGAAGGAGGCACTTCTGTGCCGTTGTGCGGATCTGTCACCTGAGGATCGGGCATCTAGAACCTTGCCCACGGCCGCACGGCCAGCACAGGGCGGGGACTCGGCAGCTCCTGGCCCTTTTGACATCCGTGTGGCGCAGATCCAGTCGGGGAGGCAGACTTGGACCGGACAGGACTGGGCTGGCCGTGTACTCACCGTCAAGGCCATTGTTTGGCAGGCAAAGGGCAGGGGGCTGGCCAGAGTGCCCAGAGTGCCCAGAGTGCCCGGAGCAGGGGGACCTGGGCTGGGCTGGGCTCGGGGAGGGTGAGCGGGTGCAGGGGCCGGGATGGGCCGCGCAGGGAAGTGTATCCTGATGTTGAACTTCCTCCGAACAACAAGCGGAGGTGACTGAAGAGTTCCAAGACAGAGGAGACATGTGGTTAGACTCACGTTTGTCACCACCTGTCATGGAAGCGTGGCAGGAAGTGACAGGGAGACCAGAGAGGGGCTGCCGCGGGTGTCCAGACAGGGCGCAGAGCCTGGGCCAGCCGGCGGCCCGAAGACGGAGCCAGGTGGGCGCATGGAGAGCTGTTTAGGGGGCAGGCTGGACGGGGTTCGGCATGGGCGGTACGGGGGAGGACGGGCAGGGATGGCCGCCCCGCCGTGGGGAGCCCGTGGCCAGCCACGCCAGGGTGCAGCCCGGGGCCTCCCCCGCAGCCTGGCCCAAGGCGCCCTCACTGTGACCTGAGCCACTCAGCTGCCCACAGGGGACTCGGGGTAACTCGGTCTCCGCGTTTACTCCCACGGCACTGCTGCTGCCTCCCTCGTCCGGGCTGCTGACTGTGTCGAAGTCCCCGTGATAATTGGATCAGGTGCAGCCCTCTCCACGAGGATATTAAATCAGGCCTCTGCCTCGTCCAGAACGAGCCGTCTCAGAATATAAAGATGCGGGAGATGGCATTACCCAAGGTATTTTTCTCCTTTCAACGTTCTCCCCCTCTTAATCAGGGCAGCTCTCTATTTGCTGCCAATAAACTGGGTCGCCCCCCTCCCCCACACATTAGCCTAAGGCGAGAAAAGACTCCCCTGGGCTGGAGAGGCAGAGCCAGGTCACAAGGGCAGGCCGCCGGACGGCAGAGCCGACTCGGCTGGGGTGGGTCCCCGCTCTGGGGAACCTGCGGCCAAGGAGGTGGGATGGGGGGCGGTGAGCCCAACCAGCCACCACCCTTGCCCCGAGTCTGTCCATCGGGGCCCTGGGAGGGCCCCATGGGTGCTGGGGACTCAGCTTGGATCGGACCTCCTGGCAGCCAGCCTCCAAGGTGGGACATCCCGACTGCCTGTAGAACACCGCACCAGAGATGCTCCGGGCCACAGCCAGACCCACGGCCAGGAGTGGGAAAGAAGCTCAGGGACATTTACTTGTTAAAAACAAAAGGAAGGGACAGTGTTAAGGTCACATCGCAGGCTGATGACGCCTTGTCAGAACAGCTGCCATCGGAACAGGGCAGGGTTGGTGGCGGCACCACAATGCCAAATGCACTAAATGCCACCGAAGCACACATTTTGGTTTTTTTTTTTTTTTTTAAGATTTATTTTTTTAGAGAGAGGGGAAGGGAGGGAGAAAGAGGGAGAGAAACATCAGTGTGTGGTTGCCTCTCACATGCCCCCCATTTGGGACCTGGCCTGCAACCCAGGCACGTGCCCTGACTGGGAATCGAACCAGCGATCCTTTGGTTCACAGCCCACGCTCAATCCACTGGGCTACACCAGCCAGGCCGAAGCATACGTTTTTAAATGGTAACTTTTACGTGAACTTCTCCGTTTTGAAAAGTGGCTCTGTCAAAACAGTGTCAGCTGCTACTGACTCCTTTTGGTCGTTCAACCAATACTGCCTGAGCCTCTGCTCCGGGCCCCAGGCTGTGGCTGTGAACCAAACACAGGTCCCGCCCTCAGACAGCTGACGTCAGAGGTGCGGGGACAGAGGACCACGAGGAGAAAGTGCTGGGGAGAAAAATGAAGCAGGGAAGGGGGCGGGCAATGGGCTCGGGGCAGGTGACCTTGAAAAGATGACATCTGAGCAGTGACTGAAGAAGGGAAGGACACCCGGGGGACAGAGAGTCGGTGAGAGCAGTGGGGGACGGCCCGAGGACAGCAGGGCCCAGCAGGACCTCAGCTTGTGCTTTGAGTAAGCAGGTGCCATCGGAGGTTCCGTGCAGAGGAGGGTCTTGACCCAACAACAGGGTCGCTCTGAGTTCTGGGTGCAGCGGCAGGGGTCAGCCCAGGGACCCCACGTGGGCGGCCAATGCTGTCCTTTACGTGAGAGTTAGTGGTGGAAATGCAAACGAGAACCACAAAGATCTCAGTGCCCAGCCACCGGGATGGCTAAAAAAGCAGACAAAGCCAAGTGTTGGTATGTACCAGGAGCAACTGAAACTCTCACAGGATGCGGTGGGTGTATAAAATGGCATGACCACTTCGAAGGCATGCTTGGAAGTTTCCGGTAAAGTTAAACGTACATCTACCCCATGACACAGCAATTCCACTCCTGGCCATACACCCAAGAAAAACGGGTGCTTCTATGCACAAGAAGACCCACCCAAGGGCGGTCACAGCAGCTCTGTTCACAACAGCCCTTATCGGGAGCAGCCCAGATGTCCACCCACAGGAGGCTGCGTGAACGAATCGTGGCGTCCTCACACGGCGGGGCACTGCACAGCAGTGAAAAGAAGGAGCCCCCGGTACTCACGAAGACACGCGTGGATCTCACATACGTGGCTGTCAAACAAACAAGAAAACAGACGCAGAAGTTACATGCTACGTGCTTGCATTTTTTGGACGTTCTAGAACCTGCAAAGGGGTCTGTGGTGACAGGAGGGCCTCTTCCCTTGGAAAGGTGGCAAGGATGAGGGAGGGAACCCAAAGGGACTCTATGGGGTGACAAGTGTTCCTTGCCCTGACCCTGGTGGTGTTTTTACACGGGCAGATACACGCAAAAATCCATCACACTAAGTACTTATTTGTGCATGTCCCTGAGTGTAAATTATGTCTTGAAAAAAAAAGTGTCAGAGAGAAAGAGAAAGAATGAGGCGGCTGCAAACAGGAGCTAGGGTGTTAGGTGGGAAGGGGGTGCAGAGGGCTGGGGAGACTTCCTTTCCTCTCGGGGTTCGCCGCATGCAGCCCAGCAGCCGGGACGCCAACCGCCTCCAGCCCTTAGCCCTGGACCCCACCCCGTACTTCCGGTGGAGACAGCAGTGGGGCGAGCAGCGGGGGCAGGTGGCCTGAGGACGCGGTTATTTCTTCTGGGGACCCAGCCTGCTTGTCTGACGGGGGAGGGGCCGGCAGCACGCATCGCGGGGCCAGATTCCTGATTATAACTTCGTAACAGGCAGTGGCTATTTGGGACGTGCTGATATTTATGGAATAAATACGATGGGATTTGTGGCAGTATCTCCCTCTGATGTCCCATCTGATATGCAATTCAATTTCTTTTATTGTCTTTGGGCTTTCGCCATGGAGGGGAATGCATAAATAAATAAATATACGGGCAAATGGCAGCCGGCAGGCCAAGCTGGGGCTGCCAGCCCGCCATCTCCAGCCCCGTATTAGGCCCATCGATCACATGTTATGAAGCCGGAGCCCGTCCCCCGGCTGGGACAGGGAGCAGATGAGCTGGTCACTCTCCATTATTTAGGGCCCTCCACTGGCAGGCTGCCCTGCCTGCCCCCTGCCCGTCACCAGGCCATGGCGTCCCAACTTGGGACCTGAGCCTGCCCGCCTCTGCCACTCGCTTGCAGGACCCCCGAGACCGAGGTGTCGCCACTCTCCTGCAGGTGGAGGACACGGCGGACTTGTGACGCGTGCCCCTGCCTGGCTTGCCCATCGGGAGCCCATGCCAAGCGGCCAAGCCACGCTTCTGTCCTGGAGTTGAACCTCGCCCTCGAAGCCCAGCGCTGGCACCCAGGAGCTCGGGGAGCCTGGGTGAGTCTCGCAGTGCCAAGACTCACGTCCTCAGCTGAGGGTGGGGAAGCGGCCTTTGACCCATGGTGGCTTCGAATGTGGGGGAAGTCCTGCACAGAGCTCGGGACACAAGGCTAGGCCCCAGGGAACGGGCCGATGGCATCTCTGTCCTCGGCAAGGTCCTGCTCTCAGAGGACAGGAGGGCTCAGGGGCTGGGGTCGTCCCTGATCCCTAGAACTGACCCCTGCCCCTGCCCCTGCCCCTGCTGAGGGACAAAACCCCAGCCCAGCGGTGTTCTAGCGGTGTGTCGCAAGACTTTCCAAAACGCGCAGCCCCTGACTATTTCATCAGGGGCGCCGACCACTTTTCCCTTGGACTGTCGGATTAAAATGACAACAGCGACCCAGCAGTAACCATCGGCCCGCGAGCCCTGTCTCAACCATAGATACACGGGCCGTGTAACAGACTTGCATCTTATTGGTCATGTCACGTAATAAGGTTGCATCCGATTGGTTAATTCTTGGTACAGACATCCTTATATACAAGTATAGGCACCTCATTTTTTTCCAAAGTCACTTTGAAGCAAAAAGGGTAGGTTATTTTGTTTTGTGAATCAGTCCAAATCATACCTATTTTTTTGGCAGATCGGCAAAAAATATAACATTTTTCGGCGTGCCACAGAATTTACGTAATTAGTTCCTGCACCGCCCGCCGCCGCCTCAGCCTGTGGGAGGAGGAGGGCCCAGCGGGGCTGCCCGCCCTGGCAGGCCGCCCCCCAGCCGCTCGGGCCCCCACTTCATGTAGACTTGAGGGGCTCTCAGGTCCCCTCCCTGTGCCTCTTGGGGACTGTACCCAAGAAGCCAGCTCCGGCCTCGAGCCCCCCACCCCACCACAATGCCCCGCAGACGGTGTCTCCCCACCCCAGAGCCAGCTCTGAGCCCCGCAGGCCCCCAGCCAGGCCAGACCTGCGGCCCCGCCCCTGGCTGCAGGGGCCCCGCCCTCTCACCTCCAGGCTGTGCCGCCCCCTGCTCAGCCCGCCCCTCACCCCTCATCTGTCAGGTCTCCTGCTCAGCCCCAGCTCTGCCACACACACCCCCCCCACATGTAGACACATGTGCACACACCACTCATGTAGGTGCGTGTACGCGCGCACACACACAACGACCCCACCCCACCCCGCACTCACCCCTGCGGAAGCCTGCCCACCCCCAGCCCGCCCCAGGACACAGCGCTGCGTCGGAGGTGCCCTGGGAGGCGCGCCCCGTGGTAGACCAGCGTCCCTGCCGGCCGTGGGGCAGACAGTGGGCCGCGGAGCTGTCGGGTCTCTCGGGTGATGGGAAGGGAGTTCCCGCAGCGGGAACGGCACGTGTGGAGATGCGCCGCGGCCCGTGCTGAGTCCCCGGGACTGTGCCTCGGGCGCCTGGAATGTGGTCTATCCAGGAAACCAGGCGGGGCGGCGGCGCGGGGGAGACTAGGGGGCTGCTGAGACAATCAGAGAGAACCAGGTTCAAAGCCTGCCTGGCCGCCCCAGCCTCATCCCTTCGGGCTGGTTAGCGTGCTTCCCTGAGCCTCCGTGTCCCCGTCTGTAGCATGGGGCTGATGCCCTCTCCCCAGTAAGATTGCCTTCGGGAGAAATCTGGGTGACGTTGTAGTCAAGCGAAGGGGTAGGGCCTGTCCCAATACGGGGGAGGGACAGGGGTCACCATGTCCCCTCGCAACCCCACCTGCCGTGGTTCTCTATCACCTCCCTGTCCTCCACGTGCCCCCTCGGCACCCCTGTGCCCTCCTGGGGGAGGCGTAGATTTGGCAGCCTTGCCGTTTTATTTTCTAGGCGCTCCTGCCGTGGCCTCTCGTGGGCCCCAGCGGGCGGCATAAATTCCGCACCTGCCGCCTAGGCAGCGCGGCAAGAGCGGGGGCACCCGCATGCTAATCGGCTCCACGGGGTCCCAGGCTGAGTATCCCGCCTTTCCCTGACATTTGCAAAGTTCACGTTTCCGACTGGAGCCACGTGGGGGGGGAGGGGCGCACCCACTTGTAGGTTTGTCCCATCTCGGGCTTGCCGGCTCCTTCCCTGCCCTTGGCCTTCACCCCTTGAAGAGCCAGCACCCCCCCCCCGGACGAGCGCCCCCAGGAACCCGAGACTGGCTGACAGGCTTCTCCCTCCCTGCCACCCGCTTCCGTACAGTCACTCAGAACCTCGTTTCTTCACTCTTTGCGGGCCGCCTAGGGTATCCCCTGCCTGGGTGGGTGTCAGGGACGGAGCAGGCAGCCACACACAGGATTCCTGTCCTCTGGGACTGACAGTCTAGTGGGGTAGAGGAGGGACAGGGGACGAATAACAAGCCTCAGAAGTGCCGTGAAGTCGGGGGGCGGGGCATCAGGGAGGGCTTCCTGAGGAGGCGACGTTATCCTGAGGCCCAGAGGAGGAGCAGGGGTCAGCCTGATGAAAAGGACATTTCAGGTAGAGGGACCAGCAGGAGCAAAGGTCCTGGGGTCGGAGGGGACCTGGGTGTCTGAGGGTCTGGAGGAGGCTGGCTGGTGAGGCAGCAGTTCTGGGGTCTTAGAGTTAAGGCCCAAGAAGCTGCTGTT
This sequence comes from Glossophaga mutica, assembly GCA_039655065.1. Taxonomy (NCBI): domain Eukaryota; kingdom Metazoa; phylum Chordata; class Mammalia; order Chiroptera; family Phyllostomidae; genus Glossophaga; species Glossophaga mutica. The sequence continues at coordinate 215,319,345 of CM077305.1, forward strand.
TTACCCAAGGGGTATGGGCCCCCCTGCAGGGTCGTGCCAGACCCCAGGGACAGGCGGGGCTCTCACTCAGGCCTAGGGGCCCCCACATGGTCCCAGAAGTGCTCTTGGCCCTCAGATGAAGAATCCCCAGGGCAGCAGGGGCACACTCGTCACTTTTCTGAGCCTTCCTCCCCCCCTTGCTGGGCTCTGCTACTGACTCATAACTGCTGTTCCTTTGTCCTCAGCAGAAAGAGCGCAGAAACGAAATTACTGTTTAAGGACGGCTTCCCTGCAGTGGGCCCGCTGGGAGAACCAGCGTCCGTGTCCGGCCAGTCACTCTGGGGGGGGACTCTGCACCCTGCTCCACTGCTTTGTGCCCTGTGGGTACTGTGTCTTCCTGCGGAAGGGGGATGCAGCACAGCAGCAAATGAGGCCACCCCAGGCCCCACCCTCAGGTGGGAGCTCAGTCTGATGGGGGAGACAGACCACAGACAAACAAGCAGGTATGAACATGAGGAGTCACGTGTGGCGAAGGTTGGGGCGGGAGGAGGGGTATGATGCTGGGTTCGGGGAAAGTCAAGAGGAGGGTCCCGTGCAGCCTATCCATTCGGGGACACTGGGACGGGGAGGGAAGCCCAAATCTGTGGGAACAAGTGCTCCAGGCATAAGGAACAGCACGTGCAAAGGCCCTGAGGTGAAATTGCGCTGTGTGTGCGAAGGAGGTTGGTGCGGCTCCATGGAGGTGGCCCAGGGGCAAGGTGGAGGGCGTGGTCAAAGAAATGGGAGGGGTGGTCAGGTAGCCCCTCCCACTGGGGGAGTGAGGGCCCAGGACTGGGGGCGGAGGCTGCTGGAAGAGAACCCGGGGAAGGGAAGCCTGCTGCATTCCTTCACTCTCCTTTCTGCATTCGTTCATTCATTCTTTCATGCATCGTCATTCATGCAGACTCATTTATTTATTTATTTATTTATTTATTTATTATTCATTCATCGACCACCCACTTACTATTCATTCATCATCCTTTATTCATTCACTAGGTGTTCTACGAGCCCCCAGTCTACCTCCTGTCCCCCGGGGACGAGTCAGACCCCTCTCTGCCCACCTTTCAGAGGCTCGTAGTCTGGGGTGGGGGGCAGCTTCCATGGCCCGGCGTCCCTGGCCGAGCCCGTCTGTGGGCAGCACATCTGGGCGGACCTGGCCATGGGCATTTCCTCGGGTAGTGTCAGGCCCGAGGGTTGCTGCCCTGGACGCCGGGCGTTCAGAGGAAGTGGGGGCTGGACCCCTCCGCTTTCCTCTCAGAGCCCCGGGGCCTACTCTGGTCACCCCATGCGGTCATTACCAGTTCGCTACCTGGGCCCCCAAGTGCAGGACCAGTCTCCCCATCATCCTCATTCGCTGCCCTGTGGCCACCCCGGGGCCTGTCACACAGGCTCAGTTGCTGTCTGCCAGTGAGCGAGGGATGGACAGCCAGGGCCACCTCCGTCACTGCCCCGCCTCTGGCCCCTGCACCACCCAAACCGGGGGTGCTCTTCATCTACTCGGGCGCCTCGTTTCGAAGGCCACCCGGGCTGACTCGTCCTGGGCGCAGCCCAGCAGCAGGGCTGGGACCGTTGCTGGACTGAGCAGTGGCGTGGCTCCAAGCCGGCCTCGTCCCTCCGCCTGTCTGAGCGTGTTAACTCCAGGAGGCACACTCTGTGGGGGTGACAGCCGAGGAGCCCCCTTTCTTTGAGCCACCGCGCCTCCTATGCCATCTTGCAGGCCCCCGCTGAGCTGCCACCTTCTCTGAGAAGCCTCCCCTGATCGCCCGAAGTCATCTGTTTCCTTTGTGGCTCCGGCCGTGACCCGGCCCGGCCTGATTCATCAGTTTGTCTCCTGGGCCGCTGTCTGTGTCCCCCTGGCTCTGGGAAGCCCCGTGAGGGTGCGGAGTGCCCGCTGCTGGCAGAGCCCCAGGGCCCGGGATGGGACTTCTTTCCCCTTGCGCTGGTGCCCCCAACCTGGGCCTCCGAAGAGACATTGGAGCTGTCAGGAGGGATCAGCAGGGCCCTGGCCCCATCTCCCCAGATTTAATTAGCAGGCCTTTCATCTCTGTCTTGAGAAAATCCACTGTCTTCTGTCTCCTTAATTAACGTTCACTAAGCAAATCAGAACAGGGCTTTTCTCCCTGCTTTCTTCTCCTGGAAGATTTTAACCCTTGGTAGGGGGACTGTAGGGCGCCGGGCGTGCCACCCCTGCTTGCAGCCCCAAGCCGGGGGCTGCGCCTCTGCAAGGAGTTCCCAGTCCCCAGTGCAGGCTCATTCCCCCATCGGCCGCCCGCAGACGCTGGCCCTTCCTCCCACACCACCTCCAGGCTGGCCCCCTGGATTCCATCCCAATCATCTTCCTAGAAGAAACTGACACAGGCCCTGCTGCTCCAGAGCCTCCCCAGGCTCCCTGCCACCAGGAGGACAATGGGCAGGCTGTGGGGTTGGGCTTCAAAGCTACAGGGAAACTGAGGCCGCGTGGCCCGTGGCTTCGGCACCCCTTCAAGGGCGTGGGTTGCAGGTCCTGGGTTGCAGGTCTACGTGTGCAGCGGGGTCACGATGGGCCCTGCTGGGAGGTCACACTCAGAGCCTTCTCTTGATGGAGAGCTAGCTGCAGGCACCCTATTGCCCAGTGTCCCAAATGGTGACGTGCAGCTCTCCTGGCTCATTCCTGCAGTCACAGAGGTCTTTATTGCCCCTTGTCATGCAGATTTGGGGGTATCCTGGGACTTTGTGGACCCCAGCCCCTCCCTGACACCCTTCCTGGGAGGAGTGGACCACAGGGATGAGAGACCTGGTCATGTCCGGCTATGGATGTGTCCTGTCTGAGCGTCAGTTTCCCCATTTGTACAGCCAGGGCCCTGGACCTGATGACTCTTCTGGTCTCAGGTGCACCCGCTGTGCAGGGATGGTGGCCAAAGTGTTCCTGTGCTGTGAGGGGCTCCGGGAGGCGGGGTGCGGGCAGAAAGGCCTGTCCCGAGTGGGGCTGATGTCGCCACCTGGTGGTAGATACTGGGCAAACACTTACAGCTGGACGGGCAGCGCTGGGAGAAGGTGGAAATGCTGCAGGCTCAGGGAAACCTGGCAGGAGACCCCCAGCAGATCCCAACTAAGGTGGCCAGCAGAGGTAGGATGGTCCCCTGGGGGGCTTCTGCCAGGGGCCGGGCAAGGTCTCGAGTGCCCCGTTGGCGCCTCTTGAAGGGGCCGTCTTCTCGGTCCAGCCCCTATTACATCAGCCACGTGGTTCCTGCATTTCCCCCAAATAATCCCTGAACTATGCACAGCAAGGTACACCAGGCCCCTGCCCCACCATGAACTCACACCCCTCAGCTCCTGCAGGCCCCCCACAGGACGAAGCCCTGGCTCATCGCCGTGGCGCCCAGCGCCCAACATCACCTGGCCGCTGCACCCTGCTCCGGCAGTGCCCCCAGGACCCACTCCCCGCCGGAGCTGAAAACACTCGACGGACTCGCCCTGCCCGTCCCCGCCTCGGGGCCTTTGCGCGCTCGGTGCCCCCTGCTGGTGACAACCTTTCCCCCACTCCTCCCTGATGTCTCCACTCACGCGTCACCTCTTCTGGGAAGCACCTGCCCACTCCAGGCAGAGCCAGCCACCCCGCCCTCCCTGCACCCCACTCTCCCTGCACCCCAATACTTCCATGTACCACCTTCTGCTACACGCTATCGGCCTGCTCACGGAATCTGTGCTAAATTTCATCTAGTGTCTTCTCTAGCATCTTTTCAGAAGAACAGGCGGCTTTTCTCCTTCGATTTACTAACTTGAATGAAGGGAGAGTGCACAGCCAAGGCCTCTCAAGGACGTTTGTGATGAGACCAGGGACCTGCTGTCACAGATATCAGGTTAGAGTCTCTTTGTTTTGAGGACAGAGGGGGACTGGCAGCAGATGCACTTCTCAGAGTTAAAGGAGCCGTGGCCACGGGAGGAACCATCCCAGGGCACAGCTAGAAAGGGCTGCGTGGGGAAAGACCCTATCGTGCTCTGGAATTTCAGGACTAAAAAGGGACAGGTGAGCGGGTTCCCTTTAAGGAGCAGCCAGTGAAACCTCGCAATGGCGGGAATGAAGCTGAATCAGGACCAATCCGGTTTTACAGACAGGACCCTGAGGCTCCAAAGCTACGGATCTCCAGGAGAGCGAGGGTAAGGCCGCTGGGGCAGCTCCAAAGCCGGGCAGTCCCAGGCGCGGCCGCCAGGTGGGGTCAGCGCCAAGGGACGGCGAGGTCGGGCGGTGGGGGTGCAGTCTGCCGTCGGTCCCTCCCGCGGTCCCTCCCAACCAGGCCTTGGTTCCCTCCCGCTGGGGAAGGCGGGCCCTGGCGCCCGGCAGTGCCGTCCGCGCCCACCAAGGCCGAGCCGAGCTGGAGAGTCAGGCGCGCAAAGTCTGGAGCGCGGGGCGTCAGTGCCCTTGACCATGGCGGCGGCCGCGCTCCGGCTGGTCCTGGCGCTCGCGATGCCCTGGGCAGCCGGTGCGGGCATGGGCGCGTGTTACGATGGCGCGGGGCGCGCGCAGCGCTGCCTGCCGATGTTTGAGAATGCAGCATTTGGCCGGCTCGCCGAGGCCTCGCACACGTGCGGCCACCCACCCGAGGACTTCTGCCCGCACGTGAGCGTGCTGGGGGGTGTCGGGGCGCAGTGCCAACGCTGCGACGCCACGGACCCCCTGCGCCACCACAACGCCTCGTACCTCACAGACTTCCACAGCGAGGATGACAGTACCTGGTGGCAGAGCCCGTCCATGGCCTTCGGAGTACAGTACCCCACCTCGGTCAACATCACTCTGCGCCTGGGTAAGCGGGGGCTCCAGGCACCACCAGCGTCTCATCCTCTGTCCCCCTCCTCCCTCTACTATCGTGTGCGCCTTGGGTTGGCTGTAGAACACAGGTATGGGTGCTCAGGGATGGAACCTGCGTCCCCAGTAGCTGAAAGATTAGACGGATGGCAGCCCCCTAGGGCTGGAGCGGGGGAAGCCTCCAGGGAACCCTTAAGGGAGCGGTGGATCTGGGTGCGAAGACCATGCCCTGTAGTGGCTGTTGTAGGGAAGGAGGGGAGGTGACCTCCCAGGGGATGAACCGTCTGCCCGCCCTCTAAGGCAGGAGCCTAATCTTGGGTCACCTGGTCCACTTCGGGCCTCAGTGCATCCCCCGGGCTGTGTGCGGTCCCTGCGTGTGGTCTTCGGGTAGGAGCCAAGGCGTTCCTCCAGGGCGGGTTTGGTCCTCCGGGCAGGAGCCTGCTCCATGTTGCTGTTGGGAGCCGGCTGGACAGCGTGTCTTCTCTGCTCTGCCTGTGCCCTCCACCCGATACCAGGCCAAGGTGCAGGGGACTGGGATCCCTGGGAAGCAGCATCCAGAGTCTCCAGGGAGGGACCCAGCCCTTTGCTCCGGGGCCCTCCCCTACTGTGGGACTGGGAGTGCCCCTCCCGCTATGAGTCCCACCCAATCCAGGTGCCGCTGGAGCCCCTAGAGGTGCCGGGCACTGAGCTGAGCTCTGCCCTGCGCAGCCTCTGCAGGCTCTTCAGGGTGGGGGTGTCTCAGCCAGTCCCCACTCTCTTTGGGTCTTACATCTCCCTGAACTTCAAAAACTCAAAGTATTTTATAACTTATTTTGGCTGCTAAACGTGACCTGAAGCTATTTATAGACCTTGTTTATCCTACTTAGAGTGAATATTCATACACTTGGCTGCTGAAATCTCATCCGAGTATAGCCTGTGGCCCCAGGCCCCGCCGGGGTGTGAACACGGCGTGAATCTTGGGTCTTTCTCTAAACTCTGAAAAGTGTGGAATTGCAAAGCCCATCTGGAGCCAAGCAGTTTGGAGAAGCAGTTATGGGGCTGTATCCCCATTTTTCTGACGAGAACACTGAGGCTCAGAGAGGTTAAGAGTTTCGCCCAACGGCACGCAGACTGCCAGCTGGCGGTCTGGACATGGACATCTGTGTGCGGTGTGTCCAGAGTCAGACCAACACGTCCTTGACACGAGCTCTGGCACCGGAGGGGGCTCTTCCCGGCCCTGGGGGACATTGCCCTGGGGAGGGCGGGGAGATAGCCTTCAAGTGAGGTGGGGGGCACTGGGCCCCCTCAGCGAGCCTTCTTCCAGTTCTGGCTGCTGTCCCAAGAAGCTCAGGTCCCTGGGCCTTGTCCCCTTCCCTTGGCCAGTCGGGACCTCGAGGTGGGACATCTAGATGGGGCGTGGTCTCTACCCAGCAGGCGACAGGAAACCAATCGGGGAGGAAGGCTGGGGGAGCTGGCTGGACGGGGCTGGCAGGACCCCAAGGCCCCAGGGGAAGGAATCTGGGACAGGGTGGGGGTTGTGGAGGAGACAGGCTGTTCCATGACAAAGGGTGCGGGTTTGGCTGATGTGTTACATGTGTCGTGGAATCCAGGGGCCGGCAGACGGCTCGGCCCAGGCACCAGCCAGGTGGGCGGGCGGGGAAGTGTCCGCACTTGTGGGCGGTCCCGCTCGCCCAGCCCCGGCTGCGTGCCCCGCCCTGTGCTTCCACTGTGAGGCCCCCCTTGAACTCTGCCTGGGCTGCTTACAACACGGTGGGTGCCATCCATTGGTAACTAGGGAACCTGAGGCTGGGACCACACGCTCGCACGCTCATGGGTGTACCTCACCCTGCACCAGTGTTCTCCCACTGCGTGTACAGCCCCCGGCGTACAGGAGGGTTCTGCAACAGTTTGTACAGTGAACGAACGAACCAATGAACGGATGACAACGCTGCCCCCTCCGTCCCGTGCTTGCGTGCCCAGCCCAGGGCTCGGGGAGGCAGCACAGAGTACGAATCACTCACGAGACGGGGCTTTGGGCTCAGCCCCGCAGGGCCACTCGGGGGTGGGGGGAGGCAAACGCCGCCCCCTCTCATACTTTGGTGTCCTCTCTCTGTGAAGCAGGGATAACAGTGGCCCCCTCCCAGGCGGGTTGCTGGTTCCAGGAGCTGGGGTGGGGGCAGCGAAGGCAAGTGCTCGCCAGAGCTGTGACAGTCCGTGCGTGCGTGTGACCGACGTCACTCTGCTGAGAGCAGCCTGGGCTGAGCTTCCCCTGGGGGGTGTCCCCTCGGAAGGGATTGAGAAAGACTCTCCAGGTCGGCCCATGTTTGGCTCCGCTGGACTTCGGTTTGCTCCACGCTGAGCCACGGATTGCGTGATATCGGGGGAAGAAGAGGTCTGGGGTTGTCACCACATTCCCAGGGGAGGCCCTGTGGTCAGGCGGAGTGGGCGGGTGGGGGGGGCCTCTGCTCCTGGTCCTCAAGCCACCTCCGCTGGCCCCGCCCCCTCTCCGCGGGCCCCGCCCCCTCTCCTTGACAGCTCTGCTGGGGAAGGGGAGCGTGGGTGGCCGCTGGACCAGGGTCTCCTTGGGGGAGCGGGGTGAGGGGCAGTGCGGGGGCGGCAGTCGGTCAGTTCCTTGGTAGAGGTCGCTGCTTTCCCAGCCCCCCGCCAGCTCAGACATCTGTTCCAGATCCCAGTTGCCAAGCCGAGCCTTCCCGTCTGGGATGAAAGGCAGCAGCGGGGTCTGGCGGCTCCCCGCCCTTCACTGAAAGCCAGGGAGGGGAGCCCAGGGCCTGGTGGCGGGTGTGGAGCATGGGGGAGGCGTGGATGGCCATCAGGGGTAACAGACATGAATCGGGGCGCTCTCGCCACGCAGGGGCTGAAAACCCGCTGAGCCGGCACGGTACGTTCTCTTACAGACAGGCAGGCTGAGGCTTGGAGAACGAGATCCTTTGCCCGGGGCCACGCGGCCATACTTGACAGACCCCAGGGCCCTCCCCTAACTGCGCTGCTCCCCGGAATGATACCCATCGCCGGCAGACGCCCTTGAGGCCAGTCCAGGCTTCGCATCAGGCTGGGGAGGAGAGGGGACTCTTTGTCCACTTTCTTGGATTCCTGAGAACCTCCTGGAGTGACGGACAGACCCTCAAGTCCCTGTTTTCGCAGCAGACGAGTTCTGGGCCCCCCAGAGAAGGAGTTGCAGGAGGAAGGGGGTGGGCCCCTGCCTGCCCTCCAGCCTGGCCCCCACTGCTGGAGCACAGGCTGCGGGGTCCTGCCCTGCAGAAGTCCGGCTGGGCCCAGGACTGAGGCCACTGGGAACACACTTAGGGTACAGGGACCTCGTTGAGCTCTGAAGGGTGGCAGCAGGGGACATGAGAATGAAGGGCATTTCAGGTGGGGGGACAGCGACCTCCTGGTGTGGGGAGCCAGGAGGCTGTGCCCCGCATCCTGAGGCCCGCACAGTCCAGGCGGATGGCGAGGAGGAGACCAGGGCACCCGGCCTAGGCCTTGGCGGACAGCAGGAGGGCCTGGCCGGCCCCCGAGGACCCCAAAGCCAGCGGGGCCTTCCCAGCCTCGGCTCCGCCACGCCTTCCTGTCGAGCGGGGGGCCCTGTTTGCGTTGGCTGGGGCCAGCGCCGGGGTCCAAGTCCTCCTTCCTGCTCCCTAGGGGTTCTGGCCGGAATACTGGGCCCCAGGCAGGTCCAGGGGTCAAGGCAGCGATCCTGGTTGGCTTCCACCCACAGAAGCAGCCCCGCCTTGACCCCCGGGCCTCGCCACGGGCCCTGGCCGCCTCAGCCCTCCTGGGCTTCCCAGGACGGACCCAGGAGTGGCAGGAGGGGGAAGTCCCAAAGCCCAGGAGGGATGCCCGCAGCCTCGGATCGCCCCTCGCCACCTCCCACCCGGCTGCCGCCAGCTGCCCTGAGGCGGGCTGTGGACCAGCCACACGGCGGCCCGCCTTTCCTCCTGGCCTCTGCCTGTGCGGTTACGTTTGACCTGTGGAGTTTCTCTCGCTGCTGCCTTCTCCTGCCGAACTGCATCTCGTTCATAAACGAAACAGGGGGTGCTTGCTGCGGGCCTGTCCCTGCACCAAGGCCTGGCGACTCGCTGTCTGCCTCGCTCAGCTTGGAGGTGCCCTCCTCCAGGAACGGCGGTGCCCCGACCCCCAGGATTGGGCAGAGGGCCTGCCAGGGCATTGTCCCAGCCCCTCGCCCGTCCCCGTCCCCGCCCTGGTCCCCGTCCGGACTGTGGTGCACTGTGGTTCCGGTTTGTGTGCGCTGGTGTGTCGGCCATGCTCCAAGGCAATGCCTGTCTTCACGGCGGGACCCGGCACCCGGCACAGGGCCCCCATGCCGCGGGGCCCCATGCATGTTGGTCTGGCCAGTGAGTGGGGTCACAGCTAATGTTCAGTGGCATGCAGGCCACCTGCCTGGGGCTGTTCGAAATGCTTGCAGGCATTCGCTCATTAAACCCTGTTGTTGTCAGCACGCTTTGTGCCCATGGGGAAACTGAGTCACTACACTCAAGTCACTGACCCGGTTAATGGGGCAGGGAAGGTATGTTGGCCAAGGCCGCAGAGCCAGAAGGTTGGTGGAGCTGGGTTACAAAGCCCAGCATTTCAGTCATGTCTCAGTTCAGAGTGGACCTCAGAATCCTTCTTAACACAAAACCCTGGGCAATCATCCGCCTGATGAAACCTGTTCTCTCTCTCCAGTTAGACAACAGGCTTGACAGACTTGGTCCATATCTGGAGTTCAGACTCTTGGCCCAAAGTTGAGACAACTGTGATGGGCCAGCCCTGCTCCAGCCTGGCGCTTAAGGAGGCTGGCATTGCGGTCGGTCGTGGGGACGCCCCAGCACCGGAATTGCCAGGAGCCGGGGTGGGAGAGGAGAACAGAGCTGAGGGCCCGGAGCCGCTCTCCCCGCCTGGTCCTAATGCCCACAACGGGCAGGGCAGCCTCACCCTCGCACTCGGGCTCAGCTTCCCACCCTGCCCCCTGCAGCCCCACCCCCAGTCCACTGCGCCCCAGATGGCTCCAATTAAAGGGCTTTGTTTTGTTTCCCTTTTCCCAAAATAAGCCTCCATTCTGTTCCGAGCGCGCTCTGGTCCGAGGTGCCGGATGTGGGCCGGCCCGGTTTTATGGCTGCCCTGCTGTCATTCCTGATGGGCTGTACGTCCCAGCTGCTTGGAGAGGACGCGGCTCAGAGCTCAAGGTGCTGGCTCGGTGGCAGTCTCCCTGGGCAGCCCCTTCTTTCTGAGCCCCAAACGGAGGGGAGCCTAGTTGCAGGCGGCGACTTTGGGGCCAGACGGGCCTGCAGTCGAGTGAGTGGCCTCAGCTGTCTTCTGCATGACACTGGGCAAGTACCTCATTAGTAGAAGGAGCACAGTGATGGGACTATTTGGGGATGTCTCGAGAACTGTGTGTAAAGCACTGAGCAAGGTGCCTGGCACATAGTAGGTGCTCAGTAAATGCTGGCTGTTGTGCAAGTACTATTTGGGGGTCAGGACTTGCAGGCACACTGTGACCATTTCAACCGTGTTGGTCTGCCTGTCTCAACATGCTCACCAGACTATAAACTCCTGGGAAGTACACTTCATGCTTCGTCTTTCCTCACTCATTCAGCAGGCAGTGAGCTCCTACTACGCGCCAGGCACTGTGCTCAGTGGGAGAGATTCACAGCCCTTGTCCCAAGGGGGTCAGAGTCCAGTGGCAGAGATGGGCAGTTGTTTTCATAACAGGGTGAGGAAGCCCAGGGTGGCTGGGGCAGCCCAGTGAGGCAGCCAGACCCACGGCTTCAAGGATGAGTGGCCATCCGCCCAGGAAAGTGGGAGAAGGACACTCTGCTCAGGGATGAGGCTGGGGCATGGGGTTTGCCCACTAAACCAGTGGGATGAGCGGGGATGTGTGGGAGCCAGCCAGGTAAGGAGTAGAGGGAACAGCATTCCAGGCAGAGGGAACAGCATGCCGGTCATCTGGGCGGTAAGATCCGTGTGCTACCAAGCAGTATAACCGCAGTTTATAGCTGGGGACGGTGTTGTGGTCCAGCTTTCCTGCTGGGACACACCTGTCCCCCACACCACCCCGAAGCCTCATCAGCCGCTGGGGCTCCCAAGGGTCCGGGTTGAAACTGCAGATTTAATTCTTGTTCCTGTGTAGAAGTAGAAGACCAGGGACAGGGTGGGGGTGGGGTGGGGGTGGCTTCCTTCCCCAGCCTTCAAGTTGCCTTAGACAGAAACCTTTTCATCACAAAGCGAGGATTAAGTTGCTTTCCTGGCTCTTCTAATTAACACTTGTAACAAAAAGTTCCTGCCGAGTCTCTGTGATGTTCCAGTGCCTTCTCTCACCTCCTGGCTCAGCAAGGAGGAGGAAAAGCAGCAACCCCGAGTTCCTTGTTTGCATGGAATCCCCGTGACCGTCTTTTTCCCATCGCGCTTCTCCCCGACAGCTACCTTTTAAGCGGCTCCAAGCTCCCCTCCAGCCACCCAGCGAGGCGTCTCTGGCTGCTCGGTGTTTACCCGGGAGTCTGGGGCGCCGGGACTGCCTCCGCAGCACCCTTCTGTGAGTGCACATCTGGGCGAAGTCCCCGCCTGGTCCCCAGGCTTGGAGCCTGCTGGGAACAGAAGTGGCCACCGGGTTGTCCCTGACACCGCCTGTCAGCGCCCCAGGCTTTCTTTTGAGGGACTTGGGGTTACGGTGCCACGCCGGGCCGCTTCAGGGCTTTGCAAAACATCTTAAAAGAGAACATGGCAAGGCAGTTGCTTAAAAAAATTTTTTTAAATGTGTTTTCTCCAGTTTGTAAATTGAAACAAGCTTCATGAGAGAAAATTGGGGAAGTGCAGAACAATAAAACGGGAAGGAGGCCCTCTGCCCTGAGGGCAGGCACAGTCTTTCGGTCCATCTTTTTTGCCCATTCTTTAGAGATTTTTTTTTTCTTTAGAGTTTTAAATGCGATTCGGTGATTCTGAATGGTGGGTCTTGTGTCTTTTTCTCATTCAACATTTTGACTTAGCTTTGCCCCATATTAGAGACCAGTGGTTAGCTATGTCGGTGGCCTCGCACATGCCTGAGTTTACACCCTACTGTATACAGCAGGGCGCGGCACAAATAACGCCCCTTTTTCTTACCAAATCTTTTATGCCAAAATCGTAAGCATGTCCTTCTGTAACATAACAATATCACACTCAAGCACACCACATGACATTTCAGGTGAAATGTTCGAATTAAAACGATACATCCTTACACTCATATTATCACCCTCCCAACCACACTCACGCAGGCGTTACTTCTGCCGGACCCTGTATGTATTCAAACTCTTTTCATGGGGGTAAAATACACATACCATGAAATTTGCCATTGTAACCATTTTAGGGGCACAGTCCAGTGCCATTGAGCACGTTCACACTGTGGCGTCACTGTCACCGCCATCGTCTCCAGAACCTTGTCGTTTTCCCAAACTGAAACTCTGTCCCCATGAAACACTCACTCCCAGCCCCGCCCCCAGGGCCCTGGCAACTAGCATTCCGCAGCCTGTCTCCGTGGGCACGACCCCCGTGGGCACCTCAGGTCCATGGGATCGAGCAGTATTTGACGTGTGGTGACTGGCGTATTCCTTTCGGCGCAATGTCCTCAGGGCTCATTCATATTGTAGCGGGTATGAGAATGTCCTTGCGTTTGAAGGCTGAAAATAAACAGGCCGGGGTGCGGCTGGACCCCGTCCCGTGTGTCCATCACCCACGGACGGACACTTGGGTTCCGTCGGCCCTTTGGTCGATGTGAACAGTGCCGCTGCGGACGGGGGTGTGCAGCTAGGTCTTCGGGACCCCGCCTTCCGTCTTCTGGACACGGCCCGGAAGCGGAATGGCTGGACCATGTGCTCATTCTATTGTAAACTTTCTGACAAACTACCAAAGTTTTTCTTTGCAAATGCACCATTTTACATTTCCAACAGTGCATTGGCTTCCAACTTTTCCACATGCTCACCAACACTTGTTATTACCATCTTTTAAAAAAATTATAATCATCCTAATGGATGTGAGGTCCAATTTATAAATATACATATAACAACTTTATGGAGATACAATTAATTCACTGTGCAATTCACTCAAAGTGCTCAGTTCAGTGGTTCTTAGTATATTTGTAGGGTTGTATACCCATCACCACAGTCCATCTAAGAACTTTTCATCACCCTGGCTGGTGTGGCTTAGTAGATTGAGCGCTGGCCCACAGACTAAAAGGTCACTGGTTCGAGGCCCGGTCACATGCCTGGGTTTCGGGCCAGGTCCCTGGTTGGGGGCTGTGAGAGAGGCAACTGATTAATGTCTCTCTCCCTGTCTCTCTCCCTGCCCTTTCCCCTCTCGCTAAAGAAAAATAAATAAAATCTTAAAAAACAAGAACATTCCGTCACCCCCAAAAGAAGCTCTGTGCCCATTAGCAGTCACCGCCCAGGCTTCCCCCTCCCCCGTTACTTGACAACTAATCTGCTTTCTGTCTTTATGGATTTGCCTATTCAGCACATTTAATATCCGTGGAGTCATATAGAAAATGTAGTCTTTTGTGATTAGCTTCTTTCACTCGCCAGAATATTTTTGAGGTTCATCTGTGCGGTAGCATGTTACCGGTGCAGACAGTCCCCAACTTTCGATGGACTGACTTACAATTCGTCTACTTTAAGATGGTGGGAAAGTGATACATGCTTAGTAGAAACCCCACTTTGAATTCTGAGTTTTGCTCTTGTTCCCGGGCCAGCGATATGCCCTAGGACACAGCCGAGGCTCCGCGGTGGCTGCGTTGCTGGCGGTTTTGGATGTTGGGTTTGTGGTTTGGCACAGCACCCTGTCTACCAAACACCCAGCTGTGTCTCCTGCTTCTGAAGGGAAGACAGGAAGGCAATGACTCTTGAGATGAAACTCAAGGTCATGGTCGAGCTGAAGGCTGGTGTAAGAAAGAGCTCTGGGCGTGTTCAGGTGGGTTGGGCTGAGCTGTGGTGGTAGGTAGGTTAGGTGTAGTAAATGTGGTTTTGACCTGCAATATTTTCAACTTACCATGAGTTTCTCTGGACGTGACTTTGTCATAATCGAGGAGCGTCTGTACCTCATTCGTTTTTATTGCCAAATACTAGTCCATTGTAGGAGACTCCAGGGGAGGAAATCCAAGGCAACAAGGAGCCCCAGTGGCCCCGAGAAGCTGAATGACAATGGACTGAGGGTTAAGCTGGGAGATGAGGCCATGGGGTAGTCAGATAAGTTTGGGTTGGAAGTGAAGTTAGATGGACGTGTGAGGAATAGGGGGGTCCGGGGAGGACTGTGCTAGGGTTTGGGACTAGGAACAGGGCTGTCTCCAGACACCAGTGGTCTGAAGTCACTGAGAGGGAATGAGGCCAAAGTCACAGGTGGAAGGGTTGGCTTTGGTGGGGTGTAGTGAAAGAAATAACTTTCTAACAGTAGAGCAGTCTTCTTCAGGATGTGGCAGCTTCTCCATGGCTCCCTGGGGAGGTGGCGGGGGGGGGGGGGGGGGGGACGACTAGACGACAAGGCAGATTTCCATGCAGGAGGCCGGCTGGCCCAAATCCGGATGGCAAATACCCCCGAAGGCATATCCACATTATTCTACGTGTTGCCCCTGACAGGCATCACTAATCGATGGCGGCACTCCCAGCAGAGCGCTCCAGACAGCCTCTAACGATCCAAGATAGTTCATACAGCACAGCCGGCCTGCTATCCTGGACCAGGCTTCTGACTGTCCCTACCCCTCTGTGAAGTGGGTCTGTGTCCTCCCACTGCAGGGAAAGCTTACGAGATCACCTACGTGCGGCTGAAGTTCCACACCAGCCGCCCCGAGAGCTTCGCCATCTACAAGCGCAGCCGCGCGGGCGGCCCGTGGGAGCCCTACCAGTACTACAGCGCCTCCTGCCGGAAGACCTACGGCCGGCCCGAGGGCCACTACCTGCGCCCCGGCCAGGACGAGCGCGTGGCCTTCTGCACCTCGGAGTTCAGCGACATCTCCCCGCTGAGCGGGGGCAACGTGGCCTTCTCCACCCTGGAGGGCCGGCCCAGCGCCTACAACTTCGAGGAGAGCCCCGTGCTGCAGGTCAGACGGGGCGGGGCTGGGGGCCGGGACTGGGCTGTGGGTAGGACACCGGGTCAGGGACCACAGGACAGTCTAAAATGGCAGGACGCAGGCGGACTGACGGGATCCCGAGGTTTTCAGACTTGAAGCCACAGAAGTTTTTGTTGCGTCTAAACCTTCTGTGGACACCTGGTGAGGAAGGAAGGAGAGGGGGGCGACTCAGGCAGGCAGGCGTATCCCTTTCCTGGCCTCATGTGTCAGCCCTCTGGCTCCCGGGAGCCACGGGACAGCCGCCACCTCACCAGACTCCTTCCTTATGGGCGTGGGGAAACCGAGGCCTGAGGTGGGGAGGGGATTTTCCAGGGGCTCGCATGCGGGGAGGGCCCAGGCCAGACCCGGGGCGTCCTGACTGCTGGCCGGTGCTCCTTCCAGAACCCCTGGCCAAGGGCCTTGCTTCCTCTCTGAGCCTGCAGCGTGGCCTGTACCATGGGTCTCCACGGGCTTTTCCGAGGGTAACGTGGAAAATGCGACCAGAACATGAGTTTGGAATCAGAGTCCCGGGGTCCACGCTGATGCCGAACTTTCGGGAACGAGGTGGAAATGCTCACAATGGGGCTACTAGCCCCAGGTGTCTGTTAGAGCGCTTAAAATGTGACGAGCACGACTGCCTTTACAGTGTTCCACTTGAATGAGTTTTCATTTCGATAGCCCACGCCGCCACATTGGGCAGCTTGCTGTCACGTGGCTGGCGCAGTGCTTGGCCCGGAGAGGCCCTCACTCACGCTTTGAAGCTGAAAGTCACGGTAGCTCACTGTCCTCGTCCTCCAAGGTGAGAGTGCCGCAGGTCTGTGGCTGCGTCCCTTTACACAGGTCCCCTGGCCAGCTCGCCTGGCTCTGCTCAGCTGTGGGGCCGTGCTGGTATCAGCCCCCACTCATATCCCCCTCCCTGGGCGTTTGTGACCTTTGACCCCAGATGCAGTGGCCTGGTTGGTTGATGTTTCTGGACATCCGCTCTTGTCCGCTCCCCTGCGTCCAGACAGGCCTGTGCCCAGAAAAACTGCCACGTCTCCTTCCCCGGACAGGTCGCATGTCCTCTGCCTGTCTGGGACAGTGAGGGGGCGGGGCCAGAATCCTGTTTGTTCCCAGAGGGGACACTGAGGCCCTGAGAGAAGTTGTGTCCTGCCCGGGCCACCCTGCAAGAGAAGATGGAGAGTCAGCTGGTTCAGGGTCCCTGAGACCACCCTCGGTTTCCAGATTTGCTTGAGGGACTCACAGGACTCAGAGAAGCGGGCACCCTCAGGGTGAGGAATTATTACAGTGAAAACAAACAGACTGAAGCCAGCAGAGGGTCCTGGGAACAGCGCTGATTTCTCCCAGCAGCCGTGTGTGACAACTAGCACCCGAGGACCGTTGCCGACTAGGGAAGCTCGCTGTGCCCGGGCGTCTGGGGCTTCACGGGGTTCGACGCACAGACCCAGCTGACGGCCTGTGTGACCGGGTCTTCGTCGCCAGCCGGTCCCATGTGGCCCGAGGTCCCCATAAGTCATGTGTTAGCATAGACTACCTGAGGGGCCCATGACCCAGGGTGAACAAAGACACTCTTGTCAAGCAGGACATCAATCGTGATGGCTTAGAGGCGACCTCAGGATCGGGGGGCAAAGGCCAGACCTCCTCGGGCAGGGCTCACCCTCACAGCTCAGAGTCACAGCTCCGGACGCCCAGGCCCTGCTGGACCCGTGGAGAATGCTCACGGGTGGTCGTCTTGACTCTGTCTGAAATGACAGAGCCTGCTCCCCGGGGCTTCAGGCCCGCAGGCTAGAAAAGGTCAGCTGAGGTCGCTTGAGGACGAGCAGGACGTCCAGGGCCTGCCCCGCCTGTGTCTGTGCCTGCGTCTCCCTGGGCAGAGGCTTCAGGTGGGGACCTGGGCAGCAGGTCCCCTGACTTGTGGTCTTGCATGTCCAGGACATGGTCCCTAACGGAGAAGCAACCTCAGAAATCCCCACCCCACCTCCCGATGCTTCCAGACAGAAACCAAGGTCAGCGAAGGACAAGAAATTCAAGGCCACCCAGCCTTTCTCTCCTGCCCCCCACAGATATACCTTAGTGGCACATTCTCTGAGGACAAGGAGCATTTTGGGAAGGGAGGTCACAAAAGATGTGTCCGTGCAGCTGCTGCACCCTGGGTTCCACCAACCCAGGGCAGAATCGGTGGTGGGGCTGAGCAGCCCTCAGCAGCTGCATCCGGGGGGCTGGCCGAGCTGAAGCCCCGGCCCCGGCTCCTCTTCCTCCTAGGGGTAGTCCAGCCCAGAGTCAACCGAGCGCCCGCTCCTGGTGGTAGCTGAGGTGATGAGAAGTTGCAAAAGTCTGTTGCCTGTGTACAGTGGGGCTCCAGTTGACCCCAAAATAGCCTCTAAGGCCTCAGGGAGGGAGGCTGCACACAAGTGGGGCTAAAGGAGCACATCCCCTGCTCCCTCTCGGCCCCTGCCCCAGTGTCTCAGGGAGGTCGGGACGCCGTTCCTGTTGCCATTCTCAGACGGACAGAACAGGTCGTAGGCCCTGAAGCAGATGCAGGAACCCGGAGAAGGTCGTGTGGGCTGGAGACCGTGGGCAGGTCGGTGCCCTCTGGGCCCCCTGGTGTGCTGAGGGCACTGGGGTGTAAGTGCAGGAAGGCAGGCCGCCTAGTAGTTAAAGCTGGGACCCGAACCCCAGCTCTGCCGTGTGCCAGCTGTGCAGCTTGGAGCAGAGCGCTCAGCCTCTCTGAGCCTCAGTCTCTTCATCTGTAGAATGGGGGTGAGGAGTCACCCGACGGGACCGGGCGGAGTGCGTCTGCCGCGGCCTGCTGGCGGGGTGTGGGCGCGTGACTTCGTGCAGCGGAGGTTTCACAGCAGGAGTCCAGGGGATTTTGAGAGTGTGTTTGTTAAACTCGGGGACAGTGGAACAAGGAAGGGCTCGGGGGTAGAAGACGCAACAGGAGAGAGCCCAGGCGGGGCTGCTGGGGCTCTTGGGGAATGTTCTGGGAAAGAAGCGGGCCACAGCGGGGCTGCTGTGGGCTCCCTGGGAAGTGAAGGTCACGGTGACAGAGATGGGCCAAGGCGGGGCAGCTGTGAGCTCCCTGGAGAGTCGGAGAAAAGGGGGCCCTGGAGACAGGACCAGGGGTGAGCCCGGAAGGAGCTGCCGCTGCCCACAATACCCTGGTTGCGAGTCTCGTGGGGACCCTTGGAATTTAGGAGGAAGTAAAAGGTTCGTGCCCGGGAAGGGGCAGGGCGTGCCCTAGAGCTGGCCCGCACCCCGAGTTCGTCTCGAGGGTGTTCTGCAGCCAAGAATCTCAGGGGCGGGTTTCATCAGCTTTCCAGCTGTGTTTGTGATGTGCGGATGCACCGAAGTGAGCGTAGAGGGGGGTTTGGGGGGATTCCGCAGTGGGCTCTACCGTTTTCCTTTTCTTGGGTCTCTTCGGCTCTAATTGGAATTTTGTTATCAGTTCCCCTGACTTTGCCCGTCCTTGGGTTGGGCTGGGACGAATGGCCCTCCCTGGGTCTCTGTCCTCCATGTCCCTGACCAGGCAGATGGAAGCTGTGTGTTCTCTGGTCCGGAAGGAGAGGCACGGACCATTTGCTCCCCAGCGTCCTTGGTTAGGGAGATAAGGTTTGCGATTCGCCAGCTGGATGTTAGTTGTCCAAACTCTCTGGCCTTGTTTAATTTTCTCGTCTGAGTCTCCCCACTCCACTTGCCTGGGAATTTTCCTGGCTTCTCACCGTCCTCAGCAACAGAACCTACTGGCAAGGCTGCCGTGAGCGCCCGAGCCACGGCCGCACAGCGTCAGCCTCGGGGCCTTCCGTAAACCGGTTCGGGTTCTGTAGGTGGCACTTGTTCCGGTGACAGAAAAGACGCTGAGAGCCTTCAGCGCGTGCTCAGGGACCAGCAGCAACAGCATCCCCTGGGCCCCTGTTGGAAGGCGGAGCCTCGGGCCGCCCCAGACCCCTGGGTTGGAAGCAGGTTTTAACCAGGTCGCTGACCTCTGAGAAGTGATCGAGAGTGACGAACTCAGCTGAGGTCCCCACTGCAGTTGTCTGGTGCTGGACCGCCGCTCCCGGGCTGACACATCCTGGGGAAGAGGCCCGGGGTGCCAGGCAGCGGGCTCGTGAGTCGCTGGGTTGCTGAACCCGGGGAGCGTTGGGGGCCCCCTGGGCTGAGTCCTGCTGAGCCGAGAAGACAGACTTTGCCAGGAGTCATGTTCTGTGCCGATGGGCCCCGTGGCTAAACTAGGAGCTTCTGGGCTGATTTAAAGTGCTGATTAAAATTCAGCCGGAGCCACCTGATTGTCCCAAACAGCAGGCAGATGAAAATGTCAGCCTTCACCTCCCCACCAACTCTTCCAGGGGAAGCTGCTCATTCCGTGACCAGCTGGTGTTTGCTGTGCCTGCTGCGTGCGGGGGTGCAGCCGGTAAAGGGGTCCCAAGTTCCTGCTGTTGTGGGGCGCTGCGTGTTCTGGGGAGACAGACGTCACCTGGGGCAGGTGGCTTGTCTGTGGGAGCCTGATCTTTAGCAGGTGAGACGCCCACAGACCTAGGGCCCGCCCCACGCCAGGCCCGGCCGAGTGGGGGAGAAGGGCGCTGGGACAGGCCCTCCCCCAGCTGGCCTCCAGAATGGGGGAGAAGCCAGGCGACCTGCACAAAAGGGTCACCACTCACCCAGCGGGTGCCACGCCCCCACACCTCACTGCTGACACTGGCCATCCTCCTGACACCCTCTCGGGCTTGGGACTGCCCCTGGTCCCATCTCACAGGAGGGGCACGGATGCTCCAGGACACCGAGCAGCTTCCCCGAAGCGGCACAGCCGGCGAATGGCCTGGGCCCCAGCTGCCGTGACCCCCCGACACACAGGCTCCTGGTTTCTGCAGCGTGCTTGGAATTTGCCTGAGCTTGGCCTGCCCCTCGGTCCCCGGAGACCCCCAGGTCGGGGGCACATACTCAGGGACCTGCTGATGGCAGCCCTTCCCCTTCCCTGTCCTCCACCCTGCCCCCCAGGAGTGGGTCACCAGCACCGAGCTCCTCATCTCCCTGGACCGGCTCAACACGTTCGGGGACGACATCTTCAGGGACCCGAAGGTGCTGCAGTCGTACTACTACGCCGTGTCCGACTTCTCTGTGGGCGGCAGGTAGGCGGCAGGCAGGGCGGCAGGGACCAGGGCCCCGAAGGTGGCGGCCCTGTGGGGGTCACCCCACGCGGGTGGAGGGCAAAGACGCCACTCCTGGTGCCCCAGGGGAGAGAGAGGGCGCAGGATCCTGGCCCCCTGGGCCCGGCCCTCGGGGACTGTCTGGCCGCTTCCCGCCTCCCCTCCCAACGCCCGCTGCTTCTCCCGCGTCAGCTGTTCCCACCACCGTTGGCGGCGGGGCACACTGGGCCTTTGCTCCTGCTGTTCCCTCTGCCCGGAAGTCCCTTACCCCTCCTCCCGCCCTCCCTTCCTTTTCACGCCCCGAGTGGCATGTCCATGGTGCACGGTGACGCTCCGCACTCCCGTCTCGCGCAGCTCGCTCAGATCACAGCCGGGCTGACGTCCCGTGTGCTGTGCAAACACAGCCGGTTGGTGGCAACCGCAAGCAGGCCCAGGACGCGGAGCCTTCAAAGGTTTCCTTTTTTTAAATCGGCATTCCTGATTTTATAAGCGGTGAAGCCCATCAACCCCACTCTCCCCAGATCTCCTGGTAAACTGGGGTGCAGTGGGGCTTCATCGGGACCCAAACATCTTTTCACGAGGCTGCGAGGCATCTCAGCACAGGAAGAACAGCTCGGGCTGCTCCTGGGCCCGAGGCCAGCGGCTCGGGAGGGTCGCCACGCTCCGGGCCCCTTTCTCACGTGGACGCTAGGCTGTGCCGCCGGGGCTCTGGTCCTGGCCACAGTCGTCTCTGGCATCCGTCAGCATGTGTCGCAGTTTGTCCGTTTACGCATCTCCCCTCCCCAAGAAGCAGGGGCTGTTCACCCCCCAGGCCGGTCTCACACGTGGCCGCCGGTGCCAGGTGTGTGAGGCGGGTGCTGGAACCCGGGGGACGCAGGTGACATCTTCACTGTGCGTGCTCAAAGCGTTCCTTCTTGGAAAGTCAAAGACAGACGTGTTCCTGCCCCGTCTCGTGGGGGCGGCAGACAGTGATCACATCGGTCTCCAGTAAGCGCGGCCACACGCCCCAGAGTGTCAGGGACGGGAGGCCAGGGCGGGGCGTGCGCCCGTCAGGGAGACTGCTCCGCCCACCGGGACCTGCCAGGGCTGCGCCAGGGAGCCTTCCGGGCCGAGGGCCAGCATGCGCGAGACCTGGGACTTGAGGACCTGGGAGAAGGCCCTGGGGCTGGGGTGGAGGGTGGGGAGGCGGCCAGAAGGTTGGGCCAAGGACACAGTTTATGTGTTTATTTTTTAAATAGTTATTTATCTGTTTCTGAGAGAGAGGGGATGGGAGGGAGAAATCGGAGACAAACACCGATGTGAGAGAGACATCAATCACTTGCTTCTCATTCGTGCCGCAACCGACTGGGAACCGAACCCGCAACCCAGGCACGTGCCCTGACTGGGAATCGAACCGGCAACCTTTTGCTTTGTGGGACAACGCCTGACCCACTGAGCCACACCAGCCAGGGCAACGCAGTTTATTTTTGTCCCACAAACGGGGGGGAGCTGCTGAAGGTCTGGCCAGGCAGTGACAGGGCTGGGGTTTTTGGGACGCGCCCACCCCCTGCCCTCCGCGCGGGGGAGCAGAGGAGAAGCGGCCGGACTCGGGTGCAGGGGCGGGAGATGCTGCAGCAGGGCAGGGAGAGGCGTGAGGGTCCGAAGCCCTTCAGGACGGGAAGCCAGTTCAGCGTGGGGATGACGGCCTGGGAGGGAGGAAGCAAGGGGCCTCCGTAACTCAGGGACGTCCGGGTGGCGTCGGAGAGGCGGCCAAGTCTAGGAAGGGATGTGGGGCCCAGCTGCCCGCACGCAGTACATCTGTGCCTTCCAGGGAAGGCCGGGGCTTGGAGCGAAGGGGAAATGGGGGTGTCTGTGAGGACCCCTCTGTTCCCCGTCCCCTGCCACCCCCACATGCGAGTCAGGTCAAACCACCCGGGGGGGTGGTCCCCAAGGATGGCGGGTGGCAGTGAACTCCAGCCCCTTTGGCCTGAAGAGCATGGGGGCCCCAGCAGCCGGAGCTGGACCACCCCCAGGCCAGCAGCTGGGTGGGGGCAGGTGGCCCAGCCGCCTGTGGCCCACATGAATCTCGCCCCTGCCCTTGGGGTCACAGAGCTTCATGGAGGAGGGTGGTGTTTGCAGCCACCTCTCGGGACACAGGTGGTCCCCAGTTCCAAGACTGCCCGGTGCCTACGCTACCTCTGCCAGAAATGCTGGCGTGTTACCTGCCTACCCCGGGCTCCCCAGCAGGCCTGGCCAGGAAGCTATGCCCAGCACCCTTCCCGAGCCCTGTGTCCCCAAAGCAGAGAAAGCACCATGCGCGCTGGCAGCGGTCATCGATTCCTCAGGGCCCGCTTGGGGCAGCGTGTGAGGCACAGCGCGTGGGAAGCCGCAACGTGGCTCTGGAGGGCTGTCCAGGAGCGCGGGTCTGCGAGGTGCAGGAGAGAGCAGGGTTCAGGTGCCAGCTCTGCCACTTAGCGCTCGTCACGGGGCCTTCGTTTGCTCATCTGTGAAATGGGGATGATACGTCCCTGTGGCCACGGCAGTTGGGCCCCAGCGAGATGGGAGTTAATGGCTGGGTTGGGCGGCCCAGAGGAAGGCTGGGAGCTGGGAGCCAGGAGCCAGGGCTGTCCTCAGAGTAGCTTGGTTTGGCCCCTCGGGACGGAGTGGGGGGTGGTGATGGCCCACGGGATCGGCTCAGGGGACCGTGGCCCCCGGAGCTCTTCTTTATTCTGGCCCGATCCCAGCAGTCTCCGGGCCTGTGGGAGCGTGGAGAAGCGGGGACGAGGCCCAGGGCTGCCCTCCAGGGCACAGACTCCCTGGGGACTCAAGATGAGTTGCGGGTGGTCCTCTGTAAGGAGCAGCCTCTTCCTCATTAGACACAGTCTAAGAACAAGGGCATGGGGCGCGCCCCCACGAGCTGTGAGCTGGCCCACCCTCAACTCAGCCCAGGAGGCAGAGGACTTCTTCCTGGGTCTCTCTCAGCCTCTGGGGGCTCCTCCTGGGCAGAGCTCGCACAGGCAGGCAGCTTTGCAAACTTCGCCATTACCAACTGGTGGCCTTGGGTGACCTCTCTGTGCCTCTGTTTCTCCATCCGTGAAATGGGCTGGAGCTGGCTCGTGAAGTGCAACGGGGTCACATGCCAACAGAGCCCAGAACAGCCAAGCCAGGAGCCAGCACTGCTGGTTCTTTACTGTTGCCCCGGGCACATAGTAGGTGCTCGGTAAAGCTCCATCACTGAGTCATGACATTGGGCACGCGCCGGGACGCAGGGCTTCCTGGTGATGAGTCTCTCCCCTGCCAGCGCCCTCAGTCCCGGACGGACCCCCGTGCTCCGTGTCCTTCCCCAGGTGCAAGTGTCACGGACACGCCAGCGAGTGTGGCCCCGACGCGGCCGGCCAGCTGGTCTGCCGATGCCAGCACAACACCACGGGCGTGGACTGCGAGCGCTGCCTGCCCTTCTTCCAGGACCGCCCGTGGGCACGGGGCACAGCTGAGGCTGCCAACGAGTGTCTGCGTGAGTGTCCCGCGGCTCTGGGGGCCGGGGTGCAGGCTGGGAGACAGACTCCCCGAGGGCTGCCAGTGGGGGCTGCTCCGGGGTGGGCCTGGTGGCGCTGGGACTCAGAGACACCCCCGCCCCCCCGCCGCCCCCGTGCTGCTGCAGGGCTGAGGGGGTGCCCGAGAGGGGCAGGCGTTGCATCCTCTGTCCTTCCCCCACTCCCCGAAACAGCCCCCACCCCCCCGCCAACCAAGTCCCTCACTGTGGAGGTGTTCAAGGTCGGGGGCTGGGAAGGTCCCCAACTGTTCCTCTGTTTCAGCTGCTCCAACCGCAGTTGCTAACGAAAGCCAGGCTGCCCCGGGTCCTCGGGGGTGCCGGCCTGCCGGCACAGCCCGCCCCGCAGACCCCCGGCGGCCCTTTCATGTCTCAGCCCCCTGGGCTGTGGCTTTGACCACACGCTGGGGAGGATGGGGCCGTCGAGCCTTCTCCATGGACGTGGGGCTGTGCTTCCCCCGGCCCGGCGTCCCAGGCTGCCCCAACTCCCTGCCCCGTCTCTCCAGATCGTCATCTGGCACGCGTCAGGCTCCCTGTGTGCGTGTGCGTGTGCAGCGGGCTGTCGCCAGGCACCGGGTCCCAGCGGCTCGGCCGCTGCCGGCAGGCGCGTCTTCGTGGCAGGCTTGGCCTCTCCGCCTCTGTCCTCTTGGGCTTGGGCCACTGGCAGCCCGTGGGCAGGGAGGGGACGGCTTGTTCTGTGGGACAGGGTGCCGTCTGCAGCCGCTGCCAAGGGCCACCGTCACCCTAATGGGTTCCTGCTGCCCTGGCTGGCCTGCCTCCACCAGGAAGCCCTCCTGAGGCCAGGGAAGCTGAGCTGGCTGGCTCGCCTGCTCCCTCCCGGCCTGGGGCCACCTCCGTGGTGGGGACACAGAAGGCCAGACGGCTTCTCTTGTTATGTCCTCACCCCTGTGGTCACATCTTTGTCCTCTCAGTCACCGGCCTGGAAGTAGGGACTTTATGCTTTATGCCCGACCCCCCGACACTGCCAGTGCCAGCAGTCCTGAGCCCCAAATTCAGCCTCATCCACGTCCCTCCAGCCCAGCCGCGTCCTGCTGTGTAGCCAGTGCTCCAGTGCCCCTCCTCTGGGTGCCGAAGCTCCCTCGTCCCTGCCCCCCCCCCCCCGCCCCGGTTCCTGCCCTCCTCTGCCTGCAGCTCTGGGTGCTTCCTAACGTGCGAACATGGTTACACCCGCCCTGCTTGACCCGCCCACAGCCCCCCTTGCTCTAAGGTGAAGTCGTGGCCCGGCCTCCCCAATCAACCTGTGCCAACCTCTTGACTTCATAGCTGCCCCTGTACCCCTCCCTGTCCTGGCCCCTGTGCAACGCCCCCACCCGCTTCCCTGCCTGTCACAGGGCACGCCCATGCCCTGCACAGACGGGACATCTCGCTTCCCCAGCCACCCGCAGCTCATCCTCTGCTCTCCCCTCCTGCCTGGGACTCTCCCCTTCCTCCCCTCCCCTCCCCTCGCCTCCCCTCCTTCGCTGGCCAGCTCCTTCCTGCCTACCCCTCAGACGCCTGTAGCTGTGACTTCCTCTAGGAAGCCTCCTCTCAGCCCCCCAGGACAGCAGTAGCGTCCCTCCTTTCGGCCCCCAGAGTCCTCCACCTGCAGGACTCCCACAGGCTTGCTTGCATCCGGCCTCCATCCAGCAGCACAGCGGGCAGCAGGCAGCCAGAGCTGGGATCACACTGTTCCCAGGTTCCCCTGCCCCGCCCCTGCCCCGGGCTCACCACGGGAGTCCAGACAGAGCCCAGACAGAGCCCAGACAGAGCCCAGTACACAGAGGGTTCTTTTTAGTGAATTGATGAGCAAATGAAGGGTGACTTGTATTTTCCATGCTGAGTTCCCTCATGATCACAGGGGACCAGATTCACACAATTACGGCTTAGAGGACCACAGGAGGCGCTGGAGTGAGCCCCACTGCCACTCTAGAAGGTGGCCTGTGAGTCATGACCAGGCCACTGTACACCCGAGACTGTCTGGGACCGTCTTGGTTTTGGTGTATTTATTAGGGTGCCCCTCTGCTCATAAGAGTGTCTTGTTTTGGAAGATCAATTGATTGGTCTCCATGTCCTTGATCAAACTGGGCCTAAACTCCATCTTTGACCTGCCTCAAGATGCCTTACTCATTCAGCACAGAGGCTGATTGGCATGGACTCCACCCCTACCACGTGCCACGGCCACTGACACAGCCCCGCCCCCTGCCCACAGCTTGCAACTGCAGTGGCCGCTCGGAGCAGTGTGTGTTCGACCGGGAGCTCTTCCGCAGCACGGGCCACGGCGGGCGCTGCCTGCACTGCCGCGACCACACGGCTGGGCCGCACTGCCAGCGCTGCCGGGAGAACTTCTATCGCTGGAACCCGTCGACACCCTGCCAGCCCTGCGACTGCCACCCGGCAGGTGAGGGGGCCCGGCTGCCCCGGCCCCTAGCCTCGCCCCATCGCGGCCCCTGCTGCCCTGTGCCCTTCTTCCCCCAGGCTCCCTGGGCCTCCAATGCGACGACTCGGGCACCTGCGTCTGCAAGGCCACGGTGACCGGCTGGAAGTGTGACCGCTGCCTGCCCGGGTTCCACTCGCTCAGCGAGGGAGGCTGCAGGTGAGGGCGGCAGCGCGGTGGGTGCTGGTGGCCTAGCAGGGGCGTGTGGCAGGGGATTTGGAAGGACGGTTGCGTGGAAAGCCGCATAGAGGGGTGGGTAGTGGATGAGAGGGTGGGCCGAGGGGCGGATGAATAAATGGACAGGTGGATGGAAGGATGCACAGATGGAGGAGTGAGTGGATGCAGGAGTGGATGCAGGGATGGATGGTGGGTGGGTGGGTGGGTGGGTGGGCAGGTGGATCGCTCTTCCCATGAGCGGATGGGTCATTTCCTTGGCAAGGCGGGAGCAGTAAAGCCAAAGGGGGCGGGACAGGCTCTTGGGTCAGGCGGCTTCCCGGTCCTCTCAGGAAGGGGGCGGGATCGAGAGAGTCCTTCCGAGGAGGATGGGTGTTCCTATTCTAGAGTTGCTCACTGGACACTTGCCCCTTGTCCTGTCTCTGGCAGACCCTGCGCCTGCCATCCCGCTGGCAGCCTGGGCACCTGCGACCCCCGCAGCGGGCGCTGCCCCTGCAAGGAGAACGTGGAAGGCAGCCTGTGTGACAGGTCGGTGAGCCAGTCTGACGACCAGCCTTCGGGCAGTGCCCTCAGGGCACGGGCTGGTGGGAGGGGCTGGGGCGTGGGCCTCCCAGGCTTTGCCATCAGCACCTGACTCCGGCCGGAAGCACCACGGATCCGCCGCCAGGAAGCTGTCTGAAGGGTTCGTTACTCTGTTGACGCTTTGACCCACCAGCACGGACAGTTCACAAGCCTTGAAAATGCATCTTTTCTTCTAGTTCAGAATCCTGAAAAGAAGTAGCTGGAAAGGATAGGAGAGATTATCTAATCCAGGGACAGCAAATACTTGGTACTCCTTCCACAACTCTCCCATTTTACCCCAGGACAGACATCACTAATGGAGCGCCACCACTACCTTCCCATCTCCCACCAGAACAGACATCACTAATGGAGCGCCACCACTACCCTCTCATCTCCCACCGGGACAGACATCATTAATAGGCACTGTAGGCTGTATCCTGAGCCCGGTGGTAACCTCAGAGTCCTTCTCTATGTCCGGCTCTGAGAAGCTCCTGCTAAGCTGAGATTCAAGTCTACTTGCCATCCTGTCCTGGTACGAATGGCACATGTAAAGCTCAGCGAGGGAGAAGGGCTCTCCCAAGTCATCCTCCACGAGTCTGGGGCCTCTGAGCTCTGGCCGTGGACCTGGCCGATACACGTGGGTCCCCTCCTGGGGCGCATACCGTGTCCCCTTCCCCGCTTTGTCTCTGACCTCGGAAGTCCTTTGCAACCAGCACAAGGTCTGCCTGGGACCCCAATTCTCTGACCCTGGGCCCTGTGTCTGAAGTACCTGACATATTGTGGACCTTCTGCTCTTGGCAGTCCGTGCTGGGCCTGTACTGGCCCAGGAGGAAGCCAGTGCCACAGCTGCGTGGCTTGCCCTGGCTTTGACTCGCTACAGCCAGCCTCAGGCTCCCCGTGCCTCGTCCACATGGGCTCTGTGGGCCCCGGGGTGTGAACTGGAGTCCCTGCTTCATCTTCCTTCCAAGACCCCTCCAATGAGGGGGCAGAGAGGTGGGGCCCCACCACCTTGCACTTGAGCAGGTCCTCCCTCTGGGCCTCAGTCTGCCCACCTGTGACATGGGGGGCTGCGTGAGATGGGTTCCTCGGAGCCTGCGAGGCGTGGGGTCATGAGCAGCTTCTTATGAATCAGATTCCTCTATCTGGGGGGCCCCCGGGCTGCAGACCAGGAATCTCCAGGGCTCCTGAGGGAAGAGGCAGGACAAACCCAGAGCGTCCCGTGGTGCCAGAAAACAAGGAAGTGCCTAAACACAAAAACAGGAAGAAGAAAAAAGACAACCACCAAGAAAACCTCAAACAAACAAATCCCAGCTCAGGCTGGGGGGGCCTGTGTCAGGAGCTGACCTGAAGGAACTTGCAGAACTGGAACAACTTGGACAACAAAATAAATAACGATAGTGGTGGATTATAACCCAAAGAATAAAATAAATACCCACGCGTCCACACCGAAATAAACAGAGGAGTGAATAAACAAATACACGGGGACGAAGGGACAGATCTTGCTTGCGGAACAGTTCCGAGTTATAAGCAGAGAAGGCGTGTGGGAAGTGTAAGATCACCGTTAGAGTTTCAGAGTAGCGTCCAGGCAGGCGCTGCTGAAGGTCGTGGGCGGAGCTTCGAGGAGAACCAGGATATGTCCACTGCCCCCGAATATCCCCCTCGAAATATATCTTCATCACTGCGGTGGTTTCAGCATCGCCCACAGTTTTGCATTCACCACCCGCCTCCGGGAGGTGGAGCTGAATTCCACTTGACTTGCTTGCGGGCTGGATTGAGGGACTTGCCTCTAACAACTGGAGTGTGGCAGGTGTGCAGCGGCACCTTAACCAAGGGGTCAAGGTTAACATGACCAGTGACGTCCCACGGGGGTCGTTTACCCCGAGGCGTTTGGGGGAGAAGGCCACGTCACCTCTGTTTCTCTCCCAAACCTGTCACCCCAGCCTAGTCATGGGAAAACGTCAGGTAAAACGGCAGTGATGGGCGTTCGACAAGCACACCAGGCCAGTACTCTTCCAAGGTGCCAAGGTCGTGAAAGGCCAGGAAAGACCGAGAAGCTGTCTCGGATCAGGGGAGGTTAGGGACCGGACTGGACGCCGCAATGCTGTGTCCTGGCTGGAATGCTGCAGCGGGAAAGACATTGGTGGGGCAAGGTGGGAATCCTGACCAAGTCCCGGGTGGAGCGAATGACGTGAACCAATGATGCGAACTTCTCAACCGGGATCCATGTCCGTGGTGGCATCAGGTGTTAGCACCTGGGGGAGCTGAGCGAAGAGGCCGGGCCACTCCGTGTACTAGCTTTGCAACTCTTGGGTAAACCTGGGGGAAATTTTTTTTTTTACGTTTTCCCAGTGATTCTGGGCTTGGGGTCCCTGAACCTAGCGGATTCATGGGGCCCTGTGGGCGTGTCCTGCTCCCATTTCAGATGCATCCCAGGGACCTTCAACCTGCAGCCCCACAACCCCGCCGGCTGCAGCAGCTGCTTCTGCTATGGCCGCTCCAAGGTGTGCGCGGCCGCTGCCGGGTTCCGGGAGCATTGCATCCTCTCCGACTTCCGCCGAGGTAAGAAGAGCCCCCGCAGCCACCCCTGAGGGGTCTCTCCCAGCCCAGGGGGGGTGGCCATCCTGCTGCCCACGATCCTGCAGTGTTGGGGGGTGGGGGGGAAAGAGGGGCAGCCTCCCACCTGCCCACGGGGCCAGCCTTGCAGCACAGGCTGGATATAGGGTTAGCCTTTGCATCCTGTGGGGGAATTTCCAATCGCTCAAGGTCCAGATTGCCCTCCCTTTGGGAGTCCTAGTGCCGAGGATTTAGGCTCCATCTCCTGGCCTCCATTTATGGAGCACCTGCTGTACTCGGGACACTGTGCTCTTTATGTTCAGGGGACCCCCGCAGTCCCTGACCCGGTAGGTGCTCTCATTCCCATTTTATAGACGAGGCGCCTGAGGCGCGGAACAGATCAGCCGCATAACTTAGTTGTTGGCAACAGTTTGCTCCTGAGTTCGCTCTTATCCGCTGTGCATGTTTTCTCTGTGAGACCCGGGTCCGGGGTCCAGGGATGCCGTGGTGCCCAGGTGCCTAACTCCAGGTGGTGCAGGTGCATCTTTGGAGTAGGAAAGTGGCGGAGGTCTGAATTCTACATTAGGTCCCAGCTGCGCGGACCTCTGCGGTGCCCCACAGCCCCTCTCCCCCGGCAAACTGTTCCCCAGGGCGGAGGGAAGGGTCAGCCAGGGAAAGAAACTCCGGACCGGGGCGCCCAGAGGTGGGGGCAGTGCGCCCTCTGCTGGACGCAGCGCAGAAGGCAGTACAGAGAGACGCTTAGAGTGGGGACCGGTTGTGGTCCACCTGGCGCAGGAGCCCAGGGTGTTAGCGTCAGACGGGACTCGTTTCACAGAGCGGAAGAGCGCCAGCGTCGTCTGTCCTCACTGTGAGCGGGGCCCTGGGTTCATCCCGTTATCTCACCGTCACCCTGGGACAGGAGTGCTCCCACTTCTTCGGTCTCCACATCCCTTTACCCTCCTGAAAGTTATCGAGGCCCTGCAAGTGCTTTTATTGGTGTGGGTTGTTTACGTGGATGTGATCCGTGTTAGCAATTGGAACAGTCATTTGAAAAGAGCTCTGTATTAAAAAAGCCATTACAGTAAACGTATAATAAAAAATAACATCCACCTATGGGCAGGCGGATGTTATGGGCGAAGACAAAAAATTCTGCGAGAAGTGAGCCACTCAGCCTGCAGTTTGGTGTGTCTTCTTAAGGTCCGACTTCATGAAGCCGGCTGCTTCTCACCATGGCTTCTGCCGTTTGGTCTGCTGGCACATCACGCGTCCTGTAGCTCCTGGCAAATTCCACTTTGCTTGTGTGAAAGAGAGAGAATGAAAAATACAAATAACGTCTTTGCGTTATTAAGAACAGCTCGACCTCATAGACCCCCCCCTCAAAGAGTCTCAGGGATCCCCCGGGGTATTCAGACAAACGTTGAGAATTGCTACTAGGACCATAAGTATTTCATTGTCCCCAATCTGCAGGTGAGGAACAGGCTTCGGAGAGGTTAAGTAATTTGCCTGGGGTCACATAGCCAGGGAGGGGCGGACCCTAGTCTGGCACCGAAGAGCCCTGGATGTGCCCTTTCTGACCTCTTTCCCTTCCTCCCTCCTTCTTCGCCCCTGGAGGGCCCCAGGTGTTGGGCCTCCAGCCCATCCCCCCGCCCCCTTGTGGTCACTTGCTCTGTGCCAGACTCTGCCATCACCAGAGCAAGTGTGGCCTGAACGGGGACTGGGTACCAGAAGGCCAGGGTTCCCATCCCGGCTTGACCACTGGCTAACCAGGTAGCCTCCCTGGGTGCAGTGGGGCTAATGACATGTCCTTTGAAGGACGGCGGTGGTGAGCTCACGGGAGAGGAAGTTCTCTGAAGTCCAGTGTTGTTAGAAACAGCTCTGATGTCCCAACACCTCATGTTGGGGTCTCCAGGCTGTGTCTTCACGTTGTGCTCAATGCCCACTAGGGGGCAGCACGGGCCCGGAGGCGTCTGAGCTGTGAAGCTTCTCCTGGGGCTACCGCCCACCTGAGACCCCCGCCCTGGCTCTGGGTCGGGGATGTGAGCTGGGTGGCTGTGCCCTGGGGACCTGGCTCTGGGCACCGGCCGGCTCTCATCCCCACGCGCCTCTCTCTAGAACTGTCCCTTCCCCGGCCCCCATCATTTCAGGCCTCTGGGCACCACCTTTGGGTCCCAGGGAAAGGTGTGAAGTTGGAGGGGGCAGAGGCCACCGTCCCGGATCTCCCAGGGACCTGTGTGTGTGTGTTTGCTATCCAGGAGCAGGTGGCTGGCGGGCCAGCAGGATGGGGGACCCAGAGCATCCCGCACAGTGGAGCCCAAGGGGGCTCCCCCTGGACCCAGAAGGCGAGGCAGAGCTCACAGCACCAGGTACCTCCAGCCCCAGGCAGGACCGACCGCCCCCTACATGCTTCCTCTCGCCGCTCTGACAAATGGCCACCCCCCTGGTGGCCGCAAACAGTGCCCGGTTATCCCTCCGGGTTTGGAGGTCGGAGTCTGAAACAAGCCTCAGGGCAGAGCTGCGCCGCCCTACGTAGGCTCCGGGGGAGAACCCGGTCCCTGGCCTTTCCCCACCTCTGGATGCTGTTTCATCCCTCGGCCCCTGGCCCCCACCTCCAGCTTCAGAACCCATCGGCTTTCTCGTTTTTCATCCCTTGGCACCAGCCCCCCTGCCTCCCCCTTCCACCTTGTAAGGACCCTGTGACCCTGTGGGGCCCAGCTGCGTAACCTGTAGTTACCTCTTTACTTTAAGGTCCTGGTTTCCACCTCCAACCTTAATGGCCCCTGCCCTGCGACACAACATGGTCCCAAGTGCCAAGGATTAGGACATGGGACACCCTTGGGGGTCATTTTTCTGCTGACCACACGCCCTGTGGCGTCCTGGGGCCCCTGCTTCCTGGTCACAGCGCTGCCACCCCGGGCTCGTTCAGGCAATCCCTGTGCACTGCCCACCAGCCCCTCACCCTGCCAGGCACTGCACCTCATGCCCAGGACTGTGGGATTCCTGCAGAAGCAAGTTCCAGATTATTCTGAACCACACCCCCATTGATTAGGGCCACTTCGGTGCCCCAGAAACTAGGGGTCCTAGGGCCAGAAGTCTGGAGTCCGTTCTTAGCTCTCCTGTGGCCAGCTTCGGGGTCCACGGGCTCCCCGTGGCCCTTCCGTCCCTCCCCGGGGAGGATCAGAGATGGCGGACGGATGTCCGAGGAGCTGTGTGGACGCAGCCCGCGAGGGCCCTGCTGCCAGGCAGCGGAGGACGTGGGTCCTCGGGCCGCCTCGTGGGGCAGGCGCTCCGAGCTCAGCGGCCCTGTCGCTGCACTTAAGGAAAAGGAGTTCGCCACTCGGGAAGAGTTTGCTGGTCACGCCGTGGGCAAGGCGAGCGGACGGACTCGCCACTCGTATCCGCACGGTCTAGCAGCCGCTCCACCCGCAGTCCTCACGAGTCCCGAAGGACAGCGAGGAAGAGGGACCCTGGCCCCTGTCCTCGCGCGTCACGGTTTCCAGCCTCAGCTCATCCGGAGAACTAGCCGAGGAGGGAAGGGGGTGGCCGGGCTCCGGTCCCTGGCGTTCCTCAGGACGCCACTGCCTCCTGCCGGCCCGAAGCCGGCTCCGACTCTGGAGGAGAGTGCGGCCGCCGGGGGTCCTCAGCCCCCCTGCTCGGTCCCTCGGCGGCTGGCTGGCCGCCCTCGTCGTCCTCGAGTTGCGTCTCCCTGTGCTCTGACACGCGTGGGTTCTGCCTGTGAGCTGGCGGCCAGGCGCCTCCACCCTGGGGACTGTGTCCCCTCTGCTCCCACACGGACCCAGTGTCCCGTCGGACCGGACCGCATCTACAAGAGCCAAGTGCAGACCTAGAAGCATGAAGAGTGTCGAGAGGGTGACCGCAGGGCAGGAGGGCCGCCCCAAGCACCGGCTGTGCCGAGAGCCTTGGGTTCCCCGCTTGCTGTCCTTTTCTCCTGTTTGGGTGTTTCACTGCCAATAAAATCAACGTAGACGGTTAAAATCAGGCTAATTAAGTGCGGACTGTCACAGTCTTCTTCTCTTGTCTTCAGAGAAGTTCCTGGGTGACCAGCGGTTCAGCTACGGGCAGCCCCTCACACTGACCTTCTGGGTCCCCCCTGGGGGCTCCCTGCCCCCCGTGAAGCTGAGGCTGGAAGGGGCGGGCCTGGCCCTGACTCTGCGCCATTCCAGCCTGTCCGGCCCCCAGAACGCCGGGCCACCCGGGGAGGCGCAGCTCGTGTTCCGGTGAGTGTCCTGCTCTGTCCTGAGAGGTGGGGTGGGCTGGTCGGGGGTCCCTGCGGTCCAGGCCTGCTGGGACTGCCCTGTGATCTGCCCTGCCCCTGCCTGGGGTTCCAGTCTGACCCCCGCCCCCTGCCAGGCTGCAGGAGACCTCCGAGGACGTGGAGCCCCCACTACCTCCTTTCCACTTCCAGCGGCTGCTCGCCAACCTGACCGCTCTGCGCATCCGGACCAGCCCAAGCCCCTCTGGTCAGTGGCGATGAGGATGCCCCCCAGCAGTGCCTGGGCCTGGGCTTCTTTGTTGAGTCCTCATAGCAGATGGTTATTGTCCCCATTGTCCCATGAAGAAATCTGAGGTCGGGACACCGGCCCAGGGCCGCATAACCAGTGGGGCAGCGGGGGATGCTGAGGACAGAGGCAGGGGCGGGACAGCTGGCAGCCTGAGGATGGGCAGTTCAAGGGATAGGGGTGCGGTCCCTGAAGCAGCCCCCTCCTCTGCCCTCACGTGGGGGCAGAGTCACCATTCCGAGGAGCTCACTGTTGTGACAAAAACGGCCCCAGATTTGCTTCTAGGGGCTGATTGGCTCCTTTGGAGGACCTCTGACTTAGATGGTCAACCTTCCCTGCAGCCTCTTCAAGTCCAAGGCTCGGGGAGCGTAACCCAGCCTGTTCTGGCTCCTTCTCTTTGCGGCTGTGGTCGAATTGCCGTCACCCTCACTGCACCCCAAAGCCTCCCTGCTCCCCGGTCCCTCCGAGGCCCTCTAGCTGAGGCTGCTGGCAGGAATGCCTTGCTCACCTTTTCCAGCAGCTTCCAGCACTTCCCTGTCCTTCACTCAGCCTTCCGTTAACAGGGGTTGCAGGACACCCCCTTGTGCCAGCCTGAGCTGGGGGCTGGAGGTGAGCTGGAGAGGCAGGCGCACATGCTGACCCTCTGCCCCTCCCTCCACCCCCAAACCTCCCCTCCTGCTGACGACGTTCCGGGGCGCATCTCTGCAGACCTTCCCGAGTGTGGGACTTCCAGCTCTGCTTTTTAAGGAGAGCAACGTGGTCGCACAGCGCAGTATTCTGCAGCGTGCCGTTTGGGGCTCTCACTCTGTGTCTCGGAGGTGGATGTTTATCATCGCACGTGGAAAAGCCTGCCTGTCTGTCTGTGTGCACCGTGGACCGTTCACTCCGTGGTCTGGGTGCTCCGTGGAGTTTTGGCCAGCCCCCTTGCTCGTGGACAAGCAGTGGCGTCTGGTTTCCAGGCAGCACCCGCAGGGCCGCAGGGCCAGGGAAGGGCTTCGTGTCCGGGGCTCTGGGTCCCCCAAGGTGGAAGCGGTCGGTCCAAGCGTGCACGTTTTAAATGCTGCTACGTGCCGCCAAACTTCCCTTTCCCAGAAAGGCCGTGCCGCCCCACGCCTCGGTGACAAGTGCCCTGTACTCTCCACCTGCCATGGGGCTCTCCCCGGTTCACGGTCGCTGTTTTTTTCTGTTTTGCCTGGAGTTTTGAGTTGTTTTCTGTGGGAAGTTTGGTCCGATTGGAGCTGCTCCAGTGCTAGAAGCGGGACCTGCTGACTCCTGTCCCTACGCCTGCCATGTGCCGGCGTTCCACACGGCCCGCTCTCCTCTGTGCTGCGTTTAAAATGCTCGCCGTCCGAGGGCGGTGAGCGGCTTCGTCGCTGTTCGCGCGCACACATCTCTTCCTAACCCCTGAGCGTGGACGTCTTTCCGTAACATGTCCAGCTGTATCCGTTGTCATCCTGAAGATCGCCTCGTTTTCCTTTGCTCTTGACTTGACTGTGTTTTAGAAACGGTGCCTGACATGGGCTGCCTCTGACCACGTGGGCCGGTCACCCCTGGCCCATCCCGGTGGGAACAGAAGGGTTTGGGGTTTGGGGGAGAGCCGGGTGCGCACACGCCTGTCTTCCTCTCGCTCTCTCTCCTTGCTCCCAGGCCAAGTGCTCCTGACCGAGGTCCGGCTCGCATCAGCCCAGCGGGGGCTCTCCCCGCCAGCCTCCTGGGTGGAGATGTGCTTGTGCCCCAAGGGGTACGTGGGCCAGTTCTGCGAATCCTGTGCCCCAGGATACAAGAGGGAGACTCCTCAGGGGGGTCCCTATGCCAACTGCGTCCCCTGCAGCTGTAATCAGCACGGCACCTGTGACCCTGACACAGGTGAGTCTCCCAGCACCCCATCGTAAGGGCACCTGGCTACACCCGGAACAGGACCAGCAATCACAGAAAACAATACTAACTAAATGCTAATTAGATGTAATGATCCGCGGCATCATTGAATCCCACCCGAATCATTACTGATGCACCTTCCAGGTGAGGGGCCGACAGCGCAGGGAGGCCCCTCGGCCAGTAGATGGCAGAGCTGCTCCTCCCACAAGCGCAGCACCTGCCGGTCACCCTTGCTGACTCTGGAGCAAACCCCGAAAAGCCTCCCTGGGGTCACCGGTGGGCGGGGCTGCAGTGCTGCTCTCCTGGAGCAGGCGGGGCCTCTGAGAAGGGAGGTGCCTGCTCGGCTCTCCTCAGGCTCCATGCGGAGCGGGCAAAGGACAGTGGCCTGGGAACTGGCAGGCTGAGCAGGGAGCAGGAGATGAGAAGATGCAGCCTGAGGAGCCGTGTGCCCATGGCAGGCATCGCCAGTCGAGCCCAGATGGGCCTTGTAATCCCTCCGGGCAATGCTCCAGGCAGCCCCTAACGGAGGAAGCAGCATCGGCTCCGGCTCCCAAGATGGGACCCATTTGTCATCCCCCAGAGCCCTGGCTGTGCCTCGACTTCCCGCTCAGCAAGTCCTCCTCTGTCCAGAGGGCAGGGTGGCCGCGGCCGCTGCTCCCCATCCTAGACGGAGGGAGGAGCAATGAGCGTGCGGGTGCTGGGCCAAGGCGGGGGCCGGTGGGCAGCAGGGCCGCTGGGACGGTGCCCCTGGGGTGCCACCCTGCTCTGCTGTCGTGCCCCCACACGCGCCCCCCCACAGGGCCCCCCTCCCCCACCTGGTCCCCTCTCTTTCCCCTGTTCACCTCGGCACCAGCTTCTGCAGAGGGCGGTCTTGCCAACCAGGCTCCTCCCCCCGCGCCTGGCCGGGGCCTCCCGTCCCCAGTGTCCCCTGCTCCGAGCAGAGTCCAGGAGGTGCGGGGCTGGAGAAGGGGGTTCACAGAATCCCCCATCCCTAGGGAGCCTCTGAGAACTCACAGGCCCCATAAACGGAGCCTCATGTCCGACCCGGAGCCCCGGGTCTGTGCCCCTGTCCCTTTGGGTCTGTGCCACGAGCAGGACTCGGAGGAGGAAGACTGCGAGGGAGCGTTAGGAGCGCCCTCTGTTGGTGAGGTTGTAGGTTTTGGAATAGAAAATAAGGTCGATGACAGTAATAACAGTTCCGTGCATGGGGACATGCAGGGCCCTGGGCTGCGTGGCCTCATTGCGGCCCAAGGAGGCCTTTGAGGCCGGAGCCCACTCGAGCTTGTGGTGCCCGTTCTGCGGGGCGGGGGGGGCTCTGAGGCGAGGGGTGTCAGACAGTCTGTCTAGGTTCGCACCGTGGACGTGAGCCCGAGGTGGGTTCTTCACACCTGGACCATGCTGCTTCCACCTTGGAGGGCCTCCCACCCGGCCGTGGGTTCCACGCTGGGAACCCCACCACCAGGAGCTCGCCGCTGTCTCTGGAGTGTTCTAGGCTCGGGCAGCGGTAAACAGGTGCCTGTCTTGCCCCTCAGGGATCTGCCTATGCGGCCACCACACCGAGGGTCCGTCCTGTGAGCGCTGCTTGCCAGGTTTCTATGGCAACCCCTTCGCAGGCCACACCGACGACTGCCAGCCTTGTCCGTGCCCTGGACAGTCGTCCTGCGCAACCGTCCCAGAGAGCGGGGAGGTGGTGTGCACCCACTGCCCCCTGGGCCAGAGAGGTGAGTGGCTCGTGCCCGGGGCGCCAGGAGTGGGGTCCTGGGTCCGGAGAGTGGCACAGGAGGGAGGGCCAGCTTGGGGGTGACAGGCCCGACCTCTGGGGACCCTGAGTCCCACAGCCCCAGAGCCAAGGCCCCAGGCTGCGGTGGGTTCCTGGCAGAACCTGGGCCTTGAACATATCGGGTGAGATTTTGCAAATCCGCCCGTCTGGGCCCTGTCCGCACGGAGCCTGGCTTGGGGGCGTGGGGTGGAGCTCAGGGGTCTGGGTTTCTAAGAGCCCCGGCTGAGGCGTGGAGGTAGGAAAGCTGACTAACCCTTCAGCATCCAAACAACGTCGGCAGACGAGGTGTGAAGCAGAAACCGCCCCCCCCTCCGCCCTCTCCCATTCCTCTTCCCACTCCAGGACTTGGGCGCGTCCTGGACACCTGAT
The DNA here is from genome assembly GCA_039655065.1 of Glossophaga mutica. Lineage (NCBI taxonomy): Eukaryota > Metazoa > Chordata > Mammalia > Chiroptera > Phyllostomidae > Glossophaga > Glossophaga mutica. Next base: position 215,357,151 of record CM077305.1, read on the forward strand.
TTTTTTTTTTGAAGGATTGTATTGAGATATGATTCACCCATTTAAAGTGTGTAATCCAGTAGGGTTTTTTTTGTGTATTCCGTTATTAATTTTTGCAATGATGGCAAAACATATAACATAATTTTTGCCAGTGTAACCATTTTTAGCTGTGCAGTTTGGTGGCATTAGGTGCCTTCACATGGCTGTGCGGCCATCTGTCCACCCACTGACACTCTGTCCCCCCTAAACACTAGGTCCGCAGCGCGCCTCCCCCCGCCTCGGGCACCCGCCCTTCTTTCTGTCTCTGTGGGTTCGACTAGTCCAAGTGCTTCATACAAGTGAGGTCACACAGTGTTTGTCTTTGTGGCTGGCTCCGTGCCCTTGGCGTAGTGGTTCCAGGGTCCCCAGGCATCTGGGTCCGAGTTCCGGGCAGCCCGCTGGGCCTGCTGACCGTCGCTGCTCCGACGGCAGCTCCCCGACCGGCAGCAGCGGGGCTGCGGGGAGGCCCCAGGGCGGGGACCGCAGGAACCAATGGAGGAGCTCCCACCTCAGGACGCCGCACCCCGCCTTGCCCCCACCCCGCCTTCCCTTTCCACAACCGTCCCCACGTTTCCTGACCCCCCGGCTGTGGCTGCCTGTGATCTGCAGACAGGAGGGGAGCCCAGCCCCCTCAGTGAGGCTGTGGACAGGTGGGGAAGCTCGGCCAGCCCAGGCTGAGATTACACCTGAGGGGGGACCTGCGGGGGGCAGGGCGACCACCCTGGGAGGGGTGCCCGGTGGACATTAGGTCTGAGGTCCCGTGCCAGCCCCCATCCTTATCACACCAGCGCCCTTGGGTGCTGGTGGGAGCCCAGCACGCAAAGAGCTCGCCTGGGCGATCCGAGTCGGGACTGACCAGGGTCCAGTTCTGACCCCCGCCAACCCTCCTGCCCACCCTGTGGCTCCTTGGCCGCCCTTCCCGGGACCCCAGCGCTGCCTCCTGCCCTGAGAGCCGTCCTCACCTGGTCCCAAGTGAGTGGCTGGTGGACGGTGGCCTCAGTCTTCGTCCCCAGCTTCCGTCCCCCTGCTGCCCGCCTGACTGCGCGTCGGTCTCAGAGCCCCGGAGCCAGGCACCCACCTCCCCGCAACCTGAGCTCCGGCCAGGCTCTGCGCGTCCCGTTTTTCTGGTCTTTTCTCTTTTCTGTCTTGGTATTCCTCCTTTCCATCGTCAAGGTCGCCTGTCTTTAGTAGCATTAACCCATCTCAACTGAACGATGAGCTTTGGGGACGTGGAACCCCCAGCTCCCTTTCACAACGACAGTGGCTGTTAATTACGTTGAAAAATGGGTGATACTCGTCGTAACCGTTGAGGCCGCCTGGAACAGTGTAAGGAGTGCAGCACGCCTGCGAGCAAGGAGCCAACGTGCCCGTCCCCCGCCACCCCCAGGGGACGGAGGGGCCTGGTGAGGCCTGTGGGTCACCCCCGCCGTCTGTTTCTTGCAGACATACATGAGCTAGGCATGTTTCCCAAGAACAGGCTGGCCCTGCATGAAGCACATGGTACACATATGTTCTTTCATGTCCCATCCGTGTCCAGAGCGGACCTCCCAGGTCATCACCCACCGAAAGCCGCCTCACACACGGCCTTTTCCGAGACTCATGGTGACCCCAAGCGTAGGGCGATGGGGCAGCGAGAGTTTATTTCAGAAAAAACAGCCCGAAGGAAGTTCAGGGAGCGTGAGAGGCAGAGCAGGTGAAGGGACCGGGAGCTGTGAATGAGGAAGCAGCCACAGCCGGGGGAGGGGGGAAGCGAGGAGGAGGAGGAGGAGGAGGAGGAGGAGGAGGAGGAGGAGGAGGGCGCAGTGACCTTGACGACGGCTTGGAGAGTGATGGTCAAGATAACGATGCAGATGATGATGAAGGTACCGATCAAGAGGATGATGATGACGAAGGTGATGACGGTGACAGTGAATCGACGGTCAGGGCGATGCAGACGCTGCTGCTGAGGGAGGCGGTGCTGGTCGTGGTGACGACGAAGCCGCCGATGAAGACGAAGACCAGGGCGCTGAGGAGGAGAATGGCGACCATGGCGTGGGTGGTGCGGCGGGGCCATGGCAGCCTCTGCGGTCGGGCATGCGGCATGGGCAGGCACTGCGCCGGGCGCCCTGCACCAGCGGTCTGGCCGCCGCCTCTCAGTCGTCCTGCCCCGCGGTGCAGCCGAGAGCCCGAGTGCAGAGAGGCTCAGGGACTCGCCGCAGACCCCAGGGCCGGAGACCCGCGAGCTGGCCCCGCCCCGGGCCCACGCCCTGCTCCACAAGGAGACCAGCATTGGGTTCCCACCCTCCTAACCCCCGGCGGCCCCGGCAGGCTGACGGCCCTCCTGCCTGCTCCTCCACGCAGCGTCTCCACCTTTCCCCAGGGCGGCGCTGCGAGGTCTGTGATGACGGCTTCTTTGGGGACCCCCTGGGGCTCTCTGGGGACCCCCAGCCCTGCCGGCGGTGCCGGTGCAGCGGGAACGTGGACCCCAACGCCGTGGGCAACTGCGACCCCCTGTCTGGCCACTGCCTGCGCTGCCTGCACAACACGACGGGCGCCCACTGCGAGCGCTGCCAACGGGGCTTCTACGGCAGCGCCCTGGCCCCGCGCGCCGCAGACAAGTGTGCCGGTGAGTGCGCCGCCCCGCCCCAGCCCGTGCTCCGCTGGGCTGGGCGGCGTGGGCAGCTTCCTTGCCTTCTCTGTTTCTCGTCCAGGACGGGTAAGGGTTTGCCCTCCCAAGGCCTCCTCCCCCAGCCGTGGTGTTCTTTGCTGTCTTGATCATCAGTGCTCAACTCAGGCTCCACAGTGAGCCCACGGAACTGTCCCAATGGCCTGGCGCACTTGTCGCATTCCCCCTGCCCCCAGGCTTCCATGCAGGCTGTGACCCCCACCCCCGGCTGAGGTGTTCTTCCCCCCTCCTCTGCCCCTGGGGTACCACTCAGCCCAGTACCCCCTCTCAGAAGGCCACCGTGCGCTCAGCCCGTGGAAGCCTCTGCACGTGCTGCGGGCAGGAGCTCAGCATTCACCCCACACTTGCTCCCGAGCCCTTTCTCCCCGTAGCACCTGCCAGCACCTGCTGGCCTCTTGTTTCACAGGCCCGGGAGGGCAGGGTCAGTGTCCCAAAACAGTGGACCCAGGGGCCCGTCTGCCCGTGACCCCGGCTGCGTCTCTGGCCCTCTCTCTAGCTGCAGGGCCTCGGGCTGTCTCTCCAAGGATGGAGCCAACGCCTGAGATGCCAGCCAGGCCCTGGAGCCTTTTGTCAGAAACAGCCTGGGAGTCCGGGCTGGCTGCGTGTCCCCTCTGTGGGCTGCCCTTCCTCTCTGCATCTCCTGGTCCCCAAAGCTGCAACAGACGGTTCCCAAGCCCCTCTCCTGTCCCCACCCCCAGCCTGCAGCTGCGACCCAGGGGGCTCAGTCGGCGAGCAGGGACCCTGCGACCCAGTGACCGGCCAGTGCTCCTGCCTGCCTCACGTGACCGGACGGGACTGCGGCCACTGCATCCCAGGCTTCTACGACCTCCAGCCTGGGAAGGGCTGCCGGAGGTGGGTGGGGGGAGGCCACGGCTGCCCTTTCCCTGGGGTCTCCCCAAGATGGAAGAAAGCACCAGGAAGCCTCCAGAGAGGGGCCTGGCTTGGAATGGGTGTCCCAGGCCCATCACCAGGTACGCAGTGTCCTGCACGGAAGGGGGACAGAGGAACGGCCCCGTGGGGGTCAGGCTGACGGCCCTGCCAGCCCAGGGTGCGGCCAACAGCAGCCCCAGGGGCAGTCCCGGTGGGCAGGGGCCGGTGTGGCCTGATTCCCTTCTCGGTGCCGCTGCCGCTCGGTGACGTTTTGGCCTCGGCAGCACCTTAGCCAGTCAGTGTGTTTGGGGCACAGTGGACCCCAGGGAAACGCCCGGTGAAACAGACAGATTTCTTCCTCGTGTGACTTCTCAGAGCTTCTAATGTGCTAATTGCATGGTGATGCTCCCGTTCAGGGGTACAGGCTCCAAGATGTGTATGTCCCCGCAGCCATTTCTGGGGGCTGGGAGGAGCATTTTCCGAGACTACTTCCCGGGGCACAGCGTGGGGGAAGCTGTTTGACACAGCCCCCCGTGGCGATGGGCCCTGCGGGCAGAGGGCATGGCCTGAGGCCCCTCGCCAGCTGCAGCGGTGGGGCGGCTGGGCTGGGAGCAGCCCGGGGCTCACTCGGACCCACGCCCTTCCCTTGTCACAGTTGCGAGTGCCACCCGCTGGGCTCCCAGGAGAACCGGTGCCACCCCAAGACTGGGCAGTGCCCCTGCCGCCCCGGCGTCCAGGGCCGGGCCTGCGACAGATGCCAGCTGGGTTTCTTCGGCTTCTCTGTCAAGGGCTGCCGGGGTAAGGAAGCCGGGTCCTCCCTGGCCTCCCTGGGGGGCGTGGCCTGAGGCTGCTGGCAACGAGGACCAGCAGGGAAGAGAGAGAAAGGCCAGCCGCCACCGGCAGGTCCAGGCAGACGTGCAGGGAGTGGGGGGCCCGGGGGACCATGCCCCTGGGCCATGTATCACCTCCCTGGGCCTCAGTTTCCTCATGTGTGCAGTTTGATCGCGTGGTAGTCCCTCAGAACCTGGGTACCCTGAAATAAGTCAGCGACTCTGTCATCCCCTCTGACCCCTAAATCAGTCTCTCAGGAAGGACTCAGAATGTAATTGAGCTGCCCAGGGGCGTCTGGAGCAGCCAGGTGTGAGGCTGCAGGGAGACCTGGGGCTCTGGTGTTGGGTGGGGGGCCCTCAGGGCACCCGCACCATCTGTCCTGCCCACCCCCACCCCCAGCCTGCAGGTGCTCCTCGCTGGGCTCTGCCTCGGCCCAGTGCCACGAGAACAGCACGTGTGTGTGCAAGCCCGGCTTCGTGGGCTACAAGTGTGACCGCTGCCAGGACAACTTCTTCCTCACGGCCGGCGGTGCGCAGTGCCAGGAGTGCCCGTCCTGCTATAGCCTGGTGAAGGGGGAGGTGAGCCCGCCCGCCCAGGCCCCGCCCAGGCCCCCACCTTCCGTGCGTCCCCAGCGAGCACCAGCTCTGTGCTCGGCACCGGGGACTGCCCGTTTATCTGTAGCTCTCAGGCTTTCCGGGACTGCCGGCTGCCTCCTCCCTGTGCCCATGCAGCCTCCCGGCCCACGCCGCCCTGGGGCAGCCCTGGCCTCTGCCCTTTCCCCTCTCCTCAGTGGACAGGAGCTCTGGACCGTTTCCTTACCGACCGCCCAGGCGAGGTCTCACACGTCCCCAAGTTCAGTGGGGATGAGACCGCAGACGCCCTTGTGGGGAGGTGCAGGAGGAGGGCGGAGCCCACTCGGGGGCGAGTAGAATCTGGAGCAGGGAGGTGGGGCGGCGCCGGGGTCAGGAGCCTGAGCTCAGGGCTTTCGCTCCCCCAGGCCTTTAGTTGTCACGTGCCCAGGCAGGTGACGGTCTTGCTTCAGTGTCTCGTCACTTAGCAGACTCACTCAGCCCGCAAGGGCCCCGCCAGCCCTGCTCTGTGCTGAGTTCTGGGCGGGCGTACCATAGGACAGGCCGAAATTCTGCTGGGCTTCCCTTCCCCTCCCCGCTCCCTCAGCAGGACAGAGCTGTGGTCTGCTGAGTGCCTGCAGGTGACAGTGGGTGGGGACTGAAGGGGAAGGGACTGCTACGAGCCAGTGTGGGGGGTGGGCAGGGCTGGTTCTCAGGGGACCCTCGGGGAGGGCGGGCCAGGCAGCAGCCAGGGGGAGGTGTCCAGGCAGTACTTCCTCCCCTGTCCCCTCCAGGCTGCCAAGCTGAAGGCCAGGCTGACCCTGATGGAGGGGTGGCTTCAGGAGTCCGACTGTGGGAACCCCTGGGGGCCAATGGACATTCTTCAGGGAGAGGCCCCTCGGGGGGACATCTACCAGGGCCACCAGCTGCAAGGTACAGCGGGAGACGGGGAGGCAAGGTGGGGGGCTGGCTGGCCGGACGCCCCCTTCGGAGCCCTTCAGGCTGGCCTCGGCATGCTCTGAGGGCCCCAGCTCAGCCCCAGGAGGACCCACTTGCTGGGAGAGCGGGTCCAGCCTCCCTGCCGAGGTGGGCTCCTCCCATGACGCCATCCTGACTCCCCGTGGACCTTCCCGAGAGATCCCTGGCCAGATGTGCTTTGCAACTTTATTAGTAGCAGCCTCTTACTGTAACATCGGTGCCCCCGCCCCCCTGCCCCACCCAGACCATAAGCTCAGTGAGGCTGTGAGGCTGGGTTCATCCCTTCAGGCCCTTGCCCAGCCAGTAACTGCCAGGCGCTGTCCCAGGTGCTGAACAGGTACAGCTCCCGCTGTCCTGACCGTTAGCCGTTTTGCTCACAGCTATCTCTCTAGTGTAGATCATAAATGAGTAAATAAGGAAGGAAGAAAGAAAAAAAAAAAAAGACTGGGATTTTGGCCCCAAGACATTGACGTTTAGGGGGCACTGGAAGAAAATTGATTACTTTGTATAGTTTCACATTCATAAGTACCTCTACTCCTTTAGCAGCCAGATACAGGTGAGCCAATCACCTGTTAGCAAGACTAATTGAAATAGGGGGCTCCCGGGTGCCGTGCGCTACAACGTAGTCCTGAGTCACGCCACAGATGACACTGCTGGCTCCAGGCCCCAAACACAGGGATTGCCTGTTGTCACCGTAGAAGGCCAGGTTCCCGCCAGGCCCCTCTCTGCGGCTGGCTTCCTGTGGGGGGGGGGGGGCCTTGGGTCTCTGGGCCTCAGCCTTTCCATCTGAGAAATGGGGAGGCTCTTCCTTGGGAACCCACTGGCGGGGCTCAGGCCCGGTGCTAGAGTTAAAGCGCGCCCAGGAACAGCGGAGGGCCCAGAGGGGGGCCCCAGGGTGGGGGCTTCAGTGTGAAATCGCGATCGCTCTGTGACCCCCTGGACTGCGGGCTCTCTGCAGGGTTCCGGGAAGCCTTCCTGGTGCAGGTGGCAGGCCTCGAGGGTGCTGTGAAGGCTGCCCGGCAGCAGCTGCAGGCCCTGAGCGGCAGTGCGGGCTGTGGCCGGGCCGGAGCCGGGAAGACCTGCCTCCAGCTGGCCGACGTGGGGACGACCCTGGAGTCCTCGGAGGAGGAGATGATGCACTTGGCCAACATCCTCGAATCTCTGGTACCCCGGGGAGCCCCCACCCCACACTGCGTCTGGGTTCAGTGCCATTGACCTGGTGACCTTGGGCAGGCCTCCTGCCCCTTTTGAGAGGCTCAGTTTCCTCATCTGACAAAACGGGGGACGCACGGAGCCTCCTCTGCTGGTTCAGCGAGGTGACAAGTGCAAAGGGTGAGGCATCGTCCGAGCAGGAAGTGAAGGCCCAGCACGTGGGAGGTGTCATGGCCGCCATTTCCACGTTCTAGGGCTCCGCCCCCTGGATGCCCACCTGGGGGGTTTCTGAAGGAACCGGCACGGGCCAGTTCTGCCCAGTAACCTGGCTAGGTGTGGCCCTTGCCCCTCAGGGATGGGCCATAGGTCCTTGCCTCTGTTCCTCTTTTCTCTAAAGGTGATTCCTGAGGACGTCCCAGGCCAGTCCACCAACTGGAGCCACCTGGCCACAGAGGCCCGTGACCTCGCCAGGAGGTGAGCCCCCTGTGAAGGGAGCCCAGCCCTTCTTCTGGGGGCTCCAGGGTCAGGACCAGCTCCGCAGGTGTCCCCCACCAGGAGTTGGAGTCAGATGAGGACAAGAGCTGCCTGGTTGCGGGGAACTGTGGCCACCGTGGGCAGGAGAGGCATGGAAGGACAGCGGGAGCCCCTCGGCGGTGCCGGGGGTGGGGCACAAAGCCACCCTGGCTGACCGAAGGCCTCCGGGAGCATCTACTGTCCTTTCTAAAGTAACAGCTTCATTGAGATACAGTTGGCATACCCGGCAGCCCGCCTGCCACAGGGCGCAGTTCAGCGGTTTTCGGCGCGTTCACAGCGCCGTGCCGTCCGGTAGAACGCCGCCTTCGCCCCAGTCCAGAGCTCGCGCCCGTCAGGCGCTGCTCCCCACTGCTCTTGAACCTCCCCGGGCCCTGGCAGCCACCGGCACACTTCCTGTCTCTGTGGGTTTTCCTCTCCTGGACACCCCACATACAGGGAATCACATGGTAGGTGGTCTTCAGCCTCTGGCTTCTTCCACTCCGGAGAATGGCTTCCGGGGTCACCCACGTGTGGCACGTGCTGGCACTTCACTCCCTTCACACGCGAGCCTATTTGTCGCGTGGACGTGGCACGTCTTGTTTAGCCACTGCCTTCGAGAAGTAGCGAGAGATCCTAAAAACGCAGCGTCTGCCGTGGCTTCCTCCTTCCGCTGCGCTCTAGGGACTTCAGACGCGTTTCAGGGTGGAAACCAGCTCCCGGGACTTGCTCAGGGACACGCAGCTCGGAAGTGAGAGAGTGGGCCGTTGGAGCCAGGCCCTCCTCCGTGCTGTCTTTATGAGGGCAATCGTGTACGTAGGTTTATCGTCCAGGCGGAGCTGTCGTGTGTGGGGAAGGGCCCTGTTCCTCATTCTGCCGGGAAAACAGGCATCAGCTGGACGGATAAACAGGGGCGGGGCGGGGCCCGTCCCGTCAGTCTGCCGTGGGTCAGGCAGAGAGCCTGGCTGTACCCCAGGGCGGCCCAAGGCCCAGGCCGTGGGGCGTGTGGGTTGGGGCCAAGGCCCCCCTTTTTGTGGGCTCTTGGCCACAGTTGCTGGGTATTTTCATGCAGCCACAAGGACACCGCCACCAAGATCGAGGCCACGGCTCGCAGGGCTCTGCTCGCCTCCCACACCAGTTACGTGCTTCTCTGGAGTCTGGTGGAGGGCAAAGGGGCCCTGGAGGCTCAGCAGGAGCTGGAGGACAGGTGAGGCCCCCCCAGGGGTGGGTCTGAGCTTGGTTTGGCCTCCCAGAGTCGACGGGGCCTGGCCCGAGGCTGCTGGTTCCAGAGCTGGCCTCCTTGCCCTGCCAGTCTGTGTGGCGGGTCAGGGTGTCTGGGATCTGGGGACCCACTCATACGTGGGGGTGCAGCTCGGCTGCTCGCGAGAAGGGACAGACACCTGAACAAGGAAGGCCCTCCCTCTCTTCCCTGCAGTGACCCCAGCCCCAGCCCAGGCCCTGAGGCAGCTCCTCTCTGCACCAGCTTCATCTTGGCCTTTACTTCTCTGCTCTGGGGGGCCCCTCCATCTCCCTCTTAGTCAAAGGGGCAGCGGAGGCCCACCAAGGTCTGCCTGAGCCCAAGGTGGGCATGGCCCAGCTCCAGTGGTCAGCTCTGAGCCAGCCAGGATGGTGGGGGGAGGTCTCATGACCCACTCCTAGGTTGGGGCCCTGGCTCTCTGATGAGGGGGAGGGGCCAGGTGGGCAGGGTTGGTGTGGACAGCTGGACAGGATAGGACAGGACAGCTGTTCTAGTTGGCTGATTTCAGCAGGGGCCCTCAACCCCTGGGCTGAGGACCAGTACTGGCCTGTGGCCTGTTGGGGCCGCCCAGCAGGAAGCGAGCGAACAAAGCTTTGCTTGCATTAGTGCTGGAGCTCCGCCTCCTGTCTGCCCCTGTACACCCCACCCACCCCACGTCCATGGAAAAATTGTCTTTCACGAAACTGGTCCCTGGTGCCAAAAAGGTTAGTGACCGCTGGCTAAAGGGCCACAGAGAGATCATGCAGCCCCAGGGTATCCATGCCCAAGGTCACCCAAGGGCACAGCTGAGCCAAGACCCAGTCTGGGCCGCTGCCCCTTTCTGGACACCAGGCGCGCTCCTCTTCGTGATTTATCCGGAGGAGCCCAACATTTGCAAAACATGTGATCCTCAAGTGGAAACCAGTGTGAGCCCTTCGGAAAAGCATGACTGAACCGGGGGAATGAAACAAGAATGCGGTCCCTCTGCTGCCTTTTCCACTCGTCGGAAATCAGCAGAGCGGCGGCCAGTTTCCGAGGCCACGGAGGGCCCTCCCCCGGGAAGCCAGGAGAGGCCTTCGGAACCGAGAGCTGGGGGAGGGGGCGCAGGACAGTGATGGGGGAGGGAGGCCCTGTGCCCTGTGCCTAGGGTCATCCGACTCCGTCTCCTCTCAGGTACCAGGAGGTTCAGGCGGCCCAGAAGGCCCTGGGCGCAGCTGTGGCGGAGGTGTTGCCCGAAGCTGAGCAGACGCTGGCCTCTGTGCATCAAGTCGGCGCCAACGCGGCCCTGCACCTGACCTCACCGGCCGCCCCTGCAGCGCTGGTCAGCTCCGTGTCCTTGGTTTTCTACACGCGGTGGGGACGGGAGAATGTGGCATCTGGGAAAGCAGTGTGGCCCAGGCAGAGGCAGATGCCGTGGCTTATTTTTAACTCCCTAGCAGTTGATAAAAAACAAGATAATCCGCGTCCAGGGCTTGGCAGAACGCCTGCCTGGCGCAGAGGTAAAGCAGCCGCAGATCTCGGTTGTTGATTACAATAATAATATCAAGGCGGGGCCCCTCCCCATCCCAGTGGTGTTAGCAAGGGCACCAGTCAGACTTGGTATCGATCCCAGTTCTGAGGATCCCGCCGTGACCTTGGTCAAGGGCTTTCCCTCCCTGTGCCTCAGCTATTTGTCTGGCATGGGGAACTCTCCCATTGGGTTATGTCCTTGGGGAGGGGGGCTGGGGGGCCCGTTAGTAATGCACAGGGTGGTCCTCAGTGCATGTCGGCCTGGTGCCCTCTGTCCCTGCCACCCTGCAGTCATCACCTCTGGATAAATCGGCTACATCGTGTCTTCTCAGTGACCCTGAAATCCCAAATCTCAGGAACTGAACTTTGAAAGCAGGCTAAGCTCCTACCATGCACGTGGGGCAGACCTGAGCCAGCCTGACCGGCCCCAGGCCGCTTCGGGGCTGGCGTGGGGCGCGGGGGCGTCTCTGCTTCTCCCCCCGGGTGTGAAGAGGTGCACGGAGAGCAATGCCGTGGCTCTGAGTGCTGGTTCCCCAGACGTGGCCAGGGCTGTTAGAGGACACGCAGCCCCTGCGTGGGGATGCGGCCCTGCAACCCCGAGGGTCTGCCCTGGGAAGTGCGCCGGCCCCAAGGTTTCGGCTGAGTTGTTGTGGACCTGAGGGAGGAAGTGCAGGTCTGGGAGGTGGGCTGACTTGCCGAGGCCTCTAGAGATCAGTGGGGCTGGAACCCAAGCCTCAGGAGAGAGGTCTCACCCTGGCCCTCACCCTTCTGCTTCCCTATGTCCACGTGACCCTACTCCCACCCTCCCCGAGCCTGGCGCCTCTCACCCTGGACAGGATCTGCCCCGAGGGCCTTCCCACTGGGCCCTGCCTGAACTCTCCATCTCTCTCTGCATCCCCAGAATTCCAGGACTCGGGACCTGGGCCTGAAGGCGCAGGCCCTGAAGAAGATGGTCATCGCCAGGGAGCAGGAGGTCACGGAGGCTGCCCGGGCCCTCCAGGCAACTGCCCACACTGCGCTGCACAGGACAGAGCCCCTCGCGCAGGTGGGCTTTTGTCCTTTGAGGCAGGTGCCTGGCGGAGGCTGGGGCTGCTCTGTGGGTGATCTGAGGGTGGGGCTGCAGGGGTGGGGGGGGGGCAAAGATCATTCTTCTCCTCCCTCCAGTGCCCCACCCCCCACACAAACTCCAGAGAACCTCAGGTCACCCAGGGCAGGAGGCAGGGTGGACAGACAGGGCAAGACAGACAGACAGGCTAGCAACACCCAAGGCCATGCCTGCCACCATTATTCAGCCTTAGTTACAACCGGGGTAGGTTCACCCTGCCCAATTTTTTATTTATCTGTTTTTAGAGAGAGGGGAGAAGAGGGAGAAAGAGAGGGAGAGAAACATCGATGTGTGGTTGTCTCTCGTGTGCCCCCCACTGGGGACCTGGACCACAGCTCGGACATGTGCCCCGACTGGGAGTCGAACCAGCAGCCCTTTGTTTCGCAGGCCGGCACTCGATCCACAGAACCACACCAGCCAGGGCCACCCGCCTGGTATTTACAGGGCACCCGCTCTGCATGGAGCACTGAGCCACGCAGAGTGGTGTTTGCAGCCCAATGGGGAGACGGCATGAAATGGTCAGAAGATTCAAGCAGAATTATGGGGCGAATTTAGCCTAGCCTGGGGATGTCCAACCTATTAAAGCATAAAGACCTCTTAAAATGTTTTCACCTTTTCATCTGGAAGAAACTTTAGACTTACAGAATGGTTGCAAGGAGAGTGCAAAGCATTCCCCTGTGCCCCTCACGCCTTACGGCAGCGTTTCAGCTGAGTAGCCACAGGCCAAGTCCACGCAAGGCGGCCCTCAAGACAGGCCGCAGTGCGCTAAGCTCCCGCCGTTACTCAGATCCCCACACGGATCCCGGAGGCGGCTTCTCCGGAGCCGTCCTTAGTTTCCCTTTAAAAAAGGAGCAGGGAGAAGGCTGTGTGTGAGAAGTCGGCCTCATCCGAAGAGCTGGGCCCCGTGCCGGGCGTGTACTGGGGGCGCTGGGCTGTGTCGGGGCCCCCGGGGCGGCACCCCCCGATCTGGTCCATCACCCTCATCCAGCGTGGGGATGCCTAGGAGAGAGGGCCCCCCCGGGTCTCTGAGCTCCATGGCAGGGTCCACCCGGGGTGCGGCGGCCACACCCACCCACCCCGTCCACAGTGCCTGTCACTCGGCCAAGTGGCCAAAGTCAGACTGAGACAGGAGGACTCCGGGGACAGTGTTTGTGGCTCTTCGAATCCATGTTGTTTGTTTGTTTGTCGATTGATTAATTGATTGATTTAAAATTAAAGATTTTATTCATTTATTTTCAGAGAAGGGGAAGGGAGGGAGAAAGAGAGGGAGAGAAACATCAATGTGCGGTTGCCTCCTGTATGTCCCCTGCCGGGAACTGGCCTGGCAACCCAGGCATGTGCCCTGACTGGGAATCGAACCGCGATCCTTCGGTTCGCAGGCCCGCGCTCAATCCACTGAGCTACACCAGCCAGGGCTATTTATTATTATTATCGAGCCGAAGCTCACACAACGCAGAGCGAGCCGTTTGCTCCGTGTACGATGATGCAGTGGCACTTAGCGCCTGTTCCATGCTGTGCCACTGTCACCTCCGTCCAGTTCCAAACTCTCACCACCCCAAAGGAGGCCCCACGCCCCTCCCCGCCCCCCGGCCCCTGGCCACCACGCCTCTGCTTTCCGTCTGCGGACTTACCCATTCTGGATACTTCACGTGGGTGGAATCACGCAGTACGTAGCCCTTTGTGTCTGGCTTCTTTCGAATCTCCCGTGAATTTGAGGCTCATCCACACGGGGCATGTGTCAGAACTTCATTCCTTTTTAGGGCCGAATACTTCTCCGCTGCACGGAGGGCGGGCACGTTCTGTGTGTCCGCTCTCCCCTCGAACCCCTGCCCTGTGTCTGGTCTTGTTTAGTGGCCGGGGGGAGAAACGGATTTCCCAAGGAGAAAGCTGTGTGATAAACAGCTTTGCTACTTGAGATACAGCGTGTTCTGGGAAGAAATCTGCAGTCCTGGCTGGTGGGGCCCAGTGGACTGAGCGCAGACCTGCGGACTGAGAGAAAGGTCACCGGTTCGATCCCCAGTCAGGGCACGTGCCTGCGTTGCAGGCCAGGTCCCCAGTGGAAGGCACGTGAGAAGCAACCACACACGGATGTTTCTCTCTCCTCTTTCTCCTCTCCTCCCCCTCTCTCTAAAAATAAATAAATCAAATCTTAAAAAAAAGAAAAGAAAAGAAATCTCCGGTTGTCCCTCCTGCCTTCAGTTGTCGTGTTCATTTTCCTTCAAGCTTTTCCAGGACGGGTGACTTCTTGGGAGAGAGATTCAGGGATTCCCATTTGCAGATAAAACACCAGGTCAGGTGTTCCCGGTAAACAGCGTACCTCACGGTGGAGTTGCGGTGGTGTGTCGGGACCTGGTGTGTGCGGGGTTGGTGCCCGTCTGGCCCGAGTCCAGGCAGCACCCCCCACCCCGTGCCACCTGCCCAGTGTCTCTCTCCTCTCTCCAGCTGCAGCATGAGGCCACAGCCGCCCTGACCCGGGCGTCCTCGTCCGTCCAGGCTGCCAGAGTGACCGTCGTGGGAGCCAGGACCCTGCTGGCTGACCTGGAAGGTACGCATGCCTGGCCGAGCCCTAGACTCACTGAGGCACAAGTGCCCTCGACAGCCACCTGAACAGGCTTGGCTGCAGGGGACAGCGGTCCAATCATGGGGGCGTAAGCCAAGTGGACAGCTCCCTCTGCCAGGACCTCTCCTGCGGCTGCTTGTCCCTGCCCCCACGTACTTCTCACCAGGTGCTCGCCCACATGACCGTCAGTCATCAGACCACACACCGAGCCCCTGAGAACCACGTGGTGCCTTCGGCTGTCCCATACTAGTCTAGTCCACTCTGGCCAGGGTTCCCATTGCCTGGGACAAATGTGACTGCCATGGCCCAGTGTCCAGTCGGGGCTACAGGGAGGGACACAGAGTTTCTCTTCAGAAGGGGGTTACGGGTTGATGCCAGTCCAGGTCTCATTTTGAGCTTTAGGAAAATGAGGCAAAGTGCTCCCATTTTACAGATGGATAGATCGAGGAAAGGAAGTGATCTCTCTCCCTGGATCTGAGCTGAGCTGAACAGAAACTAGCCAACACTCTGCTTCTTCACCCTGGTGTGCCCTGTATCGTGGGCTCCTGTGGTGTTGTCTTTGCTCCAGAGAGAAGCCCCCTCACCCCTTGTTTGTGGCTGTGTCTCGGTGAGCCGGATAAGACAGGAACACGCCCTGAGCCCCGATGCCTCCTAGGGTCTAAGGCCAGGGTTCAGGTCTCTACCGTCATACTGATTCTGCGGCCTCCCTCCCAGCCCCACCCAAACTGCCCCCCTAAACTGGGCAATGCCTCCTGTTCTCTAGGTTCCTCCACACTCTGATGTCCTGGCGACCCATCGGTCAGGGGACTTCCGGTGGGGAAGGCATGGCTGTGTGTGCTTGTCTCTGCTTCAAGTTTAAGAAAGTGTGGATTCAATGATATATAATGATGGAATATTAGGATTTTAAAGCATGAGAGTTATAAGGAGTCTTAAAGTTGCATGCTGTGACTCCCTCACCAGACGGGATTCACCGACCCTTAGCTTGCTTGCCTCCAGTGATGGTGTGTTCACTACCTCACAAAATACCACCTTCTCATTGTTGAATAGTTCTGAGAAAAAGAAAGTTCTTGCAGGTACTAAATGGGAATTTGCCTTCCTGGCGCTGCTTTGGAATCAACACGGGGACGCACCTCCAACCTCCAAGCCAGGTTCTTTTCCCCGTTCCCACCCCTTTTCCACCAGCTGGCCTGTGCTCAGCTGACATTCAGGACGGCAGGAAACTTGGCTGAAGGGAATGTGGAGCCGCCTCCCCCAGGGTGTACTCCGGGGCCCCTGGCCTGGCATCCACTCTTCTGAGACAGGGTTCATGTTCAAATAAGCTCAGGAAATGCCGTGTGCTGGCACACAGGGCCCCCCTTAGAATAGCAGAGGCCCTGACAAGCCCCACAAGAAAGAAAGCCCCCTCACCTGATTTAAACTCCGTGGACATTTCTCCCCGACATTTATTAACACCCTGTGGAATTAGGGCTCCACCGAGTACACTTGAAGAACCATTAATTTTGTGCAAAAGCAGGAAAGTGTAGATCTGATTTCTGGGTTATCTTCATAAAGCAATTATTTCATGTGATACCTGTAAATATTAGAAGGGTGGATGCTTCTTAAAATTCGACTTTGTCTACTGTAACCAGTAATCTTTAAGATAAATTTCCCTTACAATTTGATTTGAAAGGAAAGG
Organism: Glossophaga mutica; assembly: GCA_039655065.1. NCBI lineage: Eukaryota > Metazoa > Chordata > Mammalia > Chiroptera > Phyllostomidae > Glossophaga > Glossophaga mutica. The sequence continues at coordinate 215,372,830 of CM077305.1, forward strand.
AAAAAGTCTCTTGTTTTTTATACAAAGGAAACTACCTCTTATAAGATAATTAACCCTACGTGAATTGTATTGCCCTTTTCGTTTTGGCTGCCAGGAAGCTCAGAGATAAACAGGGCGTTTAGTGCCTGCAATGTCGTTATCCCAGTTTTTCGGCACCTCTCACTTGTTCTCTTCCCTTCCTTAGCCCCTTCCCTCCCCAGTTACAGGTGGCCCTTGGTTCTTCATTTTAATCGTCCAACTCGATTTATTTATCACTACAAGGTGCCTCAAAGCGTATTCAGAAATAGTGCCTGCAAAGGAATTGCTCAGTGGACTTCGCTGTGCAGTACGCCACAGTTCCCCATCCCCAACAGTGGCCCAGGCAGTGACCGCCATGTGATTCGTGACTTTAATAAGTCCCATAATATAATGTGAATCTTTCAAGTCACTTCGAAGTATGTCTCACTTGTCTGTTTGCCCTCCCCACCCCACCCCCACCCCCCAGATCTCACGCATTCCGACTTCCACTCACGCCGTGTGAGGGTCCGGGGCTGCTCAGGCGACTGGCCGGTGCTCCAGCCGGGAGCCAAGCCCTCCTGACGGCCTCGGCCGGCTTTGCAGGCTTGAAGCTGCAGTTCCCTCAGCCCAAGGACCAGGCTGCGCTGAGCAGGAGGGCAGGTGTGGTCCGGAGCAGGATCCTTGCAGACGCCAGAAAGAAGACCAAGCAGGCGGAGAAGCTGCTGGGAAACGCGGCACCTGTCTCCTCCAGCGCCAAGAAAAAGGGCACAGAGGCCGTGCTGTTGGCCAAGAACAGTGCCAAGGTCAGGGCCACAGATGTGATGGCAGTGGTGTCCCTGTGGGAGACCTGCCCCCCCCCCCCGCAGACCCGCCCTTCCCTGAATGCAGTGCCGCTCGCTCCGCACTCACTGAGGGCTCCGTGGGTCCCGGGCGCTGAGCTCTGGGGCTTCACGGAGGTGACCCTGTTGATGCCTCAAGCAACAGGTGTCATGGCTGTCCCCGTGGGACAGGTGAGGACCCTGAGGCCCAGCTGCTTCAGTAACTTGAGTCACATGAGCAGGACTCACACGCAGGTCTGCTTGGCCCCATTCCCCATGCCTCCGGGCTGTTCAGTTTTTAATGGGGGCCCATGCTAACGGAGCGTGTCTCCCCAGTTCTCGCTGATGCTGGCTCACCTGCTGGCATCGTCACCGTAGGGGTCTTTACCTCCAGAAGGGCGTACTCTGTTCGCCCTCTTACGCACTGTCACCCATCGTAGCTCGCCAAGGCCTTGCGGAGGGAGGGGGAGCAGGAACGCCGCCATGCCCGGTGGCTCTCCAGCCAGACGCGGGCGACGCTGCGCCAGGCCTCCCAGCAGGTGGTAGCCTCAAGGGCGTGGAGACAGGAGCTGGAGGAAGCTGAGCGGGTACGTGTGCCAAGGCCTTCGCCCCATTTCCTCCTGGCCCCGGAGCCAGCAGGAACCCGCTCAGGCTCTTCCTCCTTCCTCTTCCCTCCTCCCTGAAGGTGGGTGCCGGGCTGAGCCACATGGGGCGGCAGATCCAGGAATCGCGCGCCTCCCTGGAGGAGGACATCAGGGCCTTGCTGGAGCTGCTTGCCGGGCTGGGTAAGGAGGCCCGAGGCTGGGCCTTGACCCCCTGTGTCCTGGGGGCCCCTCGGGATCTTCCTGTGAGCTCTGCGAGGGCAAACCCCTCTGGCTGTTGCCCTTGCTGTTTGTTTATTCACGCCTGCACCACCTGGCCCCCGCCCCTGCCCCTGGGAGCCCCACACAGGCAGAAAGAATGGAGGCTGTAACGCAGTTTCGAATCTCCTCGAAGGCCAGGCTGTTTGGACTTTCCTGGGGACAGCGGGGCCTCTCCAGGTCTTTGCTGGGGGCGAGACCTGTCCAGGCATCAGCGCTCCGCCCCGCCTTGCCTCTTCCTGCCCCTGGTCCCAGATGCTGCACCCGCCTGCCCTGCATGAGACCTTCATTGCCCAGGAAATTCGAGGCCGTGAGGGGCCCTGGGGCCCAGTTGGACCCTCTGGGTTTAGAAGAAGCCATTTAGAATTTACTTCCTCGTCCTTGTCACTCTTACCATGCTGAGCTGTCTTCCTGTGGAATGTCACCCTTAATGACAAGGGCCAGGTGGGGCAGGCAGCCTTTGGATTCCATGTCACATCACCACAAAGTTCAGACCTGAGCGCCTGGCCCCACCCCTTTGTTTTGCTCTTGGGGAGACTCCAGGAAGCCCTTAGCCCCAAACCATAGAGCTAGCCTGGGCCGGGGCCGGGGCCGGGCCGGGCCGGGCTGTCCGCCTCCCAGGTCCGCAGTCCTGTCCGCTCCATCTGCCCCCCGAGCTCTCACTCTGAAGCCAGAGACCCTGTTTCTACCCGCGCACCCGCCCACACCCCACACAGGGGGTCCCCGTGGAGGCGTGCTCTCAGTGACTCTCCGTGGCGTGTGGGAGCCAGCACCTCGCACGCACCTCTGCTTCCAGCAGAAGAGACCGGGGCGCCGGATTTCCCAGTGCCTTTAAAAAGAACAACAATGGTAGTAATACCAACCACAGACACTCAGTTGCCCACAGTGCCACCTGTCGGGGGAACACCCCGGAAGTGTGCCCATGACCTTGGTGGGGTGCCCGGGTCAAGCCTCCCCCACACTGCCCTCTTGGTCCCTCGCTTTCCTGGTGGATGGTGGGCAGGCAGAGTCCTGGAAGATTAGGACCGGGAAGGGTCCCTGGGGTGGGGACTGGACGTGCTCCTGGGGACGGCAGGGCGCTGGCCCACGCTGAGGCGCTCGGCCCCTCTCCAGGGTCGCTGGACACCCATCGAGCCCCAGCCCAGGCCCTGAACGAGACCGGGCAGGCACTGGAGCGCCTGCGGCTGCAGCTGGGCCCACCCGGGTCCCTGCAGGGGAAACTGAGGCTGTTGGAGCAGGAGTCCAAGCAGCAGGAACTGCAGATCCAGAGCTTCGAGAGCGACCTGGCCGAGGTCCGCGCTGACAAGCAGAACTTGGAGGCCATTCTGCAGAGTCTGCCCGAGAGCTGTGCCAGCTGGCAGTGAGCACCCCGGCGCCACACCCACCAGTGCGCCCCTGTGCACCCACGCCCTTCCATAACCCCGCCCGTGCCCCCCATCCAGCAGGAGTCCGTGTACATTCACACTTCCCCGAGGCATGTGCACTCAGGGTTCACCGCCGTGTACGCTCCCTGCCAAGCACACACAAACACGCACACCACCGTGTCCACAGCACACGGACGCTCTGTGGACACATGCCTGTGGGTGTGGTGCACACGTGTGCACAGGCCCCTCCTGGCACACGCACCCGTTGCAGTCCATGCACAGCTGCTTACTGAGTGCCACTGGGTGCCGCACACCCTCTGGGCGTTGGGGAGTGAAGTCAGACACGCTGTGGCACTAACACGCGCCCTGTTACTCCTGAAGGTGTGGACCCAGGCAGGGTTGGTGTCTGGGAGGCTGCGGGGGCATCTGCAGAGACCCAGGGAGGGTTCAGAGCTGCCGTCGGTCCCACCGCGCGCACACCCCACCAGCAGTTCTGCACAAGTGAGGGGCGGGCAGGCCAACAAACGCAAGATCCTAGGGGCTTCTCAGCAGTGGAACCGAGGCCCAGGATTCTGGGGGACATGGTGCGGCCTGCCAGGGGACCACTGGAGTCATGGAATACTTCCTTCTCAGGGTCCTGCTGCCCCTCACTTTGAGCCTGTGGCTTGTCCAAGGTGCTGGGCCTCAACGCCTGAGGACGCCTGGGTCAGGGGGGCACAGGTAGCAGGGAGCTGCCCTTTGTCACCGTGACCCCATTGACCCTGGGTGGCCTCTGACTGGTTGACACTTACCAAGCTGGCCCTGGGGCACTGTGGCCCACCTGCTGAGAGGGAGGCCTCCGCTGGGGCGGCGGCCTGGCTGCCTTTCCAGTCTGTCCCGCTGGGGAATCCCCCTGTGGCCAGGCCCCGCTGCCGGCCTCTGCCCAGGATTCCCTGGCATTTCCTCCTGGCACCCCTCCCCTTTCCACGGGCCCTCTTCCAACAGATGGCAGGGCCTTGGCACCGGAAGGGTGGGGGCTGCAGGGGGCCCAGGCCCTTCCCACAGCGTGGGCCTGCCCCCAGCAGGGGGACAGGCAGCCACAGTCAAGTTCTGTTTACCGTGGAAATAAAGGCCCTCTTTACTAGCTGGGTGGTGTGCCTCTGGTCCTCCCTTGCTGGTTGGCAGCAGGGGCCCTGGCTGCGGGTGCACACACATGGCACACCCCAAGCGCAGGGCACGCCCAGTGCCCAGGGAGTGGGAGGAAGGACGCACGCTGACCCGTCTCGGCCCACACACAGGACTGGAAACATGGCGAAAGCTGCGCCCGCTGGCCTGGCCTGGGTCTGCCCATGGCGGGGGGTGGGGAGGGGTCTTCCTTTTCCCAGTGGGCTAGGGTCACTTGCTGGGGTCCCGTGGCCACAGGCACCTTCCCCTCCCCTCTGATCCAGGGGCTTCTCAGGCAAAGTCAAGGGGCCGGGGAGTTTGAAGGGCGGGGTACAGACAGGCCCTCAGCTGACCTCTGGCTCAGTCTGAAGACACGGAGGCAGGAAATGAACTCAAAACCAAGCATCCAGCAGCCCAGAAAGGCTCAGGGAGGGACACTGTTGAGGAGGGGAGGGCTTTGGGTCAGGTCCCGAAGAGTGGGAAGACAGAGGGGAACCTTCCAGGCAGGGGGAGGCAACAGCCCGAGGTCAGCAAGGAAGGGCTTGGCCAGCACAGGTCACTCCAGGAGCACAGGTCGCAGGGACAGCACTACGCAGCTCTCAGGGCCCTTGGCCAGTTAGGCCTGAACGGCGTTTGTTCAAGGGAGTTCAAGTTCGGAGGACATGGGAGGGTCTCCTGGAATCCTGGGGTGGGAAGGGCTGCCAAGCCTCGGAGACAGCCTGGGGCTGGAGCGGCCTCCCAGGCTGCTGGGGTCGGGGGGCGGGGTGGGGGGCTGCCGCCCTCTCCCCTGTCTCTGCCTCTGGGCTCACCGTGTGTGCCACGCTCTGTTCCCCAGGCGCAGCAGCTTTCTTTGCTCTTCCTGCGCTTGGTGAAAGAAGATGCTCCCTCTGCCGCCTCCACCACGGCACCCAAGGTTCCAAGTCATCCGGTCAAATCCATGGCAGAAACCACTGGAAACTGCCCAGATTCCGCCTTCCCAGGGAAGGCCGGCCCGGCTCAGGCCAGGTCCCTGCCCGCCACTCCTGTTCAGAACAACAAGGGTCTGTGTCCAGGGCCCTGGAGCTAGAGCTGGGCGGTGCCCCCTCCAAACCTGCTGGGGAAGGGCATCCAGAGGAGAGGTGTGTTCCTCCCCGGAGAAGCCCAACTCCATCCAAGGCGGCGGGGGGCAGGGGGGCGGGTGCCAGGGATGTGGGTCACGTGGATGGCCTGCAAGGGACTTGGTAGGTCTGGGAGGGAGGACAGGGGGGCAGAGAGGTCGAAACAGGAGGCTGTTGCTTCAGTTAGTTTGATGATCAGTGGCGGGCGTTATGCAGTGCCAAGGAGATGGGGGCTCTTCCAAGACCTCTGCGACAGGGCCTGAGGCCCCCAGGCGCCTCCCCGCCCCCACCGGCTTCTCTGCTGCAAGAGGTGCCGGCCTTGTGGTGCCTGCTCCTGGCATCCGACCGTGATTGCCAAGCCCAGTCCCAGCAGCCCCGACGGGTGGAGAACCGGCCTGGTCTCCATTCCACAGCGGCGTACCTCAGGCCTGACGTCTTGTGACTCATGCCTGCGGGCCTGCACAGCCCCGGAGGCGGGGCTAGGCTGGGTGGAATGTGGCAGCTGTTGAACATCTGGCGAGCAATGTGGCCCAGCAGCTGAGCAGTGGATGGTGGGGTGGCCCCTGCCCTGCAGATCGGCTGACCGGGCCAACAAGCCCAACTGACCAGGGCAACAGGCCGCCCGGGAGTGAGTTAGCAGGGCTTTGCTCTAAGCGAGCTCTCCTCTCTGGCCTGCAGGTAGAACGTCTCCCCCATCGCTGCGGGTTATGCGTCCTAAGCCCTTTTCCCCTGCAAGTTTTTACTACCTGCTTAACCGCCTGAAAGTGATGAGTTGTAACGGCCGCAGCTGGGTGAGAGGTGCTGTTTCCTCCATCTGCAGATCAGGAGACTGAGGCTCCGACAGGTCAAGTGCCTTGCCCAAGGTCACACAGCCTGGCCAGATCCAAAACCTCGGAGTGAATGGGGAAGGAGAATTCCCAGATCTGATCCTGTGTGTGTGTGTGTGTGTGTGTGTGTGTGTGGTGGGGGTGGGGGTGTCACTGGTGCCCAGTGTACTGTTTGCCCAGAGCAATCCCTGCCTGTGCCTGTGACCTCAGCATAATTGTTAGGAGTGCCACCTTTCGGTCTCAGAAATGACCTGAATCGGACAGGAAACTCCCCCCCCCCCCGGGGTCGCCCTGCTACAAGTCCTGGGCTCCTGCACCCTGAGGGCCGCTCTCCCTGGAACTGGACGCTCGGTGTATCATCCAGGTGGACTTGAACTCCAGGCTTCCACGGCCTGGCTTTTCTCATCTGTAAAGTGGGAGTGCCCAGTCCTGTTTCCGAGAGTTTTGAGAATAAACGACTTTACAAGTGTATCCCCTACTGATCTGGCAAAGTGCCCGGTGCACGGTGAGCGCTCAAGAAATAGATTTTATTAACAAAACACTAACTCGTTCTAACTGCTTCAGTGTCGCTGACGTCCCAGTGGCACTTCGTCATTATGCACTCACCACCCCTCCCAACAAAACTGAACGGTTTTATAGTTTTCTTTCAAGAGTTAAAACCGAGGGCTGGGAACACACGCCTCCCTTTTAAAAGTGCGTGCTGAGCATTGGACGACAGTAACTTAACGGCCTTAGTCGGTGGCGCGGTCACTACCACCCGCGTTTGCTTCTTGCAGGCAGCCCGAGAGTGAGAACTAAGATCATCCCCGTTCCGTTTCTGGGGAAGCCGGGGCCCGGAGCAGGAAAGGGGCTTGTGGAGGTCCCGGGAGGCGCGGAGAGGGCGGTCCCCGCGCCGTGCATTTTCCATGTCCTCCAGCAGAGGGGCGCGCGGCGGGCTCTCTGTCCCGCATAATAGCCGCTTTGAGGCTGGCGGCCGGGCAGCGAGAGGGAAGGGAGGCGGGCCGCAGGGGAGGGAGGGGTGTGTCCGGCCGCCCGCGCCTTCCCTCCGCCCCTCGGTCCTGCCGCCACACGCCGCGGGAGCTCGGACCGGCACCCGTCCCTCCTCGTTCCTAGCCGCAACCGCGCAGCCCGGAGCCGGCGGGAGCCCCGTGCTCACCATGTCCGTCGCGCTCAGCAACAGGTTTCAAGGTAAGCGCCGCTGTCCCACAAGCCTGCCCCGCCCCCGGCACGCTGTCCCGCGTGTCCCGGCCTGCGCGCGTTGTGTCCCCGCCTGCCACCTGTGTGCCCCGGGAAGACGGCGGGGTCTACAGAGCGCGCAGGAAGCGGGCGCGGACCCCGGGGGCGCGCAGCCCGGGAAGACCCCCACTTCCCGGGCCGTCTCTTTGTCTCCTCTAGGAGGGAAGGCTTTTGGCTTGCTTAAAGCCCGGCAGGAGAGGAGGCTGGCCGAGATCAACCGGGTAAGCGCGAGCCTCCACCTTCGCTTTTGTAGCCCCGCCACGAGGGCAGCTTGCAAGTCGCCGGAGCCGTGCTGCGCTGGCTTGTCCCCAAAGCTCCCAACTCCCCGGGGTCCTACCTCTTCTCCCCCCCCCCGGGCTACCCCCAATTTCCTCCCTCCACCCCTTCTGTGCCTCCGACTCCAGGTAGGTCCCCCTCCACCCCCTCCACTCTGCTCTGGTCCCGGCGTCTCAGGTTGCAAGTTGTTACTCCTAGACTGGGGAGGTAGGGCCCGGCCAGGAGCTCGGATACCAGCCGGTGGGGGCTCCCCGGAAGCCCGCCACAGGGATTTGGCCACAGGGATTTGGCGCCGGAAGGGACCCCCGATGTCTCCCAGTAGTCCCGCTTTTACAGCGGACAGACCAAGGGAGGCCCTCTAGAGAAGCTAGGTGGCTGGCTGCCCAGCAAGTGTGGGTCAGGCTGCTGTGAGCACCCTGGGCTCCAGATGCGCGCAAGCCGGTGCCCTCTCCACCGCAGGACATGCCGGCCTCCTGCCAGCCCCCACGCCCACCCCCACAGCTCTTTTCCACGCCAGCTTTTAGGAAAGGCTGTCTTGGAGTCTTGAGGCTTCTCTTGCCGGTCCCAGTGGATTTCTATAAAGAAAGCCGACTAGTCGGCTGTTGCCAGGCGCACAGTGGGAGCCCCATAAACGTTTGTGTAAGGAGCATGCAGACTTTACATGGATTGGCCAGAGCTCAAAGGCAGCATAGCCAGGGGCTTTGCGGTTCTGCATGAAGGGGGTGCAGATCTGGCCTCTGACCCCTACCAGCTGGGTGGGCTTCACCAAGGCCCTCGCCACACAGAATCAGGGCTGTCCTGAGGGCTCAGCCACAGAAGGCACGCAGCATGCTTGGTCCAGCACCCTGCACAAGGGGAGACCTCCGTAGATGGTACTAGGCTTAGTCCCCCAGCTTCCTTCCTAACTGGCTGTGGAGGCATGCCCGCTGAAACAAGGCTGGGCATCCCCCCACTGGCTTCCTGGGGCCGCTGAGCACCCAGGGTCCGAGCCAGATCTGAGTCCCAAAGTGGGAAGTTGTCAGGGTCAGCGGGGCCCTGGTGGGGGCGGAGGGAGAGGGCCAGCACAGTGTCAGGACTGCAGGCTTTCAGTGGGGGACTTGCAATGTTGATTCTCTCTTCGATTTTTTTGGATTGTCTGGAACTAGGCACTCTGTCTGATTTTATTCCACGGGCTGTAGGAATCTCAGGTAGCACTCTGGGATCCCCAGGGTCCCTCATTGTCATCCTCACCCTGCCTGTTGGTGTCATCTGGAGCACAGCCGGAAGGGAGCCTGGATGTCTGGCTGGGATCTCAGGGGTCCAGGCTGCTGGGCTCCCTCCCAGCTCACTCCGCAGCCTGCAGGTCTTGGCTGCGCTTGCCCTCTGGACAGGAGCCTGGAACCCTGACCTCATGCAGCCCCCTGGGCCGCTAGGCCGGGCGGGCTCCAAGCTGGCTGAATCCACCCACAGCCAGCAGGACCCTGAGCCAGAGACAGCTGGGGATGGGGGAGAGGTGACTGTCGCTGGACAAGCCAGAGGAGCTGAGTGTGTGGGACTTTCCATTGCCAGCCCCACCCTTGGAGGGGGTGCAGACTGTGGGGAGGCTACAGGGTTGTTCTGGGAGGGGGACTGACTTGGCTTGGGAAGGGGGTGGCCTGTGCCTCTCAGGAGCTGGCCTGGACAGTGCCGGGACTGGAGAGGGTGAGAAAGAGGAAGAAGGGGCTGTGTTCAACCACCTTGGGACCCCAGCGCCCAAAGAGGGCAAGCATCTGGCCAAAGCCATGCAGAAGCCAATGGCAGAGCCTGTGGTCTAGTGTCCTTTCCATGCCCAGGGGCTACTCCAAGACCACCACGTGAGCCAGGCCCCTGGAGGACGGAGGCTCCAGGGTCAAACTGGAAACTTGAGCTGCTTCCCGCCACAGGAGGTCCAGGTGGCCCCACCAGGGTGTAGAGCCACGAGGGGCAGGGAGAGCAGGGCAGAGTGCTGTGGCTCTGTGACCTTGGGCAAGGCACTGGCATGATGGTGGTCAGGCTGTTGTGACTTTGCAGCGATAGGATCTATGGAAAGCGCGCACGGAGAGCTGGCTGCTGTCACGATCATTATCGTGGGTTTGTTTAGGGCTTAAAGGCGCAGGGAATGTAAACCCAGGGCAGAGATTTGCCACGGCCCCTGCGGGCCACCCGGCCTGGGCGACACCGCTTCATCCGGGAGAGGCGTCATTTCTTCTGCCCAAAGTGGGAGCGTGGGTCCTGCGCTGCTCCGAGTCCCTGCAGCAGTCACAGAGAGGGGCAGGCGAAGCTCTTCGCCAACGTGGAGGGAGTCACTCTGACAGAGGCCACAGTGGAGGTTCTAGAGGGAAATTCTGGAGGGACCCACGTTAGCAGCCCGGACTGGCCTTCCTCTGGGCTCAGTTTCACTAGAGCGGGGCTTCTCGGGGGCCGGATGGAGCGGCTGCCTGGTGACCCTGTGGAGGCTGCATGGGTGCCTCTGGGGCTGCTGCCCAGGGCAGAGGCCAGCTCTGGGGGCTTCTAGGGCCGACACCCCAGTCCTTTTGGGGCTTTTCTCCCATCTCCCCCCGGGGTGGGCCAGCTTCCAGAAGGCAGCAGGGAAGCTAAGCCTTAGCTGTTGTTATTACAAGGGATTGAGGAGTAAAAATAGAGGCTTGGGTGGACCCAGAGCTGTATGGAGATGCACTTTTTTGGTTTCACTCGAGCTTTGGCTGTTATTTTCTGAGCGCTTGGCGTGTGCCAGACGTGCTTTGGGCATTATCTCGCTGAGTGCTTACCCTAAGCCCGTGAGTGTGAATTCCCGTGTTACAGAAAAGGAGACTCAGAGAGGCTGAGCCAGTTGCCTGGGTTCAAACAGCCTCAGTCTCTGAACTGGATATAAGGTCTCCTGTGTGGGCGCCCGCCCGCCCCCGTGCCTGTGTGCGCGTGCGCGTGCGTGTGCGCATGCGCAGTCCGCGCGCCACTGGAGCGGGCAGGACAGGCGCGCACCTCCTACTCCCCCCACATAGCTGACATTCCCCAAGCCCTGATGGCATGGCAGGTGACCCCAGGCCAGCAGACCCAGCCTTATATGGCAACAGAAAACATTCTCCCCGGCTTCCCACAGGAACGGGGAGACGCGGTGGGGCTGGGTGGGTGCCTCTCAGGGTGCCCTTACCCTTGGGCCGGCCGCAGGGGGAGCCTGGAGGGCAGGGAGTCGAGCCAACCAGAGGCCGGCATCTTTAACAAAACCCCGCGAGGCCTGCCTGGCGCCTGACTTGCGTCATCTCACTGACTCCTGTCAAAGGGACGTTCCATTGGAAAGGCGTGCCCCGAGAATGTATCAACGTCACCATGAGACAAGGATGACGAGACCTCCCACTCTAGAGATGAGGAAGCAGAGGCTCGGTCAGGGGAAGTCACCTGCCCGAGGACATCCAGCCTGGAAGCGGCAGATCCAGGAGTCTGACTGCAGGCACCGCCCGTGGCCCGCCCGGGCCCTGTCCACCAGGTGGCCGTGGCCTAGCTGTGACACAGGCCTCTCTTGCTTAGGTAGATAAAGATCTTTGGCTGCGGTCCCACCCTCCCAGCCCTCCTGGGTCGAATGAAGGGCACTCAGCGTTCCCGGTTGCATTCAGGTGCCCTGTGGCTATTTCAGAGCCCACGTGGCATCTGTGCTGGGAAGAGCTGGGTGCGGCAGGCTGTGTACCTCTGCCCAGAGGGGGGTGTGTCCCCGGCCCCTCCCCGAGCCACGGGGGACCTCTGAGACCTGACCCAGGCACTAGGCAGGCGTGTCTTTTTTCCTGTGTACTGGCAGCGCCACTGTGTCCCTGCCCAGGCGAGTGTGCCCAGCTGGCATCACTGGGCGCTCGTCTCTCTTGCTCTTCCTTAATATATTATAAGGGAGATGGTGATAAGTAGCCACGTGAGCCTCCGAGGATCAGTGTCCGTGCAGGTCCAGCCAGTCACGACCTCATTGTGGCCATGTCACAGGAAGCCAGAGATGGAATTTCTTCAGGGTCTGCTTCACTTGTGCAGCTGATGGGGTGTTTTTCTTCGGCCGCCCCATCTGCTGGCGAGGACACAGTGTCCGGATGCGGCCCCAGAGCCGCCGCGGGGAATGTGAGCCTCCTGTCCTTGCGGGTGCACGTTACAGGCTCCGTCTACGTGCCAGGCACCAGGCCGGGCACTTGCGGCCGGGTCCTGGCCCTTTAAGAACCTGTGGGCTGCGTCAGAGGCGCCAAGGGCCTGGTATGGTGCCGCCCGGCCTTGGGGTTTGCGCCCAGGGTTTCGGCCACCAGCACCTTGGATGGCCTCCAAGATGGTGATATCTGCCCGCCCCAAAATTCTGCTGCAGCTAATACATAAAGATGAGCCTGGAGGGCCAGGAGCAAGCATCCGGGAGCAGGTGCTTGAGGTATCGGCCCAGGAAGAGACTGAAGTCTGGGGTGGAGACGGTGGGGGCAGGGGAACCAGGCAGGTGGCAGGGATCTGGGGGCCGGACCCAGCCGGGGCTGCCCACCGCTGCCAGGTTTGGAGCTCCGTGTGGCCCCGGGGCCTACGCACTTGGATGGGACTCCCGGGCGTGGGGGAAGAGCCAGTCGTGCCCCCGAGGTTGTGCAGGAGCGAGGGGGGCAGCCGTGCGCAGGCGTGGCGGCGGGCTCTGTCCCCCAGGACTGGGATGGGAGCACTCTGTCCTGTGCGGATGGCCTTCCACTGCTGGTCAGCCAGGTGTCCGGGGACAAAGCAGAGCTCGCCCTTAAGGAGGGATGGCCAGAGGGTCAAGGCTCGCGCAGAGGACTTTGTGGGACAGTGCGGGACAGAGTTGCGGCTGGGTCGCTCCTCTGCCCTTCCCCTGCTCACAGCTGTCTCTTGGTGTGGCCAGGGTTTGGGCCATCCAAATGCACAATGCTAACTGCGGACACTTAGTGTCTATGCAGTTAGCTCACTTAGTCCAGCCCCACGAGGAGATGCTACTATGATCATCCCATTTCACAGATGAGGAAACAGAGGCCCAGAGTGGCGAGGCCAGTTGCCCAGGGCCACAAAGCTGGTGGTCAGTCCTGGATCTGGGATTGGAACCCAGGGAACCTGACTCAGCATCCCTCCGCTGCCCCTCTGCCCCACACACCCTGCTCTCAGGAAGGTAACGTGCGCCTTCCCACCTCTGTGGCTTGAGGCAAGACCTTTCCGTTCGGAGGCCTCAGTTTCCCCAGCTAGCGAGTGAAGAGGACGAGCCGGGTGCTCTGAGGAGTCCCTTTCACGTTCTGTGACTGGGGAGATGTTTTAAGAGCTCTGTCGCCATCCCCAGCCTTGCCTGGGGATGCTCACGACTTCCTGTTTTCAACCCCAGGCTCCTGCCTGCTTGCATTTCCTGGCTCTTTGCCTGGGACTGACCAGGCCGCCAGGGCCTCTGAACTTGCCGCTCTGCGTATCCATAATCGCACTCGGACCTGGAGGCCCTGACCTCAGGACAGAGGCCCGGAGGGGGAGAGCAGGTTGGGTAGAGCGAACCATCCCCCCCAGCGGGTTACAGAGTGGGTCCCTGGCCTCAGGAGCCACCTCCTTCTGCAGCTGCCCCAGAGGAGAGGCCACTCCCAGTGTTGACTGTCTTTGCTCAGAAACCTGTGGTCAGGCCACTGGCTCCTTGCTCGGGGCAGGGAGGGAGCTGGGATGGTGGAGAGAGCTCAGCCGTGAGTTGTGGAAACTCTGTGATCTTGAGCAAGCTGAGCGACCTCTCCGGGTCTCAGCCATCCAGTCGGTCAAGCGGGGATGCACAGAGAGGGGAACGGGAACTCAGAACCAGCCTCCGTCGGGGAAGAGGTTGGGGGAGGGAGGTTCGCTTCTGACCCGCTCACCAGCCGTGGAGGTCTGGGTGATGAGGAGCCGTGGGGGTCTATCCGTGGGTTGTACAGACAGAAATGTTAGAAGACAGCAACACGCAGCCAATGTTTACGTAGCATGTACCAGGTGCTGGGCTCTGTGTTAAGCACTTTACTGTGTTAGAATTTGCTCGCAGATTGTAATTCTCAGAACAAGCCTCTGAGATACATTTGCCCCCTTCCTGCAGATGAGGAAACAGAGGCACAGACCGACGCAGGGCTATCACGCACCTACTGAGTGGTTCGAACCCAGGCCTCCGGCTCCAGCTCGCCCTCTTTCGATTTTTGCTTTTCTTCTAAAGGGGACTGGCTTCTATCCTGTCCCTTCTGCCTGGGGACCCAGGGTCAGGGCAGCCAGGGGTCCTGGTGTCTGGAAGATAGGGTACCTGCCCCCCTGGGCATGGCTGGGCCCCGAGGCTGGACAAGGAGGTAGGGTCAAGCGCCTGGAGGGGAGGAAGCCGTGGGCTGTGCATAAGTAGGAACCAAGAATCTGAAGCCTGGAGGAGGGGTGGTAGCTGGCAGCCCGGCCAATGGAGCGCCTGTTCCCGCTGCCCGCCTGCCCCCCCCATGCCCCTGCCAAAGGCACAGTCCACACAGCTGCCCTGAGCCCAGAGTCAGCAAGGGCCGCCTACCCACACACGAATGGGTCAGCTGCTTTTCCCACCCTGGTCACTCTGCGGCGAGCAGTTGTCATTTTTGGCTCCTAAGAAAAAATGCGATTCCAATCTCTGCGTCCCCCCTGCCCCCCAGTCTCTGTTCACACACGTGCACACACTTTGCAAAGCTGCTCACCGTGTCAGGGGGGAGGGGAGAGAGGAGAAAGTCATTCTGGCTGAAGGGCCGGCGTCTCCCCTCCTCCGACAGAGGTTTGCTGAGCACCGACGGCATGCTGGGCGCTCCTAGGACGTGTGGCCTGGAGCCTGCCTCCTCCCGTCATCCTTCTAAGACCCACTTCCTCGGGTCCCTTTCCGTTTTCAGCTCTGTGCAGGGAGGGAACCTGAGTGGCCTCCTCTGTGCCGTTTAGCCCCAGCTTGGCCTCTTGCCAGCTGTGCTGCTGTGATCACGCTATACACCCTGAGCCCCGACTCGGTCACTCATCCTGCAAACGTTTATTGAGCACCTACTATGTGCAACCCACATTTTCGCAGGGGGAGACAGACGATGGACAATACCCTTCCTAAGCAGTTAAGTTGTGTTAGGAGGTAACTCATCCCGTGGCATAAAACAGAGGCGCAGGAAGGTCAGGGTGGGATGGAAGTGGAGGGGGGGACAGTTGAGCAAGGGCTTGAAGGGGGCGAGGCAGAGAGCCGTGCAGACGTGCGGGAATGAGCGGTCCAGGCGGGGGGCCCAGCAGGAGCCAAGTCCCCCGTGGGAGCAAGCCTGGCCCCCGTCGGGTCCAGCGAAGGGAGTCGTTGTTCAGCACTCTGAAGTGCCTGCTGCGCTCGGTCCTCACTCTCGGTCGCCGCCTGGCTGTTCCGCGTCCCGCTCTGTGTGGTTGGTTTGTCCCCGACACCAAGGCCCGTGTCCTTACCCCTGGAACCCGGTCCCAGGATTCCTAGAAGTGGTCAGTCCACAGCACTCACGGGCTCGGGCCGGTGCAGGGTTTCTGGTCGACCCGAATGCGGGCACTGGGAGGCCCCCAGCCCTCTGCCCAGAGAGCCCCAGGTGCGGGGGGCTTTGCCTGTGGCTCCCCACGAAGGTTTCCCAGTTCCCAATGTGGGAAAGTGGAGGGAACATAGGGGCCATGTAGTGAGCTGAGTGTCGGCTAGATGGTTTCCCCTTCAAGATTCCGAGATTCTGAACTTCCTACTTCAATGAAACGTCCTTTTCTCTGAACTTAGCAGCAGCAGCCTGTGGCCACGGTGTCGTCTTTACTTGGCAAAATACAAATTTGGCAGCCTTGTTTGGCGCCTCTCCCTATTTTTAACTTTTTTTGGAAATGTTTCTTTCTGCGTTACCCCCAAGTCTGGGAACCACTGACCTATTTGTCCTTCTGCTGGGCGGGTTTGGGATCTGTGACCCCGGGAGGTGCCCGGTTTGCTCAGGGGCACAGACAAGAGTTAATTGTCCTTCTTCTGGTCAGCAGCAGAAAAGGGCTATAAGAGGGAGCCAGGAAGAAGGCAAGGCCTGGACAAAGCCAGCAGGAGGAGGGCCGCTCCCCAGGCAGACGGAGAAGGTTCCAGCTCCAGCTGAGTGGGGGCGGGCCGGGCTTGGTGCATGGTAATGAGGCCCCAAGTGAGGCTGCGGCCCAGCCAGCTGGACCCTGTGGGCCCTGGGGCTGCCTTCCACCAGGCAGCTGGAGGCACAGGTCCTGGAGTTGGGTACGCCCACATTCCAGACCAACCTGCGTTTCCTCAGCTGCCGGGACTGTAGAGGTGATACTGAACCGCTCTGGTTGGTCCTCCTGCTCTCGCCTGTAAAACAGCGTGACAGTGAGGATTTCAAGGGACTGCACAGTACCTGCCAAAAGCAAGGGCGTGGTCAGAGCCCCTCGACCCGGCAAAGGGGGTCGAGTTGGCAGGTGGGTTTCTGCTTCTCTGTCCAAGGGGGCTGCGTTACCATGGAGACACTGGAACCCTGGAAGGGGTCATGCCCTGCTGCACGCTAGGTCGTACTGTTGCTTACGGAGCACTGACGGAGGAGCTTGGTTGTCCCCATTGGGGGACAGGTGCCCGAGGAGGTGGGTGGGTACGAGACGCCCACTTCACAGTTAGCGAGGAGGGGACTGAGATCCGAACCCAGAGGGCTTTGTCCTCACTTAGGGTTCTTGTCGGTCTCTTGCTCTGCTGTAAGCCTCTTGGGGGTCTGCAGGACAGGCTGAAAGGTAGTGGGTTTCCTGTCCTGGGAGAGATGCAAGTGCGGACCCACTCGTCTGGCAGTGGGAAGGAGCAGCAGGACGTCAGGAACAGATTGAGTGACTGACCTGGATGCCAATTAACATCGCTTCAAACACTCCCTGTAATTTTAGGGGAAGAGCTTATTTATTTGCCTTGGTCTCACGTGCTCTCTGGCTGCCTGGAACACAGCAGTGGGCGCTGTGGTTCCCCCAGAAACTGTGGAATGAATGAGTGCATGAGAAGGGACCCCCACGTGTCATCAGCTCTGCAGTGAGGAATGTGTGGTCCAGGGAAGAGAGCGTGTTTGCAGGGTCCGGTGCCAGAATGGGTGGGGTCTACACCCTCTGCTTCCCCGTCGGCACGCAGGTTCTACGGCGGCTCAAAGACGAGCAGAGAGGCAAGTAAGATCCCCGGCCCTGTGCTGGCGTAGCAAGTGCTTCCGAATGGGTAGCTTTTGGTTTTAAAGCCAGATGAATGCCTGCTATGTGCCCATCTTTGAAGGTCAAGGTCAAGGATGCAGACTTTGAATGAGATGGTGCTGAGCTGATTCAGCTCCGGCTGGGCGAGCCTCAGTTTTCTCATTGGTGAAGGGAAACTCTGGCCCACTGGGGGATCCAAAGGGGTCATGTGAGTAAGTGCTTCCTTCCGGGGGCCCTTGTGAGTGTCCCCCGGCCCCCACCACTGGGTTCTGAAAGGACTCATCCGAGTCTCTCCCAGCATCTGAGGGGAAGGCGGGACTGTTTTACAGGTGAGGGCACAGGACAGAGGGGTGAGTGACCTCCCAGACAGCGTACAGTCATTTTCTGGCTGCAGCAGAGACGATGACATGACAGCCACTGTTGCCTGAGCCCTGGCCGGGTGCCAGGCTCCCACGTGCACAGCCCGTGGGCTCTCATACACACTGCAGAAGTAGCTGTGGTCGGTAAACCATTTGGAGATGAAGCCCTGGGAAGCCAGGAAGGAACCGGCATGCTGGGGTCGCATACCTAAGACGGTGGCGCTGGAACGGGGCAGAGTGTCACTGGGACTCTTCCCTTCACGGAGCCCGGAGTGGCAGTGTGGGGGTGGGGAGGCCCTGCTCTCTGCACAAGTAATTCAGAGTTTGATTGAAGCTGTTTCATCTTCTAGAGCAGACCCTCTGTGCCCCGACCCCCACCCCCCAGCTGCTGAGCACACTTCCTACCCTCAGGCTGGACTCCCGCAGGTCTGTCCTGAGGGTTGACAGGAAGTCAGGACAGACACTGGAGCCTGTGCCCTCCCCCCTCTGCCTGCTGGGATAGGAGGCCCTGGGGCAATGGGCCTCCATACTGGCAAGTTCTGCCTGCTGACCTTTTGCTCAGCTCTGCCCTCTCGCCTCTGTAGGAGTTTCTCTGTGACCAGAAGTACAGCGATGAAGAGGACCTGCCAGAAAAGCTCTCAGCCTTCAAAGGTGAGCTGGGGCTGTCTGCCCTGCCTCCCAGCCCCTCACACGTGGGATTCCTTACCCGCTCCGGGCGAGGCTGCCCCCCTGCTCCTTCCAGAATGCCATGTTCCTGGTGGGCTGTAAGACACGGTGCCCAGCTAGAGGCGGGCAGGCCCCTCCACCTGCCTCCAAGCGGCCCCCTCACGCCTCGCCTGCAGGCCCGAGCCCGCCCCTGCCCCTCTCTCCCCGCCAGCTGCCCCGCAGGGCTCAGGTTGGCTCCTGTCGCCACCGCCCAGACCCTGCTCGCTCCCGGGGCCCCAGCTCACAATCAGCTCTTTGTGGCAGCCCTGGCCTCTCCCCCTGCACGGCGGAGCGTCTCGGGAGCCCCTGCGGAGAATGGACGTCTGTGTCCCTGCAGTGGGGCAGGGGGCAGAGTTTCTGCCCATTGAATCCCGGCCGCACAGGATGAAAAGAAAACAGGGCCCAGGAGCCCGCTCTCGGGGAGGGGGCGACATAAAGGTCCCTCTGTTCCGGGCCCGGGCGCTTGGTTCCCAGCCAGCCCCTGGAGAAAGGAGAGGAGCCCTGCGTGTAAGGAGCCGTAAGGAGCCGTAAGGAGCGAGCGGAGGACCCACCTTCGCTGCCGGAGAGGTGCACTTGGGGTGCGGCTGGACCATGAGAGTATCCCTGAGGCTGCACCCCCCACCCCACCGCAGTGTCTGGGCAGCGTGGGCAGCCTCCCTGCTCTGAGTCAGGGAACCGGCCCAGGGATCTTCAGACCGCTTATGGCTTGGTTGTCCTTGGGCGGGACATCTGTGGCTAAGCGGTTGCTGATGCTGACCTGTGGGAAGCGCTTCGAGTGCTGTGTTGTGAGCTCCCCGAGTCATGCCAGTCCAGCCGGGAGGGAGGTGACGCCACCAGTAATTTATTGAAGAAGAAATTCAGGCTCCGAGAGGTGGGGTCATTTGCCTGGGGTCACAGAGCTTACCTAGGGAGGAGTTGGGGCTTGTACCCATACTGGTCCCACTCCGAAACCCCTGCTTGTGACCATTATGCGATGGTGCTTTTAACATCAAAGAAAGAGGACTACTAGAACAAAGACACCCCGTTCCTGCCTGTCAGCACCCCACACGCCTGCCAGAGGCCTCGCAGAGGAGGGGCAGTCCTTCCCTTCTCTCTGCCTACCAATGGGGCCGCTCTCCGGAGGAGGCTCTGGGACAGAGGTCTCTGGGGTAGTAGGTGCTTGGTGTGGGTGGGTGGGGTGCTGGGTTAGAAAGGCCGAGGGGCCCTGATAGCACGGGGAGGGGCGCTGAGGCTACCTGGCAGGGGCGTTCCAGGCAGAGGGGGGGCAAGTCCCTAGCCGGAGCAGGTGGGGACCAGGCCAGGTCCAGCAAGGCCAGTGGGTGGAGCTCAGGGGATGGAGGGAGAGGCAGCCCAAGGGGCTGGAAGGCAGAGGCTCTGGAAGGTGGCAGGGCTCGAAGGCCACTGGGAGGACCTTGGCTTTCTCACTCGCGCTGCTCCGTGCAAAATAAACCTGGAGGGCCCTGCTCGGCCTTCCGTGGCGAGGCCGGGCTGCCCGGCACCGTTCTCTCTTGCCATTGGAGCTTCCCTGGGCCCCTTGATTGGGGACGGTTCATTCGGTCTGCAGGTGAGGTTGGTGGGGAGGGTCTGTGTACCCTTGGACCCTGTGTGTCCCACTTTGTGGTCAAGGGCAGGCCCACGGCATTTCTGCTGGAAGAGCATCAGCTTCTCAGTGCTGCCCTTGACCGAAAGGTTCTGAACCACAGGGACTCCTTACCGGGGGCCCCCACCCTGGCTGCTCGTCAGAATCAGCTGAGGCACGCTGACCACTTCCTGCTCTCACCCCACGCCCCCCCTTCTCCACTGAACCTGTATCTCCAGGGCAGGAACTTACGGTCACCACAGCTGGTTGGAATGCAGCTGGCTGTCCCTGCAGGGACCTGGGAGGAAGTGGCTGCCCTCCCTTGTAGAGGGTCAGAGTGGCTTTCAGAGCACCTTTCCCTGTGGGGCCCCTAGAACAGGGGTGCAGACAACTGAGATGATGGGACTTGTGTCAAGAACCCCATGTGGGGTGAGGAGTTCAGTGTGGGCTCCCCGAGGACCAGGCCCCTTGCCCTCAGGGGAGTCGCTGGGACCTTGCAGGGGCCACCCTGCTTTCCAGGCTAACGCCAGTCTTTGCTCCGTGATTTCCAGAGAAGTACATGGAGTTTGACCTGAACAATGAAGGCGAGATTGGTGAGTGACGCCTTGGGCGTGTTGTGAGGGAAAGGGTGTTTGGTGGGTGGACGGTGGGAAGGTCCAGAGAGCCCCACAGACTCACCTGCGTGGGCGAGGTGTCATGAGTGTGACGGTCACACACTGAAGCCTTCCCGAGGGCTGGGCCAGCTGAGCCAGGCTGGAGTCTGTCGGCCTTTACCCTGGACCCATTGTCCCCAAACTTCTCTTCCGACCATCTCCCTCCCCACCCTTCTCTGCTTGTTGTCCCTGCCTCAGCCACCCACCCAGGGGACCCAGCACGGAGAGCTCCGCCCCTGCCTGGGGCTGGAGATGCTCAGGGGTTGACGCCTGGCCCAGGGGGCTGGCATTTCCTTTGCCCCCAGGCCTCCCCTCCCATCTGCACACCCTCCTACAGCTGACAAAAGTGTCCTCTTCCAACAGACCCGCCCTGTCCTGCCAGCTAGATGCTGGGGATGACAAACGCCTGTCCCTGGCACTTACACGCAAGACCATAATCTTGACCTTCACCAGTCCCAGAAGGACATGGTCAAGGCTGGTTTATTTTTTATTTTATTTTTTTAAAGGGAGGTAATTCATTACATTTTTTAAAGATTTTATTTATTTTTTATCTTTAGAGGGGAAGGGAAGGAGAGAGGGAGAGAAATATCAATGTATGGTTGCCTCTCAGGTGTCCCCTGCTGGGAACTGTCCTGCAACCCAGGCATGTACCCTCACTGGGAATCGAACCCCGATCCTTTGGTTTGAAGGCCCGTGCTCATCCACTGAGCTACACCAGCCAGGGCCCAAGGCTGGTTTAATTATCCCCATTTTACAGATGAGGAGACCGGGGCTCAGCGCCATTGTCTCTCCTCCTCTGTCTTCCCTCGTCCTTCCCCTTTTTGAATATTTTTATTCCTTTTTCTTTAGAAAAAGATCTATTAAGTGAATACATTTTCGTCATAAAAATTTTTGGAAAGCACAGCAAAGCCCAGACAAAAACACGTCACCCGCCGCTATGAATAGTTTGGTTTATATTCTTCCACGCTTTGTTCTCATCACAAATGCTATTTGACACCATTTTTAGGACCTCTGTCTTTTTTTAAAAAAATAGCACATTGTGAGTTTTCTGACATGTGATTAACTTTTCTTTTGAAATATAACTGGTGGCTGAGTAACAGTCCATCGTGGGGATGGACTGTAACTTATTCGGCCAATGCCGTAGCGTGGCTGATAGTGCTCCAAAGAACATCTTTGTACACGAGTCTTTGTCCACGTCCCTAATTATTTCTGAAGAGCAGATCCCAGAAATGAGACATTCTGGGTCAAAGGCTGTCGAAGCATCCTGCCAAATGGCCTTGCAGTGAGGTCTGGCCGGTTCAGCGTCTGGCCAGCAGCTGTGGGAGACCTTTCGCTTCTTCCTGCAGAAGGCTGCCCAGCTTTCTTTGAAACGCCCTGGACATCCTGGCACCTAGGGGCCTGGCACCGGTCCTGCCCGCCCTGCCCTGGGGTGAGCTGGCGCACCACGGCCTGGCCCTAAGTCCGCCCTCCCCCGCCATCCCCGCCGCACCGCCTCTCTCTCGCCATCCTTTGCTGACCCATTGTTTGGGGAACAATCTGAAGGAAATTGCCTCAGGTCTGGGGAGCTAGGTGGTCAGCGTCAGCAAGTCCTCAGGGTGCAGGGGCTTGTTGGTGCCTCCCTTGTTTTTCTGGAATTTTGTTCTTTTGTTGGTTTTCCTGCTCTGCAGGCTATTTTTGGCGCCCTTGCCCTTCTGGCCGGAGTGATGCCCCGGGACGGCAGGGTGGGAGTGGCGGATGGCGGAGGCTGCCACCTGGCCTCCTGGAGAGGACTTTCGATGCCTGGAGTCAGGCCACCTCGCCGGGCAGTGACCCCGGGGCAGCAGGGCAGTGGGCCCACGGCTCCCCCTGAACAGCAGGGCGCAGCGGAGAGAACAGGAAGGAAGAGCTGCTCTATCACTGCGCCCCTGATTTGTGGCAGGGGCTTCCCACGCAGCGTCCCTCCCAGTGACCCTGTGAACCCAGGGGACCCCCGGTGGGAGCTGGGGTTCGGAGAGGTGAAGTGGTTTGCCCTGGGTCCCAGAGCCAGAAATGGCAGAGCTGGACTCTGACCCCCAGCCCCTTTTAGCGACACTAAAAGCCCATGTCCCTAACCACTGGTCACATGGCCTCTGAGGGGCACATGGCTGGGGAGGGGCACAGGCTCATTCTCTGGAGAGGAGCAAGGCCGTCCACGGCTGCCTCCAGGGAGGGGCTGTCCGGCTGGGCTGCCTCTGGGTGTGGGGTCCAGAGGGCGTTTTAACCTCTTCCCCACTGCCCCCCCCCACGTCTGTCTCCAATTAAGGGATATCTGCTTTGCTTCCGGCAGACCTGATGTCTTTAAAGAGGATGATGGAGAAGCTCGGGGTCCCCAAGACCCACCTGGAGATGAAGAAGATGATCTTGGAGGTGACAGGTGGGGTCAGCGACACCATCTCCTACCGAGATTTTGTGAACATGATGCTGGGGAAACGGTCGGCTGTCCTCAAGCTGTGAGTACCTCCCCGCCTCTCCCGGGGCCTCAGAAGGCCAAGTCTTGGGGTGTGGAGAGGCCCCCGACTGGGGCACCGCGGTCATTCCCCAGCCGGGAGGTAACTCATTGTGTGACCCGCTGGGCAAGGCTTTTCATCTCTCGGAACCTGACTTCCTTATCTGTCACATGCCACGCTCGCCTGCACCTCGCAGGTGGAATCAGCCTGTAGCAAAAGGTCTGGTAGGATCGGCACTTAGGAGGTGGCAACTGTGATGATGGTGGCGATAACGATGACAAATCTGGCAGAGCGTTTTGAACCTCGGTTTTCTCATTTGTAAAGTGACCCTCCTACCCCATGGGGTTGTTGCGAGCCTAGTATAGAGTTAAAACCTGACTCTGAAGGGAGGTGGAGTTTGCTGCTATTCATCTGTAAGATAGAGATGTAATAAATATCTTTCGTGAAGCATTGTCCTGAGGATTAATGACACGACGCACATGAAGAGGCCGGTGGTGCCTGGCGGGCGGCAAACACCCAGGACTCAGTGGCTGGAACCGCGCTCCCTACGCGGGTCCTCCCCCACTGAGGGGCTGCAAAGAAGGTCCCTGCAGAGTCTCGTGATGTGTGAGCTGAAAAGGAAATGAGATTAATTATTTTTCAGATGTGCAAAGGTCAAACATACCTGTCTCATTTACAAAGGGGGAAGTTGAGGCCCCAGGAAGCTGAGTAACCGGCTCATGAGCCCACAGTTTGGGCGGGTCAGAGCTGTCAGTGTGGGTGGGAAGGCCGCTGGCGTCAGCGCACAGCAGAGGGCAGGCGCTAGCAGTCAGAGGGACGGCGCTGCTAACCCGAGCCCGGAGATTTAGTGGGCGTTGACTGTGTGTCACGCACGCTCCTGCGTGTTGGCTCTTTAAACCGATCATCTGTTAATTCAGCAAATACTTACTGAGCACCAGCTACGTGCCAGGAATTATTCTCGGTGCTGGGGACACATGCGTTGCTGGCCTCCTCAGGGAGCTCACGTTCGGACCACAGGAGACAAACGACAGCCGGCAAAAACACCAGGTTGCCATGGTGGAGGGTAAAGAAATAGAAAGCGAGCAAGTGGAACAGAGATGATGCAATGGTGGGCAGGAAAAGTCTCACCGAGAAGGCGACATTTGACCAGAGCCCTGAGTGAGGACGATGGGAGGAGATGGACCATGGGAAGACCTGGGGACAGGCACTCTAGGCAGAGGACATGGCGCACGCAAAGGCCCTGAGGCGGGTCATGCTCGTATGTTCAAGGCACAGCACAGAGCCCAGCGTGGCTGGGCTGTTAGTAAGTGCAGTGAATGAAGGATGAGTCCGAGGAGGGGGCCGTGGGGCCTTGTAGGCCACAGTCAGGCTGAGCACTTGGTACTAGTGTGGAGGGATGCCACTGGAGTACTCTTAGCTGGGGACTGACCCTTAAAAGGCCCCCCCTGGCTGCAGCAGGGGGCAGAATGGCAGCCAGGAGGCCTGTGCAAGGGAGAGATAAGGATGCTCTCCTGCGGAGGCTGCCTTGGAACCGGGCAGGAGCTGTTGGAATCGGGAGTCATTTTGGAGGTGGAGCTGGAAGCACCGCTTTTTAATTGCCCAGATGTGGGTGTAAAGGAAAACGAGGACTCTGCTGAGTCTCAAGTCTGGGGTCTGCGTGACTGAGTGTGGGACTGTGCTGTTGGCGTGGAGGAGAGAGCAGGTGGGGAAGGCAGGAAATCGAGCATTCCGTTTTTGACATGTTCCAGGGAAGGGCCCTTCAGCCATCCAAGGGGAGGGGTCAAGGAGGGCGCTGGCGGCGCTCATCTGCAGCTCAGAGACACGCTGCTCGTGGACCGCCACCTTCTGAATGGGACTCCAAGCCCGGGCGCTGGAAGAGCCCAAGCGGGGCCTGAGCGCAGGCAGAGTCGGGCACCGGGGCCTGGAACAGCTCCAGGGCGAAAGTGCTTCTGGCACCGGCGCTTCCAGATGGAGACACTGAGCAGCAAAGCGGTCGAGTGTCTTGCTGGAGTCACCAGCTGGGAAGTAGCAGGGCAGGGACGCAAACCCAGCTGTTTCCTCCCAGAGGCTACACCACGAACGCTTACCCTCTGCTCCCCAGACATTGCTCTCGGAGCGGCGGGAGATTTTTGAAGATCGGAAGGGTGTTTTGAGCAGAGCCATGGCCCAGCCCAGCCCCGCTGCCTGCAGGTGGCTTGGTGAGGGGAAGGCGCACAGCCCAGACGGCAGAGATCCTGAGCCTTGTCCTGCTTGTGCTGCCTGTGTGGCTCCGAGGAGTCACGTTGCCACTTCGCCCCTTAGTCTTCTCCTCTGTAAAATGCCACCAGGAGCCCCTCCCATGTAGCCGCGGTCCCAGTCTTCCGAGAAGATCCTGCTGGAAGATGGACGGAGGGCGTTCTGCCGAGGAGCCTGAACACCGAAGGCTGGATGAGCTTTCCCTGGATGAGGGAGGGAGTCCTAATCCTGTTTCTTTGTTTTTGTTTTCTTCCGTCTCCAAACCAGAGTCATGATGTTTGAAGGAAAAGCCCAGGAGAGCAGCCCCAAGCCGGTCGGCCCCCCTCCAGAGAGAGACATTTCCAGCCTGCCCTGAGGACCCCGCCCGGACCTGCCCCGCCCTCCCTGCCCCGTTCCTCCCTCCTGATCTCGCTGCCCTCTGGACTCCTCGTGTTTTGTCTTATCTGGGTTTTTTGGTCGTTGGGCATGTTCATTTCTTCTTTTCATCTGCAGAATCAGTGATCTCTTTGTGAAGCACCAATTATCTGCCTTAAAGAGACTCCGAGACCCCTCCCTCTCTCCTTCCCTCATCCCCCCACCCCCACCCACGTGGAAGGGCTGACTCCAACCCAAAAACCAGAGGAGGCAGGGCCAGGCAGGGAGGCTGGAAGCCTGTGATTCCCACGCTTAGAGCTGGTATTGTCTGTTCTTCCCGGAGGTCTCTGAGCTTAGCCCAGGCTCGCCGGCCCGGCCCCGCCGAGGACCTCGGCCCCTCTCAGAAGTCACTGGAATAGGGACAAGGCTTCAGGTCTCGCTAGGCTTTCCGCAGAGGTGTCCAGGAGGTCGCCACTCACCGCCCCACTGCCCCAGGTGATGCTCCCCTCAGGCCACGCTTCTTCCCGTCCTCACTGAGGTGACGGGAGGACTGAGCCCTTCAAGAAACTCCAGAAGGGAATTCCAGAGGGATTCCAGAAGAAATCCTCTGGCCTTGCCACCCCCACCCTCCCTGCCAGCCACACCTTCACAGGCAGCTCGGAGGGAGCCCTGTCCCTTGCTGGGGCAGCAAGGGCTTTGGAGGTAGAGGGGAGGCCCTTGCGGAGGGAGGCTCGTCTCAGTCTGGTCCTGCCTTTCGGGGAGGATGCTGAGGGCGGCGACAGGTGAGGAGGGTGCAGGGTAAGATGCTCGTGGCACAGAGTCAGCACCACCGTGAAGCCAAGACGTGAGAAATGGGGTGCCGCCTTTCCGACCCCCGTCTCCCTGAACACCGACCGTGCTTCCCCCTCGCCCCCCCACCTTCCATCACTCGTTCCTTCCTTCATTCCTTCACTCGGTCCCTCATACGACAGATATTTATTGACCACTTACTATAAGCTTTAAGACCCCCTACCGTGTCCTGACCTGTGCTGTGTCCACTGTCTCTCTAGCCCATCTCCCCCTTTCCGAATTGCCCCAAACCTTGAGCTTGGGGATTGGACTGTGTGGGTCACCCGCGTCCTTCATTCTGGACTCGGGGTGTTACAGCCCTGATTGACCCTGTAGGTTAGCTGAGCCAGTCCTCCCGTTTCACTGGTGAGAAAACTGCGGTGGCCCACAGGATCAAGCGCCTTGCCGAAGGTCAGGGGTTTCTGTGGAGATGGGAGTGTCTGGACGGAAGCCCTGGAGTTCCCACGCCCTGCCCCTGCTTCACCTCTGCTCTGGGTCGCCTCAGGCAGAGGATGAAAATGAAAGGAGGGGGCAATCTCCCAGGTCAGCGCTGCGGGGAGACCCTGGGCCAGGATCCCCTTCCCGGAGCCTTCTAGTCCGCATCAGGGTTTGGGTCAGGGCCAGGCTGCCTCTGCAGTTCTGCCTTCCCTAGAGCTCCTCAGCTAAACCATGTCTCGGGACTCACGCAGGCATCACACTCAGCCCCAAGCTGGCCAAGCAGGAACCTTAGCCTGGACCCCACCTGGGTTCCGGGTCCCTTACCCGTAGACGCACTCATCTACTGAATGTATTTATTAAGTGCCTGCTATGGGCCGAGCGCTAAGAACCCGGTAGTGAAATAGATAGACTCGTGGAACGTATAGAGTCTTGTGAGGAAGCCAGGCCCAGGCAAGGACAAGGGAGGTGGATGTTAGGAAAGAGGGGGCTAATGGGTGACTGCACTGAAATTCTGAGGGCCTAGCTGGGCCCTAGATGAGGCCAGAGTCTTGGAGAAGCCCTTGCCAAACCTGAAGGGGACAGGTCTGGGTGCTGTTGGAGGCTGGAGCCAGTGTGGGCTCCCTGTGGCTCCTCGGTGCCGCGTACTCAGGGCCCAAGGAGCTGCCCGGACAGCAGCTCGAGGGACTGCAGCAGGTAGGGGGTGGGAAAACACCCCGGTCTGGTTAACCAGCTGGGCTTAACCAGTGCAAGAGCAAGATTACTTTGGCCATGACTGATCTTCAGGCTAAGGAGCTGCTCAAATGCACAGCTCTAGTTGAAGTTTAAACCCCAGCAAAACAGCTCTTCCTGTAAATGTTAAATCTCACCCCACCCCCTTCCCTGCCTTGCCCCCCCTCCCAGATCATTAGATAAGCAACTGCCTGGCCCCACCCCTCCCTCTACCTCTCCTCCCTGGGACAGGATGAGACCTTTGTCAAGGTGAGGCTTTCTTTGACTGCCCATCAGTGTACTTGATTCTCAGAGGAGGCAGAGCCAACCTGGTTTATTTCAGGAGGCTCAGCGGTTTGCAAGACCACAGGAAAGCCTCCCGGGGGAGGAGATCGAGTGGGTGTGTCCCCAGCTCTGGACAGGGCGGGAATGGGAGCTCTCCCACTGCAAGGGGAGTGTGCTGGGAAAGCCCACCTGATCCTTCGCCATTTTTGGAACTCAGCTCCTGGAGGGAGAGGGGCTCAAGAGTGGTTTCTGGAAAGGGGGTCCTGTGTGTATTCCAGGTTGTGTCTGGTGGCTCTGGAACCCTACTTCTCTGGCTAAGGGCTCAGCTTCTTAGAACTTCAGCTGTCTTCTTTCTGAAAGACCAAATCTTACTAACGTAACCAGAAACTTGGGGACTGCCAAGTCTGGCTTTGTCCCCGCGACTCAAAATGAAGGAGAGTGTCGCGCAAGTTCAGGTGGATGCAATATGTGTGTGCGCATGCCTGTGAGCGTGTGTGATGCCGGTTATCCTCTGCACATACTGGAAATAAAACAGACAAACTGATGTCTTGATTGGTGCATTTTGGGGATGGGCTCTGGGAGGGGGAGGGGGGGCTCAGCCAATTCTGAAGAGCAAGCCAGTTATAGGAACAGACTGCATGAATGTGTCTCGACTTCCAGGCTCTGCTAAACACGGAACTTCATTCACCCCCCACAACAACCCAAGGAGTCAGGTTCTGTTTGTCATCCTTTTTTTTAAAAAAAAATAAGAGGCAGGCTTGTAGCAGATCTACAATTTGCTGAAAACCAAGCAGTAAGTGGTAGGATGTGTCCCGGTCCCCCACCTCCATGCAATAGTCATCAATGAGCATATCCTGAGAAGCTGAATTCTAATCCCGCCTCCACCGCTCTCTAACCGATGGGCACTGGGTAATTAGCTTTTCTGTGCTTCTAGTTAGCTCATCAATCGTGTAGCAACGACTCCTAGGTGACTAGGATGTCTGGAAGAGTAAATAACACACCTGAAGTGTTGTCGTGGTTTCCAGGCTCTTGCTTCGGAAATGATTACCTTGAAGGGAGAGGCACAGCTGATGTTAGGGGAACTTTAACCTCCCCTTTCAGCCTTCAAATTTAGACACAGAAAAGTCTCCCGGGGTGAGGCCCCACTCCACCCACTTTCTGAATCTCTTTCTCCAAAGCCCCTCTCAAGAGCTGCGCCTGGAAATACTTGTCAATTTCTTAACTTCTCTAAATCCGGAATTATTCTTACCCACCTACATACAAAGGTTACCACGGGGTCTCAACCCAACGCTGAGCGCTCGGGCATGCGCGGTCCGACGACGGACACCAACGCGAAGCTGAGCCGGCTCTAGCTGTGAAAGCGGGGTTGGAACCTGGTCGGTTTAGGACGCAGGCGCGCGGGCTTCAGGGCCACACCCCCTACTCAGCTTGAGCCGGCCAATGGGAGGCGGCGGCCAGTAGGGCGCGCGACTTCAGACAGTCCCTCAGCCTCCCCGGAGCACGCCGTGGACGGAAACGCGTGACGCCACCAAAGCGCGCCGGAAGTGCGGGGCCGCCGCGCGCCGCTAGCATTTTGTGGCGGAAGGCGGCGTGGGGGTGGCCTGCGCTGGGCGGGTGAGGCCACGGGGGGCAGCGGCGGCTGCTTGGATCACCTGAGGGCGGCGCAATGGGAGACGAGATGGATGCCATGATCCCCGAGCGGGAGATGAAGGTCAGAGACTGGCCGGGGCCTCCCTCCCTTCCTTAGTCTCGGCGTTGCCTTAGCTAGAGCCCCACGGAACTGCGCAGCGCGGGTGCCGGCTGCCCCGCCTCCCGCCTGAACATTTGCCGCGTTCGGAGTTCTCACCTGCACACCTTGGGGCTCTGTGTCTGCTGCCCGCGTTGTAGCCCCGCAGTTTCCCCTTCCCGTGTTGGTCTCGTGCGAGCCACCTGGGTTACTTTAGCTACTTTTCGGTGGTGGCTGGAGTGGTGGTAATAAGTTACTTAATGAGTTTGCTTTGTGCTGGGTACTGTGTTAATCATACAACAGCCCTACGAAAAAGTTAATATTAGGGGAGTAAATCAAGGTTTGGAAAGCAGCTTATCCAAAGTCACATTGGACAGAGGCTGAAATCCACCTGGTGGGTTGGGTTTTTTGTTTTGTTTTAAAATATTCTCTCTTTTTCGGCCTCACGCTACTGTTTCTGTCCGGGCCTGCCTAACACACAGTCCTACAGAAAACTTCAGTTAATTGGAACAGGAGGACTATTCTGATACTGGAAATCTGCCTGAGTCAGGAAACTAAAGATAGGGCAGGTGATCCCTGTGATGGTTATAAACTTGCAAGGGAGTGAGTTGCAGGAAGGGTTTAGGCGCTTGTTCGAACAAATCACTGACATCCACTTGGGGAGTAGTAATCCATGTCCTTAGTAGGGATTCTTTCTCAAAATCACCGCCTGCAGGAGCCCGCCAGTGTGCGTGTGCCGTATTCATCAGATATGCTGGAGTGGAGGGAAAAAAGGTTTTAGAGCCACAGACTCAGAAGATGGAATCTCCCTTTGAGTGACTGGTTACAACGGGAAGGAGAGCACTCCTGTGCCTCTTCGTCCCACTGGCCCTCCACCTCCATGGGACCAAGGCCCAGGAAGGACATTTGGGGTTACCAGGATAAGAAATGGCAAAAAGACTGAAGTTTTATTCTGCTCCTGTATGAAACCGTACTGTGGTTTCACCCGGAAAGCTGTGTGGATTTCTAATCAGTTGGAAATTAAGAGCACTTCATTAATCTTTCAGAATATATGCATTAAACATCGAATCCAAGGCAATGAGTTTGTGGGGTGTGGTAGGGATGTTTTATGAAACCCTAAGTATACAAAAGTGAAGGCTGAGAAAGGCTATCTTTGGCCCTTACACTTTTGGAATGTAAGCAGAAGGGGATTCACATTCTTTTCACCAAAGCCTCAACTTAAGTTTAGAATGAAAGGGAACAAAGGCTTTTATAGTACAACTCAACATCGGGATTGGTAAACTTACGGACCTCTTTTTACCAAGAAGCGGTGCACACTGAAAATGGTCTTTGAAGGCATATAAATTCTTGGAGGACTAGGTGAGTCTGGCATTGACAGGAGGTGGGGGAAGGCTACCAGGCCCTGACCTACTAGGGAGTGTGAAAATGGAAGGAAATGGAAACTGGACATAGACGGGGGCTGGAGGTGGCCCAGGTGCACCCATGGCAGGGAAGCAGTGTTGTGAGGTGAGGCTCCAGAGTTGCGGCGGTGGGGGGGGGGGGTCAAACCATGCCTGGCTTCATGGCCTGTGTTACGGATTTTGGACATCCGTGTAGGTCTTAAACACCAAGAGGTTGACCATACATACCGTTTTGTTTTTTTGCGTGTGATGGAATTTTGTTGAGCATTTGATGCAGGTAAGTCAGTTCTTGGGCTTTGGTTATCTTCCTGTGGTCTTTATTTCCATGTATACGTGTTGAGTACTGCACTGGATAGTGGAGCTTACAGTGTAGCGGAGGATATACTCAATATTCAGCAATTTGTGAAGCACTGTTCTGGGTCATGAGATAATGCATACTACAAAACAGTGTAAGATTATAAATAAATAACAACATCAGCTTGTGTGGTGGTTAAGACTGTAAACTAAGAATTCAGGAAAGGAAAGGTTCAGTGTGAGCTGATTAGTCAAGGAACGCTTCATGAAAGAATTCTTAAAAATTTATTTCATTGAATAAGTATTAATAAGTACTATGCCAGCTACCAAAATACGCATAGGATGCTTAAAAATGACTAAGTCACACAGTTGTTGGCCTCGGGGTAATGGGTATTTTTGTTGTACTGGAATTGGGCCTTCTGGACTATGACAGGCGGGATTTAACTTCCCATTTTCTCTGCATTGACCTCGTTTTGATCTCTCGCAACAGGATTTTCAGTTTAGGGCCCTGAAGAAGGTGAGAATCTTTGACTCCCCTGAGGAGTTGCCCAAGGAACGTTCAAGTCTGCTTGCTGTGTCCAACAAGTATGGCCTGGTCTTCGCTGGTGGAGCCAGTGGGTTGCAGATTTTTCCTACTAAAAATCTTCTCATTCAAAATAAACCTGGAGACGATCCCAATAAGATAGGTAAGTTACTTGCTTTATGTGAAGTAGAAGAGGGAGGAGTATAGTGAAGTGCTAATCTAGTTCCCTTCCTAAGACATTTTAATATTAAAGTGAAACCTTCTGTAGTCCTCAGGTTGGCCCCTAAGGGTAAGTTCTAGGTCAGATGTTGGAAGCCTTTCTGGTTCTTTTTGGTCCTTTTATATCCCTTTGTTGATGAGTTGTTCTTTTGAGCTTATGGGAAAGAAGAATTCACCATTCCCCCATGCATTTGTTTTTGCTCAGTCGAACCTGGGTTCTGCCTGTCAGAAAGGTTTTGGTACATGGCTTTTTAGTTGGCACAACAATTTCATCCAAATGGGATTGTGTGCCGTTTGGAGCATTGTTGCAAAAATATGGGTACAGGTTGGCAGGATTGCAATTGAAATGTTGGTGGGGGGAGTTTTTTTATGTTGATGATGTAATTTTGGAAAGCATCTAAGGATCGGGATTGGTCTTCAGTGGAGTAGAACCAACCTTTCGGTTCGAGGGTTGGAACTTCCAGTTCCCCCAGCCCCCACCCCAGGAGGTTGACTCAGTCACCAGTGGCCAGTGATTTAATCAGTTGCGTCTTTGTAACGAAGCCCTCATAAAACCCCGAGGAGGGTGGTTTGGAGAGTTTCCGAGTTGGTGAGCACGTGGAGATGCAGGGTGAGTTGCAAGCCTGTACCTGTACTCAGCAAACTACAGGACCCTGAGGAACGAAACTGAGGAAGACCCAAATAAAAGGAAGCATATACCATTTTCATGGATTGGAAGAATTAACATCATCAAAATGCCCATACCACCCGAAGTGATCTATAGATTCAGTACAATCCCTATTAAAATACCAGTGACATATTTCACAAATATAGAACAAATATTTCAGAAGTTTATATGGAAACATAAACGACCCCGAATAGCCTCAGCAGTTTTGAGAAAGAAGAGCAAAGTAGGAGGGATCACAATACTTGATATCAAACTATAGTACAAGGCCACTGTAATCAAAACAGTCTGGTACTGGCATAAGAACAGACACATAGATCAATGGAACAGAATAGAGAGCCCAGAAATAAACCCAAGTCTCTACGGTCAATTAATATTTGACAAAGGCGGCAGGAGCATAAAATGGAGTAAAAATCATCTCTTCAAAAAATGATGTTGGGAGATCTGAACAGCTACATGCAAAAGAAAAAGAAAAAAGAAACTCGACCACTAATTTACACCATACACAAAAATAAACTCAAGATGAGTAAAAGACTTAAATATAAGTCATGACACCATAAAAGTCCTGGAGGAGAACATGAGCAGGAAACTCTCATATTCCATGTGGTAATATTTTCATTGATATGTCTCCTAGAGCAAGAAATGTAGAGGGAAGAATAAACAAATGGAACTACATCAAGTTTAAAAGCTTCTGCACAGCCAAAGAAAACATCAGCAGAATGAAAAGGGAACCAACCATATGGGAAAATCTATTTGCCAATGATACCTCAGACAAGGGTTTGATCTCCGAATAAAGAACTCATGACTCCACACCAGGAAGACAAACAATCCAATTAAAAAATGGGCAAAGGACTTGAACAGACACTTGTCCAAGGAGGACATGCAGAGGGTCCAGAGACGTATGAAAGGATGCTCAGCATCACTAGCCATCAGAGAGATGCCAATTAAAACCACAACAAGATGCCACTTCATACCAGTCAGAATGACCATCATAAATAGATCAACAAACAAGTGCTGGTGAGGTGGTGGAGAAAAGGGAACCCTAGTGCACTGTTGGTGGGAAGGCAGGCTGGTGTAGCCACTGTGGAGGACAGCATGGACTTTCCTCAGGAAGTTAAGAATGGAACTCCCTTTTGACCCAGCAATTCCACTGCTGGGAATATACCCTAAGAACCCCGAAACACCAGTGCCGAAGAACCTATGCACCCCATTGTTCACAGCAGCACAATTTACAATAGTTAAGTGCTGCAAGCAGTCTTTAAGTGCCCATCAGTAAATGAATGGATCAAAAAACTGGTACGTTTACACAGTGGAATACTATGTAGCAGAAAGAAGGAGCTCCTACCCTTCGCAGCAGCATGGATGGAACTGGAGAGTATTATGCTAAGGGAAATAAGCCAGGTGGTGAAAGACAAATACCATATGATCTCACCTATAAGTGGAACCTAATCAACAAAACCAACAGGCACACAAAGTAGAACCAGAGACATGGAAATAAAGAACAAACTGAAGTGAGAGGGGGATAACGGGAAAGAAGGGCAAGGGTCAAGTCAAGGACTTGGATGAAGAAAGTGGGAGGGGAGAGGAAGTAGAAGGTGGGGGGTTGACAGGGCAGGGGAGAGTAATGGGGGGAAATGGGGACAACTGTAATTGGACACAATAAAAGGCGCACTCCTAGAGAGGGTATGGAAGCTCCGCACCGTTCCCCAGACCTCGCCCGGTGTACAGTAGCTCTCCCGTCTGGCTGTTCCGGAGTTACATCCTCATGCTGAACCACCAGTCTAGTCAGGAACACACGAGAGGTGATCCAAAACAACTGGAATTATCTTCTGGAGGGCGGGCCCCTTGGACTACAGGCTTCCCCCCGCTAGGTGAGTGTGCTAGGAACCCATCTGTATCTGTACCAGCTGGCATTGTTGTGAGAGGCTGCATTCAGATTCAGTGAATTTTTCTTGAAGACTCTTTCAACGCATTTGCCCATTTCGTGGTGGATGATTTACAGGCGCACCTGCCCACATCGTGCTGAGAGTTCAGCAGTTTTGGACCAAAAAACAGTATGTCCCTGTGCCCCACCCTCCCTGGTCACCAGATCCCGCCCCTAGCGACTTTGTTTTGTTTCCCTGGATGAAAAAAGTGCTTGAAATGTTTTGCCGATGTGGAAGAGGTAAAACAAAAAATGGCAGAAGCACTAAAAGGCATCAGAATCAACAAGTTGAAAACTTTTGAACAGTGGGAAAAATGTCTGGATAGGTATCAGATGGAGAGTACTGTGAAAGTGATGGAAGCTCAGACATGCAAGAATAAATACACCATTTTTAATAAATAAATTACGGGGTTCTGGGGGGAGTGGCACCACCTCGTACAGTATTTCTCTGAGCTCTTTGAATGGTTCTAGCAAATGAATTGGACCCCAGGAGTGGGTTGTGGGAATCCTCTGATTTATAGCCAGTGGGTCAGAAGTGCAGGCAACGAGCTGGATTTGCATTTGTCATTCTCGGTGCGTGGGGTTCGTGGAGACCTCCAGTCTGAGCCCAGCTGGTCAGGAGCACATAGACGCTGGGTTTGAGTCTGGGCCTGAAGTGTGGGGATGGGGGGGTTGGTCTTGTAGGACTGAACACTTGACCTTTGGATCCCAGTGCTGTCTCTGGGTAGATAGTGTCAGAACTGAGTTGAATTCTCAGACGCCTGAGAATTGTTTGTCGGTGTGGGGGACTCACCCACCCCCCTGGTGGGATTAAGTCTGGAAACCCAGTTTGAGGACACCGTTTTCCACAAAGGCGACTGCCAGTTAGCCTCCCCAGTCGTGTGAGGAAGAATTCCTGGGGCCCTCATGCACCGTTACCCACCTGTAAGAAAGCTGAGATGTAGCTGCCTGACTCCGTGTCAGGGCCTGTTCCTGCGTTTGTGGAGATGGATGCAAAAACCGTTTCGCGTAGACTGGGTAAAGGGGTTGTGACATATGCTTGGAACATTCCATTTTCTGCTTTTCTTCTTCTTCTTCTTCTTCTTTTTTTACCTTTTTACAGTTGATAAAGTTCCAGGCTTGCTAGTTCCTATGAAGTTCCCCATCCGTCACCTTGCCCTGAGCTGTGATAACCTCACACTCTCCGTGTGCATGATGTCCAGTGAATACGGCTCCGTTATCGCTTTTTTTGATGTGCGCACATTCTCAAACGAGGTAAGCTACCGGCAGACTCTGGTGTCAACACGGAGCCTAAGGGTTCCTGGTATCTATATTCAAGTTGGGATTTTAAAAAGTTCTCAGTTATAGAATCATTGGTCCTTGAGGTAGAAGGGACTTCAGGAAGTTATTTCATGATAGCACCTGCTCTAAGATATTATTATTTCTTGTGTGCATATGAGACCGTGAAAGCCCAGGGAGCTTTAGGTGACTTGCCCGAGACCATAGAGCTAATGGACAATGTCGAAAGTGGCAGCACCCTGGGTCTCCGACGTCCTCGTCAGTGTCTTCCATCCCTGCGGGCCAGCGATAACGTAACAGTTCATGACAGTGTTTGCGCCGACCGCCAGGCCCCGAGCTGGTGCTCTGCAGGGTTCTGCGCCGGAGGGGCTGCTGTCTGCCCTTTGCAGACGGAGACACAGCCCGGAGAGTTGACGCGCCTGTCCAAGGCCAGTGCTGGTGAGAAGCAGAGCCCAGATTTTCATCTAGCGTCTCCTTTTTATCGATTTTCCCGCATTCGTATATCCCCCATTGGGAGTCCTTCCAGTGTGCCAGAATAATTGATTGTCATTTTCAAAGTTGTGTAACAAAGGGGTTGTTGTGTAGAGCTAATTTTTTTTTCCACGTTCATGGAGAAAAGTGAACCATAGTTTTTTTTTTTAATTTGTTGATTTGCAAGAGAGTGAGAGAGAAACATCAGTTTGTTGTTCCACTTTTCCACGCAGTCATTGGTTGGTTCTTGTGTGTGCCCTGACCGGGGATCAGACCTGCGGTCTTGGTGTATCGGAATGATGCTGTAACCCGTTGAACTACCCTGCCAGGGCGTGAACTTAAATATTCAATAATTTTCTCCCATTGTGAAGTGACTATGCATTAATTTATTTCTTTTTGCTTCTGGCCGTTTGTTTTAAAAGGCTAAACAGCAGAAACGCCCATTTGCCTATCATAAGCTTTCGAAAGATGCAGGCGGCATGGTGATCGACATGAAGTGGAACCCCGCTGTCCCCTCCATGGTGGCAGTGTGTCTGGCAGATGGCAGCATCGCTGTCCTGCAAGTCACCGAAACAGTGAAAGTGTGCGCAACGCTTCCTTCCACAGTAGCAGTGACGTCTGGTGGGTGATGAAGGCTTTTACTCTGTGACATACATTAATGCTAATCTCTTTGAAAGTTAATTTCTGGAAATAAAAGCAAATGTTGTATTTGTTATTATTTGGTAGAAGTGGAGAGCGTATTCTTTATTTCCATAGTTAATGTCCTTGAAACCAAACAGCACAGGTGATTTAATCTGAATGCGCTTGGGTCTTCTGGAGGAAGAAATATTTTGGTACAGATGGTTAAAGGCTGTGTTTTTGAGACTTGTTGCTGGATCTAAAATAGTGGTGCTCTGTAAGTCATTTGTACTTTTCAGAGGAAAGGCATCAGAAATGTCAAATAGGGGCAAGACAATGATTTACTGGTATTTGAAAACCTTCGCCAGTCCCTGGATTTATCTAAAGACTACAGGGTTTGCATACTTCCAGCTTTCTGGGAAGTACTTCATTGAAAAGCATTTTTAGCCGTTGATTCAGTGGCCCGGCGATAAATCGTTATCGGCTTGTTTTGTCAGAGCGGTTTTTATCCTTCCTTACTTTGCCGAATGGTGGGTGACCCTTTGAACTGGGAGAACAAGGGCTGGTGTTTCGATCTGTAATAATGTCGACGCCAAGAACGGCCGGTGACAGGGCACTGACTCGATGCAGCTCCCCCCCCCGACCCCCCCACAGTCTCACTGGTGGCACTCTCTTCTTTGCTCAGTGTGCTGGAGCCCCAAAGGAAAGCAGCTGGCGGTGGGGAAGCAGAACGGAACCGTGGTCCAGTACCTCCCTGTAAGTCTTGCCTTGGGTTTCAGATCTGTTCCCACAGACACTACCCACTGGTGTGCGGGTGCTGTGGGCACACCTTTGGTGTGTTTTTCTGTTAAAATGTTACTTATGCTCATTGCAGCAAATTCTTCAGTACACAAGTGGGTGCAGGAAGGAGGGGAGCCCCTCTTCCCTTCCATCCCCTGGTCCATGTTCCGGGGTCCCCTCCGCTCTGGAGGTGCATACAAGCAGACTCCGTGTGCACTATTTATTTTTAGACAGGGGAGGAAGGAGGGAGAAAGAGAGGGGAAGAAACATTGATGTGTGGTTGCCTCTTGCACGCCCCCCCAACTGGGGACCCAGCCCGCAGCCCGGCATGTGTCCTGACCAGGAATCAAACCGATGACCCCTTGGTTCATAGGCTGGCACCCAGTCCGCTGAGCCACCCCAGACATGACTTGTTTTGCTTTTTAAATGGAATGTTACCGTTTTCTGCACACGGTTCCGCAATCCATTCCATAAAAACAGAGCTTAAGGGGAAAAGGAGTAGGTGAAAGGCTATTACTGTAATGCAGAATCACTTTGGGTAAAGCAGTGTTCGGCCTCTAGTTGAGTCCGTCGTAAAGGTTCCGTTTCTGGAACTCCAGGCGACAAAGCCAGTGGACACTCGTGTTGTGGCACGTGCACTGTGTCGTGCTGTGCCTGTGGTTTCCTGACATGCTCACAGAGAGTCCGTGTGTCTGGCCAAGCCTGGGTGGGGAGGGGGGTTCACAGGCGGCCCCCAGGCCTGGGCTGCTGTGTGTAGCTCCCGGAGAGACTGCCTTCTGCGGGGGTGCAAGGCAGTGACCGCGGCGGTGTGGGCTTGAGGTTAGGGTTGGTTATTCGTTACCTCAAAAAGTTACGTGAACGCAGGCCTGCGAACCGAAGGATCGCGGTTCGATTCCCAGTCAGGGCACATGCCTGGGTTGCCAGGCCAGTTCCCGGCAGGGGACATACAAGAGGCAACCGCACATTGATGTTTCTCTCCCTCTCTCCTTCCCTTCCCCTCTAAAGATAAATAAATAAAATCTAAAAGAAAAAAAAAATTATAAAAAAAAAATCACTCGAGTTTAAAAAAAAAAAAGTTACGTGAAATTCGGTCCATATTTTAGGGCATCAGCTTGTAAAAAGATAATGCAATGGGTTTAATTTTATTGGTTTGCTGTTTGCCTTTTTAAAAAAACGTAATAGTACGTTGGAGTCCTTTTTCCAACTGGCGAATAGAGAGCCGCTTAATTGTTCTGAACGCGAGTTA
Source organism: Glossophaga mutica (assembly GCA_039655065.1). Lineage (NCBI taxonomy): Eukaryota > Metazoa > Chordata > Mammalia > Chiroptera > Phyllostomidae > Glossophaga > Glossophaga mutica. Next base: position 215,411,305 of record CM077305.1, read on the forward strand.
CCCCTTTGTTCCGTCACTGCTGCTTCTCCGTTGGGAGGAGCGGCTTTGCTGCTGTAGACAGGGCTGCAGTGAGTGTCCCCACGGCCTCTGTGCAGACGCGTTGGTGTGTTTCTGTGGGGTAGGGCCCCAGAAGCAGGCACCCACTCTTCCCGTGTTCAGGCTGTCCTTGCCGGGGAGGGGAAACTTCGGTGGCTTCCGGGGGGATGTGCTGGATTTGACAGTTTCATTGGCTTGGGGGTTATTTCATGTGACACTTTTTTCTTTTTTCAAATCTCTTCCAGACCTTGCAGGAAAAGAAAGTCATTCCTTGTCCTCCGTTTTATGAGTCAGATCACCCGGTCCGAGGTAACACATCTGCTTTCCCACGGGCCTGACCTTCTGTAAGGTGCCGTCTGTGTCACAGAAGTTCCGCTCCTGTGACGGGCCTGCACCCCTGCGCAGGGGCGCGCTGTTGCCCCTGTGGGAAGACGCTCACCGTCAGTCCGGTGGCTGGGTCAGCGTGGCGGCGATCTGGTCGACGGCTGCGTCTCGTGGCAGCTGGCGTTAACTGGACCCTGTTTTTTTCTTAATTAGAATTCTTCACGACTTTCCCTGATTATAATCCACCAGGGAAAAAAAATGCCACTTTGGGATAAATAGGGGCTTGTAATCAGTGGGTTTTTTGTCCCTAAGATGTTAATTTTGAAGCGCCCGGGGGCTGTCCCAAACAAAGTGCTGATGTAGGGTGCGTGCCTTCCAGTCCTGGACGTGCTGTGGATCGGGACCTACGTCTTCACGATCGTGTACGCCGCTGCAGACGGGTCCTTGGAAACGTCTCCCGACGTGGTGATGGCGCTGCTCCCGGTGGGTGTGCGAAAAGGGCGTCGTCGGGCTTCGAGAATTAGGAAAGTCTCCTCATAAAGCGTGCGGCTCAGGCTTCGCTTGCCGTTCTGGTGGCGACGGTGCACCTTCGGGTGTACGGTTTCGAAACTGCACCCTCAGCCCGGGGACCAAACCTAAGTTCCTGACCCGAACAAGGGCCCGCCCGCCGGTGCGCAGCAGAGCCGCACGCTGGACGTGGAGGTTTGCAGCGGAGGAGTTAAAGCCGTTTTATCTGCAGGGCGCCTGCGAGGAGAGTGGGAAGCTGCAGCTTAAACCCGAACTCCCCAGGGGCTTCCTTGATCAAGGGCTTGTGAAGGCAGAGGTTGAGCGTTGGGGGGAACAGAAGGGCTGGCTGTGCGGTTTTGACTGGAGAGCTTTGGAACTTGGCCACTAGGGTGGGATATGTAAGGGGCTTCAGCTCCTGCACCGCGGACCCTTCGCTTCCGCGAGGGTTCTGGTCTTCGAGTGCTGGTGTGTTTCGTTCCTTTGGTGCCCTGAGGAGGCTGACGCTTTGGTTCCCGCTGCAGCCGGAGGGGTGTCCCCTCCTCTGCGCATGTTTTGGCGGTGTGACTACAGCGTTGGTCCGTTGTCTCTGCAAAGTGACTTAGGACCTTGTCAGGACCGGGCCATTTTGAGCCGCTTTTGCAGTTACATCACAGCCTCTGCTTGGAGCCTGTCCAAATGTAATCAGTCGTAAAACTTGCTTTTGCTAAGCTGTAAACTGAGTCTTAGTGGATGTTAACCTGCTAAGGCATTTTAGAAAAGCAAGAAAATACCTAGATTTTTAAAACGCTTTCCCTTATTTATTCATCAGCTGTGCATCAAATGCCTACATTGTGTTAGGCGCTGCGTTAAAGCCAAGCATACAGCGCTCTTGCTTTTGTGGGTCTCACATTCTCACGAGTGCACCAGTCCAAAGATGGGTGTAGGATCATGGAAGCTGGGGGTGACGGAGGGAGTAAAGCAGGGCCCAGGAAGGGGCGGTTGGCGACCGGGCGGCTGCGACGGGGTCAGAGAAGGGCTCTGAGAGGAGCCGTGGGGGCCAGGACCAAGTGTGGGGAGGCGGCCGCTGTGAGCACCGAGAAGAACGGCAGCGCCTGCGAAGGCTCGCTGAAGTGCAGTGGCGTTTATAAAAACAAGTGAGCGACATCCTTCCAGGAAAACAATTGACAGTGCATACGTAAATGTCTAAACACCGTGAAAGTGGGAGTTAAATTTGTCCTTCTGTTTCGCAACCTTATTTTACCTAGTAGTAAATTGCAAGCATCTTTCTATATCGAATAAAATCTGATTTGGCTTTGAACAGATTTATCGAGCTCCGTGTTTAACCCTTTTGGAGTCCTGATACCGTGACTTTTTACAGCGTGTTGACAGTCACGCTCTGCTTCAGTGCGGATCTGTTCTGGGAAGTACCGCACCATGCGCCACCGTCCTAGACCGGGCACTCACGGAAGCCCGCGTGGTCCAGCCTCCCACACACCCAGCCCGGGTGGTCGAGCCTGTCGCGCTGCAGGGGAGGAGAAGCGTTTTCCCTCTGCTCCTAGGTGTTTTTGGCTAAGACATCCCTGTCACAAAAGACACATGCTTAGGAGAAAAACGAAAATTTAGTAACATGTTTACCTCCTGTGTTCGTGGGAAACTGAGCGATTGGCTGAAGGGGCTGCGTCCACCTCCTTAAATACCATCTTCAGCCGAGGACGAAGGAACATGGGGGGCCCCGGGGACTCAGTTGTGGGAGGTGGCCAGGGCAAGGGTGAGGCTGTGACGCAGGCTGTGACGTGGCCGTCTTCTGCGTTGGGAAGAGGTCCTAGAGAGGAGGTTACGCCCCTCTTCCTGCCGGGGAGACCCCCTTACAGTGGAAGCTTCCCTTGTAAATGTCTGACAGAGGCGGCTTCCGCTTGGTCTTCAGAGGGTCTTCCTGTCTGCCCTTTCTCAGAATGAAAGCTTAAAACAATCCTGTGCCAAGTTGACGTTTTCAGGTGACAGGTGCTGGTCCCCTGCAGCTCCTAGGTCGCAACCCTGGGCGTGCTGAGCGTGTTTGTGTGCTGCGTGCTCTGCCGTTTTAGGACGGCCAAGGCGTTTGGCTGCTGTGTCATTAGTCGTCAAGAGGCATTTCTCAGCTTTATTGTAATCTTAGGGAGTCACAGTCACATGTGTGGTCTGTGGACCGAAATGGACCAAAATGTCATCGTGCAGCTCAGGAATGTGTGGAGTGTATTCCTGTTTCAGAGCATCATGGCGGTTTTCTGTTCCCGGGGTCGATGTGAACACTAGCAGGGGTTCGTCCGAGTGCCAGCGTTGCTTGTCTGGGCGAGAAGCCTTCTGTGTAGCATTTCACTTCACACTTCCAACAGCCTTTGATAGAGTGTTAGTAGACGTGAGACACACGGGAGAAAAACGAGTACCAGAGGGGCTGAGTAACCTGTACGCACTCGTCCAGCGGCAGAAAGCGACACCCAGTTGGAATTCGGTTTGGTTGACAGCCACCATTCCTGTTCCTCAGGCTCCTCGGTGAGGCCTCAGGCAAGGCCTTGGCACCATGCCTGTCCATTTGGACATAGACTCTGGAGCAACTTGTCTCATGAAACTCAAATGGTTTTCTTGTTCAAGATCATTAGCTGTATAGGATTAAAGACAAGCGCACCTGAGGTTTTTCCCTCGTTCTGTTCACCCCAGAAAAAAGAGGAAAAGCACCCCGAGGTGTTTGTGAACTTCATGGAGCCCTGCTACGGCTGCTGCACGGAGAGGCAGCATCACTACTACCTGAGTTACGTTGAAGAATGGTGAGTGGGGCCCGGGACGGCAGTCCTGCTCACGCCCGGGTCGCCGTTTCTGCTTCCAAGTTCTTCCTGTGAGAGGAGAGCAGAGGCTGGAGGCGCCGTGAGCGTGTTTCCAGCTGGTGCTGATAATGCCTTCTGGCTGCTCCTTCCGTTCCCCAGCCTGGAATCATGTAGCTCAAGTGTGTGCTCATTTTAAAAATCCCCTTTCTTAGTAACCGTAGTGACAGTGTGTGACAATACCAGGGTTTAAGGGACGTAGTAAACGCCGCCCTCTGAGAGCAGAAGTTCCCCTCCGACAGGTGACTTGGCACAAAGCTCCCGCCCCTCGAACGGGGTATCCTGTTGGTGGGGTGTGGGGCGCTGTGTGCTGCGCATTCCGGCTCCAACCTCTGTGTCTCACCTGGGTCTTCAGCCGGTGGGCCGTTGACACAGTCTCCAGGGCTTTATCCTGTGGACCGAAGAGTTGAGTTTTACATCCCAGAGTCTCCTCGCTGTTCTGGCTGGTGTGGCTCAGTGGCTTGAGTGCTGGCCTGGGAACTGAAGGGTCACCGGTTCGGTTCCCAGTCTAGGGCACACACCTGGGTTTTGGGCCACGTCCCCAGTAGGGGGTGAGCGAGAGGCCACCACACATTGATGTTTCCCTCCCTTCCCCTCTCTAAAAATAAATAAAATCTTAAAAAGATTTTTTAAAATGAAAGTCTTCTCCCCATTTTTCAGCCATGTAGGAAACTCACCTCCTCCTTGACACCTCCAGGCAGCCCTCGTAGACGGTCCCGCGGACGCAGGTCAGGTCGGGGCTGTGGGCCCTAACGGTCTTCTGGTTTATTCTTTGAAGGGATCTGGTGCTGGCGGCATCCGCGGCCTCCACAGAAGTCAGCATCCTTGCTCGACAAGGCGACCAGGTACGTCCCTCCCTTTTGTCACTGCTGTGGGCAGCTTTCCTGAGGAAGGTTTCGGGGGAACGAACCGTGAGGTTAGGACTTAGACGGGGTCCGAGTTGCGGGGTGAGAGCAAGGCTAGAGTGACACAGCGTCTCGGACCAGGCGGCCGGGGTGGTGCGCTGGCGGACTCGGTGTCAGGGCTCACAGTTCTTCGGGGCCGTGAAAAGCGCCTCTGTCCTCTGAGGGGCCCCCACGGTGCGGGGGTCCAGCAGCGTGTCGCCGGCCTGCAGCGGGAGTGTGCCTGGGCGTGCCGGAGGCTGGTCCTGCTTGCTCTGTCTGGCCGTCCTCATTTTCTCCTGCTGCTGAGCCCGCCGCTCCTGTTCGGTTAACTGCAGCCCACCCTCGATAACGGGAGAGGGACATGCAGGTCACACCAAACGGCCGCTCACCAGGGATGTTTCTCCTCGAAAGACCGCCAGAAAGCCGAGAAGCCTGTGCGTGTAAGAACCTACGCGCCTTCTTTCACCGGGTCCTCCCGGTGGGCAGGAGGCGGGCTGGGGTGGCGGTGGCACACCTCAGGAACCACGCTCGGTTACGGAGAGTGACCGCAGAGGGGACATCGTGAAGGGGGACCTTCTCGTTGGCACACTGGCCTTGATCTTAAAGGTGTTCTGTGCACCCCATGCACGCGTGCCGGTGGCTGTCCGCCCGTCCGGCACTTGTCCGTCACCGGGTGGCAGGGGCCTTGCTGCAAGTGCGCGGCTGGCGCAGCGTCGGGGGGGGGCGCTTTGGGGTCCCGGGCCAGAGCTCAGCAGTCCAGTTTGCTCTCGGGTTGGCTTCAGTAAGGATTTCCTGGTAGACTCACATTTTAGGTATTTACACATTAAAGGCGCACCGTTATCTTTGCTTTTTATTAAAATAACTCGTGTACGTGGAGCAGGGATCATGAATGAAAAAAACCACCGCAGCGTCACCCTGTCCCGATCCAGCTTTGCTCTCCAGAGGGCACCGTTGTCAACCCGTAGACTTTTTTTTCTAACAGCTACATCCTTACCCCTAGAAAAAAACTTGCTTCCTCGCAAGTTCCTGGCTGCGATGGCAGATGAGCAGTTAGCTTGTATACACGCCCCCCCCTCGCTGGGGCTGCGGCGCTGCGTCCGCGTGTCCGGGGTCGCCTCTGTAACTTCTGTTTTCACCTTCATCTCCGACGGTGTCACCGCACGCTCTACTTCTCAATCTTCCACCTGAGGAGAGGGGCACCTCAGCACCCCACCCTGCCCGCAGCTCCCCGGCCCCCGCCCCACCACCGAGCTCGCCTTTCACGTCATCAAACTGATGTTGCTCTCGTTGTGTTCTGTAGTGATTAAGGCCTTATCTTGTCTGGAGGTTGTTTTTCAAAGTTGAAGTCAGCTTGTTTACATTACTCTGACTGTGACTTTTATTCACGCCACCGCTTCGTCACGGAGCGTGATTACGTCACCCTCCTGAATGGCTTCCCGTTTCCCTCCGTCCCTAACTGAGCACTTTCCCCTTGGATTCATGCTGCACAGCTTCGGTCAGTGCTGAAAGTTAGAAAAAGTGTTAGTGACCCTTAGAACTCAGAAATCACCTGCCGGAAGGAACAGAGCCCCCTCAAGCAAACGAAGCAAAAGGCGAGCGTGTCGGGAGAGACCCAGTGGCTTGTCAGAGGCAGGCAGATGGCCCCGTGTGGGGCACTCACACCAGGACCTAGGCAGACGGGAACGAAGGCCACCTTCTTCCGTGGACCGCTGAGCCCAGGCTGCTGCCCAGCTTTGTCGGTGTCTCTGCTCAGGACCCCGCAGGGACCGCTGGGGGCCCTGGTCACAACCCCAGGCCTCTCGGCGCAGGGACGGCTGGCTCAGTGCCGCTGCTGGGTTTGCCCGGCAAGTTTGGGGCTCTCCCTGGCTGTGGTGGGCGGTGGGTGGGTGCAAGGCAGGGACTCGTTGGGTTGGGAAAATCATCCCCTTGTTTTGTGGGGTACTCATGTCCCTTAGACCGTGTCTCCCCGGGTTTCCGCGTCTCGGTCCACACACGAGTCTAACCCAGGCGTGCTGTCTTCTTTCCCTCTCACGTTTGAGCAGCGCTGGGAGGAGCCCCTGCAAAGCTCTGACGTGGCGTTCCCTCCTCTGCTCCCCCCGCCCCCCCCCCCCCCAGATCAATTGGGAATCTTGGCTGCTGGAGGACTCCAGTCGAGCAGAACTGCCTGTGACGGACAAGAATGACGACTCCTTGCCCGTGGGCGTCGCCATAGACTATACGAACCAAGTGGAAATCGCCGTCAGTGAGTGCAGCCCGCTGGGGCTCCGCGCGCCGTCTCCGCCGTTCCGGCCCGGTTCCGTGTGTCTGTGACGGCAGTCTCCTCTGCCGGGCCCTTGGACCTTCTGGTCGCATGTTGCTTCCTGAAGGGTGACGTGGAGTACCAGTGACAGCACTAAGCTGCCTTGCACAGACGCTTAGGGGTGAGACCGAGGCCACACACACTCGGCGTCTGCGTGGCTTTACTCTTTGGGACGTGGTGGGGGTCCGGAACATCGGGGGTTTCTCCGGGCTGTCTCTCGGCCCTTCCTGGTCCCCAGTGCCTTCCCAAGGGAGCGGTGCCCTGGGCTGGCACCGTAGAGCAGCTCTTGTTTCGGAGGCGCAGGTTAGAAAGAGAGACCCTGGGTGCGTGGTTCCCGCACTGGGCCCGAGTGTGTGCTGCGCACGGAGCTCCTCCGGGCAGGACTGCCACCCGTGGAACGTGCTGGTGCAGCGGGACACACGCTCCTGGGAGCTTCCGCGAGAGGGCTGTCCCGCCAGGCACCGTTCCGCAGCTGGTCCTCTCCCTGGTCAGGGTATGTGGTCCGAGGTTGGCTCTTGTCCTCGGATTCTCTTGAGGTCCATGCTTACGATTCAGCCGTGAACGAGCACGAAGCAGCTAGACTCACCTGTCTGTCCTGCTGTGTGCGTTCTGAGGAGTCCAGTGTGTCATTTCTCAGCTGTACCAGCCAAGTCCTAGACGCCTGTCTTGGTCCGGGGAGGGCTGCCCCTGCCTCCTGAACACCAAGATGCTCCTAAAAACTGGGGGAGCCTCAGAGCTGCTCCCCGGCTGCCAGCGCCTCCGGGCGGGCCAGCAGGACGGTGGCCACCGGACGGCGGCAGGCGCTCTCTGGAAAGAGCGGTTTCCGGAGGGCCCGTTGCGATCAGAACCAGAGCAGGCGGAAGGGGCCGTGGCTGGATGCGGCCCCCGAGCCCCTCCTCGCGTCGGGCAGCCTTTCACACCGGGCCCGGTGCTGCCACGACTTCGCTCTCTTCTCACTTCCGCTTTCTTTTTTTAACAGATGAGGAGAAGACTCTTCCTCCCGCTCCAGTTCTCATGTTACTTTCAACAGACGGTGTGCTTTGCCCATTTTACATGATCAATCAAAACCCTGGGGTTAGGTCCCTCATCAAGACGCCGGAGCGCCTCTCGTTGGAAGGAGAGCGGCAGCCCAAGTCGTCAGGTACGTGTCTCCGACCCGGGCAGAGGGCGGCCGCTGTGGGCTGGTGCCGGCCTCCGCCCCCGGGTGAAACGTGCGAGAGCGCAGGTGGTCACCGTTACCCGTTACCCGGACGGTCTGCCCCGCTGCGTCCGGGAGCGGTCTTTACCCAGAACAGACGCGCGCGCACCGGGCTTCCTCGCTCCCCAGTTGTGTTCTCCAGCCCCTGCTCTGCCCTAGAGGACAGGGAGGCCGACCTGCGCGGCTCCCATCAGGCAGCTTACCGATGGCCTCCTGCCGGCGGCTCTGGGTCCTGCGCACGTGCGATCGTGAGGGACCGGTTCAGTGAGAGTGCGTGTGCGCACAGTGAGCGCCGTGTGGCTGTCACAGATGATGGATGTGTCTGCACAAGGCGGGGTCGGCGGAGCACACCCCGAAAAGCACTGTGCACCGAAGGGTTCCTTTTCTGTGAGGAGAACGTGTACATAAGAAAATACCCGAAAGGTGGATTTTAAAATCCAAATAGTGGTTATTTCTGGTGGTGGGAACGTGGACATTTTATTTTCTTCGGTTTATATTTCATTTTTTTCAGGGTTTTTTTTTTTCCTCCTCTTTATTACGTAAGTGATCTGTTTATCGGAGAGGTTAGAGAATACAGAAGCAGGGTCACTGGAGAGCTCGTCATCCGCACACAGCCTCAGTCAGCACGTGGGTGCCTGTGCTTTGTGTGCGTAAGTGCGCACACGTGTGTGCCAGTGTGCACTTCAGCTTTTTCACAGTATTCTCGCATCACTTCTGAGAACGCAGTATAAAACTTTTAAAGGGGGGGATTGTTTCATATTTTGAAATTTCACTAATACTTCTCTTTGAGTTCTGTGAGTATATAACCATTAAGAGTTTATCCCCTAGTGTGGCTGAAAATGCTTATAGTGTGACCAGTTCCATGTCTGAGGAAAAGTACGTGACCGTGTGGGTTGGGTAAGGTCGCTAACACCCTGAGGGTACTTTCTCCTGGCTTCCTAATGCGGAGGGAGGGGTGCCCCGTCAGTGGGCCCGGCGCTGAGGCCCCGGCCGTTGGCAGCGCCACCCTGAGGGCTGGACCGGGCGGCTCGCGCGGACTGCACCGGTGCCATGTTGGACCGCCTCCCGGTCTGCGGCGTGGGCACTCCGGGTTGGTTTTCCCCATCGGTGGTCGTGGGTGCCGCGCGCTACCTGCACCCGCGCGCTACCTGCACCCGCGCGCTACCTGCACCCGCTCGCCTGGCCGGCCAGCAACAAGCAGTGCCCCAGGGAGGGCAGAGGCTCACGGGGTGTTTGCGTCTGAGCACAGTTCGGTGTGAAGGGCTTCGCTACTAGCCCATTAAAGCCCAGAGCACAAGCCGAGGCCGGTGTCACTGTGGGCCTGTCCTAGAGAGAAGCCCGCTTCCCTCACACTTGGCCCGGAGGCGGCCGTCGAGTTCAGGTGAGTGGGAGAGAGCCACGGAGGGGAGCAGGGGCCCCGCTGCCTCCAGCTGCAGCCCGGCGGTGGGTTCAGAAGACGTTAGTGGTTCCACCCGTCCCCAAGGATGCGGCTCCGAGTGGTCAGAGGTGGCGGTGTGATGGTTTTCAAAGGTCTGATTTTATTTTCAGCGGGATAGGCTTTTCACTCAGTCTACCGAATGTGCACGGAAGTGATCAACGTTACGGGCCTGTGTCTTTGAAGAAGTTAGCTGTTGCTGATTCCCTGTTACTGTGTAGGAGACGTATCAGCAGACAATAGATGTGCTTGCGTTGTCATACTCATGAAAGTGACAGTTCAGGAAGCGGTATTTTCATGCTTGTATCCTCAGTACTTCATTACTGTAGACACAGGAGGCAAGCTGTCATCTCAACAATTTGGAGGAACCAGGACACGTTAATATAAACGTGTCGATAAAAAAATATTACTTTCTTATTTAATTAGTTACTTAATTTAGAGAATATGTTTACAGCAAGTGTGGAAAGTAGAAAAAACTTTAAACCTGCCTTATGGGGTATTCTCTTTCACTTCCTTCTTTTTCATAAACATCTTCATAATTCCATTCCTATTACATGTATCACTGGTTGCAGGTTTATAATTTAAATTGTAAGCATTTTCCAGATTCTTACATAATCTTCATGATTCATTTAAAAGAATGACTTGAATATTCCATTGAATACTTTTTACCATTTATTTGGGTTGCATGAAATATTGTTCATTTTTAAAAATTATTTTCATGGGTTTTATTCTTACAAGTTTACTGGGTCTATTTTTTATCATTTTTGAGATATAATGCTAAAGTGTTTTTCTAAGACTGCAAAATTAGGTACCTATTAGCAATAAAAGGTTTCAGGTTCATTTTACCCATCCGAGTGTAGGAGATAATAGGTATTTAAATCTTGGTAGCCTAAAGGACAATGCTGTGCCTCATTTAAACTTACATTTCTTTTTTGGATTAAATATATTTACTTTGAGTACAGTAGTTTCCCAGCTTCTATCTATTAGAGCCTTGAAATTTTTAATCTCGATTTATATGCGCTTGACTGCAGATTTTTTTCATTTACCCTTTAGTTATGTAACTCTTTTATATAATCAAATGTTAATCTTTTCCTTTTGTGATTTATTTTGTCACATCTGAATTTATTCAAGTTAGACTCTCAAAGACTTAGCTCACTTTTTGCCACCTTTGAGATACAGCGCATGTGTGCTTTTATCTGTATCTTCAATCCATCCGAACTTGCTTTCAGTGACTGTTGCAAATCGGAGAGCTGAATCAAAACTTTGCCTGATTGAATGAAATGTTGCAGAATGACTGACTTTTCACTGGGACCTTGAGAAGCGTGTCTTCTCCGTGTCGGTCATCTGGGCGTCCACGCGGTGCTGTCACTCAGTCTGAGGTCCTTCCCCGTGTCCGCTCCCCTCCCGAGTCCTGCAGTCCCACACGGAGCGTCTGTCTGTCTGCCTGCCTGCTGCGGGACGCGCCCAGCAACGCCGCGTCCTTGTTTCTCTGTCCCTCAGGGGCCGGGCCCTTTCTCTCCGGCCTACTTCTGCCCCGAGCCCTTCCCCACTCCGTGTTCTGCCTCGTGGCCCTGTGCTCTGACCCTGCTAACTGCCCCCCACTTTCTCATTGCAGGAAGCACTCCCACGACCCCAACCTTGCCAGCCCCACAGAAGCCCGAGTTGCCAGCAGCCGCGGCCCCTGTCTCTGCCCCACCTTCGCTGCCAGCGGCCCCCATCTCTACCTTCTCTTTGCCCTCTGCTGTGGGAGCCCCTGCCGTGTTCTCCTTCGGTTCTTCGTCGTCGCTGAAGTCGTCTGGTCCCGTCACCGCGGAGCCCCCTCCGTACCCCAGCGGCTCCGACACTTCCAAAGCAGCTATGGGCTTCGGCGCGGCCTCCTTCTCGTTTGCGCCGCCTCAAGCCCCACTGGCGCCCACCCCCGCGGCCTCTTCCATGGCGCCCATAGCCGCTCCTTTCTCCTTCGGGTCATCGGGTTTTAAGCCGACCCTGGAAAGCACGCCGGGGCCGAGTGCATCCACTCCAAACATCGGAATGAAGCCCTCCTTCCCGCCTTCGGCCTCTGCGGTCAAGGTCAACCTTAACGAAAAGTGAGTGGCGCGGCCCCGGGCAGTGGGGTGACCGCGCAGATGGACTGTTGTCACTGTCGTTTTCATCTTCTCCAGAGCAAGACTAGCAAATGGTGAAATTTCAGACTGCGTAAAAGGTTTGCAGCTGATTGGTGACCAGTGTCCAGAAAGGTCTCTTAGAATTTTTTTTATTATTAGAGGTTTATATTTCAGTACTTGTTTTGCTTTCCAATGTAGGAGATATTCCTTGTTTTAAAACTGAAGCCATGCGGAATCTCCGTCCCGTAAGGGAAATGAACCTCTCGTAGTCCTTGTCCCCGACCGTCCACCCTTGGCTCCCTCGGCCACCTGGGGTCGCATGGACTTGTTACTGCGTCAGATGACGTTCCCGCCTGATGGTCCCAGGGCTTCTCATCGCTTCCGAGCGCACAGTGTCCAGTCCCTCCAGAGCTGGGTCCTGCCAGCTCACGCCTGCTTATGTGGCCTCTGTGCGAGGGTGCGCACTTCTCAAGGGAAGGGGCCCCCCGCCCCGCGTCCCCTTCCCAGGATGGCCGTGGCATGTGAACACTGCTGCTCCCCCTCCTCCAGACTCTTTCACTGCTGTGGAGGCGGTGCTAGCTGTCGTCACCGCTGCCACCGTTGCCACTGTTGATGCTGATTGTCAACGCAGCCACTTCATTCTAAAAGTTACCTAGTGTTCCATTTTGTGGCTGCGTTATAATTCATTTTCCCAGTCATCTAATGCTGGATATTTACATTGTTTACAGATGTTTGCTCTTTAGGTGAAACTTACCTGACATTCCCCCTATACTGTAAACACCCCAAAGAGGGTTTCCTCTTCCTCCTGCGCTCCTCAGAGGAGGCGACCACCCTAAAACGTGCTCTGAGTAATTTTGTGGGCAAAAAGAGGGCATATAATTGAGTCCCACCCTCTGTTGTATTCAGCTTGATAGACTAGAAGATAAGTATTTCGTATCATGATAAACTTAGTTTCATTTTCATATTAAGTATTTATTTGATATTTCCATTGAATAATTTATCCCTAAATAAGCAGATCAATGTTTTCTTTTAAGATTTTACTTGTTTATTTTTAGAAAGGGGGAGGGAGGAAGAAAGAGAGGGAGAGAAACTTCAATATGTGGTTGCCTCTCATGCGTCCGTCCCCCACTGGGAACCTGGCCCCCAACCCAGGCGTGTGTCCCAGCTGGGAATCGAACCAGTGACCCTTTGGTTCGCCGGTTGGTGCTCAATCCACTGAGCCACACCAGCCAGGGCCAGATCAACGTTTTCTTGCAGTTTTCATCATTTATAAGAAATAGCTAAATGTGCACATTTCTTGAAGGCCGAAAAGGGCAGATAGCGAGTTGCCCTGCGGTGACTTTGCTCGTGACCAGCATGAAGGGATCTGCAGCAGGCCCTTCTGACGATTCGCTCTGCTCTTCGCAGGTTTACTGCCGCGGCCCCCCCTGCCTCGGCTCACAGCTCCCAGGGCGCACCCCCAACGCTGCTGCTCCCCGCCTCCAAGCCAGCTGCTTCTGGACCACTCGGCCACCCCACACCCCTGGCAGCACCGTCCGGCTCCATGGCCTCAAAGTCCCCAACCACTTCCTCAGTGTCAGGTGTGGTTTTAAGCAGACTGGTCCTGAATTCTCAGATCACCTTGTTGTTTTTAAATCCTCACCCTAGGATTTTTTTAATCAAGCTTTTAGAGAGAAAGAGAAATATCCGTGTGAGTGACAAACGTCACTGGGGGCCCCCTGTACGCACCCTGCGTGGGGGCTGGACCCACAGCCTTCTGGTGCACGGGACAGGGTTCCAGCCAACTGAGCCCCATGGCCAGGGGGTGTGTGTAGTTTTTTCCAAAAAAGTCCCCCAGGTGATTCCAGTGCACTGGGGGGGGGGGGGGGGGGAGGCTTGTGGGGGAGGCTTCCAGGAGGGTCCAAAGGCCCTGTGAGTTCTCACAGGGTGATGGGGATCCTTGTCCTCACTTCATGGCTTTCAAACCGTCTCCAGTCCCCAGGAGAGCCTCGGGAGCCTCTGGGGACTAGGGGTGGGCCTAAGGGCAGGCCTCTGCCCCGCCCACAGGGACACCTCCCCCTTCCCAGGGGTGCTCTGGTTTTGTCTGCTGTGCGAAAGGCTTCCGCATCTGCAAACGGGGCGCGCGTTTCAGTTGTGCTGGAACAGAGGTTGGCGCAGCTGTGGACAGCACGCACGCCAACGAAGTTCCTGCAGGGGCGGGGCCGAGAGAAGCTTTTTTTAATGAGGGGGAGGCCCCTTGTGACGGGAGGAGCAGCGGGGGTGACTGCTGTCCGTCCTAACGGGTGTCTTACTCCGGCAGGGCGCGCTGCGCACGGCGGTCCGGGTCCGGCGCCCGCGGCGGGGCAGAAGTCACCCAGGATAGCCCCTCCGGTGGCAAAGTCGGGCTGCCCCCAGGTGCGTCTGATCTCCGCTTCCGGTCCCGTGCTTCCTTATGTACCGCCCCAAATGGACACGTTCATGAAATGGGACTTTGTGCTTTAGAATCTGCATTTTTTAAATAGTACCTAGGACGATGCGACGGAAATACCTGAGGTTTGAGTGTTTGTAATGCAGGCCCGTGAAAGCCGCTCCCCTGCGCTCCAGAGTCCGCGTTTTTGTCCCACCGGCTCCCGGACCCGCGCGCCCCGCGCTTTCGGCGTGTTGGGGGTCTCCTGGCGCTCGCCAGCACCGTGGCGCCCGGCCCGTTTCTCTTGTGCTCGGAGGCATCGAGAGACCCATCCAGTGCCCTCCCTCCTCGCCCTCCCCGCTTATTTCGTCTAACCTGCACCGACACGCGGTGCACGCAGGGAGGAGGCACATGCACCTCAGTGACGCGTCGTCAGCGAGACGCGCCTCGGCCGCCAGCACCGGGACGAAGAAGTGGCGCGTGGCCAGGCCCCAGGCATCCCGTCCGTGGGCGTCCTTCCGGTCTCGCCAGGCGGGCTCGGCCCGTCCGTGCTCCGTGCCGTCCGGGGACGGAGCCTCCCGGCGTGCGTTCTCTCAGCGGGCTGCCGGCTCAGCGCTGTGCGCGGGAGGGTTACCCGTGTCGCACTGGGTGACGCTGCTCCCCATGCCTTCCCCCGTGACGGACGCCTGTGTCGTCCCCGGGTTCAGGCTGCTGTGAGCGGTGTTGCCGGTCGATGTTTTCGGCGAACACGTGTGCGTGTCCCCGTTGAGCGGGTGCCTGAGGGTGGGGTTGCTGGGTCACCGAGTACACGTCCGTCCCCTTCGGTGAGTTCCCAGGAGTGTACATACGGCAGGTCAGCTGCTCCACACCCTCACCGGTCTTGGTAGTTTCCATCTTGTACTGTGGGCGCATTTTGCGGCTCAGACGAGTGTTTCCCTGACGACCAGTAAGTCGGAGCTTTTTCCGTGTGCTCATGGCCGCGTCAGCATGTTTCACGGGTGTCTGCCCAGCGCTCACCCGCTTTCCCGTCAGGTCCCTGCCTTTTCCTCGCTGCTCTGTGCGGGGCGGTGCCTTGTTCGGTGCGCACACGAGCTCACGCGCGGGGCACGTGCTCGCTCCGTCTGTGAGTTGCCTTCTTTCCCCTTGGCAGTTTCTTTTGATGACTGCAAGTTCTTAACTTTAATGTAGTTCTATGTGTCAGGTTTCCTTTTACGATTAGTGCTTTTTTTCTGATTTAAAAAGGTTTTATTTTTCAAAGTGTACGGCTGGAGGGACGTGTTGTTCGTGCATCTTCACCGACAGCAGGGGCCTCCCCGCTTTGGCACCTCGATAAGTGCTTTTCGTGTTCTGTCTTAGAAGCCACTGCCTGTTCCCGGGTCAGAAAGGATGTTCCCCTGTGTTCTTTTGAAGGTTTATATTCCAGGTGGTCTACATTCAGTACTATTCTGCGTTCTTTTCAGGTGTGCAGCATAGTGGTGAGATAATCATACATTATAAAGTGTTTCCGTCCTCCGTCTTTCTAAGAGTTTTATTATTTTACTTTTCACATTTAGATCTACGTTCTGTCACCTCAGTCTGTCTTTTGTGGTTTAAGTTAAAGGTAATTTTGTGTCAGTTTCCCCCCTGATGGTCCGCGTGTCCTCAGACCAGCAGTCGTGCCTTCTCCTTCCGTCTCTCCTCCGACCAGCCCCTCCCCCCGCTGGGCGCGCAGCGCGGGGGCGCGGTAAGTGCTGTTTCTGGGTCTGGCTTCCGTCGCGATGTGCGTCACGTGGTATTCGTTAGATGAACATTTGCCGTTTTAATGCGTGCGTACACATTCGAAGAAACTCGGTGTGCTAATTGCTGTAGGTGTGAAGTAACTGACAAGTCATCTCAGATGATAGCACCTCCGAAGCGGAGTTCTTGGTCTCTGCCTCACCAGGACCTGTTCCGGTCCTGGTGTTCACATCTCGGGAAACCGCACAGCCAGGCGTTTGCTCAAGCCCCCAGCCCAGAGCCCCTCCCAGGCTGTCCTGGCAAGGCCTCTCGGCTCTGCGCCGACACGGTGTGCGTCATCATCCACATCTCGGATCCCCCCCTGCTGACGTCGTATTTCAGGCCATTATTGTCTCTCCCTCTAGCGAGGGGGCCTTGTAAAATCATAAAGGGTCGTTGAAACTCTCCTAAAACTTCACTGGTAGCTTTCCAGCACGCTCAGAATAAAATGCGGACTCTTCGGGGCGGCACGCGTGACGCGGCCCCACCAGCTCCCTGCGTGCCCATCACGTGCCCGCAGTTACTCGGTCTCTGCCCCACGCGCGCCGGGGTCTCTCACGCCGCAGCTGCTCCGCACTTGCTCTCCTCGCGGCCCGGAGGGCGGTTCCCCCGGGTCTTCCGGAGCTTTCTCCTCGTTTCAGATGTGCGCTCCGAGGCGGCCCTTGGTGAGGGCTTCCTGGGCCCCCTCATCTCACGTGGGCCCCTCGATTCTCTCTGTGTGTTCCTGTTGACTTTTTTCATATCGCTTGATCACCAGCTGGGATTTATCCGGGTGTTTGCTTTTTCTCACTTGCCTTTTCCGCAGCAGAAAGTAAGTTCCGTGAGCGTGGGGACCTCGTGGCTTCTGTTCACCTCTCCCCACTGGCTCACCGTGCCCCGTACCAAGTGGGCACCCAGTAAATTCGGGCTCAGAAGAGAGACCGAACAGTGACCGTGTGCGACAGTGCCACTCCCCGTGACAGGCCCTGCACCCGCTGCCTCAGGAGGGCCTGACTCGGGGTACGGGACGCATTTCTAACCCTCCCGCTGTCCGTTTCAGGCCAAGTCCCTTCCGCCTCCGGTCACGGAAAAGCAGGGACACCAGTGGAAGGAGTCGGACCCTGTGATGGTCGGAATCGGCGAGGAGGTAAAGTCGCTCCCGCGCGCTTTTCTGAGACGTAGCCCTGACGGGGCGCTTGGCTGGCTCGGGGTGTGCAGACCCCTGCAGGGCGGTGGTTTGGCGTCTGTGGTTTTTCCATCCTCACCTGAGGGCATGTTTGCTGATTTTAGAAAGAGAGGAAGGGGAGGAGGGAATGGGGGGAAACATCAGTATGAAAGAAACACCAGTCAGTTGCCTCGCCCCCGCGCCCCCGCTGGGGATCGAACCCTCCACACAGGTGTGTGCCCTGACGAGATAGCAAACCCACAAAACCCACGACCGTTGTGGTGTGCGGGACGATGCTCCAGGCAGCCGCCGGGCCACCCGGCCAGGGCTCCGGCATGACTCTTACCCCGGCATCGAACCTTGGCGTGTCCCAAGAGTCCGCGCGGTTAGCGAGCTCGGTAGCAGTGACACGCTGCTGCTCCGCCCCTCAGACTGAGAAGTCTCCTTGGGTGTGGCCTCTGCAGATCGCGCACTTTCAGAAGGAGCTGGAAGACCTGAAGGCTCGAACTTCGAAAGCCTGCTTCCAGGTGGGCACCTCCGAGGAGATGAAGATGCTGCGAACGGAAGCGGACGACTTGCACACCTTTCTTTTGGAGATCAAGGAGACCACAGAGGTTTGTGTTCGTTGGTCGTCCTGCGGGGTTGGAGCGCCCCGCTGGCAGGGGGCTCCCGGGCTCCGTGGGCATACGGTTTTTCTTCGAGGACCACCAGGGCTGTTTCTTACGGGGAGCATCGTTCACGCGGGAATGCCTAGGTTCGGATCTTGCCTTTAGCGCTTAATAAATTAGGTGACTTTGGGCAAGTCAGTCTAGCTACTCTGTTTTAGTTATCTCATGGAAAGTGAACAGTAATAGTTTCCTCCCCATCGACACTTACCAGGTCCTCTGTAAATGTTGAGTGTCGTTAGTTTTGGCGTATTTGAAAGTTTGCCTTTATAGTAAATTATTAGGTTACAGTGAAGTATTAGGTTTGTAAAAACGCAGACACGTAAGACCATACGTAGTATAAAAAAATACCAAACAGTTGTTGGGGGTAGTGTTTATCTTGTCTCTGTTGTTGCCACTCACTGTGCTAAACCCTTTACCTGCATCGGCTCCTTGAACCCTCGCAACTGTCCTGTGTGGTGGGTGCTCGACCGGCTCGGAGTGCACATTAGTTGTACATTGTTCCTATTTTGCAAGCCTGGGAGCTGAGGCCGAGAGGCGACCTGCTGTGCCCAGAGCCCCCGGTCACCGAGTGCTAGCTCCAGGGTCCCCGTGCAGACCGCCAGGCGGCGGGGCTCCGGTTTTAAAGGCCGCGCCCGACAGAGGAAGGTTCCCGGGGCGTGGGCAGTGCTTGCCCTCAGTTCGCGGGGTCTCGGCCGCTGTCGGTGCCGTTCCTACTCTCCGAGCTTCCGATCACTAGGAATGTTTTCTAACGAGGAAGAAAAATAGGGTTTTTAAAATGAATACCGGTAGACTGAAAAAGAAAAAAACATAAATAGCAAGAAAAAGATAAAAATGACTATTAGTATCTTTTTCTTTACGTAGTGAAGTTCTTGTTTTTGCGTGACTGTTAACTGTGTTCAGATGTCCGTTGTGTTAACTGTTCAAGGACAGAAAGGTTAACTCGTAGAAGTAACCGCCTCTGTACCGATGCATCCTTTCCTAGTCCCTGCATGGAGATATAAGCACCCTGAAGACGACTCTGCTGGAGGGCTTTGCTGGGGTCGAAGAAGCCAGAGAGCAGAACGAGAGAAACCATGACTCTGGGTACCTGCACTTGCTCTATAAGCGACCCCTGGACCCCAAGAGTGAAGCGCAGCTCCAGGTAGGGTCCAGCCCGAGCGTGCGGTTGGCAGCCCCCTGGGCTGTCCTGCTCCGGGCGTGGGTCTGGGCGGCCGCCTCGCGCATCGTCTGTTTCCTGTGAGTGGCGTACCTCCTTCCCTAGGCTTCCGTAACCGCCCCGGAGAAAACGGCGCTCTTCCACGGAGCGCTTTTTGGATTAAACAAAAATAGAATTCTTCGTTAACCCTTAAGCTTGGTAGAAAGTACGCTGCTGAAAAAGATTCACTTAGAAATCAGATCACGAACAATAATTATTGAAGTAGCAACTACCTGTTTAGCCGGAGGAACTCTGCCCTGCGTTTTTTACGCATTGTTTCTGGTCTTCAAAACCAACTGCTCTCTCCGAGGAGAGGTTCCGATCCCGTCACCCAGGTGAGGCAGGTGAGCCTCGTAGGCTAAGGAGCTTGCCCGCGGTAACGGCGGTGGCAGGAGCGGGACCAGAGCCAAGACCACCGCCGGCCCGGGCTGTCTCCTGGGCGCCCGGGTGGCAGCGCCGCCTGTCTCACGGGTCATTAGTCTCATTTTCTGTCCTCATGAAATCTGCGTTTGTTTCCGTCTGCCCATTTATTCCGAATTCGCACCACAAGCTCTGGTGGCGGTCTTCTCCCGCTCGCTTGCATTCGCCGAGACTGCCCCTGGGGACGGGGCCCAGGGGACAGCGCTGTTCATCCTCACCCAGGGCTCCAGGGCCTGTGAGTGTGCGGAGCCCCCTCCTGCTCAGCCCGTCCTCCACCCCTCTGGGCCCACGCCCGATAACCCGGTGGACGGGGAACTGAAGGAACTAGTCGTCCTCCCAGAAAGGCTGCGGAACCCCTGCCGGGTCCCCCGGCCCTGCTGGTGCTCCCAGGTGCTTCCTCCTGCTGCGGGCGCCGCCGGGCTCGGCAAGGGAGGTCAGCCGCTGGCCTCGCGCTCATCGGATCCCAGCCTCGCGTTGCATCGGGTCACACTCCCTTCCGACCGCCTTTGCACCTCCCGCCCTGTGTCCAGGCTCAAAGAAAGGCACGCTGCTTTTGGGCGACACGCCCGTTCCAAAGGAAATCGTTTTCTTCTTGCACGGTGCTGAACAGACCACAGCAGCTAGCGTTTGTAGAGTGCACGTCGAGTACAAAAGGAGGAGGCCGAAAGTACTTAAGTCTCACCGCTAGCAGCTGCTGGACCCTCGAGCCCGGACCGCCTGGCTCGGAGCCGGTGCGCTTAACCCCGTGGCTGCCACACACAGGCCCTGCAGCTGCTCGTGTGGCAGAGGGACAGGCGAACACACGCAGGCAATGTGCAGCCTGCTGCTGTGGGGTGGCGGGCGAGGGGGCAGCTGCGCCACAGAAAAGGGGTGACGGTGACAAGCCTGAAAAGAGCAGTAGTTTCTTCTCATAGATGCAGTCGGGAGAGCATCTGGAAGAGATAGCATCAGCTGCTGCTGTACGGAAGCCTGGTCGCGTTCGGGCGTTCAGAGAAAGGGCCTCCCGGCAGTCAAGTACCAGTTGAGATGCATATTTGGTGCTCATCAGCCTGGCTCTCTTCAAATGGCGTTTTCCCTTTTTCAGTCGGGTCTGTCCCCTCCCCCAGAGTGACTGTGAAAATGCACTTAAACACGGTGAGATCCTCGCACAGGGGCAGGGAGCTTGCCCAGTGCGCGCGCATTGTCTTCATTTGGGTACATCTTCAACGGACTGCTTTACCTTTGTCATTGGTTTTTGAGAGTCAAATTGTACTGCCATGGAGGTTAACGCTGGGCCAAAATTTAAAGAAAATTATTGCAGGCTTAAAATAAGTTCATAGATAAGAATTTTAATAATGAAAAATTTAATTTCTAGTGCTGGTACTATTTGTTTTGGAGAAGAAATGAGCTTTTCTCAATTCATGAGATGACTTCAGTGTTATGAATAGATGGGATCAGAGTTATTTTCAGCACTGTTTTGTAGGATAATTTTGTCCGTCTTACAGTCAGGGTCATGAGTGGGAGAGCAGAAGCTGAGTGGGCGCCCTGTCAGAGCACAGAGCGCAGTGGAAAGTTCCTAGACCACGCTGAGATACTTCAGAGGAGCTGAACAGTGAGAACTGAGCCAGGGCGTCTGTTCCCCGGAGGCCCGGGGCCGACCCGCTCGTTCTGTTCCTGTTCCTGTTCCTCTACCCCAGCGCTCTGTCACACCCTCGGGAGCTTGTGTTTCTGGTCTGCGTGTGGTTTACACCATTCTGGCGATTATATTAAAGCCTAGCATGTTTTCTTTGTTCATTATGGTTCTCAATGCAAAAACAATTCAGGATTATTTTGACTGTTTTAAAGATACAGCTTCCCCCAAGCCCCTGGAAAACTGAGTCACTTTTGTGTTTTTCATGTAGGAAATTCGGCGCCTTCATCAGTACGTGAAGTTTGCTGTCCAGGACGTGAATGACGTTCTCGACCTGGAGTGGGACCAGCACCTGGAACAAAAGCGGAAACAGAAGTGAGCAAGCGTGCGTCCCTGTGGGTGGCAGGAGGTAGAGCCACAGCCTTTCCAAAGTCGGTTTAGGGGTGTTGATGAAAAACCCCAGGGTGTTTGTTCTCGTCGACCCAGTCTTTCTGCTGCTAGATGGTGGTTCTACAGAAGTGCTCACAACAAAAGAGGTTCTGTTACAGCGCAGCCCATGGTGGTGAAAACTGGGTTGAACCTCACTGTCCCAAAGTTAGAGGACTGGCTCGGGAAGTCTGGTCACTTCTTTCTCTCAGTCCCGACATAGCCACGGACTAGCGTGTCCTCAAAAGCAAGGTCCCGTTAAACGTACTTTTCATGTTACACGGAATGTACTGCAAGATGCGTAACGATACCCCGGTTATCAGACCCCACCTGTGAAACGGGGCAGACGTAAATACGGGGCGAGCCCAGAGCGCAGGTCTGAGCGCAGAGAAGAGGCCGGGGCGACCCTGTCAGACGCTCGCAGGTCCAGCCTCGAGGTGGCGCGGAGAGATTTTTCTTTCTGCTTTTTTGTGTATTCCAAGTTTTCTTCTTAAGGAGACATGGCTGATTAGGGTGCTCATTAGAGGGACGAGATGGAGGATGTCAGAGGTACAGCAGAAGGGACTGAAGGCAGTACTCCCGTTGTGGGAGCACGCAGGAGCCCCCGAGAAAGGCAGAGAGCGGATCAGCCCGCAGAACGCTCGGTGTCCGAAACTCACGCACTCGGTGAATGCAGTTAGCTGTGTGAGGAAACCAGCCAAGAAGTGATCCGCTTGCTTGTTTCTAAAGCTGTGGGGTCGCAGAACTTTTAGGGGGGGCGACCTGAATGTGCGCGCTGCTTGGTGAGCAGAACTCAGCACGTCACGCCGCACTGCATGGAGGAAGGCTCTGGGCCCGAGCTGAGGAATCTCAGCCTAGAACCAGGGTGGGGGGCGAGGGGTGAGCACTGACCCCTCGGACACAGGTTAGGGAGGGTTCTTCTGCCTGTGCCTGGAGCACCGGTCCCCTTGGACACTTGGGCCCCATTAGAGATTTCACAGTTTGCCCATCCTAGTTCTGAGTTCATGCTCAGCCACATGTGAGAGGTGGCTTGACCTGGCAGCGTGTCCATTCTGCCCTGCTTGACTGTTAGATTTCTGTTTGCTAACTTAAAAGTTGGACTTTTTAAAAATGCATAACGAAAACACGGAAGCCCGACTTTCTTTTCCTTTGTGACACTCCGTGCGTTTACTATGTAAGACGCTTTTTTTTTTTTTTAGTCCCCTTTCTGCAGAGTTCAGATTCTTGAATCTGTATGATTTTCTCGCATTTCTGTGTTTGAGGTTTTTTTCTCAGTGCTGCTTTGCGGCCTCTTGACTGTATCTGGAACTGCCCGTCACCGGGAGAAAGGGAACAGCCTCATCTAGTTTCGGTCCTTCGGGCGGGTTGCCGTCCCGCTGTCTCTCCGCAGCACTGCGAAGGGGTGACTGACTCCCTTCGACTCGCCCTGAACCCCGGGCTGCCGCTCTGTACTGACCGTTGTTTCCCCACAGAAAAGTACACGTGTCCTGAGCGTGTAGCTGAGTGAGTTTGTCCTCCAGTGTAGACTGGGCTCCACCCTTTCTACCCCAGAGCCTCTCCGGGGTTTTGCCTGATCAGGCCTGCAGGCCTGGCCTTCCCGCCTCACCTTCCGTGCCCGTCAGGCTTTCATCCCCTTGTCGTGTCCTAGGAATTTCTGGATGCCTTTTGTCCACTAGCGGTTCTGTTTCCTTCTTTTCACTCCCCTCCCGCCCCCTGCGGGAGGGTTCTTTACTCGAACTGCTCACGGCGAGTTCTTCTCTCGTTGCTGTCAGCAGGCGCCTGCTTGTGCCAGAGCGAGAGACGCTGTTCAACACCCTGGCCAACAACCGGGAGATCATCAACCAGCAGAAGAAGAGGCTGAACCACCTGGTGGACAGCCTGCAGCAGCTTCGGCTGTATAACCACACTCCCCAGTGGAGCCTTCCCTCGGACGTCTCCTCCCAGAGCAGCACGCACAGGTGCGCACTCCGCGAACGTGGCCGAATGAGTGTGCCTGGGAGTAAGGCGGAGTAGTCCTGAAGTGCTTCACGTGAGGGTGTGAAAGGACTCTGCTGTCTGACACCTGCGTGACCCTGGTTAGAGGTTCCTCACCCTCTCTGACCCTTTGTTCCTTTGCTTTTTTTTTTTCCTTCTTTTAGATTTTAATTTTTTTAGAAAGGGGGGAAAGGAGGGAGAGAAACATCCATTGGTTTGGGGACCTGACCCTCATGGCCGAGTGTGCTGTCACCAGGGACAGGGCCCTTCAGTCTTCAGGCTGGTGCTCGGTCCAGCGAGCCACACCTGTTACTTCACTTAAAAAATGGGGGTAACAGCCTCGGCTGATGTGGGTCAGTGGATTGAGTGCCAGCTTGCAAACTGAAAGGTCACTGGTTCGATTCCTAGTCAGGGCACATGCCTGGGTTGTGGGCCAGGTCCCCAGTAGGGGGTGTGTGAGAGGCAGCTGGTTAACGTCTCTCGCGCATCAGTGTTTCTCTCCTTTCTCTCTCCATTTCCCTCTTTCTAAAAATAAATTTTAAACATCTTTTTTAAAAATAGGGATCACAATACATACTCATGGGATTGTTGGAGAGTTAAATTAAGTCTGGAAAGCTCCTAGCGTGTGTGACGAAACGGGCTCAGTAGGTGACAGCAGACACTCTCGTAATAGTATCATTTTATTGAGCGTTAACTGGCAGGATTAGGTTGACTTGTCTCGGAGCTTAGACTTGTCGTTTTGCTTGAGTGTGGAGACGTTCAGAGCCTAGCCGTTAGAGAGCTCACCCTTGCAGTCCCCGAGGTGGGTTTGTGTTCCCCGCTGTAGCCCGGATGTGCGTATTCTAGTCCCCCGTTCTGCTGAGGCGCTGTCGGTGCGTGTGCGGTGCGGGTGGCGTTAACGCCGAGGTCGCCGTGTCGGTGGGGTAGATGGCATCGATGGGTCGGCCTGCCCGTTTCTGCGGGAGGGATGCTCTCCTTTCCTGCGTGTGTGTTCAGGACATGCACCCGCCAGCCCTCAGGTGGCCTGGGCGTAGTTGGTCTGCAGGTAACACTAGCCGGTTTCAGTTTTGACAGTGACCTGGAAAGCCTGCGCAATGCTCTGCTGAAAACCACCATCGACTCCCACACCAGACCCTTGCCGAAGGTTCCAGGTAGGTGCGTTCTTCCCAGCCCTTTAACGCTTCGGCCCCTTTCGACTGCTGACCGGATTTTAAGCATTTATGGGTCCATGACTGTCTTGCAGCCAAACTGTCCCCTGTGAAACAGGCACAGCTGAGAAACTTCCTGGCCAAGAGGAAGACCCCGCCGGTGAGATCCACGGCCCCAGGTACAGGGCGCCGGTCCCGAGCCTCTCGGCGGAAACCCCGCAGCGCGTGGCGGGGCGTCATCTGCGGGGCGTCCTCTGCGGGCTCTGCCTGTCCGTGCTTCCCCTCCGGTTCCTAGTCGGGGAAGACGCTCCCGGAACCCGTTGTCCATGTGGGTGCCGGAGCAGGAGGCGGCCGGCCCGCCCAGCCGCGCCGCTCGTGTAGCCGTCGTGCTTTCGAGGCAGGGTTTCTGTGGCCCCGGGTCACATGGCAGGGTCCCGGGTCACGTGGCAAGGACTCCCCAGGCTTCGGGGGCGCTGCGCTGGCTCCACAGAGCACGGCCGCTGCTCCGGGGGCTTTACTTTTCCGAGTCCCGTGGGGTTTGCAGGAGGGTGGTATTTGGAAAAAGGCTTCTTTTTTGAAGAAGGTAGATGGTAGGAAAAGAGCCACTGGTGAGGAAAATGATAGCCTTGTAACTAATGGGAAAAGCTTGTTTTTGCCAGTAAATACTCCTGGTACCTACCTCAATTTCCTTTCTTACCGTGTGGGTTACACACAGCTTCCAGCACGCCGTGGCTTTGCTTCAGTGCCCACATCCGCTCCTTTCTTTTTTGACTTTGTTTTGAGTTGAAATTGGTTTCTTTATACCAACAACAAATTATTTTTGGTAATTAAGATAGCAGAAGAAATTTAATCTTGCTCTACCACAGTTTATTTTTCTGTAATCGTGTAAAGCTAAATTAAATCAGCTAAGTAATAGTCACAGACAAATGAAATTTCTAAATATTTTTCCCGCTATCTGAAGAGTACCTTCTCTTGGGAGATAATTAGAAAACATGGAAGAATTTAAAGAGGAATAAAAGCTACTCTGAGCTGTCAACTTAGTTATGTCATCCCTTAAGTCATTTAGGTTTACTCTTCAACTTTTTTCTTTGCATATGTAAATTTAACTTTTGAAAATGAGGTTGAGACCGTTCACCTATAACTTCATATTCTTATTTTCTTCAGTTGGAAACTTGCAGGCTTTACTGTAAGCCAGAAAGTGGCAGGTGCTGGCTAGGCCGCGGACAGGTCGGAGCCCTCACGTGCAGACCGTGGGACCGTGAACCGGCGGCACTGTGGGCTGCGGCGCAGACTCGAGAGCAGGGCTCCAGCAGAGGTCCTGCGCGCCCGTGGGCGGGGCCGCGTCATTCACGGCTGCTGTAGGCCAGAGCAAGGCGACGCCCACCGCCCAGTACCCAGAGAGGCAGACTGGGGGGGGGTGCGTGTCCTCCCCAGGAGGAGATTCTGACACGCGCTGCACGGTGGGGGAGACCGGGGGTGCGGTGCTGAGGAGGTGAGCCAGTCACAGAGGCACCGCTACCGTGTGACTCTGCCTGTGGGGGGGACCTGGAGTGACCAAATTCGTAGGCACAGCCAGTAGGATGGTGGCGGCCAGGGGCCGAGGAGGCGCAGACCGGAGAGCTACGGGGCAGAGTTTGCGCTGGACGAGTCGGAGAGGGTTCGGCAGATACGAGTGCTCGCTCGGTCCCAAGGCGGTAAATAGAGAAGTACGGCCCCTGACCACGTTGCGGACGTAGTCACCGCGGGGAACGAGGCCGTTAGGGAGATGCCTCGGCGCGAGGACGTGCGCTGCGAAGCCTGACCTGGCTGGGAGCGCGCAGCACACGACGGACGGACAGGTGTCCGTCCATGCGGCCCCCGCCTAGGTTGAGCAGCGGAACCCCATCGTGGCCGACTCCCCACGGCCCCTGTGGCGCACCCCCAGTCTCCCTGCTCCCCGAGGAACCACTGGGTAACGCGCAGCAGTACACCTTGGCCTCTTTTTTTTCTTTTGACATTTGAAATTTTCATGATTTTGAACATTTTTAACCCCCAGCCTCTAGAATAGCGTGGCGAGCGCCCTCTCGCCCGCTTGTGTTTCCTGCACCGTCTGCCGGGGTCGCGTCCCCTCGGTCCCCCCCTCCCCCACGTGCACGCCGCCGTCCGCTCTGGTGGGCCGTTGGAGAGCCAGCCGCGCCGCAGGCAGGCGCCCCGACTCGCAGGCAGGCCCCCCGACTCGCAGGCAGGCGCCCCGACCCGGGAGCGTTCCGGCCCGCGCCCTGTCGGAGCGGCCGTGGCAACGACGAGCAGCTCTGGGGAGCCCGACCCCAGGAGGGCGCTGCTCTCTGGGGTGCAGTCCTCCCTCAGGTGCGCCCGCCCCCCCGGGTACGGCCTGCGTAGCCGCTCTTTTTGAAAACCTGTGGCGCGGGCCAGGGTTGCCCACCGGCTGTTCCCACTGACAGTGAGAATCGGCGCTTTTGGGCAGCTTGTCGCTGACGCGAGTTTCATTTTGGGCTCCGCAGCCAGCCTGTCCCGGTCGGCCTTCCTGTCCCAGAGGTACTACGAAGACCTGGATGAAGCCAGCTCCACGTCGTCCGTCTCCCAGTCCCTGGAGAGCGAAGACGCCCGGACGCCCTGCAGAGAGGACGACGCGGGGGCCCCGGTCCCGCGGCACGCCCCCGTGGCGCGCACTCCCTCCGTCCAGCCCGGCCTCTTGTCCCCGGCGGCAGCTCCCTTCGCTAAAGCCCACCCGGGTCACGGCTCGCCTGGCGTGACGGGGACCTCAGGTGAGGACACGTGAGCGCGGCAGCCCCGTGTTCCCCGGTGGGTCTGAACTCGGGAGGGAACCAGGAACCGTAACTGGTTCTCATACTCTCACACCACCACGTTGCTGGTTCCGCCCGTTCCACTGATGATCTGGAAGTTGGGAGACTGACGCAGAAGAGGGGCGTTGCCCTGGAAGCAGGTGGTAAGGTGGGGGGAAGGAGCCTGGGGGCGCACCCCGTCGCAGCGGCGTTGCTGCCGAGCCGCTCGGGCTTCTGAACAGACCTTCGCGGGGGTAACGAACGGGAGGGGCTGCCGGCCTCGGCACGTCTGAGCCCGTTCCAGCCGCCGCCGCCGTGCTGTCGCCCCTGTGGTTCAGGGTGCGAGGGCGCCGCAGTGAAGTGGGCTCTGACAGAGAACAGCCGGTGAGCCTGCGGCAGTGGGACGGGGAGCCTTTGTGAGGCGGGAGCAGGGCGTCGATCGAGCGGGTCTGCGTTGGCGTAAAGGCTGCGTCTTGGTCAGCGTCAGCGGGAATGAGCGTGCGGAGCAGTGGTTTCAACCAGCGCGCCACGAGAATTTCTCAGAAAGGCAGGGCCTGACGGTTCAGTCGGGGGTACAGACCTCTTTTCCCGTAGATTGTCAAGTAAAACAGTGACGACAGCCAACACAGCAATAGCCATCCACGTGGATAAGTCAAAATTATACCAGTTTTGTTCATCAGAAAACACACTTTCTGGTGTGCCGCAGAGTTTTCGTAGTTATTTTACGTGTGCGGGAGATGACAAGGGCGGGAAACCGCTGATGTAGGGTGCTGCAGTTACCCTGCTAACGTAGGTGGGCAGGCAAGTGGCAGGGGTGTCTTTGAAAGACAGGGGTGCCAGCCTGTCTGTTCCTGGTACTTTTCTTTTCTTTTTTTATTTAAAGAGGAAGAGAAACATCAGTTGGTTGATTGTGAGAGATACATCAGTTGGTTGCCTCTCGCAGGCCCCCAACTGGGAGGGAATCGAACCAGCGACCTTTTGATTCGTAGGCTGGCACTCAGTCCATTGAGCCACTCCAACCAGGGCTGTTACTGGTACTTTTCTCTGTTCATGCTTAAGAATAATTTCCCTGAAACCTAGCATGGAAAATAGACCATTTTAACATGTGTTTTCCTCTTCTCTGACCCACTCTCTCATTTAACCTTTGTTTCCTTCAGTGTCTACGTCTGCCAGCAAAATTCTCCCTCAAGGGGCTGACAGCACTATGCTCGCAACGAAAACCGTGAAGCACGGTGCACCGGGTCCCTCCCACACCATCCCAGCCCCCCAGGCGGCCGCCGCAGCAGCGCTGAGACGGCAGATGGCCAGTCAGGCGCCAGGTGAGAGCCGGAGCCCCCTCCCCCCTGCAGAGGCCGGTACGAGCTGTGTGTGTGTCACAGGACAGGGTAGCAGGTGCCCACGAGCACCTGGCCCTCTTCTGCCGTTCAGAAGAGAAGACTGCGGCGACAGCCCTCTGTCCTTCCTGGGGAAGGAGTTCCGAGAAAGCAGAAAGTAGGCCGAAACTGTCTCCTGTTCAGGGGAGGTGTCAGGTCTGCCACATTCAGATAAGGGGGAAATCCGGTGTTTTGATGACCTTGTCAATCCCTGCATTTGATTGAATACTGTCTGCTTTATGCCCAAAATTAACCTTTGCAGTTTGATCACCTAGTAGCATACAGGTCATCTCACGGCGTTGGGAGGATCCCCACTGCCCTGGGAGGTGGGTGTTGGAGGGCCCCGTTTGCTTTAGAGTGATGTGTGGTTCAGAGACACGAAGGTCATCCGGCCAATAAGAGCAGAGCCCGGACTCCGACCCTGGGTCTTTCCACTGCAACACAGCTGCTTCGTAGGGTGGCCGATGGGGCCTTTACAGATGGGAACTCTGATGAGCTTGCATTTCGTCAGTAGTGTGGGGCTCTCCGGATTGTCTACAGCAGGACCTCAGTTACCACCGGTTCCCCGTTGGTGCAGGCCAGTGGTTTCGCCCGCCGCTCCCCGAGCAGTTGGGGGTGTTGGTGGAAGAAGTCAGGAGTGCTGGGAAAAAACTTTTTAAATTTATTTTTGTAACTATTTTTTGCGTATGGTCACTTACTAAAGCATCATTAAGAAAGCATCGTCACTACTGCAGTTGGCAGCAGTTTACATTTTATCTCATGGTAGCAGTTTCCAAAGAAAAAGTAGAAGGACATCACAACAAAGAAAAGGACCACACTTACAAAGTCGTGTAAACTTCAAGGCCAGTTTAGAGCCAACATAATGCTACTTTAGCTTTGTGACTTTAACAAAGTCCTTTAATTTTTTTGTAGGATTTTTATTTCATTCATTTTCAGAGAGAGGGGAAAGGAAGGAGAAAGAGGGGGACAGAAACATCAATGTGTGGTTGCCTTTTGCGCACCCCCTGCCAGGGACCTGGCCTGCAACCCAGGCATGTGCCCTGACCGGGAATCAAACCAGCGACCCTTTGGTTCGCAGTCCAGCGCTCAGTCCACTGAGCCACACCAGCCAGGGTCTTTAATTTTAAAAAGGTACCCAGTTCCCTATTCTCTCTCTCTTAATTTGTTTACTACTTACTCTGTTTGATGGAACCGTAGTTGGGTCTGGCAAGAACCCTCCCAGTAGGTGCATTTCCAAAGGGGCCCTTCACATCCCGTTGCTGCGCCCCAGGGGCCATCCTCGGAGCACGTGGGTGTGTGTGTGCCCCTGCAGGTAGACAGGGAGACGAGTGAGCAGGTGTGATGCATGTGGCACCTTTCGTCTTGACCTTCATGGCAAAGAAATTAAAGAGATAACGTCATACTTCCGTTGAGCAGCACTTCCTTCCATTAGAGCCACTCGGTTACAAATTGCTCTTTTTATAATACCGACGGTAGCAGAAGAAAAGGGAGGGGAGGAACATTGGGTAAATTCCCTCTAAAAGACTTGATCACCCTGCACGTCTCATCTGTCCTGGGGATGTAAACAACGCCCCGCGCAATACCTTGAGACACACGTGTGTCACCTGGCTCGGACTCTTTTGTCTTTGCTGCAAAAAAATCATGAAGTGCACAGGACTCCCCCACAGCACAGGATTATCCAGCCCTCAAGTGTCAGTAGTGCCAAGGTTGAGAAACTGCTACACGTCAGATGTTTTTGTCGTAGCTGAATGAAATTATTTTTCAGTTTTATCACTGCTTAGAATACATGTCAATGGAGGCAGGGTTTTTTTGTTTTAAAACTAAAAAGATGTAGCTTGATTTAGACAAAAAAGAATTACTGTTAGACAGTGATAAAAGATTTCTAAAAAAACTGCAAATATTAAAACCTTTATCAAGGCATCTAAAACGGACATGAGCCCTGGCTGGTGGGGCTCAGTGGATTGAGCACTGTCCTAGGAACTGAGAGGTCACTGGTTTGATTCCTGGTCAGGGCACACGCCTGGGTTGCAGTCCAGGTCCCCAGCTGGGGGCGCGCAAGAGGCAACCAGTCAGCGTATCTCTTGCACATGGTGTTTCTCTCCCTCTTGTTCTCCCTCCCTTCCCTCTTTCTAAAAATAAATAAATAAGTAAAGTAGCTACGAAAGAGCACAAACAAGATAACTGCAAGGTACCTTTGAGCCTTCTGAAAGAATAGAGTGCTTTGCTGTTTCCTTTAAATATGACTTGGACCAAGCAGAATCGTGGCATTGTGCTGAACAGGCTCAAAATCACACCGATAGAGTTGATTATTTATAAACTGAAAATCCGCCAGGATTTATGGTCATTCCCCTCTCAGCAGGAGGTGGTGTGATCTCTTTTATCATTTTGGAAGCAAAAATTTCCAAGGTGTAGGCACCTTTGAATGAGAAAGACAAAGAACGGGCAGGCGTAGGCAGGAAGTCCCGGTTGCCTTTCCGCAGGAGGGAAGGAGCGCGAGCGGCCGCCGACCCACCTCCTCCCAGGCTGCAGCTTTCGGTCTTGTCGAATACGTAGACGAGATCCGAGAGCTTTGCTCAGCCTTCAGGATAGTTAATGATAAAATACCAAGTTCAGGAGCAGCGTGAGACTACAAGGTCACAAAAAGGAGACGTGAGAGCTGACGAGCCTGGGACGGGTGAGCACACGTCAGAGGAGTCCCGGTCGCCCATCCTCAGCGCAGCCTCTCAGCCTTCCTCCCGTTCTTGGCCAGGCCCCACGCGCCACGTTTGGTGCGTCGCGTCGGCCTGAGCCGTGGGCTCCTGCAGAGAGGACTCCGTACGCTGGACAGTGTCTGTGCTCCCGGCACCCAGCAGTCCAGCCGGGCAAAGCCCGTGTGGGAGAAGGGTTGAATGCACGAGTGGACAGGCGGAGACATGCTTAGCTGGGATGCTGCTCGTCCTCGAGCTCTTCCCGCCCTTTCCCAGGATGAGCCAGCAGCGTGGCTGGTGATCTCAGCCGTGCTCTGTGGCACCTGGCCAGGGAACTGCTTTTCCCTGAACCAGGACATGTGACCAAGTTGGACGCAGCCTTGTGTCACAATCTTTGTGAACGGAGGCGGCCAGGTGTTCACTGACCACGGGGCCTCGGGACCGCCTAGAGTGGGTTTCCTTTCTCCAGTAAGACTGCATTCTGCTTGGGTCTGTATCCCGGCTACCTACGCACGGCTAGACTTGTTGGTCCCTCGCTGCAATGAACGTGCCTGTCTGTTCTCTCTTTTAATAGCTGTAAGTACGTTGACTGAATCAACTTTGAAGACTGTCCCTCAAGTGGTAAATGTGCAGGAACTGAAGAATAACCCTTCACCCGCCTCTGCAGCGATGGGGTACGTTCCGCCTTCGCCGTGGGTGTCTGCCGGCGAATTACTCTAACAGCGAGGGGCTGCCTGCCGGGAGCAGCGGTGCTGCCGGCACAGGGCGGCTGCTCTCCGCGCCGAGCCTTGGGTTACGAGAGGGGTGGGCAGCTCGTCTCGGGTGCCCGGTTGGGCTTTCAGGAGACGGACCTCTTCAACTTGCCCCTGACGGTCCCTCGCAAACCCTCAAAGTCTGTGTTGCCCAGTGTGCTGTTTGCCACGTACAAGGCCATGTGGGGCACACAGTAGGGTCGTTGAGGCAGGTGCAGAGCTTGATTTTTTTTTTAATGCTTTCGAGGTTCCAGAGTTGGCGCCTCAGTTCTGACGCACACTAGTGATCCTGAACACTCGGTAGAGATCTCGAGGTTGACAGTCTCCCTCTCGCCTCCTCTCCAGGCATCACTGTTCTTTCAGTTTCTTTTGCCTTTTGTATGAAAAAATAAAATGAAACATGCACAGTCTTTTAAAGGCAGAAGCTCTGTTCGGAGACTCCCAGCCTGTCTCTGCGTCATGTCTGAGGGCAGGGCTGTTGCTGCTGGAGCTGCCGCTCGTTGGCAGGCGAGGCCCTGCCCGCCCCCGCCCGGCCCTGGCAGCGCGGCGCTGACGTCTGCCCGTGGCTCCGCCTGCTGCAGCCGCGCCCGCGTCAGTCCAGCCCAGCCCAGCCTCCCGTGTGACCCAGGGAAGAGGGGAGGGACGTTTCCGTAGATGGAACGTGGGGATTGTGATGACCAGGGTCCTTCGGACGTGGGTGTCTGGTGCCCGTGGTGAGTCCAGCGGCAGCAAGAGCCCCCAGACCCACGTTTTCCCCACGTCATGCCCGCACGCGCCTGCACCCCGGGTCTGCTCCCTCACCTGGTTTGGCTGCGCTGAGTGGCCCTGCTTCCCCAGTCCACGGGCCTGCTCTCTTCCCCACGTCGGTCCGTTTGTCAGCGCTGTCTGTTCCAGGAACTTCTTAGCCACCTCAGGGCTGTACTGACAGACAAAAACAAGCCTATGCACGTCCGTATCCTGTAGTGACCTTGAAGCTCTGCTGTGCCGTTTAGGCCCAGGTGGCGTTCGCGGTGATTGTGAACTTCTAAGGGAGGAACCTGTGCATTCGAGTGTGGGAATCGTAGCCAGATTCCCGGGGTAGGGAAGGCGCAGACCAGCGCAGAAGGGGCAGCGCACTGCGAGACAGGAGAACCCAGCCTCACGGTGCAGGGGGTGTGGTCTTGTGTCTCCGAGCCACGTCAGCCACTAACCGTGGGTGAGCCATGTCTCCCGGTGATCTCACGGCGCCTTTTCTCCGGTTTCGTGTCCCTTGAGTGGCCCGTCTCAGCCGGCCTTTGATGCGGGCTTTGTTTGAGTGGTGGCTCTGCATTTCCCCTCTCTTCTCACTTCGGAAAAACGGACACAAAAGTTGAAAAGGAATCTGGAAGAAACTTTCCCTTTCTTTATCCACAGAGTTGCGCTGTGGTACAGTTCTTTAACTTGGGTGCCCAGCGTGGTGCATGGAATTGGTTCCTTTTTAATGACCATTTACCAGCTAACGATGAAGGTGAACTTGAGGCACGATTGATCAGCGAACATTGGTGTTTGCTGCCTCCCCCAAAGGAAAGCGTCAGAGGGAAATACATTCAGTGTAAAAGTGCTCGGTTTCAGATTCTGTTAAACAGTAGTTTCCTAACTGTCTTTTAAGTATTTTATTTTGCATTTAACTTTTTCTGAGTAGCATCTTACAGAAGATTCACTGTAAGATGAGCTCACGTATTTCTGCCGTCGGTCTTTCTCACGTTCCTTGGCATCACCCATGACACTCGCTGACTGGTGGTCCTGCTGTGCGGGGGAGGGTGTGTCTGCAGCAAACCTCAGGCACTTGGCTCGGCCGGGTCTTCTGGGGCCTCTGCTGTGAGCATGACGCTGCCCCATGGTCAGGGACACAGCAGTGAGTCAGTCACGCCAGTCCCTGCTTTCCTGCCACGTGTGTTTTAGCAAGAAGACAGACCCCGAACTGCCAGCCATGCAGGTCACTTGACCGCAGTGTGGTGGGCTCAGCCAAGGGGGGCGCCGGGGGCTAAGACAGGAAGCATCACGCTGGTGCTGGGGTCCGGGGCTGGTGAGGGAGCGGTGTTTTAGCTGGAAGTGGGACACCGGCCACGCGATGCTGGGCCAGGGGTGTGGAGAAGGGGGCTCTGCCCGAGGGTGCGGGGGGCACGGAGCTGGGGCAGCTGGGCCGGGCCACGGCAGGGCACGTGGGGCGAAGCGGAGAGAAGGCCGTGGTGGCCCGTGGCCTGGCGGGCGGTGGGGCCGATGAGGCGGGGGTTTTGGTTTGATTCTTCATTTTCACTAAAACACGCCAGACACGTCATTCCTTTCAGGAATTTTGTTGTTCATTCACTGTTTTGTTTTTACAAGTACTGAATGAGCCTTTTCTGTACGCCACACACCGTCTAGTGCTGAGGCCAAGGCCGTTAACAAAACACCAAAACCAGCCCCGCCCTCATCACGGAGAGACAAGCGATGAGTGGGATGAATTCGTAGAACACGTAGTGCGCAACTGCATTTTAGAGGGTGATAGGTGCCACAGAGAAAACTGACATGGGGAAGGGGTTCGGGGACCGCGGTAGGGCGTGGGCTGCCGCTTCCACAGGCTGGTCGAGGAGGGCGCCGCTCACACGTGGCTGAACGGCTTGAGTGTCTCCGCGTTCGCCTGGGTTTCTCTGTCTCGCGTAACCCTCTGCCTCTCCGAGGCCACCGGCGCTCAACATGCACTTGGGCGAAGGCCAAGGCCAGAGAGCAGGCCTCAAGAACATCCGACGGGGAGACGCTCCACGCACTGGGGCCTCTGTAGCGGGCACGCGTCGGGCAGGTTCGGGAGAGCGCCAGGTGGCCCCTGGTGGCTGGAGAGAGAAGAGAGCCCTGGACATGGGGCCGGGCCGGGCCGTCCCGTCTGGCCGGCCTGGGTCAGGGCCTGGCTAACCGTTGGATGTGTTTGAGCAGTTGGGAGATCTGATTTGGGCTTCTGTTCATTTCGTTTTTTAACCGTAGCCGTGCTTTAAAATGGGGGTATAATTTGCAAACAGTGAAATTCATCTTTTTTAGCGTAAAATTCTTAGTGCGCTTTGAGAAGTGCCGATCGTTGCATACGATCTGTGGTTTCGGCAGGAAGCCTCAGGTCCTTGGGGTGAGGCTGGATTAGAAGGGCTGGTGTTGGGGGTGTGGGAACGGAGAGCAGTTAGGGGGCTTGTCCTTCTTTACTGTGGCAAAACAGACGCGTGGCAGAATTGACCGTGCGAAGCGTACGGCTCAGTGACATTCAGTCCACGTACAGCGCTGTGTAGCCCTCACCACCGTTTATTTCCAGAGCTTTGTCGCCGTCTCGACCAGAAGCTGTGTGCCCCTTAAATCATAAGTGCTCGCTCCCCCTTCCGTCCCTCCCCTGGTAACCTCCGCTCTACTTTCTGTCTGGTAATGGCCTGTTGGAAGCACCTCATGTAAGTGGCACCAAACAGCGTTTGTCCTTTGGTGTCTGGCTTATTTCACTTTTGTTTTCGAGATTCATCCATATTGTACCGTATGTCAGAATTGCGTTCCTTTTATGACCGAATGGGACTTTGTTGTATACTTGTCCCCCATTCACCTGTTGATGGACACTTGGGTGTTTCTCCTCTTGGCTGTTGGGAATAACGAATGCTGCAGTGGACATTGGTGTACGAGTGTCCATTTGAGTCCCTGCTTTTAATTACTTTGCATGATGCTTTAGGAGTGGGATTGCTAGACTGCGTGGCACTTGTGTTTGGCTTTTTGAACTAAACACAGTTGACCGTGTTTTACAAAGGGGCTGCTCCTTTCTACGTTCCCAGCAACAGTGGGTGAGGGCCCAGTCCCTGCGCATCCTCTCCAGCATTTGTTGTTGTCCGTTTTTTAAATTAGAGACATCCTAGTTAATATTAAGTGCCATCATTGTGGCTTTGATATGCATTTCCCTAGTGGCTAACGACTTCGGGTGTCTCTTTGTACACTTATTGGTCATTCGTATTGTTTTTGCAGAAATGTCCACGCAGAGCCTTCACCCGTTTTTTGATCGGGTGGTCCGTCTCAGGTGTTGAGTGCAAGGTTGTTTTTATACGGTTCAGATTCAACCCCTTGTCAGACGACGGTCTGCACGTATGTTCTCGCATTCTTGGGTGGTTTTTTTACTTTCTTGATAGTGTCCTTTGAAACAAAAAGTTTTTTCATTTTCATGAAATTCAGTTTATTCTTTTCTTTTGTTGCTTATGGTCTACGTATAATATTTAAGACTCCATTGTCTAAACCAAGGTCATAAAGACTTACACTTATGTCTTCTTCTAAATGTTATAGCGTTAGGTCTTACATTTAGGTCTTTGATCCACTTTGAGTCCATCTTTGTAAACGTGCGATGTTGTGTTTAACTTCATTCTTGTGCACGTGGATAGCCAGTCGTCTCAGCACGATTTGCTGAAAAGACTTTTTTTTACACCACTGAATTGTCTTGGTACATGGATTGGGTTTTGAATATCAAACCAATCTCTGGTGCTGATGCATTGCCCTATTATATGTGGTTAGATTCAGTTTACTAAAATTTTGTTGAGAATTTTTTTGTCTTTTAGGAAAGGATGTTGGCCCGAAGATTTTCTCGTGACGTCCTTGCTCAGGTCTGGCCTCAGAGTCACACTGGCCTGACAGAGGGGACTGGGCGGCACTCCTCCCCCCAGGTCCCCGGAAGAGCTCGTGGAGAGTTGTCGTCATTCCATCCACGAGTGTTTGGGGGCTCACCAGTGAAGCCATCTGGGCCCGGAGGGCAGTTTCTTGAGTAGATACAGGACTAGTCAGCTTACCCACTTCTTGAGTGAGCCCTGGTCATTTTCGTGTTTCAAGAAATTTATTCATTTCATTTGAGTTGCCAAACTTACTGACATGCAGTTTTTCATAATCATCACTGTTATCCTTTTTTATGAAAAGATTTATTTTTAGAGAGAGAATAGGAGGGAGATAGGGAGAGAAACATTGGTGTGCGAGAGATACATTGATCAGTTGCCTCTCACATGCCCCCACATGGGGACCTGGCCCACAACCCAGGCGTGTGCCCTGACCTGGAATTCAGCCAGCAACCTTTTGGTTCACAGGCCGACACTCAGCTAAGCCACACCAGCCAGGGCTTATTATTCTCTTAATATGTATAAAATTCATAATAATTTCACTTCCTTCTTTCCTGCTAGTGGTAATTTATGGGGCGGGGAGGTTCCGATCATTCTAGCTGGATGTTTATCAAATTTACCAATCTCAAACAGCCAACTTTTCATTTCATTGATTTTTTTGCTATTATTTTTCTACATGATCTTTATTATTTCATTTTCCTATTTGCTTTGGATTTATTTACTCTTTTTTTCTAGTTTCTTAAGGTGGAAGCTAAGCTCATTGATTTGAGAGCAATCTTTTTTAACACTGACATTTGATACTATAAATTTCTAAGAACTGCTTTGGCTACATGCCACAGATTTTTGAATATGTTATGTTTTCATTTTCACTCAGAATACTTTTGATTTTATTTTTTTTATACGTATATATACACACAGATGCATACACCTATGGGTTATTTAAAAATGTGTTTAGTTTCTAAATAACGACATATTCTAGTTAATCTTTTTGGTGTTGATTTTTAATCAAATTCTATTGTGGTCAGAGAACATCCTTCGTATGACTTGCATTCTTTAGACTTATGGAGGCTTTTTCGTGGCCAAGAACTGGGATCAGCAAGGTTTTTGTCGAAGGGCCATATAGTAACTATTTCAGGCTTGCGGGACTGTGTCTCAAAGTGGTCTGAATGCACCCACAGACAGTGTGTAAATGAATAGGCATGGCTGCGTTACAGTAAAACTGTATTTATAAAAAAAAGGCAGTGGAACCCTGGTCTGGAGTTGGCCAGCCCCTGGCCTGGACTGCGTCACCTCGGTAAACGTTCTCTGTGCCCTTCAGAAGAACGTGCGTTCTGTCTTCTTGATTGGCGTGCTCTGTCAACGCCAGTTACGTCCAGGTGGTTGATAGTGTTGTCCAGGTCTGCTGTGGGACCTGTTCCATCAGTTGTTGGAGAGTGGGGTGGACAGTCTTGACCCCCCCATATCCCGGGTGAGACGATTCGCTCTGAAGTCTGCTTTCTCCTGCGCAGGGTGGGGCAGAGGTAGGGTGAGAGTTGTGAGTACACGAAACCGAGTTCACCCCTGTGTCATGAATGAGTCATTCCGCCCTTTCCCGCAGAACCGCTGCAAACGTGGTTTTGCCCTAGCGCGTGCAGTCAGAGCCCGTCCGGCTTCCTTCGTTCGTGCCGCGCTGCGTATCTTTTCTCCGCTTTCATTTCGAACCTTCCACCTTCCTGTCGGCCTGTAATACTGTTACTGAAAAGGTGTACAGTGTGTCTCTTGAACTCATCACCGTCTGTCTTCAGGTGATGCTGCAACACTGAACTGTAGTTTAAGAATCTTCGGACAGCGTTCTTCTGTTCTTCCCTGCCTGGCTCTGTGCCCCCGTTGTTGCATATTTCTCTCCGACCTTTGTCCTAACACAACGGCGTTATAAACCCCATTGTTACAGATTGCGGGTTATCTTCTAAACGGAATTACATGAGAAAAACCTCTTTTGGTTTTTCCCTTGTAGTTATTCTTTCTGGTGTTAGGCATTCTTGTACTTGGTCCCAGGTTTCCTTCTGGTGTGATTCTCCTGCTTCAAGGATGACCTTGAACGTTCCCTGGCTATAGATCTGAATCCCGTCAGGTCCCGTGTACCTGCTGAGGTGTTAGTCCACCTTGTGAAAGTATGTAGTTTCACCAGATTCTGAGTTCTAGCTTGACCGCTTTTTCTGTCACTGACTTGAAGATGTTGCTCCGCTTTACAAATAAAAACTGTACTAATGACCACAGTCTTTAAAACCCTTTCATCCTTTTATTTTTCTTAGTACAAATGTTCCTTGTAGGCATGTATAAAAAGCAGTTTGCAAGAACAAAATTAAAATCACCTTTGTTCTCACCACAAATGTTTAATCACTATTTAGATGTTCATTCATCTTCTATGAAAATTTGGGTTTTGTTTTTTTTTTTAAGTAAAATTAGAAAGTGTGCTGCTTTGTATTTTTGTGTTTCAGCTTAACCATAAAATTTAATTGTTAGCTTTTTTACATCATTATAAATTCTTTTTAACAGAATCCTGTTTTCATGTTACAATATATGCGATTTAAGTTATTTGTCGTTGGACATTCATGCAGGAAATGCAGTTTGATTTCACAGACCTTTAGATGATGTTGTGGAAACCACAGCTGGCGGTTACAACCTCCGTTGACATAAAAAAATTACTTTTAATGAACTGGCCGACATGTAGCTTTTTTCCTCCGCTACTGACTGACCTTTAGGGGAGCTCCTCTCGTGGTGTCACCCGCAACGCCAGAAGAGACACTTTCACGCATTCGTCATTTTGCACGCCCGCAGCTCTACGTGTCCATCGCTCGCTCCCCCCGTGAGCCGTGTGTGACCATCTGGTTTTCCTCATCGTTGCTGCGATTATCCAGCCTACTGTCGGACTTTAGTCTTAGTGTCCATCTGATGGGGGGAAAAATGTACTGGTAGCTTTTG
Organism: Glossophaga mutica; assembly: GCA_039655065.1. Classification (NCBI taxonomy): domain Eukaryota; kingdom Metazoa; phylum Chordata; class Mammalia; order Chiroptera; family Phyllostomidae; genus Glossophaga; species Glossophaga mutica. The sequence goes on from CM077305.1 coordinate 215,450,812, forward strand.
CTTTCAGTGTCTTCCATTATTTTCTTTCTTTTGCTCTCCTGATTTTTGTTTGTTTGTTTCTTTAGTTGCTCTTGGTGAGTAGTCCTGTCTCCTTACTTGCATCACCTTTAAATTATCACCCAAAAATTCATAGTCCATGAAATGGTTAACTTCCGTAGTTTCCACGGTTTACATCCACCGTGTCACATGCGGCACATAAAAGGGCGTACCTCCCAGTGACTAAGGTTTACTGACGTGAGACATAACCAGGCAGGTCTCTTGTTTTTGAAGCTCTTTAAAATGTTGAAATGGGTAAAAGAATGAGTCGTTGGCCCCTTTCACAGCAGTATATGAATATTTACCCTTTTTTTTCTTTTCTTTTTTTTTTTTTGACTTATTCTTAGTTGGGAAGGACTGGAGAAAGAGAGGGAGAGAAACACTGATGTGTAAGAGACACATTGACCAGGTGCCTCTCACATGTCCCCAACCGGGGGGACCTGGCCTGCAACCCAGGTGTGTGCCCTGACTGGGAATCGCACTGGCGACCCTTTGGTTCTCAGGCCAGCACTCAGTCCACTGAGCCACACCAGCCAGGGCTAAAGAATGCATTCTTCAATCTGAAAGCTGTCAAATGACTCTGGTTACGGTCCAGACATCTATATTCCACCCCAGACTGATATTTATTGGACTAACGGTTGGCCCCAGGATTGGCAGTGATTTTCTCTTGAGTGTGTGCTTTGTGCTTTCCAGATCTCCGGGGTCCTACTCTGCAGCCAAAACCCCTCACCCCGTGCTGACCCCGCTGGCCACTAACAACCACGCTAAGCAGGTAAGTTCCTGGCTTTCTGCCTTGTCACAGTCGTGCGGTGGAACGTAATCCTGTTTGTCCTCGCTCTGGTTTGAACGAGCTGTAAGCGTGGCGGAGACCTGCGATCCCGTCCCCGCGGCTCACGCCGGTCTTGACGTGGAGCGGGCTGGTCGGGGCCTCCCATCGTCCCCACAGGCTGCGCGACGTTCTGCGTGTAGTCGCCCCGGGTCGCCGTTTTGATGCCTCACCTCTCTCTCCGTGGGGCATTTGGAGCTGCGGTTACTTCTGCCTGACCCAGGCAGCAGCCTCGCGCGGTGGGCCGACGACGGGCGCGAGACACGTCTCACTAACGGAGAGGCCGAGGCCCGGTGACGGGTGCAGGCGCCCACGGTCAGCGGGTGGGAACGGAGCCGGCCCCGGGCCTCCGCCGCGTCCCGTCCGAGCGTGTTCGCCGCCCGCCCAGGGCCTGCGGGTGGGGGCGCTTCTCCTGCTAGCCTCGGCGCTCCGTCTCCCGGGGCTCGCACACCCTGCGGCGCGTGGTGCGTCCGCCTGCAGGCTCCCGCGTCGCGCGCACCGTCTCTCACGGAGCCGCTGGTGTTGGCGGCGGCCACGGAGGCCGGCAGGCGGGGAGGCCCTTGCCGCCCTCACGTCGCGCTCGGGGAAGCGCAGTCTCAGGTCGGGGCTGCGACCGAGCGTTGGGACGGGCCTGCTGTCGGTCCTCGGTCACGGCTCCCTCCGCTCCTTCCTTTGCTGTGACTTCAAACGGCGTTTAAGCATTTAGCATCTGGTCATTCTTCTGGAAGTTTCCGTATTCACTTTGGTGAACGCAGGGTAAGGGATCAGTTGCAACAAACAGGCGTAAAGCAACGTTGATTGAAGGTTGGGAAGTGGAAGAGTTTCGCTTTTTCAGCTTGTTATAAATCTACTGAGAACCAAAACTGGTTTCATTTATTTACCGCTTTACGTACCTGTCTGCCCGGTAAATACCCCGGTGCTGCTTTTCACGTGTGGGGCACTGTGGGAGCAAGACCGGCCTGGGCCTGGGCCTGCCTCGTCGGCGCTTGCAGGAGGAACGCCCCGTTCTGCGATGCGGTCTCAGGCTCGTTGTGAACGACGCTGTCATTTTACGTGTCTCTCGTCCCAGGGACGTTCCTGGGCCCCCACACACGCCTGGCTTGTGCTCTCTTGTAGGGGCCGCTGGTGAATCCCCTCAAGCTGTCCGGTCCCGTGTCTGCCTCTGGTCCGTTGTCGTCCAGCGATAAAGCTTCAGGTCAGTTCGCGTTTCTGTGGTGGAGAAAGTAAAGGTGAGAGAGACGCCCCACCGTAGACGGTAGAGTTCTGAATCACACAGACAGCTGACCCAGGAAGTCGGGTGAAGAGACGTCGCAAGGCCTTGGTTGTTGGGGACTCTCCAGGAAATCAGCGACCCCTCCAGCGACTCTGCGGCCCTCTGGAATTTGAGAGCCGTAGGCAAAACCCTCCCTCCTTCAGGTGCTTCCTCTGAACAGGAGCCGCAGGGTTGCCCCCCCCCCCGCCCCCACTTTGCTGGCTGGTCAGGTGGAGGGGAGTGGGTTGGAGCATTGGGCTCTGTTCCTCCTACTGAAAAGAGTGGGAACTTCTCTCGGTTCACCGTGACCATTCGAAAGCGAGTGAAATACAAAAAGTAGAATGTCGTACAGTGCAAGGTTTCAGAGTGGGTGTGATGTCAGTATTAAAGATTTTACGGCTTCCCATACTTCCGACACGCACTCAGACACAGGTATTTACCAAAATCCATTTGGCCGTAGGTGCCCCCAGCAGGCGTCTGCATTGCCCGCGGGGACCTGAGGCAGGAGCGTGCTTTCATGTGGAACCAAATTCTAATACGGGCTCTTCCTCAGCAGCGCCTGTTGGTGCCACCGTTTCTGTCACCGCTTTCTGTGGCATGTGCTACTTTCCGCTCCAGAGGTCTTGTGCTGTCTGCGGTCCTTCATTTTCACCACACTCTGGACTCTGGCTTTCATTTTTATTATTTTCATTTCATTTTTTAAAGATTTTATTTATTTATTTATTATTAGAGAGAGGGGAAGGGAGGGAGAAAGGGAAACATCACGTGTGGTTGCCTCCTATGCACCTCCTCCTGGGGACCCGGCCCACAACCCAGGCAGGTGCCCTGACTGGGAATCAAACCGGCGACCTCTCGGTTCGCAGGCCCGTGCTCAGTCCACTGAGCTGCACCAGCCAGGGCCAGTTTCTATTTTGACTGGCGTTTTCAAGCGGGTCTTCAGGCTCATTCAGCGGGACTCGCAGAACCTCACATGCTAACAATCTGCTTTCTCTAATCGCTCCTCAGTCGTACACTCATCGGGCTTTCTCTGCGGTCAGAAGCTTTCTCTGGGACACTGGGAGCGTCTTCACTAAATATTCTTCTGGGCACCTGCCCGCAGAGGAAGCCCAAGTTGTGCTGCGGAGTCTGGGCCGTGCAGAAGCGCAGCCGTTGTCGCCTGTGCCTTGCACGAGAGGAAGGCGCACGCGCTTCTTGACGAGGGTCTGAAGCCTTGTGTGGGAGGGAACGTTTTAGTGGAGCAGAAGGCTTTCGAGTCACCTGGGGTGCAGATGAAGAAATTTGTTCCCGTGTCTGGCTAATATTTTAGAAAAAGTTTTGGGAAGAGCCGATGTCCTAACTTGAAGGACTTCGTTGGAGAGTTCTTCTATTCCTAGAATAAAGAGTCGGTGATCCGTGAGAGACTTTGTTTCACAGTGTGTCCTCCGCAGTTAGCGTGACGCGCAGAGAAGCTTCGAGATCGTTTAGCGGCAACGGTGAAACATGCTCTTTCGTTGCTGGATGTTTACTTTTGTGTTCACTTGCTGGGTAGTCAAAAGAAAGGGGCTTTGGGGGGGATAGGAGAATTTTCCTGAGAAACACTATTTAAGAATTTGCCAAAAATTTATTTTAAAAAGCGTATCTGAAACCTCTATAAAATAACTCTTAATAACTAATCAGGGGCATGCCTTCGCTGCCCTGCCCCGTCCCCTCAGCTGCGTGGAACGCACACGCGGCCTGCAGGCCTGGGGGCCTGCTCTGTGCACCACGCGGCCGCCAGTCACAGGCTGGAACCCAGTCTCCAGCTGGCTTTTTGTAACATTCTTATTTTTCCCCCCAATTTCAGGGCCAGGGGCGACCAAGACAGAAGCTGCTGTGACTTCCACCCCGTCTGCAGTCGGGCAGTTCAGCAAGACTTTCTCCTTTTCTTCCCCAGGGTCAGTAACAAATTCAAATTTTGTGGCACTTCACTGGCAGCCTAAATGGACAGCGTCCCCAAACCTTACAGTCAGTAGGATGCTTATTAACCGTGCGCGAGCCCGGAGTCCGTACCACCGCAGGAATGCCCAGCTGGGAGTGGCAGCGGCCTGATGCCCTGTTGAAAGTCTTTCCCCTTTCCAGTTCAGGTTTATGCATGTGTTGTTCCGTGTCGTTTTGGTTTTTAGAACAAGCCTCATTGTCTTTCGCTCATGGCCCTGTGTCAGATAGTTTAGTTGGTCTGGTCTGTCACACTGAAACATTTTCATCTAGCACCCTTGCGGGTAGATGTGGCATTTGGACTGGCTTTCCTGCACAGAGAGGCGCCCTCTCCAAACTTCTGAGGGAAGGCTGGGCGTTACCCTTGGAGGGAGCAGGCGCAGGCCGACACCTCGGGGAGCCGCCCACATCGTCTCCCTTTAGAGGTGGAGTTGGACTCCATGCAACTGAGATGCAGACCCGCCCGAAGACTCTCTGCCATTGAAGGGTGGTGCATTCTGTCCCGTTAGAAAGGCCTCTTAAGCTCCTTCAGTCAATATGGAATCACACTGACCACACTCTTTTCTCTGATGTTACAAAAATGCTCTTTGAGCATTTTTCAGGCCTAACACATTAAGAGAAAAGAGGGTGTTAGAATTTGAGGGGGAAATTATATATTGTACTATTTTCTCTCTACTGCAGATGGTTATGTTTTATGCGGGGTCTGGTAGAAGTAACACCTGCTTGGGTGTGGTTGGTAGGGTACGTGACTGTCTTATACGAGATGGACAGCAATTTGAGCGTTCCACCTAAAATGTCATAGGGTGTTTGAGTGGGGTATTGTTACGCTACAGAATTACATGCTTATGATTTTGTAATAAAAAGGGGGCGTACTTCCCAAAGCTACTTCAGAGCAAATTTTAAAGAGCAGTCAATGCCAGGAGTTAGTGCATCTTTGACAAATGCGAGTGAGTAATCTTTACTTCTGTGAACCGATGCGCTTCTTCCCACTTTTAAAATAAGCTAAAAAGGTTTGGGTCATTGGGTTAATGGCTTACCTCCATTAGATAAAATTTCTTCACCAAGGTGGAGGCACAGAAAAAGAATTTTTCTTAAATATGATAAACCATTTAACATATCATTTTAGATGGTCTTTGTCCATTTGATGAAGGCCATGATGGGTAAAAAAAGCAAAACTCTTGCATTGCTTATTACATTTGATATGCTCGGTCCCTTACATTTTAAAGTTATATCAATTTAAATTTGCTGTTTGAGCTTTTATCACAGTAACAAGTCTATTCTGCTGACACTCGGGCCGAATTCTCTCGCCTGGCTGTGATGTGCGTACTCCCGGCGCACAGAAGACGTACAGAAGGGCGGAGGAGGTGGAGGGAGTCAGAACAGAGTTTGAGCCAAATTTTCCCGGCCCAGAGCCGGGAGTTGTGTGTGAACGGCAGGGACAGCGGCTTGCGTGTCAGGCTCCCCACCGACTGCCCTAGCGGCCTTTGACGTCGGGGTGGGGTCTGAGAGTTTCTCCCTGACCCGGGCTGACTCGTCTCCTTCCCCAGGCGGGCCATCTGCTCCAGCCACCGTTCCCCCTGCACCCGGCCGTCCGTTTCCGCTGCTGCTCCTCCATCCTCCTTGGAGCAGGTCCCCACCCCAGCCCCTGCCCAGGAAGGCCTGGCCAGCCTTCCACGGCCTTCTTAGCCGCTCCTGCCCGCACCCCTCCCCACAGACGGCCCCTGCCGGCAGAGAGGTCGTGGGGTGCCTGGTGCCTCGCAGATGCACGCTTTTGCTCTTCGTTAGCTGCTGGGCTGCACGTCCGTCCCCGCAGAGCAGGCTGTGTGAGCATTGTGACGTGGCCTGTGAGAAGGGGGGCGTGGTGCCTTGGTCGTCATCCTCTCTTCCTTCTCTCCTAGGACCGTCTTCAATTTTGGGATAATCACACCAACACCATCCTCTAATTTCACTGGCATGCAAGGTACGGTCCCTGTCACGCAGCATCGCTTTGTCTTTCCCCTAAACAAGTGCTGGCGTTCTCTGCACGGATGCGTCCGCATCTTCCTTGCCGCTGAGTCTTGCCCAAAGTGCTTGCCGTAAGTTTCGTATTGGTGTTACCCATTTGAACAGGCCGGCCCATGAATAAACAACACTGTGCCAAGGATGTCACCAAGGAAAGCACACGCGGGGGAAGATAAGGACAGACGCCTTTTTATTTCCCTTTTGGGACGACGAGTTAATTGGGGGGAATTACAGAGATGGCACAGGTGTCGTGACGTAACGGGCACAAGAACAGCTGTGCGTTTCAGCAGCGAGAGGCCTCGCACGGCGAGCGGTGCGGTGGGGGGCACGCAGCTGCCGCCCCCGGGAAGGAGAGGCTTTGGCTTAGAAGTAGTCAGTGGAGGCGTGACGGTCACACTCTGCTACATCCATCCCGTTTCCCCCTTTCTTGATCTTACTAGGGGCAGCACCCCCCGCTAAAGAGTCAAGCCAGCCGGACACGTTCTCGTTTGGCGCGGGAGGCAAGCCTTTACCCGAGACCATTCCTGAAAGCGCGTCTCCCTCGGGGGTGGCGACGGTGTCCAACGCGCCCGGAGCTGCCCCCGCCCCTCCGGGAGAGCCTGCGCCCTCGAGCGGCAGACCTGCGGCACCTCCTGGGACTGCTCCCTGCACCCCTCTGAGCAAGCCGGAGAGTCCGCCGTCCAAGCTGGGAGACCTTCTGTTTCCCAGTTTGTCAGCTGGCGAGACTCTCGGCAGTTTCTCAGGACTGCGGGTTGGCCAAGCAGATGACTCCGCAAAGCCAGCCGGTAAGGCTGCATCCGCAAGCCTGACCAGCGCACAGCCGGCCAAGAGTCCCCTCGTCCCCTCCGGGTTCACCTTCGCTAGCCCTCCCCCGATAGGCAAGCCTGCAGAGCTCCCTGGGGCCGCCTCTGGGGCCTCCACCACAGCGGCGCCGGCTGCCGGCCCCAGCGCGAGCGGGGCCTCGGCGGGTGTCTTTGGCAGTCTGCCCCTCACCAGCGCGGGGTCCTCCGGGCTCATGGGCTTCAGCGGCATATCTCTGGCTGGTAGCAAGACTAGTTTTTCACTTGGAGGCCAGCAGACGAGCAGTACGGCAGCCCCGTCTGCCCCACCGTCAGCCACGACTGCCACGCCCCATCCCACGTCATTCCCCATGATGTCATTTGGTGGCCTCCTGAGTTCAGCATCTGCTCCCACCCCACCTGCGTCCTCTGCGAAAGGCACAGAGGAGGCTACGTCGTCATCTGTGCCCGAGAAGCCAGGCAGCAATGAGGTCTCGGCATCAACAGCCTCGCTTCTGGGGCTGCAGCAGTCAGCTCCGCTTCCCCAGGCTCCTCTGCAAACCCCCGACTCCGTTAAGAAAGAGCCTGCGCCTGCCCCGCCCTCGGGCAGCAGCCCTGGTGCCTCAGCGACCTGTACCAGTCTCCTAGCACCTGTGGAGGCCACGCCGGCAGCCACCGGGGTCCCCAACGTCAAGGCAGAGGCAGCCTCTCCTGCTTCCTCCCTTTTGGTGCCTGGGCAGACTGCTGTCACAGCAGCCGCAACCCCAAGCGCGGTCCCTGTGACAGCAGAAGCATCAGGTGCCCCCGCAGCCACCAGTACTGTTTCCAGCGTTGCCCCGAGCCCAGCCGCAGACACGGCAGCGTTTGGGACTGTCACCTCTGGCTCCTCCGTCTTCGCCCAGCCGCCTGCGGCCAGTTCTAGCTCCGCTTTCAGCCAGCTCACCAGCAGCACGGCCACCGCCGCCTCGGCCACCCCTGTGTTTGGGCAGGTGGCAGCCAGCACCACATCAAGCCTGTTCGGGCAGCAGACGGGCAGCATAGCCAGCACGGCCACCGCCACACCGCAGGCCAGCAGCTCGGGGTTCGGCAGCCCGGCGTTCGGCACCTCGGCCACGGGGGTCTTCGCGCAGACGGCCTTCGGGCAGGCCCCGGCCTTCGGGCAGTCGACAGGCAGCCCGGCGAGCAGCTTCTCCTTCAGCCAGCCTGGCTTCAGCCCCGGACCTGCCTTCGGCCAGCCCGCGTCCTCCGCGTCCACGTCCACCAGCGGGAACGTCTTCGGTGCCTCCTCGGGCTCTAGTAGCTCCAGCTCTTTCTCCTTCGGACAGTCGTCCGCGGGCACAGGAGCAGGCGTGTTTGGCCAGAGCAACCCCCCTGCCTTCGGTCAGAGCCCTGGCTTCGGGCAGGGGGGCTCTGTGTTTGGCGGTGCCGCGGCCGCCACCACCACAGCCTCGTCCTCGGGGTTCAGCTTTTCTCAGGCTTCAGGTGAGCATTTAGGGCAGGGTTCTGCCTTGTCCCCCTCTGTGTTACTTGAAGCGCCCGCAACAGGCCAGCGTTGCTGCCGTGGTCACAGGAGAGCAGGGACAACGCCAACGACTGTGCGAAGTCGAGGGGCGTGTGCAGTGCTGGCGGCCCCGGGACTCCTTCGGCCGAGGTGCTGTGGGCTTGTCCGCTTTCTTCAGCACGCCCCCCTCTCTCCTGGCCAGCAGGGTGCTAATTTCATGGCAAAAAAGTTAAGATCATGACGAGTGATGAACGAGTAGTCTTAAGTAGGAAAGTCTCGATTCAGAAGCGCAGTAGAGGTCATTGCGTGCAAAGCTGTCCAGCTGTAGGTGGGATGGCCAGTCCGTCGCCACTGCGAGCTCACAGACCAGACCTGCACCTCGAGTCCCAGGCCTTTTTTTTTTTTTTTTTAGTTAAAACGTAATCTTCCCTGTTGCATATCCAATTTTAGCAGCTCCTTTTACTTCTAAAATTTTGCAACAGAACCATTTGAAATCCTTTTTCTAAGGCTCACTTTCTAATGGCTAGCATATGAAAGGCATTTCTTTTGCAGACGGACTCTGGGGAAAACAGGATTATTGATTTCTTTGTGGTCGGGATTCCGCATAACTGCTAATTCATTCCCTTGGCAGTAACTTACTTGAAAATGGTTCCTCAATTATTAGAAAGGAAATCTTTTCTTTCCTTCCTTCAACAAACGTTTTGTTCAGCTCCCACTGAGTTTGGCTCCGAGGACGGCAGGGGTGGGACACAGCCTTGAGGCCCGCCTGCCGGCCTGGGAACAGGCAGGTCGCCGGACACGGTGGCTTGGCCTAGAGGGAGGACGGGGAGGCCTGTGAGTCTCCAAGAGTGGGACGTTCAGCCCTCTCTCTGCGGCATCCTTTGTTTAGTCGAAACCTGAGGGTCCCTCCTACATGCGTACAGTCAAACTATTCGATCGTAATTAGAAGCCGTGGAAAAACCCATCTCTCCTACAGTAGCTATGGAAAGGCCCCTGAGCTGCCACTGCCGCCCTGGCTGAGGAACGGAGGCCTGTCTGTGCTCCGTCCCTCGTCCAGCGATGGGCAGGAAGCCGGAACTCCTGCCCCCCAGCTCTGTCGGGTGGGGCTCTTACTGCACCACAGGGCTGGCCTGGTCTCCCCGGCCCCGTTCAGCCCAGCACCTCACCCACGGTGTGCCACGTCGAAGAAGGACAGACGGCCCTGAAAGAGTCTGGTCTGGGAGGTTAGAGGAAACCAGGGCGTAGACGTGTGCGCGGTAGTTGTTGGAAAGACCTCTTGGCAGCTGAAAAGTCCAGGGCACAGCTCCTCCCAGGATACACCGTCCTGGTCCCCGGCCCCTCGGGTATGGCAGGAGGCAGGATTCGGTCCTTGGGGCTTCAGGATTCATGCGATGACAAAGTGTTAACAGAGCATAAACACCTGTATTCGCTCATGATTTTCTTCATTTCCTAGATAGGAAGACAGATTTTATTCGTGGGTTGATTTATTACGCGGTATCTTAACATGTCTGGTAGAAAAAACTTTGATGTTGTAAAAAGACCTGCCTAATTTAAACTTTCATTCTCCTTTTATTTTATAGGTTTTGGGTCCAGTAATACTGGTTCTTTGTTTGGTCAAGCCGCCAGTACTGGGGGAACAGTCTTTGGCCAGGTAAGAAGCGTGGGTGTTGGGCTCCGTTGACAGGGACGCTCCCAGACCCACCCCCGGGGTCCCCGCGCGCACTGGGACGGGTCTGTGTGGTGCGCCTCTCTCCGGCCTCTGATCCGAGAGGGTCCCTGCATGCTGAGCCCTCTTTAAAAGCGCGTCGCCTGACCCCCGTCAGCCTTTGGTGCACTAGGGCCGGTGGGCTAATCGCTCTTCTTGTTTTGTTTGCTTTTGCTTTGTTCAAAGATCATTGAGCTAAGAATAGTTGTTACCTTTTTAAGTGGTTATTTAAACAAAAAGAAGACTATGCAAGAAACCGGGGACTCCTTTTGGTGATCTGAGCTAGTTTGCATAGCTAGTGGTTGTCTGTGTGCCGGGGTGGTTTTAAGTGCTTTATGTAAATTGACTCCTGTCATCATAGTACTTCTGTGAGGCAGGTGCCGTCGGCGTCCTCACGAGACCCATGAGGACCCCAAGGACCCAGAGGTTACCGCTGTTAGGTCGTAGCAAGGACTCCCACGAGGAGTCCTTCTGAATAGAGGCGCTCCAATCTGCCGGAAGTGACTGTGACTCTCTAAAGGCAGAATTGGTATTGGTCCACCAGTTAGTGGAGTGCCAGGCGTGTTATTTGTTTTTATACATCTTCAGGAAGGGATCTCCTTCAGCATCTGTCTCCTTTGAAGATGGGCTCTGCACTAGTTGGCGATCCTAGGCAGAGAGAAATGAAACTTCGGGTCTCCCGTTTCCTGTGATAGGGGTTAGACCTTTCAAACCCAGTTCACCGCTGAACACAGCTGCAGGCGCTAGGTAAAGCATGAGACCGGAGTCTTTGAAAGCACTCACGAGCTACCAAGGCAGTGCACCAAGCCGAATCACAAGGAAAATGGGCACCCGTGGCAGCGATGGAGCACAGAACCCAAGTTCGCCCTGAAAGCGTCTGCTCCTCTGAGAAGCTTGGAGTTTCCTGTTTTAATAGCCTGCAAGGGCCGCGGAGCAGAAGTCCGTGTCCAGGAGACGCACAGAAGGGAGCGCTCCTCCCCACGGTGAGCTGGAGCTCCAGATGCTCCGGCCTCAGCCGGTGCGTGTGGCCTGGTGCAGTCCTGGGGCTGCAGCCGCCGGGCCAAGGCAGCAGGCGCTGAGAAAAGCAACCTGACGCTCAGCCTCCAGTGACCGACTTCATCGAAGCGCAGCTTGCGCACGACATTGGTTTCAGGCGCCCAACCCAGCGGCTCGGCGTCTGTCCGTCTTACCTGCCGCAGGCTCCCCACGCCGAGTCTCGGAACCGCCCGTCCCCGTGTGAGCTCACCACTCTCCTGTTGGCTGTGCTCTGCCCCACCTCGGGTCATCTTTAGGGACGTCGATTCCCAGGCCTAACTTAGTCACGGGGGAACCGAGGAACCGTGGTCAAGAGCCAGGACAGACGTGAGACGCGCAGAGCCTTCCCGGAGCAGCCCGCTTCCAGCCTCTTCGTCCCCTGCACGCGCCACCGCAGCACTAAAATTCTCCAGCACGCTAAACAACGTATGTTTTGCCAATCAGATACACACACAAAAAAAATAGGTAGAATTGTGATTGATTCACACCAGACGGCTATTGTAGTGTTGGCTATTTTCATTTTTAACCTGACCATCTAAGGGAAAAGAGGCCAGTGCCCTTGACTAAATAGTCAGGTATTGCATGTTTGAAAAATTCTTGCAGCACACTGGTCGAAAATCACTGTCCTAGACTGTAAAACAGCTGTGCTTTACATGTTTAAAAGAAGTAAAAGACAAACTTGAAAATACCAGTAAAAAGCCCTGGCTGGTGTAGCTCGGTGGGTTGAGCGCGGGCTACAGGCCAAAGGGTTGCCAGTTTGATTCCCAGTCAGGGCACATGCCTGGGTTGGGGCCGGGTCCTCAGTACGGGGCGTGTGAGAGACAACCACACATTGATGTTTCTCCCCTTCTCTTCCCCTCTCTCTAAAAATGAGTAAGTAAAATCTTTTAAAAAAAAACAAAAAAGAAAAGAAAAGAAAATACCAGTAAAAAAAAAAAATAGGAATTTCCAAGAAGTGTCATAGCAGCTTTGAAAAAGAACCAAATAGCTCTTGTAGAAAGTATAATAACCAAACTTTTATATAACCAGATTAGACCCGGGTGAAGAGAGCAGTAATATACTAGGCCAAGGATCAGCACACCTTTTTTGTAAAGAGCCATGTAGGAAACATTTTGGACACCGAGGGCCTGGTTATACTCCCATAAAACTTCATTCACAAAACCGGAAGGCTGGATTTGGCCCACCGAATACAGCTGGCTGAACCTTGAACTAGAAACCAGTTCAGATTAAGTTATCTGGACGGCCTCGCGGGAGACACAAAAGCCCCCCAAGGGGAGCTCCAACGTGCGTGTAACCAGGAGGAGCAGCGAGAGAAAGCATTGCGGCCATGTCAGAAGAGACAAAGACAGGAGTTTCCAAAGCCAATGGAAGAGCGTGCCACAGATTCAGAAGTCCACCAGACGCCACGCAGGGTGTGCGGAAGGGAGTTGAGTCCAAGACCTGCCCTGGTGGAGCTGCAGGCCTAGGAGGGTGAGATGTCCAAAGTGCACGGAGAGAAAGGGGCTGCAGCTGGACCCACAGCCCACTTCTCGGCAGTGACGCTGAAAGCCAGAGACAGTCTGCCACCCCGAAGTCTCTAAACCCCGCAGAAACTGTTCTTACAGAACGTGAGCAAGGCGTTTTCCAGATGGGCGCTGAGAGAATTTTGCCGAGGAGGGCCTGCAGGAAATTCTGACGGGTGCTCTTCGGGCAGAAAAGGAAAGCTTGATCCCGTTGAGCCACAGCTTTCTTAATTTTAGGGTAAAATGAGCCATGAAATAGGAAAATTGTAGCATATGTAGCCAAAAGAGTAAGTGTACTCAGAAAATACAAACCAAAAAGAAAAGCTGCCTGCACCCCCAGCACAATGGCTAACGCTGTAAGGGCCCCTACGCCCCAGTGTTGGTGAGGACGGAGAGTGAGGAGGGACACCCGCACGTTGCTCATGGGGGGAAATTCACCTCCGAGAGTTGTCCAGTGGGGTCAAGACTAGACACGGGGTTCCTGTTGGTCAGCAAGTCCGCTTCCGGGCGCGGAGGCCGCAGAGGAAACAAGCGCCTGTGTTCCGAGGACGTGGATCTGGACGTCTGCAGCGGTTTGCTCCTGACAGCCAAGCCCAGGAACCGGCCCCGGTGCTTATCAGCATCAGCGGGGGAGTGGGCGAGGTCGCTGCTGCTGCGGAGCTCCCGCTGCTCCCTCCGCACTCCCTCCCGGGACAGGACGGGTGGGCGGGCCCCGTGGGCACAGCTTTCAGTGCAGCCGCCAGACTCCAGAGCGCTGCTGTTGGACCGAGTTTGCCTGCGGAGACCGTGCGGGCCCAAGCCAGCCGCCGTGACGGAAATCACGGTGGCGCTCACCCCCGGGGCGGATGAGAAGTGGGGTGCCAAGGAACCCCCGAGAGACGCTAACAAGGTTAGACGTGGTGCACAGCGGACGTCGTGAACACTCATGTCAGAACTCACTGGGCGCTCTGCGCAGACAATGTGTGCACTGAATAAAGGTGGCGGAAAGAAAGTTGGCGAAGGTTCGTTACAAAGGGCAGCGGCGGTCCCACGGAGTTGCGAATGCGCTCGCCGCCGCTGCCCTGCGCACCTAACGCTCGGAGTGCTCAGCTGCCTGTGTACCCACAGCGGTTTCTGTTACGGAAGTTAGAAATGGGGGCGGAGAGCCAGGGACTGATAACATACTCGAATTAATCAGGAATACAAATTAAAACCACAAAGAGCTGCGGAATTATTGTTATGAGTTAGCATTTTTGTTTGAAATGATGAAAAAGTCCTAGAAATGGGTGGTGGCCATGGCTGCACGGCACTGAGTGTACTTAATGCCGGCGAGCCGCACCCTTAAAATGGTGAACGAGTTTCATGTTATATACACTTGCCACGGTAAAAAAATAAAGACAAAGGAGGTTGAAAAGTTATTTTCTGAACAAGAAGAATAGGCCCTGGCTGGTGTGGCCCAGTGGATTGAGTGCGGACCTATGAACCAGACAGTTGCTGCTTGGATTCCCAGTCAGGGCGCATGGCTGGGCTGAGGGCCAGGTCCCCAGTAGGGGGCACTCGAGAGGCAACCACACACTGATGTTTCTCTCCCTCTCCTTCTCCCTTCCCCTCTTTCTAGAAATAAATAAAATCTTTTAAACAAAAACAAAACAAGAACAACAGGTAAATTCCTAGAGCCAAAAATTAAATGAGCGCTCACCAGTGGCCAGGCACAGAAGGGACGGGGGACGTGGTAGCCCACTGGTCACAGAGTTCTGGTTGCGGTGATGCAAAGGCTTCGGAAATAGATGGTGGTGGTGGCGGCATAGCACTGTGACTAGAATTAGTGCCACTGAGGCGTGCACTTCAAAATGGGCAAAACGACACATTGTATGTTTCTTATATATATACATTTAAAATGTAAATACCAAAAACCACTGAATTTTTTCCTTTAAATCAGTTCTGTGGTATATGAATTACATCCCAATAAAGCTGTTTTAAAAACAACAACAACTGCAAATTGGGGTCTGGAAGACTTTTATGTAACAGAACAGCAATTTGTTCAGTGTAAAAATCCTCCCAGTGCACGCCCCCCCCCGCCCCCACTTTTGCTAAGAAAAAGGAAGTGAGGGCAGGACTGAAAAAAGGGCTCGCGGTCTTGCAGTCTCCTGTCGCCAGGAACTGTTGAATCCCAAGGCAGCCCAGCTGCCCCGAACACGTAGTAAGACAGATAACTTAAGCCAGACCCGGAGCAAAGACAGCAGGTTGGCGCCGCAGTTCAAGACGCAGATGAGGGAGCGGGCCCCGCGCGCTGGAGAGACCGCCAGGCAGTCTTCAGTCACCACCCAGCCGCTCTGCCGTGTGCACCCCTCCCTCCAAATGATTAGTGAAAACAAAAGGGGGCCTCACAGTCTTACTTTGGGAGTCAGCAGAAACAACATACAGATGGTCCCCAGAGATTGGAACTGTCGGGCAGAGTCCTTAGAATCACCGTTGTACTCAGGATTTACAAGAAAACGGAGGCATGATTGGTAAAGAATCTCAGCAAACAAATGGGAATTACGAAAGCAAGGTGGTGATCTGTGTCTGAGGTTAAAGCGCAGTGTCTGAAATAAGAAACGATTAGGCAGGAGAACAACAGAGGGAGTGCTGCAGAAGAACAGGGAACTTGGAGACGCGTCAGCCGAAGTTACCCAGAATGCACCTCGGAGACTGGGAAAAAAGACAGGACGTGAGCGACGCGAGCGACAGCGGCAGGCAGTCCGCTGTGTTTGCTTGCGGTCAGAGTCCCAGGAAGAGAGGGGACAGAATGGGGTGGGGAAAATTACATGAAGCCCTGGCTGGTGTGGCTCAGTGGGTCGAGCGCGGGCTGAGAACCGAGGGCTCGCCAGTTCGGTTCCCCGTCAGGGCACGTGAGAAGGGCTGCAGGCCAGGTCCCCAGTAGAGGGCGCATGAGAGGCAACCACACGTTGATGTTTCTCTTCCTCCCTTTCGCTCTCCCTTCCCCTCTCTCTAAAAAAAATAAATAAATAAAATCTTTAAAAAGAAAAAAATTACATGAAGAAACCGTGGCCCATCTTTTTCAAATCTGTTGATAAGCAGGCATCCACAGATAGAAGAAATCCAGAATAAACCCTAGAAAACCACAACTGGACACATCAGAGTTATTAACCTTCCAAAAACCAAATGCTAAAAGAGGACTTTTTTTTTTAAGATTTTATTTATTTATATTTAGGGAGAGGGGAAGGCAGGGAGAAAGAGAGGAAGAGAAATGTCACTCGGTTGCCTCTTGCACACGCCACAACGGAAGACCAAACCCACAACCCAGGCACGTGCCCCGACCGGGAATTAACCAGCGGCCATTCACTTTATAGAATGATGCCCAGCCAACCGAGCCATACCAGTCAGGGCAAAAGGGGAATCTTAAAATCTCTTTGCTACCTTGGAGTAGACCAGTGGTCATCAACCAGCATCAGTTTTGTCCCCCAGGGGACTCTCACGGTCACAGTGTCTGGAGACTTGCTTGGTCCTTGTGAGCGGGGGATTCTACTGGCATTTAGCGGGCGCAGGCCAGGGGCGCACCGAGCACCCCGCAGCCCTCCAACTCAAAGAACTGTCCAGCCCAGAAGGTCAGCGGTGCCAGCGTTAGCAGCCACTAGGCACACAAAGATTTCTTAGGACACAGGAAGCACTGACCATAAAAGAAGAAAATTGAAACCTGGGCTTCATTAAAATTACAAACTAGTGCTCATCCAGAGACTTGTTACAAGAGGAAAAGGCGGGGCGCAGGCTGGGAGGAGGTATTTATAACACATGTCAAACCAGATGGCTTCTGTCTACAGTGTACAGCGTGGAGCACAGTAGTAGGTGTGCCTTGCTGAGTACACCAAAGAGTTTATTCTTGTGTTACTATTTTCCACATGAACAACTGGAGACCTACTTTTGCCCTTCCCTGTATAAAGAGCTCCTACGAGTCAGAAATAAAAGGACACCCAGTTTAAAAAATAAACCAAGTGCTTGGACAGGTACTTGACGGAAGAGGATGCGCGAGCGGCAGTGAGCACGCGGAAGCCGGCTCAGCGCGGCGGGTGCTCAGAGGCGGGCAGACGGCGACCGCAGCGCGGTGCTGCCTGACACCCGCTGGGACAGCCGAGCCTGGGGAAGGTCCAGGGCGGGCCTCCGGCCGTTTCTAAAACCCGCAGCACCAGCCTCCGACCACTGTCCCCCCGGACTGTCAGGCGAAATGGACACCGGCCAGTAGAGCAGTAGCCATCCGTGTGAATGAGTCACAGTTATTTTCTTGGTCAGTCAGCAGAAGATACCGTTTTTCGGTGTCCCAGAGAATGTGAGTAATTAATTCGTTTTTGGGGGCCAGGGCGTGGGAGAAGCAGAAGCCGCTGCTCGGAGCCGCCGGGTCCCTGCACGCGGTGCTGGTGGGGGTGGTTCTGGAGCATCGCTTGGCAGTTTCTGGATACGTTCGTTACGCACGATTTTGTGGGTTAGCCGTCCCGGTCCTGGGCATTTACTCAGAAGAGAAGAAAATACACAGCACAAAAAGACTTCTGTAAGAATGTCCGTGGCAGCTTTGTTTAGGAGGGCTGTAAACCCTGGCCCCTCGTCCGGTGGAGGGCCGCTCAGCCGCGGAAAGGGAAGAGTGGCCAGTGCCCGCAGTAACGGGAGAATCTCCAAGGAATATGTTGATTCCAGCCAGGTCAGCTAGGCAAGAAAAGGAAATGAAATAGAAGGCGTCCAGATTGGAACGGAAGGAGGAGAGCTGTATCTGCAGATAACTTCACCGTGAAAACCCTCAGGAATCCAGCGCAAAACCCTGAGGACCAATAAATGGGTTCCGCAGGTGGCAGGGCACAAGATCAGTGTATAAAATAGTGTTTTCCATGTATTTGCATTGAGCCATCTGAAAGTTATGTTAAGAAAATTTCATTTTTAATAGCATCAGAAAGTAAAATACTTAGGAATAAGTTTAACAAAAGAAGTGTAAAACATATATTCTGAATACTAGAAAACGTTCCAAGGGATTCACGATCATCTACATGAATAGTAGGATGTCCCATGTTTGTGGATCAGAAGATTTAATATTGTTAAAATGACAGTACTTAGCTAGCAAATTACAGAACCATCCAAACTAATCATTCATGCAGGCATTCGGTGGTGAGTAAGACAGAGCGAAGTGTCTGTCTGATGGAGGGAGTCAGTCTTTATTAATAAGCACAGTTTAATTTCAGGTTGTTGGAACTACAAAGAAAAGAAAGCGGGATGATTAACGAGGCAACATGACTTGGGTTAGATATGTAGGAAGTGCCTCTCCGAAGCAGTCTCGTCAACGTCTCCCTTACATTTACTTCTCTGAATTAGCATCATGTCGGGTGCACGCGTCGAGACTGGTTGAAGGGTCTCCGGCATCTCTTCGTAAAGACGAGACGCCGGAGGCCTCTGTCTCGCTCGCTGCTAGCTCTCCTCACCAGCCAGTTGTGGAACAGAGCGGGCCCTTTGTCCTCGAGCGCCCGGTGGTCTGGGCGCTGGCTGCTCCCCAGGGCAGACCCTGCAGCCCAGCGCGCTCCCCCCATCCCCCGGCCCCCCCCCCCCCCCCCCCGCCGCCGGCTGCCTCCGGGAGGGGGGCTGTTGCTCGAGTCCGGAGGCTGGATGAGGATCATTAGAGTTTTGCCAATATTATAAGGCTGGATCTTGAACACTAACTCCCTGTTCGGTGATATTAAGGAATTGTTAGTTTTGTAGACCTGACAGTGGTGTGGTTTATATTTTAGAGATTCATGTAGGAAAATTGGTGGATACGAAGAAGCAAACTCGAGTATGAACTCAAGTGACCATGAGTTAATTCTTGAAGCTGGGTGATAGGTGTGCGGAGGGTGCATTGTTCTCTTCTGTCTAAATTTTGTGCACGTTTGAGATTTCCCATAAATTACAGGGTTTGGTTTTGTTTTTAAGATTTTATTTATCTTTATAGAGAGGGGAAGGGTGGGAGACAGAGAGGCAGAGAAATATCTGTGCGGTTGTCTCTCGCACACCCCCAACCTGGGACCTGGCCCGCAACTTAGGCATGTGCCATGACTGGGAATCGAACTGGTGACCTTTTGGTTAGAAGACCAGTGCTCAGCCCTCTAAGCCACACCAGCCAGCACCCATAAAGTTTTAAAAGCAATGGTTTGTGGCACTTAAAATAAATGGGATTTCCTCTAACCCATTTATGAGGGTGTGATAACCGTCAACTCACCTTCTCTTCGGTGACTGGTACTTCATGTCTGAGATACCCTTTATTTTTCAAGTTCTATTGAGCTGTCTGGAATCGCGCTTTTTTTGAAGGGCAGAACTGCCCACGTGTCAGCGGTGCCCAGCATCTCCGGGCGGTGCGCGGAAGCCGGCTAAAAATGGCATTTTCTACATGCGTGCGCTAGGCGTCAAGTCTTCCTTTCAGGGGCAGTTCACTAGTTACCAAAGCCTGGGTGGTTGTGAGTGGACTGGGTTCCAGGTTTTAAGAAGCCGTTGCTCGTGAGTAAGTGGTGGTGGTGAACTGTCACTGTTGGTTGCTGAAGTTTAAAGAAAAAAGGAAAGTGAGAGAGACGAGCCAGGTGCGTGGAGCGCGTTGCCCTTGAGGGAAAATCGGCTCGTTCCCCGGTGGAAAAGAGTGATGGGACTCTGCCGAGTGGGGCGATGAAGGACGGCGTTGGAGGGGGGCGGGGCCCAGAGCCCGCAGAGCTGCGTGCGGAATTTTTAAGCAGGAGGATGTGACTGCCCTGTGCAAGTGTCATTCTGGCCGCCGTCGAACACAGGTGGTCGTTGAGGCAGAGCGTCGGTTGTGCAGTGGAGTCCAGGTGGCGAGTGGGGGAGGGGGCTTGGACCAGGGCGCGGCTGTGCGCCCACACAGGCAGGAGCACACCGACGATGTTTCTGAGGTGGACCCCTGGAGGCTGACTTCGTAGGGATTAAAGGATGTGCAGGTGCTGAGCCCTGGCTGGTGTGGCTCAGTGGATTGAGCATGGGCTGCGAACCAACGGGTCGCCAGTTCGATTCCCAGTCGGGGCACATGCCTGGGTTGTGCGCTGGGTCCCCAGTAGGGGGAGTGCAAGAGGCAACCACACATTGATGTTTCTTCCCCTCTCTCTCTCCCTCCCTTCCCCTCTCTCTAAAAATAACCAAATAAATTTTTTAAAAGGTTCAAAAAAAATAATGTTCAAGTGCTCAGGGAGTGCCTGGCACATAGAAAGTGCTCGATCGTTGGTCCGTTGCCGTCATTGTTCGCATACTGAACGGCAGCCATGTTGAGCGTGTGATTAGGTATCAGGCACAGTTCTAAAATGCACGGTGCTCCCTAGCTCATTTCACTCCCTCAGCATGCCAGGGTGAGTGGTTCGTTGTCCCCATGGCACAGAAGAGGGACCACTCTGCTCCTTCGCAGGAGTCTCCTGAAAGCTGGGCCCAGCAACCCGTGTCTAAAAGCGCGTCTTACTCTACACGATCAGCCACGGAGACCGCCTCACACTTAACTCTGATGCTCATGGTCCCTCCGACCTAGCACTGGTCTTCCCTCTAGGACCAACTGCTAGGCACCAAGTGTGTGGGGTCCTCATGCACCCCGAGTTAGCAACACCCGTTTGCAAACCTGCGCAGAGTTCAGCGGTGGCCTTCCCTTCAGCGGTGGAGCTCGTCTGAGGCTTTCCGCGGTGCTGGCGAGGTCACTGGGAAGTGAGAGTGCTCGTGCTGGGGGAGAGGGCGGTGCACGCCACCCGTCGGCAGTGGCCCTGAGTTCGGCCAAAGACTAGAGGGGTCGACAGGAGAGGTGCTTACAATAGCCTAGAAGTGTCCTCACACTTTCGCACCGGGGAACTCGGAGGGGTCGGGTTGCTTGCCCCTGGCGTCTGGTCAGCCGAGGCCGCAGGCAGCACGGCCCCATGACGATGAGAGTCCCACCCACCACAAGTCGGGCTTCGGGGGCTTCAGAGGACCGCGGTCACGGGCAGCTGGGCGCCTCGGGCTTGTCGGAGGGCCCTGCGCAGAGCCCGGCTCCCTTGCGGTTGGGAGCGCGCCCATTGCAGAACCAGCCGGGCCTCCCCCGCGTGCCCGTGTGCGCCGGCCGTGCGGCCCCCGGTCCGCGCACGCGGCCTCTCACCCTGTCTCGCCTCCCGCCCCCCTTGTTCCTCAGCAGTCGTCGTCTGCCAGTGGAAGCGTGTTTGGGTCCGGAAGCGCCGCGAGAGGGGGCGGTTTCTTCAGCGGCCTCGGAGGGAAACCCAGCCAGGACGCGGCCAACAAAAACCCCTTCAGCTCGGCCAGCGGGGGCTTCGGGTCTGCAGCCGCTTCAAGTAAGTTGAGCCAGTTTTCCCAGTCCCTCCGCCCCTGATGCCACCGTCATCCTTGCGGTGCTATCAACGCTTCGGTGACAAGCGTGGGAAGGAAGGGTCTAGAAGGCCCATTTAAAATACCTGCGCCAAAGCGGTGCGACCTGTTTTGGTCTTGTTTCTTAGCTTGGGTTTTTTAACGATTGTCTTACATAACCCTTAAGAGACACTAGCGCTGCAGGGAGAGGGCCGCAGCGAGTCGGGGCGGGAATGACCGAGAGGAGCGCCAGCAGACAGCAGGCGTGCGGCGGTGCGGGCCGGGCGCTCAGAGGCACCTCGCCGCTCTCCCTTGCTCAGCGCCCTCTCTGAACGGGTTCCGAGTCCAGCTGCTGTGGGGCAGCGTCACCCGCAGCCTGAAGCCTGCGCGGTTTCTCACGTCGAACACTTCTGTCTTCTTTCACGTGACGCTGTATCCTTCTGCGGGCTGATGTCTAAAATGCGTTGTTCATCTGTCTCTTAGTGGTTGGGAATGAAAGAAATTATTTTGTTTACATCTTCTAAAAAATCTACATCCTGCTGCCGGTGGGGGCTGACATGGGGAGTCGGGAGTCTGTCGTCTTTGTCTCGGCCTCTCTCGTCTCGTGTGCTGCTCGGGCGCTGCCCTCGTCCGCCGTGCTGCGCCAGACCTCAGACCGAGAGCTGGCGTTCTACGGACAGGGCAGATGTCCCTTGTAGTCGAAAGCAGAGCTCTCTGTCCCAAGACTGCTGGGTTCACAGATCTGTTGTTTCGAGGTCACTGTCCATCGGGTAATACGAAAAGAAAGACTGCGCCAGCTGGTGTGGCTCGGTGGATTGAGCGCTGGATTGTGAAGCAAAAGGTCGCAGGTTTGATTCCCCGTCCGGGCACGTTGCCCGGGTTGCGGGCCCAGTCCCCAGTTGGACACGTGTGAGAGGCAACCGCGCAGGGCTGCAGGGCTGCGCGCACACGGTGCGAACCCCAGCTCCTTCCTGGTGCTCTGCACCGTCTCGTGAGGAACGGGCTCAGAATGGCCAGGTGGTTTCTTGGGGTGGCGGCGGGGAGGGGTTAGTTAAGTCACAGAGCCAGAAAGTAGCAGATGTGGGCTCCAGCTGCATCTTGCGTCGTGTGCCAAACAGCATCTGGCACAGACCAGGCGCTTGGTAACGTACCACTCACAAGTGCGGGTTTCCCCCATGAGTCAGTCATCATCTGTGAGGCTGCGTTACTAGTCTGTTTTGTTAAAACTGCGGCGGGTCCTCGCCTTGTAAGAGTTCCTGTCCTTCTGGCTGGTTCACTTCCGATGCCACGGCTGTTGCCTGTCGGAGAATCTCCTTCTCTCATCGATGGGCTGGAGCTGCTCGCAAGAGCCTGCCGCGCCGGTCTCTCCCAGCCCCACGCTCAGGGGCATCGGGGAGGCTTATTCACACCGTGCAGACTGGACGGTGCCCTCCCCAAGCCCGTTCACGTGCGCCGTTGCCTCCGATGCTTTCGTTCTGGTTTAAAATAAACACATCTGTTCTTGATACCAGACACCTGCTGGTCTCGATCTCCTAGATGCTGGCCGTTGTTACCCCGCGGTTCACTTTTATGCCTCGGGGAAGTTGAAGTGAGTTCGAAAGGAAACAGGAAAGACTGAGCCTTTTTTTGTTTTGTTTTAAACATAAAACGTATAACGTGATGGTGAGAGGGACTGCAGCCTCTGTAGCCCAAGGACCAAGAACAGGACACGAGGAAGGAACAATGGAGAAGAAGGAGCTAGAAGTCAGGGCCTTGTCCGGCCACAGGGCTGAGGACGCCGTCTGCACGGCACCAGGGACAGCCTCTTCCTGCCGGGTGACTCTGCGGCACCTGGTACCGGGGGGCGCCGCCCCTTTCCTGGACTGTGCGCACTGGCGCTCCAGGTCCCCTTCCCGCCTCGGTCCTGTCCCTTTTCTGCCCTTTCCTGTCATTGTTGGATGTGTGCCCATCGTCATCTGTGGGTTACAGTGGCCTCCGGTCTCCTCCACTGTGCTCTGGAAATCCACACCAAATTCGGTGGCTTGAGACTCCGCTTTTATTTTGCCACCATTTCTACTCAAAACCCTTTGGCAGCTTCCCGCTGCCTACAGCATAAACTCCAGCTCCATAGGCTGAAATTCAGGGTCCTTCGTGAGCTGGCCCCCAATTTTTTTCTGGCCGTGGCCGGGTGGCTCAGTTGTTGGGGCATCGTCCCTATACCAAAAAGGCTGTGTGTTCGATTCCCGGGTGGGGTGTGTATGGGAAGCAGCGGACCAGTGCCTCTCTCTGTCTCTCTTCCCCTCCCTTTCCCCCTCCCCGTCAATAAACGTATTCTCAGGTGAGTGTTAAGAAATATGCCTAGACTTTTCTGGCTGGGACTCAGTTTCCCCAGCACATTCTCCCTGCTTCAGTGCATTCATTAATGGCCGGATCCGCAGCAGGGTGCGGGGTCCTTGGCGCTGGCAGGTTAGTTAGTGGTGGGCCGACTGCCTCTTCAGACAGCTTGACTCGAGAGTGAGTCACCCTCTCGACCCCCCCACCTCCCGCCATCTCCACCATGAGCACCCGGTGGGGGCAGTCTGGCCTCGTGTGGACGCTCCAGCTTCGCACCGGGCAGGGAGTCGCCCTCCCTCCCCCTGGAGCTCATCCCGCCAGCCTCCCAGCTACACCTGTCTCCGGGCGTCGGCCCTGCCTCCTGTGGGTGCGAACTCGTTTTAATGCAACACCGTCCGCACGAGGTGGGGAGACAGATGCTTGTCACCCGTCTGGGTTTAGGGTCAGTGTCCTTTCGGTGCTGAAGAGGGTTTGGAGCGAGTTTGAAGGGGTGACCAGTAGATGTGCGTCTGAGATGCCGGGAGCTCGATCGAACTTCTTAGAAAGGAAAGGCGCTGGCCTCCCCGCCCTGCCCAGAGCACACCGCCCCCGACCCCCCTGCACAGGCCGAGGCCGCGCTCGCTGTCCGTCTGCGCTCTCCGCGCAGGCCCGGCTTGGCCGTGAAGGCAGAGGGCTGGGGGCCGGCGCGCTTGGCTCGGATTTGCTCTAATGTCCTTCTCTCGGGCTCGACGAGGCTTGAAGGCGGTCTTTATGAGGGGCCGGGTGGAAACAAGCCTCACTCTCGGGAGAGACCTGTCCCGGGGGCGGGGGGGGGGGGGCTGCTCTGCTGGTCCTCCGCGAGGAGAGGCCTCGCCCCTGCGGCAGCGCGGGTGGGTTTCCGCCAAGGAGCCCCCGCTGCCCCTTCGCTGCGCGCCTGCAGAGTTGTGTCAGCACATCCTGAGCCCGGGTCCCCACGCGACTAAACACTGGCCATCGAGACGCGGGCAGATCGGAGGAGGGGTCCGTGCGCCTCCGCCCCGCCCCCTTGAGCCCTGCACACCCTGGTCACTCCCTCCCTTCTCCTGAGCCCCCCGCCGAGGGCTCTTCCTTCTCCGTCCTGAGAGGCAGACGGGTGCGCTCCCTCGGACCGCCCTCGCGCATGCCTTTTGTCCCCTCAGGCACCTCGAACCTGTTCGGAAACAGCGGGGCCAAGACGTTTGGCAGCTTCACCAGCTCCTCGTTTGGGGAGCAGAAACCCGCCGGCACCTTCAGCTCTGGAGGGGGAAGCGTGGCATCCCAAGGCTTCGGGTTTTCTGCGCCAAACAAAACAGGTACCGGCGTCCCTACCCACGGTGGGGGGGGGGGGGGCTGCTTCCTCGCGTGGCTCCCGGAGGTTCTCGGGGAGGCAGGTCGGAGGGGATGGAGCGATTCCCCGCCCCCTTTGTGCTTGTTGAGCATCTGCCGTGTGCCTCGCACGGGTCCAGGTCCCCTGAGACGTGTTAAAAAGCACAGAACGCACAGAACGGAACCCTGAAGAGAACTTAGGGGCTTCTCAGGGCAGAAAATGTAACTATTTAGCAGCCACAGAACCAAAGTAAGGGAACGTGTAAGACAGACCGTGTAATTTCTTTTGTCTGTGCCATTTTGTCGTCTTTGCCAAATCACCTTTTTTGGCTTCTAATTGAATCCCATCAACATGAGTACGTCAGATACACGTCCACGATACCCAGATACTCACACAGCACACGCGTGCAGCTCAGTCAGCGCTCACGGCCGGCGCACCCCGTAATCGAGAACGAGCAGCGTTGCCAGCGCCGCCCTTCAGCCCAGCATCACTTACGGTGTTTATGAACTGTGACTTCTTACAGCCGTGTATTACACTGGAATCAGAAACGTCCAAGGACGTTTCGTGTTTCCACTCGAAAACATACTTCCTTTCTGTCACCTGCCTCTGTCCCATTTCCGTCTCCGAGGTCCGCAGGGGTCTGCCTTCCCGTCCCTGTGGCGTGGACAGCTGTGTGAAAGGGCGTGTTTGTTTTCTAAGGCGGGGCAGAAGGGGGGTGTTTGCTGAGAAGGCAGTTCTTCCGAGCGGAGCGGGCTCCCCTTGGGTGGGTGGCGGCACCCTCCCTCGCCCGGGTGGGCGGTCGGTAGACTGAGGTTCGGCGGGTGCTGGAAGAAGGACCCTGCCTGCAGGCCCGACGCACGGGGGGCTACGACCAGGACCGCCCCCGGTGCGCTCCCGGAACCCCTGGCAGGGCCCCGGGGCCACGGTGCACGAGAGCCCTGTGCACGTTCCCTCCGACCTGGCCGTGCCTGGGCAAGCCCTGGTGGCCGGTTCGTGATACTCTTGTTCTAGAATTTAAAATGGACAAGAAATGGGCAGTGCAGCTTTATTTTGGCCCCCGCCTTCCTCGCAGTGAACTATTTAAAGGCTCTCGCTCCTCGTTAACAAGGCAGATGTTACTTGACTGAGAGGTTCTAGTTCATTAATCATCGGGACTGTTTCCTTCAGGAACCTGATGATGTTTCTTTGCCGCGCGCGTTTGCCTTACGTGGCGTTCCTGATCCTCGAGTCAGGTCCCAGCTGATTTGGGAGCCTGATGCTTTAACTTCCAGCCTCAGAGGACATGTGCCTCCCGTTCAGAATAGTTTTCCTGTTTGATTACGCGCCCCACGACACCACCGAGTTTGAGCCCGCAGACAGAGAAAGCTCCCCGGCGAATACACGCGATGAGCGAGCTGGGAACCGAACAGGTGTCGGTGAGGGCGGTGCGCCCCGCGGACAGCGGTGCCTTGGCGCCTCGGCCCGCCCGCCCGGGCAGCGCAAGAGCCACGGCGTCGGGCTTGGCACGCTTGGCTCTCCAAGGGGCGCAGGCGGAGGGTCCAGGCGGGTCTGTGAGAGATCCCGGAAATGTCCATCCTTCCTCAGCCCAGCTGCGTTCGGAAGTCACACTCATGGAGGTTCCTGGGGGGAGGAACACGGGGAGGGACAGGCTGGAAGTGACCTTGCCGCCGTCCGGTCCCCTGGGCTCACGCCCCTCTGTTGCTGGAGCTGCCGGGCTAGTGGCCGTGGAGGAGCGGGAGCACGACACACCGTGGTTAGGTGAGAGGTGGTCCTCGGGTCCCTCGTGCCCGCCCCAGCTCCACCCTGTACCAGCTCGCTGAACGTGGACAGAGGACACGTCTCCGGGCCTCGGTGTCCTTGCCTGTGGAACAGGGACCCCACATTCCCTGAGGGGGTTCGAGCAGGCTGTTCCACAGCACCTGGCACTCGAAGGGCCCTCAGCAAATCAGGTACTTTAGTATCATTGGTTACTAGTATGTTTCTTGTACTGATCTGGAGAAGAAAACCAGGAAAATACAGCGTCTAGTGAAATCGAGGCCCCCCCCCCCCCCCCCGCATCAGGAGCGGGTTGCCGTCTCCAGAAACAAGAGCAGAACGAGCCTTCCCTTCCCGTCTCACTTAGCTGTGACCCAGCTTTGTGCGCAGGCTGTGCGTTCGTGCGTGCGCGCGCGAGCGCACATGCAGCTTCGCCCTCTCCCGTCCATTTCCCTTTCTGCGTCCTGCTGACTTCTCGCTCTTCACCCGCCTCCACCCTGAGGTCTGAACACGAGGGAGGCCCCAGCGCTGGAGAGCCCTGCGTGTCTAGAAAGAAAGGGTAACCGGATCTGGGATCCGCCTTGAATAATTCAGCTGCGAGGGGGTTTAGCACTTTTTTTTCCAGTCCGTTACATTTGTAACCCATCAGTCCCCGTTACCATAGCTTGGAATTTCACCCATGGTTTTAAAATACAGAGTGTTTACCCCAAACGTGAGCCTCAGCGGAAAGCATCTTCTCGGTGGTGCGGGCCCGCAGATGCTCTGCCAGCCAAGTCGAATCATGACAGCCGTGAGGGAGAAAGGCAGCTGGGGGCCTTCCTGGGTCCGGGGCTGGAGCCGGCGGGGGGCCCCACCGACCCCCTTTGTGGGATCCACCTCTTTGCGGGATGCGAGAAGAACATCCCGGTCCCTGCGGCCTGACCCCTTCCTTGCGCCTAGGCCGCCTGCGTGCCCTGCGGGGCGTGGCTCCTAGGCCAGTCCTCGTTTAGGAAGCACTCCCCGGAGCTCGGTTCTTGTACCGTCCATGCATCCCGTTTCATCGGCAGACGCTCCCCAAGGTTCTCTGCTGGTGGCCTGGAATAAGTCAAACAGTATCTTGGGATTTGGGGACCTCCTCGGGAGCAGAAGGAACAGTCAGGGAAG
Organism: Glossophaga mutica; assembly: GCA_039655065.1. Lineage (NCBI taxonomy): Eukaryota > Metazoa > Chordata > Mammalia > Chiroptera > Phyllostomidae > Glossophaga > Glossophaga mutica. The sequence goes on from CM077305.1 coordinate 215,478,241, forward strand.
GACGGTCCCTCCACCCACCCCACCGCCTGTGTCCACGTGAGCAGCAGGGCGGGGAGCCTGCGGAGGGCACCTTGGCCTTGGGGCCTCCCCGCAGCCGGCATGTGACCGCGTTGGTGCACAGTTTTATCACAGAGGAGACACTCGGTGTGCCTTCTTACTGAGGAGGAGGAGAGGAGTTCCTGACTGCAGAGAGAACGCATTTTTCTGAAAATTCTTCTTGGGGAGAGAGAGAGAGGCGGACTGTGGTGAGGGACGTGAGAGCCGATAGCGTTAAATAAATAAACAGCGCCTGGCGGGGCGCCAGCGCCGCGCAGTCTCCCTCTCCAGAGGCCGTGACCCGGCCCACAGGTCTCCCAAGAGGGGACACGGGGCTTCCAGTGTCATCCTGTGGGTTTCCGTGCAGTGACACCTTGCCTGCGTGGGGATGAGCAATAAAACTGTCTGTTGTCTTTGATAGCTGGATTGGAACGGGGCGGGGGGCGTTGAGAACGATTTTACAGTGAAGAACCTCAAAGCAGTGCTGCAGGGCTGGGTCCCGAAATGCACCGAGTTGATTCTTGGTGACAATCTGACTTGACAAGGCTTGGAGCTGGCAGGTCCAGCTCACCTCTGGGAGGGCCCGGGGACCCCACAGACGAATGTGGGGTCTGCTGGGCTTCCACAGTTCCAGGAGCTGTCTCCCGAGCAGACCCCCGACCCCCGACCGGGACTGGAACGGGAGGAGGCGGCGGTTGGTGGTTGGGTTGGCTGTGATTTACATTATTTTGCTGATAGAAAGGGTGTTGCCCTTGCCAGAGTTCTTTGTATGTGGATTTCTAACGTATTTTCCCTTTTTTCCTTCCTCTTTTGATTTGGTTTCTCACTGCTCACTGTCTTCTGTTCCTGTCCCCTTCTTCCTTCCCCCGTTTCTGTTTGCCTCTGTTTTGCTCAGGTGGCTTCGGTGCTGCTCCAGTGTTTGGCAGCCCTCCTACTTTTGGGGGGTCCCCTGGGTTTGGAGGGGTGCCAGCATTCGGGGCAGCCCCAGCCTTTACAAGCCCTCTGGGCTCGACGGGAGGCAAAGTGTTCGGAGAGGGCACCGCGGCTGCCAGCGCGGGAGGATTCGGGTAAGCCCCTGGGGAGGGCACCTGCGGCCGGCCCGGCGCCCTGGGTTTGAAAAGGACGTTCTTGCGTCTTCCCTGCTCTTGACCGTGAGCGCCCCGTGGAAACAGGTGGCTCCAGGATTCCTCCACTCCCTGCAAGAAGGCTCATTTCCTCCAGCCGGACTCCACAGAGTCCGTAAGGGGACGTCAGCCTCGTTGCTGTCCCTGGTGTGAAGAGTACTGGTGGGCAGAGCCCTGTGCTCCGGCTGGAGCGAAATTATTGGTTAAAGGAAGAAAAACAGTCCTTCCGTGGCTCTTTTGCAACCCAGATTGTCCCTTGTGTTGTCATTTCTGCTTGGAAGTTCTGAGTGAATCGTTCTCACCAGATTCTTTCCTCTTGGGTTGTTACACATTAGACCGTGTCCTTGAGCAAGCCACTCCTGTGTCCCTCCTCCACTCCAGCCCCCCAAGAGGGTGTTCGGTCCACAGCGCCCCGGGCCGGCTTCCATAATACTAGGCACTCAGTGGGCCCCCGCACGTCTGAGAGTGGACGAGCGCTCCGCTCTCGAAGCTGCTCCTACGGCCCTGTGCACCTCCTCAGTTACAAATGCCATATTAGGCATCGGCCTTGGAGGGCCCCAGCAGTTCAGTCTGTCTGGTTGCCAGAACCCCCGGGAGAAAACAGCTTGCAGCGCACCACGAAGTCCCGGTACAGCACACACGGTCCCGACATCAAAGGGCCTCGTTCGGGGGGTGCCGGTGTCCGGCACGAGCGTCTCACTGCCCCCTTGCCCTCGGCACTGGACACACAAAGCTAACGGTTAGGGCAGGAGGGTTGGTTCTGGGGAACTGCCACGGACCAGGGCGAGTCTCGGTGGGGTGGTGACATCTTTTCCTTGAAGACGAACCTAGGTTCTTGCTCATGTTCTGCACAAGAGCCTGGGGCAGAAGTGTTGGCAAGATTCAAGAACAGTGAGCAAGGCTTTATATTGCTTCTTGGGTTATGTGGAAGGAATGGGTTTTTTAAGCTTCCCCCAGGAAACCCCAAGAATTCAAGCCAAGAAAAGCTTTTAAAGGCGAGTTGGGACTGACGGGTGCGTGCCGCCAGCGTTCTTGGCAGGGCGCGGTGACCCCGAGCGGCCCCCGCCCACCCGCACAGAGCGCTGCGGTTGCAGGAGGGCGCCGGTTGTTCCGGAACCTTGAGGTTTCGTTCCCGTGCTGCCTTTACCGCCTCGGAGGGGCTCCCCCACAGGGGTCCTGGCCACTGGTGAGGCCGTGCTGCGAGACGGGGCTGGTGAGCACCGCTGACGATCCCGGTGTGACATCTCCGCACTGCCCGTCACCCCCTGTCCAGGCCCCTGGCCTCTGACCCTGCAGACATCTGAGGAGTGCCCGCTGTGCTTTGGGGGAGGACCACGGTGGGAGTGGCCGGGCCACGCAGGGCGGTGCGTGTGGATGACACGTGGCCTCAGTGTGGGCGTTCAGAGAGGAATGGAGAAAGGGGGCGGGGCGGGGGGCTGTCCATCGCTGAGAAATGCTGAGATGGCGGAATAAAGTTCCGAACTATCGGAGACAGAGCAAAAACACGCAGCGCTGCTCCATGTCCCAGCGGCCTGGCATCTCGGACAGTGGACAGAGCGCACGCCCTGAGCTGCAGTTTAGGGGGCCCTCGTGTTGTTTGGCTTCCGGAAGCGGGGACGGCTTGCTCCAGCGCCGGCCTGTTCTCTCTGGGAGGCACGTCCGCCACGCAGACGAGGCTGCCGAGGCTGCGGGGCGCAGGGCAGCGCGCGGCCCCACTAACCCTGCGGTTTCTCGCTGGCGCCAGGTTCGGGAGCAGCAGCAACACCACGTCTTTCGGGACCCTCGCCAGCCAGAACGCGCCGACGTTCGGCTCACTGTCCCAGCAGACCACGGGCTTCGGCACCCAGAGCGGGGGCTTCTCGGGCTTTGGATCAGGCGCAGGAGGTAGGCAGGCGGTCCTCCGCACAGTGGTCCCCCCCCCCATTCTCCTCGGCTCGTGCCCCACCCCCGCCCCACCCACCGAAGAAATGAGTGGTGTTTGCCTGGGTGTTCAGGGTAGCGTTCCAAAGGCTGCAGGTGCTTGAAGGGCAAACTGTTCCTTATAGGTTTTCATTAGACTTGCAGCATTATGCCTTTTCTTACCAAATAAATGACCGACTGGGTTTTTTCCTCAAGATTGGAGAACCCAAAATAATCATCTTACTAGATCTTGGTTTAAAAACCCAAGGTAGCAAACAAAAAATAGATGCAGAACTTCACGAAATGCTTTTCGTCTGTTCGATGCTCTGCCTCCTCAGATAGTGGGTGTGTAAGTGCTGGGTCTGTCTTCTCGACCCACTCAGGAGGCACAGAAGTCGGGCATTGCTGCTGCCGTAGAAATGGACACGCAGGGACCCCTCCAAGGGGCCCCTCTGTGCACAGGTGCAGGCCGTGAGCAGCAGAGCTGGGCCTGGACCCGGGCTTCCGCTTCTCTGGCCGCAAGGAGAGGAGGAAGGAAATGGGTGGGAAAACGAGGAAACACATTTCCCCAACGAAAGGGGCCTGTGCGGCCCCGTGAGACCCAGTGAGGGGGTGGGCCGGACCCTCTGCCTCCACCCACAGGGGGGCGGGAAGACCCCTCAAACCATCTGAAGACCACTCGCCGCCCTGCGGGGCCGCAGGAGGGCTTCCTGTCCGCACGGTGCACCTCTGTCTTCCGAGTGGGTGTGCGTTTTAACACCGCCCTTCTTGTCTTCCCCAGGGTTCACCTTCGGGTCCTCTAACTCGTGAGTATCTCCGCTGTGGAGGCGTTGAGTAGGGGCGGCTGCGGAGTGGGCGGCGCGCGGAAATACCGTGCCAGCTTGCGCTCCGCTGTGCACGCTTCCTGTTTTGAAAGCGTGTCCTGGAAGCGTGGGGGCTCCTCGGCAGGTGTGGGGCTTGGTGGCTTTGCCGACCTCAGCAGGGATGTGGCGGGCGGGGCCCGGCCGAACCTCCTGCAGGGCCACGTCTGAGCGCGGGACGGGCCTCCCAGTCAGCCAGCAGAGGCCGGAAGGCAGGACCCGAACAGTGCCTGTGCAGGGGGTGCCAGGCCCACGGGCCAGTCTCAGTTTTTGGCCGTCGTGCAGCTGTGTGACGGTGGGAATGCAGGGCCTGTAGGGCAAGCGCTGGCGGCTGACCGCCCCTCTCCCGGTGCTTCCCCGCAGGTCTGTCCAGGGCTTCGGTGGCTGGAGAAGCTGAGTGGCTGTCCTGTTCCTTCCAGTCCCTGTGCCTAGCTGCCCGCTCAGCTCCTCTTCGCTGAGCGGCACCGAAGCGGCCCTTTCTCGTGGACGTTCTCGCCAACAGCCCCAGGAAGAAGTGGCGGGACCGGAGCCCACAGATGCTTCTCGGTGGTCCCCCCCACCCCCCTCACCCCCACCTCCGCCATTAAACCATTCAGTTTGTTTGCATACAGATGTAAGTGGGTTTCTTCGGGTCAGGCCGAGGAGGGAGGCTTCCCCATCTCCGTGGCGGAGGAACTGTGCGGCCCCCCTCGGCCTGCAGCAGGGTGGTGGTGCCCAGGGGCTCCCCTCCCAGGGGCGGGGCTGAGTGCTGGCTCACCATCTCCTCGCAGTCGGTGTCAGCACCGGCAGGTGCCCGCTTCCGGTTGGGCGGCGGGGAGGAGATGCACCGGCGGCGTGGGGGCCGCCGCGAGGCAGGCCTGGAGCGCACCGGGGAGGCGGGCCCAGCTCGTCTTGCCGTTTGGCCCCAGGGGCTGCGTGTGCTGCGGCCAGTGCCTTCCAGTCTGGAGAGGAGGTGGGCAGCGGATGGCAAGACAGCCCTTCTCTCCAGTAAGTGACGGTGACACTGGCGCGCGTGCCCGGCCCTCCGTTAACCACGGTGCAGGCACCCGGTCGACCCATGGGCCGAGAAGACGCGGCTGCTTCCCGGCAGCGCGGGCCGGGCCGGGCCGGGCTGGAGCGCCCCGGGCTCATTGCAGCGCCTGACGCACGGGATTTCGGGTCGGGGCGTATTCCGTTTCTCAGGCCGACGACATGACAGTGACTGACAAGCAGGGGCAGGCCCGCGCACAGTGGGTGGCATAGGAACTTGGCCCAGACGTGCCAGTTGCTTCAGCTCCGGTCATTAGCAAGGAGTGCCGGAAGGGACAGCTGTCTGCAGTTGGACACGCTGGGAAGGCGTGCCCCAACACGTTTTAGTGAGAGTTGCCCACGTGGTTTGCCCACGAGGGTCGGTCTCGCGAAGGCCCCCCCGTGCCGCAGCCCGGTGCGCTGGTCCCGCGGGGCTGGTGCCTGTCAGCCCCCGTCCTGTGGTTTCCGACCACGTGGACGCGACCCGGGCGTCGGGGTCCGTGCCTTCCCCGCCTGTCCGAAGAGGAGTGTCGTGGGCAGACTGCCGGGCCGCAGACTGCCGGACGCCCTGCGTCAGAATGGGACCCGTGGGCGTCCCGGGTGACTCACCCTGTTCTGTGGGGTTTGCGCACAAGAGGGAGGTCCGCGCGTGCCACCCTCACGGCCTCTCGGGCAGCTTTGGTCCTGGGGGGACAGAGAGCCTGTGGCCCCCCCCACCCCCCCCCGTTCCCACGTCAGGGCAGGCGCGGGGCCACCCCGTCCCGGGCGAGTTCCTGGTTTGCGTGCAGGGCCGTCTCCAGACGCAGGGTTTCGGATTTTGGACGCAGGGACCTGAATTTTGATAGGAAAGCTCTTGACGGGGCCCTCCCTGCCAGGGGGTCACGTGCCCAGTGACTCTTGCCTCGGCGTGTCATCACGTCAGCCGTCACGCCGACCAGGCCAGTCTCCTGCTTGTCTGTTTTTCCGGAGGCTCCTTTTTATAAATAGAAGCTGGTTTGGCCTAAACCCTTGACCTCAAATTCTCTGCCTTGATCCTCCGTGGAGGTGGCATGTGGCGTCTCTCCGTGAGGCCGTATCAGCTGTGCTCGGCCAGATAACGCCCCCCACGCCCTGCCGGCGGCTGCGCCCGGGAATGCGGTGAGGGTGCAGGAGCCCCTCTCGGCTCCTTTTTTGGGGCCAGTCACGCTGGTGGGAGGCAGAGGTCATCTCAGAGCACAGCCCGCACGCAGCCCCTGAAACCCAAGCTCCTGGGAGGTGAGGCCCTGGGCGCCCGGTGGCTCCAACCCGCCCCGGGAGCCTGTCCTGGGAGGCGGGCAGAGCGGCCCAGCTGGGGTGCACGGGGATGCGTCCCCGTGAGGAGGGGTGCCCCCACCCCACCAGCTCTCGTGGAGCGGGCTGCAGTGGCAGGTCGGCAGTCGCAGTTGGCTTCACGTACGCCTGCCTGTGAGACTCCGGACAAGCCGGGAGGGACGGAAGGAAGGGGCAGGCAGTGGGAAGAGCTGGGCTGCGATGTGCATGCCGAGTGCCCCCGTGGCGACTCCAGCAGCAGCGCAGTGGTGGCGGCCACAAATTGGGCTTCTCGGGGACAGGAGGAGCCCATCGGCGGGGCGGGTGTGTTCGTGTCCCCATCGTGCGGACGCGCCTGAGCCACGGTCCCCTGGGTGCCACCTTGCCCCGCCCCAGGACTGGCCCGCTGCTCACCTGCGGCTTTGCTCTCTGTCCCCGGAGGGCCCGGTCCATCCAGACCCGGACCCTCGCTCGCTCTGAGCCCAGAACCCGGCGCAGGGCTGCCTGGTGCCAGGAGGGCTTCCCCCTCGGTGGAGGTGGGGACGGGAACCCGTCTTTCGGGGAGGTGGTAAGGACTGGAGGGCGTGCGTGCAGAGCGCCGGGCCCCGAGGAGGCTCTCGCTGACCAGGGGCCGTTCCCGCCGTCCAGGGCCCTGCCCTGCCCTGCACCGAGGAAAGCAGTCCGGCCGGGTTCGGGGGCCCCTTACGCAGCCCCGAAGTGCAGTGGCTGAGGGGCCAGCCCCACTGACGCGCACACGGGTGGGCTGGGTTCGAGACCCCGACTCAGCTCTGCTGAGGTCCCTGGACCCCATTTGGAGGAAGGCTTTATTATCCCCCAGCATCTGAAAGAAAGTCTGACCCCCACGGACCTATTTGTTTTGTCAGTAACCCAGGGTGACGGGTCTCCCTGCAACTGTTAACAACACCGAGTTTAACTTCAGCTGCTCTTCAGGACACCTGCTCAAAAATTACATGAAAGCACAGGCGGGCTGTCACCTCCCCGTTCGGACAGCTTCCGAACGCCCCCCCAGGGCAGGCTGCCCGCCCTCCGGGCAGCCCTGCGTGCTCGGTGACATGTCTGCAGGAGCCGTGTCCCCGCGTCCTGCCGAACTCGGCTCCCAGTCTCGTCTTTTGCCCCCCGTCCACCGCTTCTCACGGAACAGCTCGTGGGCGCTGCCGAGCCTCTGCCCCTCGCACGCCCCTCGTTCCTGCCGGGCGGGAAGCAGGCGGGGCGTCTCTCCCTCCCCTGCCCTCGTGCCCCGATTCGTCATCCCTTCGTCCCTCACACGTGGACAGAAGCAGGCGGACTGAGACGGCGGCGGCCCCGCTCCTGCCGTGCCCACAGTGTTTCCCGTGGGAGGTTCACTCCTAGCCAGAAGCAAAGGCTCCCCGGTCACCTGGACCGGGGCGAGGACGGAACGAGACCTGATAGGTCTCTGCCGAAGACTCCTCTGCGTCTTTAACACTCGCGTCTGCTTTGTCCGTCTCAATAAAGCGGAACGGCCTGCCATCCGCCCGTCTTCCTGACCTTGGAACCATTCCGCTGGCACCAGGCTCCTGGGAACTCACCCTGGGAACGGCTTCGTCGCTGGTGTCGCCAGACAGAAGCATCCTCGCTCCTCACCTCCCGCAGGTTGTCAGCAGCCTTCCTCCTGCACCGCCGGCCCTGAGCTACGCATGCGTGACCTTCGCTGGCCCACTGACACCGGGCTGCGTGGCCCGTGCGCTGCAGGCCACGCAAGGGCCTCAGCTGGGGGTCCGCGTTTCCGGAGGGCTGACGTCAGCTGTGGCGGGCGGGCGGCGCCCCACCCCCCGCGTCGCCCAGGGGCCTCCCGCCTCATTGTACCAGTAGTGGTCATCCCTTGGTGGCACTTCGTGTTGGGTACCGTCTGTCCTAAGTGCTTCCCAGAGGCCTTCACGGGCCCGTATGAGCTGGACACCCCAGCCCCCGTCCTCGGAGGGGAGCGTGAGGCCGAGTCTCGGGCCAGGTAGCGGTGGAGCAGGAAGGCCCCCGGCTGTGCCTCCTGCCCCGTCCCGTGCCACCCGGCCGCCGGGCCCCTGCCCACGCTGCGGTCCTGTCCACCCTGTGACAGCGGGCTGCCCTTAGACACGGGCCACAGGAGACATTCACCTGTTGTGCAGTCATTTGCCCCCATTCTGCTGGCTCCAGCCTTGTCCTCGGTCGCCGTCTGTCTAAGCCACCCCCCGGGGAGGCGGGGCGGAGGCTGGGCTTAGCCCATGCGCGACGCACCACGCATGGGTGGGCCTGCTGGCCGCTTTCTGAGGAAGGTGATCGGTCCCGGAGGAAGCCGCTGGCTCCGTGCCCTTTGGCTGCTGACCCCCTCCTTCCTCCGCTGTCTCTTCCGGGGTCTGGCCCTGAGGTTTTCCAGAGTCCCCCAGGAGGTCCAGCCGCAGCCCCACCGGGCAGCTGCTGTCCCATTGTTCAGCCCCGTCTGCTTATAAATAGAACCCCGTCCGTTCCGCAGCCCCCGCCGGAGATTCTGCACATTGTTTTCAGCCCTCGACCGCCAGCTGCAGAATCTCTGTGCCCGGGGGAGGGGGGCAGGGGGCGGGGGGGTGGCAGGCAGGAGCCCAGGGTGGCACGTGGCAGCAAGGGGAGCTCACCTCTGCCCTCACAGGTCCCTTAGCGCTGTTCCGGCCCCATCTGCCGACCCTCCCTGGGCTGGCTGCCACAGCCTTCCTGGGCTTGGCCTGGGAATCGGTACCGTGGCCTGCGGTCCCGTGTCCGGCCCTCCTCCCTCCCTCTGTTCTGGCCTCTTCCTCCAGGGCCCCTCCCCCCCCCCCCCCCACACACACACACAGCCTTCCAGCCCCAGCCCTGCTCGCCTTCCCGTGACCCTGCCTGTCACGCAGGGCTCAGAATCGTGCCGCTCGCCCCCCGCACCTTCCCAGCCACCTGCACAGCTCAGGTCCAGCAGCTCCACCCTCTCGGCCTGTCCTCCCGCACTGCCCCTTGGAGGCCCAGGCCACAATTGTAATTACTTGTGTCGTTGGTTGGTCGATTTGTTTGTGGAGTCTGCCCCTGCCCCCCTCAGCCCTGTGGGGACAGAGACCATGTTGGCCTGGTCTGTCCTCAGCTCCTGCCGGCGCCAGGACAGCAAGAGGCAGGACCTGTGGGATTACTGCCACCCTTGAATGACTTCCCAGAGAGAAACCAGGACTTCCTCAAAAGCCAGATCCCAGCAGGAGATGACAAAGGGGGTCGGGGCAAGGCTCTTTCCGAAGGTTCAAGGGCATGGAGCCAGCTGGTCACGCAGGGGCCCACAGCCAGGCCTGAGTCAGAGCCAGGCCCAGGGCTGGCTCCAGCGCTCCCTGCCCAGGCGGGGTCTGCCCACGCAACCTCACGGCAGTGGCCCCTGGTCCTCCTGGTCCTGGGGAGGTGCCAGCTGCGGCCAGGGCAGCTGTCCGTGCCACATGGTGGGAGGCACGGACTTAGGGACAGGGCTGTTTCCTTGACACCAGCTCGGACCACTTGTAGCATCCGGCCCAGGCTGACACGAGTCCTGCGGCACAGCTCACAGGGCAGGTGTGCGCAGGGCTCGGGGCTGCGTCGGGCACGGGCACGGTCATGCCCGCCTCGCAGGCGGCTCACCAGGCTTCACGGAGCAAAGCCGGCAGCTGCGGCAGCCCGGCCCAAGCGGACAAGCCCCAGGGCTCGTGCCCACACCCACAGGACCCTCCTCTCAGGACAGGACCCCTGGGGGAGGGGCAGGGCCTCAGGCTGAAAGAGCCCTCCCTTTGGTTCCCGCTCAGCCTCTGCCTCTGGCCCAGGAGGGTGCAGGGCCCGCCCCAGGGAAAGGGTCACCTGCCTCCCGTGCTGTCTCCTGGTGTCTTTTCCTGCAGGTGAGAGCAGCCACACACACGGCTCACACCCCTTGCTGGTCTTCACGTGCCCCAGCTGCCCACGGGGCAGAGCGGTGGGGGGAGCCGGAAGGGCTGGCGGGCCGGACCTGAGTCACTGGCTGCAGCTGACCCAAGGGCCTGCGTGAGCTGACGGGACGGATTTGAGGTCACCGGCCACTGTCGGCAGAAGCATTTAGAGTTCTCAAGTCTCGGGGTGTTTGCGTCCGAGTCAGTTTCACCCTCTGTTTCAGGGAGCAGGGATCCGCCCCAGCGTAGGGAAATGAAATTCGTAGTTGCGTTGCAGGTTCTGTTCGTAGGGATTCGCCGGCGCGCCGGATCCCTCCGCGGACCCCCCTCCGTTCATCGAGTGCTAACAGGTGCCCTGAGCCAAACCCGGGCCTGGACCCTCTTCCTGCTCCGGCTTCATGCCTCTGACCTGGCTGACCTCAGGTTCCTGTCGTTAGGGTCTTCTGTTTCCATTCCGAGCCATTTCTGGGCACACACCAACATCATCTCTGAGATGCCGGGGCCAGGCGTGCTCAGACTCCGCCGCGGGGCTGCCAGCGTCACAGATCCAGGGACCCGTGTCATCGTTCCAAGGCCCTGATCGCTGCGATGTGTCGTACTTCCTGTACGAGCCGCAGGTCACTGACCTCCCCGAGCCCTGTTTCCCATCCGTAAAAAGGGGGGATGGTAGTACATCCGTCTGGATTCGTCGGACATCGGATGAGATGCCGTGTGCGAGGCTGGCGTTGGTCGCCATCGTTCACGCGGACGAGAGCAGGATGCCGCCGAGCTCCCCGCCCCGGACCCCCCTCGCCCCGACTGCGCACGCGGCCCTGGCGCTCCCCCCTCCACGGCTGTGCCCGGGCAGCGGAGGCGAGTGTGCTGCTGCTCGCTCACGCTCCAGGGCTGACGGACGAGGCGGCCGCCCAGGGGCGCAGTCTTTCTCGGCGCTCCAGCCTAGAGGTGCGCGTGACGGGCCCGCTCGTGCGGTCACGTCGCTGGCAGGGAAGCGCATCCACGGTCGCACTCGGGGTGGGTATTTTACCTTCGCACATGCGGCCAGGCCCTACGAGTTAACAGTTGATCGGGGCGAGAAATAGAAAGTCAGTAAGACCACAGGGCACTGACTTAGCACTCAGCCAGCCTGGACCTGGCCGGTGCCACCCACCCAACAGGGTGTTGCAGAATGTGCGCATCTTTCAAGTGTACACAGACACAGGATAGACTGTTCCGAGTCATGGAACAAGTCTCGGTACCGTTGAGAAGAAGAAGAATCAAGCTAAGGTATGCTTTCGGACCGCAATGGAATTAACTTAGAAATCAGTAACGAAGATACCTGGAGAACCCCCAAGTACTCCAAAGCTGCGTAACACAGTTCTGTGTAACTCACGAGTCAGAGAAGATTTTCTTTTTTTTTTTTTAAGATTTTCTTTATTTATTTTTAGAGAGAGAGGAAGGGAAGGAGAAAGAGAGGGAGCGAAGCATCAGTGTGTGGTTGCCTCTCGTGCGCCCCCTACTGGGGACCTGGCCCGCAACCCAGGCATGTGCCCTGACCAGGAATCGAACCAGCGACCCTCTGGTTCACAGGCCAGCGCTCAGTCCACCGAGCCACACCAGGCAGGGCTCAAAGAAGATTTTAAAAGAAAGTGGAAAATACTTTTAACTGAATGAAGGTAACCAATCACAACTTGTGGTGCTAAAACAGTACTTAGAGGAAACTTTATAGCTCTAAAATGCCTATATTTTAAAAGGAAAGATAAGAAACTAGAAAAAGGAAAGTAATGAAACATAAGGCAGAAGAAAGGAAATAGTAAAGATCAGAGCAGAAATGAGGAAAACAGAAAACAGGAAAAGAGAAAAAGAAAAGCAGATGAGACCAAAACCTGGCTCTTTGAGAAACCAGTTACATTGACAACCCTCCCGTCGGACTGACGGGCGGGGGTGGGGAATGGATGCCCAATGGCAGGAGTGAGGAAGGGCATCGCGACAGAGTCTTCAAATACCGAAAGGATAATCGGCCCTGGTTGGTGTGGCTCAGTGGATTGAGCGCGGGCCTGCGAACCAGAGGATCGAGGTTCGATTCCCAGTCAGGGCACATGCCTGGGTGGTGGGCCAGCTCCCCAGTTGGGGGCACATGAGAGGCAACCACAGGTTGATGTTTCTCTTTCTCTCTCCCCTTCCCTTCCCCTCTGTCTAAAAATAAATTTTTTAAAAAATTAATGCCTAAGTGGAGGCGTATATACTCATGAATCTGAAGGTTCGATGTTGCCAGTTCTCTCCAAATTGGTCTCCGGATCCAGTGCAATCCCATGAAATGCCCCGAGGGTTTATTTTGTTTGTATCACAAGGGACATGGGGTCGGGGTGAGGGAACCCACAACCTGCCCTGGAGGAAGAGTTCCCTTTCTCCCACCTCGTCCGTCCGTCTCACCTCCTCCACACCCCCGAGCCGAGCAGGGAGGGATTGGACGCGAGCTGGCCGGAGGGTCCCAGGGCCCTCAGCACACCAGTGCAGGACCCGTTGAGGGCCCGGCAGCAGCGCATGGCACTGCATTATTGGCCCTGCACGTCTCAGCCGAAACGGGGGCAGGAAAGAGAGCTACTCAGCGTCCGCCTGCAGGGTCAGGAGCAGCGGACGCCCAGCGGGCTCCTGGCTGCGTGCGGGGCCTGCGCCCTTTCCTGGGAGGAGAGTGCCACAACCCACCTCACCCGTGACCAGGCCAAGGCTCAGGGCTTGCTCACCAGTATTAACAGCTCAAACTTCCTGAGTACCTACTGTGTGCCATGTACTGTTCCGGGTGCCTCACATCAGCTGCCTCTGAACGCCCACCACATCCTGCGAAGCAGGCAGCCATTTTCGCCCCCCTTTCTTGTGTGAGGACACCAGGGCCTGAGAGCCAAGGTTCCCTGCTAGGGTCACACAGCCAGGGAGGGGTGAGAGGCATGCAAACCTGGGCGAACCCACCTCGACCCTCCGCTGTGTCGCCAGGGTCAGGCCGGAGACCCGCCCTTGGATGGGCAGGGGCTCAGCACGCGGGCTCCGTTCTCTCCTTCAGGGGACCTTCCCGGTCGTTCACGTGCAGTGGACAGGTGCCGCCACGGCTGCAGGTCACCTGGGCGGAGGGGCGTCCGCAGGTGCCGTGTCCCAGCAGGGGTGGTAGAGACCCTGCGTGGCCCCCTCGGGGCCTGCACAGAGCCTGGCACCCCTGCCGTCCTCGCCCCCAAACCGTTTGAAGTCCTTACCCAGGCCCAGCTCTGCACCCAGGTGCCGTCCCCCAGTTAGCCCCCCTCCCCGCCAGCTCTTCCAGTGGGGGCGGCTTCCTCTCCCCCTCCTGGTGAGGCTAGGATGTGGCTTCTCCCAGTCTCTGCTGAAAGGCCCCCTCCCCCAGGAAGCCTTCCAGACCCTCCAGTTTCTTCAGGCTCCCCTTCCCAGCCCCCTGCAGACGTCATCGTAGTCTCCTGAGTTCTCCATGACGTTTCACTTGTTGTCTTGGGGCTGAGCACCCTGCGCGGCTGCCTCTGCCTCCGACAACCAGCAGAGAGCCTGGCGCACAGGAAGCGGTCAGAAGCACATCTGTCAAAAAGGGCGCCCGCTGCCACCTGGGTGAGCCCAAGGGTGGTGCTGAAGGGAAGCAACAGAAGGGGCAGGCAGCGGCCGGAATAGGGGCCTCCTTGGGGCAGGCAGCAGATCAACATTGTGGAACATCCCCCCGCCCCCCCGGGGGGACTGCGGCGATGGCTGCAGAACTCTGTGGGTTTACTGAAAGCCGTAGAGTCGTGCGCCCTAAGTGGGTGCACTGTACGGCCTGTGAACTATGTCTCAGCGAAGCTGAGGAAAACAAGCGCACCTGGCTGGCTGGCGGGCTGGCTGTCTGTGCACGTCGGTGCTGAGATCCTAGGGGCTCAGACCTGCCGGCCGTCTGGGCGCGCAGAGACTTCCAGCCCCACCGAGAGGAGCACCCTGGTCTGCGAGGGCCGACCCTCGCCCTCCCTCCCAGGCACTCCGCTGGCTGGGACAGGAGGCCGGGCCGGGTGTTTGCAACCCGCCGGCGGATGCGGAAACCAGCCCTCGAGGTCCGGCGGCCAGCCCGGCCTCACTCAGCAAGTCAAGTGGGCGCCAAGAATAGCACGAGGCTTCTGGCTGCGCACCCAGCGCGCCACCCTCCTCCTATCCTGATTTAAAAGGACCGTAAAACACGAATCCAGGCAGTGGCGCTTACACCGAAGCTGCAGGTGGAGGAACTAACTCTGTCTAACTCTGCGTTTCCTTCTGCAGGGGCGGGGGTGCGGGGGGTGCGGGGCGGGCCCTGCCTGGACCGAGCAGGCCGGCCGCTGCCAGGCACGGGGACGGAGCTCCTCCGCTCGGGCGTGTTGGCTCACACAGAGCCGTTCCCGCCGGCCTGTGCCAGCAGGGCGGCCCGCTGTTCGGCTCTCCGCTGGGAGCCTTCTGCTCCCGCGGGAGAAAGAAGCAGGGTGTGGAAGGGCCCGGCGGTGTCACCAAAAAGGCAACGACAGAGCAGGGTCACTCGATGGCTGTTTGAAAGCAGCCCGGGTCTGCGACGTCCCAGCTGAGTGACCTGAGGCAGGTCCTCGCTGCGCCCCCGTCCCCCGTCCCCCGGGGCCTGTTGCCTCGGCTGTCAGCGGGGAAGCACACCCCTCGGTGCAACCGTGGAGACCAGACAGCGGGCGCTCTCGGTCTGGTCATGAGTCTCTGCGGACTTCGCTGCGTCCTCACGGTCTGGGTGGGTCACTTTCGAATAGTGTGGATGCACAGTGGCCTCTTGCTGCCCGAGACGTTGGCCTTAATTGAATGCCCAGCCAGGCGGGAGGGGTGGTAACCAAGAGCCAAATCAAGCCAGAGTGACAGAAAGAGCCCCCGGGTGTTGGAACCGTCCAAGGGCCTGCGAGGGCCACCAGCACCGCCCCCCAGGGAGCTCGCTCCTTCTGGGACCAAAAGGGGTTTCCTTTGGGCCTCAAAGGCCACCCTGCCATGAGCCTGCATCCAGGGCAGAGACCGGGCTCTCCCCAGAGTGACTTCGGGGTGGACAGCAGGCTGTGGTTGTGGCCACGGCGCACCTGCTTCCCCCAGACGTCTTGGGGCAGGTGGGCCGGCCCTGCCCGGGCAGCAGGCTCCCAGGTCCAGCTCCGTGACAGCTGGCTCGAGCCGGTGCCGGTTTCGTGCCAGCCTGGGACTTCTAAATTTAACCTGCTATCAGCTTGAAAGGCTGGAGGACTAAACGCCGCTTGGAATCCACTTTACTGTAACGCCCCTCCCTGCACAGGCCCTTCCCAAAAGTCACCCCACATGCAGGCTGCCATCCGCAGGTCCTCCCTCAGCCTCACAGCCGCAGGGAGGGTCACGGGCCCCAGCCACTTCGGCTTCCCCCTGCTCAGCTTCTAGCTCGGCTTCCTCCGGCCGACAGCCCGGCCTGCCCGCTCCCCACTTGCGCTCACTGCGCATGCACAGCCCTCAGCCCCTCGCCGGCAGAGCTCAGGAGCCCAAGCTGCGACCGAAAGCTGAGCCACCACAGTGAACACCCCCAGGAGCCATGTGGGCGGAGGGCGGCCGGCGGAGCCTGTTACGCAATTTCCTGCTGTGGTGCTGCCGGGCTCCCAGAGAGGGGAGCCAGCACCCCCCCTCCCCGTGCCCAAAGTGAACGGGGCCACCTGTCCTCTGTGGCAACGCCCGGAGGCCACAGCCCACCCCGGCGGATGAGCCCGAGGTCTGCCTCAGCCCGGGCTGCCCCTCCGAAAAGGGAGAGAGACCGCTCACTGTGGGCGAGGAGAAGTGGCTGCACACCAGCTCCGAACTCCCAGGGCTGGGGCGCGGGGAGAAAGGCGTTTCCCGCCCCGACGGGAGCCCAGTATGGAGTGAGCCGAAGGGCCTGTTGAGGGACAGTCCCCAATACCGAGCACCAAATGGGTGCTCCCCAGCGCGTGGGTTCTGGGGCCGGGGTTCGAATCCTGCACCTGCCTCTTCCCAGGTGCACAGCCCTGGGCAGCCTCTCCCCTCTGCGCCCCCTCAGTGTCCTCACCTGTGAAATGGGGACCCTGATAACCCCCAGGTGAGGCGGCACCTGGAAGCCGAGAACGGCACGTTCTCGTAGCGTCAGGTAGGAGGCGGCTCCTTGGAGGACCCCGGTTTCCCACAAGGTAAGTGGGGCTCAGCATCTTGTCCAAACTCACACAGGTGGCCTTGAGTCCACAGCCCCTCCCCGCCGAGAGCACCCCCAACTCCCCGTCCCCCAGGCTCTGTCCTCTGATTCGAAGACAGTGTGAACCGGCGGGGCCCCGAGCCCACACAGCCCGGCTCCGTCAGCTGCCGGCCGAGGACCGGCAGAGCCCCCCCCCCGCGCACTGGCAAGGCCCAGCAGCTCTCTCCTCGCAAAGGCAGGCTTGGAGGCCAGCGGGCCAGGGCCCAATCTGTACACTGACTCCCCTTCAAATGGGGCTCTGCCGTTTGCCGAAATGCCAGGCTGCCCCCAGGCCTAACTCCCCCGAAGCCTGCCACCCCTCCTCCCCGCGGGGCACCAGCCAGGGGCACTTGGGGTGGGGCCTGAGGTCCCAGGGCTGCGGACCCGCAGAGAAGGCATCGCCCACGGGCCTGCCCCCTCCCGGATCTCCCGGGATCTCCCGGGCCCCGAGCACCAGGCCCCCCAGGCTCTCAAAGCCGTTCACTCCCGCATCCAGACACACGGCGCCGCCACCCCAAAACGAACCGCCACTTCAGAAACACCCAGGCCCTAGCCAGCCCTTCTTTAAAATTAATTTTATTTCTCTTTGTGAATATTTTTGTAAAGGTTCATTGTACATTTTCTTCCAGTCTCGTGCCTCCTGGTAAGTGCACTGGTTCGTGTTCACAGTACTCTCCACGACCCTTATTGCTGGACGGGCGTGTCCACACTGGGGGAGGGGACGGGGGGACCGGGGACCCCGGCCAGAAGCCTGGGGTCTGTGCCCCTGACACGAGGGAGGACGCCAAGGGACCAGCCCCAAGCTAAGCCCGGCACCCTTGGCCGGACCTGCAGCCTCTCCAGGGTCTTCCGAAAGGTCCGATGGGCACAGAAGGGGGCGGGGGTGGGAGCTGGGGGCCAGACATGCAGCGGTCGTCCCCTCCAGGTCTGCAAGGGTCACTCACACTGGCCGAGTCTGAGCTGGCGGGGACTCTGCCCCCAAACAGCTCAGGACGCCCCCTGCTGCCCTGTCCCACCTGCACCCTCTACCCCAGGAAGAACCTCGTAGCTGGGACCCAGCTTCCGGACCCCCGGCCAGGGCCCGTCCGCCTCTGTAGCGCTAGACCTGAGTGCAGAGAACGACCAGTCCACCGGGAGGCCAGGCCCTGTCCTTGGGCGGCCGGATGCGGCGCCCCATTCCCTTCTGGCCCACCCCCAAGGTGGAGTGGGGACCCGTTGTCCCCCTCCTTCAAGGCTACGGCCTGTCCGGGTGGCACCACGGGGAACTGGCCACGTCTGGGGAGAGGTCCCAGGCCTGGCAGTTCCCCGAGCACCAGGCCCGCAGCACAGAGCAGCTGGCCGTCGACCCAGCTGCCCCAGGACGGCTGAGCGCCTCCACGAGGGTGGGGCTCAGGGGAGGGACTGGGCAGCAAGCACCCCTTGAGCGAACGCGTCATCACGTAGGTGACGGAGCAGAGCGAGGGCCAGGCGACCGACGGCCTCCCGTGCTGTCCCTGGGACTCCCGCGAGTGGCTCGTGTGCAGCAGCGGAAATGCACTGTTTCTCTTACCTGGCGGGCTTTCTGTGCTTGACTATTGCTAGTTTGAGTGCGGGGCCTGGATGTGGTAGCTGTGGGTTTGGCAAGCTTGGAGGAAGGGGGCTGCCTCGGGGTGTCTCCCGCAGCGCCCGCGAGCAGCCTTCCGAGCGGACGTGGCTGAGACAGCTCGGCGTCGCTCAGGACCAAGTCCTAGGGCTGCAGGGCTCCGGGGACCGGCTGCACTGTCCCAGGGCAGCCTCCACAGCGGCTCTGGGGCCTGGGCCCACTCAGTCCCACAGTCTGGGCCCTGGTTCACTTCCTTGAGGACAGGCAGCTGGGGGTGTCTGCCAACGGACCCCCGCCCCCATGCCCAGGTCCTTCCCTGGGTGCTTCCTGGGAGGCTGCTCTGCGGTGCTCTGGCCAGTCTGCAGCCCTCCCCCGGCCCGAGCCCTGGGAGGGGCGTTCCCTGAGGAGCCTGGAGGGAAGAGTGTGCCATTCTTCTCCCCTTTGAACTAAAACCGGGTTGCTGGCCTGGCCCTTGGGGCGGTTGGGGCCGGTGTGGACAGACAGGGGAGCCACACACTGGGACATGAGGGCAGGCCCTCTGGGGACACGGGCACTGGGACGGAGGGTGAAAGCTCCCTGGGCTCGACCTGGGACTCACAGGAGGGAAGGGGCCCAGACAGGGACCGGGGTCAGAGCTCATGGTCCTCCTCTGCAGGTGGGGGGTGGGGGCTCTACCTGGGGCCCTTTAAGTAGCATCTGTCTGCGGCTGCGTTTCTGCTGAGACGCAAGAATGAGCGGCCGGTCTTAGGTCTGACCCTGCGCCCCTGCCCTGGACCAAGACGCCAGGGGTGGGGGGGCGGGGTGCAGGTCGTCTCTCTCTCACCCCTGACCCAACCCCCACCCCTCTGGCAGAGGACGAAGAGTCCAATAGAAAAGAGACCCGGCTCCCTCGGTCTGGTTCGGTTTCCTTCCTTGAAATTCAGCTTAAGGCAAAAGTTTGGCAAAGCAATTCTACATAAGGCCGCGTGACGAGAGGGAGGACGAGGGGGAGCCGCCACGGGAGCCCCGCACTGGCCGGTCAGCAAGAGCCGGTCTGTCACTCGCCAGCTCCTCCTCCTCCTCCCACCCCTGAACCTCCTAAGGAGGCGTTCAAAATTCAAAAAAAAAAAACAGACCGGGAAAGCAGTTGTGTCGGGGAGTCTGTTGCAAGTGAGTGACTGAAACTGTGAGAAGAGGGGAGGAAAGGGGACCCCAGGTGCCACCGAAGGGCGCACATGGGGCTGGTCTGTCCTGGCTGCCCCCCACCCCCTGCGAGGAAGCGGGCTCCGTCCGAGAGGGCGGGAGGCCATCCCGGGGCATGCGCACAGTGAGACCGCTGCTGGGCAAGGTAGAATGGTTGTATTTTGCTGAACGAGGGGCGTCCGCGTGGGGCTGGGCCGCCCCTGGAGTCTGCTTGAGCGCGCCCCGGCTGTCACCGGTGCTTGGGCGGGATCACCACCAGCGGCTGCCCGTACTTGGGCCGCCACATGAGGACCTGAGCGTCGTTGGCATTGGGCTTGACCAGGGCGCTGGGCGGTATGGGCTCGTTCTTGCTCAGGATTTTGGGCTGGTCCTGGGCGATGGGCTCCCGCAGCCGGGCGCGCTGGCCCAGGGGCCGGGTGGGGTTCACCTCGATGCTGAGCTGCATGCGCCAGCGCAGCGTCTGCAGGATGACCATGTCGTTGGTCGCGGTGTTGGTGGCCACCAGCCACGTGGTGAAGCTCTGGTCCCGGTAGATGTTGGTCAGCCGGGCCACGTTGCTCTCGCTGACGGGCACGGCCCACGTGACGCTGGGGTAGAAGTTGTCGTTCATGCTGATGATGAACCTGGAGTCCCTCCGGGTGGGGCCCACGATGGTGCACGTCTCCGTGGTGTTGCCGTACCAGGGGTAGTTCACCCCGTCCGAGTCGCTGATGGCCTCGATCTTGCCCTCCTGCAGGTCCGGAAGCTCCCAGCTGGACCTGGGGACAGGGACACCAGTTTACTCAGCCAGACACCCCCAGGCTTTGCTGCGTCCCCTCCCAGGGGACCAGACAGTAAGCAGATATTCGACATCATGGCGGGCGAACCGGGGCTCCCCCGGCATCGCCTCCCTCGAAAGCCACCCTGTTCTCTTGCATCCTCTCCCATCGTCTCCCTGAGACCCCTGCAGACAGGGCTGGACGCTGGCCGGGCTTCGAGGAGCCCTGGGGCCCCTGCCTGTGAGGGGATGCGCCCCCAGAGGGGCCTGGTGCTGCTGAGCAGTAACGGGAGTCCTGACGTGTGCGGTGCCCAGCTGCTGGTGGCAGGGCCACACGTGACCTCGGTTAAGGTAGAGGCCGTGGGTGGGACGGAAATGTAGGCTGGCCCGGCCCCTCTGGCCTACACGTGTCCCGCAGGTGGCAGCGAGGGCCTTTCTGTTGCTCTAAAGGCTGCCAGGACACTTCAGCGCCCTGTGGCCACGGGGCGGCACGTCCGGGAGTGATTCCTGCCCCTCCCCGCCGTAGACTAGGGTGTGACTTGGGGCAAACGCCGGCCCCTCTGAGCTTCAGCGCCCTCGCCTGGGGTAGGGGTCGCTTCCAGCTTCTCCCTCCCAGCTCTGGGGCCTGGGGCGTAGGAACCAGCACCCCCAGAGCCCTCTGCTTAGGGTCTGGCCCCTCATCTCCATGTCTCCCCCACCAGACCCTCCCCTGAGCCACAGCCAGCACTGGAGGCTTCTGGGGCCCTCCTTTCTGCTTCTGCCCGCCCAAAGGAGGAAGCACCTTAAGCCCAAATCGCCCTCGCTCGGCTGGCCCATCTTTGAAGCAGCAGAAGCAAGAAAACCTGAGTCGCCCCCGTCTCAAAGCACCGCACTCAGCGCCGCCACCGCCGGGCCAGCTCCCTGCGGCCTCCTCTGCACCTTGCTGCGCTGCTGGACCCGCGCTTGGCTCTCGCCTCCTGGAGGCCGAGGGGCCCAGCCTTCCGGGGGAAGGGGCAGACAGCCGGGACGCCCGAGCTGGGCCTCGGGAACCCCACGGGCCTTGCTCAAGTCTCAGCGGCCTCCTCCCTGGTGTGAGACCCCCTGATCAGGAGGACTGGTCCTCCCTCAACCCCAGACTTGGACGCACGTCCCTGCTGGGGTCGCTGGAAAATGAGGACAGGGACGTGCCAGCCCAGCGCAGGGCACAGAGTACGTGCCGGCTAGCGCCACTGTCGTCACTATTGTTTTGCTGTCACAATAACTCTCAGGCACAGGAGCACGCCAGCCCGTCCCGAGGTGCTCCAAGGACACGGCCCCATCCGGGGAGCTCACCCCTTAGAGACCGATCAGGAGTCAAGCTGGGGGTCGGGCTTTTCCCAGGGTGACAGCTAAGCAGTGGGGGGTGGGGCGTGGGGCCTGGGGCCGGGGGCCTGGGCCAGGGCTGGTCCCCGAAGGCCCTGTGACCCCAGCACTCAGCGTCCTGTTCACAGCGCGCCACTCCCAACAGCCTGAAGGCGAAAACAGTCTGAGTGTCCGAGGAGGGGGATGGATAAAGGGCGTGGGACTGGCCACACCGTGGAGTGCCATCCGGCCTGAAACGGGAAGGAGATTCCGACACCTGCTACCACACCGATGGACCCTGCGGACACTGCGCTGTGAAGGAAGCCAGTCCCAGAAGGACAGACACTCTGTGATTCCACCTACCTGAGGTCCCTGGAGGTGGGGGCGGGGGAGTTCGTGTTAAATGGGGACAGTTTCCGTTTGGGATGAAAAAGTGCGGGAGATGGATGCGCAACCACGGAGATGTACTTAATGCCGCCAAACTAAAAAATGGCCAACATGGTAAATTTCACGTAACTTTTCACAATAAAAAACGCACTTCTCTATGGAAATGCGTCATTCAGGGTTAGCAGTTAGCAAAGCCGGGGCCGCTGTAGGAGGAACGGTTACGAACGTGACTTTGCTCATTTCTGTTCTCCATTTATTTTACTGACAATCCCAATTTAGGATGACTCCTGCCTGGCAGGCCGCCTCCTGCCCTGAGCCTCGAGTTCCCCAAACTCCAGGGGAACCTGGGCAGCAGGTCCCTCCGGCCCTGGGATCTCCGGGCTCCCCCAGGGCCACCACGCTGCCTGCCGGGGCGGAAGCCGGGGCGGAAGCCGGCGCCGGCGCCTGTGTCGGAAGGCGCCCGCGCTCCCGCTCACAGTGGCCACACTCATTGCAAAACGCTTTTTAAGAGGCAGAAAGGAAACTCGCAAGAGGAATTTGGCTCCTCCTCGGCCTTCCACTTCCTGGGAGCCGGCTTGTTTGGGGACGGGGGTGGCGTACAAGGACGGCCTCTCCGCCCCCCCAGCCTCTGGCCCCAGGCTCCACAGTTCCTTTCGGCCCCCAGCCCCCAAATGCCCAAGCCCCAGCTCGGTCAGAGACAGGTGACGATCCTCGTGAGCTGGCAGACAGCCATGTCTCGTGCGCGCTATTACTCAGAGCCAGGGCCAAGGGCGTCCGTTTTCGAATCATCCCCAGCCAGCATGGGCTGGCTCCAGTCCCCATGGCCCCCGTGTCCCCCTCGAGGAAGTGAGGGCGTGTGGTGAAGGGCACAGTTTCTGGGGACCCAGTCTCAGGCCAGCTCCGATTAGGTCGTACCTCTCCGAGCCTCCATTTCCTCACCAGTGAACTGTGGACAACCCTGCCCACACCTTGCAAGGTTTGGGGGGTGGTAAAATGTGTTGATGTATATACTACCCGGTCCACAGTAGACAGCAACACGGGGAAACTTCTAGACCCTTCAGAGGGAGGTATCGGCAGTTGGGATTTGCCAAACCGGATTTTCCCAGAAGCCTCTCTGACCTCACTTATAGTTTCAGGCTCCATGATCTCCGGTTTCCTCTGGAACGACCTTGGACTTCAAGGCAGACCCTCAGTTCTTTGCTCCTCGGGGTGGCAGTCTCCCCCGGACTCGGGCCCTGCACACACTGAGCATTCTCCCTGCTCTTGTGGCAGGGACAACGCAGGCTCCGACCCACAGATGCCACCAAAAGGGTGAGTGAGTAATGAGGCTCCCCGCACCGCACCGGCACACGGGTGCTCAGCCGACAGGTCTGTCTGGGTTTGGGGGACTGGGAGCCCTGCCCCAAGGTCACAGGTCTATACGTGCGCGCACGCATGCACACACGTGCACACACCCTCCCCAGGCTGCGGAGCCAGTGGGCACTCTCGGTTCCTCTAACGGTTGTGCCCCACCCCACCCCAAAGCCCTCTGCCAGCAGCACCGCCCTCCCGATCCCGTCCTAGTCAGTCTCGGTGCGAAGCTCTGGGGTCCCCCGGGGAAGCCCGCCTGAGCCCCTCCCACAAGGCCAGCTGCCCAGCATCAGAGCCCCTCGGTCCTCGTCCTGCTGCTGCCTGGCACATTCGCGAGGTGGCTCAATAACCCTCCCACCATTGCTGACGACCCCGGGAGGGCGGCGGCCAGACCTCTGGGACCAACACGGCTCGGGGCAGAGTCAGGCACCACACACGCTGATGGCCTGGGCCTGACTGCGGCAGGCCGGGGCCCCACAGGGGTGTCAGGAACGGGCTTAGCTTCGCTCAGGGGACCGCGGCCCAAAGCTGCGTCAGCTGGTGCGCCTTCTCACCTGGTGGCGCAGCTGCAGCCAGCTGCACCACCCCCACCGGGGCTGTCCCCGCAGCAGCAGCAGCCACAGCTGCCAGAGCACACTGGCCAGGCGGGGCAGCCTGTGCACAGGCCCCTGCCCGGCTTCTCCTTGGGCTTGGAGATGCTAGAGGCCCGGCCCAGGGTCACACAACCAGAAAGCCACCGGGCCAGGACCCACAGCCTGAGCAAGCTCTTCCCACTGGCCTCCAACGGACCCTCAGCCAGCACGCACATTCACAGATACACACGTCCGCATGTGTTGCACATAGATGCACATGCATGCACACGCATGCGAAGGCTCCGTGTAGCACGCCTGGCTGAGAAGGGGAGTCTGAAGCAGCTACGGAAAGGCCTCCTCCAGAGGCTGGCTACGGAAGGGGTTGAGGCTGTGCCAAGGGCCACCACGAGGGCTGGGGGCAGTCACCCTGTGTCCGGGCCTGGCCACCCGTCCAAGCTGGCCCAGTGCAAAGGCCTCTCAGTGGAGGGCGAAGGCCCAGGGAGGCCCTTCTGTGGCCCTGGGCTGACGGGAGCACCCCTTCCCTGGACACTTCGGAGAGAGCCAGGCAGGGGTGGGGGCGGGGGCGGGGGCTGGGGTCTCTCCTGGCACGGACCACCCTCGTCGCCCCTGGGGGCTCCCCTCCCAGTGAGGGTGGGGTCGGCGATCCAGAGCCAGCCCACCCGGCCCCGCCCGCCAGGCCTCAGAGCAGAGTCACGGCACTTCCTGGCTTCCTTCACGTGGGTTGTTTTCCTTAAAATTAATCACTTTTTAAAAAAACTCAACTACATGTAGTTTCTCCTAAGAAGTACCTTGGAAAGAACGGGTTACATGTTCTAGGTACATGTGTGTATTTTTTCCTAACACATGTCAAAATAAACGTGTTGCTTTCGATGAGAATTCCACCTCAGCCTAAACGGGCCCACCGAAACCCTGTAACGGGGGCCCAGCTCCCCGCAGGCGCCTGAGGGACCCAGGGACAGGTGAGGGCTGACGGCTCAGGCACCAGGGCTGCCCGGGGCCCTCGCTCGGGCCAGACCGCACCCGGGCTTACTCCACCTGCTTGTGAGTAACACAGTTTTATACACTTTGCAGAAAGTACCAATTCTGTAAAGTTTTGCAGTTTTACGCAAACTGAGGCCCCAAAGCCCTTCCCAAACCAGCCTGGGGTCCCCGTTTCCTGACTTGTGCCCCACGTGGCGCCCACAAGGCTGGCCCCTCCCACCGAACAGGCCACCAGGCACCTGCTGTCGCGGGGACGGGGCTGGGCTACAGAGTCCCCTCCCTCCCTACCCTCACCCCTGGGTTCTACCCCAACACACCCTGGGCCCTGGGGCAAGACCTGTTTTAGTTTCCAGTTATAAAAGCTGTGCTTTTTGTTTTTTTAATGCCAGCCATAGAGAAGCGTATGAAATAGAAACAAAAATGTCTCTTCCTCGCTGCCCGCCCTCCCTGAGGTTACCCGCCGCACTGCAGGCTGGTAAACATCCTTCTAGACCTTTCCCTCACACACACACACACACACACACACACACACACACACACGGTACACGTTGCCATTGTCAGTGGGACCTTTTTAACTAACATGGGTCCTTACTCTCCATAGTTTACAACTGTGTTTTAATACAACCTATAATTCGATTGTTTTCCCTCATAGGAGCCGCTATAGGTTCACCTACTGATCTTTTTCTTTTTACCCAGATCCGATCAGCAAAAAAATGCATCTCTGTGTTTAATTCCTCTCCCTGACCCGGCGGCTGCCGGGTGCCTTCCCGCACATCCCCCGGAAGAGGCAGCGTTTGCTCCGGGCCCTCGGAAGATGAGGGCTGAGGCAACGGCTTGGCCAGGGCCAGTCCCGGGGGAATTCTCTTCAGGCTGGCAGTCCCCTGCCACTTCCTCCCAGCCCAAAGCCTGGAAGCGAGGACTTCCCTCTCCCACCCACGCCTCCCTCGCCTCTGCCAGGGCCCAGCAGATGGGGAGGCCCCTTCCGGTTGAGGAGAGGAAGCCGCATCCTCGATTGTTCTGTGCAGGGCCCGTGGCTCAGGCCTGGGCTGCAGGAAGAGGCCACGTGGTCACCAGGGCCGTTCCTCCTGGCCTGTCCCCAGACCCGCCGGAGCAGAGCAGGCTTCCTTGGGCAAGTGGCTCCAGGCCCCGGAGCTCTTGGCTCCCCATCCCACGAGGTCCTTGGGAAATAGCAGAGTGGACAGGGCGCCAGGCAGGTCTGCCCCCAGCCCAGCTCCGGCCTCCCCCCGCCCACGGCCTCAGCTCCTCCAGCTCTGCCCCGCCCTTCCCACCAGCCGGGGCAACGGTAACACAGCCAGCTGCGTGCTGGCTCTGCCGCGAGTTGCGTAATTAATAACGATTATCCATAGTTACAATATTGACAGCTGCCACAGATCAAGACTTCGGCTGCACCAGGCCCTGGGCTGGGTTCTTGCAACGCCTCCCCTCATTCCACCCCCACGCAGCAGCACGAGGGAAGCAACATCCTCCCCACTTTGTAGACGGGAGCGAGGAGGCTTGAGGCCTACAGCCACAGCCGTGGCGGGTGGCGGGTGGCGGGGCTGGGACCCACACCCTGCTGCTCTCCTCCCCTCAACCACGAGTCTGCCCTTTGGCAGAATCCTGAGCCAGAAGCAGACCTGGGCCTGGGCCCTGGCCACGGGCTAGATCCCCTTGAGGGCTCCAGACAAGGGCAAACCAGGGGCAACGGGAAGCGTCTCCTACACAGGGAAGAAACTGTGACTTGTCATTTAGAAGACTGTGCCAGCTGACAGGTGGCAGTTGAGGAACTGCGGAGGACAGGGTTGTGGAGGCAGGTGTCTCCCACAGTCTTGGTGGGGGCTGGCTTTGAAAGCGATGTGGGTTGGACCCTAACCCTACAGGATCCCCTCGAGCTGGCAGGGAGAAGCTCACCGTTTTACAGAGGCCGGCGAGAGCCACATTATTGTCCCGCTTTGGATACTCCAAGCCCAGAATGCCTTTCTAAATTCTCCTGGATTAGAGGTTAATCTCAGGCAGGGATAACGTTTGGGGGTATTATGGGTTTCAGCTAAGTATTTGGAATTAGTATTTTGAATACAAGCCCACTTGTAAAGAGCGGAAGCCCTAACGGCCACCTGGCCGTGCCCGCCCCGGGCCACTAAAGCCGAGTGTGTGGGTTTCATTTTAATGGTTCCAACTGTCTGGGTCCAATCCAGCGGTTCTCAGCCGGGGTGGCTTCACACCCTCCCAGGGACAGCCAGCAATGTCTGGTGACATTTTTGGTTGTCACAACAGGAGGTTGAGGGGCTCCTGGCACCGACTGGGCAGAGATGAGGGACGCTGCTTCACGTCCTACAATGCACAGGGCAGCCTCCGGTCTGGGCAAAGCGAGGGGGCAGTCCTGGGCAGCTGGAGGTCTCGGGCCAGTCCCACTGGCCCCTTGCTCCTCTCCTCCTGTCATGTCATGGGGCTTAAAAACAGGAGGAAGAGCAGCTAGGGGTCAGGACGATGGGAAGGGTCCTTGACGTCACCCTCACTGCCAGGCTCCTTCTAAACCAGCCCTTCTCGTTCCCGGGGGCCCCAGCTGGACACAGCGCTCTGCCCTCGACGGGAGGGACCGCCTCGAGGGACCGAACGAGGAACCGCGCTGTTGGGTAATTCTTAATACGATTTCGTTGGTTTGTCCTAAGTCAAGCAGCTTCCAACACAGCATTTTAGCTGCAGGGTCATCACCGACTGACACCTGCCCCGCACCGAATCCCCACCGCAGCCCACGGGGAGTCCTCACAGATGACAAAACCGAAGTCCCAAGCAGTGGCTTTCCAAGGCCCCAAAGCCAGCACTGGTCAGTCATTCTGACCCCAGGGCCTGAACCCATGAAGGACACTGACCCTCCCAGGGCACCCCAAACCCTGCCCTTTCTCCGGGGCGCATCCCTCTGCTGACTGGGGTTACGAGCCCAGGAGGACAGGACGCGGTCACAGAGGGTCCTGGCCAACAGAGGTGGCCGGAGAAGGGGAGGGAACCAAGGCAAGCAGGCAGAGAGCTTCGAAACTGGCCTCCCCCCCTTGAAAACTCCTACGATTCATAATCTGCACCATTTCGAAGTTTCTTGAAGCTGGGGAGTGGCCCTGGGTGAAAGAGGAAGGCCTGGGCCGGGGGGGATGCAGAACAAGAGGAATCTACATCCGCCAGATCCCGGGGTTCCAGCCCCGCTCCCGAAGCCCTGCGGCCGCCGCCGGCCCTCACCCCGTCGGAGCGATCGCTGCAGGAACGACAACGCTCCAGGCGAAAGCTGCCCGCACCGAGTGCTTGGCTGCGGCCTCAGCCAGTGCCGAGTGCCTGACCAATGTCACCTCCCATCATTCTCGCAGTAAGCCAGGGCACAAGCACTGGGATGCCCCAATTTGCAGAGGAGGAAACCAAGGGTCAGAGTGGCTCCGGTCACAGCCCGGACGGTGGCGGCAGCAGGGCCTGGACTGCTGCCCAGGTCTGCTCACCTGCATCTGAGTGCGCCCTGGGCCACTCTAACCAGGAACCGAGGCCGGGCATAGACAGACAGAGGTCGCCTCGGGTCGCCTGACGCATGCCTGCCTCCGGCAAGCGTGCCTGGACCTACTCAGAGCTGCGGCGCGGAGCGGGAGGCCTCAAAGCCCGGACACCCCGTGCACAGGGGAGGCCGAGGCCGTGAGCCAGGCCCGCCCCCTCCCACCGCACAGCACACCCAGCTCCTCAGAACACAGTGCCTTTCATTCTTGGCGCCGCTCTCCCCCATCCCCCGCATCCATATCTTCCCGAGTTCTGGAGGACCTCTGCCTACGGAGCCCCAGGACGCCTCGGGGGCAGGGACAGAGTCAGCCTGAAGCCCTGGCAAAGCCTTCGGGTCTTGCCAGTCATCCCGGATGCCTTGCAAAGCCTGACAAGAAGGCTTCGGGCTCAGGGTTTCTTAGGGCAGGCTCACTCCAAACCACCAAGGCTCGAGTTTCCCCTTCGGACCGGGGGTCAGCCCCCAGCCTGGACTCACAGCCGCTTTCGGGAATTAAAGGGCCTGGACGTGGAAGGCAGCTGGGCAGAGGAGCCGACGAGTGTCCAGGTAGGCCGCACGCGCTTCTCCCCAGGCGACCAGGGTGACCCCCAGGTTTTCAGTGCCACCGTGGTCCCCTGTGGCCCTTGTACCTTCAGCGTGGTTAAGTGGAGAAGCCATAAGATCGGGTGTCCCCCCACCTCCCTCCCTTACCCCCTCTAATTTCAGGTGGCCCAGGGAGCTCCTCAGTCAGCGTGGAGTTCCGCTCCTGGGAACATTTTCCCTGCCCTCCCCTTGCACGCCCAGGATGCTGCTCAGAGTGCACGCCCAGAGAGAAGGCGGGAGAGGGTCCCCGGCCAGCCCTCGCAGACGCGGTCTGGCGTCGGGGAGCAGAGACTGCCACTGCCCTGCGCCGGAGGGGGGGCCCTGCGAGTTAGGGTTAGGGTTAGGGTTAGGGGTGACCAGCACCGGGGTCAGAAAACGTGCCAGGAAAGACCCAGGGTCCCAGGGGATTTACATCATCCCGGGAACATTCTGGAGACCAGGCTGCAGAGAAGAGGCCAGTGGGCTCCTCTCAGCTGTGAAGGCCACGCTGGAGCCTCCTGGACAAGGAAACAAGGTCCACTTAAGTGGCCTCCCGCCTCCTCGGAGAGAAAAAAGACCGCACCACGGAGCACACCGGGCTTCCAAAACCGGCTCTCCTCCCAGACAAAACACCGCTGGCCTGCTGGCCACAGCAAAGCGCCCCCCGGCCCTGAGGCACAGCTGGGGCCCTGCAGCGCCGGGCAGAGAACGCAGAGAATTCAGAGCCCCCGTACTTCCCTGAGTTTCCGCCAGGCGGGCTCGCAGAGGCCTGAACCTGAGGGGTGGAGGGGGCAGGGAGGGGGCGAGCCTTGGCCTCTCTGGTGACCCAGCTCGTTTGTTTTACCGAAGAGGCACCTGGCGGAATATTCTCTGCTTGCTTTCTTTCTTTTTAAATTGAGTTTCGAGAGAGAGAAACTTCGATTTGTTGCTCCACTTACTTATGCATTCATTGGTTGCTTCTTGCACGGGCCCTGACGCAAGGATTGAACCGCAACCTTGGCGCACGGGGCGGGGGTGGGGGGGACCATGCTCTAACCAACGGAGCCGCCCGGCCAGGGCTCCTCTGCCCCCTCAGCATCTTGCAGGGCAGGACGCTGGAGCCTCGGGGACCGTGGTGAGGAGGTCCTAGAGCCACAGCCCCACTCTGAATCAACAGGCAAACCCTCTAGGAGGACTTCTGTACCTGCCTAAAATGCCCCCGCTGCCGTGAGGCACTGACCCCCACCCCAGGCCTCCAAGCCCCCCACCTCAAGCAGCCCCCCCAAAGCCGGCTCCAGAGCAGTACTCACATGCCCTGCTCCCCGTACTGGTTGTAGAACTCCATGTGGCTGCACGCCTGGATCCAACCGACCACCCAGGTTTCCTTCCTGGGGATGGGCGGCATGACCACCTGGGCCGAGGCCCGGAAGTGGGGCGTCCGGTAGCGGAGCACCACGCTGGAGGACTCATCGATGCTGGTGGGGACAGGGTCGATAGAGGCCTTCACGTCGATCACCGTGATTCCTTCCCGGAAGACCCTGGCTTTGCCCCCGATGCTCTGGATACAGCCCATGGCCCGCAGTACCGCTCTGATGTCCAGGGAAGGCCAGCAGTCCCAGAGAAAACCGGGCATTGAAAGGGTGGAGGCTGCCGGGCCTACGGCAGACACGACTGCTCTCGGATTTCAAATCTCAAGACCGATATCCATAGGATAGAACCTTCACTGAGTAGGGGGCGTTTGCATGTCACTACCTCCGGCCTGTTTACAAATAAGGATTTTGCTGCATTTCAAGGGCCCTGGGCTCTCTCTTCTTCGGCTAGCAGTGGACAAAAATCACCGATATTCTTTGGGTTAAAAAAAGAAAAGTTTGGGTGTTAATGGATAATCATGTTGTTTAGACATCCAGCCCTTCCGCGCCTCACACGCAGCTCACAGACGCTCCCTGAAGTCTTCGGGGAAGAAGGCGAATGCCGGCAGACACATAAATAAGGAAGGCTCTGTCCCCGGCGCAGCGCCGCCACCCTCGCTGCAGAAGACCGACTTCCTGCCCTCCTGCCTTCCGCACGCGCTCGGGACACACACACCGACCTCTCGCCCAACGGGGCCGAATCAATGGAAGGGCAGTTTCTGTTCAGTCGGCAGAGGTCCCGGCTCCCTCGAGGGCGAGCGCCGACCCGCGGCTTCCTGGAGGCGAGCGCCAGGCTCCGGCCGCCCGCGAGGTCCCCGAGGAGCGCAGCGCAGCGCGGGTCCGGGTCGGTGCCCACTGGCGGGCGCAGGCCAACGCCCCAACGCCGGCGCACCGCTTCCCCTTGTCGCTGTCTCTGTCGCCGCCCGCCGTCCGGGGCTGCAGGGTTGCGCTCGAGCTGCCGCCTAGTTCGCCAGCGCCGAGGACCTAGTGGGAGGTGGAAGGGACAGGGCGTCAAGGCCCGCCTCAAAGTTGAGCCTAACTTTGCCGAGGGGGGTGCACGGGGCGGCGACGCGTGTGCACGGGGTGCGCGGGCTGCGGAGCTGACAGCGCAGCTCTGGGCGGTCTCCCCAGAGGCGGCGCCCCCCCCCCGCCCCCGCCCGCCCCGTCAGTGGCGGCCGCACGACCGCGCGCACCAGCGAATAATCGCCGCCCGTGACATCTCCGCTGACACCCTCCGGTCCGGAGGGTGGGGTAGAGGGGAGATAGGCTGGCACCGCAGTGGGCCGCGTGGACTTGCCGGCCCTGGCACTACGCCCGCCGCCTCGCCGCCAGCTCTTCTTCCCCAGCCAGGGTCCCTCCGGCTTCCTGGGGACCCAGTGTCACCCCTGCAGGGCAGTCTGATCGGGCGCGCGCCCCCTTCTTCGGCTGGGATCCCCGGACCCTCGGAGGGCTCAGTGCCCTAGTCCCGCCGCATCGGGCGCCTCTGTCCCCCACTCGTCAGCCGCGATCGGCCTTGAGTCCCCGCGCGTCCGGCGCGCTCGCCGCCGCGGGGCAACTTTGGCGCGCACGCCCCCACCCGGGCGGTGTCAGCCACTCACCTGCCCCTCGGGCCAATCCGCGTGCCCCAGCCGCCGCCCTCCGGCCGCCTCTGACCCTGCTGCGGGCACCCCCACACCCTTCCCGGGGCAGTGTCCTTTGGCTCTACTAGGGTCTGGGACCGGCAGGGACACCCCCGGCCCCCACGTCCTCCTAGCTCGGGTTGGCTGGGGGGATGGCCGGGGGCGGAGGGCTGAGGCTGGGGCTCTCTCGCCCCCACCCCGCACGCCTCCTTTATTTTATGATCATTTTGAGCGTGCTGTCGCCGCTCAGCCCCGCCGCCGCGCCGCAGCCGCCTGGCGCGCCCGGCGCTGCCTCGCTCTGCAGCAACATCAGAAAGGCAACCAGGTCAAACTTTGCAGAAACTCAGCCCCTGCGCCGGCCTGGCCCCGCGTTCGCCCCGCAGCCGCCGGCCGGCGCGCTGCGCAGCGCACGCAGGCACCGCCGCCCGCGCTCACGGCCCCGCGGGGATGCAGTCCGCAGGCGGCAGCGGCGGGTGCCGCCTCCTCCTCGCCGCCCGCCCTGCTCTACACCCTCGCTCTCCGCACCGCCCGCCCTCCCCCCGGTAATCCTCTCCCCCTCGCCCCCCTCGCTCTCCCTCTCTATGCAGCTGCTGGGAGAGCTGAGCCTCTCCTTGCAGAAACGACATTTCCTTTGTGGCAAGCCCGGGGAATTCTGGGTAGTGTAGTTCGACTTGTGCCTCAGGTCCAGGTGGGCTGCTCCCTATGCCCTTTGAACTCACAGGCTTTCCGGGGCTCAGGGCTGGCGGGGAAGAGTCGCACTGCCCTGCTGTTCCAGGCTCTGCCAGGGCCATGCCTGGTTGGAGACGGTGCTAGGATTCCGGCAGGCTCCAGGGCTCGGAAGGTCGGGGTAGATGAGTTTGGGGAGAGGGTCCCGGGGTTGCTTCCTCTGAACTGGGCCGCTGGGCACCCTGGCAGGTGGTCAGGCCTGTCGGGCCCCAGCTGTACAGCTTCCTTTCCGCCACCATCAGCCACCCTGGGCAGGCGGCCTGTGTTCTGCGTTCCCAGAGCAGGAATCCAAAGCTGGGAGCCTTGCCCAAGGCCCCACCTGGCATGCATCCCAGCTGACTGGGGCCCGGTGGTCTGAGTGCAGAGTTTAAAAGGGGGTTGAACCTGGACATGGTGGGGGGAGGGCATAGCCGTGAACCTCCCTAAGCACCCTTGCGCCATACCCTCACCCTCACCTGGGAAAGGCCAGGTGGTTTGTGACATCGGAAGACCTTGCAGCCACCTTAGAGCCACGGCCTCCCCGGACGACTCTCGCTTCCAAAGGTGCCCGCAGCCAGGCCCAGGGCGGGTGGTTCCGGCCATTCCCAGGGTGTGCCGGGTGGTGGTGGGGAACCAGAGGAGTGGGGACCCCAGCCACGCTGAGGTTTCTTCTCTGATGAAGGATCCGCCGGGCTGAGTGACCCATCAAACGCCAGCCCAGCTCAGGCTGCAGGAAGTGTCTCATTGTACCCGCCACACCCCTGCCTTCACCCGGCTTGCTGCCACGGCCCTCGCCCGGCCTCAGGACGGGTTTTCCCCATCCAGCCCAGCTAGTTGGTAGCTCATACCTGCTCCTGCTGACCGAGACCAAGGCAGGTCCCTCGTGACCTGCTGACTGCCAGACGGTAGAACTCCTGACTCCAGTCGGTAGAACTCCTAAGGACCCATGTGAATTTCCACTTCAGGGCAGAAGCTTTCCCTGGCCCTCAGCCCACAGCAGCCTCCCTGCCGTGCACTCACGGCCTCCCCGGAACATCTTCTCCCAGGATGCCCCGAGGGCACCTAACTCCTCGTCGTCATCAGACACGTGTATGCTGTTGTGTCTGAACAGGTGAGGTGTTAAATGTTGGGGTGTCCCTCTCATCTCCCAACACCATCAGCCCCTGGAATGAAGCAGACTCAGTAGCCAGGGTGCCCCCCTGATGGCGGGGACACTGCCCTGGTGACAAGGACATGAGTGCTGCATGAACATGTGCTGAGCAGCGTGTCTTTCTCGTTTGACGTAAGGGGACAGAGGCCAGGGCCCAGACCTGCTCGCTAAGTGGCCAAGCCCCTGAAGATCATTTCCTGGGGACAGGTCCCCTGGGTGCCCATGGCAAGGGATGTTGCTCCCCACAGGCCTGGGCTTGGCCTGGGTTTGTGAAGGTGATGAAAAAGCCCCCACTGTGTGTTAGGTGCTGCCTGAGCGAGCGCTGTCTCCTTTATCCTTCACCTTGACCCCAGGAGGTGGGCTGTACAGACAGAGAGACCCAGGGGTCAGGGGACAGTGGCTTTTTCAGGCCTGAATCCCTGCCCCGATCTGGCCAAGCCCAAAGCCCAGTCACCTCCTCCTCCAGATGCGCCGCCCCAGCCCCTCTGAGCGAGGAAGGAACCCACACTACAAAGCTGCGTCTCCAGCAAGGTTCGCCACAAGAGGGTGAGGGCTCTCGCCAAACTGAAGGCCCCGTCCCTAAACTTGGCCCCAGAGCCGCCTGTGACGCTTTGTCTTGGGCTAGTCGGAAGGTGGGCTCTGCAGGGAAACGGCCCAGGCAGCCCCCGTGGGCCTGTTGGCTGGGCTCTGAGCTGAGAACCGGCTTCCCCAGAGCGAGCCCGGACAGAGAGAGGGCCCGAACAGGCTCAGCCTGCACGCGCATCCCCTGGCCTGTTGGTCCTCCAAGGCTCTGGAGGACTCTTCCTGCTCAGCACTTCCCAGAGCCCTGTGGGCGTTGGGCGCAGACCCGCGGCTGTCTGGGCCACGTGGGAGGCTCAGGATGCATCCCCACGAGCGTGAAGCGCTGGCGTGTCTGCAGGGCAGAGGAAGGGGGCCTCTGCTGGCGAGCTGCCCAGCACCACAGGGACCCTCACAGCTTCCCCTGGACCCCTCCCCTCCCTCCGACCAGTCTCCCCAGGTCCTCTGCCGTGACAGCACCAGTGAATGGGACAGGAGGGGGGTTGGGATGCACAGCCCCAGTCCCTACCCAGAATCCCTGGTGGACCCCTCAGCGTGGCAGCTTGGGAGCTCAGATCGTGGTCCCCGGGAGGACACGGTCCCTCAGCCACCGGCACTTTGCTCAGTGCCAGCTGGCCTCCTGTTCTGTGCCAGGCGCTCAGAAGACACTGGGGAACACAGCCAGGGCCAGGACAGGCAACAGGCGTGGTCCCCACGGCACTCGCATCCTCATGGCCAGAGAGACATCGAAGACCGACTCCAGGAATGATGAATAGAGGCATTAATTACCATGAATAATAAATAGGTGCAATTTCATACTCAAACGGTTGTAAGTATCGATCGCGGCACATCAAGACGCGTGTGAGTCAGGCGTCCTGATGTGCGGGTGGCCGGCGTTAAGCTCAGGGAGAGGCGGGTGCCGAACGCATGTTCCCAGGGTGTTGTGGGGGTGTGAATGAGCGTGTCACAAGAGGTTAGAGTGAATGCGGGTGTGAGTGTGTGGGACAGTGTGAGGCTGCGTGTCTCCGTGTGCGAGAGCATGTGTGGCAATGGTGTATAACGTGTGTGGAGTGTGTCCAGGTAAGTGTGCATGCCCACGAGTGCGTGTCTGCCTGTCCATGGGTGTGTCCACGTGGGTATGAGGTGTGCAGGGCTGCAGGGGAGATGACTGAGTGGGTGTATATCGTGCTCGGCAGTGTGTGCATTGTGCGAGGGTCTGGATGAGTGCGTGTAAGTGCGGAGCGCATGTTCGAGTGTGTTCTGGTTCTGTGAGGGCTTGTATGCGTGTGTGGGCGTGGGTCTGAGTGTCCATGCCCACGTGTGTCCACGTGTGTCTGAGGGTGCACCTTCGCGAGCGTGTCTGGATGAGGGTGAGTGTGTGTCCATGCAGATGTGTGGCTGTGTGCGTGATGGAGGCGAGCCCGCTTGTGGGTGTGAGTAGATGTGTGCACGAGTGTGCGCATGTGAGAGTGCGTATGTCTGCGCCTGCGCATGTAGGTGTGTTGGCGTTATTTTCGGACTGGGTTGTTTTACGGTGTCTGGTGGAGGGAGAGACCCGAGGCCGAATCAGGTCGGTAAGAGCCGGTTAGGGGCGGCTTGTCCCACCCTGGTTCATAGGGCGGCCCCTACCTGGGCACCCTCCAGGAGCCCCAGGACCCTCTGCTGCTACGGCCCAGCTTCCCCATCACAGCCCCCAGAACCAGAGTTCTCAGCAACGCCCTCCCCTCCGACGGTCCTCCCGGCCGAGGAGGAGCTGAGGCCCACCGAACCCCAAGGTCAGGCAGCCGTGGCTGGGGCGTGCACGTGGGGTGCCCGCCCCTCGTGCCCCGCCCGTACCCCCGTGCTGCCCCCAACCCAGCATCGTGGGGTGAGGATCCGCGCGCAGGCGACCCGGGAGGACGCCCCGCGAGCTCGCCGCCCCCGCTGCCCCACTGCAAGTCAGCAGGGTGGGTGCGGCTGGCCGGATCGGGTGCGGCACTGGGAGTTCTCCAAGGTGCTAAAATAAACCCAGCGAAGGATCAGGTTTCCCGACCGAAATAACCCAAGAGCCGCCTTAGAAATTTAAACTGAGAAAGCGATCCGGGCGGGCCTCCTGGGGCGGGGAGGCCGTGATGAAAAATGCTTCGCACAGGGCTCCCACCCCATCCTGGCGGGAGACCCTGCCCTGTCCCTCCCTCCGGTGCCCTCCAGCTGCGCCTCCCCCAGGGCCAGCTGCCCAGAATGGAGCATCTGACCCGCTCCCCTCCCCTTCGGTTCTGGGGTCATTGCCCCCAATTAACCAGCTTCCCCTTGGCCATGGGCCTTCGATGCCAAGGTTCGCAGTAGATCAGAGCCCAGACTCCAGATCAGACAGCCGTTCACTCGGTAAATATTTCTAGAGCACCTACTGTGTGCCAGGCACTGCTGGGGCCCCTGGGCTCCTACATGAACAGAGAGACAACAGTCCCTGCCACTGGCTGACCCTCTGCTAGGAAGACACAGGCCACGGACACAGCGAGTAACTGAGTGTCGAATTAGAAAAGATATAGGCCATCGAAAAGAGCAGAGAGGGTAAGGGATGTTGGGGTGATGTTTGAGCCCCGGGGTACCCCACCGGCTCACTCGATTGCCCAAAGAGAATCTCTTTGCCTCTGAGCTTCAGTGTCGGAATTTGTGCAGTGGGGACCTAAAGCCCACCTGGGACGCTGCTGTGGCCGTTAAGGGACAGGCACTTAGCTCCCAGCCGGCACAGAGTTAAGTACGAGGGAACGTGCCATTCGGTCAGTGTGCTCAGGGGTAGCGGGGAGTCCACCCTGAGCATCTAAGACAACAACGCCCAGTGACCCACGAATCCGTCGGAAAACCTCCCCTGCTCTCAAGAAAGAGGCAGTGCACCAAGTGCTTGGGGACGAGGGCTCCAGGCTGAGACCCAACCCCGCTCCGGCTCTGCCTCCTGCCTGGCGAGTCTCTTCACGCCGCTCTGCGCGCCTCTCTGGCGGAGGACTGTGCTGGAACAGGAAGGCACTGCGGGCCAGGGCCCAGGTGGGGCCGTGGTTCAGGGGGGACAGGTGGTCTGCAGGCACAGCGCCACCCCAGTCATCTTTGCACTTGTCGCTGGTGCTTGCGTGGGGCTTGGCGCGCAGCGAGCCTCAAAGGTGTTCCATGAGTGAGTGAGTGACAAGCGACAAGTAGGCGGGGCACGGAGAAGCTGCAGGACACGTGGCCGGGGAGACAGCCTGCAGGCTCGCAGTTACGGGGCCAGCCCACGTCCCAGCCCACGTCCCAGCCCCCGGCCCTCACCAGCCGCGTGGCCGCTACGCTCCGAGGAAAAGGGGGGCTGGGCTTGCTCTGTCATCCAGAAGCGCCTGCCGTCCTGCCGTGTTCTCCCAGGTCTGGGCACCGCTGCGGGAGGCACAGGCTGCCCCTTCGGTCCCACGGGGACGCGCCCGAGCCCACGGTCTTATTGGGCACCGGCCATGCGAGCCACTTATGCACACGCTGCTTCAGCGCGCAGGGACGTGTGCAAACGAGGGCGGCCAGAGCCGTTCTAACGGTCACATGGCGGAAACGGTCTGCACGTCCAGCCGTGGAGGGGTGCTCACGTACGCGGTGGCCCGTCCGAGGGACACACGGCCACCGAAAATCGACGGGTCGTCGTGGAAACATGGCCAGGTTTATATTTGTTAGGTGAAAATGGTAGGTTGTTTATTTACTTTTAGAGAGAGGGGAAGTGAGGGGGAGAGAGAGGGACAGAAACGCTGATGGGTCCCCCATCTCACACCCGCCGCCGGGGACCTGGCCTGCAACCCAGGCGTGTGCCCTGACCAGGAATTGGACAGGTGACCTTTCGGTTTGCCGGATGACGCCCAACCCACTGAGCCACACCAGCCAGGGCTAGATATAGTTCCTTTTTTTTTTTTTTTTTAAGATTTTATTTATTTATTTTTAGAGAGAGGGGAAGAGACGGAGAAAGAGAGGGAGAGAAACATCAATGTGAGGTTGCCTCTCATGTGCCCCCTACTGGGGGCTTGGCCTGCAACCCAGGCACATGTCCTGACTGGGAATCGAACCAGCGACTGCCTGGTTCACAGACCGGCACTCAATCCACTGAGCCACACCAGTCAGGACTAGATATAGTTTTTTAATATGTCATTTCTGGTTATTAGAGTAATACTTGGTGGTTGTAAAATATTTCAGAAATTGGGAATGAGATGAGTGAGAACCCTTTAGCACCTGACGCCCTTGTACTAACACGCAGAGTCTCCAGGCAGCAGGCTTACACTCATCTTATCTGTATCTGTTGAATTTGTCGCAGCAAGCCTGTGACATTTTGATCATAAGAAACCATAAGGCAATTGGTAAAATTATACGGTTTTATACTCTGGCTGGTTAGTCCAGGGGTGTGCAGCCTGTCTCCCCCACTAGACGGCAGGAAGAGCTCAATGAAAGTATCAACCCAATGAACGAATGAATCCCAGGCCCCTTGAGAAGTGGGACCATGCGCCTGGTTGCAGGTGTCCACACAGGAACGGCACCTGCTTCTCAGCTGCCTGAGAATGGGAACAGGGTCACCCCACCTTACAGAGGGAGAGGTGGGCCTCAGTGTAAGCAAGCCCTTCACCCCACCCTGTCACCTGCCCCCACAGGGGACAACGGGGCCGGGAGGACTAGGAGGACTTGCCTGCCGTCACTGAGCCAGAGGTCGCCAAGCCAGGCATTGAACCCAGGCCGCCCCACTCCAGAGCCCGCTCTGAACCTCTCCCAGGCCCTCCCCAGCACGGCCCTCGGAGCCTGCCCGCAGCTCTGGCCCGACCAAGACGCTGACACAAGCCTCGGGGTATTAATAGCCTCCCCGGGGGCCTGGCTCCTCGGCCTGCCCTGAGGTCAGCCCAGGTCATGGGCGCCACCCAGGGGGAGCGGGGATGAGTGCCTGGTGGGGAGTGGAGCAAGCAGGTCCAGGTTCCTGTGGTCTGAGGCCCTCGGGTCCCACCCCAGGGGCCTCTTGGGAGTCGAACCTCCCCTCTCCTGGGCTTTCTAGCTGGAGACCTACAGCCTTTGAGCCTCAGCATCCTCATCTGTGCAATGGGGCTGATATCACATCTTCATAGGAAGGCTGGTTGTACGGTTCATGAGCTCAGGCAGGTGGCGAGCTCAGACACCGCTCCTGACCCACGTACCCTGAGCACGCATGCACGCGCATCTGTCCAGGATCCGGGATGAGGCAGCGCAGGTCCTGCCGCTGCACCCAGGAGGGTGGGCTGTGGCACAGTCGGGGCACCCTCCTCTGTGGCCGAGTCTCAGTGGAACGCTCTGGAAAAGGAATGCCAAGGGGTCTGCAAGGACTCCAGACTGCAGGTTCCTGGAGGCTGGCTTTGCACCACCACGTCCAGGGTGGGAGGGGGACCTTGGGGCTGGGCGCTTCCAAAGGGGGCACTCAGAGGGGACGGAAGCTGTGCCTTGTTGGTTAAACGAGGTCAGTTCCCACCCGCAGTGCTGAAGGCTGGCGGCGTGGCAGGGGCCCTGCTCAGCAGTGCACGGGGGAATATCACCTCACCAACCTCACGACAGGCCTTGGCAGGAGCATGCCATCACTCCCACGTTCCAGGTGGGGCAGCTGAGGCTCAGAGGGGCCCAGCGACTTGCTCAGGGCCTCGCAGCCAGCTGGTGGCCAGAGCTGCAGGTCACCCCTCATCTGCCTGACTCTGGAGTTCCTGGGCTGATTCCCTGTGGCCACAGAGTGCCCCCCCGACAAGGAAGCCTCCTGGCCTTGGGGTGCTCCGCACCTGGTCCCTGGGAGGCTGCAGCGTCGGCGGGCTTGACGAGCAGGCTCCACGGCAGGAGGGGACGTCACCGGCGCCCACCTCCATCCCAGCTGAGCAGGTAGGCCTTGGCTGCCGTGAACAGTGGGACCGCAGCATCCACTCCTGACCCTTCTGGTCACCCTCAAACAGCGGCTTCCCCTCCAGCCCGGGCCTAGTCAGCACTAGAAGGGCTGCAGAGACTGTGGGTTTTCACAGTTGCCCTGGGGCGGGGGTTGCGGGGAGGCCTGACTCCTCCTCCACCAGGCCACTCGGCCTGCCCGCTCTGGGTTCGCAGCCCCTCTTGCCCCCTTCGCTCAGTGCACCAGCTCCGAGGGCCCCCAAAGCCTCACCTGGGATAGGCTCTCTCTTGCCCGGGGCTCCACCTGCCCTTCCCCCCAGGGGGCCCCCCCACGCCCCAGGCCAGCCCCAGGGCCAGTTCTATTCTGGCCCCACGTGCCGTGCGCACACTCGCAGTGTAATCAATCGCCTCGGGGCTGTGAGCTTCCTGGGGACGGGGACCTGGTCTTTCCTTTGCCGCCACGTGCCAGGGGCCTGGTAACTATCCTCGGGCTGCCCGATGCTGCTCCAGTGCCCCGCCTGTCACAAAACAGGGCTACCTCCAAGAGGCAGAGCCACTGCCAACCCGTGGATGTGAATGTCCTTCTAATGGAACACAATCTTACTGATTGCCATTTCATTGGACCGTGATGCGCTGAAGCCCAATTCAGGACTGATTTTTAAAAAAAGGCCAGCTTGCCAGCTTAATGAAATGCTGTCCCAGAGGGGAGGGGCTGGGCCTGGTCCCAGCAGACCCAAAAGGATGCTTTTAGTGACATCACTCGCTCCATCTGGTGCCCAGAGAGGCCTTCGGCCTGGGCTCCGAGGCCCGGTCTGTGGGACCACGTCCAAGCCGCCGGGCGTGCAGGCGCCTGATCTGCTCAGAGGGAAGCTGGTAAATGCTGGGCTTAGTGTGGAGCCCACTCTTTGGGCCTCCAGCCCGAGCACAGCGAAGGACTACACTTCCCAGAGTGCTCCAAAGCCTGGGCGTGAGCCATTGGAAGATTTAAATAGCCCAGGCCTGAGGCAGCGGCCGCAGCTGTGGCCTCCTCCGCCTCCCCGGTGGCCCCATTGGCGCAGGCCCGCATCGGGGGGCTCGATTGGCTGCCCAGCTGGCACTGACGTCCCTCGGAGCCCGGTGGCAGCCAGAGGTAAACAGCCATGTGCGGTCCTGCACTCTATATTTAACAGCTGCCTCGGAGAAGGCAGAGAGGCCGGAGCGGCGAAGGCTCCGGGGGCAGCGCTTGCCTCGGGGAGAAGGCCCTCGCAGCACGGCGGGCACCGGCCCTCGCGGTGTCGCCGTCGCCATGCCAGCCTCGCAGAGCCGGGCCCGTGCCCGGGACCGCAGCAACGTCCTCAACCGGGCCGAGTTCCTGTCCCTGAACCAGCCCCCCAAGGGCGCCCCGGAGCCCCGCAGCTCCGGTAGGAAGGCCTCCGGCCCCTCGGCACAGCCCCCACCCGCCGGCGACGGGGCCCGGGAGCGGCGCCAGTCTCAGCAGCTGCCCGAGGAGGACTGCATGCAGCTGAACCCCTCCTTCAAGGGCATTGCCTTCAACTCCCTGCTGGCCATCGACATCTGCATGTCCAAGCGGCTGGGGGTGTGCGCCGGCCGGGCCGCGTCCTGGGCCGGTGCCCGCTCCATGGTCAAACTCATCGGCATCACGGGCCACGGCATCCCCTGGATCGGGGGTACCATCCTCTGCCTGGTGAAGAGCAGCACACTGGCCGGCCAGGAGGTGCTCATGAACCTGCTTCTGGGTGAGTGTGCCCGACGTCCGCCACCCACCCCGCCCCACCCACCCTGCCAGGACCAGCAGGGCCCTGGGAAACAGACTGGAACAGTCTAATGAGGTTAGGCAGGGAGGGCGCCCCAGAAACGGGCGAGCTTCCGGCCTGGGGAGGGGAGAGCCAGGGATGTGCAGATGAGGCACCTGCAGAGTGGGACCTGGAGAGCACGGTGCCCCGGGCGAACCCCGAAGGGAGGGCCCTGCTCTTGGCTAGTGCTCCGCCACCCCAGAGGCAGCTCCAGGGGTGGGGGCTGGAGGCTATAGCCTCAAGGCAGATGGTTGGGGTCTGGCAGGGCCCTGGGAGGTCCTGAAGTGGGGTGTCTCACTGCGGAACCCCCATCCACAGGTTGGGGTCCTTGAGTTTCTGGGCTGCTCACAGGCAGCACTTGTGAGTGGCCCCCTGGCCCCTGCCTGGCTCAGGGACCCTTCAGCTGCCTAGGATGCTCCCACAGGGCCTAGGGGTGCAGGGGGTTCAGTCTGGGCTCCCACACACTCGTGGCCTCCTGAAATCCTTACCTGCTGCTTCCCTGGGCAAGTCGCTGGAGGAGAGCTGGTGTTTGGTTTGATCTGACCAAGTCTTTGCCACGACATCTTTCCATTCGGCCTCGCTTGCTCTGTACCAGGTGCCATGGGGGGCTGTGTGGAAGGCAGGCCCCCCTCCAGCGGCCACCCTTCAGGCACCCCCAGGTCCCCAATGTGCCTAGGAATCCCTGCTTCTACCCTCCGTCCTGTGCCCATGTCCATGCCTCGCCCTTCCCAGCATGGCCACCATTTGGAACACAGGTGGGCAGGGGCCCCAGGAAAAGCAAACACTGAGGAGGGGGCCCAGGCCCCCCAAGGGTGGGGGCTGGACCACTGAGAACTGCGGTCCCAGAGGAAGTCCTGCCACAGAGGGGGACCTCCCTGTGCAGGTGTCAGAGAGTCGAGGTGGACGCACTGTGGGCGGGACACAGGGAGCTTCGAGCAAGAGGTGATTGGCTCCGGCACCATCCACGTTTTCTGGTTCTTCTGACTAAATTATTTGCATTACTTGTTATTGACCCGGAGTAAGCAGTCCCACGTGACTGCACTATCTTCATTCCCACTTCACAGATTAGGAGAACTGAGGCTCCTATAAACCCAGCAGCCCGGCCAAGGCCTCAGAGCTGGAGATGCCCAACATGTCCGCCTGACGTCCAGGCCCGTGAGCCTGCACCTGGGGGGGGGAGGGACAGAGCCAGGTGGCCAAGGCGCCACGCTGGGGGCTTCTGGGGGCAGACCCCTGCTCTCCTCATCCTCGGCCTCCCCAGGGCCCACTGCAGCCTCACACGGAGCAGCACTAGGGGTTAGGTGGCCTGGCGTCAGGGGACCAGAGTGGAGAACACGCTTGAGTCTGCTCCCTGGACACCCTTGGCACGGCCCCTCCCCGGATGACGGTGGCCACGAAAGATGCAGGATGTGTATGGTGTCATCGCTGGGGGCCCGCTTTCCCATAAACCCCACCACCACTCCTGAGCCTCACCGCACCCCACGGGGGAGAAGCCATTCTTCTTTGCCACTTAAGGAGGAGCCAACAGAGGCACAGGGAGGTGTGGCTGGTCGGGGACAGGCCAGGATGAGAGCAGGGAGCGACTCTCACTTGTAGGGAAGCTTTCTGGCTTGTTCCAGCCACCAGCTGCCGTGGTGCAAAGGTGTTTGCTCGAACAACGGGGCTCCAGATGCCTGTGGTTTTTTTTTTAAGACTTTATTTGTTTTTACTTTTAGAAAGAGGGAAAGGAAGGAAGAGAGTGAGGGAGAGAAACATCAATGTGTGATTGCCTCTTGCACGCCCCCTACTGGGGAGCTGACCCACAGCCCAGGCATGTGCCCTGACTGGGAACCGAACCAGTGACCTTTCGGTTCACAGGCTGGTGCTCAATCCTCTGAGCCACACCCGCCAGGACATTTTAGGTTTTCTAAAACTTTGTTTGTTGCACTTCATTATGTACCAAATACTGTGCCATGAATGTCCCGTATTTCATGATTTAAAAATCTTTTTAATGACCTTATAAGGTAAATGTGAATATACCCACTTTACAGATGAGTTAAACGAGGCTTGGAGAGGTGAAAGGACTTGCGCACTCCACCCAGCTGCACCTGGCAGGTTGGGGACCCAAGCCCAAGTCCTCCAGACTGCAGACCCCTTGCTGTCCCCCTTACCGTTGGTCTGCAGGGTCCTGTCCTCCTCTAACCTTTGCAGGGAGGGGCTTTGGGGTCTTACAACTTCAGAGCACAGGCTCCGAGGTCGGACTGGGCTTTGTCCAGGCCCCAGCCTGAACCTGGCTTGCTCTATGACCCTGGTCACGTCAGTCCCTGTCTCTGGGCCTCAGTGTCCCGATCGGTACATGGGCTGCAGGCTGCACTGGGGACCCCGGGGGCAAAGCACTGGCCGTGGCTGTGTCCAGTGGATAGCCGATGCCAGCTTTCTGCATACCACAGGCCCCGAGGGGTGAGGGAGCCCTGTCCAGCCTGCTCGCCCACTCCCACACCAGGGCACCCCATGGATTCAGCGGGGGCAGTCTCTGAGCTTCAGCGGAGGCCCCTACATGTACAGCTGGGGCCTGGGCTCCCCTCAGGCCCGGGGTGACACTCAGGAGCCTTGGGAGATGCAGGCACGGGGCCTGGAAAGGGTCCCAGCTGGACCCGCAAGAGGTTC
The DNA here is from genome assembly GCA_039655065.1 of Glossophaga mutica. Taxonomy (NCBI): domain Eukaryota; kingdom Metazoa; phylum Chordata; class Mammalia; order Chiroptera; family Phyllostomidae; genus Glossophaga; species Glossophaga mutica. Next base: position 215,522,474 of record CM077305.1, read on the forward strand.
TCTGCCCCGCCCCTGCGCTGCCTCCCCCAGGGCGTGCCGCCCACACTGGAAACCTCAAGGCCAGAAAAAGCAGCTGGCAAACGCTGGGGCCCCAGAGTCAGCGGACCTGGGTACCAATCCCTGCCCTGCTGTGGGAACTTGGGCAGGTGACTGTGCCTCTCTGAGCCTCGTTTTCCTGCTCTGTTAAGTGGGTTGCTGGGGCACCACCCTGAAGAATTGCTCAAGGAGTGCCAGCACATACAAATGCCAGCTAACGCCGGTATAGCAGTGGTTGTCACCGTCCTCATCGCCATCTCCCAGGTCCCCTCCACACTCTGGGCGTGTGAGGTGACCCCATCCCTCCTTTGTCCCTCCCCTGCAGCACCTGGCTTGACGATCCCACAGGGAGCCGGGGGACAGGCGGCCCAGGCCTGTCCCAGTTCGCCAAGCCCAGCCTGGTTTGCTCACGGGCCTGCCCTTGGGGGACAGTGGCCTCTGCGTCAGGTTGTCATGGTCTCCAAAAGTGTCTTTACTGAGACCTTCCCGATTAGGAAAACTGTACATTCTTTTCCCAAATCATTGCCCTATTGCGGTAGAGTGTGTATCACAGGAAATCCGCCGTGTGAACCATTCCTAAGCGTGCAGGTCAGCGGTGTTAATTACGTCCTCATTCGTGTGCTGCCGCCACCACCGTCCAGCTCCAGATCGTTCTCATCTCCCAGACTGAACCCCAGGAAACACCGATTCCCCTCCCCCCGGCCCTGGCGCCCACACCCACTGTTGGTCCCCAGGAACATGACCACACTGGGGGCCTCGGACCCGCGGAATCACGCCGCATCTGTCCTTTCGTGAGCCGCTGCCTCCCCTGAGCTTACTGTCCTCCAGGTTCGCATTTCTTACGTGTCAGTATTTCCTTCCTTTCAGGGCTGACTGATATTCCATAGTGTGGCTGGACCGCATTTTCTGTATCCACCACCTGTCGGTGGATGCTTGGGTTGCTTCTGCCGTTGGCAGTGGCGGGCGCCGATGCCGTGAGTGTGGGCGTGACGGCGTCCTTCTGAGTGCCCGCTTTCGCTCCCTGTGGGCGCACACCCGGGGTGGACGTGCCGGGCCAGCTGCACGCGTGGCGTGAGGAGGAACCGGGCCTGTTTTCCGCCGCGGCTGCGCCGTTCGACATCCCCACCGGCCCCACACAGGGGCTCGTGTCTCCACGTCCTCACCCACTCCTGCCGTTTTCCATGTTTTTTTTTTTTTTTTTAAGATTTTTATTTATTTATCTTTAGAGGGGAAGGGTAGGAGAGAGGGAGAAGGAGAGAAATATCAATGTGTGGTTGCCTCTCGTGTGTCCCCTGCTGGGAACTGCCCTGCAACCCAGGCATGTGCCCTGACTGGGAATCGAACCGCGATCCTCTGGTTCGCAGGCCCGCGCTCAATCCACTGAGCTACACCAGCCAGGGCTGTTTTCCATGTTTTTGATGCCAGCGCCCCTGATTCGTGTGCAAGTGGACTGTGGTTTCCATTTGTACTTCCGCAGCGAGGCGCAGCGTAGAGCGCCTTTTCATGTGGCATCCTGCCGGTCGGGAGAATGCAGACCTTACCCAGACAGATGGCGGGAGGAGCGAGCCTAGGAGTAACCTTTACCGCGGTTTGGGTCACGGGCCTCCGGATTTTCCTCTGTGTACATACTCACACGTACGTCTCTCCAATGACCCCCTGCGCTGTTCGGCCCAGCTTGGCCTGGTTCTCATGGCCCGTGATGGACCTGCTGGGCCCTGTACCTCCCACTTGGGATCATGGTCTCGGCCCCCCACATCCCTTCACGCTTCAGGGGTTCAGAACCCAGAACTGGCTTCCTCAACCCTGCAGCACTTCCCACACCCAGCGGCAGCCGTCTCTCAGCATCCCCTACTCGCAGTCCCCCTTCCCACCAGCAGACCCCCCATAATCTGTGCTGTGAGCTTTCCCAGCCCCGCCCACCAGCCCCTGCTCCCCAGGGCAGCTCAGGTGACAACCTCTTCGCAACACTTGTATAGACCGTCCCGACTGCTGGCTATTCAGGTTGGTTGCGACCTTCGCTGTCAGGAGCACTTCTGTGGAAGATGACACCGCCTCTGCAGAGGTGGCACAGTCGTCCTGCCCTTTCCCTAGCTTTGCTCGTCATCATCTCGGTGGGGCTCGGCCAGCAAACCAGTCCGTGTCCCCACGGGGGCCCTTTGGCGGCCCCCGACCGGCCAGGGCCCTCATGCCCGTCCCTGCAGCGAGCTGCCCTTGCGGCTCGTACAGAAACGCGGCAGGGTGGAGAGCCACCGGCTGGCCCAGGTCGCCAGCGGTCCTGCTCCCAAGCCGCCCCCGGCAGCCTGGCACTCGGCCGAGGGAGCAAATGGTGCCGTGGACCTTCTGTGCCCGTGATTTGGACACCCTTGTGCCCCACAGTCTTCGGAGCCAGGGCCAGCTTTCGTGTTTGGGTTCCTCAGGTGAGAAAGCGGAAACCTGCAAAGGTGTGAACTCTGTTGAGAGTCGCTCAGGCCAGGGGACATCAAGACAGACCCTCGGGCCTCCCCACCCACCCCGGCCAGCCTGTCTGCTCCCTGCAGGCTCCCCTGGGGCTCGGGTTTCTGAAACAACCCCACACAAGTGCTGAAACGCACATCCCGTCACACTGCCGCCCTAACGGTTCCACAGTGTGCAGATCGGCGGTGTCAAGTACACCCGCTCCGTTGCGTAACCAGCACCTCCATCATCTCCAGAACTTCCTCGTCTTCCCCAGCGGAAACTCTGTCCCCACTAAGCACTCAGTCCCCAGCCCCCGCCCCAGCCCCTACTTCCTGTCTCGATGATTGCCCGTGTTCTCGGCACCTCTTACAAGTGGAGTCGTGCAATACCTGTGTTCTGTAAAATTAACTTTTTGAAAAGGGGTACAAGCGCTGTGTATGTGTGGAAAGAAAGCCATTTAAATGCCGAGTGGCAGAAAGACAGTGCAAGTCACCCCCGGCCTCCCCGCCCGGCCAGCAGCTCAGTTACAGTTCCCGTGGCGCCTGCCTGAGGGTTTCCTCCGGTTCATTTTACAAAAATGGTGCCCTACTGTAAGTCCCACTTGGTGCTTGGCTTTATCCGCCTGACAACCCCCAGCTCTGCTTCAGTGGCTATAAATACACACCTGCTTCACCCTTCACAGTGGCCCGGAGTGCTCCATTGTCTAGACTTGGCCACAGTGTGTCCCATCCGTCTGCCACTCAAGGGCACTGCGCTGGCACGCGTCCCTTTGCCGCTGTGACGGGGAATGCCGCAGCGGCATCCTTGACCGTGAGGCCCGGTGCGCAGCCCTAACTGCTTCCCAGGACCTACCTGCCAATGGAAGAGGCAGCCTCCCGAGTCTGAGGCCAGACGCCCTTCAGAAGGTTGATGCGTTCAACCTTCCTAGTGAATGTTTATGCACTGCCGGCTGGCCCCCACACCCCGAAGGAGCCAGTGGGGGACCAGAGGCAGGGTCACCCCCAGGAAAGAAGGGCCAGGACCCCTCCTCCGGCCAGCGAGAGACACAGCTCACAAACCCATCCCCTCCCCAGCCAGCAAGGAGCCCCATCTTTGCAGGGATCAGGGGACAAGACTTCAGGGCCTGGGGAAGAGTCGAATTTCCTGCGTGGGGGGTTCAGGCATCTCAGACCCCAGTTCAGTGAGAGGAGCAGAGGGTGGGGAGGGGGAGGAAGGGCCCTGCCTCCCAGGCGCCAGAGATGGAGGGGGAGGGAGGCCTGCTCCACCGGGCCTCAGAGGACCCTCTGGGACGATCCCATTTTATCAATGAGGGGAGGGAGGCTCCAGGAGAGGGACGTGCCAAGGTCACGCCACGTGCGAGCAGGCGACCTTGGAGCCAGCTCTGATGCTGGAGCCCAGCTGCACTGAGCCGAGGCCCAGGAAGGTTAAGTGACCGGCACAGTCTCCCAGCAGGTCACAGGCAGTGGTGCCAGCCACTCTCCTGACCCCGGGTCCTGAGCCTTCCCCTAAGCGCACCTTTCCTTTGGGGGCCCCTGGCCTCCCTCCCAACCCATGAGGGAATGTAGCTGGGAGCCTGACTGGCCGTGTGAGCGGGACTCGCAGAGTCCTGAGTGGTGGCGCCACGGGCTTCTATTTCTGGGCTCCAGATTATTCGCTGACAGGTCAGAATCGCAGCGCACTGAGGGCTGGCTGCAATGCGGGAGGAGGGGAGCGTGGTCCTGCAGGGTGCGGGGTGGAGGGGCGGGGTGGGGGCGGGGTGGGCAGGCCATCTGCTCTGCTGGCGATCCAGCCTGCGGTCTGAGTCACCCACTGCTTCCCCTTCCAACCCTCCACGCCCACGGCTGCCACGTGGTAAGGGGGCATCCCTGTGGGTGCATCCCACCTGGAAAGGGGCTCTGTATACCTGTCCTTACTTCCCATCTCTGCCTCAGCCATCTGACACCCTGCCACGGTTCACCGGTCCCAGGCCTGGCCTGCCCCTGACATACCCAAGAACCAGGAATGCCCCAAAACTGGAGGTCAACTGAACCGGCGCAGGATGGGCTGGGCTAGCTGCACAGCCAGGCTGGCCCCAGGGCTCCCCCAGGGGCACAGGACAGGGGGACAAAGACCTGAGTGGAGAGAGCCTGTCACTCAGAGAGGGAACGGCCTCCCTGGGCTGGAGAGGGCTGGCAGGCTCCTCTCGGCCTGGCCTCCCGCCTCGGCCGCTCCGGCTGCTCCAGGGGTCAGAGGCAGCCGCCTCTGTCCAGCTCCCAGCTGCCCTGCCGGTCGCTCTCTCCTGCTGGAACCGTGACCTCCCACGGGCTCATGGGGCTCCCCTGGGTCAGCGGCATGCAGGCTGGCTGGCCACCGGCCACACACTGCCCAGGCCCCCACCTCCCCGGAGGCCTGGGCTCCTGGGAGCAAGTTGCCATGGGAACTCGTGGCAGGCGTGTGTAGTGTGTAGAACAAGTTCCCGCCCTTCCTCAGGCTTCTCCTTTCTGGGCCCGTAGCCTCTCCCTGCCCTTCTTCCTGCTTCTGCCCCTGTTCCTTGCTGGCCAGGCATGCCCCAGGGCCGTGGGACATTGGCCAGGCCCTCGGCTAATGAGAAGGACCAGCCCAGGGGACAGCAGGGGTTCGAATCCCAAACAAGAGCCCCGTTGGCCTGGGCGGGCAGAATCAAGGAAGGCTGACCAGCCCTGCACTGACCAGGCAGCGCCGTCTTCCTCTGGGTGGTCTGGCCACTCAGCTCTGTGGCCGCGGTAGAAATGAGTCACGGTGCCTCCGACATGACCGCTGTGGAGTTCCGGGGGCGTGTGACATGGCAACTTTCAAATGCAGGTCACCGCAGGGCGTGAGGAGAGCGTGTTACAGCTTTTGCTAACCCACGCTCTGCAGAGGGCCAGCAGGGTCCGGGACAGTGGCTGCTTCTGGGTGGCAGGGTTCCAGGTGATGGCAAACCTTTTGTAAATTTCCTGCCTTGCGCATCCACCGGGTCATTATTTTCCAAAGTTTTTTGTAGTTTTCATCTGAGCGGGGGTGGCTGCGGGCCAGCGATGCTGGTGCCCACCACACAGGTTCCAGGACAGCGGCGCCCAGCGCCAGGCCACAGCGAAGTCATCTGGTGCTCGCCCTTCTCAGCCGTCCCTGGGTGCCAGGCACGTGTGGGGACCAGGTCGCTTTATAGGAAGCAACCAGAACAGGCAAAGCTATGGGGACAGAAAGCAGATTGGGGGTTGGCAGGGGTGGGGGGGTCGAGAAGGGACTGCTTAATGGGCACAGGGCTTCACTTTGGGCGAAGAAGTGTTTTGGAGCCGGAGAGAGGGGGTGGCTGCACCGTGCGGAGAAGGTGCTGAATGCCACGGAAGTGTGTGCTTAGAAGTGGTTCGTCGGACGTTACGCCGATTTGCTCTCCACTCCGGACAAATGCAGACGGTGATCCGCAGTTCTCGGGATGGGCGGGGGCTTCGGTGGGGCCCTCTGAGAAACAAATCCGCAGCCCAGGGTCCCGTTTGTGAGAACTCAGGTCGTCTGTGGTGCCCCTGGGGACCGTGATGCTCGATCACCCGCTGCCCCCTTCAGTCGCTTCACTGAACCCCTCCCAGCCACAAGCAGATCCGTCCTGCCCCCCACCAGCGCACCGTGTGGGCAGGAGAGAGAGGAGAGAAACGCATGAGAAAAGGGGCCCTGTCGGGCGGGGAGAAACACTGTACCGAAAAATAAAGCAGGGACCGGGAGAGAGGGCGGTGGACCTTTTGTGAACAGACAGTCGGGGAAGGCACCTCGGCCTGAGGAAGTGAGGGCGCCTGCGCAGTGTGGACGCCCCAGGGAAGGGCATTCCGGGAGGAGGGAACGGCACAGGCAGAGGCCCGGAGGCGGGAGCGCAGAAGGTGGGGTGGGAGGGGAGAGGGAGGAAGGCGGCACTGACGGGCCCTGGGGCCCCTCTGTCCCGCCCACAGCCCTGCTCCTGGACATCATGACGGTAGCCGGCGTGCAGAAGCTCATCAAGCGGCGTGGCCCCTTTGAGACGAGCCCCAGCCTCCTGGACTACCTCACCATGGACGTCTACGCCTTCCCCGCCGGGCACGCCAGCCGCGCGGCCATGGTGTCCAAGTTCTTCCTCAGCCACCTGGTGCTGGCGGTGCCCCTGCGCATCCTGCTGGTGCTCTGGGCCTTTTGCGTGGGCCTGTCACGCGTGATGATCGGGCGCCACCACATCACGGACGTCATTTCGGGCTTCGTCATCGGCTACCTTCAGTTCCGCCTGGTGGAGCTGGTCTGGATGTCCTCCAACACCTGCCAGATGCTCATCTCCGCCTGGTGAGCCCGTGCCCACGGCTTGTGGCGGCGGCGGAGGCGGCCAGAGAGAGCCGGCAGGAAGCGGCAAGGCCAGCAGGGATCGGCGGACTACGCAGCCCCACCTCCTCTTCTCCCTCCTGGCTGGACGCTGGCGACCTCAAGTGGGCCCAGCTGGTGACCGGTGGCACGTCTGGCAGCACCGGGGCCCCTGCTCCTTAGCTGGGGCTCCAAGTCCCTCTCCAGGCAGCCCGGAGTCCTGCGTGGGGATAGGCCTGCTTCCCTTCTGCACTGGAGGTCGCAGGCGAGAACCAAGCCGGCAGGAAAGGGGCGGAGTCTCGTTCTTGCATCCTCACGTGACTGTGAAGTTCTTGGCCACGCCCACCAGGCCACAGTACAACCCCTGGCGGAGTGCCCCCCCCCCCCACCTACCACCCAGCAGAGATGCCCTGCAGGCCTGTCGAGAGTTTAGGGCAGCCCTTCCCACAGGGTGCCCCACTGGATGGTGGCCTGGGGAGGAAAAGGGTTCTGTGGTCAATCAAATTTGCGGAAAGCTGCACCCTCTGCCCCGAGTGGGCCGCTCGCGAGGGCTGTTACTGTCGCGAAGGCCCGGCCAGGTGCTGCAGAGCGGCCTCCTGTCGAAGCGGGAGTCGCCCCACATTTCCTCAGCTTATCTGACCACAGGGCCCTTTTCTCCTGGGACAGCTGCTGACCCCTGAGGGGCCACTGTCGCCTCCAGCCCGACCGGGGAGATGCTGCCCAGCAGCCGAAGGGCCTGAGGTGTGAGCTGGCCTCTCCCAGTGCTGAGCAGGGCCACAGCCGGTGGAAAGCCCACGCCCGTGGGCGTCGGTGCCACTTTGGCCCCCAGGGGCCGGACTCCACGTGACCTAATAGGTCGTTTCCAAGTCAGCCGTTATGGAGGTGCGTTTCATGGGACAATACAGATGATACGAAAGCGGACCTTCTCCGCGTGGTTTTCCTTTGCCGGATGCGAGCTTCCAGGTCTCAGCGTGGGCGGGGGAGGGGTGGGGGTGGAGTTTCTGTCAGCGTGGGGAAGCTGATTTATTCACTCCCAGACCGGCCGTGGGCCAGGTGGTCAGAAGACGGTGGACTCCTGGACCTTCCCAGGGTGGTCGGTCCCTTCCCCCCAAGGCCCCTGTGTGGGCCCCAGGTGCACTGGCCCCTCTGCCCAGCTCCCGCCACCATGCTGCCAGACTTCTCCCCTGGGGGCCAAGACCTCTCACCCCAGTCTCCTGCTCCCCGCCCACGTGGTCCCTGCCCCAGGGCGGGGGAGGGGGGAGTTGCGATGAGAAATATGCTGGGATCTTCCCCCAGCCACGGGTGCCAGGGCAGGGGTCCTGGGGAGGGGAGGGGCAGGAGACTGGTGCAGTGGGCCAGGAAGAAGGGGAATAGGGTTCTGGGCAGGGGGGCAGCAGCCAGGAGGTAAAGGGGGCCGCACCTGTTACAGATAAGCAGGACCGTCCCAGCCGCTGCACCCTGAGTGTGCAATGGGGCGGTCCGCGTGCCCACGGCATCCTCGGGAAAACCGAGGCCCCGAGAGAAGAGGTGACATGCCAGGGTTGCCCCGCAGGAGGCGGTGCGGCAGGATGGGGGTCAGTCTGCCCGTGGGCCCTCTGCCCACATGCCTCCTGCTCCAGCTTCCCACGCAGGCCTCTGAGTGGTCGGGCCTCTGCGTGGTCGTCTAGAGAGGTGGGGGGTGGGAGGAGGGTTTGCGCTGCCCGTTGGTGCCAATACACAGGGCTTGGTTGCCCCGGAGGCCAGAACCACCACGAGCCGGCAGCTTTAAACAACAGGAATGTCTCCTCTCACAGTGAAGGGTTTGCAGCCTGGAATCCGGGTGTCAGCAGGGCGTCGCCGCCTGACATCTGGGTAGGTCCTTCCCTGACTCTCCCAGCTGCTGCTGGCGCGACAGCCTGGGCGTGTCCTGGCAGCCCCCTCACTGCAGTTTCCCACCTCCGTCGTCACAGGCGTCACTGGGCCTTCTGCCTGGGTCTGGGTCAGTCTCCCCTTCTGAGGACAGCGGCCGTGTTGGACTAAGGGCCTCTCCCTCCAGGCTGCCCTCACCGTAACTTACATCTGAATCACATCGGGGAAGACCCTCTTGCCAAATCAGGTCACACTCGTAGGTACTGGGAGTTCTGCCTGCAACCCACCTTTCTGGGGACACGTCCACCCGTGACACACAGGATCCTTCGGGGGAGAAAACAGCCTCCCCAAGGGGACTGGGCAGGACATACTTGTCCCAGGAGCCCAGCTGCCGACAGTGGAGGGTGGTGGGGTGAGGTCCCCTGAGCATGGAGCCCCTGCACGCCCAGCCCACAGGCCTGCCCACCTCCCCCCACTGCTGCAGAGACCCCACATCCTCCCGGGTCACGATGTCCCCAGGGCCGGTGCCTCGAAGACAGGACCTAGGCCCCCTGCCCCGGGCCCCCCTCCCAAGGCCCCCCGTTTCTCTCTGAGCCCCCAGGGTGCCAGCCCAGCTCGGGGTGCAGGAGGTGCCCACCTTGTCTCTGCCACCGTGATTAAAAAGCTGAGCTCCCAGTCTTGAGCGTTGGCTGGTTCCGGAGTCTTTAAAATACATTCTGTATGTTCCCACGAGGCTCCCGAGCTGCTGAGCGGATGAGGGGAGGGTGCCTGCCTTCTCTCCTCATCCACAGCGGATCCTGCCCCAGCTTCGGGGGCCCGGCTCGCAGAAGGATTATGAAAGAAATAAGGAGCTGCGGGGGCCGCCCCTCCCTGCCCCACCCCGGAGAAGACCCCTGGCCTTCCCTGAGCACTCCTGGAGGGGACAGGGTGCAGAGGGTCTCAGGAGGACAGGTGTCAGCGGGCAGTGGAGGCCGGAGGTGGGCACCTGCCCGTGTCATGGTGGCCCAGTGCTGGCTTCCCACCCTGTCTCCCAACCGTGAGGGTTAGGTGGAGGGGGGGGTCCTTCCCCCAGCTGCTTGTGTTTCCTGGGCCCCTCATGTCCCACCTCCCTGATGGTCTTTCCCATCCCCCAGGGAGGGAGGAGGGAGGAGGCAGAAAGGACTGAGGCTGAATCCTAGCCGGAACCTTAGGCTTCACTCATGGTCTCAGCCTGCCTGTCTCAAGGTCAAAGTGTGTCTTCAGCACATCCCCAGGGCCGAGTGCCCAAACCTGCCAAGGCTGAAGTCTGAGAGGGGAAGAGAGGCCGGAAGCAAAGCCCAGGGGGTGTCGCTGGGGCCGTGAGCCAGGCCTCCTAGGTGGGCAGCTGCAGCCTTGAAACTGCCCACCCCAGAGAGTGGGGGCTTGTAGACCTTGCCGAGCTGCAAGTAAATCACAGGCGACAATGACAGTCCCCGCTGCCCACAGATGGGGCGGAGCTGAGGACCATGGGTGCACTGTGGTAAACACAGCAATGGCCCCCGAAGATGCCCACAGGCTAAGCCCCAGGCCCCATGACTACGTCACGTTCGATGGCATTGGGGAACAGCAGATGGAGTTACGGGTGCTCATCAGCTGACCGTAAAACAGGGGCTGAGCCCGGGAGATCCAGGTGGGCCCAATGCAATCACTTAAAAGTGGGAGAGCGCCGAGGAAGAGAGTGTGGAGGGGTGCGAGGTGAGCGCTCTGGTGGAGGGGAAGGAAGTCACACGCTGAGGAATGCAGGCGCCCCCCTGCCCGGCGAGGCTGGAGCTGCTTTTGCCCTGGAGGCCCCAAAGGAACCTGCGCTGGGGCACCTGGGTCCTAGCCCGGTGAGACCGCTGTGGACTCCGGGGCCCAGACGGCAGGTAAGATGGTAAACTGGTGTTGTTTTGAGCCACATGATGGGTTACAGCGACCATCAGACACTAACTAGCTCGGGGGCCTCGTACCGCCTTGCCCATCCCCCACCCGCTGCTGTGGCCAAGAGCCGCAAGGCCCCTTGCCCAGAGCAAACCCCAGCCATCCAACCCAAGGGCTCTAAAACCGTCCCGCCCAGCAGGCCCTTTGCACAAATGCGGACACGCACCCAGAGCGGGTGTCAGGGTCACACCAAGCGTCGTCGCAGGCACTATGGAGTCTTCCCTGAACTGCCCCCCACAGGCTCCCCAGCTCGGGCCCTGGCTGGGCAAAGGGCAGAGCGGCAGGGGGCAGGGACGGACCCCTCCCATCCTGCGTGCTGTGGGCTGTCATGTGCCCCTCCCTGCTGCCCAAAGCCTTTTCCTCAAGCGGGGAGGATGGCTAGCGAGGTCCCCCCCACCTGGATCTTCACAGTGTCTCCGTTGGCCTTCAGTAAAGCCCTCGTTTGTCACAGTAAGGAGCAGGAAGCTAGGGTTCTGGTGACGGTGGGCTGGGTGTGGGGGAAGCCCTGTCCCAGAACACACCAGCATGAGTGTTATGGGTAAATCGAGTCTCCCTCCCCAAACTCACACGTTGAAGCCCTAACCCACAGGACCACGAAATGTGATCGTATCTGCAACTCAGCCTTTCAGGAGGTGATTAAGTGAAAACGAGGTCATTGGGGTGGGCCCCGATCCAGCAGGACAGGTGTCCTCCCAAGGAGAGGAAATTGGATGCAGACGCGCACCGAGGGAGGGCTTCGGGCGGATGCAGGGAGAAGTCCGTCTGCAGGCCGAGGACTCCCAGCCCGCAGGACAGTGAGAGATGGGCTTCTGCTGTTCCAGCCGCGGGACACGGGCGCTTTGTTCCGGCAGTCCTGGGAATACAGTGGGTCTGTCAGGCCGGCTGGCTGTCACCTGTCACACGGGAGGAGCAAGGCTGGGAAGATGGGGACACACACCCGGTGACTTTGGGGGCCCCTCTGAGGCAGTATGCTGCTGCGCCGGCCAAGCTGCTTCAGGGCAGCATGGGTAGAGCACTGTGCAAGGAGCCCCCGAGGCGCCAAGTCCCCACAGACACCGTCTCCGGCCCTGAGCTCCGGTTGGGGGAAGCCACGTCCCAGACCCGGCGGTCTGTTCTGTTCAGTCTCCAGTCCCTGGGCTCTTCCCTGCCTGGGGAGAATTCCGGAAGGGGCAGGAGAAGGGGGCAGTAGGAGCTAAAAAGTGCACAAACTCCCGGATCGGCTGCTGTCTGGCTCCTGGGAAGGACCGAACATCTGTCCCGCGGGCTGGCCGAGAGTTTGTGTAACACACATGTGAGCTCACACGGTCGGCGTGGGCAGGCGGGGCTGGTGCCCCACCACACTCTAGCTGCCTCTCCCCACTCGGGGAAGGATCGAGACAACGCTGGGTGGGCCATGGTGCCCTGTGCGAGCTCAGAGCTCCCACACACACATGCATGTACACACACACCCGGACTCGGTTTCCCCACAAGTGAGTGCACCCACAGGAGAGCTCAGCTTCCTCCCAGCATTAAGATCCTGCAACATGCATGTGTGACATGCGCACACACAGACGCTTCGAGTGCTTTGGTACAAATACATGTACATGCACACATGTTCACATGCACACTCGGACACCTTTATCCACACACCTACATGTACAGTGGTACCAAGATGGTGCTCACACCTGCAGTGAAACCACTCCACCTGCATCCAGCACACACGCACCCAGGTGTACGTGCGCACACGTGCACACACACATACATGTGTGCGCTCTTACACAAGCATGCACACACACTTGCATGCACATGGTCACACATATCGGGCTTGCCAGGTTTAGCAAATAACAACACGGGACACAATATTGGGGGCACACGCTAAAAACCGGTCGTTTACCTGGAGGTGAAATTTAGGAGTGTCCTGGGTTTTAGCTGGCAGCCCCTATGTGCATGCATGTCAGCGCGCTCACACACACACTCACGAAGCCCTCGGGGGCCTGGCCCAGCCTGGACGTGCAGCCCCCTGGGAGGCTTCCCAAGGCCTCCCCTCTGTCTGGCAGTTAGGCAGACTCTGGTCCCCCGGCCACAGCCTGGCTGGTGGGAAAGGGAAGGGCCTCCGCCGGGGCGTGGAGCGCGGGGCTGGCTGGGCCCCCGAGGGAGCTCCTCTCACCAACAGCCCGGCTGTGAGGCCTGGCTGCCGCGGGAGCTGTGGGAGCCGCACCCAGGACCTGCGGCCTGGGCCCGGCCTGGAGGACCGATGTCCAGCTGGGCTCAGAGGTGCAATCTCAGACCCCAAGGCCCAGCGTGGCCTCTTCTCCACCCAGAGCTGCTCTCTCGGTGGAGACGAGCCAGGACAAAAGTGTCCCCAGATCCTGACTGCTCAGCCTAAATCCTCAGCCAGACGGTTTGGGGAGGACACGGCCAGCAGGCTTCGAGGAGGACCTCGGCTCAGAGGCGGCAGTGGGAGAGGCCCAGAGCTGCCCCTCCCCACGTGACCTGGGCTGCCCTCCCCACCTCAGCAGAGAGGAATTCTCTTTCTGAGCCAGAGATGTGTGACGAGTCTCCTGGGAGCCTTGCAAAGAACAGGGTGAATTTTTTAGAGAAAGTATTTATTTCCCTGATTAGTATGTGCTTCGGTTACACAACACTGCATTTTCTTTAATAAAACATCAGTACCTACAGGAAGAGCAAAAACATGTTGGTTATTCCTTTCGGATGTTTTTTATGCATTCGTAAAAATATCGGTGTATTTTGACAAAAAAAAAAAAAATCTGCACCACGCTGGAGTTTTGCGACCTGCTCTTCATTTACTGACCTGCCGTGACCGTCTCTCCGCCACAGTGTCAGAACAGCGGCACCGCCGCTGCGTGGCCGCACGGTGATCCCTTGAATGGGAGGACAGCTTTCCTTTTCTTATTTTTAATTGAGATCGCTACCAGTCTGTTTTTAATGATGGTGCAGTTCACATAACATCCAATCAACCGATCCGAAGTACAAGTCAGTGGCACCGGGTATATTCACAAGATTGCGCTACCACCACCTCTGTCGGGCTCAGAAGCATCGTTATCACCCCAAACAAAGCCTGTAGCCGAGGCGTCGTCGGTGCCCGTGCTCCCCGCCCCCAGCGGCTGGCAGCCGCCAGTCCGCTTCCCGTCTCTGCAGATGGGCCTCTTGGACATTTCACGGAAATGGAGTCGGACGGGAGGTGGTCTTTGGGGTCTGGCTTCTCTCAGCGTCATATTTTTGAGATTCCTCCGGGTCGTAGTGGGTGTCAGCACTTTATTCCTTTTTTTTTTTTTTAAGATTTTATTTATTTTTAGAGAGGGGGAGGGAGGGAGAAAGAGAGGGAGAGAAACATCAATGTGTGGTTGCCTTTCTCACACCCCCTACTGGGGACCTGGCCCACAACCTAGGCATGTGCCCTGACTGGGAATCGAACTGGCAACCCTTTGGTTCGCAGGCCAGTCCTCAGTCCACTGAGTCACACCAGCCAGGGCTCCACCCGTTTATTTTTAACCTTTCTGGATCCTTGTATTTTTAGTGGTGCTCCTCTGAACTTCATCAATCTGGGTTTTTTTTTTTTTCCTACCAGCCTGAGAATCTTTGAAACACTGAGCTGAGTCCATTTATGTCTATTATCATTATGGATATATTTTGACTTGTTTCTAGCATTTTACTTTTTAATTTGCTATTTGTTCTGTCTTTCCTGTTTCTTTTTTCCTTTCTTGTCCTTTTCTTGAGTTGAACTTTTAGTTTGTTTTTTCTTTTCCCTTCTCTCTCCATAGACTTGGAATATGTGCTATTTCTATTGCTTTATTGCTATCAGAACGTTCATACAGACCTGGCTGGTGTGGCTCAGTGGACTGAGCACTGGCCTGAGAAATGAAAGGTCGCTGGTTTGATTCCCAGTCAGGGCACGTGCCTGGGTTGCAGGCCAGGTCCCCAGTTGAGGGCATTCTAGAGGCAACTGATGGATGCATCTCTTACACATTGATGTTTCTCTCCCTCTCTTTCTCCCTCTCTTCCCCGCTCTCTGAAAATAAATAAATAAAATCTTAAACAAACAAACAAAAAAAAGAATGTCAGCACGTTTATGTAGCTTACAGGGCCTCCTAAGCCAGACAAACGTCAGTCTCCCTGCCAAACAACATGAGGTCCTGAGCTTCAAGCCCCTGCTGAATTTAGACGGATGGTCAAAGAATTCTTTTGTTCAGCCCCCAGAGGAAGCCCTTGGTTGCTGCTCGCGGTGCTTTGCTTTACCCACCCTGGTGGCCGGCGCTTGCTCACGCCCTCAGATCGCCAGTCACCCTGGGCATTTCCCCCGCAGGAAGCACTTCCCCCAGCCCCCGCTGCCCCCGCCGCAGGGGGGGGGGGGCGGGGGGGGGAGCTTCCTCGGATTTGTGCTCCTCTGTAAACGTACATGTCCTTATTTCCCCTTCCCACCTTCATGCCTCCACCTCTCTTTGTGTTTTCCTTGCCCTTCTCCGCTTTTTTATTGCTTTCTGAGAAGAAATTCAGACACTTCTCCTTCACGTTTGCTTCAACAGTGCCATCTCTCCAGTGCATTCATAGTTATTTTATTTTCAAAATGTTTTCCGCTCCTAGAAGTACCTCTTATGTTTGTGGGTTTGGGTTTCTTTTTCAAGATCTTATTTATTTACTTTTAGAGAGAGGCAAAGGAACATCAATATGCGGGAAGTATATTGATCAGTTGCCTCTCGCACGCCCCCATCTGGGGACCTGGCCCGCAACCCAGGCATGTGCTCTGAGTGGGAATCGATCCGGCAACCTTTTGGTTTGCAGGCCGGCACTCAGGTCATTAGCCACACCAGCCAGGGCTATGTTTGTGTTTTAAGTCTGTCTGTCCATCCCCGGTGGTTCCTTTGCGTCTGCCTCAGCCAGCCACACCTTTGCCTGGTTCCCTACGTGACACCTCAGCGGTCCTGCACTCTGAACCTGGCCATCGCTGTACCCACAGTCCTCAGTGTTCCTGTCAGCACCGACTTAGCCCTGAGTGTGCGTAGCTCGTCCCGGAGCTCCCGGCTGGGACTTGTTCTCTGAGGCTCCCGGGGGCTGGTTGGCCGTGGCGTTTCCCTTCAGGGGGGATCGGCTCCGCTTCCGCTGGTAGCCAGGTGTCCGCTCCAGGCTCAGCCCCGAGCCCCAGGCCGGCCCACAGCCACCTACGTCCCTGGAAGACGGGCCTGGCTTCGGTGTTCCCACAGCAGTGTTGCCATAGGAACCCGGCCTCCGGGCCTCCCTGTGCGCTGGATGCCAGCTGGGCAGGACCAGTCTCCAGGTCTCTGGGCCTCCAGCTGCCCGCTGCCCTAGCCCAGCTCCCGCCACTGCGGCTCCAGCCCCTGACGACACATACGGCGTTCTTCAGCCACTGAGGACCCCGCTCCCGTTTGGTTGTCTGCCTTTCATGGGGGGCAGTTCCCTAGAATCTTCTCCTTTCTCTAAGCCCTGCAATGCTTCAAAGAATATTCTCCAGCTGCGGTCAGCTGTTGCGGGACAGGCGTGTCCCTTCCCCCTCCCACACTTACGATGCAAAAGCTGAGGCCCCGCAGAGCCCGGCGCAGGGCGTCTGGTCCGTGACACGGAATAGCCGTGTGCGCCGCCAGGTGGGTGCTCGCCTCGGTGGAGCGCCCTCTTCACAGGCCACGTAAAGGTCTCGTTGCTGTGCTTGTTGCTGTACACCTGGAGCCCCCGTAACGGTGTGTTCAGCTGTAACTTACAAGTTTTTTTTTAAAGAGAGGGAGAGAAACATCGATGTGTGGTTGCCTCCCACACGCCCCCAGCTAGGGACTTGGCCTGCACCCCAGGCATGTGCCCTGACTGGGAATCGAACCGGTGACCCTTTGGTTCGCAGGCCGGCACTCAATCCACTGAGCCACACCAGCCAGGGCTGAAAAATAATTTTTTTTTAACCCGAAGCCCCTGTACTGGGCCCCAGGCTTCTCACTGTTGGTGCAGCTGCATGATGCCCCCGAGAGCTGGCCGTGTGTCTGAGCTGTTTGCCCCTCCCTGAATGGTGGGCCTGCTACGTCTTTCAAGTTTCCCTGCCTCTGCCTGGGGTCCCATGCACTAACTCTTGACAGGCAGCGCCATATATTTGCCTTGCATTTTTGCATTTTCTGTTGAGGCTTTTATTTATTTATTTTTAGACAGAGGGGGAAATGTGGGAGACAAGGAAAGAAACAGCAATGTGTGGTTGCCTCTCACGCACCCCCTACTGGGGACCTGGCTTGCAACCCGGGCATGTGCCCTGACTGGGAATTGAACCGGTGACCCCTGGGTTCACAGGTCTGTGCTCAATCCACTGTGCCACAGCAGTCAGGCAGAAAAACTGAGGCTTAACGAGGTGGATAGACAGGTGCTGCGCATCCAGCCAGCCATGGGAGGGAGGGGGTGCCTTGAGGGCCCCCCTGGATGCCTGCCCGCCTCTGCCACCCATCCCACCCCTCCACCAGCCACACCCTGGCTCCCGGGAGCAAGCATCAGGCCTGGGGGCTGATGGCCCACCCCCCACACCCCATCAGGGGTCACATCCTGAGAGGGGTCACGCTCTAGGCCCCAGGAGGGCTGCCGGACCAGCCCCGGTGTTTTCTCAGGCTGGCTGGAGAAACAGGCCCAGTGCTGCATCTTCCTGTTGTAATAACCCCCTTCCTGCTCCCAGAGAGCCCCTCCCCGCCTGGCAAAGCCCGGAGGAAGGCCGGAAGGTGGCAGGTTTATCTTCCTGTCCCTGTGAGCAGAGGCCTGGTTGGAATGTGTCCCCTGATAATGGGTTCTGAGGGGCAGGGAGGGCCAGCTGGCTGTCACGAGCTCTTTGAGACATGTGGGGCGACTGATAAGGGCTCCAGAGGGCCGTTGGAGCCGAAGCTCCGTCAGGGAAGCTTTGGGCAGCGTCGGAGGAGGAGCCAGCCTTCACAGAATTCCCAGCCATCTGTCAAATACTCGGGGACCGAGATGTGGGATGGAGTGGGATGGGAGGGGGGCCCCGGCAAGGAGCCTGTGGGTGAGGCTGTGGAAAGAGGAATTCTCACAATGTTTTCTTTCTCCATCTGTTCACTGAACGAATGCAGCTATAGATGCTGCATCAAATAAATGGATTTGGAATCAAGGTTGAGATAAGGGCTCTGGGATAAGGCCTGGCTTGTCACTGAGTGCCAGGTGACTTTGCCTTGTGGGTCTCAGTCTCCTCATCTGCGAAATGGGGGAGAACAGACATCTCGTGAGACTTTAAGGAGGTGACAAGCATGTCTCACTCAGGCCACCCGGGCCCTGGTGCCTGGGAAGTCCTCAGTAAATAGTTTTAATCCGAGCCTGGGGCAATGATCCCGCCGCCACCTGCCGTGAAGCGATGAGGGTGCTGTGTGGGGGGCGAGGGGCAGCCTCCCGGAGCCTGGGGTGGAAGGGCAGGCCTCCCTCCTGGGGCTCTTGCCTTGGGTTCATCTGCCTCAGTTTACCCCTTCTACTGTCATGGCCACCCCCACGTGGATCCCTCACCACCAACCCCCTCCGTCCCCAAGTCCAGCTGCTCCTCCCTCCAGCCAGGGCCCATCCCAGGGGACCAGAGCCCCCAAGACCTGATTCCAAAGGTCCAGGACAGCTCGTGGGCCGGCCCGAAGTAGTAGCTGTGGCTGCTGGTGGAGGCCCTTGAGTGGGCGGACGGTGAGCACCGTGCTGTGCAACCCCCACGGCAGGACCCCCAGCGGCCAGAACAGGCCGGGGTGCAGAGCAGGCCCTCATAGCAGCATTTTGTGGAAGGCCAGTGCCCCCTGGCTTCTCAGTGCCCCCTGCGCTCCAGGCCACTGAGGAGCACGGTCCGGTGGAGTGACTTGCCCCCAGCTCACATGGCAACTCAGACCTTGGAGGGTAGGGGGAGGGAGGAGGGAAGCGCAAGGGAGTCAGGAGTGTCCCTGCTGCGCCTGAGTCTGGTGGCACTGACACTCAAGAACCCCCTGACTCAGCAGGATATTAATACACCTGGCGTGGTCCCAGGGGGCCGGCTCTGCCAGGGGCCGGAGCCGGAGGACGCCCTGCCCTGCGGCCTGAGCTCTCCCTTCCCATGTCCAGCGCTCCTTCCCGGCCCCCGGCCCCCCCACCGCCCAGCCTCCCCCCACAGTGATTCAGGTACCCACTGCTGAGCAGACCAGGCAAATCCCACTGAGCTTAAGGAAATCATCTAGAAAGGACCCGGGAGGGATGACAGCCCAACAGCGTAAGGGAGGGGAGGGGGGTCATGTGGCCCACAGCCTGGGCTCTGGGGTCAGAGTCCAGCTCAAAACCTAGTTCTTCCGCCTCCAACCTGGTGATGTGGGACAAATTGTTTACAACGCTGAGCCTTGGCTTCTCAATCTGTGAAGTGGAGGCGCGGGGGGGATTTCCTAACAGTACTTAGTCCTGTATTTGCTGTGAGGCTCCAGTGACACAGTTGTCACAAGGACCAAGTCTTGGGAGCGACAGTTCCTTCTCAGCTATCATCACTGCATTGGGTGCTGATCTCAGCTGATGGGCCAGTTGGTCCATTCTGGTCCGGGTTTCTGTCCCACAGTGCCCTCTCGTGGTCAAAGGTGGGTATTGCAGGGGCTTCCTACCCAGGTCCTGTAGTCTCACTGCCTCGGAGTCCCAAAAAGTGTAAAATGTGCCCTTCGAGATCAGCTTAAGTGCAGAGCTCTCACTAGGCACTGAAACAGCAGGCAAAGAGAAGTAAGGTGAGCCACCGCCTGCCCCATGAAGCTCATAGGACAGGACAGCCTGGTTTGGCACCGATGACCTATGTCAAGGCCTGTCCTGGGTCCTGCCCGCTCCAGCCTGGACAAGCCACAACCTCTATGATCAGAGGCCTGGTCTGCAAACAAAACGTGAAGTGTTAGCGCAGCGGAGTGCTGAGCCCCTGAATGGAGAGCTGGACTCGTGGACGCCAGGAGCTCCTTCCTAACACCCTCCATGGTCTGAGACCTGCCACAATCCCTGGGCCTCAGTTTCCCCATCTGTAATGTGAGGCCGCTTACCCAGCTGCAGCCTAGGCCTTTCTCTAGCCTGGCCTGACTGTGCGACGCTCAGGGACCCCGGGCTAGCCCAGGCAGGGAGCTGGGGAAAGGCTCTCGCCCCCTCCACCCCGGCCCCTTTCGTCCACCTCCGCCTCAGCTGGGTGTTTGAGTGCGTGGGTGAGGAAGGCATGTGGCAAAGGCGAGGCCCCCGGACCTGTGCACTCTGCGCGCCCGTTGCCCCTGGGCCGTCTTTGCTCGCAGCTGCTGTGGAGTGGATTGTGCCTCTCGGAAAAGAGATGCGGGGGCCCCAACCCCCAGCACCTGCGAAGGTGACCTTACTTGGCGAGATAGGGTCTCGAGGAGGTAAACAAGTTAAGACGAAGTCGTTAGGGAAGGCCTGAATCCCAAATCGCTGGTGTCCTTCTAAAAAGGAGCAAGTTGGGCCTCCAGCGAGGCGCGCGCAGAGGGAAGACAGCGTGAAGGGACAGGGAGGAGGCGTGTGAGGACAGCGGGCTGGAGGAGGGCGGCGGGGCCTCTGCAGGCCCGGGGCCGCCTGAGCTCCGGGCGCCAGGACAAGGGCTGGAAGACTTCCTTCCACAGCACCTTCAGAGGGAGCGCGGCCCGGGCCCCACAGCACAGCGACCTCAGACCTGCCTCTGCTGGAGTCCGAGCCCCCCTCCTCCTCTCGCCTCGGAGGGCGCCTGGAGGAGCCACCTGAGAATGTGGTGATCGTGGCTCCTGGCGGGGGGGGGGGGGCGCTGGAAGGAAAGGGAGAAGGTGAATATGGACTGAAACCAGGACTAGAGCTCATGGATGCCTGAGCCTCTGGGGGTGGAGAGGGGAGGGGGCTGGGAGTCCTTCCTCAACTCAGCAAACAGGTACTGAGCACCTGGAGCTCCGTGCTAGGGGCCCGCTGGGAACCAGACAGACCTCGTCCCGGCCCCCGAGAGGCCCCCGGCCTGGTGGGGCAGGTGCAGAGCAGGGCGCGTCACTGGACACACAGCTGGCTAACTACGCCAGGGCGGTCAGAGCTGAGTGGTGAGGCGAGTGTACGCAGCAGTGGTTGTCAAAGAAGGCTTCCCTGGGGAGGTGACGGGAAAGCTGAGACCTCCAACGTGAACAGGAGTTAGCCAGGTGACAGAGGGAAAGAGTGCTCTGGGCAGGGAGAACAGAACGTGCAAAGGCCCTGAGGCAGGAAGGAAACGGGTGCTTTCGAGCCACCTGGAGCAGCGTGAGACGAGCGCTGTGCGCACTGGTCCTGGGAGCAGTTCCTCCTCTCCTCCACCCGCTCCGGCCCAGTGCACCTGTTGGTTCCTCCTGTGCTCTGTTTCTGCCGGCTCTCAGCAGCCCTTGGACTCGGTCCCTCCCAGCAGGTCCATTCTGCAGCTCCTGGCCACGCCCATGGCCCACCCCTCCTATCCCTTCATGTGAGTCTGGAGGCCCAGCGCCCAGCAGGCCAGCCCCAGGGGTTCACTGCCAGCATCCCTGGAAGGCCAGATCGGAATGGCATAGGCACCACCCCTGGGCCCAGAGCCTCAGGGCAGTGTGGCCAAGGTGGGCCTTTTGTGGAAGCACCCACAAATGTCCAAGTGACTGGGACTTGGCGCAGGGCGGACCCTCAGGCGCTGCTTCCCCACTGGCCTGAAAGAACTTGGGGGGGGGGGGGCTGAGCCTGGCCTCCCCAGGGCACAGGCTCTGAACTGAAATCAGTTTCTCACCTGAGAATGTGGTGATCGTGGCTCTCAGGTGGTCACATGGCTTGGCGACAATTTCGTAAAGTCACCAGGCCCTGCTGAGAAGGGCTGTTGGCGAGCTGCCCATAAACGCTACCTGCCCGGGCCCTGAGCGGGCTTCTGACTCGCATCCTCTCCTGGAATACTGACTCGATCCCGGGAGCTCAGCGGTACCCACGTCCTGCATTTTCAGATGAGACTCTGGGGCTCAGAGAGGGCAAGCCGCTTGCCTGGGGTCACACAGCCGTCATTGAAGCCCAGAGCCTGGGCGTGTGTGTACGGGTGTGCACACTAAAATATACATGACATAAAACTTGCTGTTTGAACCATTGCTAAGTGCACGACTCAATGGCTCTAAGCGTATTCACCACGTACAACCGTCACCGCTGCCCACTTCACCCCAAACACAAACGCTGTGCCCTTTAAGCGATAGCTCCTTACCCCCTCTATCCCGGGACCGGCTCGCCTCTCACCTACGCCCTGTCTCCGCGAATTTGCCCGCGCTGGCTGCGGCGTGTGCGTGGACGCGACTGCGTCTGCGTCTGCGTCTGCGTCTGCGTCTGCGTCTGGCCCGTCTCACTCAGCACGATGTTCTCAAGGTTCCTCCATGTTGCAGCCTGTGCCAGAGCCCCACGACTTCTTACAGCCGAACAGCATCTCATCAGCGTTCGCGTGTGACGTCACGTAATCCATTCATCCGTGGCGCGCCTTTGGCTGGTGTAGATGACGCACGCCCGCATGAGTCCTGGCTTTCAGGAATTCGGGGTGCAGGCCTGGGAGTGGGGTTGCTGGGTCCTGCGGTAACTCTGGTTCACTTTTGGAGGGACTGTCCACTTTGTGTTCCATAGAGACTGCCTCTTGGAAGTCCCCAGCAGCAATGGCCAAGGGACCTAATTTCTCCACATCCTCGCCTACTCGTGTGATTTTCCATTTTTGAAATCTCAGCCATCCCAGTGGGTGCGAGGGGGCAGCTCACTGAGGTCTGGACTGGCATTCCCCAGGAATGCGCTTATGCCCATTCGTGACTCCTCTTTGGGGAAATGTCCAGGTGAGTCCTTTGCCCACTTTTTTTGTTGGGCGGTTTGTCTTTTGTGGGTGATTTGTGAGTCTTCTTCATGTATCGTGGGTATGAAGCCCTCCTCAGGAGTCTCCTTTGCAAATATTTTCTTCTCCTCTGGGGGTCGTCCTTCCACTCTCCCCACCGGGCCCTTGGACGCACCAACATTCTCCTACTAACGCAGTTCCGTCTACTGGGTTTTCCCCTTCCTTCCCTGCACTTTCCGTGTTGCTTAAGAAAACATTGCCAAATCCAAGGTCGTGTGGGTTTCCCCTTGTGTTTGCTTCTACGAGTTTTCTAGTTTGGGCTCTTAAATGTAGGTCATCGTCCTTCTTCAGTTAGAGTTTGCGTGTGATAAATAAGGTGCAGGCCCCACTTTGTTCTCCTGCATATGGCTATCCGGTATTCCCAGCACCTTCCGTTGAAGAGACTGTTTGCTCTCCATCAGGTGGCCTGGGCACCCTTCTCAAAACCCCTCTGGCGCCCTGGCTGGTGTAGCTCAGTGGATTGAGCACGGGCCTGCGAACCAGAGGATCGCGGTTCGATTCCCAGTCAGGGCACATGCCTGGGTTGCAGGCCAGTTCCCAGCATGGGACACACAAGAGGCAACCATACAGTGATATTTCTCTCCCTCTCTCCTACCCTTCCCCTCTAAAGATAAATAAATAAAAATCTAAAAAAAAAAAAAAAAAAAACCCCGCTGGCCTTGGATGTGACAGTTCCTTTCTGGGCTCTTAATTTTATTTCCTCGGCCTACGGGTCTGCCCTGATGCCCACGCCGCCTTCTTGATTCCTGTAGCTTTGCAGTAAGTTTTGAAATCAAGAAGTATGAGTCCTCTACCTTCATTCTTCTTTTCCAAGTTTGTTTTGGCTAGTCAGAGTCCCCTGAAACTCAGCATGAATGATAGGATTTTTTTTTCCATTTCAGCAAAAATGTTACTGACATTTTGATGGGGATTACATTGAATCTGTATATTGCTTTGGGTAATGTTATTATCTTAACAATATTAAGTCTCCCAATCCATGAACATGGGATGTCTTTTCATTTATTCAAGTCTCCTTTTACTTCTTTCAGCAGTGTCCTGTGGTTTCCAGCACGTAAGTCTCACATTTGGCTAAATTTACCCCTATTTTATTTCTTTTCCTGCTACTATAAATAAATAGAAATTTTTTTAATTTAAATTATTTTGTTGTTCAATTAGAGTTGTCTGTATTTTCTTGCCACCCCTCCTCCCACCCCCTCCAAACCCACTTCCCTCCCTTGCTTCCACCCTCCCCCTTGGTTTCGTCCATATGTCCCTTACAGTAGTTTCTGAAAACCCTTCTCTGCACTGTCCCCAATAAATAGAATTTTTAAAAGGTTTTATTTATTTGTTTTTAGAGACAGGGTAAGGGAAGGAGAAAGAGAGGGAGAGAAACATCAATATGTGGTTGCCTCTCACGTGGCCCCCACTGGGGACCTGGCCTGCAACCCAGGCATGTGCTCTGACTGGGAATTGAACCGGCAACCCTTTGGTTTGCAGTCCAGCACTCAGTCCACTGAGCCACACCAGCCAGAGCTAGAAACTTTCTATATTCCCTTTTGGGATTGTTAATTGCTAGCTTGCTAGCACATAGAAACACAACCAATGTCTGTATGTTGGTTTTGTGTCCTACGACTTGCTGAATTTATTTCTTAGCTTTAACAGGTGTGTGTGTGTGTGTGTGTGTATGAGAGAGAGAGAGTATCCTTTAGGATTTTCTACATATAAGATCATGTCACCTATGAATGGAGATGGTTTTACCTCTTCCTTTCCAATGCGGAGGCCTTTTACATGTTGTTCTTGCCTGATTGCTCTGGCTAGAAGTTCCAGTACAATGTGGGGTAGAAATGGCAACAGAGACATCCTTGTCTCGTTCCCAAGCAGCCCGACACTCTCAGCAGTTCTGCCTGATTCTTGCTTCAGGCAGGAGATTAAGGTGTGTGCTTCCAACACCAAGGGAACTGGTAGAAAGAGGAGGTGGGCCTGGCTGGTGTGGCTCAGTGGATTGAGCATGGGCCTGTGAACCAAAGGGTCCCGGGTTCGCTTCCCAGTCTGGGCACATGCCTAGGTTGCGGGCCAGGTCCCCAGTAGAGGGCGGGTGAGAGGCAACCACACACTGATGTTTCCCTCTCTTTCTCCCTCCCTTCCCCTCTCTGAAGATAAATAAATAAAATCTTAAAAGAAAAGAAAAAGAAAAAGAAAAAGAAACAGGAGGTGGGAAGCTAGTCCATCAGCCAGCCACGGGGACTCGTGGTTGTTTATTGTGCTCACACCCAACTGCCCTAGTGGAAGGGCGAGAGGCAGTGCTGGTCTCAGCTGTACAGTGAACTTGGACTTTGGACAAGTGCCCCGAAGCCTCCACACTTGAAAAGCTTGAGTCACAGATGGCAGCCGGCCAGGCAGCCTGCCGCGCCCGGGGGAGCTTCATGGGGCAGTGGCATGTGGGAGCCTGCCATGGAAGCCTTTGACCACGTGAGTATAATGCAGTGTACAACTCACAGGAAGATTAGGGTTAAAGGGTGGGGTAAAACAAACCGTGTTTTAAAAAATAATTTGCTTTTTATATTCTTCATGACTCACATTAAACATTTCGGCTCTTGCTTTTAACGAATGTGAGTAATATGTTAATAAGATGACTATGATAATATATATATATTTTTTAAATCTTGGTTCAACACTTTCATAGAGCGACTCCAACAAATTCACCAGTGTCCATGACAACTGGGCAGGACACTTCATCACGACTCGTGGTCTGAAAGGGACAAGAGCATCTTGCCATGGCTGGCAAATCACGGCACTATTGTTTAAATTCTACCCACCAGTTACGCAATTGTTCCTGGCTACCTTTGACTGCTTAACTTTCTTCTGTTCTTTCTTTTAATCCTCACCCAAGGATATGTTTATTGATTTTATTTTTATTTATTCATTTGTTTTTAAAGATTTTATTTATTTGTTTTTAGATGGAGGAAGGGGAGGGAGAGCGAGAGGGAGAGAGAAACATCAGTGTGTGGTTGCCTCTCTCACGCCCCCAACTGGAGACCTGGCCCACAACCCAGGCATGTGCCCTGACTGGGAATTGAACCAGTGACCCTTTGGTTTGCAGGCCAGCACTCAATCCACTGAGCTATGCCAGCCAGGGCCGTGTATTGACTTTAGAGAGAGAAGAAGGAAGAGAAAAAAGAGACAGAAACATCGACGTGAGAGAGAGATCGGTTGCCTCCCATATGCACCCGACCAGCGATCAAACACACCACCTAGGTTTGCGCCCTGACCAGGAATCGACTTCCCAACCCTTTGGTGTACGTACGGGATGACACTCCAACCAACTGAGCCACCAGGCCAGAGCTGACTTGTTAACTTTCCTTCTTTTTTGTTTTTAATTCTGCATTATACAGAATTGTGAACACATCCAAAAATAGACATAGCACAAAATCCGCAAATCAATAAATGTGATTCCCCACATAAACAGAATGAAAGATAATAACCACATTCTCATGTTGATAGATGCAGAGAAAGCATTTGATAAAACCCAGTGCCCACGTATGATAAAAACTCTCGGCAAAGTGGGAACGAAGGGGAAAAAAGGAGTGTAACGAACCTCCCTCTAACCCGACATTCAGCCCGTCCCTCACTCCCACGTCACTCTAACACAAACCCCAAACAGGGTTCCATTCCACCCCAACGAGTTCTGTGTGGGGCTCTCAAAGATAAGGACCCTTCAAAAAAGAGCTCATCACCACCAATATCACATGTACCAATAATAATTCCTTAATGCCATCCAATATGCAGCCGGTTCAAATTCCTGTTGTCTGCCCTGGCTGCTGTGGCTCAGTAGATTGAGCACCGGCTGAGAACCAAAGGGTCACCGGTTCAATTCCCAGTCAGGACACATGCCTGGGTTGCAGGCCAGGTCCCCAGTGGGGGGCACACAAGAGGCAACCACACACTGATGTTTCTCTCCCTATCCTTCTCCTTCCCTTCCCCTCTCTCTAAAAGTAAATAAAATCTTTAAAAAAATTCCTGTTGTCTCACAAATATCATCATTGTACAAGATCATGATTATTAACCAGGATCCAAGTAAGGTCACAACACAGCTGGTCGCTATGGTTTTCGCTTTGCCGTTCTTTACCATGGTAAAATGTGCATCACTGCTGCACATGGTTCTGTGCGTTTCAGCCTACGGGTTCCCTCTTGAGGGGGGGGTGTGTGTCTCCCTTCCCCTCCTGATCAGTCTTCTGGGGCCGTGTTTTGCAAATATTCTTTCCCAGGCTGTAGCTTGCTTTTACATTTGACAAAATTAAGCATCCCGTCATAACTTTAACAAAAAAGTATCTCCCTGGCTGCTGTGGCTCAGTGGATTGAACACCAGCCTGTGAACCGAAGGGTCACGGGTTCAACTCCCAGTCAGGGCACATGCCTGGGTTGCGGGCCAGGACCCCGGTCGGGGGTGCACGAGAGGCAACCACACACTGATGTTTCTCTCCCTCTCTTTCTCCCTCTCTTCCCCTCTGTCTGAAAAATAAATACATAAATAATCTTTTAAAAATAAAAAAAATCTCAATAAACCAGAAATAGAAGGGAATTTTCTCAACCTGAATAAAGAACATCTATAGATAGATAGATAGATAGATAGATAAGTGTGTGTGTGTGTGTGTGTGTGTGTGTGTATATATCCTTCAGCTAACATCATACTTGATGTTGAAACCCTGAACACTTTCCCCCAAGATCAAAAACAAAGCGAGGATGCCTGTCCTTACCAATGCAATAATGTAAAAAGATAAATGAAAGTTCTACAGATTGGAAAGGAAGAAATAAAACTGTTTCTCTTACCCTGACTGGTGTGGCTCAGTGGACTGAGTGCTGCCCTGTGAACCAAAAGGTCGTAAGTTCAATTCCCAGTCAGAGTACATGCCTGGGTTGTGGCCAGGTCCCCAGTTTGGGGGGTGTTTCTCTCCCTCTCTTTCTCCCTCCCTTTCTCTTCCTCTAAAAATTAATTAATTCTTAAAATAAAACAAAACCTGTCTGTCTTGGCAGAACACAACCGTCTACATAGAAAATCCCAAGAATCTATGAGGAAGTTATTAGAACCGATAAGGGAGCTGACTTAGCAAGCTCACAAGCTCTGAGGTCAATACAGAAAGGTCAGTAACCGTATTTCTGTTACTAGCTGTATTAGTTATCTATTGCCGTCTATCACCTTACCCCACAGTTTAGCTTCCTAAAACAATAAACCTTTGTTATCTGTCAGAGTTTCTGTGGATCAGGAATTTGGAACTGGCGGAAGGGGGCTCAGGACCTCTGCAGAGGCTGCAGTTTGGCGTTGGCCAGGGCTGCAGTCGGCTTCACCGGGGCCGGAGGTCCGGCATCCGGGAGCTTGCCCACGTGGCTGGCAGGTTGGTGCTGGCTGTTGGCAGGAGGCCTCAGCTCCATGCCGTGGTGACCTCTCCATAAAGGAGCTGGAGTGTTCTGACAGCTGAGAAGGAGCGAGGCAGGAGCTAAAATGTTTCGTTTTATGTTCGAACTCAGAAGTCACAATCTGCCATTTCCATGATACCCTATTGGCTGCATAGGTCAGTCGAATCCATTGTGTAAGGGGAACCCCACAAGCGGGGAGGAACCCCAGGAGGAGAGAGGCAGGGAGGGGCGTTGCTGAAGCTTGCTGCTGCACTCCCACTGAGCAACCGAACACTGAGATTTTCATAAGGACTTGGTTCACTAGCACCGAAAAACACGAAGTACCCCTGTATGAGCTAACAAAAATCTGCAGGTGCCCGGTAGGATTTTGCCACTCATCAGCTATATTGCAGGCAAGTAGTGTCTCTTTTGTATTTTTTTTTTTTATGTCTTTTAGCAAAAGGAAAAATTCCTCTGCATTGGCCCTAGCTGGGGAGCTCAGTTGGTTAGAGCACCATCTTGATACACCAAGGTTGCAGGTTCGATCCCCAGTCAGGGCACGTACAAGAATCAACCAGTGAATGCATTAAAAAGTGGCACAACAAACTGGTGTTTCTCTCTCTCTCTCTCTAAAATCAATACATAAAATTTTAAAAGTTCCTTTGCATAGAAAATGAAACTTTTAAGACTCAACCTCCGTGCTTTGGCATACTCTCTGACAGCACAGGAGACCAAGAGGCTGAACTTCCCGCTTCCCTTGCTGTGAACGGTTCTTGCATCTCGAGTGGATTTCAGAAGTGGCCCTTCCCCAAGCCCAGGGGGTACAGAGCCCTCATCGCTTGCTGGCTGACCTGGGGCAGGGCGTTTCTTCCTCATTCTGGCGTGTCAATGTGATTTGCCCAAAACTTGGCTCTTCATCCATCTGACAGCGTTTATTATACACTGTGAAGTACCATCCTGCAAACTTCTTTTTTTTTCAATTTCTTCCATTTTTATTTTAATTGTTGTTCTTGTACAGTTTTCTGTCTTTTACTCCCACCCCAGCCCACCACCCCAGCCCTCCCCACCTCCCTTCCATTTCCACCACCCCCTAGTTTCTGTCTATGTGTCCTTTATACTTGTTGCTCTAAACCCTTCCCCTTTTCCCCTGAAATTCCCTCCCCTCTCCCCTCTGGTGACTGTCAGCCTGTTCTCAATTTCAGTGTCTTTGGTTATATTTTGCTTGTTTGTTTGTTTTGTTGATTAAGTTCCTGTTAAAGGTGAGATCATACGGTATTTGTCTTTCACTGCCTGGCTTATTTCCATCCTGCAAACTTCTGATTGCAAAGATTTCAGATTCTCAAGTGTGTGAGCAGGAGTGGGCAAACTACAACCTTTGGTCCAAATTTGGCCCACTGCCTGTTTTTGTAGTTTTTTGGGGAAAAGGGCCACTCTCATTTGTTTATTATTTATTGTCTATAGCTTTCGGACTATAATATCTGAATTGATTAATTGCAACAAAGACCATATGACCCACAAAGTCTAAAATAATTATTAACTGACTTTTTTTTCTTTTGGTCAATCCTAAAGCCTCAAGTAATTGAGCCTTTCATACACAGGAATCTCCACTCCAACTTACAGTATATTTCGAGGAAAACTTGCCGGGTGGTTGGCAGGTAAGTACACGTTTTTATCTGCTGGCCAATCCCCCAGCAACACCGACTGTCAAATCATATTCATAAACTAGAAATAAAAGGTGAAGAAAAGATCTCTGGGGACAAGAAATGACTGTCATAAAAACCTTAAACTAAATTGTACTATCTTTTTAAAATTATTTATTTATCTTTAGAGGGGAAGGGAAGGAGAGAGGGAGAGAAATATCAATGTGTGGTTGCCTCTCATGCGTCCCCTACTGGGAACTGTCCTGCAACCCAGGCATGTGCCCTGACTGGGGATTGAACTGTGATCCTTTTGTTCCTAGGCCTGTGCTCAATCCACTGAGCTACACCAGCCAGGGCCTTGTACTATCTTTTGAAAATATAATTTATAACCAAGATATTTGGTTTCTTAGCCCAAAGCACTTTGTCAGCCATGTGCTGGGGGTGGGAGTGGACAGAGTAGGCTGGAGAAAGGTATTACTGAGGCAGACCACGGCCACCACCGAGGATCTGCCTGGCAGCTAGATTTTAAGGTAATAGGAATCCAAAGAATAAGGCAGAGTTCTATTACAGCACAGGATTGTATTGCATATTAATAGTGCTAAGCTATCCAGAAAAGGTTAACCATGTCCAAGATCCTTTACCTAAAGTAGTTTAAAAAAAAAAAAAAAAAAAAAACTAAGCTTGCTATTTAAAATACAGAAACTTCAGAATTTAAAGAGTTCGCTGTGGTTATCTGGAAAGCTAATTTGAAATAATTAGTATTATTAAGATACTGTTTCGAAGAGGCCCATCGCATTCCCAAATTGCATGGTGAACTATCGCTTAACCTGGTTAGAGTAAACACAGTTCATAGAAGCTCACCCTTGTATTTTCTGGATTCTCACTCATTTCTGGACCAACTTTCTTATTGGGTCCATTTCAAGAAGGCCAATATCGATATTTTAATACTGTTGTCTCCTAACAAAATTATACAAAACACGCCATGGCCTAACTGTGCTGTCATTTTTGGCCACAGCATGACCGCGTGTCACCTTGGGGAGGTGGCGTAGCAAAATGATGGAAAATGGAGCCCCCATGTGTGGTCAGCTGCCTGGGTTCAAACCCCAGCTCTGCCATCGACGAGCTGAGCATATGGCTTACCTTCTCTGGCCTTTGGTTTCTTCATTTCTAAACTTGGCTAGTAATAACAGTACCTGCTTCGTAGGGTTGGAAGGATTTGATGAATTAATTAATGCATGTAACCCTTTTGCACAACGCCCGGAGGCAACCACGAGCACTGACTATTTGTGCAGTATTTATTATTAGTAGTATTTCAGCCTGCGTGGCCCCTGCTGGTTCTGAAGAACACAATGAACATTTTGTTTAGCAATTGAACCTGAGTAAAAATTCTGGCTCATGTTTTGGGTGGTCCTGCACTGACGGGACGGTTCTCCCTGGATAAAGTTTTAGTGCTCTGGAATGCTCTCCACCACCTGACCTGGGAGGGTTTCCAAACCCCTCTAACGTAGAATGCTGTTCAAGTCACTTTGTTTCTGCTCACGTCGCACCCCTTTATCTGCGTCAGCCTCGCTGTGTCCCTGGGTCCCTTGGAGATACTATCAGGAAGGTGATTGGCTGAACGGACTTCACCTTTTGGTGCCATTATGTCCTTTGGTGGTACCTTGCCCTTGTTCAGCAAGCCCAGGGCGGGCCCCTTACAGGGACCTGTCTGCACTGGACAGGAAAGCCAGCTTCAGTTTGCCACACAGACCCAAGTGGCATCTCAGGGAGGATCTACCATTACCTCTTTCTGTGGCTTTATCTCTGATCACACAGACATTTGGCCCAATTTTTAGGTTGTTGCCTTTCTTGCCAAGGTCTGCCTTTATCACAGTGACAAGTACGCTGTGAGTGACTGAGTCCTTGGAGCAAGCACGTGGGAAACCTCCAAGCAAGTGAATCGGATCCCTCCTGGGCCTCAGTCATCTCACCCGTAACAAATCTGGATCCAGCCCTGGCTGGCGTAGCTCAGTGGATTGAGCGCAGGCTGTGAACCAAAGGGTCGCGGTTCGATTCCCAGTCAGGGCACATGACTGGGTTGCAGGCCAGGTCCCCAGTGGGGGCTATGTGAGAGGCAACCACATGTTGATGTTTCTCTCCCTCTCTTTCTCCTTCCCTTCCCCTCTCTCTAAAAATAAAGAAATAAAATATTTAAAAAAACCAAAAAACCAAATCTGGATCCAGTAGAAACGTGTGGCTGTGTGTGTGTGTGTGTGTGTGTGTGTGTGTATGTGTGTGTGTGGATTCCCTGCAAGTCCCCCCGTTTCGCTTCGCTTCATGATGATCTTTGTGGATAAGCTCTTCCCAGATGTTCTTTCTCTCCTACAAGGACAGGATTTACTTGTCCACAGACCAGAGAGCTTCAGACAGAGGAAGCTGGGCACAGATTTCTGCAGGTCATATTCCCCCTGGGTCCTTCTCCCTTGGACAGGTGTCTTCTGATCCCCCTACATGGCTCTGGAGATGGGTTTGTAGGCTGAGAGGGCTCGCTGTCCCCAATTAGCCTTTTGATTTGTTTTCTTCCAGGTCCCTTGCTTATAAACCTCTGCATGTGGGTCATTCCACTACCGCAGAAGCTCCATCTGATGATGGTCCTCAGTTTCCTGCAACTGCTCCAGATGGGTTGTGTCTGTCTGCAGAAGCCTCCAGCACAGGGTTCTGAACCAGTAATGGCTTCCCAACTCGGTGGCAGGCTGGAGATTTTGCTGGGGGTCCTGTGTCAGACCACGACGTCTTGCCTCATCGCAATCCGCCCAACCAAAGTTTCCGCTGGCATCTCTGCCGCGACCTTCCCGGGACAGCAGGTACCATACGCATCATCTGAAGCCCTAGGCTCTCCCGGCCCCTCTGCCCTCTGGGCTCCAGCTCTCGGTGCTCAAGCCTCTTTCTGTTTGTCTGATGGATGTGAAGGTTTGCAGCACTTCAGCCAATCGAAGATGTTCACAGGACGAGAGGTGGAGACTTCGTCCAATCGTGTCCCTCCAATAACTGGGGGCTCGCCCAATCACACCAGGAAATAGCCAATGATGCCTCTGAAAAAAACATGCAAGGCGGGGAAATGAGAAGGGGTGGGGCTATGGGGGTCCCACCTTCTACGCTGCAAAATAGAGGTTCTGGGCATGCGTGAGGCAGCCTGAGGCTTTTAGCGCAGTGGTAACTAAGGTGTGTCCACTCTTTACAAGTATTTTTTAAGAGCTTTTATTTATTTATTTTTTAGAGCGGGGAAGGGAGGGGGAAAGAGAAACATCAATGTATAGTTGCTTCTCACGCTTCCCCTGCCCCACTTGGGGACCCGGCCAGCAACCCAGGCCACGTGCCCTAGACTGGGAATGAAACCGGCCACCCTTTGATTCACCAGCTGGCGCTCAGTCTACTGAGCTACACCAGCCAGGGCTACAAGTATCTTTTAAAACCACTCGTCCACACTGCGAGAGGTAGTATAATTAAAACTAAATGTACCATAATGACCCACTTATCCAAGCACTGCAGGTGACACCTTCTATTTATGCTTATTCTTTCAAAACTGACAGTATATTAAATTTTACTAATTTGATCTGTGCGTATTATCCAGATTGATCCTCAACTGAGTGAGGGTGCCAGGGTCGCTGGAGAAAATGTACATATTAGTAAAGTTTAGCATCACTGATACTTTTCAAAAGAATACAGAGAAGCATAAACGGAAGGGCTGTATTTCCCTCTCGCACCCGGAAGGCCCAGCTGGGGTCCTCTGCAGGTCCAGAGTTTCGCCTTGGAGACCCCGCCCTGCAATCATTCCTTTCCTTCTGTTGTCTGTGGAGAGGCCAGACAAGTTCACGGGTAGACTCTGGGGGCATACTGCCTGGGTTTGAGTTCTGTCTCTGCCATGCCCTTGCTGAGTGATCTCAGCTGAATCACTTAACCTCTCTGTGCCATTTCCTCATGTTTAAAGTAAGGGTATTAACGGTACCTATTTCATAGCGTTTTGTGAGGATCGAGTGAGTTAATATGAAAGCGCTTAGAAAAACCCTAACCCAAAATTAGCACTTAGTCAATGATAATGATGTTGAGTGGGCGGGTGTAATTCAAAGCAGTAGCGGCTCACGAGTATTATCTGCCCTGACTTCGCTTCAGTTACAGGGCTTTGAGTTGAAAAGATCGGGCTCCATGTTGATTCTCCAAGTATGAGGCTTTCACCTCATAAAATTTACTTAAACTTTCTGAGCCTCGGTTTCCTCCTCTGTAAATGAGAACTGCCGTGAGAATAAAATGACCACATGTGTGTAACCTACCGAGCACGGTGCCTGACATTTCGTAGATCCTCATTTGGTAAGAACTGTGACTGAGACTACCACGAGTTCGGCAATCCCCAATTTCTTTTCCTCTGGGACACACCACGAGACTACAATTCCCAGGTTCCCATGCAGCTAGGTCAGGCCACATGGCTGAGTTCTGGCCAACGGAGTGTAGGCAGGAGTGCCCACGCACATTTCCAGGCCTGCCTTCCTGTCCATTTCTGTGCTAGCCCAGCTAGGATGGGTAGTGGAACCAGAGATGGGAGTTTTCTGAACCCCTGCGACACCACTTGCAACAGAGCTGCTCAACCAGAAAAGCCCACTTGGGAGAGGGATAAAAAATAAACTTTTATTGCGATACACCCCTGAAATACTGGGGTTGTTTGTTACAGCTCTTAGCCGAGCCAATACATAGTCGTTTCTATTATTACTGTGCAGTTTGGCTTATTTAATTTTTATCCTTCGACACTTTTGGTTTCGTTGGCACCATACGAATTATACCTTCAGAGGGTGTGTTGTTTGTGATGCCACTTCGAGCCCCTCTTTTAGCTGTGTCTTTGGTGTGCCCATTCCTCCTGCAGTGCCCAAGGCAGGAGCCATCCCGTACCCCTTGGCAGGGGCAAAGGTCATCTCCTGCTTCGCTGCATCCTTATCCCACCTATTTTTCTCCTCCCTTCTCCTTTCCATAGGTTCCTTTGTTTGTTCATTCACTCATCGATTTAGCAAATATTTGCTGAGGCCTACTCCACGCCAGGCATTGTGGAAGACTCGGGGATATAGTGGTGAACACGCACACTGCTTCCCAGCCCAGAGGACCTCACGGTCCGATGGGAAGAAGGTGGTTCACCAGTGCCCAGAAGCTCTGCACGCGTCTGTCTCAGAAGCCACGCCATCCGGTCCCGGTGTTGAATGAGTGATCGGGTTAAGAAGGCTTGTGCTGTGGCAGTTTGCAGGTGGGCACCAACAGAGAAGGGATCTTTAAGGAGGCACTGTCCAACCCTGGCTGATGTGGCTCAGTGGCTTGAGTTCCAGCCTGTGAAGTGAAAGGTCAGTGGTTCGATTCCTTGTCAGGGCACACGCGCGGGTTGTGGGCCAGGTCCCCCTGGTTAGGGGCCTGCAAGAGGCAACCAACTGATGCTTCTCTTCCTCTCTTTCTCCCTCCCTTCCCCTCTCTCTGAAAATAAATAAATAAATTTTTTAAAAAATAGCCCCGGCTGCCCTGGCTGGCGTAGCTCAGTGGATTGAGTGCGGGCTGCGAATCGAAGGGTCGCGGGTTCGATTCCCAGTCGGGGCACATGCCTGGGTTGCAGGCCGGGCCCCCAGTGGGGGCCACGTGGGAGGCAACCGCACACTGATGTTTCTCTCCCTCTCTTTCTCCCCCTCTTCCCCTCTCTAAAAATAAATAAATAAAATCTTTAAAAAAAAAAATCTTTAAAAATAGCCCTGGCTGGCGTAGCTCAGTGGATTGAGCTCGGGCTGCGAACCAAAGTGTCGCAGGTTCGATTCCCAGTCAGGGCACATGCCTGGGTTGTGGGCCAGGTCCCCAGTGGGGGCCATGCAAGAGGCAACCATACATTGATGTTTCTCTCTCTCTCTCCCTCCCTTCCCCTCTCTAAAAATAAATAAATAAAATCTTTAAAAAAAAATAAAATAAAAAGAAGGAGGCACCACCCAAGCAAAGGCGGTTGTGTGAGGCCGAGGTGGGGACGGGGGGTAACTGCACCCGAAGGAACAGCGAGTTCCGATGCTGGAGGTGAGAGAAAGTGATGACTCCGAAAAGTGAGGAAGGAGGCTGGAGAGGTCAGGAGGGGCCAGGTCATGTTCCAGGAGAATAGCAAGGAGCTCGGCCTGACGCATTAAGAAAGACCTGGTAGGACGGGCAGCTGGCACATCACCGGTTAATTCCTCCTCCGCAGGATGGGAAGGACCACAGGAGTGACTCAGCTCAGCCTCTCAAGGCTGGGACATCGCTGCTCTGAGGGCCTGTCGTGGCCCCTGACCTGTGGGGACAATAGCCCGGGGAAGCCCAAGTGTCTCGTTATTATTGCTGTGCTTTAGATTCTACACTGGGGCCCCCATGGTGTGTCATCCCACGCCCCCCCTCCCCAACACACACATTGTGTCTGTTCCACCATGGGGTACATCCGACCCCCGCGAGAAAGTGCTCGCCATGATCTCAGCCCATCGTTCTAATATATCCTCTTTAAAAACTTTACAAGATTCCCTTAACCTCTTTAATATTTTCCTCTCTTTTTTCATTTTTAATCCTTACCCAAGGACATGTTTATTAATTTTTTAGAGAGAGGAGGAGGAGAGAGAGAGAGATATCACACCAGTTGGTTGCCTCTTGAACACACTCCAACTGGGGGGTTGAATCTGCAACCTAGGTATGTTCCCTGACCAGGGATCGAACCTGCAACCTTTTGGTCTATGGGACAATGCTGCAAACAACTCAACCACCCAGCCAGGGCCCACTTTATCTACTTCCAAAGTGTGCATTTCAGTGACGTACAGTACATGCACGATGTTGGGCAGCCATCGCCTCTGCCTGGGTCCGGAATGGCTTCATCATCCTGCAAGGAAATCCCCTATCCATTAAACAGGGACTCCCACCCCACTCCTCCCAGCCCCTGGCAAGTGCTAATCCGCATCTGTCTCTGTGAGTTTGCCTGTTTCGGACATTTCATGTAAATGGAATCATACAACATATGGCCTCTTGTTTCTGCCTTCTTTCTCTTAACATAATGTTTCCAAGGTCGATTCGTGTTATAGCATTTAAGAGGACTTCATTCCTTAAAGTACAGCATAGAAAATACAGTCAACAATAGTGAAATAACTGTTATGTGTGTGGTGCCAGGTAGGTACTGGAAATATTGGCAGAAACACTTTGCTAAGTACATGATTGTCTAATCACTATGCTGTATGCCTGAAACTAATACAAAATAATAGTGAATGTCAACTGCAGTTGAAAAATAAAAGTTAAAAATTGGTTAAAAAAAAAGAACTTTAGCCCTGGCTGGCGTTGCTCAGTGGATTGAGTGCGGGCTGTGAACCAAAGGGTCTTAGGTTCGATTCCCAGTCAGGGCACATGCCTGGGTTGCAGGACAGGCCCCTAGTGGGGGCCACATGAGAGGCAATCACACATTGATGTTTCTCTCCCTCTCTTTCTCCCTCTCTTCCCCTCTCTAAAAATAAATAAATAAAATCTTAAAAAAAAAGAAGAACTTCAGCCTTGGCTGGTGTGGCTCAGTGGACTGAGTGCTGGTCTGGGAACCAAAGGGTCGCCAGTTCGATTCCCAGTCAGGGCACATGCCTGAGTTTCGGGCCAGGTCCCCAGTAGGGCGTGCACTAGAGGCAACTGATCAATGTATCTCTCACACACTGATGTTTTTCTCCCTCTCTTTCTCCCTCCCTTCCCATGTCTCTAAATATAAATAAAATAAAATCTTAAGGAAAAAAAAGAACTTCATTACTTTTAGTGGCTGAATAATACTTAAGTTTGGATCTGCCACTTTTTTTTATCCACTCATCACTTGATGAGCATTTGGCTTGTTTCCACCTGTTCACTATTGCAAATACCGCTGCTGTGAGTATTCACATGTACGTTGTTGTTTGAACATCTGTTTTCAGTTCTTTTAGGTGCAAGCCTATGAGTGGAATTGCTGGGTTATATGATAATTCTATGTTTAACTTAAAAAATTGATTTAAGAGAGGGAGGGAGGGTGAGACATAGAGAGAAAAAAATATATGAATTTGTTGTTACACTTATTTATTCATTCATTGGTTGATTCTTGTATGTGCCCTGACTGGGGATCAAACCTGCAACTTTGGCATATGAGGTGATGCTCTAACCAACTGAGCTGCCTAACCAGGGCCTCTTCTTTCTTTCTTTCTTTCTTTCTTTCTTTCTTTCTTTCTTTCTTTCTTTCTTTCTTTCTTTCTTTCTTTCTTTCTTTCCTCCTTCCTTCCTTCCTTCCTTCCTTCCTTCCTTCCTTCTTTCCTTCTTTTTCTCTTTCTCTTCTTCTTTTTAAGGATTTTATTTATTTATTTTTAGAGAGAGGAGAAGGGAGGGAGAAAAAGACAGAGAGAAACATCAATGTGAGAGACAGCCTTTCATATGGGCCCGGCTGGGGACTGAACCCATAAAGCAGGTATGTGCCCTGACCGGGAATCAAACCAGCGAC
Organism: Glossophaga mutica; assembly: GCA_039655065.1. NCBI lineage: Eukaryota > Metazoa > Chordata > Mammalia > Chiroptera > Phyllostomidae > Glossophaga > Glossophaga mutica. The sequence continues at coordinate 215,560,356 of CM077305.1, forward strand.
CTTTCGCTTTGTGGGACGATGCCCAACCCGCTGAGCTGCACTGGTCAGGTCTCGAGTTCTTGGTATCAAGTTAGATTCTGAGATCTTTTGTTTCTTCAGTACCTACATTTCTGAGATACTGGCCACAGGGGCAAGAACTCCTTCCTAAATTCTCCTGCCAAGGGCCTTCCTCTCTCCCACCTCCTCCTCCTCCTCATGCGTCTGTTCCGTCAGTGGGTGTGGCTTTCTGGGGTCCCTCTGAGGAAGGTTCTGAAGTGCTCCTTGGAGAGGAGGACCAGGACTGGAGACTCTGCCCCGGGGGCAGGAAAGGGAGCGGGCAGGATGGCCTCCTGACCTTGCTGCCCACGTCCTTCCTTTGGGAGCCTCCTTAGGGAGCTGGCTCTTCTCCCCTTTACTTCCCCGAGCCCCACCCCTCAACATCTTTTTGCTGCTTTTTCTTAGCGGAAGTGGCCAAGTTTGAAATCTCACCCTCACTCTTCTTTTATTCTCCAGTCCGCCTCTTTCCCTCCTGCCCCCACCCCCAGGGTCCTTCCCTTGGAAAGTGGAGGGCGAATTCCAACTGGTAAGAACCGGGTGGGAAGGGAAGAGAAACTGCCAGTGCTTCCTGCCCAGAGGAGACCCGGCTTTCAGCTCTTGCACGTGTGTCCTGCGCGTGGGCTGCAGAAACGCAGACGCTGCCCCCCAGCCCCTGCTGTGAGCACGGAGGTCTGTGGTGGGCTCCCTGCCGCCTGTTGAGACCCAAGTGTATTCTTCGTTCAGGGTTCCCACCCCTGCTGGAGTGCACATTCCCTGGGGTGGGGCTGCCAGCCAGCCTGTGGGCCCCTCCTGGCGCCCAGACACTCTCATCTCCAGGCCTTTGTTCAAGTCGGCCCCTCCATCCGGAATGCTCTTCCCCAGTCTCTTCTGATGAAATTCTCCACTCTGCCTTCAAAGCCTGATGTCAAAGGCACCTGCCCCAGGAAGGCTCCCTCCGTCCCCCGACTGGGATCCATTTCCCCCTGGACTATTGTTTTCTTCCCCCTCCAGTTAATGTGACCACATTTTCTCAACTGAAATGGAGACTGACTCTCTCTCTCTCTCTCTCTCGCAGCACAGTTGCACTTTGGAGAACAGGTGCGGAGAGCAGGGAAGCAGGCTGTCCAAGAATCCTGGCGCAGGTGAGCACTACCCACACGGTAAGCCTCATACTCCTCGATTGTATCGACAGTGAGCTGCGGGCACGTCACCCACTGTCCTCTGGGGCTGGAGGGAACAGTAGACCCGGCCAGCGCCAGCCGGCTGATGCGGACCCATCTCCGGCCCACGCCACACCTGGCAGGTGGTGAGAGCTTAAAAGTCACAGTTTTTATTGTTGTTATTTTGTTTTGCATGCCCCTGAACTTGGGATCTCCTTGAGCATAGAGATCATTTCTTTCTCTTCTTGCCATATCTCAGCATTCTGACTGGTCTTGCAGTTACAGAACTCAGTGAAGGTTGTTGCGGTTGGGTGGAATGTCTTTATTACACAGAACGAGTGGAGGCTTGGACAAGGCATGGGGTGGGGAAAGGCTGAGGGCCCGACAGGAGGGGAGGTCACCCACAAGTAATCTGCCAGTCTCCCCCTCTGTGTACAAGTGTGGTGCTCCTTCCTTCGGGGTGGGGTGGGGTTATTCCCCTCCCCCATCCCCGCCTGAGTCTGAGCTGGCCACAAGGCCCGCTCTGACCAATGGAGCACAGCAGACAGGACATTCTTACAAGGCCTGTGCGCTTCCGCTTTCCTTCCTTTGGAACCCGGCTGCCGTGCTATAAGGAAGCCCAGACTATTTTTTCAGAGGGAGAGGCCCCAAGGAGACTCCTGGAAGATGGGACACCTCGGGGACGCACAGACAGCGCAGCAGTGTGACTGACTCCAGTCAGCACCGGGCGGACGAGAAGAACCATCCCCAAATCCACCCAATTGTGAGAAACACCAAACGGTGGTTGTTTTCAGCCACTAAGTTTTGGGGCTGCTTGTTACACAGCGATGGATGACTGACAAGGGAGGCTCTGGTGTGTCTGTGAATAGGAAGGAACAGGAGTAGTAAGCCACACGTGCGGAATGCCTGCTAGATGCCGGCTTGGGATGCTGGCTGAGCACATTGTCTCATTCAATGCTCCTAGTGAACCTCGCCCCCGGTTTCCGGAGGCACAGAGAATTCCAGCACCTGTCTAAAGATACACAGTAAGTCAGGAGAGGGACAGGTTTAACTCAGGCTGTCCGACTCCAAGCCCGGCAGAAGGGCTCGGAGACAGCGCCTACTTCTGGCATGGGCTTGGACGGGCCCCACTGAGAAACCCAGGTGAGCTGGCTGGGCCTCTGCGTGCATGGCCGTGCCATGAGCTACACTCAGTGGCTGGGGAGTGACCTTGAAGCCAGACGGGGCCCACGTGAGAGGTCTCTCGGGCTGTTCCCTGGGCTCTGTGCCTGGGTCAGAGCTTTAAAGACTGGCTCCATGTTTGTGTTCACAGTGTTCAGTGACTTTCTACTTCTCTTCCCTGCAGCAGGACACGGAGGTGCCAGAGCTTTCTGGGGTCTGGATGACAGGAAAGGCTCTCCCAAACATAGTGGCATGACTCAGTGTCTGGCGGCCGGCAGAGGCGGTGAAGGTCCTGGGTCCTCGGTTTACTGATCTGTGAAGTGGTGTGATAACAGACCCTCCCCCAAAAACATGGTGAGGAGGCGGGATGCCCAGGAAGGGAGGCTGGTTCAGGCCCTCGCCAGGCGGGCGCTTTCTCTTCCAGGCGGGCGCTTTCTCTTCCAGCTCGCTCTTTCTCAGCTCTGCCGCCAGCTCCCCGTGGGGGCTCAGACGAGTCACCAACCCTGACTATGGTTTAATGTTCTCACCTGAAGTGCTCTATAAATGGTAACTCTTACTGATGGAGGGGTAAGAGAAGCCCAGCAAAGTCTTCGCACCTCCAGGCAACAGATGAGTGAAAGCCTTCCTGCTTCCCTTTGAGGCCAGGACTGCCCGAGCAGGGGTCACAGTCCTTCCCTGAATCTCAAGGTTCCCTCTCCCTTAACTTCTCGTTCCTCACTTATTGTGTACCACAGATTGTGTGCTAAGGACTGCGGAATTAAAAAAGTGAATGATTCAGCCCTGGCTGGTGTAGCTCAGTGGATTGAGCGCGGGCCTGAGAACCAGAGGATCACGGTTTGATTCCCAGTCAGGGCACATGCCTGGGTTGCAGGCCAGTTCCCAGCAGGGGACACACGAGAGACAACCCTACATTAATATTTCTCTCCCTCTCCCTTTCTCCTACCCTTCCCCTCTAAAAGATAAATAAATAAAAATCTTAAAAAAATAAAAAAAACAAAAGGGACAAAGGCATATTCTTTAAAAAAAAAAAAAAAAAGTGAATGATTCAGTCCTGGCTGGTGTGGCTCAGTGGATTGAGTGCTAGCCTGTGAACCAAAGGGTCACTGGTTCAATTCCCAGTCAGGGCACATGCCTGGGTTGTGGGCCAGGTCCCCAGGACGGGGCATGCAAGAGGCAACCACACAATGGTGTTTTTCTCCCTCTCTTTCTCCCTCCCTTCCCCTCTCTCTACAAATAAATAAATTTAAAAAAAATGTATGATTCAGTGACTCTGTTCCACTGAGCTCCTTGTCTTGTAGAGGACAGAGAAATGATGGCCACAGCAAGACTGGGCCTGAGAGAGTGACTGTCGAAGTGTCCCAGGGGTTAGAGAAGAAGGAGTCTGAGTAAGGGAAGGAGAGCAAAGACAGAGCACAAGAAAGCTACTTTCCAGGCGAGGCTTTTCTTTTCTTTTTCTTTTTCAAAGAACCCAAATCTGACCCATGACAGGGCATTTCAGATTCTATGTGAAATTAATGCAAAGGAGATGCACCTCTAGCCATAATGAGGTTTAAAAAAAGAAAATCATGGATAAAGAAATACAGTTATAAGCACTACACAAAAATATTAAACTTTGATGTAACAAAAGACAGTGATGGCATTTGGAGGAAAATTATGTTTCTATAAAATTGGCATTAGGCCAGGAGGGAGGGGTGGAATTCCCCCTTGAGCCCGAAAAGATGTCCCACTCATAAGCAGAGTTGAAGTTTCCTCACATTTTAGAGGAAAATAGTGATAAAAGCAAAATGAACTCTTGCTCATTGGTTCATGCCAACTCTTCCCAGCTTTGAACGGCTTGGGCCTCTCATTCCTTACATTCTTTCAATATTCTAGCTCTGAGAGTTGTTGTTTCCTTGGTGTAACTTTTTTTTTTCTTTTTACAGATTTTATTGATTTTCCGAGAGAGGGAGAGGGAGAAAGAGAGGGAGAGAAACATCGATGTGCGGGAGATACATTGATCAGTGGCCTCTTGCACACCCCACCTGGGGACCTGGGTCTGCAACCCAGACATGTGCCCTGGCTGGGAATTGAACCGGTGCCCCTTTGCTTTGCCGGCTGGCGCTCAATCCACTGAGCCACACCAGCCAGGGCTTGTTGGTGTAACTTTGGCAATACAAAACATGTCCTTGCATGTCTCTCATGCCTCATGGGGTTTCCTTGGGGCTACATGACCTCAGGGTCCAGCCTTGGTCCAGCCTTCATGCTCTGGTCTCTCCTTCCTCTCTCTGTGCTCTCTGGGGCCCGAGTTCTGGGTGGCCTTGGAATGGCACCTTCAGGTCCTGGAGGAGCCCAAGGAGCCAGGCCTGGCTGACAGCCTCAGACCACAGACAATAGTCCGCATACCCATCCCAGCATCTTAGCCTTGCCTCCCTCTAGGAAAGGCTCAGACCTCCAAGGCTGGCATGATTGGGCTCCAATTCTCGCCCCACCCCCCAGGTCCTTTGAGACCTTGGTTAAGGTCACCGAACTCCTGACCTGAATTTCCTAATCTGTGAAGTGTGAACAGTAAGAGCCATCTCCCAAGTATTTACAAGTTCTCTCCTGTAAAGTGCTTAGCATCCTGCCCAGAAAAGGTGCTCAGTAAACAGCACCTGTCTGGGCTGTCACCCCGGAGAAGTGCAGACAGAGAAGGATTTCCTGAACCCAGGACAAAAGCCCTGGGTTTTTTTTTTTTTTGGTACAAGTGGGGCACCTGCTGTCATTTTCACCGCCAGGACCTGGCAACCCTCACTGTCCCCAGAAGCCATCACTGCCCTTCCAGCTCTGCCAGAGCACCAGAGCATTTGTTGGCCTTTCTCCCCCGTTGTCGTTTTTTAATATTTCCTCACCTGTCTTCTACAGCACTCAAGGGTCTCTAAGCTTTTCTCCTTATATTCTCTCTTGCCACATAATAATAATAATAATAATAATAACAACAATAATAAAGTAACCTGATTGCTAGTGAGTCCCAGGGTTCCTTACTTCACAGCCAAAAGGTCAAGGGCCAAACCCTCCTTCCTCCCTTCAACAAGCCCACCAGTATTTATTCACGGAGCGCCCAGCGGGTGCCAGGCTCCGTGCTCAGGGCTAACCCTATTAGGGAGTTAGGCTGCAGCGGGTTAACTTTCCTCCCAGGTCTGGCTCTGTGGTCTCGGGCAAATTACTTAACCTCTGAGTCTCCATTTTCCCATCTGCCGGGATTAAATAGGACAAACCACTCGAGGCCACTCCATGGCGGGCCTGCCCAGCTGCAGGGCGTGTGGACAAGGGCCAGAGGGGAGCCGGATGGCTAGGGTTCCAGGCCCCAACCTTCCCGTCTTTGCCTTTCCAAATTGTTTATTTTTCTAATTGCCAACGTGTCCAGAATAAGAAGCGAGAATCCTCCTTGGCGCTCCTGACCTCTGCCCGACCTCAGACAGCCAAGGTGACTCAGCCGAGCGCATCCTCCCACACCTTTTGTTTCGCCTCCCCACAAACACGCACTCCAGAGGACGGGTTTATCATTTTCCCTTTGACAAAAATGGGGTGAAGTATCCGCACTGTGCAACGGCCTTGCTTCTGAATGAACAATGTACCATTTCTGCTTCCGTTCCGTGCGTCCATCGCACACGTATTCGAACAGAGGAATCCGGGCTCCGGGTCCGTCCGGGAGCGCTGCAGTTCGGAGGGGGGAGGGGGCGGAGATCTGGGCTCGCGCCCCCCTCCCCCTCCCCGGCCCCTCCATTCCAGAGCCCGGCTTCCGGCCCGCTCAGACCCCTCCCCCGCGCCTCCTCCCCTCCCCCTCCGCTCCCCGGACGCTCCCTCGGAGCCCCAGACCCTTCCTCCCCGCGCACTCCCCTGCTCTCCGGGAACGCTCTCCCCTTCCCGGAGCTCCTCCCCCGCCCCCGGCCCCCTCCACGCTCGCCCCCTCCCGCTCGGCTCCGGCCCGCCCCTCCCCAGCCCCCACCCCCCACCCCCACCCCCGGCCCCCAGCCCCTCAGGCCCGCGGGAGGGCGCCGGCGATCCCGGGAGGCGCGGCAGGGGGCGCTGCGCGGGCGGCGGCGCGGCTGCGGGCGGCGGCGGCGGCGGCGGCGGCGGGAGGAGGCCGGAGGAGGCGGGGGCGGCGGCAGGCGGGGGGCGGGGAGCGGCGCGCGAGAGGGAGGTGAGCGGCGAGACACAGGCTCCGAGGCTCCAGCGAGCGAGCGACGAGCGAGCGACGAGCGAGTCGGGAGGGAGGGAGCGAGCGAGCGAGCGAGCGAGCGAGCAGCCGTGCCGCCGCCTCGCAATCCGCCGCCATCCCGCCGCCTCCGCGCCCGACCGCCGCTCGACCGCCATCGCTCGGCCCAGTGTCGCCCGCGGAACCAGACCAGGTGGGCCCGGGGCGCGGGCGCGGGGCCGGGGGGAGAGGCGGGCGCGGCGCTAAGATGGAGGCGCCGAGGCGGCGCGGCCCGGCTTTGTCTCGGCGGCGCTGACTGACAGCGGCGAGCCCCAGGCCCGGCCGACCTTTGTCCGCGAGCGCGCCGGGCGCGGCCCGCCCCGCGCTGCCGCCGTTGGCCCGCCGGCCGGCCGGGCGGGCGAGGGCTGCGGGGCCGGGCCTGGGGCGGGCGGCCCGCCCGGCCCGCTCGCCATTGTTGTGGCGGCGCCGCGCGGCCTCGGCGCGGGCGGCGGGGTCGAGGCGGCCCCGGGAGGCCGGGCCGGGGCGCAGCGCGGCCGGAGCGCTCCCGGGGCCAGGGGCTGGTGGTGCGGAGCGGTCCCCTCGGCCCAGGAGTCGCCTTGCGGACCGCTGGGTTCGGTGGCCGAAGCCGCCAGTGTGGGCTGGGGACGTCGGGGACGGTTCTCCTGCCCCCCCCCCCCGCCCCCAGCTCACTTTTAAAACCACCCCCAGAGGTGGGATTCGGGGGTCGGGCGACCCTCTGAGCCGCAGAACCGAATCGGGGCGCGGAGCTGGCAGTCGCCCCCACACCCCCTCGAGTGTCAGGGAAGTTGGTGGCCGGGGGCCGCTGGCCTGTGTGCGGGGGGCCAGGGGCGGGGCGGTCACAGCCCGACGACACGGTCGCGCTTGCAGTGCGGACATAGAGGGTGATTTGGGAAATGCTTAATGCTCTCTTGCTGAAAATGCTTAATAATAAACAGGATGTCGCTGCTCAGGGCCTGCCAGATGGTTTATTTTTATTTTTTCCCCCTGCTTTCCCCCCTTTTCTGAGTAAGCGACAGCACTGCTGAAATCAAGGGCCTCGAAGAGTGGATTTTGCCGACATAGCGTTGGAAGGTGTTTTCCTCTCTCTCTCTGTCTCTCTCTCCGTCAGTCTCGTGGGAGGTCCGAGCCCACGATGAGGCCAGAAAGGGGGTGTTTTTCAGGGGGATGGTTCACTTGAAGGAAGCGGGAGAAGGGGGCTGGGAGGCTCTCCGGAGTGTATTATTTGCTAAATGGCTGCCTGGCAGAAACCTTTAAAAGCCTTTGGTTTACAGGGTTGTTAACCGTCCCTGAGATTTGTTCCCCCCCATAGGATTTTATGTGCATTTTTACGTGGCTTTATACATTATCATGCAGTTTGGTTTGTGTAACCCGTTCGTTTGAAGTCCTAGTGGGGTTTCTCTAAGCCCATTCAGGCTTGTCTGTGCACAGCCCTGGGGTGTGAGGTGGGACTGGGGAGGCCCAGGCTTTGGGGTGCCAGTCCTGCTTCTGTCAGGAACTCGTCGGTCCTCTGAGCCTTCGCGGGTACAAGTAGGGGCCTTGCACTCCCCACCTCCCAGGGCTGGGAAGATGGTGGAAGGCGTAGCTAGCCGAGGGCCTGGTGCTCAGTCGGTGTTCCTCCTGTGGCTGTTTGTGTAACTGCCATCGAGTCCTGGTGTGGAAGTTAGCCACTGGAGGTGCCACCTCAGAGCACAGCAGTCCTGCCGATGCCACAGGTGCTAGGCGAAGGCCGGGCCGAGGGAGAAGTAACCCAAGGCACAAGACAGCGTGGGCCGCTGGCTTGTTCAGTCCTGGGCCTCCGTGGTGGGGAGACAGGGATGGAAGAGCAGCCCGTGGAGCCCTCGAGGACTGACTGGATCTGGGTGGTGTGGTCACAGGCCCCGGGGCGTGAATCCAGGGTGCCTGTGCCTCTGGAGACTGCGCCTGCTGCTGGGGGTGCGGCGGCGGCGGCGGCGGCGCCGGAGCGGGTGTGGGGCGTTGAGAACAACAAGCCGAAGCCCAGGGGGTCGTGCCCGGGGAGCAGCTGCCTTCCTTCGGGAGTGGCAGGCGATCGTCTGGGGAGCCTCTGCTTGTCCGGGCAGGCGTGTCCCTGGGAGCCTGGGTTCTGGTCCTCTTTGGGTTGCCTTACGCAACTCTGAGCCTCAGCTCCTGCATCTGTAAAATGGGAGCAATTACCTCTTGTCTTAATTAATCTGTTGAGGCTCTTGGGAGCCTCAACGTACTATTTGTAGCCACGTGCTTCCATCCATGGGGGGCGATGAAAATGTATGTTGTTTTTGTGCTTGTCTCGTTTTCCGGTGCCTTTCTCCTAGTTCCTAGTTTTTTTTCTCCAGTTCTCTTCATTGATAGAAATGTGTGTGACCTCCTCACCCCAAATTCAGTCCCCTCCAGTGTTTTCACACGGGGACCCTTCAGCTGCCTGGAGGCACCAGCACAGCTTAGAAGATCTGCGCTGCTAGGCCAGACGGGGGTGTCTGCTTTTTATGGCAGACGGGAGGAAGGACGGAGGCCAACAGGGGGAGACTGACCCCAGTCTTGGCCGCAGGTGCGGGTTGAGACCCGGTTACCTCTGGGCCAGACCTTGTGAGCAAGACTCGCAGCTTGGGTTACAACGGTTCTGAAGTCTGACAGGAAATTTGTTTGGACTCCTTTGGCCTTCCCACAACCATCTTGGTTTTGTTCTTTTTAAAAAAATCTCCTTGTAATCTCCTGCAGGCCTCCCGGCTGGCTGTGGGACCCAGCCGTTTTGACAGGGTCCCGCCATTCTTTCCGTCCCCACCTGGATCGTGCCTCTCGGCCCGTCTTTTCTGTCTGATTTCATTCCTGCCCAGTCTGGCTCTGGTTCCGGGCTGCTGGTGGGCTGGTTGGTTAGGGAAGGAGATGAACTGGCTGTCCCTCCCACCAGGCTGTTTGATTACTTGGGAATTTTAGTTCTTTCGGTTGCCTCTGCCCCTTGTGGGGGCCTGTCACCTCCTGCAGCTCCCTGGGTCCTCTGCACTCTCCTTCGGGTCCAGATGGGTAAAGAGAAAAGCCGGGGGAAGGAAGAGCCAGAAAGCCTTGGGAGGGGAAGGAAGAGCCAGAAAGCCTCGGGAGAGTGGAATTTCAGGAATGGCGAGTTAGGACTAATTCCAGGCCTGGTCTGGTTGCCTGGGGCCTGGCTGAGGCTTGCTTGCTTGCCTGCTTGCTTTTTTTTTTTTTTTTTTTTTTTGGTTGGCCTGTTCACACCACCCCCCTTTTAAAATATCAGTGTCCCCCCCCCCTTTTTTTCCCTGGAGGATTATTTTATTGTACTTTCAAGATTTTTTTTCTGTGCCTTGCACAAGGTACTGACTCATGTTGCTGATGGCTGTGTGCTGGTTATATGTCTCATTCTGCTATTTAAGATTGATCATTTCTGCGTTGGTTTCTGTTTCAAACCGTAATAGGCCAGGTGGGCCAGTACCTGTATTTCTAAATTTGATAATGAGGCTTCTCTACCGTCGAATGCACCCATCTTGTTAGGGGGTGGGCAGGTATTAAGCAGGGCCTATCTACACTCGATTTTTAAACGATACATTCCATTCTGAAAAATTAAATTTCCCGCAGAGATCTGTTGGGCTTTGCGTTCTGAATCTCATATTTCAGTCCAGGCTCACCATATTACCGTCTTTTGAAATCATAACTTGATTTTTTCTTACGATTTTTTCCCTTGGGCCCTGGCTGGTACGGCTCAGTGGATTGAGCACCGGCCTGCAAACCAAAAGGTCACGGGTTTGATTCCCAGTCAGGGCGCGTGCGTGGGTTGTGGGGCAAGAGGCAACACACTGATGTCTCGCTACCTTTCTTTCTCCCTTCCGCTCTCTCTAAAAATAAATAAAATCTTAAAAAGTAAGGACTTTTTTCCTGGGACTGGTGGCAGCCTTGGGGACCTGGGTCTGTCATTCGGACAAAGTGAAGGCGTCGTGCCTGTGGTAGGGCCGGAGATGGGGGAGGGGGGCGGTGAGCTTCCTGGTGAAGTAACACTGGCCCCTTACTGGCCCCGACCAGCTTTTAGGTTGAGAGGGAGCCTGTTCGGGCCAGCCCTCCTCACTGGGGGCTTCGAAGAGTGGGCTCTGCTGCTCGGGGTGCCCCTGGTTTCTTCGGTGGTGGCCCGTGGGAAATCTCTGTCCTGGGGTGGGGCTTGCCTTAGTGACCCGAGCCGCAAGTCTCGGTTGAGGGTGGCAGCTGGCTGTCCTTGCCGGCTGTTTGTTGTGCGGCCTGCACCGAGGGCCGGGTTGCTCGCTCCCTCCCTCCCGGCAGCGGCTCTGCAGGGGGTGAGAGGTGTCTGTGGGCGAGAAGGAGCCCGAGCTGCTTGCCGCCCGCCCTTCACGTTCGCCACCGCTTCCTTCCGCCGCTGCCTCTGCAGCGGGGTTTGCAGCTCTGCCCCGACGGAGCCTTTCTGCCTCCTCTGCGAGAGAGAGAGCCGGCCGTCTTTTCCTCTCCGTGCTGATGCAGAAGGCAGTCTGCACTGTTTTCCAAACTCACTGGTGTGCAGCAGGTAGCTCCTTGCACATCTATTATTTGCCGGCATTTTGCAAGGCCTTTTAATTACACTGCTCCCTATTTGTAAGAGTAATATTTCCACTGAAAAAGAAGTTGGAAAACGCTGAGAAGAATAAAGACAAAAAGAGAAATACGAATTCCCTGCAGCCTCACCATATGGTAAAGGACTAATGTATTTCTCTGCGTTAGTTTTTTCAAAACTAGAAAAAGTACTATGTACAGTATTCGGTTTATAGTTCCTCTTCACGGTGGGGCACAGGTGGCAACCGCAGGGCCCTCCACCTGGTTTTATCCGGCCTGGCACCTTGGTTCTCCCCGTGGCAGTGCTGAGCTCCTTGCCTCTAGTTAAGGAGTAGTTACATTTATACAGTCCTAAAGTTACATCCGGCCCTTTGAAGGCGACCCGGGGCTGATGTGGCCCCCCATGAAAATGAGTTTGATACCCCTGTGTTATAGTATATTTCCCATAATTACTTAAAATTAACAATTGCGTAGTTGCAGTTACATGGTTGTGACTTGATTTATTTAATTCTCTGTTACTAGAATGTTGTTACCCATTTTTCCTTATAAACAAAACCGAAGAAGTATCCTTGCTTGCAGTCTTGGGCCACGTGGCCAGTTATCTCCTGTGAGTGGGACCTCCAGGTCACAGCGTGCCGGCGCCTTCCTAGGTCTCTGGCGCAGCGTCAGTTTCCTCCTGTGGCCCTTGACACATGGTCTCCAGCCCTGTGCACAGGGCGGCTTCCTGCGCGGGCCGCTGAGTTCCGGGTCTCCGTCCTGGCTAAGCACTCCGATGAGTGGGGCCTGGGGTCTCACTCCGTTTGCTGGTTTGAGTCTGTCAGTGACTCAAGTATTTATTGTCCTGAGACACAGATGTGGATGCCCCGCTTGGCCCTCAGGAGCTCGTGGTCCAGTGGGGGCGGGGCGGGAGGGGGGAGAATGTCCTTAATGAGGCCTTTGGGAGCCCCATCGCCACACTCCCACACTTCTTTCCTGGCCCTGATTGCTTCTCTTTATAGCTCTTTTCACAACTGCTGTTTTTTAAAAACGATTATTTTATTGTGGTAAAATATGCGTAATGAGATTTACAATTTTAACCACTTTAAGTGTGCAATTCAATGGCATTAAGTACATTTGCATTGTTGTACAATGCCTCTCATTCTCCAGAACTTTATCATCTTCTCAAATGGAAACTCTGTCCTCCTTAAACACTAGCTCCCTACCCCCCTTCCCCAGCCCCTGGCAGCCAACCGCCCTTCTGCTTTCTGTCTCTGAGTTTGCTCTGCCCACCTTGGGTCAGTGGAACGGTCCAGCGTCTGTCCTTTTGTGACCGGCTCATTCCACTGGGCATGGTTTTCAAGACTCATCCATATTGTGTCGTGGCGGAATTCCATTCCTTTTTAAGGCTGGATAATAATTTATTATTTTATATATACACATGTACATAAATAAAGTAGTGGAGTGTTACACACACATAGAGACCACATTTTGTTCGCCCATTCATCTGTTGACGGGCAACAACTCAGGAATACAGTTTTGTTTTTATTTTTTGAACTGGCCTGTCCACTGGAGCACACCCAGAAGTAGAATTCTGTTGCTTCCTGTTCCTCACGGAGCTTCTGTGCCTCACAGAGAGGGTGCTGCATCGCCACGTGTAGGGTGATCAGTGGGCCTGCATGAGAGGGTCTCGTGGCCGCCCACCGGGAAGGCAAGCCCACTCAGCCTGGGTGCAGGGCAGTCAAAGACAGCCTTCTGGAAAATGGAGCGGACTTGGAATAAACACCTTTGAAAAGAGTATGCCAAGCCGTTGAGTACTGAAAATGTGTTTCTAAGTTGAAATCAGAAGTTTGTGGGCCCCAGAAGAGAGCTTGTGGGCCCGCTTGCTTCCCAGAACGCCAGAGCCGGTGGAATGAGGACGGGATGGAAGTGGCCTCGAGCAGCCAGTGGCGGCCCAGAGGAGAGGGCAGGTGGGGCTTTGGCTCCCGGAAGCTCTGGTCGCCTCTCCTAGCGTGCGTCAAGGCCATCTCTTTGCAGAGAGTGATGGGATGGGTCCGTGCAGGGCCACCTGGAAAAAGGGGGTCATCTTCAGCACTTTCCATGGCTCCTTTGTGTCCTCAGAGCTGTTTTCGGCAGGTGTTGTTTACATACAGCTCAGAGCTTAAAGAACCGCTCTGTTCCGGGTGGTGCGGAACACCGGCCTGTCTGGGAGGGGCCCTGCACAGCCTGTCTGTGCGACTGAATGGGCCGAGTGTTCAGAAATAGAGTGGGGGGGGGGGTGGAATGTTGTCCCGAGGCCTAAAATGCGTTTTCCACCCCCCCATGTGTAATTAATTACAAACGTATACATACTCGTAACCCCAGGATGAAAAGCAAGTATATGAAGAAAAATGAAAGCTGTTTTCCCTTGAGCTTCCCAGGCAGTAACGGCTGCCTGGTGTGTTGATCCTTCTGGACTCGCGGTGCGTACGCAAACACGGCCCTTCGCAGGGAGGGTTTTTAAAAAGCAGCGATGGGACGGTGCCGTTCCTCACTGCCGCGTTCATTTCCGAATGTGAGCCGAGCATTTTTCCGCATCGCTGTGTGCGGATGTGTCACTCTTCAGTGTTTTAAAGGTAACGTTGATCAGGTTTTAAAAAAATGTACAGGGGTGTCACGGAAACAGAAATAGCCTGTGATCCGTGGCCCATGGATTCCCAGTGGGCTTTGAAAAGGAAGCACAGTAGTTAGAAAATTCAAGCCGTGCTAAAAGGTGTAAAAGCTCTTACCCCCAGTCTCTGAAATGAAGCCACTGCGAGTAGTTTCCTGTGGCTCCATCCAGAGACGAAGCGCCGCACATCACCCACGCGCACGCTTCTATTTTTACGGCCGGCTGCCCCTTTCACTTTGTGAAACGTCTCGGCACCTCCGCCACTCCCCGGGCGGAGGCGTTACGTCATCTGTGTTAGCAGCGGCAGAGGGTATTTGTGGATATCCTCGCTTTAACCCATTTCCTATCGGGCTTTCGGGCTAGTTCTAGTTTTTGGATATCGTACAACTTCGGTAAGATTCTGCCCAATTTCTCTTTAATAATAGATTCGTATATAGTAGTGTGTGAGAGTGTTTCTGCGGTGTTGGCTCTGCTGGGTGAATATTGTTTTGGGAAGAATTCTGCTAAATTCTTTTCCAAAAAACGAGGACGAGTTACGTGGAATAGTGTATGAGAGTGGGTGTTTCTGAACCGGGGGCCGCTTTGGGTGGCCGTGCTTCCCAGGTCAAAGCAACTGCAGCTTCAGGCTTGTGGTTGGCATAGGATGCTAGGTTTTCGTCAGTTTGGACCAGCATATCATCAAACTCACTGCGGTCCCCTCCCGAGCACAAGTGGCCCTGGGCATCTCATTAGCTGTGGGGACGAGGGGGTGTGGAGAGAGGCACGGGTAGCCAACGTGAGTCTGATTTTCAGTGTCAGCTGAAGTCACTGTACGTGGCACACAGGAGCCCAGCAGGGAAACTCCGCCACCGCCTGCACTGGCGTCCACGCGGAGCCCCTCCGTAGGTTTTTGAGTGAGGCTCACGTTTCACAGCCCTTGTTTGTGCTGCTGCTAACACTGCTGAACTGTGTGGAATTTACTTGGAGGCCGGCCCTCCCGAGCGTCTCCTGATAAAGGCTGCTGTGCAGATCTGCTCGGTTCCTGGCTGAGCCCGCCACGAGGTCTCCAGGCCCCATGTTTCCCGCCCGCTGCTTCCAGGAGAGCCTGTCCAGTGACCGTGGAAACCAGCCTTGGTGACGTTGCCTCAGGCCAGGGCGGGAAAGGCCCGCTCGGGGCGGTAGGCGCCCAGAGGAGGTGCAGTCTGGAGTGACACTGCTCTGGCCCTTGTGGGTGGTTATGGGAGCTTGAACCTAGAGGGAACGCACTTCGGGCTGGGAATGCCTGGCTGCCTCCCAGCCGCCCCTTTCCTCATGGCTTTGACGTCAGCTGCCTTCAAATCCAGGTTCTACCACTTGCAAGCTGGGTGCTGAGGCTTATTTACTCTTGGAGTCTTCTCTTTGAACAATGTGATCGTAACGCCTTCCTCCCAGAATTGAGGGGAGGAGTCAGTGGGTCATGTGTTTATGAGGTACCTGGCACAAGGCCAGCGGCCTCTGGGTGACCAGCAGCTACGGATGGTTCCTGGCTTCAGTGCTGGATGAGAGCCTGGGGGTTTGCAGCAGGCAGCCTTGTACGCTTGGGGCCCACGTGTGTGCTAGATGTTGGTGATTCTGATTGTGTGCTGAGCCCAGGGCTAATGCAGAGGATTTAGACCCAAATCCAGTAGCTCCTGCCCTCACCTCCCGGAGCTCAGACACTTTAGCCGAGGGCTTCCCTATCTCCAAGGTACTGACCACCTAACAAGGGCGTTGGCTGCCCCCAACACTGAGTCTGTTCTGTCCTTGGAGAGAGAGTTGGAGGTAAAGGTCTCAGGAGGGAGATGTTAAGGCAGTTCGTGGGTGCAGTAGAGGCTCTGCAGCTCTGCGGACTACAGCCCTGATTGGGTGTCAGGCAGGCGGGGTGGAGTGTCCACATCCGCTTCTTACACCCGCCCCCCAAGGACCTGTAGCAGATCTCGTTCGCCCCTTTGAGCCTATTTC
This sequence comes from Glossophaga mutica, assembly GCA_039655065.1. Taxonomy (NCBI): domain Eukaryota; kingdom Metazoa; phylum Chordata; class Mammalia; order Chiroptera; family Phyllostomidae; genus Glossophaga; species Glossophaga mutica. The sequence continues at coordinate 215,576,011 of CM077305.1, forward strand.
CATACCAGCCCGTGTGTGCCTGGGACCTGTCGTGTCGCTCTGGGAGCTGACACTGTTGTGTGATTGATGTATTTAGCACAGCACGGGGCACCAGGCAACCCTGAATGGTGGAAAGTGTTTAGGAGACCTTGACGACAATGCGACAATGCAACAATGGCACTACAGGCTTATTCCAACAAACAGACGGACAGACAGACCAAAAAACCCCAGATACTCAGAAATGCACGAAGCAGGAAAGGAAAGTCGTTCCTGCCTGCCTCTTACCCCTTATTTAGATCAAGATAGGAGTACTGTCTTCAGAACAGTTTTGTTTTCTACTAATGGGAATGTTTTAACTGTGCATGTAAGTTTTAAACCTGAAGTGACACCAGAAATCAGCTGTTTACAGGAGTACCTTAATGTAAATAAAGAGAAGTAAAAGACATTTTACATATTGCATGTTCTCAAGCATATTCTCTTGGGTCCTTTCCTGCCCTCCTAAGGGATGATGGAAGGGGCCATGGTAGTGCTTCAGCCACCTCGGACAAATTGTAACATCCCACAGGTAGTCGTTGGCAGTGGCAGGGAGCAGGCTGAACAAGGATCCGAAAGCTGCAGGATTTGGTGTTGAGGTGCAGGGGCAGGGTGGGTTGTGTGCTCTGACGTGAACTCCTGAGGGTGCAGCGAGGCAGCGCAAACGGTGCAATCGATGCTCGTTTAGGAATTGGGGAGAGGCTGGGTGGCGAGAGGTCCTGGAGTTGGAGTTGGGAGAACAGCTCTGTTAGCATGAGGAAGGTCTTTGTAGTATTTGTTTGGTATTAGAAAAAGAAGTGAACGGAGCTAGTGTATTTGCAGTGAGGGCACATGCTCCTCCTTCCCCCTTGCTGAAGTGACAGGTTGGAGTACCTGTGGAGGCCCCTCGGGGACACTGGGCCCTTACTTTTGGGTTCTTTCTGTTACGTAAGCCCTGGTCTCTCCTGACTGGGGGCTCAGCAATTGCAAACCGTCCTGGGTTTGTCCGAGGCTTGGAGAACAAATAGTATGTGGGCTCTGTTGGAGACCATTTAAACCAACTCAGCCCTTTTAAGCTCCTTGCCTTCAGTGTATTTGAATTGATTTCATTTCATCAGAGAGAAGGTGGACCCTCTCTGTGTAAGCAGACAGCCTACTGCCCAGGGCTCGGCTCTGACAGGGTGTGAGAGAGTGAGGAAGAGTACAGAGCCACCTTGGCCTGTGAGAGCTCTGCGAGCCTCCATTTCCTCATCCGGAAGTGGGGGTGAGAGGAAGGACAGCCGCCCAGGCCGTAGTGAGCGTGTCCTCTGGGCAGCCGCAGTTGTTTCTCAGCCAGCCTGATGCAGGTTCGCTTGCTCCTGGAAAAGGCCGCCGGGCGGTTGGGCGGTGGTTTGTTGCTAAGCAGTCTTCTTTGCGGCTTCCGAGGAAGCCGCTGTTGCCTGTTTTCTGCCTCCTCAAGGCTGACCTGCGGGGTTTGGAGGAGGGCTGGGGTGGGAAGAGGGGTTTTGCTTTGGTTCGGAGGGTGGAGCTGTGTGTCCTTCGGGGCGTGCGCTGCCGGAGGGCGTCTGACTCCCGGGAACTGACGGGACTCAGGTCTGGGGTCTCTGGGAGGGTTCTCTTCTCCTTCATTGCCTTCCTCATGTTCAGTTCTTTGCACACAATCACAAACATGCATCAGAGAAGTAGCAGATGGTGCAGAAATAGTGGCCTAAGCGTGCAAACACGCATGCGGTGGGGTGTTAGTTGTAGCATTGTTTGTCGTAGCACACAGCTGGAAATAACCCACGTGCCCGTGTGTAGGGCTGTGGATAAATAAATGTGGCACAACTGCAGAGTGAAATGCCTTGTAGCCTTAGAAAGGATGAGGTGGACTGGCATGTGTGTTCTTGGAAAGGTGACCGTGGCGTATTAAGAGAACAAAGCATTGTATTTTATAATGCAGTTGCAATGTAGTGTAGTCATTTAACAGTGTGGTATAGCATAGTTGCAGCGGAATGGTGACTTCCGGCATTTGCAGAATAAAAAATGAAGACTACAAACCCCCCAGGTAGGTTTATACAAGCTGAGAAAAGGGGCCTGGAGGATATCCACCCAGATAACAGTGGCTAGTTTTTGGGTTGGTTGGCTTGACTTGTTTTGTGTACTTCATTGTCACTTGAGTTGGTTACACTGAATGTTTGTTAGTAACATGTATTAGTCGCAAAGGCAACTAATCAGGAAGGTAACCCATATAAATGTAAAAGACAGAGGTGGCTGTGGGGGGTGGTCTGGTCCAGGACTGGCCGCTGGGGCGGTACTGGCTTCTTCCCGGCAGGCGCTCAGCCCAGGCTCAGTTCGCTCTGAGCCGTCCCTGGGGCCCTGGTTCCTGGTGCTGGGGCCCCACTGGTCCACCTGGACCTGCTGATTTAATCAGCTGGCTCTGGGTCTGTGTCACGGGCCCTTAGAAACCGCTCTGCTGATTTGGTTACGAGGAGCAACCCATTACAAACGCCGTCTCCAGTTTCTGTTCTCTACTAAATCAGATTTTACAGCACAGACGTAGTAGATTTTGGTGACATTTGCAAAGTGCTTCTCACTTGCTAATTCACTATTATTTGGAAATGGACAAGGAAGGAGAAACTGAAATGGAGTTGTGTGTCTTACACATATGTTTTGTTTGCCAGTTCCTTGGTAAGTTTTGATCCTGGAGAGGGAGGCCTGCTGTCCAGCTGCCCTTTCCCAGCTGTACTTGAAATCGTCTTCTTTTTAATAAGCTTGCTAAATTAACCGCATATTCAAAACGTGAGGTAGGCCAGTAATTCTTTGCAGACTGCGAATGGAGTTTTGGCCAGAGTCCTCCGCAGGCTGTGCGCCTGTGCACCCGTGAGCGAGGTGGGTGGAGACGGACCCAGGGCCCATGGAGAAAGGAGCCGTACGTTGTCGAAGTTGGTCGGAAGTGAGGACAGGCGTCACTGGGACCACCCAGCAAGTGCTTGGGGAATCTCAAGACAGAGCCCTGAGGGTGAGGAGCCTGAAGCTGCTGCACCCCAGGGCTGTGGGGCCCCGTGTCAGAGCGGACTCCTTACTGGACGCATCGCCCACTCACACCCCCACTCACCCCAGGCCAGACTCGCCCTGTGCGTTCACCACGGCCCCAGGAGTACTGGCAGAGCCCTGCATGCCACGGGTATCTGTTTCGTCCTGGGCCTCAAGGCCCCTGGAGGCCACAGCACGGGCCCATTGGGCCCCATTGTGACAGTAGCGGGCGATACTTCTTTTGTGCTCACACTTCCGGATATCAGACTGATCTGGGTTCGGGATCAGCTTTGACACTGTCCTGATTCCGTGGTTGTGACCCTGGGCCGGTCACTTAACCTCTCTGAGCCTTGGTGTCTTACCTATAAAATGAGGGTGCAGATGCCTTTCTCTCGGTGGTTCATTTTATGTCTCGTTTCAGAGAACTCCTATTTCTAAATTCAGTTTTATTCAAATGTTTTCATTAAATTTATTAAACTACTTTTAGCTTTTTCTTCATTAATTGTTTCTGGTTTTCTTCACATTCACTTGTGTCTTTTTACTGACTTTTTGAATTGGATGCTTTAATATCATTTTTTTCTGTTAAGAATTGAAAGTTTTTAGATAATTAAATTTTTTCTGAGTGCAAATTTGTCTTTATTTTAAAGTTTTTGATGTTTAGTGCTCTTCGTTTGTGCTATAATCTAGGTATTCTGCAGCTGTGGTTTTGAATTCCCCTTTGATTCAAAAGGTTTTTCAATAGTTTGACGTTTTCTGCCTGATAGGGTTATTTTTCTGCTTTCATTATGTCTGGTTTTATTACACTGTGGTCAGAGAGTTTTGCTTTTCAGAATTTGGGATTTTCCTTAAAGTCCCATATAGTCGCTTTTTGAACATGACCTACTTGAATCAGGTATCTGACATCTATTTTTTTAAAAGATTATTTATTTATTTATTTATTTTTAGACATAGGGGGAGGGAGGGAGAGAGAAAGAGAGGGAGAGAAACATCAGTGTGTGGTTGCCTCTCGAACCCCACCTCCTGGATATCTGGCCCAAAACCCAGGCATGTGCTCTGATGGGGAATTGAACCAGCGACCCTTTGGTTTGCAGGCTGGCACTCAGTCCACTGAGCCACACCAGCCAGGGCCTAACATCTGTTTTGAATGGGCTTGATCTACTAAGGTGTAGAGATGTCTTTTTTCTACCTAATGTTTTGTACATACAGTGATTATTTTAAAATTACTCTGCATACTTAGGGTCATGCTAGTTATATTTTCATTATGGAGAAGTGACTTTTTTTTTTTTTGCTAAAGGGACTGCCTTTTTTTTTTTTTTAAATAATTTATTTCTTTATTTTTAGAGAGAGGGGAAGGGAAGGAGAAAGAGAGGGAGAGAAACATCAACATGTGGTTGCCTCTCACATAGCCCCCACTGGGGACCTGGCCTGCAACCCAGGCATGTGCCCTGACTGGGAATCAGAACAAGTGACTCTTTGGTTCACAGGCCTGCGCTCAATCCACTGAGCTACGCCAGCCAGGGAGAAGTGACTTTTGTGTCTGTTTTTATTCATGTTACATTTGTGAGTTTCACCCATGTAGTTGTATGTGGATTTCTTTGATCTCAGGCATAGTACTCTGTTGATAGACTTTTGGCTTGTTTCCATTTTGAGCTGTTCGTTCTTCTACCTGTCCTTTCATGCATGGATGCAGATGTTCTGTTGGGTATATTTGATATACATATAGGAGTAGAATTAATTACTGGGTCACAGCAGAGACATACGCTCAGCTGCCAGTTGCCCAGTGACTGTACCGATTGACACAGCCACCCGTAGTGTGTGAGACTTGCCCTCTCTCCACACACTCGCTGTATCCCTTGGCATTGTAAAGAAGGCCGTTTCCCCCAGAACGAGCTCAAGATTCCTTGTGATTCCAGTCAGAGTCCCAGTAGGCTTTTCTCTCGTTGTTGTTTTGTTTGGAAATTGACAGAACTGATTGTGAAATTTATATGAAATGAAAGCGCCAAGAATAATCAAAGCATTGCTGAAGAAGAACAAAGCGGCAGGACTTACCCTGCTGGATGTCAGGATTTGCCAGCAGCTCCGTCGGCACGGTGTTGGCGGGGAAGGCTGGACAAGTGGGCCGAGAGAACAGAATGGAGAACTGGAAGCAGACCGCACTGAAGTAGTCACTTAGCTTGTGACAAAGGGAGAAGATGGCCTTTTCAAAGACTGTACAGGGAAAACGAGATTCTCCTTTTGGAAAAAAAGTGAATCTCCTCCCTCAAATCATAGTCACAGTCACCTGAACACGAGAGACACGGCAGTAAAGCTTCCAGAAGAGAGCGCAGCGGGGCCTCGTGGTGATCTTGGAGACAAAACTCCTTAAATAGGAGGCGGAAAGCACTGCCCACATAGCAGATTGATAGGCTGCGCCGCGCTCGTCTTGCGTCATCTAAGTTGCGCATCTGTTCCCACAGAATTCAACAGGTCCTCTTTCCTAACTGCGCAGGTGAGTTGGGTGACCTGTCGGTCCCGCTCACCGCTGGAACCCTCCGCCCAGCTCCCACCTGGGCGGGCCCGCTGTTGCCTGTGGGGCAGCCGCCAGCCTGGGCTTCCTTTCGTTGTCGTTCTGGGACTTGCCTTTGTTCCCCGTGTTGGATCCCGCGTTTCCCGGATCCCGCGTGTATCAGTTGGGTAACTTGAGCATCAGTCAGCAGCCACTATTTAAAGCTGCCTTAAGCAACAGCTTATGAGACACTTACTGGCTCGATTAAGTGGCAGTCCACGGGTGCGCAGGCTCCAGATTGGTTGGTTGGGCCGCTGTCCCATGTTATCATTAAGGAGCCAGGTACCGACGATTCACCTGGGTCGGCCACAGACCATCCCAGCTGGACGTGGGCTGGCCGCTTTGGGCCCTGGTTCCTTTGTGCCTGGGGAAGCACAAGGTCCCTTCTGTCAGGAAGGAGGAAGGGAGGCTTGGCTGCTGCGTGAGCGGGCAGGGATGGCCCCTGTGACACTGGCTTCTGCCTTACTCTGCTGTTGTGTTTTGTGAGTCCTTACGTGAGTCTGGAAAAGCGGACTCGGTCCGCTGAGTATTGGATTCTAGTAGGAAGAGGATGTCCCAGGAAGGGAGAGCCCCTGTCACCGCCCGTGAGAGCGCGGTGCTGTTCGATTGCTCCCCCTTGGGGGGCACGCTCAGAGGCTGCGCAGTCATTGTCCACAAAGTGATGAAATTTCGTGTTGTGCCTTGTGTGTGTTTTTTTAAGATGTTTACTTTTAGAGAGGGGAAAGGGAGGGAGAAAGAGAGGGAGAGAAACATTGATGGGGGAGAGATATACCCATCAGTTTCCTCTCTCACGCCCCCACCCGGGGACCTGGCCCACAACCCAGGCATGTGCCCTGACTGGGAACTGAACTGGCGACCTTTTGGTTCGCAGGCTGGCGCTCAGTCCACTGAGCCACACCAGCCAGGGCTTGCGTTCTTTTTATATCTGTTATTCTGAGCACTTGGTAGGCTCTTGCAATTTGGGGCACTTCAACTCTGGGAATTTTTCTTAAAATTTTCATTTGATCATTTCTTCCCCTCCCCTCCTTTTTTTCCCCTCTGTGCTTGTGGAGCTCCTAGTGAAATTTGGACTCCTGGATGAATTCTTTAATTTTGAATGGAGCAAAGACTAGCGTTCATCTCCTTGTCAATTTTTCTGAGATTTCCTCCACTTTATCTTCATATATTCTATTGAAATTAACATTCTAAAAAATTAGAAAAGTTTGATTTGCAGAAAAGTTTGTTTCTTTATGCCCTGTTCCCAGTACATTTGTCCCAGCTAATTAGCTGATACTGATACATCAGTAGGAACTACGCTGTGTACCTCATTCAGGTTTCCTTAGTTTTTACCTGAAGTGCTCTCTCTGTCCCTGGATATTTCATTTAGTTGTCACGTCGTCTTAGGCTCCTCTAGACTGGTGACAGCTAGTGGGTTTTCCTTGTTTCTGATGGCCTTGAATTGTCAGGAGTGCTCTCGGGTGTTTTGGTTTTGTTTTTCTTCTTTTAAATTTTATTTATTCATTTTTAGAGAGGGAAAGAGAGGGAGAGAAACATCCATGTGTGGTGCCCCACACTGGGGACCTGGCCTGCAACCCAGGCATGCGCTCTGACCAGGAATTGAACTGGCGACCCTTTGGTTTGCAGCCGGCACCCAGTCACTGAGCCACACCAGCCAGGGCTTGGGTGTTTTAAGAGTGCCCTGTGGCCCAGGTTTGTCTGATGTTTTTCTTTTTCTCATGATTGACCTGGGGTCGCAGGGCTCTCTGATCGTCCCTTAAGGAAAAAACATCCTGGTTTGGTGCACGGGTGCAGTATCTTCTTAATTTTCTGAGGACACTAATTTTATATTACTCATCTTTTTAAAAATCTTCTGTTTCTGGCATTATGCCCTCTAGGTTTGTCCATCCGTTTAGTTGGTCTCTGACTTTTAGTTGGGGTCTCTCAGGTCTCTGTGGTCTTGGGTGCACACAGCTGATTGGAAACTGGGTGTGGGGGTCCCTGGGAGCCCTTTGGTGCAGGGCCGGTGGATGGGAGGCCAGCCTTTTTTTTCCTGGAGCCCCAAGTGTCCGTGTATGGGTTTTCCTGAATAGACGCCTTCCACCTTTGCCCAGGTGTGTTGAGGGACAGAGGGACATGGTCTGTTTGTCTCCCTGTGCTGCGGCCAGCAGCAGAGGGACCCAAAGCTTCCATGATTTGCTCCTCGGGTTCTCTCTCACGTAGCTTCTTTTTTTAGCTCCCCGCTCCCCGTGTTGTGGAGTCTAGACTTTTCCAGTTTAGTTTGCCCAGAGGGGTAGAGAGGGCAGGTGGGGGCAGGTGGGAGGGAGGGAGGCCAGCTGTTGCACAGGCAGCCTCCCAGCCGGTCCCTAAATGCCCACCTCCCAGTGCCTCCTGAGCTGCGGGGCCCTCTGCTACACCGTCCGCAGGACCTCCCGTCCGCTCAGTCTGCTACCACGCGTGTCTGGTCTCCGTGTGCCCACACCCTCTCATCTTGGTCTTCTGGGTTCATTGGAGGGGCTTTGGGAAGGGCGAGCCGTAAAGGCCTCTGGTCTTCCTGCCTCGTCTAACCAGAGCCCCTGTATTGTAGAGCGTTTCTGTGAATCCAAGGGAGGCGAATGTAAGGGCCGTTTCTGGGATGTGTGTGTGCCGACACACAGCCGTGTTGTGTACACGTGTTTGAGTAAACGGGTTGCACATGCCAGGCCCACGGCTCTTGTAGGTGATCAGTCACGGTGGGTTTTTGTGTCAGCTAGAGCTCCCGTTTGCTGTGGTGGCTGCAGAGGATTGACAGGGTGGGCAGGGTTGTCTGGTCATTTGTCACCAGCTTCATACACACAAGGAGAACAAACTCTGTCTGTTCCTGTCCTTCCCCTCAGGAACTCTCTCTCTCTCTCTTTTTTTTTTTTTAGATTTTATTTATTTATTTTTAGAGGGTGGAGGAGGGAGAAGAGAGGGGAAAGGAGGGGGATAAACATCGATGTGTGGTTGCCTCATGCATGCCCCCCATGGGGACCTGAGGGTGCAACCCAGGCAGGTGCCCTGACTGGGAATTGAACTGGTGACCCTTTGGTTCACACGCTGGCGATCAGTCCACTGAGCCACACCAGTCAGGGCCTCTCGGGAACTCTTGAGAAGGGAGGGGACCCGAAGGAACCTCGAGGACGATGGTACTAAGGGAGTAACTGCACCTGTCTGTTGAATCCCTTCTCTGTGCCTTGGGGGTTCGTGTCAGTCCTTGTGACCATCATTTCCAGACCTTCCAGCGACCTTCTGAAGGACACATTCTGTCCCTACTGGGTGGAAGAGCAGACCTAGGGGCCTGCGGGCATTTGGGCTCCTCCGATCCTGGCTTCTTGCTTGGTGGGTGGGCTGGTGGGGGTTAGCTCTGTAGGGGGGGGCCTCCCCGGGGGCGCTCTCCCCAGCAGCCTGTCTGTGAGGACAGGAGTCTGGGAAGGTGGAAGGACTCCTTTCTCCTGGGCTAAGGAAAGGCACTTCCTGCCAGGTTGTCGTCTTTGAGCCCAAACCCCAGCTCGCTACAGGTGGCGTCATTTCTGCGGGAAAGGCTTGGGCGTAAACAAAGCCACCAAAGCCACTGCCGCCGCCGGACAGCTGGGGCAACTTCCTCCGTGCCTTTTTGTTCCACCTGCCTCCCTGTCTGCTGTCTTCTTCGAGCTCTCCTTCAAACCACTTTCAGCATTTTAAAAAACAAGCAGCAGACCTGCTCAGCATTTATGTACGGTGGTTTCTGACCTTTTTCGCTGAACTCTTTTGAAATAAGAAACAGAAACGATAGAGCCAGGTAGCAGGAGGCAGCTAATGAGCACTGCAGTTTAAGGGCCCAGGGCGGAAGAGGTCCTGTGTGGAGCTAGGAGCTGCGTTCCTGGTGGTCTTCCCGGTGGTCTTCCCCGTGGTCTTCCCCGTGGTCTTCCCCGTGATCGGGGTCTGTGTTTTTTTTAAAGCTTTACAGTTTTTCTGTATCAAACGTACATTGTTGTTGTAACACTGGCGTGTGCTTGCTTTCTGCACCTCGCTGCTTGTGCCGAAGTGGGGAGCCTGGAAACTGGGGCAGTTTAGTGTTGTTTAAGATGTAGTCACAGAGGAGAGTTCCTCTCAGGAGGGTTTCTGAGAATTAAAGTGCATCTTCTCTCTGGAGAATTAATTAAAGGGGCCACAGCAGATCCTGAGCGTCCGTGCGCTGATCCTCCTGGTTCTGAAGGCCTGCTTTCCGCGCCATAGCCCTTAAGCGGTGACATGCCAAGGTGGGGACAGGTTCCTGGAGCACAAAGGGTGGAAGCACAGGCAGGAGGTGTTCCGGGCCCCAGGGCCACCGGGCTCCACTGACCGCATAGGAATCTGGAGGGATGAGGCGGGCTGGGCAGCTGGGAGCGGACAGTACGGAGCCAGGGCGGTGGCTGCCGGTGGTCCAGACCTCCTGGGGCAGCGAGCCCGGGCTTGCTTGTGCTGCCTTGGTTCTCCCCTCTGTTCCTGCCTGCACCTGCGAGGTGGGTAATAGTGTGTCGTCCGTATGCGGTCCTGGAGGAGACAGGCCTCAAGTCCGCGTGGGGCGGAGAGGAGGTGCAGACTGCGAGCTTTGGACGGATGAGGCTGGCGGCGGCGAGCAGGAGGGTGGGTGGCAGTTCGGCAGCCGTGCTTTGGGCCGGAGGGCTCGGGCTTGACTCTGGAGCCCCGCGGTGATGGGAAAGGTGCCAGCGCAGGGCTCGTGCCACGGTTTGGTTCTGGCAGAGGGGCACTGAGCACAGGGTAGGTGGAGCTGGCTGGTTCAGGGCGGAGAGGATGGGGCGGCAGAGACAGACAAACGCCAAGTATGCCGAAGGTGGTGCCGAAGGTGGGGGTGGGGGGTGCTTTGGTCCCTATGCCACATGCCTTGTTTCTTGGTTTTAATTTTGTTGCTTCCTAAAGGTTCCGTCTCCCCAGGGGGTGTGCCCCTTTCCTGGTGGTGGCTGATGTCCCCCATAAGGAGCACTAGGTTGCCAGGAACCCCACTTCCACCCCCTTATTGTTTCCTCATGCCTTGCTCTCAAGCAGCGTATTCTTGGGCAGGTTGGGGCTGGCTGTGTCCTGCTGCTGCACCGCATACTTCTTCCTGCAGAACCCGGCTCCGTGCCCCCTTGTGCAGGTGGAATGACTGGACCGTGCTGCAAACCCAGCCTGTCTCCAGCTGTCCAGGTGGACCTGCTCCTGACAACTCGGGAATGGAGAAGTGTGGGCTCTCTGCGCTTGTCCAGAGCCAGCCCTGCTTTCTGGCCGATGCCCTGAGGGAGCCCGCTTCTGAGAGCACGAGTGTGGGGTGTGGGCTGCGGGCTGGTGTTGGGTAGGGCAGAGGCCCCCCGCAAGACCCAGCTCGGGTACCCCTCCGGCCCCTGCTCCTGTCCTGCCCCATGTGGTGCCAAGTGGAGCCCTTTCTGTGGAGGTCACTGCACTGTAATATGCGTTCCTGTCCACACCTGCTTCTCCCTTTAGACTAGTCGTCAGCAAGCTGCAGCCCAGACCTCCCGGCCTGCAGCCGGCTTCGCATCTGTGGAAGGGAAGGTGTGCTGGGCACGCTGCCCCAGTCCGTGTTGTCTGCTACAGCAGGCGTGCTGGGCAGCCCTGACCCGTTGCTGCAGAGGTCGGGTGGGCAGCAGAGATAGACACACTGCCTGGCCCTCCGTGGAATCGTTGGCGGAGTTCACAACAGGGACGGGTAGAGTGCGGGTGTCTCCGCGTCCCCAGCACCCAGCAGCATGGAATCTGGCATGCATTGTTGCCGGCGGATGTCCAGCATTTGCCGTATGGGTGGTGCCTGCCTTTCGTTCAGTTTTCTTTTTTGCCAGACAGTGGCACGTTGGAGAAGGATGGACTGAGTCATCAGTCCTGTACCTCAGCTTCGTGCTGGTGGTTCTTGACATTTTGACAGAGACTTAACAAGTGTACTAATGATCAACGTGGTTGATTCCCGAAGTGTTGATCCAGCCTGCTCTCCAAGCTTCCATTCCTTCTGTACAGAGACACCCCGTCTTCCTTTCTCCTCCACTCAGGTCGGGGCGTCTGCTCGCGCCTCGCAGCCGTAGCACACAGGCTGAAGGCGCTGTTTCGGCAGGTAGTGGGTCTGCCCCAAGTGCTTGTCTGAGCTCTGGAAGGCAGGCTTCGGCTGCAGTGCATGGTGGGTCCTTTGTCAACGTTGAGGACTGCAGGAAGGAGCCACATGGTGCTGTGTGCAGGTGTCCTGAGGGTGGAGGAGTACTTAAGGAAGCAGGAGGTGATTTTGACCAAGTGTCCCTGGAATTGGGGAGAGCGAAGAGCTTGGACTTACTGCACACGTAGATCTAGCTGTGGGCAGCATTGGCGTGAAGAAAAGGCTGTTGGCTGGAGACTCCGTCTGCTTCCAGGTGGCCTCCGCGCGGCTGGCCAGAGCCTACGTCCGGCCTCGGTCAACTTATGTCACAACCAGTGCATCTGTCCTGCCTGTGTGCTTGCCCTCCTGCAGGCAGAGCTGCAGCAGCCTGGCGTCGGGTCCCACAGAGGGCACAGAGTCTGCAGCCTAGTCGTGTCCTGCCTGGTCCCAGCACCAGGTAGTCCCGTGATCTTGGACAAGTCGCTTCTCTATCCCGACTGCGTCTTAGCGTCCTTCTCAGTTAAGCAGGCCAATGGCAATAGTATCTTCCAGAAAGGGCTGTTTTGAGGAGTCTGGGCGAGGGCATGGGTGCTCCGCAGGGTACCTGGCTCTCAGCACTGCTGGCCACCACTGGGATTAGGCCTGAATGTGTAGCGCTGGTGGCTCCCTAGTGGATTGCCTGCTGGCTGGGTGGCTGACACTGGCTGGTACCCAAGTGCAGAGTGAAATTAATCTTACCCGGAAATGGCTTTCAATAAGGTGGAGTGCAGGGAGACTTTCCCTCTGGCGGACAGGACAGATCACAGGCCCTCGTAACCTGTCTGACAGGTGGGACTGCTGTCTGGGGAGGCGGGGCTTGGTGTTAAGTGCCTTTATTGCCAATGTTTGGGGTTGTTTTGTCCCAGGAAGCCTGGGCCTCTCAGGGCACATCTTTAGATGACTTGCCAGGACACACAGACCTGAATTCGCTTTTAACTGCCCTTTTCTTCACTCCCAAAGCTGCCTGCACTGGATTTTAGGCCCTCCTTTCCTCTGCCTAACGGCAGTATTTTCTTTCAGGCCAGCCTTTTCCAACATGCTCTGGCCCCCGGCAGCAGGGCCCCGGGAAGGAGAGGTTCCGAGGAGGGGGTGGCATGCAGGCGGGGCTCCCCAGGCAGGGCACACGGGGATTGCGTCTACTTTGCGTGTAACATGGAAGAGCTAAATTAGATTTTGCTGGGAGAGAAAAACAAAAATAAATTTTGCTACCTACCAAAGGGAGAGAGAGCAGCCTGCACGCTGGGGCCACGAGCCAGGCTGGGTCTGTGCCTGCCTGCCTGCCTGCCTGCAAGGGCCTGGCGCTCTCAGCCAAGTGCTTGTCCCACGGAGCCAAGCGTGAGCCATACTCGAATGAGCATGCCTCTGACCCCCGAGAAGTACGTTCTGTCCCCTCAGCCGGCTGCGTGAGCCACACTTCTTTTTGCCACGGAATGAGGCTAGTTGAGCTTGGGGGGGTGTGTGTGACAGAAACTCAGTAGGTGTTTGGAAGCGACTGCTGTCCTGCTGCCAGCACTCCTGGCCCGGTGTTTGTGGGTTGTGGAAGTCAGAGGACGAGCAGAGTGGCCAGGTGGGTGTGGGGCTGGGCTGGGCCCCACGTTCGGCTCCGCCTGACTGGAGATGCTGCCGCTTGCGGGGAGACCGAATGAGCCTCTCTGTAGGTTGAATTTGGGCCCCGTGAGCTCTGGCTTGCTGGGAGGACCGGGCCTGTCTGCGGCAGGCATCTGTAGCGGACGCAGCTCTGCTTGCACTTTGTGGGCCTGGACGGCCTGTGGCGCACGTTCCTCCTGAGGCTGTGGCTGTGATCCGCGTGTCTGTCCGTGCTCTGAGGGCAAATTGGGGCTGGAAGAACCTCTGTGCAGCCTTCCTGTAGACCGTGCAGGCCGCCCCCCGGCAGGTGCGGTTTCCACAGCAGTGGTGACTCAGCCGCGTTGTCTGTTAGCACCCAGGTTTACATAGGCACAGAGAACCCGATTCCAGATGTGCGGCAGGTGACATCTGCTTGACAGTGAACCACTTATAACCACGTGGCTGTGGGTTATGAACATTTAGGACCGGGTGGTACTTGTGAGATCAGGTGTAGGGTGGGGAAGCTGAGGTCGAGAGAAGCCAGGAGTGTGCCCAGCTGGTGCAAAACTCAGTTTAAAAATGTGGGCATTGGCACTCCAGAAAACTGCGTGGGCAGGTTTACTGAGGGGCTTGGTCCAGTGGGCTCCCTGACTGGCCTCACGGGGCCCTCCTGGCTGAGCAGGGTGGAGAGATTGTATTTGAGCATAGCAGGTGCGCACTTAGCGTTTGGTAAATGGTTGGATTTCCGGGGAGGACAGGGTCCAAGCATCTGGCATCTCGCAGACCTAATTCTCAATTCCCAGGAGAGCGGCTCAAGTGTGTGCAGTTTTCCTTTCTTTTTTTCCAGGGGGTGCCAGTGCAGGTGCGGTCAGTCTGCTGGGGCTCCTGGGGCTCCTGGGGGGAGGTGGGGCTGGTCAGTTCTCAGAGAAGGCTGGTGTCCCTGGGAACACCCGTGGAGAGCTGTCTGTGTCCACGCTAACCTCTGCCCACAGGCCCGGCCACTGCAGAATCCAAGAGGAGTGTGAACTGGCGGAAGTTTGGACTCACCAATTTTAACAAGACTTTTTAGCGATACCTATAGAAATAAGTATTTTCTGGTCTAGTTACAGAATTAAAAGACTTGCTTTTTAATAATCAAGCCTGTTAACACTTAATGTGGGAAAATGGTGGTACTGAGTGGCTGGTAACTGATTTTTTCTGCTCTTGCCTTTGCCAGTTTGGTTTTTAATTTAGTAAGTTGGTTATCCGAATTTAAATTAATGGTGCTAACTCTGTAGCCGTGTAAGGTGTGTGGTCGTGTCTGGACATGTCTGTGGGGTCCATGGTCAGGTGAGGGCCCACACGGAGCTGCAGTCCGGCAGTTTCCAGCCCTGGGCCCACGGGGAAGGGTCTCCGTGGCCATGGGTGGCTCCCGTCGTCTCTGGACTGGACACGTACCGTGGCGTTGCGTCCAGCTTAGCCTCAGCTGTATCCCGGGCCCATCCCAGTGCCAGGCGCACAGCAGTGCCGTGGAACAATATGGTGAATACGTGAGTGTGTTAGTTTTCTCTTGTTGCTGTGGAACATCACCACAAATTTCGAGACTTAAGACAACACAAGTGTATTCTTGCAGTTCTGCGGGGTCCGGAGTCTGCAACGAGTCTTGCTGGGGTAGATGGAGATGTCAGCAGGACCGAGTTCCTTCTGGAGGCTCGGGGGGGGGGCGTTTCCTGGCCTTGTCCAGCTGCTAGAGGCGCCCCTAGTGCGCTGCCGGAGGCCCTTGCCCATCGCAGAGGACCGCTTCCCCTGCCACACCCTTCTGACCCTGGCCCTCCTGCCTCCCTCTTCTAAGGACCCTTGTGATGACATTGGGCCCTCGAGGGTAATCTAGGATCGTCTTCCCAGCTTGAGACTCTTAATGTAATCACACTGCAAAATACTTTTCACCGTATACAGCTACGTGCCCACAGGTTCTCAGAAGCGGAACATCAACACTCGGTCACTCATCCTGCCGCAGAGTTGTAGAGGATGAAGTGGTTCCTAAGCATCCCTAGCCCATAGGCAGTGGAATAAGTCCCACTGTGAGGAAGAGACGTCTGTCTGTTCTGCCCTGGCTGGTGTGGCTCAGGGTGCTGAGTGCCGACCTGCAAACCGAAAGGTCTCAGGTTCTATTCCCAGTTGGGGCACATGCCTGGGTTGTGGGCCAGGCCCCCAGTTTGGGGTGTGTGAGAGGCAACCGATCTGTGTTTGTTTCTCCCACACATGGATGTTTCTCTCCCTCTTTTTCTCCCTGCCTTCCCCGCTCTCTCTCTGGGGGGGAAAAAGGACATCTGTCCTTTTGCCAGGGCCTCCCGTGTTCTGGCGGACCCTGTGGGGACCCTGCTGGAGCTTCGTGCCTCCTCCTGGGGGGCAGTCCTCTCCGGCTGCCTGTCTGTTTCCCACCTGGGACCTGGAGCTTGTTCACGGCCTTTTAGGCCCAGGGTCAACAAACCTCTACTGTGGCTTTGCCGCCACAGGCTGTCTCTGTTGTGTATTTTTTTTAGACAAATACAAATATTTTTAAAGATTTTATTTATTTTTAGAGAGGGGGAAGGGATGGAGAGAGAGAGAAACATCAATGTGTGGTTGCTTCTCACACGCCCGCCCGCTACCAGGGACCTGGCCAGCAACCCAGACATATGCCCCGAATGGGAATCGAACCAGTGACACTGGCTCACAGGCCTGCGCTCAATCTGTTGAGCTACACCAGCCGGGGCTATGAAAAGTATTTTAAAAATATTCTTAGCTTGAGGGTCTTACAGAAACAGGCTGTTGGCTGGGGCCCTGGCAAGCGTTTGCTGACCCCCGTTTTAGCCTGTAAGCACTGTGACGCAAGGGCCACATGCTGCTGTCACCGCGGCGGCTCGTCTGTGTATTGTGTGTGTTTGTGTCTGCCCGTGTGTGCGTGCTGCTGTTTCCGGTTCCAACCCCAGGGATGTTTTCTGTGTGTTTGAGTTGACGGAAGTGTCTAAAAATTAGATCTAACCTAATTGGAGGATTTCAAGGTTTGATAGCCTGTTTAATATGAGTCATTCTGGCCCAAATAAGATCCAGTCCCTGTCTTGAGGAGCTTATAGTTCAGCCTGGGGAACGGTGCTATGATTTGGGGGGTGGGGCAGGAAACCCTTGGGCACCAAAACCAGACTTTGGAAACTTAGAGTTGGTTCCCCCCCTGGGTTATTGCTGTTCTTGGCTTCTGGCACACGATGCAGGCACTGGGGAGGGCTGCTGGCTCGAGGGGCTCCTACGTGCGACGTGGGAGCAGCGAGCCGTTGTCAGGGTGTCCGCAGGGTCCTGTCTTCATCGAGCCCGTTCCCCTGCGCGTGGCAGTGTGGTTGGCTTCCCGGCCTGGCCGCTGACTGGAGCCTCCGGTGGTTGACCGGACTGGGATCTGGTGGGAAGGAAATTCATACCCGCGAGGGCGGCTAAAACCACGTGGGAGGTGACTCCCACGCACACGCCCAACTCATGGCGCTCACCCTCGGCGTCCGTCTGAGTTCATTCTTCGTGAGCGTTTTCTGACATGAACTCACGTGCCTGTCAGTCAGGGTTTGAAATGGGAAGGATGGGTCTGCCCAGTACGTGTGAGAACGAAGTTCGCTCACATTTGGCATCGTTCCCAGGCTCGTTGGCGTCAGGGGTGTGAAGTCAGCGTCTCCTGTCTCACGTTTTTGGGGGTCCCAGCTTGTAAGTGTGGATCCCCAGTCTTGGATCATAATGTGTGAAGTTTTATCTTCACGTCTCGGGGAGTGTGAGATGCCTCCCCGGCACTCTGCCGTGATCCTCCCGGCCTGCAGGCTTCAGAGCAGGGAGAGGTGGCCGACTGCACTGACGCGGCCACGGCCACGGCCACGGCGCTTTTGTTAGTTAGCGGACATGTTTACCTCCACCTCCGGTTCGCCGTTAAAGATGTATCGGTGAGCCTGATGTGGTGCTTTAGCTCTCTCTCTCTCTCTCTCTGTCTATTGATTCTAGTGGGGAACAGTGGGCACTCGTGCGAGTAGAGCCTGTAGCCAGGGTTGAGTGCAGGGTGAGAGGCACGAAGCCTGATCCTTGGTGCCTGCACGTGGCAGCCACTAGTTTGTGGCAGGCACTCACCAAGTATTTGAATGAATGAGCAAATGAACGGACTAATGAGGAAAGTGCTAATCGACTTACAGACTGCGTAGGAAATTAGTGGTGGAGGGCAGCTGCTTTCTTGCGAAGGGCACTCCTGTAGATGGTATGGCCCCTGGGGGCTCCCGGGGTGGGGGGGAGGGCACTTGTTTCTGTTTTCCGTGCCCGCATCTCCCCAGAGAGCCTGCTCCCGTTGCCTAAGCAGGTGTTTTTTCTCCAGATGCTGGTTCTTGATTTTGAAAAGCGCACGTACCCAACTGTTTCTGGAAGATTTACTGACTTTGGCTGCTTCCCTTTGATTTGGCTTTGCTTG
This sequence comes from Glossophaga mutica, assembly GCA_039655065.1. Lineage (NCBI taxonomy): Eukaryota > Metazoa > Chordata > Mammalia > Chiroptera > Phyllostomidae > Glossophaga > Glossophaga mutica. The sequence continues at coordinate 215,593,705 of CM077305.1, forward strand.
TCCTTGGAATGAACAGCCTCCCACAGTGGGTCGTGTACCGCTCCCCCCACCCCCGTGTGCCTGTCTGATTTTCGCTGTTACATGGAGGTGCTGCAAGGGACACACGTTTGTTTTTTCACCTTGAAGGGAGGTCGAGTCATGGAGAGAGGACTCTGTGAAAGGTGACGTTTCAGCGTCGTCGATGAGCAGTAGACTCCAGCCACTTCAGAGCGAGGGGTGCGGGTGCGGGTGCGGGTGCGGGTTGGGAGCAGGGATCAGCAAGTCTACAGAATGCTCTTTAAATACGAGCAGAACTGCCTGTGTGTGGTTAGGGCGTATTCCTAGGGACAGAGTCCAAAGCTTCCTTTAGATCTTCAAGGAGATCATGATCCCTAAAGGATTTATTCACTGGGTCAGAGGTTCTGGTGGACTGACAAGCTTTTTTTTTTTTTCCATTTCAAAGGCAGATCGGGGGCGGTGCCTAGAAAAATTTCCTTACTAGATGACATTTCATCGCAATGTCCGATCGTTTGGGGCAAATAACCAAGGGCAAGGATGGGAAAAGCAAGTATTCGACTCTCAGCCTGTTTGATAAGTATAAAGGAAAATCAGTAGACGCGATCAGATCCTCAGGTAAGAACGAGGCTCGGAGGCCCGTCCTCCCACTTTTCTTGTAGCGAGAAGCTCCGGGTCAAGGGCCAGGGCGAGGCAGAGGCCCACGCAGACCAGTCTTCTGGGCAGATGGTGGTCACCGGGTGGTTCTGGAAAGCAGACTCCCCCAGCGCCAGTTGGAGGTCTGGTTTCAGAGGCTGGCGTGCCCTGACTGTGCTGTGGGGGGTTATCCCCCTCTATCATAGTGAAACCATGCCCATTTTTAGCCTGATGATTGGAGCGGAGCTTCATTTGCATTAGAGTTGCCCAGTTTAGGCTCCCGTGTTCTGGGACTTGGTGGGAAAGTCCCTGCCCATACTCTCCATTCCGCACCCCCCCCCCCCCCCCCCGCCCCCAGCCCTGTGAGGATTTGGTGAGTGCTCAGGCTAGGCCCGGGTCTAGGCTGAGACTGTCCTTTTGGCCCCGCTGTTGTGTGGCCGGAGCAGTCTCAGCTTGCGGGAAGTGTTGACCGTGGGGGATGGAGAGTTCTTGGCCTGGCTCACCCACATCATGAACTCCCAAGCCCTCTCCTGCCCGTGAGTCGAACGGAAGCCTCTGCACAGGCTCCGGCAGCCCCTCTGGAGGTCGGGGTGAGGGCTTGTCACGTGATGAACGTGACCTCCAACGCTCGTTTGTCTCCATGGCCCGGCTACCCCTTGTGTTTCGTGCTAGCTCTTGGGGGTTGGAAGAGCAGCAGAGCGACTCTGGCCTCTTTCTTTCTGTGCAACACCTGTCTCCACCCCTGTCTTCCTGCAGTTATTCCTCGACATGGCTTACAGAGTCTCGGGAAAGTTGCCACAGCCCGGCGCATGCCACCGCCTGCAAACCTGCCAAGCCTGAAGTCTGAAAACAAAGGAAACGACCCCAACATCGTTATAGTACCCAAGGACGGGACGGGATGGGCAAACAAGCAGGATCAGCAAGACCCAAAGAGGTGAGGGCTCTGCGGCCGCGGCTCCCCCCGCAGCCTTGCTGGCTGCCCAGGGCTGGGCGGCTGAGCTGGAGCTCGGAGGTTCCAAGGGAGGTCCTTCACCCTGACCCTGGCTGCCTCGGTGTTTCCCGCTCCCGCCTGCATTTTTCCTGCCTCTTGGAGCCGGCGCAGCAGAATTTCTGTGAGCCGCCTGGTCCCCAGTGACCAGTGTCCCCTGGGCCTTATTAGGAAGGGCTCCTCAGCCCGGGGGGGCCTCTGCAGTGACTCAGAGCCGGTTCCCGTCGGGGCCTCTGCGGACAGAGCTGGTGCTCCGACGCCTCGTTCTGTGGTGGTCCGTGCGTGCTGGGCCCCAGGGTGGGAGGGCAGTTTGCCTGCCTGTGGGCCGGCAGCCTCCCTCCGGGCAGACTGCTGCAGTCTTACCCAGTGTGAAGGAGGACAGCCCAGGGTCTGGCACAGAGGTCGTCACTAGACAGGCAGCGGCTGCCGGCGCTGCTGCTGCTGCTGCGGCTGCGTGGTGGGGCCGCAGCACGGGTGCCCGAGCCTCGTCTCTCTCTTTCGCCGCACGTCTGCTCTGACGGGGCCCCAGCCGGAGTAAGGGTGTCCAGGAAGGAGGACCTGGGGTTTGCGCTGGGAGGGCTGAGTGGGGACAGGGCCGTGCTGCAGCTGGCAGGCAGGCAGCCACCTGCGGCTGGGGTCAGCCATCGGGAACAGGAGCGCCGCAGCCCCTCCCCGAGCCTCCTGGTCTGGCTGCCGATGCTCAGGGCCCAGACACAGCTGCTGACCGGAGTCCTTTCCTCTTTTTTCTTTTTCTGGTTTGTTTGTTTTAGAACTGATTTTATTGATATTTTTTATTTTTATTGTAATTGTTCTTGTACAGTTTTCTGTCTTTTACTCCCACCCCAGCCCACCGCCCCAGCCCTCCCCACCTCCCTCCCATTTCCACCCCCTAGTTTTTGTCCATGTGTCTTTTATACTTGTTGCTCTAAACCCTTCCCCTTTTCCCCTGAAATTCCCTCCCCTCTCCCCTCTGCTCTCAGTTTCATTGTCTTTGGTTATATTTTGCTTGCTTGTTTATTTTGTTGATTATGTTCCTGTTAAAGGTGAGATCATATGGTATTTGTCTTTCACTGCCTGGCTTATTTCCCTTAGCATGATGCTCTCCAGTTCCATCCATGCTGTCGTGAGGGGTGGGAGCTCCTTCTTTCTTTCTGCTGCATAGAATTCCATTGTGTAAAATGTACCTCTTGCTGGAAATGGCTGTGCGAGCTTTTATAAAACTTCCTGCAGCTACTTCAGATGGGATATAGAGAGTGAGTGAACGGATCAGTCAGAGGGTCGTGCTGTAGTAGCAGCTGAAAGAGGGTCTTAGAAGCGAAGTCACATTTTTTCTGACTGTGCTCAGGGATCATGCTGCTTGGTGGTATAATGTGACTTCGGAAGGGACAGGTGTGTGTGTCGCGTCCGTCCAGGCCATTCATTAGCTTTATGGAACCTGGAGAATCATGTGACTTCCGAGCTTCATTGTCTTGTGAAGTAAGAAGAACCCTTGGCTCCAGGGGCGGCTGTAAGAAATGGATGTGATAGCACGAGCCCAGAGGGGACACAGAGCGGCGGAAGTGCTGGCAGGCGTCGGCCCCTGCTGTCCCCATTCCAGTCAAATGTGGACGCTACCCACTCTAGTGGAATGGACGTTGCACATTTCAAATAGGCTTTGAAATACCTGTGCGGTTGAAAGTTGCAGAGAGGGCCAGGTGCTGCTCCCTGCCTCATCCATGCTCACCAAGCATTGGCACAGTGTGGCAGCTTCTGTGAGGCTGGTTGGTGGGGCGCGTCTGCTGGGGCGGCGCGGAGTCAGTGTTGGGGAAAGAAGGCAGCAGCCGCAGGCCTGGCCCACTGCTGTCCTGGGCCGCGCCCAACTTGGGGTGTCAGGAGGTGACCAAGTAGGTAGGGGGCACAGTTGTGCAGTTGGAGAACACTTCAGTGACACTTTCTGGAAGCTTTTGCTTTAGGTAGAGGGTCACGTGAGAGGGGATGAGTGGCCTTCATCTTGTAGAGGTCACATGTGGGGGTGAGTTACATGGGTTAAGTTAACCTTGGGAGGGGGTCTTCAGCTTGCAGATGAGCCACCGGCGGTGGGTGGGTTCTGGCCGAGTGGACGGTTGCCCTCCTTGCATCTTATGGGGAGGAGGGTCCGCAGAACGGGTGCCTGGGAGGCTGCCGAGCCCCAGAAATCTTCTTTTCAGGCCCTTCTCGTTCCTGCTTCGAGGACTGCCTGTGGGGTGTAAACTGACCGACCTCTTTTTGGAGGGCAGTTTGGCAGTAGCTTATGTTTCTAAACATCTTTTGACCCAGCGATTCCATTTCTAAGAACTTGCACTGCTGAATTACTTCACAAAAGTGTGCAAAGATATTTATACAGAAATGCTCACTGCAGTTTTATCTGTAATAGAGAAAAATGGAGATAGGTACATCATGGCTACCCAATTGTACTGTGTCATTAAAAGAAAGAGGTAGGTCCCTATGTATTGTCATGAAAAGATGTTAGAGGAAGTAAAACAGGAGCTACAGAATTGAATGAATGGCGCTGTTCCACTTGTGTTGAAAAATGCTGTATTTTGTAGAGGAAACTCCGCTTCAAGTTTCTCTCTGGAGGTTGAGATCATGACAAATTCTGTGCTATACATGTTTATAAATTTATTTTACTACAAGCATGTATTTCTTTAAAGCCAAGATAAGGTTTAAAAAAAAGAATTTGCTGTTTCAAAGCATTTGGCCCCCTGAGTTGCTGTGAGCTCTTGGTCGGGGGACGGGGCCCAGCGCCCCTTCCCTGCAGTGACGGTCTCCCCGTTGGCACAGCCTCTGTGACTTCGCGGCTTACAGTGAGCTTTCAGCCCTTGCAGACAGACCCCGCAGGAGGGCAGCGGGCTGTTTCGCCCTGTAGGGGTCAGTGAGCAGGCCTCACGTGGTTCAGTTCTCTTTGGTCTTCGCCACCTTAAGCGTCTGCTGGGGAAGGTGCCGATTCTACTGGCCAGAGAATGTCTGCTCCCAGCAGGCAGCTATGGATTTAGAAAGGCAAGAGGGGCTGCGTTGGCGAGGCCTGTGCCGTGTCTGACCCTTGCCCTTTGTCCCTCTGTCCAGTTCCAGTGCGACGGCCTCTCAGCCGCCGGAGTTGCTGCCGCAGCCGGGTTTGCAGAAATCTGTCTCCAGTTTACAGAAGCCGACACAGCCAATCAGTCAGGAGGTAGGTGCTGGGGGCCCACCCTGATGCTGTCCCGACGGCAGAGCCGCCTAACAGCCTGCTGGTGGGATGGGAACTGTGGCCGAGAGGGGTGGTTTTGCGTGACCTGCTTATGCCAAGGGCAAACCCTATGGGGACTTTGGGAAAGGAGTCCAGGAGACTGTCGTGGTCACTGAAGAGGTGATGTAATCTGCACCTCCTGGAGAAGACCCCCCGATAGAAAGAATATAGACACCCAGTTTGATTCCTGTTGGCTTACGTGGCGGTGAGGCCGCTCAGGCTAGATCCAGGCTGGCTCCGGGTTCCCCCAAACGTGTTCCACGGAAGCTCGTGCCATAAAGCAGACGGAGAGTGCTAGGCCCCCGAAAGGCGAGTCTGGGAAACAAGATTAACCAAGCTCCCCTACCGCTGGATGTCTTGTCCGTGTCTGTGATACGCTTGCGTGTGCCCCGGCTCCTCGAGATGGCGACCTAGGGGCGGCGGTTCCCAGGTTGGTTTGTCCTGGGGACCCATTGCTAACAAGGTCTCTGGGGCCCGGCGGTGTCTCGGAGCACGCCTGGGAAAGCCCCGGCTCTCATCGGCCGTTGGTTTGTTTGTTCGTGCATTTAAAGCGCTGTTCCGAACAGAGACGTGTTGAGCTGAGCAGGGGCTCCAGACACACGCAGGCCCTTAGGGACCGGGTCTGGGCTACAGAGGCCGGCAGGAGCTTGCCCTCGGCTGGGAGCCAGAAACCCGGAGGGGCGGCGTCGGGCCTCTCGGATGAAGAGAGAGCGAGACACGCAGACCTAGCGCTCACCGGCTCTCTGGAGACAGCTCGGACTCTGGTTTTGTTTTGCTGCCTGGGCAGTAGGAGGTCCGAGAAGGCCTCCTGCACCTCCCCAACACCCAACTGCACCTATGAAATTAAAGGGAAAAAACAAGAAATCCCATTCGTGTGAGGCGCCATATTTATTGGCATAAATCCAATGGGACCGGTTGAGTGTGTGGGGTTGAGTGGGTGTGTTTCTCAGCATTTGAAACTAACGGCTCTCTGTGGCTGTTACCTGGTTTTCTCGCATAGGCAGAGGTGGTAAGAAGGGACCCCCAATTTCTAAAACCTCATCACCTCAGAGGTTACACAGGAGCTCTGCTCTCGGGACGAGGTTTGCCGGCAGTGTTCGTAGCCCGCCTGGGTCTTGCAGGTGTGCCCTTCCAGTGTCGGGCCCTGGGTCACAGGCACCAGGTGGGGGCTCTCAGGTTTCGGGCCTGACGCACTCCTGCTTCCTGCTCAGTCGGGACGTGCGTCCTTCCTTGAGGGACTGTCCAACCGCAGCTGCATGCCCCTAGAGCGTGGTCTTGTAGGGAGGCCTGTGGGTGTTCCGGGCCACCGTGTCAAGCAGCCTGGACAGCTCTCAAAGAGTGAATGGGTTGTTAGCTGGTCAGCCCTGCGCTGAAGCAGGCAGTGGCCACCCCGAGTGTGGCGGGGTGCGGACTGGAAAGGAGGGTCGTGGGAAAGGGTGATCGTCTCACCTGGTGCCTAACCTGGCGCCAGCACAATGCCTAGCCCGCAGTGAGCTGTGAGCAAAGGCTATCAGCCGGACTGAGGCTGAACCAGGCAGGTCCTGCTTCATGGGGAGCTGTGCCTTGTGGGGTGGCAGTAGTTAGGGAAGGGGGTGCAGTGGGCCCTCCCGCTGAGGGTTGGACACATTGGCTTTCCCGAGTTTATGCTCTGTTACCCATGATTCTGGCCTAAGGTTCTGAGACACATGCTAGAATTAGGGCTCGTTCTTTGTGTCTGTAGCAAGCAGAGCAGCTTTGTGTGGGCAGGCGACCTGACAGCGTGAAGAAGGTGGATGTGGGTTTGAGGCCTGGCTTGGCTGTGTACCTCACTGTGTGACTCTGAGCTGGTCACTTCCCCCTTCTTCCTGCCCCTCATGGGTAGTGTGGCACCCCGTCCCAGCTTGCTTGGGGGCTGGATGGCAGACCAATAGGACGGGCTCTCTTCTAATTCTCTTCCTTTTTTCAGAACACAAATTCAGTGCCAGGTGGACCAAAGTCATGGGCACAGCTGAATGGAAAGCCAGCAGGACACGAAGGTGGTGAGTGAGTGAGGGGGCATTGGGGTGGTTGGGCGGGGGGATGCGTGCCGTTTCTGGTCCCTTCCGGATTGGGTCTGGTTTGTCTTTGGCCCAAAGCTCTGTGGAGTCTCTCACCTGGGAGTCACTGCTCTGCGGGACCCTTGCCTTTCCACCAGGTGAGGAAGCGCTGATTCTGAAGGTGTGTCAGCTCTTAGATTTCATTGAGTGTTACGGCTAAAACTTCCCTTCTGGGGGGTGTGGAGGGGACCTGGGCAGCTGGCCCGTCACTCTGTCCTTCGGCTGTGCCGCCGATGGGAGTACATGTTACCTCCTCTCTCTTGGGACCACAGGGAGGTCTTGTGAGACGTGCTCACCTTGGGCCTGGGTTTATAAATCAGCCAGTCCTGCGGACCGAGCCACATGCTGCTGGGCAGTACGGCAGAGCGTTCAGAGGGCTGTGGGATTTGTCTCCATGGGTGCCAGGCCTGACCCGGAGCACGTGGTGTTGGGGGCGGCCAGCTGCTCTGGCCCTTCGTAGGGGAGGTGGGGGACAGGAGTGGAAGAGGACATTGTGCAGCATTCCACGTAAATGCTGAGCAGCATAGGTAAATAGTTTCCAAGTCTAGGCAGGGGTGGTGGGGCTGGGGCAGAGGTCGCCAGGCTCCCTTCCAGCGACTGGAGCCCGTCAGAATACAGGCCCAGAGTTAGCGGGCGTTTTTGAGAGGAGCCAAAAATCAGATTTTTCTTTTTCATTTCATTTTTTTTTAATTAAGATTTTATTTATTGATTTTTTTTTTTTTTTTTTTAAGAGAGAGAGAGGGGAAGGGAGGAAGGAAGAGGGAAAGAAACATTGATGTGCAAGAGGTACATCGATCAGCTGCCTCTCATGCGCCCCCAGGCAGAGACCCGGCACACAGCCCAGGCATGTGCCCTGACTGGGAATTGAACCAGCTACCCTTTGCTTTGTAGCCTGTACTCAATCCACCAAACTATACCAGCCAGGACTGCTTTTCTTTTTTTAAAAAAAAGATTTTATTTATTTATTTTTAGAGAGAGGGGAAGGGTGGGAGAAAAACATCGATGTGAGAGAAACATCAGTTGGTTGCATTTTTTGTACGTGCCCCAAACCTAGAGCCCAGGCATGCGCCCTGACCGGGAATGGAACTGGCGACCTTTGGTCAGGGCCAGACATCTCAGATTTTTCTGTGTGAGCTCTTCTGACTTTTCCACGTTCGCTCAGATACTTCTAGCACACTATGCAGACCCGACCAGGCGCTGCCCCTGGGCCGGCTAGGCGGGGGTGGTGTGAGGGTGAATCTGGAAAGCAGTGTGGGCTGCCTTGTCTGCGCTCTGCCTTTGGCGTGGCCGTGCCAGCCCAGGCTTCGCCAGGCGTAGCTTTTACTATATTAGAAAAACAGCCGCATGTCCTGTCCTGCCTTCCCTGACCTCCCCCATCCCCTGCCCAAAGGCCGTGTCCCTTCCAAGTTGGCTCCATGGGGTAGTTGATGGCTTGCTCCTCAGTGTCCAGGAAGCGTGGCACGCCAGTCGGTGTGCAGGAGAGCTGTAGATACAGCCCTGGTGCTCCTGACCGCATGCAGGGCAGGAGGGCTCGGTCCTGTCCTGTGGGCTCTCCAGTCTGGAGGGTGAGGAGGAGGGAGGGGCCGCGACAGGTGGGGCAGCTCCCCCATAATCAGCTCTCTGCGTAGGTGTGTTAGTGAGCACTCACTGCACTGTTCACACTGGCTCTTTGGCTTCCTGCAGCCTGGGATTTTATCAGATGTGATTGTATCAAAGTAAATCAAATGTGTTCATTTTTAAAAAAGATTTTATTTATTTATTTATTTTCAGAGAGGGGAAGGGAGGGAGAAAGAGAGGGAAACATCCATGTGTGGTTGCCTCTTGGGCGCCCCCTACTGGGGAACCTGGCCCACAACCCAGGCATGTGCCTTGACTGGGAATCAAAGCAGCAACCCTTTGGTTTGAGGGCTGGCGCTCAGTACACTGAACCACACCAGCCAGGGCCAAATGTGTTTATTTTTATTATTTAAGAAACAAAATAGTGTAAATGGGTACAGCCCCTACGGACAGCAGTTTGGCCCTACCCTTCAAGATACTGGACCCAGCAGCTCCACCTGGAGGGGCCACCCTGTCCAGCCTGCGAGTGCGGTGACGTGTAAGATGCACGAGGTCACTCATTGCAGCATCACAATAGCAAAGATCGGAAAAAGTCAGGGACGTGCCCATCAATTTGTGGCACTTTAATGAAATGCTAATAGCGCTAAGTGGAAAAAATCCATTTTCTACTGATATGGCAGGATCTACAGAGGACGTAGTCTTAAATGAAAAAAAGTGCAGAATAGTACGGAGAGTGTGTTACATTCATCCAGAAAATGGGGTGATGGAGAATACACGTGTAGATGATAAGCATTTAAAAAAAGCTCTGGAAGGAAACACGGGGGGTGTGGGGGGGAAGCACCTGCCTCCTGAGGGTATCAGGAGCGTGCAGACAGGACGCACGGCTAGGAAAAAGGCTTCCCGTCTGGCCTTTTGATGTTAGGGCTTTTTCCTTTCGAACCTTGTGATTGCATTCCCTATCAAAAAATAAAGCAATTTAGAAAGTCATTCTGAAACACAGTAAAATACTCTGTAAACATGCGCTAGCTTGTCTGGGAGATGGAAGAGGGGAGAACAGACACGTGCTGGGCCCGGGTGGGGCTGTGGTGGGGGTTCAGGCTTCTGGGGCCTCCTCCTGTGCTGGGTCACCAGTCCACAAGGCCATTAGGGCTGTGGGGGCGTGGGGGCATGCTGTCCCCAAAGATTTTCAGAAGGACTCCTGCTCAGGTGGTGGACCCTCCGTGTGGCCGGTATCATCTGAGAAAACCAGGGGTCCGAGTCGTGTGGTTGGGGTGGCGGCTCCTGGAGGTTCCTGGTGCATTCGGCTGGCGCGTGCACCACCGCCAGTACCTCCATCTGGGACCTTAGGAGAAGCCCCTGATTTCACTGCCTCAGTTTCTCACAGCAGAGCACAGATGGGATGGGCAAGGGCTGGGTGGGTGACTGTTACAGAGCATTGAAACCTTAACAGTGGTGCTACTTGGGTTTGATTTGAGTTCTCCCCTTTTTCTCTGCGGAGGATGAGTTCAGTTCATGCTGTAGTACAACTTCAGGACTGATGAGGCAGGAAGAGCGTACTGGGCATTTTCTTTTCTTTTTTTTTACTTTCAAATCTACCATATTTTTTTCCTACCACCTTTTTAAAGCAGGATTTTTATATTTCATCTTTCCAGTTCTTTTTTTTAAATGTTTTTTTTTTTTTTTAATTTTTACTTTTCAGAGAGATTTTATTTATTTATTTTTGGGGAGGAGAGGGAGAAAGAGAGGGAAGGAAACATCAGTGTGTGGTTGCCATTCAACGCTTTCCCTATTGGCGACCTGGCCTGCAACCCAGGCATATGCCCTGACTAGGAATAGAACTAGTGACCCTTTGGTTTGCAGGCCGGTCCTCAATCCGCTGAGCCGTACCAGTTGGGGCTCATCTTGCCAATTCTTAACATAAGCAGCAACCGTGGGAGTCAGAGCCCCCTTCACAGCGCAGCGGGGCTCCTTGGTGACCCTTGGAGACAGCCTCTCAGGCTCATCACTGCTGAGGAGTGTGTCCGGTAGTGGTCCTGGCAGGTTTATCTGGCTCTGGACCTTTTTACTAAGTGGAATGGCGAATGAATTGCTGCCTGTGCTTCAGCTCCCGTCCCACTGCACCTTCCCGGCAACGTCAGCACAGGTAACAGGTCCATGCACCAGTGGTGCCAAAAATATGCCAAGGGGGATTTAGCTTTACTGTCCAGGGAACAGAGCGCGCCAGAGCCGGGCACTGCGCTGTGTGACGCGGCTGTTCACGTGGTGCGGGGCGTGTGCCGTGTGTTCCAGATGAAGGGCCCAGCTCCCAGTCTGGGCCCTGCGCTGGGTCATTTGTTATCTCTCCGCCTGCGAGAGGACTGCAGCAGGTTCCCCTTGCCGAGTGCTGTGAGTGGAGGTGCAGAATGACCAAGAGACTTCTCTGAAGGAGTTTCTAGTGTTGGTGGCTGAATGCGAGAACGAGGAGATTGCTCCCAGGGTTACAGCAGTAGAGTGTTTTGCCTTGCAGGGCTGGAGGAACTTTGTAGAAAATGGTAAACTGGGCAGGTCAGAGAAATGAGGTGCTTGTGAGTGTCAGTCTGGGGCCAAGGTCGTTGTGGGCAGGGGGCACCTGCTCTTCGCATTACCTCCACGTGAAAGCAGTTGACTTCCTTGAGCTGATTCTGCCAAAGACCCCACTGCCTGGGCCTCCAGAAGGACCTTACTGCCTTCTGCCAGGAGCTGGGAGCGATCGGGGCTGGAGCAGCTGCAGTATCTCACCCCCATGCCCTTTGCACCTAGCCCCTGTTGGGTAGCATCTGGGGACTCTTGGGGAGCCCAGCGCCTCTCTGACTGCACAGGCCAGCCCACAGCAGCGCACTACCAAGCCCGCTTCCGGCCAGCGTGGCTCTCAGCACGTCCTGAAGCCAGGAACTGCCGTGCTGACCTCACGTGCTCCATAAGTCTTTCCGGTTTTCTTAACAGGTTTAAGGGCCTCAAGCCGACTCTTATCCTTCTCTCCCGAGGAATTTCCGACGCTGAAAGCAGCTGGAGGGCAGGACAAGGCTGGCAAAGAAAAGGGCGTCTTAGATCTGTCGTATGGGCCAGGACCAAGCCTCCGCCCTCAGAGTAAGTGAACTGCAGCCCCTTTTGGGCGCATGTGGGGACAGCAGGATCACCCCTTGTCTTCCTGCCCTCTCGGGACAGAGTGCGTGGGTTCTCAAAAGAGCCGTCGCTTCGGGGCCCGGCTCCATGCCTGGAGAGCACAGTTCATGACCCCTGCTCGCCCTGTGCCTGCCGGACGCGTTCCCCAGGCTGGTCTGCAGGCCGTGCCTTGCTTGGCCTTGGGGTCAGGCTGGGCCTGTGCGCCTCCCCAGCTGTCATCAGACAGTCGGGTCTGTGCTTGGCGCTCACAACGAGGCTGGCCGGCCCTGGTCCCTGGTTCAGGAGCTTGTGCTCTGAGCCCTTGGTTCCCAGACCAGCTGCATCCCGTCAGGATCGCTGGGGAGTTGGTCACAGGTCTGACTTCCAGGCCTCCCCACCCCCAGCCAACCTAGCACATCTGTTCTTCCCCGTGCTCCCACACACGGCCCGCTCCCCGCTGCCTCCCGGCCGCCCCCCTGGGGTCTGGCCAAGGAGTCGGCAGAATTGAGGTGATACTTGCTGGTAATAAATACTTTTTTAGAGGCCTTGGGTGGTTAGAGTTGAAGGTGTTTAGGAATGAGATTTTCTGTCTGTTTTCACCAGAGACTGAAATGGCTCTTTTTTGGTGGGGGGGGGGGGGGAAGTGTTGGGGGATGTGCTTGATCAGGTCTTCAAACATGAGGCCCTGGTGTTTGCTCGTCTCGGTTCCTCCCGAGGCAGCCCGGCGTCAGCTGGCGTCCTGTGCGGGAGATGCCCTCTCCGCAGCTCTGCTTCAGGCACGCAGCTCCTCCGTGGCCTTCCGTCCGTTCCAGACGTGTCTTCACGTTCCTTAGGCCAAGAACTGTAACTTTCTGGGTTTAATGAAGATGAGTTGCGGCTGGCGTATATCTCCATACCATGCCCCTCTCCTTTCTTGGAGAGAATAAAAATTTTATCCTCTACCCCCACCCCCCAAAAAAAAAGAAGTTGCTTTATAGGACTATAAAAGTTAGAAGTAGGAGAAGCTTCTGGGAGCAGTGCCATCTCCTCATTTGAGAAGATGGAGAAGCAGACGGCAGGGGTGGCCGCCGAGAGAGCGGACCACCGCTCTCTCCCATGCGCAAGGACGGGTTGAAGAGCTAGAGCAGGCCCTGACCTCGTGACTCCTGTCCTCAGGGGTCACATGCTCAGGGACTTGGCGTGTTTCAACCCCTAACCAAAAGTGGACTGTAGAGGGGAGTCATTTGGCTCATCCAGCTTCTCCTTGGTCTGCAGTCCCACCAGATCTTGCTGCGCTTGGCAGTGGAAAGCGCCATCTGGAAAGGTGGTCAGAGGGTCAGTGGGTCTGCACCTGTGCCCTGCAGGAGGGCCTCTCTGGCCGGTGCGGGCGCAGGCAGGGGCCATGGCCTCGAGGCAGCGTGAGAGCAGGCCCCGCTTTGTCTCAGGAACTGGGGAGATCTCTGACTAGAGGTGCCGTGGCTAAACCGAGTTTGGAAACGTGTCAGAAGTCGCTGTGACTGAATGTCAAGTCCAGAGTAGAGCACAGTGCCCATCCTGCCTGGGTGTTTGCAGAAGAAATCCCCTGAGGCTGTTTCCGTGGGGGCGCCCGGTCCCTGTGGTCTGCGGGTGGTGTGGGCCCAGCCGGTCCGGGAAGACCACGCCGCGTCTGCCTTGCCCTCTCTCGGAGTGGGCCTGGTCTCGGGTTTCCCTGGCAGTCCGACTCCCCTCAGTCCGTCCACGCTCATTGGTCCGGCGTCTGCCCCCGCTTTCTGGCGGATTTGACCAGCCGACCCAACTCTTCACTTTTTGGTTTTTGTTCTTTTCTGTTTTTTGTTTTTGTTTTTGTTTTTGTTTTTTTGGGTGAATGAGGGGGGTCCCTTGACCTTCAGAACCTCATAAAATCCCTCCCCCCTCCTCTTTCCTCTCCCCTTTTGCCCCCTTTCAATTTCCAGATGTGACAAGCTGGAGGGAGGGCGGTGGGCGAAACATAATTTCTGCCACGTCTCTGAGCGCCTCCCCAACTGAGCTGGGCAGCAGGAACTCGAGTGCGGGAGACGGAGCCCCCTCCTCGGCATGTACCAGCGATTCTAAGGACCCCTCTCTCCGCCCGGCTCAGCCTGTTCGCAAAGGGGCTTCACAGTTCATGGGAAACGCATACCACCCACCTACATACCATGACATGCTTCCTGCTTTTGTAAGTCTTCAGAGTGTGCATTTTTTCCCACGAAGTCGGCCTGTTCACGTCCAGCAGAACCTGCTTTGTGTGGCTGAGCGTCCACCCTAGGTTCTCCCTCCTGGTTCCACTCGGAGGTTTCCATTAGTTTTGCGCTTTCTCTACCCCTTTCCAAACCCTGAGGGCCTCTGGCCTCTCTCCCTGGTGATGTGGACAGGGTCTCAGCCTTGGTTCTGTAGAGAGAGGAAAGGCAGGTTCTCCGCAAGCCGCAAGTCCCCAGATTTACCTACAGCAGGAAGGAAATGGGGGAGACGGTGTCAGGATCGAATGGGAAACCCCAAGACTTTCCTGTTTTCTTTTTCCCATTTTTCATTTTCCAAAACCAATTCTAATGGGAGTGGACCTTAGATGTCGGGTCATTACCCGAAAACCCTGTTCATGGATGTTATGTTTCAGATGTGTTCGCCACAGTCTTCAGAGAACCAGGGAACAGTGGAACGAGGATCTTTCCCCCTCCCCCAGCTCCGCCTAGAGCCCCGTGTTCCTTTTAGACAGTTCCAGATGAACGACCAAGACGGGTAAGGCTGTTGCACTCCAGTCACGCGCGTAGAGGCAACCCCGGTGGTGGCATGGGACAAGATAATGGGCTGACGAGGGCAGGTGCCTTGTCCCCTGGGGACCGCAGTGCCCCTGGAGACCAGCGCTGAGCCCCTGGGTGTGTGGGATGGCAGGACTGGGGCCCGGCGAGAACCTGGGCGATGGCGCGGGTCCTTGGCCGAGGTACAGTTTCGTCATGTGCTGGTTGCCACTACCCCAGGCGTTAGCACTGAGAGAGAACTGCAGACGAGGCGGGACTTCTCTCTGGGATGCGTTTGTCTCGTATTTCTTTCCAAAGGACACGCCTTACATATCAAGTGCACATGTGAACCTCTGCGGTCCAGGGCTTGTTTTTTGAAAGGTATTTGGTCTTGCTTCCGTATGTGTAGAGTCTTTAACTCTTCTGTTTCTCGACAGAAAAGAGAACAGGCTGGGAATGACTCGCCCGCCCCGCCCCCTGAGGCAGCTGGTGGAGCGTGCTCCGCGGCCCACCATCATCACCGCGGAGAACCTCAAGGGCCTCGATGACCTGGACACCGACGCCGACGATGGCTGGGCAGGTGCGTGGTGCTTCCGGGTGGGCTTCCACCCATGGGCGTAGAGAGGCAGGGCTGAGGTCCATCTCCGCTGAGCGAGGCTGAGACCCGGTGTCGTGTCTTTCCCTCGGCCTGCGGGGAGTCGGGGCGAGGGGGCTGGGAGTGGCTCCGGTGCCCCGGTAGATCCTCTCCGGCAGCCAAGCCTGGCTTTTGGTCTTTGGTCTTGACCTTAGAGCTGCGGTAGATTTTGCTGTTAACATTTTTAAAGACTTCTTTATAATGGAAAAGTTAAACGAAGCAAAATAGTGTAATGAGCCCCCAGCTAGCTGTCACCCAGCTTCAGCAGGTCCCACCATTCAGCCGTCCTGGTCCCTTCAGTCTCGCCCGCTCTCTGTCCCCCGTCCAGCTGTGTTCTTCCATGTGCCTTCGTTTGTTTTCAAGTAAATTTACTTGAAATTTGAAAAAAAAGTGGGGGCGGGCGGTTGTCTAATCACTGTGAAAGACACCCATCTTAACTGTACAGTTTTGACAGGGGGTGCACCTCTGTGACACACCCTGTCAAAGCAGAGGACCTTTCCCTCAGCGCCCCCGTCCCTTCCCGTCAGCCTCTCTCCCCCACACCGTCTGGGCCCCCCGCCTCTTCTGGGGGATCTTACCCTAGGCTAGCCTTGCCTCCGGGAGGACTGCAGGCCAGTGGAGCCGCGGCTGCTTTTCCTCCGGTGGACCCGTCTTTGGATTCATCGGTGTTGATAGAGATACATGTACGTGCACACACACACACACACACACACACACACACACACACACACACACACCAGTGGTTGCTTTTAATTGCTGGGATCTATTTCATATAGTATATCAATATACTATAATTTGTGTTCCCATTCAAAGTTCCATTGCGAATAATGTTTTCATTTCTCTTAAGTATCTGGGAGCAAAGTACTAGGTCAAAGGGTAGGCGGGTGGCAAGGCTCACAAGGACTCCCCAGATGTGTCCTAGTGGCCGTGCCTTTCCGCCTTCCCAGCGGTGACCATAGCACTCCCTGTCAGTCTTCGCGATTTCCGCTGTTCCAGCAATTGTGCGTTAGAATCCCATTGTGTTTGAATCTGATTTTGCAAATGACTAGTGGTGATGGACGCGTTTTCATGGGCTGCCTGCCTGCAGGTGTATCCCTGTTTTTCTTTTTGAGTGGCACGATGCAAGCCCTTTGCAACGTACACTTCTCATAGTTTCCCCCATTGCCTGCCTTGTCCATTTTTTAGTGCTGTTTTGATGAGGAGAAGTTTTTAATTTTGATGAAATTTATAAGTTTGTGTTTTACGGTTGTTACTTTTGTCTCGTGTCTAAAAAAGTCTTTGTCCCCCCCCCCAACCCTTGGTGGTGAAGATATTCCTTTATGTTTTATAGTTTGTTTATTTTTAAGATTTTATTTTTAGGGAAAGGGGGAGGGAGGGAGAAAGACAGGTAGAGAAACATACGCGTGTGGTTGCCTCTCATGTGTCCCCCACTGGGGACCTGGCCCACAACACAGGCATGTGCCCTGACCAGGAATCGAACTGGCGACCCTTCGGTTCACAGGCTGGTGCTCAATCCCCTGAGGCACTCCAGCTGGGGCATATTTTATAGTTTTAAGTCTTTGTTTTTGGGTTTGTGATCCATGTTGACTTAATTTGATGTGTGTGGTATAATATAGTTGAGGTCTATTTTTTTACATATTAGTTGTTCTCCACCACTTGTTCGTAAGACTTTTCCTTCCCCTATTGAAATGCTTTGGAATCCTTGCCAAAATCAATCGACCTGGTAAGTGTGTGGCTATTTCTGTACCTGTTTACCCTATGGTTTGTTTATTCATCCTTGTGCCAACACCACACTGTAGCTTTTAGTAACCCTTCCATTTACGCCGTGTAAGTTTTCCAGCTTTTTTTTTTTTTTTAATTGAGTCCACTAAGTTCACTTCATTCCCATATAAATTTAGAATCAGCATGGCAGTATTTACAGAAAGCCTGCAGGCATTTTGGTGAGGATTGTGTTGAATGTATTTCTGCATGAACGACGTCTTAACTTTGAATCTTCCACCCAGGAGCCTGGTGGATCGGTTAGGTCTCCATTGCTCCCAGCAGCTTTTACAGTTTTCAGGGTGGAGGTCTTGACCATCTTTTAAATTTATTCCTTAGTATTTTATAGTCTTTGATGCCATTATAAATGGCACTACTCATTTTTTTAGGTTTTGTTTTTAAGCGATGTCATTATGTAAAAATACAGCTGATTTTTGTTGATTTTCTGGTATCTTGTACCAGACACTTTGATGAACACACTCATTAGTGTTACTAGTTTTTGTTGATTTCTTAGCATTTCTTGCTGAACAATCATGTTGCCCATAAATGGGGCCAGCTTTGTATGTTCCGTTGCAGACTACATGCCTTTCCTTTCTTTTTCTTGCTTTACGGTAGCATGTTACTTCCAGTACAACGTTGTGTTCAAGTTTTTGTTTCTGATCTTAGGGATAAATGTTTAGAGTTTCACCATTCAATACCATGGTACCTGTAGCTTTGTGGAGATGTTCTGTATTGGTCTGAGAGGGTTCCTTTCGATTTCTAGTGAGCTGAATGTTCGCTTTTTAAATCATGAATGCGTCTGTATTGAATTTTGTTACAGACTTTCCCTTTTTCCTGTCTTCGTGATCATACAGTTTTTCTCCTTTCTTTTGGAAATCTTGTGGATTGTACTGATTTATTTTTTAATGCTAAACCATCCTTGTGTTCCTAGAATAAATTCCCTTCTGTGTGCCTTGATTTAGTTCGCTGATGTTTGATGGAGGTTCTTGCCGTCCATGTTTATGGTGGATATTGGTCTATAATCTTCTTTTCTTTCAGTATCTGTCGGGGTTTGATGCCAGGCTGTGCTGGGTTCAGGAGATGCCTCAAAATGTTCGCTCCTCCTCTGCCTCCTGGAAGGGCTTCTGTTAGATTGGTACTATTTTTTTCACTAATGTTTGACAAAACTTGCCAGCGAAACAATTTAGCCCTGGAGTTTTCTTTGTGAAGACATATGTGATAATAGACTTTTATTTCTTTGATTAGTTATGCGGCTGCTCAGATTCCTGTGTCAGCTCTCGATAACTGTTTTTCAGAGGATTTACTCATTTCTTTCGGATCGCGTTTATTGGCACGAACTGTCAACAGCCCTTTTCCTTCCGTGTCTGTGGCCTCTGTGGTGACACGCCCTCTCCCACTCTTGGTAGCTGGGCCACTTGGGGTTTTTCCTCTTTTTCTTCTTCACTTCTGTCAAGGGCTTATTAGTTTTATTAATATTTATAAAGAGGCAGCTTTTGGCTTTAATTTTCTATGTTTGATTGTTTTCTGTTTCTCTGGTCCGTTCATTTTCATTATTGGGGTTTTCTAGATTTCTCACTTAATTCTTGAGAGTCAGAGATCGTACTTTGAATGATTTCGGATCTTTTAGACTTATTTAGACATAATGTTATGACCAAGATATGATCTGTCTTGATGGATGTTCCAAGTGCACTCGAAAGGAGTGTGTATTCCACGGTGGTTTGGGCTTATGTTCTGTAAATATCAGTCCGTCCAGGTGGTTGGTGTCGTAGTTCAGATCTTATGTGCTTTATTGATATTTTTGTCTAGTTCTGTCAGTTACTGAAAATGAGGTGTTAAACTTCCCACTGTAATTGTGCACGTATCTTTTCTCCAGTTTTTGCTTCACCTATTTGATTAGTCTCAGTGCACATTTATAATTTTTATGACTGACATCAACGCTTGGAACTGTCCGTGTGTTGTGTCTGGTAGTGCGTCTGGTCTTGGAGTCCGCCTCGTCCCGTGTCGGTGTCACCGCTCTGACTTGCGCGCTGTTTTCACAGGGTGTCTCGTGTCTCTTTGCCGTCCTTCACACGCCCCACCCCCCTTGTGTTTGTATGTAAAGTGCTGATCTGGGAGACGGCACGTGACTGTACTTGCTTCTTCATCAAATCCAGTGCTGCTTTTAAATTGGAATGATGCCTCTTAAAGAGTACGTGGTTCAGTGATTTTGAGTGTATTCTCGAGTTTGTGACACCATCACCGCTAGCCAATGCCAGAGCATCTCCGTCCCCTACAAACGAACTCAAACACGCACTCCTCCTCTGGTGACAACTAATCTACTTTCTGTCTCTGTGGATTTACACTTGGCCATTTCACATACGTGGAATCATGTAATGTGTGGCCTTTTGTGTCTGGCTTCTGACACTTACCATGATGATGAGTTCAAGGTTCATCAGTTGTAGCGTGTGTGGGTCTGCTGCATTTTGTGACCCACTCAGCGGTTGATGGACACTGCCCGCCACCGGTGCCACTCAGGGCGTGGGGGGTGGTACCCTGGGTCAGTGCAGTAATGCACAGACTTCGTGGGCAGAGCCTCCGTGGCACCAGGGTCAGCGCCTGTCTGATTCTGCCTGCTTCTGCTCATTCTCCTGTACCTTCCAATACGTTTGTTAAATGTTTTGCCCGGATTCAGGAATTCTTGTCTGTGGGAAGAGCACTGTGATCAGGCTGCCTTGCTGTTAGCAGACGCCAGCACTGTCCTTCACTTTCACCTGCCGTTTGTTCTGGCGTGGCAGCTGGGTGGGCGCCTTAGTCCCCGCTTGGGCTGGCGTAACTCCCGACTGGCCCTCTCCGTGGCTGACGTTCTCATTTCCCTTGTTCTTCCTGGCCCACTTCCTGTTGTAGGCCTCCATGAGGAAGTGGACTATTCTGAGAAGTTGAAGTTCAGCGATGACGAAGAGGAAGAAGACATCGTGAAGGATGGCAGGCCGCAGTGGTAAGGCTCCCCCTGTGCTTACGGCACGCTTCCAGGGGCCTCACAGGGCTGGTCACTGTTCAGTTTGCAGGCGCGAGGGGATGGGGCCAATCAGGAGTGGAGCCAGGACTGACATCCAGGCAGGGGTCCTAGTGATCGCAACTGCTGCTCCAGCATCCTCCCGAGTGTTGGGGGTGGACCACGTGTCCTGCGGACTGAGGGTGGTGGCGTGCCCCTGTAGGCGTGTGCGGCCAGCCAGTTTGGGAAACCACCTGGATTCACGCACTGCTTTCTTCCAGGTTGCCCCAGCCTGGGACGCAAATGCAAAGGCGTGCTGGGAATCTTTGGTGGGGGGCTGTGAGCAGGGTGTGCCCGGTTTCCTACACTTTCTGGATCACTTTATTCTTTTCTCTCTTTTTTTGGATTATTTTATTGCACTAATTTTCTTATAACGCCCTTTGGAAAATACTTCATTGTGCTCTGGCCCCTCTTGTTTTTAACCATAACATCAGTAGTGTTGGCTGGTACTTTAAGGGCAGTACTTGGTTGATTGAATTTGCAGGTTTGAGTACTGGCCAGTATGAATGTTTCCTTTCAGGGGAGACCCCCTGTTTTGTTCTACATTACCTATTAGACTCAGGGTTTTCTCCAAGATGCGATTGTTTTTATATTGCTCAGATATTTATGCTTTGATGTTTCCTCTTATTTCATCGTCAGTGATTGAATGTCTGTATAGTTGAGTCTGCAAGACTCTCTGTGTTGTTTCATCTTTTGCTTCAAAGCTCCTAAAGTAAGTGCCCCTTGTCTGGAGGAAGTTGGTGACGAGCTGTTGCCACTCTTTCTCTGATAGCACGCCATTAACTAGTTGAGGATTCTGTCATTTATTTTCACACTGTTTGATTTTCAGCCGAAGTTTTGGGTACGTGTAGGGAATAGCTGTCAGTCAGTTCTTGGAACACTAAGCTCGGAAGGAAATGTGACCAGGAATTGAAGTCAAAAGCAAAGACATAAAATTTTATAGACTTGTTGGATCAGTAGGACACTCTGTTTCTTGTCTCTTTCTGTTGATATTAATGGAATATTCAACTGAAAGAGTTAGGCATGGGTTTTGGACCTAGCTTTGCTAGTGTCTGTGACCAAGGACACCTCAAATCGTGGTGTCCTTCTCCCTAAGTCTACATTAAAACCTGCTTTTTTTTTTTAAAGTTTTTTAAAATTTATTTTTAGAGAGAAGGGAAGGGAGGGAGAAAGAGAAGGAGAGAAGCATCAATGTGTGGTTGCCTCTCATGTGTCCCCCACTGGGGACCTGGCCTGCAACCCAGGCATGTGCCCTGACTGGGGATTGAACTGGTGACCCTTTTCTTCACAGGCCTATGCTCAATCCACTGAGCTACACCAGCCAGGGCAAAACCTGCTCTTTAAAAAAAAAAAAAACGTTATATATATATATATTCATTTTTAGAGAGGGGAAGGGAAAGAGAAAGAGTGAGAGAAACGTCAGTGTATGATTGCTTCTTGCTGGGGGCCTGGCCTGCAACCCAAGCATGTGCCCTGACTGGGAATGGAACCCTTTGGTTCACAAGCCTGTGCTCGTCTGCTGAGCCCCACCAGCCAGGGCTAAAACCTACTCTTTTTTCTGATATCTTCTGAACTGGATGATGATGCCCAACCCCGACCTCGAGACCCCTATGACAAGCTCCACGTCCCCTTTGCCGTCTTCAAATCCCCAGCCACAGTAATTGCTGAAACCGCCCTTGATCTCACCCCTCCCCGCTCGTTGTGGCCGGAGCCCTGGGGCAGGCAGCATCCTGTCTTTGCCGGACCACGCAGAGGTCAGCAGTGTTCACCTTCTCTCGCCCTCACACTGTGCCTAGTGGCCTTCTAAAGACAGGTCTTTTCTGGTGGATCAGGAGCCTGAGTGTGGTGCCCACGTTCCTCAGAGTGGCTGTGATCTCCCAGCCTGCCTCGCCTGCCTCCCTTCCCCTGCATCACAGGCATGCGTGAGCACGCGCACGTGCACACACAGAGTCGCCAGGCCTGGCCCCGCCTCCCTGAACCCCTGTTGTGTTACTGGGCTCTTGTTTCGCACACAAGAGGTGCTCGGTGCGTGCACGTACATCCCGCCCCAGAGCCTGCGTTTGCACCGCAGCCTGTGACAGTGAGCCCCGCGCAGGACCCCCTTACCTTCCAGCCCCAGAGCCGCCCTGTGGAATGCCCCCCCGGTGCCTACGGTGTGCTTTGCTCTTCTCTCTCGCTCTCTTTAGGAGGGCCTCAGCGGTCTTTGGCGGTGCCGAGGAGGTGCCGTTGTTGAACCCCTCCCTCTTTAGGCAGAGCACAGGGAAGGAGCTCTTGTGGTGAAGGAGAAGGACCTTCATCTGTTAGCTCCTCCCTGGCAGAGCAGCTGCCCAGCCTCTCTGAGACTCAGTTTTCAACTCTTTAAAATGGGGTGCGGGGGCAGGGGGGAAGCCTTTTTTTCTTCTGTTAGGTGAAGCAACGGGTATGAAACTTACTACCTGGCGCCTTATGTGGAAGAGGGATTTGGTAAATGCTGGTGCTCAGTGTTGGTGTTCTGGGCAGGTCCTGCCACCCATAGAGGGGTGTGGAGTTGGGTATGTTCCGACGAAGGAAACTGGTGTACCGACAGCCGACTGAGATGGGCCTCTGGCTAGCGCGATGCGACCACATCGGTCCGACCGGGAAAACTAACGCGCACGCGGTTTGTCCTAGGAGCAGCTGGGACCCCAGGGGCCAGCGCCCGTTGTCCATGAGCTCGACAGACAGTGCCGATGCCAAGCGTACCCAGGAGGAAGGAAAGGACTGGGGCGAAACGGTGGGCATGGCCCGGGCCATCCGGAAGGCGCCGGAACCTCAGCCGCCTTCCAGGAAGCCTCACAGCTGGACGCCAGGCCCTGACTACCAGGTACCAGGGAGCTGGACGGGGTTCTGTGGCCGTGGCCAGCAGGGGCACACGCAGTCTTCCCACGTTCGTGTGGCCAGCGCTCCAGGAGAGAGATCGCGACGGCGCCCAGCTGGCTGGCCACTGAGTTCAGTGGTCAAAGTTCTCAAAGTCCTAGGTGGACAGGCCTTTTTTTTTTTTTTTTTTTTTTTTTTTAATTTAAAAAATTTCTTTGGAAATTTTGAAACAGGAACAGACATATAGCAAAGGTGGAAGTACAATACAAGGAGTAGTTTTTCCTTAGCTGTTTGAGGAGACATCATGTGACCAGGCACTGCCACCATGGAACACTTGGGTAGTGTAGTACCCGCAAAACGACAGTCCTCCTAGGTAACCAGTCTCAGCCAGGACATTAGCAGGGACATGTCAGTGCTGTCACCTTTTAACAGTTGCCCTGTTAGTGAATGGCCTTTACACGGGGACCCAGTTCAGAATCATACC
The DNA here is from genome assembly GCA_039655065.1 of Glossophaga mutica. Lineage (NCBI taxonomy): Eukaryota > Metazoa > Chordata > Mammalia > Chiroptera > Phyllostomidae > Glossophaga > Glossophaga mutica. Next base: position 215,616,787 of record CM077305.1, read on the forward strand.
CCACCTCAGGTGTCCTGCCTTTGCCGTCCCCATCGGTTCGGAGCAGCTTTTCCTGCCTTGCGTGACTTTGACACTTTTGAAGGTCACAGCCCAGTTACTTGTGGAGTGTGTCCCGAAGTGGGTTTGTCTGCTCCTCCCTCGCTGTTAGCATCGAGGTTTCCTTTTTTGGCTAGGATCTCAGATGACGTGATTCTTCTCTTTGCATCCTGACAGGTGACCATGATTGGTCTCTGTCCCGCTCTGACAGCTGTCACTTGATTAAGGCGGTGCCTGCCAAGTTGCACACTGTGGAGTTATTCTTTTCCACATCTGTAGTAGATAAGCATTTTGCGGGCAGACACTTTGAGACTTGGACTATCCTGTTTCTCGTGCCACTTTGAGTTTATTTATATCAGTGAGTTGCAGTCTGGTTTTCTCGTCGTTTTGAAGCTCGGACTGTCTTGGGTTTGGCTGTCGAGAGCCTCTTCAAGTGGCGTCCCTGCCCTTTCGCGTGTCGCCATCCCCTTCTGTGCAGTGCCTTGCTTTCTGGTAGAACAGGTTTTCTTAAGCTGCTTCCTTCCTCCCCTTCCTTGGCCCCAGAAGCGGTCCTCATTGTGCAGGAACTTACATGTGGGAACTAGGAGTGTTCACTGCTGCTGGAGGGTCCCAGCCCCTGGGACCTCTCAGGGGACAGTCAGGGAGCTGGTGTGTGCGCGTATGTGCACACAGCCGTGTCTGTCTGCACAGAAAACTCGAAGTCACAGTGACAGCTCCAGTCCCACAGAGTTCACTCTAGTTGCCCTCCATCTGTCCCTGACGTTCACACCTGTTTGGTCAGTCCCCCTACAGGCGGCCAGTCTCCCATTCCTGCCACCACCCTCCCTTGGGCAGGTGCCCTCCTCACCCACTCAGATGTCAGTGCCCCACGTGGATGCCCTGAATGTCCCTGCTGGGCCGTCTCTCCTTAGGAGTTCCGTCCTCACCCAGCCTGCCGGGGCCGTGTTGCTGCGTGGACCTCTTCCCCGCTCTGCCTGCGCTCTGACCGCCTGCTCCCGGCCCCCAGGACTCTGTTGCAGATGCTGGCCTTGTTTTGCCAAAGTCTCATGACTTTGGGACTGAATTACTCAGGACAGACAGGGTTGGGGATGGTAAAGGCAATACTTTAAATACACTTGGCAGAACTTAACAGTTTTCAACACGCTTTGCTGTTTAAAGGGCTCCTTTTCCACATCTCCTTGTGAAAGGAAAGTGCCCTTTACCCTCATTCTTTTTTATTGAGTACATACTGTGTGCCAGGCACTGTGCTAGGTACAGGGGATAGGCACATTGCTACTTTAGGAAATTGCGCTGAAATTACTCCACATTGCATTCTTATATTAGGTGCAGTATTCAAGAGGTAGTTTCCTGTTGACTTACAGCAACACTGTGAATTAACTGAATAGAGTCAATAAAGATGAAGTCTATAAAATTCTATGCACCCAAAGTTTTGGAAAGATTGTCATAATTCAGATCTTTTTCAGAACCTTTAGTTTGTAAAATGATCGCTGATCTTAGGGCAGTTTAGAAAGCCACACTATTAGTCTTAACGATGTCCACATCGCCTTTAATTCTGCTGCTTCTTCGCTAGGACTTTCCGACGGGCTTGGTCAGGACGTGCATCGAGGGTTGTTGGCAAGGGAGTATTGACCGCCGGGGGTTTAGGGAACTCACCGCTGCGCCGTGGGGTGAGACGGCACACGCCCACGGCAGAGCGTGGGCGGAAGGGAGCGTTCAGCAGCAGAGTGAAAGTTACGTTACGTAATAACTGCCTTCATGTTTCCAAAGTGGAAGTTCTTCATCTTCCGATTGTGGCAGTTGTCTCTGGATTGTGAGAAGTTAATTTGTAGGAGAAAACTCCCTGACTCCAGCCAATGCGTGGCACGCTGCTTTTGTAGAGATAGAAATAACGCGTAGGAAGAGGCATAGATCTTGTTTTTTTCCAATGTTCCGTAACTTTTCACAGTCCTACACATCTGTATGTACATCCCACTCACGACAGGAACCTGTATGTTGCGAAAGTCGCATCATTGGGATTCCGTGGCTGTGGCCTTCAGTGTTCCCCTCCCCGCACGCCAGCGAGAAGGTGGCCTGTGTTCTTCCCACTGCGTCTTCGGCCCCGGGGTGTTGTCCAGTAACTGGCAACCCGGCAGAGACTCAGCTGGATGAGCTATCCGCAGTAGCTCTTCTTAAAGATGCCTTTTTGTTTTTATGCAAAGAATCATCTTGAAACTGTATGTCTGTGAATTTCAACTTCTTGTGGCTCTTTACACTCAAAGGGTTTGTAGATGTTCGCAGGGCAAGGAGTAGAGTGTGTGCCTCTCAGCTCCTGTTTGTCAGCCGCAGAGGGCTAACCTCGGTGCCTTCTGGAGTGGGGAGCGTCTGTGGTCTGGGAGCACCCTCTGTCTGCCCAGGGCTGAGTGCCCGGCAGACATGTCAGGGCCTCTTCACAGTCCCAAAGGCTTCCTGTATTGTCCCCAGTTTGCAAATGACGAACGAAGGTGCAGAAGGTTGGCACTTGCCCAAACCTCATCCCAAATACAGTCAAGGGCAGAGCAGGGTTCAAGCTCCGGCCTGCCTGGTGCATGACGACACAGCCCCCCGAAGGTGCTCCAGGGTCTTGGGAAGAGCGAGGGCCCCGCCCCGGGGTCGTCCTGTTTCCTCCTTTCGTCAGTGGCTTTTTTCTCTTGGCAGAAGTCCTGCGTGGGTGGCGTGTTCCGGCAACAGTCTGTCGAGGACAAAGAGGACAAGCCACCCCCACGGCAGAAGTTCATCCAGTCCGAGATGTCTGAGGCTGTGGAACGCGCCCGGAAGCGTCGGGAGGAGGAGGAGCGCCGAGCTCGGGAGGAGCGGTTGGCCGCCTGCGCCGCCAAACTCAAGCAGCTGGACCAGAAGTGTAAGCAGGCTCAGAAGGCCAGTGAGGCCCAGAAGCAGGTGGAGAAGGAAGTGCCCCGGTCTCCAGGCACCGAGAAGGTGTCCCTGCAGGAGAACGGCCCTGCTGTCCGCAAAGGTGAGCCGGGGCCCGCGTCCCATGAGCGGGAACCCTGGGCAGCTTTCGTTTGCATCTCCCCGGCCTCCTAGCACAGGCTGTGGCTTACGGCGAGAGGGCCTTGGGAAGCAGCAGGCATTGCGTTTCGGCCTGGGTCTGTGCCTGGAGTCACGTCCTGTCTCAGCTGTTGGAACTGGATGGCTCCGCACCTCGGCTCCGGAGCCTGTTTTCTCAGTGTCTGTGCGGTGGGGTGGTAGCAGCATGTCCCTTCCCGTGTGCTGCGGGGCCACGTGAGATGATGGACGTGACACCCTTGGCACAGTTTTTGCGTGTAGAAATCACGTGTGTCCTTCCTAGTAATGTTACCGATTGTGTCGTCGTTGTCACTGTTACCGTTACTTGCGCTGCTTGACCAGAGATGCAGACGTCGCAGGACTTCAATGAAAGCACAGGCTGCTTCTGCCTGCCGTTGGAGAACACGTTTTCCGGTGTGACGGGAGGAGCGGGTCCCACGGCTGCCTCAGAGACGCCGTGTGGCGCGGCGTGATGGGGGGCGTCTCTTGAGTGGGTTTAAAGAACACGGTCAGCCGTGTTCTTTGTGATTTTTTAAAAAATGAACTGAAACCAGCTCTCCAGGAGAGAAGGGTCTGATCTTAGTGTCCGTCTCTCAGAGCCTCCCAGGTGGGGTTATGTTGCTGGTCTGATGGCCGTCTGCGTCCCTCTGTCACTTCCCTTTCTCTGAAGTCTGAGCGAAGCCCGTGCGGCTTCCAGTCCCCACTGTGGGGCAGTGGGGGGTCTGGACGGAGACCGCTTGGCGGGGGCGTGGTCAGTGGGTACCGCTCCTCGGCACCCGCCCCACCCTCCTGCGGGGTTTCTCTGAGAGCATCACTGGGCCTGGGAGGCTGTTCCGCACCAGGTCCCTCAGCCCTCCGCAGCAGCATGAAGAACACAAGTGTCAGTAAAGCGGGGGCAGGGGAGAGAGGGTGCAAAGCTGGGGTGTGGCAAGAAAGAAGGGAATTTCGGAGAAAATGGTGGGCGGTTGTGTTGAGTACTTACGGCCTGTCAGGCGCTGCTTTAAGTACATTACACGGATTGTCTCACTGATTGCAATTTCCACAAGCCCTGTGGCGGAGGCAGCGCTGCTATCCCCATGGTAGAGGAGAGGCCGCCGTGCCCAGGTCCTGTGGCCTTTGGATGCGTGGAGCCAGGCTGTTGGGATGATGGATGTACGGGCTCTTGTTGAGCTCGTGGCTGCTCGCTGATCTACCAGGGTCCTTTTTAATGAAATCTCTGGCCCCTGGACCCAAATCGCAGCTCTGCTGCTGGCGCTGTGACCTCAGACAGCGCACCTGACATCTGAGTGCTTTGTTTCCAAGTGATGCTGTGGGAACTCGTGCGCTCGTGCCTGTGAAGCATCAGCACCGTGCCAGGGTCAGGGCTGTGAATAGTCCATCATGGTGGCCGTGCCAACAAGGAAGAGCATTTGCTTTTAAACATGTGGTTGGCCAAGCTTCTGTGAGCTTACTTCGGTCGTTTCTTTGGTTGGTTGTTCTCTAGGCTCCCCCGAGTTCTCTTCCCAGGAAGCCCCCAGCTCGTTTTCAGAAGAAGCCCCCACAACTGCTCCAGCTGTGGCTCAGAACGGCAGCAGTGAGGAGGGGGCCCGGGAGGCTGGGTCCCCTGCACAGGAGTTCAGCAAGTACCAGAAGTCGCTTCCTCCCAGGTTCCAGCGCCAGCAGCAGCAGCAGCAGCAGCAACAACAGGTAAAGAGAGAAGACATTGAGAAGGCCCTTGTAAACAGACCTGACTGCTGAGTGATGTCCCCTCCGTTGAAACAAACATAAGTACACCCCCCTATCTCCCAGTCACACCAGAAGCTGCACCTCAAAACCTCGGGCCTTGGTGGGTCAGCTCTGACCATTGTCTCCAAGCGTTTCCTCCTGGTGGTAGTTTGCTGACCCCCTCGTCTGTTATCAGTAAGGGGGAGTTTGCGCACAGCGTGTGCCTTGGACATGGTGTGGGTGAGCTTGGAGAGAGCCTTTCTCGTTCAGAGCAGCACACGGTGGCCCCACGGTGGGACCTTCCCAGGGAATGAGGGTGGCCCTGGAGCTGCTCGGAGAGCTGTCAGAGAGATGCGTGAGCTTTGGGTGAGGGATGCGGGTTTGCAGGTGTTGCCCTGATGGCAGCTTCTCTAGTTGTGCGTGGCCTTGGCAGGCGGCTGCCGACCAGGAAGCAGGAGTACCTGCCTCTCAGTGTGGCCGAGAGGGCTTCACGGCGCCTGTAACCTGACCCAGCAGTGTCGTCCTCATTGGTGTTTCGTAACCCTGAACAGGGGCTTCCCTTTTGCCCTGGACGAGAGCATGCACGTGATGGCTGTCATCTGGCTCAGTCCTTCTAAGCCTGGTCACCTTGTCCAGCTGGAGCACTCGTTGACAGTGGAGTGTCTCATAGAGTAGTAAAGGAGCAAACAAACGTGTCACCGATGAGCAGTGTCTTATGGTGGGAACCGGGGGTCATCCGTGGACATTACTTAGTTCAGCAGCGGAGCGTGCAGTAAGTTATTAATGGTGACCAGAGAAATTTCAGGCTGTGTGTGCCCTGCAGAAAACACATCCAGCCTCTTCCCAGAATCTCTTTCTGTTACCTTTAAAACCTTCCCCCGGGCCCTCTTGGGCTCCTAGAAAGGGTTCCAGGAGCCACTGAGTCCTGAGCTCTGAACAGGAAGGTGGACTCGTAAGTTTCCATGTGGCAGTGGGTAATACCATGGTGGCGTGTGGCTTGAGGAGGGTTACTGACCAGGGAGCTCTCTGCAGCAGCTCGAGCCAGACACAGCAGCAACGGTGGCCCTGGGTAGCCCTGCTGGGGGCAGTGATGGGCAGGTCTGTCCTCAAGAACAAAGGGCAGTCAGAAAGCGCCAGGACAGCCCGAAGGGGTCTGGTAGCCTGTCTGGTCAGGTTTCCTGGGGACCTGGGGTCCAGATGTGAGGGGTCGCCTGTAGCCTCCTCTGGCTGTGAGAGCTCTATTGCTGGGTGCCAGGTGCTCTGCGAGGTGCCCTAAGGACCAGTGAAGCTGTCTGGGGGCATCCAGCCCAGGCCGCTGGCAGCGGGTGGCCCACTGGGCTCTCTTCCTAGGCTGACTCTGAACCGGAGTCCTGCCCGGCACCCACCCAGGATGCACCTGGGAGGCAGCCCCAGAGGCCCCTGACGCCACAGAGCAGGCTGTGCGGCGAACCCCTCCAGGTCCTCAGTGCTGGTGGTTCTGCGGATGCTTGATGCCCATCCACTTGTGCGGTGAATGTCCTTTACACCAGCTCTGGCGGTCAGGGCAGGGATGTTGCCGTGAAGTTGGGGTGCAGTCTCTCAGGACGCAGTAAGGCAGACCATCGCGAGGCAGTGCTGCCCTGCCGTCAGTGCTACAGAGGAGAAATGTCGGTGGTCGGGGAGCAGAGGACAAGGGCCTGACTTCCCCAGGGAGCCGGGACAGGCTTTCCAGAGGAGGTGCTTTTTGAGATGGACCCTAAGAAAAGTGTGAGTGAGCCGGGTTTGGGGGTGGAGGACAGAGGAGCTTCCCAGACAGGGGGCCCAGGGTGCTACTGGGGCTTCAGGTGGCAGGCAGTCTTGTGAAAGGGAGACAAGGAGGCCGACATGGAACCCTACAGAGAGCCCTCAGAAGCTCTTTGGAAGCACGGGGTTGACATGGTCACAGGGGTGTGTGTGTGCGCGCATGTGTGTGGACAAGATCACCCCTGTAGCTTGGAGAGCGGCTCGAAGAGGGAGGGCAGTGGAGAGGAAGGGGAGGATGGTGACGTGCCCAGCTGGCTGTAGGCAGGGAGAGTCCCCGGGAGGCGTGCTGGCCAGGCGTCAGTCCCTGGAGTGTGTGACCTGAGTGAGACCCGTGTGCTTTGTGTTGGAGCGGCCTGCGGGCTCCCACCGTGAGGGCGGCGCCGTTGTCCCTTGCAGCAGCTGCTCACCCCTTCCCTCCCTTGGTCTCCGGGTCTGGGTGGGCTTTCTGTGCCTCTGCTGGCGCAGTGTGCGTGCAGGGGCACTGTCCGCCCAGAGCTCTGTCTCACTGGGCCTGTCTCCCTGCCCAGGAGCAGATGTACAAGATGCAGCACTGGCCACAGGTGTACCCCCCGCCTTCCCACCCGCAGCGCACCTTCTATGCGCACCACCCGCAGATGCTGGGCTTCGATCCCAGGTGGATGATGATGCCTTCCTACATGGACCCACGGATCGCGCCCACTCGGACCCCGGTGGACTTCTACCCCTCAGCCCTGCCCCCTTCGGGTAAGCACCCTGGGCCGGTGGGCCCCACCTGTAGAGACCCAGACAGGGTGCCAGGAGTTGGGTCCACGAGATTCCACCTGGCAGCTTCCACAGGTCACGTGACCAGTCTGTTCTAACCAGTCTGTTCACAAAATGAGGGTATAATAGTACCTGTCACAAAGAATTATTGGGGAGAGTCCTAAGACCATGCATTACAAATTGCTTTAATTAATTTTTATATCTCTTCTATGTTGTTCTGACCCTTTTTGTCATTCTTAGTCTTCTTTCTGCCTTCTCTGTTTTTTTTCCTTGATTAATCTCCTCCAAGGTTTGTCTAATTAATGCCATTTTTAAAAAACAGCTTTGGATTTCTTAATTTCTCTATTTTTTAATTTTTAATTAATTTTTGCTTTTTCCCCTCATTTTCTTTGAAATTATTCTGTTCTAACTGTGTTGGATACTTAGCTCATTAATTTTTGACTTTTCTGATACATGTACTTAAGTCTTTCCTGAGCTATGAACTCCTGTGAGTTTTACGAGAAAGCACTTTTGTTACTGTGCAGGCCTGAATGTTAGTCTGATTTTCATTTATCTTTTTAATGGTAAGTTGTAGATTTTCCAAATACAGGGTTTAAAGATTATTCTTACGGTGTGATTTTTCTAATGTGGCTGTTTTGTGGTTGGGTAATGCTGTCTGTATGATAAGAGACTAGAGGTCGTCAGACTTTTTCTGTAAATGCCAGACAGTAAATACGATTCGAGGCTTTGAGCAGCTGCTCAGCGTTGCTGGTGCGAGAGCAAACCCAGCTGTGGGCAGCAGTAAGTGAAGGCACGCCTTGCTTTCCAGGGAAGCTATTTTTGAAACAGGTGGCAGGTGGATTCCACTCAAGGGCTGGACTCACCAGTAAGGCCCCAGTCAAGATTGCTGGACATTTGTTGAGTTTCGTTGTAGGCGATGAGTTTTTTTGTTTTTTTTTTTTTTTTTAAAACATTCTACGTTTGCTTTAAAGGAGTTTTGTTCTCTAATTAGATGTGTGAATTGAGCTTGCTAACTGTGCTTTGTAAATACACCGTCACCGCAGTTTTTGTCCCCTTGATCAGTTTCTCAGAGGCTGCATCCAGGCGTCCTGTGACGGCTGTGGGTCTGGGAGTCCTGGGAGCCCGTGGGTGTTGTCTGCCCCGTCTGGAGGCACGCCCTCGTCACCCGCCCCTCGCGGAGTTCGCCGTCTCTGCGGTCGGCTCTGTCCGACGGTGATAGCATTTCCGGTTTCCTTGGATTCCTGGTCGCTCGGCATCTTCTTTCCGGCTTTCGTCGCAGGCCTCACCGAGCCCATTTCGGGGAGCGTATCTTTGTTGTATTCTTTTATGTTTTTATTTCTAATCAGGTTTTCCCATTCTTTGTGTTTGTTTTCCTTTACACTCTGTTTCTGCCGTCGGAGTGATCACATTAAATTCTAACATGTGCCAGTCAGTATTTTCCCTCTTAACTTGAACTCCGACTACCTCCTCGTCGGTCTTGTTATTTCTTCCTGGAAATTCAGTTCTTCCTGGTTTTGTGCCCACCCGGTTAGTCGTGATCAGCTTCGGCCGGTCCGCGCTTCTCACGTCCGCCTGTGTCTGCGCTGGCTTCTCCGCTGCGTTCCCCTCCGTCCTCGTCTTCCTTCGTCTGGGTTCAGTTCACCTCCTCGTGCGGTGCAGTGCGCCCCGGGAGTCCGGCAGGAAAGGTCTGGGCAGTCTGCCTGTGCCCGAGGAGGTCTCCGTGCCACCCCTTCTGCCGACTGGCAGGCGGTCTGGCTGGGTGCGGAGATCCGGGTGCAGAGATCAAGGTCGGCGGTTACTGTCAGCCTGGGGGGGGGTGCGTTCGCGTTTCTTCGGGCTCCTGCTGTGGGAAGCGTGCCCCGTGGGTGACCCGCCGTTCCCCTCAGAGACCGTCTTCCTGTCCGCGGTCTCCGCAGCTCTGGCGTGCCGTGCGGCGTGCGGGTGCGTGTCTGCCTCTGCCTGCTTCGTTCCGCTGGGAGCTCCAGCTGCGCGCATTCACAGGCGTGCTGTACGTCTTTGCTCACTTCTGGAAGCTTCTAAGTCGACGTACTGCCTTTTCCTCATCCTGTTTCCTTTCTCCTGGAACTTCCTCTCGGAGTATTTTGCGCCTCCTCGTTCTGGTTTCCAAGCCTCTTAAACATGAGAGCGAGGGCGTCTCCGGGACTTCCTGGGAGAATGCCTCGGAGCTGCTTTCTCTTCGGCGGCGTCTCATTTGCTCTCTTCTCCTTTACGGTCCAGTGCGTTTTGTCTCGGTGACTGCAGTTTTGTCACTGGAATTCCTCCTGACTCTGTTCTGTTTTCTTGTGTTACACATTTAATTTCTCCTTCTATGCATTTTAATGATTTAGAGCATAGTTTCCTGGTGTTTAACAGATTATTCTGTTACTTGAAGTTCCTGGGGTGGGGTGTAATCATGCTGATGTGCTGTGTCCAGGTGCGTCCAGGTTCTATTTTTTTTTTTTTAAGATTTTATTTTACCCAGAGGGGAAGGGAGGGTGAAAGAAAGGGAAACATCAACCTGTGGTTGCCTCTCGCCCGCCCCCTACTGGGGACCTGGCCTGGCCTGCAACCCAGGCTTGCGCCCTGACTGGGAATCAAACCAACGGTTCTTCCGTTCTCAGGCTGGTGCCCGATCCACTGAGCCATACTAGCCAGGGTTTTGTTGTTGTTGTTGTTGTTGTTTTTAATTGGTTTGAGAGCGAGAGATTTTGTGGTTCCACTTATTTATGCATTCGTTGGTTAATTCTTGTATGTGCCCTGATCAGGGATTGAACCTGCAGTCTTGGCATATCAGGACAATGCCCTAAGTGACTGAGCTACCCAGCCAGGGCACAAGCTCATTCTTAATAGAGCTTTATTCATTTGGGGAACTTAATATGGCTTGGGGTGAACATACCCCTCTAGAGGTGTTTCCTGTTTGCTTCTGTTGGCTTAGAACCATCTTTTATTTTAACTTGGGGTGTTTCTGGACCACTCTGGGGGTATAAAGCTGAACGCCCCCCTTCCCCAAACCTGTGGCATGTGCCTCTGGATTCCTAGAGGGAGGCATTCTTCTTTCCCTGCCCCCGCCCAGGCTGAGACACAGACGTCGCCATCTCCCTGTCCCTGCGCAGAAGAGCGTTTTTCTCTCGTCTGCCCTGTAATCGAGAACATGGCCCTTGGAGGGTCTTCGTGTGAGGCAGCATCTCGGGTGCGGCCCTCTGCATTGTGCGCAGAAGTCCACCCCCCACGCTAGGTGGAAGGACACGCCTGTAGGGCACGAAGACTGATGGGGGGGGGGGCCTGTTTTCAGGGGATATGCCACTCTACAAGCGAAACGTTGGGTCGCTTCTGTCCAGCATTTCTGGGGCAGAAAGTGTTGGCGGCCAGGAAGTGTTTCCGTGGCAGGAGGGTTTTCCGGGTGCTGAGGCTCGGCCGTGGTGCCGAACCTAAGTCTGTGCACAGCGCCGCACCTGAGAGGCGGTGTGCCATTGCAGCGTGCGGGGATGCCGCTGCTCAGCTCCCACGGCCTCTGCGCCGGAGTCACGGTCATGGGTCAGCAGCGTTTGAACAGAGTCCCCCGCAGCCACAGGCAACTTAAAACCGCTGGCCTGGGGCAGACCGTTCCCTGCCTGCGCTCATTCTGAAAGATGAGTGCAAGATTTTTGGCTGCCGGTGAGCTTTGTAAAGAGATTACTTGAGAAATCAGATCTTCTTCTCCCCTGCAGTCTGAGGCCCCCCGAGGCCTTTCTCATCCGTGCCGCCCCCACAGCCTCATCTGATAGAGGGGGGCAGAGGACACAGGGGCGCGGTGAGTCTGTGTCCGGTGGGACGGGGACCGGCGAGCGTTGGCTGTCCTGTCTGTGTCGCGCCCTTCCCCTCCCGTGGGAAAGGGTGGGGTCGGTCTCAGGGTTGGAGACGAGAGGACCCGAAGCCGAAACCCCCTGTACGTCTCCCTGAGCCGTAGGTCCCGAGGCAGGGAGATGCCGCCCGTCCAGCGTGCGCCCCCGGTGCGGAGCTCCGTCCCCGTGTCTGCGCAGAGACCTTCCGGCGTCCGCTCACGCAGGGGTTCTCCTCGCTGCCCCTCCAGCCCTCTGCCGACGTTGGCGAACGTTCTGCTTTGAGAGTGTTTCCGTTTCCATTTGCCAGTTTGATGTTCCCTTCGTCACAGGGCTCCTTAATCTGAACCCGAGGCTGGACTTCACAGGTCTTTGAACAGGTCTTTCAACACCTGGAGTTGTGTGCTGTGGCTTCAGAGGCCCTGTGGTCAGAAACGGTTAAGATCTCCGATGCCCAGCAGGGAAGCGTCACGTCCATGTGATAGTCGGGGCTCACTGTTGTTTCCTGAGGGCCCGCGGTCGGCCTTGCGGTCGGAGCACGGTTTCCAGACGGGGTGACACAGACCGGTTCTCTCCCTCTTCAGGACTGATGAAGCCCGTGGTGACCCACGAGTCCCTCAACGGGACCGGCTGTCGCTCTGAGGATCAGAGCCGTGTGACCCCACTGCAGGAAAGGAAGGTGCCTGCCATGGACCCGGCCCCCGTGTGGAGCCCCGAGGGCTACATGGCATTGCAGAGCAAGAGCTATTCGCTTCCCCACCCGAAATCCAGCGACTCGTTGGCCATGGACGTGCACATCAGGTGAGCCAGCCTCAGTCCTGCTGCCCCGCACCTGCAGGAAGAGGCGCTGTCCAGGGACACACTGCCTGGGGGGTGAGGGCGCCGGGGGGCGCTGCCAGCACCCTTCGGGGGGAGAGTGTGGCCAGGGTGGCGTCCACGCTGGGCTCTGAGGGGCGCTTACCTGATGACGGGGCTGAGGCTGAGGGGACTGCTGGGGTCAGAGACAGGTCTCTAGACAGGGTGAAGCGGCGGGGGTGCTGGGCTGACGGGCAGGACGAGCGTGTGGGTCGCCTCTCTTCCCCGGGAAAGTAAAGCAAGCTGGCCCTGCTGAGCCAGGCCCAGGCTCTCCGCGGACTCCCAGGCTCCGGCTTGTGGGTGGCACCCGAGGCTCCCGGACTGTTCTCTGTCTCCAGGGTGGCACGCCGAGTCCACCAACAGCCACTGTGCTCGTCACCCTCTGGACTCCAGGGGCCACCGCCAGTGCATGGTCCAGCTGCTCTGAGACCTATTTAAAGACAGAGGAACTGGCCCTGGCTGGTGTGGCTCAGTGGACTGAGCGCGGGCCTGCGAACCGAAGGGTTACCGGTTCGATTCCCAGTCCGGGCTCATGCCGGGGTTGGGGGCCAGGTCCCCAGTGAAGGGCGTGCGGGAGGCAGCCACACGTCGTTGTTTCTCTCCCTCTCTTCCGTCCTTCCCCGCGCTCTAAAAACAAATAAATAAAATTTTAAAAAAAGGTAGAGGCAATATTGGTGGTTATCGTTCTTTTTCTTTCTTTCTTTTTTTAACATTTGTTTCTTTTTAAAACTAAGCTCTGTGTTCAGCGTGGAAAGCAGGAACCAGGCTCCAATCGCATTGACGGATTTTTCTGGTTCCTTTCCAGGAATGAAAGCTCTTTCTCTGCCCCCCCTGGAAGGTCAGGGGGCCTAAGTGCCCAGCGCGGCCTCCTTGAGGAGAGAGTGGAGGAGTACTTGAGCGCTTTTGACAAGAAGGCCCCATCAGACTTTGACAGCTGTGTCTCTTCTCAAAGAATAGGCCAGGAGCTTTTGTTTCCAACCCAAGAAAATGTACACGACGCAGGCGCTCCTGGGGGTCACACCCCAAACCTTAGTAGGTGTACCCCACTGCAGCCCGACTTTGCCCCGGCTGAGAAAAAGCCAGAGTATAGCAGTTGGGATGTTAGCCACCAGCCCAAGGCCGCTGACGCAGCCCGCAGCGCGGAGGAGACACCGCGGGAAGAGCCGCCCTTCAGCGTCCCCTCCTGGGAGAAGGAAGGGAGCCCGCACACACAGCCATCCCTGACGCCCGAGTGGGCCCCGGAGCCCCGGAGCTCCGGCAGCCAGCCTCCGGAGCCGACCAGCAGGACCCGGAGGTCCGGGCCCATCAAGAAGCCCGTGCTAAAAGCCCTCAAGGTGGAAGACAAAGAGAAGGAAGTGGACAAGGGTAAGCAAGAGCTGGGGGAGGAGAGCACCCGCCTGGCTGCCAAGGAGGAGGCGCCGCCCAGCCCCCAGGCTGGGAAGGACGAGGATGAGGAGAACAGCCCCACGCTGGCCAACTCCACCCTCTCCACCCCGGAGGCCCAGGGCTTGGCCCGTGCTCGTCCGGGCTGCTCGGCCAGCAAGTCTGAAGAGGAGGAGAAGCCTGACAAGGCTTGGGAGCCCAGACCCTCCCGGGAGCCCAGCGATACGCCTCCGACGAAGAGGAATAACTGGATCTTCATCGATGAGGAGCAAGCCTTTGGGGGCCGAGGGCAGGCCCGGAGCCGCGGCCGCGGGTTCCGAGAATTCACTTTCCGTGGCCGGCCTGCTGGCGGCGGCAGCCCCGGCATCTGTGGCGGGGGGGTCCTGGGGGCGCGGGGCATCTACACCAACAGCCAGAGGAGCTGCCGTGGCCGGGGACTGCGAGAGTTCAATCAGCCCGAGGACTTCCCCAGAGCCAAGCCCCGGCGCCGCATCGCCAGCGAGACCCACAGCGAGGGCTCCGAGTACGAGGAGCTTCCCAAGCGGCGGCGGCAGCGAGGCTCGGAGGGCGGCCCTCCCGAAGGCTCACCCCTGGACAGGGAGGAGGGCACCTTGAAGAAAGGTGACTTCAGAGACTCCTGGCGGTCCAACAAGATGTACTCCGATGACCACAGCGGTCCGGAGGTGAAGAGCAGAGGCCCGAGGGCCTTCGGACGAGCCCTCCCTCCACGGCTGAGCCACTGCAGTTATGGGCGGAGAACCTTCGTGTCCAAGGAGGCGGCCCACTGGCAGAGCAAGGGTCCCGGCACCTGCTGGCAGGACCACGGCTCCCCGGATGCCTGTGGCTCCCGGCGACCCGCGGACAGAGACTACATCCCAGAGGCCTACAGACACTCTGACTCATTCGGTGCCAGGGCCTTTGAGGACAGCCGCATGGAGGACAAGAGAGCCTTCTTCCAAGATGACCACGTCGCAGATTCTGAAAACGCAGAGAACCGGCCCTTCAGGAGGCGGCGGCCCCCGCGCCAGGACAAACCCCCTCGTTTCAGGCGCCTCCGGCAAGAGCGCGAGTCCTTGGGCCTGTGGGGCCCTGAGGAGGAGCCCCCGTTGCTGGCGGGTCAGTGGCCAGCCCGGTCGAAGCTCTGTCCTGGGGACAAGAACGGGGCCGCGGGCCGCAGGTCCCCTGAGCTCTCCTACCAGAACTCCTCTGATCACGCCAACGAAGAGTGGGAGACGGCCTCCGAGAGCAGCGACTTCAGCGAGCGGCGGGAGCGGCGCGAGGGCCCTGGGGCCGAGCCCAGCCCCCAGGTGGACGGCAGTCTGCCCGGGGCCAGTCTGGGGGAGAAGAAGGAGCTGGCCAAGAGGAGCTTCTCCAGTCAGAGACCGCTGGTGGACAGACAGAGCCGGAAGCTGGAGCCGGGAGGGTTTGGGGAGAAGTCTGCTAGGCCAGGTGGCGGCGACGCTTCTCCCCGTTACGAGAGCCAGCAGAACGGGACGCCGCTGAAAGCCAAAAGGTAAAGCGAAAGCAGAATCCGCGTCCTTTCCGTGGCCGTTGCCTTAAGCCAGTTCTTTGAGCAGCACTTCATGCATGTGTGTCCCGCCGTGTGCCAGGTGCCCCCGACTCGCCCCTGCACCCGAGGGTGACTGCCCGCCAGGCCCTTGAGTGTGAGTGTCTCCATCACTTGCTCCTGCACCGCTTGTCTGCTTCCATGTGGCGTTGTGTTGTCGTGGCTCGAAAACTGAAGTCCAAGGAGCCAGGGGCAGGGGCAGGCCCGAGCACCCTGCTGGTCGGGTGCTGCTGCTCGCTTCTGAGCCCTCGCCGTCCTTCCTTTGTGGAGCCCTGCTGAGCGCGGCCCGCAGCGGGAAGGCCCAGAGCTCCTGAGCCCTGGGAAGGGTGGGCAAGAGCAGCTTTCCCGTGAGGAGGGAGAGCTGGGCACGGCGGTGCTGCTGGGCGGCTGGCGGTGGCCTTCCGTGTGGCCGGCACGTGCCGCACTGCTGCCGGGAGCTGCGTCCAGATGGCGGGACAGCGGCGCGGGTCAGGCACGCGCCCGTGCCGTGTGCTTGTGCGGGTTAGCTTTTCCACTCCTTCCCTGGGCTCTGGACCCTTCTGAGCTAACGGGGTTCCTCCTTCCTTACAGGTCCCCCGATGAGGCCTTGCCAGGAGGTCTAGGCTGCACCAGTGGGAGCGGCCACTACACCCTGGAGCGGGCTGCCCATGCCCCCTCTGACATCCCTGAAGCTGCTTGTGAGAAGGCAGAGAAGGCCGCCCAGCTGGCCATGCAGAGGGTGGATGAGCCGGGCGAGGCCATGAAGCAGTTTGACCTGAACTATGGAAGTAAGTGTCGCTCCACGTCTTCAGGGGGAGAAGACCCAGGCAAAATGGGGCCTTGCTCTGTGGGCTGCCACCTCTACCCTCTTGCTCACGTTCTGGACCTCTGGACAGGCCCTGGGCCACATTCCAGGGCTGCAGTGGCGAGCAAGACAGATATGACCCCTGCCCTCGTGTGGCTCACAGCTGCTGAATTCCCGGAACAGTACCACCATGCCTCAGTTTTAAAGAGGGAAGCACTCTGTGGCCCAGAGAGATCGAGTGGCATGTCCAGGGTCATGTGGCTAGGTAGGACCAGAGCTGGGACTTGGGTGTCTGGGTCTCCAAAGACTTTCAGGAGCCCTGGTGTAACTCAGCTGTCTTTGGTTTGCGTTTGCATTAGTGGTGTGTCAGAGGAGGTGTGAGAAGGGTGGGGCGATCACCCCTGGTGGGTTCCGTCGCCCCTGGTGAACGCCGCGCAGCTCGCGCACCCCGCGCACCCACTCCTTGGGTGTCAGGCCAGGCACTGCCTAGCCTTCGGAGCTGAGCCTGTCCTTAGGTATTAGTGGCCTGTACGGCTGGGTTCTCGTTGGCTTCTGGTGAGTGCAGTGTGGTCCCTTGTGATCTCTCGGTTCAGACTCCATCATCGAGAATTCTGGGTCCAGCCCCGGGGAGGAGCCTGAGGTGGGCTCCATGGTGGGTGAAGGCTTCATCGAAGTCCTGACCAAGAAGCAGCGCCGCCTGCTAGAGGAAGAGAGGAGAAAGAAGGAGCAAGCTGCGCAGGTGAGTTGCCCAAGGTGAGGGGTAGCTGGGCTGAGGGCAGGCTGATGATGTAGGGAGACCGGAGCCAGGAGGACGAGGGTTGTGCATTAAGCCTGAGGCCAGGGGTTCCTTAGCACACTCCCTGCCACCCTGCGCCAGCGGACAGCCTCGCGTCTGTCCTCAGGGAGGGCACTTGTCCCCATGACAGCAGTGGAAGCCTCGCTGAGCAAGGTGCAGGCCTTCGTCAGCCCCCGAGTTCATTCTCCTTCCACTGAGCCCTGGCCTGAGTAGGGTGAGACTCGTCACCTTGAGTCACGAGGGTTGGCGACCCTGTGCTCATGTGGCGTTGGTGGGACACTGCCACTTGTCCTGTCGTTGGAGTTGGAATCGCAGTCCCTTGGCTGTCAGCCCTTTTCAGGTGTGGCGTGGTCGGTAGTGGAGGCCCCGAGGGGCGAGCACCTTGCCCCCTGCAGCGCACTCCCCCTGGGGAACGTTAGTCCTCCTTCACGCCCGATGGCCAGGATGGCCAACGCCGCCTTTTCTTCCTTAGGTGCCTGTCAAAGGTCGGGGTCTTTCCTCCCGTATTCCTCCTCGGTTCGCGAAGAAGCAAAACAACCTGTGCCTGGAGCAGGGTGACTCCCCCGTGCCGGGCAGCAGCCTGGGCACCGAGATCTGGGAGAGCGGCAGCCCCGGTAAGAGTTGGGGTGTGTGGGCTCAGGTGCCTAGCCCGCTCGCGGCTGTTCTCTTCTTAGGGAGCACCCTGCTTTTGGAGCTCTGAGCGTAGATGGAGCATGACCAGCTCCCTGGCGTCCTCTGCGGAGCCAGAATGTGGGGCACCGTTGCAGCGCCACTCGCTGCTTGCGGCCCCTGAGCGGCGGTGAGCTTGTTCCCGCCTCGCGTTCGGTGGAAGAGCGCGCACCCACCAGCACTGAGGTCCGGAAAGGGACAGCCACTCCTCACCCGGCGGCAGGCACCGGAGCTGGCCTGGCTCCCTAGCCCGTGCCGCTCGTCCTTTTGCGTGATGTCCTGGGAGAGCAGTGAGTGGCTGCAGGGCAGGGACTGGAGTCTGGGGACCCTTTCCAACCCCGGAGGAAGGTGCTGTCAGCTCCTCCAAGAAATGCTCTTAGAGACACAGACTTGAGGCTGGAGTAAGGTGGATCTTGTTTTTTAGAAAATTTGTTTCCCTGAACTTTAAAGTAAATTCTACATTTAATGCTATTTCCCAATAACTTTCAAGATACAATGTCATCTTAAATGAGCAGATCCTTCTTGAATGTTTGCTTTGGCCAGGGCCCTGCGAGGCCCAAAGATGCTTAAGACAAGGACTCCTGGTGCCTCCCGGGGGTTGTGGAGGAATCATCCGCTGTAGCTTAGCTTCCAACAAAGCAGCCAAGGCTTCTAGACTGGAATGACCTGACCTCAGAGCCACATGACAGTCACCTGAGATTCCAGGGCCTGGACATTGATTCTTTCCATCCAACTGCATGGCTTCTCCTCGTGTTCCCGGTGACGTCCGTGGTCCCAACACGTTGCACAATGGCATTGGCAAACGCTCAGCTCTGATGGAAAGTGCAGTGATCTCTTGATGAAATAGTGGTGCCAGACACTCCCGTAGCGTGTGTCCGGGATGGGTGTCGTCGCTAGCTGGGCAGAGCAGACTGGGTGCAGGAGCTGCACCCAGAGGCCCGGGCTCGCACAGTCCCCTGTGGACTGGGGCGCGAGCGCACAGGGCCTCCGAGCCACCTGTGAGCTAGCGCCGCCTCAGTCGCTGCGCCTTGGGCTTCTCCGAGACTTTGGAGCGGCTTCGAGGTGCAGAAGGAAACGGGGGGCTTCGGTGGAGGGGAGCTTCGCACCGCTTTCCTGGCAGGAGCGCCTGAAGGTCACCGGTGTCTGCCATGCCCTCTCGTCACGTCGGTTGAAGTCTAAGGATGCTGCGACGATCTGTGTGTCGGATCGGGGCGCTGGCGTGCTGTGCTTGGCGGGGGCCTCGAGGGGACTAGGGCTTGTGTGAGCTGCGCCCGCGCTCATGTTCGCGGCCCGGCTGCTCCCCTGTGACGCCCTGACTCTGTCTTCCTTGCCCCGCAGCCCTCCCTGTTCAGGCCTCGACCAGCGACTCCTGGACTAAAGCCGCCACTGCCTTCAACAGCGCCGAGTCGGGCTCCGCCGAGGTGGGTGGCTGCCGTGCTGCTCGGGGTGGAGCACGTGCTTCCAGCCCTCGCGCCCACCTTGTCCTGGGTCTCGTTCATCCTGGTGGCCCGCCCAAGCTTTCCCTCAGTCACACAGTTGAGCTGGGACCAGAAGCCATTTCCGCAGGTCCTGGCTTGTCTCCGTTTTCGATCCATGTGAGAGCGAGAAGGGGTTCCAGGGAGACCCCCAGTGCAGGGCGAGTGATTGAGGGACTCTCCTTCAAACCTGCGATGGTGTTTGCTCAGTTTGGTGTGGGTCACAGGGAAATCGGTTTGGCAGGCTCTGTCCTGGGCCCTCTGGGGTCTCGTGGTTGTGAGCTCGGGTGGCGTTGGGACGTTTGGCCGCGTGCCTTCAGTTGGAAGGTCAGGACCTCCCTCCTCCCCCCACCCTCCCAGGACAAGGCTGCACAGCGCGGGCGTGCTGCGGGAGCTGTGTCTTGGTGCCAGACTCGGCTTCGCGCCTTGGATGGCAGCGGTTTGTGGTCTGGGGCAAGGGCTCTAACCCATTTTGTGCCTTGCACAGCAGGGTTTTAAGAGCAGCCAGGGAGATAGTGGCGTGGACCTGAGCGCCGAGTCTCGAGAGTCGTCCGCGACCTCCTCGCAGCGCAGTTCCCCATACGGCACTCTGAAACCAGAGGACATGAGCGGGTCCGGCCTGGAGCCCAAGGCCGACAGCCACAAGGAGCAAGCTCAGAAGCAGCCTGAGCCAAAGGTGACCTGGGAGTCCCATTCACGGGGACCGGGACCTGGGCAGAGGGCTTGTTTTCTGTCTTCTGCCCCTATTCCCGGGGGCTTAGGAGATACAGACTGGGGACGTCTGGTCTGTGCGTCTAAGCTTCTCTGCTCTCCCCTCAAGGACTCGGAACAAGGCTCGGGACAGAGCAAGGAGCACAGACCCGGCCCCATCGGCAACGAGCGCTCTCTGAAGCACAGGAAGGGATCGGAGGGGGCTGAGCGGCTGCCAGGAGCCGTCGTCCCGCCCGTGAATGGCGTGGACATCCACGTGGACTCCGTGCTCCCAGTGCCGCCCATCGAGTTCGGAGTCAGTCCAAAAGTGAGGCTTCGATTGGCTCCTTTCTTCCTTTTGCTTTTTTAACTTGGGGAGGAAGGTGGGTATCCGCGCAGGGTCATGGACGGAGGTGCCAGTGAGCGGTCTTCCGGGTGTCCTGCTGACACCAGCCGGGCTGCCAGGCTGAGCAGGCTGGTGGGCTCCCCTACACCAGTGGGGTCGGCCACTGGGCAGTGGGCACGATGTGGGAGAGGGGAGGAGGACGGCGTCCTGTCCGCACGTGCCGTTGGGAGATGTTTGGCTGTGTCGCTCACGAGGTAGAGGCTGCTTAGTGGTTTTTCCAGTTGCCGGGCTATGGGTCCGTTTAGGGCGTGTCTCTGCCAGAAGGTGAGCCAGGGTCATCTCAGTGGACTCTGTTCCCTTTCTCTTTCAGGACTCCGATTTCAGCTTGCCACCAGGTTCTGCCTCTGGTCCCGCAGGGAATCCAGTGGTCAAGCTTCAGGACGCCTTGGCCAGTAATGTGAGTGTGTGCTTCCACCTCAGCCTCCCGCTCCGGGTCCGCGCTGGCAGGCCCCGGGAGGAGAGCGCCTGGTTGGCACTCTGAAACCAGGGCGTGAACCTGCCCTGGCCTGGGCATCTGGCAGACCTGGGTCTGAGTCTTAAAGTGGAATGACGTCTTTCCTAAGACCTGGCTTATTTGGCATTCTTCAGTTCTGCACTCTTCCAAGCTCCGCGGCCGTGTTTGAGAGCACTGGGCTAAGCAAGCTTCCCGGCCCTGAGGCCTCCTAGGGCGGGCCCCGTGGCACGCTGACAGGCCCGGCGCACCTGCAGGAGGAGGGCCTCGCAGTTGCATCTCTGGGCCTCTGCTGCAGTGGCCTCTTTTTCACAGTCTCCTGGGGGCTGAGGCAGGACCTGGAGGTCTCCAAGCCTGCGTGCGTGCGGCGGCCAGCAGGCTTCCGTGTTGCTGGCATGCGGCTGTCCCTGCTGGAGAGCTCGGGAGGGGCAGGTCTGGAGGGGCCCTCCTGGGACTCCGTTGAGGGGACCCAGCCAACCTGTGGGCTGGGCTGCTGGCAGCTTCGTCCTGGCGGTCTTGGCGCCCACGACCAAACATGACGTGCGTCCTGACGCCCTGTCTCGCTCCTCCGCGCCTGCTTGCTCATGCTCTCCTGTCCCCTCCAGGCCGGGTTGACGCAGAGTATCCCCATCCTCCGTCGAGATCATCACATCCCGAGGGCCATCGGCCTCTCCCAGATGTCCTTCCCCACTGCTGACCTCACTCTGAAGGTAATGCCAGCACTGCCCTGGGCCCGGCCCCCTCGGCGCCTGAGGTTGTGAAGAGGTGGGAGCCAGCAGCCCCTCCCACCCGCCTGCCCCGGGTCTCTGCCTCACCCTGGTAACTTTCACCCCTCTCCTCCCCTTGCTTCTGAAGATGGAGTCAGCGCGAAAGGCATGGGAAAACTCGCCCAGCTTGCCAGAGCAGAGCTCTCCAGGAGGCGCTGGCTCGGGCCTCCAGCCTCCATCCTCTGTGGGGGCCTCCAGTGGCGTCAACTACAGCTCCTTTGGGGGCGTTTCCATGCCGCCCATGCCTGTGGCCTCCGTCGCCCCTTCTGCTTCTCTGCCAGGTACTGTCACCCGGGCCCTCTCCATTCGCTCCGGCAGAAGTGGGCTTGCTGGCCTGCGCACCACCCTGCCTTGCCTTGCCTTCGGGGGTCTGTTCAAGTGGGAGCTGGAGAGTCTAGGCTGGGTGGTCCCCCCGGGCTGCAGGTGCCTCACACTTACTTGCTGCTTCCCACCTTCCCTTCTGGGAGGAGGAGCCTGGTGACCGGCAGGCGCTCCAGGCATTGGCTCTGAGTTCAGCCTGGGTCCCATGGGGGCCGTGTCACTCCTGCCTGTCCGTCCGCGAGGACGAGTTCTAAGAGGCAGCGCACCCAGGAGCGGAGCTCACACCCTTGTGTCACCTGAGCCCTCTAGCAGTGGCGTCCTCGATCGTTCTTACTGTCACCATCCTGGTCCTCCTTGCGTTGGTGCCCACGGGGAAAGGGTGGGGATGGGGAGGCCCCAGTTGCCGAAGTCTCAGTGATGCGATTCCAATAGATCCTTCTGACCCTCCACTGTGGACTCACCAGCAGGGAGATGAAGAGGACAGTGACTGAGAGACCGAGGCAGCCCTCAGTTCCAGGACAGACGCTCCTGAGGGTGGGCGGGAGGCGAGCAGCTGGGTGGGCAGGGTGGGCTGGAGCCGCCCCTCCTCCTGGGCCCTGGTGCTGTGGTCTCTCCAGGTGCCCTGCGGTGCTGCTGGAGCCCAGGGCCCACAGCTGGGGACCAAGCAGGCCCTGGGCGTGCTCCCTGGGAGAGCGTGCACACGCAACGTGTCCCCTGAAGGGACCTCGGGAACACAGAGCCCTGATCCTGTTCCTGTTCCGCTTCCTTGGATTCTGTCTCCAGGTAGCCACCTGCCACCTCTCTACCTGGACGGCCATGTGTTTGCAAGTCAGCCCCGGCTGGTTCCTCAAACGATACCTCAGCAGCAGAGTTACCAACAGGTGATGGCAGCAAGCCGGGCGGCCTGGTGCCGGGTGGGGATGTGGTGTCATGACTTTCTTCATTTATCCGTCCTCTGTTTCTCTCTCCGTGTCCCTCACGTGTCTCACCCAGCAGCTGGTATATCACGGCAGCCACTCAGGTTTTGTGGCGCGAGTAAACGAGAGAGACCAGGAAGCGGAACAGAGCTTAGTGCTCCAGACTCAGCGTAGTTGTCCTTTCTCAGAGTTCTCCTTCCTGTGTCCTAGTGGGGGAGTTAGCTGCAGCGGAATTCTCCTGGGTGATCAGTGAGTGTCCTTCGGCGAGGAGAAGAAAGGCCTGGTCTTCTGGGCCCGGTGTGTTAGGAAGGGGCAGTTCTAGAAACGAGCAGTGTTTGCTTTTACACAGGATCGGCCCGTCTTCTGTGTTGCACAGGGATCACTTCTGGAAGTCCCCTGAAGCCAGGGCGGGCCTCCTGAATGGTCCAGCACCCCTAGACCTGTGTGTCTGCGTAGACCAGGCCTGCGGAGCGCTTGGGCGAGGCACCGCTCCAAGGGCAGATGGGGGCCGAGGACTCGGGGCTCGGCCAGCTCCGACCTTGTTAAAACATGTCCTTAACTGTTCCGGTCTTCAGTGCTGTAAGATTTTGATCTTCCCGTAGCCGGGCCACACGGTGCACGTTCTGCGCGTGGTCGTCCATCACCGTGGCGTTCCCGAGACCCTCCCCTGCTGGCACCCATGGCTGGAACGCACTCTCCCTGCTGTGCAGGGGGCAGTAGAGCAAAAGGACACAGGAAGGACGGGGCTGGGATTGGCGTTCTGGGCAGCGTTCCAGCTGCCGTCCCCAGAGGACCTGGGAGCTGGGAGGGGCCGGGGAGTAAAGCTCGGAGGGCATCACGGTGACTTGCCTGGCTTCCTCCCCACGCCCCAGGCCGCCGCAGCCCAGCAGATCCCGATTTCCCTGCACACGTCTCTGCAGGCCCCGGCGCCGCTGGGCCTGAGGGGCGGGCTCCCCGTCTCCCAGTCACAGGAGATCTTCAGCTCCTTGCAGCCCTTCAGGTGAGGCGGGCAGGTGGGCGGGCGGGCAGCCCCCAGCAGGTTCTGCAGCCTTGTTCCTTGGTTCCCTTGGCCCGCTGCTCCTCCGCCTTGGGGCCGTGGGAGCAGGTGTGGGAGTGATTGTGGTCCCTTGCAGTTGTCCTTACTTGCGCTGCAGGCCAGGTGGCCTGCTCCCCCCTGCACCTCTGCTGTGCCGACTCCCTCCTCCACGCTTTCGGCTCTCACATCTGGTGCTGTGGGCATCACACAGCTTTTCCTGTGTCTTGTGTGTGTGTTGGTTTGTGAGCGTGGTGACGCTCACGCTGGTCCCCAGAGCAGCCCGTGGGCACCCTTGAGGACCAGGGCTGTTCAGCCTTTTGGCGCCTCCAGGCCACCCTGCAAGAAGAGTTGCCTTGGGTCACACGCTAAACGCATAAACGCTAATGAAAACTGATGAGCAAAGACAAGGTTTTAAGTACATGTATATGGCTTTGCGCTGGGCCGCATTCATGGCCATGCTGGGCTGCGTGCAGCCTGCACACTGTGGGTTGGACACCCCGATTCTAGGAGGTGGTTAGAAATGCATGTTCTGACTCAGATCTGAGTGACAGACTTAAGGGGTGGGGCTCGTAGTGTGTTGGTGCAGACCCTCTGGGGGGGTGCAGACCCACTGCTGTACTCACGCGCTGGAGCCCCACCTCTGTCTGGCTTTTACAGATCTCAGGTGTACATGCACCCCAGCCTGTCACCTCCCAGCACCATGATCCTCTCTGGAGGCACAGCCTTGAAGCCTCCATACTCAGCGTTCCCTGGCATGCAGCCCTTGGAGATGGTGAAGCCCCAGTCCGGCTCGCCCTACCAGCCCCTGAGCGGAAGCCAAGCCCTGGTCTACGAGAGCCAGCTCGGCCAGGCTGCCAGTCTTGGCGCCTCCCAGATGTTGGACTCCCAGCTCCCCCAGGTCAGGGATTCAGCCTCTCTCATGCTAAACTCGAGGCCTCGTTTCTTTTTCTTTTTTAAGATTTCATTTGTTTATAGAGGGGAAGGGAGGGAGGAAGAGAGGCAGAGAAACATCAGTGTGTGGTTGTCTCTCATGCGCCCTCTACTGGGGACCTGGCCCTCAACCTAGGCTTGTGCCTGAGACTGGGAATCGATCCGGGGACCCTTTGGTTCACAGGCACTCAGTCCACTGAGCCACACCAGCCAGGGCTCTTTCTGCCTCTTGCTGTGTGTACTGACTTACGTGCTATTTGTAGGCACTGTGACTGGTCCTTGGGCCACTGGAACCAGGGCCAGGTGCTCAGCCTCTCCTGTGGGGTCCCGTCACCTTTTTAGCCCTAAGACATGGCCCCAGGAGCAGACTCTCCGGAACCCGTCTCCCCACCCTTGGCCTGTGAGGCTTGGAGGCAGGGAGAGTGTTCTCTGCACGCTCGTTGGTGCTTCCCAGTTCTCCCAAAGGACATCTTGAGGCCAGCCCTGTCTTTGGGACCCGAACTCCCCCCAGCAGGCTACCCGCACCCCTGCTCTGACAGGTCACAACATCCTGGACATCACTTGTGCGGATGCCGCGCCGCCGTGGGGTTTCTCCCTGGTCTGTCAGGCTGTCCAGTCTGCGTCACCCTGGGCTCCGTGCCGTCCCTCACACCTCCTCCGCTCTTCCGCAGGCCCTGTCGGTGCTGTTTTTGGGAGCGGTCAGAGTCCATCCGCTGCCCGTGCTGCACGCCCCGGCCCCCGCCCCCCAGTCTGGGCCCGAGCAGCCCGTCCCTGCTCCTACTCTTGGGCCCACGCTCTGTTCTCAGCGCAGCAGCCAGGGGACCTTTGAAACCCAGTCTGGCCACCCAGCCCCTGAGCCAGCCCTGTCATTGTCCATCCCACACCCCGTGGTGCGCAAGGCGGAGCCTGGGGCCCTAGAGCTCTGGCCGCCACGCGTCTCAGTGATGCGATTCCATTAGATCCTCCTGAGCCTCCACTGTGGACTCAAAGCAGGGAGATGAAGAGGACAGGGACCGAGAGACCCAACGCAGCTCACCCCGGCCTCCAGCCCGAGAGTCTGCAGGCCCACCCCTCCTCTCACCCACCTGTTCTGGACGTTAGACAGGGCTGTTCTTCTGGCACAGTGTGCTTTGAGAGCATCCAGGAGGCTCCAGTTTGGCTCTGAGAACTCTCATGCCCAGGACCCAGTGGAGCCCCGTCCTCTCTCTGCAGGCACAGCAGCGAAGGGCTGGCCTCTGCGCCGCACACAGGGCACAAAGGTGCCCTGCCCCAGCTCTGCCCCCGTGTGCACCCAGGGTTCGCTGCCTGCGCTTTGCCCGCCGGCGCCCCATGGCTGTGTCCGGTGCATCACGGCACTGTCGTCGTGTTTGCGGACCTGCCAGGGTCCTGCCGCTTCCCCAGCATGTAACGTGCCTTTCGTGGGCCTCAGCTGGGTGGAAGCGAGAAGGGCTGGGGACAGCTTTCTGCCGACACCGAGGGGGGCGGCACACCTGCTGTGCGGCCCCGGCCAGCTCCGGAGGTTGCTTCCTCACCACCCACTCCCTTCCAGCAGCAGACTTGCCCCCCCCCCCCTCGTCATGAGTGAAGTCTAGGTGACCGGCCCAGCTCTGGTGGGAACCCAGAACCTTCACTGCTGTGCGGAGGCCTCGCTTTAACGCTTCTGAAACCAGAACCTCCAGTCTAGCGTGTGGTCGCTCTTGGGTGCGTGGGTCTGCGGCGGTTTGTGGCTTTCTCCCCACCTCCGTGCCTCCTCCTGACTGTCTCTGTTGTCAGCAGCTGACGATGCCGCTGCCTGGCTCCCAGCTGCCCCTGCCTCGGTACGGCTCCGGGCAGCAGCCCCTGATCCTGCCTCCATCCATCCAGCTGCCGCAGGGCCAGGGCCTCTCTGTCGGGGGCCCCCGCAGGCTTCTTCCGCCCGGCTCCCAGCCTTCGGTCCTTAACACCAGCAGAGAGGTGAGCGTGACTCCGTCCTTGTCTCTTCTGGTCCTCCAAGCCAGTCAGACTCCACCGTTGTGGCATGAAGTGCTAGGGACCTCCTGCAACCACCCAGTCCCTACTCATTGCGAGGTCCCCGCGGGACCCCCGGATTGCGTGGAAGCCAGCAACGTAGACAGGCTCGGGTGCGAGATACCTGGGCAGAGGAAGTTGGGGTCGAGGGAGCAGCTGCGGAGGCCGGTCCAGGTGCAGGTCCTGGTGGTCAGACAGTGTGGGGGGCGGGGATCAAGTCCAGGGCTCTGCTGGGGACGCCTCCCTCTGGGGCGGAGAGGTCACGGCACAGCCTAGCCAGCGCCCTGTGAGGGAGCATGGGCCACTCTCCCCAGCCTCTTTGAAAGGAAAGGACACCAGCACACTCCCAGGGATGAGCCCTCGAGCCTGGATTCCTTTGGGAGACACCTCTCTATCCAGAAGTTCTCCGGGGTCCTTCTGGACGCCCGTCAGCTCTGCCTAGAGCTGGTTTGTTGAGGGCCAGGCTGTCCCAGGGCCGCTAAAGAGCAGCTTGCATTCCTGGTCTCTTCAGTCCTCTCAGATGGAGATGAAGGGCTTCCACTTCGCCGACAGTAAACAGAATGTCCCTCCAGGAGGCTCCGTGCCCTCAGCGCAGACCTACAGGTAAAGAGACGCCCTGGGGCGGACGCCGCAGAGCTGAGCGCTCGCTGTAGCCGGGCCAGGGGTTCAGCACAGCGGGGAGGGCCCGGGGGCAGCGCAGGGCGCCCCGGTGCTGTGTCCTGTGAGGTTCCCTGCTGGACACCTTGTGCTGTCGTTAGCCTCGGGGAAGCCAGGGACGGGTCTGTCTTGAGTTGGCGTCGTTGAGTGCTCCGGGTGGGGGGCTCGTTGGAAAGGTAGGGAAGGGACAGCTACACGTTCGTTGTGTCGGGCCGACCCGGACAGCCCGCAGCCTTCTCCCCAGCTTTTCCAAAAGGGCCCAGTGGCCGAGAAGGCCCAGCCCTGGGATGGGGAGGGCCCCTTCAGGGCTTCTGGGGCCCTGCCTTACACAGGGCGAACGGCCCCTTCTCACGCCCTCTGCGTGCGCTGTCTCTGCCTCCAGCGCCGGTCCCAGGTCCCTTAGCTGGCTGCAGAGATGGCTTTGTGTGAGTTATTTTGTCGAATTGCTCACTGCACTGGAAGTCAGAGAAGCTCCGGTTCTGCTGGCTTTTTCAAGCCGAGGAAGCATGTGGAGGTCGGGAAGGCAGCCCAGTCGCGGTTTGGGCCCCAGGGTTGGTGCAGTCGACTCTCCTTACGTGCGGGAGGTGCCTAGAATTCCCTCCTGTTTGTGCGTGAGTCACAGACACGTGACTGTCCTTGCTCTGGGCGAGGTTCACAGCGAGGCCCTCGCGCCCCAGCAAGCCCCGATCCACCGAGGGGTGCTCCGGCACGCCAGATCACCTGGTCCCGCCCCACCTCGTGCGAGCGGTGGCCGAGGCCTCCCGCCACCTCGTCCGTCCTCCCAGCTGCATGTCCAGGCAGGGCTTTCTGCGGACCCTCCACATTGCATCATCTTTTCTGTTGTTCTTGTTTTCACTTTCTTGGCTTCATTATTTTTGTTTGTTACTGTGCTTGGTTTTCTGATTATGTTTTCCGCATAGTCCAAAACCACAGAACTGTAAGGCCCGGGTGTGGGCCGCAGCACAGAGCAGCGCATCTAGCCTGGAAGAGGAAGGAAGCGTGGAGTGCGAACAGGCTGCGGTCCCCCGGCAGCGCCGGGCTGCGACCCCCCTCGGGCCGGCCCAGAGAACCGACGCCCCCGTGATGGGAGCTGCCCGAGTCCCTGGCGCGCAGAGGTGGCCGTTGCCTCCCCCGAGGGGGCCGTTCAGAAAATGTAGCCCTTAACTAGGAGCTCCGCTTCACTGGGGTTTCCACGGGGGTTGGGTCAAGCGCTGCGTTTTAATAGAGAAGCGCTTCCCGTTTTTCCTGGAAACGGCTTCTGAGCCACGCCCTGCTGCAGGGACTCCCCGGTCGGGCGCAGGGTTCGAGCGGCCCCGCCTTCCTGAGTCCTGGGGCCTCTGCACGCAGCTCCATGCGCGCTTTTTGACCATGAAGCCTTTTCACACGGCGTCTGGTTGACGCCCCGGAGCACAGTCATCCGGTCAGTGGAGCACGTTTAGGAAGACGTTTCCGTCGGTGCCTCCACTCCCCCACGAGCCCCCCCGCCCACCCCGCCGGAGCTGGGGAGGCCTAGACCAGGACTCGGCCCGACCCCCGTGTCCGGTTCAGAGCCCTCGTGTCCGGTCGCAGGCGCTGCGGTCCAGGCCCTCCCAGCCCTGGGAGGCGGTTTGTGTCCGTCACCCGTCCGGGCCGCCTGCTCCTGCGGGGCATCTCCGTGAGCTGCGTCGGAGGCCCCAGGGCAGCCAGCCTGTGCCCTGGCCATCGGGTGCCTTTGTTTCCCTCGGACGGGAGGTCTGCGAGCCCGCGCCGGGCCGCCTCACCAGGCTTGACTCCGTCTCCGCGGCGACGCGTGTGTTCTCACCCCCTGCCTTTGGTTTTTTCAGGCCTAGCTCTGCTAGCCCCAGTGGGAAGCCCTCTGGATCAGCAGTTAACATGGGCTCTGTGCAGGGACACTGCGCTCACCAGGTAGAAGATGGCTTCCCAGACCCTCCAGCCCTGGCGCTCAGGCCCCGTCTCCAGGCGCCTAAGGAGAAGGGACTGTCCACCCCGTTTGCGTGCTCCTCTTACAAAGAAAGATGTGCCCTAGCGTGGCGCTGGGAGCCCAGGGTCCCTCCTGGCGAAGGCGCTGCCCCTCCTGGTGGGCGTCTGGATCCTTCCTTGTCCCGCAGAGAAGGGAGGATGCAGAGGCCTTGGGGCGGGGGGGGTGATGCCAGAAGGTGGACGATCCCTCTGTAGCCATTTGGGCCATGAAAGCGCTGGGATGGGGCCAGGTCCGCGGGCCAGCCCTAGAAGCTGGGACGAGTGTGCGTGCGCGTGTGTGCCTGCGCCTGCGCGTGCTAGCTCTAGTGAGTGCTGTGTCTTGCCTTGGCTGTGGCGGGGAGGGACAGCAGTGGAGGGACGTGCCCCCGTTTTGTCACGAAGGGGGGTTCTCAGTGTCTTGGCCGTCAGGTACTGGTCTCCTCGCTGTCACTCTGAGACATGACAGGCGCCAGCACCCGGACCTGTTGGGGGTGGGTTTGCAGTGAAGCAGCGCCCCCGACTGGTGCCGGGCTGAGCCGCTCCGTCCCTCCTGGTGGGGCTCCCCGCAGAGCCGCTCCTTGAGTTGCTTGGATTGAGCTTCTGAAGCTCTCTTTCGGAGTTCACACCACAGTGGGGACAGAATCGAGGCAGGTCCCTCTGTGAGACACTGCCCAGTGCAGACCTGCCAATTAATGGGACGCTGACCTGGAACCTCGAGGTCAGGCTCGGTCCTGGGGAATGGCTCCCACAACGTGTGGGTTGGGGAGAGTCACTGGGTCTGCCTGGAGGCCCCGCCCCCAGCAGACAGGGTGGGCTCTGCGGGGCCTCTGTTTCCTGTGGGCAGGGGGTGCACTGATTTGAAAAGTCGGCCTTGGATGTGCCCCTCAGAGGCCTGGTGTCGTCCTGCCTCTCCGCATCGCTGCACTACGCACCCATGGGAGGGGACAGAGCGGTGCCACCCGCGCCCTCCTTGGGAGAGTTCCTTCTAAGGATGGGCTCCTTAGGGGGGCTCTTCTCCGTGACTCAGGAGCAGGAAGGGGCTGGGGCAACTATGTATTCCGACAGCCGCTTCCGTGTGAGGGTGACTCCTCTGTCCCTATCCGTCTGTCCAAAGGCAAAATCACGAGTGGACGAAAAACCCAGCCTGGGAGCCGTGAAGCTGCAGGAGGCCCCCTTGGCCGCCTCCCCGATGAAGCGAACCGGAGCAATCAAGCCTCGGGCGGTGAAGGTGGAGGAGAGCAAGGCCTGAGGTGCTCAGCCACGCCTCGCCCAGGGGACAGCGCCGCCACTCGGCGTCCCAGAGCAGGATGCTCTCGAGTCTCAGCAGCTTCGCCGTCCAGCCACCTGGCCCGGCGGAGATACGTCCCTTCTCTTCTGCACTCCCGAGAGCTCTGGCGTCCACCCAGCTTGCACCGTGGCTACGTGGCGTCGACCTGCTTGCTTCAGTACACACCAACAGCAGACGACCCCCTTCCTGCCTCCTTCCCTCCCCAGCCGTGCCCACTCGCGCCTCCACCTGCGTGGGGCCGCCGACCTCGGGCCTGCTCCGTGCCGGGCGCTTCCGCTCAGTGCTTCCTTCCCTCCCGCCCGTAGCTCGGTGGTGTGGCAGCAGGGTCCTTTGAGTTTGGAGGGTTTCGTTTTAAAAAGCAGTTAAGGTTTTCACAAAGGAGAAGGGAAAACAAAACACAAGCTATTCTCGGTAGCTGAACTTTTACAAGTTCTTCGCCAGCCTCTCCCTGATCCGTCTCATACTCCATAGCTTCTTTAACCTCCCTCTCGTTGAAGTCGATACCTCAACCTTTAAGACACGGCCTGTGTGCCCCGTCCTGCTCTCTCGGTCGGTTAACCTACGAGGGGGTTTGCAAAAGAAGCAAGGCCATGTAGGCCCCGTCCCAAACACCCTCGTGACCAACTGTGCTTTGGAAGGAAGCGGTGGATTCCAGCCCCGGCCCGGCGACCGCAGGGAGCTTACAGGGAGCCCGCTGAGGTTGACAGCATTTCAGCGTAAGAACTAGACAGACTTTTTGTCCCAGACTCCGCTCATGCCCTCGGGTTTGCTGCCCACTGGTCCCAAGGTGAACCCCAGCAGCACGGCGTCACGGTGTTTCCGGTTTGGGCCCGAGGTGCGAGCGGACAGCACCAGGCCCCACGGGCGTCTCTGCTCCGGGGGCCGCGGCCCTCTCGGGGGCCGCTCCTTCACACACACCCCCTCTCCTGGGAGCCCTCCGTCATGTGCCCTTCTCCTCTCTGCTTCCTCACCCCACCTCTTCCTCGGCTGAGTGCCCCGTCCCTCTGCCTCACACAGCTCTTGACGGGAAACGGTGAGGTCCCCCTGGGCAGCCGAGTGCTGGGGCCTGCGGCCTGCGAGGCTGCTTGGGGCTTCCAGTTTCTCCTCCTCTTCGCTCCCAGCAGCAGAGCCAGGTTGCCGGGACAGAAGGGCCTGAGCGGAGCAGCGGGCCGGGGCAGGGTCCAAGGGGAAGCCATGTTGCCAAGCTGACCAGGGTTCCAGAACAGCTGGGGCAGCCTCCTGAGTCTGCAGAGCCACCTCTAGCAAAATGTTTGCATGAGCCATTTTATGCCGAGTGTTTGTTGTTTTCAAAGTAACTAGAATCACCCAAGATTCCGTCATTCCAAGGGAAGGGGAATGTTCAAGTTTTGCACATGCCCTTCCGAGGAACTAATTGGCCATTTACTGAGAGGGGTTGCTGCCTCTAGTTCCATAGAACCTGGCCCCGAGGACTGGTGGTAGGTGGGTGGGGATGTCCGCTTTCTGCGTCACCACAGGCATGTGACAGATGCTCAGGCCGCGTTTCTGAGCTCTGCGTCCAGTGCTTAGACCACGGAGCATGAGATGCCGCGGGCAATGCTGGGGGAACTCTCAGTGTTGCCGGTTCCTGCTTTAAGGACGTGGGGGGCACAGCCTCCTGGCAGAGTCCCCAGGCGCACCCCACGCGGCATCTGGAGAGAGGGCCAGTTTTCTTGGAAGATGCTTTAATGTGCAGCCTGTAGCGTTTGGCACCCCCTTTCACCGCTGCCCTCACCGGCTTCTCTTTTTTTCTTCATCCTTTGAGTCTTTACTCTGAAGTCCCTTCTCAGAGGGCTGCCCACTTGACAGGCGGCCTGCACTTGACCGCCCCGTGAGCCCATCTGCTCTGCCCCTTCTTCCCCGCAGCCCTGCCTGCGGCCCCACTCCCGCCTGCAGGAGACGCACAGGCCCCGCTGGCTGTGCTCCAGGAAACCCGGCCAGACCCCTGACGCCCGGTTCCGGCGTCCACTGTTTGCCCACAGGAGGAAAGGTTTTCTCATTTCGAAATTCAACAGAACAGTCCTGAACGCTGTTAAAACTCAAGCTGTTCCCTCCAGGTGATCCTGCCATCAGAGTGACAGTACTTCTGTTCGAGGAAAAGTGAAAACTAAGGGGTCACCTGTCCTCCAGCCCTTTTCTCCAGCCCTGTATTTTCTCCCCCACCCCAATAAAAACAGAAAACACTAGACTTTATTTATATGTATTGATGTTGTAGGTCTAGGTGAAGAAAAAGTAAATGTTTCACTGCTCTATTTATATATAATGTCTGAACTGTTCTGTGCAGGAAAGGCCAGGAACTTGCATGTGACGTTCAGTGCTGTTGCCGCCTCCGCGCGCCCGCGCGCAGCCTCTTCCCACTGAGACACAGGTCTCCAGTCGGTCGAGGGGCGGAGGGGAGGCCTCGGGTCTGCCCCGCACTCCGTCCCTTCCTTGGTCTGGTTAAGTGCGGTTTTTAGTGCAGAGATGTTTTAAGGTGCAATCTCTCTTCCTTTCGAGTGCTGTTAGAGCCAAGCTCGAGGTAGTAGGACTCGGGGTCTCATTTTGGTTTCACACGCCGCCCCCCTTCGGAGCGCAAATCCACGCAGAGGCTTCTGCCAGGGTGTCCTGAGGCCTTTGGTGGGGACGGGTGGAAAACAGAACTTTACCTTTGCTGCTGCTGAGGCGGAGGTGGTACCAGAGCCTGCTCGCACACCTTTGCCTACGAACGTCGCCCTCCCTTCTGATGCTGGAGCTTCGCCCGGCCATCGGCAGTGCGGCCCACTGCTCCGGCATCACCTACTCAGTGGCGTGAAATCCCGGAGTGGGGGGTTTCCCGAGAGGCGTCGCCCGCCCACTGAAGATTTCTCTGCTAGCTCTATTTGGTTTGGTTTCCTTTACTGTTGCTCCCCCTTTTTGTCCACATTATGGCTTTCAAACTTGGAATTCGTACACTAATGGCTCTAGGTTCCTTAAAGAAGAAAACAGGATGACTCTTACACATCCAGAAAAACCTGTTTGTCCAGTTCCAAAGCTGTGGTCATTCTAGCCACTTCTAGGAGCATTGGGGTGTCTCGTTCTATATTGGCATCCGTTCTCTCCAGTGACGCCTCGCCTCCTGTCTTCTGGATCTGCCTTCCGGATGGTTGGTGAGGTTTGTGGCTGACGCTCGGAGCCGAGGAGGCTGGGGGTGCGCACGGCCGTGGTCAGAGCCGGCCCATCGCGTGGCAGACCGGTACAGCCCCTCCCTGCTGACTGGTCCCCTCCACCAGGTAGTCGCACGTTGCCTCTCACCTGCAGAGCGAGCCCGGGCTAGCAGGTCTGTGGGAGCTGGCCCTCAACAGCCAAGGATACTGCGGTGTGTGTGCTCTGTCGTGCTCTGCGATGAATGGGAAATGCGGATTTCAGAAAGCCAGCCCTTCCCGTTTGAAAACAAGAGACGGAACGGAGACAAACAGGTCGCCCAGGGCAGAAATGACTCGGTGTTGGGATCAGACCCCTTCTGTCCCCGGCCATGCTCTCCACCCGGCCCACCAGCGTGTGTGCAGCTAGTCATCGTCCGGGCGCGTCCAGCCTGCTGTTCGCGTCCTCCACCGGGCTGGGCGGCCCCCACGAGGCGGCGGTGTCCCGGGGCCCTGTCTGCAGCGGGTCACACAGCCTCCAAGTGGACGTGGCCACGGGCTCTGTGTGGGTGGCGCCCTCCCGCTGTGTAAAGGGGACACGTACTGTAAGCTTTGACCTCATGCCTTGCATAGCAAAGAGAGTTTGGGGGTTTTTTTTTGTTTTATAGGGTGGTTTCTGTTTCCTTGTTTTTATTTTGGCCTTTCCTCTCTTTGTCTTTCCATGTAGACCAGATATTTGAAAGGGCAGACGATGGCTACAGGTGTGATGTGCAGCTTGTTTATACATTATTTCTGGGCGCTTGTACCTTGGATGGGAAATGGAATATCAGGTTCACCAGGCCCTGGGGCCACACTCACCCTTCGCCCTTTCCCTCTGGTTCAATACCTATTGTTTCTCCTTTCAAATATGTGATTGTACTAACTCTTTCCGTATGAAAGAATTCTCCTTATTTAAATAAAAAAAAAAGTAAAAAAAAAAAACAACCCACCCTACTTCTGAACATGCTTTCTCAGGCTGTATCCCCCTCAGTTCTACCATTTCGCTTCCAGAGGGTCTCCATGTTCATTAGTGGTTTGGCTGAAGCAGTGTCGGGGGAGGAAAGACAACCTGTGGGTAAGGTGCGCCTTTCAAACGGGCCAGCAGGAGCATCCCCACCCTGTGCCCCAGAATGGTGTCGGAGATGAGCGGGCTTCCGTCTGCCCTCTGCCCTCCCTCCCCCTCCTGGGAAAGGTGAGTGGGTCCAAGGTGAGCATCTTTGTTCTGTTTAGCTGCTGGGCCTCGGGTCCCTTTTCCTGGAGGTAGGAGAGGGCTGTGCTGCGCTCTGGGGTAGGAAAGAGCAAGAACTGAGGCTTGGGGCGAGGGTTTGGGTTTGGGCAGCAATGCTCAGTTCTGCGATGTCCTAGCTGTGTGACTTTAAGGTCGCTATTTCCTCAGCAGCACCGACCTTAGGGAGCAGTGTGGATTCCAAAGGGTCATGGGCAGCACTGAGCATAGCGCCTGGCACCGGCTAGGAATACAGGCAACCTGTCGATCGTCCTCAAGTTTAACAGTTTAGATGAGGAAACCCTGCCCCTAGGCGGACTGCTGAGCACACCCATCCCCCGAGTTCCCTGCCTGGGACATCTGTTCACAGAATTTTCCGCCGAGGTGAGAGCCCAACAGCCCAGCCCCACTCCTCCTGGGGTCCAGGGAGCCCTGTGGCCACAGTGGGGTGTGTTGCGGGTAAATCCGAAGTAACAGCCGGCGTCACCTAATGCTGGGGTGACCAACATGTGAAAAAAAAAAAAAGGCTTGGCAAACAGCAAAGACCCGTAGTCGCAGTAAAGTCTGCAGCAGTCTTTCCGCATTAACACGCACGTAGACAAAGGGGTCGGAAAACAGCGCTTCCGCGGGTCAATGTCGCGGTCCCCACCATTCCAGTGAGGATACGGCGCGTCTGCAGCACGCTGAGCGGAAGGCGGATACGGTCCCTCTTGTTTTAAAAGACGCAAAGGCACACGCAACGCCACAGCCCTTACTGACGGGCTGGAGAGGCGAAGCCTTCGCTGGCCCAGTGCGCACGCGCGCCGCCGACCGTCCTCCGACTCGACAGGCCTGGCAAATCGAGTGCCGAGCAGGTCGGCGGGAGGAACTGAGCGCTGAGCGCCGAGCGCCGTACAGTGCGCCTCCCCGACGGATCTCAGGCGTAGCGGGGCTTGGGGAGCCGCTCTGCCGGGACTGGAAGAAACGCGAGTACGTTTGCCGCTCCGGGGACTAGAGGCCAGGGGGAGGACCGGGGAAAGCCAGTGCAGGGGGCGCGTGCTCCACCTGCAGGTCAGCAGGGGCCTGGTCGTCGGGTGCTGTCTGAACAGGGGGCGGGGCCGGGACAGGCGCGCCAGGGGAAAGAAGCGGGGCGCCTGGGGGCAGGTGAAACTAATGGGGAAGCTAGTGGCCCAGGACGAGTGCCCAGGATGAGAAGCGGGGGCCTGCCAGGCAGATGCAGCTTCAGGGCGAGGGGCACTCTGCCTTAGAGAAGTGGCACTCCAG
Organism: Glossophaga mutica; assembly: GCA_039655065.1. Classification (NCBI taxonomy): domain Eukaryota; kingdom Metazoa; phylum Chordata; class Mammalia; order Chiroptera; family Phyllostomidae; genus Glossophaga; species Glossophaga mutica. Next base: position 215,652,511 of record CM077305.1, read on the forward strand.
GGAGAGTGAAGCCTCAGGGTGAGGAGAGGGGCGCCAGGGCCTTGTGCTGCCCAAGGATGGAAGGGAGGGAGGCGCGTGGGGAGGAAGAGGAGGCTCTGAAGGTGCAGGTCACCGAGATGTGAGCCGGCTGTGCTGCCCAGGTGGAAGGGAGGGCCGGGAGGCCATCTCGTCCATCCCAGCAGCCTGCCTCCCAGGAGGTGCTCAGCAGGTGCTGGAACGAGATATTGAGTGAGTGAGTATTCAGTCCGGAGGTTCCTGAAGTCCCACCTTGGTTGACTGCAGTGCCTTCTGACTCTCGCCAACCCCACAACGTGGTTTTCCACGGACCTCTAAGAGCCTTTCTGCAGCCTCTGAGTCTTTCTGACTCTCACCCGTTTACTGGCAATGGCTGTTACGGTCTTTTCCAGGGACTCCACCACGGCTTGCTTTTCTACGAGATGTTGGCATTTTTGCAGCGCCCTGCAGTTGTGACGGCTGATGTCAACCTGAGCGCGGTGGCTCTGACTGTGGCGGGGCTGCTGAGCCGACTGTGGCGACTCACCTATCCCAGGGCTGTGGTGTAAGCCAAACAATGCCTTTCAGGGTGAATCAGAAAGAACTGTAATTTGTTGGGGACAGCGTAAATGGGAGAGTGAAATTCTGGGCTGGTTGGCGATCCATGTTTGGGGGCAATTAGAGGAGAGACTGGTTTGTCCCAAGGAAAACCCCTCCAGAGTCCACCTGCTCAGTCGGCCCCCCGAGGTCTGTAGCAAGCGCAGTAGCCTCGGGTAACCATTTAAAAACTGAAGACTGGAGGGCAGAAGACTGAGGGGAGGGCAGTAAGCCCACTGACCCTAGAGTGTGCTCTTCGTCACAATCGGAAATGGTACCCGTCACCAGTAAAGGGCTGTTGTTTGTTACTCGATTAATGCATGTGTTCTTTTTCGCTGAATTTTTTATTGTTTTAAAGATTTTAAATTTTATTTATTCACTTTTAGAGAGAGGGGAAGGGAGGGAGAAAGGGAGAGAAACATCACTGTGCCAGAGATTTGGTTGCCTCCACATGCGCCCAACTGGGGACCTGGCCTGGAACCCAGGCGTGTGCCCTAACTGGGAATTGAACCGGCGACCTTTGGGTTCACAGGCCAGCACTCAATCCACTGAGCCAGACCAGCCAGGGCTTATTTAACATTTCATTATGGAAAACATCAGAGGGGACCGTGTGGGGAATGGGTGAGAGGTGAGGGGATTAAAAAGGGGATATAGGTAGTTACAGAATAGTCGTGGGGATGTAAAATACGGTACAGGAAATGGAGTAGCCAAAGAACTTACAGGCATGACCCATGGACATGAACAAGGGTGGGGGGCTTGCCTGAGGGAGTGGGGGGTCTGGGTGGAGGGGGAAAGTCAGGACAACTGTAATAGCATAATCAATAAAACAATTTAAAAAAGAAAACATTAAACACACAGAAATAGGAAAACTAGTGTAATGATCCCTCACCAATGTATTCATGACCCAGTTTCAACAATTACCAGCTCACAGCCGCCCCTCACTGGATTTTTTTGAAAGTAAGTCATAGACATATTTCAGTCATAAATAATTCCGTATACATGGGTGGGCAAAATAGGTTTACAGTTCGTAGGGCAAAGCATACAAAAAGTAAGTAATAGTACAAGAATAAACCCGGTTTCACGGACTCAGAACTGTAAACCTACTCCTCCCCACCCCTGTCAATCTCTCAGCGATCTAGGCTCTTAACACACAACCACAGTAGCATTATCGCACCTAAAAACCACCGACGGCACTTCCTTCTGGTCATCATTGGAAAACGTTTTGTTGCGGTTGGTTCCTATGTAGTGCTGATAGACAAGGGGGATCGGTGCTGGGTCCATGAGGCCTTTCGGGGGGCTGGCTAATGGCACAGCCCTAAATCTAAGCCAGAGAGAGCAGCAGGATCTGTCGGGAAGGCCTGTCCTGCTGGACAGGCGATGCTCGGGTCTTCATATCTGGGGCCTGCTTTGTGGTTGGGGCGGAAGGTCCGGCCTTGGCCGACCACTCCTTGAGGTCGTGTGGAAACGGAGCACGTTTATCCTGGTGCCTTTTAAAGCTACGATTTGTAGTGAAACGTCACGTGGGTTTGTTTTTCAGTTTCGACGAGGTGTATTATGGGCAGTTCATCTCTCTCTACATGAAGCGAGTCTTCTTTTTCGACGGTAGTGGACCACCCTTGGGCCACATGCTGCTGGCCCTGGGAGGTAGGAGCCCTTCCGACACAGAGGTGGAATTTCTTGAGGGTAGAAGCCATGTCTTGTTATTGATTTACCGTGGTTTCCCCACTGGCAACAGTTCGGCACTCCTGAAATGTTGCCGAATGGGATTGTTACTGACTGATCCTGTTTCAGGTTATTTGGGAGGATTCGACGGAAACTTTGCGTGGAGCAGAATCGGAGCAGGTAAACGACCGTGTGTACGCCCCTGTCGATGGTCACGTGTTAGAGTGGAGAGGCGGCGCCCGCGCAGGACCTCGCAGCTGGGGGCTGGGGGGCTGGGTCCAGGATGTGATCAGCTGCGGGAGAGCAAGTGAAAGGCTTTCAGGAAACCTGGTGAATGTTCAGTGTTTATTGGTTACGGTAACCATTTTATTTCTAGTTTTTGGCACACACGCACAGCACAGTCTTCACGCGCACCCCCTCACAGGTATCATTTGTGCGTGGATATTGCGTGTGCTGCCGCGATGTTTTAGGAAATAGGTGGGTAATTTATAAATGTAAGGCATCAGCTCCTTTCAGACTTGGTCACCATGCCTGTGTGCACAGCGAGCCCGTGTCGAAGGCGCGCTCCCACAGTCAGGTCCCCTTGGCATCTCCCCCCCCCCGTCGTGTCCGCTTCCGTCCTGGAGTCTGTGACTGTGAAACTGTTTAGAGACACGGTGGTGTGTGCGCAGCGTGCGCGGTGCGCTCAGCGTCTCCGCTCGCCTCCTAGAGTACAGCAGCAACGTGCCCGTGCGGTCCCTGCGCCTGCTGCCGGCCCTCGCGGGGGCCCTGTCGGTCCCGATGGCCTACCAGATCGTGTGGGAGCTCGGCTTTTCCCACTGTGCCGCCGTGGGAGCCGCCCTACTGATGCTCATCGGTGAGGCCCGGGGGGGACGGAGCGAGGGCCCTGGTGAGGTTCCGGTGTGGCCCGGGAGAGCGCGGGGATGAGTAGATGTGCCCCCCCCCCCACCCCGTGGTGGCTCCTACTCCCAGGAGGGAAGGAAGCACAGCCGTTTGTCCACACCTGACTCTGGCGTCGCCCCTCTCCCGGGCTGTGGGCTGTGGGGGCGCGGCCAGGTAAACAGGGCTGCCCAGACAGAGCACCCAGGTAGCTGTGAGCACCTCCACCTGCGCCCACTCTGCCACTCACCGATAACCTGGCTCCTGCCGCCGCCTCCCAGGCCTAGCCCAGCGAGGCGGGAGCCGTCTGCGGGTGTCATGCGGGAAGGGCTTGCAGCCCAGGTTCACGGACCAATGGAATTAACTCGCAGGCAGAGTCGGACTCCAAGACAAAAAGATTCGTGTTTATCTATCGAGTGACGGCTCTCAGGGAGGCCCTGCGCCCACACAACGTTAGAGCGTTCAGGCGGCCGCGCAGGGTGCTGTTTCTTCTGCAGATGAGGAGAAAGACTCCGCAAAGTGCAGTGACGCGGGTCTCAGTAGGTGTGACTCACACCTGAGGGTCTGCCCTCAGGGTAGCAGAGCAGGGTCCCCTCCAGACACCCTGATCCTGAACGTCCCGCCTTTCCGTTCTGGGCCACTTAGAATGTTCTCTTTCTCTGTGAACGTTTCCCTCTTCGTCCCCGTGCCCTCGCGTCCTTACACACATGTCCCCTTCCCCACAGAGAATGCGCTGATCACTCAGTCGAGGCTCATGCTTTTGGAATCGGTGTTAATATTTTTTAATCTATTGGCCGTGCTGTCCTACCTGAAGTTCAACTCCCAAAAACACAGGTATGGAATGTGGGACCCGCTCTTCCTCGTTAATGAGAAAGAGGAAGCTGAGGGGGCTGCTGACCCAAGAAGGGCTGATGCCTTTTCGCTCGGAGGAGCTGCCCACGAGCTTTCAGTCACCTAGACCAGCCTTTGGCTCGTGACTTCATAAGTACATCCGAATTTTTCTGTAAGCTACACTTAAGCCGGAGAAACGTTCTGGCCAAAAAGAAAAACCCAGCTGGGGCTGACGATTTGAAGCGGAGGGTCCTTTTCCTCGTCCCTGAAGCTCAGTACAGCCAGGTGCCCCGAGAGATAGAGGGGACACAGCTGGAGGAACTGTCCCCAGCCCTGCCTTCCTGTTCTGCCCCCAGGCCCTTCTCTCTGAGCTGGTGGCTTTGGCTGACGCTGACCGGAGTGGCCTGCTCCTGTGCGGTTGGGTGAGTCTGGCCGCCGAGTCTGAAGGGCGCCCGCACCCTCCTCCTCTCTGTCTCATTTTAACTTCCTCTCCACGGGTCTTCTCAGCATCAAGTACATGGGTGTTTTCACTTACTTGCTGGTGCTTGGAGTCGCCGCCGTGCACACCTGGCACCTGACAGGAGACCAGGCTCTGTCAAACGTGAGTGCTGATGGCGGGCGCCGCACCAGGCTGGCTGCGTGGGGTGCGCAGCGGGTGGGACGGACAGTTGCGGGGCTCCGCTCCAGGAGGGGACAGGGAGCGGGCCAGAGCGAGCCCCGGCGCCTGCGCTGTGCGAGGTGGGCGTGCCTCCCCGTGAGCGCGCAGGGACCACGCCTCCACCTCCGCAGCTCCGCGTGCTCTGCCACGTGCTGGCCCGCGCGGGGGCGCTGCTGGTCATCCCGGTCGTCACCTACGTGCTCTTCTTCTACGTCCACCTGACTCTGCTCTGCCGCTCCGGGCCCCACGACCAGATCATGTCCAGCGCGTTCCAGGCCAGCCTGGAGGTGAGCGGGGCGCCCCGCCCCCTTGGGAAGATGAGCGGGAAAACCAGGTGGAGAAACGGGGCATCGGCTTGCGTCCTGAGCGAGCCGATGATGCAGGAATAAGTGAGGGCCTAGCTCGTGCCAGGGTGGTCCTCTGCGACCACGGAGCGGCTCCGCAGGCCCGGGCGGTGCAGGTGCTTCCGGGGAGCGGCACAGCGCCGGGCTGCACTCGGGCAGCTTTCGTGGAAGTAGTGAAGCATCCCAGGTGCCGTGGTCGGGGACCGCGGCCGGGAGTCGCCCGGCCCGCTCTGAAAGGCTGTCTCTGTTGAGGCCAGTTCTGCGTTTGGGGGCAACTTTTACCCAAGTCTGGCTTCTCGCGCCTTAGACACGATCGCCCTGTCTCACAGGACGTGGTGGGAAGTGGGCGAGGGGCGCGGCGGGGCTCGCGGGCGCCCGGCTCCTGGGGCAGCCGTCGGTCGCGGCAGCTGCGGTTTTGTTTGGAGTCACAGGGCAGGGTCTGCGGGGTGGGACTGTGATCGCCCACGCCCCGGACATGCTCCCCGATGGAGGAGTGGCCACCAGGGCTGGCGTACTGGTCTCTGTCTCTCACCTGCGCCCATTTGCTGGTGCCCTAGGGAGGGCTGGCTCGGATCACACAGGGCCAGCCCCTGGAGGTGGCCTACGGTTCCCAGGTCACTCTGAAGAGCGCTTCCGGCAGACCTGTGCCCTGCTGGCTCCATTCGCACCAGAGCACCTACCCCATAATGTAAGGAGAGCTGCCGTTCTCAGGGGAAGGTTGTGAAATGTTTGTTTTCCACATTTTGGGTGTTACCAGCCTTCACTGTACATGTGAAAAGGTTCATGGGACAAAAAAGAAATTGAACTCTGAGATCTGACTGTAGAAGAGTCCTGGCGTTTCTGAGTGTGAACCGGAGCTGGTCCTGCTGAGCAGGGGCCGAGGAGGGGTGTGAGACACCCATGCTGGCCGCTTTCTGCCCAGTGTTCATGCTGCCTGGGGCGGGAGTTCTAGCCACCCTTAGACTGAAGCTTCCTGTTGTTCGGTCCTTGTGCTCCCCAAAGCCCCTTGCTGGGAGGTCTTCACAGGTGCCTTGGGAGAGCGGCTGACGGGCCCTTCGCCAGCCCCCGTGACCCCCGGTTCCGTGTGGGCCCTGTCCCACAGGTACGACAATGGCCGGGGCAGCTCCCATCAGCAGCAGGTGACCTGTTACCCCTTCAAGGACGTCAACAACTGGTGGATTGTCAAGGACCCGGGCAGGTGCAGAGATTTTATTTATTTATTTTAGAGGGAGGAGGAAGAAAAGAGAAAGAGAGGGAGAAACATCCGTGTGTGGTTGCCTCTCGCATGCCCCCCACTGGGGACCTGGCCTGCAACCCAGGCCTGTGCCCTGACCGGGAATCGAACCGGTAACCCTTTGGTTTGCAGGCCAGCACTCAATCCACTGAGCCACACCAGCCATTTTTAATCCAAGGGTGGCTGGCAGAGCTCCCCTCCTGGCCTTGCCAGAGGAGGCCCTTGAGGGGCAGTCCTCGACCCTCCTCTCCATCCTCCCTCCCTCCCTCCCTCCCTCCCTCCCTCCCTGAAGCTCGGAGTCCAGCCCTGTGCGGGGCCCTGGGTCACGGGTGAGATCCTCCCGAGTCGAGGTGCCCGCTCAGCATCCCGTGGTGTTTTGCAGACCTGTTCCAACCCCTCTGTGCAGAACAAGAACTTGCCCCCCGACCCCGGAAACGCCATTTTCCTGCTCCCGCAGAGGACCCCCCCCCCCCGCTCCCCTCACTTCCAGTCAGTCAGCCAGTCCTAAAAGTCCTGCCTCCAACTGAGATCTTGACCTGTCCAGGTCTCTAGCTCCTGGCCCCCCCCCCCCCAATAAGGGTCTGTGTCCACTCCCACCACCCCCGCCCCAGCTTCAGCAGCCCCCTGAGGGGCCCTTGCAAACAGAGCTTGGATGGAGTCGCTCCCCTGCTCAAACCCCCTGCCGAGCTTCCATTGCCCCGAGAGTGAAGTCCAGACCCCGCCCTCCGGGGCCCCTGGCCCCAGCTCCTTCCTGCCCGCCCTCGCACGCACTCTCCTGCCCCTGCCCTCCTAGAGCGAGGCAGCCTCCAGCTGCGGGCTCTGCGTCGCTGTCTGTCCCGCAGCTGGACTGATCCCACCCGACTGGCTCCTCCTCACCTAAATCTTGGGGGTCAGATCCCCCAGGAGGCTGCCTTGACCTCCCTCCAGGGCTCCACACCCTCCTCTCGGTCACCGTCCTGCTGGCTTCCCACATCCGTGGTCACAGTTTGCTCACTTGCTCACGGGTTTTCCACGTAGCGCGGTAATTGGGGGCAGCGGCCGAGCTCGGCGCCCAGCCCCGTGTTGGGACCAGTCAGGCGCCGGGTGCGCTCACACTGGGTCTGCACTGGACAGAAGTCTGTCCGGGGGGCTTTCTGGGCGGGCACCGTGGCCTTCGTTCGTAGGTAACAGAGAGCAGCCGGAGCGCGGCCGTGGCAGGCGGAGCCCCGTGCGGAAGCGTGAGAAGGGACCGTGGGTTCGAGGAGCGGGTTCCGGGACACGCGTTCTGTGTCCACGAGTTGGCCTCGTGGAAGGGGCGAATCAACTGGGTGGTGGCTGCGCGGTCCCCGCTGTCCCCGCTGTGCGCGCCCCGAGCGCCCTCAGCCAGCCCGTCTTCCCAGGCACCAGCTGGAGGTGAACAACCCGCCGAGGCCCGTGCGGCACGGGGACGTGGTGCAGCTGGTGCACGGCATGACCGCCCGCCTGCTGAACACGTGAGCGCCCCGCCCGCGCCCGCCCGGGCCGCCCCGCCCGCTCCTTCCCCTTTCCCTGGGTCCCTGTTCGCCGCTGCTGGTCTCCCCCTGCCTGGGGCTGCAGCTGAGGGGACGGGAGGGAGGAGATGGCCTTAGTGAGGGGCCAGGAGCCGCGAGCTTCGAGGGGGCAGGGGAGGGAGGGTGGCCGATGCAGGGGCCCCCCCCCACGTCCGCACTGCCGCCAGAGTGTCGGTGAGCCCAGCAGGGTGGGGAGCGGGGTTCCGTGGGGTCAGGACACATGGACTCTCAGCCAGCCCTGACCTGACTTGACCTCTGAGCAGCCCCGTATTTCGGGGTGCCCGGGCCACCCGCCGCTGCACCACCACCCAGCACCTCTGGTGGCCTTGCCACGCTTTCCCCGAGAAGCGTGATCCCTGCAGCTTTTCTGCCTTTTCAGTTTTGTTTATCACCCACCGAGCCTTAGGTGGTGCCTCTTTGGGTCGCAGCGGCTCCGGGACCCAGTCGGTCGTCCCTTAAGGCTGAGCTGCCTTCGTTTCTGGAAAGCAGCCTTTCCCCCTTCGAGAAACAGTGAGCCAGAAACCCCTCCGCGAGCGCTGTCTGGTGTTGCAGGCACGACGTGGCGGCCCCCCGGAGCCCCCACGCGCAGGAGGTGTCGTGCTACGTGGACTACAACATCTCCATGCCCGCCCAGAGCCTCTGGCGGCTGGTGAGTCCCAGCGTGGGGGAGGGGCGTGGCGTGGCAGCGGGCCATGCTTTCGGAAAAGCGTTGGACACTGCGCTCAGAATGACTCCGATTCAGGTGTAAAGTTGGGAAGCTGACGATGTGCCATCGTAAAAGGCCACGGGGCCTTCGCGGGGAGCAGAGACTGTGGGTTCCGGGGGGGTTCCTGGGTCGGGTGAACAGTTTACCCACAGTCGGTGTAGGCTCGGTGCTGGGCTCCGTGCGGCCCACGTGGCTCTGCCAAAAGGAGACACTCCCACGTGGTCACGTGGTCAGCCCAAGGCCAGGCCACCGAACACGGGGTGGGGGCTCTGGGCACCCTCAATCAACCAGGGAGCCTCTGTCGTCCCCGTGCCGCAGACATCCCCGTGCCGCGTGCGGGCATGCGTTCCACTTCGCCATCCTCTCCTCCGATGCTCCCGCCTCGATGGGCGGTGCTCGCGCTGCCCTTTGTCGTCGTCAGCACCCCTCCCCGTGCTGCTGTCTGGCTGCAGAGGGCTCGTCGCCGATCCCTTCCTCCCCCTCCCCCGTTTCTGCTGGTGGCCCCTAGAGTCCCACATGGAACGGGGAGAACGGCTGACCACGGCACAGCCCCTGGGTTCTCCGGTTTTTGCCAACAGCTACGTGACCTTGCGGGGTCATTGCAAAGCCGCGGCAACGCCAAGTGCTCTTTAGATGGTAGTTTTTTATCACCCGGCATCAGGAGGCCCCCAAGGGAGCCTTTCAGGCACAGTCTCGGACCTCCGTTGCGCCACCTTCACCCTGGGGCCCGGCCTCCGAGCCCGCGTCCCGGGAGCGCAGGGAGGGCAGCGGCCTGGCGGTGCCCCCCGCGAAGCCTGAGCTGCTTCCTCAAGTGGGTGCGGTGTCCCCCAGAGGGTCGGCCTGCTGGCCCCCCCTTATACCCCCAGCCACGTCACCCTCGGGGCTTGCTGACGGGTCTTCACGTTTGCCTGCGAGGAAGCCTGGAAATCGAGGTGGTCAGCAGACCCGTTGTTACAGGACGTTGTGAACAGAGACTCGGACGCGGACACTTGGAAGACCATCCTGTCGGAGGTTCGCTTCGTGCACGTGAACACTTCCGCCATCCTGAAGGTCAGGGGCGCTGCTGCTCGGCTCCTCAGCCTGCCCAGCTCCGGGCTCCCAGAACCCGGCACGAACACCTAGCTGAGCCGGCCCTTCCCCGTGGGACGTCCGCTTGAAGTCAGCGCCACGTTCCCACGGAAGGCGGAGAGGCCTGTGCGACTTCTCGGAGCCGAGCCCCGACGAGAGGCCCCCGCAGAGGGCAGGCTGTGCCCTCGCTGGCTGCTGGCCTCGTGCGCCGGCCAGGGCCTGTGCTGCCCCCTCAGGCCCTGCTGCCCCCTGTCTTCCAGCTGAGTGGGGCGCACCTCCCTGACTGGGGCTTCCGGCAGCTGGAGGTGGTTGGGGAGAAGCTGTCCCGGGGCTTCCACGAGAGCACCGTGTGGACCGTGGAGGAGCACCGCTACGGCCGGAGTGAGCCTGCCCACGCGTGGCCAGGGGTGGGGGCCCTCGGGGGACGCTGGCACCGACGCTCGTTTCGGTGCGAGCGGAGCAGCCCTCCCTGCTCTAACCAACCGCAGGCGATCCGTGTGCCGTCTGCGGCAGGCGGGGCGAGCCGCGCGTCCCACGGGCCCAGGGACGCTGACGTGCGGTCGTTTCGCGTGGGGGGAGGGAAACAGGCGCCCCAGTGCGGGGCCTCGGGGAGCAGCCGGGGGCTGGCTTCGGGCCAGCCAGCAGCCGTGCTGAGCATCCGGCCCCCGTCCCACTCACGCCGTCTGGGCTCTGGCACGTTCCGTCAGGCCAGGAGCAGAAGGAGAGGGAGCTGGAGCTGCACTCTCCGGCTCAGACGGACGTCAGCAGGAACCTGAGCTTCTTGGCCCGGTTCGCGGAGCTGCAGGTGGGGAGCTGCCGTTGGCATGCGGGGGGGAGGGAGGTGTGACTCTGCCCCTTGGGAGCGGGTGGGCTTCCTACCTGCCCAAGGTCCGTCTTTAACCTGGGACCTGACTCGGCCCCGAGGGAGCGTGCCCCTCCCTGCACGCTAAGTGGCACGCACAGCGCTGTCCGTCCCAGGCCTGTGGCTCTGCAGGCCCATGGCCAGGGTGCTTTCCCAGGCCCCCACGTGGGCCCCGGGCAGTGTGACGGAGCCTAGAGCCACCGGAACCAAAACCCTGCGGGTCCGAATCTGATTGCACCCTGGCGCCAAGACCAGTCGAGTCGTCCGCAAACGAGCGCCTGGCTGACCGGGGGGGCTGGCTCGGTTGTAGTGGAGGATGCTGACGGTGAGGAGCGACGACTCGGAACACAAGTACAGCTCCGCGCCCCTGGACTGGGTCACCCTGGACACCAGCATCGCCTACTGGCTGCACCCCAGGACCAGTGTGAGCCCCGGAGCCCTCTGCTTCCTGCCCCTCCCCTGCCCGGGCTCTCTCCCGGGTGCCCTCGCGCAGGCCCCCGCTGGCTCGCTGTTCTCTCGTGGGGCCCACAGTCCTGCCAGACGCCGGGGAGTAAGGTCCTGTCTGCGTGTCGAAGGGGGCGAGGCTTTTCGGCTTTTCTGGGAGCTCGCTGTGGCCTTCTCCTGGCGAGCGTGGTTTTTAAAGCATCCCCACTCCGCTCTCTGCGTGGCGCCTGGTATCTGAGCCCCGCAGAGCTCCGGTCAGGCAGCTGTGGTCGCTGTTCCCGTAGAGAAGGCGGCCGGCCGGAAGGCTCGGCCACACTCACTGTCCTCCCGGCCGCGCTCGCTGCCGCTGTGTCCGCCCTCCGTGCTCTCAGGCAGAGTCCTGGCTACTCCTGGGGTAGAACCTTCTGGAACGTCCGCTCCGTCTTCGCCTGGGCCTGGGGGCGCCCCCTCGACGCAGGCGGTGCTGACGGCCCCTCCCTGCGGCTCCTAGGCTCAGATCCACCTGCTGGGAAACGTGGTCATCTGGGCTTCCGCCGGCCTCGCCACCGCGCTCTACGCTCTGCTCTCCTGCTGGTACCTGCTCAGACGCCGGAGAAACATCCGCGACCTGCCCGAGGGTGAGCGCCGCTGCACGGGCGGCTGCTCCCGCCGCCTCCACCTGGCTCTGACCGCAGCTCAGCTCGCCAGGCAGCGCCGCCTTCAGGGGGCATCTCTGCCTCTGCACCCAGGGGACTTAAGTGGTTTGTCTCCAGAAACAGAACTTTGCAGTTCAGCTCCCACGCGGCCTTAGAGGCTTCTCCGGGGAGCTGCAGGTTCTGGGCGGGGTTTGCTCCGGGAGCCCAGGACAGAGGCGGCCTCGGTGCCGAGGACGGAGCTGCCGCACGTGGCTTTGCTGGTAACAGAAGCTACTTAAAGCCATCCTGAAACAGAGAAGGAGTAACCCCCCACCCAGGGCAGGCAGGCCCCGAAGGCACCGTCGCTCCGCTGGGCTCCGGGAGCTGGGCCATCCTCCCCGCGGGCGGTGCAGCCCCCCCAGCTCCCCAGGAGGAGTCAGGCTGACTAGATATTCCTGACGCTGACGCATGGTGGCTGGCAGGACCCAGGGGCTAGCACGCAGAGGCTGGGCCTGGTCCCCAAGGGGCTGTATTTCTCAGGGACAGTGAGGACCCAGCAGGAAGCTGCTGCAGGGTTCTTAGGGCAGTCTCTCTGCTCTTCCTCCAGACATGGTGAGAGGTGGGGGGCGGGGGCGGGCGGGTGGATGAGCCAGTCAGTGTGTCCTTCTGGACTGGCGGAGCCTTTCGGGGTGTGTCGCCAGTCAGCAGTGTGGGCTTACACTGACGTCCCCGCAGACGCCTGGCTGCGCTGGGGGCTGGCCGGGGCCCTGTGTGCCGGCGGCTGGGCGGTGAACTATCTCCCGTTCTTCCTGATGGAGAAGACCCTCTTCCTCTACCACTACCTGCCTGCACTCGCCTTCCAGATCCTGCTGATCCCCGTGGTCTTGCAGCACGTGGGTGAACACCTGTGCAGGTATGGGCCTCGGCAGCCTCGCCCCTGGGCTGGGGCGGGGTCCGGGGAACCCCTAAATGACGATTTCAGTGTGATGGGGAAGGGGTTAAGGTCACAGAAGGCGCAGACAAGGTGCCGCAGGTCTGGAGGACGAGGCCGTGGCTGTCTGGGTGGTGGAGCAGCTGGTGTGGATGGGAAACGGGAAGGACACGGGGACCGGGGAAGGCCGGGGCGGAGGCCAGGACCGAGGAGGCGCGGGTGTGTTCCCGACCGGCTGCTGGCCGTCCGCCCGCCAGGCTGCCCGGGGTGCAGAGGAGATGAGCCCCCCCCCCCCCCGGCAGCCAGAGCAGAGGACGGGGACTTGAGCCTCCCGGGGTGGGGGTGGCGTGATGGCACCGGTGTCCGAGGTTCCGTGGAGCACAAGCTGCGGAGGCCCGAGAAGGAGACGAGGGAGGGAGGTCGGGCTCGGGGCGTCGGGCAGGACGCGACAGGCGTGATGACGTGGGGGCGGCGTGCAGGGGGGCCGGCCTCCCTCACGCCCCGCCTCGCTGCGGTGCCCGCAGGTCGGAGCTCCAGAGCAGCCTCTTCGGCGCCCTGGTGGTGGCGTGGTACTCGGCTGCCTGCTGCGTGTTCACCATGCTGCGCCCCCTGACCTACGGGGACACGCCACTCTCGCCCAGCGAGCTGCAGGCCCTTCGCTGGAAGGAGAGCTGGGACATCTTGATCCGGAAACGCTAGCAGGGCTCGGCCTGGTGAGCGCCCAGGCGGGGGCGGGGCCGGGCCCGGCCGCACCGCCGTCGATGATTCCGCCCACGGGCACCGCCGGGCCTGGCCGAGCTCCGAGAGCGCTCCGGTCTCCCTCCGACCCGGCCCTGCCGCGAGTGCGGCGTTTTCAGCCGCGTCTGGTTTTGCCCACGTGACCTCGCGCACACTACGTCCACTAGTTCCCAGGGCCCCTGAGGCAGGACGTGCTGAGTGTTGAGCGGCCAGTGTGGGGAGCGGGCGGCGAGGGGCGAGTTAGGGCTGGCGGGACAGGGCCTGACTCCTGACGGACGCGGGTTTGGTGACAGGACCGGTCCTCCCTCCCCAGCATCCGCTGCACCCGCGGGAGCGCACCTCTGCCCCAGTGAGGCCTGGAGTCGCCCTGGCACAGTGAGCACCGGAGTGGCTGTCGAGCCCACCGTGAGCCCTGGCTGGGCCGCTCAGCGGCTGGAGTGTCATCCATGCCCCCAAAGGTCGCAGGGTTGACCCCATCGGGGCATGTGCCTGGGCTGCAGGTTCGAGCCCCACTTGGGGTGTGTCCAGGAGGCAACCTATGAACGTTTCTCTGTCTCCCATCCTCTCCCTAAAATTCACATACTCGGGTGAGAATGAGGACAAAAACCACCCCCCGGGAGATGGCTGCCGAGCGAGCGGCACCGCCTCGTGCTGAACCGGCCTCCTCTGGTGCCGGGGCAATGAAGAGCAGACAAAGCGGCATTTGTGTGGGTGCTGTTTATTGACTCCCTCTCCAGAAGGGCGCGGGACGCGCTCGACAAGGCCGACACAGTCATCAGAAACCGGCCCCGGAGCCGGGCCGGTGTCGTGTGCTGTGTAACCGTAACCGCCTGTGCCACTTGGCTGGTGGTGATGGGAAAGGGTCACTTTCCCGGACAGCCACCCCGTGGGAGGGGAGACGAGCAGGGCGGCACAGGTGACAGGTGGGTGAGGTGCGCACCTGGGTGAGGGGGCAGACGGGCCGGCTTCTCGGCCGGCGCACAGCATGGCTGGAGGGCAGAGCCCTGGACCCGGTCCTAGGCCGCACTAGGGGAGGCCTGGGCAGTACCCAGGCTCAGGGGTCCCGTCTGCAGGGGCCAGGAAGGCTCGGGGTGGGGCGAGCGGAGACCCTGCCTGCTGTCCAGGAAACACTCGTCCCTGGAGCTCCCCCCCCCCAGCAGCAGCCGGGGGAAAGGGGACGTCTCCAGCTCCTAGGTCAGCGTGTACAGGTCACCACCCTTTGGCGGGTCACAAAACTGGGCTCACTAACCACGCTAACTAACATGGTGTTATGGAACAGAATAAAACAACACACGTGTATGTAGAACATAGAAAAAGGGGAAGTTTTATCTCTTCAATTTTCAGTTGTATGCGTGAGAACCAGATCATACTAGAAAAAGCCACTCGCTGTGAGATCACTATCGAAACAGCACAGCTCGTGTGTGCCAGCTGCCACCCCCGCCTGCCAGACACGGCCAGTGTTCCGGCAGCGAGCGGCGTGGGCTGCTCTGGGACACTGCTCAGCGGCCTGACACCCCACCCTCCTCCGCACAGGGGGGAAGTGGCGCCAACACGGTTGTTTCCCACAAAACTGAGTTGGAACATGTGTCCAGGTGTCCGTCACCGAGGACACCCCGACCCTCGACCCTTGGCCATCCCAAACGCGAGAGGAAGCAGCAGGTGTGTTTGGGGGGCGGGCGGGCAGCTCCAGGGGACCCGCCCGAGGCCACGCACTGCTGCTCAGTGTGGCCTGCTGCTGGACTCCAGGTGGGACCTCTTGCCGGCCGTCAGCACCCTGGGGTGGTCTCCCGGCTCAGGAAACATCCTCTTGTAGCTCCGCCCGTTGGCACCGCCACGCTGCCACTTGCAGATGTCCCCGTTCAGGATGTCCTGGATGTGCTGCACAATCAGGTTGATGGCGACTGCGGCAGAGAGGCGAGAGCGCGTTAGCGACGCCGCCCGCCCTCCACCGTGAGCACGTGGCGAGCTTTCACGGCGGTGGGCCCTCGCCGGTTGCGCCCACCAGCGGTCTGCGAACGGGGACTCCGCCAGCTGTGTCTGTGTTTTGCCACCAGCTTTACTGAGGTGTAATTGATGTAACCTCGGCAGGGGTCAGCAGGGAGGGGGCCGTGCCTGCCCGGGGCCCTGGGAGCGGACAGGGGTTGGGTGGGCCTGTTCTTACCCATGTTGTCGACCCCGCGAGGGATGATCACGTCGGCGTACTTCTTCGTCTGCAATACAAACGGGACCAGTAAGGCTCGGTGCGCCCTCCCACCCTGAGGAGACATCAGGCTGCTCGGGGTTCATTCAGTGTGGCGGCCAGGGAGCAAGCCCTGGTTCCCTGGACACCTGTGTCGCAGGCAGGAGGAGACAGGGACTCAGGTGTGAGGGACAGCGCCCCGGACGCGAGGCAGGTCGGCAGCCGCAGGCACCGCCGTCTGTGCTAGCAGCTCGGTTCACTGGGCCGAGCGGAGCGCAGCCTCCTCCACGCGCACAACTCGCTGCCTCTGCAGTTCGGGGCCTTCTGCGAGGAGAGCCCCGGAGGGGCGAGCAGGGTGGCCTCACGGGGCTGCTCACGTGCCAAGCTCAGCTCGCTGCCTGGGCTGGGGGGGCAGGACCCAACCAGCACCCTAGGGGGATGCACCTGAGTCAGGCAAAGTGGGGGGGAGGGGTGACGGTGTGGCCCGTGGGATGGACCTAGGAACTGCTTGGTGCCGCTGGAATGCGAACGGGGGCCCAGGAGGCACGAGATAAGCCACCAAGGCAGGCAGGGACCGAGTCCTGGAGCCAAGGTATCTGCAGGCAGGGGGACCCTCAGCTCCCCCGAGTGGGCTCACTGTTGGGGGGCAGGGGGACGAAGGACAGCAAAGAGCCAAGAGAGGTCGTCACTGCAGGGAGGGACACGGTCAGCTCGGGCCCAGTCAGTGCGAGGCTGCTGTGAAGGGTGGGGGACACGCAAGTTCAAGGCCGATTCTCGGGGCTCGCTGAGGAGTGCTGGCCCCATGCAGGGTCACCAGCCAGATGTGGTGTCTGCAGTACCCATGTTAGTTTTCTAGTTACTTTTCAAAGAGCATGAACGTGAAACAAGGGTTTCCTTTAAGCAGCCGCGCAGACAGCCCGCCTCTGCTGTGCGCCTAGAGCAGGCTCCTGAGGCCGAGCCCCGTGCGCTGTGCGTTTACCTTTAAATACTGTTCAACGTCCCTTTAAGACGCTGCATGTGAGTAGAGTCTCAGCCCTGTCTGGCCATGAATGTCAGGGGGAGGAAAGGGCAGACAGCTGCACAACCGGGGACCCCTCCCCGCCAGCCGGCAGCAGCTGGGGACCCCGGCCTGTGGGCCAGACAGCCCTGTGCGTAGCGAAGGGATGACCCCCTCGCCCTTGAGAAGTGGCCTCTGTAAGGGAGGAGCGGATAAGTGAGACCACGTATCAGGGACGACAGGCACTGCGGGACACGGAAAAGTCGGCAGGGGCCAGGAGCGAGGGTCTTCGGGGCTCTTCGGGCTTGCCCGAGGACCCGGGGAGAGGCCTGACGCAGGGAGTGGGGAGCTGGGGTGGCCGAGGGGCCGTAGGGCTTGTCCAGGCAGAGGAGTGGCGGGGGCAGAGGGGCCCAGGGAGCCAAGGACTGCTCCCCACGTGCTCGGGTACGAGCCCAATTCTCCATCTATAAGTCGGACCACGTGCGCCCATGACTCGGCTCCCACGGAACCTGGCGCCACGTGTCTCCGGAAAGGGAGACGAGGCGTTCCCACACAAGCGAAGGGCAGGTACCGGCAGGCAGAACTCCTCGAAGGCGGGCTTGACGAAGGTGGTATACTGCGTCAGAATCTGCTCCAGGTCCCTCCCGCGGTTCACGTCTCGGAGAACTGCGGGGACAGGAGCCAGGTGGCCACCTTCAGACCTCGGGACATGCGCCCTGCCTCGTCTGGACGCAGGGAGGCCGAGCCCGCCTTACCTCTTCTTGACAGCCTGACGTCGGAGTCAGTGTCCACAAAGAGGCGCAGGTGGAACATGTCCCGGATCTCCTGGCTGTAGAAGACCAGGATGCCCTCAAACAGGACCACGTCCGCAGGGTAGACCACCGTAGTCTCGGGCAGCCTGCAAGCAAGAGCAGCACGTGGGCCCCGCTGGGGACCAGGCCTCCCGTGCGCTGAGTGCCCGGAGAAGCATCTCGGTGGGAGAGCGGTGTCCACGGAAACCATGGGCCAGGGCCTGCTGCGGGGTGGTCTGTGCGAGGCGGGAAGGGAGGCCCCAGTGGGCTCCTGGGAACCAGCGGCTCACCTCGAGTGGGTCACAAAATCATAGGTGGGGACCTCGACAGTTTTGCCCTCCACGATGTTCTTCAGAGTCCGGTGCATCAGGTCGTTATCAAAAGCATCTGCAGTGATGGGACAAGAGGCAAGACAGCCCACTGTCCTTACTGGGACAGGAGGGGACTCCCTCTGCCTCGGGTCAGCCAGCCACAGCTCGGTGCCGGTGGCACCAAGGACCCTAAGGAGCATGCGGACTGCCAGCTGCCCTTGGCAGAGCCCCCTGCAGTCCTGCAAACCACAGGCTGGCCCTGTCCTTGCCGACCTCTGGCAGTGCCACTGCCCGGGCTGCCATCGCACCCAGAAATCTGAACACGGGGGTTCCCTGATCAGCTAACACTGAGAGGTAGGTGGGTTGGTCAGGTGCCCGCTTCTCTGTTTCTGGGAAATGACCACAGACTCACTGGTTGAGCCTTCTTCCCTTGGGGCCCGGGGAAGAGAATGAGGAAGGGGGTCAGCCACACCGCAGAGGGGGATTTTGGGCAGGGGCAGGCAGGCTGCGTCCAGGCCCCGCCCCATCTCCACCTGTTCCCCTGGCCCCAGGTCTGCGTTCTCCTTCACTGGCTGCTGCCCACCACTGGCCCGCGGCAGCTCTGCCCCAGGGCAGGCAGGGAAAGGAAGGGCCTGGTGGACAGTGGTGCGTAGAAAGGCAGTGGGCAGCTGAGTGGGTCTCTCCACCTTTGCAGGGCAGGGTGGTGGTCCCAAATGCCCCTCCGCGGGGCAGACTTCCTGACTGGCTCCCACCAAGGGGCTCGCACAGTGCATCTGGCTCCACCTCCGGGTATCTGGGTGATATCATAGGACCACTGGGAGTCTGTGTGCAACCCCAGGCCCATCCCCCACGGTCTGCCCTCCTCCCCTCCCCGCTCACTCCAGGGTCTCTAGATCTACCTGGATGGTCGAAGTTGTACTGCCCTTTCAAGGCCTTGGCCTTCTGCTCGGCTGTCAGGACCTTGTAGAACCTGTCTTGGCTCAGGATGACCAGCTTGCGCTGCCGGTGGTCTACTTCGTTCTGCCCCAGCAGCTCCATGATCTTCTCACACACTGTTGACTGGGACACAGAAACGGGGTCCCCGCCTGAAACCGCGCCTCCTGCCAGGCTCGCATCTTTCCTGGCTGTTTGTGCGCGAGCTGGCTCCTGGAGACACTGGCCCACCAGCCCGCCGGGCCAGCGGCGGGAGGGCCAGACCTGGCGAGAGGGCCGCGGCATACTGGCGGGCGCAGCACGAAGCCGGGGCCCCGTGGACGAGCGCCCCATCCGCTGCCGGCGCCCGGGCCCAGGCCGGGTCCACCGGGGCCGCAAGCCCTCCGCCCCCGTCCCGCCCACGCCGGAGAGAGGGCACCTCGGCAGCCGAGGGCTGGGGTCTCCTCTCTGGACAGAAACATGACGGCGCCGCGGGCTGTCCCGGGGGCCGAGGGGACGCGGCAGGCCCCGCCCGGCCGTGCAGCCCCTTACCTTGCCGCTGGCGGTCCCGCCGCTCACCCCGATCAAGAAGGGCCGCTGGTGAGGCCGGTCCGCCTCGGGCGCGGCGCCCCCGCAGTCGCCGCCT
The DNA here is from genome assembly GCA_039655065.1 of Glossophaga mutica. NCBI lineage: Eukaryota > Metazoa > Chordata > Mammalia > Chiroptera > Phyllostomidae > Glossophaga > Glossophaga mutica. The sequence goes on from CM077305.1 coordinate 215,671,438, forward strand.
CCAGCCGAAGCCATCTCCGGCCCCGCTCGCTCGCATCGAGCTCCCCGCTGCCGTTGCCTCCCGAAGCCAGCCGGCGCGACCCCCTTCCAGAGGTCAGAGACGCGCCCCCGGAACTCCGCCGCGCGGGGGGAGCGCGCGGGGCACGGCGGGAGTTGTAGTTTGAGGCGACTCCCGCTGCGCATGCGTGAGTCCGGGGCCGCGGCTTCCGGGCGGGGCCTGAGCGTGCGTGGCTCCCCGTGCTGCACGTTCGCTGCAAAGGACAAAAGCTGTTCAGCATCGCAGCCGACTGCGAGAGTCTCGCGGCCTCCGCAGCAGAGGACTGTGGCTGGGAAGCTTCCCTCCATCCACATCTCCCGTACCAGGGCCGTCGGGAATGATCTCCCGGGATTTCAGGGCTCGGGTGGGAATACTGGTCCGCACGTGGGACTCCTGGGGCCCGGGGCCCCGGTGGGAAGGTGGAACTGGCTTTGCTACCCCGCGTGCGGGCACTCTGAGAGCGGGGCATCCACCTCCGCACCTAGTCGGTGCCAGCCGCTCCTGCCTTCACCACCCCGGCCAGACCCCTCTCAGACCCCTGCCTTAGCCTCCGAGGCTCCCCTCCTCCCTAGTCCATCCTCCACCTCCTACCACCGCCTGGCGCGTGTCCGCCAGCCTTCCCCTCTAGAAGAGGGTTGCTCTACAACAGTGCGTTGCTCCCACTGTCTTCTGTAATGACTAACTTTTAGACTCATGAGCTAGGCAGAGACGCATGCACTGAGCCAAGAAGGCAGAGATGGATTTGTTGGGTTCCACCCGTGCCCCAGTGCCCGGCACCGAGAAGGCCAACACCAAAGGGCTCAAACTATGGGTTTCCCCCCGGTATCCAGACTGGTTGCAGCCCCAGCCCCTACTGCACTGGGAGCGCTCCGTGAATATTTGATGCCACCGAAAAGGAATGCGCAGGGGAGCAGAGCAACACGCAAACATCAGGCGAAGCCCCTGTCTATCTAACTTCAGAGGTTTTCACCTGTCTTGGGAGGGATCACGGGCAGCTTGGTCCGATCAGGGGGCGGGTGTGCAAGGGCACTCACTTGGGCCTCCCGAGTTCTGTAGACCTGGACAGAGGGGAGCTGATGAAGGGACAACTGGGTCAGCATGGAAAAACCGCCACCTGATGGAGAGCAACTTACACAGGAGCTCAAAATGGAAGGACCGCCCACCAGTTCACAGAGAGCCTGGCAAGGCTAGGAGCCAGGCGCTGGGGCCAGCGTTGGGGACAAACCTTGCCTCTGCTGAGTGACCTGGGCAGTAATGTGATCACTCTGTGTGTCCTGACTTCCCAAATAGGGGAATGGTGTGACTTTGTTAAATCGACATTTGTTAAGTGGAGCACAGGTTGCAGGAAAGTGAGCAAGTTTCAGCAACAGACCCAGACGGAGAGACCTTGAAATAGCGAAGTTTATTACTCACGTCCTGGAGGAAGGGCACAGCTCGCCTTGAGGGGGCCACCTGGGAGGTCAAGGCCAGGGCAGACAGAGATGCAGCACCTGGGGTGCATGCCTTTATCAGGGCCTGAGGGTGGAGTGCTTTGGGGTTCCCGAGCCGAGGTTGGACGGGCCAGTCCAACCCACAGACGTTATCTGGGAAGCACAGATGGGGAATGTGCAGGGGTGGGCTGGGAGACCACTGGTGTCCAGGCTGCCAGAGAAACCCTCTTGGGAGCTAGCGTTTGCTGCGACTGGGCTGCTGCCTTGGCCATGCGGAGGAGCTGAGCTCAGCTAGCATGCACGGGGCTTGCACAGGGCCCAGCCCACACAAGGTGCCTGGTGGGCGTTTTCCTTGATTCTGTGTTTATCTGTTTGCCAGTGTTTCTCACAGTTAACCACATTAACTCTATTTTCTTTTGTGTTCTTGATGCACTGGCCGTTGAGGGCCTTACAGACCCGGGGAGAGACGGCCCCTCCCTGGGCCAGCCAGTTCTTTGCCACAGCAAAGAGAGCCAACCAGCCAGTCCCCCACCTCATCTAACTCACACTCCACCAAGCCCAGGCCTGGACTCCTTTCCTCCCAGACCCCATCCTCAGCCAGACTGACTCCTTCCAGCAGCCCTTCCCCCAAGACACACTGGCCCCTCCCTAGCTGGGCCAAACCAGCCTCATCTGTGCTCTCAGCCGCCCCAGCATGTGTCCTGAAAGCCACCAGCCCAGCTACAACTAGGCTGTAGATGCTACAAGCGCCCACTGCCGGTTCATCAAAGGCTCCTCAAGGGCAGGGCCTCCCTGCCACGCACAGTGAGCGTCTGATGTCGCTGAATGAGGCGTGGGGTGAGACTTGCTGCTCTCGGGGTTTGGGTTTCTCAGAACCAGGAGAAGAGAACTCATACAAGTGGCCTGTGACTGCCCCCTAGGATTCTGCTCCTCTCTTCACCGTCCCCCAGCCCCTCAAATTCGTGGGAGCTGGGGAAGCACAGGCCGCCCTCCGCCACCACCCCCTTGGCCAGTCCAGCCACCCACAGAAGCACGGGTCTGCTCCAGCCACATCTTTCTTCCTCGGACTCGGCTCTGAAAAGAGTTCGGTGGGTGCCTGACGGTCCAGGTGGTGTTTGCTGCCGTTTTCCTAAACCCGTGTCCATCACAGAAACAGACACAAATACAAGTAAAACTAGGCTTGCCCACAGCCGCTCCCTCGGGGCGCGCCTTGGTTTGTGTCCTGGTGTTTGCTCTTCCGGCCTGAAATGGCTGTGGCCAGGGAGCGAGGAGTTAGATGACGTTTGGCTAAGAATCCAAATAGCAGCGGAGCCTCACGACAGCCCGTCCCACGTTCAGAGAGAGGAACCCACGCATCACTGAGTAGTAATCAGCCAAAGTTTATCTCTCGGACACCAGACAGACAGTTCAGAACCCAGAGCTCTCAGACCAAAAGGCGGAATGTTGTCACAAAGCTGCGTACACGGTGAGGGCCTGTGACTTCCTCCTGCTGATCGGTTATATTCAAACTTTCCTAATGACAGTAGGGTGGATAGTGGTTACCTCGGGTCAGTTTTGGGAAGTGAGTTTTGCTTATAATTTCCAGAGGCATAAGCAAGAAATGACCCAGGTCAAGTTCGTCTTGCAAAGTAAGCCGGGTGCGGCTCAGCACACCTGAGCTGGTTTTGTCCGCTCCAGGAATGTTCACGGCTGGTCTCCGTTTGTTCTTGGTCCTAACAAACCCTGCGAGGTGGGTGCCATCATCACCCCACTTTCCTGCGGGGAAAATTGAGGAGCCAGAGGTTCCCCGGCTGACTCCCCTGGAGGTTCACGGCTGCCAGTGGACTTTCGGGTCAGCAGAGCGGAGTTCGCAGGCGCAGGGAGGCAGGGCACCTGCACGCGCATGCGCACTCCAGACAGAGACGTGCCCGATCTCCCCGTTGGGAGACAAGAAAGGGAAATCCAACCCTATTCAACAATAGGCCCTTGAATGGAGAAGGTCGTCATCGCCAGCCAGTGGTTGGAGCCAAGCTGCCCTTAAAGGGGCCGGGGCCAGATCGTGCCTGGGGGCGTGGGAGTCGAAGCCACAGGCCCCCCACACAGCAGCAGGCCTCTGGAACTGGCCCTCTGCGCACAGCTGGGGCCTAGAAGGGGCCGCCCGTCTGCGAAACTGGGGCGAACCGCTACCCAGGGGCTCTGGGCAGCAAGAGAGTCCTCCCTAAGGAAGTGGGGCCCTGGGCCCGCACTGGCCGGGGGCCACCCGCACCCGCAGAAACCCCAGACAGAGAAAGTAACAAAAACGGCCCAGCCCACCACTGGTGACTTCCCAAAGGAGACAAACGCAAACCGCCTCGTATCCCAGGCGCGCGCACGTGTGTGTGGCACCCACAGGGCAGCTTCACGGGGCAGGCCCCGCGATGGAGGAACTCGCCGAGACTCCAAAGGCCGGAGGGCAGCTGCCAGCTGCAGGCGGATAGGTGACGGGTGCTGCTAATGGGCCACCTTGTATCTGAGAAGCTGGAGGTGGAAAGGATTGTATTGGGTCGGCCAAAAAAGTCCATTCGGTTTCTTTCCCCTCCGATGGCTCTAGTAGCGCTTGTCTTTAATTTCATCTGAAACAATTCTGTTGGACTGTATTGTGACAGCTGTCCGAGCAGCATGCATTAAAAAAAAAAAGCTTACCAAAACCGGTGAATTTTTGTGCAGCCATTTTAATATTGAAGAGGGAAGAAAATACGCAGCATTTTTGGCATATTGCGCTTTAGGATTTCAAGAGAGGTAAAAACACGGCTCACACACACACACACACACACACACAGGGAGAGGTTGGTGCAATGTGTGGAGAAGGTGCTGTGACTGGTGGAACGCGGTTGGCCAAGTACCTCTGCTGGGGGGCTGTCTCCTGCGCTGGAAGATGTTCAGCAGCTTCCCTGGCCTCCACCCACTAGAAGCCGATAGCGGGAGAGAGCCGACATCCTCAGTACACCCAGGTCAGTGAAGTTATTGGTGAAAGTGAAAAATGTGTCTCATTTTACACCAACAACGAAGGGACTTTCTGGCCCACCCAGTTCAGGGGGCCTCTCAAAGTGAAGAGGAGAGTCCTCAGCGCACCACGTGGTCCTGAACTGGGTTCCGTGCTGGCCGAAAAGCCACTATCGGGCATCTGTACCATCCTTGCAGCTTTTCCCTGAGTTTAAAGTGATTTTCAAGGAAAAGGTTTTAAAAACCGTCTGAAGAGAAAGTACACGGGTCGGAGTGCCTGACGCCAGACATTAGGGCGGAGCGGGTGGGGCGAGGATGTGGAGTTGAAGAGCCGGGTGGAAACTCCAACGAAAAGCGAAGGCGTCGCGGTGTCCGGGAGAGCGCCCCTCGCGGGGGCGCGACTGCGGTTTCCGAGGGACGGGGTGCACGCCCCCCCGGGGTGCCCCACAGGCGCGGCCTGCGCTTCTGTGATCTGGGGGTGCCGGCGCTGGCCGCCTAATTTGCAGGAGGTATCTTGTGCAGGTAATCCAGTTTCTGTTTCAAACTTCTTTCACCCGCGGAGCTTAGCTTCCACGCGTGAATCTCGCCCGTGGCCACTGTTACTGCGCCGATCGGACGGCGATTTTCCCTCCCCCCCTTCCTTCTGTTACTGCGGCGCCCGCGGTCCTCGCCGGGCGCAGACACACTCAGCCGCGCGGCCTGGTGTGCGCACGTCTCCGCGCAGCCTCCGCCGGCCCCCAGAGCCCTCCCGGCCCGGTGGGCGTTTGCGCGCGGCGCCCTGCCCCTTCCCAATTCTGCCCGCCTGCTGCCCCCCTCCAACCGCCTGCCCCTCGGCCGAGCGCCGCTGAAAACCTCCGCCGAGACCTTCCTCCCCTGCGCGGTGGGCGGTGCGCAGGTCCGGCCCCCGTGCCGGGGCGCGCGGGAGCCACCTGTTGACACAGATTTGGGCAACCCAGGCGGTCAATTATTAACCGGCCGTGCAGCCGGCACCAGGAAACCCGAGCCGGCGGCGAAAGCGGAGCCGTGCCCGACGGCGGCGGGAGGCGCAGGAGCTGCACCACCCCGCCCGCCCCGCCGCCGCCGGCCCGCGCTATGGACGCAGGTGAGGAAGCGGGGGGCCCGGTGCGCGCTGCGCGGCCCCCAGCCCGGGGCCCCGGGGTCCCGCGGCGGGCGCAGGGGCGGGAGCGTCTTTCCGCCGGGCCCCAACGCCGCCCTGCCCTGGGACAAGGCCCTCAGAACCGGGGGTGGGGGGACCCGGAGGCTGCCATGGACAGTTCGGCAGCTTAGGTTGTGTTCCCTCCAGCTTTGCGGGAGCCCCGCAGGGAGGGTGAGGAAGGGGCGGCCTTTGGCGTGGCCCCGGGCCCCTGCAGCCCCACCTTGCCCCCCCACCCCAGGGCGGGCAGCAGGGACTCGCGCAGGGGAAGTTTGGGGGCATTTTCCACTCCTCCCCCTCTGGCCACACTGAAGTCCTTAGAGCCGGGGCAGGGGCCACCCTGGCCAGGGGGGGCAGAATCAGGACCAAGAGGAGGGAAGGGGCCCCAGTGACGGGATCAGAGAGCCCGAGAGGGGCGCGAGCCGGAGAGGTGGGCAGACCAGCGCGCGCCCGTGGAAAGACCCTTCAGGGAACCCCGACGGCCCGACCCGCAGCGGGCGCTGGAAGGGGTGGTGAACCCAGGCCCCCCTCGCCTCCCCGGTCCTGCCCCCGGCTGCAGGGAGTTGGGGGTGCAGAGCCCTGCCTGGTGCTCCAGGGACACCCCGGGGTGGGAGGGAGACCTGGATTTCTTCGGCCACCAGCTCCGGTGCGGGGACGCGGCGGCGAGGAGAGGCGGCTGGCCTGGCTCCAACCGCCGCCGCCGCCGGCGACCCTGGAGCCCCTCCCCATCCCACCCGCCCGCGCCCTCCCCGCCGGAATGTCCGGCGGAGGCCGGGTGTCCAGAACCCGAGAACCCCGGCCGTGACCCGCAGCTCCGCCGGCGCATTTATTTACTCTGCGGCCGTATCTCCGCGCCATCGGGCCAGGTATGTGCCCTGGCGGGGCCCGGGGAAGCTGCGTTTTTTGTTTCGATAACAGGCGCAGCGGGGCGGAGGCGCGGGTCGCTGCTCGGTTCTCGCAGCCGCGAACCCGGGTTTGGAGAAAGCGAAGCGCGGGGAGGGCGACCCCGCAGGCAGCGCGGCCGCGCGTTCCCTGCCGCCGCTTTTGTTAGCGGGGCGCCGCTGTTCGGGGCCTCGCTTTACCCGACAGGTGCGCGCCTGTCCGCCGGGTCACTCAGCACGCGGTCCCGCGGCGCCGCGCTGGTGCAGGGCCCACGCCGACGCGCGGTCGTGCGCGGAGGGCCTGGCGCCTGAAACGTGCGGCCGGCGGCGGCCGCCGTGGGCGGTACCGTCACCGTGTCGCTCCTCGGACCTCTTACCCGCGTAGCTTCGTCTGCTTAGCGGCCCCCAAAGCTCAGGAACCCGTCCGAGGTGCGGTGTGTCCGTAGGTCTGCGCACAGGGTTGCATTTCTGACCTCGAAGGCAGGGGCGCGGTAGACGCGCATCGCAGGCACACGCGGGGCGGCGCGGGGCCTGGCGCAGCAGCGTGGCGGGGGCTGGCAGAGAGCCTCGCCACTGAGCCCGCCCTGCTGGCGGCCCCCGGCTCCGCGAACACGGCTTCTCATTGCCCCGCCGCGGCCCATGGGCGGTGGCCTTGAGTATTTCAAAGCTCCAGCCCTTGACCGGGTGGGTGAGGTTGGGAGATGCTCTGGAAACCCTGGGCGGGGGCCGGCCGCTGCCTCCCCCGGGATATTTAGGTTCCCTCAGCCCCGAGTGGGTCAGCGGCCCCTCGGCCCCCACTCGGGTCCGCCCGGAAGAGCCCAGCCCTCTGGATCCAACTCCACGGTCACGAAGCTGTGGCACGTTTGAGTGTGGACCTTCCTGCCCGCGAGCGTCCATCCCCCTCCGCGGGCTTCCTCGGGCTTCCTCGGGCTTCCTCGGGCTTCCAGGGACTGGCCGCACACCCTGACTTTGGGGCGCAGGCCCCGGGTCAGTCGGCGAGAACCTGCTGGCTTCACAGGCCACCCTCACCAAGGCCCCGACCCGGAGAGGGTGTGGCCGGTGGGGCTGCCCAGGCGCTGGGCCCCTGGGACCCTCACCCCAGCGGCCCCGGCCTGCCCTGGACACCGAGGAGGGCGCGGGTGAGGGCACGCTGCTCTGCCCGGTCACCCCGACAGCCCCCTTCCCCTCCCCCACCCCGAGTGCTGTCAGGCCCGGTCCCCCGCGCAGGGCCGCCTGAGTCCGGCCTGGTGTCCACATCCCACGCGCCTGCGGCCTCTGCCCGCCGACCTCCCCCGCTGCGTTCAGCCCGGCCGCCTCCCCGCCCTCTCGCCCTCACTCTGGGCCCCAGCTGCTCTCGGGGGAACCTTTGTATCAGTTACCAACTGGCTTTTGCTGTGTAATAATCCACGAGAAACTGGGTGGCTTAAAACAACAGCATTTGTCATGGCTCATGATTTCTGCATCTGTTGAGATAATCATGCGATTTTTAGCCTTCTGGTGGCTACCGTCATGCAGCGTACTGATGACATGTGGGGGTTAACCACCCTCGAATCCCTGGAGTGGACCCCAGTGATCATAGCATATGGTCCTTTCCGTATATTGTTGAATTCTGTTTGCTAATGTTTTATTGAAGAATTTTGGCATCTGCGTTCATAAGGGACGTTGGCCTGTAATTTTTTGTTCCTTGTGGAGTCCGTGTTTGATTTTGGTCTCAGGTAATGCCGGCTTTGTAAAATGAGTTTGGAAGTGTTACCTCCTCTTCTGTATTTTGGAAGAGTTTGAGAACAACCGAATGTTCATTCTTTGAACGTTCGGTAGAATTTGCCAGGGAAGCCGTCTGGTCCTGGACTTTTGTCAGAAGGCTTTTGATTACGGGTTTAGTCTCCTTGTTAGTAATTGGTCTGTGCGGATTTTCCATTTCTTCTGAACTCAGTCTTGGTAGTTGTATGTTTCTAGGAATGTATCCATTTCTTCTAGGTTGTCAAGTTTGTTGGTTTATAATTTTTCACAGTAGTCTCTTACAATCCTTTGTATTTCTGTGTTATCAGTTGTAACATCTCTTTCATTTCCAATTTTGAATTTTCTCATTTTTTTCCTTGGGGAGTCTAGCTAAAGGTTTGTCAATTTTCTTCATCTTTGTAAAGGACCAACTCTTCATTTCATTGATCTTGTCTATTGTATTCTTAGTCTGTATCTCATTGATTTCCACCCTGATCTTTATTTCCTGTCTTCTACTAACTTTGGGCTTCGTTCATTCTTCTTTCCCTAATTCCTTGAGAGTGAATTAGGTTTATTTGAGTTTTTTTGTTTCTTGACGTGGGCATTTATTGCTGTGAACTTCCTCTTAAACCTGTTTTTGTGCTCTGGCTGGTGTGGCTCAGTGGATTGAGTGTCGGCCTGAGAACCAAAGGGTCGCTGGTTCGATTCCCAGTCAGGGCACATGCCTGGGCTGCGGGCCAGGTCCCCAGTGGAGGGCCCACGAGAGGCAACCACACATTGCTGTTTCTCTCCCTCTTTCTCCCTCCCTTCCCCTCTCTCTAAAAAACAAAATAAAAACAACCAGCCTTTGCCGCACCCCGTTAGGGTTGGTGTGTTGCGTTTCCACTTCCACTTGTCCCGAGATCTTCTTTGACTTCTCCTGTGGTGTCTCCTTGGACCTGTCGGCTTTTCAGGAGCACGCTGGCTGTTTCATCTACAGCTCTTGTGATTTTTCAGTGTTTCCCCCCCTTGTAATTGATGCCACTGTGGTTGGAAACAATGCTTGATATAATCTTTGTAAATATTTTATTTATTTATTTTTAGAGAGTGTAGGGGAGGGAGGAAGGGAGGGGAACATCCATGTGTGGTTGCCTCTCACACGCCCCCTACTGGGGACCTGGCCCACAACCCAGGCATGTGCCCTGACTGGGAATCGAACCGGCGACCCTTTGGTTTGAAGGCCAGCACTCAGTCCACTGAGCCACACCAGCCAGGGCTACTTGGTATAATTTTAATCTCCCTAAATTTTAAGACTTGCAGTCTGTCCTGGAGAATGTTCCCTGGGTACTCTGGAAGGGTGTGTGTTCTGTCGGTTTTGGGTGGAACGTTCTGTGTGTCTGTTAAGTCCGTCGGGTCTCATGTGTGGGTGAAGGCCCCTGTTTGGTTACCGAGTGGTGTCTGGGTGGTGCATCCGTGGGTGTGGATGTAAGTGGGGCATTGAAGCCCCGCTGTTGCTGTGGTGCCGTCTGCCTCTCCTTGCGGGCCTGCTAACACTCGCTCGGCCTGCTCCGGTGCTCCTCTGTGGGGCGCGTGAGTGCTTGTAAGCGCTGTGTTCTCTGGGATCGCCACCTGTGCCACTACGTACGGCCCTTCTTCGTGTCTCACGCGTCTGTGTTCTGCAGCGTCTGCGCCTCCGCAGAACCACAGCCACCCCAGCTCTCTTCCGGCCGCACTCGAGTGGGCCGTGGTTCCCATCCCTGCACACTCGGTCCGTGCGCCCCGCCCCCCCACTCCAGAGCGCGCCTCTCCTTCGCAGCGTGCAGATGGGCTTGTTTCTGTTGTAATCCATGTAGCCGCTCTGCCTTTTGATTAGACCATTTAGCCCTTTACATTTAAAGTAATCGTGGATAGGCACGCACTTATTGCCATTTTCTTCATTGTTTTCCGGCTGTTTTGGGGATCCAGTTTTCAACGTGCGGATAGAGGTGCGGAGGCACAGACACCGGGGCAGGTGTGCGGAGCAGGGGCCCTGTGGGGCCCGGCAGGCGGGGGGTGCTGGGGCCAGGAGCTCTTTGCCCCTGGGGACCCCTGCTCCCAGGGTCCCTGGCCTCTGCCACGGCCGCCAGTCAGCTCTGTGGGGGCACGTGGTAGGGATGGGGGCATTTCAGCAAGGCCGTGCCCTCACCTGACCTGTCACCGTGGTGCCTGTGGTCCTTACCTGTCTGCCTTCTAAAGCCGCAAGGACACTGAGGAAATGAACTTGCAGGGCTGGGCCCTGGGCTGCCACCTTGCTGTGGGGCCTTGAAACCCAGCCCAGGTTCGGCCCTTCTCCCAACACCTGCCTGAGGCCTAGGGGCGCTCACCTGGCCTGGCTGCCCTCAGGGGCTCGAGGGCGCCTTTGGGAAGTGTGCGGGCGCCTCCAGAATTCGAGGTGTGGATGCTGGAGCCCGGGGCCAGCGGGGAGGCAACCAGGCAGCTGAGGGCCTCTGAACTCCGCTCCCAGGAGCTGTCTCCGCCCCCACTCAGGCTCTGTCCCCTCTTTGCCCTTAGTGACCCCCTGGCTCGTTGACGCCACTCGATGAGCCGGGGGCTGGCACCTTCCTGAGCGCCTTCCCCGGCTCCCAAGCCCAGAATCCGGTTGTTCCAGCTCCTCTGCTGGCGCAGTGCCCCGGCCCCCGCCCGCCCAGGACTGGGTCTCTGGACAGCCTCTGGGGTGGGGGCGGCCCTGAGCTGGCAGTTTCTTTCTTGCTTGCGCCCATCAGACCTGGCCGCAGCGCCGGGGGGCGGGATGGCCTCCCGGCAGAGGCAGGGCCTGCGTGCCCGCCAGCCCAGCACCTCATTTCCCTGAGCCTCGGTCTTCTCGTCTTGTCTGTGCCCTTCGAGGCGGGGGGGGGGTGGGATCTTCGAGGGCTCAGAGAAGACAGGCTCCGGCACAGGCGCGGGAAGGGTCAGGGTCCCCCTGTGGCTTCCCCCATGGGAGGGCTGCTTTGGGCTCTGGGGAAGGAGTCCCGCCTGGCTGTGTCCTCTTGGGGTTCGTGACACCTGCCGTTTCTCCCCAGGAGCGGACAAGAAAGGGGGCACTGGCCCCGCGGCCCCTGAGGACCCCCAGGGCCCGGAGCTCCCGCAGCTCCCGCGCCGCCCACAGCTGCTGGACGAGGATGGAGGGCCCCGTGATGAAGCGGCTGCGGATGGGGCCAGCGCCCCAGCCCCGGAGGACCCCTCGGCCGACTCCCAGGCTGAGGCCGAAGCCTCGGCCGTGTCCCCTGCCCAGGCCCAGGCCCAGCCCACGGGCGATGCCAGGCAGGGTCCCAAAGTGGCGGCCGGCGGCATCCCCAACATCGGCTTTGTGGGCGAGCCCCCGCCCTACGCGCCGCCGGACCCCAAGGGCGTGCACCTGCTGTACCCCCCCTTCCCGCAGGGAACCGTCCTCTACCAGCCCGGGCCCTCGCCCCAGGCCCTGTACCCGCCGCCCGCCACGCCCCTCTACCCCTCGCCCGCCCCGCCGCAGCTGTTCGCGCCCTTCCCCGTGGTGAGTGGGGCGCCCCCCAGCCCGTGGTCACCCTGCTCGACGCCCGCCCCGTGCCCACCTTACCCCGCCCACCCCTTCCCTCCCCTGCACTCGGGCCCGGCTTACCCCTCCCTTGACGCCCACTTACCCCTACCCGTTCACCCCTCACTGTCCCCCACTGGCCTCCCTCCCTGGGGGTGGGGGGTGGGCTCACAGACCATAAGGCACCATAACCAACCCCTGCAAAGGGGGTTTGATGCCCAGGGGAGGAAAAGGAAAGGGCTAGCTCAGCCTGGGGAGTGAGTGAATCTGGGCGGCGTCCCGGAAGTGGGGGCCTTTGTGCTGGGTTCTGAGGGATAGATGGGAGAGTTCAGCTAGAGACCAGAAGGAAGGGCCCTCCAGCCAGGGCCACCGTCCAGGCAAGGAGGGGAGGGCAGGGGGGGAAGGGGGACCCGTTGTGAGGGGCCCAGGGCCCCTGGGTGGGAGGTGTTTTGTTTTGTTTTTTTAAGACTTTATTTATTTATCTTTAGAGAGGAAGGGAAGGAGAGAGGGAGAGAAACGTCAATGTGCGGTTGCCTCTTGTATGTCCCCTGCCGGGAACTGGCCTGGCAACCCAGGCATGTGCCCTGACTGGGAATCGAACCGCGATCCCCTGGTTTGCAGGCCCGCGCTCAATCCACTGAGCTACACCAGCCGGGGCAGATGGTTTGATTAGATCTCAGGATCAAGCAAAGCCCCTGGGCTGCCTGTGGAGGAGAGCCAAGGAGGTCCCTGGTGGCGGGCGGGGGGCCCCACGGGGACATGGGCACGCGGCGGTGACCGGACCCTACGGAGCGGTTTGCAGAGGGCAGAACTGACAGGACTCCGGGGGCGGTGCCGGGCGGGCGGCGGGGGGGCCGGAGGCCTGACCCGCCCGTCCGCCCGCAGTACAACAGCACCCTGGCCGCCGTGCCGGGCCCCGCCACCGTCGAGCACAGGCCGCTGCCCAAGGACTACATGATGGAGTCCGTGCTGGTGACCCTGTTCTGCTGCCTGCTCACCGGGCTCATCGCCATCGTCTACTCCCATGAGGTAGGGAGGCGGCCGCCCGCGTCCGGGGGGTGGGGTGGGCGGGGGGGGGGCCCACAGCCCCTTCCCCCGCAGCCGGGTCTCTGGCGTCTCCCTCTCAGGAAGGAGGCGGGGACGGGGGATCGGCAGCCCTGGGCTCTGGCCCCTGGTGCGGGGACACCTCCTTCGGTCTTCTGCCCTTGTCCCTGCCTCTCAAGGTCTGCGCTAGAAAGTTTGGCTAAAACGATTCTCACCGAAGGTGATTACAAGGCCCCAGACTCTGCCCCCGCCCCTGGGGGGCTGTGTGTGACGGGGTACAGACTGCCACCCGGCCACCCTCGCGTCTCTTCTGCCCACCTGTCTGCTCACCCGCTGACCACCCCCTTACCCACCCGCCCAGTGACCCGCCCACCATCTCCATGGCTGCCCCCCTCCACCCGTCCCCACCACCCTGCACAGGGCCAGGCTCTGGGTGCCCACTGGTGTCAGTGACGAGGACATTCAGACAGAGCAGGCAAGCCTCTGGGGTCTCCTGCCTGAGGCGGACCCGGCCGTGGCCCCACAACCCCACCGGTCAAGCTCCCCGGTTGTCAGCCAGCCAGGACTGGGAGAGAGGTCCCTCTCCGGACAGCCCAGGGTGGGGCCCTGGAGGCCACCGCCTTCCTGTGATCTCTGGCTCCGCCCCAGAGGCGTGGCCCTGGGCCAGTCACTTAGTCTTTCCGAGCCTCTGCTTTCTCTTCTGCAAAGCGGGGGCTGCAGAGACACCGCCACCCGTCGGGGCGATGTGAGGGCTGCCGGAGCCGAGGGCGAAGGTGTGGCTCCTGCCGGGCGTGGGGCAGGTGCCCCAGGGCAGTCCCCACGCTTCTCGGGGTGTCAGCCTCCCGGCGCAGGCTGTGGGGGGCTCACCCTCACCCCATCTCGTTGCAGACCCGCGCGGCCCTGAGCCGGGGCGACCTGGCCCAGGCCGAGGAGGCCTCCCGCAAGGCCCGCTCCCTCGTGCTGTTCAGCCTGCTCTTCGGGGTCTTCGTGTCCACCAGCTGGGTCATCTACGTGCTGGTGGCGCTCTACCTGCCCTGAGGGCTGGTGGCTCTCCAGGGACCCGGGATGCCCAGAGACACCCAGCCTGGCCAGCCTCTCGCGGACTCGGATCCCTGTTGGTGGCCGTCTGTCACCCACAGAGGGGACCTGGGGGCAGGAGAGGGGGGATTTGGAGCGTTCTACACACCTGTGGCTGGGCCTCAGCCCCACAGGTGGACCCAGGACCCAGGCCCAGCTGTGGGTTGGGGGCCCCCTGGAGCCCCATTTCTATAGTGCCTCCTCCCGTGGTCTTCGCAGAGCTGTGCTGGCCTGGGACCCCGGGCCCTTGCCTTCACCTTACCTGCGGGACCCGTGCAGGGCCCAGAGCGCTCACTATCTTCAGCGCCATGGGGAGGGGCTGGGCACACCCTAAACTCTGGCCTCGCCCCCATGGGCAGCCTGGCCCAGGGGTCACAGGGCACAGCTGCTGGGCTCTCTCCTGCCTGGGGGCTGGTGGGAGTGGCCTCCTCCCCCCTTGGTGGCTCCTGGCGGTTCTGTGCCCCTGCCCCGTCCCAGGCCAGGCTCTCTCTGGCTGGCTCCGTGTCCAGTCCAGGAAGCAAGGCCACCGTGCCTGGATAGTACAAGGGGACAGCCTGGGCAGAGCTCGCAGGCACCTTCCCAGCTCCCGCCGAGGGTGGAGCGTCTGCCCACAGCCGGCCAGACACACCCGCCCCTCGAAGATGCAGTTGGCACCAGGGGGCTCTAGCCGGCGTCCATGGTGGGGCTCACCAGCAGGGGGCACTGCAACCGACAGCAACCTTCTGGCTGGTCCAGTCCCCAGTCCCAAGAAGAACCCTCCCTTTGAGGTTTCTCGTTTCCCCAGGAAGTGGGGCTTTTCTCACTTGTGAGCTGGGGGCCGAGGCAGTGAGGGCGCCGCGTTCTTGTAGGCACTCAGGCAGTGGCTCTGCAGGGTCTTCCCGGGCAGAGCAGGGAGTGGTGGCCTCGCCGGGAGCTCCAGGACGGCTGGGAGCCGCCCAGTGTGTGCAGCCAGGGAATCCGTCCGTGGGCATTTTCCTGGGGAGGGGCCAGAGCTCCCCCCCCGCCCCACCCCCCGCCGCAATTCTCAAAGGGGCCTGTGACTCAACAAGACTGACAACCACCTGAACAGAGAAAGGAGGGAGGAAGCCGGGCTGGGTCGGGATTGAGCGCGGCAGCCCACGTGGACTTGGGGGGGGGGCGGGGCCGCACTTTCCCGACACCGCCCGGGGCCACGAGGAGCGAGTCAAACGCCGAAACGCATTGCAGCTGGAAGGAGCAGGAGGTAACTTTTTAGGGCTCAATAGAGGGCAAAAAGTACTTGGTGGAACCCACAGCCACAGCTATTCTTACTAAGTTCTGAAGTCAGATCAGGACAGAAAGAAATCACCTAGACCAGCGTTCCGCAACTTTCAAGTTCATAGGAACACCTGGCATACCTCTCTGGGTTTCGTCTTTTCATTGGTTTTATAGGAAGGAAAGGAGAGAAAGAAAAGAGAGAAGAACGTCAATTTGTTGTTCTTATTCATGCCTTCACTGGTCGACTCCTGTATGTGCCCTGACTGGGGACCCAACCCACAACCTTGGTGCACGGGGTGCGGGGGGGATGCTCTAACCAGCTGCCCCCCGGCCAGGGCCCCACCTGGGGAATCGTAGGAAGATGCGGATTCTGATTCAGTGGGTAGGACCGGGGAGTCTGCGTTTCTAATGAGCTTCCCGTGCTGCTGAAGCTCCTATGGGAACGACAGCAACGGCACGTTCTGTGGGCGGTGATGAAAACCGTCGGAAACCCGCACAGCCAGCATCAGCCCGCTACGCCCCTAGTGGCTCTGTTTGCCAGCGTTGTAAGGTTCTAGCGCCTAGTGTGACGACAGCAAAGTGAAATGTGTGGTGTGAAAATCTGAAGAGACAAAGCAGTGATCTTCTAGTGATCTATAATACCAAAGGATCAATGAATAAGTTAGAACAAGAGAACTCAGTAAAATAGTTGGGTACGAAATAAATCTGTAAAAGTCAATAGTGTCTGGGCTGGTGTGGTTCAGTGGCTTAGGCGCCAGCCTGCGAAGCAAAGGGTCGCTGGTTCGATTCCCACTCTAGGGCACATGCCTGGGTTGCAGGCTGGGTTCCCAGTGAGGGGGTGTATGAGAGGCAACCACACATGGATGTTTCTCTCCCTCTCTTTCTCCCACCCTTCCCTCTCTCTAAAAATAAGTAATTTAAAGAATAGTCAATAGAAATAATCAGTTAAAATAGAAAAAAAATTGAAAATTCCACTCACAATAGTAATAAGAACAGTAAAGTCAAGGAGTAAATTTAACAAGAATTATCTGGACCCAAGTGAAGAAAATGACTTTTAATTTAAAAAGTTGTATATAAAAAAGCCGAACAAAAATATCTGCATAGCAGTATGTAATATAAAAATATCTAGCATTCTGCCCTGGCTGGTGTGGCTCAGTGGTTGAGAGCCAGCCTGCAAATCAAAGGGCCATCAGTTTGATTCCCAGTCAGGGCACATGCCAGGGCTTCAGGCCAGGTCCCCACTAGGGGGCGTGTGAGAGGCAACCACACACTGATGTTTCTCTCCCTCTCTTCCTTCCTCTAAAAAATAAAAATAAAATCTAAAAAAAAAAAGTCTAGCATTCTTAGAGATTTAATGAAATCCCCCCAAAAACCAAGTTTTTAGAACTGGCAAAAATGTTTTAAAAAATTAATATAGTAGGAAAATGAATGAGGGGGGACTTTCTTCACCAGATATTTACACCTCATAAAACTACAATAACTAAGGCAACATGGCTTGGCCACAGAGACAGGTCAGAGGAAAGTAACAGACCGCCCTGACCGGTGCGGGTCCATGGGTTGGCAGTCGGCCTGCAAATCAAAAGGTCGCCGGTTCAATCCCCGGTCAGGGCACATGCCTGGGTTGCGGGCCAAGCCCCCAGTTGGGGGTGTGTGAGAGGCAACTGATTGATGTCTCTCTCCCACCTTGATGTTTTTCTCCCTTTCTCCCTTTTCCTCTCTCGAAAAATAAAATAAATAAAATCTTAAAAAATGACAGACCGTCCAGAGAACATCCCTACTATGTGTGGGAAGTTAAGACCTGATCGAAACGGCAGTTTAACCGAGCCAAGGGGGCTCAGCAGAGCTGGCCAGCTGGATGGAAAAAGTGATTCTCATACTGTAGGTAAAAAATTCCAGATGATTCAAGAGCTAAGTATAGAATGGCGTTCTATGAATAGGAGAAAGCGCACTGGCAGCATGTCCAACCTTTGGGCGTCTCTGGGCCGCACTGGAAGAAGAAGAGTTGTCTTGGGCTGCACGTTAAACAGACAGTGATGGTAACTGATGAGCGAAATAGAGGTTTTAGGTAAATTTACAATTTTGTGTTGGGCCTCATTCATAGCCACCCTGGGCCGCATGCAGCCGGCGGGCCGTGGGGTGGACACCCCGGTAGGGGAGTGTCTGGATAACTTTAGGGTGCTGGTGGGCGGGGGCGGCGCTCTACAGTCTGGAAAACCATAGCAGAAAAGGCCGGCAGATTTGAGTTCCACCCAGAGAGTGATAGCTGGGAACCTCGCGTTGACTTGCACTCAGCATGTTGGGAAAGTATGAGAAAGGTTGACCACATCCACGGAACACGGGCCCTTTCGCTGCGGGTGGGTGTGTAGCCACAACCTCCGTGGGAAGTGGACGGATGGCATCTCCCGTAACAGGTGTGCTGCGTACTCATAGGTGCACGGGCCTCAGAGAGCAGCGTCTAGGCGGACGGGTTGCCCGCTGCAGGCTGCCCGGGGCCCAGGCGGGGCCGTGTCGTGCGCGGCCGGATTTAAAAATACGGCCGTGCGCGTGCGCTGCGCCACCGAAGATCGGCGGGGAGAGTGTGCGCGCCTCGGGGTCGGCCCTCGCAGTTGCGGGGTGCACGGCGGGGAAGACGCGCTGTCTTCTCCGAGGCTTCCAGTCCGGGTTCAGGCGCCGGACGGACCTGGATCAGGCCGCGCAGTCAGACCTTGCTGAAGCGCGGGAGGCAAGGCGGCGGGAAAAGCCCCCTGGAGAGTCCGCCCTGAATTCGGGGACGTCAGTGCGCGCCCGTGCACACGCGCGTGCGGCGCGGACGCGTCTGCCCCGAGTGCACGGAAAGGCGCTCCCGAGGAAACGGCGAACGCGTCACTGTTTGGCCCGGTGCCCGGCCGCGGCGCTGCGGGCCCTCCTGCCAGCCGGGGAGGGCGCTCCCGGTGCTCCGCGGCCTCGTCAGCCCCCGGCTTCTGGCAGCCTCCGCGCTCCAGCGCCGCCTCCGGCCTGGAAGCTGCAGGGGGATTCCTTCCGAGTGCCTTTGATTTGCGGCTCCCTGGGGGCTCGTGATGCCGAGCCTTTCATGATGCGCGCTTCAGCGATTCGGGTTCTCCTGCGTGATGTGCAGGCCTGGGGCCCATTGTTCGCTGGGTCGTCTTTTCTTATTCATCTGGAGTTCTCCATGCACCTTGGGTGAGGTCTGTGTTAGATGCAGGTGTTGCAAACCTCACTCCCCACTTCGTAGCTCCCTTTTCACTCTTAGGGGTGCCATCCAACGAAAAGAAGTCCTCAGTGTTCATGTACAGGGTGGGGCAAAACCAGGTGTACGGGGGTGGTACCAATAAATAATAATACAGGAATAAACTGTTTCATGTACTTACAACTGCAGACCTACTTTTATGTATTAAAAAAAGATATTTATTTATTTTAGAGAGAAGGGAGGGAGAAAGAGGGGGAAACATCAGTGTGTGGCTGCCTCTCGCACGCCCCCTGCTGGGGACCTGGCCCGAAGCCTAGGCATGTGCCCAGACTGGGAATCACTGACGACCCTTGGTTCATAAGCGGGTGCTCAGTCCCCTGAGCCACACCAGCCAGAGTTGTAAACCTAGTTTTTAAAAAAGGATTTTATCTTCAGAGGGAGGGAACAGGAGGGAGAAAGAAAGGAGGAGAAACATCAGTCCGTTGCCTGTCATATGCGCCCCATCTGGAGACCTGGCCTGCAACCCAGGCATGTGCCCCAGTGGGGAATCAAACCGGTGGTCTTTTGCTTTGTGGGGCGATGCCCAACCCGCTTAGCCACACCCGTCAGGGCTAGAAACCTACTTTTTGTCCCACCCTGCATTCAAGTTGATCTTCTCCTTGGTGGATAATGCTTTTTGTGGCTTAAGAAAAATCTCCCTACTCTTAGGTCATGAAAACATTCTTATATTGTCTTCTAGACCTAGGAGCTTTTAAAAATATATAATAAGCTTATAAACAGCAACATTTATCTTTTTAAAAAAGATTTTATCCATTTATTTTTAGAGAGAGCAAGGGAGGGACAGAGGGAGAGAAACATCAGCGTGTGGTTGCCTCCCATGAGCCCCCTACTGGGGACCCGGCCTGCAACCTGGGGTATGTGCTCTGACTGGGAATTGAACCGCTGACCCCTTGGTTTGCAGGCACACACTCAATCCACTGAGCTACACCAGCCAGGGCTAGACCTAGAAGCTTTACTGGCTTATTTGCACATTGAGATCTGCCAGCCTCCTGGAATGGATTCTGGGGTCTGTCTGTTCTTGCACCACGCCCACCCGCTTACTGCAGTTGGGTGGCCAATCTTGGTATCGGGTAATCAGGGCCTGCCGCCATCTTTGACACAGCCTTGGCCATTTAAGATCATTTACGTGTATAAAAACTTATAGAATTAACTTCAGAATTAACTTGATTTTCACTGAAGTAAAGGTTGGGATTTTGACTGCAGCTGCCTTACATCTATGAATTAACTTGGGCATAATCGACATCTTTACAGAGCGCTGTTCCCCAACACGCACACAGCGGATTTCCTTATTTTTTTTAGGACTTTTAAACATTTCCGCTGATGTTGTAGTTTTTGTGCAGACATATTACATGTTTCGTCATTTGGGTAATTGATTTTTGATGCTGTTATAAATGGTTGCTTTTACGTTTTTGTTTGTTACTTGCTAGTAGACAGAAATACAACTGATTCTTGATTACTGACTTGGTATCAAGCAATCTTCGTAAACTCACTTAACCCTGATAATTCATCTGTGGCTTCTGTTGAATATTCTCTGTATTTGCTGAATTCTACCTCTAGTAATGGGTTTTCTCTCGCTTTCCAATCCTGCCCGTTCTGAGTGTTTCCCTCGCTTCCCGTGCCAGCGGGCCCCCAGGACGATGCCCAGCAGACGTGCCAACGGAGGCAGCGGTGTCTTTCTCTAAGTCACAACAGGAAGGCTCTCGACGTTCGGCCTTCCAAAACAGATACCCCCTTCCAGATTAAGGAATTACCTTCCTATTCCTAGTTTGCCAAGTTTTTGAAAAGAATTATGCACGGATATTAAACTGTATTACTTTTACGGATCTACTGAGAAAAGCGTCCTGCTAATGCAACTTAACACTGACTTTCAAACGCTGAAGTAACTTTTCGTTCCTGGAATAAACCCAGCTCGATGGCGATGGGCTGTCTTCCTCACGCATGATTGCATGCGGCTGAATGTTCAGCTTAGGGTTTTGTCTCTGTGTTCGTGAGTGACACTGATCTGTACTTTTCATTCTTGTTACAGTTTCGTATCAGTTATGGAGGCCTCGTCACAAAAGTTGGGAAATACGTCTCCTTTTTCTTGTGTAACTCTTGTGTGAGAGTGATTTCTGACAGGTTCCTGAGAGGTATGTTAACCCCTCCCGCCCGAATCCCAGGTCTCTCTATTTCTCCTTGGAGTCCTGCTGCCTTTGCTTTATGCATTTCGAGGCTGTGAAATCAGATGCCTGTCAACTTAGAAATCGTTAATCCTTTTTTTAAAAAGATTTTATTTATTTATTTTTAGAGAAGGGGGAGGTGGGAAGAGGGAGAGAAACATCAGTGTGTGGTTGCCTCTCGCACGCCCCGGAGTGGGGACCTGGCCCACAACCCAGGCATGTGCCTTGGCTGGGAATCGAACCGGTGACCCTTTCACTCATAGGCTGGTGCTCAGTCCACTGAGCCACACCAGCCAGGGCATGTTTTAATTTTTTTTAAGTATTTATTTATGTTTAGAGCGAGGAGAAGGGAGGGAGAAAGAGAGGGAGAGACACCTCGATTGGCTGCCCCTCACAGGCCCCGAACTGGGGACCTCACCTGCAACCCAATTCCTGTGCCCTGACCAGGAACGGAATTAGCGACCTTGCGTTTTGCGGGATGCCACTTAACCCACTGAGCCACACCAGGCAGGGCCTCTCCTGCCTGCCTTTTGGTGGATTATTTTTTTCATGACTCCGTTTCTTCCTATTAGCTTGGCTGTTAGGCTTTGCTTTCCTATTAGCAGTTCCCACCGCGACAATCTGCACTTCCGACTTCTCCACACCTGAGGCTTCGGGGCTCTGATCCTCTTCCTAGACGATGCACGGACTCCTTCAAGAATGACTCCACGTACCCTCCCCGAGTTGCACTGTCGCTATGACCGTGCAGCCCCTTCACCGGGTCACGTGGCGAGTCCCCACACAGCTTTATCCACAGTGACTGTTCTGTCACTTCCGTCCTCCCCCGCACGTCTGGCCTCCCACTCGGGGTGATTTTCTTTCTGCCCCGAAGTTTTGTCTCTTCTCCCTGCATGTCCGCTCGTGATGGCGCCTGTTTTTGTCTCTGTGACAGAGTCTTGACTTCTGCCCTCAGTCGTTTTGTTCAATTATATTTTATTGATCATGCTGTTACAGTTGTCCTGAGTTTTCCCTTTGCTCCCCTCCACCCAGCACCCTCCACTCCCTCAGGCAACCCCCCGCCCTTGTTCAAGTCCAAGGGTCATACATGTAAGCTTTTTTTGGCTCCTTCATTTCCTACGCTGTACTTTTCCTCCCCATGGCTATTCTGTAACCACCTATTTGTACTTCTCAGTCCCCTCACCTCTCACCCATTCTCCCATCTCTTTATCTTTAATTTAACCTTTGGCATTTTAATGATGAGGTGTCTGGGAGTGGGCCTCTTTGCATCCATCTGGTTTGGGACTCTCTGTGCTTCCTGGACTTGCATGTCTATTTCCATTTCCAAATTACGGAAGTTTTCTTTCAGTATTTTTTTGCAAATAGATTTCCAATTTCCTGTTCTCTCTTCCCCTGCTGGCATTCCTATAAAGCGAATGTTTGAACACTTAAAGTTGTCCCACAGGCTGTTTATACTACTCTTGCTTTTTGAGGTTTTCTTCTTGTTCTGATTGGTTGTTTTTTGCTTCCTTGTTCCAAGTCATTGATTTGATTCTCCGCTTCATCCTCTCTATTGTTGTTTCCCTGTAGACTGTTCTTTATTTCAATTAGTGAATCCCTCGTTTCTGACTGGATCTTTTTTATGCTGCTGAGGTCCTCACTGAGTTCCTTGAACTTCCTGATAACCAGTGTTTCGAACTCTGCATCCGATGGATTGTTTATCTCCATTTCATTTAGCTCTTTTTCTGTAGTTTTGCTGTTCTTTCATTTGGGCCGTGTTTCTGCGTCTCCTTTTGCCAGCCTCCCTGTGTTTCCATGTATTAGGTACAGCTGCTGTGACTCCCTGTCTTGGTCGTGTGGCCTGATGCAGTAGGTGTCCTGTGGGTCCAGTGGCACAGCCTCCCCATCACCCAAGCTGGGTCCCCAAGGTGCGCCCTTTGTGTGGGCTGAGTACACCCTCCTCTTGCAGTTGAGTCTTGGTTCCTGTGGGCAGGTCAACGGGAGGGATTTACCCAGGCCAGTCAGCTGCAGGGACTTGCCGTGAGCACTGACCGCCAACCTCCGCCCTCCGGGGAGGATCAGCTGTGCAGGGGAGGGGCGGTGGTGCTCCGACGTGGTTTGTAGCTGTCCACTGGGTGCGCTGGCCCTGGGGTTTCCCGGGTGGTGCAGGCCAAGGTCAGCCCCGCCTGTGTTTGCCTGGGGCCCCCTGCCTGAGCTGTAAGGCAGTCTGAGATGGCTGCTCCTCGTGCAGGGCTTGGGCTTCCCAGGGGAAGCCAAGCTGTGAATCTGGGCTGCCGGTTCTGGGCCTGGGGCTCTCCGAGGCCAGCTGCTGCTTGTTTGAGATTTAGGAAGTTGTGAAGCTTGAGCCAAGATCAGCCAATCACATGGAAAAGCAGCTCGTGTGGGACTGTGAGGTGGGTGGGGTGGAGTCTCTGGGGATCTCCGATGGAATCTTAGACACAACACCGTCTGCCAGCTCTGTGTGGGAGGGCCCAGGAAAGGGACAATGGCCTCTGCTGACCTTGATGCCACACACCTCAGCCTCCCCTGCATGCCACTGGTGCCCCTCAAGCTGCCATCCCAGCACCAGAGCCCAGAGGGAGTGAGTCTGAGTAGGTGAGTCCATGTGTGGGTTCTTTAAGAGGAACTACTAGAAGGACTCTAGAAGTTTCTTCCACTGACTCAATCGCCACTGGTTTTGGCAGCCAGAAGTTGTGGGGAGTTATCTTCCTGGCACTAGAACCCTGGGCTGGGGGGCCTGGTGTAAGGCTGGGACTCCTCGCTCCCGAGATACCCCACCCTGAATTGTTATCCGCCACACGTGGGTGTGGGACCAGCTGGTTCTGAGTCTTTGCCCCTCCTACGAGTCTGGATGGGCGTGGTTTCTCTAATTACGTGGTTGCGAGACTTCCGTTCAACTCTATTTCTGTTGGTTCTGAGCTATGGCTGTTCTATATGTTAGTTGCGTATTTGTTGTTGTGCAAAGAGGTGAGCCTTGTCTGCCTATGCCGCCATCTTGACTGGAAGTACCGTACCCTCATTCTTGAAAGACACGTTGAGTGAACAGAGAAGTTTGCTTGGTGGGTGTTTTCTTTCAGTGGTAACGGCATCATCCATTGACTCCTGTCCCCAGTCGTTTCAGTGAGGGGTCAAGCTGCTGGACCCATGAATGAAGGTAAGGCGGCCTTTCTATGCTTCTCTGCTTAAAGATGCGTGTCTTCGTTTCCGGGAGTTCAGCCACATTGTGCGTAGATGTGTATTGCTAGTCAATTATCCCACCTGGTTCACGGGCTTGTTGAATCTAGGACTTGATGTTTTTCCAGTCAAGGACCCGGCAGGATAGAAACTATGGCGTAATTTGAACAGAGGAAGATTCCGATGGGGACAGTATTAACTGTGGAACTAGGAAGGTAGACGTGAACACTGAAGTTGCCCTGGGCTGAAGGTCGATACTCAAGGGAGGCAAAACCTGAGGGCCCAAGTCCCAAGGCCCGGATGCAGAGCTTGCGGGAGAAGGTTGCAGCCCCCGGGGGGCAGAACTCCTGGGGCTGCCCAGGCCAGCGCTGGGTCAGAGCTGGGGGAGCAGGAACGCGCCCCTAGAGGTGTGCGTGGGCTGAAGGTGGCGGTGGGCGTGCAGAGGGGTCGGGCGCCTGCTTGCCCACCGGGCGGCACGGGCTGGGGGTGTGCCATCCACATCTGCAGGACCAGTGAGACGGCGGCCAGGCCAGGGCTGGGTGGCGAGCTTGCTGAGACTGCGAAGTGTGGGTGCCACTGGGGGTGCGCACGCCCCCACCCCGGCAGCCCCGTGGTCAGAGCGGGAGGTTGGAGCCGACCACCGCGCGGAGCGCTGACCCACGTGACCTTGATGGGAGAGACAGGTGCTGGCGGCCGAGCAGCGAACGAAGGGTGGACTCGCACGCCAGGGCCGGGAGGTGGAACGGCCACGGTTTTGGAAAACCTTTTAAAACCAGCTTTACTGCGGGAGAGCTTGTGTGTTCCAACACTCACTCACTCTGAGGGCACAGTTACGTTTAGGGTCAGCTGGAAGGGCCCTCCTGCCCGTCCGTGCGCCCACTCCGGGCAGCGCAGGCTGCTCCGGCCCCGGAGTCCGTTTCTGCGCACTTCACACACACGGGAGCCCGCGCTACGCAGCTCTTTGCGTCTTGCTTCTTGGACAGCCCCGCTTCGAGGTTCAGCCCTAGTTTCGAGGTTCGCTCATGTTGCGTGCGGCAGGCCAGCTCATGCCCTCCCATCACCGAACAGCGTTCCACGGCCTGGAGACGGCACGGGCCGCTCCACCTCTCACCAGCTGATGGACGCCTGACTGTTTGCGCCGCTTACGCGGAGTAAGAGCACGCAGCGTGCGCCGGCTCTGCGCTCACCTCCTCCCCGCCCTCCGGCGGCGCCGCCACGCCCCAGCCACGCCCCAGCCCGTGCCTCTTCCTGCCTTTCGGTGCCGTCCGCCCTCTCCCCCTTTGCGCTTCGTCCCACCCGTAGCTGCCGGTCCATCGCCACTGATTCTACTCAACACACTCACTCAGGTCACACACTTTTTGGTTCTAGAATCTCCCTTTGTCCTCTCTTTGTATTTTCTGCTTAATGGGCCCAAGGCTCAGTCTCGTCCTGCTCCTAGAGCAGAGCAAGCGTGTGCGCCCAAGCCAACACCTGCGGACCCCCAAACCCCAGCCCCCGAGGGTCCGATTCTGCCCGCTATTCCTGGTCTTTTCCCATCCATGCTTCGCGTCCTGTGTTCCTGGTCGTTCTTAATTGTGCGTGAGAAGTGGAAGACTCACCGAGGCCCAGGAGGCTGCCCGCCTCCTCTAGGGGCGCTTTGCGGCGGCTGCTGGCAGGTGCCCGGGCGCCTGCAGTCACCTGTGCACCTGGAGGGGGCCTCTGGGGTGAGTCCTGGACCCTTTTAGTGTATTTTTAATCTTGCTTCCGTGAAAACTGCTGAAGAGCGTCTCATTTTTGCCTGAAGTCTTACTTCTGAAGGTCTGGCAGAGACGGAAGCGTTCGATCTGCGCGGCTCTCTCTGGTTCTGGGCTCAGGCATCGCTGGCTTTGAGAAAGGAGTTCGGAAGTGCCCCCTCCCCCTCCCCCGTCTTGGGAGGAGGCCGAGAGGGACTGGGAGGATTCTCCAGTGAAGCCTTCCAGTCCTGGGCTTTTCTCTGTTGGAAGGCTTTTGGTTTCTGATTCAATCTCCTCGCTGGTAATCGAGCTCTTCAGATTTTCCATTTCTCCTGGGTTCAGTCCTGGTAGGTAGTTGTATGTTTCTAAGAATCTATCCATTTCCTTTAGGTGGTCAGGTTTGTTGGCGTGTAATTGTTACGGTAGTCCACAGCATTTCTATGGCAGCAGCTGTAGTATCTCATTTCTGATTTTGAATTCTCTTTTTAAACTTTTTTATTTTTATTTATTTTTTGAATTGTCTCTTTGTCAACTTTTTCTAAAGAACCAGCTTTTCATTTCATTGATCTTTCCTGTATATCTCATTTGTTTCTGATCTTTGTAATTTTCTTCCTTCTACTAATTTGGGGCCTTGTTCTTCTTTTCCTGGTTCCTCGAGCTGTAAGGTTAGGTTGTCTGAGACGTTTGTTTCTCGGACTTCCCTCTCAGAACTGCTTTTGCTCCATCCCATTAGGTCTCAGGCATCTCCACGTCCACTGGTCTCACGGTATTTATTTTTCTTTTGATCTCTTCAACCCCTTCGTTGTTCAATCTCCAGCTACTGTGAATTTTCTAGTCTTCCTGTAATTGGTTTCTGGTTTCCCACCATCGTTCCAGAAAAGGTGCTTGATGTGACTTCCATCTTCTCCGATTTACTAAGACTTGTTTGGTGGCCTGGAGTGGGGCCTATCCTGGAGGGTGTTCCTTATGCCCTGGAGGAGGAGCAGGTGCGCTGTGGGTTTGGGGTGGGCTGTTCCGTGCCAGTCAGGCCGTCTGCCTGGCCTGGCACCACCCACGGACAGACCTGGATCAGAACCTCCCAGGTTGTAACCAAGCACACGCCTCCTCGGCCCTCGGGGGTGGACCCCAGGCCTTCTGAGAGGAGCTGGTGCCCGGGACGGCCCTCCCCTCCGCCAGAGCCACGCAGCACACACCAGCGGCTTTCCTCGGCATTTATTCTTCTTTCATACAAAAGTTACAGGTCTGAAATGTCTGCAGGAGACGCCACTGTCAGTCAGGTTAGGCAGGAATTCATATTACAACACCATGGGGGGGCGGGGAGGGGGTGCTTCTCAATTTGGGGTTCAGTTCAGACTCAGTGCCAGCCTACCCTCTCCTTGGCCCCCCCCCAACCCCGGCATGGAATCCAACTGTCCCGAGTGCGCCTGTCTGTCCGTCCGTCCGAAAAATCAATTCCCGCGCCTGCCCCGGAGACAGCGCGTGGCCAGGCCTGTCGGCCAGCACGCCGGCCCCCCGTCCACCTGCGAGGCCCGCCTGGCATCTCCGCTCAGACCCCCGAGGGCTCGGGGGTGGCAGGGGCAGGGCCAGTTCTGAGCTGAGGGGAGGTGGAGCCCCCGAGGTTCCCAGGACCCAGGCCTGGCCAGGGAAGATGGCGAGGAGGCCCGCAGATGGCCGGCACTGCCCGGCCACAGTGACTCGACTCACACACACTCTTTAAATAACAAAGCGACCTGCTCGGCCGGCAGGGTCTCCGCCAGAGGGACCGAGACTGACAGTTCGTAGACGTCCCCTCCCCGTGCAGGACAGGATGGACAAGGGAGGGAAAAGACCAGCCTGGCTTTTCTTCTTGATACAAGCTGCTCAAGACCCTCCAAGGACTCGCAGTGACACGGCTGTTTCTTTAAAAACAAAGCCTAAATAGCCCGCAGCTGTTGCTTCCCACCGCTCTGGGTGGAGCGAAGTGGGCGTGACCAGAGGCAGGCGAGCATGGCTCCACCGTGCAGGAGTGGAGGGCAGGCCCACCGGAGCCCACAGGGCGTGGGAGGCTCCAGCCGGGCACCTCTGGGTGCAGGGAGGGGGCCGGGGCAGGACCCTGCAGCCCTGGCCGCAGATTGTCAACCTCAGCAGCGGGAGTGGTGGGAACGGGAGGACGGAACAGCCTCTGGTCCTGGAGACCTTCGGGGAGAGGAGCGAGCCCGCCCCCCGGGGGAGGAGCCCCTGCCACCCCCCAGGATGGAGCAAGGTAGGAGGGAGTCCGGGGGCAGGGGGGGAGGAGACGGAGTTTAAGGCACACGGCGAGCGACAGTGGAGGGGCCCCGGGCCCCGCTCAGGTGAAACGCATCCCTTGGACGGCCCAGTGCTCTCCTGCTACACCTTCTTCCCCCCGGCTCCCTGCAGCACCGACGGTGGGGCGGGCAAGGGTGCTGGGTGGGAGAGACGCAGGGGCAGAACTGGCGGACGCTGCTGCGCACGGCTGGCCGGGGTCCAGCAGCGGGCCCTGGGGGCCCTGCCGTACCTCCCGGGCCAGGCGAGCAGCCGGCCCCCCTCCGTTTCAGAGAGCAGGGCTGGAAAGTAGGAGGAGCACCCCCACCCTCTCTGCTCCCTGCCCCCCCAGCTAAAAGATGCCCTCCTCATTCAAGGTCCCTGGGAGCGCAGCCCCCCCACCCCCACCAAGGGCCCTGAGCCTCCGCCCACCTGCCGTTTCAGCGGGCCCAGGACCCTGCAAGTCAAAGCAGCGAAGACGCTGGTGTTCCTCTGTCTGCTCCCGGGGGGTGGAGGAGGCGGGGGACGGGGAGGGGGAAGACAGACACGAAAGCAGAAACCAAACCAGAAAACCACTGGGCCGCAAGTCAGCGAGACCTGCCTGCTGGCTCCGTGTGCAGGAGCAGGGAGGCCGGAAGCTGCCTGGGCCCCGCCCCGCCGGCCCCGGGCGGCCAGGGCACGTGCTGCCGCCACCCAGCAGGTCCAAAGTCCCTCCAGTCTCGGAGCCGCAGGCTGAGCCTCTCCTGAGCGTTCTCCGTGCTCACGGCACCTTCTCCTAGGTCTTCTCTTCCCGGTCTGTTTTCCTCCTCGTGATGTTCCTGGGTTTGATTTTCAGAGAGAGTTCCCACAGGGCCTCCTCGGCCAGGTGGTCGCTGAAGTCGTTGAAGAAGTTTATGATGTCGTCGTTTCTCCGGATGTCATAGTGCCTGGAGGGGAGGGGAGGGCAGGGCGGCCAGTCAGAGCCCAGGGGCCCTGGGAGGGGCTGCTGCTGCCCACGGGCCCTGGGGGGGGTAACATGAGTGCAAGGAGACGAGGCCACCGGGCACGCAGAGCCCGAGCTGGACCTGAGGCCGTGCTCTCTGCTTCTTCCCAGGTCTCCCCGCGCAGTGTCCCCGCACCCGGGCCCCCTCTGCAAGGGGCCCCACAGAGACCCAGCTCCTTGGGCCCACCCCGGTGGGCTCTGTTTTCTGGGCTGCCCCCTCTGCCCCCTGCAGGAAGACGGGCTACAAGCTTCCCCACGTGGGAAATGGGCCCAGCTGGCTGCCGTCCGTGGGCAGGTGCCCCCCCTCCCCCGGGCCCTCGTCACAGCCCGGCTCCGCCCGGCCCGGCGGCTGTACTCACGCCTGCTGGAAGCAGCGCATGCTGTCCAGGATGTTGAACTGCTGCCACCGCTTGGAGAAGTTCACCTTGCCGTCGATGTGGTCGGGGTTGCCCAGGTGCACGAAGGTGAGGTCCTGCAGGATGAGCCCCCTGCAGGGTGGAGAAGGCAAGTCACCCTCTGGAGGCGACTCGGAAGGTGGCTGGTTTCCAGGCCGGTCAGTGGGGCCGCCAGAATGAGCCAGTGCTGACGCGGCCAGGCCTTTGGACTGGGAAGCTACCAAGCCACCAGCGCCTCTGGGACGCGGTGGCTTCCTCCAGCGAGGAGTCCTGGCTCCCAGTCTCCCAGTCCCCGGGAAGCCAGCTCCCGTCCCACAGGCCCCCGGTGACTGTCCCAGCCTGCAGAGGGCTGTCAGGGAACGGGCTGCCGCAGTGAAAGTCGGCAGAGTTGTGGGTTCGCTAATTAAAATCCATAAACGGACGGAAAAACAACGCAACCCCAAACGGGAGCAGGTGGGAGCGGAGCCCGCCTGGTTAACGGGTGTGGGACGGGGCCTCTGAGCAGAGAACACCTGACGGGTGGCCACCTGGGAGCCCAGCACAGCCCACGCGAGACAGCGGTGGTGCTCAGCGGTGGTGCTCAGCGGGGGCCAGGGGGCTGGGAGGGGGTTGGCTGTCCGATCCGTGTCTCCAAGGGACGTCCCATCAGAGGTCCAGCCCTGGGACAGTGCTGGCCGACGCTCCCCGCCCTTTTGGGGGGCCCGCCGCCCACTAGCTCATGAAGCGCTCTGGTGAGACCCGCAGCAATGAACCCTGTCTAGCCTCGATTTCCCTCGTTTCCTGCGCTTTCTGGCCACGGGCTCTCAGGGCGCCTGGGGCGACTTCGGGCCCCCAGGTGGTCGCCATGTGCACCCAAATTTGAGGACAGCTGGAAATGGGCGCGACACCCCTGCCGGGGAAAGGAAGCTCCCGCCTGTCCACAAGCACACCTGGCTGTGCTGACTGGCAGGTCAGGGAGACATGGGCAGGGCGGGGGCGCGCGGCCATTTTCCCTGGACCCCACCTTTCTGTCTCAAAGTAAAACGTGCTGCTCCTTGTTACGCGATTTAAAGTTAGGACAGAAGCCCTGGCTGGTGCAGCTCAGTGGCTTGAGCGTGGGCCTGCGAACCAGAGGATCGCGGTTCGATTCCCAGTCAGGGCACATGCCTGGGTTGCAGGCTGGGTCCCCAGTGGGGGAGGTGTGAGAGGCAACCACACACCGACGTTTCTCTCCCTCTCCCTCTCTCCTATCCTTCCCCGCTAAAGATAAATAAAAATCTTAAAAAAGTAATTATAAAAAAATAAAGTTAGGACGGAAGTGCAAGCGGCGTGGCTGGAAACCCGTGAGGGCTGGTTCGTGGGGGAGCCTCACGGAGCACCCCCAGAGCGGGTGGGGGGGCCAGCTTGGGCCGGGGTGGGGGTCCACTCACAGGTACGGGATGCAGGGCGGCTCCACCTCCGAGAGGGCGGCCCGGTAGGCGCGGAAAGAGGACGAGCTGTCAATCAGCGTGCAGTACTCCGCCAGGCCCTGGACGGGAGGGACGCGGGGACCGTGAGCACTGGGACGGGGCTGGGCACCGAGCCCTGGCCACTCCTCACCACCCTCTGCCAGTGCTCAAGGGTGCCCACACACACCACGCTGCTCTGGAACTGGGCCCGGCCCCGCTGCAGGGAGACCAGGGCTTTCGGGGCCCATCGCCCAGGGGACGGCTGGGGCCTGACCAGGCCACACTCCTTCCTCATCGGCACCTACCGTGTGTACGGGCCCTGGGCTCGGGCCCCTCCTGGTTGAGGTCTGCACTGCAGCAGCCCCAGCGAGCCTCTAAAGCCCACCCACCCTGACTAGGGTCACTCCTAGCGCCGAGCCTCCCTTTGCTCCTCCTCGCTCTCAAGGCCAAGTCCGCCTGGGGCGGGCAGGTGACCTTACCCCACCGCTCCTGCACACAGCCCGGGCCTCTTGCCTGGGAGACTCAGCTGATCCTGCCTTTTCACCTGTCAGGTGCCCCTCACTCTGACGGGTCACCTCCTCCAAGAAGCCCCTGCCTCCTCAGGACCTCTTTGGTTTCCCCGGAGCAGCTGGCATGCATGTCCCACTTCTCCAAACAATACCGTTTTACAACTGCCCTTTACGCCACCTGGTGAGACCATCCCGGGGCGGCCCAGTCAGTGCTCAGCCCCGCGGCTATGCCTCCCTTGTTGAGGAAAAGCGCCCACACGACGGCAAAGGTCCAACCCCTCGCCAGGCCCCTCCAGGCCCTCGTGACCCGGGCGAGACCCTCCCCCGCACTGTGGCCATGCCGGCCCTGTCCTGCTTGTGGTCGCCAGCTCCCACCGCTCACCTCTTCTGCCTGTCCACTCCTGTCCCCGAAGCTGGGAACGCCCTCCCTCCCCCGAGGCGGCTCCTCAGGGCATGGCCTGACCAGCACTCCCGCTCCCTGGTGCCTGTGCCGTCCCATTAGCACCCATCCTGGACTCCCAACGCCTAATGGAGCCCCAGCCCAGAGTAGGCTTTCTAGAGGCACGGGCTGAAGGGAGGAAGGGGCAGGTACTTTCCAGAAGGCATGCGCTGTGGTGCAGGCCGCAGGATGCTGGGATGTAACCCCCCAGCACCGACCACGGAGCCCCTCGACCCAGGGACGGAGACGGGGAACTGGGGCGGGCTGGGGCGGGCTGTCCCGGCCTCGGAGCAGGGGGGTGTGGAGCCGGGCCGAGCGCGGCTCCTCCTTCCCGGCCGGAGCCCCGCCTTCCCGGCCCTCACCTCCGAGGTCTGCTTCTGCCACTCCAGCCTGCGGATGGGCGCCGAGTCCAGCGCTGAGAGGATGGCCAGGTAGGAGTTGAAGTTGTTCAGCTTCCGCAGATGCTGCGGGGAGAGGTGCGTCGGCCTGAGAGCCAGGTGGGCAGGCCGGGCCCTCCCACCGCCTGGGGGCAGGGCCTCCAGAGCAGGCCCAGGAGGGTGCCAGGGTTACCTTCATGATCTTGATGAACTTCAGGAGCAGCCGTTCCCTGTCCTGGGCCTTTTCCTGTAACATGATTATTGACCGGACCCTGCATGACCGAGGGAGGAAGACAGCTGAGGCCCCGATGGTCCCGGTGGAGATGTGACCAGCCGCACACGCCCAGGGCTCGCAGTGAGGGCCCAGGGCTTGGGAGGCACAAAGTGCAGCCCTCATCTTTGCCCTCACGGAGCTCACGGGGTCCCGGGGGGGAGCCAGAGGCCACAGACAGATCTGATGGCTGCGGCCGAACGCCAGCAGGGGACCAGCGACCCTGCAGCTGGAGGCTCTGGGGGTGCACGCAGGCCTTCCTGACGAGCGCCGACCCTGCGCACCACTGGGGAGGGAAAGGCCTCGCAGGGCCTCGGGACCAGCTCAGGGGAAGGGCAGGCCTGCGGGTTGGGAGGGCACCTCTCCACCTCGGCAGCGACAGAAGCCAAGTCCCAAGTCCCAAGTCTCGCCTCGCACAAGGCCAGGACAGCGCCTCCACCCTGTGGTTTCACGGCAGCCACCGCAGGTCGCTGTGGGGTACTGCCGCCTCTGCCCCGTTAGCGAGCGCCTGCCCTGATCTGCCCAGAAGACCGTGGCTCTGCAGGCCCCCCGACACCCCTCCTAGGCTGACCCCTCCTCCCCAGGGCTGCCGGTCTGAGGCCCGTCCTCTCCGGTTGCCGCCACCTCCTGTGCTGGGGAGGAAGGTCGGGCAAGCTGGGCACCGACCGCCTGACTTCTCGCCAGCGAGCAGCCCCCGGGGCATTTTTAAGACACTGGCTGTCCCCCTGGCGGGAGCGGGTGGTGTGGGGCGTGGGGCGGGCCCTGGTACCAGACGGCGCACTGTCACGTGCCACCCGCCCTCCCTTCCATGCCAGAGGCTGTGGGCCCTTTGGAGTCCTGTCTTGAAGAGCCGACGGTTCTGTTACTCGTTGTATCATTGGCGCGCTGCTACGCTCCATTTGGCTTTAACAACTAAAGGCTACCACTTTTTGCAGTGTGAGGCTGCGCCCTGAGGCCGCGCCCCTGACAGTGGGGAGACTGGGGAGGACCAGCGTGGGAGGGCGCACCCCACCCCGCCCCCATCCATGGCGGTCATTACTAACCAGTCCTGGACCCTCCCTCCTGGTCTCCCACCTGGTGGCCAGCCCTCCAGTCTGGGGCAGGGGCAGTGGCTTTCAATGCCCCAGACACGCCCCCTGCTCTCAGCTGCCTGCTCAGGCGTTCACAGGAATGCCCCTAAGCCACAGGAGGAGCTGGAAGGGATGAAGCCCCCCCCCCCCCCCCGGCACCGGCCACTGGAGCCCTCCGTGGAGGACAGGGGCTCCGCTGGGGACCCCTCACCAGTAGGACATGTTGTTGAAGTGCTCCGTGAACTGGGTCAGGTTGGGGCTCTTCTCCTCGTTCTGCTCTTTTGCCCAAAGTAAAACTTCAGGAATCTGAGGAAGAAAGTGGACTGGGTAGGGCTGGAGCCCCGCTGCTTTCCTGTGCCCAGGGGGTGGGGGGTGAGGCGGGGGCCATGGTGTCTCCAGGGACCAGCTGCCCCCCCTGCCCCCCCCCCCCCCCGCTCTGGCCCTGGAAGGGCCCGCCCCCAGCCCCGCCCCCACGGCATACCTCTATTTTATAAAAGAGCTCGGCGTCTAGCAGGGTCAGCTGCTCGGCTATTTCGTGGCTGTGAAAGTCGTGGAGGGTCCCCGGCCTGGAAGAGAGATGCGAGAGGTGAGCAGGCAAAGGCAGCGGAACTGAGCAGGCCTCCGCCTCCGAGCGGGGGGACTCCAGGGAGCGGCCGGCTGGCCTTGCCCCACAGCAGGGGAGCACAGGCCACCCAGCGGGCTGGCCGCAGGTCAGGACCGCCCATGCTCCCCCCGGGACCATGGTGCCAGGCCCCTCTTTCCCCCTGCTGTCGGGGAGGGTGCTGTGGGTCCCCTTGCGGGCCCGGGGACGGCACGGCTGTCCGAGAACTCAGGGCCCAGGGGGACAGAGCGGGGCCACTTGCATGAAGGCTGGGGCAGAGGGGGCAGGCAGCAGATCGCAACCTGCACGCAGGGTCCTGGGCACGTTCAGGAAGGCGCAGCGGGGCAGGGTGCGCGTACCCCGCTGCCACTTCAGTGCCGGGAAGAAGATTAAGAGCCCGTTCATCTGTCCCCTGTCCTGGTAAGCCCCCACGCCTGGGCGCCCCACCTCCTGGTTAAAAGGTGACTCGTCACGGAACAGAACCCTGGAGAAGAGGTGTCTCATCGCAGGGCCCAGCAGAGTCGGGGTGTGAGGCTGTGGACTGCAGAGGCGCCAGGGAGAACGGGGCACAGCTCTCGCCGGAGGAGGCAGGGGCGGAGAGGCCCCAGGCGGACGGACGGCGGCTCACCTGGCTGCCACCCCTCGGGCTGCGAGGGGCTGGTCGGAGTTGGCACACCGGAGCAGCTTCTTCTGGTCCACCTTGTCCAGGATGTTCTTCCGGAGCACGCGGGCCAGGCTGAGCTCGCCGTTGCACACCAGGCGGAAGACGAGCTCCATCAGCAGCTTCAGGATCTCTTCCGTCAGCTCCACCAGGCTGCGGAGCCGAGGCCGCCAGGGGTAGGGACACAAGGACAGAAGAGAGGACAGCTGTCACCGGGTGCTGAAGTCGCCTCCAGACACCCATGAGCCCTGCGGCAGCCATCGGCAGAGCCTGGACACCTCTCACGGGGAGAGAGCAAGAAAACATCCTCGGACTGCTGGGGCGACCCATGGTGACAAGTGACCCTGCCCTCTTGGCAAACACGTGCTGGCCCTGGACAAGCACTGGGGACTCCTGGGACCTAGAGACCGATCCCACCAAAATCCTGCCCCAGAGCAGCTGCTGCTTCTGCGGGTGAGGAGGTGCAAACACGTCCTGGCCCCTCAGACTAGACGGCCCCCTGCACAGGGCCCGCCACCAGGGAGGTTTCACAGCAGGGCACCCCTAAGGCGGCTCCCTGACGGAAGGGAGGTGCTCCGCGGCAGGGCCTGGGTGGGTGCCTTCACCAGCCCGGGAAAGGGCTGGCCTGCTGTGTGTCTGCCGGACACGTGGGAATGGGGGGCTGAGTGGGCAGCCGGGCTCACCCCTGGGGACCCGGCCTGAGCTGCGTGGAGGGGACACAGCCCCCACGAGGAAACCAGGGTGTGGGCCGGGGCTGGGGCATCTCCCCCAAGGCCGTGTGCGAACAGGCCGGAGCGGGCCCCGTGCGGAACTGTGGGCAGGTGGCCCAGAGAAGCAGGGACGCTCCGACCCCGGCACAGGCGCCGGTCGGGACCCCAGAGAGGAGCTGAGAGGCCGAGGCCTCCCTGCAGCCCCGAGGGCGGAAGCACTCACCAGAGCTCATCCACCACCCGCACCAGAACGAAGAACGTGTTCTTGCTCACGCGCTTCTTGAACGTGTCAGCAAAGGGGGAGAACTTCTCGTACGTGGAGTGCGGGTTAAAGAAATAGCCGTTCCCACACGGGCAGGGACAGGAAGACGTGAGCCGGAGCGCCCCCTGCCGCCAGCTGCCACTCCCTGGGTGCTGGGACGTGCCAGGGAGCTGGGTGCGGCCCTGCCCCCCAGGAACCAGGCACGGGGCCGGCAGAGGCCTGGGCAGAGCAGCAGGGCCGCAACGTGTCCTCGCCCCCCCACCCTCTCCTGCCCGCAGAACCGCCCTGCCCAGGGCCGCCTTCTGAGCCTCAGGTGGGGACCGGCAGTCACAAACCACACGTCCAGACCCCTGGGTGGGCGCGCAGCCCAGAGGCATCTTCCCGCACTCCTGACTCGAGTCCCCGGAGCCCAGGGACCCTCGGAGGTGCCCCCGCTGCTCCCTGCAGCCGCCCTGCGAGCGCCTGGCCTCGGCCAGCAGCTCCCGAGGCCCTGCCTTCCGCCCCCCTCAGCCGTGCCTCCAGAACCCTGCTCCTGCTCCTTCCTGCCTGCCTGCGCCTGGGGACCCGGGCGTGCTCAGGAAGGGGCCGTGCGCTAGGGACAGTCCTCGGGGCCTGCAGCACGGAGGGCTCCCGCACCATCTGTGCTCAGGGTCTCGGTGCTGAAGCGTGGGAAGCTCCCACAGGCGGGAAGCGGCCGCGCAGGGAGGGGCTGAGAACCTGAGATCGGTGGTCAGAGGTGTGTGTGCCGGGGTGGGGGGGCTCGCCCGCCCAACAGCTGCTAACCTCTCCGAGCCTCAGTTTCCTGGCTCACACAGAGGAACCCAGGGGCACCGTGTGGAACACGGGGACAACGTAGACACACGGCTTCGCGCGTTCACGGCTGGCTGGGAGCGCACATGCAAGCGCTGAGCAGCACGCCCGACACCAGCGCGTTCCCGACAAGTACGCGCTACAACCGCCAGGCCTGCGGGCAGGGACCCGCGAGGCCCGAGAGCCTACGTCCCCGCAGACAGGGCCGTCCACCTCAGTGCCGAGGGCCCAGAAGGCCTGCGGGGGCGGGAGCCTCAGGGCGCACGGGAGGGAGTGGGGAGAGCTGGAACCCCAGACTCCCTGCCCCACACGACAGCAGCTGCCCAGCAGGTGGCACTCACGGGCTGTGACTCGGGGATGTGGTCAAGGGGAAGCAGACCTTGGGCTGGCCCACTTTTGGGGGCAGGACGGGACCTGACAAAGAGGCATCAAAAGTGGTCCCTCCAGGCCCTGGGGTCTTCTGGAAGAGATGCGCTTGCAGGCAGACGTGGCTGAGGGGCAGGTGCCGATTCTGCTGCGGACTGGAGTTTCGGTCCACGGCCAAGTCTGCCATCAGAACGAGGGACCGTGCCTTCCCTGAGGCTGTTCACCTGAGCCTCGATTCCCTAGGTCCCACACATCCGCACCCACCACCCCAACGCCCTGGGGCCCTGCTCGAAGCCGCAGGGGGCCCCAGGGTCCCTCCCTGAGGGGCCGATTCTAATGATTCAGGAGCACTCGAGACAGTAGCTCCCGCTGCTGTGGTCCTGGGCCCTCCCCCTCCCTCAGCCCTCTCACCCATGGGGACGGGAGCTCCAAGGGAAGCCTTGCTTGAGGCCCCAAGCCAGCGCACAGCAGAACCCCACCGCCCCTGCCCCCTGCTGCCCCCAAGGCTCTGTGGTGCGGGGTTGGCGGGGGGAGCCAAGAAAGGATATCGGTACTGCAGCTTCTTGATGAGCTCCTCGGGGGTGATGAAGGTCCTGTAGGTGGTCAAGAAGGCCTCGCAGTACAGCACCAGGTCTGGAGGGGGGACAGCTGCTGAGCGGCGCCCGCTGCGGCGGGCCCCTCCGACGGGACGCCGACAGCTGAGGCCGGGTGGCTCGCAGGCCTTCACGGCCGTGGGCACCGAGAGAGCAAGTCGAACCCGCCCGCGGGTTCTGAAGCTAACTCACAGGTGAGGCCTCGGACGGCAGCCCCCGGGAACGAAAGTCCCCCCTCGGGGACCAGCCCGCACTGACGGACCCGGAACGGGGTGAAGGGGCCTGTTGTTCGGCGGGCTGCTGGGATGTGCCAGTGGGAATGCTGGGAGCCAGGGAAGGGCAGGGCCGAGCAGGAGGAGCCCCTCCCGCAGGCAGGGGCGCTGGGGCTGGCCGCTCCTCCCTCGGCTGCCCCTTCCTGGCCGTTCTACCCGGGGGTCACCACGATTCCGTTTATTTGCGGTTGTGATGCGCCCGCCCCCACAGTCCTTAAAGGAAAGGAGTGGAATGCTTTAGATGCAGGTCACTCCCCGAGACACACGACCTGGCCAGGTCTGTGAACTTCGGAGTCACTCGGAGCTGGAGCTGAGGTTCAAGTCCTGATTTGACGCCGAAGTACGTGCCCCGCACTGTGAGGCCGGCTTGTGCGCGCACGATTTCCTTTCCGGTCAGAGACCACCCTCCCCCATTTTTTCTCGGTCACCCCAACTCGCTGCCGGGGAAACCTCACAGACCCCCTTCTCTAGCCGAGCAGTGCAGGACTGGCCGACCCCGGCTCTGTCCCCCTTGAGGGCACCCCCAGGACACAGGGGAGAGGGGTGGCTGGAGGAGCGGGTGTCACAGGGAGGCTCGCAGGCCGCAGTCACAGCGTCACCCCAGGCTGCTCCCCGGACCCCGACCCACCCAGCTCACTGTCGAGCCTGGGCTTCTGCGCAGAGCGGGTGGGCAAGAGAGGGGAGGCAGGCTCGGCGGGAGCAACGCCTGCTCCTGGAAGACTGGGCCCGAGCCTGCGCGCCCCTGAGTGCGGGGCCCCCGGGCCCCAGGAAGCCCCCGTGGCCCTCGCTGCACCCCGGGCACACCCGACGCCGGTTCCTCGCAGCCTCAGCCCTTCCGTGAATAAAACCAAGCAGAAGCCCCGCCAGGCACCACGGGCACAGACCGGAAGGTTCTTGGCCGCCCCGCCTGCGGGGCTCCCTCCGGTCTTGGCCCCGGCGGCTGCCCCTGGCAGGACAGCGGCGCCCACTGCTCTGGGCCGAGGCCTCGAGCCACCTCCCACGTCAGGCCTTTCCTTCTGGGTGAGGGTGACGGCCCTTCCCCCCGCCCAGCGGAGCCCCGCCGGGGGTTCCCTGCCGTGGGCAGAGCGCCAGCGCTTCCCGGGCACCCGCTCCGGGTGGACGCCCCAAGGCAGCGCGCTCAGCCAGCACGTCCACTGGGCACTGCCCACCTCTGCCGAGGCCGAAGCGGACCCGTCTGGGCCTGCGAGCGCACAGCCGCATTCGAGCTCGAAGTCCTCAGGGCTGGGCTCTGCCCTGGACATGGGACACCAGAGGAGCAGCCCGGGCGGGCAGGACTCCCCGGACCGGAGGCCCCCACTCCTCTGCCCCTCAGAGGGTGAGGCTCTGGGCTCCTGGGCGGAACATGACCGGAACCCCACCTAGTGGTCCGGAGCGATGTGACATCACGTAAGCACCAGGGAGCAACAACAGCCACCACAAGTCGGTGCTACTGCTGACCACGTCGCTCCAGGTGCCGTCTGTGGGGCGCCTGCCAGGAGCTGAGCTCCGCATGCGACATGGGCCCTCAACGCCCCTGTGGGTCCCGGGGTCGTCACCACCCCAAACGGAAGGGGGACCCACTCCGAGAGGGCCGGGAAGCAGAGGTCAGGCTTTCAGTGCGGGCTCCCAGGCCCCCGCGGTGGGCTCCAACTGCGGTGACCCAGAAGCTCAGCCATCCCAACCCGCTGAGGGCTGGCGGAGAGGACAGGGCGGCGGAGGGCCAGGCAGTGGGTGGCTGCAGCAGGATCCCCGGGCCCAGACAAGGGCCCCCAGAGAGGAGTGGCCGTACCTTTCCGGTCGGTCTCGGTGGCGTGGACCAGCAGGATGTCTCCAGACCCTCCTCGGACGTCGGGCCCGTCGTCACCCTGCAAGGACACCGGCCACAAGACCGCAGGGCTGAGACCACAGTGGCGCTGTGCCAGAGATCCCAGGTCCCCGTTCCCTCTGCCCGCCCAGGCCATCCAGCCACCCCCAGCCCGGTGCTTGGCTGGCAGGCCCAGAGCAGAACCCACTTGGCAAATGGAGCCCTGGGGGCTGCCCGGGCACCACGGGCACCAGGGTGCTCGGCTCAGAGACACCCCGGGTCAGGGGAGGCAGCACTCTTTCCCTGTCGCCGACCCGTGGGTCAGAGGGGCGAGGAGGGAGCTTCTCGCGTGCCGGGGACAGGGGGAGCCCATGAGGAGGCAGGCAGGACTGCCGCTAGCCTCCCCCAGAACCACCGGAGGCAGCGGGACCGTCTCCAACCATGTTGCGTTCCTGAAACTGCAGCAAGCTGCCCTAAATCCACATCTGCTCCCTCAGGTGGAAGGAGAAGCCACCTGCCAGAATGCCACAGGTCCCCTCAGGGCCCCTTCTTAAGGAGCGTGAAGTGTCACAGACATTTAAGTATACCTGACGCTGCTTACGTGACTGGTGACTGTGACGGCCGCCTGCCAGTTAAAGAAACAGTCTTATTTCCATGTGAGCAGAGAGGCCTTGCCCCATTAACCTGGCTGGGAGCCAGAGACCGCTGTCACCAGGGCCGGTGTGGGAGCGCAGGCCAGAGCCCCCGCCCTTGCGGGCACCGGGGGCTCACCCCGCCCGCACCCCTGCTGCCGGCAGCCCGTGTTCTTGCAGACGGCCTGTCCACTCTGGGTGCGGGTGCTCACTCTGGACTCCACGGCCCAGCGTGTCTCGGGTTTCTGGCCGAGTGGGGGTGGCTACGCCCAGGACCCGATTTTTGAGAAGGAATTTCTGGGAAGTATCGAGAACCATCACTTCTGTCCGGAGAGCAGCCGGCTGTCCCAGCGGCGCCCAGCCGTGTGCGAGGGGCAGGACCCGCCTGTGCGTGTGCGTCTGCGCACACGCCTCCACCCAGCCAGAGCCCAGGAACCGGCCCCTTCCTCGGGGCGGGCAGTGGGGCTGAGCCAGAATCGCCCGGCAGAGGGGGACGCGAAGCTCCTCCAGGTTAGCTCCTCTCTGTCTGACAGGCCTGGGTGCTGCGCTTCACCCACGAGGCCCTCCCCACAGGTGCAGCCTGAACCCCCTCGTCAGCCGCGTCTCCCCGGCCGCCGTGACCGCTGCGGGTCACTCTGTCAACGCCAACTTCACGACGTCCGGCGCTGACGAGGGCGCGGCACACGCAGGCCCTGCGCTGAGCGCCGTATGCGGGTCTCGTCCTCACAAACCATCCAGCTGGGGCTCCGGGAGGGGCCCCTACCTCGCCCGGGATCTTCTGGCGCCCGTGGTGGCGGCCCAGGCGCGGAGCCACGCATGGAGCCCAAGCCCAGGCAGCCGCTGGAGGGCCGGTGCCTCGCCCGCCGGGCCTTCCGTTTGGCACAGGCCGAAGCCCCCGCCCCCTCGTCGCCGGCCAGACCCTCCCGACCGGGGCCTGCGAGCAGCTCACCTCCTGCTTGAGCGTCAGCCTGGCCATGATTTCATTGTGGTCGATGAGGGACAGCTCGTCCACTTCCTCCTCCGACTGCGCAGGCTCTGGAGCCTCCGGGGACCTCGGGGCCCTGGGGGACACGCAGTCTGTGTTGCAGGTGCCCAGGAGGCCCGGGGGCTGGGGCAGTGCAGCCCTGGTCACGGGGCCGTGGGTCAGAACCCCGCCCCTAACAGGTCTCCCTGATCACAGCGAGCATGGGCGGCCCAGGCTGCACCCCGCTGCCCCACCCCCGGAGGCCAGGGCTGGGGGGCAGGACACGAGCTGGGTTTCCAGCTCCGCTACTGAGCCTGTGTGACCGCGGGACCTCCCCGCCGATCCATCTGTGAACGGAGGGGTTAAGCAAGGAGGTCAGGAAGGTCTCGGCGCCGGTCTCTGCCACCGTAGTCAGGGCCGCCATGTGCTCGGGGAGAGGCGCAGCAAGCGGCCACGCAGAGGGAGCAGGGGCGTGGCTGGGCGACATCTGGGGGACACGGGCGCTGGGTCTGCAGGCACCTGACTTCCCCCCAGTTTTCTCCCACATTCCCCATTCATACTTAGGACTCTCCCGGTGGATCCTGCCAGGCACTGGCTGCCCTCGTGGTCCCAGGTCACACTTGCGACCCTAAGTACCTACGACCTGAGAGTCAGGGCCAACACGATGGGCCAGAGCAGAGCTCTTTGCAGTCCTGGGAACAGCCCCATGTCACGCCCCTCGTCACCGATGTCTGCGGTTTGGCTTTTGTGGGGAGAGGACAACATCCCAGGGACGTCTCTACCCAGTCCCTGTGCTCAGCCCCCGTGTCCTTACAAGGCTGAGACTCTGAAACGCGGCCCTCTCAGAGCCAGGGAGCTGGAGGCAGAACCCTGGGCTGCTGTCGCCTGGCCCAGGCACACACCGCCACTGGGTGCTCAACCTGAAAACCCATCCCCTTGATTAACACGTGGGGCACCCTGGCCCGGCAGGAGACTTGCACTCGACGGGGACGCACAGAACTGCGGCCGGGAGCAGGTGGGGGGCCACCCTGCTCCGGGGGCCCCTCCGGGGTGCTTTCTAGCAGTTTTGTCCTGCTCCTTGCTACGCTGCTTCTGCGTCTACCATTTATGCGCATGCCTGACAGTGACGACCAGGGACCACTTAGCTTCGCACCCAGGGCCCCAGAGGCAGCTCACCGAGGCCGGAGAGGGAGGAAAGGCTCGAATACAGGGCAGGGCAAAAGTAAGATCAGAGTTGTTCATACGGAAAACACACACGGAAATGCAGTGATTAACATACAGTCCTACGAGAATAAACTCTGTGTTTTCAGTACTCTCAGCTGTAACCCTGCTTTCACTCCACCCGTGTATGAAACATTTTGAAACATTTCACAAAGGTGAGGCAGGCCCTACGCAGCACATTCTGCGAGGGCGGAGTGCAGAGACCTGCCGCCTTATTATTGAACCGGGTCAGGCTTAACCGATGCTGAAAAGTGTTAACCAAGATTAAAACACAAGTACAACTAAGCGCAATTACGACTCCTGACTGATCTGGGCCCCCAAAAAGCGAGCTGCCCGATGTGTTAGGGGGACTGCGGGGAGAGCGAGATGGCTTGCTGACACCAGACAGTGCGCCGCTCGTCTTCTCAGGTGAGAGACCGGTACTGTGGTCAGGCAGGCCTGTAAGATTTCTCAGGAGGCGTGCCGGCGTGGGCGGGAACCACGTGCCACGCCTGTGACTTACATTCAAACGGCTGAGGAACAGAACACATTCACTGTATCTAGAAACCCTCCGTAAAAGGGTTTCTCGGGGGGTTCTTTCACACTCCCTTATTGCACCTGAACGTGGCAGAGGTCGAGGCAGGTCAGCCCAGGAGCTGACCGAGCCCACGGCGGGCCGTTTGTGAGGTGGCTGGCGTGCCGCGCGTGCAGCCAGCCAGGAGGTCGCAGCCAGCTGCCCGCGGCTGCGGCGGAGGGCTTCGAGGGGGTGCCTGCGAGTTCCCTGCTTCCGCGCGGGCTCCTGCCCCTCCCACGTTTCCCACCCTGAGCACGAACCCTTGAGAGCCGTGAAAAGGGAAGGAAGGCCTGGCGTGTGGCTGGCGGGGGCAGCCCAGGCCGCTCCCTCCGGGCCAGCTCACTGCTCTCGCGCTCAGGATCCCGGCGGCCCCCCGAGTGTCGCTGCCTACCTGTCGCCCCCGTCTCGGCTCTCCTTCCCGGGCGCGCTGCCGGGCGCAGAGGGATCCCTGGGGTGCCCGTCTTTCCCAGCTGGAGAATCCTGAAAAGAGAGGTCGGTGTCGGGCGCGCGACAGGCGCCTGTGCTGGGGCCGGTCTGCTTCCCAGCACTCCTGCCCGTAGGTGGCTTCGGGGTGCAAGTCCCCACGGAGCGGTCCCCGACGGGAACCAGTCACCCACACATGCGC
The DNA here is from genome assembly GCA_039655065.1 of Glossophaga mutica. Taxonomy (NCBI): domain Eukaryota; kingdom Metazoa; phylum Chordata; class Mammalia; order Chiroptera; family Phyllostomidae; genus Glossophaga; species Glossophaga mutica. The sequence continues at coordinate 215,714,599 of CM077305.1, forward strand.
TGCCTCACACTGAAAGCACACGGCCCTCTCAGACTAGCGTCCCGCCCTCTGGGGACAGTGGAAGGTGCCACCGCTTATAACGTGTCAGCTGCCAACCGAGACACAACTGTCCCAACCACCTCCTGGAAGAAAGGATGTCACAGCTGCTCCTTCTCAGCAAAGCTCAGCCAGGCGCTGCGCCCCCACCGCGACCCTCTCCATCAGCGGCATCAGCGAGCCCATTCGCACGCACAGAGGCTGGGAGAAGTTAAGGGCCCTGCCCAAGACCGTGCAGCTAGGAGGCTGCAGCCTCAACTCAAACCCAGGGCTGCTGCCTCCCGAACCCGTGTCCTGAGCCGCCGCACCCTGCTGGTGGGCCGCACAGCTTCGGAACTGCTCGTCAAAGGCCGTCCTCAGCACCGCTGTGCTCGAGGCCTCCCAGGGACAGCTCCAAGGGTCTCGCAGCCCCCGTGCAGGAGTGCGACCCCCTCACTCCAGCAGCCTCGCTCCTGCCTGGGGCTCTGGGCCCACCCTGCCCAGCAACAGCACGGCGCTCCTGCACCCCTGGTCTGCCACCAAGGCCAGGACAGAGTGGGCAGCACGGATCCGTGGGCACTGTCATGAAGAGTGCTCCGGTGAGGCAGTGGGCACTGACCATGGTGTGGGCCCTGGAGGGCCGGCCGGAGGTGGGGACCATCGGGCAGGGGCCGAGCTGGGTGGTACTGCAGTGGGGGGCCCAGGTGAGGCAGGATCTCCAGGGGAGAAACGGCCTGGCCCCATGCATGGAGTCACCTCACACGGCAGTGAAAACCGCACAGCACCCTACACCCTGCTGGCACCTGAAGCGGGGCTTGCCCTGTGCGGACCTCTAGGGTCCTGTGGGGATCCCCTCGGGGGACTCGTCTTAACAGAAGTAGCCACACCTCTCACGGACCAGACCCTGGACCGACCGCCAGGGAGGACTCAGGCCCCTCCCCTCAAGGACACGTCCCACTCAGGATGCCAGGAGGGAGTCCTCTCTGGGGCTTCTGGATTGGCTCACGTTTTACTGCAGCAAAACCTGGAAGCTGACCGCTTCACAGAACCACCAAGCCCGACCGTCCGGAGCTGCGGCAGCAGAGAGGCCAGGCGGACAGTGTCGGCTGGTCCTGCGCGCTCTCGGGGGGAGGCGCGAGGGAGCAGAGCAGGGCCTGCCTGCCAGACTCCCCGCTTCTGGGAAAGCGGGGAGGGGGCATGCTGGGGAGGGAGAGGAGGAGACAGTGCAGAAGGCTCTGTGGGGGAGAGGTGGTCCCTTTGGGACAGGGATGGAGGGTGGACCTCAACGCCAGAAGCTGGGACAGCACCTTCTGAGAGCACCTGACAGCTGGCCCGGTGGTCGGCAGCTGCCCCCACAGATTTCCAGAAGACCCACCGGGCAAGCTCGAGGGGCATCACGTGCAATGAAGCAAAAGCCAAAGACCTCCACCAAAAGCCAGGTCCTCTGCCCAGGGGGCCGGTCTGCTAGGGACCGGGAGGCTCAGCCAGAAGCCGGGGCGCGGCCCTGCTGGCCGGCGGCATGCACAAGGCGGCCCCGAGGCTACTTACTCCTCGAGAGTGAGCCAGCTCCTCGCTGCTCTGGACAGAGGAGCACAGATTGACATATTCACCCTCACCTGCCTCCTCGCTGGCGTTGTCACTCTGGGGGAGACAGGACGAGAGCAAAGGCACATGGGACAGGCCCTCCCGCCGGCCCCCAGGCCGCTCTCCGTGGGAAGGAGGACGGTGACGGTGTGTGCACGCCGGCCCCCCCGGGCGGCTCTGCCCCGGGGTCAGAGAGCAACGCTGCTGGGCCCCCCACCTCCTGCTTGGGTGACAGGGGAGCCACGCTTCCCGCCGGGCCTTCTCCAGAATGCCAGGGCCCTTCCACGGTCCTCGTGGGGACCGCGGGTCCCCAGCGTGGTGGGAGGTGACCGTGGAGGGCAAGCAGCCACCACGCAGATGACTCGATGTGCCCGAGAGTCGACCCCCGCCCTGCCTGCCCCAGCTCCTCGTCCGCGTCCACGCCAACTTGCCAGGCAGCGCCTCCCTGGGCCCGGAAGGAGCCCTGCAGTCGATGCGGCGGCACAGGAAGGCCACCCCCCGCGCCCAGCACCACGTACAACCGAAAGGCAGCCGTCTGTGACCTCTGCACCCTCTCCGAACACCGCCAACCCCACGGAGCACTAGGAGCATCTTCTAACTCTACGCTCACGGTAACTGGCCGTCCCTAAATGGTCACCGATCCACCTGCGGAAGCGCAGACCCCTAGTCTGCCGGGGACTCCGTACAGAACGGGCCACTGCCTCACCTGAGACCTACCACAGGCCTCCACCCAGCCACGCCGCTCACGGCACGTGCGGCGATGGCCAGCGGAGGGCGGAGGCCGCCTGTCACCAACAGCGACACTGCTTTCTCCCAACGTGCAGCCCCCACGGGGGCGGGGGGTGCTGAGTTCTCACCGAAGGCGTCTGGGGCGAGTCAGTGAGAGAGGTTTCGGAAGGAAGGCAGACAGGGCTCCCGTGAAAGGTGCTCTCCTGAGAAGACGAGAGAGGCCCGTCCACGGCGCTGGGGGGCGGACCGGCGGCGGCTGGCACCGCTAGGTCCGAGCTCTGAGACTGGTGGACAGGCGGGAAGTGTGGAGAGGAAGAGGAGGTAGGCGGGAGGAAAGGTTGTGCGGAAGCTTGGCTGTGAGGCACGGAGTCCTGGGAGAAGGACCTGAACACAGACTTATACTAGAGATGCAGGGCGGGACGGACACAGAACGAGGAGTGGGGAGAGAACAGACAAGAGAGAGAGCGGTTAGGTTAACTCGGCTGAGCTCCGGCAGGCTGCTCACAGCAGTCCTAACCAGGGCCACGGGGCGGGCCCGGCCAACCCCGCGGTCCCCCACCCCGGACCCCTCCCCCGAGAAGCCCGGGACGACCAGCGCTGTCCTGCACAGCAGGACGCCCCCAAGGACAGCAAGCCCCGCGCTCAGCATGGGCGGTCACGTCTTCTGCTTGTCACACAACCCAGTCTGTGCGTTTTGTCCCCTCAGGGACCCACTGGGCAAGTTCGGCACGTTTAGTCAGACGCCTGGTCACGCTGGCTCGCTCTGGACCTTCTGGATACACAAATCTCTTTGGGTTTACCCCTCGAAGTCCAACAAAACAGCCTTTCACATACTGTAATGCACCTCAAAGCCTTTAGGAAGGGTGGGGCATTAGCCTCAAAAACAGTTGGGAGAATTGTGCTAACAAAACTAAAAATTTCTCAGTTCCTTTCCCACCCAATCTTTTTTTTTTTTTTTTTTTTTTTTTAAGATTTTACTTATTTGTTTTTAGAGAGGGGGAAGGGAGGGAGAGAGAGAAACCTCAACCTGTGGTTGCCTCTCGCACGCCCCCTACTGGAGACCTGACCTGCAACCCAGGCATGTGCCCTGACCGGGAATCGAACCTGCGACCTTTTGGTTTGCAGCCTATGCTCAATCCACTGAGCCACACCACCCAGGGCCCTTCCCACCCAACCTTTTCTTGTTTTCTTTCTTTTATTAAAGTGTTTATTTAATTTTTTCTCTTCCCCCTCCTCACCTGAGGACACTTTTCATGGCTTTTGAGAGAGGCAGGGAAAAACCCTGCTGCACCCGACCGAAGACCAAACCTGCAGCCCAGGCATGTGCCCTGAGCAGCAACCGAACCCACAGCCCTCTGGTTACGGGACGACGCGCCAACCACCCGAGTCGCGCTGTCTAGGGCTTCTTCCTCTCCGTTTTTAACAGATAAAAGTGATCTTGCGATGCCTCCCATGCCACCTTGGCGCCCTCAGGCCCCTGCAAACCTCACCCAGAAGGACGGTCTGCGGTCGGCCTGGGAGGCGCACAGTGAGCCCTCTCCAGGCCCGGGCTCTGCGCAGCGGGGAGGGCCAGAGACGATGGACCACCAGCCAAGAACACGACCGCGTCACCATGTCCCACGGAGGGCCTGCCAACGTCCCAAGGAAACGGGAGAGGAGCGTGTGGAAGGGACCGTGGCCAAAGTCCCTGCCGAGCTCACTCGCCCACTACGGATGCAGAGCCTGACAAACGCCAAACCCAACGCAACCGTGGACATCGCTCACTCGTGTTCTCTGCTCTCGGCACAGGATTCTCGGAACCCACGAGGAGGAGGGAAAGGTGACATTGTAAACAAACAGGAGGGCGAAACCGGTCACATCCTTAGCCAGCCCTACAAAGCTCCACTGTAACCTGGACCGAGAGCTCCGGCTGCTCCAGGGACAGGCGAGCCTCCCTTCCTGCGCAGGACTGCTGGCCGCCGGCCTCCTCCCTGGCTGCACCCAGCAGAAGGGAGGGTCCTCCCCCCTCCTTGGCGAGGCCAAGGCCCTCTCACCCCTCGAGGGCCAGGAGCTGCTGACTCACGCCAGACCCAGAGGGCCTGTCCTGGGCACCCACGCACACATTTTATTGCCTAACGCATGAACTTGAGGTGCCCCCTGTGCAGTCAAACGAAAGAGTGGGGTGCCCCACGTCCTGACCAGCTAACGCCCTGGGCTTCGGTTCCTGCCGGAAGTGACACCCTGTTCACATCCTTCTCTGCAGGGGAGCCGGCTAGTGGGCTGCTGGCTCGGTGCCAAAGCTCTCCCTGAGGGCCCGGGAGCTGCGTGTGTGCAGGGCCCTCTCGAGGGTCCGCAGAGGTGCTGGCCCTTCTGCCGGTGAGGCTGCAGTGAGAAGCCCAGGCCGGGGGGAGGGCTCCCTGGCCCACACTGGAGCCCGGATGGTGGCCTTTCGGCCCCGGAGCTGTGGGGACTGGGTCTCTGCCGCTCATCTGCCACCCAGGGTGCGGTGCTTTCCTGACAGCAGCCACAACGGACTAAGACAGAAAGGCTAGCTCTTGCTCAAGCACCAACACGGTCCTCACCGGGACCCAGGCCCCGAAAACCCGCACCTGTGGGCCCTGCGGCGAGCCCCTGACTCGCACAGTTCCGGCGCGATCCCAGGAGGCGTGACGTTTGATAGTGGCTTCCTGGTGGGTCACGTGGAGTGTTAAACAGGTTTTGATGCGACAAGTTCGGGGTGGCAGACTCCGGCGCAGCTGGTGTCTTTTCTGGGAGCCTTTTCTGGGACGTTTTCAAGTCACATGGACCTGGACTATACACCCCAGTGACCCTAAGCAAGTTCATTAAGGCCTCGAGCCTCAGTTTCTTCCCCCTAGAATGGGGATGAAAACGCTAGCACTTCTGCCCCCGGCTCCCTGGGTGGGTTTGATGGTGATGCCCGAGTCCCAGCGCGGCCTGGCACGTGACCGGCACTCGGCCAGCGTCCTCTGTCCTCCCTCACCCCAGTCTGGGAACTGCCCTACACAACGGCACGGAGACACGTAGCAGGGGTCCCGCACGTCTACTTACTGAACAAAGGAACGCTCAGGAATGGCTTCCAGTGTTACTACTTAAGTACCTAGAGTGCCGCCTGATTCGGTGGTGTCTCACTTGTGAGTGTGCAAGAGAAACAGGTAAGCACCACCCACTGCCAGGTGCAGGTCCCCAGTGGGAGACGGGGAAGGAGGCCCAGGGACACGCCAGGGCGTGCTCGGCAGGAGAGGGGCAGCCTCCAAGAGGGAAGGAAGGAGGTCCCCTCCCTAGGACTAAGCGTCCTGGGGCCCTCCCCACCCCGCCTGCCCGCCCTCCTCCCGCAGGGCTCCCGAGCAGCTCTGGTATTCCAGCTATGCAGCCGGGACGGTGTGGGGGGGGGGGTCGGGAGGGACGGGGGCCAAGCTCCGGAGCCTCCCAGGGCTGGGGGGATGCAGGGGCCGCTCTCTAACCACGGGAAAGCCTGGTGCCCCTCCAGTGGCTCTGCAGCCGTGCGGGCCACGCAGGGGCTCATTATCGTGCCCGTTCGACAAGGCTGGTCTCTCCTGCTTCCCCCGGAAGTGTCTGCAGGCCCTCGAAGATCGTATTTACTCACACAAGCAGGGAGAGGCAGGGCTGGCCGGCCATCGGGCAGAAACGCTCGGCGTGAATGCTGAAGTGCCAGCACAGCCCGGGGTGCATTTCAGGCTCCGCTGGGCGCCCGCTCCGTCGGAGGCAGAGTGGCCGCACTCCCCTCGGCGGCAGCTTGCATTTACAGCCAGAGGAAGGCTGCTCGGGCTGAGGGTTTATGACTAGAGGGGCTGCCTGTCTGGGGGCCACGGGTTTTGGCCAAAGGCCCAACAGGGCCGGGGTGCTTCTGGGAGGAGGCGACCTTAGGAGAGGGGGTGCCGCACCGCAACCCTTGCCCTGTCCTGGTCAGCCCTGACCGCAGTCCCTCAGGGGTCGACAAGGACCATCTCAGGGCAGTCCAATGAGCTCCTCTCACCGCACGCCCCCTGCTGGCCAGACGAGGGGCCCAGGGTTCTGTGCGAATCGCCTCCGTCTCTGCAGGGTGGCTCTGACCCTTGACCCAGGATGAGGAAACAGGCTGGAGGGCAGGGCCCACACTCAGCGGGTCTTCCGAGCGCAGGACCATCCCGAACGGGGCTGTCTGCAGCTGACTCCGCTCACAGTGCTCCTTAGCTGAGTGTCCGGGTGACCGGCATGCCAAAGGGCAGCGGGCGAGGCTGGAGTGAGGACCAAGCTGGGGGTGCAGAGAGAGAGAGCGCCGACCTCACGAGACGCCTCGGCCAGCACCCACTCTTGGAAACACACGCCTGGAGGAACCACCAAGTCTTCGAGTTTCCAGGATGACAGGGCTCGAGGACCTCGTCTGCTGGCACGGGGGCCCCACGTGAGAAATGACCGGGGATGGGCCCTGTGCTGTGCTGGCAAGAGAGCAGGTCTCTCAGCGAAGAATCCGGACTCCGCAACCTAACACGTCCTCGCGCTGAATTCCTTGGGTTAGAGGGAGGGGGGCTGGCCAAGGAGGCCGTTGGAGTGAGTGCCAGCAGCCTTGGGCCGGAGGGCCTTGACCGGGATGGCTGCCCCACAGCGACTCGAGTGCCAAGCTTTAGGGAACCTTCAGCCTCACGTTCAGGGAAAAGCGCCCGTTTACGGGAACGGACTTCCTGTCCTGGTGAGTGTTTGGGGAGCTTGGTCATTACCGCACACTCTGGGCTCAAGCAAGGCTTCTGGTTTCAGTCTTTCTGAAGGGCGCTCGGCAGAGACACAGATACACAGTCGCACAGTCGGTTTGGGGCCTGAGCTGGGACCCACCGTTGTGAGGGAACACTTGAGGGCAGCTGTGGAGCAGCACAGTCCGGGCTCGCTTCCCCTGCAGAGAATCCCGGGGCCACAGCTCCGCACCCGTCCTGGGCTCGCACGCCTCCCACAAGCAGGGGCTCCGAGCGCCCACACCGCGTGGGGCCCGAGTCCTTTCTCCTGGAGGGGGGGGTCCAGCTTCCGGCCACTGCCTGGCCTCTGGGGGAGGAAGCGCCTGGAGAGAGGCACGCTGGGCTTGCTTCTGCGAGATGGGACGCGCTCACTCCCACCCAGGGGACCGGCAGGGCCCTCGATAACGCTCCTTGTGGCTCCAGGGGCCAGACCGGAGGGAAGAGAGCTGGCTTCGTCTCCTCTCTCCTTGCGGGTCCCAGTGGACCGTGCCTGCGAAAGGCGTCCTTTGGCTCCGCCCAGGCCCAGAGCACCGCCCTTCCTCGATGTCCCCGCAGTTCTTCGAGGGAACCCCGCTGCCCGGGCACGCCCCTGCAGAGCTCATCTGCCAGGCAGGGGCGGCGTCGGGGTCTGAAACCCCTCTCTGCAAGTAAACATCTCGGTGGGTCCATTTCTAAAAAGCACCTGACAACTCTAACGTGTATTTTGTAACAAAGGGTGTAAAGGAACAGAAGTCTTTTGCTTGGGAGACTTTTAGGCAGGAAGGCAGGTAAGAGCAGGAATTCAGTGCTTTTCCCCTCCTGTGACAGTTTTGCGACCTAAGTCACAAGATGTTCCTCGAAGACACTACGCTCTCGGCCGATGGTTTCGTGGCTAATTAAACCCTTGCAGACCCTCCGACACACAGCAGGTGCTCTGCACGGTCGCTGAAGCCTGAGCCGACAGCACCGGCTCTCCGCGGCAAGACCGACCGCAGGTCTGGAAAGCTGATCTGAATTCCGTCCTGGGGATGGGACCGAGCCGCTCTCGCTTGGTTTGGGCTCACACACGCACAGGGGCCCCGCCGAGGGCCCACAGCCCCACTCCGCCGGGCGTTGTGATGTGAGGGGCTCCCGCCAGGGCTGTTCTCTCCCCCCGGCCTTCCCCGTCTCGGCGTTTACTTACTGCAACGAAGTGTTTCGTAAGCGTCAGCCGAGCACACTCCTTTTTACAACGGGGACCTGGCTCCCAGCCTTGGCCTCACTGGAGACGCCGAGCAAAGGCTGCGGCGGCTCCCTTCGGGCCACTCCGCCGAAGGAGTGGGGGCCGGCACTCTGTCCCTGTGCGGTGGGCGGGGCCCCGCCAGGGGCTGACGACGGCACCCTCAGGGTCCGCATCACCGCAGGCCTCCCCGAGGACAGGGCGCACCTGCCCCGCACTCGGTCATGGAGTCGGAAGGGCGCTTCGGCCCTCAACGTCACGGGCGCTGACCAGAGCGTCGGGGAGCCTTCAGAAGGGAGGGGCAGGAGGCTCGGTCGCAGAGGACGTTCTGCGAGCCCCAGGGGGGAGGATTTCAGGCAGGACCCATCCGCCTCCTGACAGGGCCCCGGCTGCCCGCAGCAGACAAGGCCCAATGGCTCCTGGGCTCCTGCGGTGACTGTCCCCTCCAGGGCTGTGGCTCTGCACAAAGGCGGACCGAGTTCACGCTCTCTCTCGTCTCAGGAACGCAGGAGGGGACAGGTGTGCGTGTGCCTCCTGCCCCAAGGCCGTGTCAGGGTCACAGTGGGCTCCACACCAGACGTCACACCTGGGAGGTGGCGGTGGCCATGCAAGCACTGGGTCTTGTAGGTAGGGCGGAAAGGCACAGCTCGAACACCCAAGGGACCCAGCAGATGCAGCTCAGAGAAACCCCGCCCACCTCCGGGCCAGCAGGGCGGCCCCTCCCCTCCCCTCCCCTCCCCAGGCGAGTCAGCTCCGCCCAGCGCAGCGAGCCCACTGACACCCGGAAGAAACAAGGGGCCGAGGCAAGGCCAGTGGGAGCTCATTTTTTCCAACAAGAGGACACAGGCGCCACGCTGGGACGAGCAGCCCAAGCGTCCCCAGGACTCGGGTCCACTGCTCGTGCCGGCCACTCTCCTCCCCACCCTCCTCCATCATCTTGCCCCTCCTGTCCGCCTCCTGCCTCAGCCCCTTTCCCCGCCGGCCTTCAGACCAGCCCGCGTGCCCAGGGTCTTTGTGATGGCCGCTGGGTCGCGCGCAGGGCTGGCTGGTGACCGGGAGGTGAGGAGCGTGCGAATGACAGACGCACAAGTGGAACCTCAGGAGTCGCGTGTGTTGCCGGGACTGGGCCCTGAGGGGGGCGCATGAGGGGACAGCGTAGCAGAGACACCCAGAGTCCCCGAGGCGCAGCCTTTCGACTGAGGGCACGCACGGTGACGCAGAACACGGGGCCCAGCCTCTCCGAGCAGCACCGTCTGCCCAGAGGGAGCCACCAGCTGCTCCAGAAACCCCTCTCCCTTAACAAAGTCCTCAAGGTGACACGCGCTTCACTTTCTTACCCAAAAGGTCTTTTCTAAGACAAATGAGTCATTATGGGAATTTTTCAAGTTCTACTCAAAACCCGGGTCTTGCAGCAGTTTTACCTAACCAGACTCATTACGGAAGCCGGGATGGCAAAGAGACACCTCAACAGGTTTCTAGCGGCTGAAGAGCTGTCTTGGCGATTGCAAACACCAGCAGCCGGCAGTGCTCGAAGACAGGGTATGCCAGAAGACAGTCTGGGGGGTGGGGGGTAAAGGAAGGTGGCTTTTCTGACCTCGACCTGGAAGGCACCACCAACCCTAGTGGTTACTGGGAGAGGCGCAGGAGTACCCTGCTTGTTCAGGAGTACAGTGAACAAGGACCCAACTTTCAGGACTCGTACCACCAGGGCTTGGATCAGAGCAGGGCCATGGCAAGGAGATGGCCCGTGGGAATTCCGTGTGGGGCGGGAGGGGCTGCCACCGGAGGGACCAGCGCTGGAGTGGAGCGGAGGCACGGGGCCACGGTGAGAACGTGGCGGGCAGCCCGGGGGTACAAGCGACAGATAAAGGGACCCCAGCACCATGTCTGAAAGCTGTTTCCGGGGGGGACCCGCCACTCAAACACACACTGTGCCCCCTGGGGCACGCACAGTGAAGCCCTGCAGAACCAGACCAAACAGGACAATGGAGCCGATTCTGGCCCCAGGAGGCTGCACCCCGATTTCCACGTCTTCCCTGCCTTGCAGTCGCTCACAGCCCCAAACACCTTCTTCTAACGGACGGCCTCAACCCCCCAGACGTGGCAGGACAGGCACGGACACGGGTCTGCGCGCACGTTCAGGGGACGCCCCAGATGCTGCCGGCCGGGAGGGCGAGGGCGTCTGTGGACGGGGCGAACCCCTCCCAGGGAGCGAGACGGCCAGGCAGACCTGGGGAGGACTGCGGAGCCGGGAGCAGCGCCCAGGGACAGGGCAGAGACGGACGCCTGGGGGCAGGCGGAGGGCAGTGGAGTCGGGGAGGCCCGGCCTGAGGCCCAGGCAGCGTGCCGGCCGGGGGAGTGGCTCGGAAGCCGTGGGTTTCAGGGACGGCGCAGGGAGGGACGGCTAAGGACACGCGAAAGGCGGACTGCCCTCGCTCTCCTTCAGCGGGCCGCCCCCGCTCCGCAGTCCTCGAGGGCTCACATGCGAGGTGACCTTCCAGAATGGTCGCTGGGCTCTCCAGCCCCTTCCTGAGGCGGGTCTCTCAGTGTGGAATGAATGTGCGTACATTTTTAAGATTTTATTTACTTATTTTTAGAGAGAGGGGATGGGACGGAGAAAGAGGGAGAGAAACATCGATCGGTTGCCTCTCTTATGCCCCCAACCGAGGACCTGGCTCGCAGCCCAGGCATGAGCCCTGACTGGGAATCGAACTGGCGGCCTTTTGCCTTGTGGGACGCTGCTCAGCCGACTGAGCCGCCCAGCCAGAGCGGCATGGAATGTGTGTCTGACTTGCTTTCCAAGCCCTTTAGCTCCCTGAAATCCTAACTGCCCTTCAAGCCACAACTCAAGCGCTACTCCCCCAAAAGCTCTGCTTGACCCTGTCCAGCCCCACGGCCCACAGGGTTCCGACCCAAGGTCTGCACCTCCCCTGACGCAACCCGCACATAGCCTCAGCGCGCGGTCCCGGCGCTCACCTCCTCCTGCCCTACCGAACTGCCGGCGCTTCTCCAGGGCGGCGGGGCCGCCCCGCATGCTCTGACCCACACAGGAGAGGCCCTGTGCTCACGAGGCCCTGGGAAGAGGGCGCAAGAACGCTGTCCCCGCACCCACTTCGACTTCGGGTGGCCAGTCCCAGCTCCTGCTCTACAGATGCCCTTGGCAAGACGGCTTCCAACGGTCTCAATCTCCAGCGGCGGCGGCAGCAGGTCACTGGGCCAAGGACAGTGTGAGTGTCCTCAGACCTGACGACTGCTGTGCTCTAGGTGGCACCTTTCGGAATGCCACGCCGGCTTGGGGACAGGCCCAGGACGACGGGCGGGGAAACTTGGGACCCCAGGGCCGCCCTGAGGGCGGTGCTCAGCCCTCTGCCTGGGGCGCGTCTCAGATGAGGGCAGAGGGCGCGTGCACAGTGTACGGGGGATGCATGGGATCAGATTGGGGGGGGGGGCTTCCTTTTAAAGAAACAAAGCGTCTTCATTAGCTCCTTCCCTTGGGCTCCGTAGTGGAGCTGGTGCTGAGAATCCAGAACTTCCGAAGCTACAAGCCTTCGACTCCTGACGTCCCAGGCCTGAGAGCCATGATGTTCTCACAGCCAGGCTTAGTTAAGATGCCCTCGAATTTTCTTTCGTTCTGTAGCAAACAGTCCCATTCACTGACAGCACTGTAGCCCCAAACTGCTCAACAGGGATATTCTAGGCGCTCTTCAGAGTTCACACTTAATTTCTGTTTATGGGGAAAAGCAGCCCAGAGCCGGGGCCGCCTGAGGCCCAGCCGAGCGCGTCTGTGACAGGAGCTGACGGAGGGCCGGCTGAGGACACAGAGGGCGTCGGAGCGCCGGGGCGGGGGAGGGGTCTGGCCTATGCCAAGTGTAGGGTGGCTGAGGGCTCTACGCAGCTAGGCCCTGGTACCCCTCCCCAAAAGAAGGCACTCCACGGCCCTTTCAGCAGGCAGGACCGTCCTAACCTGGGCACTGGACGGTCCCAGGGATGCAGCCTGGACACGACCACCCTCGGATGGCTGGGACCCTGAGCTGGGAGCAGTCTCTGAAAGTCACCAGGCAACCTCATCACTGCAGAGGGGTGCGGGGAATCCACGCAGGTTGGGCCTCTGGCCCACGTTCTCCTGCGCAGACTTGGAGCGGAACCGGGACTCTAACCCGGAACTCTAAACGCAACAACGGCGGAGAGAACCGCTGAGCCTGCTGCGTGCCGGGCGGGCGGTCCCCTCAGACGTGATCCGACCCTCGCATCGCAGAGGAGGCGGCAAGCGAAGGCCTGGCCCCAGCGGAAGGAAACTGGGGCCGGGGAGCACAGACGAACCGCGCAGGGACGGATGGACGGACGGACTGCGGCAGCGGGGGGTCTGGCGCACTCCCTCCGCAAGCCCTTCCCCGCCGCTCGCTCTCACTTGACCAGACGGAAGGGGGGCGACGGCCGTTTGGGTTTTGGGGCAGACGCAGGTTCCAGCGCAAGACCGACTCTACGTCTCCTCCAGAGCTGGTGGCCCCGTCTCGGAAGAAAACTGCTCGTGAACATGGCCACAGACGCTCCCCGCTCCGCCCAAGCCCCCGGCCAGCATCTGCTTCCCTGCCCCTGCACTCTGGCCTGGCCTTGCGACTGGCCTGGGGGAACGCAAGGAGGTGACACGGGGCCGGCCAGCGCCGCGCTAGGTCTTAAGGCACCTCGCACGCTCCCGTCTGCTTCCCGGGAGCCTTGCCAGCCGCCTTGCAAACAGGCCCAGGCTGGCCCGGTGGGGGCCGACGCATCCCGTGGGCTGCGGCCAGCCCAGCCCAGCGGTCCCAGCTGAGGTTCCAGGGATGTTAGCAAGTCCAGCCAAAGCCAGCCTGGGCCAGAGCAGCACCACCCCCCACCGACCTGTGTCCTCGGCAATGAGAAAAGGTTACTGCGGGTCGAAGCGACGAAGTCTTGGGGGTTTGTTGCGCAGCAAAGGCCAACCGAGGCAGGCCTCCAACCCCGGCTCTCTCACGGGCTTCCTCTGCGAGGCAAGTTTCTTTGTAACCACCGAACACGTAAAGGCCACGATGTGTCTGCAGTTTACGCCTGAGTGACAACGCTACCAGCGTGGCCGCTCGCATTCCCCCAGCCCTACTCCCACCCTGCACCCCCCCAACTCACGCAGTCCTTCAGCACAGAGAACTGTCCCCGCGTCCCCTGCCCCACCAGGTGCAGGGATCTGCAGGAGGACGGAGTCTGCGGCGAGCAGCTGCACCCTCGTCGGGAGGCACAGGCGACAGACGAAAGTCCGCGCGCGCCAGGCTGCGAGCGCAGAGCGGCAGGGAGCGACTCACCGAGGGCACAGGTAAGTGGCCGTGCCGGCTGAGAAAGGAGTTAGAGACGGACACGCTGATGCCCTGAGCGGCACTGCTGTCCTCGGGGGTGAAGGCCACTCTAGTTTGCTGGACACAGTAGGAGACAGAGGAGAAGGAAGAAGCAGCGAAGGAGGCCTGCTGGGCAGAGGGAGGAGAGAAGTCGGGAGGAGGGGAGAAGCAGAGAACGGTCAGGCACGCGTGCGCAGGCCGAGGCGGCTGCGGCCCGGCTCTGCCGGGACGTTCTGGAGAGGGTGGCTTCTCAGCTCAGTGTGGGGTCCGAGACGCCCGCCAGGGCCCCCTGGACGAGCGGGCACCCTCCCTCACTTCCTTGTGACAGATTCAAGGCTACCTTTCACACCGGTTGTGCCCGCTGGAAGTGGCAGAGGGAGGCCAAGCGGGTTTGAGCCCCGCCCGCCCACTGGCTCAGGGCCCCCAGCTCCTCCTCGGTGGGCGCAGACCATGCAGGTGCTTGTGCTCCATCGGAGCGCAGACCAGGGGCCAGGCTGCCCGGGTTCGAATCTGGGCCCTGCCGCCCGTGACCTGTTTGACCCTGGGCATCACTCAGAGTTCCCTGGGCCTCTGGCTTTTCACCTGTGAGACGGGCACCACCGTGGAGGACTGTGTTCGTGTTAGGCACTCCGAACCGTGCCCTCCACAGTGGGCGTGGGCCGGCGGCAAACTGGGGCAGCCCTTCCTGAGCCCGCATCCGAGAGCGGGTGTGCCCACCGGCCACACAGGGCACGCCGCAGGGGGCCGGGGCTCTGCTCGGCCTTGGGCTCTGTCCCCAACTCTGTCCACTTCTTGTGGAGGGCTTTGAGGAAGCCCCTTCAGCTCCGACAGCCTGTTTACTGCAAGTAGGGATGATGCGGCTGTGCGGAGGGCCCTGGGAAACCCTGGGGAAGCCCAGTGCATACACGGAGGTGCTCTAGAGGGCGTCTGCGCAGCTCCCGGGGCCCCCGCAGGCCTCTCTCTGGGCCCTCAGGACCACCCTGGCAGCCTGGTGCAGGAAAGGTCCCGAGGGCTCTCCCAGACAGACCGACGCCAAGCGTGCTCATTGGGGATCAAGAGAGCTGATGCCCAAAGATGGCCAATGGGCACCTGTGGGCACCCACAAAAGGGCTGAGAATATTTCAAACCTCAGGGAAATCTGGCCCAGCTGTTTAAGCAAACAGCTCAGGTGAGGGCTCTCTGGGACAAACATTTACGTTTCTGTGGAGAAGGCCCCCTTCTGAGACATTTTCAGAGCAATTTGCATTCCCATTCGAGCACATCTGGGTACCCGCAGGGTGGGCGTGGCACGGGAAAGCTGCGATGTGGCACGTAGTCAGCAGCTGGGCTGGATCTCAGGACTCCCGTGCCTGAGCTGGCCTTTCCTCCACCAGACACGCCGTCTCCCCAGAGGCTGGTTGTGGTTCCGTGTGGTCGGTCCCTGAGCCCACGGAACGTAGGAAGGCTCGGGGTGCCTGGGGCTGGGCAAGGGCTCGGGTCCCATGCACAGAATTGCTGTGCCCTGGGGGGCCACGAGGAGGAACCCAGGGCCCTGGTCCTCTAGTTGGCAGCTGCGTCCCAGAAAAGTCGGGGCAGCGCAGCAGCACGTGCCCCTGTGAACAGGACAAGCCCCCCCCCGGGCGCCCTTCCTGGAGCGCACGGCTGGGCGGGGATCCTAGAACCTGACCCGAGTCCACTTGGTCAGCCAACTAGCAGCAGAGAGAATGGGTCCGAGGCAGCAAACAGGCGCAGTCGATGTGCCCTGCCACCGGGCCCCAGGACCCGTGGGACGCCGGCCCCGCACAGGCTCGGGCTGTGTCACCTGCACGACTCCTGGCGCAGGCGTTCTCTAGAGGAGGCCAGTGCAGTGCCTGAGACGCACGGGGCCGTCCTGCCTCAACAGAGCCTGTTTTCACCGGGGCCTCCCTGGCCAGGGCGGGTGTCTGTCCCTCCACGGAGTTAGGCCCGTGATGGAAATCAAGTCCACGGACGGCCCTACACAGACCCTGCCCTGGGCTTTGACCGAGTCCCCCTTTCTGGGAGGTCTGTATGGGAGCCAAAGAAGAGAGAAAATGGTGTGCGAGCCTGTTGGCAGAGAGCCAGCCAGTCCCAGGCGCGCGGGGCGGCCTGGGGTCGGGGGGCGGGGAGAGGGCAGAGCAGGAGTCGGGCTGCACCCAGGCTGCAAGGAGGGCAGTGAGAGCCCCTCCGCGGCCTGTGGCGAGTGTCCCACCAGCCCCGGGCCCCGGCTGGAAGGACAGAGGGCTAAACCTGCCCCCGAGGAAGACCTGTCAGGATGGACGTTCTGGCCACTGGGGTAGCGCAGAGAGGGGACGGGGGAGGCTGCTCACCAGCTGCCGCTGCTTAGGAGGCAGGGCGGGGGGCGGCGCCAGCTCCGGCGGGGCGTCCACGCTGCTGAAGGAGTCGGTGAAGCCGTAGACCTCCATGAGCATCCGGTTCTTCTGCTGGTAGACGTGCTCGTTCTGCGGCGTCTGGTAGAACACGGACGGCTGCGGCTCCGAGTAGTCCTCGAGCAGCTGCATGTAGGCCAGCACTGCGGGACAGGGGGCCTGGGCTGTCACCGCAGCCGGGGTGGCGAGACCACCCCGGGGTGGGGGGGGGGGGAACACTCCAGCAGGGGGCGCCCACGTCCCGACACGGGGAGTGGACCCCGAGAGCGGGCCCTGCCGGACTGGGCTCCGGGTGACAACGACATGTCACGTCAGTGCAGGCTCCCTGTCACTGACTGCGGCGTCCTGGTGGACAGGGTGACAGCAGGGAGCTGTGGCGGGGGCAGGGACACGCAGGGACTCTCTGTCCTGCCCATTCAGCGTTGCTGCGAACCCCCAACCGCTCTAAGAAATAAAGTCCGTTTGTAAAAGTGCACTGGGGCGTCCGGCGCCCTTGCTGCACAGCCCCCGGGGCTTCCAGGCACAGGGACGGCAACAACCGCGCGTGGGCGGGGCTCGCGGGCCGCACAGCCGTCCACCCACAGCCCCGGGAACACCCGCAGGGACGTCTGCACGGCTGTCCCCGCCGCGCGCCCCCAGCCTCTGAGCTGACGCTCTCCCTCTCTGTGCTCAGGCTCTGCCTGACCCCACCTTCTCCGAGCCTCAGGTGCACAGGAGCCCCACCTTGCCCCCTCATTTGTCAGGGGCTCCCTGGGGGTGTCGTTCATCCACCCGATTTTTAACGAGCACCTACTACGCGTTAGGCACTGACGCAGGGGCTGGGACTACACGGAGGCCAGCACGACAAACCCTTTGGGCCTGGGGATTCGCCCCTCACTCCAGGAGACAGACAACAGACCCAGGTGGGGTAAAGGTTGGGGCAGAATGCCCCGTGGGGAACAGAGAAGTGGGGGCGACGGGGGTGCTTGTCTAGAAGATGGATGAGCTTCACGAGGGTGGGGAAGAGCGCCCCCCCCCCCCCCCCGTGAGGCTACAGACCAGATGAAGGCCAGAGGGGCACGGGGTCGGGGACAGTGAAGGAGACGCGAGGGTCCCCAGGCTGTGTCTGCCGCTGCTTCGTCTTGGGAAGAGCGTCCGGAGCTGCTGGGGTTGCTGGGTGAAAAGTCCCGGTGCGGGGGAGGTGCTGGCAGAGGTCTGGGTCGGGGCACATTTTCGAGGCGGACACGACAGGGCTGGCTGCCTCTCACTCGAGGCGGAGCTCCAGGAGGGCGGGGACACATGTCCTGTCCACCGCTGCACCATTAGTGGCTGGCACACAGCAGGTGCCCGCAAGAACGTGCAGAATGGACGAACGGACCGAAGATGTGTCCCTCAGCACCCGCCCCTGCCTGGCGACTTGCGAAGCCCGGCTCAGCAGCTGGGGCGGGGCTTGCAAAGCACCCACTGGGTGTGCAAGAAATACTACAGCTACACTCCACTCTCCCCTTCCAGCTGCAAAGCTTTAAACATCTTCCGGAGGGCCAAGGGTGGAAAAGTGCTCAAGGTCAAATGCACGCACCCTCTCCTCCCCCCTCCTCTGTAAAAACCCTCCGGGAAACCCCGGCCCTTGCCACCGCTGCCGTCTGATGCCAAGCTGCTGCCTCTTGGTAGAGCTGCCTGCACCGCGAGGCACCCCCCCCCCCCGGGGGGCAGGCTCTCCCTCCTGCCGGCACACAGAGACCTCTGAGCGGACGGCGGCAGGGATCCTGCCCGCCAGCAGGTGGGAAGTCAGAGAATGAGAGCTTGGCCGTCCCATCTCAGTGACCTCACCCTCGGGGACACCTTCTCTGGAGGTGCGGGGCCTCCCGTGGGTGCCCCCATGCACACGCTCTTCCCGACTTTCGGGGTTAGTGATCGGAGTTGCCTCTGCAGAGCCACGCCCTCCTGAAGACCACCGGGGGTTCCGGGAGAAGCGCCAGTTTGGAGCAGACTGTGCCCAGACACCTGGCGTGCTTGTGAAGCTGTGAAGGCTGCGCTGGGGCAGAAGCCCCTTCTCCCTCCCCGCCCACCTCTGTGAGCTGAATCTTGTACTGGACATTCCCCACGGCCAAGCCTCGGTCCAGGCTGGCCTGAGACCCTGCGGCGCCTTTCCCCTCGTCCAGGTGGTCCAGGCAGTGCCCAGGTATTAGGATGTGCCGACGTCTGGAGGGAAAGGCACTGCTGTGCCCCGGTCCCCCGGGTTAGGAGCACCCACCAAGAGCTTTGCCCACAGAGCTGCTGCCCAGGCATGCGGAGGGAGTGGGAGTGGCGAGGAGAGCTGGGCAGGGAACAGGCCCCGGTCTGGAAGCGAAGAACCCCAAGACTGTGTGGGACGGGCACAAGGGCAGAGACCTGAGTCACCATCCCGACTGGGTGCCTTCCCACTGGGTCATGTCCAAGGGCCACAGGCGCCTGCTGGGTGGAGCCGAGATACAGACCCCAAGAAAAAGTGGCAAGGACAATTCTGCAGGGCTTGACTTTGTACTTGCAAACAACTCCCAAGCCAGGGGCTTCACTGGAGACCCAAACCAGCCCGCAAGCTAAGGGACGGGCGCCGAGCTGGGAGAAGCAGCCACGAGGGCAGGGGGTGGCCTGGCTCTCTTTTGCATCGTCACTGGGGTCCAGGCGGAGAACAAATGCCCCCCTAGGCATCCTTCCGGCACCCCCCACTGAAGGAGGGGCTCATAGCCACCTTCGTTATTTGGGCTGCCCTCACCCAGAGGGGCTGGGGAACCTCGGAGCACCAGAGCGACGGAAGGACGAGGCTGCTCGGTGACACAGCGACTGCGTGCGGGTGAGCTGGCGGCGCCAGCCGGATGTTAGATGATTACTTCCTCCTTTCAGCGACTGGGAGGAGCGTCCGCGGGGTCACGGACTGGACTCCCCAAGCGTCGTCTCAGGAAGTGAAACATGAACTTGAGATCAGGACCAAGGCTGGAGAGCCTCGAGTTTAGGGTCCTTTCCCGGGGCGCGGCAAAGACCCCCTGCTGCCTGGGGGCCAGCATGTGGAAGGGGTCTCGGCGAGGAGGGCGCGCCCTGCCTGCTTAGCGGGGGAGGCAGGGCCCGGGGCCGGGACGCAGGCCTGCTCTGCCCCCCGGATCGCTCCGATCCTGGGCCTGGCTCAGCTCCTTCGTGCTCCGGCTCCCGCACCTGCAAAGTGGGAGCCGAGGACGCCTTTCCAGCCCGGCAGCAGTGAGGACCACCTGCAGGGTGGGCGAAGCTTTAGCCCAGGGCTTCGGTGCTGTAAGCTCTCAGCAGGTTGGAAAGGTTTTGTAGGCACAAGTGCTATAGACACTGATGGACAAGATGAAGCCGAAGTTAACAGAAAACACTGCAGCCCCTGGGGACCTGCTCGTTCCGAGGGAAGAACTGCCCCTCCCTGGCCTCCTTTCTCCCCAGCCCCGCAGGACCGCCGCCCGCCCCTGCTCGGAAGGCTGGCCAGGCGGCACCTCGCACCCACTGCAGCTTGCACAGATGTGGTCCTGCCGGTCCTGGGTTCCAGGAAAGGAAAACAGGAAGGGGTGTGACCCCAAAACATCATTGCCAAGACAGGGCAAGGGAAGGCAGGTGGAAGCGAGAGGCCAGCGGCTGCTGACACACTTGCCCGTGCGGAGGGAGGGGCAGGGGGGGAAGCCTTCCTGCTGCCGCCAGTGGTTGCTCCCACCACGAGGGCCCTGGCTCCTAACGGGCCAGCACACACGACAGACGGGCGCGACGTCGCCCACCGCCCAGGCCGGGACACAAGCAGGCTGAGCCCCAGCAAGGAGCTGGGGGCATGTTACACCCTCGGTGGCTGCCGCCTCACAGGCCCACCCAGCTGGCCCTGGCGGGGGGGTCCCCGCTGAAGTTACCCCGGCCAGGTCTCCTCTTGTTTGAGAGGGGGCCGCCCTAGGCAGAGCCACCCAGCGCCCTCACTGGGGAACTTGGAACGCAGAAGGTGTCTGCCGGCTGCTCCACCCGAGGCCAGGCGGCCCTGCTGTGGGGCTGACGCGGCCACCCACACCTCTGAACGGGGACGGCAGGCCAGCCAAAGAGCCGTGCAAGTGACGCAGCTCTGGGGGGGCAGAGGCACAGGCCACGCGGTGCCCGCCCGCGGGGAGCCAGCAGGAGAGTCACCGTGCAGCAGACTCTACTTAGGAGTCTGGTGGCCCATTCGCAGTTGGGAATATTCAAAATAGGAAAATCCAGCATTTCAGCTCCGCCCCGGGCCCCGACAACATCACACGTTACAGAACCTGCCCCGAGAGGTGTCCTCAGGCCATCTCAGATTCCAAGCCGTTACGTGACATTTCGGTGCCTGCACCAGGAGACGAGGGCCTCCTGGGACCTCTCTGCACCGCCCGAGGGCACCCTCTGAGGACCCCGAGCGGGTCCCTCCGGGGCTGTGGGGAGCTCTCCTGAAACCCACACAGCTGCCCTGCTCGGCCCATGGGAGCTGTCTCGGGGCCCTGAACACCACGACACTCGTCTCTCTTCACCACCAGGTGCTCAGGCCAGCTCAACGGACTGCCATCCACAAGAGGCCAACCACGTGGGCCCCGTGGTGACCAGGCCTGGGTTCCGTCGCGGCCAGAGGCGCGCTCAGCGGACCAGGCTTACAAAGCCATCACCAGCGTTGGCACACCGGCTCCCGGAAGTGTCCGAAAGCCTGTGGTCCTGCCCTCACCAACCCAGGAGCCCCCTGGCTTGAACCTGGCCTAGCGCTCCAGCAGGACCCACCACCTACGTAGGGCGCACACTGTGCTTCCTGGCAACGGCGCTGCGAGCACTTACTGTGTTTGTTTTTCTTTTCTGGCAGAGGAGGCGGTTTTTCTGGGTCACCCGTCGATTCAGGAACGGTGAAGTCACCCACAAATTCGACCGAGGCCGAGGAGCCTCCTTGCTGGAAGGGGAGAACAGCAGCGAAGGGCGTGAAGGGGACGGGCGGGGCCAAGGCTGGGTTCTGCAGGTCGTCCTCGGAGATGTTGTCGTACTGGGACGGGTGCCGCTCGTAGGACACCCTGCAGCCAGAGCCGTCGGCGGTCTGGGAAGCCGCGCTCCTGCGCTTCTTCTCGGGGAGGGCCGGTGGTGTGTCCGCCGGTGGCCCTGGGGCTGGGGGCCCGTCCGGCTGGTGGCAGCTGCCGAGAGGCAACTGGAAGGGATGGCCGAGGAACGGAGACCCGGACTCCCCCAGGGACTCCGGCAGCGGGCTGAGGTTGCAGGCCACTGGCTGAGGTATCTGGTCGGCGTTCGAGAGGTCCTGCTGAAGGAACTCGTAGTCCGGGTCGTAATGATCTGCGTTCACAACAGGAAAGGCACGCCCGTCAGCCACGGGACCCCACGGGAGGGCCCCCCCGCGCCTGTGCCCAGGCCCGTTCACGCAGCGCAGCAAGGACGCGCCCCCCGCCTCGTCGGCAGGGGCCTGGGCTGCGGTCACGACAGACGGGGCGCGGCTCTCCGTCATCCTACTCTCCACACTGTCCTGTGTTTTCCTGAATTTCTTAGTTAAAAAGAAAATGCGTGACCACCGCAGAACGCGTGGCAACCCCCCCCACACCCATGTAAAAAGTCACCTGCAGCCCCACAGTCTAACTGGGATCTGTTCACAGTTTGACGTATTTCCTTAAAAGTCTTTCTTCCCCCCACAAATTTTCCCCCCAACTGAACTGAGAAAACACCGAGCTCGGGGTCCAGGGTCCTGGCCGCTGACCAGCGGACGGGCACCGAGCTCCAACGGCGGCACGTGGCTGGCCTGCCGCGCTCCCGAGCAGCTGGGCAGCGCCCGCTGCCGCCAGCCCTGACGTGACGGTGCTGGGACGGCTGTCCGTGGACAGCACTCTGGCTGTAACTCCTGGTTACGTTCTGAAGATAAACTCCCGGCTGGGAAACAGCCAGACTATAGGACGCTCTTCGCACCTCACGTCGAACGGCCTTTCAGACTGGCCGCGGCCACACCGCAGGCGGTCAGCACCCACGAGGGCCAGCGCGTGCCGCTCGCCGGCCCCCCCGCCCTGCCGGGCGCTGTCGGGGCCTCCCCTTCGCTTCCGGCTCTGAGCAGAGGCGGCTCTTAGCGTTGGCGAAGGGAGTCCGACCGCACGCCGCCGGGCCTCTCCACGTGGTGTCGCACGGCGCTTCACCTAAACTCACAACCTCCCTGGGAGGCAGATTCCGGCACCCTCGCTGTACAGATGGGGAAACCGAGGCCCAGGTTCCGAACGACGCGGCCAAGGTCGTGCGGTCAGGGACTGGCATCGCCGTGCGACCCCGAGGAGGCCAGCGGGTGGGGAGCCAGGAGTGGCGACGCGGACGCCCGCAGCTCACCGAGCGTCTCACAGCTTGTGTTCCGGGAGCACCGCCCACTGTCCCTGTCCAGGGAGGACAGCTGCTCGTCCGACCTGCTGAGCTTGCCGATGCTGCTGCAAGGGGACAGGCGGGGCGACTCCCCGCCGTAGGAGTGGCTGCCTCCGGACAGGCGCCTCTGGGCGTAACAGTCCCCGTCGAGGTCCTCGTGTGAAAAACAAGAACAACCCCAGTCACTTCGGAGAAACGGTGGCAGGGACCGGGCGGGAGGGAACTGGAATGTTTACTTAGAGAGGAAAATGCCACCAAGCACGAGAACTGGCTGGAACGGGCCCGCCTGTGATGTGCGCGGGAACGCGCCTCGTCTGTGACTTCCAGAAAGAGGGCTGCAGGAATGCTGGCGTGCGGGCAGGGCGCTGGGGCTGGGCTTGGAGGCCCTTAGGAGCTGCCCCGGGCTCCAGCCCCCCACCCCTGCCCCACCTGACATGGGGACTAACGCAGGGGACTGAAGGAGTCACATGCACAAACCCAGAGTCCTCCTCGCTTCTCCTGGTGGGGCTGCATTACCTGCCTATTAATTCCAACAGGCAAACTGGAGCCGCTGGTGGCTCGACTCATGGGGGCCACGACGGCCACGCGGGTCGGGGACGGAGCCGACTGTCTCTTCTTCGGCGGCAGCGCTGGCGGAGGGCTGGAGCAGACCGAGGCACCCATCAGCCCACTCAACCCAGACAGATGGCTTTCAACAGAGAGGAGGGCCCAGCCCTGTTCATTATTCGACACTTCGCAGCTGCTTTCCACGCCTCCCACTCCCGTCCCACTCTCCTGCCAAAGTAGGCCCATCAGAGGAGCCAAGAAACTACCACCCTTTCTTTTCCTTCTGCAGTAAACCGCCGGACCCCTTTCTGCTGGGCCCAGGTTATAAGGCAGGCAGCTGGGAGTTCCAGGTGGGGGGTGGGGGCGGGGGCCGGGGCGGGGCCTCGACCCAGGGAGGCTGCGCTTCCAAAGCTTCTACAACACAAGGGTCCCTGAGTCCCTCTCGGCTCATTCTACCCACCCCCTCATCACATTGTGTCCTAAGGAGAGGAGGGTGCTCGGAAAACAGAAAAGTACCTGTTATCCACCACGCGGATGCCAGGCAAGGGGGGCTTGGGGGGCGCCACCTCTTCGTCAGTGGGGTCGAGGAGCAGCTCGGTCGACTGCGACGTGCCGGTTGTCCTGTTCAGAATCTCCATCTCTCGGTCTGTCAGGGGGAGCTCAGACTGGCTGAGAACGGCAAAGAACCTGGGGTCACGGAGGGTTACCGAGCACGTGCAGGCCCGAGGAGGGTTAGGGTGTGAGCGGGGCAGGAAAATGACCAGGGGTGAGGGGAGGGTGCCTGGATGCTCCACGGTGGATAGAGGTGGGTTTCCGAGTGCGGGGTGATCACCCACGAACAGCGGGCTTAGCCAAATCCCCGACTCTGCGTCCGGGTTTCCTCCTCGGTGAAAGGACCCCTCCATCCAGGCAGTCTAAAGGCCGTCTAAAATGCTCCGAGTTTGTTTTGTATTTGCACTAGGGGCTTGCAGTAGATAAAGCCCAACGCTCTCAGGCCAAATCCCCCAACCCCAACCTTCAAAGTTCTTTCCGACAAGGAACGGAAGTTGGTTGAGAAGCGCAAGGGGTGGGTCACCGGGCACTCACGCACCAGCCTTAGAAGGACTCATGCTGACTATGAACTCTGACCTGGGCATACCTCCAGGTGCGTGGGAGCTGCACTCACTCGGAGTGACAAGGGCTTGCCCCAGGACTGTGACACAGGGCTGTGGGCCACCGACCGGGCCCCGCCTGCGTGCAGACCCCACGTGACCAGTGACCGGAGGGCTCGGTCGGCACTCACCCATCGGGCTTGCAGGCTGGGGAGCTGGGTTTCACCGGGCTTGTCGGAGACGGGTGCCCCTGCTTCTCGACGGTGAGTCTGACCAGCTCCTGCACCCCACAGAGGAGAGAAGCAGCGTGGTGTGAGGAGCGGTCCTCGCCGCCGAGTCTGCACCACGGGGTGGGCCAGCCGCCCGCCCTCCACGGCCAAGTGCTGTCTCTGTGCCCTCGGAGCCCCCGCACACCACGCACATCGCTTGACTTAGGTAATCTGTACAACTTCCCCAAGCGTTCCCCACCCTCCAAAAATATCTTCACAGCCTGTCCAGCAGTTTCAAATGCATCAAGGTACTTCCTCTTGGAAGAGGGAAGTGACAAGCCCCACTGTCTCACAACGACTAGTTCACCACACAGAGGCGCCCCCGGCAGAGCGGACTCCCAGTGCAGGTGCGAGGGCGGTGCCGACCGCCGACCGGACCTCCGGCTTCGGGAGGGTGGTTTCCCAAGAGCCCTGGGAATGGGAGTGGCGGCAGCTGAAGTCCTGAGATGGTTGGCTGGCATCTTTGTCGATGGACAGAAAGTTAAGGGTACACTACCCAGCAGAGAAATGAGTGTAAAAAGTAGTTTTTAAAGTAGAGGAGGAGGAGACATCAGGGTCCACTTGTTTTGCAACCAGAATGCACTTTCCCTGGGTTTGATGAGCTCTGATGACCGCATCGCCCCAAACAAGAACCACCTGGAAAACCCGGAACGCGTCCACGGACCTCTCCAGGCTGTGCTCCTGACCCCAGCCCCTCCTAACTTTTACTTCTTCCGTTGCTCTCGCCTAGAACCTCAGGGCAACAGACAGATGGGGCCGCACGGTACAGTACGCGCTGCTCCGTGTGCATCTTCCTTTCCCGGACGGCTTTATGGGTACCGAGCCCACAGGCCGTAACCACCAGCCCTGCAGAGTTCGCGGCCGGGCGGTTTCCGACCCACTCACGGAGCTGCGCGGCCATCAGCACGGCGAGCGCCAGGCCTTCTCCTGGCCTCCGAGCGCAGCCGCCCCCGGGACAAGCCCCGCCCGTTCCCCACAGCTGCCCAGCCGGCACCAGCCCTCCCGCCTGCAGCCCGGCTCCTTGCGCAGCACAGCGCCGCGGTCCATGCGTACGAGGGGTGCGTGTCTCCGTATTCTGAGGTGCGTGGGTGCGTGGATAACCCGCCATTTCTGCATTCGCTCCCCGTGGATGGACATCCCAGCAGGACCTGCTCGTGCTGCAGGGGCGTTCAGGCCCTTAGCACGGACGTCTGGCTGGGGGAGTTACAGCAGAGGCCGCAACGGACGCAAGGGGGCAATGCAGCAGCGTGTCCCTGACCTGGACGCAAAGCCTCTCCGAACGCAAAATGCAAAACGTCACGCACACAAATCACGACAGGTGCGGCAGGGCAGAGAGCAAGCGTCCTTCCCAGAGCCAGGGCTCCTTCAAGAACGCCGAGACCAAAAAATGGAGACTATCGAAGAAGTCCACAAATGCAAACGGCGACGGTCAACAATCACTGCGGGTTCTCCGACTCGGATGACACTAAAATAGAAACTTCCAGACGTGGCAGACGGCAGTAACGCTCTGGACGGCCTTCATAAAGGACGACTTGTCCGTGTATGTCAAGCAATATTTGCATTCTTTTGATAACAACTCCACCAAGAAAAATGTCACGGACGTGTGCGAAGTTCAGACCAGAAACGGCCCTCACAGTGTCACGTGTAACAGATGAAGTGGGACTGCTCCGCAGCCCACAAGTAAGCATTCCGCGCGAGGCGTCGATTACATGAATCACGACGGGCCCAAACAATGGGCCGTTCTATCGCCCCGAAAAACCAACCCACGGCCAGCGCGTGCGACAGACGGCATGGAAGATGGGGTCGGCGTCTCGTGGAGGCCAGCGGGGCGCACACTGCTGAGCGCAGAGCGTGCTCCGCAAACCAGATCACACGGGGAGTGCGCGGCACAGAAAAGAAGTACAGCCATGAAACACCCCTGCCCCCCGTTGTCCTGCTTGTGCGTCTCCCCTCTTTCTAAACTCTCTGCAGTGAACATGGGTCCCTTCCAGAATACTAATTTAAAAAGCTCGCACGCACAGGTGAGCCCCCATCCCTGGATGCAGAGTCACCCGCTCTAAGAGCGGTGCCTGTTCTCAGCGATGTGGAGAGAACGGAGATCTCCACGAGCCAAGCGCTGGAAGGAGAAGGTCAGTGTTGTTCTGATACCACAACTCGGAAGTTACATGACATCTCGCAGACGTGTAAGGGACACCTCCCTAGCTGGGGACTACAGACAGGACGGGCGGATGAGAGGCTACCGAACTGAAACAGCCAGCAAGTGGCGCAAGGGCCTGGGGGCGGAAGGAAAGCAGCCTGTCGCCGGGCCACACGGCGGAGCACCGAGGCTCCGGGCGCCAGAGGCCGGACCACGGAGCCGACACTCCACGTTCACGCGAGTGCTTCGTGAGCAGGGCAAAAAACCTGAGGATCAAAACCAACTTTGAAACATCTTTCATAATTTTTAAATAATCACATCGGTGGAAGTCGCTGGTGCTGTTATTCTGAGACAGTCGTGTTTGTGCCACAGGAAAAAGCGAACGAGCCATTCATTAGGTTGATGGTACTGAAAACTGGAATTCTCAGTTCTTTTTTAAAGATTTTAATTATTCATTTAGAGAAAGTGGAAAGAGGGAGAAAGAGAGGGCGAGAAACATCAATGTGCGGTTGCCTCTCACATGGTCCCCTACTGGGGACCTGGCCTGCAATCCAGGCATGTGCCCTGACTGGGAATCGAACTGGCAACCCTTTGGTTCTCAGCCCAAGCTCAACCCACTGAGCTATACCAGTTTTAGGGGAAGAAAACGAAGGGTTAAGTCTAACGAGGTTCGGTAAAACCCCTGATGGTCCTGGGTGTGAACTGGAATTAGTAGCATACCCTCAGGATGTGCTTTGTTTTAAAGACACTAAGCAAGGGACCAATCAGCAGCAATTACGAATCTTAAGCCCTCAGGGTGTGGTCTCCGAATACCATTTTTCAATTCAAAACCAAAACCAAAACCAGGGCTCTTTAATGGAGTGTCTGATTCCAGGTGGCCGTGACAAATGCACAAGATGACTTATGACTCAACAGTAAAATGGTAAGTAACCCAACTGAAAATGGACACGAGGTCTGAATGGATGGCGAATCCTCCAACGATACACAAATGGCCAGTGAGCACAGGAAAAGGTGCTGAGCATCATTAGCCCCCCGGGAAATGCACATCAGACCCACAGTGAGACGCAACTCCACCCCTTCCAGGTGGCTGGACTCAGCACGATAGGAGCGAGCGTTGGCGAGGCCAAGGAGAGCCTGGAGCCCTCAGATGCTGCTGGTGGGGAAGGAAGCCGCGCAGCCGCTTTGGGGAGAAGCCTGGCAGTTGCCACAGGAGGGAACACGGGAACTAGGCGACCTGGCTCTGCACTCCCGGGCGCGCACCCACGGGAAATGAAAACACACACCCACACAGAAACCTGCACGCACACGTCCACGTCAGCCTCACTCACAAACGCCAGCAGGTGGAAGCAACCCCCACGTCCATGCGTAAACAGCACGCGGCAGAGCCACACAACGGGGTACCACTCGGTCATAAAAGGAAACGAGGTGCTGGCACACATGATGACACGCATGAACTTTGAGAACATCCTGCTAAGGGACAGAAGCCAGCCACAAAAGGCCGCACGCAGAGTGCGCGAGTCCACTGAGCTGTGAAACGGCCAGAAGAGGCGGACCCACGGCCGGGAAGCAGCTATTAGCAGCGGCCGCGGGCGGGGAGGGAGGAAGGAGTCGAAGAAGGTTCGGGGCCACCTTCCGAAGTGATGAAAATGCTCTGAAACTGTGGGGATGTTTGCACAAGTCTGAGTACACTAAAAACCACTGAACTGTACACTTTAAATGGGTGAACTGTAGGGCGTGGGGATTACACCTCAATACAGCTGCTACCCAAATCATCAAGAAAATAAGCACGAGACGAAGCCTGGAACGGCTTTCGCACCCAAGAGTGAGGAAACAACCCATGCGTCTGGGGTCACCTCAAACGGAACTCGGGGAACAACGCAAGCTTTCCCAGTCACAGATGGGACCGGGGCATTACTAAGAATGCTAACGGCGGTGACTGGGCCATCTCGAGTATAGTGAAATTCATGAGTGCAGAATGATACACTTTTTAAAAGGTCTGATTTATTTATTCTTAGAGAGAGTGGCAGGGAGGGAGGAAGAGAGGGAGAGACACATTAACCAATTGCCTCCTGCACGCCCCCAGCCGGGGATTGAAGCTGCAACCCGGGCAAGCACCCTGCCTGGGAACTGAACTGGTGACCTTTTGGTTTGCAGAATGAAGGTCTGTGGGAGGATGCCCAGTTCACTCAGCCATGCCAGTGAGGGCCAAAATTAAATCACACCCCCCCCCCCAATCCCTTGGTGGTGTCAGAGGGCGCTGGGAAATGCTCGCTGTTTCGGTGCCTGGTGAATGAAGGCGGGAGCTGGGCACTGACCGAGACTCTCCCGCGAGCCGGAGCGCAGGGCGGCCTGCGCTGCAGGGGAGTGCCCCTCCGATGCATGCTCAGCTCAGGAAGGCAGGGAGAGTGACAGAAGGAGTGGGAATGTGACCGTGCGCACCCCCATGGATTGAGGGGGGAGGCGACCCCCACCGGTAGCTAGTAACACCTGAAAGGGGCCAGGCCTGGGGTGGGAGCGCGGGACCGAGGGCGGAAGGAAGTGCGCTGCTGGAGAGGAAAACCTGGGCCCCACGCAGCCTCCAGAGTCTCGGGGAGCCCCAGGGACGGAGGCCCGTGTTCAGCGACGCTGCCCAGGCGCGATCACAGCACAGTCCAGAATGCGGGAGGCTGCTGGGAGCAAGAACAGGAAGAAAAACGGAGGGGAACTGGACACGGCCACGCACGGGCCACGTGCGGTGGACGCATTCCCTGGGGGCCTGAATTGACCAGCAGTGTGAAGGTAGCGGACTGCGCCCTGCAGGCCAGATCCGGCCCAGGGCTTGCTTTCTGCAAGGCCCTCAGGGTAAGAATGCTTTCTTTAGTAAAGAAAATTAAAATTAAAAGAATCAAACAAAGAATACGCAACAGAGGCTGGAAGTAGCGTGAGAAGCCTAAAACACGGACTATCTCGTCCTTCACAGACAAAGTGCGCCTTGCCGACCGAGGGCGGGACGGGTGCCTGGGCCCTGCTTCGGGGCTGCGGTGGGGCTGGGGGCGTGGGTGGGGGGGGGCCAGGCAGAGGAGCGGAAGAGACACCGCCCACCGAGTGGACAGCGGTGAGAACGACGTGATGAGGCTTCGTTACAGAGTTCGCTTTTTTGGCAAACGTTGGAAATTTTTCACCCCAAAATTTAAAAACAGGCCAAACGAGGAGTAAAGGGAGACGGCTCATTTGAAATGCCAGTGTAGCGGAGAGCCTAATGCCCCACAGCGTCGGTTCTTCCTTATGAACAGCTGGGCATGCATCTAGGTTCTGGCCAACAGACAAAGTGTGAGGAGAGTTTCCTGAGGCCTATGAGGAAGCACCCTTATGTGGAGAAGGGGCAACTTCCTACCCTCTCCCTCCTTGCTTGCTGGAATGTAGTCCTAACGGATGGAGACGCGGCAGCCGTTTCGGACCACGAGGTGAAACTCGTGCCAAGGACGGCAGGAAAGCAGTAGGACAAGAACGCCCTGACCATTCTGTGGAACTGCCATTAGACACACAGCCTATCTCTAGGCGTCTTCTACATGAAAGAGACATAAAGTTCTGGTTTTTAAAAGCCAGTGCATTTTCGATTTCCTTGCAGTCAAATCTAGTCCTGACTGCTAGAGTCAGGAGAACATTTCTTTCAAAACAGTCCTGTTACCCTAAGCAAATCCGGTGCACAAGCCCCATTCTGGGTGCTGACAGCACTGCGGGTTTTCCAAAACTTAGCCCCACGTGCGAGGCTCTAAAAAGTAATTTTTAAAAGTGTGCATGAGAAAGGGTGGGGGGTTTGGTGGCCAGGGAAGGAGGCTCAAGCCTGAGGGTCCCTGAAAGGCCTGAGAGAGGAGAGGGCAGAGCCCCCGGGGTGGGCGTGAAGCGGTACATCTAGAGCAGAAGAAAAGCCGAAATTTAAACGGTAGAGCGAGCAAGGGCTGGGGTGTTGCTCTGAAAGGGCCTGACTTCCGGGAGCTCAGCCCCCCAGCAGCCAGGTCCTGGAAGAGGCCGAGGGCGGGGTCCCCGGAGAGCACCGCCTGGGGCAGACCCACCGCCGGCAGGGGTTCACCTCTCAACCTGAGCTTCGAACATCACGTGGAAAAGACCCGCAATGCCGGGAAGCGGGCCGAGGTGAGCCGGTCCGGAAACGGACATTCCCACAGCTAACTCGCCCACCACTTACGGGCACCGAGCGCGCACCAGGCGCTTTACATACACATACACCGTCTTACCTAATCTCCCCTCCAACGGCCCGAGTATTTAGAAACCTGCTCGACACTCAGAGGAGTAACTTGCCCAAGGTTACAGAGCTAACGAGTGACATTTATGCAGGGCGGGGGGGAGGCACATAATAAACGATACTACCCATTCAGGGATAAAAAGCAAAGTAAAACTGTTTTCAAAACACCCCGACGCGACCCTTCGTCAAAGAAGCTTCCACTGAACGACTGAAGGCTGCTCGAAAGATGCCGAGTCAGTTTAAAGGCAGCTGCCGACGCCTCCCCTCTCAGTGCGCAGCCACATCCTCTCGAACGCCCTTGATTTCCGCAGGGCCTTGCCCCTCCCAGCTGACTAAGGCTGTGCCGGAACTAGCACAGGGGCTCACGAGGTGTCTGTCCTAAGCCCGAAGGAGACACGGGAGAGGCCGGGAGCCAGCTGGCCCGGAGGCAGGAGCACCTGAGCCCCTCGGGCTGACCGGGGCCCAGTCTCCCCGTGGGAGGGGCTGAGGGCGATGGTGAGCGCAGGCGCAGGGGCCGCAGGCCCGGGTGCGGGTCTCACTCCCACGCCCTTCCCACACCCTTCCCACACCCTTCCCACACCCTTCCCACACCGGTGCAGGGGCGCTGGCGCCTGCCGCGGAGAGTCGCTGTGAGCACCGAGTGGGTAACGGCTGTTAGCTCTGTCGCCGCAGACCTCAGCAACACGCGCCAGCCTCAGAGCCTCCAGGTCCCTGCTGCCCTTGCTGACTCCGACTGCGACACGCCTCAGGAGCACAGGCCGACTCCGGCTCACGCTTCAGGCTTTTAGCCGCTGCCTCTTCCTGGGGCAGCGTCTCTGACCGTCCTGTCGGAGGCCCACCTGTACACCCAGGTGACACCACAGGCTGTTTCTCCTCTGGAGCACCTGCCGGTCCTGTGTAATTACAGAACCGCGAGTGTCTCTGTCTGTCGCCCTCTCCCCTTCAGGCAGGAAGTGCGCTCAGGCCGGGGACCGAGCTTTGCCCCTCACCGTATTTCCAATCCTGCCCGCCCCCGGCCGGGCACACAGGGGTCCTTGACGAGCGCTTCTTGGAGGAATGGAACAAAACTGCGTTCGGAGCGCCTCACCTACAGAGTCTCTGTTTTGGATGAAATATTTTAAAACCATCCTGGAAAACGCCTTTGTTCTCAGATGCTGAAAGATTCATAACCTAGAGTTCCCCGCCCCTTCGCTTATCCGGGCCAGTACGCAAAGCCAGAGAAAGTTTTCTCTCGACCGGTACAGCGGTGCTCTGCTGACTCCGCAAAGGACAACCCACTGGGAGCATCACAGTGAGACGCTCTACTCTGGACAGTCACGTGTGTTGACTGTCTCACCACGACCGATTTGGTAGCAGGAAACCTCAACAACGTCACCTGAAAAACAACCGTCTTTCATTAACAGCATTTCCAAACGCCTGGACAGAAAGACCCAGGGGTGTGAGGCGGAACTCCAGACCCTGCTGAGGAAGTGTGACCTGGGTCACGTCTCGCTCTGCCCTGCGACTTCCCAAGGCTGCTGGCACTTCCGAATCTGCGACGTGACACCCGGCCCTGCAGCACAGCCAGCCCGGGCGGCACCTGAGGTCTCACTGGCCAGAGAGATGATGCAGGACCCCCTGATCTGGGGAGGTGAAGAGAACCTGGGGGCTCTCCGAAGGCATTCTGATGCTGCCTAGTGAAGCCTCCCTCTAAACAAAACCCGCCCCGCTCCCCGTAGACACGGCGGCCAAGCGCGGTGCTCGGGTGGCGTCTGCTTGGTTCACGCGGCCGCAAGGCACAGTGCCGATCAGCGCTTCTAAGCCTCCCCTCCGAGACCCTCACCCCTGGCGGGCCCTTCCCTCCTCTCTGGGGCTCCTGGGGAACGCCGACCCACGGGGCAGCAGTCGGAAGTCTGACCGCATGGCTGAGTGGGGAAGAAATGACTTCTCACCTAAATACACACCTCAGCGAGAATTTTGGATAGAAGGGTCTAGAAAGGAGGAGGACAGTTTTTCAAGCCGAGAGGTCTGTTTCTGTTCAGCCACATGTCTCGACCACGCAACCAGTAACGAGCAGCAGCCGAGGTCCGGGCGCGGGTGCACAGTGGCGATGCCCTGAGAACTCCGCGTGGACTCCAAGCCAGCCCCGCAGCAGCACTCTGACGCAGGGCGCCATTACCGCACCTAGTTTGGTCACTGGGTAAGCTGCTCAAGTTCACAGACTAGTAAGTGGTGAACTTGGGGTTCAAACGTAGCCAGGCCCCAAGGCTAGTGCTCTTTCCGCTGCATTACACAGCCTCGCAGAACAGCACTCTCTACTCCCCAGACTCACAGCCCTAGGCCTGACCTGCGGGCCCCCGCCCGCCACTCTGCCTGGCTCCTCACCCACTAGCACTTGTCTTCCCAGTGAGTCTTTGCTTCCAGCCTTAACTAGGATTCACG
Organism: Glossophaga mutica; assembly: GCA_039655065.1. NCBI lineage: Eukaryota > Metazoa > Chordata > Mammalia > Chiroptera > Phyllostomidae > Glossophaga > Glossophaga mutica. The sequence goes on from CM077305.1 coordinate 215,747,627, forward strand.
ACGTTCCGTGACCCCGTGCCTGACTTCCGATACAGACAGTTTCATCTCTTACTCATCCCGAGCCTGCTTTTCTATCCAGGGTCCTGGATGTTCAGAATAGGAAACGATAGCAGTTGACTCGGGGAGAGTTTTGCTAACAGTCAACGCAAAACCATTCCCGCTGCGCCTGGTCTGGCCGGCCAGCTCACACAGCCAGGCTCTGACGCAGACTCGTGGAGACTCGAACTCGACGCCCAGCGGAGGCCGGCCGCTCTGGCGGCTTTCCGACTGTGGCGATGAGCGCCCCAATGGCCTGCATCGCTGTGACAGCCATTCGTACCCGGGGGTGGGAGGCAGGGAGGGGGGACCGAAACAGCTGCTGGAGAGGGCACGCCAACACCGGAGACGCCGGGAGACGTCCGCGCTGATGTGGCAGGTTCAGGGACAGGTTCTGGGACGGACGCCCGGCGGGGACCCGCCGTACCTTGACTCCGTCCAGCACCGCCTTGATGACCCCCTTCACCGACGTCACCATCTCTTTGTCTTCCGAGTTCACGCCTTCCAGCATCACCTGGTCGGACCAGCGGATGAGGTTGGCCAGGCTCTGGTACACTCGGCTATAGCAGGACGAGAGCGCGGAGCTAAGGGAGGAGGGGATCGAACACGTTAGGTCCCCAGGGCACACCCGCCCGGCACAGAACCCGCCTCCCACGCTCAGGCCACACCGCCCCGCCCCACCCCTTCACCCACCGACTACTTCGGGAGTGTTACATTCTGTCCGCTGCATACACTGTTTCATCTCTCCACTCTAACGTATAAAAATCCCATCACGGTCATGAACGCATTTTTTTCCAACTTCACATCCTCTGCGCCATGGTGACAACGCCCCCGGGGAGAGCCCGCCTTCCCCACCCCGAGGTGCCGGTCCCTGGGCTGGGTCAGAGCGCCCAGGTCGGGGTCAGACTGAAACTCGGGTTAGATGTGTCACGGGAATCCCACCGGGTTGTGCAGCCTGAACAGGCAGGGCCCTCAAAGACTCGGCCTTTGACCGCGAGCCCGAAGCGATCCGTCCTTTACCAGGAACCCACCGCAGCACAGCCACAGCCTGGGCTCCTGGGGGCGCCTGACGCAGGGAACCCCATGGAAGGCGAGCCTGAGCGAGGCCCTGCACGCAGGACCGAGGCCCCGGGACTGTCAGCAGCCAAGGCCTCCGCGGAGCGGGGGCCGGAAGACAGAACTTCCCTGCCCTCCACAGCGCTCCAAACACCTAAAGGTAACCTTCCCCAGGAATTACAGAGAGGATTACTTTTCCACTTTAAGTATTACGTATTACAATAGAAGAGCAGAAATATAGAAAATCTGTGGCCTGCTCCTTCCTCTTCTCAGAAAATTTTAAAAAAAGAAGGTAGACATTTAGGAGCCAAAAATATAATTTTGAGGGGAAAAAATATTGTCAGACACGGTTAAGACCAGCTCTGGAAACAAAGCCATTTACAGCACAGCCCCGAATTCCGAACCAGGGAAGGGGCAGGGCAGTTCTCCGGGCCGTCTGGACTCCCACGGCGCCAGCCCCCCTCTGCACACAGTCCAGCAGGAGGGGGGGTCGGGCAGCAGGTCACAGCCCCCCCAGCCCCTTAGGAGCAGGTTCACGGAGGAGCCTGGGAAAGCCGGGCTGGGCCGCTCCGGAGGGCGCGGCGAAGGGGTGAGGAGTGCTGGAGTCGGACCAGCCCTCTCAGGGAAGGGGACTGGGGGGCGAGACGGGAAGGGCGGTGACGTCACCCTGAGGGAAGGCACTTCTCGCAGCCCTGCCCCCCTCCGCCCGGTGGGCCAGGTGAGGCCTTTACAGGGGCCGCTGCCTCCCACCACCGTGCCCTGCGGAGGCCACCCGGGCACCGACCACTCCGTAAAGGACTGGCCGTGAGCAGATGGACCGGGAGGGGACAGGGCAATGTAACAATTTCTGTCCGTCTGGAACGGTTCCATTTCCCGGACAGCGCCTGAAGACCGGGCAGCTGTGCCCCCCCCCACCCCCGCCGCCACTGCGCTGGGCAGCAGACCGCCCCTCTGCGCCGAGGGCTGGGGCATCCAGGGGGGAAGTGCCGCCCGGGACCAGCCGCCGGCCTGTCTCTGGAGCAGCACAGGGCCCTCCCCACTGCAGGCAGGCACGTCCCGCTCGAAGGCCTCAGGCGCCCCACCATGCAGGGGACCCCCCATCCTCCGCTCGCACCCCACGCTCAGCTGCCTGTGCAAGGGCAGTCCCCCACCGTCCGGGAACCGCAGGGACACAGGGAGGAGCCGGCCCACAGACGAGGCTCTGAGCAGAGGCCTGGAAAACCCCTCCGCAGCCGACGGACTGCGTGCGCTGGGAGGAACGGGACGGCGGGAGAATCTAAGAGAAACATCTGGGGAAGCGTTTTGACCATCTCAGCGAGAGCGACAGAAACACTGATTCTCTGGAAGATTCCAGGAGGAAATCTCCTAAGTGGCGGTAGCCACAGGCCATCAGGAAATTCAGATCGCCGCTCCACACGGCCACAGCCAGGCCGCTCTTTCCCGCTAGGGAGCTCTTGCCAACACGAAGTCAGCGTCGTCTATAAAATAATCACAGAACCTGCCCGTGGACAAAAGCACCCGGACACCGGCACAGGACTTCGCGGGAGCCCGTTCCCCAGGGAGACCCGTGGGCCTTCCCACGGCCGGGGCCTCTGACTGTCAGAAGGCGGGGCGCCGCCCCGAGGCTCTCGAGGCCGCACACAAAGCAAGGGACAGGGGCCCTGCAGGGACTCCTCCCTCAGGTGCAGGGCCAAGCCACGTGGCCACTTCGTCCCCCGCACCGGCTGGCTGCAGTGAGCTTCTGGCTGGAAGACCATGATTGCCAGGGGCCGGCGGACCCTGCAGGGGGGCAGCCCGGGACACGGAGCTTCTTGGAACTAAAGACATTGCTCACTGGGTCTCCAGGAAGGACACAACCCTGCACTTCAGGGCCGAGTCCCAAATGCAGGTCCTGAAGGCACGGCCTCCCGGGACCCTGCGGGCACCGCACCGTCCTCTCAGGGAGCCGACTTGGGGGCGAGTCTTTGGAACAGGTCCCAGGAGGAGGGGTGCGGCCGGCGGGCACTGGACGGCCTGGCGGGAACGGCTCCCACCAGCCTCTCACGGGCCTGTGTGCTAACGAGGCTCTTCTCCACCTCTTTCGCCTCCGTTATCTGAGAGTTGAGGTCTCTAGCAGGCCAGATACTGACAGGGTTCAATGTCATCCATCACAAGCTCTGGGTAGCCCCGGGTACCCGGGGAGGTGTGTCCAAGTCCACGTGAACATCGCCATCAAGCTGATGCAAGGAAGTGACCGCAGCCTTGCGCTGTGGCTGCGTCCTGGTGGAGGCCGAGCGCTTCCTCGGCATGAGGTCTCCTGGGTAACAGCGCCCTCAGCCTTGGGAGAGCGTCAACGTGACGTCCGTGGGGGACAGGGCTCCTTTCCCTCAGGGCCCCTTTCCCTCAGGGCCCTCTTCCTTGTTCCTAGAAGCTTGGAGTTTGAAGTACCCCCACACCCGGATGCCCTGAGGCCGCCCCCGCTCGGACAGAACTGAGGCCTCGGGAGCAGCTCACCTGTGCTGAATGCGAGGGTCGCTCTGCACCAGCGGCAGGATGGCCTCCAGCACCTTGCTGGCAGACCCCGGAAGCATCTCCAGCACCTTCTTGTCAATGGCCATCTTGTCCACGATGGTCTTAAAGTAGCGCAAGGCGCTGACCACCTCCTTCTCTTTCTCTTCCAGCCAGCTCAGGTTCTGAAAGGAAATGTTAAGCATAAGGAGGGAGGAGAGAGATTAAAGGGAGCTATTTTGGAAAAATAAAAGAGAACTTCCTGTAAACTATCTTGAGATGGATGTGAATGGAAAAAAGGCTTTGAGCGGCAGCAGCCGAGCCACAGTCGTTTTCCGAGGACGACCACCAGGACGCAGAGGCCAGACGAGCGGGACGCGGGAGGGGCTGTTCAGCTGAGCAGAGACCGAGGGGGCCTGAGGTCCCCTCTGCCACACTGAGCTACCACCACTAATCTGTTTCGGTGTCGCGAGGCCCCTCTTGATGACAGCTGTAGGAGGCCTAGGGAACAACAGTGACGTGCCTACCCAGCGAACCGAATTCAGAGACCCGGGCCTCTCAAAGACTCCAGGGCGTGGAGACTGGTCAGAGGCCCTGTGCTCACAGCCCTCTCTCCCAGACTCCCACATTCAACTCAAAGATGCATCCCCTCTCGCAGACGCGAGCACAGCCATGGACCAGGAGACCCGGGGTCAGAAGTGCCAGATGCTCAGGGGTGAAAGGTGAAGAGGCCAGAGCAGACGGCCGTGACCCCATCATGGCTGAGCAGCGAGTGCTAATGGGTCCGTGGCCCCGCAGCTCCTGCTCCTGAGGAAAGACCGCCTCGCAGCCAGGGAAAAACACAGGGCCCCGCCCCTCCCAGGAGGCGGGCTCCCAGGCCCAAGCCTCCCTCCTGGACGGGGGGCACCTGAGTTCGGTCAGTGGGGCACACACCCCTGGGTCCCTTTCTCTAGACTGGGCCTAATGCCAACAACCCAGGTCCCTGCTGGTTGGCAGGGAAAGGGCAATCAAGGGCAGCCCCGCAAGCAGATACCCCCCCAAACGGAGACTCCACTCCAGCAGAATCGATGACAATGACAAGTGGGTATGTGAGGACAGCGCCACCTGCGGGCTCCCTGAGGTCCAGGGAACAGAAATAAAAGCAACTGTGGGCAACGGAATAATTTCTAGAAAAAGTTGCTTCCAACAATAATCTATAAACAGCTAAGTAACTATAATAAAAAGTGGTTACAATTCTGAACACTAGCTCTTTTCTTCTAAAATGATGGAGAACGTCATTTTCAATTAAAAAAATTCTACAGTGGATGGAGGCATTTATTTCATGGGAGTATCAAAAGAAAAGTATGTAAACGGGGTCAAGAAGAAGGAAATAGCGCCCTGGTCAGGTGACCTCCACGGGATGATTTAACCTCTCCCACGGTGCACCCCCAAGGCGTGCTGCAGACCACGAAGAGCCCCCCACAGGGAGCGCCCCCGCCCTGGCCCCCTCTTCCTTTCTGTGCGCCCACGACCGCCAGGCTTGCCGGCTGACGGCCCGGCTCCCGGAGGCCGCGCACGGTTTCTGCGCCTCGTGGACAAGGGTCCCCGGCTCCTCCATCACCCACCCTCCCCCCCCCGGGGCCGGGAGGGGCCCGGGTGTGAAGGGATCAGGGTGCTGCGGACGCCAGGTGCGGCTGACGTCACGGTCAGCCAGCCCGGCCAGAGGCGGTGACCACAGCACGGCCATCTCAGCATGCCAGCCTATGTGAGGGGCCCCCGATGATGAAGGGGGGAGCAAGGGGCCGACCTGCACATGGGAGCCATGCAAAAGGGGCGGGGCCCTTCAGAGCAACCGGAATTTTCACGCCCTTTGTAGAGAGATCACATGAGTCCCCAAGGAGCCGGCCACCCCAGACTCCTACTGAAGGAGCGACAGCTCAGCAGAGTGGGGTCCCCCCCGAACCACCCCGCAAACCCCACTCGCAGAGTGTAAGGCCCCTGAGCACCGTGCACTCCCCGCACCCTCAGCTGCCCACCGTGGTTTCCTGCAGGCGCAGCCGGGAGTCAGTCGGTCAGAGAGTCTAAGCGGGACTCCAGGCCGAGCGCTCCCCAGGAGCAGGGCCCAGGGCCTTGGCTGTGCAGACGCTGCCCCGAGCACAGCCTCTGCAAGGCAGGCACCCCTCCTGCTGCGGGAGCAGGCGCCACCGCCACCCAGCGAGCCTGGGACGTCCACGAGGGCGGCTGCGCTGGGGAGGGCCAAGATCTGAAGCTGCCACTGGGCTTGGGGACCAGGGGGCTTCAGGTACCTCATGTGCATGAGGGGAGGACAGCTCCTGCCCTGGAGATGGAAAGAGGTGGACGTGGGGACTGAATGAGAACGCATGTGGAAGTATTTTGTGCCATTTAAGGGAAAATCAGATTTTGATGGAAAAACTGGGGCCAGAGCCCAAATCTGTGTATTGGGAAGAATAAGAGCTTTTGCATGGAGTTCAGGTGAGGGGTAAAGAAGACAGCACATGAAATCGCCCAGGACAGGGCCTGGGCGCGGAGAGACCGCCAGGCGGCTGCGGATGACCCGGAGCCTGCCCCCCTGTCCCCTGAGCTGCGATTCCCCATGCATTTAAACAGGAAAAGCCATGGACACAAACTCAGGGGGAAAACGACAGAGTACACGGGAAATACGCGCTAACTACTGAGAGCTCTAAGAAGTGACAGATAATCAGTGATGCTCGCAGAGGACAGACCTGTAAGGTTTCTCAGACAGAGCCTCCCAGGCTCGCGGGAGGGCGGCCCGCCCGGCCTGTGCCCCTGCGCTACACAAGAAGCTCGCGCGCACTCTGTCTCACGCGGGTGACTTGGGGCAGAGCTCAGCAACTCGGCCCGGCCTAAAGGGCGACAGTCAAAAGCCAGGAGACACGCCACCGTCGGGAAAGATGAGGCCCACAGCTCCGCGCTACGGGGCAGGGCTGCCCAGTTGCGCACCGCTGCCGCCGTGGGGCAGGCAGCTCCTTGCCTGGGAGGGGGGGGCTGTGCCGTGCGCCGCAGGGCGTGTGTTCGCCAGCCCGCCCCGCCCCGCCCCGCCGGATCCAGCCGCTCCTGCTGCGCCTCCCTAGTTGTGGCAGCCAAACATGTCTCCGAAGACCGCCCAGCGCCTCCTGGAGTTTACAGGAACCCCCTTAAGTACAGGACACGTTGGCACCCAATCTTCCCCCATGACCTCTCTCAGAATAACCGGGTGGTCGGGGGGTGGGTTTCTGAGAACTGAGCCACTGAAACAGCTTCTCGTCAGAGTCCACCAGCAGACCGCAGGTGCTGGTGACACATTCTACTCCGGGCTGCCCGGACCCCTGTTGGGACCGACACTCGTCCTGGACGTGAGCGCGAAGCTCCGCTCCAAGGGCGGCACCTTGGAACGGACCGCCGTGCGGGACCGCCGCGGTGCAGGCCCGGCCTGCTGCTTTAGCCCTCTCCTTCCATCAGGAATTTGGGCTGATCTGCCGGACACGGGACGTTCTGCGCTCCTTCCTCGGCCTCCTGTCGTTAACAGATGAGGCTGGAAAAGTGACTCTTCAACCAAAGACTCAGGTTTAAAGCCTTCGTTTCCTCCGCGTTCAGCGAGGGCTGTGAAAGCAGACACGGGTCTGCAAAACGCAAGCACCACGTGTCTGTGGGACAGGGCAGTCCCTCCAGCGACCACGGCCGCCGGTGACAGCGCCACGACACACCGGGCTTCGGGTGGTCGCCAAGGGTGAAGGGTCTGTTCGCCTGCACGGCTTGCTTTTATTTCATATCGCTCAGTTCCACTTGTTTTTATGTTTGGTTGTGCGTGGGGCTAACATTTAGATGTGGGAGCTGTTCAAAAATAAACGTGGCTTTCACAAAGAGGAAGTGCCGCCCCCGCACCGCAAGTGTTTCCACTCGGATGTCAGACCGCCTGGCTCAAATCTCCGCCTCACGCCCCTTTCTCTGAGTGGCTTTGGCCCCAACTTTACTGTCGCTACAGCGCCATCGGCCCCCACCTCCCAGTGCTGCCGTAGGGGCGACACGGGAGGCAGAGCGCAGGGCACCCGGCACGGGCTAAGGGGGGCCTGGTGAACGCTGGCGGCGCTGAGCGGCCTTGGCTCCGAGAGCGCCGCGCGCTGCAGACGCCCTTCCCTGTCTCGGCAGCCGGCTCATCTCAGCGACTGGAGGAAAGAACAGCTGACCTCGACGGGGAGGCTCCCTCACCCCCCCGAACCTGCTGGGCCCAAGCAGCACGCCCAGCCAACCCCAGAGAGGGTCCCCGAGCTTTCGCCACGGAGTGCTGCGCTCTCGCCAAAGACCTGGGGGCTGGGACAAACTTACTTTTTGCCCAAGGTCCCTTGGACGGTGGCTGGAACAATGAAGCCCACAGTTGCCCCCCAAATGAACACAATGGTGCTGCGATAGGTTTTTTCCATCCCCAACACCACGGGCCAGGATGCTGCAGTAGACGGCAAGGCAAACCCAATGTTCTGAACGTCACACTGACCTTCTGCCTTTGAGACCCGGAAGCCCCAGCACTGGTGGACATAAATTCTACTGCCTGCTGCTCCAGGTCCAAGGGGATAGGGTAGCCCTCTGGTAGGAATCTGTCTGTTGCCTCCTGGAAGAGAGGAAACCTGGATTCCTACAGAGCTTGGAATGGCCGTCTGAGGCTGAAGAAAGGGGTTGATGACAATCAGCGGCTACGTCAACATATCTGGCTTGCCTGGCCCTGCGGAGGCTACCGGGGCTTGAGGATATCGTTGGCTGGGGTTCACGGACCTCGCACGCCCCGGAGCACGAACGCTCTGGGCGTGACCCACTCCCCCGTGCGTGCGTGCGCGCGCACCTGGGCGGTGCGGGGCTCTCTGGGGCAGGGAGGCAGCGCCCCGGGGTGTGGGCAGGACGTGCGGAGCTGGCTGAGGTGCCCGGAGGACGGCACATCTGCAAAAGGAGAGCTGCTCTAGCCACCTGAGCCCGACCCTCACGAACAGGAGCAACACTCACCGCCCTACAGGTTCGTACCTCCCAGGAGTGCTGGAGGCCCCGCCTGGACCCGGGGACACTGTGGAACAGGTGTCTGCACTGGGAGCTCAATCCCCAGGGAATGAACTTTAAAGAGGCACAAACTCTCATGGCTTGAAGCCAGAGGCCACCTAGAAAGAGCCTGCTTACCTTGTTTACAGGCTTCTCCAGAATTTTCATGGACACGTCCGCTGGTTTTCCCTTCTTGGATGGAGTTCTCTTGATCTTGGGCGAGTGGAATTTGTCCATCAGCTTCATGGTGAAGGAGGAGAGATGGGAACGCTGAGAGTCTGAAAACGAAGAGGGTGCTGGCCGTTAGAGGCAGGGTGGGAACCTCAGGGGCCTTTCCTGAGGTGGGAAGGAGCATCGTCCCAGCACAAACCGTCCCCCAGCTGTTCAGAGTTACAAGGAAAGGATATTCGGATTCCTTAAGACATGACTGCATGCTTCAGTTTTTGCAGTTGGTCTCTAGGATAGGTTGGTTGTTCAGAACGGTGGCTGTCAAAGTCAGTCAAGATCAGTATGGAAAAAGAACCAGCAAATACCCTCAAGGGTCCTTACAGGGTTCGTATGCCGATCTAACCAAAGGCCAAGGGAGCTGGCCCAGCAGAAGGAACAGCAAAGCAGAACCACAGATGTGCAGGCGGCAGGGACGGGGGGAGCAAGGCCCGTCCAAACGAGCCTCTTCCCCCACTTGTTGGTGCAGGAGTTGTGACGAGCAACACCAGCAAGGCCTCGGAGGTGGCAGCGGAGACAGAAACAGAACCGAGGGCTCAAAGCCCTCTGGGACGGAGTGAGCGGCTGGGGGGGTTCTCCCGAGGCCAGGCACAGCCCTCAGCAAGTCCTCCTTCTTATGAGGATGCGAACACACAAGTAAGTGTGCAAACACGCTCGATAAGATCGCTTCAGACCCTGGAAAGCACTAGGATACGATCAATGGCGAAATGAAGGAAGGCCGCTCAGCGGATTTTTGTTTGTTTTAAACCGCTTCATTGAGCTAGAAATCACACTTGACTCAAAGTGCGAGCTCAGCATTTGTTTTTAGAGTAATCCACTGGGTTGTACGACCATCATCAGATTTAATTTGGGAATATTTTGTTCCCTGCCAAGCTAGGCCCTGGCCAGGGGGGCTCCGCTGGTCGGGCGCATCCTGCAGCCCGAGAGGTCGCAGGTGTGACCCCCCCGTCACGCCACGCCGGGCCTGCGCGTGCACTGCGGAGGCAGCGGTTGGTGTCTCCATCTCATCCTCCCTTCCCCCCTCTTTGGAACCCACAGAAGAGGAAAGAAACGCGAACCTCCTGCTCTGCGGCAGCCCCTCTCCACCCCTCTCCACCCCTCTCCACGCCCCTCCGTTGGGGCAACCCAACGGTCGGTCTACCTTCCCTCTCTGCAGGTTTCCCTGTTGCGGACATTTCACACAAATGGGATCACACGGTACGGGCTCTTTCGTGACTGGCTGCTTGCACGAGTCTGGCCTGACCGGCCCTTATTTGCCGCAGTCACTGCTGGGCTTCAGAACAGGTAAACCGAGGCAGAGCGATTTCTCCTGCTCCCCTCTGCCCTGCCGCGTCTGCTTCCCACCCAAGCAGGGCGGGGCCTCCGTGCAGTTTGCACTTCCTTCTTTGTGCTTCCCAACACCACGCCTGGTCTCGCCACTCACGCGGTGGCCGAGAGGCGAGCTTGCAGGCTTGCCGGGGTGAAGCCCCCCAGCCTCGCTCTAAGCCTGAGGTTCCCTGTCGGGGACACAGCACCGGGAACATCGTTCCCGAGACGGCCAAGCGATGCAGGTCCAGGTCCCACGGGGCTGCCTGGGGAGAGTGCGGTCAGGCACTTCCCCGAGCGAGCGCAGGCACAGGCGCCTGCTCAGCGCAGGAGCTAACGGAGCCAACCCCTCGATTTGGAGGCGGAGCAAGGCGGACAGAACGCTGAACTGCCAGCTGCGCGCGGATCTGCGTCAGGCGGCCCGCTGCCCGGGCCCAAGGGACGGAGGGCCTCGTCCTCTGGCACCACCCCGAGTTCCCGTCGGCCTTCGCCTGTTCCTCTGCTTCCCTCTCTGCGCTGCCGCCATTGCGACCCCACCCTCTCCTTCTGGCACCGGCCTCAGCAGCCCTGAGGTCGCAGCACGCCCCTCTCCAGGCAGGTTCCCACGTCGGATGGGATGTCAGAGCAGCGCGCTAACCCGGGACTTCCGCCCTGGCCAGTAAGACCGAGAGCAGGGCGAACAGAGCGGACCCAAATGGGGAAGTCTGGGCAGGGTGCGAGGCTCCTCGGCTCCGCTTTGGCGGTCAAAGGTCTCCTGAGACACAGCGGGGCAAGCTGACTTCCCCCCTGCAGCCCGCCACCCCGGGCTGCGACACAGGCAGGCATGCGGCCGAGGGGACGGCCAGATTCCCACCTCTGCCCTCAGGACCCAGGGCGCAGCCAGGGCAGGCAAGCAAGGGGCGGGGGCCGGAGAACACCTCTCAGGTCCCCGCACGTGCGGGACGGGTCCGGGTCACGAGCCAGGGCCCACTGAACCCAGAAGCGTGACACAGCATCCTCTCTGCTCTGCCGGCTGCAGCCCGAGACTCTGCCTTGGGGCACGGCTGGGCCTCAACACCAGCATTTACAGAAAGTGCTGGATCGACGGACAGGTCTCTCCTCGGAGCACGTCAGAGCCTCGCCGCAGCCAGCACAGCTGGGGCACCCGGCGCGTGCGACACGCCAAGTGGAGGGAGCCGCTTCTCCGTCACGACCACCAGCCTCCCTCCGGCAACTGAGGACGGCACCACCCGGGACAGATCCTGACTTGGAGGCTGCTCGTCACCTTTTCCTTGAAGCGATGGGTCAGCAACACCGGTTACAAGTGACTCGCAAGGTCACTGGAACGAAAGGCGCACTGAGTGCCGGGGAAGGACAGCAATGACCAGTGACAGCAGCGTGGCGGGAGGCCCCGGGAGGCAGCTCTCTCAGGGAGACACACGCACATGCACGTGCGCGCGCACACACACTCACACACACCCTCCCCCCGTCCCCCGCTCCTGCCCATCTTCCCTCGTCCTCGCCCCCTGTGCGCACCTGTCACCGGGCCCGAGATGCTCCCACCCTCTGCGGTGGGGGGAGCAGGCTTCGCCACCCACTCTCCCGTGCTCCCCGACTGCTCCCTGGGGAAGGCACCCTGCCGATGCTGTGTGTGTCCTCAGAGATTTCCCGGTACTGACGTTAAACCGAATTCTGGAAGACTTCACGCATGCGTGTTCAGATGCTTCTCAGCGCACGACCGGGTTACGACCGGGTTACGACCGGGTTACGACCGGGTTACGACCGGGTGCGACTGGGTGGGGTTCCCGAGGAGCCAACACCAGGTGCCCGTGACTCTCATTCCTGTGCTCATCGCCCTTGCTTTCTGCAACAGGGCGCAGCCCTACACTGTAAGCCGGGTGCAGGTCTGTGCACTCACCGCGAGCGCACAGCAGAGTGCTGCGGGTGTTCTCACGCTCTCGTGTCCTCGCAGAAGGCCTGCCGCTCGGCCCCGCGACGTGGGTGTGAGCGCTCCTGCCCTCCCTGCTGTGGCATGCCGGGGTCCTAACACCAACTCTATCTCCCCGCTCCCCTGCCGGTGGGCGTGACCCGACTTTCCAACCAGCACGGCCATGGACACTCGGACCACGCCTCTCGGAACACGTGTGAGAGCTCTCTCTGACTGGGGCTGCCGGACAGGAGACCACCTGCTGTATTTAACTGCGCGGATATTGCCACACGACTCTCCAGAGTGGCTGTGCCCGTCTGCAGTCCCACCAGCAGGTCCCAGTTGCTCCACACCCCCCAACGCGTGGGGTCGCCAGGCCCGCACACTTGCATACGGCCACGCCCAACCCGAGGGGACAAGGGCCCCTTCCCGTGGAAATGCCAGAAGGCAGTATCCAGCTGTGATCCGTCCGATCTGGGCGAGCAGCTCCAAAGGCCGCCAACGGCACCGACGAAAACAAGACCTTGGACCCCCACTCGGCGTGGCACTCACACCACTGGAGGTCAGGAACTCCCAACGACAAGTCAATCTCTGGTCATTTCTTCCAGGGAAAGCGTGGCTGTGTAACGTCTGTATAAAAGGCCAGAGTGCCACCGAGAGCAGGAGCATTCTGGGGCAACCACCACAGGCTGCGAATCCAGCCACCCAGCTGGACATGTCCTTCCCGACCGGAGAGAAACGTCCTTCCCAACCTGGAGGAGCAGCGTGAAGCTCACAGAATGATGTCAACCAAAAACACACGCACGCCACAGCCAGCCACGTTCTTCCCAAGTAGTCGGCCAGGTGTCAGTATTCCACTCTCACATTTCCAACTGGCCCCGTGGCCGGGCCTGACAACCATCTCTGCCTGCGGCTGACAAATGTGCACAGCAGCTGGCCTTTCAAATGTCACTTGGAGCAGCAGCTGGGGTCCCAACTTAGCAGTGGTTTATGTCAGGGCTTAACTTTGCCTGGGGTGGGAGGAGTCCGTAAATATCAACCACACGCGGCACCACGAACCCGGGTCGGGGTGGACGGCACCGTGAGGCGGTGCTGATCGTGATGAACCCGCGCTGTCCCCTGCTGGCTACCCGCAGCGTTCTGGACGCGGAGCTGCGGCACAGCTGGGAAGGACTTCAGCTGTCCAGCCCCGCCTACCTAAGCCACACCCCCCAGAAGGGGCTTGAGGACATTAGGAAGGACTCTCCTTTTAACGCACAGACTTCAGGTCCTACTTGCCCAGAGTTTTACAGACTTGTGGCAAGACGGCGCCGAGCGCAGGGCTGACGGCTCATGGGTGGGCGGCAGGGTGGGCTCCGGAGTCGGGCGGGCTGCGCTCCGACCTGCGCTCAGCCGTGTCCTCGGAAAGACCTGTCACCTCTCTGAGCCGAGGCCCCTCCTCTACCGAACCAGCGTCAGCGCAGGACCTGACGGGGACTGACCGTGGTCCTGTGCGTGAAGCAGCTGGCCGAGGGCCTGACAAGCAGCAGACGCTCAACAAATGACGCCATGATTGGTATTTGATAGCACTGCCAGGCGGCTGCCAGCACTTAATAAGGCGAAAGCTAAAAATAATCCCAGCCGAGCAGAACGGAAAGCGACCTGATGTTTCATTTCCCCCAGCTTCCACGTTACAAGGGCCTGCCTTACTCAGTGCAGAAGTGTTCACGTTCAAGCAGCGGGAAGATCGGAGTCGGGAGCTCCGCAACGCCAAAGGCCCTCCTGACCGGAAAACCTGCTCATGCTGTTCATTTGCTCAGAAAGTCCGCTGTCACTGCGGCGCTGCTGCGGGCGCTGAGGGAAACAGCACGCGGATCTTCTCTTCTCTTCAGCGACCGAAGTCAAATGGCCTCGTGTAAAAAATCCAAGCACCGCAAAAATACCTAACACAGCGGCCACAACCTCGCATAACTCCATCTGCGGCAAAGCTGAAGTGTTGTTTTTCCTTCACCACGCGTGGCGGGCCTTCCCCCACGTGAGCACGGCGGCGGCTGAGAGACGTCCCGCTGGAAGGCAGGCCACACCACCCTCAACCAGGCCCCGAGGGACGGTCCCCGCCCGCCCCCCACACGGGCCGCACCGGTGTGCACCCTCAGGCTTGCCCCGCGGGGCCCCCGTGCCATGAGCCAGATGCCTGGAAGGGGGATTGCTGGGGCAAAGGTGCAAGCACGCAAGGCCCCGTCCAGCTGCTGTGAGCGGGCGCAGGCCGGCGGGGACCGTGCCACCGAGTGAGGCCCGGGGTGGAGGCCCAAGAGCCGGAGTGCAGAGAAGAGGCCGCGCCTCCGAGGCCCTGGCACCTACGGAAGACACCGGGCTTCACCTTGGACTTGAGGTCGACCTGACAGTGAGCCACCGTTTTTGTTTTACTTGCACAACTGGTAAGGATTTAAAGGACTCACAACGGAACAGACATTTCATCAAAGATGATATACCCACTCGGCCAATGCACAGATGACAAGGCGCTCAACTCCGCTGTCGACAGGAAGTGATAAATTTAAACCACAAGGGGACACCACGACCTGCTCACGGGGATGGACACGCAGAAGAGACGGGAAGTGCCAAGTGCGGGCGCGGGTCGGGAGCAAAGGGCACTCTCTGCCCTCTGCCGTGGGGAGGGCGGGTCAGACGACAGCCGCACGCCGCCCCCCTCGCGGCCGGGGCACGGCCTGGCCGAAGGCCCGTGCGAGTGCGTCCGTCCTCAGGCGCACACCAGACAGGCAGGCGGCAGCCCCCAACGCCTGTGGACAGGAGAGGCCCAACTGTGGCGCCTCGCACACGGACCCCCACGTAGCGCGACAACGAATAGTCAACACCCGCAGGCGGTAAGAACGAATCTCACAAGTGCAGAAAGGGGACGGACACAAAAAGTGCATCTCGTATGAGCCCGGTCACGTGAACCAGAACCCGGGCAGAAGCCGTTGGTCGTAGGGGCCAGGCACCACCTGAGGGTGGGCGGTGACGGGCAGGGGCCACGCCGGAGCGCGCTGCGGTCTGTTTCTCGGGTGGACTCGGCCACCCCGGTGGGCCCCCCTGTGGCGAGGCCGCAAGCTGAGCGCCGGTCGCATGCGCTTTCCTGACACGTGCTGTACGTGGACAAAAGCTGAAGTAAACCAGACACGGAGGTCTGCGGTTCTTCTCCAGAAGAGTCCACGCGATCTCTACACGGGCCAGGTTAACGGGTCATTTACAATTTCGGGAAATCCTATTCGGTGAAACGAACAAATGGATTTAACCATGAATGGTCCAGAATGAGGATCTTCCCAAAGATCCCTGCACTGAATATCTCAGGAAGAATCTGGGGGTACCTCAGGAAGCTTCTGTTTCATCTTTGTAAAAAAAATAAAAGAGCTGACATAAGTGTAGGTATTATGATCCTAATCTCCAGTCAACAGACGTTTTCTAACATTGCAAACAAAATTCAAAGAACTCGCTGTAAATACAACTGTATCCTACGATTTCTTTGATCTTACCCAAGACTAAATCGATGCATTTCTGCACCTACTCGTGAGGTCCGTCTAAGAATTAAAAAACAACATTCGTTCGTTCAACGACTATTCGGACATCTCATCCGGGCCAGGCCCCAACTCAGTACCAAGGAACAGCCTCCGCAGACAGCAGGCGACCCCGGACCCGGCAGCTGGGTCGATGGGTCTGCGTCAAGGACACAGGCGGGGGCTGTCGCCGTGCCGATGCCACGGGAAGCCGAGAGACGAGATGAGGGCCCCAGGGACAGGTGCAGATGGAGCAGAGGTCCAGGCTCCCTCACTGGGGAGAGGTCTCTTTCTACACACAAGTTCGTGGCGATTCTAACGGGCGGCTCAAACGCCAGCCCCAAACTGTATTCCCGACACTCCCTCCCCCAGCCTTGGTAAACAGGAAACTGCGCGCTGCTCAGGCCCAAATTCCTGACTCCGTGCTTGCGCGCGCACCCGTCACCCAGCACCCATCACCCAGCCTTCAGCAGGCTCTGCCGGTGCCACCTCAACACACGGTCGCCCTGGCCCGGCCCCTCCTCGCTTCTCTCCCGGACCACGGACCACGGACCACGACGGCGGCTTCCCAACTGGTCTCCCGCTCCTGGGTTTTCTCCCGTCCTCCCAACCCCGCCGCCGCAGCAGTCCTTACAAACGGTAAGCCCTGTCACGCTGTCACGCTGTCACGCTGCCCCACTGCTCGGAAGCCTCCGGTGGCATCCGTTCTCACTCCGGAGGCAGCAACGCCCTCCGAAGGTCTCGGGCCCAGCGGACGTGCACACTGGGTGTGCCGCCGTCGACCCCCAGCCCCAACCCCGCCAGCCCCACCCACCCACACCTCTGGGATTAAGCCCATCCACAGGGAACCTGTTCTCTGCTGTCCCCAGCCGGGAGGCCTGACGAGCGCCAAGCAAGCGGCTAGGACTGGACGGGTAAATGCAGTCTAATCCCGGGACCCGTCACCAGGAAGCCCATCGGGCTCTTACAGCGGCTTCACCCTTCAGGCAGGTCTTCGCCGGAAATCGAGGGAGCATGCTCCCTCTCACTGTCGTTCCTTCTCTCCAGCTCTCAGAGCTCAGGGCCGGAAAGGGGCTCTACTCGCTGACCCCCTGGGACTCTGGTGACGATCAAACCTCGCTCCTTTTGGAACCTGGCGCTTAGCCCAATAACTGGAACGGGAAGAATACACCCTCCGGAGCCTGTCGGGGAGCACGCAGACGGAGGACCGATGACGAGACTCTGTAAGGACTGGCAACGCCTGCCCGCGACCCACGCCAGGGAGCAGCGTCTGGTGCGCGGCGTGGGCGGGACGGTTTGCCCGGGTTCTTACTGCGGCTCTCTAAGGGGTGCCAGCGCCATTTACCCACAGCGTCACCACTTTAACGTGTGACTAAATAAAAACGGGCGAGGAATGTTACTCATCCTTTTCTCTTGCGCTGCCTCCTCAAATGCTGGTGTGAATTCCACACATCCAGCATCCCTCCAGCTGGACTCGCCCATCCCAGACCCTGCAGCTCCAGGCCTGGCCCTCGGCTTCCCTGCTGGGGAGGGCGGGGACTTCAGACTGCGCCTTGGGCTGCACCGCCCGCCGAGGTCTTGGAAGCAGCGTTGCCTCTCCCCAGAAGGGCCGACAGCGCGTGGCTGTGGCGAAGCAGGGGCCCCCGCTGACCGTGAGGCTGGGCGCCAGGGCCCAGGACCATGTCCCGCAGTGAGGTTCTGCCGGTTCTTGCTCTAACCAACCCCTGGACGATGGGCTGAGCGGATGACACTGGACAAGGTCGGGAGGCGGAGTGCAGAGTAGCGCTTCAACAGAAAGCGTTTCTGACAACCACGGCTTCCCAACAGAGCAAACCGCTTTTCTTCGGCGGCAGGGGCCGTGGACATACGTGGGGGCCCGACCTGCTATCCTAACTGCGGGGAAATGTGGGCAAAAGGAGCAGCGCTGGCTCCGCACGTGGCCCAGCACAGCCCCGAGATCCGACGCCCACTCCCCCCCACCTCTGTGCGACTGAAACCCCTCAGCGGAGTGCTCGGGCAGGCCGCTCCGGGCCCCCTTCCCTCCCGGCCACCGTGAGCATGTGCCCAAGCGCTCCCATCGAGCCACTCAGCATGGCACGGGCACACACAACACATGCCATCTGCTGCTACACCAGCGTTTCTGAGATGACTGCTGCCTCTTCGAGCGGACAGTTTTTATTTCGCACACTATAAAAATAGAGGAGATAACGCACTGAGTGGGTATTCTTATGATTTGAGCACTTCTCTACATGTTATACTTTAGTAGAAAAGTTTGATTTAAGAAACAGTAGAACAGAAACGAGGAGAGAAACCAGATTCTCGGTGACATTGCCTGCGATGCTGGAGCCAAGTGTACCTGAAGCTCACATGCCTCTCAACTTCTAGCAGCATTAAAAAAAAGCCGGGAGAATCCAACAACTAACATATCTCACAGGATTCAAAGAGAAGCCACAACCTCCAGCAAACACACTCCTGCTCATGCAGCGAGCCTGAAGCTGCCCTGCGGGGGAGCCCCTGTCCGCACCCACACAGGGCTTTCCCTCGGCTTCCTGTTGGAAAACGTCCACCTAATCGCAGACAGATGCCCACAAGGAGAGGAGAAGGGGCCGCTGGTCGAGTGGCTCGATCAGTAGCCCCTGTTTTTAAACATCCCGTTAGAAGCCGGGCCCTGAGCAGGGGGTTCACCTGTCACCCCTGATCCTCACATTAACACTGGAAGGGAAGCACTCTCATTAACGTCGGACGGATGAGGAAACCAAGTCACAGGCCGCACCGCCACCCCACGCACGTCACACGCACGTCACAGACAAGGCAGGTGCAGCCCTAACACAGGCCGTGAACCGTCCCGGTCTGCCTGTCCCCAGGGTGGCCCACCCCCAAGGAAGTGTTGCTTCTCCACCCCTGTTTGGGACCGACTCGGAGATCCGCGAAGCCACAGACCCCGCAGACTCCCCGTGAGGTGGAGCAGTACGCAGGGACAGGAGGGGCGGGGAGGGGAGTGCCGGGGCGCTCTGAGTCCCAAGCCGACACAGCGGGCGGAGAGCGGGCAGGGCCGTCACTCGGGATCCTGGCTGCAACAGGAAGCCAGCCGCCCTGACCTTTGTCCTTTAGGTGGGGCTGTTTGGAGCAGCCTCCTTCCCTCGGAGGACCTTGTGCGTTAGGACCGGTGCCAGGTCAGCATTCGGACCGTGCTCCTCAGGGGCCGCGACGCGGATTCCTCGGCATCGAGTCAGCAGCAAAGCAGCCCGCGCCGGGGCCAAGAAGCCTGGTCGCCGGGGGCAGGCGGCAGGAACGGCGTGCGCCGGCACAGGTGGGCGGGAGGCTGGGCGGGCAGTAACTCTGCAGCCTCAGCTGCTCGGGGCCCTGCACAGGGACCCCGGGGACCCATGACTTGTGGGGCCGCCCTCTGCGCTTCCAGAGGGAAGCAACATTTTCATTTGTCAGTGAGCACATACTCACTCATTTATTTCTGTCCCAGGCAACAGGGGAAGGAGCTGGGAGCCACGACCCCCAGCAGCTTGGGACGCCGCCCAAGAGCACCCTGCCGGGAGTGGAGAAAGTGGGGGGACGAGGGTCACCTGCGGTCCTTTCCCTCCCCTTCACCTCAGGGAACCAGGGCACCAGATAAGGCAGAGCAGGTCCTGCACGCGGCGTCTGCACTCACCCGGTCACTCCTTCCGGCAGTGAGAGGGCTGGGCTCGCAAAGAGGGGACAGCTCCTCCCTCCAAGGAGCCCCCACTCTGGGCGTGGCGAGAGCTGGGCGGGAGGCTGGTGCGCCGGGGCCCAGGGTCCCTGCGTGAGAGCCCAGGCTGCCCCCGGGGAGGGCGGAGGAGGTGGGCGTACAGGGCCGGCGCCAGGCTTCGGGCATTCCACGTGGGGGCCAGCGAGAGGCAGCGAACGGGCTGGCTGGGAAATCTCGCAGGACACGGAGGGATCCGGAAATGACCACGTGCGCAAGGGCATACTTCTGGCCTCCCGGGCTCGGGGTGGGGTGGAGGACAGGTGGCCCACTCTGTCACCCAACCGAAGGGCACCCAGTTTTCTCTGGAACAGGAGGAGCAAAGGGTCTTGCTGGCGGCTCTCCGAGGAACGTCTCTTCACGGACCCTGTCCCTCTGCCCCTGTCTCTCAAACCTGTCTGTGGTCTGGGGGCCTGCTCTGGCAAGAGGATCTATTACACAACCTCACATGCGACGGTTCGGACAGGCACCGGGGAAGAACCCCACTCTGCTCTCCGTGTTGGCCAATCGAATGGTCCAGGTGGCCCCGGCTGCCTGCTCAGAGGCCACCTGCGGCCAGGTGCCCCGTGAGGGGTGGGACTCTTGGCTT
Organism: Glossophaga mutica; assembly: GCA_039655065.1. Taxonomy (NCBI): domain Eukaryota; kingdom Metazoa; phylum Chordata; class Mammalia; order Chiroptera; family Phyllostomidae; genus Glossophaga; species Glossophaga mutica. The sequence continues at coordinate 215,767,519 of CM077305.1, forward strand.
CCGTGCAGCGCAAGAGCTGGGAAGGATGCCCGCTGAGTCTCCTTACGGAGGAAGCCGGGGCCCTGGGAACGGGCTCACCCCAGCCTAGGGCCCAGGCCTCTTGAGCGAAGCCGGGCCAGGGCTCCTTCCTCGGTCAAGGCTGAGAAAGTGCTGCCCATTTCCTCCTCCCCAGGAGACGCTGGCAGCGCGCAGTGAGTGGAAATGCAAAGGCCCAGAATAAGGACAGCCCACCCCAATGCTGGTGACACCCTCCTCTTTGCCAGCAAATTCCTTACAGCCACAGATGTCTAACCACCCACCAGAGGCTCCCAGGGCCCTTGAAATTCTGGGACTAAAATCTCAAGTCATGCTGGTTTCGGCAAAGCCTAAAATTTCTTGGCCCGGAGCCCGAAGTCCAACGAGTGTGCAGTCGGACGTACGGGTGCCCGTGCCCACGGCGCTGCACGAGGCGCCGAGCCACACGGGGAGCGGACGGCAGTGGCCACGCAGCGAATGCCGGGGCTGTTTCTGGCACAGCGAGTGCCCAGCACCACCCCAGGCATTTTCTGGGCCTCTCTCACTTAAGGCTCGCAGTGACGCTCTAAGGTGGGAGAACGGAGGCTGGTGAGTAAGTGGGAGACCCTGAATTTGAACCCAGCGAGGCTTCACACAGCAGCCGTGCAGTCTCCTAAAATCAGCAGAGGGAGCCGATGGCTCCGATACAGCAGAAGACGGGCTCACAGGAAGGAGGGCCGCGGCCTCTCCTGTCCCTGCGGGGATTTTCTCGTCCCCTCCAGGCCGGGCTTCCACTCAGAGCAAGCCAGCGCCTCCGAGGTGCAGGGCTCGCGCTCGGCTGCGTCCCTACCCCCGCTGCAGACTCAGATGACACAGCTCCCTTAGCGTGGGCCTCCTCTCCCTCTGTGTAAAGCCAGAGCCTCGCAAGCGTGCCGTTTATTAGGTGCGTTCACAACTTTGATCGCCAGGGAAGCAAGTCACCACAAGAGCAGAAGACAAGACTTTGAGGCCAGCACTGCTTGTAAAAGAGAATCACACTTTTCTGGAGAAGCTCCTGCCTGAGCCGCCTCACTCCCCGCCGTGCAGCCGTCAAGGCCTCCGGGCCGTGCTGGCGCCTGGGCTGGCACTGCTGCTCCTGCCGAGGGCCCCGGCCGGGTTCGCACCCTGGCTCTCTCCACGCGACAGGTGGCATTATGGATGCGACCACGGCACTGTTTTAAAACAGCCCCCACAGCAACGCGTAGTTACGGAAGAACATACACCTCAGCAATGGCTGAGGTCGCCAACGTCTGGCTAAAAGCGTCAGAAGGAGGTTCTCTGAAGTCAGAAAGGCCTCCTGGCTCTCACGGAATCAGCACCCTCACAGCCTGTGATTAGTGCCAGAATGGTCTCACGTACGTTTTTAAGAGACAGTTAGTGATTCAGTGGCCAGGGCTCAAGGTTCCATCTCCCGGATGTTGGGCTCGGCCAAACTGCATTCCTCTAATTCTCCGCAAACTCTCTCTCTTGCTCAGAACCCCCCAAACCCACCCCACCCCACCCCAGAAAGTGCCTTCAGGGACAACCCAGTTGCTTTACTCTGGGGTCCCCGGAGCAGAAGACAGTGCGCACTTCTCAAGCGGGAGTCCCGTTTCCCCTGGCTCTCCCTCGGCGGTTGTATCTGTAAGTCCCTGCGGTCACAGCTCTGTTGGGAGGACCCGGCAGCCCGTCCCACGCGAGCAGCCCTCGGCCTCTGGTCTGAGGCATTGCTGTCGGCGCGCTGCACCTGGGAGGGAGCACAGGCACAGGCGCACGGGGCCGGGGGGCCGGGCGGCCAGGGGGACCCGCCCCCTGCGAGCCAGCTGTGGGGAATCAGAACGCGCGTTCCCAGTGAAAGGACGTTGAAAAATGCAACACGGGCCCCGGGTCGCCCGCTCACGAGCACAACTTGGCGGAGCGCCTTCCACCCGCCAGACGCTGGGCGTTGGGGTCCACAGAGGGTCCGTGGCTGAAGGGCACGGAGGCTCTGCCCTCGAGTGGTTGATAAGCCGCCATGGAGGACCACACACCCGAGGGTGCAACACTCGGCAGAGCCAGTCCGCTGCTGGAGAAGCAGAGGGTTCACTTCCTGGGGGGCCCAGGAAAGGTTTACGAAGACACCCCAGAGCTGCGGGCTCAGCCGGCCTTGCAGGCAGGAGCCCCCCGCCCCACCCGCGAACGATGCCAAGGGCGGGGCCGGCCTCGGAGAGCAGCGGCGTCCCGCTCCGCCTGCTAGCACGCACTGCCCATCACGGCCCCCCAGCAGGTCCCCAGCTCCGCTGCGTGCGGTCGGCATGAAGCTGGACAGACAGTACCAGAGGGCACTGCAGGCCGGAGGGCTAACCACTGCTCAGGAAACCTGGGTTACAGCCGACTTGAAGTGCTGAAGACCCTTCTCCCTGGAGCGTGCGGGATGGAGAAACGCCCCCACCAGGACAAGGAGGAGCTGCTGCCGGCCAGGGCTCCAGTGGGCGGGTGGGGAATCGAGCGTTCACCTGAAGCCACCAGGCAGAGCGTCCTGCCCTGGGTCGAGACTTCGGGTTGCGTGTCCACAGGTGGGTCACTGCTAAGGTGGAGGCCGCCGCTGGCTCTCGCGTGAGTTTGGACTGTAAACCGAGGTAAGAAATGCATTTCTTCTACAATCAAGTCCATGAAGTTCATCAAAACTCTATGAGAGTTCAATTCAGTTTCACTTTTTAACCCAGGGAATTGATTTTATGACCCAGCGGTAGGCTACTCACTCCTCCCCCGAGCGAGAGTGACGAGACGGGGAGGGCTGTGCCATGGAAGGTCATCCCCACGGCCGGAGCTGGTCAGCAGGCCGTCCCCAGCCCAGCGCGGACCAGGTGATCGGGGTTCCTGGGGGGGCCAGGACCTGGGATTTAAGTGGTCCCCACGTGACCGCGGCACGCTGTCTCAGAAGACAGCGCTGGGGGAAAGAAAGCAGCACACCTTTCGTGAAGAAGACGGGGCGGGCCCTGGACGGTGCGGCTCAGCCCGTGGGGGTGCAGTCCAGGGACCAAGAGGTCGTGTGTGTGTGACCCCCAGTCTGGGGGCACTGGTCCCCGGTCTGGGCATGTAAGGGAGGCAACCAATCGATGTTTCTCTCTCTCTCTCCCCCTTCCTCTTTCAAAGCAATGGGAAAATGTCCTCAGGTGAAGATCAAAATAGGTGGGTGAGTAAGAGGACGGGCAGGGGCTGACTGCAAGCCCAGCAGAGCCCACTGCGCACAAAGGGACAGGCAGGCGACCTCTGACAGCCGAGGGAGTTCTCGTCTCAGGTCAGCACAGCGCTGACCATCGGGGCCGGGCGTGTGAATGCTGGGTCCAGGCCAGGCCGCGTCGGCTCGGCCCTGGGGCTTGGCGGGCTGGGGTGAGTGCCAGCACCAGCTGCCGGATTCCAACCAACCAGCCACCCACGCAAGGAAATGTGGCCGAACCAGGTCTCTTCTCGTACAAGGCTCAGAGCACAAGGAAGCCAGTGAATGTTTCCTGAAGACCTACTGTGAGCAGAGCTCAGAACCGGTGGACCAAAGCGATCAATCACTGCTCTTCCTTTTGATTAAGGCTGTGCTTGCTAATATTTGGCTGCAGATGTGTTTAGCATCTAATTTGTGCTGGAAAAAAAGGTGGGTTTTGCCCTCAAGTAATTGTTCTAAGGCCGAGATTCCACCCTAAGAGGGTAGTGAGATGGGTCAGTAGCAGGGTATCTAGTCTGAGAAAACATCCACAAGACAGCTACGCATGTTCACACCTGCGATCAGGAGAAAGCAAACCTGGACAGAACGCTGAGAGGTGAACAGGCGAGGGGCTGAGGGCTAGTGTCCGAGGTTAGGGGTGGCTGAGGCGCCGCCACGCGGCCTGGCCTGGGGTCCCGCCACCTCTGGCCAGGAGCAGGCCCGGAGGCTGGCGGTCCGTCCTTATTTCACGCTGACCCCACCCAGTGAATCAACTGTTTCCTCAGTGGGAAGTGCCAGCCCCATTTTACTCTGCAGAGGAAAACCTTGAATGTTCTAGCCGGGAAAGCAAAACCAGCTGGGCAGGCAAGGAATCTGCCGGGGGCCCGGCGTCCTCCAGCGCAGCCCCCGCCCCTCCCGTCCAAGGGCGGGCAGGATGTTGCCCCCTGTCTGCGGGGCTGCAAAGCCTCTCCTGTACGAGGGCAGGGCCAGCAGGGCGCGTCTGATGGCCCACCCAAGAATCTCTGGGAGCCATCAAGTGACCCTGGAGGAGCGCACAGACCTCATTTTCTCCCAGGAGGCGGGCCCCTTGGGCGCTCACCTTACCAATCCACTGCTTCCAAAAGGCTGGCGGGCAGGTTTGAAAAACGCACAGAAACAGGTAGGGGAAGCCCGTAAACGGGTCTGCATCCCGTGGAAAGCTGAGCACGGTGGTTTCGGTTCCAACTCTCTACAAACCGAAGCGCCATCACGGAGCAGTGTATTTAGTTTCTTTATAACAGTATTTTTGTAGTCTTTGTGGTGGAGGTTGAGAGTAGTGTTTTTAAATTTTGCATCGAAACAAAAACAGCAGTGCAGAACCGGGTGTCCTGACGCTGGGGAACACCCGGTGGCTTCACACAGGGCTTTGCCACTTCCCCCCAACACTCGCTGGAGGCGAGGGGCCAGAGCCGGCCAGGACACGGAGGCGCAAGTCTGGAGGGCCACGGCAGGCAGCCTCCCTGGCCCCGTCTGGAGCACTGTTTGCCTGTAAAGTTCTGATCCCCCGCCCAGAGGAGGTGGCCTGGTAAAGCTGGGCTCGCCCCTCTGTGCCAGGGAACGGGCCTGGGGCTGGTCCCTGAGGTGCGAGCGCCCTGCTACGGGCCTCCCCCCAAGCACGAAGACGTCCGGAGCCCCACACCCACTTCAGGAACCAGCCGTCCTCCCGTGTGGTGCCCCGATCCTGGGGCTGCAGCCCCACACGGCATGCGGCCCTGACGCCCCTCCGCGGGCTTGGCCAGGCAGGAGCTCGGGGAAGGACGGACAGTGTGACGCTGTCCCGCCGAGTGCGGGGGTGAATGCCCCCGAGATTGCCCCTGCCCGCTCGGCTCAGCATGGCCTCCGCTGGGCCCCAGGCTGAGGTGTCACGGAAGAGGCTGCCCCGTCCCCTCAGTCCTCTCCAGAGGAAACAGACCCCCGCGGAGAAGGCACTCTGCGAGCCCGACCTTGGTGCCCGGGCTGCAGCAGCGCGTCCGGAGACCCGGCACCCACACGTACAGGAGCGGGGCGCAAGGCCCCGAAGCCCAGCAGTACAAGGGTGACGACGGCCACTGCGAGGTGGCGCCAGCGCCCCCGGGCCACATCTGGGAAGGGCGGCGGCTGACCGAACCTTGGCGTGGATGTCCCCAGAGTCAGACTGAGACCAGGGTTCAAGTGCAAGTCGTTCACGAGGGAGGAGCAGGAGACGCTGGTGGAGGGGATAGTAAGACGGGGGAGAGGAGGGACCCATCTTCCACTGCAGGCGAACTGCACTTCACCCCGCAGGAAGCTGGCGGAAACCGAAGCCTCAGAGACCGACTGCAGCTGCCCAGGTTTTCGCCTTCTCTCTGGAGGGTGCTGGGGTGTGGACACAGGAAAGGTGTTCCTGGCAAAGGGAAGAGCATGCCGGCAGGGTCACGGTGACTCCGGAGCCCAGACAGAGCCCAGCACGGCAGCCCAAGGGAGTGGCAAGAGCCAGCAGGGCCCGCTGAGACCAGGAGGTGGGTGCCGGGGAGTGGGGTTTCCGGTGCGGGATGGGGCACAGGGCTCTCCCGTGCCTTTGTCACCTGCTACGAGGGTCCGTCGGAAATGTAAACATGACACCCAGCAGGTGAGAAGCCATCCTGAGGCCACCCTCCTCCCACCGGGGCCGCTGCACTGGAGGTCCTGAGGCTCGGACAAGGTGAGCCCTCCACACCTGCCTTGGGGAAACGGGCACGGCCGCAGAAACACGAGACGGCGGCGGCCAAGCACGGCCCGCACGCCCGGCCGCACAGCACAGCCTCCCTGCCCCAGCCCCCAGTTCGCCGAGCACTCCCTGTGCCGGCCCTAACCAGCAGGCACTGTTTTAGTGACCATTTTGCCAAAGGAGAAACTAAGGCTCGGAGGAAACGATGAGGCCCCAAGTCCCCGGCGACTGGGCATCAGCCGGAGCGCAGACTGCGCACGTGGGCCACAGCGCACCCTCGGAATCGTGCCATCAGAACGTCTTCCTCCAGGGCCGCCGGGGCGGGGCTGTGCTGCTCGGAGCGGGAGGCGCGGGAAGGCGGTGCTGGGTGATGGGCAGCAACAGCACGAAGGGTGAGAAGGGCGGGGGCGTGTGAGTAGGAAACGCCCGCAGGGACCTCTGCCCAGACTCGACCGCTCCTGCTCCACGCCTGGCTGCCCACGCGGGTCCCTGCCCACGCGGGTCCCTGCCCACGCGGGTCCCCACCGTCTCACCCAGAGGGGAGAGCAGGGCTGGGAGTGGCAGGGCTCCAGGGGGCTGTCGGCCTTGGAGCCTTCCATGCTGGGCGGGTTTCCCTGCAGGCGGCGGCCCAGCCGAGGGCCGTGCTGAGGTCTCCGAGACAGCCCAGAGACCCCCAGGGACGTGTGCGGGGACTTCCTCTTGAACTGTGACCTTCCTCCGAAACACCCGGCACTTGGAAAAGTGAGGCGTGCGCACGCAAGCAGAGAGGCAGGTGTCGGAAATCAAATGTTATCGTACGCACTGATGAAAGGGACAGATTACGTATGTCCAATTAAAATGTGCACAGAACATCAACTGGAAACTTTCTAGAAGGAAAATTTTCTAAAAGAGAAACATAACATTTCTTCCCTCCTAAAACTATTTTAGTGACTTTACGCTCACAAGTCTTGAATGTTATTCCAGGCACAAAGTAAACACCAAGCGACATTTTTAGTCCATTTTGCCTCACGAGGTACGCACAGGAAATGCAAAAGCAAAAACAAAAGCCAGAACGCTCTACCCTAAGAGGAAGAATGCAACCAAACTACTGTAACCTTAAAAACAGAACTAAAATTAGCTTCCCCCTTACGCCCCAGGGTCCTAACGGCATCCGCCAAAGAGCCCTTCCTCCTCTGCGCTCTGTCCGAGTGACCGGGAGGGCAAGGGCCAAGGGGCCCGGCCGAACAGCCAACAGGTGCCCCACCCCCCGCCCCCCGTGCGGCAGGCCTGGCGGTCCACGCTCTGCTGCAGAGGAGCGTGGGTCCGCCCCAACCCACAGACTCACTCCGGGCCAGAAGGAAGGTCCCCTCAACCAGAGTTACATCACAGGACTTGACCCCTTTGAGCAGAAGCAGAATTCAGAGTTCGCACCCAGGGCACAGCTTAGTTAAAATGCACACCTAATTGTTGACATAACACACTCACAGCTGCTTCTGCTGGGAAGCATGGTCAAAGCAAACCACAGGACTCATGTGCGAAGTTTCAAAGCCATCCTTTCCTTAAGGGCAGGCGTCTATTCAGACAGCACGGAAACATAACAAACAGGACAGTGTAACGGAGAACAGAATCAGAAGCTTGGATCGCAAGAGTTACTGCAACCTAGCTGTGGGCATGTAGTTCCGAGTTTCCTACTAGCCAAAGTAAAAAGGGAAACGAGATGTGTTCATTTTGACCATCCAAAAACAAAGTATGAACTCAACAAAAGAAGGAAACTGTTCCCACTACAACATTCTAGCAGGAATTTCAAGGAGGACGTGAAGTGGCACTGTGAGTCGGGGCTTCAATTTTAGTTTTACAAGCTCTACAGCGTTCTTCAGATAACCATTCAACATGGCCCTCTACTCAGAGAAGTCGACGGCCCAGTAACTTGGTACCAGTGACGGCATTTCTCAGGGAATCCAAGCCACCGATGTAGCCTGGTGTGCTGCTGTCAGGAGCCCCAACTCAGCGCAGAGACAGCCCTTGAAGAACTGAATGGAAACATGGTCTCCCCACCCCTTTCGGAAGAAACGAGATGGCGGTCGCGTCAGCGCTGAGGTCTGAGGCCCAACAGCGGTGGGGCTGAGGTTCCGATGACTCAGGCCTGACACACGTCCCTGCCCGCAGGGACTGTCAGCGCTCCTGGCACCCGCAGCGGAGCAGGGCGCAAAGCAGCGCCTGGAGGCCACCCCGGCAGTGGGGGGGAACCGGCAGCCCACTTCCTCCCCAGAGAGTCCGGCTTCAAAGAGCCCAACGTTCAGATGGCCAAGGTCCCACGGGGAGGCTGCAGGCCTTGGTCTTACCACCCCCTCAGCTTTTTAGGAGAACGGGGCAAGGTCTGGGAGGGCAGCACCAGAGGCGAAGGAGGGCAGCAGGCACAGACAGATCAGAAAGCCTCGGACTGCCCTGGCTGGTGTGGCTCAGAGGACTGAGTGCCGGCCTGCGAACGGAAGCGTCGTTGGTTCGATTCCCAGTCAGGGCACACGCCTGGGTTGCGGGCCAGGTCCCCAGTAGGAGGTGCACAAGAGGCAACCACACGTTGATGTTTCTCTTACTCTCTTTCTTCCTCCCTTCCCCTCTGTCTAAAAATAAATAAATAAAATCTGGAAGCAAGCAAGCAAGCGAGCCACGGACTTCCTTCCACCAGGAGACGCAGCACAGAGAAGCGTGGTGAATGAGGGCGCCGCCGCCACCACCAAGGCGGCCCCCAGCCAAGATGGGGACCTCCTCAGTGGAGGAGGGGGCACGCAGGGCAGGTCAGAAGAGTCTCCAGAGGCCCAGGACCTGGGGAGCCAAGGTCCAGGTCGGTCAGAAGGGAACGAGGTGGCATGTTCTGCGGTCAGCAGGCAGGGACAGGGCTGCGGTCACCTACAGCCAAGGCCACCTCCGCTGCTAACTAGCCATGGGGACCCAGACGATTAAATGAGCATCTCCTTAGTAAAACGGAGACAGACAACAGCTCCAGGAGGGCTGCCGAGAGTGACAAGCAGCGAACGTGAGGTTCCCCGAGAAGTGAGCTCTTCACACACGCCCCCCCGTCGGGCAGGCCCCCCCCCCCCGTCGGCCGGCCGCCTCTGCTCGGGCCCAGGATGGGCACAGTGGCGCTCTCAGCAGCCCGCCCGCGCCAGGGGCCGGACACAGGGCACGCAGACGCAGGCCCTCGGAGGAAAGGCCCGCCCCCTCGAGCTCGCCGCTGTAACTTTGGAAAAGCAGGGCCACCGCACACGCGCGTTTCTTCGTTTCCGTGCTGCTCACAAACGTCTTGCGAACCACTCCGAGGGGGCGTCCTACCTGGCGGCGCCTTCCGGCCCCTCGGTGGGTGGTTCCTGGGAGGCGGGTGCCTGTGACGTCGCCGCAGCACGGCCATCCACTTCGTTCCAGGGGGACGCTCTCGGCAAGCTCCCATCCCTACCCCGGCTCTGCCCAGTGAGCGGACAAGCGAAGGACACCTGTGGGGGCGGAACCTGCTGCAGACCCCCAGGGTCAGCGCGACGCTCATGACGACAACCACGGTGCGGCCCCTCACGCTCCGTCCTGCCTCTCCACCGCCGTGGGACGAGGACGCGCACACTGACTGCGTCGCAGCCCCTGCGCTGGGCACCGAGCACAGATCTGGGGGGGCCTCGGCCAGGCTGCGCTGAGGTGCTGGCGGGGCTGGGGTCCCACATGGAGGCCGGCCCACGGCCAGGCCTGGGGCCGAGCGCCCTCACATGGCCAGCAGAACCGACGTCCCTGCGGCTGCCCAAGGAAGGGCCCCGGCGCCTCGCTGACCGTCGGCTCGCAGCCGCCCTGGGCTGCCTGACGCAGCCGCCGCTTCCTTCGCCAGAGCCAGCCAGGGTCGCCGTCTCCAGAGTGCGGCTGCCAGCAGGACAGGCTTCCGTGACAGGCCACGGCCCGGGCAGTGACGTCGCAGCGCCTCCGCTGCGCTCTGCTGGGTGGAAGCGAGCCGAGGGCCTGTCCACACGCAGGGAGGAGTCAGAGGGGGAGCAGCAGGGGACAGCGACCACGAAGCTGCCGGCAAGTCTGCCTGCCCTGCGCTTAGGGCTCCAGTACAGCGAGCCAACTGAATCACATGGACAGTCAACGCACGTCCAAGGAACCCCCAACACGCAGGGGCGCAATCCTGGCGCCACACGTGCAGACGGCGCCTCCCGAGACGGCAGCGCAGCGGCCGGACAGCGCATCACCTGCTCTTAGCACTTCTCCCTGCTGACATCGCCAGGGCACCACCGGGGGGTCAGGCCCGGAGACGCACCGTCCGCGCGTCGCCTGTGGCGCCAGCCCACAACCGGAGCACAAAGAGCATGTGCCCATGCTGTGAGCCTCAGACGGATCAGCTGACTGGACGGAAAAACGGACCCGGACAGGGGACGAGGAAGTGAAAGGGAAGAGGGATGTTTCAGGCTGATCACACCCCGCCTGCTCCCTCCCAGAGCAGGCCCCCAAGTGAAAGGAGGCAGGAGAGGGGAGAGGCCCGACCTCCGTCGGTGCCGCTGCTGCCATGAGAAGTCTCACTTCGTTAACAGGATCTGCTGGTTAAAGAGAATGATTTTCTCTCTGCAACACGATGCCTCCGTATAAAACTAATTCCTGCGCTTCCTTTGAAGCAGGGCCAGCAAACGTTTTCTTTAAAGGGCAAGAGAGGAGACACTGCAGCTCTGGGGGGTGCAGCCTCTGTGCTGAACACTCAACTCTGCCCTCTCGGCGGGAAAGCAGCTGAGTCGACAGGTATGTGATGGGCATGGCGGGGTTCTAATAAAACTTTATTTACAAAATCAGGGAGCCCCGTGGACCGGGCCCTTGGGTGGTGGTCGCGGACCCTGCCGTGAGGAAACAGCGCCCCGTTGGCATGCTGACAGGCTGGTGGACTTCGTTGGCGCCCAGTAAAAACGCCCAGGGTAACCCTGACCGTGCACAACTGTCACACCCGGCCCCCGTGCCCGTGGAAAGTGCAACTCCAGCCTGCACCCGGCCTCGGCACCGGCCGCGGTCCACCTGCCCACAGCCCACGTGAGGTGCCGTTCAGACGGTCTGGAGCGTGCTCGGCCCCTTCCACTGCAATGATTTCCCTTGGGGACCGTCCTGGACCCCTGGACCAGGTAGCCAGGCCAGAGAGCCAGCGCCGGGCCGCACTCTGACCGCAGGTCCTCCCCGGGCAGCAGGAGGCGCGGCCGTGTCTGTCTCGCGCACCGCGAGTCCCCAGGGCCTCGCCGCGCTGGGCACACACCAAGTCCTCACGAACGCACGTTTGTTGACGGAAGTGGAAGAGGAGGCTTCGTCACAGGCTTCCTCGCCCCAGACACATTCATCGCACTTCCCACATAGTTGTGCTATAATTATTTAGTCAAACTGTGAATGGCACTCTGGTGAAAAGAAAATACTAAATAAAGTGAACATTTCGACTGTTAGGACCCAAAACCATGCAAAGAAAATAAAATCACCAATAGTATCACTTATGCTAAATCAAACTGGAGCTCCTCAATAATGCTGGGAAACTTGGAAAAGCAAGCGTGGATGATGGAGTCCACGAATAACCTCTAATTTTTGAGTGGCCAGTGAGTAACTTGCAGAGTAACTCCTAGGTGGCCCTCCCCATAAGCCTGTTCTCAACGGGTCCTTTCAATCTCACTTGAAAAATGCCTCGAGAGGAAACTGGTTCTCGGCTCTCTTAACAGGAAGAAGTAAAGGAGACACGGGGAAGGACTGCCGCCGTTTGCACAGCCAGCTGCCCGTGGTCCCCTCGAGAACCGAGAGCTCGCCCAGACCCTGGGTCGGGCCAGGGACGACGAGTTTAGATGCGGTGGGCACCCACGTCCGGCCACGTCGGAGACCCCGTCCTCTCTCCCTCCGTGCCACCCGCCCCAGCGTTCTGCGCCCCCGGGCCTGAGGGGCCTTAGCTCTCATGCACGCGGGAAATCAACCTGTCAGTCTCGATGCTCCATCCGCACAGGTCCCAGGCGCTGGATGACAGCATCCTGGTGGCGGCTGGTGGCAGGTGCTGGCTGCCACGTGAGCACGCCCGACTCCGCGGTTCTTCTGCAAGTCATGGGAGCCACCCGTGGAGGGAGGCTTCCGGGGACCTCCTGACGGAGAACAATCTCATCAGGAGCCCGCGTGCCCATGGGGAGAAATGAAAATGAGCCACAGCTGGGTCCCTACGCCTTCTGAAAGTCAGGGTGTCACACTGAGCAGAAGGAGGAAGGCCTTTCAGGACGGACACGGAGCCCCGTCCCTTTCGGCCGCCCCCCGTACCAGTCCCCGACCCCGCCAGCTAGGAACTTCAGGGGGAACTAGTCCGTTAGTCTAAGTTTGCAAACACCAGCAATCGACAGTTTTGATTTCTGTGGTCAATAAACGTAGAAAAAGCCCTACAAGAACCACAATTCACTGGTAATATGGAAACCCAACCAACAACAGGCTTCCCCCTGTACTTCTCATCTCAGTGGATGGTGGCCACCCAGGACGAGAGCCGGGGACCCTTGGTCACCCTCGACCTGCGTCACACGCTGCTGCCCCCAGGTCCCGTCCATCTTACCGGCCGAAGGCCTTTGCCGCTTGTCAGTGCTCTGAAGCTCGAGGCTTCGACAAGATGGGCACACGACGTCCGTCACCCCCACGTCCCCGCAGAGCGCCCTCTCGCCACCCCCACCCCCCTGCCCCCTCGGGCCTGACGCATCGGCTCCTCAGCCGGGCACGGGCCCCCGCAGGCATGGGCCCCTCGCCGCACCGGCTTAACGCGCCTGAGCCCTCCCCTTCCCGTCAGGGCCCTGGTCTCCTCGGTCTTCATCAGCGTGTCGTTATGTAGCCACCTGGGGGCCAGTGTGGTTTCCGCCTGTCTCAGCCAGGACAGGGACAGGAGAGAAGGAAGCCCAAGACCCTCAATGCACTGGGCGCGATGAACCGCCCCTCCCCTGTGCGTCTAGAATGACTCCCGCTATGGACCGTCCCTGGGTGGTCTTAGAAAACAGCCCCTGAAATCATCCTGTGTTCTGTGGTTCAGAAGAGGAACTCGGGTGTGAAAAGACTTGTGCCTAACAGTATCTGCCATACCAAAGGTGCTGGGATAGTTGTTGACAGAAAAAAACTTTAAAAATTCATCAATGAACTCCCCACCCAGCACTTCAGTTCTTTTCACTGCACTGGGGCTCCTGAGAGTTAAAACTCACCCAGTGACTGTCTCAGTCTGGCTGCCTCACCCCAACCCCTACTTCGCACGAGACAATTTAAACTACTCATATCACACTAATTACCACCCACGGCACAAAAGCCACACGCGGCTCAAGAAGGACAATGGGACGGTGTACACTCTGGAGCCAGCTAGGCCACCTGGGGTGCGTGCGTGCGTGCGTGCGTGCGTAACCTCGATCAAGTTTAACCCCTGAATCTGACTCCAAACTGTAAAGTGGAATGATGCCGCCATTTTTTAAAGATGTTATCTATGTATTTATTGGGAAAGGGAGGGAGAAAGAGAGGGAGAGAAACATCGATGTGAGAGAGAAACATTGATCAGTGGCCTCTCACACGCCCCCAGCTGATAACCAGGCCCACAGCCCAGGCATGTGCCCTGACTGGGAATCGAACCGGAGACCCTTTGCTTTGTGGGACGACACCCAACGGACTGAGCCACACTGGTCAGGGCTGATGCCACCATTTTAGCCACAGCTTTTCTGGTACCAAGAACAGAAACCCACTGAAACATGTCCAAGTGAAAAAAGGGTTTAAGGGGAGTAAGAACGTGAGGAGACTCCTGGGGATCCAAGGGGAGCAAAGAGCGGCGGCAGGCAGGGTCCGAAGGGAGACACCCCACTGGGCTGCACCCTCCGAGCCGCACTGCGGTGGAGGCCACGCCTCAGGGAGCTCACCCCCTCGTCCCGCCTTCACTGGTGTTCGCACGGGGACCCCAGAACTCACACCTCTAGCCCAGATCTCTCTCTCCCTTTTGAGACTCAACGCACCTACCCATCCACCCGGCATTGCCCCTTGAACTTACCAGGCACGTGCGATGGACCCCCAGTCTCCCCTACCGCCTTCCCCACCTGAGTGAGGGCAGCTCCATCCTCACAGCTGGACACTCAGGCCAGCGACCTTGGCGTCACCCCTCACCCCCTTTTTCTCCTACGACCCTCACCCGGGCAGTCGGGAAACCCTGCGGGCTCCAGTCACCAGGTCCGACCACTCTCCGGCGTCTGCGCTGCCCCTCCCTGGGCTGCAGGCCTCCCGCCCGCACCCCACCTTTGCCTGGGCTCCCCTAACTCCCGAGCATGCAGCAGAGAGGTCCCAGTGACACTGAGGTCAGATGGTCTCCCTGCTCTGCTGCAGACTCCGCGACAGAGCAGAGAGACTCCCCAGAGACTCTCTGCCGGCCTCTCTCGGGGCAGGAGCCCCGGCCCCTGCAGCGGTCCTCAGCGCCTGACAGGACCTGCTGTGCCCGTCCCCGTCACACCAGCCTCCCCACCGCTCCTGGAACACCGCGCCCTCAGATGCCTGTCGCTCAGAATGCTGCCCGGCCAACACCCCCACCTTCCCAGTGAGACCCGCCGCCCCGTGAGCCCTACTTAACTCTGCAATCTGACCCTTCCTGCCGGGAACTCCTGACGCCCCCATTCTGCTTCCCACAGCACCCAGCGCCTTCTCACACCCAGTACAGCGCGCGCTCAGCCCAGGGCGTGCTGTCTGTTTTCCCACCGGAAACGCAAGTTCCCTGAGGATGGGGAGCTGCGACCCAAGTGACTGGAGCAATCAAGCTTCGGTAAATAAAGGCACGAGCACGCTTCCTCGGAGTTACTCCTCCCTCATCGTTGGAAGCCCATCTGGGCTGCCCACCTCTAACTGGGCAGGACCCTTCAGCCCCCATGCCCATCAGTGAAGGGACGGTTTCCCCGCATCCCGATGCACGTTCCTGGGCCAGAACCAGTCGGCCCGACTCCCGGTGCCAAGACAGGCCCCAGGCCACGTGACACAGGTCAGCGGCCGGCTGCCCGTGGATGGGCCAGTAAGCGCAGGAGGCCCTGCGGGCAGAAGTGGGCGGCCCAGCGCGGCAGAACGTGCTCTGCCTGGACCATGCGCTCTGCAGCCGCCAACCGCGGGGCGGGCCGAATGCGTCTCCCGCACGGCTCTTCTCAGAAAACATCGGGGGGCGGGGGGGCCTCCTCACGCAGACTGTTCGTCACAGGCGACTTGAGACTTCAGGGGTCACTCTGACCACACGCAACATTTCTGCCCCGACTTTGGAAACGAACCCCCGGGTGAACGACGCCACCGGAAGGGGTGCTCAGCAAGCGGTGGCTGTGCAACCAACA
Organism: Glossophaga mutica; assembly: GCA_039655065.1. NCBI lineage: Eukaryota > Metazoa > Chordata > Mammalia > Chiroptera > Phyllostomidae > Glossophaga > Glossophaga mutica. The sequence continues at coordinate 215,782,730 of CM077305.1, forward strand.
CCGTCGACCACGCGGAAGGGAGGAGCAGGGCCCGCCCCTACACAGGGGCTGCTGAGTCCAGCTCAGCGAACGGACACGACTAGCTGAGCACGGCGCCCTGCGCGGACCCGCCCTGCGCGGACCCCCCCTGCGCGGAGCAGGCGTGGCAGGAATCCCAGGCGGACGATTCAGTAACACCCTGGAGACAGAATGCAGGTTGTACGCGATGACAACCCCACAGCGAGATGAGGAACGGCAGCGAGGGCTGCCCCTGCCAAACACTCACTCGGCCCCCGCCCCTCCCTCGAGGGGGGCCTTCCCCCGGCGGCCTCCACCCCGCAGAGGAGCCCACGGAGGCCGATGGAATCCAGGGATATCCCAGGCTACCTGGTCGGCCAGCAGCGGGACCGTTCGCTCTTACGGCAGAGCCCGTAACAGTGAAGTCCAGCCCCACTCCCTGAGCTCCGCCGAGCACCAGCTGGCTGAGAAGCTGAGAACGGAGCAGACAGGCGGGGGCCGCCCTCCCCACCCCGCTCCCCGCCCTCCCACTCAGCCCGCTGGAATCCCAGCCCGGGGGCTCGAAGTTCGGCCAGAGCTCCTGGGCTCCCTCCCAGCAGGGCAATGCTTGGTGTAACCGAGTTACTCACTTATACGCCCCCTCTACCCAGACAGGTTTAAAGTATTCTCACGGCAGCCTTCGCTTGCCAACAGCTGTGACATCGGCACCCAGACCACCCAGCTGCCCAGCCGCTCTCCCAGGGAGCTGCGCGGCGCCCCGATGCTGACAGGTTTGGACCCCGGAAGGACAAGAGCGCACCGAACACAGGGCTGTCAGTCTTCTCACGAGCACTGACCCTCACGAGGCCACGGCCCAGGGCCCACCTCGGGCCACGGCACTGGACTCCAGGCCAGGTCTCCCGTGTGGACACAAGCAGACCTCGCTCCCCGAGGGGTCGTCGCAGCGGCTCGTCCACGCGTCTCGGGACCCGAGAGCCCGAGGCGAAGCGACCTGCCCGGGACCGCACGAGCGGGGCCCGGGGCCGAGGTCCCCCGACACTGAGGGTCACGTGCCTGCCTTCTGGACGCTGCTCTGGGAAAGCTGGAAGTCCGGCTGGCTGAGGAGACAGATGTGGAGGACAGCAGGCCTCGAGGGGGAGGAGCTGAGCAGGGTGGGCTCGCCCTGGACTAGAGGCAGGGTGCCCCCACGTCAGGAGCAGAAAGCGAGAGGCAGCAACGGAGGTGGACACGGGAGGCGAGGGGGGTTCGGGGAGGGAGTCCTGCGGATGGTGGCGACTATGGACAGGCCGCCTCGAGGAACAGGGACGTCCACTGGCCAAGGACCGCTGGAAAGGCTGTCAAAGGCACTGATGGCCGACTGAGAGTGGGGACATGAGTGCGCGTCAGCGCAGGTCCTAACTACGTACAGCTCTGGGACCTCAGTGGGGTTCTGCTACGGACAGCTGCCCGATCCTGCCACAGAACCCGCCAACCACCCGGGATACTCGCCTCCTCGGGCCCACTCTAATGATGGGGCACCATCTCGGAAACTACGACCCCCTTGCCGGACAAGGCCAGAGAGGGGGCGACGCTCCGGTCTGCTCTTACGAACCACCACTGTCAGGAAGGGAGGACGGAGAAAGGAACCTGGACATTGGAGACACCAAGGTTTGGGTCCCAACCCTGCTGCTTACTAGCTGCGTGGTCCTGGGCAAGTCACGGGACCCTCACTGAGCCCATCTGTGCCGCACAGGAAGGACGACCCCCCAGACGGAGCCCCTGCGAGGGCCAGGCATGAGCCCCTGCGAGGCTCGCAGACAGCTGCGGCGGAGGGTCTGCAAGAAGGGCCACAGCAGGCTCCTCCGGGGAGCCACACCCCCTCCCCAGGGGCCTTCGGGCCCCTTCCTGGAATCCGGGCTGGCCTGGGATCTGCTTTCACCGGTGGGAGGAGGTCAAGGTGACGCAGTGTCGGTGGTAACCCTGGGACTCGGAGGGCCTTGCATGCCGCGCTCTCTAGGACGGCTGCCGGCTGCCGGGAGGGACCTGGGCCGGCCTGCCGGAGGCCTGGGGACGAGCCCTCCCGGCAGCTGGCTGCAGGCACGCGAGGGACCCCAGCCTAGACCACCACCCGCAGAAGCAGGAACGGAGTAACTGCTGATGCTCCGAGTCACTAAGTACCGGGGTGACCTGTCCTCTCGCCGCGGGCCTCAGACCGGCCAGCCCTCCTAGAGCACTCCTGCTCGGACAGCTGCTGCGCTCGGCTCCGACTCCTCGCCGCCCCTCCTCCACACAGAGCCTGTCGCCCGGCACACCCTGTGTTCACTTGTTCACTCACTCGTTACAAACCTGGGAGGCCAGCGATGCCCCAGTGTTTCATTAGGTGGCCTCCTGTGCCCGGGACAGCCAGGAGGCCAAGGCGGCTGTGGAGGAGGAGACCCGAGGAGACCGCTGGGAGATGAGGCCAGCAGCAGCGGACCACGTGCAGCCCTGCTGGTGGCCGCAGGAGCGCGCAGGCAGAGCCGGCGGGGGGCCTGCCGAGGGGCTGTGGACGGACGGGGTGTGTGTGTGGCAGGGGGAGGGGGGGACGACCGCTGTGCTCTGGCCTGAGCACCCTGCCGGCTGCGCCGCAGGACCCGGCCGGCAGATGTTTCTCGAAGGCGTGAGCACCCACCCGGCGATGAACGAATGGCCCCTGAGTTTTGTTCAGCGCCGCGCCCCAGTCCACGGTGAAGGAAGACTGCGTGCCGTACGGCCTCTGCGTCCCACAGCGCCAGGTGCCGCAACCCGCCCACCGCCCGCCCTCCCACCGCTGCAGGGGAGGGAGGGACTCCGGCACAGATAAAGGCCTGCATGTGCGTGCCGAGGACCGGAAGCCAAGAGGCTCAGCTACGCCATCTCGACCACAGACGGAGGCAGCTGCACAACGGCCGTCAGGTCCTCCTCCGGCCTGCGGACACGGACGTGTTTCTGGTAGCTGGTGAGCTACTGGCCTCTGGGTTCCAGAGCAACAACAACGCCAGAGCAGGGAACGGTCTTCGGGGGTTTCGTTGTAGCTGGTGATGCACGCACCTACACAACAGTCTTGGTGTTGCCTCTCGGCCCTGCGAAGCCTACGGTCCTCACCGCCTGGCGCTTTAAGAAGTCGGCCCACTGCTGACACAGATGAACCGCCCCGGGGCAAATTCCTCACCTGCGGCCCACGCAGTTTCCAGAAACGGTTATCTGGGTATTTCGCATGAAGCGACTTCCGAAATCAGGTGCCCTGAAAGCAGTCACCAAAACGCAATGACATCGAAAGTGGCCACTGGCCACTGCTATTATCTTAAACAACAGTGACATCCTCCACGCAGCTGGAACAGAAACAGCCCCGCGCGAAGATGTATTTTATGCATGTTCCCAGGGTAAAACATCCTAAAGCCAGGGGGAGGCGCAGATACTGTTCTAAATTTGGAAATATCTGATGACAAAGTGAAGTTTCCTTCCCCTTTCTTATCCACGCCCAAAACAACGCCGGCGCGTCTCATGAGAAAAACTCCTTCACATTTATGGTTTCCACGTCCCACGTCTGATCTTTCACTTAACACAAAAAAACCAACTTATGGAAGCCCACGATGGACATCAGCATCGTGTAGTTATCACACAGAGTATCGTACCGTATCGTATGCCATCCACATGTAACGTATAATGTACTATACACACAGTATGCTGAACACGCATCCTACGACATGCAAGTATGTACACATAAAACCTCTAATCATGATACACACAACATGTCGCACTGTTTTATATTAACATCGCATACCTTACCATGTCGTTGTCATGTTACCACCTACCGCAGGAGACAGACACCACGTCACGGACTGGCTGTGGAACTTGAGACGAGTTACTTTACCTTTTTCAGGCTCAATTTCTTCATTGGGGAAGTCAGGGAATAACTTAGAAAGATTTTTACTGGGCCCTTCTTCTAGCTCAAGACTGTGATTCCGTAAGCACATCAAGTGACCTTTGCTTTGCACACTTCTCTTACCTTGACGCCTGTTCATGGTCACATCCACACGCGGCCGCAAACCTCGCCACCGGCCAGGCGCAGACGTCGCCTGTGCCCACGACGGTCTCTGCAACGCCCTGGCGCTCTGCCCCTGTCCGCCCGACCGCCCCTGCAGTAAGCTGTCTCACAGCAGGGTATCTATCTTGGTGACACCGGAGGTGGTGCCCGCGTTCCCGTACAAGCAGTGGGGGCGAACGGAACTGAGTCAGCCCTCCACAGACGCGGTGGAGAGGCAGAGCTGGGTATCGGTCGCGCTGCCCAACAGCAAGCACCACACCACCACCGTCAGCGACACCCCTGGGCTCGCTCCGTCCCCTTCGTACGAGACGATGAAAGTACGAGATAATCCTCGCTCCCTGGGAGGCAGGAGACAGACGCTATGATAGGAAAAGGGGACCCTCGAATGAAGTCTCATGCCTCTTCTCTGTGAAACTCTGCCCTTGAATGAGATGGAGCCAAGTCCAACGCAAAGGACTGTGAGAAAAATACTCTGAAACGAAAGTAGATTCTTAGCACTGATTATGGCTTTTGAACTTCCCTCGCCCTTGCTCTGAGCCCCAGGCCATCAAAATCGTCACTATGGAATTAGTGAACACGGTTTACGCTTTACAAGAGAAACCATTTCAAAATGGTGCTGCTCAGCGCGGCCACAGCGCTCCAGGAAAGCGGCACGGCCCGCGCCCCGAAGCTCGCCTCGCGCTCCCGGTCGGGGACTCGGCGCTGGGAACGGGCCCCAAGGAGACCGTTCAGCGGCACCACGAGTGCACGTGAGTACAGCCGTGTGCTCTCGCCTCAGCCACGGACGACGGCAGAACGGGAAAACGACGCGGGCGCCCAGCGGCGGGTGAGTGACTGGGTCACGGAGCATCCGCCAGACCACGGGGAGGCGGACATCGGGGAAGACAGACACGCACACACGTGAAGTGCTCTGGGGAAGACGGGCACCAACGGCTAACACTTCTGCTCACTCGGGTCCAGGGTTTTTAGATTCAGACACTCAACATGCATTTTCTTAGCATTTTGTCAGCATTTTTTCCAATTTTTCTTTAATAATGCAACATTCGTTCCCACTAAAATAAAATGCAATTTCTCTGTATTCGACCTAAAAGTAACAACAACAAAAACCACTTACTGAACGCGTACTTTGTACAAGGCACTATTCTGAGCTCTTTACGCCGCCCCGTGAGACCCCATTTACAGATGAGCAAACTGAGGCCCCGAATTCAGTGACTGGCCCGAGATCCGCAGACTGGAAAGTGGAGGCAAAGACGCGGCAGCCACCCAGGCTCCGGAGGCCACGCCCCCCCGCGCTGCGCGGCCGGGACGCGCCGACGCAGCGCCGTGCGCGCCGAACGGGACCACGGGCGGCCCCGGCGGGCTCGGCTCTCGCGCTAACGGGGCGCAGCTCGGCGGTGTCCCCTCCCGTGGCCACCGCTTCCAAAGAGACCCACCAGGAAAGGGCGCCGTGACCACGGCACTCGGCAGAGCTGCGGCCGCCTGCAGATGCCCGACACCCGGGCAGCTGGCAGGCATGAGTGGCAGTGGCCAGGGCCGGGGGTCGCTGAGCAGGGCCTGCACGGCGCCTCTGAGGGCGTCTGGCCCGGGACCCTTTCAACCGAGAGGCGGAGGCAGAGCCCCGCCCAGGCACGCCGACCGCCGGCCAGGACCGGGACGGGGCCCCGCTGACCCGGGTGCCTTCGGATGCGCAGCGTGTGGCAGGAGTCACGATCCCTCACTGAACGCTCAGTGCACGTCAGTCAGCAGCTCAGACCCCTCCACGTAAATCACCTCATGTAATTCTGGCAACGCTCCTTTGAGGTGGGCGTCACTGTCAACGTCACGCAGAGACCGGGAACCAGGCTGCCAGCGCGAAGCCCCACGTCTGGCCTCGCCCAGCTCGAAGGCCCTGGGCGAGTGGCCGGAGCCTAGTGCCCAGCCCCTGCCCTTCCCGGAGTGGGGCCCGGGAGCCTGACGCCGAGGCCCCGAAGCAGCGGGACGCAGACCAGAACGCGGCTGGTGGGGCCTGCCTGGCGCGCGGGCGGCCCCGGAGGCTTCCCCACCCCCGGGCCTGCAGGGGCACGTCCACGCACCGCTGGGCCCGGGGCCCAGACCGCCCCCGCCGCCCCACAGCCCAGGAACAAGGGAGCGTGTGGGGGGTGTGCCAGGCCTCCGGGCCCGGGCCCCAGCCAGCCAATCCCCTTCCCGGCACCGCCCCCCCGCCCCCGCAGCCAGCCCAGCCTCGCCTGGAGAGACGCTTTCCACAGTCAGCTCTTCCTCGGAGGGTGTTAATTTGGTTACCTCACACCCAACTGTGTACAAACATGCAAATCCTTCACAGTCCCACTTAGCAGGCTGCTGCAGCGGCCCGGGCTGCCGGGATTTCTGGAGGAGATAACAATTCAATTTGCAGTCCCTGCAGCAGCCTGTCATTCCCGCGGAGGCGCCCCGCCCGCCCTGCGCTCCCCAATGGCTGGCGCAGCAACCCTTCCGATACTTCTGAAAAAGAAACCAGTATTGAGAGTGTCTTCTGAGGTGCCTGGGTCAATGAATCAACAACTAAATGTCCACTGAGTAAGTGCCTTTTGTGACTCGACCCTCCGCAGCGCGGTCAGCGGTCAGCAAGCTCCTTCCCTGTGAATCCAGGATCGCAGGGGGACAGGGCAAGTGCATTGTTTCCACCGCCCCGCGGCTGCCGGCCGGGAAAGGCAGGGAAAGAGCAAGCATTCCCGGGCCCCGCACAACCTCCGCTGAGCCGCTGAGCGCCCCCAGGCCCAGCCCCCTTTGCACGGCGGGAACACGCAGCTCCGTGCACGCGCGGCCGTGCTGGTGCGGAGGACGGAACCGCGTCCTGACAGCCAGCCCTCGGGAGGCTTCCGATCAGGCGGGGAGGCGAAGGGGTGAACGGAAGCCAAGTCCCTGCGGCGTACGGGCTGCGCGGAGACCCAGAGGCTCCCGCGTGGAGAAGGCTGCTGGAGACAAGGGCAGTGAGGGAACGAGGAGATTCGGGATCACAGAGTTCAGCCATTCAAGGTCAGAGGGCAGGTGGGGGCAGAGCTCGGGCTGGCCGCAGCCTCCGCCTGCCCCCCGCCCACCCACCCCCGTCCCCTCTCTCCTGCGGGGGCTGTGGGGACCCACTCCAGCAGCGCCAGGACTCACACCCCCAACAGCGCGCCACCGTCACTGGGGAGACCAGACAGAGGGGCCTGCCTTTTCACGTTTGGGCCCTGAGAGCTATCGGGAAGACGGGGACAGGAAGGGTCAGGTGGGGGTCCCCTCAGAGGGGCGCGCTCCGCCCTGTTCGAAATCACCAGAGAGGCCCTTCTCCCCGGGGTGTAAACGCTCCTTAGGTGACAGCAGGCGGAGGTGGTGACGTCGATGTTTCTGCAACCAGTATTTGGTCATTTCAGTTTTTCCACTTTCCAAGGGCGCGACCAAGGAACAGAAGAGCAAGTGACCTCAAGGGCAGGTGACAATTTCCTTTGAGTTTCCCTCCCGAATGTGTCCTGGGCTGGCCCATCCTGATCACCACCATCTGGCTCGGCTGTCACAGGGCCACAGACAGGCTGGACGGGCGTCGGGGGCTGTCCCAGCCGCCCGTAGCGAGTGCAGGCGCTCATTCGCCCCTAAGGCAGACACCCACACTGTGCTGCTGGCCCTGAGGCCATCAGGCACCTGCTGAGTTCACCATGGTGTGGAGCAGGGGCAGGGGCAGGGGCAGGGGCAGGGGCAGGGTGGTGCCTGGGAGCCACGAAATCTGGTCTCCAAACACTGCTCTGAAGTCAGGTTTCTGAGACATAACCAGCCCTCAGAGACGACACGCCGATAAACCGCGCAGGACCCTCGCGGCCTGGCTTCCGCGGGTCTCTGGGTTCTGCACGGGGAGACACAAGTGCTGCCCGAGCCTGGCCCGCGCAGACCCCCACAGGGGTGAGGGCGCGCTCCCGGATGGAGGGACCCACGGGGACTTAGTGAGCCGCTGCTCTTGTTACGCCCACTCCCTGCAGACCCCGAGACCCCGACTGTCAACGGTGGTCCCGCAGTCACTCTCGTGGAAATCACCGAGCACTGGTAGACAAAATGAAACACAGCGCTGTCTTTCTTTGTGTCTGTATATCGGCTGCCTGTGATGGAAATTTTAGGATGTTTTAACTCCCCTACGTTTTTCCAAGGAAAAGCAGAGACAATCTGAAAGTAAGTAAACACATTAAACTCCTGTTACAAAGCGGCACTTTTGAGTTAGGGGAGCAACGAACGCCCATGCGGTCTGGGGGGCTGGTTACCAGCCCCCGTGGCCCACTCGGTGAGTGGGTCTGCGCGAGCGGCTCCCCTTAAACTTACCCTGTTTTGCTTATCTGTATGTACGTACGCATTCATTAATTTACCCGAATCAATTTATAATAAAATTATAGACGGCATAACCCTTCACTGCTGAATATTTCAGCATCGCTACCCCAAAATGGACATGCTCTTACAAAACTCATTACCATTATTGAATGTAATAAAATGAGCAACAGTTCCAAATATCATCTACTGCCCAGTTGATGTTCAAGTCTCCTGAACGCGCCCCCCCCCCCCGCCCACTGCCTTGTCCCTGTTCTGTTCAAACGAGGATCTGACCCGGGACCACGAAAACACACCTTTGTCAACGTAACTCGACGGCCAAAGAACGACTGGTGCGAAGTCAGAGGGACTGAAATTTGAAGGTCACTTAGCATCCCATCTACTTTTCCCTGTGAAACAATGTATCCATTCTCTAACCACAAAAGACAACTACGGCAACATACCCACGCCCTTTCTTCCGTTTACACCTTCCGCACATCGGCGCACACCTGCACACGGCCGCGATGGAACCGTCTCACCGCCAGAGGAGGGGCGCTACCACCTCTACTTCTTCTTGGCAAGAGGAAGTGAGAAAGCCAGGACCTGACTGAGTCCTGAGGGCACCGTTTTGGACAGTCTGACACTCTGCCACTCTGCCAGGTGACGGTGAAACGGGCCACTCTGGGTGACGGTGAAATGGGCAGCCCCGGGCACTGGGCGACCGGACAGCCCTGGGACACTGCCAACAGGTCCTCAGTCCCAGGAGCACCTCAGGGTGCTCGGGGCCCCACTGGCCGCCTCTGCCACTGCAGCGCTGACGCCAGCACAGCCCTTAAGGGACAAAGACTAGGTGTTCATTGGAGCTGCTGACCCACATCGGGAGTGGCCAGGATGGATAAACATGAGATTTTTTACAGAAGGTACTTTGAGCTCCTTGGCAGACAGGACCTATCTATTTAAAGGCCATTGATAACATTCTCTATACCATTTTGTCATAAAAAATTCAAACTCCTGAATATCAAAACATTTGGAGCATTTGTTAAAAGAAAAATTTTTGATCAATGGACACAAGAAGCTGCACTGAACAGAAGCGTCTCCAGCTGACACCGAATTCCCCCGAGCCACGCCAGCCCACTGAGATTCGAACGGTTTTACTCCTTGGAACTGCCTGTCACTTCCCTTCAAACGACGCCGGACTGCAGGCGCTGCCCTGGCTGTCTCACTCGGGTTTTGCGCAGAAGCACCCCAGAGGAAAGCTGCCTCCCCCTTCCTGTGGGAGATGGGGCCCGCGGCCTCATTACCTTGCCTCCAGGGGCACAGATGGCTTCGGTTCAGGGGCCTCTGTTTTTCAATCGCGTTGCCCATTCTAAAGCCAGAGGCTACAGAGCCCTTCCAGGCCCGGCGTCTCCGCTGAACACGGCGTCGGGACCGCAAGGGGGTTCATCTCCGGGACATCTCGGCCCCCAGCAGCGGGCCCCAGCAGACCCGTGTGAGAAAACCTTGAATTCTGCTCTCACAGGCCTCCGCCTCCTGCCTTCCCAGCTCGCCCCACTCCAGGGAGGAAGTCAGAAGAAAAGGCTTGGTGTCGCCCTGCCGGCGGGCCTCCGCAGCGGTCTATATTAAGAAGCTCCTTCCTCAGCCTTCCGCTGCCACTGTGACTCACGGGCACAGCGGCACCTCAGGGCACGGGCTGCTTCCAACCCCTTTCCACCCTGCTTTTCGGGAGTGGGGGGGCAGGTGAGCAAGGAGCTGGGAGTCAGCGACAGGCCGGTCCCGGGTGTGCCCCAGGAGAAACGCCGTCCCGCGGGCCCTGACGCCACACCTCCTGTGGCAGGTTCTCCCTCTCAGCCCGTGGGCTGTCGCACAGACGCCCGTCAGAGAAAACAAACGGGGTCGCCGGGCCTGTGTTTCCAGGGGAAGGCACTGTCCGTCACAATGCAAGCCACGGCCCTGGCTGGTGGGGCTCAGTGGACTGGGTGCCGGCCTGCGAATCAGAGGACCACCAGTTCGATTCCCACTCAGGGCACATGCCTGGGTTGCAGGCCAGGTCCCCAATAGGGGGCGTTCGAGAGGCAAACACATATTGATGTTTCTCTCCCTCTCTTTCTACCTTCCTTCCCCTCTCTAAAAATAAATACATAAATAAATGAATAAGTATCTTTTAAAAAATGGAAGATACGCCTCAGCTTCTGAAGAAGAAAAGACCACTTAGGACAGACACAGCCTAGAGTTTGTAACCTCAAGCTCCAATCTCCCAGTCTAGGGTGGAAATAAATCATTTTTCTGGAGAAAATTTTGAACAGGCTTCCTGGGACAAAAGAAGGGCACAAAGTCACACACTTTTTCCAATAACAATGAAGAAAGTGCCCGGCAGACAGTATTCACTGATTTCCCCCCCAGGGTCGCAGGCCAGTTTTCAGACTCAGACTCGTGTCGAGCGCCGGAGAGCGCACAGAGCGGGTCCGCCGGGGCCCGAGCACCCGGTCGGTTCAAGTCCTGCCTCCGCCACTTGTCTCACCAACGGAGCACTGCGGTCTCAGCTTCCTTGTTAAACGGACACAGTGCCAGTCCCATGAAAAAAGTGTTCACGAACTGCTCAGCACGGCGCTCAACGCTCAGGAACCCTTTGGTAAATAGGCATCGTCAACGTTTTTATCATCTTAGCCGGTGAGACTACGGTGGCTCAGGCGGCAGATTTCTGGCTCCAGTCAGTTTAGCCCCCAGCACACGATCAAAGGCACCCCCCCCGCCCCCACTGCTGGAGTTGGATGGCACAGCACGGGAGCAAATCATCCTCGTAAAACCAGAGCAAAACTCAGGGACGGCATGCCCCCGAGACCCGCAGGAGCAAGCAACTGAGCTCAGGGGGCACCGGCCGCCGCCCGGGGTCTGGGTGCCCGTGCTCTGTTACAACCCCCTGGGGCCCTGGCCGTGGTGGTGCCAGGCCTGACTGTCCCGAGGGAGCAAGAAGTGATCTTGGCAGCGCGTGGAAATGAATGAAGCCACGTCCAAACCTCTGCACACGCTCAGGCCTCATCTTTTGATCTGCGATAGAGAAACCACAGTTCGAGACCCCGGTCTCAGATTCCAGATGTGGGAAAGCGAACAGCACAAGGCCGCTGCCCTCCTCCAGGGCCGGGGCGGGAGGGGAGGGGGGCGTCAGGGCCACTGCCACGTCCCCTCCCTCCAACCAAGCCGCAGCCGCCCATCAGCAAAGAGCAGAGGCCCCAAACCCACCACGCCAGAGGGGGCCCCTGACACCTAATGGCCGGGAAACCGTCCAGTCCCAGCTCGGTGCCCCACCCCGCCCCCACCACTAATCACCCCGCCCGTTCGATACGTTCAGAGTGATGTCAGTTTCCGTCCAAATTCCATAACAATATTCCTCAGCAAGCGTTCAACCTTTTCAACCCCAGATATGACATCTGACCTCATTTTTTCCACAAGACGTGAAGTTCAGTACGTTTGCAAAAGCACGACAGGCCCAACAGGTCCCGCTTCCGAAACCGTATCTGAACGTCTCCTTTCACCTGCAGCTGTGATTTCGAACGTGCGGCAAACTGCCTACCAAGTGCTCTGCACAGATGCTGCCCAGCACTCGTAGAATACCCACACACAGTAGGTGCTTAACAACTGTCTGTTGAACAAACCAATGGCTGGATAAAGGAATAAACAAATGAACAAATGAGCACTCTCCCCCCCCCCACACACACACCTCCCAATTGCCCCCACCCCCAGGATGGTCAACCAGAGTTTCTGACTCATCAACAACTCTCGTTCCTGCAGGAGCTGGGGCCGTGGGCCGGTCTCGCCCACCGGCTCGCCGTCCGGCCCAGGCGGAGTTCCCCAGGCGGAGTTCCTTCTGCGCCTCTCTCATTTCCCCCCTCAGTCTGTGAAGTCCCTGAAGCCAGCAGCAGGGTTCGAGTCGTCCCTCGTGAGCCTGCAGGAGCACGGGGCAGCAGGCCACCGCCGGGAACGGGGCTCGGCCCGGGTGGTCCTGCCACCTCTCAGCCGGGGGCCGCCACGTTCACAGCTGCTTTCGTGAGAAAACGCACCCCGAGCTCTGGACAGAGAACGCGCCGACGGACCCCACACGTGAACTGGACGTTTCTTCGTGAGAACAGCTCGGAGGAGGAGGCCTGCGGTTCCGTTCTCCCCAGGCAGTCTCGGCCTCCCAGAACGACTCCAATGGGCACTGGCTGGGGAATGGGGAACGAAAAGAGCAGCCGGTCTTAAGAAGTCCTCACTAATTCCCCGCTTGGAAAAAGCAGCTTTTAGAGGCACCCCCGAAGGCGACTGCGCCCCCAGTGAAAATGGGCAAGGGACCACCTCCCGCCCACGCGGCGGGGAGACAGGCCGGGACTCTGCCGGGTGAGATGAAATCTCAGCGCCGCGCCACCAGGGGCAGGGCGCCCCCGGCACGGCCGCTGGGACGTGTTTCCGGGTCTCGCACAAACGCTCGAGGATGCTGTGGACGCAGGTACTGCGTTCAATAACAGACTGCATGCACCTCACCGCCTGTCAGCCAGGTGACTCCCGGAGATGTTGGCACTGCAAGTCCTCCCACACCTGACAGGTGGGGGAGGCTGGGGGCGCATCAAGGCTACGCACGTAGTTAGCCAGCCCCAGCCCCAGCCCCAGCCCCAGCCCTTCCCTCCCTGGCGAGGAAACCTGCTACCCACTTCCCCGTGGACAGAGGGGCCAAAGGTGGTGGGCAGGTGCTGGCTTGGGAGGGCGGCTGGCCTGGTTTGGATCTCTGCGCGGTCCTGCCCAGCTGGGAAAATCTGGGATAGAACTTAGCCTCTCTGCACCTGATTTCTTCACCTGCGTAAAAAGTGCACTGCGCCGCCTACTTCATAAGGCAGTTCAGAGGTTAAATACGATGTTTAAAAAGTGCTGGCACACAGCAGATACTCTTAAAGAATAGCTACTGTTGCAGTTCGTGTTATTTTATTGTATATAAATCCCAGCTTTAGATACAATACGGAAAACTCTTTACCCTCACCAAGGATCTTTTGTTCCACATCGCAGTCAGATCCCCGGGTGCGAATCAAACGAAATCTCACTCACAGCGGCCGCCCCATGGTAGCACTACTTTGATGGCAGAGAGTGACACAAACCGGGGGTACCGCGGCAGCCACTGGAGTCTGCAACGGTTCACCGGCATCTCTCCCCTGCCAGCCAGCACCACTGGGCTGGGAGGACACCCGAACCAGGGAGTCCTGCAAGGCGCAACTCTCTCCTCGAGGGAGACAAACACAGACGTCACGGCGCAGAAGGGAAAGGCCAGCGATCCTCGCAGTGGGCACACTCGCCCCCGAGGCAGGGCGACAGGCGGGCTCTCCGGCGGGCGCCCAGCGGCTGACACAGGCTCTGTGCATGGAATTTGTCTGCCGGGAGGGAAGTCTGATGTCGGTCACTTCCCCTCCAGAGAAAAATAAAACAATACGAGGAAGCGCCGAGCACTGTGGGAATGTTCCAAGTGGGAGTTCCAGCTCGGTCCAGAACATAAACAGAGGGGAGCGATTAGCCTGGAGGTCAGGCCTGGCAGAGCGCTAGGGCCGAGGGTCGGGTAGCCAGTCTTCTGGGACCAAAAAGATGCTACTTTGAAGCGACTTCCCTACCCAGCCCTGGAGGAAACCATCGAAGGCAAAGGCCCATCTCGCAGAGCGTGTCTCAGGAAGCAGAAGTCGGGATTCGTTATGATACGCCCGCACACTCACAGACCAGTCTCGGGATGTCACGGCTGAGGGAGAGGCCGATAGCGTGCACAAAGAATCCCTTAGTTTGCACTGCGGCCCGTGCTGAGAAGTGTTCAGGACAGGGTGACCCAATCTAACCTGGGAGGTCAGGGAAGGCTGAGACGTGAAGGATGAGCGCGAGCTGACCAAGCAAAGGGGCGAAGAGCGTTGTGGGCAGGAGCAGCATGTGCAAAGGCCCTGTGCAGCTGGTAGTATGTGAATGGGGGGAGAGTCAGCTGGGGCAGGGCTTAGAGGTCCAGGGTTTCCTTCTAGGGGTTTCAGGGGGTTCCAATAGGGTTGGCCAAACCAAGCACAGAGCTAGTCCAAACCTCTCATTCTGAAACAAGGAAGCTGAGGTCCAGAGAGGGAGAGACACTTCCCCAAGCTCTCACACGTGGCCAGAGAACCCGCACCTCGGACTCCCAGTCTGGAGTCTTTGCACCGCTGCCCAGCCGCCGTACTCCTGGCAGGGGTGTGCCAACGCCCGCAAAGCGCTCGCCCTCACCGAACACTGATCCTGCATCCCAGACGAGGCCGCTCTGTTTCTGTTCAGGCGGGACCAGAAGCGACACTCTACAGAGATGAACTGGAAGGTCGGCCAGTCCATCCTTCTGGGGGTCCAATCTAACCTGCAAATAAAGGGGGTCAGAACCTGCCCCCCACCTCCGATTCCAAAGCGCCCCACAAGACAGCTTCAGCGGACGACGCTGGCTCACCAGAGGCGGGCACGCCAGGCAGGCCCCCCACTGCTGAACGAGCATCCAGCCTCGTGAAGAAGCTGTGTGTTTGTCCCGCTTCTCCAAATGAGGGCTGCGCCCAGAACTGAACCCCGCCTGCAGGGTGGGACACGGAGAAGCCCACGCCTCTAATCTTATCAATTCCACCTGGAACGGAGAGACAGGAACTGTTTCTTTACTCACTTATTATTTTTAGAGAGGGGAAGGGAGGGAGAAAGAGAGGGAGAGAAACATTCATGTGCGGCTGTCTCTCACCTGCCCCCTACTGGGGACCTGGCCCGCAACCCAGGCATGTGCCCTGACTGGGAATCGAACCAGCGACCCTACGGTTCGCAGGCCCACAGTCAACCCACTGGGCCACACCAGCCAGGGCAGAAACTATTTTTTTAAGTGAACAAAAACAGCAATTTTTTTTCCTCTGCCATTTGTTTCATGATATTCAAATACTCGGGGAAATATCTAACTATCGGGAACACTTCTGCAACTCCTGACCCCTCCTGGAATGCCTGGGGGCGGAGGGCTCCGGGGCCCCGGGGCCAGCTCTCCCAGCTTCACTGCCCGCGGCCCCCACTTGGGGGCCTTTACTTTGGCCCAAGACTCGCTCCCGTGCGCAAGCCCTCCCCTGCCTGCCGCCCCGTGTCCCAGCTCCCTTCTCTCCAGCGAAGCAAAGGCACCTTCCCAGTCGACGTCCAGCAGCCTCTCAACGGACAACCACCACGGGGGCCCTCCCCCACCCCCCCGGAACCTCTGCTGTGCCTGGACCACGACGCGTCAGAAGAGGCGACGCCCTCACTTCAGAAAGGCTCCCGCCCCGTCACCCGCCCCCCCTGGCCTCCAGGATCTGCTGCCGCCTGCCCCTGACAGCTCCGTACCTCCGGAGACAGCTGCCCGGCCCGAGGATGAGGAGGCAGCTGACTGGTGACGACCTCTGGCGGAGCTGGGCGGGCGCAGGCAGCCTCCGCAGTGCGCTCCTCTGGCCAGGCCCCCCCCCCCCAGCTTCTTCGGGCGCCCTGTTCTCTCCAGCGGGAGGACAGCCCTCCCCCCCCCCCCGCCCAGCCCGTGCTTCAACGGCTCGCCCACCAGCAACCAGCGAGCCCCGGCTCTCCACCAGGCACACGCTGGGCTCTGGGGAAAGAACTAACTTCCTAACGGGGGAGAAGATCATCATGCGAAAGGAGCAAATGCTGTAGAAGAAAGAGGAAGAAGAGGAAGAAGAAAAGAAAGAAGCAACACCAGCCAGCGTCAGGGGACAGTGAGGGGCTGATGTGACGGGAGTGTGACCTGAGACCCCAAGGGCAGAGAAGGCCTGGGGGCTGGCGGGGGGGGGGTGCGCCGTGTGAACAGAGACCCAAAAGGGGTCAGGGAGTGAAGGTGCACCCAGGAGGACAGCTCGCCTTCCCCAGCCCGCAGCATCTGAGCGCCCCCACAGCTGCGTCCCTCTGTCCGTCCGTCCGTCCGTCCGTGAGAGGGCGGATGTTCCAGAGCAGGCGGGAAGAGCGGCCCTCCCGAGGTCACACCAGCAGCACGTGGACCCTGGCGGGCGTCTGATGGCGGGCTCGCAGCAGGTGCACTCCAGCGCCCACAGGAAGGACCTCTGCGGGGCTGGGCGGGGGCGAGTGCAAAGGCCCCGGGGCAGGGGACGCCCGGTGCATTCCGCCACCACCCGGAGGGAGAGCACAAAGCCCGCGTGGCTGAGACAGCACCGGGACTGAGGTGAACGTGCCCCAGGGGTGGGAGTGCAGGTTGCTGCAACCTGGCAAGAACTCCGGATCGGCCCTAACTCACACCTTGGCCGTTGAGTTGAACTGAGACCAAGAAGCCAGCGAGGAGGGTCCCGGGCAGTCCTGGGGGCAGGGGCGGGGGCGGGGCCTGGAGCCAGTGTCAGGAGAGGAGGTGGTGGGAGTGACTGAGGGACCGGATGTGGGGCGTGGAGAGGGGCCGGGGGACGGCCAGACCTCCGAGCCCGAGCGCCAAAATCGGACGTCCCACTCGTTGTCGTGAAGCGCGGGCCCCAGGAGGAGCCAGGCGGCAGGGGTTGGGGTGGAGGGCCACGAGCGCCAGTTCAGCGCATCCGGTCCAAACCGGACGACGTCCACGTGGAGATGCTGGGGGGCAGTCCTCAGCTCAGGGCGAGGTCACAGCCAGAAACACCCATTCGGGGGTGCCCAGGGTTAGATGGCATTCAAAGACAAGAGGCCGGACTGCCTGGGAAGAGATCAGAGGCCCTCGCACGATCCCGACGGAGAGACTCTGAGAGGGAGGGGGACCCGGAGCAGGCGGGCGGGGGGGGGGCGGTGCGCACACGGCACCACCACAGAACACGCGTGTGCGCAGACAGCTCAGAGTGAGCCTGCAAACATTCACCACGACGTTTTCCAAGCACTAGCCACGGCGCCTTTAAACGTAAGTCGCATTTCAGAGTTTGCTCCTTAAAACGCCCCGCTGATCGCAATGACGAGTACCTACGTGGGCTCAGGTAACGAGCCGAGACCCCGAGACGCCGCCGTCCACACTCGGCGGGACGGTCACCGCGGCTCTCTCCACACCAGCAGGCCGCCCGCCGCCCGCCGCCCGAGCTCGCCCGACCCCTGCCCTCGCCCGGAGCCTGGCCGAGGAGGCGCGCCCCGGGGGCGGAAGCGTCCACACAGGCACTCGCTCGCGGGTGTGGTTCATCTGTGCTGAGCGCTCGACTCCTCTTCAGTCCGTGTCGCCCTGGCTGCCTACCCACTTCCTACGGGTCCGTGCCAGCGCTGGGCAGGGGCTTCACCCCGCTGTCCCAGAAACCCTTGCAGGCTTCACTTTCCTCACCTGCACCGAGCGGCCAGGACCACCCCCCCCACCCGCCACCCCGGGCAGAGCTGACCACAGGATTGAGTGAGTGCCACAGGGGCAAACCAGTTGCTTTGATATCCTCGCTGCCACCGCCCCTCCCCCTCCCCCTCCTCTGGCAACTTTTTGAGGCGAGTCCCTAGGACTCCCTCCGCTCCTCGCCACCCTTACCTCCGAACAGCAACGCCAGAGGGCGCCCCCTCCCCTACAGCCCCAGCGGCGGCGGCACCGGGAACTTGTTAGAAACGGCAGTGCCCGGCCGGACTCCAGAGCACCTGCATCAGAGGCTGGGGGTTGGAGCCCAACAGCCCCCAGGTGCTGAAGCTTGAGCCCCACTGCAGAAGGTGGAGGACACTCTGCAGCAGCTGGCGGGGCCGCAGGACAGGGGCCACCTGGCCCCCGCCGCCGCCGCCCCCGACCCCTGCTAACACCACAGGCTGCAAGTTACCAATCCGCCAAAAACACGGAGCTTCCCGCCTGTCTTCCCGGCTGTTTTCTTTGAACATCAAATGCACCCCTGGAGCAAAGATAAAACTTCTTACAAAAACTCAATCCCATCCACGCTCCTTCCTACAGTGACGGGGAACCGACGCATCCGTCCCACTTCCCCAGACTAGCGTTCCTGTGATTACTCTTCCGACTCTCTCCGAGGGACTTGCCACAAACTCCGGCACCCTTTCTGTCCGTTCTGAAGAAAGCGGATGCGAGACCTGGTTACTCTCATTCCTGCCGTAGGGAAGCGTGTTCTGTCACAAGAAAAACCGTGCTGGCTGTGAGCGTGTGCTCACCGTTGTCCAACCAGCCGTCCCAGAGGGCGGGGCTCCCCCGAGCTGAGTGCCTGGAACGCACACGGTGCCCAGGGCCCACGGGGAGAGCGGGACTGAGCCCCCCCGCCCCCCCCCCGCCCCACGTTGGCACGGGCGCCCCCCCGACCCAGCTCTGTCCCGGCAGACCAAGACCCTCGCTGCCACGCGTCGGCGGGGCTCGGTGGTTGCGGACGAGCCCGCCCTCGGTGTTTTTCTGTCCGCACCCCAGGCGCTTCGGGAGTGCCAGGTGGGTGCTATTAATAAGTAGGCCGTGACAGCGGGTGTCCGCCAGGGCGTGTGGCCATCGCCCCATCTGTCACAGCCTGTACGGGCACAGTGGTCCTCAAGTGACCTCCCTCTGGAGCCCAGACGCCGAGCTGTGAGGCGGGGCTCCGAGGTCCGACTCTTCGACAACGGCCCGGTCTTGCTTGAAGAGGAGGGCTGGGCCCCGTCGCGGCGAGCGCTCCAAGGGCAAGAGCTGTGGCTCAGCTGTCCCCATGTCCACGTGTCCCCAGCACGACGGCAGACACGGGCGCTCAAGAAACCAGCTGAAAGAGCGCCCCGACGCCCGACGCCGCCTTCCCCGACTCTAAGCTGTGGACTTCCTCAGGCTCACTTCTGGAATCGAGACACCGTTTCGGCACCCATCCTGCTAAGTACTTCAGTTTTCCTCTGTTCCCCGGGTGGCGCTGTTACATCGGCACGTCCCGCACGCGCGGGTGCCGCGGTGCCAGACACACCCAGTGCCGGCCTCCCAGCCCAGGCTCACAGGGAGAGAGGCTCACGACATGCCCGGGGCCAGGGTCACGCCGTGGCGGTCAGGGCCACGCAGGCTCGCGCGTCCCCTACCCCAAGTCAGAGACGTCGTCTCAGCAACATGGCCGACAGCCCGGAACCCTGCCAGACGGGGCGAGAGCAAACGCCGCCTGGGCTGTCGACCCAGAGAGCAGGCGCCGACGACGACGGGGCCCAGGCAGCCTCACCGGGAAGCCACCGAGGAGGGTGGGAGTCTCTGCCAACGGCGGACAGGCAGCAAGCACTGCTGCGGGGCCCTGCGGCCCCTGGGCTTCCACCAGCCCCTCCCAGCACCGATCCACGTAGCCGGACGCAGGGCGGAACCGAGGTTGCCGGAGGGCAGCACTGGGCAGTCCCCTGTGGGAAGTCCCCTTGGAGAAGCCCGGCACAGCTGAGCGCTCAGGGGCACAGAGACAAGATGCACCTCTGGTGGGGACAGAACCCGCCCGGGCTTAAAAGCCCCCTGCCCCACGGCGGCCGGTGTCTCGGGATCGCACAGGGCCCCTCAAGGGACACGCTAACTGCAGGAGTCCCCGCGCCCAGGAGGCGCCGAGCAGGATGCCCGCCCGCAGCTCCCCCAGCGCGGACACGGGTGACGGAACCAGGGCGTCCTCACCGCGAGCACCGCCGCCCGGTGATACAGCTGTCACACGTCACCGTGCTTCCCGCGCTTCAACGTAGCTCACTGGATCCGGACGCTTCCGGTGGGACAGTGAGTACGGAGACGGAGCTGGAAGACACGGCCCCGGCCGGGCGGCGCGGCTGGTTAGAGCGCTGTCCCCGATGTGCCGAGGCTCGGGGCGCGTGCGAGCATTGACCAGAAAATAAGTGGAGCGACGAACTGACGTCTCTCTCTCTCCCCCGCTTCCTCTCTCTAAAAAAAATCAATCAATAAAATTTTCTTAAAAAGAAAAACATTTGGCATCCACAGCAATTTGGTACAAACTGGTGAGTACACGGAACGTAAAACTCGCCATCCTAACCGTTCTGGGGAGCACGGTTCAGCGGCGGCCCGTGCCCTCACGCTGCGTGTGACGGTCACCGCCTGAGCCGCACCTCAACGCTCACGAGGGTGACACGGCGAGCCCCCCCACCACCCCAGCCCCGGCGACCCCCGTTCCACTCACTCTCCGTCTCTGCGGACTGATCACCCCTCGGCGTCCCATCCATGCTAGCGGGGCCGCACACGCCTGGCCTTCCGTGACGGACTTCTCTCACTCAGCACCCCGTCCTCACGGTCACCCGTGCCGAAGCCGGTGCCGGCGTCTCCTTCCTTCTTCACCCCGAGAACCCACCGCATGCGGCGCACCGGCCTGTCCGCCGATGGACGCCAGGCCGCTCCCACCTTCGGGAGGACAATGCCGTGTGCTTGAGCGCACACGTCTGGTTTGGGTCCCTGCTTCCACTTCTTGTAGGCGCACCCTCAGAAGCAGCCCTGCGGGGTCACGTGGCGGCCGTGTGTGATTTTGGGGAACTGCCGCACCGCCGCTGCGCACCCCGCCGCGCCCAGGGTTCCGGTTTCCACCCGGCCTCACCCACACCTGCTCCTCGCTCTCTGTTCCTTCTGAAAGCAGCCGTCCTCGTGGGCGTGGGGGGCGCCTCCCTGAGGTTTTGATGAGCACTTCCTCAATGATTAGGGATGCTGAGCATCTTTTCATGTGTTTACTGGCCATCGTGTATCTGCTTTGGAGACGTCTATCAAGTTTTTTAATTGGGTTATTTGATTTTTATCGGTCAAATGTCGTCTTTATCTATTCCCAGGAAGCACAGCTAGTTAACCGAGGTCAAACTCTACGCAGATGAACACTGACTACGCACCTACAGTGGACTATTACTAACCCTATAAGAGCAGATAAGCTTCTGATAAAAGCCAACAATCTCAGGGATCCCAAAGGCAGTCCGCTGAACGAGAGAGATCGATCTCCCGAAGTTGGTGCCCGACGACACTCCGGCAGAGGCAAGACCGCAGGCCCGGAAGGCAGACCCTTGGCTGCCAGCCGGTGGGGGAATCGACCTCGGCCCTGCCTGGGGGAGTGGTCACGCAAACCGACACAGGGGTTCAAATTCAGAGACTGCGCACCCCAAAGAGGTCACCTGAACTCTGTGTGATTACAGAAACGCTCCCACAGAAGGGAGAGGCTTCCCCCCCCCGCCCCACAGGCGTTATCTCAGCCCCTTACAAGCATCACTTCGCGAGGCCTCATAAAACCGCAGGAAGCAGAACTGCTGTCACTTGAACCCGGGGCGGAGAGAACGAGGAGAAGCAGATTCCGATGACCTCGGATACTCGAGATTCCATCTGAGCTGTCCAAGGCCTGGGGTGTTTGCAAGTTATTACCTGTCCCCTAGCAGCAGGGATTTGCAGGGTTCGTAGAGCCCTGTCCACACACAGATGAACCCTTCTCTCCGAGGGCAGAGTTCACGGGGCTTCCACCAAAGCCTGAGCAGGACGCGGGCTTGTCAGAAAGCCCGGGAAGCACAGCTCCAGTTCAAGGTCCAGGGAGGGAGCCTGGCCTGCCCCGGGGGACACGGCAGGTCTGTGGTAGTGCCAGCGCGCTGGCCAGTGCTCTCTCCACGGCGCAAAGATGCCACAGTTCCAAGCATTCTTAGTGACGGTGACTCTCACGTCCCCCAGGATAGCTTCGGTCCACACGCTTTCCCCACTGGTACGCGCGTTTTCACGCCCCGAGCGGGGACCAGGGAACTTCGGGCTCCCTGCCACCCGGGGCTGAAATGCAGCCCGGGCCCCCGGCCCAGTGCCTTGCGGTTTTGCACGTTTAGGGCGATTAACACAGACAGCTCCTCATGAACAGGAAAAAAAAAGCAACAAGGACAGGTCACGCAGAGAGGCACGCTTCCAACCTGTGCCTTCAGCTTCCCGGTGAGCTCAGAGCATTGTAAGGGGCCCTGGACAAGCTGGGGCGGAGGCAGGTGGGCGCAGCCACGCCGACGGAGTGGGAGGCTCCGCAGCCCCAGGACCGGCGGTGAGCCGGAGCGCAGAGGCTGCGTGCTTCGAGCCGTCTGCAAGGACGGACCAGCAAGGAGGCTGCACTCCACTCGGTCCTGTCCCAGACCAGAAAAGCAGAACAACAATAAATTTTTAAAAAATTTCTTTTAAAGGACAAGAACAAATTAAGAAATTTAAAAAAACAACAATAAATTTGAAAAATTAAAAAAGAGAACAACAATACATTTTTAAAACAGCAAAGCCCCGCGCAGCACGGGCCGAGGAAGACGCGGACGGAGCAACGCGTCAGGGTTTCCGAATCGCTCTCGACTGTGAAAAGCCCCCCCCCGGGGGGGCTGGGGGGGCAAACAGAGGGTCTGGAGCCACACCCCAGCAGCTTCGGCACGACGACGTGTCCCTGACCCGTCCAGAGGCCCTCGAGCGCGACGGCGTTCTAACCAGCCTGCAACGAAGGCGCCGCGCTGGGACCCTGTCGCCTGCCGTGCGGAGCGCAGACGGTTTAATTAGTCCCGAGAGTGGGCCCTGCAAGGAGGACCTGCCCTGGTGTCTCTCGGGACGGAGCGGAAGCACGCCTGCCAGCCACGGCCGGCTCCGGCGGGGCCGAGATGAGCTGCTGCAGGCGAGGGCACTGCCCGCTCCCCTCGGACGGACGGACGGACGGACGGACGGAAAGAAAGCCCCTCGGACCGGTCCTCCCTCCGCCTCTGAGCGTGGGCGCTTGTGCGGCTGCTACGCAACGCTGCCTCCTCCTTAGAAGCGGTCTCTTTGGAGATGCACCGCTTCGGAATTCTAGTTTCTCGTGTGAGTGTGGGAGAGACAGACAGACAGACAGAGGTCCTGAAAGGAGTACAGATGCCCCTGGAACAACACGGGGAGTCAAGGGGCTGACCCCCGCCCCCGCCAGGCTGTCAAAAATTTGAGTCTAACGACTGACTCCCCCACAACGTCACAGCTCATCGCTGACCAGAACCACCAGCACCAAGACAGACAGCCCATCGCACGCACGCTGAATGTTACGGGTTTCTACGCGGCACCCACGCTCTCCGGGCAAAGCGACTGGCCCAAGGCCCCACCACTGCTTTCTCGGTGGAGAGCTGGGACCCAGTCCACAGCTACAGGACACGGAAGCCCACGCTCTCAGTCACGGCGCTGTACCGAGTCCGTCTGCCCACTTCGCAGATGGGGAGGCTGAGGCCTCAGGGGGGCATGGGGTGCTTCGGTGCTGACCCAGGGGCTGTGAGGCCGGTCTCCTGACCCCCAGGCCAGGGTCATGCTGCCTCCATGGATGAGCATCAAGAAAAGTAGGAGCCCTGGCTGGTGTGGCTCAGTGGATGGAGCATGGACTGTGAACCAAAGGGTGGCCGGTTCGATTCCCAGTCAGGGCACAAGCCTGGGTTATGGGCCAGGTCCCCAGTAGGGGGCACTCGAGAGGCAACCACACGTTGATGTTTCTTTCTCTTTCTCCCTCCCTGCCCCTCTCTCTAAGAATAAAATAAAATCTTAAAAAAAAAGAGAGGGAGAGAAGTAGGAGAGCCTAGATCCTCAGCAGCTCCTGCTCAGAGCGCAGGCGGGGGCCCGGCTGTCGGCTCCCTGCGGGCACAGACGCCCTCTCGGTCCCCTCTACCGCCCTGGCAGGCTGTCTGGCACTCTCCGCCCACACTGTGTCGATGGACGGTGGGTGGGTGGGCGGACGATGGTGGACGGGGCTATTTTAACCAGGGGCCGCTCTCCGCCGTTCACCCCCGAAGCCAATGCCCGTGCAGCGTTTTAAGCAAGCGCACTTTGTGCGCCACCTCTGCGACCGAGAAGCCAGCCGCTGTTTCGCAACACGCAGCTGTGGGGTCGCTTCGGCAGCCCTGCGGAGCGGCTGGAAAGCCCCAGGGAAAGCCCGCAGCCTGGCCAACCGAAGACAACGGAGGGGCCTCCCAGCCGGCCGCTGGGGGCTCTACGGCGGACCCGCGCTGGACCCGGGATCCGGGGTCCCGCGGGAGCTAGGCGCTCCACAGCTCACTCAACACACCGCCCCCCCCTCTTGCTGCCCCCCTCCGCTCCTCCGCTGTCAAATGGGCAGCACCCGCCACCCCTCTCTCTGCGAGAACGGAACTGACTGCACCGGCCGCAGCTGGAGGCACACAGGAGGCTCTCAATGCCGGCTAGCCGGGGGTCATCCTCCTCATCCGCGAGAACGTGCTCTGCGACCCCAGCACCTTATACAACCAAACGAGAGAACACAACCTGAGACAACAGCAAAGACGCTCAAGCCCCGCCCCCAAGTGTTTCAGAAGCTTTAGAGGATTATGTAAATTTTCTTGTGATGAACAAGTAAGTGTCATGCAAAGTGCCTTGAAAAACCAGCAAAAACCCCATCCATCCCAAGTGCTCCTTCCCCTTCTGCAGAGGAGGCTCGCAGAGAACCACCCAGGCTACAACGGAGGCGCCGGGGGCGCAGGCAGACGCCCACGTTTGCCCGGGGTCACCCAGCAGGAAACAGGGCGCCGTGAGCTGGAACCAGACGGCCGGGGGTCCCCAGCCTTCGCTAGCATCCCCTGCGGTGTTATCAGGGGGCCCTTCGAGGGCAGTGGCTGCCGCATCAGAGGGCTCCTTGGAAGCGGGGAGGCTCCTTTTCACCCAAGTCAAGACAGCCAGGAGAGTCATGTCCTCGCGGCCCATGAAACAGGGAGAAAGGGGAAGCAGGCCCGGGCTTCAGTCCTAACTTGGCCCCCCTGGGTGTGGGGGCCCCAGGCAAAGCTTGCTATTCTGGCCTCGGGACCCCTGCACAAAGGAAGAGGAGCTGCTGCCTCAGCCCCCTCCGCCCGCAGAGCGAGCCCCCGGTTGGGAGGGCCACGTGACACCGCGAGTGGGAAACTCGCAGAGCAGAGCCTGGTACCGGGGCGCGGTGAGCACTTCGTGCCAGTTCGCCTGGACAGTCACTTGTATCTGTCACTGAAAGGAGGGTCTAAGAGTAGCCAGCTCCATGGCCCACGTGCAAGCCCCCATCTGTTCGGTCACAACCGGCCACTTGAAGGACAGGGACACGTGACCGCCCATAACCAGCCATCAATACCACCCCTGTTTCCAGCTGGAGGTTTGGTTGGCATTTTTTTGTTTGCCTGTTCGTTTGGGGTCAACTAAGTGGCTACGCAGAGCCATCACGTCCCAAGGGACTTCTGCCGTCCCCCCTTCTCACTCCACGCCCACGCCTCCCTGCTCCCCAAGACTGCAGGTGGGCGGGCTGCCACGGCCGGGAGCCTCGACTGCCAAGTCCACGCCAAAGGCGTAAACTTTTGAAAAGCTTGAAAGCAAACGCCCCAAGTGCGCCCTCCGGTCTGTCCCCAGCCTCGGGAACTGCCACACGCCGCCCTGTGCCCGACAGGCCCGCTTCTTCTCCGCTCGGGAGGCAGGGAGGAGCTTCCTGACCAGTGACCCCCATCTGCAGTCGAATGAGTGTGCGGTGCCGGGAAGCCGGGAGCAAGCCCCCTGCCAGGCACCAGCCGGGCTGTCGCGAAGCAGCCACGGGCCGAGGAAGCCGCCGTCCAGAGCGCAGCTGAGGGCGCCCCTTCAGACGCTGCCGCCCGCCCGCCCTCCGAACCACGGGCGGGAGAAGCAAGTGGGGACAAGCAAGAACTGTAGGAGGCGCTCTCCTAAACCGCTCAGCGGGGAAGAGACCGGGAGCCCCAGAACCCCGATGGCCTCCCTCTCCCAGCCCCTCGAAGAGGGTGAGGGTACCGGGCTGGCCCTAAATGGCACCCCGAGGCCGGCTGAAGGGAGGCAGGAGTGGAGGCGGGTCTCCTCTCGTGGCGCGGGGCCAGGCAGGGCGGGCGCGGCCCAGGTCCGTAAACAGAAGGCAGGATCCTGCGGCCTAGAGAAGGGGGTGCGGGGCCCCCGAGCTCGGTGGTCCCCGCCAGCAGCAGCAGCCGCAGCCAGGGTCGAGGGCGGCCCTGCCTCTCCTCACGGCCTAGCGCTCTCTCTGGTGCCCCGGGAAGGTGCTCGGGGCCCACCCACCGGTTCCCTGAAGACCAGGCCGACGGTGCATGGGGGCGGCGCCCCAGCTACCTGTGGACTCCAGGGGAGGTCCTGGTGCCGCCGCTCTCCCAGAAACACCCTGACTGGGCGTTCGAAGCCCAGGAGCTCCGTTTACGGACAACCTGGAGGCTTGGAATCAGAAACCCTGTTCATTCTGTGACACATTAACTGCCTCCCCTCACTTGCTAGTGAGCAGCGGCCGGGCACCCACCCTGTGCCGAGGCGGTGAGCCCGTGGCCGGCCGGACAGGCGGCCCCCTCGTGGGGCTGATGGGCTGCCTGGCCCTGCGTTCATTGATTTTTAACGTGCAGAAAGGGAACTGGGGCTTTGGTTTCCGAATGAGGCGCGCAGCACCATTCTCCCCAGAGCGTGTGTTTGTCTGGGGCCTTCCCGTGGAATTTACTGCCTGCCGGGGGAAGAGGAGGCGCGGGTCCGAGGAAGCCAGGCGGGGGGAGGAGGCTCGGGCCTCAGGAAGTGGGTTTTCTTTCGCGCTGTGTTCAGTGGAAACCGAGGAGGGGCCTCGGGGGCCACAGCTGAGCGGGGGCTCCCTGCGCCGCGGAGGCGCCCCCCCCCCCAGCCCCTAACGGCCTCCTGCCGCAGGAAGAGGGCCTGCCGCCTTCGGACATCGCGGAACGGGGAAGTGGGACGCAGCGCCCCGCCTCCGCTCGGCGCCCACGGGGAGGACGAGACCCGGAAAAGGGAAGGACCGCTCCAGGTCACAGTGCCGGCCCGGGCTGTTGGTCACGTGGCCTGAGACGAGCGAGCAGAAGCCAAGGTGACGGAGCCCCTAGGAATCCGCCAAGGGCGGGCTCCGCTTCGCTCATGGAAAAGCAGCCGTGGGGCGAGGTGGGCGGGGCAGCGGGGCGGCACCTGTCCCAGCGGCAGGGCACCGGGCGGGCGGCAGCCGCGTGGGCGCAGCCCCGGGCCGCTGCTCTTTCCAGTGCGTCATCTTATTATGGCAACGGGGACACATTCAGCCGGGCTGAGGTAAGCCCGGCCCCGTGCTCACGGCGTTCTCCAGCCCGGGCTAATTTGGGAAATGATTTTTCTGCAAGCTCACGCATGACTCATCTGTGCGGGCCTCCTACCAGGTCTGCTGGCTACGAGGGCTCCCATCCAAGCCCCCTCCACCAGCGGCCGCTCAGCAGACCGAGACGCATCTGCGGCCGGCTTCTGAGAACGCACTCGGCCCGAATCCGTGCGATCCCTGACCTCCTTAAGGCACCGCCGACGCGATGTGGCATCGCGTCACGGCAGCCTGAAGACCACGCTGGGCCCTCCTCAACTTAACTGAGGCTCTGGGGGCGAAGCGGGAGATCAGAAAGGAGGAGCATGAACGGGAACCGAGACAGAAAGCGGCTGTGCCCACGGCGACAGACATGAAAGGCTGCAAGCGGCGGCGCTCGTATGACACGGGGCCGGCTCCCACCTCGCTGCGCTGGGGCTGCGACTGCAGGCGAGACACCGCACTCCCCTGGCCGAGTGGGGACCAGAAATGATGTCATCCACCCATCCATTCTCAGCGCCACAGGCGACTTCAGAAGCCCTCAGGACCGTGTGACGTCACCCCTGGACGGTGACCTGGGGACAGCCAGGCCCCCGAGGGCCCTGGGCCACTGGGAGGTGCAGGGCGTTCGCCAACAAGGAGGGCCTCGGCGCGCGCTGCAGGCGGAAGGGAGTGAGTGGCCGCCGGGCACCACAGAAACGGGCGCCCTGCCCGTTGACCGGACACATCCGACCACTAACATCCCTGATGGCGGAGAAGGAAAGTGTGAGACTTGGGAAGCGTTAAAGCGGGTCTGGTCGGAGTGCAGTGACCGTGGCTGCGCCAGGACACGGGGCCTACGTGACAGGGTGCGTGCATGCCGTCTGTCCTGAGACCATGTGTCACGAGTGCTGTCACGAACGCAGTCGGCGGCAGTTTCTCCTTTTAAGTGACAACAAAAGCATCCGGGGACATGAACACACGGCACTGGAGTCAGACGCCGTGTGCACCCGTCCACAGGCCGGGGTGCCCTGGGCGAGCCCCCCCTTCCCACCTGCCCTCCCCCAGAACTCGAGGCCACGGCAAGCCCCCTCCCCCTGCTGGCCGGGAGCCCTCGGTGCAGAGGTTCCCATGCAGACTGCCAGGAGCCGGGGACGCAGAGTCGGGACGCAGAGTGGGGCCGCGGCACTGGCGTGCTCCTGCAGTCGGACTCGGGTGTCCGCCCCGGGAGGAAGGTGAGGCTCGGCAGGCGGGGCCCCTGTCGTAGCCCAGAGCCCAGAACACCTGCAAGCCCCAAGGTGTGCAGGGCACGCCGTCTGAGGCCTCAGGGCACGAGGGAGCAGCCGGTGAGTCCCGCCAGCGAGAGTGGCGCCGCCTTCCTCCCAGCCCACCGCTGTGCCCACCGACCGCCGACGCCTCCCTGCCGCACTCTCAGCCTCAGTGCCTCGGAGCGCAGGCTCCTGACGCCCCTACTCCACCCTGGGAAGGCGGCTGTGGCCTCCCGGGCCTCCCCGCGTAGACCCACTGCCCGCCCAGCACACACACTGGCCCCAGGGCCCTAAGACCTGACGGGGGCTCCCCTGGGAACCGGGGAAAAGCCCAGTGGGCGAACAGGGCAAGGCTTTCGAAGTGTGCGGATGGAAGGCAAACTCACGCAAACGTTTCTCCGAGGAAGGGCTGTCAGCGGCCCAGGCAGGGGGACAGGCGGCCCTGTCCCTGCCTGGTAGGAACCCAGGCTCGGGGTCACCAGAGTCCTCAGTTTTCCAGTCAGCCGGAAACCTGGGACTGGCCACTGGCCTCAGAGCCTTTACATGTTGACCATCAACTCTTTCTCGTTTCTTCAAGAACACTTGTGGATCAGCCGCAACACGTCTGGGGACCCAGTCCGGCCCACGGCCACCAGTCTGTCACCCCCACTCACAGGGCAGAGAGTTGCTTAAGCTCCAGACATGTTAGGGTCCCCTGCCCCGGGCTTGCTGGACTCGGGAGCAGCTGAAACCCACCCCCACGGCGCCCGCCCAGGGCCAGGCACGCTGGTCCCCCATGTGGCCTCTGCCGTCTTTCAGACCAGTCCCTCCGAGCTCCTCGGGGGCAGCTTCCCCTCCTCGCCAGCTCTGTGCACAGGCTCGCCCCGGGAGCCCCTCGGCCGCCTCCTGACCTCTGAGAGGTGCCCGACCTCACAAACGGCCCTGCTCCCCAGCCTTCTTCCCGGCCCTCCAAATCCAGTCCTCCCCACCACGCTGAGCTGGACAGGCCCCAGGCAGCGGACTGACCCTCAGCCTGACCTGGTGGCCCACGAGGCCCGGGGCAGAGACAGCTGGGGACAGCTCGCTCTGAGGCCTGCCTTTCTATGTCCCCAGGAAATGGCAGGAGGGCAGCCCATGCGGCCTTCGGGCCCCACCGCAGACAGGCACGCCGAGTGACGGAACGAACGCACTGAGGACCCGACCCGCCCCGGGGCGGAGGAGGCCGCGCTCACCAGGGGCGGATCGGGACAGGAGGGAAGGCAGGAGGCCAGGTAGCGGGCAAAGGGGTTTCCTTTACGCTCGAAAAGCTGGGACTCTGAGCCCGAGAAGCCAAAGCCCTTCTGCTTCCAGAAAGAAGAAGATCACCAACACCTGTGAGCAACACCTGTGTTGCTGCGCGTCCCTGGAAACTGAACGGCCGTGACAGTTCGCTGGGCGTCCGGCCCTGGCCCTCCAGACTGGCACCTGCTCCCAGGACCCCTGCGCCACCTGAGGACCCTTCCTGTGAACGACTCGGCGGCAGGTCCACTTAGGAAGCTCCAACGGAAACCTCGTCGAAGGGCAGAGGGGAGTCCACTTGGAATGGCCGGCAGAACCACCGGGAAGGCCCACCCCGCACTGCGGGAGTATCAGTCTTCCCTTAGGCCAGAGGGCCGGCCCCTGGCTGGCCCCACGCGGTGCCGGCCCTCGGCCTCAGCCGCCTCTCACCAAAGGCACCTGCCTCCCGAGCCTCCCGCCTCCCGGGGGGGGGGGCCCCTTCCACTCTGCCCTCTCTCCCCATCTCCGCCTGCACGCAGGGCGCCCGTACCCTCCCCTCAGAGCCAAACGCAAACGCCCGCCCCGCAGAGGCCCCTCTCTTGTGACCACCGGCCGACTCCAGGGAGCCAGGCGTTAGGCTGGAGGGGGCCGTCCCACCTCGGACAGCAGGCCCACCCTGCCTTCGCCTCTTCCGGCAGCCCCCGGCAGCGGGCGGCGCCCGGAGCAGCTCTGCGGACACAAGGCGGCCTCAGGCCTGTGCTCCCCGGGGCACGGGGAAGGCGGGTGAAGGGGCCTCGCTTTCCGAGAGGCCTGGGTGGAATGGTGGGAGCTTTTCATCTTGCTCCTGCTACTGTTCCATGATTTTCAAGTTTTTGACCATGAATACACACCTAACAATCAGAGAGGACCCTGTTCACGTTATTTTAAAAATAAATTCTTCCACTTCCCCACCGGCCCCCTTCTGAGACATTACCAAAGGGTTCCTGAGAAATATGACTCACAGATGAACCCAAGATATTTCTGGAACCGCACATGTGTCGGGAAGCAGCTCGTGGTCCCCGGCCAAGGCCCTGGGGATGGAGACCAGTGAGAAAAATTCCCCAGAAGCAGCACCTGACACCGAGCGCCCTGCCCCAAGGAAGACCCCCGGCTCCTGGTCAGAGCCAGCCAGCCGGCCGGCTGCTGTCTTGCAGGGGCGTCTGCAAATACCTAGCCCGCAGCCTGAAAACCAGGACTGTGTTCTCTGTCACTGAGACTCTGCAAAGACTTCGTAAGCGATGCATTTAAGGTGCTCAGCACAGAGCCGGATGTATAGAAAACCCTCACTGAAGGCCACAAACATTTTCTTCCTGTGTTTAAACCACTGCCTTCTGGGTCTACTCCCAGGCGCATCCCAGCAAAGCAACTCTCTTGGTTCAACCTGGGGAACCGCAGCCACTTCCACATCAGGGTGCCCTGCCCACGGGAGGCCCAGGAGGCGGGCGCAGCGCCCAGCCCAGGGGCCCCACTGCTCGCACCCGCAGTTGGGCTCCGGAACAGGGGCCCTCGCCTTGGACCAATGATGCACCCTGCAAGGTGTCGCTGGCTAATTAAGCCCCAGGCCCCCTAGGCGCAGCCTAATTGAACCTCGGGGGACACTACTCCCCGTCCGGGCAAAAACCGGGTCCGCGGAAGGCAGCTCTCCGAGATTTCTAGGAACACACAAAGAGATGAGGTTTGCGTGAGGATTTACAAGCTACCCCGAACCTAAGCGGCTCCCCACACACCCTGCTTCCAGAGCTGAGTTGGATACCGGAGGAAAGCCCCGCCGAGCCCTGAAAATGCCCTGACACATGCCTGCTGCCTTTGAAGCCACGGAAGCAGACACTTCTGGCTAAATCTAAACTCGAGGTTCGTTAGAAATGACACATTTTATGGCTCGGCTCTACCTTCCGTCTAAAAGACAACCGCCTGGCGGGGCTCGGGGCGTTGCAGCCACTTGCACATGCAGCCGTGGCTTCTGCTGCCCGTCGCCAGGTCCGAGCCGCGGTCGGAAAGTACCCGCGGCCGGCCGGGCCCCAACCCCCGGCCGCCGGGCCGCGGCCCCCGTGCCCGCCGGCCCCCGTGCCCGCCCGGCGCCGGAGCCCGCGGCCGCCCGTGAGCCCTGGAGAGCGCGGCGCAGGGCCGCCCGCCGCCTGCGCCGGGAGCAGGCCCGGGCGCGGTTTCACTTCTGCCCCCGGCGCACCCGCAGGCCCGCGAGTCCCGGTGGCGCCGGTGGCCCCGCCGCGGGCACGGCCCGCACCCCGCCGGCCGCCGCGCCTCACCTGCTTTCTCGATCTTGCCGGACATTTCCGGGCTGCGCCGGAGGCCGAGGCCGCCGCTCATCGGGCCCAGGCCGGGCCGCTGCGGGAACCCCGGCCGGCGCGGCCGCCGCTCGCCTCGGCGCTGGCTCGCCGCGCCTCACACCCGCGCCGGCATGGCGGGCTCCGCGGGCCGCGGCCTGTGCGCTTGGCCAGCGGCGCTCCGGCCGCTCCGGGGCCGCCGCCGCTCCCGCCGCCAGCCGCTTGCCGCTACCGCACCGCTCCGCCTCCTCCGCTCCCGCCGCCGCCGCCTGCACAGGCCAGCGAGCCGGCGCGCCGCCGCCGCCGCCGCCGCCCGCCGGACCTCGGCCGCGGCCAGAGCGCCCCCTGCCGGGCGCCCGCCGCGAGCCCAGCGCCCCCTGCCGGCCCGGAGCCGGCCCGCACCTCCCTGCCGGGGACGCAGCGCTCCCTGCCGGCCAGGAGTCTCTGTGCGAGGGCTGGAGGCTGACCCGCCCTTCCCCGCCGCCCCGCCCCGCCCCTTCCCCTGCGCCCCGCGCCCCGCTCCCGGCCCACCCCTGACTGCGTGGAGCCGGCACGCCAGGGCCTGGGGTGGACAACACCTCGGACTCAGCATTCTGCGCAGGCCTGAGTCTTCGGTCCAGGGCCCGACCTAAGCAGGACTCAGAGTCCATGCCAAAGCATAGGGCCTATACCTCCTTCCATGACTTGGGTCTCAGCAGCCCCTGCCAGTCAAGTCACCTGGCCGGGCCTAGGCCCGACCCCAGCAAGGCTCAGTGCTCCCAGCCATCCCAGCAGCTCCAGACCTGGGACTGATCTGACCGAGGGTTTGGTCTGACCTGACCTTCTGTCCCCATAAGCCACTGGGCCAGGTCTGGGTCTGACGCCACCTCAGCGTCCTCAGATTCCCTAGAGTCTCCATGCTACAGCCTGGGTCCAGCCCATTAGGACACAATGACCCCTGTGTGCCCTATTCATCTGACCCCCAGATGGGGACCAAGGGACCCTCCAGGCTGGAGCTCAGTTGTGGGGGCCTTTTCTAGCAAAGTGATGAGTTCAGTAAAAGTCATGGTTTAGACCCTGCCCGGGCTAGGCACTGTGTTGGCTGCCCCGAGTCCTGCAGAAATGCACGCAATTGATGCTTCCCTCCAAAAGGTTCATGTTCTGGGGCATCGGAATAAATCACATAAGGCAAGTAAAAACAACAACAATTTTAGTAGCACAAGGGATGTTCACACGTGGGGAAATCTCCTGCCCTGTGCCCACTTGACCACAGGTAGAACACAAAGAAGTAACACGAAACCAGCCCAGCTAGTCTTCCCACAAAATATGTAAACGGAGTGATCTGGTGATGGGGACCGCGTTTGGGAGAGCCGCAGGGAGAAGGAATGGTGGTCGACGTGGCAAGAAACTCCTATTTGCATCTCCCGCCCACTCTGGTGGGTTCACTGATTCTGCCGCTCGGCTGGCCAGAGGTGGCACCCGAACTCCCAGCCATGAGTGCCAGCCCTCTGGGGGCCAGAGGCAAAGCCAAAGACTGACAGGCCCACCTCTCTTTCCAACCTGATGAACGGCAGCTCTGAGCCCGAGTGGCGCTGCCCGGCTTTGTCGGCTGCTTCATTGCTGGGCAAAACTGGTCCTGGGCCCCGCGCCCACCTCCCCAACACTCCCCCAGCTGCCCCCAGTTCCCCCAGCTTCTGTGCCCAGAAGGGCCTGTATTTTAGCTCCAAAATCCTAGATGCAAAGCAGAAAATTATACTGAAGGGTAAGCAGACAAGGGTTCGTACCAACACAACAAGCTGTATTTAATAAGTCATGATGTATCAAATGACAAGGGATGTTCAAGCAATGGAGTACTGTAGCACCGCACAGTGCTATGGCCAAGGGTCACGGGCACTTGTTTCATAAAGCCTTTTCGCTGATGGTGCTTGTAGCTGCAGCGGAACATACACAAGGTCATGAGGCCAACAAATCCCTAAAGCTCTGTTCTCCCCACGGTGGGGCCTTCTCTCACACTGCCCTTTCAGTCTAGAATATTCTCTCCCCTCCACTGCACTAGGTTGTTCCTAGTCATCTTCACCTTCTCGATTTAACTCTCACCTCGACGGGGATCTTTCCCCAGTGGGACCAGCTCCCTCTACTGGTCAGGACACTTGGTTTCACTATCAGGAACCCAGCTCCGCTTGACCAGGACTAGAAGGAATTTGCTGGCCGTGCCAACTAGCAGTCCAGGGCCGCAGCTGGGACCGACGGGACTGCACCTAGGCTCGGAGTCCAGCACAGTGCTGCTCTGGGTCAGCTCTGTCCTCGGATGGCCATGCTCTCCACGGCAGCAGAGTCTCGTTAGCCTAGTTAGAGCCACACGCCTGTCCCTGAGCCAATGACTGAAGGCAAGGGGGTGGGATGTGTAGGCTGGCCAGGCCTGGGAATTGCGCCCGGTGCAAGAAAGCTGGGGAGGGGATGCCTCAGGACCAGCAGCTGGTAGTGGGGACGGGCAGAGGGTCACAGCAGCTTCCGGGGAAGAGATTCTGATGATGCAAAGTCCATGCCGTCCGCGTCGGCATGGCAGCTGAGGGAGATGCTGGCAGCATCTGACGGTGCTCCTGCGTGGCACACACCTCCGAGGGGCTCTTTAAGTCCCAGTATCTCTTTAAGGTCTGACCCCTTTGGACATTGTGAGCTCCACGCAAGCAGGGGCTGTGCCATCTGTACCCTTGGGATTTTGATTTATGGGGGTGACAACAGGAGAGGCTTGTGCCATTACGAGAATCCATTACTCACACTTCCTGTGAGGAGGAGGCACGCCGCCCAGGCAGGGCCGCGTGGGGAACGCTCGGGGGGTGGGGAGGCAGGAGACGGGAGCAAGGGGAACGTCTGGGCCAGAGCTTTTATTGGGGTTCCTTCGGGAAAGGCAAGGCAGGGCAGATGGACCAGCGCAGGGCTGACCAGTGGGAGCAATCCCAGAGGGCTCCGGGAGACAGGGTTGGTCTCTAGTCACCTGGCCCTGGGGTGGCAAGTGAAAAACCACGTTAGTGCAGGGGCCGTGCCCGGCTCCGGCTCATGCACTGTGGCACCAACTCCAGCACATTCAAGGAGGGGCTCAGTCCGTACCTGCCTGGGGGCTGCGGGCTTCTCCCAGTGTACCAGAGAAGGGCAGACAAGATGACCATCACAAGGCTCTCCAGACTGTGCAAAGGACAGCCAGGTGGCCAGGAGCCTAGTTGAGATGGGCCCTTTCCAGAAGGTCACACCCTCTGTTTGGCATTTGCAGACAACAGTCAGCTCTTGGGACAAATGGAATCCTGGGAGACGAGGGTGGAGACGGTGAAATGAGTGCGGTGGCCCCAGGGCTCACCTTAGCTCGGATTGTTGGCACCTAGGGCCCAGGTACCTGCCTGAGCTCCGGCTACAGTTCCCCGAGGACAAGACTATCTTCATCACCTCTTTATCGCAGATCAGAGGAGAAGGTGGAGTCGTTAATAGTAGCAGTAATGGTGATGAGGGCTGCCCGTGGCTGGCGTGTGCTCAGTCACTGCCAGATCTCACAGTAATCCTGGGAGGGTTGGGGGGGTCTAGGTCAGGGAGTGTTTGGTCACATGTCACAGACACCAATTTAATAATGGCTCGGCAGACTTCCAGCCAAGATGGAGGCTTAGTTAAACTATGCTTTGCCTCCATGCACAACTACAGCAGAAATTACAACTAGACCACAAAACAAATAACAACCAGACTCATCAGAAAACCCAGGGGTATGGAAGTCCGACAACCAAGGATTTAAAGAAGCCGCATTCATCCGGACTGTAGGGAGGGCAGAGACGCAGAGGCACTGAGAGGCGTGGAGAGGCAGTGGAACGGGCGGTCCCCCATTCACGTGTGGCCCCCCATTCACGTGTGGTGGGTAAAAACCGGGAGGGACACCTCGGGAGTGAGCAATCCCAGCCCCAGGCCAGACCGCAGAGCCCAGGTTTCTAGCTCCAGGAAGGTGAGTCCCTGTAACTTCTGGCTGCAAAAAGCAGTGGGGGTTGAGGTGGCGGAAGAAACCGCAGGATTCTCAAGAGACTCCTCTAAAAGGGCCTGTAACAGACCTAGGACTCACACAGATCCAGCCGGTCTGGGATTCAGCACCAGGGTAACAGCTGAAGGGCGCGAGGGGTGCGTGGGGAGAAGGAAAGGAAGAGACATGACTGGCAAGGGGGCGAGTGCCAGGAGACAGTGTCCTCCTGGGCAAGCACCAGAGACCAGGCAGCGGCACCGTCCCCTCTCTGAGCCCTCCCACACGCAGAGCCACAGAGCCACAGACGGGGAACCGAGTTGTCCTGCCCTGGCAACTACCTAAGGCTCCGCACCCCACGCAGTTTACAGGTGCCTTTTCTACCACAGGCCAGGCTCCTAAGACAGGGAGTCAAAGCAGCTCTACCTAACACACAGAAACAAACAGAGGGAGGCTGCCAAATGGAGACAAAGAAATACGGCCCAGGTGAAAGCACAGATCAAAATGCCAGGAAAAGAACTAAATGAAATGGAAATAAGCAACCTATCAGATGTAGAGTTCAAAACACTGGTTATTAGGATGCTCAAAGAGATCATTGGGTATGGCAAAGGCATAAAAAAGACCCAGGCAGAAATGAAGGTTGCATTAAGTGAAACAAAGAAAAATCTACAGGGAACCAACAGTGGAGGGGATGAAGCTGAGATTCAAATAAATGATTTGGAACATAAGGAAGAAAAAAGCATTCAATCAGAAC
This sequence comes from Glossophaga mutica, assembly GCA_039655065.1. Lineage (NCBI taxonomy): Eukaryota > Metazoa > Chordata > Mammalia > Chiroptera > Phyllostomidae > Glossophaga > Glossophaga mutica. Next base: position 215,819,504 of record CM077305.1, read on the forward strand.
AGCAAGAAGAAAAAGGAATTTAAACAAATGAGAATAGAATAAGGGGCCTCTGAGACATCTCCAAACACACCGACATTCGAATCACAGGCGTACTGGAAGGAGACAAGAAAGAGCAAGAAATTGAAAACTTATTTGAAAAAAATAATGAAAGAAAACTTCCCTAATTTGGTAAAGGAAATAGATGTGCAAGTCCAGGAAGCACAGAGAGTCCCAAACACATTGGACCCAAAGAGGGCCACACCAAAACACATCATAATTAAAATGCCAAAGGTTAAAGATAAAGAGGGAATCGTAAAAGCAGCAAGAGAAAAAGAAGTTAGTTACCTACAGGGGGGTTCCCATAAGACTGTCAGTAGATTTCTCAAAATAAACTTCGCAGGCTGGAAGGGACTGGCAAGAAACACTCAAACTGTACAAGATCAACAATGAAAATAAAAATTAAAAAAAAAAAAAGAAACACTCAAAGGGATGAAAAGCAAGGACCAACAACCTAGTTTATCCGACAAAGCTGTCATTCAGAATGGAAGGGCAGATAAAGTGCTTCCCAGATAAGGTAAAACTAAGGAGTTCATCATCACCAAGCCATTATTACATGAAATATTAAAGGGACTTATCTAAGAAAAAGAAGAAGATCAAAACTGTGAACATTAAAATGGCAACAAAATCACTGTTATCAACAACTGAATCTAAAAAACAAACTAAGCAAACAAGCAGAACAGGAACAGAATCGTAGACATGGAGATCATTTGGAGGGTTATCAGCAGGGAAGGGGAAGGGGGAGGATGGGGGAAAAGATGCAGGGATTAAGAAGCCCAAATTGGTAAGTATGAAATAGACCGAGGGATGTTAAGAATGGTGTAGGAAGCGGAGAAGTGGAAGAACGTACATGCGCAGCCCTTGGAGATGAACTAAGGGGGTGGGATTTACTGGAAGGAATGGGGTACCAGGTGGAGGGGGTGAGGGGGAAAATTGGGACAACTATAACAGCATAATTGATAAAATATATTTTAAAAAGTCATTGTTAAAAATTGAATTATGAAAATGGAACTGAAACTTACAATTCAATGCATTATATTAAAAGCCAGGATTAAAAAAATAATGGCTTGGCAAACAGAGGAATGTATCGAAAAGCACAGGGGTAGAACCAAAGGGCAAAAGGCACAGTTTCCCCCCAGCACCTGAAGTGCCCACCCAATCACCTGTCACCCCCGATCCGTCCGCTCCCACCGCAGCCAAGAGACCAGACGCCCACAGGAGAAGGCTCTCTCAGACCTGAACCTCACTGCCAGGGGAGACACGGGTTGGCCCGGCTGCGGTCCGGGGCCACTCCGGTCCAGCGGGACTCATATTGGAATCACAGTCACTGAGCTACAACTTCTCTAACCCAAATGTATCTTTATGTACCCCACAGTATTCTACACGATGCTCGACTCTGTTCAACAATTCAATTCACTTCACTTCGATTCGATTCCCTTCAACTCCCTTCGACTCCCGTCCCCCAATCTCATAGATGGTACGCCCTCAGTGTCCTGGGCCTCATGCGAAAAACAAAGATGGATGGGGCCTGGGCCCCGGTCTCCAGGAGCTCTGAGGGGCTGGGTCCCGCCCCACTTTCTACAAGTCCGGCTCTGACGCATACTCCAGCCAGGGGTGCCCCACACGCTGCCTGGGTGCATGGGTGTTCGTTTCAATCTGGAGCATCAAGAAAGTCCAAATGGAAGAGAGACAAATGTTTTAGGGACTCTAAGTGGCACTCGTCATTTTGTTTTTGTTGAGATGTTGCTTCCTCTTCCTTCAGGCCAGCCTGAGGGCCCCGCCTTCACCCACACCCCAGGCCCCCAGAGGGCTTCCTCCTGACCGGGTGCCAGCGCTCAGGAAACTGGGGAAGTGCCCACAGACATCCTCCAAAGGGCGGGGACACATGTCTGGGTCATCTGTCCGGATGTCAGTGTGGCACCCCCCAGACTGACCCCAGAGGAGCAGGCAACAGGCTGGCTTCCTGCAACCTTTGGCCTTTCTCTCACCAGTGGGGATTCAGGCCGTTTAACAGATTTTACTCAGAGGACTCAGCAGCTGGTACGAACAGACGCACGTTCATGGACACATAAGGCGACCGTGGCCTGGAGGCCCTGGTTACAGGCGGTGGGTGGGCCCCACTGAGTCTGTCAGGGCGAGAGGCCTGGGGGCTGTCATTTCCTCAAACTACTCAGTAAACACTGCAGACGGCCTGCAGGCCGAGGAAATTGTGCAAGAACCAACCGCGCACGCACGCACGGCTCCTCGGCCCCCTAGTGAGCGTTTGGAATTCTGAACTCCATTTGCTTCAAGTCATTTTTTAAAAAGCAACACACTACGATTTTATAAGTCTTTAAGTGGTCACCACAGAAAACACGCGTCATCATGAAAATAACGACACAGAGACACACAACCGAAGGTCTCCTTTTCACTCGTGAGAGGTAACCAGCGAACGTATCGATCTCTCTCCTTCCAGACTCTTCCCTGTTACAACACATCCACCCGCACACTAGTGGGATTTTAAAAGTGAGTGGGTTTAAATGGTTCCTATCAGTCTGCATGACAGAAGCCGGCTACATGCTCACCAAGCCCACTGGCTGGGCCCAGCCAGATGATGTTCTCCTGCCTCCCCTTACCATGAGGTGTGGCCACCGGGACGTGGAACGTGGTTGAGATGGTGACCACCACCTCCGTGCCCAGCCCATAAGAATCCCCCACCCCTGTTCCTCTCCTCTCTCTCTCTCCACTTTCTTCCGTGACAACGTGTGGGAGAAGCAAGGAGGCTAGGCCTCCATGAAAGCCGCCTGGAGCGGAGCCTCGCCCCTTCCCGTGGACCCGCGTAGGGCTGCAGGGCTGGGACCCGAGCCTGTACTGGCTCTGCGAGAGCAGCGAGCCTGTCCTGTCCCGAGCCGTCTACAACTTGCCTTTCTCCTTAAATATATATTTTTTCTTTATATATAGACAGGACACCTTTCATGCCAATACATACAAATATATCTGATACTTTTTAACAGGAGTTCAGCATTCCATGGTATAGGTGTATCAAAATGTATTTAATCATTCTCTTCTTGACTGGCACTTACATTGTTTCTAATTGTTAGTGTTATAAACAAAATTGCAATAAAGATCAAGGTTGGTTCATCGAATGCATTCACGCTAGTATTTCCCTAAGGCAGGTTCTGATTCCCTGTCCTTTTAGATAAGGACCCAGAAACAGAACAACCTGAGCAGGAAGAACTGTACGTGGTTATGGCATGCATTTGGAGCGGTAACAGAGTACAGTATTTGAGGTCCTTGAATAAAGAAAGAGCCCCCCGGACCTGCGTGTTCTGGTCCTGCGTGTTGCTAAGCAACCTCGTACCAGTCAGTCAACCTCACTCATCTCCTGGGGTTAATACTGATGCCTGCCTTGTGTTGGTGTTTCATCGGTAAAATGGGGATAATAAATTGGGGATATGAGCACTTAACTCGTAAAGGGATCAAGGTTAAATAGGAGTGGATGGCAGTGATCCCTGAGAGATGGATACAAGTGGGTGACCTTACGATTGCCCGAGTTTAATACCTCGAGTTTCCAGGCTGTGGTGCAGGAAGCGGGGCCCCAGGCAGAGGATGGAGGAGACAGAGTTGAGCGCCCGGGGAGACCAAGGTAGCCGCAGTTCCAAGGACAGAGTGCCGGAGAGGGGAGACGGATGTACCGAGGGCTGTGGCGCCACCGCCGTGGAACTCAGCGTGGAACTGAGCGGCGGTGCTTCCGGAAGCCTCGGGCTCCAGAAGAAGAGACAGAAATGGTCACAGTGCGCATGCGCACTTTCTCCTTCCAACGCCACCAACGAAATGAGGCCGGTCCTCCGCCGGGGGGCGCAGCTGCGGACAGGCCCGGAGCGTCGTGCTAGCTGAGCGCCCCCCAGCCAGCAGGGGAGGGGGGAGGAAGGTGCAGAAGCAGTATAGTGAGCCCCTCACCCCGGCACGTGCGCTTCTCCTGGCTCTGCGATCTTACTGCCAGAGTGGCGTCGGCCTTCCGCCGCCGCACCCTGCCCCCACCCCACCCCGCCCGGTACCTCTGCCTGTCGCCCTAGGTGACCCCACTTGCTGATTGATTACCGATATCGCTGACTAACCAACTACCTCCAAACCTACTGCCTTAAATCTGAGCAGCCGTAACCCGCCAGCAAGAGTCCGCCCAGGCAGCCTGTCCCATCCGGTTGGCATCAGCCAGGGGCGGGGGTGGGACTCACTCATCGGTGGGCTTCTCCAGACACGTGTCGGGGCCTCGGTGTTCCTTGGCCTCCATCTGTCCCCAGGTGGCCTCTTGCCCTCCGGGGACTCTCCACGCGGCTCCCGGGGTCTCACCGCACAGGGGCCTTGGGGAAGACGCACTTCTGACATGGCGGAGGGCCGCGGAGACGCAGGAAACGGAAGCTACCAGGACTGTCAGGGGCCACCCCTGGAAATAGCCGAGCACGCCTTCCGTCTCAGCTATTGGTCGGACTTTCCACCCCTGTGTCCTGTTGGCCAAAGCAGTCTTGGGACCGACCCAGGTGGAAGACGGCGGCGTGGCGGACTGCGCCTGTTACCGGGAGCGTGGCAAGGTCACTGCAAAGGACCATGCGGGGCAGAAGGTGGTATGGTGAGCATCTTTGGAATGTGACCTGCCTGGCGCCGTGGTTCCAGCCCCATCTTCTGCCTCCTGGAGCTCAGTTTCTCCTGGGCTCCATGGCCCAGGCCTGCTGGACAAAATGTCCAAACCTGGATGGAGCATTTCAGGCCCTGAACTTGCTTCTCCTCCAGAGTCTGCTACTCCGGAAATGTCACCTGCTTCATCGGGGTGCCGGACTCAGAAACCTCGGCGTCGCTCTGCCTCGGCGCTCTTGCAATGCCCACTCTTGCTGCTCTGAACGATAAACCGTGTGACCTCTCATTCCCTGGAGGGGAGCAAGTTCACTTTCTCATTCTCCCCCACCCTGAAGGTAGAATAAGAGAACCCGGATGTTCTCTCACTCTGGTCGGCCCCAGAGGGGCTCCAGCGTGTGGTGGAGAGCTCCGTCCTGGCTCGGGGCGGGGGAGGGGGCTGGCTGTGACTCCCTGGCCTGTCACTTGTTGGGTGGTCCTGGGTCAAGTTATTTAAATACTCTTCAGCCTGTGTCCTTGAGTGTAAAATGGGTGTAATGATAGTGACCATTCTTGTAAATGTTTTTATGGTAGCTCAACGCCTTCTCCAGAGGAAGGAGAGGCAAGGGGGCAATTTGAAAAGTATCCTGGTCAAGGGGAGGGGCGGGACCACCACACAGAGCTCCCAACTCCCACCGGTGGCCATCGAAGGCACTGTCACCAAAGCTGCTCAGAGCCTTCTGACTCATCAAGCTAAGGGAGGGGAGTGGCTTTGTTGAACAAGCACTCAGGTAGCCACATGACATGAGGACCCACGAAGGCGTGCTGTGCTTTTGCATTCGAGACCGTGAAAAGCCTGCTACCTCTTAGCCCAGCGATGCTCCATCGGCGCGCCACAGGAATTTCTAAAACATGCAGTACCTTGAGTCGGGGGCGCTGACCTCTCTTTTCCTGAGACGTCAAATTAAAAAGTGGCAACAGCCAACACGGCAGCAGCCATCTGGCCTGCATGCCCTGTCTTCGACCATGAATTTGCAGGGCACTGCTGAGAGGCTCCATGCCCCTCCCCCTTTCCCGCCCGCAGGCTCTTAGTGGCTGGCCCCACCCCCCAATGAGCCTTCCTGCAAAATCCACAAACCCAAATCTGCACTCGCCACTTTTCTCCTTTAATCAAAATAGTTGTTTTTGCTTTTTTCATATTATAAAAGCTAGAACACCTTCGCTGTAGGGGGAAAAAATAGGAAAAAGACAGAGAAGCATAAAGAAGGGGGTTAAAAAAGTGCCATGCCACTCTGCAGCGTTGAGCCAGGGAATCAACTCCATGCATCTGGAGAAAGGAAGCCCCGCGGGAGGGCCCTCCGTCTGGGTCAGTGAGGCGACAGGCAGAGGCCTGTGCCCCAGGGACCTCCCTGTGCCTGTGCTCCCCGGGGCCGGCTCTGCGGGACCCCACGGGCCACCTGTCCTCAGAGTCCTGCTGGCCCTGCAACAAGCTCACACCTACCCACCCCCTGCTGCCCTTGCACTTTCATTTCCAGATGTTTGAAGTTTAACAGACACACAATAAAGCAGCTTGATAAATACTTTTTTTAATGTTTTATTCAATGATTAGAGAGGAAGGAAGGGAGAGGGACATCGACCTGCTGTTCCACGTATTCATGCGTTCATTGGTTGTTTCTTTAAAAAAAAAATTTATATGCTTATTTTTAGAGAGGGGACAGGAGAGGGAGAAACAGCAGCGTGTGGCTGCCTTCCGCACGCCCCGTACTGGGGACCTGGTAGGCAACCCGGGCATGTGTCCTGACTGGGAATGGAACCGGCCACCCTTTGGTCTGCAGGCCGGTGCTCAATCCACTGAGCTGCACCAGCCAGGGCTCACGGGTTGTTTCTTGTATGTGCCCTGAGCAGGCACTGAACCTGCGACCTTGGCATATCCAGACAATGCCGGCTTGATAAGTCTTTACACCTGGGCACACCTAGTCACCACGCAGACCAAGTCTAGAACATCTTCAGTGCACCCCTGTCTCGGTGCCGCCTTACGGCCTGCTGGGCCGAACCCCGGGGGAATCCCTACTGTGACCCCCACCACCATGGATCATCGAGCCTGGTTTTGGACTTCAGATAAATGGAAAGTTTGCATCTTTCCATTGCCCAACATTACGTCTCTGAGGTTTTTCATCCTCGTGTGCACCTGTGTCTCAGTGCGTGTCCACGAGACCCACCATGCTCTTCCACGCGGTCCTTTCTCACTGCTGCCTAAGGCTCCGTCGCACACGGGGCGGGTGGCTGCCACGGTCGGGTGCACGTTTGGGTCGTTTCCAGGTCTGGGCAGCCAGGGGCGTGCCTGTGCCGGTCCTCTGGCGGGCACAGTGCGCGTGTCTCCGGATTTCCAGGCACATACCCAGGAATGCCATCGCCGGGTCTCAGGACACACGCCTGCTTAGTGGCGGTCCCCTCTGCCAAGCACGGCCCGGGAGGAGCTGCGTCAACGCTCACTCCCGCCTGTCTCTGGGCTTTCAGGATGTACCGCGACGATGGAGAGAGTTGCAAAACGTACACCTGGGAGCAGTTCCAGTACTTCCTTAAGCTCCGTTGAAAGGCTGCTTCAGATTGGCGGGTGAGACCAGACACGACATGGGCTGGAATTCCATCTTTCCTCCTCCCGTACCAATGCCGCCTCCACGTGGTCCTCACGCATGCGCACACCTGCACACCTGAGCGAGGGGCCGAAGCGAGGACTCCATCCTGTCCCTTAACCCAGCCGGGTTTCTAGGCACACCCTCCCTCTGGGGCCTGGAAAGGTCTGTGGGCCGCTGCTGCAGAGGCTGACATGCGTCCCCGCGGGGTCATCGTGCGGTCCGTCCCCCACAGCACTGGGCCCTGTGAGAACCCTCCACAGCTCTAGGATGCAGTGGGCCGGGATGAAACCGTGGCGGGCAAGACCTAGGCCCCTCCGAACCTCCTGGCCACGGGCCAGTCCTGCGATCCCAGCCACTAGAGGGCAGCACAGTCCCGCAGAAGAACAGTGCCACTAACTCCCTGCTGCAGCCCCATGATGGCGATGGCGAGAGCCATGACCCTGCGAGAGAGGCGAGAGGGGGCGGCTGGCCTGGCTTAGACCTGTCTGGAGCCCACTTCTCTCCCCAGCTGCTACCCTGGTGTGGTGGGCTGAGCCCTGGGGGAGGGGCGATCCAAGGACTGCTTGGCTCTGCCGCTCACTAACTCTGGGACTTTGGGAAAATCGTTCAACCCCTCGGTGCCTTGGTTTCCACACCTGCAAAGTGACAACAGTAACACCTCCCTCACTTTGTGGGTCCATCGTGGGGCTTAGTTCTAGTAACAACATTAACAGTAGAACAATAGTAACCATGTGATCTGCTGAGAATTGTTCTCTGCGGCCGCCAGGCTGGGCTACTGAAGAGCGTCCTCTCTACCACCCTCCCAGCCACCGCCGGCGAGCCCAGGTGGGAGGCGCACCCCTCGCCCCCGCTACTAGGTGTCCTGCTCTTGCTCGTGGGCACCGAGCTCCTTCCTCACACCACAGCCCACCATGCTGGGCACCATCCTTGTCGCCACCGGAAAGACGAGGACACGGGGGTACAAGCCAGCCGTCCAAGTTGTGGGAGACAGGCAAGGGCGGCCCGGCCCCACCCCGTGCAGTCTGGCCAGAGTCTCGGTCAGAGTCGGGGGGGTATCGTGCACATGTGTGGCTGTCACTGCTCCGGTGTCATGCACGGGTGCCACTGTCACCGTGGCAGAAGGCAGGGATGTCGCTGCATGGCCGGGGCTGCCTGCACCTCTCCAACTGCGCTTCTCTCCCTGTGGTACGAGAGGCGGAGGACGTCAGCGGGAGGGAATGGGAGATGGCGGCGGGGGGGGGGAGAGGGAGAGAGAGAGAGAGAGAGAGAGAGAGGCATCCCTGGGAGAAGCATTGATTGGCTGCCTCCTGTGTGCGCCTGAAACCTGCAGCCTTTGTGGTGTATGGGACGATTCTCCCACCAACTGGGCCACCTCACCGGGGCCATTGGTTGATTCTTGCATGTGCCCTGACCGGGCATCGAACCCCCGACCTCGGCTATTGGGAGGATGCTCTAACCAACACGATAACCCAGCCAGGGCCTTCAATCAGCACCTTTTGGAGGTGCCCGCAGGCCTTGGGGTCCGAGGGGCGGTGGCAGGGGGAGGCCTGTGGGGTGGAGCCCTCCTCCCCGCTCCTGCCAGAATAGCTCTTGTAGACTTTGTACCTTTTATTCATTGAAAAAACAGTTCTGGTGCTAAAGTTAACACAGAGAATGTTTCAAACCACTAGTGCCTTCCCGAGGTCCCTCTTGGTTCTAGGTATTTCTTGAATCTGTTCATATTTTCAGCTGGTAAATTCAAATCGCCTTCTCCCTCCGGCAGACTTCCTTTTCGTTGTGTTTGTTTCTTCAATCCTATGGCGTTCTTCCTGGGGTCTCGAGCACCCCCAGCCCCGCAACCTGCTCTGGCCACCCCACCTTCCCTCCGGCATCTCCTCCCCCGACCCCCGTTTCCGGCCCCGACTGCGTGGCCTCACTCGCTCGGAGTCTTCCTCAGTCTCCTCAGTCCGGATCAGCCTGCTGGCCTTCCCCTCGGGGCTGCCCCCACGGCCACCGCTCACCGTCACCGGCCTGGCCCTTCCCCAGCCCAGGTCTGTGCTATTTCTCAAAGACCGTGGCAACCGGAAGACCGTGTGGCGTCCCAGGGCCGGGGCGCAGGCCTGGGAGAAGAGAACCGTTACTGCTAAGTGAGGCGGGCAGAGCAGTTTTAAGGAGGGAGGGCGTGTGGACACGCGCCCATCTTTCATCGCTGTTTTCTGGTCCATGCCTCCAACCTTGTCTTTCGAACGTGGAGATAAATCCATTGTATTTGAATAAATTCCACATTTGAGGCGGTTGTCAAGGTGTCTGAGAAGGAAGGTGAATTTAGACCCCAGCACAGCCGAGAGCGTTTTTAATAACCCATTGGAAGTGGGTGGCCAGACGCGCACACCGCCTGCCGATGAACTCTCTCCCGGCCTCGTCTGCCCTTTCTACGGGGGGGGCTTTTTCTGATGCTGCCTTCCCCTCGAGGTCGCAGTGCCCTTCACGGCCAAGTGTCCCCTCCCCCTGCATAGGAATGAGATGATCAATCCACACCACCGATCAATCCATCCAGAAATATCCATCATCTGGCTAGCTTTGGACCCCGTAGTGTTAGGAGCCTTGGGGGTGGGGTACGTGGAAGAAAATTAAGCTGCCCGACACCCCGACACCCCAAACATGACCTTGACTTTGCGAGCCACTGTGATCTTTCCGCATCTTTGCCTTGGCCTTCAAGCCCATGTCCAAGCTCCGGTCTTCCCTGGGGCCCCCTCGCTGCGCCCACTCTCTGCCCACACGAACTGTCCTTCGGCTGTGGCCATGAGCCAACCTCTTGCCCCCCTGCAGCCCTGAACGCTGGTGGCCACCCCTCAGAGAGCCCCCAAAGGGTGTCATGCCCCCCCCATCGTCCCTGTTGCAGGACTCTGGCCCTTTGCGTCACGGATGGCAGGTTTACGGGAGTGACAGTAGGGAGTAAGGCAGAGGTCGGTTCACAGTTGTGAGTGCGTGAAACAGAGTTAATTCTTCTGTTGTTATTTATTAATTACCATATTATTTTCCGCACGTGCGTACAATTGTAAGCCAATTTAGGCTAGAAGACAAGAATGAGAGCAGAATATAAAAACAACGGGCTTTATGATTTAAGAGCGGTTTTAGGTTCACAGTGAACCCGGCAGAAGGGACAGCGATTTCCCACGTGCCCCTGACCGCGCACGTACAGCCTGCCCCGCCATCCACATCTCCCCCCAGAGCGGCGCATTTGTTGCTGTCGATGACGCCAGCGACATGTCGTTGTTCCCCACAGTCCGCAGTTGACATCAGGGCTTGCTCTTGGCGGTGCCCCTCCTGTGGGTTTGGACAGATGCGTGATGACACGTCCCCGCCCTGAGAGGATCGCACTGAGTGGTTTCACTGCCCTGAACACCCCCTGTGCTCCGACCGCTCGTCCCGCCCCTACCCCCAGCCACCCCTGCTCTGTCCACTGTCTCCCCAGTTTGCGTTTGAAAGAACGTCATTTAGCTGGAGCCGTGGAGTGCCGCAGCCTGTTCAGACCGGCCTCTCTGGGAGGGGCCGGCCTCCAGCGCACACGTCTCCGCACGCAGCTCAGAGGTGTGTCCCGCGTCCGGGTGGACCTTGGGCTGTTTACCATTCGCCTGGCGAAGGACATCGCGGCTGCTAAGGGTTTCCTTTAAACACCAGTTTTCATAAGCAGGTGCACGTAAGAAAAGCCACAGAAGAAATGCGGGTTTATCGGAAGCAATGAGGACGGGGAAGCAAACTCATGGCCGCGCGCTTGGCACAGGGCTCCCTCCTGCAGGCCACGTCTGACGCGCACGGTTACACAACAGGCGTTCACGGCATGCACGGCAGGCACGGCGCCAGCCAGGGCCGGGAGCGCGCTGCGGGCCACGCTCTGCGGGCTCGCACGGACACGGCGAGGCGACGTGCGGGTGGCAGGGGGCGCCCGTCTGGTGGATCCAGAACGGGGTTGGGACTGGCCGTCTGGGACTTTTTTATCAAGGGGGAGGACGCTGAGGCGGAGTGGGCTCTGTGGGGCTGAGGCCGTGACCCCACGGTGACGACAGGACAGCCGTCCGGAAGGGGCCAGAACTCCCCGCCGGCTCACGACGGTCCTGGCCTGCGGCTGTCACTTCCTGGTGGGCGCGCGCTCCGGCCGTGGGACGGGGCGGCAACTGTTTTCCGACCCTCCTTCGCCCAGGAGAATCGTATAAAACGCAACGCCCCGGGCAGAGCCTGCAAGGCCTAAAACTCTTCCTGTTCATTCAAATGCCTGAGATCAGCCTCCAAATTTAGATTTTCCTAGACTTAAATATTAATTTCGTTGACTGTATCTTTTAGATCAAAACTTGGAGATGTCTGTGTCGGAGAAAAATAATAAATTATGAATTGAAAACATCATTTTGCAGACAGTGTCGTGGGGAAGGAGTTACGAATGGTATGTGGGGATGGGCCAGAAAGTCAGAGGGAGAGGCTGTAAAACGGGTTTTTGATTCGAGGGATCTTTTACAATATTAACATTTGTTGCTTTTAAAAAATGGATCACCTGCCTCGTTCCAGGCTGTGCTAGGTACTCGAGCATCACGCTGAATTCTCTCAAAAGTCCTCCGTGGTGTGCGTTCTTTATCACAGGGGAGCCCGTCGACCTTGGGGCAGGAGTGGGGGAGATTCGAACCCGGCGCGCTGGGCCCGGCAGTCTCACCGTGCCCACAGTGAGGCAGCCTCATTGGGAACAGACCTCATTTCCCAGGGACTCTCACGGTCCCCGGGGACGCCCAGCTGATAAGTAGCCATCGATAAGTTGCTATCCCCCCTCTCAGGGCCCCGGGACTTTGTGTCTGACCCATTCATCACCGCTCAGCCTCTACTCAGTCATAATAACCCCTGGCCCTCGGGAGGGAGCTCCCTGTTGGCCAACGTTAGTCATTTGTGGTGGAAACCTGTATTCACTCAGGCACCTGGTGGAGACATTCAGGAGCCCACAGGACAGATGCCTCCCCACCACCCCCCCCCAACCAGGGAGCTCAGGGCTCAGGGGGAGAGACGGACAATCACATGCAGACACTGAGGTGCAGAAAGCACAAGCGCGGGGGCGGGGAACACAGCAAGAGCCTCCAGCCCAGGAGAGCTTCCTGGAGGAGGTGGCACTGAGATTGAGGCCTAGAAGCTTGGGAAAGTATTCCACAGCATGTGCACAAGTCTGGAGGAGCGAGGGGGCATGGAAGCTCCCAGAAGCAGAGGAAAATCCAGTCTGGCTAGAGGACGGAGTGTGAGAGGCAGAGTGACGGGAAGCACAGCTGGAAGGGTCACTGGACTGGGCTGATCGCGGGCCCAGCGAGGAGGCAGGAATGTTCGTCACCTCATTCCTTCCTTTTGCAGCCTGCGAGGACGTGCCATTATTCTCCCCATTTTACAGATGTGCGGACTGAGGCCCGGGTGGTGGAGAGGAGCTTCCCGAGGACTGAACCGGGTCCCCTCACTCTAGCGTGTGTGGCCTGTACCTCGAGCGGCTGGAGGCAGCAGGGGCCTGGCTTCACCCTGAGGGCAGTGGGCAGTGGGCAGTGAGCGGCTGGCCCCGAGGCCGGCTCGCCCAGCCTTGGGACGGATGCCTGGCCCGAGCCTGCTCCCCGCCTGCAGCCCGGCCAGTGCCGACGCTGCCGTGGCATCTGCGAGCCCCGCCCAAGCTGCCGCTCAGCCCCGCGCAGTGGTCGTGCCTCTGCGGGGTCCAGCTCTTCTCTCCCAGCCTGCAGAGCCCCGACTGCACAAAGGCGAGGAGCCCCTCCCCCCCACCACTGCTGTGCCGGAAGAAAGACCCCCATCGACTGGGGTCTCCCCAGGGTCCTGCCTTTCTCTGTGGCCAGCAGACCCTTCGGCGGGATGGCGGGATGTGAAGGTGACCCCAGGCCGCCTCTGGGAGGACTGGCCGAACAAAGGCTTGCCTGAAAAATAGGAACGCCAGCAGGGAATGCAGTCCACGTTCAAAGGCAAGTCACAAGGGTGGTGCGGGAGCCGGCGGCGGCCGGGAAGGGCCTGCTGTCCACTTCTACACTGCCCGGGCCCGGCGCTGCCCGCAGGGAGGCGGGTGGACCTCCGCCGGATCTGCAGGCAAATTGCGCGGCTGGAGCAGCAGACTCGGGTGGTTGGCCCCAGAAACCGGGCCTCCAGGACTCTGGGCGCTGATCAGTGCAAGTGGGCCGGGGCCTGTCTCCGTGTCTCTGGGCCCCAAAGGAGAGGAAGATGGAGAGGGCGGGCCCAACGCTCCTTCCCGCTCTGTGTGTCTGTGCCGCCTGCCTGGCCAGCCGGGCCCAGCAGAAAAGCCCTTTGCCCACTTGCCCTGGCACCAGGTGTTTACTGAGCACCAGCGACGTGGCCGGCACTGTGACAGGCACTGGCACCAGTGTGAATAAGATGTGGCCCCCGGGGCTGGCTGGAACACATCTTGTCTGATTTGGAAAAAGGGTCTCTGTCAGCGTGGTTAAGGGTCCTGTGAGGAGGGGTCCTCTCGGGCTGTCCTGGTGGGCCCGGTCATCCCAGGCGCCCCTGCAGGAGAAGGGCGGGGGGCAACATGGGGACAGACGCAGAGGTTGGGGTGCTGCAGCCACAAACCTGGGAACATCGACCGGAAACTGAAGGAACAGGACCGCGTCCCCCGGGGCCTCCGGAGGGAGTGCGGCCAGGACCCCGGTTTCAGCTCGGTGAGACCGGCGTGGAAGGTCTGGGCTCCGGGATCGGGAGTTCGTCATTTTGAGCCACAGGGTTTGGAGCCGTTTGTCACGGAAGCCACGGGACACGGACACAAACAGCGAGCTCTCCGTTGAGCAGGCCCAGGGGGAGGGCAGGCAGCTCCGTCCAGAAGGCTCAGCGTCAGGGTGGCGTGGGGACAGTGCCCGGGTACTGTGAGGGGCTTGGGGTGGGGGGCCGCGTCCCCAGGCGGCAGACCTACGGAGCCAGGCCTCCTGTCCATGCGTGTCACGCCGTGGCCCCTGGAGCCCCCCTCCTGGCTCTCACCGCCCCCTCCGTTGTCTGTTGGAGCAAAGGCCTGTTTCAAAGGCGGGTCGATGCAGGCGGAGGAGCTTTCCCAAGCAACTGCGAGCTTCTTTGATGAAACTCCCCGTAAGCTCTTAAATCCAGGGAGCTTTCCTGGCTCATCGGGAAGTTTCGCCGTGACATTCACAGAAGGATGACCTGTGACTTGGGGACAGGATGACCTTTGCTCTGGGGCCGTGGGGCTTCCTCCCCGCCACCCCCACCCTTCACGGTGGTGGCATCGTGGTCTCTGCCATCCAGGTGGCCAGGGCTCCCTGCCCCCCACGGCGTCTGCCCACCAGTCCTTGCGGGGGGGCTCACCACGTGCTGGGCCCCCAGGAGCAGGGTGGCCCCGCCTTCCAGAGGCTACAGGCCTGAGCTGGAAGGAGGAGGGCGGGGGAGTAACAGCTGGTCCAGGTTGCAGAATGTGAGCTCGACAGGCATTGGCCCAAGGCCATCGAGTGGGCCAGTGGCAGCCCTGCCTTGAAACCGTAGACTGATCAGTTAAGTCATTTCGATGGTCACCTCCTGTTTCCTGAGCACCTAGTATATGCCCAACACCCTCCTGGGTCCTATTACTACCTCGTTTAGCCCCCACAAGGACACGGCGAGGTGGGTGCCCCCTTTTGTGGGTGAGAAAGCAGAAGCTACGGGAGGTTTATGCCGCTCGCCAAGGTCACTGGTGATCAGGAAGGCGGGTGGTGGGGGGTGAGAATGCAAAGCCGGGTCGGGAGCCCTTTGGAGGCGCAGACCCTGGGAGCCCCGAGCCCGCCTCGGCTCTCTCCTGGCGCCACACAAGGACAGAGTGCCCGCGTTCCCCACAGAGCGGCGGAATGGCGCTCTGTGTGGGGGGCCCGCAGCCTGGGGCTGCAGCCAGGGGGCCGGTGCCAACGCTGCCCGGGCGTCACCGGAGAGCGTCGGCGGGGCCCACGCTCCCTGCGGCAGCTCGCAGGCTGCTCCTGCCAGACTCCTGTGGGGCGTCCGCTGGGGCCCCAGCGCCTGCTCCCCGGCCCAGGACGAGAACCTGAGAACCAGCGGGCCCTTTCGGAGTGCAGGCCAGGCCTCTACAGGGCAGACGACCCGCCCACCCGTTTTCCGATGGGCAGCCGGGGCTCCGGGCGGGGGAGGCTTGCCCAGCGCCGTCATCCGCCTGCACCGGAACCCGCGTGTTACTTGACGTGGCAACGGGACACTGCAGATGGGACACGTTAAGGGCGCCCCCCGATGGTCCACGTGGGCCCAGCGTCATCACACAGGTCCTTACCTCAGAAGAGGGTCGCAGGAAGGATGGGGTCGGAGAACGACAGTGGGGACGGCAGCAAAGGGCAGAGGCCGAGGGGGGATGGCTTTGGGGAGGGCAGGGGGGCAGGAGCCGAGGGGGGCAGAGGGCCCCTGGGAGCTCGGAGAGGCAGGGAGCAGCCCCCCCGCCCCCCGCCCCGCCCCGCCCGGGGAGCGTCCTGGCAGCAGCCCCGCCAACGCCTAGGTGTCGGGACGTCCAGAGTGGTTCGAGGGGCTGCTGAGTGTGGGGCAACGTGCCAGGGCAGCCCGAGGGGACGCGTGGAAAGCCGCCCACTCGGTCCCTGCGCTCGCCTTCCTCTCCGCTTTGCGGTGCGGTGACACACGGAGCGGGGGCCCGCGCCCGGGAGCCCCCGCCTTCACGCCAGGGCCCGGTCCTGCTCTGCACTGGGCTGCTGTGCAGCCCCAGGGAGCCGCCTGACCCCTCCGAGCCTGTGTCCTCTCGGGCGGGGGGAGCAGGGTGATGCGCCCCCCCCCCACAGGGTGCCCGGGGAGCTCTCACGGCGTTGTCCTGATGTGCCCGGACCCAAGCTCCTCCTGCTCGGTTTGCAAAAGCTCCCTAACAACTTTCGGTTTGCAAAAGTTTCAAGGCCATGAGCCCGGGCAGCTGGTCGTACCCCTGAACCTCTCCAGGCCTCGGTTTGCTCATCCGGGAAGGGGAGAGGGTGGCTCTGTGGCTCCCCGGCTGGGCCCAGCCTCCTGACAGGTTCTGCATGGCCTGCGCCCTGTTGTAGAGACTAAGAATCAGTTGCCAATGTTGCAAGTTGGGAAATCTCACCTTAAGATTCTATTTCTATCTTCTTTTGAAAAACAGAGAGAAACGACCACGGTGGGCCCAACGGTTCCATCGCTGGGGAGACCAGAGCTCAGGGACGGCTGCCTTTTTTAGATGAGGTCGGTGGTCCCCAGTCTGCCACAGTCACCACCACTCCCTATTGCACACCCCTCCTGGTTCCTTCACTGATGCAGCCTGGCTGCTCCCACAAAGGCGGTCGGGTTGGTGGCCCCCTGAGGGCCAGCTCCCAAACCCTCTGTCGCTGCCCATTGGGACACTTGCCTATAACCCAGCAAGGAGTCCGGGGCTCCCATCCCTCAGAGACCCCATTTCTGTGAAGCGCTTTTCACGGCTGCTTTAAACTGACCAAGTGAGCCTGGTCTGACACCTTTGGCAAACCTGCAGTCCCACGAGGGCTTGCCCCACCCCCGGCGGCCCCAGGGGGCTCTGCCTCGTCCGCCCCTCCCAACCCCTCCACAGTTGCCTCCTGTCAAGCTGTGCTCCTTCCAGGTTTCATCTCCACAGTGACCCCTCCACCCCTCCGGGGGTCGCCGTTTCAAGCCTGCCACGAGAACAGAAACCCCTGCGCCTGTTAGCTACACACTCGTCTCATGTCAGAGGGATGGGGCCCGCAGACCGCTCCTGAGCATCAAGGGCACGGACTTGAGTGCTTGGGCCTGTGACCTTGAAATGGCGCCCTCAGGGGATGTTCTGGCCTCCTTGTCGGATTCCCTTCGATAGTCCAGACAGTTCAAGTTGGTCTCTAAGTCACTTCTGGGTGAGTGAGGTATTTCTAACGTGAAACTTTTAAATCACCGCCTCTGAACCGACTCCGTTCTGCCGAACGATCTCAGGGTCCTGGTGCGCTGAGGCGCCGGGTCACTGCTGGGCGCCGGGTCACTGCTGACCGCCGGGTCACTGCCGACCACCCTCTGCCGCAGGGGCGTTGCAGGCCGGAGTCCGAGATCTCTGGCCCCACAGCATGACGCCCCGCCCCTCTGTCCCCAGGCCGTGCCATTAACTGCTGGCCAAGGAAAATTTGCACAAAGGG
Source organism: Glossophaga mutica (assembly GCA_039655065.1). NCBI lineage: Eukaryota > Metazoa > Chordata > Mammalia > Chiroptera > Phyllostomidae > Glossophaga > Glossophaga mutica. Next base: position 215,836,890 of record CM077305.1, read on the forward strand.
AAACCAAGGCACAAGCCCCTCCCCGCCTGTTGCTCTCTCCAGGTCCCCGTCCCTTTTCTCCGCGCCGCTGGCAGCAGGACGCAGGGCAGCGGAGGGGCTGCGGGGTGCAGGCGTGCCTGCGGCCACCGCCCTGGGCAGGGGAAGCGGCGGTCTGTCCCTTTAAGCCCGGACTGGCAGCTCCGCCCCCACTCGCCTTCCTCAGAAGAGAGCTTGTCAAGGTTCGCATCAATAATAAATAACGGTGAGTCGCCGCAGCAGGTTCCAGCCGGAGGCTGTTTTGATATTTTCGAGAGAATTTGTCAGCAATCGTGTGCAGTCAAGGAAAAGTGGGGGCGGGGTGTGGAGGGAGCGCCTTCATTAATTTTTCCTCATTTGCATTCTGGCTGTTAAATAATGTATTGATCGCTCTCCGTGTCTGTTGCCCTCCCCACTCCCCGAGCCGCCGGGGGTCCTCCCCTCTGTGAGCGATGAGCTTGTCCCAGGGCTGGACAGCCAGGGACGGGGACAGGGCTGGGGCGCTGTCTGGGCGAGGCCCCCTGAGCCTGTCCCCAGAGCCTCATGGACAAGGAGCCCCTCCGACCGCAGTGCAATATCAGGTCCTGGCCGGGAGCTGGTCCCGAGCTGAACGGTTTTCAAGGACAGTGCAGTGGAATCCTCGGGAGAGCCCTGTGAGGCCGGCACTGTCCCTCAGCCCATTACACGGACATGGACAGTGAGGCTCGGGCACGTCGCATACCTTCCCCAGGCTACTCGCCAGGAAGTGGGGGACCTGGGGTTTGAACCCAGGTCTGTCTGACTCTGAAGCCAGGACTCCTGACCCTGGAACTTGCAAACCTCGCATACACCCGGGGGCCCTAAGACAGGTGGGGAAGGCGCCCCTCTCTCAGACTGAGCCGGTGAGGCGGGCAGGGGTGTGGGGGGCTGGGGAAACCAGCCGGTTGGCTTTGGGGTGGGGACGAGAAGGCCTATCCGGGTCCTCCCAAGTGCAGAGGTGACACCGCCGTGGGCACGTTCTGGGAGACAGGTTTGGGCTGCACCCTGGGGAGGGTTCCCGGGCCCTGGAGCCACCAGACAAGGGACGGGGCTGCCTGGGGGGCAGCAAGCACCGCTCACCGGAGGCGTTTCTGAGAACAACGCCAGCTGAGCTGCCCGGCCAGGGCTGCTTCCAGCATTTGTATCTGAGAAAGACACGGATGGAACAGTCTCTCCCCCACATGGAGGGTCGCTGATTCCACTGAGATCTGCACACACGCTGGAGTATTACGCAGCCAGTAAAAATGACGCTGGAGCTGCAGCCGATGGGCGTGAAAGGCCGTGCACAGCTGCCGCCTCGGGAACAACACTGGGCCCCAGGCGAGGGTGGCACCCGCGTCACTTCTGTCGGACCGTGTCCACAGGGGCGCGCACCAGCTGTGCGAGGAAGGACACGGGGAAGGTGCGGGCTCCCCCCACGGCGGCTTCAGGGGTGGGGTTTGGGGCGCTGTGTCTCCTTCCTTCGGGCTGCCCTGTGGTTCCTCATGCCTGCTGCACATGCGTGCCTCGTGAGGTGGTGAGCCGGGCACACAGGCCCGGTGCAGACCCGGTGCAGCCCCGGGAGAGGGGACACGTGCCCCGGGGTCTCTGCCGTGGCATCGGGGCTGACGTGTTCTTGTCCATGCTCCTCTGATGGCCCATGCACCCTAAGCCGCTCCTCCGGGCCTCAGTTTCCCCACTCCCCCCTCAGCACAGAGCGCAGTCCTGCTGCGACCACCCCACATTCTACAGCACGTCTGTATCAAGCATCCGCTTGGGCCGGCTCGGGGCCCGGGATCAAAACAGACGGACGCTTCAGAGACGTTCGGTGACTCACTCGAGGTCACACAGCTCTGAGTGGGGGTGGGGCCTGGCCAACGACCGGGTCCCAGCTCTGTGGGCCGATGACACGGACCCGCCTCTCTGTCCCTCCTCGGAGCCAGGCGTGCCTGGGGTGGGAAGCGGGCCGAGGGCTCAGTGGAGTGTCCCCGCTGGGACAGAGACAGCTGAGCTCTGCCCTGCTCAGGGCGGGCTCCCCCCTTCCCCCTGGAGCCGCTCTGCGTTCGGCCGAGGGTTTGCCTTTTTCTGGGTTCCCATCTCTGCCTCTGCCCCTGCAGTCAGCGGGGGTCGGGGTGGCGGAGGTTCCCTCGGCCTCTACTCTGCTTGCTTTCCTTTTTTCCCCCCCCGAAAGGCAAATCTTTTTAAAAGTTTAAATAACTGCCTTTTATGAAGGAATTACCACACTAAAAATTTTTGTACTAAAATATTTTTCTAGCTTATTGAGATATAATTGACACGTACGGACTGTGTAAATTCAAGATGTAGAACTGTTGACCCGACAGACTTACAAACTGCACCTGATCACCACGGTGGCTTAGTTCACACCCCCGGCCCCCCCCCCCCCAGAATCACTCGTTTTTTGTGGCAGGAACAGTTCAGACCTACTCCCTCGGCAACATTTCAGTACATGGCGCAGGGCTATCAACTGTCGTCACCATGCTGTACCTTCGGTCCTCAGAGCGGATTCATCCTGTAACCGAGAGTCTGTGCCCTTGACCCACATCTCTCCCCTCTTCCCTGCCCCCAAGCTCCTCCTCCGATTTGGGATTCCACTGGGAGCCTCCTTTTCAAACTTGCCAAGGGCTTGTGGTCTGAGCTGAAAGTGCGCTCTGTGCTCAGACAGCCACTGGGGGCTGCCCAGGTGCCGGGGTGCGCCGGGCCGGAACGACGCCCTCGGGGGCTGGGAGGCCCACTCGCCCCAGGCAGCCCTGGCGGGTGGGCGGGGGCCGCCTGGCTGCTCTGTGCCCCTCCGGCACCCAGCTCAGCGTGTTCCAAGAACACCTTGCCCAGGTGCCCTGCCATCCTGACGATGCAGGTGCAAATGCTGCCCCATTTCACAGGTTAGTAGCCCGAGGCCTGGAGAGAACAATGACTTGCTCAAGGTCACACGGCGGAGCCAGAAATCAAACCCAGCTCCGCCCAGGTCAGAGCCTGAGCCCACGCATGATCGCAGAGCAGGGCGGAGTCACACTGCGAGGGGAAGCAGCAGGTGGCGGGGGTCTCTGGGCTTGGGCGGGCCTGGAGGAGGGGCTGGTAGAGGCTGCCGACCTGTGAGCCCTTGGGGACCCCAGGGTCCCGGGACCGGTGCCTCCACCTTCCCGAGCTCAGGATGGTCACAGAGAGAGTGAGTGAGACAGAGGCCCCGGGAACCGAGTTTATGGATCTGCGTGGACTTAATAGAGACCAATATAAGTAGTAGGTGGACATGGAGGTCACGGAGGTAAACACCTACCTACACTGTATCTACAGCCACAAGTGTAAAGACAGTGATCTTTTCCTCCTGTGTCTGCTCAGCCCCAGAGGCACTGGGTGTCTGGGCCCTGGGGACACACGGGTGGGAAGGGTGCAGCACCGCCTGTGTCCACAAGGGGCACCCGAGGGCGGGAGCAGCAGGACCAGAGGTTCCAGGGAAGCAGCAGAAAGTGCCCCTGGCCGGGCAGAGAAAGCGCCGGACATGGGAAGGGGTCCCGGCAGGGGCGAGGCCTGGGGTGGTCTTCCCACGTGCGCTCACACCCACAGATGCATACACACACGTATGCAATTTGTTGTACGATCAAGGTGCGGTAAGTGTGCAGATCTCACACATGCATTGCAACAGGTGTCTACTCTCACGCACCTGCCACTCCGGACAAGACGGAACCCGTTTTCCATCACCTCTGCAGCCCCGCTCCTCTGCTGTCTGACTTTTAACACCGAGACAACCCCTGCTGTTCCCGGGCCTCACGCACCAGACCCGCGCGTCCTCGCCGAGCCTGTCCCCGGCCCTCCGTGGGCCCTGCGTGAGCCAGCGCTCATTCGCCCGCGAGCGACAGCCCCTGCGAAGGATGGGCCACGCTTTGCTGAACCAGCCACCACCCGTTGGTGGGCATTTGGGGTTGTTCCCCATTTCTGGTCGTTATAAGCGAAGCTGCCAGGGACATTCCCAAGCAAGTTTTTCTGTGAACCGTGTTGTCATTTTTCCTGAGGGAACGCCTAGGAGTGGGACGGTGGGGCCACCGGGCAGGGGGGCGCTGAGCTTCACAGGAAATGGCCAGTCCGTCCTCCAAGTGGTGAGCCGCTCTGCACTCCCAGGGGATGTACGGAAGTTCCAGTTGCCCCACATCCTCGCCCACATTTGGTGTGGTCGGCCTCCTGGCTTTTAGCCACTCCAGCAGGTGCTAAATGCGGGCGTAAAGCCTGGTGTGGTGTTAGCCAGGAGATGGGGCGTTGCAGCACGGAGGTGGGGCACCAGGGTGGGCGCGCAGTCTGCAACAAGCCATTGCGGATGCCGGGGGGTGGGGCTGTCGGCAGCCGGGTCGGTGCTCAGGACGGGGGAAGGCAGGGCCTCCGAGCTTTGTGGGTGCAGGGACGGGACTGGGCCGAGCGGGCTGATGTGAGCTCGGGGTCCGTGCGGGCTGCTCAGCCCAGGGCCCAGCCCATGGGGGCCCTGGGATGGGGATTCCGCTAGCACCCTCTTCCTCGCCATTTCCTCGTGGCCGCAGGGTAGCCAGCGGCTCAGGGGGCTCAGCTCACCCAAGGCTGGTCTCGGGCGGAAGTCACACTTGGAAACAGAAAAGCTGTGGGTTAAACTGAGCGCCCCCCCACCCCTGCAAAAGAAAGGTTCAGGCCCTGACCCATGGCGCCCGTGGAGGTGACCTTGTTTGGAAATCAGGTTGTTGCAGACGCAAGTAGTTCAGAAAACGAGGTGCTGGACTGGGGCGAGCCCTGAATCCAGTGACAGGTGTCCTTATAGAGAGAAGAGACAGAGACCCAGGACCAAAGGCCGGGTGGAGACGGAGGCAGAGGCTGGAGTGATGTGTCTACAAGCCACGGAATGTCCACAGCCACCAGGATCCAGGAGAGAGGCAGGGACCAGTGTCCCCAGAGCCTGAGGGGGGACCGACCCTGCCACGCCTGGGCTTGGACCTCTGGCCTCCTGGCTGAAAGGAAGCATCTGCTGTGTTAAGCCACCCGGTCTGTGGTGCTTGGTTACGACGGCCTCAGGGTACTAACCCGTGAGGCCAGGAGGGCCCCTGCCCCCTCTGCCTGATGCTTCACCCCATCCGCTCCCTTACCTCCTTCAAGACTTCGTGAGAACCTCAGTTCTCAAAGACCTTCCCCAGTCGCCCCCTTCCACAATGCCATGCCCCGCACTCCTGACCCACCCACGCTGCTGTGTTCCTCTCCTTTCGGCCAGTCACCTTCTAACATTCTCTCTAACGTCCTCACTGGTACCTGCCTGCCGCACCCCAGAACCGAGCCCCTGCAGCGGGCTGGTCCCAGCGCCTGGCACCGAGGCGCCCCATTGGTGTCTGCTGGAGGGATGGATGGGCAGGCGGAGGATGGACGGGTGGGTAAGTGCTCACACTCGGTAGTAGCTTAGGGGCCCCTTGTGAGGCTCAGCTGTGCGAGCTCCTGCCAAGCACACCTGCCCCGAAGGCCCAGGTGTGTGAGGCAGATTCGGGGTGACAGCTCCCTCTCTCCAATGCATCGCAGAGATATTTTTGCTTCAATCGATCCTGGTGCCACTGTCCCCTGTGTAAGTGACTAGCACGTGGTTGAGCTGGCCTTGCTGAGCCATGGGCCGATGCACGGGGACCTTCCAGCCAAGGGCGAGAAGACCGGCCACCCCTGCGGGGAGGCTGCGCCAGCCCCTGGGGGACGGGCTGCGGGCCCCGTCCCGGACCTCTGCCTTCTCCCCACACGCAGCCTCGGCTCTCTCCACATGGGCCGGCTGGTCTGCCCACTGCCATGTCCCCAAAGCCCAGCCAGCGCAGCTCAGGCACGGTGCTGTAGCACACAAGCCCAGGGGCGCCCGTCCCCTCGAGCTCCTTGTGAATGGTACCCCGTGGAATTTCACACTTTGACAGCCCTGGTCCCAGACCTACTGGGGGCTCAGGGACCATGCCCGGAGGTGGGCCGCTCAGGCCGCCTTGCCCACACTCGCCATCCCTCCCCAGCTGGTTGTGAAGCCGAGACATAAATGCTTCTTACCTAACGGGAATTTCCCCCCATTTCACAGACAATAACACTGAGGTCCCGAGAGCTGCAGCAATTTGCTTAAGGTCATGCTGCCTGCAAGCAGCAGAGGCAAGATGCTGCCCCAGGCCTTCCTGACCCAGAGTGCCACTCCTCATGCTGAGCCCCACAGTGAGGTCACGTGCTGGGGGCGTGGCAGGTGCTGGTGACCACGTGCATCTGAGCTCCCCGAGGGAGGGAGGGAGCCAGGAGGCTCTCCCCAAACTCCAAGCACAGAGCTGCTCGCCCAGTGCTTTGGGGGCTGAACTCAAATCCCGCTCCCCCACCACCTGGCCTGCTTGCTTAGGGCCCCTGCCTTCCCCCGGGACAGGGCCTGGCACCCAATACATGTTGAATTCAAACCAGTTGGAGGCACAAGCTCAGGAGTGGGGGCTACAGCGAAGACCCCTGGAGACCAGGGGCAGCGGAATCCCCTTGTCCCTTCAGCCCCGGCCTGTCTGGGTCTCTTTCCCATCCCTCTGCTCAGCGCACGCCGGCTGTCTGTCCGTCCAGGGGCTCTGGCTGCCTAAGCACAGTCCCACCCCCTCCCCACCCTTGTCACGTATGCACTAAAGTGGGGGCACACCGAAGTGGGCGTAGAAGGGTGTCAAGCCTGGGGCTGGGGGGCTGTGGCAGGCAGAGCTTCGGGGGCGGGAATGAGCAAGGCACCCTTTGGTAGAGGCTGCCCCCCCCCCCGGCCCCGTGCTGCCGTGGGGTCGGGGGGCCCTGGGAGTGTCCTGGATCCCTGGAGACTGGGGTCCGGAAGGCTCGCGGTGCCCCCTTTGTTTGGCAGGAGCCCAGGCAGGTGTGGGAGCGGGGACAGCAGCGGGGAGCAGTGCCAGGTGCCCGGTGGAGACAGCTGACAGGCTGGCTGGTGCAGGGCACAGGTGACGCCCAGTCTGAAATTCGAAGAGGACGTTGGGTGCCGGGGGAGGGTGCAGCGGGGGAGGCTCTGGAGCCGGCGGGGCACCTTGCGTCCCCACAGAGAAGGTCCCGGTTCAGCTGTTCCGGTGCCGGGGTCCTGAGGCTGGTGGGGGGTGACGGCGAGCCGGGGAGGGGAGGGGGAGGCGGGCCCGCAGGCACGTCGGGCTGATGAGGGAGAGGTGAGACTCCTGCGGGGGCGGGCAGAGCCAGAAGAAAGGCAGAGATGAAACGGGTTGGAAGCACCGAGTTAATGGAACTACTAAGTGGTTCGTATTTCCCAACTAATGAGGCCTCCTCTGCGGGAGGGAGGGGCTGGGACAAGAAAGCGCTGCGGCTCCAGTGACTCAAGGCGCTGGAGCTAATGAAGTCACCGGAGACTCCGAATTCCTCAGGCGCATCGGGCTACGCCATTCTAATTCCGTCTCCGGTGATCAAAGGAGGAGAGAAAGCACCGCGACCCCGCCCCGCCCGTTAACATGGGGAGCTCCGGGCGCAGGGATTTGGAGGGAGGTGGCAGGAGCTCGTGGGTGATATCTAACACGGGCAGAGGGCCCCAGATGGACGCAGGGGTGGGGAGGGGCTTCCAGGCTACGTGTTTGAAAGGGTGAACCAGGCTGCAGCCACGGGGTCCAATGAGGGTTTGGGGGCAGGTGCGACACGGCCCTGGCCCAGGCACAGCCACGGCAGCTGCAGGCCCCAGACTCATGCACAACGAAGCCCCTCACCCGATATTTATCCAGGGGCCGTGTGTGCGGAGAGCAGGGGCTGGCAAGGCTGCGGCCCCGTGGGGCTGAGATTCGTCGGGCTCCCGCCTGAAGCGCAGGCGCAGCAGGAAGTCCAGGCTCCGCTGGGCCTCCTCTGCCCACCTGTCCCAACACCCCTGGCATCACCTCCGCCCCCGCCCCGGCACACCAGCGCTGGGGCGCCTCCGTCCTGGCTCAGGGCCTTTGCACCTGCTGCTCCATCTGCTTGGGTTGCTCTCCACGGCTAACTCCTGTGCAAACTTCAGGCCTCTGATCAAATGTCATTTCCTCTAAGGCTGTCCTCGACGTTCCAGTCCAGGATGGGGCCTGGGAGAATGTCCTGGCTTCCTAGGGCTGCCGTAACCAATCGCCACAACCTGGTGGCTTAAAACCACAGAAACTGCGTCCCTCCCACCTCCGGAGGCTAGAAGCCCAAAATCGAGGTATCAGAGGGTTCAGTTCCCTCCAGAAACTCTGAGATAAATTGGCCCCTGCACCCCCCCGCCGCCCCCAGCTCCTGGTGGCCTCTGGCAACCTTGGCCTTCGGCGGCAGGATTCCGGTCCCTGCCTCGTCCCTCCCCGTGTGCCTTTCTTCTTCTCAGTCTCTTACAAGGACCCTGTCGTTGGATTTAGGGACCCCGCCCGATCCAGGATGGTCTCATCTCAATATCCTTGCCCTGCTTACATCTGAAAAGACCCTGACTCCAAACGAGGTCCCATTCTGAGGTTCCGGGTAGACGTGAATGTGGGGGACCCTCTTCAACCCACAGCCTGCCCACGCAGAGCGTCCTGCGGTTGGAAACAGTCACTCGTGGAACTGTCCGACGCCTGTCTTCCTGGTTGGCCTTCCGGGGCTACGGGAACAAGGGCTGGGTGGGGCTCATTCTGCTGCCTGCGCAGGGGCCAGCCAGGCTGGGCACCCGGCTGCTGTGGGTGGAAGGCACGCCGGGGCCAGCAGGCCCTTGGGGAGGCTGTGAGAAAGGGCCCAGACGTCTCCATCTGGTGCTGCGTCCTGGGGTCCCAGGAAGAGGAGTGTCTGAGGGTCCCCCCGGCACCCAGAGCTGGAAGGGCCCTCCAGACGGGCTGGCTGAGGCCAGGTCCTCAGGGCAGATGTGGGGACGCCTCGGCCGGGGCGGCACCGGCCTGAGTCACTGCCCCACGCTTGGCCACCAGAGGCTTGCTCTCACTGTCCTCGGAGAACTCCAGCTTCCCTTTCAACCTTCCCGTTTGGCCGCTTGTCCTCCAGCCTCACACAGGGGGAGGCCTGGGAGGCCAAGGACACGGACACGAGTGCAGTCACAGCCTGGAAGGGCTCGTTCCCGTAGAGACGCAGCAGGTCGGCACAGCTGACGGAGGGGCTCCGGACGCAGGGGACCCCTCCTTGGGTGAGGGGACCCCTCCTTGGGTGAGGGGACCTTGGGCGAGTGCCCTGTCCTCTCCGAGCTTCATTCCCCATCTGTGACGTCAGATCCTGCGTGGTCAGGGTTTGCGGGGAGCGCAGCACTGTGTGGGCACCTAGTGAACGACGAGGGTCACCCACGACGGGGGGCAGGGGAGCCGGGGGACCTCGGGAAGTGGCCAACAGTTTAGCCTTTGGGGGCGGGGCCGCGCCCGTCCGGTCTCTGTCGTGCCAGTCCCAGCCCCTGGCCCGGGTCGCACTGTGTAAGGACCGGCAGCAACACCGAGCGGCTGAACGGAAGGGTCAACGAACGCGGAAGGAGGGGACGAACGGGGGTTCAGCGACCTTCTCTTCTCTGGCCGCCGCGGAGCCCGAGGGGCGGTCCGAACGCGCCTTTCTCACCCGGGCCGGCCTGTCCGCTGTCTGGCTCCGAGGCAGGCCCACCCCCCCCCACCCCGTGACTGCGGCCCGCGGACACTCAGAGAATCCTTTCCCGAGGCGATTGCTGAGATGGGCCCCTGCCTCTCAAAACCCCGCCACCTTGCTTGTCCCTTCTGTCGCTGGTGGCCCTGGCCAGCTTCACGATGACCCCCCCCCAGAAATGTCCCAATGAAGCTGCGTCAGGACCCTGTCACAGAGCTGCCTCTCCCTCTGTGACCTGTCACTAGCTGCCCAGGGTCACGCAGGCCGGCTGGTCCAGGGAGCCACCTCCAAGCAGACCCTCCTGCAGAGGGGACTCGTCTGGCCAGCCTGCCCACAGGCGGACCCAGCGGCCCGGAATCTGGGGGGACGCAGCCACTGGCGGGGAAGGGATGCTCTCCAAGGAGAAAACGTTAAAGTGAGCCATTTGGTATTTTTGATATTCAGCCATTTGTCGATGTGCAAAAACGGCAATTCAGCCAGCGAGGGGCCTCTGACGTTGATCCGATAGAGAGGCGGGGGCAGCAGAGGGAGGGGGCGGGGGAGCGCCGGGGCCCGCAGACAGGACGCTGGGAAAACCCGCGTGGGACGCACGAGGCAGACGCGACAGCGACCTCCTGGGAGACTGAGAACTGGGCTTCGAGAGCATGAGACACGAAAACCCCCAGGAGTGGGGGTCTGAGGGCGGGCGCAGCAGGAGAGCCTGGCCGGCTTCCAGAGGGGGCTTTTATAAATCGGCGCCATTTTGAGCCCAGAGTTGGGGGGGTGCTGGTTTCCATGGTGCTGAACCGACGCCAGGCGGGAGGCCAGCCGTCTCACCTGTGTCTGGGCTCAGCCGAAGGCTGCCCCCCCTTTCAGGAACTCTGGCTCAAGGGATGAGGGAGGTGGTGGGTGGAGTGGGAGGGACAGTGAGTGAGAGGTGGCACCAGACAAAGGCTGCCGGTCAGACACGGCCACCACCAGACCCCTGGGGGGAGCTTTAGTTTCCACGTTATTCCATCACTGCCAAGCAACAACTCCCCCCCTCACCACGTGGGAAGCTAGGGCGCCCCCCCCCAACAGTGCTTGCGACGCCACCTTTATGGCGAGAGCCAAGCGCATCCCGTGTCTCCAGACCTGAGATCTGCGCTCACACTCGTCCGGCAGCCCTTTGCACACACTCTGTTCCTCCAGCCCAGGGTTTTTGCCCTCCTCCTCATCTCATCGTCTATCCACTCCTCATATCCTTCAAGGCCCACCCTCAGTGCCTCCTCTTCCAGGAAGCCTGCCTTGACCACGTCCCCCCACCCTGCGCTCTCATCCCTCTGACATCCTACCGAACGTAGAACCAGGTTTAGCAAGCGTTCTCTTCCCCCCACCAGCTGTGGGGGCTCAGAGGACTGGGGCCGTGCTTCTTCTCTGCTCTGCCCCGGAGCACGGAGCCTGGACCTGCGTGGGGGTCCGCTGCACCGTGAGTGAGCGCCGAGGCCCAGGCTGGGCTGGCCCCTCTCCTGCCCTGCTTCACCGAACACACGCTAACTCTCTGAAGCGGGCCCCCTTATTATCGCCATTATCATGGGAGGCGCAGGGGAGCCGAGCAACTTGCCCAAAGCCATACAAATGTCGGAGCCAGGGTTCAAACAAAGGTCTGTCCGACTTGACAGTCCAGCTCCTGACCGCCAGTCCATCCAATTGATAGGAATGACCCACAACCGAAATGCACGCTGACACCAGCCCGGCTCTGCTGTTTGCTCACAGCAAAAACAGATCCCCGAAGAACCAATGCTAGCGGAACGAGGGGGAGGGTCACTGCCGTCCTTCCCCGCCTCTGAAGACACCCCGTCACCGAGGAACCGCAGGCGCTGCTGCAGACACTGTCTGAGCACCCCGCCCCTGCACCCACGCCCCGTGCACCACGACGAGCACGGGGTCAGACGGCCACAGACACCTCGCGCCGGCACCTCAGCCTGCACCTGGAGCTTTTACAGAGACACTGAGAGGGGCTTTGGGGCCTAGCCCCGTCTCTCTCCTGGGAGCCAGCCGATAGGTGGCACCAGCTGCTCTGCTTTCAGAGAGACCCTGGAGTGTTCTGAAGATTGCACGGACTCCGGGAGGGACAAGATGGGCCGCTGGGGCTGGGGCTCTGGGGCTGCGGCAGCTGGCGAGCCACAGACACCCCTTGCCTGGCAGGCGCTTTGCTCCGTCAGGGCCACCGGACGGCGTCAGGCCGCCCAGGGAGCTGAGCGGGCCCGCCGGGTGGGTCTCTGCGTGGGCATGTGTGTGTTTGGAGAGGGGCACACGCAAGCCCGTGCACTTCTCCCTTTCTGCTCAGTGAGAGACAGGGGACAGGGCAGGGACGCGACGAAATCATGAGGTCACTGGAGCCTGGGTGCATGATGACGAGGTTCCTACAGTAAGTGACCATCAGCTGTCCCGTGCGTGTGCGTGTGCACGTGTGTGAAACTACAGCCAGTGAGAACACGTCACTTGCTCTGCGCCCGGCGACGACGCTGAGCAGAGCAGGGGCTCCCTGCGGAGCTCCGGGGTTGCAAGGTTGGGTGAGCAGGGTGAGGATGCTGGTGGAGGCGTCCCTCCGGGCAGTTCCAGGGCCTCAGCTGGCCTCACCGGGGCCTGAACCACGCAGCAGCAGCCCCGCTCTGAGCCTGCCCTGCCCCCCCACTCCGCCCCCGGCCCCCTCTCCCCTACATCTTTCCCAAAGGGTCTGTTATCACGTCACAAGCCCAGGGCTCTTTGGAGAAGCTCTCTCTCCTCCTGCTTTGATTCGACTCGTCTCCCCTGGGCCTGCCAGAGAACAAAGTGCATGACTGAGTGGCCACGCGTCCCCTCCTCCTGCCGGCCTTGGCTGCCGCTCGTGCTGATGGGGGCGTTCAGTGGCGCCCCCTCACCCTCCTGTGGCAGAGTCAATGCCCACGTGCTTCCCAAAAGCGAGAGGGGTCCCCCCACCGCTGCCACTCAAAGGCAGGATTCTCTGACTCAGCCCACAATCCCTGGCACCTGCTACCTACGCTCAACACAGGCTCAACACCCTTGCAGTTGAGGGGAGGGAGCAGCGGTCAGTCTCCAGACCAAAGCTTCGGCTTTCACGGGGCTTGCGCCCTCCTGGCGAGCGGAGGGAGATGTAGAGCCAATCCAGGCCCCGCCATTTACCAGCAGTAAGACTGAGCAGAGCACCAAACACCTCCCAGACTGTTTTTCCATCTTCGAAACGGAGGCAACAGGAGTGTACCGATTATATATCGCTACCATAATGCCGCGTAACAAACAACCCCACAGATCTGGGCGGGGGGGTGGGGGGTGAGCGACAAGCCCAGGCACCGGGGAGCTCACTCCCGGGTCTCGGGTCAGCTGGCCTCGGGGACTCAGGAGCCTTGGCCACCAGGCCAGCCCACGCATGTTCTCACGGCAACGACAGAGGGCCAAGCGAGCACCTACCCCATCACGCGAGTGACTCTGGCGCTGTGCTTGCGTCAGCGGGTGCATCCGTCTGGCGGAAGGAATTCCCTCCGAGGACCCGGAGTGAGCGCGAGGGGCAGAGGCGGAGCCTCTGGTCCAGTCCGACAATCAGCGCAGACCACCTCCAGGCCCGGAGGGGGACGGAGCGAGGAGGAGGAGAAGCCCGGAGCCCAGCTCACAGCAACGAAAGAGCTCGGATAAAAGCAGCACAGGGTTCGGGGTGAGTGGGAGTCGGGCAGGTCTGGCCTGTGGCTACCCCCGATGCCTCATAATGACTGTCGAATGAATGCGCAGTTCTTCCAGCGACGAAGGTAGATTTCGGGGATGGTTTTACCCGCACCTGCTGCGGGTTAACCGGCTGACCGCCGCCCCGGAGCTCAGGTGGAACTGCGCTGTCTGCTCCGGGGCCTCCCAGGACTCAGTTCGAACCGGAGGAGCGGCTCCAGGACTGCGCTGGAAACGCGTTCTCGCTGCCAAGCTCCCGAAGACCGATGAGGGAGGCCTCCTGTGGGGGTGACTGTAGATTGCACCAGGGCAGGAGGCAACAGGCAACCCCGAAAGCAAGCCTCTTCTCGCCCGCGGTGCTCCGGGACACGAAGAACTACATTTCCCAGAACCTCTTGCAGCGAGATGGGGCCCTGCCACTGAGTTCTGGCCAATGGGACCTGGGTGGGAGCGATGCAGGCCGCTTCCAGGCCGGACCCCCATGGCCTGTTGCACAGGGCCCCACAGCTCTGTCTCCTGGTCTCCTCATCAGAGGCAGAGGCACAAGCGAGGGCCTCTAAGGCTCTAGGGCAGGCTCGGAAAGCTACGGCCTGCAGGACAAATCTCTCTCTCCATGTGTTTTCGTAAATAAAGTTTTATTGGAACGCTGTCGTACCCTTTCCTTTCCGTGTTGTCTGTGGTAGCTTTCCCAGCACAGTGGCTGAACTGAGTAGTTGCCCCTGCATGGCCCGCAAAATATTTACGCTCTGGCCCTTTACAGAAAAAGCTTGCTAGCTCCTGCTCCGGGGGTTGGGAGAGCCTCTAGCTGGAAGGAGCCTGGGTCCCTGGGTGGCTGCGTGGGGCTCCGTCTCCCCTCCTCTGATCACCTCTGCTGGACTGTGACAGACGCAAGCGAGAAACCACGTGGGGCCACTGAGATCTGGGGGCTGTTTGCACAGCCGCCGGCCTGCCCCGGGGGCACTCAGGCCACGGAGCTGCACGTCTGCAGAAACACAGAGCTCCCAGTCCGCTTCCCGACCGTGTGCCCGGCACACCCCGGGAGCAGCAGGCTGGTCTGCTGGCCAGGGCTCCTGTGGGACCACGGTCACTCGGACCCGGGCCCTTCAACCGTGGTTGGGGTGGGCTTCCTTTTATAGCGTGGTGGGGTCCTTCTCTCTGCCCGGGAGCTCAGAGCAACGAGACAGGGGAGTGGCGGGGAGGGAAGCCCACCCTGGTACCAGCCTGCCAGTCTTGGAATGGCAGCCTGGCTCTCAAGACACACGTCTCAGGGAATTTGACCTTGAGGGTTTGTTAATTACTGGCAGCTCCATCCCGGGTAAGGTACCTGACTCTCCCTGCCCAAGCCCGAGTTTTCTTATCTGCAATCTAACCCGGAGTCCCTGTGTCCCCACCGTGGTGCTGGTCGACAGGTCCGCAGCAGAGAGGCGCACCCGTCTTGGCACGTGCCACTTCTCACTCCCTCTTCCCCTCCGCGCTCTGGCCCCTGGAACCGCGTCCCTTCTGAGAAACACCTGGCCTCAGCCCTGGCGTCCCGGCCACAGCCCGACCCCGGGGGGCCCAGTGCTCACCTGTGGACTGGGCGGGGCAGCCTGGTGTCTCTCTGACCGAAGAGGAACTGGGTGGGGGTGGGCCAAGAGGGCAGCTGGGGGCCAGGCCGGGCCGCATCCCGGAGCAGCGAGCAGAAGGACCGGCCTGGAGGGAAGAGCGCAGTGGCCCCTGGAGAGGACGCCCCGTGTCCCTGTGAGGCAGGCCGCCCCCCCACCCTGCCCCCCCTCGAGGCTCCGCTGCTCTGGGTCACACCGGCTGGCTGGGGTGGCGGGGCTCCGCGTCGGCTTCTGTCACGCGGCTACTGAGGCCCCGAGATGCAGCTGGTGCAACCGAGGAGCCGGGTATTAAACTGCACTTAATTGAAGTAAATTTAAATTCGACTCAATTTATGTAATTAAATTAATTTCAATTCAGATGTGGCTGGCGGCTGTCATCTTGCGCAGCGCCATTCCGGGCTTTGCTGCCATCCCCCGGGGCCTTCCCCGGCCTTGGGTGCAGGGGGCCCTCTCCCCCCACCACGCCCACCCCTCTGACGGCCTCTGTCCCGAGCGGGGCTTCTCCTGCGCCCCGGGGCTTGGGGCTGAGGGCAGCCGGCTGGGTGCCGGGGCTGCCAGGATGCAGTTGTGTGTGTGAGCACGTGTGCAAGCCCACGTGTGTGGAGCGCCTCGCAGGACCGCAGGTCCCGACAGATGGAGCCGGGCAGGTGCGATGGAGAAGCGGACGAGGCCCCTGTTTCCCTCTCCGTGGCTGTGGCCCCGAACCCCGTCTTCTCCTGGAGTTCACACTGCACAGGACTCTGAACAGCAAAGCTTCGGAAAGAGCTGCTCTGGGAACACGCGTCCCAGACCCGGATTCCCGACCCAGCCCCACTCCCCCGCTCCTCCTCAGACCAGCTTTTCGTTTTGCCTCCCGATCTGGCGGCTCTGGAGGTGGCGAAGGGAACAGGTGGGAGAGGCTTTCCCCACTTTTGCATGGTGGCACGTTGGTGCGGAGACGGGTTCGAGGGCCTGTGTTCGCTGGGTGGCCTGGGCAGGCCGGTGAACCTCTCTGGGTCTCAGCGGACGCAGCTGTTGAGCGGGGTGAGGGAAGGCTTCACAGGGGCCGAGGGGCCGGGGTCTGGGTCTGTGTCACATGTCGCCTGCTGAGCCCAGAGACAGCCAGCAACTGACTTACAATCACACAGCTGCTAAGGAGCAAACACAGACTAAGTCCCGGCTGCCACGAACCCGGCGCCTTCACACTTTGAAAATAAAGGAATCCCGCAGCCACTTAAGATCTGAATCCAGAGCTGATCTGAACGATGGGGAAAACCGCAGGAGGTGACGTGGGCCGAGGGGTTACAGAGTCTGGGAGCCTGGGGCCCCTCGGAGTGGGGGCTGGGGGCCGGGGGTTTCCGGGACCTTGGATCTGGGTGCCCCATGCCCCATCCTGAGGTCTTGGCAGATTTCACGACCCCCACCCAGCCTTGGTTCTCTCCTCTGTAAAATGCGGCTAATCGCTGCCACTGGGCTCCACGGGCAGGCAGTGAGAACTCAGCGTGCCACCGCGCCTGACGCTGAGCACAGTAGGTGTGCAGTCCGGCGGGCGTGGGAGAGGGGCAGTCAGAGGAAGGACCGGGAAAGGTTACGGCCTGCTCACCGTACCACCGCCCTCCCAAAGCCAGGCTGAGAGACAGCCTGACACAGGAGGCCCCCCACCCCCACCTCACCCTCCCGCCATCAAAAAATGCCTCACCCTGGCCATGACCTTGGGCAACCCTTCCCTCTCTAAAAGGTGGGCTGGGACTAGCAGACCTTGAGGTCCCCCCCAGTCTGAAGGTTTAAGCCTGCTCACCCTGCGCACTGCAGAGGGGGAGCTGCGGGCAGCGTGCGTGCGGGGAGGGCGGGAGTCTTTTGGCTTCTCTCCACCCAGACCTGCCCTGGGGTTCCTGAGAACCTTGAATTCATTAGCAGCTGCAGCGCTGAGCGTTGATTAAAAAGATGCCGACTTTCATCCCTGTCTCTTTCCCCAGCCCGGATTTCAATTTGCGGTTGGCTCTCTCTCGGGTGGAGGGCGAGGCGGGCGGGGAGCTGGGCCCCTCCCTTCCTCCGGGCCCCCATCCCGCCCCTTCTCTGCCCCTTCCCCTCCTCCCCCCGCCCCCCTCCCCGCCACCAGCCGCAGGCCGGGATTGGACACACCTGCAGTGCGCATTGATTGCCTGATTACCGGGAGATAGATTGGTCCCTGCTGTCATTAGCATAGAGTTAGCAGTGACCCCTCTGCTTGGCCTCCGGCTGCCGCTCTGACCTGAATGGATCAGCAGGCACGCTGGGAAATGGAGCAGTCGGAGGAGGGGCTCAGCGGGGAGCTGAGGCTGCCCAGGTGGGCGGGCAGGCGACCGCTCGGGCAGGAGGCCCCCTGCCTGGCTTGGCCCAGGACCGTCCACGGGACCTTTGGACCTCAGATTTCCTCTGTTCTAGGTGGGGAGGTAGAATGTGATGCTTCCCTAAAAGGACTTCACAGGAGTCAGAGGAGGCGGGGCTCTTGCCTTCCCAAACCCTTCACCATCTCCTCACTCTCCCTGGGACCAGAGTCCCCTCAGGCTGAGCGCCCCTCCAGGGAGACGCTTCTTTGCTCTTCCGTTGTCCTGTGGAGAGAAGCCGCCAGAGGGCGCAGGGAGGTGGGGAGGCAGGGGTGGACCGAGGGTGGGTGGGGGGTCCCCCAACTTTGATCTCACACTCCCGGGAGGACACAGGACATTTTCTTTGATGGCTGAGCCAGGAGGGCGGGGTCCCTGGTGTAGTCACGTCCCCTCACAACCCCCCGAGGAAAAGGATTTGGAAACTGTCAAGAATACATAAAATAGCCTCCATACACTGTAAAATGAAGTTACAGTTCTATCGGCTCAGCGGCTGTAAAAATCGCAACGTTTTCACAGGGCAGAAACCAGAAGAAACACCGGGCGCTCCAGGAGAGGCGGGGCGGGTGGGCGGGGCCTGGAGAGGGCGCGATCCGCGGGCCTGGGCACGGGCCTCGGGCCAGCGCGAATCCCACTCGGTCACTCAGCAGCCGCGCCACCACCCTCTGCGAGCTCACGACCTCTCGGAGCCGCCTCCCCTGACATGGGCATTAACTGCCCTAAAAGGGCCCCGAGGGCTTAAATGAGATGACAGGCACGGGTGGCACGGAGTAGGTGCGCGCCAAATAACGCCGGGCAGGAGGAGGCCTGACGTCCGCGGTTGGTTCCGCTCCGGCAGGCCATCGTCCCGCCTTCCACGGTGGTCTGCCTGCTGATCTCCAGAAGCTCGTGCTTTGCAAACAAGCGCTGAGACTATCGGGAGGTCTGTGACCACAGGGGACACCTCTCCTTCAGGCTGGCGTCACCCATGGTGCCGAACTGCACCTGGGACATGGCAGGTGCACACGTGGAGGTCAACCAAGGTGAGGGGTCCCGAACCCTGGGTGCTCCCGGGCTCTGTCCAGGGTGCCTGGCTCAGCCCCCTGAACGGGGACCCCTCTTCGGCCGGGGTTTATGGAAGAGGATGATGATGGATGAAGTAAGCCTAGCCTGCCTTTCCAGCTCCTAGAACTGAGACTCTCTCCTGGCCACAGCTCTGCCGTTGGGAGGGGACCCGAGGGGAAGGCAGGTCTGGTGCGCATCTCAGGGCTGGGCAGAGGGCCATGTCCGGGCCACAGGCTGGACACCTGGGAAGGGGTGCCTGTGATACCTCGGCCTGTGGCTTAGGGCCATGTGTTAGTTTGCTAGGGACGCTGTCATGAAGCCCCGAGTCCGGCGGGGGCTTGAACAGCCGGCCTTTCTCGTCTCAGTTCTGTGAACAGAAGTCCCAGATCGAGCTGTGGGCCGGGCTGGCCCCTCCCGAGGACCACAAGGAAGGGGTTTGCTCAGGGCCCCTCTCCCTGTGTGGCCTGTCCCCAGCTCGGGTCTCTGGGTCCGAGTGTCCCCATTTTGCTCAGCATTACTTTGCATCATGGAGGCCTCGCTGGAACTCTCTTACTTCTCCGATGACCCTAATCTCCCCATGAGGTCACCTTCTGACGCTCTCGGGATTAGGACTACAACACGCGGGTTTGAGGGCCGCATGTCAACCTAGACCCGGTCACTTGGGGCTCAGAGCCAGGACAGGACAGTTAGGGTGGCTGCGAGAGCCTCCGGCCTCATCCAGCCCGCTGGTGGGCAGAGAGCATCCCCCGGGACTGGGGAAGCCGCACTCCTGGGGAGGAGGGCAGGGCTGGCGGGCACCTGGCTGAGACGCTGGGGTCCTGGGAGACCGGAGCCTGCGGCAGGGCCCGGCACAGCCGGGCGCAGCCCCAGCGGGCTGGGCCACAGAAGGCTTCCCGTGGAGTCTCGGCCCCTTGAAACTGACTAATAAGGTATCCTTCTCCTTCTAAGTTGAACGAGCCAGCGGCTTCATATCGGGTCCCATCTGTCTGCTCCGTCCCTGCCAGTCGGATTCCAGGCCCTCGGCCAATGAAAAAACCCGAGCGCACTCAGCGTGAATCTGCTCGACGACCGGTTCTGGGGAGTGTTGTTTCCCCTCCTCGGAAGAGGAGCCTCCTGCCTTCCCTTCTGGTCCTTCCTCCAGCGTGAATCTAGAGCCCTGCAGCCCGGGAGCCTGGAGGCCGTTGGAACTGGCATCCGGAGGCGGAGCGCGACAAGCAGACGCATGTGAGCTCGACAGGAAAAAGGTGTCCCCCCAGCCGTTCGAGGCTGGAATGGAGGGTCCCACAGCACTTTGGGCCTGTCTCAGGGTTAGCCAGCGAGCGGCCCGCCCACTGTGGTGTGAGCTTTCCCTCCCCGGATGGCTCCCCGTGGAACTCCAGGCCCCTTGAGGACAGTGCCCGGCCGTGTCGTTAACAATGATGGGTGATGACCAAGTGCCAGGGAGAGAGCCAGGGCACCACCGGAACTGGTCGCCTAGGGGTTTTCGGCCTCTTGGGGGTGGGGCAGGGCTGTCCGGCCGTGGCCCGAAGCCTGCATGCAGCCCAGGGTGGCTGTGAGCGCGGCCCAACCCAAAATCGTACATTTACTTAAAACATGATGAGGTATTTCTGTGATGACGTGTTGCGATGCATTTCATGTGTGGCCCGAGAAAGCTCTTCCTCCTCCAGTGCGGCCCAGAGATGCCAGCAGTTTGGACGGCCCCGCAGGGTTGCAAGGGTCTGCGCAAAGCCAAGCAGCTGTGCTCAGGCCGGGCTTCCCAGCAACGAGAAGACCAGAAGGGTCTGTCCCAGCCGCGGCTGCGCGGGAGGAACCACGAGAAGACAGACAGGTGGCCCCTGGCAACAGCTGTCAACGGAGGACCATGGCATGTGGGGACCACTTACCTGTGGGGAGCCCCCAGCAGAACACCCCCTCGCTTATTAATGTGCGCATCCTGTCACCCCTCCCTGACCCCACATCGCCGAGGAACACCCCTGCGTCCTGGGCCCCACCTCCCCTCCCCCTCTGCCTCCGGCCACTCTCCGGCCTGTGGTCCCCAAAGCCTCCATCGCCAGGGCCCCTCCCCCACTGCTGGCCTCTGTCTTTCGAAGCCCACGTGATCAGATGTCAACCCAAGCCCCACTCCTGACTCTGGGCCCTAGGGCCCCTGCCCTGCGTCTCATCAACCTCGCCACTCCCCCTGGAGGGGGACGCCCCGCTGGGGACACACGGGCACTCCTGGGACTGCGTGCTTCCCGGCCTCCGCCCCGCCTGACCGCAGGGCTCCCTGCGCAGGGATGTCGTCTTGCTCGGTCACAGGCTTGTCCCCGGAGGACAGCACTGACTGGGTTCATGAAGGCCACCACGAGCCTTTCTCAAAGGACAGTGACTCCGAGTGGTGCGGCACGCTCGCAGGAGCGAGGGCCTGGGCGGCGGGGAGCGGCCTGAGTCCCTGCCGAGGGAGCTCGGAGCGCGGTGGCCGAGGCCCAGCTCCAGGTCCCTGCGTCTGTTACGCTGGTGACTTCAGTTGGTCACACAGCCTCTTGGAGTGGGGTCTTGCCCCTGGGCCTTGTACAGGGCAGGGGGAGGAGTCAAAGCAAGGACCCAGGACGAGGAGCCTGCATGGGCGGGCTCGGAGAGGGCGGGCGCCTGGAGCCTGCCAGCCCACTCTGCAGGCCCTGGGCGGGGGCCTCTGGCTGCCCTAGAGCCGCCCGAAGCAGCAGCTGTCCCAAGCTGGCAGGGCAGCCGGGCCCTGCGGAGACCTGGACGGCGTCGGCCGCGGGCACGGTTGGTGGCGGTGGCTCCACTCCAGCCCAGAGACTCTGAGAGGAGCTGCGTCACTCCCACTGGCCGGTCCTCGTCCATGGCCGGCAGGCCAGCCGAGCTCCAGGAAGAGCAAGGGGTCAGGGTTCCTTGTGGGACCCCAAGCCCCGCATGCTCCCGGAGCTGCTCCTCCCCAAGCTGGACCCAAGGAGACGTCCACAGGGACGGCCGCCCCCGGTGCACTGGACCACCAGAGACTCAGTTTCCCCATCTGTAAACGGGAGGAACAACCGCCCTCCTGTGCACAGTGAGGTGCCCCTAATCTGCCCGGTGCAAACTAGGCCCTTGACCGCCTGGGTGCCCCCTCCCTCCGCCCACAGCTCCCCTCCCTGCTCGGCGCAGCTTCCCAAGGTTTTCCGTCCCCATCACCTCCCTTCTAGAAGCAGAAGCCTGCTCCCCGATCTTAGGCAAGGGTCCCAGCCCCCAGCACAGAAAGTCTCTCCCCAGCAGGAGGCAGGATTGACTCGACAGAGACCAGCAGACAAAGACATGGGCAGTGATGGTGACATTTCAGACTGGCATTTGTGGCAAGAGATTTTCGGGCTGAGGCTGCTCTGCCCATGAGTAAGCGGCTTCCGGTGAAGAGAGAGATGGTGGAAGTGGGGACAGGGAGGGGGTGCCGGTGTCCCCCGGAGATGGGCGTTAAGTCCCGGCCTCTCCCCTCGCGGGCTGCGTGGCCCTGGACTAGCCTCTTGACCTCTCTGAGGTGTCACAGGACCGGAGCCAGCGCCCGCCCCCAGGGCTGTGCCCAGGACAGCACGGCTGTGCCGGGCAGCCCTCAACACCGAGTCTGGCAGGGGGCGAGAGCCCCCTTCTCAGTCACCGCCGCTGCTGCTTTCACTGCGTTACCGGGAGCTGGCAGTGCGCTCGACAAACTCCTCGGCCCCAAACCCTTGGCTCGCCAGCAGCTTGGCTGGGGGAACACAGCTCAAGGCCCGGGGGGGGGGGGCTGCCATCCCCAGACCCCACCCCCTGATGTCTTTGAGGACACACCTGGTTTTTGCCCTTGGCTGGGCTCCCAGCGGGAGTGGGGGCCTGGCGACATCATGTCCCAGAGCCTCCGTGTCCCCACAAGCTGGGCTGCCCTGCGCAGGATCCTGTTCCCAGGGGCCTGGCCACTGAGGACAGTGTGGGTCCAACGACCGACGAATGGCACCAGGGAATGGGCCAGACGGGTGGAGGGCGGGGCAGGGGGGCCTCTGGGCAGCCGGCATCTGGAGGCCGCGGGAGGGCTGGAATTTTCCAGGAGCTCACTGCGGCAGCCGTGACCCCGGCCAACCTGCCAGTCGGTGCAGGAGCTCCTGGCACCGAGCCAGAGGCAGTTTCCAAACATTCTTTGGTGGAGGCTCCAGGAAGCCACCCAGGCTCCCCGGTTCCTGGTCTGCAGGCAGCGGGGGGCACGGGGCCCATGGCCGTCAGGAGGCAGCTGGCCACCACCCTCGAGGGGGAGGGGAAGGCTGAGCGGGGTCCAGCCTGGACGGCGGACTGGGAGGGCAGAGCGGGCTGGGAGAGCATCTCTGTCCCGTCTCTCGTGCCCACAGGGCAGCAAGACGAGGAGGGAACACAACGGCGGGGGGGGGGAGCGGAGGAGAAGGAAAGACGAGCCCGGAGAGACCCCGCCTCGGCCGACCCTGAGGGAGGGAGGTGGCCTGGCACCACCCCCACTTTCTGGTCGAGATCGGGAGCTTCGGAGGCCTGGAAACGGCCCAGGGTCTCGCATCGGTGGCGGGAGCTGGCCCTCGTCAGTCACCGCCTGCCTGCTGCGGGAGGGGCAGCGTTTGAAGCCAGGCGGGTTACCAGTCCCGGTCCCGCAGACACCCCGACTTTGCAGACTAGCAAACAAAGGCCAGTGAATGCAATGACTGCCTCAAGGGGTCACAGAGCCCAGCTTCCTCCCCCGTGCCTGGGGGCAGCAGACGTCTCACTGGCTGGCTCCCGACAATGGGTCTGGCTGCCTGGAGCCCTGGGCTCGGGGGATTAAGAAGCCACGCTTGGGCTCAGTGGGAAAGGGCACCGGGATCGATTAGCAATGCCTGCCAAGGGTCCGGGCGAGGGAGTGGCCGCCTGCCTGCTGCCACACTGGCTGGCTCCGTTACACCCCACGGCCCTGGGCTGATGGAGGCCTCCTGTCCTCGCAGCCGAGAAGTCAATGTACTTTCCCGGGGGTCTCGAAGGCCCCCTGGTCCTGGAGCTGCAGCCTGGGGGCTTCACGAGGGACCGAGGGGACGATGACAGCCCGAGAGTCCGAGCAGGCGTGCTCTCCGGGCACAAGTGGTGACGCCCCAGGGTCCAGGGCTTTCCGCACTTCGGGCTTTAGCCTGGGCCGCAGCAGGGAGGGCGCTGGGGTCTCTCCCAGGCCTGCCCATGGGCCGCAGCAGGGAGGGCGCTGGGGTCTCTCCCAGGCCTGCCCAGAGTGCGTGCCCTGGCGCTGGTCTGCGCGTCCAGGGATCTGGACCTGAGGGGGCCGTTTGGAATCTGCTGCGCTGTTTTCACAGGAGCCAAATGAGCTGCACGCTGCAGCCGCCTCCGCTCCCACGCCTCACCCGAGGGCGCGCCGTGCCTCAGAGCTGCAGTCATCAATTTGCTGCTACCAGGCCGCTGTGGGGGCTGGGCAGCAGCCCGCCCCTGCCGGAGGGCGTGTTTGGTGAGTGTGGCAGAGGACAGAACCGGTGAGCAGGCATGGTGCCGCATCTGGTGAGCCATGCTGCCCAGGCTGGTCGAAGTCAAGTGCACCCCAGAAATCGGTTTTCCCCCTCTGTGGGGGCTCCCGTGCAGTTGGCGGAAAGGAGAGGTCGCGGCCCTCCTCCAGAGTGGGGAAATCCTCGCATGGAAACAAATAGCAGTGAGAAAGACAAGGTGTCGGTGAGTGACAGGAGCGCCACTCAGCACCACGGGCCAGGCTGACCTCGGGCCGGTTCCTCTCCGGGGTGGCCCAGCAACGGTGTCTGCGCCCCGTGCTGCAGATGACAGGGCGCACGACTTGCCTGAGGTCACACGGCCAGTAAAAGGCGGAGCTGGGGCTGGCGCCTCGGGCCTCCAAAGCCTCTGCTCCCGACCCTTCCACGGAGGGGACCTGTGGGCCCGGGGGGGCGGGAGGGCTTCCCAGTTCCTACCCTTGGGCATCTGGGCAGCTCTGGCCTTGGAACTGGACCCTGAGCCAGAGCTGCGTCTCACCCAGGAGGTGTCAGACTTTCGGAACTGCCAGACTTTTCTGAGGTGGCAAGCAGTGACGGCATGGAGCCGACTCCTGTGTTATTATTCATCAATGTTTGTGTTGTTTGCCACACGAACAGCTGTAAACCTACTTTTGCCCCACCCTGTAGGCAGGTATGCGCCACTTCTGCAATTTGAAAAAAAGAAATCGGTCAATAATAAATACTATGAGGGGAAAAATCAATATCCTCAACCAAAGAGAAATATCAAGGAAACGAGGACAACCTGACCATTTTGCAGACGTGGCTTGAGCCAGACTCCAGCCGGAGCATCCTCTGTGGGCCAACGGCATGGGCCTCTTCCAAGGGACCGTCTCTGCCGGGCAGCGACCCCCTGGGCCACAGTCCGAGCAGCAGTGGGTGCCCGACCACCCAGACGCCGAGGCAGAACCCCTGGGAGGCTCGGGGTGTGCTGGTGAAGTACTAGGTGGTCTGGTGCGTGCCGGGCTTGGGACCTGTCTCCCAGGTTCCGGGAAACTGTGTCTGAAAGGCTTTCTCCACCTGCTAGTGGCTCGATTTCCTGTTTGGTTGGATCCTGGTCCAAGCTTCCTGTCTGAACAGGGGACGGGTTCTGAGACCCTGCCTGAGGCCACCACAGGAAGTGGGCGGCGCCCCCAGAGCCTAGTTAAAAAAAAAAAGACCATGTGACTCTCTAGAAGAACCACCTCCTGCAGCCTTGACCCTACTTATCTATCACCCTGTGCTTCTGTGGGGACGGGGTGTGGCCCGGGCGGGCTGGTCCTGTGTGTGGGACTGTGACCGAGGGGCCCCTCCAGGGTCCAGCCCCTCTAAGCAGGCCACCTGGAAGGGCGTGCTCAGGCTGACAGGAGGGGACACGCGCCCTGCAGCCCTGTCTCTGGGGTGGCAGACTGGGGATGGGCGTCGCCCCAGCCCCACCCACCCGGAGCAGCCCCTCCAGCTCTTCTGAGCTCCTGGGGACGCACCTCCTGGGTGGGCGGCCGTGGGGGACAGCAGGGGGCAGACCCTGTCTCACACACCTGCCCCTCCAACCCCTCTCTGCGCCCAGCCCGGCCTGCCTGCTCCGTGGGAAAGGGCGGCTCGCCTGCGGCTGCCCAGGCTCACTCGGCATGCACGGTGCGGGACCGGTGCGTGGGCGCCCCGGCAGGGAGACATCACCGGCAGCGACAGCGTTTTCGGAGCGCAGGCGCTGCTGTCGAGGCCGGCGTTGAGGCTGCTGCCGAGGGCCCTCGGCGGGGTGCTGGGCAGCCCCGCGGGCGCGCTGCTCCCCACGCCTCCCCGGGCCTCGCCTGCCCTCAGCCAGGTGTGGATGTGACAGCTGTCTTTGCAGGCCGGGCAGGGTGACCGCAGAACGCCGGCCCAGGAGCTCGGAGCACAGTTCAGGCGCTCTGCCAGCGCAGGGCTTGTCCCGAGAAGGTCACCCTATGTGGCGACAGTGTCAGCCGTGGCATCCCCAGCTTCCCGTCTCACAGGTCACCGGGTTAGGGCCCACGGTAATTCGAGATGACCACGAGGCCCCACCCGCAGCCACATCTGCCAAGGCGCGCACTCCAAATGAGGCGGCCTCTGAGGTGCTGGGTGGACGCGTCTTCCGGGGCCTCCTTTGGACCCACTTCAGTGGGAGGCCCCGCAGCGAAAGGCACCACAGATAGGGCAGGGCCGCCCCGCCTGAAGGCCGCTGTGACCGCCGGGCCCCAGGGCACAGCGGAGCCCGAAGCCCCTCCCGAGACAGGGTCCTGGGGCCCCAAAAGGGCCCCTCTGGGAATGGCTGCTTGCCCGGCTCGGCTCGCAGAGGCCAGCAGCAGCTGTCCCCGTGTCCCACGCACGGCCCTGGCTTGGACAGGGCTGTGGTCCCCATTTGGCCGATGAGGAGAGCCAGAATCAGGGAAGTGCCTTTCCCAGGGCCCCACGCCAGCCAGCGCACAGCAAGGACATGTGCTCACCAAACGCGGCCGAAGAGCTTTCCGACACGCAGCTGGCTCTCCAAACAGCCTGTGCTCCTTGAGTGCGGGGTTGGGGGGGGTCCCCCATGCTCAGGAGGGGCCACCGCTGCTAAGAGTGTGCCACCAGCTCCCACAAACTCCTTAGGGTCCCGGAATTCTGACGCAAGAGACAGTTTCCCCTCCTGGGTCAGCTGGGGCTCCTGGTCTCAGCAACAGGGCGCAACCCTGGCTGCGGCCAGAGGGCTCAGCTGGGGCTCACAGAGTCCAAGGCGGTGCTGAACGCCTCGCCCGCGCTAGGGCGGCTCTTGCTGGAAACGCCGCTGACGAGTGTTGGCGGGGATGCGGACAAACTGGAAGCCTCGTGCAGGGCTGGCGGGATGGACTATGGTGCGGCCGCAGTGGAAAACGGTCTGGGGCTCCTTAAAAAGTGAAGCACAGAACTGCCATTGATCCAGCAGGTCCACTCCGGGCACAGACCCAAAACAGCAGCAAGCAGGGCCTCGAGCTGTGGGCTTTCCGCTTCCCCTCCATCACCAGGAGAACGTGCGGGGATGGGTTCGCCGTGCCTGCCACGGCCACAGCAGTGAGGACGAGGTCTGCGGGCTACTCGTCTGCTCCCCGAGGAGGACCCACGCCTGGTCGTGGATAGAACATCTGTTGGGTGGGGCTGAGGGTTCCCCTGCCCCCAAGCGAGAGGTTGTCCTCTGGGAAGGGGATGTCAGGTGACAGGCCTGACTCAGCCACAAACCTCAGTGGCCCTGGGCAGAGACACCATGTGGAGCCGAGCGGCCACTCGAGGCCACCCCAGGCCTAACGCTCCCACACCCGAGCCCCACGCGGGGCGCGGAGAGGACAGAGGTGGCACCGAAGGAGCACTTTCAGGAGCAGCTCCGAAAGACCCGCAGGGTTTGGGGTCTCTGACAGATGGACAGACAGGGGGAGACCCGGCTGAGTGCTTGGGGTCAGGGGCTGACACCTTGGAGAGGCGCCCTCCCCGACGACGCTTCTCCCCCAGGCCCCTCGACTCGAGTTCTGTCCCTGAGACAAGGGCTGCTAATGTCTACCTGCTTCCTCGGATGGCTGCTCCACCGGCTCCGTCACCCGGGCTCCTGTGAGGGCGGCCCACGCAGCGCGGGCTTCCAGACATGCGTTCGCTCCCGTCAGCAAAAACATCCATCACGGCGCGCGAGCGGCCGGCCCTCCTAAAGGCCGAGTTATGAGAAGATGCCGATAAGTGTATTTACATCCGCCTGCCCCGTCAGGGCTGCCGGGCGGGGGCGTCTGCTGAATCTGGACTTTCCCTCCACCCCCGCACCTGCCCCTCCGCCCCTCCCCATCGATCCCAGACCGCGTCCATCCTGGGTGACCAATTGCCAACGCGGCGCGCCGACGCGGCGGTAGGCGTTTTTTTCCCTTTTAATTTTCTGTATCGGGTTTAATTGAACCAAGGTGTGCCTCAGCCTGTCAAATGATATCAAAACAGGCCTCCCTGCTGCATGCGGAAAAACATCAGCATAAATTATTGATTAATCTTCATTCAAACTAATCTATCAATGACTGTCTCTGGCTGGGTAGGCCTGGGGAGCCCTTAGATACTTCAATGCAAAGAGCACTTGAAAGCTTCATTTCAGAGAGACCCGAGGTCCGTTCCTCAGCACCAGTCGCTTCGGTGGCCAGCAGGGCTGCCCTGAAACCCGGAGGTGCAGCCGCAGCCCCATCAGGTGTCCTCCGCTCTGGGCGTGGTCCACAGCTCAGGGAGGGGAGGAGACAGAGACAGGGCAGGCAGACATACTTTGTCAAGCGCTGCGATGCGGGCATTAGGAAGGAAGGAGTACTGACAGTCCCGCAGAAACCTGTGTCGTCAGACGGAGGTCTGATGTTTTAACTGCGTTGGAGAGGACATCAGGAAGAACTACTTTATGATGATAAATTTGAAGACCAAATGAAATCCATTGTTTTAAAAACACAACTTACCAAAACTATTGTTAAGAAAAAATACTTCTCTGTTAAAGAAACTGAATCCAAAATTAAAATGATCTGACAAAGAATTTTCAGATGACTTCGCTGACTCTACTGAACATTTAAGGAAGAAAAAACCCCTAATTTACACAAAATCTCCAAGAGAATACAGAAAGAGCGGGCACGTCCCAAGTCATTCCATGAGGCTAGCGCGACCTCACCACTAGATCCTGACAGGACAGGACGGTGAAGGGACGTCACCGTGAATGGTTCTCGTGAAAACAGACACAAAAGTACTTAACCAGATACTAGCGAATCAAACAACACAGGGATTTTCAACCTTTTTCATCTCACAGCACACGTAAATTACTAAAATTTTGCGGCACACCAAAAATACACTATATTTTTTGCCGATCTGACAAAAAACATAGGTATAATTTTGATTCATTCACACCAGACAGGTATCGCTGTTGGCTGTCGTCATTTTTAAATTTGACAATCTAAGGGAAAAAGAGGTCAGTGCCCCCCACTGAATAGTCAGGTGTTGCATGCTTTAAAAATTCTTGTGGTGCACCAGTTAAAAGTCGCTGAAGTAAAACCACATCACAACCAAGGGGGGTTTATTTCAGGAATGCAAGGTTGACTTAACATTCAAAAGAAAGCATAACATAACAAAGGAAAAATTATCTGATCAACTCTATGGATGCAGAAAAATTATTTGATGGAATTCAATATCACCCATGAAAAGACAAAGCTCTTAGTAGAAAACCAGAATGAGAAGCGACACATCCTTAACTTGAAAAGTCTATAGTGAAATCATACCAAGTGACAAATTACAGAAACTTCCCCCAACGAGACTGGACGTGAAGCAAAGTTTCACACCATCGTCACTTTTATTCTACATTGTACTAGCACTCTTAACCAATGCAATAAAGCAAGAAAAAAGTATAAGGCTTGAAGGAAACAAAAAAGCCTCTTTTAGTTTTAGACGATACTATCACAGACATTGAAATTCCAACAGAATCTAAAACAAACTACCAGGATAAATGAATTTAGCAAGATTTCTGGAAACAGGGTCAGGATACTCAGTTTCCTTATTTCATAAACAAACAAGATGGAAACAAAATCAAAGATAACATTTGTAATGGCATAAAAAAATACGAAGGACTAATCTATGGAAGGAGACACAAGCCCTACCACCACACTGAATGAAGCCTGTACCGACTGTACCGACTGTACCGACTGGACCGTACTCGCTGTACCGACGCCCATTTCCCGGTTTCGATGTGGCGCCATAGTCACGGGAGATGCCACCTCCGGGAGAGCCGGCAGAAGGCTGCACCGGACTCAGCGCTACTTCTGCGTCTTCCTGGGAGTCTACCGTTATTTCTAAACAAAAGTTCGTAAATCGTGCATACCCTTTGATGAATGAATCTCCTTTTTATGATTCAAGCTTGAGGAAAAATCGAAAACGTACTCAAAGGGTTAGCTAGGGTGGCCATAACAAAGTACCACAGCCGGGGGCTTTAGCCACAGAAATTAACTCACTAGTTCTGGATGTCAGAAGTCCAAGATCAAGGTGTCAGCAGGCTTATTATCTGCTGTGCCCTTACACGGTCCTTCTTCAGTCCACATTGTACATGTCCTACCCTCCTCCTCATAGGGGTGCCAGTCACACTGGATCAGGGCCCGCCCGTACGGCCTCATTTTAACTCACATGTAAAAAGTCCTGTTCTCCCAATGGTCACATTTGAGACACTGGAGGTTAAGATCTCAATGTATGAACTTCAGGGGGTGGGGCAACTCAGCCTGTAACATTAGCTTACCCGAGATTGCCTCTAGGAACGAAAAAGTGAACACAGCTCACAGGTTCCCAAAGCGGGGGCTGGTGGAGTGAACTGGGGTGTGTTTGTCTTTCGCAAAATCAGCATCATCTTCTGAGGACTGTGGGACGAGGGTCCCAGCAAGGTCAGGACTGGCTTTATCCCAAGCCACCTGCCGAAGAGGTGGGTTTAGAAGTGCGTGAATGTCTTGCTTTTTAGAGCAGAGAACGTCAGGGAGAAGAAGTGAACCGCAGACCAGTTTGGCCACCGGATCACCAGCTGTCACAGACACGGGACCTCTTCACGAGGTGATTGGAGTGTTTTCCCTTCTGCCCGGTGGAGCGGGCTGGGGAGGCTTGTGCTCTGCGAGGTCGCAGTTGGAGGGGCGCGAAGGAGAAGACGCAGGGCCCTGACACCTTCCACTGGGAAGGGTCTCCACCGGGAATTGGGAGTGAGAGCGCCCGGAGCTGAGTGTCCGGCCTCCCTCCCTGAGCTCGGCTCCAGCCTGGGTCAGGGCAGGACGCCGAGCGTGGTGACGGGACAGTGGGGGCCGCATGGTATTGAACAGGCCGGAACCTGAACTCCTCCCACACGCCCGTCCAGTCCTGCAGGACCCCCACCGCCCTCACTCCCACCCCAGTTCAGGTCCTTGTTGCCCGGAGCCCAGCGTGGGCGGCCAGGTTCCCCCTTCCCTCTCTAGCAGGACCTTCCCCCTGCCACCATCTCACCCTCAGGGACAGCTAGGCTGGCATAGGCTGGCACATGCCCACCCACGTTCAACTCTCCCAGAACCTTCCCTCCACCCCCACCCCCCCAGCCAAAGCCAGGTGGAAGCCTCCCATTTGCCGAGTCAGGCACAGGCCCCACCCTGGCTGTTTGGGAGCAGAAGAGGAGGAGGAGGGGAGGGGCGGGGAGGGACCAGGGTTGGGATCCCCGAGCAGGGCGGAGCTCAGACAGAGCCCAGCGTCTGCTCCGTAGGGTGGTGGAGCGCCAGGCGCCTCACTTTCATCCTCAAAATCCCACTTTTGAGCCTGAGAGGCGGCGCTGTTGTGGCTATGAACTTGGGCCCGCAGCAGCACCTGAGCCGGCGACCATGGCAAGTGACAGGTTCTCTGAGCCAGCTGTCCCCTCTGCTAAAGCACCTCTGGGCCCTGCTGGGTTGGCGCAGTGGGTCTGGAGCGGAGTGGCCATGGAGGCGCTGGCCACGTCACTGGAGGAAGGACCCGATGCACGGCCACAGGGGCGTGGTCAGGACGGCTCCCAGCCGCTTGGGCCTGGGCCTGGGCTGCAGAGACCTGCCTCTCGGACACCGAGTCCTTCGGGGACGGTCGGCATCCAGTGCTTGAGACCGGCCGGGGCGTAACAGTCCAGCTGCTGCAACCCGACATGGGACGCCCGGACAGACGGTGCTCGTTGTGAGCGTCCCGCTGCGCTGGCCGAGGCCTCAAAGGTGTCGTGGTTCAGCCACCCCCACTGCCCAGCACAGCTTCTTCCTGCTCCCTTCTCACAACTACTGATCGATGATACTGAGTATCTCACAGCCTATCTCAGCATCTGCTTCCAGAGAAGCCAGTCTGCAGCAAGGGAGTGCACAGCGCCGGGCACGCAGCAAGCTCCCCACGGGTGACCATCGTCATTGTCACCACCACCACCACCACTGTCACCACCACCACCACCACCACCATCATCAAACCTACGCCAACTAAAATATCGGGCTAGAAATCAAGTAGATGAATTCAAAATTGGGTGTAAATGAAAAATCAGAGCCGAAACAAGGTGAGATGCCCCAGGTCCAGGTCCAAAGTCTGGGAGACCGGGGCCTCGGGGCGCCTGCCTTCCAAACGGCTGAGACTCCCGTAGCCCAGGAGCCTGACGGGCGGTCAGAAATGCCCACAAACTGAGGAAGAACGAGACTTCTTCAGAGCGCTTTAAATGGGAGGTGATGTCATCGGTCACACGTGTGGTTTCTGATGGTTTAACTTGAGCGGTGTCTGCAAGCCAAGCTGTTCCCGAGCTCAAATGCCAGCTTCTTGCCGGGTGTTCTCGTCAATGTCACCGCCCATCCGAGTCCACGGGTGGCAGGGTGACGATGTCTTACACTCCCCGGCACGCACAGCTGCATGAATCAGGGCTTGGGGGAGGTGGAACCGGGCCCAGAACATCTTGGTATTTGGTGATGGTGAGAAAGGACGAGGACGGGGGACCAGGGAGCTTCGCTGCCGACTGCCTGGCGGAAGCTATTTTAGGTGGAGCTCGTGTTTTCAGTGAATTCCACTCGGTCCTCCCATTAACCCCTTGAACTTGGCGGTGAACTGTCTTGCTGGGTGATGGTTGGAGATACATCCGTGGTTCCTCAGGAGCTGGACGACAGGGACAGCCCCGGGCTGCACCTGGCGGAGAAGGGGCTCCAGACAGAGGTGTGGTCACGGGCGCACCCACGCGGGTTTGGGGGAACGGCTTGGGGGCGGGGGGATGGTTCCAGTGAGAACCCGGAAACAGCCGCTGACCGTGGGCCGAGCGATGGCAAGGCCTCTCTGCGCCTGTCTTCTTTCAGGACCGCAGGCCGCCCCGAGTGTGCCCGCCCTCTGCCTGGACCTTCCCCTGGGACGTGTGCGGGCCTCTGCAGGGAGAGCAGCTGCCCGGCCGGCCGTCCAGGGGCTGGAGCTGCAGGAATCCCCTGCGACCAAGGCCTCCACAGCAGGTGCCTGCCCGCTCCGTCCGGAACCTGAGTCCAGGCCGAGATGTCGGCCGGCTTTGGGCTCCTCAAGGGAGCTGGGGAAACTGGGTGTGACCCTTCCACACGGACCACGTCACCCAGGGCCAAGCCCCTCGTCCCGGTGCCCAGGCCCTGCACCCCCAGCACCCATCTCTCTTCCCGCTTCCGGATCGCTGGAGGAGCAAAGGAGCAGACGGTGGATTCTGCAGGGTGGCCACAGCATGAGTGGGCCTGGCGCCCTCGTTCAGTCCCCGTGTCCCCGTCACAGGCCAGACCCGTGATGTGGGGACACACAGTGCCGGTCCCTGCCTCTGTCTCTGGAGAATGTAGGACAACACTGCATTGTGTGGGGGGTGTTCTGGAGTGACCCCACCCCGCAGGTTGGGGAGGGGAGAGAAGGGGAGGCCTCTCCCAGGGCCCCAGGCCGGGAGGGAAAGCTGGCCTGGCCGGAGCGGTGGGACAGCCAGGCTGGGAGAGAGCCCGTGTGACAGCCCAGAGGCAGGAGGGCAGGAGCTGGACAGACAGACGCTTGGAGCAGAACAGGTGGAGGTCAGGGTGGCTGAGGAGGCCGGGCCGCATGTCCACGAGGACCCTGGATGACCCAGAGGCCCTGGGAGCCACCCGGGGAGAGGACAGGGCTGAGTGCAGGTCATGGAAGGGAGCCTGGGGTGGCCGGCCACAGTGCAGGGAGTCACAGGCCACCTCTGTCCCTGAGCCACCGCCGAAACCCTCCCACAGGCTGTGGGAGAGGGTCTCTTCACCGGCTCTTTCCACACACACATGCACGCGCGCACACACACACGCACACACACACGCACGACGTCGTTGGCAAATTCTGCAAAGTGCGTGTGACAGGCTAGTCGACACAAACATGACTTCAGTTCCGGCGGCAGCTCACCGACCTCACAGTGAAGCCACGCTGAACGACACACGGCTGTCCCAGGCCCTGCTGCTGTGCACGCACGGCCCGGAGCCACTCGAAGGCGGACGGAAGACACTCGTACACTCTCCCCTCGGTGCTCGTTCGGCCTGTGACTCCTGAGAACAGGGGACTGACTCCAAGGTCACGGGCGTGGCGCACACAATCTGGCCTACCGTCCACCTTCCAGTTGCTCCAGCGCCTGGGGCTGCATCTCAGGCCAACCCCCCTCCCCCGCAGCTCTGAGGGCTGATGACCCCACCCCCTCACTCTGCACTTACGGGGAGCTCACTGTCCGTCACGCCCTGTGCTGGGGGCGGGGGCACACAGTGGACCAGGGGACCGGGTTCCTGGTCCCATGGGGCTCACCTGCTGGGAGGGAGAGGGAGTCAGCAGGAAACAAGCAAAGCGACTGCGGACATGACACGGGCAGTGAAGAGCATAAACCAAGTGACAGGTCTGGAGGTGACATCTGAGCTGGACCGGATGACAAGCAGGAACGGGTCATGCTTCTTCGTGTCGAGTCCCAGATCGTTTGTTCATTCGTTACTCGCTCACTCACTCACTCATTCATTTGTATGCTCAGTCAGTTCGCTCATTCATTCATTCAGTCGCCGTCGAGGTGTCGAAGGCGCCAGGTGCCAGGGCTGTGCCGAGCTGCGGACGAGGCCGGCGCTCACGACCACTACCCCGCCCCGGCCTGGGTCTGAGGGGCTGGCCGCCTGGCCCTGGCTTGCGGGGCCCCAGAGGTTAGGAGCCACACACGGGAGCCGCGCCCGCGCCTGCATGAGGGGACGAGGACTGTGAGCTGGCCTGTGATGGGCGGAGCCTCTGGGGTTCTGGGGGGGGGCGTGTTTTGTGCGTGTCCCCATGTGAGCAGAGGGCGGAGTGTGATGATGTGCCTATGTCCCTGAACTCCTTGGGGGGCCCTTCCCTCGGTGGGGCCCGCCCCCGCCCCTTGACTCGGTGGCTCACTTCCAACGAGGAGATGGGGCAGGGAGCGGGGTCGCCAAAGGCGCTGTGGGCCCCCCCAGCCTCCTCTGAGCCCCTCGCCCTGGAGCAGGCACGCTGCCGCGCCCCTGGATGCCCAAGGAGCCCTGTGGGGGTGCCTACTTGGCGAGGAACTGGGGTCCCCTGCTCACGGCCACTCGGGTGTGAGCGCGTAGCCCCGGCCCTGTCCCCTCCTGACGGCGGCACCTGCCATCCCACTGCGACTTCTGAGGAGACTCTGAGGCAGAGCCCATCGGTGAGGGAAGGAGCTGTGGGACCTCTGATGCCCGGAAGCTGGGGGACGGTAACTCAGTCCGTGCCGTAAGTCGCTAGGTGTCGGGGCGCTTCGTCACGCAGCAACAGGTGACCAGGACAGAGCGCGGCTCCAAATGGGCCCTTGGAAGAGGGGCTCCGTAGAGGCCTGATGAAAAAGCGCCTCCAGGTTCTGTATTTAGACGACAGCAGAAGGGGCTCGAGACGGAGGGCCCAGCGTCCCGTGCGTTCACCCCCGACCACCCAGCACCCACCCACAGAGCGAGGGCCGGGGCGCGGAGGGTGGCGGCGGCCGGCCGTGCGGAGCCCTCTGCCGTCCGCGGGGCGGGGGGCGGGACGCGGCAGCCGGGAAGGCAGGGGAGCGAGGGCCTGGGGCTGGAGAATTCACGTTGTTTGCTGTGACTTGACAGCTTAATCAGCCGGTCGATAGCGCTCGCAGGGCAGCAGGAGTTTTGGGAGCGGTGAGTCGAGATGAAAAATGCATGAGGGGACAGGCGGCCTGGGAGGAGAAAATGAAAAAGCCAGCCTGTTCTGTTTGTCCGACCCCGGCCAGGAAATGTGGCCGGTGATAGGGGGTGGCGGCGGGGGTGGGGAGGTCAGGGCCGGCTGCATCTTAGAACAGTGTGCAGCCTCTTTCTCTCCACGAGGCAGAAATATGCCAATGAAAAACGGCTTTTCTCGACTAAAGACGGATTCAATAACCTTTGGTGGTGTTAAACACCCGCAGACACTGAAATCGCATGGGTCTCCAATAGGGCCGCCGGAACGGGGTGTTCATGGCCTTGGCAAAGGCAGCCAACAGGACAAGGAGGAAGGGAGCACTCAGTCCTGCCTGGGCCTGGGTGTCACCGTGACAAACACCACATTCAAGAACAAAAGGGGGCCCTGGCTGGTGTAGCTCAGTGGATTGAGCACGGGCCTGCGAAGCAAAGGATCTCGGTTCGATTCCCAGTCAGGGCACATGCCTGGGTTGCAGGCCAGTTCCCAGCATGGGACACACAAGAGGCAACCGTACATTGATGTTTCTCTCCCTCTCCCCCTCTCCTACCCTTCCCCTCTAAAGATGAATAAATTAAAAAAAAATCTAAAAAAAAAAAAAAAAAAAAAAAAGAACAAAAAGGGGTGACTGACCGGAGCTCTCCATCAGCTCCTGTCAGGCGAGGGTAGGCGAGTGAAACAGGAAAACAAGCTCATTCTGAGGACCGTTTCAACGACCCACCTTCCATCAGATATTCTTGTGTCTATTAGGGTCACGTTCAGCAAATGTACAGAAAATTCAGAAGAGTGGCAGCTTAGCCAAGACAGCCTGGTTCTCTCCCACATGAAAGAAGACCACACATGAATGTCAAAGTTGCCAGAGAGGCAGCCTCTTTCTTGCGGCTCTGCCACACTCAGCATGCAGCTTCTGCCTCATGGCCCAACATGGCTGCTTGAGGCCAGCCATCACAGTTACTCTTCAGCTAGCAGGAAGGAGGAAGGGCAGAAAAGACCTCCCTTCTCTCACCACCCCCTTAAGAACACCTCCTTGCAGTTGTACATAACTCGAGGCACATCTGAATGGCCACCCCTGACTGAGAAGGAGCTGGGACATAAAGTCTTTACCCCAGCTCATGCTGGGAGCTCTCTTAGGAAGAATGGCGCTGTGGCCACCGGAAAGGCAAACAGCAGATCCTGAAGTCAAAATATATCCCAAATGACAGCCCGCAGCCCTTCCAGACCGAGCGGGCACCCCTGCCCAGGGCAGATGGCCTGGCCTGTGGTCCCTCGCTCAGGGCTGCAGACAAGTTAAACAGGTCACATGTTCACCCATGTAGCATGCAGTGGCTGTCCAGGCCTCTGGGTGTCGGGCCTGCAGACTGGGCTGTGCCTCGCAGTGAACCAGCTTCTCTTGCTAGTACATCTCGTAACTGTCCCACGGCTCGGAACTCGAAGTTGTTGAAAAGCTTTTAGAACTACCTGCCTGCTTCCTAATGAGATCCCTACCCTTTTACGCTTGGAAGTTTTCTTACACTTTGCTGGTTTGCAAACTAATGGAAAGAAAAAGGAAGGAGAGCAAATGAATTCTGGCCTTTCGGCAATCATTAATTTGACCCACTACCCTTTAGAAATGAAAGGCCAGCACCGATTAGCTTTAGGGGCATCGAGCGCAAAGTCAAATATCGAAAGGCCACGACAGAAAGGGACCCCATTCTGATCTCCGTGGGCAGACACGCTGCTTCCACAGAAATGCAGGTCAGACCCGGAAACGGGGCAGCGTCCTTCCAGGCACCTCCGGGCCAGAGATGGTGTGCCTAAGAGTCGGTCTCCAACCCTGGCTGGTGCGGCTCAGCGGACTGAGCGCCAGCCTGCAAACCACTGGAACGCTGCTGGTTCAGTTCCCAGTCAGGGCACGTGCCTGGGTTGCAGGCCAGGTCCCCAGTTGGGGGCGTGTGAGAGGCAACCGATGGGTGTTTCTCTCCCTCTCCCTCCCTCCCCCTCTCCAAAAGTAAATAAATAAATAAAATCTTGGGGGGAAAAATGAGTCTCCATGCACAGCTGAGGCTGCTCTGCCACCTCAGCAGAGGGGTGGCCCCCCAGCGGGGCTGCCATGAACCCCCCCTGCAGTTCTCCGACTCTCCCCCTCACAGCGAGGACAGATGGGTGGGTGGGCGTCCTAAAGACCACAGTGAAGAGGGACCGGTCCACGCTGTGACCACTGTGTGTGTGTGGCTGCAGGAGACACAGTGACGAGCTCACCCACACCGTCTGGCCCCCTCTCCCTGGATATGTGGACTCTATGCCTGGCCCCCTGCCCCTGCACATAGTAGGTGCGCAATAAACATTTGCTGTGTGGACATCTCACGTGGTCTCCCCTAGAGCTCCGGCATGGGACGGCCAGGGTCACCGGCCCAGGTCGCCTCTCCAGAGCAGAGCAGAGACCCAAGCCTGGCTTTCCCATTCCCTTCAGCACTTGGCAGATGTTTATTGAGCACCTACTGTGTACAAGGGGCAGAGCAGCGCCCGAGGCAGACACAGTCGCTGTCCTCATGGAGCTGATGCTCTCTTGTTGGGGGGGCGGGCGATGACAAGACGAACAAATGACCGATGTCCAGGGTACTGGGCACACTGGAGAACCGAGCCGGGGTGGGGAGGCCTGGGGACGCACCCTCTTCCACGGCCAGCAGTCCGGGAGGCCTGCCCGATCAGGCCACGCCTTCCGCAGGAACGAGGGAGCAGGCTCGTGGTGACATCCCGCCATCCTCCCAGAATCCAAGTGTGAGGTGACCTGGCCTCAAGCTAAGATGGGGCAGCGGAGCGGGGTACCTGCTCCCGTCACCACGGACTTCCCGTTGGCTTCCAGGGCACCCCCAGGAGGTCTGGGGCGAAGAACACTGGCAGCGATTTAAAACTGCCGGCTCGCCGCAGGGACACCACACAGCGAAAGGTGGACAACTCCTTCTCTCACCCAAGGTCCTCGGCAGGAGCTCCCGGCTGCGGGGGCTGCGTGAGTCCCCACTGGGTATGCGCCGCCCAGCGGGGCCTCAGCAAAGGGAGCGCACACAGGACACAGGCCTTCTCTTGGCCGCCTTTTGCTTACACTCATGGCCCTGCGTAGATGCAGCGGGCCTGGAAATAGGCTGAGTGAGCACACGGTGGACAAGGAGCAGGCTGAGGGGCAGGAGGAGGGCTGTCTGGGCAAAGGGCTGCAGCCCAGAGGCCAGGAGGCAGGGACACGTTGGTGCTTTCTGGAAGGAAGGAATTCTTTCCACTCCCCGCCCCATGCCACCCACCCCCCGCCCAACGTTTAGGATGATGTCCCCACAGAGGAAGGTCCTCTCAGCGAACACGGGGACAGCCCCTGCCCTGAGTGGGGGCTCCCGGCAGCCTGTGGGATGGGCCTCTGCTCCGCCCTGGGGTCCTTGGGCCTGCGGGGTCCTGTGTGGGAAGGGGCAGGGTGGTCTGCAGAGGCAATGGCTCATGCATCCAACCCATGCGTGTGCCCTGTCCTCCTCCTTCCCAGGCAGAGCCGTCGGCCTGGGGGTTCGGGTGGTCAGTCCATGAGGCTGGGGGCTGTGGGGGTAGGGAGGGGTTGCTGTCCCCAGGGGGCTCTCCTGTGGCCCCCTGAGTGCCCTTGCGCAGGCTTGGTGACAGGCTGGGGGCCCGGCGTGTGCACACAAGATGCTCCTGAGAGCAGAATGCTGCTCATCGAGCACCCAGCAGTTAGACTCAGCCCCCAGAGTATGGTCCGCGGACGTGGAAAGTGACCAACTGGACCTCGCCGTAATAGGGCACGTGCGCTCCGAGAAACCCCGCAGGGGGAGGAGAGGATGCGCTGCGGTCGGGGGAAGACGTGCGCACGTCACACGCCCCGCACACGCCTCATGTGCAGCATGTGCCAGGAACTCTCAAAACTCGGCGTAAAGAAACAATCCCGTTAGAAAAGGGGCGACCACCACCTCACCCGAGACAGCGCGCACACACGCACAGACGGTGAGGAAGCACCCGACACGCGGTCCACGTCCGCAGCCAATGAGAAACGGAAGTGCAAACTAACACGCGGCCTCACGCCGCGCCCGTCAGAACGGCCCAAGCCTGGAAGAGCGGCACCGCCAAACGCTGGCAAAGACGTGGGGACGCTGCTGGCAAGGACGCGGCTCGGCGGAGTCCGGCCTCTCCTTTTCACGCTAAAGGCGGGCGCGCTCTGCGACCCAGCCAGGGCGCTCCCGGGGCTTTGGTCACGTGGAAACAAGCACCCGCCTTCCTGCAGCCTGTATGCGCATGCTCGTGAGGGCCTCGCGGCTCCCCTTCGCACCAACGTGGGCGGGGCTGAGACTGCGGCCCACCACACAGGCCCCGCCCAGGCCATGGTGGGGGGTGGGGGGGTACAGGACTGCGGGCAGAGGGGTCCTCCAGCCAGAACCACGCCTCCGGGGCTCTTGTGGGGAAGTGTCTGTACAAGCCCCCCATACCTGGGGGCTTGTGTGTTTGGGGTCAGTCTCTGCTGGGTGCAAAGAAGCAGGTTTCAAATCAGAATCCAGGAGGACGTTGTTTTTCACAGGAACCGGACACACACAGACGTGTCCCTATGGAGGTCCGGACAGACAGACAGGCACCCACCCACGTGCTCTGCTGACTGTCTCTTGCTAGTGGGGATTATCAATATTACTTTCTTGCCTTTGCCTACCCGCACTTCCTGATCTTCTAGAAGAAGGATGTACGCATTCCCTTTGTAACTGCAGGAGCAAGCCTGTGATGGAGACGAGAGCCAGAACGTGCTGACGACGAGTGACGGGTGCGTTCGCCGAAAATCCGCACCAAGCTCGCAGGGTCCCAGGCTGGCCCCCCAGCTCCTGGGCTCTCGCTGTCCTCCCGCCCCCACACCTTCCTGGCCTGAGGGGAAGGGCAGCATCCGGTCTCCGTGCGCGTGGGGAAGCGCGGTGCCGGCAAGCGTGCTGCCGGCAGGACCTGCCTCTTCAGTTAGCACCGGACCATGGCGCACACCGTCCCCGAGGACAGCCGATCTCCAGCTGAAATTTCAGACTCAATTAGCACCGAGACAGGCTGGAGCTGTTCTTGAGCACCTAATCATCGTGCAGCTGCCAAGACGGTGCTTTACCTGGGATGTGCCCGTGAACTTGAGGGTGTATCTCTTCAAGCACTCGTAACAGGGAGCAGCCAGGATGCAATTTAAACTCCAACTTGAAAGTGATTTTCCGAGGTTCCTTTCCACTAATTTAAAGAGCTATGGTGGGAGCGAGGTGGGGAGGGACAGCAGAGGCTGGGGCAGGAAACCGGTCTGTCCTAGAAAGTGAAGCCTAATTATGCTCGGCGCAGATGGACTGCAGGGCTGGCGGCGGCCGGCTCGTGCACAAACCTGCCCGGCGCCCCTCCTGGTGCTGCCTGGGACAAGCGGCGGCCCGCGGGAGGGAGCAGGTGGGGTGGCGCCGGCCCAGCCTCTCCTGCCAACGTGGGCCCTGGAGGCGCGCCGGGTGGTCTCCGCTGGCGCTGGCGGGGATGCAGAAGCTGGGGGCGCAGACGAGCAGGCGGGGTGCCACCCTCCCCTCCCCTCTCTCCTCTGGACCCGTGCGTGGCCTGGAGATGCCCCCTTCCCCTCAAGCTGGCGGAGGCTCCAGATCTGGTGAGAACCCCGGTGGCTGGAGCTGGCGTCCCTTCCAGGGTGACCTTCAAAGGCTCTCGATTTAGCACCAGGCCCACACTGGCACTCCGAGCGAGTGAGATGGAGACTTTGCACATTCACACCGAAAGGCCAGCTCCTGCCTGAGCTTCCTGTCAGCGGCGAGAAGTGTGAAAACGTCACCCGACAGCGCAAGGCCAGTTCCCGATTTAGTTCAGGAAAAACGGACCGCCTCTCGGAGTCCGCCTCGTTCCCCTTGTCCGCTCCTCACGCGGCCCTGCTGACCAGCAGTCAGTCACCTGGCCGCACAGAGTGCGGGGCAGAGACTGCCTGGCTCGGGCCGAGAGCGACCCCAACCCCCGGACGCAGCGCCCCTGTGCAGGGTGGGCCTGGCCCCCTGCCCTGCTGCTGCGCACGCAGCTCAGCGCTCGGCTGCGAGAGGCCCTCCAGCTGGGCCCTCACGCCCACCGTGGGGGACCCTGGGACAGACACACAGGACATGCCTGGCACGGAGTTCAAGCCAACCTGCCCGGGCAATAGTTAGGTCGGAAGGATACCCCGCAGTCCTAGAGAGGTCACTCTGGGACAGTCTCAACGATGTTTGGGGGCCCAGGCGCTGACGGCCACGCTCCCTTCTGCGAAGCTCCGAAGGACGATCAGGGACCCTCGGCAGGCCACCTCCCCCCCCCCCGCCCTTGTCACCCCCACCTCGGAACTGAGCCGGGCCCACCTGCAGTCTCTGGGGTGGCCGACGTCAGGCCGACACCGTTTCAGTGCTGAACACAAGGCCAGTCTCTCTCCCGCCCGCCCCGTTCGGGACCAGCATTCGGGGGCTTGGTGACAAGCCCTTCGCCTCCCAGCCTCTCTCCCTTTGCCGACCTGGGCACGCTGCCTCCCAGCACTCTCCTCCCCGGCCGGAGGGTGAGAGGGTCACACACGGGAAGGCCTGAGAGCCGTCTGGCCCGAGCCTCGCACCTTTCCCAGTCTTCCGATTCCGGAAAGTTAAAACAATCAGAAAAACAGAATACCCCTCCCCCCGCCGTAGTCCACTGCCCAGCCTCAGCAATGACCAACTTCCAGCTCCCCCTCACCCGCCCCGCATCCTCCAGGAGAGGGGAGGGCTACAAAGTGGGGGTGGGGCTTGCTGGACTCCTGCTTGGAGTGCAGGCCCTGGCCCCGCGCCCCCACGGCCCCCAGTCACGGGCCCGCCACTTTCACACTTTTTGCTACAGCCACGCTCCACCTGTGCTGTTATTTACTTAAGGTTTTTCTTCTATGCTCACCTTTCGGCCTAAGTATGCTTGTTTGAAACAGAAACTTGCTATCGCTCCATAAACAAGACACAGGCATCGTCTACCGGGAACAGAAGGTATCACTATAGATGACAGGGAAACAAAGTCACTACCTCCGGAGTCCACACTGTTGGCTGCCCCGGGTGCCAGGTGGGAGGCAGCGAGGCCACCAGCACCGGCGAGGACACGCTCAGGTTGGGGCGATCAGGAGATTCGGGGGTTAAGCATCTCGCACGGTGACGGCCGTTCCTTCCTACAACCTCCCAGCCACCGAGGGCTGGTCTTTCCCATCTGCCCGCCTCTGACTGGCGCTGAGCCACCTGACGGTCAGGACTGGCCACCGGCACGTGCTCATGGTCTCTGCTGTTCACATGTGTCATGAGCACCTGGAGTCCCGCCCGGGGTCAGTCTGCGTGCCATTTAGATGTCGTCAGAAAGACATGCAGCCACCAGACGAAATGCTGTTACGGCAGCGTCCCCCCCCGCCACGGGGATTCGTCCTGAGACCCTCAGTGGGCGCCTGAAGCCACCGATAGCACCGCACCCCGTGAACGCTGGTTTTCCTACACACACGTCCTTGCGACGCAGCTTAGTTTACACAGCAGGCACAGCGAGAGACTGACAACAGTGAGAACGCAACTACAGCCCCACAGGCACAGACATGGCTTTGGGGCCACAGTGAGCACAGCAGGGGTGACCTGAGCACAGGCACCGAGACGTGATGACAGCCGGTTTGATCGCCAAGGCAGCTACGGAGCAGGGCGTGCGCGCAGCGCGGGTAGGGCGGCGTGAGCTCTCATCACGCCGCTGAGCGTGGGGTGCACCTGAGCACCTACGAACTGTTTGTTCCTGGAACGTCCCATTGAATAGTTTCAGACCTCGGCTGGCCACGCGCAACTGGAACTGCCGATGAGGGGGGACCGCTGTGTAGGTACCCAGTGTCCTCCACTCTCTGCTCTCCTGCAAACCCACAAACAAGTGTCTTCAAGGACAAAGAAAGGAGGGTGGCGGAAGTCAGGGAAGCAGCTACGTGCTGTTGCTGGAACCCTGCGAAGGGGTCGCCTGTCACGTGAGGGACGACAGACAGAAGGCAGGAGAAACTGCCGACCCCCCTGCACCAGAAGAAAGGGAGTCTGGGCCAGGGGAGGCTGGTGTGAGCGACTCACGCCAC
The DNA here is from genome assembly GCA_039655065.1 of Glossophaga mutica. Classification (NCBI taxonomy): domain Eukaryota; kingdom Metazoa; phylum Chordata; class Mammalia; order Chiroptera; family Phyllostomidae; genus Glossophaga; species Glossophaga mutica. The sequence continues at coordinate 215,880,307 of CM077305.1, forward strand.
GCAGGCCCATGGTGAGGGCTGGGCCCCAGTCCAACCCGCAGCACGCTTTCCGTCCTCAGTGGCTGGTGAAGTCACGGTGCGTCTCACGAGCGACGGCGCCTTACACGCGATGAACCGCGCGGTCTCTCATCTAAAGCCCCTCTGTCTGGAAGCAGCCCCGCACGGCACCTCGCTGCCTGCCACTGCACTCCTGCCACGCCAGGCCCTGGGGACTTGGCCTGCTCCCCCAGAGAGCACACGCTAGCTCCCGGGGCCGCACCCAGCCATGGGGCTCAGCCGGTCTGGGGGGCCCGAGAGCTGGTACTTCCCGTGAGCTCCCACGAAGCTGGTGCTGCTGGGCCACACCGGGGGCTGCGCTGTTGCTCCCATCCCCGTCACCCCCCGGTCCCGTCAGCCTGGCGGCAGTGGGTGGGGAGCGTTGGGGGTGCCAGACCCAGCTGGGGACCACCACTCTGCCGGACACCTCGGAAGGCAGCGTCCCCCTGGCACGTTCGTTGCAAAGGGAACGTGACTGGCAGCGTAGGCGGGGCCGGGAAAGCTCTGGGGGACGTCCTTCGCAAGGACTCCGACAGCTTTGAACGTTGGGGGCCAAGGCCCTGAACGAACTCAGCAGGCTGGACCGGAACCTGTTCACAGCGATGTTTAGGTCAAAACTCAGCACGAACACGCCAGGCCCACCTGCCATGCCTGCTCACGTGTGTCCTAGCTGGTGACTCAGGAAGGTCCCTTTCCCTTCGGGGGGTGTGTGTGTGTTACTAGTTTAGTAAAAGAAACATGCGGGTGTTTTCCTCAGAAAGGACACTCCACGTCTCAAGTTGCCAAGTGTCTCTGAAAGGGAATATTGGCCGATACCACCCTCTCTCCTGAGAGCAAAACGCAGGAAAATGTGTCCTCAGAGAGAACCGTTCTGAAGGCAGGTGTTACTAAGTTTCACCTCCCGAAGGCCTGGTCTGCTCACTGCTGACGGATCGTAAAGGTGCTTTAGGAACTGGGAAACAGGGCTTCGTTGTGGACGAGAAGGTTTATTGCTTACAAAAGTAAGTGACAGAGCAGAACCAAACGACCAGCCTGACAACACGCATGCGCACGAGGGCTCCCTGGACCTCCAGGCTTGTGGGAATGACTCGGAGCCCAGGTCCAGGGGGCCAGGTCACCGGTATCGCTCATGTACGCAGAAGGACGAGCCGTGTGACTTATTTCAGAGAGAGAGGGGAAGGGGGTGGGGGGAGAGAGAGAAACTTCGATCTGTTGTTCACTTATCGATGTACTCACTGGTTGACTCTGGTGCGTGCCCTGACTGGGGCGTGAACCCACAACCTTGGCACATTGGGACCGAGCTCCAACCAGCAGAGCACCCGGCGGGGCCCCGTGCTGCCTTCTAACGAGGTCTCCTTTGCCTTCCGCATGCCTGCGAAGGTGTCTAATCAGCACAGAGACGGAGTCTGCTCCTCCAGAGGCTTGGCCCCATGAATGACACACTGTTTTACAACTGGGGGGGCTGGGGGCACCCTGCACTGACACGGGGCAGTGAACCACATGTCCGAGACCCCCTGGGCTCGGGGCGGGGCGGGGCGGGCACGGACCGGGTCACTGGCGGCAGGTGTCGTGGAAGGCCTCGAGCGTGCGGAAGTCCCTCCAGGTGGGCGGGAGGCCGTCCTGCAGAAACTTCCCGCAGCGTTGGCAGGGGGCCTGGAACAGCTTCACGTAGCTCCGCAGCCAGGTCTGGAAAGAGAGGGAGGAGGGAGGGGTGGAGTCCGGAGCTTCCGGCGCCATCTTGCCTGTCAGCCCACTGACCTCGAGGACAGAGAACCTAAGGCGGCCGTGACTCCAAATGTCACCCTGTGACTGCAGAGGAAGCGGCATGCACAGTCCGTGAGGCCAGGACGCTGCTGGCTGTCCGTTCTGAGGGGGTTTTAAAGCCGACACCCGTGCCCTCAGGGGCGGGAAGTGCTCCCGAGGAGCGGCTGTGGGGCAGCCCACAGCGCGTGGCTCGGGCCGCACGGGAGCCCCCGGGCCTCTGGGTGTCAGCATCGACCCTGTCCTGCTCCCCACCCGGAGTGGCCACGGACACACGTGCCGCAAGACTGCGCATCGATGTCGCTGTCAGAATTCTCCCCTGAGGTCAACATGGCTTCTGTCTAATTGGATTTCAGGGGTCATCACTCACTGTCACAGCGCGGCCCAACACACCTGCGGGGGGGCAGGGACAACCTGGTGCCACCAAATAACATAATAAGCGGCAAAGACATACTTGAGCGGTTCAGAGTGCAGAGTTCTCTCGGGCGTCATACATAGGGATGAGACTCTCATAACTCAATTCTCAGACTCAAGGAGATGCGCTGCCAAAAAAACAAAACTCCACAACCCAAACCCCACACAACAGGTAAGCAAGTTCTCACGGTGACGGGGGCTCATGAATCTCGTCACTCCGTGTCCTCCTGAGTTAAGTTACGTCAGGGAGGGAAAACTGTTCTTTGAAGAGGTCGGCCGAGCTGATTGATACAAATCCTCTCTCCTCGTTGCCGCCACCCCCGTGGGGCGGCCTGTCCCCATCAATGCTGACCCCCCGAAGGGGCGGCATCGGAGGTTCGGCAACGAACATGGGGAGGTCAAGGGATCGCTCAGCTGAACTGTTATTCTGCAGTGCTGGTCAAATTCAAACGCTCCCGGCACCCCCAGGTCAGTCACCGAAGGGAGGTGGCACCTCAACGCGCTGGGTCAGCAGCAAGCCTCTGAGTCTCCCCGGCAGCGAGGGGCCCACGCAAGACCGTCGGCGGGAGCGACCCCCAGGCACGTGAGCGATGAGCGAACCGCCACGCGCACGGCTGTGGCGAGCAGCTGGGTTTGCTCGTTCCAGCTCCCTGGCTCTGAGAGGCCAGGCTCGTGTGCCGCCGGAAGCGAAGAGGCCTGGCTGGCGAGGCGCGTGTGCCGGACGACAGGCACGAGGGGCACCCACCGCGGTCAGCCTGGCGGGCAGGAGTTAGCAAGGCAGCTCCAGCTGCACTGAAGGACAGGCCTACTGGAGGGAGAGCTCGGAGCTCTGTCGGCGTGGTGCGCGCACAGCTGGCTGGGCCTGCGGTGCCAGCTGCTGGCCCTGAGTAGGCCAGCTGGCAGCCGTGTGGCCGATCTGGGCAGCGGCGTGCTGATGGGTGGGCTTTGGGGCGGTGGGGGTGCAGCCCTGGCTTGAGGCGTTTGCTGATCGCCACGGTGTGACTATCCAGGTTCGACCCCAAGCTGCCAGTGCTTGAACGACCAGCTCACGGCACGCTGAACGCTTAGCGAGAGCCGGCAGGAGCGGATTCCAGCACACCGTGGGAGGCTGTCTGGGGGTCGTCCCTACCCTGAGCCCCAACCCTTTTAATCCAAGGGTGACACATCTGCGGGAAGTGCCAGATGTGTCTCAGCGGCTGCCACCCGCTCGGCGACAGCACAGGGCCTGGCCCAGACCATGAGCCTGGGACTCATCTCCCGGCCACGCCCATGCTGGAACCTGTGTTGGAAGGTCACTTCCGAAACCGCCGACTGTTCAGCAAGGGTAGAAACACACCTCCGTTCGGCAGAAACGGCTCCTCCTAGACCCCGTCCCAGCATTTCAACACTGGCCCGCCTCGTGCTGGGAGGCCCCCGCAGTGGGAAGGAGACACCCACCACGAGCCTCACTTGAGGGGCGTCACGGGGCGGACGAGAGCCTTCGCTCGTATCGCCACTTACCATGAAGGACCTGACCACGACGTCCGGCATCTGGGGCAGCTGGTAGTGCAGCAGGGCAGTGGTGGCGTGGTCTGTCACCTGAGGACCAAGGACAACGACGGGAGTCAGAGGCCTCTCCCCTTCCGCACCGAGAACACAAGGCGAAGGCAGCCCTTTCGGATGACAAACCAACCTGCTTCGGAACGTCCCCGGAGGGAAGGACATCTAAAATAAGATCTGGAGCGCAAACATCAGTTTGCAGACCCGGGGCAGGGAAGGGGGGTGCGGTCGGCAGAAGGGAAGCAGGGATTGAAGGCTTGCAGGGAAGCCGAGTGTGGAACATCTCGGCAACCCGGGAGAGGAGGGGCATGGCCGGGGTGGGGGGGTCAGAGAGGTGGAGGGGGGTCAGGAGGGGGTTATGAGCAGTCGCCGAGTGAAGCAGTGACTTCAGCCGCATCGGCACATGGACCCGTCTCTGGGCAGCACAGCTGGTCTCCCCGCTTCCTTCCATCCCACCGCTGCAGCCACATCCGCCTCACGATCAGGAATACGGTACTTCCCCACGAGCTCTCCCCTGGGCCTCGCTACTGCTGTCTTTCTGAAGCACTTGCCTCTAACCAGCCCTCGGAAGGTGGGGTCTGTTTTCAGCACCCCCAGAGGGCCACACCTGTCCTACAAGCCCAGGCCGAGGCTCCATCAGCAGGGCCCAGGGACCAGTGGCCTGAAGTCCACCAAGGCACCCTGTGACCAGAGGGAGCCCACTGGGCCTCAGCCCTGGCCCTGCTCTCGCACCCTACCAAACATGTAGCCCCTTGGCTCCCAGGGTGCTCCGGAAAACAGGGCCGTCTGCAGCCCCCTGGAGCTCTGAACTCAGATGACACCCGGGACTGCCACTGCCTGCCACCCCTCAGCAGATTCGTAGGTCACGTCTGATCTGATGGTGAGACACATGGCTACTTTGGTCGTCCTCGTCAGGGGTTCTCGCCGTCACCAACATGGTGGTTGTGACGAGACTCTGCACGAGCACAAACGGTGGCAACCCCCGTGTCTACGGGTCGACCCGGCCCCACCGAGCACTGCGCACCAAGAGGGCCTCACAGCAGGGCGCAGGCCAGGAGGGGGGCAGCCAGGAGGGCCGGTCCAGGCCCCTTGTGCAACCAGAACTGAGCCCGGCTGTGGGTCCACACACGAAGCCAGAGAGGCCCTGTCCCCACCCCCAAAGGGCGCGGATGCAGGCTCTGCAGCTTAGGGGACGCTTATAAGCTCTCGCTAAGCCTCAGGGCCCCCAGATACAATGGTCGTGCTCATGAAGCCTTACCCTCCTGCCTGCCTCCCCACCTCTTCCACTCTGCCTGGATCTTGACCTTGCCCTCTGCCCCCGCGGGACTTGCATGGCCTGCTCGGGGGCCGGTGAACCCCACGCGGGAGCGGGGATCACGCCCACCTGGTTCATGCTGCCTCCAAGGCCTAGAACAACGCCTGGTATGCAGGAGCAGGTGCTCGATGCGTATTTGTTGAATAAGGAGGTAACCCCGAAAATGCCCGCTCGCCAGTGGCCTCACCCCAGGAACACCTGCACTGGCTTTCTTGCAAATGCAGCGAACAGGCCGTGTCTCCGACGCTGCTGAGAAATCCTTGTCCACGTGACCTTCGGGATAAATGTCCTCACTCCTTCAAGGGCAAAGGCTCTTTTCATCGTAAGCATTTCTGACAGACAGCTTTCTAAAACGAGCAGTGCTTTTTTTAGAACAGCAGCAACGATAACTTGGCCATACGACAGGTGGTGGGCGGTGGGCGGGACTGACTGCTCCGACACAGCAAAGCCGCAGGGGGCCAGGGGCACCCGGTTGTACAGGCCTGGCTGCCGCCCGCCCGGCGCCTGCTGCAGACCCTGGCACAGGGCCCTGGAGAAGCTGGTGAGGCACTCCTTAAGGCCCCACCGGCCGTTACGGAGGAGGCTACGTCTCTGCTCTACGGTGCCCCTCACAGAGCCCAGCCCGCGGGGAGCCCCTGGGGGTGAGCCCGGATCCATCCATTCAGCTGCTTGAGCTCCCAGCCTGGGGCCTATCGCCCTAATCCGACGGGCCACCCAGGGGCCCCCTCCAAGGCAGGGACGCCGTGTGGTCGCACGGCATCGCTGCGTGGCTTCTGCCAGCTTTTAACACGAATGACCTGCGCCGAAGTTCGGGAAACCTCCTCTAACTCGGCCCCAGCTTCTCGTGAAGTGCCGCAGGGGGCGCCTTATCTTTCTTAGCCGCGCAGCCTCCCCGGCAGGGAAACGGGGCAGCAACCGACGGCACCTGTCCCGTGGGGTGACTGTGAGGGTTCAACAGGCAGCCCACGCCAGCGCCTCAGCGCACACTGGTGACCGTCCAGCTGTGAGTCCGTCGCCCCGAGGCTGAAGACCCTCCCGGAGGGTGCGGGTACACGCAGCACAGAGTCCAGACGTGTGACCCTGGGCTGGAGACCTTGCAGGGCCGGGCCCCGCCTCTTCTGCTCTCACCCCCTCCGCTCAAGCTGTGGCTGGCCCCCAAGTGCTCCATCGCCCCGCCTCCCTGTTCCCATCCCCTTGGGGCCGGTCAGAGCCACACGCTCCGGGAAGCCGCCCAGGCCCCTGGGAAGGCCGTCTCTGCACCCAGGGCTCTTCTGTGCCGGCGCCCCCGGTGGCTGCGCTTGCGCGTCACGCTCTGTGGCTGTTTGCAGCCAGTTTCCCTGAGTTGCCCGCAAGCTCTGAGAGGCCAGAGACCCTGCCCGTCCTGTGCCTGACGAGGGGGTCTGCACACATGTGCTGACTGAAGGGATGGTCGTTCTGTCCCCGAGACACCCAGAGAGGTGTGTGGGGCAGGGGACGAGGCCTCCACAGGTGGGGACGGAAGACAGGAGCCGACGACTCTGGACTTCCAGTCCGTGCTCGGAGTTCCCAGGGCTCACCACCAGGCTCTCCTGCCCTTCTGGCAGGCCGGAACTCCCCAGTGAGGCTTGGTCCATGCGCTGGCTCCAGCCGATGCATCGGGAAGGGGAAGGGCAGGTGTTGCTTCATCTGGAGCAGAACGGGGCAACCACGGGGCCCCCACGTCCTCGCTCCCCGCCAGGTCAGGAGCCGCACACTCAGGGTGGACTCGCAGGGTGGAGCCTCTGCCAGGCCTGGTCCCTGAGTGACGGACAATGCGGGGTGGCGCGCAGTGCGAGCAGGAAGTAAGCTGGCTGGCCCGAAGACTCAGACTGAGAAGCGCATCTGTCACCGCCGCACTCCTCTCTGACACCCATCTGTCCCCCCCCCTTTCCCTTCGGTAAGATGAGCCAGGACGCTGGCCAGGACTAGGAGTTCAAGCTGTGGCCTAGGAACGGCACTGCCGGGCACGTGGTTCGAGGACCAGCAGTGCTGGCATCACTGGGTTCGGGGCCCGACTGCAGACCTAGGATCAGAATCTCTGGGCTGGGCCCAGAAGACAAGCGGCCTCTGCAGCATTCTCGGGGATGCTGAAACGCAGGAGGATGCAAATGTTAACAAGCACGCAAGTCCCCGCGGCCCTGCTACCAGGCAGGTGCTGACTAAGCAGGTCTGGGGTGGGGCTTCTTCCGGACTGGACCTTTCCAACAGAAGCCCAGGCGACGCCCAGGCTGCAGGTGTGACAGCACCAGGGGGTGGAGCCGTCCAAGAACGATGGGGGAAAAGGGCCCAAGCGGGGGTGGGAGAGGGGGCTTCTGATTGTGTGGCACACAGCCAAGGAGGACACATCTAAAGGAGAACTTATCTTTTCTGAGAGTCAAAGGTAAATGATGCCACTCCAGCTTCACCGCAGTGCTGTGGACCGGGGGTGCTGGTGCTGGTGCAGTGCTGGGGTTTTCCTGTTTCCGAAAGGTGCTGTCCAGGGCCCCAGGAGTATTTCCAGGACGCCAGGAGTATTTGCTGACTTGCAATCCTGGCCTAACACAAGCTCCCGCTGCAGGTGCTCCTCACGCTAACACCCACGGTGATGAGGGGGGTGCTCTCTTTACTCCCACAGCACCAGCGGGGAAGAGCAGACCCACGGCGGGCGAGGGCCACGGCGTCTGCGCCCAGATGCTGCTGTGCCGAGCCTACAGCCTCCCTCCTGGCAGACGCCCTGGCCAGCTCTCCTGGTTTGCTGATAATGGCACGTGCCCCAGGTGCCTGGATGTCACCTGCCCACCACCTCCCGTCTTCAGTGCCACAGTCCCCACTTGAGGTGCAGGTTGGGAGAGCTGTCACCGTGGCTGCTGGTCCAGAGCAGAAGGAGCTGGGAGCACCCCACAGCGTCCCCCTCCAGACCCGGCAGGAGCCGTGCCGTCCGTGCTGCCTGGCGAGGGGTCCCCTAGGCAGGGTGCCTGATCGGTCTTTCCGTCACTGGCCAGCGGCGGGCTCTTTTCAAGCCGTCCGGGGCAAAGCACTCCTCCGTTGCCACGTGGTAACAGTCGAAACTTCCTGAATTTCCCCATCCCCAGTTACAGCAATATTTTAATAGAAGGAAAAAGAGCTGACTCATTTGCTATGTCCTCTCTCCCTGCCTTCCGAATTTCTCCCCTGCTGGTTTTCGGGGTCCCCGGACCCAGCTCCAAAGCACCAGGCAAGACAGGGTTGCTGAATGGTGGAGAAATTCACCTATGATGATCTTGCTTTTTGTCAAAGCATCCCGCCTTCAATGTATTTCGGTTTTACACTTTTCAACAACAAAGTTGTTTTGTTCAGTATCCAAAACATGGAAAAAAACAGGCCTGGGGCAACAATAAAAAATTGCTATTAACTAATTTAAACGGACTCTGTGCCAGGCAGGCGGGGTTCACCCCATGTATTGTGCCGCTAATGAGATTCCGCTGGGAGATAAAAGCCGCCCTGCCTGGCTGCGGGCTGAGACCGGGGAGGGCGCTAATGCTTCCCGAAGCATTCACCCCACCAGAGCGCTGGTTTGAAAGAGGATTGTGGAGAGATCAAAGCAGGGGGACCCAAGGACAGGAGGGAGGAGACAGGGACCCGCAAAGCGGGATGGGGGGGCATGAGGAAGGAAAGAAAACTCGACTCCGAAAGAGGAGAGGACAAGAGGGCCCCCGGGGCTCTGGGCTGGAGGACAGGAGAGGCCCCCAGCTTAGTGAGGGGTGCGCCTCCTCTCCATCCGGGCTGGGCTGCAGGCGCTTTACATTTCCATTGTCGCCAGCAGACCCACCTTGTCCTAGTAACCTCACGTCCAGTTTTCTCCTCCTCCCCCCAGGCTTACGGAAACTTCCCTCCCCAGCCCAAGTTGATGGAACTAAGCTGAGAGGGAGACAGGAGTCTTTCAAGAGACCTTGACACCGGTGCCCCAAAGCTCCTCCGCTGCCTGAGAGGAGCTGCTGGCACCTGCCCTCCCAGAGTCTGAGCCCAGGGCCCTGGGAGAGCACCAGCCACTTCAGCGGCTCCCCAAGAGGAACTGCCTGCAGCAGCGGCCCAAGTCCATGGCTGCGGAGCCTGCCCCAGGGAAGGCCTGGCCAGGGCCCAGCTCCACGGCCAGGCTACACAGGCTCGGATCCGGTCTGCCCCTGAGGCGCCGGAGACCCCGGACAGGGACTAAACGTATTCGAAGGGCGCACACTTGACCGGCGTCGGACAGGCACAAGCACTGCGGCGGGAGCGGTCCTGTTTCTCACTCACTCAGTCCCCAGACCCACCCTGCGGTGGCAGTGACACAGGGAGGCTGAGGGACCTGCCCAGCAGGGGGCCCCCGAGCAGCTGAGCAAGCCCGCACCTGGTGGGCTCCCCACGCCAGGCCCCAGGTGGACAGAGGCTGCAGGGGTGGGAAAAGCGGCACGCCCAGGCCATCTCCCCCCAGGACAGAGTGGACCCAGGAGTCCTAGGGTGGAGGCAGGGCTCAGCCCAACATCCTGTCACTTACACTGCTGTCCCTCTGACCCCTGCTGGGGGCTCTGCCACAGGGCCAGGGCCCACGGGAGCCAGCAGCGTCTGGTCGGGTGCCTGCGTACTGACCGAGGGGGTCAGGAGCACAGGCTGAACAGAGTGTGAGCCCGGCTGTTGCCGCGGTGATGCGGACACATGGAGCTCACGCCCCTCCCACGCGTGCCCTCCAGCCAGCTCGGGGACAAGAATGGGGTCCGGTCTGACCAAGATCGGCCCCCCTGAGCCCCAGCGTCATGGCACCCAGACAGTGTTCTTTACCCTGAGGGAGACCAAGGGCGAAGCGGTAACCAGCGGGCTCAGTGAGACGTGGGGGCAGGGGTGGAGGTGGGCACAAAGGCTCTCTGTGCTCTCACTCCCTGGCAGTGGCCTCCTCTGGAAAACAAGACTGTTGTCTTTTCTGGTGGCCCAGGGACTGTCCTCGGATTCCTGCGCCCTCTAAGGCAGCAGGCACCGTCCGGCCGAGTACAGACTCTGGGCCAGAGTGGAGATCGTGCAGTACACAGAGACGGGCTGGGGTGCCAGCCCGCAGCTTCTAGGAGGTAGTCTAGGCTGGGGGCCAGGGCCTGTGGAGTCAAGAAGCCCCCAGCATGATGCGGATGTCAGGAGCACAAGGAACCGCAGGTGAACAAGCCACTGCAGGTCACCGCCCACTCCCCACCACCAGGGGGCAGGACTGTGACCATGCAGCGCAGGCGGGAGCTGAGCCTGACACTGGCCCAGCAGTTACGCCAGGCTCTCCCTAATGCAATGAGTGCCCTGATGGCCTGAGCTACGTCATCTGTCAGCACATGGTGCACACAGCCCAAGGCCTCCCCCACCAGGCTAGGAGGGCTGGGGCCTCTCACTGTTGAAAGGATGTCCGCAAGATGGGTAAGAAGGAAAAGCTAAGTACCCGCATGTTTGGAAGTTGCTTATTGAAAAGTGAAGCCCAGCAGAGACCCGGATTCTGGCTTCCCTCCCACCTGCACCTGCTTCTAATACAACGAAGAGGAGGCTCTCTGGCCTGTGTCAACGAGCACAGAAGGCAGTGGGTGGGAAGGAGGGGACCCAGAGCTGTCAGGAGACAGGGGCTCAGTCCTGAATCCGTCCTCACTGCATCCCAGCTGCCCCCAGAGGACGAGGCATGAGAGCGAGGCTGGATCAGCGGACTGGCTGCGGGGCCCGACAGCACGCGCCCAGGGTGCACCTGTGCCCGGTGAGCTCCACCCTCAGCCCAGCCAGCTGCGACACTGAAGTCCTCCTTTCTTTTAGAAGGGACAAGCTAATCCCAGCTGCTGCCCTACGTGACGCGGCCCTCGCGCAGTCCCCGGTCTCCAGGCTGACTACGACGAGCTCGGAGACTTCGGCTGGGACCGGGGAGACTGCCAGCGCAGCACCGCTCCCGGCCCTGGAAGCCTCTCCCCCCCTCGATGGGTTGCAGAGACGCTGGAGCACAAGCCAGCAGGCAGCGAAGCCACGTGGGGCTTGGCCGTGCCTGAGCTGGTCCCGCAGCTCACAGAAACAGAGTGAGTTTTCACTCTCTGGGTGCACTTTAATGTCGCAAGGAATCTGGGTCTCTGCCTCGGGCTTTGCCAAGGACAGACCCGCCCTTCAGGAGACGGACACTGGGAATGTTGGAAGGAGACAATTCTTCTCGCGCCCAGGAGTCAGGAATGTGAACCCAGCGCGTTAACTGTTGAGGGAGCAATCCCTGCCAGCCACATGGCTGCCGGAATGAGCACTGGTTTTAGGAAGAATATTGAAAACAGTCCCAGGAGGACTCATTCCATGACAAGTGGAAGCACCGTTATTTAGAAATGGAGATGCTATGAACTGGGTCCCGAAGGTGCTGCGGGAGGGCGACAGGGAACAGGGCAGAGACCGCGTCTGGCACTGGGGGGTGGAGCGCGGCAGAGCAGGGGCGTGGTCAGCTCTTCCGGTGTGGCCGGGCCTCCAGCCTGTGCCCTGGGTCTGAATGGCACAGTTCAGCCCTTGCGCCAGTGGATGCCGTCCCCTGGGCTCGGCAGCCACAGGGTCCACAGAGAAGGACACAAGGCCGCCACACCGGCCTACAACACACGAATTCTCTGTCCAGCGGCGGGGCCTCTGCCATGGACCTCGCCCACGCAGCCTCTGAGCAAGGGCAAGGGCAGAGCTGTGGGCACCGGTGCCGCCCGAGGAAGGGATTGTGGAAAGATGTATCACTGAGCTTGGGGGAACGGACTCCAGGTACCGCAGAGCCCGAGACTTAAAATCACGCAGCAACTCCTCGCCGAGCCCCCGGCGAGGTGCGGCGCTGAGCAGGTGCACGCATGCCACACAGCCCTCCTCCAAGGCCGGGCCCATCCGCTGGCAGCTGCTGCTGCACACTGGGACGGCTCCCCATCCTGGCTGAGCTGCAAGTCAGCTTTGTCACAGGCAATCTCAGCAGACAGCTGGTACTAGGTGCTCGACGACTCCAAAATTTCAAGAACTGACTCGCAGGGACGACCCTGTCTGTCTGCTGACAAGCACCGGTGGCCACTCAGCACACAGTCCTGGGTACAGAGGCCGGTCTCTGCACCGGAGTGCGAGCAAGCGAGCAAGCGAGCGAGGGGTGAACGAGGGATTGCACGAACAGAGGCAGTGGCAGCCTGCCGGGACGGCGCCCACCCCTGCAGCGCAGGGAGTCCTGCCGCCGGCACAGCCCCGAGGGCTGTGCTGCCCCCGCTGCCTCCGGAACGAGGACTGGGGGCTGAGCGGGGCGCCCTGGCTACGACTCTGTGCTGGGCCCCCAGGGACAAGGCTGTGAAGCAGGTGCCCGTCCCCGGCACTGTCTCTGCCGTCCCCACCTGTCCCTGGGCGGCACGCCCCCCGCGGGGATTCAACATAGGGTGCAGCTGCGCATCGCCTCGCCCTCTTCCTAAGTCACTGGAGGACAACACACACTGTTTTGAAACGAGGAGGTTAAAGATCAAAACGCTGACTGCCCTGCAGAGTTTAAATGTCAGGGGAACAAGAACACACTTGAAACCTTTCCTGGCTCTTTGTCAGTCTGCCCTTTCAGACGGTCCCCCCTCTTCGCAAGCTCCATTCTCTGCACAGGCTCTGCTGGAGCCTCACCGGCTATAAAAAGCTCCTTCGCCCCAGGACGGAGCGCACAGAGCCTCCGGGGCACCGCAGTGAACGACAGCAGCCTGTTGGCAGCCAGCGACTGCAGCGCGCTGTGCCCGGCCCTCGGCCCTCCGCCCTCCGGCTCCTGCGGCAGGGGTCTAATGAGGAGGAGAGAAAGGGCTGGCGGCTCAGTCCCGGCAGCAGACAAAGGGCAGGCCCCGTGCGGCGGCATGGGTGGCAGGACCTCGTGTGCTGTCCTTACCCAGGTAGCAGCGCAGCCCGAGGACAGCCAGACAGGTGCGTGCTGCTGAGCTCCTGACACAATTCTCCAGAACAAACAGGCTTGGGTAAGCAGTGGGGCTGGGCTCTGCAGGCCAGTCCCCCCCACCCCTGCCCCAGCTTCGGCCGGGGCAGGGAGGACCTGGGAGGCTCCCCTCCTTCCCTGCAGGTCTCTCTGTGGCAGCCACCGCTGCTGCCTGTGGGCAGGAAAACACACGACACACAGTGACCGACAAAGGAAAGGGAGTCCTGGGCTGCGGCCCTGGAGCGAGGCAGGGAGTAAGGCCCTCCGCGCATCCTAGGAGCCAAGGCGGTGGCCCAGCCGTCTCGTGGGGGAGGTGGAGGAGCAGCACGGCACCTACTGCCACGGCCAGGACACCTGGGCACCGTTTTCCCCCTGAGAGACCCCCTCTGTGCATGACCAGGGAGCCCCCGGGCCCGTCAGTGGGCTCTCCCAGGGCGGCTCCCTCCTGCTTCGGGCCGAGCTTCCCTGCTGGCGGCTGCCCCGGGTCCCGCCCAGTCTGCCTGCAGGGCCAGGAGCCAAGGTCCCCACCGGGCTCTCGGTGCTTTCCTGGAAATGCTACAGGCAACACTAGCCAGGACATCTGACATTTATGTGGGTGGACAGGAAGAAAGCAGAATTCTGAGAAAAAGGTGATACTAATAAAAAGTACAGTTTCGGGGTGTTGCCACCTAATCCTTCTCTATTGGCATTTTGAGTATTTTTTAAAAAAAGATTTTACTTATTTATTTTTAGAGAGAAGGGAAGGCAAAGGGAAAGGGATAGAAGCATCAGCATGTGGTTGCCTCTTGCATGATCCCTGCTGGGGACCTGGCCCACGACCCAGGCATGTGCCCTGACCGGGAATCAAACCGGTGACCCTTTGGTTCGAAGGTCGTGCTCAATCCACTGAGCCACACCGGCCAGGGCGGCATCTTGAGTGGGAAATGCTCAGCTTCGCCCCGTACACTGCACCAGGCCTTCAGAACCTGCAGTGCCAATGTGCTCCCTGCTTTGCTTTTAGCAGGTGGCTGTGGAACAGGGGCACCTGCCGCTGACCTTCCCCCACCCGGCCCGCGGCGAACATGATGACGTGAGCCCAGCACGGCCACGGGTCACGACCCCACTCCACAGTGCTCATCTCCTCTGCTGGCGGCTCCGCAAGCACAGCCATATAAAATAGACTTTTAAAAAACAGAGCCCCCAACCATCTCCCTGTGACGATAATTAGGCGGAAGCCTCACTGACAAAGCACTAAGCCCAGCTCTCCCCACGTTACTCTCCAGGACGTTCTTGAGTCTGTCAGCACACAGGTGGCGTTGCAGGGGGGAAGAGGAGGGCTCTTTAACCCGCTACTCTCGCTGCCTCCGCAAGAGGAGAAGGACTTCGACGCTGTCCGCCTTCAGTGCTGCTCAGAAAGCGATGTCACCTGTCCCCGAATTCTGGCTCTTGAGCCTGCCACAGGTCGCTGTCAGAGTTGGGTTGAGTGCATCTGGTTACAAACAGGTGAAGGGAGAGGTGACGAAAGAAAGGGCTCTGCGCAAACGCAGATAATACAGCCTTCGCCAGGTGAGCTAACCCCCTGCAAACTCATCAGCTTTTACCGCTGCAGACAACAGGTAGGCAAACCGCAAGGAAGGAACCGGCAGGTGCTCCTAAGTCTCTCCAACTGGACTAATACCAGATTTTAAACGCTGCTCCAGCGTGTCTGTGGTTTTGGACAAACACAAAAAGTGCTATTTATTTTTAGGGGAGGTGGGATGAAAATACAGCGCCGTCTCTCCAAATGCACGCCTCACGCATTTTCCGACTTCCTGACCCACCCCCCGTGTGCATTCAAAACCACCCGACACGACATGGAACACGGAGAACCCCGGGTGCAAAGGCAGGCGCGGACAAGGCCCCCCCCCAGAGGGCGTGTGTGTGGGGACTATCCGTGGCTAACTCTCCAGGTCACCGGGCCGGGACGCTTGTGGCCCCTAAGTCACCACCCACCTGGCTCGCCCTCCCCCTGCAACACTGCGGAGGACACCGAGGCAGACCAGGCTAACAAGGAGCCATGGAGCCACTCCAACGCTCCTCCCCGCGAGAGCGGAACAAGACGCAGGTAATGGCCAGTGTCCTTTCTGCTCGGGGTGTTCCCAGCCAGCTGCAGGGGGCACCGACAGAAGCGGTCAGCGGGGGCAGTTAGCAGTGCAGGCTGAGACCATCGCACGTCCAGGCCTCTCGGCTGCCGAGACCGGGTGCCGAGACCGAGCCGTGGCTGCGGCACTGCGGCTGCCCTGGCCGCCACTCCCCGCCCCAGGCTCCAGGCCAGGGCGCAGGCTCTTTCCTCTCGTGGGCTCTGGGGGGCTCAGCTGGGGGAAGTGGCGTTGGAGGAGTCCAGGCTGTGATTTTCCTCGTGGAATAAACTGTAGCTTTGGATCAGCTTTAGATTTACAGGCAAGGTGCAAAGATGATGGGCATTTCCTATCTGTACACCCCTCCCCCAGCTCGCCCACTGGTAATGCCTTTCACACCTGGTATGTTCGTCACACCTGAAAAACCGGGATCTGTCATTGAGCCCAAGACTTGATCTGGATCTCGCCAGTTCTCCATCAGTGTCTTCTGTTTCAGGGCCCAACCCAGGGCAGCCCACTGTGTTCAGCCATGACACCATCATGACGCCTGATGTGTGCGCAGGCCCCACCCGAGGGATGCTGAGCCTCGGACTCCACCCCGGCCACGGTGTCTGCCCTCGGCTCACCCTCCCACCATGCACGGGTCCAGGAACCACGTGACTCTGAGGTATGTTACACGCTGACAGGGCTGATCCCCTAAGCCCCGCTGACCCAAGAGCTCCGTGCTCGCTGCTCAGTGGGCGCCGGGTGCCCTTCTGGGGTGATGAATGTGTTTCGGAAGCAGACAGAGTTGGTGGTTCCGCAACTTGGAGCCAGTATTAAAAGCCAGGGATGGTTTACTCTAAAGTGGTTAATGTCACGTGACCTCACCCGGATGAAAAGAAGGGCCCTGTGCTCTCTGAGCCACCTGGCGCACCTGGGACACTTCAGTGGGAACAGTGTGGGCCCGACTTTCAAGATCACGTCCCTGACCTGCACCATCCCTTCAATGGCTTCTCACTGCGTTGAGCATAAGCTCCAAGTTCCGTTCCCACACCCAGAGCCCTGCCTGTCCAGGCCCTGCCCCCTGCCCCAGGGTCTGGGCTGCCACCTCCATCACTTGGGAACCTCTTTCCGTGGCATTTCAAAGGGCTGGCTCCTCCTCCTGCTTCCTGTCTCAGCTTACATTTGGTCCCGAAAGGCCTCCCTCCTGGGAGTGCCCCAGGTGAAGGTGCCCTTCCTGCGGTGCCCGCTGCAGCCCCTAGTGACACTGCTGTCACCTGACTCGCTGCACTTCCAGGTCTGCTTCCCTTGTGTTCCCAGCAGCTGGCCCAGCGCGTAACTGTTGTTGAACTTGGTGAGGCAACGAACGAAACTGCAACCAACCGTATATTCGCACGCCTGGGTGAGCGCAGGAACAGAGAGCAGGACCTGGCCTGAGTGCCGGGCAGGCGGGGGACCCTCACAAGCCCTAGGGTGGAGTGGGTTCGGGGACAGGCTCCTCCTTCCCCGGGAGCAGGAAGTGCATTTTTTCTAGTCACACTTCATTTCCCCCCAACACATCCCAGAGAGTATTTCACAAGGACGCCTGATGTCTGAAACAGACGTCACCAGTGTGTACAGTGGGGATAGGGCAGGGTGAGGCCGGGGCCTGCCTGCCTCCCTCGGCCCCACGGCAAGCCTCTGACCTTTTTTAAAGGTGTAACTGACAGATGCAAAACGTCAGTGGGGCGCAGCCCCACTGGCTCTGAAACACACGCAGCTGCGCAGTCGCCACCACGGCGAAGACACAGCACATCCCCGCCACCCGGCCACGCCCCGGTGCGTCCTTTTCAGGGTACTCGACCCTCGCTGCTGCCCCTGGCAACCACCCATGTGACTTCTCTCCCGAAGGCCCGGTCTTGTCCAGACTCTCCTACAAATGGAGTCACACAGGGAGCAGCCTTTGTGTCTAGCTTTTCTCACTTTTTAAAGAGGCTGGCATCAAAGGGCACTTTATCCCTCAAAGCACTCCCACTTCCCTCACTGCCTCTTGAGTAAGCAGCAGAAAGTACAGCTTACCTTCTGGAACACTTGATAGTTAGACTTGGACCATATATCCAGCTGGGGAAGAGAGAAAAGGTACCATCAGCATTCATTGTAGACTCTGGGCTTCAAGAAATGGCATCTTAACTACTGTTAGTAAGCTTGGGAAAAAACCATGATCACTGAGTAACAGCCCTGGGGCTGGAAGGCCCTAAACGTCCTGCCCCAGTGCTGGTGACCTTGGTGACCTCAGGAGACTAATGAGGGGATACAGAGAAGTCACCTGGAGGCACCCACGCATGGAGATCCCAGGAGCCACACCCACCACTAACTCTCTGGACCTTGACTCCCACCCCAGTCCTCCCACAGCACTCCGGCCCGGCCCCCAGGTCAGCCCTGCCTCAGGGCCTTTGCACCCGCTGTGCCCTTTGTCTGGACTGCTTTGCCCACAAACCCTCTCGGGCCCCTCCCACAGCTCCATGAGCTCAGAAGTCGCCTTAGACAGGCTCCGACAGGCATTTCCCAAGGACTCTGAAATGTTATTCCCGTAACTGTTACCTGGGTTCTCTTTATTCTTTCGAAAAATTTAAGTCTTCACGGCATTCAGAACTGCCCGAAACCTCCTGTGTCTGTGCTGCCCTGTCTGGGCCCCGGCACACCACAGGCGGGAGCCGGCCTTCGCCAGTGGAGGAGCCCCCCCGGGTGGTGAGCACTGCATGGCGCCTCCACACGCCCTCTCGCCAACTCCCCAGAACAGCCCGCACGGAGGGTCCCTCCCACTAGCCACCTTCCTTTCCGTGCGACAGACACGGCTCAGAGCCACTCGACGCCCAGGTCATCTGGGAGGCCTCTTGGGATGGTCCCACCTGATGGTGCTCGCACCTGGGTGGCTGGCTGCAGGAGCCCTGGCGGCACCTGTCTGTGTTTCCCTGCACGGGCCCTGGGCCCTGCCGCGAGTGCATCTGCGGCTGCCGGGGCGGAGTGGGCCGCAGGGTCCACTCGCCCGCTTGTTCCAGTGGCCCTCTCCAGGTCGCCGAGACCCGGGGCGCCCCCACAGCACAGGGGAGGGCAGAGGCCCAGCCGTGGACACTTGGGCCACACTGGGCGCCGCCCAGCCAGCCCGGCAGGGGCACAGCCTCCCCAGGACCACTCTGGGGTTGTGGGTTCGCAGGAGGGATTGGATCGATGCCCTCTTGCTGTTTTGAGAATGGATGAGTGTGTCACACCAGAATCACCTCGCCCCCCGGCAGTGCTGGGAGAGAGCTGGAGGACAGTGGAGATTAAATGAGGGCCGCCCGTTGGTCCCTGGGTGCTAAAAAGTCGACTTTAATGTGTGGGTTCAGGAGTTGAGCAAATTGAAGCCCCTGGTCAATGGGCCTCTTGGAACCTGCCTCTGGGGTTGGCCGGTGGTCAAGGTGGAAAGCTGAGACGTGGCTGTTTGCGCCTGCATGTGGTGTTATTGATTTTGAAACACCTGGGAGCGTGAGAAGCAATCAGGTGGGAAGATTTCTCTAAGACAGGAAGTGAAGTGTGGCATTTGGCAGGGGACAGTTCTGTTCAGAGGAAAACGGCTCTTGGAAATGAGAAGTTCGGTCGTGAACAGACATACGATCCACCCAGTCCCCCGGCTTCTTCCTCCCTATGATCGGGGTTACGGAGACTCCACTCCATCCGAGAACTTTCCGGGTGGCAGGAAGCGGCCAGCGACGCCGAGGACCACTGCAGGGCTCCTGCGGGACGGGCGGAGGTCCGGCCGCTCCAGGTCCCGGACACGTCGCAGAAGAGCTCCGATCGACTGAGCAGCACTCAAACCCACCTTTCCCCACACCCACGGCCGGTCCCCTCCCCTTCCTGCATTTCCACAAAAGACCCCTCAGGACCCCCTCTCCTTCCATCCCGGTTAAATTCTCCAGAAAGGTGGTGTCAATTTTCAGTCACTGCTCCTCCCTCCCACCCCCCCATGAAACCAAATGACAGGGTAAGAATTTTAAACAATCTTTGGGCATCTAACTTGCCAGGTTAGTAATTTCTAGGGGACAAGTGATATGGTCTTTCCAGTAAGTCTGGAGGAGTGCTCAGAGGAAACCCTGGGAGTGAGCTCCCTGCGTGCTGGAAGCCCGTTCTCAGCGTGGCCCAGGGCTTAGAAAATGCAGCTTTAAAGGCCGTCCAGAGACTGCGGAACAGATGAGATTCTGTGCTTTTTAGTTCTGCCGAATCGCTGCCAGGATGACAAAGAAGCTAAATCCAAATTTTAGGAAGAGTAACATCCATGGCTGACCTGGAACTGATACGCTCTCCTGCAGTTTCTACGCCCACAGCTGTGTCTTCTGAAGTCCTCCCCACTGCTGGTCCCTCCCGCCGGTGCCCACTGTACCAGGCACACCAAGACACAAACACGGGGCCAGGGACGGAGAGAGAAGGAAGAGCCTGCAGACAGGCGGAAAAGAAGTTACAGTTTCTACTTCAAAGGTGGAATTATCGTTATTATTTATTTTTTTTGAAAAGGCCCTTCAGTACGGCGAAAGTTCTAACAGAAAAATCACCTGGAGAGAAGTATGCGTCGGTTTAATTGGAGGCAGGCTCTCCGGCCGGCTGCGGGCTCTCAAAACCCACCCGGCTCGTCTAGCGTGTGCGTGCTGCTCTGTTTGAGAGGCAGCCGAACCGCATTATCCGGGGCCCTAGGGAACAGTCCGGACCATCTGGGGCAGGAGGACGCTGGACAATGCGCCGCATTTACCAGGTGCACTCAGGTAAGAAAGGGGCCCGATGACAATGGGTTCTGTTTTTGCTGGGAAGGCACAGCAGGTGGCTCGTACTTGATTTTCCGCTAGATTTATGCCAAAGAAAGACGCTGAAGCTGGCACTCTGGGGTCGATGGCCTGCCTCTCCTCAGGACTAGAAGATTTTGGAAATGCGTTTCAGGGAGCCGGCGACCCGAGTGAATATTCATGAGCTTCAGCTGACCTGCTGCAAAGGCGGCAGGGCTGCCCGTTAGTGCTGGTGCAGCATCCAAGCAGGAGTGTTCTGGAAGCTGCATACTTTCAGCCAAATAAGTGGGAAATTATCCTGAACCAGAGTGACAGGAAGAAGGGCAGGCACCAGAAAAATCTCAAAACGGAAAAACCAACCCCGTTGTATGGGACCTGGTGGCTGAAAACCTAGCCCTGGGTGCAGCCTCCGGGACTCTGGGGGTTGGGAGGAGTACTTGGGGGGTGGGGGTAGGGTCTGTCCTCAGTTAACTGCCGTCCTCAGTTAAACTGCCGCCGTAGGTGACCAAGTGCTCTGGCAGAGACAAGCTGCCTTTCGGCCAGGCACCAAGATGCAAAGGCCCTCCCTCTCGAGGTTCAGGAGGAACTAGTGAGAACGGTGACAGTGACACTCACTGGAAAGAAAAATCAGAGCGACCCCACCAGTGGGCGGGGGACCTCTAACTGCTGTGATGGCCAGCCCCTAGGACCTCCGCCACCACCGGTGACGCAGGCGCCTCTCCCCGACAACGATGCAGGCAGCCTGTGCCGCACCTGCGTTCTCTCCTTGAATGCTCCCAGCTACCACACAGGGACGATACGATGATTTCCGGTCCCCAGAGGGAGACATGGAGGCTAGGGGGGGTTAAGCCTCGAGTCCAGTGTCACAGGGTTCAGGTGTGGTGCAGAGCCAGAAACCAGGGCCACTTCCAGAGGCGTGGCTCATAACCTGCAGGAAGACGGCCTTTCAGCCGGACTCCAGATGTACGGTGACCGGAGCCCCAGCCCTGGGCTGCCACCGACTTCAGGCAGCACTCTTGCCAAGCTCAGCACGACAAGTAGGCTCCAAGGCCTGCAGGGTAACAAGCGTCACACTAAGATGCATTAGCAGCAAGCGAAAACTTGGGCAGAAAGTGATCAATTCTTCATTTCAGAAAATAGTACGATGAGCTATAAATTATCTGAAACTGACACTTCCAAACAAAACTCGTCAGCCTCACAGGGACGTCAGCTTTTAAAGCGTTTGTTTATCAGCAGCTTCGTCCTGCAAGGTCCAGAGATGACACGTCTGCAGGGAGAACGCCACCAACCAGCAATGGTGCCGGGTTTCTCCACGGTGGCCCAGGTTTTCCAGCCGCCAGGTTTTCCGTGAACTTCTGTTTGGTCATCTTAGGCACCCCCCTCTCCTGGAGGATGAGAAAGTGAGCCTTACCAAAGAACACAGTGCCACGGGCCTGCCACCCTCGAACTTTCACTTTCAGTTAGGACGCACTTGTTACTGAAGAGCTGCCGAAGGCAGCCCTCTGCCTGCCAGTTGCATGGACCCCTTCCCCGGCTGCGCCCTTCCCCCATACGTAACAAGAGGCCATTTTTCTGAAGGTCGTCTGAACAATTTCAAAGGCTATACCAAATCAAAATGTTCCCTGCATCCAATATCAAACAGGGCTGATGCCAACACTTATTAGAGAAATCAGATTCAAGCTTCCCGACCCAAACCCGCCCCCACCCAACTTTGAAGTGGGAAGAATGCAGGGATCAGAAATTACCCTGGAGACAGCACTGGCTGTCTTTGAAGCTTCCCTTTGATACCTCCGTTTCTCTTCCTCTGGTAGGCTAGGAGGCTAAAAGCAGCCTTTCTTTCTTTCTTTTTTTAATTGATAGGGGATACTTAATGAAGCTACAGCGTTAACATAACCTAAATCCCCTAATAAGGTAAACTCAACCGAGACCCTTGTATTTTTCCAGTTAAGTCCGACTGGTAGTAAAATCAGGACAACGGCCGGCCGGGCATTCAACTCAAACCTGCTTTTTAACGTGCTGAGTCACGGCTCCTTGTGCCTCTCTGGTTGCAGTGAATACGGGTCGGTGAGCGCTAAGCACATTTCTGCATCTTATCAGAGGAAGCAGCCTGCCGCTGCTGGGTGTCAGAAATGTGCACCGTGGGGCAGGGGGCAGGACGACGGGGGGCTCTGAGGGGGAGCCTGCTGGGCCCGGGAAGTGGGGTGCGGCTGGGCCACACGGCAGCCACAGGGGTCTCAGCACCTTTTATAACGAGCTGGAGGCTCTGGGTTTGGAGGACGCAGACAACTGCATACACGGGAGTTCGGAGCCTGCAAGCCCAAGAGGCTTTCCTGCCCACGTCCACTGTGTCCACTGCTGCGCTCAGCAACTGTACCGACGGCCCCAGGCCAGGGCCCGGGCCTCGCCAGAGGCTTAGCAGGTGCAGGGGTGTCCGGGGACCAGGGGCTCTGCAAGCAAAGGTATGTTCTCCTAGACCACACTTTGAACGCCAAGGGCTCCTTCCCACCATTACATCCTAGTTGGGACGAGCCAGACATCTCCCCACACGGACTGCACTAATGCTTATCTGTGCATCGATGCATTTAAGTTCCCACACACCAGCAGCAGTGCTCAAAGCAGAAGACTAATAATGGCTGCATGGCTTTATTTTTATCGTTTGTAAAGTGCTTTGAACAAAGGGGCTAATCCAATTGGCTAGGATTCGATTCTGGGCACTGCAGTCATTTGAGAGCCGCTCTGCCAAATGCAGTTAATGCACCTTTAAAATCACAGCGGACTCAGCCCTTCAGCCCAGCCAGTCCCAGCCTGAAGGCCCGGCTCAGCACCTGGGCCAGTGCCTGCAGCTGTAAAGGGAACAAGGGGCCCCTTCACAGCCCTGGTGGCACGAGTCCCCGCAGCAGGTGCAGGTTCCCGGACACACACATTCCCTGTCTGATGAGCGGAGGCCCTGCTAACTGCTCCCTGGACCAACATGTGTGTGTGCACACGTGTGTGTGTCCTTCACTCTCCGATCCATTCACAACGTCACTCTCTGCCCCGCCCTTTAAGTGCTCACCTCTCATTTCTCGCTCTCCGCCTTGCCATGCCAGAGAAGGCATTTTCGTAGCCCACATGGGCTCCCCACCTGACCCCGCCCCATGCTGCCGGGTGTCTGTGGCCCAGGCACTGAGTTCTCTCCTCAAGAGACAGTCACAGGACAGAGTCAGGACCCTCGGGAGCTCCTGGAAGAGGGAGGTCTGCCACCTGGCTCCGGGTGACCACGGGCCAGTCATTTTACTGCTCCGGGTCTCGGCCTCCTTCTCTGGAAAATGAGTCCAGGACTCCATACCCACTGCGGGCAGGGTCTGCTTTGGCACAATGCCTACCAGGCTAACACTGGAGGTCTGTCCGGGAAAAGTCCAGCCATTGCTACCATAATGAGAGCAGTTTGTGCAACATCAATGTAACCTGGCAGCCAAGGAGAGTGGACTAGAATGCATATGTGTGAACACTGATGTCTTCACTGAACTAGTCAGTGGGGGCGGTAGACACCATTGAGTGAGCATGTGTACTGTGTGGCTGTTGCATTCAAAATGACTGAGTAAGTAGAGCAACGAATCTGCATCAAATTTTGTGTTAAGCAAACTTGAAAATTCCTCTGCAGAAACTATCCAGATGATTCATAAGGCCGCAGCTATGGGCAACTGGTGATTGGCAGCTTCATCACGACAACACGCCCGCTCATGCATCACATCTCGTGCAAAAATTTTTGGCAAAACATCAAATCACCCAGGTGACCCAGCCCCACTACAGCCCAGATTTGGCGCCCTGAGACTTCTGTTTTTTCCCCGAACTAAAATCACCTTTGAAAGTAAAGAGATTTCAGACTGTCAATGAGATTCAGGAAAATAGGATGAGGCAGCTGATGGTGATTGGGAGAACTGTGTGAAGTCCCAAGGTGTCTACTGTGAAGGGGACTGAGGTGTCATTGTCCTGTGTACAATGTTTCTTGTAGCTTCTTCAATAAGTGTCTCCATTTTCATATTCCATGGCTGGATACCTTCTATCCCCCTAATGTTAGTATTTCTATTAACTACAAGATAGCTATGTAAAGAAATAACCACGATGTGCTAATTCTAGTTAGGGAAGAAGAGGCCTGCGAATGCTCTGGGTATATTAACGATGATACTTGAGCCGAGAGCGGAGGCAGCCCCAGGCCTGCTGTCTCCGGAGCCTGTGCCCCAGTGACAGGCCCCTGGGGAAATGAGGATGGAGTGAGAGGCAGGTGACATTCAGCCTGTGTGACGGGGGGAGGAAAGGTTTTTCAGGTGGGCGAGAAGGCAATGGCAGCCCCGCGCGTACTGGGAGCCACGGCGGCAGGAAAGGCGGCGCATGTCTGAGGTCAGAGAGGCGGGTGGGCCGGACCGCTGGATGCCTGGCCGAGGAGTCTGGATCATGTCCTACACGCCAGTGCTTTCGGAAGTGCGCTCTGCTCAACGCCGGTGGCGCGGCGTGGCGTGCTCTCAGAGCGAAGGGAGGAGAGGAGAGTTTGGTGGAGAAATGAGCTGGGAAAACACCGCACACTACGCATCCCTCTTGGGAGGCGCATGAGGGCCCATGGCCCAAAGTCTCGACCATGGACTGCTTTGGGCCTCACGTCTATTAACACCCCCTTTCCTGTTGTGGGAGGGCTGCTTTGCGCAATGGGAAGAGGGCAGGAAGCAGGAAGTCACATTTTGGGAAGACAGCCCTGGAAGCCAAGTGAGGACAGGCCGCGGGGGACAGGAAGACTGGCCATGAGGAGGCCAGTGTGGTGGCCCCGCTGAGAGACGACGGGCCTCTGAGGAGTGGGGCCGGACAGGAGGAGCCCCCCAGGGATGCATGTGAGAGGGAGAGTCGCCAGGACCCGCTGGCAGGCTAGGTGCGGGAGAGGGCGGAGGAAGGGACGGGCCATGACACAGTGGTACCGCTAACCGAGAAAGGAACCCTGGACAGAAACTGGTCAGGGAGGGAGAAGATGGGCTTCGTCTGGGGCAGGCTAAATTTGAGTACTCCTGGGGAGGAGAGGCGGGACATGAAAGCTGGTCAGGAGTGATCCCGGTGTGAGTGACACGTGACACTCGATGAATCCCCACCAGAGTTTCTGAATCACACACACAGGTCCTGCCCGCCCCGATTACCGACCTCGTCCTCCACACTTGCTCCAAAGATAGTCCGGTTTTTCCAAAACGAAAGAAGGAAACCCCCCCGTAAGGAAAGCTGCGCTCTCCATGATGAGGCTCATGAGAACTCACCAGGAGACCAGGACCAAGGAGACGCCAGCACGAGAGGTGGAAATGCTGGGCTGCTTGTTTGAAACGCAGAGTTCGGGCTTCACGGGCCAGGCCTCACGCACCTAGAGTTGCGTGCTAAGCTACACGTGCCACCTTTTCTTTTTTTAAAGAACATTCTATTCTCATTGTCACGTGGCCATTGGTGGAGAGTGCCAGAACCAACACACTTTTAAACTGAAGTGGGATCCAGGAGAGAAGGGAAAGCTCCGGAGAGAGAGGGAGACAGCGCCCAGGTGCTGGAAGGGACCGGGGTGTGTCTGGGGGCACCCTGGGCAGCGTGCTCATCACACTCGGGAAGCAGCGTCCTCCCACGCTCCGGACAGAGCCGTCTGGACAGTGCGCCGTCACGGGCAGTTGGGGGTTCGCCCGGGTGATCGCCCCATGAAACTCGCCGCCCGTGGAAACAGCCTATGGCCTGCGCTGGCAGAGCTCAGCGCAGGCTGCTGTGGATGAGCAGCTTGCCGAGCGCGGCTGTCAGCTCCCCGGAAAGCGACTGCCGGCGGCTCGAGTGCCGGACGAGCTCGGATCCGCCTCGTGGTTCTGGGAAAGCAACACGCCGAACCCTGGGGCGCCGATGTGCTGCACGACCACGCGGCAGGAAAAACCCCATTTCCTCAGAAGACACGTTTAACGAGGCGACTGGGGTCTAAGGCGGTAAATCAGAAACCCCAACTGAGGGCGGCGGGCTTAAAGCGAACAGCAGAAGCCTGATGAAAACCGCACAGGGAGGGAGAGGCTCCTGTAGAGTGTCCCCCCTCACACCGACACGACGCGACACGACTCGACACGACGCACGGGGCCGCGGCACGCTCACCTTGCCGTCTTCCGTGTAGACGTTTTCACTGAACCCCTTCACGATCGTGCGGTCGATGAACAGGCTCCGCATCACGACGATCACTTTCAGCACCTTCCCCAAGGTCACCTGTCGGAACACGCATGTGCAAATGCAAACATTTACATGTGAACTTGCAAATCACACAGATGGGCAAGATGATGAGAAGATGAGCTCTCCCTCCTGCTCCCGACACGTGCTGGGGGATGCGAGGGAGGGCGTGGGGGCTGCCCCTGGCGCTAGCACCCCAGGGTGCTGAGAAACACACTCCCAGCGCCAGTGTCTCCTCGACCACTTAAAGAGGGCGCAGGCCCCGGCTCCTCTCACTGCCCTGGAAGTGTTTGTGATTTTGGCTTAAAAATGCTCGTGATGAGTTCCCTAGGTCCACTCTCTGTCCTGAGGGTGTCTTCTTCAAAGGTTCTCCTGGAGCTCGGGGAGGTGGTGAGCATGCGTTCTCAGGTAACCCCGTGGCCCCTCGTACACCACACCGTGGATTATGCAGATAGGGCAGGAGAGACCAAAGGCACGCACATAACACCCCGGGTGGGGCCATCTCCTTATGAGGGCTGCTCAGAAGTGGGGAAGCAATGCCAAGTAAATTCCAAAGGTAAACGCAGAGTAGCTGAGTTTTACCTCCAAGAAGGAACATCATCCTGGAAATACATTTAAGTGCTTTTATTCTTTTAGAACTTTAAGGGAGTACATGGATTTAAAAAAAAAACCTAAAAAATGCGGTTTCATATATGCCAGGAAAAAAGCACACCACTGTGCTTGGTGGAACAGCTAACACCACGAAAAGAAACGGCCCCTTCCTTCGATCAGATGGGGGGGGGGCTCCTGCAACCCTTCTGATGCTCTGCCAAGCCTCTTGTTCCATTTCCTAGATGGAGGGGCCCCAGAGGGGGGCTCAGCACAGGACCCACCGGGGTCCACAGTCGGGCTGTACCGACGAGGCTGACATCACAGAACTGAAAGGAGTCCCACTGGGCGGCACAGGACAAGAGCCTCTGCCCCGAAGAGCAGTCCCCACCCTGCAGCTCCGAGGTGCAGCTGTTTCTGGAGTGCTGCCCCGCCTCCCTTCCTTGTCTCCCCACTCCTTTGGGGGGCATTCAACCCACTGCCCTCCACAAACCCTTCCTCTTTCCCTGATTAGTCCCCGGTCTCCGGTCTCCCTAACAGTCATCCCTTCGCTAACTTCTGGCTCTGAGTCGATGCCTCCATTTTTGTATGCCTACGATGGTCCAGAATATGAACTGGGCAAGAAAAAGGTGTGGTGCACTTATTTGCATTTAGGAGAATGTTAACAACAACGTCCCATTTTATTAACCGTACACTTACATTTCCGTATAGTACTTTTAATTATTGCTACACCATGTAACCTGAAAGGGTCATTTCTTATACAACTGGAAGTCACTACTCGAGGATGCCGATAAACCACAAAGGCAGGGAGAGCAACTCTGTCTCTAGGTTACATGCCTTTTACGGGCAGGATGAGAGGGAGGGAGGGGAGGGAGTCAGCTACAACTCTGGGGTTCTAAGCACTGAAATTAACAGCCTCGTGGGAGGCTGCAGTGAGGGCCAGTGCTGGGCCCCGGGGTCCGACGGCACCTGGCGACTCTCTCTGCTGACAGGCGAGGATAAGTAAGCAACTGTTTCCTTTAGAAAAACCCAAAGTCTCGTTGATTTTAATTAACTGACAAATTGCCTTCGTAATTTCTCAAGTTTCTCAAGTTGGAATTCAGGGGGAAAAGCACTAAAAATACCAGAAATTTCATATTTAACCTCTTTTTTATTTTTTATGGCTGCAACACGCGTTTCTGTTCACAAAGCTTTCACTACATTTGGGATTATTTCTCGAGGACAGGTTTGTCAAATTGTAATTACTGCGGAAATAAAACAAATATTTTAAGGTTTTTGATACGACCTGCCACAGGATAGATTGCTACGAACACACCTACTTCATCCTGCTCTTGCTGGCAATAGGTGCTATTAAAGTAAAATAAAATCCACCCCTCCATAAGTACCGACTTAATTTATTTCTTCACATCTTTTACTATAGATTTTTTAAAATCCTCACCCGAGGACATGTTTATTGATTTGAGAGAGAGAGAGAAACATCGATGTGAGACAGAAACATCGATTGGCTTCCTCTCATACATACCCCAACTGGGGACTGAACCCGCAACCTAGGTATGTGCCCTGACCAGGGATTGAACCTGCAACCTTTTTGGTGCATGGGACAATGCTCCAACTAACTGAGCCCAGCTCAGGCACAGAAGATTTTAATAATATACAAAAATCAATGAAATGGTATAAAGAACTTCCCTGGACCATCCCAACTCTAACGATAATTCTTGGCAAATCTTGCTTCACCCCCCTCCCCTATCTGCTTTTCTCTTCCTGTATTTTTTTTTTTTTGGAACAAATAACAACTATGGTATCATTTCATGTGCAAGTATTTCATTCTATGTCTCCAAAAGAAAAGGGCTCTGAAAACAGCGAAGCCTAACTGTGATGCTCTCCTATGTCTGAAACAGAGGATTAGGGATCCTCCAATATTACCGACGCTCAGCCCAGTCCGAGTTCAAAGTTCCCACAGCCGCCCCCAGGGCACGCCGGTCCAAGTTCGCTTGTGTCAGGATCTGAACACGGCCCACGCCCCATGACAGCGGAAGGGTCTCAGCAGCCCCCCCAAATGAAAGCTCCCCTCCTCCCGACTGCCAGCCCTCCTTGGTTTGGCGATGAAACTGGGCTATTCCCCCCTAGAGTTTTCCAGTCCAGATTTTGCTGACAGTCTCCCTGTGGAGTACTCCACATGCCCCCCCCTTACTCCGTACTTCCTGTAGATTGGTGATTAGATGGAATTCAAGCTTGATTTTTTTTTTTTTTTTTTTTTGGTCAAGACTCCTTCATGGGCAGTGTCACAGCCACCAACAGGAGGCACTCGAGGTCGGGCGTCTCACTGCGTCGCTGGCAGCGGGCGACCACTAGCTCCCTGGAGTCCTGACGCCATGCTCCACAGCGATCATTCTGTTTTCCTTTACGAGCTGGGGCACTTTTATAGGAAAAACTTGCCCTCATCTACGATTTGGTTATCCAGGGGTAGAGTTCGTTCCATAGGAAAAGCAGGGCAAATTACTCATTTCTTTTTATCTACCAGTTTTTAAAGCAATGCACGGGTTCACTCGTTTTCTCCCAGGGTAGATGGGATCAGCTCCCCTCCCCTGACGTAATTGCACACTCACAGATTTCAACACGTGTGAGGGGTTCTGCCTGCGGCTCACTGTCCCACCGACGCTCGCACCGTCCCGCCCGCGGCTGGCGGGCACCCCTGCCGTGGAGCCTCTCTCCACGCCCTGCTCTCCTGGGTGCTTCCTTGCTCTCTGGTATCTGATGCTCCGGGGGGGTCTTTCACAAGTCCTTTCCTCCAGCAGCCCTGGTTCTTTTCAGTGGGAAATGGTATTTCAAGACCACGATTAGGGAAAGAGGAGCAAATAATTCTGATGGTTAAGTTTTTTAAACTGATTTTTAGACAGCGAGAGAGAGACACCAATTTGTTGTTCTACTCAGTCATGCATTCGCTGGTTGATTCTTGTATGTGTCCTAACCAGGGTTCGAACCCACAACCTTGGAGCATTCGGATGATGCTCTAACCAGCTGAGCTGCCCGGCCGGGGCGACAGGCTGAATTTATTTTTCTGCTGTATGAATCTCAACTAGGGTGAACACCTTCCTTTCCCCTTCCCCCGGCCCTACGTTCATTCGTGCACCAAGCACCCCAGCGGCTGGCCTGGAACACGCTCCCAGGGCGGCCTCGCCCAGGCCCAGGCCCGCCAGGACTTCACAGAGGAGACGGCCTGCAGCGGTGCTGCCTCCGCGCGCAGTGAACCTGCCCTCACGTTCGGGCACCTGCCTGCCGCCCTCCTGCGGCTAGGGGGCGCTGCAGGGAGTGGCCAACAGAGGTGCTGCACCCTAGGCAGGAACAAAACCGTGCTTCCTGATGACTCCCAAAGAAGGTCGTCAGGAGTGACGGCCAAGGGCACTGGGCTGCGGTCTCACATCGGCCACTTGCAGGCAGTGGGACCGAGGGCAAGTCAAACAACCTCTTGTGCCTGTTCACTTGGTAGGGAAGCGCAGCGGGGCCTGTCGGGGGAATTAAACGAGATGACCCATGTGATGTAGGGCCATGGGTGCGGCGCACCACTAAACGGAACAGCTGGGAACCTCCGTTTCTCCGCAGAGTGCGGCGTGGTCGAGAGGGCAGAATGAGCCACTCAAGCTCCGCCACCAGTACGGAGCTCAGTGTGCGTTCTCTGGCGTTCTTTCCAGCCCTCACGCCATCGTACAGTGATTCAGATTCTCGTGTAGCTGGTCCGGGCTGGTTTTAATGTATCTGGGTGCACCAGGATGCAATGACCTTGGAGTTTTGGTAGATGGATATGGCAACGCCTCACACACAGGCTGATGGATGCCATCTGCAAGCTAGCCAATGCTGGCCATGGTCACAGGCAAAACGCCCAGTGACAGGGGCTACAGGTCGGTTCTTGGCAACTGCTCTGGAATACCACAAATAAAGCTAATGCCATCTGGTAATGAAGCAGGCTTGCTGTTGCCAAGGTAACCCTTCTCCTATCCTAGGCAGCACATTTCCAAAGAGCTCACTCAACACTCCTCCCTCGTCTGTCCCCGAGAGGGTTCGATGGCAAGTTGTGAGGGGTCAAAGAAGGCACTGCACCTCCTCACCAGGAGCTAAGGTGGCTGGAGCAGGAAGCTGGTGGTCCTCCCAGCAGGTCACCGGCCTCCCAGGGAAGTGCCCTTAGAAATGCTATCACTGCCCAGTTGCTCATCACGGCCGGCTGTGGGCTGGCGGCTGGGGTGGACTCGGTGGTCTTACAGCGGTCGCGTGCCGAGCAGTGGCCCACGAAGGGAATTCTAGCTCGCTATGGAAGGCAAGTCACAAGGCAGGAAGGCAAAGTGGGAACCAAGGTGAGGATAATAGCACAAACGTTTATTTCCGGCCTGCCACCAAATGCCATCTAACACAAACTTAGCAAACAGAGTAGCGGGGTGGCGTCTAGGCCGGCAGGCCGTAAGAGGCGCTGACCACTTGAAACCTTGCTCCTCTGAGGCCTGCACGGGGGGAAAGCACTTTGACCTTGAGCAGGATCTGTGTCTAGGACACAGGGAGGCGAGCTGACTAAAGGCTTATCTGCACGTGGAACCCAGGCGCAGACACGGCTTGCCGGACTGGCATAAAGGCCCCGTGTGGGAGCACAGTATCGGTCACTGGGGCAAAGCTGTATGGCTGACCTCGGCTTTGGGGGGAGGGATGCTAAAAAAAAAAGAAGCCAGCCACCCAGCCAGCCACAGAGGTTATCTGCCAGGTACAAACAAGGTAGAAGTCTAATACGCAGGCATCCTTAAGAGGTCTGCGGTACTTTCCATGTCAGTTTCCCAAAGTGTAGTTAGGAAGGTGGGGGCGGGAGGGAGAGGCGCGCGGGCACAGCCGCAGCTCAGCACGGCGCACAGAACCTACCTCTGTGTGCCAGCTCCGAAGAAAGAGATGATGAAGTGAGTGGTCCCAGTAAGCACTTATCTATGAACAACTAAGTGTTTGCACTGCGGGACCCGCTGGGCACAGA
This sequence comes from Glossophaga mutica, assembly GCA_039655065.1. Lineage (NCBI taxonomy): Eukaryota > Metazoa > Chordata > Mammalia > Chiroptera > Phyllostomidae > Glossophaga > Glossophaga mutica. Next base: position 215,911,934 of record CM077305.1, read on the forward strand.
CGCTGGTTCAGAGTTGTATAACTTTGGAGCCGGAAAGAATTTAAAAAATCATTTGTCTAACTCCCATGCTTTTTCATCCTCACCCAAGGATACATTCACTGATTTTTACAAGGAGAGGGAGAGGCAGAGAGAAACACTGATGTGAGAGAGAATCACCGACCGGCTGCCTTCTGTAGGTGCCCTGACCAGGAATTGAACCCGTGAACTTTCGGTGTACAGGACGACGCTCCAGTGACCGGAGCCACCCGGCGAGGGCCCAACGCTCCCATTTTTAAAGGTGCAAACTGAAGCCCAGTTGGTCAGGCAGTGCCAAAGGTGGCCCCACCTTGAAGGCGGTGGTAAGAGCAACACGTGACTGCAGCAGCATAAGCGTGGCGCAAGTGGGACCCCGGTGCACCCGAGGAATTCTGGGGGGCGGGGGTGCTGCACCATCACTGAGCTGTCAGGCACCACTCGGAATACCCGTTCAGCGCCTGCCCGGTCATCGCGGGTCCCAAACGTGGGGCTGCTGTGAGGATGAGCATGCCCCGCACAGTGTCCACGGAGTATGGTGTCCATGGAACACGCCGTCCACGGAACACGCCCCCGGGGGGCTGGTAGATGTGGCCTGGAGACAAGGTGCAGCGCCACCCAGGCCTTCCCTGACTCCTGGGGTCTTACCCCGAATCGCAGTTCACCGTCAGCTCTACGACTCCGGCGAGGCAGGCCACAAAGGGCTGTGTCTGGCCTGAGCGCCAGGTTGGAGGTTTTGCTCTTTGTTGAGGTGAGACGAGGAAGCAGGCGGGAAGAACAGGGTGTGGGGGGAGGGGCCGCTTCCCTTTCATTCAGTTTGCAATACTGCTGAAACCCACATGCAGAGATATTAAGGGGGCAGTCTGGAGACAGACTCACAGATGAGGTCTTGGCTGGGTAGTTTGAGTTAATGCTCTTTTTCAGGGGGGTCTGTGTGAACTCAGATGAGCTGAAAGCTCATATCCTAAGTGCACGCTCCTGAGCAGCATTTTCTGGGGTGCTCAAGGGCACTGTTCCCCCAAAGAGGCAGGAGGCAGGTTCAAGTCCAGGCGGAGGGGTCCCCGCCCAGACTCGCCACCTCTCACCTGCGCGAGGAGGGCGCTATGGCACCCCCGTGGCCAACCCAGACGTTGACATCCCCACTTGTCCTGTCGATACCCTGTTAGGCAGCACTTGGCTTTTTACTATTTTGACTGTAGGGTGTGTGCCAGCTTGACCTTGATGTAGGAAATTTTAATTCAAATCAATACGTAGACAAGGTCACTTTAAAATCCAATTAACATGAACGGGGAAACATGCCCCACAGTTCTGCGAGCTGAAAAGGAACAGCTGCAAGAGAACGACGACGAGAGAGACCTGTGCCCAAGCCTGGCGGGCCCTTTCCTGCGGGAGGACACGGCTGGCTGCGTCCTCACACACAGGCAGTAGTCAGAACACCGGAAAACTTTTTTTTTTTTTTTTTGCTTCTATTTAGGGTAGCTTAAAATTAATCTCGTTTGTTTGAAGAAATGTACTGAAAACTGTGAATTCCTATAACCCTATTTTAAATAAATTCAGCCCTGGACTTCAACGCACCCAGGAATCCCTTGAGAAGTTGAGGGCGTCAAAGCAGTTTGAACAGCAGCCATTTGCATTTATATGGAATGCGGCCACAGGACAGTTTGCCAGAAGCAGGATGGGGAAACCGAGGCGCTGGCAACACGGAGGCTAATTCCTATGGGTTCTGTGAGGGGGTTCTGCGAGAGCGGGGTGCCGGGCGCCGTCTCCACAGGCTCAGTGCCTCTGCCCCCCCTTCTGCTCCTTCAGGAGAGACGTTTATTTTATACCAAGAGAGGGCGAATCACACGGCAGATGACACGAACATATTATTATCACTGGATTCCTTTCCTTCCGCTTCATCTCTTTCCCACTTGGCGCTCAGCTTTTCTACCCTTAAGCCAGGTAAGAACAGCACATAAACGATCGAGGATCCATCAAAAGAAGATAAAACCGCTTTGTAACTTCAAGAAATGGCTGCAAAGTATGTAAAACTGGAAGGAGATGTCAGGGGTGCCAGAGAAGTACCATAAACCCCCTCCTTGGTTTCCTTCACACTGGGACTTGTGTTTTCAAAGGCTGCTCGCTGGAGGGGCTGAGCGGCCCGCAGAGGGTCCACGGCTCGGCCGGCTTTCTCAGCTCCTGCGGGTCCTTGGTGACTTGAAGCACAGACGCCCTGCAACGCAGGGCTGGGAAGAAAGCCGCAGCCTGATCCCTGCCAGCTAAGGCCACAGGCAGCCGTATGAGCGCGTGGTCACCTGCCCAGGCTACACACTGCAGCAGCGGACTAAAAACAGCCCAGCTTTCTGCAGCCAAAGGCCAAGCTGCCGCCGTGCACGCTGTCCGCTCTGTCTTCCCCTGGTAGACTGGCTCAGAGGATCACTCATCCTGCATTCTCCTTCACTGGAAAATAATATAATACAAAACCAGCAGACTTCCCCTCCGCCCCTCCTTCTCCCTGCCAACCTCCATTACCTCATCTGCTGCTAGTATTAATGCTCTTCACACACTCATTATTCTTTAACGATGCCTGTTTGTAAATAGCAAGATGGGATGCAATTAAACCATGAGAGGCTAAATAAACACATACTAATTAGGGCCTTTACAAGAGTTTTTTTTCATGCATAGACTGAAATTTACCTTTCATTAATCTAACTTAATTGCAATAGTGCACCAATAAAGAGTCAACACAAATTAAGTGCTCTAAATGATTTCCCCACATCACATTGCAGGCAGCGAGCGATCCTTCCTTTGGGTAACAAGCCACACTCTGCGGGAGCAGGGGCTGACGGGAAAGAGCCCGCGAAGCACGAAGCGAGGGATTTCAGCAGCGGGACAGGTACCGCACAGTTTCGATGATGCTGGTGCTTCAGATGCCTGAAGTGAATGAGGTCAAGGTCACAGGTGCAGACTGTAGCCTCACTCTCTTGTGAGCCAACTAGCTTCTCTCAGTTCCATGGTAGCAGACATCACCCCTTCCTCTTGTCAGCTTTCTGTCACCGGTTCCAGGAGAGACAGAGTGCAGGTTTGGGTCAGTCAGTTCAAACCCACTTCCCTCCTGGAACAGTGATGCCCAGCACACGTGCCATGCGGTCAGGCCGTGCGCAGCAGGTGCTTCTGGGTGAAGGCACATTCGCTGGTCGTGCGAGTGCGTCGTAACCTTCGGTTCTAGCTGTGGAAGATTCCACATGTTTGACAGCACGACCTGGACAGAACGTGACGGAGCACCAACACTGGATGCCCTTCCTGCAAAGAGCAGGCATCGCACACGGGACTCACCCAGCAGGCGCCACCTGAGCCCCACAGGGCGCGGCCCTGGAGCAGGGTCAGGAGACCACATCGGAAAAAGGTTACCTGTTCTAGAACGCTTTCCTCTTCCACGTGGTCACTTGTCCTTCCCCACTCACTGCTGCTCAGGCAGGGTCGCCTTCCTCTCTTTGTCAAGGACAGACAGGCATGGGTGAGCAGACGCCCACACTGAGTCAGGGGCACCCGAGGCTTGGAACCTGAGACCGAAAGAAGCCGGACCCTGCCAGGTTCAAAGCGGCATGACGGCCACCGCAGGCACCCCGAGCAAGGGACTGAGACCCGAGTTCTGTGGCACGACCCGGACAGCATCAATTAATTCTTCTGTTCTCATGTTAACGTGAGTACTCAGGAAGGGCTCCGAGACAGCGTGTCCCAGAGCACATCCCACGAAAAGGAAATGGCGCCCGCAGTCAAGCGTGTTGGAGAAACTGCGCACGTGACCCTCCTAGGAGGGTCGCACCTGACCTGGCACGGTCAAGACTCTGAAGGGGCTGTGAGCAAGGAGCCTCTCAGCTTCATGTAACCACAGAGTGCTTCCTGAGCTGGCTGGCTGTGCATCACACATCGACTTCCTTAACAATTAGCGTGGCAAGAAACCCGCGCTTCCGTGGGTATCGGGCAGGGAGTGACCGGCCTGCTCGGCCAGTCACCAGCAGCCTGGATGGCAGTTTTCCACACTGCTCCCAACCTCATCCCCTCCCCACTTCACAGCCTGTGGCAGAAATAGCATGCTGTTCCCTCCGACCCCCAACCCCCCCAACCCCCGCGCCCCGAGCCTGGAACCCGCTGCAGCTGGGCTCACTGCACAGCAGACCCACGGCGGCTCTGGGAAAACGGCTCCCTGACACTGTGGGTGAAAATCCATCAGCTCTAAGACGTCTAATTGCTCCCAGTTCAAGAACTCTCAAAGATTCCCTCTGAAATTCGTTTTTATGGCTACATTACACATCTCTGCAAACCCTGGTCTCACAACAGCCTCACTGACAGCCCTCAGTTAATCACGCCAGTAGAACATATATAAAAACAAAACAGAGCTAAAAATCACTCAGTGTTAGTGAGCAGATGTCTAGCCCATTTGCAATTAATACGACCCACTTCCATACAATCAGTCTGCTTAAAATTCCTGGAACAAGATGTAAAAGTTAAGATGCAAATGTTCCGATTTTAATGAGCATGAATGGAAACTATAAGCCCCCTCTCCCTTCGAGGGTAGGCACCGTCTACAGGGCAGTCCCAACTGCACGCTAAATTCATCAGCAAAACAATCAGTAGATGAGGCCTGTGTAAAAGAAGAGAACAGAACTGGGAGAGAGAGAAGCGTTTCCTGAACGCATCTCCTACCAAAATTAGATGCTATCGAAACCACAGTTCTCTCAAGAAGCTTTTAAAGAGAACCTGGCTCACTTCGGTCCACTGCCCCACAGAGAGCGACCTGTCCTGGCTGGGACCTTCTTGTACTCGTTTGACCCAGTGGCCTTTCCACAGACAGCACGAAGGGGGACAGACAAGACCAGGACTCTGGGACTTCCTGGATCCCCCTCCCAATCCCAGCCCCACTACTTAACACGACCTCCTGAGTCCTGTTCTCATCCATAAGACGGTGGGAACATCTTGCGATGCGGGACTGGTGTGAAAGTCCAATCAATGAGCACATATTACAGTTCCAACCACACGGCAGGCATCTTTACTGGTGGCAACTATTAGAATGCTACCCATGGCTTTCCTAGAATCAAGACAGGTCTCCCCTTTCCCTTCTCTTTCGCCTTGCTCGGGAGGCCGTGGCGGCTTCCTGGCATCTCAGCCCTGCCGTGATGGTGCAGCTGTGAAACTTCTCCTGGAGTCTGTATTTTCACAGGCAAGGCGGGAGCCCCAGTGCACGCCACCTGAATCAGATACCCCAACCCCTTGCTCCACTGGCGCTGGGGTGGACTGGCATTCCCGCCAGCGCTGGGGAGCCAGGCTGTCCTGAGGGCCGGTGCGGTGCCCACCACGGGCAGCACCGAGTCAGGGTCGGCTGAGCGAATGACGAAGGGCTGTGGGCCCCATTCCTGCCCCAGCTTCGTTCTCTCAGCGGTTGTTAGTGCAGGGTGGCCTCTGTGCCAGGGACACTTCTGCGCCCTGAAAACATGACGAGGAGCGGGAGAGAGTGCGATAAAGTTCAGCTGTCCTGGGGGACTCGGAGTCTTGCAGGAGGCGGCTCACAGCTGAGAGGAGAGGGGCCGGGACCAGGCACCAAGCCACCTTTCCATCCTGGGGCAGCCTGAGCCACCAGGCACCGGAATAGCAGTCCGTGGCTGCGCTGGACAGAAACCCCGTAGCGGGCTTCAAAGGCACGGTGAGTCCTTCGTGAGCTGGCCATGCCTCAGAGGCGCCGGCCCCTCGAGGCCACATGCTAGAGTAGAAAGAACACACAGCGCACAAAGGGACAGAGGTGGAGCTGCAGCCTGGCTACTGACTTGCTAGGTGCCACGGATACCGGTTCCCTCTCTGAGCAGCACCCACTGCCAAGGGCTGTGAGGTCACACTGCCAAGTAGCATGTGTTCACTCAGGAAATATTTGCTGGCACACGGCGTGAGCCGGGCACTGCACGAGGTGTGGGGAGCCGCAGCGGGCAGAACAAAGTTTCTCCTTCTCAGAGCTCACGTTCTGGTGGGTGGAGAGTGATGGTAAGCTAATAAGCAGGTAACATGCCACGTGGAGAAAGTGCTAGGAAGAAGTAAAAAGGGCATCAGGGACAGAGTGGCCGGTGGGCAGGGTGCCATGGTCGGGGAGGCCCGGTAGCCTCCTGGGGGGTGAAGGGAAGAGCAGGGGCAGAGGGCACAGTGGAAACAACAGCCCTGAGGCAGAAGCAGGCCTGAGGGGCTCTAGAGGGGCTGCCAGAGGGGGTGAGTCAGGGGCAAGTGGAGGAGCTGGGGTGGGAGGTCCTGGGCAAGGGAGGGGACGGGTCACACAGAGCCTTAGAGACCACAGCACGGCACAGGGTCCGAGTGTGAAGGGGAGCTGGAAGAGTGTTCTGGGCGAGGGAGGGACACTGTAAAAACAGACTCTGACAACAGCGTGTGAGAAGATCGCAGAGGTGCGATGCAGAAGCGGAGAGGCCAGGTGGGAGGATGCTGCAGAGACCCAGGGGAGCGCCAGCTTGGCCTCGCCCCTGGGTGTGGGGTGGAGCGGGTGGGAAGTCAGTGGGCTCTGGATCCGCTTCTAAGGAAGAAGCCACAGAACGTGCCAGGGGAGTGGCTGCCAGGCAGGAGAGAAAGAAGAGCAGGTTGGGCAACGGGAAGAAGCGAGGTGCCGCTCACTGACATGGGGCCACTGCTGGAGCAGGACGCCAACAGGGCAGCGGAAGTCTGGAGAGGACCGGACCGGAACAAGGTCAACCCCAGGGTATATGAGGTCACCTAGGAGGTGGGAGCAGGCGGAGGAGGGACCAGGCCCCAGAATCAAGTCGGGGGTGGGACACACCAGTGCTCTGGGGAGAGGAAGAGGAATCTGCAAAGGAGGCCGAGAGGAAGCAGCCAGCACAGTGGGAGGAGACCCTGAACACACAGGAGCTGACAGCGGGGAGGTTAACTCTAAGGTAAAACACACACGGCCCTACTCCAAGTCGGCCCTACTCCAAGTCAGCCCCACAAACCTCCTGTCTCCGAAGCTGAAGGGGCCGGAGAAATGGGGGCTCTGAGGAGCGAGTATAGCAGCAAGTAGTTGCCTTAAAAGTTGATGCAAACACTGTCACCAGCATGAGGGGGAAAAGGAAGAAAAATATTTTCATCTTTATGTCTGAAAAAAAAAAAAAAGCCTCACTTTATTACAAAGGACTTTTGAGCAGAAAAAAGGAATGTTCTTGTATTCACACCGTCTAAGACTGACAGCCGACACGGTGAGTTAAGTCAGGAACGGGGACTACAAAGTTTCATGGACTTCGACAGACGCCTACTGGAAACCACTGCCCCACCCCGCCCCACCCCCACCGCCAGCTCGCTGGTGGCTGCATGGGTGCACCGGGCGACCTGCCCAGCAGCCCCACGTGAGAGGCCTCTGGCTAGCTCCACCATGCAGGGAGGAAATGGCGACACAGGGAGTGAAGTGACCACTCAACACGACGCAGCTGGAAGAGGCTCGGGCAGGGATGGAACCCAGCGGCCTGGCTCCTGGGCCTGCGATCTCATTAGTTTGCTACTGAGGTGGGGTGACGCCGATGATGAAGATGGCGATGGTGTGCGTGATGACCCCCACCACTCCCATAACTACAGGCAGCCGGTCAGTTCAACCGACTGTAATCAGCAGTCGGTAAGACATGGTTTACGTAATTACCACCACCAGCGGCCGCCATGGTATACACGGACATGCGCTGTGTGTGCTGCGTTTGTGAAAACGAGTGTCTGTTTCATCTCGACACAACGGAAAGATTAAATGGAGGAAAAACCAAGCGTGCGGACTGGGATTAGGGAATAAAGTAAAATGCAGAGATAAACCGCTTTTAAAATCAGCTGAAGACTGAACACGGCTCTGGAAGGCTTCGGTTACTCACACGCGCGGCCAACACAGCATCAGTCCGAGCTAACGAGATTCCATCACTGCGCACAAATCTGCAGCAAGACAGCCTGATGGCCTTCAGGACACGGCAGCCTGGGCTCCTGTGTGCGGAACTCTTCAGAACAAAGATTATGATGCGGGAAGAGCAACACCATTTTGCTGCACATCATTGATTGCAGCCGGTGTTGAGAGAAATGGCTCCATTTGGTCAAATGCAAACTGAGACAAGTTACAAGGGATTGAAAGAACTTATTGATCAATATCATTGTTCCTCTAATACCAAGATCAGCAGCAATAATTTAAATAATTTACACCGTCTCTTTGGCCCGTGGGAGTTGCGAAGTCCCGAGAGCAGCCGTCTGTGTGAAGTGCCAGGCCTGTGCCGAGGGCGCCGTGAGCCTGCCGACGGGGTGCAGTGCCACAGCTGTCACCGGGTACTTGGCCAGACCACAGCACTGCCCTCTCGGAGCTTTGTCACGGCTTTGTGCCCCGACCCCGTCATGTGTGATGTTGTAGCGACTGTCAAATGGCGCTTTAAAGCCAAGTGATCCATTTAAGATCAAGCCACGACACTTCTGTATGCTGTTACCCCTGTAACGCAGACAGAAGCAGTACTTTAGCAGCAGAAAGAGAGAAACCATCTCGACCTGAAGAAGGAAGGGTGGGCTTCTTGAAAGTTACGCCAGACCCCAGTGTCAGACAGAGGACGCACAGCAGCTGTGCCTGCAGGGGCAGGAGGCGATGGGGACGCCACGGGCGGAGGGAACAGGGGGAGGAAGCACAGCAGCAAACGGGCAGGGAGTGTTTGGGGATTCTTGTGGTTCCCAGGGAGCTTCTGGGAATGAGGAGGTATTTCTGCTTGTCACAGGAAGTGGGAAGAGCTACAGGTATTTAGCAGTTTCGGGCTGGGGATGCCCCACCTTCTGCATACACCCCCAGTTCCCTGCGAGAGAAACTGGCCAACCCAGAACGCCAACCGTGCCTCCGCGGAGAAACATTGGAGATCGCTGGGGATACCCAGGCAGGCGGAGGGAGGCGGGAGGCAGGAGGTCAGAGGTAAACTGAGGCCAGGCGATAAAGACCACACAAGCTCCTCCAGGGAGGAGGGCTTTCTCCTGCAAGCAACAAGGCACCCCCTGAGCAGCACACTGGCCTGGGGAGAGCTGCCTTTGAGAAGGAACACTCGAGTGTGGAGATGGAGTGGAGGCCGAGCGTCCAGAGACAAGGAAGCCAGGAGACAATCGGAAGCCAGCGGCGGGCAGAGTTCAGGCAGGCCACACGGGGCGGGAGCAGGGCGGGCGGGAGTTCAGGCAGGCCACACGGGGCGGGAGCAGGGCGGGCGGGCAGGGGCTGATCGGACTGCACAGGCAGGACCACCAGCAAGCACACCGGAAAGCGTGCGTGTGGGGCTCACTGCTGGGGATTACAGTGCGGGGTCATCTTCCACAGGGTTTGGTCAATAAACATTTGTTACAAGAATGAAGAAAGGCGTTGGAGCAGAGAGCTGTCCAGTCGGGGACAGAGTGCGAGACAAGCAGTCTGGAAACCAGACACCCGAGCACAGACCCGACACTCACCATGAAGCCAGGTTAAACCAGCCCGCCGGAAAACTCGCTCGGGCAGCTTGGGCACAGCTCGCTTCCTCGACCCGCTCTCCTGCCTTCTGAACGCAGTTTCGCCTGCTCGGAAAGGCAGTGTCCCCTGCTTCTCCCAGCCGGTGGGTTCATGTACTGCATCCAAGATATTCTAAAGTGAAACCCAATATAGCGCCTCTGGAGCCGGGACGGTTTTCTCCCACACTTCGATTCACCACGTCACGCCAGGCTACCGCTACACACCTGTGAGTGTTGGCGGACTGCGCTTCCCCACTTTCTGGGGACAAATGGAACCGGAAAGCATCGCGGGAAACTGAGATACGAATTGTGGGCTTTAGCTGTCACTATAAATGACAGAACCTGAGGAGCACTGAAATATTAGCATTTCGGGGGGTATTTTAGCATGCCTAGCTGGGCTAGCACTCATTTGGACTAAATATTTTTAGGGCATCTTAGGGACACTGTCAATCACCGTTAAGTCCTGAACGCACCTTCTGCGACAGATGTGAGCGCGTCACCCACCGCCTCTGGGAATGCCTGCGCTGAACTAGCAGCTACAGAAACTAAAGCAGCAACACACACCTAGTGATGACGTTTGTTAAAAAAGAAAGAAAGAAACGGTATGAACTACTCCCCCCTTTTTTTGCTGTTCTAAAAAAAGTTTGCTTGTTTGTACTACTCTTTGAAACCAGTTCTAGGAAAAACCATGCTTTTGTCAGAAAATAAAACGATGTAACTCAAAGTTTTTTTTAATGTCCTAGCTGTCAGATCTGAAGCGACAGATGTAATGTCTACGCATGTTTTCAAGCCGCCCCTCTGGTGCCTGAAGGCATCCATCCCGCCTGCTCCCATTCGAAGGCCCCCGTCTTTAAGAGGGGGATCTCTGGCTTTCACCTGGAAGCCACCGAAATTCACCTGGAAATGAAACATGAATGGTGTTATCAGGCTGAATACGAAACAGGAGTACAGAGAACAGAACCGTCGTCAGGAGGTAACCAGGAAGCCGGAAGGGAAGGGCCTCAGAGCCCCAGTTAAGGACCAAGATGGACGTTCGTCACCGTCTTCAGAATGAACAGCCCTTCCTCCGGGAAGCCACAGACCCTCATACCGAGGAAAGGGCACGTGGGCACACCCACGCACAAACACCCCTGGGGCTTCAAGGGTTCCTGAGGCCTAGCCACCGCCTCCGAGAGTGCATGGAGCCAAGGTGAAGATAGTGGAAATCACAACAGCAGTCGATGTCAGAAGGCTAAATAGGAACGGGACAGGGACTCCCACAAGATGGCATTTGGGTGTCTTAATGGAAGGCCCTGTCTACACCGAACTGAAAATCCCACGCCTTCAGCGGAGAGCGCCGACGCAGCTCTGGCCTACGCAGTTCCTCAGAGAAGTGGGCCTCAAGTCGCTGAGACCACGCCTGGCACCCTCTGGCCCTGGTACTGCCGCTACTGCTGGTCTGCTCAGTCCCGAGTCCATCTCTGGGGGGCGGGACCCCCTGAGGGCCAGGAGCGCCTCCAGGAGGAGGAGTAAGAGGGGTCAGGGCGGGACAGGACGGAATGTCGGGGTAGCTCATTCATTCTTTTAAACGGATGAAAGCCTGAGCTCTTGCTCTGTCAGGACGGGGGCTGTCCGCCAGCCGTGTGGCCTGCAGCCTCTCCACGCCTCAGCTCAGTCCCCTGGAAAACGGGGATAAAGCCGCCTCCCTCGGGGGTCACGGGTGGGGCTGAGCTCTGCACCAGCACCGGGACAGCTCCCGCCAAACGATGACAGCGAGTGAAGACATCTGTAACAGCAAGCCAGTATTTCCGCACCCACTGGATTTTACACTTGAAGGGCCAGCTTTTCTTTTTATAAATCTTAGTCCTAAGAAGGACTCATGACTACAATTTAAAAAAGTCAAATAATATTTAGGGTTTCATGCAAAAAATAGAAGAACTGCCCTCCATGAGATCAGCAGAACTCTGCCAGCCGGGGACGCTAGGGATGTGTGGACACAGGGCCGTGTCCCCCAGTTCACGCCTGGACTGCGGGCTCCCTCCAGGCTCCCGTCTCTCCCCAGGAGCTCATCTCAGTGTTCAAACACCTTGTACTTTGGTTTCCTTTACACTTGCAGGGTGGCCAACCTTTGGCATCTCTGGGTCACACTGGAAGAAGAATTGCCTTGGGCCACATGTTAAATACACTGCAACATGTAATCACAAAGAAATCTCATAAGGTTTTAAGTAAGTTTACACTTTGTGTTGGGCCGCACTCGCAGGCCATCCTGGGCTGCATGCGGTCTGCGGGCCGCAGGTTGGACACCCCTGCAGGCGCACAGAATTATCAAGCACCTACTCTGTGCCAGGCCCTGGTCTAGGGGCATGGGGACACATCGGTGCACAGACAGACAAGCTCTGTGCCCCCAGAGGTAGTGCTGGATAAGGACATCACGGACTATGCCAGAGAGAGATAAGCAGCATGCAAAACACAACGGACGCTACAGGGGAGGGGGGGGGCAGCTGTGCACACTCATCAGGACGAGCCTCACTCAGAGGACGTAAGAGTGGGCCCTGGTGGCTGCGAGCATGGGGCCCAGCGAGGGCCAGGGCGTGGAGCCGGAACAGACGGTGAGCCGCACGAGGACTTGGGCTGTCAGGGGGGAACGGGGAGCCACTGTGGGCTCCAAGCAGAGCAGACCCATGACCTGGCTTCCCCTTTAAAAGCCTCTGGCTCTGGGTGGACAGCCGGAGGGAGGAGGGGAGCGGGAGGGCTGTCAGGAGGCTGCAGCACTGACCTGGGGGACAGGCTGCACAGTCCTGGGCCAGGGTGGTGGCAGTGGGGGGAGGGAGGGGCAATGGTCACATTCTGGACCAAACGCATACAATTCATCTAATGAATCAATCTAAATATGCACGCTTAAAAAATGTAGCTTCTTATTTTGAAATAATTTTGGACAATCACAGACTTATAGAAAAGTTACAAAAATAGTAGCAAGAATTCCTGACAATCCTTCACCTGGGTGTCCTAAGTGTTAGCATTATACCCCGTGAGCTTGTGCTGGTGGCCGCAGATCCGCTCTCTGTGTCTGCCCGCACACACACAGGTGTGTACCCCAACATTCAGGCTGTCCGTCCCCAAAGTTTACCCATTAATCTCAGCATCCCCCAGTGAGTCTTGATTCTTAGGTGAAGCAATTACTACTATGGTGGCTGCCCAATTTTCTCATTCTTTAGACATTTATTAGCTCACATTCCACTGTAAAGAATAGTTTTCCTATAGCTATTGTTATGTCATACTGATACCTCCATTTCTTTATTCATTTATTTTTGAACTGTTTTCTCTCTGGGTTATAACCCACGGCTATCTAACTCACATTGGTGCCCAGTGGTCCCAGCCTGGCCGGCAGGAGCCCTCCAAATTGGCTTCTTTGTCTTTCTAACCCAACCCAGCGATTCTTCAAGAACGTCTCCAAGGCTCTGTCACAACGAGATGACCCAGGTTCTCCTTGTACTCTCTCCGCGCCCGCTCTGGGGCCAGCCGCTTCTCCAGGAAGCCTAGCTCCTGTGAGGGGGACTGATACTTAGAAACTCAGACACGGACAACGGGAGCTCTCTTCCCGGAGTCTCACCGCTTCCCCACCTTCCCAGCAGGCAGAGCTGGGACCTACGTGTGTGCATGTGTGTGGACTTGCACGCTGCTACCTACTTCTGCATCTCTCTACTCTATGTCTTTGAAGATAATTAGTTCATACTGTCGCTCCTGATTCCAACCCAACACCAAGAGGTGATTCCAGCGTCCTCCTTTCTATATCTGCACTGTTCCTCTCTGAAAGGGAGAGACCTGGCTCCCATTACACATAATTTATTTCCTTATTTGCTCAACCCTAGAACACAGAGAACAGCTGCAGAATGCTAACTCATCCTCATGGGAGAAGCGGGCCAACCACCTAGGGTTTAATATTGGTTCGCAGTTTTAACGGCCTCAGGATTTAGAGGAAAAATGCTATGTCCAAAGGATACTCCTCCTCCAAAGAGCGGCTGCATTCTTCATTTGAAATACAGTCAGGTTTACTCACTTCCATTTGCATTCCATTTTTTAAAATCCACTCGCATCAATTAGATTTACTTTTTCAGCATGTGAAACATTACCTTGGTACTAAAAGTCAGAACTATACAAAAAGGACACTCAGAGACGTTCTCCCTCCCTGTAACCTCTATCCGACCTATTCCCGCCTACCTCCCCGCTCACCAATTTCTTTGGTTCCAGCTCATCTTTCCTGTGTGCTTCCCCTCCCCATGAGCAGATGACGGATACTACACATCCCTTTCTCACAAAGAGAAAGCACAGTAAGGATAGTGCTGCACTTGGCTTTCTTTCTCTTAACAGTATGTCCTGGAAATCACTTCCTATGAGCCACCAAGAAAGCAAGGCAATGGTGTGACTGCGTCACATCTGCACAGGCAGTTAGGTGACGCCAGTATTCTGAATTACAAGCAAGCCTCAACCAACAGTCTGTGCACGCCCCCTCTCGCACTGCTGGGTGTGTGCCTTCGGGGGAAACTCCTGGGGGCAGTGCTGCTGGGTCAAAAGGTAAACACACGCCCAGGTTCATCAGACACCCCGAAGTCCCTCCAGATCAGTGGGGCCGCCTCCCGTCCCACTGGTGGTGTCTGACATCTGACAGCGTCTGCTTCCTTCCAGCCTCGCCAGCAGAAAGTGGTGCTACACTTTGTAATTTTTGCCAATCTGGTAGGTGAGAAATGGCACCTCAGTGCAGTTTTAATTTGCATTTCTCTAATTATGGTAAGGTGGAACATCTTTTCATATGTTTAAGTACCATTTTTATATCTTTTGGTGGGGTGAATTGTCTGTTTCTTTTCCTCATTTTCTACCCCATTTTTGGTCCTTTCCCCTTCACTTTTAAGATTTTAAAAATGATCTTAGGGATATTAGCCCTGTACCTCTGATACATGTTGCAAATATTTTCTCCCAGCTTGTCAGTTACCTTCTGACTTTGCATTTTCTGGCTCTCTAAATTTTCTGCCCTTTTATCATTGAGACGCTATGGATCTCAGATGCCACCTTCCCTTTCTCATACACTAAACCTTTGGATGCATTGAGTCTATTTTAGTCTGCTCTATTCTTCTCGTCTGCTGTTAACCCATGGGCCATGACCACACAGCTTCCGTCACAGCCGCTTTCACAGGGGTGTCCAAGCCATAGTCCGTGTGCAGCTCAGGGTGGCTGTGTGGCCCAAAACAAAATCGTACATTTACTTAAAACGCGATGAGGTATCTTTGTGATGGTGCGTCGCACTGTATTTAATGTCTGGCCCAAGACAACTCTTCTTCCTGCAGTGTGGCCCAGAGACGCCCTAAGGCGGGACAGCCCTGGCGGACTGTGTTTTAGAGCCCAACAGGGCAAGTCCCTGGGCAGCTGTCCCTTCTGGGGGGTTCCTATCCTTTCTTGTATGTTTTTTTCCCATAGGAACTTTAACATCAATTTTAAAAAAGTCTTTTCATGAGCAAGAAGTTAAACGCATTCACATTTATGGGTTCACATTTATGGGTATGACTGACATATGTGGTCTCAAGCTGGTCACACGTAACTGTCCAGCTTTTATGTGTTGCTACATCTTCAATGCTTCTCTTTGCTGGCTCACTTGTTTACTCACTGCCTGACTATACGTAGGAGGGCCTAGATTCAGGAAGGCTTAGATGTTAAGTGTGCGCTTAGCACCTGTATGCTCTAATGCCCTTTACCCCCATTTTCAGACTCTTGCGGGCCAATTTTTGATGGCACTTTTGAGTCTCACCTATCACACGTACGAAAACCAGTGAGCTCGCTTTGCTTTCATCGCTGCCGACCCCTCCCCCCACTTCGGTTCCAGGGATTCCCACTGCGCCAGAACCTACCTACTGCGCGCTGCTGCTTCACCTCTTCACTGCCTCCTCTTAGTCTTGTGCCCACACTTACACACGTCACATGCTCACTCTCAGTCCACAGGCTGAGCTCCCCTCCACCATCCCCCGGCCGGATGGCACTCTCCCGCCCGCGATTCCTTAAAGTGGGATAACAGGCACAGACTTCTATGTCTGAAACGGTTTGTCTTGGCCTTGATGCTTGAAAGACATACGTACCCTTGACTCACACTTTCTTTGACAATGTGGCCCCATCACTGCCTCGCTGTACGTACTGATTTCAAGACGTCTGATGCCAGTCTAATTCTCCTGCCCTGTCATTTGATTTTTTTTTACTTGGAAGCCTTGGGGTTTTTCTTTATCCTTGAAGTCTAACAGCATCACTAGCATAGACCTTAGGCCGGACGGTCTCTGGTCAATTTCCCAAGTACCCAGCGAGCCCCTTCCACGTGGAGACTCAGACCCTCTCCAGTTTCCAGATACCACAGCTTCCCGTTAGTTCTGCCCCATTACTTTGCTTTTCTTCTTCACGAACTCCAATTATACGCTTATTTTTTCTTGTCCTGTGTTGCACGTCAGCCACCTTCTCTCCGACCCTTTCTTACTTTTTTGTCTTACTTTCATTCTCTTGGTTGTTTCCTGGCATTTCTTCAATACCCTTTATTAAATATCATTTGACTCTATTTTTTCCTTGAGCATCTGAAAATTTAGTCGATTTCTGAGATAATTTTATCATTTTTACTTTGTATAATAGATCCTTTTCATTTCTTCACATTCTTTGCCTGTTTCCGTCTTTAACTTCTCAATTTTTGACTCAAGAACACCTTTCCTCTCCGCACACACCTGAGGACACTGAAGTCAGCACGGGGTGCATGCCACACACTCGTCTTCCGCTCTGTGGTGCTTGTGTCCCTGGGCCAGGGGCGGGGCGGGTGGTCCTCAAGTTGCGTCACTTCGCCCTTCAACATCTTATTACGGAAAATCTCAAACATCCGAAGAGTTCGAGGAACTGCAGAGTGAACACCCACATCCCCAGGAGCTAGGGTCCATCGTTATCGTCTCGTCCCACCCGTTATTACACGTATCTCCATCTAACTCTCCACTGATCCACCTTAATTCCACTGGGTGGGAGGCTGGACCCTCCCACTGGCTTTCGCAGGGAGCGGGCTGGAAGGCAAAAAGGCAGTTGGTTCGTTCCCCTTCTCTGGGAGGGGGACAGGTCACTGGTCGCCAGCAGGCCTGCCAGCGGTGGCCGGTGCTGGCCTGTGAGCAGAGGCCTGGTGCACAGACTGCTAAGGAGGCCTGGAGCCAGACGGTGACTGGAGACCAGCTAAGCCACCTACTTTTATGGTACCCTTGGGTGACAGAAGAGGGTCCTGGTATGTAACCTTGAGCTGAGCGGCAGAGGGTGACAGGGCGACTTTCCTTTGGGCGTGCGTGCCGGAGGGAACGGGCTTCGAGGCAGAAGCGTGCTGTTGTTCCCGAAGGCCCTGGTGAGCAGGCTTTTGTGCTCATGTTATTTTCAGTTCTTGAGCCTGTGCAGCAGCTGTAATGAGACTATTGTGGATGCCACACCCTGACTTCTCCTTTCCCGTTACTTTTGTTACCCAGATGTTTTAGGCAGAAACTTGCCATTAAATAAAAGATTCCTTTCTTTTCCACCAAACTCCATCTTTGGAGAATTGCCAGTAGGCAGCAAGAGGTAGGACCGCCCCCGCCCCCCAGTGGGTTGGGTTTGGTAACAGAAAACCGAGACCAGGGAGGGACCCCAGCTGCTCGTGGCAGGCCCACCGCCTGAGGAGTGGGTCTGTGGGTCTTCCTCCATTCATTTCACCGCCATTGCAACACACATTTTTGGAACCACTTTTTTGAAATTTCGTTGGATATACTGTTTTGAATGTTCTTAGGTTAAGTCAGACGTATTTCCCCTTAAAGCTGTAGCGCTAACATTTTGGTTTTAGGGCCTCACTATGCTCTTGAAAATTAGCGAGGGCCTGAAGGAACTTTAGCTTCTGTGAGACACAGCTCTCTGCACTTACCATGTTAGAGATACAACAGAAACATTGAACACTGGAACACAAGCCACCAGGTGTCAGGGTGATGACATCATCAGACACCGTGCAGCCTCTGGGAAACTCCATTATGAACTTGTCAATGAACGCAAGTGGAAAAGGAAAGCCAAGGTCTCAGTACTGCCATGAAGACGGTGCTGACTTTGGGAGCCCCAGAAACAGTCTCTGCACACCCCCATCCCTGGACCACGGCTGGAGGACTGCTTGCTGCCTTAAAATGGGTCCAATGTGTGAAAACAAATGTAAAACTTTTATGTGCCAAACATGAAGTAGAAAATAAAAGTTGCTTTTTCTTATAAGTCTTATAAAGTGGCATTTAAAGAAGGCATTTAACAAAGAACTCCAATAACATTCTGTGCTGTGACGAAAATGTTAAAATGCGGTGCAGAGCCCTAAAGCGGGTGCTGCAGCATCTTCAGAAACTTCTGAAGGACAACTGGAGTTACTATTTCGGTCTCCGTGCACTTCGGAAAAAGGCCCCGTGGGAGAACACGCTGGCATTTCCATGGGATGCCACACATTTGCGCGCACTAAACCAGGGTTTCTCAACCTTGGCACTAAAGTGCGTCTGGATGGTTTAAAAAAAGATGTGTCATTCAAAAGCAAGGCACGAATATGTCAAAGAAACTGAAGGTTAGTTAAAATGTATATTTAGAAAGATTGACAAATGAGTTTTATTTGTTGCAAATCACATAACCTATAGATTAATTGTATACAATATCAAGTTATCTTTCAAATATCACGGTTGAAGCTTCAGTTTTTCCTTCTTTTCTTACATTTTTATACTTAGTGAATCAAAATTGTAGATTAATATTTAAATGCCAAAAGAAGCCAGCTGCTTGTTCTAGTCTCTGACTCAGTTGAGCTCTTACAATATTTTGACTGCTTGAAGAATACTAATAATGGGATGTTAGGTGGTAGATAAACTGAAACTAAATATCAACATAGCTAGGTTTATTTTCGGATGACTGAGCTCGTCTCTTCAAGGAACGAAAACAGGATCTATCACATCCCAAGTTATTACCTTATGTAACAGCAAAGCAGCCCCCCGCCCGCCCCGCCACAGAGTGGAGAGACCAGCCACGACGCTTTGGAAGACCAGAGGCTGATGGTTTACGTTCGCAGCGGCTAGGGCGCGGAGTGCATGGGCCGCAGTCAACTGCGGAAGACTCACAAAGGTGCTGAGGAAGTCAAGGCCATAAGCGTCCTGCCAGTTTTGGAACCAAACTGGCATTAATGCCTTATTCTTTCTTGCCCACGAAGCAGGTCCCCATTGCAGCCAATATGGACAGACTGACACATGTGAAGAGAAAGATGCTTTTATCTGTCAGTCGTGTCTTCACTCAGCAAATATTTCCTGAGCATCTGCTCGTCCCCCCCACCTCCTCTTATCCCGTCTCCTACGCACACACTGTCTGCGCACCCATATGCACGCAGAGGAAACACGCGTGTACTTCTACGTCAGACAGAGTGCCCAGGCCAGAAGGTGACTGCTCTTCAATTTCTGATGGGTTCTGCAGCCCCGATGCCTCTGGGCCGACAAGGAAAGGCCGGTTTAGCTTCAGGTGAGCCAAATGGACCCCAGCCACCTGAAAGAGTGCCAAGTCCACCCTCCCCGCTTCCCTTCTAGGTCGTGAGGAGACCAGTGCTGATGCAGGCGGGCTCCCATCTACAGGTCATGGTGCATCCGAGGCCCTCTCTGCTTCTTAATGAAGGAGGAAACCATCAGGGACCACCAAAGCCTGCCTTTTGGTCATGGGCTCTGGAGTCCAGTGGCTACCCATTTTCCCACGGACGTGCACTGAAAGTCTGAAGACCCCTCCACACTAACGTGCCCAAGCCAGAAGACCTCTACATCAGCAGTAAGGTCGGCGGGACACGCTCCTCACGGAGGCCGGGCCATCTCACCACAGCCACCTCTGGACCCCTGTGCACGCCTCGTGGGCACCACGCCACCACCGTTCACAGCTCGAGAGGCACTTGGGAACAGCCGTCTGCCCCTCGGCTCCCGACACTTCCGCCTGCCCCGGACTGGCCTGCTCTGGCTCCTTGGTCGGGCCGAGGCTGGGACGCGCGGTCGGGCGTTGGTGTCACAGCGCTCATACCACCAGGCACAAAAAGCAACACCGGAAAGCACCTGAACGTGCAGGGGCGGACACGCAGGGGCGGGGAAGGAACAAGGCAGGCGCGGCCAACTGGAGGGACGCTGCCGAACAAGGGACTGTCCCAGCACCAGACCGAGCGCAGACCCGCCCCAGGAGCCACACGCACAGCAGGAGGCTGCCTCACGACCTCGATGCAGCGAGACCGAACGGCGCATCGCCTGGGGCACAGGTCCATGTAGGTGGACGAGGCGCAGAGGAGGCTGATGGCCAGGATGGCAGTGAGTCTGGGAGGGAAGGCCCGGACTGGGGAGAGGCGCACACGGCTCCGCTCCGCTCTTACAGAGTGGTGAGCGCACGGTTTAGGTTTGATAACCGACGGTACATGACACGTGTTCCTTTGTATGTATCAAATTACATAACAAAGGTTTTCAAAAAATCATCATCCTGCTGCCCGGTAGGTAGTCCAGCGCTCACTTGCCACCACCACGAGCTGTACGTGCCAGAGAACGAGCACCCTGCAGGCCTGGGAGCAGCGTCCTGTGCCTGCCCCAGAGGGCCACCGCGTTCCGGACTAAGGAGAGAGTGCGAACCAGCGGCACTAGCCACCCAGAGGGCGGCTGCGAGGATGCGCCGCGCCAGCTGGGGCCCTGCCCGGCCACCCTTGTTTATCCGGCACACTGCTGCTTTCTGGCCCCACCTCTCTACCCCCGGGGGCTAACCCCTCAGCCCCACGCTCGGGGGGGGGGGGGGGGGGGGGGCTGCCGAGCTGTGACCCTCCCCCGCCTGGGCTGTATGAGCGCAGGCGTCGATAGGAGGCAGCTGATGACAAATCATTTGGGACTCAGGGTCCCAGAAGGACCGCCGTCCTGCTCCCGACACCCCTGGAACTAGCCTAGAGTGGGTCCCTTCTGGCAGGTCAGCTCCAGCTTCATGTCCGTGAGCAGCTAGCATCGTCACAAATACAGACAAAAAACCTAGCCCTTTCCTTGCTTCCGTTAGAGCAGGTTTCTGTGGACTACGCTCGAGGAAGCCTGGCAGCCGCCCGAGGAAGCGCCGTTTGATCGAAGCACGGGTGCAGTGCGGGCTTCTGCCAAGACAGCCAGAGGAGACGTCAGCAGACGCTGCCTGCGTGTGCCCGCACAGCCCGACGGGTTGCTCCCACCTGCCCCGCTGCCTCCCAGCTTACCCGGGGACACAGCACTCCAGGCGAGCACAGACTGCCCCAGCGCGGCCCCAGACAATACGTCCAACCTTGGTCCGAACCTGCTGGGGTGGTGCCCTGCAGCCAACAGTGCGGGGGACCAGGGCACGAGTGAGGGGAGCAGGGGAGGTGGCAGCTGCTGGTCCTCCCCGGTGGGAATCCCCTTCGGCCTCGATGGGTGTGGCAGCAGCGAAGGGCCTCGAGACCTGCAGTCTATAAGACGCCATCTCTGAAAAGTAAAGGCCTAATAAAGCCATCCCGCTGGAAGTATACCCTCCTGGCAATCTGACGCTAAGGCAGACCCCCCACTGCTATTCCTGCGGGTAAGCTCGACCTTCTGTGACTCCCCGAGTCCCCTAAGCAAGGTAACCACTGGCTAGGCCACGGCGTCTGAATTAGCCCCTCACTGGTGGGGGCTGGGCGGTGGAGGGGTGAAAGGGCACAAAATGGGATTCTTCCCCGACCTGAGGCCCTGAACTCTCTTGTCGGTCTATTAACACAGCAGCTCCCTGAGAGCGCGGGTGAGGCTCGCAGTCGCCGTGAAACCCACGCGGGCTCTCTCGGGGGGTTCGCGCCACTGGCACCCCAGCCCTGTTTCCTCGCCCTCGGTCGGGTTCTCGGCTCACGTCCTTCAACGCCACGCTCCTACCTTCCTCGTGAAGTGGAAGCTCAATGGCCCAGGAGTGATGAGAACAGACCTATTTCACCGAGGACGCGTGCATTTTTGTCTCGTTGACTCTTTGGTCCTTGGCAAGTGCGCTGAAAGCAGCGTTTGTCTCAGCTGCTGGCTCTAGAGAATCTTACAGTTTAGACAATTTGTAAGCTGAACTGAGGCAGAAAATACTTCATGTTCTGTACACGGACACACATTGTTTTTCTATTAGAAGAACACAGCATTATCTCTTCACTGTATGTTTTAACAGAAAGAGTTTTAAAGAAAAGTAGCACGTTACCCAGATAAACTTCACCAATCCCCGCCATGAAGTGTTCCATGTTCAACAAGCCGATTTTCCTTTCCCCGGAGACGCGCGCATACGGGTGGTGGGTGGGAGCTCGAGGCAGCTCACCGTGGGCAACGTTCTTACTGGGAGTTTACGAAAGCACAACGCTGGAGTGCGGGCTGTCCCCACGAGGCCCCAGAGGCCGAAACACCCCGAAGGCCTGGAAGCACCTCCCTGATACCCGTCAGAACCATCCCTCCTGTTCAATTAATTCTGCTTTCTGTAAAACGTGGTGCTCCTCCGAACCCGCGTTCAGGGGGTTCCACGCGTGCAGGTTATTACGCAGACCCTCAGCAGGGCCTTTCCAACGGATGCCCTGACTCGGCACCGCCGTCCCAGTTTGCTTCCCAACACCCTGTCTTCGGTGAGTTCACCCAAATGCGCACATCAGTGGGGAGGTTATGAGGCCCACTGGCTCACAGCAAACCAACAGAAACAACGAAGGTGGAAGCTGCCAGTGATAAGGTCTCAGAGCACGTTCCTTAAATACGTAATGGGTTTTACAAACGATTTCCCACAGACCCTGCTTCTGTTCTGAGAGCGTGCTTTCTTTAGCGGGACCCAACAGCTGAGCTGACCCGTCTTCAGGACACCACAGAACAGACCTGCTAGAATGTGCGGAGCCAGCCGGCAGGCGAGACGGTCTCGGGTGCCTTTCCTCTCTGGTTAACGCACAGAAGGGCTCTGCAATTTTGTTCAAAACCGAAGTTTCGAAGAGCAAGATTTTTGCACTGAAGAATGCCGATGAAGAGAAACGCACTATCTGCCTTCAAACTGGGACTTCATTTCCATTCCACACGTACGTTCCACGAGGCAGCACCGGCATTGTAATCCTGAGGCCAACCTTCTGCCACACGCCCCCGCGGACGGGCAGCTGGAACTTACCAGAAGCATTGCTGATGTTCCATTGGGTCTGGATAGGTGGATGGACATCTCTGGAAACATCCTGTCGATGCGGCTGATCACGTCATCGACGTATCTGTGTGGGAAAAGGAAAGGCCCAGTGTGAGATGAGCCCCAGTCGAACCAATGCAAGTCCACGGGCTCTAAAGCTTCTCTTTCCAACTTAATTTTTAATTAATTTAACACAGTTTCAAGAAGGTAAATAGGCCAACATGGCTTTTGATAAAAACACTACACCCGTTTCTCCTCTTGCCTTCCAGAGCTAAGCACTTTTTAGCGATTTCTTTGGTATTCTACCCGGCGTGTTCTCGGAATCAGCCCTTGCCTTTTCATCTTAGGGCACGGCCCGGCGACCTTCTCCTACAGCAGATCAGAATTCGGCCTGGTCACTGCACTGGCCACTGGGCTCCGTGCGGCAACAGAGGCTCCTCCCTCTGGCCTTCAGCATCAGGATGGCAGCTGCGTCCCAGGGCTCAGCTCTGGTCGCCTCACCACCTCCAGTTTGGTTTCTCAGCTCAGTCACCAGAACAACCCATTTCCGGGACTGAATTCCTCTGTCCTCCGCACCTGAAGTCATCTCTGGTTTCCCCACGGCACGCTAGTTCAAGCTGTACCACGGTTTGTGCTTACGTGGGTGTTCACAGCCCGCGTGCTCCGGTATCTGAGCCGCGGCCTCCCGTTCTGCCTTGCCTCTCGCTCGACCCGCTGTCTCGGCACCTACTCCAACGCTCTCCCTCCACCCTCCGCCTGACCCCACTTCCCTCAGCACAGCCACGCACATGGGGCGATCTGCCAGGTCCAGTCTCCTCGGGGACCCTCCTCCAAAGGGAGCTCTCTGTCCCTCTGTCCCAGAGGGAACCTGCATCTCTTAAGGCCTAATCATCCCTGAGGCAGCTGACCGGAAGCACCTGGCATGGATCTGGCTCACAGGAAGTACACCGTGGGCCTCTGCTGCAGGACGGATCCCCGCCTCCAGGGGAGGCGCCAAGCCGCAGCATCAACAGAGCTGGGTCTGGCTCAGACCCTTTGGGAGTGAAATCACACCGGCCTCTGTGCCACCATCTAATCCACTGGCCGCAGAGGGAATGCATAACACAACAGCTGGGATGCAAAACTATCCATTAAGGACTCTGCATTGGATTTTGTATCTGTTGGATATGACAAATTAAATTACACATCCATTAGATGAGGAACATGGAAAAGCTCTGTCCTCGTGGGGGAACAGGGAGATTAGCTCTCCACTCACAACATGAAAAGGCTCCAGTCTGAAACCTGGGGCTCCTGAGAGACCGCAGGCAGCGTAACGCCATTTGTGGGAAAAGTGAACACAACCTATCAGCCATGAAAGTCGGACAGTAATCCTACTGATTAACTTCCCGGGTTTTCCTTAGAGAGCATCATGCACAGTTTTGAACTTTGAGTTAAAGGAGGAAGAGAAAAACGACAGAAGGCCAGTGGTAGACAAGGAATTAGCAGTGAGGAGGCCGGCAGAGACGCCCGAGAGGAGGTGGAGGTGCGCTGAAGGCTGTTTGCTGCTGGGGAGAGGGCTGGGGAGACCGGCGCTCTTCAAGTGCACGAGCGACTTCTGCGAATCCAGGACCAAACAGCTCCCGGCCGCCTCCAGGAAGAACCGAAAGACGAGGATAAGGCATTCAAAGGCGAACCAGCTCAGAGAGAACAAGAGGCGTTTCTCAAAAGCCCCATTCGGGTGAGTGTGAAAGGGGCAAGGAGGCTAGGAGACCGTGACCAGGAAACCACGCCTCCTGTCCCAGTCACCTTCCAGATTCACAGCGGCATGACGCACAACCTTAGCTCTAGGCTTAAGTGCCACAAAAGGTGGAAGATGCAGACAGGAGGGCAGGACCTCATTGTTCATCACTGCCTGATGTTTCTCGACGTGGTGGGAGACACGCGGCAACCACCAGGTCCCTGGAAATGTCCGCACACTTCTAAATCTAGTGTGTAGATTAACTGCAGCTACTTCCGACTTAGCAGGAAGCAAGAATCCACTGTCCTGAGTGAATGGAGGTCACCGCTAAGTGTATGCTAATGGCAGGCCTACGACGCTTCCGAACCGATCCTCAATCAATAGCCATCCAGGCTCTGGACAGCAGAATGCAAATGCACACCCAGAACTTCGGTACAAAGGTAACTTCATCACTTGCTCTCCCTATGCCCTTCACCTTGACAGGTTCAAAATACTTTCTGGAAGACTCATCTCCTTAGTAGACCAGGAAATAGGGAACAAGTAGGTTAAGCGATGATTCCAGGAAACCAAGAACCCCAGAAACCGAGCTCGGCGTGCAGGTTTCTAGGACGCCTTCAGGAAGGGCTGGCACTCCGTATGGGCACATGTCCCTTGCCATTTTGGATTCCCTTTTTGTTTTTCTATGAGTTCTTTCCTTGTACAGAAGACAGTGGCAAGACTGAAGAGCTCCTACGAAAAGTATCTGCTGTCAGCACAGGAAAGGGCAGAGGTCTGGGGTGGTATGTATTTTTTTCTTCCCTACCCATGATCGCAGAAAAAGCTCGGTAAACTCAATCCCAAGATTTTATCAAGCAGAAGTAATTTTCAAGGAGACTGTTTTTCATTCACATGCCTAACATAAAGGAGATGCAAATTTCTTTTTTTACAGGTGACATTATGCGTTTGCCAAAAAGAGAAAGAGAGAAAGTCAGCTGTGGTTTAACTGAGGAAACAACAGCTAAATCCTAGAAGCAAAAATCAAAACATTTCATTTTCAAGTAGACCCAGCTTTCCAAACGCAAACCCACCACTCGCAACTTGACAGAAGCGCAGAGCTGGGGACAAAGGACACTTTCCTTCTGCTGAGGGCCACCAGCACGGGAGGTGGCTGGCCCCAGGTGCCCCTCAGGGCGAGGCTCCCCAAATGCTGCCTCCCGGGCCGGCATCCGCCGAGGTGCAGGGCGCAGCGGGCAAGGCCGGGGACAGGCAGGACGGTGCGCACTCCTCCCACACGCCGCCGTGGGCTCCCTCCACTCTGCGGCAGGATCAAATTAATTTTTACCTTCGGAAGCCAGGCAAACAAGCAGTAACACAGCAGTGGTGACTCGTTTACACTTGAGCAGATGCAACGTGGAAAGATTAATTTAGTGCCAAATTGAGCAGTGAGTCACAATTTGCACATATCTGTCAACCTGTTAACAGGGTAATAACTCGGAGAGGTTGCTGTTCCTATTTACATTACAGAAGCCTGTCGAATGGAGAGCTGCTGGGTTCTCTGATGCGCGGGCTCCATGGTCCAAGAACGGGCTAGGAACACACACCCCTAGGAACCACAGGTCCAGTCAAGGCGTGACTCATCTCTTGGGTGTTTTCAGGCAGAAAATTCACTTCCAAGCAGATAAAGAACCCCACCTCCCTCCCTGTCCCCAGTTCCAGTCACACTCTCAGGGCTCTCTGACCCATTCTCTCCCAAGACTGCCCAAAGGACTCTCCGCAAAGCTTCTACAGGCGTCCTCGGACTCAGCTCCAGAGCCGGTTACCTCGCCACCTCTGCCGCACCAGAAACAGGCAGGCCATCCTTGGACTCCAGCGTTAATTTCTGAAGCCCTCAAACCTCGTTCTCTTCTGCTTTTCTCGCCTGCTCCTTTAAATGTCCTTCACCAGAGGAATACAGAGCACTGGGACCTCAAAGCCCCTCCTCTGATGCCCCCTCCATCCAGGACTTCCACAAGGGGGAACACCCAACGCACCCGGTACTGCTGGCCTGCTGGGGTGTTTCAGCCCCGCCACCCAATTACCCACATTGGTCTCGGGGAACGACGCTCAGTATTTCCTCCAAAACTCAGAGACTTTCTGCAAACATGTAAAAGACTATTGGGCTCATCTCCCCACCAAGGTCAAGGACCTGCTTCCATGACCTCAGAGGGCGTGAGGCCCTCACAGCCACATGCACGCATGCGTTACAGACGCTCCTTGCTTTCTGCGCTGCTGTATAAGGCCCAGCTCAGGGGGAGCTGAAGCCTCGAGTCCTCAGAAGGCCAAGCAGGTCCTGCTGCCTCTGCTCCCGACTGGCCGGGCCTCCTCCTTCCTGGAACGGCCCTCAGCAGGCTCGCACCGCCTTGCACCCTGCGCACGCTCTGCACTCTCTGCCTGGAAGACTCCTGTCCCAACAGCTTCCACCCCGTGTCCTGGCCGGTCCTGCTCAGCCTGCACACCAGTGGCTCAGGGAAGCCCCCCCGGCACCCCCCAGCCCGCATCGGTCAGTGCGTCTCCTCTCCCACCTCACGGTGCTTGCAAATCCTCTCCTGCGCCTCCCGCGCTGGCTGTGATTAAGCAGTTTTTCCAGTGATTACTTGTTTAACGTCGCTCCTCCCAACAGGACTCCCCACGGGACCTCGTGACCGCCTCCCTCAATGCTGGACCCTAGCACCCCGCTGCGGGGCCTGGCGTCGTTCGCGCCTTCACTGTTCGCTGTGCCGAGTGGCCGGGACGTTACAGGGCAGCCGTGTGGACCCAGGTGAGGTGGCGAGAAGACAACTCAGATGCAAAGTCCTCTTCAGCAGGTTCCAGTGGATCCGAGGTGCTGGGAGAGTCCACTGCATCGGCCACCAGAAGTCCCCAGTAGCAGCGACCAGGGCGCCGCGCACAGCGAACCTCAAAGACAGCAGCGGAGCATCTTCGAGTCTCAAAGCTTAACCCGCGGCCACAGCCCCCCACATCTGTTCTGGTAGGAGCTCGGTGCCCCTCGGAAGCCAGAGCCTTCCGAGGAGGTGTGCCGCGCTGTCGACATGCCAGTTCTAGAGAGCTGCTTCTAACGAACTAATTAATCCTGCAAAAGCATTAGCATGAAGATATGTGCTACCAAATTGGAATCACAATGCCAGAATGGTAACAAAACAGAATGTAGAAGACATTTCTAAAGATGCTGGTTTCACAAAACATTAATTTTCTACTCTGCACATTAGAACAATTGTAAACTATCTGTTATTAAAGCCTTAAAATAATTTGCTGGACAGATGGCTCAGTTCTCTAGAGTGTGACCCTTCCTCCAAAGGAAAAAAAAACAAAACAGCAACGAACCTGGCCTCCCGCCAGCGCTCCCAGGTGAGGGAGACGCTCAGAGGCTCTGGCCGGACTCGGGCACCCTCTCCCCCACGCAGCCTGCACGACCCGCCCCGCTCACCGTCCCCACCCACGTCCATCTGGGGCGTCAGGAACATGTGGGCGCATCAACCACATCTGGGGCAAGGGCAGTGCCAGGGGATGTCCTCTGCACGGCCTTGAGAGTGACAGAGGGTCCTCCTCCACACCTGTCCAGGTGACAGCCAAGGGGACTCTGCCAGTGGGGGACACCGAGGGGGCCAGTTTAATGACTTCACGGGGGTGTGACTGCCTGAACCCTCAACTATCACTCTCATCACGCCAGCGACAGAGACTGGAAACTCAGGCCAAATTCGCTCACAGCTCTCCCTTTGGCCAGCCTTCTCAGATATGGAGGATGCCTGCACCGTGTCTGGGAAAGACTTCTGGTCATTCTCCCAGGAGGCGCAGCAGAAACGAGACTCGCTGCGCCCCCACCCGCCCGCCCATGGAAGCCAGAGTGGGTGCCTGAAAGGCTGGCCTCACTGCCCCCACTGCCACACAGAGGCAAGAGCCGGTGCCTGGACGGCCGGCCCTCTCTCGCCGCTCCCCCTCACCCCACCTCCACCCCTATAGCCGCCTCCTGCACTGCTGTCTTTCCAGGGAAGGCCCTCGGAAACGCCGAGGCCTCTTCGTGGGGTCAGCGCCTGAGCACGTAGGCTGTCCAGCTCAGGAAGACCCGCTGCCGCCTCGGAGGGAGCCTCCCGTCCTCCCCTCGGGGCGTGCCTTGGGAACCGCGCCCGTAGGCTGCCTGCACAAACTGAGGAGGAGGAGCACCTGCAAAAGCCGCCCCACGTTTCTTAACGTCGAAACGTGTGCACGGAGACCTGCCACGCGTGCAGTGCGCGAGGCCTGCCTTCTGCTGGGTGTCGAGCAGCCCCGGAAGTTTGTGGGCGTGTGTGAACCAGCACACGTGGTCAGCACACGTGGTCTACCGTAAACACGGAGCTCTTCTCAGCACACGGTTGAGAGAGGCACAGAGGTGGGCAGGAAAGCTGCCCCTTACTGAGGGCCTACAGTTCCCACAAACGGTCCCTGGGTCCAGGGAATGACAGTAATCCTAAGGACAGAAAACAGCAGGGGGGCTGCTGCCCATGGTGGGCTTTCTGGGAGTGGGGCAGGGCGGCCGGAGCGGCGGGCCTCGCCCAGGCCTCCTGCTGCAGGAGGGCCAGGCCGAGCGGGACAGCGAGCACTGCGTCCCCGTGCTCAGAGCCCTTGGCGCCCTGGGTCTCACTGCTCTCTCCCCTGCCCTGGGATACGTAGGAGGAGCAAGTGTGACACTCCTAGTTTATAACCGACAGAGAAAGAGGAGGCCGAGCAACCTGTCCAAGGTCGCAGCCCGCTGAGTGGCAGGCCCCCATTCCAGGGCTCCCCGGCTTTCATCAGTGGCTCTGTGAAGGTTCTGCAGAGAGTGGACCTGCTTCGTTTTTCTTACTCCCTGGACTTCCCGTAAGACAACTGAATAATGTTCCGCGGTGCATTAAAACGAACCCAACTTGCGATCTCCTCCCTTCCCAGCATTCAGCAAGCGCCACTCGGTGCCCGAGCCGGCCCAGGGGCCCAGTGCCGAGGCTCCCACCTCGTCCGCCGCCCTCCATTCTCCTTCAAGGCCATCGGCTCATTTCCAGAAAAAACAAGACAACTAAGTTAAACTGCCTTCCGTTCTCCTGCTGGGTTTTTGATTTTGTGACTCTCAGTTCACTACAAAGTTGGCAGGTAATAGGAAGGGGCAAAACAGTAAACACTTATTTTGCATTTTATGTTAGTAACTAAAAGGCAGATGCTTTTCTAAACTTCTGTTCTTCTTGCGCGAAAACTGGATTCAGTATCTGTGGGTCCCAGTTTTCCCCCAAACACTGAAACAATGTGGTAACCTTGGGAAAGACTTGCAATTTCCATTCAACACCTACTTCCTTTGCAAGCCCTGGCATGTTAGAGAGAAAACAACCAAACAAGAAAAGCGCACACACACTGAGCTTCCTCGCAACCGCAATCAACAAGAGTTACTAAGTCAGCCTTCTCTGGCAGATCTGGTGAAGTGACACTCGGCGCTCAGATCTGCGGTGATGACTGTGCGACCACATCACACAGTGACAGAGCACCTCTGGGCCTCTGACTTTCCACCAGGGAGCTGACCAGGACAGAAGGGGCGCGGAGGCTCTCCTGCTTCCCCAGCCCCACGGCTGTCCCGCCCAAGGTCACACTCAGACTGGTCACGGAGTGCGGGCTGGCTGTGCAGGTTTGGCTCGGCCAGGCAAGGCTTTCTCGTCGAGAGCAGTTCCAGAGGCAGTTTGCTGCACACATGCAGGACAAGGACCCTGTTCCCGTGTGATTGCGAATGCCCGGAGAACACACCGGGCAGGCTGCATGAACCAAGAGAATGCCGCTCACAACCCCCGCACACGGAACTCGTTCCAGGCGTACAAGGCACGACGCAGACGCGGGCAAGGAGTCAGCAAAGCCCACGCAATTCAGAACCACCACACTCCGCCCCCTACCCCGAACAAATGTGTCTGCATGACAGTGATTCTGAGTTCTGCTCTCAGTCGTCAGACAGTGGCTCCCAGGAGCAGCCAGGAGCCCTTGGCCCCGCCTTTGGTCCCTGCCTGGACTCTGCACACAATCCAGGCGCAGCAAACCCGTGCTGACCTGGCCCGATTTGGGGGACCAGGTCAAGGCTGATGAACACAGTGAACAGAACCTTGTTTGGCACCTGTTCCCTTTTACGAAAATTAGAAAATTCTCAACCAGAAGATGTCATTCAGCAGAGTTCATGGACACAGGAGGTTGTCCCCGTCCCTGTCTGACAGCATTAACGCAAGAACCAGCTGAGATGACAGCAAATGGAGTGACAGACAAAGCCAGACATTCCCGGTGGGCGGCTCTGGGTGGGGGTCAGGGCTTCCGACCAATGGCCGTCTGCAGGGCTCGCGGCCCAGCTCTTCACTCCCGTCTGCTCCCCTCCAGCTCCAGCTCCGCAGGAAAGCCTGCTCCAAGGCCCCCAAACGGAAACCACTCCCTTCAGAGCCCGCCCCACAACCAACCCCACCTGTCTGCACGACTGACTGTTAATGCTGACCTGTCCCACTAGACCGGAAAGTGCACGGGGGAGGCACAGTCCAAGCTGTTCCCGGCCACCGGCCGCGGGTACACCGTGCGGCACACGGCGGGCTCCCCATGGACACCCGATAAGTCATCTCACACGTGGACTCCTTAGTGAGAAGTGTCTGCAGCAGAGCAGAGCCTGCGGCGGGGCTCAGGAACCCCGGGCCCGAAGGCTCTCGGCCTCACGCCGCCCTCTTCTCAGAGGAGTCCTCTCGCCCAGCCTCGGCTTCCTCATCCGTCCACCATGGATAAACCACCATCTTCTCCACAGGGTCTTGGTGAGAAGCGAGAGGCCGCAGCACACGAAGCCCCGACGCCACAACGGACGTGGCTGCTGCTTTTACGTGCACTGATTCTGCCCTTTTCTGGAGAGAGAGGTGCGGGACTCCCGCCTGAGGCTCGGAAGTCAGGCACGGACTGAAAGCTGCTCGGAGCACAGGCAGTGCAGGCGGGGAACATTGTTAACATTCTCTCCGGTTCCCTGCTCGTTTTAGTGTTATTACATTTCCGTTAGTAAGGAGAGCCCTCTTCGTTATTTCCAAATGAAGGCAGGCAGACGAGGAGCAGACGGCTGCGGATGCCGACACCGGACGCAGAGTGGGGGGGCTGGGGTGCCGCGGCCGGCGTCCAGAGGGGGAGCCTTGCTGCGCTTCGCCACCATCCCCGCGCACCCACCTCCCTCCCACGCTGCACGGAGGAGACGCCAACAGGCCCTCCCCCCATCCGGCCTCCGGATGGCTTGCAGCCAGCGGGAGCCCTGGCCGGAGCTTCGAGGGCCGGAGAAACGTCAAGTCTCAGTTCGTGGAGGGTGGCTGTGACGCCGCCGCACCCACAGACACCCGGGACCCCCGCAGAGAGGCAGGTGTGGGTCGTCCCCCACCCAGCAGAGGGGTGAGCAGCACCCCTGCGGCCAGGAGGCGGCCTGCAGTCGGCTCCGCTGACTGACGTCGGCGCTGTAACCTGCCGCTGGGCAGCGTTTCCTGTTTCCGGTGCCGGTGTCCCGACGCCCCGCCCCTGCCCGGCTGGGGGCGGGACTGGAAAGACACACTCCCTGCAGACCGAGGCCTCCTCCGGTGGCCCCCGCCCTGACACGCTGACCACGCAGACCTCCTCCGCGGGTCCTCCACCCCCGGCCTGTGGCGGGGCGTGGCTGAGGGAGGCAGTGACGGCAGAATGCAAGGTGTCACGAGGGCGAGCAGGGCCCCTGTCCCGCCAGCAAAGCCACCGTCCCGCGGCTGTGTTCCTCCTCACGGCTCTGTCACGACCCCTGTCCGGTGGCTCTGCCCTCCCTCTGGGTTCCCGGGAGCACCTCCTCCGCCTGCCCCTTGCGGGGAGGACCGGCGCGGGGCAGTGGCACTCCGGAAACAGCAGTCCCCCGGGAGAATACAAAATACTACGGAAAACTGAAGGATGTTTACATGAAGTGAGGGTCAACAGTGATACGAATGTTCCGAATTGGTAGCAAAATAAAACTCTACTATGCTCTGCTGACTTAATTCAACCGCACTCACGTAACAGACCTTTCCGGGAGCGCTGTCACTGCGGATGCGGCTGGTTCCGGCAGCCGCGGCGTCCGAACAGAACAGCGGGGACCGGGGCGCCCCCGCCGCGCGCACAGCGACTCCTTCTCACACCACAGCCACGGGCTGGCCTGCGCACCCCCCCCCCCCCCGAGTTCGCTGTCAAATTCGCAGCCGCCCCGGACTGACGACCCCCGCGTCGTGACAGGCGCACTCGCGAAGTGGTACGGGAGACGTTAGGTGGTCCGCGGACAGACATTTTTAATTTAAATATACATGTACACAGAAAAGTAAGACTAGCAAATAAAACCTGTGAGCTCACAGACGTCGTATCTTAGAATGAGGCGAAGTTTTAAAAATGAGTTTGTTTAAAGAAAATTATTATGCACGTAACAGAATGGCTGATCAAAGGTTATGGCAAAAGTCCTGTAGGTGGGGCTGCAAACGACTGGCTGGAAACCCCCTTAAACTAAGGCAGGTGATAAAACAGCTTGGTTTGAAACAGGTCTTGCTTGTCTTTGTAAGCTGTGGGGGGCTTTCCCCCTCTAAATAAGCCTTCGCATTCGTACCTTTAAAAAGAGTCCAGGCTTCCTGCATACAGCCAGAGCTGGCGAGGAGAGGGGAAACGGAGCGGCGCGGGGAGGGCCGCTGTTGAGGTCAGCAATCCCGGGACGGGACGCGGGGCTGCGTGCGGGTGATCAATCACGCCGCCGCTGGCGCTGACTCCGCGGGAACGTGTCTGGGAAAGCGCGATCTGAGCACTGAGGCGGGAGTGGGGGCGCCGCTTCTTCGTAGGAAACAAAGTGGCTCCCACGCAGGCCGCAGCAGGCTCGGCCGTGGGCCCCCAAATTCCTTTTGCCGCTTTCAAAAGTGCTAAAAATGGTGCCAGAACACACTTCTCCCAGTGGCACCAAATCTAGCATTCTCCCGGAGACAGGTGGGTAGGTGACGTCTGCAGCGCCCTGAACAAAGGCGCAAAGGGCGCCCTCTGCAGGTGTGCAGGGGCCTCACCAGACCACCAACAGCAGAGACCACAGCTCCCTAAGCGCTGCATCTACGGCGGTCCCGCGAATCCCGGCAAACGTCTCCTGCGCTGCGAGCCAGGGGAGAAACAGAGTGGACCGCGCGGACCCTCGCCTGCACGCCCCCACCACCCAGCCCTCTGCGCGGCCGGCCTGCTCACTGCCCCGCCCAGCGCCCACCGCGAGTCCCAAGGAAACGTTCCTCCGCCAGGGAAAGAAGAGCACTTCCGGGAAAAAATCCATGATTTATAAAGAAGAAAGTCGTAAAAATGAAAAAGGCTTGGAAGGATGACTTAATAATCCGAAGTGTTGTTCGCAAGAACAGTTGTTAAGAACCTTCTCTCAGTAATAGAACAAGCAACAAATCAGTAACATACCCCACAAGCTGCCCAGGTATTTTATTTAGTTATTCTAAATAACTCATGAGACAAATAGACCTCCCAAGAGAAGTTAGAAAACATCCTGAAATGAATGATAAAAATACACCAAAATTTGTGGGATGCAGCTAATGCCATGTTGGAGGGAAATTTATGCTTTAAAAAAGCTTACACAAAAATGGAAAAATGACTAAAAAAATCAAAGATCTATGCTTCCAATTTAAGAGGTTAGAAAAGCAAATTAAACCCAAAGT
Organism: Glossophaga mutica; assembly: GCA_039655065.1. Taxonomy (NCBI): domain Eukaryota; kingdom Metazoa; phylum Chordata; class Mammalia; order Chiroptera; family Phyllostomidae; genus Glossophaga; species Glossophaga mutica. The sequence continues at coordinate 215,945,987 of CM077305.1, forward strand.
AAGAAGAGGGAAACAATGTTTGTAAAGGAATGAAAAAGAAAACAGATCAAAATTGAAATCAAGAGCAGATAATTTGAAAGAAAACAAATAAAACTGAGAAATCTTCAGCTAAAAAGACACAATTTAACAACATCAGGAATGAATGAGGAGGCATCGCTCAGGTGCCAGGGATGGTAAAAGGCCCCCAGGAGCACATACTGAACAACTGTGCACTGACAAAGCCGGCCACTCAGATGACGGGGCAGTCCTTGAAGGACATCGATTAGATGCCTGATTTAAGGAGAAATAAAAATCTAAGCCTCGACTTTTTAAACATTGAATTTGTTATGAAAATCCTTTCTATAAAGAAAACTCCAGTCCCACATGGATTCATGGTTAATGCTATAAAAAACTTAGGAAAGCAATAATAACCACCTTACAGATGCTCTTTCAGAAAACAGGAAGAGGGAGTGGTCCCCAGCCTCTCCGAGCGCCCAACGTTACCCCGACCTTGGCATTGGGACCAAAGGCATCACAGACGATGCACTCCTCGTGAGCAAAGACACAAGATTCCTCAACAAAATGTGAGCAACTGGAACCCAGCAACACATGGACATGACAACACGACCAAGTACATTCTAGACGCAAAGTTGGATTAACACACAAAATCAACCCACGTTGTGCTACATACATAAAGTGGAATATTATTCAGCATAAAATGGGCCTGTTTTATGTAAATCATACCTCAAACAATCGATTTAAGAACATGTTTACAACGTGTTGAACTCCCTGCATTAACTAATCTCTGATAGCAACGGGGTGAGAGTCGAAGTGGCCGTTTTTAACGTCCTGGGGAGACGAGGCGAGAGTCAGGCTCGCTCTGGACGCTGGGGGACGACGGGAGCGGGTTTGTTTCCCACTCCAGGTGGCCCCGTCAAGAGCTGGAAGACCCGTGTGGAGCTCGCTGTGATGCGGGGGGAGGGGCCGTGGCGGTGGGGCACGGGCGGGGAGCCCCAACCCGGAGGCTCTAGCACAAAGCAAGTCTCTTCACTCCCCGGCCACGCCGTCTGACGTCAGTCATGCCGTCTGACTTTGGCTTCCCCTTCTTTGCACTTGGTGCCCTCGGAGGGCCCTTCCTGCTCCAGTCGGCGCGACACATGGACGTCTCCTAAGAGCTCACTAGATGCACAAGGAGCCGATTATGCAGCTCTAAAGACTATCCATCTTCCAATGGTGCATGTGGTCGTTATTCCTGGAGGTCCAATCAATCAGAGCACCCCATTCTTTAACCTTTGTAAATAACTGGAATCTATTGTACTTGATGGATCGTAGTAAAATCCATCCGTGTTTCAATAGCAGAACTTCTCCCAGTACTGGTATAAAACACACTGCCTTTGTCACTGGGGGTGGGGGGAGGCTGTCATTACCAGAAACCTCCGAAGAAACTTGTAACTAGAAAGAACTATTGCAACGAAATCTTAGAACTAAAGAGGAGCATCTTAACAAGAACCCCAGGAAAAACAGCAAATTTGTAACCTAGGAGACTGACGGGAAAGACTTGCCCACTGGAGCTCACAAATGAGGATTCGCTGCGGCTGAGCAACTGCCCCATGGTGGCGAGCAGGATGTTCAGAGGGCAGGCACAATTAGAAGGCACGTAATGAATGTTTTTCACTTGAGGATCTCAGAATGAAATAGATTAGAACAATCGTTTACTGAAATGTAAACGATTTCCTGGCTTTAGAAAAAGGAGCCAGGAGTGTAAGCATCCAGGTCCTTAAAATCCTGGATTTCAGACATCCACTCCTGTGAACAGAAGAGCGGCTCCAGCAAACAGGTGCAGCCCCCACTCAGCTAGGCCGCGCCCATCGCTGGGTTTAGTGCCCCAGACACCGCCACGGGCACCTGCCTGCCTGCAGCAGCTGTGGCTCCAGCTCTGGCCCGAAGGGGTGTGCGCAGGCGTGCACACGTGCCACTTCCGGGGCAGAGCAGAATGCTCGGGCGTTAGGGCCACGCTCACCCCGAGAGAACGGGCCCCGCTCCTCTGCTCGGATGCCACGGTGCCCAAGGAGGACTGCGGAGAATCGCCCTGGGAATGCGTCAGCAACACAGCGGGGTTCAGGTCGACTGCTCGGAAGTGCGACCAGGTGGAACAGGTGCCGAGCCGACGTGGACGCTGACGACGGGAGGACAAACTGCAGGGTGCGCACTTTGCAGTGGGGGCGGGGGGTTGCGCGCCTGCCTTTCACGGAGGTGAGGTGACACGGCACTCCTCATGCACGCCGAGGGAAGTTGCTGAGCGAAGACGGATCAATTATGCGCGGTCGATGAGAATAATAAGAACGAGTTCCAGCAGGCAACATTGAGGTTAAGTATTAGGCAAAACTTTACAAGTGGAAAAGCGGCTGGCAGCATAGAGAGGCCACTGGGAGAGGCAGGGAAAGGCCTCCTGCAGAGCCTTCCAGGGTCAGCCCCGCGCCCCCCCCCCCCCCGCCACCCCCCTCGCCCCGCCTGCCTCCTCACAGTTGGGTTATTTCTGCGGCAGTTCAGGGGGACTGAGAGATGTGCCCCAACAGGGGTCTGTTCCGGGCTAAGCGAGAAGGAAAGGAAGGAGGCTAACTCCTGTTTTTCAACTCTTTGAACCCCGAGTGGAAGTGAGGTATGTGCCCCGGGCAGAACCCTGGACACTCGAATGTGCCCCATTCATTGAGAACGGGATGCATACGCGGATGCAGGCAGGAAACCAGCGAGGTGGCAGCCGGCCTCGGAGGAACGGGAGAAGCGACCGGCAGGCTGCCCGGGAGGGCCTGTGGCGGGCGCAGCATGACAGAAAAACAGCATTCCAGCCCTGTCTGGAAGGCCTCGGCCATTTTCAGCCTTATTTCAAAGGTTTTTCACTTTGTTGAGTTCCAAATGGTGGCATCATTTGTTGTCAAACATGAAAGCATTCACACTTGATTAGCATGACTGAACTTTTCCGCATTTTAATGGAGGTTCCAAGGGCCTGCTGATAGCTCTGGTAAATGGGACTTTTTCCAGGTTTCCACTGTAAATGACTGACCACTGGCCTCCCCTAACTGCTAAGGGGTCTTGAGTTGGGAAATGCTTTCTACCTGCCCCCCACTCGAATAGCAGAGCCCACACACGCCCACTGGGCCCAAGCGCTCTAGGGTAAAAGGCCTGCACGGCTCCGAGTGACGACAATGTGCAGAGTGTCACTCCTGCAGCTGTTTTCTCCACAGGGAGGAGGGCACTGCGGGGAATCATTCATGTTTGGAACTACTTCCCGAGAGGTGACAGATTTAAGAATTACAATAATAGCCCCCAAAGGAGGCATATAATGCTAAGGCTGGAAGGCAGAGGCTGCCCAGTCCGAGTTCTTCACTCTCTGGAGAGTGAAACGGGGCAGCACCAGGAGGCTGGCTGACTTGCTGAAAGCCTTCTGGCCAGCTGCAGGCAAAGCTGGGATTGAAACTCAGACCTCTGAGTCCGTCCTGGTCCTAGATGCAGACCTTGAAAATGTGGCTGCATGATGAAGACGTAAGCATAAAAAGAACATAAACAAACTCTTCCAAAGGACATGTTTAAGAGCCTTTTATAGCTGCGTGTAAGGAAGTTTTCATTGTGTATTTCCACTGTAGTTTTTACAATATCCTTAGCCACTCTCACTTTTCCAGCAATAAATTCTGGTCATAGCTTAAATGTAATTGGAATTACGCCACACGGTTTTGAGAAATCTTCTTGATCTATTTTCCAGCACAGACTCCGGAGAAATAATGAGTCTGTGTTCAGATGTATGTGTGGCTGTCCTGAAATCAATCCAGGCTGGTGCTGCCGTGCTCAATTAATCTGTGCTTTCGGATCCTCTGACACGCAGCTGGAGTAAAACAATAATCCGGTGAAGCACACTCCCCTGAAGACCCTCGGTGCTCTTCCCGTCGGGGCCCGCCCAGCCCGACGGCTGGACGGCGAGGCGGTGCCACCGTGTGTGCACGCACGTCGAGGAACCGGCCCATGCTTCTCATCCTGCAGGTGGGGGCGACACCGCAGCACTGGTTCAACCACACTCGACTCATCTATTCTGGTGCGTGAGAAAGTTTCCACTCTAAAACTAAAGCTTTAAAAACCCGAACATGTACCTCCAAAACCCGTGCTGCAATGACCGGTGAAATATTGAAGCATAATGTTCCACCAAACCATTTTCAAGCCGTACATCACGTTCAGTTTGGGTCCTGCCCTACTGTTTGAAAGTTCATTTTTACAGTGCTCAGGGATAATAGCACCCGTATCATTCACAGGAGCCATGTCCAGTCAATTTCTACGGAGAGTAAATGGAATTTTTCCAAATAGATTAAGTTTTAGTGTAGAGAACAAAGGCCCCCTGAGGTTAGTGTTTCCGAAACAAAATGGCCAGAAATTAAGTTTAGATAATTTCAAGGGGTATTTTTCAAGTACGACTGGCTCAAAACAGGAGGCCCACTACCTTAAACATGGAGCTTTTTCAAGCCCCAGAAGCCGCATGTAGGAAAAGATGCCGGTGCAGCTGAGGCTCCCACGCCACGGCCAGCGTGTCCCTGGGGTCACCAGCGCAGGTGCGGGCGCATCCCCACCACCTGCCCTCTGCCCACCACGCCCGGCGAACATGTTGCTTCTCACGAGCAGTCTCCCACATAGCTCACGCCTATCTCTTTCGATGCCTAAACTGAATTTTATCCATCTCTACCAGTTTCTTCGTAAAACAAAGACATATTTACTCCTCGCAAGAAAACAGTCTGCTTTACGACTGCTCTGCACATCCACTGGCATCTCTAGTCCCCTCCTTTCTTCCCTGGTGCATAAGCGCAGGCTCCTTGCTGTCGCCGGCGTGTTTCCAAACGCGTTGCCCTGGTGACCCAGAGAAGATGGGCCCTGCCAGCGGGCCTCTGACAGTCTGAGACATGGACAGCAGCAGTCAGCTGGGCCTGTTCTCCCACTATCTGGTTCCATTTGTTATGGGATCAAAAAGGGACAGTGAGGGAGCAGGTGTGGCCTTCCTGGGTGCTGGCTGTGCAGCAACAGAGAAGGCAGCATCGGTGGTGGAATGGGCATGAACGCAGGCTCTGGGCACCTGGGCAAGGAACCTGGAGCTCCAAGCCTCTATCCACACCTAGAACTCGAAGGTGACAGTTGGACCCAGCTCAGAAGGGCGTTGGGGCTATAATAAGGTGTTAAGTGCTTAAAACAGGGCCCGAAACCAGGTCATTGACCAAAAAATGACAACTGCCTGTGGCGGTGGCCACGGCACGCTCGCTGAGAAGCAGCATCCAGGCTCATCCCTGCCCTGACTTCCTTCGGGGCCAAGCTGGTCAATGGGAAGTCCTCCACGGGGGGCTTCCCCTCTGGTCACACAGCCACGGACCCCCAGACACAGAACTGTGGGCCTCAGGGCAGGAGAGCGAGAGAAGGAAGGGGGAGGGGCGGGGGTGTTGGTGCTGGGGCGCAGCCCCTGCCCCGCCCCAGCCTCTCTCCTGCAAACCCTGCAGCGTGGATGTGCGGTCCAAGGCAGAGGGCGGTCAGTCTGGAACGGCGGGGGGGCACACCGGCGCTGCGCTCCGAGGCACGGACACAGGAAGCGCACCTCCAGCTTCCCCACGGTGCTGCGTGGCAGTGCTGTATCCAAGCGCCCAAACCCTTCCAGCAATGCCACACCCAGGTCTTATTTTGAACTCACTGCATTCACAAGACTACACGTTTCTCAACAACGGTTTTTCAAAAGCGAAGGCACACAAACATACATCGGGTTGGCATGATGAATTTCGTTTATCTGGAATGAGATCATTTGCAGGTATTTTCACTGAAGTACAAAAGGTTTGGGAAGGGGAAAAAGTTTAGATCCCTTCATCTCTTCTTTGGAAATAAATTATTCATGAAGCTCTCTCCCTCATTCCCAAATGGCTAGGTTTAAACAACTGCTTAAAGTGCTGTTTTTAACTGAAGAGCACATTATTCATAATGCCTGCAGCCCAGGAAACACTTACTGCTAACTGGTCGTTTTCCCTGATCAATGGCTGCCCAGCGTGGGGCACGCCGCAGAGGAAGGTGCTCCAGCGCCGCCAGGGGCCATCAGCGCCCTCCTCCCGCGCGCGCGCACACACAGCGGGCTGGCGAGTGGTCACAGGGCCCGCCCATCACCCTGATCTCAGATGACTGGGGGTACTAAGCACAGTGGGAACCTCCTGTAACAGGTTAGTGGATCAGTTTACTCATTTCAAATTTGTTCTTTTCAAGTTGAAAGACCGCTACAGACTTTCCAAGCCATCAGCTCACTACGTGCAAGGCGAGGCAGCCATGCTGGAGCTGCTGACGGAGGCCCTTCTCCGCCCAGTGCGGCTCCTGGCTGGGCTGGTGCGACTGGCTCACTGGCGGCCCCGCGGCAGAGCCGAGATGCCCCTCCGGCCCCGTCTCCCTGGAGCCTGCGTGTTGAGCTACCTTGTTTTGCGCTCACGAGTATCGGTGTGCTCCACTTTATCTTAAATACAAATCCAAAATTAAGAAAACAGTTCAAACACACACACACAAGTAGGACTGCGTTTCAACAACAAAGCCTCGCCACTTCCATTGGTCGGTATGACCTCAAATTTCTCATACCACAGTATTACTAAAGTCACAATAACCCCCTCCACACGCACATTGCCCCCCCCTCCCCCCCCCGCCAAACTGGGGATTCGATTTTTAGATGAATGCCTTTCAAACAGTCAAGCTCCGGTGCGAAGTGAGCAAGCCTCAGCAGGACAGCCGGTGACGGTCAGAGCCTCTGGTGCGTCTTGGTGACCGTGGGTACCGGGAGGGACACGCCCTGCAGTCTGGGCCACACAGTTGAGACCAAGAGAGCATTCCTGCCACTGGCCCCCAGACTCCAGGCCTCAGTGACTGGGCCCCCTCAGGCAGTTTTACTTCTGCTGGATTTCACGTCACGTGCAGTGAGGCTGACAACTCAACCTTGTCCCCAGGGCCAGGAACGCGTCTACAGTCTTTTCACGTGTGACCCCTTCTGCTCTTCTCATGGTGCGGCTGAACGCAAGGACGGTGCAGTCTCTCAGTCGCACCATCTGCTGCTGGGCGACACGATGTAGAGATGAGACTCTGGACGCCGACTGCCGAGTTCGAGGACGCGCTCTGACACTAACTAGCGATGGGGCCTTGGCCGAGTCACCTCTCACATCTCCGTGCCTCAGCTTCCTCATTTGGAAAAGGAACATCACAGCCCCCACCTCACAGGGACTCTGTTGGGATTCAGCGGCCCACTAAACACAGAGCACGCAGACCAGAGCGCAGCACCTACTAAGCGCGCCGCCTGAATGCTCGCTAGGATGCTGACCTCATCATCGTCACAAGCCGGGGGGCAGCTTCAGCGCCTCGCCGCCCAGCCTCTTCAACTGTGAAGCTCAGGGAAGACGGCAACATCTTCCTCACCCGCAGCGCTGCCACCCGACACTGCACGCGGTGCGCGGGGCCAGGGAGCCGCCGTCATCATCTGTTAGCAAGTGACACCGCTCGCACCGCTCGTATCTGTGCAAGAATATCTGTGCTCGAACAAACAGGACGCCACAAGCTTATTCACAACACCAGCCCTGGGCCAGTCCAATTTGTGGGTGTTAATTCAAAAATTCCAGAAAGGCACGGCACTATTTTCAGGACTGAACTTCACCAAGAAATCTCTCTTACCGTGTGCGCCCCATGACACCACCACTGTGAATCAGCACGGGCTCCACGGCCACTTGCAAATGGACAGCTGTAAGATGAAGCTGAGGCGTGCGGTTTTCCCAGCGTTCCCTCCTGCTTTCTTCGTCAGGTCACAGTCACAGCAGAGGCTCCGACCAGAAACTGTCTCGTGACTGGTGCTTAGGAGTCAGAACTGGTCTTAAGCTAACAGCTATGAGGGGAGACTCCCCCCAAAACTGAATTTATTTATAAAAAAATTGTGTATTTTTTGATACACGTCCACTACCCATGGAGACTCTCCAATGGATGCAATACACCTATTGAGACTTTTTTCCCCACTGCTCAAAACAGTTTTTTTCACTTGTCAATTTTGATATCTTTTAGTGCTTCTGCCATTTTTTGGTTCACCTCTTCTGCATCAGCAAAATGTTTCCCTTTGAGGACGTTTTTCATCAGGGAAACAAAAAATAAAGTCGCTCAGGGCGAGATTGGGTGAACAGGGAGGGTGGGGCATGGAGGTCATGCCATTTTCAGTCAAAAACTGTTTAACACTCAGTGCAGTGCGGGCAGGGGTGCTGGTAAATCACCATCATGAAATGGGCAAATGTGTTTAGTCTTCAAAAAAAAATTCACGGAAGCCAAAGACAGCCTCTCACAGTAACACCTGCTGGTGCGCTGATCCAGATGGGCTCCGAGCACACTCACCTAGCGGGGGAAGCCTGCACTCCAAGGGGCCCGCCCTCCAGAAGGTGATTCTGGGTTTTCTTGGGTCCCCCCTAGTATTCATGTTTACAAGAACCCTCGTCCTCAGAGCTATAAGGAATCCAGTGCCCTTATTCTAACTGATGGGAGAAACCCTAATGGCATTGAGTAGTCAAGGCCATGCGATTACTAAGGATAGAGATGCGGCCACAGTCTTGCTTTGCTTCTGGCTCCAGGTCCATCTTTCTTCCCACTACATTTCGGGGCTCCCCAGTGGAAACACTCTACTGGTGAGTCTAGAGTTCATGCTACTGTAGACGCCAGTTACTGTCCTGTCTTCAACGACTCTGTGCACGTGAGCACACGGTGCATTGTGGGAAAGACAAGAGACCGAGAGAGCAAGACATTCGTCATCTTGGCTGGGACAAGGTAAGCCTAGATTTTAAAATTTTGATGATATTTAATCCAGTGTATATTTCATTAATATTTTAATACCTTAAATAGAATTTCCTTCTTGCACTTTATTAGCTTAAGTGCCCTCAAAACATTGGAGAAGATTTTTCTTTTACTCAGTTTTCATAGTAATGTAATCATGGTAAAACGGGCTAGAGCTGTCGGGGAAAGTCCCACAATTTCAGGGTGGTCAGGGAGGGCGGGGCCTGCAGTGCCCGCGGCTGCTCACCTACCTTACGTGGCCCGGCCCAGCGGGGGTGCGGAGGCCAGGACTCTGGCCCTGACAAGTGGGGGCCCCGAGTGCGGACGTGGCAGCAGGTGGGGGCGGCTGCCTTGACGGTGGTCGGGAAGGCCTCCGAGGCAGTGTTTCATTTGATGGAGCCAGCACAACTTTTGGAATCTTTCTAAATCTCCCCCTGGAAACTAGACAAAGCAACTCAAATAGTGAGGGATGGAGGATATTTTCAATAAAACCTGATGCAAAAAACTCCTCACAAACCACAGAATACAGGTGGGCAGGACAGCAAAACCTCCAAGTCACCGGGAAACACCCGCCTCCAGAAAGAGGGGCCCTGCCTGGGCAGGAGTGCTGCGGGGAGGGTCTGGGTGCGGCTGGTGAATGGGGGGAGTCCTCTCAGGGCCTTGGGTGCAGACGATCAGATACCCAGGAGGGGCCCGGGGGCTGCAGGAGGGCCGGCCAGCACCACCCGGCACACACTATACTTAGACATACAGGCCCCCAGCCCCCGAGGACGTGCGCCCAGAGGCAGCCAGCGGTCAGTGCAGAGGGTAGGACGGCCCAAGGCCGGGAGGGAAGCTGGTGCACAGCAGGTGCAGAGTAGCAAGCGCTCTGTCTAAAGGCCAGGCGCCCAGCACCAAAGGCCCTGGTGGCATGGAGCCCCGAGAGGCAGACGGTGCCTGGGGCCTTCGTGAGCCACTACGCTCCCTCCCCAGGACAGGATGTGCATCTCACACACAGGGACACAACAGAAAGGGGTCCCGGCCAGTCAGGACCACAGGAGACAAGAAGGTGAAACGAAACAGGACAGACCACCAGTCCGCACCACGAGCAAGTCCACAAGCAGACCACCAGTCGCCGAGTTTTCACACCGAGCTAAAAGGCACCGAGAAAACAGCTAACGGATGGTTCGAAAAAGCAGCATGAGTCAGAAACACCAGTTCTCAGAAGTGAGAAGGCTGGATGCACGCGCGGATGACATGAGAACTGACAAAACTCAGCAGAAGGTGAGAAGAAAGTTTAGAAATGAAAACCAGCCTAAAAGAAACAGTGGAGCCGGGAGGCACCGCGGGGAGCTCAGGGCCAGGGGCGAGCCGAGCGGACGAGCAGGGGGCACACAGACCCACTGTCTCCCGTGGGGTCTGGGTCCGTGACAACACCAACTGCGAGGGGGCATTTTCAGGACAGCTGGGGACACGTGAGCCCGGCCTGAGCATGAGGTGATGCGACGAATAATTTGAAGTGTGACGATGACATCGTTATCGTAAAAGTGAGCGTCCTCATATTACAGAAATAAGCCTTCAGGAGTAAAACGAAGAGATTCGCTTTTGAAAATGTAACAGCAGCAACAACAAACAAAAGCAAAAAAAAAAAAAAAAAAGGATAAAGAAACCATGGCCCGTGGTTGGTGATGTGAGTCAGGGGCTGTCCTGCAGGAGGTCATTCTCCTGTTCTTTTACATCCATCTGAGCCACTGTGATAAAAAGTGTGTGTGTGAGCGCGTGGGGCGGGGCAGGGGGGCAGTGGGCGGAGCTGGAGCCATGGGATGGCGGGGGCAGGCTTACCTTGGTGAGCCAGGAGGAGGAGCTGGAATTGTTCTGAATGGGATGGGAAGTCCCTGGCCGGTTTAATCACTGGGGACAGAGTCAGCTCCAGGCTGTGAGAAGGTTGCTCTGGCTGCTGTGTGCAGGGCAAGGAGGCGGGGACAGCAGGGCAGGATGCCTGGTGTGCGACAAGGGACGCCTGGACCTGGGCCGTGCGGTGGGACCAGACCAAGAAGGGTGGGGTTGGGAATGTAACTGAAAATACGTTGCTAAACTGGGGTGGAGTGAAAAAGAAACCTTTGCTCTCAGATTCGGTCTTGTTGTAATTTTCTGTCTGATCGAAACCTTTCCCCCGGCGACGAAAAGGAAGCTTTGTGGTTCTCCATGGTTAATCTCTAAAAGGTGCTCTAGGCAAAGGAGCTCACATTTCTCCGGGGGGAAGTTTCAGGAGCGCCGTCAGATGTAGTCACCACGAGAAGCCTGATTTGCGTGGGCCCGGGCTCAGCCACGCTCCACACACAGCCCGAGCAGGCAGCAGGCGGCGGAGCGGCTGCCAGGCCCACTCCACCCCCTCTCACCCTGAAAAACACCCCAGGCTGGCACCTGCTGTTGCCCCCAACCCTCAGTCCTACTGCAGACACCTCCTCACTGGTCCCGCCACGAGCCAAACGGTTTCAAACGTGCGAGCGTGGCCAAGGAGCGTTTATTTCGGATGTGTTGCAGGAATGAACGCTGGAATGATCTGGGTCTCTCCTGGTTTGGGAAGTGAGGTCAAATGGCACACTCCGGTTTCCAATCGGACCGAGTCCTCAGTACAAAATAGTGTCTTTAGATTTATCAAAAAGTAACGGCTAGGGCAGCAGCTTTCGCTCAGTCCGTCCTGCATCAAACGCCACTTTTCCGAGATGCCGCACTGTAAACAGCCAGGGGGAGGTGCCCGTGCAGTCGAGGGACAAGGCACGGAAACGCTCTGAAGGCAGCAAAGCAGCAATGTCACCCCCAGCACCGAATTCCTCCAAACCAGATCTCCCTCCTCCCGAGGGCACTAAGGTGGGAGGCACCGTGCCAGGTCACCTCTGAGCCCTCGCCAGCGCCAGCACCAGGCCCTGCAGCCACAGGGCCCAGTAAACGTCCACCAAACAACCACCGAATGAACGCCGTGCTAAGCCTTTGAGCCCAGCTGTCCTCCTCCTCCCCTGCACTCTCCAGTCCTCGGGCTGAATGAAAAGAGCCTCAAGCAGGGGTGATGCTCCGGTGGGGGAACAAGGCCAAGAAGACCCCTGGTGACATCCACGAGAGAACGGCTGAGCCACAAAAGCTCCGGTCTGAGCAACCAGAGACTGCTGCATCAGTCCTGTGCAGACCACCAAGGACAAATCTGGTGCCTACGTACAAACAGGAGAGGCAGGAAATGCGTAACTAAACCATGGCTGGCTTTTCAGGGGGAAGGCGAAGGAAACGGGCCGGCTCCCGGCACCACGCGCTGACGGAGGAGAGAAGCACGGCGGGCACGCAGGCCAAGGCCTGGCAGGTGGGCTACAATGTCTCGGTTCTTCCAGAACTCTACCAGGAAGAGTAAGTAAGTGGCTACGTTATTTCAAACCAAGAGCAAGAGCATTGAGAACACCTGTTTCCTTTGTTGTGAAGCACTTAAAAATAATAAAAAGGCCCTGGCTGGTATGGCTCAGTGGACTGAGTGCCAGCCTGTGAACCGAAAGGTCACCAGTTTGATTCCCAGTTGGGACACATGCCCGGGTTGGGGACCAGTCCTCAGCTGGGGGTGTCAAGAGTGTTTCTCTTACACACCGATGTTTCTCTCCCTCTCTTTCTCCTTCCCTTCCCCTCTCTCTAAAAAGAAATAAAATCTTTAAAAAACCCAAGGGATTCTTAAAAAAAAAAAAAAAAAACCCACAATGAAATGAAGCCTAAATGTATGCAGGAAAGAAGATAAATGTTTCAACAGTATTAATTGCATATCCACCTTTAAAGGATATACAATTTAAAGAACATCATGTCATAATCCATCAGCAAGCATGTAAATATAGACTTCATGGCTCAAAACCAAAAACCAGTATTTTTTCAATAACCCAGTGTGTACCTTTCCATGTTGCAATATACAGAAACAATTATACTAAAGAATTCACAAACAATTTAATGTAGCAATAGAAGCTCAAACACTCCGATGCTCAGGGCAGGGTGAAAACTGACCTAGTCACAAACCTTCTGGTCACCGAGTTCTACCCGGAAAAAGTTTGAACTGCATCAGCACACTCTCTGTCCCCTCCCTCTCTCTTCGCCGGGAACCAGCCTGGCTGCGACAGAGCTGGCCCTGTGAGGGCGGGCCCGCAGCTGGGGGGCGAGTCCCGAGGAGCCTGGCCCCAGCCGTGCAGTAGGTTCCGGTGCGCTGGCAGGGATGTGGGCGGGCCCGTGTGTGACACGGGGCCCCTCGGCCAGTGAGGCAGGGGGGACACCAGAAGGGGCAGAACAACCCTACACCTCGGGCCTGCCCTGCCGTGACAGGACGGGCTGCAGCCACCTTGCTCCTGAAGGCAGCTGGCCGGCACGGCAGCCTGGAAAGACGGTGTTCCCGTACATCACCCGCTTCTAGGATCCACTGCCGCCCACACCGGCCGTCCCTGAAGTCGAATCACATGGGTTCTGCGGTCCATGGTAGTCACGGTCTGACCGCAGAGATTTCTCTTTCTCAGTGGAACGTGCAGTAAGGGTGCACCTTCCAGGGGGTGACGCCTTAGAGGTGATGGCATGTGGCACACTCTCACAGCTGCCCCGCCTCGGAGCTTGACGTCTTAATAAACAGTGTTATTAATACACGGCCCTCCTGTTTATGTGAGCGATATTGGGGTTTTTGATGCGCGTGGAGGAAGGTGCCAGTCCTAACTGATACACGAACGCACGGGGGTCACCTGGGGCTCTGTGTCAGTCACCCTGAGCCTGCGTCCCCGTTTCCATCTCACCACCTGCACGGCACTGAGCTGGGCTTTGAAGGCCCAGGACCTGCGGGACGTGTGCGTGGTCTAACCTTGTGGGCAGGGTTTTCCCCGTGAGACGGGGCCTCGGAGACTGCCCAGGTTAGCTCTCTCATTCAAAGCCTCAACCGCGCTCAGGCCCAGGGAGCAGCGGCCTGCCCTGCCCAGAGAGAACGGGCAGTGACGGAGCTGGCCGGGCCACCCACCGGGGCGCCCGCCCGCCGGCCAAAGGTGCCGCACGGGAGAGAAGAGCGGGCGAGCATGGGGGGGGGGCACCGAGTGCCTCTCAGGCCTGTGTCAGCACTGGGGCCTCCCCGTCCCTTTGGCTGTGCCCGGAGCAGCACTGCCCCGCCCCTTCGCAGGTGCCGTGGCCACATCCCTTTCTGGGTGACGGACTGCGCAGCGTCACCTCTACTTCCCATCAGTTCAGAAGGGCGTCCACATTTTTTTAAGGCCAGCAAACCCAGAAGGTGCCAAGGAGAACTGTGTGACTCGGTGTAAGAAACGTGGGCGGAGAGGGCCGTTCAATGGAGCCTGAGTGATTTTCTGTCTGACACGCTTGCTTCCAAGTTTAACTCTCATCCATTTTCATGCTGACCTTTAAGCCAATGTAAAAGGCCATAAAAAGAAACTTAATTACTTTGCAGTCATTTGTAACACTTGTTTTAGTTACTGTTATTTATTTTTTTATCCTTTAAACAGAGGTTTGGAGAAGGTTTGCTGAATACATAAGTTTTTATAATATCTTGGAGACAATATTCTTGAAAAACGAATGTATCTCTTAACTTTTTTTACCAAACAGAAGGCAGCTTAGCATTACACCTCTGTTACGAGAGGTTCACTTGACTTTTGAGACGGCAAAGTCACTGCTGCGCCCCTCCGTGACACACAGAGTAGGTAGGGAAGGGGTTAGTAGGCAGGCCCTCCAGAGCCGGCGACTCTTCCTTTGGCTTTGCTGGCCGACCCCAGTTACTGACCCGCACCCCGACAGAGGGCAGGTGTGTCCCCTGCTGCTGGGCACCAAGGCGACAACTGACGGGAAGAAAGGGGACTAAAACCAGTGGCGAGAGGGACGCACAGTCTGATGACGTCCTGAGTTCTGACCCAGTTCCTACCTCTATATCAACAAGCTTCCTAAAGTTTGAGCAGCTATCTCTCTGGGTTTCGGTTTCCCAGTTTAAAAAGAAAAGGGTCCGAGTTCTCCGGCTGCTCACTCTTTCGGCAGCACCTGCCGCACCCGGCGCAGCCATCAGAGAGAAGATGAACAAAGCGCGCCCTCCTTGCCCTCCGAGCACGCACGGCGCGGAGCAGCGGGGAGGCAGAAACGCGCAGGGACGACACACAGAACGTGAGGGCTCCGTGAGGGTGCACGTGTCCGTGGGAGCGCACGACTGCCGGGGACAGGGACCCGCCGAGAGCACGTCGAGGGCCGGACAGCTCTCACAGACCCGAGTCACAGGGACTGCGGACCTGCGGGGGGTTCGGGCAGCACCTTCCAGTTGGTCGGTCTGTCTGTCTTTACCCGAGACAACAGCCGGTGGAGGCAGTACCTGTCTTATCCAGGGGAGAGCAGGTCCGGTAAGGACCGGAGTGGGGTACAGAGAGGGGGCCGAAGAGCCGCAGAACTGTACTAGTCCAACTTCTCACAGTCAAAGGTGAGGAAACTGAGGTGAAGGAAAGTCACGTGAGTCCAAGGTCACCTGGCTGAACCGAGAAAGCCCCGGATGGACCCAGCCTCATCTCGCACTCAGCCCACGAATCTAACCCGACTTCTGCTCTAAAATGCTGTGCTGCTTGAGATTCGATTATCCTCTCCATTATCCTAATCAGCTGATGATAAATTACGCTCTTAGGATCAAAGGCCAAGAAGAAAATGAAAACAGACGCTGGGCCATCGGTGCATTAGGTAATTTTGTTACTGACATGAGTGATGGGGCTGTCCCCGGGTCTGGGGGGGCTGTTCCTGCACCCAGTTGTGAACAGATGTTATCACGGGTCCAAGCTTCCATTACCAACAGGCCTCGCCGAGGGACTCAGACCAATCCTGCTGGGAAAAACAAGGCAACCTCGGGAAGTAAGCAAAGGAACATGCTCAAAGTCTCTTTTCTTCCTTGACAAGCTGAACTTTGACCAGTTTGCTTCATCACTTGCTTTAAAAAATCCGTAAATAAAAACTGTTTACAGTGATTATGGAAATAGGTACCAAAAGACAGCCACCCAAGTAACAAATGAGCGCAGCCATCAACCCGGCTGGCTCTGCGTCTGACCCGCCGCGCCGTCACGTGGTCGGGAGAGCCGGGAAAGCAGGTCGTTATGCTCGAGGAACGCCGCAGTCGTGAGAGGGGCCTGCCCCGCTCCTGAGCCCCCGGCCCTGATCACAGCCCGGTCACTTCACGGCTCCACACGCAGCAGCCCCGTTTAAGCAGGAGCAGCGCTAATTGGGACGCTGGCAGCAGCTGCACGGCTTTGATGTCTGTTCCAAGGATGAACTTGAGCAGGATTCTTCACGGCCCTGCCAAGCCAGAGTCAGGGAGGCTGACCCCCAGGCCGCTCGCTATTCCAGTCATGGTTTCCAGAACCTCTTCCAAAAGCGGCTGCCGCAGGGACGCTCCACATGTGACGCGTCCTCTGATGGGGTCTCTGCTCTGTGCCTGTCACGGCGCATGCAGTCGAGTGCCAGCCGGCGGGGACCCATCAGGAGGCGGCCGCTCTGGAGTCCAGGCAGCCAGGCCGAGCCTGCTCTGCTGCAAACAGCAGTCCACTGGCCGTCAGTCAGTCCCGCCCCCAGTACACTCTGTCCCGGCTGCTGTTGCCTGAGACCACCTTTTTGGGCCTCCTGTTCCTCCTCTGCACAGCCGCAGAGAACGACTGCTAAGGCGTGTCTGACCCCTGCCCAGGCAGGGGCAGGACAACCCGGTTTATTCAGCCCAGCCCCAGGCCCCCACCTGGTTGGTTAGGTCTCCGGCTGGCTAGCCCCCGAAGAGGGCCCGCCTCGCCCCGCCCCCAGAGCAGTGCACGGGTCACGCTTGCGAGGTTTCTGGGACCCAGCCCAGCCATCGGCTCCCCAGCAGCCTGGGCCTGCTCTAGATCCACAGAAAGGGCCACCACAGCCATCTAAAAAAATGAGTGTTCCTAACCAAAAAATAAAAACCTTCTTTTAAAATAATTAGAAACAAAGTGAATAGGTCTTGGCTGAAGGATGCTCTCAGGGAACCAACTCTATTTTGAAAGCTGACGAGGAAAGGAAAAGAACCGAGCCCTACTCTGCCCAGCCTGTCTGCACCGCACGCCAGGAGCCGAGCAGTGGGCGTGGGGAGCCTGCCCGCGCAGCAGCGTCCGGCCGACAGACGAGCACGGCTGATCGCGTCAGTGCACCCCCACCCTGCACGCTGACGAGTCCGCATACTGGGTGTAGAGGGCTGCTGCCACCACCAACAAGACAGACACACAGACCTCTGTGCCTCCTGATGGAAGATACCGTCGTGGACGAAGTGGCCCTGCCCAAACAAACCAGCCACACCCTGGCCGAGCTGCTGAATCTGGCCACACACTCGTAGTCCGTCTTGAGGTCGGGGAAGCAGCTTCCCCGAACCCGGTGATGCAGCCAGCAAACCCAGACCACAGGGAACCCCCCAGGACAAGCCTCTTCCACAACACCGGCCACACGGGAGACAGTGGGACGAGAGCAGGCGAGGTGCGGGGGACCACAGGCTAGAAGAGAACCACGAAACACACATCCATCAATCAATAGATCACAAGATGGGAGATTGGGGGGGACAGAAGAAGAACCTGTGACGACCGGAAATTGAAAAACTCACTGGAAGTGCAATGTCACCAAAGCTGGAACTATCGCCAGCTTTACGTTCCGGAGAAAGCGGCATCGCAGCCGCTCACCTGAATGAGCCCGCGCACTCTGCGCATCTCCATCCGCTGAGCCCCGGGCTGAGACGCTGCGGATGAAGCAGGGCGTCTCAGGTTCGCCTCGTAACACTGTGGGAGCCTGACGGTGCTGGGGCACACCTGAGTCCCTGGCAGTATTTATCCACTTTGTGTGTGTTCGAAAAATGTGCCACTAAGGAGTTAAAACCAAACAGTTAAAAATGCTGGGGAAGAACAGGCGGCACACCAGGGCAGGACGGCCACTCTGCGTGACACCCGGCCGCAGGCAGCAGCAGCTCGCGTCTGTCACACCCACGGGCGCACGCCGCTGCACGTGGCCTCTCCGTGCATGGGGGGCGGGCAGGTGATGCTGGGTGTCGGCGTGGGCCCCGTTGCGGGGGAGGGGGGCCGTCGGGGTGCGTGGAGGAGGCGGTGCGTGTGCAGGGACAGGGGTGCATGGGAACCCTGCACCTGCTGCTCAGCTCTGCCGTGAGCCTAAAACTGCCGAGAAAGATAAAGCTCGTCAGTTATTGTTTATTACGTGAAGAAGCAACACAGAAACAGGCTGTCCCCCCCCACCCCCCCCCACCCCCCCGCACTGGAGTTCAAACAGGCTGAGGCCCTCCACTGTCAGCACCATCACAGAAGGGGGCGGGCCTTCCCAAAGGGGCATTTCTGTCAGGGTTTAATTTTACATATAAAGAGCTTCCGGCAAAGAACGTTTTCCTGCTGTGTTCAACACGGCTAGGTCATCTCCACCCTTTTCCCGAGATTCCTGCCCTGTGTTCACACGCCAAAGCCCTCGACACCGGGCCAAAGAGCCCCCCACCCCGCGACAGCTGAGCTGTGCTGCTGAGCTCCACAAATGCTGGACTCTCCAAACCTCAGCCTACTTGGTCTGCCAAGTTGACACTTAAACTTTCTTTAAAACATAATAAAACTGTAGGCATCTCCAATTCAGCACCTTAGCTCAAACTGCAACTGTTTCTCTAAATGGCCGCTGGTCTGACAGAAGTACACACACACCGCTACCGAGGAAGCTGCTGCTGCTTCGGGGTGCACGGGACATACATCACAGACACACATACACGTAAGCTCTCGACGCGAAAGTGGCCTTTTACAAAGGGAGGGGGGAGGGCAGGGGCCAGAAAGCGAGCTGCTGCTTTAGTGAGAGCCGTAGCTCTAAGCACCGAACTGCTTTCGAAATGAACCAGCCTCCCAGTTCATCGAACATCAAGCGCTGGACCAGGCAGAAACACCCTCTCCTCCGAGCACACCTAACTCGGACCCCCAAACACGGGCCGCTGCAATCCCCAAAGGCTGCAGCGCTGAAGAGATCCCAGGGTCCGGGCGAGCCGGAAACGGACGGGCAGGCACCAGCTCACGGACACGGCTGTGTCATGTGCCTGTACTCTGTCTTCCCATAAAACAAATGGGACCTCAGGGCACAAAGGCACGGGGGACAAAATAATACATCACTCTTCACGCATCAGGAAGACTGGGACAGCAGACAGTTATGCTTCCCAATTAGTTCTGAAAAATCAGTGCGCGACATTCAATCATTTTGTGAGTTCTGCTCTTCTTGGAAACCGTCTCTTTACAATGGGTTTTGACTGTTTGGTAGAAAAGCTATATAGAAACATTAGCCTGTCTAGTCCCATTTTTTAGAAGAGGTGCGAGTGTGCTGAGCTTTAACTGCTTCACTGCTGCCAAGGCCAGCCTTCCCAGCTCAATGCGTTCTGACAGTTCGCACGGCAGAGAGCAGTCGTCGAAGGCACAGTTTAATTCCTTGTTAGTGGAGGAAGCGGTTCAGTGGAGCAGATTAGGAAACAAAACCCTGGAGGAAGAGTGTGGCCACCCAGAGTTCCTGACAGACTGTACCCATCGGAGAAGCAGGGATCAAGCCCCAGGGTTTCATCGGAAGGGGCGCAGCTTCCCTCACCAAGAGCTAAATCTGGACGAGCGCATCATTCCTCAGAGCAGCAGGACTCCTAATTGCAACCAACACCAGCCCTGAAATCGTCACCCGAAATATAAATATGATTTCAGAGCTGCTGGCTAGAGCTCACATTCTGTGACTATACGAAACTTAATTTCACACCTTGTATAAACATTTGCTCATTCACAGCAATTGTTGCAAGTCTTAAGGAAAATCACTATTTGTTTTGGCTAAATTACAATAAATCACATGCTTGGATGTTTGCTCAGGGTGATGGCTG
This sequence comes from Glossophaga mutica, assembly GCA_039655065.1. Lineage (NCBI taxonomy): Eukaryota > Metazoa > Chordata > Mammalia > Chiroptera > Phyllostomidae > Glossophaga > Glossophaga mutica. Next base: position 215,965,689 of record CM077305.1, read on the forward strand.
AAGACGGTCCCCCTCCACGCTGGCGTACCACACGTGGAAGGCTCTGCGGAGCCTGGGCCACGCGCTGAAACAGAACCAGACCACCATCGCTGATGACGAGGAAGTCAAACGCATGCGAACACCCACAGATGACCCGAGCTCCTCCTCTCCCTCAGTTTACTTATTTTAAAACTTGGCCATTCGTGAGAAACGACGCCAACCAAAGCGAGCCGCACACATGTCCCTTCCTCCGCGACTCCGAGGAGGAGGGGTGGAGCATTTACAGCCGCCTGGGTGCTTGGAGCAAACTGACACGACCACAGAGCAAAGCTGCAAACTGGGGCGGGGGGCCGGGCTGGCCCAGAGCCCCAGTGATCGCCCACGGCAGCAAGAGGAGCTCCAGGAGAGGGGCACACTGCGGGCAAGGAGTTACCGCACTTTCTAGCAGAAATGGGACTTCAATTTCCAACCAGATTTGACCAGTGATCCGTCCCGATCCCCCCCCATCCCGCCCCCGGCCCTCGCACCGCCACTGTATTCTGCAGCAGGGCACGAGAGGACAGGGATTCCGGTCAGGAGGAAACATCTGGGGAAAGGGCTTGCTGACTCTAGTTAGCACGTCTGTGTACAGCAGCAGAGAGCGTGCGGTGTGCACATCCTATATTCTTCCGGGCCCGGGCGAGGCAGTCAGCTACTCTGACGGCCCCCCGGGGAGCCCCTCCCTCCCAGTGCTTATGCCTTTGTGTGGTCGCCTCCCCTTGAGCCCGAGATGATCTTACGACTTAAGGAGTCCTGTGTGGCTGTACCTTGACACGACTCACCAGAGTCTCATCTTCCTATCTCAGGAACGTCACAGAGAATTTTAGCACACGCACGCGCACCTTCAATGAAGAACTGCCACCTGCCAAGCACCCCTCCCCCTTCCCACTCCCGGCACAGACCCCCGCTCACCACGCAGGCCCTGTGTGTCTCCGTCACCGGGGAAGGCGCCCTTTTGTTGCAACGGCTGGCCTCATCTCAAAGGCAGCCACGGCACGTGCCACATTGGCTCCAGCCGGGGGGTGACACACACCACGTGGAAGTGTGTTACTTACTACATTAAACCCCGACTTCCCTTCCAGTCACTAACAAGGGCGACGCTAGCATCTGAAAATGCACACCTCAGACAGACACGGAAATATTTAGCGCCGTCCTTATGAGACTGCTAAACGTTCCTTTCCAATCACGCAGAGGTGGGTGTTTTCGTTAAGAGTCTGATTATGTTGTCTATTTTCATTCCATGCAGTATTTTGCTTCTATGCTTGAAATAATTGAATTTACTTGTGGTAATAACTGTTCTAAATGGACATTTTAATCACTGAAACTAGCACATACTGTATCCCTCAAAACAACTAATAAAACTAGTAGCCTAGAACTATTGTTGATAGTCCCCCAAGGCAAAACAGCCTCCCATCGGCAGCTTGGCTCACGGTCACACCAGTTTAAGTCCCTCGTGTTACTCCCACTGACCGATCCAAGTGTATCTGATCAGAGCTGGTTTCTGACCTCTAGTCCCAAGAATAAGTCCAAGGACCTTCACCTGGAATTCAAGGCCCCAACTTGTCCTTACAACCTTAACTTTGGAATTCAAGGCCCCAACTTGTCCTTACAACCTTAACTTAATGTCTCCACTTGTCTGTGTTCCTCTGGCTGGACCACTTTCCCCAGAAACCTACCTGGCTACCTGCCTCCAGGTCACGTCTGCTCAGCGTCACCATCTCAAGGAAGTGTCCCCTCACCATAACTGTTAAAACTGCAACCCTCCTGCCCCGAGGCCAGCTCTCCCAGAATGAGACAACCAGCGCTCCTCCTACACAGAGATTTTGGCCAAATAATTGAAAACAAAACAAAACAAAAACCACCCAAGAAAACAAACCAATAAGACGGTGATGAGCACTACAAAGACAGTAAAACAGCTGTGTGATGGACAGTGAGGGAGCTGCTTTAGATTGGGCAGTCAGGGAGGGCCTCCCTGAGGAGGTGACATTTCAACTAAAAATGGAGGTGTTATGCGACCTCGCACATGCTTACCTGACTTTGTCTCCCTGATCTGTTGTGGGCTCCTGAGCGAGTCGCAGTGCCCTCCTACCACTCCGGCTCTGTGTCTCCTGGCACTTCCTGCCATTGACATGGTCAGAACTTTGTCCCCTGGTCCGCCTGCTCTAGCCTCCCTGTGGGCTGCACCCACCTGTCACGACGATGACCCCTCTGCCACCATTCATACCACGTGCCTGATCCTGCTCGTCTAGTGTTCCTACCACAACCTAGGTCTCTGAGAAACGTCCCTGCCCGTCCCTGCCCAGCAGCCCTCGGACTGCCGCACACAGTAGGGGTGTGGTGGGGGGCAGCCTGAGTCTTTTCACTTTAGGGGTATCAGGAGCATTACTTTAGGGATTTATTCCATCAGTAGTTACTGACAATACCAACATGTGTCCTAAACTTGTTCATCTTATATTTTTATGCTTTTTCACCATATGAATTGCCTTTTTTGTTGTCTTGGGAGATTGTATTCCATCTTCTTTTTTTAGGTTCTTCAAAAGGTTTTCTAATTTCTTATCCAATACTTAAACCTCTATCCTTGATATTCAGACATATCTCTAGCCCCCAATCAGATGAGGCGACTCACCTACCCAAACTTCTGGTTCTATCTGCTCTGTGAATATTTCTATATTCCCACATTTTATAACATTCACCTTATGATATGTTACATTCCTGACAATTACTTGCCTGTGGCTATGTATTCAAAAAGACCAACGGCTTTGCCATTGCTCGCCGGCACGTAAGCTTGTGAACTGTGGCGCTCCCGGGCCTGGGGCAGGGCCTGGCGCAGGGCAGAGCCCCCACACACCCGCGGACGGGACGAGTGGGCGCAGCTCGTCCCCGACTCACCAGGCTGGGTCACTGGGCAGGTGTCTGAAGAACACTCGTGGCCTTTTCCTGGGGTTCGTTTCTTTTGCTTTTGTTTTTTTAAAGAACAGTGCTATCTTCCTATGTAACAAAATCTGGCCAAATATAAAATTCTTGGGTCAAACTCCCCACCCAAGCTCTGGGGCCCTGCCCCACCATCTCCTGGCACTGAACGGACGCTGTGGGAAAGATGCGAGGGGATAACTCCTGTGACCCTCCATGGCACCGTCCCTGGCCACCAGTTTTCAAAGGGGTTACACCCTTCCTCCTTCCTCTGACTGATGCAGGTACATCTTCTCCCGGGTTCAACCTCTGGGCTCTTCCGTCAAGCGTACAAGCAGGAGGACTCTGAGGTCGGGAGACTCTGCCACGGCACCGACGCCCCTCGCGCACCCGTGTGCTTCAGAGATCCGGGCCATGCGGCTGCACAGCCAGCACACAGAACCCGCCGCCAACCCTGCAGAAAGTTCTGAAACAGGGGGTAGGCAATGGCGCAGAGGTGAGAGCCAGCAGAAGGCTGGTGCGAAGTGCTGTGTCCCTCCACCTGCCCAGCAGAGGCATCCCTTCAGCGGAGCAGACGTCAGGCAGGAGCCCGGCTCCTTCCACGGTGGCACCACGTGACAGAGAGAACTCGCTGGACTCGGGCTCTGTCGTAAAGAGATCGCTCTCCCCCAGAGGTTACACCTGCCAGTGCACGAGGGCAAAACGCTTCCCTGATGACGGTAAGGCAGTCTTTTCGGTACTTCAGGGCATCCTTATTTTCCTGAGGATTTACTCAGTTTCCTATCTCCCCTGGCTTTCTGTTTACATTATCCCGACTGTCTGAGGAACAGTATTTTGACACAATAGTGAGCACTTAAAATGCTCTGGGCAGTCATGAAGAATCGCGTGTGCAATCTTCCCTCCCAAAGAGAACCAGCGCCGGAAAACCTCCTGACCCTGCTTCTCCCGAGGCCGCAGGGAGCAGCCAGGAACCAGGTGTGGACGGATGGCGCCCGCCTGTGTGTGCCTGTCCCTCCCAGTCACACGGTGACAGCGCACGCCCAGCACTCTGCCCCCTGTGCCACCGAAAGTTGTAGGAAAAGGTCCGAGTCCATGGCCATGAGGACACGGACTGAACTAGTGGACTTTTAGGGTTACAATTTTTTAAAAATATGATGCACCGAGAAGTTCATTACTGTAAATACAACAAAGTGAAGCAAAAAATCATGATATAAAGAGATAAAATTAGGAGCTTTTTCTTTTTTCAAAGTTTTCTCTAGCATAGCAATTACACTTTTTAATTTAAAGGTAAACATTGAGAAAATATTCTTCGTTAGCCACTTAGCTATGCTTATTGACACAGGAATAGTTATTAACGTGTCGACTGTTACCGGCCCATTAAAGAAGCCACTAACTTTGCCAGCACTCCGAAGTGCAGGGAGACAGGACTGGTGCCAGGTTGCTTTAAACTCACTATCTCACCTAAACGTCCTAACAACTGCAAGGTGTAAATATTGCTATCCCTGCCTCCTGGGGGAAGAAACCAAGGCTTAAGGCAATTATATAAATAGCTGGTGAATACTAAAAAAGAACACATTTGTAACACTTTGAAAACGTTCCAATTTTCAGACATCGCTAATTAAAGACTGAGCTTCCTTTCAGCAGAACCACAAAGCGAGGAAATTGAGCTGGTGTGGGCACCTTCTGTTTCATCCAGGACTTCAGCCTGGTCTCCCTTCCCGACCAACCCTGCGGTCCCTGACCCGCGGTCCTGACACCGAGTGCACATCTTCACGTGCACGAGAGCGCCCCCCATGAGACCGGCTCCTGTCTGAGCCACATCCCAGGTTGCTGGTCCCGCAACAGCGCCCTCACCCAATTCCTTTAGCAAGCACCCCACCCACTTTCCAGAGGCACGGAGTGTCTGTCGTTCCAGAAAAGGTTCAATTCAGCACCACCGGCCTCGTCCTCTGGAGTCGTGCCTCGGTCACCCAGCCCACCTGCCCTGGGCTCCAGGGTCCTAAAGGGATGTGATCTCTTGGTCACCTGAGTTCCATGCTCTGCAGCCTGAACCCAGGCGTGCCCCAGACCCCAGGATCCAACCAGACCCGGGGTCTTGCCTCCTGCGGGCCGTCAGCTCCCAGTAGCTCATGAAGGCCTGTCTGTACAAATCCCCTGGAGCTGATAGTCTCCCATCTGCCTCCGAACATAATTGCACCCTTCAACTGGACTGCCAGCCCCTCAAAGTCAAGGGCGTGTAACACTGCGCGCCAATCAGATATGGAGTGGGGAACCCATGAACAGCGGTGGCCAATCCACTCATCAATGTCATCGAATTACAGGGGCGAAGTCTGGAGGTGTGCTGAAGAGCAGAGCAGAGTGGGTCCTGTCTTTTAAACTGCAGCCCGGAGGCACTACAAAGAGGCCTGTTTTCCTTCGGAGGCAGCTTCTGACGGTTCTTCCTAGCTGCTACCTGTTCCCAGATAGCTTTAAGGCAGCCGTGCAAGACAGCTTGCTCGCTGCCTTGAAGTGCAACTGCCTTTCGGAAAAGGCGGGGGCCTCAGGGGCCCCGAGCCTGCACCTGAGGAGAGAGGCCCGCAGACACCAGCGCTTGGGACCTGCCTGTCAGAGCGGAGCAGCTGCTCTCGCCTTCTCCCGGCCCAGGCAGGGGCCCCGCGGACCCCGGAGGGAGCGCCCCCCGTGCTGGCTGCTGCCGAAATCCAAAGCAGCCTGCTTTCTAACGTCGCGTCAGGGGCCACGAACCCCCCGTGCCACCTGTCCCCGCCCACGCCTCGCACGGAGCCGACTCGCGCTCAGTCCGTGCTGCAGGCAGGTCCTCGCCGAGTGTGGTGGACGATCCGCCCCTCACGAGACTCCTTGTTCTTCAGGCGCCACACTTGGTATCTAACTTCGTAACTCTCGGAATTAAAATACGATAAAACACGCGCAACACAAAATACGTAAGTGGAATTCAATTTTCTTTGAAGGTCCAGGAAGGAACTCATAGATTTTTCAGTGTCTTGGGCTCATTAATTATTACTAACCAAAACAGCTGTCCAAAAGGCGCGCTGGGAGAGCCCTGAACAGGCCCGCTCAGCGACCCTCTGTCCTGGCGTTCTGTCCTTCTTGGCCGCCCGGCTCCCACGGCCCGTGGGGGCGCAGCGTGCTCCCGTGTGCGTCGTGCGCGCCTGCACGGTGGAACGCACACATGCCAATGGGAGACCGGATTTCATCTGAGTTTCAACTGGCAGGAAAAGAAGAAAAGGGAGCTTCGCGAGTATCCCTGTCGCAGGCATCTTTTCACCTCATGGGACGCGGCCATGGAAACGGGTGAAAATCTGCAAAACTCCCCACTATCGGCGCTGCATCTCTCTCGGTGCCCACTGTTGAAAGGAACGCACAGGTCTACACGAAGGACAGCTCACGGCCCCTCGCTGACCCCCGGCGGAGCGCGGCGTCCAGGGCGTGTGTCTGGCACAAGCTGCTGTCACCATCAACAGCAATGACCATGCGGAATGACCGGCTAGCAGGTACTGAGTGATGACCATGTGGCAGACACTGCGCAACGGCCCATCACGGTCACCCTCATCGCGCCTGCAAGAGCTGTGGGTGAGAAGCTGAACAGCCCGCCCTGGGGCACTCAGGCAGCCAAGAGACCTGGGTTCGAAGCCAAGCAGTCTGGCGCCAGAGCCTCTGCCTCCCAGCTCACTTCCACGCGCACCATGTTCTGAACCCCCGACTTACCGCAGACTGCTAAGAGTGAGGCCGGCCCCTGGACCCTAGCTGCAGGGTGAGAGTCCCTAGATGCGGAGGCCGTAGCAGACACACCGGCCACAGCCCTTTGGGCAGCTGTGGGAGCGCAGCCCACGTGCAGCCTCCGGCTGCCGGCTCCTTGGGGGTCAGGCGTGGAGAGCCACTCTCTGAGTCGACACTGAGTCCCAGAGACCCGGAGAGGCATCACACTGCTGCACCCTGCTAAGAGTGGGGGCCCCCGGGCCAGGTAACAGATGGAGTCCTGGCCAAGGTCCAGTTCACAGGGGTCTGTCCACTGGCTCTGCAGACCCATCTGGCGGTACGTAACCAAGAGCAACACACTTGACCGTGGGCACAGCCAGCACACTGGGTCCCTGGTCTGTGGGGTGAGACCGGCTGGAGTTGAAAGGCCAAGCGCAAGTCTGAGATTACACTGGCCCGACACGCCCTGCCCCTCGAGCCAAGAGAGCAAATCGAAACCAGCCCTGCATCTCAGGGCAGGGGTGAGGGTTAGTGACATTCCTGAAGGACCCAAAGGACACGGGGCGGTGGTCCCGTCTGTTCACCTGCCCAGCCTGACCCCGCAGAGGCCAGGCGGGTGCCGCAGGATGACTGCAGCACCACGTCCTGGCCTCCCTGGCGCCCCCTCGGTCTGGTGACTGGGGCAAGGGCGTCGGGGCACGGGGCAGCCCTCACAGGTGGCCCTCGCTCCGAGGTCTCCTGGGTGATACAGGCTTCGCCGGTCCTGCGTCACACTGTGCAGTCTTCCCCTGTCCAGTCCTGCTTCTCCCCGCTGCCTTCCACAGGTGCGGATCCCTAATAAACATTCAGCACCCCAAACTCCATCTCGGCACCTGCTTCCAGAAAACCTGATCTATGACAGAGTGAATACAAGGCACAACTCTACCGTGTGCAGCTCCAACGTGTGGGTCCCGGAGCCCCAGTGCCCGGGTTTGAAACCAGAACCCCCGCTTCCCAGCTGGGAGACTCTGGACAAGGTCTGAACATCAGCGTCATCACCTGGGAAGCCCAGGAGAGTGACAGTCCCTCGGGAGGGTGAACACAGGGATGAAATGAATGCCTTTCATCACTGACCAGTGCTGTGCTCTCCTTCCTTTGCTGTGGATTTGACTTTGGTTGGTAATCTCTCTTCTCATTTCTTTGAACTCTGAGTCCATAAACGTGGGCTCATTTGTAGAGCAGAAATATCGGTTCTTGGGAGCTGATAAAGTATTCCTTCTCTGTCAAAAAGCAGTGCTAACAGGGCTGAGCTCCAGGGACCCGAGGAGTGTTGAAGCAGAACGCTGGAGTTCTCCGCACACCCACGTGGAAACATCCCCAGCCATTTGCAAAGAACCAGATGCAACGGCAGGGCAGGGCCGGGCCGGGCGGCCTCTGCCAGGTTCACGTGCCAGACGCAATGCGCAATCAGCGAAGCACCCAACTCGGGGAAATCTCGAGAGAACAGAATGCAAGTGGGAATTCTACGATACCACCGCAAAACATCGCCTAACACGGTACCATTTTTTTTACATCCTGGGTCTTCCCCCCCTTCTTCCTCCATTGTCCCCGCCAACTCACCCAAGAGTGGGTGTGGAGGCAGAGCATCGGCAGGGGCATCAGGGGACGAACCGCACAGAGGGCCAGGCCGGGCTCTGCAGCAGGGAGTCTCTCTGTGAAGAGCACGTCCCAGAGCAGCAGGGGGCAGGGGCCGCCTCGGGCTCGCCCGGGTCTGGGTTTTCGCCGCACTCTGGACACGTCCCTCAACAACATCAGAGGTTCCTCGGGGGGCAGGACCATGCCACACACTGTCTACGTGTCTGCTGAGTGAACCGCATTGAATTAATTGGTCTTAGGAGACCTTTACGTTATGTGTCCTTTGTTAAAAATAAAAATGGCATCATAAAAAATTGGCGAGGAGACGCTGATTTGTACGCGCCAATCCCAGCCCCACATGTGGTGTGCAAGTCAAGTTCTCTGCCTCACGCCACCCTTGGGCGGCAGGGGGGTGGGAGGGGACAGAGGTCATTCTAACCGACAAGACATTTCTGGCAAAGAGAAGAAAGAGGAATTTGGTGGCTTTTATTTACTTAATTTCAATTATTCTACTTTTTCCAAGGTGACCGTCTCCCCCCCAAATTGTATTGTACATCAGACAGGAAAAGAGTATCTTTCTCGACTACTGTGCTTGGGATTCATGCTGGCTTAGTGACAAGACAGCGATGAAGGGAGTTTACGAGGGTACCCTCTTTGGAGCATGAGATGGCAACACAGGAGCAGAGGAGTGGAGGGAACAGGCCTTCTGGGGCCCCAGTGGCTGGGGCTGGGGTGGGAGAGGGGACAGGTGCTGAACCCGCCGCTAACGAGCCCTAGGTTTCCTCTCCGGGCACCGCGGGTCCCTGTGGGTGGAGCGGGTGCAGCTGCGTGCAAGTCCAGAGAGCCCAGAGCTGTGTTCCTCTGAAAGGCCGGGCCAGGACTGCGTCTGAGCCCCATGTCTACGGTGCAGGGCAGGCAGGGAAGGCACCGGACATGGGCCGGGCCTGATGGAGTCCACCCGCGGGCAGGGCACCCTGGGACCCCGAAGGCTGCCCTGTCCCCTCGGGACATGTCCAGCAAGGCTGGAGACTCGGGTCTCACGTAAGCGCGATCGGGGGCTCAGGCCCAGCAAGGCCTCTCCCAGTACTAAACGGTGGAAAACGGGGTTTCTAGGGACAAAGACAGGCGGGGGTGGGTGGCCTGCTTCAGAGAAAACAGAGGAGGAGCACCGGCCTCGGGCCGCCTGTCTCGGAGCCTGGTGCCCGCGAAGATGAGGTCTGGGCTGCCCTGGGCCTCAGGGAGGCTCCTCGGGAGTGGAGGGAGCAGCTTCTCTCCACCCCGAGGCACGCAGGCCCCAGGGACCCTGGGAGCAGGGCGAGCAGGAGGCCAGGCTGCCTTCGCCAGGCTGCTCCTGCGCCTGTCACTGCAGCTCGTGCCTCGGCCCCTCCTCCTGACTCCCTTTGGGGGGACGGGCACGGGGCCCCTCGCACGCTGTTCCAGCAGTTCTGAGTCCACGCACAGGGAATCGCAACTCTCTGGAGCCCACATCCCCCAGGGAGCCGCTCTGGGCTCCCTGGGGTCAGCTGCACATCCTTTCGGGGATGCTAACGGCCTCGTTACTTGTCTCCCCAAGACTCTGAGTTCCTTAAAAGAAGGTTTATTTACTACCGAGTATCCGGCACCTCGCATTATCAACATCAGGCTCTATTTGCTGAGTTTTAAAAATGAATAAAAAGCAGCATAGGCTGCAAATAAATGTCCATTAAGGTGGAAGAACAGCAGGAGCCTAGGCTTGGGTGGGTGAAGACAAGTGCCCCTCCAGGAAAAAGTCAGGGCGGACTGAGCTAACAGCCTGTGCCAGCACCAGCCAGGCCCAGACCCGGGGCTATGACACGAAGACAGAGGAGAGGACAGACATGGCGAAGAAACACCCAGCACAGTCAAGCACCACCTAGAGCGTCAACCTCCTGGCTCTCTGGCCCCTAGGGACCCTTCCCTCTGACCACCCCCAGTGACGCTACTTAACAGACACTCACCAATCCATGCACACACAGTGATCGGTCCACGGCAGGCTCTGCACGAACAGATTTTCAAAGCCATCAAAGGACAGGAAACCTGCTTTTCTCAAAAGTAACTTCGCACACAGCACGCTTCAACCTTACTTTCGCACTTCACCAAAAAGGGTACACGGACAGCAAATACTCAGTGAGGAGATGCTCCAACCAGGAGTCGTAAGGAAATCCGTGTCAAAGCCACAATGAGATACTGGCACACACGCATCAGAATGTCTGACGTTCGGGAGTGGCCGTCCCCGGGGTCAGTGCAGACGCAGAGCGGCCGGAACCCGGGTGCAATGGCAGCAGTGGCAAAGGGCACGACCCCAGTGGGAAACAGGTTGATGACTTCCTAACAAGTCAAACACACACCTACCCCGTGGCCTAGAGGTGGCGCGCCTGCTTACCCCCAAAGAAATGGAAGCACATGCGCGTGTGAGGATTTGCACATGATGTTTACGCAACCAGCAGATGGGAGGGCAGGCAGGCCATGGGGCCTGCACCCAATGGGGTGCCGCACAGCAGCAGGAAGAAATGACCGAGCATCAGCGACAACGCCGATGGATTTCAAAGCAATGGTGCTGACTAAAAAGGACACATTAGAAGAGAAAGAGTACAGCCTGGCTCGGTAGCTCCGTTGGTTACAGCATCGTCCGATACACCAGGCCCGCAGGTTCGACCCCCAATCAGGGCACATACAAGAATCGACCAGCAAATGCAGCAATGAGGACAACAAGCTGATGTCTGTTTGTCTCTCTCTTCTCCCCTTCCCTCCCTCCGGCCTTTCCTCTCTCTCTAAAAATCAATTTTTAGAAAGTGTATACTGTACGATTCCATTTATATAAACTTCTGGAAAATGCAAATGAGTTTACAGTGACGAAAAAACAGCTCGCTGGTTACCTGGGGTGGAGGTGCGGGGAGAGCAGGACGACAAAGGGGCAGAGGGGCTTCGGGGCGATGAGCATGTCTCTGACCTTGATTCTGCTGAGCTGGTGACGGTTTCATGGGTGCACACACGGGTCGGAATCCATGCGCTGTAAACATGCACCACACAGAACAGAGGACGACGCAGTGCACCTGCAATGCGCTGGGCTGTGTACTTCCGACTGATACAGCGACCTGTGCAAGCGTCCATAGCGACAACGCATCAGCCTTAGTTACTGACACTAATGTAACTAGAAGGACCAAACCACTGGTATAAAATAAAAATGCTTTCAAAGGAAAAAAGTAAAATGTCAGCAGACCGTCTTTCCCTGGGGCCCCATGGGTCACGGGCCAAGAGCGGTCAGGGAAGTGACCGGCACCGACAGCAGCGGGTACGTCTGGGAGCCACGAGGAAGCCCCCGAGCTGGGACCCACCTGCTGCTGCGTTTCAGTCCCAGCAGGTGCCCGTCTGTGGCCGTGAGCAGACACGCTCTGACGTGTCCTCCCACGCCGACCACTCCACTGTCTTGTACGTGTCCAGCCACTCTTTCCCAGGCAGCTCCATGCCTGCAGCGCCCCCTGCACCCCTGCCGAGGCAGTGGCCCGGACCCTCAGGCGCAAACAGGAATCGTCCTGGGAGACGTTTAAAAATCTGGACGACGGGGCCACTCCCTGCAAGGGCTCCAGGGCAACTGTCCCGTGTGGCCCGGACTGGGAACCACCGCTCTCAGGGATCTCTCGTCTCCAGGGAGGGCTGCGCTCCCCGCCTCTGCCGGGCTGACCCCTTCCTAGTCCACTGTAGCCTAGCCGTCAGAATGTCCCAGGGTGGGCACTGACCTTGACAGCTCATCCTAAGGACCAGCAGGTCCTGTGCTCGGAGCTTAACCAAGGCCGAGAGACAATGACGCTAGCCATGCCCGGAGGTGTGATTTAGCCAACACCTCAGGAAGCCAGAAGTAAGTACACGCTGCCCCTACTATGAGGGAGGACTCCCAGAGCGATGGGTGCCACCAGATCAGAATCCGTGCTGAAAGACTCAGCTCAGAGACAAAGCCTTTCCCAGGCACACTGCTGAGGTCACCGTGTCTGTCGGTGCGTGGAATAGTTTCCGCCACAGGTGAACAGAGACACTGGCCCGCTGCTTCTTGATCGCTTATAACCCTAAGTAGGGGTTTTCTGGGCCAAAATCTGTGGGTGACTAATAGCTTACATGGCAGAGACAGAAAGAAACGGAGACACATCAAAAGACCAACAAAATGACTTTCATTCCAGGAAAGAAGAGAGATTTAAAAAGAGAAAGGGTGTTTCGCTTGCAAACAGCACTGGTTGGAAATGACACGGTGTGAAATATTAATAATCCTGAAGCTCTCTTTGTCATGCAAAAGAGGATTAAAAACCCAGCTCCCATCTGAGGAGCTCCACTGTGCAACCACCAGCTCTTCTCTTCCTCTGCCCAGTAATGGCCACGGTGATGTAATAACCACACAAGATAGCTGTCTTCCTGGCTAACATCACCTTGTAAAGGATGCAATTAGGGGATGCAACGAAGTAGTGTTTCAACTGGTACTGCAGGCGGCCACACTTGACATGGCTCTGGATGGCTGGGTTCTCACTACAGTTTTCTCTTTCACACAATCAATCGCTCTTTGATTTGGTGCCTGTAGAAGACACGGAGTTTTCAATTTCAGAACAGGTCTGAGGTGAATAGAAGACAGAGCAGCTGGAAGTGAGGCCAGGGCCAGAACCAGAGCAAAAGGCGCTGCTGTGCCTCATGGCAGGCGGGGCGGCGGGGCGGCGGGGCGGCGGGGCGCCGGCCACAGCCTCCTCTGGACTCCCTCCACGACCCCTGGCAGATCCCACCCACTCCCAAGGCTCCTCCCGCCAACTTTACACTGCTGATTACCAAACTCTGTTTCTTTAACAACAATTCAAGCTCCAGACCCATATTTTTAAACATATTTTACTGTGAAATTTTTCAAATTTACACAAAAGTAGATTAAACAGTATAATGAGCTCATCAACAGCATTATGTTCTTACCACCCAGTTTCAACAATTAGCAGCTATTTTTATCATACCCCTCCCTCCAACATGCTGGAGAAGGCAGAGGCTGGAGTGTTTTAGAGCAAAGTGAATCCATCCTACTGCACCCAAGGCTACAAGCATGTCGAGCTAATACTGGAAACGGGACTCACCACCTGCTTGCCTGTTTGCAGACGGTTCCCACACCCGGCTGCCCTTCCCACACCCAGCTGACCAAGCACACGCCCTAGCCTGACCCAGTGCTTGAAGCCTGCAGGGTGAGCGGTATAAACAGGCACACGCAGGGACCCAAGGCCCAGGTAGAAGGCCTGGAACGTCAGGCAGAATCCAGGCCCTCCGCCTGGCTTCCTGCCAGGGGCCAGCACTCGCGTGGGTGGACACAGGGACCTCCTGGCCGAAGGAGTTCCCCTGTCCCTCTAAAAGCATGACACCCTGACAAGCTACAGATTTCAGTGTGCGGCTACCGGCAGAACTAAACATGGCTCTGTGTGTGTGTGTGTGTGTGTGTGTGTGTGTGCGCGCGCGCACGCTAAGAAAGCCTAACAACATGGAGCATTTACAACAAAATGTCCCTGTTTATTCTCCAGATTATTGCATTAATATTGATGAGGGATTCCTCCTTAACTTCTCCCAGAGAGTTTCCTCCTGCCCAAAAGATAAGTAACGTGCACCAACTGCCTTTTAAACAGCTACAAAGGACTACCTGAGTTATCTGCATTCTGCTGCTTGATGAATCTTCCTAACACACCACTTCCCACACAGTGCCTCCACATCCCATCCCGTCCGTCCGACTGCAACTCCAAATCCTCCCCCTGAGGCACTTCTGTCTGTCCACAGGGCTCCTGGCTCCAGGCACCTAAACACCCAGTGCTTATTCTTCCGGTTTACTAAGAGCGATGAGCAGCACAACGCAGGTCCCAAGCATCTTGTAAAAAGATGTTCTCTGCCTCTTCCGCTGGGACATGTGTGTGGGTGTGCATCACAGCACAGAGGGGAACTAGCCTTTAGCACTCATTCATTCAGCCATCAGCCCTGGGCCAAGGTGAGGTGGCAAAGGAGACGCAGAGAGCCCTGGTCCCCAAGGAGTTTCCAGTCTAACCAAGACTCAGGGCAGGCAGCGGCAAACGCCATGGGGCCCAGGGGGTGAGGGGGCAGCTACAGAATGAAAGCCTAATAGGAGTTACAAGCTGAAGGTGTCTTTCTGCCCAGGCACCGAAGCACATTCTCCCTCCCCAGTCACTGACACAGGCTGAGAGAGACATGGTCTTTCCCTACCTGCCAAAAACATGAGCACGAAACACAAGAAAAAGGACATTTCAGGAAGTACTTGAGTGTCTTCTCCAGGCCCTGGGGCAAGAAACTGAAAGAGCGAGGAAGTCAAGGCACCAGTCGGGGCTGAGCACAGGAGGAAGACATTTCGCCCCGGCCTCGAAGCGCCTTCTGACTGTATTTCAAGGAAAATGGAAAACAAACCCATGTAAACAGCAACCAAAAAAAAAAAAGAATAAAATAAAGGAAAAAGAAAGCAGAGGGAGGAAACGAAACGGGGCTTGTGCAGTTCAGCTCTACAACCCAACCGGGCAGGGCCCTGGGCTGCCCGGAGCCCACTCTGAGCCCTGGACACCCAGGACTGACCACAACTGGCTTCTTCCCGTCACTGGGTCAAGATGGCGCAACAACATTTTATCGTGTTCTCCCCTCTTTCGCAGCCACAATTATAAGACTTAAAATATTTAGGTACACTAGTCCCTACCACACTTCAACCCTGCACAGAAAAAGTGGCCACAACTAACAGAGACTGAGAGTCCCAGGGCCAGAGGCCATCGTCAGGTGGCCCTGGCTGGCTGGCTGGCCCGAAGCGAACGCAGGGCCCGGAGCAGGGTTCCGGGGCGCGACCGCTCTCCCTCGCCGTTCCTGGAGACAGCGTCGGTCTTGCAGGAGAAAGGCAAGAGCAGCACTGAGTCAGAGGCTCACCCAAGCTGCTAATAAACGAGCTCTGCAGGGCTGGTTATTGGAAACTGATCTCTTCCTTATTAACACGGTCCCACAATGGAGAGAAAGATTTCTCCATGTTCTAGAATGCAAACAACGTTTTAATCTTTAATTATATTCTCAATTTCAGCTCTTCTGGAGAGTTACAGCCACCAAGGCCAAGGATTATTTCTTTATTACATAGCCTCTCAGTGGTATTTAATGAATATTATTGCTTAACACTTGCCAATTGGGGAAAGAAGGATTTGGCGAACTTCTACCCAAGTTTTGATGACTTTCTCTAAAACTCAGGAAATTTACAGCTGCAAAGTTCTCTGCTTCCTTTCGGGGACACTCTGTACAGGCTCACCTGCCCAGGCTTGGGGTTGGAGGGGAGTCCGCCTGAGCCATCAGCACCCCTGGAAAGGGGACTCAGGAAACGATGCTCCGTGTTTCAGAAGCTCGGGGCAGAGAACCAGCCTGCTCCTCACTAGGGGCTGCTTCCCTGTCATGCGCTCACAGGGAAACTCAGCCCAAGGAAGAGCGATGCCAAATACGCTGACTTACCAACATGTAACAAAGTTTGCCCTCAGCAAAATATCGAGATCCTTGGGGGGCGAAACAAAGCCCCAGTAACCGAGAGGAAAACTGGGCCCCCGAAGGCAGTGGGTTCACAGCCACCGTTCAAGCGCCACCTGTGCGGGGGCGTCTGCAACGGCGGAGCAGCCGGAGGAAGCGGCAGTTTCGGGTCTGCGCGGCTGAGGACGGTTCCCAGAGGGCGGCCCTGAAAGTCGGAGGCGCGGAGAGGACAACGCGATGGCCGGGAAGAGGCGTGGGCTTCGTGCGCTTCACCCTGCCCGGTGTCTGCTTGCTGGGCTCACAAAGCCACGCCGCAAAGCCCCACCCTCGTTCGTCACCACCTCCCAAGACAGGGCGAGGTGGCCGCTCTGCTCCCTGCGACTCCGTCTGGTTTCACGGGAAGCAGAGGGCAGGCCGAGCCTCCGCCTTCCAGGCGCAGCAGCAGCATGTCCGCCCCCCCGGAAGGGTCCAGTCCCCTGTGTGAGCACCGCGTGTCACTTCCGGGGGGTGGTCTTTTTGGGGATCGGTGTGCAAGGCAGTGGCAGGAAACGAGTCTTCCAGTGCAGCGCCCAGACTAAACCAGGGGCCGTGACAGAGGCGACCTGCTGCCCAAACCCCGGGACCCCGAGGCGTGCGTGCTGTCACCGCCCCGTCACCTCCGGAATCGGTGGCGTTTCTTTCCAGCAGCACCTGCTCCGCACGCGGGTTCTGCGTTGCTGTTGCTGTTGTTACTCACACCTGAGGGAGGTCGCCCAGGAGCAGGAGCAGGAGCGGCACGTGAAGGTGCCCTGCACTCCTGAGGCGTCAGAGCCGACGCTGCAGTCGATGGGAGTGCGCAGACAACGCCACGGGGGGCCTACGGAACACCGAGGAACGCCGTTCAGCGAGAACAGGAAATGGACCACTGGCACGTACACCAGAGAGGACTCCCCAGGGCAGCAGGCGGAGCCACAGCCGGAACGAAAACTAGCCTGCCTGCGCGACCCCTCTTCCGTGGGGTCCTGAAGAGGCAACGCTCGGGTACGGGAACAGAAATCGGACAGTGGTTGCCTGGGGTGGCCAAGAAACCACAGCCGACTGTTTCAAGGAGTTCTGCTATAAGGAGGACAGCAGAGCCCTGGCCGGTGTGGCTCAGCTGGTTGGAGCGTCGTCCCGTAACCGAAAGGTTGCAGGTTCGATCCCTGTCAGGGCACGTGCCGGGGTTGTGGGTTCAGTCCCAGGTCCAAGTGTGTGCAATCACTGCTGTGGGCACATATAATCCCTGGTCTGGGCACATACGAGGGGCAACCTCTCTCACATCCATGTTTCTCTCTCCCTTCCTCTCTCTCTGAAAAGAAAAAGAAAAAGAAAAAGAAAAGAGGCGAGAGGAGGCGGAGCCGGAAGAAGTGGGATTAGGAGCTGGACGCACTTACAGGAGAGGGGTTCTGGGTAAGCACGTGGGCGTCCCACCAGCAGTGACCCAGGACGGAGGGGAATTCTGACGATGCAGAGGAAAGAGGCAGATGCAGAGGTGGCTCGGGGAAGGGGAGAGGGACCGGGCTTCGTGGGCAAGCAGGGGGCTGCGCTCGGCTGGGAGCACGGGCAGCACCTCCGGTGACCAGGCAGGAGACGTGCCCTTGACGTAGCAGGGAGGACCTTTCCACCAAAGACAACGGGATACGAAGAAAGAGCCCATCTCCACAACTTCCAGGGGATGAGGCTAATATCTAAGAAAATAACTTTTCTGTCAAACAATTTTTTATTCTCTCTCACACACGAGTGAGATCTATGTGTGCAGAATCAGAACACAGAAGAGATGTCACCTCTGCTACCGCCAAAGGCCAGAGTGTCACCCAGCAGAGCTGCTGCAGCCAGGGGTCCCCGGGTGCTCAGCGTGGCCGCACCGAGTGAAACCCATCTTGCGTGTCAATACAGAAGCACACTCAACAGTGCACCATAAAGCTGAGCCTGCTATCGAAGAGACCTACGTCTGACATGAATGAAAGGACAGCTCATTCTGCAACTGGCAGATCACACAGGACAGCCCCTGTCCAGACCGATAGCAGCCCCACCAGGGCCGGGAGCCCAACAAGGGCACCCAGTACCGGGCGCACGGCTCCCTTTACGAGAATGACAGCGCCCCTCTGCAGAAGACCTCGCATATGTACTCGGGAACGGGGCGGCGAGCCCTTCATCAGCGCCCTCGGGAAGCTAGCAGGTGGTGAAGACCTTGTGACGTGAACACGTGTGTCTTCTCGCCAGCTTCTCTGGAGGGGAGACCGATGAACCGTCAGTCCCACCCCCCACAAATCTGATGGGAACGCAGGGGGACTCTGAGTCGTGCACTTTAACAACGACACCCTGCACAAACGGGCTGCACTGCTGCCGTGCCTGCGGTCTCGCACACGCAGGTGGAGCTGGTGGTGGTTATCATGGCAGCCCACCGCCCTCAGCTGCCGCCGCCACGGCGTCCACCGCCACGGCGTCCACCGCCATGCAGACCCAGGGCAGGGCGAGCGAGGGCCCAGCCGCTGCGTCTTCACGGGCTGCCTCACTCGCCGAGAGGGAAACCCGCTCCTGGGAACCCCGCAGCCTGGGCAGAAAGCCTCTAGCTCTTGAATGGAGAAGAGCCAGCATCCCACAGTGCTGGCGTGGAGAGAGCTGGAGGCTCGGCCGGGCTCTCGTGCTCTCAGCTCCTGTGCTCGGGGAGGGGTCGCCTGCAGTCAGGAGGATGCACGAGCGCCCTGTGGACAGGCCCCTCTGGAGGGAACCAAGGTCTCCCGTCAACAGCCAGCACCGGCGGGCCCAGGACCTGAGTGAGCCGCCCTGGAAGTGGCCTTGGATCCCAGCCCACCCTTCAGGTGACTGCAGCCCCGGCTGATCCCTGAGGGCAATCTCAGGAGCCACTCGGAAGCGGACCCAGCCAGCTGAGCCATTTCCAGTTCCAGACGCACTGCAAGTGGAGGGGCACGTTCCCCGTTGTTAAACCGCCAGGTAGTGGGCAGTCAGTTGTGCGGCGACGGGCACGTCATGCAGCAAACCCCGAAGGGCTTAGGTGTTGTTTTGAAAAAGCATTCGAAGGGTTTTCTTAATGCCAAAGTTATTTTGTGGTTATGCGTGCTTATTATAAAATTTCGTACCTAGTGTTCTACAGAATACAAGCAGAACATGGATGATTAATATACAGATTTAAATATTCCACAGATCAAAACTACCTTAAAATCTAACAACTACACCCAATAAATATTGAGACGTGATACAGAACAATACAGCAATACAGTCCTCTTTGGAGGTTCTTTTATGTTTTCAAAAATTATATATTATGCCCTGGCTGGTGTGGCTCAGTGGACTGAGTGCCAGCCTGAGAACCAAAAGGGTCGCCGGTTCGATTCCCCTCAGAGCACACGCCTGGGTTGCAGGCCAGGTCCCCAGTTGGGGGCGTACGAGGGGCAACCACACCTTGATTTTCTCTCCCTCTCTTTCTCTCTTCCTTCCTCTTTCCTCTCTCTCTAAAAGTAAATAAATAAAATCTTTAAAAAATTATATATTACATACACATAGAAAAAAGTCTAAACAATACCCATCAAAACGTTAACAATAACTTTCTCAGCGTGAAAGTATTATTTTGTCTTTTTTGTTACCTTTCTTTTTCCCAAAACCTACGATAATGTATGCGTTACCAGTGCCCCCTCTTTAATTACAATTTTATAATCCAATTAAGCCAGCCCCAGTGCTTCACGGGGGGTTCCGCCCCCTGTATCTGAACCAGTCCACGGCACGGAGCAGACGCTCCGCGGAAGCGCACGAGCCGCCGTCAGGGATAGACCCCACCCGCGGGACAGAGGCCTGTAAGGGTGGTGCGCGCCCGGGAGCTCAGTGATGCGAGAAGGCAACAGTCAATTTCCACAGGAAATTGGCTACCAAGTATAGGAAATCATTTCAACACTGTGTTCTTAGCGCCCAGTAACCACTTTTCTCTTTGAAACTAAGTGTTTTGAGTGATTTATTATAAATTTATAATGACAGTTGTGAACACCTCTCTCTCTTTTTTTTTCCTGGCATGAGAACAGAGTCTGTTGATTGCCTTGCTGCTTAAAATAGTTTCTAAGTGTCTTCATAATAGCGTGTCACCTGTAAACAGGTTTCAAGCCGATGCAAATGAACAAATGGCGAACAGATGGACCGAGCGCCGACTTTTGTCAAGAGAGAGTTCGCAGCACACACTTTACGGCTCCGGTCTTACGGGGCCATTGGAAAGTCTTTCTCTCCTCACCGAGCATCCTGCCTCGGCAGACAGCCCGTGCAGGGAAGTGACAAGTTACAAGGCCCATTAGACTTCGGGGAGCTGGAAGGTGAGTCTCGTGGAGTCACCACATCGACCCACAAGACACAACAGACACAGGGATGTTCCCTGAGAAGCTTCCTGCCCAACAGTGAAGACTCCATCCGGCCTCATTCAAAGAAGCCCCTGTCGTCTCTGAAAACCAGGGCACCTGCGTCTGCGGCAGACGGAAGGAGGCTGGTTGGTCATGCTCGTCCCGTCCTGGAAGCCAACGTTAATTGTGAAGAAAGCCTGAAAATCCACCGAAGGGGAGGGAGTCTAAGAGCGTCCCTGGTGAGAGACAAGGTCCCCAGGCCCTCCCTGGCCTCTCCCCTCCGCACCTGCCACGCGCCCACCTGACGTCACTGCCTCGAGGAGGCCTGCTGGCGACTGTTCATCGGTTCACACGGTGCCCCCCTTCCATGCCTACGTGGTCCCTTCTTAAGTGCCGGTCATAACCAGAAATTATTGTATTGTATTGATTAATTTATTTAGAGGGGCTGTATTTTTTATCCTCACTCAAGGACATGCTTACTGATTTTAGAAAGAGGGCTGGGGGAGAAGAAACATCTACGTGAGAGAAAAACACCCATCTGTTGCCTCTTATCTGCAACCCAGCTAAGACCGAACCTACAACCCAGGCCGGCGCCCTGCCCAGGGATCGCACTGGCGACCTTTCAGTTTACAGAAGGGTGTTCCAACCAACTGAACCACAACAGCCAGGGCGAGGAGCTGCTTTTATTTATTTACTTTTCTTTTCCCCAGTAAACAAAAAGCTTCAGGAAGGTGGGGCCATGTCTGTCTTGCTCATGAGTTTATCCCCAGAGCCTAGGACAGTGCCTGGCAGACAGTAGGTCCAATAAATATTTGCTAATCAAACAGAAAACAAACGAAGGCAAACAAGTGCGTTTCATCTGCAAACACTCCTCTGGACTGGACGCTTTTAAACGTGGTTTGTAACCGCGGGTGTAAACGAAACATGTTTGTGTGGAAGGGCAGGAGCACCGCCCCTCAGGGGCGCGAGCGTGCCACAAGAAAAGCCATCGGCAGAGACTGCTGCATCCACCTTTCTGATTCCACAGCACTGAGTGAGCCTTGGTCCTCATCCTTGAGGGTTCCTGGTACAAAACGACCCAAGAGGTAAATAAATGGACCAACTGCGGCATTTTAGAAGGAATATTCCATGGCAACAAAAAAAAGAACAACCAACCTGGATGAGTCTAACAGATACTATGTTGAGTTAAAGAAAAAAGCTGATATGAAAGATTACGCGTGTGATCCGTTAACATGAAGTTCAAGGACAGCTAAGTCGAAGAACGAAGCCGGAACAGTGTTGAATGAGGGGCGAGCGGGGACTCATGTGCAGACTGCGCACAGGAGAGGGAGCCCCAAGGGGACTCGGCAGCAGTGGCCACGGAGCTTGATCTGGGTGGGGTTACGTGGAGGAGAACATTACCCTCATCATCAAGATGTACGCTTTATGAACCTTACAGCTCTCTCTCCTACTGAAAAAGGGGCACACGTACTCCTATTAGAAAACAGAAACAAGCGAGCCCCGCGCTGACGCCGACGCCAGCCCTCCCAGGTTCTGCAGGCAGCCCGCAGCTTGTCCTAGGGTACTCCTCGGCTGTCCCGTCTGTCAGAAAGGACAGCTGTACCCCCCGCTGCCTGCTGGGGGCATGTGACGAGGAAACAAAGAGTAAGCTGGGAGGAATCTTAACGTCCTGGGTGGAGAAGTCACACACAGAACACGACAACTATGAACTGTATTATAACTGCTTCATTTAAGATCTAAGTAAAGTGTCACCTATGTGCCGGGTTTCTAATTTTAACAGATACTTTTTTCAAAGAAAAAAACAAACAAACTGGCAAAAAGTAACTTTCCGTTAGCCAGAAACAAGCACAAGGGAGAGCCTGCAGGGACAGCAGCACCCGCCTGTGCCCACTACTCACTGGGGTGGCAGGACAAGAGTGGTGGGCTGGGCCTTCGGCCTGCGCTTCGCGGAGACTCCCATCTGGTTGGCCGAGCGCTTCAGTGACTGCTGATTCAAAAGGCCCGACGCCAGACCCGCGTGGTACTGCAGCTGCAGAGAACACAAGCACAGGGGGAGGACAGTGAGGTTTGGGGGAGGCGGGCCGCGGGGCGGATGCCAGCAACACTCATACTTTCACCCCTTCACAGCATTTTAAACCACTTCAGAAGTACCTGCTAACATTTCCCTTCAAGGAAGGCATTCAGGAGGAGATAATCAGAACAACAGGGCAAGCAGCGTGAACAAAGCTGCCCACCACAGCATTACACAATGATGAAGGACTGGAGACCACCTAAATGCCCAACAAAAGCTGGGAAACTGGTTAGATATAAAAAGTAATTTTACTTCATTTTGTTGAATTGAAAAAAACAAACAAACAGGTTACACTATGAACAGAGAGGTGCTTAAAAAGGTGCTCTAAAATGTTAACAGTGTATTTCTAAGTCACACAACTAGAGTAATTTTTACTTTATTTTTTACTACTACTCATATATACTTTATGTAAATGGCTTCAAAGCCGATGTCATTTTTACAAGAAGATCCATGCGTTCCTAAAGATAAATTAGCTCTGGGAACTCTTGCTACTGTCGTGTCCTGCATATAATAAAAACCTCGCAACTCGCAGCACCACAGCAAGCCAGGAGCTAGGGCTGCCGATAAACAGACTCAAACACCCCGGGGAGTCAGGGTTCAGACGCACCGGGCCACTGTTTTCAGTGGTTGAGATACAAGTCTCGACCATAATAAGCTCAGGAGGATATTTTACAACAACATATACAAATGGACACACATGCATTGCAGAGGAAGAGATTAAGAAGTTAATTTCACTCCTTGTACACATAGTTGGAATACCATGCGGCTAAGGAAGCAGCATGCTTTTTAAAATGGGCTCAGGGCCAGCTTTCTTTGCTTTGTTTCTGGACAAACTACTGAGCTTCGAGGTTACTTAGATCATTTTACTTCTCTAGACCTCAATTTCTCTACTGGAAAAGAGAAGTAATTGCCTAATTCTAAACCAAACAGGATTTTTAAAAAAGCCCACCTTGCCCTGGCTGGTGTAGCTCAGTGGACTAAATGCCAGCCTGAAAACCGAAAGGCTGCAGGTTCGATTCCTGGTCAGGCACATGCCTGGGTCATGGGCCAGGTCCCCGGTTGCAGGGTGGGGTGTGTGTGTGAAAGGCAGCCGATGGCTGTTGCTCTCACACAGCAATGCTTCTCTCCTTCTTGTTCTCCCTTTCTTTCCCTCTCTCTCTAAAATAAATAAATAAAATCTAATTATATCCAATTTGACATGTGACAGTGACTCCTATCTTCCTCTTTTTAAATCCCATACTTTTGTTATTTTAGATCATAAGAGTTGTCATCAATCTGTCTATAATAAAATTATCCTTGAAAGGTATTCCAATTTTAAACAGATGTAAATAAAACATTCAAATGTGAAAATGCCAAGTAAGAATCCGGATTGAGACCATTTATAACATCTAGTATGTTTCTTCCTCCTCTCTCAAATTAAGCAAGGTCTTTCCAACATGTATTTAGAACCAACTGAACATACAAATAGTAATTCATTCTGAAGCTCTGAATCAATTTCTTTCCCAACCGCTCTTCAAAGGACAGATTTCCTCTGCAGAGTCAGCTACATCACAGCTCATGGTAATGAGACGGGTGACCACCGTTTAAACGGGGCTGGGCCCTGGATGCAAAGGCTAATAGCGTTCTGAAAAATAAATGGCCTCACCCGCAGCCATTGGGCTGCACACAAATAGAAAAGGAAAGAAAACAAAACCAAATGAAATGATCTGCTTCTTGAAAGTGGCTATAAAATGAAGATATCCAGTCGCCCAGCAAGGCCGGAATGTCTGTGTTTGGAGCATCCATATTGCTTTTTAACAGCCTCTTGATTTACGTGGTCGATTTGCGGCGGGAGCCTTATGGCTGCACAACACCAGACAAAGATATATCACATTCATAATAAAAACGGAGCTCCTCTCTGGGTGGAAAAGGGGGGCATAATTTGGTTTTAACAACTCATCTTAGACCAATGAATTTTGCTCAAATTTGTTTTTCTCCTACAGAGTTCTTAAATGGGAAATCAATGGAAGCAAGGGACAGTACAAGTTTGAAAGACAATGTTTCAAAATGTCAGCTACTTGGATTTCGATCCTCCCCACCAGAATGTGCAATGAGTGCAATATGCATGGCGCTTTATGGAATTAGAGGGAAACACAGCTCGGCAGGGGTCCCCTCCTGGCTCAAGGAGTGGGCTCTCCTTCGGACTCTCCTCCGCTCTGGATCTCATTAGGGTCCGTGCAAGCTCAGCCCTTCCAGCCCTGCTGACTCTCCCAGCAGAAGAGGCCTCCCAACTGCGCAGAGTGGCCGGGTGGTTTTGCCCACCTGGCATCATTTTGAGCTTTGTTCAAACAAACAAACAAACAAAAGAAACACAGAACAGCAGAAACTACTGCCACGCTAGCTACTGCCTGTCTCCGAAAGGGCTCCTTGATGCCCTCTGCCCTGCGGACAGCGTCAGTACGCGCTGCACCCCACGAGCGCGTGTGGACGCAAGGGCTCCTCTTCCCAAAGCCAGGCCCGCTGACTCACAGTGATTAAGCAGCATTTGTTAATCGCATACCCCTACCCTGGTTTCCAGGAACACTGCTCCGACTGTCAGGATCTATAAGGGCCCATTAAATATTTACCGGACCGTCTCTATAATGGGAGAAAAGGTCAAAGTTAATAAAACTGACAGGCAGCGCCTGTCCAACTGGATTTATACATTATTTAAGCAGCAAATACTCCATTCCATGAAACAGTTTAGATCCAAAAAAGACTCTTGGAAAACATTCACTTAGCCAGTGGCTTTAAAACAGCGGAAGGAGTTCAGAGCTAACGCCTAAATTAACATTAGGAACTTATCATACCCCCCAAACACTGCCATAGGTTTTTTCAATTAAAGGTTCGGTAATATTTTCTGTAAAAACATAGTTCAATAAACATACTTTGCTCCAAATGTCTGTGGCATGGAAAGAACTCTGTTTCAAAAGCAACTTATTAAAGTCCTAGTTCAATTTTTCTACCCAAGATCAGCTCTGCACTAACCAACGAGAACAAAATGAGAAGAGGAGAAAAAAATAGGTTCTGTTCTTTTAACTCCCACACCGTACAGCTGTTGGGGAGGAGGGTTTACGGGGTGCGCTGGGAGCAGGGGTCCTCACCACGTTGTAGGCTACTGCTCGGCACTAACGGCGATTTCAGGGTTCTCTGGAGTTGGAGAACATTTCTCTCAGTTCTGCTTCCTATGGTGGGCCTAGGATTTTTCTGTCAGTTCTCAACCTAAAGCCCTTTCTGGTCAATTAAGTCCGCTAGTTTCCTCTGTGCGTGGGACAATTTCAGCAACTCACAGTTATCTTGGGGAAACACTATCAAGAATTAGGAAAACCTTGATTCGCTGAGTAGTTTTTAAACTAAGGCTACTTTAGTGACATTAAATGCGTGAAGGTGCCAAGTGTTGCCAGGCAGGGTCCCTGCAAACCCTCGGGGCCGCACTGAGAGCCTGTGCAATAGGAGATGACACCTGGGAAGTGGGCTCCCAGGCTCTGCCGCTGACAGGAGCCGTGTGGCCCTGCACAGCTCACGCCCCTCCCCACAGAACAGGCGGCACACCCTCTCCCAGGACCCTCCCCCCAAAGTCTGACCCGTCGGGGGTTCTAAAGGAGTCACACGGGGTGTGACCACAAACCAGTGAAGCACTGTCCCTACAATTCCACACAAGAAGTTAGCAAACCTTTTACCCCTGGGTAGCCTACGTCTTTACAGAATCTGTTTTTAAAGAAGTCTGAACGATTAAGGCCAAGTTCAATAAGCTTTAATGTGCTTCCAATTACAAACACCACATACTGGAGGGAAATGGTAAGTAGGAAAATTATAAAAAACAGGAATCAAACGCAAAGTCTCTGACTTAAATCTTGGGTTCAGAAAATGTGACGAGCGATTGTGCCCCCCCTGCCCCGCCAGTCCCCTCACTTCCAGTTCCCACACTGCTCTAGCCCGTGGGACAGTTCCGACAGCGCGGTGACCTCCTGCCTGCTCCAAAATCCGTGAAAACACGTGCGCTTTGCGACAGACCTCTGTCTGAGAAGAACACGTGCGCTTTGCGACGGACCTCTGTCTGAGAAGAAGACAGAAGGAAACTCCTCGTGCCGGTCACATTCAGAGCACTAATGAGGCTAGTGGCGCCCAGTGAGGCCTGGGACTTCTGAGCTGGTGTGTGCAGGCCCTCCCCGGGGCCCAGGGCACAGCCGTTCCTCAGGCGGCACCGTCCTGTCCAAGCCATATGGCCTGAGTCCCACTGAGGACAACGGACACCCCCAAAATCTCAACTCATAAAGCCAGATCAATCAAGGTTTGATTCGTGCCACTATGAAAATCATTACTTCCTTGTCTAGGGTTCACCGAAAACTGCTTGTGGGGTGGGGAGGGAGGTCTCTTGAGGCATGGTGCAATGTACTTTCAAAAGTCACTTCCTGGATAATCACCTGTCAGTTTCTAAGGAACACGAGCAAGGCACATTGATACTTCCAGTTTCTGAACCTTTGGCTGAAGAATGAGATGTAATGAAGCCGTAACTGATCCTGGCTGGCTCAGGCCAAAGGGCCCACAAGAGGCGAAGAGACCAGGAGATGAGGGGGCTGCTCCCTCCCCCAGGCCCTCTCGGTCAGCCTCGCTTCTCCAAGCACAGTGCTCCCGACTGTAGTGGGGCCCAGCACCCAGGAAAGGCAGCCCAGCAGTGAAGCCAACCACCCAGGGAGACCCTGTGGGCGAAGACCTCGCTGCTGATCACTCCGCATCTCCACAACGCCCAGGACAGCGCCCTGCACGCAGGCGATGCTGAGGAATCTGTCAGCTGATGAGTGCACAGCCCGGTGAGCACCAGGGCTGTGGCCTGTCACCGTAACCTGTCCAGGGGACAGAATGGCCCCCTCGGACAGTCCTCCTAGCGCGGGCCTCTTGAAAAAGCCAACATGCTGCTTTGCAGGTGCTGGCCATCACTGCAGAGCCATGAAGGAACCCCTTCCTCCCCCTCCCCTCACTGCCCAAAGGGCAGGTGTGTCTGATGCCCGGAGCAGTCCTGCGTCCAGGGAAAGGCACCCCCAGGGACTGCACATGGATGACTTCTTGGCCAGAGAAAGGCCACAGAGAAGCCACCTCCACACCACCCCCGTCCCGTTTCACGCTGGAGGAGATGCCAGCTGAGCGAGCGAGTGGCCCAAGGTGGTACCGCTCCTCAGAGGAAAGCAGGCCCTCCAGCACACACCTCACAGGCCGCTCTCCCGTGGGAAGCGTGTGCCGAGTCGCCCTCCCTGGTGGCGCTGGCTGGCACTGGTTCCCTCTGCTCCAGCAGGCAGGCCAGCGCCTCTTCCCAGACAGGGACCCCGACTGCACTCTGTGAGCTGCGGCGTCAGCATCACAGCGCTCGCTGGCTCCCAGCTGCTCCCGTCACGCCGACCGACCTCTTCTACGCACTGGGGCGTCGCCCATTCTCTCTTCCTGCCCCCAGTCGCATTAGCACGGGGAGTTTGGGGGAGCTCTCTGTCTTACCGTTTTAAGGTTTTACGATCATTCAGGGTTAAAAAAAAAAAGAAAAAAAACTTGGAGAAAAGAAACCTACAAGTCACAGAAGTCTCAGTGCTGCCAGAAAACCTACATCCAGACTCAGCAGGAACGCACACCCATCCCCGCAGCTCTGACTGCTGCATGATGGGGTGGCGCGCCACTGCCTACTGGACTTACAGACCCCCTCACCGTCCTGGGAGTCTGCACACATCGTCTGTTTTTATTAGGGGTTCTCTTCGGAGAGCTGTGTCATACACCCCGAGAGCAACAAGGAAGGACATTATCCACGTAGAGTCACCTCCCCGTTGGAACGCCGACCACCACAGCCACCGCTGGCTGGGCACAGAACACGCCAAAGCTCACAGCCCCCGTGTGAGAACACGTGATGCCTGGGTCAAGCCGCGCCGTGTGTGGCGGGGACGTGTGCAAGGGCCCCCGCGTGGGGGGGTGGTAATTTGCAATTCTCATACAGCCCTACTCCCCCTAAACCATTAAGCTTTCAACTAGAACCAAGATTTGTGCAAACCCAGGAACACTTCATCACCACGTGGAGTTGCGAAGACCTTTGCCCCTCGTTATTGAAACATGTTTTGTTTGCAGCTAATGAGAAAGAATCATGCATTATAATACAGCTCGGGTGCTTCTTTTGAACATAACTCTAAGGAGAGAAACAAGCAAGCCTGCCTGGTATCATCTGTGCCAAGGAAAACAGCTACAGAAAAATACCATGAACCTAATTGTTTTACTTGGATTTTTTATCTAAATATTAGATAATGGTATTAGCGTCTCTCCTCCTTTTATCTCCTAATGCTCCTTCCAAACAGCCAATATTTTTTTAAAAAGAAAAACAACCTTAGATTTGACTTTTTATGGGTAAATGATCTTTTTATTTGGTCAAAACAACATCAATAAACCATAAGAAGGAAGCCTCCAATTTACTTGCCTATTTGTTCTCTATCAGGAAGCTGGGTCTCAGGCCTTTCAATTACTCTGAAAGCAGGACAGCACACCAGGGCCACGCTTCCTGCTCAACGACAGCATCACTGGTGTGCTAAATGCCACCCGGGTTTCTCTGTCCCCGTGCACAAATCCTCAACTGTCCCGACTTCACGGGCTGCCAAAGACCCGAGGGAACAGGGAGCGGGGTGGCGGTGATCTCCTTTCTCAAACAGCAGTGCTGTTTGGGGTCTTTCAGAACCATTCCCCGGGACACCCCAGAACTCACACCTTTATTAATAGGCCCTCCACACAACTGGGCCCGTTGGCACCACAGCTGCACGCGTGTCACCACACGTCAAAGATGCCAGTCAGCGGGAGGAGACGGCACTCGTGTCTCTGAGCAGATTCACTAGCAAAGCGAACTGTGACTGTGGCTAAAAATGGAGGAGATGACCTTCACAGGGACGGTTTGTAAAGAGAAAGACAAAAGGAAGCAAAAAGGAAAAGCCAAGCAGTGCGTACTGAGAGAAGAGACAGAAAGGGGCACACAGGCACTAGGGTTTCCCCTCTCTGGCCGAGCAGCTCGCGGTCACACCGGGCTCCCACGCGTTTGCCCCCCTGGCCCTGCGGGGCGGGGCACCGGCTTGTACAGACCACCTGGCCAGTCAGACGGTGCCGGCAGGAAACTGAAACGGGGCCGAGGCGGAAGTCTGACAACGCAGCAACGAGAGCGCCCTCCCAGGTTACAAAACGGTGGTGACAGTGGGTGGGAACAGGCCCTCCGAAGAGGGCCAGCGGCAGGGCAGTCCTGTGCGCCCACGCTCCCAGGAGAGGAAGGGCTGGGCCTGACCCGCCCAGCGTGGTCCCCCGTTCACACACGGCACTCGGTCCCCAGCACACACAGAATGCAACGCGTGCCCAACCTTCCCTGTTACTGACCGAGACAGAGTAAAAGGGAAGAACGCTGCACCCTGGAGTCACCTTTGCCCTTCACCAGAAACGCCGAGTGCTAGTTTGTTTGTTTCTTTAACTCAAAACTACGTGTACACTTCTTACAGTCAACGGTACCTTGCACTAGGTTCGGGGGCACTGCGCAGTGATTAGACGGCTGTGTGCTCTACCAAGCGCCCCCAGTGTTCCCCACACCCGCCCGGCCCCGTGAACCGTCGTCACGAGGTGACTGACTATCTTCCCTGCGCTGCACCTGCTGAACTGAATGCCCGTGTTTCACACGCGCACTCAAGGCCCGGATCAACAGCCTAAAAAGCAAAATGAGAATTATGTCTAAAGCCTTTTCTCACATTAAAATTCTAGAACGTTATAAATATTTCTCTATGAAAATGCAGTCTGAACATGACTCCCTAGTATGAAAACCAACACTGGTAGAACTGAAACACACTCAGGAAATGCCAACGTTTCACTAGCCGCCCGAGGTCTCTGACTCGGGCGTTCCTGGGGGCGGGGCCTCCGCGAGGCCTGCCGCCTGCTGTTACTGGCTGGAGCCCAGAGCTGGGCCAGACGCCTGCCAGGTGTCAAATGTTTACTGACACACGGCCTTTATCCATGTGTCATTCTGCCCAGACCCGCCCATGGGAGGTATGGGGAAGAACGGAATATTCCCATACAACAGGTATACCCCTGAATACCTCCTCCCCCCTCAAAAAAGGAAACAGAAGTTCTTGAACTGAGAAATGAGTGAAATGAGAACCACTGGCTACTTCTATAGCTCGTATCTAGCAACTGAACGCCAAGCATTAGTCATCTGCCCAGCTGTCACTGAGAAGAGTTCAGTCAAGAAACCAGTAAATGTGATTTTTAAAAAATGACCCACCTGACCAATATAAAATTACAACGAGATCATTACCCGCTTCTTTTACGAGCAGTAAAAATGATTCCAAGGCGCCTCCTGGTCGGTTCGGACTCCGGTGCGGAGTCCGTCTTCTCCCTTCCACGTCCCGCAGGGCGGCTCCGCCCTCAGCCCACTCCCGTGGCCCCGTCGGGCTGCCCGCGCCAGCTCGCCGCTCCCTTCCTCACACCGTGGTCGGTCGGTTGGCTGGGGAGGGGGAGGGCGGCCGCCCGGGAAGGGACCCGCATGCCCCCCCGCGCCTTGCCCACGTGCACGGTGTGGTAGGAAGAGGGGGAAAGGAGGACAGGTAGCGTGTGCAGACGATGCTCAGAAGGAAGGAGCAGGGGAGACGGGGCCGGGTGAGCCCTGGCTTGGGAGGACAGGGGACTATGACATCAGACAGACTGGAAGTGGGGGGAAGGCCGGGGATCAGCCGCTCAGTGTGGAGCCTGTGCGACAGGGGACAGGAAACAGGAAACGGGGGACAGCGTTTAGGAAGACCCGTTTCTCATCGGTCCTTTCCTAACAACCGCCTTTTCCCTTCAAGAACAGGCGGACGAAAGCCTGGTGGCTGAGAACTCCTGGGGGCAACTGCTGTCCTCGGCACTCTGCCACGACGCGGCGGAGGGTGAGCCTGAGGCTGCGCAGCCCCTGGGGGGCAGGACGAGCTCTGCGGCCCAACGGCCCATCGCGACCACGAGCGATTCTGGACGTCGCCGGGCGTTTCTTCCGCCCTCTGCGCCTGGCCCTGCAGCAGCCCAAGAGGAAAAACCCGGGGCTGTCATCGGGCAGAGCGGTTTTCTCGCTGACCGGCACACTCCCTCCGGCCTTTTCCGCACCGCGCAGCACCCCACGGAAGCGGGGGTGCGAGCCTCCTCTCGCTGAGCCCGGAGAACTGCTGTAGAAGGTAAGTGATGTGGCGCGTGCAGAGGCCTTCAGCACAGGGCCTGGGGCGCCGCTCACACAGACAGAGCTGGTCCTGCGCCGCCGGTCACAAGTCTCCACCCCGGAAACCCACCCCCTCCCGGCGAGGATGCTGGCGAGGACTGACTTTTCACAGAACCAGTTACGACCGTCACCTCTTCATCGACTACCGTCGCCCTACACATGCCAGACGATACACTGGAAGTGTGAGGAAAAGGAAGGACGTGAGACCACAAGGCTGCTCTGGCCGAGGCTGCGTGCAGAAGGAAGCCCCACTCGATTCTGGCACAGCTGAGGAAGCGAGTCCACGGCACGGGCGGGCCTCTCGGGGCCTGGGACTGAAACTCGGTAAAGTCAAGGACAGCCGTGCGAGGGCTGTGGGGACCCTGCTGGCTCTCCAAGTGAAAGGCAACCTACACACAGCATCCTCGAGGCAGTACACAAGCCCGGAGCTGTCTCCTCCGCAGCACTCAGCACTCGGACTCAGCGCCGGGAGACCGAGCTCCTCCCCAGACCCCAGCTTCCCCGTTCCCTTCCTTCCAGGGCCACTGCAGGCCTACTGCTGGTCTAAGTTCTGACTGACATCGTCTGCACGGGAGTGTGCGAAAGGCAAAGCAGGCATCGGCCTCCCTGATGGGATTTTCCTGCGGTAACTGCAGGGCTCTGATTTCTTTTGTAAGGAAAAAACCCAGAAGTCGTATATACTAACAGTGGGTTTGGTTGTGGTTTAAAATGAGTACCAGATCAGAGTGCATTCTCTACTGGTCAACACGAACCAGGTGTGGTTTCTACTCCGCTTAATCTAATGAGGAACGCAGGGACATTTCCCCACCTGGACACAAGGCAGAGGGCCCTCGGTGACCGAAGCGGCATGTGACCTTGAGCGAGCTTCTCCACGAGGTCCTCCCTGGGGACGACACCGCCCCTCAATATTACTCGATTACTCTAAAAGTGACCTGGGACTTCAGTGAGCAAAGCCACGCTCAAGTTCTTGGAGTCAGTGAGGGTTATGTACAGGGAAGTGCTGAGCCGAGTGGCTGGCACAAACACACACTCAACAATGGTCAGTGATGACTACGAACAAGCCGAGGCTCTTGAGCCGGTAACAATCGGACTGAGTTCAGGGGCGACTGAGCCAATAACTGGAAGGCCTTGCTTCTGACAAAAATCAAAGACAAAACCACCTCCCCTCCCCTGCCCCAGAAAACACCCTTCGAGGCGATGAGCCAGGGAACACGAGGCCTGTTTCAGAACGGGTCTGAGGCAGGGGGGTCCAGGGAAGGCTGGACTGAAAGGGAGCGGGGCCCTGCGCGAGTGCAAGTTCCTGACTCCCAGGATGCTCTGCAGCCCTCCTCCAAGTCTCCCAATTCTGTTCTGAGGAACAAGCCGAACAACCAAACGGGGCTCAGCAGCCGCCAGCTCGGAGTGTCTGAGAAGGGACAGTGACAACACAGCTGTCCCCCACCGCCCATTCGAGACAAGGTCCCGAGTGTGGGAAGCAGCCCTCTCCAGGACCCCAAGTGCGACAGGAGGCGACTGGCGCCCCACGCGCGTTTCCTTCCATCCACGGCACTCAGACCGGCTGCCCCTCCCCTTCAGTAGCCGGCATGCAAGGGGCTGAGAGGAGCTGCAGCTCCTTCGAGCCAGTCCCAAAGCCTTTCCGAACCACCTGCACGAGGCCGACGGCTGCGCGCTGCAGTGTGCTCTGCTGCGTCTCTGCACCGTTTCCCTAACCCACTGCTGCAGGGGGTCAGACCGATCTCACAACAGACCGCTGGTCTAGCTGGGGGCCCACGAGGAAGTTCCACAAAGACTCGCTGAGAACGGGATGGCCTGATGGATGCACGGCACGGCTCCAGACATGGACAGACACGTGAGGAAACGTCCTCTGCTTGCGGGAACGACCGCTCCGCAGGAGCAGCGGAGAGCTCCCCAGAGCTCCCCAGTCTTCGCGGTGCGCCCAAGTCTTCACCGGTGCTGGGTGTAGCAATAAAAAACCAGCACCCCACCAGGGCCGGCAGATACACAGGACTCACTGTGGACGGGCAGTACGCTGATGCACGTGATTCCACTGACCCACAGAGCCGCCCTGCGAGGTCGACCGTACTGTGACCTCTGTTCCCAGATAAGGAAGTGGAGGCGCAGCTGGTGAGTGGCTTGCCCAAGGCCACAGAGCTGGTAGGTGGCAGGGCCAGGATTGGAATCTGCGCCGTCCGGCTCGAGGGTCCCTGCTCTGCACCCACGACACTGACGGCCTCTCCAGAACTTAGCATGTTCTCAACAAGCATTTTTTAAGTGAATAATTGTAACTAAACGGCCGAGCATGGGAGGAATTTGGACTCTGAACCCCCTTTCCGCATAAGGTCCCACGACGAGGTGAAGAGGGAACTACTGCCTCCCCCAGAACCCTGGCTTGGTCCTTTCACGTCGCAACGAGCGGCCACACGCAGCTGACACAGCTCTGCTGTGTGGCTCCAGGGGCGGTGGAGAAAGCAGGAGCGATGTCCAGCGCCAGGCCTCTCGGAACCCACGCACACAGCTCGCCGCCATTCAGAAACGGCTCCGACGGTCCCCGCCGACTGCCCTTTGGGGCCCAGCCTCCGACTCCCTGCCCGCTGGCTGCCCCTTCCAGCTCGACAGCAACTGCGGCTCCAGACCTCCGCCTGCTGCCGGGTGCAGACTCGCACAGGCACCTTTTCACCCACTTAGTGCCTTCTGGTGTGTCACGCCCCAGCAAGGGGGGACGGCACAGGAATCTGCCAGCGCAGAGCCATAATTAGTTTTTGCAATATAAAAATGTATAAAAAGTTCTGAGAGTCAAACGCTTTCTCATCAATGCAGGTGCCAAGACTCCGTGGCAGCAAAAACTGACATGAGCTGATGGGAGTCTATTTAAATCTTAATTTATCTCACTTAGTGCGACCAGTCTAACCATTGGCTACACAACATTTGATTACAGGGTCCTGCCCCAGACCCCGCTGGAGAAATCAGCGTGACACGTGGTAAATGAACCACACCGCCGTTCAATAATCCAGAATATTCTACAGTTCAGAACACACTCAGACCCCCACATCTCTGGCTCAGGACGAGGGCCTGCGCCAAGCAGTGGAGGGTGGTGTGCGGGCAGAACGGCGCGCCAGCCGGCACCTCGGTAACTGCTAGCAGCCTGACTCCGGCACCATCCCCGATGGAGCGGCCACAGCCAGCCTACGGGGCCCAGGGCACAGAGCCCCCACCACCGCTGAGAAGAGCTGGCCCCGCCTCCCTCCTCACCTCGCTGGGACGCCTCCACTCTGGCCGTCTCCCCTCTCCTGGCGTACCCACTCACTCTGGCCCCAGGCCCCCCTCTAGCTGTGGAACTCCCCTCATCCTGACCTTGCACACATGAGGTCGGTCATGCAGGTCCCAACCTGCATGTCACCCGAGAGCCTTCAGGGGCCCCCTAACCTAGAGAGAGGCCTCCGGGTCCGCTGTCTCGCCATGGTGTTTGCAATCATAGCAGTGAGCCAGAGGAGGTGTCTCATACCTACCGTTTGTTCCTGTGTTCAGCGTCTACGCCCCCGCCACACCGCCACCCCCTCCCCGACAAGAACACAACGGGCTCCACCAGAACACAGACTCCAGCCATGTTCTGAGTCACTGCTGCAGCTCTAACACCCAGAACAGAGCTTGGCACAGCGCTGCAGCTTGATAAATACTCGATGAATGAACGAACGCGGCAACACTCAGAAGCGGCCTGTGGGCACTGCAGAAGCTGTACGCAGCCAGACCCACACCCCCTGCCCACTCGACGTAAAATCCGTGCCACTTGCAGGTGGTGTGGACTTCTGACACCTTCTGTGGACTTGGCCCAGCAGACAGCCAGGAGGGGTCACCAAGGGCGCCGAGCAGGGAGGGGTACAGTCGCAGGGCACGGTAAGCTTCCAGCCATTCTTCAGAACGCAGCCCGACATCGCCCGCATCAGGGTCATCTGCAGAGCGTGTGCCAAAAATGCAGGTTACAGCGTCCCCCCTCAGATCTGCTGGGTCGGAATTTGTGCCCAGGAGCCCCGGGGGGCAGGCAGGGGTTGGGGGAAGCACCCAGGCGGTGCTCAGACACACTGAGGTTCAAACACAGTCACGGCACAATCTCGGATATACTTGTTGGCTCACTGACTTACTCAAGAAGTCGGTCGCCACCTGGAACCCCCCAAGAACAGAGGCGACAGAGGGGAACCCCGGACAAGTCTCAGCTCCTGCTGGCCCAGCACCAGGGCCTGGCTCCGTGGTCAGGGCCGGCTCCATGCACACAGCTGGAGGTGGGCGGGGCTGCAGGACAGGGACCAACAGTGGAGACCAGAGTGTGTTCGGACCTCGGATCTATGCTGGTGCTAAGCTGCACTTGATACGAACACGCAGTGCAAGAGCCTCCAAATAGTTAAATTTCCAATCTTTATAAAAAAAGAAAATCCATCAGATTTGATTGATAAGTGTACTTTTTAAAACTAAGAGTAAAAAAAGTGAAGATTGGCAACATTTTTTGCCACATAATTTGCTTTCTTTGCCTTTTTCCACAGCACTGCCCATAAATCAAAGAAATGTTAAAGCGGCACATACATCACCAACCGGCATTTCGAAACTATTACCGAGTCTTTCAACAGACACAGGCCAGGGCACCGAGAGCCATGGCCAGAGAGGCTGCAATTCCCTCTCAAACACTGGCAGGGAGGTAATTAAGTTTACAAATAACACTCCAATGAACAAATTATGATATTTAATAAGAACAGCCTCAGCGGAGCAGGGTTACAAAATATGGAGGAGGTGGGAAGGAAGACAAGCCGGCAGAGTTTTTCAAACAAGAATAATGTATGTTTGAACAAGCTGCCTTTCCATGAGTAAGCACAGAAATCTGGAACCAGGTGGGGGAAATGAAGTTTTATCAAGTAGGAGATAGGCTTGTGGGCTGCAGTTCACATTGCCCTTGGGGAGAAAGGAGGAGGTGGGGCACGGTCAAAAGTTGAAGATCAAGGCTTACAGGCGACTACGTGTGCACTGCTCCTGAAGGTGGCAGAGGTCAGGAAAGAGGGATCTAAAGGGACTGCGTTTCCCACCTAAAAACTGCGAGGATGCCCCAAAGGCAGAACACAGTAGTCCTCACTTATTGGCAATAGGTTTTGCAACTGTAAGCAAACTGTCTAACGCAAATCAATTTTACCACAGGATAATTAACATACACAAGAGTTAAGCTCCTTCGGCATCTCATCAACATTATAATGAAACCACTGTGAACGAAAGGATGGATTGAGGACCAGCTGCACTTGAACTGGTGGCTCAGACTGGTTCCCAGGACAGGAAGAGAGGTGCGAAGGTGCGGTTGCTCTGACGAAAGACCGCAGGCTGGGCACTTGGCCCACAGCCGCAGCTTTCCCACCCTCCTGCAGACTGGGAGTTCGAGACCCAGGGGCCCCCTGGCCGGCACATTCGGTTCCTGGTGAGGGTCCTGCTCCAGGCTTGCACGTGGCCGCCATGTCACCATGTGCTCACATAGTCTTTGTGTGTCCCCAGAGAGAAAGAGCTCTGGTCCCACTCTCTTT
The DNA here is from genome assembly GCA_039655065.1 of Glossophaga mutica. Taxonomy (NCBI): domain Eukaryota; kingdom Metazoa; phylum Chordata; class Mammalia; order Chiroptera; family Phyllostomidae; genus Glossophaga; species Glossophaga mutica. The sequence goes on from CM077305.1 coordinate 216,002,682, forward strand.
TCTTGTAAGCATACTAACCCCATCCTGGGGGATCTACCCTCCCGACCTCCCCTGACTACGTCCTAACACAACCCCACTGGGCAGGACTTCCACACGGAAGCGTGCAGGGACACAGACGGACAGTCCGAGGCGGCACCGGCCTGGTGAGGGCCTGGCGGTGCGCTCCAGCTCTGTCCCCTGTGCGGGGCTGTCGGCCCTGGCCCCAGAGTCAGGCTCCGCCTCGGGAGGGCCCTCCACCCTCGCCAGGGCACTGCCTGGCCCCACACAAGGGCAGTGGCTCTGATTCTAACAGAGCTGCTCCTGCTTTGAAACGCTATCACCACCCACCAGGCTCCCTTGCCCTCCACCACACACCCCAGCAAAGCTCGTGGCTGGGCACCCAAATAACAGGGGCACTGCACTGAGACTGAGATTTCAAACCACTTGTCGGTAAAAGAGGGGGAAGGGCCAGTCTTTTATTCTCAAGAACTTGGTGTTTTATTTTCTTTCCCTCCTCCTACATAATGAAATATTAGCATCAGAGAGATCGTCTCAGAAGGTATACGAGGGACCCGGAGATATATTACTCTATTTCAAATCACCAAAGTACAAATGTCTGCACAAATTCCTTTGAATCATGCAATGAAAAGGAGACCCTTCATGGAAAATGAAAGCCCATTACATCAAAATGTGCTTTTCACAATACAAAGTTAAGACGCTGCAAACCTGTGCGTGAGAGAAAGCAGAATGTATTCAGAACAGGAGCCAGAGGTCTTCCTGCTGCACCCGGCACAAGGGTAGTCAGGCTCCCCCGCTCTCCCTCCTCGAACTGCCGAGACGACAGCAAAGGAATAAACCCAGGGTGTATGCCCACAAGGGTAAAGAGAACAGCAGAGGAGAGACAGCAGGACGAGAGGGCAATGTAATTTTAGAAGACAGGAAGCAAATGGACCGGAGTTACCTCCACAGAGAGAAGCAGGTGGAGACGGTACCCTGCCCGGAAGGGAGGGCTGGGAACATGGAACTGGACCACAGAATTTCCAGAGCCCGAGGAAGGGGAGACATGAGGGATGTGGAAGCCAGGTGTGGGGTGGGAATGAAAGCAGCTGGATGGGCTATCAGGAGTTGCCAACCTCTGGGCGTCTCCGGACCACAGGAAGAAGAGTTGTCTTGGCCCACACAGAATAGACATTGTGGCACAAGATCACAAAAAAATCTCATCGTGTTTTCAGTAAATGTATGATTTTGTGCTGGGCTCCACAGGCTGGACAGCCCTGGTTAAGTCTTCTCTCAGCACCCAGAAGCCAGCAGGTGTCCTCGCTGGAGAGGCTGATGCAGAGAGGCTCAGGGCTCAGCGATGACGGCTGGGACTGGGGGACAAATCTGCGCTCCCGATGGGAGGCGGCCCCCACCCCCCACCTCCACACCAAAGAGGGTGGCTCGGCTATGCACAATATTTTACAGTCCTAATAATACAAAAACTGACTATCAAGTAAGCAAATCAATGGGAGAGGGGGATTATGAAAGGTAAATCCTTATCTTCCAGAGCGGGGTCAAAGATGACGCCTAAAACAGCAGGTTAAACAGGTGACTTAGAAAAACACAGGCAAGCCTCCCAAGAAAGAGCCAGAGGAGTCGGAAGGAGGCCCCTCGGGAGAGTGGGTGTGGAACAGAAGCGAAGGACTGGAGCTGCGGCCACAATCCTGTAGGGCGACGCGTTCACCTTTTCCTGTTGCTTTGATGCACATTAAAATCATGCTGGTGGGGGGAAAGCCTCCAAGTTAAGCAGGTCCTGAAAACGTAAGCCCCTACACGCTGCAAAGTGTGTGTTATCACCTGGGGACTATTAGTTTGCTCCAGAAACACTTAATTTAATTTCCTTTTACTGAGACAGTTAAAGGTTTTTACAATAGCAGATGCCTTCCCTCCCACACATCAATTAATGTGCAAATCCACTCAGGTTGTAGAAATAACGAGGTGCGGAGATTTTGTACTGGTGAGCCTGCCACCAGAAGGTGGACAGGGTGGGCAAGGCGCTGAACGGGGGCTGCTGGCAGCTTGGGGCTCGCCAGGCTGGGGGGAGGGGAGGGGAGGGGAGCGGGCAGTTGTGTTGGACCACCAGCCCCAAGGCCCTGACCTCGTTAGGTGTTTACCAACAAAGTAAAGTTTTTTGAGAAGCAATGATGTGGCACTCCGAATTCAACTTGGGTCTGTAATTTGGCAAAACCACCTATGAGGCCCACACACTCGATCTTTTTCCTTCTTTTTCCTTCTTTCCGAAAGAGCTGAACCCAAGTAACCAACGTTGTTTCCAAACAGGTTGGAAAAGAGTTACGCCGCTTTTGCTCTGCCCAAGAACTGTCTCGTCTTGTCTCCACTTAAATCTTTTCTGTAAGGGCCTGAATGGTAAGATGCACGACACGTCACTGTCTCACTCTCACCCATGCAAACAACGCTGTGTGGGGAACACTGTCAACTGCGGGCCTCAGCCTCTGGGGGAGCTGCCCCGTCCCGGAGGCAGAGCTATTGGGTGGGACCACCAGGGTCCATCTCCCAGGCTCCCCCTGACCCAGGGAGGGCTCTTCTCCACCCAGCCTCCCTCGAGGTCTCCCCGGCCCCCTCTCCCAAAGCCCGGCGGTGGAGCCATCCTGCTCTGGGCAGGGCCCACCCCTTCTTTCCAGTCTGTGATCAGCTGTCTGAGTGGGAACGAGCATCTCAAAGCCCTCCTGCTTGGAGAAGTCAAATTAAACAGCTGGCTACACAGCCTGCCAGGTGTAACACCAACCCGTCTCCTCTCCCTCGGGTTCTGGACCAGAAGGGACCCACCCGCCCCCCCAGTGTCTGTCCTACCCGTCCCTCTGGGTACAGCACTGCGCTGAGAAGGCCTCCAGGGCCTCGGTTCTGAGGCCCTTTTCTCCACTCGCTCACCAGGGCCGCTGGCAGCCGCCCTGACATTTCTGACCTGGCACTGTCTGTAACGGGCACGGGTCCGCGATGTTTAAGGGAAGATCACCTACAACAGACAGGTCACGGAGACCCCCGGGCCGCTGTGTGGTGTGGGCTTCAGGGTCTGCGCCACGGGACCAGGGCGACCCACCGCTCTGCGTCCACTCGCACACCCCGCCAAGCGCCGTTAAAATGCCAGCAGAGGCATTTTGGGATCTCCAATCGGTTGACATTTTTTCTAAGAAAACTTAAATTTAAAAAACTTCGGTACATTTAATCTTGTGAAGTACCACCCGCCTTCCCTTCCACTCCCCTAAAAAGGGCGAGAAAATTCACCGCCAAAGGTCGCCCCTGTGTTGAATGTCCTCGGAGTGTGGCATTTCAGCCCACGCGCTCGCGCGTGCAAATCTGCAGCTGTTCTGGGAGCCCGCCGCCACCACAGCCGGATGGTTACGGGTGGGGCGGCTTCCTCCTCAACCCCGCTTTCTCCTCCGCTTTCTGTCCACGCGGCAGAGCGCAGACCCTTAGCGTCCCCTCCCGGCCCCCTGGATTCTCCCTGGCAGAGAAGTAAGCGGATTGCACCTTCCTTCCCTGTCAAACCCCCCCTCCCCCGCTCAAGAATCCAAGGGCATTTCTAACTTGGTGATTAAAAATGCACTTTTTATTTCAAAAGTTCAACCACAACACATTCTCTTCTTTAAAAATTTTATAGCATCTACACTTTCAATTTGAGACTTTTCATTCATGCTAGGTGAGCCTCTCATGTTCCATATTAAATGCAAGGCATGTGTGAGCAGCGCTATTAATAATATAACAGTGCCAATCTCAGAGGCAGCGACGCAGCCGCAACGCACGGCCCCACAGGAACGGACGTGGACGGCGAGTGCCCGGCAGTCGTTATCAGACAGACGGGAACAGAGAACGCAGCCTGCTGTCCGCCCCGCCCCTCCGTGAGAGTCAGGAGGGAGTTTGCCGTTCTTCCCCAAAGGCAGAGCACATCATTAGCTCTCATAAATACACACAGAGCTGAAGCGGAAAACAAGTGGTTACCTCTATTAGATTCAAAAGAGAAAGGGAAGGTGAGTTTGAAAGTGCTCACGGAGAAATGAAGGTTATAAATTCACGGGGTACACCAGACTCAGAACTGAAGGTCGCTAAAGTAAGGCATTATGACGGTGGAACAAAGTCCAGTCTGCACGTCTCCAAGAACTGGCTTCCTAACAAAGCCTACCATCCGCTGTGATGGCATCGCAGAGCTCTCTCCCAGGATGCAGTTGGGCGACGTCCTCCAGGGGTGTCTGCAGACAACTCACAAGGCCCGACAGAGGCGAAGACGAGCCTGTGATGGAGCCTGACCGCAGTGATGGTGGCCTTCACCCTTCTCCTGTGGGGCCACGAGCAGAGGTCAGTGAGAAAGACTCAAGGCAGGAAAATGCTCCGTGTGGGCCTTTGCAGAAACAGCAAACTGCCACGTGTCAGAAGAAGGCCTGTGTGCCGAGACTGCAGCTCTGAAAACCGCCTGTGGGAATGGGCCAGTGCCCTCACAGCAGAGCTGCAGCAGAGCACACGCCTGCATGAGCACGCACACACAAGTGCACAAGCACACGCCTACATGAGCACACACCTGCACGGGCATGCACACACGCACACGAGCACACACCTGCACGAGAGTGTACGCCTGCACAAGCACACACACTGACCCCCAGTGAGCACGAGGAAACAGAACGGACAAGACTCCCAGCCAACACAGGAGCAGCAACAGCCTCTTGAGGGCCCACTGTGTACTGGGTGTCCGGCCCTCACCGCGCACTAAGGCAGGCGTTCTTACAAGTCCCACTTCGTCTTTTAGGGAGGAAGCTTAAGGAAGCCCAGTCACTTGGCCAAGGGCACACAGCTGAGCCAGGTGCAAATGAGCCCAGGCCCACGAGTCCAATGGCTGGCCTACACGGCCTCACCCAGTGGGTCTCACTCACTCGTTCAGTAATGAAGGACACTGCAGAACAACAAAAACTCGTCCTGCGACTCTCGCGTGCCAGGCACTGCTGTAGGCACACCACTAGGAATCAGGTGACAACAAAACAGATACCCGTCCCTGGGAAGACCGCATTCCAGAGAGGGCTGGGAAAGCCAATAACCAAAAAGAGTAAGACACGTGGGTGTCAAGTGATGACACAGAAACGGGGAACAACTAAGTCAGGAAGCGGGGTTGGGGGTGACAAGAGGGCTGCAACGGCCAGCAGGAAGGAGGTCAGGGAAGGCCTCTCTGAGGAGGAGGTGCCTCATGAGCCAGGACTTGAAGGGCGCAAACGCGTCTCTGAGGAAACCAAGGCCACTCTGGATAGAGGAGGAGAGGCAAGTGAAGACAGTCACCGTCCCCCTGACGCAGGGACACAGTGAGCATGCCGGGGCAGGCCCTGGCTCGGGGCAGCTGTGTATCATCACGCCAGCTCTGCTGCTCTTCCTGGGGCACCCGGCGGGTCCCTGCCACCCCCGCCGCTGCACGTTGGCGGGCCCCGGCCGGTCCCAAGCCTGGACCTCTTCTTCCTCCAGCTCGGTCTGCGGAAATTCGTGCCCCGTGAGGGGTGCTCCTTTTGATGCTTCTCACTTCACACACATTGGTTAGAAATGAAAACACAGTAATGAACTTTCATTCACCCGTTGGATTAGCAAAGATCTAAAACGGAGGTAATATGGAGCACGAGGCAGAAAAACACACGGGGAACTGCTGGTAGAGTGTAAACGGGCACAACTACTCTGAAGGGCAAGGGGACAAGGGCCACCAAAGCGGTCAACGCAGCTGCCTTCGGGCCCGCTCTTCCGCTTGCTGCGTGCCCAGGCAAAGCCCTCGCCCGAGGACGCCTGCCGTAGCAGTGCGTCCTGACAGGAGCCTGGACACAGCCCACTTTCCCTCGGCGGGGAGATCCGCACAGCGGACCACGTAGAAGCAGCTCTCTAAAAAAGCAGGCGCTAAGGGCAGTGAGGATGAAACACTGGCCTTTCAAGAGAGCCCATCTGACAACTGTATAGCGGCCGTGGACGAGGGGGGCCTGTTCTTTGGGGTAAAGGGCCAGGGTCAATTTTAGAAACTGAAGTGTTGTGGAAACCCTGCATAAAGCAAGTTTACGGGTGCCATTTTTCCAACAGGCAGTGCTGAGAATTTTTAAATAATAAGGTATTTTTAAATTAAGGTGTGCATGTTGCTTTTTTTAGACAAAATGCTACTGCAGAGTTACCAGACTAGAGCGCAAACATCACTTTTACACACACTGGGAAACCGAACGGGCCATGGGGCTCACTTTATCACAGTTCTGCTTCACCGTGCTGGTCTGGCGCCAAACCCGCAGTCGCTGCGAGGGATGCCTGCGTGACGTGCGTGATGACGAAGGACACGCAAAGGTGGCGAAGGCAGGTAAGCGTGTACGGAGCTCAACGTGCTATTCTTGTAACTTTTCTGAAAGCAAGGAACATTTTCCGAGCACACAGTGTCCAGAGAGGGTTCAGATGGTGGCCAGTCCTCACCGGAGGAAGCTCCATGCCACCCAGGCCCTGGCACCCCCTTCAAAGAGGAACAGGTGGCCACACCGGCACCGAGGCAGGTGGAGCAGGGGCAGCGGAAGACCCCCGCGTGTGTGTGGGCAAGAGCAAGGCCGAGGCGCCGGTCAGCCAGAACCCCACTAGCCCACAGCCCCCCTGACCCAGCTGGAGAGGCACCACGGCGGTCCCCACATGACATGGGCTGGGTCAGAGGCTGGGCACCCGCCCCGCCCCAGCCAAGTGCGAGCTGACGGGCTGAGTGACAGCTCTGAAAACCCCCAGCCTCCTCAGCACAAAAGAAAGAAGACAAAATTACAGTCATGTACTGGATTAAAGCAGAAAAAGAGATATTTTGAAAGCATGTGGAAGAGCCGGAGGACAAAAATACTTTCTAGCTAACACTGAGTACATAAGAACACCTCGTTTCCCTAAGCATTTGGATTCCGTTAGAATACAGACCTTGCGGTTTACGCGTTGTTGTGTTTCAACTGAGTTAGCAACTGATCAGCATGCCTCAAACACCATCGTCCCCTGCTCGGTAGGAACGAGCACGAGGAAATGGTGCAGGTCTGCCCCGCCTGGTGTAGCTCAGTGGACTGAGCGTGGGCCTGTGAACCAAAGGATTGCAGTTCGATTCCAGTCAGGGCACATGCCTGGGTTGCAGGCCAGGTCCCAGCAGGGGACGCACAAGAGCAACCATACATTGATATTTGTCTCCCTCTCTCCTTCCCGCCCCTTCTAAAGATAAATAAATTTAAAAATCTTAAAAAAAAAAAAAGAAAGAAAGAAAGCTGTTTCCCTTGCGGCGGGGCGGGGGGAGAAATGGTGCAGGTCTGAATCCTGGCTCCACTACTTACTAGCTGGGTGATCCTGGGCAAGTGACAAGACCTCTCCTCCCCAGTTTCCTCGTCTGTGAGACAGAGCTCACAGTGAGCAAACCCTCGCGGGGCTGTGTGTGGAAACAAGGCCGCGGCCCTCACTGCCCAAAGAGTCATCGCCCTATTCCCAGACATTCCCAGGTATTCCCTGGTAGGGTGCTAGATGCCGGGGACACAGCTTCGAAGCTCAGGCAGCCCAGAGCCCGTCGGTACAGATGGACGTGGCCCTGAACAAAAACAAAAACCGAAGAGCCCTGCGAGACACACCACGATGTCTGAAAGGTGCGGGGCCAAAAGCCCACGCCAGGAGGACATTCTGGCCGAAGAAAGGGCCCTGGCGCGTTGAAGAGCATGCGGGAACCATGTGCGTGTGAGCCGTTTCACCCCCTTTGCGGCCCACTCACACAGCCCTCCACCTGCCACGGGCAGTGGCAGGCCTAGGTCTCAATGCGAACACGCACACTCAAAATGAGGGCACTTCGGATCCACCGGCTCACCACGTGTGGCACTGCTATTCGCTGGTGACTCTCTGAAGCGGTTCTGTGATTTAGTATTGCCTACCAGAGCGAACGCGGGAACAGGAACGGCTGCGGGAGGAGGTTTTTGAGCCCACGGTTCGATGGGACACCCGGGCGCTAGTTCGCCCAGCGTCGGTGAGAGCCCAAGGCGTCCACACGAAACAGGGGCAGGCTGGGCTTTCATGACGGTGGCTCTGGTGGTTCTACCAGTGGCAGGATGAGTGACTGGCATACACGGCAAACGGCGAGCAGCTGAAATCCACAGAATGGCTGGTAATTCCTATTTCCAAATCTAAAGCTCGGATGGCACAGGGGACAGATGGCTGTGCAGCATGCAAACAAACCCACAGCAACAGTGCGCTCGGGCTGGCTGCAGGGGCACCGAGAGCAAACGGGAGCCTCCGTGCCGCTCAGGGGACGCACCATGGCATGGCTGAGAGTCTCCAGGGAACATCGAGGAAGGAAAACCAGCAAACCAGGCAGGACCACCCCCCCCGCACCCCCCCCCCCCCGGCTCCGAGCAGCTGCAGACTGGGCAGAGGGGCGTGTTTCTCACGCATGCGCTCCGGCTGACACAGTATGTTCCCTCACCAGAAATGAGACGAGAACTCTGATTTCTAGATCCAGCAATGTCAAGCCACCTGCCTCCGCAACACCAGCTAAATCCTGCCCGCCCCACGAACACCACATCCGGGGGGCGGGGGGAGTGAGGATGGATGACGGATGCATCCACACGACTAAGATGCAAAGAACCCACAGAACTTACAGTCAGGAGGATGTGACATTTCACCCAGTGCATGCGGCTATTTGATTCTGGAGAGGCCCGAAGAGAAAGTGGCTTCACCAAAGCAGCACTCATCCATATCTCTCACTCACTCACTCACTCATTCATTCATTCAGAAACTATTTACGGGCCACTCCCTAAAATGTGCCAGGCTTCTTCTAAGCACCTGGGAAGCATCAATGAAATAACCAAAGAACACCCCCAGTAGAGACAGAGACAGAAAGCTCCTTTCTCTTTAAGAAAAATACACGGCGTGTTAGCAGACTCCGTGTGCCCCAGCTTCTAAGCTGTGCAGAGTGGGTCCTGAGACTGGGGGATGCTGCACGGCCCGTACGGGGCGTCTTGCGGTGGCAACTTCCGAGCAAAGAGACCCAGACTATTTGGAAGAGCAGTCAGCACAGAGGCCGGGGGAGATGGGAGCATGGCGTGAATGTTCCGGAGTTAGCCAGGCGGTGGCGTGGGGCTGGCCGGGACCACGGGGGTGTGGAAGCCCACTGCGAGTACCTGGCTTTCACTCTGGGCAAGGCGGGCTCACGGCAGGGCTTCGGGCAGAGGAGTGATGATGCGACAACTTTCCTCGCTAAAGGACATCTGCCTGCCGGTGGAGAGCAGAGCCAGCAAGTCCACGGCAGGGCCAACAAGAACTTGAAGGTCAACCTCGCTCACCAACGGCTTCCAATGCAGCTAAATGGTGCTATTCTGGGCCCTGCGCTTTCACCTAGGACTACTAAACTGCAAGGAATGCCACAGGTCAGAATAACTCCCTGTGGAATAAGAGTGGTTTCCAGATGGAGAACTCAGCCAGCATGGAAGCAAAGTGAGAACACAAAGAAAACGGCTCGTGGATGTGGCATCCAAATGTTTTACTTTTATCATCAAACCTGCAATTCACTGAGTGAGTGCAACGTGTCTGCTGCTCTGCTGAGAAGCGGGCGAGCTCGGGGCTGGTGACGCGTATGGCTTGGGGGCCAGACGTCACCACTCCCTGCCAAGTCCCGTGAGCTGTCTGCACCAGGGCCACCTCCCCTCCAAAAGGAGAATGACAGGAAGAGCCGCACACACGCCCAAAGGCCACTGTGGGGGTCACACGTGCTAACCCACGCAGAGCAGCCAGTCCGGTGCCCAGCAAGTGCAAGTGCTCAGCAGTGCCGGCCTCTGTCACGACTGGCTGCCGCAGCTCGGTCCCACCTTGGCCACCGTACGAGGGAAGGAAACGAGGCAGGCCCTCCGGGTAGTGGGCGCAGAGCAGAATTCACCCCCAGGCTACGTGATGTCACCTTGGCGGGGAGCCCTCCCTTGGGAGAGTCCACACACAGAGTGATCGGACGAAGGCACCACTGTCCGAGGACGGGGAGAGGAACCGGGGGGCGAGGTTCACCTGCCCCAGAATCCCTCCAGGCTCCTGCGGGCCTGGGGACACAAAGACACCTCCTGGGCCCCGCCTCGGGGGACTTTCCCAGAGGACACCCTTCACCTCTGTGACCACAGGTCCCCCCTCACAGCAGATGTCACCGCGATGGCCTCCCTTCTAGCTCTGAAACTCCACGACTCCATGCTATGCTTTCTGTTTTGTTTCATGAGACCACAGAAGGTGGGGAAGCGTCGACCAAAAGTGGGGCATTTTTGATACAGTGGAAACAGACAACGCACGTGTGCATCCGCCCTCACGCAGACTTTGCGATCTGGTCAGTTTCACTACTGCCACCGCACCAGCTTCGGCTCCTTACATGCCACTTCTCAAAACGCGGTCAGGCACACGCAGATCACGTGACAGAGGCCATCCTGCGCTGCTCGGCCGAGCCCTCGCACTCGCCCTCGCCCCATGACACTGCACAGAACGGGGCCTTTCGCACCAGTGGAGCCTCCCGCTCCTCCCGCAGCAGGGGGATGAATTATTAAAGGACGAAAGGCCAGTGCCGTCACCTTTTCTGCTTTATCTCCCTAGGGGAGAGTAGTTCAAACCAAACTAGGCACGAGGTTGCGTGGCCAGTTACCTAAGAACAGCCATTTATCAAAGGTACAGATATCACAGTGCGGCCGGGGAGGGGGGGTTGCAGACCATGAGGAAAGGGGCTGATGGAGCCCAGGTGGCTCCACAGGCGCAGAAGGCATCACCTGACGGGGGCCTGCCCATGCGAATGTCACGAGAAAGCTATAAATAGGGCTTGAAATCTATACATCGGGCAAAAGTGTGATGCGGCAAATAAATACTAAGACAGCATGTTTACTTTTAGCTGAATCCCGACGGAACAGGCGAACAGGCGGCAAAGCTTAGCTACGCCCAGACCTTTCAGCCCATTAAGACTTAATCTGGATCAAGGACACTCAGGTCCCACGAAGAAGCACTAAAGGAGACTGAGTTTTTTGTCTCTTCTGCAGGCACCTCCGCCTCCACTCACACCCCCCTCCACTCACACCCCCAGCCCTTCGGGACTCTAGCAAGGCTCCCGCCACAGTTACGTTTCCCCCTGGTTTTGCTAATTTTGGAAACGATGGATGCTTACCTCAATCATTTTATCTCAGGCAGAGGTTAGTTTTGAGCTACACTGCACCCACAGGATTGGGCCACCAGGGCCCACGGCTCCAGGGGCTGCCACTCACAACCTGTCCTGGAGCAGTACAAGGCAGTGGCCCTGCTGGCATTAGTCAAGAGACCAAATCATGTGCAGCAAAGAATAAAAGAGAGGAAAGAGAAAAAGAAAATCAAGTAGTAGAAAAGGGCCAGAGAGGGGAAAACCAGAAAGAACAAAGGCCCGACACAGAGGGCCACCGAAAGCTCCTCGGCTTCCCTTAGCACCCAGTCTGGGCTGCCAGTGGAGGCAGGAAGGGGTGGAAGGGCCCTGGCAGGTGGGGCTCAGTTGGGTGGAGTATTGTCCTGCAGATGAAGGGGTGGTGGGTTCGATTCCTAGTCCGGGCGCATGCCTGGGTTGTGGGTTCCGTCCCCAGTTGGAGCACCTACAACAGGCAACCGATCAACGTTTCTCTCTCACGTGGACGTTCCTCTCCCTCCCCTCCCCTCCCCTCCCCTCCCCTCCCCTCCCCTCCCCTCCCCTCCCCTCCCCTCCCCTCCCCTCCCCTCCCCTCCCCTCCTCTCCCCTCGCTGTGAAGCCAGTATGCATGCCCTGGGGTGCAGATTAAACGGACGAGGAAGAAGAAGGGTGGGCGGGAGCACTGAGCTGGCAGAGCGGAGAGGCGCAGCGCTCAGCTGGCAGCGGTGGCCATGGTGGAGCCCCGACGGGAGCGGGTCGAACAGGGCACGGAGACCACAACTGCGGTTGGGTGTGTACGTCACTCTCAGGTCCACTCTCCTTCACCCTCCGCTTGGTGACTTGGGGACAAGGAGCAATCCTGTGGACAACGATCTTCGGGAAGACCGGGCGGCGCGTGCAGGGGGAGCGGCATTAACGACACGCTTCACTCGGGGGCCGTCGGCTGCGTGCAGGAGAGCACCTGCCCTGGGACTGGGCGCAGCGCCGGCAGCTCATCGGCACCGTCCTCTCCGGGGCCACAGCCCGGGCCCACGTGGCGGCCTGCGGTGCACACGTACGTGCACACGGGCAAAGCTCTGGTTGAGCGCTAAGCGCTAAGCCCTACTGATGAAAAATGCACTACCACCAGATTTTTCGGACCGAAGACAAGATTAGATTTAAAAAAAATTAATATTCAGGGTGGCTTAGAAACTTAGGACCGAAGTCCAAATTAGCACTGTCTGGCAAAGACAAAGAGGGGGAGACGCGTTCTGAAGCAATCGCGAGCAGGCGCACTCACCGGTCCGGCCCGTGGTGGCAGCTGCCACAGTCTTTCTTCTTCTCAAGAATGCAAATGACTAAGATAGATCAAATACCTACTTTGCTTAAATACTCTTCATAATGAGTTTCTTTCCTTCTTTTAAGGATATTTGATGTTGGCAGCTGATGGATCTCGAGTTAAATTGTTTTAATTCAAAACAGCACCATCTGTTGTCAGGATCTGCCGGTTCAAGAAAGGAGGCAAGAAACAGTGCTGCAGGGAGCCAGGGAAGGTGACAAAGGAACCGCCTGGGACGCGTCTGCAGAATGGCAGGGCGTGGGGGTGGGGAGAGCACTGCGGATGGGGGGCGGGGCCGAGGCCACGGGGCTCGGGTCTCAGCTCAGCCTCCCAGCGGCTGCAGGGTCTGCGCCTCAGTTTCTTCCTCTACAGAATGGGACACCGGTTTAAAAACGGCGCCAACGGCAATGGCGGTTATTTCTGGCGGCCACGGTTACTAGAGCATACTGTGTGCCAGGCGCTGGGATATGGTCTTACAGGAACGACCTCACTTGCACTCTCTTGATCCCTGGCTTAAACTCCTTATGCCCACGAGTGTGTGCACTGATGTTCCCATTTTCCAGGTGAGACAACCAGACTCAGAGGTCAGGTCACAGGCCCAAGGTCCCGCAGCGGGGAGTGGGAAAGCCCAGACGTGTGTGTGACTCCAGGGACTGCACTGTAACCAGGGCACTGCACTGCCCAGCAGCCTCCCGGAGAGACTCCTGCACCCGCCCCCCTGCACCCGGCACCCACTGCCAAGCAGCCCGGCCCACGTCCGCCCTGAGCCATCGCTGCAGCAGCGCTGAGGCCGAGCTGAGCGGCTCTGAGGCTGACGGGCAGATCTGTGAGGACACTGCCGTACCCAGCACTACTGCAGACAGGTCTTATTTTACTGGGCTCCACTTTCAAGCTGCATCTGTGATCTGAATGTTGATGGGAGTTGTAAAAATTAGCGAAAAGCGAACTAGATCCAGTGGAAAATCCCCAGCATCTGATTTTCTGAAAGGTTAGCCAAGCGTCTCCCGAGATGCGTCTCTTCGTGTGGCGCCGGCAGGCCGACTTCCCTCTACCAGCTCTGGGCGTGGGGACAGATGAGGGGGCAGCGCAGACCCTCCCCGGGCCGTCCGTTTACCTCCTAACGGCGGGCGGGTTTCCTAACAACATCTGAGCTGGACCAGTGTCAACCTCACAGGGTCAAATAAAGGAAGAGAGAGAGAAATAAAGCACAACTTCCAAGAAGCAACGCGAGTCCCTCTTCAGGAGCCGGTCCGGGTCACAGGAGGGGGACAACGGCCGGCCAAAAGGAAACAAGGCGGCGGGGCTTCGGGTGCCGGCGCCACGGCTACTGTTCCTGCCAGACCCTGGGCCCTCGCGCACCCTTCCAAAGCTCAGCGTTCCCACCTAACAACCAAAGGAGGGAAATGACAAACTACAAACTGGAAATCCAGAACACTGCCGGAGGGACCGGGGAGGGGCGTCTCCGGGAGAGAGGGACCCCAAGTACCAGGGCGGGGACTCCTTCCGGCCGGTTCTTCAGCGAGGAGTGGGCACACAGGTGTTCGCTTTATTATCATGTGTATGTTTCATCAATGCATAGGTTCCTGCTTTACATATCGAATCTTTCATAATTTAAAAAAGAAAAAACTCTTCTGACTCTTCTACTGTGGCGAGCATTTCAGAAAAGAGGAACCGAAAAAAATGACTCATTAAAACATCAGTGAACAGATTTTAAAAAGAACTCTAACGGTCAGTGATACAATTTGTGCTTCAGAAACAAGGTCCTCGGCGGGAGAAAACCAAGAGTCGCCAGCACAGGGGACGGCACGTGGATCTCAGTAAGACGAACGATGAACTGCCGGCCCAACTGACGGGCACGGGTGTGAACTCGCAGTGTGCGAGCGAAAGGTGTGCAAACACAGCCTCCTCTGGGGGAAGTGGGTGGGCTTGTCCTGCTAACGCCAGCACTGACCAGCAAAAGGCGGGTTCACAGACACTGGTCACGGGGTCCAGCCGGTATTTTCTTCCTCAGAGTTGCTATCTTTTCCAAATTTCTAGAATAAACCTGTTACTTTCAAAATCTTAAATGTAATTTGTAAAGTGGCTTGTAAGGTAACAAAGGAAAAAGGGAAGAAAAGGGAAAGAAGCCGCCAAGGTGGGCAGGAGAGACGGAAGGAAGGGAAGGAAGGACGGAAGGAAGGAAGGAAGGAAGCCAGCCTCCAGCACCTGGTGGCTGCAGGTCCTGGTGCAGGTCCTGACCCCCCCGGGCTCACTCTCCTCCTCAGTGACCGAGGGACCAGAGTGCACACATTACAGAGGCTTCCGGAACACTGCAGAAACTGCAACACGCCCAGCACAGCACGTGACAATTTATAAACGCACAACAAATGTTGTCATTCTTACTTCTGACAGCCACCACTTTTTCAGGTTCTTTCATCAGAAGTGCCAAGAGGGAGAGGGCGATGGTGCCCAGGTCTGTCCTAAGAAAGGTGACGAGGACACCGGCCTCGCCTCCCCCGGCAGGTGTTCTGCTGGCAGCCTGTCCGCCCACTGCACCGCGCTTTCGGCGTGCAAGCGAACTGTGCTTCTAATTACCTGCTTTGCAGTCGGATCTGCTGACCTCACATCTGAAGGACAATCCTGTATCTGCTTAAATGATCAAAAACAACGCACATTTCAGCCACAAATTCCGTGGCTGGAAAATTACCTGTAGAACTGAATCAATTTTGTTCACTTCTGGTCAGTTTCCTTTTAATGAGAGGCATGACCTTAACAAGGCAAAAATAAAATTCATTTACTTCAGTAAAAATGCATTAAAAACACACACACAAAAATGTTAATTTACAGTGTTATCTCATGCCATACACCAAAAGTAACTTCTGATTGATTAGAGTTAAAAGTAGGAAATCAGACCACCAAAAAAACGGGAGACACAAGGATGTGAGCGTCTCACAACTACTTTCTCAGTTTAAAAGAGACAGAAGACACAAAGGAAAAGGCCAACAGATTTGAGTAAGCACTTCAAACTTCTGTATGTCAAAAAAAGAATACGACAAATTCTAAGACAAACAACAAATTGAGGACATATCTGCAAAAACGAAAAAGCTTAATACTAATAGTTGTAGAAAAATAATGAAAAACATTTGCACAAAGTATGCCAAGCTATGTTTTCAAGAACATCCCTGCAACATATTTTCAAGCGTGGAATAACTAGGCAACCTGTCTATCACAGAAGAAAAGACAAATAAATCATAATGCATCCATATAACAGAACACCGTACAAATGGCGTATTCTAATATGTTATGGAATAGAAGAAAATCACAAGATAATATGCTTACTAAGATCCCACGTCTGTTTTTGTTTGTTGGTTTAATTTTGGTCTCACATACACACAGGAGAAAAGGTCCTAAAGACCTATTCATCAAGCTGTTGATTGTGGTTTTTTACATCTGAGTGGTGAAGGGAGAGGGTCCAGGGAAGGAATCCCACCCTAGCCATTCACTTTTTCCTTTTTAGCCCTCTGTTTGTTTGCTTGTTTTATTAGAAACAGATATTCTCTGATAGTTCTGAAGAAAACAACACTGCTGCGGCCACTTCTAACTGCCTATCAATCGATATCCAATCTCTTTTATCTTCTTAATAACGAACCCTGAGACAGGCTTCTCCAACAGGACCCACTGCCGCTCGGCCAGAAGACGGTATTTCCCAGCGGCCATTACAGCTAGGCACAGCCGAGTGTCCAAGTTCTGACCAATGAGATGCAAACAAAATGTTCCGGGCAGGTTCTGGAAAAACACCCTAGAAGTTCACGATGAGCGTCCTTTGCTCCTTCTTCAGTCCTTCTTCCAGGTTGCTGCTAGGAGTGCGAATGAGACGGCTGGAGAACGTGGGAATGAAAGCTATGCTGGGCAAAGCAACGAGATGAATGGAACACTGGTTCCCTGGTAATATGGAGCTTCCACCGCAGCCCTGGACTATTTTGAGAGGTCTAAGTTATTTACAACCGAACCTGATCTCGATATGAACTTGTATGTCTAAATTTAGCAAATTAATAGGCAATGGATCTGAATTGACAAGGAAAAAGAAGAGATACATCTAGGTAATAAGCATAAAGGTAAGAGTTTAATTCTAATCACTACTAATTAAGGAAACTAACGCCGTAAGCTGCTGTGGTTCACCTGTTACTATATAAAGATGGGAGTGTTTCTGTTTCATTTTGACAACCTTTTCCCAATGTTCATGAAGTACAGTGAAATAGGCCAACTAACATTGACATGAATTGTAGACTGGTCCGGTCATTTTGGAAAGTAATGTGGCAATCAGCACCCAGAGTCTTTAAAAAAAATCCATTCCTCGTTCCAGGTCCAGGGAAGACAGAGAAGCGTCCTGCACCCTGTCTCTCTACTGAACGCAGCTACGAAACCTGGACAGGACAGCCGGAGCAGTTATCTGAAGACGCTGAGAGGTCACCGGTAGCAGGTGCGTTAGGAAAGAAGACCAGACTCCAAAGCAGCACTGAACCAGAGATGAGTGAGTCATCTCTGTCCTCCAGGCTCCCCCAGCCTTGGCTCGCTGCTGCCCCGAACCGGCAGTGCGGACGCAGACACTCCAGGTCACCGGAGTGGATGGCCGGAGCGCCAGACATTCTAATCCCGGCTCACGGAGTGGAAGGAGGTCGCCCACTCGGTCCGCAGTGAAACCACCTGCCGGGCTCTCTCTCCTCTCTGTTCTCACATGCCCAGCCCTCAGAGGCCACCGAGGCAGTGTTGGTGGCATCAGCATTAGCCGCAGCAATGGGAGCCCAGAAGAGTGTCAAATTTTGTGGATGGGAACTGTCCCTCCCCAGCAGAGGAGCCGCAGCTCCCAGAGAGGGAAGGAGCAGGTGTGCGCCTGCCCTCGCTTTCACGCTCTCTGCCTGTCCACTGCTTTGCCCCAAATGCCACAGGGAGAAGCGCACAGCAGAGCAGGACAGGGAAGACCCCAGACCCCAGCCAGGGACCAACAGGAGAGGCCCCAAGAACCAGAAAGCGCAAGAGAGACCGCAGAGAGCTCGCATGGAGCGATGGACCTCGTAAAGCTGTTTACGGGCTCCTGGCTTCGTCCCCGAGCTGTGCAAGCATGGTTCGACCTTAAAGAGAATAAACAAGACTTCAGCAACTGAACTACCGGAGAGAGGACCGCCCAGTCACAGACACAGGTGGCATACCTCTGACACAGGTCAGAGCGCCACGGGAAAGCATCGAAAACAAAACTGACATTGAAACCGCAACCCATGGAAAGCTGATCCGAACCCGCAGCCCGAACCCAACAGGGTGGCCGGCCTGCTGGGACAAAAGCATCCGTGTTCTCCGAGGGTCTGAACAGAGTCTCCCCGCACAGCATCAGAAACATCCAGGACACAACCCAGAACTATGTGGTCTGTCGATGATAAGGAGAATCTCAATGCACATAGATGAGGAGACCACTACAAGATGCCAGAGATACCGGAGTTTTCTGACAAAGATATCAAATAGCTATGATAGAAATGCTCCAACAAGTGAAAGGCAGACACTCTTGAAAGACAGAAAAAGAATGTTTCTGCAAAGGAGTAGAAGATACAGATGGAATGCTTGGAAGTGAAGGACAGACACACACACCTTCGTCCACTTGGCACCTCTGGTGGGTTGACTGCTGATCTATGTATGGCTTTATACTAAAGCTTATCCAAACCCTGGGAAAAAAGTCTATACCCTTAGACACAATCATTCTACTTCCGGGACTCTGTCCTTGGAAAGTACTCCTAAAACAAAGGTATTTGTAACGCTGGTAAACTGAATGCCTGACCTAACAGGAAAATGGTAGGGAAAACTATGAGAATATTATACAATTTTTAAATTTAAGATTTTCTGACTACTACATGCTATTACCACAAAATGGCCTAAAAGAATTCTTAGAATATAACGGGAACTAGAGTGGGGGTGGCTTTCACTGTACACGAAGAACGAACACCACAAAGCGAAACACTGAAATATTTACCTAGAAAAAGGACTAAAAGGAGAGAATATTGAAATGTTGACTGCGCTCAGCTCAAAGTGGAGGGAACAGAGACAATGTGTCTTCTTCTTTATGCTTCTCTGTGGTCTTCAGATTGTGCTAATGAGCACCTATTACTTTGAAAACGATAATTACTTCCTGCCAAAAATTTTTCCCCTCTCTTGTAAACATTCGCAACACCATCTCTCAGGATACTAAGTCATATTACATAAATGTTCCAGCCACAGCTTTTCTCTGAAGAATGAAAACACGCTCCTTGAATGTAGGAATCCCAGGCACTCTTGTTTCCAGTCCTCTGGTCAACGGCTAAGGCAAGGAAGACGTTCCTCCTGCTGATGGTTAATAAACGATGTGAAATTATTCAGAACTAGTCAAATCAGACCAGTCCTCCCGATTAGGAAAAAACGTAGTATGACACATTTGCAAAAACTCCATTCCAAAGTAGCTCAGTCTCTGCGGACAATTATAGAATGTCAAGCTGTCACACAGAATGCCGCTAATAACTAAACTGTTCTTTTGAGTCCTCCTCACCGAAAGGTCCCCGCTCTCCCAAACTGTCACGAGGCCCCTGCCCCTCCATCTGTTCGGCAGCGCCAGGCTGCACATGAAAAGGCCGACAGCAGAGCCCCCCGGACCTGCCAGCCTGCTCATCAGCAGCGCGGAGCACCGACCCGGTCTGTGGCCGTGGTCGCCCTTCACCCGACACCGGGCACCGGGCGGGGGCGGGGCTTTGGCAGCACACTGGCGCAGCGCCCATTCACGTTAGGGTTTCCTCGAGCGGAGCGGAGCAGACCGCTGCTGACCCACGGCAGACTAGCCGCACCTCATTTCCAGGATAAAAATGCACACTGGGTCCCTGCCCTTTGAGCACGCGGCATAACCGCCTCGTAAGAGAGAGAAGAGCTGCGGAAAGCGAAGAGCACCGAAGGACAGCGAGAGGCCGGCGACGGTGCCCGGGCAATCCGGCTTCTTCCTCGACCTTCCTGAAAGGGCGTTAGGCGCGACCTTTAAGAGCAGCGGGCCAACCAACCCACTTTGGAGAGACAACCTTGCGTGCAGCACAGAGCGCACTGCCGAGGGGGCCTGCCCTGGCCTCAGGGCTGCCCGCCTCGTGTGCAGGGGAAGCTACGGCGACTTACCTCGATTGATTTCACTTGCAAGGAAAACACATCCTAAAACTGCAGCCTCAGCAGGACACTAAAGGTCGGTCTTGGCTTCTTGAGGGATGAGCTTGATATCAATAGTTATTAGGACACATCACACAAGACACACAGGAGAGACAGAGGGAAGATGCTGGTAATCTCACTTAATCCTGATGCGGCCCGAAACCAGGCTCTGCAGACTGTGGGAAAATCGAGGGGAAACTTCAACATTCCTGAGGAGAGATCTGTATGTGCGTGCTCCGACCTGGCACCAGAAGAGAAGTAGCAGTGAAGCTGGGTCCAGAGCCCTGGGTGGGGTGGCATCATGCAAGAAGCCAGGAGAGCGACAGAGTGGACGCGTCACTGCTCCTCACCATTCTCGGTGACAAGTCGGTAAGACCTGGCTGAATGTCGAGCAGAGTACTAGGTTGGCCCAACCAAGAAAACGTACAGCACCACAGACGGTTAGACCTGGGCAGGGCTTACAATCAGAGAAGGCGGCTCTGGCTGGTGTGGCTCAGTGGGCTGAGCACCAGCCAGCAAACCAAAAGGGGGCCAGTTCGATTCCCGGTCAGGGCACATGCCTGGGTTGTGGGCCAGGTCTCTGGTTGGGGATGTGCAAGAGGCAACCGATCAATGTTCCTCTTGCACATCAATGTTTCTCTCCTTCCCTTTCTCCTTCCCTTACCCGCTCTCTAAAAAATAAACAAACTCTTAAAAACAAATCAGAGAATGTAAAGAGAGAACCAAGATAATGCGAGCTCTCTGCATCAACCAGCCTGGTCCCCAGAACTGCATGTTACCCTAACCACACATTCAATTCTCAGCTGAGGCAGAAAACCGGAAACACTACCAGGAAGAAATGGAGGGCATCCAAAGAGAACACAAAAATGGCAGAATTTCTTCAAAAGAACCTAGAATTGGGAGATGCATATATATGTGTGTATACATACATACCTATACACTAACAGGTTGTACATGGTTTTAAAATTAAATTATCCTTTTTTCTTAAACCTAACAATACAAAGAATCCTGCAGTTCACGCCCAAGAAATTGGAGAAAATGTTTCTTGAGTATCTGTAACCAGCTCAACAAATATCAGGGCATTACTTGTGACACAATACTCAACCAGGAATCAGGAAATATGGGTTCTGGTCACATCCGAATGACAGGGACAGTGTCCCAGAAGAGAGGAAGTCAGTGAGTCCTGGGGATGGGGAGGATCTGGGAAGGAGTGAGGAGAAAGGACATTCTGGAAGAGGTACATCAGCAAAAGGGAAGTTTGGAAAGGACCAGCTACGTCCCAAGAACAGGAACCGGAACAGTCTAACTAAGGAGCATGCGTGGTGGGCACTGGACAGACGAGCAGAGGCGGTCAGGGTGGGCTGCAGTCCAGAAACCAGGCTAGGGAGGGCGGTGGTTGCCACTGGGTGGCCACTGAGGACAGTCACAGGGCGAGCAGGAAGGAAGCAGGCCATGGGTGGTCCTTCACAGCCTCCTTCCAGCTGAAGGTGTCCAACTGTCCATCACTGTAAGAGAGAGGGTCCAGGCCCTACTGTGTTCACAGGGAAAAGAACACTAGGAAACCGATATAAACCACAGATATAAAGTATCTTTTCGACACTAAAAGGTACTAACAAGCAACAACTGTAGCAGAACGCTTTCCAAAGACTCCCAGCCGGTTCTGTTGCTGGTTCCTCTGCAGGGATGGCTCTCCCCAGACAGCTGTGTGCAGCCCCCTCTGCTCCAAACGGACCCCCCCACACACACACCCTCCAGCTAAAGGAGCCCCACCCCCATCTCTCTCCAGCCTTTCCCCTGCATCACTTTGTCTTTAAAGTACTTATTACTGCCCGATGTTGTTTATATACTTCAGTTTGTCTCCCCACCAGAATATAAGCCCCAGAAGCACAAGGACTTGGAGACTTTTTTCCATTTTGCCAACATCCGAGTGCTCTCAGTAAATACTGGATGCACGACTGGAAAGACTCAGTCACAGTTTATCCAGAGAACCCCTGGCTCAACACACACACACACACACACACACACACACACACACACGTAAGTACTCATGCCCCCAACACTGCTGCAAATGCTGCACTCAGTCTACCCTTTCTCAGTGGAGGTGTCAGGCGGCAGTTTTTGTAATCGATGGTGAGGTGCATCCCAAATAATGTGTTTGCAATAACCAAGTACGTGAGACTGTCGCTTAGTGTGAAGTTAGACCAGATTCAAGGTCACCCCTGTAACTTGTCTGCCACTCATTTGCATTCAGTAAGCTTTCTTGAGTGGGAAAGAAAAGAGCAGAATTACAGCTAGCTGGTACACAGGTTTCTGGAAGGATTAACCCAAATGCCACATGTACTTTGTTCTAAAATTTGACAATGTTGGAGGAAAGAGGGCCTGACTCACCCACAGACAGCTCCCTCTAGCTGAGGGCCTGCTTTCTCTCTCTTCCCATCGCTCCATCGTGACAGCTGAGGCTTCTCAAAGACCGCCCCACCCTGCCAACCCCGGACGAGACATCGAGACATCGATCGAGACTGGGAAGCTCTCGCAGCTAACCCAAGGACAAAGGCAGTACCGGTCGAGGCGGCCCAGGGCTCCTTTCAGCCTCTGCATCCGTGACGTCCCATACAGGCCTACGGGCTGCATGTGACTGTCTGATCTAAATATAATTAAAATTAAAGAAAATTCAAATTTAGTCTCTCGGATACACTAACCACATTTCAAGTGCTCAACAGTTACTTGTGACCCTATGGAATAACACAGCTAGAGAACACTTCAGTCATCCCAGAAAGTTCTGTCGGCGAGCTCTGCTCTGGAGTCCAGAAAACAGTAGGTCACACGCAGTTCAGACAGAAGAATTCAGCGGAGGAGCAGATGGCGCCAAAGCAGGTCCCTCCACTTGCCATCCGAACTGTGAAGGGACATTCGGCCTCAGATCAACGGCACAAAAGGCAACAAAACAAAACCACCTGTGGCTCAGGAAAAGGGGAGCCAGGAGTGAGCGACATGGCCACCGTTCCCTCGGGGACCCCTCTCGCCCAGCCCGAGCACCAGCTTCCGTGTGCCACGGGCAAGCTGCAAGCAGCAAAGCTCTCACAGGGACAGATGGGGGCCTCGGAGAAGGGAGCGGGAAGGAACAGCGGCGGCAAGGACCGGATCTCTGAGAGGCAGTCACCTTAAGACAATTTCATCCTTTTATATTTCCTTTAAAAGGGGTCAGCTATTTGTCTACAAACTTCTGCTTCACAAGCAGAAACAAAACATCTTAGAGAAGAGCTGACATTTAATCTGCAAACAGTCTCTATTTTGAGGTTCAATAACAAAAGATTAATTCCACAGGGTGGCTATCTCGTGGCGGTGCAATATGTATGTTTTTGAAGTATACAATGGCTGTCAGGATAAAGCCTAACAACTCTTTGTAGAAATAACATTTCAAAGGTAAGACTTAAATGCACACACAGAGAGAAAAACACTCTCTCCCTATAACACAGCCCAGTCCAACTCGGGGGCACTGAGACCCTCAGACCGAGTTTCGGGTCAGCGAAGTCACGACCTTCTGCCCTCGGGGAGCAGGCTCCGAGGGGAAGCCCGCGGGGGGGCCTGGCTGTGAAGAAAACGCCCCCGGGGGGAGAGAGCCACGGAGTGAGAGGTGCTCGTTCCCTCAGGACAAGCACCAAAGACCTGAGTGCGTACGGTTGGGGGACGGGCTCCGAGGTCAATCGGGGGGGACTGGGTACAGAAACCAGGGCAGCGGTGAGAGCCTCCTGTGTGCGTGTGCCACACCCCCGGGGCGTAACGTGAGGACCCTCGATGCTCGCCCCAGCCCGGCACGGCACGCCCTGCCACCAGCCCTGTGTCACAGCGCAAACAGGGGCACGGGGCATGAAGCGACGTGCCCGGGGCCACAGAGCCAGGAAACGGCGGCAGAGCGGGCTGTGAACAGAGACTGCCTGCTTCAGTCTCGGGGCCTGTACCCGCCCGGCCACACCCGCTGCTGCTCTGCCTCCCCGCCGTCCTCCCCGCAGCTCGGTTCCAGGCAGAGCGGTCCAGCTCAGGAGGCGGCCAGGAGGTCACCCGAGTGTGCGCCCCTCGGTCCACCAGGTGATTCCGGGGTGCTGCCCAGTGACACTGGTTTTCATTTCAGTCACTACGCGCTACAACGCCTGTTAGAAAACACACACACACAACTGCTCACTAAATGTCACAGCTTTCTTTTCAAAGCACACGTGTTAAGAAAAAGAGCTAATCTACTTAAAAAGTTACCCGGTGATCAAAGTAAAAACGATTGGGGAACATGGTTCAAAAACAAAATCAAAGGTGGCAGGGGAACCGAACTTTTTGGACGGGGAAGTTGAGGAACCCAGCTTTTTAAAGCCTTACTTTCTGTGTTCTGGGTTATTCTTCACATTGTCCTGTCAAAAGCTCAGATCCCTTTCTAGGCAGGTCAGGTCCCCCCACCCCATTTGTCCCCAGGGGGCGCTCGCCAGGGCTGTCTCCTCTGCAGCCCCTCAGAGCACCTGCACAGTGGCAGCCCTCTGCCCCGCCTCCCCTCCTGCTGGCCGGGAAGCCCTGTGTAGGCAGGAAGCCCTGTGAAGGCAGGAGGCCCTGTGAAGGCGGGGCCTCGTCTTCTCTAGCCGCCTCCCTCACCCCACCCCCGATAGACCGCACAGCTTTGCATACAGCGGGCCCTCAAGAAGCACATCCTAACCGACCTTGCTGCCCGCCGCCATCATTTTCAGGAGGAAAGATTCAGTATCCCTCACTTTCATCAACAAACAGGAAGAGGCACAAAACAGCTGCGCCCCGAACAGCTCTCGGAACCAAGGACTCTGGCGGCGGAGTGGCCAGGAGACCTAGGGGAGCCCTGCGTTCCTTTCCCCCATGCTCGTCCGGCTTCCCTGCGAGGATGCGGCCTGAGCTGGGCTGGGCTTTTCCGGGTCCTCCGCCTCGCGCCCAGCCTTCTATGAGTACTCTATAAACAAACACAGTAATTAACCTTGGGACCACTGAAAACCACATGGACAGCCCAACGAAATTAATATTTACAAGGTCAAACAGGACAGACGATTAAATCAAAAAGGATTCAGATGTGGGTCAACTCACACTCCAAACCACAAATGAAATCTGCTATTAAGTTGCCTCACACTCAGCACTGATAAGCGGCTCGAGACAGACATCAGGAAGGGGACAGCATCTGGACTGACGCCATGTGGAGGGGACTTCCACTGGTCCCATAAAACACCCAAGAAATGCCCCCTTTTTGCTTACATGAACTCATGTGAATCTTTTCCTTGCGACCAAAAGAGCCTAGAGAGCGGCAAAAGTAGACGCTGCCTGTCCCACCTGCGATGACCCTCGGCCAGCCGCAGAGCAGTCTCCTTAGTGTGCCGGCCTGTCCGAGGCTCTCCCCACCAAGGGAAGAGAGAGGGGCGTCGTGGCACGGGCCAGCGCTGGCTCCCACTCAGCATGGCATTTACGAATTCTCTTGCATCTGAAGCCAGTCTCCTTCTCCCTGAAAGCATCAGGAGTAACTCAGGTGGGACCTCAGTGAACCAAGGATAAATGTAAGAGCACATCGAAGCCAGTGGGAGGCCAGACTTCCAACTTCCCAGAAACTAAGCTAGCTGGCGACAAGAAAATTCTGCCTGTACCTAGGATTTTCTAGCAGTGATCCCAAGCATCACTCATCAAAGTGGAAAGACTCCTTGAGTTTAGCACTAGTAAGCCCCTCATGGGCAGAAAACCGGGGTTGTCTTTCTTCAAGATGCCCAAATCGTCCCTGTGCCCCTCCACTTTCTCAGCCCCTCTGTGATGACAGGGACGGAGCTGTCACAATTGCTACTCCCAGTGAGTGCGACAAACGCAAAGGGAAGTTCTATGTTCAAGTGAAAAAAATACCAACAGTGACAATGCTGTTTTCCTCATATGGAGACTTATGAGACTTGGCCACCAATTTCAAAGGTATAGCCCTCTCCCGGCCGCACAGACAGGCACGGTGTGTTACATTTTCCAGCAGCTGGAAGGTCGTGTGAAGGACGCTGCCTGACAAAAACGCCTGCGCCCTCCACATCCACAGCCCCACGACTCTGGTGAAAATGCATCAAAAGCTGAGGATTTTATAACTAACCCATTATCAATATATCATATTTCACTTATTCTAAAACCTGCTGAAACCTCAATGCATCTTACAATCATGATGTCAGAAAATTATCTTTGCAACACTTTGTCTTTCTCAATGGCACAGAAAATAAAGATGCACCTTATGATCAATGGCATCTCACAGCCAATAAAACAGAAGGGATTTGGTGACTGTCACCCCTCACCATTCACACCTCCTTCCCAGCCCTGGAAAGAGCTCATAAACCCTCTCTCCCCCATTCTGAAAATCCCACTTAATCTGAAAGAACCAAGCCGCAGCGGCGGGCTATAGATCCTCACTACATTAGAGAAAAAGGAACGCGACTCGCACACAAACATAAAAGAGAAGCGTCCTCCACAAGTGAGATGTGACCAATGGGCTCAGAATCCAAATAGTGCCTTTCCTTTCTTCAAAGCATCCAACTCGAACTACAGTGTCCCCTTCGGGTGGAAGCTGGTGTCTTGGCAGGGCGGGGCGAGAAGGGGAGAGGCACCTGCAGAATCGCTCCACAGTCCAGCACAGAGCTTGGGGAGGGGGGACAAGCAGCAAATTTAAACAGTAATCTGTGCATAATTATCCTCTCGGGTTGATACAAGATACTTAGATTAGATGAATCAATCAAAGTACGAACTGTGCCGGAAGCTCCAGAGCCGGGCCCCTCAGACCAAACTGCCAACAGCTCCGAAGCTGGCTCCACGGCACCAGAATCGGGCTGGCAGGTGCCGGGCAGCCGGGGTGCGGCCCTGCGCTGAGCGGGGGGCCGGGGGCGCACTCCGCTGAGCCATGACAATGGAAACCTCGAGCATAAGATCCACGACAGCCGGCGCACACACAGCTGTATTTACACATCATGGCTGCAAATAAATCCTCGGGAGAGCAGAGACCGAGGGGCACCGAGACATGAGTACGCGTTGCTCAAAACCCAGCACAAGCTCACTGCCCACACGTGTGACCAGGACGTATGTCCTCTCCCCCGAGACCCCCTCACTTGGAATCGCTAGTAGGGAGTCAGGTCGGTGTCCATAAATTAGTATCAATCCTCACTAATATATTTCAGTAGCATGCTCCTAACATTTCCTGAGCCCTGGGCTAAGTTCCTTACCAGCATCAGCTCGTAAATCTTCACAAAAACCCAAGAAAGTAAGAACGATTATTATCCCCACTTAAGATGTGACAACTAAGACTCAAGAAAGACCAAGGGGCCTGCCCAAGGCCACAGAGTCAATAAACACGGAGCCTGGGTCCAGTCTAGACCCCTGCACTGCCAGGGAGAGGGGGGGTTCAAGGTGGACAACATATTAACAAACTAACAAAAATTCCGCTTCCACTTCTTTTGTAAAAGAGGGCCCGACCAGCATGCGTGCGATACACGGGAAGCCACATCAGCGGTGGAAGGAGGGTGTCCCTGCTATGGCGAAAAGTATCGAGGACACACAGTCTGGAAGAAATGCGGACGCAGGGCCGCTGGCAGCCACAGTCAGAAAGAAGCTGGGCCAAGGGACAAGTGATAAGAGTTGACAAAAAAGGGGTAGAACCCCCTGGTCCTGCAGGCCACCGGTTCCATCTACATCCAGAGGACAGGGACGAGTCCAAAGCCAGCCCGACATGGGCCGATTCCTGAACGTCCCAGGCCCGTCGGTGGGACAGGAAGCACAGGGACCGTGTGTGCTGCTGCTCACTGACGCGGACTGCGGCACTGTCCCATCGGTGGCCCCTGTCTCCGGAAGCTTCCTGACAGGGTCCCCTTCCTGAGCTTCTGCAGGAGGCCTGTACCCTCTCCCCCGGTCACACTGTGATCACTCAGCTCCAAAACTCAATTTTCAAGCAAACAGTTTCAAAACCTTCTCCTTCTGCCTTCCAGAGGAAGGCGTCCACGAGTCTTTCCTTTGTCTGCTGCTGCCCCAAAGTCGCTCCAGATAACAGTCACCTTCCGTCGACTGAGGGACTGGGACAAGAACCCTTCTGCACCAGCCTCTGCAGCATCAGAGGACAATTCAGGAAGGAGAACAGAAGGCGGGAAGACGGGGACACCAGGAGGAGGAGACGCCAGAGGACCTGGGAAGCTGCGAGGGATGGAGGCTGAACCTCAGCGCCGGAAGTAAGTTAACTTTCTGCTCGGGTCAGAAAGCCAAGTCGGAGCCACAAAGGCTGCGGGCGCCCCAGGGCCGCACTCTCCGGCGGGCCCTGCCCCTCCAGGCGCCGGGGCTGGCCCCAGAGGGCCTGTCCAGCCCGGGCCACGTGGACTGGGAGGCGATGCTGTGGTGTAAAAACAACAACACTCCGACACCTTCTCGCTTTGGTTGTAAGATTTTGCTTTTGATACTTATGATGGTAGTAGACGGTTTGCAGATGAAGGCTGATTTGAAATACTTTTAAGCTACATTGTTTTAGCCTAAATATTCTATTATAAAATTGTTTGGAGTAAATGTGCTAAATCACTACAAAATTTGTTGTAATGTAAGGAGAGTTGTAAACATGTTATTAATAAAATGCTTTGTTTACAGGTTTTAAAGAAAAAAACCATATTTCTTCCTCCACTGCAGTGACTCTTAACCTTGGTGGGCCCACAGACCCTGCGATAGTAGTGAAGAAGCCAAGGATACTGCCCCCGAAAACGGCACCTGTACGCACTCACGGGCCCAGCAGACCCCAAGTTCAGAGCCCCGCCTCTCATGAAAGTGCTGCCTATGACACGCGTGTTATCCAACACACACAGGCAGCGCCAGTCAGGGCGGGAGGGACGGACGCCTAAGAGACACAGAACGGAGAACTCAACCCCACCCCCAAGCAAACGCTTGAGTAACTGCCCGGCCGTCTCCTCCAAGTGCGAGCAGCAGCCACAGGAGTGGATGAATACTGCCGTGACAGCCGGGACTGGGAGCCTTTCTATGTTCCTGAAGGTCTGTAAAGCTAAGTTATGCTTTAGCAACTCAAACTTAAGGGCAATACCACCAGAAACACCGAAACCTGAACATGTAACACAGGTACATCAGGACTTACACTTCGCCGAAGAGACTCTCCTCTGTGGTTTCTGTAAATGCTCAGGAACACGGGCTTCGTTCCACAGTTAGGGAGCCTCTGGAGGTGCCACCCCAGGGCTTGTCCTGAGAGAGGGGCCGTCTCCTGGCACCGCCTGGGTCACACGGGCGCCACAGAGCTCTCCGGAAAGCAGCTGCCCAGTGCGAGCAGCTTCTGGGGCGGCACGGGCAACTACGGAGTAGAAGGGCCCGCGGTCCCATGACCCGTCAATCTCCAGGGCCACTTACAGCCTGGTGGCCTGAGGCAGGCGGCTTAACTCTGAGGAGTCTGAGCGCCCTCTTTAGTGAAATAATGCCGACACTCGGGGCTATTTGGGAATCGCCACCGGTGTACCCGCCCCCCCCAGACTGAGCCTCACACCTGCGCTGCAGCCCGAGGGAGTCCAATCATCGGCCTCGTTCACAGATCAGGAAGCAGGAGTAAGCCGCCCGGGGGCCAAGAAGTGAAGGGAAGAAGCAGGACTTGAACCCAGGCCGTCTGGCCCAGAGCTCCTGCTCTCACCAGCCCGCCCCGCACCCGACCATGGCCCCACTCCAGGTCTGCAGACAGCCCCTTCCGTGTGGCGTCAGGAACTGTGAAGGGCCGCAGTGGCTTCCACTGCATCCTTTCTTTGCCCTTTTCATAGCTGCCTCAAAATAGTCAAGATAATTTGCCTTCTGTTTGTTTCCCCAAACTAGTTTAAAAAAAAAAAACTTAATACGCATTATCCTTCAGCAAGGAAGCCATGAGTGGAGCGCACACGCCAAATAAAGACAGCTGGGCAGCCCCGTGCTCGGGCAGCGCGGCTGTGAGCCCGCCTCCGCCCGAACCTAGAAGAAGTGGGTCCGGAGTCCTACCTGGGCCCTCCCGCCCCCCCTCAAAAATACTTTCCATTATTAGCACTAGGGTACTGACGTCAAAGACAATTAAGCTACTCATTTAACGGAAGCGTTTTCTTTTTTAGATTTTATTTACTTTAGAGAGAAGGGAAGGGAGGGAGACAGAGAGGGAGGGAAACACTGATGTGAGAGAGAAACATCCATTGGTTGCCTTTGAAAGCACCCCGTCTGGGAATGAACCTGCAACCCAGGCACGTGCCCCGGCCGGGAATCGAACCAGTGACCTTTCACTGTGCAGGACAATGCCTGCCCAACTGAGCCACACCAGTCCAGCCTTAATGGAAATGTTTCTGTTCGTTTGTCTTCTTCTGCTGGGCCCTGCTGGGCCCTGCTGGGCCCTGGAAACAATGGTGAACAGGCAGACAGGGCCCCGTCCCCATCCGAACAGTACTCACTGTCCACGGTGAACCGTGCTGTGAAGTGGGAGATTGGTGTGGGGAGGGAGAAAAGACCCTCCCGAGCATGTGGCCAGAAACCAAAGTGGAAAAATAACATGAGAAGGTACGAGCACAGAAAAGAGGGACGGGGCGCGCTGAAACAGCGTGACGGCAAGCAGTGGGAGTCTAGCACTTCGAGTGGGGAGGGGGCTGGGGGCTGGCACCTCGGGGTCAGGTCCAGACCAGTACACGCCACTTGAGGGACTTCGTCTGAATCCTGGGCACAAGGAGGGAGGCATCAACGTATTTTAAGCAGGAGACCTATGTGATCAAACTTGCATTTTTATTTATTCGTTTAATTATTTTGGAGAGAGAGAGAGAGAAAAACACTGACTTGCTGCTCCACTTGTTTATGCACTCATTGGTTGTTCTTGCGTGTGCCCTGAGCAGGGATCAAACCTGCAACCCTGGCGTATTGGGGATGATGCTCTAACCAACTGAGCTACCCGGCCAGAGCCTTCAAACTTGCCTCTTTAAAGGGCACTCTGCAGCTGTGTGGGGAAAGGCAGGCGGTGGTAAGATGGGGAGGCCACTGAGGAGACAGCTGCAAGGGCCCTGGCTGAGACAGAAGCTGGCCTGCAGCAGGGAGTCCCTGCTCCCCCATTTAGCGACAAGCACTAAGCACAGAAGTGTCAGGCTCCCCGCGAGGCCCCGGAAACCATGCTTGTAACCACAGGGCGGGACACGCACCGGCTCAGGCAGCCGTGGTGCGGAGTGAGTGAACTCCAGAAGGCAGGGTGCTGCCCGGTGTGCTGCTGCCCATTTTCCAGCACTGCCCAGAGCACACCATTTCCAGCTCTGTCACCAGGTGGGCCACTATCTGAGAGGTGGGAGTGAGCCACCAGAACTGCCCCCAGACCACCGGGGACAAAGGCTGCCAATGTTCCTTCAGGACCAAAAGCAAACTGGAGGCTCGCAAGAGGCCTTCCCCATTCTGTGACTCATCAGCACAAAGCTGCTCCCTCGGAGGCATCCTCTGCTAACGGGAGCTTTGGAAACCTTCCTCGAAAGCACTGCATGCCCATCACTACGCGACTTCGAAGGCCACGCTTCACTACTCAGAGAATGTCTCCGGAAAAGCGGCATTCCCCACAAGACATCTTGCGAGGAGCCTGCCTTGTTCTGGCTTTAGAAGCCAAGGTCCCCAGCCCAGCGTTCTGGCCGAGGATTCCAATGAGCTGCCAGCAGGATGATGTGGTTGCACTGTCTGAGCCACTGTGAAAATGCATTAAAATCTCAGTGTGAGAGCTCATCCCAGCAATTAAAGTGAGCACGACTGCGGACTGCTCTGTTTCAGGCTGGGGCAAGACCAGGGGTAGGAGAGCGCCGGCCTCCACAGTCCCGTTACTTCCTTTAACTGGCCGAAGGCACACAGAGCTAGCATTTCGCTACCCAAACCAACCAGCTAACCAGGACTCGCTCCATGGACTGGAGCGAAGTGCTGGGGGCGGGAAAGGCACAGCAGACGGGAACCTGCTGTGATGGAAGGAAAACCAACGCCCAGCGGCGCCTGCCTACTATGCGCAGGCCCGGTGCTCAGTGCATTCACCACCTGGAAAACGCGTCTTCAAACTCGTAGGCAGGCAAAGCGGGAGAAACCTGGCGAGGAGCTACAGCACGCAGAAACCAACGCGGCAAGTTTCACAAGGAAAATGTGCTTCCACCCGTCCTTTACACGGAACCCTTCAACAGCCACTGAATCCTTCTCCGCTCCCTAAGAAGCAGAGGTCAAGAATCCATCCCAGCTGGAAACACAGAGTGACAGGGCGATTCAGATTCTCAGCACAAACCAACCCCACAGATGATGCGAGGCTGGGAATCCGTGCAGGCACCTCTGGGAGACACTCTGGTTACCAAGCGCGATTTTACACGGGGAGAGAGACAGATGACAGGGTGCACGGCCAGCGGGGACAGAGGGAGCGCAGTGCACCCAGTGGGCCCCCACAGGGCCCTGCGCCTCGGCGAGTTACTGCGGGTCGATGCCTAGGGCCGATCCCACCCACGGGCTCCAGGTACCTGAGTGAAGTTCAAACAGGCCCAGTCGTAACTACAGGAACTAGCACACGCGTAGCACCCTCTGCCACACGGTCACTAAACCCTATCTCCACGGACACACAGAGCGCTCTCTAGCGATGGAAAGAGACGAATGGTCTGTCTGAAGCCGAAGGCGTCAGAGGTGTCAGGACGGCAGCGCCCTGAGTAGGGTGAGAGATGCTTTTCCCCCCAGACACACGTTAGGTGTGTGTTCGCCGTTCTCTCGGAACCAGGGAGGGAGAGCCCCTGAACAACCGCAGCCTTAGGCTCAGGACAGGGGACAACTGGTGACATGCCACAGGCAAACAACCCAGAAACATGTATGCTGCCAGCAATAAACTTGCACATATGACAGAATCGAAATGCACCATGCTATGAAAACAGGCTGATATTTAAGACATCATGGCGACCAGCCAAAATTTCTTTTACATTCACTGTTCTAGATTAAGTTCGATCTGCCAGTGACTTCACCCAGCACTCCCTGAGTTATGCTACTTTCTGACAGTAAAGACTGGTAAACTGAGGCAAATAAAGGGCACTGATTAAGGAGGAAAAAAGGCCAGCAACAGAGCCAGGGATGATTATTAAACCCAGGTGACTTGGCACTTCGTTTCTCTGATCAAATTAGAGAACCTAAGTAATCTAAGTCCCAGGAAGACGGGAATTCATCAGTTGCATTCACTGTGCCTGGAACATAATAGGTGCTCAATAAATACACACTGAATGGGTGGATGAGATTATTCCCCAGTCAAAAAAGCACACTACTCAAAAGCAGAGCTTGCAGATGAGTAAGACTGAGCACTTCGTAACAAGTGTGACTGTTCCTTGCACGTGAACATACACACACACTCCAGATGCACCCTCTCCCTGAAAAAGCTACCTGGTTCAGAGCCCTCAGGAGATAGCAGGGCCCAGAATGCTCAGTGTTGGCAACTACTGACAAGTCATCAATAATCAGAGTAGCCTATTGGCTGAAAATAACAATGGTACAATGTAACTCTTCTGCCCTAAAACACACAGACACACCCCCCTGAGGAAAGATAAGAGTAATGCGAACCCAGTGAAGGACTCAGTATCATTCCCCTTAAAAAGGACAAAAAAGTGGGGAGTGGCCTTATCTTGACACAGCCATCCTTGGCGTCCCCACCCATGTCCATAAGGGTTCCAGGGGAGTCCCTTTCTTTTCATGAAATGCCCAACAAAGATGTCAGTTAGGTGCTACGATCCCAATCTATTGTCTTCAGAGCTTAAGCAGACGAGGGCGCACCTGCCTCTAGAAACTGAGGGGCTGGCGCCGCTTTGCTCATGGAGGTCACAGAATGAACGCCCTGACCCATGTCCCCACACACCCTTGCTCCGTGCACAGACTGCAGTGGTCGCTGATCACAGGGATCCCTGACGGTCCCCTCTGATGTGTCGTGTGGACCGCCCGCTGCTCCTGCTTCACTGATGGGCTCAGCGCGTGCGAAACCACGGGGAAAAGGCAGTATTTTAATGGGCCTCAACAGCGGAAGAAACCTCTCTGCTCTTCTGCACATCCGGTGAGTCCAAGCCGCCCAATACTGCAGGTCTCAGTCAGACGGGGAGCAGGGTGGCCTCAGACAGGTCACTCTCTCCCCAAAACAAGGGGTGACCACCGACCTGATGGCCAAGGTCCCCGCGAGATCCAACACTTCATTACAGGAGGCACAGTTCCTAGAGTCTGGAAATAAGATGGGGGACCTCAATTACTAAGTGGCTTCAGTGTACTAGATCCAAGGTGTCTGAAGATGATGCCCCAGCCCCAGCCCTGAAGAAAATGGGACAGAGCTGGAGAGCAACCCACATGGCACGGTGTGATCAGTGCGACCTCTTCAAGAGGCTGTGGGCAAACCCCGAGGAGACGGGCCCTGCCTGGCCCTGCTGAGGCTGCTCTAACGCAGCACTTCGGTGGGGCTGGAGGAGGTGGGAGAATGCACGCAGAAAGGCACCGTGTGCTGCTCCTGGCAGCGGGGATGGCGAGCGGCAGGCACCATCCACCGCTCTGGGCCCACAGGGTGGCGCCGGGTACGTGGAGCGGAGCAGCCGAGAACAAAGCTGGAGATTTCGGAAAGCGCCTCTAAGTCTCGGGTTGAGGGGAAGCTGACAGTGCACCAGAGGGGGAAGGGCAAGCATTGCTGCCTCGCCAGACCTGCAGGATGAGCCAGCCGTCCTGGCCAAGTGCGGGTCCTGGGGAGTTCCATTGCCCAAGACCTTGCTTCGAGAGGTCGGCAAGGAAGAGCAGAGGGCCGAGCCAAAGCCCTGGCCCCAGGACCCAAGAGGCTGCAGTGAGCTGCAGTGAGCGAGCTCAGCCTCCCAAAAACAAGTGATGCAGCAAAAGAGCCTGAACGGGGGCAGGCAGACGTGCAGCAAGGCCCAGAAGCCGACGGGCAGCGCGGCGAGCTAGGGGCCAGACAGACACGCGGCTCCCCTCCCTCACACAGGGCACAACGCTGACCTGGCCCAGAGGGCCCCCAAACGTTAGGGGGCGGCAGCGGCGAACACAGGATGCAGCCTCTTGGCCCTCCCTTCCCCTCCAGCTGTCCTGTCCCTAACAACAACATCACCCACAATCTGAAAAAGCCAAGGTGGAACACAGAAGCAAAACAAAGGGAAAGAACACAAAGAATCTAAAAGTAAGAAGAAGAAATTTAGATGCTTCAGTGAGCCGGGTCACACCCACACCTGGTTCCCAACACACTGGATACAGCTACTAGCAGTAACTTGCACTTGTAAAATGCCACGAAGTATCCTACTCTGACCCAGAAACCTCATCCACATTTTCCCATCAGACCCTCAGACCAACCCTAGGAGATCAGTGTTACGCCCATTTTACAGTCTCACAGACCGAGGCAGATACAGAGAGAAGCTGTGTAATTTGCCCCGAGTCATAAAGCAGGCAGAGGACCTGGGGAGTCAAACCCAAGAGACTTGTCTCCAGAGCCCTGTGGGTAACAAGCACCCAAATGACAAAACAGGCATCACTAAAACATTTATCTTTACGCCGGCCTTCATGTGCGAGCATCTTCCTAAAGAAACGCTAGAACCCCGGACTCATCCACCGTATTTTCCCACAGGTCGGCGGGCGGCAGACCAACCTGAATCCCGAGCTCCAGGAGGAAGGCCAACGTGACACGCTCCTCCTCACTCTGCACGGCAGGCAACAGGCAGCCCTGCTCCGTCCTCTGCTGTAGACCCCACCCCTCCCGTGGTCTCTCCCCAGGTCGCAGACCCTGCCTGGACAGTCCCACAATGCCCACCTGCAGCCAGGCCTGGCCAAGCCCCAGGCCCAGACCGAACTCCCCATCCCTCACCCTCGCCCCCCAGGTTTTACGAGGAAAGGCCCCCCCCATCCACTAATGCACGCTAATGTGTAAACTCTCGGTGTCTATGCTCAGGCTTCCCCAGGAAAAAAGGTGCTGATGCTCTCAAGGAATTTCTAATCTGCAGAATTCCAGGAGACGACATCAAAGTCCGGTGTGGGAGGCCCCGTGGCAGCGCTGAACCCACAGGAAGACAGGACCATGCTGCCCGTTCTGCCCTCACTGTTTGCTAAGATAACAGTCCAGCCCCCAGAGACTGCTGATTCGGTGCAGGTAAGTGCTTTACTTCCACCATCTCACTTGGTTTCACAGCATCTTTCCGAGGCGGGTACCGCCCTCATCCTCATTCTAGAGGACGGAAACCTGGGGCAGAGAGGTCAGCCCCACAGCTGTCAGGCAGCAGGGCTGGGATGTAAACCAAAGCTGTCTGGCTCTGGAGCCCATGTCTTAACCACTGAGCCATCCTGCCCCTCCATCTATAAATACAAACATGCTCTATTACTATGCCTGGTAATGACCATACCATTACATTAACACTTACTATATATGAGTCATCCTAAGGCATTTTACATGCATTTTTCACTTAATCCTCACCATAACGCTATGTTACAAATACTTATATTATCCCCATTTTACAGATGAGGACACTGATGCTTTTCGAACTTGTCCAGCGTGTAGAGTAAGTGCAGAGCTGGATCAGAACTCAAGCAGCCTAACTCGGAAACTTACATTTAGCCTTGACATTTCTGGCCACACCTTCCTTTATTCCTGAATCCAAGAGCATCCAGGATTCCTTTTGTTTTTTTGTTTGTTGGTTCATTTGGCCCTCGTTACTCTTTGTTCTTTTCATAATGGCCCCTGTGGTACCAGAGTTTGGGGTGGGGGGAGGGGAGGGGAGGGGAGTCAGATCCAAGCCACACAGGGCAGCCTTACAACCGGCAGGCCCACGACGCCACAGTTCGCGCCACGGGGCCTCTGAGGGCTGGATTCAGGTGAAAGCGCACGTCTGAGAGCGGCCTGGCACCTCTGCTAACCATGACCATCGCGAGCAGCGCTCGTCCCTAAGTCAGGGCGTTTGCGCTGCGAGGGGCATGGGAGCGACCCCTCTGCCCTCATTATGTTCTGCACGACTCGGCACCCCCGAGCACGTACCGGGGAGAAGGGCGCGCCAGGGCGGGGCCTGGCGAGGAAAACACGGGAACAGAAACTGGCGACTGACCACTGGCGAAGCAGGACAGTCCCTCGGACGCTTCCCAGACAGGCTTCGCAGCCCCGCCAGAAGGACGGCTGCCGCGGGCACCTGACGTCGGGCGCATCTGCCCCCATTAGCCCGACTCAGCCCACCTGCACCTCTGCCAGGTCCCACCCCTCGGGAGCACGGGCCATCAGCCAGCGCTCCCAGAAGGGGCCCACCAGGGGACAGAAGGCGCGGGCACAACCGCCAACCTCAGCCCTCGAAGGTGGACCACCAGTTCGCCAACGGCCCTCCTGCCGTCCCTCCAACCGCCCCCACCCCCGGAGCCCAGCCAAGGCCCGTGTCGCGGGAAGGGGGGGGCAGACTTTTCTCTACAAGCAGCACAACCAGACTCCCAGTAGGGGCCCAAAACGGGAATGCCCTCGTCGCACCTGACCTAAAACACCAGCCAGCAGACCGACCCCACAAGGGGCCGTGAGTTAACAACTCAGCAGCGAAAGCTTCCGGCTGTCCTGGCGTTCATTCGAGGCATTGTAACTGAATGCTGCCACGCACCAGGCGCTCCGCTAGGTGCTGGGGCTCCCCCGGGGGACAGGACAGACATCGCGTCTCTCTTGGGACTGAAAAGAGGACAGGGTCCCTCCAGGAAAAGGCCCAGCACTGCGCTTTAAACAATCCCGCCCCCGTTAGCTCCACGATGCCCAAATAGGGCGGAGCTGAGAGATGAAGGTGCCAGTCACGCGGAGCCACGAAGGGACTGGACTCGGGTAAGAGCAGTTCCGGAGGGAGGGGGGAGGGATGTCTTCAGACTTTCCCCATGAGCGGTCTTGGCACAGGGAGGCGCACCTTCTCTAAGGAAAGTGTAGAACTCGGCATCCGACAACAGGGCAAGCGGCAGAGGCCGCCGCCGCCTCTGGGCCCGCTTCCCGCCCCTCGGAGCACGCGGCTGCCGGGGTCTCCGCGCGTCAGAGACCCGACAGGCCGAAGTCTGCCTGCTTTCCAGGCAGATAAACGAGGAGCCTCCTGCCAGGAACAAAGGACAGAAAGCCCGTGCCGAAGACCAAGGCCTGCTCACAGGACGCTGGAACCTTGAGAGAGGGGACGACGGGGTAAGTGCTGCCTGACTCTCGCACATCCGAACGTCCGAACGTAACGGGGAAAGAAAGCGCGCACGGCCGCTGCACAGAGAGAGCGGCGCCCGGGCCAGTCATGTCAGCCCTCATCAGGACCGCCTGTCATCCCCGCTCGGAACAACCGTCCGCGGGTGCTGCGAGCGAAGAGCTGAATCCTTCCCCCGGTTCCGCGTGGAGAAAGTGCTGTTCACAGCACTTCGACATCATCGCACTAGATTAATGTTTAAATGTGTTATCCGAACAATCATGCCAACCGCCACGTAATTAATATTCCAACTGACTTGACAAAAATCACAAAATCCCCTCCAGAAAATAATTAATGTCAGGCACGAACGAGACTCCTCCACGGCCAACAGCACACCAAACCGGAAGTCCCTCCCAGGATGCGGGCAGCAGAGCCCGACCCGTGCTTCCTCCGGCCCTCGGCCAGCCGCGCGGAGAGCTGGCGCTGGCGAGTCACCCCTAACCGCAATTAACGTTATCGATGCGCTTGGTTGAAACTCTTCGAGTGTGAAATGATGACCGATGAACATCTCAGCAATTAAAAAACTCTTTCCATTCGTACGAGAAGCGAGATACACACATATAGTCATTTGCTTCCGTACCCCCAGCTGAAAATTAGAATGCTGGCTTATTTCTTGGGGTTATTTCTTTAGTTTTTAAAGATGTATCCATAAGACATCCTTGCTCTTATTTCCCTCATTTCTTTCAGGGCTTTATTTATTCTTATAATCTACCTAACGCCCTTCCTGGAGTCAGGTAAGCCGCAGTCAGAGAGCACGTCACCGACTGTAGCAGAAATAGAAACACGTCTTCCCTGCAGCCCCCCTTTGAGTGACCAACAGGGCTGCCCAGGCCGGGACAGAGCCGCGAGCCCGTGTGCGGCCTCGGCAGGAAGGGACGCCACAGCCGGCTAGAGGCCTCTGCCCTGGACAAGGGCAGCGGTCTGAGGACACACGTGCCACACATTTGCCGTCTCTGCCCTTCGACAGACCAAGAAAAAGCAGCCAAATGCGTACAGATGCGTGAACAAAACACAGGAACTGTTTCTACGACATAGGTTAAAGGGGGGAGAATGTTTTCTATCGTCAAAAGCCTTAAGCCAAACTGGACAACGGACCCATCGGGTTTCAGAGGAGAGACCCCTGGCCTCAGCCGGGAAAGGAAAACTCTCCTCCAGCTGCAGAGCCGCCTGCATCGGTCCACAGGGGCCCAGTCTGCTGTGCCGTGAAGCCCGGGGCTGCACCGAAGACCCCCATCACGCTCCTCCCGGCTCCCCCGATCCGTGAGGCACGCAGCCCCACACACGCTCTGCTGGGGCAGCAGGGAGCCGGCACGAGAGCACTCCCTCTATGGGCGTGACTAAGACCCCTCCACTCCCCCGCCGCTCACGTGGGTTTACCGTCTCACAAATGTCTGCACCCACGCTCTTCCTGCAGCATCCCCTGAACAGAAGTTCCACGCAGGCAACATTCTTTCCCTTACTGTGACCTCTTTTCCTTCTTGGGGCCAGGCTGGGGGCCGGGGCCAGCGTCTCTATTTTAATACTCCAACTACTAATTCAGCAAAGAATGAAGTTACCTTCATTCAAAAGTTAAGTGCCATCATTCCACTTTAAAGCCAGTCACTTCCCTGGAATCCCGGTCACTGGTGGTTTCCCCACCACGAAATCTCCATCCCTTGAGCATGTTCCAGGAACACTCCTGCTCGCATGGCCCATCAACCTGGCTTCCACGTCCAAACGCCAAACAGCAGGACTAGGCGGCCAGCCATGCTCCAACTGACCACATCCCACCCGCCCATCAGATGAACTCCTGTTAAGATGACCAAGAGTGCCCTGGGAAAACAAGGACACACACACACACACACACACACACACACACAGGACGGCCTCAGAGGGCAGTGCTGTCTGTGACGGGCTGGGACAGTCTCACGCCTGGCCCTGGCAACTGCAATCCCCTCCTTTGGGAACTGCCTGTCTCCAGCTGCACGGGACCCTGCTTCCTGGGCTGGCGGTGCTCCATGTTGGCCAATCGGAGAATCCCACCCCCTGGATTTAAGGAACTGTCTCAGAGGCCACCTACCAAGCAGGGCCAGAACTCTGCTCCAGGGTCTGATGTGGACATCGAGAGACCAGCTGGCATAAGGACCACGCAAACCCACAGTTGCCGGGCTAACTTTCCTACCACAGGGAGAGCACCAGGTCAACCCGGCAGAGGCCTAGAGAGGATAAGGGAGCGACGGATCCCCACAGCGCCTAGGCACCCCGATCCCCAGGACCAGACTGAGTTTCTGTCACTGGCAGCCCCTCCGAGCCTCAAGTTCCTTCTCTAGCACCGCACGATCAACCACTCCTCCCTGAGTCTCAGACTTCCAGGGTTCCACCTAAACCCAGAGAACAGAAATACCCCCACAGAGCAATTTCTGCACACCAGACACGCTGTCAAGGCTCACCTGTCCTCCAGCACGTGAGGCGGACAAGGACCACAGAAAAGAGGAAAACTGCAATGGACAACGGGAGCAGCAGAGCAGCTCACAGCCAGGAACCGTAAGGACTAAGGAGGGAGCAAAGGTTAATGAGAAGTGCTACCAAAACCATTCCAAACCCAGACTCTCATCCTCTACCAGCAGGAAAAAAGTCACAGAACACAACCACCCACAGCACCCAAACAGAAGGAACTTATCAGCAAACGTGTCCGGGCCACGACCCCAACTGCGCCTGGCATTTTCAGACCACAGTTTCGTGTTCCCTTTACAGCCGTCCTCGGGGGTCTCCGCCACTGCCGGCCTGCCTGCCTGCCGGAGGAAACCACAAATAGCAAATTCTGTGGAGTGTGCACGGAACAATCTCCCTCGGATGCGGCCCGAAGTAATTAGAGAGCAATTAGAGAGCCATCTAAGAGCACTCCGGTGACGCCCTTCCGCCTGCGATGTGAGAGGACGGTGCAAGCAGCACAGGTAACAGTGAGTGGCAGAACTCCCAGACCCCAGTCCTCACCTTCAGGGGGTGAGGGCTCCTCTGAGAATCTGATGAAAGCTAGGAAGGCTTCCCCGGGAGAAAAAAATGCACGCACCGCATTCTGTACGTAATTTTAAGGGATTTATAAAAGCTGCTTCCTATAGCCAGCCTCCAGGTTACACACACCTGACTTCAATAGTTTACCTTAATTCCCTGAGCATTGTGCACAAGCCAGCCTCAAAGGGACTTCAAAGGACGACACAACAGCTCATGGGGAAATTCTGAAGCATCCAACTCTGTAACCCCAGGCAGAACCAAGAACAGAAAAAGAAGTAAAAACTCACCCTCCCCTTCTGCACTTAGGAAATGGAAGAAAACTTGGCTGTTCCTGTATCGCTCCCTTTCCGGCCTGTCGCCCTTACCTTGTTTGACCACTTATACGCCTGGAGGAGCTGACTGTAGAGAGGCGTTTTGTCCTGCACAGGGTCCAGGCTCAGCAGCCCGCTGTTATGCAGGGGGTGGTTCTCGGACGGCTTGCCCACCAGATTGCTCAGGCGTTCCAGCTCGCTGCGGAGAAAACAGAAAAAGAGAACCTGAGCCCGCCCAAGTGCCGGGACTTAGCCCACCGCATGGGTCAGAGGTCCCGCAAAAAGAAGTCCTTCTCTGAAAGATGAAAACGATTAGGGACCATCAAGAAAACCCCTAACTGAGCACTCATCTTAGTTTAAAACCAAGCTCTCCAGTGCCATTCCAAAGGAAGGGGGGAAACTAAGAGTCCAGGAATCAGTAAGCCTCCAAAAAGTGGAACTTAGCAACGCGAGCTATTCTCTGCGAGCGGGAGGGGACCTTCTGGAATTTTGAAGCGTGGTGTAACATTGCTCACCACCGAGTTCTCAGACCCGCATGCAGATCATTACATTTGGCAGAACGGCAAGTACCTGAATAAATGGCGATTATTTGTCATTCACATAGGGGTAGATTTGTACATGGTGCTTCACAGACGGTAACACTTAAAACGGAGAAGAGATAAAATAAACGGAACAGGAAGACACTACGGAGCGGCTGTGTCAAACCAGCACACTCAGTCTAGCAGGAAAACTCTAGAGAGACCAGAGAGGGAGCCGAGCACAAGTGCACCCCAGGAGCACACTCTGAGGGGCGGGCCCAAACGGTCGGCCGGAGGAGCCCCAGGCACAGCTTCTCACGCCATGTTCACTTTGGAATCTTCAGGCACCTTCTTCCTGGCACAACTGTAGAAAGACTTAAGGAGGCAAAGGGGTAATGTAAACACTCGCAAACTTTCTCAAATAGTGAAGGGCTACAACATCCTGAATGTGAGGAAGGGAAACAAATCGGAGAGGAAATGGAAGAGAAGAAAGAAGGACCAACACGTCCCCTCCAGCAGGGAGAGTACTGAGGGGCGCTGTGCCAGAGAGCAGCAAGGGATGTGGGAGTTGAGGAGGGGGTGCAGTTTCCTGGCCTTCCCCCAAAGAATGGCAACTGCTTGGCGGAGTGGGGAGAGGGGACAGAGGCACCCTCCATTTGGTCACCACCTCCTCCTCC
The DNA here is from genome assembly GCA_039655065.1 of Glossophaga mutica. Lineage (NCBI taxonomy): Eukaryota > Metazoa > Chordata > Mammalia > Chiroptera > Phyllostomidae > Glossophaga > Glossophaga mutica. The sequence continues at coordinate 216,045,010 of CM077305.1, forward strand.
ATTCTACCTCCCTCTTCCATCTGGTTACTAAGGAGACGAGTTGAGGGGGAAAAACAAATCCATCCACTCCAGCACCAAGGAAGGGCTAGCTCCCCAAAGCCCTTCCTGGCTCAGGTTAGTCTGCGAAATAAAACAAACATCCTGTCATCCTAACCTGCATGGGAAGGACTGCCTCTCTTAAAGGAAAGGAAGACAACCTGAGGCCCTAACCAGTTAACAAGTGCCTACTACGTGCACTTTACAAACATCCTCCCACCTAACTCTGACAACACCACTTATGAAATAGAAGAAGGTGACCTGTAAGAAAGAGAAATGTGCGATCCTTACTCTCAAAAGGACCACAAATTAATAAGTGGGAAGGGGAGGGGGGTTAAGCCTGAGCTCGCTTCTCTCTCGAGGAAGGACGTGAACAGAGCAGTGGGAGTGGGGAGGCAGGGAAAGGCGGATCAAGGGCTGTTTGGTCGTGTCCGGCGGCGGGAAAAACTGAGGAATGCCAGGCCGCGGGGAGGAACTGGGGCTAAGCAGCTCGGGGCACTCGGGTTTGGGGCAGGGCTGCGAGGGTCCCGTTTGCTGCTGTGAGTACAGTGTGTTGAGACGCGGTGGGGCACGGAGGACCTACAGGTGAGAAACCTGTCAAGCCGAAGGGAAAAGTTCGCGGGAAGGACGCGTCTCCACGGGAGGAACGGAACGACCACAGAGGGGGGCCAGGGCGGCGGGAGACAGCCGGAACAGGAGGCCAAGAGAAGGGAGCCTAGAACGCAGAGGTGAGGGGTCAGTGTCCCTGAGGGCAGGAAGAGGCTGGGAGGAGGGGAAGACAGCGAGGAAGCAAGGGAAAGAGAGCAAGGTCCCTGCACAAGGAGATTCGCGCGGGGTGGGGCAGGGTGGGAGCCGGGGCAGCCCCCGACCCCGGCCCCTTCAGCCGGTACCTACTTGAGGTCCCGGTTGACCGAATGCAAGTTGTCCTGGAATTGCGCGATGAAGGCTTTCTCCCGGCCCTCCAGCGTCTCCTTGTTCCGCATGCCATCTTTCAGGCAGTCGAACACCCTGCTCACGCTGGAGCGCAGCGCCTGGATGGCACTAATGGCCTGGGAAAATGCCTCCAGGTTCACGCCGACACTTATCACGTCAGCCATGTTGCCGCCGCCACAGCGGGCTCTCTCAAGCCCGCTTCGGGAGCGAAGCGCCGCGCGCGCTGATGACGCACCTTGAAGGCTTCTGGGAAATGTAGTTTCCGCGGGCCGAGGCTGCCCAGGTGGGCGGTGCCAGAACTATCCAAAAGAGGATTTCCACTTTAACTACAGGAACGCATGGTTAGAAAGTGATCCCGACTTAGAGAAGTCAGGTCACACGCCTGGACTTCTTGATGGTGACAAGGAAATGCAAAAGGTTCCCGCGTTTCCCAGAACTTGCCCGCTTGAGAGTTATAGGGAAAAGAATTTCTCAGAGCAATAGTGTCTATGGAGTAAAAAATTAGAGCCCATGGAATAAAGTTAGTCCATATTTATAAATAAATGGGAGACAAGGGAAATTTCTTCTCTCCAGTAGGATGCCAACTAATAAATGGAATGATGGAAAGAAAATTACCATTTGGCAGCATTGGAATAATAATTAATTCAAATAGGATCAAGGGGTGCTAAAACCAGTGATTCAAAGTGTGGAGAGTAGCGGGACATTTATATAGTTTCAGACTATCATCCCACAAGGAACTTATTAACTAAGAAGGGAAAAATAACGATCTAACGATTTCACTTCTGGGTGCAGATCCAAAAGAAGGGAAAACGGGTTAGAGCAGATATCTGTGCATGCGTGATCGTAGCAGCTTTATTCACAATTACTGAAAGACAGGGCGACCCAGCGTCCATCCTCAGATGAATGCGTAAGCCACATGTGGTGTGCACATAAAAAGGGATACTTCTTTCGGCCTCAGAAAGGAAGGAATTTCTGACACACGCTACCATATGGATGAGCCTTGACGACATGTTAAATAAAGTAAGCCTGTCACAGAAGGACTACTGCTGTATGATTTCACTTGTGTGAGGTCCCTAGCACGGGCAAATTCACAGAGACAAATGTAGAATGGTGGTTGTGGGGGGCTGGGAGAGACGGGGAGTTAGAAATCAACCGACTTCAATTGGAGAAGATGAAAACTTTCTCCAAGCGGTGGTGATGGTTGCCTAACGTGAATGCACTTGATGCTATGGAACTAGACACTTAAAAATGGTTCAAATGGTAACTTTTATGTTATAAATATTTTGCCATATATTTCTAAATTCAGTAATGTAAAAGGGAAAGGAGGTACTAGTGACTTTGCAGTGGGGAAATCTGGCAGACATCCCCCTAACCAACAGGTCAAGGTCAACATCACTGGTGTAGGGCAAAGCTGCCTCCTGAAAGGATGCCCTGAGAAGAGGGTAGCATGACTTCTCTGATAGTCCCGCCAAAAATGCAAAACCAGAATCTGATCAGGACGTCAGGCAAACTCAAATGGAAGGACATTCAACTAAACAGCTGACCTGTACTTTCCCACAGGACAGGTGCTGTGAAAGACCCAGAAGGACCAAGGAATGGTTCCGGAGTAAAAGCGACCGAAGAGGCAGGATGGCTGCATGCAAAGCATGAGCTGGGATTTTCTTTTGCTGCCATGACCAAGGCAGCGGGTGAAACCTGAATGAGGCTGTCGAGTGTTAGTTAGTGGTGTTTTCTCAGCGATGCTTTCATGACTTTGATAACTATGTTGTGGTCATGGGAGAGGGTAGCCTCATTTGGTCAATGAGATACAAGACCAGAGATACAAGACCATCGTTGTGTCCGCGTGCTAAAGAAAACAGTATGGGTATGTGTATTCAGAGACAGCAAAGCGAATGTGGTAAGATATGAACAATTGTAGAATCTGGATGAAAGATATACGGAAAGTATCTGTGCTATTCTTGCAAGGATAAGTCTGAAGTTGTGTCAAAATAAATTGTTTTCAATGGCCATCAATAAGGAGCGTGGGAAGTTCAAGCACAGTCTAGGTGCTAAGAAATATCTTCCGTTGCCAGGCCACATGGACCAGGATTTTTGAAATTGCGTAGCTTACCTTAAACCCCCTTCCTTCGTAATCTCATTTCTCCTGCCACCTCACTCCTCTGCCCCCGATCTCAACTCAAGATCACCTCAACTCAAATCCTGTAGTTCTGGAACAGCACAGATGAATTCTGCTCAAAAACTGGGCCCTGAGTTTTCTCCCCATGAGACAGCCAGCCAGCCCATAAACGTTATTCAAATTAGTTAATAATACCATGAGGACAAAATATGTCTTGTTGTCTTGGGTTTATAGAGTTGCTTTCATTTCCTGACATCTACCTCACTATTTTTTTAAGTATTGGTATTTATAGTTGGGTTTTTTTTTTTTTTTAAGGGAGTGGGGTAGTGTTAGGAAACTTCTAGCTATGAACTTTAGACAAGTTATGGAACCTTCATAAGCCTCAATCTCCTCATCTGTAATAAGAGCAATAATAACACCTATCTTTGTAAAATAAGTGTGCAATAACACCTTGCAGGCACAGCTCTTAAAATAACAGTTGGTGAACAGTACACGCTCAGAAGGTCGTAGGTGGTAGGAGAACGTGCTGATAGTCCCCCACAGGCCTGTGGCCCGCGGCTCTGTCCCCACATGAAGACACTGAGCAGTGTCAAAAAAGGCTTAGCAGCGGGTCGCTTACTTCCAGTTCTCTCTCGTGACACGGCCCTGGAGGGGGTGACTCGGATACACAAGAGTTTGTCAGACCTGTGTCCTATCCTCCATTCTTTCTTGACGACCTCTTAGCCCCTTGGGAGTGCAGGTTTTTTCTTTTTTGAAGGTTTTAGTCTCAAGTTGGATTTTAAAAATTATTTTTGTTGAGGTATAATTGACGCAAAAACCACTTATTGATTCCAGGTGTACAACAGAATGACTTGATATTTGCGTGTATTGGCAAATGGTCACCACAAGGTCTACTTAACATGTACGGCCACCTCTAGTTACAGGGTTATTTTTCCTATGATGAGAACATTTATGAGTTACTCTCTTACCAGCTTCCAAATATGCAATACAGTGTTATTGAGTTTCCACGCTGGCTTGTTTTTTTTAACCCTCACCCAAACACATTTTTCATTGCTTTTAGACAGACAGGAAGGGCAAAAGAGAAACACTGATGTGGGACAGAGCGCAGATTGGTTTTCTCCCAGCCTGGGGATCGCAGGTGCCCGCACCTGGGACCGAACCCACAATGTAGGCATGCGCCCTGGCCAGGAACTGAACCGCAACCTTTTGGTTATGGGACAACACTCCAACCAACTGAGCCACACTGGCCAGGGCGTTGCCATGCTGTGTCGAGGCTTTTGCAGACAGTACCTTTTTTACCTTCACAGAAATGAAATATCCAAGCTCGTTGGCTTGCTTGGGTTTTGGCTTCAGTTGGTTCATCCTTTCCAGGGGAAGATTAGAGAAGACAGGCTCTACTTACTGTGACCCCTGCCATCTACTTTACCCTCAGAAAAAAAGTACCAGTCTATTTCTGCCCACACCGATATCTACCCATAAACATGAGTTTCGCATACAATTTTGGGAGTTCATAGGCCCCCTGAAGTGCAAACGTGGACCTCTGGTTAAGATCCTGCTCATGGCAAGCGCCATGGGGGTGCGGCCCACAGCCTTGCCTGGGCCACAGTGGATGCTAGTGCAAGCTGAAGCGATGAGGAAACACAGCGTATCACATACTCGCCTTCTGGACTCCCTCTCCGAATTATTTCTTCTCTTTGTCTCCTCAGATAGTATCGCTCTTCCCTCCTGCTCAGCCTTCCTCCCACCGACTCCCACCCCCCCTCCACACACATGCACAGTAAGATTTTCCTTTGTCTCGGTCTCTGATTCAGTGGTTTAGACTCCAATTGGTGCAATAAAGTGCAAACACACTCTGCTCCCACAGTCATTAGTTTTCAGGATTTCTCCGTGGCTCCCCTCTCCTGGGAAACTCAGAAATTGATCTTCGGAAATACACATTTCCCTTGCACCTAGTAAGGAGTCTTTCATCCTGTCAACAGGAAACTTTTCATTCCGGAAAGGAATGGACAGAGTCTCTCCAAAGTGTCATAGATTCTTGAGAACGTCGGCCCATGGACGCTTGCATCTGTGTGTGTGTGTGCAGGACATCAATCACTTTAAAGGGGTTCATTCAGAGCAATATCAGATTTTAATTATTATGATCTTATGTTCGGGTGAAAGGCAGCACCCTGTGGCTAATATCTTCCAAAATGAACAAGCCATTAGCTTGGTACTATCAGCTCAAGAGTATTAGAATGAGCAATCAGAATTAAAGTTGTCAGTATTTAATTAAAATATGCTGCGCATCCCATCATATTCAGAGGGCACGTGGTTTAAGCATTCAGGCCGTGAAAGCAGTCTCATCAATTAATAATTATTAAGGATTCACTGGATGCAGAGCCCGGCATCGGACGGTTGGGCAGAATGTCACCAGAAGGATTTAAATCCAATCTGCCTTGGATAAGCCACAATGTAACTAAGGCCCCGGTCGTCATCAGCGTGGCATAATGCTTAAGACCCCGGGTCACTCTGAGGATTACGTGGAGGCAGTGTACAGTCCTGGGGACATGTAAGCATTCGAGTCAGTCATTCAATAAGTATAGATGCTTAATGTGCCCGACAGTTTGCTGGACAGCTGGGGAGCCGATGACAAAACCAGGCCGCTCTGGCCCCAGTCCCTGTCACCAAAAACACCCGAAGTGGATTATGTGTTCCTCCACATGTACCTGAGGCTCAGTGCATCAGTCACTTTTAGATTGCTTAGAATCGTCCCTGGCCGGTGTGGCTCAGTGTTTGGGCATCATCCCATACACCGAAATGTCACAGGTTCAGTCCCCAGCTGGTCGGGGTATGGGCAAGAGGCAACCGATCAATGTTTCTCTCTCATGTCACTGTTTCTCTCTCCCCTCCCTCCCTTCCCCTCTCTGTGAAATCAATGCGCCTGTCCTCGGGTGAGGATTAAATAAATAAATAAATAAATACTTAGAATCGGATTTCTTATAATTAATCCAAAACAAGAATGGTGAGCACCCCTCCTATCCCATTCCTTATTTCCCCTTATTTCCTGCCTATCTCGATTTCAACACCGTAGTGGCAATGATGACCAAAGTGACCCCAGGGACAAAGAAGAGCCTGGAGACCAGGACACCGGCTTAGCATGGGGCCGCGGCCCCAGACGTGGGTCTCTCAGGCGGATGAGTTCATTCTTCTGGGCCTCTGGTTTTGCATGTAGACAGTAAGGAAGCGGGAGTTGCCCAGAGATGGCCCAGGAGCAGGAGGCGAAGGGGAGCTAGCTCTCAGTTCAAGAAGGGGGAACGAGTCAGTCCCATGTCCTCGGATCAAAACCACGGCCCCAGGATCCCTGCCCTCCCGTTCGTGCATTGACTCAGCAACACTCATGGAAGAAAAGGGTTAACTAAGGACCCAGGTGGAACGTGTTCCTGCACTCCTGGCGCCCGTTCGCTCACAGGCTAGCAGGGGAGGCGGACACAAATGGAACACGAACCGCAGTGAGGTTCAAGTGCAGGATAAGAGACCTGCACAGAGAACTGTGGAGGCTCCAGAGAGGGTGACCACAGTGTCTGGGTCAGAAGGGAGGCCGGAGTCAAGCCTGCCAAGGTGACAAAGGACTAACTAGGTGCGGCAGGGGTACAGGTGAGGGAGTACAACAGACAGTTTGAGTGTGCCGGGATGTGATTAGACCTGTGCTTTCGGAAGTCCACTCTCTGGCTGTGGAGGAAGTGGGCGGAAGTGTCCAAGCTTAGAGGCAGAGACCAGAAGGGCGGGGAGAGCTACACCTGCAGAGCCGCCGAAATAAGGACCACACTGGAGCCATGTTCTTCCCACCCCAGGAAGCCAGAAGGTATTTTAAATATTTTAGTAAATGATTGATTGCCCACTTGTAGGCCCACTTAATCAACCACCAAGCATGTTATTAGCGGCCTCCACTTACTGCCGTGTTCGTACGTAATTAAGTGCAAAACATCGCAGGACCAGACCCTTTTACCAGAACATTAGGCTGAGTCCAAGTGGAAAAAAAACACAGGTTTGTTTGTGCAGTCTCAACCGCAGCCCCTCCGAGGGAGGACTCGCCTTCTAACTCCATTACTACATTATGTGGACAGTGTGTTTTAATCAGGAGCAAAAATGGACCACCAACAGCACGCTACCGAACCTGGAACCGCCGTCACCCGCCGCGCGGAAGCAGAGGGCAGGTGCCAGGCATGCAGCTCCCAGGGAGAGCCAGGGTGGGAGGGGTGGCCAAGCAGCACAGAGGGGGTGGGGGGCTTTGTCTCAGGTTGTCTCCTTGAGCATCAGCCCCTAGTGCTGCCAACACCCCCTCCCACTCCATGGCCCCCTCCCAAGTCTCCAGCCCCGGGATATCACATTCCTGACAGAGAAACCATCCGCTCACCTAAGGCGGTAGACTTTAAAAAAAAAAAAAAAAAAAAAAAAAAAACTGTTGCTTTATTTTTCCAATTACTAAATACACTCTTACTTGGAAGTTTTGGAACCAATAGAAAAAGCCTAGGGAAGGAATTAAGTTATGCATAATTCTGCCACTCAACATTCTAGTTATTCACATTGACACATTCTTTCACAAAATTGGAATTGTACTGTTTTTGTGACCTCCATTTTCCATAATATAGCTTAAATACTTTTCCCTATCATAAAATAGTCTTCCAAACCCATTTTAATGACCACCAAAGATTCCGTTTGATAGCTTTATATGGGTTCTTTTTTCCCTTTGTTTATCAAATTTATTGGAGTGACATAAACTTATACCGATTTCAGGTGCACAATTCTATGATACATCATCTGTGCATTACATTGTGTGTTCACCACCCAGAGTCAAATCTACTTCCATCACCATGTATTTGACTCCCTTTAACCTTTACTCCCCCCAACCGTCCTTCACTCTGGTAACCACTGTATTGTTGTCTGCGTCGGTTTTTATTTGTCTGACTTGTTCATTTATCGCTTTCAGTTTTATAACCCTCCCCAACTTCAAATTATACTACAAAGCAACAATAATCAAAACAGCATGGTATTGGCGGAAAAACAGACACACAGACCAATGAAATAGAATTAAGAGTCCAGAAAAAAAAAAACACATGTATATGGGCAAATAATTTTCAGCAAAGGAACCAGAAACATACAATGGAGAAAAGAAAGCCTCTTCAATAAATGGTGCAGGGAAAATTGGAACGCCACATGCAAGAGAATGAAACTAGACTGCCATTTGTCCCCATGTACAAAAATTAACTCAGAATGGGTCAAAGACCTAAACATAAGATATGAAACAATAAATTACATAGAAGAAAACATAGATACTGAACTTATGGACTTTGGTCTTGGAGGGGATTTCATGAATTTGACCACAAAGGCAAGGGAAGTAAAAGCAAAGATAAATTAATGGGACGCTATCAGACTAAAAAGTTACTGTTCAGCAGAAGGAGCCATCAACAAAACAAAAAGGCAGCCCACCCAATGGGAGATCTTTGCAAACAACAGCTCCAATAAGAGGTTAATATCCAAAACACATAAATAACTCATACAACTCAACAACCAGAAACCCAAACAGTCCAGTTAAGTCCTTGAATCCCTTGTGGCTGACCACCAAGGCTTTCCCCCTTTAAACTGTACGGCTGTGGACGCCCTAACCGCACATCCTTGTATGGACAGTGAACGCACTCCCTGCGATTGATGTCTGTTTGCCATTTGGCTGGGAATCGCCATTTGGGTTAATAGGTGCGGAGAACAGCCAGTTAGCTGACTCTTCCTCACGCTTTACTGGCCAGAACAATGTCACATGGTCCACCTCTAGCTGCAAGGAAGGCTGGGAAATTGAATGTCATCTTTCTTTTCTAGTCTCTATCAGCACTGCTGTCCAAAGGAAATACAAGGAGAGCCATCAATATGAGCCACATATTTTCTAACAGTCACATTTAAAAAGGTAAAGAACATCGCACCTATTAGGATGTCTATCGTTAAAAAGGAAAGAAAAGCTTGGAGGAGGACGTGGAGAAATCAGAACCCTGTGCACTGTTGGACGGAAGGGGAAACGGCCACTGTGGGAAACAGTGTGGTGGCCCCTCGAAGACTCAGACAGAGAATACTGTGTTACCTGTCACCGCTGCTCTGTGGATACACCCCAAAGGATCAAAAGCAGGATCTCTCGCAAAACGACGTGTGCCCACCCATGTTCGTCGCAGCACCGTTCACGTCAGCCGTAATGTAGAAGCAACCCGGTGTCCACTGAGGGATGACGGGTAAACAAAACGTGGTCCCTCCACACCGTGGAATGTTACGGTTCAGCCTGAAAAAGGAAGGAGATTCCGACACTCACCACGGCATGGGTGAGCCCTGAGGACATCATGCCGAGCGTAATGAGACAGCCACAGAAGGACAAACAGTGGATGGTTCTGCTCGTATGAGATAACCAGCAAGGTCAAATACTAAAAGATGGAAAGCAGATTGGTGGTTGCCAGGGGCTGGAGGGAAGGAAAAAGGGACGGAGCATGCAGTAGGCAGAGTTTCCGCTGGACAAGATGAAAGGGTTCTGGAGACAGGAGGTGGCGGTGGCGGCGGCGGCGGCAGCCCAGCACCGCGAGCGTACAGAGCACCAGTGAGTACACACTCAGAAACGGTCACGGCGGTCGAGGCTATGTTATGTGCATTTTATCGCAGTTGAAAAGAAAGGGAAAGATAAACATGTGAAATCAATGTATTTTATGTCATCAACATATCTGAAATATGGTCATTTCAATATAAAAACCCTAATAAGTTTGCATTTTTTTTCAGACTGAGTCTTTGAAATGCTTGGTGAAACTTGGGCTGACAGCGCACTTCAAGTTGGACTGGGCGCGCCAGGACTCCGCAGCTGCTGTGCCCAGCAGCCACCTGCTGTCAGCGGCTGTACCATTTACGGCTGTCCCAGCACAGCCCTAAAATAAAGGCGGGCAAGGGGGACACCTGGGAAACACAGGTGGATCTGCCAGCTCGACCTGTTTGCGACACTGTGGTACCCCCATCACCGAACACCCGTGAGCTTTTGTGACCGAAACAAAGACGATATCGGGTAATCTGAGGAAATCCCCCAGGAAAATGTGTGGCACGAGATAACGGCTCCTAGAAATAGTTGTAGTTGCTTTTCATGTTTCTACGTTTCCATGGAGACAAAGGTAACAATAAAAAGGACTTCATACACACTGCTTCTTAAAAAAAATTTTAAGACAATAAGGGACATTTGAACATGTCTTGTGTTTTTTAGAAGTCACCTTTTAGAGGTCTATGCTGAGATATTTACGGGTAAAATAATGAGACGTGTGAGCCAAGGAGAGACTAACACGAGGCCCAGAGGCAGCCAGGAAAGGGTGAAACGCCAGGCCGTCAGCTGGTGACGGTTGACATTGGGGACGAGTCTGTGGGTTCCATTGTACCACTTGTCATACTTTTTAATAATTCCCGCCATGAAGAGTTGGGGCTTTTTTAAAAAGGATACCATGCGAGTATTGAACGTGCCCTGAGGTTTTCGGATCCTGGGTCATGTTTTAGTTGTTGTTTTCGTTCTCACAGAATGTCCAGTCTGGTGACTGCCTGTTACAAAGGGCCGCATGGCTCCTTGAGCAGCAGCCGCAGCCAGCACCCCAGCCCCCATGGCAGTCATGGCTGCAAGGGACTGGGTGGCGAGGTAGGGCCGACAATCCCTTCATTTCCCCTTCGGAACAGCTCCAAGAAGGAGACTTCCGCCCTGACCCAGTGGCTCAGTGGGTTGGAGCATCGCCCGTACACCAGAAGGTTGTGGGTTTGATTCCCAGTCAGGGCGCACACCTAGGCTGCTGTTCAGCCCCCAGCAGAGGCGTGTATGGAGGCAACGGATCGATGTCTCTCGCATGGAGATTTCTCTCTCCCCCACCCTCCCTCTCTCTCTCTAAAAGCAATAAAAACAAATCCTCAGGTTGGAGGGTGGGAGAAAGAAAGAGGCTTCTGGTTTATCTCCACCCAAAAGAGGGCGTCCTGTGCCGCCTGCGCTGTGAGGGGACGGTTGAGGACTGTCCGGTGGTAACTGACACCAACACTTTGCAACCGCCTGGATCGTGTGTGGGTTTCTGTGTTGTCTTGTTTCCATAAGGGATTTGAATGCGTAGGAGCCAACGGTGGTTATCACTTTTGTTAAGTGTTTAAAGGTGAGGACATTTTTAAAAAAAAAAATAACAGCTTGCTTGGCATGTGATTCCCATGCCGCAGTGTTTGCCAATGTTCAGTTTCAGCGAACGCACCGTTTTAGCCCATTTGGTCAGCGTGTGTCAGCGTGCTCACACCGCTGTGCAGCCACCACCGCCGGCGGCCACTTCCAGAACATCCCCCGCTGCCCTCGGCTCCCGGAAGCCACTCTGTACACTTCGTCTCTGTGGGTTTGCCTGCTCTGCAGATTTCACATGACGAGAATCGCGCGAGGTGGCCTTGAGCGTGTAGCTCCTTTCACTTATCCTGGGGTTTTTAGGGTTCATCCACGTTGTTGCACGGACCAGTACTGCATCCCTTGTTATGGGCAGAAAGGATGGGTAGACCGCATTCTGTTTGCCCTTCAACGGCTGGTGGACATTTGGGTCGTTTCCACTTTTTTGGCTATTGTCACCAATGCTGCTCTGAACGTATATGTACAAGTTATCGCGTAGACTTAGGTTTTCAATTCTCTTGGATATTTATCTAGGAGGGGGTTGTTGGGTCCTACGGTGACTCTGTTTAAATTTTTGAGAAACTGCCGAAGTTTTCCACAGCGGTCATATCATTTTACATCCCCGCCAGCAACACGTGAGGGTTATAATTTCTTCACATCCTTGTCAGCACTTTCTATTGTCTGCTTTTTGATTGTAGCCGCCCTAGTGGTATGAAGCGGAGTCTCACCGTGGTTTCGATTTGCACTTTCCTGATGATGAATGATGTTGAGCATCTTTTCTCGTGCCTGCTTGTATACCTGCTTTGGAGAAATGTCTACTCAAATCCTCTGTCCCCTTTTAAGTTCGGGTTATCTTTTTGTTGTTAAGTTGTAAGGGAACTTTAAATTAATCCTAAATGATACCTGAATTACAGTGAACATAATTGAGCAGATAGTAAAGGTCCTTCGAGACAGTCACCCTACTGCCCGTCCCCCACATTGTTCACCAGCACCCCAACTGTACTGGATGTGACAGGCTTTCCTCAGGATGAGCTGCCGTGACCAAAGTACCCCAACACCTTTGCATGGAGGAGGGCAGAGGGAGCAGCAGGAAGACGCCGTCCCTTTCTGTACCTGTGCTCTCAGAGCTCCTGCTGGTGACCTTGTTCTCCAGGAGCTCCCCCCACCCGGACAGATACGAAGGAAAGTCAACAACAACTCGAACTGCTAGAAGGTCAAGAGCACATCAGTGCGGACTACTGAAGAACACTTACAGGAGGGAGAGTCCCTTTGTCGGGAGTCAGGAAGGATGCAGCATGAAAGCCAATGCAGTCACTCTCCAGTCTGTCCGTAGGGTATTCTGAGACTGATGCTCACCGATCGATCCTCACGCATTCATGCAACGTATATGGATTAACTGAAACCTATGCGTCCACAGCGTTCAGCAGGGTGCCTGGTTACAGTCCCTGCCGTCCAGCGCCTACAAGCCAATGAATGGAAGCGGACGATGGAAACGAATAGCTGTATACATGATACGTCACATAGTGACAGATGTTCAGAAGGAAGATGGAGCAGGATGGGTGGAGGGGAGGTGGCGCTCTGACAGCTGGGGCTGACCAGGAGCCGGGGGTACAGCTGGGCGAGTCCTGGCGGGCAGAGCGTTCCTGCAGGGGGAAGGGGAGGGGAGTCCGGGAGGTCAGGTCACGGAGGCCCTTCCACGTGGACATCGACTGCAGCTCCCGCATCGCTGGCATGTGATGCGTTCCATCGAGTCTGGCTGGAGTCATTTGGCGTTAACTCTGGCAAGCGTGTTGGTGTGGGTTTTTCTCGTGGTTGACGAGAGGACAGGTGGGAGCCGGTCTGAGGGGTCTCTTGACTGGCTGCTACGGTCTCCAGGACTTTGTGCGTGAGAACCTGGGAACCAATCAGAACCCACTTTCCAGCGAAGACCACGCCTCTGGAAAAGGCGTGCAGAGAGGCTGCAGGAGGGATGGAAGGTTTGGGGTTCGTGCCGATCCGGCTTCCCAGAACCCCAAACGTCAGCTTGGTCTCTCTGTCCCGCCCACCATGGTTGTTGTGCCTGGCACTGGAGAGGACCTGTTCGAGTTGTCCTGTTGTGTCCCTTGGGATGCTTAGCTGGGAGCAGAGGCAATGGGGGCAGAGCAAGTCACAGTGGTGACCTTCAACTCACTTTCCTGTCAACCACCGGGAAGACTCCTTCTGCGTCGGCCCGTGGCCAGAGCGAGGACTGGTTGTCGGGAAGTCGTGGGAAGGAGGGTTTCAACCTGATACTGCAAAGGGCTTTCTGCAGCTGGAAAGGCGGCGAGTTCCATGACTGAAGGCGTTCAAGCAGAAAGTGAATGAACGTTTATCCGGGATCTACACACGAGATTCCAGCCTTGGTCGGTAGCTTGGACCGGAATGCCCTCGGAGCTAAAATTCTGTAATCCTGTTGCACTGCCTTTCTTCTGGATGAAAACCAAGACCTTCCCCGAACAGGAGCCCTGGGGAACAGCGTGCGGGTCATTGCCGCGCGCCCTGAGCCTTTTTGCTGGAGCTGCTTGCTGGTAAGGGGCCTTGAACTAAACCTTCCCCTCCAGGCGTCACCAGCCTCTCTGTGGTGAGCGCGCCATACCGTCCCAGAATATGTCAGCCTTCATTTGCAAAATATCAGACTGCTGTTTTCTTTCCAGAGCCAGTCTGCAGAGTAATACGTTCAATAACTTTTGCTCTTTTTGCTCTCGAAGCTAGGTCTCTTTTTGGAGTTGATGGCGCAATAAATGCGGAATCTGGTGCAAATTCCAATGGAAAGAAAAGATATTGTTATTTAAAGGCCAAATAACGGCTTAAAATTAGAGCTGCGAAGGCATTGAAAAACACCAGACTTCCCAGATGGCTTGGAGACAATTCACTTTGCACTCAGTCCGTTCAACGCTAAAAAAAAATGCTTCGACTCTGTTTCTCCTCAGATTGAAAGTCGGTGCCTGCTTTAAACATATGTGCTTCTCTCTTTAAATTTAGCTCTGAGTCATGTTGTATTACATTAGGAATTCAGCAGGCAGGCACTTGGAAAGTGTACATCAATGCGTTTATTTTTAAATTATATAAAAATAAAAATATATATGTTTAAATATATTAGGCTGTATTTTTGCCCAATTTCAAAATGGTTGCTCTCCAGAACACATTAGAGCAAAACAATAATAATGATGATGACGCCGTGATTCTGGAACGCTGCCCACGGCTGAGGATCCCAGGGCAGCTTGACAAACCCGGTGGCTCCCGGCACTCCCCTCCCCCCAGCGAAGCGCAAAGGCCGAGGTGCAACCTCCGCCTCAGCGGGGACCGGCAGCTCCCTGAACAGCTGCAGGGCGGCCTAATTAAGACGCGTCTCCCTCCAGAGAGTCAGGTCCGGGGCAGGAGTCAGTGACAGGCAGGGACTGAGGCAGCCGGTCTGGAGGGACAGCTTTAGTTCAGTGGCTGAATTCGTGGGCTGTAGGGTTTGACAGACACTGCGGGTTCGGGTCCTGGCGCTGCCCCTCGAATCCACGTGTCCTCGGGAAAGTGACTCAGTCTCCCCATCTGTGAAATGGAAAATAGTTCCCACTTCTAGGGGTTGCTCTGAGGACTGCTGGAGACAATTGTCGATTCGTTTGGTCATTCACGCAGCCCAGAGTTATTCGTATCGATGGGACAGACGTGGCAAATAAACCGCACGGAGCCACCGTCCGAGCCCTCGTGGTGTAGTGGGTAGAGAGACACTTAAGGAATAGGCACGGCCACGGTCATTTCCTCAGAATTAAGACGAGTGCAGCGAGGGTGAGTCTGCAACTCGGTTCCCGCCTGGTCTGCGGCTCAGAAGGGTTTCCCCAAAGTTAAGGAGTGTGAGCTGTCGGGCGTGGTGCGGGCAGGGAGTGCGTACTTGTCGGTCCCTCTGCGGGGCTCCTGTGGCTGCCATAACACATCGCCACCAACCTGGTGACTTGAAACAGCACACGTGTATCGTCTCGCCATTCCAGAGTCCTTAAATCTGGCACGGGTCGCGCTGGGCCACAGTCCTGGGGTCTGCGGGGCTGGGCTCCTTTTGGAGACTCGAGGGCAGAAGTTGTGAGCTGGCCTCTCCCGGCTCCTAGAGGTCACCCCCACTCCTTGGCCCAGGGCCTCTTCCTCTGTCTTCAGAGCACATCACTGCGGCCCCGGCTTCCCCAGTCACACCTCCTTTGCTGCCTCCGACCTTCCTGCCCCCCTCTTAGAAGGACCCTTGTGGTGACACTGGACCCCCCTGTACAATCCAGGATGCTCTCCCTGTCTCACGATCCTTAACTTAATCACCTCCACAGAGTCCCTCTTGCCATGTCAGGTAACGGACTCACGGGTTTCAGGGGTTGGGGTGCAGACATCTAGGGAGCCAGTGTTCTGTCTACCACGTCCAGGAACGTCCGTAACCCAAAACTAGGAGTTGCACACAAAAAGAACAGAAAGGAGAGAGGGGAGGAAATCGTTAAAGAAATCGCGTAGGGCAATCTCCCGGAACCCGTTCCAGGGCGCCCGTTCCAGGGCGCACGTTCCAGGGCGCACGTTCCAGGGTTTAAGCAGCCTCCAGGGCACCCAGCTCGGTGGCCCAGCGAAAGCGCCCGAAGCGAGAACGCCGCCTGCAAAGCACCAGGGGCCGGTCATTGAGCTTTTTAACATCATCATGAGAAACTGGAACACGGAGTGCAGAATCTTCCTAATCCCAAGGAAAATAATCCCCAACCGTTAATGTATTGACAATTGTACCCATCAAGTGCGGGCATGGACGAATACATTTCAGACAGGCAGGCGAGGTTTCGCCAAAGTTCCCTCCTTTCTCAAGAGGCTACAGGAGGATGCGCATCATCAAAATGAGAGCGTAAACCAAGAAAGGGCAAACCAGAGAAGGCAGGAAGCAGCTCATGCCACGCGGGAGAGAGGCAAAGGCCACCCCAGCAGAGGCGGTCCGCAGGTGTGCCTGGGCCCACGGGTGTGCATCAGGCTGGGCCCAGCGATCTTCGGGGAGTGGACCAGGATGTGGGGCTCAGGGCAGAACACTAAACTGACAGGTTCCTGAGGTGGTTATTATATGGACAAGAACTTTAGAGTGATGATGGAGAGTTTAGAGACACATCGCAGTTAGACAACTAAGCAACCAAGAAAACCACTCCCTCCAAGCCACACAAAAGTGCACCGCGCATCGTCATAGTGCGCTGGCGGCTGTGGGAAACAGCAGCCACACGAATCAGAGGGCAGAATCGACGGCACGGCGAGGATGAGGAGAGGGGAGGTCTGTGCACGCGCAAGTGTGTGTGCGATGCGCGTGTGCGTGCATGTGCGTGCAAGAGCTAAACCCTCATTCTTCTCTTGCAGGGTGTCAACTAGACGATGCCTGAAACAGGAAAAGTCAAGATCAAGTTGAAAGAGTTGAAGGCGGCTGCCTCTGGGGCAGAACACCCGGGTCAGCAGGTGGGACTTTTTAAAGTTTACTTGACTTTTTAAACTGTGGACATGTGTTATGTGAAGGAAAAATTTAATTTAAAGAGAAGGGAAAGATATCCATGCTTTCTGGAAAAGGCGGCGGGTGCGGGTCCTGGGAAAGCAGCCCCTCTAGCAGGTCCGGGTTCACTCCAGATTTGGGCTCCTTAAAACACAGGAGAGAGGTGATCTCAGCAAAGGACCTCAAACCGGTGGGAGGTCCTGTGAGGCTATGAAGCCCTCCCCCGCCTCCCCAGGGGTCACGGCAGCTGCAGCTATGACAGCAGAGGTGTGGAGGACAGGGCCCCACGAGCCACGGCCCCCTCCCAGCAAGCCTGGTAGCCACGGTGCAGGGGTCACTTGGGAGTGACAAGGCTCCCTGGGACAGACCTGGGCAGACAGGCAGAGAGGGAGAGTGGGGGGGGAGGGGAGGCCCCGATTCCACCCCTGACACCCCTTGGGAGTGTGAAGACAACTTGCTCCGCTGCCGGAGACACCCTCTGTCCTCTGCTGCCCTTACCTCTCTGCTCCAGGCGCCAGCCCAGAGAAGTCCTCCAGGGAGGGGACATCATGGGCAAGGGGGCTTGGGGAGCCAGAGGGAGCGCCATCAGCAGTGAAGGGCCTGCCTCCTAGGACGGCTCCGCGGGATTCAAGGCCCCAGACAGAGCCACTGCACCATGGAACTCCGCACCGCCCAGCAGAAAAGTGGTAAAGCGTTTAAAGAACGGGGTCCCTTCTGGTCTGGGCACAGGAGAATGGCATGTGGCTCTTGTCGGTTCTCTCTACCCCTTTTTAAAAATACGATGATGGTCAGCATTGCATTATGCTGGGCTCTCCCAAGTCAAACACATTTGAGATGCAAAGTCTAAACCCTGGAGCCAGGACTTCGAGGGCCTGGCATTCTCAAAGGGCCATGGAGTCCCCTGCGCAGCTGACTTCGCCGTCTTGAACCCGAGAAGGAATGAGTTTATCCCCCAAATTCTCCGTGGAGCTGAAACCGGTGTTTTCTGGAGCTGCCTAGCCTGCCAGCTGGCAACAGGGGTTAGGGGTTAAGGTCTGCGTGCAGGACAGGGAACTGGCTGTGGTCAGACGGGTTTGCGAAATTCTGGGTTAAAGAAGGGAAATGGGCGGGGATGCTAAAACCTTTGATTTTTACTGTAAATATCCTGGAGAAAGCCGTACCTTTTGAAAGTCTGCAAGAAGCATCCGGCAGGATTAAAGTTCCACGGAACACACTCTGAGAAACACTGGCCAAGCATCCCGAGCGCCGAGGGCGTGGGGATCTGAGCGTCCGTCTGCAGCGTGCTTGGTCAGGACACGTGTCTGTGCTCTTTGTTCCCGGTCCTTCACCCAGCAAAGCTGCCCCCAGATATTTGCAGGATGGACTCTGTCTTTTTCTCATTCACCAGCAATGTGGTTTCTGGTTCTCACGCATGGCGTCTTTTTTTGAAATGATTTCCTTAGACATGTAGAAGATCCTTGGGAACAGAAGCTTAAGGGACCTGATTCTTCTGGGTCTTTCTGGATTTCTCTTTAAGCGACCCCACCAAAAAAGAAAGAAATCAGATTATTTTTTTTTCCTTAAGCCAAACCGTTCTGAGAATCAGAATTGTTTGTTTCCACGCCTTAGCTCCCAAGAGCCAAGACTTACGTATTTGTTAGGAAAAGCCCTCCTACAAGAGTTTCAGAAACGGCCCTTTTACCTTTTCCAAAGGCTGAATACCACAAGGTCCCCTGGCAACAAACGCTTCTCATGCAGCCAGCGTGCCTTCAAGGTCACAGAAAGTCGCAGATGACGAAGTTAATCTCATGAGTGTCCTCTGGATGATGCTATCCAAGGCCACTGGCTCTGCACATCTGAGCCTGGTGACTCCTTAAATCCATCTATTCATCCATCTGTCCAACATATATTTAGTTAAACACCAGCTTTGAGTCAGGCACCGAGCTGGATGCTTGGATACAACAGTGAACAAGAGAGCTGAGTTTCCACCCTGGTGGAGCCAACAAGCCAACCTCATCATGGATCTTAAATGACCCCTTCCTGCAGGTCTGCACGTACTGTCGTGCAAGGTGGTCACGGACGAGGGCTCCGGGCCAAGAGGGCGCGTGGGAGCTGGAATCTACCCTGTGGTCTGTTCACCTGGTTAACGTGGTTTGCAGCTGCAGCCGGCTGGAGGGGCACTTTTGCTGTGTTGCACGCAGGTGCCGCTGTGCGGGTGAATAATGACTCCAACTTCCGTGAGGTTATGGGGTTTAGAGGCTGGTGAGTAGGCCCCGTGTTAGTGATTTCCAGGTTCATTCTTAGAGTTTCCAAGCCCCAGAGCTGAGCTGAGTGGTTGTGAGACCCACACAGAGGACAGGAGACCCACATCTGCTCACCTGAGGGGTAACGAAGGGAGGAGTCAAGTTTCACTAGTTATGTTGGAATTGGTGCCAATTTTTACTCCAAAATAAGGCCAATGGCCCCTACCCAGCCTTCCTCTGTAGAGGAAGGGGCTCTCAGCCTTAGGCGCCCAGCTTTGTAAATAGAATTGCCCCTCTCCCCGGCACACTCGCCCGGAATCCCTGCCCCATCCGGAACAGCTCAGGGGGTCACAGTAGTAGCCCACAAAGGCCCCCAGGGGAGACTGTGGCTGTGTGAGCCCCGCTCAGTGCCTCTCACATTTTAAAGTGTAAATGAATCACCTCAGTGCTTATTGAAATGAGCCGTGATTCAGCAGGTGCCTTGCTAACAAGTGCCCGGTGAACGTCAATGCACCAGGCACATAAGTTGCCACGCCACAGATGCGTGCTCGGGCCTCAGGGTCACGTGAGCGAGAGTCCCGCCTCTGCCAGTCTGTCCCACGGGACCTCCGTGAGTTGTTTTGCTTCCCCCGGCCTCCGCTTCGCCCTGGAAAGCAGACAGGTGCATACCCGAGTCTTTGCACTCGGCTAGGATTGCGCAAGAAGATTCCTGCTCGGTAGCGGGACGTCTGGCACCTTGGAGGCACTCGCTCCATGTGGGCACTAACACCGCCCCACCCTCTTTTTCAAGAGAAGTATCAGAGAAGGAGAGATTGCTAAACAAAACCTCGGTTGTCACATTTACTTGGCCCTTGTCACAGTCTAAAACCCGGGGGCTCACAACCTTTTTGTCTAATCCCAGTGCTGGCACGGGGTAAGTGTTCAGTAAACGGTTGCTGAAGAAGTGACTAAGGCTTCTGTCAGTGGCAAGAGCTGTCGCTGGCACAAGGGCCCCTCTCCCCGCGGCAGTAAGATTGGAACCTGCGGGAGGGGTGGCAACCGGATGAGAGAAGCTCCGAGACTCTGATACGTCCCCCAAGGGGACAGCCCTTCTTCCCATTTAGGAGTCAACAGTCCCAAGGAACCTCCAGAAAACTTCACGTTGCCTTCCCTAAAATCGTTCGTTATTCCGCACCGTTCTTCCACGTGAGCCCCGGGACAGGAGGAGAACTTCCAGGGCAGCTGGGGAGCCATCCGTTGTCAGCTGTGCCAGAAAGAAGGGTCACCCTCCCTGGGTCCCCGCCTGGGAGGCCTCCCAGCTCCTTGATCTCCTCCCTGGGGCTTCACGCAACACTCTCCGAAGGGCTGGCAGGTCTTTGGCTAAAGGTGCACAGTTGTCACCTTTGCAACCTGCTGCCACCGGCACCATCCCACAAGCACTCTGCCCCGCCCCGCCCAGCCGGGTCTCGGTGGCCCTCTGCCCGGGCGGGCGGGAGGGTTCCAAGCCTTTGAGTCACTCTCCGAGGCAAACCCAGCCGTCTCCGCCTGGCCTTTCGTTTCCTTTCTCTGCGGGTAAATCGTGTTGACAGCGACAGAAACCAAATGTTTCCCTGCGCCGCTCAGAATTGCGTGGCCCATGAGGTTCCTTTCTGTGCTGTTTTCACCACGGCTGCGATGAGCACAGTTGTCAGGGGGAGAACCTCAAAACACTGCAAGGAAACAGCAAACCCCGCGTCCCGGCCATGTGTTCCCATTAGACTGATGACTCCCTCGGTCAGCCCCGTCGCAGCAGCTGAGCAGTGTGTGCCTAGCTCCGTGCAACCCGGGCGGGCACCAGGGCAGGCACCAAGGTGGGGACCTGTCTGCCACAGCCCCAGGCAGGCGGAGCCCACACCCAGGCGAGAGCTGGCCCGGGGGAAGGGACAGGCGGCCAAGGGGGGCCCACGTGGGCTGGCCGCCTGTCGGCATGTCATCGAAGGCTACAGCTCAGAGCTGGGGACTGAGACCTACACGGCGAGGGCACCACGGACGCGTGCGCCAGGCCTCCCAGAGTCCATCAACCCACAGCTGTCTACGGCAGGGTTGCATTAGATTTATTTTTTTGTCTTAAAGGGATTTTTTTCCTGATTATGAGGTACAATTTCCTGTTAAAAACAACTTAGGAAACGAAGTCCACTTTTGGCTGCGTATATTACCTGTGTATAGTCTATCAATATATGTTTCCATCTGTGCTAGCTGGCCCATCCCCTGGGGCTCAGAAGAACCTTGAACGAGGGTTAAACAGACACGCCCCTGCTGGCGTTGACCCAACACGGGCTCCCTGAAGTTGCCCGCGTGAGAAGCAGCCCGATGGCAGACCGGTACCTATAATTCCGAACACCATGCTCGCGACGTGTAAGGCTGCTACGAGAATTCGCTCTTTGTTTTCCACATCCGCAGCCACTTGGTATGGGTGGCGCGGCATCCAATCAGTTGCCAAGTCCTGGTTGTTCCACCATCAAAATGTATTTGGAATCCAACCGCCCCTGGCCACCTCCTCTGTCATCTCCCTGCTCTGTGTCACGGTCAACTCGCATCTGGAATGTAGCTTTAGCTTTCTCGCTGGCCTCTTGGATTCCCGTGTTTGCTTCCTTATGATTCATTCTTCTCACAGAAGCCAAAAGCATCATCCTTTAAGACAATAGATCACGTCATCCTTTAAGACAATAGATCGCGTCATCCTCTCCTCTGACTGTCCTGCGACTTTTCATTGCACTTAGAATAAAATCCGAACTCAGTGCTTTGCCCAGGAGGACAGCCGTGGTAGCCTCCCCCTCGTCTCTTCCCATTCTGCCCCTTGCTGTAGCCACTCCAGACCTGCTGGCCTGCTTCTTGTTCCTCGAACATGCCCAGCTCATTCCCCACCACAGGGCCTTTGCATACTCTGGTCTATTTCACAAAAACACTTTTCCCATAGTTCTTTGTATAACTCGAGCCTTTCCTCCATGGAGACATTCTCTAACCACTCTTTCTAAAACAAAAAACAAACAAAAACCAACTCTCCAAGCCTGTTTTCTTTTTAAAAAAATGCAGACATTACTATGAAATTGTTGTTAAAGTACACAGTTACTCTCAGGGAATCTTAAGCTATAGACTTCCAGAATTTGAGAACCATGAAATTTTCTAATCTAAATTTTATAGTCATGGAACCTTCATCATGCCAAAACTGAGAGCTCAGGATTCCAGAAACCAGCCAGTCACAGAGATTCGCTGTGCAGATGGAGAAGGGGCCCCTGGGATTGAGCGACTCTCTCCAGGTCCGACAGCTAAGGGCCTAGCGAGGAGAGGATCAGGTCTCCCAACTCCAAGGCCATGCTATGTCTCTGCCAGTGGTTTTCAAGGTGGGTTCCCCAAGGCACCAGTGTTCCTCAGGAGTATCGTGAAGGTTCGGTCGCAGGGTAGAGGCAAGAAAAGGATGGCCAAGGAGTGGATTCTCAGGCCCTCTCCAACTGAAACACTTCTGCTTTCATGCCATGTAAAGTTGTATTTATTTATTTTTAGAAAAGAGGGGAAGGGAGGGAGAAAGAGAGGGAGAGAAACATCAAACCGTGAGATAAACCATTGGTTGCCTCTCTCATACCCACAATGGAGGACCTGGCCCACAGCCCAGGCATGTGCCCTGACTAGAAAGTGAACCAACAATCTTTTAGTTTGTAGACCAGCGCTCCATCTACGGAACCACACCAGCCAGGGCCTTCTACGCCATTTATATTGAGACCTGAGTAGCTGTCTTTTTAGAAAAGGATTTTTCTGCACCCCCCAGATTTAAAAAAATCCTCTGTACCGTCTACTATGCTCCATAAATACTCATGAGAAGCAACAAACAAATAAATAAGCCAACCCCCCCCACACACACACACACAACCACTCTGGTTATTAGTTAGCAAAACTCAGGTTGATACAACAGTCTACTGGTAGTTCCTGCAGGCCCTGGTGGTGGTGATGGGGATGGCCAGGACAGGAACGGTCTGCAGCAAAATACAGTCCAGAAATCTGCCTCTGAGCTCACTTCTCAAATATAGCCT
Source organism: Glossophaga mutica (assembly GCA_039655065.1). NCBI lineage: Eukaryota > Metazoa > Chordata > Mammalia > Chiroptera > Phyllostomidae > Glossophaga > Glossophaga mutica. The sequence continues at coordinate 216,068,009 of CM077305.1, forward strand.
GGCAATTTCAGGCTCTGGGCGCGGAAAGGAGAAAAGCCTGTCCTAAAATGTACTTCTGGCCGCCTGTCAGGAACCACATGGATTTACAAAGAAAGCCCACACTCCTTAAGAGCCATAGTGGATAACAGTAATATGCATGGACGATTGGATCCTAACCCTGATGAGGACATTCAGCTACACAAATAAAATCTCTCCATTGATCAAGACTGAATCTTCCAGGCACCACCTCCCTGAAATACCTGTTTCCCATCCTGGCGGGGCAATGTAGAAGGCTAGTTTTATGAGTAATTAAGACTATCAGACCTCCAAACAAACGACCCATTCATAGAAGTCATAGGACCATAGAGGAGGAAGTTCGGTAAGGTCTTCTAGGTTTGAAACAAAGGAGAACTCACAGAACCTCAAGGATATGGCCTCAGCAACCCTAAGAAATGAGAAACGTTGACACAACAATACTAAGGAACTAGACGTTTCCAAGGTAAAATCAGGACACAAGCCAGGACCCTTACGTTTCCAAGGTAAAATTAGGACACAAGCCAGGACCCTTGTGTACCCTAGCAATAACTGCAACTTCTGCTTCTGTAAACTGCTTGCTTGCTAATCATGCATAAAAGGAGCTCACTACAAATGCAGGGCGAGACTCCCATTTGTATCTCCTGCTTAGGCAGTCAGGAGTTCGCCCCTGCGCAGGTTAATAAATCCCATCCTCACTTTCACCTGTCTCCGACTTGGTCATTTGTCTCGCGATCGGGATACAACAGCAACACCCCCAAAACTCAAACAAAGTATCCAGATAGGATCCAGACAGCAGCAACCAACAAGAAGAAATGGATTAACAACTGGTTGTGAAAAGACGTTTGTCCAGGTGTGTGCAACGTCCATTTGTAAGGGTGATAGCATCTTCGTCAATAAACCATCTTCGTCAATAAACCGCTTCCCCCGTAACATGCTTCGTGGGGACGGAATAGGGCACCGGAGGAGTGCGCTCCTTTGGCTCCTGGACTCTGTCTTTCTGGCCGGTCTAACCAATGGGTTGAGTAGAAAGGCCTACCTACAAAATGAATTCGTAAAGCGCCTTGGTCCCCGAGATGGGAGATCTCACTTCCGCTGTGCTTGGGTCAAGACTTTATTTCAGTGAAGTCCAGTATTTCTGCGTCTGCGGAAGATGAAAGATAAGAGACATTTTCCGTTAAAAGCTACAAAGAGCAGAAGTAATGCTCAAGAGGGACGAGCCCCTGCTTAGAGGCCTCTTTATTTCTAGTGGGTTTTCAAAGCAACCCCTTTACTTTGCTGTTCTGTGTCTGGTTGTTTGTTTTCCACTTACACTCACGAAGGGTCGTGAAAAATCTTGCCCCACAACACGGTGGCAATTCCCTCTCCCTCTCCCTTTTCCTCTCTGTCTCTCTGTCGGTTCATTTCTTTTCTTCACAGTTGGCATGACTTCATAACTTATAATCCAAATGACACCATCAGGGTTAAAGGGGGAACTTTGAATAAACAGCCTGTATTCCCTCCCTTCCTTGGGTACATTCGGTTTCCGAGACTACGGCGTCTGAGAGTTCCCAGAGGGCGGCCACACCTTGCACCATCGTGTAACAGCACCACGGACAGCGATCTGCGTAGCGGACCCTGGGGTGAGGCCCACAAGGCGGTCAGCACAGTGGCAGGCGGCTTACGGGGTGACCCCGCACACCTAACGAGGCCTGAACCACGAGCTTGGGCTTCCTACACAGGCATTTGGGAAGAGACCATTCCGAGTAGAATGGGTAGCTTGTGTAAAAGCCCGGAGAAGAGAGGAGGACTGGCGTGTAAAGATGACTAGTGGAAACACGGAGGATCATCCAGGGCCCCATGGGGGTCTAGACCGTATTCCAAGAGACATGGAAAATCACTGAAAGATTTTAAGGGGAGCAGCAACTCTCAGTAATAGTCACTTTCTAGGCTCATCCACATTGAATGGTATCTACGTGCTTTAGGGTATTTTTATTTTGCTTTTTAATAGCTACTTACACACGGCTCAAAATTTCAAAGGATTCATTGAAAAGTCTGTTTTCCTGCCTGGAGTCAGCTTGACTGGGAGTCAAGTTATTCGTTTCTTATCTATATTTCCAGAGATGTCTTGTGCCTATAAAAAGTATATGTGTGCATGTGTATGTATGTGTGCGTGTTTATATGTAAGTTATATATTCTCCTATATTTCCCACCCTGTTGTTAAAAAAAATAAGGAAGGCCCACTCTACACGGTCCCCTCGCCTAGCTTTCGTCACCCGATGTGATGTGTCTGGAGGACCCTGCTCACCAGGCGTGTACCTTACTTGAGCACCTAAGGCTCTCCCAAATTGTTTCCTGCTATTTCTTATTACTTGCCTTTTTTCTGTGACACCAATGAAGGCCTTTGATCTAATCTTTAGATCGTTCTCCTCTAAATTGTGTTTCACAGTCAGACATGCCTTTTCCCACCCCAGCTCCAGGTAGGTTGGGGCCGTACCCAGTCAAACAAGGACAAGGAAGGGTTATTGACTGTTTGTTTGCTGCAGAATTCTCTGGACTTCAGCAGATCGAACATCCTATCGAGTCACACAGAGGGATGTGGTGTGCAGTACTTGCCACCTGTCCTGGATTCAGGGTCTCTCCCCCCGAACATCCCCGGGAACCGGCGAGTCCCCGAAGAGACTCGGAGGAGCCACCTCGGATGGTGCCTGTCTCCCCGGGCAGTGCTGGACCAGGACTGGCCAGTCCCCGCCCTCCCTCAAAGCTCGATAAAGCCCAGTCCGCTTCTGTGACTAGTTTCTCTCCAGGTAGGTTAGGGCACCATCGGTTAGTTTACCACCTTCTCAGTCGGTCCTGATGATCCTCCCTGATCCCCTCGATTAGATCTGTTTCCCAAGTCAGCAGGGCATTCACAGGCTCTTTGTCCGAGGGAGCAAGTGTCCAACTTTATACATTCTGTGCTGATTCCTACTCACTCTACATTGGGAGGTCTTCATTCCCACACTGGGGGCACCTGACCCCAGGTCCCTAAGGACTGGCTGCAGAGCGGAGAGACTCCACTGCTCTCTGTACTGCCCCACAGGCTCCCAGCCCTGTTCCCATACTTAATAGTAGGGGGCATTTCATCGGGCATCAGTCTCCTCTCTCCAGCATAACTGCAAAATCCTTCAAGTCAGAAACTGTGTTTTCTTCCTCTCTGAATGTTCTCTATCAACCCCTGGCAGTGCCAGGCACTCTAGAGCTGGTTAGGATAATATATCTGGTGATCTTCTGCAATAACTTGAGGGCAGGGGATGGGTGTCTGTAGCCTCCCTCTCCACTCGGAGAACAGAAGACGCATTGCTCAGTTGCAGTTCTGCAAACCCGTGCGCCCATGGCCGGGCACGCAGCAGGGACGCAGTGGATGCTGGGAAACACAGCCTGCCTGCTTACTTCAATATTCACGGAGCCTGCAATGATCAAGCCTGGGGGTTTCCAGGGCTTGTCGAGTCTGCCGAAGGAGGTTGTGGCTTGCCCCAGTTCATGCAGAGTCCGGGACCCGAGCCCAGGGCTGCCGCCCCGCCCCGACTCCCCGTCACCGGTCACATCGCCTTGTTTGTGAACCGGAGTTGGAGGTGCGCCCTGTGACTGTGAGGCCTGTTCAGCTGTGAGGACATGTTCAGGGCTCTGGGTACAGTGCCTGGTCTGCGACCACTCAATGTACGGCTGTGATTCTTGCTGAGCCCACGCCTTTCCATCTCAATACCTTTATGCTGGAAGGAGGGAGGCTGATTTCTCAGCATTTCTAATGTCTGTTGGTGTCTCACACCTGATGGGGCTCAGCAGGTACCTGAGGACAATACCCAGCAATCTCGTAACTTCCATCTTAAGTCCCAAGTGGATTGGCTTTGTCCTCTTTGCGAGGACCGCAGGACTGAATCTGGGGGAAGTTCCCACGTGACTTTCATTAGACGAGACTCTAAACTTCCCCTGCCTCAATTTCCCCATTCAGCTCGTCGAGCTTGGCCTGAGGAAGAAGAGGCAGCAAGCCTTGATGGATGGGTTCATCAGGGCTTGGAAAGGGCCTCAGGGCGCAGCCCCGTTATTTAGAGAACACTGATGGAAGAGTGGAGTTAGTCAGATCGCCCTTGGAGGCCCGACAGGGCAGCCGGTCACCGCAGGGCATCTGGAGAGCAGATTCCTTGCATTAGTATTTAAGGCCTTTGGAAAAAAGCTACATCCATCTTCCACGAAGGGAAAAAAAAAGTGTTCGTGCGTCTTCCCGCTACCTAGAGATTGTTTAGTGCTGTGATATCGACACCGCTTCTGTAGAAAGATTTAAAGATAAAAACGCAATGTATTCAAGTGCTGATCATTTTTCATTGTCACTCAGTGACAGCGCAGCCGGGGTCAATTGCCGCAGATTTATCTTTCGTGATATTGATTGCGCGTATGTACGCCTGAGCTGTTGGCAAGTACCTGGCCCTGGCGATGCGGGGGCACCGCAGGGGCTGGTGGGGGGCCCTGCTCCCACTGTTCCGCTGTACCAGAGCCTGGCTGGGCGCTGCCGAGAGGGTGCTGGCCCCGGAGACCCGAACGCGCTGACCATGAAGGGCCCTGCCCACCCTTGTCCTGCGTCCTGCTGGTGGACATGGGGCCTCCCGAGTGCTCCTCCCCAAACGACCCGCACCTCTAAATCATCGCAGGCTTAGACACCTGGGGTCCCATAGAGGCCAGAGCCCCCTCCAGCAAAGATGTACTTGGGCCCATTCAGGATGGCTGGGCCATCCTGGTGGGACGGGCTAGGAATTCCTCGGACACCTGATTTCTCAGTCACAGAGCGTTGCCTGATAGTCTGCATCGCCTGTTGCTAAGCTGCACCAACCACGCCTCCACAGACCCAGCGAAGTCACCCCCACCCCGGGCTCCTCCCCAGGCCCCCACTTGTCAACGCATCCCCAGACCCCTCTTCTTGGCCAGCATCTGTTCCGATGTTTCAAGGACGGCCAGGAGAGGAGGGCCTCACCCCCTGCCCTGCCTCAGCCATGGGCAGCGGACTTTTGGGGACAGGCGTGACCTTAGAGGCTACCAAGCATCCAGCCCTCTTAGTTTATAGGTAGGGAAACGGAGACCCAGAGAAGGGATGACCCCAGCAAAATTGCCAGATCAATCTTTTCAAGATAGTTTGGCCTTTTAGAAACAAACATAAAATTAAACAAAATAAAATAAGTTGTTGGATTTCATTGGATACAATGATACATGTTACTGTCACAATTAGGTCATTTGACTAGAGCGATTAGCTTAATACATACTGTTGGCTGAGTACTTCCTGCCCGTCGGGGGAGGGGCTTCCCAAGGCAGGTGGATGACCTGATCAGCCCTCACAGGGATCCTAGGAGCGGGGCACCGCCATCCCTGTTTCCTGGCTGAGAAGATGGATGCCCAGAAAAGTTAAGTCATTTCCCCAAGGTCACACGGCACGCTAGAGGCAGGGCGGGGCCTCCAGGCCAGGCCTTCCTGACCTGAAGGCCATTGCTTCCGTCTTGATGACGTCGGACAGCAGAAGTTGGGACATTGGCAGAAAGAAAGCACGAAGAGGCTCAACTTTCAAAGACGGAAGAAGAACAGGGGAAGTGCTGTCTTCGGGGACGAGCCCCTTGGCCCGGGTCCCAAGGAAATCAAGGGCATGGCAATCTACCGGGTCATTTCTTCTGCACCGGCAGCGTCCCCGGCACAGGGCGGGTCTTCTTCATCTGTCTCCACAGAGGTGGGCACCGAGGAGGCGCTCGGCGAACCTTGGCGAGTGATATGGACAGTGTGGACGATGACTCTACCGAAGGAAACAGGCCGTGGTCCGTGGCCCTGCGCTGTTGCCCGCCGGGGAGGGTCCCAGTGCGCTGGCACCCCCCAGATGAACAGAAGCACAAACATGGGGCTGAGATGCTGCCCGCAGGGGGTCCGGAAATGCTGGTGCTGCCAGGAGTCTGGGAATAAGGCCCCAGGAGATGCGCTGACTGAATGCTTAGCCAGTGTCAGCCACGGCACAGAGCCCTTCCAATGCATTATTTCACATAAGCTTCACACCGACGCCCGGGATGGGGTGCTGTTGAGAGTCACACGTTGCAGAGGAGAAAACTGAGTGTCAGAGAGGCTAAGTGATTAGCCCAAAGTCACACAGCCAGTAAGAGCTGCAGCTTGAACTTGAAACTCAGCCTGCTAGTTGCAAAGGTCTGCAAACTCCGAGTTGGTGGCTGGTGGTCCTTCTCACTGAACTGTAGACTTGAGCCCCAAATAACCATCAGCCCGAGAGCCACCACTTGGACAATACTGTTCTAGCATCAGTGTATCAGAACTTGACAATGACCCACGTCTTACTTTCTTGTTCTTATTATTTATTTTCATCTGTCCAAGTCCCCCTCCCTTCTTCTTTAATCACTGTTTGTCACCTGATGAGCCTTTAGAGTTATTTTATTTTTCTGGGGTTTCTTTGAGGGGTGCAGAAAAGGTTTGTTTAATCATCTGGAGGATGATATCTTCCTAGAAAAGATAATCACATGGCCACCTCTTCTTGATTCCTTTAGAGGCGGGGGCCACCGGCAGAAGCCCCAGTGCAACATAAGCCAGGGTCTAAGCCCCAGGCAGACAGGGGTCACGCCTGTGTAGGTGCCCGGCATCATGGTGGGTCCTCACAAAATATTTGCTGAGCAAATGAGTTTCATGTCTCCGTTGAGCGGAAATGGTCCTGGCATTTCCGAGCAGAGTAAGACGCCTCCACAGGGTGCGGCGACCCGATCTCTCGTGTCCCAGTCTCTGGGAAGCATCTCCAGAAGCCACCCTGTCTCTTTCCTTTGCCTGAAAACCACAAAGAGCCGCCGGTTGGGTCAGCCTCCCTGGCCCGAGTCCCCTGGCCTTCCAGGGGTCCACCTGCCCTGGCCCGCTGTGCCCACCGAGAGAAGGAAGCTTCTGGGAGCTGATGCCTGAGCCAGGACGGCTCATGATGGAAATTCCCTACAGCCTGCAAAGACACTTTCCCACGGGACCTGTGTGGCCCTCGATGGAGTCTCTGGGGTCTGTGACACTCCGGGAGGACGGGGGCACGGGGATCCCACCCTTGGCACGCACGCCCCCTTTTGGAATGCCCCCCAGCCCCTGGACCGTTGTCCTCCCCCTGCGCTCCCAGCTCAGGCTGTTCTCTGCCTGAGCCTCTTTCCGCGTTATTTTTGCATTGTTCTTCTCTCCAGGGAATTTCCTGTTTTAGACTTCCCTCCAATTGAATTTGCCTTTCTCCCTCCGAGCCAAACCTTACTGTGGTGTTTTCCATCTGCATCTTTAACCCCCTTCGAGGCATCCGCAGCATTCCTCTGCCCTTCCGGGTGACAGGGACACCTCCCAATTAAGGACCGTGTGCAAATTTCATTAGTTTACAGATGCTGTTTACTCCGTCTTCCAGATCATTATAAAGACTTGAAACGAGCAGAACACGCACCAGGCCCCCACAGCTTCAGCGGGACGGTACCCTGTCATTCGCCGCTGCTTTGTGGGCATTGCTCCGTTTCCAGAGTTAGGCTTCTCTCCATCCAGGCTGGAATTTATGGCATGAGGAGTACCTTGTAATGAGTGATGGCAAATGTTTTCATCAGAGCTGATCGCACAGGTGTTCTCGCACGGTGCCCCACGTGCACGGTCCCAGCCGAAGAATGAACGGGCTTAGGGACTTGCTCGCTTTGCCTGGCAACCCCCGCTGCCGGGAAGCCCACCGTCTTTGGGACGTTGGCTGAGTTTCCCTGACCATCTCTGCGCCCCTTGGTCAGCCCGCCAAGAACACGTGTGAAAGGCCTGTTGGGTCCAGACTTCCACTCGTGCTGGGAAAGGTAACAAAGTGGACAGAGGGGGCCTTGTCTTCAGGAATCTCACCAGCCAGCGGAGCAGTGAGAACTTTCCCGCCCATGCGCCGCCGCCCCTCCCGGAAAGGCTCGAACGGACTAGGATTCTGACAACGCCAACGTGCGATCAAGTACGGGCTGCGCTTTAAAATATTTGAGTGTGGCACATGTCTTAAAACTTTAACATTTGCCCTGGCCAGGGGGCTCGGTTGGTGAGAGCATCACCCTGTACACCAAGGTCCCGGGTTCAATCCCTCGTCAGGGTGCACCCCTAGTCACCTCTGGCCAGGGCGTGGGTGGGAAGCAACCAAAGTACATACTTCTCTCTCACATGGATGTTTGCCCCTCCCCCCCGCCCCGCTTCCTCTCGCTAAACTCAATGAAATGTATCCTCAGGTGAAGATTTAAAAAAATTTAACTTTTTGTTGTGGGAAATTTCCAACACACGCAAAAGGCAGTGTGAAAGTGAGCCCCCGTGAGCCCACCCTCCAGGTGCAGCAGCTGAATGTCTGCCATTCCTAGTCCCTGTCTTTGCTCTTCTCTTTCCTTTTTTTAAAAAACACTTTAAAGCAAGTCCCAGACACCGTATCATTGCATCGGTAATTACTTCAGAATGCGCCTCCAGCAGATAAGGACTTTTTGAAACATAACCACTAGACCATTATCACATCTAACGCAATTAAAGATAATTCCTTATGACATGTCATCCAATACCTGATTCTTGTTCAATTTTGTCCCTGATTGCCTAAACATACATCTTTTTACATGTGGTTCACTTGAATCAGGACTCAAATAAGGATGACATCTTGTATTTGCTTCTTAATCTCTTAATCTACAATGTTTTAAATGCCACTACCTTGTTGAAGACACTAAGTCATTTATCTTAGAGAATTCCAAATGCAGTCCGTCTGAAAGGGCATTTGTTACGTAAAGTAGAAACACAGAGGAAGATAAGCTAGGAGGTAATCTAAGCTAAAGATAAAGCAAAAACCGCCAAGATATGTGAAACAGGGACCCTCCGAGTCAGAAGGAGGCCTGGGCGTCGTGTGCACTAACCCAGCGTCCACCCCGAACACGGCGGCCCTGTCCGCAATGGCCCTGACAGGCGTCCGCCTCCTCACTTCATAGGGGAACTCATTTCAGGATTTCATTGTACAGCAAATCCTTCCTTCGCAGGTTAAAAGAAAATAGTATTTGGCTTAGCAATGATTACAAAATATATTTATATAAATCGGTATAGTGAAAGCTTTCTGCCCAAAGGCTCTATACCTGGGAGGGACCTTTACAGGAGGGGAAGAGGGAGGGGAGGGGAAGAGGGAGAGGAGGGGAAGGAAGGAAGGAAGGAAGGAAGGAAGGAAGGAAGGAAGGAAAAACAAGGTGCTAGAGATAAGGAAATTCCATCCAGTGTTAGAGAGAGTTAGGAGGCCAAGGATGGGGGGTAGGGGGGATTAAAAGCAAAAGATGCTGAAGTTTGTGAACCTGAACGTGGCCCTGCTACCTCTGAACTCTTCTGAGAGTCTGGGTCAGTGGAGTGAGGAGGAAGCAAGGCTGGGTGTGTGGCGCTCAGCCCTGGTGGCCCAGCGGCAGACCCCCTGGGACTCCCGCCTCTATCTGAGCAAAGCCTTCAGCTTCCCGAGCCCCGGCCTCCTCGGTGACCTGGGTTGACAACTCTCGTCTCAGGAGTCGTTGTCCAAGTGAAGCCAAAGGACCCAGGAGCATGGCTGGGCTCCCGGGTGGAGCTGTGTGCGGGCTTGGTTGGCTCAGTTCCGTCCGTCCATCCCACACGAGACAGACAGCCTGTTCGCTACAGCTGCAGGTCGCTGCCTGGGGAGACTCCACCGCACCGATAGGCTCTAATAACGGGGTAACTGGGGAGTGGGGATGAAACATTCGCCTGCGGGAGAAAAGGGAGGCGTCTGCTCCACCTGTCCTTCGGGGAGGCGGCCCAGCTGGCGGTTCAAGTTTGGGTGAGGGACTGGAGAACAACCCGTCCGTCTTCTCTGCAGATCCTCCTGCATTTCCGGTCTCAGCTTGATCCTGTGTAATTTTCCCAAAATATTAAGTAGGTTAGGTAATTCCTCCAGGGCTCTCGGCTGCTCTCTTCCTGACGTGCTGATGCTGCATTTGTTTACCCAGAGGGAGCCAGGTGAGGAGAGAGCCTGGGCCCCTCCTTCCTCCGAGTCCCCTCGGAACACGGGGACCTTAAGACAGGGACAGAGGCCTCAGCCGCCCCCTCGCCCCCTCCTGCCCCGCCCCAGAGGACTTGGAGGGAAACGCTGCAAGTCTGAATAAAGGGTCTGGGCCTATCACGAGAGAAATGCAAGCTGCTATCGGTGTCATCTCGGTATTGAACAGGGCTCATGAAGCTTAATTCCACGCTCTTATCCAGCCCGGTGTAACTCCCGGCCGTCTGCCGTCCATCAGTTTCAGCTCTGCGGAAACCAGAGAGGCGGGCAGCGGGCAGCGGGGTGTCCCGCCTGCCACCCCAGGTGGGCTTCCCTCCTCTGTCAGCAGGCTCCGCCCCTTGAGTCTCCCCTTCTGAACAGCCAGCCCCTAGCAGATGGTCTCGTTTGGGGGACCACCAGGGAGACAGCAACTTCTCTAAGTCCATTAGAAACCCATTATTTAGGGTGGCTGTGCCTACTGCCTCTCCGATCCCTCTCCAGTGACCACTGAGATCCCACATCAGGAAACTCAGTGCTCGGTTTCCCGGGGGGCGGGGGGCGGGAGCCCATCTGCATCCAGAAAACACAAAACCGCTCCGTGTGCCAGCCAGCGTCAGAACGAAGGCCGTCCTGTTCCTGTTCGGACGCCGGGAAGCAGGAACTCCGCGTGCCCTGGGCATCCTCTCAACTCCAAGCTCACCTGCGGGCCCCGGAGAGCACTCCGAACCCTGGCAGGGAAAGGGAGCCAGGGAGGAGGCGACTGCTGACTCCGCCACGGCCCGGCCCGCGATTCAGACAGAACTCTATGCTGCTATTGATCGCCACCAGCAATCAATCATTTCTTTTCAATAAACAAGTCTCGCAGTCCACCCCCCTCTCCAGGAGCCTCCAAAATAAACCCAGCCGCTCATGAAGAGTCCCTTTCCCCTGCTTCCTGTTCGAAGTACTGACTTGTGTTTCTTTCTTTTTTTTATTTATTTGTAGAGAGAGAGGAAGGGAGAAAGAGAGGGACAGAGATATCAACTGGTTGCCTCTCGAAAGCACCCAACTGGGGACCTGGCCCACACCCCAGGCCTGTGCCCTGACTGGGAATCGTGCTGGCGACCCTTTGGTTTGCAGGCCGGCGCTCGATCCACTGAACCACACCAGCCAGGGCCTGAGTTTCTTTTTTAAGTGGGGATTTCCTCCACCCTCAGCCAGCAGCCCCCTGCTACTGAAAATATAAAATAGAAAGCAGAGGCAGAGAGTGGATGTCTTTGCCATCGGTAGAAGCAGGGACAGCCAGCCGAGCCAGGCCCACTGCCTCGCTAAGGACTGCTAGTGTGCCTGCTCCCCTTCCTCCTGAAGTAAGGCCCACGGAGAACTCCTCCTGGCTTCTCCAGTCACGCTGTCATTTTATTAATAATTTAGCCCTGGGGTGGGGCTGCCTCTGCTGATGAGTAGCTTTGGGGCCTCAGGGATCCAAATACGACGATGCTACCCATTTCCCAGCCCCAGCTGATGGGGTGTCAGAGGTTGCTGGTCGATGTGGGGGAGGATCACCCATAATAATAGGGAAGACCTTGGCCGATGGCAACCTCTGGCCTGTCCTGTGCCGCCGGCCCTCCTGGGACCCTTCAGGACCCCCAAGGCTGGCTCAGACTTTGATGTCAGTTAGACCCTCCGGGGGCCAAGGGCAAAGGGGAGAGGGACGGTGCATCGGATCTGGTGGTTTGGATTCCCGAGATCTGGCATAGGGACCCCCCGCGGAGCCTCCTTATGGATGATTTCACCGCCTGCCAACACGTGGTACGCTGGCCCTGGCGGTGAGCGCAAGGGCTTCCGTGGGACTGGGCACGATGCTGGAGAACGTTAAGCCACAGCGAGAGCGACTCCCTTTCCAAGTCTTTTTCAACCTTCACGCTGCTCAAAGGGAAGTTCCTGGCTCAGGGCTCCTGCGTCTCCCACGCCTCCCTACACCCGCCTCTCTCCCTCCGCAGCCAAGGGCACCGTCCTCGGGCTCCCTGGCCTCCGTGGGAGCAGAACCCCTGCAAATGGACGGCCTGGCTTGGCTTTCGTTATATTTATCTCCATAGTTCCCTCAGGTTTGCAGCCAGTTGTGGTGGGGGTCCATTTACCTTCATGATATAAAGATTCCTTTTAAAGCACACATATTGAAGGTGATTCAAAATAAGAGCATGAAAGAAGTAACAGTCTGGGCGCATGCGGATGCAACAGCACAGGGTGCCGCGAAGCAGGTGTGCGGCCTAAGCCTGTGAAGCGGAGTTCACGCTTGCGTCGTGAAGCATCGTATCATTTTCCCACGCCCTGTGTTGGCCCCACCCTGCGCGTGTGCCGGTGTTGGGGGGATGCTCGGAGCTCAGGGCGCCTGGGTCTGTTGGAGTTGTCATAGAGATAAGCCCTTGAAAAGCGCCCCCAGGGTGGTGCTGGGAGAAGGAAGGTGCGGGGGGGAGGCATTCAGGGAAGCAAGAGGTGCCTCTGCCCCTGCCTTGCCGCCCAGTACAGGTGTGGGTGTCAGGCTGGACATACAGCATATCCTTCCTGTCTACCCAGCACCCTCCTCCCCTTCCCCTGGTATCAAGACTCACTTTCCTTCAGGGAATAGCAGTGATTGGTTCATAAGTGGGTGAGGGACGCAGACCAGGCCAATGGAGTTCTTCCCTGAACGTTTTCATGCTGAATATAGGAGGAAAATTGTCTTTTTCCCTAGGTAAGAGAGAGGAGGGGCCCCCTACAGAGAAGGGTTGAGATGAGAGAAGAGACAGAAAGAAAAACCCGGATCCCAGCCAAGTCCCTGGACCCAGGGGACCCTTCCACCAACCTCTCTGTCTGTATGGTCTCTATGGTCTCTATGGTCTCTATGGTTGGTCCGCTGGTGGTCCTTGGCATGGAGGACCCTCCAGGACCTTGGAGGCCACGGCTACAGGGATGGGACCTGGTGTCTGTTCCTCTTTTGATCTGGGACTTTTATTTTGCATAGAATTTGGTGGAAGGGAACAAAGGGTATTCTAGGCAAGGGGCATTCACACAGAAACACAGGTGCCTCGTGGACCAGAAGTGACAGGCAGCTGATCCTGGAGGGAGGGGCCCCTGGGTGGGGGAAGGAGACTCCCCAAGGGTAGAGGAGCCGCCTTCCCTTTGAGCCCCTCCCTCCTCGGCATTCCCCTTGAGAGTCCTCAGGGGGACTCGCTGACCAGCCGACTCTCGGGGCTCCAAATGTACCTCCTACGAGCCTGGACTTTTACCCAGCTGTCCCGTCACCTCCTCTGGGGTCCACGCAGGAAGACAGAGGGAGCCTCCCAGGGCCGGGTCTGCCTGATGCCAACATGTGGGCTCATGTACTTGACTGGCCAAGAACAGCTTTGGGAAAAACAGGCTGGCTGCCTCGTTAACTCACAGTGATAACTAGTAGCTGGCCCGTGTCGGCGGCCCCCCAGTGCACCAGGCTCTGGGCCTCCTGCACCGCGCGCCCTCTCTCATTGACTCCCACACCCACCTACGGGGTGGAGATTATTCCTACTTCATAGATGAGGAAACTGAGGCCCAGAGAATTTAAATAAGTCTATTATTCATGTATTAAGACATTAATTCTAAACCACATGAAACGTAGGCACACGGTGGCCCTTCCAGCGGAACACAGATGACAGAGAGAAGGAAATCGTCCCAGCTCACCACTTACTGAGGGCCAGGTGTGGGTTCCTGTGCCTCGTATGCATTGTCCGGGGGCGTCCTCTTGGGACGGCTATGGAAGTGAAACACAATGTAAGCAAATCTAGTCACTTGCCCAAGGTCACTGGCAATGGCAGGATGGGGACCTGACCCCAGGGCCATGTCAGCATGAGCCGCCCCGAGCACGCAGCACACCGGGGCTGTGCGCTGAGCGTCAGCTGCGAGCCCAGGGGCCCCTGCACCCGCCGCACGCACTGCCTGGGCTGGGCCCTCCCTGGGGCCTCCTGTCTCTCCCCGGCTTCTCCAGTCAGCCGGTGTCTCCACGGCTCTGCCGTGAGGATGGCCACGCCTGGGCCTGGGCACTAGCCGAGGCCTGACTTCTCGAACGAGGCCAGGGTGGGGCAGGGGGAGCAGAGGGTGGGGACCCCTTCAGCATCCCTTCCTAAAAATGGGGATGTTTGGGCTACTGCAAGAGCAAATGAGAAAAGCATAGGAAAATTCTCATAAGTGTGGGGAAGTGTGATCAAAAGGTAAGGGATAGGTATGGTTGATGATGTCATATACTACGCATATATTTCCTTTGACCAACCGGGCATGGACCCCCGCACCTGCCCCAGACCCGGTATCCTCTTGAACAGGGAGATTTAGGAGTGAAGCCAAAGGGACTCTGAAAAACACCCTTGGCCATGCACTTACCCTCCTAGCATCCTGGAAATGAGGGGGCCGCCCCCAGTCACAGATGAAGGCAGAAGCTTAGAAGGGGTGGTGACCCAGAAGGGCACACAGGGGAGCCCCACTCACCAGCCAGGAATCTGACGGCAAACCTCCCCTCCCGTCCCCAACACTGTCCTGCATTACATGGTCCCAACCCAAAAACACGCAGGAAGGCAAACGTGGCGAAGTCCAGCCTGTGCCCACCATCCTCCCTCTCCTGCCCCGCCACCGCGGCAGGCAAGCATCTTACCCCCTTCTTACTCATTCTCTGCGGGCAGACACAAACAGGAAGGTACATGTAATGTATGTATTCTTACTCTGCCTCTCTTGTTCTCATGCAAAAGGCAGCACACCTGAAGCGCTGGTCTATAGGCTGCGGCTGCTGCTGCTGCCGCTGCTGCTGCTTTACTAAATGGCCGGTCCTGGGGACCACCCGCAGCAATGCACGCAGATGGTTATCCTTTTTCACAGCCGCATAGTGTTCCTCCGACCAGGGCTTGGCCCCCCATGACCTCCATAAATGGCCCATTCACATGACAATATGGATCACTGGCGAAAACTTCTTTGGAGACCATTTCATTCCATGGGGACCAAGGCCCAGAGAAGGTCATCCAATGTGTCAGTTGCAGTACAGGCCTCACTAGCCTCCTTTCTTAGTGGCCTTGACCCTGACAGGGCTCCGACCAGGAAGGGTGGGTGGTGCTGGCCAGGGTGCCCCCTCCACTGCTGACTCCTGGACCCCATTCAGAGTGAGCCCGCCGCCTCAGCCACCATACCCTCAGCCGCCTCCCCCAGGTGGCGGCAGCTAAACCGGGACGTGGCCTCGTTGCTGGACCCTGAGAACCCTGAGGCACGGGACGAGTCAGAGTGGGCCCCCCCTCGCCTGTGCCCCCACCTGCAGCATCTAGGAGCAGGGATCTGCGTCTGGGGGCTGGGGCCTGGCCCCGAGGCAACTGGGCCTCTCCTGAGGCTGCTGGGTCTCTGTCTGCTCCTCTCCAAAACGGAATGACAAGGGGACCCACGCGTTAGTGTCTGGGAGATTCGGGCCTCACTGCATGCACATCAACTCCCACAATCCCCTGCAGCGAGAGGCACGCTGCCCAGCCAGGGCAAGCACCGATCACAGCAGGTTCAAGCCCTCACTGGTCCCTTTCCAGACTGCTGGCATCATCGATGACAACAAAGGAAAGTCGGAGGTCTGGCCAGGGTCATAGGCCTTGAAGTGCAAAGTCACCTGTGCCCAGGGGAGAAGGGCACAGGACCCTCTAGCCATGTGACCTCAGGCAAACCCTTTTCCCTCTCGGGTCTCAAAGGCCTCACCTGTGAAATGGGAGGGAAGGACCCCAAGGAGAAGTCCTGGGCCCCGTCCAGCACTGGGATGTGAAGGTCCCGGGATGGGCTCCCATGGCCTGTGTCCCCGCGTCCCCCAGGGGTGACGGGCACCCCACCTGGGCTCTGATGACAGGGTGCCCCTTCCCAGTGAAGACCCTGCGCAGCTCTGCAGCCACCTCTCCCCACTGGCGGGAGCAGAGTGGGCTCCGTGGAGAGGCTTTTAAACCTTCCCGGCCGCAGCCTGTATCGATCAGCCTTGTTCCTTAATGGGATTCTTCTGTGCTCTCTGCCCGCCTCCCCCCGCCAGCCTCCATTACTCTGGGCCTTTGCTGCCTCACACCTCCTTCTTCAGGGCCCTTGACTCTGAGCAAGGCTCCTTAAAGGGGGGCTGGGGTGGGGGAGAAGACATACAAGCCGCACAAGCCAGACTGCCCTCTGGGTGGCTGGGGGCACTGAGCCTCTGCCTGTCACGAAGGACGGCTGATTGCCGAGCTCCCTGTCCTTGTCTGAGAGGCTGCTGGCTATTTGGTGGCTGCCCATGTCGGGGTCAGGCCCTCTCCTGAGCCCAGCTGAGCCTCAGCCCCCTCCTTCCTCCCCTCCCAGGTCCTGGTGAATGGGAACCCCCGTAGGTGGATGGCCATGCCACAGCACCGGAACCTTCTGTCCCTTGTTGTTGCCAAAGAAGCCACCAAAAATGTCATTTGTGAGTGTTCCACCACCGCCTCCTCCCGGACTCCAGGTCTTTGGGTTACGAAGTGACCTGGGGGCCGGTCCGTTGCTATGGATTCAAACTCACGGCAGCTTGGAGCTGCTTCCTGGCCGCCTGCCATTGGCTCCCTGACTTCCTCCACAGTCAAGTCAGTAAGAAACCACCTCACCCTGCTCTCTTTGGCTTTTATATTTCAGATCAATGTGAGGCCGAAGCCCATCAATGACCCTCCAACGGGCTGCAAAAAGGTGCAGCACTGAGCAGGACTAGTTTTGAGATGGATCCAGGGAGGTCCCTGGTGGATGAGTGACATCTCCCCACACCACAGTCTTTTATTCACACGGCTGCACCATCCACCTCGGTTTCGGCCCGTTGCCGCCCCGTGACCACAGGGGGCAGCGTTTCCGTGCCCGCCGAGTCCTGGCCGTTGTACCCGTTCGTCACAGACACTCCAGGGCAGCCTCCAGCCCTGGCCCTGGAGAGACATCGCTGTGTGCGCAGCACCTTCTGTGACCCCAGAGGGGGCATCCTCACAGTGTGATACTCCCGAAGGCCAAGCAGTACTCCAGCTGCAAGTTAGGATGTCAGCTGCCCTCACTTCCCATCCTCCAACAGCCCCCTTCTCCCGCCACCAACAGAGTGCTGACTATGGTCACTCCCACTTGGTACTGGCCTCCGGGAGGGATGCCTCCCTGGCTGCCCGCACATGCCCTCCCTCCAGGCCGGGGAGGGAGCAGGGCTGCCTGCGAGCTGGCCTTCGGCAGCCACACACAGGCCACGGCAGCGGGGCGTAAACCACTGCGCGGAGCCCGGAGCCCAGTCGCCGCTCTCGTCCCGGTCCTCCGGGCGGTGTGGCAATGGGGACACAGAAGATGCCCGTCCAGGCTTCGGAGCAGAAAGAGAACGTCACGAGGCCACAGCCAAGGGGGCAGGGTGGGGTCTGGGGAGGAGCCCGCTGTGTTTTCGCTTTGGTTTTTAACAGTTTATAGTTCAGGGAGCCACGAGCGCGGTGGTTAAGAGCGCAGACTGGGGAGCTGGACAGGCCTGAGTCCAGGCTGGGTCTGCTGCTTCTCAGCTCTGTGATTTTGGGCCAGTGGCTTCACATTTCTGAGCTGCTGGTTTCCTTATCAGCAAAGTGGGGTTCAGAACACTGCCCGGGTGATGGGGCTGGTGGGCGGTCCCGTGGGATAACACAGGCAGAGCCCTGCCCGCGGGTCTGGGCCGAAGACAGCTCTGGAACCTCTTTCGCGGTTGTCATCGTCACCGCGCATGCGTCTGTCCGAGCTCGGCGCCTGGCGTTTGCCCCGCTTTTCTGTACATTAACTCCTCGGGTCCTCGACAGAGGCATAGCTAGCCTGTCATCACGACAGTTTGCAGAAAATTCCCGGCAAGTCCCGAGAACTTGACCGACAGCAGCGCTGGGCTTAGAGGCACTTCTGGGGAGGGCACGCTGCAGGTGAGCTCGGGGCTGCGGGCAGGCGCCGGGTGGGGGGTGGGGGGGCCGCGAACAGACCGACCACACACAGTGCGCGTCTTCTTGCCTGGCTTCTGGAGCGCTCTTTCTTTTCGCACTTTTTTTTTTTTTTGAGGTGACGTTCACATAACATAAATTAGCCATCTTCAAGTGAACAATTCGTCGGCATTTAGCAGGTTCCCAGTGTTGTGCAACCGCCACCTCTACCCAGCTCCGGAACACTTGCGCCGCCCCAGCGTGAAGCCCGCATCCGCTGGCAGCCGCTCCCTGCTCCGCTCCCGCGGCCCCTGGCAGCCACCATCTGCTCTGTCTCCGCGGAGTTGCCTGTTCTGGACATTTCGTGTAAGCAGGACCACGCAGCTCGTGCCTGGCTTCCTGCACTTAGCTGGCGATTCGGAAGTCCGACCACACGGCGGCACGTCACAGCACTTCATCCTTCTCATGGCTGGATAATGTTCCAACACACAGGCCTTGCGCATCTCATTTCTCTATCGTTCGCCAACGGACACTTGGGTTGCTCCCACTCTGGGAGGTTGTGAATCGTGCTGCAGTGACTGCGAGTGTGCAATACAGTCAGACGTGCTGCTCACACACCTGTCACTTCGCAATTCCTGCCTCTGGGCCTGTGTGTCTGCGTGTCTAACCCTGGTGCCCCATCTCCCCTCGGTGGACACCTGCCCACACATCAGGGTTCAGCTTCATGCCACTTTCTCCAGGAAACCTCCTTGCTTTACTTGGACAGAAGGGCCGGTGGCCCTTTCCTGGGAAGGCTCCCATCGCTCCCAGCCATGTCCTGGCGAGCTTTTCTCCATGCGGCTGTAGTTGCTCGAGCATCCACCTTTGCTGATGAGGATGGGGCTGTGATAGCCTCCACTGCCTCCTCAGAGCCGAGCGAATCGGACTGGGTGCACAGTAGGTGCTTCTAAAATGTTTGCCGAATGAATGCCTGACGGTCATCTCTGCAGGTCGTTGCGGCAGCCTCGTGGGGGTGCTGCCGCTGGAGCCGCCACCAGATCTCGACTGGCCTGGGGGAGGGGAGCAGCCACCCTCCGTTAATATTCTGTGGCCAAAGGCCCCTCGGGAGACTTGTTGATTAAAAATACAATATGAAAACGGAAGCAAAGCTGCCATTAAAAATGATTAATTAGAGGCCTGCTCATTATTCTATTTGGGACAATGCTATTAATATTAATGACCCTTAAAAATGTTTTACATACAGGCTCTTACGCTTTTTTTCTGCCCTTCCTATCGTGTGGTCTCATCCCTTATCCAGCCTCTGCAAAGCCCGAATTCTTCCCCCAAATTGTCCCCTCTGGAGGGCACCAGGCCAGAGCTTCTGCCACTCACTTGGTCAGGGACCGTCACCATTGTTCCCCCAACCCCAGCCACATGTGCTGGGCAGCTCAGGAAGGGCCGCCCCTCCCCCTCCAGCCAGGAAGCAGGGACTCTGCCTGTTTACGGTTTCATCTGGGAGTGAAGCAGCGGGCTGGGAGGAGGAGGACAATACCCGCCCATGGGGGAGAGAGCAAAGCTGTCCCTAATAAGACTGGCAGCGGAGAGAAGACAAGAGAATGAAAGGACCACTTCCACAGGGGAGATGGAGGGGCCTCGCTCACCAGAGGGCAGAGTGAGAAGCTCAGGGTGGGGGGGCAGCCTCCCTGGAGCCCGGCTGCCCCCGCTGGGACGCTCCGTCCCAACCCCAGAAAGCTCCAATTAAAAATGTGAACCCCCACACCAGGGCTCCGGACACAGGGCCTGGGCACAGCGGGAGCCGCAGCTCTGTTCTCTGAGCAAGGTGGGCGGGGGTAGCCTGCAAGAAATTGGGGGAGGAAGTGGCGAGAACTGGGTCACGCTCACCAGTTTGCCTGTCCTGATGGGAGCAAGGAACCACTCCCTTGCCACCGGTGCCCGTTGTTGGCCCTTGTGGCATCTTTACCAGCCGTCTGCCGCTCAGGGCGTCCTACCTCCACGACCAAAGGCAGTGGCATGGCCTGGACCGGACAGACGTCTGGAAAGTGGGACCTTGCCCGCCTTGCTCACCGGTGCCCAGCACGGAGCTGGCACGCAGCCAGCGCCCTGTGCACACCCCCAAGTGATAATGATGACCTCGTCGGGGGCTGCCCCCTGACTCACTGTGAGCAGATTCTCTGACCTTTCGAGAGCACTCAGAAGAGGGCGGAGACCGTCCGGACATCTTCGTCTGTCGTGGGAGGGTGTGTCGTGCACAGACGTTTCATAGTGAATGCGTTCACACCAGGAGTTCAGCAGCCACCTTCTTCTCCAGCTCCAGGGTGTGTTCACTGCTTTTTTTTCCCCGTTAAAGATAACTGACACTCATCAGACACCGGACGAGCCACGGGGGGCTTCCACGCACGAACTCGCTGGGCCTTCGCACACACTGGTAGGCAGGCACACCGGTGGCCTTTCTCCACCGGTAGGTTTGCACGACTTCATCAGTGTGTCCCAAAGAACAGACGACCACATCACCTACTCCCTCCCATGCACACCTGAACTCGAGCATCAGGGCACGTGCGCGCGCACACACACACACACACAGAACCTCATGGCCCTTTTTAATAAATAAGTCATAGGAAAAGGTTTCACAAAGCATCAGAGGTTAGAAGAATCCCTCACCTTACCCAACAGGTGCACTCCTGTGGCTGTGATCAAGAACCCAAGGCCCAGAGGTGAAGGTTAAAGGACTTCCTGAGGTCAGGCAGCTAGGAACTGGCAGCCTATAGGATAAGGTGTTCATTTTTAGGTGCAAATTTATTCAAGCTCTAGGCTAACGGATGCCTTCTGATCTGCCGTGATGGGGGCCTCTCCCAGCCTTTCCAGGGAAGCAAGTTGGTGTTCTCCAAGCCCCGCCCCCCCCAGCTCAGGGCAGCCACCCTACTCCCGCGGTGGCAGTGTCTGCAGTCACAGCTCCGTGTGGCCCTCACCTTGTCGGATTGCCGCAATCTCTCTTGATGATCAGGTCGGGCTGTCTTCACCAGCCTCCTCGTTCTGTCTTCAGTCCTCTTTAATTAAACAGCAGCTCTCCCTGGAAAGCAATTGAATTATCCAATTATGTGCTCCTAACCTGATTGCTATCATCATCGCCAGGGACCCGGTGACTGAGGTGTGGATGGGGCTCCAACAGGAACCAGCATGAATGAGCAGCAGAGGTGGAAGTAACGGCTAACCCACTTCCCTCTCCTGCCCCCCCCACCCAGGGAGCAGCACACGGCCAGTCCTGAATAGTGGTGACCAGTGCAGAACCCCGTGGCTGCACTGCCCCGGGCCTTGCCCGCCACTGCACTCTTCTGAACGGCTGCTTCCCGGCTTGTCAAAGTCTGCAAATGACAGGTGGGGAAGCACAGCCCCCCCGGAGCCCCCATCACTCTGTCTGGGTCCCTTGGACCTCTGTGTGGCCCCAGCAACACTCAGCTCCTCCCTGTTTTTGTATGGACCTGTACCTCTCCAGAGGGCGCCCTGCCAGAGCTGGGCGTGGAAGGCGAAGGCTGCTGCCACCTGGCCACCATCTATCTCTCCGCATGGCCTTGACCCTGAGGCCTGAGCCCGGAGGCGTCTGGTTTGCCTGCCCCCACCCTCTGCCAGGGCCCAGCTCCCACCTCTGTTCAGAGGACAGTTCCAGACGTATTTGTGGAAATAAAGAATAACTATTAAAATAAAGTTCTAGTATCGTGTGCATTTAGAGTAACGCCCCTGTTGTTGAATGTTTCCTGTGTAGCAAGTGCTAAGTGCGTTTAAATGAAATGGAATTGGTTTGGAGTTTTGCTTTCTTTAAAAATTTCTTCCAGCCACGTCCAGGTTCTGGTTTACTGGTTATTGCTTTTTTAAAACATCACATGTATTGCGGTGACATTGGTCAATAGCAATAAACGTTTCAGGTGTCCAGTTCTGTAAGGCGTCATCTTCCAATCGCACTGTGCACTCTCCACCCAAAGTCCAGCCTCCTCTGTCACCAAATATTTGACCCCCTTTACCCTCTTTGTCCTCCCCCAACCTCCTACTTTTTGCCCTTTAGCTAGAAAAAATTTCAAACCTACCCAAGGAGAGTAAAATTAATTCCCATCTACCCTTCACGGAGATTCGCGGATGGTCAACTGTTGGCCACGCGCATCCCTTTGTGCCCACGTCACCTGTGTCGCCATGGTGACCGCTTTGCTGAGTCATCCGAGACTGCCTTTCGGACACCACACCCCTTCATCACCAGCTACTTGCACTGTCTCCATTAGTCACAAGGACATTCTCTTTCTTAAAAAAAAAATTTTTTTTGTTTAATTCATTGCAGTGAAATTCACGTCGAGTAAATTGAGCCGTTTTAAAGAGGGCGATCCCGTGGCATTCGGCATGTTCGCCACGTTGTGCCGCCGCCACCTCGCTCTTGTTCCGAGACGTTCCCGTCGCCCCAGAGCAGCACCCCAAGCCCGCCAGGAACCGCTCCCGAAGCTGCCGCACCCCAGTCCCTGGCAGCCGCCCCGCTTCCTGCTGAGGGACCTCCTCCTGAGGGACAGCCTCGGGACGGGGTCAGATCCCAGAATTGCATGTGGATGCAGGGCCACCCTATAGAGAGAGCGTGCGCACGTTTTGCTAACTTCCCCAGTTTGATTCTTTTCAGCAATTTTATTGTTTCTCTTAACAAGGATCCAGTCCAAGCTCCCCGTTTATCGAGTCACTCTGCCTCTTTAACCGAGGCCAGGTCCTTGGACCTTTATATATATATATATATATTTATAATGTGATCATAATTACACTTACTGCAATATATTTATATATTAATTTTAATACATTAATATTTAACTAAATCTGAGTTGATTTATATTTAATATAGAATATAGAATATAGAACATATTTATATACTTAATATATAATATATTTAATTATCACATGAATATTATATAAATATTATTACACAAATATATAAATATTATATTTAATATATAAGCTTAATTTATACTTAATAGAATTGTAATAGATATATTATTTATTATATATAAAGCTTTACTTTTGGAAAAATTTTAGATTTATAGAAAAGTCACAAAGAGCCCTAACTAGTGTGGCTCAGTGGATTGAGTGCCGACCTGCAGACCGACGGGTCGCCAGTTCAGTTCCCAGTCAGGGCACACGCCTGGGTTGCGGGCCAGGTCCCCAGCAGGGGGCCACGTGAGAGGCAACCACACGTTGATGTTTCTCTCACTTTCTCCCTCCCTTACCCACGCTCTAAAAATATATAAATAAATAAATAATCTTTAAAAAGAGTCACGAAGAGTTCAGTTTCCCCAGTTGTTATCATCCCGTCTAATCATGGCACCCGCGTCCAAACGAAGAAATTAACGTTAACACACACTGTTAACTGAACTTCAGACTCTGGACTTCACCTGCTTCCCTACTGCTGTCCTTCTTCTGTTCCAGGGTTCCACTCCGCACGTAGCTACGGCCGTCTTTCCGAGGCTGAGCGCCCCGAGGTTCCTCGCAGGTGTGTGTCGTTTGCAGTTCCTCAGCAGCTGCGTGATGCGGGCGCATCGTCGCCGCTCCGGAGAGGAAACAGGTCAGAGGCGGCATGGCGTGGCCGAGATCACCAGAACCGGGAGGCTGGGCTCAAGCCCGTCAGTCTGCTTCCCTCGCTTGCTCTCCGCCATCTGCGTTGTAAACACATTCTCTCCCTCGCTCACACACACACACGTCACTTACACACACTCAGACACTCACGGCTTGATGGCCGCATTCCGCAACTGGCCAGCATAAGAAGTTTCCACAAAGCGCCAGCTGCGGAAGGTCTCTCGTTTTACCCGCCAGGTGCGCTCCTGAGGTTAGCTGGAGGAGAACCCGCTGGGGCGTGGGCGGGTGCTGATTGAGGGCTTGTGCCGAGTGCTTTCCTGTGTTCTTCACCGGGTCAGGACACAGCTCCTGGTGGCAGGTGGGGTTGTACCCATCTTATAGATGTGAACACTGAGTCACGGAGAGAAGTGACGCATTCCGGGTCGAACAGCCAGGTAGTAGCAGAGCTGGGACCCAAGCTCTGCTCCTTTTGCCCCCACTACCCTGGTCCTTAACCACCAGGCTGGACACGCTTCCAGGCCCACGAGCGCCCCAGTCCAGTGGCGGTCAGGAGCGCCGGTGTGGCATGGCCGAGAGGCTCTGGGGTCTGGCGGAGCAAGGCCGCTCGCTATTCTGTCTCAGGTGCTCCTTTGCCTCAAGAAGCAGGTGCCACCTTGTCACTCACATGGCATATGCTAATCCTGGGGCTCCGCTTTAATAACGGGTCCAGCTGGTGCAGCTTTGCTTTCCGAGAAGTGTGAATGCTGTTGCCATGGAATGCAGCCTTGTACCAGGGAGCAGGGACCGCCGGCAGGGGAAGCCGCTCCCGGCTGCGCTTCCCTTACCCAAACTCCGTTGTCCTCTGCGAGTGGCACCACCAATTTTCATCCAGCGCACGCACCGTGTCCAGGCGCCCCGCGCATCACCCTCCCCACCCCCCGCCCCGTGTGCTTATGAGCCGCCCCCTCTGGAACGGGAGGGGGATGCAATAGCTCTTTCCCCCACAGTGCACGCAAACAGCATCGGAGTAGAGAGTGGAACAAGACTGGTCTAACATGCCAAACATCAACGCCTCGTTTTCGACAGTGTGGCTGTCCCCAAGCGGCTCCCCCACCACCCTCGGTTCTGGTTAAAACTTGGATTTAAAAGTCCCTTACAGGAAAGGTGGGTTGGGGACCCCAGTAGCATTTGGCTTTGTGCGCACACACGGGACCGCCCTTCTCCAGACATGCTACGTGGTGGCCAGGAGCCCCAGCTTCTGAGCCAGCCATCCTGGGCTCGCTTCCTACTAGCTGGGTGACCTTGGGCCAGTGACTTTCCTACTCTGACCCCGATTTTTCATTGCGAACAGCGGGGAACAAACGGCCACAGCACAGAGCAGCGGGTGTGAGGGCGGTTGTTCCGGAGACAGGGGTCCGCGCCCCCTGACTGCTCCATAAGGGGAGTTGTACCGCCAGCTCCTTTGCTTCCTAGGACCACAGCTCCTCCCTCCCTCCACCCCTCCCTCCTTGGCAAAGGGGGCGGTGTGAGGTTGGAGGGGGTGAGGCCACCATGCACCATCAGTGGTCCCCACCTTCAGTTCTCCCCGCCTAGGAGGGGACGGGAGCCTTGTGCCCAGACAGCTGCCGGGCAAGTTGGCCCGTGATCACGACACATGCCAGCATTTGCGGAGCAGGCGGCGCAAGGTTCAAACCGGGCTTCGTGCACAGTCTCTGCTGATCTTCAGATCGATCTCGTGGGGGAGGGGCAATTCTTAGTCCCATTCTGCAGATGAGGAGACTGAGCTCAGAGAGCTTAGTTAACGTGTCCCAAGCCACACATGGCCTGAGCACTGGGGCTGGGATTCGACGCCGGTCGTCTGCAGAGACATGAGCTTCGTCACCACACTGTGCCATCTCCCTGCCGAGCAGTCAGGACCTTGGGGTTCTTCCAGGCCAGAAGGCCGGGGACGGTCCCTCAGAGGAGCATCATGGAGCCTCTGAAGCCATGGCAGACGTCCTGGAGACCCTTGGAGGCAGAGGGCCCAGGCTCGAGGCTCAGATCCACCCTTTACCTCCTATTTTGTCCCCAGTGGAAGACAGGGGACACGCAGGTGTGTTTGGAGAATTAGCCCGGCTCCCACCGACGGGAACCCGTGGGGCCAATGGGGCGTCGTGATGGGGATGGTGGAGGCAGGCTGGGCTGGGGTTTGAGGGTCACAGGGAACCCTTGTGTTCTAGGTGACGAGAAACTGAGTGTGGCCGGCTGAGGAATGAAAGGGAAGGCGGGGGCCTGGGGGCAACTAAATCAAAGACCGGTGTCAGGAGCTGACGGTCCCCTGGCGGTCGCCAGGTGTCATCTGTTTACTGACGGGGGACTCCTCGGACTGTTAACATCTCTTTTCACCTCCCCAGCTAACATGTATGCCCCCCGAGGTCCAGAAGAAGAGCCCCGTGCTTGGGTCTTGCAGGGCCATCAGGGTCAAGGCGTCCAAGGACTGGGTGGTGCCGCTGCCTCCTGCTGCCCGCCAGCCAGCCCTCCGCCTCCAGTCCGCCTCCTCCTCCCGTCCCGCACACGGTGGGTGTCACGAGGGGTGTCACGAGGAACGGCTGCAGGCGCCCTCCGAGCAAACCCGGGCCCCGGGAGCTGCGCGTGGAGCATGCGGCTGTGTTTCGTCTCCTGAGCTGGAGGTTCTCGGCGCCCTCGAGCCGCAGTGCGAATTCCAGACGGGTGGGAGAGCCGGGCGGGCTGTTTTGATTAGTAGTGAAGCCAAGTAACACACACATAGGCCTGTCTCTCTGTGTCTTATCGGGGCGCTCAGAAGACCTTCCAGAGCTGTGGCTGCCAGAGCCTCCTGCGCACCTCGGCAGAGCTGACAGCTGAGACATCTACTCAGGGGAGGGGGAGGGGGGCGAGAGAGAGAGACAGAGAATGTGCACCTCAAGAACTAGAAGAACTTGATTTTAATATTGCAATTAGCAGCTATGCTGATCCCATTAATCCACTAATTACTCGGCCTTACCCGTGCACACGGGGGTCATTAAAAATCAGCAGCATCAGCCCCCTCTTCTTCCTCGCCGCTTGCTCATCCATTCCTTCAGCAAATACTGAGCACCTACTATGGGCCAGGCGCTGGGAGGCCTGTGTGGACCCAGACAGGCAAAGCCGTCCCACGTGGAGCTTGTAGTCCGTGGGGGTGTGGGGAGAGGCCCGGTAACCGGGGAACGGCGGTGCCCCGTGGGAGGGCTCCGTGGGAGGGGAAGCGGAGGGTGTCTGCCCCCCGACCCCTCTGAGTTTCCTGAGGGCAGAACGAGCCATCTCGGTCCTTGTCTGTCGTTCCCCGGATGAGGCCCATGGAGGAGCCTCAGCGGGGCCTTGGGTGAACAGCTGTCACCTTGAACAGCTGTCACCTGCAAGGGGTCAGCCCTGGGCACTCACAGTCCACACTGTTGCTGTCCTCATCTCCTGCTTGTGAATGAGAGGAGGTAGACAGACGCTGCTTCTCACATGGGTTAATGAGTGGTGGGGTGGGGATTCGAACCTGTTCTCTCCCGAGGTCTTATTCCCCCGACACTTCTTTCTTCCAGAGCCAGGCCTCTTCCCATCAGCACCTGCTGCCTTTTTGACAGCCTGGGGCAGGCGCGGGCTGGGTGAGGAGCGGCTGGTTGGAAGGAGGAGGAAGGGAGGGCAGTCAGGGTCAAGATTACCTAACATCTTGTGATGCTGAAACCCAAGGGCCCCCTGACTCAGCAGGATATCAGTAACGCTGGCCGGCCCTGGGAGGGTGGCCCTGCCGGGGCCCAGGAGGGCAGCAGGGCACACACCACTGTGCTCACCGTGCCCATCCCCCGCACCGGGCTGGAAGCCTCCAGGAGCAGAGGCTGGTCTGCCTCTCCAGCCCCAACACAGAGCTTGGCATACAGTAGGCACTTAATAATAACTGTAGAGAGAAACAATGAATGGGTAGGTGGGTACATAAACTGACCCTTCAATTTCCCAGAAACATTGCCCTTTTATCATCTGAGTCATTGCTCAGAGGACATGCTCCATGAATGCAGGTTGCTTGGCTCCTAGTTAACATCGCCCTCAGTTGGAAGCATTTCCCAAGCACCTATTTGTATTTGGTATGATTCTGGGCTCTCTATGGGGTGGACAGAGATCCATCCCCTGTCCCAGGCAGACATGATGAATCCATCGCCAAACAGCCATGACTAATCGACTGCGGCACTATGGCCCCGTAACTGGGGGTCCCTCCCAGCACAGCCCGCTGGGCAGTCGAGATGGCCCATGGGAACTGGCCCCTTCTCTCTGCCCCCGGCAGGTCTCCATGCCGGAGTCCGTTTGGGAGAGAGCAGCCAAGGCAGCCAGCGGAGCGCTCCCCCCATCGTCAGCAGAAGCCACTCTTCTCCGGTTACAAAGTCTGGAGTGGTGGGTGGGCCTGGCAGGGGAGAGGTTAATGGTGGCAGGAACTCACAGATCCTGGGAGGCCACCGCGACTCAGTGGGTGGGTGCTGCACTCCAAGGTACCCACGGGACAGGACATTGCCTTCCAAGGGGGCCAACTCAATGACCTGGGCCCTGCCGGGGGCCTGGGGGTAGGGTCTTCCTGAGGCCACCCGTGGGGGACTTCGTAGGACAGCAGCCAGCCCCATCACCCCAAACCTGGGGCTCTATGTGGGTGGTCAGCAGTGATAATTAGAACAGTTAACTGCCTGTGGCCGCAGGTGCTCACCTATCCAAGCAGGTGCCAGGAGAGCGCAGGAGTGGGCCCGGGGGGGCGGCCACCATGCCAGGAGCTAGCCCGGGGCGCTGCAGGCTGGAGGGTTCCAGGGAAGTGTCCCAGGCGGCTCAGAAAACAGGTGGTGGGGGCTCCTCCGGGGGCTCAGGGTCGCGGGCCTTACCACCTGGTAAATGATGGAGCGTGTTCGTGTCTCGCAAACAGGGTCTGTGCTCCTTGCACCAACCAGTTGCGTAGCAGCAGCCACCGTCTCATGCTGAGGGGCTCTTTCTGGAAACGGTCCCGTCCATTTGGCCAAGGAGTTCCGGTCTCGTCCTCGGGAGCCCCAGGCCCTGCAGGCACACCGCAGTCCCTCGGTACCTGTTGGGCCATTTACTGCAGAAGGACAGCTCCCCGCTGCGCGCTGTGCAGGTGGTCCTGGAGCCGGTCCAGGCCTGCTCACCGGCTGCTGCCTCCGAGTTACTCCTCGGCCAGGCTGCGCACCACCCTGGCCTCACCTGCGCGCGTGCGAGGCGTGTTAGTGTCAGGCTTCTCACAAGCCAGCTCTCGGCACATGTGTCTCCTCTGGGGCGCTGTCGTTCCGGGGGTCATTCAGAGAAACGTTTGTCCTGGGCAAGCTCAGACACGGCATCCAGAGGACCAGGGGCCTGCGGTTCCCGTTCACCCCGAGAGGTAGTGCGGAGGGGGTGGCACCCTCAGGCAGCACCAGCTGCCTCATCCCGCCCACACGCTGGATGGGATCTGCGGCCCGGAGAGCAGACGGGGTCTGAGCTGGCACGGGGCTGAGGGGGTCCAGGGCCCTGGCTGTGGGTCGCACAGGCCGGGTTTGCCGCCTGGTGTGGGGTTTGGAGCAAATTGTTTCACCCGTCTCCATGTCCAGTCTGCAAGGGGGAACCAAGGAAGGGCGCCGCCCCCAGGGGGTAGCCCCTGGGGGCATCACAGCCGATCAAGACTTCTTTAGGGAAAGGCCTGCCGTCTCCTGGAGTCTGGGGCCGAGGATCAAGGCTGCTCTGTAAGGACCAACGGGGCGAGAGCACAGGTGGCCGCGGGGACGGGCTGTGCTTCTGGCTTCACTCGGGCGCCCCAAGCTGAGTCAACCTGAACAGGAGGACAGGGGCACATCGCCCAGTGTGACCTGGTATTACACTCCCGTTGGCTTCTGGTGTTGCCCCCGTTTGGCCACCTAGTGAGTTCAAAGCCAAAGGCAGTGTCTCCCCTTCCCGGTGGGCTGAGCACGTCCTGCTGCTCACTGGGACCCCGGGGAGTTGGAGGAGCGGTCCTGGCAGTGGGCACAGCGAGGGACATCCTAGAGACCGTGGGGACAGCCCGCAAAGCCCACAGAGGGAGGGGACAGTGGCGGCTGCGCGCTGCCTCCATCCTTTAGGCCAAGGGTCATGGCGTGAGAAATCAGACAGGTTTCCAAGGTCAAGAGCCACACTTCGTGACTGATGGTGGCTGCACTGTCCTGGCGGCTTCAAGCAGAGAGGGACCACGAACGAGGAGAGAGAGGGATGCGCCCACACACCCAGGAGCCCCCAGACGCTCGGGCATGAGCAGCGGCTGAGTCTGCCCGTGCGACCTTTGGACCAGAGACCCGCTGCCTGTCAAAGGCACTCTGGGCACCCACTGGGCACTGACAGGGCTGAAACCCCAGCTGTCTGCTGGTCCCCCTGGACCAGTGGGAGGAGCTGGGCTCCTCCCCGCCTGAGCTCTCTCCCAACCATGCCCCCGGGGAATCAGGAACAAACGGGACAGTCCCCTGCGGGAGGAAACCCAGCCGTGTGGGGGTGGGGGCACATGTGCCCACGCAGCAGACCTGTTCTGATGGCCCACCCTGCTGCTCGCTGGCTGTGCGTCCCGGAGAGGGGCCAGGCCACTGCGTCCCCAGGTCTGCTACCAGGTGGGGACTGGAATGCTGGTGCCCTGCTGGGCTGTCGGGGAGGAAACAGTCCGAGAGTGTCTGCTCAGTTCAGAGAGCCTATACCTGTGGCCTGGCCGTGAGGCCTGGCCGCAAACACCGGCCCCCGCTCAGCCCTACCTGGGTCGCCCAGCGCAGACTCAACCTGCATGTCCCCCCCTGCACGGCGGGCAGGGTGACAGCGTCTTTCACAGGGCGACGGGAACTTGGGAGCCCAGGACATCTGCGGACGGCTGCGGAAGGCCAGAGCCACCTGGTGTTAAGCGCTTCCTAGAAACCAGCAGCTCATTAAATCCTTACACCGAGCCTCGGCGTTGGACACCAGCATCATCCCCATTTCCCAGAGGAGGCACCGGGGGCTTGGTGAGGGGAGGCCTTTGCCCGAGGTCGAGCACGGGGGGAACAAGCGGGAGTGGGAGTCCACAGTAGGGCTGTGGCGCTCGGGAGCCCCGAATCCCAGCCATGACTATGGAAAGCACCGCTGAAGATGTGGAAGGAGCCCTCGAAGTGGACCGGTCACCCCATTTAACAGCTGAGAAAACCGAGGCTCCAAGAGGGGAAGAGACTGGCCGCTGCTGTTGGAGCCAGGCCTGCAACTCCTGTGGCTGCCGCTCACGTCGACTGCGCCCTCACCACGTGCTTCATGCGCGTTGTCGCGGACAAATTTTGCAATGACCCTCGAGAGACTTTTGCTCATCTCAGCTTTCGTTTGGGTAAACTGAGGCAGGAAGGGGCAGCAGCTTACTCAGGGTCACACAGCTAATTAACAGGAGAGGCAGGACTCCCACCCCAAAGTCAAGCTCGAGAGCCCTGGGCCGGTGCCAGCGCCCGTACTGCCTCCCTGCAGAGCGCAGGCTGTCCTTGCTCAGCAGCCCGGGGCCCCCACAGACCCACCTGCCTGGGGAATGGGGTCTGCGGGGTTCATGGGACCTACCTGGCCGCACCAGGCACGGCAGGGCGCAGCAGGGGCCCCAGGCTGGGAAGGCGTTGCCCGTGCGTTCTGCCAGCGAGATGGGCGCGGAGCTGAGGCTGGCAAGC
Source organism: Glossophaga mutica (assembly GCA_039655065.1). Lineage (NCBI taxonomy): Eukaryota > Metazoa > Chordata > Mammalia > Chiroptera > Phyllostomidae > Glossophaga > Glossophaga mutica. Next base: position 216,099,142 of record CM077305.1, read on the forward strand.
CCAGGCTGCCTGAACGCCACTAGCCCCTGCCTCCGGAAGAGAAGTTTATCCAACAAAATGCAGCGAGCAAAGAACACGCCTCCTCTGGGTGTCTGTGTAGGCGGCACACGTCTCGGGAGATGTGTGGATGGAGGCGCCATATAAAATGCAATCAATTATGAATCACCATTACTGAATTAATCACAGCATGATTAATAAAGTAATAATAATTAATGGGAGCATGGTCTGGATGTTAGAGTGGAGAACTGACAGAGGGGAGTCGGGGTGCTTCTGACAGCCTCTGCCACTCCCGGGGGTGGGGTCCGTGGGGGGTGGTAACCTTTCGGAAGGCCTGGGGCCTGGGTCTCGGCCTCTCTCCCCTGCCCCTGCCTGGGCAATGGGGTTGAGGGCCCAAGCTTGCCTGGAAGCCCCTCGAAGGTCCTGGGCTGGTTCCCAGGAGCTCACCTCCTACTTACAGCCACGTCTCAGCCACTCAAGGTCAAGGGGACAAATCAAAATCTCGGTCTGGCATAATGGAGACGGAGGGAACAAGGCGAGCGCACGTCGGGGGGGCTTCGGGGGTTCCCCGGCCTCTAATCGGCGGTGGGAGCTCGTTTTCTCGGCCTGCGCTTTTGTCCGTCCGCACGAGGATTTGTCGTCTCCCGGAAATCTCCAGAGGGCCTGGACCTCGTGGTGGCTCTCGTGCGTGGCAAAGCTGGTGGGCCATCTCTGCGTGGCTTCGTAATTTCCTGCTCCTCGTCTACCTCACCGATGCGTTTCCTCGTTGCTCGAGTCGAGCACACGGAAAAAACCTATACCGTGATGCTCGCCATTGCCCCGTCCCCCGGTCACGCTGTAGTGTCCCCATCACATGTGTGTACGTGTGTATCCAGATATACATCCTTTCGAATCTCTCTCTTTAAAGAACCAGATGGAGGAGAACTAAATGCATTGTTCTGCGGTGCTTGCGATAGGAGAGTCCACATACACAATTCAAACGAAAACTGCTGTGTGGCCGAGCCGCCCCCCCCCCCCCCAGTGAAGGGGATGACTAGGCTGCTGGTGAGAGGGAGCCAGCGATGATTTGGGGGAGCTTCGTTAACACTCTCCTGCCCCTGGTGCTCAGCTCCTTGTCATGGCCGGGAAAAGGTCATTTGTCATCAGGCACGGTGATGAAGTTTCAAAATGAACATCCCCCAACCACCTGGTCCCTACGTGGCTGGAATCCTAGTTGTTCCCCGTCCTGGGAAATAAGGACGTCACTGTTCACGCGGAAGGAAGGTGTCTCTTGGAGGCCGCTGTGGCCCACTGTCAGCTCCGGATCGGGGACCACCTGCCTGGGCCAATCCCCTTGTTACGCAGATGGAGAAACTGAGGCCAAGCACAGGGGAGTGATGATCCTGGGCCACACAGCTAGTTTGGGGCTGAAGCCCCCCCAAAAAAAACCCATTATCCTGACTCTCGGGTCGGTGCTCTCTCCACCACCCCGTGATTCCCAGAGTCCGGACCTGGGAAGATGGAGCGCAGGCCCCGGGGAAAGCCGGCGGGCCTGCGCGCGCGCGCTGCCGGGGCGCGGACCCTCCGCTCCGGGGGGGCGGGGGCTGCCGGGGTTGTTTCCAGTGGCACACGGCTTTGCCTCTGGGTCACAGAAGCCACTGTGGCAATGACGGAAGGACACATCTCGGGCCCCTGCACTGTGTTTAATGACCCACAGTAAGAAGCATCCTCCTCCAGCCCTGTCCTGACAGCATCCGGGCAGGTGGTGACGGAGGAGCAGGGCGGTCCCTGGGGACTGGTGACCACGCCTGGGGGCGACAGCAAGCTGAGGGCTGTCTGCAGGCCCACTGCTCAAAAATCGGACTGAGACCGGTCCTCCCCGAGGGAAACACGCTGCGTGGCCAGCGCCAGGGGCTGCGGGGTTTGTGCTCTCAGGGACAGCTTGGGGTGGCGGGCCCCTCCCACCTGGGGGCTGGGATCTGAGCCCCCAGGTGGGAGGGGCCCCTTGACGGCCTTGTTTTGACCCCTTCTTAGAAAGGAAAGACTCACTATTCACATCTCACAGATGGGAAAACTGAGGCCCACAAGCAACCTGTTCCAGGCCCCAAGTGAACCGGCCAGCCAGGCAGTGGCAGAGTCCCATGGGGGAGGGTTGAGGGGGACCGGAGGGACCTGCCTCCCAGGCCAGAGACTTCCTTAGCTGTGTGACCTTAAGCAAGGAACGTAACATCTCTAAGCGTCATCTCTTCCTTGGGACTTGGCTAAGGGGAGTTCAGTCACAGAGCTATGGGGAAGAACTGGTGGATAATGCACAGACTGGTTTGCATGGAGCCTGGCATAAAACAGCCCTTCAATAAATGCCGACTCGTAATCATCATTGTTATTAAAGCGCACTCGAGCCTTCGCCCCGGCGTCCTCTGCCCACTCTGTGGCAGCAGCCTCCGTGTTACTCAGCAGCACAGCCCTGCACGTGCTCGTGCTGGGGGTGGGGGGCGCCAGGCACAGGGAAGGGTTAGGGCGAGGGCAGCAGGTGGAGGCAGGGTGGGGCCCTGAGGTGCCACATCCTGCTCCCATCCCTGACACCCTCTGTGACCTTGGACGAGTCCCCCTCCTTCTCTCTCTGTCCTCAGGCTCTTTGTTCTGGATGCACCCAAACGAGGGTGCTGTCTGCTGTGCGCTGCCGTGAGAGCCCGCCCTGGAGGAGGGCAGGGGCCCCTGAAAGCCACATGCCCCCCTGGAAGCCCACGGAGGAGCTCTTCCCACCACCCGGGGAGGCAGGCCGGCAGGAAACCTCCCGCTGCAGGGGGAGGGGATGGAGAACCCAGGGCCGTCCATCCAGGGCCCCAGCCGCGGGGCCTCTGCCCTGGCCCCGGAGGGAATCCTCCCCGGCCCTCGTCCTGGGCTGGCGGAGGGGGCCTGAGGCCCTCCCGCCCCCCTGCTCTGCACTCTCTCCGAGATGGCTTGGCTTCTGCAAAGCAGGGCCCATCAGGGTGGAGGCGGCATGTGTCAGCTGGTATTCAGGCTCTGGTTGTGCGCTCCAATCGCTCCCCCTCCCCATCTCCCCAAATCCACCCACCCACCCCTTTACCCACTGCTTGGGGCCTTCTGGGCGGCAGCACTTCTCGGAGGGAGTCAGAGCGGCAGCCTTGAGCCCTTGGCTGTTGGGGTGGGCGGACTGACTCACTTGGTCCCCTCCCCGGTGCCACCGATGGGGCAGCCCCCACGCCCAGGGGCGTTGGCACCCCGTCAGGCCCCAGGGTCCGGGTTTCGGGAAAGGAAGCTGCAGCCCTGCGGCGCCTGACCCGAGCTGGCTGAGGATGCGCCCTGCGCGCGGGGAACCGCTGGCCCCCGGGTCCGGAGGAGATGTTTAGGCAGCGACCCCCCAGGGCAGGCTCGCTCCCGCGGCCGCCTGCGGGGGCCACCCTGGCCGCGGGCCCGCCTGGACGCCCCTGCTCGCGGCGCCCCTCCCGGGGCCGTGGCGCGTCCCCCGAGCCTCGCCGTATTTCCTTCCTGCACCTTTAAGAAGACCGTTGCTCCGTGGTGGGATGGTGTGTTAAAGCCACACAGAGGAAGTTACGCAGCCCGGATCAGACCGAGAGATAAAAGCCCCGATGGTGATCGCGAGTGATGGCAGGAGGATTTAGCCTCGGCATTAACTTGGAGCGGAGTGCAGGGGGGCCGTGAAGCGCCCCGCCACCCGGCCGGCCCCGCGCGGGGGGATGCCCCGGAGCCCCGACGAGACGCCGCGAAGCCCACCCGGGCCGGGGGCAGCCCGGCGCCCGAGCGCGGGTCCTCTCCACGCCGCCCCGGGGGCCCGAAAAGTTTGCACTTGTTAGCGGCGACCTCCCGCTTGGCCGGGGCGGGCGATGCTGGCGGCGCGGGCGGCCCCCTCCCCCGGCCCGCGTCCCCGGGACGGCTGCGGGCGGCCCCCCCGGCGGCCGGAGGGCGCCCCAGCCCCGCGCTGACGGCCCCGGCGGCGGCGGGAGCGGCGCGGGGACGGAGCAGCAGCTCGCAGCCCTCAGCCCGCGCCCCCACCAGCGCCAGCCAGAGCGGGGAGGCGGTCCTCGGCCTCCCGGGTCTGCGCTCCGGGAGGCTGCTCCGAGCCGGGGTAAGGCGGGCGGGGAGAGCCCGGCCGGCGAGCGGGGGGAGCGCCGCTGCAGCTTTGCCAGCCTGGTTTCGTTTTTAAAGCGCTTCGGTGGCCGTGCAGGCGTCCCCGGCCGGGAGCCCCTGACAGCCGCCCAGCAGAGGCTCGGATGCAAAAGTTATTTGGTCGCGGCTGCCGCTGGCGGAGGACCGGAGCCGGAGAGGGGCGTGTGAGTGTGTGCGTTTGTAGCGGCGTCTTAAAGGAGTCGCTTGTCTTCCCGGCTCGCTTTTCCCCACCAGGGGCTTTTTCCATCGTGCGCGTGTGTGTGCGCGCGTGTGTGCTGGGGATGGATGCGGCCGGAACGCCTGCATGTGTTTGCGGAAAGGGAATTCGCCCTTCTCTCGCGCCACTCCCCCACCCCAATTTAATTGCCGCCCCGTAGAGCCCCCCACCCCCCCACCCCCTTCCCATCTCTCCGAAAACTGGGCGTGAATTGCACAGCGAAACTCTGGGCCAGCCAGGACTGGAAACTTCTTTCCGTGCCGGGAGGGGTGGATTTCTGGGGGAGGGGTGGCGCAGGGACAGGCTTGGGGACAAGGTGGAGTCGCACCTCGCACTGGGTGGCGCGCAGATGGGGGGCGCGGAAGCGGCGGGAAGGCGGGAAGAGGACCGTGGGCTCGCCGGCTCCGGAGTAAGTTGCCCGCGTGGGTCCGGACGGTGGCGGGGGGTTGGGCGGGGGGCGGCAGGGTCGCCGTTGGCAGCGGAGCTGCGGAGAAGGATGCAACCCCCGGGCGCCGCGTCGCCGGGAGTCTTCTCAGGAACCGAGGCTGCGCCCGATGAGGGGGCACCCCCGGGGGCCGGCCCGGCCTTTCTTCAGGGCGTGATTATTAATTGCCCCGGTGGCCTGCACTCAACTTCGGAAGACAAAAAGCAGCCGAGGGATTGCCCCGCACGTTCGCGCGCCGTGCACGCCGTTCGCAGCCAACCCGAAGGGCGGACTCACCCGGACCCCTGGGCGCGCGCGGCGGGAAGCGGACCCGCCCCGGCCCCCGCCCCGCCCCGCCCCGGCCCCCGCCGCTCAGCCGAGGCCCCTTCCTCGCGCCCCGCCTCCCGCACTGAACTTTTTTCGGGGCTCCGCGGTCGCCCAGAGGGCGTGGGCTCGTCGGGAGGCGGAGGAGGGTCCTGCTCCGGGGCTGGACCACCGAGGCTCCGGCGCCGGGATGCTCGCGGAGCCGGCGGTGAGAGGGGCACCTACCGAGCCCGGCCCGGCGCGGGGAGGGGAGCGGAGGGCCGGAAGGTGACCCCGGCGGGCTCCCCCCTTTTCCCCCGGGCACCACCCCGGCAGGCCGTTTCCCCCTCCGCGGCTGCCCCCGCCGGGAAGGGAGCGGAAGGGAAACCTCGGGGTGGCCGCGTCCCGGGAGAAGCCCCCGGAGCCCCGGTCCAGCGACCCCAGGGGCTCCGCGTCCACGGCGGCAAGTTCCCCGGGAGGGCGCAGCCTGCGGGTCCGGGAGGGGCCCGCTCGCAGAGGCGCTAATGCAATAAGACGGAGAAAGCGGAGTTCAGAAATCCTGGTAAAATCTAATTTTCGGGTTTTCATACCGTGGCTATCAGCCCCCTCGGCTCCGGAGGACTCTTAACAGAAAATAAAGCGCATCGATTCCATTTGTTTCGGGGACCTGTAGTTTCTTAATAATATCAGGTGAAGATTTATTTCCCAAGGAGAAAACGATCCGCCGGGACACAACCTCTTACTCGGAGATTTCCCGGCTGCCTCTCTCCCGCTTTCCGCCTCCTCATTCCGGGGACTGTTGCGTCTGTCCGCCCCTCCCTTTTTTTCTCTCTTTTGGCAAAACCCGACTGTAATATTTGCGTGCTGAGTTCACAATTCCCCCACGATGGCAGCAACGCCCAGCTGATTGACTGGTTGTAAACACATTTATTACCCCCGCTCGCCGCAGGTTGTGTTGTTGCCCGCCCCCCCTCCACGCCCATTTTCCAGGGAACGCGTGGCATTTAAGCCCACGGAGTTGCAATGCAATTAATAGATTTGCGAGTGGCCCCTCGCGCCCATGCCTCCCGGCCTCCCGGCCTCCGGGCATCACTGCCTCCAGTCCAGCGCCCGCGGAGCGCCGAGCGGCGGAGAGGCCGCGGGTCCTGCGGGCGGAAGGGAGGAGGTCCGCAGCCCGGCGCCCCAGGTGCCCCCCGCCCGCAGGAGCGCCCTACCTGTTAGCGAACAGTTGGGACGCCGCGGCTGGCAGATTTAATTAGGGACCTGCTGTTTCCTGGCGGCACAGAGCTCGCCTGGGTAGAGAGAGAGGCATCTAAACCTTTGCTGGCCGAGCTATTTTATTTTTACTACATTTTCTCGGGTTGTAAAAATAATCGCCAGGCGGGTTCTTTCTGAGAGTTTTCTAGCCAGAAGCGCATTCAAGGCCGGGCAGACTGGATAACAGGTTTCTCTTTCAGCAGCCAGAGGTGAGGCGTGAGAATGTGGTCGCCCATGCTCCTCATTCATCTCCATCAGAAGCTGCTTCAGCCGAGACGGGGGCTGGGGCCGCCTTAATTCAGATAGACGATGTGGCCCTGGAGCTTGGGGCGCTGGCTTCTCCTGGGGAGGTGCTGGCTGCCAGCCCCCCTGGGGACAGCGTCCTCCCTCTGGTTTGTCATGTGGGGCAGGAGTGTGTCTGTGTCCTGGTAGAGAGTGGAGTTTCTCAGAACTGTAGCCAGCTCTGCAGGGGCCCTCTGTGCACCGCGGCGGAGGGGGCGGCAGGCAGGGGTCAGGCCAGAATGGGCGCCCCTCTGCAGCGGGTGGGGATTGGGAGCCGTCACCGTGGGGTGACAGCCAGAATAATTAGTAACGCAGGCGTTCTGCTGTGACTCGCTGCAGTGACCTTTGCCCCACTGGCGAGTGTTTTGGGTCTGGATCCCACGCTGGCCGGACTCACGTTCCCCTGGTGACGGATGTCTCAGGTGTCTGGGAACATGCCACGTCCCTGGAGCCGTGCTTTTTGCAGGATGACATTTGCCTTGGTTACATCTGCTTGGGCTTTCAGATCATTTCCAGTAGCTTAAAACGGTGAAGCCATAATCATAACAGCGACCCGTTTCTGATCATGCCCTCTCGGGCTGCTTGCAGAGTTTGGGCCTGGGTCACAGAGTCAAAATGACAGATCACTGTCACTTGCGTCGAAGTCTCCAACATCCCTGGTCTCTCGGAGTTAAAGATGAGACTCACCACTCCGGAGTTCGGAGAGGCATTGATCAGCACCTGCTTCCTGACCCTGGGCCGCTCTGTGCACTTGCACCCCAATGCACGGCCCCAGGGCTCCCGTGTTGACCATCTCCCCTCTGCTTGGACCTTCCGACTTGTCGGTCACGGTGTTGTAAGGCAGCCATTCCATCGTGGCTACCGGGGGTGTTTGAGGGAGTCGCCACGCCGAGCAGGGGCACTTTGTTGGCCTAACGCCCCCGAGAAGCGAGGAGAAGATGGCATCCCCTTCTGAAGAATGCGCCCAGTTTCCAAACGCTCGACTCCAACATTATAAAAATAACCCAGTTTCCTCGGGAGGCCACGCTAATGCGGCCTCGTCTTTGCGCACTTTGCCAGCGCGCTTTTGTTCTCACACATCCTTACCCCCCCTTCTCTTTTTAATTCGTTGCAGGTGTTGTTGCTAATGAGTCCTCCTCCCTCTTCCCATGAAAGACGAGCCAGGCTCTTGAGTACCTGCACGGGCTGAGCTCAGGTCCCAGAACTTCATAATAAGTTGCCCATGGCTACCGGCCAAGGTCAGCGGGCCCCCACTCATGCCTGTCCCCACAAAAGCAGAGCCAAATAAGCTTCTCCCCAGTTAACACCTCAGTAGCTTTTTTATGGTCCAGTCCAGCCTCACAGTCGCTGTCCCTGGAAGCCCGCGTGAAAAGAAATCTCTTTTATTGGTCTGAGATGCCGAGCGAGGTCCCGTAGAGGCACATGTTTGCAGCGAACACGTCCACCTCCTGATTTTATTTTCTCTTTACGACACAGGCCCGCGGGCTGTGCTGCGCTGGTGTTGGGTACATCACCCATGAAGGGCCCTTCAAAGAGCTGGACTGACTGGAAGGACAAAAACTAAAGGCAACCTGATCCGGCCCCATGCCGGATCCCCGTGGGCTTCCTCCCTATCCCATTTCCAGCCTCTGTCACAATTTGAGAGTCTGCCTGACTCGATCAGATTCACCTCTGGGGGAGGCGCCATGCCAAGGTTAGGAGGACGCCGAGTCGCGGGCAACTTTCTGACCTGCCCATCAGCAGTCTGAGAAACGCTGGCTCTGGGCTTTCCGCGTCGGCCTCTTGGAAAGAACAGGCTCCGCGCTGTTCCTCCTCGGCGGCGGCGGCAGCTCGAGTCCCTGGGACACCTGGCCTCTGTCGCCTGGCAGATGTGGCATTTCCATGCCGGGGCCGCCGGTCCCGCCTGACCCAGCCGCTGCTTCTCCGGGGCCTCTCCGCGCGCGGCGCAGCCATGCTGGGCCTGCTGGCTCTCCTCCTGCCCTGCCTGCCCCTGGCCTCGGGGGACTACGACATCTGCAAGTCCTGGGTGACCTCGGAGGAGGGCCCCACCTGGGAGTTCTACGCCTGCCAGCCCAAGGTGATGCGCCTGAAGGACTACGTCAAGGTGAAGGTGGAGCCCTCGGGCATCACGTGCGGAGACCCCCCTGAGAGATTCTGCTCCCACGTAAGTCCGCCTGCCGCTGTCCCGTTCGCTCAGGCCGATGGGAGGGTGGGGCCTGGGACAGACCCCTGGGGTGGGGGAGCAGAGTGGGAGGAGCAAGTGCGAGGCTGGCCATCCTGCATTTGGGATTGGGACCAGGTCTCTGCCCCGCCTTGGAAACGTGCCAAAGCCAAAGCCACCCTGAGGACTCTGGGGTCAGGTGACATTATTCTCCGGGTGGGGAAACTCTTAGCCAGCAGACCACTGTATCCTGTTCCCTTGGGAAGACCACAGTTGTCGAAGTTCCAGGCTCGCAGATAAGCCCCGCCTCCCTTGTAGGAAGTCAGCATTCTGGGCGAGTGAGCCAGGTGCCGTTTGCAACGCTACACTCTGCCCTTCCTCTGCTCATCCCTTCTGCCTGACAGCCTCCTGTCCCCGCCCATCCAGCCCAGCACACGGTTTTGCTAGGCCAGGGTATGCCAGGCACTGAGCTGGCACTTGGTGGGGGGAGGCGTGATGGAAGAGCAGAGGGTCTGAGCCAGGGAGGGAGGAGGGGTCAGACCAGGATGGGCAGTGCGGTTGGGGCCCCTTCCGATGCCATCCCTGCGTGCCACGGGGCCCTCCGTACTCAAGCAACGGTAGCAGCAGCTGCAGCAGCAGCAGCAGCAGGGGCCGCTTCTGCATGCTCCAGGAGTCTGTGGGCGGAGCCCGACACCTGTCGGTTGCGGAACCTCCCCTCTGCTCAGCCAGGGTGATTCTGTAGGAGCTGTGTGTGGGGGGGGCTCTGGACCGGTGGCATCCCTGGGCCTCTGTGCCATCTTCTGTAAAATGGGCACCCTAACAGCACGTGCTCCTGGGTCATTGTAAGGAGGGCATGAGCCAATTTATACATGTCAAATGCTTGGAATAGGGTCTGGCACCAAGCAGGTGCCCCCAGATGGTAGCTGTTGCCATTCCCATCACACAGGTGGAGAAACTGAGGCTCAGAGTCGCACACCAGGAAGTGGTGAAACTGAGTCAGATGCCCGGCCCCAAAGCCACTGAGCTGACTGCCTGTCTAGGGGAGCCTTCCCTACTGGGTCTTGCTCCGGAGGCCCAGTGCCTGGCAGGGGACCGGGCAGGAGCTAACGGGAGGGGCTCGGTGTCACGCTTGGGGTGTCTGCTGCTTCCGGGTCCCTGGGGGAGCCTCCCGGTCTCTGGGTTTGTAGCTGGGCTGAGTCAGCGTCCCTACCAGGCTCCCGAGGAGGCCTCAGTTCCAGGGGACACATCGGTCCCATCCAGAGCAGTCAGCCCAGGCGGGTAGCGGCTGGACTGAGGAGAGAGGGCGGGAGCGAGGGAAGACTGGGAGCTGGGGGCTGGAGTCCATGGGGATCACTGCACTGGGGTCCCCGGAGCTTCGCTGGCTCAGGGACAGGCAAGGTCAGGGGCAGGGCCACGGGGAGCCCAGCTCCGAGCCTGCACCTCAGGCTGGCCGTCCACCCAGCTCGCGTGAGGGCTTCGGCGCACACTCCCTGGGCAGAAGCAACCTCTGCCTCTCGTGTTAGAGTCTTGACGATGTTGCTTCTGTTAAATATTAATCGTTGCCTTAATGTGCTGGGGGAGGAGGAGGGCGGGGCAGCTAAATCATAATTCGCTGGGCCAGCTTCTGGTCAAGGACTGGAAGTGTGGAGATGACCATCAAATGCAAGTCCAAGGGCCTCTCCTGGCCAAAGCTGGCTTGGATGCCCTTGGCCCTGGACCTCCGCCCGCACCCAGAGAACCCGGGGCAGCTGCCAGGGCGGGAGGTCGCCCCACAGTCCAACCTGAGCCCAGAGCTTGGGAAGAGGCTTTTGGTTCTGCCTGCTTTTCCCCTGGGAAGACACACTGGCGAGGCGGGAGGCGGGGGAAGAAGAAGAGACCTCTGACACCTCCCTCGTAGGTGGGCCCTCAGTGCCTGGACACCTGTCTGCTGGACTCGAATGTCCATTGTGGCCGATTGCCACATGCAGGTCACGAGCGTGGGCCGCTGCCTCGTCACGTGGAAGGCAGCCTTTCTTGGGAGGGGGGGCAGCTTCTGCTTCTGCAGGGAGGAGGGGCTCCTGTCCAGGTGGACTCACCCCCCACACCACTGTTGGTTGCGGATTCTCCTGAGCAGGCCCTGTGCGTGTCTCATTAGTGCTCTTTAGGATGGTCTGAGGCGGGGACTGTTCTAATCCCAGTTTAGGGATTAGAAGGTGTTGCATAAATCCGGCCGAGGTCACCCGGTTTAGAAGGCAGGCTGGGAGCTTACCCACCAGGCGGCTCGGTCCCCACTGTCCTAGCCTCAGCATCTTCCTGTCATTGTGTGGGGGAAGGATGCAGCCGGGGCATGTGTGTCCTGGGTACCGTGCTGGCACATAGTAGGTGCTCAATGTGTGGCAGCTGTTATTTGCTTCTTTTTGTCGTCATTACACCCTTGGTGGCATCCCTGCTTTTCCTTCTTTGCCTCCCTTCTGCCTGGAGCATGCCACGCCCTGCATCTCCTCCAGCCTCAGGACTGCAGCAGAGGGAGCCGGCTCCAGCAGCTCAAACTCCTCCAGCCACAGCCCGTGTTCTTAACTGCCCACCAGGGGGCGCCCCAATGGTAGCTGGGCTGCCCAATGCCCCCTTAACCTGGCCATCCCGGGTCGGGTCCCTATTCCCAGGCAACCCTTCTGCAGCGGGTTCAGGGCTGTCCCAACATCCCACCAACTGGAACGGGAGCCCCAGAGCACCCCGAGAGTGCAGAGAGGCAAAGGGGTGGCTGCCCTTTCCGGGGTTCAGGGTGCAGACCCTGTCTTGCCCCAGGCTTGTGTCCTTCAGCAGAGCCACCTGAGAACTGAATTGTAAATTCCAGCCTGGTGAGGAAGGGGCGGGGGAAGGAAGACTAAGATAAATGAATAAATAAAAACCGATTGGCTCTAAATGCACAATGAGAATTAATAGGGATGAGCTGTCAACCCAGAGTTCTTAGGCAAGGGCGAGAGCTCAGCAGGGCTGCAGAAGAAGGGAGGCGCCCGCCACCCCCCGACTCGCAGGGCCTGGCCGGCGGGGCTGCAGGGCAGAGGGCAGGCGGGAAAGATGGTGCCCGGAGAGGGCTCTCAACCCTTGAGGGCAGCTGCCACTCCCGGACTGCCCTAGGGTGCGAGTGGGCCCGAGGGGCAGCTCCACGGTGCTCCAAAAGAGAGGGGACCACCTCCCTGCAAGGGGGAGCCCTTTCCTTGTGTCTCTGAGACAGAAGCTAATAACCCTTGAGCTTCAGGAGAGAGCTGGTGTGGGGGGGAGAAAGATGCCGGCACCAGCCGCAGACCAGGCAGGCGGTGTTCGAAGCGATCCCACAGCCACCAGCCTGCGACCCCAAGGGTGGTCCTCGGACCAGGCGCAGGACATGCAGAGTGCCAGGTCCCACCCCAGACCTGTCCCCGCTCTGCGTTCTGGCCCCAAACGCACAGAAGAGAGCACAGGGACGGCCCTGGCAGCCCCTCCCCTCTCCCGGTCCCCTCTCTCCAGTCGGACCCAGCCAGGTCAGCAGCAAGAGGGACACAGCAGACAGCAGGGACAGAGGTGGGGCCCTTCGTCCCACCCCGTGGCAGCCCCCTCGATGTCCCCCCGCCTTGCCTGTGCCCAGGCCATCCCCTTCACCTGCGGCACCTTCCTTTCTTTCTGAGGCTTCCCATTCACCTGGGTAACCCAGCTCAGTTTTGGAGGTTTGGGTGGGCCGCCACCTCCTCCATTCCCTGACTGCCTGGCCCGGGTGGGTTAGAACGTCCCCATCGGGGCAGGTCCCTGTCATTGTGCTCACGGATGTGGCCTGATGGTCAGAGCTCAGGCCCCCGGGCTGGACAGGTGGAGGTGGGCATCCGTGCTCCGTGACCTCTGGCATGAGGCTTGACCTCCGGAGCCTTTCCTCCTTAAACTGGGGCTGGTCCTAGAATACACCCACGGGCCGGCCCTGAGCACCGTGCCTGGCACACGTGAGATGCCCACTCTTGCTAGTTGTCCTATTCCTGACGGCTGCTCCTGTTGGCTTGTGAGCTCCTCCAAGGCGGGGCTGCCTCGTTCGTCTTTGCTTCCCTCCCTCTTGGCTCAGCCAGGGCTCAGAAAGTGTTTGTGAAGTGAATGGGCGGGCGGGAAGCAGGGCAGTGAGGTCCAGGAAGGCCTTGCGGACGAGCGGAGGTCGGAGCCGAGCCCTGCAGGGAGCGCTAGGCTCCGACCAGCCTCCGAAGCCTCTGCTCTGTCCTCGAGCGTCCCTGTTCTGTGGGAGTCGTGATCAGATGACACCAGGAGGTCTGCACAGCTCTGTCCTTAAGCAGGAAGTGACTTTGGAACCTGAGCTTCCCCCAACCCTTCGTTACAGCCGCTCAGTGTCTTGAAATGCCTGAGGCAGGGCCCAGCTGAGGACAAGAATAGTTCCATGCGTGACATCTTGTTGCACAGTGAGGTGAGAGGACTCGGTGGCTCTGCCTGAGAGGTCTGGGGCACCGGAGCGACTTTTCTAAATGGAGCAGGTTTGGGTCCAGAGCCGCGAGGAAGGGAGGGGGCAGTATGACCGGAGCGCAAGGTGGGGAAAGGGGAAGGGCCTGGGGGAGACATCTTTCCAAAGAGAGTCAGAGACTGTGTTCGAGGTTCTAGAACTTTCCAGTAAACATAGTCCCGCCTTCCCCAGGCTCGTCTTCCTCTTCTGTGTCTGTGTTCCCCAGCCCTGATTTTTAGTGCATCTTCGTTTTCCTCTGTGCACGATGGGGCGGGGGATGGGGGGGTGGGGGATGGACAGGCAGTCAGGCTGCCCCGCCCACCGTGGGGGACGAGAGCTCGCGATTTGGGATGAGGCAAGAGGGGCTTGGGCTTCTCCCGCCTCCTGCCTCTCGGGGTTGTGGCTCTGAGACTCGGTTTTCTTACCTGAAAAAGTGAGAGGAGCAGGTACGGGAAAGGCCTTGGCAGGGCGCCTGGCACTAAATGATGTTCCGAAATGTGGAAGCTTTTCTTTATCCTAGAATGTAGCTTGGGAGACAAGAGGAGTAGAAGCAGAAAACGCAGACGGAGCTGATCCCGTCGGCCAAGTGTGGAACGTGGGGGAGAGTCGCATGGACCCTGGCGGTTCTGGGCGCTGGGCACCAGGGTGGTCCGGGGTGGTCTGTGGCCTTGAAGGGCTGGAAGGATTCAGAGGAGCGATGGCCCCGGGCGGAAGCAATGGCATGAGCACAGACACGGAGGAAGGGGGTCCAGGAGACATTCGGGGGGGGTGGTGTGGGTGACGGGGACAAGCCGCTCCACCTACTCTGCTCCTCAAAGCCGCGGGGGTGGGATGTTACGGTGCCACCTGATGGATGAATAGAGCGAGGCTTCCCAGGCCCCCTGAATGGCTCAGCCGCCCTCTGTCCAGCTCGAAGCCAATCTCTAGGGTCTGGGGGAAGCCCAAGAGGGTAGCTGAAGGGAGAGGAGCAGGGGACAGTGGACAGGCAGAGGCCTGGGGGGCCCACAGGGCATGGAGGGCCCTGAAGCTGGACAGGGCTTGGCTGCCTCCAAGGACCAGCTCTGGGACCCAGCCGTTGCCGCCCCAGAAAGGGTCCGGGCTGCACAGCTCTGTCCCCACCACGCGGCCCACAACCCAGGCTCCCTTGCCTCGGGCCTGGCCCAGCCCAAGTGGCCCGTGCAGGTGCCCGGCTTCTTCCCGGGGGCCCAGAAAGTAGGCAACAGCGGATGAGGCAGGAACCAGTTCTGTTCGGCTTTGGTTTACGGGTTCTGATTTGTTTTTCCTCAGCATCAGATTTGCTGAAATACATGAAAATGTGTTTCTAATTCCCCGAGCGCACACCAACTGCTGGCGGGTGGGGGGGCGGCGTGCAGCATGTTAGAGCAGAGCCAGCGCTGGCTGGGAGCTGGGCCACTCTCGGCCCACCCACCGGAGTCTCCTGCTGCCGGGACACCAGGCCAGGCCCCCAGCCTCAGTGTCCCCGACTGTGCGACGATGCTGGGGTTTGGCCAGACGAACCAGTTCCCGGGTGACTGACTGCCAGATACACCCTAGGATTGGGGGGAGTGTGGGCGGGGGTTTGGTCTTGCTCACAGACCGACAGGAGAGGGGACTCCAGGCACAAAGCAGCGTTCCGGTGGGACTCCCGTCCCCAGTGCAGGGTTCAAGTTCAAGTTCAAATTCCTTTCCCATAGTAGTCTCATAAATGAACATCAAAACAAAGGCAAAGCCAAGTGCTACAAAATATAAGACGACCTCACAAGGAATCTGAATTATCTGCACATGTTCATTGCTGCCCACCCCCCGAGAGTGTCGTGTTTATTTCCGGCGCCCGGCGTGATGCTTCGGGGGGGCGCCTGTGTTGCTGCAGGGCCGCCGCCGCCCGAGTAGTTAGCGCCTGGCCGCATGCACGGTGAAAACATGGTTTTTGTGACGAAGGCGTTTTAAAATGTGTTCTTTAGTTTTTAAATGGAGGTGAAATTTACATCACATGAAATTAACCTCTGAAAATTTTATTGCTGTAAAAAACAAATGTGTGTATGTATGATATATACGTATATCATATATATATCTCTCATAAAATTTGCCTTCGGATCCACTTGTAAGTGGACAGTGTCCTGGCACTGAGCACGTTCGTGATGCTGCGCAACCCGCTCCTCGGTCCGTTCCGGGACATATCCACCCCTGGGCAGGACTTGCGGTCCCCCTGGCGGCCACTCCCCGGTGCTCCCTCCTCCGCTCCAGCGACCCCCTGTGGGTCTTCTGCCCAGGGATTTGCCCCTTCCAGATGCTGCACACCCAACATGGGGCTTCCGTGGTTCCTTGCGGGGTAGCGGCGATCAGCACCCACTGCTTTTCGTGGCCGAGTGATACTCCACCGAGTCACGTACCACAGTTTGCTCATCCGCTCATCTGACGAAGGACACTGGGTTGTTTGTGCTTTTTGGCCGTCATGAATCAAATTGTTACGAGCATTTGTGTACCGGTTTTTTTATGCACCTATGTTTTCCTTTCTCTTGGGCAGATACCTAGGAGTGAAATTGCTGGGTCAGACGGTAATTTTTATATTTAAGTTTTTGAGGAGCTGCCAAAGTGTTTTTCCGCAGCGGCTGTACTTTGTCCATCCCCATCAGCCCTGCCCAAGTTTCCAGTTCCCCGAATCCTTGCCAACACTTGTTATTTTCCATTTTTGTTTTTTATTATGGTCGACCCAGTGGGTGTGAAGCGGCATCTCACTGCGTTTTTGATTTGCATTTCCCGAATGGCTAATGCTGCTGGGCACCGTCTGCTTACCGGCCATTTGTGTGTCTTTATGGAAATGTCCGTTCAAGTCCTTTGCCCACTTTTTCACCGGGCTGTTTGTCTCTCTGTTGAGTTGTTCGTGTTCCTTATACATTTGGGGTGCCGGGCCCTCGTCAGCCACGATGCGGAAGCTCTCCCCGCATTCTACAGGTGACCTTTCACCCTCTCCATGGAGTCCGTTGGTGCGCAAAGGATTTTTTAGTCAGGTCTAATGTATCCATTTCTTCGTTTTGTGTCTGATTTGGGAAACCACTGCCAAGTCCAAGGTTATAAATGTCAGTTCCTCTGTCTTCTTCTCAGACTTGTCTAGTTTTAGCTCTCCTGTTAGGTTTTGACCCGTTTTTAGTGAATTTCTGTGTGGAGTGTGAGATGAGCCGCCCAACCTCACCCTCGCGCGTGTGGACACCCAGCCTCCCGACGCCGGTGGTGGACGACACCGCTCTTCTCCCCGGATGCTCTCAGCGCCCTTCTGGAAAACCGCTCCCCAGTGGCTGTGTGTCCCGCCTCTCACGTCACTGCGCTGAGGCACTGCGCGCGGTGTCCATGCGACCCTCCCAGACACCCTGCCTGGCGGGGACTCTCCTTCCATCTCGCTGTCCCCATTTCACAGATGCGGAGACTGAGACTCCAACACCGAGTGGCAGAACCCAGGCGCCAACTCAGAGCCTGGCCATTTAACCACGGGGCCACGGTGAGGCCTGAGGAGTGGAAGCCCCCGTGCTCACCCTGGCCTCCCCCCCACGGGTGTGCGTGTGTGGATGTGTGCACACGTGTGTGCACATAAATACACGTACATGCACATGCGCACACCACGGAGCTGCAAACACTGGCGGGGCCTCCCAGACCGCCCTGCACGCCCCTGTGGGCCCTGCGGACCGACCCGCTCTCAGGGCGCCTTGAAGTTCTCCGTGTTGCTGTGCGCCGCTGTGTATGCATGTGCGTGCGGCCCCCTGTGCCCAGTGAGTGTCCCGTCCTTGCCAGCCTGCCCTCCCGGCCCAGCACACAGGCGGGGGAGGGGCCCCAGGGCTTCCCTCCGCCCCCTGCCCTGGGAGACCCAGCAGAGTCCGAGAACCCGTTTCTTTCACGGTGCTGGCTGCGTGTTCGCTCCCACGTACCAGCTCTGGGGACGGCAAGACGGCTTTGCCCGGGGCAGCCTGACCTGTTTTTCTGGGGAAAATGGGGGGAAATGCACCCAACAAGGGACACTAACGAACCTAAAAGTGGAGGTGGATGGAGCGGCAGGGAGGGGCGGGCGGCGTCTGCCTTCCACGCGGCCTGTCTCTCTGGGACCAGGCGGCCCTCGCCCCCCACTCGGGGTCCCCAAGGGTCTGGCTGCCTCCCAGCCTGAGCCAGAGGCATGGGAAAGAAGAGAGGTAGGAAAGGGAACGGGGGAACCAGGTGCCACCCCAAGGCGGAGAACTGTCTCATCTCAGGGTGCTGGAGGCAGCGACCTCCACCTTGGCTGCGCCGTGGAGTCTCCCGGGGAGCTGTCATCTGCTGGCCGCTGGGGCCGAGACCTGTCCCCGAGGGGCTGATGTGGTTGGCAGCCGTAGGACAGGCGCATCGTATTTTGTGGCTTCCTCCTCTTCCTATGCTTCTTGAAGGCCCCAAGCCCAGGTGGTGGCTGGGTCCCCCAGAGCGGAGAAGGCAGGGCTGGGCTGTGCAGACCCGGACTCTGTCAGGCCCTGTCCCACTCGGGGGTCCTCAGAGGGCAGCACAGGGGAGTCCTGGAGCTCCTGGCACTCCCCACCCAGGCTGCATGGCCTTTGGGGGGCACCTGGGCATAGGGATTTGTTACAGTGCCCCCAGCCACCAGCAGTCTCCCCAGGACTGTGCCGGGCCCCTTTCCAGCCTCAAGCATGGTGCTGTTGTTTCAATTCAAAGTCCCGAGGGGGAGAGTTTGCTCTCAGACCCTTCCTGGTATCTGAGCTGCAGGCACCCCATCCTTGCTCTGGCCCCCTGGAGGCTGGGGGTGCTGGCTCCCCTCTTGCCCTTTGCACCCAGGTTCTTCACCTTTCTCCCCGGGAGGCGCTGGCAGCCAGCCTCAGGGCCTTCCTGCAGCTGCTACACCAGCTCCAGGCCCCTCCCGTAGCCTTGTCTCCTGCACACCCCACCAGGCTCCTGGCCTAGCCTAATGCATTAACCCTTCTCTCCCTGCAGCCTTTTGCATGTCTGATCTGGCCCCTTCGCTTGGCCGCTCTACATGGAGAACCCTCCTCACAGCCTGGTCCCTTGGCCTCCACCTGTGCGCATCCAGCCCACCCATGCTTGCAAGCCCGTCCTTCTGAAATCTCACCACCCCCAGGAAGCCTTCCGGGTTTGGCTGTCCATGCCAGTCACAGCACCAAGCATGAATGACTGCTCTGGTGGTCACAGCAATGTGGTCAACACCCCCCCCATAAGGGGTCAGAGGGCCCAGGTTCCCAGATGCGCACCTAGCCTCTGGGGGCCTCTGTCCCTCACCTATAAAGTGGGGATGACAGCTGGCATCATGGCCCGGGGGCCTTTCCTTGGATCGCTGTACTGGGCTCCCCAACCTGCCTGGGCACCTGAGTCACCCCAGAGGGTTTTTCTTGGTTGCTTCGCTGGATGGTTGGCTTGCTTGCAATCTGGAGCAGAGGTTCTGGCCTCGGGCCAGGCATATTTGCACACGCCTCCCCTTCCCTGGGACTGTGAGGGGCGGCCAGGCCTGATTGCTGCTTCTCCAGGGCTGTTTTGCACACAGAAGACATGCAGAAATAGTTGATGAATGAAGATGTGAATGAATGTAGGATGAATGAATGAATGTATGAATGAACATGTCCTAGTGCAGCCTGGCCACTCCCGCCCCCACCAAGGGCTTCCTCCACAGAGCGATGCGCCTGTCCAGGTGTGCCCAGGTGTGGGGCAGGGCCAGGGACTTCTTACTCATCCTCTGCCCCCCACGGGGGAATGGCTTCAACAGTAAAATAATCCATAAGAACTGTGTGTGCAGTTTGCAGACACTGTCCCTCAACCAGGGGCTGACCGTGCAGTGAGAGGCACCTCTGGCCAGCGGGCTCCTCCCAGAGCCCGTGGGAGCCGCGGGCAGCCCTGCCCTCCTGGGCTCAGCAGAGGGTGTGTGGCGAGTCGCCTCCCCTGCGCCTCCCTGACCTTGGACATGAGATCGGGACTGTGCCTTACCTCGTAGGGTGGCCATGAATAGAGAAAACGAAAGTTCACGTGGCAGATCATCCCTGCGAAGTCTGGCGCGATACGATTCTCAATGGGGACGCTTCCGAAAGAAAAAAGGAGAGAGGGGAGAGGGGTGAGAGGGTGGGAGAGGCAGGCAGAGGCAGGGGCAGTTTGGGGTTGGACTTCATCCGGGGGGGGGTGGCTCGGGGACCCAGCAGGGCAGCTGAACACACACACACACACACACACACACACACACACACACGGTGGCTTATAAAGGACAGCTGGTAGCTGGTGAGGGCGGGAGGCAGAAAGAGGCAGAGGGGATCACGCTTCCACCTCGCGCCCCTGTGGGTGGACTCCCCTCACAGGGTGCCCCCGCCACCAGTCCTGGGCCTCTTTCAGGCCCCAGCCAGGCCCCATTGTTCTGCTTCTCAGTAAGAAGGCCCAGGGCACCTCTCAGGAGAGCAGAGGGGGTTCTGCAAAGGCCCCAGGGGCCTGCGGACAGGCAGCCGCCCTCCCAGAGCGCTCCAGCCAGACCCGAGGGGGGGCCCCGGCTGCCCTGCCCCCAGCCCGCCCCCTCCGCAGCGTTCAGATCCTCCACGCCGCCGCTCTTTTCTGCTCCGTGATAAAATATTTATGTCAGCAGGCAGGCCCTCTCTGGGAAGGCTGCCTGCGTCTAGCGTATGCTCTGCACGAGCTTTTAAAGAGCAGGACGTTTTTCCTACTCTCTAAGCATTTTCTGAGTCCTGAATCGATAATGCACTTTGCGGGGCTGCGCTTCCTCTGCGCCCGCCCCCCGCCCGGCTCTCCTTCCCTTTTGTGTCTCTCCCTTTCCTTCGAGTCTTCCTTCCTTCTTTCATCTTTCCATCCCTCCTAATTTAGTTTTATTTACTTAAAAAACAATGCAATGGAAGCGTGGAGCTGCGTGGGCGGGGAGGCTCCAGGAGGTGGGATGGCAGGGACGGGAGAGAGAGAGGCTGGGGCAGCCCCCGCAGGCCAGCTCCTGGGGAGGCAGGGGGAGCTGGAGGCGCCAGGGGGAGGGGCCTGCCCTCTGCCCCACCCCCACCCCCCCCGTGGGGAAGCTCTGGAGCTCCCGGCCCTGGGAGGAGGGCTTGGGCTAACCCAGCCCCCTGCTCTCCTTTTCCTGATCAATTAGCAAATGTTTACACCCTAACCAGAGGAAACAGGACTAGTGTGTAAAAGAAAGGGGGCCTAGAGCTAAGAACATACGTGGAATGTGAACCAAAATATGTCGCCAAACTTTCTGGGGAGTGAGTTCAGTTTGGCCAACCTGTTTTTTGTGGTAATGAGTTCCCTGACACCAGGGCTATGCAAATGGAAGGGAGCCGTTCCTTCGCTGAGACACATGCCCACGTGTGTGTGGTCTGCTCAGTGGTAGCAGGTGCGGAGCTGGGATGTGGAAGGCACCCGTGGGGGAAGGGGAACAGGGTCAGCCAGGATCGGACTTCCCACCCCAGACGTCCCTAAAAATCTGGCTGCTGGGCCCAGGACAGAGCAGAATGCATCTTTTTTTTTTTTTTTTTAAGGAATAAAATTTAATTTCCTGGAGAGAGTAACCCTTGTCTAGCCAGAGCCTTGGCAAGACCCCAGCCTGCCCCCTCCAGCTGTTCCCCCCGCCCTCTGACCTGGGCCTTCCCCACGGACTCTCCCCTGGACAGCTTGGGGCTCCCCGCCCCGGCAGGAAAGCCCTGGGAAAGGCCCTGGGGGAGCCAGAGCTGGGGGGAGCAGGGGGTCCCTGCCCGGGTGCTGGAACAGCCTCTCAGCCAGCTGCTCCCAGCTCCCCTTAGTAACTGCACAGCCCTCCTGGGTAATGCCAGGCCAGTTACCTGCTGTTCTTGAGTCCAGGCTCAGACAGAAGGTTCTAGAAGGAGGTCTCCCTTTCCCCCCAAACAGTGTGGGGGGCCGCTCTGGGCACTGAGATGCAGTTCCTTCCGCTAGGGCCAGGCCTGCGGGTTCGTGGGGCCACTGAGACTCTGGGTCCTTGGCGGACCTCTGCCCTGCAGGCATCCACAGGGGCTGGTCAGGGTCGGGGCCTGCGGGTGGGTCCGGGGCCATCCCCGAGGCTTCGGAGGCTCTCCGCCAGGGAGGGTGCGTCCCAGGGAGGCGACTGGCCCTGGCTCTGGGCCCTTCCCCGCCCGAGTAGCGGTTGGGCTGGGAAGACACGGCTCCAGTGAGAAACAGACCCGAGAAAAATAAGAGAAGCTCCCCGGGCCGCCGCCGCTGCTCCCGCCTGAAATGCCGCGCAGGTCAGCTTCCGCAGGTCCCCAGGCAGGGGGCCGTGACCTTGCCGCTGTGGCTCCAGAGGGAAGGGCAGAGAAGTCCGTGGGCGGGGAGGGAGTTAGAAGCAGCCAGCAGGAATCAATGAAACCGAGAGGCAGGCGGGGAGGGGTGGGGAGAAGGAGGAGAGAGTTAGGCCCAGAGCCGGTCAAGGCATCTAGAATTAGAATCTGCTCCCAGCAGAATCTCCGTTTCCGCTTTGTTAATAATTTATCCCCACTGCAACTTTTCTTACCAATAAATAGGAAATCGTTTGTCAGGGAGAATTCCCCTGGCACCGCTCTCTCCTCGGAGCAGGGGGGGTAGGACCGTCTCCGCTCCCTTCCCCCCCGCAGGGACCTGGGGACCCGGGCTCTGAGATGTGGGGAGGTCACTGCCGGAACTCAGTCATCTCATGAATGGGGCAGCCGAGGCGAGGCTCGGTGGGGAGAGGGCAAAGCCCTGCCCAGGGCCCCACCAGGGGTTAGGGGCCGTCTCCTGAACCCTAACCCCAGGCCCTCACGGGTCAGGGTACTTATTACAGATACGCAGGCCCCAAAGCTCCGGACATATTCGGGGAGCGGGGGCGAGGGGGGGCCCAGCTCTGTCTTCCTGCCTCTCCCCTTTGCTCCTGCTGGTGTCCCCGCATCCCAGTGATGGGGCGATGGCCGTGTTCCCGGTCCCTCCCCTGGGTACCGGTGCCCGTCCCAGGGCTCTTCCTGGCAGCCCCCTCCAGCGCCTCCCCCCGGCAGACGCCTCCAGCCCCCGCTGAGCTGGACAGGGCCGAGGAAGAGCGACGGACAGGTCCAGAGAAGCCCGTCAGCTGCTGAGCTGCCGCCCAGGCTGCCCGCACGCCCCGGGCGGGCCCAGGGCGGGGCGGCAGCACCCCTTCCCGACTTGTCCCTGAGCCTGACTGCCTGGCTCCTTGTCCCGCCTCTGCCACCAAGGAGGATCGGTGTGGCCTCGAGCGCTTCTCCGCCTCTCCTGGCCTGCGGGCTGTGAACAGCCGGACCCCGCTCTCCCGGCAACCCCGAGTGGCGTGTCGCGTGTAACGCAGCCGGGGCCTTGCCTTTGCTGATGCCACGGGCCGGCGATGGTCACGATGCTGTCTCCCTGCCTCTGCCACGCGTGGGCCAGGCCGCAGAGACGCCGGCCACGTGGCATCTAGCATCATTCCTTCTCAGCCCGACGAGGTCAGCGTTCTCAGCCTGCCTGGGATTCAGTGTTCCGTTCAGCGGACAGCGCTTTCCGGAGTGAGCGCCTGGGGAGTGCCAGGGGCTGGGGGGCAGCGAGGAAAAAGGCAGAGGAGGCCACGGTCCTCAAGGCGCTCCCCCACCTCCAGCGGCGGAGCCGGTGCGGCCAGCGCGTGGCTGTGCCGGTTCTCGCCCTGCTCCTCTCCCTGCTCGCCGGCTGCGAACTGCTGCTGCCTAGGTCCCCGAACCTGCCCTGCCTTGTCGGGGTCCAGCAGCTGCGAGATTCTGTCCTGGCGCAGGCTTGCGAAGGCACCTGCTCTTCTTCCTGAGACTTTGTCCCATTTCCGGTGACGGCCCCTGCACGGGCGCCTTGGACAGGGGCCTGCAGGCTCACGCAGCCAGACTCCCAGGGGCGCAGCTACCTCCGTGCCTGCCCACAGCGACCTTCCCGCTCAATTACACTTCCGCCGACAGCTTGTCCGAGGTGTTTACCGCCTGGCCTCTGACTCCCACCTCGCCCCTCACGCAGAAAACAACATAAAAGCAGGACCATTTGAGAGACCGCCGCGCGGTGGGAAAAGCACGGCAGGAAATGGCTTCTCCGTAGAGCTGTGCCTCTGAGGGTCTGTGCAGGCGGCAGAGCCGAAGGTGTCAGGGACGCGGTCTCCCCAAGGTCCCCTGGGTTGGGTCCCCCTGAGTCTGAGAGAAGTGAGGAGGGGCCGGCAAACGCTCGCTTCTGGTCTGTGGATTGGAGACAAGGCGGGGGATCCCGGGCATCGCTGGGAGAAGGCGTGGGGAGGGCGAGGGGCCCACCCAGCAGCCAGCGGGGCGCCAGGCTGCCACTCCGTGGGCCTTGGGTCAGTGACCTTCGTCCCAGCCAGCACTAGTCCCCCAAGTGCGACGCTCTGGCTTTTCCACTGGGGAGCCTCAGCCAGTGCACGCAACGCTGCTGTTAAAGCATCACGGCTACCCACGGGGGACGCTTTCTAGGCATTTCACCCACAGTGCCTCACGAGACAGTGGAGGAGAAAATACAGACTCCGAGAGGTAAAGCGACTTCCTCCAGGTCACACAGCTTCGAGGGGAACAGCTGAGACAGAATCCGGGGCCTTCTGATCCAAAAGCCCGTTTCCTTAACTGCCCCAGGATCCAGAAAAGGGGTCCCCAGCCAGGGACATGGCTCTCCATGGACCCCCCTGAATTTGCGTGGAAAACACAGTGCACTACATTTTTTGGGAGGCAGCGCCGAGGCTTTTCATCAGGGGCATGATGTTTATACATTTTTTTGGTGTATTCATGAAATGTCTCCAGAAACAGTTACTGCTGTTGATAATATCAAAGGTTGGCTTTGGTGCCTTCTGAAAGGTTGCACGTGTGCCTCAGCCAGTCCGAGCTTTGTCCCTGGCAGAGGCCGCTGGCTGGGACTGTTTGTTTCGTCATGAAATCCGATCCCCCAGACAGAAGAAGGTGGCCAAGCCTGACCCCCCAGCCTGGCAGCTGTCAGACAGAGGGGCGGTGGGGGGTACACCCGCTTGCCATCCCCGGCTGCCTCCAGAAGCCCTCCCAGCGCAGCCCTGCCAAAACCTTCCGTGGGAGCCACGCCCCGCACTCCTAAAGGGTTCATGGAACCCTGAGATCTCGGGGCGGGAGGGTGGTGGAAGGAAGAAAAGGAGAGGCCTGTTGGCGACGGCTGGGGATTTATTTATTGTGCTCGCTCTGCAGCCGGCGTGGGCTGTAAATACACAGGCTGATTCATTAGTTTCTGACCATCTGCTTCCCGGGGTGGGAATGGGAGCAGGGGGCAGGGGGCCCTGCGGGTTAGGGCAGTCGGCCAGGCTGGTCCCCCTGTCCCCTGGCAGAGCTGGCCGTGTCAGTCTTCTCGCTGACGGACAGGCTGGCGAGGCTGGAGTCTGCGAGGGGTCCGATGTCCCCCAGTGGGGACCACCGGGAGGCGGGGCAGGGGCAGGGAAGGGAAGGCGGGGGACAAAGAAGGACTAGGGAAGAAGGATGAGGTGGGGGTGACTCACAGCAGTTAGTGGTTGAGAGAGATAATATCGGCAATCAATTAGCTATATTGACATTAACCTATTTGTTATTATATTAATAACTAATTAACATAATGACGATAACAACTAAAATTCAGTGAGCAGTCACTGAGGTCCAGGCCACATACGGAGACTTTCGTGACCCTGTCCCAGATAAGCACGCTCGCAACACCCTGGTGGATGATGAGGGAATTGGCTTTAAAGATGGGGTCAAGCAAGGAGGGCTTCCTGGAGGAGGGCTCTGAGCATCGGGAGGAGGGAGCACAGGCTCAGAGGCGAGAGGGGAGGAGGCGGCTGGGGAGACCGGCGCAGCCCTCAGTGCTGTGCTGACGAATTTTCCAGGGGGACAAGGAAACCGCACGGCGCCTGGTGACGGCATGCTGAGAAGTCAGGCTCGTGGAGGAGGCCCCAGAGAGCGCTTCCAGGGAAACTACCGAAACCTCGCAGTGCCGGCCCGCCCCCGTGCCACTCCCCACCCGGGCCCCCTTCGGCTGGCCTGGGATGAGGCCTGCCTTAGTTTGCTAGGGCCTCGGCGCCTCAGTTAACCAATGGATTTATTTTCTCAGGTTCCGGAGGCTTTGAGTCCAAGATCAAAGTTCGATAGATCCTTGAAGGCCAAGGCAGGGTCTTGGCTTCTTCTGAGGTCCGTCCTCTTGGCTTGGTAATGACCAAGGAGCGCCCTCTTGCGCCTTTTAGAGTGGTCTTTCCTGTGCACACACCCACCCCCGTGTCTCTCCAGGTGCCCAAATTTCTCCTTCTTGTGGGGGCACCAGTCAGGCTGGGTCAGGGCCCATGCGAAGGACCTTTTCACTTCGCCCCCTCTTCAAGGGCCCGTCTCCACATACAGTCCCATGGTGAGGTGCTGGGGTTAGGGCTTCCCCATGTGAATCGGGGGAGCAGGTGGACACAGCTTAGCCCCTAACCACGCGCCAGGGGCAGTAGAAGGAGGTGGCCTGGAGCCGAGGGAAGGGGATGGTTGCTGACCTGGTTGGGAACCGTGCCCTCCAACCCCCGAGGTCCAGGTGTGCCCTCGGGGACAGCTGCTCCCTGCTCCTGGCCCTGAGTGACAGAACCGGAGCCCGTTCTGCCTCTGCGTTCAGGGTGCCCGTCCCCGCTACAGGCCGGCCAGGCGACTGGGGCGGGGACCGTCCACCACAGGCACGCCTGCCTCCCCGGCCCCAGCAGGAAGCCTCGCCTCTGCAGGCCACTGAGCCACCCCGTGGGGCCTTTCTCCCGCCCCGCCCATTCAGGGGGGTGGCAGCCCAGGCCCCCAGCTCCACCCCGAGGCAGCTCAGACCTCCTGCGGCTGAGTCAGGCCCCTCCGCCTGCCGTGCTGTGCTCGAGGTGGCCAGCGTCTTGGGACACCCCTGAGGTTGTCCGGGAGAGGAGCAGGTTCCCCCTCAGAAAACAGCATGGGCCTCAGTTTCCCCCGGTGTTCAATGGGGGTTGGACTCCGTAGCGAGCCCCTTCAACCTCGAGCTCTCAGTGGTCCCAGGAATCCTGGGCCTGGCCAGGTGGGGTGAGCAGTGGTGGCACGGGGGTGGGGGGCCAAGGTCAGAGCTATTTCTGTCAAGGACGCCTTTGTGGAACCCGCCTCAGTCAACCCCAGGGCCAGCCTGCCCACCACGGGGCGCAGGGCGGGCTGGGGACATGTCCACCCCTAGAGGGATCAAAGGCGGCACCCTGAGGCTGTGGCAGGGACAGGTGTGTGCTGCCCAGCTCCTTGGGAAGTGGGAGGCAGCGCCCCCCGCCCCCAGGAGCCGAATGGCTCATTGGAGAGTGAGCAGCTTTAACTCAGATCCAAGCCACTTGTCACGGAGCAAACGGGAGACCTGAAATATTCATCAAAACAGCCGAGAGTGGTCCTGGAGCTATGCAGTTCTTAGTGACGGGTTTTATTTTTTAATTAATAGACTAGCTTTTAGAGCAGTTTTCCGTGTGCAGACAGTGGAGCAGACAGTCCAGACAGCTCCCAGCTCGCTGTCCCCCACGCAGCCTCCCCTCTGACAGCGCCCGCCGTTCGCCGGTGCGTTTGCTCCAGCTGGCGAACCCGAGCCAGCACCGACACGGCCTTGTGAACTCGCGCCCACAGTTCACGGTGGGGCTTGCTCTGGGGGTGCCGGTCGGCGGGCTTGGACAAATGCCCGACGTCACGCACACACCACAGGTGTCACACAGGGTTGTCCCCCTGCCCTGAAATGGCCCCGGGGGGCGACCGGCTGCTGTGTCAGTGACATTTTCAGGCCTCCATGTGGTTTGCACAGTAGGCCGGACCTGGGATTTGAGGATTGGAGCTGCTGTGGAGGGGGGGCACCATGGGTCCCCCAGGTTTCCCAGAGGTGGGGGGGCAGTAGGCCGGTGGGGCCGTGCCCTGCAGTGCTCGCCAGCATCCCCCACGGGGCCCACTGGGCCGAGGACCTCGACATGGCCGGCCACACGAGTGCAGCCCCTCGAGAGGCAGCCGTCAGCACCCTGTCGGTATGCCCGGGTCACGCAGGGGGCAGACTCGCAGGCTGTGCCAGGGACAGGTGACTGTCGGGCTCACCCCGATGGGCCAGCGTGTGGCTCCTAGCTCTTCTATCGGGGGGCCTTGGGTGGGGCCACCGCCCCCCAAGGCCAGGTTTCCCCACCGGAGCACGAAGTGGGCGCTCCCGTTCTGAGCGTGGAGGTGAGCGAGAGAATCCGGGAGCAAACGCACCCGCACCAAGTGCCAGCTCAGCAGACACTCACCGTGAGTGTAGCAGACGCTCGAAGAGTCGGGAGCGAGGGAGGGGGTTTTCGAGGCAGAGGACCGGAGGGCACGTCACGGAGCGGGAGGGCCAACTGCAAGGGCTCAGAGGCCTGGGCAGGTGGGGCTTTGGGGACAGGTGGGCTCAGGTGGGCTAAGCACCAGGGGGTCAGAACCGGCGGCTCCAGGGGTCGGGGTCAATGTGCTGGAGAGTTGGACCTGCATCCTGAGGCAGCGAGCATCAGGGGCACCCGGGAGCAGGTGACTGACCCCGCCTCCCTTGGTTGTAGGTACACGTAGGGCAGGGACAGCTGTGTGGTTTCCTGGCAGCCAGAGCGTGGCATGCCTTCACGAGTCTGGGGGGAGCGGGTACAAGTCGCCGGCCCAGGAGATGCTTCGCCGTGGTGCCTGGGCAGGGACGACACAGGCTCTGTGGCCTCTGCCGGGCACGCAGAGCGGCCAACGCCCAGCCTTGCCTCCCCCGACCCCACCCCGCAGGAGAACCCCTACCTGTGCAGCAACGAGTGCGACGCCTCCAACCCGGACCTGGCCCACCCGCCCCGGCTCATGTTCGACCGGGAGGACGAGGGGCTGGTCACCTACTGGCAGAGCGTCACCTGGAGCCGCTACCCGAGCCCGCTGGAGGCCAACATCACCCTGTCGTGGAACAAGAGCGTGGAGCTGACGGACGACGTGGTTGTGACCTTCGAGTACGGCCGGCCCACCGTCATGGTCCTGGAGAAGTCGCTGGACAACGGGCGCACGTGGCAGCCCTACCAGTTCTACGCCGAGGACTGCACGGAGGCCTTCGGCATGCCCGCCCGCCGGGCCCGAGACCTGCCGGCCTCCGGCGCACACCGCGTGCTCTGCACCGAGGAGTACTCGCGCTGGGCCGGCTCCAAGAAGGAGAAGCACGTGCGCTTCGAGGTGCGGGACCGCTTCGCCATCTTCGCCGGCCCCGACCTGCGCAACATGGGCAACCTGTACGCGCGGCTGGAGAGCGCCAAGGGCCTCAAGGACTTCTTCACCCTCACCGACCTGCGCCTGCGGCTGCTGCGCCCGGCGCTGGGCGGCACCTACGTGCAGCGGGAGAACCTCTACAAGTACTTCTACGCCATCTCCAACATCGAGGTCATCGGCAGGTAAGGCTGTCTGCGGTGCACCAGGGGTTGCCCGGGTTTCTCCCTGGGGGGAGGCGGACGATGGAGGGTGAGCGTCTGAGAGCCCCGGCTGCTGCAGCCCAGGGACCCGGGAGGTCTGGGGACACGGAGTGGAACTGGGCAGTGTGGGCGGCGCTTGGGCTGAAGCCCAGTGCTTGGGAGGGGCTCTGTTGCTGTCCGCCGATGCAGTGACTGGGTGCCTGTGTCCCCAGACCACCCTCCGGCTCTGTGATTCGCTAGAACAGCCCAGCAAGCCTAGCACAGCTGGCACAGTCAGTCAGCTTACGACTAGGAAAGGTACAGAGGAAAACCAGAAACAGGGCCGGCGCCCAGGACGCCGTGCCAGGTCCCAGCCGTCCCCTCCCAGTGCAGACAGCGCTGGGCTCCCCCAGCGATGGTGTGTGACAGCTCGTGTGGACTGGTGGCCCCTGGGGAGCCTGCTGTGCCTGGTGGCAGACCTGCGTGGGCGTGAGCCCAGGCGTGGGCCCGAAAGTCTGTGCGTCCACGAGCCCCCCAGCGGCCCTCGTGCCCACTCAAGTCTCAGAAGCCCTGCTGTGATGGCTGGGGCTAGGGGCCCCGGGGCCAGACAGCCTGGGCTGGATCCCCGGCTCTGCTCTCTCCTGGCTGGGAGGACAAGGACCGCCCTGTGCCTCAGTTTCCCCACCTGTAGAACGGGGATAACGATCCTGCTTTTCTCCTTGGATAGTGCTGAGAGTTAGACCAGTTGATGAAACATTCCGAACAATTATGTGTCTGACACATAACATGTGATAATTTTTTTAAATTCCATTTGTTGGATAAACTAGATCGAGGTCAAAGTAATGGCGCTGGAGAGCTGGGGCAGGCGGAGGAAGGCCGGGTTGAGACGCGAGGCTTCCGGGGCGACGCAGGCAGGAGCGCAGTCTGGGCCAGCTCGGGCGGGGCGGAGCTCAGCAGGAGCGGCGTCCTTGGCGTTGCCCCACAGCAGGCTCCGACGACTGCTGGGTGTGAGGTCTGAGGGTGCACAGGCAATGCCCTCCCTGCGCGGTGCGCCTCGATCCTGCCGTTTCTGTAAAACGCGTGGTGCGCCTGCGCGCGTCTGCCGTGCGCCTTGAACAGACTCGGCAAAGCGGTCCGTGAACGCAGGCGCAGGGAGGCCTCGCGGAGACGGGGAAAGCTGGGCGCCTGTGCGCTGCGCCATCGCTGCACCTGCCCCTTCGGACTGCGGTTGGGCGGGGCTGCGTGGCGCCTTGGCTGCAGCCCTGTTTGCGTTTTATTTCACTCGGACGCTGCGTGTGGGCTCCAGGTGGGCCGAGGCAAAGGCAAGCAGTTCACGCGGCAGGGTCGGGTGCAAGGCCAGCCGGTGAGCGCGAGACAGGTGCGCATGCGGGGGCCTGTGGTTCCGACACCTGGACTTCTGATCCCCCCTGCGCAGGGCAGGGTGTTTTAAATCAAGAATGTTCTGGAAGCCTGATGTAGGGCCAGCGCTGTGGACGCTGGGGGTCAAGTTTCAGCTCCTGCGCCGGCGTCTCACCTGTGTGTCCAGGGTTTGGGTGTCTGGTCATCTCGGTGACCTCTGCCTGCCCTCGGGCACAGGAGTGGTGCTTTGCCTCCCTCTGCTCGGCTATCCAGCCAGGCTTAGGGGACCCCACGCCTGTGGGGGCTTCATCCCCTTGTCTGACTTGCTTTGGGGCAAGAGTCTGATCATGGGGCACCTGCCACTTCATTAGGTGGTGCAGATGGGGTCCTGAGGTCGGGCAGGCTGCAGCAGGGTCTGGGCTGGATGGTGACAGTCCGGGCCGGTAGTGTCCCTCAACCTCCCGCAGTGAAGGTGGTCTCATGGGGGGGACTTGCCGACGTGGGACAGAGCACACCAAGGAAGGGCCGGAGGGGCAATAAGTTCTTCTGCGTCATCCAAATTAAAAGCACCTGCTGGTGCCAGGGTACCTAAGGGCCATGCACCGGGTTCCAGCCCCCTCTGCACCCTCTCTGTGCCTTGGTTTCCCACCTGTAACATGAGGATCAGGGCCGCCTGGAGCCCGCATCTCCCTGGCAAGGTGGCAGGGCGGTCCCTGCCCAGAAGCTCGCAGGTCCCCTTGGCTCCCAGCCTCTGCGGGTGGCGGTGGCAGCCGTGGTGGTGGCAGAAGTGTGGCAATCAATTCACAGATAGAGTAAGCACTCTTCAGGCGGCTGGTTGGCAGGCCAGCTGTGGCTTGACTGTCGATTAATCAGGTCTGGTTAGATGGTTAGGGAAAGGCTGCGACTGTCTCTATTTTCCTTTCAAATTCCTCATGGGAGAGCCCAGCTGAGCCAGGGAGCCGGGAAGGCCCAGAGGGACAGGACAGGGCATCAGAGGTGGGTGTGGTGCCCGTCCTGAGTGGGCACCGGGGACCCCCAGGGCTCTTGGGTTCTGGGCTCCTTCAGAATTTCATGACCCAGAGAGACAGGCGCCTCCCTTGTGGCCGGGGCACAAGAGCAGATGGCATTTATTGAGCATTTGCTACAGGGCCACTTCCTATTGAGCAGATTTAATCAATAGTCAATTGCTTCCCCCCGTGGCTGTTGGATCCCTAAGCCCCATAAGCGGCGGATACAGCATTGAGCAAGCTAGACCTGATCTCCACCTCGTGCAGCTTTCCCCGCGGGGCAGCGTGCTCCTCTGACCCGTGTTTTCAGATGAGCAGGCGAGGTCAGAGAATGCAAGGCGGGCACACAGCTAAACTAAACACCAGGCAGCCAGGATCCCACCCAGCATGTCCAAGGTCCAGGCCATCTCTGTGTGGGACCCTGTCACCCACCTGCCTCCTGACGGCCAAGGTCTTTGATACTGTGGCTATTCCCAGCTCTGTCAGCTATTTCTGACTTCAAGGGGGACCCAGCCGGCAGGGCAGGTAGGAGACACAGGGCAGAGGCCCTGGGCCCATGGGGGAGCAGCCAGAGCAGTGGGAGATGCCCAGGGCCTGGGGGATGAGGAACGAGAACTAGCCTTGGGTGAGAAGAGGGGCCGAGGAGCTGCGGCCCCACCGGGCAGGGCAGCGGGCAGCCTCCGGCCCCTCGAGGCCGTGCCCCCACCGGTCTTCGCTGGACTGAGTCACATCTGCATGGTGGAGCTACAGTAGGACCTCGCCGGCTTGTGGCGAAGTGACGCATTAGAAGAGCGTGCCCAACATCCCGTTCCTCTGGTGAGGTGTCCGGAGAGGTGAGGGACAGCGGCGCAGGGCCAGGGCTGCCTGGGAAGGAGGGCGTGACCACACCGGCCCCCAGACGCTGCCGCTGGAAAGAAAGCAGGAAGCATGCTTTTTTGGATCAGTGGGGGTTACTCACCCAAATGTCCAGAGGGGCCAGGAAGACAATGTTATGTGGGTAACGTGGACCAGGCGAGGCAATAGAGAAGGGTGGGATCCGCGGAGAAGTGGAGCGAGCAGGCCCCTCCCAGGACAACGAACCGGTATCGCCAGATCTTTTGGTGTTGCAAGAGAAGGCGCACTGCAGACATATACGTGAAACATGCCACAACATTTTTTGAAAACTTTGCTCAGGTCAAACGAAACACACCTGCAGTTCATGAGCTGCCGGGGGCCCCTCTGCTCTGGCATTTCTATGTCTTTTCACGGCAGAGACCACACAGCCCCTAGACTACTAGAAGTCAGCAGGCCGCCAGCAGGGCCAGCACTCTGGGCTCTGGGGCATGCGCAAAGCAGCCTCGACAAACCTGCCAACTCCAGGCCTGAGGGGGTTGGTCCTCCTATCCTCGCCCCCCAGGCCCTGCCCAGGGCCTGCTCAGAAAACTCTCGGAGGTTCCATGGGAGCAGTCCAGCTGGGCCTTGGCCAGCCAGGGACAGGAAAGAAAGAGTGAGCTCCCCATTCCTGGAGGTACGCAAGCCCAGCAGGGCGGCGTTTGTGGTCAAGGAGGGGACGAGAGCCTGTGCCCCAGCTCTGTGCAACGGGAGCAGACACCGACGAAGTACCCAGGAAGTACAGACGCCGTTTTCCAAAGCGGAGGGTGGTGAGTGCCAGGCATCGAGTCCTCACCCCTCTCTACCCGGGAGGAGGCTGAGTCCTGGGAGAGATGAGACCCTCCGGGCCGCGAGGCTGGATGGGCACGTCTGACCTGGACTGGCTGAGCCTGCGGGCTCCCCCAGCTTCTGCTGGGGTCCCTGGGCCACTGACACACCTGGTTTTCTTCTCCCTTGAGCCCTCCCCCTTTCTTGCCTTCTTGTCTTCTTCCCTAAACGTCCTGTTGCTATCGATCACCAGTAACTGGAGATGGACGGAACTCAGGACGAGAATAGAAACCGCAGGAGGGAAGAGGCCCTGCCTCGTGGTGGGGAGGGCAGGCAGGGGTGGAGGGGGCTGGAGAGAGACCACGCCCCTCGCTCACTGTGTGCGCACGCACGCACGTGAGTCCTGTCCTCAGCCATGCTGCAGGGGAAACAGGCAAGAGGGGAGGTGCGGGTGCTCAGGCTCCTCTGTGGTCCCCCTGTGCGGCTCTGGCGGGGGCGGGGGGCAGGCCCTCCTCCTTTGGTACGATCAGCTCTCATCTGCTGAGCGATCTCACGGGCCGCGGGGCACTGTGAGCCTCCTTGGCGTGTTTCCTCATTGGGTCTGCTCTGTGACGATCGCCGTCCCCAACACGCAGACGGGAAACGAGACTTGGAAGTTAAGGAGGTGGCCAATGTGCCCGTTCCCACGGCTGCTGCCAGAAAAACAGAGAAGGACGGTGTTGTGGTGCGCCATTGGTGTGGCGTACCATGGTGCGGCGCTGCCGGGAAGGTTGCCCGTCCCTGGAAAACCAGAGAGGACCCCACAGGACCCGGCGGCTCCGGAGGAGCTGAGAGCAGGGACGGGAGCGGACACGTGGGCACGCCCGTCTGGAGCAGCACCGCCCGCAGCAGCCACAGGTGGCAGCGGCCCGAGCGTCCGTCCACAGGCGATGGGCAAACAGAACGTGGTCCGTCCGCACGGGGGGATTGTGTCCAGCCTTAAAAAGGAAGGACCTCCTGCCACCTGCCACCACACGGACGAGCCCTGAGACAGACGGCGAGTGACATAGGCCGGTCACAGAAGGGCAGAGGCTGGGCGATCCCACCAGTAGGGATGCTATTAAATTCATAGACACGGGAAGGAGGAGGAAGGCGGCCGGGGGCCGGGGGAGGGGGAGCGTGGAGTCAGTGTTCAGGGGCACGGAGCTGCCCTTTGGGACGAAGTGGGAAGTTCTGGAAACAGTTAGCTATAGTGGTCGCACGGTAACGCAAACGCTCTTAATGTCACTGAACTATACACTTAACGTGGTGAAATAGTAAGTTTCGTGTCGTGTATTTTATTATAACTGTTTTTTTAAAAAAAAAGAAAGAAGAAATGGATGGGTGGATGGTTTCCGCGTCTGACCGTCCAGGTGTAAAATCCTGGCTCAGGTGTGAGCCTGGGCAAGGCACTGCACCTGTCCGTGGCTCACTGCCACCTCCACGAAATGGAGACGATGGCCATGGGGTGTCAATGAGAGAGCCCACGAAGAGCGTCCAGAGCCGTGGCTGGGCCCCGGCAGCACGCGGCAAGTCCCAGTGTCATCGCTGTCGATGACACCGCAGGGTCGTGGGGCGCACCGGGGGCCCTTCTGCCGGCCCGTGGGCTTTTAGGAGAGCCACGTGGGACCCTGAGCCCACTGTTGCGTGTGCCATTGGCCGGGGAGAGGGCCCCGTCTTCGTTCCCAAATCGGGTCCGTGACCCCTAAACATTTGAAGAGTCAGTCTTGTGTCCTGTTTTCAATTTCCTTAACCCCACACGGATGAGCCCAGCTCGCCGGGACGGAGATTTCGTTAGGCGCCGTTCGCGCTCCAGGAACTGAATCTGCGAAGCTCGTGGAATCGTTGCTTCCCCCCGAAGAGCAGGCATGCTCAGTTAGAACCGGTGTTGTCCACCGAGAGCTGGAGGTGGGGGAGCAGAGCCGGGCTGGGGGGGGCGGTGCGGGAGGTGCCCTCCGGACGTCTCCGTCCAGTCCGCTCACCCGGCGGGTGTCGCCCCACCCTTAAAGGGACGGGCAGAGGAGGTCCCAGGTTTGGCCAGGGTCACAGATGCGGGAGCCCTCAGTGAGTCGGGAATGGGGTCACTCACAGGAATGCCTTGCCAGCTGTGCTGGGAGCATGGTGCCCCCCCTTTCTCTCGCTGAGCGAGAAGGATTTCGTTCTGAGAGTCTTCTCACTGTCGTATTCATCCAACAGTACTTTTTAATGGGCACTTGTGTTAGATTCCTAGGGCTGCCCTAATAAGCTGCCATAAATTAGGTGGGCTCTAAACAACCCAAACCTGCTGCCGTACAGTTCTGGAGGCTTGGAGTCTGGCCAAGGTGTGGGGGGGGGGGCTTTACACCTGCCGTTCCCTGCCCCCACCCACCGCCAGGCAGGCACCCCCACCTACTCTCACTCACCCGTAGGGCTCACCTGCAGGCTTTCCCGGACCCCTGGGCCCTGGTGCCAGGTCGGTTCTCCCGGCCCCCCACCATTCCCCTCGGTGGGTTTCCTTCCGGCACCTCCACTCATTTGCTTATCGCCATCTCCCCACTAGTCGGTGAGGCTATGGCCCCGGCTGTGTTGGGCACAGAGCAGGTGCCTGTTAGGGGTTGACTTGTGTCCCCCAGAAAAATTCACTGAAGTCCCAACTCCAGGTGCCTGTGAGTGACCTTATGGGGGAGTAGGGTCTTTGCAGATATGATTAAGATATAAATTAAGACGAGGTGATTACTGGTTAGGACGGGCGCTAATCCAACACCACTGCCGGCCCTCCGCAAAGAGACACCGGGTGAGCCTCGTACAGGGCAGAGGACCAGAGAGAGGACAGAGGAGGGGCGGCTGCTGGCCTGGCCTGGCAGGGGCTCAGGGACAGGGAGTGCCCGTTACTGGGTGGGCCGTGAAGTCCGTTACGTTTTTCCCATAAAGTGACACCTTTTTCATTTTCACCAATCGCTCTATTGACTTGGGCGTATTGAGGATGTCGGCTCTCTCCTGCTATTGGCTTGTAGTGGGTGGAGGCCAGGGGTGCTGCTGAACATCTTCCAGCGCATACGACAGCTCCATAGCAGAGAGGTATTTGACCAAAATGTCAATAGTACCCAGAAACTTGGCCAACTGCTTTTGACACGTTCGATCAGTCACAGC
Organism: Glossophaga mutica; assembly: GCA_039655065.1. NCBI lineage: Eukaryota > Metazoa > Chordata > Mammalia > Chiroptera > Phyllostomidae > Glossophaga > Glossophaga mutica. Next base: position 216,134,852 of record CM077305.1, read on the forward strand.
ACCTTCTCCACACGCCGCACAAATCTTTTTTTTTTTTTTTTTGCGTTTCAGTTGCGTTTTTACCTTTATTAAAATAATGAAGCACAATACACCGAAAATGTTGAGTGCTTTCTTCCATCTTCAGTATTAAAATGGCTGCACAAAAATTCGCCGATTTTGATTGCTTGTTTAAATGCACGCTGATAGGACAGCTGCCTCAATACAACCTAAGGAAATTGTTTCAAATGAAGGTAAAGACAGCTAAGCGCTACTAGAGCCAGTGTACGGGGAAAATGTGACGGACTTTTTGGCCGACCCAGTCTTTCCAAGGAGTCGGGACCGAGTCCCCTGAGCACACACTTCCGGGAGCATCACTCACTGGGACCCCCTCCTGCCACCCGGAATCCCGGGACCTCGTCTCCTGGCTCCGCCCCCTCCCTCTCAGTCAGTGGCTGCGCAGGAAAGAGAAGCTGATTTTAACGTGAGACGCCGCCCATGCGGCTTCGGCAGAGGGTTACTGTCCAGTGTATATGGCATGGAGCCCGGCGACGGACCGGGGGACCCAACGCCGGGCCTCTGGCCGCTGGGCTGCAACGGGCTCCTGCACCCGCCTGCCAGCTCTGTGACTTGCAGGCCCTTAGGAGGCAGAATTGAGGCAAAGCGGGAAGGGCAGGACAGACAGGGCTGGACAGGGGCGTCGGACAGGGGAGGAGGCGGGTCAAACGTGGACGACAGCCCAGGCCTGACTCTCCACCCCTCGGCAGAGGGAGGCTGGGGCGGGTCGTGTTGGACCCACTCATTATCAAGCACGCATGACACTCAGAGAGCCTCCCTCACATGTGCCCCCTGGAGGCCACGCACGGGTCCCTGCCCCAGCCACGCACGCGACTCCACTTCCACAAGCGTGCAGGGGCCCTCAGTCAGCGCGGGTCTTGACCTTGGGGGGTCTCGCTGCTTCTCCCCTGCAGGACTGGCCCGTTCAGCTCTCGGGGTCCCAGAGACCGGTCCCATTCTGTGGGGGAATGTGCCCCCTCCGGTTCCTTCCCAGCCCTCCCGCCCCACCTTGCAGCCTGCGCAGGCTCCTAACGTGGACCCCCATGACCACCCCACGCCGGGAGTGGCACAGGGCAGCAGGATTTTGCTGGGGGAGGTGGCTGGCCTCCCACCCTTCCGTCTTGCCCCTTCGATGTGGGGGATTTTTGTCCCAAACACAAACCCAGCCAGGTCACTTTACTGCATGGGGACCTTCAGTAGCTTCAAGTCAACCTCAGAATCAAGTCTACATTCTGTGACTCCGCTCACATGGACCCTGGGCTTTCCCCTCCTTCCCTGGGCAGCCTGGGCTCCCGGACCTCCTCGTCCCCCAGGGCTTGGCTCAGGAAACAGCTCTGTCCCTCTGTCCCCTTCTCTGGCCTTCAAGGAGAGGAGCGCTCCCGCTGCATTGTCCTAGCTCTGTCCCGCATCGGCCCCCGCCCCCGGGCTCCAAGAGAGCAGGCAAGGCCGGCACCGCGCCCAGGCGGGCAGGCTGCGCATGTGTTAGACTCGCCCCCCCGCTCACCCCCTCGCTCAGTCACGAACGAACGAACTCACTTCCACGAACGAACGAGTCTCCCTGCCGGCAACTCTGTCCAGGGAAGGGAGGGGCCGGGACGCAGGCACTGACTGCGAGGCGGGCAGGGAACGCCGCTGGGCCCGCTCCCACCCACGCCCGGCCGCCACGCAGGCAGGTTTCCTGGCCCCTCGCCTGCGCCCACCACCTGGGCCTGGCCCTGTCCCCCGGGGCGGTGGTGCCTGCGCAGGGGAAGGAGTGGTTTTGCTTCAGTGAGCTCACCTGGTCGTGCCCACCGTGTCACCCCCGGGCCGCACAGCACCAGAGCCCACCAGCCCCACTCCCGGGGCCTGTCTCCTGTTCGCTGGGAAGCTGCCTCTGGCTTCGAAACGGGTAATAGGATTTAGCGGCGGACCACAGGCGGCGGTGCACGTTAAAGCACTTAATAGAAAAGGACTTCGCGCAGCCGCCCGAATTCGATTTGGCCAATGAACTCAACTGCCAGCCTAATTGCGCCGCTCCAGGAGGAGCACCAGCCAGCATCTATCTGCATTACCCCGGGAAAGCCGGGTCGCGGCAGGCAAGCGCGGCCTCCCAGACTCCGGCTCCGCCGCACTTCCGCTCGCACTGCCCCACCCTGGGGTCTCGGGCCGGACGGGGCACGCTCGCCACGCTCCTGCGCCCCCTTCCCTCTCTCGCACTAGGCCTGCTCTGTTCCGCTGATCGGCAGGAAGTCACCAGGCAGAGGGGATCGACTGCCCAGAACCCCCAGGGTCCTGGGCTCTCCTCTGTGCCCACCAGTGCACCCCATGTCTGAGGGGCCCCGGCCGGTGCCCTGGGGTCCTGGCGGGGGCCTGTGAGGGAGCCTCGAGGCCCCCACCTCCCTGTCCAGCACTGGCACCGTCTCCAGCTCACCCAGACTCCCCCTTCCTTGGTTTTCCCCCAAGGAGCCGATGACATCACTCTTTCCAGCAGCCAGGGGTTGACCTACATTCCACCCTCCCTCCCTCCCTCCCGTCTGGGAGGCTCTCCAAATACCCTGCTCCTCGCCGGCCCGCCCGGGGAGGAGGGGAGGGCCCAGCTCACGATTTTCACAGAGCGATGAGGCCCGGCCTGTGTCCAGATGGTGCTCCCACCGGCAGCTCCCGGGCACCGCCTGCCCCTCCCCGCGGGGCCCGGCACGCTCGGCCTGGTGCTGGCGGGTGCCCCCGCTGTCCTGGGCCCTGTCGGGCACCCCACCAGGCCCGGCAGATGGACGGCATGGGGTGAAGTCAGCATGCCAGTTGTCCCCGGGCAGAGGCAGAGAGAGCTTCCCATGAACTTGGGGTGTCCGGGGCTGCGTTCCGCCGGAGCTGAGGCCTGGCGCTGCCTCCAGATTCCTGGGGTCTCCCGGGGCTCGTTACGGACTCGTCAGTTCTAGAGGAAGGAGAAGCTTACCAGAGCCGGTGGCCGTGGCCGTCTGTCTGGTGGGCAGGCAGCAGGGCCGGCTTCCTGGGAGCGGTGGGTGCCCCCCACGGCAGGCCTCCAGAGAGGTCAGGGGTCACAGAGGGCCAGGACTCAGCCGCACGGGCAAGCATGTGGCAGGCGGGGCTGCCAGATAAAATGCAGGATGCATTTAACGTTGTGTTTTAGATAAAGAATGAATCATTTTTACTACTTACACTGAAAACATTATTGATTGTTTACCTGAAACTCATATTTAGCCAGGCGTCCTCTATTTTTATTTGCTGAATCTGGCGACCGTAGTGACAGGAGGGGTGACTCGGAGACGGGAATGTGAGTGTGTCTCCTTCGTGGGGGTCCCAGGGGCCTGAGGAGCATGTCAGTCATGTCTGCTCTGGGCGCTGCTGGCTGCTGAGAGAGGCCGGGGCACCAGGGGACACGTCCCTTGGGCCTGAGTTCATGGGGGCCCCAGGGTAAGTAGGGCCCGCCCCTCTCCCAGGAACCCCCACACCCACTCTTGCTGGCCATCAACGACAGCGATGAGAATAATAGCCGGCGTGTCGGGAGGGCCATCTGTGTGCCAGGCCCTCCTCAGGGACAGCCCTGCCACGTGGGGACAGCCCAGTCCCCGTTTGACAGACCAGGGGACACAGCCCCCGAGCCTGGTGTCGGCCGCCACACGCTCCCCTGGGCTGGCTGCGATGCCGACTGGCCCAGACTCGGGCAGAAGCTTCTGTGCAGACACGGAGAGCCACGGGGTGCCACGAAGGTTTGAGACCCAAAGAAGTGGCTTGCTCAAGGTCACCCAGCAGATCCGCAGCAGGACCTGGCACGGACCTGGCTGCTGACTCAGCATCCACCTCCCTCCCTCCCTCCCTCCCTCTCTCTCTCCCCCCCCTTCTCTCTGCCTATGCCCCCCTCCCGCCCCATCACTGGCGAGACCATCCAAAGAGTTAAAGGCGTGGGAGGTAGGAAGGGGACAGCAGGCCCTGGGCCGGCCGGCCTTGCACTGCTCCTCTGTTCATTATTAAATAATGCTTCCTGATGGATGAGCCGAAAAGTGCTGTGTCGCGGGGGCAGCCGGGCAGCTGACGGTTTTCTCGTGAGATTGATGGTTCTCGAAGGTCAAATTCAGAAAGCGATTCCTTGGGAAAATTGATCCCACGGATGCAGGGGAAAGGCTTGGGCTGCAGGCGCAGCTGGGAGTCTGGGTGGGGGCAGAAGCTGGTGCTGGGTGCGAAGGTCGGAGAGGGGGGCTCTTCCTTCCGTGGCTGCATTTCCTGGCCAAGCTGGGCCTCGGAATTGGGAAGCAGGGCCGTGGGCGTGGGTGGCGGGTGTGGGGAAGGTCTGCTTCAGTGCCCACTGCCCTGGTCTTCACCACCCACGTGAAATCCACAGGTGAGCGCTAGGGGCGGGAGACTGGCCATGAGATCCTACTCCAGCGCCTGACATTCCTGGGTTCAAATCCCGCTTCCTCCGGTCAGAGACAGGGCCGAGAATCCTGCATCCTCGCCTGGGAAACGGGGGAAAGGTGCTTCCGCCCTTGCACACCGGACAGCACCTGCTCATGCAGGAGCGCCCGATAAACGATGTGCTCCCCCTCCCCAGGGCCCCCGAAATGGGGAAAAGAAACCCGAAGAGGCTAGCAGCCCGAGGAGGGGGAAGGCCACGCCCGTGTTTGGGGGGTGTGTGGGCTGGCTGGGCGTCTCTGAGCCGAAGTCCGTCTGAGAACCAGCCCGTGGAGACTCCCCAGGCTGCTGCCCCGAGGCCTGCCTGAGACCCTTCCTAGAGCGGGGTCCCCCCGCTGTGTGGCCGCGGGCAGCTTCCTTACCATCTCTGTGCCCCCTTTCCTGGTCTGTAAAAGGCAGCGCGTGGGCTGCGGTGCAGGGCCAGTGTTCGTTCGTAGGGCAGCCCCGGGACGGTGCCTGGTGTTGGCGCCTTCGCCCGCAGCCTCTGTCTGAGGCACGGCACGGTGGGCTTGCAGGAACAGCACCAGGGGAGGCGTCGCGATGACACTGTTCCCCGCGCCCCATCACCCAGGCAGCCCCCCCACCGTTTCCCGTGTGTGTGTGTGTGTGTGTGTGTGTGTGTGTGTCGAACGCCGTTGCTGAGGTCGAATCCCCGCCCCATAGACAAGCGCATCTTACGCTCACAACTCCACGGCTTCCGGCGTATTCGCCACATTCCACCATAGAACCTTTTCATCACCCCGAAGAGACGCTCGCTGCCCTTGGCTGGCACCCTCAGCCTCCCCTCCCCCAGCCACTTAAACACTCGCTGTCTCTGTGGCTTTGCCTCTCTGGACCCTTTCTGTGGGCAGAATGGCACGTCATGTGGCCGTTGGGTCTGGCTCCCGTCACTCAGCACGTCGTGTTCGAGGCGGGTGCCCGTCACGGCGAGTATCGGCTCTTCGACCCTTTTCACGGCTCAGCAATGTTCTACCACATGAATGCGCCGCATTCTGCTTTTTTGTTCATGGACATTTGGGTTGTGTCCACCTTTTGGCTGTTATGTGGGACTTTGTACATGAGCATGCATGTGCAAGGTCTCGTGTGGACGTGTGTTCTCGTTTCTCCTGGGTGGCCAGCCAGGGGCGGAATCCCTGGGCCTATGAAAATCCTAGTCTCCCCATCGGACGACCTGTCAGGCTGCTTTCCGAAGCATCTGCACCGTCCGACTGTCCATTTCTCCGCATCCGCCCCAGCACTTGGTCTTCCCTGTGTCCTCGGTGACAGCCGGCCGCGCGTGGGGGTGAGGCGGGCCTTCCTTGGCCGTGGCGGTGTTGACTTCCTGCTCCCAGGGGCTCAAAGCGGCGAGCGTCTTTCGTTGCCCATTTGTGAACCTTCTCTGGAGAACGGTCTGTTCAGATTCTTCCCCCATTGATAAAAATTGCGTTCCTTGTCTTTTCATTATTGAGTTGTAAGAGCTCCCCGTCCATTCATACAAGGGAGTCGTAGTCATGCGATAGAAGTCTCTCATCAGAGACGCGGTTTGCAGAATTCTCCTCCCGCTCTGGGGGTCGCCTTGTTACCTCCGTGATGGGTCTCCGAAACACCCGAGAAGTCTCTGAACTTCTGTTCTGCCGGGAGGCAGCGTTCCAGCCTTGTGCTTTCTCACAAGGGTTCCCGTGTTATTTACTTATTTAATGATTTACTTCCATCGCTATGCTTTTTTACATTTTGGCCTCGCCTACGTAATAATGTCCCAAGTTTGAGGAGCGTGTCATTTGAAAGAAATCCACGATCACCATCGGACTGTTTTACAGCTCACATGTGTCTATGGGGCGGTCTTGTGTACACGCCGCCCCGGGAGACGCTGATTACCGTGCTCGCTGGGGGGCGGGGGGCGTGCCGTGGCAGCGGGTCTGATCGGAGGAGGGACTGTGAAAGGCCTCCCTGGAGAAGTGACGTCTGGCCTGGTACCTGTACCTCCCATAGGCGTTGGCTTCAGGAGGAGTGGGGGGCCTGGCAGCATTTTCCAGGCAAGGACACAGCGTGTGCCAAGGTCTGGGGCAAAGCAAGATTGGAACAGGGGGAGAGACACACAGGGGCACGGAGGGGCATGGAGGGAGGGACACGAAGGGACCCTGGAAGGTCAGGCCACGCTTAACCCCACTCGTACACACACAGGCAGCACCCCCAGAGCTCCCTGCAGAAGTCAGGAAGGCAAAGAAGCCCCTCTGCTGACTGGGTTGTTCCTCTGCTGTCCGGTGGGGGCCCCCCCCACACCGTGGGGGCTCCTCCTGGCAGCCCTGCCCAGAGGGGAGGTGCTCACCTGCGTGGCAGAGGAGCACCGTGCTCAGCCGGGGCTGCGTCGGGAGTGGCCGACCGCATGGCCTCGGGCGGCCCCTCCCCACCTGTAGGCCCCCCAGCCTCGTTACAACCTGCTTCTTGGCTGCAGCCTCGTTACAACCTGCTTCTTGGCTGCACGGGGCTCCCGAGCACCTTTAACAAACCGAGGGCAGCGTTCCTGCGGGGGTCGGGACGGCCGGCGTTGCCTTACCTAGCTGGTGTCTAAAAAGGCTTCGTCCTCAGGCCGGGGGCAGGGAGACGGACGCCCCTGGTTCCCCACGGCTGGCGGTGTCCCTCTCGGCCGGCTCCGTGGGGTAGTGAAGAGGAATTGAGAAGAGAAAAAAACCCTAAAACCTTCCGAAGTCAAATACGTTTTGCAAACAAAGCTTTGTTAGGCCGGGTCAGACAGGTCTCGTTCACCCTGTGGGGTGTCGGAGCCTTCCTCATGCCGGCCTGCACCGTGGTGCGGGGGTCGGGGGACAGGGGTGAAGGCATCGGGGAGCAGCGTACGTGTCGGCTGCTAGGCTAAGCTCGGGACCTTCCTCTGCCACAGATCACCCCTGGGGTCCCCGGAAAGGAGCACCCCAGTGTTTTGTGCACCCATACCTGGGAACCCACTTTTGCTTCCGTCTGCCTGTGTGACCATGGACCGAGCCCCAGGGAGACAGGGGGCTGGCGTTGCCACGTGCCTCCGCTTCACTCCTTGTCATGGTGACACCATGACAGGGTGTGTGTCCAGGCTGGAAGGGACGTTGGGTCCATCGCTGGACCCGGGACTTGAGCGCTCTTCTCAGCCCTAGGGTCTTATTCCTTCCGGAAGGTTCTTCCCTTCTCACCTGAGCAACGCTGGGTCCTCCTCCAGGTCTTGGCTGCACGCTGCTGTTCCAGGTGCCGCCTGCTCGCCTGTGACTCAGGCAGGCCCCTGGGGCTCCGGCTGCTCGCGATCACATCGGGCACCTGTCGCAACAGGTGTTCATTGAAGATCGGCACGATTGCCGCTCTTACATTGAGAGTCTTTATTAATCTTTAGGTTTCCGGTGAGGAGAAAATTGGATAGACTGCAGGGAGAGCTCCCGATCCCCTTGCTTCCCTGCACGGCCTCCTCTGGTTAACCTCTGGCATCAGTTGGTGCATTTGTGACAGCGGACGAACCCACACCAATACATTATTAACAGGCTTCCCTCTTGGTGTTGTAGTCTGTGGGTTTGGACACGTGTCCGATGTCAGGTATCCACCATGACAATGTCACATGGAATGGCTCCGCTGCCCTAAAAGTCCCCCGTGCTCCACCTGCTCACCTGCCGACCCCCCCACTGATTTCTGAGGTATCTTCTCCCTGCTAGACCCCACCCTTCATCGGAGTAGGGACCCCATCTGCTTTACACCCACTGTCCCCCACTCGGAGCCTGGCACGTAACAGGTGCCCTAGAAATATTTTTCTTTGCATAATTTAATAAAACAGGATTCTATGAAACACGTTATTCCGCAACTTGCTTTTTGCTAATGTTGAAATGCATCTTGCACATGGTCCCGTGTCAGAATGTAGAGCCTTGTCTCTCCTTAACTTGCTACCGTGGCAGGTTTCCAACCTGCCCACAAAACCAGAAAACGCTACAGCGAGCCCCCGGACAGGCACCCGCCGCCATTCCTGGCGCCCCCCGCCCCCGCCCTCCGCCCGAGTCCCCCTCCCAGTGGTTCTGAAGCAAACCCAGGCAGCAGATACTCGTCCGCTCACGTTTCCACGAGAACCTCTGAAGCCATAACCTCGGGAACATCGTTGCGCCCCTGAACGTTCGCTTAGTTCACTGAGTGCAGTCCGTTCAGATTTCCGGCCGTCTCACGGAGACGCGTTCTGTCTGTCTGTCTGTCTGTCTGAGTGTGGCGGCTGATTGAATGAGGGTCCGGGTGAGGTTCGCGCCCTGCTGCTGGAGGTCGGCCTGCGAGGCTCCTCTCCACCTGGGCCCTCCTCCATCCAGGTCCAGGTCAGCCTCTGCAATTCGCCTGCTCCGGGAATCTGGGCGGGCACTGCAGGGCTGGGTGCCCCTCCCCACCCCGCCCCCACCCCCGCCCCCATCTGCATTTTGCTGGTTGCAGCCCCCTGGTGTTGATTAGTGTGTTTCTCTGTCCTGTACATTCTTAGCTGGATCCGGAGGCTTGATCCGATTCAAGTTCAGTTTGTTTTGACAACACTGCTTCGGGGCCGGGTGTGTCCTTTCTTTCTGGAAACTTCCCTCTGGTGGTCTCTCTCTCCGATGTGCCAGGCTGCTGGGACATCAGTGGGGATGCAGAGCATCGAGCCTTTCAGCCAGCGGGGCTGCTACCTGGTGACCTTCTAATTCTGTCATTCCTTCTTCGATGGTTTGCTGGAATGTTTCCGCAAACGAGACACCCCCGCCAACTGTGGGTGGCCCAGAGGCACGGGCTGCGGGAGACAGGCAGGACAAGCGCTCCGCCCGTCCCCTTCCGTTACCAGTTCTCAGAACGACGAGCTGCCTGTAAACATGTGAATGGATGAGTGACACCTGTGTGGACGAGGTGACAGGGGTTTGGGGGTCGGGCAGGTTTTCTCTCCGCCCTTTCGGGCGTGGGCGTGGCCACGGATGCCAGCAGACGTGCCGCCTGGGGCCGGGCAGGCCCGCCACCACGGAGCAGCTCCTGCTCCCTGCCAGCCACCTCTGTCCATCGCGGACGCGGAAGCTGGGCCGCTGCAAGTACAGCCTCGGGGACAAGGGCCCCTGGGCGCCCCGCCCCAGCAGAGACGCAGCGAGCCCCTGAGCCCCTGATCAAAGAGCGGCCAGCAGCTGGGTCCAGGGCGGCCTTCACCCTGGGCAAGGACTGACGTGGCGATGCCTCGGCGGGAGGGGGCTCGGGCCGTGTGCGTGTCCCGGCAGGGAATCCGGGCCGGGCCAGCCCGACGCCTCCCGCGCCCCGAGCGCCCAGGCCCGCTGACTCTCCGCCCCGTGTCCCCGCAGGTGCAAGTGCAACCTGCACGCCAGCCTGTGCTCCGTGCGCGAGGGCAGCCTGCAGTGCGAGTGCGAGCACAACACCACGGGCCCCGACTGCGGCCGCTGCCGCAAGAACTTCCGCACCCGGTCCTGGCGGGCCGGCTCCTACCTGCCGCTGCCACACGGCTCTCCGAACGCGTGTACGTACGGACGGCTGGGCCCCGGGCCCCGACCTCCAGCCAGCAAGGCCGTGGGCTCCCCGCCCCATGGCCCCAGGAGCTCGGGGCACCCCCGAGCTGCAGGAGAGAAGGGCCCTAGGCTGACCTGGGTGGGGCGCTTCCACACCCGCCCCGAGTGGCGCCACCGGTGCCTGACGTTGGGACGTTGGTCCGGAGCTTCCACAGACAGGCCGCGCTCAGCCCGGCTTCCCACTCGGCCCTGCAGCAGCCCCGCCGGGGGCATCACTGTCACCCCTCTCTCCACACGGACAAACTGAGGTCCGGCGCCCTCCGCACCCTCCCGGGTTTCACCACACTTGGTTCCAGAGCCGGGCCTGGGCAGTGGCCTCTGGCACCTAGACGGCCACCTGCCCGCCTGGGCACCTTGCAGGAGCCCCTCCGACCCACCCGTGAAAGATTTGGGTGACTTGGGGCTGATCAAAGCTGAGAGCCCCGCCCTGAGGCTGCGGCTGGCACAGGTGGCCTTCAAGGGCGCAGACACCCTGGTCCCCGGGCACCCTCCTCCCAGGTGCACCCCTCTCCTTGCCACCTGAACCAGCCCCTGAGCCCCTTCTCCAGCCTCGGCCACTCCCTCTGACTGGCTACCTCCTTGGCCCTGGCGTCTGCCTGTCCTGTGGCCTCCCCCTCCCCCCTGCCTCCTCCCTGCGCCCCATTCTCCTCCCAGAAGGGTCCTCCAGCATCTGCGGACCCCCACAGGCCACGGCTCGGCCCTGCAGGCCACACCCAGTGACGGACAGACCCGTCAGGCCCGGCCTTGGCTCTGACACCTCTCCTCCCCCCAGTCCTATCCGGGCAGCTGAAGCTTCCTTGTTGGGGGTGCTGCCCCCGCTCCCCACTTCCCCAGGGTCTCCAGGGGAAAGGTGGGGCCCACATGCTCCACGTCCTCAGCCAAAAGCTTTCTCACCTGGGTCCCCACCTTCGCAGGGACAGCCAGGAAGAAAGAGCCCCAAGAGATAATGACCAAAACACAAAACAAGCCCCCCTCATTTCCCCATCTCAGCAAGAGTTCCTGACGCCCAGGGGGCCAAGCCCTCAACCACAGCCCTACCTCCACCTCCTCAGCGGGGGGCCCCCCATCCACCCTCCTCTCTGCAAACACAGGCCTTTCCTCACCTGGGGGCTCCGGGCTCCAGAACCTTGGGTGCCCTGCACCCAGTGACCGCAGAGTAAAACCCTGACTAGCCACGCCCCCTTCCAAGGCCCTATGATGCCATTCACCCCCACACACCTCGCGCCCCTTCCCTCCCCCACTCTGAATCCAAATACCCTCCCCTCCCCAAGTGTCTCTTTGGCCTGGATCTTTCTGTCCCTGGGGCTTGGGACACACCCCTTGTCCCCCCCCACCCCCCGTGACACTCATGGTGTCTGACATCCCATCGCCCCCAGAACAGCCTCCTGCCGGTTCTCACCAAGCCTCCTTGTCCTGCGTCTAATGAGAGAGGCACATGCGCACCCCCAGCAGAGTGCGTGGCCCTTCTGGGCATGTGCCCCGATGGGAGGAGTCAAGGCTCTGAGACTCAGCGTCTCTGTCTGCAAAACGGGCTTAGAGCGGCCCCTCCCTTTCAGGGTGGCAGCAACACGTGTCCGGTCCCTGCAAAGTGGGGGCTCACGATGGCGGGGACTGTAGGCTTCCTCCCCCGGCCCTGCCCCCAACCCCCAGCAAGGAAGAAGGGGCCTGGGTCCTTGCTTCTCCGGCCTCCACGCTGTGACCCTTCTCTCCCCACAGGTGCTGCTGCAGGCTCCGCCGTTGGCAGTAAGTACACACCTGGGTCCCCACCCTGGGGACAGTGACGGGGACCCACCATGCTCGAGCCTCTCTGCATGTCCTGGAAAGAGCAGGAGACGAAAGCAGGGGGTCCCCGACCCTGCTGGGCCCTCAAGCCGCCCCACCCCCCGGTTGCGCCTTGTGCACGGCACGCTCACCTCTGGCCGCTCCTTCCCGTCCCGTTCGCTGGCCCTGTGGCCACCTCCCGCCCCACCCCCCACGGTTTCTCCCTCAAGCTTCTCGGTTAGTGCTGCTTTGGAAAGGTCTCCGTGACCCCTGGGTGAATCCTGGCCACACCTCTGGCCAGGCAAGAGTGGGGGTCCCTGCCTTCCCCCCCTAAGACCAGCGTGAACTGGGACCTGAGGCGTCCAGAGCAGGCAGGCCACCCCCAGCAGCAGGGACAGGGGCGTCCCAAGAGCTCGTGGAGGAAGGCGAGGGCGGGCGGGCAGGTGTGGGTGCCCGGCAGACGCCACACCCCCTGTCTCACGTGCTCCAAGTCAGGTGCGGGCCCACGGGGCGGTCGCAGTGTCGAATTTGACCCTGGCACCGCAGTGGGCGTGGCCATCTGCTCCGGAGTGCCTGCCAGGGTCAAGCAAGCTCAGAAACGCATTTGGGGGGCGAGGCCTCCCTCCGCCGGGGCCCTGTGGGACCGTACCTGCCCAAGTGGCACCTGCTGGGACACCAGTGGAAGAGGGCGCCCGAGGCAGCTGGATCCGGAGGGGACTCGGGTCCACTCAGTGGGGCCCTAAGTTCTTCTCTGGGCCACCCCAGGACCCCCACCCTGTCTCACCAAGCATCAGCAGGTCGCGGAAGGACCCCGTCCCCAAAACCCCCGTGGGTACTGTGGCCATGAGGGGGAACCTGACCACTCCTGTCCCCTCCACACTCACTGCTCAGGCCCCCACGGCCCCCAGCAGCCCACTGCCCACAGGTGGGGGCCCAGGCGCAGCCCAGGTGCCCCACCTTTCCCGTCCCTGCCCGGCCCTTGCCTCTCGCTGCGGTGTGACATGATAGGGTGGGGTCACCAGCCCCGGGCAGGGCGGGCGTGCCTGTTAGAGAAGCTAGAACCCTACAGCCCCCAGAGTGTGTGGCTGAGGGGCCTCCAGGCCGTCTGGGCCCCAACCAGGGGTTCAGGGCTCCCTTCAAGCTCCTAGAGTCTTCTTCCTCTCCCCACCGCACCCCCCCAACAATGCGCTGCTCAGAAGGGCACCAAAACCAGCACGGCCAAAAGGACAGGGCGGCCTAGACGGAGGGCCCGTGGCAGCAAGGCCGCACACAGTTCACCCAAAGTCCGCGTGTCTCCAGCAGGACTCCGGCTTCAGCGCCACCCCCGAGGGCTACCCCACACCCTGCTTCGCCACGGCCCCTCCGCAGCCCAGCCCCAGGAGGTGGCCCAGAAGGCGGGGCAGGCAGGCCGTGCGCCAGGTGTTTGGAATACGGCTGCAGAGCACCTCGGGTCAGGCTGGGGCCCAGCTTCCCGCCCACGTCAACCGGAGCGGGAGCGGCCACCCCTGGGGCCCCCCCTCACGACGGAATTGCAAACATGACAGAGTTGCAAACACGGCTCTCTGGGCCTCACTCCCCTCCAGAGCGGGACTGGCCTGTGCTCGAGGCTCGGGGTGCTGGGTGGCCCTCTGGTGCCCCCTAGGGTCTCACCAGACTGCTCCCTGCAGGGGCCGGGCGGCATACCGCAACTCTCTCTTCCTCCACCCTCTTCCACGGGAGGCACTGGATGGAGGGGGGGCCAGCCAGGAGGGTCGAGGGTTTCGGGGGGCCCTCATGGCCCGGGAATCATCTGCGAGATAGAGGGCGGCGGGGCAGGGGCAGTCTGGGAATCCCGGCACGGGTTGGCCCGGCCGCCCAAGACTGGTGCTTTCCTTGCTGAGCCTGTGATGGGCGGACCGGAATAAAACTCGTCATGGCGGGCGCCGAGTCCGCCCATTCCCAGCGGTCCGTCCGGGTGGGGGTGCTGGACGCTCTTGAGTACACGCTGAGGACCCCAGACTCCGGTTCCTGAGCTGCTTCCGATGCGGCGCAAGGCTGCGGAGCAGGACACTCAGGGGAGCGGCCAGGGCTGTGAGCGGAGGGGACGAGGAAGCTTGGGCTTGGGAGGAGGAGGCGCCCCCTCCTCCGTGCTGGACGTCCAGTGAGGCCGTGGTCAGCTGTGCAGCCTGAGCCTCAGGGGAGAAGGGGTGCCGGGGGGCAGGCCGTGGCCGCAGGTGCCCCCGTCTAGGGGTCATCACGCCTCCTGAGCAGTGGACGCCCATGCCTGGGCCCCGGTTGTACTGGACCCCACTAAGGAAGACAGTCGCTGCAATGGTGGGGTGCTACCCCCACCCCGACTCGCAGCTCTGCGAGGTGGGGGCTGCTGTGTCCCTCTCCCCCAGGAGCGGGCTGGGCGTTCAGGCTCAGGAAGAGGCGGCTGGGCTGAGGGTGTGAAAACGTACCTCACTAAAGCTGTCGGAGGAGAAAAAAGTAAGAGGTGAAAGAGGCACCTGGGCAGGACTGAACTCTGGGCAGGGCTCGCCGAGCCCCAGGGGTGCCTGCCACTCGCAGCCCAGCGCCACTGCCCTGAGCCCGGGGCCCGAGGTGGGGGCAGGGGCGCTGCGAGGCGGTGCCATCACTACGACCTGTCTCGCCCAGCTCCCAAATCCCGGGAACAGACGGGGCCTCCCTCTGCTCTTGGCACAGGACACAGGCCCCCGGAGAGCGCTCTCCCAGCACACCTGAGTCTGTCCCTGGAGAGCCCTGCGGGGGCCTTTCCCGCCCCCAGATCCCGGTGCCTGGAAAGGACCTGAGTCTCTCCGGGTACCTCCCGGCAGGTGCTCTGGGCTCTTTGGCCAGAGTCCAGCTGGCCTGGGAACTGTTGGCCCAGATGTTTCTCCTTCCTGCCAATGTCAAGCTGTCTGAAGGGCGGGGGCCCCCTGGTGGAAAGAGCCGCCCCCAACCACCAATCCTCGCCCCCGGGAGGGGGCGGGGGAGGCGCCACAGCCAGGAGCCGTGGCGCTGGGTTCCTGCGCCCCTAGCGAAGCCCCTGCCGCCTGCGGCCGCGGCTCCTCGCTGAACACCGCGGTCGTGCCAGCGGGGCGTCGAAGGCTCCCGGCTCCCAGCTGGAGAGCCTCCCGCACTTTTTAGCTGGTAGGGTTTCTTTTTCTTTCCCTACCAGCTGGCGTCCCCCGTAATCCCTTTAGAAGCGGAAAGAATTCGATTTCTCCACTGTCCCTCTGGGTTTGTCCTTTGAAATTCGGCACCGCGACGCCCCGACTGGGTCAGCTGCTGCTTCCCAGCTGTGTGTCCGGCCAGGTGGTCCTGGAGACGGCACTGTGTGGCATTTGGGGGTTGACGTACACAGGGGTCTCCGGTGAGAGCGGGCCCAAACCAGGGGTCGGCAGGCAGGTGGTGGCTGGGGAGGGCGTGCGCCCCCGCGCGGGGTCGGACCGGATGCCTTCGAGGGCCCTTCTGCGCATGTTTGATGTCTTGGCCGGAACAGCCAGCAGCCAGAGAGCAGCTCGAGAGGTCTGAGCCCAGTGTGGGGCTCGGCGTCACCCTGCCCTTCAGCGGGGACAGGACCACACAGGGAGGGCAGAGGAGGTCCCGAAGCAGGGGTGCCCGCTGCCATGTTCCAGGTCCGTGCGTGCCCGCCACCGGCTGCAGCGGTGCGGACGCTGCCTCTCGCGCGGGCTTGGGCCTCGTTCCCTCTGGCAGGCGTAGACAGCCGCTTCTCAGAGGGCTGCACCTGATTAGGGGCCTGTGGGGCAGCGATGCCTCAGAGTGTCCCCGGGACAGCCCAGCCCCAGCCCCATCCTCTGCATGACTTACTGTCTTCTCTTCTTTCCCCCAAGAGTGGATCAGGCCGTGGACAGCAGCCCCCCCAGGGGAGAGACCCCCCTGGCCCCAGGGGCCCTCCAGTGCACAAGGTATGGGGGGATCTTCCTCTTAGACCCCTAGGCCCCTCCCCCTTAGTGGAGATAGCAGGCGTACCGGGTGAGGACCTGGGGTGGGGACCTGAGGGCGGGGCCTTGGTGCTCTACTTGACCCCCACCTCTCACCGACTTAGGGTCAGTGACATCAGCAAACCCACCCCTTTTAATCACAAATGCTCCCAGGTACTAGGGAGCCAAGTGTGGGTGCGATGGAGCGCTGAGTGTCAGGGTTTCCTGCAGGGGGCGACTGCGAGCACAACGGGGCGATAACAGCAGAAGTGTGCCCCGGGCCGTCCAGGTGGCAGGCCCCGCGGACAAAGCCTTGGCGGTGGCGTGGCCGAGAGCGGCACACCCAGCAGGGGAAGGCGTGTTGGGTGAAGGGGGGCTGAGGCAGCAACAGGCCCAGAGCCTCGTGCCCCGACTGTAGGGGAGGAGGCATGCGCAGGGGGCACACGGACCTGCCCGAGTCTCCAAGAAGGGGAGCCACCCTCCTCCCAGCCCACCTGTCCCCTGGACATTAGACTCTAACGCCCTGGTAGGCAGGAACACCGTCTCCCCCTGCCCCAGCTCCCGAGCCAGCTCCGGCCATGAGCAGGGCTTTGAGCGCCCTCTGCTGGCAGGAACCAGAATCGGGGAGGGAGGCTCTGCAGTCAGTTCCCAGCAGCAGACAGTTAGAGGGGGCTGGAGCCAGCACGTCCCTGCCCTGCACTGGCTGGGACGCCAGACTCCCGGGGTCTGGCAGGCTCGCCCGGACGCGTGGGGTGCGTCCTGGACGGTCTGTGCCCGGGGACGCGTGCCAGCGGGGACCCGTGGCTGGGGAAGGCCTGGCTGTGGCTGGGTCAGGGGGAAGCTTCGGAAGGAGGAGGGATGCCAAGGGCGTGACTGCCACGCGCAGCCTCAGGAGGCGGCGATGCTCACGGGAATCTGGGGGGCGGGGGCGGGAGGGCAGGAGGGCAGAGGAGACGCCATGTTTTCGACCCGCCGCAAGCCTGCCCGGCTTCCGCACGGTGCTGCGCGAGCTGGGGGGGCGGGGGGGGGGGCCCGGAGTGGAGAAGGGGCTGGGGGTCCACCCAGCTGGGTGTGCTGATGCTCTGTGAGGCGGGGACCAAAGGCAGGCTGCTTCTGTGTGTTCCTGGGTGTGCTCGGTCACCTCAACTCTGAGCAGGCGGCAGAGCTGCCCAGAGCTTGCCAGGGCTCCTCGGGAGCCTTTGCGGGGCCTTCCCTGGGCCCAGACAGCCCAACCCGGGCGGCTGGCCTGTGGCTGATGGAAGAGTTTGTTTCTCATCTCTCTAAGCTGCGGGCACCTTCACCGCCGCCCCCACCCCCGCCAAGGCCTCCAAACCTTTCCAGCTCAGGCCCAAATCTCCTCAAGTGATGCCTATTGAAGAGTTCCAAGGTAAGAGGAAGGCCCCAGGGCCGGGTCAGCCCTCCTCCAGTAACGCCGCCCCCACCTCCGCTGGAAGAAGCCGAGGCAGGGTGGAGGGCCAACACCAGGCTCAGAAACCCTCCCGGGGCGCTGGGTCAAGGTGAAGCTGAGACTGTCTTCTCTCTCTCCCTTCCCCCCATGGGAGCTGGGGGCAGGCGTGAGTCAGAGGCACAGCAGGCTGCGCGGAGCAGCTGCTGGAAGGAGCCTGTCCCGGCTCCCCTGTGGGGTGTGGCCCGGGGCTCGTCTTGGTTAAAGCAAGATCTGGGACACAGGGGTCACCAC
This sequence comes from Glossophaga mutica, assembly GCA_039655065.1. Lineage (NCBI taxonomy): Eukaryota > Metazoa > Chordata > Mammalia > Chiroptera > Phyllostomidae > Glossophaga > Glossophaga mutica. The sequence continues at coordinate 216,152,194 of CM077305.1, forward strand.
AGTACTTCTGGGGACACTTGGAGGATGCCCTGCCTTCTTGTCCCTGGAGGGACAGGGTAAAGGGGCAGGTCCAGGAGGCCCACCTCCTCCTGGGCCCATCTCAGAAGCTCATTTCTGCAAGGTCTCCCATGGCCTCGACCCTTGACACCTGTCCTCCCCGCTCTCCTGTCACAGACGGGAGGCTGGGTCATCTGGGGACACCTAGTGGGCGCTTCAGAGGGTGGCCGGCACCCTCCCTTGTTCAGTGGCAGCCACACTGGCTTTCTTATTCAAGAAGGTGTTGAGCCCCATTGGAAGGACACGGAGAAATGTCCCCCGTTCTTGCGTCAGGGACGGTGACCCTCCTCACCAAATCCCACCCCTTTACAAGGGGGTAGAATCCACCTCCAATCCGTGGGGCCTTGCCCTATGCCTGGAGAGGATGCAGGGCTGGGGAGACAGTGGCCTGGTGCAGAGATGGGGTACTCCAGCAGAGATGGGGTCCTGCAGCTGGAGTCCGACGCTGGACTCCAAGGCTGGGGGGAGGTGAAGTGGACGGGCCCTCTGGTGTCAATCAAATTTGCAGAACAGCTCAGGCTAATAAGGGTCCTGCAGGCGCCGTTTTCCCTTCCAACCATCTTCCAAAGCAGCATGGGGAGGAAGCTTCCGGCCCTCTCCATCCATCCTGCCCAGCATTCATGTACGCACCTACCCTTCAGTGAGCCCCCGGGGGCGTGGTGGCGAACACCCTCCCTGGGCGCACAGTCCGGTGGCCATTCCCCCACCCCCTGCATGAATCATGCCTGATCACCCTGGCATCTCCCGACATCTCTGCTAACAGCGCCTCACCCTGGCGCGCCCAGCAGGTGCTGCCCACTGGCCCTCCCTGGACCCCGGCCATGGGGCTGGATGCGCATTTGCAGGCCCGGCTCAAGCTGGCAGGCCCATCTCTTCCCCAAACCTCCCTCCGCCGGGCCCGACACCCTGCGGGCCCCGGGGCTGGCCCTGCCTCTATCTGTGCCTCAGTTTCCCTGCATGCACGCGGGAGGGGCAGCAGGAGGGCACAGTCTCCCTGCACCCCCTGACCCCCGTGTCTCCTGCGCCGCCGCCGGCCCAGACTGCGAGTGCTACGGCCACTCCAACCGCTGCAGCTACATCGACTTCCTCAACGTGGTGACCTGCGTCAGCTGCAAGCACAACACGCGCGGCCAGCACTGCCAGCACTGCCGCCTGGGCTTCTACCGCAACGGCTCCGCCGAGCTGGACGACGAGAACGTGTGCATCGGTGAGCCGGGTGGGCGGGGCGGGGGGCGGGGCGGGGCGGGGCGCGCACCGGCCCAGCAGTGCTGGGCGGGGTCTGAACACCCCTGGGTCAGAACCCCATTCCAGGGCCCACACCCCGCTGGCCTCTTGGAAGACAGAAGCCCCCAAATCTGCTGTCAATCATGTCCCAGTTTGGTTCCTCCGGGCCACTGGCTGGGGTCAAAGACTAGTTCTGGTGTTAGGGAAGCCATCCTCAACCCAGCCCACTGTTTGACTCTCATGCCCCGCTAGGCAGGAACGCGCCTGCCCCTTCCAGGGCACCTGCAATTTTCCCCGCCGCACCAGCTCCGGCTCCGGGCTGTGAGTGGGACTTTGAGCGCCCTCTGCTGGCAGGATGAGTTTGCTCTGTGCATTTGGGCAATTCCCTTCCCTTCCCCCAGCATCCTCTGTTTCTCTGCTTGTAAAATCAGGAGATGAAGCAGATCAATGGTTTTCAACCCTTTTCTGCAGCTAAAAGCCAGAGAATTCTCAAATGAAATTCTCCTAACGCTTTATAAGCACAGCCCAGTAGGCTTTTTTCAAACTCTGCTCCAGAACTGGCTTTGGGACCCTGGGCCTGGGCAGAGACAGGCCATCCCCAAAGACCAAAGCCATGGCCCCCAACCAACACCCACCATGCCCACCACCCCTGCCCCTGTCTCCAGTAGAGGACAAAGCTCAGCCCTGGTGCCCAACCCCCTGGGGCTCCTGGCCTGGGAGTAGGGGGGCCGCCCACACAGCTGGAGCTGTCGGGCCGAATCACCGCAGCGGCCGCCAGGTAATCCCATCAACTCCAAAGTGGTCCAAATGGAACTGCGCTGCAGATGTCCACGGCCCGCGGCAGGGACAGGGCTGGGCCTCCAGATCCGATTAGAGGCGTCCCTCCCCCCGGCGTCCGTCTGCCTTAACCCCCAGGCCCAGCACTGGGCTTCACGGGTCCCTGGAGGGGGGACATTTGTCCGTGCTGTGCATGGGCCCAGGAGACCAGCTGGAGAGGCTGGAGGCCTGTGGGGCTGCTCCTGCACAGGCCCTGGAAGGACCTACAGGTGTGGGCTGCATCTCCACCCCCAACACACACACACACACACTTACCACAGGCCCCGAAGAGAGGCTCCGTGCACCTGTCCGAGCTGTTTGGAAGTGCCCGCTCTGGTCACAGATGGGGAGACTGAGGCCCAGGGAGGGGGAGAGCCTGTCCCAGACTACACAGCGCCGGAGGGGGAGGGGTGCCAGGGAATGAAGTCGGTCTTCCGTCAAGTTCGAACCCCCGCCATCTAGCCGCGGGCTCACGCGGACACGGCGTGTGGAGCTGGCCGGGTGGGGTGGGGTCCATGCCCACAAGTCGCCCCGAGCGCACACGGTGCCCCTGTCTGTCCAGAGTGCAACTGCAACCAAATCGGCTCCTTGCATGATCGGTGCAACGAAACGGGCTTCTGCGAGTGCCGAGAGGGCGCGGCGGGACCCAAGTGCGACGACTGCCTCCCCACGCACTACTGGCGCCAGGGCTGTTACCGTGAGTGTGCGCCCACCGGTGGGCGGGTCCTGGTGCTGTGGGGGCGGCGGTGGGCGGGGCGCCGGGAAGCTAATGCTGCCGGGGCAGGGGCCTGGCGCCTTGGCAGGGCTTAGAGGGGTGGCCTGATGTTGCCAGAGTCAGTATCGGGGATGGTGGGCGGGTGCAGGTGGGGAGAGGGCCTGTGCAACTGTGGATAGGGTCAGGGTCAAATGCGAATCACGAGAGGTTGAGCTGGAGGTGTCTGGGAAGGGAGTTGGAGGCAAAGTGGAGCTGGGGGTTGGTTGGAGTTGGCTGGGGGAGGAAGGCAGTGAGGCTGTCTGAGGAAAAGGCCTGGCGGAGACGCGGCGTTAGTCAAGGTAAGAGGAAGGGAGAGTGCTCCAGCCACACGGAGCAGTACCAAGGTCAGTGCCAGGAGCGGGGACAGCCAGGGGTTGTAGCAGAAGGGAGGCACAGGCGAGGTCTCCTTGACCGTAGTCACCATCCACGTAGGGACGTTTCACACCAAGTGCGCCCGAGTATCCAACACCCACCTGGTCCAAGCCACGCCCCCAGGGGCTCACACGTCCCCAGGCTCAGAAGCTCCAACATGGCGGGGAGGTGGGGTTGGACCGGACTCGAGTTAACTGCTCCTTCACCCCGCAGCCAACGTGTGCGATGACGACCAGCTGCTCTGCCAGAACGGCGGCACCTGCGTGCAGAACCAGCGCTGCGCCTGTCCGCGCGGCTACACCGGCGTGCGCTGCGAGCAGCCCCGCTGCGACCCCGCGGACGACGATGGGGGCCTGGACTGCGACCGCGCGCCCGGGGCCGCACCGCGCCCCACCACCCTGCTGGGCTGCCTCCTGCTGCTGGGTCTGGCCGCGCGCCTCGGCTGCTGAGCCCGCGGGAGGACCCGTGGCCGGCGAGGGCCAGGCTGTGCGCTGTGCGCCCTAGGCCCTGCGCCCCGGGGGCCGGGCGACAAGAAGGGTGCGGCCCGAGCTGCTCCCAGGTGCTACTCAGCGGAGTCTTCCGCGCTCCTCCTGACCCCGCCCGTGGCACCTGCCCCCGCCCTGGCGCTGCAGCAGGGGGCGCCGAGGGGTCCTGACCCCAGCGGCCCGCTATTTTGGTCTTAGTTTTTCTATGTCCCGCAGCCCCTTCCCTTTTATTATTTGCTGGTGGTGAGACAAAGGGCGGAGAGAAACGCTGCTCACCGGACACCCCCGGTACACACACGCAAGCACGCACGCACACAGACTGTTGCGGGCACCCCCTGCGCCTGTCCCTGGCTTGCCCTCAGCCGGCGGACCTGAAGTCCAGCTGCTACAACTCCAGACGCTGACTTCACTCTCTATATTCTTTCTCCGTTCTCCCCTGCAACCCACCAGACGCCCGGCGGGAAGGATGCCTGGGCCCAGGAGCTCCTTGTCTGGGGGAGGGAGAAGGAAGGAGAGTTGGGGGAGGGGCTGGAAACTTCGTTTTGTAGAGAACTATTTTTGTTTGTGTTAACCGTCCCCTACAGGGAGGGGCAGGAGCGGGACGCTGGTCGCCACGGCGTGGTTGACGGTGTGTAACTGGACAGAGTAAAGGTCTGCTCACTGCTGCCTCCGGGGCCTGCTTTCTTTGTGTTCATTGGGATTTGAAGAGGAGCCCCCAAAACAGCCTTAAAGAACCCATGTCACTTTGAGGCCACATTCCCCAGGCCCTTCGGTGAATGGGAACAGGCAGCCCCGCCCACCACAGGCGCGGCCGGCGGAGCGCTCTCGCCGCCCGAGCCAGGGGTGCGGCCCTGCCAGGGACCCGCTTATTCCCCAAACTGGGGAGGTTGCCTCCCTCCTTTCACCTGAAACCAAACCCAACCCGGTTTATTGCACTCCCCCCCCCGCCCCCCCGCCGCCCTCCTCCAGTCTGCAGGCGCGGGGCGGACTTTGGTATGGTTGCTGAGGAGCCCGAGGGAAGTGGCTGGCCCAGCATCTGGTGCCGCATCACTTCCAGGCCCGGTTTAGAAACCTCGATGGCTGCGCCGGTTCAGAGCTGCTGGCCCCGAGCCTCAGGCCCAGCGTCTGCTGCCTTCCTCCAGAGCGCCCCCCTCCAGGCCCAAGCTGGCCAAGGGGGCCCAGGGGCAGCTGGAGAGCTAAGTGCTGAAGGATGCGGCTCATCAACAGAGACCCCGTGCTAGGAAGGGTGTCCTGGGTGTTTCCAGCTCTTGGGGTCGCACCCAGATTCCCCTCCCCACCCACGTCCGAGCAGCCAGGCCACAGTGACCCAGGGCCGTCTGGGTGGGTCAGACCTGCCGCACTCCCCCAAGCCCCCCGGGCAACACACTAAGACAGCCGAGCAAGCCGGGCCTTGGGAGTGAAGTCACAGCAGGAGCTACAACCGGCACTAAACAGGACCCTGTGCACTTCAAGGCCGAACCCGCGCCCAGCCCCCGAAGCAAGTGCCTTCCGCCTCTCCTTGCGGTGCATCTTGTCCTTGGGCACACCACCTTCCTCACTGACCCGAGGCCGTTTCACTGGGACACGTCGTCTGGAGCTCCCATGCGTAGGAGGGGCTGTGGAACAGTTCTGGCCAGTAAGATGGAAGGGGGGGGTGATGGGTGGGGCTTCTGGAGAGTTCCTCAGACACCTCCCCTCCCCCCACCCAGGCTCAGTGGGCCACTTTGGCCCTGGCTTGGCTGTCCCCTCGGCTCCCCACGCCCCACCCCAGTCAGCAGGCTGTGGGGAGGGCCCGCCCCGCTGGGTGTGAGACTGCCATCCTGGGTGGAAGCTGCCATCCTGAGGCCCTGGCAGGGCCGGGGACCTGCCCAGATTGCTGGCTTCCGCACTTAACGTGTGACAAAAAATAAACTCTGATGCGATTAACTACTGGAATCTGGCTTTTCTGTTACCTGCAGACTTAGCAATTCCTAAGTCATAGGCTCCGCCCCCCAGCATCCGCCCCAAGTCCACAGAGACCCAAACAAACCCTTCCTCCCCAGACCGTGTCCCCTATGCCACACGCCATTGCTGCAAAGACCCAATTCCAGCAGCGTTAGGCTGCGGAGTCAGGACCTTGCATACTTGGGCTTCCTCCTTCCAGAACAGGACCTGCCTGCCCTGCCTGCCCCCCCCACCTGCGGGTGAGGACGAGGGGCAGCAGACCCAAACCCACCCGGGGGAACCGCCAGCACAGGCTGCCGTCTGTAAACAAGTCGCCTTCGTCCTGGTCACCATGGCACTAAACCATGAGGGGGTCCAGTCATTCACCACCCAGCTCCACCCTCCAGTCCATCCTCTGGCTCCCGGGCGTGTGGGCTCCTGAGGGAGGGAAGCAGTCAGGATGGAATGAGGGGATGCCCCTGCAGCGGGCTCCGGGGCATCAGTCACACTTTGAGGTGAGAGGCGGAGCCTCCTGCCTCAGCGCTGCTGCGAGGGGAGCAGCTGTTCACAGGCCAACGTGAGGGGGTGGGGGAGCGGGGAGGGGGCTCCCAGAGAGGAGCTCTGAGCTGACACCAGCAGCTTCTACCACACCCCCCCCCCCACTTTGTGTCACCCTGGGTGTGTGTGGGTGGGGTAGTCTCCAGAGGGATCTGGGAGGAGAGAGTCCTCGGTGGCCGCTGGGTCCTCCCTGACCCCTCCCAGCCAGACCAGGACCAGAGCTGCATTGGCTTGCCTGCACCCAAAGGCCGGCCAGGGGGAGCTGGCTGCCCACCAGAGTGGCAGCCCGGCCCCCGAGGGCGGGGCCCAGCCCTGATCCCAGCCGCAGGCTGGAGGGAGGGCTGCCAGTGGCCACTGGGAAAACTCGGACATCTCGCAGGCAGCCGAGAGCACGGAAAAGGGTTAGCAGAGCACAGCGTCCTCCCCCAGCCGGAGCGCCCTGGCGCCCAGCAGTGTTCCGACGCAGGGCTCCGAGAGCGCAAGGGAAGAGGCCCTCGGCTCCCGTCCCGGGGCACGGCACCAGCCTGGGGACCTGCGCCTTCCCCTGAGGACAGCTTTCTCCAGCTCTGTGCCACCGACCCCTGGGGCCTGCCGTGCGCACTGTAGGAGGCCTGCAGCAGGCCTGGCCTGGCGCCACTAGAGCCAGCGGGACCTCCCTCCCCCTGTGACAGCCAAGTGCCCTAGACATCGCGACCTGTGAGCAAACCTCCCCAGGTCAACAACCGCTGCCCCGGCAGAAGAGACGGCCACGCCCACTTCACCAGCGGTGATGTGGAGGCTGGGACCGGGGCAGGACTTGCTCTGAGTCCTTACTGAGCAGCAGAGGCCCAGGGTTTAACCCAGAACAAGGCCCCAGCAGGGGGCGCCCCCGCCCCCCTCCCTGCGGCACAGGGCAGGGCCTGGCTGCCAGGGAGCTGAGCTGTCTGTGCAGGAAGCCTCCCCACCTCCTCCTCCTCCTCCGAACAAGCAGACACCGCACCTGCGATTTCTGCCTCCTGTGCCACTCGGCCCAGCGGGGCAGTGCCTGTGGGCACCCAGGGAGCAGCAGTGGGCACCGCTGGCAGGCTGGGCCAGGCTGGAGTGGGCGGGGGGGCGGGGGCACCGGGCCCTGGCCTGGCGCCTCAGGGCCCGAAGAGTTCAGGGGAAAAGCCTGGGGAAGAAAAGCTTTGCTTGCTGATTTTTCCTTTTCCCGACACAGGTCACGGCTGTAGGGAAGTCAGAGATACAGAAAGGCCAGACGATAATTTCTAAGTTAAAACCACCCCCAACTCCCCACCCAGTGCTAGGGACCGCTGACCTTCTCTGACACCTGTCTCCACTGCTTCTCCACGAAGCACAGCAGCGTCCCCGGCGTCTGTCTCACCAACTCGGGCAGAGCCGAGAGCAACGCCCACCCGTGCAGCTGCCGCGGCTCCAGGGGCGTCCTGGTCACAGAACCAAGGCACTGTACCCAAAGGCAACTCTGGGTGACTCAGGCGGAAAAGGCGATTTGAAGGCTCTCAGGCCCCCAAGCCCTTGAGGACCAAGCTACACAGATGTCCAGGGAGGGCCCCAGGAAGCCGGGGCAACACCCAGTGTCCTGCCTGCAGTGGCCGGAGAGCCCCTGCCGCCGTCCCTGTGGCCATCCTGGTCTGTAGACCCACCTCCAGCTGGCAACCCAGTCTTGCCCCCTGCTGTGGGCCCAGCCCTGCGTGTCCGAGACCAGTGCTTCCCGCTCCAGCCAGGGAGCTGAGCCGTCTGTCCGAGACAGAGATGTCCCTTAGCAGCGTCATCCTGCACATCACAGGCGCTCTTTGAAAACAGACAGGGAAGGCGGCGCTCAGGCCTTCGGCTTTCTGCCCCTTCCTAGTGCCCTCCTCCCCGCCCAAGGCCTGCTGGCCGAGGGACTCGGCTCCTGGTAGGGTGTGCCACAGCCTGGCCCGTGTGCCCCTCGGACGGGACGGGGTCTGGCTGGCACCTGCAGTCGCGGTGGCTGTGCTGCCGGTGGCCCGGTCCACAGCCAGCCCAGTGCCCACACTCCCTGTGAAGGGAAGGTGGTCCCAAAGGCACAAGGGCACACACTCTGGAGTCTGGCCACCTGGATGACCTTGGGCAACTTATTCCATCTCTGCGTTCCTTAGTCTTCTCTCCTGTGAAAGGGGGTGTTCAAAATGCTACCTTATCACGGCGTGACGGTGAGAATGGAACAAGCCTGCGCGCGGTGCCCCTGACAGTGTGGCCCATGCTGTCACCAGGCGGGCTGTAACAGCCCATCTGCCCCCCCCCCACCACCCCAGGGATGTGGGACCCACGTGCTCCACGGAGACGGGGAGCACGTACAGCGGCCCTTCCACTAGGAACGTCAGAGGCTTGCGCCGCCGCGGTGAGTGCGCTGGCACTGACCTCACCACCAGCCTCTCCGTCCCCTTGGGCTCACGTGCGCTGATGGGACTGATCTCACAGACGGCTGGAAGAGCCGGGATTGCCTGCCAGTGGCCTGGGCATCACTGTGGACCCACCCGGTCCCACCAGGCCACAAAGTCAGCCCCAACCGGCTGGCCTCATCCGCTCGCCCCTGGATGCCTAGACTGGGAAGTCCAGGGCAGAGCCCAGGAGAGGAGGGTGTCAGCAGCTCCCACGTGACTCCAAAGCGCAGCCGTGGGCGGACGCCATCCAGCGCGTCTCTGCAGCGATGCTGCTCGGGAACAGGCAGCCGTGCACAGCGCCGAGGCCTGAGCTGCAAGGATGCCAGCACACTGGGCCGCCGCCTGCCACACCGTGGGCACTGCTTGTGCCGGTTAACTTGGCAAGTGCCCTCTGTGCATGACAGTGACAGCAACTCGGTCCTTGAAGGGTGACGAAGGGGGTCCCCATGCACAGCGACTGCCTTGTGGTGCCACATGACACTGCACGCCACCCAAGCTGAAGCTCAATTTCGGCTTCCTCCTTGGACTATTTATTCTTCAACCGATGAGGGGGGCGGGGCGGGGGGGGTGCTGCTCGGGGCTGGCCGGAGGGACTTCTTTAGAAGTCACTGCTCCAGCCGGGAGGAGCTCCTGAGCCTCAGGCCACCGCAGGGCACGCATCTCTCAGCAGGTCAGAGTGTGCTCACCGTGCCCCGTAACCCCTCAAACGTCACTGCCCCCTCCCAGGCAATCTGTGCAACCAGCTGGAACAAGCCAGAGGCCGGGTGAGGCTCTGTTCCCTTGCCCTGGGGACACTGACTCGGAAGCTGAGGGTGTGTGCCTTCGAGCAGGCGTGGCCTGGCGAATAAGCGCTCCCTGACGTCACCACTTTTATAAAACGCATTCCGGTCTGCAGCCATCAGCAATTAGCCCTGACCGGGGGACATCTACACCCTGCCCCCCATCGGGGGTGCCCCAGGAGCTCTTTTCTTGGGTCACTGTTCACTTGCCCCCACCCCCAACCTCAGCCTAACTCTGGGGAGCGTGCGTTCCTGGAGGACCACACTTGGGTGTCTGACGCACCTCGGTGGCTGCCTGGCCGGGCTGGCAGGCCCGTGTACCTTGGCACCTTCCAAACAAGACCCTGCAGAGAGCTAGGAAGCCAGAGGCGGGGCCTGGGGCCGGACGGCCAGCCTGAATGAAATGAGTCCAGCGGCAGGCCCGGCGGGTCACCTGGGAAGTACGCCGTACCTCGGGTCAACGACACAGAACTCCTAAGCCATGTCAGTCGTGTTTCCACATTTTAATTCTATTTTCTCTTAAAATGTAGGTTTTAACAAAGGCAAAAGATCGAATGTTTGCCAAATCCCTGCTAGGGATTCAGAGCGTAGAAAAGTCAAAGCTACGGCAAAAAGTTATAATGTGCACAACTAGCTTCAAAAATAGTTCGGTGCATCTCGGTTACAAAACTCATTTACAGATTATTCACACGCGCTTATCAACACTGGTTCCTGATGCTACGTGACACACCAATTGTGCACAATAAATCCAAGGCAAGTTACACAGAAGCAGCAGAGTGAAACCCACTCATGTTGAAAGAACAGTGAGAGAAGACATGTTCCTGCCACGCCCGGGCGAGGACGAAGCCACGAGCCTGTTCTCGCCTGGCAGTGAGCTGACCGCCTGCAGCGACACTGCTCCGAGCGGCAGCCACGGCGAGAAAGGCAGCGCAACACACAGGAAACGCTTTATGCCAATGCTTTGACCGACCGAACAAGGAGCGGTTTTCCAGGGCAAGGCCAGGCAGGCCCGTTCGGCCGGGAGGGGCCGTTGGGGTACAGGCCTGCTCCTCGGGAAGGGCTGCGTGGGTCTCCGGCTGGATCGCGCACAAGCAGACGGGGCGGGCCGCCAGGCACCAAGCTCTCCGGGAAGTAGGGCTGCTCGGGCCTGCGGTCCTCACTCTAACCGCTGGTCTCGCCTCCTGCACCAGCCCACAGCGTTTTTAATTCTAAATGGTCACCGCTGCAAGGGTCTGCTGCGCCGGGCATTTTACCCAGGTCGGAGGAAAGTAAACAAAGTAACAATGAGATCTCCTGCCCAAGCACCGCACGCTGCACCTCCCTCTCCGGCTCCACTAGCGCCGCCTCTCCCCAGCGACAGGGAGGGCGTGCTCCCTGCTGGCAGGAGTGCTGCCGGGACACCAGCGAGGGGACACGGGTCATGGAAAAGTGCAGTGCTGAGACTTTTGGCAACCAAACGCTGCTTTCTAAAGAACTCTCAGTAATCTGCTTCGGTGGGAACTGCCGAGTGGCGCAGAGCCCTGTCTGCCTAAACAGCAGACAACAAAGACGACTTCAAAGGGGGCCCGTTCAGCTCCAGGGCTCGTCCCCTCCCCTGATCAGCTGGCGGGCCGGAGCCTGTCGCCCTGAACCTGGCCCCGGCACCTGCCCGCTGCTGCTACCGCGTGCTCCCTCTCACACGCAACACTCCCAAGGGCAGTCTGCGCGTGCTCGGGTCTCCCACACCCCACTCGCAACAGCCGCTTCCGTGTCACAGGAGGCCAGGCCCCTCGCCAGGGGCTCTGCACCACCACGTGCTCTCACAGGTTAACGGAGCTCTCAAAGGCCGCAGGAAACGCCGCTCCCGCCCTGGTCTGAACTCCGAGAACGTGCACCCCCCTCCAGCCTTCCCGAGGGCCGGTGTCCCACGCCCACCTGGAACAGCACGCCCGGCCTGCCCTCGTGGTTCCCAGGTGGCCTGGTCACCGGGACCCCTCGGGAAGATGTGGCCTGTCCTCCTCCCGCTTTTCCTCCTTCTTTCAAAATAAAGTTGGTGCTGGTGAAAATAATCAACATTTTTAGCAGGGGGAAGAAAAGCGGTCTACAGGTTAAACTTTAAAAGGACTTTGCTGTCTGCTACACAAATGTACCTTGCAGCTTCTGCGGCCCGCGCTGGGTCGGACCTGACCCTTCTACAGGAGAATGAGACCGGCATTTCAAACCTGTGGCCTCAGGGGCATCACGACTGATACTCCCACGCCCTCCGGGGGAGGTGGGGGGGGGTTGCAACAGGCAGGAAGGTGCCGGGCGACCCACAGGCCCAGGGCCCAGGCTGTGTTCCCCATGTTCCCAGCAGCACACACAACCCCTCTCGGGGAAGTAAGTTGTATCTGGAGAGTCCTATCGGCCGGTCACCTGAAGCTGGTGACAGTGCTTGTGGCCGACCGGCCCGTCACCGGGCTCTCCTACAGTCTTCTCTTCTTCGGACTGCTGTCCTCCTCCTCCGGTCTCCGTCTGCCCCGGCCAGAGTTCCTCTTGGGGTGATGGCGCACAGGGCTCGGCATCCCCTGATCCCAGTCCCTGAAAGCCCTGGCGTCTCTTTGGTGGCGGTGCCCCCACTCCTGCTCATACACACTTGTAGTTGTGGCGGCGGCACTGGCAGCAGGAGGTTCACATGGCGCGTGTGGTCTGTGGATGCTCCCTGTGGCCGTGGACCGCTCCACGGTGCCGCCCAGCACCTCGGGGCTCCCAGGGAAGCCGGGCTCGCCCAAGGGAGGCGTTGCTCCCTGGTGCTGGGGGCTCAAGGGCTCCGGATCCCTCTGGCACTTCCTTTGGGCTTCAGCGCTCCGGCCCATCCTCCTAAGCAGTCGAGGGTCCCGAAGCTGGTCCTTCACAGGAGGCCTCTCAGGGTCCTTGGCAGCAACGGTAACAGCAGCTTCCTTAGGGTCAGGGGGTGTGTGGCACAGGAAAGATGCAAACAACGCCTTGATGATCTCGCCGTCCGACCTGCTACTGGGTGAGCCGCCCTGGGGGCTAAAGCCCTCCAGGGCCAGGGCAGGGGGGTGGGTCAGGCTTCGCTGCAGCGTGGGCTTGAGTTTCAGGATCTTCATCGCATCGTGTTTATAGTTTTTGTCGCAGGTCTTGATGATGGCGCCACGCCTCTGCGCGTCCTGAATCAGGTGGTTCCAGTGCTGATTGTCCTTGAAACCAAAAGAAGGAAGAGAGAGTTACACCCCAACCAACACTCACGTGCTCGGGAAGCACAGGGGTCCAGCTTCGTTTCTGAACAAAGAAAGCAGCAGACTTTTGCACACAGGTTCTCCACCCACCACCGGTTAGAAAGGCTGAAAGGGAAACCGGTCGGCGCCGGCCCGAGAAAGCCCCGCAGAGAGAAGCCGGCACGGCGTGGGTGAGGAAGAATGGCCACGAGCGGCGCTGCCCCCCGGGCAGCAACCTCATGGAGCTGTGCTGACGTCGACTAAATGAAATACAACTAAGAGTTCAGCGGCACCAGCCACGCTGCGAGTGCTCGGCGACCACGCGTGACCAGTGACATGAGCGCCAGACAGTGCAGAGAGTGCCCTGGGTGGTGCCTCTGTCTCGGCCAGGCTGACGACATCAGAGAAGGCAGGCTCTGGCTTCAGAAAGCCCGGACTTCTGAGTGCCTGCAGCTGTTCTAGGAGAAGGCCCACGGCTTCCTCTGAACTCCCAAGGCCTCCCACACTCCCAAGGGCTGCAGTGTCTTCACCCCCCGAGGCCCCACTCCAAGGCCACACACCACGGACCGCCCTCTGCCTCTAGGGGAGCTGAGGCTCTAAAAGTGCGTCTGAACAAAGAACCCCACCCTCCCGGCCTGCCCATCTCTTCTCCCCCCCTCCCCTCCTCCCCGCAGCAGTTTCCTCAGCAATACTCAGAAAGAGGACAGCGAGAGCCGGAGGGAGAAAGACAGACACAGGCTGAGAGGGAGGGAGGGAGGGAGGGGCCCGGCTGCCCCGGAGCCTCACACTGCTGCCCGGGAGGCGGAGGGCACGTGTGGCATCGCCTTGGCGGGCCCAGGTCACTGGGCCTCTCTGCGCCGGCTCCTCGGCTGTGAACAGCCGTGTTTCATGTACTGATTCTGAATGCTCGCCGCGTCCCACTGTCCCAACCCTGAAGCCGGAGCCACCGGCCCAGGAAGTGCGGTGCACAGTCTCCTAGAGGAGGCCCGGGGCCGAGCGCCAGGACCCCGGACTCACAGTCGACAAGCAAGTGCAAAAAGGAACGCGTCCCAGCTCTCGCCTGCAAACCCATCAGCAGGTGCCTGCTGCCCAGGCAGAGCCTTCCCAGCCCGAGACCCTGGGGCGCGCAGGCGGGTTTGGGGCCAGAGACCGCGGAGGCCAAGGCACCGACCCGCTGACGGCACCCGGTTCGCACAGACGGTGTGCGCACGGGCATGGACGTGTGTCCCGACCTCGGAGACTGCGAGTGTTGGACACTGAAAGTGAGTGACTTTTAAGAGTATCTGAACCTATTCACTTTATTTGTATCTTTTACGTATCAGCATGAGTGATGCAATAAAAATCTGCCTAAATAAGTCTAAAAGAGTCCCTTCACTCAACATAAAACAGAAGTTCTCAGCAGAAAGCAGGAGTCGTGTCCCTGCGGAACAGCAGCACACCGGGTAACGCTGCCTGACTAACCGACAGCTCCCCGACCGGCTCCCCGACGGCAGCCCCGCGGCTCCACGGGGGGGCGGGGGGGGGTCCAGAGGAGTCACCACACCACGCGCCCCCGACAGGCCCAGGTGAGCGGCCCCGGGGCTCCGTCCCCTCCTCTCCTGCGCTGTGGCTGAGACACAGGCGAAGGCAGAAGGCCTGCGGCCGCTGCGGCCAAGCCTCCAGCACCAAAAGGTGGTGTCTGGTCCCATCGGAAGGTCGCGAAGACCGTTCTGAGAAGGGGTTACTAGTCTTGGTTTCGCAGAAGAAGCCGAGTGCCCGAACCACGGATCCCACTTCTGTAAGGGAGACGGAGCTCAAGAGCAGCAACAGCGAGGCACCCCCAGGACAACAGAGGTCGGAACACCCAGACCGTGGGTGGGGCGTGCAGGCAACGTCACAGCTAGAGGGCAGCGCTCTGCACATGGGCGCAAAGACTCTCTAAGGGGTGCAAGGGTCAATCTCCCACGTCCTCGTGGGCTTCCCCGCCCTTCGGCTCCATGCCTCTCTACCACAGTGGCCTCATCCGCCCCACTCCTACCACAGGGGTGCAGCCATGAGAAAACCCCTGGGTGTCAAATAAAGGGGGCGGTACAAATCGGGGTGCCCGTGAGCGCTCCTTTAACACGGGCACCGCTAAGAGACACAGCTCTAGTAACGCTTTACTTTTCAGATTTTAAACATTATCAAAATGCAACTATGTAAAAACAGTCATTGTAATAGATTATTCAGGTAATAGTGAATCCTTTTTAACATTCAGATCCTTAAGGTCACGGAAAAAAATTATTTTTTAGAAAGCCTTTTACTTTAGGGTGACTACAGATTTACAGGGATTTGCAAAAAAAAAGCACGGAGCAGCTCCACGCGCCCTTCCCAGTTCACACACACAGGTACGGGAAAGTTTCTGACTTCGTTTACATGTAAATTTGGGCGCAGAGAAGCAACGGCAGGATTAACAGAAAGGCTTTTCGTCATGAACACGCACGGCCCCACCCAGTTTTACCCTCGGCACGAACGAGGGCAATTCACTGTCGGGGAGCAGAAGGGCGACCCTCGTTTCCACGCCACTGCGTGCACTTGAGAGCGATGCATTAGGGTTATTTTTAAAAGCTTCATTTTAAATTGTCAGTATTTATAATACACGAGCAACAAAGCCTTTAACCATACTTAAAAGCAGGAGGTACGCAGCCTTAAAAAATTATTGCAAGGGGGACACAAGCAGCAGAAAGAAGCTGCAGACCCCAGAGGGAGCAAGAGAGAGAACGGCTGCATTTGAGTGCCCTCTGGTGGTGCTGACCAACGTGGGAAAACCTCTGCTGAGGTCGCCCACGACTGTCGACTGGACTGTCGACTGGACTGTCACCTGGACTGTCGAGAGAAATCAGGAAAGCGGAAAGCTGTCGCCCCCACAGAGGCAAGGAGCAAAGACCTGCTTCAGCCAGTCGTGATACCAGCAGTCACGCTGCACATCTCTCTACCAAACAAGCCCCCGACCTCCACCCCTGTCGCCTTCCCGAAAGGAGCGTCCGCACCGGGTCCCGGGGAGGCAGCAGCCCTGTGCCAGGTGCCCGGGCAGAAGGCGACCGAAGCGCGAGCTTGGACCCGCTCACTGTGGCGGTCAACCAGGCCAACGGCAGCCACACTGAGAGTTCGAGCACTTCACACATCATCACCTGACGACCCTGGAACGTAGGTGCAAGTTTTTTACCAGGCCACCCTGAGAGGACGCTGTGGCTACCTGGGCCCAGGGCTGAGGCAGGCGAGTGGCCTCTGTGGAAGGAAACTCTGGGGAGCAGCTGCTGGAGGACCGACGGCGGGGAAGAGGCCCCCCACTTCCCGTCTCCGTGGGTCCCTGCACCACTCCCACGCTGACGGGCGATGAAAGCTAACCTCGACCCACTACCGGTGACGACGGCTGTGCAGGCCCCCGTCCCCAAGCCCGCACCTACCATCAAGGTCCGCAGGTGGCCCAGGATGAAGAGGCTGTACTTGGCTCGTGTGATGGCGACATTCAGTCTCTGCAAACTCGCCAGAAACCTAGGCGATCAAAAGCAAAGTTACTTCTCTCTACGCAGTGTCTTGGTGGTTGCAATGTGGGCAAGACACAGGCAGCTTTTAGAAGGTTTCCCGTGGGCTCCTTTGACTTTTAAAGTCACGGTGCGTTCTCGCTCTGCTCCCCAACGCAGGGTTCCTGGCACAGAAGCAAGCCCCCCTGAAACCAGCGCACAGAGCCTCCAGCGCCTTCCTTCACACGGACGCGCCTGTCGGTCCCCTGTTCTGACTTGGATGAGATACTGGGAATTTTGGCAGTATGGCTTCTAAACCTGAAAGACGTCTTAAGCGTATCAGATTCAGATGAACGAGCCTCAAATTTAAAGGCATCTCAGAGCACTGAAATGCTGTGGGACTAACGCAGAAACGAACGCAACGGCAGATCCCGTGCACGACGCAGACGCAACGTCCAACCGGACGGTCCCGCGACGGGCGGCCTCCACGCGTGCACGCGGACCACCTCCAGGCAGGGGCAGAGACGGTGTCCACGACGGTTTTCTTGAACAGCAATTAAACAGATTGCCAATCTGTAAATTTCACCTGCCAGTCATGAGTGGAAAAGACCTCAGTGCGCCGAGACTCACGGGAGCTTTCTGTCACCTGCTACACACCCGCTGCGCCCCCTTGGCGCCTCTGGAAGTAAGCGGACCGCGGTTAAGGTGAACAAACCCGGCCAGAGCAGAGAACACCGAGAGGAGGAAAACCCACGTCACGACATATCCCGTGGGAGAGGAGCAGGCCCCTGAAAACACGCCTGATCCAATGATGTATTTACTCTCGTTAAGAACAGAACGGACTCATGCCGTGTCACGGGTTAACATACAGGTATCAGGGCAAGCAGGACCAAAGCGCACTGATCTCACAGCTGGAAAGATCAGCCACAGTTACTCACCCAATTGAACCCTGCACAGTGTTCGCTCTGACGCACGTGACGATAATACAGTCTTTCTGACGACCCTGAAACGCATCCACGGTATCCACTTCCGCTGGCCTGTTCACAAAAGAGAGACGCTCATGCGGAACGACACGCATTGCACACACTCGCCCCTGCAGCAGCATTCTTCAGGGACATTTGCGCGGCGTGCGCAGTTCCGGAAATACAGCTCACGCAATACAAAACTCGCCGTTTCAAGTGCAGTCACTACGCTGCGCGACCACCTTCGCTAACCGCACATCTCCCCCGCCGCCCTGCAGGCCCTGGCGACCATGAACCTCCTCTTCGTCTCCACAGCGCCAACGCCACGTGGCCCTTGTGTCTGGCTCCTCCCCCTCAGCACGTTTTCAAGGCACAGCTGCGCTGTCGCAGGTGTCAGAGCTTCCTTCCTCTTACAGCTGAGTGTTGGTGCAGGCGCACAGATAAAGACTTTGTTTCTCCATTTACGAAGCCTGTTCAAAGTGCTTGACTCCTACCTCTGCTTCGTTACCTTTCAAAGGTCTGTTCGAATCTGTTATTTTCCTAGAGCCAATTTTGGTAGTTTGTGTGTTTCTAGGTCAAGAAACTTTTGAGTCAATGGACTTCCAACACCTTTTAATTTCACTGCTGAGGTACAAAGACAACGCAAACATGGTCCTCACTCGAAGTATAAAGACACTAAAAGGGAGAGTTACCGAGGGGGGTCCAACCCATGGCCCATGGGCGGCCGGCGGCCCAACACAAAACGTAAATTTACTTAAAACACTGAACTATGTCTGTGGTTACGTATCGCAACGTCTTTAATGTGTGGCCCAGCGACGCCCAAAGGCTGCACAGCCCCGGGGTTAAATCATTTCTTCTAAGTGACCACGGGACTCCCTCCGTCTGGCGAGAACCAGGACTGAGCGAACAGGCTGCGCAACTAACTGGGAGGGAGCGGCCTGGAGGTCGATCGCGCCGCCTGGGGTCAGGGGGCGCTGGGCGCTGCACAGGCGGGGGCTCTGTCCACGGGGCTGTGAGCCTGCCCACCCACAACCTCATGCCCTGGGCGAGACCACGACCCTGGCCTGAGACCGCTCCCCACATTTCCTTACCTCGCAGCCCCTTTCTTCTCAACTCAGAAACGGAAAATATCTGTAAAAATGGAGATGCCTCACCCTCTTCCTTCAAATTCTTTGTCCAGCTCCTTCTGAATCATCATCTTCTGAGCCTTGTAATGGGTTATGATGCCAACGTTCCGGAAAGTAACATCCTTTCTTTTGTCTTTAAGAAGTTTAATCAACTCCATGACCACTTTTATTTCTTGAACATTCACGTAAGAGCTAAATAAGATGGACAAAAGAACACATTCAATAGCAGCTGAAGTCCCACTTTGGTTCCACGACAGGAAAGGTAGGTTTTGTCACCGCTCACAATCGGCAGGGACTCAAAAAGGCGGTTATGCTGGCCCTCCAAATACAACATAACTGGCTGGTGAAACAGAGTTGAGAGAGAGAGAAAAGTTTTAAGTCAACTGAGCCTTAGGCACAAATTTCTTAACATCTGGTCAACATCTGTTGAAACAGGAACAGCACTGGTAAGAACAGAAGTATAATAGAGAACAATGAAGACTGGCTATCTTCCATACACTGAGGAAAGTGCTTCAGATGTGTTGTCTTTTTTTCCCATCCTGACCTGATGATATGTTTTATTGATTTTAGAGACAGAGGAAGACAGGGGGTGGGGGGAAGAAACATCCGTGTGACAGACAGACCAGCTGCATCCTGCACGTGCCCCAACTGGGGATCGAACACGCAACCCAGGCACATGCCCTGACTGGGGATGGAGCCTGCAACCCTTCGGTACACAGGATGATGCTCCGGCCAGCCAGGCCCCTGCCCAGACGGCAGCACCATCTTCTCGGTGCCCCAGCCCAGCTGTGAGAACTGCACACCACACGAGCAAGGGGAAGCCAATCACACAGACTCCCGGGACACGGTCCCAGGAGATGAACGCCAGGGGGTCCTGCAGCAGCCCTGTCCTTACGGTTCTCTTTGCTGGCCTCCCCCTGCCCTCCCAACTCGTCACCCCACAGGGGACAGGACACACAGAGGCACAGTGGGGGGACACCGCACGGGCGCTGCTGTTCCCGAGGCTGCCTCGTCTCACTTCAAGAGCCTTCGGTGCCCACCACCCTAAGTACGAGACTTCCTGCGCAGATGACCCAGCTAACCAGCTCTCTCTTCCACCCTGACTTCTGTTCTGCTCGGCCACCTCTTAGGTCAACACCCCTCTTGTGCCCTTCCATGCCCACAATGCTCATGGAGCTCAGCTCTCAGTCCTCTGCTCCACCCCACAGTCCCTCTGGCAACGCGAAGCCCAGCCACCGGCGTCTCTGCGTCTCTGACTTCCCCACCTTCAGGGACTAGTGTCCGACCCTCCGAGGACGCGGACTGCTCTGCAGCTCTCGGGACTCGGGTGGGTTCGCATCTCCCCCAGCGCCATCATGCACGGGGGCGTCCACACCTGTGCCCACCAAGGCAGCCCCCAGCCCACCTCTCCTCTGCTCCATCACAAGCAGCCCTGGCTCCTCCAGGTGTTTCCTGACGAGCAGCCCCCACCCCCTGTGCTGCCACTCGCGGACCACCAACAACGCGACACACGCCGAGCCCCGCCCACCCTCGGTCCCACCCTGCGCCGGCCGAGTCTGCGCTGCTCCTTCACAAGCCTTAACCCAAATGGCGCCATTCATCGCCTTGGCAATCACCCACCGGAAGGTGCATCAGCCTGCTTGCAGCTGTGGCTGCGGCCCGGCTCTGCTCCAGCGCCTACGCCGCATGGGGGGCCGTACGGGCCCCAGCGTACACTTCAGAACCCGAAGGCCGAAACACAGACAAGGGTCCTCAGTGGTCTGTGCTTTAAACAGGAGGCACCATTAGCAGCCTGGCTCGATAAAACTAGCTGCACAGCCACCAGACGAAGGGATGTGTGCGGACAGCGTCTTGAATGTGAAAATGAACAGAGACACCGCAGCAATTCTGCGACCTCCCCAGGGAGTGAGACAGGAGGGAAACGTACTCATTCTCCCGCCTCTCCAAGCCGTCTCCAACATCGAACACCAGGTAGGGCTGAAACGGCCACTCCGACGAGCACCGAATGGTCTCCGTCACTCTGCAAAAGAACAGACACTGTTCAGAGCGCGGGCCCGTCACCCGGAAAAAGTTAACTGTCATCACCATTTTCCTGGTACAGGAGGAAGCTGGGGAAGGCAAGGGCACCAGAAGGACCTCCTCCTACTGAATCTGCTTTAGTGAAAGGCAGAAAACGAGGTTTACTTCTGCTCTAGTGCTTCAGAGAATGAGCAATGTAATTAAAACATAACAATTCAGTGGAAAGTTACTCGTAACACAGGAAGTTAAAAAAAAGCAACCCACTGAATAGAGTACGCTGTGATTTTCTTTTTGAGTTAAAAAAATTAAAAAGACGCACGGCACAAGGACCAGAAGATACACCAAAATGCCGCCAGTGACTGCTTCTGGGTGGTACGAACACTGCTGCTTCCCCACCCTTCTTTTTCTGCTTGTCTCCATCTGCCGTCATCAGCATGACTTTCATACTTAGAGAAAATCACTAAATTTCACATTTATGCTTTTTACGACAAGACTTAAGAACACAGTGAAGCAGCTCTTCTTTCTAAGCAGCTGACGCGACACACGAAACCAGCGCACGAGGACGGGGCCCACCTGTTGGTCTTCAGGCTCCTGCTGTACACGTAATTGGAGGGGAAGAGGCAGATGTCGGGGTGCATCCTGTACTGGACGCTCAGCTGCAGCACAGGCAGCCTGCCGCTCACGTTGTGCTCCACGTTCTCCTCCAGCAGCTTGCAGAAGCGCGCCATCATCGACTGGTCGTAGCCGTACTCCTGCGCCTTCTGTTGGGCGGAGGGGGGTGGGGAGCGGCTGTCTCTGAGGGTCCGCCTGTCCACTCCCGACGGAGCAGCGACACTCACCGAGCTCTAGTCTGCGCACGGTGAGGCTCGGGCCCATGCTGAACCGCCGGAGGGCCAGAGAAGGAAGACATTTCTGACCCCGGCCCTTGAAAAGCCGTGCAGCTTGGCCACAGAGGCTGAGGCACCGCCTCTCCCTTTAGAAAACCCGCACCCTGCGTGTGGAAGGGATGGGGCCTTGTGACTGACCACAACTGAGGCTGCGCTGATGCCAACACCCGTCTCAGTGATGGCAACACACAGAAAAAAGGTAGATTTTAACAATCCTTTCCGGGGCATGGTCTCCACAAACACTCAGCGCCACTGCGAACCAGCCCCTTCAAAGGCCCACCGCTTCATCCCTCCCTCCCGGCTGACTTCTTACACCCGCAGCGTGAAAGCCGGCTGCCTGCCTGGCGAGGGAAGAGAATCCTGCGGTGTTACATGTGCACCTTGGGATGCCCTGTCCAACGCCAGCCTCGTACCAAGACTCAGAAAGCATGGCCTCGAACAGTCTAGAAGTGGAAAAGCACTCTGAAAAGTGCACGAAGACGGGACCCCCTTGAAGGGGGGGGTGGGCGCGGGCACTGCAGGTATCTCACCCACGAGCTGTGGGCGGGGGAAGGGTGTACATCTAACTAGTGGAATATTTAACATGCGTGATTTTAACTAAAGAAAGTATCGGTAGACATTTGACGACGTCATTTACACCCCCCAAAAATGTATGCAAGTTAGCCAAAATCCCACGTTGACGCTCCTCTCTGGGGAAAAAGAAAAAGGCCTCGCACGAGGTAACACATCCACTCCCAGAGCGAGAGCTGAGCCCCCACGAGAGCACAGGGACACGTCCTCCTGGTCTGTCTGCCGACGGGGTAGACGCCAGCTGTCACAAAGCCGAGCCCTCCGCGTGCATGCGCAAGCAGACACCTGACAACCGCCCGACACCTTCTGGGGGGCACGTCCGTGCCTGCCACCTGCTGGGACGTGAGCTCCAGGAGGGCAGGGACCGCAGCCCATGCTCTGCGCTGTCACCCCCCCGCACCTGAGCCGCACCTGAGCGCGGCCGGCACTCAGCGAGCACAGACTGAGGGAGGGGCATGTGAGCACACGGGCGCCCAGCAGACCTGCTCGAATTCCCACTGAACTGTCCGCAGTTACCGCCCCAGAAGGAGGTCGAGGAAACTAGCTTTGTACTTCTTTTCCAACCTTTCCTCAGTAAGCCTGCATTATTTTTGCAATCGGAAGGAAGCCCAAATGGACTTTTCTCGTTGTTGCTGTTTTCGATCAATCATTAAAGTGGGCGGTCAAGCGGAGGCCCATCGACAGCCTTTTCATCCCGCAGCCCTTCGGAGCCCAACCAGTACATCTCGGAGGTGCATGATGGCCCCACCCCACCCCACCCCCGCCCGGCGTGCACTGCTAGGCGCCTGCGTTGCTGGGACAGGAAACACGCGGGGCGGACCACCAGGCAGGCGCTCGCCACCGCCTTCCCGCCCCGAGGGCGAGGGCCACAGTTTCTTGTACCACGGGGCACCGAACCCTAAAACTGGAAACGTGCTCTGAAGATAATTTCTCTTTACGACGTTTTCCTCAAATTTGCACATATATAAATACAAATCAGTAGGCTGGGATTCTTTTCCACGCTTTTAAAGTTTTCCTTTCACTACTGCTGTGGTGTTTGTTATCCAAGTCAGTCAGATGTGGCCCTCAGAACAGCGGTGCCCAGCCTGCCCCAGGGGAAAAGGGTGCCCGGGGGTCACGCCCAGTCCCTGGCGCTGCTCCTGCGGTGCGCGTGCACACGGGCATTTTCGGAGACGTGGACTATTAGGACTCAAACTGCGATTCTCTTTTCCCGGCCCTCCCAACGCCTTTCCCTGCAAGTAAGAGAGAATGATCCAACAGAGACCCCCCACCCACGGAGAAACTCCGAAGCAGCCCCGTCCACGTTACAGCAGCTGGGCCGGGAGGGACTCACCAGCGAGATGACTGTCGGGGGGAGCTGCTTCGGGTCTCCCACGAGGATCAGCTTGTTGCAGCGGTGGATGAGCGGGGTGAGGGTTTCCACCTCACAAGCCTGCCCGGCCTGCGGAACAAAGCACGCCACGGGGACTCGTCTCAGTGGTCTGTGCTGGGCATCCTTAGGAGTAAAACCCTAGTCGTGTGCAGTCTGCCCAGCTCACACACGCTCTGGCCGTCCAGAGCACAGCCTCGCTTTCTCCTTCTGCACCAAATACTAACAGCAAGGATTCTCTTAGAGAAACCAACAACAAAGCAAACGCTCTCCACTAAACACACACACGCACGCGTGCTCGCACATACACACATGCACACACACATTCTGAAGCCGGCCACCACTCAGGTGCCACTGAGACTCGGAAGGCCACGGAACGCCCCAGGTTTGCGTCCTTGTTCCTGCTGAGACTGCGTGTGTCCCCACCCACCCCGAGTGCCTCC
Source organism: Glossophaga mutica (assembly GCA_039655065.1). Taxonomy (NCBI): domain Eukaryota; kingdom Metazoa; phylum Chordata; class Mammalia; order Chiroptera; family Phyllostomidae; genus Glossophaga; species Glossophaga mutica. Next base: position 216,175,623 of record CM077305.1, read on the forward strand.
TTGGTGCTCGGGAGGCCTTTCGATGGCAAGACTGGGCGCTCCTTCCACTGCACGCCGTGTCCTTCAGTCCTTCCTCACGCCCACCTCTGACTCCCACTGGGGGACTGCGGGACCGTGGGCCTCCTGTCACTAATACATGTTTGCTCACAAATGAACTAGGACAGCGCTGTGGCTCCGAGCTGTGCGAAGGCATATTTAAAACGCTTCAAAAGGCAAGCTGAGATGCTGGGATCAGACAATCCTTGGGTTTCGACAGGAACAACTGGGCATCCTTATGAGTAAAACCCCAACACTGGCAGGGTGATTTTGACCGTGGGGAGTCCCTGGCAGCCTACGTCAACATGAACGAATACACATGTCATGGCAGGTAAACACAGAAGCAAAGACCACTGTCAACATTTCAGCAACCCATTTGTCTACAACCCCTCACAGCGCTGTCCAGACTGGACAACGAACTGCGGACTGACCTCGTCAACAATGACACAGCTGAAGGGGACGCCCCCCTGCCCCCGGAAGGCAGACTCGAGCAGCAGGCCGCCACTTGTGCTGAGGGTGCAGCAGATGATGTGGGACTCCAGGATGATGATGCTCTGGGTTTTCTGTGGGCGCCCCTGAACCTGAGACAACAAGCAGAGGCTCGTTATTATTCAGTTGTACGTAAATTCTTGAATACAGTAGGCCTACTTTTACTATGAAACACCCACCTTTATTACGTGACAATAAAATTTAGTAAATATAAGGGGAGAACCTCAACCTACAAAAACAGCACAAGCATTCAAGACAACCAGAAACCACCAGAGAAATTCACTGCTTTGCAGTACGGTCTAAGCCACGAATCAGATTTAGGCACACTAAGAAAAACTGACCCAGGGTCTGATTTTGTCAAAGTCAATGACAGCTCTTAAGCACGTGGGCAGGTATCGGAGTTGGTGGAGATTAACTGATTCCACTGAGTTGTGAGACGATTGTCTGAGCAAACCCTGCAAGGTTGGAACTAAGCTTAACTGTGTTTTTCTGTTTGTTTTTAAGTACGTAAGGATATTCTTCCTTTTCTAAAGGCCAGCGCCAACAACAAAGGCCTGCAGAGCTGACAAGCACTCTCCCCCCGTTAGAAAACAGCCCTGGCCACCCCCGTCATGCCACGTACAGCTCCCCTAGAACACCGTGGGCCGTGGGGCGCCAACCCTGCCATGCAGACGGAAACCCTAGGATGACGACTCGGCCCGCCCACCTCAGCCCAAAAATACAGCTGCACGCGAGCAGGACCAGGCCATGGGGGGGACGCCTCACGCTGCCCGCCCCCCGGGGCCAAAGCCATACACTAGTGCTCTAATCAGGGACTCAGTCGGCCTGTCTCCACTCCCAAAGGCAGCGGTGGCCCACGGCTGCACAGGACACACCCGGCCTTGGGCTCTGAGGCTCTCAAGGGAGCTCTGGGTGGAGGGGGGCGACTGTGGCCCCCTAAGGCTCCTGTGCGGATGCTCTGCCACCCGTCTCCTCTCAGTCATCATTGAGAAAACAGACAAGCACCACGGCCACAGAACAATGTGACTAACAAAAACCACGCTGCCTGTGGACATGAACTTCATCCTTCAATTTGGGAAGACTGAGTCCGGGCTCAGTTTAAAATTTTAATGAAAAGCTCTCCACCTAATTTTAATTTAAATAACTGCTGATGGAAATATGCATTAGATTCAGTTTTACTTATTTAGCCACACAAAGAAGGCTGACAACACACTGAGGACAAAAATCCCCTCCAAAATACGGGTAACGCGCTGGGGTGTCTCCCGTGCGCTCCCTGACCCTCAAACGAAACACCGTGTCATCTGAACCAACGCGATCCCGAGTCCCCAGCGCCCCTGTACCTGAATTCAGACACGTGTTCCCCTCCTCCTTCTGCATAGGGAAGACACCCACAAACCTATTTTCACCGCTCATCTGGTTCTAAGTATCATAACTGACTTTGCAGTTTGAGGGGGAAGGAAACAGAGCATCTAAGAAGAGGATTTTTGATACGTACCCAGACCCAGAAAAGGAAAAGCTATTTTATGATCATTTATTTCTTAGAAATCTCAGGTGGTGGTAAGAATTCATCATCAGGCTCAATAAACAAATGTAAATATACATGTAATTATACCACTATCTCCACTTTTGTATTTGTTTCAAATTTCTCATAAAAATGTTTAAAATGTAACTGATAAAAGCCCACTGGTTATATGAACTATGTCATAATCACAAAAAGAGAAAAATGCTATACAGCTAAACTACTTACCTCTTTAATTTTAGAAGCAAGTTCCTGCCTTTCTTTGGAAACGTGAGCAATTCTTTCATCCAATTCTTGCTTCTGGAAAAAATCAGAATGCCATCACCAAAATTAAACGAGCATTTCAGAATGCTCCCGACGAAGTGCTTCGCTTCCAAAGGGGGAGCCTGCGCCCGACCTGAGACCGGCGCGCTCTCTGGTCTGCGCTCCCTTCCCAGGTGAGGCCCCGACGCTCTCCTGCACCGGCACCAGCCGCAGGAGAGCTCAGCCCCTCTGCCTCATGGCTGCCTCCACACCCGCTCGGTGTGGCCGAGCGGCCTACAGACCTTCAGGGACCCCAGCCCCTTCCCACAACACATGCCCAAGGCAGCAGCCCAGTCACAGCAAACGCCTGCTCCCGAGAGGGTTTCTCCGGCAGCCTGGACATCAGTGGTCTCCCAGCCCACCCCCCACCCCTGCACATTCTCCATCTGTGCTCCCCAGATATGGTCTCTGGGTTGGACTGGCCCATTCAGCCTTAGCTCGGGAACCCCAAAGCACTCCACCCTTAGGCCCTGATAAAGGCATGCGCCCCAGGTACTGCATTTCTGTCTGCCCTGGCCTTGACCTCCCGTGTGGCCCCCCCCAAGCAAGCTGTGCCCTTCCTCCAGGACCTGAGTAATAAACTTCGCTACTTCGGTGTCCCTCCAGTCCATTGCTGCCTAGCACTCTCCACCCAGCACCCTGCGCCCCCCTTAGCAGTCCATGAGACTGTGATAAACCCTTCACTACGGAAGGTGCCCTTAGGTCCAGAGTATGGCACGTAAGCTACTTCTGAGCACCCCGATCCTTGGGCTGCCATTCCTTCACTCGTTTCTAGGTGGTTCGAATGACACCATCAATCACACCTCACTCATCTCAGGACACAGTGACAGGCCTATAATATACACCTGGTCGATTATGGCACCCAGCCCCTTAAAAGCATGGGTTAGAGCTGCCTGCACACACCAGAGACTAACCCGAGTTTTTCCTCGGAACTGATGCATCGGTAACAGGAAGGGCTCTCTCCCCCTGGGGCTTTTCTGAGCTGGGTGGTGGAGCCCAGAGATGCTGGTGCCCATCTTCTCCAGGAGGAGAGATAGCTGACACACAGACAAGCCAACCAGAGGTGGAGAAATGACGTCACCGGCTAAAGTTAACCCACTCCTAGATGTCCCAAGTCAAGACGCCAGTGAATTCCCTTCTGTCTAACTTGAATTGAGTTTCTTCAACTTGTAATCCACAGGTATCTAATGAATTCAGTACAGTTTTAACAGAAGGCAGGCAACAGCAAACAACAGCCTGTGGGCCAAACTCAAATCACCCCGTTTAAAATAAAGTTTTATTGGAACACAGCCACACACCTTTGTGCACGTGTATCTCCTGCTGCTCCTGTGCTACCACAGCGGAGCTGAGTTGAAGAAACAGACCTGCACAGTCTAAACCATTTACTGTCTCGACCTTTTCAAAACAATTTTGTGAAACCCTGATGTAAGGCAAACCACTTCTGTATATATTTTTATCAACAAATTATGTTCTCCTACAATGAAAAATGGCATCAAATACTCATCTAGTTTGTGCACCTATGACTTATTAAAAACATTAGGCAGCCCTGCCTTGTGTGGCTCAGTGGATTGAGCGCCAGCCTGTGAACCAAAGGGTCACCGGTTCAATTCTCGGTCAGGCCATGTGCCTGGGTTGTGGGCCAGGTCCCTGGTGTGAGGGTGAGAGAGGCAACTGATGGATGTTTTTCTTCCTCTCTTTCTCCCTACCCCTTTCTCTACAAACAAATAAATAACATCTTTAAAAAAATTAACCAAAAAATGTTTAGATACCTGCATTTCCCTTCCACCTCGGCACAGAGCACGCTGGCGGGAAAGTTCATCTAGCTGATGGTCTAGGTATTCCTTTCTTCTATGCATCTCCTGAACGTAGGATGGTAAATCTTTTTCTAAAAAAAGATAAAGAATTACGTGACAACTCTCATACACACACATTGCATACCAATAAGACTTCGATTAGTCCTCAAAGTCGGACTATCTCCAGGGTCTCCACAATATGTTAAATGCCCAACCTCACCCACTGCACGGAAGGAGACGGAGCTGATGTCAGCGTAAACCTTACTCGGTACTCACTCATTCTGTGGTTGACTTGGTTGTCCAAACTGAATTTTAGGACCTCATTATTAATAGACTTTTCTGGCCCCAGACGTACTAAATTGATATCTCCACAGTTTCCTGTTGATGAAAAGCATACTCATGAGATTAAAAGGACACTGCCAACCTCAGTCCACTGGAACAGGAATTTCTGAGCAAACACACGAGCAGCCGGAGAAGGGGCCACGTGAACTGTCACGCCTGCAGGGGAGCGCCACTGGCGGCTTCGCACACACTGTCCCAGAGATTCTTCACAACAACCCGTCAAGGAAGAATCTATCGCTTCTCCTCGTAAACGCCAGCCCGGTCATAGCTAGTGGACATGCGATTCTGTTACATTAATCTTTCTCAAATTGTTTTTTAGAGTGTTTCCATGGTTCAATACATTTGGAAAATGGTGAGTTAAAAGAGATTTCTTACCTGTAGGATATTTCAAAAATACATAAAGACTTATATATTTATACACATTTGAATTTCTGAAACAATCTTATTTGAGCATCAATCCTTTTCTGCAGAACACTGAGAACGAAATTTCAGAAACGCCATTCCACATCATACTCTACTCTGTAAGTTATGACAGATGCCCTTGGAGTTCCAGGGCAAGCTCACGGGAAGGCAAGACAGACCTAGGAGCCAACGGCGGGAGAGCTGGGAATCAGGGCGGGCGGCCCGGCGCTGCCGCGCCTCCCGGGGCTGAAGGGTGGGAGACGGCTGCTGTCTCCGTGCTCGGACGGTTTTTAGTCTACAGTCAATAAAATGCAGCGATTGAAAAATCTTTGGTTTTCCAAAGTTGGACACGTGTCTACAGAACTGGCGGAAGCACCACCCCAATCAAGGCGCAGAAGTTCCATAACGCGGGCTTGGACTTCAGGGCCCGCTAGCAAGCAGCAGGCCCGGCAGGCAGCGGGCCGGAAAGGCAGGGAGCCCGGCTTGTCCTGGCTTAGCTGGAACACACCCACTCTCTTCTGGGGCTTTCCAGTCACGGGGCTGTGCCACACGCAGACTTACCGGCTGAACGCACAACACCAAGGCGGCCCTCAGAGACACAGTTGAGATTTAAAAAATGAGAATACAAGAAACAACTTTATACCAATGTATTTGAAAACCTAAGAGTGAAATTCTTCTGAACGTGTGTATTAGCAAAACTCACTCAAATCCACAAAATGTGAATCAAGCCTTAACAATGAAAGACATTTAGACAGTAGATAAAAACTTACCCCTCGGTCAAAAACAGAAAGACAAAACAAAACTGCACTAAAAACAAATGAATCTTCAAGGGAAAGATCATCTGTCACACACAAAACATTCCAAAGGAAAAAATACTTCCCCTCAACTCCATTTTTAGTTTGTGTAACTTCAACACTAACGCTAGAAAAAAAATATGACAAAGAAATTACAGGCTGGCCTCATTGATGAATTTTAAAAATTCTAAATAGAACATCAGTAATCTAGGCATGTGCTAAAAAATAGCAACACAACCAAATTGGCTTTAAGAATCAAAAATATTTTATCATTAGAAGAAAGTAATTTACCACATTAACAGATTGAAGAGAAACTTCACCACTATTTCAAAGAACGCCAAAAAAAAAAAAAAAAAAAAAAAGTCCCAAAATGCAACCGAATCCAACTCCCACTCCTGACAAACAGGAAGGAGTGGGAACATGACCTAGTCAAGGGCACACGCCGGGACCCTGGACGCGGAAGTCACACTGCAGGGTGAGGCATGATTTCCTTAGAGGACACCCCCGCGACGGGCAGTTGTGGAAAGTGGTGAAAATGAAATACTGAGAAAGAAGGAAAAGGCTCCCTTTACTGACAGAAGCCGTTTACTTGCTCTCTAAGAAAAAGAAAGAAACACCCGCCCCCGCCTGTCCGCCCGGGCACCGTGGGCCCCGAGGGTGGTCAGGGCTCGCGCATCAGCCCGGGGGGGCCCCGCGAGAACCGCGCCCTGCGTGCTCCCCAGGCACGGCTCCGGGTCAGTGCGCTGGCACCACCGCTTCCCAGAAGAATTTGGCGCTGTCTGGAAAACTGAAGACACACAGATCTCACTCCACGGCTGTCGCTGTAGGTGTACGTGCAGCAGACGAGCGGGCCTGCACCTGTAGCCTGAAGCACACCTCACCCATCGGCAAGCAGAGGCTTTACACGACAACTTACCCTCCCCCCTACCCGTCCTCTGATCTTTTCTGTTTTTTTCTGCTCTCTTTTATCTTGTTTGCACTAGTCTGGTCACCCTAAACTGATTTCCAGCCCACTAGTGACGGCTGTGCGCTGCCTCTGCCTGGTGTCCGCAACAGCAGAGGGCCCTGACTGGCCTCAGGGTGAACGCGCCTGCGCCTGCACCTGCCCCAGAGAACAGCACCCCTAAAGGCAATGACATCTGAAATGACGAACAACGGGAAAGAGGCTTCCGGTCAGGACGGCGGTGCAGGCAGACTCCCTCCTCTGGGCTCCAGCACCGAGACGGCAGCTTGAGGGGCACCAGTGGCATGCAGGAGAGGCTGAGGTGTCTGGCATCAAGGTCAGCAGAGGCCACTGTCCCCTTTCTAACCCCTCCCCACACAGAGCTGGCAAGCTGGTGCCATATCTGAGACTCCATCAACCTGGGTAACACTGTTTGACCCGCCTTGGAGATCCCCAGAGACTCCACCCCGCCCAAGCCGCTCTTCCCATGTGAATGGTCTTGTCACAAATGGCAGAAGCTCCCAAATCCTCTCAAACAAGCAGCAGCTGGCCTCAGAGAGCCCCAGGCCCAGAACCGGCAGCCCAGATTCACAGCTTGGCTTCCCCTGGGAAGCCCAAGCCCTGCACGAGGAGCAGCCATCTCAGACTGCCTTACAGCTCAGGCAGGGGGCCCCAGGCAAACACAGGCGGGGCTGACCTTGGCCTGCACCACCCGGGAAACCCCAGGGCCAGCGCACCCAGTGGACAGCTACAGACCACGTCGGAGCACCACCGCCCCTCCCCTGCACAGCTGATCCTCCCCGGAGGGCGGAGGTTGGCGGTCAGTGCTCACGGCCAGTCCCTGCAGCTGACTGGCCTGGGTAAATCCCTCCCGTTGACCTGCCCACAGCAACCAAGACTCAACTGCAAGAGGAGGGTGTACTCAGCCCACACGAAGGGCGCACCTTGAGGCCCCAGCTTGGGTGATAGGGAGGCTGTGCCACTGGACCCACAGGACACCTACCGCATCAGGCCACACGACCAAGACAGGGAGTCACAGCAGCTGTACCTAATACATGGAAACACAGGGAGGCTGGCAAAATGAGACGCAGAAACACGGCCCAAATGAAAGAACAGCAAAACTACAGAAAAAGAGCTAAATGAAATGGAGATAAACAATCCATCGGATGCAGAGTTCGAAACACTGGTTATCAGGAAGTTCAAGGAACTCAGTGAGGACCTCAGCAGCATAAAAATGATCCAGTCAGAAACGAGGGGTATAAGAAACATTCAAAGTCATGACAAGCAGAGACCTACAGCCAAGATTGCTCTACCCATCAAAGCTGTCGTTTAGAATCGAAGAGCAGATAAAGAGCTTCCCAGACAAGAAAAATGCTAAAGGAGCTCATCATCACCAAACCATTATTATATGAAATGTTAAATGAACTCATTTAAGAAAAAGATCAAAACCATGAACAATAAAATGGCAATAAACACAAATCTATCAACAATTGAATTAAAACAACAAACTAAGCAAGCAAGAGAAAGAGAGACAGAATCATGGACACGGAGAGCGTTTTCATGGGTACCAGATGGGACGGGGGTTGGGGGAATGGGTGAGAGGTGAGGGGACCAAGAAGTACAAATAGGCGGTTACAGAATAGCCACGGGGAGGAAAAGTACAGCGTAGGAAATGGAGCAGCCTAAGAACTTATACCGTGACCCATGGACTTGAACAAAGGTGGGGGCATTGACTGCCTGAGAGGAGAGGGGGTTGGTGGGTGGAAGGGGGTTATGGGGCAAAAATTAGGATAACTGTAATAGTATAACCAATTAAATATAACTTCAAGAAGATTTATTATTTATTTTTAGAGAGGGGAAGGGAGGGAGAAAGAGAGGGAGAGAAGCATCGAAGTGTGGTAGCCTCTTGTACACCCCAACTGGGGACCTGGCCTGCAACCCAGGCATGTGCCCTGACGGGGAATCGAACTGGAGACCCTTTGGTTTGTAGGCCGGCACTCAATCCACTGAGCCACACCAGTCAGGGCCAGTAAAACATAACTGTAAAAAACAGAAGGGAAGCAAACGGTCTAGTAACAGGTAACGGACACACGTGCACCCCACAGTGAAGCGCCCCGTGGCGGCCGGCTTGAAGGGCCGTGCTGACAGAGGCCAGGAGACTCATCACCCTCGCGAACGAAACGGTGGCCGGGACAGCTGCAGACCGACAACGTGCTGCCAGCTGTACAAGCCCACAAACTCCCTGTGTAGGTACCACACTCGTGGCGAAAAGAAAACGAGCGTGGCCCCTCAGAACAAGGACGGTGAGCCATGGCTTCTCCCGTGGCTGGGTGTGGCCTGAGGAAGGTTCTGGCCCAAAGGGAGTCCGCAGAGGTGTGGCCCGCAGCACCTAGGAACTCCCTGAGCACGCGGCTGGGACGCTCCCCCCCACGCCCTTTCCCCTCCACCTGACCGGCGGGCCGCCGTCGCTGCAAGCGTGGCAGCCGAGGTGTGCTCGCAAGGAGGGCCGCACGCGGGGCGGGCCGGGCCCCGGGAGCCCCGGCCTCCAGGCTCACGCCAGCACCGGCACTGGCCTGCCCGTCTCTGGCCTGCCAACTAGGAAGGAAGGGAACTTCTGTCGTACTCAAGCCACGGTATTTGGAGTCGCTCCTACGTGCAGCCTACTCTAACCCTAACTGATGGAAGGCTCTGCCAGGTAACCTCTTCAAGAAAAATGAACCTTGGTCAGGAAGGACAAGACACGCGAGCTTGAACCGCAGCCTAACGCGGAGCCCCAACCCCACCCCTGGAAGCAGACGCGGTGGGCAGGGGTGCGGAGTAGACAGGAGTCCTCCCTCTTCACGCGAGCGTCCTGACCACCTGTGGGAGTGCTCCTCACCAGCGTCAGCGGGGCGCAGAAAACGGCCCCACGGGCGCCGTCCAGCCTACTCTGCGGTCTCTCCTCCTCGGACACGCGCGCGGAGGGCTGTTCCGCGCAGCCCACGGGATGGGTCTCCGAACTGCTGACACAGCAGGCGCCGCTCTAGCCTTGAGGTCGCTGAGTGTCTGCTAAGCCCCAGGCGGGGCCTCGCACCCAGAAGCCGCCCCAAAGGCGTCAGTAACCCTTGCCCTCGGGGAGTGGGCCCCCCTCCAGCTGTGCTGCACTAGCTGTACCGGAGAGCAACGCCTGCTGAAACCCCGCCCTCACGCCCCTCCCCCCAGACTGTCCCGACTGCCCTCCAGGTTTCCCCTAGAACCCACTTCCTCTGAAAGCCCCCCCACCCCTCACGCGATGGCGCCAAGGGCGCCTCGGAGGTGCCTGACAGCACCCACAATCACCCCTCCTGGAGAGCTGCCAGCCCTGCGCTCCGAGTGCCGCTCCGCCCACTTCCTCACCAGACCCCCCCCCCCCCGCCCCCTGCTGCTGAGACGCCGGCGCTCATCGGCACAGCGCCCCGCACAGAGGACGCGATCGGTAACGTCTGCTCAGGGGATCGCCGAGGACAAGAAGGCCGCAGCCTTACGGACAAGTCACGACCAGGTCTGGCTCACTCTTTGTCACTGCAAGCGACCCACACTAAACACCCAAACCACACCAAAACAGACCAAAAGTCCACGTAAGTATCGTACCCATAGGATTCTTCTTGTCTTTACACCTTTCCTTGAATTCGAGGATGATTTTTTTCATCAGCTCGTCCACGGCCGCATTGGAAGGTGCGCACACGAGCACGCGGTTCTGCTTGATCTTGGCGTTCGAGTTCTCATCAAAATGCCCCCTCCTCTGGTTCCACAATTCACCACATGCACCAGACAGAGACAAAAAATACCCGTGAGCTCCATTACGTCGCTTTATTCTTTCCTCTATTTCCACACGTATGTGCAAGTTCCCCTTACAGAGAGTTAAAAGTACATACAAGCACGTACACCTCACGTTGATACGAAAATTACTCTGGCACGAAACCTAATTGCGGCTTCTTTGCACCTTACCCTTCTAGTCACTTATTTTACTCAGCTGCGCTCGATCCGACCAAAACTCCGCCACCCAGGGGGACACTCAAGACGGTCTCTGAGCAGACGGGACCTGTGACGAAGCCGGCAGACCTCCCTCTGGCCCTCAGGATGGTGTCACCCCGAATAGCATTTTCTGCCCTTTTTTCCTTCTTAGAGCCGTCTCGCAAAACTCCACACAAAATCAGAAAGACACACAGCCGTGCCGGAGGCGGCACGCCGGTTAATTCAAGCCGAGCGGCAGCGCGCCCTCGGCCACAGCGCCCGCCCCGCCGTCCCCACCTCTGTCAGCAGGCGGTACAGGAGGCCCACGATGGTTTTCGATTTCCCTGTTCCGGGCGGCCCGTGAATGAGACAGATCTTGGCAACTGCCGGGGAGTGTTTCACCATGGCGTAGGCCGTTTCTATCGCTTTCTGCTGCTCTTCGTTGAAATCCCGTAGGTAGGCACTCTACACAAAAGACGTGAGTGAGGATGGGCAAGACCCCAGAGAGACCCACCCTTCGACTCGAAACCACCCTCGCCACCAGGAAGACAGATCCTTAAGCATGTCTTCAGCCCGTCAACAAACACTACGACTGTATTTCCACTTGTGATTCTCATCAAGACGATGACAACAGCCAGGACTGGTGGGCTCGGTTGGAGTGCTGTCTCCTAAACCAAGAGGTCACGTCTTCGAGTCCCGGTCAGGGCACTTGTCTGGGTTGTGGGTTTGGTCCCTGGCTGGGGGCACGTGAGAGGCAACCAACTGAACAACTTTTCTCTCTCACGGTGATGTTCCTATTTTTCTCTTTCTCCTTCCCCTCCCTGCTCTCTAAAAATAAATAAATAACATCTTGGGGAAAAAAGATGATTACGGTGAACTGGTCTTCTCCGCTACTTCCTCTTCCGTCCCTCCCGCTGTAAGCAGTTCTCTCCTCGCACGGTAAGAACAAGTGACCCAGCGCAAAGAGCACAGGGCTGGGGTCAGATCCCAGCCCCAACCTGTTTCGCTTACAAGCTAGGTCTCTCAAAGCTCCCCACCTCTCGCCCCAGCCTTGGTTACCCTCTCACTCTGGGATGCCTAAGGCTGAGCACGGACCGAGCTGAGGGACGCAGAAGCCCTGGCACACAGCAGAGGTTCGAAGATGCCCCCTTCACGTGGCCTTCCTCCGTGCCAACTTCCTGGAATGCACAGGCACCTCCCCCAGGGAGGCAGGCGCTCGCACACAGTGACAGCTTCACCTCTGCACTCCCAGCAGCGCCACCCACCCCCCCAGCAACTCAAGTCACCTAACGACGTTGAGGTGGGGCACTCCGACGTGCCCACGCAGCTCTTCAAGCGCACCTGCGATTGTTTCCGGTGCTCGCCCCTCTTCCCGAGGAGAGCCGCCTACCCTGACACGCACCCGGCGATGTCAGGATCCGCCGAGACCCACCCAGCATCCCTGCGTGCACGTGGGCAGACACGCGGGAACGCGCAGCAGGTAAACAGAACCTGGAGCCTCACCGTCCCGACGGGACGCTTTCTGACTTCCCTGCCATCACATAGCCAGCACTCACGATTCTCTCAGACGTTGTAGTCAGCAAATCCTTTGTACAGAAGTCCATGGGGTTTGGATTCAGGATAGCTCTGGCCAGCTGGTTCCGACCGTTCAGCAACACCATGGCTTTCAACTTCCTTTGTGTAGTTACCAGAGAACTGATGACAACACACTTTACAAATTCATTCAGACTGACTGGCAAGTCATCTTGAGTTTGGATGCAAAGGAAACATTCGTATTTCCCATTACGCACTAGTGTCAAGAAAGAGAAAAAGCAGTTTCAGTGACCAGTGATAACAGTGTCCAGCTCAACAGCTTATCCAGAAACTGTATTCTGTAACGTATGTTTCTCTGTGACATGTGATTTAAACACTCGTGCAGCCAACCCCTCTTGAAGGCCTCCTAGGAACCAGGCCACGTTTGGACCCTCCGGAGGCTGCTATTCTCAGAAGGAAAAGGCAGACTACCGATGAAGCTGGGGATGAGTGCCCTGCAGGAAGCGGCACGGGGGTGAGGGTGGGCGGCGGTGTGGGGGCAAATTCTTGCTGGCAGGAGTCAGGGAAGGTCTTCCTGACCAGGTGGCATCTGAACAGACACTTGCGGAACGGCCCCTCAGGAGGCTCCTGCCGTCGTCCAGGTCAACGCGGATGGCCGGACGGACCAGGACAGGGTAGCCTCGGTGGGCCTGGGCTCAGGACACATTGCAAAGGAAGAGCTGACAGATCTGCTGATGGCGTAGACGCAGGGTGTGAGAGAGCAAGACCAAGGGTGGCTCCCGGGGCTCTGGCCTGAGCCACAGGAAGAGCGGCCCCACTAAGACGGGAAAAACTCCAAGGACGAGCAGGTGTCGGGCAGAAAATCAAACGTGTCTTTTTTGGATGAGGTCCGAGCTGCGGAGACTCCTGACGCATAGACACAGGGCAGTTCGGGGAAGAAGAGCACCTCAGAAGCACAGACTTGGCCAGCGCGGTCAGGTGCAAGAGTCCGAAGCACCTGCACACAGCCCTGCTGCTGCCCTGCGGGACGCGCCCGCTCAAGAGCCGCGCTCTGGCTGTGCGCACAACAGCAGGGTGCGTCACGGCGCAGCCGGACGCTGAACTTCGAGAAGCTTACGGTAGTTGCTGTTTCTGAAATGCAGTGCAAAAAAGCAAAGGAATGACGAAATCATCTCCCCCTCACATCGCTGGGACCAAGGAAGCGGCAAAGTCAGAAAGGCGGCTCGACACAGAATGAAGGACGGGCACTTGGCTGCAGCGCTGGACCCACCACTGGGTGCTGAGGACGACCTGGGCCGAGGGACCCGGGCCTGGCTTCCTGACGAGCAGGATCAAATAACCCGCCCTGCTTTGCAGGGCTTTGGGGAGGACAGGAAATGTGACAGGAAGGACAAGGCACACAGTAGGTACCCACTAAATTCAAGCTAACATTACTTTTGCTATGCTATCCTAGGGAGAGAAGTCCCTACGACCCCATGGAAAGAGAAACCCTCCAAGCTGCCGCATAATTAGGTGTACGTCCAGTCTTCGCATTAACCGTGAGCCAGAACGCCAAGGGTGAAGTGGGATTTAAGACGCAGCAAACAGGTATCTCACGGGTTGTATGTTTCATAATAAACGTGACGACAGATGAAAAAATACATATAAGGAAAGGATGTTACAAACGAAAGATTTTAAATTATAAGGTTAGACCAATAAACACTGGACCTTCTCCTGATGAATCTGGACAAACCGTCAATGAAGGACCCCGAGGCAAGGAATCAGCCTGGCAAAAACAGGCCAAACTAAATGTGCAGCTGACCCCTGAACAACACAAGGCTTGTGGCGCCCACCCGCCTCCTCACACAGTCAAAACCCGTGTATAACATTTGACCCCCCCAAAAACTTAACTACCGTATTTTTAGGACTATAAGACATACCAGGCCATAAGACACACACCTAGGTTTCAGAGGAAAATAGAGAAAAAAAAATTGAAGCAAAAAAAAAAATGTGATAAAATATTTAATAACCTGTGACCCTGCTCTACCACCCACCTCCCCACAGCAAGCCAGGCAAGCTGCATTCAGACTATAAGACATACCCCTCTTTTCCGCCCAAATTCGGGGTGGGGGCGTCTTATAGTTTGAAAAATACGGTACTAATAGCCTACTGCTGACCAGAAGTTGTACCGGTAACATAGTCAATTAATACATATTTTGAATGCTATCTGTATTGATACTGTATTCTTACAATGAAGTAAGCTGGAGAAAACGTAGCATTACTATGAAAATCATAAGGAAGAGAAAATACACTTACAGCATTTATTGAAAAAAGAACCCACACATAAGTGTCCCCGTGCAGCTGAAGCCCTTGGCAGTCAAGGTCAGCTGCAGAGCAGATGCACGGCTGACAAAGGACAATTTGGGGGGAACCAAAGACAAGCTGAGAGCCGACGGGCTTCCCGTCGGTGTCTCGTCATGTACTTACAGACTGACGTGCGGCGGAACTTGTGGACGTAAGCACAGTGATACTCGCGGGGACCCTGGAGGGGGTTCCCCTCTACATCCCTCTTCTCTCCACTCGGTCTTTCAGGAACCAAGAACACCAAATCATTCTCCTTCGGATGCAGCTGTTTAGCTAGTTCGCACTCCTCAAGAGAAACTACGGAACAGTAAGAAGTCGGTATTTACTTAACGGAATTACTTAACTACTCTCAGTAAGGTTCGCTGGAGGGCCCTGAACCCTGTGCCCAGTCCCAGCACGTAGAAAGCCCTAGTAATTCACACACGCTTCAAAACGGTTCGACTACCACTACTGATTATGCAGAACCACCAATTTTTCTTAAAAACTGCTTAAAAGGTGAAACAGATGAAAACATAGTATTCAGAAGTAGCTGATACATTTCCTTCCCTTGACATTTATTTTCGTTTTTAACCAAGGAATTTTTTCTTTTGTTTCCCACTTTCAAAAACCCCTGGGAAAAACCCAGAAACAGACCCCAGTACGTGTGAGAACTCGGGGAGAACTCGGGGCCTGCTGGTGGTGTTTCAGACAAGGGAAGAGGGGCGCACGCGCTAACGGGGCTGGGAACCTACAGCCCGCCCCGGGGTCACCAACTCCAGCAGCCACACACCGAGCTCAAGCTCCAGGCCCTGGCACTAGGCAGACTGGACCGCTGAGTCCAAAAGGGTTTCGAATGCGGCATGTAAGAACTATCTACCTGAAGGCGTCAGGGAGCGAACACGACAGGGAACTCCTCTGCTGAGACCCAGAGGGGGCGAGCGCACTACTTCCTACAAACATCTGAGTTCAAATGTTTGTCCTCGACCTGGGAACTGCAGCCCACAGGTTGAGCATGCCTGGGACGACCCCGTCGGACTAGAGACAGCAGCTGGCGGCAGGGCCGGCACCGAGGGGCCCCTGACGGGCCTCCTGCTTCAGGTTGGGAAGGACTACACCCAAAGATGAAGCTGCAATCACCTGGGTACTTCGGAATAACTCGGTTCCTTAAACGGGATTAAGAGGACACCACCTTGCTCGCGCCCGCAGAAGCCTGGTGGAAGTGAAGGACGATGCGCTCTGGTACAAGACAGTGTATCATCCCAGGACTCGCATGCTTCTTATAAACAACAGTCCGAAGACAAGACCAACACACATCTGAGTCAGACGAAGCCCGGGGAGAGAAGAAACGCACCAACTGGCAGGTTCCATAAACGAGGAGGACTGCACAGGGGCTGCAGACTGGGACCCACACGCTGACCCCGAGTGAGCGCGCCTGAGACAGCCCACGGGTGGGGTGGGGACCCACGGAGGCAAAGGCTGGGAAGAGTCTGCCTTGTGTACAGAGACGCGTAACGTACCTACTAAAGCCATCGACTTGGATACATCAAGGATGCACACTGTAAGTTTTAACCTAACTACTAGCATAGTAAAAGAGGTATAATTTCTGAAACAGAAAAGAGAAAATGAAAAGTTGTTTAAAAGTGGAAAAAACTTAAGTAATCAACCAAACAAAAGAAGACAGTAAACGCAATGCACCAAAAGGAAGCTCTCAAAGACCAGCAGGTCCTGCCCAAGCAGCTCTGGATTAACATGAAGGAGCCAGTTACAGAGGATTGAAACACAGGTATGTGTAAGTCGATGCGTTTAGAATGAAGTAATTTTTAAAAGGCTCGCTGTCCAACACCTGTGTTTGCAGTGAATTAACTAATTTGAAAACTGATCAAGAGTCAAGTACTCATTCTACGTTTTGTTACAAAGTATAACAAAATAACCAAATAATACAGAGATACTTCTCTTCACAGAACTATCCCAGGAAGTTCTGAGAAAGAAATAAAGGAAGAAATGATCAAATAAAAACACCACCATTTTGTGTCCTTGCATAAATTAATCAAGGCTTTAAGTGTAACAGCTATAAAAGTACTACAGAAAAAGAAATCAGGACTTCCTGCCAAGATGCAGGCAGAGGCAGACATACTTTGACTCCTCGTACAATGAAAAGAAGGACAACAAATTTAAAAACAAAAATTAACCAGAACTGCCAGAAAATTGAACTGTACAGAAGTCCACCAACCAAGGAGTTAAAGAAGAAACATTCATCCAGACAGGTAGGAAGGGCGGAGACAGGCCCTTCACGGGTTCAGTTCCTGGTCAGAGCACATGGCTTGGGATGCAGGCCAGGTCCCCCGGTTGAGAGCCTTATGAGAGGCATCCAATATCTCTCTCAGACTGATGTTTCTCTCCCTTTCTCCCTCCCTTCCCCTCTATCTGAAAGTAAATAAACACAATCTTAAAGAAAAAAAAGAAAGAAAAGAAAACTTATTTCAAAAAATAATGAAGGAGAATTTCCCCAATCTGGCAAGGAAATAGACTTCCCGGAAGTCCAGGAAGCTCAGAGAGTCCCAAAGAAGTTGGACCCAAGGAGGAACATACCAAGGCACATCATAATTACATTAGCCAAGATTCAAATGAAGGAGAGAATCTTAAAAGCAGCAAGAGAAAAGGAGACAATTACTTGCAAAGAAGTTCCCATAAGACTGTCAGCTGATTTCTCAAAAGAAACCTTGCAGGCAAGAAGGGGCTTGGAAAGAAGTATTCCAAGTCATGAAAGGCAAGGACCTACATCCAAGATTGCTGTATCCAAAACTTTCATTTAGAGTATAAGAGCAGACAAAGTGCTTCTCAGATAAGGTCAAGTTAAAGGAGTTCATCATCACCAAGCCCTTTTTATATGAAATGTTAAAGGGAAAGATGATCAAAAATATGAACAGTAAAAAGACAGCAAACTTACAACTATCAACAATCAAAACTAAAAAACAAAAACAAACTAAGCAAACTAGAACAGGAACAAATTCATAGGAATTGAGATCACATGGAGGATTATCAGCAGGAAATGGGAGGGAGAGAATGGGGAAAAAGGTACAGAGAATAAGAAGCATAATTGGTAGGTACAAAATAGACGGGGTGGGGGGGGCGGGGTGGTGGTGAAGAATAGTATAGGAAATGGGGAAGCCGAAGAACTTACATGTATGACCCATGGACATGAACTGGGTGGGGGGATGCGGGTGGGAGGAGGGGTGAGGGTGGGAGTGGAGCTGCAGGGTGGAAGGGAATGAAGGGGAGAAAGAAATGGGAAAACTGTAATAGCATAATCAATAAAATGTTTAAAAAAAGAAGAAATCAGACATCAGGCATGTCCTTATAAAGGAAAATACCATCATCAATGACAGTTTGCCAAAAATAATAAATCAAACTTGAATCCGATCAAACCCGTAGATCCAGTTATCAATTTATAGGAAATGCAGAGGATTAAAAAAACAGTGCACACCACCAGGAGGCTGCAATCAGCAAACACAGACAGTGAGTGACTCTCCAGGATCAAGGCCCCCGTTTCCAAACCACAGAGGGAGAAAATTAACAAGCGAGTTACGGTCACAGAACCGCACCAACCAATGTCAGAGAGTGAACTGAATTTGGCCTTTAATTCGAACCAGCTAAAAGAATTTGTTATTTATGAGGAAACTGGAAATTTGAACACTCACTGGCTACCTGATATTAAGGAACTGTTAACATTTTAGTAACAAAAGTATTGTTTTATGATCTTTGAAGTCTGTATCTTTTAGATATTCACTGAAATGAAATTACAAATGACAAAAAAAATCTAACCGAAGAGAACCTCAAAACTTCTCCACAGGAAATTATAAAACATTACTGAAAGTAAACCTAAAGAACCTGTGATAACACACTTTACGCATTAGTTAAAAATCAGTGTTAGAAGGATGTCAATTCTTAACAAGTTTTCCTATTTTCTCCTCTAAAATTCATACGGGAAAGCAAAGGGACACTAACAGCCAAGACATTCTTACAGCAAAACAAGGCAAAAGGACGATTTACTGGATGTTAAAACTCATCAAGCGAGATGAAGCAAGTAGGCCACGTGACACGGGCACGGCGAGCCCAGAACAGGCCCACACGTTAGGTGGACGCGAAATTCACGACAACTCCGGCTGCGGAGCAGAGACAGGATGGGCTCTTCAACAGGGAGCACCGCGCTGGGGCAACCCCATCTCCCTTTGAGAAGAACAGAACAGGAACGTGACCCACATGTCTCACTCATGCACAAACACCAATTCCAAGTTGCTGGACCCCAAATCCTCTAGAAAAGGGGTTGGCAAGCTTTTTCTGTAAGGGGTCAAACCTTTTCTGTGCAGGCCACACATGCTGCCTGCTGCCTACTCATCCTCCTGCTTTTCAAGCCCCTTTCAACTGTGCCCCTTGACCTAGGACGACACAAAAACAGGATATGGGGCGGATCCGCCAACTGCAGCTTGTGACACCTCTTCTCGATGTTAAGATAGCATCTTCAGGACCCAGGGCAGGAAGGGGCTCCTGAACAAAGCACAGAGCACTAACCTCAATCCCGTAAGCATTTATGTTAAAAATAAGAAACTCTTCAGAAGAATGCAATACGCATTTTCTAGGACATCACTGACAAAGTCCAAATGCCAGGCCAAGTGGCAGACACGCTTGCACACAGATTCTATAAAGAACCGCTACAACTCAGTGAGAAAAAGCCAGCCCATGGAACAGGCACTTCCCCAAACAGGTTACGGAAGCACCTACTAAACCTGTGAAAAGGTGCTCAGCCTCCCCACGACAAAGGCTATTACAAAATCAGTGCACGACAGACCATCGGTACACACCCCGTAATGGCTAAAACGAACACGGCCACCGACGTGGCCGTGCTGGGGAAGACAGAGCCACGTGACTGCACAGACACCGCCAGGGCAGCACTGTTCTGCACAGCGGGCTCGGCGCTATCTCCCCGTGCCCAACTCGGGCACCCCGAGACCCCGCGGTCCACCTCCGGACAGGTGCAGCCAAGGTGCCCTCGCTAAAGCACCGAGGGACACGAGGGGTCACGGCAGCGTCACCCATAAACCGCTGTGTCAGACAGTGAGCACGGCAGGCCTGTGTCATCTGCAACCTCCCCCCGACCCATGCTTTTCCCTTCGCTGACTCTGCTTTGTGGCCCTTCGTCACAGTAAGTCACAGCCAGAAGCACGAGAACATGCTGAGTTCTCTCAGCGAATCACTGAACTCAGGGATGGTCCTGGAAACCCGACACGCAGGTCAAAACTGCTGGGGACAACGTCCGCCCACGGTGCACTGGGATGTGCGCACACAGAGCTACGTTAGCACGATGACGAGAAGCAGCGGACGCGCACGCAGCACTGACGAACTGGACCGACCTGCTAAACAAAAGCAGCCGGAGGCAGGAGGAAGTAAGGGTATCGCACGATCGTGATAAATGCCAGCCAGCCAAACTGGTGATGTAAGTGTCATTCACAGCAACGCTGCCACATTAAAAAACCACCTCCTTAACAACAGAAAAGAGGACGAAGGGCGCCATCACCCCGTCCCTGACCCCCACTCAATCACAGATGACCAGTGAAGACCTGGGAACAAAACCTCGACCTCAGAGGAGACACATTTCCATGTATAAAACTGAAGAACGAGTTCAAACAGCAAACGACCAAGACGCACTCTCTCCCACCCTGCGCCAGAGGCGAACACGCGCCCTGTGGCCGGGCGGAGGTGGTCTGAACGACCGGCGTCGCACCGTGCTGCCTCGCGTAGGACCCGGCACAGAGACGCACTCAGCGCGCGAGACACAGAAAAACCATGAGTAATTCCACGTCTAACTCGCAGTGATCAGTTAAGTGCAACTATGGAATACGCTTACGACGGGATACCAACAAGTACTAAGTCTACCGTCATCACCCTTTCAACAACTCTGAAAAGACATCCGTAACACAGTAAATGAAATCAGATGCAAGCTTCATGAAGGCAGAAGTTCTGCTTTCTTAACAGCTACATACCCAGCATCTACAGTCATCCGTGATCAGATAGCATTTACAGGGTAAGACGAGAACAGGTTAACGGTTGATTGTATGGAGAATAATAGTAAATAATAGCCCTGGCTGGTGTGGCTCAGTGGATTGAGTGCCGGCCTGCAAACCAAAGGGTTGCTGGTTCAATTCCCAGTCAGGGCACATGCCTGGGTTGTGGGCCAGGTCCCCAGTGAGGGGCGTGCAGGAAGCAACCACACATCGATGTTTCTCTCCCTCGCTTCCCCTCTCTCTAAAAGTAAATAAGATCTTTTTTAAAAAGTAGAATATTAAAAAAATAAGAATAAACTATTTTGCATACTTACAGCTGCCAACCTACCTTTGCCCCACCCTGTATAAAGCCAATAAATAGTTGAATGAAGGGTCACAAAATGGGTAAAATGACCCCCCCAACACACACGCAGGCAGGGAGAGCGCCTGGCAGCAGGCCACACGGTGGCGTGCTCACCGGGCTGTCTCCGCATGGCAGCAGTGGGGGTGGTCCCTTTCCCGGCGGGCTGCTATCACTCCCCGATGCCCTGCAGTGAACACACAGTACCTTTCCCCGAAACACACACACGCTTCTTTCTTAGGTGACCCTACGGGGTACGGCCGATTCAGGGGGTGGGCAGGACTCACACTTCTCATGTTAGAGTAACTAACACCTAAACGTGATTACGTGCTTCACACCAATCATGAAGTGAGGAGACAGACGGCAGGAAGACCTACTCAGGATCTATGCACGGTCAGTAGACCTCAGCCCGCCAAACCCCCTTTGCTCGCCCCTCCCCCACGCCCAGCTTCCAGGGACAATCCGGCCTGTGGCAGTCTCTTTAGAGAAAGATTAAACCCATACACTTATTGCCCAGAACTGTCCCAGTAATTACACTCATCAAGACTTTAAACAGATTCTTTGTAAGAGGTTACAAATTTAGCTTAAGAAAACTACGTCCCAGAAAATTTAAACATTTCCTTCAGCAGCAATCTCCAATTACTACATAGTACGTTCCAAGTTACATAAGAAAGAACTTACCAACAAACTCCCAGTATTTTTTGTACTCTACAGGAAATTTTCGTAAATGCAACTCGTAGAATTTTCCTTTATTTGGAGAGCTAATCCATTCCTGTGCTACCTATACAAAGCAAATAAAATAAAAAGCAAATTAAGAAAGCCAAAACACTGTGGAAAGCCAATGCTAAACAGCAAAACTTTCCAAAGTAAGCCACAGTAAAACGCAGAACTGAGAATCCCAGGTGACAGAAACACTGAAAATTAATTTGGGACTTCCAGTTTCCTGTTCAGCATGTCAGGATCTTAGAAGCTGTCAACTCTATCCCAACGCAGAAAAGGCTGAAGGAGGTGAAAAACTAACTTCTGTTCCGCCCGACACAGGAGTGAGCTTGCTGCCCCCAAACTGCAGACAGGCAGCTGGACGCAGAAAACCGTCCCTCGCCAGAGCACAACCCGCACGGAGAAGCCTCGGGTCAAGACAGAACCTCTACCTGGCAAACTGCAGGGGGCTCCGTGTGAACAACTCTAAACGTCAAAATGCTGGGGGGGGCCACACTTGGTGAGTTTCGCCTCTGGGAGCTCTACCAGGTCCCCACAGTGAACACTGGAGAAAATTCCCCTTGCTTCCAGCAGAGGGAGGGCACAAGGAACTACTGTATTTTGCTGTATATACTGTGCACCCACATTTTTGGCCCAAACTTTCAGGAAAAAAGTCTTTCATTTTATTTTATTTATTTTTTTAAAAGATTTTATTTATTTATTTTTAGAGAGGGGAAGGGAGGGAGAAAGAGAGGGAGAGAAACATCGATGTGTGGTTGCCTCTCACATGGCCCCTACTAGGGGCCTGGCCTGCAACCCAGGCATGTGCCCTGACTGGGAATCAAACCTACGACCCTTTGGTTCACAGCCCGCGCTCAATCCACTGAGCTACGCCAGCCAGGGCAAAGTCTTTCATTTTAATTTCTTAACTCAATTTTTTATTGATTTATATTTAGAAACAAAACCAATTATCACGTTCCAGGGTATTATTTTGCATATGGGTATCATTATTGCTTTCTAGAGTTACACTTTTAATGCATGAGCATAAAGAATTAAAAACATTTACATAGACACAGAATCAGGACTACCCACATATAATGCACATCCTTATTTTTCCCTTAAAAATTTGGGCAAAAAAATGCACACTATTACACGGCAAGATCCAGTCTTTTGGAATACTGTGTACCAGAGCATTCAGATCTTTGTAACTGCTCTGCTCTGGGGATCACTATTTCCCCAGAGCCGAACCTGCTGGGGTTCTATCAGAACCTAATACACGTGGGAGAAGAGAACCCACCCCAGCCCACTCCAGCCACGGTGCCCCACCTGAGGCGGCGGGGACTGAGGACCGAGTGAAAGGCGCCTGGGCCAGAGGCACAGGCTCTCTCCAAGACCAAGGCCACGTCACGGGATGGCAGAACGTGCCCCCTCTCCACCAACTCCCCACACTACAGAAGGCCGACTACTGCCGCTCCGTTGCCCGGTACCTCACGGCCACCTTCCAACCAGAATTACAAGGCCAAAAGCTCAATCTGAAGTACAAGCATCAGAACCAGTCAGACGTGGCATGGATGTCAGGATCATCAAACCAGAGAACTTTAAAAACTGTAGTTAATACACTAAGAGTTCAGTGGAAAAGAGGGCTGTGTAAGAACAGATGACCAATGTAAACAGAGATGTACAGGGTCTGGCACAAATAACACCCTTTTTTTTATTACAAAACCTTTTTATTGTAAAACCACAAGCATGTATTTCTGTACTACAACAATATCACACTCAAGCACATCCTACGACATTTTAGGTGAAATGTTCATATGAAAACTACACCCGTATTATCCTAGCAACCACATTCAAGCAGGTGTTACTTCTGCCGGACCCTGCACGTACATGGTAGGAAAGAACCGAAAAGAAATGCTAGCGATTGAAGTGCTGGAGCAGAAACGAAAAACAAGAACGCCTCTGACCTGCTCAGCAGCAGCCTTAGACTTGGCTGAGACGACTCTCTGAGCTCGAGGCTGTAGCCATAGGAACTACCAAAGCTGAGAAGCAAAAACGGGAAGAAAAGAACGGGGTATCCACCAACTGTCGGGGAGCTGCAGAAGGTGCAACACACGTGTGACAGCCACACCTGAAGAAAGGGACAGAGCAGTAAGGACTGAAGGGTGTCCCCAAGTTAATGTTAGACACCAAATAACAGACCAGGAAACTCAGAGAACATCAAGCAGCGTAAATGCCAAAAAAACCACACCGAGGCCAACACCACCACTGGGAGCTGACGCTAGGGACGATTAGCTGGTTTTCCCGGAGTTCCAAGCTCCAGGGATCTGGTGTTTAATCTGGCAGTCCTAGTCGGGGGCCAGAAGAACCCGAGCAGGATATGCTGGGGGGCCAAGGGGAGGCCACTGAGGGGACAGAGCAGCTGTTATGACAAGTAAGAAACTGAGAAGACAGACGTGTTAAAAGAAATTGAGGATTTACCGGGGAGTGGTTTGCTGCTACCTCTTCAAGGAAACCTGAGTGAAAGCCTACATTACTTCTCAAAAAAAAATGCACACGGGCAACTCTCTCCTCTGAGAAGCCTTCCCCGCCCTTTGTGTTGACAGACAGTCCCCCTGGGCTAGCTCACGCCCTGGTGCATCGGCACCGAACTGTCTGTAAGCTCCGCGAGGGCAGAGCTGAAGCAGGTGCCTCCTCCGCACCCGCAGCACCTCGGACAGCGTCGCACAAAAGTGCTTGTGAACTTGAGAAGCTACCGTCACCAAGACACCGGCTGTTCTAACTGCTATCACTCCGCATGGTCAAGAGAAGAAGCAACATCAAAGCCTGAATGGTAGACAGTGGAAATACATACTTACTGTTTCAAAAGTATTCACCACCATCAAAGGGAGAAAAACATTAAAATAATCACTGCAATCTTGAAATCTGACAGGCACAGGTCTTGAGATGGTCTGACAAAGACTTGCTGGGAGCCCACACTGGTCAAAGTTCACAAACATCTCGTACTTCCATTTTAAGACCTCTTTAACGAAGGTGTCAGAAATGGACTGTGATGAAGTGCTGTCCAGAGAAGATGAAAGAGGTCTGCTTTCAGCAAATGGGAGTTTGTAAGCTTGCCTGCTGGAATTACTTGGAGGTGGAGAAAGAATGTTGCACAAACCCTTCACTTCGCCCAATGGCTTTGGAGACACTGGAGGGACCGGAGACCGAAGGAGGTTGCACAAACCCTTCACCTCACCCAGCGGCTTTGGAGACACCGGAGCGGCCGGGGAAGAACGCACGCTGCACAAACCCTTCCCTTCGCCCAGCGGCTTCGGAGACACCGGAGGGGCTGGCTGCGGAACTTTCAAAGCGGACCGTCCTCCGCTTGACTTATTTTTTAGAGCTGGAAGTGCTGAGCTACTTTCCAACGACTTGGAAAGATGAGCAGTTCGGGAAGTGCTACTTGAGCTAAAAATCTTAGTGGTGGAAGGCCTCAGAGGTCTAGACGCAGAAAGAGGCAGGCCCGGTTTGCGGAAGACATCTTCATCCGCCGCTCTGGCTTCAGGGTGTTTCGAGCAGCAGTCGCCCTGGTCCTTACACGTCGTGCTACTCACGGGCTGCGGCTGAGGCTGGGGTGCAGCGCCGTCTTCCCCCTGCACGCTGTCTCCTCCCTGGACCACGTCGATGAGTTTATCGTCGTCGTCCTGCACTTGCGAACACAAGTCCATATCTTCAGGGTCATGCTGCGTTAAAAAGAGATCATCTCCCTCCGCATCACCGTCGTCATTGTCGTCGTCGGGCTCCGCCTTCTTCGAAGCTGCCACCGCCAGGTGATGTCCCGTCAGGTCCCCTCTACCTGGAGGGCCTTCTGAAGTGGAGGCCGCGGTGTCATTCGTCGGTCTTCTTCCGTTCCACACCGGGGAGCTGCACAGGTCCGAAGGACGGGCGCCCCCAGCCGCCTGAGGAGATCGTGCTTTGGCAGGTCCCTGTTCGGGAGACGCGCCCCTTGCGGACTGGTTCCCACCACTGGGAGCCGCGACCCCCGTCCCTCCTCTGTTACCGCAACCCGACGGGCCCGGCTCCGGCGCCACCGCGTCCGCGCTCCGTGCCGCTCGCGGTCCCGCTCTTGCAGCACCTGCACGTTTAGAATCGAAGAGTCCTTGTCTGTTCTGTCTGGATCTCTGTCTCGTCTGCCTTTGAAACTGAAGGTCTTGACTCACCAGCAGTTTCCGATCTCTCACGGGAAGGGTCTGCGGGGAAATCAGTTTCGCCTTCTTGCGCGTGTCAATGACGCCGACGCTTTTGCCGTGGTCACGTAACTGCACGATGCAGTCCAGAGAGCGCTGAGACAGCTCGAAGGCCCGGCGACGGCCCTTCTTCAGACCCAGCCGCTCCACGGTGGAGGCGGGCTCGGGGCACTGGCGGTCCTTCTTCGGTGGCACTATGAAAGGGGCCGTCCTGCAGCTTATGTAATGGGAGCTCTTGCTCTGCCCTCTTCTGGCATCCGAAGGCGCTTTCTTCGCGGTTTTGGAAACCGGGGCTCTCCGAACGGGTCGGGAGTAAGTACCGGGCTTGGGCGAAGACTTCTTCAGGGAAAGCGAGGCGGTTCTCTGAGCACCTGCTTTGAGAGAGGTCCTTACGCCTGTACTTCCGATGTCATTTCCGGTTGGCTCACTCTCGTTAAGAATGTCAGACTGGCCCTCATTTCTAACAGAAGATGAAGGCCTTACGCCATCTTTAGCCGTTGGTCTCTCCATTTTTTTTCTCTTAGGTTTTTTGACATGAACGGCACAGAATTCCTCACCAGCACTACTGCTTTGCGGTTGTGCGCGTTCAGCGCCCTCTGTCCCTTTATTAGCAACTTCTTCAGGCACGGGGTAATCTGTGTCGTAGCCCCAGTCATTTGTGATGTCCACTACAGGGGTCCAACACGAACTCTTTTCATCCCTTTGAGCCGAATTCTTGTCGTCTGGTCTCTGATCTTGCCAAACTGAAAATACTTCCTTTTGGCTTTCAAACTCAAACACCTGAGAACCGGAGTCCTCAAATTCCGAGGGGGAATTTGTCTTTTCTTCCGTTACCTCCCTTTCCATGTCTGTGTCAGCCCCTGAAGCACGCCGCTTTGGACGCTCTTCCTCAGTGCACGTTCGAGCTTGTTCCACACGTTTCTCCAAACCCAGAATTCCTTCATCGTCGCCATTATCATCGGAATCTGAAATAATGATAACCTGTCCACAGCAGGTTTCCCTGACATCGTTTTCGTTGGCTCTGAAACCTTTTTTAGCTTTTACTTTTCTTTGTAGCTGGGGCGAGCTTTTTGGAGCTGAATCTGATGGAAACGTAGTAACACTGGCTTGAGCCATCAATGACAATTTGTGGAGATCTCGGTCCACCTGGGAATCTGTTAAGATGTCAGACTGAAGACTGATGCTGGGGACCAGCTCTATCAAGTTAGAAGAAACCTGACCAGCACCCTCGCTACCTTTCTTTCGCCTTGACTCAGGGGAACTCACAGGAGCTTTAAGAGGAGATGCGCTATGCACGGAAGTACTGGTCACTTCTGCAAACAAGACCAAGTCTTTAGTATCAACATGACACTCCTGTACTTGACCATCCTTTTCATGGGAAGAAAAACCACCTAACTCTTCCTTCTTCAATTGTTTCTTCTGCAGCAATACACTGTTAGGAGATCCGTGCCCTCCGTTTTTATTCTCCAGAGTATCATCAGGGTCTAAAGTGAGATCGTGTAGGAAGTGATCCCCTTTCTGACCTCCTGTATCTTTCCTTGAACAACCATTCCCAATGTCAACTTCAGTCAGGTCTCGCTCTAATTTCACAGTACTATTGGCCAAAGCACTTTTCCTGCGCTGCTTCTTTATTACATGTGATAACTTAGCACAGATTTCACTTTTCTGCGCCCTAGTTTTTGCTTTTGAGGTTCTGCCCAGGACATCACCCTGTGAAGAAAAACCCTCCTTTGCTGCGGACCCCTTCTCCAGAGGATCTGTACTGGAATCAGCCGACAGGCGCGTGGACGTAACCGCTCCCTGGTCACACCCCCTTTCTGGACCATTTCTTGAAGTACAGTTCTGTGGTGTACATGAGGAATTATCTTTTACAGACTTCTGCTGCGCTGTACATATTTTAACTTGATCTTGAGCTCTTTCAGGGAAAAGGTTTTTACTTCTCTGCTTTAAGCATGACTCGGCTGACAGATGGTCCTCCAGTTTCAAATCTTTTATATAATTTTTCTCATCATCCTCTTCCATAGTATTACTCGCTTTGCTTACAGTGCTACTGCTCTGCTGCACTTGACACACATCAGCTAGCATCCGTTTAGAAAACGTTGGGCTTTCCAGACAGCGCAGGTCTTTTTCACATGCCTTCCCCATCTGTTCACCTTCTTCTTTAACAGAAGATGCAGGAGGAGTTTTACAGGAAGGAGCCAGCTCCGCCAAAGCGGTTTGCTGAGGTACTTTGAGTCTGATGTTTCTAATAATTTGCTTTAAACAAATTTGTAGCTCATGGGTCTCCTGACTGGTCAACTGCCAACCTAGAGATAAATTTCCTCGCAGGAATAAGTTGAGTTTATCCCAGAATCGCTTACAAACAGTTTGCGGCCCAAGCTGATAACCTTCTTTCAGGAGACTTCTAATCAGCTGCACGCAAGCAAGCTGGACTGAGTTAGATGGCATTGGATGCAGGGACAGAGATGTCACTGCTGCTCCTTTGGAGCCGCTGCCGGCTGACTTCTCAGAACTCCGCACGAACGCGGTGGTGGGGAGCTTGGCGCACTTCACAACAGCCTCCACCCACTGCTGGGAGCTGACCCAGAGCAAGTGCAGGCACTTCCTACTTCTGTGGAGCTCAATCACTGAAACCAAAATCAGGAAAAAAAATTCAGTGACTTTGTCACACGTGACAACTGTTTGGTTGAGGACATCTTTGACTTGGGAGTACAGATGGTGAATAACCTCTAGTATATAAACCACACCCAGGTCCTTAAGGTCCATGAGGGACTGAACGAAAGGGATGAACCACAGAAATGTGCTGTTGTGAACACGCATGTCTTGACCGATATCTGACTGGAGCACACTGGCCAATGTCTCCATTTCTTCGTACATGTTTGGGCAGTAGTCCGGGCAAATGGCTGATCTCCACCCTGAGTCCTAAAACACAGAAACTGGCAGTCAGACAAACAAGCACCATTCCTGATAGGGTTAACACACAAGTTGTCAACAAGAAAACGGATGGCTCAACTTCCCTATCTGGGTTTACACGTACACATACCCCGAAGACACTGAAAACGCAGTTCCGTTTTGCGACTCAGGCTGCATGTACGGGAAGTTCACACCGCCGCCATGCACCCAGGCCCTCTTTCCACTGGCTGGCTTTGATTTCTAATCACGGCACTTATCTACCCCCACCCTATAAACGTCCCACCCTTTCCACGTGCACTTGAAAACTAACGTTCCAAAGTGTGTACGTTGTAAAGTCCAACATTCCCTCAGGCACAATACATCTGGTTCAACCAGAAAGCCTTTATGCAGCAGCTGACTCAGAATAGCCGCACAGCATAAAATCAGCAATTCAACTAATCACGTAAAACATGATTTCACAATATAAAGACAATACAATGTCATCTAAGTTCTCAAAAACGCTTCATACCTTTTTGGTCTTTTCAGGATTGTAATTGTATACGATCTGGCTGCAAGTCACCATATCATCCAGACAGGACTCTGGTTCGGACTTGGTCCTTAAATATTCAGAATAGATAGAAATTACATCAAGGAAGAATGAAAAGAAAACCAGCTATTGGTAAGATACAACAGACTTCCTTATGGAGGTCACTGTCAAGTCCCGACACGCTGGCAGAACTCACCTCACAGAGCTGTTCCGGATACTCTGGATCTCCCGGTTGTAGCTCATGTTGTTGATAATGGTCTGAAACGCCTCGATCGGATCGATAAGCTGACCCCAGACCTTGGACCCCAGGCGATCCAGAATCACCATGAAACAGTGCAATGCTGGCCAGAAAGGGTCTTCGCTATCATCTGAAATACACCAGAATTGTTTTAGAGAAGATACTATACTATACTGAGAATTAAGCTTTTTTTTTTTTTTTTTTTTTTTTTTTTTTTTGAGAGAGAGAGAAGGGGGAAGGGAGGGAGAAAGAAACACTGATGTATGAGAGAAACATCGATCAGTTAGTTGCCTCTTGTACACACCCTGACTGGGATGGACCCCATGACCCACAGGCATGTGCCCAGACTGGGAATTGAACCAACGACCTTTAGCTTTGTGGGATGATGCACAACCACACTGGTCAGAGCTGAGATTCAAACATTCATTATCTGGTAGCAACAAAACTCAAACCAAAGCAGCAACTGAAAGTAAAGCCCTGCCAATTACAGGCTTTCAACGCTGGCAAATTTTAAAACTGCCTTTGCATTTTTCCAAGCAGTACTGTATGCCTCTGTGAGGTGCTTTTAAATGGGGAACACATGGAGACAGTCCAGCTAAACTCAACTTTCTTGCCATTTGCCATTCCTGAAACAATCTTTCCTACTCAACTTCTCCCAGAACTCCCTTCCTTCAGTAAACAACAGAAGTAGAGGAAAGAAGGGGAAAAGGAAAACTGGTGTTTACAGATGTAAACAAAGCCCGAGTCCCTGGAAACCCTGGCTCACGTGGTCCCGAGCTGTGTGCTCTGGTCTGGCGCACAGCACTGCCCTCCTGGGCTCGTGGGGAAGCAGCGCGCACTACCCGCCACCACCACGCCTCAGCGTGGCTCTGCCGGTGTCTCCTTTCACCCAGGGCCAGGGATGTCCATGACTGACAAGCTCGAACCTGCAGGCCCTTCCCTCTTCTCTGGTGGACATGCACCGGCAAGATACTGCCATGCTCGAAGACCTTCAACTGCTCCTTGAAGTCTTCTAAGAAAACTCCAAGTCCTCAATCAAGCACTTTCCATGTCTTCCTCCTCTGCCTCTTTCCAGCCACACTCCCATAATCGTTCCCTCTCTGCAGCAAAGACAGACAGCTGACTTCCTCTCAAACAAGAACAAGAATGCCACCTATGGAAATCCGATTCATTTAAGTCCAGCGCAAAAGCTCGCTCATACGCCAAACATTCCCTGGCCATTTAGCCTGCTACAGCGCGCTTCTGACGTGAGCACTCACCCTCCCTCGTCACTGTCCCGTTACCCAGTCAGCCTAGAACCCCACCCAGCTTCACTGCCTCGGGACTCAACTCTACTCTGTCCCACAGTCAGCCCTGCAGACCTGGCCATGCACTTTTTTACCCTCTGCTGCAGCCAACACAATGTCTGAGGTCTTGTCTCGTCCGCTGTCGAATGAAGGAAGAGCGTTAGCAGTCAGGTTCGGACACTACGACAGGTCTCAAAGCAGTGTGGCGCTCAGAGGGTGGGGGCTGCCAGACGGGGGAACAATAACGCACATGCTGGCACACGGACAGGAGTGAGTGACGTGCGCAGGCACTGCTGGAAAGCAAACCAGCAACAACCTTAATCAGAAATAACCTAGCAAGAAAATACACAGGACCCAGAAAGAATAATATTTACATATTTTAGATCTCCCACAAATGAGTTTATATCCACACTGAAGTTCCGTAAAAAGAAGTCAGCATGAAAAAAGTTGTATTCGTTATGTTTTCACAGGTTCTGGCATGCTTGCTCCATACTGATCCTTTCTGCCGTCAGGAAGCCAAGGTTAGAAATACCTGTTCAAGCACAGACCCTGCCTACTCAGTTTGGTACAACCCTGAGCAAAAGAAAGGTGGGGTCCAACACTGAACTTGACTGCAAGTTTTAGACCCTATGTTCCAGACGCTCGATGAGCAGCACTGTCCCCAAGAACTTTCTGTGCTGATGGAAATGTTCTGTATTTGTGCTGTTCAACACAGTAGCCACCAGGCACATGTGGCTGCTGAGCTCCTGAAATACAACTAGTGGACCTGAAAAACTAAATTTTTAATTTAAATAGCCACTTTTGGCTAGCGGTCACCATCTTGGACAGTAAAACCACAGAGAACCACAATAAAATGAAGAACCCGGAAAAAGAAAGACATGGAGATAGGGGAGACTTTCCCCCCAATCCGGCTACCACGACATTAGAAATTCAGCCCCTACGGAGTCTGGCCTTCGTTCCACCACTAGCGGGGTGTTTCGCACTGAAAAGGTGACTTCCTTGGGTTTCGATCACTTCCTTTATGAAAGGAAGGTGCTGAATTAAAGTCTAAAGCTCCCTCCTGATTCGCAGTTCTGAATCGGTGACCTAAACCAAAAAATGTCCATTTCTTTTCTTCATACCATATACCCAATTCTTGCAGGGACACAGTACTTTACAAGTGCATCATAATCATCACTATTCCAAAGCATTTAGCAAACAGAGCTGATTACCCTGGGACTGCCTCTCCATGGTGTGCAGTATTGACTGCATGAAATCATTCTGCTTGTCTGAGCCCAACAGCAGCGAGTCCATGGCCTGCTCCTCAAGAATGGTCAGCAGCATGCAGATCCCTGCAAGAACATTGAGAGTTTCTGAGAGCTGACTGAATCGCAGCGCCCCAACACTGCCTCTGCTTTAGTGGGCAAAGGAGTCACGAGGCAAAAAGATGAAGCAAGAGAGGATCCGTTTCCTCACGCATTCAACTTTGATGTTCTCATATGCAACTGCTCCTAAGTAACGGGACTTCAGACTGATTTGAGGATTAAAAAGGAAACATGGTACAAACTCGGCTAGAAAACAAGTCCTAAGATGACCGCCATGCAGCACGTATTTCATGAACTCTAAGAAGGCTTCGATTGTAAGGTCACCGTATTCCAATGACTAACCACTGCCAAATATGACACGTGATCATCAGACCTAGAATCCACGAAGTGGGGGGAACTGTTCGGAGGTGCAAGCCTCTTTTAAAAAGAGATCAAACCCTACTGATCTACAGTCAACTACTCTATTCGTATTTTTTACATCTCATATAGCTTCAAATTAAAGATCTACTTGCTATACTTGAAAATGTACACCTCTTAAACAGATGGTTTCCAGGATAAATGTTTAAAATCAAGATGTCTAATGCCCGTATCAATTTAATGAGGAAAGACTGGAAACAGAAATCCTGTATTTCGCAATTTTGGTACGATTACCTAAAGAGATCACTGTCTCTGCAAGGCACTCACGAGAACGGTGTGAAGACACCAATCACACCTGCGCAGTGTGACAACACTCACCCAGCCAGTAGTTTTTGTAGCTGGTGGCATCATACATGTGGGAGGGCAGTATAACCAGTCTACCCTTCTCGAGGACAGAAGAAGTGTAAATGTCCGGGTTTTCCAAAAGCCCCAACTCAATGACTTTAAAGAGGCATGTCAAAACCTCCTGTAAGTCGTAATAATCGTCTCTCTCCACCTTCCCCAAGCCTTTTGCTGTCAGGATTGCCCAACGCCGAACCTAGAAGCACAACACATGCATTACTTCATTCAACAAACAACTGTCTACATCCAGGAAAAAACCAGTTAGGAAAATAGAATTCCCTATAGGCATTAAAAGACACACGATACTAATTAACGCAACGTGTGAACCTTCTTTGATTCTGATTTGAATAAACTAACCTTGGTAAACCCTGATGAGATCATCACTTCCATTCACGTAAACGCTGGGTAGAAATGATACCGAAAACTCCCTTTAGGTGGAGTGATGGTACTGCTTCTCCCCACCAAGTCCTTACCGACTTGCAGTCCAGTCGGCAGAGCAGGTGAGCGCAGCGCTCGCCACCCCCCACGACCGCCCCACGTCACTCCTCAGAGCCGCCGCCGCTCCTGGGGACCGCCTGAAGGAGCTGAACGGAACTCCCATGGCTGAGTCTTCATCCTCAGTAAGGACGAAGCCTCACTGAGACTGCGAAAGTTGAATGAATAAAATGTCCTCATCTTTCGGGAGGACGTTCTTAAGTCGTTTACAGATGAGACGCTCGGATGCTGCATGTTCGCTGACCAACCAAAAGGGGGCATGATACCGACTCTGTACTGACAGCTGGCGGGGCCCGGTGATGAACATAGGGGGTTCGCCACACCACTCTATTTTTTACGTTCGTAGTTTTCCATAACATTTCGAAAAGGGAAGAAAAAATGAAAACAAACCTCACAGGAATAACTTAGGCGACAGCTCGAGGTCAGGGTTCAGCACACCAGCGGTGCTCTCTGCTTCTGGTCCCGCCTCCGAACTACTCTGGCTCACGCCCCTCCTCGTTTCTAGCACCTAGGAACTGGGTCCCCTTCCCTGCCCCCTCCACGCGCCCCTGCACTTTAGAAACCCCGTTCTATTAGCAAAATGATGGCTTCGAAAACTGCAGCCGCTGTTCACGCATGTTTGGCAAGGGGCAGGCAGACGGGAGAGCAGAGCGCGCCAGCCCCCTTCGCTGGTTCGGGCGCACACTGGAAGAGTCCAAATCATCCCCCTGTCTGTCTTTTGAGCTGAAGCAGCGCCTGTCAGAAGTATCTGACAAACATTTCAGACAAAATGCACATCAATCGCGGTTGTCTGTATGTGCAAAACGGGCGCGTCCTCCCACTGCCCGACGCCCACACTCACCATTTCATTAGGATGCACCAGAAACAAATAGATCCCAGGCTGCTTCTCAAACACCTGAAAGGAGCAGTTCGCTTGTTCCATCCGACAAAGCGCTTCCACACATAACTCGTCTGAAGAGGAAAAACAAGGCAGTAAACAGAAGACGTGCATCTCATCAGCTTATTGATCCCCTCGGTCTGGCTCCTGCAGGAGTTTTGGAAGTCAGGCGGAAACCTGCTCCTTGAGACGCAGGAACGCTACGTACCTGCCACCGTGTGGATGCTGTGCCGCAGTCTGACTTTACGACTGCATACATCTTGCCATTTTTTACTCCTGACACAACTTTCTCCACAGGTATCATCTTAAAATGCATCCTAGTTCCACTTCCATTTGCATCTTACATTTCCATTTATGCTAACTTTATTTGGTCCCTGGCATGATAAAGTCAGTCATCTTCGTCCCTGGCTGGGAGGCTCAGTTCGTCAGAGCATCATCACCCATAGACCAGAAAGCCGTGGGTTTGGTTCACAGGCAGGGCACACACCTCGGTCAAAGGTTCCATCCCCAGTTGGGGCAAGTACAGGAGGCAACCAACTGATGTTTCTCACATCGATGTCTCCCCCGCACCTGTCTTCCCTGCTCCCTCTCTAAAGTCAATGCAAATATTCTCAGTGAGAATTAGAAAAAACAAGAAAGTCTGCTTCCTTCCCCCACCTCCAGCCCCCCAATGGCTGTTTTGTCCAACTCCCATTTACTGAAGAATGCATTGTCCCCACTGGTTTGAAATGCTACTATCACCGAACACTAAATTCCCAAATACACCTGGTTTATTTCTGCAGACTGAACCATTCCACTATGTGAACATTGTTCTAACTCCTGCTGCTTTATGGAAACGTCTTCATTAATCTTTCAAAAGTGTCCTCTAGCCCTGGCTGGTGTGGCTCAGTGGACTGAGCACCAGCCTGTGAACGAAAGGGTTGCTGGTTCAATTCCCAATCAGGGCAAATGCATGGGTTGCAGGCCAGGTCCCCAGTTGGGGGCGCATGAGAGGCGACCAGACATTGACGCTTCTCTTCCTCTTTCTCCCTCCCTGCCCCTCTGTCTAAAAATAAATAAAATATCTTTAAAAAAAAAAAACTGTCCTCCATAGACCCACAACATTTGCCTTATCAGATGAATCAACTTGAGTCTATAAAGCTTCAAAGAATACTGTTAGCGATAGTGGCTGGCTCTGGGGAGGAGGGTATTATGATTTGACGAGCATGAGGGGAACTCTGGCCAGGTAGCTCAGCTAGTTAGAGCATCATCCTGATCTGCCAAAGCTGCAGGTTCAACCCCTGGTAAGGACACATACAAAAAACAACCAGTGAATGTGTGGACAAGTGGAACAAATCAGTGTTTCTCTCTCAAATAATTAAAAAATCTATTAATGAATAAATGAAAACAATAAAATAAAATAAAATAAAATAAAATAAAATAAAATAAAATAAAATAAAATAAAATAGAAAAACACAAGGAGCGCCCGGGGTATTGATATTGTTTATCTGGGTGGCGACCACAAAATGTGTTCCGTTTGTCAGAAAACATCAAGCGTATTAACTTTTCTGGATATAACGTTCTTTAATAAATATTTGAAGAATAACCTGTTAAACTTTTAAAATCTATTTTTAATGTATTTAAATATAAACAACTCTTTAAATTGACTTCCAGTTCACTGAAAAGACAGAGGACAAGTTAAGTAACACCACAAGAAAGGGACTAGGAAAATCCAGAAAGCGCCTTATTCTACAGGGTAACTACGTGGTCTCAGCAAGTCAGCCCAGGGAAAGAAAACAGACAGACAACAGCCACTCCAACAAAAAGGTGCGTGACACGTGAGTATGAACACACGCTTTTGGAATGCATGATCCCTGACCGGACTCTAACTTAGCAAACCAGCCCAAGAGCGTACTTTGTGGCCACTGGAAAAATGTGAATACAGACTCGCTATAGAAACGCCTGAAAGGTGTTACCTGGTTAGACTTGATAGATCAGGAAATCGCCTTCACATCTAAGCATGTCATACTAAGAAATGCAACCACAAACAACCACAACTGCAGCGGCTGAAACCTGCCAGGCCACCGTGAGTGATGAACACAACTGCAGCCCCGTGGTCTCAGCAGGAGCGACTCTGCCTCTCCCCAGCCCCACCCCCAACACCCGAAGGCACACTGCAGGCAATGCCTGGAGACAGTCTCGGTTTTCGAAACCTGGGGAGGAGAGGAGCAGAGGCCGGGGATGCTGGCCCACACCCTGCGGTGGGCAGGGCGGTCCCCACAGCAAGCGATCACCCAGTCTGAAATGTCCACAGTGCCAAGAGTGAGAACACAAGAATAAAATTAAATGAACGGAGAGCTGGATAAAATATGTAACGAAGCAAAGAGAGCAAGATGTTAGCAACTGTGGAATCAAAGTGGTGTTCATTATATAATTAACCCTCTTTATGCTTGGAAACTTGGAAAGCAAAATGCTGGAAAAAATATTAGCAAGTATCCTACCTATATGTTTAACAAACAGCTTTTCATATAGCTAACCCTAAATTCTCACGTTTCTTGAAACAATAAACCTGATCTAACTTGTGTAACACCCCCAAGATACTCACTGACACGTTCGTGTAAAAGCAGATAAGGATATTTCAGGATTTCAAGAATAGGAACTCGAAGCTTATTCTCAAAGTCTTGGCCAGTAAAGTCAAACAGTTGTGCCTCTCCGTTGTTGTCCACTATATATAATTCATCGTCGTCTTCAATTTCTCCCCTCATGGACTTTTCGAAGTGATTTATGAGACGTAAGGTTTCTAATTCCCATAAAACCTACAGGAAAAGAAAGATGAGCAGTGTGCTTTGTATCTTCTTATCAACAAAATATGATAAACTTTCCAAAAGCCCTGACCTAACCATTCAGAAATCTGCCCCGGCTGCTGTGGCTCAGTGAATTG
This sequence comes from Glossophaga mutica, assembly GCA_039655065.1. NCBI lineage: Eukaryota > Metazoa > Chordata > Mammalia > Chiroptera > Phyllostomidae > Glossophaga > Glossophaga mutica. The sequence goes on from CM077305.1 coordinate 216,212,713, forward strand.
AGCGCCAGCCTGTGAACCAAAAGGTCACCAGTTCGATTCCCAGTTGGGGCACATGTTTGGGTTTGTGGGCCGGGTTCCCAGTTTGGGGGCATGAGAGAGGCAACCAATCAATCAATTTCTCACACATCAATGTCTTTCCCTTCCTTTCTCACTTCCTTTCCTCTCTCTAAATAAGTAAATAAAATCTTTAAAAAAAAATCCAGAAACTTGAAGAAGTGCCAGACCTCATGTATTCTGTGCATCTGAAGAACCACCAACCACGGCCACGTGCTCAACACACACGAGCACACGGAGCACGAGACGGTCGGCACTGTTCGCGCACAGCTGCACCATCAGTAGCTCAACACCCCTACTGAGTCGATTAAAAAAAAAACGAGAAGTCGGAGCCTCTTTGTCAAAGCTAAGAACTAGGCCTTCTCTGCCTTCCTTTCCATGTTCCAGCCATCGGTACCTCCAACGTCTCCAGCAGAAAGACACTGGTTAGCTTCATAACTAGGAAACTCTGAAGTGCACACGTGTTCCCAGCAGACCCCTAACTACTCACCCCCCCTTCCCGCACGGCTCTATGGGCTGTGCTGTTTCTCGTCACGTAAATGCAGGAAGCCAGAGACTCAGAGCTACGGGTTTAAAGCCGTACGTCTAACTTTGGTCCCCATGACTGGAAAATACGTTTGCCCTTAGAGGTTTTTAAAAAATAAAGTTAAAAAAATCAATTAAAAAAATAGCCCAAGCCATTCAGACACATGAATTTATAACATTGTCAAATACACTGACGTAAACACATGAACCAACCCCCCCCACATACATCACTTCATTTCATAAAACTGTTTTATAACAAACTGACTAAATGTGAGGTCGTAAAACTCTGCTTTAGGTTTCAATTCAATTGATCACTGACTTAGCACCTACTATGTAGCAGGCAATGAATTAGGTACTTTAAAGTATCAGTTCCCTGAAGGCTCCCCAAAGAGCTCAAATTTATTCTCCCGCTGGTCATCCAGCTCCGACAATATTCCCCACCTGACGTGACTTACCTCGTGCAAGAAGGGCAGCTCGTCCCGTGCCCTGTGGTACTCAATCACACACTCTAAGCAGTAGCAGAGGTCTTCGTCTGCGGTTTGGAACTCGTCCGCTGCTTGGAACTCGCCGCCCTGGGCCCTGCACGCGTAGCGCTGCAGGAAGTCAGTGGTGGAGGCGCCCCCCGGGGTGCACCAGCAGCAGGTGCTCATCCTGAACCTGCGTCCGGAGCAGAGAGCAGAGCGTCGACGAGGAGACCAAACACTTCAGGCCTGCTCTGTGTGAAGAAGGGTACGCTTCCTACTAAGGACCCTCATCCTCACCTTAGGATGTGCCTCCACCACTTCCAGAATAGTCTTCTAGCCAGCTTGGCAGTTACTGACTAAACTCAAATCTGAGAACACTCAAAAAAGCCTTTTCTTTGACACATGAAAAATATAATAAAACGAAAGCATTTTGTTAGTAATAAACACAAGGCAACATACAGTTGTTCTATAGAAAAGGCTCTCAAAGCTATGCGATACCGATGGAAAATACACTGACAGAGAACTATCGGTGATCCCAAAGCACAGGTTCTGCACTGTTCTACTGATGCACTTAAGCTGAGTCAAAAGCTCAGAAATATTTTACATCCCCAAACCACCTTCCAGAAATCCCTGGAAACAAAAAATTCCTACAAACGAATCCATACCAGTACTGAAAACTCATGCAGAGAGACAACCTTCGCTTGTTTAGAAAGGACAAGCGAACTGGCCATGGGGAACACGTTCTCTGCTTGCCAGGCATCGTAGCAGCTACAATGCTAACCTGCCGCTACCAAGCTTGCCACCTATTTTTGGGCTGTTTCCAACTTTTCGTTTTTATACCATCAGAGCCTCTACCACCCCAACTCAAGTGAAAAGGTAATGATTAAATACTTTTCCAACTAGCCGTCTCGAGGAGAGCGAAGTAGCAAGACTGTACCAGGAAACCCCCAGAACCGCATGTGTCAAAGACGTGAGTGAAGATCTCCGAGGCAGGTTCATCAGAACCGCAGATGGCACGAACCTGAAGATTATCAAATAGGATGGACGCCAAAATCCAGAGAGATCCCCAACTCGAATGACGTGTCATAAAAATAAGCTAGGATCTGTATTTTTACCCCTACTAAATGCACATAAAAGCAAACAGGATGGACACTGTCAGTACAGGGCATTGTGGCTAAACAAAAAGCAAATGTACTGATTAAAATAGATAGATAGATAGATGGATAGATAGATAGATAGATGGATGGATGGATGGATGAGAGAAGGAGGAAAAGAGGCGACAGGGACTGGGGCAGAGAGAACGGGAGGTGAGCTGGAGCCTCCCGGAGCGTCAGGAAGGGCTCCAAGGGGGAAAGGACGGGCCTGTCACAGGGACGCAGGCGCCAACCTAAACAAGCCGGAGATGGCCGAAGTGCAAACGTTTGGAACAAAACCAACGTAATAACTTGAGTTCTGGCCCACATTATAAATGTACACGAATCCACACCAGTATAAACACGTGACTGACCGAATAAACTAATGTGGGAGAAGGGACGAATCTTCCTTTTAGAAGAATTCCAAATAACATGCTGACACTCGCCTCGCCATCCCAGAAGGCAGCCCTGAGTCCCACCCCATCCTGACTGTGGGCCGGGCTTGGGGGACTGTCCCTGCAGAAGGGAGTACGGAAAGTCACGTTACAGCGGACACACCTGGCAACCACCACCTTACCCAGGTGACCGAGGTTAACACCATCTGTGGAGATCGCGTCTGTAACCCGGGCACGGCGTGATCACAACGCAGCTTCACCTCTGCACTGCGCCCCTCCAAAACCCGCAACGCCCTCCCCGCACGAGGAAACACCAGACAAAGTGCTGCGGAAACAGCTGCCGGCCGGTCTGGAGAGAGAAGAGACGCACGCCCGCACGCCCGGAGGGAAGCACAGCGCTGTTCTTTCGTACGGAGCTAGCAACTGACTGGGAAGTGGGCTTGGCAATCATCCAACAAACCTCATCTTGAGAAACTTGACCTGAAGTATCCGGTGAGTGCAAAATATCAGCCTAAGGGGGGGAAAAGGTAACAAACCCCACTGTAAACAACCAAGTTCACCTCAGAAACCAGACGGCCCTCACGGAGGTGGGACCCGTGAGCCCCGCACTCCATGTCGAGCTGGGCACCGACACACCCGTGCGCAGACAGGTCTGTAACGCATCGCGGCATTAAAATTCAGGGGGAATCCACAGGCAGCAATGTCTAGCATGTTTCCTCTCAGGGAGAAGGGACAAAAAAAGGGGAAGAAACATGAACTGAGTATTTGAGAACCTTCGCTCGGCAGCGTGAGGGCTCTGAGTGCGCATCGCCCTAAGATTCAGAGTGCAGAATCTCTGCTGAGGACATCTTGACAGAAACCGCATTTTACTGCTGAGGCTTTTGTGGCGTAATGCCGGTTCTCTAAAAAAGCTCATTCTTTAAAAAATCCTTACTTTCTTCTTACACCCATGATTAAAGACATACATAAATGCATGAGTATAATCAAATACATGTATTTGTCTTATGAATCGATTTTTAAAATTTATTAAATACTAACTATGTACTTTCTCCATGCTCCTAAAAATAATTTAGCACAGCTTTCAACATTAAAGTACTACATATAGAACAGGACAAATAAAAAGGAGATTTAAAAAGAGTGAGGAATCCAAACTTATTTAGAAAAAATTTAATTTCACTAAGTCCTAAATTAGGAGCTTCCTGAAAAGCAAAGCAAAAAGATAACAAGATGCTGTTCGCACCCAGTCCTCATTTGAAAAACAGAAAGTGTGTTAACTTAGAGACAGTGCCCCACCCTTTCCTGACACTAACTCTAATTACATCACATTTACTAATGCCTGCAAACTAGGGACTACCAAGTAATACAATGAACAGCATTAGTTTTTGCAGAATGTAAAATTATTGCATTCAAAGGCCGGTTTCACAACACTAGGAAGTTAAGTCTACGGAAGCTATTTTTTTCCAGTGATCTAATTCAATGTGGGAAATGAACTCACATCTAAGAATAGAAAGTGAAACTTCTTGGGAGATTTCTCAAACATCAATTATTTTGAGCATGTCTTGGCAGATAAATGACTGTAGTCAACTGAAAGTTTGAAAAAAATGACAGGATCAAAGTAAAATAATAACCTTAAATGTATACAACCTATTAACAGAGCAGCTAGCAAAAGAAACTTTCCATTAAGAAAACCACTGCCCTGGCCAGTGTGGCTCCGTTGGTTGGAGCATCATCCCGTAACTGAAGGGTTGCAGGTTCAATTCCTGGTCAGGGTACGTGCCATCCCCAGTCCAGGCGCGTGCAAAATGCAAGCAAACAATGCTTCTCTCTCTCCCTTCCTCTCTCTCTAAAAGCAATTAAGCAATTAAAAAATGTACTCGGGCGAAGATAAAATAAATAAAAAGGAAAAAGAAAATTACAAAACCTGCTTTTCATTTCACCCAGAGTTGGGCCGCTCCCACACTGAAAGCAGAACTGAATTTCCTCAAAGCAAACGGAAGTCACTGCCGGGTGACAGGTGAACACCATGGAACCTGCAACGTCCAGCAGACGGGGCTACAGGGCACACCAACGACAGAGGCACATTTGTGCAAGTCCTCACGGACGGCCACATGTGTACGGTTACGTCCCCAAATCTAAAATTGTCACAGCCTGCTAACTAAGCCCAGCGAATTCTGAACAGGGCATACTGTAATTTCCCTTTAAGGGAAAACTACTGGTCGGTGGCCGTGAACCCTGTTAAGTTTCCGCCCACTTTGGTTCTTCTGGAGGTCAGTTTTGTTAATTTCATCAGATTTTTAACTGTTTGAACCATTACTGAACCACAGACGGGGTGTCCAGGGAATCCTCAAGCTGCACAACGGAACTAAGAACCTTTCCCCAAGGATCAAACAGAGTCCATTTTACTCGGGTCTATTTTGTACAAGGGAGTGGTTGCGTCAATAACACAGGACACCCCACCAGAGGCAGAGCTGGAACTTTCCAGAGCCTTACCCTGGAGACATCATTTTTCAGTATTAGCTGGCCAGAAACTTCAAGTAACAATTAACTTTTTTTCTATCCTTCCCAGCTAAACTTCTTGGAAAACAAACCAGATTCATTTGCTCAGCTCCTTTACACTCTCGTTTCTACCCTTATGTTCACTGAATGCTTTCACAGGAGTCCTTCGTGATCTCTGTATTACCAAATCCAGCAAGCAGATTAAATGTTAAATGTGCAAAGGAGAGGAGAAGGAAGGAAAAGAGAAGAAAACACTGGCATGCGTTCCTTAGCTAAGACAACATGTCGCTGTCCTTTCCGTCCCTCCACTCAAGCCGCCTTCACTTGTCACCTCTTCCGCCTTTTCCTCTTTGCCTCTGTAAACTCCAAGAGCCCAAAGGCGGTCCTCAGGACTCTAACCTCTTCATTTCACACCCGTTCCGGGGGACCCAATCCAAACCACTGCTTCAACTGCTGCCTATTTTGAAGCTTCCCCAAAACTGAGAAGGTATGTAGAACTCTTAATGCAATCTTAGCTACATTTCCGCTACTCAGTAAGTGACAGCCCAGCCTGGAAGTCCACAAAGACAGACTCACTGTCCAGCTGTGCAGTGAGTCTCTGGTCGCCTCACAGGCACCTCCAAGCAAACGGAACCAGAAAAACACAAAGTCCTCCCTGCCCAGACGCTACTTTCTGTACTCGTGCACTAACTACCCCTTTAGTTTTCAGAACAGCGTCCTGCGAATCACCCTATCCTCTCTTTCCCCCTCAGCCCGTCTCTCTGCAACCCTCGAAGTCCACATCCTTGATCACGTTGTACTTCACTTTCGGTGAGACTGCCTCTGCCTTGGCTTAACACTGCGTTTCCACTGTTTGTCTGGATGACAGAAGAAACCTGAACAGGATTCTTCTGCCTCTTATTTTGATCCACCACCAATTCTTCCAAAATGCTGCCGAACGGCAAAGAAAAAAACTGGATTTTGAAAGCACAAACAACTCCTGCACAGTCCTGGGGTGAAATTCACATTTCTGAGCTCACCACACACGGCCCCCCTTGATCTGGCCCCAGCATCGCCTCCACACACTTGCTCTCCCTGAAATGCTTCCCAGTGTTGGGGATTCCCCGCCTCTATGGAAGCTCATCCATCTGCCTCGAGCACCCACCCTTCATACCTCTGCCTGGTTCTTACCCCTGAAGGCACACCAAGCTCACCACAGGAACTTTATTGAAGAAGAAGAAGAGGAGGAGGAGGAGGAGGAGGAAGAGATACTACTGATAAAATTCAGACCCAGTTTTTTAAAAAGAACTCCACCAGTGATTCTGATCAAAAGCCAGATTTGAGAACTACCCGCATACAGCCAGCCCACCCCTGAGTGCCACCCGGTCTGAGGCTTGCCTGGCCCATCCTCCCCGTCCAGTCTGTGATGGCTCCTGCGTTATCCTAGGCCTCTGCAGGTGTCTGTCGTAGCTCTTCCACATTGGGAAGAGTTGCTGTTCTCAGAAATTCTGAATCTGCAGGGCAAGGATCTATTCTGCATAATTTCTTTTACTCCTGCTTGGCACATATTACATGACAAAAAAAAATGTCTTAAATGTTTGCTTAAAAAATAATTACCAAGGCCAACAACTTACAGAGACGTGATCCTCTCAGTCCCGATTCCTGGGTGTGTCTGTGAGAAGGTGAGAATTTGCCTTCCTACGCACCCAGACTCTGGCCCCAAAACAGTATTTCTGAAACAAGAAAAAAAAAAAGAAACAAACGGATAAAGCAGTGTTTATTACACTCTCCTCAGAGTTTCACATCAGTGCTACTAGGTAGAGCCAGATGTTACCATTTGATGAAAAAGCCCACGCTCACAGAGCTCAGACAACTTGCCCACCGGCGCACAAGTGATGATGGTGCAACTGGATGCCGACCTGGAGGAGGCTCTCGTCCCCCAGGGTCAGGCCCCGCAAGGTCAGAAAGACCCCCAATGGGCGGGCACACGCAGGTGGGATCAGCCCCAGGATCCGCACTAACTCATCCCTGTCACTGACCACGTGAAACTCTCCCTCCTAACCGCAAGTTTTGCCGCCCAGCCTCCAGCTTGGTCCCCTCTGGGCTGCGAAGATGGGGGAGGGGGTTGGGCGGCAAAGCCCCTCCGACGCTATCAGAGATCCATCACCTTCGGGTGGAGCAGGGAGGGCTCAGGTGGCCATTTGGAAGAAGCACTCTCTCCAAAGGGAGAGACCCGGAGCAGGAGAAAGGCAGGGGCGTCGAGAGGACCAACACCTTCTGGAGCGAGACCTGCCCAACGACCCCCACAGACACCACACGACGCCCAAACCAAAAACAGCTCACACGATACCGCACTGTGGACAACGCGAAGGGAAAAGTGGGGTCCCAGCGCCTGGGATCCCGGTACGCAGGAGGCACCAGTGGACGACCCACTAGACACTACCGGGGTGCTCCCTCCTGCAGCGCCCTGACCCTCGAGAGAGCGGCCGAGCGCCCGCTGCCCCTCCCCCACTCTCCCCCCGGCCCGCCCTGAGCTCTCGAGCCGCGGCGGTTACTCCAAGCGGCTCCGCGCGCTCTCACGTGGGCAACCTCCAGCCCGCCACTCTCCTCACCCAGGCAGGCCTCGCGTCGGCTGCTAGCCAGGCTCCATGCCTCTGCTCCCTGCTCGACCGACGGCGGAAGCGCAAGTCCGCACCCTACAGCCCAACCCACGGGCGCCGCGAGCCAAGGTCCTGCCCCGCGCGCCGTCGGCCGCCCGCAGGCCCCGCCCCAGCCTCCAGTTTGTTTTGGTGCGCCGAGGGGCGGGCCGTGGGAAGAGGGGCGCTCGGGCTCCGCGAGGGAGCCCAGCACCTGGCACTTCCGTCACTTCCGGGACACAGGGCCCACCAATCAGGAGGGCCCGCGCGCTGGGGGCGGAGCTTGCCGCCCCGGCGCGAAAGCGGCCGCGGCCCGCACTTCCCCCCCGCCCCGCGCCCCGCCCCCCGCCCCGTAGGGGAGGCGCCTGACCTCCCAGCCTTGGGTGGACTTAGGCACCTACCTTTTTGCCTTCGTCGCTCTGTCCTTCAATACGTTCAACGCCTCAGCTGTCTCAGGAGGGTGTGTTACGGGTTGCGAAGGAACTTTTTTCCTTTTTAGAATTCCCTTAAAGACCTAACACATATGTAATGAACATGGAATGGAGGGACAGACGTACCTGCGTTACAGAGAAGGGGTAGACTGAGTATTGACATTTAGGAGAACACACACACTTTGTAACCCAGGAAGAGGACGCGTTAAGAGTGATAAAAACAACACAGTCACAGTAAAACCACCACCGGAAAGCCTACCCCTTTTTTTAACACCTACTTTGAGGATGCGCAGCTACCACGAGCTTTTCCTCTAACCGACAGAAAAGGCAGAAAAGCCAAACGGTCGCGAACACCGATCACGGCTGTAACGGAAAGAGGAGGCCGAGACGGGCCCGACCCGGCCGGCCGCGCGGCGACGCTCCGACCACGCAGAGCCTTCGCGGGGCAGTGGGGGGCAGCGAGCCGGGAACGCGGCGGCCGCTGGGCCCGAAGGTTCCAGCGAGGGGGCGTGGCTCCGGAGACCCCGCCTGCGGCCGTTATGGTAATTAGCCAACGCGGCGGCGGAGGTTGGCGCACGTGACCGAAACCGTTGCTGCCCTGGCTTCTCGAGTGTTCCACGGCGAAGGAGGTCGGCCGTCCGCCGCTGGAGCGTTCCAATGAGAACGTTGCGAAGCTGTTTCCAACCGCGCCGCGTTACCGGTCGCGCATGCGTCCCTTTGTAAACGCCGGTTTTGCGGGATACTTCGGGAAAGGCAGACCTGGACGAGGAGCCAAAATAAACTTGAAAAGAAAGAGAGAAGGGGGCGGCAGTCCCCGGAATGTCTCCTTCTCTGAGATACCTATTTTAATGCATACCCTTGCGGAATTTACTAACATACGTTATTAAAGTGGACATGGGGAGAAGGGGTGCAAGGGGAACGGATGGCAACGGAAAGATACAATACAGATACATTTTAAAATATGCAAAGTAGATGGGAAAGAATATTCTAAAATACTACGCTCCTCACGACAGGGTCAAAAACGACCTTGTCCTGAACACCGGACTAGACACTGTGGCTTGGGCTAGGGACACGCAAATCAGAAAAGAGTAAAATGTGAGGTGGAAAATGTTTTAATATTCAACGACATCTTTGTGTTTATAACAATATGGTTGTGAAATAGGTTTTGTGATATTTTTCAGGCGGAACGTGCCCATGAAGGCAAAAAAAAAAAGTGCTGAGGTCCCACTGAAGTCGTAATTGGATCTTGCCTCTGAGCCCTCTGTGGTCCTTATAATTTTACAGATTAATTTATTTTTAATCTGTAAGCAGTCTATTAAGTTTTGCATGCTTTTTAACCGTATCAAATTATACCGAATGCATTTTTCTGCAAATTGCTTTTTTACACTCAACACTATGCTCTGAGACTGATCCAAGGTACAGTCGGGGGCTGCAGAGCCCAAAGCGCAAACAGCTTGAGGGCGTTCTTTAAAACGCCGCAGTAAGATTTATGGTGGCCAAGTTGGGGATGAAATTAATATTCCTTGGGAATGAATGGCACCAATTACAATTTTAAAGGGCAAGTCTAGGAAAAAACCATATATAAACTGCAAACACGATTCTGTAAAAGTTACATACTTCGGCTTCATAAACTTTACCTCGACAATAAGGTTGAAGATCGTTTTCCACAAAGAACGCAAAGATAGGGCCGTCTTTTCTCTAGCAAGGTCGATGACATTTTATTAAGGATTTATAAATGTTTCTTTCGAATTAATGATTTTGTTGGCTCATGTCATGTAAAGTTTCGCATAGGAGCTGTAAAATTTTAGAGCGCATAAAACTTCTGGTGCTGTCACCAAGCCTAACCAGTTAGAACTGATGACACCTTATTAGCAGAAGTGTCATTTGTAGACCCATTTTGTGAGTTTTATACATCAGCATTTTATGTCAAAATGTTAGTCCTTTTTCCAGCTCGATCCCTCCTCCTCATCATTTGGATTATCAACAACCCAAAAGCCTATTTGTCACTCGTTATTTCTCTTTGAAATGGATCTCTGCTAATGAATTACTGAAGTTTTGTTGTGCTTTCTCTTGATTGCATCATCATTCACCCTCACTTTCGCTTCATATTCCGTTGATTTTTGTCAACATTATATAGTTATCTCAATTACAGACAATAAAATATCCAGATTTTAAGTGTATAGGTTGAGGAGTTTTAACAACTTCATAATTTTGTGCAACCATCTTCAAGCAAGACAACGAGACCTTTTCTCCATCCCGGAACGCGCCCTTAGGCCACTTTGTGGTAAATCACCTTCTCCACACTCACCTGGCGGAACCGGGGGTCTGATTTCTCTCACCTTGGATTCATTTGGACTGCTGTAGAACTTCAAATCAACGGAATTGTACACTATGTTCTCACTCTGTCTTCTTCTGTTCAACGTGAAGCGTGGGAAGTTCACAGAGGTTGCCTGTATCGGCAGCGCATTTTTACCGCGGAGGAAGATGTCATTACGATGGGCACACAGCAATTTGTTTTTCTCGCTCATTGGGTTAATTTGGGGTGGTTTCAAAGTCTCTGCCATTGTGAAGAAAGCTGTTAGGAACATTACTGCGCAAGTCTTTTAACGGATGTGTGTTTTCACAGAACTTGGATAGAAGTCCAGGGGTGGAGTTTCTGGATTAGCGTAGGGGTGGATTTACCATTAGGAGGGTTTACAATCCATTTTCCAAAGTGATTTTTGCCATCTTGTATTTCTATAAGCAACATACAAGGCTTCCGTTTGCTCCACAACCTTGTCAACAGTGCCCACTGGGAAGCTTTTCCGTTTCAGTCACCGCAGTGGGCTAAATTGTAGCTCATTTGTTGTCCTCGATACCTAACGTTGTACAACCACCCCCGGCGCGTGCTTCCTGGGAGTCAGTGTTTCTTCTTTAGGAATTGTCTGCACGAGTCCTTTGGCCATTGTTTTTTAAAAAGGGCCTTGCAGGACTCCTGACCTGCAGGACTGCCTGATAATAATTTTGTGTGGTTTTGAAGCCACCAAATTTGTGGTAATTTGTTATATGGGCATAGAAATTGAATATAGATTTACTTAAAATTTTAAATTTTGTTTGCCACCGATGTAGACATGGAATTGCTTTTTATATATTTTTATTGACCTTGCCTCTATCAACTTAACTGATGTATTTACTCTAACACCTCTGTGAGATTGTTTTTTGGTTTTTGGTTTTTTTTTTGGATTTCCTACCTTCACAATCAAATCATCTGAGGGGAAAGGGCAGTTGTAGAGCTTCGTTTTTGGTCCACGTAGGTTTCACTTCCTTTCCTTGCTTGACTGGGCTGGCTGGTTAGTGTCAAGAGTTGAGCGTAGGCACCCTTTCTCCAATCTCAAAGGGGAAAATGTCAATGTTTCACTTTTTAAAATAATGTTTGCTGAGGCTTTTGTAAATACCTTTGAGGTGGAGAAAGTTGCCCTCTATTTTTATTGGATGGTTTGGAATTCATCAAATGCAAATCGTTTTTATTCTTTATTAACATGGTGGATCGTACTGAGGTTTTTTCCCCCCAACTTAGGGGGGTATTGAAACAGACACAGACACGGAGCAGGAACTGGTGGTTGCTGGGGGTGAGGGTGGGTGGGACTGGGTGGAAAGGGTGAAGGGATCGAGTACATCTCGGCAGTTACAAAACAGTCGCAGGGAAGTAAGGAAAGCACAGAATATCTGATGACTCTGTGCAGGGCCAGGTGGGTGCCACGGACATCGAGGCAGCACCGTGTAAAGCATACGATTGTCGAACCACTATGCTGTCCACCCGAAACCAATACAACATAAAATTGAAAGAAAAATTTTGCGTAGTGTGGGGGAAATAGGGGCCTTAGATAGGGTTGCAAAGGTAAGCGATGGAGGGTTGCAGTCTTTGTAGACACTATGACGTAGAGTGAGTATCACAGCAAGATGCAGTGGGAAACCATTTCGGGGGTTTTCAACAGGTCGGGAATGTGAGCGCTTCTGCAGCTGCGGGGAGTACAGATTGGAGAAGGGCCGGTGTGTCATCAGCGAGACCAGTGTCGTCCAGAGAGGAGGGTGAGAGGGGAGGCAGAGTCCAGGCGGGTGCGTGGAGGCAGAACGGGTGGGGGGTTGCTAATGGACTGGACGTGGCAGGACCCAGGGAGAGGACAGCAGCAAAGCTGGGTGACCCCTAGCTTTCTGACTCAACTAAGTGAAAGTGCCACCCCTGGCGGAGACGAGAAAGCCTGGGGGCAGGTGACAGATTTTCAGTTGTATAGGCGACTAAAATGTAACATGTGAAGCTTGACACGTAAGACACCTCCATGGAGATGGCAAGCAGCAGATGGACTTCTTAGCCTGGAGTTCGGGGGAGAATCTGACCCACAACCACACATGGGGGAGCCATTGGCAGATACTGGTATTTCCAAACACTGGGGGCACGGGAAGAGCCCCCAACAGCCCCGACAAACAGGACATTCAGAAGTTGGGAGGAGTGGGGCAGAACGTGCTAATTCTGTATGACTATACACATTCAAGGGTGGTCAGTTTTAGAGTTTGTTTGCATGGCAATAACGGTCCAGAACAGGAGAGACAGACAATTTAGGGGATCAAAATCTCTGCTGCGACCTCAGGGGACAGGCACAGGGCTCAGGGGTCGGGAGTCGGTGTGTAGCAGGAGGAATGAGCGTCCCCGGAGTCGGTTTGTCTGTTAGGGGAGGAAAGAGGGTACTGATACCCTCTGGCTCCAGTTCCCTCGGTGACCCGTGGGAAGGGCAGAAGAAGGGTGCGGAGAGGCTGGATGTTTCGAGCAGCTGACGCGGGAAACAGGAAAGCCAGCCTGGAGATTGAAGGCGGCTCCTTCAGTGACGTGGTGTGTCCACTCGAGGCGTACAGTCATGGAAGTGGAACGCGCCAGCTGAGCTGGGCAGCTCAGGTCCAGGAACACTCAGCTCTTCGGGTGCAGGGAGGGGGTGGTGGGAGGGCTCGCACAGATTCGGGGTCTCAAACAGAGAAGTACCGCAAAAGGAGAGAATGAAGAGCTGAGGGTGTCTGCAGGGAGGGATTGTAACAATGGACTCTGGCAGCTCGGGCAGGCGGGGGCGGGCTCCTGGCTTGTTGGTGGAGGTCAAGGACCCAGGACGGTGGTGTGGATTTCGGGCAATGAACTGGAAATGGTGTCCGGAGAGTGTTAGGTTGCATGTGGGCCAAAGCTGTGTGTCCACTGCCACGTCTTCAGCGCCAACCACACGTGGCCGATCCAGTGTGGTCAACGCTTGCAGAACTGAAAGCACTGTGGGCAGAATCCAGGCCCTGGTCTGATTATGAGACTCTTTCTTCTTCTTTTTACTTTGAGAGTACGTTTATTAAAGTCAGGGACAGTACACAAGGGCTCAGGATGGAAGCTGCAACAGGAGAGAGCCTAGGCGGGGCTGCTTTGGCTTTCTAGAAACGTCATAGGAAAGGAGAGAGCCGAGACAGGGCTGCCGTGAGCTCCCTGGAGGGTCAGAGAAAAGGGGGCCCTGGAGACAGGACCAGGGGTGAGCCCGGGAGGGACGAGCTCATGACTGTGGGGGAAGGGAGGGGGAGGGGAAGGCGGGGGCGGGCCCCTGGGAGGGATGGCACACTTTTTTTTTTAAGCCTCCGCTCTGCAACAGCGTCCTGGGCCTCTTTGTTGCGTAATTAGTCCATAAGTGAAAATAAACAGCTAAAACCATGCTTATGGAAAAGTGTAAAATGGGGGGAGGGGAGGGAATGAGTTAGAGGGTATGGGGGGGGGGTGAATGGTATTAAAAAAACACAATGAAAAAGGAAAGTGTAAAATGACCAAGAACTCCAGCAGTGCACCGTCAAGCCTGTTGGCACACTTCGGTTCGTCCTTGGTCTTGTTTCTTGTGAGACAGGTGTCCTTTCTCTCCATCCGTGTTCACTTCCTGAGCCTCCTCCTCCTCCTCCTCCCGGGTGCCCCCTGCCCTCCCCGGCTTAACGGGGCTGCCCCTTCCACGGTGTCGAGCCCCTCCTCACAGAGCTGAGGGGTCCCGCTCCAGGGCAGCTTCTCGTCTCTTCAGTCTGTCCTCTTCGGAGTGCAGACTGCGGCTCCGCCGTGAAGCGCCCCCACCCCAGCCCATACCCACAGCCCCCCCCACCCCACAGGCATTTCACGCAGCCAGCCGGCCCTTCCAAGTCCCTGCGTTGGTATGGCACACACCTTCCCACCCCGGGGTGGGGCACACAGGAGACAGAGGCGAGAAAGCTATAAAAATGCAGCTTTTACAAAGTGTGCCCGTTTACTGGGTAAAATTCACAGCGTGGGTACATGCAGGTGATTCGCTGTCGTCATCTACATTTGTGGTTTGCACGGGACCCCGATTTTCTCCTGGGGAATGGACCCTCTCGGCCATCCGAGGGATGCTGAGCTATACCCCGGCTCCAGAAGCAAGCCCAGTGTGGGTGCGGCCAGTCCCGTTTTCCTACCTCCAGTGAGAGGTCGGAGCTGGGCACGGGCTTCAGCCTGGGCACGAGGAACGAAACCGGGAGCTTCAGCCAGCGCAACAGGAGGAGACCCTTTCCTTCCTCTGGGTGGGCATCGGGACTGCAGAAATGGGGGGCTGTGTGAAGGTGGCCCTCGCGGCCATGGAGCCCTGTGTGGCCCGGAAAGGAGCGCTCCGGAGAAGGCACGTCCTGGGGACTGGGGGCGAGCTCGCAGGCCCCTCCGATCTCAGTTTGAATTTTTGGCCCTTGCAACTCACACGCCCTAACGTGTAAACGCACAAGCCCACTGCCCAGAGAAATAAAACACCATCAACATCCTGGGTTCAATTCTTCCCGCATATTTTAATATACCCATCTATATACATTTTCTTATTTTACAAAATTGAGAAAATATATAAACTCTTCTGAAATATCTATTGATAATACTGTTCACCTCGTTTTGTGTTAACCAAACCTGTCAGCATTTAACATTATTGCATAATATTCCATTCCAGGAATATACAGTTACTTAACAAGTTTCCTATCAAGAAACATTTACATTTTTTTTTCTGGTTTCCATATGATAAATGTGCCATTCTCATACACTAGTTCTAGTCTCTCATTAGGTTCTAGACGTGAAATTCCTGGATCACAGAATATGTACATTCTTAAGCATTCGCTGCATCTTACCAGATTGTCTGCCAAAAGGAACGTACAATTCATATTCCCATCAGCATGGAGTCTGGCACGTCTGAGAGGGAAGGAGTGACTAAAGGCAAAATGCTTTCTAAAAAGAAAATACTCTTTCGCTCACTGAGTATTTATTGAGTATCTGCATTTGCACAGTGCTGTTTGGGGTCCTAGGGAGATTCTGGGGATCCGGGACCCCGACACTGGTTTGTCTGCGTTCTCCCTTCCCCAGTCACGGCAGGTTTGGGAAAATGTCTAGCTCTGTAGAGAGTTAACCAACATCACAGCATGATGTAACCCAATGACAACGGGGAGAACGCTCGGCGGACACTCGGGCACATCGCTGTGGACAGGACGTCCCTCCTGTGCTCTGCCTCGTGCAGATGTGGGGAGGAGCCTGCAACGCGACTCCCCTGCCCAGCTGGGTCCTGCTCAGGGGCTGCCCATGGGAGACACGTGTTCTGGCTGAGGCCGCATGGCAGAGAAGGGACAGAGTGGCAGGGGCTCCGGACAGCCCAGAATCCGAGGGGGAGCGTGGGGGCACGCAGGCAGGGTCCCCACTGCTGGCCAGCCCCACCGCCCCGCCGGCCCCTGCACCCTGTCCAACGACTCCGTGGCCTGGACCCCGCAGGAGTCCTTCCCTGTCCGCAGGACCTGCCGCGTTTTGCTTTCCTGACCGCTAGGGGAGCCCCTGAAACGCCAGGAGGCCTGAGTGTGCCCGAGACCCACACCGCGGCTTTCCCCATCTAAGAGCCCGTCTTTCTGGAAACAGTGGAAGACGGTGCGGGTTTCTTCCCTGCGGGCGGCCTCCAGATGAGTTCCGCACCCAGCTAGGAGAGGGCATCCTGTGTGAAAAGCACACACACCTCCACACCAGGAGGCCGCCCAGGAAGACAACCCGCACGTGCACGACACGCGCAGGGAACTGAAAGCAGCCTGAGGAAACGGGGCGCCCACCACTTCCTCTGACACTCACATACACGCCATCCGCCGAGAGCGTGGCCTCGGCAACGGGAAGGGCGGAAGCTCTCACTGTGCTGGGGGCTCGCGCGGCGGCCGCCTGGAAACGAAGCATTTACGGGACAGGACGCGACTATCCGCTGCTGCCTGGGGACGTGGGGTTCTGTGGTTCCAGAAAAAGCCTGAGCAGCAATTGTTTTCAATATGACCAAAGTGTGAAATCAACGCTGACGGTCCTCTTCCTTTTCCAACAAACTTGAACCTGGTGACGTCAGTTCTCAAAGCTCCACCACACACATCGTCAGGTCTACGCCCTCTGTGCCTTCTCTCCTGACTGTGGACGCTGAAAACAGCTTCACTGACACGCATACGCGAACCCACCAAGCGTGCAGAGTGGGCGCGAAGTGCCCTGCCCGCTCAACTTCCTCCGGCTGCGTCTTCTCCCTCACTGTCGTCGTCACAGCGGAAGATGTCTCGGAAAAGGAAGACCCGCTTCGGCGCTGCGGGAGTCTGCAGCTCCCTGCCTCTTTTCTCCATCTTCTTCTCCAGCTTTTCCTTGAGCAGAGGCAGGCTCGTCTCATACAGGTAGTCTATAATCTCTGAAGGAAAGAGTTAACTTTGAAGTGATTTGTACAAAGCCTTGCCCCAAGGTCAAGGGGCAGCGGGCAGGACAGACGTCCCTGCCCCGGGCTGTGATTCGCGTGCAGGCCCTTGTTCCCGCTGGTCAGCTTACAGCCGCTCACTCCGTCCTCCCCAGGGTCCTCTGAGGCAGGCGCCGCAGCTCACCCATTTTTCAGATGGAGAACCCGAGGCCCCACGACACACTAGGACACATGCCCAAGTGACGGACTTGGTCCGGGCGAGGCCGGGATTCACACCCAAGCAGGGACACCGGCGGCACGCCCGAGGTGCCTGCTCGCACACCGTGGGGCAGGGGGGCCCCGGACACTGGTGCGGGGCAGACACTGCAGACGCTCCTGTGAGCCTGTGAGAGAAAATCGAGCCCCCGCAGCCGGGCTGCAAATGAGCGCTCCGCGTCAGGCAGCAGGCCCACTACGCGTATTTTTAGCAAGTTCCCCACGTGACTCGGGGACCCGAGCTTGGGAATCACCTATCTAAACCACCACACATGGCCACAAAAAAGGAACCGGGCACCTGTTTTCCCTGGAAGCGTGTGCGCACGCACGTGGGGTGTGTGCGCGCACATATGTGCAGGGCGGTGACCCGGAAGCACTCGTGGTCAGATACGTGTGCTTGCCATGCACCAAGCACCCGGCGACCACCTTTCACACGGGCGTGACCTCGCTTGGTGCCTCGGAACGTCCTGTCGGGCAGGGGTTACGATGTGCCAGCTGTCACCGTTTCACACCGGGAGAAGTGAGGCACTTAGGAGGGAGGTCACTTGCCCAAGGCCACCACCAGCACGGGGCAGACACACTGTGCTCTTAACGTCTCAGACAGTGCAAATACTGACCTGGAAAGGTCTTCTTCTGCCAGAAGGGAACACAGGTGGCCTTCAGCTTGTAAAATTTACTTTGGACATAAGATGGAGGAACGTCCCTTTAGGAAGGAAAAGGTGGAAACGGTGTCAGTTCAAAGCACAATCAGCTCGGCACTGACAAGTCCAGCACTAACAGGGACACTGACTGAGAGGTCAGTAGACCCAAGTAGCTTTCCTAACCCTGAACCTGAAATCGCCACGGCCACAAATGCAAAGAAGTAAGACACATACGGCAAGCTGCTGACCATTTGGCTAAAACACACACTCGCGAGGAAGAAAACAGCACAGAGCGGGCTCGTTCGCACGGGAGGAACCAAACCACAGGCTGGGAAGACGACGCGTGACACTGGCCAGCATGTGCTGACGCTCGCCGGGGGCATGGCCCTGCCCGCGGCCCCTCCCAGGCGGCAGCAAACGAGCCTCACGGCCACTCTACCAGGCAGTCACTGTTCTTCGCCCCCACTTGAGAGATGGGGACACTGAGGCAGAGAGCAATTGTCCCAGACCTCACAGCTAACAAGAGGCACAGCTGGGACAACAGGGTGATTCCGCTCCAAACTCTACCCTCCGGCCCATCACTCCCGGGACACACACGTCTCCATCACCATTCAACGGCAGGTGTCCCCGATTTTTTATTTTGCAAAATCAAAAAAAAAAAAAAAGAAAAGAAAAAAGCCCTGGCTGGTGTAGCTCAGTGGATTGAGCGCGGGCCTGCGAACCAGAGGATCGCGGTTCGATTCCCAGTCGGGGCACATGCCTGGGTTGCAGGCCAGTTCCCAGCAGGGGACACATAAGAGGCAACCGAACATTGATATTTCTCTCCCTCTCCCTCTCCCCTACCCCTCTAAAGACAAAAAAACAAAACAAAAAAAAAAAACCGCTGATGATGTTTTGGTGACTCAAACACATTTTCACTTTATAGTAACCAAGACTGAAACAACCAATTCTTACCTTTTTTTAAAGTGGAAATCCCTAACTTCGCTTCCTGGATACTTTCTCAAACGGTAAAAGTGACCCATTTGTCTTGGTGACTAACGGGCAGTTAAAAGGACCGGTGTGGACGATTTTATCTGTTACGTACGTAGAGGCAAATGGTGACTGGGCTCCTCGGCCCCTACGTCCCCGCCGGGCACCGGGCTATGGCTCCGTCCTGCGTCCCCGCCCCAGGTGCACACTAGGTCCTACGAAGCCGCCGTGTGGGGGAGGAAACGGGGACAAGTTGGGGAACAGCCTGGCCAAGGGTGGCTACATAAGGAGGGCCAGGACTCAGCACCAGGTCAGCTGACTGCAAGCCCAAGTTCTAGGGCACCACGCCACCCCACTGGCCCAGCGTGATGCTCTGCAGACCCAGGTCAGGCTTTGAGAAGTGACAATAATTGGTCTGGACATTTTTATACTGAGTAGGTACCCCATCTCATTAGGCTAAGATGCTACCTCTAAATCCCACCTAACTAATTCATAAGGGAGGTGTGAAGAAGCTGAAGAGATCGGACTTTTAGTTTAATTATTTCTCACTGTTTTAATTCATTATTAAAGCTTTGAGAATGTACCATTTCAAATAGTATTTGACTAGATGCCATAATCTCCATTTCACAGCTTTGAGATTTAAAAATCTCAAGTAAAACAATCCATTTTTAAAATATATGTAAAACTTTTGCTTAAAATCATAAAAAATGCTATTTAAGGAATCACATGATCAGAAGCAATGTGACAAAATATACAAAAACTTACTGGAGAAATCAGAGTTTAAAACGCGGTTTGTTAATATAGAGGGAGGGCTTTGTGGACATAGCCCTCAGTCGGGAGGTGGTGGGGTGCAAAGCAGGGTCCCCTTCCTTCTGTGCACCTGACACCATCACCTCTCAGGGACCTACCCCGCCAGGGGACTAGGAAAGGACAGGGTGTGGACCAACAGGCGCATGTCTGCGACTCCCTGCAGGGCCTGTCACCGAAAGACTCCAGTGCCCCGAGTTAAATAAAAAAGCAAAGATGGACCCTCTTCCGGCCACGTCCCAAGGTTAAGTCGCTGACCCCCGAACCGGTTTACATCCTTCCTGCCGGATCAGTGACCAGCTCACCCCAGCAGCCACGTGGCTCCTGTCCACCTTCCAAACCCAACGCCAAACGACCCCTCCACACTCCCGCCTCTCAAACCCACCAGCACCTGCACCCCGCAATTCTCAACGGCTTGCTCTGCTCAGAGGGACTGTGCTTTGCAGGCCAGCTGTCCTTCCAGTGCCAAGCTGGCCAGCCCGACAGTGAGCGTGGAGGCCGCTGTTCTTGGTCACAGGACGAATTCAAAATGTAAGGGCTGCAGCCGAGAAGGCGCCCAGCGAAGGCACCCAGCGCGGCTCCTAAACACAGGGAGACTCCTCTCTGCCTCAGACGAGATGCAAACGACTGCCTGCTGAGGGAGGCAGGCCGTGCTGAACCACGGGACCCCCTGCGGTCTCAAAATAGCTCCCCGTGGCCCTCTCGCCACCCAGAGGAAACTCACTGAGAGCAGCTGCACAGAAAACACAGGTGCCAGCAGAGCCCCGGGATCAGAATCAGTGCCTCCCAGAGGGACAGGATGAGCGACAGGGACACAGCCTCACCCGCCACGTCCCTGCTCGAAACACCAAGCCCTGCTCGAATCAGGAGCAGCCCGGGGACACTGCGCCCCAGGGGCAGGCCACAGGACAGGCCGCCGGTGCTCCTCCGGTGTCCCCGTGCCGTCCGAGACCACGGAAGACTCCGCAGGCTGCAGGGCACGAGGAAAGGGGACCACGCCACGTGTGACCCTGGACTGCACCTCCAGTCAGGGGAAGTGCTATAATGGGCATCATGGGGACACTCGGGGACATCTGAGTGTGGGCTGGGCTTACAGAACTGTGTCAAAGGTCAAACTTCCTCAGGGCGGCAAGGGGGAGTAACACCCTTGTTCAGGGCCGCCGTCCACCGCGGCTGTCAGACGGTGAAGGGGACACTTCGCGCCGGGGGTGGGAGGGGGTGGAGCGGGAACAGGGCGGTGTGGGCTGCTCCGGACGCGTCTCGTGACCCGTCAGCTCTCCGAAGCTTCCATGGGACTTTGCGCGCATGTCACTCACTCCTGCTGGGGTCTGGGGTGGGGGTCCTGAACACACACAGACCGTGCGCAGCACGGTCCTCAAAACCCGATAGGCAGTCACTTCTTGACAGTCACTGTCACTTTTCCGTCAGCTTGATCACAAACAAAGTCTTACCCGATGGTACTGGCAAGATCTTCCCAGTCTATTTCATTAGCGTCTTCCACGTTTATTTCATACAATCTATGGGAAAACATAAACGTTACATTTTCCAGCAAAAGTCAGCACGATGGACACCTTCAGGGACTTAATTCAGAGCCGAAGGCACCACTGGGTCCCCGGTGCCAGCCCCCGTTACACGGGCCCAGTGGGGTCGGAGCGCTGCCAAGGTCACAGAGTCGGTGGGCTACAAGCCAAAAGGCCCCCCGCCCCGAGCCCCCTGCACCCCCTGCCAAACCACGCTGCTGTCTCACGGTAAAAACACGACTTCACCATTCCGTGCAGACACACAGAAACAGTGCGTGTGCTCAGCACCACGTAGGCGATGCGTGTTATGGCCTTGACGGTCACTCACTCACTGACCCCACCCCGAGGTCAGGGACTGTCTCCACTCCACAGGTGAGGCAGCGGGGCTGGGGGCCCGAGCCACCCGGGGAAGGTCTTTGTGACCAGCAGGCGGTGACGACCCTGGACAGGAGAGGCCCTCCTCAGCTCCACTTGTCCCTGCCACCTCTCTGGTGGGGCAATGGGAGGCACCCTGACGCCATTCGGGCCGCGTTCAGGATGGAGCAGGGAGAAGGCGGCTGGCCGGGGTGGCCAGAGCCCAGAGCACCCCTGCTCCTTGCTGTCTCCCCTTTGCCATGAGCCCAGGCCCCCAGACACACGGGCTTCCTGAACCAGACCCACGCCCCCCTTCCCTCAGGACAGGGGACTCTGGGTGGACCGGAACTCAAAGGCGGACCCAGAGGCCACGTCCCAGCGATGCCAACAAGGGCAAGCTGGGGAGCAGCGGGCTCGGCCGGGACCGCCCGCACGCTCTCGAGCGGACGGGAGCCACGCGTGTCCGCACGGACGCCTCCCAAGACTGAGAGAGCTGCGCTGGGGAGCGCGCAGCGCATGTCACTTCACTCCCTCTCCCCAAACACCCAGGGGCAGCTGCCGCTGTCATCGTGCTCATCCAAGGTGAACAAACCAAGACCTAGAGAGGCAGCGACATGTCCACGGTCACACGTGGAGAAAGTGCTGGAACAGGGGTCTGAACCGGGGCAAGCCCGCTGCACACTCGGCCGTGCGAGCCGCCGTCACGCTGCGCGCCCGCACCTCTCGATCAGGTTGACCTTGGCCTGCAGCGCGTTGACTCCCCGGTAGACGTCCCGACCGTGCGTCATCCTCTTGGTTAGGATTTCCGTCCTGCGGCAGAACAAAGAAAGAGGCAGCTCGCGTTCGGGGGCCAAGTTCCCAGGACTTCTCTCGTCTAAACTGCCCTTTCTCAGACCCGCTTTCTGACGCCCGCAACTCATCGCCGCTGAGGCTCGCCTGCGTCCACACACCCGACTTTTCCAAAGCTGGCGGGGAAGGACGAGTGAAACCACAGGGAGGGGGCGTTACCGAAACGGAGACGAGCACGGTCCCACACGTGTGTGTGTTATAAAGTCTCCACAGTGAGCCATTTTAAACAGGAAAGAAGCAGCCGCCCATGAGCAGCTGCTAAAGGAACCTGTGGGCCCCATTTAGTTCTCACTGTCTATAGAACAGACAGCCCCGGCTGGTGTGGCTCACTTGGAGCGTCATCCTGTAAACCCAAGGGTCCAGGGTTCAATTCCCAGACAGGGCACATGCCTGGGTTGTGGGTTCAGTCTCCAGTTGGGGCGTGTACTTGGGGCTACTAATCAATGTTTCTCTCTCACATCAATGTATTTCCCTATCTTCCTTCCTCTTCCTCTCTCTCTAAAAAAAAATCAAAAACAAATCAAACAGATGGATGTCGCTCTTACTGCCACGATCAGCTGCTGGAACACTGAACATGACAAATTCAGCAAAGCAACCTCTAAGTGGTTTGATGGGTCCCCTACGGCCCACCGCTCCGGGCTGGAGGAAAGGGTGACTAAATCTCCTGATGAGAGCAGCAGCCCAATGTAAAATAGTTCAAAAATCCTTGTCTGGCCCTGGCTGGTCAGGCTGTGTGGACTGAGCGCTGGTCTGCAAACTCAAAGGCCGCCAGTTCGATTTGCTTCCCAGTCAGGGCACAGGCCTGGGTTGCAGACCAGGTCCCCAGTAGGGGGCGCGCGAGAGAGAACCACGCACTAATGTTGCCCTCCCTCTCTCTCTCCCTCCTTGCCCTTCTCTCTGAAAATAAACATAATCCTTTAAAAAACAGTCCTTGTCTTCATAGCAACGTCTGCCACGACGTGACGGGCGGGTCATTGGCCGTCACAGCCTCCTCCTTTCTTGACGAGGGAGAGCCCAGACGCTCCCGCGGTGCTGGCGCTGCCGTCCCGCTGACAGCCGTCCACGTTCACTGGTTTGAGATACGTCAGTGAGCTCACTGCAACGTGACGTGAAGGAAATACAGTGTTCTACTTTCTCTTCGAATCAAAACCTAGTCTTGAATGTTATTTAATTACGTGGACTCTGAAAGTGACCCCTCCCGTTTAACACTTAAAGTCCATCCTCCCACGGAGGCTCATTCCTGCTCCTTCTTTG
Organism: Glossophaga mutica; assembly: GCA_039655065.1. Classification (NCBI taxonomy): domain Eukaryota; kingdom Metazoa; phylum Chordata; class Mammalia; order Chiroptera; family Phyllostomidae; genus Glossophaga; species Glossophaga mutica. Next base: position 216,236,189 of record CM077305.1, read on the forward strand.
AGTCTAAACTGCAGGGGTGGGCAGGGCTCCTCTGTCTGACGCACTCTCCCCCAAGCATCATCTGTTCCCTGGAGTTTACTTTCCTGAGCGCAGTCTTCAATTAAAATACACGACTCTACGAAGGAACGCAAGGTACATCAACAATGAACAGTGTCGTCTACGGGTTCGAGTTTTGCATGAGATCCGCTGACTCAGGATGATCACGGTGCCGCACTTCCTGTGCGTGAGGCGGGCCCTGAGCTGCAGGGCCCCTGCGTCCAGGACCAGCTCAGAGACCCCCAGGCCGGGCAGCGCTGCACGCGGCGAAGGACGCGCAGCAAGGTCGGCAGAAAACACTGCTGGGTGACGGTGCGCCTGAGCAAGGGCTAGGGTGACGCGTGGGACCCTCACCGGGAAGGCGCCGGGAGGCGGAACGGGAAAGGCAGGCCCGTCACTGACCGCTGCGTTTGTGACGTCTCTCGGGGACCTGAGTCTGGGGGAAGCCCCACGGGAGTCGGCGCCATCAGGGCCGACTTAAAACCGGGCACTGACACCGAGGGAGCTGAGGCGGTGCAGAGGGGGGGCGGTCCTCGTCCCGGACATGGCAGGCTCTCCACGCCTCGGCACACGGACGTCACCAGCAACCCCACCCACCCGCCCTCTGTGGAAACTGTGCAGAGGGAGGGAATAAGAGCTTGTCGAAATTTACATAAAAAGCCTTAAAACTTACCACTTACTTTTACACTGCATCCAATTCCTGGTTTCTACTTTGGCCTCGACTTCTACCCAAGATATACCCTTGTAGAGTTTTTCCCGGACAATCGAGAGGCAGCCTTCAGGATTTTCTTGGAGTTTAGAGTCTACCTCGTTCAAGTCCTGGGGAGACAGTTTCTTCAGAATCACTTCTTCCACAGCCTTGATCAGTTTCTGGGTTTCCATCTTACTCCAGGCACCGTGGTTCCTTTCTGTGGGTGCACAAGGGCAGTCTCAGAGCTGCTGGCCTACTTGCTTTCAAACACAATACTGGAAAGGAAATGATGACGACAGGCACACGTCATCACACAGTTACCCAAACCCACAGAGTGTACGCCACCAAGGTGACCCTGGTGGCCGCTGCAGGGCGAGGGGGGCACGTGTCTGCGAAGGCTCACGGACTGTACCGGACATGCCCCCTGAGGGGGCCAACAGCAGGGGCGGGGGGCTGCGCAAGGCACAGGGGAAATCTTGGCCCCTTCCTCTCAATCACACAGTGAACCCACAACTGCTCTAAAAAGAAGCAGTCTGAAAACGAAAGAAAACCCCACCCTTTCCAGAAGACAGCGGCAGCAGCCTGACGCACGGCCCACGAGTGCACTCGGGGCTGCGGGCTCTTCTGAAGAGCCTACGCCAGGAGAGCCCTTCTTATGCAGGGAGCGTCTTTGGTGCAACTTCGGGAAAGCTGGTCTTCCCGTTTCTGCGAGTAATGTCTCCTGCACGAGTCTCAGGGTCCCCACATTTAACGGGACAACTGTACCCAGACAAGTGTCCGTCATGTGCCAACCTCGCCCCAGGAGCCCCTGGGGCCAGATGGACGGCTGGGGCGACACCAGCACAGAGGCCCCGAGAGCCTCCGGAGCCCGTCGCCCGGGCAGGGAGTCACGCGGCCCAGCTCGCCACCGTGTCCAGACATCGGCCACGCTGGGGAGGAGGCCGCGACCCGCAGCGCACAGACGCCTTTGGTTCGGCTGACCAGCGCTGTTGTTACTTCTCGCCGACAACAGTTTGGATGAATGTGTAAACGTCCAGAGAGTTCCAAGGGAAAAGAGACGCCTAGGTTCCACACGACATAAAACATCCAGACTTTCGCTTCACTTCTTGGAAATGAGAATGGGCCACACGGAGTCTCCGCATGGCATCTGTGGCTGCACTTGGTGGCACCAAAGGCGTGGTCCCCAACTCAGGCCAGGGCCGACCACGCGCTGGCCACACGGACGCCCAGGGCTCCACCTGCCCGAGTGACGGGCGCATGGCAGCCCCCGCTACCAGCGACCCTAAGTCTTCTTAAAGCAACTGGGGCTTTTTCATGAGCAGAATACAACCGAGAAAGCTTCTGCTGGAGGAGGAGGGGGAGACAGGAGATGACCACCGCCGGCTCTGAGGACAACCCCGGCCTGCCAGGCCGGAACTGCACTCCCCGCCCCCCTTAAAGTCTCCTTGCCACCTCGGGAGGGGACCTCCCCCCCACCCCCGCAACCTCTCCTGCCCGCCAGCTTCCTCGGAACCAGTCCGCTCGGCGGTCAGAGTCGCCCTGCAAGCTGCTGAACAGAGGGGCGGGAGCAATGGGTCCGCGAGCAAAGGGCACGGCTCCATGAACACAGAGGAAGCGGTGGGATGGAGCGGCGCTGGAGAGAGGCTTAAAAGCAACGGCCGCAACGGGTCCCGGGCACCGGGCCGCAGTGGCCGACGGCCTGCCGGGCCTGCCCCTTCTCCCAGGGGGGGCACTGCAGACCACAACTCACCACTGCTGATCTGGGAGTACTTCAGGGCGACGGAGAGGCTGCTTCGAGCCACCAGGTCCCCAATCTTCTTCCAGTCGTTGCCGTGGAGGGAGTGGTAGATCTTCAACTTCTTGGTGTCCCCTTGGCTGTACCTACGGGAAAGAGGACCTGTGACCATTTTTTTTCAATTTTAACTTCTCTTGTAGTTAGGTGAAATTCACAGAGCACAAGGTGGCCAGTTTTAAAGCCCACGGCTCAGTGACATTTAGCATGCTCATGACGTTGTGCGACAGTCACCTCCATCTGGTTCTTCAGCTTTTTTAAAAAGATTTTATTATTTGCAGAGAGCGGGGAAGGGAGAAAGAGGGAGGGAAACATCAGCAGGTTGCCTTTTGCACCCCTCTAACCGGGCACCTGGCCCCCAACCCAGGCATGTGCCCCGACCGGGGATCGAACCGGCAACCATTTGGTTTGCAGGCAGCACTCAATCCACTGAGCCACACCAGTCAGGGCAAGTTCTTAAGCTTCTTAATCACTCCCCCCGCCACCCCCATCACCAAAGAGACACCTCGTTCTCATTAAGCAATCCTTCCCAATTAATGATCAGTTGTTAAAGGAGGAAAAAAATACCCTGACCACGGCCTGCGAAGCCACCCACAGCCTGCCACAATGCCAAATGAACCACAAGACTGGAAACCGCTGTCCCCACAGGGTCTGCTGTGGGCCTGGGGAAAGCTGGGTGGGGCAGGCTGACCAACGACCAGAGCCCAAGTCACTTCCTGTCCTGGCGTCTCGGCCGCGGTCACCCTAGAAACCAGGCCCCGCGGCACCGGACCAGGGGCCCGGCTAGCGCACTGCGCCCAGAGCAAGTACTGGGATCAGGGTATCCCCCATCCAAACCCTACAGGCCCCGCGGTTCACGCACCGCACAACACAAACCTCTCGACGTGCCCACAAAGCCCGCTGCTCCCTGCCGCTCAGCCCTCGGGCCCCTCTCACCTGCCAGGACGGCTCTCACTGGGTCTGATGCAGGGGCTCCCTGACTCCCTGAGCCCGAGGCCCCCGGGGCCTCTTCAGAGGGCTCGGCCTCTCCCTGCGCCCGCCACGACCGGCGGCTCCACACTGAGGGGCTCCCTGTTCACCCGTCCCTTCTCCAGACCTCTGCTGGCCGACAGAGACGTAACACGAGCCGTGCGTGTTTAAAGTTTCCTAACGGTTGTACAAAAATTAATCGTGTCTCGTCTTAATGAATTAACTTTTTACTCAACCCAACACGTTAAAACTGCCGTCTTTCCAACATGCCATCAGTACCCACGAGGACTGAGCTAGCTCGCATTCTCTGCCTCACCCCGAGCCTCCCACCCCCGGGTGCTTTTACTCCACCGGCACGTCCCGTCTGGAGCAAGGACACCCCCAGGCGCTCCACGGCCACACGAGGCTGGTGGTCACCGAGATGCTGCGCTCTGCTCTGGAGGGCAAGGCCCACGAGGGCAGGAGCCCTGCGTCAGCTCCACGCGCAGACACGTTAGGAAAGGGAAGGACAGAAACCACCCCCGTGGGTGAAGTGAAGGAAAAGCCCCTCTCCGACATGCTGCGGCTCCGGGCCGGGGCCGGGGCCGTGCCGTCACCGAGGCAGCTCGGGAGAGGCCCTGGGGAAACCCTCGCCTGCCACCTCGATGACGGGGAGCAGCTAGCCTTCAGGACGGGGGGCTCAGGGTGCTCGAAGTCCCTCTCCCGTTGCAGAGGACAGGGAACAGAGACCCAGGGTCCTGCGCCTTTAAGAACTGTGCTCTCCAGCAGTTTCCTCCTCAAGGACGGCAGGGCGTCCCTGAGGCTAACACGCTGCAAGGCACCCAGGCGGGCGGCAGCAGGAAGTGATGGCAGGGAGCAACGAGGGCACAGAAACGAGGGGACGGGGGTGCTGCCTCCCGAGGCCCCGCAGAGCCTCCAAGTCCTTGGATTTTGGACTTCCCACCTCTTTTCTATTAAGAATTCCTGACGTTGGAAAGACAGTCTAAGAATAAACCGTGAACACAGCACAAATAACAGGGCACAAGCAAGTGAGTGAACTTCCTTATCGGAATGACAGCCTTTCACCGCTCTACAAACGGCATCCCCACCCCGCTGTCACAGGCAGAGAACTGTCCCCCCGGCTGCCACCACTCACTCCCCAGAAGCAGGCTTCTGAGTCCCGTTTCCACTGTATCCTGCCAGGGACCTCCCATAAAGTCTGTGCTCAACTGCCTCAAACTGAGGCTTGGGAACGCGGGGAGGGCAGGTGTCAGTCTTCCTGAAGGTTTCTTTCTTTCGGGGAAAACTTAATAAAAGAAACCAACGTCATACCCGCGTTGGGAGCTCAGCAGCTGCGCGTGTCTTGGCGCAGAGTCACGGGGCTGAGCAGAACTCCAAGGTCCTGCAGGAACGGGTCGCGTGGCCTCCCCGAGGGCGGCCCGTCGCCGAGTGCTGGCTCTCAGAGGCCAGGGCTTTCAGGCTCGTCCCTCACCCCCGAGCAGAGAAGGCGCCCGCAGCCCACCCAGCGCCTGCTGTATTTGGAAGGTTGGAAACAAACTCTAACTGGGTCTTTAATTTAGGGGAAAGGTGGAGGAGAGAACAGCCGTCCGCACCTATGCGCTCGGGGGTGCCGACCCTGCCAGTGACCCCCACGGAAGGGACCTCCTGCTGCTGCGCGCCGCCGCCTGCGCGCGCGCGGTCACGGAGAGCCAGAGAGCTGGCCCCGGGCTCCAGGCAACGTCACTGGGAAGGGACGTCCAGGCTCACAGGGAGCGCACAGGTTTGTGAGGACACTGGCCAAGCAGCAGTGAGAGAGGCAGAGCGTGCTGAGAGCCAAAGGGAAAGTGTAAGGAAAAAGCTGAGGCCGGGGAGGGGGGAGGCCACGAAGGTCAGAGAGGGACACTGAAACGGGCCTGGAAGACGACGCCTGACGACAGACACGCCGCCACGGCTTTTCCACTCCCCATCCGTGCGGGCGACACTGATTTGCAGGGTCGGCGGGGGCGCCAACGCGTGCCGAGCCGCGCGGACGAAGGTCTTACCTGCCTTTGTAATTGTTGACGTCGAACATCTTCTTCGCCCGGTAGTACACGAGTTTCCAGGGCCGGGCGATGCCCTTACCTGACGGAGGAAGAAGGGCGGTCAGCAGGGCGCACAGCGTGGCAGGGCGCAGTCGCCGCCGGGCAGGAGCCCAGAAGAGCCCCTTCCGCGACACCAACCACCCCAGGCCGGGGCAGGGCCTGCGGACACTGTCTGGGGAGGCGGGTGTGTGACACCCCCGGGCTCCTCGGAGGTCTCGGAGAACTGGGCGCTTTGTACGCAGAGGTTCCAGCCTCTGGTCCCCCAAGTTCACGGAGAAGACCCTCACGCAGGCAAAGCGTGCAGAGAAAGGACGGCTGAAGTGGGGGACCACGCCCACAGTCCTGGTAAGAGAAACCGCCTTTCCAAACGAACAGGCTTGCCTCGCAGCCCCCACACCCACAGGCGACACCAGCCCTCCGCAGCACTCGCTCCGCCCTTCCTGGGTGCGCGATTTCCCGGTCCAACCCTGTGCTGCTTCACACCCTTCTGACTTTCCAAGCGTGCCTCCAGGAGGGGGCCCGGCTACACGGCACACACTTGGCCACGCCCAAAACTCTCAGGAGCCCCTGCTGCACGGAGGGATGTGCTTTGGGCAGCGAATGGAAGACATCTACCACGAGGAACAGGAGGAGCAAGCTAACCCGCAGCTTTCGCGGAGAATTCTGGAAAAAGCTGGAAGCTGGCGCTGCGTGCTCGGTAACGTCGGCGAAGCACCGCCGTTGGAGGCACGGATGCGCTCCCCCCAGCACAGGCCGCCGCGAGAACCTGCTCCCACGGCGGCACTCACACGAGCCAGGCCGACCGGGCCAGGCGCTGCGCCGAATACGCGCCACGGGCTACCCGTGTGAGGTGGCCGCCGTGGCGGGCGAAGGGGGGCGGTTCCAAACTTACCAATGTGCAGGCGAAAGGCGTGTTTTCTCTTCAAGTCGGTGATGGCGGCCTTCTCCTCCGGGTACCTGTCCGTGTACAGCAGCTTGTCCGCACTCTCAATTCCCGTCAGGGACAGAAAGTCTTGCACATTTTTCTCCAACTGCTTATTTTCCTTCACAGAAAACTTGCCAAACCTAATGGCAACACCTAGGAGTCGGGGTGGTGGGGGGGGGGGAGGTGTGGCGTCAGCACGAGGAGGAGCCGACCTGGCACGTGCAGCAGCGTGGGGCCCAGCTTGTGCCCACCCGGGAGCCGCCCCTCATGCGCTGGCCGTGCCCGTCCGGGGTTCCAGCCACGCCCCTCTCCCCAAGTCTTCCCTGCTCCTCCCATTCCGAGGGACCTTTCCTGGCTCACTAATCTCCTTTTAAAATAGTCCTGAGCGACGCCAGCCAAGGCGATCTCTTCAACATGATGAAGTCCCTAAGGCAAACGCCCCCTTTTCCCTCCAGGGGACCGGTGGCTCGGGCCCATCCAGCCGGCCCTGGGCGACCGTGGCTCCTGTTAGTCCACAGGCGGACACGTGCAGCTTGTGGCTAAGCCAACAGGCCTCCCGGGAGGGTCTCGTAGCACAGTGAGATCAGGGCGGGGACTGAGTTGGGTCTTGTCTGAAACGTGTCCACTCCACCAGCACGCCCTCAAATTAAGGAAGGACTCGGAAAGAAACTGCACCTCATCGAGGCTGATGAGTCGCCGTCTTTAATTCTATTTCAGTTCTGTGTATCCTTCCCAGGCCGCAGCCAATTAACCTTCTCCCCCCACCCCTACCCCCGCCCCCAGGCCCGATCCCCCCGCCCTCGGGCCGCCGGCCTCCCTGCTGGAGGCTGGGCAACGAGGCGGACACCAGGGCACCGCACTGAGCCCGTCCCGCAGCTCGGACAGTAATTCTGGAGGGGCGATTGCCACAGAGTTCTGTACCTGGTACCTGTGAACTTCGATTTACCAAGGTAACCCCAATAAATTCAATTAGGAACCCCAACTCTGGTGGAGGGAAAGCTGAAAGTAGCTAGAGGATGAATCCGTGAACCTGGGAATCTGAGCTGCCCTCAAAAGGACACGGGGCCCGGGCTTCCAGCAACGTCCAGCTCACCCTGCGCTTTGAACTCTCTAAACCGTCCCAGGTCGTCCCGGTACATGCGCTTAATCGTGGTGGCAGCCCTGTCCCCGATGCCGGGGACGAACTCGCGGAGCTGCTGCACGGCAGCGTCCAAGTCCACGTCGGCCGCGTCCGAGTCTCTCAAGTCTTCAGACAAACACGCTGCTTCGGGGTCTTCGGCCGGTTCCAAACTGCTGTCTTTATCGGCAGGCCCTACCCTGTGGGGGAAGCGGATCGATCAGCACCGAGGGACCACGGCCCTAACAGCTGTGAACGTCTTCCCCGCCACGACTCGCTCAGGCCAAGGGAGACTCGGGCGGGAGGTCCGGGCTCGTCCAGGAACCGCGCACCTGGGCGCACCTCGGAGGCCGCCCGCGGGGAGACCTGCAGCCCCGGGCCGTCTCTTATTTGACTATTTCTCAGCCGTTTCCGTTTCAGACACTGACTTCCGAGTACGCCAGGCCTTCTTCTACCTCCACGGACACCCAAGGCACCTCGCCCTGACCCTGCCAGTGAGTTAGGCTTTATAATAACAACTACTCACTAGTTAAACCAGTATCCAGGGCTTCCATGGCTAGTTATTTTTTTTTTAAGATTTTACTTATTTATTTTTAGAGAGAGGGGAAGGGCAGGAGAAAAAGAGGAGAGAAACATTGCTGTCGGTTGCCTCTTGCACACCCCCAAGTGGGGACCTGGCCCGTAACCTAGGCAGGCGCCCTGACTGCGAATTGAACCAGCGGCCCCTTGGTTGGTTTGCGGTACGACGCCCATCCCACTGAGCCACATCAGTCACGGATGGTCACAGTCATTTTTGCTGTGGTCAGTAATGGCCACGCTTCCCCTTTGCATGGTTTTCTATGTACCTATCACTAATACCTCCCCAAGTCTCTGCCAGATGTTCGAGTCTCTTCACACGTTCAACTGCATCAACTAACTGCTCAGACAGGAAACAAAAGAAAAATTGTGTGCACTGCCCAAGAAAAGGGTCCGCACTTTTCAGAGGGCTCATGGTGCCGTGTAAGCTAAGCACCCGGCCCGGGGCAGGCCTGCCTCGCTGTCAGTGTTCTGGAGACGCCGTGGGCGGGGCGCTCTCTCATTCACTGCTAGAGGAGCTGTGTTAGGCCAGGAAAATCTAACCCGCGCGAGAAAGCCACTGAGTAAAAATGGGGGAAAAATCTGTGTCAAGTCCCAAGAACTGAGAGAAAACAAACAAATAAAAAACCCCACCTCCCTGCATTTATGCAGCAGATGCCACACTCACATGACAATTACATACAAAGCGTTAAAATTTCTTTTCTTAGTGAGAACCCCAATTCAAGCGCTTCCCTGGTGGGCAGCATTCCCGGGCACCTGTTCCTTTCCTCCATCCAGGTGCGCACAGACAGGCGGGGTAATGTGGGGTCTGCAAAAGCCCATCAGACTCCATCACAGAACTTCAGGGCTGGAACAGCTCTCACTGCAAGCCTGAGCGGCTGCCCAAGGGTGCACGGGGAAAGGACGCTGCCTGCGGAGGGGGTGGCCGAAACGCGCACACCGCCTTGGGCCCCGGCCTTGGTCTACTGCCACCTGCTGTGGACGCGCTGCACAGAGGCCCGGACACAATTCCCGCAGAGGACAGACACCCTCAGAAGGCAGGACAGTCCCACGTTACCTCTGCGCCTCTTCCGAGCGTGTCTGCGTCTGCTCCTCCGGCGGCCTGGGTGTCACGCTGTCCTCAGCCAAGGAGCTGGGACCTTCCGGGGAATCGCAGGGCGGGTCCGGGCACTCACAGCTCGTGGGGCGGCCTGAACAACCACCGCCAGGCGCTAGGGCACTGTCACCAGCGGAACCCCGCCTCCTTTTCTTGGCCCTTTTCTTTAACTTGCGGGGTTCCTTCCTGCCTTCCCAAGTGCCTGTGTCGTGGGCCGCTTGCCATCCCCCAGAGCTCCCGGTCTCAGGACGCGTGGACTCCTGGTTATGGGAAATCTTTCTCTTTCTTTTCTTGGACTTCCTTTCACGAGCGGCCCCCAGCGGTGGTGTAACTGGGCCTTCGAGGGGCACAGGAAGCAGGGGCAGGGGCTGGGACAGGGGCTGGGGCTGGGGCTGGGGCTGTGGCAGGCCGGCGCCAGGGCCCCCTTGCTCAGCACCATCGCAGGACGCAGCTTCCTTCCGATGCTTCTTTTTCTCCCTGACTTTATGCAATGCTTCTTCCAGCTCATGTTTGCGTCGCTTGGTAACTGCGTGCAGTTGCTCGGCTACAGGCTCTTCGGCTGATGCCTGCTCCTTGCTCACGTCGATGTAAATGATGTCGACATCCTTTCTAACGTTCTTCGGTGTGTCCTTAATGTTTTCTTTATCCACCATGACGTACACGATGCCTGCGTCACCCTGCGCCCCCAAAGCCCTCCTCTTTTTCCTCTTTCTGGCTGTAGGAGAGGCCTTTCCAGTCCCATCGCTGAGTTCCAATTTTTCTAAAGGAGACGTGAGGAGCTGGCGATCTCTTCTCTCGTTCCCACTCTTCATTTTGTGAGACTGTTCGCCTTCCAAGGGGGAGTCTCTGAAATTCTCATGGGCACGCATCCGATGTCTTTCCTTCTCTACAGAATACTTTTTCTTTTTCTTGTCAAAAACTGGAGTGTGGATTTCCAATCTGCTCACTTTGCCTTCCATTTTATTCCTAGAGGGAAATCTGACAACAATGGTTTATTTTGCAAAGCATTTTAAACATCAGCCTCCAGAGAAAAGAAATGATAGGAAATGAAAAAAAATCGTAGGAAATGAAACTGTACGACAAACGGCCAGCGGGAGTCACGAGTACACAGTTCCCGCTGTTCTGAGTGTGCGGGGGGCTCACGGCAGCCGCTCTGCCCGCTCCCGCTGCCTGTCCCACGGAGAAACCACGAGGAGGCAGAGAACCACGGGGCCTGCAGGGCCAGCCCCGCCCCCCGCAGCTTCACCTTCACCTCCCCTCCCAACTCTGGGCTTCAGCCGCACGTCCCCTTTTCTGGTCCCCTTTTCACATGTGCCACAACCCTTTCCTTGGCTCAAGGTCCAACAGCATCCGGCTCCCTGCGCCCAGGACACTCCCGGTTGCCTCCCGCCTCCCTGCCTCCTTCCGTCCTTCAGAGTGAGGCTGCACTAGCACAGCCTCCAGAAAGCCCTCCCTGGTTAAAAGAATGCACCCATTATGATACCTGGATATATTCAGTGTAAAGTCCGCAAACACTTTCAACGTGCCTTTTCTCAGTGGATACACACTAGGAAAACTAGGAACACGGGCATGGGGATTATAACCGGCACACTTGGGGGTTAGGGACGGACGCATCTAGAGCCGGTTTCTTTCATACCTGAAATCTTTTATTTCTTAATTGGGACAATGAGGACAGGGGTGTTCTCTTTTTATCTACACTCATTTGAATACCCAAAATAAAAAGCAAGGGGCAGACAAAGAGTATAGATTGCTTTCATTCGTGTTTAAAAACAAGCAATTCAAAGCTATACCTATCTAAGTATTTACCAAAAAGGCAAAGGAAAGAAAGACTTCCCTGATCCCTTGGCGCATTCCTCAAATGCTGTACTGATTTCACAGCAAACTGCACTTCGCTTTTGTAGCATTTAGTCCAACTGTAGTTTAAAAACTAGTTATTTCACTAGCCATTTAATGCACGAGGGTGGTGTGCCTGCGTTTCCACCCCCGAGAAGCCACGCCCGGAACTCTGTCTCACCTCAGAGTGCAGGACCTGCTGGCGCCTTCACAGTCCAAAGGTCGCCTCTGCGAGAAACAGACTGGACGGGCCTTGTTAATGCCCAACAGAGAGTCAAAACTCTGCAGGAGGTTGGGATGCAATTTAAGAAGGCACCAATGTCCATGCTCATGGAGAGCACGTGCACTTTGGAGTTGAAGTGCACTAATAGAAACAAACTCGACGAAAGAGACGGTTAAAGGCATGCTTTTACAAACATGACTTGTAACTCTCCTTTCTCTGTGTTCCTTCTGTGTTTCTACTTTCAGGATTTTATTTCTCTTTCAACTAGTTAACGCACTTACATAGCTCCAGCACCCTCGCCTGGCCCCACCTCTCCCCTTGCTTACACGGAAGGCAGCATCGGCACGTTCTGGTCTCCATCCTCTTTTTCCCGTACCTGTGGATCCTGGAGATTCCCTCCCTGCCCCCCACCATCAGTGCTCCTTCAGGTCTGAATGGTCAGCCCATTCTCTGCAGAGGCACCTAACTCCTCCTGGCTAGTGAGGGCGCTATGCGGCGGAGGGAGGGGGGCTGGGCACGAACCTGTGCACTTGCACCACCAGCCCAGACCCCCAGCCTCAGGGTCTCCCCCTCAATGGAGGGACCAGAGCGCTGGCGGAGGCCTTCCTCCCCGCTGCCACACAGAAGACAACGGAAACCCACCTAGGGCCTCTTTGAGGTCTCAGCTCCCCGCGGGGTGAGTGTCGCAAGCTGACTCCCTGTTCGGAGAGGGAGTTTATCTGCCCTACCCAGGGACGGGGAAAAGCAGCTTACAGTTGTGAGTCCGCGGGACACTGCATTACTCCCGTAGCATTATTTTCCACATGAACAACTGTAACCCTTCTTCGGCCCGCCCTTCGAAGCTACTGGGGCCCAGCATCCAGCAGAGTGCCTGGCTCATAGGAGGAGCTCAATAAATACCTACTTTGGAATGAAGGAATGCTTCTCTTTGGGTGCCCTGGAGAAAACTCCCAACTGGGCAGACGGCACCATCCACCTGGGACCTGCACGCTGCCCAGCCTTCGAACGGTGCCCGTCTAGATCTGCGCTGCGATGCGGGAGCCACTGGCGCCGAGAGGCTGCCGAGCGCCTGAGTGTGGCTGGGCCACACTGTGCTCAAAGTGCCACATACACGTCAGACTCCAAAGACTCAGAACGAAGACACCAGAGTGTCTCAGTCATAATTCTTGCATGTTACTTCCCTGTTAAAATAGCAATTTGAATATTGCTCGGTAAAATACATTCCTAATTCCACCTTTTCATATATTTTTTTTAGTCATTGCTACTAGCCACAATATTAAATTATGTGTGTAGCTTGCATGCTATTTTTTTGGGCAGCCCTGCTCGAGACAACTTGCTTGCCCACCCTCTTTGAAAGAATTATTTCATATCTCCTGGACTCTCAACAGACTTCTCAATTCGTCCTCTCGCTTGCAGCCAACGGACTTGGCCATGACCTCCCTCACGCGCACACACACTAGACAGGGAATGTCCCTCCGAATGCAACAGGCCTGCACGCATCTGTCCCCTCCTTTCTTTCCCTCTTGCTGCATCAAAGGAGGGGACTCTTCTCCTGCCAAAGGCCATTCCTGCCCGTGCGGGCTGGAGGCCAGCCTCCTCCTGCCTCTGCGAGATCCCGATCCATCAGGTGACCCGCCTCGCTCCCGGGTCTCCAGCCTCCTCCTCTGCACGGGCTCCCTTCCAGCAGCACCCCCTTGATCTCTTCAGAATGAAGGGAAGCAAAACAAATTACAAGATGCAGCCATCCTCGAACTCTGAAGTCCCATCCAGCTTTTTCCTCCCCCACACAGCAAACTTTCTTGAGAGAAACCGCCCCCTCCACTTCCTCGCAGTCCACCCACTTCTCAGCCCACAGGTAGCTTCCACCCTCCTTAGTGCCCCGAGTCTGCTCCCCGGGCGGGGCCTGCGACCAGCAGCACTTCATTCACTTTCCTGGCCCACTTTTCAGGACCCCTTCGCAACAATAAACAGACGATTCCATCAAACATCCTACGTTCCATCCGTTCCTTTCTTTTTTTAAATACCTAAGCTTCTCCTTCTGGTTTCTTGAGTTCGACACAAACTTTTAAATACGTGGTCACTTCCCGCTTTAAGCACTTTACGGTTTCTCCATTATTGTTAAGATAACGTCCCCCAACTGTGCGGAGCGACCGTGCCCTTCACGACCGGTCTAGTCCGCGCCTGCCTCTCCAGCTCTCCTTTCTCTCCGGGTTCCAGACACCCTGCCTTCAGGTCCTAGAATACGCCATGACCCTTTTCTTTCTCAGGGACTTTGCAAAAGCAGCTCACTCTCGCAGCAACGCATCTCCTCCGTGTTAAATTCTGAGCCGAGACAGGTTTAAGTTTGACAGTCACACCAAGAAAGCCTCTCTGATCACCTACCTGGGTCCCCTCTCCCTGGTATGCAGCGTTCCCCAACAATCCAGCTGCTTCCCTACTGCACGTGGCTCAGCTGTGTCATGATCGGCCCCCTAAGGGCTGCGATTCTGTCTGGCTCCCAGATAGCTCGACGCCTCTGGAATGAATGAATATGCACTCATCACCACTTCTGAGGAACGTGCCGCTTCCCGTCCGGCAGGAGCGTGCTAAGTCTGGCCCCGGATTCTCCACCACTCGGGGGACGCCAAAAAGGCCCTGCTGCGCTCTGGGGTGGGCGTTCCGGGGCCGGGAGGGGAGGAACTACCCCGAGGGCCGCCTCTCCGTCCCCTTCGGCGCCAAGACCCGACCTCGGTCCCGGGGCGGAGGGGACTGGAGGGGTGGCCGAGCAAACGGCGCCACCCCTATCCCTGGAGACCTCAGGCCAGAGGCGCGTCTTCCGGAGGAAAGAGACCACAACCGCCACCACTCCACTCCCAGAACAACAAAACGCGCTTTCGACCTACCGTCCGAAGGCGTCACCACCTTTCCTACACTCCGGAAGTCCTGCCGCTGTGAAAGCGGAAGTAGCGTGCGTCACTTCCGGTCCACCATCGGCATCCCGCTACCATGGTAACATGCGCGCTTCTGGGACTGGGACTGCCGCGTGGACTCCGCCCATTTTGTTTCTGCGGTGGCTGGGGGTGAAGGGGTTAGAGCGGGATCCTAATACTAAGAAAGTGGGACCGAATTCCACGGACTTGCTAATTCGTGCATGCACCCCATTTCTTCAACTTTTGCTGAGCTCCATTCTTCGTGCAGGAGTGAAGAAGACGGTGAGGGCCCTAACCTGAGAAAGACCGGCAAAGACATGCACCAAGACCTCGTCGGATTATGCTATAAGGAAAATGAAACAGAGTGACGTGGCGGACAGCGAGCGCTACTTGAGACGGAAGGGGAGGCCGCGTTCTAAACGGAAAGGGTGCGCCCGCATCTGGACGGAAGAGTCTTCCAGGCTGGAAGCAAATACAAGGGCCCTGCCCTTGGCTGCTGCAGGAGCTGAAAGAAGGCGGGGGCAGCTGGGACACAGTGAACGGTGGGCAGCAGGGCAGGCGATGACGTCGGTGGCAGGCAGGGAATAGCCGGCGCAGGCTCCGTTGCACAGGCAGCTGAGATGAGGCAGAAAGAGCCTCCTAGATCTTCCCAGTCCTCCCGTTGCAGTCTAGTCCTGAAGAAACTTAGCTGTGATTGGAAGTAAAACTTTAACCAGGCCTTTCTGTTCGGTGGAGACCAAAACACCCAGAATTTTATTTATAAAAACTTGCATATTTATTCTTGCATGTATAAACTTCAGTCACCTTCAAAGTGTTCTCCATCTGACGAAAGACAGCTATTGAGGTGTTTTTCCCACTGCTCAAAGCAGCCTTTTAGCGCTTCTGCCGTTTTTTGTTTCACCTCTTTCACATCAGCAAAACGTTTCCCTTTGAGAACCTTTTCTCTGGGGAAACAAAAAGAGTCATCCAGAAGGGTGGGGCACAGGGGTCATGCCGTTTTTGATCAAAAACTGCTGAACACTCAGTGTGGAGGTGTGGGCAGGTGCGCTGGTAAATCACTCATGGAATGGACAAACACTGAAAAAAATTCAAAAAAATGCGAGTCTTCAAAAAAATTCACTGAAGCCGAATGCAGCTTCTCACAACGCCAGCTGGCAATATAGTAATACAGTCTGGGTTCCTAGAACACTCACCTAGCAGGGGAATCTTGTAGTACCACAAGGGGCTTAATGTAACTTGTCTGAGGGGAGTTATGCAGTCCAGCCAGCAGTCACACCTGTGCTCCATGATTCCACTCACCTGCCTCTCATGGTACCACCTGACTTCCCATGGGAGGGGCCATACAGCTTTGATTGAAAAGTGCACAACTTCCCTGGCTGGTGTGGCTCAGGGGGTTGAGCACCAGCCTCGGAACCAATGCGTCGCTGGTTTGATTCCCAGTCAGGGCACATGCCTGGGTTGCGGGCCAGGTCCCCAGTAGGGGGCACGCAAGAGGCAACCACACATGGATGTTTCTCTCCCTCTCTTTCTCCCCCCTTTCCCTCTGTCTAAATAAATAAATACATACATACATACATAAAAACAAAAGTGCACAACCTGCGTTTCTGTGAAAGTTTGGAAGTGAAGCAGGCTGGAGAAACCATAAGCACGCACTATACACACCCACACGCCATCGCCAGGGGCTCCCTCAGGCCTTGGAGGGGCAGGTGGAGGTCTGCCTGGTGCGCTCTGGAGCTGGCGGTGCTGGTGCCGTGCGCTGTCGGTAGGTACGGCTGTGAAGTGCAGGTTTGTCCTCAGTGCGGCCTGCTCTGTGGTGAACTCCTTACCCTGAGCCTTGGGGATGGATATCTGAGCATTGAAAGATGACAACGGTGGATAAATAAACCCATGGCAGGTTGGAACCAGAAGGCGACTAGAGAGCCTGGAGGCTTGTGGCTCCAGAAACACCGCACCATTCACTTGGGACGTGCGGTAAAGTGCAGATCCCCAAGTTTGCGTATGGACTGCGTATCGGGCCCCGTTACAGCGCCACGTTAAAAATCCACGGGCGTGACGATGGCGCTGTAGCTGTGCGTGAGACTCTCCTTGCTCTCGGCAGATACCTGCTGAAGCGTTTTGGGTCAAACACGGTACTGTCTGCAGATCTTTTCAAAATGAGTCTGCGACGCCGAGACCGATGTAGCAAACACTGAGGACTGCCGGAGCTGGGCAAAACGTACATGGGCTTCATTGTGCTCTTCTTTCAGCTTTTCTGTAGCTTTGAACGTTTTTCAAATAAACTCCGCGGGGAAGGAGGAGATACTTTAAAATGCAGATTCCCAGACCCCGTTTCCAGATATTCTGACTCAGTGAATCTGTCCTTTTCGGCTTCCCTTCATTCTGCTGCACGAAGCTGGGCGCCATGGGTCTCGTTTAGCACTAGACTTTCCACCCTGCCTGTTTCGCAGAGGAAAAAGCTGAGGATCTAATACGGTGACTAATTTGAGACCAACCAGTGGGTTGGAGGGAACATCAGGTCTAAAGTGAGGATCCCACCCGAGCTGGTGTGGCTCAGTGGATTGAGAGGGCCAGTCTGCGAACCAAAGGGTCGCTGGTTCAATTCTCAGTTGGGGCACATGGCTGGGCTGTGGGCCAGGTCCCCAGTTGGGGGAGTACGGGAGGCATCCAACTGATGTTTCTCTCTCCCTCTTTCTCTATCTTTTCCCCTGTCTAAAAATCTTCGTTAAAAATAAATAAATAAAAATACAATTGAGGATTCCTGGCTCATTGTGCCGTGTGAATCCCGCGTAGCGGCGGGGAGTGGGGTGGGGGTGGCTGCTGGGACAGTACTTTTGACTTGGAAGTCTAATCGGCCCTCTAGAGCCCCATAACTTTTTAGCACAAATGATGATTCTCAGGTTTTCTCACATCTATTTAAGAAAACTCTGAACCCGTCCACTTTAGTGGCAGCCAACAGTTTCCTAAAACAAACAAGGTCCACCTAGAACCGTTGGCGTCCCGTCGCCATGGAGACAGACCGTTCCATTTTTCCTCAAGGGGTGGCCTTGGTTTTCTGTCCTTTCCCCATCCACAGCACGGTGCCCAGAAGAGGCTCGGAGCGAACAGAGGGCCTTATACGAACCGATAGGGGTCCCTGAAACAAGGGTGCGCCAGAGGTTGACGCACCCCGTTCCGGAGCGAGGGCCGTGTCCTGGGCCCACCCCGGGGCCCAAGTAGTGGGGTCCAAGTAGTCCGCTTGGAGCTCCGAGCCAGGCCCCCCAGCCGGGAAGCGCGCCGCATCCAGACCCCAGGTCGACTCTCCGGGACCTCCAAGATGCCAGAAGTCAAGGGCTCCCGCCAGGACCTCATGCCAAGGAAGAAGAAGCAGCCGGTGCACCGCACCGTCAGCCAGATCTGCCCACCCCCACGACGGCCCCTGACCGTGGCAGACATCCGTCCGGGCATGGAGAACGAGAGGCTGGGGGTCGTGCGAGATTCCATGTTTCAGAACCCGCTCATCGTCAAGGTGAGCTGCCCACACGCCACCACCCTTTCGCGCTCGCCCCCTCACTGAGCACCCACACGGCCCGGGGTGTCCACGCATCCAGCCCTGGCACCACAGCTGGGTCCCAGCTCCACACTGGCAGCTCCAGCTCTGGTCCATAGAGACCTGCACCCTCATGCGGCCACAGACAGGTGGCATCCTCTCTGAACCTCAGCTTCCTCATCCGCCAAGTGGGATGATAACAACACTCATTAGAGGGAGTGTTTGGGAAGATTGGTTGGGGTGGTCCCTGAGGGACCCCTGGGACGGCACCTGACACCCAGTGAGCCCGCAGTGTTGGCTGCCGCTGTTTCTGGGAGCCTGACGATGCGCCCGCAGGGTGACAGGTCACACGCACCGGACTACATTCTCACCCACCCCCTGCCAGCCCTCCCGGGGCGCAGGCCACCTCCCTCCTTTCCCCTGTACGCTGGGCCGCTACCCTGCAGTGAGCGCGCTCTCACCTGGAAGCACCACTTCCCACGTTAATTTCCGCTGGGTCAAACCCTGATCCAGAGGTGCCAAAACAAAAGCAAAAGCGGGAATCTGGGCCCCGGGAGGCCCGGCAGGCGCGAGCGAGGGAGCCGAGGTTTCCAGCTAGATCGCGTCTCCGTTTATTGCACGTTCCCTCGTTTAATCTCGTTTCGGGACTGGTGGTCACCCAGCACCCAGCAGTTTCCCAGGGTCCCGGGAAAAGTCAAAAGTCAAACAGACTTGGCTGCTGGGAAGCATGTTACGCCGCAATTTTGCCTCGCGCCACTGGAGGGCAGTGTGCTGTTAAAAATGCGCGCAGCTCCCCGCTGTCTGCAGTGCCGGACGCAGGTGGCCGCCTGGACTCAGTACGCCAGGCCCGGGTTGGAACCTAGGGGTTTTTGTCGGCGGTTTGGTTTAAGGGGTACAGGGAACCTGGGTCTTCTGAACATCGTGCTAGAATTAGCTGAGTTGCTTGGTTCCTGTGAAAACATGGACTCTCTCCTCCTGCCTTCCCCGAACCACGCCCCTAGGCCTGCGTCTAGGGAAGCGTGCTTCCCCGCTGAGGGGGAACCAGGTCCTTCGTTTATTTCCAGGTGAGAAGAGCCACTCTCCGCGGACAGACGGGACAGACAGATGGGGTTCGCCATTCCGGGACCCAGGGGAGAACCGAGTCCCCCCTCTGATCAGCTGCTTTAGCATCAGGCTGCTGCTCTCACTGAGGCAGTTGTGGGTGGGCACCTTCTTTTTCCCCAAAGAGAAACGAGGCCATTCTGCAGTCACTGTTCACCATGGTGAATTAACGGTGTGCAACGCCCACCTCAAGCTATATGTGTATGCTCACGTACAACACACACTAGACATATTCATACCTTTACATATATGGGTACACATATGTACATATACGGCCTGTCCCCCAAAAGTCCAGCCATTGGTAACGTCATGAGAATGGTTGGCAGGACATCGATGTAACCTGGAGCCGAGGCGAGGGGACTGGAATGCGCCTGCGTGAACAGTGACGACCTCACTGTACTAGTCCGCGGGGGCAGACGCCGTTGAGTGAATGTGTGTGCTGTGTGACTGTCACATTCCAAATGACTGAGCGAGTAGAACTTCAGATCTGCATCAAATTTTGTGTTAAGCCTGAACGTTCCTCTGTGGAAACTACTCAGGTGATTCAGGAGGCTTTCAGGGACGATGCAAGGAGGGCAGCGCAAATAAAAGTCTGGCACAGGTGCATCAAAGATGGTGGAGAATCTGCTGGAAGTGACCCAGCTCTGGAAGGCCCGCAGCAAGCGGAGCACCCGAGGACGCTGAACGTGTGCGGGCTGCCATCAACAAAGACTGGTGACGGACAGGTGAGAACCAGAAGCTGACCCCGGGATTCCAAAACGGCTGTGTCCGAGGTTTTGACACAGGGTCTTGGCGTGATACGTCTCGTGGCAAAATTGGTTCCACGGCTTCTGCTGCCACAGCAGAAGGAACACTGTGCTGCTGTTGCTAGTGACCTGATTCAGACTGCTGCCAATGAGCCCAACGTCCTCGAGAAGCTCATAACTGAAGTGGACGGAGGGATCGCTGTCCTATGTACAACGCTTCCTGTATCTTCTTCAATAAATGTCTCTATTTCTCACAGCGTGTGACTGGATACTTTCTGGACAGACCTCATGCACGTGTACATTCCACTATACATAGATGGAATTTCTGGGTTTTGAGTAAAGTATGTAGAGTACAATTGCCGTTTTCTCCTCTTGCTTCCCTGCTCCATTTCAAGGCCAACATTTGGCCTCTGGATGGCACTAGCTGAACAGTTTCCAGGACAAATTCAATCCCCGACGTGTGAGACTGAATTGAGGTTTGGAAAATGTGCCGCTGTCTGACTGATGACGAGGGACTTGTCCTCAGGGCATGAGACGCAGAGCAGCACAGCCCTGGTGTGGGCGTCCGAGGGGCAGGGGCTGCGTCCAGGCGCTCGCTGCAGTGGCGCCCGGCTCATCCCCGTCGGGGCAGCCAGGGGCCAGAGGGCCTTTCCTTCTCCCTTCCTCCCCCCGGTTCTTACGGGCCACACGCACTTCCTGTAGCAGCTACCATTGTGCCCACATTTCCACAGTCACAGCTGCCACGGGACTTCCTACCAGAAGCTGACCTAAGTGAAAGCTGCAGGGACACAGAGGGAGGAGGACCCTCGGCTGTCACATCTCCCAGACCCCCGTTTCCGAACGGGCACCCTGAGGCTTCCTGCAGGGGGCTCTGTGCTCAAGGTTCTGGCAGAGCAAAGCCTGGTTAGAAGCTGTATTCCCTGGCCCCTGCTCAGCATGAATTTCACCATTCCGAACAGCTTCCTATATTTAAAAAAATTTTTTAATTGTAAAGAAACTTTGGGCTTTTCAGTTTTCAAGAAAAGGAGAAGAGCCCTGGCAGTTAGCTCAGTTGGTTAGAGCGTCGTCCAGATACACCGAGGTTGAGGGTTCAATCCGCAGTCAGGGTACATACAAGAATCCACCAATGAGTGCATCAGTAAGTGGAACAACAAATTAATTTCTCTTTCTCAAATCAATAAGTAAAAATTTTTAAAAAGAGAAGAGTGAAAGTATTTAAGATTGTGGATTAAATTAAAAAATTAATTTGAGAGAGTGAAAGAGAGACATTCATTTGTTCTTCCACTGATTTACACTTATTCATTGGTTGATGCTTATATGTGCCCTGACCGGGGGTCGGGCCCACAACCCTGGGGTGTCTGGACGACGCTCTAATCAACTGGGCTACCCGGCCAGGGGTAAAACGTCTTTTAAAAAATAATAGGTTTCTCAAATTGTTTTGTGGCTTGGCGTGTGCGTTTCTTCATTGTGCCTCATCGGTTTTGAGTATGTTTTGGTTTGGGCTACGTCTGAACCTGAAGGTCGCATTTCTGTTGGAAGAAGAAAACCCCTTAGAAGAAGTCCTCCATCCCACCACGCCGGGGGCTTCTCCTCAGGCCGCTCCCTCCAGCGAGCGGGGTCGGGGGTTTTTCCATTCCCACCCAAAGCAGGCGCGCTGCCTGAACACACTCAGCACCGCTGTTTCGCAGCCACGGGGTTTACCGGGACAAACACACACCAGTTATTCAGGAACAGGTCTGCAAGATGCTACAGGAACCAAGTGAAAAGTGGAAAACTCAGACATCCAAGCGGGTGTTTCATCAGCAAATGCTCAACAAATATCCGCCTCACTTAAAAACCAAGCCAGCCGCTTCTCAGCGAGACTCGTGGAATCAGGCAGGTGTTTATGCGGTCACGAAGAGGTGGAAATACGTTCCATTAGGAAGAGCTTCTATACCCGATTGTATAGAGTGACGGGCTGCTAGCCCGTTTTCCTTCAAATGTGACTCTCCAGGAAGAACAGAATTAAACAGAACAGCCACCAGCTCCCCCTGCTGGATGCTCATCTCCCCGGAATGCTGTGACCCAACAACACAGGACCCTGCCACAGCAGGCTGCCAGGCTCCCCCACACAGCCTGTCGCTGGGGTGCGCCCTCCTGCCGGCAGGACTCCATCACAGGGAGAGGCTGCTCGGTTTGCTGCACTGACAGCCTCCAATCCGCTGTCGCTCAAGAGGCAGGCAGTTATGCACCGGGTGGAATGTAGGGAACCGAGCCCCCTCAGAAAGCACAAACGACCGTGGCACCTGACTTTTTTATAATTTATTAATGATTTTGGTTTACTAAGGGGCTTGTGTTGCAAAGCAGAAGTGCCTGCATTTGGAAAACAGAGTCGTAGTATCGCATCACGGAGGGAGGGCTGCAGACGCCTAGTCCAGTTCCCTTTCTGAGGAGGGTGAGGCCCAGAGGGGTGGAGACTCATGCAAGGTGCCACCCGGAGCCGGTCCCAGAAGTGGGATGAGACTCACGTCTCCCGACTTGCAGGCCCGTACTTTGGGCCACCGTGAACTCACAGCAGCCCCGAGGGAGCACGTGCCCACAGCAGGCCGTCGCACTTGCTGGCCGCTGAGTCTGATCCGGGATCACCTCACTCAGCATTCCTTCCTGAGTGCGCTTTCGTAATTTCTCAGGACTTGCTGGCAGCTGAGAAATACTTATCGAGTGTTTACTAAGTGCCCCGCAGCATCCTCAGCTTCCTTGGGGGAACAAGTTCAGAACTCAGCCTTTCCCCGCAGGTGTTAACTATTCAGCTGGGGGGTGGAGTATTTATATGTCATACTGCGTGTACATGTACATTGCACATATATGTTGCTTAACACAGCACTACCCCAAAGAAAGCTCTCGAAAAGGCGGTCTGATTTTTGTGCGCACACATGGGGCACCCCTGCAAGTTCCGGATGAGCTGCCCGACCCAGAAGGGCTGAGATCTTGGGCAGGATGCCCTGAGCAGGACTCGGAGGCTTTGCGCGGGGGTGGGGGACACAGGCCTGGAGCTGGACCTTGAAGGGCAAAGCGGAGAAGCCGACGAGCAGGGACTGCAGAAAACTCAGCCCTCTGGGCCACGTGGTGGCCCGTTTCTAGATCCTGAGTGCCCGTCGGCTTCCGCCCACTACTCTAGTTCGGTTCGGGAGCCTCGGCGCCGCCTGGGGCGGTTATCGTCGCCCACACGGGGAAGCACTTCCTTACAGCCAGTGGGTTCCACCTGCGTGCGCTGCCAAATTAGGGACCACGCCACGCCCACTAACAGCTTGTCGTGTCTTGTGGACACCGACGCCGAGAGACACATGCAGAAACGGCGGGCGGACGAGCACGCAGTGTGCGTGTAGCCAGCATGGGCCGGGATTTTATTACCGCCGACTGCGCGCCTCCTTCTACGCTGAGTGGTGACGTCACAGGAGAACGGGAAAGTTAGGAACGGGAGTGACGGCACGCTGCCCAGCCTGCGGGCCCCGCCCCTGTGGGCCGGCCAGCGGGTTGGCCTCGTGTTTTAGAGAACGCCATGGGTTTGTCTGTCCTCGCAACGCTCTCTCTCGGCCCTCGTTTCCCCCTTCGGTCACAGCTCCCCCTTTCCAGCGCCCACTCTGGTCCGCCCGGGCTCTCTTCGTCTCTCTGGAAAGGGGGGGCTCCGTTAGCGACGATGGGGCCTGGGCATCGGGCTTCCTCCTGTGGAACTCAGCCACCCTCTGACTCGGGGGCTCTCAGACCACAGCGGGGGCTGCGACGGCCATTCCCCCAGGAGGAATTCCCAGTCTGGAGTGAGCAAGTCGGCAATCGCTTCCAGCACTTTCCAGAAACTTCCAGGCTCTAGTATCGCTCTGATCAGGCCACTTTTCCCTTCTTTGAGAGACAAAGCTTCCTTGACGCGCACCCGGCCCCCTCTCTCCTGCGGGGTTGGCAGCTGCTCCACAGCCTCCGGGAGCGTCCCATTCTCCTGAGTGTCTGCTGCTCACTGCTCTTTAAGAATATTCGAGTTTAACTGCTTTAAAAGTTCAGTAACAAGGGAACGCAATTCACTGTGTCCTATAGAAAACGGCAGCATGGGAGACCACCGAGTCGTTGGCCATTATTTGGGTTGATGCATTTTGGGGTGTTGGTTCTGTTTTTGCACGACAACCATGGTGAATGTGTCGCCAGCGGGGAGGACTGTGACCAAGCTTGGGTCTCTCTGGACCTTCAGGCCGGGCGAGTCCGTCCGTGCAGGACAGTGTGCCGGCAGGCGCCCTGCTGCAGCCCTGGCCCCCGGCGCCGTGAATCCCCAGTCCCAGCTGCTGGCCCGGGGCTCCTGCTCCTGGACCCTCTGGCCGATTGGGCAAAAACGAGCCAAGGCACAGAACATCACAACCGTACCACGATCTGGTTGGTTTTAGTGTCTATTGCAAATGCGGGTGCTTCTGGCCAGACCTCCATATTGTGGGGGAAAAGCAAGCTTTTGATGATCCTTGGCAACAATTCGACTTTCAGTGAAATCGCTCCTGGACTCTCCTCTCTAGCGCCTGAATCATGTAAATGAGGACCGTTTGCACATGTCCTGGCTGGATCTGTTGATTTCACACGACCACAAAAAATATAGCAATGAGCCCTGGCTGGTGTGGCTCAGTGGACTGAGTGCCGGCCTGTGGATGGAAAGGTCACCGGTTCGATTCCCAGTCAGGGCACATGCCTGGGTTGCAGGCCAGCTCCCCAGTGGGAGAGACGCGAGAGGCCACCAGCTAATGTTTCCCTTGCACGTTGATGTTTCTCTCCCTCTCTTTCTCTCTCACCTCCCCTCTCTCTAAACAATTCTTTAAAAAATAATACATAGCGATGAGTCGGTTGCCAGGCACACACAGAACTGCAGCCTAGAGAGAAGGGCCAGCACAGCCTCGCAGCCGGCAGGCTTTGCAGCCGGCAGGTCTCAGCCTTGTGGGCCGCCTGTGAGGCCGCTTACTCTGGAGCCTCCGTTCCCGCTCTGTGAACGGGGCCGATAGCTGCTGGCTCCTGGCCGTGGAGAGCTGCGAGGAGCCAGCAAGACGGCCCCGGCGTCCGGCCCAGGAGGGCCGGGAGGGCCCTTCGTCGTGGGCGGTGTTGGCGTTTTCCGTTGCCAGGATCCCGCTATTCCTTTCTCACTACTGCCTCTAAGTAAACGTCATCCGTCTGAACGCATGGGATCGGTCCCCAGTGAGACACGCCCCCCCCGGGTGCTTGTTTTTCTCCCCTTTGTGTTCCCGTGGAAGAACACCGTCACCCGCCCCAGCTCAGGTGTCCTGCGACCGTGTGGCCTGGAGCGGAGGGGCGTGCCCTGGCTCCAGGGGGAATGGCCCGCTCTCTGGCTCTGCTGAGGGTTCTTGCATCCTTCTGAAGGACATGATGGCAGCTGACTTAAAGCACTAATGCTTGGAGGAGCTTATGACAGAATTATCATGGATAAAAATAGGATGGATGCTAGAGTTAGACCAGTGGTTTTTAGTTGAGGGGGTAATTTTGCTCCCCAGGGGGCATCTGGCCATGTCTAGAGATATTTATCACAACTCAGGGCATGCTGCCCCTGGCATCCAGTGGGTAGAAGCCAGGGATGCCTGTCGATGTCGTACAAGGCCCAGGGTGCTCCCCCAAACAGGGAATCATCTGACCCCCAGTGTCAGTTGTGCCGAGTCGAGAAACCCAGAACCAGAAAACACAAACATGAGGAAAATTCATTGAGTTCACCCTGCTCTGGGGGTGCTGAAAACCTCATGCAAAATTACAGAGATGGGATGGTTCCATTTTAATTGCTTCCGTGTCCCCCCGCTCCATACACTTCACTGCTATTTTAAACCTACCCCCCCTTTCTGAATCCATTTCCTTCCCCTCAGTTGTGGCTTCCGTAAGACTTCTGGCTTTGGCCTGGGGCTTGTCTGTCTCCAGCCTCACCCACCTTGTCGTTTAAAAAGACAGAACGCACCTCCAGCAAGCCGTAGAGCGTGGCTCAGTGACTCCTCCGATACACCAGTCAGCACAGGGCTGGCGTGCGAGCAGCCTGACTGCCATGCCAGCTTTGTCTCCCTGGTCCACCACCTTCCGAGGGTTGAGCTCGGTTGCATTTTGTTTTCCTCTGAGTGACTCCATCGGCGCCGAAAAGGGACCGGGTTTGGCGGAGCCGGAGTTAAGCTCATGGGGGGGCCAGCGCCCCACCGCAGCCCTGACCCCGTGGCACTGACCACAGCCTCTCAGGGAAGCAAGTGAGCGCCCTTCCTACAGGAAACAGCTGTGTCTTTCCATGCACTAATGTCAAGGTGCAACAACTTCAAGGCACTTGGGTCAAGAAACTGACCGCCGTGTGAGTCAGCGAGCAGAAAGGGCGACACGGCCACCTGCAGTGGGGAGCAGGGCTCGCCAAAGGCCTTGCAGGAAACCCGGGAGGAGCCCCCCAAAGAGACGTTTCTGACCTTTTGTAGAAACCAAACAGTATGTGTTTGGGAGACCGATGAACCCAGAAGCCAACGAGACAGACTTCTCTGCGTAGCTCGGAGTCTTCCGTGTTTGCCCAGAGCAGTGAAAGTGGAGACTCAGAAGCGCTTTGGTTCCAAGGTCGGGCGTCAGCTGCCCTTTGCAGCCAGCAGCATAGCGTCCAAGCGGCAGAGAGGCACCAGAGGAAGAGCCCCAGGTACCCGAGAAGACGGGGTGCCCCGGCCCCACCGAGAGAGGAGGCCTCCCGGCTGTGACATTGCACTGGAGAGACTTAGAAAATTTACTGCCAGCTCCGTTGGTCAGTTTTACTGAACCAGAGCGTTTTGGCCACGTAGCCACATTAAAATGCCATCTTAATGTTCCCACTACCTCGAAGTGCATCCGCATTTCGCTCCATCTCCCAAGACACTGTTAAGGACAGAGAAGTTGGCTATTTATGTATTTATTTTTGGCACGCTTTGTGGACGGTCGGTGAGCCCGTCAGTCAGTGAACACGGATTATTTGGATACTTATAATTGTGCAAAGTACTGGCGGGAACAGGAGAGGGTTAGGAATTTGTTTCTGAGGAGTTTGTGGGCCAGTCCAGGGAGAACCAGACTCTGCACATTAAACCCACGAACAAAAGTGACTGCAGGTGGAAGGAGAGGGGATGAGAGGCAAGTGCCACGTCGAGGAGTGAAGGCGGGAGCCAGGCTGGGGCAGCTGGGCTGGGCTGTAGGGTGGGCCGATCCCAGAGGGTGGACAGGGGAGGGAGGGACACCTGGAGAGGGGCTGGCCTGGGCAAAGGCGCAGCGTCCGACGTGGGTGAGAGGTTTCCAGCAGGAACGCACAGCGCTAGATTCTGTGAGCACCGTCAGGGAGGGAGTGGGGGGTGCACTCTCTCGCTCACTGCCGGAGTGCCAGGAGCGCCTGCTGTGGCCCAGGCACCAAGACCACGGGGGTCAACGTGGATGTAGGCCCTCAAGGCGAAGGAGGGACCTGGGACTTTGGGGGTTGCAGGGACGCTTCAGGGAAGGCAAGTGTGGAGAAGGGGCTGGTCGGGGAGTGAGGCCACCCCTGGTGGGGCACCCAGTCCCCTGGGGAGAGACCTGCGGGAAGCTGGAGCGAGGGGACTGCACGAGGCCGAGAACAGAGGGCTGAGCGACCCCAGACTTCGAGAGCAAGCGCACAGGGCCAGCGCCTCCTCCCGCACAGATGGGGACAGTGGGCCGACGGGGACATGTGTCCGACGGCAGGGGCAGGGCGCTGCAGTGTGGTGGCCCGCTCTGCCGGAGGGGCTGTGTCAGATGCATCCTGGTTTCCTCCCAGGCAGCAAGTCCAAGTGCCAATGGGTGGGACACACGGGACGGTTCAGGGCTAGTGGCTGTGATCGCTTTGCTTTTTGCAAGTAAAACCAGCCCCCAACCTGTCACACTCGAATTTCCACCAAGTCCTTTGTGTGGGAACCTGCCGGCATGCTTCCCGGGGGTCCCTCGGCCTCCCGAGCTCGGTGCGCTGCCACCGCCGACTCTGCTTGCTCTGCAGGCGCCCGCCCGCCCAGTGGGCATGCGTTCGGAGGGTGACGCCAGTCTTTCCAAAACTCCGCTTCCGAAAGCAAAGTGTATGCCCGGCGTTTCGGGAGGCTCCGTCTTTTCTCAGGCAGCGCCTTGCTCTCTCGAGGCGGACCCTCCCAGGACCACCTGCACGGGGCTCCCAGCCTGACTTCTGGGGGTGGGAAGAGGAGGCTGGGGCTAGAGTCTGGGTTTTCAGGGAGCTTCTGGCTGAGCACACCCGTCCCTGTGCCAGCAGACAGCGACAGCCCTCCATGGAGCCCCTCTTCGTCACCAGGCCCCTTAAGTCTTTGCAACAGTCCTAGGAGACTGCCATTCCCATTTGACAGATGGGGAAGCCGAGGCTTCTTTGAAGTTACCCAAGTGGCCCACACTCAGCTGGTAATGTGTGAGGAGCCAGGATTCTAGCCAGTTCTCCAGAGCCTGAGGTCACAACCACTGCGCATGTCACAAGATCTGAGCTCAGGAAGACTCAGTCACATGCTCAAAAAGTCACACAGGGGTTGGACGCAGAGTGCGGGGCCTGTGGGCACCCACAGGTTGCTGTGGTCCTAACATTTGTGCCACACTGTCCGTCACCCTGGAGATGCCTTGGTCCTGATGGGAGAGAGGGATCCAGGTCAGCTCCATCCCTCTAAAGGCCCCACCGCAGCAGAGCCGCCCCCTCTGCTCCCACGGAGCCTGCGGTCCAGCCAGGCGCAGAGGCTGCAGCGCGCACGCGTGCCTGGACATGGGCGCACCAAGCTGAGACGACAAGGCCTCCCAGAGTGCTGCAGGCGTGGGGACGGCCCGTGGTCCGGAGGGGTCAGGAAAAGCCCCAGTGGGGTTGCTGGGAGGCCAGGCAGGACTCAGCTAGGTGGAGAGGAGGGGGAAGGTCATTTTAGACTTGAAGCCGGCCGGGCGAGGTGAGACACCAGAGGCCCTGGGCTCGGGTGTGTTGGGAGGACAGGTCCGGAGGGAGCCCCACGGGAAGAAGGCACCACACTGGGGCGGCTTACGGAGCCTGCACTTGAGTTTTGAGAAGAGACAAGGCCGAAAGCGAGAGGGAGCACGGACACTTGCTTTCCCACGGCCGCCTGGTGCTGGGGTTATTCGAAACGTGCGCGTCTGCAGGCCGCCGACGGCCAGGGTGGCTGGGGGCGAAACCGCCAAGGGGCCTGTCCAGAATGGCCTCGTCCCTTCAAAGGGAAGGGGTCCCCCCTCCTTCCCTCCCCTCCCCCCTAATCAGGGAGAGCAAATTGTTATCAGATTAGCGCCAGCAAAAAAAAGCACAGTCCGCACCCTCACAGTTAGTTAGCATTTAGATAGCCTGGGACAAGGCCCACACAACAGGCATCAAAGCGGCTCCCGCGGCCGCGGGGATTAATTCCTTTAACCAACAGGCCGGGTCTGGCCTCCCTCATTACCCGGCCTTGTCAGCGTGGGTGTGGGATGCGATTGAAGATTATGCCATTTAGGCCTTGCCCTGTTTTCCGCCGAAGGCAGGACTATTGAATTGCACGTAGCCCCCCGTCAATACTCTGCGGCTTGAGGTTCTAATTCTGCTTCATTTAAACTTCATCAACTTTTCCAATCAAGTGGAAGGATTCGAAATAGGCTCTGTGAGCCGAAAGGCCCGCTTCCCTTTGTCAGATAATTTATTCTGTTTTCTCCTTTCCTCCCCCTGGCTTTCTCTCTCCAGCCTTGCTCCTGAGCCACTCCACCCCCCCACCGGAGCCCCCTCCTCATCCCAGTGCTGAAAATGAGATTACAGTATTTAAATGACTATGATAATCAACCTGGGGACCGGGAGCTGAGATTGAGGTTAATTTTTCTTAGCAGAACAAAGGAGAGGCATGCCCTTGGGGACGTGAAGGTGCAGTCTGGGTTCCTTGCTTGTGTTTTTCTCCCCCTGAAATTGCAGTTTTAGGAGTCTTTTCTTGTTACTAACTAGGCACCGGGTGTGATTTTCAGCGGCGGCGGCCCCTAAGAGGGCA
Source organism: Glossophaga mutica (assembly GCA_039655065.1). Classification (NCBI taxonomy): domain Eukaryota; kingdom Metazoa; phylum Chordata; class Mammalia; order Chiroptera; family Phyllostomidae; genus Glossophaga; species Glossophaga mutica. The sequence goes on from CM077305.1 coordinate 216,265,781, forward strand.
GAAATGCAATTTTGCACTGAATCAGCCAACGGCCTTCAATCAACAATTTTAATAGGGAAAAAAAAGCCGCTTATATGATAGGAGCACAGATCTAATGAAAGGGCGATCATTTACCTTATTTATTTTTAAACACACTGGGAGTCATTTCCCACTGCGTTAGAACGAGTAATTACAGCCACTCGGTGGCCCGAGCACTTCTGAATGAAGGGCCTTGTCACGGAGCCGGCCTCCTCCCTGGCAGCTTTGCCACCATAAAAGTTGAGATTTTGTCATGTTCTGGCTAATTGGAAACAGGGTCATTATACCACCGAACACCGACATGAAAGTGACTTGCTCGACTGGTACCTGTAGCCTGCGCCGGCGCGTACCCGCTAACCCCCAGCCCCGCCTCGGAAACAGAGGGAATCAGAATATGTCTGTTTCTTTGTCTCCCCTCGCTATCTTGTCAGAGCTGTTTTACACGCCGCCACCCAAGGTTGTCTTTTATTTGTGTCTGGAGAAAGGATTTGACAAGTTCAGCGTACAACGTTCATTTGGCAAGGCAAATTTTTCATACCGATTTTGAGCAGGGAATGAAACTATCCTTCAACGGAACGAGCCACGTCATTTCGGACAGACTTATTATGAGAGAGGGGGTCGCAGGACTTTCTCTCCTCCCTCGCTCCTGCAAAGTCTAATGCTTTTTTTTTTTTTTTAAAGTAGGATTTGGTTTCCACTACAACCTTGGTTGTGGGGAGTGAGAAGCCCCCGGAAGACGCCTGATATGCTACCCCCCTCCCTCCTCACGCCCCTGCCCCCAGTTATTAATAGGCTGGAATAAATTGTTCCTCTTCTATATTATAATGACTTTGTTTCCGACCCTTGAAACTGCGGGAGAGTCTCTGACAGTTATCTGCATTTGCAACGCAAAGTATTTAATAACCAGCGTCTGAAGGAGCAGCAGAACCCACAAGCGACCTTATTTGTGAAGAGTGACATCCCCCACACCCCACATCCACTCCCCATCACCGTTTACCTGGGAAAGAAGACTCCATCACCCTCCGTGCTACCAAATTCATTTGGGGCGTGGGTTTATGGTGACATTTTTCTTTCTTAAAGCAAATATTGACTCGCCACGGGGAAATTAAAACTCCATTAGGCATTGCTACATTGTACAGCAGGCCGCATTACAACCGTCAAGCTCCTATTAATTGGCTTCTTCCTCAGGAACGGTGCAGGGAGGGCGGAGGGAAAGGGGAAAGAGGAGACGGATTTAAACTCTAATTTCTTCAGACGACACCGTCTACCTCAGCCAAGGTGACCATCACAGGGCGAGTCAGCCGAACGTGAAGAAGAGGCTGCCTAACGACAGAAGGCCTTTGTCAATACACGCAGCCCGCGGTGAGTCACTTCCAGGCTGGGGACAGCGCATCTGGAGACGCGAGGGCCCGCCTCGCCCCAAGCCGGACAACTCAGGGCTGGCTCCGCCCTGGGTGCAAGGCGCTTTCCTCCCTGAGATGAGGGAAGGCACCCCTTCGGCCTGCTCGCTGCGCCCCTCCCACCCCCTTCCCGCCACGAACGCTCTGCCCTCCTGATGGAGGTGTCGGCAGGGCTGGCTTCTTCCGAGGCTGTGAAGGTGGGTCTGTTACAGGCCTGTCTCTTTGGCTTCAAGGCAGTTGTCTCCGTACTCACAAGGGCCTCCCCCTATGTAGGTGCCTGTGTCCAAATGTCCCCTTTTTGTGAGGACATCTGTCATACTGGATGAGGGGCCCACTCCACTATGACCTCATCCTAACAAATCACCGTTACCTTGTGGCCAAATCCGCCTACATCCGGAGGTCCTTGGGGTTAGACTTCAACATGTGACTGCTTGGGGTGTGGGCCGTAGTCTCTGGTCCGTGAGTGGAGGTGAGGATGACGAGGCAATCACTGGAGCGGCATTAGGACCGCTGAACTTGAGGCCGCTGTCTTGATGGGACTGTGGATACGGCGAGCACGTAGAGCTCCGTGGTGCCCTCTCCAGTGCGGGGTGGCCCACCCACGGGTCAGTGGTCATGCACAGCCCTGTGTTCTCTATGGGGCTCTTGTCTTGTTATTGGTATTGAACCCTAACCCTTAACTAACTAGCTTCACTAACCATCGTAAGGTACTTCTGAGGGCAGACGTTACGTCGTACTTCCTTTTCTGTCCTACAGAGTTATTCATCCCTCCTCCCCTCCTCACTTCCCTCCTCCCATCCATCCATCCATCCTTCCTTCCTTCCATCCATCCAACCATCCTTCCTTCCTTCCATCCCTCTTTCCTTCCATCCACCTATCCATCTACTCTTTAATCCATCCATCCATCCTTCCATCCATCCATCCTTCCATCCATCCACCCACCATCCATCCTTCCTTCCATCCATCCATCCTTCCATCCACCTATCCATCTACTCTTTAATCCATCCATCCATCCTTCCATCCATCCATCCTTCCATCCATCCACCCACCCACCATCCATCCTTCCTTCCATCCATCCTTCCTTCCTTCCATCCCTCCTTCCTTCCATCCACCTATCCATCTACTCTTTAATCCATCCATCCATCCACCATCCATCCTTCCTTCCATCCATCCATCCATCCACCCATCCATCCACCATCCATCCACCCATCCATCCACCATCCATCCTTCCTTCCATCCATCCTTCCATCCATCCACCCATCCTTTCTTCCTTCCATCCATCCATCCATCCATCCATCCATCCATCTCCTCATCCACCCATCCATCCATCCTTCCATCCATTCTTTCTTCCATCCACCCATCCATCCATCCATCCACCATCCATCCACCATCCATCCTTCCTTCCATCCATCCATCCATCCATCCATCCGTTGTTTTAGTGAACAAATACTTCAGTACTGACGGAATCTGTTATTTGTGCCAGGCACTGGCTAGGCATTGGAGAGACGCTGGCGAGCAAAATTTCACATGATCTCTGTTCTTGTGGAACTTTATAGTTTAATTGGGCAGATAAACATTAATCAAAGAATCACACATAAATGGAGGATTGCCAATGTAATAAGAGTGAAGGAGAAGTTCATGGTGCGTCTAACTGGGAGATTTCACATGTCTGGGGGGGTCAGGGACGATTTCTTGGAGAAAGCGAAAACTGAGCTGAGATTGGAATTCACGAGGAAAGGAAGGGGGTGGGGCTTGTGGAGATGTTCAAGGGTGTTGCTGGCACCTAGAAGAGCATGTACAGAGAGCCCGGACGGGAGAGGATGTGGCGACTCCAGGCACTGAGGGGGCCAAAGGGGCTGGATGTGGTGCAGGAGAGAATGGCAGGGGCAGAGGGCCGCGTCTGCTGGGGCACGGCCACGCCGGGCCTTGTGGGGGGCCAGTTAAGGAGTTTGACCGTCAGCCCGAGAGTCATGGGAGCCAACAAGGGCCTTCGAGCAGAGGCTGGGACTGGAGGCGGAGGGACACGGTCACACTGGCGTTACAAAGGCCCAAAGTGGAGGGTGGACGGAGGGTCCCGGGCAGCATCGGTCCTTCAGGGGCTGACGAAGTGCCGCAAGCAGGTGGCGTGGGGGTGCATGTGCACAGGGGGGTGCGGGAGGAGGAGGTGGGAAGGGTCTGGGAGAAGGTCCTGGGTGAGCTTTTGGAGAGTTCTTGTGGCTTTCGGTAAGTGTCAGGAGTCAGCAATCGCCAGCGTCCCTGCCTGTCCCCGCCTGTCCCCACCAGCAGGCGCTCCGCCTCCATCACCCCTCCCCCCACAGCACCCCTGAAGGTCCCTACACATCCTTCAAGGCTGACGCCGAGCAGTTTCTCCCCTCGGAAGGGGCTCTGCATGGGCCTCCGCCATGTCCCACCGCATCGGAACTGTCCCTCCCTGGTCTCAACCTGCCGCCACCTGTGAGAGTCTCGAGGGCCAGGGCCGCGTCTCCTTACTTCTCCAGTTCCAGTTCTCCGCCAGCGCTGGGCATGGGTGGGCCGGCCCTCTGGAGTGCGTCTCCGGTAAATGGGTGCGCTGGTGGTGCGCAGCTCCCCCCGTGACCGGCTGCGGGAGAGCCGTGACCAAGACTTACACGCATGGTTGGCCCCGTTGTACCCTCAGGCGCCACAGCAGAAGCCCGGCGTATTTTTTAAAGTTAATTTTGAGAGAGAAAGAGAGAAACGTCGGTTTGTTTTCCACTTGTTTAGGCGTTCACTGGTCGATTCTTCTGTGCGCCCTGAGCAAGGACGGAACGCACAACCTTGGTTTATTGGGACGACGCTCCGACCAACGGAGCCGCCCGGCCAGGGCCCGGCATCTTCAATGACCCTCCGTCACCTACAGGACAAAATCTAGATCCTTTGGTTTATCGAAGTGCTCATGATCTCCTTGCCTAACTCGTCGGCTACTCTCCACCTTTCCGCTCCGATAATATTCAACCACGTGTTTCTTCCCGCCTGCACCGCATCCCCGCACGCCGCGCCGTGTGACTGACGGTCACCTGCCCATGGGCGGACGGCCTCCCCGCCTGGGACGCAGCCTCTCTGCGCCCCCTTCCTCCTGTTCGCACGTGGCCATTCCTCCCCCGTGGTTTCAGTCTCCGCCGAGTGCCCTCCCGCAGCAGCTGTCCCTGACCCGCTCTGGGGGGGGGGTTCTGTGTCCCCTTTGCCTCCACAATGTCCCGTGTGTGTTTCCGTCACCGCTGTTAGCGGTGTCCTCATCCCCAGTGTCCACAGTGCTCGGCATAAAGTAGGTGCTCAATAAATGGTTACCGAACCAGCGAGGAAACGAACGGTTTAATGAGTTCCCGGGGGACGGTTCCTAGCAGGCAGTCACCCCGGCATTTCTAGGAACATCCAGACTTATTTTCCAGTTCAAACCGAGGATGCTTTCATTTCAGGGTTTAAAGACGGGGTGTTCTCCACGAAGGGCGGCGTAGCCGTGTGCCCAGGTGAGTGAAGCTCATGACCCTGCTGTCTGGCCGCACGGAGAAGCCGCCCATCCCTGCGGAGAATCTGCGTCGCTGAGAAGCAAATTTGTTTGTGCCTGAGAGCCCCGCACAGGATGCTGCTGGGGGCCGGGCGGTGTTCCGGGTGGCCTTCCGGTGTGAGCCTGTAACAAGTGAATCCAAGCGGGGACTTGGGCGGGGCGGTCCCAGCGAGCCTGCAGGAGGAGGGGCACACACGGCCAGTCCCAAATGGGAAAGAGCTTTCCTGTGAGAGGATATTGAACCGTTTGATCGAGGCCGATAAAGCGCTTGAATCGCGCTTGAATGTTTAGAGGAAGAACATGGTTCCAAGACACCTACCGTGGACTGGGGCGGGTCTCCTTTCTTCGGTCGCCTTCTGAGGCGGCGCTGCGGGCTGCGGTGACGTGTGCTGCGTTTAGAAGCCGGCAGCGTAATCCTGGCGGCAGCAGGAGTGGAGGCGCCCGGAGCGGACTCCAACCCTGCTAATTAAAACAATCCTTCCTCTGCCCGCGGAGGCTAATGAGACAGAAAGGGAGCGGGCTAATGAAAATGTCAGCGCAACGTTGCCGGCTTACTTTATTTATTTACTTAAGGCTGCAACTTCCATTTTGGGGTTCTGAGCGAGAGAGAGGTTTTTCGAAAAATTTCCAGAAGACCCTTTCGTGATTCATCGCCGTGCGGTGCGGCACCGACGTGTCTTTCGTCATCTGGAATTTCACCTCCGCTTGTCAATAATGACAATGTTCTAGGAAGAGGGGCCGACGGCTGTTCGCTTTGAACCAAATAAAAATGCGAGGAATCTGAAAACACTGTCCAGAATATTTCCCCCCCGAATCTGAGAGCCCAGCTTGCTGATGGAAGCCTCGGCCCCCTGGGGGTGGGCGGCAGTCACCGAGGGGCGTTGGGAGTGATGAGGTCCCTGTGCTCGCACAGCCCTCGAGTTGATCCTATCAGCATTCGGTTCCGCCAGGGTGGCAAGAATTCGGTCAATGTGGCGTTTAATGGAGCCCAGCGTGACCTGACCTTCAGTACCGGGAGGGCGCCCCAGGGACCCCCACCTTCATTTCAACCCCTCAAATGCTTGGTGACTTCAGCTAACGGCTTCATCGGCACCCCCGCCACTAGGCTAGTGAAAGGAAGGAAGGCGGGGCTCCGCCTGGTGGAGGTCCGGCGAGCCTGTAGGCAACAGGCAGACTGCGAGGTGAGGCTCCCCGCCCATCGGCAGTGGGTGCCCATTCCCAGGGGAACCCAGGCAGCGAGGAGAGGAGGGTCTGGCTGTGGAGCTGGTGGGTGCGTGCGTTCCCTGTGGCCGCCATGACGGACGACCATGGGCCGCGGGTGAAACAGCAGACGTGTGTGTGAGCTCCGGCGGCCGGAGACCGAAGCCCTGGGGACGCCTGAGAACCCCACCTCGCACCTTCCAGCTTCGGCTGCCTCCGGGTGCCCCTTGGCTTGTGGCAGAATTGCTCCCGTCTCCGCCTCCGTGGTCACCTGGTCTCCTGCTCCGTGTCTGCGGTCCATTCCTTCTTTCAGGGACACGCTTATCTTTGGGCTTAGGGCCCAGGCGGATAATAGTCCAGGGTGACTCCATCTCAAGACCCTTTCACTTAGTTACATCTGCAAAGGCCGCTGGTTCTGGGGACGTATATTTTTGAGGGGGTCACCATCCAACCTACCAAAAAGCTGGGTCAAATCAAGTCGCATTGGTCAGCTGGCTACAGCCAACTAGACGAGCATTTCCTGCTCTTGCTTCAAGAAAGGGTTTGTGCCCCCCACCCCCGCTTTCCATGGCGTGAAGACAGGTGCCGAGTGGCTTTTGTAAAGAGGATGCAGCTCCTCAAAGACCTTGGTCGTGGCCGTTTCTCCATTCTGTGTTTAGAGCTGGCGGTTTAATGCCACAGCGGTTAAGAGCAGCAAAGATGAGGACTTCCAGCAACGGGGAAAATGCAGGCGGGTAACAGCGGCCCGTGGTTGCAGGCGGAGCGGGATGCAAAATTCTGCCTCTGGTTTGGTTACAGTTTTGCAAAAATTATTTTTGTCCATGAAGAGAGCCTGGGAGGGAGCTCTGAAAAATGAGAACTGGTAACAATTATACATAAGGGGTGGGTATTCTAGGCGATTTCCCTCACCCCTATTTTAAAATTCCTGTTATGAGGATAATCAATATCGCCATCATCACCACATCATCACCCCCACCAGCACCCCCACCCCCACCAGCACCCCCACCCCCACCAGCACGCCCACCCACAGTGCCAGCGGCAGCAGCAATAACAGTAACCATAGCTCACAGTCTCTGAGCGCTTCACAGTCTCTGTGAACACACACGCGTTCTCACATCAAGTCTTCGCAACCCCACCGCCACAGGCACTGGCACTACTGTCGCCCCCATTTTACAGATGAGGACACCGAGGCTCACGAGGTACAGAAACTCGCCCGACGTCACCCTGCTAACAAATGGTGGAACTGAGTCCCAGACCTCAGTGGGGCCGATGCCAGAGCCCGTGCCTGGCCTTCCAGACTAGCGACCGGCAGCGAGGATTGGCACCTGCAGTGTACCCGAGGGTTGAGAATGTACCTTAGCATTTAGCATCTCATTTGCTACCATCCTGTGAGGCTGTCACCACGACTGTCACTTGGGAGTCAAGGAGCTGGAGGCTCAGGGAGGTGAAGGGACCGACATCCCACGAACGCCACGTGGTGCAGTGGTTCCTGGACCTCGGTCCTGAACTCTGCCGGCTGCGTGGGCTTCCCCGCCCCACACGAACCGCTTCCAGGGTCTGGACCACGCTTCGCCGGCACATACTCCCATCTCTGGCACTTTCCGCTCCGCCTGTGCGTGCTCCCGGAATAGCTGGTGAGCGGCGGTCCTGCCGCCTCCATCTGCAGCTTGCAAAGGTCACCGTTTTCATCACCGCCCCCCTTCTCCCCTTTCCCTGACGGCCCGCGCGACCCCTCTGCGCCCCAAACACCCAACAGCAGGGCTGGCAGGGCCCTCCCCCGCCTCTGTTTCCAGAGGGGGGTGTTGAGGCTCTCACCGCACCCCCCTGCCCTTGGCATGCGTGTCTTCTTCGGGAGTGGGGGGAAGGACGGGCCAGGTATTCTCGGCGATGCTACTCATTATTTACACAGACACGGAGATATTTCAGTAAAACTGCGCTCGACTCTGAGTGACAAGGTATGTTTCTGCGGTGCAGGGTTCAGGGAGACTGTAGGGAAGTTGACAGCTTTTTAATGTACGGTTGCGATTCCACTGAAGCACGGCGTGTTTTTATTTTGGAAGTACAAGACGGCCTGTTCATTAGCTGTGATTCAAACTGAGTTTACATGCTCGGAAACACAAAGACAGAAGGAACAGCATGTTTCTTTGGGGGGGGGGTGGCGCAAGCTCCCGCTCCCCCACCCCCCGCTCTGCCACACACAAGAAAACGTCGAACACCGAGTGTTCTGAATTGGAGTGGACGTGTTTTTCTTGAAATGACAGCCTCCCTTGGAATCATGGGAAAAGGGGGCCGTTGGCCTTCATCATCCTCCCCAGGGGAGCCAGCAAGTGCTCAGGCTCCGGGGCTCAGGGAGGCCGAGTGAGCAGTGGGATGGGGGAGGCAGACCGCCCAGGCATCTGACCCCCAGACCCACGTCAGCGGCGTGGCTGGGGTCTGGTGCACCTGGACTCCTGCTTCTCTGAGTGTGGCGGGGGTGGGGTGGGGCGGGGACCGCAGCCCCCGTGCCCCTGGGCGCTTGTCGGAAACGCAGAACCACAGCTCCCACCCCAGACCTCCCACCTCGGAACCTTTAACGAGGTCCCAGGTACCTGTGTGCTCATTCCAGGTTGAGAAGGGACAGCCTAGAGTCCCCCCCGCATCCTGCCCCCCAGACGAGGTGACACTTGGCAGCAGCTGTCATTCATTTATTCCGCACACATTTGTTTGGCATTTGCTATGTGCCAGGAGCCAACTCAGGTCCTAGGCATACGGGGAATAAGACAGGAGGAGCCCCCGCTGCCCCCCGGGGAGCTCGTAGGCCAGCAGGGAAGCCGGCAGTGGGACAGCGCGCCAGGTGGGAGCGCTCTCTGCAAGCTGCCTCACCTGGACAGAGTGGCACTTGCATCTCAGTGGGACCGTACCTGGCAAAACTCGCCCAAACAAGAGAATGCGCACCTTGTCGTCATTGGTGCGGCATCGCTTTGCCCGACCTCACAAAGCGATGGGCAGAATCCACGCAACACGCAGCTGACCGTTTCGAGTGCGCAGGTCGGGGGCATGCGGCGCGGTCCCGGTGCCGCGCCGCCACCGCTCTCGTTCTGAGGCGTTCCCCGGCCCAGGAGGACGCCTGGCACCCGCAGAAGGACCCCTCTCCAGGTCCCTCTCCCTGTCTCCTGCTCTGCTTTCTGTCTCCGTGGTCTGACCCTTCCGGACGTCTCGTAGAGAGGGAGTGAACGCACGCTCCATGGTGCTGGCTTCCCCGGCTCAGTGTCCTGTTTTCCTTGCTGACGGGCATTCGTGCTCCTTTAAAGGAATCCCGCCATTTAAAGTCGGTCTGCGTTTGTCTTAGGGCAACCAGACCATCGTGGGGAGCTCCGAGAGGCAGCGACGCTCATTTTGGATCACTACATTATCGAAATGTCAGCTGTTGTCACTTGCGTTGGTCTGTGAGCTTCAAATCAGGGCTTGTCTGTGTGCAAGGAGCTCCCAGACACACTTGAATGGTAGACCCGGGCACCGGGGAGTCACTCAAAGCATGAATTTTGGGGTCCTCGAAGCATGGATTTTGCTCCTGCAACACCGCGTGGAATCAGTGGCAGTTCTGGGCCATTTTCCCGTTTCCATTTCACCCACTCAACCATTGAGTTCACCCAGCCGCCATTTACCGTCAGCTCTGCGCTGGGCTCCGCAGAGATGACAGTGGCCACTGGTCAGCCAGCGGGGTGAAGGGCTCCACCTGGCCCGTCGTCACTGGGTTCTAAAGACTCCCCCGCCCCTTCCTATTCGGAAATAGGAGTCCTGGGCCGAAGCGGCCGCAGCAGAAGAAGGCATTTGTGGGGATGAGGCGCTCAGATGGGGCTTTCCGGCAGGGTAAACCTCGAGCCACCTGCAGCAGCATTGCCAGGGAGACAAATGCCACATCTGGGAAGAGAGCTGCATAATCCACAGCTTGTCATTTGGGCAGGAAGTATTCCCTCTCCTTGGAGAATCTGCCTAATTATGGGCTGGATGCGTGCCAGGCAAGAGGGACGGGAGAGAAATGAAGAACAGGCGCGCAAGCTCAGCACACCCCTGCCAGGCGTCTTCCCAGATAGAGGCCCACCGCCCGGCGCGGCGGCGCGGGAGGGGCGGGGGTCAGACTCGGGAGCGGCAAGGGGGCGGGGCGGCCTCCCAACACGCTGTGGGGCGGGGCGGGGGCGGGGCGGTGGCCGTCGTGCAGGGGGCTGCAGATCAGGTGCTGCTCCTCTCAAAACACGGACTTTCGCAGGCTATTGTCTTCTTGTCCTTCTTTCAAATTTTTTAAAAAAACTGTGCTGAAGCACATACGAAATGTGCCCTCTTCACCTTTTCTGAGTGCGCAGTCCAGTGCCACTAAGGACAGTCACACTGGTGGGCCACCACCACGTCCAGCTCTTTTTCATCTTCCCAAATCGAAACTCTGTCCCCACAAACCGTTAGCCGCTCGCTGTCCCCTCCCCCCGGTGTCCCCCATCCCACTTCCCGTTCCTGCGGATCTGATTATCCTCGGCCTCAGGGCCGTGTACAAGCGGGAGCCCCCGGGTTGGTCTGCTTACGTCTGCCTTGCTTCACTCGGCACAGTGTCCTCGAAGTTGCAGTGGGTCGGAACTTCACGCCTCTTTACAGCCGAGCTGCCTCCCGGTGGGCGGGCGGGTGGGCGGGCCACATTTGGTTTAGCCGTCCGTCAGTGGATGGACGGACACTTGGCCATGGGAACGATGCCGCCATGAACGTGGGTGTGCAGGTTGTTGACTTTTAAACGCCAACACCGACAAGAGCGGCTGTTTAGTCTTGTCCCCTCGTCCCTGGGCTCTCCTGGGGGAGGGGCACCCTCCGCTGCAGGGACACGGCCTGCAGGGAGAGGCAGACGCAGCCGAGCCTCGTAGGGAGGGCCGTGGTGATTTAACTGTCCTATAAATGGTCCTGGTGCGGACTCCTCCCTCAGGGTCTAGGTCTGCTCCCAGGCACTGTGAGCACACGTGAACTTGACCCGCCAGATACGCACCATGGAAGGCAGGTGGGGAAGGGCTTCCTTAAAACCTGGGGAGTTCGAGAGTCGGCTCGAGCAGCCCCTGAGAGGACTGGCCTCGGACCATGAGCCCGAGGTCCTGCCCGCCGCCTTGGGTCCCTGAGTCTGCCGGGCATGGGCGGTCCTACTTTCCGTCTTGGCCACAGAACCGCCAGCTCCAAGGACGCTGGGACAGACATCTGACAGCGCTCTCACACGTCACCTGACCACCGGGCGGCCTGTCGAAAGGAGGGCTCCCCAGGCCCCATACCCGGAGAATCTGCCGCAGAAGGGGCCTGGGAACCTGCATTTTGGTGGTTCTCCCACAGGCTGCTCCCGGGCCGCCCCGACAGGCGCCGCGTGGTACAGCCATGCCGGTGAGGCAGGAGGTGGAACTCGGTAATGCCGGCTCTCCTCCTCCGCCCAGTGCCTGGGCGCTGTGGGTTACCCGCCAGAGACAGTGTGCGGACAAAAGATACGGCCCATGCAGTCAATTCCTCACCGAAAAGTTTGGGAGGAGCAGGGCTGGGCAGGGGTGGGGGTGCTTACCTTGGTTTTGGAATCAGCAGACACTGCTCCGCACCCCGTGGTGCGCTCCCCAAGTTCATTGCTTTCTTCGGAACCCTTTGCGTTGAAGGGTTGACTTCTAAGCTGGAGACGTGATCGGAAAAACCCGCAGGAGCCAGCCCCTCACCGCACACATTCTCCCGGCTGGCTCAGCCTCAGAAGCTCGTGTCGGACACTCTCCACGCGATCGGCGGTGGCCACGTGAGCGTGGCTGCTGTGTTCTTCTCTCCCGCTGTTAGAGGTGGGATCACAACCAACAAAGATTACGCTGCGTTTTACGAGGGTTCTGCTCTGGGTCAGAAAGCGTGCCAAGCCACAGATGCACACGCCTCATTCAAGTTCATCCTCTCAGCAGCCCTACGTGATCAGAACAAGTTCTCCCATTTTACAGAGGAGACAGTGGAGGCCTGAGGAGGCGAGACGACCTGCCCCGTGGTCGCAGCCAGTGCAGTGGGCAGCCGGGGTTCGAGCCGGAGCCCGACTCTCCAGAACCCACACTCCGCCCCTGCTTCCATACTTCCTGGTTTTCCCCGTAAAATCAGCTAACGGGTGACACCTGGGGCAAGACGCAGCGGAGGTGGCACGCCTCCACCTGCCCGTCGCACCTGCCTGTTTTTTTTTTTTTTTTTAAACCAGTATCATTCTAATTCCTAGTCCCCTTCAATATTAGCAAATAATGGGAAGCAGGCCCCCGGAGGTGCAGGCGTGGCTCCGGCCCACGCAGATCAGCGCACCCTTCCTCCGTGGTTGCACCCTCACCGTCCCTTCGATGCACACGGAGCCGCCGCCAGCAGGGAACACAGGGGCCTCCGACAGCCAGCACAGCCTGTGCTTTGAGAGAGTGGATTTCCAGAACACTGGAAGGTGGAGCACACCAGAAAGTCGGGCTGACTGGAGCATCAACCCGCTGCTTCCCTTCTGTCCCCAGCCCTGGCAAGTTTCTCGGGGAAACCGCTGCACGTTCCAGGGCCAGCTGCGGAGGGAAGAGACCTGCTTCGGGGTGCAGTTTCCTCGGCTGAGGGTTATCTGTGTCACAGCCGCGTGGCCTCCTGCGCGGCGGCGAGGGGCTGTCGGGAGGCAGCCATCGCTACAGCGGTGACACTGTTATGTGCTTTGCTGGGGAGTGTGGCTTAATTAGATGACAACCTGGAGGTGCTAGCTGTTTGCAAGGTAATACGCGTCTCCTGGGCGGGTGGCTAATTTAGCTTTTTGGTTTAATTCAGACGTGAAGAGAGGGGAACAGCTCGGATTTTAGCGGACCGAGAACTCACACTCGTGTACACTCATGTGGATGTTACACGGATGTCACAAAACTTGGGTGCAGGACCCCGGGGAGGAGGAGCAGAGGAGACACGGAACAGCCCCTCACTCCATTCGATTTGCTGCAACATCATTCCTCGTGGCTTTCTCCCTCTCACACACCACATGGGACTCTGGGTGTAAGGCACAGCCTCGACTCAGACAGACAGACGGCAGACAGGCAGACCTGGCTGTGAAGCCCAGCCCCACTGCTTAGAGCTGTCTGATGCTGGCAGGTATCCCTCCAGCCTCTCGGAGCCTCCGTTTGTTGTAAGACCGGGTGGCACACCCACCTCTGGGGTCCAGGTGGGGGTCCCGGGGAGGCTCAGATGAGGGCGTGCAAGGGGGCACCTGCCCAGCTCTTGGGACAGTGTCCCACACGTGACATCTCCTGCTCACCAGGTGCAGGGGGCGGAGGTGAATGGAGGAGCCGGGGCCTGGCTCGTGGCTCATCCGAGGTGGACCCGTCCGACCTCCTGCCGAAAGTCGTGGGGGAAGTCCACCAGCTGGGCGGGGACACGGACAGGGCGGGGAGCTGGGGGGGACGTGAGAGAAGGCCTCGCAGAGGGGCCAGCGTGCGGGCTGGTTCCTCAGCTTCCCCTCCTCGTTGGTCAGGAAGCTGTCATTCTCACACGATAAGACCCACCCATTTTCACACACGGTTCGGTGAACCCTGGGAACGGTGTACAGCCGTGTAACCACCACGGCCACGATGCTTGGCAGTCTCCTCACCCGGAAAGCGGCTGCGCCCCTTGGACTTGACCTGCCTTCCCACTCCTGCCCCAGGCCACCACGGTTGCTTTCCGTCCCCACAGCTTTGCGTTTCCTAGAACTTCGTAGAAATGAAATCATACGGCCTACAGTCTTTCACGTTCGACTTCTGCCTTTGGCGTGGTGCATTTGAGAGTCACCCACGTTGTCGGTGTATCAGCGCTTGATTCTCTTTTTTGCCCAGTTGTTCTCCACTGCGTGGACGGGCCACGGTCTGTGCATCCAGCCACGGGCTGATGGACATTTGGACGGTTGCCAGTCGGGGCCACTCCGAATGTCACCGCTGTGAACACAGGCACGTTTTCGTGTGAGCCCGTGTTTCCATTCCTCTGTGGCAGACGCTGAGGAGTGGGGTTTCTGGGTCACATAACCCGTGTGCATTTGACCTTGTCAGGCCCCCGAGTCGTTTCCCAAAGCGGCGCAGCGTCCCCGCACTCTCCTGAGCTGTGGCCGAGGGTTCCGGTTGCTCCACCTCCTTCCCAACATTTGGTGTTGTCAGGGTTTTGAACCCCGATGACGATAAGAGTTTGGTGGACAATGTGGGAGGGGAGAATATTCCAGGTAAAGGATGGAGCAGGTGGAGCAGCCGGGAGACGAGAGGGTCCCTCTCGAGGGAGCCGCAGCCCAGGCGGCTTGCGGGGCTGCAAAGTAGGGGCGGGGCTGGGAGTGAGGGGGCAGGAACGCAGGAGAGGACCTCGAATGCGGGCTCTTAGTAATGAAAACAGCGAGCGCGCCTGGCGGTGTGTGTGCGGGAGGCCACCGATGGCTGTTTCTCTCGCACGCGGATGCTTCTCTTCCCTCTGTCTCCCTCCCTCCCTTCCCCTCCCGAAGAATAAACAAACAAGATTTGAAACATAAAGCGAGTACACCAGCGCCCATTCCATCCCGTGTGCCAGGCACCACGTTTCTAGGACACAGGTCTCGTTTTATCCGTTTCCCGGACGAGGAACCACAGGCGCAGCTCAGGAGCGGGCCTCCGCCCCGTGGGTCGTAAGCTGCGAGCACAGACCTGAACCCCGGCCACCTCACTGCACAGAGCGTGTGCTCAGCCATCGCGCCGCACCGCCCGCCTGGAAATCCTGGCTCTGATCCTGTAGACAGCGAGACACTTTGAAAGGTCTTCCGTGGGGGAGTGAAAGGAGCGGAGCTGGCTGCCAGGAGACCACTTGGGGGCAGAGTGAGACTGGCTTGGAGGGCTGCGCCTGGAGGCAGGGAGGCGTCGGACAGGGCTGCTGCGGGGGTGTGCGCCGAAGGGGGGACAGCGTCAGCGGGGTGCGGCAGGGGAGGCCGCGGAAGAGCCTGGGGAGCTGTCTGGGGGGCACCAGGTTGGGTCTGGAGGGCAAGGGAAAGAAGTTGAGGATAGATACCAAGATGTTGGGCAGCTGAGTCAATGGTGCAGGCTCCAACCCAGACAGAAAGTTCCAGAATGGGAGCAGGTCTGCAGAAAGATCATGAGCTCAGTTTGGACGTGTGCCTGCGGACAGTGGGTCTGCCACCCACTGCGGTGTTTTGGTGCCGGTGGTTTTAGCACCCACGTGAGTGCACTGCACCGTCGGGTGACACGGTCTGCAGGCCCAGCCCTGGGAAGCGACCGTGCGCGCAGCACGCACCGACCCTGGCAAGGGTGCCCAGTCGGCTGCCAGCACCCACGTGCAGCCCCGCTCTGTGCTTCTCTGCTCCTCGGTGCACGATACCCACGAAGAGCCTTTGTCCTCTCGCTTCGGCCCTCCCGCTCCCACTGGGCCCGGGGCCGTCATGGCACGCTCCCCGGGCTCACCCCAGGGAGATGCCAGGAGATGCGTCCCACCCCAGGTGACCAGAACCTGCCCAGGCCCCCTCCACTCTGTGCCCCACAGGGCACCACAGGGACCTTTCAAAAATAAATCACTTCCCATCACCGTCCCGTTTCAAGCCCGTCAGACTCCTCTGCTGCCTTCAGGGCCATCGTCGCCGCGCATGTGTCCCCCTCCAGACTGGCGAGCTTGCACGTGCCGGGGAGGGGCCATGGCCAGGGAGCTCTCACTCAGTCACACCTTAATGAGCGCAGGGACGCTGCCTTCCCAGGAGCCCACGGGAAACTCGAGCTTGTTCACAGCGCAGCCCTGCAGCCGCCAAGCGGCACCGATGCTGTGAGTAGGAACTACCTACTCCTGACACCCCTCCTCGCACGGAGAGCCCGGGCCGGTTCTGGTCACCTGGGGCGCATGGGGCACGGGCAGGTGGAGGCGGGAGGAGGCTGGCGTGGAGCCTGGAAACTGTGGGAAGACCAGTCGAAAGACAGGACAGGGCTAAGGCTGGACCCTCTGACGCATGTCAAGTCCCTGAAGAGTGTCCCGTGGACACAAAGACGGCTTTTCTGTTTTGCTCCAGAGGGAAGAGCTAAGTAACCGCCCCCACCATCGATGGGACCCCCACCAGGTGTCAGGTCCTGGCTGGGCAGCTGAGACTCGGGACCAGGGCCCTGGTGGCAGCTGCAGGGGGCGCTCTGCTGGCTGTAAGGAAGAGACGCCCAAGCTGGTGACTAACAGTGGGCGGGCTGCCCCTGGCCGCAGGGGCGCCCCCTGCAGGAAGTACACGCCAGCCTGGAGGACCAGCACCTTCACAGGGAACACTCGCTGAGCCCGAGTGGCAGGCAGACCAGAAGCCCTTGCGGCCCCTTCCGGCTCTCAAATTCTTTTATCCTTGAAGGCCGTTCCATTCCTAGTAAGAAAGCGTCTGCATGCACTTAGGGGCGCCGTGTCTGGTTCCGGCTTTCCTTTGGCCAAGTCTGCCGGTGGCAAGGCTGGGCGAACCCAGGCCGCTGGCGGGGCCCTTCGCTCCGAGTCTCTCCTGTGTGCCCCGGGGGGCCCTCACCTCCCCCGACTGTAAAAGGCAGGGAGCAACCCAGTGACTCCTAAAGTCCTTCCGAAGCGAACATTCAAGCTGTTCCAAAAGGCCAGTGTCACCCGTGTCTGTTGAAGGAGGAACGGCATCTCAATGCTGGTGAAAACTGAAGCTGAAAGATTTGTGTGTTTAGAAATAACAGAAACACCCTCACAGAAAGGGCTTCGGCCTGGAGGTTGCAGCCGGAACGTCGGGTGGTGGGCCCAGCCCTGTGCCTTGCTGCCCGACCTGCAGCAGCCCCTGGATGCGGGCGGGGTGGGGGTCAGGGGGCCTGCAGGGGTCACAGGGCATCCGCCCCGCTCTTGTCTCTCGGGCTCGTCCTTCTGAGCTGCGAGGACGACTTGCTTTTCTAAGTCACAGGGCCGCCCGTTGGAACATTGTCCCTGCCTGACTCAGAGAAAGGGGGACGTTTGCTGTAACAGATTTGAATTTTATCAGCCTGTGTATTTGCACCAGAGCATAATAATAATAAATTACGGCCCTAATAAGTAGGCTGCCCAGAAGGGTGATGGCAGCACCCCAGTAATTGATGCACATGCTTTGGACTTTCGGAGCATCCTAATTTATTGGGATTCCTTTTTTCCTATCCAATCCGAGGAAAGGCAGCAGTGTTTTGTAAGCAATCAACTCTGCCATTGTATTTCTTGGCTAAGCAGAGAAAAGCACTCTTATTATTTTCCGCCCATCTCCTTGTTATTACTGCAGTATCCAGTGGCTTCTTTATGGGAAAGAGTTTATCAATATTTCAATTACAAACTCCAATTTTCAGGAGGTTTGTAACTTGTCTATTTAAAAATCAGATCAGGAGGAAAATACAGCGAGTAGCTTGTCATCCCAGGAACCAGAGTGCTTTCTAAAATATTAAACAACTGATGTGAGCCTGTTCGGTTTCTTTCAACTTTGGGGGTGAAACTTTGGTTTTACTTCCCCCCATGAATCGATGGAATGAAGCTTCTTTTTCCTTCGGAAGCGTTCAGATGTGCCCGGGTTTTTCGCTTCCCGCGGGAGGCAAGAGATTCTGGAACCGATGACCTCGTCACCTGCGCTTGATGGAGGGGTGCTGCGGACAAGCCCCGCACAACCCCTTTTCACCAGTGGAGCGGTAGTTCAGCGCCACACCCCCTTGACTAGAACCACGTGGTGCATCCTTTCCAGCAGCCAAGACTCCTTCCGGAAAGCTACTGGCGCTCTTGACTATACGACCAGCCTGCTGACTTTTCAAACAGTGGACACTCCCGTAAGTGTGGCCAGGAGGTGAGGCTGGGCAGCCGGCCAGCGACCCAGCCAGCGACCCAGCCTGCAGGGCAGACGCGCCCAGGGCTCTAGGCGCCGAGGGCAGCCTGCCGACCTCAGCCACCCCGGCCTTGAGCCCACTCCCCCAGCCACAGCGCACACCAAGGCCCCGTGTTGAAACCCACCGAGGTCGTAGTGCTCGATCACTTAGAGCATCCCAGGCCACCTGGAGCAAGGACACAAAATGTTACCACACTCCATGCAAATTATCCCCTGGTCACAACAGCCCCCTACCGATGTCGTTTTATGGGGTTGGTCTTCCCCAGAGAAGCCAGCGGCAAGAACCCCAGTTGGGGGCCCGGCTCCACGACATCGTGGGCGGGAGCAGGCAGCCTCTTCATTCCGCTGCAGACGGTGTGGGACTTCCTCGGGCCGAGTGAGGGATGGGCGGGGCCGAGCTGCTGGCAACGCCACCTGTCACTGCAGCTTCGCTAGGCCTGGGGTTCTCGCCTTCGGAACAGAACACCCTTCCCCGTCTCCCTCCACCCAGCCCCCCAACAGCACACAGCTGGGGGTGAGAAGCAGGAGCTCCCATCTTTAGGGTTTGGGGAGGCCAGGGGACGTGGTGGCCACCTACTCGCTGTGTGACCTGGAACAAGTGACCCGACCGCTCTGGGCTTTCCCACCTGTGCAGCGGGGAGACCCACATGTACAGGAACACCGCTGTGGGGCTGGAATGAGGAAGCGTGAGGTCCGTGCCCGGCATGCATGCATTCATTCATTCATTCATTCACCTGTTCATTCAATCGTTCACTTTCTGCTGTCTTATGAAGCACCCACTAGGGGTCAGGCACTGTCCTAGGCTCCGGGGAAACAGTGAGGATGAGGTAAAGCACCCCTCCTGTGCTTACATTCTAAGGGGGAAAGAGAGACAATAAACGAGTAACTGAGAACTGGCGCTTCTGTTTGTGACGGACAGCAGGGGACTGGAGGGACCCCATCCACAGTAGTTCCTTCGACACCCACTTCAAAGGGCGCCTCCCCCAGACAGCCCGGCCTGCCCCCACCCTGATGCCTCCTTCCAGGCCCGGTCCTCAGCTCCTGCATCCGACTTCCCTAGGGCACCCCCGGTACCACTCCTGAGCATCCAGTCAGGCTGCAGAAATGTGTTCAACCAAACTTCCTAAAAAAAATTAGGGACAATGGCTTTTACCCTCTGGGCACACAGGGCGCTGGCCCTTAGCGGCCTCCCTCTACCTTCGCAATGATGGGCTGATCTCAGGGACAAAGTCCAGTTAAGATCCCCGCGGGAGAGGGTCCTTCGCGATGGCCCTGCTTGGTGCCTGGGCCTCGAGTCTGTTTCCTGTTTCCTCTTCCTCCGGCCTTCACGCAGAACAGCCGCCCAAAGAAGCGGTGTGGGGCGGCAAGCACCCGGGGGGTGATGGGAGAGGGTTCCGACCCAGCTGGAGGCTGTAAAAGGTCACGCACAGCGGGACCCCGCCACACCCCAGGTGGCTCCCATCGTCAAGGTGACTAAGGGCAGTCCCTCCTATTTACTTACGAGCCCACTGAGCCCCCAGAACAGTCACCTCCCCACCCAAGACAACAATGGTGAGGATGCGGCTGAGGGTCATGCTGCCCCTCCGCAGAGCCCTCGGCCCTGCGCCAGGCTGGGTAACCCCGCCCCCTCGTGCACCCGCACGCCGCCCGGCGCCCCGCATCCGGCAGGAGGCCACGTCTTATAAAGGAGGAAAAGGATTAAAATCGAGATTCCACTATTATTTTTCTCTGATAATAGTGCAGCGAGGAATAGCTCAACGGTGTCGCCGCCTGGTTCCTCACTCGTGTTTTTTGTTTCATGCTTCAATATCTTCCTCCAGCTGCTCGCGTCTCCTTTTCTTTCTCCGCGCTTTGATCTATTCGTTCTCCCCAGAAACGGGGTTCATAAATCACTGTAATGCGGCCTTGGGAAAGACGGTGCTTAGAGTAGGGAGAGATACATCGCCGCTAACAGCCCCGGCAGGGAGAAAAACTCTCGGCTCGTCGCCGGAAGCCGGCGACGGGTTACTGATGGTATTTGCTTTTTATGTCTGCTCGAGTGCCATCGGGGCAGGGCCGCGGGGAGCATTCCACACGCCACCTTTGTAATATTTCAAGCCTCCTCTGGCAGCCGAAAACAAACTGCTCCTGCTCGCTCTCGGGGAAGCGGGGAAGCAAAACGCAGAGGCAGGAAGGAGCAGCAGGCAGTGCGCCTGTCTCCCCTGCATTCCGCCGCGGATGAAACTGGCCCCTAAAGCCTCCCTCTTTCCTTCCTTAAACCCGTCTGCGCGCCCCTCGCAAGGAGTCCGGCTTCCCGGGGTCCTCGGCCCAGCTTCCCTGGCGTGTTTAGGAGTCTGCCAGCCCGACCCCTCCAGTTCCACGGCCCGGGCCTCCCTCATCACCTGTTATGGTCCTGCCTCCTCGGTAGCGCAGAGCAGCAGAAGTGCTGGGCTCGCGGCGTGGGTTTCCTGCCGGCTCACAGCGGCCTCGCCGGGCGTGGGAGGGCCAGACTCCGAAAGCAATGGAAACCCTGCCAGGCCTTAAATCAGACCATAAAGACGGGCCTGTTACCGCAGAGCGAGGTGCGTTTGCACCGCCCCCGGGCCTTCCGTGGGCTGCGTCCCGCGGAAGTGCTGTTTCCAGCTGCAGCAACATTCTAGGGGACTTTGATTTCTTTCTTAACAACAGACTTCTCGGCCTGGGTGCACCTGGCAGGGGGCGAGGAAGGCTCAGCTGATCCCCCTTCACCTGCACCCCTTCCTCCACCTGGGGCTTCTCAGCTGAATCTTCCCACCCCTGTGTTATCTGTCCATCTGTCGACCTCGTGGTGCCGAGGAAGGCAAAGGATTAATTCCAACGGTGACCTTGACTCAGCAGAAGAAAATGCTAATTTCTGTTTGTAGGCCAGGCCTACACAGGCCAGAGCGAAATGGAGACAGCCGCCCGGGGAGGTGGCACTGGGTGGACCCGAAGGGCTTGGTGGGTGGCGGAGGTGTTCCGTCTGTGCTCGGTCCAGAGCGGAGCCACCCACGTGAGGGCGCTGAGCAGCTGGAGTCTGGCCAGTGCGAATGCAGACTAAGTTTTAAATTATTTTCTAATTCACTGAGACCTACATAGCACTGGTCGCCGGCGGCTCTCATCGTAGGCAGCACAGATGAAGACAGACTCTCTGGAAAATTCAGAGAGGAAAAGCTTCCAGCCATGTCTGTCCTTACCCCTGGCAGCCGCCGTCTGAAGTAGACCAGCCAGCACTAAGAAAAGACAGAAGTGTGTGGGGGGAGGACTCATGAAATCATTGGACGCTTCTGAAGCCAGACTCTTGCCCGGGAGCACAGCGAGGGCCTTGGACAGTCACAGGTTCGAAACCCACTCCAGACTGTGGGTCACCCAGTTTCTACTTCCCTTGGGGTGAGAATGAAAAGACAATCCATGTAAAGTGTGACTTGCTTTCCCAGGAGCCGCTCAGCTAGTAACCCTCGGGTTGCCTCATTTTCCCCCGTGCATCTCATCCAGCCGAGGTGGTTGGATGAATGGGCAGACGGATGGAGGGACGGAAGGACGGTGTGTGTGCACTTGTCGAAGGCCGTCGAGAAATGGCTCCCGGTTGTCCTGCTGTGGCAATGTGGGTCGGTGCAGCCGCCATGCACCGCGCGGTCTCGTGAGCGGCGGGTTCGTGACCGGCCTCTTCCGAGCTCATCGAAGTGATCCCAGACGGGACAGGCGGGTTGCCGCAGAGCAGCCACCACAAGCCCCTTCCTGCCCCGCTGCCCCTGCCGTCCCCCCCGCCCCAGGCCCAGCCCTCGTTCCCGGGCCGCTCCTCCACTTCAGGAGTCCCGGGGCTTTGCGTCGGTGACCCGACCTCCCAAAGCCCGTCGTCTCCTCTGTAGAATGAAAACGACAACAGCGCCCACCTCGAAAATGCGTGAACGTCCATCAGTGGACGAGGGAGACACAAAATGCGGTCCATCCAGACGGCGGAATGTTACACGGCCATGAGCACGGTGAGGCCGCGACACCTGCTGCAACGTGGGCGGCCTCAGAGCACACGCCGGGTGAAAGAAGCCAGACGCTGAAGGCCACGTACCGTGTGATTGCATTTCCGTGACACCTGGAATAGGTCCATCCCCAGAAACTGAAAATCGTTCAGTGGTTGCCGGGGCGGGGGGGGGGCGGCAATGGGGGAACGGGGCCTGACTGCTAAACGGTACGGGTTTCCTGGGGGTGGGGCTGATGGGACGCTTTGGCACGAGACTGAGGTAGCGGTGTGCAACGTCGTGGCTGCACTTAATGCCGCTGAACTTCACACTCAATCAAAAGCTGTCAATTTTATGTGATATTTACCTCAAAAAATTTTTTTTTAATTTTAAGTTTTTTTTTTAAAAGATCTTTTATTTCTTTATTTTGAGAGAGAAGGGAAGGGGGAGAGAAAGAGAGGGAGAGAAACATGGATCGGCTGCCTCTCTTGTGCCCCCAATCAGGGACTTAGCTCACAACCCAGGCACGTGCCCTGACTGGGATTCGAACCAGAGACCTTTCACTTGGTGGGAGGATGCCCGCCCCACTGAGCCGCACCAGTCGGGGCAACAAACTTAATCTTGCAAAAGGGAGAATATTCCCTGACATAAGCTCTCAGCCCAGTGCCTGGCACGTAGCAGGTGCTGCAGAAGGCTGGGCCGCAAAACCAATAGCATCAATAGCCCCACGCACGTTCTCTCGTGTCCACAGAAGTCTTCCCTTGTGACCATAGGGACCTCCTGGAATGCACAGGCCACATACACTTAAAAAAAAAGTGACCGTGTGCAAGGGAGCTGTCTACAGAGAGTGCATGCGAGCAGGGACTGGCTGCTTCCGGGTGGTCAGGGGCCCATGCCTGGGTGAGGGGTGTGGCCAAGGACATGCCCAGGTCCCACAGAGCACTTTTGCTTGTCTCTCTCCCTGATGGCAGGAGGAGGTAGGGACCCCGTGGTCCTTCCCAGTGGTACCTGCTCATTGCCTTCCCGTTCGTTGCCTTTGGGTCAGGAGCCTTCCCTGGGGCTCGGGGACCGTCCCCGTTCCCTGCCCCCTTGTCCCCAGCAGCCCAGGGGCGGGCTGCAGCAGCGGGAGCAGCTTGATTTCTTGAGCCCAAAGAAGCTATAAATCTGGAGCTTTAATCATGTCTTCATGATCATTCAGCAAAGAGCAGCGGAGGATTTATTCTTCCGGGACCACAATGGGAAGACCGCAGGGGGTTGTCACGGGGGATATTGGTTTAGCAAAGGTAGACGGCTCCCCCGGGCTCTTCCCGGGACCAGCGATGAACGATGACCCGATGGCCATAACAAGGCAATTACTGGTGTGTGTAGGCAACGCTTTGTTAAAGAGGCAGGCGTCCCGCGTGGGGCCCAGCACGGGCCCATGCGGGGCTGCGTGGCGCCCGCGATTTCTCCCCATCTCTGCTCCGGAGCCCTCGTCCTTGAGACAACAGTGAGCATTTTTTAAAAGCCCCCAGGGTCCTTTCCAGTTTTCTCTGCGAACGTTCCGGAGGAAAAATCAGGGAAACCTGGAGAGGACTCCGTGGTCCCTTGCACACGGTAGGCACCTAACATCTCTTCGCCGAACGTCCCCTCCCCTTTATTTTATGGGCAAGAAGAAAGAGGCCCAGAGAGGTAGCGATTAGTCTCCATCACACAGCTGCCCCCCAATTCCCAGGATGAGCTTCCGGCTGTGGTGCACCGCTCGTTTACAAAGCTCAGCTGGGAGCAGCAGAAAGGGAGCGGGCTCCCCCGGGGCGAGGGAGGAGACCCAGCCAGGGGCGGGAGCGAGCTCCGTGGGGCGTCTCTTGTGAGTCGCTCCAGAACACGTGGGGAGGCAGGCCTTCCTATCCTTTCTGCGCTGCGCCGCCGCCGACGTTTTCTTTCTCTGCTCCTCTAACTCCGTCTGTGTCTGGACGGGGACAGGTCTCGGAGCAGCAGGTGTAAGAGCGCGTGCGGCCAGGCCCGGAGACACGCAGCCTCCCCCCCCTCTCGGCCCACGCTCCCCACCGCCCTCTCCCGGTTTCCAACATGGTAACACTACACGAACGTGTTTGTATCGATGAGAAAGGACCTCTGTGGGAGAAACCTTAGTTGGGGTGTTGCCTGGTGGAAGGCTACTCCCATTCACTAACGTCAAAGGGGCTAAGAACTACCCTCCGAAACATCGGCCCAGAGCAGCCTGAGACCAGCCCTGCCCCCAGAGGTCGGCCGCCTGCTCTGCGCACACGCGTCCTTGTCTGCTCCTCCCTCCCCACTCCTGCTCTCCAGCCTCCGCTGCACCGCTACACGCAGAACGGGTGCTCAGCAGTAAGAAGCACACAGGAACTCCTGAGCCCCCCTGGGGTGCCAGGCCAGGTGCTGGGAGAAGACCAGGCCTGTCTCCATGGGGCTCAGTCCCTGGCAGGACGGGAAAAGGGTTGCTGCTTGGGGCAGGCCCCAGGCTGGGCCTCCACAGACACGTTCCCCGGAGCCCTCGCCATGTCCCCATTTTATAGATGAGGAGGCTGAGGCTTGGCGAGGCTAAATGGCACAAATAGGTTAAAGGCACGGGCGGCAGAGCTGGCGCTCCAGCTCGGATGCTCCCGGTTGTGAAGCGCCTCCTGGGAGCCGCAGGGCTGCGGCACGGGAGGCTGTGCGGCGGCACGGGCCCATCGAGAAGCCGTACAAGCCGTACATGCGGTTTCGAGTGTTCTAGGTCTGCGTTAGGTAGGTTAAAAAGACAGGTGGAATTAACTGTAATAATATGTCGTTTGGCTCAGAGACACCCGGCCGAGAGAGGCCCCTTTAAGAAAAGCATTAGGCCCTGGCTGGTGTGGCTCAGTGGATTGAGCACCAGCCTGAGAACCAAAGGGTCACGGGTTCCATTCCCAGTCAGGGCACATGCCTGGGGTGCAGGCCAGGTCCCCAGTAGGGGGCGCATGAGAGGCAACCACACACTGATGTTTCTCTTTCTCTCTTTCTCCCTCCCTTCCCCTCTCTCTAAAAAAATTAATTAAAAAAAAGAAAGAAAGAAAAGAAAAGCGTTAGCTCCCGCAGCCCTGGAACCTCTTCCAGAAGCCTGTCTGAGCCCTCCTGGTCACACCCCAAGGCCTGGCCCAGCAGGAGGGCCTGGGAGAGGCCCAGATGTCCTCTCTTTCTCCAGTCCTGCGTGAATACCTGAGTAGTAACCATCTTTGCCACTTGCAGCTTTATAATCAAGCTGAGAAGCTTTCTAAGGAAAAAAAGGGAGGTGGGAGAGGGACAGCTCGCCCAGATGGGGGCTCTCCGTGAGAGGCCGGAGACACCAGCCACAAGAGGCTCGGGGGGCCGGCGTGGGGAGCCACAGACACCGTGCCCCCCACGGCCTCCCCAAAGAAGGTAAAGGCAAGATGGAAACACCTTCCCCTCTAATCTGTAGTTTTCTGGTGTTAGCAAGGCTTTATAAGACACATGCTCCCAATTAGCTGCTCCTCTTAATTTAAATGCTTCATAAATTATCTCCTGTGCGCGTGGATTATCACTTCATAATGCGAGTTAGCATTTAAATAAATAGCTGCGGTGTAGAAAATTAGAGAGGTTTACTTCTGAGGCGCTGGCGTAATGAAGGAAAATACCACGCAGCTGATCGGGGGCGGGGGCGGGGGGGGGCATGAGGGGGCACAGAGGCTCCTCCGCCTCTCCCGGAAAAGGAGGTTACTGGTGAAGCCCCTTCCACCATTTATTGGCATTGGCATCCTCTTCTATGAAGTGTATCGCGTTGGCTCCGTTGTGTTCAACTTTTAATTTTGAAATAGTCATAGACTCCTAAGAAGTTGCAGAAATAGCACAGAGAGGTCCCTACTACCTGGACCCGTTCCCTCCCGTGGTGGGCGGCCCCTGAAATAACTAACGGACGAGCACAGCCGGCGGGCTGGCATGGGTCCCACCCACAGGCCAGCTCCGATGCCGCCCGGGGCTCCGCCATTGTTAAGAAGCGGGCGTTTTGAAGGCGTCTCGGCATGCAGGCATCGCTCGCATGATAAAACTCTCCTTTGGGGAGCACCCAGTCCTTCCTGTCTCACCCCGTTAATGTAGCCGTCCTGGGAGGTAGGGACGTTCTCATTACCCCCACTGCACAGATCGGGGAGCAGAGGCTCAGCTGGGAGGCCCCTCCCTCCTTCCAAGTCCTGCAGCTGGGGGCGGTGGGGGTGGGATTAGAACCCGGGCCGACTGGCCGCAGAGCCTTTGTCTGCACCCGGGTGGCGGCGATGGTGCTGGGACGGGTGGCGGTGGCGTCCCATTTCCTCTGCCTCAGCATCTCTCCGCTGGAAGCGGTGATGCCGCAGCCGCCGCCCCTCCCCCGGGCAGCACTGCCCTGAAACCTGGATGCCTACGCCTCCTGAGAACGCTCACGGGGGCCGTTCCCCAGCGAGCCCAGCGCTCTGAGCACTCGGCGACGGTGATGGGTGGGCAAGCAGGGCCACTGGCCACAGAGCGGTCATGGGCCCCGGGCACTTTTCCCTCCAAAAAAAATTCTTTTATGAATAGATATGTTTTTTTTTCCCCTTCTTGGGAACAAAATTAAATCATCTTTGTGTCCCTCAAAGTCCCATGGGTCACTGTGCCCCAGCGTCTGAGAGATGAGTCAGCCTCGTGAGGTTGCGGGAAGCGGTTCGCGCTTTGTGATTGGTCAGGAAAGCCTTGGGCAGGGAAGATGCAGTCCTGGCACCTGCGACCCCAGACCCACCGGCAAATGATGCGCGTGAGGCAGGAGCTGGGAAGCTCCTGCAAAGCGAAGGTGGCCCCGTCCCCAGAGCGCCCTAGGAGGTAACAGGTCCCCCGAGTGGGTGCCGCCAGTGTCACCCCAGAGCACCCTGCCTGCCCCCGGTGCTCTCTGCCCCCACAGTGAGGGCCACCCCCTGCTCTCCCATCGCTTTCGGGGCCATCACCACACCAGGTGCACGGCCACGCCCTCAGGTCCTGCACAGACCCCTGAAGCCACTGCCCAGAATCTCACCTTCCTTCCGCTCCGGGACCTGGGACCTGGGACCTGGGACCTGGGACCTGGGACCTGGGCCGGAAACAGGAGCAGGAGGGCTGGGGTGCGGGCCAGCCAGCCTGAGGCCGCAGCGAACCCGCGGTCACAACCCACTTTGTGCTGGGACATTCTGCTGGGAAGGAGGGGAGTATAATTCTTACCTGAAAGAAATGTTGACATCCTGACCCCTAAGGGGATGGTAGTAGGAGCTGGGACCTTCGGGAGGTGACTAGGTCCTGGGGGGTGGGGCCTCACCAGTGGGGTCGCTGCCCTCATCAGAGGGACCCCAGAAGGCCCCCTCGCCCTCCTGCTGCCACGTGAGGACATAGCGGGACGTTGGCCTTCTGCAGCCAGAAGTGGGTTCCCGCCAGACACCAAATCTGCCGGCACCTTGGTCTTGGACTTGCCAGCCTCCAGGGCTGGGAGCGGTAAACATCGGCCATCAGCCATCCAGACAACGGTGGGCTGTTTCAGCGGCCCCGACAGACCAAGACATGCGTGGGCCCCGGTCACCTGATCACGTGCTGGGGGGGGTCACTGCTTGTTTCTCGGTGACTTCTGAGGAGGGTGACAACGGCCCTCGGCCCTCCGCTGCAGATGGCCTGGGACATCCTTTTGTGTCATTCCTACCCAGCAGGGCTGCCAGATAAAACACAGGACGTCCAGTTAAATTTGAGTTTCAGGCAAACGATGAACACCAACCATGTCCCATACGATACCGGGGACATTTACACTGAAAAAAAAAAAAAAAAAACCCATCATTCATGTGAGATTTGAAATCAACCGGATGCCCTGCCTTTTTTATTTGCTCACTCCAGCAGGGGGCAGGCCCCTGTCACGGCTCCCACGGCCTGCCCCGTGACCACCTTTCCTTCTTCCTGTCCCTCAGGAAGTGACAAGCGCTGGGAGACCAAGAACGTCGTCCTTCACCTCGGCATCGCTGGTGCTGAGCCCAGGGCCTGGCGCTGTCTGTCAGATGCGCTCGCTGTCTGTTGAGCGGTGGCCCGGGAGAGTTTTCCGCGGCCAGATGGCCGGGTCCTCAGGGAGTTACTGCCAAGGCCCCTCGCTGTGGAGTGAGAACACCCCACGGCCGTGTGCAAGGGCTGTGGCCGGCTGCGCGGCCCACTAGATGCAGCTCGCGGCGTGTGCTCATGGCACTGGCAGGCGTGAACGTGGCTGTGACGGTGGCTCCCTGTCACCGTGTGTTCGGTGCATGCAGGCGCTGGGCAGGCTGTGGAGCTGAACCATCGGAAAGTGCCGGCATTGTCCCCGTTGGACATACGAAGCCCTCATTCCGTGTGGTTCGGTCTAGTGCCTCTGGTTCTCAGGGCGCCCCTCGGAGGCAGCCCCTGGTCGGCTCCCCCACTTACAACCGGAGAGCCTGAGGCAAAGGCGGGTGAAGGCACCGGCCCAAGGTTGTTCGGCTGGTGAGTGACAGCTTGGCTGTCAGCCAGGCAGGTAGTCACGGCCCCCCAACCCGCACAGAGCGCCACCCGGGTGCCTCCCAGTGTCTGGGAGAGCCGGGCCGGGCCAGGCCGCACCAGATGTGCGGACAGAGGACGATGCGTGGACACGGGCCGGGAGCCCTCCCCGGCACCCACGCGTGGTTCCCGTCCTCAGGGGGGTTGGCGCTGACCCTCAGGGCGCAGAGCGCAGTGGTGCCGCGCCTGACAAACCCGAAGTCCATCGCCTGCTCCGGAGCCGTGGTCAGGCGCCCTGAGCCTGTCAAGCCTCCTTCACAGAGTCGGGCTTTGTCCCTTGTAAGGATTTGCATTCACGAAAATCTTGCTTGGTTAAAAAGAAAGTTCGATTCGCATTTTCAGATCGATACCCCTTTTATTTAGATAGGAAATGCGTCGGTCGGTCGGGTGAAGGCCTTTTCCCGGAAGGGAGCGCGTTTCCCAGGGCCTGCCATGTGGCTCTGTCGGACGGTCCCCCGCGCACCCGCTCCCTCCCTCCCTCCCTGCCGTCACGCCCGCTCCAAGGCGGCAGTGAGCAGGCTGCGTCTCCGTCTCCGGCCCCGTCCACCCGGGGGGAGCGTGACCGCCGCGACGCGGGATAAATGTGTGCTTCGAGGCGCATCGGGACACTGCTGGTTCGCACGGGCTGGTTTGCACGGGCGGGCGGGAGGAGGCCAGGGGTCAGAGGCCACCCTCGGAATGCGCTAAGCCCTTTGAAGCTCCCAACAAAGGGATTTCTGAGAAAGTCCGGTCATTCAGACCAGAGGGCGGCTCGCAGATGGAGCTGCCGGGGCTGGGTCGGAACACGGGGCGGGTGGTGGCCGCCAATTCTTCTGCCCGGAGAACCAGCAGGGATCACAAGTGAGTGACAAGCGGGCATGCAGGGATAAAGGGCTAACCGAGGGAGGCAGGAAAAATGGCACGCCGTCCCTGGGCAGGTGGGTTGGGGGCGTCGGAAATGCCTCGGGGAGTTTTCTCTGCCCTCGTCAAAATTGGATCTGACTGCTTACGTCCTTCCAACTGATCTGCTAATCAGATTTCTTCAAATTTTATATCCCTGACCCTTGTAAAAGGATTGCATTGAAGGCGTATTTTAAGCTGCATTTTAATAAGTCAATAAGAAAGCTGAAAATTATTTAAAGCTTCTTAAAGAGGATTATATTTGATTTCTTAGGGGAATTCTGGGGTGTAGGATAGTAAAGATGCTCTGTCCTTCTGGGATGGTTTTATGGTAAGGAAGTGCATCCTTCTGGACAAAAAGCCTTAACTAGCTCACTGTCGGGCTGGGGAGGCCTGGGAACAAGAAGACTTTGTCACCTGCCGTTGGCATTAACAGAGCCTGGGTCTTGGAGCGGGAAGGAATTGCATCTTAACCTTTCGAGCAAACGCTCAGACCCTGCCTTGCAGTTTCTTCCCCGCCCTTTAGAATCCGACGTTTCTGATATCCCGAAAAGGGCGGTGAGCCTCCCCCAGCACCGGCACCGGGGAGAGCCCGCCAGAGGCTGTGCCTGCAGGGAACAGGCACACCTGGGTCAGAGCACATGTTTAGATCTTGCCTCTACGGCCCCCTCCACCACTGGGCCCCCATTCGAAGGCTGGTCCTCAGTGGGGCACCCTGCAGGACCCCAGGCTGGTTCCTGTGAACCCGCCCAGGGGACACCCACTTTGGGGCTGAGCTTCCTCAGGACTGGGTGGTCCTCGGTGGCCGGGTCAGGGGAAGAACCCAGGGGAGTCGGCGGGGAGAAAGGGATAGACGGTTCAGCAGCAGGAGGAACACGGGAGCCACATGAAATGGGGCTGGGGCTTTCCTGACACTGAATCGCCCTTGAGCCGAACAGCTCGAGTGTCTTGTGCCGACACTGAGCCAGGAGGGCCCCCGGGGCGTGCCCTCTTCCTGTCTTACTGACGGCCGGTTTCTCCTGCGCTCTCACGCGGCAGCTCTCACGCGGCAGGAAAGAAGGACCCAGCTCTCTCGCTGCTCCTTCTCAGGGCGCTAATCCCGTTCGGGAGGCCCCCACCCTCACAGCCTAAGCGCTGGTCAGTGGCCCCGCCCCCTCACAGCACCACAGGGAGGCCTGGGAATTTGGGAGGAACGCAAACATCCAGCCCACAGCAGCCCTCACAAGCAGCAGGAGGCCCTGCTCCCTTCTCCCTGTCCCTCTGCCCGATGCTCCGTGCCTCCAAGGTCCTGGGCTCGGTTTCGGTCCCTCCCCACGGCTCCATCGCTTGGGCCTCCTGCATGCCCAGCCAGGGCGAGGAGAAAACGGCGGAACTCCCAAGGAACAGGGAGGGGGCTGCTGGCTTCAGAGGGCGGCCGGGACGGCACCCTCAGTCCGACCCAGGGGTCACAGAGGCGCCTCGCGATGGCTGAGCTGAAAGAACCTGCCCAGCGGCCGCACCCTCGCTCACGCCGTGCGCGCCCGTTCGGGTGACAAATGAGCCCAGCGTCCCAATGTTCTCAGTTCCTTCGGAAGCACAGAGGAGCGCTCTGATGGGGGACCGCGGGGTCAGTGAGTGAGAACGTGTTCTGTCTTTTCCCTTCTCATCCACCCAGGGGCCCAGGTCCCACAGTCGTTGCCCTCCCCTTGGGTGGCTGGGAGATGCTCAGCCAGAGCACAGCGAAGGGCTGCCTCAGCCGGTCTGGGCTGTCCGCACACTCCGCACACTCCGAAGAAAGCACGAGCCCAGCCCAGCTCCCGGGGGGGGGGGGCAACCTCGAAGGTCGAAGCCCTTGGAATGTTCTGCCTGACTAGTCTACCTGGGGACCTCGGGCCACACCAACTGGTCCCTGCTAACAATGGGGTCTAGGGGGGGCCTCACCCAGCATGGCATCGGCTCAGCCTCTGGAGGGGCTGGAGGCCAAGGTCAAGCGGATGAGTGGTCAGCTGTGTCCAAGGGAGCCACTCCCGAGAAAGCCCTGGACGCCGAGCCTCGGGGAACCTCCCGGGCTGCCAGTGTTTTGTGCGTCTGGCCCCGTGTGGTTGGCATGGGGGGAAGGGAACACCGCCCCCCAGGGAGAGGGTGGCTCCTGGACGCTGCCCCACTCGCCCCCTCCCTTTGCCGAGTCAAGCCGGGCTCCTTCCGCTGTGATACAGCGTAACTGTGAGTGTGGTGGCTTATCTGAATTCTGGGGTCCTAGTGGGTGACTGACGTTGAAGGTGACCTTGGGAGCCCCTGGATAGCAGCCGATCGTTTGCTCTCCGCTTCCCCTGAAGTAGCCACTCGAAGGCTTTTAAATACAGGGCAAGGTGTGCATCGTTATCCTCCGAGGGCTGAAGAGCATCCGCAGAGAATGCATCCGGTTAGACGATTCAGCCAATGATCTGGCTGGAGAGGCGGGTATTCCGGCCTCAGGCTTTCCAACGGACAGCCCCCAGGGGAGCTCAGGTCCACCACACAGGGGAGCCTCAGGGTCACAGGGGAGCCTCGGGGTCACAGGGGAGCCTCGGGGTCACAGGGGAGCCTCGGGGTCGGTTCTCCCCCGGCGGCTCCGTCGGCGCCAACGGCACTGGGCCTGCACACGGCCCTCCGACTTCAGAAGGCGCCCCCTCAGAGCACAGGAGCTGCTTCCTTTAATAAGCAAAACCCCGTTGGCTTTTATTACGTTGGGCGAAGTAAAATTTGCTCCTGCATAAGCAAAAGCCTCCTGACAGCCCTGTCGACACGAGGTGTCCTATTTGAAAAGATATGAGAGGCAAGGGACCCAAACGCGAGGCTCCTCCAAGGCAGCTGGGGCCCGGCCGAGGTGACAGGAGGGGACCTGCCCTCTAATGAAGAAGAGAGGGGCCCCGCGCGAAGACACTCGTCTGGCCCGGCCCTTTAGAACCCAGTGACGGGGCTCATTTGCATTTAGATCTCCTCGGCTCCCTCTTTTCATCTGAAGACAAATCCTCACAAAAGGCTGCTTAATTAGACCAAATTAGATTTCCGCTCCGGAGCTTGTCACTCATTACGAAATGCTGTTCTTTTTCTATTTTGGTAATTACAGGCTGGTCTCCACCAGTTTGTAAGCGTTCACGCCGACCCCGGAGTATGACTAGCATTCCTGATTTTGTGCAGAGACGAGGAAAATTATTCCGTTGCACCAAATCTGTCTATTTTATAAGTTGGATCAAGACCATCACCGGAGTCTTTTACAATAATGAGTATTCTCACTCTTAAGTCTGTAATGATTAATTGTAGGAGCGGCACAGGGGCTGGTAATTTCCAAGACTAAAAGCTAAGTACAAACAGATTTCACATGTAGCAATTATATTATCTATTTGAAATCTTTGCCTGAGTTACGCAGCCCTGTTCCACCTAAGAAGCCACCCATTAAATCATTAATAGCGCAGCCTCATCCTCAGCTACTGTTGCTCAGTGTCTTTGGCACCAAACGTCTTCGGGGGCGCGCGACCTTCTCTTTCCTGGTTCCTTCCCTCCGCCCAGCCCAGCCGTGGGGTCTGGGTGTGTCCAGGGCTCACGTCTAGGTCCAGAGCAGGCGGGCAGGCGGGTCCCTGGGGAGGGGGCATGGAGGATGGGACTGGACCGGCCGCCCCACGCCATCGTCACCCCGTTCCTCACACACTGCCCGTTCCCTGTGCTCGGCGTCGCTCCGCACCTGGGGGACTTCTCACACGCCCAGGGCGGTCCTCTGAGGGGCTGGCAGGTCGTGCTAGAGAGGCCAGGGCTGGGGTTCCGTGCCAGCGCCGCCCAGCGGGCTGTGCTCTGGCGCTTCTGGTGGGGTGCGTGTGGGCAGGTGGGCACAGGCTGGCCACCAGGCCCAGGCGCTGCTGACGGAGATGGGACAGGTAGCACCAGCTCTAATAATAATCGCCACCCACCCTATTCAGCATGGCCTGCTATGTGAGGGGCGCTGAGTGCCTCTCCTTGCGCCAGACCCGTGACCTGGGCGGTGCTGAGAGGCGTGCTAACGTGTGGGAGAGCTGGGGGCGGAGCCCAGGTCAGGCCGGCCCTCCTGCTTTCCTGCCTCACACGGTGCCGTCCTGAACGGCGGAAGAGCTGGGCGGTGTAGGTCTGGGGGTCTAGGCGTGCTCCAGAAAGAGAGAAGCAGGCGGCTCTGCTCCCTCAGTCTGCAGATGGCAGCTGGGAGGCCAGAGAAGAGGAGGCAGCCCCCTCCAGGCTGCCCTCGTGGTCGGGCCCTCCCCTCAAGCCTCCGTCTCTGCCCCTCCTGGGTCCCACCCACCCGAGGCCTGCAGTGGCACGGGGCAGGGCTTTTCCACTTGGTGCCTCCCAGCTCAACTCCCTGGCGACTCTGGGGATAGACCCCACACCCTGTTCTGGAAGACCTGCCCGGGCGGCCCCGGCCTGGGAGGCGCTGCTTCCGTGAGCTCTCAGAGCACCAGGCGCCTGCCCTGCTCACCGGCACTCAGTCACGTGACATTCCAGAAACGTGTGCTGAAGACCTACTGTGTGGCAGGCACTGGGACACCTCGGTGGATGGGATGGACCTGCCCCTGCGCTCATGCAACTGACAGGGTGTGGCCAAAAGCACCCCCCAAATGACCCACCAGCTGCAGTGAGAGGAGCGCAGGGAGGGAAACATACGAGACCAGGTTGTGGGGGTTTCTAACCGGGACTGCAGACTCAGGGGCCCTTCCCAAGGAGGTGACACTTAGCGAAGAGTTGGTGGGGGGGCCCAGGAGCGGATGGGGGAGGGGACAGACCTTCCAGGGGCAGTTCCAGAAGCTGAACTGAAAGCAGCCAACGGTTAGAAGCGGGAAGGGAGGGTGAAGACGAGGCTGGAACTTGCACCGCCAGGGCCCCTCCTCCATAACCGAGCCCAAGACGGAGGCTAGGCAGCTCCCGGCTTGCTCACTTCTCCACAGTGGGCTGCGACATGTTAGCTCAAAACGTCAGCCCACCAGACCAAACTCGGATTTGTACCCATCCAGTTGCTTCAAAAATAGCCCACGGAAGCAGGTTTTCATCCACGTAGGGCCTGCCTGCTTTGCGTACCACTCAAAACCACCCCAGTGTCTGCTGGCGTTGCTAGGTGCTAGGTAGAGTCCTGGGGTCCTGAGAACCCAGGCCACAGCCCTCAGAGGCACACACTCCGTGCCCGGTGTGGAGCAGCAGCATCTGGACACCTAAGCCCTCTCCCACCTCCCTCCCGGCCGCAGCTCCCTGCCTGCCTGCCTCCCTTCTGGACGCTGGCCCCTCGCCCATTAGCCCCCCGGACACTCGCATGCTGTGAGCGGCTTCCCTCACACCCCCTGTCCAAGCGCCACCAGTGAAGCCTGTGTGGGAATGCTCTCATGGTCACGTGTTTCCTCAATCAGCCCGAATCCTCGAACTCACTCCCTGCGCAGCTGCCTCCGCAACTAGATTATTATCTATCTCTTCGGCTCCAAGGTACCAAACCCAGGGCCCTGCGCCCCGAAAGCAGCTGCGACTCTGCCAAAAAAAAAGAGAGAGAGAGAGAACCTTTCTTAGGTCCTCACATCACCTTCCCCATGAAGCGGCAACACAGAACCAATCAGAAAACGGCCCCACAGGCGGCCGAGGGGGCCCAGCCGCCAGCCGCCAGCCCGGCGTGGAAATCAATAGCCGTCCTTATTAACAGGCTTCACTGCACAGCCCCTGCCTGGCTCTTGCTGCTGCTGCGTGAACGGGTCAGCTGCCATTTTGTGTTAAACTCCTTCTCATTTATTACAATACCAGTTTTTTATTGACATGGAAATAAAACTTACAATCAATGAGACGCTATGAAATATACATCAAAACAGAAGTCGCTGCAGCCGGCGTTTTCATCTGTTCTGGGGAAGGAACAAGGGTTTGCTGGGGGTGGGGGAAAACACCGAACATTTTTCTTCCCTATTACATGATCCGGTTTTCAATGACTCTGTAAAGACAACGGAAACATAAACAGAGTAACCAAACAGAGTGATCCCTGCCGCTGTCAGAACTTAAAACAGTTCAGTTTTCCTTTGATTTCTGCTTTAAGTTTTGAAAAGTACATAGATCATTCTGTGCTTTCTCTTTCTCGTTCTTTTTTTTTCCCTTTTCTTTCTTTCCGTTTTCATTTATCTTTTCGGTCGCGAGTCCCTTTCTTCAACCCGCTCCCTCTGTGGCCCCCTGACTTTGACCCTGGCAGTGGGGCTGACCGAATGGCCGAGTGAGCATGCCAGTTACATCTCATCCTGTCGGCCCCACCTTGGGGCGCAGGAGGCCTCTTCTTCTGCTCATTACTTCCTGGCGGTCCAGAAACTTCCTTCTTTCCTGTTGGACGCCACATCAAAGTAGGCTCAAAGGTGTTCCTTCCTTTTCTGAAGCAAGTGGCCCCCAGGAGAGGAAGGAGGGAGGAAGAGCCCGTCCCCCCGCCTCCGGTGCACAGCAGGCAGGCCACCCCAGGGCGTCGTACCCCAGCCTCATCTGAACCCTTCCTTTGCACCCTGAGGGGGGTGTGGGGCAGTTAACCCCGCCTCACAAACAGGGAGCAGCAGAGACTCGAAGAGGTCACACAGTGCAGGAGGATCAGAGTCTGGATTCAAACTCATCCGTCTACACAGCGGCGGGGGGGCGGGGTGGGGAACGACACTGGGAAGGACCCCTGAGGTGACCTAGTTGAGTGATTCTCTTTTTTCTTAAAGTCATAGAACCTGCTCTTCAAAAGAAGCCTGCCGTG
Organism: Glossophaga mutica; assembly: GCA_039655065.1. NCBI lineage: Eukaryota > Metazoa > Chordata > Mammalia > Chiroptera > Phyllostomidae > Glossophaga > Glossophaga mutica. The sequence continues at coordinate 216,301,815 of CM077305.1, forward strand.
GAAACCCCCACGTACCGTAGACTCACTGGGCCGGGTCAAGAGGGGACCCCCACTCCCGGAGCCTCTCCTTGTCACCCCCCTGAGCTGCTCTGAGCTCAGAGGGAAAGCCACTGAATCTCCCGTGTCCCCAGGACACGCAGGAATGTGGGTGCCCTACCCAGGTCTCAGGACTCCCAGTCGACCCTCCTCCACCCTCCCCACAGCGGCCTTCCAACAGTAAGGCCCCAGAAGCCAAAGGGGACAGGACATGAAGCGGGACCCACCACGTGTTGCTGGTCCTCGGGCTTCCCTCGAAACAAATGTTTCATGAAGACCTGAGGTGCCCCTGGCAAACGTGCCCGCGCCAGCTTCCTCCATCCGGACCATTACATCGACTAGCTTCAGCTGGGACGTGACCCGCACGTTCCAGTCCCAGCGCAGAGCCCCGCCCACCTCTGCACAGTCTCACTTCCTTCGAGTTGAGTGATGTTGTCCCACCACGCTGGCCCGCAGTGAAACTTTACTTCCATTTTTTCCTTTCCCATACCAGAGGGAGAGAGGGTAGAGTTTCCTAAATTGCTCTGATGGCAGGTATGGCGTATTCCTCTAAGGACACGTGGATTTTTCTTTTTACTGACGCAAAATTCCTGTGAAATCACCTGTCGACCCCTTTAAACGTGAAGTTCGGTGGCATTTAGCGCCTTCACAATGTTGTGCCATCACCATCTTTAACGAGTCCCAAGACAGTTTGTCACCCCCAAAAGGAAGCCCCACGCCATTAAGCAGTCACTCCACCCTCTCCCCTGTTCCCGGGCAATCGCTTATCCGCCGTCTCCACGGATTTACCCACTCTGGACATTTCCCGCCACCGGAACCCTACAGCACAGGGCCCTGTGCGTCTGGCTTCTTTCCCTGGGCACGTGTCTCCCAGGTTCGTGCAATCGGCAGCAGGTGTCGGTACTTCATTCCTTTTCACGGCTGAGTAATATCCCACCAGGCGCAGACGGACCACGTTTCTCTCCACCCATCAGCTGACGGGCGTTCAGGTGGTCTCCACCTTTCGGCTCTTGTGACTTGCACTGAGAACACACGTGTACACATATTCGTTTGGACGCCTGTTTTCGGTTCCGTCGGGCCTACACCTAGGAGTGGGCTTGTCAGATCGCCTGGTGATCCTAGGTTTAACTTTTTGAAGAACCGTCAAATGGACATATTAGTTTTATAGCTAGTTTTCTGTTCACGCCGCTGGAGACAGCGTGGCTGACAATTCACACCAGCGGGAGGCTCACGAGGACCGCCGGTTTGCAGGACTACTTTTCATTAAGAACTTTCCAGGCTCTCTGCTCAGAAATCCCTCTGTGTTGCGAGATGCTCCACTAGCCCTGTGAGCCGGACCCTTTCACTGTGCCTATTTCAGAGGAAAGGGAACTGAGGCTCAGAGGGTAAGCAACCTGCTCAAGGTCACACACAGTAGAGAAACCGGAGGCCCAACTCGGGTGGCGTGGCCCCAAGCTCGTGCCATTAAAGCACTGAACTTTCAAGCCTCGCCCAGTGACCTCTGTTCGGTTCTGGAATGTGACGGGGTGCAGGCTCAGCTCCTGACTACACGTGGCTGCGACCAGGAGACCGTGCATGCCTGCTGAGCACACCCGCTGAGCACGCCCAGCTGCGTGCGAGCACCCGGAGCGCTGCCCAGGCTGGGGCTAACCCACACAGGGGCTGGCCCACCAGGCAGAGGGCCCCTGGGCTGCACAGTACTATACCCAGTGATTTCTGCCTGTCGGGGGCTTCACGTTACCCTTCCGACGTCAGAAAAGGGTCACCCATTTATTTCCTGGGCACCCACCCACCCGTGTCCCGCATGGAGCCGAGCCCACCTCCTTCTCTCATCGCAGCCTTGAACCGAAGGGATGGGGATTGTCCACATTTTATCAGTCAGACACTGGGGGCGCACACAGGTTGAGTAAGTAGGTCAAGGCCATGCAGGTGGAACTGGAGAGCCGGTGTGCACCCAGATGTTCGGATTTGAGAGCCACACGGGAAGTCGGGAGTCGACCCTCATTGCCTCCCTGTATCCGAGGCGCCAGCTCTTTTGGGGCTTCCGATTTTGCCAAGAAGTTTCTGGGAGTTCATCCCCCTGGACGATGAGCTTCCCCCTAAGAGTGACAGGTCAGTTCACAGCAGTAGGTGGCACCGAGCTGGTTTTTAGTGCTTTCACTTTGTCTTTGTTTTTAAATCCAAATCACAGGGATCGCTCCTGCCAGCCCCTCACGCTTGCCTTTTTGCAAACACCGCGCATTCCCCCTCATCCACCTAAACCTGCTGTTGAGTTACCGGCCCCCAGGGGCCGCGGGCTCCAAGCGACGCATCCGCACGCTCCGCTGCTGCTCACCGCCTTCTCGGAGTGTAATCAAACATCAAGCTAAGTAGCAAATAAATCTCTCGATCTCATAAGCTGCACAGCGAGATCATGTAAATGCAAATGAAGGACCTGGCTTCAAGCTGTCGAGGGGGAGGGGAGGGAGCATGGGGCCCTGTCACCGTGACCGCCTCCCACGGCAGGGGCCATACATCAGCGATGACCACGAGCCAGGCAGCGCCCAGGGCGCCAGGGCTGCCCAGGACGATGGGCAGGGGCCAGGGGCAGCGGCCGGGCAGGTGCGGAGGGGCCCAGAGCATGCTGTCCCCACAGCCCGGCTGCTCTGGTCGCTCCGACTGTGACAACGGGAGCAAGAAGACCTCTGTTCACGGAGCAGTGCCCTGGCCGGACGCCGCCCAGGGCTCTCTGAGGCCTGCGGACGTCTCACAGGTCCAGAAACAGGAACAAATTGAGTGACTTGCCCCAGGCTGCATGGCAAGTGGCAGAGCTGGGACTCAGTGACACTCACATGCTGGGGCCTCCCCCTCCCTACCTCTGGGCACCCAGCGGCAGCAACCTCAGCCCCCCTTAGAAATTCACAGCGGAGTTACAATGACGTAGAGGAGGAAATTTAACTCTGACCCCCGGCAGGTACATATACCACAGAAACTTGCGCTGTGAGCCTGCCTGTGGACCTTTTTAATTACAAGATTAAAATCCTACCCTCCACCAGGCCCCCACCTCCAACTACAGGCCCTCAGATTGGGGAGCTCACGTGTTTCCTCCCAGGATTTTTTCAATGAATTTTTTTTACATGGTCGTAACGATAGTCTACATAAAATTTAAATCCTGCTGTGCTTCATTTTTTCACTTGACATTATTTTCTACGCCTTTGATCACAGGTGGGTGGAGGTGGTCTTCTCGTGCGCGGCGTGGGTACCCTCACTGGCGCCCAGCTGCCGCTCACACAAGCCTCACGGTTCGGAGAACCCGGCTTCCGGGCCAGGCCCGAGTCCTTTGATGCCGCACTCGCCTCAGCTCCTGTGGTTGTTTATCTGAGGCTCTCATCACGGAAATAAATAAATGCGCTGCATGCTAATCATGATCACAATTTGCATTTATATTGCGCTCCGCGTTGGAGGATCTGAAGTTGTTTCCCAGTAATGAACTGCCCCTGCGCGCGCGCGGTGGGGTGAGTGCGCCTACGCACGCACGGCGTCGCCGCGTACAGATATTTATTTAATAACTACCCGGCCGTAACTGCGGGATTTCACGTAACTGCGCTTGAATAGGTTGCAGGAGAGTGAGCGGAGGCTTTTCAAAGGTCGAACAAAACATTCATTCGCTGGAGACGCTGGGCTGGGGGCTCATGCGCTTCGAGCAGTGGACGGCGTGGCTGCCGGGCGGTGCGCTTCGAGCAGTGGACGGCGTGGCTGCCGGGCGGTGGGAGTGGTTCGGCTAAGCTGCCCCTCCCGGCCTGGAAGGCAGGCCTAGAACGCAGGCGCCGAGCCCCGCACAGAAAGCCCACCGCGCGCGGAGACGCCCAGCGGCCCGTTTGTTCAGGCTGCTCACCGGTTTCACCCAGGCCCGCCTCCGCAGTGGCAAAGCGGGTCGGGTTACAACTTTTTACAGTCTGTGGAGCAGAAAGTGGTTAGATTTGCGTTGCAAGGCCGGGTCACTTGCTTTGACGCTGTCTCAGAACAATGGGCCTTGGCGAGGTTCCAGGGCCAGGGGCCTTCCGTCCTGGGCTTCAGGTGACCTCAGCGCAGCGCGCAGAACCACCACCTGGGCTTGCCTCTGGAAAGCGCTCGCAGCCCCGGGGCTGGCCACCGGCTGCTCCGAGGGTCCTCAGCGCAGGTTTCTGGGGCCTGGCCCTTCGAATCCGGGCGCGGAGGGAGCATCATGCAGAAGGAGCTCGGAGAAGCCCAGGACCTCTGGGATGGGGGATGGAGATGGTTTTAATTAGAGCTGAGAGATGAGAGATAAGGCAGAGAGGGATGACATCTTAATGAGGTTTAATGAAGCTGTCTGCCGGTGAGGACAGCTGCCACCCATTGCTGTGTTCCCGCCAAGCCCTGTGTGACAGCAGGCTCAGAGAAAAGGCGCAGTTGGAAGGCTGCGGAGGAGGGCGGGCAGGTCGGGCCCAAAGCTGGGGCTCTCCTCCACACCCACCTCTTGATTCGAACACCTCGGTGACAAGGGACTCCGCCAGCGGGTCGCATCCGGGTAGCTTCGATATCTCACAATGCCCACCGTGCTAAGGTGTGCCTCTCAAAAGACATGGAGGATTTTGCATCCAGTGTCTTAGAATCCAGCCCTAAATAGGAGACACTCAAGGAGGGCTTGTATTTGAGGGCTCAAAGGGGTTCACCCGTCCATTCCGGTTCTGAGCCTCGATTTCCCCCTCTGGTACAGCGATGGCAACGTGGTCCCTCCTGGAGAGCTGTCGAGGGGTGCTGCGGGGTCAGCGACGAGCTGCGATGTCCGAGAGCCGTGCTGAACCCCAGCTCTCTCCCCGACTACCCCGGTGGCATGGGGCAAGCGTGAACCTCTTTACGGTTCAGATTTCCCAGCTGTAAAATGGGAGGCCTACCTCGAAGAGGGGTCGGCAGACTTCCAGGAGAAGCACAGAGAGTTCTCAGGACACAGTAAGTGCTCACTTAGGGGACTTACTAACCAAAGTCCCAGGAAGAGATGCTCAATGAACATAACGCTGATCCTCGTTTCTTTGCTTCTGCAGGAAAGAGAGCAGGGGGGTTCTCAGGGGTCCCTTGCAGGGAGGAGTCTCCCAGGCCTCGTGTGGCCTAACAGCCCACCCGTGCGGTCTGCCCCGGTCTGAGAGCTGAGGCCCCTTCTGCCTCTGGGCTGTCCCACATTCTGTTCTGGGTGGGTGGGCAGGCTGCTTGGGAACACAGGCAACTGATCAAAGCTGAGCCTCGTGACCACATCTGGTCAGTTTCGTGGAGACCAGGGTGGGACTACCATGGAGAAGCAGGTGACCGGCACCATCAGGCCTCGAGTCCCTGGCGTTTTAATTGCCACCGATCCCAGACGCCTGTCACAACCAGGTTGCCTGTATCTAGAAGTTCAGGGCTAGCAGCTCTCCCGAGGCACCCAGAGAGCTGCAGACCCTCTGTAGGCCAGGTTTTCTCCGAGGGCTTCTGGAAGACCTTTCGGGCTGTTTCCGGCACATGGCTGTCCCACACTGAGGTGCTACGAGTATTCTCAGACACACCTTTGGGAGGACACAGCCCTCATTTCCGTGGCGGTCCAGGGGGGTGCCATCAGGTCAGCCTGCATCCTGCCATAGTTGATGCTGCTCAACCGCTTCCCAGAGTGGCCACACCAGCTTAGGACCGCCCCCCCCACCCGGTGCATGAGTGTTCTGCTTGCTCCATACCTACACCAGGAACCCTGAGCTTTTACTTCGTGTTTCCCAGAGGCAGCGCACTTTAACTTACAGGTCTTGGCTACTGGGCCATCCTTTTAATGACATGCCTATTCAAGTCTTTTGCTCATTTTTCTATAGGGTAATCTGCCCTTTTCTTGTTGATTTATAGCAGCTCTTTATATATGATGTATAAGAGCCTTCAGTCAGGTACATGTATTGCACACATCTCGCTTCCTTCTGTGGATTCACAGGTTTTTAGAGCTAGTGGCATCGGTCCAGCTGTCCTTCTTGCAGGAAGACGAACTCACAAGGGCAGGGGCTATGCGTCGTCTTTGTCCAGCTTCGAACCCTGGGAACAGGGTGTGGTGAGCAGAATAAGTAGAAAATGAAGATGTGTGGAGTGAAAAAATGAGTGAACTCACCCCGGATGATCTTTGCAGCCTGAGGCTCCGTGTGCGCTGGCGGCTGTTGATTCCCAGGCGCACGGAGAGTGAGGTGCCCGCCTCGTCCCCTCCCCTCTGCCCGCCTAGAGAGGCAGCCAGCTCCTAAGTCTGTCTGTCAGCCCTCTGCCAGCTGGAAGTCTGCCCGCCTGCACCTGCCCTGGGGGGGTTCTCCCAGAGAAGTCACATTTTAATTAACTTCCCCAGCAGTCATCCGAGAGGCCAGATCATTTTCATAAGCAGATGAGAAGCCAGAGCTTTGTCTGCAGTTCCGAGGGCATTGAAGGAAGGAAGTCAAACAAACCGCCTCGTGAGGCTGCGGGCACCCGCCTGGAACTCGGGACTCGGGGGTTCTCAAGGGAGGTCGGGCCTGGGGTTTGAGACGGGAAGGAGGCGGGAGAAAACTGACCGGGCTCCGTGGAGAAAGGAACGGACAGAGGTTCCGAGCGGGCATCTCGCTCATCCGCTCACCCCCGCCCCCACCGTTCACCAGCGTCCATGCTCCGCTGGGCCCCAGGAGAAGAGGGTGAGAATCAGGACCCCCAGGGGGCCGAGGGGGACGTTCTGTCCTTTCTGCCCAGTTTCTCTGTGAGCCTAAAACTGCTCTGAAGAAGAAACTGTATTTTTAGGAACAAAATTTTAAATGAACCTTAAAATAAGTACATTGAGACTGAGCCCAGCGTCCCGGCACAGACAGGCTTCACACTGGTCGTCATACCATCACTGACTGGGCCGTGCTGGTCTGTGATTTTCGGTGGCTCCGCTGTGACGTAATTCAGACACCATCTCGGGCACCCACGTGAAGCGCACAACCCAGTGGATTTTTGGCATGGTCACAGACCTGTGCGATTTGAGGACATTTCCATTACCCCTGAGAGGAGCCCGCTCCCCTTAGCCACCCTCTCCCAGTCACCCCATTCCCCACCCCTCCCAGACACAGGCCACCACTAATCTGCTCCCTGCCCCTACGGACTTGCCTGCTTGAGATGTCTCATGGGAGTGAAATCATATGACATGTGGCCCTTTGTGACTGGCTTCTTCTGTGACTACCGTGTAGTCAAGACCCATCCAGGCTGTAGCAGGTACTACTGTGTCATTTTGAAAGTGCCCCAAAGTGGCATTCAGGGCCCTATGATGTCACGTGCAAGGAAGCTTGTTTGGACTGGGGGCAACCTGAGAGGGCTTCCTAGAGGAGGAGGTTTTCATGCCAGGTGTTTATTGAGCACCTGCTATGTACCATCAGCAAAAGGAAGGCAGTAGAAGCCGTGGGCTGGGCTGTGTAGGAATGTACCCTCCAGGCAGGCTGGCCTGTGCATTCATGGACACCCAGGTCACTTCGGTTCTAGGCCCCGAGTGAGTGTCACCAGACAGTAAACGTCACCAGAGCCAGGTGAGGGAGCAGCTGCCGTGAACTCGAGGGGTCCAGAGAGCTCGAAGAATGAGGACCGGTAGCGAGGGAGGGCCAGGGACTAAGGGCCTTCCAGGGGGCTGGGCTGCCTGCGGACCCTTCAGGGAGTGGACCGGGCTGGTCCACCTAAACCACGGGGCCATGTGGGGGCGTCTGGAGGTGAAGCTGCAAGGAGGGGCAGGGTTGGAGGGCACAGGTGCGGAGGACCCGCCCCAGGGAGGGGTTTGCAGAGGGCCCCTGATCCCTTACTGGTGTGTGCTCAGGTCCCTGGGAGCCGGGGGATGGGACGTCGATGAGATGGGAGAAGGAGGAAGAGGGAGGACTAAGTGAGAGGGGCGTATGAAAAACCGAATATTGTACCTGGAATGTGGAACCCAGCACGTGCCCATCAATGGGGAAGAAGGTGATGGCTGCCCAGCACGGTGCGGGAGAGGGCCCTGAGCCCGGGAACCCCCGGAGCAGCCGGGGTGCTGTGTGAGCACCCCGAAATCCTGCCCCATTGCTTCAGAGCCCTGGACAAAGGCTCCGCCTCTCTAGGTCTCAGCTTCCCGGTTTATAAAATGGGGGATTTAATGTGACTGAGAATCCAGAGAGCAATGTTCTTCTTCCACACCCCAGTGGCCCCGAAGGTTGCCCGCGGGGCCTGGGCAGGGTGGGCATCCGGGGCCTCCCTGTGGCTGAATTTGCCGAGAAACAGCCGGCCCGAGATTCCACTTCTCACCTTGCTCTCTGTGCTTCCCCCGACAGGCCGAACTCGGGAAGCCCCGGCAAAGAAGCTGCAGCCTTCCTGGCATTAACTTTAGTTACGGACTCTACACCCGGGGGCTGGATGGAGGGGTCCCCGAAGGTGAGCGTGTGGGTGGGGCTCGAGCTCTTGACCTAGGCTGGCCCCGAGGCAGCTGCCCCATCCCAGGAAAGAGCCCAGGGGCCTGTCCTGCAGCACAGGGCAGAGACCACGGCCTGGGCTGGGCTGAGACAGGGAGGCCCAAGCGGGGCCTGGGTCAAACATGTCAGGGAAATAGGAAGGGACTCAGCCCGTGTGGAACCCTGTCCCCAGGCCACAGAGAGTCTGTGCTCTTCAGCTGTGATCCCAGAGAGGGCTCAGGACCAGCCCTCTGATCACCCCCAGGAGGTCAAGGCCAGGTGCACCCAGCTCCAAGCAGCTGCCGTCTGGAACCTCTGGGGGCCCTGACCCCTCCCGGTCCAGGGAGTCAGGCAGGGCTGCCCCCGGCAGGCTCTCGGTTGACGGGAAGGCGCATGCCCCTCGGGCCCCCTGTCTTCCTAGCCAGACAGCGTGGCCGGCTTCGCTTCCCGGACCGACCCCGCACCGTGAACTGTCTCCCTCTCCTCAGCCATTGGACACTGGAATGAGTTCAAGCAGCAGCCCGTCTGTTCCAAAGAGCTGGCTCCGAATTACATCGCTATGAATCGTGGGGCGGTGAAAGCCGGCCTGGTAACTGCCCGGGAGAGTTTTCTCTACCGTCAGCTCAACTACATCCGCATGAGTGACAAGGACGACCGGCGCTTCAAGAAGGAGCCACCCTTCGTCCCCCCGAACATGACGTTCGGGATCCGGGCACGGTAAGGTTGCTGACACGGGGGTTCCACTCTCTCCCTGGCAGGCTGGGGAGGGGCGCCTAGCAGGGACTGAATTAGTGACTTACGTGGGAGCAGGGAGGGGCACGTGGCTGGGCCTAGCCAGTCAGTGTCCTTCACAGACCTTGGTCACAGTGATTGGTCCAGAGGCCCTCATGTGGCCCAGGTCCCAACCCTGGCATGAATGGCATCCTATAAAAGTAGAGTGTGGTTGCGCATCATCAGTCTCAACTCAAACGGCCTTGGGGGTTTTTAAGGGCAGTTTGGTAGCTCACATGGTTGAAAAGCCCAGGGGAGACCTTCAGGCATAGCTGGATCCAGGCAATCAGGCAGTGTCATCAGCGTTTGGGTGTCTCCCATGTCTTGGCCATGCTTTGCAGTCTTGGCTCCATTCTCTGACAGGCTTCTCCCTCCTGTGACAAAAGAGCCGGGATCAGTTACGTCCTGTTCTCTTCAGGACCCCAGAGGGAAGGGTGTGGGAAGTACAAAAGCCTGGAGATTGAGATGCTTTGGTCCAACTTCATGCCATGTCTGTCCCTGAACCAACCACTGTGAGTAGGGTTTGTGGAATACACTGATTGGCCAGCCCTGGGTCACTTGTCTGCCTCTGCGCCAATTGCAGAGGCCAGCGGATTCTGGTGCCCTGATCAGCCAGGCTTGATCCCTTGCCCGTCCTTGGCCTAGAATGTTTATACTTTAAAATATAAAATATTAACATATTCAGACATTAGCGGTCACCTATTTAAAACAGGAAAATAGGAGCTCAGAGAGGTGGAGAGACTTTCCTGAGGCCACAGAGCAAGCTGTGGCCAGACAAGAGCCAGACCTGGAGTCAGGCTGGTGGACTCCCCGTCCAGTGCTCCTTGCCCTTTCTTCCACGTCCCGCCTCCTCGGGACTGAGGTACAGCGTGAACGCCCCCAGTTTCTGGTCCTGGGGCTCCGTTTTCCTACATACAATGGAAAAGCTTAAGTCAGCTGGGTTCAGAAAGGCTATCCATTATCATCGAGCTTTCAATATAAAAATCTTAAATCGCCATAAAACCGAGTGGCTACAATTCCAGGGAAAGCAGGTGATGAAGCGCCGGCTATATCTTCTGTGATGGTAAATGGGCTTTGCATATGCAAATTGAATGGATTTTAAAATGGTATTTAATGACAATTTTCGTAGCAGACGTTAACATTAATTGCACAGAAATGAAAATGCTGCATTAGGTTGCTGTTAGCAGCAAATACCACGGCCATAAAGCTTTGTCTTTATCAACAGCGGCGGTTGCTGATATGACAGGAAAGCTCAGCAAATTGCGAGCCAAAGGGCTTTTATGGAGCAGAACTATCCCCCAAAGCAGGCCCCAATCAACATCAATTTCGCTTTATTTCTCCGTAAATGGAGGTTAAATGGCCGCCGCAAAAGCTTTTACCGAGAGGCCCAACCTGCCCGCAAACCTCATGACATAAATGCAAGGAGCAGTTAAAAAACCATTGCCCCTCCGTAATGGGGCTATTACTTTAAAGTTATGGGCCAAGGCCCATTCTGCAATGATCACCTTTTACAGGCCTTGGGTGTATTTATTCCTCTGCTTTAAAAGCATGTTTAAAACCAAGCCCGATCCTGCCCAGCGACCCGTGGGGCTGTTGGGGTGACCTGGTCCGACGAGTAAAGAAAGAGACCAATGAGCTCCATCTACGCGCAACCCCAGATATGTCGAAAAACCAGAATGAAGTCCCGCCTTAGACTAAGCACAGGAAAAGCTCCCTGGAAGCTGGGGGTGGGGATGAGCTCAGAGGCTGTCCACGTCGCGCGAGATCCGATTCTGCCCGCGGCCCTGCCCGCCCCGCCCCTGCCCCCGCCCCCAGCATCGCACCCTCTCGCCCCTTATATATTTTACAACGGACAAAGCAGACAGATGGCGCGGGCACCGCACACCTCAACCCGCCCGCCGCCCCACCTCTCAGTGGCAGATGGGACCAAGCCTGAGCTGACGATGGACAATCAGTCACTTCCTCCCCAGTTAGCCCGTCCGGCTCCCGTCCACACCGAGGCTTACAGACCGGCACCCCATCGGCCAGGCGCACTTCCAGCGGGCCACCCGCCTCTGTGGCCGAGAGGCAGTGGAGACTGAAGCTCTCACCTGGAAGAGGGGCCCCGTGTGCACAGAGATGTTTGTATGGCACAGGCAGTAATTTTTTTAACTTTTTTTTTTAACTTTTTTTTTTTCAACGAGCTACCACATTTTAAAAATCAGGATTTCATGGAAACACTCGGATTTCCCAGTTCTCTTACGAGGTCTGAGCTGGGCCAGCCCGAGTGGGCGCTCCTGCCTGGGACCCCCTTTGGACGGAATCCACGCACGCTTTTCTGTCCTTCCCAGCCACCCACCCACAGCCTGACCCTCATGTCCACCATCTGCCTGGTCCAGCCAGGCGCCGAGCTTGCGACCCCTGGTGACCAGTGGTCGTCGTGATCCCTCAGCTAACCGCCGCCTCCTTCTGTCCTCCGACTGCACGTGACTTGAGCTCATGTGCAGCCGGCACTTTGACACATAACTGCCACCCCTAATGTCGTCCTCTCGGGCAGGTGGTGTTCCGCGCGGGTCACAGGGCAGGACAGGGAGGCGCTGCACGAGGCAGAGCCTGGGTCTGCACCCTGCCCGCCGGCTGCTCTGAGGACCACCACTCCAGCAGCAGGCGGCAGGGCCAGCCCCTGCACTCTCGGATCCCGGAATTCAAGTCAGGGGAGAGTTTTAACTTCCCGTTGCTGGACAAGAGGGGCGCAACACGGATCTCAAAGCACGCTGCCACCCAGGGTTTATCAGCAAACGTGTCCAGAGGTCAGAAGTGTCACACTATTAGAGAGACACTTGATTATTGATGCATTTTAATAAGTGTTTGCAAATGTTCGCGTTCCCTCAGCACATCTAAACTGTGACTGCTCCTAATCGGTCCAGCCTTGCCCATTATGATGAGTCAGGGACGATGGCGAGTGGGGGAGGGGCAGCAAGATCTGGGCGGCAGCTGGAGCTTCTGGCGGGTTCTGGCCACCCAGGGCTCGGCCACCACCCTGCCCGGAGCCTCATGCCACACGCAAGGCAAGGATGCTATCAGGAGGACCCGTCACTCTGTCAACGAGCAAACAGCCCCCTGCGTGTCAGGGTCTGACACGAGCCAGATGGAAGGTGGGTAGACCCCGCTTTGCACTAATAACGGCTACTATGTATTATTGTTACTCTTACATGTCAGACGTGGGCTGAGCACCTCCGATGCCTCCTCTCCTTAACGAACTCCGAACCACGTCAGTGAGAGTGAGCTGGGAACTGGTTCATCCCCGCCCGACAGGAGAAGAGACAGGGGTCAGAGCGGGGAAGTCGTTCGCCCCTGGCCGCTCTGCATCAGGATGGGGACTGGCCTGGCCTAAACCCCTGTGACGGTGACAGTGGCGCTGATCTGCCTGCCCAACACGCACGAGGACGGAGGTGACACAGGGAGAGATGCTACCTTCGCTTTTCCTGCTCCGGAGGGGGACTGAGATGGGCCACCTGGACACTGTGTAAGGCCGCTCACTCCGTGCGGGTTTTTCCGAAAGCTTTCTGCCCAACCTGAACACAGCGAACGAGCCCCGCGCCCTTCCCTTCGGGTGTGTGCTTCCCTTCACCCTCGGTGGCTTCCACATCCCAAATAAACTCCTCGAGGGCTGGGTAGCCCTCCCCTGCACTGGGCGCTCCCCGCAGCCTCCCAGCACTGGCCACAGCGCCCTTGCGGAAGAGGCCTCGGTGAATAGCTGCCGGATGGACAAATGACTGCACTGCGATCTGCGTATGAAGACAGTAGCAACGTGCGACCTGGGCAGAGTGCTTGGCCCAGCCACCGATTCGTCCGGTCCAGGCCCCGCCAATCCCGGGGCCGGAAGTGTGCAGACCACAGAGAAAGGAGGCCCAGGAGGAAGGCAGGGAACGCTGCCCGCCGGGCCATCAGGTGCGCCGCAGCCCGATGCTGACAAATGCGAAGGGTGGGGGAAATTCTACCAGCTGTTAAAAAATGTTTGCTGCCTGACAGGTTTTTTGAATCTCCCTGCCAAGCTGATTTATTTCACAAATTTACAATGGGCCCATCCATCACTCGGGGTTATTCTGTTTCTCCCGGAGCCGACAGCCAAAATCCCAGCCACCCACCCCAACCAACGCCTCTGAAATAATAACGAGCCTCTTCCCAGGCAACTGTCCCCGGTACCCGTGGCTGCTTCTGCCGGGGGAGACCAACTGGCCGTTTATTGGCGGCGGGAAGCCCAGCTGAGTGAAACCGGGCTGACCACAAGGGGGAGCAGGTGGGCCTCGCAAAGACCCCCTGAAAGGCCCCGCCCACCCGGCGGAGAAGGCCCTGCCCCCCAGCCTGCTCCTTAGCACTGACAGCACCTGCAGTTAAGTAAGAGCTGGCTGGACTCCTTCTGTTGTTGTTGTTGTTGTTGTTTGACGCTATAATGAGGCAAAAGTGATACACACACACTATAAACTGAGCCTTGACTTTTGAATTTTCTTCTTTTCTTGCAATGACGAGCAGGGCAGGGGCCACGAGGGTAAACAAGCGACACCCCTCAAGGCAGGATTGCATGCTTTTCCCACCTCAGGTGTCTTCCACCGACCAGGGCCCCAGTCTAAGTCGAGGGGCGTCTGCAGTGAGTCCCAGTAACGAGCGGTCGGCGTGGACAAGCACGGGTGGGGCCTGGCTTAAGCCTCACTGCAACCCAGCACCTCCATTTATCCATGGGGAAACTGAGGCATGGCCAGTGTCTGTGTCCCTTAGCCAGAGGTCACAGGTGATATGCGGAAGCATGGGGACTCAGGTCCGGGCAGTTGGCACCAGGACCTTCACGCTTAGGGGCCGGGACGGATTCTTACAGGAGGCGGAGGTGTTGGCTGGCACCTCAGAGCCACCCATCCCTGCCCGGCCGGGGCCCGGGACGCCCCACGCTGGGTCCGAAGGGGCATCCATCCTCCTCACAGCCAGCTGCCTGCTCGGGCCGGATCTGGGGGGTGGGGGGCTGTTTAAAGAAGCCCAGGCAGGGATGCGGGGCTGGGAGAAGGTGTGGTCTGAGGGCCCCGCCCTCCCCGCTTCCCTGCCCTGCGGCCCTGCCGCCCCGGGACCCCTCCCGTCTCCCCAAACTCGTGCTCGCGGGCTCCGTCCTCTGCGGCAGCTGTGGTGCCAGAGCCAGGAAGCAGACATTTTTCACGCTTTGCCTTTTCCCCCTCTTGGCTCTCCGGCGGCCTAGGCAGAGATTTATTCCCGGCCCAGGGCTCGTGGCCCGGGGAGCAGGCAGGGCCCGTAATGGATGGGCCGCTGCTCCCCCAGGGCCTGTCCCGCCCGAACCCCATCATCCATCAGGAGCTGCAGGTGCTGGGGTCAGCGCTAACGAGGCCCAGCCGCTCCCCCTCGGGGCCTCCCCTGCCACTTCGCACGGCTCCGCTCCTGCTTCTGAATTTTCCAGAGCTGGGCCCTGCCTGCCCGGGCGTGGGCTCTGTGCCGGGCCCAACCGCCCCTCTCCTCGCCTCCGTGGCCTTCGGCCTTGACAGTCAGAGGGGTTGCTGGGGTGCAGCCGGCCCGGCCCCTCCAGGGTCACGGTGCCCCCGCAACACGGGGCACGGAGGTGCTGAGCCTGCTGGGAGCCTGCCGGACCCCTTGGCACCTCGAGAAGGGCCAGGTCTCCAGCCGCCGCGCCAGCCCTGGCCCCGCTGCCACGCCCACTGACCAGAGAGCCGAAGACTCTGCGGAGGGAGCATGTCCTTCGTGCAAGAACCAGCACAGACAGGCCGTGCATCCACGCAGCCTGGAACCCGGGCCTGCGTTGGTTCTGAGGAATAGCAATACCAGCTCCTGTTCACTTGGCTCCTACGAGGCTGGCCAGTCACGATTCTCCACTCACAGCTGCTCACGGGATCCTGGAACAACATTTTGGCAGCAGCTCTCTTGTCCCCATTTTACAAGTGGGGAAACTGAGGCCCAGAGACATCGTCCACGATCACACGGCCATATTTCTCATGTCCATCTACGCTGCGTGTGCATTGACTGCCCACCTGTGCTGGGCATCACACCAGGTGTTTGGGACACGGAGAGAAAGCAAGACACGGAACACAGGGGTGTCAAAGGGGTAGACGGCAGCGCGGTCTGTGTGGCTTCTGGGTGGGCAGGGGGGTGAGGGGGCGGGTGGGTGGGGGCAGAGGGACTTTGGGTCACGTCTGATTTTGCTTCCTGCTGCATCCCGGGGTCTGGAATACAGCAGGTGCTCCATAAATGCTTGTTGACCGACCGCATGAGCAAGAATCAATAGCTTGGCTGCAGCCCATCCCTGATGCCGGAAACGGCCAATATTCTGCTGCTGGACACGAGAGACAGCCCCTCTCTCTGGGCACAGGGATTCAGCTGTTCATTTCCTGGTGCCTCTGTAACGAGCCAGCACCACCAACATGGCAGGTTTAGAACAACAGAAAGTCAGGCTCTTGTTATGGGGACCCCAGAAGTCCAAATTCAAGGTGCCACAGGCCGCACCCCGTCCGAAGGCTCCAAGGGAGCATCCTTCCTCCCTGTCTGTCCCAGTTTCCGGCAGCTCCTGGCACCCCTGGGCTTGCGGCCCCATCACTCTGACCTCCGCTCGGTGGTCCGATGGCCTCTCCTCTCTGTGACTGTGTCTCCTCTCCTGTCCCTTATCAGGACACCTCTCACTGGATTTAGGGCTCACCCAGATAATTGAGGGGGGCTGGTCCCAAGGTTCCTAAGTCAATTACATCCGAAATGACTCCTTTTCCGAATAAGGTCCCACTCACAGGTTCTGGGGGTTAGAAAGAGGACATATACTTTGGGGGCCACCCACCATGCACCCTGCCGCAATCATCAAAACATCTTAACACGAGGTCGGAAAGTCCTGCGTTTTAGAAACCGTTCCGTTCACATCTGTTTTTGGAATAATCATTCTACAGTGGCTGCCCCTGGGGTCTTGTTACCTGTTGCCGTTACAGTCTGAACGCCTTCCTGAGGCGCGGACAGGTGTGCCGAGTCTTTCTTCCATGTTTACGAGGAAACTCTCCGAACAAAGTTCCGAAGCTCCGGGACCCCACCTCATGGATTCCACACGCTACCCTCTGGCCGCTCTCGCTTCCGACCCTTTTGTAATCATTAAAGGAATGAAATAGAACAAACACAGCTTGAAGGCCCTTCTCACCCTTCGCTAGCCCCACGCCGCCCCACGCCGCCCCGCCCGGTCCGGGGCGTCGTCCCGAGGTTGGAGCGCGCAGGCCTAACCTCCGGGGTTTCTCGTTTCCGCTGTCCCGTCAGAGGCCCTTGAACAAGGTGCATTAGTCAGTGCGATTCCGTACGACCAGCCAGTTCGCACGGCAACTTGCTCTCTTCACTCCCCACGCCGGCAAATGCCGCCCCGGTCAGCATTGCGTCTCCCACTGCGGGTGTCCGCGTCTCCCGCGGCTGGGCGCTTCCCGCTTGCCCCATGACCTTCCGCCCGGAGGGGGGGCGGGGCAGGATCCCTAGGGCCCCACCCCCGGCAGACACGGCGGGATTGCTGGGCTGAAGCCCACCACCCCGGCTTTCCCTGGGCGCTGCCATTGCCCCTGCGCTCAGCCCCCGCCCAGCAGGGATGCCCGATCTGCCACTCACCTTCTCCCCAGGTGCCAGGATCCCCCAGCCCAGGCGATTCCTGAGCGGCCTGGAGGTCACTTGGCTCCCAGCCCTGTCCACTTGGCTCCCTCAAGCCTTCCCTCCCCAGAGGCGCTTGGGCCTCTCTGGCTCTCTCGGAGCCAGCTGCCCCGGGAGAAGGTGGGGGTGCACAGGGAGGGCCCCCAAGGTTTGGGCACGGGCATTCGGTTTGGGAGACGCTTCCTGAATGCCGTCCAGCTCGGCCGCCCATCCTTCGCCCGCCGCTGGGCGCCTGTGCGGGGGAACCGCTAATTGAATTCACCCTGGTGAAAAATGTTAACAAATTGCCAGTGACCTCTTAGACAAATTTAGAAGTCAGGAGTGTGCTGCTCACCGAGCCTCCCTCCTCTGTCATTAGCTTTTATGTTGGATCCGCAAACAATTAAAAACTAACGGCAAGCCCAGAGGTCCCCTTCTCTAATTAGCTCTAAGAGTCCTGCCAGGGAGAGAGCCTCAATTACCACCCCTTCCTGCAGCCTAGTTAGGAGAGACAGGCCCTGGGGCCAAGGAGGGACAATTAAGAGGAAGGTGGCAGGGCAGGAGGGTGACGCAGGAGCTGCAGCCTCCCTTGGGGCCAGAGGTGGCCGGCCAGCCCACCCCTGACGGAGCTGACGGTGGTGGCCAGCTTGGAGGGTCCTCCGCAGGGACGGCTCAGGGCTGTCACAGCCTAGGGGTGCCGGGACCCCGGGGGCCAGGCTCTCCTCGTGGGAGGGGGTGTGCACCCTTGGTGAAATGCAGGGGCCTGGGCCCCGGCCCAGGGGGCAATTCTCCTCCACCCTGAAGACTGAGCATCTCTGGCCTCGGCCTGAGGAGGACGGGAGAGTGACCAGGCCCCACTCCTGGTCCAGGCAGGCCCCTGCGTCTTTCGGCTGCCGGGCAACTGGCTGCCGCCGGACTTCCGGGAGCCCTGAGCACTCCTGCTTCCGTCAGCCATTGCTCCGTAAAATATATATATATATATATGTTTTAAAAATTAAAATTATGTAATGGCTGCACTGGTGTAAAGATGACTGTAATCCAGGCTGGACTGCTACCTTTTCTTCTGATCTAAAAAAGATGACAACGTTTCCCTGGGTCCTTAGCAGTGTCTCCGGGCCCGGCGCCGTGCCTCCTGGGCCCTGGCTTTTCCCTTCAGGCCTCGCCACCCTCGGCCCTCCTTTTAAGGGGGTTTCTCCCTTCTCCTGCCCTGCCCCGTGCCTCCACCCCTCCAGCCCCCCTTTCTGGAGGGGCACAGATGAAGCCCGAAGACTCCAGACCCAACAAAGCGCGCTCGTGCTCCCATCTCGAGGGACCGCGCGCACCCCACTTCTGTCTCTGCGGGCCCCTTTCGCCACCTGTGAGCGGAGGTGCCGTTACCTCCCACGTCCGAATAAATGGCATGAGCTCATCAGTACAGAGTCCTTTGAGCTCTTGGGAAGAAGGCGAGACACCAAGTACTTCTGTGATTTAAGAGGCACAAAGCTGGGGCTATAATTTCGCACACCTGCGAGGCCTGGCCGGTTACAGAGCAAAGCCCACCCCGTGTGAGGCAATAGGGGGTGGTGGGGACTGCGTCGGACTCGAGCGCCCGCCTGGGCTAAGGGGCAGCACCAGCCAACTACTGACGTGTGAGAGTGTGGGCCCAGCGTCACCAGATCACGTCACACCTCATGGAGGGGAGCCGGGTATTTGGACTTGCATGTGCATTCTCATTAAAAAAAGATGATAAAACAACTTTTTAAAATGCTACAGGCCCAACTACGCCTGCCGGCAGGCCGGTTACACCCCAGAGCCTCTGTACTGCCACACACGGACCCCGAGCACGCCATCCATCTGGTTAACGGTCTCTCACTGGTGGTGCAAGTTCAATGGCTCAGTGGTTCTTGATCCGTCAGCTTCTTTGCCCATAAAATGGGGGCTGTCGTCGTAGTGGTCCCTACCTGGCAGGGCTCCCGTAAGGGTGGCTGGATGGGTCCCTGGCCGGCATGTGCAGCGTGGGAGGGCGGTGGGCGTGTGTAGGACAGGCACCGGGCAGCAGGCGCGGGGGCGGGGGGCGGCGAGGAGGATGCTGTGCGGATGGGCTGTTGCGTGTACTGTCCCTGGTGGTGGGTGCACGGCGGCACGGGGCTGAGATCGCCAAGAAGTCAACACGCACACAAGGAGCACCGGTAAGGCTGCAGACATCCGCTTAAGGGGGCTGCGCTGTCTCAAGGCCGTATCCTGGGCACGATCTTGCCCTTCGCTTTCACAAGACGTCACCACGGGGTGGACGCTGGGCGTCGCTGTGGGTAGGGAGTCATGGGGCCTTGGTTGCATTTCTTATAATCGTGTGTGGAATCTGCAATGGTCCCAATTAAAACTTCAATGTGAAAAAACAAAAAAATGATTTAACGGTGGCTTTGGCACCCTGTGGGTAGCGTTAGTTGGAATCGCTTGTTAGAACAGCCGTGTGACGTTAGGCACACGGTGACACGCTCAGTCAATGGCCACCGAAGTCATCTGGCTCTCAGACGAGCCTCTTCAGGAAGCCTCGGGTCATGAGCCAAGGGGAGGCAGCCAGGCCCTGAAGGGCACCTCGGGGTGCTGTCCAAGAACACAAGGGCGCCCTCCCACGGGCCCCCGGAGAAGGATGGAAGGGAGGTTGGGTCTCCCTAGATCGTGCCACGGTGGGGCGTCCGTCATGCGTTCAGCTTTGATGTAGCACTGCGGAAAGAAGCCCAGCCCCGCAGCCGCCTCCGAAACCAGACCGTCCGCAGCCCGCAGCCCGCAGCCCGCGGCCCGAGGCAGGCTCTGAAAGTCACGCCAGCCGCGGAGGCGCAGCCCAACCCGGAGGCCGCTGTCCACTCCATCCGTCAGCCCGGAGGCTGCGTGGGTGCCCCCGCCGGGGACCGCTGGCATATTAGAGATGGATTTTAATTTTATTTTAACAAAATAGCTGTCTCCAGTGGAAGAAGCAAGCGTCAAATGAGGGCCCGTCTGGAGTGGAATCACGGGGCGCAAACCTTCGTGGCTGTCATCGATTTTCCGGGAAGAAAAAAATCGCCTCTGGCTATGCAGCCGAATTAGCAGTCACTGATGACCAATTATCTCAGCCGCTGTGAACGGGCAGCGGCACTGAAACGCGGTTTGTCAGACCCAAGGCTGCGTGCTCAACCACCTTTCAACGGCTGTGTACCCGAGTCGCTCAGAAGGTCCCCGCAGCCGCCTCCGCGCCGCCGAGTTCTGCGGCTCCGCGAAGTTTTAATGAGCAGCGAAGATGAAGGAGGGCTGCCACGAAAGGGCCCCTCTAATCCACGGGGCGCTCTTCGGCAGACAGGATCCGCCCCGGCAAATCCGAGCTGTCAGCCCCCCCCCGCCCCCCCACGCGCACACTGTCAGCCTAATGTTTGCAAATGATCCTCTCCGGTCCCCTCGCTCGGCCGGGCGCCTTGGTCGGAGATCAACCCCTGGTCCGGGGCATCAATCGCCGGGCAGTGCAGCTGGGTCTGATTGAACTCATTTGAAGTTCCTCGCAGGCCTCGGCCGAGCCGGAGCTGACTTCTCCGTGTCATCGTCCCCGCTTCCCCCTTTACTAGACGGCGTTTTAACACGGTTTTGCTGTCAGTGGCCATGTCAGGCTGGCGAGGGGCTTTCCCACGCGGGTCCCACCCAGTTATCAGCAGATACCTGGTTGAAGCCCTCGAAGGCAGCCCCGCCATCCCTGAGGGGGGCTGCTCAGAAACAGAGGGCACCCTAGCGCGGGCGCCTGAGCCCCTTGGGACGGGTGGGGGCAGGGCGAATTGGCATCTTTGTGTGGAGGGAACACGGTCGGAGAGGTCCGGAGAAGCACGCTGTGGAAAAGTACAGCTTCGCGCCACCTGCCAGGACCAGCGGCCAGGCCACCTGGACAGGTCCTGACCCACAGCCAACAGGGTCAGGAAGCAGGGGAACCGGGATTCAGAGCCTGGCTCTACCCTCGGGCCGCTCACAGCCCGTGGGCAAACCTCCGGCCAGTGGCTGAATGTCTCTGAGCCTCAGTTTCCCCTTCTGAAAGTGGGGATACCCATCCTCACTTTCAGAGTCATGAGGAGTTGTCGAGACAGTAGCTGAAGCTCCCCCTGGGGCTCAGTGTAGTAAGTGCTCATTAAAACTGGGCGACTTTTTGAATTGCTGTCGCTCCCCAGTGCCCATCGGGGGAGCGGGGCTGGGGCTGGGAGGGGCGGTGCTGGCCCGGCCTGGTCCCCTTCTTCTCCGTTCGTGCTGATGGCTCTGTCCTGAGACCCCTGGCTTCACGTCCCCTCCCGACCGTCTTCTGCTCATCCTCAGCGACCCGGCAAAAGGCTGAGTGAGCCCCTGGGCCGCTGCAGACCTCGGCCGCTGTCACCAACGCCGCTGTGGGCACAGGGTGCACATGGTCTTTTGAATTCGTGTCTCAGGGTTCTGAGGATATGTGCCCAGCAGTGGGATCGCTGGGCAAGTGGACAAAAAACGCCGTGGTACGCGTATACAATGGAATAACACGCAGCTGTAAAAAAGGACCTGGAGATTATTCAGCTCAGGGAAATGAGCCAGTCAGAGAAAGGTGAATGCCATGTGATCTCGCGTCTATGTGGCATCCAACGAACAGAAAGCCCTGACGGAACAAAACAGACACAGGTATGGACACGGGGAAGAGACCGGCACGGTCAGAGGGGAGGGGCGTGGCCTGGGTGAAAGAAGGGGAGGGGACCAGACGAAGAACGGATGCGCATCGCCCCTGGACACAGACAAGAGTGTCGTGATAGCCTGAGGGAAGGGGGACTGTGTGGAGGTGGGCAAACCGGGGGAGGGGACCGAGTGCCCACAACAGAAACAAAGAGAAGAAAAGGCTGAGAGAGTAACCCCACACCTGTGCTCGTGACCTGTCCTCCCTCTGGGCCCCAGTGGCCACCCACAACCAGCCCACAGGCCTCCGATGAAGATGCAGCGTGTCACTCGCCGGCTGCGTGGTCTTGGGCAAGACACGGAACTTCTCTGGGCCTCCTATTTCTCATCTACGAAGCAGGGATGTGGCTTCTGTCTCTACACTTCTTCGTAAGGACGGAGGAGGCAGACGGGAGCGCTGAGCCGTGACCCTTCCCACCATCGCCGAGGCATGCCCCGTGACCCGCCCTCCGTGCAGAGAGCAGGCACCTGGGGGGGCCTGGGGTCCCACCTGAGAGTGGCCAGGCCCCCTGGGCTTGGCCTCTGGCCGCAGCCGGCTTGCCCTCGGTCTCCTTCAGTCTCGGCGCAAATCGACTGCACGTTCTCTTGGCTGCAGACTCGCAGCCCGAGCGGTGGGAGCGCAGAGTCCAGGCTTTGCTCCCGGAGCGTGCTGTGTGACCCTGGACCAGCCATTCGACCTCTCTGGGCTTCGCTCCCCCACCCCACCTGCCCCACCTCGTTTAGTGAAGATAAATAATTAAGATGTTCCCTGTGAACCCCCTCCAGTTCCTCCGGCAGAGAATGCCTATTACCATGACCACAGGGGCCTTTGGCCTGTGGCAAAAATCATTCATTTTGGGGTGGGAAAATGCCTTTTGTTAAGTTATAAATAACTACATTTACCTTTTAAAAAAATCGAACCTGTTTTAAGGTAGCAGCAAAAAAACAGTTGTAGAAGAAAACCAAAACCAGCAGTTCCCGAGGACGCGTCCGGGAGAGCCAAGCCCCCGGGAAAGGGCTGCACCCCCAGTGCGGGCGCCCCAGGGCTTGTTCACACACTCGCCCGTTGGGGGACGTTTGGTCGTTCCCAACTCGGGCTGTTGCACGTAACCGTTTTTGAGCGCTGAGTGCGTGTTTCATGCTTGTGAGCAGCGGCCAAACTAGTTTCCGGAGCGGCTCCGCCATCGCCCCCTCCCACTGGCAGTGCCTAGGAGACTCGGTCTCTCCGCGTCCTCGCCGCGTTGGGTGCCGTTGCCGCCTCTCAGCTCAGCCGGACCAGGAGGTGGGTCGGGACATGTCGCCACGGTCTCAGCCCGCACCTCCCTAGTGGCTAGGCACGCTGACGGTCCTCCTGTGCACAGCTGCCATCCGAGCGTCCTCTCGGATAAAACGTCCCTTCGTGTCCTCCGAGCGTGCGTTCTGGTTGAACCGTGTCTGTCTCTGCTGAGATTCGAGAGGTCTCTCTGCATTCTCGACGGGAGTCCTTTGCCAGACTCGGGGTTGGCAAGTGTTTTCTCCCAGCGCGTGCTCAGTCTTTTCATCTTCAGAGCCTCTTTTTCACGGAGCCAAAGCTCTTAGTTTTGAGGAAGTCCAACTTATTTTTTTCCCTTGTGGATCGTGCTTTTGGTGTCACGTCTCAGAACTTGTCACTCTGGGACCTCACCCTTGGTCCCCAGGAGGGGTGGTGGCAGCGTCTGCGGTGCGGCCTGGTGGGGGGATCCAGGGAGCTCTGCGCAGGGCCCGTGCTCCTCGGCTGGAGCCTCTGGTCGGAGAGACCCGGAGGGGACACTGGAGGCGGCGAAGACAGATGCTGCTCTGAGCCTTGGCGGCCGGGGAGAGTGATCCGGGACAGGAGCCCACTGAACCCGAACGCTGCACTCCGGGGATGTGTAGCCCAGGGGCAGGTGTGGACAGTGACTAAGAGGGGACATCGAGGGTGAGGGGACACCTGCTAACCTGTCTTACAGGGCTCTTGGCAGAGGCAGGCCTGGGCGGCCAGACTGCAGGAGGCGGGGGGCGGACGTCGTAGGTTCTTTGCTAAGACTGGCTTCGGGGTCCCAAGGATGAGCCTAGTCAAAGACAGGTTCCAAGGAGCCCACCTCAAATCTGCTCAAGGGGACCGTCTTTGCCACCTTCTCAGGCCCAGAACTTGGCTGGCTGCTATCAGCGTTTGTGGATGACTTTCGAGAGGCACCCGCTGCTTCCCCCTGCTCCCACTTTTGAGGTTGGGGGAGCCTCTTGTGGCCTTGGGAGACCGGGTGTGCCCTGCAGCCCCCGGGGGGCGGGGGGCGGGGGTTGGCCTGGGGAGGTGCCGGAGCCCTTCCGAGACCTCCAGGCCGTCTGGACTTCCCCCCACAGGCCTTCCACGCCGCTCTTCGACCTGCTGCAGCACCGCTACCAGCAGCTGTGGGTGCAGGAGCAGAAGGCCGCCCAGAAAGCCATCAAACTGGAGAAGAAGCACAAGGTACAGGTGGCCTCGCTCCCGCGTGGCCGACCGTCGGGGCGGCAGAGGCGGGAAGGGCCGGCCCGGGCTGCGCTAGGGGACTGAGCTGTGCGCACGTTTGCCCCTGGGGGTGGCCGGGGTGGCCGGGAATCGGGCTGCCCCTTGCTGTGCCAACTGGGCATCGCAGATGGTTAGAGCCAGAGAGCATCTTGGTGGTGGTCAGATTCAACCCCTACCTAAGCCCCAAGAGGGGACAATTCTGGTTGGGGTCCCCGGTGCATCGGTCTGTGAAGAAAAGGCCAAGAGGGCGAAGGGGCAGAGGAAACCGCCTTCTGGGAAGGCGCCCTCACGAACACACGCGCCACGCCTCGGGAGTGCCTTTTGTTTCGAGTGAACGGCTCGGCCCCACGCTGAGACACTTGGGGCACCTCACGGGCACCATCTCATCCTCGCCTCCCAAAAGCCCTGGAGGTGGATGTGAGGGGCCCTGCTCCCCAGGCACAGAAATCGAGCTCAGAGAGGCAGGCGGTGCCCACCTGGGGGACGCGGAGCTGGGGACAGACCCTGCCCAGACACCGCCTGTTTCGATGGCACGGGAGGGAGGCAGGAGAGCGAGACCCATCACCCTAAGATCCTCGAGGCTCTGTGCTCACGTTAGAGCCTTAGAGCTCCGCGTGGAGGCGAGGCCCTGGTGTCTCTGGCTGTCACGACAATCACGACCACCATCCCTCCGCCCTGTGCCCTGCTGGGAACAGGGCTGCACGCACACCCATCGTCCCGCCTGCTGTCCCCCTGTGCGCCCCATGAGTTGACGCCTCCTCGGGTCGTCTCGGTGAGACCAAGGCTCCGAGGGAGTGAGCGAGTGGCCAAAGCCTCAGAGCAGGCCTGGACCCGGGTGGCTCCCAGCCCAGCATCTGGGCTTTCCCCCGATGGCGTGGCCCCACTCCTGCGGATCACGGGAGAGCTCGGGGTCCAGCAGCAGTGCCCTGGGGATCTGACCTGGGACCCTGGTGCCCCCGGGCCGGGCCAGGAGAGGCCCCGAGGCCGGATGGCCAGGTGCCCCCAGGCCTGGGGACCGCAGGGAGCCAAGGCTGCTCACAACTGTCCCCAGCCGTCAGTAGAATCCAAGAGGCCAGCGCATTGAAGAGCGGAGCGTGGTAACGACCTCCTGAAAGCACCCCGTGACCAGTTAGTTCATTGTTAACGGCTCCAGACGGGCAACTTGCTGTGGTAACAGCCGGTTTCAGAGGGAGCATTTGCCACCACAGGCTGCTTATGGCACTGACTGAGAGCTGTGCTTTTTAATTAGCTACTACTTATGGCAACCAGAGGGTCTCGAATCCACAGAACCCCGAGCCTCCTGGGCCCTACCTTCTGGCTCTCGAGACAACCCCGTCGTCAGTGCCCCTCCTTTCTGAGCACAGCACCCCCAAAGCAGCTGGTGTGAGTGGCCACCCCAAGCACTGGTTGAGACCTGGTGCCTAGGGGCGTCTTCCGACGAATCGCCATTGTGTTGGGGTCTCAATCGTTTCACTGGGCAAGAAAGAGGGTCCCCTGTGCCATGCCTAGCGCATAGTAGGTGCTCAGCAAACACTGTTGAAACAACCTCGGAATTCTCTTCCTCTTCTAAGATTCTCCGTGGCTGCCATGTTGCCAGGCAGGTGGTGGTGAGCACCCGGCCCCACCGGACGCTGGGGCTGTTCCCCGGCGCTGACAAACAGTTCACGGGGGCTGATAAGAGGGTTGGTATGAAGGTCAAGTTGCCGCCCTCCACGGCCAAGCCTTCTCTTCAGCAGCAGAGGAAGTCCCCGGTTTTGGACGGTGATGTGACCCCAAACGAAACTCTTGGCGACAGTGTCCATCCAGCGAGCGCCACCTGGCGCCAGACACTCTGCTCAGAGCGTAGCCCAGGAATCCCCTGCCCCGGGACCCTGTTTGCCAGGCATCAGGCCCCGCGTCCTCCGGAGGGCACCGAGAGGCTGAGAGAGGTGACAAGACCTGCCTGTGTCCCTCTGCTTAACCTCAGGCTACATCGCCTCTCCACTTTGGTTCAAAGATGGACCAAGTTCAGAATTGTTCTAGAAGGCACAGAGGATAACAGTCCAAAGAACTAGCAAGTTTCCACAAAATTAGCATAATTGATTAACGAAATAAATCAAAAGGCGTTCGATGGGGTGGCGGTATCCGCCGTGGAACTCAGTCCAGCTTCCCGCGTGCCCGGGCTCAGGGGGCCTGCTGCGGGAGGCGCCGGAAGTTCGGGCTTTGCCCGCAGAGGAAGCCGCCTTGGCCGGCAGACGAGGCCCCGGTGAAACCCGGGGCAGACCCAGGTTCCGGCGGGCCTGGAACTTCCGCACTTCGGAGGCCCTGCCCGTTCAAGACTCTAGGTAGAGTCCCTGTGTACCCATTACCTCCCCCAGGGAATCTTGAACTTGGCGAGGATCACAGCCGTGGGCTGGGGTTTGCCTGCCCGCCGCTCCCCCAGGGGCACACCCCGAACGCAGAGCCCGGGGCCCCGCTCCTGCTGATTCTGCGGCCGGAGGCCTCGGACCCGGCGTCAGTGGGCTGGGGCTGCCGTGACAGATACCGCAGGCCCGGGTGGCTTCAACAGCAGAAATCCCTTGTCCCGCAGTTCCAGAGGCTGGAAGTCCCAGGTCCAGGAGCGGGCAGGGCTGGCTTCTCCCGAGGGCTCCCCGCTTGGCTTGCGGACAGCAGACTTGCCGGTGTCCCTCGCCTGGCCTTTCCTCTGTGTGACATCGCTGGTGTGTCCCCCTGTCACAAACACACCACAGTAGGGCCCCACCCTCACGGCCCCATTCGCCCTGAGTCACCCGCCTGCATGGAGGGTCTGTCTCCAGACGCAGTCACCTGGGGGTCAGGGTTCCTCCGTGGGACTTTGGAAGCGGTGCGGCTCCGGCCACAGCGCCCCCGTGAGCTCCAGGACCCTGTGACGGGCTGGCCAGCACCTGCAGGCAGCACGGGGCCTGCCGGTCAGGAGGAAACCTCACCCGCAGAGACCTGGTGGCTCTGAACTGAGCCCCTCAGCCCCTCCCAGAAGGAGTCCCCCTTCCTCTTCCGAGAGCGGGCCCTGGTGGCACCTGCTCCCGAGAGGCACCCACCATCCCTAGGGCCTTGCCCCTCCATCCGAGCGCCATGGAGTCCCCCCCAACTGCCAGCGCTGTGTGTGCCGCCGGGGAAAATGACAAGTGTGCCTGGATGCCGTCCCTGCCCTCGGGGTGGCTGCGTGCGTGTTCCAGGGACCAACCAGCCACGACCCTGCGGTCCCCCTCCAAGTCCACTGGGTTACAGCCGAGGCACGGCAAGGGTGCAGGCGCCTCGGAACCAGGCCCGAGGGTGGGTTGGGTGAGGAAGAAAAGCAAGCCACGGGGCCTCGGCTCCTGGAGCCCCAGCCCTCCGCCCCCTCGGGCCTGGGTCGCAGCGCGGGCTTGTCCGGCAGCCAGGCGGCCATCTGGCCTCTGCATCTCTCTGCCTGCAGATGATCCTCGGGAA
Source organism: Glossophaga mutica (assembly GCA_039655065.1). Taxonomy (NCBI): domain Eukaryota; kingdom Metazoa; phylum Chordata; class Mammalia; order Chiroptera; family Phyllostomidae; genus Glossophaga; species Glossophaga mutica. The sequence goes on from CM077305.1 coordinate 216,329,271, forward strand.
GCTCTACGAGACCCGGAGCAGCCAGCTGAGGAAGTACAAGCCGCCCGTGAAGCTGGACGCCCTCTGGCACATGCCTCACTTCCAGAAGGTCAGTCTCCCGCCCCCGGCCCCTCCTCGCCCCTGGCAGCTGGCGCTCACCTTGCCTGGCGTCTGTCTACCTGCCCTCTGAACAGGGAGCTCTGCGGGCCCCCAGCCTCCCGGGGGCCTGGCGGCCACAGCGCTGGCACCCACGGCAGCAGCTCTGGTTCGTCCGCACTTCCTGAGTGCCCGGCGCTGAGCTCCAGGTCACTGACCCTTCACACTCACTGTCCCCTGGTCACAGACAGGAAACGGCAAAGGCTGCTAGGGGCAGCTCTGGGCTGAAGCTGGACTCTGACTTCCGGAGCTGGGGCACCCATCCACCAGGGGACAGTGTTTGGGCTGAGCCCCCACCATAGATGGGGCTGCGGAAGCGCCGCACGTATCTCGCCCTGGGGCCCTGGGGACACGAGGCAGCTCTACTCGAACCTCCCACAGGGTGGCACCCCTGGGAGACGGGAGCAAGTGTCTCCTGGGGCTGCCGTGCGGGCACGACAGGCACCCGAGGGACCCAGCAGCCATGATGCCCCGGAACTGAGTGGGGTTCATTCGGCCGTGAGCCCTGCAGTGGTCCCCAGACGGGGCCCCCGTGAGAGCTGGGGCACTGTGCAGAGGAGGGAAACCGGGGGATCTGGGACAGCGGCTTCAGGATGGGGGGCGGACTGTGCCCGACTCTGGCCGCCGAGCCTCTCCGGGGGCCCCAGCGGGCACGCGCGGCCCGGGAAGACCGTCGCACAGAGCAGCACTCCCGGCCAGCCAGGCCCGGCCTCCGCGTGGCGTTGAAGTGCAATTTAGACGATGAAGGGCCGGTGGCTTCCTGAGCCTAATGCGACCGGACAGGCTGCCGAGCTTCACCGGGGACACCCGCTCGCCCCCTCGATGCGGCCTCTCGTGTCCTGCCCGGTGGTGGCCCCTGTCAGCTCACGTCAGTGGCCGTCTCTGCCCGCCGCCCATCAGCCGCGCCGCCCCTGTGCACGGGAGCATGACTGGCCCCTCAGGAGGCGCCAGGCCGCGTGTGCCGCCGGCCCGCCCCGATGCCACGGCACGCTCAGCTCGGGTTCCTCATCTCGCCCCGTCTCCTGCCTTCGTAGCCACAGCTCACCGCCTCCTTCTCCCCCCCGCCCCCCCCCCCCCGGTTCCTGTCCACGTTCTGCTTCCCGGCCTCTCCTCCTGTGACCTTGCCTCCCGGCTCTCTGCGCTCCGATTCTCCTACTGTCTGCGGGGGTCCTGACACCAGAGGGCGGGTGCTGCCCAGGGACGGGGCTCCCGGCTCCTCTAGCGTGAGATGCCCTGCCCGGGTCTCTGCTCCACGGCATCGACCCTCAGCCTCTCAGCTCTGGCTCTGACCCAGGACCTGCCTGCTCTCTACAAGGCGATGGGCAAAGGAGCGCTCGGGGGTCTCCCGCGGCAGCACAGGGACAAAGCCCCCACCCCAGGTCACGGCGCCTCTCCTGTGCCAGGAGCTCCTGTCTCACCCGCCGGCACCCCCTCGGGCCCGGGCCCCGAGGAAGAAACCTACGAGCTTGTGTTTCAAAGGAGGGGGTGTGACGGGGGCCGCGCCCAGCCCCTCCCGGTCCCTGCCCTGCTGTTACAGCCGCGAGCCATGGCAGCCGCCCCACTAATCACTAGCCCTTAATGCCGCCCCGCTGGGGGCTGGGTCCGGAGCCCGAGTCCCCAGGACGGCAGGGCCCGAGCCACACACGCCACCCATCATGCCGTAGGAACCATGAGAAAGAGGATAGGAACGCAAGCACGCGGTTCAGAGGGTGCTCTTCATCGTTACCGGGACGCCCTCGGGACTCTGGAAGCCCCAGACAGGACCCTCAGAGAAGGGCGTGTGCCTGGGCGCGGCCGGCCACAGCCCAGCGCTGACCGGAGACCGGCAGAGCGCTGCTGCCCCGGCCCTCGCGACACTCAGCCCCCCGCAGTGGAAAATTACCGAGTGCCAAGTGCTGGCGTGCATGATCTCAGGGACAGGAGGTCCCTGTTCTACTGGTGTGGAGAGGGAGGCTCCGCGAGGGGGAGGGCCTGGCCCTGGAGGGAGGGGACCCGGATTCAGCCCGCCGCTGGGGAAGCCTCTTCTCCCCCTGGCTACGCCGGAGGCCTCCTGGGGACCCCTTCCCTCCCTGCCTGCGCCACCCCAGCAGGTCCCTTCTTCCCACCGACGGGCTCCTTCCGCCCCCTGCGCAGCACTATCCACACTTCAGTTAAGCACCCGACTGAGGCATTGGTTGTTCGATGTCCATCTTTCCTCGTAAAATGTGACCCCGTTAGAACCGTGCCTGCCATGTCCCCCGCCACGTCCCCCGAGCCCAGCACAGAGCCTGGCACTGAGCGGGTGGTCAGCAGATGCCTGTGGGTGAATGGATGAGTGGCAGGAACCTTTCACAGCCTCCAAACCGAGCGTGCCAGCGCCCAGCGCCCCCAGGACCGCTGCCTGGGTCCGCACCCAGAGGCCGGCAGGGGTTGGCTGCCTCCACCCACGTAGGCCTCGCCCCCCCCCGCCCCTGGAGGGTCTTTGTTTGCCTCCACTTGGGTCCTGTCGCTGCGAATCCCCCGCCCACCCCTCCCCACCCTGGCCCCATTATGAAAGGAAAAAGCACTTCCAAAAAAGTTGAACCTGTCACAGTGATGGATAACCTAAATGAACTCTCCCCGCTCGCGAACAGATGTCGAGGCTGAACTCTGTCAGAAATAATTAAACACCTTTCACATGGAAAAGCCGCAGGCAGGCGCGGACGCTCCTCGGGCTGGGTCATCGCCACCGAGCAAGCTGGCTTCCACACGGCTCAGCCAGCGCCCCCCCCCCCCCACGGAACCGCCTTAGCCCCCGGGCAGCCCGGCCAGACACTGGGCACCTGCGCGGTTGCGAGCCCCAGAGGGACCCAGAAACGACACCTCCCTCTGGGCAGTGCGCCCTGGAGGGCCTGCCGATCCCCGCGGACTCAGGCTGCCGCCTCCCCTGGTGCCCCTCCTGGTCTCTGTGACCAGCAGTTGCCACAGGTGGCCAGTGCCCAGAGGGGAGGGTCAGCTGGCAGCTGGCGGGTGGCCTTTCTGCCAGAACGTTTGCCCTGTGCCCCAAGCCAGCTAGGAGAGCTGGACGGGCCGCTGGACCTCCCTGGGCCTCCGTTCCCATCTGAAAATGGAGTTCTTGAGGCTCGCAGCCCACATAAGGTTCCATGGTCCCAAGTTCACTGGTCAAGGAGCCATGGGGGAGGGGGCCTGGGGGCGAGTGGAGGGGGCACCCCAAAGCCAGAGTGAACTGTCGGGGAGCAGCCCCGATTCCCGCTGGGGGATGGGACATGGACTCCTGGCTTCCCCGCCCTGGGAGCAAGGATCTCTGGGCGGGGCAGCGCCTTCTGTGCCTGGCGGCATTGAGCTTACTCGCCCCCCGCCCCCCAGGGGCGCTGGGGTCTTCCAGGGAGAGTGAGCAGCCGGTGGGGAGGGAGGGGTGCGCCGTGTCCGTGTGCACCCCTGACTCCAGGGTCAGCCGGACCTGGGTCAGGGGCGAGCCTGGCACTCCCCACCTGTCGGGGGGCTTTACCTGTCCGAGACCCTGTTTCCGCCTCCGTGAAGTGGGATAGGACTGAGGGGAGGGTCGGCAGGAAGACGTGTGCACCAGGGTCAGCGGGTCGGACAGACGGGCGGACGGGTGACTGCACAGGGACGCGGCTGGATGGGGAAGTTTGGAGAAGCCCGGTGTTTGCTGCCTCGCATGGTTGGTGGCGAAACACCAGCCTGGCTGGGGGTTCAGGCTTGGGGGTGGGGACGGTGGCCGTAACTCTCACCCTGCCCCCACGACACTGGCTCGGGCCAGCCCACCTGCTCACGTGCCTTTCGAAGAAGCCTCCTGGCCTCTTCCCAGGTGGGCCAGACCCCTGGCTTGCCCAGGTCCCCCCTCCTTCCCGCCTGTTGGGAGGCAGAATTACTAACGGCTCTGCCTTCTGTTCTCAAAAGCAGCCCAGTCCAAAGCGCACATCCCACAGCCACCTGATAGTAAGCCAAAAAAAAGGAGGCGTTTTATCCTGCCCCTTACAAAAGGCGGCCGGGGCTGCCGGCCCAGACAAAGGGGCGGCTGCTCCGCATCCTTAGGGCCGTGCCAACAAGCATGGCGGAAGGCTGGCTGCCGCCCGTAGAGCGATGGCTACCGTACATGACATCGCACAGAGAGAGGATGCCCGGTGCTGTGACATGTTGCACAGACATACTCACTGATGCGCCCCTAGCATCGCGCTGAGGGAAAGCACCCGCACTGTTGGGAGAGAGGCGGCCGCCTGTGGTCACAGGGGTGTGGGCTCCAGGGCGGGCGTCGGGAGGAGGGGCCGGGCAGCAGCAGCGGGGGCCTCGGGGTGAGGTGGGGCCTGAGTCTCCCTTTCTCTGACGCTCTTCTCTGCACTGAGTTTTCACAGGCAGTTCATGTAACTTTTGCAAAATAAGCAAGGCTGTTCTTTGCATGTTTTTAAAGGACGGGGACTCTGTGTCCCTCCCAGGGGCTTGTCCAGCGCTCCAGCCCCACTTCAGCCCAGTTCCTCTGACGGCTCCCCAACGCTGCCAAGCTGCTGGCCACCCCTGGCTTCTTCTGTTCAGGGTCCAGCAGGTGTGGCGGCCAGAGGCCGGTGCTCTGCTGTGGCAGTGACGGCGACTGACTTGCTGTGTCCTCATCTCTGTGGTCAAGTGCACCCTAACACTGGAGACCCAAAATCCGTGGTTGGAGGGGGGGTTGGCCAAGTATCTCGAGGCCTCCACTCCCACCCGACCACTCCGCCTCCCCCCCCCAGGCCGATACCCCGACATTACATAGTCATTCAGTCACCAAAGTATGAACAAATCGACTCTTCTCACTTGGCTTTCTGTTTCAGCCCCACTGCTTTAGAATAATGGCCCGAGCTATTAAGCTAACAGTTTGATTTACAAGCCCTTGCGCTCCGGCTCAGGCGCCCGTCTTCGTGGACGACTAACCCTGCCTCGCTCTCCCGGGCCCCCGGCTCCCTGACAACGCAGGGTTCTGACGGCAGGGAAATCAGCAGTCAGCCAAGCGGCCGCCCGAGCCGCAGCTGATTAGTGAAAGCCGCTGAATCCCAGAAAAGGATTTTCTTTCCCGCCTTGAAGCTCTCTCGCAAATCATAGCTGGCTGTGGAGTTAACTCCGCCAAACCCCAGGGCGGGCTCAGGGCCCGTGCACCCTGGGGCGGTCACCTCTCCAAAGGACTCCCTCTGTTCTGGTAAAGATGGGCCCTTCTGGCCCAGGTGTGTCCGGCCCCCGGGTCACTCCTGGCAGACCTGGGGACGTAACAGTGGAAAATTGGAATGGCGGGGAATTGTCACCCGCCCCACCGCTCTTTTCATGCTGTGTCTGTAAGTGCCAACTGGGACTCATGTGTAGCTGATAGATGGACAGGGTGCTCACAGAAGAGCCCTAGCTTCCAAAGGCCCAGGCTCCAACCTTCCGGCATTCCAGCTCCGGAGATTGGCTGACCTTCGACCACGCAGCCAGGACGACACAAAGCCAGGGTGACGGTGCAGCCGGGATGACTGACGTGAAGCAGGATGACGCACACACGGGACTGTCACTTGCCCTATCGGAATGGACGGTGCTCTCGGCACGTAGCGAACTTTTCAACCTCCTGCCTTCATCCCTTTGTCCTGTTCCCCACTCCCTCCTTATACAAACCTCTGCCGGCACTGAGAGGCGGGGAGGGGCTTTGAGACGGGAGTCCCCCATCTTCCAGGTGGCCAGCATCTGCAAATAAATCACTTCCCCTTCCCTCAGCACCTGCCTCTCAAGTGCCCGCTTTCATGGCAGCAGGCGGCCAGACCTGCGTTCTCGGCTACAGGAAGGGCAGCTACCAGATCTGCTGCCTCTCCCTGAGTCCCCTCCCCGGGGACGCATTTTAAAAATCCCGTCGCTCCGTGTGTCGGAATAAGGACACTGCGTTGCCATGCAGGGTGCGGAGCGCAGGAGGGCAGCGCGTCACACGGACACGTGGCAACCGGAAGAGTGACTCAGAGGTCCCCACGCAGCTGGCACCTCTTCCCTACTCGCAGGTCCCCTGTTGTCTTTCGGACCGGCAGGGGCTTCACTGGCTTTGCATTACCCGGCCCCGTGGACGCGCTGGGTTTCCAGGCCCCAGCTCGCAGGGCAACGTTACTGCTTACAACTGGAAAGTCGCAGATCGCCAGAGCCGAGGCTCTGGGGACAGGGACAAAGTGGCAAAGTTCCTGGAGTGGCTAGAGAAGTCCTCTGGAGAAATCCGGATCATGGAGCGAGAAGTCAGGCATCCACGCTGGGGCCGGGAGAGGCCGGTGTCCCCGCGGATGTGGGAGCTGGCGCTTCTAACCGGACCGGTCCCCCGAATCCTTCCAGCACCTGGGGACTTTCCGTTTAATCCCGAAAGCTCTTCTCCCCACTGGGTATGAGCATATTTCACATTTTGTTGTGAACATCAACCAGAAAACAGAGAAAGTCCTCTTGTTTTGGCATCAGCTATATATTTTTAATCTCCAGAGACAGCGATTTCGAATCTCCGGAGAGAGCGAAAATCTCATGCTGCATTTTGGGAGCCGGTGGGACCGTGGGTCTCCGCTCCTTCCTCCAGCTCCTCCCCGAGAGAATAAACCCCCGGCGATCTAACTCGAATCTCCCGGCCCTGCAGAGGGGTTCGGGCTCACTCTGCCACCTCTGGGTGAGTTGCACAGCCTCACCTACGAATCCCTCATTCCCACGTGTCCTAGTGTGAGAGCCTCCATCACCAGGCGCCGCCGCTGCTGGCGGGACCCAAAGCTACCAAGCACCTGGCCAGCTGTGGGGTCCAGCAGATAAACAGCTTTCAGTGATTCTCTCAGACTTAACTCAAAGTTCGTTCGCACTGAAATTTGTCACAAGTGTGGGTGAGACGAACCAGGAGGCCCCTTTCTTTCCTCAAAGAGGTCTTGGGACATGCCACCTTGCAGGGGCGCCAAAAAACAAAAGTGGGGACTTTGCCTGAGGGGGACTGGCCGGAGGCGTAGAGGGAGGAGCGTCCAAGAAGCTGTTCTGAGCCAGCGCTCCCAGCCGGTGGCCACGGGAACAGCCCCCACGGCTCAGCGCCGAGTGCCGCCGAGTGCCGGGATGGGCTCTGTGATGGCTGACCTCCCCGTGTCTACACGCGCAGTAACCGGACGCAGCAGAGGAAAGTCCCGCCGTGCAGAGACGAGGAAGCGTGCCCCAGGCTCACAGTTAACAAGCCTGGAACAGTGGGTGGAGGCCTGCGCCCTCTGGGGGCTGCCTCCAAGCCTCAGGCCCTGGAAGAGCCGATAAACACAAGGACCTGAGATCAGGGGGCCAGGGCGGGACTAAATGCAGGCAGGGCCTGGGAAGGAAAGTGGACGGCGGTCAGGAACGCGGGCTTTTATGGGTGTCCAGAGGGTCGTGGCCAGCCCTGCTCTGGCTGATTTAAGCCCTTGCAATAAACCCAACTTTCCCCTGCCCTGAAAACCTTCAGACCTGGCTAAAACCCGGGAGCATCTTTTAAAGTGTAGTTTGGCCCCAAGGCTAAAGAGGAAAGAAGACCTCGATCGGCAGGGTCCAGGCTTGCTGCATCAAAAGGCACCTGGCAGAGGCAGCCTGGAGGGAGGGCACCGCTTGTGGGCTTGGAAGCCACACAGCCGCAGGCTCGGGGCCCCAGACCGCCTCCTCGAACCTCCATCAAAAAGTGGGGGGCGAGGGGAAAGTCAAGGAGTGGGTCGTCTCCGGGTTGGACGAGCTTCGGCTCGGCTCCCGCAGTTGGTCCTCAAACTTGGCTGTGCGTGGGGGTCCTCTGGGCAGAGGTTTGAACAGTAGATTCCAGGGCCCCACCCAGAACCCTGATCTGGGGGGTCTGGGGTGGCGGCCAAGCCCGTATTCCCAGCAAGCAGCTCCCCTTAGCCCCCCTCATACAGTCACAACGAAAGTATCGGTTTCCCGGGGCAGACGAGTGCCGTTTCACATTTGGTAGGAAGCTCGCTGGGGCTTCGAAGGAAGCGAGGACTATGCTCTTCGGTCTTAATCTGCTCAGGCTGCCTTCACGAAACACCTGTGGCTCCAACCACAGGCATTTCCTTCTCCCAGTTCCCGGGGCTGGGGGTCCAAGACCAGGGTGCTGGCCTGGGCGGGTGCTGGTGAGCTGGGGGGGCAACATCCCTGGCTTTCAGGTGGCCATCTTCGAGTGGAGCGGTGGGGATCGAGGGGGGAGACAGAGAGAGAGAGAGACAGAGAGAAAGGAGAGAGAGGGGTCTCCGGCGTCTCTTCTGATAAGGGCACTAACCCCGTCACGGGGCCCCACCCTCACAGGCTCCTCTAACCCTAGTCACCTTCCAAGGCCCCGCCTCCAAACGCCAGCCCGCGGGCAGCACGACTTTCAGGAGAGCACAGTGCGGTCCGCGGCAGCCCCTTCTCAAGTTCAGTCCAAATCCGCCTCCTCTCCCCTCCCCCTGCTGGTTGCGTGTCTCCTCTGGAGCCGCGTGGAGCCCCTGCTCCGCCTTCGACGTGAGAGCCTGAGAGCACCCGGAGGCCTGCGCTGAGTCCTCACGGGGGTCCAGATGCTCGCTCGTTCCTCGGGGCACGGAGTTCTGAGCGTCGAAAAGCTCGAGGCCACGTCGCAGTGACCGAGGGCCACCCGGGGGCCGGGACCTCTGCCCCTCAGTGCTGCATTCTCTGCTTATACCCACAGTCACAGGAAGTTGTCACCTTCAACTGCCTTTCTACGTATTTTTGAAGACAACTGTGGTTGAAGACGCCCAGCAGTGTCCCTTGAATCATTTAATACAAGCATCTGTGTGAATATTCCCTTCCCGGGGGCAGCTGCAGGAAAACCTCGCAGTCGGACCTGCAGGCTGCTAATGACAGTGACAGCAGCAGCCGTCAGGGGTCTTCCACCCCCCGGGCACCTGCCGTGGGGCCAGGGTTCTGGCCTCGACCCCATGGGTGGGCAGTGCAGCTCCGAGTTGCCGGCAGAAAGTCTCCGCTTGATGCAACCTCGAAGATCTTATTTCACGTCTCGTAAAAGTCACCAGGCCCCTCCCAGTCACTTGTAAAGAGATAAGGCACAAATGTTGAAAATACCTCCTCTGCTTAGAAGTTGAACTGAACAAATCAGACGGAGAGGAGCTTTAAGATGCACGAGTCTCGGGTGCACTTCTAAGGGCTCCACTGCCTTATCCCAGGCTCCTAACCCACCCATCCATCCATCCGTCCACCCATCTGCTCATCCATCTGCTCATCCATCCATCAGGTCCATCCATCCATCCATCCGTCCACCCATCAGTCCATCCATCCATCCACCCATCAGTCCATCCATCCGTCTGTCCACCTGCTCATCCATCCATCCTTCTGTTCATCCACCCATCCATCCGTCTGTCCACCCATCAGTCCATCCATCCATCCTTCTGTTCATCCACCCATCCATCCGTCTGTCCATCCATTTGTTCATCCATCCACCCACCCACTACCCATCCACCATCCATCCATCCATCAGCCCATCCATCATCCATCAATCCATCCATCCGTCTGTCTGTTCGTCCATCCAGCCAAGATTTGTTGAGTGAAATACAGGGTGTCCCCAACAGTAGAGTTACCCCCCGACCTTTGAAGGTCCTGTCTCCTGTTGACATTTCCCCAGAACAACGTCCAGAATATGACCCGAACATGCTCGCTCTCTAGCTGAGGACCGTTCCCTCTACTATTCTAATTTGCGAATTGGCAGGGTCAGCCTCGTCAATTACAGACAGGTTCTGTTTCTTCCTAAAACACACCTGAGAAAATTCTTCCTGCTCATTATTGCAACAAGAGAACAGGAGAGAGACAACACCGAACCCCACCACGTGCGTCCCACCCCGCTGGGCCACGGACACCAGACATCTGAGCGTGTCCCCAGCCTCCCCGGCAGTGAGCCCGGGGTCCTTCAAAGCCTAAATGAATAAGCGATAAGGCACTGACGGGCGCTGTGCGGACGGCTCAGCAAAGGACTTAATTTGCAGCCGAGCACAAAATCAAAGACTCTGTCAACCGAGGGACCGTGGGCCCGGATAACCACCTAGCACTACCTGAGAAAGCACTGTCAGGTAAATTTCCAGGGAAGGTAATTAAGGAGTCACCATTGTCTAAATTCAGCAGCAAAATTTGGAGCTCTGGGATGGGAGGCTCGCCGGGGGTCTGGGGACTCCCCCCGGCCTGGCCCCTCGTCAGGCTGAACAGTGGAGCTTGGCGGGGGATCGGCCTCCCCGTCCCGCCTCGGTCTCCGACAACGCCCCTCCGGCCCCGCGCGCCCCTGCAGGCGTCTCGTCCTCAGAGAAGCAGCAGGCAGCAGATGAGATCACCGCTTGGGGGACAGGGGTGAGATTAATAGACAAATGTACAGACCTCTCTGGAGCTGGCAAGCGCCGATTAATATTTATCAGGTGCCCACGGTGTTCCTGATACTGAGGAGCAACATGCGAAACAGACAGCCCTGCGCCAGGGAGCCTACGTCTGACTGAGGAGCCGCACGCGGGCCGAGGCGTGGTGTGCTCCGACGCCCCGCCCTGGGGGCAGAGGTTAAGGTCAGAGCAAGTGGCCTCCTCTCAGGGCTTGCCCCGGGGAGAGGTGACGAGCCACCAGCCCAAGGGTCCAGGGGCTGGCCGGTCCACAGAGCCTCCTCCAAGGGTCTCATCAGCACATGCCCTTCACAAACTCCCTCCTTAGCTCTCACCCCGAGGCCGTGCTGAAAACAAAGTCAGTCCCCTCTCCCCCTGTTGGAGACGAGGCTGCCACGACCCTGCGTGTCCTGCTGTTTCCAGGTGGGGCGGGCAGGGTGCGTGCCTGCCCCGGCTGTCCCGCTGCCCGTCTGCCGTCTGCGGCTGGCCCCTCCCGGGCCCACCCCCCAACCCTGGAAGAACAGCACCAAGCAGAGCGCCCTCATCTGGGCGATGAAAAGAAACGGGGGCTGCTCCCGGCAGCTCTGCCCGTCACCGCGGTTGTTGACAGCACTGTGAAGTCTCGTTCCCGCTCCCCTTCAGCCCTCGCTCAGACAGGTTTTGAAGGGCGAAAAATCTGGAAAACACAGACACCCGCCCACCCCCGGCCCCACCGCGGAGGGGGAGAGGCGGCAGCCAGGGCGAGAGCGGGGCTGACGGGGCGGCTCACCTGGCCCTGCGGTGCACCGCCTCCAATTAAATCAAAACGGTTTGTTTTTAATGGTCTTTTACACTGACAAGTGGGCGATCATTTCGGGCCCACGAGCTGTCAGGGAGCCGAGGCAAATCCTCCGTTGATAATGCCCAATGCTTCCAATTAGGAGCTGAGGCCGCTCCTGGCGCGCTAACGATTCCCCAGCCGCCCCCCAGGCCCCTTCGGCGCTGGCGGCTGCTTCTCGCCTCCGCCGCAAATCACTGACACCAAACGGAAGGGCCCGTCTCCTCGCCACGCCAGGCCCGGGCCCTGTTGGGCTTAATGAGCCGATGGAAGTTGCGCGGCTCCGGCGCTAAATTCTTTTCTTGTTTGACAGCTGCTCTGCTAAGGCGAGTGTTGACCTTATAAAAGATTTAGTGTTTCTCATTATTTTCTGTCAAGCTTCACAAGTGATGGCTCCGCGGTTATCATTTGCATCCCGGGGTGCGGGCGCGTGCGTGTGAGTGCGTGTGTCGGACGGGGCTCCGAGGTGGAGAGGGAGTAACGGGGAAATGGCAGAGGGTCTTTCTCTCCCCTCTTGCATCTGGCTCCTGCAAAACGGCGTCCGGTGCGACCTGCACCTTGGGCGGAGGTGTTTCGAAGAGAAGCCGAGAGGCAAAGCCCAGATGATGGAGGGAGGGATGGCGGGGGTGTCTCGGCGGAGGCCCAGGAGATAACCCGGAGAATGGCCCAGCCGAGCCAGCTCGGCGCCCAACTGTGCTGGTGCCACACTCCCCCGCCATCGGGCCCCACAGCGAGCCATCGCCGGCCAGCCTCCTCCCTCTGCTCTGCCTCCTGCACGAGGATTCGATGGTTTTCTAAAGCAGAGCCGCCTATCCCAGCATGGCCTGTGTTGCTGTCCCCCGGGACGACTTGGTCCCCACGCCTGTGCGAAACCCGGCCGTTCTCTGAGGATCGAGGCTCCAGGGAGTCCGCCAGGAGATGTCTTCTCCTGGGGGCTCCGCCCTCCCCCAGCCCCCTCCATCCTTGTTGCTGGGGAGACTCTATTTTGATCTCTTAGAGCGCAAACCTGGCACCTGTCCCCACCTGTGCCCAGGGCAGACCTTGCTAATCAACCGCTGCATGCTTTCTCACGAGCCTCCATTCAGCCTGAGCATCTTTGGGCCAGAAACGGCGTCAGCCATCTGTTCGTGCTGACAGGGGAGACGAAGCCGCCGCCGCCCTGCCTTAGAGGTCCTGCCAGGTATCCAAACGTTCCTCGTCTCTCTGTGCTACTTTAAGACGGTTTTTATGTAAGAGGAAATAAAATATAGCCCACTAAGAGGGGACAGATAAATCGAACGTCATCAAAATTAAGAACTTTGGTGTTTCACGCGATAGCATCAGGACAGCGACAAGGCGACCTGCCGAAGAGGAGAAAGTGTACATCACGAAGCTGGCAGGGGACTGCGTCCGCGAACGCAGATACGGCTCCTACAGCTCAGCACGCAACGTTAATAACCCACCTTCCAAGTGGGCCAAAGGGACGCGGAGACATTCCTCCAGAGGAGCGGCGCAGGTCACCAGTGAGATGCTCAGCACCATCAGCCCTCAGGCAAACTCGAATCAGAGCCCGTGAAATGCTTCCCGCCCCCTTGGACGGCTGTCATGGTAACTTTGAACAGGCAGGCGACAGCACTTGTCGGCCAGGGTGTGGCGAAATGTGAAGCCGCGTCGGTCGCTGGTGGGAGCGCTGTAGCGGGTCCCGAAAGGCTGACCACAGAGCTCCTGTCTGACCCAGCAGCTCCTCCTCCGAGAGAGACGGCCACACACGTCCACGCAAAACCGTGACCGTGAGCGCGCCTAGCAGCGTTACTCATAATAGCCAAAAAGTGGCAACAACCCAAATGTCCGTCTTTTTTAAAGATTTTATTTAGTTATTTTTAGAGAGGGGGAGGGGAGGGAGAAAGACAGGGAGAGAAACATCACTGTGTGGTTGCCTCTCTCGTGCCCCCTACTGGCCTGCAAACCAGACATGTGCTCTGACTGGGAACCGAACCAGTGACCCTTGGATTCGGAGGCCGGCACTCAATCCACTGAGCCACACCAGCCGTGGCCCAAATGCCCATCTTCCAATGGGTAGCTTTTATGAATTATAGCTCAAAAAAGCTGTCAAAAAAAAAGGCCCAGGCCACTTGAATGAGAACAGCTCACTTGAGTCAAATTGCTGCTCCTCACCTGGTTCCGCCTTCGGAGCCGGCAGAGGGTGATCGCTGGCCACCACGAAATGGCCTCGTGTGACGAGGGAGGGTCTGGTGCGCCCTCAGTTCCCCCCCACCATCGTCCACTGTGACTCTCACTCACCGGAAACCTATGACACCTTCTCCGGAAGCTGAAGAAGCAGGAGCGGGTTCCCAGGACACTCGGGCAAGCGCCCCGCCCCGGCGTGGCCCGGCAGTTCACCCACCAGCGTCTGGCAAACAGACCCTCGCTCCCCAGCCGCTGTGGACTAGCCCTCGCTCATCCGTGGACGTGACCGGGAGACGCTGGTACAGCTCCCGGAAACAGCAGCTCGAGTCTCGCTTTCAGAGGCAGGCGGGACTGTCTTGGTTTCTGCCCTGCAGTCAGCGGGGCTCGGGCCTGGACCCTAGGGCGGGCTTCCTGCCTAGAGCTGGGTGTCCTCAGGCCAGCGTCTTAACCGTCCTGAGCCTCAGTCTCCCTCCTCATAAGGTGAGGATGGCCCCACTCACCCTCAGGGGGCCGTGGATCCGCACCCCCTCACCCGGGTGGTTCCCCAGATCTCGTGGGAGACCAGTGCGGAGGCAGGAAGTTTGTTTTCTCAGCCGGGTGGGGATGCGCTTTGAGAGGCAGCGTGTGTCAGCAGGGAGGGCCGGGGCCCGTGGCCTTGCCGTCTATTTTTGGACCCCAGAGAAATGAGAGCCAGTAGCAGAATAACAATTTAGGGGACCAGATGTCCCGGGAGAGCCTGTCACCCTCGTTAATTAGTTCACGTCCTGAGCCTGCAACATCAGAGCTCAGAGGCCAGCCCGCCGGCCGGCGACACCCCGCGTGGGTCCGTGTCGCGCCGGAGCCTCTGACCCCCAGCTGCTCCCAGCTTGACAGGAACCGCTGACCTGGGACTGATCCATAATCGCCAGGCACCCTCATTAGAGGAGACAGCCCCTCAATCTTTTAAAGCGAAATCTCTCCCAGTCACCCGAGCGCTTGTCACTTAGGGAAAAAAAACCTAAACTAAAATCTCTATAGCTGTCATTTTTTTTTTAGCTGTTTGGCAGGTTATTTTTTTTAATCTGGCTATTTTTTTTCCTGAATCCTGCCTATTGCTTTCTTGGCCCCCAGATCTGGCCAAGACTCGGTATCCTTTTGAGGGACCATCCTGTGGCTCATGAGAGGGGACCGGACAGCCAGCTGGCCCCGCTGGCCCTTTTAGTAGGACCCATCAGGCTCAGGGGAAGCTGCTTGGCCCCTGAGCTTGCCCGGCGGAGGGTCGGTCCTCCCTGGCTGGTGCACGCGCGCACACACACACATACACACACACACACACACACCCCCCTCCACGGCGCGCGGGGAGAAGGCGCCAAGGAAACCCGGTGCCCTCCTGCCGTACAGAGCCCGGTGCCGTGGCTGCCTAGTGTCCCCACCCAGCCAGGGCCTCCTGCCAAGGGAAGACGGCAGCAAGGACAGAGGAAAGAGAAGGCACGATGCCACTCATTGTCCAGCCCGTGGACCAAGCCGTTCCACCAGCCCAAGACCACGGCCACCAGGCAGAAGAACACAACCAACATCTCATCTCCTGGGTCTGGGACACTTCCTTAGGCACCGAGAGGAACTCAAGCCCCGGGAGGCAGGAAAAGCCGGACCGGGAGAAGCCGTGGGAACGCTGGCACCAGCCAAAGTCACTAGGCACCGGTCGTGAAACTTCCTTCGAGGGCGCGGCTCCGCTCGGAATGGAGCCGTTCGCAAATCAGCCCTGATAACAGGGACTCCCCCTGAACTGTGTGCGTGGAGGAGGAGCCCTGCACCCCCCTCCCCCGCCCCTGAGATAAAGTTGAAACCCAGCTGCCTCTGTCCACCCGCCGCCACCCTGGGCAAGGCCAGGCATGGCCCTCCGGCACTTCCTCTCCTCCAGGTCTTTCGTAGCTGGAGTCGGCCGCGTGCTCGAACAGAGCAGGGGGTTGCTGTGCGTGTTTCATGCTCTTCGGAGAAACCGCATCGCGCTTGGGGCCACTCCGTACAGCGAACTGGTTTCATGAGACGCGGTTTCAGAGGTGTGTCCGTGCCGATTCACGGAGACCTAGAGCAGCGCTGGCCCGTCCTGGGAGGTGGCACTGTCCCCGTCTGCCCCACCCAATACCACCTGGTGCTTAGCACTTGGAATGCGGTTAGTGCGACCCATCTTTAATTTTAGTCATTGGAAATTTAAGTGGCCACACGTGGCTGGTGGCTGCCCCGCGGGACGGTGCCTCTGTGGGGTGCTCATTTCTACGGCCCCCGAGTATCCCACTGCATGCATTGGCCACCTGTGGTTTACCCGGCCACCTGCAGGCATGCAGCTGGACCGCTGTGTCACGGCGAGGACTCCCGTGCCCGCCGCTCCGGGGCCTTTTCTGACAGTCTCTCCAGGGTGTACGTCCATCTAAGCACTGGCTGGCTGGTTCACAGGGCGTGAGAACCAAATCCCGCTGCGAGTGGCTGTCGTGGTGACCCAGCAGTGGGAGAGGCTCCTACTGGTGATTCAGACCTGCCTACGTACCCATTGGATGGGTGTGACGCGGGCCTCTCCTGCTCCGGCGAGCTCCCAGCTGACTGCGTGCTGGGCCGAGCCTCTTCTCCAGCGTGTGGTGGCTGTGGTTCCCCTCCACCAACGGCTCGGCCATTTCCTCTGCCTGCTTTTCTGTGGCCGTGGGACCCAAGGCCAGCTTCACCTCCCTGTCTCTGCCTTGTCCCTTCAGCCTCTGTTTGTACATTACTTCTCCCGGGAAACCTTCTCTGGCCCCAAAGGATGAGTTTGACGCCTGCGCATTATAAGGTCTTACAGAATCTGCTACTTCTTTTAATACTTGGCGCAAGTGGAATTGAATGGTTAGCTGTGGAATTGTATTTTTATTACTGGTTCCTTGGCTCTGGGGGAGTGAAGGCTTTCTAAATTCTCCCTGTGTCCCAACGCCTGGCCCAGAGCCCAGCCCAGGCGGACACTCGGGGAGTACCGGGAGTGGAGCGAAATAATTCACGCGTAAAGGAAAGGATCCCAGCCATGCCTCATCCCCAGCCCAGCTCACGGGGCGCCCCCCCACAGTGCTGGTTCATTCCACACATGGGATCCCCATTGAAAGCGGATCCGACTTTCCCAACAAGCGGAAGAAGCAAAAACTCAGCCAGTATTAACACAACATCTGATTCCCACAGATTACTTTGGTACCAGAGAAATCAAATTAGAATTCAGTCACAAAACGTAACTAACCAAAGTGCCAGGAAATTTAAAAGCATATTTATAAGTAACTTAAGGACCAAAGATGAAATCCAAACAAAATTCGAGAGAAATTAGATGAAAAGAGAACCGAAGAAATAAATACACTCAAGACTTGTGAGGTGAGATAAAAGAAAATTTAGAAGGCACATAGTTGCTGATGCCATGTTATATAAATGTTAAGATTAGAAAAAAAGAAAGATTAAAAGGTAATTAACTGAGCAGACAACTCTAGATTCTAGAAAAGAAAGAACAGAGTAAACTCAAAGAAGGAAATAATGAAGTCCACAGCGAAACTTGACAATTAAGGGTATCAATCAAACGAAAAGTTGGCTCGTTAAAAGTGGATCAGAAAACTGTGGATGCTTCCAAATGAATTGGGAGGTGGAACCCAAGAATCTAGGCCTGGGGTGAGGTGGGGACCACCGGGAACAGGAAGCTGACCAGAGCAAAGGCCGGGAGCCAGCTGCGGGACTCAGCTCTGCCTCAGACTCCCGGAGACCCTGGGAGGTCCATGCCCAGCTCCGGGCCTCGGACTTCCCATCTGCAGAACGGGAGCGCGGGGCTCAGTGGTCTGCAGGGTCTTTCCCCACCCTGGCTGTCCGAGAACCTGGCATCCCAATCTGGCATCCGGGAGGGGATCACGGTGCCCGTGAGCAGCCCTGACTACAGATTTCTCCTAAGAGCCGCCCTGGCTCACCTTCCCTGCCTCCTCTCCATGCCCCGCCCCTCCGCCCATCTCTGCGCTTGCATTTCTTCTCGCTCTTCCCACCACAGGCCTTTGGCTGGTCCCTCCCACCTAGGACACTCCACCCATCCTCTCCCCCTGGCTGGGAGCCTCCTCGTCTCCAGAAGGACCTTCCTGCCCCCCAGGTGGAGGTTGAGTTCCCACAGTCTTATTGAATGGTCATGAAACAATTCATTGTTCACCTGGAGCGAGTTTAGTGGCGGCCTCCCACGTCCCCGTGCGCCGTGCGCCGTCCACGTGGGCAAGCGCCCCGGCCATTCTCACTCACCTTGCGGACGGACGCACCCATGCGCCCGTTCGAACAGGCCCAGCGCCTTAGCCGACCTGGGTAGCCCCCCACCCCACTCCCCCCGGGCTCCTAGGGCTGCTGGCAGCCCTGGCATTCGCCTCTTATTTACCTGCATTGACCTCAGAGCGACTCAGCTCCATTCAGCAAAGCTGTCTCCTGCCAAAGCCGTTACAATTTCTTAGCTCCAGGCGGAGACAGACTGCAGACGGCTTAATTTAGAAGCGTCTCCGAAGGAATTCCTTGCTCCGCAGCTCTCATCCTTTGACTCCAGGGGTCCACAGGGTCGTGACCACGCACAGCTTGAGGCCTGACTTGTAATTAGGATCCTCAGCTCTGGCTGAGCTGCTATTTTCGGAGGAGAGAGCGAGCGTGTGGGATCGGAGCCACGCGCTCCCGGCCACGGCTTTCGCTCGCCTCGTCTCATAAGCATGTGTTGCAAGACAGCACGGCTGAGCCCGCCGCTCCGGGTTCACCGTGTGAGACCTGGGGCGAGCGGCTCCGCCTGTTTATTTGGGGCCCCTGCCCCTCCCTCGGTAACATGGGGACAAAACCGGGCACTCCGAGGCTTGTGAAATGCACCCAGCAAATCAGATCCCAGGTCTGCTGCTGCAACACGGCTGTCCCTGGGAGCTGCCGGGGACGCCAGCCCCGGCGGCAGGACAGACCTGCCTGGGCGCCCTCTGAGCCCGCTCTCTGTGGGCTCCCGTGTCCTGCTCAGGCGTCAGGGGTGTCATGGGTCCAGAAAAGACCCCTCCCACGTGGGGGTAAGCTGTTGCTTGAGCTGCACCACACCAGCACCACTCGGCGGCGGCGGCACCCACCATCGCCCCGCCTCCTGCAGCTCCTGGTGGCCGGCGGCGGCTCCCGGGCTGTGGCCACAGGGCGCCAGCCTCTGCCTCCAACTTCACGCGGCTGCCCCTCCGTGCCTGTGTCCTCTGTCCATCACAGGGAAGCTCATCAGGGTGTTCACCTGAATAATTCACAACGCTCTCATTTCCACACCCTTAAATACCTCTTCCAAGACCCTTTTCCAAAGAAGGTCACAGTCACGGGTCCTAGGGGCGAGGACGCTGGGTCTGCAAGGACCGACATGTGTGGGGGCGGCAGACACGTACGTGGACCCCATGGCTACGCTCCCCCACTAGGAGCCACTGGTGACTGGCCACCGGGGACGGAACTGTTGCCACCCTGAATGCGACAAGAGACCGTGGCGACCGGGGAGTCCAGCTGGCTGGGCATTCGAGGCAGGCGGGGTGCCCATGAGGCCCCCAGGGACGGACGCGCCAGCCTTACCGAGGACATAGCTGCCTTCCGGGAGCCACGGGTGTCAGGAAAAGCATGTCACAGTGCAAAAATGAAGCCACCCCTGGCAGAGAGACACAGAGGTGTACCCCGGAAGTGTTTTGTTTTCTGGTTATTTTCCTCTCTTCTCAATAACATCCTCGAGGCCGCTGGGAACTTTTCGGAAGCCGAGAATGAGATCGTGGTTTGTTCACACGTGCAGAGCCCTGGGTCCCGGCGCCGTGGGCAGCTGTGGCGAGGGCCCCGCCCTGGGCCGCCAGAGCCCGGGGAGACCCTGACGCATGCCCAGGAGATCCGGAACCCGCGGCGGGGGCTCCAGTGACTCCCAGAAACGCTGCCACCGAGGGTCTCTGAAGGGCCTCGCAAAGGGTCCCGGGCCCTTGAGAGCTGGCCCGCGCTGTGTTCTGCGTTGGCGCTTGCTGAGTGTGTTTTTCCCAGAGGCGATGTGTTTTTCCAGGGCTCCCTGCAGAGTCTCGAAAGTGTCTGCATCCCACGGAGATGAAGACCCTGGCTTTATGTCCTGGGATAACTAACAAGTCTCAGCATGAGCAGCAGCTGCAGGAGAATACTCTAGAAGGAATCCAGAGCTTCGTGCCTAGGGGCTAGGGGGGCAGAAGTCAACAGAGTTTGTTTGCCACAGACTCCCTCTGGGGCCATCCCTGGACCGAGCCCTCTCTGGGCCTCAGTTTCTCACCTGCAAAGTGGTGAACGGTCAAGCCGGACTCCACCAGGCCCTCCCACCCCCTAAAGTTTCTGCTGCCCCCTGGTGCTGAGCCCAGCTCCCGGGATCCCGGGGTCAGGACCTGAGGCATGGGTGTCTTTGACCCTCAACAGTGGCCCAGACCTGGGAGTGGGGGGCGGGGGGGCCAGTGTCCCAGAGCAAGGCCGCGGAGGCAGGCCTCAAGGAAACCCCAGGAGGTCCCATCGGCTCTGCCCCGGCCTCAGTGGGCACGTGACCAGTTCTCTGCTTTCAGGACGCCACCACTGGGCTGCGGGCTCTGGTTCAGGGCCACTGCCGCCCCCTGTCGGGGGTAGGTGCCCAGGTCTCCGTGCGCCGTGCTGGGCCCGATTTGGGGCCCTGAGCGCAGACGCTGCCCTTCCGAGCGGCCCGGGCCTTTTCTCTCCTCCTGCTCCGTGTTCCTCCTCTTCTGTTCTCCCTTCCCTCACCAGCCCTCACCCAACTCGGCTGCAGCCCCCTGGGCCCCACTAACCCCCCGGGGCTTACGCCCCTGGATTCTTGACAAGGGGCTGTGGCCGTCCCGGAACACGGGTCCCACTTTATCCCGAAGACAGCCGGGCAAACCCAGAAAGAACCCGCCACCAGCCCTCCCCCCGGGGCCCCCGGTCAACGGCTCTGACTGCCCCCAGCCAACACCCCGCTGCCCCCTTGGGCCCTGCTCGTCCCTCAAGCCGGAAGTGTCCCCCAGAGGGCCTGCCCCAGAATGGGCCCCCGCTCCGGGAGGTGGGGCTGATGCCACTTGTTCTCACTCACTGCGACCCCGGCCACTCTGACAACGGCTGCACAACGGTCAGCGTGGCTCCCCTCCGAGATCACGGCTCCGGCTCTGCGGGGACAGGGAGCTCTCATGCTGTTGCTGGGTCCCCGCTGCGGGGGGGGCGGGGGGAGGGACTGAGGCAGGGCGGAGGACGGGGTAAACAAACGAGGGGCCCAAGCCCCTCCTGCCCCCTGCTCCCTACCACCCCGCAGGTTACCCTAAAGGAGTCGGCCTGGCGGAGGGGCGTCCTCGCCCCGGAGCTGATGTCACAAATCCAGGGGAGGGAGGGAGGGGCTTCCCGAGAAGGAGGCTCCCCTGAAACACCAACTCCGAAAAATGTCACCTGGGTCTGCTCCCTCACCGGCCTGTGTCCGGGAGTCCTGGGCAGCTGCCCCCCGGAGGGGAGGGCAACAGGGTCACCCTCCCTGGAGGAGCAGGAGGGACAGCGCCAGGCGGTCCCCTGGGTGGGGGTGGCTTGTTGGGAGTTTCAATGGTGGGGCTGCCGTTAGGGGCACTGCCCACGTCTCCTGCCATCGTTGCGTGAGGCCCACGGCACACACGCCGGCCCCTGCAGTGAGCTGGACAGGGGCCAGCCCGCCGCGCTGGTGCCGGGCAGCCCCGCCTGCGCCGCCTCCCGGCCGGCAGCCTGTCATCACCAGGACGCTGCCAGCCCCCACTCCTCACTCCTTTCCCTCTTATGGCCGTGAGGGGCAGGTTGGGCGGGCAGGCAGGCGAGAGGAGGGGAGGGGACCCCAGGGCGCAGGGCCCCCCCCAAGCAGCCACGCCCACTGACTCACCGTTTCCCCCATCCACAGGTGGGCCCCCACCTGGACACCTTCCCCACCGAGGCCGATCGCCAGAACGCTTTGAAAGCCCACCGGCAAGAGCGGGCCGTGCGCCAGGGGACCCTGCGGATGGGCAACTACACCCACCCCTGAAGTCTCCTGGCCGCAGGAGAAAATTCCAGCAGGACTCACCTTCCTTGCCCCAACTCACCTAAGACACTCTCCTACTCTTACCTGGATTCTGCTTCCACGAGCACCTCAGATTCCGGTCTCAGGTTAACTACTCTTGCTAAGAGCGCCCCCTTTAGGATAGCCAGCACTAGTTTACCGATGCCCAGCGCCCCTCTGCCCGGGCCACCCTCCCGCTTCTCCAGCCCTCACCCAACAGGACAGCACCAAGTTACAAGGCAGAATTTAGACTCCAGGCTAAGGGTTGTCCCCCAGGCTCCACCCGTGAAGCATTAAGAACGCCCGTGTACTTCCTGGGGAGCGTGTTCCGAAAGCCCTCAGTTCACGCTGCAAACGTCAGCTTTAACCACCGTCCTGGGGATACCTGGCGTCTCCGGGGCCAGTGTCCCCTCCCCGGGACCGCGCTCCGAGGGCCGCCCCATCGGTCAGGCAGGCCAACCAGGGCGACGCTGACCCTGCAGGCCGACCCTTAGAAAGAGAGCCTTCCAGGCGAGCAGCGGGCTGGAAGGGCCCCGGCCGAGGAGCGCGTCGGCCAGACCCCCGGGGGTTCTCACCCCAATCTCTCCGCGTGTTCTTTGGCTTCTTCCCACAGATTCTCTACCGATCTACCTTAGATTAAAATGCGATTTGTCACCCTCCTCTTGTGTCTTTATCTGAGAACCAGCAAGGGCACCACTGCTGCGAGGATGACGCCGTGGCCACGCAGAGACTCCGAGGTGCATGGGCTCCTCCCGGGCACCCGGCAGCGCCGCCCAGAGCCCGGCGCGCCTCGGCCTTTCCAAACCCATTTCCAGTCCGAGGATTCCGCCCCAACTCCATCCAGACTCGCTAACCGACTGCCCGCTTGGCCTTGCCGCCCCGGCACCCGCCTCGCACACGCCCAGGACAGACACTCGGCTTCTCCCACCAAACCTGCTTCTCCCTCTGTCTTTCCCGCCTCGTAAATGAGACCCCCGTGGACCCCGCTGTTGAAGCCCAAACCTTCACCCCTCTCTTTCCCTGGCCTCTGACATGGGACCCACCAGCAAGCTGGTGGTCCCTCCCCCTCTCTGGGGGCCTCCCCGTCTTGTCCCTTAACCAGCTCCCAGCTTCGCCCTCACGCCCATCTCCGCGGAGCGGCCCCTCGGCGCTCCGACGGCTCCACTCCGTCCTGTCCTGACGTGAGACCCACACTCCCGGCCGGGCGGGGACCCCAGGCGGGACAGCTGGGGCCACCCCTCCGGCTTCATGCCCCACCTCTGCTGCCTGTCCCCACCGCCCACAGCCCCGCACTCCTGCCCTGGGTTTTCTGCTCACTTTTCCCTCCGCCTGGGACACAGGGGCCCGGACTGTCACCTGCCTGCCCCTTCTTGTCATTCAGATCTTAGCTCAAAAGTCAAGTCCCCGACTCGAAAGGCCGTCCCTGAAACAGCCTCCCCTGAAATTCATACCCACCCATCTGGTCTCTGCAATGATGTCTTTCTTGCTCCTCGCCTGCTTCTCCAGAAGGGACGTGCTTGGGGTCAGGAACCTCAGCTCCAGGGCCCAGATCCAAGGCCTGCCGGAAGTGCCCAGTGACCTCTGTGGGGTGACGCGCCCCCACCCCAGCCTCCTACAGGCCCAGAGTCTGGTGATTCGAGGGCTGAGTTTCCCCAACAGCCCCAGCCCCACCCCACCCCCACCCCCGCTGCCTCAGAGGCCCTTTTTGGAAAATGCCACACACACTGAGCCCCTCAGGGACCTGGCTCGGCCAGGGCCTTCCCAGACCCCGCCCCGCCCCTCCTTCCACAGCAGGAGCCAGAGGGAAGTGAGCGCCCCCACTCATCTTGGCTGAAGCCCCCCGAAGCCACCTGACCGGCAGCGAGCGGGGGGGGCCTCTGGGGAGAGCAGGGAGCGCTGCGCCGCTGGGACCTGGCCCCTGGGCCAGCCCGCAGCCAGCCCATGGGTCAGGAGCGGGAAGCTCAGCTCCACCTTGTAATTTCTGTGTGACCTCCAGCAAGCGTCCTAACCTCTCTGTGCCTCCTCGTCTGAGAGGGGGGTGCAGTACAGGGCACCCGCTGCAGCCAAAGGCGGTAAGCAGCAGCCGCGGTAGAGAATGAGTGCGCACAAAGTGACGCGCGCAGGCCTGGCGCTTTGAGGCAGCAGGTCCGGGAGGATCACCGTGTTCTGTCGGTAAAACGCGCCGAAAAGGGCCACCAGACCCCGCGCGTGACTGAGGGCGAGGGCAGGACGTTCCAAGGAATGAAGGCCTCTGTGTCCGGGCGCGTCAGGAAGGTAAAGATATTTCGCTCTGACCGACGTGGTTCCGTGGGTTGGGTCTCATCCCACAAAGTAAAGGTCGCCGGTTCGATTCCCAGTCAGGGCACGTGCCTGGGCTGTGGGCCAGGTCCCTGGACGAGGCAACCAATCAGCGTTTCTCTCCCTCTCTTTGTCCCTCCCTTCCCCTCTCTCTAAAAATAAATAAATAAAGTCTTTATTTTTTAAAAAAGGAGGTAAAGATATGTATGACTAAACACACTTTTTGTCTCTGAAATCCCGCGTGGAAAGGGGGTCGGGGAGCACCGGGACACAGAATTTCCTGAAGGACCTGGCGTTAGGATCCACCCACCCAAGGGCGGGCCGGCTCCGTTACAGGCACGGCAACGAGGGAGATGCCTCTCCAGACTTGCTTTTCCAAGGACCTGGGCCGGGGAGGCGGGGTGCCCTTGACCAGAAGCAGCCAGGGAAACCTCTTGCGTCCAAGTGGATCCACCCAGCACTTCCCGCCCCGGCCTGCAGACGGCACGCCGTGGGACCTGCTGGGGCTGAGACGGGTGCCCTGGGGCAGCACCCCCTTCCTCTCCTGGAGATCCAGGCCTCCAGGTGCTCCCCGCCTGGGCCAGAAGCCACTGGCCAGGGAGGGTCCCTCAGCTCCTTGTCCTGCAGCGCCACCCGCTGGCCAGTCCGAGTCCCAGGCTGAGCAGCCTCTCGGCCTTTCCCTCCCCCGCCCTGGCCCGTCCCTCCTCGTTAATAATTTGTGCCCTGCACAAAGCCCCAGGTCGGATTGCGGTCTCATTCCGCCTTCTTAGGTGTCCTGGCGCATCGGCCAAACGCAAATGTCTGTTCTTATTCGTGCTGACCCTGGTGGAGAGGTCCCCCCACACAACTGGGGTCCCTCTGACGTCCCTCGTGACCCAGGGCCGTGTCCCAGAAGGTTCCGGCCTGCAGGGGCCTTGGGACCCTCTGTTAGCCTCCCTGCACCACTGTCCCCTCCACAGACGGAAGAGGGATGTGCAAGGTGGCAGGAGCCCAGCCAGCAAGTTGGCCCACGGCGCTGCCCCGGCCACAGAGTGACACCCCGAGTGCTCGCAGGTGGGCGGCGGGGAGAGCTGAGCCCTCCAGCCCCAGTGCCCCCCTGCCGCACTCCAGAGGTGGGGCACGGCCCGGTCTGCTTGTCTCCCTGGTGCTGGGCATTCCCCCACACTCTGCCCCCGGGGGGGTGTCCTGACAACCCCCCCCCGCCAGAGATTTAACTGAATGAACAAAGGGGACCATGCCTACCGTCCTCATGAGCTGGGGGTGGGGGCAGCTGCCTGCACCTTCACCTGGTCGGCCTTCCAAATTCTTGGAAGTCCCCTCCCAGGCAGGAGGGAGGCGGTGCCCCTCCCCCGCTGTGTGCCCTGGGGGGGTGAGGGGGGCAAGAGCCGGCCTGGGGGCAGGAGCGTTGCAGGAACCTCTGGAAAACGCACTCTTGAAGCTGGGGCGGGGAGCGGGAGGGCGCAGGCAGCCCTGCCAGACCAGATGGAGGCTGTGGCGGCGCCCAGCAGCCCACGAGGGCTGCGGCAGGCCTCCTGCGGGCTGGCAGGGCGCGTTCCTTGCCAGGCTGCATCCCAGCTGAAACCCGCCTGTTTCCAGATTCTTCGACTGAAACCCCAAGCCTCGTTCGCTCTTACTCTCTCTCCCCCAACGGCTCTCTCTCTCTTCCTCCCTCCCGTTCTCTCTGCCTCTCTCTCATTGAACCAGATACTGAATAATTTTCTGCTGAGAAGAGAAGGGGGGCGAGTCTGGAGTCCAGCTGCTGTCCCGGATTTTCGGCGGCCGTGGTTGCCACGAACCAGACTCAGGCTATCTGCCAGGCCAGGGCTCCGGGAAGCCGGAGGAGAAAGCCCTACCCACTCACAGGCCACCGTCCAGCCCCCGCAGGCGGTCCCTGGGCCCAGAAGGAGGTGGTTTGGGTTGTTGGTTCACCCATCCCAGCTCCTCAGCCAGTGCTGGTGTAGCAAGCACAGGTTCCGGGGTTCAGGGAAAGCACACCCCACGGCAGCCAGCAGACCCGCGGCTCGGGCGCCGCGGCGACGGCCCGAGAGGCCTGTGCCTCTGATCCCACACCTTCTTCTGGCGCAGCGGTCCTTGCAGGCCCAACCTGCCTTTTTGCTTCGTTTCCTTTTACTCAGGAAATCTGGATGCTTGAAATCATTAAAAGAATTAAAAACAAACCAAAAAACACCCACGTTGGCTTTTTCTCCAGGTTCTGAGAACCAAATGCAGGTAAGTTATAAACTTGAACCCGCAGATGGGAAAGGATCTGCACAGGAGGTTTACGCCAACGGGCACCCGGGCCCTCCATGAGCTCCGCTCGGTCCCCCTCGCCCCCACGCCGCCAGCGCCTAGGCGGTGCGCCACGCGTGGGCCCGGCCGCCTGCCGGGCGGGCGAGCGAGGGAGGTGGGAAGGAAGGAAAGAACACGCTCTCTTTCTGGTTGCAGAAGCTCCATGGGGCTCGGGGCCAAACCAACAAACACGGCCCAGAACAGCGTGACCTTGAAGCTCACAGACGCTCCAGATCCTCGCTCCAGCCCATCTGCTTGCAGAGCCGAGAAGCGAGCACCCGGGCCTGGCCGAGACCAGCCACGGCCCCTTCCCTCTCCGCGTGAACAGCCGGTGCTGGCTGGAAGGCCGTGGGCAAAGAGGGTAGCGGACCCCCCCACGGGGGGCTGGGGAGACAAGCAGGGGCGCCCTCACCTGCCAGAGAAGCCGCTCTGGCTGTCACCGTCAGTCGTCACCGTCAGTCCTCGCACGTGACACGCACGATCGCTGCTGCCCAGGGCCCCAGCCGAGCGCAGGGTCCTCACCGTGGCCGTGTGAAGTGGGGTGGGCGACGCTATCGCGTGGACAGCTGAGAAATGGTCGCTCGAGGTCGCAGAGCAGGGCCGGCCGGCGGAGACGGAAAGGCCCACGCCTACGGCACAGTTTAGGGGGCTGCCCCCATCCCGGTAACCGAGACAAACACTGTATTTCGTAAATTAAAATTTTAAAAGCCCCGAGGGGACAACACAGGAACTAACAGTTTCCGTAAAGACTTGGGGCCTCGCCTCACTTGCCTCCTCTGCGGCTCAGCCCTGGACTCCGAGGCAGGACCCCACTTCCGGTCTGCGACGCTGGAGCCTGCACCTCAGCCGCCCCGCCCTGCCACCCTGGCCCGCCGCCGCCTCGGCTGCTCGGAACCGGGAAGGGTGGCACACAAGTCCCAAGTCCTCCGTGAGCAGAGGGGACCTCGGGGTCATTCTCGGAAACCTGGGAGCACACCTTCCCACTGGCTGTGCCTGCTGAGCCAGGCGAGCACACCGGCCAAAGCAGCCGGGGCCCCGCTCCAGGGAACCCGTGGGGAGGGAGGCAGGGCTGGAAGGAAGCAGGGCTCAGCCAGAGCGCAGGCCCACTCCCGACCCAGGGCCAGACCCACGCCGAGGAAGAGCCCCAGGCGCGGAGGACGTGGTGCCACAGCTCGGCCGCTTCCTCCAAACCCATGGGCCTCTCACACCCTGGCCCCTTGCTACCAACCCCTGATGTCAACATCTTTGTCCTAAAGGGAAAGCTGAGGTCTGGGCAAGAGACACTGGCTGTGGAGGGTGGGACAGGGCCCGGGCCCCCCCAGGGCTCCTCAGTGCAGCCGGCCTCTGCTCCATCCATTCTGAGGGTGTGTCTGGGTGTGGGGCCTTCTAGGGCCTTCCTGAGAAGCTGAAGGTCTAAAGGAGCAATTGCAAAGGATGATGGGCAGGGGCTGGCACGTGGGCTGGTGGTGCAGGCCGGCGGTGCGAAGAGGAGGCCGGAGGAGGGGGAGGGGCGGGCGTCCTGGAAAAGGTGCTGCTCCTGGCAGCCTGGCCCATTCTGGAAACGCCCTCCTCACACCAACTCCCTGTCCTTCCCCCGAGGCCCCCCAGCCCCCCACCAGGCCTGGCGTCCTCCCCAGGGAGGGGCCAAGAAGGCCAAGGGCAGGGGCCTGAGGCTGGGGAGGAAGAGAGCAGTCCCGCTCCTGCTGCCTACAGGGAGCCCTGAGAGGCTGGGTAATCCCCAGTCTTCAGGACGGCCTGCCAGGACCTCACAGACCTTCCGCCCTTCCAGGACCCAGCGGCCTCCTTCCGCAAAGGGAGGGGCGGATCCCCGGATGCCCTGGATGCCTAGTAAAATGCCAGTTCCTGGGCTCCTCTCAGCTACACGAGAGCCCAGGTGAGCACACACAAAACCCTCAGGCTGGGGACAAGCTGAGATGCGAGAACGACCCAGGTGATGAAGAAAAGAGGGAGGGGGACGCGGGTGGTGGAGCTGGAAGTCCCCAAACGGGAATAAACCGTGAGAGAGGGCAGAATCCTCCAGTAAATTCCGAAGGAAGCGAATCGCATAGAATGCTTTATATTCTAATAGCGGCGATAATTCAGTGCTAATGATGGTGCTCTAACAACCTGTTAAATACGCCCGGCCCCGAAGGCACTCAGAGAAGCCCGCCAGGGTGGCAGGGGCCGAGGTTCAGGCTGTGCTTTTCCACCACGAGAGGCTGGCTTCCCCCGCTGCTCCTCACATGCGGTGCGCGCGCACCAACTGCACCCCGATCCCCGCAGCGCCCCGCACCGCCCGAGGCTTCGCCTTCGCTGCGTCCGGGATCCATACCCAAGCCTAAAACCCTGCAGGCCGGAAGCGGTCTCTGGGCTGCCCGAGGCGTGTCGGCCAGCGGGCTGCAGGACCTGGACTTTCCTGCAGCCTGGCCGGCCCCTCAGATCCTAGCCTGGGAGCCGCAGGGCCTGGAACAGGCCCGGGAAGGGAGTCCTGTTGACCCAAGTTGGGACCTTGGGTGCTCCGGTGGAGATGAGGTTCCTCTGGAGATGCGGGTGCAGGCGGGAGAAGCAGGGGTAGGGTGAAAGACTGGAGGGGTGCGGCGTCTCCAGAGGCGCCCAGAGCTGGGAACTCGACCCAAGCTGGGGTCTGGCCCGGAAGGGTCCCATGACTGATGACCCCTCCCCTTCCACCGAAGGAGAAAGAATGACCGCTGGGCTCAGCCCCACCTCCGCAGGCGCCCACAGCAGCGGCCACCGAGTCAGGGCGGGGGTCTGTCCGCTCGGGGCCCCTCAGCGCCCGCCCTCCCGCCTCCTCGACAGCTTGCAGCCGAGCAGGGACCGCTGTCCCCGGGGACTCACCCGTCCTCGCCCCCAGCTCGGCCGGCGGCAGGCCGCTTCCAATCTGCCGGCGGGCGCAGGGGGAGAACGCGGGGAGCCGGCGCGAGGCCACCGCGGACCTCGCCCGAGGGGGAAGAAAGTTTCTGCTCAGCCGGTTGCGCCGGACTTCCCCGGGGCGAGGCCTCGGGTTTGGGGGGACGCGGGCGCCTCACTCTTCCGCGTCGGCCTCGGACGCCGAGCCCGACGCAGGCCCGAGTGGTTTCCGAGGACCTGCGGGGAGGGGACAGCGCTCGGGGCCGCTTTGGAAGGCCTGGGCCCTGGGCACGGGGCGGCGAAGGACGCCTCGGGTGCGCGGGCCGCACGGGCCGCACTGCAGGCCCGAGGGCTCCTCTCCTTCGGTCCTTCAGCCTCAGACCGGATCTCCACCCCAGGGCCCGAGGCGCACCGGGGCCCCGAACCGGAGGCCGACCCCGAAAGGCGCGGAACTGGACCGCGGAGGGGGCGGGCGGGCACGGGGGCGAGTTATTCACAAGGAAAAGACTGTATTTCCAGCGCTGCCTTGGCCATACACCCCCGGGCAGGCGAGCCGGGCTCCGCGCGGAACCAGAGGCGGTTCGCAGACGTCTCCGCCCGCCCTCGGAAGCCCTGGCGCGCCCGTTCAGAGGTACAGAAACGCCGGCCCGGGAGCGAGCCGCCGGAGCTCCATCAGCCGGGTGGGGGTCCCTGCCGCCTTCCCTCGGGCCGCACGGATTTCTCGGGGTCCCCCCAACGTCCCAGACACGACCTGCCCAATTTCTGCACCCTGGCCCCACAGCGAAGCCACCGCCCGGCCCCTTCTCGGGGCGGACGCCAGGCTTCCCCCACCTGCTGCCCAGGCCGCAGGGCCCTCGGAGAGCCTAGAGCGCTGCAGATTGCCCTGCGTGGGAAACATCGGGAACGCAACGGAACGCCGGGGAACCGCGCGACGCGCATTAGAATCTCTTCCCCACCCCGGGACAGGGCTCCTCCACACACACACACACACACACACACGCACGCACGCACGCACGCACGCACACACTTCTTTCTGCACCAGGTTCAGCCCCTTGCTGTTGCCGGAGCAGGAAACGCCGGCAGAGGGGCGAGAGAACGGGTCTGGGGCGGGCCCGCCGAAGGGTGACCTGAGTAATCGCGGGAGAGGGTCGGGGAAACTTGAGAAACCTCACATCCCGAGCCGCCGGCAGCGGCAGCCGGCGCCGGACCCCTCCCTGCCAGCCCGTCCCCCCTCAGCTAATCACCCTCATTAGGAGCCTCATCACCGGCCTAATGAAAGCAAACCGTGTGGAAATCGCCGGTAAACAGTTGGGTCTGTGCTGTAATTAATTCAGTGTCTCTTTTAATCAAACTGAAAGGGACTCGGGCAGCGGCTTGCGGAGCTGTGACATCACCCCCAAAATCGTCCAGAGCCAATCAGCGTCATCACTCCGGGGACACGTGGGCGAGTCCCCTTTAAAAAAACACACACACACAACATAACGAAAAAAAAAAAAGAAACAAACAAAAAAAAACCCAGCCCCAAAGTAAAAGTGACACAAGTTCATTTTTTAAAGGAAGGGGGGGAGGCGAAGGCGCGCGCGGAGGACCGGCTGCAGCCGCAGAGCCGGGGGCGCTGTCCGCGGTGCTGACGGGCCCCCGGCGCGCAGGGAGCTCGGAGCGAGGACCTCCCCGGCCAGGTGAGGCGTCATGCGCCGCGTGCCGCCGCCGCCGCCGCCGCCGCCGCTATCCGCGGTGCTGACGCCACCAGGTGCGCTTCGTTCCGTCCGCCGGTAGCCCGCTGCTATCCGCGGTGCTGACCCCTCGGCCTTCGGCCACCGCTTGCCTGGAGGAAGCTTGCGGTTTGGATTTTTAAAAGCCGTTCTGTATTTAGATTCCAACATCCTCGCGTCGCTTCGGTGCCAAAGGAGCGCTCAGGCCGTCCGTCTCCCCCTTCGCTCTCCCCAACTTGGCGCACCCTCCCTCCCATCCCTCCCTGACACTCCCACCACCCCCCCTCGGCTCGGCGACTCGGCGCGATGCTGCAGAAGACGCGCTGAGCCCTTTTGGACCTAATGCGCAGAGGAGGTTGGCCCAGAGCTCCTGGGCTCCCCCACGGCTGAACTCTATCCAAGGTGCCCGCAGGCTCCCTGCCCGCCGTCCCCATGCCAGCCCGCAGCTAGGGGCAGGGGCAGCGGCGGCTGGGGCTGGGGGTGGGTGGGGAGCTGTTGGAGAGGACAGGTCGCAGCTTGGCTATGGAAGGCTCCAATGGCTTTGGGATCGACTCCATCCTCTCCCACCGAGCGGGCAGCCCCGCCCTTCCCAAGGGGGACCCCTTGCTTGGGGACTGCCGATCGCCCCTGGAGTTGAGTCCGCGCTCTGAAAGCAGCAGCGACTGCTCTTCGCCAGCCTCGCCAGGAAGGGACTGCCTGGAGACAGGGGCCCCGCGGCCTGGCGGGGCGCCGGCCCCCGCTTTGGACTCCCACCTGCAGCCTGGGCAGCTCTCGGCCCCAGCCCAGTCACGCACGGTGACCTCCTCCTTTCTGATCAGGGACATCCTTGCCGACTGCAAACCCCTGGCAGCCTGCGCGCCCTACTCGAGCAGCGGGCAGCCCGCAGCCCCTGAGCCAGGGGGCCGTCTGGCGGCCAAGGCCGGGGAGGACTTCAGAGACAAGCTGGACAAAAGTGGCAGCAACGCCTCGTCAGACTCCGAGTACAAAGGTAAGAAAATGGGAGGTGGACACTTGGGGGACGCTGCATTTCCAAACGCTGGCAGTAAAACTCGAGTGCACGCACGCAGGGACGAACCCATGCCGGCTCAGAGCTCCCCCTCAGGCCCAGCTGAGCCTCGGGTCTCGTCTGAACCTCTCGACCGCCCGTGGCTAAGCCTTTAAGCAACAAAGAGTCCAGCGGAGAGAGTGGAGAGAGGGGTGCTGTGCGCCCCAGGAGAGAGTACCCAAAATGCACAAAGCAAACTTTCCAAACTTCCGCTGGGTCTCCCCTTGCAGGGCTGCTGGTGGGCAGGAGCAGGCTCCTACCTGGCTGAGCCTGTGACTGAGAAAAATCCTCAAGGAAGCCACAGAAGACCCAAAGGGCTCGGCTGGAAGGTCCCCCCCTTTTTTTATAAGAGTGAAAACCTAGCAGGAAATTTCAGCAGGAGCGCTGAGGACAGTCAGAATTTTCCACCCTTTAATCTGAACATCCAGAGGGGAGGAAGACCTAAGCTTTGCATCCCGTGGGGCCCGGAGCGGTCGGGGCCTGGGAGTCCTGCAGAAGGAGCGCTCGCTACGAAGTAGAAGCAGCAGGCAGGCGGCTGTCTGGTCGGGGGAGGGGGGACCCTGCGCCCACCCGAGAGCTCTCACTGAGTTTGGTTTTTAAGAGAACTGAGCAACCGATTTCCGGTATCGTGGGATCCAGGGAGGCGGCCCCACTCCCCTACGTTGGGGTCATTGGCCCTTCGCTTGCCTGTCCCCTCTGCGAGCCGTTTCCTTGTTGTTCCCTTTTTGTCCGTTTTAACCCGGGAGCCGAGATCGAGATTAAGAGGACGGTGTGGGGTGGAGGGGAGAAAAAGGGAGGAAACGGAAGGAGGAAGGGGAGAAAGGAAGGAGCGCCCTAATTTTATTTCTGGTCCCCGGAAACCACCTGGACTTGAGCTCCTTGGTGCGGCTGGAGGGGCAGAGCTCTTTCTAGGAAGAAGCCCGGAGGCCGGAGCGGGAGCCAGGTCAGGGCTCCGAGGGAGGGAGCCCCGTGTCCCCATCCAGCCGAGGCTCTTCAGAGCTCTTCCGGTCTCGTAATGAGTTCCCGAACCCTGTCCACCAGACAGGACTTCCCCGGCTTTGCCGTTTGGAGCCAAAGGCGCCGCCGGCTTTGCCGGTTTGGAGCCCCTCACCTCCCCTCCGGGCCCCTGTTTGCGCTCAGTCCTCCTGAAAACGCAGGGAGGCGCGTTTAACCCTCTCTTTCCAACCAAGAATTCCTGTGTGGGGACATGCCCTGGCCTCAAACAGAGACCCGTCTGGGGCCGCTCTGCGCACACTGCCGCCTGCACTTCCCCCGCCGCCCCAGCCGTGCTGGGCCAGCGGCACCGAGAACACGGGCAGGCCGGGCTCCGGCACCCAGGAAGGAGGGCCAGCGGCGTCCGGCCCAGAGACGCCCGCTTCTCTCCAGGGGCGGTTTACAGAGGCGAGGAAAACTTGCCCTGGAGGAAGACAGGGGTAGGGGAAGGGGGGAGAAACAGCACCAACATGCATTTACAACACTGCTTTATTGCGGGTGACTCTCGACAGCACCCCGGCTTTGTGGTCACAGGGCGGGCAGGAGTCCCCAGCGTTGCGTGCTCACGGTGGTGCAGCTCGCGGTGAGCGAAGCTGGCTCTTGTCTCCTTTTATTTGGGATTTTGAGGAGAGGTTTCGTTTAAGATAATTGGAATATCAGTTTCCTTCTCCTCCTGCCCCTGATGATATGTGATCGGGGAGGTAAGGAGGGCTGGCTGTCCGCGTATCACTTAAATAGGTTTGCAGTGGAGGAGGGTGGACGGTCGCCCCCACACCCCCCGTAGGCGGTGCCCACTTTGCTCTGCAGAGCCGCGGGTGAAAAGGGCGTGGGGACACCCACCACGGAGTCCGTGCGGGGCGCGTTCCCCAAACGTGGAGGCGACGTTTTCAGGGCCGAGTTAGGAAGGCTGGCGGGGAGACAGGCACACCGAGCCGGCCGGCCGGGTGGGCATCTCCCCATCCAGCTCCCGTGCTGAGTCATGTCCTCCGAGGGAGGCAGGGAGGACGGTCAGTCCACGCCTCTGCTATCAGAGGCTCCTTCAGAGGACATTTAGAGAAGCTGGAACCAGAGAGGTAAGGTGTCCGCCCGGCTTTAGACGCTCGAGCCAATGCCGGTCTGCTACGCAGCCGACTGGCACTTTGCTCCAAGCAGGCAGGTCAGGGCGTCTCTACCTCCGGGGCCTTGCTCTGCACCAGCGGCAGTGGCCCTGAGGGCGCATTCGGAGGAGGCTCCAGCCGGCGCCAGAGAAGGATTAAAGTCCCCAATCTTCCTGACACCGCCACTCAACCCACCCACCCCCACCTCTGGCCTCAGCCCCGAGAAGTGGGGACTTTCACCCGGAGCCACTGGAACCGTTAGGTCACAGAGTGAGGTCCCCATTACATCAAGTCTGGGGTTCGGACCATCGTTTCCTCGCCCTCGACTAAACTTTCCCCGCCGGCACAGATGGGCCTGGTTCCCTCCACCCCGACACACCTGCAGAGGCGGCCAGACTGTGCGTGGCCGGAGCCTGGCAGGCAGGGCGCCGGGCGCCGGTGCGGAGGAGGCAGTCTCTCCCCAGAGGCGCCCTCCTGGCTCCCCCGCCTCGGTGCACCCGGTGCCCACGCCCTCCCGGCTGCAAACCGCTGCCTTTCCGGTTGAAAAGTCTCACTCCCTGGTGGCTCAATTAACCGGATTATTGTTTCCTACAGAGAGAAATCAACTCACATTCAGCTGAACCCTGTCAGCTGCAAACGCCACGCACAATGAAACTCACCAGAAAGGAAAACACCGAGAGAATGAGAGTGGGGGAGGCCCCAGCCAGGCGCCAACTTGGGGGAAGGGGTCTCTGTGGTTCTGTCGTTGCTTTAGGGGGAGGAAGAGGGGAGGTCACGGAGCGCGTTTGATCATGTCTGGGCTCCTGGGCCGTCAACCCCAATCCAAAGTGTTTGGTAAGAAGAAGCCGCCCTGTCGGGTCCGATCCCTGGGCCTGAGGAGCGGGGACCCAGGGGAACCACACGGCCACAGCGTGGAGTTAGCGGGAGCCACCGTGGGCATCGCGTCGGCAAGGAAACAGACCGCGGCGGTGCCCGCATCGAGGGGCACACGCGTCGCTTGTTTTTCCAAGCGCCTCGCGCCGCTCCCAGATCCTGATTCACCCTGGCCCCGGCCCCCCGGTGCTGGGCGCTGTGGTGGTTTAAGAACTGGGGCCAACCATCCTTCTAGCTTTGCATCCAGAGAGGGGCCAGGAGAGGTGTGGGTCCATTATTCTTCAGGACAATGATTCGCCCCGGGGTGCACAGCTTCTCGTCCCTCCACGCGGGGCTTTCTCCCTGGATTCCGGCACTCGGCTTGCTCCTTTCCCGGCCCACACGCGGCCGGGGAATCCGGGCACAGATGCTGCAGAGCGCAGACCCGCACCCCTGAGCATGCACCCTCGCAGCCCACCGGCTGGGACCCCTGGGTCCCCTCCCCCGAGCGTTCAGCCGGTTGCTCCGTTTGTTCCTCCAGGGAGCGCGGCGTAGGGAAGGTGGGCTGGGATCTCTCGGCTTTGGGTTCTTTCTCCCGGAGGTGTCAGTCCTTCTCGGTCCAAGGTCCCTGTGGTCCGTGCTCCTGGCGGCTTTCCTGCCGCTCCTGAGTGTGGTGGGGCCACCATCGCCGGAGCCGCGGCTGTCCGGAGCCGGGTGTACCCGACCTTGATGGGCTAGCAGCCGCTGGGGCGGGCGGGCAGGTGGCGAGGCAGGGAGCTGACGGGCCGCTGTGTCTCCGCAGTGAAGGAGGAGGGCGACCGCGAGATCTCCAGCTCGCGGGACAGTCCCCCGGTGCGCCTGAAGAAGCCGCGCAAGGCGCGCACCGCCTTCACCGACCACCAGCTGGCCCAGCTGGAACGCAGCTTCGAGCGGCAGAAGTACCTGAGTGTGCAGGACCGGATGGAGCTCGCCGCCTCGCTCAACCTCACGGACACGCAGGTCAAGACCTGGTACCAGAACCGCAGGTGAGGCCCCGCTGCGGGGCGGGAAGGGCGAAAGGGCCACCTCTCCTTTCCTGTCTGCTCTGCATGGAAACCTGTCCACGGCCTGGCGCTCGGGGAGGGCCCCTGAGCTTCCTCCATCCTGTAAAAGTGGGGAAACTGAGGCCCCAGGAGAGAAGGCTTTGCCCAAAGATCACGGTGAGGGAGGAAGACAGCCCTAGACTCCGGCTCTAGAGCCCAGTTATCCCCCCTCCAGGACTGGTGGACGGACAGACGTGTGGGCCATGGGCGGTCCGCCCCAGGCCTGCCCTATCCCAGCCAGGTCCTCCCCCCTTCCCCCCCCCCCGCCCCCCGCTGGACCAGCCCTAGCTCCGGTCTGGGGCCGCCGAGTTCTCCCAGTGGAAGAAGCCCCAGGCCAGGGTAGGGGTGGGGCCTGTCTTTGGGGGAGGACAGCAGGGGTGTGAGGGGCACTGTAGCAGTAGTCGCCCGGCCCAGGCAGCTGCTGGGGGTGGGGGAGGGCTCCGAGCGCTACCTGGTCCTTCCTGGCCCCCTCGGCCTTTCCAGCACTGAGACAGAGGAGGGCAGGGGCCCGCCCCGGCTCGTGGGGGCCTGGCGGACTGGAGACTGGGGGGTTGGTGCTGAGCACTGGCCTCGAACCTGCTGTTCCCCGTCTCCCTCCTTCACAGTCACAGGACAAAGATGCACGTACAAACACACAAACACGTCCACACGCTCCACCCACAGTCACACAGACACACGCTCACACCCACACAGCTCACACCCACAGTCACTCCGATGTTCCTCGTGGAGGCCGGAATGGCACCTTCCACGAACAAGCCTCAGAACACGCCGGCCCATTAATAATAAATATCGATTACTGCTCTGGGCATCAATAATTAAGGCCCGTTACAGTAATTACACAATTATGATGATGATGAATAATGCAGAGAGGGAAACGAACGGGGTTGGTGGGGCTGGCCCAGCCTCCCCGGCCGGTCACACCCAGGGGTCCAGGCCGCAGCTCTGAGGACCATCGGGGCCTCGACTTCCGTGCCTTCCCCACCTCCCTCGGACCCTCCGCGTGTGCCTCCGGGCGTCCGGGCCAGGCAGGCTGCAGGGCCCGCCCCGGGCCTCGGACCTGGGTGCCTGCGGAGAGGGTTTGCTCGATGGGTGTCTCCTCCATTTGCCCTCTCCCCACCGCGCCTCCGATGAGGGCCACTAACCGGGAACCTGGACGGTGCGGTACCCCTCCAGCAGCACCCCGCAAGTGGTGCCGCTGGCAGAAGCAAACGGCGTCCCTTTCTGGGACTAGCTAGCTGACTCCCCCCTCCCCCCAGTCACTGTCCTCTCCGGGGCCGTCATGCCCGCCCCCTCCTGCTACGGGGGACAGATAGGTGGGCGAAGCTCCAACAGCAGCTCCAAGGGCCCTGCCCTGCGGCCCCCTAAGCAGAGTATTTCAGGTTAGCATCAGGGTATTGGGGTCAGAAAGCTGGCTTAGAACCCCAGCTCTACCACTTTCAAGAGACCGCCTCAGTTTCCTTATCTGTCAAATGGGGTCAAATGGCTGTGGAAGGCCGGTGGAAGTTTGAACGAGGCAATGCCTGCGCCCCGTTACAACGCACTGGCGCGATCCGCTGGGCCTCCCGCGGGCGCCCTGGGCGCGGCGCTCTGAGGGGCGCGGGTCTTTGGGCATCACAGCCCTGACCCCCTCGTGCGCATTTATTTCGGCTCCCCAGGACCAAGTGGAAGCGACAGACGGCCGTCGGGCTGGAGCTGCTGGCGGAGGCAGGCAATTACTCGGCGCTCCAGCGGATGTTCCCGTCGCCTTATTTCTACCCGCAGAGTCTCGTTTCCAACCTGGATCCCGGCGCCGCGCTGTATCTGTACCGCGGGCCCAGCGCTCCACCGCCCGCCCTGCAGAGACCCCTGGTGCCCCGCATCCTCATCCACGGACTCCAGGGCGCCAGCGAGCCGCCCCCGCCGCTGCCCCCGCTGGCCGGCGTCCTGCCGCGCGCCGCGCAGCCCCGGTGAAGCGCGCGCCGCCCCGCGGGGCTGCGCGCCCGCCCCCGCCGCCTGCTTCCGGGAGGGCACGGGGTGAACGCCCATTCCCGGGGCCTCTGTCCGGCTCTCCAGCCGGTGTTCGCACAAGGGCCAGATGCCAAGTCTACTGAGGCCCGGGCCCCGGACCGAGTCTCCCTAACGGTCCTCAGCGTCCTCCCTCCCGGCCTGTCCACCCGGAGCCACTTCCAACCGCGGATGTACATACAGGACACCCCACTGCCGGCTCCCACAGGCCCCCCTCGCCCCTCCCGGAAGCAGGCGGGGCGACCCCAGGCTGCACTCTCTCCCTCCCCCTGCACGCCCTAGCTGTGCACCGAACCCCTCCCCGCACCCCTGGCCGGGGAGGGGCAGTGTGGCGCCCCAGTCCCAGCGTCGCGGCCGGCGCAGAGCTGTACATACGGTGTGCAAAGTGTACATGAAGTTATTTATTCGTGACCCATGAGCCCGTGACTGTGTCCGTGAATCAGTGAGTCTGTGGCCTGTGCCCGCTCCCCTCCCAGGCAGGGCAGGAAGGGGCCGAGGGGGCCTGACCCCCACCCCGACCGCAGGCCTCTGTCGGGAGGCGGCCAGGCCCCTCGGGTTCTCTCTCTCTTTTTTAAATGTCGAAATAAACTTCTTACAAACGACCAGGCGCCTGTCCGCGCTCAGCCCTTCTTTGCCACTCTCTGTAACACCCACTTCCTTCCCGGGACTTCGTCTCCTTCTCTCCGCAGTGAGGGCATCGGCGCGCCCCTGTCCTCTTTGGCGCTGTGGCCGTGGGCAGGGCCCCCCACTGGGCGGCTGGCTGCCGTCTTCCTCTCCATAATGAGGCCAGCCCGCCGCTCCCCGCCCGCCCCCACCCCGTCCCCGGCCTCTCCAGCTGGTCCCCTGCCGCTCGCAGCCGGTCCCGGGGGCCGGGGTGGGGGTCAGCGGCCGGCCGGCTCGGCTGCGGGCCGGGCTGCGATGCCCTCGCTGAGCCGGCTCATCTGGCCGCAACAAGGGCGCCGGCAGCTGGTGACCGGCTCGCCGCGCTCGGGGCCGACAGATGGGCTCCGAGGCTACTCCCCCGTCGGCCCCTCCGCCCGCAGCCCGGCCGCTCGCCGGCGCCGGCGTGGCTCCCGGCCCGCGCTCGGCGGACCCGACGGGACTTCGCTGGGAACCGCATGCCGCACTGGGTCCCCCCCACCTCCTGCGCCGCCAGCCTCCGAACCCGTTGCCCTGGAGTATTTAGGAGACCAGACGCGGAGGAGGCCGAACCCGGGCGTCGGCCCCACGCCCCAGGCCCTGCCCGGGGCTCCAGGACCTCGGGGGGGAGGGGCTGCAATCTGGAGCCAGACTCCAGGCTTCCCGTTCACCATCCAGGCCGAGGCCGCCCCCGGAGGCCGCTCCCTCTGGCGGCGCGGTGGTGGTGGAGGGGCGGGCGTGGTGCCGGTGCCCCGGCTCCCCCTGACACCACCTGCAGCTCAAAGGCCCCCGCACTGAAGACACGCCCAGGGCGGGCACGTCCCGGGCTCAACAGGCCGGCCGCTCGCCCGGTGGCAGGAGGGCTCCAGGAAAGCAAGAGGCGGCGGCACGTTTGAACCGCAACCCCCACCGGCCCTGCTCCGCTTCCTCCCCACCCCCACCCCTCCGCCCCGGCTGTTTCTTCCTGGGATGGTGAGGGTATTATCCTGATTTTGCAAAATGCACAGCAGCTAATTAAGTCAAGGAGCCCTTCGGCTTTCGGGTTCTTTTGCATGTGAATGGGGGCTGGTAAATCCCCGGCTCTGGCTGCGGTGGGGGCACGGGGGGACTGTCCCCAACTCAGGGTTAATGAAGTGGGAAAGGAGTCTCCCAGAGCCTCCTGCAAACAAAACCCCCCACACAACAAACCCTGCCCAAATCCTACATGGATTGACTTAAACCCAGGGGATAAGTGCTTTAAATTAATCTCATTGAATGAGAATGAGACCAAACAAAACTCTTTAAAATCATATTAAAAATCTATCAGAGGACAACTTGCACTGGTGTGCTTTTCCTTCCGTGGGAGTGCAGGCGGCGGCCGCGCCGCGCCCCGGCGTTTACACAGCGCAGTGTAAACCGCACACACCTCCGCGACGATGTAGCGCCCTTGTACCTCGGCGGCGACTTCATATCTTACACTAATGAAGAACAAGGCTTCCCGACAAATTTCTAATTACGGTGTTTCAAACTGTCCTGCACTTCCCATCTGTAATAATAACCTGGCAACCTTTACGGGGAGGTGGGCTTCTGCTTTCCTGTAGGAGAAGGTGAAATCAGTTTCTGTTCCCGAGCCTGGCGCCGCTGGGGGGACCCTTACTTAAAACAGAAAAGAACCCCCCCAAAAGTCGGACCCCCCAGGGAGAACAATAGGGGAGGCACCGAGGGCTTTCTCTACCCTCTGGGTTCCCGCTCCTCGGCCCCTGCCTCCCACACCTCCCACCACTCTCGGCGCTGCAGGGGCGGGGCAGCAGAGTTGAAGAGTTTAGATTCCCCTTAGAGCCCGGAAGCCAGGCTTGGGGCATTTTGGGGAAGCGGGCTGATTTTAAGGGGGCCCCAGTGCCCCCTCTGAGTGCCCTAGGGTGGGGCGGACTGGGGGAAGGTGTGATGGCCGAGCGGACCATCTGACCACACCACTCAAGGGCTCTTTTCCCGTGGGGCGGCTTCAGTGGAAAAGGCCTTGCGTGTCCTCCTGGAAGCGATGGCTGGGTTTTAACGGCTTTGCTGACTTTCGGTTGAGAGCTGAAGTGCCCAACAGCAAGGCGACCGCCAGTTTGTCGGGCAGGGAAGTTGCGTGCCTTCCTAGTTATGCCTCCCCCCACTCCCCCCCTCCACACACACACACTAGGGCAAGAAAACCAAAGAACCAGTGGGCTTTGTCAAAACACCCTCCCCCTGCCGAGGGTTGCTTGGGCCTTTCCTTCCAGAGGGGAAGGGCCGGTCCAACTGCTTCGGCGCTGACCACTCACTCACTCTTTGCCCTTCAGGGCTGGAGAACCAGGCCCCCTGCCGACGTGAACCCGAGAAGGGCATTCCAGGAAGCACCCCACCATTTTCCCACAAGGGGAAAAGGCTTTGGGCCTGCAGCACTGTGGAATGTCCAAATTCTCTGTGACTTGAAATACGAGGATCCGGTAAGTTTGGGAAAATGAGGGGGGAGCACAATGGAAAATACACATAAAATTAGACAGTGGAATTAGGCGGAAGCTTCGGCTAACTGGTGCCTGAAATATATAATCTGTCAAGAGCCATAAGAGAGAAAGAGATTTATTTTAAGGTTATTTAAACTTCGATAATATCAACCCTAAATCTGCTAAATCCGTGTTTCTTTATTAACTGGGGGTAACAGACTGATGCTACTATGGCGAGAAACCCTCACTCTGCGTCAGCAAATTCAGCGGAAGTTTCGGTCTCAGAATCACAGCCGCCCGCCCGCCCGGCGCCTTTCCAGCACTTCCCCCAGGCACGCCCGGCCCTTCGGACTGGCCCTGTGACGGGGAACAGCGGGCCCACTCTCGGGCCCTCCCCGGTCACCGGCACCAGCCCCGTTCCTCACACAGCTGGGTTCTGTCCACACCGTCTGACCCTCCTGGTCTCATCCGAACCGTGGGAACCACCATACGTCAGACTAAAGGAAAGGGCAGGCTTGCCCGAAGTCAGCATGGCGTGTGCTACAGGTTTTATTACTACTATTAATACAAATTTCACCAATCGGCCCTATTAATTTGCAACAGCCAACTCTGCAAAATGCATGTTTTTCTTCCTGCACAGGGCTCAGTGCCTACGTGGCCCAGCGTAACCAGACGGGTGGAGTGAGGACGTTGCCCTTCCCAGTGCCCACAGAAAGCCCCCACCCCGCCAACGAAGCTCTTCTGTCGGGATGGCCCACTGGAGAGGGGCGTGTGCACCCCCACCGGGAACTCGGGAAAGCGGGGGGGGGGGGGGGGAGTGGGGGAGAGAGGAGGACGGAGCAGGGCGGGGCAGTGTTGGCACTGCGGCTTTGCGGGCTTTGCCCCTCTCCTCCGGACCCTCCGGAGCTGCCGTGTCCAAATCTTACATTTATTGAGAAATCAATACGCCCTGGGGGTCCTCTTTCAAACCTCCCAGGAAACACAATGGGGGAGGGGCGGCTGTGGCCTGGGCCAAGATACAAAGACCCCAGACTCTTGGAGACAAGATGGAATTCAATGGCAGAAAAAGCTCAGGACCCTGGTGCCTTTTGAATTCAAAGGCAAATAATAGAAAGGCACCAGTAAATCAATTAGCCCGAGAGTCAGTTTTCCACGGACGTGGAGGGACAAGTGAGACGTGACATGGAGTCAGGAGCAGCTTGGGGACAGGGACTCGAGTGGCTCTGACCCACACCAGGACCCCTCTGGTCTTTCTCATGAAGCATCTGGACACCGACAAAGTGATCTGATATTTCGTCTTTGACAAATTTAAATCTAGATTTTAACTCCTTACTTTGCAAAAATCCATGCCAGCATAGGCGTAAAACTGAAACTTCCTCAGCAGGGGCCCCGGCTGGGGCCCCGGGTGCCATTGCATCTGCGGTGCGGCTAAGTGCGGGCAGCGGGCAGCGGTGGAATGGATACAAAGGATCAGACGTGGTATATGAGATACAGGGTAACTGGCTAATCTATACTCCCTGCCCCTCGGACTCCGCGCCCCGGAGAGCAGGGCTGTGCTTCTCAGCCTCAGGGACTGACAAAAGCAGGACATCCCCCCGGGGCCCCCGGGGCCCCCGGGCCGGTGGAGGCAGAGTCGGAAAGGCAGAGTCTGAAAAGCGGCGAGGAAGTCCTCGGCGAGCCTCCCCGGCTTCTCCCCGCCTCACGGAGAGCCTTCTTCGCCTCCCTCAGGGCCCGGGCCAGCGGCGGGCCCGGCGCGCTCGCTCCGCGGTGCGCCCAGGGCCACGCCGGCCTCCGCCCCGCTGGAGTACTCGGAACGCAACATCTCGGCGAGGCGGCCCTTCCGCTGGGTCTTCCTGCGGAGGTCAGGCCTGGGAACGGGAACAGCAGAGGGGAGACACGTTATTTTCCTTCGCGCTTGGAAAGAGACTGCGGAACTGACATTTTTGTGCGAGCAGAAGTGCAATCCCTTCAACAGTGCTTGTTTTGATATTCTATGCACCGGAAGATTAGATACGGCGATGACAGATTTTCATAATGGTGGCAAAATACCATGGCATTTTTAAAAGTGGGGCTTTGTTCTGTGTTGTTCTCCCCGGAAAAAGGAGC
This sequence comes from Glossophaga mutica, assembly GCA_039655065.1. NCBI lineage: Eukaryota > Metazoa > Chordata > Mammalia > Chiroptera > Phyllostomidae > Glossophaga > Glossophaga mutica. The sequence continues at coordinate 216,372,157 of CM077305.1, forward strand.
GGCACGCACGCTGCTGATGGCAAACGAGGTGTGTGATGCAGCCGCTCGCCCAAGGACGGGAACCCACCTTGAAGCCCAAGCGCGCCCCGCAGGGAGAGCGGGCTGGCCGCTCCGCCGCCTCCCGCGCCGCAAAGCACCGGGCCGCCCCCTGGGGACTGAGCCAGGGCCTGCCCAGCAGGGGTCACAGTGCGAGGGCTGGGGGACCCGTCCCAGTCCCGGACACCTCCTGACCCACTGAAGAGACCCTTGGCAGGAATCCTGACCGGAACACCTGAACCCGGGGCGTGTGCGGCAGACGGCCCCGTCCGCACCCAGACCGGACACCAGCGCCCGGGGCCCGCAGACCAGAGCGTCTCCGGTTTGGGTCCCGGTCGCTGCAAGGAGCAGAGTTGCAGTCTGTTGCTGACAAGGGTTGTGCCCTCAACGGGGAAGACACACACTTGCGAGGCTCCCTCAGGCCCGGCCTGGTCGCACAAGCTGTGTCTGCAACTGCTCTCAAAAGGCCTTACCGTTTGATCAGAAGGTCAGAGGGGACGTTTCCAGTGCAGTTGGACACAGGGAGAATTATTATGCAAATTAAGGAGCAACGTTTCAAAGACAGGATTGTAACCAAAGCGGCCGCAGCACCATGCCCACTAAACTCAGGCTGCAACGCTGGCGATTCCTCAGCAACAAGGTGGTAGTGTCTTCGGGTGACAAATTCTGGGGTTCTTGCAAGAGGCAGGTGTTTGCCTTTGACTAGTTGTATTTGCAACATTTTCTTTGCCGTAATAACTGGAGGATAAATCAGACTAAACTACGGTCAACATAAATGTAACAGAACTCCCTTAAAACCTCCGAACTACAAGCAGGTCGACCGCTTCGACGAAACGGAGACTGCACCACGCCGTGACGGCCCAACACCAGGCGGGACGGCCCCGCCCGGTCGCAGCCACACTCCACACGAGACCCGCGGCAGCCGGACAGCAGCTCCCCACTGCCACACGCGGGGGGGCCCGGGCAGCCAACCTGCTTTGGGGAAGAAGAGACCAGAAGCAGCGGGATGATTAGGACCCAACGCGGAAGGTCCAGGAGCCTGTGACTTGGGTGTGGGGGCGGGTGGGACTCAGTGAGGCCGGCAGTGCCCCGGAGGCACCTTTGGGCCCTGCGGTGTCTCACATGACCTGTGCCCCCTGAGGCAGGCGAGCGAGGCTTGAAGCAGCTGCAGCAGGTCAAGGGCCGAGGTGCGAACGAGTCAGATAGGCTCACGGACCGAGGTCCTGCCAGCCGCTGTGCCAGGGTGGCTCGAACGGCCTGGCGTGGCAGCAAGGCCCAGCACAACTGCGCTGACATGGAGGGCCGTCCGCGGTCACGCAGACCTGTTCCAGCAGGGGGACGGGGGACGGGCGATGGGGGAAGCAGCACGGGAGAGGGAGGTGACACAGATGCAGGGACTGGCACTTGGCTCTGTGGCTCGCGAGCTCAGAGACACTGAACACGTGCCCCAGCCTTTTCCGTGGCCCTGCAGAAAAACGAGGCGGTGCTCCCAGCACAGCTCAGCTCGCAGGGCCTTGGCAGGATTAAGTAAGACACAGAGGGACTGGCTGGCGCCTGGCACGTGGACGGCCGTCAGTCCCGGTGAACAACAGGGGAACCGAGGCTCAGAGATGCCAAGCGCCTCTCCCAAGGCCACACAGGGACCAGGACCGGCTCGGAGGCGCGTGTTGGTCCACCACCTGTTCCCACAGGGCAATGGCTCTAAGTCCCAGGACCTGCCCCGCGGGGCTGTGCCCATGTCCCTGGGGGAGGCCCCACCTGCGGGGGCGGCTGGGTGGCTTGGCGGCAGCGGCGGCAGGAGACGGGCCGCCAGCTGAGCGCTGAACTTGTCCCAAACCGCAGGCTGCCAGCTCTGCTCGAGGCTTATTTTTAGTTGGGTTACATGACAGACGGAGTGAAGGGGTTGTGACAGGAAGGAACGCTTTTCTTCCCCCTCATTTGAACCCGGTACTCACAATGCATACAATTTTACATGTAACAACCACAGTTTCAAAATATGCAAAATTTCAGTCAAAATAGCCTCCCCGGCATAAGCTCCACCACTCACTTCAGCGACTGCTCCTGTCACAGCTAAACCAGAGTCGATGCCCGGAATCTTACGGGGGAGATCGAAAGAGACGGTGCACAGACCAGGCAGAGGCTGGCTCGGCCCGGGGCTCCAGCAGACAGACAGATCATCACCCCGCCAATGGCCCACGTCCGCTGGGTGGGACGGTGGTCGGAGGTGGGCAGGCACGGCCGGTAAGGCCTCCCCCGTCCACACGGGCAGCGCATCGCGACTGCAGGTCTTGGAGATGGCCCTGCCTGCCTTGAGGTCAGGATCCCGAGGTCCCCTAGCCATGTGTCACTTTCTTCTGGTCAATGTACCGTCCACCCTGGAGGAGTGTGGGGCTCAGGACGCCGGCCACCCGCGCAGGTGGAAATCCGTGTAACAGAAGCTGGCCTCCGCGTTCGCCGATTCCAGCCGTGCATGGAGAACAGCCCTGCCTCGAACACCCGCGGTTTGAAGTTACACAAGGAATCAGTCCAAGGGGGCCCCGGCCGTCCCAGCCTCAGTTGTTCAAGGTCAACAGCACTTTCAACGTGGGCCCCAGACCCAGGCCCTTAGCAGGCAAGCCTCGGGGTCAACCCTGCTGGCGTGGCAGCCACCCCGACGGGACCCGCCTTCCCTTGGCCAGCGCACTGTCGCCTCTCCTTTGTTCTGAGGCCCGGTGCGGAGAAGGCCCAGCCCAGATGGAGGATGGAACGCTCGAAACCCAAGCACGGGACGGGTGTGTGCGGGCTCAACGCCCTCTGCCAAGCTGCAGTTCTCCCAGGAACCTGCCAGCTTCCCTGCCCTCCTCACCCTCCAAATACCCAAACCCTCTCCAACGGGCTTCCCGAGCACGCACCCCTGCCCAGAGTCACCAGGCAACAGCTCAGCTGACCCAGCCGCAGGGAGCCCCTCGCGGCAAGGCTGAGCACCCCTCAGCTGCCGCGCTGGCCGCCCAGCTGGGCAGGCAGATGCTTCTCACCGCCAGGGAAGTGGACTCGCAGCCCAGTTAGCACGTCAACCTGCCCGCCAGGCTGGCCGCCGGAGACAGAGCTTGCAGGGCCTCCCCGCAACGCCATCGATAGATTTGGGGTGTCTGGCAGAAAGGCATTCCAGCACAGGCTTGGGTTAATGGCACACTTTGGCAGGACGAAATGTTTTATTCTATCTTGTTTTATTTATGTGTTGTCAAGTCTATGGATACCTTCTTTTACGTTCTTGGGTCATACTTAGAAATGTCTTCCACCTCGTGGAGCAGGGGTGTCCGACTCATGTTCACCGGGGGCCACGTCGGCCTGGTGGCTGCCTTCAGAGGGCCGAAGGTAACTCAGGACTGTGTAAACGTGACCGCTCCTTAGCAGTTAAGCGAGAGCTCAGCGCGGCCGCCGGGCAGGAACAAGGTGCCCTCGTGTATGCCACCTGCGTCCTAGAGCGCTTAGAAGGTCATCGAGTGTGTGCCGAGTCTGCTGTTGCTTTGATCTCACCCGCATCCTATTCTGGTTACAGCAGGACGCGGGGAACTTAACTGTTTCTTCCCAGAAGTTACCCCAGACAGTCACCGAAAGTAGGTCTCCCCCCAGGACTCCCCAGCGCCCACCGCGGGCTGTGTGCAGAGGCTGGGAGGACTGCCGGCGGCCAGCGTCGAGGGGCCCCCCAGACGCATTAAAACAGCACGGAAGCCAACGCCGATGGCGTGGGTCGCTCACGGATGGAAACCAGGCTGGAGCAAAGCCACTCGAGCCGGCTGCACGACTCCAGTGACCCCGAGCGCATCAGGGCCCGCTGGGAGGCTCGACAGGCCCTGAACTCCTCTCCGCCCCCCGCAAGCCCGGGACAGGTGCCACCAGCGTCCCCGCCCCACCGCGGCAGGGACTGAGGCTGGAGGGGTCGCGCAGCGCTCACCCGAGAGCCGGGACGCAAGCCCGCAGCTTGCCCACGTCACGCAGAGCTGCCAGTTTTCACCACAGCGAGGAGCGCGCTCCTTGCATAAAGTGCTTTCAACGCAAAAACAATGTTCACGTTATCTTAAATCTCAGACGTTGGGGACCCCCAGGAAAGTGCATTTTAACTGTAACAGCTAGAAAACGGAAGAAAAAAAAAGCAGCTTAAGAGATCACGATTCGTCCACTCCACACACACACACACGCACACACACCTGTGCGCACACACGCGCAGTGTCTGAGGGCACGGAGCGTGCACCAGGGTTAGCTCGGACTGTGGGCTTATGGGTGATCTTTAAACTTTTTCTCTATTTCCTGAATTTTTGCGACGAGTGTGTGTTACTTTCATAATCAGAAAAAACAGTCTATCTGTTTAGGAAAATGAAATTAAAAGGCAGACTTTTGCCTTATGCTGCAACAATTGAGCACTTTAACATTTACTTATCAAAACCTCTTTCTTTGCCGTCACCTTTCAGTTTCTCTGATCTTGTGAGGGACTCTTTTCCTTGTGGTGTGAGGAAAACAGACAGACAGATGGAGGGCTGGGAAAGGGCCTCCACCTCTGCAGCGCGAAGGCTCTGCCCCGGGGAGGCCCCGCGGGGAAGCCGCCCAGGTGTGGGGAAGCCGGGCGGCTGTGCGCGAGCCCGACGACCCTGACAGCTTGCGGCAGGCTTCAGGCCCGGTGCTCCGGCCACGCTCTTCCAGGGGAAGAGGCAGCAGTGTCTGGGCAGGGCTTTGGTGGCCCTCAGAGCGGCGAACGGCTCCAGGGAGAAGCCAACAAGCAGTCCCTCTGGTGTGACCACGCGGCTGAGGTACGGAATCAGACAGCGAGGGACGGTAACTCAGCCACTGAAGGGCACCGGCTACGGCGCCGTCCACGGTCCCCAAAGGGAAGCGGCTGGATGGAGACCCTCTGCAGCCTCTGGACTGGTTTGGCAGAGACGTGGCAGGCAGGCCAGCTGCTTTAGGGACGCCTTCTGGTGACCTCCTAGGATCAAACCAAGTCCAGCTTTCGAAAAGCTGCCAGGGCCCCAGAACACACCCCACCCGGGTGAGGAAGTCACGGCACAACGCCTGGGAGAGGCCGGTGGACAGAGACCAGCAAGGAGCAGGGCGCCCAGCCCGGCACACGGCACCGTGTGCACAGGACGGCTGGGTGCCTTCGGAGACGGCCTAGGGCCGAGGCGGGACTCCCGACACGGCAGGGACTTGGAGAGCGCGCGGCCCGAGTGCCCAGACTTCCGCAGAAGTTCCGTGGGGACTCAGGCATGGACGTGGGCTGCAGACGGCCACACTGGGAAGGGCAGAGGATGAACGTGGAAGCGCCCGGCTGGAATCCCAGCTCTGCCCTGCCCCACCCCGCTGGTGGCCTAGTCCCCTCACGCGTGCGGGCTCCTATAAAGGTGGGCCAACCAGAACGGGCGCCTGCAGTGGGAGTGTACTGAGAAATGCCACTGGGCTGGAGGGACCTGTGGGAACGATTCAGCGTGCGTGTGACCAGTCCGACGACATCCCGGGAAGGCAAACGAGACCGACTGAGCCGGGAACAGAGCTCCAGCACCGAGCCCCAGCGCTCAGCCCCGGGGCCGGCCTGCCCTGCCTGCTGTATCAACCGCGGTGGCAGCGTGGGGCGCGGTACCGAATTTGCAGATGGAAAGTCTGCCAGGACAGCTGACGTGCTGGGGGAGCCCTGCCCACGACACCCAACAGGCCAAAAGGGTGGGCCTCGGCTACACGGTGGACCTGACCTGCGGCACGCACAGGCCTTGCCCTCGGGTCCCAGCAGGTGGGTGGTTGAACCACCGGGTGTGCAAACCGGGAGCTGGGTGGTAAGTGTCACCCTGAGCCTCAGGACAACCCAGGCACTGCAAGGCGAGCAGCTGCGACTTGAGACCGTGGAGCTGAGCCCAGGAGGCCGGGTGCGAGCCCAGCCCGCCGCGGTGAGGCAACGGCATTCGCTGACCCGCCGCGGTGCCCAGTGCTCTGCGTTCACCGTCTCCTGCCCACTCCCCGCCCAGGGCCCACTGCGCAGCCCGGCCGCCGCCACGGCCAGGGCTGGACGGCGCTGGGAGCACCGGTTCCGGGCCAGGCTTCCTCCACCGCACCCTCTGCCTCCAGACGTGGGGGAAAGTGGAGAAGTCGTTGCATCTGGGTACTGCCTGCAACCGTCTCCCCTCAGAGATGTCCCGAGACAAGGCCCCAGGGACGAGGCCACCCACTCCAGGGCCAGCTGCTCTGTGGTCCCCAATCCAACTCTCCGTATGCACTGTTTCCTACTTAGAGTCGATGCCTTCGGTGACACGAAGGATTACCTGCACACGCACGAAAAGACCCTTAACAGGGCTCACACACTTGTTACTTTGCTTAACGTTGATTCTAGAAACCAGAAGCTTCCGAAAGACAGACGGAAGCAGACAGTGCTAGGAGAGTGGGCCCCGGGTCTCTGAGACCGTCTCATCAGTGGTTACTGGGGACCCTCCCTGGTCACAGGGACCTCACGAGGTCTCAGTGAGATAATGCACGTGAACTCAGCACAGCTGAGGGCACACACTAGCCTCCATGAGATTCTGCCACCACCACAGACCTAAAACTAACAGGCAGTCACGGCTGCCACTCGGGACCTGGGTCTCGAACAGCACCCCTCGCCCTGACTGTTAAGTAGCTGGGACGTTCCTCTGCATCTCGGACACCGGGACCGTGGAGGGCAGGTGGCGTGGGAAGACCTGGAGTTGCTTCGCACAGGTCCTAACCAGGCGGAAAGGCTCCAGCATCGCCAAAACCGGGTGCGGAGGGGCTGGGGACGACCCGTTCAGAGAGGAGCATGGGGGCAGGTTGGGAGGCGGGCATGGGACAGAACGAAAACGAGCAGCGTGGACGCAGCTAGGGCACCGTCACATCCGCCAACTTCTGAAATGGCACCGAGGGTGCACGCAAGGACCTGCTACAGAAGGGGCTCCCCGCCCCGGTGCACGCGACCCCCCAGTGCATGTGGCCCTGGAGCCCGCGGCGCGTCCGGCTGGCCTGCCTCCCAGCCCTCGTTCCCCTGAGGCGCCGACGGCTGACGTGCCATCTCCAGCGACCGCCCCCCACCCGAGAGGCCGGCGGGGTCCCAGTCCTTGCTGTCGGCCAACTGCCTGATGGACAGCTCGCCCTGGGCTCCTGCTGTCTGTAGATGCCCCAGGTGTGCAGGAGGCGCGGGCTCACGTGAGACCCTCCGATCGCCTCGTCAGCCGGGCAGGGGTGAGGGTGTCTGTTGGGGGAGGCAGAGAGCTGGCGGTCGCACGGTGTCAGAGAGGAAAACCAGCGGTGGCAACAAATGCCGTCGCTGCCTGCTGCGAGGGCCACGCTCTCGAGGCTCCCAGGGGTGGAACCCGGGCCTGGATTTTTGAGATTTGGTAGTCAAGTTCAGGATCACGTCCACCGCACACTCCGTGGCTTCAGACCCGACGGAGCCGAGGCCTCCTGGGCCGAGACTGTGAGAAGGGCCCGCTCACAGCCCCCGCCCAGCGGAGGCCCTGGCTCTCGCCTAGGCTCTTCCCGAGGGAGCTGAGCGTTGATGCCAAGAGATGACGTCCCTGCAGGAGTGACCGAGGCCCATGGCTCGCCTGGACGAGGGCCTCGAGGGCAGCAGGGCCAGGCCGCGCGTCTCCACCACAGAGCAGTCAGGGGTGTGGGGTGGAGGCCGGCCTGCCGGTGCAGCACAGTGGCCAGCAGGCACCCAGCAGCAGGCTACTCTCAAGTCCAGGTGATGCTGCGGGGCCGAGCGCTGCCAGTCACGAGGCCAGGACGTTTGATGGCGGTGAACGTGCTCTGGGACCAGCAGGCAGGGGCCCGCCCCCCGCACGGTGGGTCCCCCAGCAGGGCCCCTTGCAGCCTCTGACCTCACGTTCACAGAATAACTGGTTCAACGGAATCGAGGAAGTTTTCACCGTGAGCCGATTCCAGCCTTGCCTTCGGCTAAGCGAGTGATATCAGGGAGGTCGCAAACGCCATGTAAAAACCAGCCGGCAGCTGCCCCCAGTGGCGACACACGGGTTCACGGGGAGGCCCCGGGTCTCTGTGAGGCCCACCGCCACTGCCATCGTCGTCACTGCCAACACGCGCTCCCAACACTCGATGCGGCCTGTCCCTCGGCCTCCGCCCCGAGCCCCGCGGCAGCACTGGGAGGCCCCAGCGCCCCGTCCGAGAGGTGAGGGGGCAGGCGCACAGACCACGAGTGACTCCACCCAGACTCCCAGAGACGGTCTACGGGGGACCGCCTTCTCAAACTGGAGCGTGCAACACAGCAGCTCTTGCTAGTTACTTAACAAGTACCCAACAAGCTTTAAAGATCAAAGAAGCCCTAGAAATGGCGCTTTGCAAAACCTCTCGTTTGAAGTTCGGTGACAAGCAGTTGTCATAATTCAGACAAGCAAAGTCTGGTGAGTGCGGTCCCACGAGGATGTCACTTCCTTCAGAGGCCTCACTTCATCCGGAACTCCGGAAGGAAAGGCTCGAGGGCGCGGGGCTGGAGCGCTGCGGGGACCACAGCCCAGGCACGCCCGCGCCAGGAGGGACTGAGGGGTAGGAGAGCGAGCGCCCTGACTTCAGACTGTTGGCCTGGTTGACAAGCTCGGGACTGCCAGGTAACACGTTAGCTAGGCTGGCTGGAGAAGATTCATAAAAACAAAACCATTTCTTTTAAGAATAGTCGACGACTGCGACTTCCATTCTGCTCGTTTTAAAAGGAGGGGCTGAGGACGGGGCAAAATGACCGAGTGACTGGGAAGGGACACTCGCGGACGGTTCCAGGCACCCAGAACGTCCGGAGGACAGGGGCGAGTTTCGGGGGCTACGCGCCGAGTCACCTGGGGACAAAGGTGTTTTTTGTAACTGGCACACGTGACTCACTTGCTACAGGATGGCAAACAGGAGATGCGCTCTCACATGTTGTCACGGTAACACTGACACCCCGCCAAGGCCCGCTAGTTCCTTCCCGCGCCCCTGAACTGCCCTCCAGGGTGTCGGACAGCCGAGGGGCCGAGCCTGCTCGCTGTTCCTCAACAGGTGCTGCTCCTGTGTGCGCTGGCGAGACAGACAGACAGACTCCTGGCCAACATCCCCACTCTGCCCCTCATGGCAGACAGAAGTTCTAGAAGGTGTCCTAGCTGTGCTTCTCAGGATCTGCCCGGTCCACACGGGTTCAAATCAGAACCTCCTGTCCCGGGAGGGCAACTCGGTGTCCAGGATGGCTGCACTGAGGGCCGTTCGCTAGTGGGGCGCCTGCGCCAGCCCCTCCGTACGGGTGCGTGGGGTGGGGGCTGTTCTGACAGGCGTGCGTGTCGGTGTCAGAAGAGGTTCTGTGATGACTTAGTTCTGCCTGCAGGGAAGACTCAGTGTCCCTTTCAGACCGGAGGACCAGGGAGGCAGACAGAGGCCTGGTCGTTCGGATCTAATTTGGGGACGTGAACTACTGGACTTCTTCCCCCGGAAACTGGCCCGTAAAGGCATAAAGGCACAGAGTGGGATAAAAGCTCCCCTCGTCACTGCACGCAGATGCCCGACGGCCCCGACCTGACCCGCCAGCCCGTTCCGCAGAGGCCCCGGCTGGACCCCGCGTTTGCTGTGGGACCGGTGAGGCGGCACCCCACCCGCAGGCCGGGGGGTTGGCCTGCAGGGATCAGAGGTTCGCAGAGAACATGGCGTTGTCCCAGGCAGCACACACCGGAGCACGGAACACGAAACAGCTGAGAGGACGGAGCGCCGATATTTTACCCCCAAACCGCACGGAAGGAACCCATTCTCCTTCTGGACAGACGGACCTCAGAGGGCACGCCCCGGCTCAGAGCAGGCTTTGTGGCCACGGCACAAGACGCCACCGAACTTCGGGGTTTAACGGACTTTTCTCCCCGGTCCTCAGAAAGCTGCAACTGGCACTTGCTTGAGCGCTGCCGAGGTGTGGAGAATCTGTCAGGCTCTCCGTCGCGTACCCTGACCGCAATTACACGGTCCATGTGCAGATTAGCGGCGAGTCATTCTTCCGCCAGGAGTGATGAGATTCCCCCCAATACGCGGCGGCGCCTACTGTACCCGAGTGGCCGTCTGCGTTAGCAGGGCAGGGCCGGGGCAGGAGGGCAGGCGGAGGGAGGGGGAATGCCTTCAAAAGAAGGGCATGACGACGGTGAAAGTGGCAGGGACAGTGGTGACATGGCAGGAACAGAGTGCGGCATTGTCACGGGCGGAGTAATCCCGTGACACGGTGCCGTCAGTCACCGCCGGCTCCCTGCCGCGCCAGCCAGACATCAAAGGCTGCCCCGGCCCATCTTACATGCCCTTTACCGGCTAATCAGCCCATTCTTCCCCGAAGAAAGCCCCGCTCAATCCCCCCGCTCACGGGGCACCGTCGTCCTGGTGCCCATCTGCCGACGAGGGTCAGCAGAGGCAGGCGGCGGCTCGCTCTCTCCCCAGTGGCTTCCCGAGGTAAGGACAATGCTGGCTCGAGTCCCCCTCCCACTGCCTCCCTGCCTGGGCTCCGCTCTCAGATCTGGGGGGAGCTGCTGTCTGGATTAACGCTCGCTAATGAGACCCCAGTCGGAGAAGCAGATCACCTGTGACAAGGACCGGTGGCTCGGATGTGCGGGGACAGCAATGCACAAAATAGGTTCCTGACTGGTGTTCACCTGGCAGGTCTCTGCCCACCTTCTCGGAGTGTCGGCACGTGAGAGAGGGCGGCAAGACGGGCACTCTCGGACCTGATGGCAGGCCTCATGGTCCGCCACGTGCTCAAAGCCGAAGGTAGCAGGTGCAGGTACCAGCCAGCCGGCACGCAGGGACGGGAGCCACCTCTGGCGCACCGCGCCCGGCCCGGCAGAGCATCCGCCTGGGCGCAGAGCCGAGGCTGGGGCAGGGAGGGGCCCGGGACGGGTGGGGGCAGCGGCAGGCGGTGCCCTGCACCTGCAGCCGGCCTGGCAGAAACCTGGGCGGCGTCCCAGTCCCCCCGGGGCGGCGGGGAGCAGCGGCACGGGAGAGGCGCCCACCTCACAGAGGACTGCTCTCCCCGAGAACCCCCACGGTGAGGGAGCAACCACGCTTCTGAGAAACCCCAAAATGGGAACTGGCGCCAGGCAAGCTCTTACCCGGTTTACGTGAAGAGCCTCGTGGACACCAAGTCCCTGAGCTGATCACGCTGGGGGCGCGGGAAGCCACCGCGCTGACTCCAGCTCCACCCTGCCGGCCCACCCTGGCCCACAGCAGGGGCTCCCCAACACCTCACGCTGGTGGGCAGAGTGGCCTCGGGGAGCCGCCACTCTCAGACTGCCCCGCTGTTGCTGCGGAGGTGGGGGCTCCAGGGGGCTGAGCAGACACACGGTCCAGAGCTCACGGCTACAGCAGAGGGGGCTGGAACTGAAGGCCACGTCCGCAACCCCGAGACCAGTGGTCGCTCCCCACGCCGGCAGTCCTCCCACACCAGGGACACAGGGCCCTGGCCAGGCTGAGGACGCCCCCGGCCCTCCTCAGGGACCTCGAGGGACGAACCCAGTGCTGGAGCCTGCGGGAGAGGGGGTGCTGCCTCAGGCTGTCTACAGGCACGGAGGGCGCTTGTGTTCTGGCGCTTGTCACGGACACGCACAAGGCAGGCAGGCTGCCCGGTGCGAGCACCTGCCCCAGCACGCCAAGGCCCCGGGGCCCCACCTGTCTGTTCCATACATCCCCCCTGCCACTCGCGTGAGCCGCAACGCCGACCCGCCCAGGACTCTCACGCACCGCAGTCTGCGAGGCCGGGCCACTGTCTCTGGGAGAGAAGGGACTTTCACGACTGCACTTCGCTGACAGAGATCCGGTCAGAACCTCCTGGGGTCTGAAGACAGACCCAGAGCCCAGCAGCCAGCCCTGGTCCTCCCTCTGACCGCGCTCTCCAGGCCAGGCGGGCCCGGCCACTCTCTCTGGTGGGGGGGGAGCCCTGGGCCTGCCCCGAGCGTGCTCAGCACTGCGGGTGCACACCAGCGCCCCGGAGAGTGACTCGGGTGCTGAGCGCCGGCCCAGCCTGCAGGCGGGGCAGCCCGCTCGCCAGACGGTGCACAACTGGCTGGTTTCGGGGAGCCACCAGAGGTCTTCACGCAGGTCCCGGGGGCTTTCCGGGCAGGAGGTCGGACCGTGGCAGTGACGACAGCCCGCCGCATCCAGGCCCGACAGGACGCCAGCGGCCATGCTGGTGCCCCAGACGCCTGATGGCCTCACTCCCGCCCTCCCACCCCGAGCACTTACTGTGAGGAGGGAAGGGCAGGTCCTGGTGACGACTGGCCGCAAAACCTGAGAGAGCAGAGCTGACACCGGGCACCCGGTGGCCACCCGGGCCGCCTCACCGCCGCCGGCCTGGACAGAGCTCCCCACGCCCGCCGGGCCCCGGCCGCCCGTCTCGGACACGCCCGGCGCGCCTCACCTTCTCACGGCCGCTTTCCTCTTCTTCACCGCCGGGCCGCTGAGCTTCCTGGGGGCGTCCCTCAGCCCGAAGCTCTTGGCCACGTGGCCGAGGTGCAGCGCGCGGACGCGGAAGATGTGCTTCAGCTCCTGCGGGTAGGTGGTGTAGGCGCGGATGAAGGACTGCAGGGCTGCGGGGGGAGCGGGGGCAGGCCGTCAGGCGGGGGCCTCGGCCGGCGCTGCGCACCGTGACCGACGGCTGTACTCGTGTGTTTCAATTCCTCCAAAGAAACATGCGCACCCCCAAGCCCGATAGGCCCCAGTCAACGATCACTTGAATAAGCCCGGTCTCACCCAGACTTCGCGGTGCAGCTCCTAACAGCCCAGGGGCAGGGTTCTGCCCCCGGCGCAGAGGGAGGGCAGGGAAGGGCCGAGGGAAGCAAGAGTGGTCAAGGCAGGCTATCACCTTCTTACGGAAAATGGGACTGTTAGACCTTCAGGCCAGGAAAAAACTTGCTTGGTAGATTTTATTTACTCTCCAAGAGCTAGTGGGTGCAAATGTTACGGACTTCAGAAGGTTCACAGGCTCCGGGACTGCCCTCGTGTTTATTAAGAATGAATGACCTGACTGCAAATGGTGGCAGCCACCAGCCCCTCCCGCAGCTCCCGGACCCAGAGGAATCCCGGGGCCACCTCACTGAGTACTCCTGGGATTTTAAAACCAAACTCATGCTCGAGTATCTAGGCCTGACTGGTACAGGCTTCTTACCCGTTCACAGAACGTGTAAAAGGAAACGAAATAGGATTTTTAAAGGAGAAAGAAAATGATTAGATTTCCGAAATAGTTCACAAAACAGCCCGCCCCTTGAGGACCGCTAACAGTCTAGAGAGGCGCAGAGGATGCTGGGCCGTGCGAGTTGCAGGCCCGTTCTAAACTGAGGAACTGGTCCCTGTGCCAGGCCCGTGCTGGGGGACGGCCAGAGAAACGCCAGGCTCGGTTCCCAGGAGGGTGCAGCTCTGGCCACATCCACTCTGGCCCCTTCGAGGAAAGGTCTTCCTGCAGCTGGTTCCCTGAGTATCTTGCAGTACCGATGAAAATCAGGCGCCTGCCCCTTCTCACCCAGCGGCAGGGCAGGAGGGGTTCGCTCCGAAAAACACGCCCGACCCCATCCCTGAGCACTGCACCCCCAAGCCCGGCCCACGGCCCCGCCCGGGAGAGAGAGCCCAGCACCACCACATCTGACGGAGGCAGGCAGGCACTAAACACCAGCCTCTCTTGCCCTCACTCTGTTGAGCCACTGGACTGGCAAGTTTGCCCACAGCTTAAATGCAATATCCCAGTAGCACCTGGAGATTGGCGTTTATGAACAGTAATAAAAAGTGTCATTTTAGCAGATCAGCTCCGAGAAGGATCCTGGGAACCCACCAAAGCTCTATTTACTGAGCAAAGTGAACTCCTTTTCCCAATCGATGAGAAATAATAACCCAGGCAATTCCTCTGCACCCCTTTCTTAAACCTGGGCATCCTCCCCTTTTTAATAACTGGGGACTAGCCAGTTACTTCCTTTCGAAGGAAATCTTTAACGCTGCAGATGGCCCGCGCTGCTAAGCGGGTTCCGACGCCAGGGTCCTGGCGCGGCGCTCCGAGTGCCAGCCCTCAGAGAGGGAGGCCACACAGCCACCCGGGCCCGGGGCCTCTTCTCTGCCCCCGGCTTTCTCCAGTCCCGACCTTCCCTCCTCCGGAGAGTCAGACCGAAACCACCCAAAGCAAGCCAACGCCCCCTCTCCAAACTTGGCACTTTCTAAGTCTGCTACCCAAACGCTGGCCCAGGCTTCTCTGTCCACCCGTCCTCTGCTGAAGCAGACCACGCCCCACGTCTGCCTCATGCCCCCCCCCCCCGCCCCGGTCTCCAATCCCGAGAGCCGAATCTGGAACACCTGTCCCGGGAGACGTGGGGGCCCAGCCCACAGCTTTACGGAGACGACCAGTCTTCCACAAAATGGCAGGAAGCGCTTTCTCCCTGGACCACCACCCATTTCCACGGAACCTCCTTGTCCGCAGACTCCCGCCTCACTGGGCACAGTGACGATCGGCCACCCTCACACCCTCGCGCAGACTCCCACGTGTGGGTAATCCAGAGGGTTGGGGGATTTGGGAGGAGGCAGCAGCCACCCTCAGGACCTTCTGAGGGGCGGGCAGTGGCTCACGCTGGCCGGCCGGCCGTGGGCACAAGGAACGGCTGCGGGGCCCAGGCTGGCGGGAAGCAGCAGCCATTTCTTTGGGATGAGGGACGGAGCTGCGGCCAGAGCGTGAGCACTCTGCCGTCGCCAACTCCGTTCGGAGCCAAACGGCTGACGAATTAAGGGAAATCTATTTTAAAATGCCTCGCACAGACATTCTGCCCTTTTTCACAGACGGGAGTTGACTCCTGGGCATCTGATCGGGGGCGGTGGTGTCTCATGGAAGACGCTTAGGGTCAGGAGGGCCGGCAGAGCCAAGGGCAGCCCGGCAGTGCCTGCAAGTGCGGAGGACTCGCCCCGCCCGGCCCCACCCAGCCCACACGGCCTGAGGGGTGCACACCTCCCCGGGCTGGGACACGCGCATCTTGGACCTGAATGCACAGGGCCCACTGCGCGCAGGAAGGGGCACAGTTAGAGTCTCTGAGAGCAAGGACTCAGGCCCAGGACCCAGCCTGCCTGACAGCACTGAGGGGAGTGGGCCGACTTGTCCTGGGGGCCTGGATGTTCTTGACTCTGAGCAGAGGGGCTGGAGGGGGCCATGGGAGCAGCTAACTTGCAGGGAAAGGCTCCCCCCGGAGCCCCAAGACCCAGCTCTCATCCCAAGTTTCACCACTCGCATCTCTAGCTGAAGAGATGCAGGAAAGGAGCGGGTGGCGACTGACGACCGTGAGTGCTGGTCATGAGCAAGGACGGGGTCAGGAACGCGGGCGGAAGGCACGTGTGCGCCTGCCCCACTTCCCGCCAGTTCTCTGCCAAGAAGGCAAAGCCAGACGTGGCTTATGAGCGATTCCCGAGGCGGCTCCGAAATGGCTGAGCCGGGAGGTGGGTCGGGAGTGCAGAATTTGCATATGCAAAAGCCTGAGACGCAAAAGCTGGCACCACCTATGGGGTGTGGTGGCTGTCCCATGCTGTTCCAGTGCAGTCATATGCGCGGCCCCCCAACCCGCCAGAACGAGTCAGAGGTCACGGAGAAAAGCCAAGAGCAAAGAGCTTCCTGTCTGAAGTGGGGGACCGAGGGGCAGTGCATCCCAGGAATCAATCAGCAGGTGAGAGCAACGACACCTTTGGCACCTTTGGCTCCGTCCTGGTAGGAAACCGAGGGGGCGTGGCCCCACTCCAACAGCCTCTCAAAGGAAGACAAGCACCTCTGTCTGGCTGTGGTGGTAACAAACCCCACGGAAATGATGAGCAACCACAAACCCAGTCTCTCAGGGTCATTATCGTGACTTCTCTTCCAACGACCCAAATGCCTGAACACAGCCACTGTCTCCCTAGAATACTGGAAGTACGCCTGGCCCCCAAGTTGAAGGTGCTGGTGTGGGTTTGATTTCTTTTCATTGCAGCTTCATTATTAAACCTGAAATTCTGCAGAGCGAGCTGAGTCTACCTAACCTTCTGCAAATGACCCCACTCTGCAAAGTGGCACTGTGACAAATACGCTATTCCTCTCGGGACACGCCCCAGCCGGTCTCTAGGGTAGGCTCTTAAGAAAACATGCTCCGATTTTATTGAGACCATCGCCAGACCCCGGGGGGGAGGAGGCCCCCTGGTCACGTACGTGCCAGCGACCCCGGGGCCGACCCCAGGCCTTCGCCTTCCTTCCACCTAGCGCAAGAGGCACTCAGCAACACTGGCTCACTAACCCACGTTCACCGTCTACTTCCTGAAGGTCACCCCGGGACCCGTCCCCCAGCTCCAACCCTCCAACAGCTCTCATCACACTCAGGGCAACCTCAGGCCCTCAGACAGCCTCCAAGCCAGAGGTGATCCAGGTGATGAGCCTCTGCCCACTCTTGCCCACCCTCCCCTCCCCTCCCCTCTCCTCCCCTGCACTGCCTTCCTGAGTTCCCGGCACCTCTGCTCCCACTGCCTCGAATGCCCGCTGCCCAAGCCATGGGACTGACCAATCAGGGGTTTTGCTCAAGTGTAACCTTCACAACAGGGCTCACTCTGATCCTCTATTTAAAATGCACTGTTGCCCTGACCAGTGTGGCTTGGCTGGTTGAGCAGTTTCCCACAAATTGAAAAATCGCTGGTTCAATTCCTGGTCCGGTCCCTAGCTGGGGTGTGCATGAGCAGCCACCAATCAATGTTTCTCTCCTTTTTCTCCCTCCCTTCACCTCTCTAAAAAATATATGTTTTGGTACTTCCGGCCAAGATGGAGGTGTAGGTGGACGCACTGTGCCTCCTCTCACAACCAAAATTAAGGACAACAAATATTTAGAAACAAGAAAACAACCAGAACTGATAGAAAACTGAACTGTATGGAAGTTCAACAACCATTCATCCAGACCGGTAAGGAGGTGGAGTCGAGGCAGAAAAAGTGGACGTGCGGACCTGGGCACGCAGGCAGCAGCGGGCAGTTCCCAGGCGTGCAGGTGGCGGCTAGCAGACCCCAGGTGTGCAGGCAGTGGCTAGCGGACCCCGGGCACGGGGTGGCAACTGTGCAGGCCCAGTGAGGCCGGGCAAGGCAGCTGGCTGACCAGGTGGTCCCACATTCGAGCACAGATAATCCAGGCCAAGGGGAAGTGGCAGAAGGGACTGGAATCCGAGAGAGAGTGGAGCAAGCGCCATTGTTCCCTCTCGGACCCCGCCCCCACATACAGCGTCACAACTCAGCGACTGGGCTGCCCTGCCCTGGGGAACACCTAAGGCTCGCTCCACCCCTCACTGCACGGCAGCTGCGACCAGACCGGAAAAACAAAACAAAACAAAACACCAAAAACGGCTCAAACGGGAGAACAAATCAAAGCCCCAGAGCCAATTCACCTAAGCGACAAAGAGATAGCCACCTATCAGATGCACAGTTCAAACCCCTGGTGATCAGGATGCTCACAGAATTGGTTGATTTTGCTCACAAATTAGATGAAAAAATGCAGGCTACAATACATGAAATGAAGGAAGACGCATGGGGAACCAACAGAGATGGGAGGAAAACTGGGATTCAGATCAATGGAGTGGACCAGACGGAAGAAAGAAACAATGAAACAGAAAACGAGGAAGAAATAAGAATTCAAAAAAAATGAGGAGAGGCTTAGGAACCTCTGGGACATCTTTAAGTGCCCCAACATCCAAATTATACGGGTACCAGAAGGGGAAGAAGAGCAACAAGTGGAAAACTTATTTGAACAAATAATCAAGGAGAACTTCCCCAACCTGGCAAAGGAAATAGACTACCAGGAAGTCCAGGAAGCTCAGAGAGTCCCAAAGAAGTTGGACCCAAAGGAGGAACACACCAAGGCACATCATAATTACATTAGCCAAGATTCAAATGAAGGAGAGAACTCTAGAAGCAGCAAGGGATAGTCACCTACCAAGGAGTTCCCATCAGATTGTCAGCTGATTTCTCAAAAGAGACCTTCCAGGCAAGAAGGAAAGAAGTATCTGGTCTTGAAAGGCAAGGACCTACATCCAAAATTGCTCTATCCAGCAAAGCTGTCATTTAGAATGGAAGGGCAGATAAAGTGCTTCTCAGATAAAGTCAAGTTCAAGGAGTTCATCATCACCGAGCCCTTATTATATGAAATGTTAAAGGGACTTATCTAAGAAAAAGAAGATACAAAACATGACAGTGAAAAGACAGCAAACTCAAAGATATTAACAACCACACTAAACCAAAAGCAAACAACTAGAACAGGAACAGAACCACAGAAATGGAGATCACATGGAGGGTTAGGAACAGGGGCATGGGAAGAGGAGAGAAGGGGAAAAGTTACAGAGAATAAGTAGCATAGACGGTGGGTAGAAAATAGACAGGGGGAAGGGCAAGAATAGTGTGGGAAACGTAGAAGCTAAAGAACTTATGACCCATGGACATGAACTAAAGGAGGGGGATGTGGGTGGGAGGGGGTGTGCAGGGTGGAGGGGAATGATGGGGGAGAAATGGGACAACTGTGATAGCATAATCAATAAAATATATTTTCAAAAATATATATATATTTTAAAAGTGCTCTCTGCCTTGTCACCCTCTTCACAGCCCCCTTTTTCTGCTCCATTTTTCCCATAGTTCTGATCTTTTTTTTTAAAGCTTTTCAGATTTTTTAAAAACTTCTTTTTAATTTTTATTTATTTTTAGAGAGAAGGGAAGCAAGTGAGAAAGAAAGGAAGAGAAACAGCAACGTGTGCCTGCCTCTCATGCACCCCTAGCTGGGGACCTGGCCCACAACCCAGGCATGTGCGCTGACTGGGAATCGAACCAGCGACCCCCTGGTTCACAGGCTGGCACTCAATCCACTGAACCACACCAGCCAGGGCCATAGTTCTGATCTTTTAATGGAGTGACTTACGTCTAAGTTATTTGTTATATTTGCCATGCTCACCGTCTACCCCCCAGTGGAACGTTAGAAAGGGGAAGATTTTTGTCTGCTTTGATTCCTGACATACTCCAAGCACCTCGAACAGTGCCCAACCCAACACGAATGTGTTAAATGAGTTTTTAAAGAATTTCGATTCGTGAAGGGAAGAAAAGGATGCTAGGGTGTTCACACAGAGGAAGTCCCTGCTGACCGGCTCTGCCCCGGCCTTGTTGATACAAACGAGCCCCGCCCCTACGGCACCTCGCCGACGTGGTGACGGAGTGACGCTGGGCCAAACGGCGTTGTTCGAGGACCGCTGTGCTGGAAAGCCAGCCAGGCATCCGCCCTGGAACTGCAGGCGCCTATCCCAAAGGACTGCAGCTCTCCCAGCACGGCGCAGTCTCGCTTGCGCACGAGTCGCCAGCCAAGGCACAGGAGGCTCTGCCGCAAGGCGCTCGGCGCCCCCCCCCCCCCAACACTGCGCCGTGCGGCAGCCGGACGCTGCGTCCACCCCTGATGCCCGGTGACCCCGGAGACAGCGTGCCCTCTAACGGGTCTGAGCACTGAAGCGACGCCTAGCTCCTCCGCAACGCCCCGGGTGCCGGGTCCAGGGGCTGCGCCCTCTCGGCACCGCTCTTTCCCGTTTCCTCTGTGCTTTCGAACAGGAACCGCTCGCGTGGAACCCTGCCCGCCCTTCCCTGCACCTCCCGGTCCCATCGCCACAACCACTTCCGCCGACACGTCGCATCTCTTCTAGGCCGTTTTCGAAGGAGGGGAAAAACGGATCCCTAGGACCCGTGTGGCCGGGCCAAGGCTCCGGTCCTGATGGAAGGCGAGTTAATGCCTCGTTTGTGCAGAACACGGGGAAGGATGAGATCAGCACCGGGTAGCCCTTCAAACCTGCCCCCCGTGCCTGCTTCCGAGCCCCGCAGAATGAGGGGGTGGAAGGCTCGGGCTGGCCTCTCAGCCCGCCCGGGAGTGGGCGGGTGCAGGCACGGGCGCAGCTCCGCGGGGCCAGCCATCGCCCGGCACCCGCGACACGACCGACCTCTCTTCGCCCAGGAGACCGTCTTCTCGCTGGAGTGCACGTAATCTTCAAACACCGTCTGCAAGACTGTGGCTCGCTCCTGGATTTCCTGGGGGCCAGTGGCCTGGGATTTCTGGGGGGGTGCGGAAGGATTAAAGGAGAGGCAGATCAGCGTCGGGAATAATGAAGCAGTTTATGATAGATTTAATAACAGTAAAATCACACAGTAACCACCTAGGGGCCAACGAGGGTAATCCTTTCAATATTGCGAGAGGAGAAACGGCAGCTACAGGGACGTGCGAGCCGGCGAAGACGGGGGCGGCTGTGTGGGGCGGCGGGCCAGGCCTGCTTGTTTACTTGTTTACTTCCTGTCCCTCCCAGCCTCCGGTTGCTCCTGCGCACAGACGCAGCCCACTGGAGGCACTCTGGCACTCACTCTGCAGGTCCGATTCCGCCATGCGAAACCCCACCGAGCCCAGGTCCTTTCCAAGGACTCCGGTGCCTCCTCCTCAGGCCTCGAGCCCCCGGCCTTCCCTCGTGCCCGGCCCCGGAGCCCCGGCAGCTCCTCTCTCGGGGCCGAGGACCCAGGCTCCCCTGAAGTCCGCAGCGCGCCTCCTTCGCCCAGGCGCGGAACGGCCCTTTAGTGTCCCAGACTCATCACCGGGGCGCCGTGCCGGGTCCCCAGGAACCTAGGGAGGTACGGGCTGTCCCGACCAACCGTCCCTCTGTAGGGAGTCACATCTGCATGCGACTGGATGGAAATAAAGCCTTTTCTTTTCATCCCTGAACAACCTCACAGAAAGACTTCCTTTGTTTGTAGCCCCCGAAAAACGCGTGGTCTTTGTTTCTCTCCTAAACCTGAAGGTTGGACGGGAAACTGAGATGCGGAAGCACCTGTTCTCAAGCCAGTCTGCCCAACAGGCTGGCTCTCTGAACGCTGCTGCCCGACCCCTGACCCCCCACCCCCACCCCCACCGTGGCAGTCACGGGGCGAGCCCAGAGAGGCCCACGCAGCCAGCCCCTGGACGCCCCCGCCGAGGACCAGTGTGCGGGCTGGTCTGGCTGCCGGGCCTGACCCAGACTCCGAGTCCCTTTCACTGCGAAAGCTGCCAGAGGAGAACAAAGGGCGAGAAGGACAAGCCTCATTCTGGGGAAGCGACGCTCCGCTCCGCACTGAGACAGACTGAGGACAACCTGAGGGTGTTTTTAGTTTAGTCAGATCGCTCCCGCTCCCTGCTTGCTGATGGCTGTCGGGCTGCTTCCGCACGCACGCCGCCCCCCCCCCCCCGAGGGTTTTCTCCGTGCAGGCGTCAGGAGAAAAGTCACTCCGGAGCGTGTTACGAAAGTGGACATTTGCTGCTGTCATTAACAAGGCTTTCTCGCCCTTTTAACTGACGGGAAACGCAAACTTTCCCGGGCTGCCCTCCTCTCGTTAAGCCACCTCCGCAGCGCGACTGTCGCCTTCCTCGGTCTTTTTAAAAAAAAAAAATGAATGTGAAATTAGCGAGGATGCCCTTTCCCCTGGCGGACAGAATCCTCTGTTATTAAAAAGTAAAGCACTTTAATAATGAAAACTTTTCCCTCCTTTTCCTGTGTTTTAACTGTTTAAAATTAATGAGAAGGGCAGAATGGCTGTCAGAACGATATTGAAAGCCGGGCGGCCAGGACCGAATAAGCACAAAAATCCCTCTAGAGTGTTAAATAAACAGAGCCCCAGCCTCTCCAATCCCTCTGTTGGTTATTGTATACATTCTGTAACAGCTCTCAGAATAGATCTGAGAGCCGGGGAGGCAGAGAGGTTTCAGAATTCCAATAAAGGCCTCAAATTAAAGACAGCCTGGTGCGAATTCCAGGAGAAAATTAAAGAGACCTCAAGCTTAAGTGACAGGTGACTTGCTTCTGTGACACAACTGTCAGGGGATTTAGTGATAATGTGGCAATATATTACAAAGGGCTTTTCTTATTCCCCCCTTTAGGTTTCAAAATGAGGCATCTTTTCTTCCCAACCAAAAAAAAAAAAAATTACATATACACACACATAAAAAAAATGAGTGTGTGTACAAGTGGAATATGAGGAAAAGGCGTTAAAACTAGTTCACACGTTTGAAATGAGGAGGTCAGTTTTAGTAAATACGAGAAGAAGTTAATGGCGGAAAACACAGTACACTCCTGAAAAAGCGGCTCTTACCCCCCACCAACGCCCGCTTCCAGAAACACTGCATTTCAAACTTGCCCCTCCTGAGAACGAATGAGGCGGTTTTCAGTTGTCTTCTGGGGCGGACAGTCTAAATTTAAGCTGAAGACGGAGGGGCAGAGTCGCGCTGCCCCAGCTCAGCCCCAGACGGGTGCGCACTCCGGTAATGAGAGGGGTCAGGTCCCCGAGGGCACAGGAGCCCCCGCAGGCCCGGCTCACACGCCCTCAGAGGCACGGACGCGCTGCCGGCTAATGAAGCCCACTGGCGACGAGCAGCCCGCGGGCAGTGTGGGGAAGCACCCCTCCCAGCCCGTCCGTGCCCTGCACCCTTCTTCCGGAAGACCCTACAGATCTCAGGGAGAACGGATGCTCAGGAAGAGCTAAGCAAGGGGCTAGTGATTTTATTTTAATTTCAATTCCAATGTCTCCCAAAGCCAGTGACAGCTTTTGTTGGGATAAATTTACAGACACACTTCATAGGACAAAAGAACTTACAGGAAAAACGTGTCTGTGTTCTTTGAAGACGGCAATTCCACACCTATCAAGAAGCAACAGATGAGCTCCAGATAACTCTGCCCAATTATTTCTGTGGTGCGAACTTCCAGGTGGGAACGGTGGAGGGGGAGAGCGGCTTTTCCGCAGGAAGCACAACTCTTGATGTCATCAACTTCCAAAGTACTTTAAAACTAAATGGAAGGCTTTTGTTTTAATCAGTTTATTGCCAAGCTGAGTTTTACCCCCAAAGTCCCTAGAAACTTCTGAGTGCCTCCCAGTAAAGTTGGAAGATCAAATGTATTCTCTTTGTAGCGGGTGAGCGCGTACACACCCCAGCACAGCTGTGTATATTTTATACACCTGAATATGAAATATACATTTTACAGATGCCTCACTCGCTCGCCTGCTCTTCACAGGCGCCCAAACACGTACATGCTGAAGGGACACGCACAGTGGACGCCGACGGAGCGGCTGGGGGTGGGGGCAGCGCAACGAGCCGCCCGGCCCCGTGTGGGAAACCCGTCTGGCCCAGCGCAGGCGCTAGAGGGCTGCCCTGGACGGAACGGCCAACGGACTCGCTGCACCCGTAGGGAAAGCAGCGCTGAAGGGCGGACCCGGGACCTACTTAACCCTTCCGCCCTTCGCGTGGGTCACCCACAGAAGGTACTGTCACGCTGGGGACCCACGTGGCGACCAGCAATGCGGTCCACTCAGTTCAGCTGTTCCTTGTCCTCTGCACTCAAGCTGAACGGGGTTGAACCAGTCGGCTTTTCCTGAACACGACCTCCAGAACCCGGTGCGGTTCCTAAGTGAACCAGGTGTTCTGGTGTCAGTGAAAGCCCACCCTCGCTCAGCACTTTTTCTTTTTAAAAACAAAGATCACCACACTTCAGAAACATCAAACCACTCTACTTACTATGACCCGCCAAGGCAGGAGCCCGGGGCTTGGATGGACGCCCACGGCTGGGCGTGCAGAGCGCTTTGTGCCCCTCTCCCTGAAGCCTGCCAACCACCCTCTGAGCGGGGGACTCGGGCTCTCCCATTTTACAGACGGGAGACCGAGGCCAGGAGAGGCGAGCCGGCCCATGCGGCCGCGCCGCCCGTTGTGAGGCGAGGACTCAAATCCAAATGTGTGTGACTCTGGGCCTGCCCTGCGGACCCAGCAAGGCTTCAGGGCTGGCCAAGGCCAAGGCTCCGGGAGGAAAGCAAGGCTGCCGGGCCACGGAGGGCAATGCAGCGAACGGCTCTGGCTTGTTCTCCAGGAGCAGAGAGGACGGCAGCTGCTCTGCTCCTCCTCCAGGGACTGCCCTCCGGGAGGGGCTGCGTGCCCTGCCCGCCCCCCGACTCGTGGTGCACACCGCGCTCCGGGGTGAACACCCGCGCCAAGGCCGGGCCGCGGCCTCAGTGAAGACCGGACGTAGCCAGCTTCCATCTCGGCCGCAGTCCACTGCTTTGCTCCCATCTCTGGGGGGCGGGCAGATGCTGACATTTGCTCTCGGTGCCATGGCGAAAGGCTTCGTGTCGCTGGTGGTCTCGAACTCGACACCTGCTACTGACCAACGTGACAGTCACGGTGACGACTAGTAGCAACAACAGCCCCAAAAAAATGCCTTTTGGTGTCTGTGCTCCGTTTCTGGGTTGTTTCTTACCCAACCCTCCCGTGTCGCAGGAAAAGAGCACTGTTGTCATCGCAGCCTCACACACGAAGAAGCTGAGGACCAGGAGTGGCCAGTCACAGCACTGGGCAGCGGGGTCAGGAGGGCCCCAAGGCCACGTTCTCAGCCACTCTGCACGCCTCCTCACGTGGCACTGGTGCTGTCCTTGGGGCTCTAGGAAGGGTCTGCAGGAACGTGGAACCGGCAGTCGGAGCAGAAGAACAAAGACGTGCCGAGGCCCTGGCGTGCCCCCGGTTCCTGGCCGGCCCCGACAACCCCCCGGCAGGAAGGCACGGTCCCGAGTCTAGTGTGGCTGCAACGCTTCAGAGGAAACAGCCCCTGAAGTACCTTGCCGGTCAGTGAGGCTTTAGTCACGTTCGTTACTCCCAGGGAACTCGCCGTGAACCACTCACTGGCCAAATCTCGCTTCCGCAACAGCAGCTAACTCGGCCTAATTCAGAAAGGGACAGAGCTCCCTGTCTTGGATTCATCACCACGCGGGAGGCAGGCTGGTGTGCGGGAGCATGTGCTCTGGGCTGCGACGGCTTGCTCCGCGTCCCAGCGGGACGAACGATGGCAAGTGTGCCCTTGTCCCCGCTGCTTCACCTCTGCAGCCTCGGCAGCCCTCTGTGAGGGGGGACGGCAACCTCAGAGCGCCGCTGGGAGGAGTACATGGGATCGAGCACGCGGGAGCCCAGCCCCGCCCAATCCAGGGTGCGGCGCACCCCGAGCCGGCAGACGCTGGGGTCCCCCGGCCCTGTCCTGAGACCAGTTTCCTCGCGGACCCTCTGCACCGAGAGAACCCGAGTCGAGCCAGTGCTAGCGAGTCCGGCCTCGGGGAGAGCGCCAACCCGAACAGACACACGTGCTGCTGGAGAGGAGCTCTGAGGCTTCGTCCCCTCGGCTCCGGCTTCCCAGCGAACCCTCGGGCGTTAAAAAGGAAACGTGAACTTCACTCCAAATAACGAGCGCGTCGCAGGCGGCACCCCCCCACACGTGCACACGCATGTGCGGTGTGCCGCGGGCAGAGCTGGGGTGGGGTGGGGGGAATGACTGCTGCGCAGGAAGGGAGCCTCGGGTAAGGGGCTGGAAGGGTGCCCGGGGCCGGGGACAACGGCCCGGGTCCCCACGGGGACGGCAGGGATGACAAACCTTTTCTCCCTAAGGACCTCACCCGCCCTCTCCCCTGTACAGAGCCTGCACTGAAAAAACGGGCGGACGAAGGGTGTCTGGAAAGAGGCGCAGCGGCACGGACTTTTCCCGTGCTGTCCCGAGCGGCAATCCTGGAGCGGAGCCAGCAGGCCGGAGCACGTGACCCTGCCGGGTCCTGGAAGCCGGCTGCCGCCTGGCAGACCCCCGGGGACCGACGGGGGCCCACTCGCTGGATGAGATCAGGAAACACACCCAGGAGCAACGGAGAGAAGAAACAGTCAGATTTGGCCTCGTTTGATGTCCCTGATCCTCAAACATGCGCTTGGCTTGACAGAGGCAACAACAGTCCCATCACAAACTCTCCGCTACCTCAAATCAAGAAGTGCGTCACTGCTGGGAGCAGCAAACACGGTAAATAAACAACTCACCTGGCTCCCCCGCCGTCTCGCTTTGAAACAATCATGGCTTGTCAGAACAGACAAAATAGCTTCCATCTTCATCTCCGAAACGCTGCAGAAGAAAGGGCAGAGCAAAATAAACTTCTCGTCCTTTCAAAACATCCAGGCTCCTGATGCGCGAACCGGCCTATTCTCGAGCAGACGCAGGGCAGACGCTGCACGTCACGGAAGGGGGACTCCCCGCCTAGCCTGCCAGGGACTCGGGAGGAAGGGGACTTCTGTGGTCCTGCAGGGGACAGGTGGGCCGTGTTCCCGGCAAGTGCCTGCCTCCCGGAGGAGCGCGAACTGCGTTGCATTTATAATTTCCTTTATAGGGACCGTGTTGTCATTTCTTAATAAACCTTGAGTCTAAATAAGTAGGCCTGGTTATTGACCTATGACACTGACTTGAGCAAGGGATGGTGAGATATCACTAAAAATACTTCAGATAGTCCTTTTGCTTTTTGACTTAAAAAACAAGTTGGGGGTGGTGCAGTGCCCGAGACCCTGAACTGCAGGGACGAACCGCAGCGAAGGCCCGCACGAGCCCAGCCCCTGCCATGGACTCGCCAGAACCCTCTCTTCCAGGGACCCCGAAGGTTGTCCACGACTCTCGTCTCTTCGCTCCTAAGGTGGCGAGACAGCACTCCCTGCTGAAGCCAGAGCTGCGTGCAAGCGGCCGAAAGCAGAGCCCGGGCTGGGTCGTGACCGGAGCCAGCAGGGGCACCTGAGTCTGCCCTTCCACGGCCGGAGTGCACGAAGGCGTGTCAGAGACTAAGGGGAAGAGGCAGGGCGGGGCGGGGGTACGACACAGATCATCGGAAGATAAACGGTCTTCCGGTAAGCTGTCTGCTAAAGTGTGACGGCGGGTCAAAGCAGCAGCAGCCACCCCTCAGGTGGGACAGGCCGTTCTCCCCTCCCCGAAAGGTCACTGCGCCCCAGCCCTGAATGAACACGTCACATCTCTGACAGCCATTCATTCACCCGAGACATGTCACCAGGCCCTGCACGCCCCCAGCCCCCTCCCCCTGCAGCGCCCGGCCCCACAGGGACTGGAAACCCTTGTGCAGCGGTGAGAGCCGACTGGGAAGGCAGAGTTCATGCTGGAGGGCAGGCGAGACGCTCAGGGTTTCTTGGGAAATCTGGTTTTCCTACAAGAGAGGAGGGAGGCTGACGGCACCGAATTCACCTGACCTTACTGACGCCTGGGTGTCTGGAGGAGGACAAAATACAGCCCCATCCCGTCCCTTCCTTCGTCCACCTGGCTTGCCTCTATCCATCCCTTCTTCTCTTGAGGAAGGATAAAGGAGAAATACAAAGTAAAAGAAACAAGAACTTGGGGTCAAATCTTGAACAGGGGGAAAGAAAAAGGAATAAAGCCCTTCCCGGTCGAGGGCACAGAGAAGTAGGGGTGCCCGAGAGGCCAGTTTCCTCAGAGGCCCGCGTCCACACGGCAGGGCCGGGACCGCCTACCCTGCGCGGACGGGGGCCGAGCAGCAGCTCCAGCGCGCGCAGCTGCGAAGGGCCTGCCCCCGCTCGAGCAGGCCTGGCTTCTGAGGAGCAAAGCGAACCCACTCTGCTCAGTCGCGGGTCTCTCCAGACAGGAAGCACCCAGCTCTCCGAGAGAGAGGAAGGAATACATGAATGCAGGATCTAAGAAACACGTTCTGATGACAAATTTACATTTCAATAAACCAACGATGGCTTTCACGAGAAACACGCTTAAACGTGGGGAGCGTGCAGGAGGCGGCAGGCACAAAGAAGCCAGAAGGACGGGGAAACGAGGTCTGCGCTTTCGTGTGGAGGTGGGGAGGCCCGGACTCTGCCTCCTGCCCGGTCTTCGGGGCTGAACCGGCGAGGCGAGGCGGGCCGCGCCGGGTGCGAGGCGGGCCGCGCTGAGCTGCCCAGAGCCCCAGCCGCTGCCCCGGATCTTCCCTGCGACTCATCAGCCACCCCAGGTGTTCGGGCACCAAACACCCACAGTCTGCCTTTCTTTTTTAGGGGTACCTTCTAGATTCCAGAAGTCTTATTCTGCCGTTAGTTCTTACGAGATGTAATTTTCTTGGTGTTAAGTCAAAGAACAGTCTCTATTTAGACATCCTCAAAGGGACTCCCGGAAGCACGATGCCTGGATCTCAAGTGGCCTCAGACCCGACGCCTGCTTGGGTTGGGCGCACTGAGCCGGGCCGCAGGCGGCAGTCCAGGCAGAGACAGGTCCACGGCAGATCCCGGGGGCAGTTAGCAGCGAGGCTGGACTCCTGCAGGACCTCCCCCTGCCCCCGTCAGTAAATGTTCCTAGGCCCCCTGTTGCCTTCTCTGCACAGAACAAACTCCCCCTCTCGGAACCCCGTCTTCATCCTTCTGGGCATCCTCCTCTCCAAGCCCAAGTCCCTGGCATCACCGAGGTGTCCTCGGAATGTGAACAACGAGCTGGATTCCCCATGAATGCCGCCGACGTACTCTTTTCCAGATGAGACCATCATGCAGGATGACCATGCTTTTGTGTCTTTAAAATGTGCTCGGCTCACTAATAAGTCACGTTGCTGCTAAGTGTTATTTTCCCTTTCCTAGTCTGGGTGTACGGGTGACCTGTCAGAGCCATCAACCTGAACGTGTTTCAGAAAACCTACAAGAGCGGAGTGAGGCGGGTAACTGTGCTGCTCCCTGGCGCTGGGTGGGTATCCTCCGACTTCCTGCTGTCACTCGCTGTGCTGGGAGCACGCGAGGCCGATAAGCACGGGAGAACGCCCGGCGCGCCAGGATGGGAAGGAGGGGAGACCGGGAACCTGCAGGCCTGGGATGCAGGCAGGGAAAGGCACAGGGCTGAGCGCGAGGCTGCTCAGTGCAGTGGGGACGCTTCCTGCCGGGAGGCAGCAACACACACTTCCGAAGACGCCCTCCGCAGGTGTGCGGCTCCGGGGGCAGGCAGCTCCCAGCCTGCCTGAGCGCGGGGAACAGGCTGCGTCGCTGGGTTTCCATGCCAACCCCCTGGGTTTCTGGGGAGAAGACCTGGCAGGGCACCGGCCCAGACACGGACAGGGCTGCAGCGAGGCCAGCCAGAGATGAGGCTCTCAGTGACAAGTGACTGATCAACACACGACTCCTCTCACAACCAGGATAAAATGTGCTCGTCTTCTCGAAACAAAACCCCCCTTTCACCTGAAAAACTATATTAGGCTGAGGCACATCAAATAACAGGAAAACGCAGACCACCCTAAATTTAGCCCACTTGAAACTGACCCGACTTAGGAAAAGGGGGTCCCTGCCACCCCTCCCCCACCACAAGGAGATTAGCACATTTTCTGAATAAGGTCCCTGAAAGTTCACAGCAGCAGCCCTGAGAGCGTCAGGCAGGTGAGACAAGGCCCTGCAGGTGCTGGAGGGGCAGCCGCGTGCGTCCACCTCTGCCAGTGGGTGGCCTGCACAGGTCCTGGGGCCCCCAGCACAGGCTCGGATGTGGCATGGAACAGTTCCCAGGTGAGCCCGCGGATGCTCCCAGGCGCTTCACACAAGGCGCAGGCCTGGGCAAGGGGCGCGCGGGGAAGCGACTCCCCACGGGTGGCTGCGCAGCAGGGTCACGTGCTGGTGTCACGGCGCAGGTTTGAGGGGCGCCTGAGCAGCCCTCGGGGGGGCAGGCGGGGCTCTTCCGGCACCCCCAGAATTTTACGCGCCACTGTGCTCTGTCTGAGCAGCAGTTCTCGAACCCGGACCAGCGTGAACCACCGCTTGCCTTCACAAGTCTGTCGTCAGGATTTGTTACATGCGGTGCCGGAGAGTTTACGGAAAACACGACAACACGTTCGTTTCTGGGCCCCTGGGTGACTCCTTTCTGCCTGCGTTGTAATCCCTCCTGGCCCGGCCCAAGCGCTGCTCTATCTGCTTTCTCCGTCCTTCCTACGTGAGGCGAGGGCTGGGACGGGGGCTCTGCGCGGGGGACCGGGGGCGCTGCCACCTGGGTGTGCGAGCGTGCTCCAGCAGGTCGCAGCGGCTTCCCCGGGGTGTGCTCTCCTGAGGGAAGGGGAGCTGCGCGAGGAATGGAAAAGTATTTTTTCAAAGGCAAAACAACTTCCAAGGTACGAAGCGTTAATTGCAAGGAAGAGCCATGAACAGAAAAGCCCTTCAGGAAGCCGGCTGTGAGCGAGACGAAACGCGGGCCCGTCTACGGGAAGCCTGAGTGGCAACCGACCGTCCTGTGGCGGAGTCTCGCCCGCAATGAGACTTGTCAGTGCTGATGGCACTAAGGGCTTGCATTTTTGCCACCGGCTATGCTGGGACTCGTTTAGGGATCACAAGGGTTAATGGCCCTTCGTCAGCTTACAAGGCCCAGCCAGCATAAAAAGCGACAGGAAGTTAATTAGGCGAGATCAGCTGCAACCCCGTTCAGGTGTCTGACTCACTTGATTCTGTGAGAAGCCAGCGAGCTGACATACTCCGCCTCCGAAGGAGCCAAGACGAGCAGGCTGCTCCCGTGGCAGCCGATGCGGGCGGTCCTCCCGACCCGGTGGATGTACTCGGCGGGCGAAGACGGGGCGTTGTACTGAAAATGAAAAGGGCGACAGAGACGAAGGCGTTCAGCGATCAAGGGACTGCCGGTCATGGGAAGTGCAATACCCCTTACCTGCCTCCAGGTACCCCGGAACAAAACCCTGGTGCTATGGTTACCCAGCACGATCACAAGGAAAAGTCACTCAACCCTAAACTCCTGGCTTCGCTGGAGATGACAAGGCCCTGCCTGACACGCCAATGTGAACGGTGGCCAAGTTTCAGATACACGAGACGTCTGCCGTCCCAGGACCTCCTCTTTAATTTTACTTCTCCACAGGTCTCTTCATTTTCCTATTGGCATCTTTGCACTGCGGTGACTGCGCAAGGTGAAAATGCAGGCAGGTGGGGGTGGGCTTCCGCAGATGACCACATGCCCTTGGCCTGCTTCCCCGGCAGGCAAGCAGTGGGGATGAGGCCACAGAGGACACCGGACAGGGTAAGGAGCTAGGGGCCGACAGCTCTGACCGGAGGTCAGCTCTGCTGCGGGGCCACCAGGAGCTGGTCCCCACCACCTGGCAACGGCTCCTCCAGTCCCCATGCAGCAGAGCTGCCTTCGCACAGGGACACGCCCCCGCCCCCGTGGACAGCGTTCCTGACCTAGGGGAAAGGGCGACTGAGAACTCAGCAGGATGGATCACGCGCAGGACTAGATGGTCTACGGTAACAACTTCGTCATCGTGAAAACCAACCGAGCATGTGAGCATGTAGTCCCGCTCCCCTGCCCCCGCCGCCACATGACCCAAAACCCAGAGGGCCAGGATGAATACAACACATGGGGGGCCAGGCATCGTAAAGTGACCAACCAAGGGGCACGTTATCACAAGGCTAGGGGATCAGGTTCACGTGTCCAGCCTTCTACACATTAAACTTGCGCTTGCCTTCTTATCTTTAACTGGCTCTGCGGCCAGCAGGAAAGAAGACAGTGCCTCTGGTCGCACAGTGACCGTCTGCAGGAGCAGACCGGAGCCCCCAGACAGTGATGGGCAGGCAATCGCACTAGAATGTGAATACACCATGATTCACGTAAACAGGGTATGTGCCCCCTGACCCCCACGCAGAAAGGCTTAAAAACACCATTCTGCAGACTAACCAAAAGAAAAAACGGAACGGCAACCACGAGCCTCGAGCGCCGACACCCGCACCCTCCGGCAAAGCGTCTCAGGCCGAGGCAAGCGCAAGAGACTGTCAGGGACTTAACGGCCCCTGCAGGTCGATGCACAGGACAAGGCTCTCAGGACAGCTGAGCCATCTCCTCCCGGACACAACGAGGCCTCTCGGGGGCCCCGGGCGATTCCTGTTGGTTTCAGATTGCTGAAACTGTGTGTGTGACATGCATTAGTCTGGGAGCCCGCCCCCTGCCAGGCCCTCCCTACCCCCCCACCGCCCCGCCCCGCCCCACCCCCAGTCTGGTTGTTTTGCTGCGGCAGTTAGGGGGGCTGCGTTAAGGAAAGATGTCGGGAGAACCGTGCAGAGAAGGCTGGTTGCTGCCTGGTTACCAGGGCAACACCCAGGAGAGTAATAATAATTATTCCACTTAAAGGCAACACATCCACTTGTGATCATATGTTCCCGTCTCGAGCTCACACCTTAACTAAAAAAATTACCTGAACGATCCATGTGACTTGAGGGAGATCTAAGCCCCGAGCTGCAACATCCTTCAAAAGAGAAAAAACATGGCTTAGGACTGAGTTTCTGAACCATCTGGGGGTCAGGGACCCACTGGTAATCTAACGCAAACACTTGAGGGCTCACCCACACCAGTGTGCGCGCTCTCGCATGCACACGTCTGCGCACAACCTCAGGAAGCCACCCAAGTATGTGCGGTTTGAAGTCCCAACTCAGAGGTTGAGTGCTACGGACCCAGGGTGAGGCACAACCACGAGAACGCCCCACGAGAGCGCCACCTGCAGGGGAGCCCAAGAACTTACACGGTCGTTCTCAGTCGGGCCTGGGAAGAACTCCGAAAACTTCAGCACGTCTTTCTTACTACTTTTACTTGAAAAACCACTTGGTGACGAATGCACTCGTGGGTTACTACCCCCATCCTGCACCTATCCGCAAAACTGACGAAGACACGGCTTTGAGGGGGGCTTCTGCAAGACCACGCCCAGGCACGCCCTCAGGGAGGCGAGCTGCTCAGTTTGCCGGCCGTCCTCGGGGAGGGGCGAGGGCCAGCCAACGTCCCGCCGCTCTGACTCTGACGGCCACATCCGAGTGCAGGCCGAGGACTTGGCCAGGCGCAGGCTTGGCCTGGGCAGGAGAAACTATAAAAGCAGTGGGGATTTATTTCTCCTTTTCAGGAGTCGACACCTGTGCAGCAAAGACCTTCTGCTCTCTGGTCATTCTGGCGGAGACCAGAAAATGGGAGCCTTCCAGTCTTCGGCAACAGCCGTGCCCATGGCATTCACCTTTACACGCAGTCGTGACAGGAATGTCCCCAGCCCCCAGTTACCGCGTGGAGCGTTTCCCTGCATGGCCTTGACGGGCCTTCAGAACGACGACCAGGTGACACGGGGCTGCTCTGACAACAGAGAGACGCCGGGCCCCCAATCGCTGCAGAGGAAGTGCAATGCAGCCTGGCCCCGTGCTGGGGGGCCCCGGAAAGGCTGTGTGTGTGCCTGCCCTCTGACCCAGGGCACCCCGAGGACACACTGGCAAAAATGCAAAATGACACTTGTGCAAGGCTATTCGTGTTGGCGGTCTGGCATGAACCCCAAATCTGGCAGGAGACAGTGAAGACAATGGTGGGGACATCCACCCCATGTTCCAGAGCATTACGCAGCCAGGAAGGACCAAGGACTCAACGGAATGACGTGGAGACTCCCTAGGAAAACTCCTGAGCGTGTCTAGTACATTTTGGCATAAGAAATGAGGGAAATAAAGTGCACTTACCCATATTTCTTAAAGAAGTAATACAAAGAAAACCCAAAAGTTTTTCAAAAGGGTTACCTGCAGGGGAAGGAAGAGAATGGGGGAGGGGAGGAATGGAAGCCAGACTTCCTGCAGTGGACCCACGTGACCTTGACCAAGCCCACGTAAACGCCTGCAGATGGCGGCGGGCTGGCTGGCAGCAGGGAGTGCAGGGCTGCCCATTCTGGCCTGCACAAGCCCTGGAGCCCGGGCCTCATCGAGGGTCTCCACCCAACAACCGGAGCACAGGAAACGGGGGGTGGGGTGGGGCATGTTACACACCCCTGGAGGACCCAACTAGGCAAATACGGGCAAATACGGAACGTGGACAGAGGTCTGGATACTTCCACCAAAACAGTCGAGGGAAGAAAGGAGACCCGAAGAGCAAACCCGAACTGAAAGACACCGATCGGATGCAGGCACCGCCGGCCCCGGAGACAAACGGAGCGCCGAGGCCTGGAAGCAGGGTCCCGGGACCCCGCTGTCCTTAGGAACAGGCAGAGGGGCCTGGGCGGGTTTCACCGCTCGCTTTGCATGTTTTTGGCTGTCTCCTTTGTTTTCCTTTTCGCAGTGAATACACGTTTCCCCTCCAATTCTCACTTAGAAAAACGGGACCCACAGAGAAGCTGGGAGGGCAGGGCGAGCACCCACCCACCCCCACCTGGACGGACGACGCAGCAACTGCTGCCAGGCGGGGCACCTGCTCCTCTCCCCCCCCCCCCCGCCGCTGCGCACACGTCCTTCCAAGCCGCGAGCGTGCGTCCGAGGAACAGTGACACTCCGCCCTCAATGCTCCGCACGGTCTCCTTCCTCCATCAGAGAACGTTCCCCCGCGCACGCCCGGCACTGCTATCACCCGCGAAGCACCCAGCGTGCCGGGACACCCCTCCCTGGCAACCAGTCCTCGCTCCAGTCCCTCCAGCCGCGCTGCCTTCCTCGCCCACCCGGGGCTTCCACGGCAGCCCTTCAGACTTCCTCAGTCCACAACGATACCCCTGCCTTTTGCTTCTTTCTTTTCGGTAACTATCGACTTTGAAGACCTCAGGGGCCCTGAACCTCCAGAACCCGGACCTCTCCGTCTCCTCTGGGTGAGTTCTGCGCGGAGCGTTCTGGCAGAGAGCGCAACCGCAGGGAGGCGCGCACTTCCCCGCACGGCTGTGGGAGGCACGCCAGAGCGGCCTGTCCTGCGCTGGGGACGCCGTGCGCGGTCTCTGAGAGGGGGCGCCCACCAGCGCTCCCCGCCGCCTGCAGGCACCTCTCACCTTCCGTCATCAGGGAGTAAGCTGGGGCGGGAAACTTTGAGACGGTCCCCCAAACCGTCTGCCTGACGGTTTCGGCATTCGCTGGCACTGCTTCTGTCTCAGCTGTGCCCAGCGCCGCTTCCTTCCGCTGCTTCCTTCCGTTGGAGAGCAGGCGTTCTTCTGTAAGGACGGCCCCCGCCCTCGCCCCCCATTCTGAAGTGCCACGACGGATTCCGAAGGCTAACTGGCACGTTTAGAAACAATAATCCTGCCCTGGCTGGTGTAGCTCAGTGGATTGAGCACGGGCCTGCGAACCGAAGGATCGCGGTTCGATTCCCAGTCAGGGCACATGCCTGGGTTGCCAGGCCAGTTCCCGGCAGGGGACATACAAGAGGCAACCACACATTGATGTTTCTCTCCCTCTCTCCTTCCCTTCCCCTCTGAAGATAAATAAATAAAATCTAAAAGAAAAAAATTTAAAAAAAAAAGAAAAAAAGAAACAATAATCCTGCGCGGTTTCCGTGAGAAGCACGCTAAAACGTTCGCTCCCGGACGCCCAGGCTGGAGGCGGGACTGAGGAAGACCCGTGCCACCGGCACCGAGCCGCCCCAGGACCACCGCGGCAGGACGGGCTCCGCCAGCCGTCCCTGACCACACCGGAACTGCCTGCCCGCAGGGCGTGTTCAGACAAGACCTACGTCCCGCAGTGCTGAGCGCCCACGGGGTGTTTTCAGATGAGGCTGCCGCCCGCCCCAAGCGGCGCCTCTGAGGACACGTTTAGAGTTCTGCTGAGAGGGGCACGGGGACTGCTTTCCACACCGACCACAACGGACGTCAGAGAACGGACGTCAGAGAACGGACGTCAGAGACCTGCCAGGCTCTTCCGTCTGCCGAGTTCTTGTGGAGAAAGGACTTTTTCTGCAGATGCGCTCTGCAGTGGGGGGTGCAGGCCGACGGCAGGCTGCCCGAGCGTCCCAGACACGCAGGCTGAGGAGATGCAACGCTCGTCGGGTCGGGAAGTTCAACCACGGAACTCCGGGGCCAAGCCTGACGCGCACGCGACTCGCCCCGTACAAAGGCGCTGAAACGGTGCGTCAGGAGCGACGTCCGCTGGCTCTCACGGAGACCGGTCAAGGTTCTCCCTCCCACCCGGGGGGCCGAGGTCATGACACTGGCTCGCAGTCCTCCGTCTTCCACTTCTTGTGTTGGGGTGGGGGAACCTCACCACCTGCCGGCCACTGCTCAGACTGAACCCAGCTATTTCTTTTAGTGCGTCTTTCTAGTCTGAGCCTAGGCTACCACAGAGGATGGGAGAAAAATGATCCTCCTGGTCTAGGAACAGAGAGAGCTGGACTTCAGTTTCCCTGCGGCAGCCGTATGACCTGGGCAAGCCAACTCAGCTCTCTGAGCCTCAGCGTACCCCCTAACGATGGCCCTGAAACCCCCGTTTACCTCCTGAGGGTGCCGCGGAGCCCAAATGAGACAGCGCATAGGAACGCCGAGAGTCATGAGGCTAACCATTCTGCTTCCCGGTGGTGGGGATCGGGCGGTGCTGCGAAGCCCCCTCGCTCACCCCGTTCACCCGGGGCGGAGCACCGGGCCCGACCTGCTGAGGAGTCCGCACAGGCCTTGGTTCTGCCCGCTCTCGGAGCCCAGGCCCAGCCCCACTCCTCCGCTCCTTTAACCTAATTAGAGCGGAAGAGCCGCTGAAGTCAGTTCTGAAAGACGCGCAGTGGTGCGGCCTTGAAGGCCCGGCCTGGCGACGGAGGAGTGCAGATGGAAGGCAGCTTGCTCAGGTGCCAGCCTGTCAGTTGGATTAAAATGACTCATTTATTTACCCAAGAACCTCACAAAGTGCTTTTACGAACAGGGAGAGGGGCCCTGCCGGCTCTCCGAGGAAGGGACACCGCAAATTCGCCGCTGCCGCGGTTCCCAGCCTGCCAAAAGTCATTATTGCCTCGTGTGGAGAGCCATCAGCGGGGTACGGCCCCTGTTGTCCGGGTGACAGATTGGGCTGCGTAAACAGAGGAGGAAGGAGAGAGTGCAGAAGCTGTCAGCGGCGAGAGATCTTGGCTGGAGCCGCCAAAAAACTGGCAACATGAGTTAGCATAACTGAGTAAACAGCCAACAGTCTCCCAGTGATCGTGCCATTAACGCGATGAAATAAAGTGGAAAAGAGAAGCTCCAGCTAAACAACAGGCCCCAGAGAAAACCAAGAAGGCCTCCACTTGCTCCGGGTTGTGAACCGACGTTCTCGGGGCCCCTGCGGCTGCTCGCCTTTGTCTCCAAGCCCCCCGGCCAGGCGGAAACGCCCCAGGAGGAGTGAAAATTAGGAGCTGCAGACATAACAGAGCACTTCAAGGGGGGGAAAGGTGGAGGCAAGTAGCACGCATGACCTAGGTAGCGCCTGGAAAAGAACGCAGGTGCTGGACGGGTGCGCTATTCCCAGACAACCAGCCGGTGGGAGAGGCCCCTGCTCCGGGCTCCCAGGGACACCAGGAAGCGTCACCCACTCCAGCAGAAGGCCTGCCACTGGCCTGAAGGCCAGAGACAGCGTGGCAACGCCATTCCCCAGGCTGCCGGCAGCCTCCCTCGCCATCAGCTCAGCACCGGGGCTGCAGTGCTAGCTGCCACGCCCGCTTCTTCCGGCGTCGGGTGAGCTCTTCGCCGTCAACAGGAGGAAATAATGGCGACAATTCAGCATCTCGCCTCCGATTCCTCTGATTCCTTCATTCCAATTTGGGAAAGTGGACTTTCAGCTTTCCAACGACTCCTTCCTGCTAATCACTACGCCCTCCTTAACTTGGCTTCTTCTTAGATCTGATTTTCTAGAGGACACAAACTACGTTTTACATGGGTGGGCAGCTCTCCTGTCCCCCTCCCTGTGGCGAGACTCCGAGTCACCATGGTCGCGTGTTCATTGGGAACCCACAGTCTACACAGCCAGAGACCAGATCCTGAAAGATTCTGGTGCATGGAATTAAAAGATCCTTGTTTTCACGCTTCTAATCAAGATGAACACGAACACACACACACACACACACACCCTTCCCTGTTCCTAGTAACAGGGGAGCAGGGAGGAGGAGGCTGGGGTGCAGAAAGGGAGGTGGGGTGCAGGGAGGGATTTTTCCAGCAGTAAAGTGAACAGCACAGCTGTGGGCTTTTGTGTGGTGACACGGTAACGCTCGACATTCCCCGTGTCCCTTCTTCTGGCCTTGTTAAAGGACCCTGGGATGGTAAGTCACGACGGCAAAGGGATGGGACCAGGAAGGAGAAATCTCCACGTGACGACTGACAACACGACCCGTCTTTACCCGAAGAAGCCAGGTCTCCATCTGCCTTGTCCTGACGTGGCCCACGTTCCTCGTTGACACTAAGGAGGCTCCTGGAGAGCGTTCAGAGAACCCGGCAGCAACAGGCTGCTGAGCAGGACGCGGACTGATGACACCCACCCGCACCCAGGCCCGGCCCGTCGCGGCGGGCCTCAGGCTCCCCGCCGTCTCGGACGCCAGGACGTCAGGCTCACGCAGACACACGTGGCCGCGGTCGAAGGGGTGGGGCAGGGAGTGAGGAGCCTCTCTAACACCGGGAGCCTGTGTCCTGCCTCGGGAATGACAGGAGCAAGCCCCACCAGGCACCTGTCCAGCAACCCTCACTGCGGAGGAAGGACAAGATGGCACCGCAGAGGACCGTCCCACCGGAGTGGCCTTGGCAAACGCACACGCACCAGAGATTTTAGAGAAACCGGACTGTGGGCGAGGGAGAGTCTGTGTTCCATGGGGCGCCCGGGACCGCCAGGCACGGAGCGGGCTGGGCTGGGCTGTGCCCAGGCGCTGTGTCTGGCTGGAGACCCTGCCTGCAGCCAGACAGATCAGGACAGTCACACTGTGTTTTGATGCCACTGAGACTCACATTTCAGAAAGACAGGTCTTTTCTTCCTTGGAGAACTACTAAAAAAAAAAAAAAAAAACAAAGCCACGGAACTTCAAAGACCTGGAGCTTTCTTGGGGACCTGAGTGCCTCATGTCTGTAAAACAGGGCGGCATTTGCACACCAAAAAGCGTGACAACGTTTCACGGGGCACGAATCCAGCATCCTGAGTGTCTAAGACGTAACATTTTGTCCTGACCCTAACCCGCACCCCAGCACTGAGGTCCCCACCACCTTCTGTCTCCGTGCAGACCACACGCTCCCCAGATACCACCACTGCACGCGTGGGAAGGTGACTCTCAGCTCTGTCCTTAGAAAAAGGCCTGCGTGGGTGGGCCCCCACACCAAGTCCTCGGGCCCTGCCTGCCCACGCATGCCACCCGCAGACACACAGTGCCGGCTGCACCCCTGCTCTGCCCCAGCACTGGGACAGGACAGCCAATGAGACACAGTCTCTGTCTGCATGAGCTTACGACCTGGTGGGTGGGCGGGCGGACACCGAGCCCAGGTGTGATGGGCGTGGTAGGAACTGCAGGGTGCACTGGGAGCACCTGACGGGGTGGGGAGGGGTGAGGATGGCGGGGTGGGTCTGGGGCTCTAGGGATCCATTTCCTAAACAACCGAGCTTTCAGCTGAGACCTAAGTAGGGGTCAGTCAGTCAGGGTGCAGTGTCCCAAGCAGAGGAACTCCGTGTACCAAGGCCCTGAGCCCGGAAAAGGAAGAAGGACACGCTCGAGGAGCCGAGAGAGGCGCTGCTTGGCCGCAGGGGAAGGAAGGGGGGGAAGCAGGGGCAGAGGAGGCAGGAAGGGGTCTGGTTCCACGACAAGGAATTCTGACCAATCTCTTTGTCAAGCAGCTTGTTTGGACTCATCTTCACGAGACGGTTTTAGAGCGAACGCGGGCACGTGCCTCAGGACGGGCTTCACGAAGGGAAGGGCTACCGGGCAGCCTCGGGTCGCTGCAGACGGCCAGCACTCCCACGGTAACCATCCTCCGCTCCGAGCAAGCACGGTCGGCACAGCCGCTGTTCGCCACGCACGTGAGCACCAGCGCACCGCGGCCAACAGTGGCCGTCAGGCCGCCTCACGTGTGACCACCGTCCACAAGACAGCAGTCGCACTCACTCACCCGTGCCCCCTAGCTGGAGGCGGGACACGCCCTGGGTGGCCTGCCACACGGAACACAGAGCCGGGGCTCCTCAGGCGGTAGCCGCACTGACGGGGCCTCGCCAGGCGTCCCGGGAGCCGACCCTCCGTTTCCACCCAGCACCTGACGGCCGGGGCGCCCAGTTCACAGCGCCACCTCGTTACCGCACAGACGGGGATTTCTCCGACCACCGGTCGGGATTAAGCTGCGCTGCCCAAGATGGCACAGGCCCAGAAGGCATTTTAATCTCAGGAGCGAGCGGCAGCGACAGCGAAGGGCACCCCCGGAGAATGGGCCATCGAAGGCGCGGTGCTCCCGTCTCGGCAGAGCGCAAGACGCGTGCGGGAGGAGGCCGCCCCCCGGACTGCCAGGGCTGGGGCTGAGTGAAGGGGCTGGAAAACCGGAGGGCAAGTGACAGCTTCAGACACCAGCAGACCAACCGGCCCGAGTGCACCTGCTCTCCTTACGGAAAGGTGAGCGCAGGCGAGGAGAGCGGCTTCACCGTGGAAAGACTTTCTCAGCTCTAATTACTCCCGATAGCTGTAATTTACAAGTTTTGGGTGGCTAGAAATCACCAAGATTCACACGTTTTCAGACCAACAGCTGTCACTATTAGTGAGCAAATCGCTGAGTCTTCTACACGGTGGCAGCCGGCTGGCGAGCTGCGACAAAGTCCGGTGACAAAGCAGAAGTGCGAAGGGGCCAGCAGCACCGAGAGGCACTCCCGCTCTCTGTGGGGCTGGCCTCAAGGCAAACTGTCAAGAGGAAAACGCTGCCACCACCGATCGCAGAGACGCTTAGGCTTCACCTGGAGTTCAGGACGATACGTACCGTGCAGAAGAGGACGCCCGTGCCGGAATGAGCGAATTCTTGAAACACGGCCGTTCTTTCCTAAAAAACAAGGGAACACCTTACAGCTCTGAGGCCGACGGCAGCGAGGCGGGCGCCGGTCCCCACAGCGCCCCCATCTCCTCCTGCTGGAACTGCACATCAGGGCGCAGAACAGAGCAGCGCTGCCCAGAGGGAGGGAGGGAGCCGTGAGCGCTCACATCTCACATCTCACAGCTAACGCGACCCTGTGCGTCCAGGGCTGGGCTTCCCGGCGATGGCGAGGCAGCAGAGCGCCGGGCCGGGCGTGTCCTTCAGACACAGCCACCCCGGGCGCAGGGAGGAGCCACGGGGACCGACCGAAGAACCCCCCTTCCTGCCGGCCATTTTGTTTAAGACTGATTTTGTAAAAAGGTTAAAGTTATAAATCCCGTACGTTGTAACTGTAGAAAAACTGCATTTAAGTCGGAGGAAGAAAACTCGATGCCCCACGGCTTGAGGCATGCCACCATCACTGACAGCCCCTTGCTCCCGGGCCCTTCCCGGGCCCGATCACCAGGAGGGGCCCTGACAAACGGGCCACACTACTTACACTACCAACACGCTCTTGTCACTCTACTTACGGGTGCGCGCGCACACACGCATGTACGCATCTCAGCGGAACGTGGACGCCTCTCCGGGACACGAGAAATATCCAGACCACGTCCCTCTCGTGACAACACATCAGTGTCCAGCTGGATGGTGCGCTGCCATTTCCGCGGCCAGCGCCCCACCACCACCGCCAGCGAGGCCACGGCCCCAGGTTAACCGCTACGAGCAGTGCTGGGACCGACCCCGCTGCAGGTGACTCGCGGGGACGGGATGGTTCCTTCCCTTTGGGAAAATCCCTAGGGGCAGGCCTGCTGGACCGAAGGGCGTGCACACTTAACAGCTCTCTGTATAGACTTACAAAGTGCGCCCGCGAGTGTGCTTACGTCACAGGGTCGCAGGCAGCTCAGGCTTGGCCGGGTCCGTCTGTCAGCAGCAACGACAACCACCAGATCACTACGCATCTGGAGAAGAAACAGGTCGGGCGCTCCCTCCACTCTGGCACAGCCAGACAATCACTCTAGTGGACCTCCCTGTGGTCCTTCACACGCAGGCGCTGTCGCACACCTGGGACTCCAGGGACACCCGAGGAAAGTGCACAATGACAGCCAAATCGTACTGAGCACTGCCACACACCGACCAGACACCCGAACCCGAACCCTAACCCCCCCTCCACCTCACACACGCGCACCCGCACCCGCCGGACGCCCACAGTCGCCCTGCAAGCCGGCGAGGCCGAACGACCCGCCCGAGGGAGGGGCACACCCAGCAAAGGGCTGGGCCGGCGTCGGAACCTCGGGGCTGTGCTCCGAAGTCGGTGCTCTGGGCCTCACAAGGGTGACCGCACCTATCCAGTTTGCTGCGTGGCTTCATAAGGGACATTTTTAG
Organism: Glossophaga mutica; assembly: GCA_039655065.1. Classification (NCBI taxonomy): domain Eukaryota; kingdom Metazoa; phylum Chordata; class Mammalia; order Chiroptera; family Phyllostomidae; genus Glossophaga; species Glossophaga mutica. The sequence continues at coordinate 216,414,134 of CM077305.1, forward strand.
TGGCTGCACTGTAATGTCGGAAAAGTTCCAGAAAGCTGGGGACACATCTTGAAGCCTGCCTGTGACCTCTCCAGGTCTGGGCTGAGGACAAAACCCAACTCTTTCACCACAACCACCATGCAGCAAACCAGAGCTGCTCTCTGATCACGTGCTCGGGGCGCTACCAAGCGTGCAGGGAGACCGCAGGTCCTGTGGGACGGTGGCCAGGACAAGAGGCCAGGAATACGTGATTGGGCTGACTGTTCTGGTTCCCTCCAGACGCAGCACCACCTCGGTGTTCACCAAATGAAGTACAGGTACTCCCTCCCACCTTCCACTCAGCTCGGGGGAGGCTGTGAGGGCTACTGAATAAATGCAACAACAACAAAGCAAAGGGGTGACGATTACTAAACTAAAAAGCCTGCACGATCCCCAAGGGAGAACTCACAACAACAACGGCACCCAACATTTACTGAGGACTTGCACGGGCCAGCCTGCTCCAAAGCACTTTATCTGCGTTAGCTCAACGAATCAAAACAAAGAACACCACTATTGGCTCCATTTCAGAGACACAGAAACCGAGACACAGAGAGGTTAAATACTCTCCAGCGGCCACGCAGCCAGGCCTGGAACACGGCAGTCTGCCCCCCCACCCCTCCCCATCCCACGGCGCACAGCTACAAACACCCTAGAGACTAGTGACCTATTGTGATGAGAGCTGAACTCATTCGCTACAGACTCTGCTCTGTTCAAATTCCCAGATCCTGCGGAGTCCACATCCAGCTTCTCCGTCCCCCCGACTATCCGGCAGAAAGCCTCTGGTGAAAACAGACCCAGAGGATTAGGGAACTAATTTTAAAAAAAGGAGAAGAAACACCATAAATGGCATTGCTTTATGAAATGAACAAACTTGATTGAATCAGGGACACAGAAGGTAAAAACCAAGAGCTTATAAAAATTCACAAAGGCTGGAACGTTCAGGAAATTCTACATATTCCTGTGGCAAATAAGAAGCTGTGTCCTTGAGTGACCTTGAGCAAATTCTGAACCTCCATTTCCTGAAGTACTAAAACGAAAGAGCAAAACCAAAAGGGGCCTGGAGCGGACGCCCTCTGCCGTCCTGGGCGCTCGAGCAGGGGACGGTCTCTGAGCCGGCTCTCATCAGATCTCGTCCCCACGTCCCTTCCTTCCTCCCTCCTTCCACCCCGCGCTGCCCGGCGACCGCCCCTCCAGGACAAGATGGCTCTGCCCTGGGCCCGCCCGACTCCCTCAGTGATGGTCTCGAGGCAGCTGACAACCTAAAGCAGGGCGCACGCTCAGACGGAGGCAGAGCGGGGGCACAGGGCCCTCGCGGCCGAGCACGAGCGCAGAGCGCGGGCGCTGCGTCTTGCTGACAGCGACAGCAGCCGCGCAGCAGCGCCATATGGGAGCCGCAGTTTAGCTCCATTAATGCTCTTAATTTGAAGACATCAAGCCCTAATTACACACTGGGCACTAAAAAGGCAAAACCCTTCCCTGGTGCCAGCTACTTAGTGGCGCTCTGTTGCCTCAACAGCTGGCTGAGCAGAGGCAGGCCGAGCGGCCCGGGAGCCCGCGGGCGCACCAGCCTGGCTCCAGGGCTGGGCGGGCGGGACAGCAGGCCAGCTCCCCGCACCCCGCGGCAGGGCGGCCGCCTGCGGCTCCTGGGGGGCGCGTGCCGGTTGGTCGGGCCTGGGGTGCTCACCTCCTGGTCCATGCTGCCGTGAAGACGCAGGAATCTGAATCGTGTGCCGCCAGATGGCATCTGCCCCGGAGCCGGGGCCCCAAGGCCGCTCAGCAGGGTCTGCAGAAAGAGGTGGTAGTGGAACTCCACCAGCTCGCAGCTCGAAAAGAAGACGATCACCTTCTGGTCTGTTTCAAACTACATGGACGCAAAGAGGAGAAACCACCGCATGTTTTTATTAGGCGAGACCAAAATGGGTCTTTCTCTAGAATACCTAGTCACGCTGGCCCCAGTTTGGAAACAGGTGACGGGCAGCTTTGAATTATTTTCAGAAGTAACACCGACGCCCCAGCTACGAAGGCTGCAGGCAAGGGCAACGACAGCTGTGACCTTGACCAGGATCCCAGAATGAATGAGAAGAGCGGGCTTCAGAAGAAGCTGTCTGTCGGCACTGCTCCTCGCCTGCTGCGGACCTGCACACGCACAGCCCAGCTCGGACCCGGGCCCAGTGCCTGGGGAAGCCTCGCTCTCAAACCCGCCTGGCACCCCCGCCCGTGCACCAGAGAAAGGAACACGAAGCTAGCAGCTAAGTGCACAAGCACCAGGCCTCTTTCGGAAACGTGAACACAGGCCCCTAGCTCCATCTCACTTCCAAGCACGTTCCTACCACCTTCGATACTCCCAACACCGGCCCCAGGAAAGGCACTTCAGGCTGATTTCAAGGTGAGCATAGGGGCTGTCAGTGACCCCGATCTTCCCCACAACCCCAGGACCACCGCCGCACACGAACCACTGTCCCTGCTCACAAGCAGTTGGAAAACTGTGCGCACGTGCCTCTCAGCTCACCGCGGCAATGCCCGATGCGGACGGCACAGATCTTTCTCCCCAAAAGGGGGCCGGCTCGAGCCCCCAGCCTACCTTGCACTTCTGCAGGAGGAAGGCCGCCAGGCAGACCAGCCTCAGTTTGCTGGGGACCAATGTCACGTACTGGTCGAGACCCTCCGGAATGGCAAAGCCGTCCAGCTCGTCACCAGGCTGTGGGGCACACGCTTCCAGAACCGCGTGGCACTCCGGGCTAGATGGACCGTGGCTCTCATCCAGGACAGAAATACTGACCGGGTTGTGCAAACTGATGTCAGCGAGCCGTGTCACACCTTGGAAACAGTGAGAAAGGCAAACAGGTGACAGGCACACTCGGTGGCACGGGTCCCACAGCACACCCGGACACACCCCACGTCCCGGCACCCTGGGAAAGCCCTGCCAGGACCTGCCTGACGGCCTAGGGGGGCAGACCTGCTGGTTGCACCCAACAGCCCAACAACCTGCTTGCACCTGTGGGAGGCCCTCAGAAGGGACACTGACAGACATGTGCCCGCCACCCCCAAAAAGGGTTCTGGGGTCGAGGAAGACCCTGATAAAAAGGCTCCATGAGCCTCTCGCAGGGCTGGCCAGGCCTGCCCAGGTCCTCTGCTGTGTGGGTGCGCCATGGACCTCCAGGAGGAGGCAACACATGTCGTGTCCCAAACTTTGTGAGCACAGAACCCCTTTAACACGGATCATGTCTTAAAATTGATGTTCTTCAGAGACCCTTGAAACTGCCCATCCTCAGCACCCAGTCTGCGTGAGTGACCAGAGACGGCACTGTAAACCAGACACGGGCACAAAAGCCATGCCATGGCTCAGACAGGGCGTACCACGTGGCGCGCCCTGGGCGGGGCTGCCACTTCTCCAAGCCCTGGTGTTCCTATCTGCGTCCCATCTCACGAGGACGAAAAGCAGCAGCAGTGAGCTTAAAGAGCACCTGTGTGTTCGCCTGGGGAGAGAAGGGCGAAGGCACTCAACGCAGCACTTGGGTGAGAAGTCGCCGCTGCCAGGCCAACAGCCCCGCTCTGCATGGGTCACACCCGCAGTGAGGACCTCACCAAAGCACCGGCGAGTAGCAGGCAGCCCTTCTCCTCGCCCCCGCCTGCCCCCCGCACGAGTGCCAGCAGCGCCGCCCTTGCTGGTGGCTCTGGATCTCGGACCCACCCTTGCCCTCGCCGGGGGCCCGCAGCAGAGTCTAAGACGCCAAGGGGGGAGGCTGCTGCAGGACCGGAGGCCAGCCTCCAGGACGCCTCCCCTCGTCCAGGTGGGGACTCGGGCCCCTGCAGCTGGGTCCGCCACCCTCCTCACTCAAAACAAAGAGGACTTTCCCGCTCACCTTCAGTGAGAGTCGCCGACAGCAAGACGTTCTGCCGCTTCTGGCTCTCGGCGTTGACTGCGTTGAGTATCACTGTGATGTCTTTCTCGAAACCCAGGTCCAAGATTCTGTGGTTTGCAGAGAAGAAATTTCAATCTACGTGAAGACTGAACGTAACCAAGGGGCTTCGGAGTTGCAACGAGGACACAAGCAGCCCTTTCCTTCCGCCTTTCAGGGTTCCAGACCCGCCTCACCTGTCGGCTTCGTCCAGAACCAGCCACTGGATCCGAGTGAAATGAATGTTCTTGGTGGATTTTATATGATCCACCAGGCGTCCAGGAGTGGAGATAAGGATGTTTATCCCTTTGCGGAGTCTGTTTAAAAGTCACATACCATGAAAGGAAGTGAGTCAAACTGGGCTGCGCTGATAGAAAACGGGGCAAGGCAGAGGGGACAGATCGAGTCCAGCACCCACACATGCGCCCCAGCTTGAAATCAGGACAAACGTCATGACAAGTGGATACGAAAGTACGAAGTTTTACTTTTTCCCGGGAGTTCCCCTCTTCTACAGAACAGACCCGTTAAGATCTGCGATTATGCTAAAATCGTGAAGCCGCTTTGAAAAGAATGTTCGCTGTGTCGCCGATGCCTATTACCGGGCCCACGGACCCTTCCCAGTGTTTTCAGCTCCATGGTCGCCCAGCCTGTTTCTGGAGGCTTCCGGGACAGGGAGCCTCTCACCTGCATCAGCTACCCCAGGATGCTTTCCCTACACTGCACTCTTGTTGGAACTTCCACGCATGGGCCTAGCTCTGCCCCGCAGGCGAGGCGGAATTCAGTCTCATCCATGACCCCCGAATAGCCTTTATCCCATTATTCCGAGACCACAAAAGCCTCCGGTTTTTAGCTGAGCAAATGTTCTCGCTTCCCTTGCAGTTAAGTGTGATCACAAGCCTGTGGCGTAAAACAGGATAAAGAGAATAGGGGAACCCCGCAAGCACCTCCGCGGGGAGGACACGCCATTATCCTCGCTCCCGCTGCAGACTAGATGTCGCGGCTGGATCGGCACTACATGGTAACCTCGAAAACGGACGCCTCGCTGAGTGGCACAAAGGGACACAGGGAGCCTGGGTCCTGACAGCGGGGCACGTGCCAGCGTTGGATGGGCTGCCACCAGGCCTTGTGAGTTGGAGAAAAAGAACACAGCCCCATCACCGGGGGTACCGCTGTCCGCCGCCCTCATTCTTCACAGCTGCGCCTAGGTCCCAACTGCAAGACTGACTTCTCATTAAGGAACCACCCGCACGGCTGCAGGCCGCTCCTAAGCATTACTCTACAGTGCGATAGAAAACGTTCCTAAAGGGAGTGCGGACGACTGGGAACTGACCTGGGGCAAGCGTTTTCTCCTGACACCCATTCCCAGCTCCATCAGAGAATTAGGAACCCATGTCCCGAGGTGTAAGAAGCAAGGCAAGAAGCATCATGTAAGCTTACGCTCTTGTTTTTATGAGAAACCCACGAACCCCCGAACTGTGGATGTTCCCAAAAGGGACCCACCAAGGGGGACACACACCAAACGAGGGGGCCTGCGGGGGCGGGGAGGAGTTCAGAAGGTCATGAGCACATCGGAAAGGAGCCCCCTGTATTTTAAAAACAGCTCTGCCCAGAGGGGACCACCCCCTGCTGCCGCACTCCGCCCTGCACCCGGGACAAGGCAGTCTGGTCTGAGGCAGGGCTCTCTCCAGGTTTAGCGGGACCAGGTTGTGTCGCACAGGAAGGCAGGACAGACAGATGCAGCGGGGGTGGACAAACAGACCTCCCCGTACCTGGCCTTTTCGGACTTCTTCTTCTCTCCGCCCATGAGCACTCCAGGCACGATCCAGGTAAATGGCTGGAGAGACATCAGACCGGCGTCAGCACGAGCCCCTGTGCGGCACGCAGGCTGCCTCTGCACCGTCCTCACAGAAGCCGGGTGGGGGTGGGGGGGGCAGCCTTGGGCCTCCACTGCATGAGGTGTCACCACGCAGATGGGACTCTCAGGCACGGCCACCCCCAGGCCAGGAGCAGCAAGAAGCCGCATTAAGGCCGTGTGACCACCTTCGAACACGGAGGCAGAAATGAAAGCTTTCGAAACGCTTCAAGCAGCTTCTCCGCCTCTGACCACGGAGCCTGAGTCAAACGCGTGCTTCAGAAGTCCGCTGCCTTTCCTTTTCTGTTCTCGGTTAAAACGAAGGAGCACCACCCTCCCCGCTCCCCGCCCCGAGGACAGAAGGGAGACCGCGCCTCGAGCTCGCTCCGTGGCCGGCCAGCCTCAGCTCCGCAGCCTCTCCCCCCCTTTCTTTCTTTCTTTCTTTTTTTTTTTAAGTTTTTATTTTAATTGTTGATCTTGTACAGTTTTCTGTCTTTTATTCTCACCCGAATCTCCCCCCCTTTCTTAAACGCTACCTGCAGCGCTGTCGGCTGCTCTACCCTGGACCCCCGACGGGGAACATCTGCGTGTGACTTGCTAGTGACTGTGACAAGCAGATACAACCTCAAGCACCAGAAAATACCAGCAATCTTCCAAACTAAAAATAGGTGGTCACTAAGGTTTATATCAGTGAAAGCCTACGAACTATACTTGGGAAGAACAGACATCCAGGGAGAACAGGGAAATTAGAATAATTCCTAGCTCTTCGAAAATAAAGAGAAGACTACAGTGTATTTCTCTTTCTTCAAAAAGTCAGGGAAAAAAGACGAAGCTGAACTGGCATGCCTTACCTTGAGTAGTTTCTGGAAAGTGTCGAAGCTTTGTAGAGCCAGCTGCAAATATTAGAAAGTCAGAATGAGCAAGAGCTCTTCTTCCTTTTTTGTTAAATTTCAACCGTGTAAAGTGATTAGGATCCAAACTTGGACCTCAAGTTAAGACTTAAGAAAAAAAACTGCGTCACGGAATCGACGTGACAAACACCCCGGTGCGAGGCCCGTCAGTGTGTGCGGAATGTAGGCAGACCAGCCGCATTCACTTCTCGGCCGGACCCCAAAATCGTGCGCTGTGCTCCCCCTGCTGGCTCAGACTCCCACAAGCGCCCCTGAGCAGCACCGAGAGGGAGAGAACGGGAAGGCTGACCCGAACCCGGCTCCCTTTGGAAGGAGAAAGGTAGAGACGGCAGGCAAACTGGGACACGCCAGAACAGCCACGGACCAGGCCCGCCTTCGGAAACGATAAAGGTGACACGACACCCAGGGACGTGCGGGGGGCAGGGAGGGGGCAGCAGATGCCGACTGAGCGGTGGCCGTTCCTCCACTTACGAAAGGGAAGAAACCAGCAAGCCCGGAGGAAACGAGAGAAATGTGGGCTCGACCGTTAACCACCATCGAAACCCCTCTCCACAACGCCTTCCCCCAAGGCCACGTGCACACAGCTTCCGCGGGCTCAGGACGCGCGAAGCGTCCCGGGGAGTGGCTGCGTGGCCGAGTGGCTGCGGTACAAGTCCGAGCAGCTTGGCCGGCCTCTTCACCGGACCGAGCGGGCGGGGCGCTGCGGGGAAGCTGGCGTCCGAGGGAGGAAAACGGACTCCAGTCTGAAACTGCCTCTGTAGGCAAATAAAATGCACCTGATAAAAGGTGCCTACCAAGAGAGAAGAACACCAAGGAGCTTAACTTTTAGGAACATTCTTTGATACAGTAGCTTCTTTTTATTAAAAAAAGTTCATTTTCAGAGTCCATTGCTTTTATTTTTGAATTAAGTTGGGGGCAAAAGTACAAAGATACGATTTGAATTTCTTGCAAAAGGACAGACACCTGCAGCGTAGTCGGTCTTTAGGCGACAGGGAACCCGACCCACGACCCCGAGGGAGCACTTGCCGCGCTCTCGGCGGGAGCCAGAAGCGTGGGTCCCAGGCAAGGGAAAAGGCGCCGTGGCTTGTGCGGCAGAGAGAAAAACGGTGACACCGCGCAGCAGGCCCAGCAGCCCGTCCCCGCGAACGCCTGCCCACGGCCCGCCCCGGGCACGCACGGCGCCGCTTACCTCTCTCGTCGGCACGAGCACCAGAGCGTAGGGGCCGTCGCTGCGCTGTGGGCAGAGGAGGGAAGAAACACGGTGAACGCAGGTCACAAGGGCCCGACGGCGGGACTTGGGGGTGGCCCTCTGTGAAAGGCCGCAAGCGGTCTCGTTGAAGGGAAGGGACAAGAACACCACTCAGAGGTTCTGGCCCATGCGGTCAGACAAGAGAAAGGGATGTGTGTGAGTCTGAAAACTAGGAGGCCAAACTGTCGTCGTTAGCAGGTATTTTATCCTAAAAAAAATTCTTTAAAAAAATCACTTGAAGGTCTATTACAAAAAAGACAATTAACTGAATGCAAAATTAAAATATAAAGCTCAACTGCTTTCCGTAACACAGGAAGTGAGAAAATACAAAGGGAAAAACCACACTGACAACAGCAACAAAGAGGGTAAGCCCAGCCCTGGCTGGTGTGGCTCAGTGCACTGAGCACCGGCCTGTGAACCCAAGGGTTGCTGGTTTGATCCCCGCCCAGGGCACATGCCTGGGTTACAGGTCAGGTCCCTAGAAGGGGGTTTGCAAAAGGCAACCAACTGATGTTTCTCTCCCTTTCTTACCTTCTCTCTAAAAATAAATAAGTAAATCTTTAAAAAAAAAAAAGGTAAGAATAAACTTAAAAAATGAATAAAACCTAAAAGTACCTGAAAGTACCAAAATGTACAAAATCCACATAACAAAAACTTTAAAATAACTCTGAGGAGCATAAAATAAAACTTAAGTGGACAGCTTTTTCCTGTTCTTGGATAATATTACATGAAAGCTAATTCTCCCTAACCAATCCAATAACGCGATTTTAACAAAATGAGTATGTGCATACATATGCATATAAAGTAATATGTAATTACACAAGCTGACTTCAAAGTTCGTATGGAAAAATAAATGTGCTAGAATAAGACACTCCTGAAAAATATCAGATGCTGAAACAATTTAAATCAACAGTTTTTAAAAACTGATATTGGCACATAGAGACTGCAATAGCAAATACAGTCTAGAACAGAATCAAATCCAGAGAAAACTTTAGGCAATAAGAAAAGGAGCATTTTATATCAGGGAAAAATGGCTCATTCAAAGGTCATTTTAGAAAAAAATTAAGTTGGAATTAGGTTGGCCTTTTTACAGATGACATAAAACTCAAAAACAATAAAGCACCAATACACTTCACTACATAGAAGTTTTAGACTGCAGAACAAAACAAGACCAGGAGGTAAATGACCACAGGGAAAACTGTGCCGCAGGCAGGGGAGAGGGCCAGCGTCCCCGCCCTGTGCGGAGAACGGAACTCCCGACGACAACGGCTCGGAGAGGGCCAGGGCCAGGACGGAAGCAGCCGGTTTACGGGAGGACTCAGACTGCTTTACACGAGGGAAAGGGGTTCGCCCTCCCTCCCCAGAGGAAGTCAAGCGGGCACTGTAAGTCAGTGCTCTCCCTATCGGGGAGCAAGACGGGGCCGCTGGGCGTCAACAACGGCAGGAGCCAACAGGAACTCCTGCATGCTGCCGGTGAGAGCGCAAACTGCTCTGACTCCTTAAAAGGGCATCGTGGACACCATCTATCAAGTAAAAATGCAAATTCCACTTACAGGACTTTCTCTAAAAGATCCGCTCGTGTGCGCGCATAAAGAAGTTGCATTTTCCAGAAGGTAGAATGTTTATAATGGCCCTGGTTTGCAGCAAAACACTGAACAAATTGTAAAGCCCACCAGTGCAGGGCAGGCTCAGTAACTTACTGTCCTACACACGGGGGCAGCCCTCTACTCATGTTTTACAAAAGATTTTATGTACTTTTAGAGAGGGGAAGGGAGGGAGGAGAGGGACAGAAACATCGATGTGAGGGGGAAACATCAACTGGTTGCTTCTTGTACATGCCCTGGCTGGGATCGAACCCGAAACCCTGACATGTGCCCTGACCAGGGATCAAACTGGCAACCTTTTGCTTTGTGGGATGATGCCCAGCCCACTGAGCCACAGCCGTCAGGGCCAGGCAGCCCTTTAAACACAGGGGAGCACAACGAGGAGCTTACTATGAGCGACTGTCCTCAAAACATGTTAGGTGAACGAAAGCAGGGCCAATGGCATCGTGCATAGCAGGGATCGTTTGTGTATCAAAGAAGTAAAAACTTCAATTAAAGGAGCAAGAGGACCTATACATATTCATATTTCCTTCCTATGCACAGAGTACCCCTGGGAAGACAGACAAGAGACCGGTGACAAGGACCACTGTATCTTGACAGAAATTTCGTGCTCGGGGCAGGTGCGGGGAGTAGAAGGACGCGCTCTTCGCGATGTATTTTTTGGTACTGTTTAAATTTTTACCACGTACGCTGCATCGAAAAATAATAGTAGTAGGATAAGTAGTAACAGTGCAAGAAGAAAGGCTCTGAGAGAGGCCCTGAAATCCACGGTGCCTCCCTGCTCCCAAGTGCTGGCAGACAGTGGGCGGATCGCAGCGCCTCCCACTGGGTGGGGAGGTGAGGAGGACCCAGCAGCCAACTCCACCACGAGCGCAGCTTTCATGTTCTGCATCAGAGACCTTTGCCCACAAGGAGAAAAGGACCTGGAATTCAAGCCATCTGCGCTCACCACCAGCGCGGCGAGGAGCAGCAAACAGGTTGGCACGCCAGCGTCAGCGTGCTGCAGTGCGGTGTTAGGAGACCCTGGCATTTCAAAAGGTGCTGCCACCCAGACAGGAAGAAAAATCAGTTCCTCGCAGGGCGGCAGTCAGTGGAAGGGATGGACGTGGCATCAGAAAAAACCAGAGCCCAAGGAACTGGAAGAGCGAGAACACAGCGGAGCGGCCCGCCCCCTTCCACCCAGGGCCATCTCAGACTCTGCTGGGGGCCTTGGGTGTGCTGCGGCCTCCGTGAGTGGTTTGCACAGGCCAAACCATTCCCCAGTGCACTCCACAGGCCTCTGCTGACGACCGCTTGGAGTGAGTGAGTTAAATTGGGGCTTGGAAAACTCTTTCCACCGAGTAGTTCACTCTCGAATAGAGTGAGCCGTTACCGGTATTAAAAGACACTTGAGCACAGGAGAACAATGATCGGGCTTGTTAACGGCTCTATCAGCGAATCAAACCGCTGTCTTTCACTCTGGCCATGCGAGCGTGCTGCAGACGGCGACAGCTGACACCGAGCGGGCCTACCAGGTGCTGGACGCCCTGCGCGACCCTCCTCGGGTGCCCACTGGCTTCCTCCTCCCCGCAGGGGTTTGCCTCACATCACCCTCGGGCTCCCTTCGGAGTGTGATCGCACCCCGCTGTCCTCAGGTCGCCGGCTACACTGGGGGACGGGTGGGCTGGGACGGCAGGACCCGCTGCAGCTCAAACGCTCCCCAGCTCTCCGACCCGGAATGAACTAGAACCGACTAGCAACTTCTGGAGGCTCTCAGTGGGCGAGCCCCCCCCGCCCCCGCACTGTTGGGATAATCTGTTTCTCCTCCAAGTTCCAGGTACATGGCTGAGGAAGCCCCGTGAGGGCCCCGTGGGGAGAAAAAGTCAGTCTCCTGCAGGAAATAAAATTCTCGCAGGTCCGCTTTGGAGAAACCCAGCACCAATGGTTTGACAAGAATCTTTCTCCCTTTCCACGTAGACGCACACACCGACTGTCGTCACTGATGAAGCTGGTGTCACCCTGCATGTGCTGGTCTGTCACCTGCCTTTTCTCAGTGCACAGGGCAAGCACGCGGGTTTGCACGTAACTGAAAGAAATACCACTTTGGTTTGGCTCGAAAAGCTTCTGTTGTCTGGTCATTGTGTAGGGTTTGTTTTATTGAATTAAAATCACTTACGTGAAGTTTAAATAAAATTTGAACTTACTCATTCTGAAATAACTCCGACTTACAAAAAAACCTTTACAAACAGTACGAAGAACCGCCTTCAGCGGGTGCCCCAGCTTCCTCGTGCAGGCACCGGTCCTCGCGGTCCCAGGACAAGGACGAGCCCCACAGGCTGCAGGCCGCAGGCCCAGCCCCGGCCGGCCGGCCAGGGCCCCGCCCGGACCGGGCCCCGCGCAGGACCGCGTGCTGCCGCGCTGTCGCCCCCGCGCTGTCTCTTCACCGGGGAAGGCCCTTGGCGTCGCCTTGTCTTTTGCGACCTCGTCGGTTTTGAAGAGCGCTGGCCAGCTGCTATATAGAGCGTCCCTTGGTTTGGTGTGTCTGCCGTTTGCTCGTGGTTCAACTCGGGCTATGCGCTCTGGGCAGGAGAACCACCCGGGGGGAGCCGCGTCCTCCGTGAGACTTGCAGGAGACGCGGGGGGACGCCCGCTCTGGCGGGGCTGACCCTGGCCGCCGGGCAGGACGGGACGGCCCGGCTTCCCGCTGCTTCCCCGTGTGATGAGAAGTGCCTCGTGGGGGGACCTCTGGAGCCGGGCCAACACGCCCATCACGGCACGGCTGGGCCCTCGGCCCGGCCTGTGATGGCCCGTGTCAGTGCCCCCTGCTCCCCCCCGCGTGTTCGCGTCTGTCAAACACTGGTGTTCTCCTCCCATCACTCGTTCTACGTCCATCCTTTGGAATTCCACCGTGAGAAAGGGCTCTCCCTTCCCCCATGTATTTATTCAATAATTTGTACTTATCAGGTTGGACTCGTGGATATTTGTTTTAGTTTATGGGCTCTAATCCAACACTCCCGTTATTTACTTTGGCACTCGAATATCAGGCAGGCTCGATACACGTCTGATTCTGTTTGTCCAAACTGAGACGAAGGGAGCCAATGAGCTCCTCTCATCTGTTCGGGAGCCCACCTCACTCCCTGTTCTGACCTCGCCGTTGCCTCCGGAGACCAACCAGGACGCATCCGGGGACTCTGGGCCGGGCTCAGAGACGACACCTATGCAGTGGAGCGTGGCGGGCAACTGGCCTCCCGGGGACGCAGAGAGCCCAGGGGCTCACCACACGTTTCACAACTAAAGAGAAGTTCCAGACACGCTCACGCCGGGTGGCCAGGCGGTCAAACTCGCCAACTGGGTGCTTAGTCCCACACCTGCGCTTCCTGAGGGGCCGCCTTCCCCAGAGAGCGGAGCAGGGACGCAGCCCCCCAGGCTCGCCGCCGGGTCTGGCGAGGCTGCCGCACTTCCCTAACCCCCACTTTTCAGGAAAGGCTGGGTAACACTGGCACTGCCAACTCTGCAGCACCGAGGCTGTTACAGATTCAAGAAGCGCACGCAGGCAACGCATCCGGCACCAAGGTGGACACCCGGGGCGCACCCGCCAAACGCCCCCACCAGACTCGCTGTGATAGCGATGAAAGGCGCTCCTCCTGCTGCGTGCCGGGCCCACCTGCAGAGGCAGGGCGCCTGTGTAACGAACGACCGAAAAAGAGGAGCAGGGATCGCTCCGGGGCAGTGGCTTCTTTCGGTGCCAGGGTCACTGCTGGGCTTCAGGTGGACGGTCTCCCACGCACTACGAACAACAGCGGGAACACACGTTGACACTCACCTGTATTTTTGTTTTCATTGCCTGAAGGGACTGGACCACCGGGATGCAATAGGCCAGAGTTTTACCTTTTAAGAAAGCACAGAAGTGAGTAAAGGCAGAGCCCCCTAGGTGACGGTGAGGGAAAGCAGCCCCATGGCCTGCGGGCGGCGCTCAGTCCGGGGAAGGGGAGAGCAGGCCCAGGCCCAGGCCCAGGCCCAGGCCCAGGGCGGGAGCAAACGGGGCTGCCCGTCAGCGCTCCTCGTCACTCAGCCCCGCCTCCCGCAAGACCAGCAGCTTCAGCCACGCCTCCCTCTAACGGGGACACACCCCCTAAGCCACACCACAGGGCCACCTGGGGGCTGTCTCCAGAGCAACAGGTTCTCCTCTGAAGGGTCCTGACCTCTCGGAGGAGCACAGGGGTCACGTGGACCTCCTCTGTGGAGCTGCTGCGGGGAGGAGCTGCCTGAACCCTAGCCGGGGCCCCACCCACCTGAGTGGAGGCGGGGGCTGGGGAGGTGGCTATTCGAGGCCAGGGGGGCACACAAGGGCCAGAAGAGCATGGCAGGCTGTTCGGGGTCCCGTGTTGGAGCAAACGACGGGCATCTGAGCGGTGTGCGCTCACGTCAAAACTGGGGTTAGCACCCAGAAAACATTCCTGGCCTTGGACAATGGGACTGGGTGGAGCCCTGAGATGGGTTCCAGGGAAGGAGAACAGAACCTGACTTCTTCCAGAAGGTTCCTGCCCGTGGCCCCTCCCGAGGCCCCCTTCCTGTCCCTGTGTGAACCAGGTCAGGACTCTCAGCAAAAGCAGGCATGGCCTCTCCTCCCCCAAACAGCCACCTTACTGCACGGCCTGCAGCACGGCACAGCCGTGGCCTGGGCACTGCACTCGGGAACACAGAAACTCAGGGACAACTGACCTGAGCCCGTCTGGGACCTCACGAGAGCGTCTCTGCCTTCCAGCAACGCAGGGATGCTTTGCTTCTGAATGCTGGGGCCACGCACGGGAAAGAACACACACACAGGGTTATCTGTAACATGGCACGCACTCGTGTGTACAGGCAGACACAGGGCATGCAGAGGGCAATGGCCCCACGCTGTGGTCTACCAACTGCCCCCTCAGAAGTTGCCTAAGCAAGTGAAGATGAGAAACTTCTGATGGCCAGAAGAATAAAACCTCAGTTCAAGTCTGGGGACTTAGCTGACACTGCTGAGGTAAGCCAGAGATCGGCCACTCCACTACGCCAATCATAAACAAAGACAGGACAGGATGAAGACGACCTGGCCCTGTGGCGGAAGCACGTGACTCTCTCTCTCGCCTTCTGTCAGAGGGAACAGGAAACGCCGCACTATCGTCCCAGGGAGATTCCCAGGAAGCTGGGAGCCCCCGAGAGCGCCAGGAGCTGATGCTCGCGCTCCAGAAAACCAAGAGGTCACTGTAGGGACACGCTCAGGCATGCGTCTACTTGTGCATGCAAAAACTAACAACAAAGAGGGGACAGAAATCGCTGAAGTTTGGGTGACAAAACTGAACACAAAACACTGTGAGGCGGGCTTACTCTAGTCTTCGATATTCTTATTTTTACTTCCAAGTGTTCACTCCCCGTCTTACCGCTGACCCTCCCCACTAAGAAGTGGCACGGTAAGTCCCGTGTCTGTAACGGAGCCTTCCCAGGAAGCAGGCCCACAGTGAGGTCCCAGGAGGACCGACCTCCGCACGGAGACCTCACACGGCCGGCCGCTGAGAGCAGAGCTTCTTGGGACCAGTCTCCCCACTTGAAGGGGGCGGGGGAGCGAGCGGCTGATGGCACGTGAAGCCCTCACAGGCAGGCGGTCACCTGGCACCGCTCTCTGCCGTTAGCTCACAGCTCGGCTCAGTCCACCACGGGCTGTTCAGCTCTCACGTGCTTTCACCCACTTCGGCCCTAAAAAGCACCGGGACTGGCGTGGGCCTCTTACCTGGTCATGTAAGACATGTTCAGGACCGCATTGATGGTGGAAATCTGAAAGAGAAGATGAGGAACGTAAATCCTGCCCAGCATCACTTTCCTGGAATCAGCGTATCTGGTGCCAACAACCCCCACGGGAGAGCGCTGACCGCCCGGACCCAACGGCTCCCCGCTGGGGCGGCTGTGCCCCGGCCGTCACAGTGAGTCAGGGCTCGGGATGCTGTTCGACATCCTACGACGAGTGACCATCCCCAAACGTCCTCGGTGCCGAGGCTGAGAAGCCCTGCTCAGCGCGAGGCTCGTGCAGCCCGCCCCGAAGCGGGAGGGCGGCTGCGACCACTCGGGCAAAGGAAACCCTCACGGAGCTCGCACTTTCCTCTTCTCACTCGTGCACAGGCCCAGAAACTCACTCGTGGTTAAAGGAAAGTGTTCATCTGTTTGCAGAAAATACACGCTAAAGCAGTCTTTCCCCTTCGATTCTTTGTAACTACAGACGTCCCTTTACAGCAACGAGCAGCTCAGTCTCCTGCTGCGGTCACTACGACACCTGCCACCAGCAGAGCCTTCCTGTCACATCTGCCAACAATGACACAGCTGACTGAAAGCCCACCAAGTGGGCCCCAGGCCTGAACTGAACTCGGGGAGGAGAGGCTCACGGTCTTTCCACAAAGGGGCGAGGATGGCGTGCGGACGCCATGGTGAACGGTACCGTGAGCTCAGTGGGATCGTCCCACTGAGAGCGTCGTACCGATCCCAGCTCAGGCGGGTAAGTGGGAGCAGAAACAACCGTGCCTGGGCTTCCCTCCCCAGAACTGCCTCTTCAGCCCCCGAATGGGTGAGCGCACACAGCCCTGGACGGCGCGAACCGCAGGCAGGTTTACTCACTAAATGCGGGTGGAGGTCCAGCTCGTGAAAAGCTTCTGAAGAAAACACGTTTTCTTGCATCTGCGTGACTAGCGGTCTGCAAACGAGGAACAAAACCTGGCATCAGTTCCAATGCACCAAGAGAAAGGCAGAGCACACTTAGCCCCTTCTATACTCCTGAAGCATGCCTGCCCCGGGCATACCTGCGGAGCTGGGGAATCTCAGGGTTGTTTTTAAACAACGATGAAGTCTTAACGCCCGGCTTCTGCTCTTGGTTTCTAGCACTCGCGCTGGCTGAAGACTTCTTTGGAGGAAACACCTTCTTTGCCTTCCCCTTCAAAGTCCTTGGCGTTTCTTTCGCAGCGGTTTTCTTGGCTGGGAGAGAGGACGCCTCATTCCTCCGCTTCGCTGGGGGAGCCTGCCGGGATGCCTGGCGTTTTCTCTTGGTGGCCTGTGCTTGCTGCGTCGACCCGCAAAGGAAAGAGCAGCAAGAGACACATCAGTCCATGAAGACAGGCCTCAGAGTGGAGCCTGACTGCCCCGAACTGGGCCCTCCCCACTGAGATCATTACGCCCCGTATGTCAAGCAACAGTTCACGGGTGGTCTGCAAGCAGACTCTGACTCAGCTTTTCTCCCTCCAACAGCGGGGGGGAAAAAAAAAACACCCAAGACACCCACAAAAGCTCAGCTCACTCATCTGCTAGACCTCACCATCCATCTTAACTGTAACTCGACCAAGATGAGGGCGGGGGTCACACAGGGAAAAACATTCTGGGGCTGAATATTAACAAACGAGTCTCTCAACAGAAGACAGCGGCCAACCTGTGACGTGTGTGCGCTAAGTCAGTGTGTACTGCCAGGAACATTTACATGAGAATGGGGGCGGGACAAAGAATCTGTCCTCCCCCTTAACAAAGCCAGTGGGTGACCGCGGGCGGGACAGGAGCCGGCGGGACAGGAGCCTGCGGGACAGGAGCGGGCGGGGCGGGAGCCTGCGGGACAGGAGCGGGCAGGGCGGGAGCATGCCGGACGGGACGGGACGTGGGATGCCCAGTCCCAGCTCGCGCCCGGGAAGCAGGAGCCTTCAGCACGGCCCCGCCCCAGACGGCATGGATCTCTGTCGCCCTCCCCTCACGCTGCTCCCCGGACTCAGAGGCCTGCAGACAAGCCCTGCTCGCCATTCCCATTCCAGATGAGAACCCCGCCCGCCCCATCCACCACGTTCCCAGCCCTGCCGGCCTTTCGCTCCCCCACCTGAGGGCTGACCGCCAGGTGCTCCCCCGCCCGCTGTCTCTCATCTCCGAAACACACGAACGTGTCAGAACTCCCCCCAGGGGAAGAAACATCCAATTCCTCCATTTTCTTTGGCCTCCTCTTCCAATTTACACCGGAAAATAAAAACATCCTGTGAGCAGCCAGAGCTTGTTATTCTGGAGTTTGGGGTTCTCTGGGAATACGTTCGTTCTTTTCCTCTTAGCCCAAAACGGTAACTCTCACTCACACCCCGGCCTGCTCCAGCCACGATGGCCAGCTTCGGGCTGACCTGTGGGAACAGCAGTTCTTTGTTCCCAGCAGCCGTGGGGTCTTCTGTATCTAAGGAATCCAATAAACACGACCTCCAACACTTAATATGAATCGTAAGTATTGACCTACTTCTTTTTACAAGTATATTTTTACAAAGTTCCAAGTTCATGAATTTTCAGATCAAAGCAAGAGAAGTCAAACTTCAGGTCTGTGGACTCGTGTGCAAGGCGGAGTGAACCGTGCAGATTCTGCCCACGGAACCAAGGAGGCTGCGAGCGGACGGGCCGAGAGGCCCCGCCCACCCTGCACAGGCCTCCCACGACGCTGCCCACGCACCTCCTCTTCCTGCCCTCCGCCCCCCAAGGCTGACCAAGTCCTGGAGGTGCAGGAACGGTTTCAGACATTCAGGCAGGGCCTGCCACCCTGAACAGCTCTCTGCGAGCCCGAGGCTTGCTTTCCGCGGCCGTGCCGAACAGGCCTCCCTCCTCCGCCTGTAACTTTCCTCCACACTTCACGACCCCTCTCCTCCTTCCTCTTTGGGCCCAACCCTCCACCCGGGACACGCACCTCGGGCTCTTACCATCCGACTCACCCTTTACTCTGTGACGACGTCTCTCTAAAAGCGACTGTTCAGAGTCAAGCACGGTATGAAATAGGCTTCGTGTGGCCACCAGGCTAAAATCGAAAATCTGAAACCTGACCTACAGAGCCCTCTAGAATCCGGCTCTGCCCACCTCCCCGGTCTCAGCCAGACCCTCTGCTGCCCTAGCCACCCGTAACCCCCAGCCTGTGCACGCTCCCCCTTCCTCAGGGCCTCTGCACACGCTGCTGCCACGCTGTCTCCCGCCCTCCCTCTGGCTGGCCACCTCCTCCCGATCCGCCAGGTCCGGGCTGCCTGGGCCCTCGGAGGAGCCTTCCCTGACTTCCTCTCTCCGCCCCGCACCCCCTGCACCGGCCCACGTCTGGCACGAAGTGAGTGCTCCATAAAGACTTGTCAGGTGGACTGATAACCATAGGGTTATTCCTTTCCACCGCGGGGACACTTCCTCCTGCGTGTCAGCTTCCCCCACCCACATACAGCCCACCCTCGGTTCTCATCCGTCTCCCTCTCCAACAACTCGGTTCTCCACCACGCTGTTCACGCTAAAAACGTCCCGGCTGCCGAACAAACCTCGGATCTTGACCCACGGAACC
Organism: Glossophaga mutica; assembly: GCA_039655065.1. Classification (NCBI taxonomy): domain Eukaryota; kingdom Metazoa; phylum Chordata; class Mammalia; order Chiroptera; family Phyllostomidae; genus Glossophaga; species Glossophaga mutica. Next base: position 216,432,980 of record CM077305.1, read on the forward strand.
CTTCCGTGCTGCTACCTGAAAGACCAGTCGCGTGTCTCTCAGGCGACAAACAAAGGAGATTCAGTTTTCAAACAAATCGCTTCACGAACAGCCTTCCAGAACAAATTAGGTTGGAGAACCGAGGTTCCACTGTATAGTAATTTAAAACACTGACCACTCAGCAGCTGCCTCGCAGCTGGGTGCTGAAGGTACAAGCTGGAAGGTTAGCCAAGCCCCCGAGGGAGCCCTAGGCTCGTGGCGGAGAGAAAGGGCGAAGCCAGAAACCCAAACCGAGGCCCACCCTGTAGAAAAGGCGCGCACAAAGGGCCACGAGAGCGTGCAACAAGGGAGACCACCACGGCCTGCGGCACGGGGACGGCAAGGCTTCGGGAGGTGGCCTCGGGGCACGGAGGAGCAAGGACAGCGCCAGATCTACCGAAAAGTGGCTGCGCATCAGGTAAGTCATTTCCGAGTCTCCACGTCCACCTTGTAAAATGAGGGGTCACAGCAGTGACCTCTGGGACCCAGGGGGCTCTGGAAGTCCAGATACCATGTCTTCGATGTCAGCAAACGTGCTGAGTAGTTTTCAGGCTCCGTACGCGTAAGTTGCTTGCTACGTGCTTGCGTGAATGGTCTCATTTATCGAAACAGCTGCCGGTGTCACCTCCTCACTTTCAGAGGACGCCACTGGTGGGACAACCGCGCGCCACCCCCAGAGGGCCAAGAGGCCCAGGCTTTGCCCAGTCATCGAGGCCACAGCCCTGACAACAATGCTGTAATGCCTTTTGTTAACTGCATCCCGTTAGGTTAGAAAACACCATGACTAGCTGGGTCCCTATTTTGTTTTGAGTCGTTTTCTAAAAGGACATGCACCAAAATGTTAACCAGAATTAAGAGTGTATTTAAAAAAAATACTTCCCAAGTTTTCTACATAAACTTGTATTAACTTAATAATAAGAACATATCCTGCACAGTGTTAGCGTAACTTAGGCCATGGAAGTCTTCTGAAATCCAGTACACGGGCTACCCACCCAAGTTCAGCACATCCACAATCCTCGTCCAAGACACAAACGGAAGTGCAGGTGCGGACGAGGCCACCGCGGACTCGTGCCCTCGCCTCGTTCACTAACGCTCGTTCACTAACACCCGTCCACACGGCCGTTCGGACGCTCACACAACCAGACACCCCACGTTCCCGTTCGGCTCACTCAAAGGTCCAGTCACCTCGCCCCCTGTGTCAGTCACCAGGTAGGTGCCACGGCCCAAACAGCCGGCCGGCCGGACTCCCGATGCAGCAATTCTACTACCCAAAACGCAGCCAAGAGGACGCACTGTATTTTGCCGTGCATAATTTGCCCAAATTTTTGAGGAAAAAAAAAGGGTGTGCATTATATGTGTGTAGTGCTAATTCCGTATTCATATCAATGTTTTTAATTATGTTGAAAAATAGATACTGAGATATGTTCATGCTATGTCCAAAAGTAAACACTACAATTCCTTTATAATACAAAAAACAAGTATCTAAATACAAGTAAAAATTGAGTTAAAAAATTAAAGCCAGAGGTGCTCGCTTCGGCAGCACATATACTAAAATTGGAACGATACAGAGAAGATTAGCCTGGCCCCTGCGCAAGGATGACACACAAATTCGTGAAGCGTTCCATATTTTTGTGAGAATAAAAGACAGAAAACTGTACAAGATCAACAATTAAAATAAAAAAAATAAAACTATAAAACTTTTAGAAATAAACATAAAAAAAAAAAATTAAAGCCAGAGATTCTTTTCCTGAAAGTCTGGGCCAAAAATGTGGGTGCGCATTATATACGGGAGTGCATTATACACAGCAAAATACAGTACTTTTATTTTTATTGTTGCTCTTGAACAGTTTTCTGTGTTTTACTCCCGTCCCAGCCCACCGCCGCAGGCCTCCCCACCTCCCTCCCATTTCCACTCCCCCTAGTTTTTGTCCATGTGTCCTTTGTACTTGTTGTTCTCGGTACATATTTTTTTTATTAGCACCTAGTGAGTGCCTCTCTAAGTCGGAAAATAGTCTTTACGTTTATTATCTCTTTTAATCGTCGTAACAAACGCAGCGGGGTAGAAAGTACTGTCCTCATGGGAGGGCCCACGTAAGGGCCAGAAGTGAGGCAACCTCCTCCAGCGCGCAGAGCTAGCGTGGCGCCAGGCCGGCGATAGTCGCAGGCCTGTCCTGTGCAAACCCCAGGCACGCAGCGGCGCTTCCGCACTCCCCCTCCCCCTCCCCCTCCCACAGGAATGGGGCCCCACAGTTGGCTAGCTGAAAACTTCCGCCCAAGCCTCTAAATCCTAAAGCTTGGCAAAATAAATAATTAAATAAACAAACAAACAAAATGCAAATACGAACCACCAAAACGATTCCAGACACTGGGTGATAGTTTGTAAGGACTCAAGGAATTTCAGCTTTAACAGACTGGCTACGTGAACTTTGGCAATTCACTTTTCGATGGAATTATCCGTTGCTTTTCCAAGGGAAAAAAAAAAAAAAACCCATGCACAGACAGACACACGCGCGCGCACACACACACACCCCTTCCTCGGCAAGAGATTGCACCCTTCCTGGTGTTTGAGGTAACGTGATTTTACACCAGATTTTCTGCCCTTTAGCCCTCCCCTTTTCCAGGAGATAAGTCTATCATCCCGGAAACCAGTTTTTAGCTCTGGCTCGGGCCAAGTTTAAGGCTTCTTTCCCCTCCCTAGTAAGAGAATCATATTGTTGAGTCTTACTTTCTTTTGCCCCTCCATTGCGCGTGGATGAAGTCTGTGCATTTTTGAAGGCTCTCAGAACAAACTTCTGTAATCTAATCCTTATTCCTGAAACAATCGACCCTCAAAGTCGAGAAATCGGTGGCTGAAAGATGTGGGTGGTGACAGCGCTAAGACTCAGGCCTACGCGTCACTTCTAACTTCTATGGGCGCCAGCCCAATCTCTTCCTTCCAAGTCCTCCAACTAGCAGCCCCAGCCAGCTCTCGCCCCTCCAAGATCATCCCCGCGGAGTGGGGTTCTGGTCTTCGTGAGCAACACGTGTTGCTCAGCGACAGCTCCACAAGCTGCCGGAAGTCTGACCCCCCCACCCCCCAAACTCCGCGGATAATTCCAAACCCGTGAGGCAAAGCGGCAGCGCTCGGCTTGCCGCGCGCGCGGGCCGGGCCCCGCCCGGTGCCGAAGGACCTGCAGGCGCCCAGAACTCACCCGCCTCGCCTGGGCCGTGCGGGGTCTGGAGGACGTCCCGGGGGTGGCAGAAAGCTGCAGGAGCACTCCGTCGGTGGCTGCCATGGCCGGCGAGGAGGCGCGGCCACACGCTGGCAAGCGGGGCGCGTCTGCTCCTCGCGAACCTCGACCGCAGCTCCTCTCGGGCCACGTGGGACGCGCGCGAGGACCCCGCGTAGCTGCCCCGCCCGGTCCTGCCGCCGTGCCCCTTCCGGGTCTCGCAGACGCCGGAGCACAGGGCCTGCCCCACTGTTGACGGGAGCCACGGGGCGGGGTGACTGTTTGGCATCCCTCGTGGCGTGGCCTGTGGTAGCGGATGCCACGTGACACGCAACACCAGAGTTCATGCTTGTAAAGTTCTTTCGATTTCTCTGAGTAACAACAGGCGCCACGAGTGCGCCATCTAACCGACATTTTTGTCGTTTGCCTGCGGGATACCATTTCCTTAGCAGTTTAGTGCCCCCTCCCCCAAGAAGTCACTAAAAGGGCCTGGGGCTCGGTCACCCGGAGAAGGGGTCCTCCAGGCTCCCTGCCCATCCCCCGCGCCCTCGCGACCGAAGCCCGGCGTTTCAACCCCTCCCGCCGAGGTGGCGTGTTTTTTAGACAGGCAGTGCCTTGGCCACCTGGCAGGTCTGGGTCGCCTAGCAACGGCGGGGTCCTTCCTGGCTCGGCGGCGCTTTGGGCCTGAGGGGAGAAAACTGCCGCGGAGGGCGCTGGGGGCCGGTGGCGGCGGCGCGGGAGGCGGCAACGGGACGGCGACGCGGTATTGGCGCGCCCGGGGGTCCGGCCGCAGCACCTAACGGGAGATGAACGCGGCCGACAAGGCCCGGCTGGGGCCCGCAGCCGACGGGCCGGCGCCGCCCGAGGGGCAGGGGGGCGAGGCGGGCAGGAAGGAGCAGACGGCGGACGCGACCCCGGGGCCCAGCGACGCGTTCCGCCTCCTGGTGACTCGGCGGGAGCCAGCCGTGAGGCTGCAGTATCCTGTGAGCGGCCTGGAGCCGCTGACCTGGTCGGAAGACCACCGCGTATCCGTGTCCACGGCCCGCAGCATCGCTGTCCTGGAGCTCATCTGCGACGTGCACAACCCGGGCCAGGACCTGGTTATCCACCGCACCTCAGTGCCCGCCCCTCTCAACAGCTGCCTCCTCAAAGTAAGCCGTCCCGGGCCCTCCCTCCGCCGCATCACCGGTCCCCGGGGAGTTCCCCCTCGCACCCAGCGCTTAGAGCGAAGCGGCAGGGTCACCGTAGCTGACACAATGAGCACAAAACCTTGCGGCTACTTGTACCCAGCGTTCCGGGTCTCGCACCCCCCTCCCGGCACGCACGCGTCCCGGGAGGTCCCCTCGGAGCCAGGGCTCCCTCTCGACTGCGTCTGGCGCAGATTTATTCTCCGCGGTGTTTTTTCCGAGACTCCACCCCCTGTGACCCAGCCTCCCACTCGCCTCCGCCGCGGCTCCCATTGTCTGGGCCGACTCCCCGGGGCCCCGGCTGGCTTTGTTCGCGGTGAGGTGCCTTCCTCTTGCTCCTCTTCTGCTTTGGAGAGGAAAAGTGGGTCCTTTCCGTCGCCGTGACTGTTCCAACGACTTTATTATGCGTGGCTCTCACCCTGGGCACAAATACTGGGCCTTGGAGTTTGTACTCCAGTTTTTCTTCAACAGCTGAAAATCTTCGGGCTGTGGCATGAAAAAATAAATTTAGCCTCTGGCAGTAAATGCAGTTCTTAAACTTCGAGTCCAGAGTTCTTTAGATTTAGTGTTTTAAGCTTCGTATAAACTAAGTTTGCCTTCAGAACTGTAGGGTTTCTACGTTTTATTTTGTTAATACTATAAAATTCACTATTTTAAAAGATTTCATATTTTTATTTTTAGAGGGAAGGGAAGGAGAAAGAGAGAGAAACATCAATGTGTATGCCTTTCAGACACCCCCTACTAGGGACCTGGCCCACAACCCAGGCATTTGCCTGGACTGGGAATCGAACCAGCCACCCTTTGGCCCGCAGGCCCGCGGTCAATCCACTGTCAGGGCCGAATTCATTTCTTTAAAGTAGTAAGTCATGTCGTCCATTTTTGTGGTTTAGAAGTGAGGTATAAAAAGGGCTTTTGCTGTTCCCTTTAGAGGTCTACGTATATATGTATGTAATCTATGAAAGTGTATACTCAACTCGTTCAACAGATTGGAACACTGTGTCTCAGCCAGTGTGAGGAACAGAGCCCCTGCCCTCATGGAGCTTGCAGTCCTTAGCAGGTCATGAACGAAGACAGATGTCCTATCAGGTAGCGATCAGCGCCGTAAAGCTGTGTGTCTGTGTACAGAGAACGTGTTTATGTGAAAGGGAACTTAAAAACAGCCCCTGGCTCTGCACAGCCTTGTTAGGTGCAGGAGGCCCTCAGCACTTTTTAGCATACGCAGTGCAGGTGCTACAGGGACAACTTGGTGTTGGAGTAGGTCGCTGGAAAACGTGTATGAGGAGCCCTCTCCGGGTTTTGGGGGGGAACGTATGAACAGATTGGTCCAAATAAAACAAATCAGGTGGACAGGTACCGGCGATGCTCTGAAATTGAGGAACACTGATGGAGGGAGGCAGAACAGGGTTTTAAAAGGTGTGTCCTCTGCTGAAAAGGAACTCGCAGTTTCTAAGGATGTGTACGTGTACGTCAGCTAGAGAAGAGTTTAAGAGTGTGTATGTGTGTGCGCGCGTGTGCGTCAGTGCAGTAGAGATTTTTTTTTTAAAGCATTTCTTTTTTTTTAATAGATTTTTTTATTTATTTATTTTTAGAGAGGGGAAGGGAGGGAGAAAGAGAGAGAAACATCAATGTGTGGTTGCCTCTCACATGGCCCCCACTGGGGACCTGGCCCACAACCTAGGCATGTACCCTGACTGGGAATCGAACCTGTGACACTTGCAGTAGAGATTTTACATGTTGGCAGAGAGACTCCAAAGAAGCAGTAGTGGGGGGCGGGGGGCAGGACCAGTATCAGGGCAGGTTGTCCGCTGGAGAAGCTGCAGCGGCCCTGAAGGAAGAGGGCAAGGTGGTGGGAATGAGGTGCCCATCTCAGGCGCACACGTAGAAGATACAGTGGGAGTCAGAGAAAGGAGGGTGAGGTCGACTCGGTGACGCTGAAGGTCGGTCTGAGGAGGCTGGTTCCCTTCTAGGGAGCCCTGAGGTGCTGTTCAGCTCTCACAAGCGTGGCTTGACCTGGCTCAGCCCAGAAAAAATGGATCTGGCTGGACTACAGGCAAAGAGGTGGATGTTGGGGTCCGTATAGAACAGGGGTTAAGAGATGGGGCTTTGTTTGGCACAAGGTAGCAAGGTGGGCCTGTCTGTAAGAGGGGATAATGAAACCTACTTCGTTTAGGTGTTTTGGAAGGTTAAATTAAACGCGTCGGTGGATATTTGTGTATGTACACACACAAACATACACGAATCAGCACAATAAAGCTAAGTAATCAGCATGCTAAGGTAAAAAGTGCGGCCATGCAGGTATGAAGGGATGAGGGTTTGTATTGAAGCTGTGGTTGTGGGCGTTTGACTTCAATTGTTGATCCCAGCGTCCTAACCAGTGTCAGGAAACCTTTATTCCCGCTGATATCTGGTAGGTAGCTTGCCTGAGTCGGGTCCTTTTCCCCTTCTGCACTAGTCTTTGGGATGCAGTGAGCGGTAGGTAGGGACTGCCTGCTGAGCGCAGCCGAATGGGCCCTGCAGCTCTAAGAGTGACCCCTGGAGTACAGCTGTGGTGAAAGGCGGGACTGTGAGAAAGTCTGGGTCAGTGCTCTGATGGCCTTGCCCGAGCACCCCCCGGGGCTGTAAATCTACTCGGCCCTGTCCGGCTTACCGTGGTCGGAACACAGAAGTGGGCATCCTGCCCCCGGGTCGTGGTGTTTGTGTGCGTGACATGGCTAGGAGGCCAGCTGCAGTGTCCCTGAAGTTTTTGCCCTGTGATTGTGTTATTTAAACTATGAATTTCTTTCAGAAAAATATGCAGTTATATGATAGTCCATATACCCACCATTTTCAAGCCAACTACTCTCAGCATTAGGACGAGATGTAAATTGGAAAAGCAATAAAATAGTGATTTAAGAATGTTACAGCCCTGGCTGGTGTAGCTCAGTGGATTGAGCGCGGGCCTGTGAACCAGAGGATCACGGTTCGATTCCCAGTCGGGGCACATGCCTGGGTTGCAGGCCAATTCCCAGCATGGGAACACAAGAGGCAACCATACATTGATGTTTCTCTCCCTCTCCCTCTCTCCTACCCTTCCCCTCTAAAGATAAATAAAGATCTTTAAAATAAAAAAAAAAAAGAGTTAAGGAAATATAGATGTGAAGAGAATTTAAAAAAAAAAAAAAGAATGTTACAGTCTTTCCCATTGGACTGCTGATTTAGAGAATTCTGTAGTTGTACGCAGTACAAAACTCTAGTACCATATATATGTACGACTACTTTTACTGAGCACCCATTGTAGGAGCGTTTGGGAGGATTAACTGTCTGCTACGTTAAGTTCATAGCTAGGGCCTGTCTTTGGAATCATGTTCCTGCCCTCAAAAAGCTTACTGTCTAGCCCTGGCTGGTGTAGCTCAGTGGATTGAGCGCGGGCCTGCGAACCAAAGGATCGCGGTTCGATTCCCAGTCAGGGCACATGCCTGGGTTGCAGGCCAGTTCCCAGCATGGGACACACAAGAGGCAACCATACATTGATATTTCTCTCCCTCTCTTCTACCCTTCCCCTCTAAAGATAAATAAATAAAAAAATCTTAAAAAAAAAACTTACTGTCTAATAGCTTCAGACAAGTTTTACTTGTTAGGTGCTTACAAAGTGTGTCGGAATTAGTAGGAATAGTGGCCAACTGGGAAAAGGATGTTATACAGTTAAATGGTTGCCCGGGGGCAGGCCTTCGGGAGCTGGACTCTTAAGTGCTATATTCCTTGGACATCTGAGTGTTTGTTGCAATTTTTTTAACCAGTTTCGTGATGTGGAGAGTTGGGAGAGGTGTAGTAGGGTGGTTCGAGCTAATAGGCGGGACGTCACTACACAAAACCGAGGGACTCCCCTGCTGGTCTGGATTCACGCTCCTCTCACCCTGTCAAGAGTTCTTCCTGCCTGGTGATTGCTGGGGGTGGGGGTAAGGGGGGCCTAAACGTTAATGGGAAGAAATGCAGTGAAGATTAAACAGCCCTGGCTGGTGTGGCTCAGGGGACTGAGAGCCAGCCTGAGAACCGGAGGGTCACCTGTTTGAGTCCCAGTGCGGGCACGTGCCTGGGTTGCAGGCCTGGTCCCTGGTGGCAGGTGCGCAAGAGGCATCCACACGTTGATGTTTCTCTCCCTCTCTTTCTCCCTCCCTTCCCCTTCTCTAAAAATAAATAAATAATTTTTTTAAAGGTTAAACTTAAAAAGAGGAAAAAGACTTCTTTCTACCATGAGACTTCTTGGTCTTGCTACGCAGACCAAGGCTGCGTGAGCTTCCTCTGTTTCACCCCGTGCAGCTGCTTTGGGTTACAGGTTCTGTAAGTTCACTTTTAGTTCTGTAGGAGCTTTTGTTTTTGTTAAATCTGCCTATTCTAATGTACAGTGTTACGGGAGTTGAACAATTTTATGTCTGCCCTTCATTTGGCAGACCCCTCTCCCCTTCACTGTACTCACTTTCACTGGGTCTCCTTAACGTTCACTTACTCCTCAGAGAGTCGTGGTCAGCGTCACTGTTGTCGCCCTCGTGGCTGACACTGCTGAGCAGCTACCTCCTAGTGAACGCTTTACACGTTACTGACGTGCTTCCTCTCCCCAGCTCTGTGAGGTGTGCCGCACCGCGCTTTCTCTGTAAATGAGGAGACTGCAGCCAGAGGGTTACACAGTTCTTGCAGGAGCCCAGAGCTGTTACGAGAGTGAGCCAGGGTTTGAACCCAGAGCGTCTGGCACCAGACTCTCAGTGATGCTGGGCTTCATTATGTCATTTTAAGTTTTATCTACCCATACAAAGCTCTGGGCTTTTATTAGCATTATTTTATTAACAGGCTAAAAAGATGCGCCTGTAGTTGAAATTTCCAGTTCATACTATTTCTCCAGCACGTCCAGAAGAGTATCTAAAAGATTAAGTGCCTTTTAAAAATCAAGATACATTAAGACACCATTCCCAGACCACGCCCCTCCCCCATAAAGGCTCTTTGTTTTCCTTTTCGAGTTTGGATGACTGGTGAATATTGTTTCTGCCACAGCTCCCCGGCCAAGACCCGTAACGTGCCCGGTAACTCTTCAAGGGGGGCGTGATGGGTTGCGCAGGCCTCTCTCAGGACCGTTGAGGGAGTGCTGTCCTGCGTAACACGCTTGAGGGAAAGTTAGTTAGCCGATTCATTTCTTGGACAACTTTATATATCTACCTTTCACTTTATATGATTATTTATTAGGTCATCTAGCAGTGTCAGCAGAAAAAAGATTACATTTTTCTGGTTATCCTATGCTGGTTTCTGATGGTCACTGCTGACTGCACACACCATTTATTTCTTAATACGTTGAGGAATTTTGCTTCCTGTTAGGCTTAATGGTGTATAGTTTTTGTTTTCTCTCTGCCTTTTGCACTCCGGGTTCAACGTGTTCCCAGTTGTCTAAGCTTTACCAACGGGTGCAGTTAGTGATTCTGAGTTCAGCATCTTCCAAGTTCTTTTTGTGTCCTGGAGTGTAATTCCTCTGGGCTGAGAGACTTAAACTCATTTGAAGTGACTATTATTATATCTATATATGTCTCATGCTTGAATTTCTTTTTAATCATGTCTTTCTACCTTTTCCAGTTTGAAAGTCAGCCTCTATGTAAAAGAAAATTGGCACTAACAGAATGGAAAGAGTCTACTTTCTCTGTTAACCATTTCTCTTGCACAGTGAGTCAAGTCTTCATGCCTCTGACATGACAGAAACCGTATTTTATGTAATCTCTGCCTTTCCCCCCCCGTTGTAGTCTTCCTGGCTATTTCTGATGGCTGTGGACCACTGTCTTTTGGACCTTTGGCTCTTCCTCCACTTTTAACATCCCTTTAAAATCTTTTTAAGAGATGCTGTCCCACATTTAGGCACTGCTAATGTATTAACGCGGAGGACGGAGAGGTGAATGCAAGCTAGAGGGACCTGGGAGGGCCTGGTAGGACGGGTGGGGCTTCACTAGGAAGCGAGCGTGTTCTAGGCACGGGAGCCCGGGAGGGCCGGGGTGGGAGTGTTCCGGGAACAGCCAGCAGTTGGAGGGGACATTCTCCTGTACAAATGGTGGAAAGCCGTGTGAGTTGGCTTTCAGCATCATTTACAAGTGAAATATCAGAAAGAAAATTTGAATTTTCTACTTGTATTGCAAAGATATTATAAAAATCCAACTATCTAATTGTACCAAAGATATATGAGTATTTTCATGAATTTTAACACCTTTATTGCTTTGTGAGTAGTTCAGCTAATTGCTCTGTTGACCGTACACAGCACCACAGCTCGGCGACGTGGTTGTCACGCCCTGGTGAGCACCTGACGCTCCACTTCTCACTGTATAACAGATGTACTATGACCAAAAAATATGGCCCAAATGAAAAAAACAGATCAAAGCTCCAGAAAAAATACAACTAAGTGATGAAGAAAGAGCCAGCCTATCAAATGCAGAGTTCCAAACACTGGTAATCAGGATGCTCACTGAAATGGTTGAGTATGGTCACAAAATAGAAGTGAAGGCTATGAAAAGTGAAATAAAGGAAAATGTACTGCGAGCCTACAGTGACGGGAAGAAAACCAGGACTGAAATCAACAGTTTGGACCAGAAGGAAGAAATAAACATTCAATCAGAACCGAATGCAGAAACAAGAATCCAAAAAAATGAGGAGAGGCTTAGGAACCTCCAGGGCAACTTTAAACGTTCCAACATCCGAATCATAGGGGTGCCAGAAGGAGAAGAGGAAGAGCAACAAGTGGAAAAGTTATTTGAAAACATACGGAAGGTAAACTTCTCCAATCTGGCAAAGGAAATAGACTTCCAGGAAGCTCAAAGAGTCCCAAAGAAATTGGACCCAAGGAAGCACACACCAAGGCACATCATAATCACATTACCCAAGATTAAAGATATGGAGAGAATCTTAAAAGCAGCAAGAGAAAAGGAGATAGTTACCTATAAAGGAGTTCCCATAAGACTATCAGCTGATTTCTCAAAAGAAACCTTACAGGCAAGAAGGGGCTGGAAAGAAGTATTCAAAGTCATGAAAGGCAAGGACCTACATCCAAGATTGCTCTATCCAGCAAAGCTGTCATTTAGGATGGAAGGGCAGATAAAGTGCTTCCCAGATAAGGTCAAGTTCAAGGAGTTCATCATCACCAAGGCCTTATATGCAATGTTAAAGGGACTTACCTAAGGAAAAGAAGAGGATAAAAAATGCAAACAGTAAAACGATGACAAACTCAAAACTATCAACAACCAAACCTAAAAACAAACAAACATGAACTAAGCAAACAATAGAACAAGAACAGATTCACAGAAATAGAGATCACATGGAGGGTTATCAGCAAGGAGGGTGGGGAATGGGAGAAAAGGTACAGGGAATAAGAAGTATAAATGGTAGGTACAAAATAGGGAGGTTAAGAGTAGTATATAGGAAATGGAGAAGCCACAGAACTTATATGTACAATCCATGGACATGAACTAAGGAGGGAGGCAGTGCTGGGGGCGGGGGGCGGTGCAGGGTGGAGGGGAATAATGGAGAGGAAAAATGGGGCAACTGTAATAATATATTTTTTTAAAAAAGAATCAAGTACATCTCTCTCATCCTTATTGCTTATATCAATTCTAAAAAGAAGGTAGGAACCAGGCTATAAATAACAGTGATGTTTATTTTGGTCCTTTTTAAAAATCGTCATTTTCTGAATATATGCTTATTCAGTTTTAGACATGTACTTGATCTTTTAAATGCGTATCATACCAAAATTAATTGATACAGAATTACTGTACATGTTAATGTGACTCAGTTAATACACCCTAAGTAATATCTTTTTAGAGCGAGACACTTATCTGATAGTTTTTATGTCTCTTATTTCAGGTCGGCTCAAAAGCAGAAGTTGCTGAGTGTAAGCAGAGGTTTGCCACCTCCACAGACCCCACCATCAGCCAGACTTTCATGTTGGACCGGGTGTTCAACCCCGAGGGGAAGGCTTTGCCACCACTGAGAGGGTTCAAGTACACTAGCTGGTCCCCCGTGGGCTGTGATGCTAACGGCAGGTGCCTTTTGGCAGCACTGACCATGGACAACCGCCTGACCATCCAGGCTAACCTCAACAGACTCCAGTGGGTCCAGCTGGTCGACCTGACTGAGATCTACGGGGAGCGTCTCTATGAGGCCAGTTACAGGCTCTCGAAGAACGAGGCCCCAGCGGGGAGCCTGGCGGATTTTGCCGAGTTCCAGCGCAGACACAGCATGCAGACGCCGGTCAGAATGGAGTGGTCAGGCATCTGCACCACCCAGCAGGTCAAGCACAACAACGAGTGCCGGGACGTGGGCAGCGTGCTCCTGGCAGTCCTCTTTGAAAACGGCAACATCGCTGTGTGGCAGTTCCAGCTCCCTTTCGTGGGGAAGGAGTCCATCTCTTCCTGCAGCACCATTGAGTCGGGCATCAGCTCTCCCAGCGTCTTGTTCTGGTGGGAATACGAGCACAGCAATCGGAAAATGAGCGGCCTTATTGTGGGGAGCGCCTTTGGACCTGTAAAAATTCTCCCTGTCAACCTGAAAGCAGTGAAAGGCTATTTCACGCTGAGGCAGCCCGTCGTCCTGTGGAAGGAAATGGACCAGCTGCCGGTGCACAGCATCAAGTGTGTTCCGCTCTACCACCCGTACCAGAAGTGCAGCTGCAGCTTGGTGGTGGCTGCCCGAGGGCCCTACGTGTTTTGGTGCCTCCTGCTCATCTCCAAAGCAGGTCTGAACGTGCACAACTCCCACGTCACAGGCCTTCACTCGCTGCCGATCGTCTCCATGACTGCGGACAAGCAGAACGGAACGGTGTACACGTGTTCCAGCGACGGCAAGGTGAGGCAGCTGATCCCCATTTTCACCGACGTCGCGCTGAAGTTTGAGCACCAGCTGATTAGACTCTCCGACGTGTTTGGCTCTGTGAGGACACATGGGATCGCGGTGAGCCCCTGCGGTGCGTATCTGGCCATCATTACCACTGAGGGCATGGTCAACGGCCTCCACCCCGTGACCAAGAACTACCAGGTCCAGTTTGTCACTCTCAAAACCTTCGAGGAGGCGGCTGCTCAGCTCCTGGAGTCCTCAGTTCAGAATCTCTTCAAGCAGGTGGATTTAATAGACATAGTACGCTGGAAGATTCTGAAAGATAAACATATCCCGCAGTTTTTACACGAAGCTTTGGAGAAAAAGATCGAAAGCAGCGGGGCCACCTATTTTTGGCGTTTCAAACTTTTCCTCCTGAGGATTTTGTATCAGTCAATGCAGAAAACCCCTTCGGAAGCCTTGTGGAAACCTAGCCACGAAGACTCAAAAATCTTACTAGGGGACTCCCCTGCGACGGGCAACGCCGAGGACGAACAGCAAGAGGAAGGCACCTCCTCCAAACAGGTGACAAAGCAGGGCCTGCAGGAGAGGATCAAAGAAGGGGACCCAGAGGACCCCGCAGATGACTCCCTCACCCAGTCCGGAGATGTCGGAGGCCGGGAGCCCATGGAGGAGAAGCTCCTTGAGATCCAAGGGAAGATCGAAGCCGTGGAGATGCACCTGACCCGGGAGCACATGAAGCGGGTGCTGGGAGAGGTGTACCTGCACACCTGGATCACCGAGAACACCAGCATCCCCACCAGGGGCCTCTGCAACTTCTTAATGTCGGACGAAGAGTACGACGACCGGACGGCACGGGTAGGTGTTGGCCGACCGGGCGCTGGGACTGAGAGGTCTGCTGTCCTTGGGACCGACATTGAATTTCCACAGCCCAGTTCTCGCTCTGTAGTGGGTGGGCACAAGGTGCGGGGCGATTCATAGGCACACGCTTGTATCACACAAAATACTAGTTCAGTTCTTCGCCTCCGTGGCTGTACGTGATACACAGAGTTTGCAAGATGAGATTTCCAGGCTGAGGACGAGATCCAAGGCTGTCCCTGGGAAAGTCACAGGTGACTGGGCAGTCACAGACGCGGAAGTGTGGCACCTGTGTGCCTGTCCTTGCTGGTGGTGAAAGGTTTTTGTTGGGGGCGGGGGCGGGGGGGGGGGGTGTTTCCATTTGAAAGAACTTGAAGATGTCCTGGTTTAGTTAAGAAGGGCATATAAATAAACAGGTGGCTCATGTTGTTTTCACAAAAGCTGGGAATCATCTCTATTTTGTTACGGTAACAATCGTACAGCGTCATGCAAAACGTACTCTACAGAATTCGAGTTCCCTGACAACATCGGCCCCCGGCATGGGGCAGCACCGCGTGCTCCGCCCGCTGCTCGAAGGTTCCCGGGTGTGGTCCTCCCGCGGGTGTGAGAGCAGAGAGCGGTCCCTGACGCAGCCAGCTCCGCGCGGTCCGGGCTGGAGAGCTCGTGGCACAGGGAACGCGCCGTCTGCCGAGCCCGTCGGAGCCCCCGCGGCGCTGCTGCTTTCGTCGGCGCGGCGGCCGACCCCCGCTCGCACGGCCTAGAGCCTTGCTGAAGGCGCTCGCTGAAGGCGGTACGTTCAAGCGTGGCCATCCCTGATGTTAAACATGCCCAGCCACTTGCGGTGCTGCGTGTGGGCATGTACATGTGTGCGTACATGTGGGCACCCCCAAGGTTACTCCTTATAGGGTGTTTGCAGCCATCTCAAGGGTGGTTAGGAGGTGCCGGTCACGAAACCTTTTATTTTTGGAAGTCAACTTTTAAGCGTTGTTTCATTGCGGTCTGATTGTGTGGAGGAGTACTCTGGCTGTCGTTGTTTCTTAAGGACCCAGCAGGAGTCTTACAGTCAGTGCAACGTTAACAGAACCATTTTAGAAACCGTGTACCGGAAGCTGGCTGGCGCCGGTTTGGAGCGGTGATGATTCTTAGCCGTTGGGGTGCAGCTGGCGCCCTGGGGCACTGCAAGGGTCTTTCTAGCGTGCACTGCCCACCTGTCCACCAGGGCACTGGCCTCTTTTCCCTTAGACTGTCAGATAAAAAATGCCAGCAGCCAACACAGCGATAGCTGTCCAGTGTGAATGAATCACAATTACGCCTTTTGTCACATCGGCAAAAAGTACATTCTGTGATGTGCCACCGCACTCTGGCCACTGGTTCATGTGTGCTGCGAGGTGACAAGGCGGGGCGCAGAGCGGTCAAGCGCAGCGGCTGCGTCCAGCCTGGTGACGTGGCTCTGACAGCCAGCTGAAGGAGAGGTGGCTGTGTCTCTGCCCACCGACGGCACCTGGGTTCTGATTGCGAGCGTGCATTCCATGTCCTGGAAATCCCACACGCGCGTGAACGGATCTTTTCAGACCTCAGACGGTGATTTAGTAGCAGGTGCAAACCCGGAGGGTCTCAGCCCGGTGCGCTGGCGGGACGAGAGCAGCGCTTCTCGGCCTTCTGTCTTCTTGGACACCGCCCCCAGCAGTTTCGGACAGTTTCTCTGGCAGTTGTTGCCCTTGAAACGTCGTGCCTTAGACACACTGCGTGTCCGTCTGCGTGCTGTGTGGGTGTCTGTCGCTCCCACTGGAGAACGTCTGTCTTCCAAGAACCACTCTCTGCCCTCGGAAGGAATGTCCCCCCGTGGAGAAGGCGGGCGGGCGTTAAACCAGCAGACAGTGGGGTGTGTGCAAGGCTCTCAGAGCAAGTGGAAGCCGTCCCCCCTGGTGTGCACTCACAGCACATGCCGCCGCTGGAAGAATGCCGAGCCGGTTTTGTCGCTGCCGGGATGTTCGGCATGTCTAGAAGTGTCGGGGCGGGGGGTTGTCCTTGCTGTAAGGGACCATAATTAGAACTCTGAAGGTCAAAGAAAGGCCAGAAGCTAATGGGCTTTAAATCTGTAACTCCTCCTACACAGGGTAAGTAGATAAGATGCCTTCTGAGCTGTGAAGACGCCCTTCAACTTTCTGGCGAACTAGCGTTAGTGAACGGCAGGGTTAGAGGGTCCTGCCTCGAGAGCTCTGGTGTGAATGGATTAAAAAATTCACGGGACATCATCTGCTAGGAAGACGAGGTGGTTCTGGGGGGCCGGTTTTTCCCGTTCCAGTGATGAGAGCCTCCGAAGGCTTTTCCGACAAAGTGGGTAGAGGTCCGTGCTTCCCAGGCTTTCGTCGTTGCAGTAGCATGACCCGAAGACCGAAGCAGGGAGAGGGGAGGCTGGACCGGGACCGCGCCTCGCGCAGGCTGCGGACCTCTCCGCGCTCCCACTCTCGCCGTGGGGCCTGCCTGCGCCGCCGGGCCGCCGGGCCGGGTTGCTTAGGGGTCTTGGGCTGTCAGAGGGGAAATTACCATTTTTTAATGCTGATTGTCTTTTTTACTTTGTAAGCCTTTCTTGAAGAATAGACGTGTACAGTTCTACCAAGTTAGTGTTTCATATAATACAGTATCTGGCCCACAGAGATTATGCGTTCCCTTCTTAAAATGAGAACATCGTAAGTAACAGCTAAACACTTTGCTGACAGAACCCTGAAGTTCTCGTTTCGGAAGCAACAAAAACAAGGCGAGGAACCGGACTGTGGTTTCGAGAACAGTCTTCCTTCAGGGGTTACAGCTCGCCCTGTGGTCGTAGGCTCCTGAACGGGCTGGTTTCGCTCCACCAGCTGACACAGTCGGGAGTCTGGCCTCCCACCTCCCCGACAGCGTCTGTGACGGGAACGCGGATCTCCTGTCTCGTGCGCAGAGCTGCCTGGCGTTCCTCTCCTCCGCGCCCGCAAGCCCTGTGCTCCAAACACCGCCCGCTGCTTTGTCTCGCCAGGTGCTGATTGGCCACATCTCCAAGAAGATGAACAAGCAGACTTTCCCAGAGCACTGCAGTCTGTGTAAAGAGATCCTGCCGTTCACGGACCGCAAGCAGGCAGTCTGCTCCAACGGCCACATTTGGCTCCGGTAAGCCCTTTGCAGCCAGATCCGCTCTCTCGGCGCCCCCAGTTCCGTGAAGCTCAGAGCACTGAGGTGTTCTTCCCAAACGGGTGTGAGGTCGGTCAGGGGAAAGCGGCTGTTGTCACACCTGGCTAAAGCAACACGACCCTTTAACGACAGTTTTTTTACTGCTCCATGGAGAGGAATTGCTTTATTTGGGGAATACTGTATTCTTTTGAAGTAGCATTACGTTTTTTTAAAGTACCATTACGGCCTTGGCTGGTGTGGCTCAGTGGATTGAGCGCCAAAGGATCACAGGTTTGGTTCCCAGTCAGGGCACACGCCTGGGTGGCAGGTCAGGCCCCCAGTTGAGGGTGCGCAAGAGGCAACCACACATTTTTGTTTTTCTCCTCTCTTTTTTCCCTCCCTTCCCCTCTCTAAAAGTAAATAAATAAAGTCTTTTTAAAAATGAAATTATTACAAAAGTAATTAATACCTCTCAAACTTAGTGGAATATAGAAGTGCTTTTGTACTTCCTGTTTCACCTTACAATGAAAGGTGGAGGTTCTCCTCCCTCTCTGCCCTCAGTCTCACTCCGAGGGGGAACCTTCGCGTGTCCTCATTTTTCGAGTACAGCCAGTCACTCCCTTCTCCTCATCTTCCATGCGCTTTCCTCACCTAGCTTGCTGCACACAGCGCTTCCTGCACACGGCGCTTCCTGGCTTCCTCCCTGCCTCTGGCCCTTCGTTTTCAGTCGCCCACGTCATCTCCTTGATGTCCCACTTTGGACCCATTTTTCTGTACGAGCTTGAGTAGCACTTGGCTTATAACATCACCAACCGCTGACACCTCTCGAGCCCCGTCACTGTGGCAGGCGCTCTTCCGAGCAGCGCACCGGTCCTCACCACGCACGACCCTGCCCGGGGACCCCGCAATTATCCCCGTGTTTGCAGATGAAGAAACTGGCACCTGGGGGTGTTGGACAGTGCACTCGGAGTCACACAGGTGCTGGGTGGCAGGTGGAGCCCGGCACTCCGGCTCCATCCGGAGTTCACAGGCGTTGACCACCGCACCTTACAGCCCCTCGCTTTGGCTGACGGAGGTTGGTGCCAGAACACCTCCATGTCCTTTCTCCGTGTGAACGTGGGTGCGCGCCCACTCGGACGGTGTGGTCCCTCTTGTACGCCCAAGTCTGTACCCCAGGGACCTCTGTGGGACCTCTCCCTCCAGCCTCTTTCCTCTCAGTATGTTCCTGCTCCTTGGCCGCAGGGGAACCCTCCCCTGCAGAACCCAAGTGCGCTCTTTCGCGTCCCCTTGCATCCCGCCTTCCCCGACTTGCCCGGTCCTGGAGAGGCCCAGTGAGCAGTCATCGGGTGGGCTGCAGCCCGCAGACATTCGTCCCTGTCCCTTCTTCGTTTACACCATCAGTTTTGTCTCCTGCATCCTCCGGGTCTTCCCCGCTGTACCGTCAGATTCGTAAGTACAGTGCTGGGACCTAATCTTAAAAATCACTAACGAGAATAATTTTCCATATAACGTGTGGTTGGTTTTTTAAACACAGTAAACATTTTAAATGCGGTAAGGTGTGAACAGACTGAACTCTTCCCCAGTGCTGCAGCAGGCAAAACGGAGGCAGTGCGGCGCGCATCACTCACGGTCTGCGTTAGAAACTTCGTCCTCTCCCTCCCAGTGACCTGTCACAGACGCTTGCCCTTCACTCAGCGCGGTCCAGTGCCGTCCAGCCGGCTCCCGGGAGGCAGTGTTGTCATGAGTCTGCGGGCAGTTCTTGCCCTTCGCTTGGTTAACATCTGCCTTTGGGGTAACTGGGGGGCGTTACCTTCAACACTGAGCTCTCTAGGTGCTGGTGGAACTGGCGAGACCATCTGTCCTCTTTCTTCCAGGTGCTTTTTAACCTACCAGTCCTGCCAGAGTTTGATCTACAGAAGGTGTTTGCTCCACGACAGCATTGCCCGCCACCCGGCTCCCGAAGGTGAGTGATGCTCCGCGGCCCGGGGAGGGCGAGGCGGAGCCTGCTGGCCGGCGCCATGGGCAGCTCGCGCCGCTCTCCCCAGCAGCATCACGAAGACACAACTAGTTAAAAAGGTGATGGGGACATGCCACGGTCAAGCCTGCGTTGCACTTTAGTGTGTCGGTTTGCTGTCCCGTCACTATCCCTGCGGTTCGTCCATTCTGAAACGTCCCCGGTGGTTCCACCCGACACGCCTAGATTACGCTCGAGTGGAAACTCCGCCAGTGGCCATGCGCACAAAGATGGTGCTGCCAGGCGGCCACAGGACGTGCGCGTCGGGTCCGTCCAGCAGCCGTGACGGGCTTTGTTCCAGTCGGTCTGTATTCCTTTCTGATGGCCCCAGTGACGAAGCCAGCATCCTGAGATAACTACTTGGAAATAAGGGTATGGATGTGGGCAAGGAATTGGTGATGTAAATAGCCTCAGGAATGTCAGATTGGGGTCTGAGGCTCACTAACATCGCACTCTAACCGGATGAGCTCACCAGACACAGCCACGTACACGTTCTGGGGGCGGGCACTCGGTGCTCCCTGAAGTGAAACGGAAAACGACACCCTCACCCTTGGGCTGGCCTTTTTCTGAGCTGGCTGGCGCGCTCTGATCGTGAGGAGCTGGTGTGTTGGCGGTGTTCTGTTCTAACGCTGTGCTCCGGCAGACGCCGTCGTGCGCAGCAGTGGAGGAAAAAGCAGTACATCCTCATGCTGAGCGCCCATCCCTCAGCTGCAGAAAGTGCCGGCCCGCAGCCTTGCCCGTCTCACCTGTGGGGCCCTGTCCTCCCTCCTCCTGCTGGGTCATTTTGAAACAAATTGGGGGGAATTCATAAACACGCACTGAAAACTAGTATACTGTTCAGGCAGAAAATCAGGGAAAGACTGAAACAAGTTTAAAAGGCAAACACCCTGCCCGCTGACTTTGGGCTGAGCCGCACACTGCTTTGGGGAAGGAGGAGAAGCTGTGGCTCTGGGGGGCGGGAGGGGGCACGGCACACGGAGGGGGTGCAGCCTTCTCTCTCCACGTGATGCATTTTTAAATCGCTGTTCCCGTAACGTTACGAGTAGTTTAACACTAACAATGTGCGAGTGAGGCGTTCTCCGAAGGAAGACAGCCGCCCACTTGGTAAGTCCAGCTCTGTGAAACGCTCCCTCGCTACCCCGTGTTCCTGTTTGCGACAGAGGGATGGAAATGTCGCCACACACTTAGCTCTGCAGACCGCAGGGCTCGCTCGGCCTCGCTCAGCGTGTCCAGTGGGGCGCTTCGTTCAGAGACGCAGAGCTGGGCCAGGGGCCCGTCTCCTGACGCTGCGGCCCGCTCACAGCTCGCGCCGCCTGCCTGCCTTTTCTGGAGCCCGCGCTCAGTCCCTCTCCCCTTCCTTTTGCAGATCCCGACTGGATTAAGAGGTTACTGCAAAGCCCCTGCCCTTTCTGTGACTCGCCTGTCTTCTGAGTGTCGGTGGTGGGGAGTGGGCAGGGCATGTGACCTGCTGGACAGCACTCCCCGGCTGGAGAGATGGGGGCGCGGGAGCCCGGCCTGCGCTGGGGGAGGTGCTCCTCGAAACTGTCCAGAGCCCCCGGGCCCGGGCCACAGGGCACCCTCCATCTCCAGGACTCCAGGACTGGCGGCCGACTGCGTGTGACTGGACGCAGGGTGCTAAGCCGTTCCGAGATGAAAGCCAGCCCCCCCGCTCCCTACCCAGCGAAGACACTTACTCTTCAAGTGTTTGACTGAACCGGTTTGAACAAATGCCCTCTCGTTTCCAGGGACAGAATGACACCTAAAGATTCGGGGGAAGGGCTGAGTTAGGGTTTAACCCCAGCCTTGGTCTGGAAACGCCTTGGGGCTCCGGAGAGCTCACGTCGCCCGGTACGTGGGGGTCAGTGTACCAGCAGATGTTAGAGTGTCTGAGCCTGTGGGCCTGCTCTTCTGTGTTCCGCGAACAGCCACAGAACTCACCCTGCCGATTCTTGTTTGAAAGTGTTTTCCTAAAACTTTGTATTTTTAAGAGGTTGAAGCCAAGACTGAAATTGGTTTTCATGTGTCAAAAGGCCAGGTGACTCTTGTAAGTTGATCATTGTGACTTACTTCTCGTGATCTCCCAGGTCATCCGACTTCCTGCCTCAGCTCCTCAGTGCGTGCAGGGGGGTCAGGTGTCCCATCCACCCGGGTCACGGCCCCGCCTCAGGCTGAACGGTGATGACCTACGGGAGGTATTTGTACATAGACGTGAAAGAATATTTTCTCCTTTCAGTGTTAAAACTGGGAGCGTTTTTCATGTTGACCTTTGCAGGCGTTCCATTTACGTCCAGTACAGGAGCGTGCAGAGTCTACCTGGAGCCTTCCAGGCAGGCGGCAGCCCAGACGCGCAGGCGCCTGCGCTCCGGGGCTGCAGGTGCGCGCAGCCCGCCGGGCCGAGCCGGGGGTCTTCTCCCCACGGAGGCCCCTGGCGGCTGCAGCACAAGTGTCCGTCTGTGGGCTGTTCCGAGACATTCAGTGTTAATTTGTCTTAAAACTTACAATAAACAGAGCCATTCTGAAATTACGGTGTTCCTGGGTTTTTGCGGACTGCAGCCAGGGGCCTGGCGCTCTCGGGACTGGCCCGCACGCAGCTTGGAGCGGCGCGTTTCGGGGAAGGGGGCGGCAGTGTGCACTCACTGGGCGCGAGTTCCCACCTCCCTGCGCGCCCTTGGTGAGCGCGACAAACCACCGAGCCCTGGGAGGCCCGTCCCGACGCTCTGCTCTGAAACGTCATGTGTTCGAGATTTCGTTTCGTCTCTAACCCTTACGAACGCATTTGCGGGGGTCTCTGTCTCCCTCACTTGGGTGGTAGTTTCAAGAGCAGCCTTCATCCAGACCGCAGGGTTAGGCATGTTAAGTGGGTTTTGGAGGAGGAGGACCGGTCGGCATTGAACTGTTGACTGCATGGGTCAGACGCTGTGTGGTTGCAGTCGTGTTTTGCCTGTAGCTGCTTCGCTTCCCTGCACACGTGCCAGGAACGGCTGGGCCACGTCGGGCAGTCTGTGCCGTTTAAATCCGCTCAGAGTTGGCGGCTGCCCTGGTCTGCTCGGGGAAGGTGGTGCTGCTGCCCTTTGGAACGTAACGTTGAGTCTTTATGTAATACAGACCCTGGGCTAGAGCAGCGGTTTTCGGCCTTTTGTGTCTCATAAGCTGATGATAAAGTTTTGCAGCACACCAAAGACGGTTTTTGTCGGTCGGACAAAAAGAGCAGGTGTAACTTTGACTCAGGCACGACTGAAGGCTGTTGTTGCGTTTGCAGCTGTGTTGTATTCCCCCAGTGTGACCACCCAAGGGAAGAGGGGCCAGCGCCCCCGAGTAAACAGTCAGGGGTTGCATGTTTTAAAATTTTGTGCAGCGAAATGGGAGGAAGGTGGGGAGGGCTGGGGTGGTGGGCTGGGGCGGGGTAGAAGACAGAAAACTGTACAATATCAACAATTAAAAAATACTGATTAAAAAAAATTAAAAATAAAAAAAAAAATTTTTGTGCAGTGCACTGGCTGAAAATCACTGGGCTAGAGGATGCTGGATTTTTACCTCCTTGCCTCTCCCCCGAAAAGCAATATTCTTCTCCACAAGCAACAATTCTGGCTAAAGCTAATCTGAATGGGCTGCACTCCAAGTCAGGAGACCTAAGTTTAGTGAAAGGTACATTCTGCCCTTTTTTCTTTTTTGAGATTGAGCAGCACAGCAGCAGGCGGACGAGTGGACCTCTTTGCGGTTGGCCCGTCGTGGGCTGCCTCACACTTCGCCTGGCCCAGTGACCTGTTGTGAACGTGTCCTTGTGCTGTTTGTCCCTGTGTGTCAGCGGTGTCAGCAGTGCCGTGGCCTGCAGGGTGTCTGCAGGGTGTCTGCAGGGTCTGCCCCGCCCCCGCAGATCAAAGTGGCCGTCAGAGGAAGTGTCCCCTGGCGGCTGCAGGCGGAGTTTCAGACCGTGACTCAGGTCTCAGCACTGCCGGGCTCCGGCTGTCCCATCTCGAAGCGGAAAGCGGTTTTCGGAGTTGCGGTCTTACCCGCCGTTCAGGCAGACTGTGGAGCATGAGAAACTTGAGCATCCTTGAATTGAGTCAAACTGAATGGAATTGAAGTCAGCTTTACACAACGTAGAGTCGCTCCCAGTGATTGAAAGTACAGGGCACCCTGAGCAAGCAGTGGGGTGAGCGCCTTTCCAGGGCGGAGGTGAGTGTCGGGGCAGCTGGCGGTATCCAGTTTGTTTCAAGATAAGGCTGCTTGAAAACGCGGTGCGAGGTCAACAGATTTCACTGGGGGGATGACTGCGGAGATGTCCTGTGAAGGGCACCTCTTGGGGTGTGACTCTTTCTCCCCCCGCCTTCACTCCAGTTAGGGGGCTCAGCCCTTCTCCGCCTGCCTTGTCTCTGAGCCATAGCCGCCCGCGCTCTAGCGGGGAGGCCCGCCGGGTGGTCCGGGGCCCCTGGCAGCGCGTGTATTTGCAGTATTACGGGGTCACCAACCTGGTGCTCGTCTGTCTGTTCCAGGCTCCGGAGGCGCGGGCAAAGGGACAGGGGAGACTCGTACCCTGACAGCACAGGTGCGGGCGACCCGGTGGGAAAACAGAGTGGGTGAGGGGAGGCCAGTTTCAGGACTCGGGCGTCCGTGTGTTTCTGAGGCACGGAGGTGCTCGCCTCGCCGTCGTGCGGCCCTGCGGCCTTCCCGCGGAGGAGCCTGTGGGGGTCGCAGTGCGCGAGGTGAGGGGCCGTGTGGCTCCGAGGCGTTGCCCTCGGCTCGCAGGCCGGGGGCTGCAGGGCGCTGTGTTTCGGTTTGGGTACTAACGCAGAGGTCAGTGCAGGAGCCGGTTCCGCCTGTTTCAAGACTTGGAGTCAGACTCGCACTGCAGTGTGTGAAAGGGCAGTGCGTGTCCAGGTTGTTGTGCGATACCGAGTCTGCGCAGAAAACGCGCCTGCGTTGCGTGTGCTGGTATGTAGTTTACGTTTACCCAGTGCCCGTGCTGATCTCTGTGCTCGGCTTTGGATTTGCGTATGTTTACATACAACATCTTTTGAAATAAAAAGAACAGGCATCTAGAAACTTGTTACAAGAGTGAGATGGTGGTCAAATTTTTGCCCTCTGGTTTGGTGGTGTATTAAGTTTGTGTGTTTAAATGGTCCATTTAAGGATAACAAATTTTGCTTTAAAGCCCCACCCCGAGAAGCCGGCTGCTTCCCCCATTTGCCCAGGTGCAGCCGGTGCTCGCGCTAGACCCTGAGCTCCTCAAGGGCAGGGCCGTCTGTCCCGCTCGGCACTGCCCGCAGCACCTGACGCCAAGTGACGTGTGCGGAGTAGGTGCGCGTGGTGTGCAGAACGAGGAACTTCCTGCCGCCTTCAGGTGAAGCCTGGCTCACACTGTCCAGTGCCTTCGAAACGGCAAGGAACCCACAACCAGAAGAGGGTCGCCGGGTGTGAGCTGAGCTGCTCGGGTTGAACCAGACCACGCCATATCGTCAGTACTGTTCACCATCCTTCTCCCAAAGACAAGCACCAGGGTCCTGAGCTTGCAGCTAATGTCAGGGCAGAGGCTCCTGGGAAAGTTTGAAGTGGGGAGACACAGCGAAAATGAAATGCCCACCTTGGAGGGTGTTTGTCAGGGTGTGGCCAGCCTGTGCAGCAGCCTCACTATAGTTACAGCTAAGGAAGGGGTCACAGCCCTCTGCTCCCTCGCCAGTTAGCAGGGGCCAACTCCCCCTTTAATGAGAAACGGTCGTTTTTCAGCTGTTGCCCTCTCGGGGTTCCTCTCGGCTGCCCGTCTGATGCCAGTCCTTGGAGTCCGAGGAAGTCACCGTGCCATGCCCGGGGCTGTGCGTCACGGCAGTGTGTAGGTGCGGAATAACCTTGGACATGCTGTGTTTCCTGTGCAGAGCCACTACTGGTGGTGTCCTGGCCAATTTTTCATTCAGAATAAACAACAGCCTCACTTGCGGACCGTGTGTGCGTCTTGCCGGTTCACGTGGGCTGCGGCGAAGCCACAGGGCCACGTCCTGCCCAGGAGTGAGCAGCAGAGGAGCTGCGTGCCTGAGAGGAGGGGCTGCCAGCAGCTGCGTCAGAACGGTTCAGTCCCCGGTGTGTTCCAGAAAGCGTGTGCGGAAGGCAAGGGCAGAGCCTCAGTGGGGCTCGAGACCCCGCGTTGCTGGCGTCGGTTCAGCGGTGCCTGGGGAGCAGCGAGACCGAGCTCTGGCTGCCGTGGTCTCGCAGCGGCAGCCATGGCCCTCGGACCAGCGCTCCTGCTGGGAACAGCCAGAAAAGCCACACAGACACCGCGCGGGGTGAAAAATACACCTGAATGTACGTGTGCTGAAAGTCAGTGCCGGAAAACTGTGAGCAAAGGGAAAAGTCGAGTTCCCTTAAAAGCAGCATTTGTGAGACTCAAGCCGGCGTGCGATGGGAGTGGTGAGAAGGAGCCGGCGAAGGAAGGCGCCATCCAGGCGCCGCAGGGAAGTGCCCCCCCAGGGTGCTGAACTCAGCAAGGCGCCCTTCGAGTGTGCAGTGGACGTGCAGAACGAGGCCTCCCAGCAGACCGGCGCCAACGGCGTGGTGAAGGAGGGGAGCTGCCGGGTGGAGGGCAGTGGGCACGAGCAGTGGGAACGAGCGCTGAAAAGGCAGGACCCGTGGGAAAGGCCCGGACTATGCAGACAGGGCGCTCAGGCACACACACGGGCGCCCCGGTCAGGAGTTCCTTCCACCCCTGCGGTGTCTGGAGCGGGTAAACTACCAATCCAGTTAACCTTAGATCAGCACGGTTTTCTCTAGGATGACCACGTAAAGAACAGCAAGAGACACAGCCGACTTCTGGCCAAGATGGAGGCGTAGGTGGACGCACTGTGCCTGCTCTCACAGCCAAAATTAAGGACAACAAAGATTTAGAAACAAGAAAACAACTAGAACTGATAGAAAATCGAACTGTACGGAAGTCCAACAACCATTCGTCCAGACCGGTAGGAGGGGCGGAGTCGCGGCAGGAGAAAGTGGAGGTGCGGACCTGGACACGCAGGCAGCAGCGGCTGGCAGATCCCAGGTGTGTAGGCGGCGGCAAGCAGACCCCAGGCACAGGGTGGCAACTGCAGACCCAGTGAGGCCGCACAAGGCAGCTGGCTGAGCAGGTGGTCCCACATTGGCGTGTGCAGACAATCCAGGCGAAGGGGAAATGGTGGAAGGGACTAGAATCCAGGAGACAGGAGCAGGTGCCATTGTTCCCTCTCGGACCTCGCCCCCACGTACAGCTACAACATCACGACTCAGCGACTGGGCTGCCCCACCCTGGGGAACACCTAAGGCTCCACCCCTCACCACGTAACAGCCGCGACCAGACCAAAACCAAAACAAACAAATAAAAAAAAAACACACACACCAAAAATGGCTCAAACCGGAGAAAAAATGAAAGCCCCAGAGCTAATTCCTCTAAGCAACGAAGAGATAGCCAACCTATCAGATGCACAGTTCAAAGCACTGGTCATCAGAATGCTCACAG
This sequence comes from Glossophaga mutica, assembly GCA_039655065.1. Lineage (NCBI taxonomy): Eukaryota > Metazoa > Chordata > Mammalia > Chiroptera > Phyllostomidae > Glossophaga > Glossophaga mutica. The sequence continues at coordinate 216,459,713 of CM077305.1, forward strand.
AATTGGTTGATTTTGCTCACAAATTAGATGAAAAAATGCAGGCTACAATACGTGAAATGAAGGAAGACGCACAGGGAACCAATAGAGATGGGAGGAAAACTGGGATTCAGATCAATGGAGTGGACCAGAAGGAAGAAACAAGAATTCAAAAAACCGAGGAGAGGCTTAGGAATCTCCAGGACATCTTTAAGTGCCCCAACATCCGAATTATAGGGGTACCAGAAGGGGAAGAAGAAGAGCAACAAGTGGAAAACTTATTTGAACAAATAATCAAGGAGAACTTCCCCAATCTGGCAAAGGAAATAGACTACCAGGAAGTCCAGGAAGCTCAGGGAGTCCCAAACAAATTGGACCCAAGGAGAAAAATGCCAAGGCACATCATCATTACATTAGCCAAGATTACAATGAAGGAGAGAATTCTAGAAGCAGCAAGGGATAAGGGGACAGTCACCTATAAAGACGTTCCCATTAGACCGTCAGCTGATTTCTCAAAAGAGACCTTACAGGCAAGAAAGAAAGAAGTATATGAAGTCTTGAAAGGCAAGGACCCACATCCAAGATTGCTCTATCCAGCAAAGCTGTCATTTAGAATGGAAGGACAGATAAAGTACTTCTCAGATAAGGTCAAGTTCAAGGAGTTCATCATCACCGAGCCCTTATTATATGAAATGTTAAAGGGACTTATCTAAGAAAGATAAAAATAAGACAGTGAAAAGACAGCAAACTCACAGCTGTTAACCACACCTAAAACAAAAGCAAACTAAGCAAACAAGTAGAACAGGAACAGAACCACAGAAATGGAGATCACGTGGAGGGTTAGCAACAGGGGAGTGGGAGGAGGAGGTGGGGGAAAGGTACAGAGAATGAGTAGCATAGATAGTGGGTAGAAAATAGACAGGGGGAGGGCAAGAGTAGTGTGGGAAATGTAGAAGCTAAAGAACTTACGACACATGGACATGAACTAAAGGTGGGAATGTGGGTGGGAGGGGGTGTGCAGGGTGGAGGGGAATGATGGGGGAGAAATGGGACAAGTGTAATAGCACAATCAATAAAATATATTTAAAAAATAAACAAAGAAAAACCCAGCAAGAGTCTGTACGCTAAGGGGGAGGCGGGGGCACGGGAACATGTGAAAAACAATCCAAAAGGGAAGAGGGGGGAAAAGTGAACGGAACGGGGGGGAAGATGAAGCGCAGTAAGGCGGTCACGGCCTCACGCCCCGGCGGAGGAATGGCTACGCTGAGTGCGGACAGACGGGTCCAGCCGCAGCAGAGGCGGTCGGGCCGGTCTGGAAACGCCGTGTGTGCGTGCAGTGGGAAGTAGAAAATACGGGGTTCGGAAAGCGTGCAGGGGCGCTGCGAACACTGACGGGAAGGTGGTCGGTGCCCCACGGACGTCCCTGCCGCGTGTCTTCCTTTTGCACGCAGCATAAACCCCACCCACGCAGGGGTGCTTCGTTTTAAACTGCACTCGTCTCAGCTCAGGCTACCTCGACAGGCACCGCCTGCTGGGTGTCTACGCACAGGTCACACGGGGATTTTCCTCGCACTCTGGAGGCTGGGAGTCCAAGGTCAAGATGCCGGCAAGAGAGCCTCGTTTGGAGGCCTCTGCTCCTGGCTGCCACACAGGCCGCCACCTCTGTGCTCACGAGGCCTCTTCTCCGGGCGTGGGCACGGGGAGAGCAAGGTCCTGGTGTCTCCTCTCACTGGGGCACTAGCCCTGTGACGAGGACGCCCCTGTGGCTAAAGCAGAGGGGTGGGTGCCAGGTCCGTGAGAGCTCCGTGGTGGCTGTCCCCGGGCCGGGTTGACAGAGTGGCTCCGAGGAGTCGGACCTCCTCGCATGGGTGGCAGCACGCTGCGGCAGCAGAGGCCTGGGGTGGCACCGCGCTGGAGAGCAGGGGTCTAACGGCCACCACCAGCAGGTGGGACGGCTCTCGGAGCCATGTCACACAGGGCTCTTCGGCCGTGGATGGCAGACCAGGGGCTCTTACAGGAGAGGCCGGTGGGTTTTAACCAGAGCTGGGGCCAGCGGTCTTGGAAACTCGCCCTGCAGTCCTGTCCCAGTCTGGAGTCCCGATTCGGGGTGCTTGCACTCAGCCTCAGTCCTCAGACCCGGCGGAAGGCCGAGCGGGAGCCCCAAGGTGCAGGTCGGAAGCCCTGCTGCAGGTGCAGTTAGGGAGATTCATGTCACCCTCGGGGACAAAGGTTGTGGCAGTGCTGGCCTCTGTCCCCCATGTCTAGAGCATCAGGCTGGCCCTGCCCAGCCAGATGGTCACCTCAGAGGGCCGCCGGCTCCTCCAGGTGTGACCCAGTCGCCGCAGCAGCCGCAGCTCTGCCGGGAGTGGCGTCCTCACTGGGACAGGCAGGCCTCCGAGGCAGGCGCCTGCGCACCGATGGGGCAAACGCCCTGTTCCCGAGCCCGTCAGAGAAGAGGGTCCGTCCTAGTTTGCAGTCTGCTAGGAAAGGTTCAAGTTCACCTTCACCGTCTTGTCCTGGGGCCCTTCCCTCGTGTGGGGAAACTGAACTGCATGTCACCTCACTGAGGGATGGTAAAGGACGCGGCCACTCACAGTCAGACACGCCCTGGCGCAGCCGCAGGAGGGGTGGGTACGACTGGGAGGAACGAAACGTCCGCAAGCCTGATGCGGAGCCGCGGGTGTCTGCGGTCCGCGTGTGAGCGAGCACGGGGATGCGGCCTGACCGCCCGCCGGGTCCCGGACCCCCGGAGCGCACGCCTCCCCACCACCTGTGCGCACTCGCTCCTTACAGCCTCTCGGTGGGCCCCGTCTCCGCCTCCCGCACCGCGGGTGAGCCTTCTGTTCCCGCACGGTCCGAAGGTGCCTGTCATCGCAGACACTCACACTCCTCCAGTTCTGCGGACACCATGTCCTAACAGGCTGGGAGACGGGAGGTGGCAGCCACTGGGCGTGGGCATGCCGGGAGGAGGGAGGGACGCAGGATCCCCGGAGCCCACGGCCCCGCCAGCCGTGCCTGTCCTTCCGATGGAGGTCATCGCGCCCCGCGCCTCCTGCTGCGGGGAGAGGAAGGGGCCCGCCGGGCCTCTCGGGATTCGGGGCAGCCTGCTCCAGCAGGACCGCTCTGGCTCGCTCTCTGAGAAACTCGGGCTGCCCGTGCCGCGTGGGGTCCACAGCAGCTCCAGGCTGCGACACAAGCCTCCCTGTCACTTGAGCGTGTGACCCAGCAGGTCCAGTGGAGCTAGACCTATCTGTGTGGGTGAGGGTGCCACGTGGAGTCGCCCGAGCGCACCGCAGGGCTGCAGGACAGCACCTGGGGTCCCGGAGCGGGGCCAGGCCTCTGCCACGGAGCACGGCCCTCTGTCTGAACTCGGCGCTTCCCGTCTCACTGGGCTCTGGTGGAGCCCGGGTGGGTGCCCAGCCGTGGGACGCTGGCTACTGTCGCATGTAGATCCAGGAGGCAACAGCCGTTATAAACAACCACCTGAGTGTGGAACCAGGTCGCCGACACCCACGAGTCTGAAACCAGCAGCGGGAGACGGACTGGCCCCCCGGCCTCACCCACCACGAAGCCCTGAGAACCGGTGTCCCCATCGCCACAGTTTGAAACGGGGGACTGAGGTTCCGAGTCCCCAGGGTGGGAAAAGCTTCTGCCAAGGAGCACAGAGCAGCCCAAAACTGAACCTCAGACGGTGGTGGGGCCCCTCGCCCTGGCCGGCCAGCATCAGCGCCGCAGATCACAATGCTGCTGGCGGGGCCCCCTGACCCCGCATCGCGAGCGGCCCAGGTTTCCGACATGCTGCCTGGAAGTGGGCGACGGTAACACAGGCCCGTTTCCATCGCGCGGGAGCCCTGCAGCAAGCGAGCTCGGGGCCGGGTCTCCTGGTCCTCCCTCTGAGACTCGTTTCAAAGAGGGCTCGCCACCACCCAGGCCGTCCGCAGAGCGGACTCGCCAGGTGCAGCCCAAGGGGCGGGCTGCCGCACAGAGGGTCCCACCTCTTCCCCTACGGCCTCCTCGCCCAGCCCAGCCCAGCCCAGCGTCTGACAGCTGCATGCTGAGTGTTTGCCTCTCTTCTCCTCGGCCCGAGGGCTTCCTCTGGCATCCTAGGAACTTGCTTGGTTGCAAGACGGCAGTAGTGTTGGGGACTCACCTTTTCTTGGGGCAACCCCAAAACAGTGGGGAATGGGAAAGGAGGGGAGCTCGGTGCCTGGGAGGGGATGGTTGGGAGGGGTGGTCTACACCATTTCCTGGAGGGTCCCAGTGGGATGGCCCCCAGGCACCCACAGCTGTGTCCTGCCCATTATCTAGATTTTATTGGCTTCCTGCCTCCCTCCCCTGTCCCACTCCCCCCCGTTCCACACGGGGGGGGCCTCCTGGGGGCTCCTCCCCGGCAAACTTCTGGAAGCCGCATCCTTGTCTCGGATCTGCTTTGATGACAAAGCCAATTTTACTAACAAACAGATGCAAAACCCCAAAGCAAAGTATTGTCAAACTGAACTCATCATATATTTGAATAGGTACATTTAGCGTACAGGGTGTGGCACAAATAGCACCCCCGTTTTGTTACGAAATCATACGCATGTAATTCCGTAACAACAGCGTCACACTCGAGCACACGACATTTCAGGTGAAACGCTCCAACTGCCACCCATCTCAAGCGAGACCGTCACCGGCCCCACCAGCCGCACTCAAGCAAGCCTCACTTCTGCCGGACCCCACGTAGCAGAGCCCACGACACATCACGACCAAGGCGACGGGTCCGGGAATGAGCCTGGAGTGAACGCACCGTGCTGTGCGCCACATCGTATTCTCACCACAGTGAAACGAGGCGGGTCCTGGGGCAGCAGCCGCGTCTTCGCTCTGGCCCAGCGGCCCGCCCATCACCCATCCTCGCCCGCAGCCCCCACGTTTAACTCTGGGCGTTTCCAGTAAATGAGTGCGGTGGGTTCTGCTGTGGCCAGGGTGAGAGTGTCGTTTCTATGAGAACGGTGTCTGCTGTGTGGTTTGGGTTTTTAAATAAGCAACATTTCAATAAACTATTTCTAATGCAACATTTCTGTGTTTTAAATGGAAGCATGTCCCTTGCCTCTGAACTCCACTACGTGCCTCAAAACTCAGCTCCCTTGTCCCCTTCACCTCCGGGGTGTACACGGGTTGGGCGGGGGGGGGCGCTCCCCTGAGTCCCGGCCTCATTTAAATCCCCTCCCGCCCGCCCCTTCGGGGGACTGTGTTGACGGTTAGGCAGTGGCCGGCAGGACCTTTAGAGCAACAGAGATCTGGCAGAGGCAGCCCCAGACCCCGCCTGCTGCCCCGGGCAAAGAGGTGCATGCTGGGAGGACAGAGGGCTGTTTCCAGAGACTCCGGGGCCTGATCTTCAGGGAGGATCAGAAATCAGATGGCCTCTCTTAGTCTCTCGTCTCTGTCACTGTGTAAAATGTAGGCCAGCCTCAGGAGGGCAGCGGTTTTGTCCCGTTTTCTTCTGTGGCATCCCGGTGCCGGGCCCAGAGTGGGCCCTCCATAAATCCTTGAATGGGTGAGGTGGGCCTTGCTGCCTCGGGTCCGCCCCTTCCTGCAGGCGGCCAGCAGAAAGGGACCAGCTGCCCCCAGTTCTCCCTCCAAATTCCTGGCTGAGAGCGCTGATTGGGCAGCTGGGGTCCTCGGCAGGTGCAACCTGTTCCCCTCCGTGGCAGGCAGGAGAGACACCTGGGGAGGCTGCGGTGCGGGTGGGGAGCCCCCGAAGGGGCCCCTACTCCACTGCCTGGATTTCCTGCCGCCAGGGGAGGAGGCGGGGGGGGGGGGACCTGCCGAGGCGGACAGGAGCCGGGGCGGTGCGCTGCACCCGCACGAGGGCAGTTTGCACGGCCCGTTCGATGCGCAGACCGTTCGTGACAGAAGGGGTTGAAAAGGAACCGAGGACTTACTTGCACGACCACGCGGAACGCTTTGTTCTGCCAGTGAGTCCGACCTCAGTGAACTTCAGGCACAGCTGCCAACCTGGATGCAAACAAGACCTTGATCCCTCGGCCACCGGACTGGGCTCTGCGGGCCGCAAGCCCCAGGCGCGTGCCCGGAAGTGGAGGGTAGTGACGCCAACCCCGCCCAAGGAGGCCGAGAGCCGCTACGGCGGCCGTGAGAAGGGCCCGGTGCCCTGCGGCCCCAGCCGGGTGCCCACCCGTGTGCGCAAAGCCGCCGAGGGACCGGTGCCGTTGGCTCACGTCGCGTCCGTGTGTCCTTGCTGCGGCCTACACGAACTGGAACCTGTCCAGCCGTCTCAATGAGGCTCACGCTGTCCCAGCGCCACGGCGGCCGGAGCCCAGCCGACACCTGGCCCGAGGGCCCCGGGCGCCAGGGCCCGCGGAGGCTGCGGTGACGAACTGACCCCAACCCGGACTGCAGGACGGCAGGCGCCACCCTGGCGTCCCATGGAGTCTGAGGGCAGTGCCCTGTCCACCTTCCTGCCAGCGAGGGCCACTGCGCTCTCTTGTGACCAGGATCCCGAGAGGCTGTCACTTGCCCGAGGTCACACAGCAGCAGGGACCCAGGCTGCTGCGTTCCACAGCCCTTGTTCTGGGCAGGGCATCCCCCGCCTCACACAGTGCTGCCCCGAGCAGGTGGGCGGGGCGGCAGGGGACAGGGAGCTGACGGTGCGGGCCCCCCCGAGAGGAGGTCGTCCACAAAGCAAGCGCGTGTTACCTAGGGAAGGACCGCTTTGTAACGCCTTGGCTTTGCCTAAGGACTTCCACCCAGACACAGTTTCACTGACAGTCCAGCAAAGTGAGATCTGTCCTCCGGCGTCCAAAATGACAAGGGCGGGTGGTGCGGCCAGTGACCCCTGACCAGGCTGGGCCGGCTGCCTCTCGGGCTGTCTCACCCAGCAGTGGGTGCTGGGCAGAGCAGGCGGCGTCTGCAACCGGCCTGTGGCCAGGACCCCTCCTGGGGCCTCCTGGGGCCTGAGCAGGCTGACGGGCGGGAGCCCACTCGCGGGGGCCTCTCAGGGTAGCCGGCCTCCTCCCGTGAGTGAGAGCCCTCCACAGCTCGTGTCCTCTTCCCTCCACGGAGGGACCACCCACCCAGCTCCCCGAGTGGGCGGCGCGGGGAGGGGCTCATGGAAGAGGGTCAGGAGCTCTGTTGGCCCGAGGTGCCGTCCCTTCATGCCCCATCCCCGGCGCTGCGGGCCCTTGCAGGCCCCAGAGGGGCGTGTCAGAGTGGCAGGGGGGCCTGATGCCCCACCCTCTCCGGGGTTCTAGAAAGTCTTGGGGAGCCCTGGCTGGTGTAGCTCAGTGGATTGAGCGTGGGCCTGCGAACCGAAAGATTGCGGTTCGATTCCCAGTCAGGGCACATGCCTGGGTTGCAGGCCAGTTCCCGGCAGGGGACATACAAGAGGCAACCGCACATTGATGTTTCTCTCCTCTCCTTCCCTTCCTCTCTAAAGATAAATAAATAAAATCTAAAAGGCAAAAAAAAAAAGTACTTAAAAAAAAATCTTTAAAATAGAAAGTCTTGGGGAACAGCTGCGTCTAGAACTGCTTGCCCACCAGGGCAGCCACCAGCCACCTGGGGCCATTGACGCTGGAATTGCTGAGAATGAAGAACCCTCCCCTCGGTCGCACCTGCAGCTGCTGGTGGCCGTCCCGGCCAGGGCAGAGGGCACGTGCCCTCACTCCAGGGAGTTCTGCTGGACCACAGCGCCCTGGGGACGCCGGGCTGTTAAAGCCACGTCTGAGAGGTTACGCGGTGCCCCAGGCTCCGCGCCCAGAGCCTCGCCTGCAGCTGCACATGGGCTCCCTCCCTCGGCAGCCTGGGAGGTGGGTCCCCGTAACGCCCCATTCTCGCTGGGAGAAAGGAGAGGCTCGGGGCCCGGGACTTCCCTGGGCACACGGCGCGTCCCGGCTCCCACCCGCTCGCCGCGCTGCTGCGTGGTTGCCCTAGGCCCCACCACACCTGCGCTTCCAGACCCCCGGACAAGGCCACCTCCCCTCGGGACACGTGAGACTGCGCCCTGCACTCTTTATTGGCTTGGCTGAGGTTCCAGGGGGCGGGGGGCGGGGGGCGGGGATGGGGTTAACTTGGTTTCCCTGGATGCTCCTTGCCCTGCACGCATCAGAGGACTTTATTGGGCAGGGGATGGATGATCCCGCTCTCTATGTGCTCGAAGACCGTGTACGGGTCCTGGTCCCCGTTGACGGCGATGGCCTGCTTGTAGAACTTCTCCAGCTCAGCACAATTCCTGTAGAACAGGTCTATTTTGAACTTGACCCGATCTTCAGCATCCTTGGGGTTCTGCAGGAGACGGGCCTGGATTTCCATGGTTGGAGGCGGCTTGTACATGAGGTGGTACCTGCGAGAGAGCAGGGGAAGCAGGTGACCCGCAGCCCGGCCCAGATGGCAGGGGAGAAAGGGGTCCTCTGTCCTGCTGTGGCCGGAGTCGGCTGCCGCCGCCACCGCACACGGTCCGTGCCCAGGGGCGAGGGCTGCAAGCCGGCCGGACAGAGTGGAACAGCGGGCGATGTCCAGCGATGTCCAGATTCCGCCTTTCCTCCCACGCCTCCCTCTCGCCTTCCTTCCAAACGCCGTGCATTAGGCATCTGCTCTGCCTGGCATTTCATCTGCTGTCGACAGCACAGAGACAAGCAAGACAGACGCTGATGTTTACGGAGCTTGCGGTGAAACGGGGGCGGGGACATCCTAACAACAATTGGGAACCCAGGGGACAGGAAGTGCCCTAGATGGTCACTGTTCCGAGAGGCCCCAGGAGGCCATCATCCTTCACAGCAGCAGGCTGTCCACCAGCAGCGGGGATGAGAAAGGAGATCAGGCCTGCGGTTTAGGAAAAGCCTGCTCTGTCCTTCCGGCCCCTCCTCCCTCGGCTGCTGGAGAGGTCCTGGGTGCCCGGGGGCCTGGAGGCTTTCACCCCTTCGTGGGTAAAGGGACTTTAACCCGCCTTCAGCACACACACAGCGACCGGACTTGGTCGGACTGCAGAAGAAAACTCGGAATCGGCCCTCTGTACCCGTGGGAAGGCCAGAGGCTCCCACGGGGCGTGCACGGCATGGCGGGGACAGCAGAGGCCCAGGGACACACACCGGCGGCCCCTGCCCGTGTGGCCCCTGCACAGGCTGGAGCCGGAGCTGCCGCCAGGACAGTGCGGGCGGACCTCGCGAGCACTGCTGCGGAGGCTCGGACATTTGTCTCCTGGGTCCTTGTCCGGGCAAAGGGGGTTGACAGACGCTGTCCAGGGGAGCTAGTTGGAGGGACCCCCTTTCTAGAGTCTTCTGTGAGCAGTCACCGGGCTGTCCCTGGAGCAGCCCGGCCGAGGCACCGGTCAGCCACATGGAGAAAGGAGGTCCCCAGGGCGGCCTGGCCCCGGGAGCCCGGCACTGACCTTTCCCCGGTGACAGGGTCAGTTCTTCTCAGGGTCAGCCGCTCGATGATAGAATCTAGTGGCACATTCAGGAAGAACACCCTGTGGGCACAGAACAAGCACACGGTCAGCTGGGAGGCCCCAGCCGCCGAGTCCAGGGTGGGCATCAGCCCCCGCAAGTGGGGGGAGCCCTGGGAGCTGCCTGTCTGGGCTCCAGGTGTGCAGCTCTCAGAGGTCGCCTGGGAAGGACGCAGGTGAGGCCTCCCTGCTGTGGGAGCCGTCTGCACCCTGATTCCTGGCAGCCGCAGCCCCCATCACTCCTGTGGGGGCCTCCGGGAGCCATCGTTCAGGTGAGCTGCAGGCGAGCAGACTACCGGTCCTTTTGGGGGGTCAGCGTGGCCGCTGGAGTCACACAGGTGGGTGGAATCTCCCCTCCTCCTGGACGTGCTGTGTGAGCTGGGTCGCTCACACGACCCCCTGCGACTCAGTCCCCTCCGCCGTAACTCGGGGCGCCGAAGGTCTGAGGCGGCGAACTGCATGCAGGCTCAGCGCAGGGCGGAGGGGCGCCTCCTGGGGCCCAGACGCGCAGCTGGTGCCAGGGCCAGGGTGTGCTCCCCGATCACAGCGACCCCTCCCAGAGCACGGAGGGGCAAGTCCTCAGCTTCCTCACCTCCTCCTCCACAGAGGCGCCCCTGGCCCGAGGACAGGGTCCGCAATGGCCAGGAGCCCCGTGGGGAAATCGCAGCACCCACACAGACAACAAACACCCCCGCATCCCCCCAGCCTCGTTCATTTCACGTTCATTTCACTTCCGAGTAAATGGATCAGGCAAGAGGGCCCAGAGCGTGAGAAAAGCGCACGTCAGTGAGACGCTGCCCTCCGCCACCCCAAGATGAAGGGGCCCCTCGTGGTCACCCCAGATGTGTCCAGTGGGCTAGGAGGCCAAGCTGTGGTGGGTCCAACCGGACGCAGGTCCCCACTGGGCCGTGGACCTACCTCCCGGGCCGGGTGCCGCCAGCTGGGGCCAGAGCAGTGACTGACCCCACCAGCATCCGCACGGCCGGCGAGGGCTCAGGACAGCGAGGAACGGCTGAAAGGAGGCGTGGCGTGCCGTTCTGGGGTCCACTCACACTCCCTACCGACCGCCCGACTTTTCCGTCCAGCCCAAAACTCGGCTAAGGGGCAGAGCTGAGAACTCGGCCAGAACACCAGGGCCCGGGGGGCCGGAGACTCGGTCCCAGAGTCCCCTGGGGCGCCCGGGCTGGTGGAGGCTAACACGGGTGCTGGGTCGGCAGCCACTGGGGGAGCCGAGTGCTCCGCGTCAGGCAGCACCTGGCTGGAGTCTGAACCAGGCGCTGTGCAGGCCCCAACCCCCAGAAACAGGTACGGATCAGGGACAGCGTGAGTTTTCTGGGGGACTGGGTTCATGCCTCTCACCGGATTCTCAAAGGGTGCCGCTTCCTAGACATGGCTGGCACTGGTCTGGGGACGAAGGGCGTGGCCACAGCAGACCAAGAGGAGGTGCAGGCGGGGCTGCCCCAGATACCGCCACTGTCCCCACACTGGCTGCTCCCCTCAGCTCACCCAGGGCCGTAGGGCTGGGCCAGAGGGAGGCCCAGGTGTGGCCCATCTGTGTGCTGGCTCCTGGCCACAGAATCAGGAGGCAGGCTGATCCAAGCCAGGCCCAGGAGAGGCTGCCCCACCCCACCCCCGGCTTGCTAGGAAGAAAGGACTTCACTCTTGTGGGGGCTGTTAGGCTTGATGGCATGGGAGCCTGGGGCTGTATGGGGCTGCCTGGGGCCTGCACTCAGAGACAGCCTCCCCGAGAATGAAGCCCACCCCAGAAGAACGGAGAGACACCAAGAGACACTGTTTAGGGCCCTGGATCAAGCTGTGCCTGAAGCCAACACACCCCTCCCCGTTCTCCTGACCTGAAAACATAAACCTCTTCTTTTGCTCACACTGACCTAAGCTGTGCTTTCCACAGCTTTTACCAAAGGGCGTCTACTACGTCCTGTCTCTCCGACACCGGTCACTTCTGGAAAGTGCATGAGCTTGGAAAGAATGGAGTCCCTGAGCCCAGCACCCTCCCCTCGCAGGTCAGCTGCCCCCACAGCCTCCCTCCGCCCTCTCGCTTTTTGCCGAGGCTGTGGGCTAAGGTTTGCTTCTGCCCCATCGTCACCAGGAAGCCTCTCACTGGGACCAGCCACCCGCCACCCACAGAGCAGGCGTGACAGTTTCTCCAGCAGTGGGGGGTCTTCCCCCCAGCAGCGGCAACTGCTCTGATCCAACCTGCTCTGTGTACAAGCTGGGGAGACAGAGTCTCGAACCAGGACTCCTCTCCCCCCCCCCCGGGGCATTGCTGTCAGGGGCCCGGTGACAGCGGGGGTCCCCACCCCATGCTCCCCTGCCCTCTGGGGCCATCCTGCCAGGGGCTCTGTGTGGGGAGCCGAGGAAGCCTCCCTCCTCCAAGGCCTTGAAGCTGCCCCCCACCCCAGCACTAAATTCAACATACATCGAGAGCTGGAATTTTCTCTGGACCCGTGGGTCGACCTGACTCATTGGGAAACATGACACATAGTAGCTGACTTTGACCTTGACGGCCCGTCCTGCCCAGACGCAGGGGCTGCCCTGTCACCCCCGATCTCAACAGTAAGCCTCATTCCGTGCAAACCCTGTGCAAAGCACCACCGCATCACTGCGGTGAGACACCCCCTCCTCCCCACGCGGTGGCTGTGACCAAAACACCGGCCAACCACAGACGCTGGCGAGGGTGCGGAGAAAGGCAACCCTCGGGAGCGTGAAGTGGTGCGGCTGTGGCGGGAAATGGCGTGGCAACCCCCCCAAAACTTAAACAACCGCCACGCCATCCGGCAATTCCCGCGGGGACTGAATGCAGGGGCTTGAGCAGGCATCCGCACAGCAGCGTTCGCGGCGGCGTCACTCGCAACAGCCAAGGCGGGAAGGGCCACGCATCCGGCAGAGGGCAGGGCGCACGGGTGAACAGGGCACGGTGCGAGCGCCCCAGGCCGATGGCTCTGCCGGGGTCCCGGCCTGCCGGCCGCTGGACTGGACCACAGCAGCTCTCCAAGCCCCAGCTGGCCGAGCGTCCCCGCAGCTCTCGGCGCGCGTCGGCCCCCCAGTCCCACGAGCCGATGCCTCCCCTGGTCCCCAGCACGCGTCCTCTTGGTGGGGTGTCCCTGGAGAGCCGTGACTGACTGACGGTGGCCGAGGCAGGGTTCGGACGCAGGCAGCAGCTCCCGGTCCGCACGGTTCACCCCGCACTCCTCTGCGAATCGGCCAGGAGGAAGGGAGGGGTGTCCCTGCTCCGCACACACCGGAAACCCGGGGTGTGGGGGGCGGTGCCGGCCGGAGCCCCAGGGTCGGGCCTGTGGGCATCAGGGCCGGAAAGGGGTCAGGGCAGGAAACGGCGCCCGCCAAGGCGGCCCAGCCCGCCCCAGGTGTCCGAGACCTGGGGGACAAGTGCATCTCCTCGTCCCCATCCTGGCAGCAGGCAGCAGAGGGACGGGCAGCCGACCTCACTGCGAGGTTTCCTTCCGCAAAGCCCGTCTGCCCCCAGGACGGTCGCCCAGTGAGCACCTGCCCCAGGGCAGGCACCGAAGCACCCCTTCAGGGTCTCCCTCCGAACCCTCCGCCCCCCTCCTTTACGGACGGTGCAGAGAAGCTTCTGCCTGACCTCCCCACGGCCGGGGCTTCCTCCACAGGCCTCCCGGCTTCCACCCTCACCCTTGGCCCTCGTGACCCATCATGACGGTCACCGCCAACCGTTCCGTGCCTGCCTCGGGCCAGGCGCTGTTCCGGGCGCAGTACACACACGTGTCGTGACACTTGATCTCACCACAAGCATGTGGCCCAGGTCCTGTGATCGCATCCGACTCAAGGACGGAAAAACTCGCCCGAGAGGTAAGGTGGCGCCTCTGGCTGGACACCCTGTACGGCGGACTCAAGGGCGCCCCCTGGCTGCCTGCTACCTTCCTGTGAGAAAACGGATTCTGCTTTGTTCCCCGCTGTGGTCGGAGCGGGAAGGAGACCTAGTGGGGTGGGGGTGGGGTTCACACCCCATAGGCACCGCCACCTCAGACCAAGGCCCTCCCTCCTCCATCCTTAGATGGGACCCCCCCCCGCCCTCTGGCTGGGAGCCCCTCCCTCCGGTTCGCTTCCCTGAGGATACCGGACACAGCCGCCTCCCGGGGTCAAAGATAAATAACAAGGGCCCTGGCTGGTGTAGCTCAGTGGATTGAGCGCGGGCCTGCGAACCAAAAGATCGCGGTTCAATTCCCAGTCAGGGCACATGCCTGGGTTGCCAGGCCAGTTCCCGTTAGGGGACATACAAGAGGCAACCGCACATTGATGTTTCTCTCCCTCTCTCCTTCCCTTCCCCTCTAAAGATAAATAAATAAAATCTAAAAGGAAAAAAAAAATTATTAAAAAAAAAAAAAAAAAGATAAATAACAAGGATTCCAAAAGACCCTTCACCCCGACTGCCGCGGCCTTGCCGCAGGAATCCACCACCGTGCCACTTAAACCCACGCTTCAGTCACTCCGGACGTGTGTTAACTCCGTGCGTGAACACCGCTGTGGCGCCTTCCGCAGTCGCGTCACGGCGAGAGCTGGGCTGCTGCCGGAGCTCTCAGCTAAGAGGACAGACGCAGGCAGAGGGACAGACCCTGTTTTCCCAGTAAAAAGGCCAGGTCGCCCTCTGCCATCGCCCAGGTGTCAGAGAGAAACGGCCTCCCCATTCCACAGACCGCGGGGAGCAAAACACATCCTTCGGCCCCCCGCTCTGATAGGTTCTGCTGCTCGAAAACCGTACCTCTGATTAAATATTGATAGCCAGCGGTATTAATTAAGGGGGAAAAGTCCATCAAGAGGACCCCAATATGTTTCCAGTGTCCCCAGGAATCTGGGAAAATTCACAATCAAGTGCGTAAATATTCCAAAAAAGGGTCCTGAATATTTTATGAATATTTGTCATAAAACAGAAATAATAACCAGTGTGCAGAGCTATTAGAATTAATATTTATGCTGCCCGCCATGAAATATGCATGGGGACAGAGAGAGGGGGGCCCGTAAGACAAGAATTAATTTACACTGGGCTCGGTTTACCCGCTGGCTTGATGTTTAAAGACGGTTGACAAGCGTCCGTATGAATCCGCCAGTCACTTGCCTCAGTCGGCGGAGGGCGGGGGCGGTCCGGGCCCCTGACAGCCCGCAGATTGAGTTTCTGACAGCCCTTAAAAACCTAAACGGCCCCCCACCTTTTTTTCCTTCTTCCGTTGCCCAAGGCGCTCTGTTCTGCCACCGTTCATCCGATCGCCCCTTCCATCTGCTGGAATTAACGAATTAATGAGCGCGGTGCGCTTTTCGGCGGGGCCTGTGAATGTTTACAGGCGATTAAATGATAATGCGGGGCGGCTGTATAATTCATGAACCAATTAAAGGAAGTGTTAGTTGATTTGATGGGATGAGGGCGTACAAAATGCATTTAACTAATGGGGAGCCGCGGGCTGCGAGGCCGGCTCCTTCTCTCTCGGATTACTCGGCTAATTGCTGCGCTTTAAGGGGCTGTCACCGGCAGCCATGCATATTTCATTGTCCTCAAATGCCTCGGCCGAGCCGGCCGTGTTGGGCTGCAACTCGGAGGAGTCGGGCCAAACCGGGCTGTCACGGCCGCGGCCGCGGCTCGGAAACCAGAGCTGGGGCGTCGGGTGTCCCCCGCCATTAGGGGATTAGAAGGGCTCAGCATGCGACTTGCTTCTGTTTGACCAGCAATTCTGGACCCTGGCTTCACGACGGTGGCAACGTCGGGGACCCTGACCCCCTTTTTCTGTGGGGCAGGCCGGGGAGGAACTGCAAAGCCCCCCACCCCCCCCCGGCAGTATGGTCTCCACCACGCCCGGCGCTCATGTCGCCCCGACGGCCCAGGCTCCCGCAGGGCACTCGCCTGGGGCGCTCTGTGAGCTGAGGGTCTCCTCCAGGCCTGACTTTGTCCCTCTGCACAAGGTGGCCACTCGGGGCCTCATTAGACGCGGTCAGTGGTGAACTCAGACGTGGACTCGAAGCTGCGTCCCCAGCACGCGGGTGTGCCAGGAAGGCGAGGAACGGCGTCCTGGAGCTCAGAGGACGGCGCGCTTCCCCGGTGCTGTGGGCAGGGACATGGCCGACTTCCTAGCTGGGGCAGCGAGGTGTCTGGTCCAGAGAGACGCGCCGCCGTCGTGGCAGCAACGCCAGCGTGCTCTGCAGGGCCTGGGGAGGGCCTCCCCACTCAGCCCAGGGGGTCAGAGCCCTGCGTGCGATCTCAACCGTCCAGCAGCCGGCCCGGCCTCTGAATGCTTCCTCCACCCTCCCCTCCGGCTCCTAAGTCTGGGTTTCACACGAGCTAAACACACAGACCCAGCAGCAAAGGACGAACCCTGGGATGCCTGTGGCTCCCCTCTGGCACCCAGAGCTGTGCAGAGGGCCGGGCAGTGGCCAGAGGCCACAGTCCCGAACCAGGGCTCACAGGTTCTCTGCCTCTGAGGTGGGGGCGGGGGCGGAGGCAGGTGGCCACAGGTGGTGAGGATTGGCAGAACCAATCCACGTGCTTCGTATTCGGTCTGGCACCGAATGATGCCCCAAGCTGCTTGAGCCAACGTCACTATCCCGTGATGTCAGAGGCTTCCACTAGTACCACGGAGGGGGCTCAACCCACCACTCCTTCCTCCACAGACCCCCACCCACCCGCGTGTGGGTGCCGGGCTGGCAGGGAAAGCAGCCAGGGCGTCCCCCGGGGGGCCCGGCGGGGCAGGCCCTTGGGGCCAGTGCAGGGTGTGCGCTGACTGGACCCGGGAGGAGACGGTGGCAGGAGTCCAGGACCCTCGGGTGAGAAGGGCACCCAACGGCGCCCTCCAAGGATGGGGCAGGACCAACGAGGTGCGCGAAAGCGACTGCACCTCGACTGCCTGCCCAGGACGGAGGCACCGGTGGCACTGGCAGTGAGCGGGCCACCCGGCGGATTCCGTGCGTTCGGGGCTCAGGGGAAACCCAAGCGCCGTTTCCCGAGGGCCTACTGTGTGCGGCCGACCGACCGTCCTCCGAGCCGTGCCGTGAAGGTCCCACCAGCTCCCCCGTGCGAACCTGGGGAAAGGGGGGCCGGGCGCCTTGGTTCAGGGATCCCTCCTCAGCAAGTGCTTGTGCGAGTGCAGGGACGCCCGGGCGGGTTTCCCGGCACAGACGTGCACCCCGGCACGGCGCAGGGACCCGGGCGGAGGAGGGCGCTCTGAGGGGAAAGGAGCGGCGGAGACTGCTGGCCCGAAGAGAAGCCTAAGGCAGGGTCTGATCGGACAGCCCGCGTCACACCAGCCTGCCTCTGTGTGACCGGAGAAGGGAAGGCGGCAGGAAGGACACCAGCCTGGGGGAGGGGTCAGGGCGCTCAGAAGGACCCGGCCGACTGCGCCTGGAGGCACTTCGAGTGGAGGGATGAAGGGCACGGGCCCAGGGGCCTCGCCCAGGCCAGCCCGGCAGCATGCGGGCGCCGAGAGAACACCCCCCCTTCCCCGCTGCAGAGAAACCCAGGGTTAAACTGTTCATCCGGCTGTGTCCCTGGGTTAAACTCCTTCGCTGAACCCACCCCGGAGGTGACACCGGAGCTGCTAGATAAAGCCTCTCCGTCCCTGGCGGGGGGCCCAGGGCTGCGACTCGAGACTGCTGGGCTCCGATGGCTGTCGGGGCCACACCTGCCGTCCGCCCGCCAGCCAGCAGAGGCCTCGTGGGCCCGCTGGAAGCCGCCCCGAGGCCCTGCCCCGCAGTGGCCTGAGCCTGCGGGGCGTTGGAAAGGGGGGCGTGAGCCGCTCCCCGCTGTGCAAACTCGGAACACAAGGGACAGGTTAGGCGGAAGAAGGGGATGTGCAGAGTGTCTAAAGATGTTGCGGAGGTCGGTTTTCCCTGGATACCCAAGGCATTCACTCCGCGGCACGCTCTCCCTCTTCTGCAGTGAGAGTGGCTTCCCGGGGTGATCAGCCGTTGGAGATATGCAGGGACAGGAACCTCCCCACCCCACCCCCCACCAGGCCTGCTCTGCAGGAGCCGCCCTGGGACTCGCCTGGCTCCCCCCCCGCCCCCCCCGCCCCCCCCCCCCGCGTGGCTCCTCCTCCCATCACGGCTGGCCCCTGCTCTTCATGCGAGTCTTAGCTGAACCGCCCTTTCCCCAGAGATGCCTTCCTGGGTCATCGAACCTGCCACCTCACTCTCCTCCACACCACGGGGCACTTTGCCTTCGTGGACGTGTCTCCTTTGCTGTGGGTTACTGTCCGCCCCTCCCCTGGGGATCCAGGATCTGGGAGGGGGCCTGGAGTAGCAACGGCCTGACCGGGCTCCCAGCTGAGCTCTCCCCCTCGGGAGCTGCTGAGCATTCCCACGAGGCAGGAGCCAAGGTCATTCTTCGCCCCTTCGACTGAGGAGAAGTCCGAAGCTCAGAGGGGTGATGCCACCTACCAAAGTCACCCCCCACCGAGCTTTCACCCCGAGTGTCCTGGGCCATCGTCTTGCCCTCTGCTGCCAAGACGCCGGCCGGTGGGTGCCCTGGCCCTGTAGGACCAGAGCTTGGCAGGCAGCAGCACTGACCCCTCTGTCTGGCCCCATTGCATGGCCCAGAATGTCCCCCTAGGAGGGTTTGGGGCAGCGGCCCACTGACGTGTGCTCACGGAATGTGTCTGCAGAGGCGCGCAGTCGGCGAGGCTGGTGGACGCGGTGCATGGGGGGGCTGAAGCCGCCCTAGACCACGGGCTCCCGCTGGTGGCTCCGGACATGCTGGTGCCCTTGCTGGAGGCCTGGCGGTCCCCTCCCCCAGGTAGCCCTGAGTGGCATGCCCCCCTGCCCTGCTGGGACGCAAAAGGCACCGTCGCTGTGGCATGACCGCCTCTCCAATGCTCGTTCCTGGGCCCCCCAGAGTGGCGCAGGGTGACGGTGGGGACCACGGGCCTCCCCTGGGGTGAAATGACCAGCCGCAGCCCAGGCAGCTCCGACGGTGCTGAGGGGCGAGGCTCCCCAGTAATCCACTCAGCTGGGCACAGACTCCGGGGAAGGAGGAAGCAAGGACAGGGACACCAGAGCCCCTGCAGCAAACGGGACAGAGGGCGAGAGGGGGGCGCGAGGCAGGAAACGGGAGGCGCTGCGCAGACTGCGCGCTCTGGCATTTCTGCGGCGCCCGGGCCCAGAGCGCTGTCCGGAACAGGCGCATGCGGCGTGTCAGCCCAGGACAGAAGGGGCCAGCGGCATTTCACTGCCTGTCAGCGGGACGGCAGGCACAAAGGGGACCGACCGCGGGGGAGAGAAGCCCACTCTCTGCAGTGCGAGCCCAGGGGCGCCCAGCTCGGCCCCTCTTCCTGACTCAGCAACAGCTCTGAACGCTGAACAGCACGGTTTTCCTGGAATACCGAGGACATGCAAATGAAGGAACCAGGCGAGCCCCCGGGCCCACCCGATTGGATGGGGGTGACCAGAGCCCCGCCCCCTTTTCATCCCCAAAGGTCGGGCGTTCTCGGTGAGCCGGCCAGCCAGCCTGCCGGCTCGGCCCGCGCCTGCCGCTGTTCCACAAAGGGACCCTTGAGCGGATCGCGGGGGTTCCTCCTCCCTCTTCCCCCAGCCACGCCGGTCTCCCCTAATGGTCCAACATCTCCCAGTCTGATTCGATTTTTCTCCACCACTTACAGAAAAAGGCCTTGCGGCCAAAACAGTACCGCTGACCTGATTAGCCAGGCTTTGCTGATATTTTTATCAGCATCTTCCCTTCCTCCCGCTGACAGGAGCCGGCCCACACTGCCGCGGATTCTGGACTACAACCTGGTTTGTCTGAAATATTTAACAGGCTTCCCCGATTTCCATGTGCCAGGGAGCCGGAGCGCCCTGCCCTGCACCCGGACCTCCTCGGGGGACGGTCTGTGGGTTGAGCACCCTCGACGCCCTCCTGGGAGGCTGAGATCTGGGGCGGGGGGGACCCTGTCACCAGCCACCCGTGTCTCTCCCGAGCCTGCACAGCGTGCACACGACACCACCGTGGGGCACAGCGGAGCTGCTGAAAGCACTGGTGACCCTGCTGTCGGCGGAGGGCCACCCCACAGCTGTGGCCCCGCAGGCAGCCGGCCAGCAGGCCCGCAGCGGCCCTCCAGTTCTGCAGGCGGGCCGCCTCAGACCCACGATCGGCTCCAGTCCTCAAAGATTTCCAAGAAAAGAGGGCTGGTTATTCGTCAGTCTTTGTTGTTTGGCTTTTTTTTTTCCCCTCTTGTGGCCACCTTTGCAGACACCACAAAAGCCCTTTCGATCCAGGCTCTTACTGATTCGTTTCAGATGTCTGCTCCGGGTAAAAAGCCCTCTGCCCGCCTCCCTGCCAACCACAAGTCCGTGTCTTGCCACAGACAGAGGATGGGCAGGGTGGGGGTCACCTGCCAGGGGCCACGCTCCCAAGTGCCCTGAACCAATCCCCTCCCCCCCAAAACGGCCGCACCCTGCTGACGTGACTCCCGACATTTTCCAGGCCAAGCCCTCGGGGCTGGGCCATCCCACTGTTGAGAGCTCGGAAGGTGCTTTTCTGGCGCTGGAACACACAGCCTAACTTACGTCCCGCCACCCCCAGGGCAGGGTCCCTCTTCACGCCCACTCTGGCCAGTAGGAAAGTGGCCTGCTCGAGGCCACGTGGCCAACGAATGGCAGAGCAGCACTTGAACCTGGGCATCCTGGACCCTCACAGCTGCCACACCTGGCGTGTGGGGCGGGGGCTCCCTCCCACCCACACAGCTGCTCCACCCGGCGCCAGGGCCACCGCAGGTCAGGGCTGTCCAGCCGCGGTCTGCACCTGGCTGGCCGCCGCCCCCTGCGCGTCCCCTGCATGCCTCGCTGGCATCCAGGAGGCCCCTTCCCCAGCCGCTGCCCCGCTGCCCCGCTGCCCCTCAGATCAGACACCTGACAGGCCCATAGCTGGGGGCTGGAGTGACACGGCTGCTGAGGCCGCACCGCCCTCCACGCGTGAGCTCACCAAGTTACCGTCCGCACGCCCACAAACCAGCTCACTCAAGGTCATTGCCGGCCCGACAGACGGACTCACTAGATCGGCACCTAGAGACTTCTGGCTGGCTGGCTTTCTCCACTCCGCAACCAAACGTCTCACAGAGCCATTTCCTCCCCAGACCCAGGGTGGGGCAAAAGTAGGCTTACAGTTGTTCCAGTGAGAAACAGTGCAGTAATTAACAAATAACAACACAAGAACGAGCTATGGCCCTGGCTGCTGTGGCTCAGCGGATTGAGTGCTGGCCTGCACACCAAAGGGTCACGGGTTCGATCCCCAGTCAGGGCACATGCCTGGGTTACAGGCCAGGTCTCCAGTTGGGGGTGTGCGAGAAGCAACCACACGTTGATGTTTCTCTCTCTTTCTCCCCCCCTTCCCCTCTCTCTAAAAATAAATAAAATCTTTAAAAAACAATAAACTATGTTTTGCATTTTTGCAACTGTAAGCCTACGTCTGCCCCACCCCATACTTTTGTTTTCAAATGTTTCTTGGCCTCTCCGTCGCAATGGAGATTTTATGAGCGTCCTGTACCAACTGTGAATTAGGTGCACAGTTTCGGGCCCATCCAATCCCAGTTTGGCACTGCACCTGTCTCCAGGACGCCACAGCACTAGCCTGAGTGCCCGGCGGATGACTATGGAACACACCCGTCCAAGGGCAGCTGCACGGAGGGACAGTGCGGTGCAGGAGCAGCCGCAGGGGAAGGTGGGAGGCTCGTTTCCACCGCTCACTGGCGCAGTGGGCGGGGTGGGAGCCCAGGGCCCAGCTGAAGTGGGCTCCCTGCCCGGACGAGGCCCCTCCAATTCACCCAGGTCCGGAAAAGGGGTGCCACCACATCGCGGCAAGTGGCGAAGACAGACGAGACAGAGACCGTCCTTTTCTCTGGTGGGCGGAAGCGTCATCGTCGCAGAGCCGCTAGGCGGTGCCTGGGGCCCGTGAGTCCGTCCAGTCCGCTCTGAAGTGGGGCCGGGGGGCGCCGCGGCGCACCACCCCAGGGCAGGGCTTGCACGGTCACTCTCACGCGCTTGCCTGTGCTGCCCCGGTGAACCTCGCAGCAGCTCTGCACCTTGCACACCGTTCTCGCCTCTTTGCAAGTAAAGAAACTGCAGATCTGAGAGCAAAGCGACTGGAAGGAGGTGGTGGTGCCGCCGCTCCCTCTGCTTGGCAGGCCGCTCTTCCCGAGGTCTCGTCACCTCCTGGCCTCCAGGGGCCTCAGAGCAGAGCAGAGCTTGTGAACGACCCTCTACCCCTCGAGCGGGGCTCCTACCAGAGGGCGGGCTGCTCTGCTCGTCCCGCCCACCGGCCCTGCACGCAGCACATGCTCACGTGGAGTCGCGCTCAGTCTCTCTGACTCCAAAGCACACGTGTCTACACTGCACCTGCCCCTTCTAGAAGATGTCACGGCAACGCCAGTCAGCGGTCGGTGCCCAGGGGAGCTAAGCGGCCTGCTTCCAGAGGGCGCTCTGGTCCATGCTGTCCTGGCCACAGATCCGCTCTCACAAAGGATGGGGGGTCCTGGCGTGCTTCTACCTCCAGGCGCTGGGGTCAGCGGCCCCAGCGGGGACTCAGCTCAGAGCTTCCAAGGCCCGCCCTCCGCAAGGACCACCCACCAGGGGCCCACCCGACCGCCCCAACCACAGGCCGGCCCCCTCGCCCCGCTCTCCCTGGAGGACATCGCGTGCTGATTCCCAGCTTCTTGAGAAGGCAGCCCAGGTCTCCTGAGGATGACTGCCTTTCATGATGGGCCTTTATGTTCGCAAGCTTGTCAGGTTTTAGTTGTGGCTAGAGACTCAAAGCAGTAAAAATGGAAATAATTGTCATTACTTAAAATACCCGACATGTAAATCACAAAGTAACCGCTGTGGGCGATAAAACCATTCTTGAAAGAAAACATTTAGGCGTATTTTAAATCCATCCTTGATCCTAAGGAAAAAAAAAATGCTCCCTAAAAGTTGAGTTCTGTGTGTCAAACATTTCCATAGCCTGGGCGCGGGCCTGCAATTCGACGGCACTGTGCCACCGGCCCAGGCGGCTGCAGGGCCGTCACGCTCGGAGCTAGCCAGGTGCCCCCGCCGTCCTGCAGTCCAGCGTCCCTGACCTCACGGAAGCCGTTGGTCCTCGGATGTTCCAGCTATTTCCAGCTCCGGCCTACAATGCTAGCACCCACTGAAAACAGAAACGCAGCTGCAGCTCAGCTGCCCCATGTCTGGGGTTCGATCGGCGGAGAGGGCCTTCCGGGTGCGGGGGCGCGCGTCCGGGGCGTTTGCCGCCGCACTGGTTGCCAAGTGAAGGAAAGCAAACCGTCCTGCCGCCCTGCCGCCCTGCTGCAGGCAGACAGCCGGGAAAACTGGACCGTGGAGCCGCAGGCTGGGGCGCCGAGGGGCTGGGAAAGGGGTGAGAGCGTGTGGCCGAGCTACAGGGAAACGGTGCCAGACACGCGACAAAACGGGTCGCCAAGTCGCGGAGGACGCACGCCGGCTCCCGTTTCCTGCAGCTGCGCAGTACGTCTCCGCCTACAGAGAATGAAGGCGCGTGTGTACCGACGCGCAGAAATTTTCCGGACGAGCACCCTATAAATGAGGACCCATGGTGGCTTCCGGGGGAGGGAGGAAAGGTCTGGGGGAGGAAGAGAGCCTAATGTTTTCACCATTTTTTTACTATGACGTATTTTGATATATGAAAGTAAGTGATGCATCATATAATCATTCTGGCCACAACTATTTATTGAGAACCCACAACGTGCCGGGCATTATTTTGGGAGTTCGAGGTCTATTGGTAAATAAGAGAGATTTTTTCCCTAGAAGAATTTTATATAGAATATAAAACGAACCCCATGAACCCCCCATGGAAGCGATGCATCACCCCAATACCGAAACACTCCGGGTGGCCCTAACCAATCCTACCCTCTGCCTGTACTCGCGTGGGAAGAGAATTCGACGAGTGAGAACTTTTAAATGCGCACCAGCACCCACACATCGCTCAGCTCGGCTGGCGCCCTGCCCCTCACAACTCGCTTTGCCACGAAACGTTCTTTTCCGAAGCCTCCTGCACCCGACGCGCGCGCCTGCGGCCCGCTCCCTGCCGGCGCCGGGCGGCCTGGCGCTGAGTGTGCGCGGCTCCGCCGCAGTGCCGTGGTCACGCCCGTTCCATGCCCGCAACCACACGCACGGCTGGGGGCGCCCCCGGCAGGAGTGCGGGGGCGGGGAGCTCTGCTCCGGGGAGTCGCTGAGCTCGCCGTGGGGCTGTTCGTGTTTTCTCTCTTCTGACGTCAGTGCTGGGAGAGGCTGCTTCTCTGACTGTCCATCTTGGCTCTGCTTCCGGATTTAGTGTGGGAAAGTGGTTCACAGTATTCTTCTGACCCTTTTAAACTCTGTCTATGGATATGTGCACATTTTTATCCCAAATAGTGTTTATCTGTGCACTTCCTTTTTATTGCTCAGACTCGCCAGACACGTCAATTTTGTCAATTGTATCGAAGAGCCAGCTCTGGCCTTCCTGTTCCCCGATTTCTGTTCCAGTCGTCCCTCTCCTGCTGTCCCTGGGGTTCACTGTTTTTCTCACCCAAGTCAGAGGCTCAGACCATTAGTTTCCAGTGGTTCTTCTTTGGGACTTATTTTTCACTGAATATTTATTTGCGCTCCTTCAATCTCTGACCCCTTTCAACTAAGAAAGAAAAGTAACTTGTTAATTGTGCACGCTCTTCGGCTCAGCAGTTCCATTTCTATGGATTTCCTGAGACGATGACCAGAACGGCCCATGAAGACGTGCGTGTTTGCACGCACACTTGCCACCGTGTCGCCCGTGACAGAGGAGGACTGGGAGTGATGTCTGCCGATGGGCACTCAGGCACATCGCCGCACACCCGGGCTGTGCCATTGGGCAGTGTGACCCACCGCACGGGCATTTAATGAGGTCTAGCTTTACGTAAGGATGTGTCCGTTATATTTTACTAAGTAAAAGAGTAAGTCACATAGGGACCTACACATTCTATTCATATTTTGTTGTTTTAAAAAAATCCGTCTTTTGAAATCCATCAGAAAGCAATCAGGGTTCAGCCCAGCCGTACCCTGTAACAGTCTCTGGTTGGTTCAGTCACCTGCAGGCGACTGTGAGCACAGGGCTGTCCCTGCCCTCCAGGCGCGGGTGGAGGCAGACCAGGAGGAGGGCGGGGGCCAGTGCTGGGTGGCGAGCCGGGCGGGGGCCACGGGAACACGTGGGAGGGGCTGCTGGGCAAATTTCCCCCGAAAACAGTGTCTGAGTCCTCGAAACGCAGTGCACAGGGTTATCGAGGTGCTGTGTGGGGGCAGGGGGTGTAGGGCAGGGCCAGGACCCCTGCCCCACCCATCCCGTCACTCTAAGGCTGGGTGGCCTTGACCCCCAGGCACTCAGCCTCTCCGAGCTCCAATTTTGGTGGAGGGGTAGGTAAAATGAGAGCCGTGAACTGATGCCCTCTAGGCCTTCTTCAAAGTCTGAGATTCTCTGCTGACCTTCTCCAGCGCCACAGTGTGCTGGTGCTGAAACCGAAACCTCGGGGAGACTCGGGGACCAGTGGCCAAGCGGAGCCCTCTCCCAAGACCCCAGCGGGCAGGGACTCCAGCCCCGCATGCTCTGCAGTGTGGGCGGAACCGACGGACGAGAGTGCGAATGAACGGCTCAGTGAGTGAAGTCCGTGTGCGAGGGAGGCACGACAGAAAGGCTAGGGCAAGACTGTGCAGACCTTCTTCCACCGTGGTTCTTCGGGGCGGCCCAGGCTCGCCCCGCACACAGCCGCGCGAGGGGGAGCTGAGCCAGCAGCGCCGGGCGCCACCGCTCATTCTCACGGAGCCCGGCCTCGCGGCCCACTGCCGCCGCTCGCCGGCCCTGCCCGGTAATCGGATCGCTGTGAATCAATAAAGCTGTCAGGTGCACCGTCCTCTCCGGTCGTTAGTAGCCTCTCAGAAAGAGAATCCTGCCGTCGCCACCCCATCCGCCCCGGCGTGCAGCTCCATTAACTTAATGCTATGCAAACGAGAGGCTCTTCTCATCATTAGGTTATAGTCCACGAATGTTAATCGCATAATGGGGCCTTCAACAGGGTAATTAGACACGATTCCGCCCATTAGTCGTACAAGGCTAATCACTGTTGAGAGGAGAGGGAGGCGCTCCCCGAGCTCCTCGGCACGGGGGCGGCTGCTCGCGGCGAACCGCTCGGAACTCGGGCCGGCACAAGGCTGGTCACGGCCCGCTGTCTCGGGGGCAGGCACGGGAAGGGACGGGGGCGCGGGGAAGGCCTCGGGCCTGGGCTGTGACTGCAGGGCGGGTGGCTGCTTGCCTGCCCGAGGGATGGACGGGGACAAGCAGAGCAAGTGAGGCAGGCGCCAGCCTGCAGCCAGGGGGCCTGGCCCCGGCCCCGCTCACCGACAGGAGACGTTAGTCTCAGGGCCTCCGTCTCCGCCTGCCCGCTTCGGAGGCTGCACGGGGTGGCCGAGGGAGCCTTCCGGGTTCCACTTCATGGGCTCGAATCTCAGAATGAAAACAGAAAGGCCTGGCCGGGGCTGGGGGCAGGGAGAGCAATGGACCCCCCTCGGGGGACTTGGAGGGGCACCTGCCCCAGCTGTGACGCGGGCAGCCCCGAGGGCAGATGGGACACCCTCCGAGGATGCGGTATGGGTTTGCTCAGGCTGCTGTAGCCAGTGCCACGTCAGCAGCTGTGAGCCGAGGGTGTCCTCCAAAGCCTGCGTGTTGAAGCCCCGACCCCGGTGCCGCACAGCGGAGGCTCGAGCTGTTTGGAGACGGGGCCTTTACAGAGGTGCTTGCGTTGAAACGGGGCCTTTGGGTGGGCCCTGAGCCGATCTGGCGGGTGTGTTAGGAGAGGAGAGAATCTGGGCGCAGAGGGATCCAGGGTGCGTGGGCACAGGGGAGAGACCAGGCGAAGAGGCAGCCAGAGGGCGGCCTGCGGGAGCCAGGCAGGGAGCGGAGCAGAGCCCTCGGGAGAAGCCAGCCCTGCCAACTCCTTCCTCCTGCACGTCCAGCCTCCGAAGTGAGAGACACGCTTCCCTCGTCGAAGCCGCCAGCCTGTGCTCCTTTGCTGCGGCGCTAACAGGCGTCTCGGCCTCGGCCCGACAGGACACGACTTGGAGCTGGTGGTCCCTCCCCGCCCGGCTCCTTCTGCCCCGCCCTCACGGGCGGGTGGCCAGTCCTCTCCTCCCTCCCGAGCTCCAGCAAAGCTGGGAGCGCTCCTCGACGCTGACCCTCCCCGCACGCCCTGTCTGTTCCACCTTCCAAATGCAGACCTCCCACCACCTGCACGCTGTCTCCCTCGCCCGGGTTATTGCCAGCGGCCCCTACCTGGCCTCTCCGCACCCGCCCGGGTGCTCCTGCCTGTCGTCCATTCTCCGCGCTGTAACCCGAGCCATCCGTCTGAATCGTAAGTTAGATCCATCACTCACCTGCTCCAGTGCCCGCCGTGGCTCCCACCTGACTCAGAGCAAAGCCCAAGGCCGCCAGGGCCTGGGCCCCGGCCTCGGGCATCACCTCCCGGGATCTCCCCGCCCACCGTTAACAGCCGCCATGCGCCCTGGAAACTGGCCCAGCCCGTCCCACCGCAGGGCCTCGGCACTTGCTGCTCCCAGTCCTGCCTGCCCGTCCCAGGTCCTCCCGCGATGCCCCCCTCCACACACGTGTCCCCATGTCATCGCAGCCTGCCCGACCACCTGCACACGCACCACGGCGACACTCCCTTCCCGCTGCCGTAGGTCCTGCCCCCCGTCACCCTGCTCCTGATCCCCAGAGAGCACCCCCGCCCCAGTGTCAGCCTCGTGACGGCACGTGCCGCAGCCTTCGTCTCCTTTTGTGTCCCCAGAACTCAAGCAGTGGTGCACAGGGGGGCCCTGGGGCTCCCCGGCGGTGCTGCCTGCCCCACCCCACGGCGCCTGTAGGGGCAAAGCCAGGGGCCACAGCCTCCGTGCGCCACCCCTGGCCTGGCAGGCTGCTGCCTGTCACAAGAGCGATGTGCAAGGCCCTGTGAAGGTGCCGAGTACGGAGAAGCATCAGGGAAAGCTTCCCGGAGGAGGGGGGGTTCCGGGCCTGGCTGGCCTTCTGCAGACATAGGCAGCCCTTCCCTGGGGTCTGGCACGCAGGCGCCTCACAAGACCCAGGTCCAGAAGGCAAAGCAGCGGCCCCGTGGGGGCCTCAGGTGGAGGCTCTGCCCAGCTGCTGCTCAGGGGTGCGGGGTATCCTGGACCCACTTTTGGGGTGGGGGTGTCTGGGCTCTGCAGAGACCTCAAAGCCAGCAAGGAGGCACTGTCCAGGGCTCGACAACCTCAGAGGAAGTGAAGCTGCACTTCCGCTTGTGGGAGACTTTTTCGGAAAGTTTTCTCTTATGAAGAACTTCCCGTGGTATTTAGGAAGGAGAGCTTCCAGCTTTCAGACGTCTGCCGCCCGCCCAGCAGGGGCCTGAGCTTTGCACGCACAGCGAAGGGTCCGGCAGGTCAGCGCTTGATTTACGCCTCTGCGGAAGGCGGGAGATTGAAGGGCGCACGGATGCGCCCCAGCGTCCCCGCTGAGCGACCAAGAACAAACGGGACTCCTCCTGGTCAGCTCAGCCTCTCCACCCTCTCACCTTTCTCAGGGAAATGAATTTACGGTGCTGGCCGAGCGCGGCGCCTGCCAAAGATGAGGGCGCCTCCATCAGAGTCGGACTCAAATGCCAACCGCCCTGGGCGCCGCTCTGGGAAAGGCCACCTGTCAGTCCCCGCCGGAGGGAGGGAGATTGCTCTGGACGCCTGATCGCCGTGGCGGGAAGGTGTGTTTACCTCGTCCGAGCTCTCCCTCACCGCTCACCGCCGCCTTGGGCCCGGCGCTCACCGGCTGGCCAGGCCGCACTGGAGGCCTACGAAGCGCTTACTGCCCTCAGGGGAAAAGGAAGCCGGGGAGGGCGAGTGAGCCCTGACGGTTGTCTGAGAGACACTAGAGGAAGCAGAGAGAAGGTGTCACTTCCCCCCAGATGACACGTTTGCCTGAATGGTGTGCTACCAGTGCGAGTGCGGGGTGGGAAACAGACCCAGAACCTTCCCGTGACCTGCGACCTGCGAGAAGGCAGGAAAGACAGCCAGCCCTGCGGGTGGGACCTGGCGCTCTCAGAAAACTCCCAGGAGGAAGGGTTTTCCATGGTTAACAAGTGAACCCACTTGCGGCCTGTGACAGCGCGAACGTCAGGGTTGGTCCTTCGCTGACAAACCATCCGCGCAGAAAGCCCCGTGCACACCCAGGCTGCACACACGTGTGCCCGCCTCTTCCCCGAGAAGAGACCCCCCAGCTCCCCCCGCCCACGCAGACCTCTGTCCTGCTCCCTGGAAGTGTCTGCAGCGCCGACCCCACCCGCGCAGGGCGAGTCCGCAGACCCGGCTGCGCACCTGGGCCGGCAGAGCTAAGCCTGGGCTGGCGCCCTCCTCTCGGGCAGGGCCCTGAGCTCGAGCACCCGGAAGACACCCGAGGCGGCAGAGCAGGGGAGCAGAGGTGACGCCCACTGCAGACCCCGCCACTCCACAAGTCCCTGCTCTCGGGCTCTCCCTGCAGAGGACCGACCGGGACAGACGGCCGCAACCAAGTTGGAACCCGGGGAGAGAGGCTCAGCATCACCCTCTCCGACTCTGCCTTGCGCAAACATGGAAAACGGATGGTAGAATGTCTCCGGTCCGCGGGCAGGCAGGCAGGCAGAGGAGGGGAAATGGTCCATTTCCCATGTCCGCTCTTTCTTACCGAAGGGTTAAAAGGCCGCAGCTCCAGCGGTTGTGTGTGGATGGCCTGTCACCGTCACCACCATGACTGGCCGCAACCCGGGGTCCAGGCACTGGGGTGCTCCACCCACTGCCCCGGGAACCCCTGCCTCGCCTGCCCCCGCAGCCTGGGAGGCTGCCCCGTCCCGTGGCTGGCGAGAGTTCCTCTTTGCTGCGTCGAAGCGCACCAGGGGTCCCCAGAGCCGGCCGGGCAAGGGCGCAGTCACAGCGCAGGAGCCTGCTGGACACTGGGCCGTCTTAAGTCACGGCCGGTGACTCTCGGTGCCCTCCTCAGCCCTGTGCTGAGGCCCCACCCTGGCCACTTTTGTCTCCGGTGCCCACACTCTGCCCGGCGACAGCCCCGGAGCCCCAGGTTCACTGCCCTGAGCCAACGCACAGAGAGCCGGCAGAGCCGGGCTCACCACTGCCCCTGCCGCCACCCGTGGCCAGGGTGCGACTCCCCCTCTGGCCCCGCGTGCCAGCGCCCCTCCTCTGAAACGCTGAGTCCCACCTCTCACCGGTCCGAGTGCCATCGTGGTGCTGTGTCCTGCCACTGCAACCACCTTGAGGTCACGTAAAACCGCAGGGGCGGGTGGTGAACATTTCGCCTCTTTCCCAGCCTGGGCTCACGCCCCCGTCTACCTCGAGGCAGCTGCAGCATCGCGAGCTCCCTGCTCGTTGGGCCCCGGGGCGGCTCCCACCGCAGAGCAGTCTTGTCTTCGCGCTGGGCCGTGCAGAGGAGGCTTGGGTGAGGCGCTGGTCTGGCCTCGTTCTCAGAAGCTCAGGCCCCGGGGGCAGATACCGAGTTCCCGCATGCTGGGAATAAACGAGGCCCCCACACGTGTGGCCCTGGGGACGGCAGGCTCTGCGCGGGGGGCTTCCCCGAGTCGTGTCATCTCGTCCCCACAGCCGACATCCTGAACGTCACTGCCCTGGTTTGCAGCTGGGGAAACTGAGGCACAGGGAGAACCTGCTCCAGGGAACCCGGGTCTGGATGCCGCAGCTGCTGACGACATCGCCTGGGCCGCGTGGAGCCCCGTCCAATCCGTCAGCGCCGCCCGGGCACGCTTCCCCAGCCAACAGCATGGGGTCCAGCAGAGGGCGGGGCCACGAGCCCATCTGGCGGTTACGGAGACTGAGGCTCAGGAAGGGGAAGCGGCCCCCAGCGCATGTACCCCGCGAGCAGCAAAGCAAAAGTGTCACGGACGTGCGTTGG
Organism: Glossophaga mutica; assembly: GCA_039655065.1. NCBI lineage: Eukaryota > Metazoa > Chordata > Mammalia > Chiroptera > Phyllostomidae > Glossophaga > Glossophaga mutica. Next base: position 216,490,081 of record CM077305.1, read on the forward strand.
GTGGTCAGGAACCTCTGGGGGCAGGAAGGACGGTCCAGGGACCAGGCTCGGTTGCTCTGTCTTGCCCCCAACGTGTCAGCCCTCCCGTTTCCACCCTGGACCCTGGACGCTTCGCTGAGGCTCCGGCCGCGTCCTTGGAGCTGCGGCGCAGGAAGCTGGAGCCCTCTGCCCTGCGGACACCCGTCTGGAGGCCTCGCTATGCGGTCCTGCCGCGGCGGGCAGAGTGACCGGGCCCCGGGCAGGCAGCTGCGGGCGCGCCCCCCGTCCACCGTCAGGAAGGCCTTGCGGCCCTCCGACCTCCACGGACGGGCTTCCTTCCCACACAAAAGGCTCCGCGGAACTCTCGGTCGCTGATATGTATTCCAGCCCACGTCCAGTAAACTCCCCGCCGGCGGCCGCGCGGTGGGGTCGGCCGGGTTCTATTAGCTCAATTAATGAGGAGCAGATGAGGCTGACACCGCGCTCGCCAGGCGGCTCGGCGCAGAGCCGGAGTAATGGAGTTATTAACCTCCGTCAGCCACTGAGTGTTGCTGCCGACTCCAACTCCATTTCCCAGTTCAGGCCTCCATTAATGGCTGTTTATTATCCCTAATCCACGTCAGGATCAGCTGCGGAGATGGGAGCGCTTCCTGGGAGGACAGAGGGATGATGAGACTCAGAGGCGGGGGGGAGGGGCAGGAAATCATCCCCTCTCATTTGCATTTTAATTTTTCTTGGGTCTTCCCGCTGTCCTCGTAGGATGTGACAGCATCCTTCTCACTTCGGGACACGTCAGAGACGGCAAACCCGTTCTCCACGGTTTCACCGTGGGTCCCCGAAAACTCGGTGCCGCGTGGAAGGGAAAAGCAGCTGGTGCGTGAATCAAGCGAGCGCGCTGGCGCGTGAACGACCAGCCGGGCCAGCCCTCCCCTTCACCTGCACCGCCCAGCCCCGCAGATTAACGGCAGCGGTCGGTCGGTCGCCTGGAGAGGTCAGCCAGCGTCCGGCGGAGTCACCGACCCCCCTCGCTCCAGGCCCCGCGCCCCGTTTTCCAGCCCGACTGACTCCACGGTCCTCCTGGACAAACCAGCGGTTCTGTCTTTGTCTACCTCAGGGTCACCTTCCTACGCCCCGTGCCGCCAGGTGACTAAGGAGACGCCCTCCCCAATTCCAGCCTCCGGGGACTCCAAGTGTCTTCCCAAGGCAAGCAAGGCAGATGGCAGTCGGAGGAAAGTGTGTCTGAGCGGCAGGGAGGGGTCCGCGCCGACCCCCACGGAGCCGATGCAGCGAAACGCCGTCCGACGGTCACCCTCCCCAGTGGCCGCACTTGCCACGGCGCCTCGGGTCACCACGTGACGGGCGTTCGGAATCACACGGCGACCCGCACAGCAGCAGACGGACAGACAGATGGGCGGCACCCGTGGTTGGGGGGCGTGTGTGACTCAGCGTGCGAGAGCAGGAGAGAGGAAAACCCCGCCCCACGCACGGGCGAGCGCCGGTCGCCTGCCGGGGGAGCCAGCCCCGGGACCGCGGCTGGGTGGCGCGTCCCATCACGCACCCTGTGGGACACAGGCCTGCGCCCCGGGGGGCTGTCCCGGCGAAGGGCAGGGAGAGGTCATGGCCCCACTTGACAGATTAGGACACTGGGAGAAAAGGTGGCCAGCAGGGACGAACGCTCCTTGCTGGCACTGTGGACAGGACCCAAGGTAGTGGGGCAAAGGGCTGGGTCCAGGCCAGGGACTCGGCATTCCGGGATGCTGAACGGAATAAATGAGGCGTAAAGAATTTAGGCAAAGCCTTGACATCTCATTTGTTCCATCGGTGCAGTGGTAGAGATCAGGCGGCAGCAGCACGACGCCTGCTGTGAGGATGAGGATGAGGATGAGGGTCGAGGGCCCAGAGGGCAGGGAGGAAGAAGTGCCTCAGAGGCACCTGGGAGCCAGGCGGGACACTGAGAGGCGTTCTGTTGGCCCCAGAAGCAGCCTGGGCGGTTTCTGTGGAGGAAACCTGACCGGCTCCCAGGCCCGCAGGCAGAGGGGCCTCCCAGCCTGGACCTGGCCAGCCCAGGGCCCCCGTGGGGCCCCCGTGGGGCCTCCGTGAGGCCCTGCTCTCCGCTCTCAGGAGGAGGGGCTGTGTGCTCAGCAAGAGCCAACAACACACCCCTCGAACGAGCGAACGAGCGAGAACGAGAAGGAGAACGGGGAGGGGAGCCGGGTGCAGAGCAGGGGCCTGTCACTGCTTGCCCAGGGACAACCAAACCCCCTGGGGGCTCCTCGGGGGAGGGGGGGTGTGGGACGCACACCATCTGGGTTAAGAAACAGCAATAACCAATGAAAACTCAAAGCTGCCCCGAGCCGGTTCCAACTCGCACAGGCAGGCGGGGACGCAGACCTCAGTGGCTGCCGCCTTCGGGTGGTCTCTTCCCAGGCCCCACCTTCGGCCCTGAGGCACAAAGAGAGGGAACAGCACCAAGACACTCCCGCCACCACTCCGCCCAGTCCCCCCCACCCCCACGCCGGCTCAGCCAGGGTCCCTGCGCGCCAGCCGGGGATTTCCGAGAGACCCAGCAGCAGCGCTGACCTTGGGCCCCGTGCAGGGGAACGTGACCCAGGCCCGGCCCAGCCGGCCCTGCCTGGAGCAGCGGGGGAGGGGGTTCGAGGCCTTGGCGTGCCCCGCCCCCCCTGCAGCACTGAGGGGAGGCGGGAACCGTCTGGCTGATCCACAGCCCATGCTCCCGCTCCACAGGAAACGTTAATTTGACGCGAAAAGACCTCGCCGCCGCCCACCGCAGCCGGGCGGAGGGCGGGTTCTGGATGCGGCCACGGATAGGTCTTTGTTTCTTTCCTCTTCTCCCTTGTTTTTTTTTTTTTTTTTTTTTGCTATTATTATTCTGTTTTAACAAACTTTATAGCCCATTTTATTTGCTCTCAAATAAGTTTTTCTCCGTCTTTTCGACACATCAATCACTTGGTCCGTTTCCCTCTCTGTGTGATGCTGGAATCAGGAGATCGATTCGGCTCCGCGGGATGTAATTTAGTGCTGTGGGCCCGGGTTTTATGCGGCAGGAGCCAAGCAAAACACCGCGTTTGAGCACCATCCATTCATTAGCTCCACGAAGAGATTTATAGTTGACAAGGAGACAATAACTTCGCTTTCTGATAAGCCAAAGAGGTCTATTTCTGTATCCAATACACTGAGTAGCTTACTCTTCCCAACAATTCTATTTACTAGTGTGAATGTATTTTAAGAATAAAATTGATATATATGTGAATTTATTTTAATCTCATTTCCTCGAATCCTCCTGAAAAAAGAGCCTTTCTAGAGGTTTTCGCATCTGAATTACAGATTCTGGCATCGCCGAGCCGGGTGGGCTTCCGGGCGGGGACTCTGTCCGGCGGCCCCCAGCCCGACCGTGCCATGTGTAACCGAAAGCTGAGCTGGGAGAGGGGAACCAGCCGAGATGAGGAGGGAGGAAGGGGGAGGGAGAATACACGCTCGCTGGGCGGCGGGCGAGGGGACCGGCGCCAGAGGAGGTCTGCGCGTGAACAGACGTCTCTTTCCCCCACTTGTCCTCTGCCCAAGGGTCAAATGCATGGAATTGGCTTTATTGGCTGAGTCTTTAGGAACGGATTTTTACTCCGTGGTGAGAAGGGACGTGTTCACCGGCAGGCCTGCCCGAAGCCAAAGCGTTCTGGACGCGTCCTCCCCGTGTGCTGCGGCACAAACTCCGCCGGTCTGGCAGCCCCGGCGCCCGCAGAGGTGCGGTCAACCAGGCAGGCGGCTTCTCCCCGGGGGCTCAGACGGACGAGCGCTGCCTGGGCCCCCACGTGGCCCTGCCGCGCCCCGACCTTCCTGGGGCCACCACAGCAGCCACAGGACACCGACGTCCCAGCCTGCGCTACTCAGAGACAAGCAGCAGGCCTGTTCAAAGAGACAAGGACGCAAAATGCCGATTCACCGGTCTCGGGACGCAGATTCTCTGAGACGCCAGCCACCAGAAAGGGCCCTAAAAGTAACACAGAGAGAGAGAGAGAGACGGATGGACGGACGGACGGACGACAGATACCCTTCGGGAGAAGAATTACTCCAGGACACTGAAGAACGTTTTAGATAAAGCCTTATCTACGCGCTCAAAATAACGTGGCCAGAGCAGACTCCACGACGTAAGCAATCGAAGAAGAAGTGGCAAGGTAAAAGCAGGGGAAGGAAGGCTCACGCAGTTAGGGGAAGAAACGAAGGGAAACACAAGCATTACAGAAGCGAAACCAAAGTAGGAGCCACAAGAGATGCACTCGGTGGAAAATGAAGTTGTCGAGAAGGACAGACTGAGGACACGGCACAGAAAAGGGGGCGACGGGAGGAGGTCACCGTGGCGGGAGCGGACGACAAGTGTCCGGCACGCACGAGATCCGTCTTCGTGAACGGGGCCGCCCAGCTAAGGGACCAGAAACGATGTCAACAACGGACCAGAAGAAAAGTCTCCTGAAGTCATGGAGATGCAGAGGCTCCCACTGTCCGGAGAAAAGTAGGAGAACCAAGACCGAGGCGCACCTGCCGATGAGAGTGACCCCAGAGGGAGAGCGGGAGAGACCCACCAAGCGGCAGACACGGGGGCGGGGGGAGGGGGGCCCGCGGGCTCCCGGCCACCCCCGCGCAGTCGGAGGGCAGTGGGTGCAGGACGGGCGGGGGATGCTGGGCGGGAGCACCGGGCCCCCAGCATTCTTTACTTGGCTAGATGTTCGCAAACAAAGGCAAGGGAAAGGCGCTCTCCGCTCGGCTAGAACTACGGACGTTCGGCCTGCAGGCACCCTCGCCACTCCTCGACCCAAGCATGTGAGGTGCCCGCTCCTCGGTGGCCACCCCTGCTTCCCGGGCCACCGCCTCCACTGGGACACCCCGAGGCCGCCTGTCCCCACTGGAGCGCCCTGGGCTCCTCGGCCTGCCTCCGCCAGACCCCGGGACATGGCCGTCCCCTGGCCAGAGCCAGTGCTGACCACAGGGCCTTCGCTGTTCTCGTGGGGGCGGCCTTCCCAGTGTCTCCACGTGAGCCGCACGTCCGTGGAGGAAGAGCAGCCTACGCATCAGCGGTCAGCCGCGTGCCGGAACAGATGGCCGACGCCCTGGGGGAAAAGAGCTGGACGGGCACCGCGGACCCACGCCAGCACACGTTCCAGAGGCGTCCGGACTTCCGAGGAGGAGACGAAGAGGTAAAGGCAGTCAAAGAAAACTCCCATTTTCTCCACAACAACCCCACAAGGAAGGGAAGGCTCGTGGGTGTGTGCTCTCGGTTTACAGGTGCGGGAGTTCGGTCCCACAAGGGAACAAAGCCAGGACTGGGACCTCCGCTTCGCTCCCGGTCCACGGGGCAAATGAACGGGGTAAGAGACCCTCCGCCTCAGAAGCTCGTGACGCCCGTGAACAGGAAGCCCCGGGATGGACGGGGACCGCTCACCTGTTGGGCCTGCAGCCCAGGTGGTCCAGCAGGTGCGCCTGGTCCAGGTCTCGCGGGAAGCCGTGCAGCACCCAGCCCTTCTGGATGCAGTCGTGTCTGCCCAGGCGCTGGCCCAGCACCTTCGCCACGATGCTGTCGGGGACTGCGGAGAAAGGACAGGGTCACTCTGCCTCCCTGGCCCCCTCGCTGACCCAGGAAGGATGGGAGGAGGGTCACGGCTCGCGGGCTTCCTCGCTGTGCTTGACCATGAACTACATTAGTAAGGAGTCGGGCGTAGGTGGACAAGACTTGGGTGCCCATTCTCGGATCCCTCCATCCATGGCCCCAGTGACAGGAAGAATGCGACTGCCTGAGAGAGGCCGAGGACAACCCTGACCTTGACCTTTTCCTGACCTAGGCAAGACAACCATGCCCATCGGCAGCCAGGGTGGTCCCCAGTCCCCCAGTAACATGCGGGCGCTTCGCCCCCAAGGATCCAGATCTGCCGCAAACGCGCACAGGCCCCGCTGAGGGGCGGGGTCCCACGGAGGCCGATGCTCTCCGTGCCACCCCGGCCCCCCCCACCCCAGCGCCCCCACCGCTGCAGGACTCCAGTCTGGGAGGATCCCAGCTCCGGTGGTCACCGGGGCCTGGAGCGGGGACGCGGGAGCGGACGCCGTCGGTGCGGAGCCTCCCTGTACATTCCGCGTCTGACATTTCCCCGAACCTGTTCTCGGATCCGTCAAACGCCCTGCGTCGCGGATGTGCTGTGTTCCAGCAATTTGCTCCGCGATTCCTGCTCTTTACCCTCGTGTTTCCAGAAACACTTGGTAAATGTCACCGCGTTCGCTGTGCACGGGGCCCCGCGAGAGCTGGTTCCCAGCCTGGCGGTGATGGGGGCGGTGCCGGTCCCTCCTGCAGCACCCGCGGGCCAGGCCCGGCCCCGGGGCACTCGCCCGAAACCGCCCCAAAGGTCCCCAGGCCGACGGCGAGGTGAACGTGGATGGGAGACACGGAAAACGGCCAGCACCTGCCTTCCTCCACGGCCACGGCCCACCGGCTGCGCCCTGGTCGCCACGGAACCGTAGCCTCAGTCTGGGTCGTGTGCGTGTCCCTACTCGGACTCTCTGGGACCTCTCAGCCTTTCTCCCCAGCCCCCAGGGAGGGGCGGCAATGGGCTTTCATCCTATTCATCCTAACAAGGAGAACATCCGGCCACGCGACAGGGGTGGGGAGTCACACAGCTGCCCCGACTCTTCCCCTGCCGGGACCTGCCACGGCTCCCCAGCGCTCTGTCCTCCCCCCGACGGCCGACCGGGTTCACAAGGCCCCATTCCTGCGTCCCTCCCAGGGGACTGTGCCCCGGACCTTGAATGTCCAGCCCCTGCGGCCAGAACGCAGCCTCCTTCGGGGCCGGCCCCTGCCCCCGGGTCAGCCCTGGCTTCTCTCCCCGCACTGCCTGCCTCTCACGAAGGACCCAGCGCCGGTACGCAGCGGGTGTGGGACAGACGGACAGGCTTTTTCAGAGGCCACTGCTGCAACCAGGCAAACGTGTTCAAACCCGCCTGACCTGCCTCCGGGGAGCCCAGGTGCGGGGTAGGGGGCGCAGCGTAGGGGCGCCTCGGCCCTGCCCTCCGTGCTGGCTGACCGCCAGTGGTCCACTCAGCCTCTCGGGGCCTCAGCTTCCTTGTCCCCTCCAAGGAGGGCGACAGACCTGTCTCCACAGAGTCGACACGCCAAAGTCCCAGGCCTGCGGAGAAACTTGAAGCTGGTGCCGGGACTTTCCAGCATGGGAGGTGTGTGCTGGGAAGGCGGGAAATCAGCCTGCCGACCGGTGACCCCTGGGCCCGAGGGCCTCCGCCGCTGGGGAGCAGTCATTGCCGAGGGCTTCTCCCACAGTCAGGTCTTGCAGGGAAACCAGGCTGCGTCCCAGGGCTGCCTCGGGGCCACGGTGGGCTCGGGCCGCTCGGCGGAGCAAAGGGTCTGGAGGGTGCCCCCCAGCTGGCCTCCCGCATGTCAAAGGTGAGAAATGAGGCCCCAAGAGCTTGTGGCTGAAGCGACCGGTCCAAGCCCGTTTCTCAGCTGGGGAGAACGGACCCAGGCAGGAATCGGGGAGCCTGCAGGAACACAAGGAGACTCTGGGGGGGAGGTTTTATCGGGGGGTTGCCTGTTCGGTGAGCGAAGATTTCTAGAAGGAATTTCCTGATTTGCCTCCACGGTTCAGATGGACACGCCTTTTGCGCCGGCGATCCCGTGTCCCAGAATTTGCACCTGGGAAAGGTTGGGGGGGGCACAGGAGGCACCGGGTGCACGCGGGGTGTCCCCGCAGGTTCTCCCTCCTTTTCACCCATGTTTGGAGCCTGCCCTTTAAAACGTGGCTTTTTTCGAAGGGAACTGTTTAAGTGCCTAAAGGGGTTGAGCCAGCGGCTGTGAGAGACCATCCAAAGGGCAAAGAATACACCTCCCCAGAAGGCCATGCTTTGGGAGTGGGGGAACGGGGGGGGGGCCTCAGAGGGGCTGCGAGGCTGTGGGCCTGGTCCCCTGCCCCCCCCCCGCCACATAGAAGGCTCCTCGGAGCCTGGGGCCCCCCGGAGGACCTGCCCCAGGGGCCCCGAGGCTCCTGCCGTGCCTTGGTGCTCCACACCCCTTCCACCCGAGGGCTTCAGGCTCCCCTCCACGGCCCCACTCGGCCTGGCGCAGCAGGTCTGACTTGCCACGCTCGGCGGGGAGTGGAAAGAGGCCTTGACAGGGCCCTCCGTTCCCCCGATCGGTCGGACAGACGGACGGACAGATGGACAGCGGCTCTCGGGGAGGCCTGAAGTCCCTCTCCGCTCAGTCAGGCGCCTCAGCCACGATTCCTGGGCCTCGCAGCGCACGTCGGAGTGCCGCTGCCACGGCGCCGCTCCAGAAGGCCCCGTCAAGCCTGCGTTCAGCCGAGCGCCAGACTCGGACGTCCCTCGACTTCACGAGGCCACGCCCTGTGTTTCTGGCTTTTCTTCCCCCTGAGATCTTCCATAAAAGATGGCAATGCTCACTCGGACCTTGAGGTTTTAAAATCTCACTCCCTTTATTTTCGGCCGGTGGGGTGTGCTTGGCACCGGGGTGTGCTTGGCAACGGCGGGGGATGGGAACCACGGTCACAGGGGACAGAAACCCAGGCCTTGCAGGGTCCTGCCAGGTCCCCTGGCACCTGAACCACTCGACGCGAACCTGAGGGTCTCAGTGTGAAGGCCCGGGCGCCCCACCAGGCTCCCTCCGGCACGACATGGCCGAAGCTCCTGAACAGGCAGGGCCGCCCCCCTCCCCGCCCCAGACGATCGGATGGGACTCCCTTCTTCATCCTCAGTCTGGTCCCCCACGGAGAGCTGGCCTGGGAGTTGGGAGGCCCCAGCTCCCCACCTCCCGGTGGAAGGGAGCCCAGGGGGCGGGGCTCCTCCCGGCCTGGCTCCCTGCCTTCCTGCTGCGCCCCGCTGCCCCCTGGTGTCCGCACCTGCACTCAGCTGGGGAGGGAGGGGCCGGTGGGGCAGGAGGGGCAGGAGCCTGCTTGAGTGGGTTCCAAACGCTAGGACACGTAAGTGGAGCAGAGACCACGGCGCCCTCAGCCAGTGTGTGCAGACAGAAGGGGCCCGGGGTGGACGGACAGGCGCAGAGTAAGCGGGCCAACCCCCTCCACTCCAGGGCAGATCGGAACAGAGCGGAGCGTCTCCGCACGCCCGCACACTCCTGCACGCCCTCAGCAACCCACCCCGCACACTGCACAGCTTACGCACACACTCACAGCCTCGCACTCACCCACAACACCCCCAGAACACACGCTCGACGCACCCACCCCACACTCTCCAGCCCCACTCCACGGCCACGCCTTCCCGTGCGCACACGACCCACACCCTCCACAGCCCACACCCACCCACACAGCGCACACGCACACGCACCCTGTGACCGTCCCTGCACCCTCCTCCCTTCCTCAAGTCTCCCTGAAACCAGGGTAAAGGTGACATGTCAGGCGGGAGACTCAGGCTTCGCATGTCTCCCCCTTCCCAACACCCCAACACCCCAACACGGGGCAGGGCCCCCCCCCCAAGGACCCTGCAGGGAGGTCCGAGGACAGGGCGGGACTGTGGAGGAGGAGGAGGCTGCTTCTACCGCACTTCCGTCTCCGGCACAGTGACGCTTGGAGGAAAGGGCCCACCCCCACCCCCACCCCCACCCCGCCACGTCTCTGCCCCAGAATGCTGGGGGCTCGGCCCAGGACGTGGGTTGGTATCGCTGCGGTTCCATGGAAGCTATTTCCGGGAGACTGTTTACCCCCCCCCCCCGCCCCTCCAGGGTACTGATTCCAGGCAGCTGAGGTCAGCAAGCCCCCCGGCCCCCACAACCGGAAATCGCCCGCGTCTCGAAGGCCGGGCAGGGCCCCCGGCTGGGGACCGGGGCAGCCGCGCCTTAGACAGGCTGTTTGTTTATTATTTACTGCCACCTGCTGGTCGACCTTGGCTGCTGCGCCCCATGCAAGCACAAAATGGTCACCGTTTCTAAAGGCTGGGAGGGAGATCAAGAGGGGACGCCGGATTGTTCCAACTGGCCACGCCCTGCAGTTCTGGGGAGGGGAAGTAAGCGCCGGACCTGCTGGCCTCCTTGGTAAAAACTCCGGCCACTTGAGCCAGACGAGGCCGGTTTCCAGGGCTTCCAGGCACAAGACGGCCCAGATGGCTTCGAAGACTTCTTCGGGTTCCAAAAGTCTACATTCTAACATCTCTATGGCTTGATGGTAACATTTAAAATGGCTTGGCAGGCAACGGTGCCAGGGAGTAATTTTGGGGAGACTGGGTTTTTTAAAGTCTAGAAAGGTACACCAGCCCTGGGGCTCTTCCCCGTGAGGAGCAAATCCTTTCCACTCCCCCCCCCGCCCCCCCGCCTGCTCAGGCGACCATCACATCCCATGTTGCCGCTGCCACCTCGCTTTGCCTCTCCAGGGAAGTGTCAGAGGGAAAGAGACCATTTAGAGACATTCTCCTAGAAATAAACGGTACTTCCCGTAGCAAGGTTAGTAAGACTTCTAGGAAAAGTGCTCGTTTACCCGCACCGAGTGTACGGATTTGAGAGTCGTTCCCATCTGAAAGGATGTCCTCCCGTCTTTCCACGGAACACGGAAGGAAGAATAGGGAAGTGAGGAGGAGGCTGCCCGGCCGGCCTGCCAGGGGTGGGCGGTTTCCCGGGGCAGCGCAGTCCCAGCAGCTGCCCACCGAGGGCCCGGGACTCCAGGGACACGCGTGTCCTCCGTGGTCACAGGTCTGGGCCCAGAAGGTGGTGTCTCCCCCACACCTGAACAGCAGCAAGAACGCCACTGCCCACGCCACCTGGGAGAGGAAAACCCGCCACGACGGAACCCGGTTTTCCGGGGCGGGAAAGACGCCCTGGCACGCCGTTCAACGAGCTTGCGCTGCCGTGCCCGCCACGAGCTCCCGCGGCTCTGAGCGTGCACCGTCTGCTCCAATCCAGGTATTAACTCCTGCGATCTCCCCAACAACCCCACTTGACAGGTCAGGAGGCCGAGGCACCGACGGGGGGAGTAACTGCGTGGTCCAAGGCCACGCAGCCAATAGGTGCAGGGCCCGGATTTAAAGGCAGATGACCTGGTTCTGGGGCGACTCGCCCAGTCTGTGCTCTGCCCTCTGCCCTTCTTCGGGGAGGGGGCAGCATAAACTCTGCCCTCCACTCTGGGGCTGACTCACAGTGCGCCCTTGGGTGAGTCACTGTACCGCCCCCCAGGGGTTCCTCCCTCTTTCAAAGGGAATCGGTCTCTCAGGCCCCTGAGCTGACGGCGAACCTCTACAAGGCAGGAGGGAAGTCCTGCCGTCACCCAGCTCCCTGGGGTCTGAGGCCCCAGTCACAGATGCACCAGCCCTGTGCGACCCTGAACCTCTGGGCGCCGACCCCTCCCCTCGGGCGTGGGCTGGTCACACTGACCCGTCTGATGGAAGCCTCGCAGCTCACCCCGCCCTCCGCCCTCCACCCACAGCCGCCCTGGACACCCTGGGTGCTGGTTTCCCCAGAACCAGGCGGGGGGCTGACGAACTGAGGCCACTGTGCTGTGGGGACGCCCAAGGTAGTCCCATGAGGAGGCCGCCGGGACGGAGCTGCCTGACCAGCCCCCGAGGTCCCCCCCGGCTCTCACAGCAGGTACCAGGCAGGAAAACGGAGACTCCGTCTTGAACTCGGCAGCCCCAGCGGACGCAACAGGGAGAGGAGCCACAGAACCAGGCCGACACCAGAACTGAGAACCAGACGGGACGCTGGCGCACGCCTACCCCACCCAAAATCCCGGCGGGGAAGTTGGGAGCATGACAGAACGCCTGTCACTGTGTGCCACAGAGGGTGCGCCGCCAGAGGTGTGGCCACCCGGGCCTTTGCCGGCTCCCGGTCACCGCGGGGGCCAGGCACCCAAAGCCGGCAGCCGTCACCGGGAGAGAATAAAATATCAAAACACACGGAAGCCTGGGTGTGCGCCTGATGGTCTCGCTGACGCCACCGTCACGGGTCCAATCACTGTCCCTCCAGGACAGCCAGCGCCTGCCTGGGACTGCCACCCTGTGCCGCCAGGGCCAGGCCGGGCGCGCACCCCTCCCCCTCAGCATTGGGGGGCCCCTCCGCTGGCACTGGGGGCAGGCCGAGATGAGCGGAGACGCAGGGGCAAGGCCCACTCCTGTCCCAGAACCCACCCGTGACCGGAAGTGGGGGTGGTGAGACCCCAGTTCCAGAGGGTCAGCCACACCCACCCAGGTGAGAGGCGGGAGGGGCCGTATGTCTCCCCCTCACCTCCGGCCTCCCCCCCGGATCCCATAGGGTGGCCGCAGGGAGGGTGAACAGGGGCCGGTGCCACGGGTGCTGCCCTTTATGCTACACTGGCCCCTCGCCTCCCCTCCTCCCGTGTCCCTCTGCCCTACCTGCCAACCCCCACCCCCACATTCCCACCCTCACGGCCCCCTCCCCGGCCCCCTAACTCGGAGCAGCGTGGACAGGTGCGGAGTGACGGGCCCGGGCCCTGCTCGCCCCCTCCTCCCTCCCAGGGACGCCACGTGCCCTGGGGGGCAGCCTCCGCGCCGCCTTCTCGCCGACACACCCCAGCCAGCCTCCCGTCCCCAACCTGTTTCGGGGGCACAGCCGCTGCCCGAGGGGCGCCACAGGCTACGCCCCCTCCGCAGGCCCCACTCCGCCCCAGAGAGCGAGCCGGTGTCAGGGGCGGTCCCAGAGTGTGGGGGCTTCCCGCTGCACCTGCCTCGGGGGCGTCAGAGGACCCCCCAGGTGGCTGCACAGGAGACCGCCCGGCTGGAGGAGGCGGCTGGGGCCTCGGGGTCCGGCCTGTCACAGGCAATTTCACGGCTGAGTGGGTTGGAAGCCACCGGGGCTGCCCGTGGAGGGGGAGATGCTTCCAGAAGCTCTGGTCAGAGCGAGAAGGACACTGTGCTCTCCGGGGCTCGCCTCAGACTCGCCAGGAACGTGGGGGCTCTGCTTCCGCTCGGTCCGTGGCCCGGAAGCCCGGCCCAGAGGGAACATGGGGCACCCCCAGGCCGCTCGGCCCCACCCCCACGGCCAGTGGGGGGACTGCGGGCCACTCGGGCCGGCAAGGCAGCTTTGCTGAACGAAGCATGAGCGAACTGAGCGCCCGCGCTGCCTCAGTTTCCCCACCGGTGTGGCCACCGAACAAAAGGGCTTTGCAGCCCTCTGATGGCAGAGACACAACACGCGCTTCCGCATTCGAAGTCTGGGTTTTCACTTTATGTATTTTACTTTATTTATTCATTTTCAGAGAGAGGGGAAGGGAAGGAGAAAGAGAAGCACCAATGTGCGGTTGCCTCTCGAGCGCCCCCTACTGGAATCCGGGCCTGCAACCCAGGCAGGTGCCCTGACCGGGAATCCAGCAGCGACTTCTTGGTTCACAGGCTGGCACTCAGCCCACTGGGCCACACCAGCCAGGGCCAAAGTCTGGGGTTTTTTTTACAACAAGGAGCGGGGCCTCTGGGGCAGGAGCCCATTGCTAACCGGGGCTCTGACCCCGTCTCCCCGTTCCTGCGAGCGGCCCCTCCGGCCCTGAGCGCAGCGGCTGCCACGGGGAGCTGCCGCCCGGCCGGGCTCCCCGGGCCACAGCCCCTCTCCCCGGAAGAGACGCAGGCCTGCTTTCCACGAGGAAATCTTTGTAGCAGTCCCAGCGGAAAAGTCAGAGTTTGACTTGAAACAAGGAGCTACTTCAAAAGCATTGTCAGACCGAGGTGCAGCGCCTTGGAAATGCATAAATTACAGGGCAGCCCCTAACCAACCCCTGGCAGCCCTGCGGCGGGGGCGCCGACGGGGGCCGCCCCGGGGAGGGCCGCCCGCCAGAAGACAAGCCCACCGAAAGGGCAAATGAGTGTGTTTGCTACTTACTGCCTGGGCCGCGGGCGCGGCGGTGCACGAAATGAAAGAAAAATGCGGAGTTTTTTCAATAATAAAGAGGGAGTTGCACCGCAGGGCCCCTAAAGCTTGTGAAAAATTAAACTCGACGGATTCAAACTGTCCTATTTCCACTTCAAAAGAGAAGAGCACTGAGCTCTTCCCAACTTATCTTCAAACGCCCAGCACCCGAGAAAGTTCCTGTGGAAAAATGAAGGCTCCCGCTCCCCCAGCGCGGCGCCGGTCGGTGCCCACTGTCTCTCCCTCTCCTAATTATACCCCTGTGAGTCCATTAATCAACTGGTGAATAATTTAGGGCGCCAGGCGCTGCCTTCAGCTACCGCAAACATACCGCCAGCAAAGCCTTGTCAGAGCCGGCCGGGGCCCCTCGGGGCGCCCCTCCACGGAGCGGGTGGCCGCCGCCCTCGCCAAGGCCACGCTCGTGCGCCGGCTCGGATGGGAAGGCTCACTTGGTCTTTCAACTTGGCAACTCTCGGCAAGTTTTTAACAAAAGCGAAAAGCTGGTCTATTGTCGGATCTTTCGTGTGCATTTAGTGACGAGAATATTAATTCCCCCCCAAAAGGAGGCGAGCTGGCTGCGCTTTGCTCCAGGCCTCCTGGGAGGTGCCTGCGCAGAAGCCTCGCGAAAACGCTCGTAATCACGGTGGTTTGGGGCTGGTTTGCGCTTCGAGGGCTGCGGGGGCTGGCTACGGTGGGCTCTCATTACCAGAACCGGTGCGAACGCCAGCCGCACCGCCCTCAAACCTCCCGCCTCCTCCCCGCCCTGCTGGGCCCCGAGGGACCTTCTCCAGGGAGAACTGTTTAGGGAGGAGGCACGGGCAACTCTCAGTAATGATCTGCCTCCCACCTTACCTTCCCTGCGCATCAGGACCTGGCCTTCAGGGGGAAGTTATCGCACCGATTAAGCACCCACTTTTTCGCCAGGAGGGCCTCACATCTGGCACGTGCCCCCGGGGATTTGGGCCCCCGGTTTTTGAACGGTGGGGAGGAAGCTCACGGGTGGGGACACTGACGGGGCTGAAGGGAGGTGGTAGCTCCTGGTACCTCGGCTAAAGAGCCAAACGGGCAGGTATTAGAGCCCATCTGCTCACAGAGAGTCCGGGAACTCGGGGAACTCAGGGAACTCGAGCTCAACGCAGACCCCTGAGGCTGAAGAAGCTCCAGCTGGCGGTCCCGGACCGACCACCCCAAGGGAGCAGAGCAGCCAAGGAGGGACAGACGTCTCAGGCTCAGAGCACAGACCACAGCAATGCAGGCGGGGCTCGCCTGGGGCTGTCTGTCTTCCCGGGGGGCCGACCAGAAGACAGCCCGGGCCACGCTCCGGAATGAACGCAGTCGGCGCAGCCAGACAGGAAGCCACCTCCAGACCACGGATCAGAGCCAGCGGTCTGGGATTGGGGCTCACCTGCTGCCAACGGCCCCACACACAGCCACACGCACGGGCTCCGGGGGGAGGGTGAGCAGTACAGGGGTGCAGACTTCCCCAAGGTCGGCCGCGGCCGAGGAGGAGGGCTGGCTGTTGCACTCGTTGAAAACTGGGGACCCAGACGGCCCTGCGGACACAGACAGGTGGCCGCCTTCCTCGGGAGGCTCCAGGTCTCCGGAAGTAAGAAACCTCCGCCTCGCGGCGGCCCTGTGCTAGGAGTGGCGCCCGGGGGGAGAACTGGCTGTCCGTGGAGGGGGTGGTGCGGAGTCTCCCACGGTGTCAGCAGAGGAAGAGATCCCGACTGGGCCCCCCCTGGGGCAGCACATCCTTGCCCCCTGCTGTGGGGCAGGGACAGGGCCCCCCACTCTGACAGTGTGTAGCGGCTGAGAAGACACTTTTCCAAAAGCCCAGGGCAGGCTGGTGCCTTGTTCCTCGCCCATGTAAAGGCGATTTAGAGCCGGCCTCTGGGGCACAGGCGGCTCCGGCTCCGGCTCTGGGGACCGCAGAAGCGGCGGCTGGAGAGAGAAGGCGTGGGCAGAGCCCCGGGAAGAGATCTGTTCTGTTCGCAGCACCTGGATCAGGACGAGTTTAGGAGGTCAGACCATGGAAGAAGCCTCTCCCCAGGCCTCTGTCCCCAGCACGGCGTCAGGAGCCAGAGCTCAGACGGGGCCCTGGGGTCCTCTGCCCAGTGAACGGGAAAGGCGGGAGAACAGCACCGTTATTAATTCTGCCGCTGATCCGAGAGGAGGAGGTGTTGGCAGCCCTGCGGGGACGCCCGGGAGCAGAACGGAGCCTGCAGAGGTCAGGACTGGGGACATCACAACCTGCGGCCCGGGGCGGGCGAGAGGAGGCGGCTCCTCGGGGGAAGGACAAAGGGACAAAGGAGGACCACTGGACCATCCCCCCCGCGGAGCTGCTGACGGTGGTGGCGATGACCTCCAGGGCGGCCTCAGTGACGAAGCTGCCGGCCCTGGGGCTGGCGGCTCCAAGGTGAGAGGGAAGGGCGAGCGCCGGCGGCAGGCAGGACGGTGGCCGAGTCGGCCAGCAGCCAGGAGCTCGGGGCGGAGAGTTCCCAGCGGGGAGGTCCGGAGCCAGGAAGACCCCGGCCGGCTGACACGGTGGTGAGGCTGCGGCTCCGCACCGGGGGGGTTGCCTGGCGGGGGCTCTGGCGGAGACAGCCGCCCGACATGGGGGCCAGGACTGTGCCTCAGGGTGACGAGGCCTCTGTGTCTCTACCAAGCACCTCCGCCCCTCCCCTGAGCTCCCTGAACCTCGGAGGCTTCTGGGTGGCACAGATGAGAACAGGCGAGGGTTGGCGGGACCCCTGTGCTCCCGGGGGTGGGGCTGCACCGAGGGCAGGGGTCCGAGACACGCCTGGGACTGCGGAGGCGGGAGGCCGAGAGGCCTCCGTGGGCCCCCTAAAGGAGGTGACCTCTGACCCCAGGGCAGCGCTGGGAAGACCCCCGCTGCCGTGCCCTCCGCCTCCCTCCCCCCAGAGGGGAGCCGCTCAGTGGGCTTGCCCCGGCCCTCCACCCCGAACCGGCGCAGATGGACCCCTTGCCCCTGCTGCCTCCACCCAGTCAGGGCTCTTCCCGGGGAAGGCCTGGGGTCAGTCGCCCGTCCCCACCATGGGGACGTGGCCGCCTACTGGGCAAGGGGACCCTCCCCACCTCAGCTGGCTCGTCTCCAGGCCTGGCCTGGGAGGCCGTGTTGGGGGGCCCAGCAGAGCCCCTGGATGCCCAGGGCCTCCCTCCAACACCCCTGGCAAACTCTGGGCCTGTCCCCGAATGGCCGCAGAGCTCAGACGCGGGGAGGTGACGTGGTGAAGACGGCCCCCACCCCCAAACACGGCACACCTGCACCAGGCCCCAGACCCCGCAGCGCTGGGTTCCGGGAGCAGGGCCTCGGCGGGCAGGCAGGCGGGCAGCAGGTCCCCAGCAGAGTTCCCATGTTCACCCCGGCCTCCTCCCTTCCACCAGGGTCAGGAGAGTCACCCACACCTTCCCCCTTTACGGCGGCGCGTGGCTTTCTGGCCGGTGAGCAGCGGGCCCTGCCAGCCGGGCGTCCGCAGCCCACTGATGAGGGGTGAGGAAGGTAGCTGCACCCCGCAGCCCACCGCATGGCGATCGGCAAGGCAGCGGGACTCCCCGCCTCTGTTAGGAAGGCGTGGCGCTGGCCGCTGTTGTGCCTTTAACGTTGTGGGAAGTCCAGAGGGACACAGGCTCCGCAAACAAAAGGCTGCAGGGCGGGGCGGGGGGTGCAGGCGCAGAATTTAGCCCGAAGCATGGAAGGTCCAAGCTACCCGGTGTCGCTCGCTTTCGTGCGTTTAGTTGCCTTTCTAGTCACTGAAAAAAACAAGGAAAAAACGCCACCGAAAAGACTCGCCGGGCGTAGTTCCTGCGGCCCGAGAGAGAAAGGCAGAAGACGCTGCACCCCAGAGGCCGGCGGGGGTGGGGGGCGGGTGCGCTCTCCCCGAGCCTGAGGACCGACCGGCAGGGCCATGGCGCTGGGCGGGGCACGGCTGTGCTGGTGGGCAGCCCCGAGTCCGCCTCCCCAGCAACGGAAGGCGAACACCCGACCGACCCTCCCAGAGACAGGGGACAGGGGGACGCATGACGGGTCCCCACTGCTGAGGGCGCCACCTGGGCCTGGTCCCTCCGGTTACCCCGAGACCGTCGGGGGGGCTCTGCAAGCCCGTGTGGGCACGCAGGGTACGTTACAGGATTGGAGAAGGGGCGCGCCTCTGGGCACCGCCCACATATTCACTTGTTGTGACTCCCTCTGAAAAAAGCTTCAAAAGTACAGAAAAGTTGCAAGAAGCACGTCAAAGAGCCCCTGCAGACCCTGCGGGACAGTCACCAACTGCCGGCCGCATGGGCCTCGCCGCACCTCATGAACCGCTGCGGGCTCCTCCGCCCGGAGGTCCGGCACACCCCGGCCCCCTCGCCCTGGAGCCTCCCGTACAACGCGCAAGTCTGTCACCCGGCCGAGCGGCCACTCGCTCGACCATCGCACGTCCTCCGGGGGGCTCAGCAGCCCGGCCCCCTGCGCCACCGGAGGCTGCCACTGCCAGAGGAGACTGCCTCGGGCCCCTGTCCCCACGGCCGCCACGATGACACTTTCCTTCCACGCTGCACACACACCTCCCATTGGTCCTCACCGGTCCCCGCAGCCGGGGACTTCTATGTCCTCCTCGCCCCCGAGAGGCCCCGGTTCTGAGAGCCACACAGAGCTGGGGGCAGCCCAGGGTCTGAGCAGGGAGGGAAGTTCCGAAGCTCACCGCGGACTCGACTCGCGCCTGGGGCCTCCGGCTCCCACGGCCGCTGGCTGAGGAGCGAACAGACTCTCTCTGTGACCTGCCCCGAGCACACCTGCCCCGCGCACACCTGCCCCATGCACACCGAACTTCACGCTGGGGACTTGGGAGTGCCAGGCCAGGACGTCGCCCCGGGCCCCGGGGCTCTCCGAGTTGACGGCTGGGAGCGGGCAGCCTGTTCTTAGAGCTCCCTCGTCAACCTCCTGTGCCCGGAAGGTGGGGGAGGAGGCCCCGTGCATCCTGCCGGAGGGTGTCCCGGCCAGCACGCCCATCGCCCACTACAACCTTTCGGGGTCAGTGTGACCCCCAAGTCCACGCTCGTGTCGGACCTGCCAGCCGTGCTGAGCGCACAGAGGGGCTGCAGCGCTTTACGCACGAGAGGACGCAGGGGTCCGGAAACCGCTCTGCCTGCGTGGGATTCGGGGTCCAGAGGGGCCGCAGCGGCTCGGCCCCCTCTGCAGCTCACTCATGGACGCAGGAAACTGGACTAGAGTGATGTTAAAGGTCCCTCCCAAGGATCGGATCTTAGCAACATCTTCAGATTGTGGATCATGGTGGGAGTGGTCCTGGAGGTACGACCTGGCCCAGCGGCCCATCAGACAGGTCCCGTCAGGCCCACAGAGGATCGGCAGCCGGTCAGTGTGAGGGCCAGCCAAGTGGTCCGGCCTTTCCAGCTCTGGCTGCGGGGGAAGTCGGAACACCTGCCCGTGGCCTCCCCCGCACTCCGTTCTGGGTTCGCCCCGTGTAAGCGAAGGTTCCCGACAGACAGAACCTTCCAGACTGCCCGCCATGGCTAACGTGCCGGCCCACCAAGCCCCGGGCCCCCGGGCCAGGCTGGGCAGCCCCGAGGCCTCACCCAGGGGCAGGCGTGGAGCCCCTGCCCCCGGAAGGCCCGGCTCCCGAGTCCAGCTGCCCTCCCCGGGGTGAGCTTGGGGGGCGGGGGGCCGGTGCGCCTCCCGGCCGGTGTGAGGGGTGGCAGCTGGGCAAAGCGTGACCTACCTGCGATCTCCTTTTCAAAAAACGGCTGGAGGTCCAGGCTGTATCTGGAGTTTTCCGCCACGGCCTCTTTCAGCAGCTGCCCACAGCAGACTGGAGGGGAAGATGCCGGGAAGACACCGTTACGTTTTCAGCAGGCAGGAGAGCCGGACGGAAAGACGCCCCAGTGCCGCCTGCTGGGCAGGAAAAGGAAGATCACCGGGAGAGAGAGCCACGGAAGGGTTTCCTGAGCGCGGGGGAGCGTCCGAGCGAGGTCAGTGGGCGGGAGGAACTGGGGGCTGGAGCGGGGCCGAGGACGACGACTCGGGGTGAGCAAGAACCCCCTCGGCACCCGGCAAAGGGTGGTTAGCAGCGGCCGGAGGTGGGGAGGACAGAGCAGGGCCTCAGTGCGCTGGTCCGAGCTCCAGCGGGAGACGCGCTCAGCGGGGGGCGCGCTGGGCCCCCAAGACCTGCCCCGCAGGCGCTCCTGCTCGCACTGGGCGTGGCAGCTGGGTGCTCCGGTCGGCCAGCCGTCTTCAGGGCATGGAGAATCCACACACCAGGCGACTTGTCAGCACGGCCGGACCCCCCCCCCACCCGCTGGCTGCCCCCACCCCCTGTGACAAAGGCAGCACATGGGCGTGCCCTGGCCACGCTGCCCCGCCCCTTGGGAGGCGAGGTCGTGCAGGTGGGGGCCTTCTGGTACGAGCCCCAGCATGGCCCACACGCAGGAGGTGTCAGTTGAGACGGCGTAAGCTCGGGCCACCCCCTCCTGGCCACCAACACCCTCACCAGCCAAAGCTGAAGGCTGAAGCTCTATTCTCAAAGCTGTTGACCGCACAATCTGGCTTCTTAACTTCAAGGCCAAATGCAATCCTAAAATTAACTGAATGAAGTCAGTGTTTAAGACAACGGCCATCCCTGAAGTCTTCGTCCCCAGTAGGGGACAGGCGTCCCTCGCTGTGGAGATGACAGTGGTTACGTCCTCCGGCTGACCCGCAGCTCTGCCCGCTCGGGGAACGGCGGTAAGCGAAGGTGGGAGGTCACGGAGGTGGCCCTGTGTGCCGGGCACCGCGCTGGGCGCGCTCTGTCCCCCTCGGTCCCCACCACAGCCTGATGCTTTTCAGATGAGGAAACTGAGACTCCAAGACGGGGTGGCACCTGCCCCAGCTCACAGCGCCAGGGAGCAGCAGGGTCCATGCCTGGCTCTGGGGCACATCGAATGCATGCTGGGCTGCCAGTCTGGCCACGACGGAGCGACAGGAGTCCTTTTACCTTCTCCCATGAAGAGCCGTGAAGTGTACGAGGCCACGCCGTCCAGGGGCCGGACGACAGCCAGCCAGGCCGTGGTTCTCGAGAAGGGAAACACGGAGTCCCACGCTCGCCGAGACTTCTACCTGCGGTCACTTGTCAAACCCCGGCACGGGAGGGTGGGGCTGAACGGAGCGGCGGGCGGGCAGCAGGGTGGAACTGGTGGATCGGGGCCACGGCCGGGGGTGGAGCTACGCAGGGGAGGAGTCCCAGGGACCCGCGTGGGGTCCTCTCGCGTCCTTGCTCAGGGCGGAGCTGCACACAGCAGCGCAGGGCTCCCACGGTGCGGGGACAGGCTGGCGTCCCGAAGCCAGAGGGCGGGGGCGGCCCTGCCGAACGCCCGACTCCGCGCCGAGACTCCGGGAAGGCCACGCCCGAGCCCCAGAGTGCGTGCGCCCTCATCCCGCCTCCACAGAACCACAAGCACGCCGCCTCGACCGGACGGAATGGATTCTCCGCTCAGCTACCTGCTTGTTCAAACTCAACTCTTTGGAACAGTCTTTTTAAATTTTTTTTTAATATTGATTTTTTTAGACAGAAGGAAAGGGAAGGAGAAAGAGAGGGAGAGAAACATCCATGTGCGGCTGCCTCTCACCTGCCCCCTACTGGGGACCTGGCCTGCATGCAGCCCAGGCATGTGCCCTGACTGGGAATCGAACCGGCGACCCTTTGTTTTGCAGGCTGGCACTCAATCCACTGAGCCACACCAGCAAGGGCTGATGGCATTATTCTTAGGGAAGAAAAACCGTTATCCCTGCAAAGATGGACTCACCGAAGATTGTCCAGAGCAGAGATCAAGAAAGAGAAGTGACCCCGGTCTCCTCCTGGCCACCTGTCACCAGGAGGGCCTGGGTGGTGGGCGCAGGGGCAGCCCCGAGAGCAGAGCGGGGCTGGCACTCACCGTTAATGAGGCTGTACTTCTGGGCCAGGAGCGCAGCCTGCAGACTTTTCCCGCTGCCCACGGGCCCGCAGAGCAGCACCCTCGGGGTGAAGGGGGCGTTGGAGCGATGGTTGGTTTGGACGTAGGTCAGAGCTGGAAGAGAGGGCGAGAGGGTCGTGAACGCGGGCCCTGGAGCGAGGGGGCCGCCCCGGGACTGTGCGCGGGCTCCTTCCTCGGCGACGTCACCCCCCTCTCCGCCACGGCTCCACGGAAACCCTCCTGCGTCCGCCGAGCAGGGCGAAGCGAGGGAAGGATTAGGCTTCGGGCACCGAGGCGGGAGGGGACAGGGAGCACCCCCCCGCAGCTGAAGCCGGGCTGGTTGCGTCGGGGGCTGGTCCCAGGGCACAAGCTGTGCACCATCGGGGCTGGATGCTTCCCAGTCCAGGGCCAGGGCCAGGCCGGGCTCCTGGTGGAAGAGACGGCCTTTGATAACCGCGTCAGGCCACGCGGGGGCCCAGCGCACGGGGACTTCCAAAGGACTCGGGGACTGGTGGAGAGTAATTTGCAGCCACATTCCGGCGGCACCAACTTTGTTGTGAGTCCCCAAGGAGGCAGCCACCAGCCAGGCCCCTCGAGAGGGCGGTGCGGCCACGCAGCCTGGGGGGCGCAGTGCTCTGGCGTGCGATGAACAGACCAGTGGGGACAATGGGGCGCACCTCCAACTCCGAGGCCATCGCACAGAGCAGGACCCGGGACGCCAGCAGCTACTGAGTGTCAACCCAGGCCACCTGCCACCCAAGCACAGAGCCCGTGGGAGGCATGAGAGCAGGTAGGGGAGGCCGGGGCAGGGCGGTCCGGGTGCCCGACAGGGGACCCGCCTTCCGGCTGAGGCTGAGGCCAAGGCCGAGCCCGCTCCCCAGCTGCCCGTGTCAAAACAGGTCTCCCCACCCACCCCGCCTCCTGCCAGGGACCCAGAGCATCTAGCGCCAAGGTCAGCCATGGTGGCCCCGGACACCTTCCCACCTTCGGGGGGTTCTGCCCTGGGCAAGGGGCAGAGCCAGCACACTGCCTTCAGGAGCCCGGCCACCCTGACTCAGCGCCAGATGCGGCCGGGCCGGCCAGCCTCGCCCTCTCCACGTTTGGGACCAGTGGGTTCCTGGCCGTGGGGCCTGCCCTATGCGTGGCAGGGTTGGAGCAGGGTCTCCGGCCCCGCCCCCACCGGGCCCCAGCAGCACCTCCAGGTGTAACAGCCACCATGTCTCCAGACACTGCCAGATGCCCCCTGCGGGGGAGGGGAGCAAAACCGAGAGCCAGGAGAACGTGTTCACTGTGCAGGCGGGACCTCTCGGCTCTTTGTGGGTTTTCCCAGTTGGCAGGGTCACGAGAGACACCACGAGTCCCCTGGCTCCCGAGGGAAAGGCGCAGGTGGGCGGGCCGACTGCTGCAGGCGGCGCAGGGCGCATCGCCGCTGGCACGTGGCGACTGCCAAGCTGAACACTCTGCGGGCTCGCTCTGACTCGCTCGGCTCGCGGTCCCAAGGGGCGGGATCACTAGTCCCCACCCACAGGCACGGGTGACCGCCAGCAGTGGGCCCGGCCGGAGGAGGCGGTCAAGCCCGGGTCTCTGTGTCCTCGGACCGTCC
Source organism: Glossophaga mutica (assembly GCA_039655065.1). NCBI lineage: Eukaryota > Metazoa > Chordata > Mammalia > Chiroptera > Phyllostomidae > Glossophaga > Glossophaga mutica. The sequence goes on from CM077305.1 coordinate 216,513,486, forward strand.
AGGGTCAGCCCGCCAGCTCGGCAGGCAAAGCGGCCTGCTCGCGAGCGACGCTTCGTTCACAGTCAGTAACCAAGTTCATTGGCAGTAACGGTCCCCCAGACAGCCCCGGCCTCTAATTGCTCTTTTTCAAAAATACGTGGTTGCCGGACGGACGCACTGCAGAGAGTGAAAAAGCAAGAGAGAATTCCGCGTTCCAATTTCCTGTTTCTCTCTCTGCATTATTAATTAACAATAATTAACATGTTCAGACACTCGCAGTTTTATTTACAACTCCAGGCATGAGCTCTTTATGGGCGATCACGTGAACTTTCGGATTTAATGAAACGATTTGGAAGCAATTACTGTGCACATTCAGAATCGCGGCACGAGACAAACGTCGTTTATCTTCAGAGAGCGGTGTTGGTGGCCGAAGGCCCTTCTGAGAGGCAAAACCTCGGGGACATCGTAAGCCGCCCGTGAGCCTGGCGTTTCTGAACCCCCACGGCGGGCGGCCGACCCGTGCGGAGCCCGCGGGTGGGTGGGGCCGGCGGCAGGGCCACCCCAGGGCGCTCGGGGCCCCTCCCCACCAAGCGAAGCGCCCTTGCAGGGGGCGCTGAGAGAGCGTACGAAGCGGCTGCGTAAGCGGCCAAGTGCCTCAGGCGCCTGGTGGCGCTTTTCCTGTGTCATCGGCCTGTCCGGCCCAGAAGGGACACTGGCCTTGCAGACAACGGAGGCTTGGCACTTAAAACACCCTCGTTCGGCAGCAGTGGGGCGGGGCTCCCCTAACTCTCCCTGGCCTGCGGGCAGAGGTCGAGTCAGAAGAGAACAAGAACAGCTGAAGGGCGCTGAGCCGACCCCGGCGGGGACGGGACTGGCAGAGCCCCCGTCACGGCCCCTGTCATTGTCCCCGAGGCCGGCGGGGAGGCAGGCTGTGGGCACCGTGTTAGGGCTGGCCAAACCGAGGCTCCGAGGGGTGAAGAGAGTCACCCAAGACAGCGCGGGGGGGCACATGGTGGGGGTGCGAACACAGGCCACGGGGGAGGGCGGGGACCGACGCGCCCCACAGTCCCTGCCACGAGCACACGCCTGCCCATGCCAGCGGCCGCCAGTGGCTCAGGACACCCGAGTTGTGCTGCGGCTGTTGGGTCTTCGTGGGGGTGGGGGATTTTGTTGCTGCGTTTTCAGTTTTTACAGAATTTCCCTCCTGTCTCCCTCACGGGGACGGAAATGGCGCTGCCGGCTCTCCCACGGAGGCCCTCACTGCCCCGCCCCCCGCCCCGCCCCTCACGGTCAAATCTGCCGACCACGCAGAAGGTACAAGGTCAGCCCAGGGGCTCCGAGAGGGGTTCTCCCAGGGACCGCACCCTCAGGGACGCTGGGCCCCCCTGGGTTAAGTGACCCTGGGACACGAAGGCCGGGGTGCGGACGCGCCCACGCCCCGCCCGAGCTCACCCTGGTAGAAGACGTCCACACATGGCTGGTCGGCACTGATGACCTTCAGGACTTTGGGGTACGAGGGGAGGACCCTGACGATGTTCCTGTGATACTCCAGCAGTTTCTGGGCCGTCTCCAGCTCCGAGATGCCCGTGGGTACCACCAGGCGGTTCTGGACATCAGACGCAGGGGGCCAGTCAAAGGTGGTGTGATAAATCTCTGCCAGGACAGGAGGACACGGCCGCTGAGGACGCCGCTGCGGGGGCGTGGGGGGTGCGGTGCGGTGGGGGCGCAGGGGGGCGCCTACCTCCAGTTTGAGGGTCGACTCTCTTCCCCAAGTTCCTCTCCATCAGGACCATGTCTGGGGCGCTCAGTACGACTGGGCAGGGAGGCAAAGGACACCAGGTGTGCTGGGCGGCGGGTCCCGGACACCTGAACCCCAGGGACCGGGAACTAGCCTGTGGGCCTGACACTGCGTGATGACATCAAACCCCCCCCCCCGCCACTGTCCCCGAGAGCCTTCTCAGCACCAAACACAACGGGCTGAGGACAGCGTGCACCCACCCATCTGGCTGCTGACGGTCTCGCCGTCACAGATGACACTCTGAGGCCCTGGCCCGGCAGCCCCACTGGTCAGAGTGCCGTCCCAACACGCCAAGGTTTCGGGTTCCACCCCCCGCCAGGGCACCCACCAGAGCCAACCCACGGACGCGTCAGTAAGCGGAGCAACAAATAAATCGACGTTCCCCTCTCCCTCCCTCCCCTTCCGTCCCTCCCTCCGTCTCCAAAACCAATCAACAAGTGACTCGTTGAAATAACACCACGAGGGCACCTCTGCGCGGACGCCTTTGCCACGGTTCAGGTTATTTCCTAGAGAGAGTTTCTCAGAGGTGGGACTCCTGGGACAAAGGAGCCGCCGGGCTCCAAACCAAAGCCCGCATTGTGAAGGATGAACCCTGAACACATGTAGGTCCCTAAAAAGCCCCACAGTGCTGCCCCCTGCCCCCTGCCCCCTGCCCCCTGGGCGGAGCCTGGGCGGCAGCTGGGCAGGGCCCCGGGGCCACTCACCAACGTGCCTGGGCACGATGCCACGGCTCTGCATCACCAGCACCTGCTCCCGGGTCTCGGGGATGCCGTCCAGGATCCAGCCCTGGGCAGAGGGTTGGAGAGGTGCAGTCTGTTTTCAGTTCTTAGGTTTTTTGGAATTAATAAAGGAATCGGATAGCTTCGCAGAAAGGCTGGAACTTTTAACATGAAAGAAATGTTTCTGGTAGGCGCATCATCCAAGCTGCCCTCTGCTCCCTTCTGAACTCCGTCCCGAGTGCAACTGTGTCACACGCCATGCCGCGTCCTCCCTGCTTTCCCGTCACACGCCCCAGCCGCCCCAGCACGCGTGCGTGGCGGCACGCCTCTTCATGGCCACCGTTTGAACGGCCACACGGCATTCCACCAAGCGGGCTGCCACGGTCACTTAAGCACACCCCGCAGGTGACATTTCAGCCACTCACAATCTTGCGTGAATCACACCGGACGAGCACCTCCGTGCAGACAGCTCTGTCCACGTTTCGGCTTACTTCCTAAAGAAGTTCCTCAGATATGGGGCCCTGGACCAGGCGACGCCAAGGGCAAAACCAAACCCCACTCTGCTTAAGAACAAGCCCCGGACGCAGCACGGAGAGACCTGTGTTCGAGTTCCTGCTCCGCTGTGAACTTGCTACAGGGCTGAGATCCCTCGGGCTTTGGGCCCTTCTAGGACTAGCTCGGGATTTGGTTCAGAAGGTTCATTTTTATCAACTCCAAATGCTATGGTGAAAGTAAGGCGCGGTCACTGCACACCCCTCGGAAACACTGAAAAGCCGAGGTAAGGACCCAAGTCCTGGTGACACCGTGGAGCCCAACCAGCCACTGCTCCCCCTGGCACATCTGCCCCGGGCTTCACACCGAACAGGCTGTTTGTGGTCTGGGCTTTGTTTTTTTTGGGTAAAGCAAAAACCTTCCAGGAACATTCCCATGTCATGAAATGCTCCTCCCTGGGGGTTCCCGCAACGGCCCGGCACTGTGTGGCTCACGCTGCCAAGGTGAATGAAGCCACATGGTCGCACGGTTAGTTTCGGTCCAGTTTCTCACTGACCCAGGTAAAACACGCTGGACGTTCATCTTGGTGCTCGTGGAAGCGCCCCCAGGTCACGGCCGAACCGCCGGGAGGTTTGCGGACCCGATGGCCCAGCTCCCTGCCCCTGCGTCCACAGCCAGCAGTGCCCGAGGGGACGTCTGTGTAGCCAACCGGAGCCTGGCACCGCCACCTTCATCTACATGTCTTTGATCGCCAGTGAGGTTCGGCCTTGTCCCCACATGGTCATTGGCGATTGGACTTTTTCCTTTTCCAAAAATGCTTGCCGTGCTCTCTCTGCACTCCCCGCTTGGGGGTTCATCCTTTCATTTATTTACAAGAGCTCTTTACATATTAAAAACAGTAGCCCATTTTGGCAAACACTGCCACCGGCCCTCAGAGGCAAAGAACATTGCTAATGCCTTCTGCTGTTTGTCTCGGGCCGCTGAATCCCGTGTGGGGTGCTGTTCGTGACACACGTCTTTGGCCAAATCAATCAGCATCCTTCTCTTTACATTCTGGTGCCGCATGGATGCGGGAGAAAATCGTTTGGCGCCGCAAACACTGAGAAATACTTGCATTTAAGCTGCGTTCTCTTGCGGGTCCGGTCTTTACGTGTAAATATGTAACGGGGCCATGTTTCAGTGTGACGACGGCGTGCGGCTGTGATCCGACCGGTCCCCTCAGGTCTCACCGACGGTCTGGACCTGGTCCGTGCGACAACACGTCCACCCCCCAGCGTCCCCGTGTCCCGGTCTGGGCGCTGGCGTGACGCCGGCTCGGGCCTCTCTGTGCCCCTGGACACCGGCATCGTCCTCATCCACTGAAATCGTTGCTGTTTTATAATGTACTGTTATTCTAGCAGACCCTGTTCCTCCTTGTCTTTTTGCAAAAAAAACCCCAAAAACCTGTTCTTGCAGGTACGCAGCAAAAACACCCTGTCAGGTCCCAAAACAGAAACTGCGCCTGGAATTGTGTAGACGTTCAGCGTGCAGATTAATTCAGCAGGAACTGACACCTTTGCGACATCGAGTCGACACGTCAGCTTCCCACTTGCTCACGCGGGGTTTCGGGTCCCTCAACACCACGCACGTCCAACAGTCTCTAAGTCTCTCCAAGTCCCGGAGTCAGGTCCCACACACGTGCGTGCAACGGAAGGCTCTCAGCCCGACACCCGAAACACCAGGTAAAGGGAGCTGCGAAGAGCGACGCACAACCACCACCAGCTGCAGGTCTCCGTTCCGTGGGGGGGAGGGGTCAGGCGGAGGCTCTGCCTCTGCCTCTCGGAAGGGCCCCCCCCTTGTCAGAGACCCCCTCCCTGCGGGTCGTTAGGGGAAGGCGGCTGCTGAGGTCAGAGGGCAGAGGGACAGGCAAGCTCAGACGCAAAGCCACCTGACCTGCAGAGCGCCGTGCACAGGGGACAAGCCCTGTCTCTCCTGAAAAAGAAAGAGGAGCTTGCATTCCTTTAATAGGAAAATATTTAAGTTCCAATGGCCTCAGGTGACGGGGTTTTTTTTTAAGCTAAACAAATTTACAGAGCCGAGAGTGTTGGGAAAATCAGGCATGCTATCATTAATTCCTTAAATTACGCAGGAAAACACGCGGTCGTGGAGCCCTGGGTTTCTAAACTAACGAAGCAGAAGTGCAGGAAAAAATCTGCTAACAGCCGTTTGCTCCCTCAAGTCCTTGTTAGCGCCGGCCGGCGCTGGGCCGCAGCCCCGAGAAGGACCCGCATCCGCAGACACGGGCGCAGCCAAAGGCACCGAGGCGGGCGCTGGGGTCCCCCGCGCTCCCGACGCCATGCCCAGGCTCCTGAACTTCGCTGCACTCGGCCCCTGAGTTTTTCTTGATCTGGGGGGAGGGCTCGGCAGCCCGCCGCCTGCTTCTCCCCGAACAAGGGCTAGCGACTGTGTTTCCAGCCCCGTTTGAAGCTGAAAGCAGGAGGGACTGCGGCGGAGGAGTCCTCATTAGCATCTGGCCCGAGTGTCTGCAGCTGATTCCAGCGTGGGGTCCGAAGCTTTTAGGGCTGTTCAGGGGAGCAGCCCTCGCTGCCGACGGCTCGCTGGAGAAAGCAGGCTTCCAATTACCCAGGAAAAGCACAGCAAAATGAGGAGCATCTCCTTAATTGGCCGGGCCTCGCCAGCGCACGACTCTGCGCGGATCACAGAGAACCGAGATGCAGGGGGCTCTGGAGGGATGTGCAGGCTCCCCCCTCCCCCACCCCTGAACCCTCCAATGTCCCTGAGGGACCCCCAAGGGCAGCCCCGAGACCTTGGGGCAGGCAGCCATGGCGACCCTTCTTCCCGGCACCGGCCCAGAGGGGTCCCCCTGGAAGGCAGGGGCACAGAGACATCGGGAGTGTTGGTCTTGGGGCACTCTCAGGACGAGGGCCCCAGGCCTGGCGCTCGGAGGCCTTTACGGACAGTCCCTGCACCGGCCCAGTTGCAAGACGGACACTCCTTTCAAGGGGAAACCAACGTGGGCTGAGAGGGAGCTCGTGCCTGCGAAGTCTGGCGCGGCGACTTTGCCATAAATGAGTAAGCAGCAGCTGACCGCGGCCAGGATGGGCCCCGGGTGGATCCGAAGTGAGGGCCGTGGGTCTGCCGTCCGGGAGTGGCTGGGTGCGGAGGCATCAGCCAACCCCTAATTGGAATACATTATCCGTCTTGCTGACACTTCCGCGAGAGGTCTGCCCCGCTCTGGAGCTGCAGCTCCGCTCGGAGCCGGCTAATTGATATTCTGACGCCGGCGCTGGCGTGCCCCCGTGGCTTGGTTCTGTTTTATCACACATCAAAGAGGCCGTCTGCTCAGGGCGCCCCACGCGCCAGCGCGGAGCCGGAGGTCTGCACAGCTGCGAGGGGGACGGTATCACAGGAGGGACAAGCACCGAGCAGATGTCACAGATGAGAAAAAAGGAAAGCGAAGCAGCCGGCCGGCCTGGGGGACTTGGCGAGGCCCAGCCGAGCTCGGCCTGCCGGGCGCGGGCACCCAGCTCCCTGCGCCCGCCCGCCTTCCCTGCCTTTTGACTGGAGTTCAAGTGCAACCGCAGTTCCGTGTGGCACGACGCTTGCCCTCTGGGGGCTCTGCCTTTCTGAGCCCTGGCCCCTCGTCTCCTCCCCGGTCCTCCGCAGACCAGAGCGGGGCGCTCCCCTGGGTCTTCCTGCAGGACGCCCCATCCAGCTCCCAGCTCCAGGTGCGGGCGAAGGCTGACTCTGTACAGCCCCTCGGAGGCCATCGGGGGCTGCAGGTCGGGACGCCATCAACCAGACACCCTCGGCTCAAAGTCAGGCCGGTCCCAGACGTACGGACGAGGGCCTTTTTCCTGGTGAAACAGGAGGTGGCTTCCCAACATACGAGAGAAAAAGGAGGCGCGTGACCAGCCTGAGAAGAAATGCATGTGAGGGGACCAGGGGCAGCCCGCCGACGCGTCCCTCGGGTCTGCGGGCCTCAGCGACAGCCCTGCTCGGACCCCAAACCCACAGGTGCTCCGGTCCCTCACGGAAAGCGGCGCACCAGCCCTCGGGCAGCAGATGTGGCAATGGCCTGCCGCGGGGGGCGGGGGCCTTCTCTCTCCGGATAGCGGCGGGAGGCGGGAGTCAGAGGCCTTCCCCCTTCTGCAAGAGGCAAGAGGCTGAATCCCCAAGGGGGTGGCTCTGCACCCCTGAGAAGTGGGCAAAACCCTGGGGACGCTCTGGGCTGCCACGTCCCGAGGCACGGCTGTCCCTGTCTTCCCCCTGCCCACCGCTGCGGCCTCACCTGGTCACTGTCCCTCTGGCGCTGCCTCAGGGTGTCTGGGTCCCAGCCACCAGAAAGCACACACCCACCTGCGTCCCTTCTCTCCCCATCACACAGCCTCTGCCCTCCGGCTCGGGACCCGGGAGGCTGGGACCTTGTTCCATCCACGTCTTCCTACACTCGTTCTAACCCCACTTCCAGAGGGCGGGCCCCAGGCTGCTGCTCCAGGAAAACCCAGCCTCGCCAGCTGTTGGAAGCGGGATGTGAGGAGGGCTGGACGTCTCTGCAGAAGGAGAATTCCTCGGGGCAGACACCAGCGAAGCCCACGTCTTAATAAATACATAAAAGGCATGCGAGCAGAATGCGCATTTGCTCTGGTGTGCCAGCCAATACTCTCATCTACAGCTAACACTGTCGGTCGCCAGGTTGTTCATATTTAAAACTGGGGTAGTTAACATGTCACAGATTATAGCAAAACTCATCCACTTTTGTCTCCACAACTCTTTCAAGTCCTACTGGCGGACGGCGCTGAGCCCGATGGGGAGCCCTGGTCCCCCACTTATCAGGTGGGTGGCCATCTCCTCAGCTGCAAAGCAGGAGCCACGCTGCCGCTGCCCGCGGGAGCCGTGTCCGGGCTGGACGGGACGACGCCTGGGAAGGGCTGGCGCCATGTCTGGGGGGGGGGTGCAGCGCTGCAGGCGGTTGTGGCCCTTTGCCTCCCCAGCCTGGTGCCTGCCCCACGCTCCTGTGGCTAACTGAGCGCCACCACGGAGCTCGCAAATGCCCACGAGGGGCCGCTGCCCTCTGCTGGGCACCCCCGCAGGGCACTCGGCTCTTGGGCGCAGCCTCTGCGTCAGCGCTGCCGGGGCCGCGGGGCGGTCCTGCCCCACTTCCACGGTGCCATGCTCTCCTGCTCCCCTGCGACTCGGCCGTCAGGCCCTGTCCTGCATGGCTGACCGCCCCCCCCCCCCACCCTCCCGACGGCACTGACAGGGCGCACGAGACACGTCACGTGCCTCTGCTGCCCACGGGCACCTGGGTGCTGCTCGGCTCGCAGGCCCCCCACCTCCCACGGCCCCCAACGAGCCCTGCATCGCACCAGCTGGCCGACCCACCAACCACGGCCTCGACCGCGGGGTCCAGAGACACCCACGAGTGAGGGACCCATGACGGTGCTCACCGGGCCCCTCCCTGCACCCAGCCAGGCCCCGGGCCCCCCGCCGCGTCGTGACGCACACGCCAGAGGTTTCCTGAGCAGGCTCCGGCCTCCGACCTCCGACCTCCCCTCTGAGGCTTGGTCCCAGCCATGTTTGTAGGGGAGGGGCACGCCCCCCAGGCCTGGCAGAGCCGTCGACCAGCAAGAGCGCGCTCCTCAGAGGCGGGGGCGACATCCGCAAACCCGCGACGGGCAGAGCAGCGCTGTGTGAACCCTGTGTCCCCCTGTCCGTGGACGAGAGCGGGGTGACGAACGCCAGCCCAGCGAGGCTGCAAGGACACACCAAACACACGGCCGGCGCCTCCGCACCGCGGGCTGGGCCTCCGCGCTGTCTGCGCTGCCACGGTGGACACTGACTCCGCTCTGAGCAGGGAGGGACGCGTCTGCGGCCAAAAAGCGGAGGAAGGAAGGCTCTAGAACGCTGCCAAGGAAATGCAAAGTCCGCCTCCACAGTCTTCGTTACGTACGCCACCTGTCTCCTCCTCCATCCGGAGTCACTGAGCGGCCCCGCGACGTTAAATTGCATCAAGAAGTTGGTCCGAGGACTCAGAGTGTAAGTCTGCATTCGATGTGCCACGGAGGAGCCCCCACGCTGTTCACTGGGGGTTGAGGGTGCGACCTGCTTCCAGTGTGATCGGAGACCTGCCCGACTGGGAATGTGGGGGTGAGGTCAAAGTTCGGCAGCACGGTCCAAGTTTTGCATTGGATGACACAGGAGTGGAGGCCGTGTGGGGCCGGACATTTTGAACCTGGGCTTCCGGGAGGTCGGCTGTCCTCCCAGGTCCACACGTGCACTTCCTGTGGACCAGCAGCGGGGCGGGCTTCTGGTGCTCGGCTGCTCGGCTGCGGCCCCGGGAAGCACGGCAGCTGCCCCCCGCCCGCACCCTGGACGCCGGCCCGGGAAACGGGCACTCCGCCTGCTTCCTTGCTCCGTTTGTCCCCAACAGCCCGGAGCCACACGCCCTCCTGAATTACAGGGCGCACAGCGGAGACACGCCTCGGTCTAGGAACCTCTCCCCACCGGGCCGCTGCCTCCTCCGGCCCAGGTGTTCGGGGGACGGCTCCAGCCAGGGGAGGCAGACCCGAGTCCCCTGCAGACCCACAAATCACGCCGCCGCTGCCTGGCGGCCTCTGCCTGTCCATGGGACCAGAACGCCTGCCGCCCGACAAGCCCTCGCGACCGCGCGTGCCTTTCCTCCTCCCCCACAGCTGGGCAGCAGGGCGGCCACCACCGGGACACTTCCTCTGTCTCTCTTAGCCCGACACTTGCCCGCGCCGGTCCCTGGGCCACAGCGAGTGCGGGCAGGACTTCACTGCCCCGTGGCGCCGAACAGGGACATCCCCCGCCTTGGACTCTGGGGCAGGCACCGTGTGAGATTCTGGGGGATTCTGCAGAATGGGACAGACGCACATTCCTAATGACAGCTGTGGAAGTTCAAGTCAGGAGGAGAAGGCGGGAAGCTGGGACCTCAGGCAGCAGGAACCCGGCCTCGCCTGGGGCCGCCAAGGTGGTCAGGGCCGCCCCGAAGGAGTGACTTGAACCCAAGACGGGGGACTGGGTCCAGGCTGTCCAGCTCCGGGGAGGGGCACCTCGGGCAGCGAGAGGAGCGTGTGCACATGTCCTCTAGTGCTGAGTGACAGTCATCCCACCCGCAGGGGCGTAACCCAACACGTCCGCGGGCCGAGGTCGGAACGCCGCTCGCTCGGTCCATTCTGCTCCGGCCGCACGGGGCGGCCGCTGCTGAGGCTGGACTGAGAAGAGCGGCTTCGCGTCCACGCTGGGCCCCCCCCCCCCGTGGCTACCACCACGGGCTTCTCCAGCTCAGCCGCTTACTCCGTCCGGGTGGGAGAGGGGAGCTCTCTCTCGTCGGCGGGGGCGGAGTCCCTTCCCCTCTCTCTAAAAATAAATAAATCTTAAAAAATAAAAAGAAAAATGCTTCTCTGGGCATCAAACAGTCTTTTTCCAAGAGAGTGCCAACATCAGCCACCTCCAGGGCAGAGACCAGGTAGCTGGGGCCAGGAGTACAGGGGGACTTGGTGACCTTCGGAATTTTGAGCCACAGGGATGCACCGCAGCAGGAAATACATCCCTTCCGTTTTGAAGGGAGCCCTCCCTCCGGGCGTGGACAGGAGACAGGACCAGGAGTGGCGGGGAGCCCGGCGGGGCGCCCAGGAAAGAGGGGAGCGCTCGGTGGTAATTCAGACGGGCAAGCGGAGCGCGGACACAAAGACTCGGAACCCCTGCGGCCCGGAGCCTTCCCTCCCGAGTTGCCTGCCTGGTTCTCAGCTCCCCTTTGCCCTGGTCAGCTGCTCTGAAGGGCTCGCGCTCTCGGACGTCAAGAACGTGGCTGTCCTGCCCCTAAGAAAGGCCAAGAGGCCCCCGGCAGGTAGAGCCCCCCTCCCTCAGAGAGGCCCGTGAGAAGTGCCGACTCCTCATTCTCTGATCCTGTGACGGTCACTTCAAAGGAACTCTTCAAAGAGATTGCATTGCACCGAGAGGGAAAACATCAGCATTAACCACAGAACCCTGACGGGCTATGAATGCATGGCTTTTCCCTGAACACTATCTCCTGCATCTTTTTTGTGCTCTAAATTACCCACTCCGGTCCCTGTGCGGCTAAATAATAACAATTACCATACAAATGAATATGCATGGGCGGCCCTTTCCTCCCTGAAAGCAAGAAAGCCTGTTTGCTGGGACGAGGCTTTGTCTCGTGTTTGAACAACCAGAGGGAAGAGCGAGAGGCCTGCCTCCACGGCGGGCGAGGGGCGAAGGGGGCTCCCACGCCCCCGCAGCTCAGCAGCACCTCACAACAAAGGAAGGGGCGACTTCTTCACTCTGCAGGGGACGACGGCCTGGACTCGGTCAGAATCAGGGCTGTGAGGCTGCAGGAGGGGGACCCTGCCCAGGGGGACACGGCGAGTGTGGGCAAGACGAGGACAGCACCCAAAGCCTGGCTGCGCGAGTGCCTCGGGCCCGGGACAGACCCCGCCAACCGAGATGCTGCACCCTGGACCAGGGCGACCGCAGTCCCACCCCACGGTGCCGGCGTGAAGGGTTAAACGACAAAGGCCCACGGGCTCCTGTCACCGACTGTCGCAGCCTTTCCGCACGGCCCACCCACCCATGGGCCCCAGGCCAGGCCGGAGCCCCAGGCTTCCCTCACCAGGCTGGTGGCCGCATTGCCAAAGCAGTAACAACAAGGACAATTCCCATCATTCTAGACACCCACGTAGGTGGCCCAGGGCCGGCCAAGCATCAGCTATGCTGCCCGACACGGTCACAGAGGGCACCACGGTAACGACAGCCACCTGTGCTACGAAAACCCACGGCCCGTGAACCAGAGGTGCCCAGGGCCATGCCCCGCCCCCATCCCGACCCCGGGGCTCAGAGACACGCTTCGCTCACTGGGTCACAGGTTTACCATAAAGTGCGTGAAGTGATGTCACTCAGGAACAGCCAGGGGGAGCGACGCGCAGGACGGGGCGCAGGCGGAGGGCGCGGAGCTCCGTGCTGCTCAGCGCTGCCCGCCCAGCAGCCCCACGGCCCGCCAGCCCGCAAGCGCTCCAAACCCAGGCCTGCTGGGCTCCACGGAGGTCCCGGTACAGACGCACGACTGAGCGCGTCCTCGGCCAGCGGCCGCTGATTCAGCCTCCGAAGGGGGCACTGGAGGGGACCAGAGCATGGAAGGAGAGGCCGGGGTGCCCCTCTGCTCCTCCAGGTCCAGGGCGTCCAGCTCCCCGAACTGTTGGCTGCCTTAAGCCCCCACACCACCCCTGCCCCCACGGCTGCCCTTTCACTAACGGCTCCCCTGGGGCCCCCCGAGACGGGCCGGCCCTTTCCCAACAACGCCCTGGCGGACACCCCGGATTCCACCTTCTTGTGTCTCCTCCCTCCAAGGTTTGTCCGTCACACCCTTCTCTGCGGGCCTCCGGTCACCTCCCCCCCAAGACGTGAACACACGCCGATCAACCTCCCTCCCTCCCTCCGGTGACAGCACCCCGCGTCCCTGGGGGCCCGGCTGACACACGCAGAGTCCCCTCCCCGCAGGGTGGCTTACCCGCTGCACGCAGTCCTCATCGGCCAGGCACTCCTCGACCAGCCCGACGAGCAGCGTGCCGGGCACGGACTACAGGGGCGAGACAAGCGGGGTGAGGCCCAAGCCCGGGTGCCGGGCCCGCCAGGGCGCGGAGCTTCCCCGGGTCCCTGGCCCCGCTGCCCCTCCCCCTTCCCTGCGCTCCTTCCCCACGGGCCACCTCTTAATGGCCCCATGGGTCCACGCCAACAGCCGTGCTCCTGCTCACCTGTGCTCCCACCCAGGTGCGCCTCCCCAGGCCCACCCGAGCCCCTCCAGGTTCCCTCTGGGACTCCGCCCCAAGCCCTGCCACCTGCTGGCAGCCCTCTTGGCCCTGCCCAGGGCTACACAGGGACATGGGCGGACACCCGGCGCTCGCTCCTGCACCTGGCACCCAGGGTCCCAGAGCCTGTCCCCTCCTGAGGCCAGTTTGCCAAGACCCTTCTCCCTCCCCTGACAGCACCCATTTGAGAGGCACATTCGCGCAGGCCCTGGGACGTAGGGATGCGGGAGGTGCAGGGGTGTGGGGAAGGGGGGCTGTGCACCAGCCAGAGAACACGGGCTCAAAGGCGGCAGGTCCCGGTGGGGGGCATGGTGCCCTGCAGTCTGCGTGGCAGGGTGCGCTGGCGACTTCGAGTGGGCCCCTCTGGGGCGCCCCACCCCCGCCCCTGTCCGCCAGGCTGCCCAGATGCCACGCCAGCTTTGATGTGTCACCAGGCAGCGGAGTCCTGCCAAACTGCCTCTGCGGGAGCCGGGCCCTTCTGCCAGGGCCCTGCCACGCTCTCCCACCCCGGCCCCAAGGCCTGGCTTTCGGGGAGGACCAGGGACAAACTGACCGAGCCCAGCGAAGCCCCGCATCCTGACGACTGGTGACAAAGTGACACCCAGCTCGCTTCCGTGCCGTCAAGGGCAGCACCGGCTGCGTGGGCTCCCGTCTGGGCCTTTCCTGCCCTGCCGGCCCAGCGCCGGCTGGACAGCCCCAGGGGCTGCCCTGGAGACGGCCGTCCCTACAGCCTGGACAGCGGGTCAGAGGCAGCAGGACCGGAGGGCCGGACCCCGACTGCTCTGCACCCAGGGCACCTCCTGGGACCTCTCCGAGCCTGGGCCTCCTCACAGGGATGACACGGGCCAGAGCGGCCCCCCGACCAGGCCCCACTCTCAGGGCCCTGGCGTCCCTGTGTCCCCTCTGGGTGATGTTGGCTGGGGTGCCGTAGGCACTTTCGTCTACAGCACGAACATCTGTCAGAGCAGAGCCGGGAGGGGGAGAGCAGAGGCCCCCCCCAAGGAGGCTACAGGGAGTCTCCAGGCCCCATGCACTGGGCTGTGCTCGCTGTGGGGCACCTTGGACCCCCCACTGGCTGGACTTTCCCAGGGGTGCGGAGGGGGAGCCCGCCCTGGCTGTTTCCGGGGCGCACCGTGGGAGATTAGGGAGGGCTTTCAGAAGCCACGTGGAAACGCCTGCCCCGGAGAAGTCCGGGTCAACGGCAGCGAGCTCGGAGAACGCTGCGTCCGAGTGAGCTCGGAGCCGAGACTGACAGGGGCATCGGCATCTGCAGCGCTGGCCGCTTGCGGAAAGGACTCCGAACCCGCAGGCGATTCAGAGACGACACCGAATGAGCACCTGGCCCGGCCTGGCGGGCGCCACCTTCGCCACGGCCACTCGCCCCCCGCCGCCCCCTTCCCACGGCTCCAAACCCGCCATTCCTCGCTCAGCCCCTTGTCCTCGCCTTTCACCCTCGCGCTGCGGCTGCCGGCCCAGGCCCCCCTCCACTCCCCAACAAGACACCCGTGAAAGCACTCGGTGTGGTCTGAAATACGTGGGTAATTAGCCTAATGAAACCCAGGAGGAATTCCTCCAGCTCCCTCCTCTCCACAGAACTCCATAAACCTGATAAAAGCACCTTTACCCTGGAAATAAGCCTGCCTCCAGCACCCTGAAAAGCTCATCTTCTGCAGAGAAGGAGACAACCACTTTCTCTCTAGCACCACGCCGACCGTGCCCGCCAGCTCGGGCGCCCCGTCCGAGGGTTCTCCCCTTCCTTCCGTCACATCCGCCTGTGCCTCATTTCCCCCAGCAATCCCTCCCACTGAACCCAACAGGCACCGGGAAGCGGAGGGGGTCCCCCCCCCCCGGTGGGGGTGGGCCCTGAGAGTGCCGTCCCCCCTGGGGCCAGCCCTACCTTCGTTTTCTGATAATGCTTCCTAGCAGCCGCAGCCAGAGGGGAGTAGTCTTTCGCTATCAAGTTCTCCACGGTGAGAAGGTTGCTGTTCAGGTGTTTTCGGAGCCACATCGCCTGCGGAACGGACAGAGGACAGGGAACTGGAGCGCGGGCTGCGGCGCAGGGCGCTGGTCAGCTTGGCCGGGCCCCGCCGGGTCCTGCGGGAGCAGATGGGTCGCAGGGGAGCGGGACCGTTCCTGCCGGAAGGAGACAGGCCCGCAAGGCGCTCCCAGCAAGGGATCTTGGCCTGGGGGCCCTCCCTTCTCCAACCAGGGGGGGCCTCTGCCCACGGCTGTGAACTCGGGGAAGCTGTACCAGGAAATGCAGGGCAAGGACCTAAATGTGGGTCACAGCCACACTCGATCCTGACGTTTTCTTAAGGAAGGGAGATGACCTGTTCCTTAAAGAAGGGAGGTGGACTACGAGGCTCACTCGCAGCTACCGCATGCACGCGGGAAGAGCGCACTTCACGGAGTAACGGTGCGGTGGACTGTTCTTCGTGCCCAGCCCATCTTGCTGACCGTTCCGGCAGCAGGTTCGAGCCCGCACTCCCTCCGTTCCTCACTCAGACAGGCGGGCGGCGCTGTGGCCAACAGCCCTGCGGGGCCCTCTGATTGGATGTGGCTGCGTATCATCTTAGCACGAAGAAGTTAGATTCCGAGTGTCCCGGGCAGGGGCCGGGGGCGGTGCAAACAGCGAACCCACCGAAAGGCTGCAGTGGACTCGAAAAACAGCTGAGCACTGCTGGGCCCTGACCCCCTCGGGGCAGTTGGGGTGGGGGTGGGGGGAGACAAAAGGGGGCCCCTGCTCTCGAGGCGCCCAGACCGCCTACATTCACGCTGTGACCAGAGAAGAGCCGGAGCGAGGGAGGGGCGCGAGGCCCGGCGGGTGTGCTGTCGCCGCAGCGGAGGCTGTCTGCCCGAGGCCTGTCCTCACCCCGGGCCGCTGGGCCGCTGACTCCGCTTCAGCACGGCCCGGGGGCCTGGCTCCTGGGGTAGGCCACCACCCCGGGTCCCAAGCTCCGCACCATCTCGGAGGCTCTTTCCACGGGCTCCGGGGCCTCCCCAGGAGATGCTGATGGGGCGCGTCCGGAGGAGAGTGCGGAAGCCTGCCTTTCCCGAAGCGCCCTGGGAGTGCTGGCCGCGGCCGGGGCAGGGAGCCCTGTGCTTGCAACATGGGGTGGGGGGGGGGGAGTGCAGAAAGGACGGAAGGCTGACAGCCCGAGCCCGAGGAGCACAGTGAAAAACTAAAGACGGACGGACGGACAGGTGGGTAGGTGGATGGACAGGCAGGCGGATGGACAAACAGGCAGAGGCGCAGAACAGCCACACGGACTCTGAAGCAGAGCGGATGTGCGTTATTTTGTGCACGGACTGGCTATCCTGAGAGCCAGCTAATCCGCCCACTGCACCCTCCAGGCCCCGGGACGAGTGCTCAGGGACGACACAGTCATCGAGGGACAGTGGACTGAGGCTAAAAGCAGGCTTGTTTTCTTACTTATTTATTTTTTTTTGGGGGGGGGGAGGAAGGGAGAAAGAGAGGGAAAGAAACATCAATGTGTGAAACATTAAGTTGCTTCTCGTGCGCCCCCTACTGGGGGCCTGGTCCGCACCCCAGGCATGTGCCCTGACTGGGAATTGAACCCGCAACCTTCGGGTTCCCAGACCAGCACTCAATCCACCGAGCCACACCAGCCAGGGCAATCAAGCTTTTCAAAGACAGAAAAAGTGCCATCTCACATGATGAGAACTTTAACAAGTTTTTGGACCTTAAAAAAAGAAAAAGAAAAAGACTGAAACCAGCTTCAGGACAGAGGGGCGAGGCGCTCACTGAGTCCTCTAGGCTGTGCCGTCTTTAAAGTGGAACGACAGCCAGCGAAGCAGACGTGGCAAAACGACAGAGTCCCGAAGAAATGAAGGGGGCTGAGCAGCTACACTTTCCTGATCCGTTGGGCTGGTACGTAATTAAAATTTTAAGAGCAAGTCTGAAGACTCCGCACCCACTTCTCGGAAACGGGCGCCCTGTTTGCTCAGCACTCCCACCTCGAGACCACCCTGAGGGCCCCACGAGGGGCAAAGACAGCGTCCTGCAGCTCCGTCCCGGCACGTTCGAGCACCGCTCGGCTCCGGGTGGTCGGGGAATTGTATTTCTGGGTCGGTTCTTTGCTTTGGGGGTTTTCTTTTTTTATATTGTCTAGGTTTCCTACTACGATCACGCACAGCCTCTTGCAATAAGAAATAAACGGAAGCCCCGGCTGGCGTGGCTCAGTGGATTGCGTGCGGGCCTGAGAGCCAAAGGGTCATTGGATAGATTCCCAGTCGGGGCACAGGCCTGGGTTGCGGGCCAGGTCCCCAGCAGGGGACACAGGAGAGGCAACCACACATGGATGTTTCTCACCCTCTCTTTCTTCTTCCCTTCCCCTGTTTCTAAATAAATAAAAATAAAGTCTAGAAATTAAGGAAGGAAGGAAGGAAGGAAGGAGGGAGGGAGGGAGGGGCTCAGCCGCAGGCGCAGGTGAAGGGAAAGAAGGAAAGGCCAGCTGTGATGGATGCTCGAGGAGGGCGGCCCCGCCCCCACTGCGCGGGCAGGTGTCCCAGGGTCACAACACGAAAGGAGGCGACTTACGATGGTGGTTTTCCCGGAGGCGGGCGGACCGAGTATCACGATCCTCGGCACTGCGGGATAAAAAGATCTGAACGTCACCGCTCAGCGCCACAAAGCAGCCTCCCCGGCCTGCCGTGCTCGGGGAGGATTTATTCCTTCCCTCCCCGATCTCATTTCCTGCACGTGACAGGGCCGTCTGTCACCCGTGGTTCGGCGACGCGCTCGCTCGCCGAGGCGCCCTCTCTGCTCTGGGAGAGGTGAGCGATCTCTGAGACGGTTTATGCCACTGTCTCCAAGGGGACACGGGCATGGTAACTTGTTCGCCAAACCCATAAATATCGGGGACAACTGAGATTTCAAACACCATAAAGCATTTTAAACAGGGACTTTGTCTCGGGGACAGGCTCTCAAATAAAGCTGTATTTTATGTAAATCGACTTTCGAAGCTTCTTTCTTTAATATTTATGCCCTCTTATTTAGCAAATTGTATTCCCCATCATTTTACGGAGGGAAATAATGGGGCAGAGCCCGCAAGGTGTGGGCCAGATTTATGAAATCCCGGACGGGAAAGTCTTTGTTCCCAGAGCGGGCGTTTCCACGCAGATGGGAGCCCTGGCCTCCCTGCGAGGGGCCTGGCCCTGGCCCTGCAAGTGCCTGCCGGGCTGCCAGACTACAGGGTGGGGGGTAGCGCTGGCCGCCGGAAGAGGCCAGCATCCTAGCAAGAGCGCGGAAGGTGTGTGCTTGGGTGAGCACGCAGGACAAGGCCGTGGCGCCTGGACGGAGGGATCACTGGCCACCGCCTTGACCGCGGCCCCGCCTCCACGTGGTGGGAATCGAGGGGCTGGAGCAGGGGTTGGGGACGC
The DNA here is from genome assembly GCA_039655065.1 of Glossophaga mutica. Lineage (NCBI taxonomy): Eukaryota > Metazoa > Chordata > Mammalia > Chiroptera > Phyllostomidae > Glossophaga > Glossophaga mutica. The sequence continues at coordinate 216,531,722 of CM077305.1, forward strand.
CGGATGGATGTTCCCTCCAGCTCGCCTGAGCCTCTGACGTCACATGCAGAGCTCGTCCCTGCCAGGCCTCCGGGAGGGGACCCGTCCACGCAGAGGACGGCCCGGCACGACCCCTGGGCTGGGAGGGACGCCAACAAAGGGGCACAGGGGCTGTCTGGGCCGCGGTGGGAGGGTCAGCACCACACCCAGCCAGGCTGCTGGGCTCATGGGCCTTGGCCCAAAGTCACCGCACCTTCTCTTTTCCAGGGAAAATGTGGAGGGGAAGTTCAAGATCATTGAGATTCACTCCACAAATACTCTCTGAGCCCCTCTTCCCTGCTCCGCCCCGGGCTGCACGCTGCTGAGAAAAGCCAGGCGGGCCGGGCCCCTGGGGACGGCCCCAGGCTCACTTCGGTGGACCAGCTGGACGGGGACAGCCCGCCTCTGCCCACCTGCAGCCACGGTCTGCTCCCTCCTTGAGAACGCGGCTGCCGTCCAGCACCCCCAGCTTGCTGCTGCCACGTGGCTCCCATGTGCAGCCGACTGACCGCTCTACAACACCGTGGGTCCGCAGCCCCAGCCGTGGGTGAGATGCAGGTAACGTGCCCCCGGGGGTGGTGATGCGGGCGGAGGACGTGGGGGCAGGGAGGCGGGGACACGGGGAGCCCAGAGCACCGGGCGCTGCCTGGCCGCCTGGCCGCCTGCCGCGATGCGCTGTGACACTCCGGCTCAGCGCTGGTCCACGCGCTCCTCTCCAAGGCCGGCTTGGCTGCGTGCGTCCGCTCCTGTTGTGGCCACAGGGCTCTGTGTCCCTCTGAGTCCTCTAGGACCTGGAGGGCCGTGACCTCCACGGAAGGCGCTCGCGGGGACCCAGATGGCCCGGCAGCCCCCAACAGCCCCCTCTCCCTTGATCCGGAGCCGCCTGGTTCCTCCCTCCGCACCGGTCAGCTCCCCGTCGGGACTGTCCTCCGCAGCCCACCCCAACTTTTGTGCCACAGCTGAACAGCCGGTGGCATCACTGTCCCCCACCGAACGGCAGGCTCCTCTACGGCAGGGCCAGGACTGGGAACAGCCACACACACCGCGGGACCGGCAACGCCTCCTCCTCAGCTGTCCTCCTCTCTTTCTACGGTCACTGAGTGGTGTCACCGTTGTTGTCACCAGGGCTGCCTCCTGACAAAGACGCCCTCTGCCGCTCAGCATTCTCGGGGGCAAGCCACAGGAAGCGGCGGAATCCAGGGCCAGCGAGGCTCACAGAACCTACACGGGCAGGACCAGGCCCGGGGCCACCGGCCAGGGACAGCACCGAGTACCCCATGAAGTGTGGGGGACACAGCACCGACCGCTGGGCCCCAGAATCGCAGCCATGCCTGGAATGCCGCTCACTTATGCGGGCCATGGGGCTGCCACCGGACATGCCACCTGTCACCCAGGGGCCAGGCCCCGCGGGGCCACCAGGGAGAGCACCTCCCTCCCCTGACCAGCAACCTCAGAACACCACCCGCTCTCCGCAGAGCCCCGGGACCCGGGCGAGGCCTCGGGCCCTCCCCCTGGACGAGCGCCGCCTCAGCAGGTGGAGACACTGCTGACAGATGGCGTCTGGGAGTGAGGTGGCTTTGGGGACTGTGGTCCGGTGAGAGGACGAGGGGAGACCGGGGCTGAGGAGGGGTGCCAGGGTCGGTGGGGGGCAGTGTCTGAGCAGCGAGGAGCACAGGGGCGGGTGGAAGGGCATCTTGCACGAAGCGAAGGGCGTGCGGACCCTGGGGAGGAGGCCCACTTGGCCGAGCCAGAGGGAGGGCGAGGCGCGGACACGTGGTCGGGCTCCTGCGCCGGCTGCCCCTCCAGCCAGAGCTTAACGGCAGGCCTCCGCCCAGCAGGGCTCAGGGCTGCGGAGCCGAGGAGCAGGAACAGGCCCCTCGAGGACATGTGGGAGCAAGCCGACCCCCCAGTGGCACGTTCGTCTTGCAGAGCGACAGGGTTCAAAGGCTTCCGGAAGCCCGTCCAGGGTCCCGAGGCACCTACACGGTACACGTCTCTGGACGCGCTCTCCAAGGGAACATCCACAGCCCCTCGACTGCTCCCACACGTTTATCTGATTAATTTCAGTTTCTTGAAATCTAACACCGTGAAACTGCAGCCCTGCTCGTGAGTAATTATTTATAAACAGTGTCATAAAGGCGGCTTGACTGCCAAGAGTAATCAACTTCTTCAAACCACTTCAAAGGAAATCAAAACCCTCTCCATCCGCGGATCCTTCTGAGGTTTAACTAGGAGCACGATTTAAAATTCACAAGAAAACCCTCGGCTACTGGAGCCCTAACACACAGCTTTCCTGGACCAACGTTTGATAGAAAACGGAACACGCCATTACATACGGCGTCGCCGGCTTTAATATTGCCCTGGGCTACTCTAAATGCTCGCTTTGTACTGCATCTGCTTGCCTCGCGGGGCAGGGGCTGCCAGCCGTGGGCGGGGGGCTCCCCCGCCCCCCACACCGTGTGCTCACTCACGGCATGAGTCCAGAGCCTTCCCTCCCTCTCCACCAGCCACAGGCCACCCCACGCCCCACACCCAGGCCCAGGAAGCAGAGAGTTGAGAGCCCGGTTTCCAGCCACCACGCGGCTAGGAGGAGGCATGAGGATCCGAGCCGCCGGCCCAGGGCGTGGGAACGCTCGCTGGACGTCAGGGGGCCTGCCCGGACCTCCTGTCCTCTTCTAGAACAGGCTCCCCCGACTTCTAGAAAACCACAGACTCGGGGTGCTCTCCCTGCCTCCCCTCTGCCTCCCACATTCCTGCTTCACCCGTGGGTGGAGGCTCGGGCCTGGCAGGGAAGCCCACAAACGTCCCTCTCTTCTTCGCACTTAAGCGGCCGAGCTGCCACCCAAGGCCTGGCAGCCGGTGACTCTGACGGCACCTGGGCAGAAACCTGGCCTCTGGCTCCTCAGGACAGGCAGGGGGCCGCCCCCGCTCCAGTTGCGCCGTGCAGGTCTGGATGCCACGGCCCACCGGAGAGCAGCGGAGCGGGATGGGGGCAGCGGGAGGGGGGCGGCAGTGCTGTCCTACGGCTCCCGCCCAGGTTCCCGGGGGGCCCCAGAGAGGGGCGGCACCCAGGACCTCGCCACAGCAGCGGAGGGCGTCTCCGAGCTGTGCTGTCGCTTTGCTGACCCTTCTACTTCCAGGCCCCCCAGGAAGGAAGGCGGTTGAACACCCACCCACGGCGCAGGTAAGCGCCCACCCGTGTGAACCGGAGACCGGGGGCCTTTTAGAGCAGTCTCCAAAGGGCAAAGCGAGTCCCAGCGGGAGCTCAAGGACAACGGGAGAAGGCGGCCCCACGAGGTCACAGCTGTGCATGCACCTGGGGCGTACAGGCTCACAGTCGATGCCCAGTCTCAACTCTGCCCAACTGGGGGCTCAGAAAAGGGCACCGCTGGGCTCTCTGGCTGAGCTCTGCGAACCACCCCTGCCCCCCGCCCCTGCCAGTGCTCTGTGGGCAAGGCTGACAGCGACACCGACACGGGAGACTTGCCGGCAGAGCTCAAGGGCTAGGCCAGGTGCACCGCTCACCTGCAGGCCTGGAGTTTCCCCCACCCCTTTCTTTTTTAAGCTACTTAGCATTCTGTCTCATCCGAGGCCTCTGAACCCACCACGGGGCATCTCGGGCCTCTGGCCGGCCGACCGCAAGTCTCACGGGGGGGTTGAGGGGCCCCTTCAAAGCGGTGCTGCTCCGATGAAAGAAACATCAAAGCCCAGTCCTGCCGACAGCTCGCACAGGGCGGACGCTCCTCCTCTCCCAGCACGTCGACCGCGGACCGGGCCCCCATCCCACTCCCGGGTGCCCAGTGCTGGTCCGGGGTCCGGCCCACCTGCGCTCAGGCCAAGGCGTGGGGAGCACCGGAGCTCGTTAACAGGTGCCGGTAACAAGACCAGCAGGAAAGCCCGAGTGCTGCTGTCCAGGTGGACCAGAAAGCAAATGTCCACCTGCCAAGCGATCACAGAGCTTAAGCCCAACAGGCGCCCTCAGCTGGGGCGTGCAGAAGCATTCATAATTGATGCTGTGGGCACTCCGAGGGTTTCTTTTCTGTAGCTCGGCAAGAGAGTGTTTTAGTTGTGCTCCCAAAAAATTTAAGGCATTTTTCAGTTAACCACCAGTCCGAATTGTCAAAACCTCTCCCCACTCCAGACACAGCAGGGCAGTCGTTCACAGCCCTCCTGTTGGGGGGGGTGGGGGCGGGGGAAGGAGAGGGAGGGGCGAGAGCGCTCACCGTGATCGTTGTCTCGCTGCAGGTGATCGATCATGAACGTGATGGGATCGCGGGGCTGGTGGATCAGGAGTTGCTCCAGCATGTTCTGCGGGCGCAGGGCAGACACCCAGGTGGTTAACATCTGCAGGGGCACCCACGCCCCCGGCTTGGGTGGCCCAGCGACCTGTCGCCATGGACAACGGCTAGGAGGCCTGGTCTCTCCACTGTACCCCACCAACACGCCTTCCCCTTGGGACCCAGCCCCGGCCCCAGAGGGCAGCTGCTTGGGTCGGCATGAGCGGAGGCCTTGATGGAGAGGCTGCGTAGGGTTGCTGCGGAGGCCTGCAGGGACTGTGCCCCCGACCCAGGCAGTCCCGAGGCCCTCTCCCCTTGGTCCCTCCGTGCTTCGCGGACCAGCCCTCTTTTTCCCCACGCACCTCTGAGCCCGAGCAAAGGCGGCTCCCCTCGTCCCCAGGCCTCGGTGCCAGCATACCTTCCTGACCAGTCACAGGAAAATGCTGCCACACCCTCCTGTAGCCCCCGTGTGTCCTGCCATTGCCTAGCCCTGCCCCTGCGCCCGGGACAGTCACACTAAGTGCCAGTGCAGATGTCTGCCGGGGACACGGTCACCACCACCAAAGTCCCTCTGGAATGGGGCAGAGCATTTACCTAAATAGTCCTGGGATGGCCTGGCCCTTGAGTTCCCACGGAAATTCCCAGGGAAAGAGCTGCCACGGTTCCAGAACAAAAGGCACAGAGGTGAGCCTGCCAGCCAAGAGGAGCTGGGTAGGCGACACAGGAGCCCCCCTCTGCCCCAGGGACAGGCAGAGGGGTGTGGGTCAGTAAAGGGCACTGAGCTGGGAGAAGTCCTAGGCCCACTCCAAAACTCACCAGCAAGTCCTTCCCTGGGCCTCAGCTTCCCACCCCCCACCCCCCACAACCCCGCCAGTAAACTGCGCAGCTGCACGGCCTCCCTGGTCATAGATCACGGGTGAGGTGGCGAGAGATGACGTTCAACGGTTCGCAGACGAATAGGCTCAATGTCCCTTTTAAATAGCTGCACATCTAATGTGTACTGGAGAAACACATCAGACCTATGATTTCAAAAACATTGCTTAGGATGAGAAGGAATGCGTTACTTCGCTTTTGAAAGGGGCTGACTGAGGGAAATGGTGACGTTAAATAGAAATGTGCCTGCGGCCCAGCCGCAGGGAGCGGCGCACACCCCGAGAGGAGCGGGTGCGGCCAGAACTGGGTGGAGTCCGGTCAGGCCCTAGTCCAGCCCACAGCCTCGCGCCGCCCTCATCGTCCCGGCTTTGACCGCGTGCCGTCCTTAGCTCAGAGGTCATCACTGGGGAGCGAGGGGAAGGGCACACCAGAACGTTACTTTTTGTGGCTTCCTGTGGGTCTAAAATTACTTTAAAAGTGGAAACTGTAAAAACCATGGCGGGAGCCCACAAACAACTGAGGGCTGGAACTGCTGGACCGAGCTTTCTGGGGCTGCACCTTCCAACAGTCATGATGGGGACGAGCCGAGCTCTCTCCGTCGGACCGCAGTGTTCCCTGGGCAACTTTACCCCCCACCCCCACGCCTGACGACTTGCAATTCAGCTTGCCATTTTCTTTACTTAGACTGCTCACGCAGTTTTAAGTCTCCGCCTCTCTTTCCTCTATCAGCTAACACCCTCTAAAGGAAGCCTCTGTTTGCTGGGGAAACGGAGACTCAGGGTTTGTGCGCTGAGCTCTGCTCTCCTGTGTGCGGGTCAGTTTCAAAGGACCGCAGGTGTCAGGGCAAAGCCTCATGGGGTGGGGCAGACCCAGAGCAGCAGACAAATGCTCTGGAACCTGGGCCCCGGCTTCTCCTCGGCCCTCAGAATCTGAGTGCTGGGCAGTTCCTGAAAGCCTTTCTCTCTAGGATCGGCAGAAGAGACCCCTACACTCGCGCTGGGCACCGTGCTGCCTGAGGTCACATAGGGAGGGGGGCCAGCGAGGTCAGGAACCAGGAGGAGAGCTTGGGAGAGGCCAGGAACTCCTGGCCCTGAGAAGGAAAGGCCAGATGGGAGACGCTGCTCTCCAAACCGCAGGGATGCTGTCCCAGGAGGCGGCTCTCTCAGAGGATGGGCCTGCCACCTTGAACTCGGGCACTGCCCAGCCCGGAAGCCAGCGCTGCAGACGGACGGAACTGCCAGAGCCGCGGGCGCCCTCTGGAGACCATCTCTTGCAGCCCGGCACGGCACACAGGGAGGAACCGAGAAAGGGACCACCTTCTTCCCGGTCCTCCAGCCGGCTGGCGCAGAGCCCGGGCCACATTCTGGCCTGAACCGCTTGCCCCTCTTCTTTTCCCTGGGCCCGCGGGACAGGGGCGGGGGTGTCTTCAGATCGAAGGACCCTCGGGGTCACGGCGGTACAAGAGTCAGACACCCCAAGTTAGGCAACCTCGTGGCTAACAAACGTGGGCCCCAGTTGCAGGCTCGCCGGCGCACACCCTGGTACTGCGACAGGGGTTCCACGGCCTCCGCCCACTGTCACCACAGGGTGGGGCTGACCAGGTCACCTGCATCAGCTCGAAGACGTGGTTCGTCTCCCCGTAGAGGGGCATTTCCGGGGGAATGCGGTGCGGAGCAGAGGTCGCGTCCATGCTGCAGGGCAGCGCGGCCGCTTCCTAGTGACCGGCGTCGCTAAGGGCGCCGCTCCATGGCGTCATCAGCACGCGCCCCTCCCTAGTGACCGCCGTCGCTAGGGGCGCCGCTCCCTGACGCCATTGGTGCGCGCCGCGGGGCCTGAACTCGTGCTCCTTCGTCCAGGAGCTCAGTGGCCCTGGGCCAGTGCTTTTCCGCGTGGCTGCGCCGTCCCCTCGGCGCGTCTCCGCGGGGCACCTGAGGTGGCTTCCAGCTGTGGCCTTCGAGAACCAGAGATGCACCGGGCGGGGCGTCCAGTGTTGAGAACCTGCCAACACCCCGAAGGCACATCGGCCCCTGAGGGGGCGGGAGACGGGTTCTGCTTCGGGTTCTGCCTGTGCGCCCTGACTTGGGCGTTAAGATCTGCGGCCTTAGTGTCCCCATCTTTAAAATGAAGACTAGAGGTAGAGGAGAATATTCGAAGAGGGAAGGGAGTCCAAAGGACCGGCCTGAAGGCCGAGGGTTCCCCTGGAAACCCTCCGACCAACTCACATCTTCCGAGGGCCAGGAAGCCCTGGGGCCGCTCTAGGAGCAGGGCGGGGCTGCCACGTGACCTGATTGCTATGGCTCCCGCGGTAACAATTGGGCCTGGGGCCCCGCCCCTTCTCAGCGAGACCTCCACACCCTGCACCCTGCTGCGGCTCCCAAACCCTGGGAAGGGCCTCCCCGCTCCTCCGGGCCCTAGACATCAAAGGAGGCACTCCAGCTTCAGGGCGTTCTGTGAGTGAAGGCTGCTGTAAGACAAGTGAGGTGAAAGCCCCGGGTTTGGAAACTTGGGGCTGGGGGAGAGAGGAGAGTGCATTGGACCCCCTCTGCTGCTGCCCCGGAGGGGTTGGGGGTGCGACCCGGTAGGGGTGGCGTTAACGCCCCGTGGGACGGGGCCGTGCAGGTATCCGCCGCAGCACCGAATTGCGAACTGTAACTCGCATTGCCATCCTTAGTGGGAGGCACCGTGTCTGAGCTCTCTGTGGGTGGGCTCATCGGTGGAGTCATGTGCACATTTTTGGAGAGAGTGTACATGTGGCCTGGGCATTACACATTGCCCAGAGTTCAAATCGTGGCTGCACTCCCACTAGCTGTGTGAGCCTGCCCCGCGCCTCACTTTCCTCCCCCATGAAGTGGGGGCTATGGGAGGATCCCATGATATTCGAAGTGTTGGACAGAAACTTGCATCTGGTAAGGGCAAGCGGCATAGGGGCTACTGTTAGTATTATCTCATTTAATCTTCATGCCAGCCCTGAGACGTCGGTGCCTTCATTCCCATTTTACACATGAGAATTTGGAGGAACAGCATGGTGAATAATACTTGGCCAAGTGATGTGGGCAAGCCGGTTCCCCTTTCTGGGCCTCTCTCCTCATCCGCTGTTGATCTCAGAGCATCAGAATCCAAAAGCCCCTTGAAAAGCCACCAATCCAAACTCATTTTATGGTGGGGGGGGGGGGTAAACTGAAGCCCAGAAAGGGGGAAAGTGTTGGCCAAGGCCACTGGTTAACGGCAGAGCCAGGGCTGGAACTAGGTGTCGGGACTCCTAGCCAAAGCCTTTTCCACCAGTCAGCAGCCCAGAGACACGCCCTCCAGCGGGGGAAAGGCTGTTCTGCTTCCCGCTCAGAACCGCAACTCAAAGCCTGCGGGCCCTGGTAGGCCTGTCAGACCCAACTGCAGAGACAGCCGGGGAAGAAAGGAGGCTGCCTCCCCCGGAACAAAGAACACAACAACCAAGCCTGCAATTTGCACTGGAGAGGTGCGGCTTGCTTCCTGGACATTTCTGAAATGACTTGCCTTTCTCCTCATTTATTTTAAGCCCTAGGCACTTTTCATACCACGATTTAATCATCTTTAGCAGCCTGGAAAAATACAAATCAATTAAAGCCAAAACCTATTGGGTAATCATTTTTTCCTTCCTCCTCCCCCCCCCCAGATCGAGAAGCGCCTACGCCCTGCGCCTTTCATCCCGGCTAATTTGGCTGCAGTGAGTCTCGTGCAAGGGATGATCACTTTGGATAGGATTATTACAGCTGCTGTCACGACATTCCTGGCATGCATGTCACAAGTCACTAGGATCAAGGGCCGAGTCAGGTTTTCTCTCGGGGGCCCTTGGGGCCACCCGGCGAGGCAGTGCTGTGTTCCTGGAGGACTTGGCAGCCCCAGGAGGGAGGCTGGGGGCCAGGTTCACAGGGCAGCCCCTGAAAGCTGGCCCTCGTTGCTTTGGGATGGGGAGCAGAACAATCTCGTGGGAATGGAAGCAAGGCCCGGGGCTCCAGCTAGCGCGTGGTCCCTAGGAGGGCCCAGTAGCACCTCTGGCCCGCCGGACGCCCCACCGCAGCGAGTCTGATGTCTGGCGTGTTTGTCTCTACGGCGGGTCCTCGCCGAGGTTAGGAGGGCCATATAAAGAGCCCAGACTTGGCGAAGTCAGGCAGTGGGGAGCAGGGAACCCCGGCTTGCTCTTTGCCCAGCTGCATGATCTCAGCTTCGTCATCTGTCAAGTGGGGACAATTGCGGGACCCTGTCCACAGGGCCGTGGTGAGGACTCGAGGTGGGGCGCAGCCAGGGTTCTAGAGCCAGCAGAACGCTGGGCCTCGGGGAGCAGCTGACACAAGGCCAGCAAGAGGTGTGGGAGCCGGGATTTGAGCCAGGGCCGCATTACGCCAGAGCTCGGGCTCTTAGCTTCGGGCCCCTCCCTGAGCACCCACTGCGCGCTGCACTCGGGCTTCCTAGGCTTCCACTTCTGGGGGGTGTCTGAACCCTGGGTCCCAGAGAGGTGAGGCCAATGAGGCAGTTTGCCTCCACGCAGAACTTAAGGGGGTGCCCCACACCTCAGTAATCAAGAACATAACATTTTAATGCAATATTTTTAAAAAATCTAAGTTGACACAGAAATTCATTTAGAATAAAATGAATCACAAGTTTTGCCCTGGCTGGTGTGGCTCAGTGGATTGAGCGCCAGCCTACAAACTAAAGAGTCACTGGTTCAATTCCCAGTCAGGGCACATGCCTGGGTTGCAGGCCAGGTCCCCAGTAGGGGGCACTTGAGAGGCAACCACACACTGATGTTTCCCTCCCTTTTTCCCTCCCCCTCTGTCTAAAAGTAAATCAAGTCTTTTTTAAACATTAAAAAAATACCACATTTTTAAAAGGATCAGCATTGCTGAGCCGCCCGTGAGCCTCAGGCTCCACTATGGCGAGGCGCTGCGCCCCGACTGTGCACACTCGGAATTCCGATGCTCGGTTCTCTGGGGAATTTCCGGCATTAACTTTCATTTTTTACAGTAGTGCATTAAATATTTTTACCCATCTTGATTGCCTAGTTAGTTGTCTGGCGCCCCCTTGAATTTTACCCCGAGCTGAGAGCCTCAGCGGCCACGCCCTAGTCCAGGCTCCGAGGGCCGATGCCGGGGGAGGGGCCGATGCCAGGGGAGGTACAACAGAAAGCCGCATCTACTCCAGGTGGGAGGGGGTGGGGGAAGACACCTCAGCTGGATACTGGATACAGCGGTGTTTAACAAGCAGTGGCCCCCACTGCGTCCCCACCGCCCTGGCCCCCCTGCCCCTGCCCACTCCAGATGGGGGAGGCGCGGCGTGGGGAGGAGGCTGAGCTGCAAGCCACCACCCTACCTGGCCCTGAACCGGCCAGGCCCTTGTGGAGCTGCGCAGCTCTGTTGGCAAACTCTGGTGCTGTGGCACCCACGGGTGGCCTCGGGATGCTCCCGTGGAAGTGTGCACCGTCGTATTTACAGTGGGCCCACCCACAGTTGCAGGGACGATTGTCAGGGTCCCTTCTGGCCTGGCTCCATTGCGGGCTGCCTGTCAGCTCCTTGCCCAGGACGTGGGCTGCGTCTCTGCAGCCCCCCACTCCCACCCCGCCAAGTTCTCTGACTGGCTGCTCCCATCGAGTCCCAGAGGCTGGCCATCTTCCGTCCTTGCGTTTCCTTTCGTCCCGATGTCACCTCCTCTTGCCACAGAGACACCCTCGCTGGCCCCTGCTCTGCTCTGGGCTCCAGGTGCTGAAACGCCTCCTCCCAGCTCCATCCTGTTCGCACTCCTCTCCGCCTGGGACCGGCGAGGAAGCCAGGAAGCCTGGAAGCCTGGCGTGGGCCCCTGCACCTTCCGTCAGCGTCTCACTCCTCCCCCCTCCCTCCGCGCAGCCTCCCCCGAGCCCTGCTCGCGGGAAGGGGGCATGTCCAAGTCTGGGCGCCAGGTGTGCTGGTGCCTCGAGGTGCAGGGACAGCCAGCTGTAGCAGCTTCGAGGGTGCTAGTTCACCGGCCGGAAGCCTGGGACCTGGGTGGGGATGGGTGGTCTGCGGTGCCAGCTTGCCGGACACCCTGGGTGCCAGTTTCCCCCAAAGCACAGGGGAGTTGACCTGCTGGGATTCCGACCCCAGCTTCCCACAAGTCTGTGACCGGGAGTGCTTTGCGTGTGCTCAGCAAACTCAAGATGTCCTTGAGGGGCGAGCCCCAAGGGGAGCCGTGGACCGCCTGGACGGCGCCAGGGACGGTGAAGCATGCGTGTTCCCAGGCCACGGTCATAACGTGGGAGACGGAGGAGGGGCCCGCGGCCGGGCCCTGTCCCAAACGGGGAAAGGAGAGCAGGGCCCCGGCCCCACGCTCGGAGCTGGGAAACCACAGGCCAGGGCTGTCCCTCGCCTGCCGGGCCCACCAGAGAGAACCCCACGAACCGTGGCAGCGGGTGTTTCCAAAGCATTTGGCCGGCGCTGGCAGAAGTGATCGCCCTCGCTGTGGCACATTCCTCGAACCCGGCTTTCGCCGACACCACGGGGGGGGGCACTGGACGCTGCGTGTATGGGTGCACGTGTGAGCCCAGTCTGCGGGCACCAAGGAGGATTCCGGTCCACGGTGGAGGGAAGGAAGTCGTGTCTTATGGCAAAGAGCGTGTCCTTGCAGGGAGAGCGCACTTGGGTCGGGCTCCGCTCGCGCGCGCGCGCATGCGCACCGCCTGGCAGGCCTGGAGCAGGTGTCCTGCACGGGAGGGGCTCCTCTCCTCCTCCGCCAGCTGGGGGCGACCGCAGCCCCTGCCCCCTCCCCTGGGAGGGGCTGTGAGCATGCTGCGCCCGACGGGGCTGCTGGGACCTCAGCGCCCCATCTTCCGCCCCACAGACGCCTGCCTGATCTCCTGGGAGCGCGCGCCGAGGGCCACCATGAACGAGGCGAAGGGGTCCCTCCGGAGCATCGAGCAGAAGTACAAGCTGTTCCAGCAGCAGCAGTTCACCTTCATCGCGGCGCTGGAGCACTGCCGCGAAAACGCCCACGACAAGATCCGGCCCATCTCCAGCATCGAGCAGGTGCCGTCCCGGGCGGGCAGGTGGGTCGGGCCGGGACCCCGGGCCTGGCCCTCGCTTGGACGATGGAAGGACGGAGGCCGGGACAGGGGAAGCACGTCTGTGCCCGAGTCAGGGCTCCGACCCTCGGGGCCGGGACAGGCCGTCCTCTCCCTCTCCCTGTCCCTGTCCCTCTCCACGAGTGGGAGCAACTGTCACAGCCGACTGAACATGTGGGCTCGAGACCCAGCCGGCCAGGGCTTCAGTTCCACTCCGCCCCAGGCCACCTCTGCGACCTCGGCCCGGTGACTTGCCTCCCGGTGCCTCAGTTTCCTCATCTGTAAACTGGGCAGAGCAGCAGACAGGCTTTGGGCGCAAGGATGGAGCGCTGGGACCCGCCTCCTCCGCTCAGAGCCCGCCAGCCCCGAGCATCCCAGCCCCTCCTGTGCACAAGGGTGCAGCCTGCTCACCTGAGGTCCAGCGGAGGCTTTGGGTGGACAGTGGCCCCACACTTTGACTCTCCACCCCAAGTGCCGACTCCCCTCCCTCGGCCCACCCTCCACGGGCAGACGACCAGTCCCACCCAACGGTCACACACACAGCAGGTGGCCCAGCGACGCCGCTCTGCTGTGGTTGCAGCTCAGGCTCCTCCACATCCCAAGGCTCTCCAGGCGGGTGTCCGGACAGACATGCGCGGTTGGGGGGTGGGGGGTTCGGAGCCTCTCCCCCTTGCAAAGCTACTGCCCTTGGGAAGGAACGCGTCAGAAGGTGTGGGAACACAGGCACCAGCGACAGACAGCACCAGGACAGCAGAGACCCTGCCTTAGACTTAGAGCTTTACAGTGCTGCAGGCAGTGGGGCGCCCCTCCCACCAGTCGTGGAGAGTGGGGGCGTCCTGCCCAGATGGAGGCGGTTCCCAGCACAAGGCTGGGCCTCCCGCCCTTGCCTGACCTCAGACCCAGAGTCATGAGGTCAGCCCAGTCACTCTGAAACAGACAACCCCCGACCCAGGGGGACCCCACGACCCCCGGAGAGGAGCTGAAAGGAGGCCAGCTGTGCCCCTCCTCCGAGCGCCTCCCCAACACGTTCAGGGGGCGTCCCTGCCCCTGCTCTGCAACCCAGCCCCTGGGGGTCAGTGTGGTTTTGGCTGGCTGGAGTCAACCCATTTGTGGGTGTGGTAGGGACACTGGTGTCCTCCCACAGACAGTCCTTTCCCCAGTTCCACGGCCTGGCCGTCCCCCTCCATTCTCTGCCGTGGACACAGGGGACAGCAAAGCTGCGAAGGGTTTCAGTCTGGGGGCCCCGCCCAGCAGTCCTTGCAGCGGGCCTGGGCGTGAACCGGGGCGACCGGCCCTGTGCTTTAGGCCTTGGCTCCGGTCCCCGGGGAGTGGCGAAGGCCCGGCTCAGGGCCTCGGTGCCAGAGCAGGGTAGCCCCCCACTCTGAGCCACTGCTACTCACCGGTAAAATGAGGATTTGAAAGCAGCCCAGGCGTAGTAGTAGGGTTTAGGGGAGGACGAGGTGAAGCCGGGCCTGCGAGTGCTGTCCGGGGCCCGGGACACTGCATGCTGCCCACCCTCCGGTGGCCTGTCCATCCCACCACTCCAGCGTGACCGTCGTCTCGCCTGGGACACTGGGGGGCAGAGGGGTGCTCCGGGAGGTGTGCCCCACGGCGCGGCCACGCGCTCACGGCGCCGGCCGGCCGGCCCGCAGGTGCAGAGCTACATGGAGCACCACTGCAGCAACGCCACGGACCGCCGCGCCCTGCACATGTTCCTGGACCTGTGCGCGGAGCTGAGCAGGCTCTGCCTGCGCTTCGAGGCCCTGCACGCGGGCACCCCGGTCACCAACAGCCTCCTCGACAAGTGCAAGACCCTCGTGAGCCAAAGCAACGACTTGAGCAGCCTGAGAGCAAAGTAAGTCCCGCGGGTCCTGTCCTTGAGGCTTCCTCTGGGCACGAGGGGGGGGGCAGGGGATGGGACAGGGACAGAAGAGGAGGGGGCGAGTGAGGGCTGCTGCTGAGGGCAGGCGAGTCTGAACTGACGAGGCTGGTGGGAGACCCCAGGCCCGCTGATGGAGCGGAACAACTCGGACCCACAAAACCCAGACGGTGGGACACGGAGCCTCTCACGGGCGCCAGCCCGGGGCGCAGGGAGGGGCTCCCGGAGTGCTCTTCCCAGCAGGGAAACGAAGCAGCAGGCATGGCCACCACCCCAATTCTGACACCTGGGGACCCACCACACGAAGCCCCCGATTCTCAAGGAAGCTGCTTAGACAGGGTGGGAAGAGTCACGGGGAAAAACAGCGTGTGCTCTGGAGCCATCGGAGCAGCCTGGGGCTCCTGGCCCCAGACCCGCTGACCGCAGCGCGCCGAGGCTGGCACTGCACGGTGCCCACACCTGCCCAGGGCGTTCCGACGTGAGCTCCGCAGGAAACCCCCCCCCCCCCCGCCCAGGCCCTGGCGGCTGCTTGCCCCCGGGGGCCAGTTCCTGCGTTGGGCACTCACCAGCCCCGGGCTGCCCCGCAGGTACCCTCACGACGTGGTCAACCACCTGAGCTGCGACGAGGCCAGGAACCACTATGGAGGCGTGGTCAGCCTCATCCCCCTCGTCCTGGACTTAATGAAAGAGTGGATCGCGCACTCGGAGAAGCTGCCCCGCAAAGTGCAGCAGCACGTGAGTGAGCCCTGGAAACGCCAGGAGCCCGCCGCCGCCGCCCAGCCTTCCCAGACCAGAGGCGCCCGGCGCTGGCCAAGAAAGCGCCAGTGTAGGCAGCTCACAAAAGACAGCCTCAGACCCAGGGGCAAAGACAAAGGTTCCAAACCTCCCTGGAGACCGCCTGGCGGGAAACTGTGACTCTGAGCAGCAACCTCCAGCGACCTGTCACCTGTCCGGGGCCCATCCCACAGGGTGCTGCCACCACACATGGTTCCCACTGGTGGACCCGTTTTCACCAGCCTCCACGGTCCCGGCCACTCATGAACCCCAAAAGGGACCCCCAATATATCGCTGAGAACCTCACCTTCCGCTCTTGCTCTAACTTCTAACCTGCCCTCGCCTTGGCGCCCAGGCCCTGTGCCGAGGAGAAGCAGCCCCGCTCCCGGGGTGCCTGGGGAGGGTGTCCCGGGGAGGCTGGGGGAGAGCCAGGGCGGGGCCCGCCCAGCCCAGGGCCTCTTCAAGCTCCCTGCTCGCACCCCTCGGCCAGGCTGCCGGGCCGCAGGTCCAGCTTTGCGGGCTGAGCCGTGGAGCCAGGAGGCTGCGCAGCTCTGGCCTGACAGGGGACCCCCACCTCCCAGGCTGCTGTGGGCTGGCACGCCAAGGTCCCCAGTGCGGCCAGGTCTCTGGCCCAAAGCCCCAAGGGGACGAGCCCGCCTTTCCTCTCCTCCACACGGGAGACGGCAGGACCATGACTAGTTTCCACGGTATTTGAGGCCCGGACACTGCAACCTGTCTCCGGCTTCTGAGTGTGCCAGACTGCTGACTGTCGGCTTTTCCCTTCACAGGGGGCGACTTAGCTTCTGTATTCTTGCTTCCCCGGGGCTACCGTCAAGAATAAAAGTGTCCTACCACCCGTCTGCCTGGCTTGGTTTCCTGGGACTTCCCCCTTTAAAGAAAACCACGCTGACCGAGCTCCGGGGACAGTGGGCAGCAGCCCTCCGCTCCGGAGAGGGGGCTTCCGAGCGGCTCCGCCCCACGCACAGGCAGCCCCACCCAGACAAGGTCCCCTGAAGATCCAGACAAAGTCAACAGCTGCCGCCTTTGAGTCTTTGTCTCAAAGGAGCTGTTTTGACCCTTACAATGGGCACAGCACATCCCTTTCCAGGGGCTATCGGGCAGAGGCGTGTTGCAAACAGAGCTTTGTCCCAGTCCGTCCCAAGCAAGAGATGGCCAGGCCAGGGTGGGCCTCTCGCTTATAGGTAGCTCGCCACTGCCTTCCACACGCCCAGGGCACGGGGAAGGTGCTGGACGCCAGCTGCGCCTTCCCCTGGCCACACAAACCCGGCAGGCACCAGCTCTCTCAAGTTCAGTGCCTCGGGGCTCCATCCGCGGGGCTGCCTGCAACCCCAAGTTCAGGCCACCGTTCGGGAGTGGGCCTGGCCAGGCGTGCGCAGGCCCAGCATGCTGCCTGCCCTCGAGACTTCTGGTGGCGCTGATCCGGGTCACCCAGCACACGCCCAGCTGGCCGCTCCGGGAGAAGGGCAGGAGCTGCGGGCGGACAATTTGGAGGATCTGTGGCTGTTTGCCGATGTTTTGCTGGAACAAAAAGGATGTTAGAGAGACGAAAGCCCGACTCAGAAACTTGTCAGCAGCCTCCTCCCCACACCGGCAGCGACCTACCCACCCACCCACCCACATCCTGAGGTTTCCACGTCTCTGGACACGTCCCTCTGGGGCCACACGAGCCACTTCACAGCAACGCAGCAGAGTAGTGCAAAACGATAAATTTTTATTTGTTCACAGTTAAACACAAGCAACTGCCTCGGCATTTCAGAACGTTCTAAGGACAGCAAACCCTTCCGACCCCAGCCCCCACTCACTAAGGCTGTGCCGTGTTCTCTTGCAGTTCGTGTCTGCGGCATTGGGTGTGGGTTGTTTGACATGCTTTTATGGTCGAGACGGGCAGGTTAGACCTTTTGACAAGAGATGACTTTTTAAAATTTAACTAAAAGCAGTCAGTTAAAAAAAAAATCTGTTTTGCCGTGATGGGACCTCTTCACTGCAAGTCAGCCGCACACACTGGCTCCATGATTGAGTTAAAAAACTAGATTATGACGGCAGAACCTGTTCCTCCGGGATGTGTCTCTGGTCCACAGAGCTCTTCTGAAAAGTGATCCATGACCCCTCCCAGTGCAAATGCCCGGCTGCCCCCGGGACAAGCCAGAGTGCCGGCCCCGCAAAGCAACACGCACCCTCCTGTCCAAGCACTGCGTGGAGGCAAGGGGGCTGGGAGTGGCCTGGGGCGACTCAGACTCTCAGGGGTCTCCTCTAAGCTACTCCGACAAGCCTGGAGCACGGGCGAGTTTGTGGCACTGGAAATCAGGGGGCGGGGGGAGCTCCTCTGTGTCCTCGACTCCCGTCAGGGCCGGCAGCGGTCCTGGGGGCAGGGCTCCGTCACCCGGCGCAGGCGCCCACACAGCTGCAGCCACGCCCCTCTGGGGAGCACGCACCAACGGCCCGTGGGATGGTATGGGAAAGCCGGAAACCCCACTTGCTCTGGGCACACCAGTCGTGGCTGGGGACGAGCCACCTGGGGCAAGGGTCACAGCAGCAGCCCAGGGGCCAGGCCGCGACCTCACCTGGCTTTTTCACCGCGAGTGGGATGTCCTCCTCCGCAGCAGCACGCGGGCTGGGGGTGGGGTCACGGAACTCCGGATGTAAACAAGCACACGCACGTCTTCAGACCAGACCCGTTTCCCAGTGCTCACTGCCGGTCCGTTTCGAGGCCTGCACCGCCGAGCGTGACAGCGCAGCAGGGGTGCTGCTGCGGGCCGCCCAACCAGACCGCCCTCCCCCCACCACAGACGCGCTCCCGGGCAGGCCCGGGCCGCTCTGGGCACCGCTGGGAGGAGAGGGCGGGCCTCTGTCTGTGCGCACGGCGGCGGCACGCCGCCTCCACTGCAATTCCGGACCGAGCCTTCACCGCGCGGAACCCTGCCGCAGCCCGCCCACGCTCCCGCCACCCCTGGGGCGCGCGCAGGCGTAGTGTCCGCGCAGCACTGTCTCCCACTCGTCCCCCCCCCTTCAGCGTCAAGTGGTCTGTCCCAGGGCCTGGGGGCTTCCGCGGGCTGCTGCGAGCACGGGCATCACGCTCTCCTCTCAGAAACCCCGCCGCGCGGTGGTCCGGCTGCCAGGGCCTCACGTGGCCGCGGGCACGTCCGTCACCACCTCCCACACGGCTGCTGCTTCCCTCTTCCCTGACAAGAACGCTGACACTCAGAGCGCTGCTGCGAGGCGGCCAGTCTGGAGTCCGTGTCCTGCTGTCCTCTCTGCCCAGGGGGGTGGGGGGTGGCCACAGCAACCGCGGTGGCACACGGGCTGACTTTTCCATGGTCAGTGGCTGCTGGGACCATGCTGGGAAGGCAGCACGTGTAACCCCGCCCCCAGAGCCGCCCACCTGCCCTCTCCCTCCGTGCAGAGAGCCCAGGAAGAGCCCGCGGCCGCTAACTCCGAGGTCTTAGCAGCTTTCTCTCCTGAAAAACTACGACGAGCCCAGGGAGGTCACGTCCACCCACTCTCCTGGGCAGGTTGGCCGCCGCCTCTGCAAGGAGAACTCTGTAACCCTGGCCACCAGGCAGCGGCCTGCCTCTCTGGCCTGCGGGCTCCAGGCGGTTTGCTCATGGGCACCAGCACGTCCTCCCGGCCCGCAGCAGCGATTTGCGTGTCACGGCGGGGCCCGCTCACAGCTCCCTCAAACCACAGTACAGGTCTGATGCAGACGGCGCACCGACCTCCAGCAGGTGGAGGCGTGCATCTTCCCCATGGAGACCACGCCACCCTCCCCCCCCCCGCCCCACTCCCCCCCACCCAGGTGAAACTGTAGTGATCCTTTCATAAACCTCATACCACCCAGGAGGCGGGCTCCCATCTTCTCAGGGTCTGGGCCGACCCCGGTTAGTGTCACGTGGGACCAGGACTCTGGCAAACGGCGCTGGCCAGGCAGCGCGCTTGGCTCTGGACAGAGGCTGTCCAGCCTGGGTTCCGCCCTCATGCCCCTGTTGGGCCTGTCCCAGGCCGACTCGTGGGACTTCCTCCAGTCACCTTTCCATCCTGAAAAATGCCTTTTGACTCTTAGCAGGTTTATCGATTCTGAAACCAAGCAAAACCTGACTACCAAGCCCTCTGCAACACGAAAGCCTACAATTCTGGGTTGGGTAACCTCCACGTGACTCCAGGCCGGGGTTGTAACCTTGGCTGAACAAAACCCAGCAGCTCCTCTGCCCTGGCCAGGTTGGAAAGCTGAGCGGACAGACGCCCAGCCTGGAGGCACGTGCCAGGGGCCCCCGCCCACCCCCCCTTGCAGCTGCCTTCTGCGCATTTTTACAGCCTGCACATGGGGAAAAGGCCCTTTCTTTCCAGGGGCCGCCTCGCCTCTGCCCGCCAGTGTGGGACAAGGCTCTGATTAAGTGCTGGGGTCCTGACCTCCTGGGCCTGGGGAGGGCCCACATTTAGAAGGGTTTCAGCACTTCCTCCGTACCATCTTTTTCCTAAGTCTGCTTTATTCTTCCGCTCTGAACCTGAACTAGGCAGCTGGAGCATCCTCGGCTTTCACCTTTCCTTAGGACGTAGGTGAACTGAGCAGGCAGTGTGACGCTCCCCGGGGAACGCACACGGCAGGGCAGCGCCACACCCGGGGACAGCCTTGCAGGCTGGGCCACGTTGGTCACACCCGCACGCCCCGTCCCAGGCAGGGAGGTGTCCTGCTCACACAGCCTCGATGGTGTGGAACCTCATCCTCGAGCCCCACCTGGCAAGCAAGACCAGCATACTTGCTGCCACGCTTGAAAAGAAGAGGCTCTACCCTCCCGAGCCGGAAGCTCCCAGGGGCGGGAAGACTTCCCAGCATCACGTGTCTTCTCCCTCCTCGTGGCAGAACCTTCTAGACGTGAGCTCCAAGAACAAAGAGGCAAACCGAGCTCGCCACTCTCTCCCCTTGGTCCCTCCCCGTTGCCACCGGACACCAGGGAAGAACTCTTGGGCTTCCCGCATTTACTTCAGAAGCGTCTGCCAAGCTTGGACTCCCTGCCCTTGCCAGCGTCCTGCCCGGGGCGACCTCTCCCGAGCGTGCGAGGGCGGCCAGCCTTTGTCTGCGGGGCAGGGCTCCGCTGGAAGCCACTCCGCCACCACTAACGTGTCGGGGCAGTGGCCTCACACTGCCGGGAGGGTCGGCCCTTGAGTCAGAACTGGGGTAAAAAGCTGTTACCTTTGCGGTGGCCTAGACGCCACTCAAGCGAGGCAGCCCTAGCAGCCTGAGCAGCACTGGCCCCGGGCTCTGAGGAAACCCTCCGGCCCTCGGAGCCTCTCTGCTGCAGGCGGCCCCCAGGGCGCCGCGGGGCCCCGCAGGGAGCCGACAGCGTCAGCCCTGGGCGGCTCCTCGTCCACGCGGGTTTCTTAGGACACTGCTCACGCCCCCTCCCTTCCGTCCTGCGCACAGCAGGTTCGCCCCACACGCCGGCTTGCAGTCAGAACGGTACCAGTTTTCGAGCACACGCCGAATAAATAAGAGGTAGTGGGGAAGCAGACGTGTCCCCCGAGGGGACTACGGTCTCCACGGTGCCAGCTCCAGACCACTGTTCAGACAGAACTTCTGGGAAGCTTATCGGAACCGCTAAAAAGTGTAAGGATGACGGAACCACTGTTCTTCTAACCTGCTGCTTTAGATGCTGAACTTCAGAACGAAAAGCAGCAAAAGCCTCCTATACAGGTGTTCACGTGAAGATGTCGGCTGTGCACGCTACATCCTCCAGGAAGGGCGGACAGCACGATTTCCCGCAGTGCCACCTGTCACCTGGCTAACGGGGCACCAGCCCAGCCACCTGAGCTTCAGGAGAGAGTGGTGTGTCAGACTCGAAACCTGGCCTCATATTGCACTGGTTCACAGGGCCCAGCCACGGGGGGAGGAAGAGAGCAAAGCCGCTGAGGAACGCAAACTGGCCCTGGGACTGGTACGCACTGCTAGGAACACGATGGGGCGGGGGGGGGGGGCTACGAGGCATTTCGATGCCAGATCCAGAAACCGTTCTGCATTCGTGCGCGGTCAGAAGGCCCTGCATCCCGCGTCCACCGCGTGAGCCGCCGCGCAAACCCCGGGAGCAGGAGCGCCGAGAAGGCCCCGCCTCCCGGCCTGTGCCTGCTGCACGCAGGCTAACACTGATCGCCCCGCCTTAGCTGTGTTCAGGATGAGTCTCGTTGTAGTCCATGATGCGGAGCTGTCCAACACTGTCCGGGTTCGGGGGACACGGGTGCAGGCCGTCGGGGTGCAGGGGAGTCTTGGCTTCCATACCTGAGTCTTGGCCCGGCTCCGTCTTGAGGGTCTCAGAGAGGCTGCCAGCGGCCACGCCATCCTCGTCGCACTGGCTCTCGCTCTTATTACGAAACAACTCTCGAGCCTTCATGCCCAGGAAGCTTTTTGAACTCGGAAGCGAGCCAACAGTTGTGGGGAGGCTGGCAGAGGGCTCGCCCACGGTGCTCTCCCACCAGCTGCTGAACGGGCCAGCCCTCGGGTTCGGCGGCTTCTCCGGGGTGGAGAGCTGGCTGCTGCTGCTGCTGCTGCTGCCGCCGCCCCCACCTCCTCTGCCTGCCCCAGCGCCCCGGGTGCCGCCAGGCCTGGGGGGCTTGGCCTCTCCATTGCGGCCAGACGCCTCGCTGTGTGCTGTCATGGAGTCCGAGCAGCTGCCATCACCACAGTCGAGCCTGTAGGGCACCCAGGGAGGAGAAACACGCTGGAGATGATGGCGCCGTGGGGGAGGCGCGGGGCTGCTCGCACTAGCACAGCCCTCTGCCGGCTGCCCGCGATGGATGGCAGAGGGCTCAGGCACGAGGCCTCGTCAGAAGACTGCTGAGTCACGACTAGGGCCGACAGACGGCAATCTTATGCACTGATGCTCCCCTGGGACCCTGCTGAGGGACCCAGGGCCAGGAAAAGGAGTGTGGTGAGACGAGGGGGCACCACACAGGGCTCTGGGAGGGCTAGAGCCGCGGGCTGTGGCCGCCTGGTCAGGCTGTGACAGCTCCGACGCTCGTCACACAGCCCTCGCTCTGTCCGTGGCACCAGTGACAAGGCCCTAGGACGCTGCCTCCGTCCCTACCTTTCTTCCGCTGCTTCCGCTGCTTCCGTTTTCTCATCTTCAAGTTTCTTTAGGAGGCCGTCTTTCTCCAGCCTGCCGTACAAGTCTAGGATCTTCAGCTCAAACACCTGGGTGACCCTCCTCTGAGCCTCGTACCTGCTCTCCGCGGCCTGCAGCTGCCCTCTGAAAGACAGAGACCAGCCGCGGTGGGAAGGCCCGCCGCGCGCCGCGCACCCCGCACGGCACCGCAGAGCCCCTCCCGGCGGCGGCACTCACCTGGCCTGCAGCTTGACGTCCTCCAAGTACTTCTTCTGCTCCAGCAGAAGGTGGTCCTTCCTGGCCAGCTGAGATTCCAGTTCCAAAATCCGTTTCTGGGAGGTGTCGAGCCTCTGACTCTGCTGGAGCACCTGGCTCCGGTGCTTCTCTAGCTCTTTCCGATACGCAGCTTTCATCATTTCCATCTCCTGAAAAAGCAACGGGCGTCAATGGTTTCAGACGGTGAGTGTGCCGTGGCCTCGGAGAAATCCCGGTGACGGGCACTGAGCAGGCACTTCAGCACAGTGGCGCGGGGAGGGGGCGTCGACCCAGGACCCTTCCTCGAACTCTGCCCTGAAGGTAACCATCTCAAACGGGGACAGGAAGAACCACCACGGCAGACTCAGAAGAGCAAACTCCTAGGAACGCTGTTAGGCCCGGCGTCAGGGAGACGCGTGGTTAAGTGCATTACAGCGCCGCCGGCACTGCAGAGCTCTGTCATGCGCACCCGTGAGAAGGTGGAGGGGCCGACTGCGGCCACGTGGACAGTGCGGTCAGCCGCAGCACCCATTCACAGGGCGCCGAAGGACGAGAAGCCCACCTGCGCTGGTCGTTTCGGCCCAGGGCACTCACGGGTCGTCCGGTCTCTTCCTACCCCTCCCCTTCTGCTCAGACCCACCACGGGCGAGCTGGAGAGCGGCCCCCGAACCCGCAGGTCTCCGGGGCGAGGCGCACCTGCAGATCTGGAGCCAGCCTGCCCCGGACGGAACACCGGCGGAAACCCCACGGAGGCGAATGCTGACACGCGGACGAGGCGTGGAAGGACCCCTCTAACAAGCATGCGTTACGCGCGCGCTGTGTTTGCTGTGGCGAAACGGGCACGACAGAATTCGCCACGGCGGGTTCTTCAAAGGAGACACTAAGCCACGAGGAGCAGGGAGAGGGCTCCCGGGACAGCGCCCCTCCTCGAGGGCGGCCAGCACTGGGTGGACCGAAGAGTCTGTTGTTTTTTTCCGTAAAATAAAAAGCACACTTTTCATTTTCAACAATAACTTCACTGACGCGGGTATTTTGAGTGTGTTAGCTCTCTCCCGCTACTGGCTTCTAGTGGGGAGAGGCCAGGGGAGCTGCTGACCGTCTTCCAGCCACAGCACCTTCTCCGCACACCGCACAAGCCTTGTTTTGCATTTCAGATGCATTTTTACCTTTCTTGAAATAATAAAGCATAATGCACCAAAGATGTTCCGTGTTCCCTTCCCGCTTCGATGTTAAAGTGGCTCCACAAAATTTTACCAATTTTGATTGATTTTTTAAAACGCACGCTGATGTGACAGCTGTCACAATACAACCTAACGAATTTGTTTCGAATGAAGTTAACTAAAGACAAGTGAACACTACCAGAGCGATCACACAGGAAAAAAGCAACGGATTTTTTGGCTGGCCCAGAAGAACCAGCGGGGACGTGCCTGCCTGAAGCTCTGAACAGCGGGCCGGACCACCGGGCCGTTCCCGCTGTACCTCCTGGCCCCAGACATCAGCCTGGGTTAGGGGACCAGCCAGATCTTTGTCCTGAGCAACAGCAGAGCGTGATGGAGACACAGACGAAGCCCTGAACTAGGGAGGACGCGTGCTCTCACCGGCCGGCACACCCACCAGCCACTCCCACCCCCCACCTGCCTGAACAGGAGGAAGCTAAACTCTCGTTCCTGGGGGCCAACCCGGGAGGCACCAGGCAAGGACTGGCTACCGGTGGCACGTGGCGTGATCCTGGCCAGCAGCAAGGGTGAGAAGCCCAGTGGACAGGTCCTGGGAAAGGTTTCCTTGCACAGAGCCCTCTGGGAAGCGACACTCTTCCTTCCCCTGGACACCGTGGCATCCGCCTGTGGCCGAGGTCACGGGCACACACCTTGCAACCATGGGCACTGCTAGCCCGAGGGCCAGGTCGAAGGGATAGGTCAGCAGTGACAGTGGAGAGACCCAGCCTCCCTACGGCTGTCCCTACACTGCTCACCAGCCTCAGGACCACCCCACAAGTGAAGTGATGAAACTCCTTAGTGATAAGCCCCTTGAGTGTTTTTCGTGGCCACCCAAAGCTGAAGGCGCCTGTTCCAGGGTGTGAACCATGCAACGGCCCGAGAGCCCCGAGGGCTTCCTCGAGGCCCCCAGTGCACAGGTGCTCAAACCACGGGCGGCACAGAGACCATGGGCGGCACAGAGGCCACGGACGGCACAGAGGCCACTGGCCACGCTATTCTCATGGGACGTCAGGGACCTGTTGATGTCTGAGTGACCAGTCGGAGGCGCTCTTCTCCCGTAGGTCTGTTTCCTCTTTCTCCAAAGCCATTCATTATGCTTCCAAATTAAGTGAAAGATGGATTCTAGAGAAAGTTCCACATTTCACTTCCTTCTAAAGGGAGTCGGAGCTGGGAAAGAAGAATCTCAGAGCGGAGGAGCTGAGAAATAAGGAGTAGCCCCATTATAAAACTACATCTCTGGTTCCAAGACGGCTCTCTGCATCCGGCCAAAAGGGACGCTTTACAAAGCGCAGGCGCAAGCAGCCCTACGAAGAAGCCCGTGTGTGCTGGAGAAGTCGGTGACAGGGCACATCTGAGCTGCTGCTGCTGAAATGCCGCTCCCAACTCATCACTCACGTTCCCCGAGGCTATTTATAAAGTGACACAAAACTCCTGTCTCAGCGCCACCGGTGAAGCGCTAATTAACGTAAGACCATCCCAGGCTGGCCTTGTTGCCAGGCTGAACCACCATCCGCTGGAGCTCAATTCTGCGTTAGAAGGAAGGAGCGCGTGCTCAGGAGCATGTGCCCACAGTCCTGAGAGCCGCAACATGAAACAGAGCCAGCTCCCCATCTCCTCCCCCCGCCCCCCCCAGAGAAGGGGCTGGGGCAGGAGAAGGGCAACCCTCTCGTCCCCTCCTCTGTACCAACCCCCCTCAGGCGCTTTCAAGGACACCTGACTGAACTTCAAAGCCACCCAACCCGGGACACCAGCGCGCAGCACAAGCGAGCAGCGCCTGGCCCGCTGGGCCAGGGAGAGGCGGGACAGGAGGACCACAGCGCCCACTGCCGGCAGACGGTTTACAAAGCTGCGATGGGACGTGCCGCAGACACGCCGCCTCGGTCCCACAAGCGAGGGCCTGGCACCCGCGCCCGGCCTACCTTTGTGGTGTCCGAATGCTTGTTCTGCAGCTGTTCCAGATACAGCTCGTTGACCTCCCCGAGAACCAGCAGCTGCCTGTTCAGGAACTCCATCTGCTGCTGGACCGACTCGCTGTTCGAGAGCTGACCAAGACACAGGGACAAACAACGAGGGGTCCTCAGACAGGGAGCCGGCCAGTGGCTCGGCATCAGTGTGAGGCAGAATCGACAGCGCCCGTGGTTTCACGCTCCCCAGCCTGGCTGGTGTGGAGGAAGGCATCACGGGCAAAGAACACGGACCGAGCAGCACCCCCAAGCTGTGCTGGCGAAGGGGAAGCAGCACCGATACGCCACACGACGGGGCCACTCCCGGATGCCTGAAGAAGGCGACAGGCAGGACCCCAGCAGGACCTTCAGTCCACGGGACAGAGCCCAAGGGAAGCCTCACCTGCTCCTGACCACGGACTGCTAGCTACACAGTGAGCCCCACACACAGAGAGGGACGGCCGCTCAAAACTCTGAACAGACGCGGCACGCCTGCACGCAGAAGGCGTGGGCAAGAGCTCCCGGGACATGCATGGCGGTGGCGGCAGGCCACCCTGTGCACGCAGGTGCTGAGCAGCGCCGCCGGCACCTGCCCGCTCCATGTCCACAGCACCAGAAACGCGTCTAAACCTTGCCAACTGCCCCCTGGCGGGGAGGAGCAGACTCTCTCCCTGCTGGGAGCCCCTGACACACACGGGGGGACACGCCAGTGCCGTCTGAGGGAAGACCGTCGGCCAGAGTGCAGCCCCAGCCCCCAGCCCCCGCCTCCTACCTTCTGAGACACCTGGCTGAGCAGCAGCTCGGTGTGGCACACCTTGCTGTTGGCCTTCTTGAGTTCCAGCCGCAGCTCCGCAACCATGTTCCTGCAGTCCTCCAGCTTTGTCTGCCCAAAGAGACGCCGCAGGTCAGAGCACTGGCGGGCTGGCCCCCAGGCTCCCACCGGGAACTCACTCGCAGTTGTAAAAAGTCAGTCATGGTCCCGACTGGTGCAGCTCAGGGGATTAGGTGTCACCCTGCAAACTGAAAGGCTGGTGGTTCGATTCCTGGTCAGGGCACATGCCTGGTTGTGGGCCAATGTTTCTCTCCCTTTCTTTCTCCTCCCCACCCCCTCTCTCAGAAATAAAACAAACCTGTTTTTTTTTTTTTTAAAGTCAGTCGTGGTGGGTTCCCGAGTGTCCGATTTGTTTAAAAAAGGGAAAAAAAGGCCTCAGACCCCTGGTTCCCAAACTGCACCCAGAGCCCTGGGGCTGCGCCGCAAACCCCCGGGGGGGGGGGGGGGGGCGGCGGCCGGACGTTTTCTTTTTGAGGGAAACACAGCGACACCTGTTGGTCATCACGTGCACTGCCGGCTAGAGGTTGTTCGGGTGCAGTGGGACACACCCTGCCCACGGATGACGCCACCTCCTTGCGAAGCTGAGCTTCTGTGGTCAATGGGGTGAAAGAACACCGGGGAACACCACCACGAGGCCGGACGTGGGGGCAGCTCCGGGGTCCGAGGCTGCGCGGTGCCCAAGAGGCGCGCACACAACAGCGCTGGCGAGCAGCTGTGTCGTCTGCAACGTCTGAACTTGGGCAAGGTGTCTCAGGCAGGCGCCGCACTGTCAGGGCGCCGCTCACTACGCTGTTCAGGTCTACTGGGCAGGCGGAACTGTCCGCTGCCTGTTCTGACCACGGAGAGCCAGGATGCGATCACTGGCACGCCAAGGGCGCCAGGAGCCTCCGCCCTACACGAAATGGGCCTGCCCAGAGACTGAGCAGCCACGGCCGTGGAGACAAAAGCAGTTCATCGGGGCCGCGCGCACTGCGCCTCGTACCTGCAGCTCCTGGCTCTGGTTGTAGAACTCTTCGCGGTCGTGCTGCAGCTGCCTGATCTGGCTGTGCAGCTGGCTGACCACCGTGTCCCGCTGCTCCTGCAGCTGGCTGTATCTGGCTTGTTCCTTCTGCAGACTGACCTTCCATATCTGGATGTCTTTCTCTTGTAACTTCAACTGGTCTTTCTAGCAGAGACACAAGACGTCACCATTTCAGCTGCTTTCCAGACAGCCCCTGCTACCGAACCTGGCTTTAGCTCCAGGGCTACCAAGTTTCGCATCAGCAAATGGACATTAAGTTGCTTGGAGAACTCTTCTCAGGGATCGAGTTGCTCCCCATACCTCCAGAAGTCTACCACTACAAAACGCCCGCCCCGCGCCGGGCCCTAAGCAAGCGCTATCATTCCTCTCGTGTTACAGACCGGGTGACAGGCTCCGGGAGGCTCAGTTCTTTTCCTAAGTTGTAGAGCCGAGGTCTAGTCTCCCAACCAACTTGTGGCTTCACAACTATGCCACAGGTTTTGGGCCACAGAGTGGCTTCAGGAGGGCTGGTTGCACATTTGGAGAAATGAAGTAATGTTTTGACCCTGTTGTCATCACAGCCAATCACAAGCACAAAAAAATCCATTGTCCCCACGGACTCTAGGATCTGCAAGGGAGCTCAGAGACACAGCCACTCCTGTGTCACCCTCAGAGAAGAGGCGGCCTGTGGAGCCACCCGGCGAGCTGCGCAAGGACAAGGTACTCTGGCTCGCCTCCGGGGCTGCGCACCAGACCACGGGTGACCCGCACCCCCGCCGCCACCCCGCAGCGCTCACCATGGCCGCGTTGTGCTCCTCCAGAGCCGCCGCTCTGATCACCTTGCGGAGGAGCCGCCTGTTCCGGACAGCGTGCTGCTGCCTCTTAAAGCGCTCGTAGAGCAACTGGTTGTGCAGCAAAAGCAGCTGGTTACGGAGGGTGCGGACCTCATCTGCGGGAGGAGAGCCTGATTTTAAAGCAGAGGGAGGGTGGCGGAGATGCCATTTACATACTGTTCAATCAAGCGCCCACCCTGGTCCGTTAGCTGGAGAAACCAGCTCTTTAAGGAGCACACTGCCATTTGCTTAGCATATGACCGCTCAGTCCCCAGCACCCGTCACACATTAGGGAGACGGGGCAATATTTACCACCTACCTCCCTTCAGAGGGTCGCAAAGCGCCTAATGTGGGGTGGCTCTCAGAGCGTTCTCTTTCCCCCCACATGCTGGAACCACAGGCATACACTCCTAGCGACCCATTCCCCCCGCCCCCCCACCGTGTGTGCTCCCCCAAGAACTCTCCCGGGACTGTTCCCTATGCTTGGGGCTAGTCCAGGGAAGCCTGGCGGGCGGGGTGCACTCTTCACAACTCTCCTGCAAGGTGCATGAGGTGCACGCTCTTTGCCACTTTTCAAAAACAGCAAACGCTGACTGTGCGAGACACCTGAGATGCTCCTCGGCCCGGAGGACAGACACGCAGAGGAACAGAACAGGAGCACAGGGGAGGTCTGCTTCCTGCAGGGCCCCTTCCCTCCAGGACAGAAAAGGCAACAAGCAAGCAGGACCCGTGTGGGCTACACGTGGAGCTAAAGTAACAACTTTACCTCCAAAGTGGGTCCAGTCCACAGACTTGCTGGGTAAAGACAACCTAGGAAAAAGTTTTTAAATAACAAAGTTACTGATCTTACCTAGAAAAAAGTGTGTGGACTTTTCATGGCAGCGAGGTCAGATCACTTCCTCGTGGCATAAGAAAGTCTCCAATGCCCAGTCCACCTGGAGTCAGTGGAGCAGCCTCAGAGCCATGCGAGGGGCCAGCGCCCTGGAATGCGTGACCCCAGCCCCCGGTGCGGAGAGGCCCCACCGCCGAGCTCACTCTGCACCGGTGGGTGTTGCTCAGCTCTGCCAGCGACTGGTGAGCAGACACCGGGAGCTGCCTGTCTTCAACCCTCTGTTGAAATACACGGGGACGAGCTCTGGGTTGAGAAGCTCCTGTCCCCCGAGTTTAAAGAGAAAGTAGATAGTGCGCCTGGGCCTATTATACCGAATTTCATGTAAAAGGGTACCTTAAATCTTACAATCTCTCTCAAATTCTACCTTAGATTAATTCACAGAAGAAAAACAAAAACTCACATTCCCCAAGAACGTGTTGAGAAATGGTTTCAAACTTCCCTTACCCCTTTGAAAAGGGTAATAAAAGAAAGACTGAGCCCTGGCCTGGTGGCTCAGCTGGTTGGTTGGAGCACCGCCCCCACGCCCCAGCAGGTTGTGGGTTCGATCCCTGGTTGGGGTGTGTACAGGAGGCAACCAATCGATGCGTCTCTCTCACACCAGTACTTCCTCTCTCTCCTTGGCCCCCCCAAAATCAATACACATGCCCTCAGGTGACCATTACCAAAAAAGAAGTATACCTGACAGATTTCTAAGAAACCACGTGTGTCATCGGGAGGGGAGGGGACCACCCTGAACTTGCACTGAAAGGTGGCTGATTTCATCTTCCACCTGTTCACCTGTCACCAACCACCGGTAGCCAGACAAAGAGGGGCCCTGCGACAAGTATCCCCGCATTCGAATGGGAAACCTCTGAACGTCCCCACAGCGCGGTGGCCCCAACAGCTTACACATAAAGATTCGCGTTAAAAGGAAACGCTGTGTAAGGAATGGTCCGATTCAACGTGCGTGGCACGGTTACGTGCACAGGAAGGCTACGGGGGGAGGCGCAGCGGCCTCCAGGTGAGGGCACGGCCCACCCGCCCCCTCCGGCCCTCCGATTTCCCACTACAGCTGGACCCCGCAGGAGGGCGGAGCCCCACCAGCGCCTTACCTGCTCAGCTCCTTGCTGTGCGCGTCGGCTCCCTGCTGGATCAGCCTGTCCAGTATCTCCAGCGGGGAGGCAGAGGGAGTGTAGTCTTCCTCTGCATTTCCTCTCGCTTTCTTTAATAGTTCCTCAGTCTTCTTGCTGATAAAATGATGGGCAGTCTTTGGCAATGCCACCTCGAAAAGATGATCGTAGAGGGGAGGCTGCCCACTTCCAAACCGCGGGCCCCTCTGAGGCGGAATTTTACAAGGGCTGGGAGTGATGATACTGGTCTCCAAGGGGGTCTGGCGCCCCCTGTGCCCAGCGGGGCCTTCATCGGTGCCCGAACCGGGCAGCTCTATGGGAGTAAAGGCTTGCTTCGGTGTGTCAGGTCCCAGCTTGTCCAGGGAGGAGTTGCAAGGCTCGGGGTGCACAAAGGCACCCTGGACACTGGAGGTGGCGGAAGGTGTCTTCCTCGGACAGCCCGGGAGGCTGTCCTGGTAGAAGGGAGAGTCAAAGCCTCCTCGAGGGACCAGGGGCTCAGCATCGGCTGGGGTGATCTCAGAAAGTTCTTTCGATATCGCCGCTGAGAAGAGGGAGGGAGACGAGACACCACAGTAAACGGGCCATCTGGGGGAGGCCGGGTGGGGCCGGGTGGCCTGCTGCCACACGCCACCCAGGACAGATCGGAAGCAGCACCCCTCCCCCTGGCAATGCACCCGGACAGAACCCCCATCTCGTCCCCCAGGAGAAGAAAAGCCACGCAGGCCCGGCAGTGCTGACGGTGACCCCGGCTCCGGGCGTCAGCTCCCAGCAGCCTCGTCTGAGCGCCGGACCCCGCACTCATTACCTTCTTCTTTGTCTTTCTCAAGGCTGTCCTCTTCGGAGGCCAGGTCGCCCAGAAACTCGGGGAGGTCGCTCAGAGGGACAGAGCCTTTGCTGCCAGAGAGCTCTTCTGAAGAGAAACCAAGACAGTTCAGGTCGAAGCAGCGCACCAGAGAGCGCCACCGCTGCGGCGCGGCATCCCGCGCAGGGGGCAGTGCGTGAGGCCGGGGACGCTCCCCCAGGGCTACCGGAGAGAGCTAACCCGCCGCCAGTGATCTGACCAAAGGTGCCAGAAAACTCACCCCACGGAACATAAAATTCTCCAT
Organism: Glossophaga mutica; assembly: GCA_039655065.1. NCBI lineage: Eukaryota > Metazoa > Chordata > Mammalia > Chiroptera > Phyllostomidae > Glossophaga > Glossophaga mutica. Next base: position 216,562,902 of record CM077305.1, read on the forward strand.
TCTTAACGCTCAGAGAACAGATACGACCGGTCTGAGCAGCGCAACCCGCAGGCGCCGCACAGCAGCAGGTTAAAAGCTCTTGCCGCAACCGCTGCGAGGCTGGCATTCAGAACAAAGCACGCGCTTGTTCTTTCTCTCCGGGCTCCGCTCTCTGCAGTGTCCCAGACCGCCCCCGTCTCCGCACACGGCCGGCCAGAGGGGGCCGGCGCGGTCTGCCGTCACCGTCACCGGGGGGCTTTACCTGACCCACGGTCGCTCGGGACGTGCTGCTGCCGGTGCAGGCTGGGCCGGGCCAGGTCCGGTCGCTCCTCCTGAAAAGACAGGCACCGCGTCCGTCACACGGCCGAGCCGGGTGCGTGTTCTCGGACGGAAGAGAAACAGCCCACGGTCTACATTTTTGGATTAGGAAGGAGTTTAACGGTTAGCCCAAGGGTTTGCAAACTGTGTGGTCTCGGGATGCCTTCATATCCTTAAAAATTAATGAGAATACCAAGAGCGTTTGTTTATGAGGTTTTATCTAGTGATAGTTACTGTGTTGAAATCAAAACAGAAATTTTTTTTTAATTATTATTTTTTTAATTTTTAACTTATTTATTTATGTTTAGAGGGAAAGGAAGGAGAGAGGGAGAGGGAGAGAAACATCAATGTGCGGTTGCCTCTCGTGTGTCCCCTGACGGGACCTGGCCTGCAACCCAGGCATGTGCCCTGACTGGGAATCGAACCGCGATCCTTTGGTTCGCAGGCCCGCGCCCAATCCACTGAGCTACACCAGCCAGGGCTCAAAACAGAAATTTTAAAGGTCATCAATTCACTTGAAAGTAACAAACCCCTTATTACCTGTGAACACAAACAACACATTTTTATTTAAAACAAAAGCCAAAAAACCACCGCTTCTACCCCCCTGACCAAAGCGGAACGAGCGAGGGGAGCGGAGCCACTTCACGCTGCTGCCGTCCCCGCGCCGTGCGGCTCTGGCGAGGGCAACCGGGCTCCCGCACTCGCCGCCGCCGCCAACCGGGGGCGATGCGGCGGTCTGGCCAACGCGCGTCGGGAGAACCCGGGCCCCGCAGGGGAGCAGCGGCGCACACATGTCAACACGTGTCAACACTTTGCTGCAGCTGGGTGACCACCTTTGACATCCCGCCACACGTGACCCTGGACTCTCTCCCAAACGGTGATCACAGCGTGGACTCTGAAACCAGGGCGATTAACCTTCATACTGTGCATCACCCGCGGGTCGGCCCGGTGCCCGGTGCGCCGCGCCCCGTGCGAGACTCCGCAGCCTCATCCGTGGGTCATTCAGCGAGCGCGCTGGCTCACCAGGCGCGCAGACTGCCCAGCACTGAAAACTCAAGTTCCTAACCAAGCTCCTCGAGACGCTCCAGGCTCATCAAGCAAGTCTGGGGGAGCTACCAAGCTTGCGGGGCCAGATGCCAGTATTTTAATGCTCCAATTTCACCTGGACGTCAACGTCATCGTTGCAACAAACGCCGTCCATGGCTTATCCTGAAGGGACAGGCTCAGTTCATCGTTTAAGCAACTCGCTGCCGGACACATACTCAGGTCTGAACGACCGCCGTCTGCCCACCGGCTGTTCTGCACAGCGAACGGTGCTGCAGGAGGACGAGTGGCCGGGCGGCCCTCCACGCGCCAGCCACGCGGGCCCAGTCTCCGCCACTCTGCCGAGCAGTGACCTGCCTGCTGCCTGCCCCTCCTCAGCACAAGAGACATCGCACACACGCACGGCCCCGAGGCCAAGACTTCATCATGTTAGTAATTTTTACTGCTTTCTATGGAACGCATTTTTAAGTTGGTTTTTTGGTTTGTTTTCCTCCTTTACACTGAAACAACATGTCAAGGAAGAAAGTGGGCACCTGCTGGGATTTGTGTTTGGGGGCCAACTGTTTACGCGCCATTGCCTCTCTACCTCGAGCTCAGGGCAGTCGGGGGACAAACGACAGCTTAGGGACAGCTCAGGATTGCAGTGAAAGGACTTCTGACCTAGTGGGTTCCCAGAAGGGCGTTGGGACCCCTGAGTCAGCTGACCGCACGTGAAGACCTGCTGGTGAGTCTGTCTGCAAATGTCCTAGTTCAAACCCACCCTCTTTTAGGCCCAAGTTCCATCTCCACCAGGCTCCACCAGGCGGGTCTGTGAGCAGTCTGGTGCTTGGGCCGCGGGTGGCCGAGCGTACCTTCCGGGGGGGCACGGCTGTGGGCTGGGGGAGGGACACGTGCACGAAGTCGTCCGCGTGGCAGAGCGGGGCCGGAGGAGGAGAGGTGGCGGGGGTGCCCAGGGGCGTCCCTCTTCCTCCTGCTCAGAGACAAGGACAGAACGCACACGGTCACTGAGCCCCGTTGTTAGAAAAGCAGCGAGTTATTCTCAGCCCACCTGTTACTGCAAAGAAAGAAATGCGAGTTAACTTTCTGGGGATCTAGGCAAGTCTTTTTTTTTTTTTTTTTTTAAGATTTTGTTTATTTCTTTTTAAAGACAGGGAAAGGGAGCAAGAAAGAGGGAGAGAAACATGGATGTGCGAGAGAAACAGATCGGTTGCCTCTCACACACCCCCAACTGGGGAACTGGCCCGAAACCCAGGCACATGCCCTGACTGGGGATCGAACCCTTCGGTTCACAAACTGGGGCTCAGTCCAGTGAGCCACACCAGCCGGGGCTGGGCCCGTCTTTTTTTTTTTTTTTTTTTTTTTTTTTGCTCACGTTACATGTTCTGGAAGCCCGGATGTTTGCATTAAGTGTCAAACACCAGGGTTACCACTGCGAGTGGCCCCCAAAGTCACTGTGAGATCTCAGAGACCATTCCTGGTCATCGGAGGCAGGCCCGACCGAGCTCCCAAACCCCACCTGAGACACACGCACCGAAGACTTTGCTGTAGGGGTGTGACCCGTCGGCTGGGACGGTCCCAGGAGAGGTCGGAGGGGTGGCCATGCCGCACACCGCAGACGGGCTCCAGAGCGCAGCCTGGGGAGTCACGGAGGCGCGTCAGCAGTGACGGGTGAACGCCGAGTCACCGGGGTCACACCCACACCTGACGGCCCTCTGAACGGGAAAAGGCATCTCACCAGAGCGTCACCAAAAGACAAGTTGCATTTTCTAAGTCTAGACCCTAAGAGAAACCCAAGTGAGTTCTGTCGATATAATATATTTTTGAAAACAACTCATTCTGAAACGAGCAGTGTGAGATTTTCCCAGACCACATGCTAAATCCTGACCCGAACGGTCAGCTTCAACGGCGAGCGGGGAAGAAAGCGGGCACACTACCGGGCACCGTACTTGCGGCGGCTCGGCTGGCAGCCGCGGCGTGGGGAAGCTCAGGGGCGGAGGCAGCTGCCCTGGCGTGCTGGACAGCACGGGCCCGGCCACGGAGCGAGGGGTGGAAGCCACACTCCCTGCAACGAGAGGGGAAGAGGGTGCGGCTAGCGTGCGGCCCGCCGGTTCTCAGAAGAGGTGCGCTGCTCCAGGCCTTCCACGGCACTCGTTCTCCGCGTTGCAGAACCGTCTGCGGGGCCCGGGCGCCCTCGGGGGACAAAGCAACACCTCGGAGTGCTCCGTGGAAATGCAGCTTGGTGAGGCCTGCGGCCCGGCTGTGCTTCAGGAGAACCCAAAAGACACTGACGGCCGCGTCGGGGGTGCCGCTGGCAGACAGCCCGGCCTGCCTCGCTGGCCCGATCCTTGGCCGTCCACCACCTCGAACCTGTCAGGGCAGCCCCGGGAAGCAGAAAGACCCCTGGGGAGGTGGGACCCTACACCCACCCTCTGTTTTCAGTGCTGAAGACACAGCAGGTCTTATGCCAGGAGGGAGGAGACCAAGGACACAGGACTGAGTTAAACTGGAAAGAGCAACTAGTCAGGACAAAATGGAGGCAAAATCAAATTTTAAATGTTTGGGAAACAGCTCCTAGGAGCTGAACTGAGTCTCATTCTAGGCAAAGAAAAATAAAGTCAACCAACATCCACACTGCTCTCCGGAGGCAAAGGGGTAGCGCAGAGAAGCAGCCCCCTCCATTTACCGTAGCTGTTCGGGGTGTCCACATAAGAGCTGGCGGGGACATCGGCGGGACGGGGAGGGCAGCGGGCTGAGTGGCGGCGAGACACACAGTAGCCGTCCTCGTACGAGGCTTCTATAGGGTCCAGAGAGATTTTGGCACACTCGATTACAACATCGTGGGTTTCAAATTTCTTCCACCTGTACAAGGCAAAGAAAGTCAAGAAGTGCAGGCTGTGGCCCGTTAATCGGTCACCCAGGTGCCAACTCCAGCCAGCCGCGGACCTGCGAGCAGCCAGGAACAAGGCAGAACCACACCAGCGCAAGGGCCATCCATCAGAAACTAGCCCTTCACTTCACACACCCGGGTCCTTCTTATTTAAAACGGTTACACCAAGTTACTAGGCAGAACCACACCAGCGCAAGGGCCATCCATCAGAAACTAGCCCTTCACTTCACACACCCGGGTCCTTCTTATTTAAAACGGTTACACCAAGTTACTAGAAACAAATCTGAGCGAAAAACGTCATCCACAAGACACTTGGCACGGTCTCATAACAGAACACAAACGACGCAGAACGGCCACCAGAGGAAACCTGAGGAACAAGGGTGATCGGGGAGCCCTGGAAACCACCAAGGAGTGGGCCTGGCTTAGGGTTCCCCAGCCACGCCTTGCACGCTCAGCCACCCCTCGACCACAGGGTGGCCCAGACAGTCTCAAACCTGGAGAAAGCCCACGAGGACATTTGAAGAGCCATCTAAAGACTCCTGCTACATAAGCCACCGCTCCACTGCTAAGCGCCCGGACGCACACCAACGCTCAGCACAGCGCGGCTTGAAACAGAAGAGAGGAGAGAAGGAGCCCAAGTCCAGCCCAAAAGATACTTTCCGCAGAGGGGGAACTGCAGCAGCACCATGAAAGGCCCCCTTTCAGCAGGTCAGTGATCCCTAAGAGTCGGGGGGAGGGCCAGGGCAGACATTCTAGGCAACGAAACATTCTTTGTGACTCAACTTCTGTCAAAACTGAAGAATTTTATTGTATCTATATTATACCTTCCTAAAGTTGATTTTAAAAATCATGCTTTCAAAGAATAAATGACATTAAACGCTCAGGATATAAACCTTAAATAGAGAATACAAAACTACTCAGAGATACACATATAGACACACTCGCCTAATAACCGAAATTAAAAGAACAAGTTACGGGTGATGTTTCTGTCTTCTTTTACTTCTTCAGTATTTGCCAATGCTCTACAAAGCCGTGATAATTCATACGTTTACTTCCTCAAGCATTAACTTTCTTTTAGACAACACAATTTTGCTATACATGTTTCAAAGTAATTAATAATCCAATAGGAATTCTAATCTTCACGTTCCCAAATTCAGAGAAAAACAGCCCAGACCGAACGAGAACAGACTCATTCAGAGGGACGTCCCTAGGAAATTTCAGAATACTGTGAAAACAAAGAAAAGATCCCGCAGGCTTCCTCAGGGAACAACACAGCAGATGCAGACGACCGGAAATCAGAATGCCTTGGACTCCAACAGGGGCGCTGGAGGCAAGGTGGCGCTGGAAGACCGCCTTCCGGTGCTGAGGAGGAGGGACTCCGCCCAAACACGGCTCCCTCCCTCCGAGAGCCGCCGGAGGGCACGGTCCATGGAAACAAGAGTCAACCCGAAAGACGCTGGAGACGCCAACCCTGCAGGGGGGCAGCACCGGGAGGCCCCCGGGGAGGACGACGGCAGCTCCAAGAGAAGCACGGAGACAGCCTGTGCCGACTGGCGGATGCCCCGAGAGAGAGGCATGTCGCCGGCCATCACTACGGTGTCCACTGGCCCCAGCCTGCTCTGAACCGAGGGCCAGCGCACCTGGGGGACCCCGGCCTAGACAGCGCGTCTGTACTGAGCCTGCCTTGACTCTGCACTGACGAAACCCCTGCTCGCCTGCTCTGCCCGGGACCACTGAGGACACTCATCGACCCCCGGAAGGACTCTGCGCGGACCCATTCCTGAGCGCAAGCCACTGGGCTCGGAAGCCGCAAACAGCGCAGCCTCCTCCCTCTGCGGCTATTGCGGCAGCGCATCCAGTGCCTGGTCCGCGCCCCAGGCCTTGCCAGGCGCTCCCACTAGGGCGAGCTCTACCTTCCCCAGGACGCGCTCACGCCCTTGCCCAGGACGTCCGCAGACAGGGGCGCCGACCAAGGCTCAGACACCGACCCGTCTTGCGCTGTCTCCCGGGGCCCTTCCATCGACAGGGACGCGACCACCTCTTCCCGAGCCGGGCTCTGCTTCCCGGGCAGCCCTTGAAATGAAAGTGCAAGCACAGCAACACGGCAGAGAAAAGGGCGAGCGCCGTGAACCGAGGACAAGGACGGCAGTCGTCTCTGAGGCGGGACAGGGCGCCCTATGTCTGGGACCCTCAAATCCGGAGCCCTGCAGGGAGTGAGCCCAGGGACATCTGCAAGGCTTGAGGAGGAGGGGAGGCGCCTGGCGAAGCCCAGGGGGAGGCCCCCAGGGAGTCCAGACCAGACACCGATACTGTCCACAAGCTGCTTGTTTTCAGCACCCCCTTCAGCTCCTGCCCACACGACCGCTGCTCCCGCCACGCTGGAGGCCCTCCTGGGGTCCTGCGGGCACAGGTCCGCACCGCAGCTGCCTCCGCTCTGCTACGCGCGCTCCCCACTCTGTCGGTCAGGAGCGGGCTGCAGGCCAGCACGGGTTCCACTGCACAAGCCCTCCAAGCTGCACTCGCTCCCTAAGCAGAGGAACCCACACTCCCCAGCAGCTCCTCAAGAGGGACATCGCCTAGATGCCGTTGTTAACCTCCTGAGAGAGTCTGTGAGTTACGTGGCTGGTGGGTCCCATACCTCCGAGGGTCCAGTTCATGGTCCTTGGATCCGGTCACTAGTTCCGGGTGAATCCGCACATGCTCCATCATTGGCTAGAAGGGATCAGTGGACAAGTAAAAGGTTTAACTTCTGTGGTATCTCCACACAACAGAATATCCTTTGACAGTAAAAAAGAATGAATACTGAGGCAGATGAACCTTTAAACACTGTGTAGAGTGAAGGGAGGCAGTCACAAAAGACCACATGGTATGCGACCCCACCGACATGAAATGGTCAGGACAGGCGGGTCTCTCTAAAGGCAGAAGGTAGACCAGCGGTTGCCTAGGGCTGGGGAGGGGGCCTTGGTCAGGGGGGCTTAGTCTGGGGGGCAGGTAGAATTTCTTTCCAGAATTCCCCGTCTACCACTTAACAGGAAAGTTACAAATACGGCCTGTCCGCCCAGGTCTCGTACCTTGACCACTTCCTCAAAGGTCTCCAAGTTCTCCTTCAAGCTGTAGTGAGAGCGCAGGAAGGAGACGAAGTTGCACGGGTACATCCCGTAGAGGCGGTGAAAGAGAGCGTAAACGCTGGTGTGGAGGTGGACAAGGGAGATCTCCGCCACGTGGCCTGCCAAGGGAGCCGTCGGGGGAGACCCTGAGCCGGACCCAAGACCGGCGCGCGCGGAACAGACGCGGGCCCGAGGGTGGCACGGGCCTCCCCGCCTCGGCCCAGAGAGCGGAGGCCGCCTTCAACGCAAACGTGCGCACAGCCCGGTGAGGAGCCGCCGGCGGCTCCCTGCGACCTTCGGGTGCACGCCACCCGCTCGGGGCGACCCAGAGGCTCTGACCGCCGGTGCCCTCCTCTCCGGTCATCCCTCCCAGAGGGCCCCACACATGCCCACACGCCGAGCCGCCTCCGTAGCGACAGTCACTGTCCCCGACGTTTCCAGCCCCCCTCATCCAGCGCCCTGCTCAGCACCTGCGCCCAGAGAAGGGCGCCGACTCACTCCCCCGTGCACTCTCAGGGCCTCACACTGCGCGGGTGCACGGCAAGGGCTACACATTCGTGAGCCAACAAACGTGCGCGAACCCTGTGAATCAGCACGCAGCCTTCCAGCTTTGCAAATCGTACTGCGGAGTGAAAAACTACCCTCCTGAAGCTAGCTTTAAAACGAGCTACGAGGGCGAGAAAGAGAACCCACTCACCCCGCCGGGCCTGCGCCCCCGTCTCCCCGTCTCCCAGGCCCACCCGCCCCGTCAGCGCGCGCACGGCCCGTGGGACAACCAAGACCCTGAACTGCGCGTGCTGACAGCTTCTGCGTCACGCTGGCAGAGCCGTGCTACCTGCCGAGACGGGGAAAACCCGCTGCGTGTGAGATGGGAAGACGAACGAGGCCTGGCCCGGAGCAGGCGCTCAGGGCCCAGCGCCTCACCCTGCCGCAGCGGCCCAGAGGACGGAGGCGGGCCGGCCCACAGGGTGACGCACCCCAGCCCGCTGCGGCACGGGCTGACACCGTCTTCAGTTCCCTGACGGGCAGGAGGCTTCACCTCCCCCCAACCCTTCGAGCCAACAGAAGGGCAAAGGCCCCCCCGCCCCACAGCCGTGCCTCCCCTTCTGCCCACAGCAGCCGCACCCGGGCTGCTTCCCCGTTGGCTCCGGACAACACCCCCTTCACAGGTCCTCCCCGTACAGCGCGCACCCCGCTCGTCGGCGCGGAGAAGCCCCGCCGGGCAGGGCACGGCAGGCGCCCGAGACCTTTACCTGGCTTCTTCAGGCACCAGGACGAAAGACGGCCGAAGACGTCAAAGAAGTCGTGCAGGTGCTGCTTCCCCGACTGAGGGATCATCGGCAGCATGGTTATCAGCACCAGGACCCCGGTCGTGAGGACAATGACGTCAGTGTCCACCTGCAAAGGGAAGGGGCGGGCGGAGTGACCCGCGGGGGGTGGCTCTGGGACCAGCAGCACGCGGCGACGAGGTGCGGGACGCCGAGGGGTCTCGGACGAGCAGTTCGCTCGGACTCTCCTCCCCGTCCCTACGGCCCTCGGTGTCTAAGGGTGTGGGGGGCCAGCACTGAAGCAGACCCCCAGGAAAACTACTGAGGACCAGCCCGAGGCACCTGGACACACGCATCTGCCAGAGGGGCTTCCACCTGGCTCGGCGCCTCCCAGGCCCTGAAGCCCAAGGACGCCCTACCTAGAGCACTTGGAGGAAAAGGAGAAGCTGCTTTTTTAAATTTTTTAAAAGATTTTATTTCTTTTTAGGGAAAGGGGAAGGGAGACAGAAAGAGAGGGAGAGAAACATCAGTGTGCAAGAGATACCCATTGCCTCTCGCACACCCCCAACTGGGGACCTGGCCCGCAACCCAGGTCTGTGTGCCCTGACTGGGAATCGAACCAGCGACCTTTCCGTTTGCAGGCCGACACTCAGTCCACTGAGCCACACCAGCCAGGGCTGAACTGATTTTTAATTTAATGTTTATTTTCTTTTTTTCCGTTACCATTTAGCCCCCTAACATCCCTCTCCCCCAAGCTGCTTTATAAGAAAACAAAGAAACGTTGCTGTTTTTGTTTGTTCAACCAAACCCTAAAATACCACATTTTAAAAATCAACTTGAAGACACCCTACACCCTGACAAGCAACACGCTGCTGTCCAAAAGGCGCCAGCAGAAGGAGCGCCGGGAGAGGAGCCTGGCTCCGACGGGTCGCGCCCACGGCCCTGCTTCCCAGCGCTCAGAAAGCAGCAGCAGAAGGACGCGATGACGGCCTCCGGCCACGGCTGCAGTTCACACATCGAGTCGCGCAGCTCTAGGCTGACTGAGACACCTAACACCTAGCGGAAAATAAATCACCTAGACCAGCGACAGCAGCTCACCTGGCCCGTGACTGAATCATGACTGCTGGCCAAGGAACTGGAGCTCAGACTTAGGGAACAAGACAGCTGCCGAAAGACCCCACGGAGGCTCGACAGTCGTCGCGCCTATCGGAGACGCGACCTACGAGACTAGCCTGGAAGTCAGGGTTTAGGTACGTTCAGTCTTTACATCATGCACACGCCTCTCGTTAGAGCCAGTATCTAGTAAGAGAACATAAAACAGTGGTAGGAGAGTGTATAACGAGTTCCAGTAAAAAAAGGACTGACCCTGACTTTGATAACATTCTAACTGAAGGCTAGGGTGACAGCCCACGAGAAATGTCCAAGGCTTACCACCTTGGAAAACAGCAGTAGTTTTGCAGTCTGAACTAAATGGTGTGCCTCAAAATTAGAGTATAGCCTCATTGATGTAGTTGCTTTAAAAAAATTAAGTTGCTAATCCCTGGCTGGTGTAGCTCAATGGACTGAATGCCAGCCTGCAAACGAAAGGGTCGCTGGTTCGATTCCCGGTCAGGGCACATGCCTGGGTTGCAGGGCCAGGTCCCCCTGGGGGCCATGTGAGAGGCAACCACACATTGATGTTTTCCTCCCTTTCTTTCTCCATCCGTCCCCTCGCTCTAAAAATGAATAAATAAAAATCTTTAAAAAAATGAAGTAAAAAAATACAAAAATTAAGTTGGTAAAATTGTTCCTGGTTCCCCCCCCAGTATTACACGCATGATTTTATGATGCCCTATCAACGTAACTCCTTGGGACCCACCTCTAGGAATCGTAACGCGCCTCGTCCCCTTACTGACAGAGACAAAGACCACTCCGCCAGGTGCCATCCCGGCCAAACCCAAAAGCACTGCCAGTGTGCAGTAAACACCGCTGGGTCTTTCCATGGCTCTGCGAGGTGCAGGCACTTCCTATCAACCACATTGTGTTACTTTACAGATAGGAAACAAGCCCAGGAACTGAAACAGATTAAGAGCCCTGAGTACTTCTGCAAGCCACTATCAAAACTCAAACCAGAAGGTTCTGTTGAGGTTTTGACTATGTAGAAAAACTAAGGATAGTGCAAAAAAGTGGAATGCAATTCAGTAGGCATCTCAATTGGAGCTGTCACCAGACATGCTCCTACATGGCTGAAAGGGCCTTCTGAGCCCTTTTCCTAGGAGCTAAGAAGGAATTTAGGAATGGGGGTCTCCCAAAGACAAACCAGCACATGTTCAACAGAGAGAAGGTTAGCACGGATGAAATCGAAGACGGCGGGAATGAATAATGCTGAACCAGCCGAATGAAACAGCGCCAGATTTGCTTAGACAAACGCCATTCAACAGTGGCACCCCGAGAAGGTGCTCAGTCCCAACTCTGGTGTGCGGGGAGAAACGCCAAATGCCTGGAAGTTTTCAAACTCTCAAAGTTGGAATCTAGCTGCTCGCTTGCTTGAAGCGACTCAACATTTCAGGACCCTCACGCATGAAGCCGTTTCACGCGAGCCCTTCCACCGCCGTACCTTGAGGCATCGCAGCAGAGAAGGTAGAAGAGGCGCTTGAGAGAGCTTATGCTTCCAGGACGGCTGCAGCCGGACGACGTGCCCCAGCAGCGAGAGCGTGGGCAACCGGGAGGTGGCCTTGCCCACGTATTCGTTCATCTTGTCCAAGAGGTGCTGAGAATGTGAAAGAGCGGAAATACATCTCAACAAAGCTGGGGGGCGGGTCAAGGGAGCCAAGGCAAACCCTCCACGAGCGCGGGAGGCTCACACGAACCCAGGCGACAGCGATGGGCCCGGCCCCCGGGCTGCCCTGATGGGGACCGAGGGTCGTGTGGGCACTGGATCACATCCAGGAGGGTGGAGCCTGTGCTGGCAGACCGACCGCTGCTGCGGCCTGAGAGCGGGCGGCCAGGCCGCGCTTCCCGAAAAAGGGGCCGCCTCTGCCGGCGGGCCCCGAGGACACTCCTTCCTAGACCCCCTTTTTGAAGTACAAACAGGCCACCTGTCGCCGTAACCGCAGGTCCCCAGCCCGCAGCAGTGGTTGCGGCTGGGAGGGGACCCTGCTGGGGGCAGCCGCTTCCTGCCACAGTAGCCCAGCACCAAGGTTTGGCCCCACGTATCAGTTAGGCGGTAGCAGAAGTTCAAATTCAGCCCAGGGTGAAAAAACAAGACGTACCCTAAAGGGCTGAAGTCACCAGCACGGGAACTCAGGACGTCGCAAAGCCTGCCAGTACAGTGCCGTTGGCTACCTACCACCAGCAAAACGAAAAGCCGAAGCAGAACACAAGGACGCTCGAGAGCTGGGACACAGGCCTCCCCCAGCAGCGCTCCCCTCGGTCACCTGCGCTGAGGACTTTCCCGGGCTGGTGAGAGGTCGGAACCCCTGTTCGAAGCATGGTTTCAACCAGGGGTCCTTTACGGGTCAGATCGGCACTGTACGATCACAGTGCTGTGTTCCAGGATTTCTTTAAACAGCAGGATCTTAAAAAGCCTCTGAAATTCATTTTGTTTTGTAAACCGTTCCGGAAAGGTAGGTCCTGCAGGTGTTCTGCACATGCGCGGATAACCTGGGCACGAGGCCCTCTGCAGCAGGGGGTGCCGGGGAGCGAGCCCCAGAGCCCGCACGGCCGGTGTGAGCAGCAGCGGGCGCCCCTCGCGAGGACGCCTCCCACGTGGCAGTTACCTTATCGTGAGGCTCTTGCAAGGTGGTCAGGATGTGCAAAACCTGCTGAGAACTGGTTTCCAGGTAATAATCCACCAAGGTGTTCACAAGCATCGGACCGCGGTCTGAACAAAGACAAGGGCCGTTTCTCGTAGTTAGTTCCTTTAACACCCTGAACTCACCTCAAACAGCTGCCTACCACAAAATCCAGAAAAATGTTTCTCTGTATGCCACCCAAAGCTGTACGAAGCCTGCGATTTTCTTCCTTACGTTAATTTAGATTTAACGATAGGATAATACCAAGTTTATTTGCCTAAATATCCATAAAAGGGCATACAATTCTGTCTTCTTTTCTATTGCTTTTTAAATTAGAGTAAAATAACCCATGTCTATTGTTAAGAATTCAGACTATATGAAAGCACATACAATTTAAAAAGTCTCCTCACTCCTACCTCCCAACCCACTTCGCAGAGAAATACCCTTGACTTTGGTCCACGTCCTCCTTTCAAAGGGCTCTCTACTTGTAGAACCTCGGCCCCCACACACACGCACACACACGCACACACAGCCCCCACGTCCACCTGCCCACAGCCTGTGCGAGTGCTCTGACCGTTTGGACAAGGCAGCGCCGACACCGCCCCCTGGCGGCCCCCCTGGCCCCCCACCCCGCTCTCCTCTGTGCTGACCTCCTGCCCACCCTCGACCGCGGGGCTCCGTGTAACTACCGAAACCACTCACCCCCTGAAGGGTACCCGGCCCTTTCCAACCTTTACTGTATTTCGTTTCAGGCTATAACGAAATACAGATTCTTGTCAGTGGGCAAATGGTGTTTTGGGGTGTTTGTTTTGTTCTTCTGTTTTATCCTCACCTGAGGACTTTTTTTTTCATTGCTCTCCAGAGAGAGAAACGTCAATGCAACACAGAAGCATCGACGGGTTGCCGCCCCTACGCGCCCGGCCAGAGGCCAAGCCCGCAACCTTTCGGTTACAGTGCAACTCTCCAACCGAGACATATGAGCCGGGGCAAATGGTACATGTTTGTAAACTGAGGACAGGTCCTGTGAAAAAGGCTGAACACCAATTTATCCTCCTGCAAATAATGTCTATTTCTTTCTTTTATTAAAAACATTTTTTTTAATTTTATTTACTTTTAGAGAGAGGGAAGGGAGAGAGACAGAGAGGGAGAAACATAAATGTGTGAGAGACACGTCGACCAGCTGCATCTCACACGCCCCCCGCTGGGGACCTGGCCAGCAACCCAGGCAGGTGCCTGTGAACTGAACCGGCAAACTTTCGGTTTACAGGCTGGCATTCGGTCCACCGAGCCACACCAGCCGGGGCACAATGTCCATTTCCATGATCAGTATTTGGCGTTTACTAACCTGGTAAACAAAAATGGGTACTGTTTAAATTGTTCCCCTCTGATTGAAGAAAGGTTAAGTGTTTCCCATATTGCAAATCCCATGGGATTTACAGAGAAATTGTGTGTCTGGGATCTGCTTTGAAACACTCGGGCAGGGGCAGGGGTGGGGAAGTCCAGGCGAAGAAGAGCGGCAGAGGCTCGGGCGCCAGGTCCGCGCGAATCCCCACGAGACGGCACTTCCCTGTGTGGGTACACCTGAGCGTTCCGCAGTTAAAGGCTGCGCACGCACACAGGGCGGCCCCACCGATGCCCGCGGTGAGAGCCGCCACTTCCCAGCGGGACTCTGATCCCCTCCAGGTGGACCCCTCCTGACCGGCAGAGGAGCTACCAGAGCGGGACCCTGCTCACCAGAACTGAGGTTCTCCTTGAAGACGGCAGTGACGTCGTCGCGGACGCTCAGCATGGGGGAGTCCAGCATGGAGAGGAGCTCCCCGACATTTGCCTGCTGGGCCATCTTCCCACACGGACGTGCTGCGCCGGGTCCAGGACGTGCGCTACGGACGCCGAAGGCTCTTCATTGGCGCTGCAACCAGACTGAGGGGAAGGAAGACAACAGGGGGACAAAATGGGCTCGTTTTCCCCACAAGAGACCACCTGCAAGACGAAGCCGCCCGCGTGCTCAGCGCCGTGAAAGGTGAGTCCAGAGCTCTGCTGAGGACAGCAGCCAGGGTGAGGGAACAGTCCCCCGCAGGACTCACCAAGAGGAGTTCGGAGGCGGCGGGAGGGAGTCACCGCTCAGAGCGCCCGTCACAGCACCTGAACGAAGGGGCCAAACCTAGTTATCCCACTTCTGATTCGTCCCTGGGTTTTGGCTAAGATTAGGTTTATCTTTCAAATCACCCATCTACAAAGTGGATAAACTGTTTTCAGAAAAGAACTGCAGGCACCGGATTTTCTTCCTGACCATCATCTCCGTGTCTAAAGGCTGGTACAGCCGGTTAGGTCACGAGCCCTCAAGGTCCACACCTAGTCTGCACCCTGTGTCATTTCTCTACAGGGGGGTACACTCCTCACGTCACTGGCTACAGCAAAGGGCCGTCAGGACAGACTTCACCTTTAAAACTCCAAAACTCTTTATGGATCTTCATGGTAGTGGGGCAGCTGCAGCATCTTGAGGGACAGCGCACTCACCACGCCACACACGTTGCATGCGTGCCCCACTTCATGCCCAGAGCTGGGCTCAGACACAGGCCGTTGCCACTGCCTTTTGCCAGACAGAGCTACGCGCCTTTTGCAAGCACTGTCAAACACACTCCTTCTGTGGTCCTCATTTCAGAGACAGAAACAGAGGCCAGGCTGTTTGCTTGGGGTCACAAAGCTTGCAATGTGAGCCCTGATCTGCCTGACCCCAAAACCCCAGCCCCTAAATGTGACCTTAGGCTAGCTTGTGGTTTTGACCCTCACGGCAACTCTGTGAGACAAATGGTATTATTCTTATTTTACAAACGAAAATATGGATACTCAAAAAAAAAATAATAATAATAACCTTGCCAAGGTCACACAGTAAAGCAGAACACAGGTGGCCAAGTTCAAAAGGCCAATAAATATATGTTGCTTGCGGCCGTATTAAAATTATACTCTTCTACTTGCTTTTCTTTGAATAAGCTAAACTG
Source organism: Glossophaga mutica (assembly GCA_039655065.1). Lineage (NCBI taxonomy): Eukaryota > Metazoa > Chordata > Mammalia > Chiroptera > Phyllostomidae > Glossophaga > Glossophaga mutica. The sequence goes on from CM077305.1 coordinate 216,578,277, forward strand.
GAAGTTAGTGGGCTTTAGAGTCCACCGAAATCACCTGGGATGCTTGTTAGAAATGCAGCTTCCTGGACCCATTCCAAAACTGAATTTTGGGTTCAGGAATCTGCTTTTTTCTTTTTTGTCCTCGCCTGAGGACGTCTCCCCCACTGCTTTTAGAGAGAAAGGAAGGCAGAGAAACATAAATGCGAGACAGAAGCATCGACTGGTTTCCTTCCGGCCAGGGGATCACGTGTGCCAGGACCAGGGATCGGACCCACGACCGGGCACATGCCCTGAGCGGGAATCACACCAGCAAGCTTTTGGCTACAGCACACCACTCCAGCCAAGCACGCTACAAGAGCAAAGGCTCAGGGATCTATGTGTTAATAAGCACCCCAGGTAATTCTTACCGGGGTGATACGTAAGCCCCTTTTGAGAAACACTATGCTCTAGAGTTAAGCTCCTCCCGTAAGGACACCAAATTTCAAGCGGCAGTGACCTCAGAAGCTGCCAAGTATCAACTATCACCTATGCTCTTGTTTAATTATAACCTGGTAATACCCACGGATTTGGCTCTTGGTGAACCCGAAGTTCATTAGCCAGAAAAATCAATTAAAATGTCTAAATGCATTTTTTATAGCGAATCCTGAAGTAGGAAGTTGCTGGGGTCACACTTATAAATAGAAACCTCACAGGCAAGTCACGAAGTCCGTTTGGTCTGGGTTTTGTTTTTTTAACCCTCGCCCAAGGATACACACACATCACTGATGTTACAGAGAAACACCGACCAGTTTCCTCCCGTACGCACACCGACCAGGGACAGAATCCGCAACGCAGGTGTGTGTCCTGACGGGGAATCAATCGGACAGGCAACCTTTCGGTGCATGGGGCGACACTCCCACCCACTGGGCCGCCTGGCCAGGGCGATCACAAAGACAATCTGAAAGGGCGCAGAGATCTTACGGCTGGTAAGATGTTATCTTATCTGGAAAGAGCGCAGGCTGAGTGGAGAAACCACTCCCACCTCCCTGGGCCGGCCCTCCATCACCGATCCACGGGAAGACAGCAGCAGCGGCCTGCGGGCCCCTGGGAGGCTTCCCGGGGATGCGGCGCCGTGTGCCGTCCGTCACGCAGAGCACTAGTGAGCATCCCGGGGGGCCCCTTGCCCGGCGGCTCTCTGACACCATGCTCACCGTCTAGCCCGTGTTCGCTTCTCCTTCGGGGAAATCACGGACGACCTCAGATTCAAACGCGCTTTGTCACTGGGGTCCGTTCTGCTCCAGCAGAACTGCTCCTCACCCGCCTCGGTCTCGTGAGGCGCTGCTGTCTTTTGTGCGTCCTCGGAAGGCAGTCCTGTCGGGGCCAGTCCTCCCGGGGGGCACAGGGACTCGAGCTCAGTCCCGAACAAAGGCGGCGACCATCCAGGCCACCTGGCAGTGGTCAGGGCTGACCGGCTTGGACCATCCAGCGCGTTTTTCAGTTTGCAAATACAATGTAAGTAAACCAGGCGTAAAAGTCTGGTTTCTGAAGCCTACTCTTTCAAATGCTTCACAGAAGGCCAAAAATGAGGTTTTACCTAAAACACATTAGAATATTTTTGGCAACAAGCTTTTTTCTCTTTGGGTCTAAAATTCTACCTTTTAACCGTGTTTTCTAACCCCCAGAACAAAATAATAAAGGTGGGTTTTGTGTGGGACGCTCCTCTAAGTGACCCACGCTCAGAGTGTGTGACCTTCTCTAGTCCCCGAGTCAGATCACAAGGCTTTGGAAGGAGTCCCACGTGGGAGCGCCTCTCCCCTCCAAACTCACGCAAACGTTTCCTGAGGGCCCGAGTGAGTGCAGGGCCGTTGCAGGCAGACGAACTCAGCAGGGGCCATAGCTCAGCGGGTGCGCAGGGGAGGTGGGGCCTGGCTCGGACCGGGCTTGGGGGTGGGGAGAGGCACGCGCACTAAACACACTTTGCAGCCCACGGAAGAGGGGCTGGAAGCAGACACTCCGTGGTGAGCGCCACGGGCACGTGAGACGCCCACTTCCAGCCGTGGAAGTCTCTTCCATTTGGGAAGAACCGAGCACAGGAAAGAGAGGAGCCAGGACAAGCCAGAAGTGAGTATCTGGGTTAGCGCATCTCTGCAGCTACATGCCGAGGCCACATTCCATCCACGTCAGTGTTATCTCTAGTGGCTACATGCCACAGCGCAGAGCTACAGATGGTGCTATTTATACTAGGGGGCCGTGACTTTCAACACCTACTGCCCACTCCAAACCTGTCCCTCTGCCGGTCTTCTGGGTCTCAGTGAAAGGCATGACCATCGGGTCTACAGCGAACATCTAGGTGACATCTCTGTCACTTCACCGCTCTTGCCCTCACATCTAACCCCTCAGCAAACCACTGACGTCACTAGCCGTCTGCGGTCGCCCCTGGAGATAAGGCAGCCGTGGCCGCTCACCGCCCTCCTGCTGACACCCCACTCCTCTACAATTCATTGGCCACCGAACAAGAACCTCTGAAGCATGGAACTCAGAATCGACACCCCCCTACCCACCGTATAGAGTCACTCCACGACTACCCATGGAGCTAGTAAGAGCCACCCGTGTGAGTGGCCCACGAGGCTCCACGTGATTAGGCCGTTTCCAACCCCCCCACCTCCCTCCACCTGCTCTGCCTCCCCCCTCCGCTCTGGTCTCTGGTCTCCAAACCCCAGGAGACGGGCTTGCCGCCTGGGCCTCTGCGCTGCCTGCCCCGCCCCCCGGCGTGCTGCCCTCCCTCCCCCTTGCGCGGCGGGCTGTCCTGCAGGCCTCAGTCCCCACGCCCGGACAAAACCCGGTACTGGCCACGCGTGGTCTCCGTCGTCAGAAAGCGTGAGGCTGAACTGTCAACGGCCGACCTCAGCAGCGCTTCCGGCTTCCGTGCGCGTGCGCGCGTGCGAGATCGATCAACAAGGCTGAATCCACGTTATCACCACATCACCCCACGCACGGGATGTCAGCGAGCCGCACTCAGAACGACCATCAGTACCTGAATAACCGCTTTAAAACAAGATAAAGTATCCTAGAAGTGATGTGCAAGTTTGTATTTTATAGGCTGAAATTCTGTCAGTTTAAGTATAAATGTATACTTGTAAAAATAAAAGCTTCCGTAAATGAAGTGACTTTTATATTCAAAAACAGTTAGGAGCTTCCAAACAGTTAAATATATTAATAATATGAACAGTAATAAGGTGGGTTAGCTACATTACTTTATAAAAAACAGTAATTATTCTTTGGGCTCAATATTTACAAAAATTTTGGTAACACATGGCCAGATGATGGAAATTATATTTTAATTTTAACTCCTACAGAATTTTGTTTAGCATTTATTACAAACAAAATGACCTTAAGAACCGCATTCGTTCTGTTGTCTTTCAAGGAAAAGTCGTACTTGGGAGCACTTCACACCTTGTGCAGATAAATCAAAAACAGAAGAATGTTGCCTGGCTAGTGTAGCTCAGTGGATTGAGCGCAGGCCTGCGAACCAGAGGATCGCGGTTCGATTCCCAGTCAGGGCACATGCCTGGGCTGCAGGCCAGTTCCCGGCAGGGGACACACGAGAGACAACCCTACATTGTATTTTTCTCCCTCTCCCTTTCTCCTACCCTTCCCCTCTAAAGATAAATAAATAAAAAATTAAAAAAAAAAAAAAACAGAAGAATGTCTACTTGTCGCTTGAATTTTAAGTCATGAAAAAATCCAAAATAATAAAAAATGTTTAACAGAATTTGAGGTTTACGCTGTGTGCTGCTCGGCCTGGGCCTCGGCGACACGACAGCTGACCACGTGACACAGGTTCAAACTCACGTTCAGTGGATTTCCAAAGAGGGACAGTGTTAACCACGTGCACCAAGTTTTACTGAAAAGACCAATCTGGAAAGCCTCCTCCGCTTCTGAGAATGGCGCTCCCGCCTCTCCGCCGGACGCCCTGCACTGAGCCCCGACTTGTGAACAGTGCAGACCTTCAGGACGCAACCCCGCTCGGTGCGCAACTCCTGCGACGCCAGGCAAGGCCGCTGGGGACCCTGAGTGAGCCCAGCGCACACCCTGCCCATCCTCCCTGCGCCTGCCCCGTCCCCCGGACAGGGGCGCCACAGACTGCGACCCCCAGCTCCGTGGTCAGCCAGGCCGCTAAGATTACACCCTCCTGCAGGCGCCCAGCGCCTCACCGCCTGGGAAGGACCTACCCTGGGGTCCGCGCACCCTCCGGTCCCCAGAGCCCGCCACAGCGCGCCCAGCATCCGCAGAACTCACGGAGCCACCACCAAAGCCAGGCTGAGACGCAGGTGCTAGCTCACCAGGCTGGGGGTCTCCGCCCAGGATGCGCACTGCAGAATCGGCCTGGGGCCTGGGCCTCGCTGCAGAGCAGGTCATGGGGCAGCGTCCAGGCTGCACGTGCAGTTTACGCTGAGTTTACGTTCACAGACCCAGGCGCACTCATGAGGCTGGCCTGGGCTGAGAACCTCCGCACACAGGCTTCCGCTGAGTGTGGTGATCAGAACCAAACTCGGCTGTCAGGGCTGGCTGGGTCAGGGGCCCGCTAGGTACCAGCCACACGACCTCAGAGAAAGTAGCTGGCGTTCCAGAGGCCGCTTCTGCATCTCTGCAAAGCGGGGGCACCAACCGTGTGGTTGTGAGGAAAAGTAATGCACTTAACAGCGCCGGCACCAAATAAGTGATTAATAATCGTCAGTGATTTGACCAATCACTTCATGCCATAGACCAGGGGCGTCAAACTCATTGTCACTGGGGCCATGTCAGTCTCAAGGTCGCTTTCAAAGGGCCGAAGGTAATTTAGGACTGTGTAAATGTACCTACTCCTTGACAGTTAAGTGAGAGCTCGGCGCTGCCGCCAGGTAGAAACAAGGTGCCGGGCCGGATAAAACCAGGTGGAGGGCCGGGTTCGGCCCGCGGGCCTTGTGTTTGCCACCTGTGCCACAGACGGTCCAGTTCCTGGCAAGCAGTGAAACCACACACGTTAAACCCTGCGTGCAAAGAAACACGTATGCACCGGTACAGCCTCGGACAAGGCGACTGATCCCCTTCTGCCTCCCTGAACCAGTGGACTAGTTGATCCCTTACCTCTTCTGGGGACAGTCAGTACTTCAGTTTCCAGTGCTGTCAACCTGGTGTCCTTCATGGTCACTAGAGGGAAAAAAACACACGTATGTAAATAACCATCTTACAGACAGCGGAGGGAACCCAGGCGCAACCAGAGAAGTCCAGTGTTCACCGGACCCCACCTCTTCGCGCTCTGGCTCTGACAAGTGGCCGTCCGCTGGCCATGGGAACACACCTGCCTCTCCCTGTCTACATTTCTGGACAGCTGGTGCTGGAAAATTCCTTGTGTGGTGCGGAACCTGTCATCTCCGCCTTTTGTTAACTATCTGCATCAGAGCGACAAACAAGAGGAGAGGAAGTGAATGGTCAGGAGAGGCTCCAGGACCAGAGGGTCCTGAGTGCAAGCCCAAGCCCGGCCCCCTACGAGCTGTGCAGCTGGTGGCCCTTTATCCTGTCTCTGGTGTCCACCTTACGTTACCTCGCCTGCAAGGCGGGAGGGGTGATGGCCGCTTCCTCGCAGGCTGAGTGGGGACTGAAGGAGACGCCGCGTCCCCCTCGCCCCCGCGCAGCGTGTGGCGCAGAGTGCAGACTGCAGGAGCCCCAAGAGCGGAGCAATGCGAGGCCCCTCCCAGGCCGGCAGCAGGCCAGCACCCACCACCAGGCCCCACCGGCCCCTCAGTCTCTCGGCCAAGCCACTCTCACCCCCATTTCAGGACCTGCTGCCCCCCAAGCTAAGTCTTTACCCTTAAAACCTAGCTTAAAAGTCCCCTTCGCCAGAGAAGCCTTCACTTTCCTCCACTCCCAGGTCCCAGGACGGGGCAGGGCCCCTGTGACGTGCTCTCGGCAGCCTCCATTTCTTTGTGTCCCTACCCACAGCCCCATTACACAGGGGTGACGGGTCACTGACCACGTCGCCCCCGCTAGACCAGCAGTTCCGCCCAGCAAGAGAGCATGGCCCATCAGTGCTGCACCCCCGCAGCCACCACAGCGCCTGGTACGGCGGGGGCTCCCGCAGCCCTTTGTCCCCCACAGTGTCCTGTCCTGGCAACGGTGACGAGACGCCACAGGACCTCGGCCCCTTTGCGTCGATCAGCCGACGATAACAACGGTCACGTTATGTATCATGCTGCTTAAAGCCGCAGAACGGATGACGGTGCTAAGTGAAGACCCGCTGTACTGGCTGAGTGAATGACTCAGAGTTAGGACCGTCTTAAGTGCGCAAAGCAGAATTCTGCCTTCAAAACAACATAACCTTAATCCCACCCTTTTCCATGACAAGCATAAAGTATTTGTGAAGAGCTGTCATTTCTCTACTTCCCCCCCTTCACCCTACTTTCTGCCCATACGACCTCCTATTAAATATCTACGTCCCGAGCGAGCATACATGGGGTCCGGCACAAATAACGCCCCTGCTCTATGCGCTGGGAAGCTATGCCAAATCTTGTACTATGAAATCGCACACGTGTAATCGTGTAACGTAGCAATCACACTCAAGCACACCATGTGACCTTTTAGATGAAACGTTCAAACTGCCATCCCTGTAGCGTGGGGCAGTCACCTGCCCCACCAAGCACAGTCAGTGGCGTTCCCCCACCGGACCCTGTATAAATACATACGGTCCAGTTTGCTTTTAACACGTGGGCCCTTCAAAGTGGACTGAGGCACGGGCTGACCATCGCACTGGAAGCTCCGTGAGGACAGAGACCGCCTGGTCCACCAATGGACACCCACAGCCTACTTCAGCGTCTGCCACACGGGGGCAAACGACCCTGTTCTGTGGGGGAAGATCCCAGCAGCTCCTCTGGTGGCCGTCCCCGGGCTGACGGTGGCACACGAGGGCTGGGCCTGGCACACACAGTCACCCAATCCCCCCGAGCGCAGAGACGCCTGCATCAAGACCCCCACGGACCGTCCTGGCCCAAGTCCAACCAGGGGACTGAGCGACTAACAACTGAACCTGGGGCCCCAGCACCACGCGCCGCAGGGGCACATGCGCACTGCGTGCGGCACTGAGGGCAGCTGGCCCGGCCACTCTCACGCCACGAGGAGCAAGCTGGAATGGAACACGGGGCCTCCGGTCTTTGGGACCCTTCTGTCAGCTGGAGTGCAGTGAGCCATACAGACCCCTCCTCCAACGAACCCCAGCTGGGCCTGTGACCTGAAAGCAGCTCCCCAGGCGAGGGTGAAGTCAGGGCACCCACGAGGTGAGCTCTCGCAGCCTGCCCGGCCAGCACCTCTGTCCTGTCCCGTGCTCAACACGAAGAAGTCTCCTCGACGTCTGTGTCACCACGCTACCAAATCCCTGCCAGGGCAGTAGGCCAGCATCCCTGTAGTGCCGGCAGGTCGGGGCTGCCCACTGATGTCTTAGGTGTCTGTCCACGTACCGGCTTCTCCTTAAGTCCCGCCCTATCGAGGCAGAACCGTTCTGGTCAGTAAAGTGACGTGTGAGCCACAGCTTCCCGATCAGAAGTGAGGACTGGAGAAGACCCCATAAAAAGGTGCGTACACCCCAAGGGGGATGGATGGAAGCACCTGTCAGGGCATCAGGGGTCAATCCACGTTCTTAGCTTCAAAAGCCAAAACGAAAAAGCACCACGGCCCCGGACCTGCGCTTTCCCTTCTGACAGTTTGAAGAGCGGCTCTCACCCCAACGCAACCTGGTGATCGCACTTCCGCAGTGGCCTTTCAGACAAAAACAAATGGCAGGTTCGAGGAAGGTGGGGGCTCTGCGTGCTGGTCCTCTCAGACTGAACGGGAGGAGCACAGGCCAACTTGTCACCGCGGCTCACCTTACGTTCACGCCCCAGGTGTTCGCAGACCGACGGCCGCGCCCCTGGGCCACCACACGAACTCCAGCCCACCTGCCGTGTGCAGCGGCCGTCTGCCCCCGGCAAGACGCACGACGGGGCCGTCATCACGGGGCTGAGCTACACACGCCTGTACCAACGCCAGCAGCGGACACCTCCAGGCCTTCAGGCTTTCGGAAAGCCAGCGTGTTTATGTGCGGCCTCCCACCCGCAGGAGTCCCAGAACTGCCAGTCACACGGAAAGGACACTGCCAGCACATTGCCCAGTAACTCTGCACACACCTGTCTGTGCCAGAAACCACAGCTGCAGGTGGAAACAAAGGCCACGGTCTCTTCACTACCCCTGTTTTCTGTCCGTAGGCTTCCGCCTAAAGCACCTCGAAGACAATCCAGGCATAGGTTTGGGCACGGCCCACGTAAAGCGGACGTGTACACTACCGTGTGAACGCTACAGTGAGTGAGCCACCCGCACACTCGCACCCACGCTCAGCTCTGAGTGACTGCTGCCAATGATGCTCTGCCAGGTGAGCGACACTGCCTTCCGCACAGATGCTTCCGCACGGGGTGAGACGCTAGGCCCGGTCCCCACGCCCACCGCGGAGAAGGAAAGAGAAGGGCAGAAGCACCGCTCAGCGCGTGAGCAGAGCAGCTGACGCAAGGCCTGCCACAGCAGGCAGTCGTGTGTGGCCTGACGGCCACCACGGCAGCGCCGGTCCTCCTCAAGGTCACCTAGGCCGGGCAGGAGCGCTCCCGACTCCACTCAGAATCCTGCCATCAGGGTGCTCGAGGGGCAGTTTGCTGAAGCTCCTGTCCTATTTCAAAGGTTGCCTGCAGGCACGGAACTTGATTTTAGAAAGGAGTATTTCTTCCACAGATAATGCCTCTTATGTTTTGACTTTCTATTAACATGAACGAAATTAGTTACCAAGAAAACACAGACCAGACAGATACCATGTATGTGTCCAAAGTCACTGTACAGAGCTTCCCCTAAACGAAACCTGAGCAAACTAAGATTTCTCCAGGACGAAAACAGAAACGCCCACAGAACAAGGCGCCGTGTCTGATCGCTTGGACAGGGTCCTACGACGCGGGCCTCACTCCAGCAACACCAGCACCGCCCGGAATCTGCCGGAAAGGCAAACTCCCGGGCCTGCGCGGCCCAGAATCAGAAATCTTGGGAGGGGGTCTCCCAGGTGATCCTGATGCCCGGTGCAGGCTGAGAACTGCTGGTTCAGGAAGAAGAGAAAAGGATGAAGGCAAGAAACATTAAATATGTATTTTTATATGTGCTTTGAGGTTCAAAGGGAAAAAAATAGTGCAGAACCCTTGGAAAAAACCCAATGGAATCCTGCCAGGTGTAAAGGCACCAGCACGGACCGCCTGCCAACCCTGAGGAGCACCTAGCAAGTTCCAAGCCTGAGCTCTCTGCTGCTGATTTTTTTTAATGTGGCACCTAGAGCTGATTTCCAGAGAAGTGTAACAAATCTTTCAATATAGAAGTTTGAAGACATAATTTATAACACAAACAGTGCATGGGCTCATCGTTAAGAGAGTTGAATCTTTCCTACCTACGGTGAGAGCGGGGGCGGGGGGGGAGACTGCTTTTAATAAAGCCCAAGTCCATTTTTAAGAGCAATAATTTATCTAAAACGGCAATTTTCAACCAGTATGCCACAAGAGTTGTTAAAACACGCAGTACCTGACCATTTAGTCAGGGGCACTGACCTCTTTTCCCTTAGATGGCCAAATAAAAAAATGACAACAGCCAACACAATAGTCACCTGGTGTGAATAAATCAAAATCATACTTATTTTTTGTCAGGTCAGCAAAAAAAGTGGGGTTTTTGGTGCGCTCCAGAATTCCAGCAACGAGCTCATGCGTGCAGGAGATGACAAAGGCTGAAAGCCGCTGACCCAGAAGGGGGGGCCGAGCCCCAGGCCGGGCCTGTGAGGCTCCTGAGGCCGCACCCAACGCTTCACATCTCCGTACGTTTTCGTGGCGGTGATGGGACGGGAAGGGGTATTTGGTGCACAGTTTCCCTGGATTTTCAGAGGGAACTGAGCTCCTCACCTCGAAAAAAGAAAAAAAGTTTAAGAACCACTGACCTATGAGTTAGTTTATGAGGCCGCAGCTCAGGCAGTTGAACACAGTGAAATATTAAATTTGGGGGCTCTGGAGTCAACCAACCAGGTTCAAATCCCAGCTCAGCCACTGAGTAAGCGCCTCCAGGCCTCAGTGTCCGCATCTCCCCATCCTGTCTCTTAAGACTGTGGGAAGAGTTAATAGGATCCTGTGTGCAAAATACTGGAACCGTGTTTGGCTCATGAGTACTCAATAAATATAAACTTTATTATAAAAATATTACTAGAGAATGTATTGCTGGATACATAAGTGTCAGCAGTCTATCAGTTCAACAACTTGCATTTGCAACATTGATAAAACCCTTCTGTAACTGAAGATGCATACATCTCCCGCTGGTTACTGTGTTGGAGAACCTCTCAGGCGGCGGCGCGGGCTGCCTGACCGGAGACGTGAAGGTCAGCACAGTTGTTCCCCCTTATCACTCGCCGCTGTGTCTTCTGTCCTCACCAGCAGGAGGGCACGCTGGCTCTCATCACTCAAACACCGCGTGGTCCGCCTGCCACTATCTTTACACAGGGACCTGTGAGGTCTAGGCCAGCAGCTACCGTGCCCTGTTTGGATCACGCCTTGCCTTCAAGGCACTTTACTCATCAGATGCCAACCCGAATTCATTCAGCCTTTAAAAGTATTCGGTGCCTTCCAGTACTTCGCTGTACAGAACAAAGTTAGTGCTGCACAAGAGAAGGGACAAGAAAAAATCCCGCAGTCCTGGGAATGAACGAATGAATGAATAGGTAGTGATTTTCTTATTCTTACCTAAAAAAGAGACATTAATTTCTAGTAATGACAGGCACAGGAAGTAAATCAGAAAACTGCTGATGGTAGACCTCTTTCAGACCAACTTAAGAGAGGGAAAATGAGTATTTCATGAAAACTAAGTTACATTAAACAATTACGGAAAAAACTCGGTGTTTGAGTGTCGACTACACATCCAGACCACAGGTCTGATTCTGAGTGTAGACTGTACTTAACGGACAAACCAAACTAATCAGAATAAAACTAACCTCTCAAAGAGAGATAATATGAGAAACTTAAAAGAAATCACCTTTTAAAAATAATGTAACAGAGCCCTTGCTGGTGTGGCTCGGTGGATTAAGCACCCCCCTGCAGACCGCAAGGTCGCCGGTTTGGTTCCCGGTCAGGGCGCAGGCCCGGAACCTGGATGGGGGCGCGTGTGAGAGGCAACCAGTTGGTGCATCTCTCACATACCGATGTTTCTTTCCCTCTCCTTCTCCCTCCCTTCCTGCCTCTCTAAAATAAATAAATAAAATATTTTTAAACAAGTAAATAAAATAAAGGTAACGTAACATAGCCCTGGCTGGTGTGGCTCAGTGGAGTGAGTGCCGGCCAACAAACAGAAAGGCCGCCGGTTCGGCTCCCACTCCGGGCACGGGTCTGGGGTGTGGGCCAGGTCCCCAGGTGAGGGGGTGCACGAGACCACAGATGGATGCATCCCTTGGGTATTTCTCACATACCGACGTTTCTCTCCCTCTCTTTCTGCCTCCCCTGCCCCCCTCTAAAAATAAATTTAAACAAAAATTTTTCTTAAATAACGTGATACGAAGGGAAAGATAAACAGGTCACCACTCAACAGGTCAAGTTAAAAGTCACCAATTCGCTTAGATACTACAAAGCCATTAACACTTTGGTTCAATCAATTTTCTCAGAATATTTAACTGAAGCAGCAGGAGAGGCTTAAGTCACAGAACATCAGATTCAGGAATACTCCAATTTACAACCCAACTCATTTCACAAATGAAGAAACTGAGGCTCAGAGAACTTCAGTGACTTGTTCAAAGTTGAAAGCTATCTGACTTTCAGAAAGCTTGAAATGGCTGATACAAGGCTGTATTTGGCTCATCTGCACCCCAAAATACCCAATTAACTCCAGGAGAAGTGGACTTTAGCCCGCCGTGGCCCTCGGACCCAGAAGAAAGCACGCCTACACCCCAACAAACTTTAAAAGGAGACGGAGCCGTAACATCCAGTCAGTTGTGATCTGGAGCCCACAATTCACCCCGCTCCGCGCACACCAGAGGTTAGAAGCTATTTTTAAAAACGCCCTGCAATAAGTTACAAATTCAAAGAAAAACAGCCAAACTGAAGCTTGAAGGCACTGGTCCTCAACCTCTGGTGCACATCAGAGTCACCTCTGACTCCTCCCAAAACGCAGGTGCGCATTCGGGGCGTCCCCCAGACGGCATACGCGGGTCCACCTGTCCTGGGGCCTGCCACCTGCGGTGGAGGTCCGCATGAGCACTGCTGGAGGCCTCTGGCTCCGGGCAATCCCGTCGCTTGGTAAACACCACAGGGACAGGCACATGTTGGATGTGCCCTGGTAAGACTAACCGGGCACGCACGGAAGGGACCGCGGCCACGGCAGCCAGCAGCAGCAGTGTTGGCGGTCTTTGCTCCCAGCCCAGGGGCCCTCGCCGGGGACGCGGGCGCGCACCCAGTCTTTACGATGCCAGGAAGCACGTGAAGTAAAGAAAGCTCACATCGCTGGCCTGGCCGGCATGTGACATCAGAGTGTTTGGGATGAGACATTCACCTCAGTAAGAGGGTATCTTCCATTTCCGTCCTCTGTAAAATAAACACCCCCCGAGTTCGCACCGGGTGGTTAGGAGGAGGAGTCTGCAGCCCCCCGCCACTGCAAAGACTGTCTCGCTGCTGTTCGCATGACTGTTAAAGACCCACTTCCCTGCACAACCCGAGATCCATTTCCACACTTGCACACTCCAGGTTTACTCGGGAATGCTCAGCTTAAGAATCACAGGTGGTGGCTCGGTGAGGCAAGGGCTCCCAGAAGACCGGTTTTCTAAGGCTTCTTGAAATTTACGGCTCCACTTTGCCAGGACGTTTGAGTTCAGACGACTCCAAGCTGATCCCAAAATTACAAATCAAAGTATCTCAGAGGAGTATTATTCTATTTCAGTACTTTTACAGCATACTCTATGTAAAGTTAACTGCTATTTCTATGCTTTCTATAAAAAAAAAAAAAAAACCAGCCAGGGTTTTTCAGCCAAACTTGTCTCTGCAGCCAACTCACCCTTTTACAAAAACGCCCACTACTTTCCAGGCCAGACCAGCACGCCTCCGCGCACAGGACGGCCGACCCAAACAAAAGCCAAGGCACGCGAAGAAGCAATCGCGCCCCTCTTCGAAACGAAACACACACGCGGGCACCTGTGCACCGACCTGGGCCACCTGGTTCATTCTAATCTCTTAATGAGACGGACCGGCCAGCTTCGATCAAATAACAGACACAGGAGAGAGTCACGTGGGTACCAATAAGGAGCAGGTCCACAGTCGTGGCATCAGTGAGACCCCCGGTCCTGGCTGGGACGCTGCTAGAGGTGACCTTCAGCGCCTGCCCGGGATCTCTCTGGGCCTCAGTTTCCCCTTCTGCAGAATGGCGGAGGTAACAGTGGCCGCCTCCCCCCTGAGTCGCCAGGACTAAGGGGGCGATGGCTGCGGAGCGCTGGCACAGGGAGCACCCCATAACGGTGAGCGGTTGTTCTTAGGGGAGCCGCACCCCCTCCCAAGTCACCCCCCCATGCAAAACACACCCAGCAAAACTCTTGAACGCGAAACACAAAGAAGGAGCTTTAATTCGAAAAGCTCGCTCCGACGGCGAGCCCCGCACCCTCCAGCGCCTCGAACGGACGAATGAATGAATGAGCGTCTAGGAGCGGCTCTGCAAACAGCTGTCTCTGAAGAACCACCTCGGCGGCCTCGAGGTAACTGTCCCTCACCGTCAATTAAACACCCACAAGCACCCCGCAGCGAGGCGCCGCCGCCCTGCACGTTCCCGCGGCGGCGCCGAGGCCGGGCGGCCCCGGGCGGCCCCCGACGCCTACAGGCAGCCTCCGTGCATCTCCCCCACCCCCGGCCGCTCTCGACGAGCCCTGGGGCCAGCCCCGCCGCCCGGGCCTGCCCCGCCGCCCCCGGGCCTCTCCGCCGCCCTCCGCACCCCACGGGAACCTGTCACCCCCACCCCAAGTGAGGGGCTGGCGAGGCGGCTCACCTGCCCCCTGCCCTGCGCGCTGCGGCCCCGACGCGCATCCGCCCGCCCCCCAGAGCGCCGAGGAGGACCAAGTGCCGGCCAGGCCCTTCTCTCCATCCCAGGGACCCGCCAACCCAGCCGGGCCCACCCGAGACAGCGCGTAGTGAGAGGGAGGGGAAAGCTCTGCGAATCCCCCTTCCCAGGGTCCTGTCCTCTGCAAGGGAGCCCCTTGCCCCCGCCCCCCAAGGCCTCCCCGCCTGGGGTCAAGGTGCCAGGACAGCCCCGAGGAGCCCCCATGAAAAGGAGGGGGCGACACCCCCATACTCACCCACGTCTCCTCCCCCTCAGCTGTTTACCTCACAGTTCCTCCAGCCTACAGGGCGCCGCCATCTTGGACGTACAGCACCTCCCCCGTCGTGAAATGCCCACGGCCCACTGCAGCCTCCGCCACGAAAAAGAGTCCCCAGCGGGGTCTCGCCCCTCCCTTGACCCCAGTGACAGACGACTACCGCCGGCAGCCCCGTTGGACTGAAGAAGCCACGCTTCTCATTAATGATAATGGAGACCAGTCGAGAAATAACGAGGAGAGTTTATAAGGTAGCGGAGGGATGGGGGGCGGGGACGAGCGTAAGGATCCCGAAATAAGGCCACTGAGAGATCTTGTGACTCTGAAGGAGGCAAAAAGAAGGGCCGGTGCGGTGGGAGGAGCTGCGTGAGAGGGCGAGAGGCGGGGCGGAGTCACGTGGCCCGGCTGCCTGGCCGGGAGGGGCCGTGTGAGAGGCGTAAACAAGTTCGCTGGGCAGGGTGTGGTTGGGGTGCCTGCAGCCTTTCCTGGGCTTCTGTCCCTGACAGACCCGGTGGCCGGCCGTGGGGCTGTGGTCCCGTATCCCGCAGAGCTACTAGGGCCCGCGTGGGTGGACGGTCCGCGGTGCAGTCTTGCAGGAGTGGCAGCTCCGCAGGGCAGCGGGGAGGCGCCGCACCGGGGCACCCTAGCCTTTGCACAGCGTTTGCGAAAGCCCACCTGTGGGCTGCGAAGAACCGTTGGGTGCTCCCCTCGGGCTACTGACACTGCAGACCTGGTTGCCACGTTTCTGGAAGTCACCCGAATCAGAGCAGGCGGCTTTATTTATTTAATCTATTTTAGAAAATTTCTATGAGTTTATTTGAGCCAGATT
Organism: Glossophaga mutica; assembly: GCA_039655065.1. Classification (NCBI taxonomy): domain Eukaryota; kingdom Metazoa; phylum Chordata; class Mammalia; order Chiroptera; family Phyllostomidae; genus Glossophaga; species Glossophaga mutica. The sequence continues at coordinate 216,593,471 of CM077305.1, forward strand.
CACAATTGCGGGCAAGCAAAATATCAACCGATTTTTTAAACAATCCTCCCCAGAGTGGGTGGCTTTAAAATCAGAACTCCTTGCCCAGGCTGGTGGATCAGTTGGTTGGGCCTCATCCTGCAAAGTGAAAGGTCACAGGTTCGATTCCCGTCCCGGGCACAGGTCAGGGTTTTGCGTTTGATCTCTGGTTGGGGTGCCTATAAGACGCAACTGATCGATGTTTCTCTCCTTCAGGATGTTTCCCTGCTTCCCTTTCCCCCTCTCTTAAAATAAACAAATGTGCAGATACAAAGCAGTGTGAGCGGAGGCAGAGCACAAGATGAAGTCTCACTGTAGTACCCGAAAGGCTTTCTGAAGGAATCCTGCTGGGTCTTCCTTTAGTGCTTATTAGATTCATCTGTGTCGTTTACTGTGGTCGTGGTTCATCCTCCCTGCAGTACAGTACTTTATGCTGTGAGTGCGCCACAGCTGGTGATCCCTTCTTTTTTAAAACTGGGGTGACATTGGTCAATAAAATGATACAGGTTTCAGTGTACAGTTCTATAACACATCATCCGTGTCTTGTGTGTCCACCACCCCAACGGGCTGGATTAAAGACAGGAGAGGCAGGTTTTATTTAAACGAAATGGGAGAGGTGGTGGGGAAGAAACAGGTATGCCAGGCCAGGAGGACCAAAGAAGCCAGAGCTCGGAGGCAGGGAAATGCTGGGTGGGGTATGGGAAAGCGAGTTGTGTCACGGGAACCCGTCGGGTCGCAGTGCTCACGGCAGAACATGATGGAGGGGCCCGCTGTGTGAGTGGCCGGCCTCGTGGTGCGCTTGGTCAGAGGTCCCAGAGGGCCGGCCGGGGCCAGCAAAGGGCTGCTGCTGGCCTGCGCGCTGTCTTGGTGAGAATCAGAAAAAGGCAGCCCCTCCGGGCCCAGAGCCCCCCGTGAGCAGAGCCCCGCCCTCCCGGGGCCCTTGGGCAGTGCGCACCTTTATAACCTTATAACCGTGCTGCCTGCTGGGGCGTGCGAGTGTGGAGCTGGGCATACGCCCCCACTCACACACGGCTATGGAGGCAGTCGGGGGAAATCAAGAGCTCTCGATCCAAACAGACCAGAGTTGGGATGCAGGTTTCTACCATCATCCATCCAGCCTGGGGGAGGCTTCATCTCCTCGCCCACAGTGCCCGGCAATAACGATGCCAGCCTAGTGGAGACGTGGGTTGGATTCAATGAGACATTAACCTGTCCTGTATTTTGCGATGCGCAACGCACGCCCGCGGTTTTTGTGCGCACTACACGCAGAGTGTGCCCATTACTGCACCCATGGCATGTGATCGTTACACCCAGGTACAATGCCCGTCCTTATTTTTCCCTCAAAAGTTTGGGCTGAACAGTGCGCGTTACACACGGTCAAATACATCACTGGTGTAGAGCCCAGTTCAATCAACGTCAGTGGTTCTGCTGTGTTACCTGTGCTCACAGCCAGCCCTCGTCACGCCCGGGGTCAGTTCATCAAAGGCTAACTTCTGTGTGGCCATCAAAGTTGAGTCCCCCTGTGGGCCAGACAAGGAAAGGTTGGGGGAAGAGCGGGAGGGCCCAGGGCGTCCCACTTCCTCTCATCCCCCAACCTTTGCGTTCACAGCAGGGCAGGGACGCAGGTACACTCAGAGACTTCTGACACTGCCTGTGATGGGGAAAGTTCAGGTTAAGGGCAGGAGGTGGGGGACAGGCACCAGAGCCCTGACCCAGGAACCCCACCCCCACCCCATCCCCTGTGAGCTTTCCTTAGCCTGATGACCTCATCCTGATGGAATGTTCTCCGTGGAAAAGAGGGAGGCGACAGGGAGCTCATCAGCTCCTGGCCTTCAAGGGGCCATCCCCCACCACTACTGTTTAGACAGCGCCTGGAAAACCACGGCCGGCACTTGTTCTCTCGCTGTGGTCCACCAGCGGCTCGTGAGAGGAGGCCGGAAGGGACAGGCAGAGGCAGCCCTGCCGCCATCTCCAGCCACTGCCCAGTCTGGCTGCCCAGACCTTTGCCATTTTTCTGGGGTTGATTTCGGCCCCTTGCCAAGCAGATGTTAGTCAGACCCCGCCTTACGCAGACCACCCTGGAGCCTCCCCTCTAGCAGGGGCTTCCCCGCCTGTGGTCTGCATCTCCCCTTCTCCATCCTGTGGACACCTGTAGCACCACCCTCAGGCCACAGGCCTCTAGACAAGGCCTAGGTGATCCGAGACCCATCGTTCAGCCAAAGTGATTGGCCCACAGTTGGACATGTGACTTGAGCTGTTCCAATGAGGGTCCTTCCCTGGGTCTCGATCTCCAGATGCTAAAAGAGATTTTGTCTTCCCTCCTGGGGCCGCTGGACCTGGGATGAGAAGCTGTGACCCACGCCCTTCCCTCTTCTACACCACGCTCCGTGGGGAGTCCAGCCCAAAGGTGGAGGAGACACAGAGAGATGGAGGCAAAGAGGGACAGAGATGGAAAGAGGAACGTGGTTGCTGCCTCCCAGGTTTCCAGAGTCCCCAGGACCAGCTTCACGCTGGTCTTCCAAGTCCCGAGAGTCAGTGACTCTGTTTGCAGGCGCTGGTTTCCCTTGGGTTTCTGTCCCTGGCCAACAGACAGCATTGCAGAGGCCAGGACATGGGAAGGCCCATGCAAGGGACCCGCCAGTCACGAGGGCCTTTCGGCGTCTGCGGGGCAGCCCCCACCAGTCACCCTGCCTTCAGCGGCCACATACGCTCCCGAGAGTGGCTCCCAAGGCCCTCCAATCTCCTCGTCATCCCCTGGCTGTTTAGCACTGTGTCCAAATGGATTAAAATTGCATACATAGTCACATAGTCACATACGCACACGTCCATGAGCACGTACTTTGAACTCACGGAGACAGACAGTGTCGCCGGGGATCTGCTTCTCACTGTCCCCACTTGGCACTGTGCTTGGAAGTTCTGCGTGCAGGGCTCTGCTGACTCCCAGCCGGGAGCGTCCAACTGCTGATGTCATTTGGGCGGGCCCCCTGCCCTGGTGTGCTCGCCGCTCTCCCAGGGAAGGTCACCCTTGGTGCCACCAGACACTGCGCAGTGACTGACGCCACCTACTCATTGTCCTCTGAACCTGGCTGAGAACTCCTGGGGACGCCCGCCGAGGTGCGGCAGTGGTGGGTCAGAGGGTGCGCGTGTTCTCACATGTGCAGTTGTTTTGGGGAGGTTTCTTCTTTTTTAGCTCTATCGGGCTATGACTGATAGACAAAAGATCGCACGCACTTAATGCATGCATCTTTTTTAATTATTTATTTTTAGAGAGAGCGGGAGGGAGAAAGAGAGGGAGAGAAACATCAGCATGTGGTTGCCCCTCATGCGCCCCCCACTGGGGACCTGGCCTGCAACCCGGGCCTGTGCCCCGACTAGGGATTGAACCCGCAACCCTTTGGTTCATAGGCCAGCACTCAGTCCACTGAGCCACACCTGCCAGGGCTTAATGCATGCATCCGGATGGCCCGGGACACGCACACATTTGCACACCACGACCACCACACTGTGCCTCTCTCTCACCACCTCCAAAAGTTTTGCACAGAGCTTAATTTAAAAAAAAAAGATTTTACTTATTTATTTTTAGAGAGGGGGAAGGGAGGGAGAAAGAGAAACATTGACGTGAGAGAGAAACATCGATCAGTTGCTTCTCGTACGCATCCCGACCGGGGCTCAGACCTGCAACCCAGGCAGGTGCCGCACCGGGGAACTGAACCGGCAACCTTTAGGTTTACGGGATGATGCCCAGCCGACAGAGCCACACTGGTCAGGGCGCACAGATTTACTTTTAAGAAACGCCACCAAACCGTTCTCCAGGACGACCGACCCCAGGCCACACTCCCTCTGCAAGTCCGCACGACGCCTGCGTCCAGGCCAACACTCAGCTTCCGCTGGCTCTTAAACTTTTTTTTTCAGTATAACAGGGCTATAGTGACCTGTTTTAATTTACTTCTCTCTGACTACGAATGAGATGATGTATCTCCTCCTGTTCTTGTTAGCCTCCTGGGTTTCTTTCTGTGTAAATTGCTGATTTTTATCTTTCGACCACCTTTTCCCTGCAGAGTTACTGTCTTCTCCTTGTTGGTTCGCAGGAGTGCCTTATACATTCCAGAAATGTGTCCCTCGTTGGCTACAGATATTTCAAGTGTCTCCCCCACAGTCTCATATCTTCCTGTTAATGAGACTATACTTCGTTGGAAAGAGGCATTAATTTTGATGTTATCGCACTTACCTTTCTTTCAACTTAGACTTTGAGCTTTTTAATTTTCATTCAAGAATGCCTTTTCCAACCAGCCACCTGGTGGTTGCCAGCCGTCTTTGACATCCCTTGTCCTGCGGCTGTCCCCGCCACCGTCTGCCCCCAGAACACAGGAGAAGGCTGTGGGGAACAGGTGACAAAGTCCTACCCCCCGGTTGCTCCTTAACTGGCCTTTGTGACGGAGAGAGCTGGCTGACACCGCTTTTGCCAAGTGACCGGACCTCACCTCACTAAGAAAGGGCACCGGGACACCCGGCCCTCCCAGTGCACGGAGCCCACAGCCTCACCTGCAGAGAGACTCCTTACCTGAGACCGTGCACCTGAATCCAACCCAGCCTTGGCCCTACCCGCCCTGTGCGTGGGATGGAGGATCAGGTTCAACGGCACCACAGGGAAACAGTCAGACAAACTCACCATGTGGGGCCTTTGACCAGACCGGTCTGGACCCCCGGCAAGGGGGGCGAGTGGGGGGACGGGTGGGGGATCCCTGTCAAAGGAGAGGGCGGAGGGCGCTGCTGCGTCACACAGGACGCTAGAGAAACAAGCACGTGCGACGCTCGACCTTGGCAACGTCCTGATTCTAAAAGAGCAACTCTGGAAGAGAAGGCGGGAATTGCAGACCTGCGAGTACGAACAGGACATTCAACGATGTTAGGGAACTGCTGGCGATTTTCTTAGCGGTGGCAATGACATTGTAGTCGGGCGACTGGTTGCGTGAGGAACAGCCTCACTTTTTGGAGCTGCAGGCCCGTGTCTGTGGGTGAAGGGTCACGCCGTCCGCCACACACTTTCAGGCAGTGCGCACCGGGCCTGAGCGTGCTCACACGTGCGGACGTGGGCACACAGAGAGAGCAAGTGCATCTGGCAAACGCGAGAAGTTGTCCCCTGCGGGGGGCGGGGGGCGGGGGGGGGGGCTGGATGGGTGCTCCTTAGCCCTTCCAAGTGTGTCTCTTTTTTAAAGGTGTTCCTGATACAAACTTGAGGGGACTTTTGAAGATGGAAAAACAATTGGAATCCACCCTGGCGGACGATCTGAGATGCGGGTCACGAGGTCGGGAGCGTGTCGGGCTCCAGGTCCTCCTTCCTTCCCCTCCCTGCACCCCCGCCCCCCAACCTGGGAACCACAGCCCTGGCGAGGAGGCGGACGTGGTGAAGCACCCGGACCACACGACGGGCCCTCGTGACCCTTCTCAAGCGCGTATCCAGCGGCATGAACTGCATTCACGTGGCTGCGTAAGCATCACCACCATCCGCTCCCGGAACTCTCTGATCCTGCAAAGCCGGGACTCTCGTCCCCACTGAACAGCACCTCACTCCTCCTCCTGCCAGCCCCCCCACCCCCCCGGGAAACTACCGTTCTCCTTTCTGTCGCAGCGAATTTGACTTCTCCAGGGACCGCACGTGGCTGGGACCTACAGTACTTGTCCTTCTGGGACTGGCTTACTTCACTCTGCGCTGTCATCAAGGTCCGCCCAGGTGGCGGCAGGTGGCAGCAGGTGGCAGGATTTCCTCCCTCTCAAAGGCTGAGTAATACTCCACAGCGAGGATCAGCCCCATTCTGTTTGCCCTTCACCTGCGCACAGACGGGCGGGCGGCTGCTCTGAACGCGGCTGCTCTGAAGATGGGGGCGGGTCTCTCTGTGAGTCGCTCCTCCGGGTTTTCTTGGCGCCGCTCCAGCCGAGGGTGGCTGAACCGGGCGGGATGCCTGGTAAAGGGCCCCAAATGGTTTCCAGCGGCTCACTACACGTGTCTTTTTAAACTGCAGACGCTCACCTGTGTCCCGCTCTCCCTGGCCTCCACACCGTGCTCTCCTGTTGTTTGGCAGAGGGGACCTGCCTGCAGGCTCACGAGTTCATAAGGAGCGACAGAGGAGGAAAAGGCTCGTTCTTCAGGGCACTCCGAGGAAATGGCCGCTGGAAAATCTCTGAACGCAGCAGGCACATGCAAAACAGATGTAAATTAGGTGCGAGGCCTGGTGGGTGGAAGGCTCCCTCCCCACTGAGTCCCCCAGAACAGGCATAGTGCTGGCCGGCATCGAGACAGAGCCCCCAGTGTGAGTGGAGGGGGGTCATTCCCAGATGCCTTTGTATGTCTGGTCCTCTGCAGAGGTGGGTGCCTCCCCCGGAACGCCCATCCTCGGGTTCCTCACTGCTTCATGCGTTTGTTTCAATCTTTGCTTCCTGGGCCTGGAGACTGAAGCCCAGCCCGAGGCCCTGAGCCCTGTGGCCCAGTAGGCTGTGGCGGGAGACAGGGCCTCGCCCAGCTCAGCAGCCACGACGCCAAAGCCCTGTTTGCAGAAACTATCCCTGCAGCACTGCTGCCACCCACTGGGGGGCGATACGTGGTGCGGCTCAACAGGGTGGGTGAGGACCGCTGGGAGATTTTCGCCATGTTAAGGCTGGCTGCTGAACACGCACACGTGCGCGCATGCGCACGATGCACACACACACACACACACACACACACCTCTTGTTGGGGAGAGCTCGGGCTTGCACTCGTGCATCACACGCTCACTGACCCTGTGAGCTGCCAGGCGTGGTTCTGGGGAAAGACTGCAGAGTAGAAGGGGGGAGTCTGCGCCCTTGTGGATCGGGCAGATTGCCACCCCCCACCCACTGTGGACTTGGTCCTGGCGCCAGCCGCACCTGGAAGTTGGTCCTCAGTTTCCCCAAGTGGCAAAACACTCCCCGGGACTGAAAGAGACAAGGCTTGTGACCCCCCACCCCCGCTGGCCCGGGGCAGCTGTTCACGGAATTTGGCTCCTTCCTCCTCGTCTCTGCAGCCTGCGAGGGGGCTTCCTGCGCATGTCCAGAGAGAAAAGGCGAACGCGGAAGTCGGCAGGAGTTCACGGAGCAGGAACCAAACGTCAGGTGTCCCGTTAATCGTCCACCTGCCTCGGAAAGGGCGCAGCCCACCTGGAGCGGTCAGGCTGGCACCGCCCAGGTGTCTTCTTTTCCCCCCAGCAACCAAGGCTGCCTTTGGCCTTCTTTCCGATTAGAGAGACAGAGAGCAGAGCTCTGTAGTCTGCTGTTGAATGTTGCTGCTGAGAAGTAGCAACTCGCCCGTGCAGAGTCCTTTCGCATTCACAAAACGTCTGTGCACGTGTCCCCCACTTGCTCTCTGCGACCAGCCCAAGGGAGGCTCATCCTTGGTCCCACGTCACAGGTGTGAGGTGGGGGTCTTGGGAGGCCCCAGGGCGTGCCGCTGGGTGGTGCTGCCACCCACCCGCTCACGCTGGAGGATTAGACGCCGCTGCTCTGTTCACTGCCGCCAGGCACTTAGGTTTTACGAAGGAGATGAGACGGCCACACCAGGGGCCACAGCATGAAGGGCTTTCAGGGAGAGTGAGGAGGCCCCGCCCTACCCCCTTGAGCCATGAGCCATGCGCCATGCCCCCTTGGCACAGCGCTCTCTAGGCCTCAGTTTCCCCTTCTGAAAGCTCCAATGGATGTGCCAGGGACCTGCCGTCACCCTGCCTCTCTGGTCCGCACAGGCCTCTGGCCGGAGCTTTGCTTGAGGGAGACAGACAGAGACTCCTGCAGAGGACTCGGCTGAGGGTAGGAGGGGCAGATGGGCTTCCTGGTTGTCCTGTTATCTCCTGGACCTGGGCAGGGGTCGCAGGCGCCTGTTCGCCACCCCTGGCGGGGTTGCTGGGAGGCGTCAGGCAGGGGTGCAGGACCAGACGAGCCCCTGCCCCCCGCCCCGTGTCTCCAGTTCCCTCTATCCTCTGAGGCCAACCAGCCACCCTTCGATGTGAACATGGTCTTCTTCCAGGATGTGGCCCGTGCCCCTCAGGGGACTCATGGGGACCGAAGGACAGAAGGGTTGAGTTCACAGACTGAGGGAGATTTTGCCCAACTGTGTGGGACTCTGCAGCAGAGGGGCAATAAAGATTATTTTTAATAATAAAGATTTGTTTGAATTCAGCCCTGGCTGGTGTGGCTCAGTGGATTGAGTGCTGGCCTATGAACCAATGGTTCACCAGTTCGATTCCCAGTTGAGGCACCTGCTTGGGTTGCAGGCCAGGTCCCCAGTAGGGGGCGCTCAAGAGGCAACCACACATTATTTCTCTCCCTCTTTTTCTCCCTCCCTTCCTCTCTGTCTAAGAATAAATAAAGTCTTTTTAAAAGATACTTGTTTGAATTCAAAAACATTATATACACATGAGAGGGAGACCTGGAAAGGCAGGAGGAGGGAGGGGGCAGGGAAAGAGGGAGAGAAAAGAGGGCGGGAGGCATGGGGAGGGAAAACAAAGTACACGCAGGACAGAGTGCGTATTCTTTTATTTTCTTTCTACTCCGGTCGTATATGACTTTTGTAATTAAAGCAGCAATTAGATACACCGGACAGATGACAAATACACACAATTTTGTGTTTTCAGCGCCTTCCCAGAGGAAAGGGAGGCGAGAGCGCCACCTCGTGGTGACATAGTAGACTGCATCCTCTCCGGAGCGCGCGCACCTGGATGCGGAAGGAGGGAGCCCCCAGGACGGTGCCATCCCCCAGGCAGCGTTTGCAAGCAGGGCCCCCTCCCCCTCTGCCTGCAACTCCTGGCCAGGGTTTGGAAAGAGCTCTGCAATCTCCCTAAAGAACTGAGTCACAGCAGGACAGAGTATGGGGGCTTTTCTGGCACCAAGAGGGGGCAGGCAGAGGAGGCTGGCCCCAGGGTGCAGGGGGCTCTCTGGGAGCCCCGCACCCCCACGCTCATCCCCCATGCAAGACCCCGCCCGTCCATCCTTTTGTTCCAGGGGCAGGTGGGCTCAGCTCGTGTTGGTTGCTTTCCTCACTCTGTGGCCCTTCTCAGCCAAGGTCACAGAGACGCCCAAGGTCACACAGCTAATGCCGGCTGGTCCTGGACCCTGCTGCTCCCCCAGCCCAGCACGTGCACCCCCTCATCGCCCACGAAGCTGCTGGGACACACCAGTATGTGCCTGCAATGTGTCCTCAGAGGACAGGGCTCCACACCCTGCCCACTGCCGGCCGTTGTGGGTGGTGGGTCCTGTTTATTCACCCTGACCAAGGGTCCTGCAGGCCAGCCTGCCCCGCTGACAGAGAATGTTCCCGCCCTGGGAGAGCTGCTGGTCTTGTTGAGAAGCAGCTGAGTGTCATGACACTGGAATCCACGGGTCATCCTGGGGGAGGCGAGTCCTTGAGACCACAGGTGACCCCAGGGATGTGGGGAGTCTGGGAAGGCTCCCTGGAGCAGCTTCCTGAGAGCTGGATTGGGCTGTGAAGGAGGAGGCTGAAGAGAGAGAACATTCTGGACAGGGCAACAAAGAAACACAAAAGGCAGGAGCTGGGATTTGGCCCCCAGGCAGAGCACAGCGCCTTCAGGGGCCAATGAGAAGAGAGTTAGAAGGTGGAAGGCGGGACCTGGGGCCCTAAACACCTTTCCAGCCTTATTCTGTGGGTTGGCAACTGCCCTTTCCTCCGGAACTCACCCCTTTCTCCCCTCTCTTAGTCCCCTAGTGTGGTTTTGGCAGAAGGGTCAGCCAGCCCTGGCCAGTGAGAGACCCGAACCGCGTGGGAAGACCCGGGAGCTAGGCCGTGCAGGCGGAAGGGACAGCACACGCCATGTCCCGAGGCAGAAGTGAACGCGGCACAGACACTACCCTTTGAGCAGCCGGACCCAGCCGCAAGCGCGATGCGGGAACCTGCCGGGCGCGGGAACTAACTGCGCCGAGGTTATCCAACCGGTTCAGTCCGGTTTCTGCGCCCCGCGGGCCTCTGGGGGAGGACTCTAGGAGAGCTGCGGCACTGGGAACCAGGGAGTGCGATGCTCTGAAGCGGAGATGTGGGTGCTGTTGGGCAGAGGGAGGTCACCGAGGCTGTTTGAACACGGGCACGGCCCCTTTCACCCCGCTTCTCATTCTTTCCTGGGCCCCTCTCTCCGGCGTCTCCTCCTTCCCGCTCCTTCCCTCGGCCTCCACCCGCCGCCCAGACTGAACTCGGCTGCCTGCAGCTTTCTGCACTTGGCATTCACCCTTTCAGGCGGTCCTCCCGCTTTCCTCCTCCCGATGACCTCAGCCTGACGTTGACACAGACGCTGCTTCCTTCGTCAGCGCTGCCCAACCCCCCCACACCCCCACTCCTTGGCATGGTGTGTTTGCACCACAGCTGTTCTACCCCGAATTGTACCTTTCGGGGAACTCCGTCCCACCTGCAGACCAGGAAGTGGCTCCTCTGGCTGATGTTTGATGGCCTGGTGTCCGGTACCTAGTAGGCTCTCAATGAGCAGGTATTAGCTGGGGGAGCCCTGTGGACTGACTGACTGTGCCTACCCCCACTCGTAGATTGAAGCCCTACCTCCAGTTTGATGGCATTTGGAGGCGGGGCTTTGGGGTGATTAGGTTTCGCTGAGCTCATGAGGGTGGGGCCCCCACAGTGAGATTAGTGCCCTTATCAGAGGAGAAAGAGAGGCAGCATCTTGTTCCCTCTGCCACAGGAGTGAGAACTAGCCAGAAGGTGGCTGTCTGCGAGCCAGGAAGCTTGTCCTCAGGAGAAGCTGAATCTGCCGGCACCTTGATCTTGCACTTCCCAGGCTCTGGGAGAATAAGTGTTGTTTACATTGCCCAGACTGTGGGATTTTGTTGTGGCTGCCAGAGCTAAGACAGGGAGGCCGGGGGTGGGGCGGGGAGGGAGGAGCCTGGTGTATGCAAGGTGCCAAGAGTAACCGGATGAATTGATGAATTGATGAATGAACAAACGGGCCCAGGGAGGCTGAACGGATGAGCCCTCGGGGCCGACTCAATCACTGCATCTCACTTGGTGGGCTGAGTACTCGATGGGCTGTGTACTCAGTGGTGGTATGGACCCAGCAGGCAGCCCTGGAGCGGCTGGGAGGGCTGGGGCTGGAGGCCTGTCTTTGCCTCCAGGTTGGGGTCCTGGTCTAAGCAGGGGATCCCTGAATTGGTTTCTCGAGGGGGAAGAACCGATGAACTGTACATGCCCCGGTCACAGCTTCACGCTAGAAAATACCCCAAAATTGAATGTCCTGATTAGATGAGACTGAATGTCCACCTGGAGAAAGCGCTGGGTAAGGTACACCACGAACCCGTCAACTGTGTTCATAAAAGCCCCAGGGGAATTTAGGAGGCACTTAAATAAAACAACATCCACGGAGAAAGTGGTTCGCAGCTGCGAGAGGTGGACGTGTGTGGGCAACGCGGCGAGAACACAAGGAAACAGACTGGTCGAGTTAAGGGAGAATTTTTTTCCCAGTGTCCTTGACTTATTTTTTAAGTTTTCTGCATAATTTCAAACGGTTTTAGTTGACTGTTGGGAATGTGCAATATCCAAAGAATATTCCAGATGTTTGCACTGGAAACATCTCTCCAGCAGGAACAGAGACCCAGGGCTGGGGCCACTGTCCCTGTAAGCGGCCTGCGTTCGGCAGGCACCTAAGCCCCCGCCCCCTGCCCCACCTCCAGGACATCACACGGGCTGGGTGACGTCCCAGCCGGCTCGGACCTCACCAAAAACCCCTCTCTCCCAGCCGGACCTTGGACTTGCAGCTCCAGTCGGGGCTTCCTGTCCCTAAACTTGTTTTCTTTAGGAGGGAAACACGATCCCCTTCTCGGCACAGGGCTGGAAGGGCATGCAAATCACCTAACAGTGCCCGTTTTGTGCGCTCCTGTCTTATGCAAAACTGCCTCCTGAAGTAAATTAGTTACCCCGCAGACCGCTGGGGGGCCGAGGAGGCGAAGGTGTGGGGTGGGGGATGATTAGGGAATGGGGCTCGGCGCCCAAATGGGATAAAATGGCCAACACTGGCCATCTCCAGGCTTTCCACCTGGTGATAGGGGGACACACTGGAGGCCCCCCCCCCTCGGACCTCCCCGGTCTCCGCTGTGGCCACCAGATGGCGGCACACGCAGGCCTTGGGACCCGAGCATGGGCCTGCGGACTTCCCCACCACACCTGACAGTTCCTTCACGCCTTCCAGGGTCACGTCTAGGGAGGCTAGGGAAGCGTGAATTGGACTTTTGTTCTCAAAGGCGACCTCTGCAAGGACAGAAGGGTGTCTCTAAGAGGGGTCTACGGCTGCCCAGTAGCCAAGTGCTTTGTCGCAGAGTGCCTCCCGGCTGGGGGCTGTTGAACTGCTGGGAGAAGAAAAGGGGGAAGGAGGGAAGGAAAGGAGGGAAGGGAGGAAGGAGAAGGAAAAAAGAAAACCTTGAAAGAAGTTCTCGATACAAAATCAGTAAATGTTTCAATTCAACTGTAATCTTTAAAATGCAGTAACCGAGCCATCGCTGTCTTCGCCCTGACGTTATTCAGACTTTCCGGAGAGTGAGTGCCACCCCGGGAGGAGGGAGCCGGGCGAGCCGGGGTTCAGAGCGAGTGGGGAGCCCCGTCCTGCGAGGCTTTGATAAGCAAATACAGCCCCGCTCGCTGGCCATTGGCTGTCCCCTCACCGCCAGATTTTGACAAATAATCAGATTGAAAATCAGGGAGGGGAACAGAAGGGGGGGGAAAACCAGTGAGAGAGAGAGAGGGAGGAAAAAAAAAGGAGAAGTATCTGTTTGCGCAGAGCGTCACCAAGTTGACTGACGGAGTGGAGCAGCCAGCTTCCCGCGGCGGCACCCGGACGGACGGGACAGGTGAGTGCGGGCAGCCACACGCGCCTGCCTCCTCTTGTCCGCTCGCCGGTCGGGCTTCCCGGCGGGTTCCCTGGTCCCTGTGGCCGCTCTAGATGCTGGGCTGCAGGTCTCTCCGGTGGGACCTGGCCTTCCGCCCCTGAGCCCCCGGGGAGAGGCGGTGCTGAGGGGCAGCTGGGAGCCGGCGCGGGAGTGCCACCACCCTTTCCAAAACTTGGTCTTAGCTGGCAGGTATCACCCGCCCGCACAGTGTCATACCCACACCCCGGCTGCCCCAAGGACCCGGGCAGAGCACAGGCTGAGGGCCTGAGTGGGGTCCCCCGTCAGGCACAAGCCGTCCAGTCCCCTGGGTGCTGTGAGCGCTTCCCTGTCTCTGCGCCAGCCTTGGACTGAGAGGCTGCTGAAGGGAGCCCCACAGTCCCCGGGTTCCCCGACGCTGAGTGGGGTGCCCTCCCACCGAGCCTGCTGAGGGGACCAGGTGGCTGCCCTGTCCGCCTCTCCCCCCAGCCTCCAGGAGCGGTCGGACTGTAGGTGGGAAACTGGTGTCACAGCCTCTTATACCTTTTTTGGGAGAAAAAAACAGGTTGGAGTCTGGGCGGCTGGGGCGAGGTGCATGCTCTGACGGCATGGGCTTGCTGGGGGTCGGGGGGGGGCAGTCCGAGGGGTCTCAGTGGGCAGGTGCTTTGTGTACTTTTTTTCCGGGGAACGAATGGCCATGGCTTCTGGGAGATCTGGGGGCGCAGGGCTAATTGGCAGTCCCTGGACACGGAGCTGGCAGAAGCTGGCTGAGCTCACCCGCGCTCCTGGGCTCCTGGCACGCCGCCCAGCAGGCTGTGAGAGGTCTTCGGTCTCGGGAAGTGGCGGGTCCCTTGTCCTCGGAGCTGGTGCCCGGGGACTCTGCGAATGAGGTGAGGGGATGACGGAGGTCCCTTCCAACTCTGATTTATGCTGGTTTCCCCACCGAAAGTTCTTGGAGAGCATCAGAGAGCCACTGGGATTAGGCATGATGGATGGAGCCGCTCAAAACTGGGGCAGACCTGTGTCCGGGGGCCTTCAGGAGGGTGGGGTGGTCTTGGGGGGTCCTTAGAACGCAAGGACTCCCTACGGCTCTGGGGCCAGATGACGGGACGATAGCCTGCTCAGATGCGACATGTCCCTGGGACCCGACCTCTCCCCTGTCCAGAAACAGCGTGAGCCTCACCGCTCCCCCCTCCGTCCGGGGCAGGCCACTGGTCTCCAGGAGTTCGCGCCAGCGGGACCTGCTCCGGTCTCCAAACCAGAAATGCTCAGGGCCTGCCTTATTCGCTCACTTTTGTTTTCACTGAGACAAAACAGACCTAACATGAAACCGACCGTTTTGCGTGGACAGTTCAGTGGCATTGAGGCGGCTCACATGGTCGCACAGCCATCCCCGCCACCGCGCACAGAGCCGTTTCTGTCTTGGGAGGTTGAAACTCTGTTCATTAAACAGTAACTCCCCGCGCCCCGCCCCCAGCGACCACCGCTCTGCTTCTGGTCTCGGTGAATTTGCCTACTGCAGACACCGAGTATCAGTAGACCCACAGTCTTCGTCCCTCTGCGACGTGCTTTGTCGTTCTGCTCGTTTCACTCAGCAGAAAGTCCTCCAGTTTCGTTCACGTTGTAGCAGGTGTCAGGAGTCCCTTCCTTTTTAAGGCCGAATAACATTTGACTGGAGGTAGGTGTTGCATTTCTTTGTCATCCATTGGCGGACACTGGGGTTGCTTCCACCTTTCGGTTGCTGTGAGTGTGCTGCCGAGAACTGGGGTGTGCTGATATCTGTTCACGTCCCTGCTTCCAGTTCCTTTGGGGGTACACCCAGAAAGTGATCCGCTCACTCGTTTAAAGAAAGATTTTATGTACTTACTTTTAGAAAGAGGTGAAGGGAAGGAGAAAGAGAGGGAGAGAAATATCGATGTGCAAGAGATGCATTGATCAGTTGCCTTTCGCACGCTCCTAACTGGGGACCTGGTGTGCAACCCAGGCATGTGCCCTGACTGGGAATCGAACCGGCGACCTTTCAGTCTTTCAGTTCGCAGGCCAGCGCTCAAATCCACAGAGCCACACCAGCCAGGGCTGCTTCCCTCGCTTTTGAGGTTGCGTTCTCTGAACGTAGGAAGGCACATTTGAGAACGCCTTCCAGATTTCCAATAAAAATAATGCCTCCTGCCCTAACGTGACCGGGGCCCACTTCCCCCTCCTTCTACCTGGAAAGGGCTTTTGTTTGTTTGTGTTTCCCCCTAAGTCACGCCTTCACGCACGGGGAAGTCCGAAGGGTCCTGCACAGCTGACTCTGAGAAACAGCGGTCTTGCCCAACCCTCCCAAAAGGGGAACCTGAGGGATGCGTTTCTCAGACAAGGTGGGTCGGCGCCGCGCTGCCAGGCAACGGACGGCGAGTGGGATTTGCGCGCAAGAGGGAAGTGGGGAAACCTTGGTCCAACCGTCCCGAGGAGAGACAGGAAAACCCAGCCTCAGGTCGGCGGCTGATGCGGTGCGGCACCAGGCCCCAAAATCAGTCCCAGGAATCCCAGGCCCGCCGCTCTGCCTGGAAGTCGGGGTGCAGAGGCCCCCACCCCACACGGGGCTGGCTTCCGAAGTTTCGGCCGAGATTCTGACTCGGGGCCGGGACCCCCTATCAGGATTGGGGGTTTTTAAGGAGATGTTAACAGCGACTCTCTTTCCGGAGTGCGATACCATCGAGGTCTCTGTTTTATGAAGAAATCTTAGCCGTCTTTCACAATCTCTGCTCTCACCTCTTTCTCAGAACGGGTTCCTGTGAATCAAAACGGCGTAGTTGCCGTTGTTAATTAACTACCATAGAGGTGATTGGTTCCTGTTTTTTTTTAAACTCAGGTAACAGGGGTCAAAAGGAAGTTCTCTGGGTGCAGCTGGCCGCAGGGCGAGCTCATGAACCTGAGAGAGAGTCATTGTTTGGCTGCCCTGGGCTTCCTCGGGCCCCAGGCCCGAGGGAAGACCAGACCTTCCCACAGAAATGCTGTCTCTCACCAACGCTCTTCAGGGCCTGACGTGGGGCTTCTGAGTTCTGGAAACGAGGCAAAGATCAGGGGAATTTGATCATTCCAGCCTCCGCCCGCTGTCCCCACCTGGGGCCGGAGGTCAAGTGGGGGCAGGAGGGGCGCCTGAGGCTCCGGCAGGCTGCGCTCCTCACCCAGCCTCAGTTTACCCCTGGGACCTGGAAAGACAATTACTGCTCCCCTTGCCCCATGGGCGTCGGACTTGGTGACATAACACACCCAGGGAGCCTTAAATGCTGTCCTGTCTCCCTGGTGGCCTGGGGCTGGGTGATCACGTCCTGCCTGCTCCACCTCGCTCCGCCCCGGGACCGGCTCTCGGCCTCGGTTTCCCTCTGTGAAATGGGGTGATCGCGACCGGGCTCACGGGTCAGGGTTAGCAGAGCTGAGACGAAGCAGGTCGCGGCTGCGAGGAACTCCGGAGTTCAAGTGCAGCGGCTTTGACGCCTGCCTTCGGCTCCAGTGGGTTTACTAATGAAACGCCATGTCAAAGACAAAATCTTTTGAGAGAGAGACTGACTGACCGCGGCCTCGGGAGGCTCCCGCAGGGCGTGGGGGTCTCCTCTCAAACTGCCCGGGGTCTGCTTTAGTGCGTCCCTCCCGCAGCCGAGCGCTAGAAGGGGGAAGGAAGGGGGCTGCGAGGAGCCCCGGGCGGGTGGGGGGAGGAGGCAGGAAGGCACTGTCCCCGGGAGATAAGGCCACCGCGGGCTGCCCGGCCAGCCCGGGCGGCCCTGCGAGGTCAAAATCTGACAGCAGCCCTCAAGTCCCACCCCTTCATTTCAGAGCCCGTGGCAGAGGGGCCTGGAGTGGGGCCCTGCTCGCTCTGGGCTGACCCCCACCCCCTGAGGGTGCCTGTGAGAGCCAGCACGGGGCATGGGACCAGGGGAGGCCAGACGGCACACAGCCCTTGCCCGGGCCTCCCTGCAGCCCGTCTCTCGCGCTCGTCTGTGATAAACGAGGGTCCTTTCCTGCCCCGGCGATCCCAGGAAGCTTGGCTGGGATCCCGTTTAGCAGATCTGCACGCTGAGGCATACGGCGAGCAGGGCCCAGCCTGGGCTGGCCCCAGGTAGTGGGGGGGTGGGCCACAGCCCACACTCCTGAGGCCCCTAGGGACTCTGGACACAGCTGGGGACCCTCTTCTGCCTGGTCAGGGCCGTCCCCGGGATGACCCTCCAGGTCTGCTCTGAAGGCAGAGCCCCAGGCTGCCCTCTCTAATCTTCCTCCCCCAGAGAGCGGCCCGCCTCCCGGGCCTTATCAACCGCCCTCGCTGCCGCTCGGAGCAGCGTCACCCCTTTCCCGCGCTGGGCCCTATCTGCCCTGCAGCCCCAGGGCCGGGGGGTGCTCCTCCTTGAGACCTGGGTGCCCATCTCACAGAAAAGGGAACAGGCCCAGAGAGGTTAAGTGTCCGCCCCAAACTGCACAGCAGGTGAGCTGGGATTCTAACCCAGGAGCCTCTGACTCCACGCCCTGCGTGGAGACCACCCCTCTCTGAGACCCCTGGAGGCCGGGCCCACCAGGATGCAGCGCAGCTCCCTGGATGTGAGCCTGCAGGGTGTCACCTGTGCAGCGCCCCCCTTCCTCCGCTGCTCCCGGAGCAGCTCAGGCATGCGGGCGGCGGCCGCTGGTCCGGGGTCTTTCTAGAGGTCGGCACATTGGTTTCCTACCCAGGAGCAGGGAGCAGGTTGGATTTACAGTTGCCATACACAGGTGCCACAAACCGGGCAGCTTAAGACAACAGGACCGTATTCTCTCGGGGTCGGAGGTCGGTGAAACCAAAGTCAAGGTGGCGGCAAGGCCGGGCCTCTGCGGGTTCTCAGGGAGCGCGTTTCGCAGCTCTCTCCTGCCCCTGGCGGCCCCCGCAGTCCTGGGCGTCCATGGCTTATAGCTGCATCGCCCCGACCTCTGCCCCCACCTCCCCCAGGGGCATTCTCCCATGTGTGTCTGTCTGCATGCCTGAGTCCCCCACTTCTTACAAGCATGTTGGACCTCGGGCCCCCCCAATCCAGTGTGACCTCACCTGAAGTCCATCGCACCCGCAAAGACCCTGTTTCTGAATAAGGTCATAGTCACAGGTTTTGGGTGGACACTGTTGAACCCAGGACGGTACGTTCTGACTTTAGGAGGCAGCTCTACCACACCTCGGAGTGCCGTGCCCCTGAGCATCCTCCCCTCGCCCCGTGCAGGTGTGAGGGGTGCACGGGGACAATGCCACGCTCCTTCCTGGTGAAGAGCAAGAAGGCTCACACGTACCACCAGCCCCGAGTCCAGGAGGATGAACCAGTCTGGCCCCCTGCCCTGAGCCTGGGTAAGTGGGAGCGTAGGCCGGCCCCCGTTGCACCCCACCCCTGGCCCCCTGCCCCTTGTGATTGGGGCTACAGCAGCTCACTGCCCCCTCTTCCGGGTCTGGGAGCAAGAGGAACTCAGTCCGCATCGGCTGAATGAATGAATGAATGAATGTCCCGATCTCTCTGAGCCCTGGCGGCAATGAGAGCTCAGGGTGCAGCTGGCCTTCGGTGGCTGCAGACAAGGACGTGTGGGTCCGATCTAGGGCAGAGGTCAGGTGCTCGGAAAAACAGACACTGGTCCAAGAATTCTCCAGGGGTCTCCTCCTGGTCGCTGACCAGCTCCCCAGTCTGGGCGGGGCCCCTGAGTGTGAGCAGCCAGAGGGGGCAGCAGACAGGCCTCCCCCTCCTCCTGGGGAGGGTCCTGCCCCTGGCTCCCTCCTGGGGCTGCAGCTGGTGGTGCTGATGGCCTTGTCTCCCCACAGCGACCAGGGACCAGGTCCCGAGCAACGACCCCGTCCTCAGCGCCCTATTACCAAACCCGTGCCTGGACTGGACCGACCTCAAACAGGAGCCAGAGCTGGAGCTGGACCAGAGCTTGACCAGGATGGTCTCAGCACCAGGTACCTGGCCCAACACCCCTGGCCATTCCAGGGAGGGCCGGGGACGGGGGGGCTCCTGGGAGCAGGGGCCCTTGGAGTCTCGGAGACAGGAAGGACCCACAAGGTCGCCTGGATGCTGGGCTCCTGGGCCTCTGCTTGGACCCCTCCTGGGCAGGAGCTCATTCCCGGATGAGGAGCCCAGCGCGGGGTCAGAGGGAGCAGCTGGGCGGGCTGATGGAGTGGCATGTGCTGGGGGACACGCCGGTGGGGGGCACTCCGGTCCGGGGTTGCTGAGGAGGCACAGTGAATGGAACCCGGCTCGCCCACAGTGAGCGTCTGGGACTCACACACTGAACGAGCCCCAGCACATGGCGGGGAGTGGGCGCTCTGTTCCAGTGAGTCACCTCCAGGCACGTGTCCGCCTCTCCACAGAGGGTCCTGCTGTGATGCCCCAGCCCCAGGACGGGGACTCGCCCCCCTCCGACTCGCCCCCGTTCTACAAGCCCAGTTTCTCCTGGGACGCCCTGGCCTCGTCCTACAGCCACAGCTACCGGCAGGCCCCCTCCACCATGCAGTCCGCCTTCCTGGAGCGCTCCGTCAGCCTGTACGGCAGCCCCCTGGTGCCCAGTGCCGAGCCGCCCTTGGACTTCAGCCTCCGCTACTCCCCGGGCCTGGACACGTACCACTGCATCAAGTGCAACAAGGTGAGCGGCGGCCGGTGGGTTCGCAGGCTCGCTCTGCCCCTGCCCCCAGCACGCTGGCACAGTGGGGCTTCAGAGCGGGGCATCCCCGGGGCAGCTTGGGTCCCTGGGGGGATCGAGGGTCCACAACGCTGTCCTCGTCGCCGTTCCTTGAGCCCTGGCTGGGCGCCCAGCCCTGTGCTAAGCACCTGACACGCACGAGCCCTGGGAGGTGGACGCAGGGCTGAGGTTCAGAAAAGCTGAGTCACTTGCCCAAGAGCATTGAGCGAGCAGACCTCAGAACCAGGTTCAAAGCTGGCCCCGGCTGACTCTGGTTCTTGGCCACCAGGCCTCCAGAGAGGGCCAGGAGGGGTTTCCAGACTCCCTCAGCCCCCATTCTACGGGCAGGGAACCCAGCCACACGGGGAAAGGGGCCTTCCCAGGACGCGCAGCACAGGCCGGCAGAGTCGGGGATCCGGGGCTCCTTCCACAGGCCGCCCATTGTGGCTGGAGTGGGGTGCCGGCGGAGGTGGGGGGCACAGCCCCGGGACCCAGGCCTGGCCCCTCCCCACAGCCCCCTGGCCTCACACGCTGCCCCCGCCCCCAGGTCTTTTCCACCCCACACGGGCTCGAGGTGCACGTCCGACGCTCCCACAGCGGGACCCGGCCCTTCGCCTGTGAGGTCTGCGGCAAAACCTTCGGCCACGCGGTGAGCCTGGAGCACCACACGCACGTCCACTCCCAGGTGGGCAGCTGGCCGGGCCCAGCACCCCCACTTCCCCTCCCATGCTGTGCTGCTCCCAGGGAGCCCAGGGGGCCACGGACCGGGGAGCCCTCACTGCCTGCCTCCCTCGCCTGTGTCTCCAGTGCCCACTGCTGGCACCCTGACCCTCCGGGCCAAGCCGGAAGGGCCTCTTGGCCTGGGTGGGTCTCCGGAGAAGCCTGCTCTCTGTGAGGCTCAGGAACGGTCCTGCCCCTTGGGGGTCGGGGCAAACGTCCTCCCCTTGGCATGGGGAGTTAGGCTTGACTGTTCGTTCACCGCATGCAGCCCTGCCTGGGGCAGGAGCTCCCTCTTTAGCGTTCCGTTCTGGAAAAGCGCCTGCCGCTGACCCGAGTGCTAACACCTGAGTCGGTACGAAAGTCTCAGGGGGGAGAAGCAGGGAAGGACCGAGAGAGCTCGCGTTTGTGAGCACCCCAATCCTCCCAATGACGCTCTGAGGTCATTACTGTTACTGTTCCAATGTACGGATGAGGAAACTGAGTCTCAGGGAGGCTGAACGCCTTGCTACGGTCATGTGCCTAGTAAGAAGCAGAAGCCAGACTCAGGCCTCAACTATTCAGACCCTTACCCAAACCACCAAGCAACCCATGACCATCCCCGCCTCACGGGACTCGCTCTGGGTTCAGGGATGTGAAATGTGAATCCCTGAGAAAAACTCCCAGATCAGTCGGTCCACCAGTCAGTCAACAAACATGTATTTTGTTGGGGATACTGTGGAAGTTACCAGGAAAAATCCCACAGGAGGCTACTCAGGCTCCAAGTCTCAGCGCCTCCTTCGGGGGGGAAGGAATGGGGGACCCTGGGTCCTGCTCCGCCGGGCCTGTCCTCGAGGCCATCCCAACGGAGTGTCCTGTTCCTCAGGGGATTCCGGCCAGGTCCAGTCCTGCGCCCAGCCTGGCAGCCCTGGGTCATGAGGCCCCACCTGCGCCTGACCCCCCGGGGCCTCGTTTCCTCCGGCAGGAGCGCAGCTTCGAGTGCCGGATGTGTGGCAAAGCCTTCAAGCGTTCGTCCACCCTGTCCACCCACCTGCTCATCCACTCGGACACGCGGCCCTACCCCTGCCAGTTCTGCGGCAAGCGCTTCCACCAGAAGTCGGACATGAAGAAGCACACCTACATTCACACCGGTGAGGCCGCCAGCCCTGCGCAGCACCCCGCCCCGCCCGTGTCCTGGGCTGGCAGAGCCCCCACACGCCCCCATCTCTCACTACTGTCAGCAGGACCCTGGCCTTTAAGACGGTGGGGTCAAGCCACGTGGGGGGCTCCCCTCCACCGGGAGGGCTGGATGCCATGTGTTACTTAAGCTCACCTGATACGTAGAGGAAAGACCACAGGAAACAGCCGAAGTCGGCAGTGCGGGTCTCCGGGTAGGAGTGAGGCCGGCAGGAGAATTTTTCACTCATTCCTTCCTCCATTCACTCACTCACTCACTCACTCATTCATTCCCCGGCTGCTACCCGAGAGCCTGTTTTGTGCCAGGAGCTATGCTGGGTTGACGACCCAGACGGACCCTGTCCCTGCTCTACCCGGGGTCCAGTCCAGTGGGGGTGGGTGTCAGAGTCAATGTGGATTGACAATGAGGTAAAGCAAGAACATGTGAGAGAGGCTCCGCAGGGCGTCGGGGCAGCAGGCCCGCACGCACAGCCTTGACCCAGCCTCTGCTGCCCGGCAGGTGAGAAGCCACACAAGTGCCAGGTGTGCGGGAAGGCCTTCAGCCAGAGCTCCAACCTCATCACCCACAGCCGCAAGCACACCGGCTTCAAGCCCTTCAGCTGCGAGCTCTGCACCAAGGGCTTCCAACGCAAGGTGGACCTTCGGCGGCACCGCGAGAGCCAGCACAACCTCAAGTGAGGCGGTGCCCACGCCCAGCCCTGGCCCGCCCGGCCTGAGGGCCCGTTGCTGGGAGGGAGGCCAGCCTCACGCGCCCAGACCCCTGGTCTCCTGGAGGCAGCACTTGAATGGGAGTCTTCCAGCTTGTTTTGAGACACACGAAATTGCTGTGTGACTTTGGACAAATTGCTTTCCCTCTCTGGAACAATAGTTCTCCTGCCATGCAGTGTGGGAGCTGGGCTGAAGGTGTAAAAACTTGGGTGCCTTCCAAGGGCAAAGCCAGGGAGGCCAGAGTAGCCCCACGTGGGCAGGGATGCCCTGAACAGACCAGAGCTGGGGTCCACAGAGAAGCTGGAACCCCCCCGGTGCCCTCTGCCCACCACGCTGGCACCTGGCCCCCTGGGTTGAGGGGGCCTCTTTCAGGCTGCCGGATGGTCAGATCAGAGACACCTCCTGCCCCAGGGTGGGTGCTGAGCACCCCTCTGCTTCAGCCAAACCTGCTGGCTGCCCCCCACTTCTGACCAGCACTCGGCTGGCCCTGGGGCAGGGGGTCCAGTTCCGCCATCAGACCCCCGGGCTGCAGAAGCTGGCAGCTACCACTGTCAAATGTCTGTTCCCCTCGACTGCTGTAGATGGAAATAAAGACACAGATTTATTTACATTGGACTAGTGTTTATTAGGCGCCTACTGGGTGCAAGCCAGTGTACGAGGCTTCAGGGAGGAGCGGTCGGTGGGGAGATTTGAAGAGCAGAGACAGCCACGTGGTCTCCTAGGACAGGCTGGGAGGCAGCACCCAGACCAAAGGGATCGGGACTGGACCAGAAGCACCGGACACAGCGTGGCAAGCCCACCCACCAGGCAGGGCCTGGTCAGGGCAGCGGGGGCTGTGCTCGGGGTTTCACGCTACACAAATTCCCTCCCTCACAGTCCCGGAGGTTCAGGAACCCACCAGGAGTCCCATGGGGCCGAGCTCAAGGTTTCGGGGGCGCGTTCCCCCTGGAGGCTGCAGGAACACCGGCTCCTCCTCTGACCTCGGAGGCTGCCAAATTCCTTAGCCTGTGGCCGCTTCCTCCATCCCTCAGACCGTCCCTGCTTCCCCCTGTGCCGGTCTGCCTTCGCCTCCCTGCCGCCCTCTTGGAAGGACCCCTGTGACCACGTGGGGCCCACCTGGCTGATCCAGGGTCAGCTTCCCACATTGGGGTCCTCACATCGTCGCTGAGGTAGGCTGAGCGACGGCCCCCAGAGACGGCCCCTGCGTCCTGGCCCTGGGACCGGGCAGTGGTGGCCCAAACGGCAAAAGGGATTTTAGCAGATGTGACTGAGAGAGGCCTGGTGCCCCTTCGCTGGCTGCGTGACTTTGGGTTGAGCTCCTCCTCCGTAAAACGGTGGGTGTGACCATCCGGCCCGCAGGTCACCGGACGGGCTCCTCCGAGGTGTGTATGGCAGTACGCAGGGACCGGCACGCAGCCAGTTCAAGGCCTCCTCCAGCCCCGAGCGCTGAGCCTGGGCTGGCCGCGTCTCGGGGCGGCTCTCCTTTGCCAGCTGGTGTTTCTCTGGGTTCCAGCTCTCAGCACCACGCCCAGGCCGGGCCCCCCAAGAGGGCTGCGCTCAGTCAGTCACTTCCAGGTCCCAAGCTGGGCCCGGGGTTTCCACACACTGCCTCCAACCTGTGCAAAGAGGGGTCCCTCTCCCAATTTACGGAGGGGTAACTGAGGCTCAGAGAGGTTGGCCTACTTGCTCACCGTCACACAGCAGGCGAGTGTGTGTGGCGCTAGGACCAGGATACTTGATTCCAGGTCCAGGACTTCAGGTCCCCATTCATCTGTCCCCCCAAGGACACCTGCAAGTGTTTCTGCTGGTCCTCGCCTCTGCTGGGGCCCCAAGGCCCCATGGGGAAGGGGGTCCCTGGCCCTGGCGAGGGCCTATTGCATTCCTGAGGCTCTTCCTGTCTACCTGAGCCAGGGTTCTCCTGTGCAAACCTGTCCAGAGTGTGGAGGGCGGGGTGGAGGCGGAGCTCCGAATTTGCGGGGGAAGGTGGTCTGGCCCCCTCAGTGGGCTCCCACCAGTTCACGCCCCGCAGGCCTGGCCCTTCAAGTCGGAGGAAGAGGGACCCCAACAGCCAGCACCCCAGAGCCGACTCTGCCCCAGAGACCAGACGCTCCCGCCTCCTCCGTCCACGGAGACCGGGAAGCCCAGACGGGGAAAGGGCCTCGCCCTGCACCTTCTAAGTCTGGGGAACTGTGAAGGGGGTGCTGGACACACACACACACACACACACACACACACACACACACACACAGGGAAGCTGCTTTGCATGTTCCTTGTTTGCTAAACAAAACCACACCAATATCAGCATTTCAGCCACTTCAGTGGCAGGGTGGGGTGTGAGCTGCACAATGAGCCTTTCTTCATCCGCTGAGGTTCAGGGACAGCAGGATTTAGCTTTCGGGCCCCTCCACTGAGGGCCCCCAGTGGTGCAGGAACGGGTGGGGGGCGGGGGAGGTGGGGCACTGCAGCCGCAGAGTGCTGCGGGCCGGACCCCCACTTGCGCTTTGCAGAGAAAGGGGCCAGCGTGGGGACAGGCACGGGGGCTCCGTGAAACCCGCTTCCCCGTCTTCTCCTCTGCCCCTCACAACCGAAGGCAGTCGCTGGGGTTGGGGCTGGGGGCTGCTGGGGTTCCCTCTGCTCAGCTGCCCTGGCCCCTTTCCCGCCCCCAGGAAGGAGGGGCCTCACCTACACAGCCGTGGCCCCGGGAGGAAGTGCCCCGATGGGCTCGGGCAGTGGGAGCGGGGCTCCCTGACCAAGGCCTTTCCCTCTTTCAGGGTCAGGGGACTGCTCATCACACTGGGATGGGGGCCCCTCCCTGTAGGGGTTGGAGGGGGTTCACTCACCCTATTCCCTGCCTCTCATGACACTCCCACCTCCTTCCTGTCCGCATCCACACCGTCAGCATTGCAGTGTGTGAACTGGGGGACAGTGTCCAGCCCCGAGAGAGGACGTGGCTTCCCTTTGCACCAGGGCGCCAAGGCCCAGCGTGGGGAAGGAGCGGCCCAAGTAGCACCGCCTGTTAGCGCAGAATCCAGGTTTCCTGACCCCCCTGTCCAGGACTTTCCACCAGGGCGCAAATCAGTGGCACAACGCAGGGGACTCTGTTTACATTGACTAGGGTGTGACTGGACACGGAAGTCGCACGGTGAGGCGGGGGGACTGTCCCCCTCCTCAGACTGCCGCATGGGGTCCCGTGAGACCTCAGGGTGGTGCTGGCGACCCAGCTCAAGCATCAGTTCACTCAAATAATAAATAATAAAAATCAGCAGTAAGTAATAAAATCAATACTGCACCGTTAAAACAAACTGGCCACACTGGGGAACAGAATACAACATCTGAGTGGATTTTCGGATCAGATGTCCTGTCCACAGTGGAAGCTTCAGGCTACACCCCCAGGCCCTGTGCTCTGTGCTCTCCTGCATGGGGGGCATGTGACCCCCCTCCCCCAGAGCAGGGACCCCGAGACACAGACTGGGAGATGCCCAGAGGAAGTGAGGCAGGTGAGGATGGCAGGTGAGGAAGGCACCTTCTTGGCAGGTGAGGATGGAAATGTGTCTCCCAGGGTCGGCCCAGAAGAGTCTCCAAAAGTCTCCGGAGCCCGTTGACTCCTTGCCAGACCCGGGACAGAGCCCAGGGGACCCCAGACCACCCCCAGCGGAGGCCCCGTGTGGCCTGGGAAACGCAGCGGGCCCAGGCGTTGGAGGCTAGTTCAGAGTCACTGTTGGGGTGACCGCAGCACCTGATGGCAGCCGCTGCTCTCGGCTCCCTGCTGAGGCTGGCCGGGCGGATGGGGGTACCCCCACTGCCGCTGTGGAAGGGAGGACCCAGAAGAGCATCAAGGCCAAGCTCCCCGCCTCCCTGGGACTCTGGACGAGCAGCAACGCTGTTCCCATTTCCCCCCCAAAAGGCCTTTAGGGAATGCTCGATGCCATTTCTCGCCCCCCCCCCGCCCCCCGCGCCTTTGCCCATGGCATTCCCTCCACCTAAAGGCCTTTTGGGCTCTCTTCCCTCCCCTGGACCGGTGAAGCCCAGCCCAAGTGCGTAAATTGTCCCCACGTGCTCACCCCACACCCTCCACACAGTTCCTAGGAATGCAAAGCAAAGAAATAGTCCCGGGCGAGCACACAGACCGGCCGCTGCAGGACCGGCTCCTGAAACGCAGGGGTCCTGGGGGGAGGGGCGGTTGGAACCACCCGAAACCCGCGCAAGGAGACCGGCTGCGGGGCAGGGGCTGCCGTGGGGAGGACACGCGTGCTTTCTAAGGGCTGACCCGGAGGGGGCCTGGGCTGCTTCCCGACAGCCTGCGGGCCTGGAGAAAGCACAGCTTGAGCCCGCAGGTGCCTGGAGAAGCAAACCTCAGCCAGCCCGCCCCGCCGTTGGGAGCAGCGGTTTCCCGCCGGCGGGGATGGGGGGGCGGGGAGGGCTTGGCTTCACGCTCTCTGCTGTCTCAAAGGAGACTTGAATTTGTGCGCGTGTCTGTCTATCTATCTGTCTGTCTATCCATCTATCAATCTGTCTATATTTTTACTAAAAAAGGTGGAGAAAATAGATTTCGCAGAGCAAATGCCTCGACACAGGAAGCCGTCCCGGACGCCCTGGGTGAGGAGCGGTTTGGAAATCAGTGCGCGCCAGGCGATCCCGTTTTCACCGGCTGGCACGCGGGAGGAAGTTCGCGGGACGAAGGGCGGCGGATGGAGGTGGCTGAGCGTATTTGTTTCTCCTGGGTTTTCAGGGTGGATGCTGCAGTTTTGTGCAATGGGCACGTGTGATAACATTATCAGTGGCACTACAAAAAGACTCCTGCGCACAAATGCATTTCCCTGCCTGCGCGTCTGCCTCTCCACCCCTCCCTGCTGGCCTTCAGGTTTCCGCAGGGGACAAGGGACAGTGAGCTCCATCAGCGGGGGTCTTCCTCCTTCGCAAGTGCTGGCCGGCTCGTCCTCGACCCGCCACCCCCGAAGCACCTCCCGCAGACGCTGGGTTCAAGCCTTTGTATCCAGACACTTAGCTGGGGCCCAGCACTTAGTTGGGACCCAGAAGGTCCCCCAAAAGTCTGAGACGAACGTACTACCCCTGGCACCTCCTTGGCAGGTGGGGTGGAACCCCAAAGATGGGACCCCTGGCTTGGGAGCGGTGGGGTGGGCACTGGACATGAGCCTTTCCCAAGACACCCCACCCTCCCTCTGGCCTTGGTGGGTCTGGCTGGGATTCGGCACCAGCCGGCTGGGAGCCCAGCAGAGCCCAGGGCTCAGTGGCTGGGGGAGGGGGTGCAGGAGGAGGGAAATCTGGGGCAGGGGCTGTGCTGAGCAGTGGGGCTCAGGTTTGGTCTGATAAGTTTATCACACGGTGCCGGCCGCCAACTGCCAGCGTGGAGCTGGCCCCGGGGCCCCGGCGGCAGTCGGCTCCCTGGCGATAGCACCTTCCCAGTGTTATCAGGGGCCTGGTGCCCAGCGAGCGGGAGAAGGGGAGCAGGAGAGAGAGACCCTTCCGGCCACTTCACCCCAGGGAATGAGCCAGGGAGGAGGAGGCCTCCCGAGGTTCCTTAAGGGTGGAGGGCCCCCCACTTCCCAGCTGTACCAGCACAGGCCGCTGAGAGCGAGCCCCCTGCAGACGCAGGCTGGAGACCCTGCTTCTCCTGGCCCTGGCCTTCTGGAGCGTGGAAGGGCACCCCTGCGTCCCAGCTCTTCTGCAAGGCCAAAAGGAAAAGCCCCCTTCTCCGGAAGCTTCCACCTCCACAATACAGGAGGGGGAGCGTGAGGGAGCCAGCGAGAGGGCAAGTCCCCACCCTTCACCCTGTGCCAGCCTTTCCACTCCCCGATCCTGTGGTCTTGGTGTGAGGACTTGCTTCTCGCTTCGGGGGCCCCTGGGTGTCCAGCCCGGCACTTGTCACTGTCCCAGGGGGTCGCCACCGGGGCAGTCATGCCACCAGCATACCACCAGCAAGTGGGGCTCGAAGCACAGCCGCAGGCAGCCTGACCTCCAGGTGGAGACCACCTGTCAGGGGGAACCCCAAATTCTGGAGGGTTATCTTGGGGGCAGGAGGCACTGCGAGATTTAAAATTTTCCTTTGTCTAGACTTTTCCTGGGTTTTCTATGATTTTCATAATAGCCATGTGGAGATTGGCATTTGGCGGGGTGGAGGTAAGGAAGGGATTTGTTTGTTTCGAGGCGGAGAGAAGGAGCAAGGGCCCCGGCGCTGGGGAATGCTCAGCCAGGCACTCCAGCTCAGGGGCCGTCTGCAGACACTGCCCCCACTGCCCAGCGCTGGGCGCAAGCAGAGGCCGGGCCTGCCCGCCTTGGGCAGAGCGGACAGCGTGTCCCCTAGGAGTCCCACGACAGGCTGGGCTTGGGACCCTATCAGAGGCACAAAGACCACCCTCACAGGCCGGGAAGCATTCATCCATCAACTCACGTTGGTGCGTTGGCCCGCCTCAGGCCGGGCACCGCTCTGGGTGGTGAGCAGAGGCAGGGTGCTGGGGGAACAGACAAAACGCCCCCCTTCTTGGAGCTCGGCGGGGAGGCAGAGGAAAAACAGAGCGGGGAGACACGGGGTGGGGAGGGGGTGGTGTGTCCGCTCGGGAGTTGCCGTTCACAGCTGGCCAGGGCAGGCCTCACGGAGAAGCGAGAGAGACCGAGCCCCGGCTGGGGCGTGGGGGGCTGGAAGTCATTCCGGCCCACCTTGGCAGGGGGTGGTGACTTTGATAACACCTGTGGTCTTTAGAAACCTCTAGATTAGCCTGCACACTCCAGGGGCCCAAGGTGCCCATGCGTCAAGGGAATGGAGGGGGATGGCGACAGGGGGAGAGAGGGGGCCTCGCAAGCTGGGGGCCTGCAGCCTCCAGGAGAGACCACACGTGGAGCGTGGAGCCGGCAACTGAGGAAGGTGGAAAAGTGGCGCTCGACACATTGTTGCAACTGAGCCCTCTGCGCCCATTGCTGGTGATGAACTGACATCTAAGGAAGCCCCAGACAACACTGCGAGCACTTCATAGAAATGACCTCTTTGAAGGAAGCAGCATGACTGTCCCCATTTTCTTGATGAGAAAACTGAGGCCAGAGAGGTAAAATAACTTGGGGGGTCCACAGGTGGCTCCCTGTTGCCCGCACCTGGCCACGCCTCTTGGCTCTGACCCTCTGCTCTTTCCTCACAGCACGCACGAATAGATGGAGTTATTTCCATGGCCAAAAGCCGTGACCTTGGACCACAGGCCCGGGGCTGGGTGCCCTGGGCTGGTGCCCTCCCTGCCGTAGCGCGATGAACAGAACTGAGCCATACTCACGGCTGTTCTCGCTGACAGCTGGGGCCACAGACGCCAGGCTGAGGCTCAGAGCTATTTCTGTACAGGGTGACTTGGGACTTCCTCCCGGATCTCTTAAAAATAAAGGGGTTATCGTGGCTCAGGCGCCTTCCTCCACGTGAGGAACCCTGACATGATTTCTGGGGAAGGCCAGAGCCCCCAGGCCTCTCCGGGCCCAGGGAGGGCTTATCTCCGAGCTCAGCGGGCCAGCAGGAAGGCAGCGAAGCGACCGCCGCGGCAGGCTCTTCCTGCCCCAGAAGCCCCTTTTGGGAGCAGCAGGGGATGTGGCCGCTGACTCAGGGGCGTCAATCACCCCGGGTCCCCGGGCCGCGGTTGCCCATCAGACTCTGAGGGGAGTCAGAAATCAGGGGGCAGAGAGCGTTCTGGGGAAGCTTCCGCCAGCCTCCGCTCCCAGGCCTCCCACCGTGCCCAGCGAGGCCCTCTCTCTGGATGTGGCCCACCAGGGCTGCTGGGACACCCGTCTCCACTACAGCCCCCGCAGGGGCGGGGGGACAGGGCACCTGAAGGTCAGGCCACTCTGCAGGGGGCGTGAAGGGTGATGGCCCAGGCTGCTGCGGCCACCTCTCCCTGCCAGGGCCCACTTTGCTGCAGCGGGGGGCCGTGGGCAGCCGGCCTGGCCCCCTGGGGATTTCCTCCCACCTTACAGGCCCCAGACACTGGGTCCCACGCAGGGCAACTCCTCTCGGGGTGGTCGAGCATTTGCTGGGTGTCCACCCTGGGCTGAGCCTTGGAGGGAGGGGGTCAAGACCCAGGAGAGGGGCACCTAGGGGATGCTGGGGGGTCACCAAGCCCAACCCGAGGTCAGGGAAGTTTTCCTGGAGGAAGCAGACATCTGAAAGATGAAAATACTTTGATCTGTTGAAAGCGGAGAGGTGACCCCACACCAAGGGCACAGTGGGTGCGAGGCCCAGGGTCTGCCCCAGCTCCGCTCTGTCCTGCCCGGGGAGCCAAGGGCGGCAGCCGGCGCCGTTCTCAGGGCCGCCGGGGGCTGATGTGTGACCCAGCAGGGTCCACGTTCACCCTAGCTCACTGTTGCCTCTCAGGGTCCCTGCCGACCAGTCCCCGACGGTTGACAAGATGCCACCTACGGCCAGCCCTCAGGGTAAGGTCCCTGAGCTGAGTGTCCGCAGGGCAGTTGGGCAGAACAACAATCTTAGCTGGAAACTGTCACGGCCCGGGGTTCCCCCCCCAGCGCCCCTCTGCGGCCTCACACTTATCGCTGCGCCCCAGCTGCCTCGCCCCCGGCCCCTCCAACCACCTCCCCTGGATGATTCAGCAAATCTTCCCTCCCTGGGGGGAAAAACAAGGCTGAAAAAAATCACAATGTCAGATTACAAAGCCCCAACCGTAGGGCTGTAGGGAGGGCCCCTGGCAGGGAGATAAGGGACCGCTCCCCTCAAAGCCCCTCTGGCAGATAATCCTCCTAAAGCAGCAGGGGGCTGCCACAGGTGTGGGTGTGGGCCGTTGGGTGGCCCAGGGCCACCTCGAGGCAAGCCAGGCAAAGAGGAAGCACCCCTGGCGGGCACTGGTGTGGTCATCCCACCCCCACACCCCCGCACCCCCGGGGAGAAGGAGAAGGGCGGGGGCCTTCTCAGAAAGTTCACTCGGAGGGTGCCCTAGAACACCCTCCGCCCAGCCCCCTGCAAACTGGGCCTGCAAACCGCACAGGCCCGCCATGTGGAGGGGCCAGTCCTCAAGGAGGGAGGAGCCTCCGAAGCCCGCTTTGCCGCCTCGGCCTAGAGAGTCTCCGGGTTAGTCCTGGCCGGCCCGGCTCTGGACTTGGGCGGGGGCTCCGGACTGAGGCGGCCAGGCTTCCCCGACTGGTGGAGACGCACGGACAGAATGATGCGTCTGAAGCTAGGCCTCGTGCGGAGCTCTGTCCTCGACAAGCGGTCGCTCTGCTCCGGACCCCTTGCTTGTCTGCAAAGTGAGAGGGCTAGCCCACCCCCACGGAGCTGTCCGAGGGTCAAGGTTCAGTGGGCAGGCTGCAGCCGCCCCAGGGGGCCCCTGGTCACCGCTGCCAGGGCTTGGGGGTCCGCGTCAGGTTGGAAATGAGCGGGGGAGCGGCTTGGGGACAAGTGTTTACGCAGCACCTCGCACGTGGCACTAAGTGCCGGCCACCTTCTCCTCTTTCACCTGGGGGAGATTTCTGAGGTCATTTCTCAGGAAACCGCGAGGATGGCCAGAGTGGAGCAGGGAAAGACACGGTGTGCGCCTGTGACACGGGGAAGCCCCTTTACTCCTCGGGGCCTCCAGGGGCAAAGGAGGGGGGCTGGTCCCCACCAGGCCTGCGGCCCCTTGCTCTGGAACGCTGCAAAACAGCAACTGTTCGCTGGGTGTGCTCGGCCCCAGGCGCCGAGCCGGAGACACGCGAAGAGCCGGCGGGCTTCCTGGCCGCAGCATCCACAGCAGCCGAAAGGGGAAGCCACTCCAGCGTCCATCGATGACGGACGCCAGATAAGCAGCGGCGGTCGGTCCAGCGGTGGAGCGCGCCTCCGCCTGAAGAGGGAAGGGGCTTCCGACACCCGCTGAGGCCGGGGTGAGCCCCGCGGCCGCGCGCCTAGTGGGATGATCCAGTCACAGCGGGACTGTGCTGTCGACTCCGCCCACTGATGCTGTGCGACTCCGCCCACTGGAGGCCCCTAGACCAGGCAAGTTTAGCGAGAGTAGCGGGGTGGCTGCCGGGGGCTGCGTGCGGGTGGGGGTGGAAAGTTACTGTTTAACAGGCAGAGTTTCGGTTCTGCGAGATGCAAAGGGGTCTGGAGACGAAGGCCGTGGCAGCCGCACGAGGCTGTGAATGTGCTTTTAATGCCACTGAATTGTGCACTTAAAAATGGTTAAAGTGGCAGTTTTATTTTACGTATATTTTAGCACCATAGAAAAAAAAAAAAGCTGGATCCCGGCCCCACACAGCTCCTGGCCCGGCGGGACAGACGGCAGGAAGTGGCCCGACAACGGGCGGCCTCCTCGACGGAGCCTCCGGCGGCAGGAGCACCGAGCACCGAGCACCCACCAGGCAGCCACGTCGGCATCCCCACCCCCTTCCTCCAGGTCGGCATTGCCTGCCTCTGGGTCTCCCAGAACGCCGCCCGCTCTGCCGAAGGCGGTTCCCTCATGTCTGTACTGGGTGGCTCCTCTTCATTCTGTCTCCCCCCATGTGACCCTCGAGGAGGCCCACCTTGCCGGGTTAGGCACCCCCAGCCCCTGTGCTTCCCACAGACGCTGAGCACAGTTCTCATCAAAGAGCTATGTGCGCCCTCGTCGGGACACGTTGCCTGAAGCACCCAGCAGAGTACTTTCCAAAGCACAGGTGGATGGACAGACGGACGGCAAACAAACTCATGGGCCGGCCCCCTTCCCACCCCCAGGGGCTGGTGCGTGGTGAGGACCCCGGGCCAGTGCTGGGGGCTTCCTAGTCGTCTGCCCAGGACTGTGGACTGCGGTTCAGAACCACGCCGGTGCGGACCGTACACCTGGGCGAGAACTGCTTCCCCCGCGCCCCAGTGCCGAGCGGCACCTGGGGGCAGCACCCACGCTCCAGTGGAGGAAGACCCTCCTCTAGTCAGCGGCGTGGTGGCCGTCCACAGGCACCCGCCTTGGCCTGGAGCTTCCCGGACGATTCACCGTGTAGAGTGCAGGACACAGGCACCCGCTGGGCCAAAGCTGGGCTCAGCTTGAAAGTGCCTCTTCCCAGCGGCTGTTCAATCTGGAAGCATGCCTCCCCAGGGAATCAGGGCCCGTGCTGAGGGGGCCGCAGGGCACCGGCCCCAGGGTCAAAGAACAGAGACCCCCCTCCCTCTTCACCTCCACCCACCGCCCCCTCTCCTCCTCCTCCCCCTCCATCTTCCCTTCTTCCTTGTCATTCATCCCAGGTCTGGGGCTCCGAGCGCCCCTCTGCAGCTGACACCCCGGCTGGTCTGTCCAGGCATCCAGGCCCATGACCCCTGGGTCCCAGTTCTGGCAGGGGCAGGGAGGGGACCGCGCCCTGGGGTGGGGGCATGGCCACTGGGGCTGCGTGGCCAGGGGTGCAGTCCTCGTGCGGGTCACTACAGCACTCGTTCCTTAGCCGACCCCGACTAGGTGTCTGTCAGTCTGTCAGTCTGTGAAGGGCGCCAGAAACAGGCCAGAGATCCCGCCATCACCAATCAGGAGGGGGTCCCGGAGAGGGGCTTCTTCCAAGTGGGGGGTGGGCCCCCTTCCAGAGGTTACTGCAGGGGGAGGATGGAGGCAAAGGCATCAAGGTGCGGGGGTGGGAGCCGTAAGTTTAGGAATTTGGGGGCAGGGGAGCAGGACCCCCGAATCTGTTACAGGGTTTGGGTGCCCCCCAGCAGTGGGGAGCCACGCACGTCAGAGGCAGCGTGGAGAGAGGCTGCTCTGCACTTGAGGGGAAAAAGTGCACCTCCCTTCTGGAGCAGGGATGGGGGGGTGCCCGGGGGGGGTGCGGCTGCCAGGGGGCGGGGCGGGGCGGGGCGGACCGGCTCCCGGCAGTCTGGCCTCGCCCGCCCGGGGTGGGTGACCCACGGTCGCAGCCCCAGGGGAAGAACGTTCTTGACAAGATCGACCTGCGGCCCCTCCCCGACAGGTGGCCCAGGTGGGAGCGGAGGCACAGCAGTGATTCACGGCCGCACCGTTTGCCGAGGGCTGGAAACACCCGAAGCGTCCCCGCGCAGGGCTGATAAAGGAACCGTGGTCCAGCCACACGGTGGAACACTGGGCGTCTGTCTGAAGAAATGAGGAAGCGCGTGAACGGCTGCGCAGTAATTCCCGTGACAGCCAGGGGCCAGTGAGGGCGGAGGGGCGAGGGGACGGAAGGCTGAGGCGACTCTCCCGGACCAGGGTCACGTGGTCGCCTCCAGGGAGGCCCACGGAGGTACGGGCCACGGAGGTACGGGCCACGGAGGTACGGGCAGCCATGCACTGGAGCGGGGAGAGCAGGACGAGCCCTTGGTGGGCGAGCTGTTGGCTTTTCAAGAGGATGGAGAACACGGATCCGACTCTGTTTCCAGCTAGGCACAGTGTCTCCGGAAGGATGAGCAAGAAACTGGCGGCCTCAGTCACCTCCAGAGAAAAGACAGTCCTCGGTCTGGGGACAGGCGTGGGAGAGAGACCCTTTCACCACCAGAGTGGGGCGTCCTGGCTTCGGAGTCACAGGGATCTCGCTGCCCATCCCCCTGAATTGAGGACAGGTGTGGGTGTGGCCACGCCGGGGGTGGGGGTGGGGGCTGTGAGTGGAAAGGGGTGACAGAAGGGTGGGACTCCAGGGTGGCCCCACATTCCCGGTGCCGCCATTCTGAGAAGGGGAATCACACAGGAGGGCCGGCGTGAATCCCGGGGGGCAGGGAGGACTGTCCAGCACCCTCCCTGCCTGCCTTTTGGAGAAACTTTGCCTTGGGGGGGGTCTCGGGGGAGGGCCCGTCCCAGCACCACCCTTCCCGGTCCGAGGGAGCCCCGGGCTCAGATGCCGGCGCGTCGCCCCCCAGAGCCTTGGCCCCCACGTGTCCCCCCCCCGCAGATCGGTGAGCTTGCTGGCTGCTGAGGGTTGGGGAATTCTTTGGGTGACTGAAATGTTCTGTGTCATCGTTGAGGGGGTGACCGCATCCATATTATCTGTCATCTCACTGAACTACGCACTTACGCTGGGTGTGTTTTATTGCACCTACATGGTACCTCGATAAAGGTGATTTAAAGTACATACACACACACGTATACACACGTATACACACGTGTGCCACGTTAACAATAGCACAAAAGGCGAGAGGAGCCTAAACGTGTCTTCACATTGTCATGGGCATGGGGAAAATACTAATTTATGATTAGCCTTTTTTATGATTGACTTTAATAAATCAAGGATTCATATTATAATTCCCAGGGTAACCAGTAAAAGGCAAATTAAAAATAAAGTATAACTAATACAAAGGGGGAGGAGAAAGGGGAGGAAAAGGACGCAGAACAGATGGGACGAGTAGAAAATGAACAGTAATATGAAGCTTAAACACAGGGTGGGCGAAAGTAGTGAGTACGTGTGGCTTACAGTTGTGAGTACGTGAAACAATTTATTCTTGTGTTCTTCCTTAGGAACGTGTTGTTTCCGTACAGACAACCGCACACTCTCCCCAACTGCACGCCGTCGGCACCGCAGTAACTATAAGACCACCGAACACCGCAGCTCGGAGACAACGGGTATGAGACGGAAGGTTCAAAAGAGACGCACACCTACGTCCTGCTCTCGGGACAGACCCAAAGTGCAAGGAGACGGAAGGACGGGAAGGTTTACGTCGTGAAGACATTAACCAGGACAAATCTCCCGCAGCAATGCCCAGTCGCAGCGTTTCCACGTCCCCGGATAAAAAGGGGCCCTTCGTGACGACTGAAGGGCCACGCGCCAGGGACACACGGCTTTTCTAAATGCCAGTGGGCACAACAGGGACCCCAGCTGCAAACAAAGCAACGGGGACAGAAGTGAGAGGAGAAAGAGGCAGACGGGAAATGTCAGCACATTTCTCCTGGGAAGAGCAGACACGCACACACACGTGGAAGGATCCGGAACTCTGCCCCTGACGCCCGCAGAGCCCCCGTACCCAGGATGTTTTCGGATGGACCTGCAGCACGTGGCAAGACCGACCGCACGTCGGGCCACAGAGCAAGTCCTCGTACAAGAGTTAAGGGAAGGCTGAAACCACGCGGACTCGCACCCGAATACGGTGGAATCAAGCTGGAAATCGACAACTGAAGACAGTTTTACAATTCCCCAGTGTCCAGATATTAACCGCTAGACCTCTAAATAGCCCACATGTCAAAAAACAAAACAAAACCAAAAACAAACAGAAAGGCCATGGAGGGGCGAGGGCGGGAGGAGGAGGAGCAGGGGAAGGGAGTGGCCCCATTGCTGGTGGCACAGAGCAGACGCCCTGGGAGAAGGGTCACTTTCAGTAGGAAATCGTGTAAAGCCACTGACCTCTCCACAGCAATGGAAACTCGGGATGAACTGAAAACCTACAAAGCTTCGAGGAGAACATACTTTCACGAACTTGAGATATGGAAGGACTTCCTAGGGCACCGTACAAGGAAGCATAATCATGAAGGGAACAGGGGCTTCTGAGGTCCGGGCAGCGGACGTTCTGCCGCTCCATCTGGGCAGAGGTGATGGGGGGAGCTGGGGGTTCACCTGGTCACGATCCACCCAGATGCGCACTTGCGCGCGCTTTCCGATCCAGACGTTATCCTTCCCTTAAAGAGCTAGTTTTTTTTTTTTATTTTTTTTTTAATATTTTATTTATTTATCTATCTTTAGAGAGGAAGGGAAGGAGAGAGGGAGAGAAACATCAATGTGCGGTTGCCTCTCGTATGTCCCCTGCCGGGAACTGGCCTGGCAACCCAGGCATGTGCCCTGACTGGGAATCGAACCGCGATCCTCTGGTTCTCAGGCCTGCGCTCAATCCACTGAGCTACACCAGCCAGGGCAAAGAGCTAGTTTTTATCAGAGAGAGCAATGTCCCCAACACCCACAGGGGGAGGAGCAAAGCGGGTTGGGGCAGAAGAGTCAGAGAGAGGCTGTCCCCTCGCCACCCCACCACGGAGCCGGGAGGAGGTGCGGGGGATGGGCTCGCACCTTGCAAACTGAAACTCCGTCCCCAAAACATCGTTTTCCTCTCACCCCAGGCCCCGGCAACCACAGTCCTACTTCCTGTCTCTAAGGATCTGCCTTCTCTGGGATGTCCCATAAAAGCAGCCACACGGTGTCCCTCCGTGGCTGGCCTGTTTCCTTAGCTGAATGTCCCCCGTGTCCATCCACGTTGTAGCATGTGTCAGTTTTCTTTTTAAGGCTGAATAATATTCCATGGTGTGGGTAGACCACTTTTTGTTTATCCAGTCTCCCTACGGGCGGACCTGAGAGGGAGCAGGCTGCTGACCCCGCCCCCACCCAGCACAGGCCTCTTAGGAGGCTCTGCTCCCCGCACCCCAGCCCAGCCGGTTTCTCTCCTTCAGCGGCCCCTTTGCGTTTTCTTGCAGGTGTCCTGGGCTCTGGTGAGCACCAGGTGGCGGTGTTGCCCATGAGGACGCTCCGTCGCCATCTGGTGGCCAAAAGTGAACACTACATGTCTTCTCCCCCGTCCTTAGGATGCAGCGAGAATCCAGTAGTGACTAGGGAATGTGGAAACCCCACTGCGTGCTTCACAGCCTGACCAGCGGCCCAGGAAGGAATATTCAGATTCTGGGGCCCAAAGAAAGCATTTTCCAGAGCCTTCTTGCCCTCAGTAAAGGAACCCCTCTACTTCAGTTCCCCCGGCCACTCCCAACTCCACCTCTGCGGTCACATGGCCTCCTCTTCACGGTGCCCAGTCCCCTCCGCCTCTGTCATTGGATTTAGGGCTCGGCTGGACAATCCAGGAAGGTCGCCCCTCTCCAATGCCTTCGCTGAATCTCATCCGCAGGGGGCCTTTTCCCAGGCAAGGCCGCGGGTACAGGCTGCCGGGGGGTGGGACGTGGACATGTCTCTAATCCACAGCACGTGGGTGCGAGGGTTTGGCGCCCACTCATCACGTCTCCCTTCTCCAGCGGGGGGCTGTTGTTGGGGCAAGGTGAACACAAGGCAGGATGAAGCGCAGTCGGCCAGGCGGTGGGGGTGGGAGGGGGACGGGGACGGGGACAGGGGTGGGGGGCCGGAGCGAGACTACGTTCTAGAGAGATCACTCCTGCTCCCCAGGGGGAGCAGCCGAAACCAGAGAGTCCTGGGATTGGGGGGCGGGGGGCTCAGGATCTCAGTGGGCTCACTAAGGTTCTGGGTGGTTTGGAACCGGCTTTGCAGGTTCAGAAATTCAATCTCTTCAACACCTAAAGGTAGAGGTGCCATGTTTAGCAAACAGAAATACACTAGCTAAGTCCCAACTCCAGATAAATAATGGACAGACGTTTGGTGTCAGCGTGGCTCCCTATTACATCAAATTCAAGCGGAACCTTGCATCCAATCTCTCATCAGTCGATTCTACCGTGAGAGAACCTTCGGGACTGACTCCTGTGTACCAGACTCCCAGGGGTCTGATGAAAACACACCAATTCATTAATGTGCTATCACTGGCAGGATGTAATTTACTGTTATGTACTAATTTACCATCAGTATATTTACTAATATACATCTGTTACTCAGATTTTCCTTTCAGGAAAATTAAACCAACCACCAAGATTGTTTGGCGAGCACAGAATGAGGGCAAGTGAGAAGTTTAAAAGGAAATTTCGTGTCAAGGCATGGAACTGGTAGAGAGTTATCCTGGCCACGCTGCACAGAACACGCAAGCTCCCACTGGAGAAGGCGGGTCTGCCGGCTGAGTCCTCGCTGTGCTCTCAGAGGGGCCGTTCTCTCAAAGCACTGGGCGCCCAGCCAAGTCTTCCCATTACAGTATGACACATTTCACACATTTTCCTTCAACCCACCTAGAACAACAAAGCAATCTTTTGATTCAGAAGTCATTTCAGAAACTTGGGGTACTCATATCCAGAAGCCTCTCACTCTCACTGACTTTAATCTCTTCCTATCCTCAAAGCTGGTCCCTTCTTTCCATTCTAATTGGCACTTCCCTGGCCCCAGGAAGCAACTCTTTCCTCCCAGCTGGTTTACCAGAACCTACTTCTTGCACTCTTGCCCTCTCTGAGGTCCATTCTCTACACTTCAGTCTTTCCCCTGCTCCCGCCCCCCAACCCCACCGGGGAGCGAGAGGAAGGGAGAATGGGAGGGAGAGAAACATCACGTGTGAGAGATACATCATTTGGTTGCCTCTCTCATACAACCAACTGGGGATCTGGACGGCAACCCAGGCATGTGCCCCAACTGGAATCGAACCAGCAACCTTTTGGTTCACAGGTCGGCGCTCAATCTATTGAGCCACACCAGCCAGGGCCCAGCCAGCCAGAGTCTTTTAAATGCATAGTTTAGACAGTGGCACTCTGTACACGGGCTCTCCATTGCACTCAGAAAAAGCCCTCTTTTTAGGGTCTGTCTGGCCTTTGCTGACCTCTGATACCCTTCATCTACCCCGACTTCGCTCCCCATAATTTTTTTTTAAAGAGGGGAAGGGAGAAAGAGGAAGAAAGAAACATGGATGTAAGAGAGAAATACCCATTGACTGCCTCTAGTACACAGCCTGACTGGGGACCAAACCTACAATCTAGGCATGTGCCCTGATCAGGAATCGAACCAGCGACCTTTCCTTATGTGGAATGATGCCCAACCAACTGAGCCACACCACTCAGGGGTTCGCTCCCTACAGTTTTGTCTTCTACAACTTTTCTAGTAAGAAACTTCCAAACGTGTAAAGAATTTTTATAAGATTTGAGCCAAACTGACAATAAGCAGGGAGCAAGATCTCAAATGTTCTGGAGAGTGACAGATATGCCGTTTCTTTTATGCACTTGGAATTAAAGAGGGAATTTCTCACATGACGACGTGAGAAAGCTATGACCTGCCCATTTAGGAATTTATGACCACATCACCCCACGAGGTTACTTTCCCTAGAAACTTTCTCACCGACGACTTCCTGAATGGCCCCAGTCCCTGCTTTACGGTCCCCCACACAGCTGCTTATGTAACGCTTCTTTCGGTTAGCTTCTGAGTATACCGAGCGTACGTACTGTCGGCGCTTAATAACTGCCTAAGAGATGAAGGACTGACGCGGGCACTGGCGAGCATTCACAGTGCAATTCCTCGAGCTCGCTGTTTTCAGACAGCACTCCCCACCTGGCTCCAGGCGCTGCTAGAAACCCGTCCTGGGCCAGCGCAGGCTGCAAGAGTCGGGGTGGACGAACCCAGCCTCCAGGAAACCTCTCCGCGGACTCCGCGTCCCGGAAATCAAATCGTTCCTGCAACCTTCCCTAAGAAGGTGAGCCGGAAGTCTGTTTCGGCTCGTCCCGAGCCGTCATTGGGCGGGACCAAGGAAGGGGCGGACACTCGGCCTAGTTCTGGCTCTTTATTGGCTAAAATTATGGAGCTGGAAGAAGGGGTGGAACCCGGTTCCCGCCTGGCTGTTCATTGGCTAAAATCTCGGCTCGGCCTTCAGGCCCTCATTGGCCTAAACCGAGAGCTGGGCGGTGTCCTACTATCCTACGGGTCCGTCGCTGGTGGGTGGAAGAGACAGGCCCCTGCCCCACCCCTCGGGCAAACCCCTCCATTTTAAAAACACAATGTTGAGGATAGAGTGGTAGTTTACCCGAAGCAGTGGGGCCTTCGCTTGGGCATCTGCTCCTCGAGGCCTTGAAGACTCCGCTGCACACAGGAATATATAGAGAGACTAGAGCGATCAGGGAGGCTGGAACGAATCCTTCGCGGAACCACTGAAGCGAGGCCTCTGGGAGCACGTGGAGGAACGGACCGCGGCGGCTCAGGCCGTACTCTCAGGAATGGCAGCGGGGGCGGCCAACGCGGGGCCGGGGGTGGCCATCCCCGTGGATCTGCGGCGCGAGCGGCGCATGGTGTGCGTGGAATATCCGGGCCTGGTGCGCGACGTGTCCAAGATGCTGCAGACCCTGGGCGGCGAGGAAGGCGTCTCTCGGGTAAGTCTCCGGGACCACAGGGGAGCGACCGAATTGTGGTACCACGGCCGGGGGGCGGGGCAGGTGTGGTTTCCTTGACAACGAACCTTTAGGCGGGCTCTGGTGCGTTCAGTGGGCGGAGCTTTGTTTGGGAGAGCGCGGGGAATGGGCTCTTTTTCCCCTAGAAAGAGAGGGAAGTGGGTGTCTTTTTCATCCCGTCCTCGGATGGACGCATGCGCGCAGCTCATCACAGTCCTGCAGGATGTACTAGGCTGCCACATCCTCTTCGCAGTGGGAAACAGAGACACGCCGCGATTAAGAACCACTGACCCACGTGAGAGGGAACGAAGTGTTTTGTTATTAGGTTAAAGATAGTAATAGTTAACAACTTTTCTGTAGCAGGCATTAGGGTCCTCCTTAGAACCCTGCCAGGCGGGAACTGTCATTGTCCGCATTTTTGTTGACTCTTTTTAAAAGATTTTATTTACTTTTAGAGAGAGGGGAGGGAGGTAGGGAGAAAGAAAGGGAGAGAAACATCCCTCCGGACTGATTGCCCCTCACATGCTCCCAACTGAGGATTTGCCCTGCAACCCACGCACGTGCCCTGATCAGGAATCTAACCTGCCGCGACCTTGGGGGTTCCTAGACTTATGCTCAGTCCACTGAGACGCACCAGCCAGGGTTGTCCACATTTTACAAGGAAACTGAGGCAACTTGTTCCAGGTCACCCCGGAAGCAGGGCAGCTGGGGTGAATTCTTACCTTGTGCCAGGCTCTGTGTAAGTGCTTCCCATGCTCCAGAGCTTGGAATGTGTCTTTTGTAGAGAGGCCTCCACCGTCACCCCTAACGCACACGGCCTCCAGCGGTGAGTCTCTGCCTCCGCAAACTGTCGGTCCCGACTGGAAGTTTTATTTTCGGGTGCTTACTGTCTCTCTTGGCCCCTTGGCTCTAAGATCGTAAACGCCATGATAGCAGGGCTTTGTGTGTCTGGCTCATCGCTGCAGCCTGAACATCCATAACGGGGCCTGCTCCCAAAATACTTGTCAGATGCATGATGAGGCTTCACAATGAGCCTGTGAGCTAAGTACAGCCATCACCCCCACTTCTCAGGCCAAGGTTGGGTCAAGCAAGCTCCTACACGGTGCAGTGGGGATTCGAACTCACGCATGCCTCCTCTCTGAAATCTGACCTCCTAACTGCTGCTTCCTCATCCTGTGTGAATGTTGGAAAACCTCACTGAGCACAGGATGCTGGGAGAGGCTGGTTGGTCACCTTTTGTTCTTCTGACTTGTTTACTCCACTCTGGCATTGACAGGGCTGTTACTCTCGCTGACCCCAACTTTCTGTACCGAACTGTCATCCAGTGTGAGCCTTTTGGGAAGAGGCTGCTTATTCATTCATTTTTTTGTGTTTCTTGAGAACCTTCCCTGTGCCAGGCCCCCGGCTGGGGCCGTTCCCAGCCCAGCAGTCTCAGACACCTGCGTTCTGGAGAAGAGATTCCTGGGGGGCAGGGCTCCTTTTAACCTCCTTCTTTCCCTGGATGTTTCCTGAGCACCTACTAAGGGCCAAGCCCTGTCCCGGGTACCGGGGAGCCGGCACACTGGGAGGTAGACGGTCTGGGCCCACCGAGCTTTGTTGGTACTTCCGTGTGCACACAGCCGACACCCCTTGTGCGGCAAGCACGCGTATGTAGGTAGCACGTGTTGAGTGGCTCCCGTGAGCTAGGTACCGGGCTAAGTGCAGCACATGTATTTTCACTTAAGCATCGTAACGCTCCTATCAGTAGCTGCTCTTACGATGCTTGTTTTAAGGAGAAGGAACACAGGCTTGCAAAGGACAAGCAGCAGCTAGTCGGAGCCAGCGTGCTTGCTCCAGCGATGGCTTCCATCCCTTTGGGCCCTAGAGCATACGCGCATGATGCCGAGACCCTGGCGTGGGCAGTGAGTTCCCAGAGTAGGGCCAGTCGCCTCAGTTAGGTCCCCCGTAAACACCGGCCATAGTTCCTCTTCAAAGCGCCACCAGAAGAGCCTTGTGATTCCCGGCACTGACCAGGGGCCCTTGCTGATGCCGGCTTTGCTTAACTGGCAGTTTCTGCCTCCAGCTTCACAGCCGCTGAGAAGGAGGAGATGATCCCCGTTTTCTCTGTCAGATAAAAACTACCATACTGGAGTAAGAGAAGTGAGTCTTGGGGGAACTAAGAGCTCAGAAGCAAGCGGGCTTCCTGGGTCAGCAGTAGGCTTTTGTTGAGAGCGGAGCGGTCCCTGCTGGCTGCTGAGCTGGCCACTCTTGGTCCACTTGGCCTCGCCACAGATCTACGCAGACCCCACCAAGCGGCTGGAGCTGTACTTCCGGCCCAAGGACCCCTACTGCCACCCTGTGTGTGCCAACCGCTTCAGCACCAGCAGCCTGCTACTCCGGGTCAGGAGGAAGGTGAAGCGGCAGGAGGGGCTGCCAGGGCCCGAGGCCCACCCTGAGGTCGCGTTCGAGGTGGAGACTGTTGGCATCGTCTGCACCGTTTACAAATTCCAAGGTAACCACAAAATGCACTCTTACCCCCCTGGGTTCTTTTGGGGCCCGTGTCCCCACTTCCTTCAGGAACCTGTGGGTCAGCCACACGGTGAGGTGAGCCAGGAGGGCGCCGGGGTGGGGGGCTGGAGGTGAGGGAGCCACTTCCCTCCAGCCGACAGCTCCCTGCAGATTCACCCCCGATTTCTGTACCCTTCGGAGAAGCTAGGGTTCCGTGAGAGGTGTCCTCACGTTTAAAGTTCTTTTGTGGGGCCACGAACAACCAGGCAGGCGCCTCTAGTTCTCAGCCCCCTGGTGTTGGGGACCCTTTGCTCCGTCTTCACTGCTGCTAGTGTTGCCTCCCTGTGGAAGCCTTCCCAGATCACCTCTTCCCCTCGGGACCTTCTGTTTCTTGAATTCTTAGCCAACTGGATGTCTCCCGTGGGGTCGTCAGTCAAGTTTGCTTCTCACAGGGAGCCCTGTGAGTAGGCTGTAAGGTGGGTTGCGGTGGGGTGGGGTGGGGGCAGCGAGAAAGGACACGGCCTCGCTGAGCTTCTCCGGGCAGGTCGCTGGGCCTCCCCCACCTCCGTCTCCGAGTCTGCACGGCGGGGCCCTGAGGTCGTTAGGCCCTGGTGAAGATTCGGGGAGACGGTGCCCGCTAAGGGCCGGCCCACCTCCTGGGGGGCGCTCAGAAACGCCTGGTTGCCGCTAAGGTTCTCAGAATCTGAACAGACTGACGAGTGAGGAAGTTGGAGGGGATGGAAAGAGGAAGGAGACAAGCAGGACCTGGGGCCCCAGGGTTGGGCGTTTAATTGTCAGTCACCCTGGTGGGTACGGTGTTCATCACCGGGCCTGGCTGCTGGGGGCTCCTCTCCCGTCCCTCACTGAGCCAGCTCCTCGCCGTCAGCATGCGTCCCAGGCCAGCAGCTCCTGCCCCACCTGGGGCTCCGTTAGAAACGCAGCCTCTCGGAGTCTGCCTTTGACAAG
The DNA here is from genome assembly GCA_039655065.1 of Glossophaga mutica. Lineage (NCBI taxonomy): Eukaryota > Metazoa > Chordata > Mammalia > Chiroptera > Phyllostomidae > Glossophaga > Glossophaga mutica. The sequence goes on from CM077305.1 coordinate 216,637,945, forward strand.
ATCCTGGTGAGTCACGTGCGTTGTCAGGAGCACTGGCCCAGACTTGACTGTCCCGTATCACGTGACCCTCCCTCAGCCCCAGATACTCTTTATCCAAGTGACCTGCGGTGCTCGGAGCCAAGTGCATGGAAGCATTTCGAAGGGTGCAGTTTCTGCTCCTGCCACCAGGGCCCGGCAGCCTCCCCGGCCAGGCTTGCGCAGCACCTCCCCAGGAAGACGTGGGCGTGGGCGCGTGGCAGCGGCCCCTTCCTCCGCAGGGGTAGTGAGGGGAGCTGTCCCTGGCGGCAGCGTCGGCCATCTGTCTGCCTCTCTCCAGGAATGTCGGACTTCCAGTACCTGGCCGTGCACACGGAGGAGGGGGGCCGGCACACGTCAATGTACGACAGGGTGCTCATGCTCCGGCCCGAGAAGGAGGCCTTCTTCCACCAGGACCTGCCGCTCTACATCCCCCCGCCCATCTTCTCCCGGCTGGACACCCCAGCGGACTACTTCTATCGGCCGGAGACTCAGCACCGGTGAGCCCCGCCCCCGCCGCGTCAGGCGTCAGAGGCTGGCCGTCAGCCTGTGGGACCTCAGCTGCTCACCTCAGAAACGGGGTAGTGAGTACCCACCCATCAGGGGCATGAGGGTTACACTGAAGGTGCTCGGGAAGCCCTGGCCGGTGCGGCTCGGCGTTGTCGCGAACACCGAAAGACTGCCGGTGCGACTCCCGGTCAGGGCACGCGTGGGGTTGGTCCCCTGTCCGGGTGTGCGCGAAAAGGCGGCCCGCTGATGTTTCTTGCCCACATCCATGTGTCTGTTCCTCTCTCTTCCTCCCCTCTCTCTGAAATCAATAAGCATGGCCTTGGGTGAGGATTAAGAAAAGAATAAAAGCTCGGGAAGTTTCAGCACGTGGCCAAGTGCAGAGAAAGCCCTTGGCGAGCGGTGGCCTGTGTGCTCCTGACACTGCCTGAGAAATTCCACCCTGAGCGCGCCTCTGTGAGCCCAGCCCTTTCCCGCCGCTGCCGTCCCCCTGGGCCTCCCTGTCCCCACTCCTGCCGGTGACTTCATAGCCTGTCTCCCTCTGCCACACTCCCCCAGCTCGCCCGGCTGTGTGCCATGTCCCGGTGCCCTCGCTCCCATTGTGGCCGTGACCTTGCTTACCGTGCACTTGGTCTGGTCTGTCTGCTCTGGAGGACAAGCTCCTGAGCGCAGGGCTGCGTGTCTCCTGACTCGGGTGGGCTCTGGCGCTGGGAGGTGGAGGAGCCAGACGCACGGGCGTCCCGGTCCGGGTTCCAGCCTGTCCCCCAGCCCCGCCTCCACGCGCAGCCCTGCAGGACCGCGTGCAGGCGCTGGGTTTGCGTCGGTGAGACAAGCTCTCTCACTGGAGACCGTCTTGCCAGGCAGTGAGGACAGCCCCAGGGGTCGTTGGCAGGGTGGGCCTGGGCGTGTCGGGTGGTGGCTTTGCGGTGTGTTCCAGCCCCCCTGTGACAGGAAGGAGGGGGTTTCCTTTGTATAAAAGCCTTGGGGGAATAGTATAGGAACAGGACCACCGAGTCTGAAGATGCGGGTTCTCGAGCAACGACACGACCACCTCCGCGGCCAGTGCCTCGGTGTCTCTGTGAGAGAGGACCGGCGCATGCTTCGGCCGGCGGGGCGGCGGGGATGCAGGGCCCGTGACTGGCCTGGGGCACACAGCGGGCCCAGGGCCCCCGACGTCCGGACCCCTGGGCCTTGGTCATTGCCACACTGTCTCTATTTTTGCATGCCTGAGCTTTTAATATTTTTTATTTTTTAGAGATCTTATTTATTTTTAGACAGAGGGGAAGGGAGAGAGAAAGAGAGGGAGAGAACCATCAGTGTGTGGTTGCCTCTCATGCACCCCCTACCGGGGACCTGGCCCCAGAGCCCAGGCATGTGCCCTGACTGGGAATTGAACCAGCGACTCTTTGGTCCTCAGGCTGACACTCAGTCCACTGAGCCACACCAGCCAGGGCAGAATTTCTTAAATGTCTCAATTGTAGCGTAAGCTCCCTGAAGGGAGCAGTTTGGTTTCTGCCCTGTGTCGTAACCCAGGTGTCTAGCGCAGCCAGGCCCGGGAGAGGCGTCTGCAACCGTGCGTGAGCCTGTGAGTGAAGCTGGGCGGTCACAAGATTAAGAAAACGAGAGAAGGAACAAGGCAGTTTGAAAGGTGGCCCGTAGGTGGCGATGTGAGTTAAAGGATCGTTTATAGCATGTTTTAAGCTTCCACAAACGTGGAGGGTTTTAGCACCTGCTGACTGGGTAGCCGAAGGTCACCGCCCCTCTGGCCAGCTGGGAACTGCCAGCTGTGCTCAAGGCCGCAGCCCCTGCACCTCCAGAGGCAGCTACACTGGTGACAAGGGGCCCTGCAGACCCAGTCCCAGTCCCCACACCCCCGGGAGGCCTTGCTGGCCCCGCACCGTGGAGAGCGAATCAGGCTGCCGCCTTTGGACTTGAAGACCCTCCCCAAAAGTGTGCCCCTCGAAGTGCAGAGAAACAGACCCCCCCCACACACTGCAGGGCCACCAAGCACGAGGGCGACTTCTGCGGTGAGCAGTCTGGCAGGATCTGCTGCGATTCTAGGTGTTCTCCTCCTGCTCGCCGAGAGCACCCCCTGCAGCAGTGGGTCCAGTCCCACACCGAGAGCTGGAGGGTGCAGCCCCGAGAGTGTTTCCTGACTGACCGTTAGGGCAGCAGGATCGGAGAGCCCGTGGGGCGGGCGTGGGGGGCCCGAGCGGGGGCCCGGCCTTTCCCAGCAGCTCCGTCTGCGAGGGCGACAGCGGGCGCCTGGGCGCCACCCTGCACTGTGAGGGCTCGGTGACTGCGGGTTGTCGAAACACGCGCAGTAGTGAGCGCCTGGCAGAGTTTGCCAAAGTGAGCGAATCAGTGATCGGCCCCTCCACAGGGACGTGGTCGGTTAAATTACAGCCTGCTGACCCCCGGGGGCACCCTGCGGGCTCCAAGAGAGCGGGCGGGGGGCAGGTCCAGGGTGTAAAAATGAACGGGCGTGATGCTAGAAGCCTGGAGAAATCTGGAAGATTCGGCCCCCAACAGTTATCCCCGGGTGGGACCTTTCTCTTACCTCATTAAATCTTGCCTTGGACAAGCAGTGACCGCCTGGCGTGGCCCCGTGCGTCCTGGGGCCTGGCGTCAGGGAGAACGGGGCAGGGGAGCTTCCGGGCTGGGCCGGGGGCCGCGGAGCTGGGCGGAGCACGGCTGACTGATAAGTGTCCAGATGCAGGCGTGACGGGAGGTGAAAGGGGACTGGGTCCGCATGGGCAGGGAGTGGGGTGGGGGGGGGGCGCTGAGGGTGTCAGGGCTCTTCGAGGGGCCGACGTTGGAAACAGACCGGAGTGCGGGCAGGCGGAGACCCAGGAGAATGTTCCAGACCAGGGCACGGATTTGGCAGAGAATGAAGGCTTGGGGCCGGCAACCCAGAGCAGGGCGGAGGGAGGGAGGGGCGAGGGCCTCGCCGGTCGGGCTGGGGGGCCTGGGGTTGTCCTGAGGAAAAGGCACGTTGTTCTCTGTCTTTAAACAAGCGTGTAGTTAACAGAGAGCCCAGGCACGCCGGAACCAGGGAGAAGCGTCTGCTGGACCCTGCCCCACCCCCCGCACTCCCCTCCCTCGCCTGCAGCAGCAGCTCCAGCCGCTGGCCACCCTCGCAGCTCATTCCTGCCCCCCACCCCCACCCACCACCGGCCATGGATCACGTAGGGGCCTGTCTCTGACGAGGAAGGGCCCGTTTTTCAAATCGTAACCGCAATCCCGTTGTCCTAAGCAGGCGAACCTGTACCACTCTTCCTTCCCTGTCCTTGTTCTGGTCCCCAGTTGTCTCGGCAGGGACCTGAGAGCCCGCCGGGCCACGTGGCGTTGCTGTGATTGACGTCTCGGGCCCGCCAGTGCACCGTGGCGTCCCAGCCCCTTTTCTGGTTGCAGGAGGACGTCCTGCTGGTTCAGAAGAACAGGACGTTGCGGGAACACGGAGCCCGAATCGGGCCCATCCGCTCCCGCTGAAACCCTTGCAGCTGGGGGGCGTTTCCGTGTGGGCGTTAGGTCAGTGCAGCCAGGTGGGGAGCAGAGGGTGTTAGGGTCCATTTCAAAACGTGCGTCTGAGATCTGATTGTTTTTCTCTCACAAGCATTTTACTCGTACAGTCAGAAACAAACACAAGTACACAGGGGCAGAGAACGGGGCCCCCAATGCAACACTGGCCCTGGCTCCGGTGGCAGCCTTTGGTCCCCTCACTGCCCTTTGGGGCCAGCAGGCAGCTGTTCCCAAGCCCCTAAGGGGGGCGAGGGAGGAGGGCCAGCTGCCCTGGAAGCCGCATGCTGTATCGATTTTCCAGCCCGTGGAAGGAACCTGCCTTTTCTCCCAGGCCGCTTGTTGACTCGGCTGGCCTTTCCAGGAACACGACGACGGGGGGGCCAGCGGCCAGGCAGGGCCCTGCCGAGAGCTGCGCTCCTTCATGGGGGTGTCCGGGGTTTCGGGGAGGTGGCTTTGGAACCAGGGTATTGGCTCAGCTGCTCAGGAGGGCTTCTGGTGGTCACGGTTTTTTTTAAAGGGCCTGGACTTGTTCCTGTGTCTATTCTGTTCCCAATGTCAGAATCACTTCGTTGTTCTTCACGAATACGCAGATGGCATGCGCTCACGTAGAAAAATTTAGGTAAAATGGAAACAAATGTAAAAAGTAACAATCACCTCAATACAGTTGTGACGGCCAGGACGTACTGCTTTAAAACAGACTCCGAAACGCTTCCGTGGGTGGGGTGTGACTTCAGTGAGCCCGAAATACTTCAGTGAGCGGGGTGGGCGAGGCGGAATCGGCCATGGCGGTGACTGATGATGATGATGGGCTCACAGTGGGGGGGGGGTCTGCGTCCTGTCCTCCCTGCTTTCGCGTGGATTTGACCTTCCTGACGCCCCGCCTTAAAGAGGTGACCCTCTGGGCACCTTGGGCCTCAATTGCCTGGGCGTGCTCTGTCCATACACAGAGACCTGCGTGCCCGGTGCGGGGACCCTTGCTTTTCACCTCTGCTCTGGGGCGAGGCCACTTGGTCCTAGCCATCGGTCCTGCTCCTGGGTCTTGTCTGGACATTTCAGGGCCAGACTCGCGCCGTCAGAGCTTGGCTGGGCTCCCCGGTGCGCATCTCACCTCCGAGCCTCGGCCTCAGTCACCTCGCAGGAAAATGGTTCCCTCTTCGTCAGTGGTTTCGAGGGTGAATGACGAGCCGTGAGGGTCGGTGGGCGGAGCTGCTTTTTGCCAGCAGGTCCACACGCCCTGTGTGGCGGGAGCTGATGGGTTTCAGAGGTCCCGCCCGAGGGCATTTAGGTGGTTCCCAGTCTTTCTCTGGCTGATGGGCGCTTGTGTGAGTCGACGCAGTCTGGAGGCCACCAGCCCCGTGACAAGAGCCCTCCCCGACACCTCGGCCTCCGGGACCTCTGGGCCTTGCCAAGCATCAGAGCTGCAGGCCGGAGCCCCTTCTCCCTGGCAGTCGGCCTGAGAACACACTCCTGTCTGCAGTAGCCGGCTCTGAGACCTTCTCCCTAACCCAGATTCCGGGGAAAGGCACAAAAACGCAGGCTGCCAGCGCCACAGGCCGGGCGGCTCCCCGTCTGGTCCGGCCGGGCCTGGGCCCCGGGGTCCTCCTCAGTGCTCCGGCCCTCACCGGCCCTCTCTGGTCCCAGGGAAGGCTACAACAACCCCCCGGTCTCCGGCGAGAACCTCATCGGCCTGAGCAGGGCCCGGCGCCTGCACAACGCCGTCTTTGTCAACTTCGAGGACGACGAGGTCCCCGCGCAACCGCTGGAGCCCGCAGTGCAGACGTGGCGGCGGCTCTGCACCAACCCCATGGACCAGAGGGTGGAGGAGGAGCTGAGGGAGGTGAGCGCAGGCCCCCGCCGGGCCCACCTGCCCCGCGCACCTCCCGGAGACCCAGCGGGGCTCGTCCTCCTCTTGGTCTGCGTGGTGGGCTGCGCTGGCTTGTCTTCAGCTGGCTCTCGGCCCACAGGAAGTTCTCGCCCCCGGACGTCATGTCTGCAAGCGTGCCGGCTCAGGCCCGAGTCCGGGAGGCAGACGCTGTCGGTGTGGGGCCCGGGGACCCCGGGAGCGGTCCCCTCTCTCAGTGCTTCGCTCTGTGCCAGCCGCACGGCCTGCGCGCGCCAGGCCCGGGCTTCCCCAGCTGGCGTCCGAGGACCAGCCGCCCCGGGGTGGGAGTGCCCTCCGTCCGGCCTCCCGGCCTGCAGGTGCTGGGGAGACGCAGGCCGGGGCTCTGCTCCTCACGTCCCAACAGGCACGGGGCCGCATCACTGCCTGTCGAGGCGCACCTCTTGTCGGAGTGGCTATTCCTGGGGGGCTTACTTCTCAAAGGGACCGTGTGGACGCCTTGTGCTCGCAGCAGTCACTGGGTGGGGGGCACGGGGCCGCTGTCCGAGGCCCTCGTCGTCCTCTGGACACGGTGCACCGCTGACCTGGCTCGGGGCCCTCCCCGCCCTTGCCCTCCGTGCTGCATGCCCCACGCTGGCCTTCTGCCGTCCTCCCCGGGCCAGGCCGTCCCTGCAGCCTTCGTGGTGGCCCCCGCGTCAGGTGCCGCTCTCTAGCTTGGGGCCGGCCCGAGCGCTGGCTCGTCCCCCTCTTGGCCCTGTTCTGACCCCTTTGGCCACTTGCCTCCCCTGCTGGCCTGTGAGCTGCACAGGATGGTGACTGTGTCCCTCGCAGTCAGTCAGGACCCCTGGCCCTGCAGCCACACTGGACGCGTGCTGGGGCGCAGCCCTGCTGCTGAGTGCAGGTCCGGGCGCCGCGCACGCCATTCCTGGGCTGGCTCTTCCGGTGCAGCCACCGCGCTCCTCCAGCCCCTTTCCGGAAGGGCCGTCTGGGGGTCGGGCCGCACTGGGCGTCGGGGCCAGGGTGCTGCCTGTGCGGCCCTCAGCCTCTGTCTCGACGCCCTCCCCCAGCTGTTCGCCGTCCGTCCTGTCTGGTCCCGCAATGCCGTCAGGGCCAAAATCAGCGTCCACCCCGACAAGCTCAAGGTCTTGCTGCCCTTCATGGCCTATTACATGGTGAGTGTCTGCCCCCTGCCCTCCTGGGTTCCCAGCACGGTCCCTGCCAGGGTCGTGCTGATCCCCGATGTGACCTCCCAGAGCCACGGCACCAGTGGGCGGCCCTGTCCCGGCACCTTCTGAAACAGCCACCATGGCTCCTTGGGAGCATGACCGGCCATGAGTTTAGGAGGAAGGAGTAACTCCGTAGCTTTTACATATAGGGGTTATGCATCTGTCGGTGACCTTGGATGAGAACTTTCTGAGGCCTGGGTGCTGGGCAAGGGCTGTGTGCCCCTCGTCCTTTTGTCCTCCCTGGGGCCGAGGAGGGCTCCCTGTTCACCTCTCAGGAAGAGCCTGGGCTTGCAGAGGTGACTCCACGTGCCACAGTTTCACAGCCGGCGAGCGTCAGAGCCGCCTGGGGTCCGTCCCCGGCCTGTCAGCCTGCAGAGCCTGGACCCCTAACCACAGCGCATCGGCCGTGACTCATTCTTCCTGTGTTGAGTGGGGTTCGTTGGGGAGGTCCGCCTTGCACGCAGTCCAGGGGTGTCCTTACTGAGGTTCCCAAAGGTGCTGGGGGGAAGGGATCCTCCCTGCCAGGGTCTCCATGCAGAGCATCGCAGCGGCCAGCACAAGACGGGACCGAGATGGCGATGACAGGTGGGCGCAGGAAAGGCTCCGCTCCTGTGCGTGGAGCCCAGGCCTTGGAGAGTCGCCGTCTGCTGTCCGCGCGGGCTGTCCAGGCACACACAGGCCTCAGGAGTGGGGGCAGGGCATCCCGTCCGTGGGACAGTGGTAGCATTCACTGAGTGCTCACCGCGTGCCCGGCAGTGGCTCGGGTGCTGGGGGCCCCGCGCCACCCAGTCCGCGCAGAAACTGGCAGAGGGCGCTCCTGTCGTCTCCCTCCCTCGGACAGGAGACCGAGCGGCCTGCCCAAGGTGGCAGCCGCCGTGGAGAGCTGGGGTGGGCTTCCGGGGCCGTGCCCCCAGCTCGGGCCGGGCCCACAGCCCCTCGCACCCTTTCTGTCTCCAGATCACGGGCCCCTGGAGGAGCCTGTGGATTCGGTTTGGGTACGACCCTCGAAAACACCCAGAGGCCAAGATCTATCAAGTCCTTGATTTCCGAATCCGCTGTGGGATGAAATACGGTAAAAGCCACCACCACCCCGTCCCCGTCTGCCCTCTGCCCCGGCCCTCCTTGGCCGTGAGCACACGTCCACGTGGAGAAGGGGGAGAGGCCGTCCCCCGCGGTGAGGGCCGCGGCAAGATGGACAGGAGGACCCGAGCCAAGTCCCGGCTCCACGGCGGACCCTCCGCTTTTGGAACTGCAGTCACTCGTCCACTCGGTGACTGTCTTTGTGGCTCCTGGGCCACAGGCCAGGCGTCGGGTGCGTGTCCGGTCCCCAGGCCCACAGCGAGCCCCTGCCCTCAGAGCGCCAGCACGGGGCCCTGCAAGGCTGGTGCGGGAGCACGGTGGCTCCCGCTGCCCCAGGCCCTGTCCTAGGGGCCGTCCCCAGTGCGTCCTGCTGTACCTGTCGCACGAGGCCGGCGCCCTGCGCCTGACACGCTCCCCCGTCCGCAGGCTGCGCCCCCAACGACATGCCCGTGAAGGCCAAGCGCAGCACCTACAACTACAGCCTCCCGATCACCGTCAAGAAGACGCGTGAGTGCCTCCGGCCCGCTCTGCGGCTCGGCTGGGTGGGCGTCCCACACCGGCACTGAGGCGGGGGGCGGGGGTGGCCGGCTTCTGGGGCTGGGGGGCAGGAGCTTCCCCGGGGGACAGCCAGGGCGCCGCAGGCCATGCTCCCCGGGGGGATGGGGTGAACGGGTTGGGGAAGCCCCCGTCTATATTCCAAAGCACTGCCGTTGTTGTGGGCAGCCAGCCAGGTGGTCACCATGCAGGACCTGAAGCAGGGCCTGGGCCCGGCGGGGACGGCCGGCATGCGGAAATCGGCCTCCAACAAGTACAAGCTCAAGGTGGGTGCCCCGGAGCCTGCAGGCGCAGCTGCCCTCCAGCGGAGAGTAGGGTAGAGGGTGGAGAGGCCCCGTGGCCCCCAGGGTGGGCGTCCCCGACATGGCCTGCCCCCAAGGGGAAAGCTCTCCCTGACCTGCCCTGGGTCTCCCCTCTCCCCAGGACTCGGTCTACATCTTCCGGGAGAACGCCTTGCCACCCTACCGACAGATGTTCTACCAGCTGTGCGACCTGGACGTGGGCGAGTGCGTACACACGGGCCTGAGAAGCGGGGTGGGGCTGCGTCTGGGGGGCAGGGCCAAGAGACTGCCCGCGGACCCCCGAGCTCCCTGCCAGGCCTCCGTTCCCCTCAGCTGTGACCTCGGCCTGCAGGCTCTCCAGCCTGGGTCTCAGGTGCTGCCCGGGGAGGGTCCTCTGTGTCTGGGCTCGCACAGCCCTCAGGAGCGGCTTCCGGGGTGCACTGTGGGCTGCCCCTTGGAGCAGCGGCTGTGGAGGTCCCCGGCACAGTGCTGGGCCGGCCACAGAGCCGTCTGCCGTGGAGGTGTTGCCTCTCCTGCGCTGCCCACGTGGTGGCCACGACGCGGCTCCCCGCCCTTCGGCACCGACTGGAGCCCCAGCACCCTTTAACCTGGTCGTTCTTAGTGATGCGTGAACACAGCGTGGAGTCTGGTGAAAGCGGGGACTCACCAGGGAAGTGGGGTGGGTGTGCCCCGCTCTGTGGGCGCGGTGCAGGGGTGGGGAGCACACGGGGAGGGACCCCAGCGTTTCTGGGTGTCCTTCGGAGCACAGCCCCTTGGCCAGGAAGCCCCCTGGAACCCGGTGTCCGGTCCGCAGGTTGCAGAAGATCATTCACCGCAACGACGGGGCCGAGGAGACCTGCACGGAGCGGGACGGGTGGTGCCTCCCCAAGACCAGCGACGACCTGCGCAACGCCATGTCCCTCCTCATCCGGCAGACCATCCGCGCCCAGAGGCCCGGTGAGAGCGCACTCGGGGGGCGGAGCCGGGGTCCCCGACCGGCCTGGTCTCCAGGGTGGCACCAAGGTGCCACCTCTTGTGCCTGATGCCAGCGGAAGGGAGGCCGCGTGAGCCAGGACTCGGCCCCAGAGCCAGCGCCCCCTTCCCGCCCCTTCCGGCTGCACGTGTGTGGGGCCCGCCTGTCCTCCCCGGGGGAGCGGCGGCCAGCGCCGTGGGCCGGAAGGCAGCTGGGTCCTACTGCCGGCACGGCCTGCCCAGGTGGGGGGGTGGGGGAAGGAAGGAGTGTGAGCACTTGCTGGGCTGGGGGTCTCTGAGGCTGGGGTGGGGGCGGGTGGACAAGAGGGCCTCCTAGGGGGCTCCTCCCAGGGGCCCCGTGGCGCTGGCGAGCGCAGGGGTGGCCAGTCTCATTGGGGCACGGCCCCTTGACCGTTGCACCGAGGCCGTGAACCCTCGTCCCACCCACAGAATGTCGTGGCCACTCCCGGGGAGTCACCGGGCCCAGGAAGCTGCCTGAGGGAGCTCAGGGGACGCGGTCCCCGAAGGGCCTGGGCCCAGGTCGGCCGCCCCGGGGGGCCCAGGCCCCGGGGCCCAAGGACCTGCGCTGGGACTCAGGGCCCGTCTCCCGGCCCCAGCTCTTTTCTCCAGCCCGGCCAAGGACGACGACGGAGGGAAAGAGCCGCCAACGTGCGAGTCCGGGGAGGATGAGGAGGAGGAGGAGGAGGAGGAGGAGGAGGAGGACTTCAAGCCGTCAGACGGGAGCGAGAACGAGATGGAGACGGAGATGCTGGACTATGTGTGACGTGGCCATGGGCCCCCCGACCAGGCAGCGCCGGCCACGGCCCCGCCCCCGGGCCCACAGTCCCTGGGGCGGCCTGTGCGTCCCCTCCGAGGAGAGCTGGGGTCCCAGCACTGGGTGCGGCCAACCCTGGTCCTACCTGTGAGCTGCTGCTCAGAGCTGCCCCCCGGCCCTGGCTGCTGGGAACATTCGAGAAGGCTGTGCCCCGGCTTCCCTGCCCACGAGCCAGCCCGGGGTCCGGCTTGCTGAGACCCGCAAGGGCTGGAAGTGGGCATGTGCCCTGGGTGGGGGGGGGGGGTCAGTCTTGGCCTGGGTCTCAGAACGCTGAATGGGGGGTCGGGGATGGCCGGGGGAGCCTGGCCCACGGCTGCAGGGGTGGGAGGGAGGCACCCTTGGGGCGGCCCGGCAACGACTGGGCCACTGGCACTGCCCTCATTAAAGGCATCTCCCTGGAGACCGGGTGTTGGGGCTCGTGCTGGGGCCTGGGCTCCCGCGCTGGGTGCTGTCCACCCTTCTGTCACAGGCCCAGTGATAGAGCCTGCGTCCCCCACGGGGGCAGCGCTGGGACGGTCAAGAACAGGCCTGATGGCCCTCGCTGGCAGGTGGGGTGAGAGCCTCCAGACATGGTCCTGGTGGCCCCAGCCCCGTCCCCGAGGGTCCCGCAGACTCGTGTTCATCCCCGAGCGCTCCAGTGACTCAGACATGGGACACAGCCCACGTCCTCCCACGGCTGCCCGAGTGCCAGCCGCCGCAGCTCGGGGCCCTGGGGCCCACGGTGCTGGGCACTGGCCTTGTAGAGAAGCGGCCCTTCCCAGAGACCGGCGGCCCCAGGCCCAGTGCTTCCGCCCCAGGCCTCCGCTCTCCACTTCCGAGCTGCGCCCTGCACCCCGAATCATCCCAGAGGGAGAGGTGGGTTCTGGTCCCCACCTCCCGGGAGCCGCTGTGTGGTCCCTGTGCAGGCCTGAGGAGGGCGGGGCCGGGGCCCCCCTGCGCCCGCTCTGCCACCTCGGACAAAGCACGAGCGACTCCTCAGTCCGAGGCCTAGGTGTTGTCCGCACACCCCCCGTTTTTTAAAAAGCTTTTTGTTGTGGAAAATGCCGAATGGCCGCAGAAATGCTGAGCGTTGTGGAACTCCCCAGGGCAAAGCCCCAGCACCACTGTCTTACCAAACTTGCCGCTTCCGGTCCTCGGAGTTAGGGTTCGTATTTGTGTCTTCCTGGACCTCGCTTGAGGAGAGGTCCCACCTCTCGGGAGGAGCCTAGCATGCCAGCGCCGCCACCACACCGGACGCTCTGGTGGCTGTTCCGGTGGCCATTCAGGTTCAAGGCCCCTTCTGCGGGGCACGCGGGGCACGTAGCCGAGAGGCCCCTCCAGGGGCGTGGCCTTGACCCACAGGTGCAGGGGCGTGGCCTTGACCCACAGGTGCAGGTTTCATCCCTCACCTTAGCCTCGTTTCGGCCTTCAGCTGCTGTGATGTTTGCCTGGACCACCTCTTCCTCGGGCTGCGAACGAGCGACTTCCGGCACGGCTGGCCCCCTTCCCCCCCAGCCCGGCTTCCAGAAAGGACTCCTGCCCCAGCACCTCAGGGTGTCTGCCGGGCTTCCCCGAGCCCGGGGGCTAGCAGAGCAGGCAACTGCCTCTTCCTCCCCTGGTCAGTGTTCAGAAGAAGGGCCTGGCGCCCCAGCAACGGTTACGGGGTGCGGGTGTGCTTTTTTCTTTTCTTCTTTTTTACTTTGGTAATGAACTCTTAAATTTGTTACTAACGATCGCAATCATGCTTTTTGAGGCCCAGCTTGGCCCATCTCTGGCCTGAGAGCGGCCCCAGATTGCCTCCTGTGGCCTCTGACCCACCCTGGGGTTCTTTGCGCCTTCTCGCTCCCGGGCCTGCTGACGGCCCAGAACGCCCGGCCCCTTCATCGGCGTGGAGACGGTGTTTGGAGACCCCCGTCTGGGCCCCAGCGGGGCCCGCCGCTCCTGGGCTTTCTTTACTTCTAGTGCTTTTGAATTCACAGAGCTAGGAAATGCGTGGGTTTTTTTGTTTGTTTGTTTGTTTTGTTTTTTTGTTTTTTTACAACAAACAGTAAAATACAAGTTTATACAGATAGTTCCCAATTAAAAAATAAAATGATAGGATTTTACTTCTCAGATCTTATGTAGACAGAGTGGGGTAAAAATAGGTGTACAGTCGTTTGCGTGGAGAAACGATACAGTAATTACACAACACAAGGGTAAGCCCCGTGTTGAGCTCTCACAATGGCACGCCTACTTTTGCCCGCCCGCCCTGCCTCCGCGACAGGTCTCGGGCCACACCGCCGTCTCGGGGCAGCGCCAGGCGCGACCTGCGTCTGTCTGACCGCAGTGTCTGCCTCGTGCGATGCCAACACAGGTGTGTTTGCCCACACGGAATGCGCGCCAAGCTGGGGAAGTTTTTTTTAGGTCTTTGCCTGAGTTCTGTGCCCTAAGTCAACAGGGGGCAGGTTCTGCCTTGTCAGTCGCGTCCATCCAGAACTTCATACTTCCAGCCCAATCACCCAAATTATCTCAGACTTTAGGGGCCCCCTAGCACCCAATAATAGCCATGGAGTCTTCCCACAGGAAAATGCGCAAACCCAAATACGTGCGCCCAGTTCCAGAGGCTCCGTGAGTCTGTCCCGGAACTTGGTAGCAGGTCCACGGGCCACGGCTCCGAACTCCCACCACCTCCCGTCGTTGCCCTGTTAACCGTCAGCCTCTTTGACTAGTCAATGCGAGTAAAATAAAAACACATCTCCATATCGTATGTTGACAACCCAGAAGACATGTTTCTATGAAGTCAACAATATGTGACCTTGAAGAACGTTCGGGTTAGTTTCTGTACTTCGGGAACCTTCGGAATCCTCGGGTCACATAAGTGCTCGTCCCTCTCTAAGCCAGTTGGAGTACAGTTCCTTAAGGGGGTTTATAAATGAATCTACTAACAGCATCGGAAGCGGGAAAGTACCACATGTATGTAACAGGCACACACCAGGTGAGGTCACCTGGCTGCCCGTATCTGTGGAGCAGGCTTTTAAGACTTTTTGTCCCGCTATTTCATCTCGCAGAGGCTGCGGACTGGTCCATGCTAGTCTCTTCTGGAGCGTTCTGGGAGTGCTCGCCCGGTGTTTGTTGTTACCTATTCCGCACTCGACCCTGTGGGCCCCCTACTGTTAAATAAGTGACCGCCCCGAACCATTGACACATGGGGCTCTGCCCCGTCCTTTCCTCTTACAGAGAACACAGCACTGACTGCTGTCCCTGAGCACGTGGGGCCCACACCCATACTCTGAGTCACTTAGGACGGGTTCTCGGAATCGCAACAGCGGAGAAGGCGCGTTAGCACGCACTTCCTCGTCCACGGCGGCACGCCTCACCCGCTCTGCTGCCCGGTCCTCAGCCACGCCCGCCCGGCTCCTGCTTCCCGCTGTCCTGACTCTTCCCCACCTGCATGCCACAGCTCCAGGCGCTGGGTCGGGAGGGCAGACAGGCCCCGTTTGTGTAGATCCCTCTGGGTATCCGGGACAGCCATGGGCGTGACCTGAGCAGGGCTGTAGCTTGCGTTGAGTGCCAGCTCCCAGGCAGCAAGGAGGCTGTCGGGACCCAGGCTGAGGGGCTGGGCCCTGGCTCCTGGACGCACCCCCTCGCTGGGGATGGCTCCGAGGCCAAACCCCTCAAAGGCGAGAGAGAGCCTTGGGCTTTGTCCACGGTGGTCTCTCACCCTTTAATCACCTTCGGTTACCAAAGTCGGCGCACGCCCTGAAGCACAGCTGCGGGCTCTCTTGCTGTTGTTTCGTGCTCTGTGCTCTGTTTCCCATCGCTCTGGCTCTGTCTTCGTCGCTCGTCTATCTCTGTCCCTCTGTCTCTCTCTCTCTCTGGTGTGTCCCAAGCCCTTTCTCTCTGGGAAGCCCACCAGGCTGGGCTGGGGCCCCCTTTCCTCGATGCCTGAGCCCATCCAAGCCCCTTGTCCTGCCCTCCCAGGCCTGCTCACACCCACACACCCTGGGGGCCGGGTCCCCACACCCAGCTCAGACCGCACGCCAGTGGGCCCTGGAAACAAGGCCCCGGGACCCAGGCTGCCCAGTAGCACACAGCCACCTCTGTCCCAGAAGTCACATGCCCAGTCCCCTATAAACATCCTTTGCTGAGCTCGGGTGTTTGGGGGCCGGGGGGTCAAGCAGGGCATGGAGACAAAGCATGCCCCCTTCTCGGAGGATGGCACCGAGCCCTTGTGGATGAGCCAGAATGAGGGTGCTGTGCACCCACCAGGCCCCGCCCCTGCAGCCCCTGCCCTGTGCCACCTGCCTCTGTTCCCAGCAACTGCCCAGGTGCACCGTGGGCCCCAGGTACCTGGTAACAGTCACCCTCGCACCCACACACGTGTGTGAGTGTGTATGCACAGGCACTTGCGTGACCTTGGCCCAGGCTGGAAACGGCAGCTGTCTCCTGGCCCCAGGCACACCGCCTGGAGTGTGGCCAGCCTGGAGGAAGGGGCAGCGCTGGGAGGAGGGGAAAGCATCCTCCACGGGCAGCTGCCGATGCAGGCGCCCGGCTGCCTCCAGCCCCATAAATACCCGTGGGCTGGAGGCAGGGCCACCCTGAGGCAAGGCACACACCATGGGGCACCTGCAGCTGCTGGTCTGGGGCTTCACCTGCTGCCTGGCAGCCGTGAGCTCGGCGAAGGTAAGTGAGAGCCCAGGGCCCCGGTCCTCCACTACGAAGATCTGGGGACTGGAGACAGCAGCGAGGAGGGAAGACGGATGAGTCCCTGGCAGAAAGCGGTCCCCCGCCCTGGGAAAGAGAGCCAACGGCTCTCCCAGGGGCTCGTCCTGGGCACGCCCCCATCCGCACGGCGATTCGGGGGCAGACCAAGTACAGGATGCCCATTAAATCGAGTTTCCCAAACCAGGCAGTTTTGGGTGTAGGTGTGCCCACACAGCATGGAGGGTGCGTGTGCCTACAACAAATACTCAGTTTGTCCGAGATGCAAATGTAAGCGGGTGCCCTGGCCCCACTTACGGTTCAGTTGCTGAGTCTGGCAACAGACCCACACACCCCTCCCTCTGGCTGCCTCCTCTCCCCGGGGAGGTCGACGGTGCCCCCTTTCACAGAGGGGAGATGGGGACACAGAGCAGGCCAGCAATTTGCCCAACATCATGTACCCCCAGTGTCTGAACAGGGGTCTGGGACTCAGTCTAGTTCAACCCGCTGCCAGCAAAAACCCTTGTCCTGACGGGGGGGTTACACCCACCTGCCAGCTGGTGGCCGGGCCTCCTCCGGGACGAGGCAGAGGCCCCAGGGGGCATCTACAGAATCCGTCTCTCCTAACTGTCCTCCCGCAGGTATGAGGGACAGGGCAGGCCAAGCGCTTTTAGGACAGAAAGCCCCACAGCTCCACGCACGCAGGCTTCAATGGGGGAGCCCAGCGCCCCACCGGGCGGTCTCCCCACCCCTTGTCCTGTGCCCTCGTCCCTGCTCTCATCTCCCCATTGCCCCAGGACCTGCCCCTGCACCCTGGAGGCTCCGAGACGGGTCCTGGGCCACCTCTGCCACTGAGGGGCAGGCCCCCTCTTTCTTCAGGGGCATCCTTTTCCAGGTGCTAAAAGGACCTGGTTGTCTCCACGTTGCTCCAGCAGCCAGTGCCACCTCCCCCCACATACCTGCCGCCCCCACGGCAAGGGTCCCTCTGCCCTTGGCGCTCCTCGCTGGGGCCCTTGGGGGCCGACCCCAGTCACACAATCCCCAGCCCTCCACCCCATCCCAGCGGCTGGGGAGGCTGGTCGGGAAAGCTGGTCGGGAAAAGTGCCTGGGGGTCTGGGACGAGGCGGCTCATCCCCAGAGGAAACGAGAGACACAAGAGAGAACACAGGCCTACAACTGCCTCGGGCCCCCCTGCCCCAGCCCCAAAGCCCCTGGCATGTGCTGCTTCTGGCCCCTTCCTCTCCCCAGTTCCAGCCCCCCGCCCCCCAGCCCAGCATGGCAGGGCCTGGGGAGCAGGGCTGCCCTGCCGTTGCCCACCTGGACCCCAGCACAGGGGAGAGCCAAGAAGCTGTGACGGCTCACAGCTGCCCTGACAGGCACGAGGCAGCCCTGGGAGGGGATGAGAGGCTGGCTCTGATCAGCGACCACCTTGTCCCCTCCAGGACGAGGGGAGGAGAAGTGCCAGCCCCCAGGCCACCCACATGGGGGCAGCTCAGTGTGAGGACTGGACACACAGTGGAGGTTCTGACGGTTGGGGGAGGGGGAGGAGGAAGAACGGCCCCCACTCTGGGAGCTCACAGCTGGGCACGAAGCATCTCCTGCCGCCGGTACCTGCACCGGCTAGCAGGCTCCTAGGAGACGCCGCTGTCGCCCATCTTACAGATGGGGAAACTGAGGCTCACAGTCACAGCTAGGCCGGAATCCGAACCTCCACCCGCCTCTCCCACCCTCGTCGGGAGGCTTCCCCGCATGGGAACACAGTGGGTGAAGGAGCTTCCTCCGAGATTCCAGGGCCGGACTCCCCGGGGCCGGGGGGAGGAGCAAGCTGCTCCTTCAGGAGTGAGGGCAACTGCGGTCTTGGTCTCAGGCGCACGCCAGCCCCTCCTTGAAGCTGTCTCCGGGCCCCTGGGCCCTGCAGGGGTCGCCCTCCACCCCCGCTGAGCCCGCCCGCCTTTCCCCGCAGCTGGGCGCCGTGTACACGGAAGGAGGAATCGTGGAAGGCGTCAACAAGAAGCTCGGCCTTTTTGGCAGCTATGTTGACATCTTCAAGGGCATCCCCTTTGCTGCCACCCCCAAGCCCCTGGAGAACCCCCAGCAACACCCCGGCTGGCAAGGTGCGAGTGGGAGCGTGCTGGGCAGGCCCTGCGGGGGGAGGGGGGTGTGGTGGGGCCACTATCCTCATGCCAGCCCCTCCGGCCACCCGCAGGCACCCTGAAGGCCAAGAACTTCAAGAAGCGATGCCTCCAAGCCACCATCACCCAGGACAACACCTACGGCTCTGAGGACTGCCTCTACCTCAACATCTGGGTCCCCCAGGGCAAGAAGGAAGGTGTGCCCACCCCTGCCCTGTGCACCCCTGCTCCCCGAGCCCTGCAGGGCGCACCCCGGCAGCCAGAGGCCCCAGCCCTGCCCCTCGGTCGTGTCTGGGGCTCCGCAGCTGAACTTCCCTGAGATCAGCACCTGGAGGGGAGGGCGGCCAGGGGGCGTCTGGGGTCACCAGGCCCGCTTTCCTGCCTCAGTCTCTCGGGACCTGCCTGTCATGATCTGGATCTACGGGGGTGCCTTCCTCTTGGGGTCCGGCCAAGGGGCCAATGTCCTCCGCAACTACCTGTACGACGGCGAGGAGATCGCCACCCGGGGCAACGTCATCGTGGTCACCTTCAACTACCGCGTCGGGCCCCTGGGCTTCCTCAGCACCGGGGACTCCAACCTGCCAGGTCCGCTGGGTGCCTTGGGCACAGGGACAGGGGAGCCTGGTGGGGACACTCCTCAGCATCCCTGGATCCCAACATCTCCTGACAGGCCCCCTGAAAGGCCCAGAATTCTATTCGCAGAACCGGGAAGCTAGACATGGCCTGTGAGACACAGGAGTCCCTGGGCAGCTGCAGTGAAAGAGGAGAGGCTGCCAGCCAGCCAGACAGAGACCCAGAGAGGGACCGGGAGTGGGGACAGGGAGCCGAGGGAAAGAGACAGAAGATGAGACATGGAGGCGGTGGCTTGTGGGGACACAGAAGCCGCAGGACAGACAGACAAGAGGGGCCACGGCCTCCTGCTCCTGGTCGTCTGCCCGAACCCCTACGCCCTCTCCAGCTGCCTCCTGGGACCCATCCTCGTCCCACTGCGGTCCCTGCCCAAGGTCCCTGACGCAGGCCCCACCCCACCCGCCCAGGTAACTACGGTCTTCGAGATCAGCACATGGCCATCGCGTGGGTGAAGAGGAACATTGCAGCCTTTGGGGGGGACCCCAACAACATCACCATCTTTGGGGAATCCGCCGGAGGCGCCAGTGTCTCTCTGCAGGTCTGGGGACCCCAGGAGGAGCAGGCCTACCTCCAAGGGGGTTGGAGGGAGCCCATGGGGGCGGGGCGGAGCGGGGCCGGAGCTCACGTTCCGGCCGTCCTCGGTGGAGGAGCCTGGGGCGGGCCGGTGCGGTGGGCCTTGGTAACAGGGCCTCCGTGTGTTGCAGACCCTCTCTCCCTACAACAAGGGCCTCATCCGGCGAGCCATCAGCCAGAGCGGCGTGGCGCTGGCCCCCTGGTCCATCCAGAAGAACCCTCTCTTCTGGGCCAAATCGGTAAAAAGGAGCTTTGGTGGGGGGGGGGGGCATAGAAGCCGGGGGAGCAGGGGAAGGGATTTCCTCCTTTCCACCCTCTGTCCTGCCTCCCCATCACCCCAGTGCTGGCCTCACCTACCTACCCCCCATCCCCAGATTGCCAAGAAGGTGGGCTGCCCCATGGACGACACGGCCAGGATGGCCACGTGTCTGAAGGTCACCGACCCCCGTGCCCTGACGATGGCCTATAAGATGCCCCTGGCAGGCATGGACTGTGAGTGGGGGCTCCACGTGGGGGGCGGGCCCTGCTCCTGCAGAAAACAGGACGTACGGGGTCTCAGGGGCTCGGCCTGGCCCTGTCACCAGCTCGCTGGCGTCCCCAAGCCCTGCGGAGCCTCAGGGCCCCTCCTCTTATCCTCTGAGGGTCATGACCCCTTTGAGAAGCCGATGAACATGCGCCCTTCCCCCAAGAGTGCACACACACACGCCGTCACCGACGCACACTTTTAGGGACCCCAGACCGAGAGCCTTCGTGCGCGATGGCTGTTCATTCTTCCCTCTGCTCCCTGACTCAGCGAACACCGCCGAAAACCCGCGGCAGCATCTGGCCCGCCCAGCTCTGCCACTCTGTCCCCCCGGGGGCTAGGGGTCCCTGTCTGAAACAGCCTGGGGCGTCGGCCTCATCGGCCCAGAAGGCTGCAATTCTCTCTCGTCCATGCCATGAGTGCCAGGCAGGCAGAACCAAGGCAAACAACGTGGACTGAAACGCAAACCAACCCTTCCTCACGGAAGGGAACCAGGCTGGGCCGACCAAGGCCGGCACGTCCGCCGGCCTGGAGTCAGCCCTGGGGTCCCGCGGGGCCGGTCCAGGGGTCTGCAGGGCGATGCGCACCGGGCACAGTGTCTGGCTAACAGACTAGAAGAGAGCCCCCCTTCCTCCATCGGCCCCTCAACTGTTCTCGGTCTCCCTCCTCCCAATTCCGGCCCAGGGAGAGGACATGGACCTCCCTGCCGTGAGGGGACAGACGTGGCCGCTGGCCCAGGGGTCCTCAGTCTGGGCGAGTTTGTCCCCCAGGGTCATGTGGCAGAGTCTGGAGACGATTTGGGCCGCCACACTGGGGACGGGTGCTGCTGGCATCCGGCAGTTGGGGCCGGGGATGCAGCTCAACACCCGCAGAAAGGCCCTGCCACCCAGAATCATCCTGTCCATCGTCCAGGCAACGGGCTGAGGCGCCCGGCCTGGATCAGAGGTGGCGGGATGGCTCCCCCTTGGCCCGGGGACAGGCAGGGCTCCGAGGGGGGTGAGCACCTGCCGCTCTCCACGCAGACCCCATGGTGCACTACCTGGGCTTCCTCCCTGTCATCGACGGGGACTTCCTTCCCGACCACCCTGTCAACCTGTTCCCCAACGCGGCCGACATCGACTACATCGCTGGCACCAACGACATGGATGGCCACATCTTTGCCACCGTTGACGTGCCGGCCATCGACAAGAACAAGAAGCCCCTCAAGGAGTGAGTAGGACGCAGGGCCCAAGAACAGCGGGGGGGGGCACCCGCTGAGTGAGGCCGTCAGCACGGGTGGGCAGAGGGCCACTGCAGCCCCCTGGGGGTGGGGAGCAGACTCGCCTCCCGCTGGCCCGGGGTGGAGGGTCCAGTGCCGGCTTTCTCCCTGCAGTGAGGACTTCTTCAAGATGGTCAGCGGGCTCACCACCAGAAAGGGGCAAAGGGGCGCCAACTCCACCTTTGACTTCTACACTCAGCCCTGGGCCCGAGATGCATCCCAGGAGACCAAGAAGAAGACGGTAGTGGACTTCCAGACCGATGTCCTCTTCCTGATACCCACAGAGATCACCCTGGCCCAGCACAGAGCCAACGCCAAGTGAGAACCTGGGCGGGGGGGGGGGGGCCCACTTGGAGGCACACGGCTGCCCACTGAGGCCTCACGGGGGGCGGCCCACAGGGGTCTGCGAAGCCCGGGACAGCTGTGATCGGGTTGCTAGTAGTGCCTGTACCCTTTGCGTTTCCCAGGCCTGACAAGATTTGAGAAGGCCCCTCCTCGCCTCTCAGCCTTGGTGGGTGGGTGGCACAACCCCCGCTCAGCCTTCCCCCTGCAAAGCTCTCGGGTCTGCTGCCCACCCTGCTCTGTGGTGGTCTCTGAAGTCGGTTGCAACTTTGCCGACTTTCCAAACAACTCTGAGCTGCCGCTACACTGCATACCTCCACATAGTAATAGCCAACGAAAATAAAAAGTAACTGAGGAATGCTTAAAAAGTAGGAAGATGAAATTATACCCAGAGGTCCAGGATGAGAACTTTGCAGCAACTGAGCAATAAATTCAGCCCCGAGCTTCCTGTCAGTCAAGGCCAACAAGGAAACCACTGGGAGCAGAAACCCTGGCCCATCAAAGGAAAAATACACATTTGTTTTCAGAGAAAAAATATCTGCCTTGATACTGAATTACAGGAGGAAGACGCCTCTACGTTTTGTGGAGGTGAAGCAGACAGACATGCAATTGAACTTGTAGAACCCACAAGGCCATGAACTTGGCCCACGGCTTTCCCTTGCCCAGGTGTAAGGGCCCAGCTCTTCACGAGTCTGGGGAACTGCCGGCCCTTCTCCGGTGCCCTCATGCTGCCCCTCTAGGCCCACCTCTGGGCTGGGCGGCCAGGGGATCCCTACGCTGACCCAGGTGCTGTCCTGTCCCCCCGCAGGAGCGCCAAGACCTACAGCTACCTGTTCTCCCACCCCTCACGGATGCCCATCTACCCCAGCTGGGTGGGGGCCGACCACGCGGACGACATCCAGTACGTCTTCGGGAAGCCCTTCAGCACCCCCCTGGGCTACCGGGCCCAGGACAGGACTGTCTCCAAGGCCATGATCGCCTACTGGACCAACTTTGCCAGAACTGGGTAAGGTGGGGTGAGGGGGCCTCCTGCCGTCTCGGCCCTCTAGGCCTGGGTTCCAGTCCCTGGGCCCTCACACTTAACCTCCCCTGGCCCCCCATGTGTGCGTGAGGGTAAGAGCTGCTGTCCGGGCCCCAGGACGCGCACGAGCCGGGCTGGTGCCCAGGGTACAGGGAGGCACCCAATGGTCGGGTCGGCACGGAGGGCAGAGGGCTGCCTGGGCGAGCCGGGGCCCAGCGGGGCCGGAGCGCAGGCCCCCGCCCCGCACACCCCCTTTTGTCCCACTCTGCAGGGATCCCAACATGGGCCACTTGGCTGTGCCCACACACTGGGACCCCTACACCCTGGAAAACGGCAAATACCTGGAGATCAACAAGAAGATGGACAGCACGTCCATGAAACAGCACCTGAGGAGTGACTACCTGCACTACTGGACCCTGACCTACCAGGAACTGCCCATGGCCACTGAGGACGAGGCCGCCCCCGCACCTCCTTCGGGAGACTCCGAGGCCGCCCCCTTGCCCCCCGTGGATGACTCCGGGGCCGCCCCCTTGCCCCCTTCGGGAGACTCCGAGGCCGCCCCCTTGCCCCCCAAGGGAGACTCCGGGGCCGCCCCCGTGCCCCCTTCGGGAGACTCAGAGTCTGCCCCCTTGCCCCCCGAGGGAGACTCCGGGGCCGCCCCCTTGCCCCCCGAGGGAGACTCCGGGGCCGCCCCCTTGCCCCCTTCGGGAGACTCCAGGGCTGCCCCGGTGCCTCCTGCAGGTGACTCTGAGGAAGCTCAGATGCCTGTAGTCATTGGCTTCTAATGTCCTTGACCCCAAGGGGACACAGGGTGGGAGCCCAGGGAGCCTGCCCCGCTCCCAAGCTCTTCCTGAATAAAGCCTCCTCGCTCTCTGGCTGGCTGGCGTCTTTCTCTGCTCTCGCGGCCTCAGTCGCTGCCGGCGCGCGGCCCAGTGCTCCTGGTCTCTGTCAGTCTGCAGCGCAGGACGTGCACAGTGCCGTGCCGGCCGCGTTTTGGAGGGGGGAGCAGGGTCCGAGAAGGGGCAGAGCCAGGGCTGCACTCAGGCGTGGGCCCTGCATGCCCGGCTGCTGGCTCCGAGGGGCTGGCTCTGCCCAAAGAGCGAGCAGGTCCATGCGGCCCAGCCCCAGCCCCAGCCCAGCCCTCCGGGCTGGGACACTGGCCTGGGAAGAGGAGTGGATGCCGCCTCCAGCTGGACCCGAGTCCAAGACGGAACACAGCATCGCACTGGACTGTCAGAAGCAGAGAGTGCAAGAGGGCTGGGCACCGGCTGCCCCTGCAGCGGGGGCCTGGGGCAGTGCCCGATGGCCCCGGTGCAGTCCGGACGGGGAGCGGCAGGCAGCGGTCAGCCCTCCGCGCAGTGGCCTGGGCTCAGCGCCCCCTGACCTCACCACAGCCCTGTGAGGCGGGCACTGAGGACCCCTTTTAGACAGGTCCAGGCATTTTGAGACAAACAAGGCCCTGAGAGGGGTCACGTGCCCCAGGCCACCGGAGCAAGGATCCGAACCCAGGCCTGAGACTCCGAAGCTCACAGCGTCGGGGCAGGGCTGAGGGCTCAGAGGAGGGAAGGTTCTGGAATCCTGAGCAGCTCAGCCTGATGGGTGCCTGTGCCGGGGTGCTGCACCAGGGGCCCAGCCGGCCACTTCCTCCCCCTCTCCAGCCCGCAGAGGGGACCCCGAGGCCTGGACAGCCACGTGCTGCGGCCCCAGCAGCACTGCTTCCTGGTTGCAGAGCCCCAGGTCTGATGATTCCGGCAGGTCCCACCCCCACAGCTTGGCGCCTGTTTCCACAGAGAGACTGGCCCTCGGAGCTCCTGACGCCACCAGTTTCTGCCACCAGGGTTGTTTCTAAAGACGCCCGACTTTCCGAGGTGGTCGGTATGCCCTGCGAAGGCGCCTCGACCTCCAATCCCAGGGGTCCTGAGCGTCCTGTCTCAGCTCGCTGCCCGAGTGGACGACACTCAAGTCAACGAGAGCTCTGTGGACGTGGGACTGGGCGCTGCCGCACCCACCTCTCCCGTGGCGAACGCGCTGGCACCCGCACGACGTCTTGGCTGACCACGGACGGCGAGCGTCCGCGCAGCCCTTCAGACAGCACGGGAAGGGAAAGGAAGAAAGCACCGCTCCCCGGCTAAGTAGAAACGGGATTTTAATATAATATTCAAGTCTAGCATTTTCTATTTACAACAAATAAATATTGCCCCTCCCCAACCGGTAAACATGGTTTTGCCTTTTATACAAATATTCGACACCCCCCCCGCCCCCACCAGCCCCCCTTTCCCATGGGCCGCGTCCTGTGCGGTGTCAGTCTCGTGACGCCCAGGGCGCGGTGGTCAGTAGCACTGGCAGTGCCGTGAGGCGTGACGTTGACCGGCCCCAGCCAGGACCACCCTCGCTCGCCGGGCGGACAGGGGTCCGAGAGGAGGGCCTCCCCTCCCCTCCCCTCCCCTCCCCTCCCCTCGGGTGGGCCGGGGTGGGGCGCAGGCTCCCTCTCGCAGCTGGCCCCGACGATGGAATCTTTGGTGCGGCCTGAGGAAGGCTGGGGTGGTGGCAGGGGGCCGGGACCCTGGCGGCGGCACGGCCGGTGCCCGCGGCGGCGAGGAGAGAACTGCAGCGCTCGGACCCAGCGGGTGAGCGGGTGCCCTGGGGGGCCCGTGGGCACAGGCGGCAGTGACCCACACCTGGGCAGGTGTGAGGGAGGTGTAGCGAGGGCGTGCCCGGTGGCGGGCAGGGCTCCGTGCCCCTTGGCAGCGCTCCTTGGCAAAGTCGGCGAGTTCTCTGGGTCCAGAGAGCGGAAGGCACCTAAGGCGGCGAGTGGTCCACAGGAGGCCAGGTCAGCCTGTCGACGGGCAGGCGTCAATCCCGGCAGCGAGAGAGGTCCAGGGTGAAACCGGGGTCGGGCGTGGCCTGGGCCGGCAGGCGGGGCCCTGGAAGGCGCCCGCCTGGCCGGTGCCACCGTGGTCTGCGCGTGGCTCCCTGCTCGGCCAGCCCGATCCTGGAGAGGGCGGGCCTGTGGCTGGGCCACCCGAGGGACCCGCTAGAAGATGCCCTTGGCGATTCTGAGTCCCTTCTGCTTCATGCGGGGGAGGGTAGAGCTGGCCCCGTGCCTGACCTTTGCCCCCTTGGTGAAGGTCCGTTTCTTTAGGACGAAGTCGTAGTTGGCAGCGGAGTTCATGGCGTAGAACACGTTGGCGTTGTCCGGGATCTTCAGCTCTGGTCGGGGTGGGGTGGAGGGATGGTCAGCGTGAGACCCCGCGGGAGGCTGCCCCCCGCCAGGGCGGACCTCGGCCGGAGACCGCCCCCCGCCAGGGCGGACCTCGGCCGGAGACCGAGACCCCGGCCCCAACTCCAGGACCACGAAGGACCCATCTCGATGACACCGGCCCGAGGTTCTTAGACCCCTGACCACCTCCCCCGAGTCCTGCCCTGCTCAGGACAAGAGTTCTGAGCTCAGGGACAGGCCGCCCTCCACGTCGCCTGGGCGCCAGGCACTGCGGGTCCTCGCACTCTGCTCCTGCGCCCCACCTGTCCCCTGTGGCCTGGAGCCTGCCCTGCCCCTTGCTGGGCTGGAGTCTGTGCCCGTTCCGTCGTGTGGCTTCTGTTCTAAGCCACAGGTGGCACACACAAGGCCTGCGGGCTGAACCTGGTTTTATCCGGCCCGGCGCCTTGTTCCTGCTCGGCGGCAGCGCTGAGCTGTCGCTTGACAGTTACGGAGCGGCCACGTTTACACAGACCTGAATTACCTTCGGCCCTGTGACGGCGACCCAAGGCTGACTCAGCCCCTGCTCTGGGCCCTGAACCCGTACAGGCCCCCTGTACTCCTTCTTCGTAACAAGGGTCGCACCTGCCCCGTCCGCTCACCAAGGTGGTGCAGGAAGGTGAGAAAGGACTTAGGAACCAACCTCGAGGGACCGAGGGGGCATTACCCACTGTCTGGGGCCATGCGGGGTGCGGGCGACGAGCTCAGGGCCGAGGAGAAGGCAGAAGGGGCTCGCAGCCGGCCTTTCTGTGGCGGGCGGACAGCCCCGAGCAAACCCGGGGGGTGGGGGCAGCGTGCGCTCACAGCTGCTGGTGTGCGAAGCACCGCCGTAGTTAACAAGCGGTACAGGAGCACGCTCCGTGTGTCGTGTGCGCACGAGTGCAGACCTACTCGCGCCCAGCCTGCTTCCCCCAACGCACCGGCCCCTGAGTTTCCGGCCTGGGAGGGGAGCACGGCCGCCCGGCCGGTCTGCGCTCATAGCGCCCTCTCCCTCGCCCGGGGCTCGGAACGCTGTGCGCCCCCAGGATTCCCGCGGACACCCTAACGTCCAAGGGATCAGGAGTTAGGGCTTTGGGGAGGCGGTGAGGTCGTGAGGGTGGGGCCCCCATGAATGGGACCAGCGCTCTTACAAGAGACCCCGGAGAGCCACCCCTCCCCCCGTGAGTCAGCAGGCTGCAGCCCCAAAGACGGCCCTCGCCCAGCCTCGCCGGGCCGGGCTGGACCCTGGGCCCAGAACCCAGCCTGCAGGACTGGGAGGGACATGCTTCTGTTGCTCGCAAGCCCCCGGCCTGGTGTTTGCCACAGCAGCCGGGCCGGGCCGGGCCGGGCCGAGACGGCGGCCTGCGCAGGTGGGTTTTAACCCACCGGCTGTTCCGTCCCCTGCAGTCCCAAGTCTCCTGACACGCACGTTTCCTGTCCTCGCCAGGAAGCGCCCCCTTTGACGGGCCCCTGGGCTTGGCCGCCAGGCTGCTCTGCCCCCGGGAGAAAAGCCTTCTCTCTGCCCCGGGAGAGCTCTGACCTGGGAGCACAACGCGGGAAGGGCACGTGACAGGCCCGGCTGCCCCAGCGGGGGCTGCCCTGGAGCGGGCTGGTGCGCGCAGAGCCTGCCCCCCCCGCCCCCCCGCCCCCGCAGGCCTGTGTGCCCCCCACCCCACCCCCAGCTCCAGCTTACTCCGCTCGTCCGAGATAACCTGCACCAGCTCGTAGTGCTCCGGCTCGCCCTCGTCCAGGTGGTGTTTGTCCATGGCCTTGCGGATGACCGCCGGGGCCTTATCTTGGCTCGTCACCTGCATCCGGATGGGGACAGTCCTTCAGGGCAAGGATCCCAGAGGGGCTCCCTGGGAGTGGGACGGCCAGGGACCCGTGGAGCGGAGACGCCTCAGCGCTGTGCTCAGGCCCGGTGCCAGGTCCGTGGGCGTCTTGCCACCCTCTCCTGTCCCCCGGGGGGGCCTCCTTGCAACGATGAGGGGGTCTTTCCCAATTGTTCCTCCTCCCCCTTCCCCCATAAGCCTGCCACTTCCTCCCACACCACGTGGGGAGACCACGTGCCCCTGCAGCAGCGGTACCAGGGAGTCTGGGGGGACAGTCAGCCCCAGAGGTGACAGGCACAGGACGCCCAGGGGCCGTCTACGCACCAGGCCCACCCTGGGCTGGAGTCTGCCGGCACGCAGACTCTAGGGGTGCAGGCCAACCCCTGCTGCCGCCTCCACCCCAAGGGCCTCAGACACAGGGTCACACAGGTGACTGTGTCACCGGGCACCAGACCCAGCTGTGGGGTGTGGCAGGGATGCGGGCAGCAAGCGGCTCCTCTGAAGCCCACTTCTGGAGGATGGGGACAGTCCCTTTCACCCCCGCAGCTCAATCCTGCTGGCTCGATCTCAACCTTCGGTGACACGCAGTGTCTGAAACCGCCGGCCGCCCCCGTGGCCACCAGCCCCGATGGCCCCTACCCCACCTGCCCGCATCTCCCAGCACCACCAGCCCATCCCCTCAGGAGACCAAGTCACAGGTCACCGCTGTCCTCCTCTGCCCCAGCCTCCAGTGGCTCCTGTCCCTTTCTGACACTTCCGTGACCCTGGCTCTTACCCCTGTCCCCTGCTCCTTCACCCCGGGCCTGCCTGCTGCCCCTCCAACCTCCAGCTCACCCCCACCCTGGCTCACTGCCTGGTGCCCCCTGTAGGGGCGCCACCAGCGAGGCCCTTCCTGGCTGCGACGGGACCTGCACCTACTGACCCCATCTGATCGCCATGGTGCCCTGGCGTCTACTCCCCTGTCCCTCCTGACCGGACCCACTGGCAGGCCGCCCTGGGAGGGCGGGACGGCACCGGGAGCCCAGCCCCTGCTCCCTGCCGGGCAGGCGGGGGCCCCAGGGCACGCTGCCCCCCACTCACCAGGACGCTCTTGTACATGTTGCCGTTGTCCACGTCCAGGCTGACGCGGATGATGCAGCAGTCGCCCACCTGCTGGTTGTAGAGTGGCAGTGAGGCGCTGTAGGTGCTGACCCCTGAGACGGAGCGCTTGTGGGTGCGGGTGCCGGCCACGGGCGTGGTGGAGGCCGAGGACGAGGAGGCGCTGCTGGAGGCCGAGCTGATGCCGGAGGTCTCCGGCGACGACTGTGAGGCCGACTCCCAGAACTGCAGGGGGGCGGGGGGCCGGGGGCCGGGGGGGGCTTGTCAGCAAAAGCCCTGAGCTGGGGCTCCTACGGGCTCTGTCGAGGAGCTGGGGCGTCCCTCCCTGTTTGTGGGTGTGCGGGAAGGGACCTCGAAGGGCTGTGCGGAAGGGGCGGTCACCTTCTTCTCCTGGCCGTCGGGGGACTCTGGGACGAAGCTCATGTTGATCTCCTCCACATCAGAGCTGGAGGAGCCGGCCGAGTGGACGCTGAGCGCGTCGGCGACGTCCCCGCCGCCGAGGTAGGGGCCGCACCTGAGTTGGTCACAGGACTTGGAATGACAGCTGCCGCTGGTGTTCAGCTCTGTGCTGGGGGCCTGGCGGCTGGAGAAAGGGCTGCGTTACTTGGGGGAGGCCTCCCCTGGGGCGCATCCTCCCTGCACCCCTCCCCGACACTCTGCTCCAGGCACCAGGCCAAGTGCTAACCCAGTCACTGATACCCCCCTTTGCTCTAGCCCCCTAACAGCATTTAGCATCACCCCATTTCAGAGGAAGAAACTGAAGCCCAGACAGGTGAGGTGACTCCCCTGGTCACTAGGCTGGTCAGCGGAGGAGCTGAGACCTCAGTGTCAACTGTTGGCCCCCCTGCACCCCGAGGGACCCCTCTGCCACCCACGGGCACCTACTCGCTCCAGCGCTTCACGATGGCTGTGTTCTTCTTGACCTTCAGGGTGTTGCTGGCCGACTCGGAGGGCGGCTCCAGCTCACACGACAGGTTGTAGCTGCAGGACGGAGCGGCGGCTGTGGGCTACCAGGAGCCACACGGGGTCCCCCTCCCAGTGCCTGCCAGCGGCCGGAGCTGGGCACCTGGCCATCTCGCCAGGCGACAGGGTCCAGCGCTGACCGTGCACCCACGGCCCAGCCCCTGGAGGTGACGGGCCCGATTCCCACCCGGGCCTCACCTCTCGGTCTCACTGAGCCGCTGCGTGGCGCGGAACCAGGCCCCGAACTGCTCCTCGGGCTCGATGCTGTAGTTGTTGCAAGCCGACTGGAGCAGCTTGATCTGGGCGATGACTTCGAATTCCTGGGGCCGGAGGGAAGCGCAGGACAGCGATGGCCAAAGCGCGGTGGCAGGCGGGCCAGGGCCCGGGCTCTGCGTCCCCCCCTTCTCTGCCTCCCCAGGCCTGACCCGACTCTCAGAGCTGGGTTCACACAGTCCCTGCCCAGGAAACCGACCTCGGTTCTCACCCCCACCCCCACCCTGCCCCGGGAGAGGTTGCCCCTATTCTGTGCCCAACTCTCCCCCTCCATAGGCCAGGAATGGCGACAGAGTCCAGAATGTTCCACCCAGGGGGCGCCTCCGATTCCCACCCCCAACTCGAGGGCTGTGGCTGCTCACCTTCCTCCTCTTCTCGAAGTTGATCAGCCTCCCCTGGAAGGCAGAGCGCCAAAGCCCATCAGAAAGCGTTCCCTTGCCCATGATGGCCCAGCACCCCCTCCAGGCTGCACTACCAACAGCACACACCAGGGGGCAGACCATGCCCACAGGCTTGGCCCTTGGGTGGGACTGGGGGACCTTTTCGCTTCACTCTCTGAGAGGAAGGATGGGGAGACTTGGGGCAAGAAGGCCCTGCTTGGCCACCAGACACCTGACCCCGGAGGGTCCAGCTTCTGGCCCATGGGCACCGCCCGAGGGAGGGGCTGTGTCCAAACTCTCCTGCAGCTCTGAACCCGCCAGCCAGCTGGTCACCCATGGGTAAGAAGGGCAGGTGCCCCAACACAGAGGGGCCGGGGGGGCCCCCATGAGACGAGGTGCGTCATGTGGGGAGCTCAGGGCTCGGTGAGGGGCGTGCTCCTTCCGGGGTTCCGGACCCCAGCCCAGCCCCCCTCCCCGGCCCCCCGAGCCCCCGGCTCACTCACATACAGGTAGTCCTTCATCGCGGTGTCCAGCATCACCAGGTCCGTGAGGAACGTGCCCAGGTAGGGGATGGTGCCCTGGATGACACCCTGTGGTGTCGGGGTGGGAGGGGGTAAGTGGGGTGCACGGCCGCTGCCCCGGTAACCCCTCAGCCCCGCAGGCCCCGGGCCCCCTGCTGGGAGCAGCCCGTGGCTCTGTGGGCACCGACCTCCTCCGCGAGTCCCTGGGCCCCGAAGTCCCCCCGGTCACCTTCCAGGCCCGGTATCTGGCCAATCCCCAAGATTATATGGTCTCTGGTCCTCCCCGCCCCTACATCCCCGAGCCCACCTCTTCCAGGCCCTTGCCCTGGTGGCTCTAACCAGTCCCCTTGAGACACCTGTGGGTCAGGGCTCAGAGGAGGACAGCCCCTGCCTCTCCTGGGCCTCGGGCACACTCACCGTCTCCTTCGGCCGCTTCTGGGCCCTCTTGGGGTTCATCTCCAGGGTGGCAAACTTGGAGGTCCCCTCCTGCCAGGGTAGAGGACAGGGTCAGTGAGGACTTCTCCCTTCACCCTTTGCCCCACACGCACCCAGACCTGTCCAGTCATTTGCACCCAGGCCTGGACAGCCCCTCTGGGCCCGAGCTCCCGGGCAGGCTATCCCTGGGCTGGTCGGGGCAGGGGGGGAGGGATGCCTGCCCCTGGCACCTCCCACCACCGGCCCGGAGGGTGCTGGGTGCCGGTGGGAGGGGACGGCACGGAAGCAGGAGGCCTGACCCTGCCAGCTCACCCGCCCCATCCCGTCCCCGGGGCCCCCTGCCCACGGAGCAAACAGACCCCCCTCTCCCCGAAGCCCAGACAAGACAGGCCTGCAAGTTTCCAAAGAAACTTCCGCTGAGAAGCTCGCCCCACCCCTCACCTTGATGAGCAACTCTCGGCTCAGTGAGTAGTTGTTCTCATCCGAGAAAATCTCCGACAGCTTCTGAAAGACCCGCAAGCTGTCCCTGGGGACACGGCGGGGGGCGGGGGTGTCAGTGCAGATCCATTTTACCGTAGACCCCGAAGACCCGAGCTGCCCGGGGCGGGTGGTCCCACTGGGCCCTAGGGCTCCGTGGGCCTGGGGGGGCGTCCCTCATGTTGGTCACCCGGGTCCCCTTGCCATTTCTACTGAGTGGCTCCGATGTGGCCAGTTTTGACTTCATGTGGCTCAGCTCAGTACCTGACAGATAGGGAAACTGAGTCCGGAGGTGGAACTGCCGGCCTAAGGCCAACGGACACTCAGAAGCCCCATGTACCCGCGGGCCCTGGCAGGCCGCCGGCCCGCTGAGGGCACAGTGCCCCGCCCTGTGGGGGGACCCGGTGCACCGAGGCGCTCCCGCAGAGAGGCCCGCCCACCTGGACACTTCTTCCCACGTCTTCTTCAGCCGGTGGATGGAGTTGCTCTGCAGGGCGGAGAGGATGGCGTGGAGGGACGAGAAGTTCTTGAGCGCGCGGCACTCCTGGCGAGCGGGGAGGGCGGCCGTGAGGTGGGGCTGAGCTCCCACCCGCTCCAGACCGGACAGATGCCCAGGGAGCCCCCTGAGGGGACCTGGGCCCCGTGAGTGGCACTGCAGGGGGGAGGGGGGAGGGGGAGACCTGAGCCCTGCCCAGGAAGGAAGGGAGGAGGAAGCGAGCCCCCAGGCGGGGGTCGTGCAAGTCAAGGCCATCGAGCCCCTGAAACAGAGGGGCCCGAGAGTGGGTGAGGGCGGCAACGGGGTTTCCCGGGCCCCCCGAGGCGTACCCTGGCCACCTCGATCCAGTGCTCCACCACCCTGGCCCTGTCCCGGGCCGTGGCACTGCGGTCCCCGAGGCAGGTGGTGATGACGCAGTTGGCCACGCTGTTGAACTGGGTGACGGTGGCACGGACAGTGGGAGCCAGGTGCTCCTTGCCCTTCTTGTCGCGCTGGGACCAGATGGAGCCCAGGCAGTGGTAAGGCACCACCTTCTTGAACAGCTCCTGGGGAAGCGGACGAGCGTCACCCACCGGCTCTGCCGTGCCCCGGCTCGGCACGCTTGGGTGTCCCGCCGTCCCGGGGGGCCCTGGTCAGAGGAAGCTCTGGAAGCTGAGGACGGCACTGAACCTCTCAGGGGTCTTGGCTCGGTTTCCTGCCCCCGTGGGCGCCCAGCACACGAGGGGCCCGGAGAGAAGGCTGGCGGGCGGGAAAGAGGCCGGCATTCTCGCCAGCCAGTCCTCGCTAACTCTGAGCGCCAGGAAGTGGCTCCCACCTGCGTGGACCGGGCGGCACCCTGAGCCCCGTCACACCTGCCCGTGCCTGTCCAGAGGCTTGTCCACTCTGTGGGTCTACAACTAGGGACCTGGTCTGGGGTCTGCCACATAGTCAGGTGCTCGTTCGGTGCCCAGTAAGTGCCGAGGCTGGCGTGGCCTCCTGGGCAGATGGGGGGTAACCGCCAGAGCTGGCTGCACCTCAGGGAGCTCCCCACCCCGTCAACGGCCAGGCGCCCACTTGTCTGTTGTTCCACCTCATCTGTGCAGAGGACGGGGTGGGGGTGGGGTCCCAGCTCCCCAGTCCACAGGGAAATCGAGGCCTCACGGTTAAGAGGCTTGCCCAGGTCACATGGTCTGTAATGCTAGGGCTGGGATTTGGGCCAGGACATTGGCTCTGGACCAAGAACGGCAGGGCTGGGCGGCGATGCCGGGGAAGGTGTGCCCTCCCTGCCCGCCCGCTGAGCGGTGTCGCTCACCGCATCCATCAGGGTAAACTGTTCGGCCACCAGGTCCGGAGGGAACGCCAAGAGGTGAGGCTTCTCCTCGCTCAGCCCGTTCTCTGCGGCCACAGGCGAAAGCCAGGAAGGCTCTGGTGCTGGAGCTGGCCCTAGCTCTAGAGTGCGAGACAGAGCCGCCTCCAGCTCTGGAGCGGGTGTTGGAGCCGGCGCTGGCGCTGGCGCTGGTTCGAGAGCTGGCTCAAGCTCTGGAGCCAAGACTAGCTCTTGCTCGGAAACCAACACTGGACTGGGCGCTGGAGCTGGTGTCGGAGTGAGTGCTAGAGCGGGTGCTAGAGCCGGCTCTGGCTCTGGCGCTGGCACGGGACTGGGCGCTGGCGCTGGCACTGGAGTTGGCGATAGAGCCGTAAGAGGGGAGAAGTTCAGCAACACCTCTGCTTCTCCAAGACAAAAATCACACCACTGCCTCCTAGAGAAGCCGCAGCCCAGCACATCTCCCCCACCTGCGGGCCACCAGGTGGGGGTCCGAGGCCAGTCTTTGCTCCTGGCCCACGCCAGCCTCGGGAGGCACCCCCCGGGTGCCCAGCCCCGGCCCCTCCCCAGGCGCCCCCCGCCCCCCGCTCCTCACCCTCCAGCTCTGCCTGTTCCAGCTGCGCCAGGAGGAGGTGTGCTCGGCGTTCCAGGTCGGAGCCAGGCATGTTGAGCTGCACGTAAGCCGCCAGCTGCCTGAGGCAGGGGAAGTCGGGGGGCTGGCAGAAGTCCTCTGAGTACTGGTCCAGCCAGGCGCCCAGGATGGAGGAGATGGCACTGGGGGGGTGGGGGGGCGGCAGCAGAGTCAGAGGCCTGGCCTCCCCCTCCATG
This sequence comes from Glossophaga mutica, assembly GCA_039655065.1. Taxonomy (NCBI): domain Eukaryota; kingdom Metazoa; phylum Chordata; class Mammalia; order Chiroptera; family Phyllostomidae; genus Glossophaga; species Glossophaga mutica. Next base: position 216,671,757 of record CM077305.1, read on the forward strand.
TGGCCCTCCCCAGGCCACGCCTGTCCCTGCCCACCCAGAGGCCAGTGCCCCCCGCCCCCTGCACTGGGCCGTCCAGGCAAGGGGCGGGCCTGGGGAGCGGGCAGCAGCCAGTCATCTCTGGGGGAGGGAGCCCTCCACCCACGGTTGACCCTCTCTGGCCCCGGGAAAGCCTGACACCCTCCTGTCTGTCTGCAGCCCCTCCCCCTGGAACGTCCTGTTCACGGCACGGGGCGCAGAGTGGCACACAGTAGGTGCTGCGGGAAGGTGGAGGGGAGGAGGGGCAGGCGCGGTGTCCTACCCGGCCTTCCGGGCCTTCGCCTTCCCTCTGACACTATTCTGGGGAACTGGGGTGGGAGTCGCAGGCTGTGTGGGGCCGCAGCTCCCCCCAAATGTCCCCCCGCGGGGACAGGAGGCCCTCCCGCCAGACCCGGGGCCCACTCACTTTCTCAGCTGGTCCTGGGGCCCGCCGTCCTCGTGGGAGTAAGGGAGGATGCATCCGTATCTAGAGGAGGCCGTGAGGGCGTCACATCTACCGTACCTGCTACGACGTCTGGTGTTACTGGCGGACCCCTCCCCCCGCCGCCCCCCGCTAGGTTGGAGGCCCTGGAGGGCAGGGACGTCCGTCCGCTTTTCTCACGGAATTCTGTCACATGCCCGGAACGGTGCCTGCACACCGAGGGCTTCACGCACGTCCGTGGGAGGGATGAGCCCCGAGGGGCGCCTCACAGACATCTGAGCGGGTCTGGGGCCCCCCAGGCAGCCCCCAGGCGTCCCTGCGCAGGCCGCTCATGGAGGAGACCCCCCCCCGGGGAGGCCCTGGGCCCTCCATGCAGACAGGAAGACCGTTGCACCCACGGGCGCAGGGCAGTGAGGCTTGAGACGGAGCTGCTTGGGTGGGAAAGCCGGACTCGAGGACCAGCACAGCCCCGGACGCCCCCTCTGCCCGCCGCCCTGACAGCTCTGGGGGGTCCGCCCTCTTCTCGCGAGCGCAAGCCGCGGCTCAGAGCGGTGGAGCGAGCGATGCTCCCGAGACGCACCGCGGGCCGTGGGTGGGGTGCTGACCTTTCGAAGAGCAGGTCCAGGACCTGCTGCGTGGTGGTGAAGGCCCGGTAGGTGCACAGGAAGACGGTGACGTAGGAGAGGTCGCTGCCCTCGAAGGCCGGCACCAGGTGCTCCACCAGCTTCTCCAGCGTGCCCGCCTTCACCGTCCGCACCTTGCAGGTCTCGTACAGGTTCGGGGCCGGCTCATTTTCACACTGGCGCGGGACAAGGGGGGGCCTGGCTCAGCGGCGGCAGCAGCAGGGGCCGCCGAAGGTGGGGGGGGGGCGGGCTGGAGCTCAGACGAACTCCCACGTGCTCAGTGACTTCCGGCAAGAGGGGGACACGGGTGTCCCCAGCACTCGTACGTGAAAGGAGAATTTGAGGCCGGGGGTGGGGTGGTGAAAAATCCCACCTCCTGCAGGTGGTCGGCCGGCTGAGGAAGGCGGCACCTGCCTGTGCTAGAGCGTGACCTCCCTGTGAGCCCTGGCAGCACAGCCCCAGGCGGGGGGGGGGGGGGGGGACGAGAAAACAGCTCATCAGGGGAGGGAGGGGCGGCACCTGAGGACACGCAGGACCTTCGGGGCGGCTCTGCGGAAATGCCACGGAGAGAGAGCAAGTCGTAGGGCCCCGGAGGGCGGAGCCGCCGGGGGAGCTAGCTCGCTTCTGGGCTGCCAGACCTCAGCTCGGACCTGGAGGGGCCCCACGGCCGCGCTCCCTCCCTCCGTGGGAGCAAGTTACAGGGAAGGGTAGGCAGTACCCTGAGCCCCCGCCCTTTTTCTGGGGTGAAAACAGCCCTTCCTACCAAGTGCCATGACGTTGGGGCTCCAAGGAGGGGAAGGCAGGCTGACTGGCTGACGGCCCCCAGGCACAGCAGGGGGGCTTGCGGGAGTCAAGCAAGAAAAACTGGGGCCCAACTCGAAAAGACTCCCAGTCCGACGTGAAGTCAGAACGGTGTAGAAGTGCCTTTTCTGATGTTCACGCCACTGGGACGGTGACTGCACTCGGCCAAGCCCGGGGCTGGACAGTGGGGGGCCGGGTGGGCAAACCCAGATTCCTCTGGGAGCAGGACTGTGGGGCCCGCGGGCAGGAAAGCCGGTGGGAGCAAGCCCAGGGCCACGGTGGCCCGGGAACCGGGGCCCTCCCCGCCCAGCGGCCCCGCCCCGCCCCCATACTCACCCCGAGCCAGCGCTGGCCCTTGGTGGCGCCGTGGTGCACCTGCACCTTGCGCAGCGAGATGGAGTAGACGACCCCGTTGACCAGCTCCTCGCCGATCTCCTGCGTGGAGCTCTGTGGAAACAGCGCCCGGCCGCCGGGGGGGGGGGGGCGCGGGGGGGGCGGGTCAGGGCCCTGCCGGTCGGTGCTGCGGAGGTGCCTGGCCGCCTCTGACCCCCGACACGATCCAGACCGGCGGCCGCACCGACGCCCCCCACCCACTCCGTCCGGAACGAAACCAGACGTCAGAGTGCGTCCGAGGGGAGCGGCCCGGGGCCCTGCCCTCCCCCGCGCCGGCTGTGCGCCGGGTGTGAAACGGCCAGGCCTCCAGGCTCCCGGTGCCCGAACAGCCCGCTCCGGCCCAGGGCGCCCCGACGCAAGCCTGGTCGCTTGGCCGCCCCGCAGATGAGGAGCAGCCAGTCCAAAGTCACGGGACACAGCAGGGACGGGGCGGACCTGGGACCCCACACCCCACTGAGGCCCACCGCACCCGGGGACGTGGCGCCCCTCCCCCATCCCAGCCTGCCCGGCCCCCCGGCTGACCCCGCAGGGGTCGCGGCAGCCCCTCCTGGCCCAGCCGTGGAGTCGGCGTCACGGCTCCGGGGCAGGTGCGGGGCCCCCCCAGGCCACGTCCGAGGCCGCTTCCTTCCCCTTCTGCTCATTCACAGCCGTGTGCCTTCTTGGGCAAGAGAGGAGTTCCCTGTCTGTCATCACGTGCGCGGGGACAGAGTGAGAAGGGGGACAGTGCTGACGTGCGGGCTGCTGGCTGGGGTTCCGGCGAACCCCAAGGCCACGCGACTTTGGCTGGGCCGGGAAGACGCGTCATCTGACCGACACTGGACCCCGGGCAGAGGGCAAAGGCTCTCGTTTTGCGAGGCAGCAGCCCCATCCTGCCGGGCAGGCTGGCCCGGGGGCTGTTATCCTGGCTCCGGCAAGCCCACCTGCTGAGCGGGGCTTCTCAGCCCTGTCCCAGCTGGCCCTGTCCAGGGAAGGGGGGCCCGCAGCAGTGGTGGGGGGGGGCCTGGGAGTAAAGGCGCCAACCTCTGAGAGCTCAGGGAGGGACTGGGAGCCTGCAGCTGGGACCATGCACAGGTCACTGCCCCAACGGGGTGGGCGTGGAGTTCAGAGGGCCCCCCACCCCGCCCCTGTGAGATGCGCTGACTCAGCCGGGGCCCTGCTCAGCTCTGCCCCGAAGCCCGTGGCCTAAGTGCGGGCAGGGGGGCTCTCTGGGCAAGAACCAGCTGCAGCATCCTAGCCTGTAACCCAAGATGTCAACACCCCTGGATCAGGGACCCGGGGGCCGGGGCCTCTCGGCTCCGGCCCACCGGAGGCTCGGGAGCCGTCCTCTGGAAGTCCACTTCCTCTGACCCAAGGCCGCCCTCCTGCTGCTGGCAGCGTCTCAACAGGAAAGCCACTGTGGCCTCGCAGGGCCCCGGGCCCTGCACCGCCACCACCTCCAGGGAGAGCGCCAGCGGCTTCTTGGAAGTCAGCAGGGACCCCACCGCAGATCCAACCCCCCCCCCCAGCGGAGCAGTGCCGCCCACACCGCACGCCCCACACAGCCCACGCCCAGGGGGGTCAGCCCTTCCGCCGAGGAGGGGAAATTCCTCCTCCTGAAGCAGAAAAACAGAAACAGATGTGTACTGTCCGCTCCCCCCCCACCCCCGTCCCCACCTCACCCCTCCCTGCTTGGAAGAGCCCCTTGGAGGGGGTGGTGACGGACAAGGGGCTTCAGAGGCCTGCTAGCCCCGCCACTGCACCCCGACCAGGCCCTGGCCACCCCCACATCTCAAAGGTCCCAGAGCCTGCCTCCCACAAAGCCCCGGCCCCCTCCTGGGGATTTCGGTCACATCTGGCCCCGCCGGGAGCCAAACAGCGTCCCAAGCGCCCAAGTTCTTGGCAGCAGTGTGGAAGTCCAGTGCGGGACGTGCCTGCCAGAGGGCCCTGGACTTGAACCCCTTGGGAGCCCAGACAGCACCTGGCTCCCAGGGGCCTCCATCCAGGCCTGCTGGACAGAGCGCTTCCTGCCCGGGAGAACCCTCAGGCGGGGCCAGGGCCTCAGGGCCACACGGCGGCTCCTCCGCAGTGGGCCATGGGCCTCGCTGGCCGCGAGCAGCTGGCTGGCCCTGCCTGGGTGTCATGTGATCCCTGAGCCCTTCCCCCACCCTGGAGGGGCCCCCTCTGCCAGCCGGGTGGGGGGCAGGGCGGGAGGCTGCGCCACACGAGCCGGGCTGGGGGAGTCGCTGCGCTGTCACACAGATGGGGAGCTGCTCCAGCCGGAGCGGAGCCAAGCCTGTCCTCCGGGTCCCCTCCCGCAGCAGCAGCAGCAGCAGGACCAACCCAGACCCCTAGAGCATTTCCGAGTACAGGCGCCACGGAGCTGTCTACCGAGAGCCGACAGAGGGGCGGGCTCCGCAGCGAGTCCCCTGGGTCCAGGCAGAGGGTGGCGGGGTGGGACATCTGCTCCCTGCTCTCACCCCCTTGCCAGGCACAGGGAGGGAAAGCGGTCTGCGGCCACGGCCTGGGCACTGGCCCCAGGACCCTCCAGGCAGGCAGGGCAGGGTGCTGGGACCCGCAGAGGACCCTGGGCCACCTTGCCTGCTGAGCGGGCTGCCTAGGGGCAGGAGCAGCAGCCAGACCCCCAAGGGCATGGTGGGGGTGGGGGGCTTGGGGAAGGAGGGGGCTGGCCTAGCAAACAGACGTCCTGAGGGCGGCCCTGAGCTGTTTGTTAGGGGAAAAGATCCCCGCAGGGTTGATCTGCCCTCAGGGGACAGAGCCTCCTGTCCCACCCAAAGCAGACACCCTCCCATGTCCCCAGGGTCAGCAGTCCTCCTCCGCCAGGGTCAAGTGGAGTACCCCCAGGCCCTGGTGAGCAGAAGCTTGCAGAACAGGCCCCAGGGTGTTCCACACCCTCCTGTCCCTCAGGGTACAGCTGGAGCCCTGGGGAGGAGAAGGAGAAATGGCCTGGGTGGCATCTTAATGTGTCCCGGACCAGCCTTCTCAGCGTGGCAGACCAGCAGGGTGCCGTGTCGCCAGCTGACTGCTGGCCAAGCCCCAGTGCCCTCCAGGTAGAATGAGGGGCTTGGCGGGGGGGGGGGGGGGGGGCGGGGCGGGGGGGGCACGGAAGACTGGGCCCGCCTCCAGCCCTGCCATCGTTCCCGGAAGGCAGCTCCCGGCTGCGCGCACCGGACAACCGTGCTTCCCACCCGGGCAGCCCTCCACGCCCACCCCGACGCACCTTTCCCGGGAGAGGGACCAGGGGGCCCCAGACGCCCCCCGAGACAGACTGGCTCCTCCTAAGGAGACCTGCTGAAGCCTTCCGACTTTTTTTAGCCCTTTGCTCGAAGGCGGGAGCTCCCACGTGACACAGATCAAAGGGGGCTGCTCAGCGCTCAGGAACCCCGACGCCCGGGGCAGGCCAGACCCAAAGCCACGCACCCATCACACGGAGTGGGAGGCTGAGGCCCAGGGGGTGATCGCGCAGACAGTGTCCAGCCTGAGGGGAGAACCAGGACCTCTCGAGTTCAAGGCCTGGTTCGTCTCTAGACCGCAGGCCCAGGGCGCACGCAGGGCCCCGGCGGGGGCTCGAGGCAGGCCCTGGGTGAGGGTGGGCCACATTCCTGGTCCCCACAGAAGCAGTCCTGGCTGGGGACCGCTCCGGATGTCCGGTTTTCAGGACAGCCAGGAAGCCCAGTGATCCTAGAAACTGGAGTTTGGAGGCTGACCCATCTCCCCCAGAACCTTCTTCCCCCAACCTGAGCCCAGCCATTTAAATAGGCCTCAGGCGGGGAGGGGCGACTGGCCCCCGAGGGCTAGGCCTGGGAAGGGGTGTGGCTGGGGGACAGCTGAGGAGGAGGCTGGCCTGGTCCCTAGGGGCTCTAGGGTGAGCCTGGCTGAGGGTCCGGTGCCAACGGCGACACCACAGGCCAGCGTCCGGCACGTGCGGGCACCTCCTGGGTGCCAGGCCCTGGGTACGTTCATCAGGTCTAGTCTCCCCAGCACCTCACCTGATGGACAGGGAAGGAGCTGGGCGGGGACTCGGCTCCCCGGAAGTCGCAGTTGGGGCAGGGACTTGAACCCTGACCTGTGACTGTCAGGTCCTGTGGAGCCACACCCAGGCCTTGCTCCGCAGGTGGCTGCCGTGGTCACAGCCTCGAAACAGAGTCCAGTGATGGGAAGGACTCCCTCGGGTCCCACAGCCAGTTGTGGGTGGCCCGGCCCAGCTCCCTCGTACTGGTACCTCTCTGCTGAGAGGGGACGTCCAGGACCACCATGGGCCCTGAGGTCAGCTCCAAGGACCAGACCCGGGGAGCGCCATGCTGACCCGGAGCCCAGGGCGTGGGCCTTCCCTGGAACCTGGCCAGGAAACACAACCGGGGCAGCCACCGGTGTCCAGCTCTGACGCTGTGCCAGGCGCGATGGGGACTGTGTGTCAGGCCGCCACAGAGGGACCGGCACACGGCCCATTTCACAGACGAGGAGACGAGGCCAGTCCAGGGAGCAGGGGCCGAGCTCCTGGCCAGCACACGGCCCCTCCCCTGCAAGCGGTGGTTCAAAAGAACAACATGAGGGCGGGACGGCGGAGCTTCCCTGGAGAAAACACCAAAGCCACACCCACACCCAGACGCCCCGGACGCAGCAGCCGGGCGCATTCAGGGTGCCTCCACCCTGTTCGCCCAGCCCCTCAGAACGGATCGGATCGGGGAGTCGCTTCATTGCAGCTCCGTGTCCGGGAACACGGCGTTTCCGGGCTTTCGAGGCTGGAGGCCGGGGCCTGGGACGGGGTGGCCGCAGCACGGTGCCATGCCGTGGGAGCCATCTGGGCCAGCAGCCAGCAGCCCCTGGGAGCCAGGCCTCAGCTGCCTGGTGCAGCCTCCCGAAACCACCCCCATTGGCTCCCTCAGAGGCCGCCAAGGGCCGGTGGTGAAGACAGAGCCTGGTGGAGGCACCCCGAATGCGCCCAAGTTCCAGGTGGAGGACGGGACCCCAGCCCTGCCCACGAGCGACGCAGCGTCTCTCAGGGCTGACCTCCCCGCTCTGCCCCTGCTACCCGAGAGGGGCTGGGCAACCTAATTAGCCTCCAGTGCCTCAGTCCTTCCATCTGTTAAATGGACTGTTTAGTCCAGAACGAAAAAGGACGGGACGCCTGCAGGTGCCCGGCACAGCGCCTCCCGCAACGTTTCGGCTCACGGAGCCCTTCCCCTAACCCTCCGGGGTCCGGCCCTGGGCCTGCTCCTTCCCGGGAGCTCTCCCCCGTGAGCTCTGGCCCGAGGCACTTGGCCTTGCTCTGGCCTACAAGTGTCCCTACCCCTCACGTGACGAGGGGGTCTCTGGGCCGCCTGGACCTTGTTCCGTGGCCCCCGCAGCTCCCCCTTAAAATTGCCTCCCCGTGAAACTAAAGTCGCCTGGACGGCAGCGCTTCTCTGATCCCTCTGGTCTCGCACACCGCAGGCCCCCAGCGGAGAACCCAGGCAGGGTCCGGCTGTGGCTGCGTCCTCCTCGGGGCTCCGAGCCCCTGTGGAGCGGGGCTGGCACCTGCTCTGCCCGGCCGAGGCGGTGGCCTGCCCAGAGGCGGGCACGAGGGCCAGGAGACCCCCAGAGAGCACAGAACCACACAGGTCGAGCTGGGTCAGTGGTGGCTTGGCTTAGAATCAAGATGACGAGTGAGCGGACGCCCAGATGTGTGAGGACATCTGGCAGCCCAGGGAGGGAAGGACTGGGTGTTGGCTCGGTGGGGAAACGGGGGACGGGGGAGGGAAGGCAGAAACTGCCTGGTAGTTTCCAGAGAGGACAGGGACCACAAGCAGGGCTCTGGCACACGACAGCGACCAGGAAATCAGCCCCAGGATAGGGGGTGGGGGAGCTGTTGGCAGGAGGGACAGGGACTTCCCCGCCCCCTCCACCGGCCTATGGTAAATGGTCATTGTGTTTGGTTTCCGGCAGTGGCCTCCTCTTCTGCCAGGACCCTGGTTTTCCTGCCCCAGCCAGAAGCTTCCCCTCTGATTCTAAACAGTGACTACGGCCTGGATCTAGTGCTGAGCTCCCCCCACCCCCCACCAGAGCAGCAGCAGGAGGGAGAGACAGGGAGGGAGGGGGTGAGGGATCGGGGAGGGGGAGGGGGAGGGGGAGGCGGAGAGACCGCCGACCCCTGGGCCAGGGTCCGAGGGTCGGGCTCAGATCTGCCTCTCCCTCGGGTCCTCAGGGATGCACAGGGACAGGGAGGGAGGGAGGGAGGGAAGCCGCCGAGCCCCACCCTGGCCAGGAGGAACCTGCCCGGCCCCTGGTCCCCTGCGAGCACGAGGGCGGACCCTCCCGGCACACAAAGCCGGACTGGCTGCCAGACCTAATGAAAGTCGGATGAGCGCTGAGCCCGTGTCAGGCCTCCCAGGGTCCTGCTCCAGTCGCCAATGAAAGCCAACGCTTTGGGTGGCTGAGGGTCCCAGAACAACAGCCAGCTCGGGAGGGAAAGGCCGCCCAGGCCTGGGGTTCCCCCACCCAGAGCTCCCCACGCTGCACCCCAGGCACGGAGACACACTTTATCCTTCAGCAAATAGGAGTGCATCCAGGCCGCCTCGGCACTGGAGACGCACTGGGCACGAGACCCAGGCCACAAACAGCCCGAACTCACCGCGCACTGGGGCCTAGAGTGAGGAGGGGTGCCGGACACCAAGGGGGGCCCAACCAGCACGGGGGCTTAGGAGCCTCAAGGCTCTGGCTCGGCCTTGATGTGCGGAGCCCCTCAGCCCAGCGCTGGCCTCGGTCCAGGCCCCACGCCCAGGAAGAGCAGGGTGAGGGGCTCACCCCTGGACCCACTCTCTGCTCCAGCGGTCAGGTGCACAGTTGGGGCAGGTGGAGGAAGGGGCCGGCCCGCCACCTGCGTGACCCACGGCCCACTGAACCCCGCTGCACCGAGCACACCAGAAACCAGAGTCTCAGCCCTCACCCCAATGCCCTGTCCCCCATCAGTGAAGGGCGTAGCTCTCCTTTTCTGAATCCTCCCCAACCCTCACCAATTCACAGTGCCGGGGCATCTTCTAATCAAGCAGAAAGGAGTCAGCCGCCCCTCTGGGCACGAGAGGGCCTTGTCCCAAGCTCCCTGCCTGGACATACAGCCTCGAAGGTTGGAGGCCTGCTTCCTCTCCACCTGACCCCCCCCCCCCCCCAATCCCCTACAAGCAGCCCTGAACATCAGATGTACCTCTGACCCCAAGGGTGGAAAGTCTGGAAGGCCACTGTGGTCCCAACCACCCCTGAGGGTCCCGGGAGTTGGCTCCCCTAACCAGCAGTTCACTACGGATTGCCAAGCCAGGCCTGTGCAAGCCGGGGCTGGCAGCACAGGTGGAGTGGGGCCCAGCCCTTGCTGTCGGGAAGACGTAAGCAGACAGTGACAGCCCGCGGAAACAGGTCTACCTGGACTGCAGGGGCACGCAGCTGGCACACCTGGGCCAGGTGAGGGAAGGCATTGGGGCGGGGAGTGGGGCCGGCTGCCCTGGTGGCCCGCCCCCGACCCCCGTCCAACTTGCTGCCTGGGGGTTTGAGCAAGGAGGGGACCGCTGCAGAAGGACCCTCCTTCCGGACCGATCAGGGCGCTGGGCCCCCACCCCCCTTCGCTGGGCCGCGGGCCGGGCCGCCCCGGCTCACCCACCTCCAGGCGCGGCAGGTCCGGGTCCAGCTGTGTGAAGCTGTGCAGCACCACGGGGCAGTCCTCGGGGCCGCCCACCTCCAGGCGCACGGCGTCCCACACGCTGCGGCTCCGCCGGGAGCCCGGAAACAGCGTCTCGGCGCCGCCCGCAGGCCCGGCCGCCTCGGTCCACATGCGCTGCACCATGGACGGCTCGCGGCGGCGCGGGCGGCCGGCCGAGCCCCGGGAGCCGGGGCGGCGAAGGCCCGCGCGGCTCGGCGCTGCCTGCGCTCTGTGCCCGCCGCGCGGCACCGCTGAGGTCAGCCCGGGGGCCGGGCCTGCGGCGCGGAGGGGCGGGGCGGGCAGTGAGTGCCGCGCACGCGCGCTACTGCTGTTTGCGTCCTTCGCAGAATGGGCGCGGGTGGGACCCGGGGCACCGCAGTTAGACAGCTGGCGTGGGTGCGGCGCTCATGCAGCGTGTGTTGTGTAGGTGTGTGACTTGTGGACGTGCTGATGTGCGGTCAAGAGGCCTTGAAGTCGGAGCCACCTCCCACGAATTCCAGTTAAGCCCCTCCCTGGCTCTGTGGCCTCCAACAAGTTGCTTAAGCTCTCTGAGCCTCAGTTTCTTCATCCGAGAGGATCCCACTGGGTGGCTGAGGGACGGTGCCCAGCTGGTGCCTGAGCCTCACCGTGGGCTCCTGAATCCTGCAACCCTGGCCGTATCTTTGGTGCACTCGGGCGTGCGTTCGGGGAGGCCTGAGTATTGGGGGGTGGGGTGGGGAGAGGAGGAGCCTTTGTTTGCACTATCTCCTTTGCGCCCGGCAGCCACACTGAGGAGGAAGGGCCTTCAGGGAGGAGGGGGAGAACCAAGGGCAGGCCTCCCGGGGGTTGAGGGATGGAGGCACTGGAGTGTGCGGCTGGAAAGGACAACACACGCTGGAGTACCTGCCACCGGCCCGGACAGCCAGGGCCCCTGGTGGCTTGCGTCAAGGTCTCAGGCACGGGTGAGGGTAGAAGTGAGGCTGCTGAGGGCTGGGGAGGAAGGAGGGCTAGGGAAGAGCCTTCTAGTCTTTGTAGAAACCAGTGGGGCGGGAAGAAGGACCCTGGAGGTGAACGGCAGGGTCAAGGGAGTGTGTAGGTAGATGAGTGAACGGACACCCCCCGCCCCGACACACACCTAACCCCATGCGGGGGCCTCAGGCCTCAACCCTCACAGAGGCCCGTGACCCCTATCAGCAGCCTGCCAGCGCTCAGACCAGGCCCCGCCATCGGGCCTCGGTTTCCCGCCTGTAACGTGAGAGGGCGGGACCACTCCGCACATCCCAGAAGCAGGTGCTGCGCACCCACCGCACGCCCAGCCTCAGGTGTTCCCAGACAGTGGGGCCCCAGCAAGCGCCCGTCCGCTTGTGTGCCCACCTGGGCAGCTTGAGCGCCTGGGGGCGGGGGGGGGGTGGCGGGGGTGTGCTAGAAAACAACTTGTTAGTTTCTATTACAGACATTAAAAAATGCTACGCCCCTTGACTTGGCAGCCCCACTGTTAGGAATTCGCCCTCGGGTGGCGATCAGAGGTGAGGACATGCATTTCTACAGGAGCGCGTTTACGGAAACCTCGGTTGCAATGCTGTCCGCTGTCCTCGCTGTTAGTGGCAGGGGCTGCGATCACAGGGTGCCTCCCCTTATAGTCCCCACTCCCCAAACCTGGGGGGTAGATCCCTTACCAAGGGCCGGGCCAGCCCAAAACAGAGGGGACTCAGACCCCTGTGCCTGCAGCCTGACGGACGACATAGAAGTGTTCTTGCCCCAAAGGCAATGCAAACCCAACCAAGACCTCCACATGTAACCCCATTTGGGGGAATAACAGGGACCAGAGGGACGCATTCAACACACCACGAGGGCCCAACCAGGTCCTGTGGGACTTCACAGGACGAACCAGCCAGTTCCTACAACGGATACGTTTCAGGGCAAAAAGTACAGCGGAAACTACAGACTGAAAGAGAGGTGAGAGGGAGCAACCAAACGCAGTGTGTGGATTTTAACAGCACAACTGTTAAAAAAAAAAAAAAAAACCCCAGGGACAGTTGGGATTATGTGCACATTACTGGACAGGAGATGATGTCTGACGTCATTGTTGGGTGTGATCATCACAGGACCGGCTTTGCGATTAGAGGAAGACACCAAATCTGCATGCACACGGTCTGCCGGGCAGGACAGGGAGCGTGTGGGCAGTCAGAGGGGACACAGGGTGGCTCTCGCTGTGATCGTGGAGCTGGGGGGTCCTTATGCTCTATTCTCCACTTTTGTGTCTATTGGGGACTTTGCACGAGAGAAGTTAACACACACACACACACAGTTGGAGGCTCGCCCTCGGAGGCCACTGAGGCTCCCAGAAGCCATCGAGGACAGACCCCAGCCGTGGCAGTGACTGTGGGCCAGCTTCCCCCTTTCCTGTGTTCCATGCACGGAGGCACCCGCAGCACCCTTATGGGGTTGAGGCAGTAGGCACCTGGGAGACCCAGTCTGCATAGTTCAGATGGTGCTGGAGGCACCCCAGGGACCTTGGGCGAGCCTGAAGTTCAAGGCTATGATAACCGTGCCCTTGGAGGGTCTGCTGGGAGGAAGAGAGCACGGCGCACTGTAGGACGCATGGGGTGATTGTAAATCAGGGTCACCCCTGCCCCTCATCCTGCTCAGTGCCCCCAGACTCAGGTTCACCCTTTCCCAGGGAAAGGGTATGCACCCACCCTTCCTTGGGGGGGGGGGGTCACAGCAGCCCCTCCCCCCATCACACCACTGTGCTGTCTAGACTGGTCCACCATTGGGATGCTCCTCACGCATGATGCTAGAAAGGCAGGCAGTGCACGGACAGCCAGGAACGAGACCAGGCCAAAGCCAGCCCACTCGTGTTTTGTTTGGCTTGCAAAGTGTTTTTCCATGTTTGAGCCAACGGTGAAAGGTCAGGTGGTTTCACATAAAAACCCACATTTCTGGCTTCTCCCATAACTCTGGATGACCTGGCCACACGAGGCCTGTGTTCCCATGAGCAACAGGACGCTGGGAGGGAGCTGACCGGCAGCTGTCCCCTCCAGCCGTCCCCTCCAGCCAGGGCATGTCTGGGTTTGACCCGGGCCCCACCGGGCCTCCCATCCTCCTGGCTTAGAGCCACCTCCGGTTTAAGGGAAAGGTGTGCTCAGGCCAAACCTGGGGCCCCTTTTCCTTCTCCCGGTCATCCGACCACAGACCCCCTGACCCAAGGCCACTGGAGAGGTCCTGACCCCTTCAAAAGCTCCCCCACCTGTCCCTGCACGCCCTCAGGCGAAAAGACCAAGGGCCAGGGGCGGCCCAGCTGCATCTCCGGGTCTCGGGCCACGCCCAGCCCGGCCGGTGCAGAACCGCACGCAGCGCTCCCGGTCCCTGAGCACCTGAGAGGTGAATCACGGGGCCCCAGGGGTGGCTCTGGGAGGTCTGCCAGGCACTCAATGGCCCAGAGCAAGGACAGGGCTCAGGGCAACGTCTGCGTGACCACAGGCCTGGGCCGTCACCGCCTCCGGCCTAGGCTCGGCCGAGGCCACCGAGGAAGCCGGCGGCCCAGGGAGGACAGGGAGCCATGGACCCAGGCTCGGGTCAGGCCTGGGAGGAAGAGCTTTCCCCGCTCTCCGGGCAGGCGGCGGTCCCCTGTCTGTCCGCCTTCTGTGGTCTGTCTTCAGAGCTCAGGGAGGATGCGGAGGGTGTGGCCTGGCCCCGAAGACATCACCGTTCCCGGACTGCCAGGTCCCGGGGCGGCCCCCTGTGGGCGGATGAGCACACACCCCGGCAGGAGGCGGCGCACCTGGGCCCTGCGTGGGAGCCCCGGGAACCAGGGGCGGGCCTGGCTCGGCCCCGCCTCCTCTGCGGCCGGCCTTCTGGGAACCTCCAGGGCCTGCTCTTCCTGGGAGGAAGGAGGGATCCCCCGGGCAGGAGGCAGAGCCCAGAGGCGGTCAGGAGGTGGGAAGGGCGGCCTCCACACCTAGGAGGACCGTCCCGGGTGGAGGATGTGACATCACCGTCACCCCCAATCTCTGACTTCACTAAGTGTCACTGCCCCGGGACGATCAGAACGCAATACGTCAATGCCTGCGGCCGTGGCACCGCCCACCCACGGGGCACAGGCCGGAGCTCGCTGGGGGCCTCCCAGCCCCTCGGGCGTTGAAGGAGACCCCCGCAGGGCAGACACACAGCGCGGGGTCACCGTGACAGGTGCTGCCTACGGAGCGGGAACCCAGCCGCCCTGACAACTGCCCCCGCCGGGTGATGACATGCCAGCGGGCACTGACACCAGGCACCTCTGAAGGCCACCAGTCCAACGGGTGACGGCCTGAGGTAGACGGCAGCAGAGGAGTGAGGAGGGGAAGCCGCGGGGACACAAACAGAAACGGAGGCCGAGACATGGCCACCGAGCCTGGAGCTCGGAGGAGGACAGACGGACAGGCGGAGGCGGAGAGGTTCCCGTCCCTCGCCGGGCCCCTGCTCGGGGGCGCTGGCCCACGTGGGTGAGGAAGGGACCGATGGCCAGGCAGGTCCGGGTCTCAGCCCCAAACCTGTCCCCAAGCAGGGGCACCAATCAGGACGCGGTGGCGTCCCACAGCAGTGCTGCGTGGTCAGCCAGCAGCCACTGGAAACAGTCACACCACAGGCCCCGCAGTGACGCTGGCCCTGCGGCGCTGTTTGGGACACTGTCCCGTAACACTGGGAGCCTAGGCTTACGCTCAAGTCCCTGCTCTGCACCTTCCTTGCCTCAGTTTCACCTCCCTGAGCCCCGGAATGTCCACCAGCAAGATGGGGACAGCAACCAGAGGTGGTGATGACTGTGAGGCCACCGCCTGGCTGTCAGGGCTGTCAGGACGGCAGACGCTAAGACGCAGCACAAAGGCCCTTGTGACCTGAGATGTGCCGTCCATCTGAACAGGAGCTGTGAGGACGGCGTGGGGCCACCCACTGGCCGGGAGCAGGTAGCCGGGCCCGCAGGTGGGCACCCTCCTCTCACACCCGGGCAGCGGGAGGAGACTCCCCTGTAGCGGCTCCCGCCAGACTCCTTCGACCAGTTCCCACGGGAGGGGAGGCGAGGGGAGTCCCCGGCCTCTCCCAGAGGCGCTGGTTGCCCTGGAAACTCACCTCGGTGGCTGGGGAGAGCACAGGCGTTGGCCACGGCGGGGGGCTCCGGGTGGTGGGACTGGGACGGCGGGCGATGACCCACCTCCTGGCGGTCACCACAGAGACACAGGCAAGGAACACCCAGCCCTTCCTGCCCCTGGGCCCGGCGGGCCTGGCTGCCCGGGCCATGGCCGGTGGGAGCCAGGCTCCTGGGGACACCCTCTGCCAGTGTGCGCGTCTGCCTGCCTGCCTGCCTCAGGGGAGTCGAGCACCCGAGTGCCTAGACCTAGTATCACCTGCGTAGCTGTCATACCTGCTCCCGTGACAGGCAGGGCCAGGAATTCCCGCGCGTACCGGGCCATGCACCAGCCAAGGAAGTGCAGACAGGGCCTTCCCGAGCTGCGCCAGGGGCCCCGGCTTCAACCTGGAACGTGCTCTCCGGGGGTGAGCCCAGCTGTCCCCTCCAACACCCCAGCAACCTGGGGCCCTGCACCCTAACGCCTGCCAGCGGAGAAATCACACCCAGCGTCAGAAAGGTGGCAGGCACAGGTCCCTGAGATCAACACAGTGCTCAGCCAGTGGGACCGCCCGGTGGGCGTGAACCCAGCCAGGCGCTGCGGGGGGTGGAGGGCACAGAGGACGCCGCTTCCTGCAAGGCGCGCCTCGTTGCGGAAGCCTCCTGTGCCACGCGGAGCCCCTCCCCCTGGCACCCAGCCACGGAGTTGCACTCGAAGCTGCAGCACCAACCAGGGGCTGCCAACCGTTTAGTCTGCCAAGCAGTGTAGTCACAGAAAATAACGCTGCCACCGCGGTGACCATCATCTCAGAGAAGGCCCCGAGAGTAACGCGGGGGGCACGCCGTCGGGGACAAGGGCGGCCGTTTCACGAACACACGTTAAGGAACACGTGTGACCTCGTCTCTCTCTCTGCCGCAAAGCAGATACTGGAAGTTGCAGAACAAGCCCGACGCCCATTCGACACGTGGAAAAGCCGAGGCTGGGTGAGGGGCGGGGACATGCCCGGGGCCCCCCTCCCTCTGCAGGGCCCGCTGCTGCTCCTGCCGCCAGCGTTGGCCGGAGCCCCGGCCCCGGAACCCGCAGAGCATGGGCCGACTCCTTACCCTCCTGGGACCCTGGTGGGCAGCAGGCCGGCTCCAGGGGGCCACAGAGGCCAGCAGTGGGGGGACGGGCAGGGGCTCCAGAGCCGGCGTGCAGGCACAGGGTGGGCCCTGGTGGGGTGGACGGGGCCCCGTGTGCCACCCTGACACCAGGCTCCGCCAGCTCCGGCTCTGGCGCCTGAGCCGTCTCACATCCTCTTCCGGTGGCTTGGTGGGGCGCAGGGGACACAGCTGAGCAGGCAGCTCCGAGCCCGTGAGCAGAGACCCGGTTCCCTGTGGGACTTACAGGTTCCTCTTCCCACTGCGCCCCAGCGCCCTTACCCACTGTGGAGGGAGGGAAGGGGGCGTGTACAGGGCTTTTAAAACTCAAATTCCTCTCCAGCCTGGTCTACCTGGAGCTCTCGACCTTGAACTCTCACCCCTGGGCTCTGCAGGAGGGTGTGTTTCAAAGGAGAAAGGGTTACTTACACGGGGGGAGGGGGGGGTGCGGTCCTCTGGGGGCTGTGGGTGGGCATCCAGAGGTGGAGGGCTGGGTGGGGGGGGCAGGGGGCTTTCCAGGTGGACCCTGCAGCAGCCGCCCTCTGGCCCGCCTGTGCCCACCCCAGGGCCCACAGCCGGAGCACACCTACCCCTGCACCCAAACCCCTCCAACGGCGTCTGTCCCACCAGCCCCCGCCCTAGGGAGCTCTCCGTAGCCTTTGGGGGCATCGGATAAAATGGGGCAGGGGCTTCCCTGAGCTGTGGCCCCCTCATCTCCAGGTGGGCCCCTGGGCCCAGTGCCGTGGAAAGGACCAGTGGCGAGGGGCTAGGAAAGGTCTACAACCGTGTGAATGGTCTGCGGGGCGGGGAGCTTCTCGAGGCCCTTGGAGGGCGGAGGGGGGCACGGGGACCCAGAGGGAACCATGCCGTCCTGTTAGTGGTGTCTGTGTGTGTTAATGGCTTGCCAACCAGCATTTACTGAGCAGGCCCCAGGCCCGGGTGCAAGGCACCACATCACATCCCCGCCCACAGCTCCTGAGCCTGGAGGAGGCTCCGGGAGCTCTCAAACCCCCACCCAGCCTCCGGCCCGGCCCGGTATGCAGGACCCGGGCTGCCCCAGGGCAGTGGGGCTGAGTCACAGCTGAGTGGCAGTTAACCAGCTGCAGGCAATTAAGGCAGACCCCCCCCCCACCCAAGGGGGCGGGGCCACCCACCCCTCCTTCCACGGAAGGAGGGCAGAGGCTTCTTTGTTCCCCCGCTGGCCCGGTGTCACCACATGGTGCACACATCACTGCTGTCACCGCCTGGAACCAAGACCAGACCGGCCACAGGGAGCCAGGGCTCTGGGGCTGGGCGCAGCTGGGGACGGTCTACCTGCACCCCCACCGCTGGGCCGTGGGCAGGGACTGAAGCCCTCCTTCCTTTGCTCCCCCGGCACACGGAGCTGTGGTTGGCAGTTAGACGCGGGCAGAGCAAGGACGAGGGGCCAGGTACGGAAGGGCACCAGGGCGGAGAGCCTCGGGCGCCTAGCAGTGCGCAAAGCTTCGAAAACCAGTGCCCTCCTCCTCCACCCCACCCCACCCCCGAGTGACCTTTCATAACACCGTCCTGTGGTTTGGACCCTCCCCTGACCTTCCTGCCCGGCTGCACGTTGCTAGGCCTCGGGAGTGACCTCATGAGTCCCAGGCAGGCCCCGGAGCGTCCACTCCCTGAAGCCCCCACCCGGGGGTAACGTCTCAGCTACGTCTCAGCTCCAGGCCCAGAGAAGCAGCAGAGCCGGACCACAGCCCGGGGCTGACCTCCGGGCCAGCTGCGCTGACTAGCAAACCACCCTGCCTGGCGCCGGCCAATCCGCAGGCTCCGAGACAGCACACCTGGGTTGCTGATAAAGCTTCTATTGCCACCCTCCCCCCGGGGCTGCCCCTAAAGTCCCCGCTCGCGAAAGCCCTCGGGACAGAGGACCAGGCCTAGCTGGTGCTGCCCTCTGGGAGCCTGGCCCGGCCGGCCGCCCTCCTCCTCTTCCCTCCAGGGGCCTTGACCCTTCGCTCCGGGACCTTGACCCTTCGCTCCCGGGCCTCCTCCCTCCGAGAGCTGTTTCCTGAGCCCGTCTGTTCCACCTTGGTGACTCTCTGTTTTCGATTTTTCAATCCTCACCAGAGGATATGTTTATGGGTTTGATTTTATTTTTAAAAAGATTTTACTTATTTATTTTTAGAGAGGAAGGGAGGGAGAGAAACATCCATCGGTTGCCTCTCGCACGCCCCCATCTGGGAACCTGGCCCCTAAACCCAGGTGTGTGCCTTGACCGGGTATCGAACCGGTGCCCCTTCAGGTCACAGGCCGACGCTCAGTCCACCCAGCTACACCAGCCAGGGCTGTCTGTTGATTTGAGAGAGGGAGAGAAAAACTTCGATGTGAGACAGACACATGACTCGGTTGCCTCCCATATGTGCCCCGACCAGGAATCGAACCCACAACCTTTCGGTATACGGGACGATACTCCAAGCAGCCGAGCCATCTGGCCAGGGCTCTGGGACTTTCTAAATAAACGTTCTTGTATAGTTTGAGTCTCAGCTCCGAGTCCCTTCTCAGCCAGAACTCGAGTACCGAGGTTGCTGCACCGAGATCCGACCTGCCTCCCGTAGAACGCCACCTGGTGCTGTTCTTGCCCGCAAAGCCGTCACTTGCTGCAGGACATCGCGGTCATGTACCTGCTGAAGGTCCCACAGCACCCTGCCCACCATGCCCCATGGCCACGGGACGCCACAGCTGGCCAGCCACACACCAGCCCGGCCCAGGACTCAGGACACGTGTGCACAGGTGTGCGCCTGCGCTCCCCTCGGCCCAGACTCAAGTCCTCCGTGGGGGAGCCCAGGAGGGGGGCCAGGTGCCGCCCACATCTGCAGGGCCCGCCCCCTTCCCAGGCTCCTGGGGGCAGGCTCTGTCGGCGGGGGTGGGAGCACACTGTTGATAAACACTGTGTGGCTGTCGCTAGGAGCCGTGACTCAGAGCCTGAGCGGTGACTCCTCTCGAAGCTGTTTACTCAGCACGACATCCTGTCCAGGAAGCAGATAGAGGAGGCCTCGCCTGGCTTTGGCTCCTCTTTCCTGCAGCCCCTTGACCCGACTCGGGGTCCAGCTGGGGGCCAGAGGGCAGCCCAGCTCCCTTCCCCCTCGTTTCTGGGAACCTGAGGCCCACGATCAAGTTGCTTAACACACAGTCCCTGCCAGCCAGGCTCTGTCAGGTCGGGGGACGCCGCAGCTGTGCGAGGAGCACCCCAGCCCCTGAGCCAGGGAGAGGGCGTGGCCCAGGCACGCACCAACCCCCCACGCCCGGGCCTCTCCTCCCTCCTGCGCTCTGACTGACAGGCTCGGAGCGACCAGGGCCCTACGAACCCACCAGCCTGCAGCCTGAAGGCAAACCCTTGCCCACACTCAGAGGCCTTGGAGGCAGGAGCAGCCCCTGCTGCACCCCCACACCCCCAGAGCCCAGCTTGGCCCTGCCTTGGGTGCTCCTCCACAGGGACAGAGCCCTTCCCCACTCAGTGTCGGGTGGCCTCTGCTGTAAAGCGGAGAAAACCGAGGCCCAGAGAGGGCAGATACTCGGCCCAGGGCTGCACAGACGTCCGCATCAAGGCAGGGTGCGTGCCCCACCCAGCCTGGGGGTCCCCAGGGCAGCAGGCTCCCCCCGACTCCGCACTGGGTGCAAGATCCCAGGAGGGCTTGTTCCCGGTTGCAGGGGCAGGCTAGGGACTGCGGGGTCCCCGGCAGCCGGCTGGGCGCTGTCCTGCATGAGGCCCAGCTGGGGATTCTGACTCCCATTTCCAGTTGGCCCGCCCCACCGACCCAGTGCCTAAGCCGGAGTCGGTGACCCCTGGGCATTTCCACCATTCACGGACGTGCCAGTGTGGGGCGTCGGGTCCTTGTCACGATGTTTGGCGCAGGTCTGCAGGTGCGCTCCGGGACGAAAGCTCGAACACGGCACCAAACTCACCCCAAGCCACACAGCAGCCTGGCGGTGTGGCTGGCGCCCCCAGGCCCTCCCGGCTTTTTACAACGGGAGCCCAGAAGGTCCTATTTCCACGGCGCCCCTCTGCGGGCCGGAGCCCTGCCTGCCAGGAAAGCTGCTGGGGGCGGGAGCCTGCGTGACTTGTAAAAGGACAGCTGCCAGCAGACGGAGACTCTGCCCCCTGCCCCAGGCTGGGGAGACCGGGGGAACCCCTAGAACAGCAGGGCCGCAGGAAGCACCTGCTGGGGGACAGGCAGAAAGGGGTGTGCTTATTCTGGCAACTGAGGTTTGGCCCCACCGCAGGCAGAGCAGCAACCCAAGGGCGGCCGCTCGGCTGCTGGGCGCCTGCCACAGGGCTCCCCCGCGTTGCCTGGCCTTTGACCAACCCACTGAGTCACACAGGTTGCCAAGAAGCTGAGGATCCGAGAATCCAGGCCCCGTCCCAGCCACTCCTGCTGGCATCGCGCCCAGCAGGAGCCAGCGCTGCCAAAGGCACCGGCAGCCCCTCCCATGGCAGCGAGGGCAGCTCGCAAGGAGCCCAGCTTTAAGAATTAGCGCGGCAGCTGTGAGCCAGCGCTCTGCGCGCTACCCCCCGGCCTGCCCCTTGCTGGCTGGGGGAAGCAGGCCACTTACTTCCCTTGCTGAGCCTCGTCCTGGGCCTGCGCAGGACGACCTCTGTCTCCCAAAGCCTGTCCAGGCCAAACTATCGGCTGGACGCACTGTGGACAGGGTCTATGAAGGGGGCTTGGGGGTGCTGCAACCTCCAAAGTGGGGTGGGTGGGCTGAGAAAGCAACACGCGATAAAGACGTTAGTGGAAATAATTCACCAGCTGGGGGATAGTTTCATGCCCCTGCCCACCACCCCACTGGGCTCTAAGCTCCCTGAGGGCAATAGCCACACCTGTCCTGCCTCCCCTCACGTCCAAGTGCCCGCGTGCCACCCACCAGGCCCGCAGCGAGTGCTCACACTGCTGCCGGGAAGACGGCCGCTCGCACACGCACACTCGAGCACGCAGCCCGGGAGCAGGAAGGGCATGGGTGTGCTCAGCGCTTTTGAAGTTCTTCCCTCTTTCTAAAACGGGAAGGGGTGAGCTCCTCGAGAGCAGGGCCGCTGCTCCCTGAGGCCCCAGCACAGCCCCTGGCACCTGGCGGGCTCTCAGCCAACACCTGATGAACACGTGGGCGCAATGGGCTGGACGGGGCCTCCAGCTTCAAAGTTCCTGGCCTCGAAAATATTCAGAGTCCAGGGCCAAAGGGTTCCTTGTGGGAAGATCACCAGGAAAGCTTCCTGGAGGAGGTGACGAAGCTGGGGGAGAGGCTGAGGGATGGCAAGGAGGAAGAGTGGGGCCCTCTGCCAACCCACCAGGAAAGCGCCTTCCGGAGGGCGAGGCCGGTGCGGCTGGTGTGGGAGGTGCGCCCAGGCGGGGGTCGGAGCAGGGGCAGCCGAGCTTTGGTGGGAGGTGGTGGGACCAGAAGCCAGTCAGCCAGGAAGAGTGGGTAAGTAGAAGTGGCTTCGGTGTGCGCGCCGGGCCACGAAGCCCCTCCAAGAGGCACGGCCAGGGCCTGCTGAGGCCGGGCAGAGGGCGCAGAGCCCCCGTGTCCCACAGAGCTCGGTCACTTGGGGTTTCAGGGCCAGGAAGGTTGAGGACAAATGGGCCCTTGTGGTGAGGAGGCTGCCGGCCGTGCCAGGGACACTGCGTGCCCGGCGCCACCACCCGCCGTGGGGGCTCAGGGCTGGGAAGCAAGGCTGCCCGGTTAGAGGGGGGCCTCCCGAGCTGCCCTGGCCTCTGGGAAGGACCTCGGGCCCCAGCTGGCTGCCAGGAGGTGGGGGGGCGGGGGGGCTGGTGCCCGCTGCCCTCTTTACCGCAGGCCTTCTCCACCAAGGGGGTCCCCCAGGCAAGGGGGGCAATGCCTTGGGTTCCCAGGGCCCTGGGGCCGAGTGACAGGTCTCAGAGACACTGCCTTTGTCCCACCTTCCTGCCACCCCTTGCTCTTCTGCCAAACCCTGGGCTCTGCCAGGCACCCAGGTGGCTCACGGTGACGCACAGGGTCACAGAGTCACTCAGAGGTGCGAGCAGCCAGGGGTGCGAAGGCAGGGGATGCTCCCAGGACGCCCACACCCGTGTGCGGACGCAGGACGGCACACGCACCCCCGGCGGCGGGGACGGGGCAGGCAGCAAGTGCTCCGCGCTGGGGTTTTCCAGTCCCGAGAGTCCGGGAAGGAGACGCCCCTTGAGATCCCAGGGAATCGAAATCATCTGCTGCGGGAGGGAGGCGGGCGGCGATGCCCGCTCAGCCCTTTCCCGCTGCCAGACACTGCCCCTGCCCACCCCACCCCGAGGCCCAGGCTCTGGCCCAGGGCCTCAGGCCAGGCCAACTACCTCACCCTCGAATTTCAACCCCAAGCAAAAAGGGGGTCAAAGGCACCCCAGGGACCTCCTCGTTCACACACCCCCGTGGAGGACTGTGGGGGGGGATGGGGACCCAGGTGAGGCTCCCCTGTCCGTCTGGAGCAATTTGCTCGGCTTCTCTGGGCCGCTGTTCCCCACCTGAAAAAAGTCGGATTCAACTCAGGCCCCTGACCCCAGGGCAGGGGAGGCTTCTGGTGTTCGCAGCTGGCAGGCCGCCCTGCCGCCCGCCTGCCCCTTTAGGGAATTGACATTTCCTGCCACCTGCAGGGGCCTGCTTGTGGCAAGCGCCAGGCGCTGCTGCGGAAACATTCGCACACCTTGACCTCCAGGAGCCCACGGGTGAGGCGACCCAGGCTCGGAACCTGCCCGTCTGGGGGCGCCCACCCCTTTCCAGACTGCTCCCTCCCCCTCGACCTCCAGACAACCTTGGCCATCCACAGGCTGCAGGGGCAGACGGTCAGGGCCGGCTGCCCCTCCCTCGGAGGGAGAGTGAAAAATCCCACTGGAACGGACTAGGTTCACATGGCAACAGCCCCAGGGCCTTAAATACGGCCACTCCTCCCTCATGCTTCTTACCCCCCCGCCCCCCCACTTGGAGCTGGGCGATCAATCACAGGGAAAGGGCCGCCCGGGCCCGCGGAGGCCTGTGGTCAGCCTGGAGCCCCGACGGGGCAGGCGGTGCAGGTCGGGAGGTTCCTGGACTCGGGGCCACTTACTGACCGAGGGCACCTGCCTCTCAACTGACCAGCTCGCTCTGCACTCAGGCGGGCACCCCTGGGGTCTCGGGTGGTGTCCGGGCGGAGGCCTGGGCCTCTCCGGAGAGAACCGATGCTGGGTCCCCGCCCAGAAGGAGGGGAGCACCTAGGTGGCCCTCCAGGCCCAGGGTGCGTCCCATCCTCTCAGGAGGGAAAGAGGGTAGTGGCTGAGCAGCCTCATTGTGTACCCACCCCATGGGGAGCAGGCGGGGGGGAGGGCAGCACTCCCAGCTTTTTAGTATCTCATTCCCTCTGGCCACGGACCTCCTCCTGTCCCTCCTCCTGGGCCACGGCGGGGGGTGGGGTGAAGTGGCCTCTTCCCCTTCCAGGGCCAAGCCCTCGGACTCGGCCCTCCGCCCACACCGAAGTGCAAGAACTCAGGCAGGGGCGTGGCCTGCGCTCCCCCACCCCTCACAGGCTTTGCCTGGAGCTCTGGGCCCTCCGGGTCTGCTCAGCCTCGCCCGCCCCTCCTCCCACCTAGAGTTTGACGGGGTCGGCAGGGCAGAGTCCCCCGGCTGAGCCCCACACTGGATCAGCTGGAACGCCCTGCACAGGAGCCCTGCACAGGGACAGAGTGCCTGGCCCGCCTCCCTGCAGCTCGGCGGTGGGCACGCTCCCTCCCCACACGACAGAGGCGGCCAGGCAGGCTCAGAGGGGTGAGGTTATGGCCCAAGATCACCAGGGAGAGAATGGTCAAGGTCAGATGACGACCCTGGCTCCTTGGGTGCACCCTGAAACCTCTGGGGGGCCTCCCAGCTGCTGAACCTCACCTTTATCAGCTCCAAAGTCCGTCCCCGCCCTCCATTCCTGCGGTCAGAGGCTTGGCCACCTCCTCCCTCCGAGCTGGACACAGCCCCCACCAGTGTCCACCGCACTGCCAGACACTCGGTCAGCACCCACAAGCTAAAGCAGCCCCTAAGAGAGCCCACAGGGTCGATCTCCTTCCATCCCCACAACAGCCCAGAGCAGGGCACTTGCCTCACAGCGGGGTGCGGGGAGCGAGGCTCAGAGGGTCCAGCGCCTTGCCCTAGGATGCCCGGTCACAAGCGCTGAGCTGGGTGGGACACAGACTCCGGTGTCCATCCCCAACGCCAGTAGCCTTACAGTGAGGCTGCCTGCCCCCCCAACCCGGGCCCAGAACCACAGTTCCGGGGGCTCTGCGGGCCCCAGCCACACCCTGCCCCCGGGCCCAGGTCCCTGGAGGCTACAGGGCACAGAGGGTGCAAACACAGCGCACAGCGCCCCCCGGTGGCTGGCATCCACCCATCCACTGTGCTCTCTGACCCTGCATTTTCTGACATTCTACCCCATCAGGGCCAGGTATCACTCAGGTATCCAGGAAATAACCTCTGTTGCTAGGGGAGCTGGCTGGGGTTTCCCTCAGGAAGGATGGGGGTGTAGAGGGGGTGCTGAGGGGGCTGTGGATCAGCCATGAGGAGCAGCTGAGGTAGGTGCACGCACAGGCCATGGGAAAGCCCCAACCCTGAGCCTTTTTGCAGGCAAGTATTTTGGGGTCCTGTAGTTGCCAAGCAACGGCTCTGGGTTGCCATGGAAACTCTCCCTTCTGGGGTATGTCATTTTTAGGGGGATGCCTTTCCCTGACTTGGCTGCTCTGGGAGGAAGCTCTGAAGTTCATAAGCTCATGCCCTCTCCCCCTCAGGGACCCGTCCTGCTGTGACCCTGAGAGAAGACTCCTTGAAGTTCAAAAACCCAGAACCTGAGAAAATGCAGAGCCCGGTGCCCAAGGCCTTCATTAGGGGGCGACCAAAGGGGCTCATTAGCCCTGTCTACGCCGCCACTCCCGCTGCTAACCACCGCCTTGGGCCTGCCGGGCCCTGACCGAGGGAAGCTCTCTGTAATCGGGAGGGATTTGGTCCCAGTACCTGTGCCGGCCCCTCCCAGGCTTGTCTGCACCAGGGACGTGCCCCCACCGGCCCTGCCACCACCCGGCGGTGGGGGTCCCTTCTCCTTCCAGTGCCTGTTTCCCCAGCCGTGCGGATGGCTGTGGCACTGACCTCACCGACACAGTGAGGCAGGGTGGCCCACGGCCAGGTGCAGGGAGGGTGCTACGGGCCGGCGGTCCCTGCCAGGTGACTCCACAGCACAGGAGAGGCGTGGGAGGGGCCTGGGAGGCCCCGAGGCTGGTGCGCCTCTAAGGGCAGAGTGGCTGCTGAATCCAGGTCCCCAGGCCCCCAGCCCAGTGCCGTGTGCCCAGCTCAACTGCTTGCGGTCTCATCCCCTCAGACAGGAGCCACAGCCTCAACACAGAGGCCCTCAATGAATAGCTGTCGCTCGAACCCGTGACCCACTGTCAAGACCTAGTGGCATCGGAATTGTGGAGTCAGGAGCCCCCTGCTCCAGGACTGTGCTCCCTCTCTGGGACCACACTCTCAAGGCAGGGAGCTGGCGGTCCTCTCTGCTTTGTGCGGGAGGTCCCGGAGCTGCCTTCCGTGTACCCCAGACCGGGACACGCCCTGCCCTGCGGTCACGGGAGCGGTGTTGTCTGGAAACCGCAGGTGAAACTGTAGCTGCAGGGCCCCTGGAACCTCGGGAAGGGCCGGCTCAGCTTGCAGGTGAGGGAGGGAAGAACTCCCCACAGCTGTGCTCCCGCCCCTGCCGCTTCCCGCCTGCCCGTCCAAGTTGCCACCCAGGCAGCGCCCCGTGGCCCCGCTTCGTGTGACTTCCTCCACAGCGTGTCACCTCTGAGATGACTGTGCTACTGGTCTGTTTACAATGGAGTGTCGTCTCTTGGAAACTGGAGGTGAGACCTGTGTCTACACAGCTGCTGCTCAAAGCAGCGCGGAGCCGATCCAAGGTCACAGCGCCACCTGCTGGCGCTGCGCCAGGGCCTGCGAGCCAGGGGAGCCAGCTGTCCCTGAGCGCACACACCCCCCAGGCTCCACTGACACCACCTGCACCCACAATCCCCAGCTGCAGGCCGGTCCCAGAGACGGCCTCGGACCCTGTACCTGCGGGCACCTGGGAACCTGGCCTTCAGGGAAAAGGAGTCACTCCGGGCGCCCTGCTCTGTGGTCACACTGGACGAGGGTGGGTCCTAATCGGAGCCAATGACTGCCGTCCTTATACGAGGAGCGGGGACTGGACACAGAAACACAGAGGAGGCCACGGCAGGATGGGGGCAGAGAGCCGAGTGACGAAGCGAAAAGACAAGGGACGCTAAGGAAGCGGGCCACCACCAGGAGGGTGCTGGAGGCGGCAGGAAGGGTCCTCTCCCGGAGGCTTCAGTGAGCACGGCGCTGCCGACCCCTTGATCCTGGACCTCTGGCCTCCAGAACGGAGAGAGAAGAAACTCTCGTTGCTCTGGGCCACTCGGTTTGTGGCCCTTCGTTAAAGCAGCCCCAGGAAACCCATACAGCCCCCACCGGCCCGGCCCGGCCCGGCCCAGCCCGGTGCCCGGAACCTGTTGCCAGTGCAGCCGGAGGCCCGGCGCGGAGAGGGCACAGTCCAGGTGAGGCTCCACAGACAGCAACCCCGATCACCCTCCTCAGCGCGGCCCCTCCTGGAACCAACCCTGACCACGGGGCCCCTTCTTCTGGAATCTCCCTCTCTGTGCCCACCCGTCCCATCCGGAGGAATCCTGCCGATAACCCGGGCTGTCTTGGCGACAGACCCCGCCCTGGCAGCGCCCCCGGGGAGACCTGGAGGCAGAGGCTCCCGCTGAGCCGAGAGGAGTCCCGGTCACAGAGACTGTGAGACGGTCAGCCTCTGGTCATGTAAGCGCATGTCGGGACAATGCTGTCACACAGCAGGGACAACCAGCAAGAGAGGAGCCAGGTATGGAGGGACCTGCCCTCCCGGCCCCCTCCCTCCGGGACCCCTGGTTTCCTCTCTGACTTCCTCTCTGACGAATTCTCCCCCACCTCCAAGTCTCCCACCCTTGGAGTGCCCCCTACCCCCCAACCCACACACTGTCCCCCAGACAGGCGCAGGACTGGCTCTTCTTGTCCTTCTGGTCACAGCAAAAATGTCACCCTGGAGGCCTTCCGGTCCCACCCAGGGGCCCGCCCTCCCCCAGCACCTGCCCCCTTTCCCCATAGCGCTGCTCATCTCTCCCGGGCTGTGAGCTCCCGGAGGGCAGGGACCCCGTGGGGCCTGTCAGCACGGGCCCCCAGGTCCAGCCCCGCTCCTGCTCAGGGTGAGGGTATGTATGTGTGGGGGCACAGGAACTGAACGAATAATGGCAGGGTCTTGGCGCCCCTCCCGCCTCTGAGCAGCTCACACTGTGGACGGGGAGACTAATAATAAAAGGTGCACGTGGGGTCCGAGGCAGCCGAATGCTCCGAATGACCCCTGGGTGTCCCTTCCTGGCTCCCGCAGCTCCTGTGAGCACAGTGGGCGCAGCCCGCCCCCTGGTGGTCAGTTCCCGCACTGCCATCCAGGCAAAGAAACCAGAAAACAAAACACACACCTTTGTTTGAATGTAGTCAAGGCAGCTGCTCTCCCCGGTGTGGGAGGGCAAAGGAACAGGACCTGCAGGCTCCGGGGCGACACCTGGGACCCCAGAATCCCCTCTTTCCCCCCACTGTCCTGGAGTCCAGTTCCTTCACGAGGCCTCCTCACCCCAGCTGGGGCCATAACTCCGGACCCACTTCCACATGAAGACCCCAAATCCAACAAGGATGGCCTTGTCCTTGGTCCCCAGAGGAGTCGTCCAGTGCTTTGCCCTGTCCCGCACTACCCAGCTCCCAGGACCCCCACCTCCCAGGCCACGCGGAAGGACCTCGTTTTCCAAGGACTCAGAGCACAGTGGGGTGATGGAGGGCCAGGGACAACGGACTCTTCCAGGAGCCTGTGGGACCCTTGGTGTCACACGCTCTATGCACCCCAATGCACAGAGGAGTGGGCTGAGGCCTTCTCTCCTGCAGCCGCCTGCACACTAGGGAGGGGGGCTCCTCCTAATTCCGGGGGTCCACAGTGGAGGGCGCAGGGCTCCTCTCCAGGCTACCCTGGGGGTGGCCCCAGCCCAGACGGACCCCTGGGCACCTTTGGGACTCCCTCGCCATCAGCCTGGCAGCTCTCCCCTCCCCATGCTACAGACCCCTGGCACGTTGCTAGGAGACTAGATGCTCCCGCCCGGTGGCTGGGCTGCCTCCAGCCTCTCTCTGCTTCTCCCTGTCACCTCCGCAGTGTGCACGCCTCCTCTGAACCCACTCCACGGCCCCCACCTGGGAAGTCAATGTGTGTGTTTGCGCCTGTGCCCATGTGGAGATGCCCAGAGGAAAGAGCCCCACCAGGGAGGGGTGGACAGGGGTCTCCCCAGGATCTTAAGGGCTCTCATTCCCAAAGGAAACCCCATGGGAGACGTGAGGCTGGTCTAAGAGGCTGAAACCCTTCCTGCTCCCCTGGATTCTGCCCACCTCGTGGGCCCCAGGCCAGTCCCTGCCTCTCTCCTAGCCTCAGTTTCCCAGTTATACCAGACAGGGTTGAACGCGGAACTGCGTAAGCGCGCGCCGAGCGTGAAGGAAGCGCCACGCTCCCTCCCCGCCGGATGGGGTGTGGCGGGGGACATGCGGGCCTCCCTCCACCCGTGACGCGGGGGAGAGCGGCGAGGCCGGGCGTGGCACTTACCTGGCAATCTACCATCATCCTCAGCCCCCGCTGCGCATCGCCGGCCCCAGGGTGGGGCCAGGGACTCGCAGAGGCCGCTCGCCTCGGCCTGCGCGCCGCACAGGGGGGCGCCCGGCTGCGAGGCTCATGGCGCGGCCTCCCGTCCCGGCTGGGCCCCGGGCTTCGCGGCCCCGGCCGCCAGCGCCGCTCCCATTGTCTGCGATGCGCCGCCGGCCGCTCGGGCCCCGCTGTTCGGTTCCGCCCGGGCTCCCGGGCAGCGGCCGGGTGGGCGGGGTCAGCCGCGGCCCCGCCCCAACCCGCCGCAGGTGTGAGGGGCGGGCCCCACCGCTCGAGCTCGGGAGCGCGCACCAGTTTCTCTCCCTTGGGCGGACGCCGCCGGGGCCGCTGGGTCTGGAATCCACCGCCGGGCGCGCACACGGGCCCGCGGACAGCGCGTGCACGGAAGCCCCGCCTTGCCGCTCGCGAGCAGCGCACCAAGGACTCGGCGCTCGGCAGGTCCCACGCGTCTTCCGCCCTTATCGCCTGCTGCGTGCCTCCTACTCCCCCTAAGCCCTCAGGCCACCCGAAACCCAACCAGGCGGAGTCTGCCAGGGGCTGGGCCGTGTGGGCGTGGAACACTGGAAACACGGGAGCCATTGCCCATCCACCCCCACCCTGTCGTCCTCATCCCAACATGACACCTTCAGAGGCAGCTCGGTGGCTGGCTGGGGTCACGGGGAGCTGGAAATAGTGGTAGACACTGAGGGTAGGAATGTGAGGTCGCCCCTTCCACCTCTCCTCTATACTCTCCCCGCCCCATTGTTCCAGGCAGGAGCCGGGACACATGGTCCATGGAGGGAGCCCCACCACTGGAGGGGCTGGTGTTGGGGGTAGTTACTAGCATAGGCCCCCCCACCCACCCAGAGGCACTCAGTGCTTTCACCCCACTTTATCGATGAGCAGCAACCACAGGGCTCAGGATCACTGAGCTCTGAGTGATCAGGTCCAACTGTGAACCAGGGACTCCGAATCATTGATCTTTGGCAGCCCTGAGCCCTGCACCGGCTGTAAGAGTCCTGTGCTGGGCCTCCCTGGCCAGGGAAGCCATCAGGACGCAGTGGCCCTGTGTCAGCCTTGCAGGGGGAGAAGAGCCCCTGCCTCGCTCTCAGCCTGGCTTTGGTCCCAGGGTCTTTCACACCCAGAGCCTTCTCAGCCCCAACCCATGCCACAGAGACTATGGCTGACCCTGGTCCAATTCCAGAGCACGACCCTTAGACATCAGTTTTAGCCCAGGTTTTCTGGAGAACCCCCCTCCCTCCTCCACCCCATGAGTGGACGCATTCAACACCCGGGCTGCCTGCATCACCTGTGGCCAATGGCACAGACACTGGGGGTACAGGTGGAAATACCCTGGCTGGGGCCTAGCAGGTGCCACCTTTATTAAAGCTGCCCCAACCTTACAAAGGAGGCAGCGAGTGTCAGGGAGGGTGGTCGCTGTGGGGCCGGGCTGCACCGGAAACCGGAGAGCCCAGACCCAGCCGGGTTCCGGGGCTCCTGAGTGAGGAATTGGCTCCGTGTGGCCGAAGGACATCCCAGTACTGGGAGCCCTGCAGCCAAAGAAAAGGGGTCCTGGACGCCCTTCACACCAGTGGTGACAAGTGCAACTCCAAGGGCAACGGGCAGGAAAGGGGGCTGAGGTGGAATGCAGGCACGGCAGAGGGCAGGAAGCAGAGCTGCCCCGAGGACATGAAGGCACAGGACGAGAAGGCAAGTCTATCAGGCGCCAGGGGACCCTGCCCTGCCCCACCTCTTGGGCCACGTTCGAGCTCCGTGGTCTCCTGCTGTGGGCACAGCCCTTCCACAGTTTCCAGAGGCCCTCCCACATCCGCCTCTGGTGGGACGCTCCTGAGAGAGAGGCAGGCAGGACGAGGCAGGTCTCAGCTAAGGCTTGAGAAGTGGGGCGGTGGTCTGCTGCGGCTGCTGGGTGCCCGTGAGGGGCGAGCTGGCTGCACGGCTCGGGACCCTGTCCACGGCAGCCCGGCTCTGTGGTCAGCTCCGCAGCCAGTGGAGGTCCTTGTCCAGAGTGGAAAAGCGGATCAGCTTCAGGCTGGGTGGCAGGGGCTTCCTGTGGTCCCAGAGGTACTCGGGGGACAGCACTTTGGAGGGCTTGTGTGAGAGGAAGCGCCGGTTCAGGTGGCTCTCCTCCCGCAAGGCCGCCACAATGCCGTTGGCCTTGTCCGCCAAGATGGCCATGTGGCAGCCCCTGGTGAAATCATACACCCTGTCCACCCGCCCCCCGAAGACCTCCCTGCCGTAATAGAAGTCCCCCTCGCTGTCTGCCACGAAGGCGGTGGACACATGCCTGCGCTCGTAGGGGAACTGCTGGCGGGGCA
The DNA here is from genome assembly GCA_039655065.1 of Glossophaga mutica. Taxonomy (NCBI): domain Eukaryota; kingdom Metazoa; phylum Chordata; class Mammalia; order Chiroptera; family Phyllostomidae; genus Glossophaga; species Glossophaga mutica. The sequence continues at coordinate 216,702,989 of CM077305.1, forward strand.
TGGTGTAGTAGCCCGGGTGAATGGCAGCTACCAGGTCTCCCAGGGTCTCGGGGCCCCAGTGGTTCCGGAACGCCATGTCCACAGCGACGCAGAAGAGGTAGTCCACCTCCCGGTGCGCCCTCTGGGCGATGTGCTGGCTGATGGTCTCCATCCGGCGCATGGAGACCTCCGCCCAGCGGGGGTGCTTCTGGATGGGGACGATGCTGAGGGTGCGGCCGGGGCCCAGCGGGACCCTCGGAATGGCCGCGGGGTCATCGGTGAAGATGTAGTAGCACACCTGGTGGCCCTGCATGAAGAACCGCTCGGCTGACTCCAGGAAGTGCCGGACGAAGCGGGTGTACCTGGCGGTAAGAATCCGTCATCTACGGTGGCCCCAGCAGGGTCCCCCCCGTGCCGGCACCACTCGGGGCACGGGGCCGCCTGCAGCCGGCCAACCTGGGTCCACCCGGCAGCTCTGACCCTCGGGGTCCTCGTCTGTCAAATGCCCACAGTCACGGCACCTGCCTCTCAAACGCTGTAAGAGTGAGTCTGAGTGGGGTGCCGCTCCTGGGGCTCCCGACGGACCTGACTCTGACTGAGCTACGTGCCAGGTGGGCCCAGGGATTCCACCATGATCCTGTTTTATAGGCAGAGACGCTGCGGCTCAGGGACAGAGAGGAACCAAGACGCAGGTCGGTGGCTGCATCCAGGGAACGTGAGGGGAGCTGGGGCCCAGGACGGGAGGAAACTAAACTATATGGCCCTGCCCTCCAGGCCACAGCGGATTGGACCAGGGACCACCTGGCCCCAGGTGGGCCATCCCTCATCTGGCCAGCGCTTTGGCCTTAGGGCCCCATCACAGTCCCTCTGCCAAGAGTCCTGGGAAGGGACACAAAGGGAAGCTGACAGGGGGTGGCCCTATGGGAAAGGCCAGGTGGGGTCCGGGAGGACAGGGGAAAGAGGGGAAACCCAGACGGCAGGCAGCGCCAGCAGCATAGGGGGGCCTGAGGGCGGGGCCAGCTCAGTTGCAGTTGCTGGATCCCTATTTATGTGAGGTGGTCCGAGGGCTTTCCACTCCTCCATGCCTGCCTGGGCTGCTCAGGGGAAGCAGAGAGGGGTGAGGGGGCAAGAGGGTCTGCTGACCACGGCCCCTGCTGTTCCCTCACCTGGGCCGCCCCCCCATCCCCTCTAGGCCAGGGCTCGAGCCCTTCCTCCAGGAAGCCCTCCTTCCCCACCTGTGTCTAGGTCCTGCCTCTCCCCATACCGTGAGCCCCAGTGGCTGCGACAGGCCAAGCCCACCACTCACTTCCCCACGGCGAACGCGGTGAGCCCGACAGTCAGGTTCAGTGGCCGGTAGATGTCCTGCAGAAGCTCCGGGTCGAAGGTTCCCTCGGAGACGATGGGTGCCAGCCAGGGCGTGAGCGCCAGCAGGTCTGTGGGCCTGGCAGCAGGGGGCGCCCCGGGGGCTGAGACCGGCCCTTGAGCTGGCCTCGGGCTCACCCTAGCCCTGCCTCTCACGCTGTGTGACCCCGGGTGGCTTCGTCCCTGTCTCTGGGCCTCAGCACGCTCAGGGGGGAAGTGGGGATGGGAAGATCTACTTTCCAGGGCGGTCGGAGGGCCCGAGGTTATCGATGTTGTCATTAAAAAGCCCTGGCCGGCGTGGCTCAGTCGGCTGGGCATCGTCCCGCAAACCGAAAGGTCACGGGTTCGACTGCTGGTCAGGGCCCAGGCCTGGGCTGTGGGTGTGGTCCCGGGACAGGAGACAACCGGTCACTGTTTCTCTCTCCCATTGATGTTTCTCACTCTTTCTCCCTCCCTTGCCCTCTCTCTAGAATCCATAAAAGGGGAAGTATTTAAATGCACTGTCATGGATGAGGGACCGAGCACCTGCCACACAGCGGGCACACTGCTGTGCAGCTCCAAAACCCCGCCGCACCGGGCCCTCCGGTCCTGGAGTGGGTAACCTGGCCCCAGTCCACCTGAACGCCAAGGCTGCCGGGCACCTCCGCCACCCACCCCAACTCCTCCCCCGTCAGAGCTCTGCGCCCCCACCTGCCACCCCAGGTCTCTCCTCGCTGCCCGGGGCCCTACGCAGCACCTACCTCTGCTCCAGCAGCTTGGGCTGCGGATACTGTGACCTGCAACAGAGAAGGGCCGGGGGTGAGGGAGGCGGCCCGCAGCCTGGGGGCCACCGAGCGGGACCTGCCAGTGTGCTTACCGGGCCATGGGCTGGAACGGCCTCTCGCCCCTGTACTGCAGCTTCATGTTGCTGGGGGCAGAGGCGAGAAAGTGCCGTTAGTGCCGGTTGGGGGGCAGAGTGAAGCTGAGGTTCACTCAGCACCCCTCAAGCCCCGGACAGGTAACCCAGGGCTCCGTGAACCCTCCCCACCGCTCTGCCTGCTCCGCAGGGCCTGGGTCCCACCGAAGCATCTGTCCAGGGCCACCGAGTGGCAGGGTGCGTGTCTCCAGAGCTGGTGCTCCGTCAGCGCTGGCACACTGCGGGAGCCCAGTCCTGGGCGGGAGGTTGGAGAAGCCGCCAAGAGCCGGTGAGCGCGGTCCTGCCAGCTCCCAGCCTGGGGGCCGTGGGACAGCGGCCTGGCCTGGGCCCGCAGGGACAGTCGGCGGTCCAACCCAGTGACGCGAGTGCGGTCCAGCAGCCAGGGAGGCGTCCCGCAGCTGTGAGGAGCGCCTGCACCAGCTGGCTGTGGGTGGAGACCACCCTGACAAGGGCCAGGCCTGACACCACCGGCTGAAAGGCCTTGAGACCGGAGCCGAGGCCCCCCGAGGGAGGAGTCCTGCAGGGGTCAGCTCCGGCCCAAGGGTTCCAGCCTGCGCACCCTGACGGCCTGGCCAGTCCCTCGGTCAGGTAAGCCAACCTCTGCCTGCCTGCCTGTCTGTCTGTCTAAGCACCTCCCCGCCACCTCCCCCACTCCCTCCCCTGCTGGTGTGGGCCCCTGGTGCGGGTTCGGTTTGCTCAGGGAACCCGGCCGGTCTGCAGCAAGGGAGCCTGTCCTCAGCCACGAATGGACCTCGGGAGGTGGGCCAGGGGCTCCCTGCCCACACCCAGCAGCAGCCTGTGTGGTCAGCCCACACTCGCGTGGAGGCCACCCTGGGGGCACGTAAGAAGTCGGTCCCCAAGGAAGGAGGTGGCAGGTTGCACAAAGTCCCTGGTTCTGCTACCATCTCCCCAGGAACCTGGGCCAGACATCCGACTCCTTGGGGGGTTTAATTCCTTCACCCTTAAAAAAATGAGACAATAAACCCTTTGGCAAAAAGCTGTTCCCCAGGCAGTGGAGGTGAGGCCCAGAGAAGGGACAGGGCCACCCCGCGCCACCCAGGGGGCCAGCTCCGGGCGAGGCCGGCGGCGAGGCTGAGTCCACCGAGGACACGGTGCCTGCCATCCACGCGGGAATTTTCAGTAGGTCACACATGATGCTCGGCTTCAGCCTCCTATCTTCCTACCCATTTCAGTTTATGCTTTTTTATGGGCGTGGTGCAAATACGTAACAAAGATCACCATTGGAGCCTTTTCGGGTGTGCAGTTCGGTAGTGTTCAGTGTGTTCACAGGTGTGCACCCATCCTGCCCCCCGCCCCCGTCCGCCTCCAGAACTTTCCCATCTTCCTGACAGACACCCTGTGCCCGATAAACACCCGCCCCTCCCTCTCCCCCAGCCCTCGGTGACTGTCTCGCCCTCCGTCTCTAGGAATCTCCGGTCCGTGGAATCACACAGCATTTTCCTTCCTGCGCTCAGTCGCTACTCTGGAATCAACAGTTTAAAACAGCCAGTCGGCCACACTGGCCCTCGGCCCAGCTTCACGCAGACAAACGCACTCAGGTCCCTGCTCAGAAAGTGATGGGACTCTGCCGCATGGTCTGAAAGGAGGGCTCCGGCCCCCCCTCCCGCCGGCGGCCCAGCACGGCCCCACTCCCCTGGCCCCGGCCCCGCCCTGCTCCCCACAAGGCCGGCCTCGGAGTCAGGGGGAACACACCACAGCCAGACAAGCCCCGCCAGAAAGAGGAACTTCCCCTCTCGTGACCCCGAAAGGGAGACAGCTGCGAGTCCTGAAGAATCCAAAGGAAGAAGACCAGGCAGGGCCGTCGAAATCAAGCGAAACCCTAACCCACTTCGATCTATGAAAAATGAACTCGGTGGAACCCAAAGACAGACAAACCGCAACGGGCACAGAAAATGCAGCAGATGTGCTTGGCCGAGGGCGACGGCGCCCACCGGCAAACAGGCCGAAGGCAGCCTGGGAAGACGGGGCGGGCCTGGGGGGACAGAGGCCTCGGCGGGCGGAACCCAGGAAGTGAAATCTCAGCCGAGGAGGGGGCAGCGTTTGCCACCTCTCCCATCAGCACCGTGGGGTGGCCTTCGTGCTTCTAGTGCAGTTTGTTTTCTGGTTTCGCCCAGCACTGCCGGCAGGGGCCCGGGGGCAGTGTGTGGGGGGTGTGGTGTGTCCTGGTCCTTCTGGAAAGCAACCTGACCGGCTGGTTCGAGAACCTCTCGTGCCCTGACAGGTGGGGCTCAGCCGGTCGGAGGGCTGTCCTGGGAACCCAAAGGTCCCAGGCCCGATTTCCAGTCAGGGCACGCGCCTGGGCTGTGGGCTCGGGGCCTGGCTGGGGTGCCTACGCAAGGTGCCCGACCAGTGTTTCTCTATAACCCCATTTCTCTTCCTCTTTCTGCCTCCCTCCCACTCACTCTAAAATCAGTGAGCCTGTCTTCAGGTGAGGATTTAAAAAAAACAAAAAGAACTTCTCCACGTCCTCCGACCCAGGAAGGGAACACAGCAAACGAAAGGACCTTTAAGACGGAGAGAGCTTTACACCCAAAGCTGCTCACTACGAGCTAATTTGGACCACCGAAGTCCCTGAAGTTCTTGTGGGAAGGTGGGGAGGGATTCAAGAATTATGACCCGACTCCTGGGTGTAATAAAATGAGGGTGACTGTGAAGAGTAGGAACACAGGCCACGAAATACAGTCACTTCTGGAAAACTCGATAAAAACCACAGAAACATTAAGATCACAACTATTTCTGCCCTGGCTGGTGTGGCTCAGTGGACTGAGCACTGACCTGCAAACCAAAGGGTTGCCGGTTCGATTCCCGGTCAGGGCACCTGCCTGGGTTGTGGGCTGGGTCCCTGGTTGGGGGTGGGCAGGAGGCGATGGTTCTCTCCCTCTCTTTCTCCCTCCCTTCCCCTCTCCCTAAAAATAAATAAATAAAAGATCACAATCTTAAAAAATAGTCTTTAAGATCATAATCTTAAAAAAAAAAAGATCACAACTATTTCCCCTAGCAAGCAGCCTTTCTGCCTTTAGAAGCAGGTGAGGCAGGACTTGGTCATTTAGAAAGTACAGCAACCAACGAGCTGACAGCAAACTCTGGAACTGGAGCAAAATTCAGACCCGGGGGACCCAAGAGGGTCTCTTTTTTCTCTTTTCTGCTCTCCGGCTTCCTGATTTGCTACATTCTGCGTTTTTATAATAATAAACCAGGCCGTGTTAATTCGCAGTCCATGACCCAGCTTTGGAATTTCCTTTAGCCTCCATAAAACACAAGATGGGGGCCGATGGCCCCTGAGACTGTGGCAACCCTTTGCTTCACTCTCAACTGTCCAAGTCAGATGCAAGACTTGGTCACAAGTTCATGTGCTCCTTGGATGCACATGGAGCAGAGAGCCGAGCAAAATGGTCAAGTCCACATGCACTGTTTCCTGAGCGACTGCCACGCATCAGTGCCCCCACCCCGCCAGGCTCCTCAGGCACCACCGCACTCCGTGACCCCCGCAGCCTGGAGGGGCCCCTCCCCCATCCCACCTCACAGATGCAGCAGGTAAGGCTCAGGCTCCAAGCATGGAGGGTCATGGGAAGGGCCCCCAAAGACGGAAGCAGGGCAGCCCCAAATTACCCAAACACCTGTCGCAATGATCATGAGCTTGGGACCCAGGAACCTGCAGACGGGCGACCTTGAAAACGCTCCCCCCACCCCGCTCCCTGCAGCCCACAGGGCCCCCAGGGCCCCCAGTGCCCCCAGTCGCATACTTACAAGATCGCCGGGCAGGGGAGGTAATAGGGGACGTAGGAGAATGGCAGCCAGGTGTCAGCATACACCCTGGGAAGGAGAGGCGCCTGCTGACCCGACTGCCCCAGAGGCTACAACTCGGGGCAGCGGGGGACTCTGCCCACTTGGGACACATCAGCGGGGGTCAAGGCCCCAGGGGTACATCTGCGGTCCCCAGTCACCCCCGAGGTCTGGCTGACCGTGGAGGACAAAGTCTCCTGGTCTTCCAGCCCATGGTCATTGGCCACCTGTGAAGTCATTCATTCCTGGGGCGGGAATGTTCCCGAGTCCACGCCCGGCACGCAAGAGGGGGTGGTGGTGTGCTGAGGGGCAGCCCAAGGGACTGCACAGAAGGGACACACAGAGCGAACCGGGGGGCATGACCAGGAGTTCCTCACCGCCGCGCTGGGCAGACGGTGGGGGTGGGGGGATGAGCACGTGCAAAGGCGAAGTTCAGAAGCCTCGTGTGGTCTCACTGGGGGTTGGGGTTGGGAGGGGTGGCAGGTGTGCCAGGACAGGGGTCAGGTTTGGGGACTGAGATGCCAAGAGAGAAGTTTCAGGTGGGGCTGGAGGGCTCCAGGGCGCAGGCTCACCACAGCACGCAGAGGGCCACGCCCACCAGCAGGCAGAGCCCCAGGCCCTGGGCCAGGGTGCGGCAGCGCATGGCTGGGGGCAGCTCCTCAGCCTGGGCACCTAGTGCGGGTGGCCTGCCTCGGGGAATCAGCCTCCTCTGGGCCCGTGTCCGTGAGGGCGACACCTGCAGAGAAAGGCTCCTTACCCAGAGGACAGTGGCCCCATCCTTGCTGCCCTGCCTTCCCCTGGGCGGCCCCGCCAGGGGAACGTGGACCCCAGGCCCTGCTCCTGCGGCTCGGGAGGAAGCCTGCAGCAGTGCCTGGGAAGGAGCACACCGCCCCCAGCCTAGGCTCTCAGGTCTGCCCCCTAACTCCTCCCACGAGGCCGAGCAGAGGGCCCCGGTCCCGAGGAGCTGCACGGGGGTGGGGCGTTTGGGCGGGACTGGAGGAAGCGTTCCCGAGAGCACACGTGAGGACAGGCGGAACTCGAGCCTAGAGCCTGCACAGCCGGGACGGGGCCGCGGCTCCCCAGGGCGGGGCGTGGAGGGGGCAGCAGTGCGTTGCTCTAAGGGGTGAGGCCTGGCTCTTCCCGGGGACCTCGGAACGCGCTCCATCTCTCCCTATCTCGGTAACGTAGGACAGGCCCTTTCCCGCCTCCACCTCAGCCTCAGGGATCTCCCCGATAAAGACGCTGGGAAGGCGGGGAGAAAGGACAATACGCACCGCCCCTGAGGATGACGTGCGGGAAGAGCCGTGCCGCGCTTGGCTGGGTCCCGGTCACAGCGAGCACGGGACCGGCAGGGCTCCTCCCGAGGTCAGAGAAGGATCCCGGAGGTGGAGTTTGGGTTGCCTCTGGCAAGCCCACTCCCTCTCCGGCCCTCCGTGGGCTCGGTTTCCCCACACGGGCCCGGACGCGCAGAATCGTCGACTTCGGCTCCGCTAGGCCGTACCTCCCGAGGGGCCTGAGACACAGAGCCGGCCCGAACCCTGTCCGCCCCAGCCCCGGGGAGTCGGCACGCACCTGGACTCCCGACCCTCAGGGCCGGCTCAGGGCTCCCGGCGCGACGCGGGAACAGCGTGGGGCGTAGGGAGCGCAACAGTACGTTGCAGGGTGCAGACTCACCTCCTGCGGCCGGACCCGCGTTAGAACAGACGGAGGGACGCACCCCGACCCGGTGACCAGCGACTCGGCTCGCCAGGGTCCCCGCGAGATCCCGTGGCGGCGCCGTGCCCAAAGAAGAGCGCGGCTTGGGTCTGACCTAAGGCCTCCTGCGGGGAGAGGGGCCGGATGGGTCAGCCTGTAGGCAAGGTCGCCCCTCCCACGGACGGATGCAGCCCCGCGCTCCGCCCACTGACCAAAGCTCCGCCCACTCACCCCGCCCACCGACCGCAAACAAGGTTCCACCGTCCTCAGCGCGTGCTGGAGTCCCCTGGGCTCTGCCTGCCACTAGCCATCTGTTATGTGCCCTAGGACAAAGCAGGCCCAGCTCCGGAGGGAGAAGCACGGGCCTGGGAACTCGGAGCCAGGACTGAGAAGTCAGAGAAACGATTCGGGGGAAAAACTTGAATGTCTCTAGCAAACATTGAAGTAATCACAATTGGGGAAAACCAGCTGGTCAGCGCACTGACTTTCGGTTTAGGATTGTTCCACCTTTGCTCAGGACCTGCGTGCGAGCCTGGCATCTGTCCTGGAGGACCAGGAGCCTCTCCCACAATCTCCTGGTGCCCCTGTAAATAAGGTTGGCCATGCTTCCCTTCCAGGGTCTGTCTGTAGCCTTGACCCTTGCTCACACCCAAACTCCCAAAGCCCCAGGGGGACCCTCTTACAGCTTAGGTGTGGTGAGGGAGGGGACATGGAAGGTGCCCCAATGGTCAAAAAGGTAGCGGTAAAGGGGGTGGGGAGAAATCAAATACAGAGAAACCACAGGAGACAAAACAACCGAGGTTCAAGGTCACAGTGATGCAGCCTGGAGTTGCAAACCCAGATCTGCCTGGCACCAGGGCACAGCCTCCCAGGCCCCTCAAGGGGGTTATCACCTGGGTCCGTGGCGTTTTCCCCGGAGGACCTCTGGGCCCCGCACGGCAGGGCCTGTTTCCCCGGTGCCTGCAGGCGCCCAGCAGGGGCTGAGGAGCTGGCGAGTGCCGGCTGAAAGGTCACCTTCCATTTTCAGCTGCAAACAGTGGCTCCCTGGGCCCTGGTCTGGGACCAGCTGGTTTGTTTTCCTCCCTCGCTCGGTGTAAGTTTGCCATTTCCTGGGGTGCCCTCCTGTCGACGATAGAGACCTGGTTCTCTTGCTGATGCGTGTAAAGAATTACAGATCAGCAACTCTACTAGCCTGCGATCAGTTTGTTAGTGGTCTGTTCCCCTGGAAGAGAACGGGCCTTGCTAGAGTCGGAGGGAGGAGCAGAGGTTCAGGGCAAAGCAGGGCAGCAAAAGGAAGAGTGGCTGAAGGCCGGGGGGCAAGAGAGCCGAGAGCCAAGAGAGCGAGTCCTTTGTTCTGAGGACTTACATAGTTGGTGGGCTGGGAGTAAAAAAGTTACATACTGATTGACGGGGAAAGGCGGTGCCAGCTTTCCCGGGGGATGTGACCACCCAAACTTCGGTATGGATGCGGGTCTGTTAGCCCGAATCCTAATCTTGCTCCAGACCCCATTTGTTCATCTTGTTGTAAAACAGATACGTGCCAGGGGGCAGTTCATTAAAGCTGAGGCAGTTACCCAAAGTCATTGATGGGCTCTTTCTGTAAAAATAAGGGACTCCCTCATAAAACAGTGGTGACCACAGGCAGGCAGTTCACCAAAGCTGCTTTATGGGCTCTTCCTTTGGGCGCCGCGGACCCCCTCCCGCATTCCAGGCCCTGGGATGAAAGCACAGTTTCAAGGCTTTCTTCCCCAGACAGTGGAAACGCTACACAGAATTTCAAGGACTTTCCCGTCCTGTGCTAACATAGTGTTTCCTGTGATGCTGGGACACCTGGCAATGCTATGGGACCAGGCTCAGGACCGCTGAGTTAGTGGGCGAGACAGGTCTCCCTCCTCCCTGCCTCAGTTTACCGTTCATTCTACCTAAGTGATAGAAGGCGTTTCCTGGCAACCAGGATGCTGGACACTGGCCCTCCTGCTTCCCGGCTGTGGGTGAGATGCTGTCCTGCCCGTTAGGGTGTGAGCTCCGAGAGCAGGGATGGTGTTTGGGGTGAAGAACATTCTGGGGAGGGGGGTTGGGGGGGCACAACCTGAAGAGGCTCCATGGCCATCTGCCCTTCCAGGCCCCATGGGACCAGTCCAGTGCCAGCTCCTGGTCTCTGGCAGAGGCTGGTGCGGTACGGGTAGGGGACGGTTCTCCCCGCAGGGCCGGTGGGTCTAGCTGCCCCAGCCTTGTGGCATCAGGTGGGGAGGACAGTGTGCAGCTGCTCTCCCTGGACCTCAGGATACTCCAGGACAAAGCGCGTGTTAGCGTCCCTGACGTGTGGAGTTTAGGGGCTGACCCGAGTTAGCGTCCCTGACGTGTGGAGTTTAGGGGCTGACCCGAGTTCACACAGCAGGCGGTGACCTTTCTTCTGGGGAGGGAGGGGTCCAAATGGAGCAGGTCACAGGACCGGGAGAGGGAGCTGTCCCTGGTCCTGGCCTGCTGGCTGCAGTGGTCGGAGCGGCTGGGACAGCGGGTGCTCACGGGAGCCTGTGGTCGCAGAGGATCTGTACCTGGGAAGGTGTGAGGGAAACGCAGAGCGGGCCGTGCCCACGGACGGTGCTCCTGGGCAGAGGTGCACCAGAGCACAGGAAGCATCGAAGGTCCAGACTGATCCATGAGAGGCCGGATCGTCTGCGGGCACAGTCACTGACAGCTGAGAGACTTTCAGGATGAAAACTGCCTCTCGGAGCGGCCTGGGCTGGCAGGTGGGGCAGAAGGCGCCCAGGTGGCCCCGTCCGCTCCGGTCCGTATCTGCCTGCCAACCTCGCAGCCAAAGCGCAGGCAGGATGGCCCTGTGGCTGACCCCTTCCGCTGGTGAATCCTACCAGACATTGAAGGAAGAACACGCCAATCCTCCCCAAACTCTTCCAAAAAATTAGAGTGAAAGGAACCCTCTCAAACTTATTTTTGCGCAGCCAGCATTATCCTGAAACTAAATAAGATAGTATAAACCAGGACACTACAGGAAAACCACAGGCCAATATCCCTGAGGACTATTGATGTAAAAACTCTCAACAAAATACTAACAAACCAAATTGGACAGCATTTTAACAGGGTCACCCACCACGATCAAGTGGGGTTTATCTGTGGCATGCAAGGGTGGGTCAGCATGCAAATCAACCAGTGTGATGTATTACATTACTAGGAGGGGAAATAAAAACCATACAATCCTCTCAAGCAGAGAAAGCATTTGACAATATTTGACATTCGCGCATCATAAAAAAACTCAGCAAATTGGACACAGAAGGAACCAACTTCACCATAAAAAGGCCACAGATGACAAACCCACAGCTAACATCATTCTCAGAGATGGAAAGTGGAAAGCTTTTCCTAGCAGATTGCCCGGGGAAGCCGCATTCCTGGGCGGCGGTTGTGTCAGGACGTTGCGGGGTGTTGGGAGCCAGCATCCTACCCAGCCTCTGGGTGGCGCTGTCCCTGAAAAGCCTCCCGGGCAGGGGAAGGGCGGGCTGTGTCTGCGCGACACTGGCAGACATTCGACAGAGGGGGCAGCGCTGAAGGGCCACGCCTTTACGGGCTTCCGGGGGAGGATGTTGATTTTGCATTTTATCTATTTTATTCCTTTTTTATTGTATTTTTTCACCACCATTTGTTCCCCCCTACTCTCTTCCACCTCCCCCACCCCCAGGCCCTCCAGGGAAGGAGGTTCAAGGGCCAGGCGGTAACCCTTTAGTTCCTCTCTCCTGGGGGCACGCAGCCCTGTGGGTCCAGCCTACCGGGCCCTGCAGCAGATGGCGTGGGCTCCAAAGCACTAAGCTTTAGAATGCGGCAGAAACCCTGGGCCTTGCCCTGGCTGTGCGGCTCAGTGGACTGAGCACCGGCCTGCTCAATCCATTGGATCGAGAGGTTGGATTCCCAGTCAGACCACATGCCTGGGCTGCAGGCTGGGTCCCCAACTGGGGGTGCATGAGAGGCAACCGATTGATGTTTCTCTCCCTCCCTTCCCCTCTCTCTAAAATAAATAAATAAAATCTTTATTTAAAAAAAAAAAAGAAACTCTGGACGCTGCCTTTTGTTTTGGCCTTGCTGAGGACACGGTTGGACCTTTTCCATGGCGGAGCAGACAGAGACAGGACATTGCCCCCCTAGGGGGCGGCTTCTACCTCCACCCAAACGAACCTTGCCACAGCACAGTCTCCCGGGCGTGGGTCCTTGGAATGCTTTCCTCGTGATCCCACGGAAGGCAGCACCACCTTCCTCCCTGAGCCAGGCGTCCCCCAGAGGGAAGGGACAGGTCTTCCCTCTCTGTGTGTCGAACTCTCCCGGGAAGTCTCGGACGCAGAGGAGGGGGCCAGGGAGTGTCCGGCGCAGGTGGGTCTCTATTGCCACACCCCCTTCCACTGCGGGGACTGCCGCAGCTGCTCCCCTCCCTCCTCCTCTGCACGCTCATCAGAGTTCCCTGGAAGTCGGACCGCCAAAGCCCATCATCAGAAAGCCCCAGCCCCTTCCTCCCTCCGTCCTCAGCTCTTCCTACCCTGCGCTACCGCCAGAGCCCACCAGGGGGCAGGGCAGGACTTGGACCTAAGCCGGGCTCCGGGCTGCAGGGGAGGTGGGCTTGAGAATGAGGCCAGGGACCTCCGAGCCCCGCCCTCTCTTCCGGTGGACAGACTGAGGACTCTGGCCACACTCGCGTGTGCCTTCTGTCTCTGTGCAGGTCTGCCTTCTCTCTGACCTGCTCAGGGCTGGCTCCCCTGGCATTCTAGCCACAGCAGATGCCACCTAGTGAGGACGACTTTCGGGTCCTCTAGCCCAGCGAGACAGGCCTCCCCGCAGCTCCGTCTCACTCTAGCGGAGCTCTTTTCTTTCACTGGTCTCTGAGTCTGCGCTTTTGTTCGCCTCCCCGCAGACTGAGCCCTGGGTGGACGGGGTGGGGGGGGCGGTTTTCAGCACTGCCCTTAGACCCATCGGGGCTTCTGCCAAGCAGGAGCGCTTAGTGTTTGGAGCCCGCCCTCCTGCTTTTGACCAGCTCAGACCGTGAAGACCAGTGCTAGTAATAGAAGGCGCCAGTTGCTGGGGACAGCCAGCTTGACCTCCGACTGCTCCCTGCTCACAGCTAAGAGTAGTTGCTCACTCCGAAGCTGCACAGGCCCCACTGACCTGGGAGACTGCCCCTGGCGGCCAGAACTGGAACTGCAACCCCAGGCAAGGACACCGCAAAGCAAGACAGGACCTCAAGGTAGTGAGTGGTTCTTCAGGTTCCCAGCGGGACCTACAGGCACCGGACACAGCATGAAGGACCTCACAGGCCTTCCTTGGCCCTCTCTCTGTCTACCCATGGGTGTTGTCTTCATCCAAGAAGCATCCTCACCTTGGCCCAGGCAATGACCCCAACTGATTTCCAAATAAGGACTCCGGCGCAAACTGGCATTTCCCAGCACCCTGCACTTGGTGTGCAGGGCTCCAGCGCATCCTCCCCAACCCCGTCCTCTCCCGCCAGTGCCCTGAGCCGTGCTCAGACCTCCCGGACCTCCAGGGAGAGGAAAGCGTCTCAGCCCACTCAGTCATTGATGGGGAACCAAAGCCAACAGACAATGTGTGAGCCTCTGGAACTCTTGGGGCACCCGCTGCAAGTGCCCTAACTTACACAGGGGACCCGGTGGCCTCTCTCCTGTGGCCGCTGCCTGCACACCTGCCACCACAATTCCTCTAAGCGACCAAGAGGTAGCCAACCTATCAGATGCACAGATCAAAGCCCTGGTGATCAGGATGCTCACAGAATTGGTTTATTTTGGTCGCAAATTAAATTAAAAAAATGAAGGATACGCTAAGTAAAATGAAGGAAAATGTACAGGGAACCAATAGTGATGGGAGGGAAACTGGGATTCAGATCAATGGAGTGGACCAGAAGGAAGAAAGAAACAACCAAACAGAAAAGAATGAAGAAACAAGAATTCAAAAAAATGAGGAGAGGCTTAGGAACCTCCAGGACATCTTTAAACATTTCAACATCCGAATTATAGGGGTACCAGAAGGGGAAGAAGAAGAGCAACAAGTGGAAAACTTATTTGAACAAATAATAAAGGAGAACTTCCCCAATCTGGCAAAGGAAATAAACTACCAGGAAGTCCAGGAAGCTCAAAGAGTCCCCAAGAAGTTGGACCCGAGGAGGAACACACCAAGGCACATCATAATTACATTAGCCAAGATTAAAATGAAGGAGAGAATTCTAGAAGCAGCAAGGCATAAGGGGACAGTCACCTACAAAGGAGTTCCTATCAGTCTGTCAGCTGATTTCTCAAAAGAAACCTTGCAGGCAAGAAGGGGCTGGAAAGAACTATTCCAAGTCATGAAAGGCAAGGACCTACATCCAAGATTGCTCTATCCAGTGAAGCTTTCATTGAGAATGGAAGGGAAGATAAAGTGCTTCTCAGATAAGGTAAAATTCAAGGAGTTCATCATCACCAAGCCCTTATTATATGAAATGTTAAAGGGACTTATCTAAGAAAAAGAAGATAAAAAATATGACAGTAAAAAGACAGCAAATTCACAGATATTAACAACCACACCTAAAACAAAAGCAAACTAAGCCAACAGCTAGAACAGGAACAGAACCACAGAAATGGAGATCACATGGAGGGTTAGCAACAGAGGAGTGGGAGGAGGAGAGAGGGGAAAAGGTACAGAGAATAAGTAGCATAGACGGTGGGTAGGAAATAGACACGGGGAGGGCAAGAATAGTGTCGGGAATGTAGAAGCTAAAGAACTTATGACACATGGACATGAACTAAAGGGGGGGAATGTGGGTGGGAGGGGGTGTGCAGGGTGGAGGGGAATGATGGGGGAGAAATGGGACAACTGTAATAGCACAATCAATAAAATATATTTTTAAAAAAAGAATCAATACTAAAAAAAAAAAAAGAACACGAACCGCGCCCCTGTCCCAACACTCCCGGTCAACGAGTCCCACTTTGACTTTTCCCCTTGGCACCGGTTGCCTTTAAATATATAATTACGTGAGTGAGCATTGCGTCAGGACACAGGAGCCACACAGCAGACTGAGTGGGAACCATTCACACAGAGAACAAAGGGAGAGCCTAGGCCAGGATTACAGGAGGGTGGCTAAGAAACAAATCTGGGGGGGACCACGCCCCCCGCCGCACAATGGCTGCCTTCAGACGTCGCTGGAGCAGGTGTGGCTGCCAGGGGCACCAGGGCGCGATTAGCGCCTCCCAGTGGTGTCCGACTCGGGTTGAACACACCCAGCACCCACAGAGAATGCAGTTGGAGAACTGGGTAGAATTCAGTCCGTGGGGTGCAGGGCAAGATGGGGGGCGATGGAGACCCCTGGGCCCCATCGCAGGTTCATGGGGGCTGCCTGTTGTCCCGATGGTCCCTGCGTGTGGTCCCCCATCGTTTTCAGGGGCTGAATCACATTTGTCAGTGTCATGAAGAGGCTTAGCTCAGCGACTTCCACGTGAGATACCCCGTCTCTGCGGTGCAGTCTGCAGAACGGGGGCCCAGGAGGAGCCCCAGGGGCGCCAGGAGCGCTGCCCATCTCCCGGCCCAAAGTGCACGGGCCCCGCCCCTTCCGCCAGCAGGGCGGCCTCTCTGCGCAGCAGCACCTTCCAAGCTGGGAGTTAATTACTGGGTCATGCCATCGCCCTCGGTACCCCCCAGGGCCAATTAGAGAGTGCTTATTATTACTATTTAGCGAGCACTTGGGGGTGTGCAGTCTACAGCAGTGTGCAATCTCGGGCCCGGGAAGCACAAAGCCGCCCTTGTGTGGCCGCAGCAGCTGCCTACAGGTCTGGGGTCTGCTGTGGGTCTCAGGGAAGAAGATTCAGGCCCGAGAACTGCAAGGTCAGGGAGGGAGAAAGCCAAATTCTTGGCGGGGAGGCAGCCAGGGCTGAGGTCGGCAGCGCCATGGACTCTGAGCCCAGGCCCACACGTTGCCTCTCAGCCACTTCCCAGAAGGGAATGAGAGTCGAGGCCTGCGCTGGGGGCACATGAGGGGTCCACGCTGGGCAGGAGGCGGAGAAGCACCTGGGGGGAGGGTTCTAGAGGAACGAAAGGGAAGGGAGTTGCGTGTGGGTCGGGACAGGCTCTGAGGGTCCCAGGGCCCCACTCCATGCAGAAAGGGGGAGGCACCGCCCCCCATCTCTGCTGCTCTAAAGCTCAGCGCCACAGCCCTGGCTCTGGGAATGGGGGGGGTGGGCGGGGGAGGGGAGCAAAGCCACACCCTTCCCTCTGGGGTTCCAAGAGCACCCATGGCTGTGGTATCAGCCTGACACGCCCTCCTCCCAATGGCTCACCTGGCGGTGGGCACCCATGGGAGGTGCCGACGTGGGTGGCACCTCATCACCATCCATCGCATCCCAAGAACAGTGACGTCCACCCACCGGGGTGGACTTGGCCGGGATGCTGGGTGGGAGGGGTGCGCCCTGGGCCAAGTGCCCCAGGGGCCAGGAGCTGAGGGCATTAAAGGGCCGCTCTGTGGGGAGCCACGCAGCCTCGTCCAGAACCCCTGGTGACCCACCGGTGACTGAGCGCAGAGCCCTGGAGATGAAGGTCCTGGTCCTGACCATCACGTGTGGCCTGATCACGGCGCTGCAGGCCCTGGACCCTCTGTCCTTCACTTTGGAGGGACAGGATGTGAGCCTGGGCCGGGTGGGGAGGGCAGGTGTGGGGGACAGGCAGGGGTGCTAGAGGCGGTGGTGGCCGGGGCGCTGTCTGTCATAGGAGGTGCCACTTAGGGGTAGAGCAGGAGGGCTCTGTCCTGCTGACGCGGTCGGGGTCGCCCCTCAGCTCAGGGGCTGGAGCGGGGAGTGGGCTCAGCCTGGGCCATTGAACTGATGCCCTGGGAACCCAAAGGCGCAGCAGGGCCTCCTGAGGGGGGCCTCACGGGGTGCCTGGGGACGGCCCCTGCCGAGGTCAGATTTGCCGGGTCGCAGACAGCCCTCCGGCTGCAGCGGGGAGCTCTCTGAGTGTGGGGCTGGTGCTAGCGGAGCTGGGGGTGCAGATGTGTGAGACCCCAGCCTGCCTTTGGGGGCTGCAGCCAGCGCACTGGGAGAGGCGGTGGGCGAGTGGGGAGGGCGGGTTGTGCTGTGGGGGGGCTCACGGCCTGCTCAGATCACAGGGACGTGGTACGTGAAGGCCATGGTGGCCACCAAGGCCCTGTTTAAGGAGAACAGGCGGAAGGTGGTGTCTCCCGTGAAGCTGGACATCCTGGAAGATGGCCACCTGGAGGCCTCATTCACCTTCTGGTGAGTGCCGCCTGGCGCCGGTCCAGCTGCCCCTCCATCCCCCTCCCCAGGCGGCAGTGTGGCCCAGAAGCCGCCCACCCTGAGGCCTCTTCCCATCCCAGTTTGGGGTGTCGGTAAAGGGCATGTGCTCCCAACCTTGGGGGGAAAGAGTCCTTGGCAGTGTGGAGTGGGGGGCGGCCGACAGGGGAATTCTTGGAGGCCTGTGTGCTGGGGGGAGCTCAGGAGTATTTCCTGAGAGCTGGCCCTGCGCCCCGCTTTCCCCAGGAAGAACGGCCAGTGCCGCAAGGGGAAGATGGCGATCCATAGAACCGAGGAGCCCGGCAAATTCAGCATTTGTGAGTCCCCGAGGCCTGAGCCCCTGCCAGAGCCCAGCGCTCCCACCCGCCCCTGCCACCCTGGCGCCCTGGGCAGCCACCCTGTCTCCCTCCTGGGATGCTCACCTCTCCCTTCCCAGGGCTCTCCTTGTCCTGACATCAGCCTCCAGATGGAACAGGTTTGCCCCCAGCAGGGGTGAGGGGCCCATGTCCCCCTGGGGGGCCCTGGCTGGTCCCCCTGCAGGGCAGTGGAGGGTTGTGGCAGGGGCAGCTGCTGGGCAGGGCTCCTCTGGCTCCAGGAGATTCTAGAGCTTGATTTGGGACCTTCCCCAGACAGAGGTGCTCTCCGCAGTGCCAGGGTACAAGGTTTGTGGGGTAGCCTGTCCTGGGCCCTCCCGATGGGGCCCTCAGGGCAGCTGAGGGTGGCCAAGAAGCTGAATTGGTCCGGAGTGTTCTTTCATTCGGTCTGGAGCACGCTCCCTAGGCGTGAACACCCTGAGACCCACCTCTGTCTGCGCCCGCAGTTGAGGGCAAGAAGCATGTGTACATCAAGCCACTGCCGGTGAAGGACCACTGCATTTTTTACTTCGAGGAGCAGAACCTCGGGAGAAGGATCTACGTAGGGAAACTCGTAGGTAGGAGCTGCCCTCCTGGCCCCCACCCGCAATCTCTGCGTCCGTCCGGAAGCCGGTGGAGCCGGCAACAGCCGCACCCTGGTTCCAGAATTCGACCCCCTGCGGCGGTCCCTGCGTGCCCCTCACAGTTGGTTGCCTCGGGCCACCAGTCCCTGCCCTTTTGGTGACCTGACCACTCATCGGGGGACTCTGGCCACCACAGCTGCCCATTCCTGGGGTCTCCGGCTGCGGGAGGCAGTCGGCGTTGGGGCGGAGGGTGTTGCTGACAGAGAATCTTACTTCTCCGGCCAGGACCCTCTGGGCTGGGGGTGAAGTCCAAGAGCTCTCTGGCCGGGGGCAGCGCAGTCCCCCCAGGTTAGGGACGTGACCCTAAGGTCGGCTTTGGGGGTGGGCCTGGGTTCGGTTCCCGAGGGGCCCCCAGTGGCTCAGGGCGTCCCCACTCCTGGCTCCACTGTCCCTGCTCTGCACCCACTTTTGGGTTGAGCCCTCCTCTCCCAGCCTCTCCAGGGCAGAGCCCCGGGGACGGAGGGGTCCGTCTGCTCCCCGAGGCTTCAGACTCACCTGGCCACCTGTCCTGCAGGTAAAAGTCTCGACGAGAACCCGGAAGCCCTGGAAGCGTTTCGGAAGTTCGTTCAGAGCAAGGGGCTGCCGCTGGAGAACATCTTCCTGCCCACCGAGATGGGTGCGTCCACTGTGTCCCTTGTGTCCTTCTGTGTCCCTAGGACCCTCCTGGGTGCCTCTGTTCCCTCTAAGGGGGGACACGCCAGCACTGTGCCGTGTCCCAGGGACCTCAGGCGGCTCCCCTCTGGCTCCTGGTTTTCGGAGTCTGAGCTGCAGCCGGGATGGGGTAGGGGCGCTTGTCCAGGGGGTCGCCTCACACCCGGTTTTTTCTTGGTTTCCACAGAAAACTGCGCCCCTAAGAGTGATTAGGGTGAGTGACCCCAGCGGCCAGCAAGACTCCTGAGTTCAACGGGAGGTCAAGGGCCACCCTCAGGGGCAGGCAGGAGGGACCCCGTGTGGGCCAGGTGGACCCTTCTCTGCCCTGAGACCCCCGCCGGCACCTGGCCATCGCCTTGGGGGTCCTGGGGCCACGAGGGGCTCCTTCCTTCGCTCTGTCTGCTGGGTTTGCTTTTTGGGCAAGTCAGGCACACAGGTCCAGTGCTGTCTCCACCACAGCTGCCCACCCGGTCGAAGCTGGAAGCTGCTCCCCGCCCTGCAGCCCCCGGAGCCCCGAGTCGGCCCCTCCAGCCCTCGCCCGTCCTGGCCTCGCTGACCCTCCCCTCCTTTCCAGGGCAGGGGCCTCCACACTCCCCAGGGCCACACCGCCAGGACCCCCGCTCCCGCAGGACAAGGAAGGACCCTGTGGCCCCAGCCCACTCTGCACTCCCCCCGGACTGTGCACCCCTTCCGCAGCCCTGGAGCCCCTCCCCCAGTGCCACATAAAGAGCTTCGGTAGTCCCTGGTGACTCTGCCTGTCTGTGGGGCCCCTCGGGTGGCAGGGGATGGGGAGGGGTGAGGACCTGGGGGGTCCTCGTTCTCTGGCAGATGCTGCAGTCTGACCCGCACAAGGGTCAGGGCGGTAGGCAGGGGCTGCGGCTCTGCCTGAGGTCCGGGGGGGCGTCTGTGGGCTCTGGGTGGTCGTGTGGCTGGGGAGAGGGGATGTGAGACGACAGGGTCGGCTCCAGCCACGTGGTGGGGACATCTCTGCAGGGGTGTCACCTGGCCGTCTCATTCCCCACGGGCTAGAGGCGGAGGCAGGAGTGCAGGCAGGAGGCCAGGCCGCCTGGGACCCCAGACCGGGAACAGCAGGACACCGGGGCCCTGGGTGCGGCTCTGCTCCTGAACGTGCCAACAGTCTGCTGACTGCGCTTGCCCTGAGTCACCCTGGGGCCCGGCCCTGAGGTGCCCAAGCGCTGCCCGCTGGGGCCGGGCTCCTTGTTCACGGTGGTGGGGGTGGTGTCCCCAGCCAAGCTGCCCGGGGACATGGGGTGCGGGGGTTCTTCCTACGTAGGGTCAGTGCAACCTCCTGAGTCGCAGGCCCCTGGTCCCCGGTAGAGGGTGACCACCATTCTGCCTGGGGGCGTGGCCTCCTCAAAGCTGGGGGTCTGTCCAGGAGGGGCTCCCCGTGCAGATGCCACAGACCCCTGTCCTGCCGAGTGCACAGGTACAGGCCTCTGCTCACCCTCCGGAGCAGCTCCTCCAGGTCCCGGGACCAGTGTCCCAAGAGGACACTCAGAGAAGGGGTGGTCGATGGTCAGGCCGTCACCCCTGACCTGCTGCAGCCGGTTCTGGGGCTGGACTGACCCCCACAGCCTCCTGGCCCTGTCCCTTCTCGACGCTCTTCACCCCGAGACCCCCTGCTGGAAGATGCTTCTCTCTCTGCCACTCTCTAAAATAAAATAAAGTTAAAAGTATTTATTAAAACACATCTTTCTATCTCTTTTTAGACCTTATTTATTAGAGAGAGGGGAAGGGAGGGAGAAAGAGAGGGAGAGAAGCATCAGCGTGCGGTCGCCTCTCATGTGTCCCCCACTGGGGACCTGGCCTGCAACCCAGGCCTGCGCCCCGACTGGGAATCGACCCTTTGGTTCACAGGCTGGTGCTCAGTCCACTGAGCCACACCAGCCAGGGCATAAATTAAAAAAAAAAATTAAAACCCATGGACCTCAGTCCCTGCTTCCAAGCCCTTCGGGTCAGATAAGTTTCGAAGGTGCCGAACCCTCCTTCTGCGATTTTCCATCCCTCGTATAAGCTCTGCATCTGTCTGTCCTTCCGAGGACCCTGGGAAACAGGTTCAGCCACAGACTTCTGGGTGTAGGAGCCACAGGGGTTAATTTTTTCTTTATAAGCATCTGGACCAGTCAGGGCTATTGACTACAAATATCAGGAGAAACTGTGGGTAATTTAAGCAGAAATAAAATTTAATGAGATCATCCTATAGCTCCCAGGATTCGCAGGAACCCGGAAGTCACCGGGAGAGGTGCAGAAGGCGGCGCAGGAGTCTGCCAGGGACCCCCGGCCCCACCGGAGGGGGAGCCGGGGCAGCAGGCTGCCCTGGACCTCGGGACACTGGGCGATGGCCCCAGGCACCCTCGGCTTGGGACACGCTCTGCCTCGGGCTCCTGACAGCGCCTTGTTCGGACAGCTGGTCCCCGGAACCGTGTGCGAGCACACCTCCGTTGTTCCAAGCCACCAACCTGTGGTGCCTTGTTTCCGCTGCCCAGGGAAGTGTGTGCACACAGACACACAGACCTGGGGACACACAGACGCACAGACACAGGCTGGCACAGGGACATCCGGGCTGGTCCCGACAGGCGGTGTCCACGCACCCACGTCCCCACTTCCGGCCCACCCCCGACCTGAGAGCCTCTCTCACCGACCCGACCCTGCTCCCACTGACACCCTGTCCTCCTCCCCCTGCCCGGCTCCGGCCACACCCCCTCCTCGGCCTCACTGTGCACGCTCGACCCCCTGGCAGGGCAGCGCCTCCCAGCCAGCGCCCACCTGGTGGCTCTCCAGCCCACTCTCGGGGGGCCTCTCCCCCACGGGCCCCACCCCTGGGTCTCCGTCCGCCTCCCTTGCCCAACCCCATCATCTCCTGTCCTTGCCAGTCCGCCCCGCTCCTGCGGGGGTCCTGGCTGGGCGCAACCTGCCGGGACCCGACTCCCCGCCTTCTCCGCACCCGTCTCAGCGGTGAGAGAACCGGGCCGGTCCCACCTTCACGCACCGACCACAGACCCCCAGGGCCCCGTGCTGCCAGGCCCCTTCTGGGTGTCCCCGGGTCACCTCGCTGCCCCCTGCTCCAGGCAGACCTCACTTCCTTCTCGCCTCACCATGCAGCCCCGCCTCCCTGGGCCGGGCAAACCTTCACCCCAGCAAGGCTCAGTCATGAGCCGGGACGTGGGTGTGATGGGGGCCTCATCAGCTGGGAGGGGCGGTGGGGGCGGCTTCAGAGACCCAGACTTGGTGCCCGGGAGCTCACACCACCCCATCAGCAGGTGACTCTCTGCTCCCCAGGGCGAGGGGGGCATGGGCCCCCTTCCTACAGAGCTTTCCCGTAAGGGAGCCGCAAGGGGGCCCAGCCGCATGGGCGGCCCCTCGGCTCCAGGGGCTCCTGTCCCAGGCGGGGCTCAGGTGCCCTTGGGGTCTGATGGCGCTGGAGGGTGCCTGCGTGCAGCCACCTTCTCAGGGTGTCTGAGCGGGGTGCCCCATCCCTGTGCCCAGAGGCCCCGCCTGAGGGAGGGGCCCTGCCACCCAGCTGCACCCCTGTGCCGGCCCTGACCTCCCAGCGCCCCCACCACCTGTCTCGCCTGCAGGCCGCACTCTGGACGAGAACCCAGAGGCCCAGACTCTTGGAGGAGTTTGTGGAGGAGTTTGTGGAGGACAGAGGGACCAGCAGAACAGAAATCGTCAACCCCCCTGGAGCTGGTATCCAGGCCTTTCAGTCACCGTGCACCGGCCCCCCGGGGCCCACTCACCCGGGTGCCCACCCCTCCCCGGGGCCCACTCACCCGGGGCCCACCCACCTGGGGCCTTTCTGGCCTCCCGGGACACGCGGCCCTGTGACCCCTGCAGGGTGCCTACCTCGTGTCTCCCTCTGGGTCTGCGGGCGCCTGTAACTTGGCCAGGACGGGGATTCTTAGGGGGGCCAGCAGCCAGGATTCGGGACCCTGCAACCTCGTGACCCCGCAGCCCAGCCCTCCGCCACCGGCAGCCAGATCTCCCCAACTCCGAACGCGGCTCTGCCTGGGCCGCCGTCTTTGAGTCACGTGGCGAATACATTGCTCCCTCCCGTGAAGACTGGAAGCCTCCCCAGTCGGGCCGAGCGTCACCTGCTGGTCACACAGCACGTCTCTCCCCTTCCCCGGGGACACCCCACCCCGTCACCGGGTGGGAGTTTCCTTCAGGCTGGAGAGAGACAGGTGTTTTATTCTTGGTTCCTAATTAAATACACTCCACGTAGAAACTGTGTGTTTTCATGACATAAAGTGCTTCTAAGGGCTAACTGACAGGTCTGCAAGCCTGTCTTAGTACGCAGAGCAGTGCCCAGAGGTTGGAGGCCAGAGGTTGGAGGTCAAAGGTCGGAAGACCAGCCCTTCCTCCTGTCCCTCGCCCCCTGCCCCTCTCAGAGCCGGTCGCCCTGAACGATGTGCCGCCCGGCCCTCACACGGCTGCACCCCGCACAGAGTCACCCGCCTGCGCCCCATCCCCACTGCCGTCAGAACGTAAAGCCGCAGGCGTCCGGGCACCACCTGTGCGCCCTGTGCTGGCTGGGCTCTCCGACAGCGTGCGGCCTTTAGGGGGCGTCTTGGAGTCTCCAGCTGTACACCCACACTGTTCCCCACCCCTCCCGCCCGCTCTCGCCCAGGCTCTGCTCACGCCTGCGTGCACCGGCGCCCGGACCCCGGAGGCAGCAGCTGTGCCCGCAGTGGCAACTCTGTGTGTTTCCTGGAATTACAAACTCCATCAATGGAGCACGTCACGCCAGTAGCTGGGAGGAGAAAAAAAGCCCATAGGATCATCTTAACTGATGCTACGAAACAAAGACATTTGATAGAAAGCACCAATCACAAGATAAAAACGGTCCTCCACCACAAAAACAGAAAAGACCGAGGTCAGTATCAAACCTGTCATGGAGCAGCGTCCCTGGGGGTGAAGCCGAGGAAAGGCCTGCAGGTGTCCAGAGAGCAGGGTCAAACGAGTCCCCGCTCCCCGCCCCCCCCCCCCGCAGGCCTGGGTGCCCCACCAAGGACCTGGCCCGAGCTGTGGGGCAGGACAGAAACACGAGAGTGAGCCCAGCCTCGTGGACCGCACGGCTGGCTGCCGAGAGGATGCCACTTCCCTGAAAGATCCCCAGGTTGGCAAGACGCCTGTGGAGGAGCCCATCGGACCCGGGTCCGTAAGACCCCTGGTGAGGACGAGCACAAATCGGAAATCAGAATGGATTTCCATCTCCCGTGGAAAACACGGGGAGAGACTTGCCTCCCTCCTTGGTCTGTGAGCGTGCCCGTGGAGAACTTTGAGTACTTTCTCCTCTCGGTGACTACTCACTGGGGTCACGTGCGAATGATCTGAGGGTTTCCTTTTAATTTAAAAAAATTAGGGGATCTCACGCCCTGACTGGTGCGGCTCAGTTGGTTGGAGCGTCATCCCGACACCAAAAGGTTGTGGGTTCGATTCCGGGCCAGGGCGCACATCTCAGTCGTGGGTCTGATCCTCGGTCCCCGACCCCAAGTTCGGGTGTGTACGCACCCTGTACAGTCCCCAGTTCAGGGACATTCAGGACGCAGCCGGTCGATGCTTCTCCTCACACCAATGTTTCTCTCTCTCCCTTCCTTTCTCTCTAAAAGCAACAACAAAAAAATATCCTCGAGTGGAGATTAAAAAGAATCGTGGGACCTCTTGAACACGCAGGAAGAGAGGGAGGGGAAGGCCCCCCATGGGCCCTGGGCTGGGCTCCAGCTGGGACCAGCCCCCCACCAGCCGTTGGGTGGTTTGGTGGGGGTTTGGCAGCGCCCCTGTCTTCTCTGCTGGGGGCACCGTGAACCCGGCCACCTTCCCGGACCCCTTCCCAGGTAACACTCACCCTGGTCCGTGGGCAGTCTCTCCGCCCCCGTTGGCAGCTGGGGCGCCTCCTGCATGCGGGTGAGGAGGTGGGGCCCCACCTCGTGGCTGGGGTGCGCTGCCTGAGTGTCGCCCCTGAAAACTCCCCCAGGGGTTTTCAACGGACCCTCAGTAAGAACTACGCTCTCGTTCATGGGCGACACCAAGACGGAGTCGCCGTTTAGAGAATAACTTGCACTTGGACTTCACTGTGGAAGCTGTGTCTGTGAGGGGTGGGGGGCGGGGCCCTCACCAGGGTGTTTCAGTGATTTTTCCCGTTAGATATCTGTGAGGTCTCGGACCAGGGGAACGTGACGGGAATACGCGAGAGGAGGGGAAGTTGAGAGAGGATTTGGGGTGAGGCTGTCCAGACCCCTCGGACACACAGCAGGACGTCCAGGTTTTCTGGACGGGGCTGCTGTCCTGCTTCCTGTTCCTGGAAACTGTGGCGCCCGGGGGAGGGGCGGCTGGTGGGACAGAAACGGGGTCAGGTTGTCCCTGTCCAGAGCCCCAACCAGGAAGTGTCCTGGACCCTGCCAGGAACTCCCGGGGACACACACAGGGGACCTTGCTGTTCCGACCTGGAGGGAAGAAGACCTCCCATTGTCCCAGTCCAGGAAGCCCCCCGAGGGCAGAGGAGGAGCCTCGAGGATTCGGGGAACCCGTGGCAGGGGGCCCGCGCGGGGCTCCTATACAAGGCCCCGCGCCCGCCGCCGCGGCCTCCTGGCTCCCGAGCTCGGACGCGCCCACAGCAGCTGCAGCCATGAGGTGTCTCCTGCTGGCCGTGACCGTGGCCCTGGCGTGCGGCGCCCGGGGCATCTCTGTCCCTCAGAGGAGGCTGAACCTGGATGTCCAGAAGGTTCGGGAACGGGGGCACGCTGTCTGGGTGGCTGGGGCGGGTGGGGAGCAGGGGGGCCGGCGGGGATGCTGAGCCTCAGCAGAGAGAGAGGCTGCGAGGTCAGGACCCTCTGCCGGCTGCTGCCCTTGGGCGGCTTGTGTGGTTTCTCAAGGTCCCAGTGGTTCCAGGTCACCCCAGATCTGGACTTTAAAGCCACCTGAGCTGACCCAGAGGGTGGTTTCAAGTGCAGGCAGTCCTGGAGCGCAGTGCGGGGCAGGGG
This sequence comes from Glossophaga mutica, assembly GCA_039655065.1. Classification (NCBI taxonomy): domain Eukaryota; kingdom Metazoa; phylum Chordata; class Mammalia; order Chiroptera; family Phyllostomidae; genus Glossophaga; species Glossophaga mutica. Next base: position 216,728,681 of record CM077305.1, read on the forward strand.
GCAGAGGGCACCGGTGCTCCTGATCCACCAGTGAGACTGGGCCCGGCCTGGACGGGGGGCACCGAGGGCCCCCGCCCCGCCCTGCCGAGGGGCAGGGGTCCACTCCCGGCACCCAGAACAGCCCGGCCCTCCCCAGGTGGCTGGGGCATGGTACCCCGTGGCCATGGTGGCCAGCGACACCGCCCTGCTGAGCACCGAGAGCGCCCCCCTGAGGCTGTACGTCAAGGAGCTGAGGCCCACTGCCCAGGACGGCCTGGAGATCATTGTGCACAGAAGGTGGGTGTCCCCGGCTGCCGGGGTGGGGGGTGGGGGGAGTGGGGGTGGGCAAGGCTCCTGATGGGGCCAGCCCCGGGGCTCTGGGCCCGCAGGCCGACCACACGGAGGGACCAGCGTCAGTGTGGGGAGAGGCCCGTGAGGAGGCCTCTGGCCAGCCGGGGCTGGGGTCAGGGCCTGGCACTCCTGCCGTGACAGGACTGCAGCCTGGACAGGTGACCAGCCCGGGGCCCAGACCGCCCCTCCCCCAGGGGCCCTTCTGGAGCCTGGAGTGTCTCCCTGCCCTTCAGCTGGGCCTGATGGCCACAGAGTCTGTGCAGCGGCCCAGGGGACACGATGGCTCAGGGGACACTGTCTTCCAGGGAGGACGGCAAGTGTGTGGAGAAGAAGATGTTCGCACAGAAAACCGAGGCCCCTGCCTCTTTCCAGATCAGCAGTGAGTGCTGGTTCCAGGGCCGCCGGGGCCCGAGTCCCGGGCGGGCCTGTCCTCCCTCCCTCCCTCCCTCGGCGTCTCAGCTCGGGGTGCACAGGGGAACCCCATGCCTTAACCACGCTGGGTCCCAGGACGCAGGGGTGGGGGTTCAGCGAGTGAAGACTGAGGTGGAGTCCTGCAGGTGGCAGGCAACCCAGGCCAGGCCCCCAGGCCCCTGTGCCCGGGGCCGGGTCCAGGGGAGGCAGAGGCCGTGGCTGTGAGGGGAGAGCAACCAGCCCGCCCTCTGCTGGTGCAGGAAGAGCCCGCTTAACACAGCTGTCTGGCCCCTGTTCCAGACCAGGAGGACGACAGCGTGGCCCCTGTTCCAGACCAGGAGGACGGCAGCGTGGCCCCTGTTCCAGACCAGGAGGACGGCAGCGTGGCCCCTGTTCCAGACCAGGAGGACGGCAGCGTGGCCCCTGTTCCAGACCAGGAGGACGGCAGCGTGGCCCCTGTTCCAGACCAGGAGGACGGCAGCGTGGCCCCTGTTCCAGACCAGGAGGACCGCAGCGTGGCCCCTGTTCCAGACCAGGAGGACCACAACGTGGCCCCTGCTGCAGCCCTGCAGGAGGGCAAGGTCCACGTGCTGGACACCGACTATGAGAACTATCTGTTCCTGTGCATGGAGGCCGCTGCCGCCGCCGAGCGGAGCCTGGCCTGCCAGTACCTGGGTGCGCACCTGGCCCCGGGCTCCCGGAGCCAGCGAGGCGGGTGGGCGGGGGGAGAGGGAGGGCAGGGCCCCAGAGTCCCTGGGTGGCTGGGGCTGGGGCTGGGGCTGGCAGGTGACAGGGGACAGACAGGCAGGCTGGGAACGGGGTCTGGAGCAGCTGAGGTCGCTACGGATCCCGCAGCCTTTGCCAACAGGGAGTTTCAGTGGTGTCACCAGAGAAGCCGTCAGCTACAGAAACGTCCTTACACTCTGGTGTCCTGACGACCACGTGAGGTGGCTGCTTCACCGCCACAGAGGCCGTGTCCGTGGGCCTTCCCGGGGCTCCCCAGTGGACTGTGGGGGCGGGGCTGGGCAGATGCCCCCTGGACACTGAGCGGCCAGCTGGGTCATGGTGGCCCAAGGGCCCCGGGCCACTGGCCCTTGTCCCCCAGGGACTGTGTGGACTCTACCCCCAGCACCAGCGTAGGAAGAGGAGGGGGGACTGGGCCCAGGGGAACCCGGACCCCAGAGAACTGTGGACTGAGCCCTGGAGACCACCCCTGGGAAGCGGGGCCAAGCTCTGCCAACCCCGGGACGTGGGCGTGGCCTGCCAGAGCAGGGTCCCTGGGGAAGGGTCCCCAGCACCCTAGACCCCCTCAGAGCCCCCATGGCTCCAGTACCGACCCCTGCCCCCCCACAGCCAGGACCCCAAAGGCTGACAAGGAGGCCATGGAGCAGTTCCAGAGAGCCATGAAGCTGTTCTCTATGCGCACCTGCATCACCTTCACCCCAGCCCAGGCCAAAGGTGAGCACGGCCCCCCGCCCGAGGCCCCCAGTCAGAGAGCCTGGCTCTGGGAATGTCTGTCTCCCATGGGGGCCTCCAATTCCCCACAGGCCTCCTGGGAGGCCCGTGGGAGTTGGAGGTGGGCGTGCAGAGCCCCTGAGGTGCGGTCCTCGCAGACCCCTCTGGTGTTGTGGCCAAACTGTGACCTCCCCACGCTCCCCCTCCTCCCACAGAGAGGTGCCCTGTCTAGGCGAGCTGCTGTCCGTCTACCTCCTGGGGTAACGTAGCTGCCCTGCCCCCGAGTCCTGGTCATGGGGGTGGGGTCTCCAGGGGGCCCAGACCCCCTCTGCCTCCCGCCTCCCCACTGGGGGAATGGCTGGGACCTGGGGACCCGTGGGGTCTCTCCCGGGCTTTCCCCCGGAGTCTGCGAATGGGGTCTGGCCACAGGCCCCCTCTCTGGAACGCCCTTGAACTGCAGGGACGTCTTTCCTGTGTCCCGGCCCCACTCCCGCTGAGGTCCCTCTGCTCCTTCTGGGCCCTGGTGTGGGCCAAGTGGGGTCAGGAAGGCAGGTGGTGGCAGGGGGTGGGGTTGGACAGTGGACAGCCACTCAGCCTGAGGTGGGGGTGAGGCGGGGCTCCGTCTCCCACTGGTGGGGCGTCTGCTCCCTCTGTGGGGACGGGCTGGTTAGGGTGGGTCCTACAGGGTCCCAGGGGAGTCACTGATCCATTTCAGGAGCCTGGGCCCCTCTGCAGAGACGATGTCACCCCACCTCCCACGTCAGAGGGCTCAGGAGGGACTGAGACCATGGAGGCTGCTGGACGTCACTCCTCCTGGCACCAGGCACCTCGGAGTCCCAGCCTGGGACTGGGGCTCTGCGCTGCCCCCTTCAGCAATAAAGAAACTGACGGCAAGGCTGCCTGTCCGAGTCTTTCCTGGCGTCGGGCGTGGGGTGAGGGGCTGGGCTGGGCAGGGGGCTGGCGCGGGCGGTGCTGTTGGAGGGCCAGCCCCAGCCCTGAGCCCAGAGCAGGTGCGGCGGAGCCTTGTGTGCCCCCGTGTCAGGGGTTGCTGGCGTGACCTCCCGTCACAGTGTGACCGCGTCTGCCACACGGGCTGCTGGAGCGCATCTCACTCTCGGGGCAGCACACCCGAAACTCACAGCTTTTCATTTAAATTTCTGAAAACGGGGCCGCCAGGAGGCCGTCTGCTCTGCACCTCCTGCCTCCTGCCCTCCTGCAGGTTGGGGTGCAGCCTGCTCCGTGGGGCCCACAGAGGTCGGCCATGACCGGCGGGGGTCAGGTCCGCAGCTGCAGAGCCGCCCCTGCCCCAGGGAGGAAGGGGCACAAGGAACAGCTGCCCGTCAGGGTGTTGGTCACTCACTGTCCCTCCGTCTCAGCGAGTTCAGGGCACGGTCACACAGCCCCAGGTCACCCGCTGGGTCGGACGCTGGGCGGGCAGAGCACCCTGGCCGCTTGCTTCCTCTCTGAGCCGGGCTGCAGCCTGACAAACACCCCTCCAATTGAACGCGCCCACGTCCTCGCTGCGGGGACCCAGGTGGCGGGCAGGAGGGAGCACAGGACCCAGCCCCAGGCGGGGGGGAAGGCATTGAGCTCATTTCCGGGAGAGTGGAGGGCGGTGTTGGTGCAGAGCCGGTTCCCCTCTGACCCCCGGTCACCCCGGCGGCTCCCTGGCGTGGCAGTCTGTGGGTGTCCCCAGGTCGGGTTGTTCTCTGAGCGCACCGCTGTCTCAGAGTTGTGTGTGAGGAGGGGCGGAGAGGAGCCGCCTGCACCCGAGCAGCGGGTCACACAGCAGGGGTGGCTGCCAGCCGCGCCCACCACCTGCTGCGGGCCCACAGGCTGACCCAGCCTCCAGTGTCCCAGACGCGGGGTCCGCCAGGGCGGCATGCAGGACAGTGGGCGTCCTCCGGACCCCCCGCCACCTCCGCCCTCAGCTCCGAGCCAGCGACACCCTCTGGCTGAGCCCACGCGTCAGGATGTTCCCCAGTGAGACCGCGCAGTCGGATGTCCCACCTGCGAGGGATGGTGTGGACACACCTGCCCCCTGCTCAGCGCAGTTCCAAACCCTGACACCTGCAGAGCGTCAGGCTGTCGCGCTCCCCACTCAGGACACACAGGCGGCCGGGTCTGGTGTTTCCTGACACCGGCCCGGCGACGGGAGGCAGCCCAGGGTGGCTCACTCCCCGCCGGGCGGTGCCAGGGGAGCCCCCCCTCCCCGGCAGGGCCGTCCACAGGACATGCTGCCCTGGGAGTCCCGGCCGGAGACGTCCCTCGGACCGGGAACTGAGGCCACCCCCTGCCCGGGGGGAGAGCCCCTGCTGCCCCTCGCAGTCCCTGGCGTCCAGACGGCGGGCGCCACACCGGCTCTGGGCAGCGGACTGGTACCAGAACCACAGTCCACGCAAGTGAGCCGGGACCACATGCGGGACCCGCACGGGGAGCCCGCCTGTGACGACGGCACGCTCCCGCAGCACCCAGAGTCTCCCGGCATAACAGGCGAAACATCGGGGGCGCCGCTGAACATCGCCCGCCGCGCCCGGAACCAAAACGCAGGGCGGCAGGGAGAGAGGAGCCCAGGCCTCGGCCTCGGGCTTAACAGCGGCCTCCGCCAAAATGCCTCAGGTCACCGCCAGCACCCCCGAAACCAGCACCAGCGCAGAGACGCTCAGCCCAGAAGTTGGAGGGACGGGAGGGAGCCCCACGGAGGTGACGCAGCTGCGGATACAGGGACAGAGAGTCAGGGCTCAGGGGCGGGGGAGGGGGACTGCGTGGGGCAGATTCCCACGCCCAGGCGGGTTGCAGGGAGAGGACAGAAATCCCTGCTGGGCGCGCGTTACCGAGAAGGAGGCGGGGTGCTGGTCCCAACACCCTGTGACGCAGACCTCCGAGTAAAGAAAACCGCTCCTGGGAGGGCCTTCCCACCACAGCAGACGGGCCCACCCCCAGGGACCCGCCGTGGTGCCTCGAGCCCAGCACACCCCGGGGCTCCACCACGGGTGCCACGGAGCCTGGGGGACTCCCAGGTCGGACAGGTGCACGGTCAGAGGAGGGGCCCCAGCCGCCCCTCTGAGCAAGTCACAACCCGACGTAAATGTCCATCTGGACCACGCCATCACCAGCAGGGTTGAGTGCGTCACACGGAACTCACCACCAGTCCTAAAACATCCATCTCCTTTCCGTCACCGAGGTAGCCCCCATCCTAGGTCTCGTACGCAGGATAGGGGCTCAGTCACCCCCACTTGGACGCCAATCAGAAGGCCAGGTTGTCCCCGGGGCACCTGAGCCACCGGCTGTAGCTTGGCGGTTCCGACAGCGCCCCCTGGTGGTCGAGTCTCTGTCGTGGCCGGCAGAACTCGGAGAGGCATTTTATGTCCCGGACCACTGGTTTATGACAAAGGATGTCACAAAGGAGCGGCGAGACGAGGGACATGCCCTGGACGAGGGATGTGGGGAGGCTCCGTGCCCTCCCGGGGTCCCCACTGTCCCCCAAGTCTCCACATGTTCACCAACCAGAAGGCCCCTGAGCCTGCCCTTTTTGCCTTTGATGGCGGCTCCCTTACAGTCAACACTGATTAGATCACCGGCCAGGGGGTCCCTGAGCTCAACGTCAGAGGTGGGGGTGGGGCAACCACAGGGTTGGTTCCCTTAGCGGCTCACCACTGCTCCGCCAAACCCACCCCCCCATCCTTGGCAGCTTTCCAGGTGGCTCATGAACACAAGTGGAGGGAGGAGGGAAGGGGCGTGGTAGGAATATTAAGGTACTTTTATTGCTCTCTGGCCTTAGGAGATTCCAAGGGTTTTAGGAAGGGGAAGAAGCCTTTACAGACAGGTGGGTAAAAGTAGGTTCACAGGTGTGAGTATGTGAAACCAGTTTATTCCTGCACTACTGTTTATTAATTAGTGTCTGATTTCCACACGGACGCCTGTAAGCTACTTTTGCCCGCCTCTGTGTATGCCCGACTGCCAGTCACAGCATCCTGCCTCCCTCCCGTAGCTTCCTCCTCTCCCCGGGCCCCATCCTATCCCCCGCTGCTCTCCGCTCCCCCGCCGGGGCCAGTGTCTGCGCGTGGTGACCTTGCCATCTTGGTCCCCAGCACAGCTGGCGCCCGAGACACCCGAAAACCAAAACCAATTGTTTCCAGCTGCTGTAACAGTGTCCCAGGACAAGGTCAAAAATATCTACAGGGATACAGTGTTGCCCGGAACCCAGGAAGGCGAGCGTGCCATGGCTGGCGTCGTTGGAACGCCCCCGCACGGAGCAACGGAGAAAACGCAGCCCTGCGGAGAAGGGCCGGCCCGGCCCGCCGGCCCGGCCGACCCAGAGCTCAGAACACAGGCGGTAACGGGAAACCCTGCCGGGGACACGCCCCGAGAGGGGAGAGACGAAAATCGTGCGGAAGACACACGTCATACGTGGCGACTGCCGTGCGGGTCTCTGTGGAGCTGCCCCCTCCAGGGACCTGGCAGGAGCGGGGACACACGGAATCTGTCCCTCTGTGCGGCTTCTTTCACGCAGCGCCATGTCCTGCAGGCCCGTCCGCGCTGGAGCAGGTGTCAGGGCTGAACGGTGCCCCGTTGCGTGGATGAGCCACGCTTGGTTTCTCCGTTCGGCCACCGAGGGACGCCATGCCACGCCCAGCTCTTGGCTGTTGGGAAGGACGCCAGACCAATGTGGGGTTGGCAACGTCGCCTCCAGACGTGCGAACAGTTCTTTGGGTGCCCACCCTGGGGTGGGATTGCCGGGTCACGGGGCCATTTTGTTGCTTTTGGCAGGAACAGCCCCGCTGTCCTCCTTGGAGGTGGGAAGGTGGCGGGGAGGGGCGCCCCATTTGCAGGGGCATCGGGGAGTGCTGGCGTGTTACACGGTGTCTTGTCTGCTGTGATAAGGGTGCTCCTGGGGCGTGGGGCACGGCGGTGGCACGGGGAGGGGTTAGGAACCGATTCTCGGGGGGACAAGCCCCCACGGGGGGAAGGTGTGCCCCCTGGATGGACAGCAAGCACGATGGTCCCTGAGCTTGGGGGCCCTGGTGCTGGGGACACCCTGCGATGACCACGAAACGGACCAGCACTTCTGAACCCGAGCTGCTGCCCGGCCCTTGGCTCACGGCTACAGGCAGTGGGCCGGGGGTGGGGGGGCGTTCCCAGCTGAGTCAAAGCCTATGTAGGATCCCCAAGCCCAAGGAAAGGAACTTCCTGCCTCTGCAATTCAATACAAGCCTGACCCCACGCAGTTCTAAGGTGCGAGGGGTCCTGGGGGTCAGGGAGGGGGCTGTGGGACGCCGGTTGGGCCTGGTCCCCTCCCAGGTCCCATCCCTGGGCCTGGACCTGGTCTCAGCGTCCCTCACCCGCCTCACGGTGCCATGGCCAAGGCCAGCGGTGCTTGTTTCCCTTTGTTCTTACGGAACTCTGTGGAACTTGAGGAACTGCGTGGAACTTAAGGCGTTCTGTGGAACGTCATTCCCCAAAACGGCGACTTGGTGTGGCGACTCGACGGTCGGTCGGTCAAGGTCACTGCTGGCAGGTGCACTGCAGGAGGGCTGAGAACACCGGGAGGAAGTGGGGGCAGCCGGCGTCTCCCCAGCTCTGCAGCCGACAGGACGCCTGCTTTTCCCGGCGGGCCTGCAGCTGCTCCGCGTGACCCCGCCGGGCAGGCTCCGACGCCCGGGGCACCGTGGACTCCTGTCCACTGGCCTACACTGGGGCCCTGGGGCCACCGTAGCAAAGGACCGCACACGAGGACGGGGCGGGGGCTTCTAACAACAGGAATGCATCCCCTCCCAGTCCTGAGGCTGCAAGTCCACAATCGCGTGTCCCGGGCTCTAGGAGGCAGGCCCTCCTGCCTCTCCCAGCTCCTGGCGGCTTCGGGCGCTGCCTGGCCCGAGGCCACATCGCTTGCATACCCACCTTCGTCGTCACACGGCCGCTTCTGGGTCCCGTTTTCACTTACAAGGCCTCTAGAATTAGACCAGGGCCACCCCACTGTGGTGTGGCCTCACCTGAACCGGCAGCCGCCCTCTGAGGTTCCGGGTGGATGTGAGTGTCCGGGCGATGCCAGCGCCCCGCGCTGCTCTTCGCTAAGACACGCACACCGGGAAGACCGAGCTCAGAGGCCGGGTCCCAGAGTCACGGGAGACAAACCGGAGAGGGGACCGGAGGGCCGCTGCGTGTGACCGGGGCCTGCTGACTGCGGCAGGTGCTGGGAAGTTTACCTCCTAGGTCCATCTCGGGTCTTCCGACTCCGTCCCGGGCTGCGTTTCCTTGCCTGCCCGCACCCCGCTTTGCTTCATCAGGCCCAGGAACCACCCGCCTGAGCTGGGGGTGCCCACACTGGGACGGGCACCAGCCCCGCTGAGGAGCTCGGGCTGTGGGCCTCGGTCACTGTGAGGAGGGGGGACCATGCCTGAGCTGGCTGATGGGCCAGGGCTGGGGCCACCTGAGCCCCCTCCCCCGCCCCTCCCCCTCATGAAAGGGCACTGGGGCATCCCGGGCTCATCTTTCCTAGAGCGGCGCTTACCGGGCACCGTGTTAAATGGCCCCTGTGCGAAAGAAGCCAGGGGTGAACAGCAAAGCACAGCTAGTCTAGGAGTTGCCGACAATGACAGGTGGGTGGCAAGGCCCGAGCGTGCCCTAGGGACCCCCAGCGTCCCACCCGCCAGGGCCCCTACCTCCAGGAGACCGGATGCTCCTCTGTAGGAAAGCTCAGAGCAGCAGCGCCCCCTCCTGGATGCCCCCCAACGCCTACCTGCCCCTGAGATGAGCAGGCTAACCAGGCGGGGTGCCAGGCGATGGCCGTGTGCCCCTTCACACAGGGCATGGGGCACGGGCATCCCCGCCGCGGAATCAGTGAGACTCGTCCCTCCGTGACTCACTCAGTGCCCGCCGCACCAGTCAGGTCCCCTGGGCGCCAGCACACGCCAGCCTGACAGTGGCTCACGGCCTCCCCCGGCCCTTGGCTCACGGGAGTGGGAGCGGGACAGGGGTTTCCTGGGATTAAACCGCGAGGCCTGGGGGATCCAGGACTCCGGGCTCTCCCTCCTCCACGCACAGCGGCCGTGCTGGCCCCGCCGCCCGCCTGCCGGTGGCCAGGCCACTTCCCATCCAACCGGCATCTGGGCGACCCAGGCGATTCTGTGACCTTCACTGCTGCTGTTGATACCATTATTATTACTCTTAGCTGGAGACCAGTTCAGGGCGCTCCCCAGGGCCAGGCCCACCTGGGGGCTCTACCTGGACCCCACTTCACCATCCACTCCCACAGCAGGCGGGGTACTGCCCAGGGCTGCGGCTACAGGCCGTGTGGGAGAGAAAGCAGAACCAGGAGGGGACCAGGAAGGGCCCGAGGCCTTTCCAGGAGCTGGGTGGGGAGGGCGGCACCTGGAGCTGGGCTTGGGGGGGAAGGGGGCGAGGAGACTGCCACGCTGACCGGATGTCCAGGGATCCAGGGCCCGGGGCCCCACCCTCCAGGACGCAGCTGTCCTCAGTGCTGGCTCTGACCTGTCCCTGTCCAGAGCCTGACCCAGGAAGTGTCCCTGGCCCTGGCGGCCAGCCCGGACCCCCATGACTGACCCTTCCCTTCTGGGTTCTACCAGGAACTCTTCAGGCCCTGGACGCAGGGGGAAGAAGACCTCCCATTGTCCCAGTCCAGGAAGCCACCTGAGGGCAGAGGAGGAGCCTCGAGGATTCGGGGAACCCGTGGCAGGGGGCCCTCGCGGGGCTCCTATACAAGGCCCCGCGCCCGCCGCCGCGGCCTCCTGGCTCCCGAGCTCGGACGCGCGCACAGCAGCTGCAGCCATGAGGTGTCTCCTGCTGGCCGTGACCGTGGCCCTGGCGTGCGGCGCCCGGGGCATCTCTGTCCCTCAGAGGAGGCTGAACCTGGATGTCCAGAAGGTTCGGGAACGGGGGCACACTGTCTGGGTGGCTGGGGCGGGTGGGGAGCAGGGGGGCGGGCGGGGACGCCGGGCCTCAGCAGAGAGAGAGGCTGCGAGGTCAGGACCCTCTGCCGGCTGCTGCCCTTGGGCGGCTTGTGTGGTTTCTCAAGGTCCCAGTGGTTCCAGGTCACTCCAGATCTGGACTTTAAAGCCACCTGAGCTGACCCAGAGGGTGGTTTCAAGTGCAGGCGGTCCTGGAGCGCAGTGCGGGGCAGGGGGCAGAGGGCACCGGTGCTCCTGATCCACCAGTGAGACTGGGCCCGGCCTGGACGGGGGGCACCGAGGGCCCCCGCCCCGCCCTGCCGAGGGGCAGGGGTCCACTCCCGGCACCCAGAACAGCCCGGCCCTCCCCAGGTGGCTGGGGCATGGTACCCCGTGGCCATGGTGGCCAGCGACACCGCCCTGCTGAGCACCGAGAGCGCCCCCCTGAGGCTGTACGTCAAGGAGCTGAGGCCCACTGCCCAGGACGGCCTGGAGATCATTGTGCACAGAAGGTGGGTGTCCCCGGCTGCCGGGGTGGGGGGTGGGGGGAGTGGGGGTGGGCAAGGCTCCTGATGGGGCCAGCCCCGGGGCTCTGGGCCCGCAGGCCGACCACACGGAGGGACCAGCGTCAGTGTGGGGAGAGGCCCGTGAGGAGGCCTCTGGCCAGCCGGGGCTGGGGTCAGGGCCTGGCACTCCTGCCGTGGCCCCTTCTGCCCCGGAGTAGGAGTGGGGGTGCCGGGCAGAGAGCCGGGTGCGGGGGGGCTGAGAGCCCAGACCCCACAACTGCCAGCGGACAAAGCAGCCCATGGTCCAGGGCCACGCTGGCCCTTTTCTCCGGCTCCAATGAGCCCGCAGGGACCTGGTCACCTGCGGCTACCGGAGGTGACAGGACTGCAGCCTGGACAGGTGACCAGCCCGGGGCCCAGACCGCCCCTCCCCCAGGGGCCCTTCTGGAGCCTGGAGTGTCTCCCTGCCCCTCAGCTGGGCCTGATGGCCACAGAGTCTGTGCAGCGGCCCAGGGGACACGATGGCTCAGGGGACACTGTCTTCCAGGGAGGACGGCAAGTGTGTGGAGAAGAAGATGTTCGCACAGAAAACCGAGGCCCCTGCCTCTTTCCAGATCAGCAGTGAGTGCTGGTTCCAGGGCCGCCGGGGCCCGAGTCCCGGGGCGGGCCTGTCCTCCCTCCCTCCCTCCCTCGGCGTCTCAGCTCGGGGTGAACCCCATGCCTTAACCACGCTGGGTCCCAGGACGCAGGGGTTGGGGTTCAGCGAGTGAAGACTGAGGTGGAGTCCTGCAGGTGGCAGGCAACCCAGGCCAGGCCCCCAGGCCCCTGTGCCCCGGGGCCGGGTCCAGGGGAGGCAGAGGCCGTGGCTGTGAGGGGAGAGCAACCAGCCCGCCCTCTGCTGGTGCAGGAAGAGCCCGCTTAACACAGCTGTCTGGCCCCTGTTCCAGACCAGGAGGACGACAGCGTGGCCCCTGTTCCAGACCAGGAGGACCACAACGTGGCCCCTGTTCCAGACCAGGAGGACGACAGCGTGGCCCCTGTTCCAGACCAGGAGGACGACAGCGTGGCCCCTGTTCCAGACCAGGAGGACCACAACGTGGCCCCTGTTCCAGACCAGGAGGACGACAGCGTGGCCCCTGTTCCAGACCAGGAGGACCACAACGTGGCCCCTGTTCCAGACCAGGAGGACGACAGCGTGGCCCCTGTTCCAGACCAGGAGGACGACAGCGTGGCCCCTGTTCCAGACCAGGAGGACCACAACGTGGCCCCTGCTGCAGCCCCGCAGGAGGGCAAGGTCCACGTGCTGGACACCGACTATGAGAACTATCTGTTCCTGTGCATGGAGGCCGCCGCCGCCGCCAAGCGGAGCCTGGCCTGCCAGTACCTGGGTGCGCACCCGGCCCCGGGCTCCCGGAGCCAGCGAGGCGGGCGGGCGGGGGGAGAGGGAGGGCAGGGCCCCAGAGTCCCTGGGTGGCTGGGGCTGGGGCTGGGGCTGGCAGGTGACAGGGGACAGACAGGCAGGCTGGGAACGGGGTCTGGAGCAGCTGAGGTCGCTACGGATCCCGCAGCCTTTGCCAACAGAGAGTTTCAGTGGTGTCACCAGAGAAGCCGTCAGCTACAGAAACGTCCTTACACTCTGGTGTCCTGACGACCACGTGAGGTGGCTGCTTCACCGCCACAGAGGCCGTGTCCGTGGGCCTTCCCGGGGCTCCCCAGTGGACTGTGGGGGCGGGGCTGGGCAGATGCCCCCTGGGACACTGAGCGGCCAGCTGGGTCATGGTGGCCCAAGGGCCCCGGGCCACTGGCCCTTGTCCCCCAGGGACTGTGTGGACTCTACCCCCAGCACCAGCGTAGGAAGAGGAGGGGGGACTGGGCCCAGGGGGAACCGGGACCCCGGAGGACTGTGGACTGAGCCCTGGAGACCACCCCTGGGAAGCGGGGCCAAGCCCTGCCAACCCCGGGACGTGGGCGTGGCCTGCCAGAGCAGGGTCCCTGGGGAAGGGTCCCCAGCACCCTAGACCCCCTCAGAGCCCCCATGGCTCCAGTACCGACCCCTGCCCCCCCACAGCCAGGACCCCAAAGGCTGACAAGGAGGCCATGGAGCAGTTCCAGAGAGCCATGAAGCTGTTCTCTATGCGCACCTGCATCACCTTCACCCCGGCCCAGGCCAAAGGTGAGCACGGCCCCCCGCCCGCGGCTCCCAGTCAGAGAGCCTGGCTCTGGGAATGTCTGTCTCCCATGGGGGCCTCCAATTCCCCACAGGCCTCCTGGGAGGCCCGTGGGAGTTGGAGGTGGGGGTGCAGAGCCCCTGAGGTGCGGTCCCCGCAGACCCCTCTGGTGTTGTGGCCAAACTGTGACCTCCCCACGCTCCCCCTCCTCCCACAGAGAGGTGCCCTGTCTAGGCGAGCTGCTGTCCGTCTACCTCCTGGGGTAACGTAGCTGCCCTGCCCCCGAGTCCTGGTCATGGGAGTGGGGTCTCCAGGGGGCCCAGACCCCCTCTGCCTCCTGCCTCCCCACTGGGGGAATGGCTGGGACCTGGGGACCCGTGGGGTCTCTCCCGGGCTTTCCCCCGGAGTCTGCGAATGGGGTCTGGCCACAGGCCCCCCTCTCTGGAACGCCCTTGAACTGCGGGGACGTCTTTCCTGTGTCCCGGCCCCACTCCCGCTGAGGTCCCTCTGCTCCTTCTGGGCCCTGGTGTGGGCCAAGTGGGGTCAGGAAGGCAGGTGGTGGCAGGGGGTGGGGTTGGACAGCCACTCAGCCTGAGGTGGGGGTGAGGCGGGGCTCCGTCTCCCACTGGTGGGGCGTCTGCTCCCTCTGTGGGGACGGGCTGGTTAGGGTGGGTCCTACAGGGTCCCAGGGGAGTCACTGATCCATTTCAGGAGCCTGGGCCCCTCTGCAGAGACGATGTCACCCCACCTCCCACGTCAGAGGGCTCAGGAGGGACTGAGACCATGGAGGCTGCTGGACGTCACTCCTCCTGGCACCAGGCACCTCGGGGTCCCAGCCTGGGACTGGGGGCTCTGCGCTGCCCCCTTCAGCAATAAAGAAACTGACGGCAAGGCTGCCTGTCCGAGTCTTTCCTGGCGTCGGGCGTGGGGTGAGGGGCTGGGCTGGGCAGGGGGCTGGCGCGGGCGGTGCTGTTGGAGGGCCAGCCCCAGCCCTGAGCCCAGAGCAGCTGCGGCGGAGCCCTGCGTGCCCCCGTGTCAGGGGTTGCTGGCGTGACCTCCCGTCACAGTGTGACCGCGTCTGCCACACGGGCTGCTGGAGCGCATCTCGCTCTCGGGGCAGCACACCCGAAACTCACAGCTTTTCATTTAAATTTCTGAAAACGGGGCCGCCAGGAGGCCGTCTGCTCTGCACTTCCTGCCTCCTGCCCTCCTGCAGGCTGGGGTGCAGCCTGCTCCGTGGGGCCCACAGAGGTCGGCCATGACCGGCGGGGGTCAGGTCCGCAGCTGCAGAGCCGCCCCTGCCCCAGGGAGGAAGGGGCACAAGGAACAGCTGCCCGTCAGGGTGTTGGTCACTCACTGTCCCTCCGTCTCAGCGAGTTCAGGGCACGGTCACACAGCCCCAGGTCACCCGCTGGATCGGACGCTGGGCGGGCAGAGCACCCTGGCCGCTTGCTTCCTCTCTGCGCCGGGCTGCAGCCTGACAAACACCCCTCCAAAGGGAACGCGCCCACGTCCTCGCTGCGGGGACCCAGGTGGCGGGCAGGAGGGAGCACAGGACCCAGCCCCAGGCGGGGGGGAAGGCATTGAGCTCATTTCCGGGAGAGTGGAGGGCGGTGTTGGTGCAGAGCCGGTTCCCCTCTGACCCCCGGTCACCCCGGCGGCTCCCTGGCGTGGCAGTCTGTGGGTGTCCCCAGGTCGGGTTGTTCTCTGAGCGCACCGCTGTCTCAGAGTTGTGTGTGAGGAGGGGCGGAGAGGAGCCGCCTGCACCCGAGCAGCGGGTCACACAGCAGGGGTGGCTGCCAGCCGCGCCCACCACCTGCTGCGGGCCCACAGGCTGACCCAGCCTCCAGTGTCCCAGACGCGGGGTCCGCCAGGGCGGCATGCAGGACAGTGGGCGTCCTCCGGACCCCCCTGCCACCTCCGCCCTCAGCTCCGAGCCAGCGACACCCTCTGGCTGAGCCCACGCGTCAGGACGTTCCCCAGTGAGACTGCGCAGTCGGATGTCCCACCTGCGCGGGATGGTGTGGACACACCTGCCCCCTGCTCAGCGCAGTTCCAAACCCTGACACCTGCAGAGCGTCAGGCTGTCGCGCTCCCCACTCAGGACACACAGGCGGCCGGGTCTGGTGTTTCCTGACACCGGCCCAGAGATGGGAGGCAGCCCAGGGTGGCTCACTCCCCGCCGGGCGGTGCCAGGGGAGCCCCCCCTCCCCGGCAGGGCCGTCCACAGGACATGCTGCCCTGGGAGTCCCGGCCGGAGACGTCCCTCGGACCGGGGACTGAGGCCACCCCCTGCCCGGGGGGAGAGCCCCTGCTGCCCCTCGAAGTCCCTGGCGTCCAGACGGCGGGCGCCACACCGGCTCTGGGCAGCGGACTGGTACCAGAACCACAGTCCACGCAAGTGAGCTGGGACCACATGCGGGACCCGCACGGGGAGCCCGCCTGTGACGACGGCTCGCTCCCGCAGCACCCAGAGTCTCCCGGCGTAACAGGCGAAACATCGGGGGCGCCGCTGAACATCGCCCGCCGCGCCCGGAACCGAAACGCAGGGCGGCAGGGAGAGAGGAGCCCAGGCCTCGGCCTCGGGCTTAACAGCGGCCTCCGCCAAAATGCCTCAGGTCACCGCCAGCACCCCCGAAACCAGCACCAGCGCAGAGACACTCAGCCCAGAAGTTGGAGGGACGGGAGGGAGCCCCACGGAGGTGACGCAGCTGCGGATACAGGGACAGAGAGTCAGGGCTCACAGGCGGGGGAGGGGGACTGCGTGGGGCAGATTCCCACGCCCAGGCGGGTTGCAGGGAGAGGACAGAAATCCCTGCTGGGCGCGCGTTACCGAGAAGGAGGCGGGGTGCTGGTCCCAACACCCTGTGACGCAGACCTCCGAGCAAAGAAAACCGCTCCTGGGAGGGCCTTCCCACCGCGGCAGACGGGCCCACCCCCAGGGACCCGCCGTGGTGCCGCGAGCCCAGCACACCCCGGGGCTCCACCACGGGTGCCACGGAGCCTGGGGGACTCCCAGGTCGGACAGGTGCACGGTCAGAGGAGGGGCCCCAGCCGCCCCTCCGAGCGAGTCACAACCCGACATGAATGTCCATCTGGACCACGCCATCACCAGCAGGGTTGAGTGCGTCACACGGAACTCACCACCAGTCCTAAAACATCCATCTCCTTTCCGTCGCCGAGGTAGCCCCCATCCTAGGTCTCGTATGCAGGATAGGGGCTCAGTCACCCCCACTTGGACGCCAATCAGAAGGCCAGGTTGTCCCTGGGGCACCTGAGCCACCGGCTGTAGTTTGGCGGTTCCGACAGCGCCCCCTGGTGGTCGAGTCTCTGTCGTGGCCGGCAGAACTCGGAGAGGCATTTTATGTCCTGGACCACTGGTTTATGACAAAGGATGTCACAAAGGAGCGGCGAGACGAGGGACGTGCCCTGGATGAGGGATGTGGGGAGGCTCCGTGCCCTCCCGGGGTCCCCACTGTCCCCCAAGTCTCCACATGTTCACCAACCAGAAGGCCCCTGAGCCTGCCCTTTTTGCCTTTGATGGCGGCTCCCTTACAGTCAACACTGATTAGATCACCAGCCAGGGGGTCCCTGAGCTCAACGTCAGAGGTGGGGGTGGGGCAACCACAGGGTTGGTTCCCTTAGCGGCTCACCACTGCTCCCCCAAACGCACCCCCTCATCCTTGGCAGCTTTCCAGGTGGCTCATGAACACAAGTGGAGGGAGGAGGGAAGGGGCGTGGTAGGAATATTAAGGTACTTTTATTGCTCTCTGGCCTTAGGAGATTCCAAGGGTTTTAGGAAGGGGAAGAAGCCTTTACAGACAGGTGGGTAAAAGTAGGTTCACAGGTGTGAGTATGTGAAACCAGTTTATTCCTGCACTACTGTTTATTAATTAGTGTCTGATTTCCACACGGACGCCTGTAAGCTACTTTTGCCCGCCTCTGTGTATGCCCGACTGCCAGTCACAGCATCCTGCCTCCCTCCCGTAGCTTCCTCCTCTCCCCGGGCCCCATCCTATCCCCCGCTGCTCTCCGCTCCCCCGCCGGGGCCAGTGTCTGCGCGTGGTGGCCTTGCCATCTTGGTCCCCAGCACAGCTGGCGCCCGAGACACCCGAAAACCAAAACCAATTGTTTCCAGCTGCTGTAACAGTGTCCCAGGACAAGGTCAAAAATATCTACAGGATACAGTGTTGCCCGGAACCCAGGAAGGCGAGCGTGCCATGGCTGGCGTCGTTGGAACGCCCCCGCACGGAGCAACGGAGAAAACGCAGCCCTGCGGAGAAGGGCGCCGACCCAGAGCTCAGAACACAGGCGGTAACGGGAAACCCTGCCGGGGACACGCCCCGAAAGGGGAGAGATGAAAATCGTGCGGAAGACACACGTCATACGTGGCGGCTGCCGTGCGGGTCTCTGTGGAGCTGCCCCCTCCAGGGACCTGGCAGGATCGGGGACACATGGAATCTGTCCCTCTGTGCGGCTTCTTTCACGCAGCGCCATGTCCTGCAGGCCCGTCCGCGCTGGAGCAGGTGTCAGGGCTGAATGGTGCCCCGTTGCGTGGATGAGCCACGCTTGGTTTCTCCATTCGGCCACCGAGGGACGCCATGCCACGCCCAGCTCTCGGCTGTTGGGAAGGACGCCAGACCAATGTGGGGTTGGCAACGTCGCCTCCAGACGTGCGAACAGTTCTTTGAGTGCCCACCCTGGGGTGGGATTGCCGGGTCACGGGGCCATTTTGTTGCTTTTGGCAGGAACAGCCCCGCTGTCCTCCTCGGAGGTTGGAAGGTGGCGGGGAGGGGCGCCCCATTTGCAGGGGCATCGGGGAGTGCTGGCGTGTTACACGGTGTCTTATCTGCTGTGATAAGGGTGCTCCTGGGGCGTGGGGCACGGTGGTGGCACGGGGAGGGGTTAGGAACCGATTCTCGGGGGGACAAGCCCCCACGGGGGGAAGGTGTGCCCCCTGGATGGACAGCAAGCACGATGGTCCCTGAGCTTGGGGGCCCTGGTGCTGGGGACACCCTGCGATGACCACGAAACGGACCAGCACTTCTGAACCCGAGCTGCTGCCCGGCCCTTGGCTCACGGCTACAGGCAGTGGGCCGGGGGTGGGGGGGCGTTCCCAGCTGAGTCAAAGCCTGTGTAGGATCCCCAAGCCCAAGGAAAGGAACTTCCTGCCTCTGCAATTCAATACAAGCCTGACCCCACGCAGTTCTAAGGTGCGAGGGGTCCTGGGGGTCAGGGAGGGGGCTGTGTGACGCCGGTTGGGCCTGGTCCCCTCCCAGGTCCCATCCCTGGGCCTGGACCTGGTCTCAGCGTCCCTCGCCCGCCTCACGGTGCCATGGCCAAGGCCAGCGGTTGCTTGTTTCCCTTTGTTCTTAAGGAACTCTGTGGAACTTGAGGAACTGCGTGGAACTTAAGGCGTTCTGTGGAACGTCATTCCCCGAAACGGCGACTTGGTGTGGCGACTCGACGGTCGGTCGGTCAAGGTCACTGCTGGCAGGTGCACTGCAGGAGGGCTGAGAACACCGGGAGGAAGTGGGGGCAGCCGGCGTCTCCCCAGCTCTGCAGCCGACAGGACACCTGCTTTTCCCGGCGGGCCTGCAGCTGCTCCGCGTGACCCCGCCGGGCAGGCTCCGACACCCGGGGCACCGTGGACTCCTGTCCACTGGCCTACACTGGGGCCCTGGGGCCACCGTAGCAAAGGACCGCATACGAGGACGGGGCGGGGGCTTCTAACAACAGGAATGCATCCCCTCCCAGTCCTGAGGCTGCAAGTCCACAATCGCGTGTCCCGGGCTCTAGGAGGCAGGCCCTCCTGCCTCTCCCAGCTTCTGGCGGCTTCGGGCGCTGCCTGGCCCGCGGCCGCATCACTTGCATACCCACCTTCGTCGTCAGACGGCCGCTTCTGGGTCCCGTTTTCACTTACAAGGCCTCTAGAATTAGACCAGGGCCACCCCACTGTGGTGTGGCCTCACCTGAACCGGCAGCCGCCCGCTGAGGTTCCGGGTGGATGTGAGTGTCCGGGCGACGCCAGCGCCCCGCGCTGCTCTTCGCTAAGACACGCACACCGGGAAGACCGAGCTCAGAGGCCGGGTCCCAGAGTCACGGGAGACAAACCGGAGAGGGGACCGGAGGGCCGCTGCGTGTGACCGGGGCCTGCTGACTGCGGCAGGTGCTGGGAAGTTTACCTCCTAGGTCCATCTCGGGTCTTCCGACTCCGTCCCGGGCTGCGTTTCCTTGCCTGCCCGCACCCCGCTTTGCTTCATCAGGCCCAGGAACCACCCGCCTGAGCTGGGGGTGCCCACACTGGGACGGGCACCAGCCCCGCTGAGGAGCTCGGGCTGTGGGCCTCGGTCACTGTGAGGAGGGGGGACCATGCCTGAGCTGGCTGATGGGCCAGGGCTGGGGCCACCTGAGCCCCCTCCCCCGCCCCTCCCCCTCATGAAAGGGCACTGGGGCATCCCGGGCTCATCTTTCCTAGAGCGGGCGCTTACCGGGCACCGTGTTAAATGGCCCCTGTGCGAAAGAAGCCAGGGGTGAACAGCAAAGCACAGCTAGTCTAGGAGTTGCCAACAATGACAGGTGGGTGGCAAGGCCCGAGCGTGCCCTAGGGACCCCCAGCGTCCCACCCGCCAGGGCCCCTACCTCCAGGAGACCGGATGCTCCTCTGTAGGACAGCTCAGAGCAGCAGCGCCCCCTCCTGGATGCCCCCCAACGCCTACCTGCCCCTGAGATGAGCAGGCTAACCACGCGGGGTGCCAGGCGATGGCCGTGTGCCCCTTCACACAGGGCATGGGGCACGGGCATCCCCGCCGCGGAATCAGTGAGACTCGTCCCTCCGTGACTCACTCAGTGCCCGCCGCACCAGTCAGGTCCCCTGGGCGCCAGCACACGCCAGCCTGACAGTGGCTCACGGCCTCACCCGGCCCTTGGCTCACGGGAGTGGGAGCGGGACAGGGGTTTCCTGGGATTAAACCGCGAGGCCTGGGGGATCCAGGACTCCGGGCTCTCCCTCCTCCACGCACAGCGGCCGTGCTGGCCCCACCGCCCGCCTGCCGGTGGCCAGGCCACTTCCCATCCAACCGGCATCTGGGCGACCCAGGCGATTCTGTGACCTTCACTGCTGCTGTTGATACCATTATTATTACCCTTAGCTGGAGATCAGTTCAGGGCGCTCCCCAGGGCCAGGCCCACCTGGGGGCTCTACCTGGACCCCACTTCACCATCCACTCCCACAGCAGGTGGGGTGCTGCCCAGGGCTGTGGCTACAGGCCGTGTGGGAGAGAAAGCAGAACCAGGAGGGGACCAGGAAGGACCCGAGGCCTTTCCAGGAGCTGGGTGGGGAGGGCGGCACCTGGAGCTGGGCTTGGGGGGGAAGGGGGCGAGGAGACTGCCACGCTGACCGGATGTCCAGGGATCCAGGGCCCGGGGCCCCACCCTCCAGGACGCAGCTGTCCTCAGTGCTGGCTCTGACCTGTCCCTGTCCAGAGCCTGACCCAGGAAGTGTCCCTGGCCCTGGCGGCCAGCCCGGACCCCCATGACTGACCCTTCCCTTCTGGGTTCTACCAGGAACTCTTCAGGCCCTGGACGCAGGGGGAAGAAGACCTCCCATTGTCCCAGTCCAGGAAGCCACCTGAGGGCAGAGGAGGAGCCTCGAGGATTCGGGGAACCCGTGGCAGGGGGCCCGCTCGGGGCTCCTATACAAGGCCCCGCGCCCGCCGCCGCGGCCTCCTGGCTCCCGAGCTCGGACGCGCCCACAGCAGCTGCAGCCATGAGGTGTCTCCTGCTGGCCGTGACCGTGGCCCTGGCGTGCGGCGCCCGGGGCATCTCTGTCCCTCAGAGGAGGCTGAACCTGGACGTCCAGAAGGTTCGGGAACGGGGGCACGCTGTCTGGGTGGCTGGGGTGGGTGGGGAGCGGGGGGCCGGCGGGGACGCCGGGCCTCAGCAGAGAGAGAGGCTGCGAGGTCAGGACCCTCTGCCGGCTGCTGCCCTTGGGCGGCTTGTGTGGTTTCTCAAGGTCCCAGTGGTTCCAGGTCACTCCAGATCTGGACTTTAAAGCCACCTGAGCTGACCCAGAGGGTGGTTTCAAGTGCAGGCGGTCCTGGAGCGCAGTGCGGGGCAGGGGGCAGAGGGCACCGGTGCTCCTGATCCACCAGTGAGGCTGGGCCCGGCCTGGACGGGGGGCACCGAGGGCCCCCGCCCCGCCCTGCCGAGGGGCAGGGGTCCACTCCCGGCACCCAGGACAGCCCGGCCCTCCCCAGGTGGCTGGGGCATGGTACCCCGTGGCCATGGTGGCCAGCGACACCGCCCTGCTGAGCACCGAGAGCGCCCCCCTGAGGCTGTACGTCAAGGAGCTGAGGCCCACTGCCCAGGACGGCCTGGAGATCATTGTGCACAGAAGGTGGGTGTCCCCGGCTGCCGGGGTGGGGGGTGGGGGGAGTGGGGGTGGGCAAGGCTCCTGATGGGGCCAGCCCCGGGGCTCTGGGCCCGCAGGCCGACCACACGGAGGGACCAGCGTCAGTGTGGGGAGAGGCCCGTGAGGAGGCCTCTGGCCAGCCGGGGCTGGGGTCAGGGCCTGGCACTCCTGCCGTGACAGGACTGCAGCCTGGACAGGTGACCAGCCCGGGGCCCAGACCGCCCCTCCCCCAGGGGCCCTTCTGGAGCCTGGAGTGTCTCCCTGCCCCTCAGCTGGGCCTGATGGCCACAGAGTCTGTGCAGCGGCCCAGGGGACACGATGGCTCAGGGGACACTGTCTTCCAGGGAGGACGGCAAGTGTGTGGAGAAGAAGATGTTCGCACAGAAAACCGAGGCCCCTGCCTCTTTCCAGATCAGCAGTGAGTGCTGGTTCCAGGGCCGCCGGGGCCCGAGTACCGGGGCGGGCCTGTCCTCCCTCCCTCGGCGTCTCAGCTCGGGGTGCACAGGGGAACCCCATGCCTTAACCACGCTGGGTCCCAGGACGCAGGGGTGGGGGTTCAGCGAGTGAAGACTGAGGTGGAGTCGTGCAGGTGGCAGGCAACCCAGGCCAGGCCCCCAGGCCCCTGTGCCCCGGGGCCGGGTCCAGGGGAGGCAGAGGCCGTGGCTGTGAGGGGAGAGCAACCAGCCTGCCCTCTGCTGGTGCAGGAAGAGCCCGCTTAACACAGCTGTCTGGCCCCTGTTCCAGACCAGGAGGACGACAGCGTGGCCCCTGTTCCAGACCAGGAGGACGACAGCGTGGCCCCTGTTCCAGACCAGGAGGACCACAACGTGGCCCCTGTTCCAGACCAGGAGGACGACAGCGTGGCCCCTGTTCCAGACCAGGAGGACGGCAGCGTGGCCCCTGTTCCAGACCAGGAGGACGACAGCGTGGCCCCTGTTCCGGACCAGGAGGACCACAACGTGGCCCCTGCTGCAGCCCCGCAGGAGGGCAAGGTCCACGTGCTGGACACCGACTATGAGAACTATCTGTTCCTGTGCATGGAGGCCGCCGCCGCCGCCAAGCGGAGCCTGGCCTGCCAGTACCTGGGTGCGCACCCGGCCCCGGGCTCCCGGAGCCAGCGAGGCGGGTGGGCGGGGGGAGAGGGAGGGCAGGGCCCCAGAGTCCCTGGGTGGCTGGGGCTGGGGCTGGGGCTGGCAGGTGACAGGGGACAGACAGGCAGGCTGGGAACGGGGTCTGGAGCAGCTGAGGTCGCTACGGATCCCGCAGCCTTTGCCAACAGAGAGTTTCAGTGGTGTCACCAGAGAAGCCGTCAGCTACAGAAACGTCCTTACACTCTGGTGTCCTGACGACCACGTGAGGTGGCTGCTTCACCGCCACAGAGGCCGTGTCCGTGGGCCTTCCCGGGGCTCCCCAGTGGACTGTGGGGGCGGGGCTGGGCAGATGCCCCCTGGGACACTGAGCGGCCAGCTGGGTCATGGTGGCCCAAGGGCCCCGGGCCACTGGCCCTTGTCCCCCAGGGACTGTGTGGACTCTACCCCCAGCACCAGCATAGGAAGAGGAGGGGGGACTGGGCCCAGGGGGAACCGGGACCCCGGAGGACTGTGGACTGAGCCCTGGAGACCACCCCTGGGAAGCGGGGCCAAGCTCTGCCAACCCCGGGACGTGGGCGTGGCCTGCCAGAGCAGGGTCCCTGGGGAAGGGTCCCCAGCACCCTAGACCCCCTCAGAGCCCCCATGGCTCCAGTACCGACCCCTGCCCCCCCACAGCCAGGACCCCAAAGGCTGACAAGGAGGCCATGGAGCAGTTCCAGAGAGCCATGAAGCTGTTCTCTATGCGCACCTGCATCACCTTCACCCCGGCCCAGGCCAAAGGTGAGCACGGCCCCCCGCCCGAGGCCCCCAGTCAGAGAGCCTGGCTCTGGGAATGTCTGTCTCCCATGGGGGCCTCCAATTCCCCACAGGCCTCCTGGGAGGCCTGTGGGAGTTGGAGGTGGGGGTGCAGAGCCCCTGAGGTGCGGTCCCCGCAGACCCCTCTGGTGTTGTGGCCAAACTGTGACCTCCCCACGCTCCCCCTCCTCCCACAGAGAGGTGCCCTGTCTAGGAGAGCTGCTGTCCGTCTACCTTCTGGGGTAATGTAGCTGCCCACCCCCGAGTCCTGGTCATGGGGGTGGGGTCTCCAGGGGGCCCAGACCCCCTCTGCCTCCCGCCTCCCCACTGGGGGAATGGCTGGGACCTGGGGACCCGTGGGGTCTCTCCCGGGCTTTCCCCCGGAGTCTGCGAATGGGGTCTGGCCACAGGCCCCCTCTCTGGAACGCCCTTGAACTGCGGGGACGTCTTTCCTGTGTCCTGGCCCCACTCCCGCTGAGGTCCCTCTGCTCCTTCTGGGCCCTGGTGTGGGCCAAGTGGGGTCAGGAAGGCAGGTGGTGGCAGGGGGTGGGGTTGGACAGTGGACAGCCACTCAGCCTGAGGTGGGGGTGAGGCGGGGCTCCGTCTCCCACTTGTGGGGCGTCTGCTCCCTCTGTGGGGACGGGCTGGTTAGGGTAGGTCCTACAGGGTCCCAGGGGAGTCACTGATCCATTTCAGGAGCCTGGGCCCCTCTGCAGAGACGATGTCACCCCACCTCCCACGTCAGAGGGCTCAGGAGGGACTGAGACCATGGAGGCTGCTGGACGTCACTCCTCCTGGCACCAGGCACCTCGGGGTCCCAGCCTGGGACTGGGGCTCTGCGCTGCCCCCTTCAGCAATAAAGAAACTGACCAGCAAGGCTGTCTGTCTGAGTCCTTCCTGGTGACAGGTGTGGGACTGGGGAGTGAGGCCGGGAGCTGGTGGCAGGACTGCGGGCAGGGCCTGCTGCATCACAGACCTTGGGACATGTAGGGTCAGCACACATGTTACAAGCTGTCTCAGCTTTCAGGACCTGAGAAGGCCCTGAAGCTGCTCCCGAGTTAAAGCTGCAATCCAGCAGACTCCAAACTTCGCAAAGGGCAAGAAATGAAAACCGACCATTCACTTAACCTAAATATTTAACCATTCACGTAACAACTCATTTAAGGCCCGTGCAAGTCAAATTCTTCACTCTTCAAAATGCAGCCCCACACGCCTGAAGGCCATCTTCGTGACTGCTACAAGGAAGGCTTGACCTCGGACTCCCTGAGCCCAGAAGTGCACTGGTTTTTCTTGGGCTGCGAGGAAAAAAAGAGGTTCCCCGGGGCGGAGGGGCCAGGAAGGAGAGGCAGCAGGCGGAACGGAAGCTTGTCTGCCTTTCAGACTTCACAGCATCTCCAGTGCAAGAGGGGCCCACAGAGCAGAAACAGGGCTTTTCAAATGACAACCGTTTGCATCTAACAAGTCAACATAGGTACACATTTTAACACGCATGTATAATTTCGTATAACTATATAAGGCGCATAAACATAACAGCTTATGTATAGTATGAAAGCTTTAAAAATAGAGATGGAATGGATACTTTTCTAGGAAAATATCAATGACTAACATGGGCTGAAAAGGAAACCTTTAGCAGAACCGTAGGCCTCACTGGGTCTGCACCATTGCCACCCCGTGCCCAGGGTCCACTAGCCATGGCCTCTTCGCCTGGGATCTGCCAGCCGCTGCTGCCTGTGTGTCCGGGTCCACTAACCTCCACTTTTTCCTGCTGTGACTCCACACCTCTTGCCCGTCTGGATGAATGGTTGTTGGACTTCCGTACAGTTCAATTTTCTATCAGTTCTGGTTGTTTTCTTGTTTCTAAATCTTTGCTGTTCTTCATTTTGGTTGTGCAGGGAGGCACCGTGTGTCCACCTACACCTCCGTCTTGGCTGGAAGTCCAGATATTAATTTTTTAAATGACTCAGCATCATTCTTAATGGTAGGAGACTGAATGCTTTCTTCCCCTTAAGACGGAGAACAAGGGTTGGGTGTCCTACGCAGCAGCCCACTGAGAGTCTCGGCGCAGGAAGACCGCAAGAAGAACAGACACAGGCCCCGGGCAGGAATCCCCCAGCAGGGCCGACTCAGCCAAAGAGAGAGGAGGCAAGGATTGCTGATGTCGGGAATGAGAGGGGCCGTGACTACAGACCCTCAGACGTCAGACGAGTAGTGAGGGGCGCTGCGAACAGCACTCTATACAGAAATGCGACAACTTAGATGGGACAGACCAGTTCCTCACAACATGCAAACAACCCGCAAACCAAAAGGTCGCCGGTTCGATTCCCCGTCAGGGCACGTGCCTGGGTTGCAGGCCAGGTCCCAGCTGGGGCCGTGCGAGAGGCAGCCGATCAATGTTTCTCTCTCACACTGATGATCCGTTCCCTCTCTTTTCTCCCTCCCTTCAGCTGTTTTGGAAAATGAATAAAACAACATTTTTTATAAAGTACAAACAACCACGACTCATCCAATATGAACTAGATAATTTGAAGAGCCCTACAAGTATTTGAAGAATTGAATTTCTAATCTTAAAACTCCACAAAAACACAGTTCCAGGCCCAGATGGTTTTACAGGAGAATTACACCAAGTGTGTAAAGAAGAAATGTTAACACAATCTCTTGCAGAAGCAGAAGAGGAGGGAACCCTTCCCTACTTACTTTATGAAGCTAATATTACTGATTCCAAAACCATACGAAGGTTTTTTTTAAAGACTAATGTTTCTCCTTAACAGAGACGTAATGATCTGTAACAAAATATCGGCGAAGAGATTTCAGGGACACATGGAAAGAAATGGACGCCAGGAACAGGCCGGGCTTGTGCCAAGGAGGCGGGGCTGCCTCTGCACTGGAAAATCAGCCCCTGGAACCCGCCGCTGGGTCGGGCTCACACAGAAAAATCGGGTGATCCTCTCTACCAATGCAGAAAAAGCGTTCGACCAAACTCGACACCCACGAACGATCAAATGAAAGCTCAGAAAAACAGGCACTGGGGGGCCCCTCGACCCGATAAAAGCACCTACAAACCCTTAGGATTCCCATCGTACTCAGTGGGGTGAGGGATGCTTTGTCAGGGACCAATGGCAGGCGACCGGGGACGTGGCAAGGACCTCTGCTCTCACCGCCCCCTCCAGGAAGTCCCACCCAGGGCAGCGAGGTGACCACGGTAGCAACAGGCTCGCAGATCGAAAGGTCGAAGTGAAGGATCTCTTCTGGCCGATGATGGCATGGCTGTCTGTGTAGAGAATCCCAAGGAATCCCCCCAAAAAAACCCCAAAAAACTAGAACGAATGTGTGAGTTCACTAAGGCAGCAGGATCCAGGGAAAAATGTACAAAAACCGATTGCATTTCTGCATACTAGTAGTAAATGCATGGACACTGGAATTAAAAATGCAATTTATAATCACTCAAAGAAACCCTGGAAGACGTAGGCGGAACTCGAAGGCAGCATGGGC
This sequence comes from Glossophaga mutica, assembly GCA_039655065.1. Taxonomy (NCBI): domain Eukaryota; kingdom Metazoa; phylum Chordata; class Mammalia; order Chiroptera; family Phyllostomidae; genus Glossophaga; species Glossophaga mutica. The sequence goes on from CM077305.1 coordinate 216,755,246, forward strand.
AGCGTCTGTATGCTAAAGACTACACTGCTGACTAAAAAAAAAACAAAAACCCAGGACCTAAACAGGGGGAGAGACAGCGCCCACTGACCGCAAGACTCCAACAACGGAACGCCGAGTCTCCTCTGACCGGCACCCACGGTCAGCGTCATTCCCATCGAAGCCCCAGCAGGGGTCTCATGGACCCAGGTGAGACCACCCTGCCGTTTACATGGAAGGCAACGGAACTAGAGCGGCTAAAACGATTTTGAAAACCGTACAAGAGCGAGAGGCCTACCGGATGTCCGGTCCTGCTATGCCTCTTGTCATTGAGAAGCTGCCGTCTCTGCGGAGGCGAGAACCAGAAACAGACTCACACGGACGGGACCGACGGTCAGGCCGCTGCCCGGAGGCCACGTCCCTCACGTGTGCACAAGGGCTCGCCCGCCTCCCTCGCAGCCTGGAGCGCCTGCCAAGCTCTGCGCCCCGGGGCCGGGCCCTCCCTGGCCAGGCAGGCTCCCTCCGTGGGCCCCTCCCAGGAAGGAGTCTCCTGTCCCCTCGGCCGGAGGCTGTGGCACCTCGCAGGCTCTCTTCCCGTCCACTTCCCACCTCGTTACTGAAGCTGTGCCCCCAGAAACCCTGCCGCTGAGTGTCTCGGCCGGGGGTGGGGGCGCCGTGACGGGAGGGTCCCTCGCCAGGCGCCCGTGCCCGTGCCCCTTGTCGCCGCACTTTTCACCGTCTTGGGGAAAAAATCAGGCCCGTTCTGTGCCTCAGATGCTGCAGCTCCTGAGCCCGGAGCTGGGGCCCACCTTGGTCCCAGGCCCCTGTGGCTGCGGACCTGCCACGGGTGATGGCTCGGCCGCCGGGGCGGACTCCGCCCTGTCCACCCGTGACGGGGACACCGCAGGACACTGGGGTTGCCTGCCGCAAAGGAAGCTCATACTGAATCAATACTTTTTTTAAAAAAGGTTTTAATTTTAGAGAGAAGGGAAGGGAGGGGGAGAGAGAGGGAGGGCAACATCATGTGAGAGAGAAACATCAATTGGTTGCCAGTTGTAGGCCCCCTTACTGGAAATCGAACCCACAACCCAGGCACGTGCCCTGACCAGGAATTGAACCTGTGACACTTTACTTAGTGAGCTGATGCCCAACCAACAAAGCCACATGGGCCGGGGCCCAAATCAACACTTTTGAACCTGAAAGGAAAGCGTCAGGCGACAGCCCAGCGGACCAGCCACTCTCGTGGGCGGTCCCGCTTTGAGTCCTGAGGCTGTAACTCTCAACACGTGTCCCTGCAGAAGGAAAAGGCACCAGCTGCTCCCGCAGCGACGGGCGTTGACGGCCCAGGGCGGCCGCTGGGTGGCATCAGAGTCCTCCAGGGCAGGGACGCACCGGGATAAACCGCCCCAATGGTGCAGAGACGTGGGAAGGGGAACGCACCCGTGGGCTCAGCCAGCCCACGGTCCCCTGTGCGCACCTTATCCCTGGAACCTGGGGCTGTGGGCCCTGCTCAGCCCCCGTCCTGAAGGGCGTGTGGCCTTCTACCCATGAACCTCATTAGCGCCCTTGGGTGACCCCCACAGAGCGGGTGGGGCGCTGGTTCTCCGGTCCATGAGGACGGGCCAACTGTGCATTGAACTCATCTAGAGCCTTCCGAGCTGGCCCCCCGACCTCGCAGTGCCTGCGCTGGGTCCCTAAGGCCAGGCAACCGAGGCGCCAGCCTGTGAGAGCCCCTCGGGGGAGCCAGGCCCCCGCCGAGCACCCCCCACCCGACACTCGCCACGCCTGTGCTCCCACCAGGACCCCCCACCGAGACCCTCCGATGCTGGACCCCTTCCGGGGCTAAGGAAGGCCCAGAGCGAGGTGGGGCCGCGACCTGGCCGCCCGCAGGGACACCCCCTTGGTGACGGGCCCCAGCAGGAGAGCTGCATCAGGGCTGAGAGAGCGGGAGATATTTCCGGGAGCCACTCTCCCTGTAACCATCCATGAGGGTGAGGGTGAGGGTGGGGCCCAGAAAGGCAGGGTCACACGGCACCTCAACCTGGGACACAGGTGGGTGCAGGGATGACCTGCAAGCCTGTCCTGTCCGAGTGGCTGACCATCCCAGGGGCTCCCAGAGCAAGAGAGGTGGCGGCCACAGGAAAGGGCCCCCCGGATTGCATGCATCCTGACCCTGCCCCCGCCGCAGCGGGGGATGGGCACTCCCAGGAGGAGCGCCGGCTGGGAGGCGGGAGCTGAGTCTGTGGGACAGGCGGACACGCCTGAGTCACCCCCCCAGCCTCCCACGCTCCCGGGACAGACGCGCAATGTGGCCAAACTGCCCTGACGGCACTCACCCCCCACCTCGGTGACACCCTGTGCACCTTCAGACGCAGGCGGGTGGTGTCACTCCCATGGGTGTGATTCCGGAGCCTTCGGGGAGTCCGGGCGGGACGAGGGGCCGCTGGAGGACGTGCCTGAGGAGAGGGCAGCGGCTGCGCAGCCTCTGCCCCTGCTGGCCCCTGCGGCCATGGCCCCGGAGGGAGGGACCCTCTTGCTGCTCGCCCTGAGCCTGGGCCTGGCCCGTGCCCAGCAGACTCTGGAGGAGGTGCCCGTGCAGCCAGACTTTGATGCCCGGAAGGTAACTGTGCCGGCTCGGGTGCCCGGCTGGCCCCAGGACAAGGACGTGGGTGCCGGTCTCCTGGAACCTCGCTCGCTTGGGGGGCAGGTGGGCGGGACGCAAGGGACAGAGGTGGGCGAGGACGCCGGGCATTTAAGGCCTGAGAAGAGTGTTCCCAGGAAGGAGGCCGAGCACTGCCCCCACCCTGGCCTGCGGCCCACGGGCCTTCACCTCCCCCCCAGGGGTTCGTGACCCCCAGCAGTGCTGGCGCAGGGGAGGGGCCTGACAGCCAAGACTGCAGGCTCTGCGAGCCCCGCCCACCCCGCGCCTGCACCCCTGCAGGTGGCGGGACGCTGGTTCACCACCCGGCTGGCCGCCAGCCACACACGCCTGGTGGCCCCCGAGGACCCCCTGAGACTGGCCCTCCATTCCATTGGGACCCGGGACCAGGACCTGGAGTTCATCCTGTTCTGGACGTAAGCGCGGACCCTGCAGGTCCTGACAGGGTGCTCAGGCACAGGGGCCTCCCAAGGGACGGTGACAGTGGTCAGAACAGAGGACGCAAGTCACTGAGCTGGGGGCTCGAGATGCTGATGACGGGTGGGCGGGAAAGATGCACACCCAGCCACCCGGCGGCCCTCACGGAAGACCCCAGGCGGGGCGGGGGGCTGGGGACCACAGGTGTGGTCAGAGCACAGCGCCCAGGTGGTCGGGACACCAGTCCTGGGTCCCCACCCCGAGACCTGAAGCTCCGACCGAGGACAAACTGGGCCCCACCCCTCCCGGGAGGTCTGGCTCCGCCCCAGACAGGCACCCTGCTCCTCACTGCGGCCCTGCGGCTGCACCCGGCCCCGTGGACCCGCTGTCCCGTCCCGGCTGGGTGCCCCTCCGGAGCCCGGGCAAGCCTAGAGCCTCAGGGGGGCGCTGGGGACCTCAGCGGGGCAGAGTGGGAGATGGCACCACCCCGGGGGGCCGGGGCACAGGGACAGGCAGGAGGGCAACCCTGTGTCAGCTCCTCTCTCTCTCCCCCCAGGGGAGCGGGGGTGTGCAAAGGGGTCAAGGTCGCCGTCCACCCAACAGGGCTCCAAGGCCAGTACCAAGGCACCCGTGAGTAGCCCGGCCCTTGGCCTGGGTCCCACACTGGGAGGAGGGGACGCTGGATGCCTGCAACTGGCCGTGGGGGCAGTGCCAGCGTCCACGTGCTGCCCACGGGGCAGGCCGGGCCTGAGGGCGGAGGAGGGAGGCGCCACCTGTCACCAGCCTGGGGTCTGTCCCCCGCAGTTGAGAGAGGTGGCCGCATCCTGGTCCGCTTCGTCAGCACCGACTACAGCAGTCTCATTCTTTACGTCCGCTTCGAGGACGGCGGCGGCGAGGTCACCAGCCTGTGGGGGCTGCTGGGTAGGTGGTGGTTCTCCCCAGCGCCGCGCCCTCCCCGCGTCTGCCCAAGGCCTGCGTTGCGGGTGGGGGGGCGGCCAGCCGGGGCCCTCTCAGTGCTGCGTCCGCATGACCCTCGGCCGTGCCCCCGGCCCCACGTGCCCGCCCGTCCACCCTCGCACTCGCACCCCCCTCACCTCCCCCTCTCCATCCCCCCTGCGCTGTGCGCTGCGCGCGTCCTGGGAGGAGTTGGCTTCTCCGTGGACAGACCAGGAAAAGCTCCAGCAGCAGTGGACTGAGCCGTCGCTCCATCCCATGGGGCGGGAGGAGGCACATTGTCCCGAGACCAGACGGACGTGTGGGAGGGGCCGGGGCACGTCTGAGACAGGGCGGGGCCCCGTCACCCGGTCCCACAGGCTGGGGAGGGTCAGGGGGGTCCGGTGCGGCTGCCGGCTCACACGGCAGCGGCCCTGTATGAGCAGCGAGGACCCTCTGGTGGTCCTTGACAAGGGAAGACGGCCCCTTCCAGGAGCGCTGAGCCCGCTCTGCCTCTCGAGGACTCGGGGCAGGTGGGGGACAAGGGCCGTGGCCAGGGCACCAATCTGGCCGGCGGGCAGCGGGCTTGGGCCTGGCTGAGAGCAGAGAGGAGGGGCCCCTCGCCACCAGCCCCTCTGATTTCAGCCCGAAGGATGCCCGGGGACCCCACATGGCTGGGGAAGTACCTGGAGCACGTCCGGAGATTCCAGCTGCAAGAAGCACCTGTCTTCAACCTGGACGGTGAGCGCCGCCCTGCCCCTGCCCCTGCCCTGCACCCAGGCTGCCGGTGGGCTCTGGGGCCTCACCTTCCGGGCCTGGAAGCCTACTGGTGACACCAGCCACGGGACCAGAGCCGTTGGAAACGCCTCCACAGCGCCCAGTGCGGTCAGGCCTGTGCTGGGTGCCTAGCCACCTGAGCTCACGGTCCCCTGAAATGTGGTGACTGGGGCACCAGTGTGCTTCCCTCTTGTGGATGTGGACACCAAGGATCTGAGAAGTTCAGAGACCAGGCCAAGGTCACACTGCCGGTAGCAGGAGATGGGGGGTGCCCCCTTTTCCCTGCATATCCTCCCTCGGGGAACATTTAGTCGATCAACAAGCACATGGGCCAGGCACTGTCAGGGAGCGTGGGATGCCTGAGGAACAAGGCAGACACATTCTCCAGCCCTTGTGCAGGCCCCACGGGGACACTGGTTCCCCGACATCGTCGCTTTGTGAGTGCTCATGGGCGGGGGTGGGGGCCCAGGCTGTGCTGCAGGGCAGGAGAGGAGCCGGGGGGAGGCAGGGCAGGCTGCCTGGAGGCGGAACTCTTGGGCGTGCGGCAGGAGCAGAGGGACTGGGGAGGGAGGGTCTTGGGAGTCATCGAGAGGGCGTGGGGGACTGTGGCAGGATGGGCTGCCATTGGGGGTGCTGGACGGCAGCCGGCAGGGTCACCCCAGTGAGGACCATGGTGCGCGCTGTGCGTGCAACTCATTGAGGGGTGGGTGGACTGCTTTCAAGATGAAGGGACGACAACCTTAGAATCTGCCTGTTCTCTTCTCTTCACAGCCCGGTGTCCCCCGCCTGGTGCCTAGATCAGGGCACCCCCTGGGGCTCCCCTGTGTCTCCCCCGCTTGAGCACATGCCTTCTGACCTCTCCACTACCCGAGGAGCCCTTCCCGCCTGGGCCCGCCCCACCCTCGTTGCCCCTCCCTCGCTGTGGTCACCAAGCCTGCCATCCAACGACTGAGGGGCCCGCGGGCTGGAGAACACTCTGGGTGGTGCGGACCTGCAGGTGGCCTGGAGCACAGCGCTGCGGTCCAGTGGACGAGCCACAGTGACCCTGCGAGGGGACAGTGACCCTGTGAGGAGCCCGGCTGGCACTCCTCTGACCTGCCTCGCCCGGGTCCTGCCCTGGGACAGTCCCTGCCCAGGTCGGAGGGCCACTGAGTGACTGTGCTCCCTAGAAGAGCGAGCTAAACACAGGCCCGCATCGTACCTGCATGTAGGCGAGCTGAGACAGGTCAGCCCCCCAACCCCGGCCCCGACCCCCGAGAGTCGGGCCTACAAAGGCGGTGCGGGATGGAGGGCACCCATCTCTGCCCGGGGAGCCGGGGGCCACCCGCCAGCCGGGCAGGCTCAGGAAACTGGGTCAGGGCCTCCACTCTGCAGTCTGGAAAGGCCAGGGAAACAGGTATGACCAGCCCCTGCCCCGGACACGCCCTCCGCAGAGCCAGGCTCCCGGGTCACCGGGCGGCGTCTGCGCCTGAGCCTGAGCCTGGCGGTGAGGAGCGGCTGCTCCCGGCACCGCAGCTCCAAGGGGGCCAACCCGAGAAGACAAGCGTAAGGGACACGGGCTCGTACGAGTGGCTCCAAACCTGCGGACTCTGTGTGGACAAAACGGTAGGCATCCTCGCTGTGGGACACGGAGGAAAACGACGAGGGAACAGACCTGTGGCGTTCCTGCGGAGTCGCCTGCGCCGTGGATATTTAGTGATCCCCGCGTTCACCCGCACACTGATATTAACTGGTATTAGTGATCCGACCGACATTAACCGGGGCGCCTCCCCCAGCTGCACCCCTGAACCTCAGCTCCCCGCCAAGAAATAAACGTTTTGAAACGTTTTAGAGAGGAGTCACGCAGATGCATCCCTGGTGGGCACTAGGAGGGCGTGGGCAGGGCAGGGGCTGTGGGCCAGGCGGGGGGGTCACCAGTGGGGAGTCTCAGGCGCCCAGCCGTGGGCAGAACCCTGAGGCCCGGCAGGACCATGTCCTCAGGCAGCGGCCCTCGGAGAGGACATCTGGCCTCCGCTCTGGGCCCAGAGAAGCGGCAGAGCCAGGTGAAGGGGCACCAGGGTGCAGGGCCAGCTGCCACGGCCAGGGACCCCCTGCCCGGCGCCGACCAATCAGTGGAGACCATACCCTGAGGAGACACAGGGGAAGCCGATGAATGTCCATGGGCTCCTCCAGACACCGGTCCACCCAGCGCCCCCCACTCCTTCCTTCCGCACGCAGTCTCTGTCTCTCTGTCCCTGAGAACATGCTCAGACCCCCCCCCCTTTCATCTCGCAAGGTCTGCGTGGCTTTCTCCCGCTCACTTCCTCCGCCTCTGTGACTTTCCATGTGAACATTCACTTCCGGTCTGAGTCCCGGCCCCGAGTTCTTTCTGGGCCAGAACTCAAGTTCCAAGGGCGCCGAACTGAGGTCCAGTCCCACTCCAATTTCGGGCAACGTCCTGGGGCTGTTTTTGCCGCTAACGGATCTGCCGTTCCAACCACCGGCGTCCAACGGCAGCGGCCAAAACTGTGTGGCGTTAGCTCAGGGACAGAAAGGAAGACCTCAGATGCTAGGCAGCAAGTCAAGAATCAGATACGCATCAGTTTGTAAGTTACTGATGATACAGATGGCCCATCTTGAAATCATTATCTATCCATAACGGTGTGGAGGGAAATGGCTGAGCTACTTGGAAAATAGTAACATGAGGTATGTTACTAGGCACAGTATCTTAAAATCAATTCCCCACGAGTTCTGAATCGAAGCAAACCTCGGAAGCCTACCGCACCAAGACCTTGGGCTGGGCTGCCACGCAATGGATGTGAGACTCAAGGGAAAGATGATAACGTCGAAACTTTAAACTCTGGTGCATCGAACACATCGACAACAAAACTGAATACAAGTGACACTTGAAATGAACGTTTTCAATGGATCTGACCACGCGACTGTATCACACCCAGCACCACACACCCCGCGTCCTCACTGAACGCCGCCAGTGGGTACGGACCCGACGGACCGGAGCCCCACGTACCACCCCCTGATGGATGCAAACACGAGGGGGCCCCTAGGGAAGGGACACAGGTCCTGTCGTAAGCCCTGACTGTCCTCAGCCCCCGGCTCTGATTTCAAAGGGATCACCGATGCCCCTTACGATCTCAGTGTCTTACTGCCAAGGTTCGATGCCTTCTCTATGAGTGAGCTCCGCTACCCAGGCAGAGCGCCACCCGCAGGCGGCTCCAACGACCGAGGGTCCCACCCCCCGTCCTGCAGGCTGGACGACCATGAGCCGGGTGTGGGCAGGGCTGCCCCTCCCGAGGCCTCTGCCTTGGCGTGTGGACGGCCACCTCCTCTGTGTCCCCACAGAGTGGTCCCTCATCCCCTCTCTCATAAGGTCACCGTCCCCATGGGACCAGGGCCCACCCTAGTGACCTCACGTCACCTTAGTCACCTCTATACATGCCCCGCCTCCAAAGGCAGCCCCACTCAGAGGTCCTGGGGGCTTAGGGCTTCCACGTATGAATTTGGGGGACATTCAGGTCGTCCCCTTATTCAAATGTTTTCACGCCATCAAAGAGGGATGAGAAGAGCACCATACCGTGACTTTGGACCCTCCAGTCCCTTAAGGACTCTGGAGCCCGTCCCTGTCCTGAACCACCACGGCACTCCAGGCTGCCCACGTCTTGTCGCTTCAAGCACTTTAGACCTTTCGAAGGAAGCGCCACACTGGCTCCCCTCCCTGGGGAAACCCGGCAGCTTGAGAACATAGCTCTACTCTGAAGGATTCCCCATCCCTCGTGGCCCCACAGTGGGCCTCCACAGAGCTCTGTGCATGGCTCTCGTTAAAAACATGAATAAAGTGCCCTGGCTGGTGTGGCTCAGTGGATTGAGTGCCAGCCTGTGAACCAAACGTCCACTGGTTCGATTCCCGGTCAGGGCACATGCCTGGGCTGTGGGCCAGGTCCCCAGTAGGGGGCGTGTGTGAGGCAACAGATCAACGTGTCTCTCACATCGGTCTAAGAGGTGTTTCTCTCCCTCTCTGTCTCCCTCCTTTCCTTCTCCCTAAAAGTATATACATAAAATTTTAACAAAATAAAACCATGAACAAAATGCCTGTAAATTTAAAAAATGAACTTGAGATCAATGTATTTGGCAGAAAACCCGCCCCATCGGGTCGCACAGCAAACAGAACAACACCCGTCGGAAGATGAGACACAGCAGTGAACAGCCCAAGACTGAGACATGCTCGGCGTACTCCGGGAGTCAGCCCGCGAGCATTCCCTCCTTCGCACGTTGTCCTTGGCCTTTGGGGCATATATCGTACATTTTCTCTGAACTGCAGTCTTTCTCCATCAAAAAAATCATCTTATGCCTCCAAAACCATTTCCAGGCTACCTACCATACGTACACCACCACTGTGGCTTACCCGTGAAACATTCGCCCTTCTATTCTCTCTCCTGCTTCGGCCAAACTGGGAGGTTGAATATCGCGAGGAGGGAAGCTTCTGTTGGACCGCTGCGCCATTTCCCTGTTTTCGGACGGGCTTCAGGGGGCCCGTGGGCGGGGCCGGCAGCCCGGGGGTGGGGCCGGCAGCCTGGGGGCGGGGCCGGCGGTCACCGGCCCCTCTTGGCGAGCTGCAGCACCTTGGCGCGCTGCACCTGCCGGGGCAGGGGGAAGGCCGCGTCCCAGCTGTACTCTGGCGACAGCAGCTTGGCGGGCTTGTGCAGGAAATAGTACTTGTTCAGGTGTCTCTCGTAGGTGCTGTTCAGCCCGCGCTTCAGGTCGTGGGCCATGCCTGTCAGATACGCTTCCACCAGGTTTAAGACGTGAGAGGGTGTGCCCCCCACCAAGGCGCCGTCGTAAAAGAAGTCCCCCTCCCCAAAGGGGATGCAGGCCGCGGACCCAGGCCTCCTCTCGTAGGGGAGATTCCTTCCGTCTGTAAAGTACCACCAGGCGTGCAGCTGGGCCACAGCCGAGCCCAGGATCTCCGCCCCGACGTCACCCTGGAAGACCTGGTCCACGCTCATACTGAAGAGAAAGTCGACCTCCCCCTGGATGTGACTGAGGATGTATTCGCCCAGGTTCTTCATGCGCAGGAGGTTGAAGTCGGGCCACCAGATGTCCTCTCTGATGGTCAAGACCCTGAACGTGTGCAGGGGGACAGACTGCAGGTGTGGCAGCTGGTACCAGTCGTCCACCATGACATAGAAGACAACCGGGTACCCGGCCATGAAGTGCTTGTTCGCCGAATGCAAGAAGTGCTCCAGGTGCAGGTCGGCCATCCTGCAACACACACGTGGGCGGGAAGACACTTATTCCCCGAGCACATACATCGTCACGTGGGTCGTCTAGCGAGAGAGCTGTCGGCACGTGGGGACACCGGGCAGGTACCGGTGTGGCGGTGGGAGGGGGCGGGAGTTTGAGCTGCAGGTGAATGGAGGGGCCTGCCGTGAGCCGGGCCTGGGAAGAGCATTCGGAGTTTGGGGACAGCAGCTGGAGGGACAAACAGGTGCCATCTGGACGTTAGTAAAAAGTTGATGACCCAGCGAGGGAGGGGGCGAGGGCCAGGACCCCCCAGGAACAGTGGTGACGGGCGCACGAGCAACTCTTTGGAGGCAGAAGGGCCGTGGGTGCTTGTAGGGCGTTTGCAGCATTAAAAAAGAGGCCAGGGCACACGGCCCCTACCTGCCGGTGGCAAACACAGCCAGGCCAACGGTGAGGTTCTGCGTCCTGTAGTGTCTCCACAGGGCCTGCCTGTCGAAAGTGCCTTCCCAGACGACGGGGGCCAGCCAGCCCGTGGTTGTCACGACGTCAGGCCGTTTCCTGTGGAGCAAACGAGAGGCCGGTGCAGCAAGTGGCCTGCGTTCACTGCGGAGACTGCGGAGGCTGAGGACTCCAGCAGCGAGCGCTCGCCGCACCCATGTCCTGTGCCGGGTGCCACATGGAAGGGCGTGACTTTGCTCATCCAGTCCTGCCAGGCCCGCTGCCGTGGGCACTGTCACGATCCTTGTTCTGCATGTAGGGAAACTGAGGCACAGATGGACTGAGCGACTGGCAGATGCCAGAGTTGGTCCGTGCGAGTCAGCATGGTGGACCCGGCCAGCCTCTGCCTTCCTCACCACCCCACCTGCCCTCGGAGCCCAGGGCCCACCTTCTTCCAGCTCTGGCTGCCTCCTGCGAAGCAGCGCATGCTCGGATCAGCGCGGTGCCTGAGGCCGGCAGGGCTGGCGGCTGCCACGGCCTCCCCAACAGTGCTGCCGTCTCCCCCCCCTCCCTCCAAGGTCTCAGGATGATTTTATCTAACCTCCCCCCTCAGGCTTCAAGTCCGTCTTTGCAATGCAGCAGAAATGAACAGATCACTCCGGGCAAAGAGAGAGACTTTCGGCTTGCTTTCAATAACAAAACAAGAGCAGGATTTCAGAGACACGCAGCTGGTTCGACCGATGCAACCACCCAGGGCAACCTCCCGTCATGAGCCTGTCTCGACCGCCACGGGAAAAAGGCGCCCTGCAGAGTGCGACACCACTCGTGACCAAAAGGACAACCTCTCGGAAACAGAGGGATGGAGGGGAACTAGCTTCCCGTGACGAAGAGCAGCTACAGAATCCTGCAGCCGAAGTCCTCCCCGGGATCGGGGACAAGGAGGGCTGCCCGCTCCCGGCACAGGGAGGAGGGCTCCGGCCCGGCGATGCAGCGAGAGAAGGAACAGGCACCGACTGGAAAGCGACCTTGGACTCTCCTGTTTGCAGATGACCGGATGGTCGCACGGAAAGTGCTCGGGACTGGGAAACACCCCATCAGCCCAGTGGAGCTGCACCGTGTGTGTGTGGGGGGGCCGGCGCGTCATCCTTACCTGGGGTGGAACCAGTCTGAGAGCCGGAGTTCTCCTGCTCGGTGCCTGCGTGCGGAGGGAAACTGAGTTAGCACGTACACCACCGTGCGCCAGCATCTGCCGAGCCCCGAGGCCTGGCGGGCGCTCGGCTCAGTTCCACGGCCGAATGCACAGCCCCACCGCCCCTGCCCTGGGGATGCTGACACGGAGGGGCCTGAGTGCTCCCCAGGGTGGATGCTAACAGGGGACCGGGCTTCTGGGAGCGTAAGTGGCTCGTCCAATTCAAATTTGGGGTTGGGGGAGCTGCTTGGAGAGGAGAAAGCTGGCCTGTTCTGGGAGGGCCGGGCAGACAGAGGGAGCACCCCGCCGGGAGGGCTGCAAACCCCTAGCCAGCGGCAGGTCAGAGTGTGTGTCCAGGCAAACACAGGTGTGATTCCTTCCTTCGTCACCCATTTCAATACACAACTCACCTGGCGTCTTAGTGTGCCTTCAAGTTAATTATTCAATCATCGAGCTCCTTAGCCATCCCTCCTATAACCCCAAGGTATTTGTAAACGGCGTTGCGGGGGGGGCATCTGTCCTGACACAATCAGAAATGCCCAGGGTCACAGATACGTCATCGTTGGGTTCCCCAGGAGTTACCATTAAACCCCGAATTGCTCGGGGACAAACCTCACTAAAAACATGAAGGGACGAAGGGAAGACTTGCTAAAAAGTCACCCTCCGTTGAGGATGCTGGGGCTGTGAACTCCAGGGGTCCCCCAGAAGCACTGCCGGGCGGACTCGCGGTCGGAGGCGGGGGTCCTGACCTCAGGAGCCGTGGCCCACCGGAGAGACGTTAACCGCAGCAGAGCCAGCCCGGCCCCGGCTGGGGGAGGCCAGCGAGACCGCCGCCCGCGCGACTGCTCCACGCAGCGCCGTCCATTGCTCCCCAGGCGTTCATGCCACACCCCCCACCGCCCGCCACCGCCTGCTGGCCTCTCCGGCCAAACCAGGTTCTCACAGGTCCAGCGGCCCCCTGAGCAAGCCGTCGGCCAACTCCCACGAAACCACGCCCGCGGCTGCTGACCACAGAGCCTCGGACCGCTGCCCTCGGGGCTCTGCCCACAGACGCCCTCCCAGCTGCTTGTGACTCCTGCCAGACGGCAGCCGGCCCCAGGTCTCCGGGGCCGCCCTTCGCTGAAGCCGCATGACGCTGCCCTCTTGCGTCCCTGCTACACACACGGCACACACGTGCTAACCTACTACGCGCGCACGCGGAGACAGTTTCTGGCCCTCGGCAGGAAGCCCGCACTGGGGGTCCCGGGGCTTCCGCCTTTGCTTCCCTGTCCCCTCTGTTCCGCCCCCGTTGGGGCCGCTCGGCTCCCGCAGTTCTGCCTCCCAGCCTGTGGGTCTCTGAGCACAGACCGGGCCTCGACAGGCCTCTCCCACGGCCGCCCGGCCCTTTGGGGGTGGAGACGAGCACCGAGCAGCGTCTTCGCCTGAGGCTGTCCCCGTGGTGCCAGGCCACCGCTGCCCCGAGGATTCATCGTTTATCAGAAGCCCATGGCACCTCAGCATCCTGCGGCTTTATTTGCTAAACGTGGTCCCTGTCAGTCAGTGAGATTCTTTAGACGGAAACACGCTTCCACTGTGGATTTGAGCACAACCGATTGCAGTGTGAATCACAAAAATTCTGGAAACCGTTCAGATCCGCCTATTTACTCACTTTTTAAAAAAAGGTTTTATTTGTTTTTAGAGAGGGGAAGAGGGAGGGAGGAAGAAAAGGAGAGAAACATCAGTGTGTGGTTGCCTCTCACACGCCCTCCACTGGGGACCTGGCCCACAGCCCAGGCATGTGCCCTGACTGGGAATCGATCTGGTGACCCTTGGGTTCGCAGGCTAGCGCTCAAGCCACGGAGCCACAGCAGCCAGGGCTATTCACTCACTCTTTAAGCGAGTAACCACTAGCACTTACACGTGCCAGGAGGAAGCTGCCACGTGAGCAGGTAGCCGAGCCCACGCTGGGGACTGCACATGACCCTCGCCCCCCTCCAGGCGAGGAGAGCCAGTCTCTGTGGTCAAAGGGCTGATACCGGCCCTGCGGCAACATGACCCCCTCCTCAGGTGGCATCCTCGGGAAGAGGTTCCACATGTCGCCCAGGGACCCACGCCGTGGGGCTGGCGTTCACTTCCGTTATTTTGCATTGCTAACCGATTTTACTTTATTTCCCCATCTTTTTTTTTTAACACCTTTGCCGTTAGAGAAGTTTCCCAGGAAAAGGCTGTAGAGCCGGTCCCTGGCGCCCCCGCGCCCGTGCCCCCGTTACCAACAACATGTCTGGCGCTTGTCACAGTGACACCTCTGAGTGACACAGGCCTGGCTCCCAGCTTCCTCAGCTGTCCCCCCTCGCAGGGTCCTGGCTGGGACCCACGTGGCACTTCGTGACCCGGGCCCCCTCGGCACCCGGACCGCGCCCGGGGACAAACTGCCGAGTGTTTAAAGACGAAAGCACCAACGTGCGCGTACTTGGTCCCGCCCAGACGAGGCGACACCTCGTCAGTGTCGGGGGTGGTGCTGGCGTCGTCGGGCAGAGCCCAGCGCTGGGAGCACGGCTGCCCGGCCGGCCGTGGGCGCGCCCCGGTTACCTGCGGCAGCGCTCCGCCAGCAGCAGCGCCAGCAGCAGCCAGGTCAGCAGCAGCAGCGTCCTCCTGGGGCTGGTTCTCATCTGCAGGGAAAGGAGGCCCAAGTCTGGCTCGAACAGGCGGCGCTGCACCTCTGCCACCTTCCGGCCAGGGGGTCACTTGCGGACATCAGGGTCGGCCCTGGGACGCTAGGCCTTGGGGTCAGAACCCCTGTTCTGGAAGCCCCTCTGAGGACTGAGCACACCCAGCTGGTAACACGTCATTGCATAAAAGAAGCGCAGCGAATCTGTCTGCTGTGCCGCTGGGGACAGGAGCGGGCTCCTGCCCAGGGTCCTCCTGGGCGGGAGGGTGCGACCTGCCCCCGGGGCTGGCTGCTGGCCCGTGCTGTCCGGGCACCCACGGTATCCTGGGGGCAGGTGCCGGTGCCCGGGACTGGTGTCTGTTCTGGGGGCGTGACACTGTGACAAGGTCTTGGGGTGGCCCGGCGCCCGCCAGGGTGGGTGTTCTGCGGGCTCCTGTTCCCAGGTCTGCAGGGACCAGGCCACCACGCGGTGTGTGAACCCCTGACGGCCCACTCCCGAGCACTCGGGGGACGAGCAAGCTCCTGGTGCCTGTGCCCACCCCCTCGGCAGCCACTGGCCACTCGCACGCAGCCCTGACTGGAGAGGCGCTGTGAGCCAACCAGACACGCTGGGCTTGAAGACAAAAGCCCTTGAATGTCTCTCTCTAATTTTATATCGATCGATGCGAAACGATAGGGTCTGGGACTACGGAACTAAATACAAACATGCTACGAAAATTAATTCTCCTGCTTTCTTTAACCCCTGTGACATGGCTGCCAGAAAACTGGGAGTGACGAAGGTGACTCCTGTTGCGTCTCTGCCGGACAGTTCTTGGACACGGCCACCCGGCTGCCTGCCCTGGCAGGGCTCCCGCCCCCTCCGCGCCCCCCCCCCCCCCGTGCGAGGCTGAAGAAACGCCCCAGGGGTGGGGAGGACAGGGCCCCTCCGGCAGCGCCTCGGCGACGTCCACCAGGCTTCCCGCATCCCTCCGATGGGTCCCTTTACCTCGGTTACAGTGACGGGGGAGACACCCGAGGAGGTCCTGCGAGGGTGGGGGCTTCCACGTGTCTGTCCTTGGTGTCGCTGCCCCGCTCCCGGGTGGCTGGGGCTTCCGCCGGGGTGACGTCAGCAGGCCCTTTGATGATGCGCGCGTGGGGAAGCCAGTCACAATGCTGGCCGGCCGGCAGGGGCTTCTCCCGGCTGCGGACGAGAGCCCTCGTGCCTTTGAACGATTACAGGATATTCGTGAGCCAGCTTTTCGTTTCCTCTGCTGTCCCCTCGCTCCCAGAAGGAGGCACGTGGGGCTGTGACTCTGTGCCTGGCGGCCGGCAGCGGGGTGGCCTCCGTCGTCCTTCCCCAGACGACGTCCCGTCTGCCTCGAGGAGCCCGGCCCTCCTTCTGCTTTTCGGATTTCTAAGCATTGCTCTCTCCGTGTATAGAGATGACGCGGCCACGTGGGCCCTGTCGGTGTGAGAGGGCACAAGGAGCAGGGGCCGCATGCTGTGCCTGTCTGCAGAGGCCACCAGGAAGGCCACCTGCTCCGGAGGCTGGATCGGGTCTGGAGACAGCGACACAGGAGAGGCTTTTGAAGGCCAGGCTCTCTGTACGGCAGTGACCCCCACGAGAAGCTGTGGCCTCTCTGTCACCCTCCTACATTCAGCCCCTTTCATGCATGTCTGGGGACAGCTCCACACCACCAGTCTCCACCCACACATGCTCCCATCCACCCACCCCCCACCACCCACCCATCCATCCATCCACCATCCACCCACCATCCATCCACCCACCATCCACCATCCATCCACCATCCATCCACCATCCACCCACCATCCATCCATCCATCCATCCACCATCCATCCATCCACCCATCCATCCATCCACCCATCCACCCATCCATCCACCATCCACCATCCATCATCCATCCATCCACCATCCACCCACCATCCATCCACCCACCATCCACCCACCCATCCACCATCCATCCACCATCCACCCACCATCCATCCATCCATCCATCATCCATCCATCCACCATCCATCCATCCACCCATCCATCCATCCACCCATCCACCCATCCATCCACCATCCACCATCCATCATCCATCCATCCACCATCCATCCATCCACCCATCCATCCATCCACCCATCCACCCATCCATCCACCATCCACCATCCATCATCCATCCATCCACCATCCATCCACCACCCACCCACCATCCATCCACCATCCATCCATCATCCATCCATCCATCATCCACCCATCCATCCATCATCCATCCATCCATCATCCATCCATCCAGCATCCATCCATCCATCCATCATCCATCCATCATCCACCCATCCATCCATCCATCCATCATCCATCCATCCAGCATCCATCCATCCATCATCCACCCATCCATCCATCCATCATCCATCCATCCATCCATCCACCATCCATCCATCCACCATCCATCATCCATCCATCTACCATCCATCCACCATCTACCATCCATCCACCATCCATCCACCATCCATCCACCATCCATCCACCATCCACCACCCACCATCCACCATCCACTATCCATCCACCATCCATCCACCATCTACCATCCATCCACCATCCATCCACCATCCATCCACCATCCATCTACCATCCATCCACCATCCACCCACCATCTACCATCCATCCACTATCCATCCACCATCCATCCATCCATCCACCATCCATCCATCCACCCATCCATCCATCCACCCATCTACCCATCCATCCACCATCCACCACCCACCATCCACCATCCATCCATCCATCCATCCACCATCCATCCATCCATCCATCATCCATCCATCCACCATCCATCCATCCACCCATCCATCCATCCACCCATCTACCCATCCATCCACCATCCACCACCCACCATCCACCATCCATCCATCCATCCATCCACCATCCATCCATCCATCCATCATCCATCCATCCACCATCCACCATCCACCATCCATCCACCCACCATCCACCATCCATCCATCCATCCATCCACCATCCATCCACCACCCACCCACCATCCATCCACCATCCATCCACCATCCACCCACCATCCATCCATCCATCCATCATCCATCCATCCACCATCCATCCATCCACCATCCATCCATCCACCATCCACCATCCATCATCCATCCATCTACCATCCATCCACCATCCACCACCCACCATCCACCATCCACCCACCATCCACCCACCATCCATCCACCCTCCATCCATCCATCCATCATCCATCCATCCACCATCCATCCACCATCCACCACCCACCATCCACCATCCATCCATTCATCCATCCACCATCCATCCACCATCCACCCACCATCCACCCACCATCCATCCACCCTCCATCCATCCATCCATCATCCATCCATCCACCATCCATCCACCATCCACCACCCACCATCCACCATCCACCATCCATCCATCCATCCATCCACCATCCATCCATCCACCATCCACCATCCACTCACCACCCACCACCCACCATCCACCCACCACCCACCATCCATCCACCATCCATCCATCCACAACACCAGGGACAGCAAAGTAGGACAAAGGGAAGGCCAGGGGTTAGTGAGGTGGGTGGGTCCTCATCACCACCATCATCCCTCATGTGTCTGTCTGTCTCTCTGTCCGCATGATACCTGCTGTCCTGCTGGAACGGGGCATCACTCTAACCCCTCTAACCTGGAGCACAGCTGCTGGTCAGTAAGCAAGATAGAGACCAACATACAAATTCTGCCCTGGGTTTTTAAAATAGGATTTGGTGTCCAGCCTCTGGTCTGTCCGGCTCCCCTTCTGACCCGACCACCAGCCTGCCTTGTGTCTGGACACGGCATGGAGAGATGGGGGACTTCCCATCACAGCTCTGGGACCCCCATTGGGCCGGGGAGAGGGCGCAGCACAGGCCAACACCCGTCTGTCTTCCTCCCCTCGTTTTTTAAACCCCGAATATCTCTCTCCTCCTGGCGCCACAGCCTGGGCCCCTTGCCCTCCGGAGGCATCACCTCGGAGGCATTGCACTCCTCGGAGTTTCACCCCAAAGTCACAGTCATGTCTTTGAGGCCAGGGCGCCCCCCACAGCATCCTGCACACGTGGCCACACAGAGTGCTGAAATGCATTCCCACGGGCGCCCCCAGACCAGGTGGGCCGGCAGGGGCCGGGTAGAGCCCTCGGGAGACTGGCGAGCCACCTGGAGAGGCCAGTGAGGCCCCAGTGTCACCGAGGGCCTCCGTGGGGGGTGGGGGCTGGGGCCCAGGGCACCTGGCTGCGATTGTCCTGCCTGTCCCACTTCCCTTTGAGGCTTCCGACACCACTGGGTGCTCAGCCAAGCGGAGGGCAGAGCGAGCCCGTTGCTGGCTGGACGTCCTGAGCTGTGGGGGCGGCACACGGCCCTTGGCTGCGCTCCCGCTGTGCACAGGATGTGTAGGGAGGACGGCAGAGCTGCGGGGACCGGAAACCGCGGCGCAGAGGGGCATAAAGGCCTGCCCCGGGCAGGCGGCCGGCGAAGGGATGGCGCTGTGGCGGCTGCTGCTGCTGCTGCTGCTGCCGCCGCTGCTGCCGAGCCTCGCCTCCGCCCAGGAGCTCAACCCGCGGTCCGTCGTGCGCAGGAACTACGACATGGCCAAGGTGGGTCTGGGCACCGGCGCCCCGCCCCCCCCCCACCTGGGGTCGCTGGTCCTGGCGGGGGCCCGCCTCTCCTTTCCCAGCTGGGACAGCAGCCCGAGAAGGCCAGGGAAGGCCCTGGAGGAAACACGGGGTCCCTGGGGGCAGAGGTTGGCCCCGGTTGGGAGCCGCTGGCCCAGGGGCTGGCCCTCCTGGAGGTGGGAGGACTCCCAGAGCCGTCCTGCAGGCCCCGCCCATGGGCGCCTCTGTCGGCAGGTTTCAGGGGTCTGGTATTCTGTTTCCATGGCCTCGGACGACATGACCCGGATCGAAGAAAACGGGGACCTGCGGGTCTTCATCGAAAAAATCGAAAGCTTGGACGATGGCAGCCTGAAGTTCTCCTTCCACTTCATGTGAGTGCCGCCCAGGCCAGCCGCCAGGCGCGGCCCCGCGGCAGCCTCCGACTCTGGGAGCGCGGCAGGTGGAGGCCAGGGGGCGGGAGCTGGCGGGGTGGGCGGGGCCAGCGAACCGACCCCCATGCCCCCCCCCCCGCACCTGCCCCGCCCCCTGCACAGGCTGCTCGGGGACTGCGTGGAGGTGGCTGTGGTCTGCCAGAAGACCAACAAGAACGGGGAGTACACTGTAGACTGTGAGTGGGCCTCCGTCTTTCAGGGCTGGGGCCGTTTCCCGGTGAGCTCTGATTTAGGGGACCCCTGGGTGGCGTCCGCCCAAGCGAGAGGACCCAGCCTGGCACGCAACCCCAGGGGCCTCACCAGCCCCCTGTTGGGAAGGCCCCTGGCTCTGTCCCCCAGGCAGGCAGGCAGTGGAGGGGCCGCTGAAGACGGGGCCCTCTGAGGGGTACCAGGGGCTTGGACTGCCCTCCTGCCGAGACCTGGCTGGCCTGCCATCCACCCCCTCGGCCCCACGGCACCCCCGCACCCCGCCGGCGGGTGCCAGGACGGTGCTGGGCAGAGCCGCTCTGAGCTGCGTCTCCTGCAGACAAAGGGAGTGGCAAGGTCCTGCTCTGGGAGACCGACTACAGGCTGTACATCACCTTCTACCTCCGCAGCGTCAGCAACGGCACCGAGACGCAAGTGCTGGCACTTTACGGTACCTCTGCCTCCGGGAGGCTTCTCTGCCTCCTTCGGCCCCTCTCCTGGAGACAGGCCCCACCCCGCCACACCCCAGGTTCCCACCACCACTGTCCCCACAGACAAGTCCCATCGCGTGGTGAGGGTGGCCTCAGCCCAGGCGGTCACACCCCTCAGCCTCGGCACTGACGAGGCCCCCGGAGACCCTCCCCGCACATCGTCCCCAACAGCCCGTGAGGGACCCCAGCCTGCTGTTCTGTCCTCAGGACGGATTTCGGAACTGGGCCCCAGCTTCCTGTCCCGATTTGAAAAAATCTGCAAGAGATACGGAATTGGGCCACAGAACATCATCGACCTGACCAACCAAGGTAGGGCCTGCGCCTTCCAGGGAGGAGCCACAGCAGGGGGGAGGCTCCCGGCCCAGCACGGCCCCGGCACGGGGAGCCCGAGGGTCTGGGGGCAGGGGAGACCCCAGCAAAGCCCATCTGAGCCAGCTCTGTCTCCCCAGATCCATGCACAAGACACTAGAGGTAGAGGAGACCCCGGCTGTTGCGTCGGTGCGTGAGCTCCGCCGGGCGTGGGGGCGCTGCGGCGGCGGGAGGCTGCTGGGACGGTGGGGACACTGCTTCCAGCCCAGGCCTCGAGGACGCACTGACTCCCCGAGCGGGGGCAGGGTCAGAGCAGATATGAACCCCGTCCGGCGTGAGGCTGCCGGCACCAATGACCACGCTCCGGGTGACTCAGAGCAAGGGTTCTGAACACCAGAACGCTGGCACCCAGGTGTCCCAGGGCCCCACCCACCCGGGCGTCTCCGGGGAGGGGCCTTCCTGCCTCTCACAGCTGCCGGTGGCTGCAGGCGTCCCTGGCTTGGTGGCCCCATCCCTCTGGTCTTCGTCTCCATGGTGACACGCCTTCTCTGTGTCCAGTCTCTCCTCTTCTGTCACCTAGAAGGACGCTGTCACTGGACAGAGGGCTGGACAATGTGGGGAGATCTCATCTCCAGGGCCTTACCTGAATCACACCGGCAAAGACCGTTTCCAAATTAAGCCTCGTGCACAGCTGCCAACATTGGGGTTCGAACTTGGACAAAATCTGGGGGTACCATGCTGATGTGGGGGTGGTGAAGGGTGACAGGGGTCCCTCCATGTCCGTCCTCACAACCTCATGGGAGCCTATGAGGATCTCAAAATACACAGTGAGCGAGGAAGTGTGTGCTCTTCCTTCAGAGCCCGCCCAGGACGTGCGTGCAAACAGGCTCCTCCCCTATGGCCTCGCCCGCCTGCCACGCCCGGCAGGGCGGCTCCCTGCCAGTTCCAGCCTCGCCCCTGCCGTGGCGCCCGCTCAGCCCCAGCGCCCACCCCCGGCGTTGCCCTGCCTTCTGGACTCCTCTGCCCCCGCCCAGGGCTCCCTCCGCCTCCCCACCTCCCCTGGGAACAGGGGCCGAACCTCCCGCTCGTGCTCCTGGGCACTGGGTGGGGCCCCTGGGCGCTGGGTAGGGCCCCTGGGCAGGGCGAGGAGGGGGCTCCGCTGGCCCTGGGCACCCCCAGTCTGAGGGGCGGCTGGCCCTGCTCCTCCGTCCTCAGGTGAGCACAGCCTGAGACCCTCCCCATGCCCCGCTGCCCCAGAAATCCCCAGGATGAGGACACGGTCTGGACAGTCGTGGCTAGAGTCCCCCTCATGGTTCACACTCTCGGGGGCTGGGAGAGTGCACCCCGCCCAGCCCCAGGGTCTGCTTGCCACAGCCGAGTCTAGCTGCCGCAGGACCAGGGCTCCGGGCCCCAGTCCCCTTCCAGGCTGCGGTGAGGGGTGGAGAGCTTCATGCCCCTTCCAAGATGCCGGACGCCCAGACAGAGCAACTTCCTGTGGGCGGCTGGTGAGCTGGGGGCCCTGGCACCCCCACAGACAGCTGGGCCTCCAGCTCCCTGACCGGAACCGTGGTCCTGCCTGCTGGGCTGTGGCAGGGGACGTGTCGGCCGCTGCCCACTCAGCCGTGGCCTGCTGGTGCAGGAAGCTGGCATTTGGCAGGTCCGCCCAGCAGGATGCTAGGAGGCGGCTGCCGGCAGTGTGTGAAGGCACCCTGGGACCACGGAGCTGTGTGGCCCCTGCCCACGGGGAGGCGCAGGGGGAGCTGAGCCCAGATCCGGGGACCCCAGGCTGTGGCGTGCAGTGTGGGGCTGGGACTGGGGCTGCCCCGTGGGCTCCTGCAGCCCAACCCGACCCACAGACCCGCATGGACGGGAACCAGTGGTGGTGGGCAGGGAGCCCGGCCGCAGGGCCCAGTGCTCAGGGCGGAGCAGACTCACGTGGGCCACGAGGGCGCCATGGAGACACGGTCACCGCTGCTGGCACCTGGGGCAGCGGAGGGCACCCCTCGGTGAATGACTCCGACAGGAGTGGAGAGTCTGCCCCTTCCGCACCCTGTCCGCGCCGGTTCGAAGACAAGCAGCGGAAGAGACCCCAGCACCGAAGAAGTCAGGGGCGCGGACGCAGGCGGGCGGGCTCCCCTCGCTGTCCAAACTCCCCTCCCGGCTACGATCAAAGACGGGCTTCTTTCCAGTGAAAGAGGACGAGGCCCACCCCGCCCGCCGGCCCGTCCTCTCACCGCCCTTCCATCAAGACACATGAGGGGACAGGCTGCGGTGTTCCCAGCTGCGGGCAGCATGCGGCCGCTGAGGGGGCCAGAGAAGCAGGGCGCCGGGGGCTCTGGTGCGGGGGCCGTGTCCGGCAGGGGTGGGCACTCTGAGGTACTGAATTTCCTGGCCGACCTAGGGAGGGGCTGCGCCAGGCCCCTGGGCCCCCACCTCGGTGGCACGGATCCCTGACGGGCCAGCCTCCAGCAGTCCAGCCGGAGCGTGGGGAGCCCCGCTGGGCAGGAGGGCGAGATGGCTGGAGGCAGCCATGCGGACAGCTGGTTTCCTTCCAGGAGGCGCGTCCTTGTCTCTTGGCCTTGGTGACAGGGGGCAGGAGGACAGTCCCCTAGTGGGTTTTATCTGGAACACTGACATGGGGGAGGAGCCACTGATGGACACTTTCCCTTCTCTGCCAGGATGCCCGGTGGACACAGGTTCCACTTGGGGGGGTCTGAGAGCAGAGGACAATCAGGCTGGCCGCCGTCTGCCCACCAGTCACGAGTCCCTTCCCTTCGGGCACAAAGCCCTGGGTGGGGACAGCCCAGTGCTGCCTGTGAAGCTCAGGCCCGGTGGGTGTGGCCAACTCCGTTGTTGCGCCACGTCTGCCCAGGTGCTGGTTGCTAGGAGACCGCTAAGAAGGAGGGAAGCATGGGCCTGGCCGCAGACCCCAGGGGCCCACAGGCACACCCAGGAGGAAGTGGGCGTAGGAACTGGGGGCACCAGGAAAATAGGTCTTGCAAGGCCTCAAACCCACAGTGCGCAGCACGTCCCGGTTCTGTTCAGCTACACCAGGCGGGTGGCACTGGGGGCTGGTTTGGGGGACGGGAGAGGCCTGGGCAAGGACATCCCATCCTGCACCAGCAGTGCCACCGCAGCGCCTGGTATTGTCCCTGCACAGGGTAGACAGTCAATGGGGTTCAAGGTCAGGGGCAGCTTGAGTGCACGTCCACACCCTGGGGGGCACGTGCCGCCCTGCAGGCCCCTTGGAGCCTGGCCTGGGGCAACACGGCCCATGCACCCGCACCTGGGCGCCTCGTCCCCTGTGCACACCTGCACCCTGTGCACACCCGTCCCCTGTGCACACCTGCACCCTGTACGCACCTGCACCCTGTGCACACCTGTCCCCTGTCCACACCTGCACCCTGTGCGCACCCGTCCCCTGTGCACACCCACACCCGTCCCCTGTGCACACCTACACCCTGTGCACACCCGTCCCCTGTCCACACCTGCACCCTATGCACACCCGTCCTGTGCACACCTGCACCCGGTGTACACCCATCCCCTGTGCACACCTGGCTCCGACATGGCTGAGTCCCTGAGTCTCCTCCCCTGGGGCTGTCCCTTTGCCCATTTCTCAGTTCGTGTTTGTTTTCCTTGCTGATCCTCCCGCTGCTGCACCTCAGTTCCACCCCCTCCGCCCCGGGGGGCAGACACCGCCCGGTCGCCCGTCCCTGTCCTCCCATTCAGAAATACAGACCCTTCACTCCCCGGGCCCTTGGCTCTCCAGCACCTGCACCGCCCCTTCTTCGGCCCCAGGCATCTGCAGGGCTCTGCTGACTCGGCCACCCACCAGCTGCGTGACCTTGGTCATGTTGTTCTTAAGACTTTATTTTTATTTGTGTTTAGAGAGAGGGGAAGGGAAGGAGAAAGAGACAAAAAGAAACATCGATTGGTTGCCTCTCTCACGCCCCCCACTGGGGACCTGGCTTGCAACCCAGGCACGTGCCCTGACAGGGAATGGAACCAGCGACCCTTTGGTCTGCGGGACGCTGCCCAACCCACCGAGCCACACCGGCTAGGACATTGGTCATGGCTCTTGGCCTCTCTGGCCTCAGGCTGCACACCTGCAGTGTGGAGAATCGCACCTGTGCCAGGAGGTTATCATCACAAGGAATGCAGGCGTGGACGGTACTCAACACAGGGCGCACATCATCAGCGTCGGCTCAGGACCGTCCCGCCATCACGATGGCAGAGCATGAGCCCCACGAGCCCACCCGTGGGTCTGTGCCCGCCTAGCTGTCACCAGCTCTCGGCGCCGGCAAGGAGTCTGGCACACAAACACCTCAGTGACATCGTCCTGGCTGCACCTGTGCACTGAGCCAGGAGCAAGAACATGGTCTGTCCTGCTTCAAGGTCAGGACGTCAGGGCTGCGCTCTGAGTCCAGGGTGGGCAGACCGACATTTCAAAGCCAGCGTCCTGTTGGTGGGATGCAGGGTGACCTTGGCCGTGCCCGGGGCGGGGGTGGGTGGAGTCGTCCTCTTGGAGGCAGGGACAGGCCTGCTGTCAGGGTCCCTGTCAGTGAGCTCACAGGTACCACAGGCCCCGGAGCCCCAGGTCCATTGTCTCCTGTCTGTCCCTTGTTCTCTGAGCTCTACCTGCACCCCCTGAAGGCTGCTTTGTAAGAGGTGCTGAGCTCTACATTCTGGGGTTACCACCCAGGGTCACACAGTGGGGACCAGAGCTGCGACCTGAAGGAAAGACAGACAGATGCAGGGACATTGCACAGAAGGTCCCTCAGAATGGAGGACCACCGATGGCAGGGGCGGGGGCCGGATGGATTGTAGGGCCGGGCCCCCGGGACAGGATTGCCAGACTCGGCAAACAAAACCACAGGATTCCCGCGGCGCCGGGCCGTGCTGTTCTAAGCGATTGCCCGTTGTCCGAAGTTGGAGCTCACCAGGGCGGCCTGCCTGGGGTCGGGCAGCCCTGCCCAGGAAGACGGCCAGAGGGTGCCCGGGCTCCCAGCCGAGGACACGTGGATCCGGGAGCCCCTCTGGTGGGACCAGCTTGGACCCCTCACTCAGCACGACGAACTCCAGGGCGGAGGAAGCTCAGATCCTGGGAGCGGCCGCAAGGCCCCGACACGAGCACCGCGTGACACCGACCCGGAACATCTCTGCCCCCTCCGCCCTGCGACAGGCTGGTCCCGGTTCACTCAGCCGCTCTCTGCTGGCGGCCGGGCTCCCTGACTCTCGGGCACTTTTAAAGTCAGCGTTTTTGCAGCGGCCTCTTTCGGTCACGGTCGCCAAGCCTGCAGTGGATCGAGGACAACTTGAAAGGGAATTATGAAAAGAGTGCATTTACAAGAGCAGCAAAGACAGTAAAATACTTAGGAGCAAACTCGACCCAGCAGGTGAAGCCTCGCCCCAAACATCGTGCGCGCGGCACTGCCGGAGGGCACGGGAGACCCCGGCTGGCGGTCGGTCAGAAGACGGCGTCACTGAGATGTCAGGACCGCCCAGAGCGGCCAGCAGCATCAGCACGGTCCCGGCGGCCCCCTATTAAGTTTCTCCCAGACAGGAAATGCACCTCCTGAGATTCAGGTGGGTCTCGGGGACCCCAAATCAGCCAAACAACCCTGAGACGGGACAAAGCCGAGGACGCAGCCTTCCTGGCTTGCAGGCTCGCTGCAGAGCCGCACGATGAAGGTCCGGCCGAGGTCAGGCCTGTGGGCCCCGGAGGGGGACGGCGAGCGGAGCAGGCCTCGAGCACATCGATGACTTTCCTCCTGTGTGTCGATGACCGCTCCTCGGGGAAAGGGCCGGCCGTGCACTGGACACCCGCCCACAGAAGAATGAAGGGGGGCTCTTACCTGGCCCCCCCACAAATGTGAATTCAAAGTGGGCCAAACGTGAGAGCTAAAACCACACAATTCTTCGCAGAAAACAGAGAGGAGAGCGTCACGGCTTGGCTTTGGCGATGGATTCTTGGACGCGACACCGAAAGCAAAGGCAACGAACGGCAACGCAGGTAACTGCACTGGAGCAAAACGAGAAGCTCTTCCGCATCAACAGAGTGGGAATGCGGCCTGCAGAGCGGGAGGACGTGTTGGCAAGTCCTGTGTTTGGTCGTGGGTTACCAGTCAGAATATACGTCTCGGTAACTTTTATAGCTTAATAACAAAAACCCATCAGAAATGGGCAGAGCGCCCTGGCCGGTCTGCCTCAGTGAATTGAGTGCTGACCTGCGAATGGAAAGGTCACAGGTTCGATTCCCAGGCAGGGCACAGGCCTGGGTTTCGGGCCGGGTCCCCACTTGGGGTGCGTGAGAGGCAACCGATCAATGTATCTCTTGCGCAGTGATGTTTCTCTCCCTCTCTTTCTCCTTCCCTTCCCTTCTCTCTAAAAATAAATAAATAATTTTTTTAAAAATGGGCAAAGGATTGGAGGAGACGTTTCTCCAAAGAAGACATGGAAATGGCTAATAATCACATGGAAAGATGCTCAACATCACTGATCATTAGGGAAACGCAAGTCAAAACCACAAGCTATGACCTCACACCCATTAGGATGGCTCTCCCACTGAACGCCACCCCGCCCCCGAGGCTGCACAGAAAACAAGTGTCCCTGGGAATGTGGACCGTCGGAACCCGGGTCCATCTGTTGCTGGGAGGGACAGAAAGTGGTGCGGCCGTGTGGCTACAGTATGGCAGCTTCTCAGGAAATTGAACGCAGAGTTCCTACTTGACCCAGCGATTCCACTTTTGGGTATACAGAACCGGAAGCCCCACATTCACGACAGCTGGGGGTGGAAGCGGCCCAGGGTCCGTGCTCAGGTGGCAGGTCAACCAGACGTGGCCACGCACACAGGGAGACAGCGTTCAGCCCTGGGAAGGGAGGAAGTCCTGCCACCCACGACAACACGGACGGGCCTGGAGGACACCGTGCTGAGTGACACGACACGGGGGGACGTGTATTTAGGTCCCGCTCACACGCGGTCCCTGCAGGGGGCCGACCCACAGAGACAGGGAGCCCACGGTGGGGCCGGGGCTGGGGGAGGGGTCGGAGAGAGGGTTTCACAGGGACCGGACGTCCGTGTGGGAAGACGGGCCGTCCGTGTGGGAAGACGGGCCGTCCTGGAGAGGACGGTGGTGGCAGCGGCTGCACAGCAGTGTGACCGTCCCTACTGCCGCTGAGCCGTGCCCCGAGACAGGGTGGGGACGGTCATTGTTACATTGTGTTATGTATGTTTTATCACTATAAAAATAAATTAATTTTAACAGTAACACAGATGAATCTTACAAACACAACATTGCACAAAAGAGCTAGACACAAAAGAAAATGCCCTATACGATACCATTTTTATAAATTTCAAAAACAACTAACATGAACGTATGGTGGTCAGGATGTGAACGAGGTGGTGAAGTGTAAAGAAAAGCAAGAAGGTGCTTCTGCTAATTGAGGGTAAAGGTTACGTCTGCGGGTACGTGTGAGGGAGGTAAAGGTCATCCGGGCCCACCGGTGACTCCAGACCAGCCTCGGCCTGACCACCAGCCCAGGTGCGGCCCAGCCCAGGTGCGGCCCCTGGCTCGGGCAGAGCTGTGCTATGGCCTTGATAGTGACCGGCTGCCCTGTGTTCTCAGTCCTGTCCTGGCACCCCTGAGCCCTAGAGAGGCTGGAAGGCAATGAAGGAAATCGAACCTGTCGACATAGAATTCACAGCAAATGTCTGCAAGTTGGCCGAGGTCACCTGGGCCCTGGGACAAGGCGGGAGACGTTCGTCTCCATGCAGCCGGGGCAGAACAGGCTGGTGCGAGGCTGCTGGTCCCACGCCAGAGGCCCTGGGAGCTGGCTGTGGGGCAGGGGCGCCGCAGCCTTTGTCCCTGAAAGTCAGCATAGAAGGAGCCCCTCAGTGAACTACGCTGCGGCCGCCACCTGGGCCGTGGGTGGTGGTCATTGCTGGGAAGTCACTAAGGAAGGACCATTCCCGGTGGGGAGAGCGCTCACCGTGGGATCTCCCCACGAGGAGGACACCATGGACAGACTCGGGCAATTGGGTGTCAGGGCTGCGCTGTGCCTCTTCTGCGAAGGGGTGAGGTGCCCACCCTGTCCTCAGGGGCCAGGACACAGGAGTGGCAGGCGCTGACGTTCCAGGGCACCAGGCCGGTGCTGCTCCGGAACAAACAGGAAACAGGCCAGCCGAGCCCCAGGAAGCCTCGGCCTGCGGGAGAGGGAGGGTGCAGGGGGTGGGGAGCTAAGCCGGCACCACGCCACTCCGACCCCTGCTTCCGTGGTCCCACGACTGTGGCTCCTTTTGTCCCATGAGGATGTCTGTCACCGGATTCAGGGCCCACCCTAATCCAACATGGCCTCATCTTCCCTAACTAGATCTGCAAAGACCCTGATACCAAATAAGGTCACACTCAGAGGTTCGGGGTGGACGTGAATTCTGGGGGACACCGCTCAGCCCGCACCACCGGGAAATGGTGAGCGTGCCCCCTGAAAGCAGCAGAAAGGGTCAGCGCCCACCGCTCGGAACCTGTGCGCCGGGCCCGGAGGTCCAGCAAGGGACTCCTGGCACCACCAGCTCGCAGCCCTCCCTCCGCCCTGCACCTGCTCTTGCTTCTGGAGCCGCAGGTGGCCTGGGACCCAGGGTGCGCCAGGTATGGGGGAAGAGTGACCGCGAGGGGGCCCCGCCCACCTCCGCCAGGCGCTCCGGGAAGCGCGAGGGAGACCGCCTACCGGGGGCGCAGAGACCCTGGGCATCACGACCCCAAGAAGCGACGGTCCTGGCGGCACCAGCGGATCTTACAACAGGGCCCCTGAAGATGCTTTTCCCATTGAAACACAGAACCCGAGGCCCCAGACTGAGTGCTCACTCCCCATGGGGGCGCCCCTGGTCCCACTCAGAGAAGACCCACTGCCCTGTTTCCATGGTAAGCGCCCCCCCCCCCCCAACCATCTCTAGTTCTCGGTCCCAGGTGTCCCCGGGCCACCCTGTCCAGGTGACTCGCACTGGCCGGTGCAGTGACAGCACAGGAACTACCAGGCAGAAGTCAAGGGGCCAGGGGCATGGTGCCCTTGCCGCCCTCTGCCACGGGACCGGCCAGGTTCGGGGTGGCCGGGTCCAGGACTGAGAGCGCCGTGGAGCTAGGCCGGCGGCCCCGCCCCCAGCCCCAGTGCGCATGTGCAGCTGGAAAATGAGGCGCTTTCAGAGGGCACAGCTGACAGCTGCCGCCGCAGAGGCTCCCGGCTCTGCTGGATTTATTCCTGGTCACTCAACCTTTTTTTCGCTGAATCGCACATAACATCTCCCGGAATTCATCCCCTAATCACACACCGCGCACGCATATATAGAAACAGTGTGCGTGCGCAGATCCCGTGAACTCCGCGATCCGCATGACGCGTCTGCGGGCGACTCTGGGTCTTCTCCATACGCAACCCCTGGTCTGCGAGCAGCGCAGGCTCGCACTGCCCAGCGACCCTCTCTGCCTCTCACGTCCCGTGCGTCCCTTCCCGGAAGGTGGGGCTGGGAACCCTTCACCACCACGAGGTGACAGGTGACGGTTGCTCTGGGCGCCCTGTAGCCCCGAGTCGGGTGGAGAGCGCGCCGTTTTATTTCCGCAATGGTGTGAGTTTCCTTCGTGGACAGATGCTGAATTTTACCGGAGGCCTTGTCTGCAGCCACGGACGACCGTGGGGTTTTCCCTCCGCGCTTACTGTGGTAACAGCGCACTTTGATGGGTTCCCAGGGGCTGAGCCAGCCTTGCATTTCCGGATTAAACCCACGTGGTTGTGAGGCCTCCTCCCTCCCTCCCTCCCTCCGCCGCTGGACTCCGTCCATCCTGGTGGTCTGTTTTTCCTGTGATTGTCCTTCTCAGGCATGGCCTCTGTGATGAGGACAAACGGTGGGCAAGGGTTCGAGTGACAGGAAAGACAGGGACGAGCCCTGTCCCTGTGCAGGGGTGGAGGTCAGGGTGCAGGGAGGGGTGGCGGAGGCTGGCAGTGGGAGCGGAGGTGGAGACCCCACGTGGGTGCCTGTGGGGGGGGGGTCTCACCGGCAGGAGGACGGCTCACTGCCACCTCCCAGGTCAGCGCCTGAGGACATGCCACCCAGCCTGTGGGTCCCCACGCGGCATGAGGAACTCAGCACTCGGCCACGTTCCTGTCACCAGCAGGGCAGAGGGGACACACCCGGCTCGCTGCCACCGCCTCCCCTGCCTCCTCCTGCTGCCCGCCGGGTTCCTGGACGCCACAGCCCGACCACGCAGACACGCACGTGGCCATAGGTGCCGGGCGCGTCAGCAGGGGACTCCGCTCCTGGAAGGCAGCCTGGGCGGCCCATGGCTGTGGGGGACAGTGGGAGACGGTGGGCTGCTGGCGCGGGGTAGTGCGGACAGGCAGCGAAGTGTCCACTGTTGGCTGAACCTCAGCAAATAGTGGGTGATGGTCACCCATCGGAGGGGACCTCTGACAGCCTGCCGTGTGGCCAGGAACCTGCTCCTGGCAGGGGACAAGGGGCCACCACCACAGGCTCCGGACACCTGTCTGAGGTGCCATCGGTTATCCCTCAGCCTCCCCACAAACCTGCTGCGGCGTGGCCCCAGCCCTGCCCATCGGTCCCCAGGACACCCACTTCGGTGACATTTCGGTAGTCAGCCTCAGGTGTCAGGAGTGGGAAGGGAAGGTGGCTGGGGCTCGGGCAGCAGGGACAGCGTGGCACCCCGACCACGGCTGCGCCCTCGCCTGCTCCAGCGCGCCGACCTCTGCTCCGCAGATCCAGGGCCGCAGGCTCCCGATTTCACCGGCCTCCAGCGACACGGACACCCTCGGGGGCGAGGGGTGCACGGGGCTGTCAGCGCACACCACCCGTGGGTGCCCCCAGGGCCCGTCACTCTACCTCCACAGAAAGGATGTCTGGCACACAGGCCCACCCCCTTCCCTCCTCCCAGCCTCCCTCCCGGGCGTGACGGCAAGAGGGGGGACACCGAGGCCGGGGTGATGCCGGCTGGGGTGGGGCTGCTGCTCAGAGATGGGACACAGGTGTCAGGGTCCAGAGAGGCTGAGCTCCACCCCGTCCCATGGAGGGTCCCCACCGGAGCGCCCAAGCCACGCCTTCGGACAGCCGATCCCAGGGGTCTTGTTACCCTCCCCCATAATTTAACCACACCTGCAAACCCACTTCCAGACAAGGTCCCACCCACCCAGGTTCCGGGGGCGAGGGCAGGGACGCGCCATTTCAGGGAACCCGCTCAACCCTCTGCAGGTGGAACTGTCCCACGGTCGTCGTTAGGGAGTGTGCGGGTGGGGACTGCGTGCCGGTCCCACGCCTGCGGGCTGGGTCGGGCGGCTGGCGCCGGCCTGTGAGGTCCCGCGTCCGGGAGCCACTGTCCGCACACAAGCCTCGCCCCCGGCTCAGTGGGACAACCTCTCAAGCACCTGGCCGATGCCTGCAGCGCCGCCATCAGGGCACTTTGGGGGGCGGCCAAGGCCACTGCCCAGTGACCTCTGGGGCGCAGGGTGTCAGTCTGCCACTAGGTGGGGGGGGCTGTTGGCAGGAACCTGATCCTCTATTCACTGGGGCACGGGACACCTGCCTGCCTGGGGTCTGAGGGGATTCCACCCCCCCTCATGCTCACACACATGCACACACACACATCACCCACTCGCACACACGCACCCTCACACACCTGCACACTCTCACACTCACACTCTCACACTCACAGGCAGGCAGGAGGCCCCTGAGGTGGGTTCGCAGCCCCGGTGGGGGCATCCCACAATGGATACAGAAGGGCAGCCGGGGGAAGTGGACCTGAGCCTGCTTTGTCCTTCGCGGGGCTCTGTGAAGCTCTGGTGGGGACAGTCCGGGTGACAGGCAGGGCCCTGAC
This sequence comes from Glossophaga mutica, assembly GCA_039655065.1. Taxonomy (NCBI): domain Eukaryota; kingdom Metazoa; phylum Chordata; class Mammalia; order Chiroptera; family Phyllostomidae; genus Glossophaga; species Glossophaga mutica. The sequence goes on from CM077305.1 coordinate 216,787,459, forward strand.
TCGGGGAAAGGAAGCAGCCCCTCCAGAACCTCCTGCGGTCGTCCTTTCATTGCTGCCCCAAACGGTCCCCGCCCCCCTTTCCAAGGTCGCAGCTCCCGGCCCCGCCCTGGAATCCCAAATAGCACCAAAGACATGACTGGGGGTGTTTGCAGCCCCTGGGATCCCCCAACGTCCAAGGCAAAAGCCATTCAAGTGGCCGTGGGGCCTTGGGAAAAGGGGGGTGGGGAGACGGGAGGCCGTGTTTTCTGAACCGCCCTGGGGTCAGACGCTGGCCTGTGACACTGCTGGCCACGCCCCCTGGCGCGGCCCTGCCCGAGGGGTGGGATGCTGCAGGTCTGGCCTACCCCACCTCAGAGTCCCCCTGCCCGGCCCGGGGTTCCTGGGGAGGAGGAGGGGGAGGCACTCGAGGCAGGCCCTGGAGGGTGCCCCAGCCCCGCACCCCCAGGGGACACCGGCTCCTGGCCGAGGCATGAATCCAGCCCTGACCCCTCCGGGGGAGGGCCACACTGCAGCCGAGGCCTCTGCCCTCCTCCAGTACCGGGTACGACCCTGAAGAAAACCCATGGAACAAGGCAGCCCCATTATGCAGGCCAAGGGCAGGCCTGGGCACGGCTGCCCTGGGGTCACCTTTACGCCGGGGTGTCTCCCTGTGCTCAGGTGCCCACTGGGTGGGCACCTGCTGGGGGCCAGCCTGTGATGGCCGTCCACTTCCCAGGGGTCCCTGCAGGGTGGGTGCTGGCACGTGGGGGGCACGTGGGGCCCGGCTGTACAGGTGGGGTCTGGGACAGGTCTCCTCTCCCTGGGCACCTGGGCTGGGAGATGGGCAGGTCCCTGGTGGGAGGGGAGGGGCCCCACAACCGCCCCCAACCCCCGCACTGGTCCAGCATCCCAGCTTCACGACCGAGTCTCCCTGGCCAGAGGGTGGCCAAGGATGCTGAGCCGCTCCTAACGCCTCCACCAACACAGTGACGCATGAGCCACGAGGTGCACGGAGCAAGGTGGGCGGTGGGGAGGGCCCGTGGATGTGGGGGGCTGGCTGTCACCAAGGCCCAGCCAAAGGCACTGTCCTGCCAGGATGTCCCCGCTGAGGGGCAGGTGAACCTGGAGAGGGTGTGGCCTGACAGTGCCTGGGGTCCTCCTGGGCCCCGTGTCCTGCTTCTAGGCGGCCAGGCCTCCCTGGTGGGGCAGGAGGCAGGGAAACAGGTCACCCAGAAGCTGGGGGTGGCGATGCTGAAGCCCCCACCCCACCGGACTCCCAAAATAGGCCAGCAACCACCAGCATCCGGCTTTCTAAACCCGCCCCTGAGCGCTGAACTCGCATTTGCAGCCAAGAGCTGTAATTTGGTTCACAAAGGGCCCCAGGAGAGGAGGGGGCGGGAAGAAAGCTGTTCCCAGCGCCCCCACAGCTCCTTCCGGCTCCAGCCCAGCGCAGCCGAGCCCCCCACCGGCCCTTTCTCCCCCGGCTCACCTGGAGGCTCCAGCTCCAGAGGGGTGGCCACCGTTCCTGTCCCCTCCACTGTCACTGCCCTCGGCAGGGTTCCCAGCCCCGCACCCAGGTGGGCCCTGCAGTTCTGGGGGGCAGATGGTGCCACTCAGGGTCCTTCTAACACTTCCTTGGCACCCCCCTGGTGGGCAGAGGCAGCACAGGTGGGTTCCACCTGCCACCTGAGTCCGGGCTCGTTCCTCACCGCCCACGGTTCAGGGGTGGGGTGGGGGGTCGGTGTCCCATCTCTCTGTCCCTTTGGGGACTCAGTCAGGGCTCTGAGCAAACTGAAGTCCCAGCTTCCTGACCTTCTTCGTGGGGTGCTGGGGAGAGGTCAGCATGCAGGGACACGGGCGGACACCCAGGGTAGGGCTCTGCCAGGGCCCCTTGGCCAGAGACCCAGGGGCTTTGGCGTCAGGGCCCTGCACCCGACCCCACAGGGGTGTGGCCCGGACAGCTCCCTAACGGTCCGGGTCCCCTCCCAGCTCACGGAACCCAAACTCATAGCACTGGGCCGGGGTGGCCTCTGCCCACAGCAGCACTGGCCAGCGGGGTCACCCGTGCTGTGCACTCAGCCCCCTCCAGCCCGGTTCATGGCCCCGGGCCCGAGTCAGGGGACCTGCGGCGTTCCACCCACGGCGGGAGGCACTGGCCTCTACATGGCACACACACGTATGAACCCACGGGAGTGCACGTTAGGCACACACACGTTCATGCACACACACCCTTCAAATGAGGCTGTGGGAGTGGACAGCACCGGGCGGCCTGACCACAGAGCCAGGCCCAGCCCCGCAGGCCCTGGGGATGTGACGTCTCTGGAACGCTGGCTGCCAGGCCTGTGGGGGCCCTTCCAGAGGCAGGGCTGCTGCCCATGGGCCACAGCTCTGCCCGAGGGGCTTCAGGAAGCCCTGCAGAGGGCGGTCTAGGGGAGACAGCCACCCCAGCAGCCGCCTGGGCCCTCCCCGGGCCCCTCCAGCTGCCCCAGGGCAGGGTTCGTGAGGACGGCCTCTCGGAGGCAGCGCCTCCCACACTAGTCGCTGCTCACCTCGGTCTGACTCACAGAGGGAACAGGGGGAGCTTTCTGCTCCGAAAGTGGAGGGCGGGGGGTGGGCTGCTCAGGCAAGGGGCTCTGAGGTCATCCTCTGGCCGGGAGCCCTCGCTGGCCTGGGGGCCCCACGACGCCAGGACCCAGCGTCTGTGCGTGTGGGAAGGGCAGGAGAGCCTCGGCTGGGCTGTGCTGGAGACCGGAGACCGGCCGCGTTGTGCCCAGAAGGCAGTGGGACACAGAGCGGAGCGGGTCTGGCCAGACACAGGCTGGGGCCACCCTCGCAGGAACCCATCCCCCCGCCCTGATCCTGGGGGGTCAGATGCAGCTGGGACTGAAGCAGTGCCCACGGGGGAGTGGGGGTTCAAAACTGAAGCAAGGTGGCCTCTTCCCTGGGCGCCTCAGCACCTCCTGGGGTGGGAAGGCCCTTTCCTTGGGCCACCCAGCCTGGAGGGAGGGAACCAGGGCCACCCTGATGGACGCTCTGGGACCCCAGACCAGCCTCCCGGGCAGGAGGAAGGGGCCCCATGCCCACCTCTCTGGGGAGCAGGTGGGGACATAGAATACTCAGTCGAGGGGCCCCCACCCAGAGCTGCAGGAGCCGGTTATTCTGGGAGCCACGAGGCCAAGTCGGCGGAGGAACAAAAGCCCTGCACTCCGAGCGGAAGCGAAGCCGCCTGCACAGCAAATCGAGTTAATTACACCAGCGAAGTTTGCTTCCTCCGGGAACGCTGTTCTTCCCTTTAATGCTCAGCCTCACGGCACCGCAGCGCAGATGCAGCCCGAGCCCACAGTAAAACGCCCCCCGAGCGCACGCGCCGAGGCCGGCGCCGGCTGCCTAGTAGGCCAAGAAGTCGGGGAAGATGCCGTCCCCCTCGTCCTGAAGGGCCAGGCTGGCGCAGCCCGCGTCCCAGCCCCACGTCTCCAGGGCGCTGTCCGGGAGCTCCTGGGAGCTGGGCTCGCGGTCCTCCAGGAAGCCCGGCTGGGTCCCGTCCAGCGGGTTGCTCCTGGCTGGGGCCTGAGCGGGGGCACCGCTGCCTCTGCCCTCCAGGGACGCTGGAAGTAGACACAACCCATGAGCAGAGCCGGCAGGTCCCTGGGGGCCGGAAGGCAGGTCCGTGTGCAGAAGACACCCATCTTCGCCCCCCCCCCCCCACTCAGAAGTCCTTTGCTCCTCAGTGACATGGGGCCCCGAGGTGCCAGGACTGGGGTGGGGCTCACACCTGCGGGCCCAGAACCAGGAGGCGCTCCTCTACCCTGAGCCCTACAGACGCTCGGCTCAGTGCAGGCCCAGATGCCCTCGCGGGGACGCAGTCCAGACAGAGGCACTGAGGGCCAGCCCCCGTGCCACGCTCCTGCTCGCAGACGCTCCCTCCCAGTGACAACGCCAGCACGGAGCAAGGAGAGCTTGGAGACAGACACTGGGACCTGGGTGTCACACAGCAAGGGGGCCCAGCCACACCTTCCCGGAACCCCGGCCCCAACGCCCTCCCCGATGAGGGGAGAAGGGAGCCCGGCCCAGCACCCCCCTACTCACCCAGCCACCAGTCAGGACTGGCAGTCAGCGGGAAGGACAGCCCGTCTTCCACGTCACACCCTGGCACGTACCTGGACGGGCGGAGAGACCGGCCCTGGGTGACGCCAGGCAAACCTTGGCCTGGGTCCTCGAGACAGAGGCGTGGCCCTCAGAGGCGGCTTCAGGTTCAGACAGATTGACGGCTCCCCGCTCCCGCCAGAGCGCCCCCTGCCGTGGGTTCCCTGCCCAGCACCCCCAGCTCCCTCCCAGGGCCCCGCTGGTGCACCAAGCCCCAGCTCCTTGACTGTCAGTCAATGCAGGGCCATCGGAAAGACAAAAGTGTTCTCAAGAACACTCATTAGGAAAAGCCGAGTCTGGCTGGCCGGGGCCAGGGCGGGGCGCACGCGGGGCGCACGCGTGGTGAGGGAAGGAGGGGCAGGCTGGACGGTGCCCACAGGTGCCCACGCCGTCCGGGGACCCACCTGGTGCCTGGCGGCACAGCCTGGTCAGTGCCCTCGGTCAGGGGCCCAGCCTGGCCCGGGCAGCTCCGAGCCTCTTCGCTCATCAGCGGGGAGGCTGGCTGCCGAGAGCAGGGAGGCCAGGCCGGGGGTGCCCTCGGGACCTTGGAGGGGTTCGGGCCTGAGGTCCGCGGCGCGAGGCCGGACGGCCCTACGAGAGAGGTGAGGTGTGGGTCAGCCTTCCAGCCCGGGCAGCGGCCCTCCTCTGAAGACCTCAGCGCCTCCCCGCTGCGCCCCGGTGGGACCTGGGACAGGACACGCGGAGCGCAGAGGCAGGCAGTGACCCAGAGAAGGTGACCGCCCAGCAGTGCCGCACCTGACCCCTGGGGCCAGGGAGGCTTCGTGGAGGCGGTGCCCCCTTGACCTCTGGTCAGCCCCGGGGCCCGGACCTGGAAACCCTCCTGCTGCTGTTGCCACCCTTCTCCACGTGCCTGTCACCCCTGCCCTGGGCACCGCCCTCAGCCCCGCTCCCTGTCGAGCAACCTCGGTGCCCTCATGCCCTGTGAGCGGGTCCTCGAGGTCCCTCGTGCCCCAGTCTGCCGACATCCCCATCCAGGCGAGACCCAGCCCCTCCTCGGTGGGCACACCGGGAGTGGGAAGGCAGTCTCGCCTCCTGTGGCTCTCGGGGACAATGGCACAGGCAAACACGGGCAGGCGGCTTAAATGCCGTCACCAGCAGCCATGGTCCAGCATGAGAGGTGCCCTGTGGGCTTGGCTGGGGGCAGTGTCAGGGAGCAAAGGTCCCCATGTAGGGGAGGGGACAGCCTTGGGTCTGTGACTCACCCCTCGGCCTCACTGCCACCAAGGAACAGGCAGAGAGAGCCACCGCAGAGTGGGGGCCCCTCTCAGGGAGCTGGACACAGCAGCGGCGGCCACAGGGGCGAGGAGGGCGGAGCAAGTCCCTCTAGGGTCCCGCGCTTCCTCGGGGCCTGGGGACCACGCTGATACCATCATGCTTACCAGGGGGCGCTGCTGGCCTGTCCCGCACCTGGGCCCCTGCTGTGGGGGCCTTACCCCCGTCCACACCTGTGGTCACACAGCTCGGGGGGTCCTGCTGCCTGGGTAGGGCAGAGACAAACGTGGCCCTAAGGGGCTTGCATCCGCAGCCCCCGCGCACCCCGCCCGCAGGGGACACGGACATGGTCACGGGTGCTCCCTTCCCGGGGCCTGCTGTGCCCGCGGGGCTCTGACGCGCCAGGGCCAGCTGCAGAACGTCCTCCTGCCACTTGTGCCACCACGCCTCCTCGGAGGGAGTGACCACCTGAAATCAGAACACACACAGCCATCGGGTCCGGTCTCCAGGGAGCCCACGGGAAAAGTGGGTCACAGCGTGTCATCGGCTGCCCTGCCCAAGGCCCCAGGGCCCTCCCTGCGCAGAGCCAGGTCCTCAGGACTGGGGGCTGGGAGGGTGAAGGCCGAGCCCGCTCTGGGCCTCATGGCGACGGGACTTTGACCCCATGCTGGCACCGTGGCGTGGGTGAGGGACTTGAGGGCCGGAGGTGGAGGCCACTGGGCCACAGGAGGCGAGTTGGCTGCAGAGCCTGCGCCAGCACAGAGGCTGCGGGAGAGGACGCAGCCGGCACGCACTCACAGCCTGCTGCTCCCCACCGGGCACCGCGGGGCCCGCGAACTGCAGAAACTGCACCGACATCTCCAGCACCGAGGCCATGTCCTCCCGCCGGCCCTCGAACTGCGGCAGAAGGGCCCGCAGGCGCTCACAGCTCACCGAGATCCGCTTCCTGCTTGCAGACAAGTGACAAATGCCCATGAGCCTGCCCGGCCTTGGCCGGGAGAAAGGCCTGCAGCCACCAGAACCCCCTTGGGGCAGCTCTGGGGGCTACCCTGGTAGAAGGGCCACAGGCACAGGCCAGGTCGGCTCTCCGAGCAGCCCGAGGCCCGCAGAGACCCAGGTCTGGGCGCAGCCCCCTGCCACAGCCAGCCCAGGCCTGGCCCATCACTGCCCTGGACTGTGGGGGGGGGGCGTGGGCGCCAGCAGAGTCCAGGATCTAGGACCCAAACGCACACCCTCGAGAAGCCCAGGGCTTCAGGTCAAAGAGGGGGCTGCAGTGGGGGCTTCTGGCCCCCATGGGTTTTCTCTTCTACCTTGGGGACAGGCCAATTGTGCCCTTAGCGAACAAACACCACAAGCCCGACCAGGTTGCCTGAAGGTTGGCTGTACCCACAAACCTGACCTCCTCCACCGCCCACTCCCACCCCAGTCTTTTAGCAACTGTCCACCCACTGCCCCGCCGGCGCCCACCTGCGCTCCCTCTCGCTGAGCACGTTCCGAGGGAGGCAGGAGGCGGGACCCTCCGCCGCCGCAGGGGTCTTTACTGGGGCTGAGCCCCCAGCGAGGTCCTTGCGGTGGAACTGGGCGCCAGTCAGGGACGAGCTGCTGCTGAGAAAAGTCAACAGCACCAGGCCCCGTGAACCCCCAGAACCACCGGAGCCCAGATGTGGTCAAGGGTATCTTCGAGGGACAGCTGGGGACAGGGGTGCAGGGCTGGGCCCCTCCTCCCTCCTCTGCCCGTCCCGCCTTTCCCACCCGGTCTGGGGTCGCGGGGGAGCTCTGCCCCGGGTGAGCCATGCTGGGTGGGTGACCGGGACTCAATCCGTTTCAATTGGGCGGAAGCGCGTTGAGGGGGCGGGGCGGGAAACCGCGAGCACCCTTGGGCAGAAGCCTTTCACCTCACCTCCTCCGGTGCCCCCCAATTCCCAAATCCTCACCTGCACCCCCCGGAAACCGGGACTTGGGGAACCCCAGCATTGGGCTGGGGACCTTGAGACGCCATGAGCACACAGCTGCGGAGGCAGCAATTAAGCCTGGGACCCTGTCGCGCGCACGCCCCACGCCTGCGCATCCTGCCAGCCACACCCACTCACGTGCACTCTGCCCGCCCCCACGTGCTTTTCTGTCAGCCGGCACCTGGCCTGCTGCCCTCACGTGGCCGCCGGCCGCACACAGCCCTCTACCCCTGGCCAAAGCGAGCCGAGGGAAGTCAAGTGTTTCCCAGGCAGAAATGCAGGAGAATGGCGCCGGGGTGCCCACACTCTGATCCCCCAGCGCTGCCCCAGGCAGGGGGCCCAGCCGGGGTGGTCCTCTTGCACCACTTCTTGGGGGATCAGCCCAGCTCCCACTTGGGTGTGGTCTCCCCTTCCCACCCAGGGGTTCGGCTGGTGACAGCCTCGAGCTGGGCGCTGGCTATTTGGAAGCGTGAGCCCTGCGCTCAAGGAGTTCCCAGCCCGTGGAGGGAGGGGACAGGAAGGGGGCATCCTTGGGGTGAAATGGTAACTTCTAGGACACAGCTGGGCAGCATGCCAAGCTGGAGTCCACCGGGAACCCCGGCCGGCCCCCGGCTGGCACGTGGGCCTGGTGTCCAGGGGCCCAGAGGTGGGCAGGTGGGAGGTCCTCGGGGGAAGGAATTGGTCTTACCTAAAGGGAGGGGGAGATGAAGGTTTCCAGAACCTTGTAGGTCAGGGGGAAGTGGGGACCACGTAGAGAGGACGTGGAGGGGAATGGGCAGGCTCTATGGGACACAAGGGCCAATTCAGGACTGGGTGGCGGACGCCTGCCGGACGGACTCTGCCCCATCCCGGCCCGGCCCGACGCGATTCCAGGAGCGACCGGCAGGGGGCGCGCCCGGCCAGGCGCCGCAACCCCGACCCCGGAACTCGCTCTCCCCCACCCCTTAATCCGAGAGAGAAAAGTGTTCTCTTTCGGGGCCAAGCGAGCGAAGAAGTCGCCTGTCGCTCCCGACTCACTTCTCCCTCGGCTCCGGGTCCGAGCCGCCGCCGGCCTGCATGCCGCTCCCGGACAGCGCGCGCAGCCCAGGGGGTGTCCACAGGGGGGCGCGGGCGGGGGCGCGCGGCGGGGGCCACACCAACCGGACCTTCGTGTTCGATGACGGTCGATGCGCCCCCAGGTACAGTCGGCTGCGCCCTTCCCCGCGCGGAGGGTCCCCGGTCCGGGTTAACGCCACCCCCCCCCAGCCCTCCCACCCCCAAGACCCCTCATCCCCAAGATCCCCACTTCCAGGGCCAGGACCCGCGAGCGCCCTCCCTGACCACCCTGGGGAACGGGCGCCCCTCGGGACCGGCCCGGCCGAAGCGGCGGGCACTTACATCAGTGACCAGCAGGTGCCCCGGCGGCGTCCGTCTGTCTGCGTCCTTAACGCGAAGGTGGCCGGAGCGCGGCCATGTTTGCATGCGGGGCTGAGCGTCTCCGGGGTGCGGGCAGGTGTGGCCCCGCGCGCAGGAGCCGTGCTGCGTCCGGGGGCCTCCCCGCCCCTTCGGCAGAGCCTGGGAGGGCCATCTGGGGTGCTGCCGCGTGGGGATGGCAGGGCTGTGCCCAAGGAGCACGGGGCAAGGGGACCCCACATAGAAGTGGGTTTTCAAGGGCCTCTCTTCCCAGGAAGAGCCCCGATTGGGGCGTGGGCGTGCTCTCAGGGAGGGAAGGGCAGGCGCCCTGGTCTCCAGCCACTGAGGCGCTGGCTTCCCTTTCCCCGGGCTCCATTTGCGCAGCCGTCTGTCGGTGTGAGGATCAGGGCAACTGGCAAGGGCTTCGGTGGCCTGGGAGACGGCCAGGCTCGGCCCTCCTTCTCCGTGCAATGTCCTGGGATGTCACAGGGATCCTGCCCATCCAGGCCACAGGCCCAGAAAGCACAGCATTCTGGAGGGTCCCGGAAGAGGGGTGACGGTCCCTGTGGGGGTTGCCTCTCTCCCTGTCCCGCCAGCCCCAGAGGACAGACTCACGAGTCTGCCCCTCACCTTGTGCCAGGACCTAGACTCCAGGTAACCCACAGCCTGCACCTGCCTGTGTGACCATCCCCAGCTGGGCGGAGCCCTGTCCTCTGGGTCCTGCACCATCCAGCTGCTGGGAAGCCAGAGGGGTGCACAAGGGGACCCAAAAGGTGGGCAGCCTGGGCCTGAGGCCCGATGCTGCTACCAACCGCTCTACTGTAGGACCCAGCCCCCTGTATGGAAAGTGAGGTGTGGGGTGGATGGTCTCTGAGGGTCGTTTCTGGTGGGGGACCAGGCTAGGCGGGGGGAGTTTCCAGCCACATGCCAAGGGTCAGGGTGGCCCCTCCCCAGGACGTCATTGGCCTGTGGGGCACTGGGGGTACAGCTGGGGGGAGGAGCATGTGCCCGAGGACTGGCTGTCCCTGTGGTGTCCTTGGGAAGCAGAGCTAAGGAACCCTGTGAGGTGACTGTGGCCTGGACCTCCCCCGGGCCACTCTGAGGGGCCAGCCAGGTCACCTGGGTCAGGCACAGCGTGGCCCCGGGAGCCCTCTTGCGAATCCTGTCTAGTCTGGCTGCCCTTCTGCCCCCTCCCTCCTCCGCCAGGCGTCGCCCTTCCTGGTGACCCACCTCCCAGTTCGCCTGCCTGGCTTGGCCGCCAGGCCCACATGAGGCTTGAGCTCTGTGTCCTCAGGGTCTGGGCCTGGTGGGCTCGGTCCCCCCAGACACCTCCATCTCCTCCTGGCACCACCAGGGACAGCCCCCCCCCCATCAGAGCTGGCCTCTGTCCCTGCACACATCCGCTGCCGGGCCTCGGGCTGGTCTGGAGGTGGTGCCAGGGCCAAGGGGATGGCGGGCGGTGTAGGCAAGGACCCCCTCCCCCGAAGGGCAGGCTGGGCAGGGATTCCACGCCCCCAGCCTCCCCAGGAAAGGCCAGGTGGCTCAGGGAACGTGGCTTCAGCTGGAGAAGGAAGACCCTTCTTGGCCAAGTGGGGGTGCAGGTGGGGGGAGATCTTCAGGGCGGCCTCGTGCTCCAGGCTTCACAGTGGGGTCAACCTGGGCATCCAGCAGTCTGGTCGTGGGCAGGCCTCTGCCCTTGAAGGTGGTGGGTGGTGTCAGCCGTGGTGCTGTGGTTGCAGCCGGGGGGACCCACCACCTCGCCCTAAGTATCTGCTTTGACCCTACCCTGGGGCTGTGAGGTCAGGCAGCGGGGGGCCCTGGGAGTCTTGGCCTGGGGCCTGGCCCCGGTCTGGACTGCATGCCTTCCCGCTATACGTGGGGCTCCAGGCCCCAGCCACCCCAATGGTCAGCGGGCACACCCCTTGTTGCTGTGCCCCTTCCCCAGGTCCAAAGGCCTCTGCCTGGCAGTGACGGTTGTTGTGGGGGGGCCCCAGGGAAGACCTCGAGTCCCAGGGCCCACCGTGCTGCCTCCTGCCCGGTGCCTTCGCATCAGAAACCCCTGGCCTGGCCTTTCTCCAAACCCAGCTCCCAGCACCCCCGCCTCCAGGGCCAGTGTGGGACCCTCTGGAACCCGAGGGCAGAGGGCACAGACACAAACTGGTGTCCTGCCAGGGTACACGCCTGGGAGGTCCCGGCGGGCCCTCCAGGCCCATATAGGGAGCAGCGCCTGCAGGGCAACAGGAGGCGGCCAGGCCCCGTGGGAAAGGTTCAGGGCTGTGAGCTTCCTGATCTGGGGGACTGGAGGGAGCACAGCGCTTTGCCTTCGTCCAGAGGTGCCCCCAGCAGCAGCTCAGGAGGGCAAGGTGAGTGAGAAGGGGCCATGGTGAGGGGGTACCAGCCCAGAGCTCTGCTTCTGTCCAAGGGGGGTCGCGGGTGTCCGCTGTGTCCCCCTGCCCAGGTGTGCCGCCGCCTCTGAGTGCACCGACCTGTCCACCGGGCACGTGGGTGTCTCAGCCTGTCGGTGCGTCAGGTCAGGGTCCTGGTGTGGCAGAGGCCCCCTCTCCTGGGAGCATTTCCCCTGGGGTTTCTCCTCCCGCCTCCCCTCCCGGACCCCGGGATCAGGGAACCTGCAGCCTGTGCCCCAGGCGCGCCGCCCTCGGGGACACAGCCCGCCTCTGTGCTGGCTTCCACGAGAGCCAGGGCTCCTCTGTGCTAGGCAGGCCCACTGGGCACGTGCGGACCCTCGTGGGTGGGGAGTGCTGATGGGCGGGGAGGGTGCATGCCCCTGTGTCCACGGGCCTTGGCCCCCAAACACACGGGGCTGGGTGTGCACGGCTACGCACACGCTCTTCTCCGTGGGAGACCTGGAGCTGGGGGGCTGCCCCTGCCTGGCGCTGGGGTAGGGAGCAGTGTGCGTGGCCCCTGGTGGAGCCTGAGGCGGGTGCGGCCCGGGAGCAGCACCTGCCGACACGGGCGTGGTTAAAGGTGCCCTGGGAACCCTCCGAGCTGGGAATGTGAGCGGGGCTCCAGTGTTCACCCCCAACCTCTTCCTCCTGTGGAGTTTGAGAGCGGGCCAGGCCTGGCCCCGGAGGCGGGGCTCGTACTGGACGCTGGAGGACACAGGTGGGAGTGGGGGCCTGGAAAGGCCTTTCCCGACCGGGCTGCTCCGTGGTCGGGACCTCCCACTGCGATTCCTTGCAGCCAACCCATCCCGTGTGGGGCAGTGAGGCCCTGAGCAGCAGGGCGTGGTGACCACCCCACGGCGGCAGCCTCCCCCCGGCGTGCCCCGCACCGGCCCTGGCTGGTCAATGATACTGTTGTGCACGGCGACAGTGACACAGCCAGGGGCTCCATGCTGGGGACCTTGCTGGCGCTGGTCCCTCGGCCAGCTGCCTCTGTCCTGGAAGGGCAGCCGTGGCATTGCCTCCGGGCCCGAGGTGGCTCCTGGAGCCGTGGGGAAGGAGCTGCCGCTGGGACCCACCTGGCGCCCATGGCCGTGGGCGAGCCCTGCAGGGGCTCTCCATGCGGGCAGGTGCTGGACCCTCCTGTTGGCGCCCCCCTGCCCGCAGGCCCCAGCTGTCTGTCACGCTCGCAGGGGACGGGGCTTGAATTCGGCATGGAGTCAGCTCGTACTGGGCAGGAAGCCAGGCCCAGCTCTGGGCAGCATCTACTCTAACTGCACCAGGGGAAGTGGGTGTGGCCCATGGATCCGGCTCTCAGGGCGGGCGGCTGGGGACCTGAGGCGACCTGGAGGCCTGAGCAGGTTCGGCTCTTCCCTGCACGGCCCAGGGTCCCCCACCCCCCCACCCGTGTGTTGTGGGGGCAGCATGGACCTGGAAGGGCGAGCGAGCTGGCTGGCAAGTCAGGCAGGTCCCACGCCCCTGGCCGCCCGGTGGGCACTCCAGCCACTGCAGCTTGGGGTCTGCAGCAGCCGCAGCGGCTCCAGGCAAGGCCCGGCCGGGACCCTGGAGGGGCCAGCAGCCCGGTGGGGAGCCCTCGCGGGGCCATCTGGGCGCCATGACCATGGCCTGGACCCCAGCGAGATGGCGCCGTGCCCTGCTCCAAGCCCTCTCCCTCCACAGGAGCCCCCCACCTTGGGGACGAAGTGCCTGCCTGAGGTGGAGATGGTGGCCCTCAGGTCACAGGAGGCAGCAGCTTCTGCCCTTCAGCAGGGCCGCCCCTGCTGCTCAGGGGACAGGAACCCTCTGCATGGGGCAGTGTTCCTTCTCCAGGGGCAGCCCCCAGGCCCTGCTATGGCGGAGGGAATGCTGTGTCCCCAGCTCGAGCCCTGTCCTGGCAGGCTCTCGGGGAGCGCCCCAGAACACGGGCCCTGGCTCTGGGGCCAGCGCCGCCCCCAGCAGCTCGGCTGCAGCCTGGGCTTGGTCACCAGGCACCTGCGAGCGAGTGAGCACCCTGTGTCTGGCCAGGGGGCTGGCCACTCAGGCAGCTTCAGCCCGAGGACAGGGTGCTCCCGGGCACCCCAGGGTTGAGGGCTGGGCCCGTGATCTGGACGTGAAGCTGCCGCCGAGTGACCCGGGCACACCGTGTCCTTCTCGGGCTGGCTCACGTGGGCAGGGGTGGGGTCAGGCCCTCGGGCTCAAGGAAGGTCCAGGGAGGTGACCAGGCTCCCATCCCGGCAGCCCTGTGTCCACCCCACCGCCAGCCCTCCCCCCCTGCCCTCTGGGCATGCCTGGTGTGCGGAGGAAGCTGCCAGAAGCGTCAGTTTTGGCGACTCCAGTCCGAACCCGGCTTGCTGAGGCATCTGAGCTCTCCCCTGGGTCCTGTTGCGTCTCCGAGGCGGCGGCGAGCGCTAAACCCCTTCCCCAGAGACGCCCCCCGGCCCCACGGTGGCTGTTTAATTGCTGTGGGAAGGGAACACCACTCTCTGTCATGGTCGGAGGGGCATCCGGCAGCTCTCCACTCTCCCGGGCACCGAGCCCAGCGCCCGACCGCCCCACCCCAGTGACACGGTGCACACGTGCGTGCACAGACACCACACACCCACACATGTGTGTGCACACACGCACAGCCCCAGGCTGTCTGTCAGCTGTGGCTTCCCAGGCACTTTGGAAAGTTCGGTCTGCGTGGGAACCACTGGACAGTGTATTTTAGGAGAGGGGCTGAGTCCCTCAGTCACACGGGGGCCCCGGATGGTCGGTGTGAACAGCGCCCCGTCTGGGCTCCCAGAAGGAGCCTTGTGGGCGAGGGGGCCACTTTCTCAGGATGTCACGTGCCAGGCTGAGGAACAGGCCCTCCCCCCTGAGGCCCGCCCAGGGACAGGTGACGCTCGGCAGGGAGGCACAGGCAGTCCCTCGGCTCCCTCACGTCCAGTAACAAGTGGCACACCCTCAGTCTCCTTGTGTGGCCCTGTGGCTGAGACACGGCCTGTGACGCCCCCACCGCCCCTGAACTGAGGTCACCGAGCGGGGGGACCATCTGTGCCTTGTCTGCCCGCTGGGTGCCCAGAGAAGCCTCCCTGCACTGCAGTCCCCTCAGAGCAGGGCTGCGCTGGGTGTTCACACCCGTGGGATCCGGGGACAGGGCGTCCTGCGTCCACAGACGCACCCACGTGAGCAGGGTGTCCGCTCCTGCCCTGCACTGAGCGCAGTGGTAGCGTCGAGGCCACACTGTGAGGGCGGGGGTGGGGGGCTGGCGCTCTGGTTACCGCCCCAGGCCGTGTTCCAGGGAGGGGTGCAGGCCTCTGACTCCCGGACCCCCCCTTCCCTGCGCCCCCCAAGCACACGGAGGTCCCATCCTCTGAGGTCTGCCACCAGCCCTTCCAAGTCGGGCCCGGGAGGCCAAGAGAAAGCCCAAACTGGCTCAAAGTGGGGTGGGGGCGACGGCCGTGCCTAGGGGGCCGGGCCAGCGGGCTCTGCCTTGGAAAGGGTTTTTCAGCACGAAAGAAAGGGGCAAAGCCAGGAAAACACGGCCCCCACCCCCGGCTGCGAGGCTCCCCGTGGCCCAGCCAGCTTGTGACCGAGGAAAAACACAAGCCACGCTGATGCAATTAGGAAAATGTTATTTTTCAAACGCTGCCAGCTCCTCGGGGTTGGACCTGTGACTGGGAAAGCAGCTTCAGGCGGGGACGGTCGTTGAGCCTCTCCCGGGGGCTGCGGGATGGGGGTGCCATCACTCGGGGGCCGGGGGCCGGGGATGGGCCCTGGGTGGGGGGCTCAGGGAACCTGCCTGCCCCTCCGGGCCTGAGCAGAGACAGGAGGGGTGCTCGAGGTGCCGGCCCGCCTGCTCCAGGTGAGTGGCCCTCACTCCGGCCTCTGGGCACAGCCCACCCTCACCGTTCTAGCCCGGACGCACCCAGCGTGTGGTCAGCCGCCTCCTGCGCCTGCCAGGAGGCTGAGATGGCTCCTTGGTCCCTCTGCTGTCCCCCACCTTAGGGGGGCAGGCCTGACAGGGTGGAGAACCCCCTCTCCCCCCGCGGTTCTGCCTCCCTGCAGGGACTGAGAAGGGCCCTCCAGGGTCCCCCACGCTGAAGAGTCGTAGCTGGTGTCCTCCCCTCCCAGGGGTCTGCCTCCTCGTGGCACCAGCTAGGGCTGTCTGAGGGGCAGCACCGAGGGGTGGGGTGGGCTGGGCTCGCCTGGGTGGTCAGCTGATGCCAAAGGACCAGGAGCCCAGGGTGCTGGTTGGGGCCGGAGCCCTGGGGTCTGCCCTGAGTCTCCACCTGGGTTCTAGTTCATGGGTGCACAGCGGCTGCCGTGCTGTGAGGGGTGCGCAGCGACCCTCTTGATGGGGGGCAATGGGCAGAGGTCCTGGCGCGGATGTCCAGAGGGCTTCGGGGGCTGCTGCACCGGGAGGCCAGGAGCTTGGTGGCCCTGGTGGCCCCCGTCCCCCCTGCCACATGTGGGTAACTGTAGCCAGAACTCACTTTGGCGTGGGGAGAGGCCAGGGAAAGCACAATAGCCCCGGAAAACAAGAGGCTCAGACCCCGAAAGGCTGCGGACCTGAAGGACCCTCCTGGGACCTGGTCTGGCCCCAGCCCTCGGCCCCACCACAGCCAGGGCTCAGCTCTGGGGGCTGGAGACATTGGCCCAGAGGGCTGGACCCTCCCCCGCTGACGCCCACTCCCAGGTTCTGCCCTGACTTAGGCTGCCTGGCCCCAGGGAGGCCACAGAGGAGTGCCTCCCACTTCCTGGCCACCCCCCAACGCCAGCAGCCCCTGGTCTGAGAGGAGGCCTGTGGGGCGGAGGTGGGTGGTCCTGACTCGCGGGAAGGCAGAGCAGGTCGCCTTGGCAGGTGGGGGGCAGCTCTAGGAGGGCTTGCATGGCATGGCGGGGGCTCGGGGTGGTGTGGGCGAGTGCCTGCCCCTGAGTTGGTGGTGACAAGCCTCACCTGTGCCCTGGAGGTGCCTCGGAGTGAACCCCGCAGGTGCGGCGGGCACCGTGGCCAAGGCGCTGGCGGGGGCAGGTCAGCTCGGGCAGGGGGCCGGTTCTGCGTGCAGGATGGGGGGGGGGTCTGTGCGGGGGTGGGGGTGGGGTGGCTGGGTCTGGGGCCGGGAGGGCAGGCAGGGAGGCTGCGGGGCAGGCGCGCCGCGCGGGCGGCGGGGCAGGGTCTGGCAGGGGTGCGCGGGGCAGTGGGGCGCAGCCGGCCCGCCAGGCGCGCCAGGAGCTGAGGGAGCGCTGGCGTGTGCCCGCAGGAAGCCCGGCGCTGGCCACGGCAGCCGCGGGGACGGCGTGCCCCTGGACACCGCTACCCTCAAGATGAGCGACCTGGACTCGGAGGTGCTGCCCTTACCGCCGCGGTACCGCTTCCGGGACTTGCTGCTAGGCGACCAGTACTTCCAGAACGACGACAGGTAGGGCGGGCCGGGGTCTGCGCGGTGCGCGCGGCGCTGTCCGCGGTGCTGAAGCGGCGGGGCCCTTCAACTTTCCGGCTTCCGGAACCGGAGAAGTTTCAGGGGCGGGGGTGGGGGGGAGGGGGGGCTGGGGGATGGGACGGGGTGCTCCGTGCTGAGGCGTCTCCCCGGGTCTGCTCCCAGCATCTCGGCCCCGCTCGCAGCTCTGCTCTTTGGGGGACAAGCCAGGGCTGGGGGCGTCCTAGAGGCTGAGACCCCCCAGCCTGGCAGAGGACTGGTGGTCATTTATTATTAATGAAGCGATCGTGCCCTTCAAGCTCATGCTGTGGTCACTTAACTGAGGCTGACAACGTTCCCTCGCCTCAAATTCCCCTGGGCAGAAACAAGCGGAATGCACCTGAGCCTTTCTGCAAAGGACCCCAGAATGAGCCCTTGGGAATAATTCCTGTGCGGGGGGGCGGGAGGGGGGACCGGCAGGAGGCTTGGAGAAATGTTGCTTCTCTCTGCCTTTTCCCCAAATAGCTGTCTCGGGTAAGCACCTTTCGCTGTCAGCCTCGGGGGAGGTGCTTTGACGCCTGCCAGGAAAGGCAGTGCCAAGGACTCCCGGGGCTGGAGCCGGCGGCTTTGGAGGGGGGTGCTTTCCTGGCAGCGTGTTGGGGGGCTGGGCCGGTGAGCCCTCAGTTCCCCTAACAGTGTGGTTGTCCGGGGAGAGCCCGGGGCGCTGAGGGCTGCAGGCTGTCGGGACTCTCGGGAGTCCGGTGACGGTGCGCCTGGGAGAGCGCATCAGTGGGGAATGTCAGCCCGTGAGGCCGGTGCACGCGAGGCGGCCTGCCAGACCTCACATGACACGCAGGCCCGTCCTCCAAGGGGTGCAGGAGCAGGGCTGGAGGCCAGCGTCCTCACCACTCGGGAGTGGGGGGCTCTTTAAGCGAGAGGTGGTTTCGTCTTGTTGGGCTGAGCGCTGCAGCCATAAATAGACCCACCCGGGAACATGTGACCCAGGGGAGAGTTCGTTCGGCTCCCTGTGTGGGGACAGGTGGACGTGGCTGCGGGCTCTCCTGTCCTCCTGGAACCCGGGGCGGGGCTGGGGCTTCCCTGAGCCAAGCGCCGTGCTCAGCATCTTCCACGTCAGCACCAGCCCTCGGTGCCTGTCCTGCTAGGAGCGGGTCAATTCCTGGAAATGGCGGCCCAGAGACTCTTCCGGTGTTGGTCCGGGAACGGCAGCCACCTCGGGCCCCCCCGACCGTGGGCTCGGGGTGCCTTGACAAAGGCCGGTGACCGGGTTGATGTGATCAGTGACACAGCCCTCCGTTTTCAGGAGTGGGTGGCACATGTCTGCCTGGGGGGAACCCCCCGACCCTGGGGAAAGGGAGGCTGGCAGGCCCCGAACCCCCCACGGTGCCCTAGGCCCCGCAGCCTGGGGTTTTGTTGCAGTAAACTACACAAAACATGAAACGCACCGCAGGGGACAGTCTGGTTCTAGAGCATTCCATCACCCCAGGAGGAAACTCCGTACCCACTAGTGTTCCCTCCCCCTCCCCCTCAGCAGGGGTGTGGGGCCTGGTGGGGACTGTGGAGTCTGGGAGGGGTTTCGGGGCTTCACCGGGGGCCATGGGGCCTGGCAGGGGCTGGGGAACCTCAAAAGGGCCGAGGGGCCAGGCCGGGGCCACCCCTTCGCTCGCTGCACAGGGAGGTGTCTCTTTCCCCAAACTTGCTCTGCCCAGGGTGGCTGCTGGGGTGTCATGGCCGGCCAGCCCCACTGAGAACCCTGTGCTCACAGGCTGGTCCCCCAGGTCTCATGGGGTAGGCAGTGCAGGAGGCCAGGATGGGGCTCCTGGGGGGGCTGACCCCCCACACATAGGATACACATGGGGGCTGCAGCTGGGCGCTGAGCTGCTGCCCCAGCCTCCGGGGAGGAGGCAGTGGGAGGGGCAGCTGTCGGAGGCCGCCTCCTGGGTCCCTGTGCTGTGCACCCCCAGAACCTCCAGGTCTCCCCCCTCCATCCTCCATCCTTCATGGCGTGGCCCCGCCCCCATCGCTGATTTCCAAAGTGGAGGATGGGGGCAGGCTACCCCTGGCCTGTCAGGACCCCCCTGTGTGAGGCAGAGGTGGCCAGGATGTCTCCCTGGGGTGATGGAGGGCAGCGGCCCCTGCGTCTGGGGTGACCAGGGGCCTGAAAGGTTTGAGGCCGAGACCTGCCTGTGCCCCCAGTGGGTCCCAGCCCCACTCAGGAGGTCTCGGGGAGCTCACACGGACTTGGACAGGACCTGGGACTATCCCACGGGGCCCCTGGAGGGCCCGGGATGGGGGCCTGGGCTGCAGCGGCCGGGCCTGTGTGGGTGGGCGAAGCCCGAGCCATGGGAGCATCCGGGGCAGAGACTTAGCCGGCCCCCTCCCCTCCCACACAGGGCAGACCCTGCCCTGCCCCACCCCCCACAGCCGTCTCTCAGTTCTGGCCCAGAATCCCTCCCTCCCCCACTCTGCACCCGCTCACAGCCCAGGGCAGGCTCTGGGGGTTGGGGGGAGTGCCGCCCCGACCTTGGCTCCTTGGGCAGCGAGTGCGCGGGCGGGGCTGGGAGCTTGCTGTTCTCCAGGGAAATAAAGCCACAGCCGTGAGTCACCACAGCCTCCAGCCGCAGCAGCTTCACGCCTGGGGCCTTGGGGGGGAGGACCAGCCCATGTGGGCGAAGAAGGCCACTTGGCCTCTCCTGGGAGCCAGGTGGGGAGCGGGGCAGAGCCTCCCAGGGCAGCAGAGGGCCTGGGGCAACCTCCCCGCTGCCTGCGGGCCGGGGGGCCGGGGTGTCCTGTCTGGACAGCTCGCTGCTCCTTCGCCCAGAAGCGGCTCGGGGAGGCCCTGGCCCTCTAGTCAGCACTGACCCTCCTGTGCGCCTGGAAATCTGAGCAACTGGCCCGGTGGTCCTGGGGACATGCTTGGGGGTCCGAGGGCCTCCTCCACCGCTCAGGGGCTGCAGCCCCCAGCCAGGCTGCGAAACCTTCTGCGGTTGGGGGGGCAGGTAACACCCCCCACCCCACAAAAGAGCGGCTCCAATGCAGCAGCAACGGAGGGGAGGGAAAGGGCTTTGGTCACCGCTGGCCCCTGGTCTGTGAGACGGACGGAGGTTCAGCCCCACCCCCTCCGGCTCAGGAAGGGGCCATGGGGTGCAGGGGTGAGCTCTGTGCCGTGAGGCGCAGGACATGGCAGCCACCGCACGGGCTTGTCCCCCACAAGGAAACAGTGACCAGAAGGCTGCGGTGGGCGAGCCCCAGGTTGGGGGCAGGGGCCTGCCCGCTGGCGCCCCCTGGCCAGCAGCCTGGGACCTGCTGCCTTCCCGGCCTGCACGAAGGCCGGCTGTCCTGAAGGTCCCAGAACCATGGGGTGGGGGCCACGGCAGGGTCTGCATCCACCCCCGCCCCCACCCCCCGCTCCCTCCCAGGCCAGGTGGGTGGGCTGGCCGCGAGCAGCATCGGGGGCCCAGGCTGCAGGGAGGCCAGAGAGGCCAGCGGTCCAGCAGCGCCCCGGGCCCCCTCCGCCTCTGCCCCTGAGCCCCTCTGACAGCAAAGGGTGGGTGGACGTGTTTCTCTGGAGTTGAGCAACACCAATATTGTTTCACACAGCAAGCCGGGAAGCGGGAGGACAGGCAGGTCCACTGTGCCAGGAGCGTGGGGGCCGCGAGGACAGACCCCTGCCTGGCCCAGCGGGGGAGCACTGTGGAAAGCAGCGGCCTGGGCAGGGCCTGCTGCTGACCGCGGGCCCCTCCAGCCCGGGCCCAGGGAGTCGGGGGGCTCTGCCGGAGGCTGCCCGCCCCCACCTCTGAGCAGCAGTGGATCAGGCTGCCCGGGTCCCAGGTGGCTGGGGACAGAGCCAGGCCCTTCCCGTGGGATGAAGGCCCTGCGGGAGGGGGCGGCATTTCCAGGAACAGCCTGTACTCGGAGCCACTCACCTGCGATTGTTGAAAACAGCGTCGCTGAGCTGGGCTGGAGAGTGCTGCCCGCCCTGGAGCGCGCGGTTGGTGGGGGCTGAACCTGAACACCCGCGCCCCTCCCGAAGGGCTGGGGGCTGCCCCTCCTTCCTGCCCAGCCCGCCCCTGACCCCTCGGGGCCTGTCCGGGTCTGTCCTTCCTGTCCTGGCACCACCCGCATCCCGCCCCCGGACCCAGGGATGGCGAGGCCGCCATGCCCCTGGGGCTGGGGCCTGTGTGCCTCAGGCACCTCGCGGCCCCTGAGCCTGCCGCCCCGCCCCCCCCCCCGCCCCGGGGCGACTCCAGGGCATGACGCCAAAGCAGTCCTCCTGAGTCAGTGTGAAGCAAAACCCACCGCTCAGTGAGGGGGCAGCCGAGTCTCACAGCCCCGTGGTCCGGGGCCTACACGACAGACAGCAGGCCCAGGGCCTGGAGGCTGGCCACGGAGGTCAGGGCGCCAGCAGCCTGGGCCAGTGGGTGCTGGGGAGGACCCCGCTCCGGGTTTAAGACGCTCTCTGGCTGTGTCCTCACAAGGCGCATGCGTGGGGGCGGGGAGGGGGCAGAGAGAGCTCTAGTTGCCAGTAAGGACACGAATCCCATCTTGGGGCTCATCCTCGTGACCTCATCTAACCCTGAGCCCCTCCTCAGGCCCCACCCCCTCTCGCCATCACGGGCATCACCGCGTGGGTTCAGTCCACGGGGCTGGGGTGCGGCGACACTGTGACTGGGAGGCGGGGAACCTTACTCGGGGCCAGGCGGTGCTCCGATTTCAGTCCCAGGGTCTGCTGGGAGCGTCCCCTCCTCTTCAGACTGGGCTTGTCACCTGGCTGACAGGGCCAGCTCCCCCAGGAAAGGGACCCCTTCAGGGTCGCACAGCTAACTGGGGGGCCTTCATCAGGAGGGGGTCCGTGGTGTCTTAGAAATCGGGTCTTTGTGGGCGTTCTTAGGGCAGAGCTCTGGCGATGAGATGATCCTGAATTAGGGTGGGCCCTCCTTCCAAGGGCTGGTGTCCTTGTAAGAGAAGGGGCCACATATAGGAGAAGCCACGTGAAGACAGCCGAGACTGGAGTGATGTGGCCACGAGCCAGGGGCACGTGGGCCCCCCAGGAGCTGGGAGGGGCGGGAAGGACCCTCCCCTGGAGCCTCCGGAGGGAGCGTGGCCCTGGGACACCTTGGCTTCTGAATTCCGGCCTCAGAGCTGAGAGCAAATAAATTCCTGTTGGTCAAAGGCCCCCGTTTGTGGCAGTCTGTTACACCAGCCGCAGGGCACGGACACCCCCACCAGAGGGCGCAAGTGTGGTGGGGAGGCCCTAGAAGCTGGGGTCCCAGCCGGCCGTGCCTGCCCCTCGTGGGGTCGCTCAGGGAGACCCCAGCGTGGGGTTGTAGGGAGCACCCTGAGCCTGAGGGGCGGGCACTGCCCCCATCGGTGGGCCCCTCAGCCGGCTGGGGCCGTCTATGAATCACACAGCCTGTTCTCCTGCGGGGCTGCACTCCGGGCGGGCCCGAAATTGGCTGAAAATGTACTCAGGCCCTGACTGGCGTGGCTCAATGGGTTGAAAGGTCGAGGGTTCAATCCTCGGTCAGGGCGCATGCCTGGGTTGTGGGCCAGGTCCCCAGCTGGCGACGTGTGAGAGGCCACCACACATTTCTCTCCCTGTTTCTCCCTCCCTTCCCTTCTCTCTAAAAATAAATAAATAAAATCTTTTTAAAAAGAAAGAAAGCAAATGTGCTTGAAAGTGAAATCCCAGAACAGAGGCCCCCCCTCCCCCCACAGGCACCTTCCCAGGCCAGCCCCCTGCAGCCAGCCGCGCAGCGTGGAGGAAGGGGCGGGGCCTGCCTACAGCCTCCATGACCTTGACCCCACCGCAGCCCAGGAAGGAGGCCACTGGGCAGGCAAGGGCCGCAGCCCCAGTGGGGTCTTTCCCCGTGAGCCCCGCCCAGGGTGGCGAGGATGCGGGAAGGCCCGAGGGTCGGGGGCACGGGACGAGCCGAGGGTGTCCGGAGCAGGCAGAGGCCCCGGGCCGGGCGCAGGTTGTGCGGGGGCGGCTGAGGGGACGGACGTGGACCCCCAGCTCCTCTCCGTGGCCCTGTGCTGGCAGGGGCAGCCCCCCAGCCTGGAGGGGCCCTGGCCAGGCCCCCACATCTCAGTCCCTTCCAGGCCCAGAGGTCCCTTCTGGCGGCACCCTCACCCCAAGCCCGTGGGGTGCTTGAGTCCTGGTTCACATTTCTCTCTTCAGTTTTACGTTTCAATGGCAGCTGACGTCCAGCGTGCCTTTGTGTGCGTTTCAGGTGTGCAGCGCCCTGGCCAGACCACCATCAGTCGCAGCCTCGCCCGAGTGGGCCCCCTTCCCTCCTTACCGGCCCCCCAGCGTCAGTGGGCCCTTCAGCAAGTGCCCACCTCAGGGGCTGCTGATGGGCCGGGGGGTCATCTGCACCTCCTGGAGAGCCTCAGACCCTCCGGCCGCCTGGCTAACCGGGCGCCGACACTGCCATTGTTCTGGGGGCCCCTTCCACAGCGACTCACCAGGGCCCAGACGGGGGGGCTGCCTGGGAGCAGGGAGAGGGACCCCAGGCCTGTGCGCCCTTTCGGAGGGATAGGTGGACAAGGACTCCACCGGGGCCCGGCAGCAGCTGGAATGCCTGGGAGGCTGCGACACCCCGCACCGGCGCCCCGCGCCAGCCCCATCCCACCCCTCCGGATTCTCTGCGCAGGAGGAGGGGCACCCAGGGGAGCTGAGGACAGCCAGACAGGACCCTTCCTGGGCCCTCTGGCAGCAGCCCCAAAAGCTGTCATCGTCCTAACCCGCGGAGCCCGTGCATGGGGCCTTACGTGGCCAAGACTTTGCAGAGGCGGCCAAGCGAAGGAGTTTTAAATTGTAACTTACTTATTTTTAGAGAGAGGAGAGGGGGGAGAGAGAGAAACATCGACCACTTGCCTCTCGTCTGCGCCCTGACCGGGGACCAAACCTGCAGACCGGGAATCGAACCGGTGACCTTTCACTTTGCAAGACGAGCCCTAGACCCACTGGGAGCCGCCCTGGCCTGGGCCCAGTTAGGGGTTTTGACATCGGAGGGTATCCTGGTGCCTGAAAGGCCATCATCCCCTGTGTCCTTAGAAGAGGGAGGCAAGAAAGGTCGAAGTGGTAAATTTTCTTACGGATGTTTTACTGCAACTTAAAAAAAAAAAAAAAAAAACAGAGAGGGAGGTCTAACACAGAGGAGCCCCCGGAAACTGACAGAGAGGCAGGAGGGGCCCTCCCCAGAGCCCGGTGGGGGGCCCGGGGCAGCCAGCCTCTCCACACCTGGGTCTCGGCCCAGCGATGCTGATTTTGGACTTCTGGCCTCTAGACCATGGGAGAATACATCTCTGTCATCAAAGCCACTCCATTGTGGTCAGTTGTCACGGCAACTGCAGGACGCACACATGCCAGGAAATCTCCCAGCTGTTTGGGGGACAGCAAAATCGGGGAGAAATTCAGGGCTGGTGGCCAGGCCAGCTGCCCCCACACAGGTGCCCTGCACTGGGAAGGGGAGGAGGTGACCCCCCCCCCCCGGAGCTTAGGGAGCCCCAGGTGGTGCCCGGTGGTTGGAGAGCCCGCCGGGGAGGGAGTGAGGGCCCTGGGTGTGGGGGGCCAGGGCTGGGCGTTCCAGGGGGCGCGGAACAGGCCTGGCTTAGGGGAGACCCGCCCGTGGCCCCCAGCGGGACCTTCCGGCTTGTTCAGTCCAGGCATCGTGCTGTGTCTGGTGGGTGGCGGTCACACGCTCCTTTAACCTGGGCCGACTCCTGCCCCGTGTGGCCCCAGGACCACACGGGACGACACATCCCCCAGGATTACACACTCGCGGGCGCTGGGGCTGGGCTGCACCCGCCGGGAGTTCGTACGTTGGACCCCCAACTCCTGTCCCTCGACTGCGGCCCAACCTGGAAGCAGGCTCTTTCCAGGTACGAAGGGAGCGGGGGACACTAGGGTGGTCCTCCTGCAGTTCGCCTGGTGTCCTCCTCAAGAGGAAGAAATTTGGAGACAGGCTCGGAGGGAGGGCGTTCAGCTCCACGCCGAGGAGCGGCCGGGACAGCCAGCGCTGCCCACACCTGGACCAGGGCGCGGCCTCCGGTCGGCAGGACTACGCGGGTCTGTTGTTGAAGCCTCGAAACTCACACCCCAGGCGGAAGGGACTTGGCGTTGCAGCGAAGGCGACCAACCGGAGGACTCGGAGCCGGCCTGGAGGAGACTGCCCAGGGGGCTCAGGCTCCTCAGAGCCCTTGGCACGGAGCCGGTGCTCCGGCTGGCACGGAGAGGTGACACAGCACTGCCGGCCTTAAGGACTGAGGGGCCACCTGCCCTTAGGGACTGTGCAGACCCCGAGGAAGGGTGGGCCTCAGGCCCCAACCTCGGGGAGCTGAACCCTGCCTCGCTGGCGAGCTCCGGACACCTCTCCCGGAGCCCCGGGTGAGAGCCCGCCCCGTGACGCCGACCTGGGCCCCGGGAAACCGGAGCCGGAGGCCCAGCTCGGCCGTGCTGGGCCCTCGCCTGCAGTGCCGAGAGGCCGCACAGGAGCAGCCCGCAGCTGCGCAGTTGGGGGTCGTGCGTGACGCAGCAGACAGTGCGGGCGCAGGTCTCTTGTCCCGCGGAGGGTTCCGCCTCCTGCTCGCCTGTCCGTGGGGGATTCACTCGTCCCTGTGCCCCCAGCTATCCTTGAACCTGGGCCCGAGGGCCTGGCGGGCGGAGCCTGAGTGGTTCGGGCAAGGGAACGGTTGAAGCGCCCCCAGGCCCCCTGTTCCTCCCTTGCCACCTCACGGGACCGTCACCTGTGAACATCAGTCCCACCACAGAGCATCCTCGCTGAGCCCCACACCCTCGGACAGCCGCCTCTCCCACCCTTGCCCCCCCCCGCCCCCTGCGGGCGCATTAGCCCCGTGCTTCCGCCAGGGCTGCCGTCCGGTCCCTGGGAACTGGCGTGCGCTGGAGCATCATCCCGCCGACTGGCAGCGCACGCCCGGTGCGTTCTCCCCGGCGCCCAGTTTCCTCGGCAAGGAAGCCACAGCCGGTGCCAGTGACGGCGTTTTCCTTCCGGGTTCCTCCTGCACTGACCCGTGGGACTGCGCAGGCTCACCGTGTCCCCCAAAGACGGCCGTGTCTCGAACTCGACCTCTGGACTTGCGGATGTGACGAAGAGTCTTCAGATGGGATGCGGTCCTGGATCGTCGGGGTGGGGTCCCCGGAGTCCCGGAGGTCCTCAGGGAGGGAGGCGGACTGGACCGAGGCCCCGCCATGCCTTGCGGTGCCTCCAGAAGCCGGAAGGGCGGGAACCAGCCTCCCGGGAGCCCCGGAAGAAGCCCCTGCCCGCACTCAGCCTTCGGGGCTCTCCTCCAGGACGGGGAGGTGGGGCGTCTGTGCGTGCGAGCCACGGGGTTCATGGCACCCTGTTAGCATAGCCACGGGAAGCTCACCCACCGAGTTCTCTTCATCGTCCCTCTGGTCTTCTGTCGTCACTGCTCGCGCCGGCGGGAGCCAGCCCTTCCTGCTGGGTGCTGGCTTCCCTTTCTTCCCGACCGTTTTATTGTGGCAAAGTGCACAGAACGCCGACCGTCCCCACCCCGTCTCGGGCACGGCTCAGCGGCCGTGGGGACGGTCACACTGCTGTGCAGCCGCTGCCACCGCCGTCCTCTCCAGGACGGCCCGTCTTCCCACACAGACGCCCGGTCCCCGCGAAACCCCCGCTCCCACCCCTCCCCCCGCCCCGGCCCCGCCGTGGGCTCCCTGTCTCTGTGGGTCGGCCCCCTGCAGGGACCGCGTGTGAGCGGGACCTACATACACGTCCCCCGTGTCGCTCACTCAGCCCGGCGCCCTCCAGGCCCGTCCGGGGTGGCCGCCGGTGCCAGACCGTCCTTCCTCTCTCAGGCTGAGTCGCATCCCTCTGCACCCACGGTCACTGTCTGCGGGGCACTTCGAGAATGTATCCCACCCTCATTTGCCCCCGCCCCCTCCCTGTCCGCATCTCAGTTTTAGGGTGTCGCTGCCTACCCACTTCCTCACCCTGGCCCCTCCCCACCCCCTCCAGCCCTCCCTGCCTCGGTGAGGGGGAATGGGCGGTCCCACTCAGCACAGAGCAGCAGAGGCTGACCCCCGCCCCCCGCCCCCGCCCCGCGGGGCTGCTGTGCGCAGGGAGGGAGGCGGCGCTGATGGGAGTTAAGTGCCGGCGGAGAAGGCCACGCGCTTTCTATCTGCCCCACCCCGAGCGCGGCCTGGGAGCTGCAGGTCGGGGAGCTGCAGGTCACCCTGTGAGGACTGCTGTGTCACCTCCACCTCGGGGGCCGGGCCCGGGGGCCCTGCAGGACAGGCCTCCCGGGGGCCCACAGCCAGACGCCACGGCCTCTGTCCCTGCTGGGGGGCTGCCTCTCCTCCCTGCCCGGGGAGCACCTGACTTTCTCTGACAAAAGCGAAGATGGTTTTCCCAACCCATCCAGCCTGAGCAGCGCCCCGCCCCCCGCAGCCAGCGCTGGGAGGTGCGCGGCGCTCCCCCGGCTCCCCCCACGCATGTCGCCCACAGCATTCGTGAGACCCCTCCCCACGAAACGTGGGACGGCCTCCTTTGTCACCGGACTGTGGCCATGGACCTCGGACGCCCTCGGTACCTGAGGACGAATAGCACTCTCTCAAACCAGGAGCGGGAGAGGCACCGCCCTCGTGGTGGACAGGCCGGACGCTGGGCCTTCCCGAGGATGGCGGGGACCCGCCGGCCCCTGTGCTCTCGCGTGCTCAGGGCGTCCTGGCGGGGCACCCCAGGCTGCCTGCAGCCTGCTGCCCTTGCCCTCTTGGTGAAGCCTGGGTCCCCAGGAGCCCCGCATCTGGAGAGCCTCTGGCAGCTTCCTCCACCTCCCGGGCTGCACGGGGAGCATCCCTGCCGCCCAGCCCTTCTCCTGGGTGTTGACAGGAAGGCGGGCAGCGCTCCCCTCCCCCCGCCAGGCCGTGCAGGGCGCAGCCCAGGCCTGCCACCCCGCCGGCCTAGCGCTCGGCACCCACCGCAGGGCGTGTCCAGCAGTGCCCGGGCACTTCCAGCTCTCTGCCTTCGCAGCCGCCACGCTGCGTCTTCCCACGGGAAGGGCAGAGAGCAGGCGACTCCTGCTGGGCCCCCTTTCCCCAGGGGCAGGCAGGGGCCCAGCCAGTGCAAGCACCTCATCCCTCCAGTCAGGGAGCTGCACGGGGCAGCGTTTGCCGAGACCACCAACGGCACCCACGACCACGTTCCTTACTCAGCCACGTCTGGGCAGGGAGAGGCAGAGGGCCGCCCTTCTCCCACAAGCCCCAGTCCCTGCTGGGGTGGCGGGCAGGGTCACAAGTGGGGTGAGGGAAGGGGCGGTCTGGTGAGTCAGGAGGGCAGCTGCTGAGGAGTTCCCTCCAACCAGCTGGGCTCCAGGGCCCGCACGCCCGGAGCCTGGTCCCCCGGGCGCTCACATCTGCCAGCTGCTCCCCGGGCGAATCCCCTCACCTCCCTGGCTCGGGCCTCGTCTGGGGAATGGCGGAGAGCCGAGGCCTCCTCAGCTGGAGTCCTTATTCCTCCCCTTCCGGTCTCCCGCTCCTGCGGCAGCCGCTCCTCTCAGGCAGCAGGGCCTCGGTTTCCCCGCTTTGCAAAGCAAACAGACATCTGCGCTGTGGGCTGGAGTTTGGGTGCCGTGAGCTGGTCAAGGCCCGGCCCGCGGGGTGCCCCTATCCACAAAGCGGGGTCCAAGGCTGGGACCTCCTGCCGGCACGGAGCCTGGGGTTCTGTACGGACACGGATAAGTGGCTGCCCAAATGAGAGACTCCCTGGCAGCTTTGAGGGTAGAAAATGGGGGAAGGTGGGATCCCGAGTGTCTGTGGCGGGGAGGACCCACGGACAGCAGTGTCCCACTGGGTAGGAGGGGTGGACCCACCCAGCCTGGTCGCAGCCGGGCGTTGAGCAGGGCTCTGGGCAGCCACCGGGGCCCCAGAACCCACAGGCAGCTGTGAGTTGGGCACGTGGCCCACCTCAAGGGCTCTCTCCCCTCCCCAGCAGTCCTGCCTGTGGAGGTGAGTGGCCAAGAGCCACCAGCTGTCACGGCACCACGCTCCCTTCCTCTCCCCAGCGCGTGAGTGTCGTGATTATTGCTCCTGCTTCCGTTACAGGGCGGCCCCTGGCAGCCGCGGGGCGCTGAGACCCCCTCCCCCAGGGGCGTCCTTGGCGCACCGGGCCTCCTGGGGTGGGGCGGGGTAATGAGTCCGGGCCTTCCAGGTCGCCCCCCGGCTCCCCCGTCCCGTAGAGGGGGCGCCTCCCCCCAGCTTCCCAGCACCCCCACCCCGGACAGTTCCACTGCGGCAGCGGCGCGGGGAAGGCGCGGGGCGGTGCTGCGATGGTAGCTCCCGCCTCCTGCCGCCGCCGCCGTGCGCTCCCGCAGGATGGCGCGGGCCAAGCTGCCGCGCTCGCCGTCCGAGGGCAAGGCGGGCCCCGGGGGCGCCCCGCCGGCCGGGGCCTCGGCCCCTGAGGAGCCGCACGGGCTCAGCCCGCTGCTGCCGGCCCGTGGCGGGGGCTCCGTGGGCAGCGACGTGGGCCAGAGGTAGGGGCGCGGGCCGGGGACCCCGCGGGCCACCACAAGCGCCGCTGGGAGGGGCTTTGCATCGCTGCCGCTTTCATCCCGCACGCGCTCCGCTGGACTGCACGTCGCCTGCAGCCTCGGGAACGGGCGGGGGCGGACGGCCGAGTTTCCCCTGGAACCCCCACTTAAGCTCCCAGACCGCCCAGTGTGTCCGCAGCCTGCCTTGGGGACCCTGTGGGTCTGGCTCTCTCCTGCTCTTAGAGGCTAGCGGAGTGGGCCAGGCAGTGAGGCTGGAGGGGACAAGGGAAGCAGGACCTGGGCGCTGGTCCCGGTGGCTTAGTGACCCCAGTGGGAGCGGCATCCCCCTGGAGACCACACTCACAGGGGGCCCACAGAACCCTCTTGGAAGAGGCAGGGCCGGTATCTGTGTCCCTCCTTAGAGGTGGCCCAGGGAGGCCAGGAGGCTGGCGGAAGGCTGCCCAGCAGATTGGAGCTGGGCCAAGACCCAGGCTCCCCATGGCAGCCAGGGTGCAGGGAGCCAGGTCCCTTTGGAGAGAGCCCCCTGGGCCTGGCGCCCCGCTCCGGCCCCTCTGTGAGTGCAGGTGGGTGGGCACGACCAGCAGCCCCATGGCGCAGATGAGGGTGCTGGGGCTCGGCCCGTGGCACTCACAGCAGCCGGCGCCTTCCCTGTGCCCGGAGCCCGGGACCAGGGCTGTCCTGGCGTGGGCCCGGACACCTGTGCCTGGCAGGCTCTTGAGCAGGTTCTTGGCCAGGCAGATGGCAGAACGGAGGGTGCCTGGGGAGCTCTCCCGTGCCCCTCCCACCTGGCCGCCCTCACACCCTGTTTCCTGCTCCTCTGAGCCCCTGGGGAAAGCTGGTGCCTAGCATGTTCCCATTGGCCCAGGAGGCTAAGGCTGGGCAGTAAGTGCTTCTAATAGGCCTCGGAGACCAGCCGCCTCTCCGCTCCATCTTCTTTCTGGGCCCTCTGGGGCAGGGATTCCAGAGGCCGTGGTTACAGCCAGCCTGGCCCCTTAAGGGTTCGGCTTCCTGCACTGTCCCGCTCCTGCAGGGATAGCAGGTGCTGCCCTGGCTGCATCCGAGCCCGCAGTGCCGTGTGGGAGCTGCAGCTGCGGGGCCACCTCCTCCAGGAAGCCCTCCCCCATGCCCCTGTCCTGTGCTGGCCCTTTGCCTGGGCAGCCTCACTCACTCAGTCCTCCCGCAGCCCCTGGTCAGCCTCCTCTTGCGGAGCAGAGGGCGAGAGCCGTCCACAGCCTCCTGCTGCCCGGGGCCCTGCGGCCCGCTCTCCCCAGGGGCTGGAGGCCTGTTGTAGACGGAGCAGTTGGGAGCCACGGCAGGTTCCTGAGCAGAGGGGGGCTTGCAGGGTTTGCACTTTAGGAACACGGGTCTGATGGGGCTCCCAGCACGCCCCGAGGAGAGAGATGGGTGCCCTCTGTCGCAGGAGCTGGCAGCCGCAGCTCCTGCAGCTGCCCTGGTCCCACATGCCCGGCCGCCTCCTGGAGCCAGCCAGAGTCATGGCTCACCGGGCCCAAGGTCCCCAGAGCGGCCTAGAGCCTCCGGGCCTCAGTGCTGCTGGGGCGGCAGTGAGCAGAGGGGCTGAGCCTCGGGAGGCGCCCTGCCCGAGCCCCAGCGCCCCGCGCCCCGCCTCCTGGATGCTGGGGGCCAGCGTCAGTCCCTCCTCGCCTCCCAGCCTGGACTCCCCAGGACGGGAGCGCATGCGCCCCTCCTTTTTCCTCTGCCCCCCACCCCACAGAATGGGGTGGGCAGGGGGGCTGATTAGAAAGCGTGGCCTGGGGGATGGGTAAGGAAGACCATCGTCTGAGAGCTTTTGAGCCAAAGAGCCAGTGGGCGGGGGTGTGGGCCTTGGCCATGTACTGAGCACCTGGGTGGGTTAGGGCTGGGCCGGGCCCCTCCATGTCCCCAACAACCTGGAGCTGGCGGCCTTGCCCCTCCAGGGCCTGCCGCGCAACCTCACACCTGCCGGGGCCCGGGCCGGGCGCTCTGACCTGGAAGGAAGGACTCGGTGGAGGGAGGGCAGTGAGGCTGCGGAAGAAAAGCTGGGTTCGGCCCCGAGTGAGGGGCTCCCTCGTATATTGTGGGAGGGGACCCCTGGGGGGGGGCTGGAAGGCATGGTCGTGGCCTCGGAGAGAAGAAGGGGGTGCAGAAAGAGCTGGGGTGCGGAGCTGGGGTCTGAGCATCAGGGGTTGTGAGTGGTGAGTTTGGGGTTCCCCCCCCCGCCAAGAGGCACAGCAGGGGACCAGCCCCAGAGGCAGGGCCCAGACCTGCTGATGGGGACCTTGTGCGCGCGTGGGTGGGGTCCCGAGCCTCTCCAGGACCCCTGTGTTCAGCGTCACGAGTGAGCCGTGACCTCAGGCCTGTCAGAGTTCAGTGGCGGCAGACAGAGCCCCTGAGCCCGCTCGTCCGGTATCCTGTGTTCAAGAGATGACGCTGGGACCCGCCCCCCGCCCTGCCCGCCCGCTCCTTCCTGCAAACCCTCACCTGGACACGCTCCACTTCCCGAGCCTTCTCCCCTGCCGGCACCCCTCACCGACCCTGGGTGAGCTCCTGGGCCCACTGCCACGGGCTGTGGCTCTGCCAGGCGCCTGCCACCCCTTGGTGCAGCTGTCACCCCAACTCAGAGCCAGGGCAGCACCTGGGCCAGCAAGAGGGAACCTGAGCTGGACAGACACACAGAATCCGCCAGAAGCCCCCAGGGACCCCGGGCCGAGGCCCAGGTTCCCTGCCCTGCACCGTACCCCACCAAGACCTCACCCACCCAGGCACCAGGATTTGGGGGGCTCTGTGGTGGTTGTGTGCCTGGGACCCCTCCCAGCAGGCCGGCCCCTCCTCTTTGCTGCGGCCTCGTCAGGAGGGCAGGGGTCCTCTGTGAGCCTTGGTTTCCGCTTCTGGGAAGTGGTAGCTTTGAGGGTGCAGGGAGGGCCCTGGAGTCCTCCGGAGGAGCAGACCCCGCCCGCCCCCGCCCCAGGCTCCCGGCCTCGGCCTGTTCCTCGGGGCGGGGGAGTGGGGGGGTCAGCGGGCTTGAGGAGAGGAGCCCTGGCCATGCCAGGCAGCCCTGAGCCCCGTCATCTCCTCCGGCCCAGGGGCCCTTTCGGGGACCACCCTAGCTGCCCTCAGCTCCCTGGGTGTAGAGCGGGGCCCATGGTGCCCTTCCCGGGTCGCTGGAGCCCCTGGGTGCCTGGGCAGGCTGAGGGCCGGGTGCAGAGCAGGGACGGTGGGCAAGGCCAGACCTGCTGACTGGTGCCTGCTCGCTCCTGCTCACTCGGCCGGAGGGGGTCCTCTCCGCGTCCGTGACCCCGTGGACCTGGCAGGGGTGCATGCGCTGCTGCTTCTCTCCGGGCTGTGCGCGTGGGCGCCCCCGCCACCCGGACCCTGCTTGTCTGGGCCCCTGCCCGGCCCAGGACTCGGGCCCTCTGTCCATCTGTCCGTCTTCCACATTGAGCCATCCACTCGGTGTCTGCCCCCAGGCGTCCTGTGGAAGATTTCAGCCTGGACTCTTCCCTGTCTCAGTAAGTGTCCTGCAGGGGAGGGGTCCGCAGCAGGGACAGACGAGTGTCCTGCCAGCCCTCTGGGAGGAGGGCGGCTCGGGCCCACACCGGCCCGGGTGGCAGCCCCACTGGGCCGCTTGCAGCTGGCGAGGGCAGGGTGTGGCCTGCTAGCACCCCTGCGGGTGTTGCTGGCTCTGAGGGGTAGGGACTCAGGCAGGTGGTCCCCTGGGGTGTCACCCAGGGGTAGGAGATGGGGTTGACCGGAGGCAGGTGCCCCAGGACCCCCGATAGTGGCGGCCATGGGTGGGGATGGGGAGCACACCCTGGGGCCTGTGTGGGGTCAGGCAGGCAGATGACCGCTGGGACCCCCAGCTTTCACCCTCCCGGGCTGGCGGTGCAGGTCCAGGCCCTCGGGTGTGGGTGGGGCGGCCCCCTACTGCCCCTCCCCCTGGGTTTTCCTGGTTCCAGTGCCAGGTCACGCACAGAGCAGGCATCGGCCTGGGGGACGGGAGCCTCTGGGAGCAGCCAGGTCCCCGAGTTTGGCGTTCACCGTGGCCGCCAAGTGGGGCCTGATTGTTAGTTGCACCAGTTAGCAGAACCAGTGCCTCCAGCCGCTGCCACTGGCCTCCCCGAAGCAGGGGACTCGGAGGCTGGGCCACACCCTGGACTGAGGGCTCTCCCGCCTGGTCCCTGTGCTGTGGGGCGCAGTGGCTGACGTGACAGGCACCTCCCCGGCCGTGGGTCAGAGCCTGTGGCAGGAAATAGAGCATCTGCAGCGGCCCGAGGGGCCAGGCTTGGGGCCCTGTTGTCTCCTCTGGTCACAGGTAGAGAAGAGGCTCCAAGGCCCACGGAGCCCCGGAGGCTCCCCAGCCCAGGGTGCCGGAACAAGGACCTGCCCGGACTGCGTCGGCGGGCCCCAGGCCAGGGCTGTCTTTGGTGTTAGGAAGTGGAGGCTGCCCTGCCCGGCGCCCTGGAGCCCTCCGTCCTCGGTCTCCCAGGTGCTGAGGAGGGTGACCCACAATGGGGGCAGGGGCTACCCTGGAGCCAAGTGGCCATGGGCCAGGCCTGGGGGACAGCCTCGCTGCACCCCTTCTGCTCACCTACCCTTTGAGATGGACCCAGACCCTCCACACTGGGGAGGTCCTGGGGGGACACCGGGAAAGAGGAGGGTCCCGAGCAGGAGTCTCTGCTGACACCCCCACCAGCCCCTCACACGAAAGCCGGCAGGCCTGGGCTGAGCGTGGTGGGGCGAAGCAGCCTCATTCCCCCGACTGGCCCAGTGCCCCCCACCCCACAGCACCTGCCCCGTCCTCTGGGCCCCCAGCTCCCGCTCTGCCAACTCACCTGCAGGACTCGGGGCTGCTCGGGGGCGGGCGGATCGTGCCGCGAGGCTGTTCTCGCCCAGCTGGGCCGGTCACAGGCTCTGCCCGGTCTCGGAATAGCTGGCCCGGCCCAGCCACCTCTTGCCCGCTGGCCCCACGGCCAGGGGGTGCGGAGCTCCGCGCACCTCCCAGAGGCCCCGCTGCGGTGGCGGGCCCAGGGAGGGAGGCGGTCTGACCTTGGCCCCGTGCGAGTGGACGCAGCCGTGGCCTGCCGGGCGGGCCCACCCTCCCCGTGTGCCCGGTGCCTGGCCTGTGTTTGGAGCTGACCGCCATCAGCACAGGCCTTCTGTGCTGCCTCCCCTGCCAGGAGTCCCTGTGCCGGCGGTCCCTGGACGGCCTGCCCCCGGCCCGTGGGTCGGGGAGCTGCAGGTCCCATCCTGGTGGGGGGTGGGCGCAGAAGGGGACCTCCCCGGGTCTGCCCGGTGCGGGCAAGACCCTGGACACAGGCGGGCGGCCGGCCCGCTCAGACTCGAGCTGTGTGGGCCTGGGGCAGGGCTGACTCCTGGGCCCCTGAACATGTGGGAAGCCCAGGCCCCGTGGGTGAGCTGGCTGGGCTCGGGCCTTGGTGGGCCTGCTCCGTGCTTGTAGGGACGGGCTGGCCAGAGCCCTCTGCGGGGCCCTGCCTGTGGCAGGGCTCAGGGAGGGGGCTCCCCGGTCTGCCCGGCCCCCAGCTCGTCCTTGCCAGCCTAAGAGCTGCTTGCCTCAGAGGACAGGAGAAGTCAGGGCCGAGGCCTGACCTGCGACGGGGCCAGGGGCCACATGCGGCCAGGCTCCCTGCAGCCTCCAGCCCCGTGACCCGGCCTGCCGGTGGCACTCCTGCCCTCCACCTTCCGGGACCCCGGCTGTGGGCGGTACCCAGCGCCCCCCGACCCCGTCTCCTGCTGAATGAATGCGCGAGTGAGTGGACGAGTGAGAAGGAGCAGACGCCTGGGAAGGAGCCCCCTCAGCTCCACCGCAGCCCCCAGCCCGGGGCCCCAGCCGGTTTGCCCGCTGCTCCCAGTCCAGCTCCAGGGCCAGCACCCCACCGCGAGGTTTCTGCGGCCCCGGCCCCGCGGCTCCTGAGAGCAGCTTCCTGGGAGCTTGGTCACCGGCTGCCCCACGGGGCCTCAGGTCACAGCTGGACCACCAAGGGGGGAGGGTCCCCGCAAAGGGTCACTCCTCTGTGGTGGGCATCAGCCACATGGGTTCCTCACCTCTCGAGTGGGTTTGTGACTCAGGGGCCATCTTTTCCGGACGGTGGGAGCGGTGGGTGCAGGCCAGCGTCGGGACACGTGGACAGGGTGGCCCTGATCACCGGCACCATCTGAGTGGATGGGTGCGGGCTGCCGGCCAAGCGCTTGCGTGGTCTCTCATTTAACCCTGCACCCGGAATCGAGCAGTTAGCCGGACCTCACAGGGGAGGAGAGAGGGACCTTTTCATTTCTCCTGAGTCATAGCACCTGCTGCCCGACCCCCCCAGCACACGGAAGGTCTGTCCCTGTCACTGCCTGTCCCCAGGTGAGGAGGCTGAGACTCAGGTGCCTGGCTGCTGAGCGGCCAGGCAGGTGAGGGCCAGGCCGCATCTGGCCTCGTGACCCGAGGCCGAGCCTGCTGAGCCAAGAGCCCGCCCCGAGCCAGGCCGGTCTGTGCGGTGAGGCCAGGACTCGGGGTCTGGCAGCTCCGAGGGGGCTTCTCTGTGGCGGCGGGCCTGGCTGGCACCGGACAGAACTGGCCTGTGTTGAACCCGTGGCCTTACACCTGCCCCCGGGGAAGGGGAGTCTGTAACCCACTTTCTGTGGTGCCACTGCAGGAAGTAGGCGGCCACAGCGCACGAGACACTGAAAGCGAGGAGGCTTCGTGCCTGTCGCTGGCCCTGTAGGCTCGACCTCCCGGCCCGGCCCGCACCTGCGGCCTCCTCTCCCTCCTCTCCTCCCTCCCGTGTGGGGTGCGCCTCCCTCCACAGGTGGGCACTGCTGCCGAGGCCTGGGTGCCACCTGGACGGGGGTCCGCAGCCCCTGGGTGAGAAGCCAAGGGTTGGCCAGCATTTGCCCTGCTTCAGGGAACTCGGGGCTCCAGTTCTGGGCGCAGGGAGGGCCGGGGGATCTGGGAGCAAAGCCCTGCGGGCCTGCCCGGACCCGGCCTGGCAGGGACGTCGGTGGGTAGCAGGGGTGCTGCTGTGAGGCACAGGTGGGGCGTGAGGCTATAATGGGGTGCCGGGGGCCCCCGGGAAAGGGGCTGGGGGGTTCTGGCAGAGGCAAGAAGAGCCGACCGAGTCAGCTTCCTGGTCTTTGCCTCAGTCTCCCAGCTCTGGGCTCCGCTGGGAGTGGAGGGACACAGACGACCGCTGGGGCTGGGGGCCGTGGCATGGGAGGGGCCCAGCGGGGCCGCGTAAGGGCCCGTGCGGGGCACGCCCGCGTGGAAAGGCACGAGCAGTGGGTGGGCCCTCTCTGAGGCTCGGCTGGGCCGGGCAGGGGAGTGTCAGGACGCTGGACCGCGGGCCGGGCGGCCCTCGAGGGGCACCAGGGGCTGGGCTGAGGGGCACCCACCCAGGCCGGCTTGTCCCGGCCCTGACTTCAGAGAGAAGGGCATCGGACCGACTCCCCCAGGGACCCTCAGGGCCCGCTCTGGCCCGCCCCCTGGCGGCACCTACAGAGGAGGGTGGGGGTCAGGGGTTCAGAGGGGAGCCGGGGCAGGGGAAGGCTCCAGGGAGAGAGGGGTGCGGTGGGGTGCACTGGCCACTGGCTCTGGGTTCGGACCCTGCTGCTCTGTGGGAGGCCTGTCCTGCTGGCCCAGCCCCAGGAACCCAGAGCGTGGCCAGGCGGCCAAACCGCACTAGGGCCTGAGTGTGGGGAAGGGCCCCATACCGCCCACACGTCCGCCCGGGCCCTTCTTGAGCCCTGGGCCAGCAGAGGACATGGCGGCCCCGGCCTGGCCTCCGGGGTGTCTCCGGGCGGCGTGGCTGTGCCTGTGGGGCGCTCAGGCCCTCTGCGCCCGCGTGGTGAGCGCGAAGGACAGGCTGGCCACACCCCCACAGCACCCCCGAGTGGCCCGGCGCTGGGTCAGCTGAGGCTCAGGGCAGGGCCTTTCAGACGCCCTCACCCTGAACCCCAAGGTTGCCGGTACCTCTGTCTCGTGGGGCGTCTGGCCCACGGTGACACCCACGGGCTGGCCTTGAGGGGTTCCTAAGACCGTCCTCCAATGGGAGCAGATGAAGCCTGTGACAGAAGGCGCAAGAGGTCATGCATGGGGGGCTGGCCAGTGCCAACCCAGAGCAAGGTGCCCACCCAGCACCCCAAGTCATTGGCCCCTCGGGGGGGGCGGTTGTGTGTGCTCCCCGACCCTCGAGGGAGATGGTGTGAGACCATCACACCCGCCCGGGGCCCTGGCCAGTGAGCCGCACT
The DNA here is from genome assembly GCA_039655065.1 of Glossophaga mutica. Taxonomy (NCBI): domain Eukaryota; kingdom Metazoa; phylum Chordata; class Mammalia; order Chiroptera; family Phyllostomidae; genus Glossophaga; species Glossophaga mutica. The sequence goes on from CM077305.1 coordinate 216,824,761, forward strand.
GCAGGGCAGCTCATTGCCCCCAGCCCCCCGCCCCCGGGGGACCGGATGGCCCTCCATGCCAAGTTGCCCCCCACACACGTGACAGGCTCCTGCTGGGGCCTCTGGGGTCTGGCCCCAGGTCGCTGGGAGGCTGGCGGGGTTCAGGGTGTCTGGGGATTGGCCAGGGGGTGCAGGGTAGCCCGAGGGATGGGGGGCCACGTCCCCAGCACTCCTGCAGGGGCAGCGAGCCTTCAGGCTCGGCCGCCAGGGGCCGCCAGACAGAGCGACAGACCACTGGCTTCTGGGATGTCCTGCAGAGATGACCTGGCGGGTTTGGAGCCCCAGGCCAAGGGCCACACGGGGCGCGATCAATCCTGGGGGCGGCCGTGGCTGCCAAGGTTGGGCGCCCAGGAGTCCCGGCCTCAGGGAGCCTGGGGGGCACCCAGGTGCACCCGGTGCTTTTGGAAGGTCCGGCAGGCGGGTCTGCTGGGGGCACATAGGTGCCTTGGACACTGGCGGCCTCACGTCCAGCGTGGAGGCTCTGACCCTGCTGCTGTCTGTCCATCCGTCTCCTGGGCCCCTACAGCTGGGAGAAGCCAGTCCGGCTCGGCGCTGTGGGCTGGCCCCCGGCCGGCCTGCGGGACTGAGCCCCCACGCCCCTCTCCTGCTCCCCAGGGTCCAGGTGGAGTTCTACGTCAACGAGAACACCTTCAAGGAGCGGCTCAAGCTATTCTTCATCAAAAACCAAAGATCCAGTGAGCGGGGCCTGCGGGGAGGGGTGCTGCCCTGGGGGTGGGTCCAGCTGTACACCGGCTGGGAAGAGGAGGCCTGGGCTCTGCTGGCAGGCGCGGGGCCGTGGCCAGGGGCCCCTCGCCTCGGGTCCGCACCGCCTCCCACCAGCAGGACTGCTGGGACTGGACCTTGTGGGGCCCTGCCGGAGACCGGCTGGGCCACGGCCATCAGGCCACCGGCTCGGCCTCCTTCCTGTGGCCCTGCCCGCCCCCCTGCCCTCACCCCGGGGACTCCCTGGCCCCTCGGCGTGACCCGCCCCTCCCCTGCCGGCTCTGTCCACCGCCTTGCCGGCGGGGTCTTGGGTAGTCAGGCCCTTCCTTGAGGGCAGGGTGGGGCGTGGAGGTCACGCCCCCGAGTCCCAGCCCATGGGTGCGCCCTCCACACCCCCACACCGCCTGCCCAAGGAGGGAGTGGCTTGGGAACGCCCTGCGGGGGCGCCCAGGGGAGCCGTTGGCTGGAGACCCCGGGTGGCCCAGGAGCCCCGACACCCCCACTCGGCCCCCCTCAGGCCTGAGGATCCGGCTGTTCAACTTCTCCCTGAAGCTGCTCACCTGCCTGCTGTACATCGTGCGCGTCCTGCTCGACGACCCGGCGCTGGGCATCGGATGGTAGGTGGCCCGTGGGGCCGGGCCTCCGCCGGGGCCTCGGAGAGTCCTCCCCGCTCGGGACTCCTGTCCCGGCGCCAGTGCCCGCCCCCCGGGAGCCACGTCCCGGACGCGGCCCTTGGGTCCCCGCTGGCCAGCAGCTCTGCACGGGACAAAGGGCACCCCTGTCCATGGACCGCGGCCGCTCCCTGTGCCCGGTGCTGACGGCAAGGACACAGGCCCAGCGTGCCCCCACCGGGTCCCCTGGGCGTCCTGGGCCCTCGGCTCCTCCCCCGGGTCTCTCCGTTGCCCGGGGCGCACGCTGCCTGACTTCCAGGGGCTGCTCAGTCAAGCTGCTCAGTCCCTGCTTGTCCGGAGCTCACGCCGAGAGCATTCTCTCCCGTGTCTGACGCCCTCGCTGCCCTCCACGAGGGGTGAGCGCTTGTGCTGAGGCCCTCGGTCGGGGCCTGGTCATCACTGTCACCTGGGGGCCGCTTCTCCGGCCGGCTCCTCAGGGTGCGCTCTTCCCTGGAGGGTGGGGCCAGGCCCCGGGCTCCTGGGGCGGAGCCGGGAAGGAGGCCTTTTGCTCTCCGCTAAGAACGAGGCTCTTCATCCCGGTGGGGAGGGCAGGTCCTGCCAAGGTGGTTTTGGGAGGAAAACTGGGGGCTCAGACTGACTCACCCCACTCTCCTGGGCTCATCCCACTTCCCCGACTCCCAGAGGCTCCTGGGTACCTGGCCCCACATGCCCACGGGGACGTGTTGTCATCCCACAGCACCTGGCACATGGGGGTGGGAGGTGAATGGCTGGTGGATGCAGTAGGATGGATGGAGGGTGGGTGGGCGGTGGGTGGATGGTGGGTGGGTGGTGGGTGAATGGTGTATGGATGGAGGGTGGATGGATGGGTGGCGGGCGGGTGGTGACTGGGTGGGGGGTGGCCATCCACAATGGCCACAGTAAGGCTCGGAGGAAGCAGCTCACTGGGGGAAAAGGGCGGGAGCTGCCTGTCACCGTGGGCTCTGGGAGAGCACGGTCCCCTTGGTCAGAGCCCAGTGTTGGTCAGAGCGGGGCAGAGCTAGCAGGTCTGCCGTCCCCTGCCCCCTGCCCCGAGCGGCACCTGGGTGGGGAGGCTCAGCTCGGGAGTGGCTGAGGGCGTCCAGCGGTCCGTCCGCCCAGCAGGCTGCCGGGCGAGCAGGTGGAGTCCCAGTCCTCTCCCGGGCACCTCTCACTTCCCGGGGGGGGGGGGATGTCCTCCTTGTTTCACCTGCCCGCCCCGTTATACAGACCCTCCCGGCTGCCTCGGACTCCCAAGACTCCAGGCACTGGCCCTGGGTGGAGAGGGGGCGCCTCAACCCTCCCTGAGCCCTCGGCAGCCCTGGGCAGAGTCCCTCCGGGGCAGCGCTAGGAGGGCCGGGGCCAGGCCAGCTCTGTCTCCTCAGCTGGGGCTGCCCGAAGCAGAAGTACACCTTCAACGAGTCATCCTCCGAGATCAACTGGTGAGCCCAAGGTCACGGCAAGGCTCCCGGGGGGGCCCAGGGCTGGACGTGGGAGGGGGAGGGGCAGAGGTCCGGGGTGGGTGCCCAGCCTCAGCCCGCGAGCCCTTGGGTTCCCTGAGGACACATTCAGCTGACTGGGCCAGCAGTGGCGGGAGGCATGGGGTGTCCCTGCAGGGCGCCCCCAGTCCGTGGGCCACTTAGGAGCTGGATGGTCACCCTGAGCCGGCCCAGCCCCCTCTGAGAGGCTGGCAGGTGGCGGGGAAGGGGAGGGCGGAGCCGGAGATTCAGGGAACCTACCGGAGAGTGAGGACAGCGGTGCCCACTCAGTCAGCTGGAAGTGTGACCCTGAGGGACCGGGGACCCTGATCCCGAGGAGAGGACACGTCCCCGGGGCTTGGCCGCGTCCCGGTGGCGCTCATCTCCCTGTCAGTCTGGCACCCCCTCGGCCTCCGGCCCCTCCCTCGCCCCCTCCCAAGCCTTCGGGACAGACCTGGTCCTTCTGTCCTGACAACCACCACGACCACCGGTGTCGGGGTGAGGACGCCCCTCCCGTGTCACTTGACCTCACAATAGCCCTGCAGGGACACTAAGGTCAGCACCGCCCCTCAGCAACACGTGTAGGAGCTGCGTCCCCAGGGCCAGAGAGGGAGGCCGCAGGGGCCGCCCCGGGGCTCAGAACCTGTAGCCCTGCCTCCCGCTGGGTGGCTCCGGCGCCTCCTGGAGGCCCCTGCCGGGAGCCCGGGCTCACCTCCCTCTCTCCCCAGGGCCCCGATCCTGTGGGTGGAGAGGAAGATGGCCCTGTGGGCGATCCAGGTGAGTGGGTGGGGCTCTGCCTCCCCCTGCCCCCCCCGCCCTCCCCCTGCGCCCTCTAAGGCCCCTGCCCACCCCGTAGGTCAGCGTGGCCATAATCAGCTTCCTGGAGACCATGCTGCTCATCTACCTCAGCTACAAAGTGAGAGCCCACCTGCCCCGCCCTCTCCCAGCCGCCCACCCGTCCTCCCCGCTGACCCCCACCGGCCCCTGACCTCCGTCCCGATCCTGACCTCCGGCTGGTCTCTCCCCACACCCGGGCCCGCTGGGCTCCTAGGGCAACATCTGGGAGCAGATCTTCCGAGTGTCCTTCGTCCTGGAGATGATCAACACGCTGCCCTTCATCATCACGGTGGGTGAGCCGCCGGCCGAGGGGCGGGCCGCCCCGGCCCCCGCCTCTGACCCGTCTGCCCCGCAGATTTTCTGGGCGCCGCTGCGGAACCTGTTCATCCCTGTGTTCCTGAACTGCTGGCTGGCCAAGCACGCGCTGGAGAACATGATCGTGAGCCCCGCCCTCCCGCCGGGCGCTGCCGGCCCCCCGCGCCCCCACCCCTCACCCCCACTCCTGCCGCCCCCAAAACACAGCACCTCTGTCACCCTGAAGACGCCCACCCTTCCCAACCCTGAAAAGATAAGGGGGAGGTGCTGGGTGGGGGGCACAAACCAGGACCGTGTGTCCTGGGCCCCCACAGACGGGGGCCCCGGCAGACCCTCCGCAGAGCGTCTGAGCAGGCAGCGGGGACTGTGTGCCCCCCACCCCCGCCCCGTGGGCCCTGGCTCTCCCCCACGCTCACCGTGCAGGGCGGTGCGGCACTCGCGCTGGCCTCTGGCTTGTGGGGGGCTTTCCACCCCGGGCCCCAGACCTCACCCCCCACCCCCTGCCGGGGCCCCGGGCGCGGGGGCGGGTCCCAGCCCTGCCACCGTCCCGCCTGGTCCCGCAGAACGACTTCCACCGCGCCATCCTGCGGACGCAGTCGGCCATGTTCAACCAGGTCCTGATCCTCTTCTGCACCCTGCTGTGCCTGCTCTTCACGGGGTGAGGCCGCCGCCCCGGGAGGCCCCCTCCTTGGGCACAGCCGGGCCCGTGACTGACCAAGAGGTCAAAAGGGCAGCTTGGAGCCCCCGGCTCCTCTGGGGCCGGGGAGACCCCGCTCTGGCCTGCTGGACAGTGCCTGGGGAGTGGCGGGGTGGCCTGTGAGCCAGGCGGGGACCCTTTGGCTGGAGGCTCAGCTGCGAGTGAGGTCTGGGAGCCGCCGGAGTATGGGGGCCCCGGGGAGCCGCCACCTCACGTCTGCGCATCTCCTGCCAGGGCTCCGGTGTGCCCGGTGCTGCTCACCGCCCCCATCCCCCAGCAAGGTCAAGGGGCCGGCGGCACAGGCCTGGAGGGCCACGTCCTTCCTGCCCCCCTTCCTCACGCCTCGCCCTTCCCACACATGCAGACCTCAGCAGAGCCAGGCGGGGCGTCCACGGGGTGGATTCGGCCCACCCCCTCGCAACAGCCAGTTCACCGCACGCCCCCAGGGCGGGGGTCCCCAAGCACTGCCGTCCACACCTCCCAGTGTGTGGTTGGGACTCGGGGTTGAGCGTGGGAAGGACTGTCCAACTTGAGCCACGTGGGGGCTGACCTCCTGAGTGAGGACGAGGCCTTGAGAGCTGGGGTGGTCTCGGGGCTCCCAGCCTGGGGGCCACACCGCCTCCACTGACCCTCGGGCGCACACCGAACCCAGGCAGCCCAGGGTCCACACTCCTGGCGAATTGCACGGGGCCTCGGCTTGGGCGGGGGGCGCCGGCCCAGCCGGCTCAGGGGTCGGGTGCTGCCAGGGCCTGGGGCTCCCGGGCGCAGCCCTGTGTCCTGGGTGGCCCGGTGACACACACTGAGTCTCTGGGCGGCGTGCAGCCCCCGGGGCAGGCAGAGCCCGAGCCCAGGAGCTGCAGGGTGGCCGAGGCCGGGCCGCAGCCCCTGACCGCCTCCGCCTGCAGGACCTGCGGCATCCAGCACCTGGAGCGCGCGGGCGAGAACCTGTCCCTCCTGACGTCCTTCTACTTCTGCATCGTCACCTTCTCCACCGTGGGCTACGGCGACGTGACGCCCAAGATCTGGCCGTCCCAGCTGCTGGTGGTCATCATGATCTGCGTGGCCCTCGTGGTGCTCCCGCTGCAGGCAGGCCCCCCGTTCCCGCGAGAGGGGCGGCGGGCTGAGGCCTGTGGGGCCAGGGGCGGGGGGGCTGCCCCTGCCCGGCAGATCCATCGGCGCCCTGAGCGGGGGCCTGGCTGCCTCCCGGGACCCGGCCGAGCGCTGAGTGCAGGGGGGCTGACAGGGTGTCCGAAGGGCTGGGAGTCAGGAGCCTCAGCCCGTGCAGCAGCAGCGCTCGGGGCCACAGGGGCCACAGCTGCCAGCCGCTGCTTCCCTGTCACCTGTCACCGAGGACAGTCTGCTCGCTGAGCCGTGGGGCGGGACAGGGACCTAGTCTAGCCCCGACCTGTGCTTAGGTATGAAAACAGGAGGCCTGGAGAGGGGGCCAGCTGGTCAGCTCCCCGGATGTGGAAGATGGGGGGTCCTCCGCTGACCCTGAGCTGGTCCCGGGGGAGCCCCTAGCCCCAGCCCCCGCCCCCCGTCCTCCCACTTCCCCCTTGTCCAGAGCACAGCCGCTCTCGTGGCAGGAAGGCCTGCGTGTGCCAGTGCCCTGGAGGCCGCCTCGCCGCCCCTCCCTCCCCCGGAGGCCCTGTGCTCCTGTCCTCCCCACCGCCTTCCAGCCCAGGGCGCCCCCGCCTCCGCCCAGGGCCCCGCCCACTGCAGACGTGGGGTCAGGGAGACTGCAGGCCGAGGCCCTGCAGGGCCGGCGCCCAGCTCTGCCGCACGCACGCACGCACACACGCACACACACACACACACACGCACGCACGCACACACACTTCTCCACGCCTGCCCTCTTCCAACTTAAAACAGCTCCCGACCCCCGAAGCTCACACCCAGGGGGTGTGGGCCAGTGGGCGGCGTCCCCAGACCTGCAGCCCTGAGTAGCCCACTTGCTTGTGACCGAGTCCGGAAAGCGTCCCTTCCACGCCGGAGCCTAGATCCTGAACTCCGGCTGAGAATTTCCTGACACATTCATGTTTCTCCAAGATGGGTCCCGGGCGCTGACGGAGGCCCAGCTGTGTCTTAGATTATACCTGGATGTGCCCACGCTGCCTTTGTCGTCCACGAAGGGCCACGTGGCCTCTGGGGCCCGGCGCTGGACATGCGGTGTCTCTCGCGACCCCCGCGCCGAGGCCAGCAGCCGCCTGCCTCTGCATGGCCCGCCCCCTCGGTCCTGCTCAGGCCTCTGCCCGGCCGCCCTCCTCCCGCCATGTCCGCTCGAGCCGCTGGCTGCCCGCCCCGCCCTGTGCCGTCCGGGGGTCTCCCGTCCGCTGCTCCCGCAGGGACAAGGCCCCTCTCTGACGTCACCATCACCCCGCAGTGGGCCCCAGGTGCCTCACCGGGGCCCTCGAGGCCCCGAGCCCAGGCCACCTGGCCCTCACCCGCTCCCACCCGCAGTTCGAGGAGCTGGTGTATCTGTGGATGGAGCGACAGAAGTCGGGGGGCAACTACAGCCGCCACCGGGCCCAGACAGAGAAGCACGTGATCCTGTGCGTCAGCTCCCTCAAGATCGACCTGCTCATGGACTTCCTCAACGAGTTCTACGCCCACCCCCGGCTGCAGGTGAGGCCCCGCTCACAGCCCGCCCCTGCCACGGGGTGTGTCTGGGGGTCCCCAACACAGGCAGCGGTGGGCTCACCGCCCCCTCCCGCAGGACTATTACGTGGTCATCCTGTGCCCCACCGAGATGGACATCCAGGTGCGGAGGGTCCTGCAGATACCCCTGTGGTCCCAGCGGGTCATCTACCTCCAGGGCTCGGCGCTCAAGGACCAGGACCTCATGCGAGCCAAGTGAGCCCCGCCCTGCCCGGCGGTCCGGCCTTCCCAAACGGCCCAGCCCCAGCACCCCCCCACCCCCACCCCGGCGGGTCCAGTCTCCCTCAGGTTCTAGGAGAGGCTCAGAGTGGAAAGGGTGGGACCGTCCCCGATGTGCCTGAGGGGGAGACATGACTGTGGGCGGGTTCTTTTAAAGACAAGCTGACAGGGTGACTTGAGGTAAGAAGACTGAGTTCCCAAATGGAACTTTCCAGAATGTGCCTGCGCACGCTCTGGGACACCCAGGAGCCCCCGTCCCAGTTTCACTCCCGGAGATGGACGTGTCTCCGTGGTGCAGCCTGGGTTGTGCTGGGGCTCGGCAGGCCCGGGCGCCCTCACCCGGCCTCCTGAACCCTGGACCCCGCCGTCTCACCTGTAAAACTGGGGACAGGCGTCCAGCCCTCTGCCTGCAGGTGTCCCCTTTCCTGCCATACCCCGGCCCCACCGGGTCGACGGGGACACAGGGCACGACCCCCCACACAGTGAACGCCGCCCTGGCAGCAGGTCGTTAGCGCAGAGAGGCGGGGTCTGGAGGGGACCCACCGTTCCAGCCTCTGCCTGGAGCCCCCGGCAGCCGGGGCAGGAGCGGGGCGGGGCCGGGCCGGGCGGCGCTCAGCTCTGTGCTCCGCAGGATGGACAACGGGGAGGCCTGCTTCATCCTCAGCAGCCGCAACGAGGTGGACCGCACGGCGGCGGTGAGTACCGCCGGCCCCGGCCCGGAGCCCACGCTGCTGCGCCCCAGCACTGACCACACCCTGCCCGCCCCCAGGACCACCAGACCATCCTGCGAGCCTGGGCCGTGAAGGACTTCGCCCCCAACTGCCCCCTCTACGTGCAGATCCTCAAGCCTGAGAACAAGTTCCACGTCAAGTTCGCAGGTACCTAGGATCGGGGCCAGGTGAGGGCGCTCCTCCCAGGCTGGGGGGCCGCGGCACAGGCCGGGAGCACGAAGAGACACAGCCGGGGGCGGGTGGGGGGGGGGCCCCATGCAGGTCCAGCTGTTGGAGACGCGGGTCCCGCCCCTGGGGGCCGGCGGTCCGTGGGGGCAGAAACCAAGGGCAGGGAGGGCAGGTGCACCTGCTGAGCTGGGCACCTGGGGGAGGACAGGTAAGCGAGGTGAGCAGGGGCGGGGGGCGCGTGCCCCGGGGGCAGCGCGGCCGTCCTGCCCGCAGACCACGTGGTGTGTGAGGAGGAGTGCAAGTACGCCATGCTGGCCCTGAACTGCATCTGCCCCGCCACGTCCACCCTCATCACGCTGCTGGTGCACACGTCCCGCGGCCAGTGAGTGTCCGCCCATCCTTCCTGCGCCTCTCCGGGAGGACCGGCCCCCGGGGGGGGGGCGCACGGGGACGAGGAGACTGTGACGGAGAGGGTCCGGTCCAGGGAGCTGGATGCTGGGGTGGGGTGTCACGTGTGTGGGCCCAGCTGAGACGCTCGGCCCAGTCAGGAAGTGCGTTTTGGGGACTCTGAGCAGCCACATGGTGACCCCTAAAAATCAGACCCTGGTGTTTGTGGCTTTTTAAAACTGACCAAGTGACCCCTCGGGCCACCCCTGAGGCTCAGCTAGACAGGGAGGGGTCAGGGTCCAGCTGGCCTCGCTGGCCTCCCCCGACCCCGCAGCTGACCTGGGCGGAGGGGCAGCCAGGTGGTGACGTCCCTGCCCGCCCAGGGAAGGCCAGGAGTCCCCGGAGCAGTGGCAGCGCATGTACGGGCGCTGCTCGGGCAACGAGGTGTACCACGTGCGCATGGGCGACAGCAAGTTCTTCCGCGAGTACCAGGGCAAGAGCTTCACCTACGCCGCCTTCCACGCGCACAAGAAGTAGGCGCCCTTGGGGGTGTGGGCTCGGCCACCGCGACGCGGTCCAGGGTGGGGCGGGGCCTCGGGGTTGGACGTTAGAGTCCGCATAAGCCCCAGTTCGCCCCTCCACATGGCTTCCCCTTTCTGACCTCGGGTCATCGGGTCAAGTGTGCAGGGGGCGTCCCACACCCGAAGGGAGGGCTCTGCCAAGGGTCTACCCCCAAGCGGCCCTCAAACCCTGGCCTCCCAAGACCTGGTCCCGCAGAGCAGAGTAAATGTGTCCCTGGGCGGTCCGCCGAGCCATGCCCTCCCAACGGTGTGGGTGGGGCCCCGTCAAGCCACGCCCCTCCCCCCAGGTACGGCGTGTGCCTCATCGGGCTGAAGCGGGAGGACAACAAGAGCATCCTGCTGAACCCCGGGCCGCGGCACACGCTGGCGGCCTCCGACACCTGCTTCTACATCAACATCACCAAGGAGGAGAACTCGGCCTTCACCTTCAAGCAGGAGGAGACGCGGCGGCGGGGCCTCGCGGGGCCGGGGCGGGGCCAGGGCTCCTCCCACTTGCCCGTGCACAGCATCATTGCCTCCGTGGGTGAGGCCCTGGCCTGGGCCGGGCATCCGCCAGTGCTCCCCGAGCCGACCTTGCTCTGGGCCAGGTGGGAGGGCCAAAGGACCCTGCCCGCGGCCCCGCTCTGCTGGGGCTCGGGCCTCAGGCCTCCGCGTGCTGGCCTGACCAGGGGGGCCCCCCTGCCTCCTGCGGGCACTTGGTCTGCATCCGTGTCCAAGCGCCTGCGGGGACGAGGCCACCCTACGTCAGGGCCATCAGGGGAAACTGAGGCTCAGGTGCCAGACTCCCCTAGGGTGGGACAGTTGGACAGGACCCCCGTCTCGGGAGCAGGCTGTGTCCACCTCCCATGGAAAGCGCTTCCCCACGGAGAGCCCTGGGGAGGGGGTGCCAGCCAAGTCACTGCTCTGTTCCAGGGACGGTGGCCATAGACCTCCAGAACACAGAGTGCCCGCCAGCCCCGGGCGGCGAGGGCGGCAAGCTGGCGCTGCCCACGGAGAACGGCTCGGGCAGCCGGCGGCCCAGCATCGCGCCTGTCCTGGAGCTGGCCGACAGCTCAGCCCTGCTGCCCTGCGACCTGCTGAGTGACCAGTCAGAGGACGAGACGACGCCCTCGGAGGACGAGGGGCTGTCGGTGGTGGAGTGCGTGTGGCCCATGGGGGACAGAGCGGGCCTGGGGGAGGGATGTGTCACTGTGAGTGCAAGGTGCCCTGGACGAGGCAGGGCCGGCGGGCTGAGTCCCTGGGCTCTGATGGGTGGTAGCCCGCGCTCCGAATCAAGGCTTCCAAACAGCATCAAGGGAGCCCTTTCTCGGTAGATGGTAGCTTCTGGGGACCCCTGCTCCCAGACACCACAGCCCCCCGGGGTGGCTGCCTTCAGCGTGGCCTGCAGAGGTCACAGAGAGGGCCCTCAGCAATGCGCCTTCCAGGCCTGGAGGCCACCGGCCCATCCTGAGCTGTCATCCTGCCCTGGGTGTGGGGCCACATCGTCTCACTGTCCCTCCTGCTGTCCTTCCCACTGTCCCATCTGTCCTCAGCAACTCTCGGCCCCTTGACCTCAGGCAGGACACACGGGGCCTTGGCCTGCTGCCGGACCGAGTGTCCATCCCTCACCGCAGCCCGTCCCTGCTCCTGGCCTTGCTGCTGCGGTGGAGTGTGTGGGGACAGACCTGCCTGGGGGCGGGGACAGAGCTGGGGGCATCGGGGCGGGGGCGACCTGGGGCCACTCCCACTGGGTGAGAGGGCACAGTGGAGCTGGTGGTCTGGGGTCCTGGGGGGGCGCCGGCCGCTCTGAGGCTCCTCGTCCTGCCCCAGGTACGTGAAGGGCTACCCCCCCAACTCACCCTACATCGGCAGCTCCCCCACACTGTGCCACCTGCTGCCCGTGAAGGCCCCCTTCTGCTGCCTGCGGCTGGACAAGGTGAGTCGCGGCCCGGCCGGCTCCGGGTGACCGCGCGCTGACACAGCGCAAGGGAGCAGCGAGGAGGACGGACGTCCTCGACCCGCACGCTGACTCCCAGCCTGGCTCTCTTGCCGGCTGCCCTCCTGGCCCCCTGGCCTGTGTCCCTGTTAGAGGCCTGTTCTCCCCAGATGTCCCTCTTGTGCCAGGCCGCTCACCCAAGTCGGGACACAGGTGTCCGACCTGCGGGCCGTTCTCCAGGTGGGCTGGTGTGCGACTGGCCCTCACTGTCCTGCCTGGAGACGCTGTCCCCGCCACACCCTGTGCAGCTGTCCCCCTGAACCCAGAGCCTCCTCGCCCTCCCTCGGCTCTCTTGGCGTTTTTCAAAGCACAGGCGGGTTTGCAGATGTGTTCCCGAGCGAAGGCAGCGTGTGCACTCGGGGCGGGGACGCCCGAGGTGACGTCTGTCCTTCTGGAGGCCTCCTTGGTGAGGCCAGCGCGGCCACATGGCCCCGGGGGTGGCCACGTGGCCCCGGGGCTCAGCCGGGCTCCTCCACTGCAGAGAGCCCCCGGCTCTGCCTCTGCGGTTTGTGGGTCACCGAGGGGACCCACGTGGGGCTCGGCGACCAGCTGCTCCTTCAGAACTGCCCCCCAGCGGGGGGGCCGCGTCAGGTGCCGCACGGCCCACTAACCCACAGCCCTCCGTGCTAACCTGTGCTCACCTGTGCCCACCTGTGCCCACCTGTGACGGGCTGCTGTGCGGAGCCCGCGCCCGGCAGGGGTCGCGTGGACTCCTGGCCACTGCTGGCCGTCAGCCCTGGAACCAACCTCTCCTCCAAGGGGCCCCCTCTCCCTCGAGCAGAAAGGACACTTGGGGGGGTCGCTGCGTCTGGGCCTCTCGCTGGACTGAGCTAGAAAACGTGGACACACAGGAACACGCACCCACACACGCTCATTTCCACGTCGGCTGAGACCTCGAGTCCACACAGACACCTCCCTGCCCCCCTCCCTGACATGGCTGTGGGCGTGGGCTGGGGGGGCTGGCTGATGCGGAGTGGCACAGGCAGGGGAGGACGGGGGTCTGATGGCGTGGGAGGCCCGCACGGGGCGAGGGGCTGACCGCCGGCGTCCCAGGCTCCGTCCCCTGGGGTCTGGGGCCCGGGGTTCCGGCCTGGCCGCTGCGAGCTCCGGCCCCTCCCCCGCAGGGCTGCAAGCACAACAGCTTCGAGGACGCCAAGGCCTACGGCTTCAAGAACAAGCTCATCATCGTCTCGGCGGAGACGGCAGGGAACGGGCTGTACAACTTCATCGTGCCGCTGCGGGCCTACTACCGCTCCCGCAAGGAGCTGAACCCCATCGTGCTGCTGCTGGACAACAAGTGAGGCGCCGGCCTGGTCGCTGGGGAGTGGCCCCCGCCCCCTCTGTCCGCCTTCCTCCCTCCTGGCCTCTCACGTCCCGGTGCCCCCCGCAACTGTGAGCCCCAGGGCCACCCCCAGAGGCGGGGCAGCCCAGAGCCCAGGCTGTGTGGCCTGCGCAAGTCCAGACCCCACTTTCCCTCCTGGGCCTCAGTTTCCCCTGAGGGAAATGAAGAACAGCCCCTGGCCTCTGAGGGCGCCCCCAGGTCTGACGAGCCCCCGTCCCCGGGGCCCCTGCCCTGCCCAGTCCCGCTCCCCCAGGGTGGGTGGGGGTGTCGGAGCAGGACAGCCACCCACAGGCCCTGCTGGCCCCACAGGCCCGACCCCCACTTCCTGGAGGCCATCTGCTGCTTCCCCATGGTCTACTACATGGAGGGCTCCGTGGACAAGTAAGGCTGGGGCCCTGAGTGGGGGTCCCTGCCCTCGCCCTCCGGCCCCTGAGGCATGGGGAGGCCGGGGGAAGGGGCGGGGGCCGGGCCCACCCCGGGGGCTCCGGGCCCCCGGCCACGTGGCTCTCCCGCCAGCCTGGACAGCCTGCTGCAGTGCGGCATCATCTACGCGGACAACCTGGTGGTGGTGGACAAGGAGAGCACCATGAGCGCCGAGGAGGACTACATGGCCGACGCCAAGACCATCGTCAACGTGCAGACCATGTTCCGGTGGGCGCCCCGGGCAGGCCGCGGGGGGGCCGCGCTGACCCCCGCCCCCCCCGCCCACCGCTGCGGCCCGGGACCCCCTGACCCCGCCGCGACCGCCCCGCAGGCTGTTCCCCAGCCTCAGCATCACCACGGAGCTCACCCACCCTTCCAACATGCGGTTCATGCAGTTCCGCGCCAAGGACAGCTACTCCCTGGCTCTCTCCAAACTGGAGAAGGTGAGCGCGGCCCCCCGCCTGGCCTGAGCTGTCGGGTTTGGGGCCTGGGGGGGCTGGGCTGAGGGGCCGAGGAGGCTCGGCACCTGCCCCCTCCGGCTGGGGGCTTCAGAGACCAGAGACGGGGCTCCGGTGGGTCTGGTGTGCAGCCCCGGGGCACGGGGACCAGCCACCGGGGACACGGGCCCCAGCCGTGGAGGTGCTGCCCCGGTCCGTTCACTGGCCCCGGCCCCTCCTCAGGCCCCTGCCCAGGCCAGCGGCAGCAGCGCCTTCCACTGCGAGGGGAAGGGCCGCGTGTTAGGGTGAGGTCCGCGCTCGGGGTGCCCCGGGTGAGACCGGGGAGCAGGGGCGTTGCCACAGAGGAGGCCCGGGCTGGCCGCCCACGGACTCAGCGCTCACGGAGCACCGGGGTTGCCGTGTGCGCACGCGGTGCCGTGTTCACACTCAGTGGGCTAGGCCCTGCTCACGGGCCCCTCCACCGTCCCGCCACACCCCACCCACAAACACCCGTTCGGGACGGAATCACTAAGGTCACTCAGAGCGGCAGGGCAGCCCCAGCAGAGCGTCCCGCCGAGCATGGGGCCCCCTGCGGCTGCCCGGGCCGGGCCCCTGGTCCCGCTTCTCAGCAGAGCCCCGCACCCTCCGCTCGGGCCGCTGGGCGCTCAGGCCTGTGCTCAGCTCCGCCAGTGTGCGTGCTCACGTGCACAAGTGCACGCCACATGGTTGCCACACACGTGTGCACTGGCCCGCCCGCCCGCCCACGTGTGCGCCCCTCTGGCCGCGGTGCCCACGCCCGGCTGAGCCCCCCTCTCCTGCAGAGGGAGCGGGAGAACGGCTCCAACCTGGCCTTCATGTTCCGCCTGCCCTTCGCCGCCGGCCGCGTCTTCAGCATCAGCATGTTGGACACGCTGCTGTACCAGGTCCGCGGGGGCAGGACAGGGGGGCCCTGGGGTCTGAGCGATGTGCCCCCTCTGAGCACCCCCTCCCGGGCCCTGGGGAGGCGGACCAGCACTGGGTGGCTCTGGGCGCCGTCCCCACCCAAGCACCGCAGGGACTCACCTCTAAATGCCCTCAGTCCTCCTCCCAGAAGACACACCCGGGTCCCTTCTGACCTAACTGACCAGGTGAATCAGGGACGGAGGCCAGGCCAGGCCCCCAGCTCCATCTGCTGGCTGAGCTGTGCCCCGGGCCGGGCCGGGCGGGGGGAGGCGGTGCGCCCCTGCCTGGGGGGCGTGTCTCCAGGAGCAGGCGGCCGCCTCACCGCGCTTCCCTCCCGCAGTCCTTCGTGAAGGACTACATGATCTCCATCACCAGGCTGCTGCTGGGGCTGGACACCACGCCGGGCTCCGGCTACCTCTGCGCGGTGAGTGAGCCGCGGGGCCGGGCGTGTGGGCTGCCCCCGGAGGCTTCTGCTCACCGCCCTGGCTCAGCACGGGGGAGGGGCGGGGGGCAGCCGCTCGCCCGCCCGCCGCCGTCCGGGCTCAGGGCGCCCGACCCTTTCAGATGAAGATCACCGAGGACGACCTGTGGATTGGCACCTACGGCCGCCTCTTCCAGAAGCTGTGCTCCTCCAGCGCCGAGATCCCCATCGGCATCTACCGGACCCAGAGCCACGTCTTCTCCACCTCGGAGGTTCGTGGGCGGGCAGGCGGGTGGGGCTCCAGGGAGCGGGGCGGCCGCTGGGTGACCGGGGCTGTCCCTGTTTGTAGTTTTGGGGTCCCGTCCACATGGGGCATCTGGTGGGGCCCCTGGGCCTCCCAGAACAGCAGTGGCAGCCTGGCCTGCTGACCCCGCAAGGGCTTCAGGCAGCGTTGGGGAGCAGGCAGAAGCACCCCAGGTACCCAAGTTGCCCCGGTTTCCTTTGCAGCCGCACGACCTTCGAGCCCAGGTGAGCCGCTCCCACCCCACACACTTAACACCGAGGTGTCTGCAGAGGCCTGCCTGAGCCCAGACCCCCACCCCAAGCCTGGGAGGGGGCCAGAGCCCTGGGTGGCACCGGCCTGTGTTGGCCACGGAGCAGCTCAGAGGCTCGTGGCATCAACCTCTGTACCGATGGGGACACTGTGGCCCGGGGGGACACCCAGGCTCCCCAGCCACCCGGGCCATCTGCAGGTCATGCTGTGGCCCCGTCATGGCAGGTTCCTGCCCTCCCCCGCCACTCTGGCCCAGCCTCCATGTCCTCATCCCCCTGCTTCTTAAGGTGCTGAGTAGGGGGGGGTCCCCACATCACTCCCAGAGCCCCACGTGCTCACGGGGCCAGGCACAGGCGCTGTGCTTCCCAGCCCACCACGTTTAGCACCCTGGCTGCTTCTGCCCCACAAAGTGGGGAAACCGAGGCACAGAGAGGCGTGACCTTCCGCGGCAAAACCGGGGCATGCAGGGCCCGGAGGTGAGGGAGCTGCCCTGGCCCCCCAGCACATCGCAGCCAGGCCCCGAGCTGGGCGTCAGGCTCAGGACGGAGCTAGGCCTGGCCCGCTCTGGGTGGAGAAGGGAGGCACTTGGGTCCCTGGACTTGGGGGTCCCCCCTCAGGAGGCTGGGACTGGCCTCCTCCCCACCTCTGCCAACGGCGCCCCAGCTGCGCCCCCACCCCGGGCCCCTCGGCCTCCATCCCTCACCCCGCTACTTCGGCCAGTCCCAGATTTCGGTGAGTGTGGAGGACTGCGAGGACACACGGGAAGTGAAGGGACCCTGGGGCGCGCGGGCAGGGACCGGCGGCGGCGGCGGCAGCAGCGCGCAGGGCCGGCACTCGGTCGGCGGCGACCCAGCCGAGCACCCTCTGCTGCGGCGCAAGAGCCTGCAGTGGGCCCGGAAGCTGAGCCGCAAGAGCCCCAAGCACCCGGGCAAGGCGGCGGCCGAGTGGATCAGCCAGCAGCGGCTCAGCCTGTGCCGGCGCTCCGAGCGGCAGGAGCTGTCGGAGCTGGTCAAGAACCGCATGAAGCACCTGGGGCTGCCCACCACCGGCTACGGTAAGGACGGACAGCCGCCCGCCACGGGCCCGCCTCCCAGCTGTCCGTCTGCGTGCCTGCAGACCCAGCCACGGCTGCTCAGAGCCCTCCGGTGTGAGAGCGCGCAGCACCTCCTGGACCGGTGCCGAGCGCCCTAAGGGAGGGCTCACCCCCCCACACTCTGGGGCCTCAGTTTCCCCATCTGGAGCTGGCCGAGCCTGGGGTGCAGGAGGAGGCTGTGGGGTGGGGAGGGCCAGGCTGGGCTCCCTGAAAACAGTGATGAGCACAGGTTTTGGCTGGGGACAGAGGGACCACCTCGGGCCAGACCTGCTGGTCATCAGGAGCCTGGGGGTGCCTGTGTGCTCATGGAGAACAGGGAAGGGCAGGGGGAGCCCTGGAGCCTCCCTCGCCAGCCCTCCCAGCCGTCAGCGCTTGGGGGGGTGTCCAGTGGGGGGATGGAACAGCATGGAGACGCTGCCGCAGGCCTCAGGGAAGCCCTGGTCCCCATGGCACAGCCTCCCCACTCCTGTTGCGTCAGGGGGACGGTCACCGTCGTGGGCAGGCCCAGGCTACCCCTTCTCTCTCTGTTGCTTGCTTGGGGGAGAAGTCTGTGAGCTTAGCCCGGGACAGGCCTAGGCAGCTGGGCCGGCTCTCGTGCGTCGGCCCTCCCTCCCGCTGGACGCTGCCTCTGACGACGGGGGGCCAAGCGCCCCCGCTCCCCGCTGCTGCCGCCGCTGCCGCGTCCACACCCTGGGCTGTGCCGAGGCTCTGGCCTGCACTGGGTCCCTCTTGGGGCCTCTGCGATCACTCGGGCCCGGCTCTGTCCCGCTCCCCGACGTGCTTCCTGCCATCGGTCCCCGGGGTCGGAGCCCGTGAGCCCCCTTCCAAGTGGGATCCGCCGGCCCCGGGCTTGCCCGGGAGCTGCCCAGGGGCCTCTCAGGCCAGACCGTCCACTGGCCGTGCAGCCCTGAGCCCGCGTGGGACTCAGGGTTTGGGGGACAGGTGGCACACGAGAGCCAGCCCAGCCCTGTCCCCATCACACCCCAGCTACACAGCTGACCTTCGTCCCCCCCAGTGTCCCTGCCTGGGTGGGTGCTGCCGCCCTTTCCAGGGGGAACTGACGCCGAGGCTCCCGGCGGGTGTCCGGTGTCCCCAGCCCCACGGCGAGCGTGGGCAGGTGGAGATTCCAGCCCGCCGACCCCCGGAGCGCTCTCGCCACTGCCTGCCGCCCCGGAGCTGGGAGAGCAGGAACGGACACGCTCAGTGTAGACCTGCTTCCCAGGCGGCCGGCGCCGGCCGCTGGGGCCCCGCGTCCCGCTGCAGCTGGCTGCCCCCGCCCCGCCGCACCGGCCGCCTGCTGCTTGCTGACCTGTCTCTCTCTCTCTGTTTCTGTCTGTCCCTCTTCCTGTGTGTTCCGTAGAGGATGTAGCAAATTTAACAGCCAGTGATGTCATGAATCGGGTAAACCTGGGATATTTGCAAGGTAATTCTGCTCCGGCCACGGGCAGCCCTGTGCGCGCCCCGCCCTGGCCGGGCCGGTGGACAGGACACCAGAGAGGGTCCCTGCAGGCAGGGCCTCGGTGCTTCCGGATCCCACGGCAGGGACCTTGGCCGCCCCTCCTCCGCAGCGGCTGCTGGTGACGGGCTGGCCCGGAGGGCCGCGGTTGGCGCCGGTCCTGTGGCAGCCCCTGGGCCACCTCTTGCTTCCTTTCCTGCTTGCCAAGCCCTGCACCGTGGCTGCCCTGACTGTGCAGGCGGGCCACCCCAGTCTGCAGCTGTCCCCTAGGAACCTGCAGGTGTCCCCAAGGACCCTGAGCCCCCTCCCCAGGCCTCCCTTGGGAAGTATCTGGATGGACGGTCCCACGCCAGGGTCCTCCCTCGTGGCGGGGCGTGGTGCGGCCTGGGAACGGGCCCGCTCCACCCCGAGACTCCCTGGGCCACCCCGGCCAGGTGGGCAGCCAACGTCCTGCCCTGAGAGCCCAGCAGAGTCCAGGCCACAGGCCTCGCTGCCGAGGACCCTCCCTTCCCTAGGGGAGGCTCCGTGTGGCCCCCGTGGTGACCAGGAGCTGACAGGCCTCCTGCGCCCAGGGAGACATTAGCGCGGGGAAGCTGCGGGGCAGACCCAGGCCCAGCAATGGCGCCTCCATGGTCTGGGGGCTGCAGGGTGGGCGTCGGCATCCACTGCGCCCCCCCAGCCGGTGCTTTGCGCTTTTCCTTCTGTGACACGTGTCCCTGGAAGACCCACGGCCCGCCCCAGTCGGCGTCTGGCGGCTTCCATGAAGGGCAAACAGGGAGCCCACTGAGGCTCCCGGTGGGGGTGCTGCCCCCGCAGGGTCACCAGGATGCAGTGGGTGGTGTTTACTGAGCACCCCACCGTGTGTAGACGTTGAGGGGTGCCTGGGCCGAAGTGCAAAACCAGAGGGGAGGTGTGATCTTGGGGGAGGTGACCCCGTGAGCTAGGGCTGCAGGGAGCCCCCCAAGGGTGTCGTCATGAGGCGCCTCTGCCCTGCAGAGCCCCCAGCCCTGACCCCTCCTGACAGCCGCTCAGAGAGTGGGGGTGCCACAGTGACCCCCACTCATAGAGGAAGAAACCGGGGAGGTGCGAGAGGACAGGGTGGACGCCCAGGGCCGGCATCCCTAGAGGAGGCCGGGCCAGCCCCCTGATGCCACCCCGGGCACAGCCGGCCCGTCCTCCTCAGTGACCACACCCACCCTGGCACTGCAGCCGCCCCACCCCCGGGGCCCCACCTTGCAGCCCTGCGCCCCCACCCGTGGCTCGGCCCAGCCTTCCGCAGTCGGGACGCCATGGCCCGTCTGCCCGGGGAGAAGCAGGCCCAGGGTGGGAGGCCCAGCAAGGCGGGGGGTGAGTGAGTGAGTGAGTGGGTGGGTGAGCAGGGGCCCCGTCTGTCCATTCACGGCCACCCCAGGCTGGGCTGTCAGCGTGGCCGGAGCTGATGGCCCGCTGTGCAGGGTCCCCAAGAGCTGCCTCCCCGCGACCCTGCCTGTGTCCCCAGCTGCTGCACACTCCAGGCGCCCGTCTGTGCGCTGCCCCACCCCAGAAATGCATGTGGGGTGCGAGGGGCCTCCCCACGCAGCCTCCAGCACGAGCCAGCAGCCGCAGCTCCCGCCAAAGGGCCCCAGAGCTGGGAGACGGCCCCAGCCCCGCCTGCGCCCCACCACCTGCCGCCTGCCCCCGAAGCGCAAGTGCCCCACCTGCCGCTGGGGCGATGGACGGCCGCGGGGCCCATTCGGCTCGAACGCTCCGGTTCGATCGAGCCGTGGCCCCTGACGCGGCTGGCTCCTGGCAGCTGCCCAGCTCTGCAGAGCGTTCTGTGCCCTTGGGAGCAGCCCCAGCCTGTGCACTCCCACCAGGAGCAGCTGGGGGCAGAGGCCACCCGGGATGGGCCCTCTCCGGAGGGCTGTCCCCGTGGGGGCCGTCCTGGGTCAGGAGGGGCCCTTCCTTAGATGGGCAGACTGAGGCCAGGAGCCTTTGCCTCCCTGCCAGAGGACCCGGGCCGCCGGCAGTGTGGTGGCCGGGGGGATAGCCACGAGGTGACCGCTGTTTCTCCGGAACCCGTTCTTCCTCCTGCGGGTCACACACCACAGCGACCCAGGGCGCCGCACGCCGGGCTGTCCCCTTCGTGGGCCCTGCATGCGCCGAAGGGGTCCCTCTGAGCTGACAGTCACAGGAGCAGGTCTTGGGAAACAGGGCACGAGTCAAAGCAGGTGGTTGCGTGAGCGGAGCGGCGTCGGCCTGCCCGGGCCTGAGACACGGCGCGGGGGTGGGACAAGCCTGAGGGCTGGGTTAAGTGCGAGTGCAGGTGTAGAGAGGTGCGTGGTGTGTGGCCGCTGCGAAGGTGTGCACCGCTGTGCAGCGGTCTGTGCCCGTGGCAAGTGTGGTGGGTTGTGTCTGCAGGTGTGCAGGCATCCACAGGTAGGTGCAGGCGGTAGGTGAGCGGCTGCACGCAGGTGTGTGCGTCCGTGTGCAGGTGTGCGCGGTGTCCGCCGGTCATGCTGGCAGTAGTTCTGTGTGGGTGTGTCGCTGACTGCAGGTGTCACGGGCGTCCGCAGATTAGTGCAGGTGGCCCGTGCAGGTGTGCGGCTATACACAGGTGTGCGCAGGGCCCGCTGGTTTGTGCCCGTGGTGGGTGTGTGCGGTGCGCTCGGTGCCTGGGCTCAGGGCAGCCACAGCTGTGAGACGTCGGGTGCTCGTGTTCAGCGAGCTCCCTGGCGTGTGGGCTGGAGCCAGCGCCCCTGCCCGTCAGGGCGGACCCCGGCCCGGTGCCAGGGACAGGTGTCCGCCAGGGAGTTGCCAGGTCAAGGGGCTCAGGCAGGATGACTAGAAAGGGGGGGAGCCTCCACAGCTGGACCAGAGCTCCTGGCTTCCCCCGGCCGGGGGGAGAGGAGGTGGGCCGGGGCTGAGTGGTGACCGCCGGCCGGGGCCCGCCTCCTTTGCAGATGAGATGAATGACCAGCAGAACACCCTGTCCTATGTCCTCATCAACCCCCCGCCTGACACGAGGCTGGAGCCCCACGACATCGTGTGAGTGCCCCATCCTGAGCAGCACCAACATCTCCCCGCACCCCCATACCGGGCCTGCCGGCTTCCCTGCACGGGGGTGGCATTGACACCCAGGGTCCCCCACCCTGCCCACAGGTATCTCATCCGCTGTGACCCTCTGGCCCACGTGGCCAGCAGCTCCCAGAGCCGCAAGAGCAGCTGCAGCAACAAGCTGTCCTCCTGCAACCCCGAGACACGCGGCGAGACGCAGCTGTGAGCCGCCCCCCACGGCCACCTGGCGGCCTACGGCACGCAACGCACGCATGAGCATGCAGGGGCCTGCCCGCGGCCCGCCGCCACCTGAGGCTGCTCCCGAACGTGACCGAGAGAGGAGGCCGCAGGCGGGAAGCCATTTTTAACCTGTTTTTATGAACCTACACAATCCGTGTGTCTACACAAACGTACCGCACCGCAACTTGTGACCGGGCGGCTGGGTGCAGGCAGCGAAGTCGGGGCTGGAGACGCACCGGCTCACTGGACAGGAGAGCCGCGCCACGCTGCACCACGCACACCCAGCCCTCGCCTCGTTTTCACGTCCAGGCTGCGGGGCTTGCCCACACTCCGTGTTCTTTGCTCTGTGGGTCCCAGGTGGTCCTGGGCACAGGACTGTCAAGGTCTGGGCCGCAGTTGGGCCGCGAGGGGCTTCCCTGCCAGCCGGGGCTCCGGCACCAGGCCGCAGGCCAGCAGGGAGCCCCACCCAGAAGAAAACCAGAAGCACAGGAGGGTCCCGCAGCTTGGCCAGGAGCCTGAGGACGCGTGAAAAGGGAGGTGGGCCGCTGGGAGACCCCCCCGAGGGACCTGGACGCAGCGGGGCTCCCGCAGCCGTGACTTGGGCCTTTTCCCGTGTTTCACACCGAACTTCCCCGGCCGCAGCGTCCCTGGGCACCGGGTGGAGGACGGTGCTTTTCCCCGGCCTGTTCGATGCCCTTTTAACACCCGATATGAAGCACAATCCAGCCGCCAGGCTGCTGGCGCCATCTTTGGGACCAGAGCCCCGCATCGAGGCCGGGGCTCGGGGCGGCGGTCACCCCGGGTGCCGTGGCAGCTCCCTCGTGACAGGTTGTGCACGGTCAGTGCAGCGCCTGCTATTAAACGGACGCTTTCTGCAAGTGGGAGGATGGTTGTGAGGCGTCCCCTCGGCGGCCCCCTGCCCAGGCCCGGCGCTCCCCTCCCAGCCGCCCGATTTCAAGAGTTAGAACACTGCTGTGACACCTCCCCACAAAGGCCCTGGCCCCACCTGGAGTGGGAGGCAAGGCCTCTGTGGTTCTGGCAGCGGGGAGCCATGGCTGGGGAAGCGGGGGGCTCCCTGGCAAGCTGCCCAGCCCTGGAGGCCAGGTGAGCCCCTGGGGTGGGCATGGGGACCCCAGGCTGTGGGGCCACCGGGGACAGGGCCACCTGGGGGGAGGTGTGCACCTCAGCGGCGTCAGGCCCTGCAGCCTTGCTTGCACAGCGCCCCAGGTAGCCAAAGCAGAAGGCCTAGTGCACCTCCATGGCGGGGGTGGCTAGGGACTGCTTGAGTAATAAGAGGGACGAGCCTGGACCGAGGGGGAGATGTGACCCAGGGGCCTGCCCCTCCTCTCTGGGGCAGCCTGGGACTTCCTGCCCTGGCAGTGTGGACAAGCCCTGGGACGGTGGCACTGGGGACGAGCGTCAGGAAGGGGCTGAGAAAGCCCAGAGCTCTTCATGGAGCGATGGATGGGCTCAGGTGTGGGCGAGGGTGGCCTCTGAGGACCCGGGCCCGCCCAGTGGTGTCAGTGGCCGCTGGGGTCCCCTGTGGCCTGTCACCTGCACAGGGAGCCCGACACCTCTTCTGGCACCCCTGCCCTAGCTCCCCGAGGGAAGGGCATACCTGCAGGGGCGGGGACCCTGCCAGGTCACTGGAGAGGGCTCCGTCGGGTGCTGCAGCCCCTTGAACCCCACACTGGGAAGATGCTGCCCTGGGGGGGTCACCGGACTGGAGGCTGCAGTGGGCAGGCTGGGGAGGCGGGGTGCAGGCTCCCCTCAAGCCGGGATGGGTGGCACCTTCACACCGCATGCTCCGTAAGGAGACGAGAGGTCCCGAAAGGGGAGGGAGTGAGCACCAGACCCGGCCAGCCCCCAGCGTGGCCAGGAGAAGGTGACCCCGACATTTCATGACCAAAGTTCTCAACACAAAATTGGTGGGAACCCTCTGTTTCCCCTATTCTCAATCTAACGGAAGGCTGCTCACCCCCAACAACAGACCCCGCCCCATGCTGGGCGACTTCTGGTGCGAAAGCGGTGACAAGGTGTCCACGGCCCCCGGCCTCGGCAGCGAGGCGTCCACGTGCCCCACGAAGCACTCGCAACTTTCGTGAGTCTGAGTGTAGACCACAAACACCCCAAAATCTCAAAAATAAGTACAAACCAAGGTGCTGGGAGGGGACAGGCTACAGCACCCCGTAAACCACCAATGGAAACCGGACACAGCTGGCCAAGAGCAAGGAAGCACGAGGCGGTGAACAGCAGGTGTGGGCAAGGTCCCGGCTAAGCCGCCCCCGCCCGCGCCCCTGCCCTCGCCCCCGCCCAGGACTGTGCACACCGGTCCAAAGACGGAGCCACAAACGGATGGAGAACAGGGCCCCACCATGGGGGGGACGAACATGGGTGCTGCTGGGGTCTGTGACTCGGCCCCCATGGAACCCGAGGCAGGCACCCCCACTCTTGAACCCCTCCTTTGTCCTGGTGCACACCCTGATGGTCTCAAAGGTGCCTTTCCTTTTGGGGGCTCAAGTGTGAGTCAGGGGTCTCGGAAGCTGCATGTGTCGTGCTGGGCGGGGCCCGGCATTCCTGCAGGGCACAGAGCACGCTGCGGTCCGAGGTCCAGGGCAGTGGGCTGAGTGGTTCCAAGTCCAAGACCTCAGCCCACCCATGTAGGGCTGGGGGAGAATGTCCCGGAATTCCTGGCCCCCAGGGCAGCGGCGGGCCAGAGCAGCCTTCCTCCCCAGTGAGGTCAGGAGGAGCTTGAGGGCACTCAGGGACACCTTAGGGCGGGGCCCCAGCAGCTGGTGGGCGGGCTCAGGCTGGGGCCTCTCCAGCGTGCTCTCCTGAGCCGTGTTGCTGGTGTCTTCCACTTTGCTCCGGTCGCAGAATGCTGGGCTGCAAAGGACACCATTAGGTCTGGACTGGCAGCCTCAGGCCTGGCCTGGAGCCTGGGGCCTGGAGGGTGGCTGTCCCCATCCATGGCGCTGCAGGGGCCCCTACCTGGAAGGGATGGTGGTACAGCCTTCTGAGCCACAGACCCAGCAGGCCCCACACCGCGCTCTGCGGCCCTCCTGCAGCGGAGGCTGTCCGGGCCCCCCTGCCCAGCACACACCGCAGGCCTGGCCGGGGCAGCGTGGGGTGCCCTCCTCTCTGGGGGAGGTGCCCGTCCCAGCAGCCCCGCCTCCACGGAGG
The DNA here is from genome assembly GCA_039655065.1 of Glossophaga mutica. Lineage (NCBI taxonomy): Eukaryota > Metazoa > Chordata > Mammalia > Chiroptera > Phyllostomidae > Glossophaga > Glossophaga mutica. The sequence goes on from CM077305.1 coordinate 216,849,342, forward strand.
GCCACTCCTGCCACAGCTGCCAGGATCCCACAGGCCCAGAGGACCCACCCTCCTGCAGGCAGATCTTTCTCCCTGGTCGGCAGCTGGAAAGCTGGACCCGGGCCCCTCCCGGGAAGAGGCGGAGGCAGTGGAAACTGGGACCGCCCCGGGGAAGGGGTGTGCTGGTGCTGCCGCAGGACAGACGCAGAGAAGCCCCCACGGGACCGGGCTGGCCCACTGGTAGGCTTGGAGAGAGGCCCTGAGACCCCAGGAGACAAGCAGGGGCCACGTGGTTCAATGGGACGTGTACCCCCAGCAGCTGTCCCAGTGACCCAACCCTGGACACCGGTGCTCAGGTCACAGCCTTTGTCACCAGGGGCTGGCTGTGGGCTGATGGAGGCCACTGCACAAGGACACCTGGAAGGCAGGCTGTGCCCAGAGTGAAGGTGCCTCGGTATCCACGTTGCTCACCAACCAGATGAGAAAAGAGGCCCAGAGGTGACTCCGGGGCCTGGTTTGTTAGCTTCTGACTGTCACGTGGCTCTTGGCCAGGACGTCATTTGTACAGGAAACCTGGTTTTAACAGGGGACACAGACGGGGAGGGGAGGGGAGGGGAGGGGAGGGTAAGGACCCTGCGGTTCTCCTGAGAGCAAGTCCCATCCTCGGAGATAAAGTCACAACTTGGCTTTGATGGGGTCTGTTCCCGCAGGGGCGGCCTGAGCGGGGCCCAGACCCCAGCAAGGGCCGGGACCCCTAGGGGAAGGCCTGGTGCGAGAGGAGCAGTCCTGACCCCGGCTTCCCAGGTGACGCTGGCAGCCTGGCCGGGGCCGTGATGCCAGCGCAGCCAGTCCTGCCACACACGACTCTCACACCAAGGGTGGGGGTGCACCTGCAGGGGGGAGCACGTGCTTCCACACGGGGCCCCCCTTCCCAGGAGTGGACCCCACCGCACGAACAGGTTGCTATCGGTTCTAAAAGGCTGCCCAAGCCAACGTGAACAGAGCTTTACTTGAGGTGAACACTCTCTCCCCGCAGCTAACTGGTTTCAACGAGTAAGTCTAACCTTGAAGCAACTGGAGAATCACGGCACTTCTCAACTTTGCCGAGGGAGGAACGCAGCTCGGGCAGGAAGGCCTGATCAGAGACGGCCCTGCAGTGGCCCCAAGAACTCGAGTCCAGGGCACGCAGGAAGGAGCCGCTGGGGTGCGCGCGCACACCCACGTCTGTGCACACCCACGCACACGTGTGTGTGGTGAGGCAAGGCTCTGCACGTGCACTTGTAACACGACAGGACACGCACTTGCTCAAGCTCCTTTACCTCCGGCACCTCCCGCCAGGGCCCCGGAGCGCAGCCGTCCCCGCGGCGCCCACCACGCCGGCCACCGAGCAGCCTCTCGGGTGTGGGGAGGTGGGCGAGAGGTCCGCCCTTACAGCATAAGAACCTGCCGTGGCGCACACATCTGTGGGTGCTCTGGAGGCGTGTCCAAAACTTCCCACAGTGGCGGAGGCCCGGACAGCTGACACACCCAGCGGCAGCGGCTGCTGACGAGCAGCTGCCGGAAGGTTCCGTGTGCTGACCGATCCCGCCAGGGAGACCCCGGGGTGGGCGGGAAGGTGCCGTCCTATGTCCCAGCACTGTGCCACCAGCACGCCCACAGCTCCTCGGAGAGCCACGCCCCAGCCCCCCCCCCCGCCCCGAAAGTCAGCAGAGCTGTGTTACAAGAGGAAGACATTGTCACCCACTTGGCTCCACAGAGGAAGAGGCGATGTCATTTCACAGCTCCCCTAAAGCAAGTAGCTGGGGACGCTGACGGAGAAAATGAGCCATGACCACCTCACACACACGCGCCGAATAAAAAGCAAATCAGTTACTTTATTACAGTTTAGTGCTCTCTTAAAATAAATATCACAGAACACCAGACAGACAGACAGTGGGGAAGGACGCCCGCCTGCGCAGAGCACGTGACAGGAGCCACAGGCCGTGGGCCACGCAGCACCTCCAGCCGCATCGCCCCCGCGGGCACGGGACAGAGCCGGGGCGGACACCGTACATGCACGACTGCGACCGGCCGTCCCCTCAGAGCTGGGGCACAACGGGGAACCTTGTCCCTTCTAGGGCTCGTGCCCCCCCTCCCCTGCCCCCGCTCTGCCTAAAACTATGAGACATTGACACTCGCCTGACGTCCTGTCCGCTAGCCTTCCGTTTTGTTCTGCAGTGCGAGATAGATTCAAGTAACGCTCCCAAGAAAGTGTGTGCAAAACGAACACGAGTGACTCCAGAACCTTCCAGCAGCTGGGGCAGCTGGCTGCCACGCAGGTGCCGGGGCAGGGCCACGCTGGCGCGGAGGGAACACCTGCCCCGGAGAAACGGGAGACCGCGAGGCCCGGGAGAGAGCGCGGAGCACCGCGCCAACGTGGAGCTCCGAGAAAACCACCGGTGACCGCTGGATGGTTCTCGGTCCTCGGCCAGTGACCGGTGTGGACGGAGGCCCGCGCTCCTCCAGGTGCACGCCTGCTGCTCCGCCCGAAGCAGGAACCAGGATGGACGAGTCAGGACAACAGAAGCACTAAGAGAACTGTCACTCAAGTGTATCGCCTTTGAAGAGAAACATGCTGAGTGAAAAATATTCTACGTTACCCAAATCCGTCTTTATTAAAGTGAACAAACCATCGGAGCACGACCCGAACGTGGTGAAGGACGCCCGGTCGGCGCGGCTCGCCCGGCTCCCGGGAGGCGAACGCCTGCCGCCGGGAAGCCGCCTCTGCGCGGTGAGCGTGACGCGGCAGAGGCGGACCTGCAGATTCCAGTGCTTTCGTGAACTGCTATTTTCAGTAAACTTTTTCTGAGCAGCAAGGGACAAAAATCATTTTCAGAAATCTTAGAACTGGATATAAACGTTGGCAGTAGACACAATCAATAAATATCATACAATCTCCCGAGTGAACGAGACCCCCAGCACGAGCCCCTGTCCTGCGGACACTCCAGCACCCTGACCGGAGCGCCCGTCCCGGTCCTCCTGCCTCACGAGGTCGCTGCCGCCAGCGAGAGGGGTCGAGCCGTGTGCAAAGGGGGCCAGGCGAGAGGCCAGGAAGCAAAGTCGGACACTTTGAATTTACACCGAAGAACTTCAAGTAAAAGGAACCCTGCTCCGCACACGCCCCTTGCCAGGCCGCCTGGGGACGGCAGCGGCCACAGCCGTGGCCGGGACCTGGCGTGCGTCCCTCCACCTGGCGTCCTGCGTGTGAGGAGGAAGGGATGGTTTCCCGCTGTCGTCCAGGAGTCTCTTCAAAAAAGGTCTGTGACTCCTCACCCTTCGTACCCAAATGACGGAAAGTAAGCGTCGACCCACGGCACCTCCTCGGCCCGCGCGCGGCACGTGTCACTTGCGCATCTGGGACTTCTTTGGCGCGGCGGGCCGCTTGGGCTGCCACAGGTGGTTGTGGATCGTGAGCGCGTCCACACTGACGGACATGGTCTTGGCTGGGATCAGGTTGAACTGCTTCCGGTCTGAGCTGTACTTGTACAGTTTGTCGATCATCTTCTTGGTGATGCTCTTCGGCCCCGTGCCGGTGAGTTTGTAGATCTCCTCGGTGTCAGGGTAGTAGCAGTAGAGCGCCCGGAACTGGCAGCCGGCGTCTCGGAACAGGATGATGTAGTGGTTGGCGTCGCACTTCTCCAGCTCCTGTGCCGGTGGGGAGGGGAGAGACGGCACGGCCTCAGAGCGGCCCCGGCGGCCGCGCCACCCACCCCAGCAGGCCAGCCCCTCGGGAGACGCGGCGACTACCACAGCCGACCCGCTTGGACACGCCGGGTCACCCACGGGGGGAGTGTCAGACGCCACTGAGGTTTTACTTACACATGCTTTGCAAATTAAGTGAAAACTCACAAGGAGAGAGGCTCGACATCGTTAACCGCCAGGGAAACGAGACCACCACAGTGAGACACCTCCCGCCCCCCGCCCCGGACGCCTACAGCCAGACGGGCAGCGGCGCCGGGAGGCCGCGGAGACAGGAGCCTCGCATGCTGCTGAGCACACCCATCACCCTGAGCACAGGGCACAGCTGTTCTCCCCGAGACCAACACAGGTGCCCCGCAGGACCTCGTACATGACGTTCAGAGCGGCAGATTCGTCACAGACACAACCTGAAAGCCGTCGGAGGGTGACGGGCACACAAATGTGCCCTGTGCTCACAGGGCTCTGAGTCAACTGTGGGAAGGAGAGGCCCCTGACACGTGCCTCGTGGGTGAGGCTGCTGCGGAGACGCCCTTCACGTGACACGTGCACAAAGACAGGTGGCGGGGCGGGGTGTGGGAGCCAGGGCTGGGAGGCACTACAGGAGTGTGAGGGGTATGGCGCTCCTTCTGGGGACGGGGACCGGGGCTCGACAGGGGTGCCCGCCCACGAGGGCTCGTGCCATCGCGCTGCCCTCCCACGGGCGGACTTCGAAGGTCGTGCTGGTAACCGGCCGCAAAAGGGCCTGTGCCAGCGTCTGCTGTCCTGAGTTCTCAACTGTGAAATGTTTTTGTGTTAGCAACTATTAAAGTGAGTCCTCCTCCCCCTGGAAAATACCTGGTAGAACTTTCTACCCCAGCACTTCTAAAGGGAGGCCCAGGATCCCTGAGACCTGTGCTGGGGTCCCCGGGGCCCAGGCCCCGACATGCTGCCGGCTTGTCTGGCTCCGCCCTCAGCCTGGACGTGGGAGTGGAGAGGACCCAGCTGCCCCTACAAAGCCAGGAGTCAGCAGGGTCTGCGACACTGTAAAACAATGCCAGTCTCCTCACTAGTTCTTTCAGGAAACAGTTCTTTTCCGCAAACGTATACTGTTTTTGTCAACATGATAGGTGTGTTATTTTAAATAAATAAATAAACAAACAAACATATTTTAAAGATTAAGTGTAAAAACCAGAATGCAAAACTACACATATAACGTCAATTTTAACTGCATAGAAGTTGCGGTTGAATGGACCAAAACTGGATGCACACCAAGAGCCCCTCCGGACCCCGGACCCCAGAGCCCGCAGCGGCAGCCACCCTCTCCTCTGACTCCCCCGCCCACCATCCGCCCCCCTCGGCTGCTCCGGGCCAGCAGCAACGTGGCCGGGCAGGAGGGGTCTGTCCGCGCCCCTCTGCCCACAGCTGTGTTCACCCTCTTGCAGCAGAGCAGGGGGTCCCTCCACTGACGGAGGCCCCATGGGAGCCGCCTTGCAACCTCTGACCCCCAGCTCCCGCGCTCCAGCCCACTGGGCTCCCAGGAGCTGCTCCAGCTGCCTGGAGCTTTCTTCCCCAGCTGCACGGCCCTCCCGCCTCCTCCAGGTCTCTGCCCCAGTGCAGGTCATTTCCCAGTGAGAGCCACTCTGACCAGCTGGCCCTGCAGCCGCCCTTGGGGCCCCACCCTGCTCTCCTCCAGCCCTCCCCAGGCCACTTGTCACTTTCTAACCAGCAGCCCGAGGGCCAAAGGCAGCACGCACCGAGCCTGTCTACTCACACCCTGTCTGTGGCTGTTTTCACACTGTGTCGTCAGAACTGAGCTGAACACCCTTCCTGCGTGACCTCTGCGGACACAACCAGGGACCGCAGCACACCAGGTCCATTGCCCAGGCCACTGGCTGTCCCAGCACGATGCCAGTGCCCCAGTCCAGTGCAATGGCACTAAACAAAGAGGACCCCCTGCTCTTTATAGTGGGGGCATCACTGTGCACCCAAGACCGAGCTCCCATCAGGCTGAGGGCACACCACGTCTAATCTTGACCCTCTATTCCAAATGCCTTCCAGATCTTTCCGCTTGCTGAGGCCGCAGCATCTCTCCTTTAAGGGCCTTGGGCCTGACGGTGGTCTCGCAGAGGTGTGATCAGTGTGGCCTCAGGGGCAACAGTCAACACAGCAGAACAGAGCCGACCAGCGTTTCCCCCTGAACTTCCCTTCTCTGGGGACCCCAGCTGAGCTGGAGCCACTGCTGACACCCCTCGCTCTCCTTCAGCCCCTGGGACCCTGTCACCCACTCCTGCCAGCCCCTCCTGTCCCCACCCTGACACGTGTGGCTGTCCTCGGGAGCAGAGCGATTTCCAGTCCACTCTGTGCCATCTCCTCTACCTGCAACCACACTGCCTTCAGCTGCCACACCAAGTCCGCTGGCTCCTGAACGTAATGTCACCCACTTCCCACCCCGCCCTGTCCCCACTCGGGGCCGTAAGGCTCCTCACGGGCCCCCGGGTCCCCAGCTCCGCCCTGGGTACAGCCCCTCCTTTTCCTTGAAGCCACCCAACGAGCTCTGGCACAACTCAGAGGTGAGCGCATGCGTCCTCACGTGCGTTCAAACCCGCCCACAGCAGGGGGCTGACCGCCTGGAAGTCCCAGGGCTGTGAGAAAGAACCCTAACTTACAAATGCCTTTCCTCCGACACACTCTCTCCCGGGCAGTGACTCCGGTACTTGCCTCTAATATGGAGTTCTTGTGGGGCTCGTTCACCTTCCCGGCCAGGCAGCAGTGGGACACGGCGTTATGGATGATGGGTTTGTTGGATTTGCTACTGGGCTCCTTGAAGAGCTTGGGGCCTGTGGAAACCAGGCCAGAAAGGGCAGGATTAATACCCTGAGGCGCATGCGCACCAAGAAAACCAAGTTCCCGCGACCAGGCAGTGGTTAGGCTGAGCTCGTGACGTTCGTGCCCTTTAAAAGTGGAAGACCCACTTCGAACTTAGTTGAAAGAACTCTGAGTTACAAATTTTAAAAAAACTAAGGAAAAGACTAGGTTGTTCATGATTCATCCCCTTCTGAATTTCAGTTTCTTTGATACAGGAATGACAAAACCAAACCAGGAAACAGTTTTTGAAGTCTAAGGCTCCCAAGCCCAGGACACGCGACTCAGCCACGGGGCCGTGCAGACTGGCAGCTGCGAGCCCGCCCCCAAGGCAGCGCCTGCTTCGGAGACGCAGACACGAGCCGTGACTCCCCACGGATGCGGGTGTGCGCCCACGACCTATCTGTCACCTGTGTACTCGGCCACCGAGGCGAGGGAGGACGCTGCAGACGCCGTCTCCCAGTCTCTGTCTGTGCTCCTGCTGGGGTTGCGGCTCAGTGTGGGCAAGGCCTCCAGCGACTCGACTCTGAGGAAAGGGACAGAGGGCGGACAGGGAGGTCACGGGAACACACCCTCTCGACACAGCTGGCCGCTGGCTTGTGGAATCCACCCTGAACTGGACCAGCCACACCTCAGGCAAGGACCATCAGTAGGGAGAAGGGACACCAAGAGGGACAAGCACGCTGGCCACGCCCCACCGCATAAACACAGCCCTGGGCACAGTGCAAAACCTCAGGCACCAGAGTGACAGAGGTGGACAGGCTGGAGGGGAGACCGCCTCCACTGAGAAGGTCGCCTCTGTGCAGCCTCTGGCGGGGCGATGGGCCATCTGTGCTGCGGACACATAGGGACCAGCCACTGGGAAGCAGGGAGGGGGCAGAGCCAACTGAGCCCAAACCTTGGGCGCGTCTCAGTGACTCTCAGTCCAAGCCCTAGCGGGCCTGAGCAGTGTCCTGCGGGGCAGTCTGCCCTGATCGTAGCGGTGCGCCTGGTGGCACGGCTGACCCCAGCTGCCCACTCGAGGGAGGCCGGCAGGGCTGGAGCTGGAGCCCAGCCCAGGTAACTGACCACCAGCCCGGAAGTCCACCCAGAACAGAGTCTCTGAGAGGCATCTTCCACAAAGCCCAGGCGGTAAGAGGCTGCCAGACATGTGAAGAGGCGGGACGCTGTGGCCGTGACCACAGGGCGCGCACATTATGCAGGACAGGGGGGGTGGGGGACCCTGCTACCGGAGGAGGTGCCAACACCTCCTCCCAAAGCACTGGTCCATCCAAGAGGACTCTTTCAGGAAGGGCCGGGGGAGACCCTGCCTTCAACACTGCTCGCCAACGCGCCAGGCGGCGCTGAGAAGGACACACCCTCCCCTGTGGGCTGCGCCCGCTCACGACGCGCTGCCTAAACCTGCACTTGGGGAGCCACAGTGAGGGGCGGTCACCAAGTAACACCTCTATGTGTCAAAAGTGCCAAGGACCCCAAGAAAAGGCGGCCGCAGAACGTCCGCGGTGCACGTGGGCCTGCCTGGGACCATGACCGACAGGGAGTGTGACTGTGGAAGCGCGGCTCTCACGGCTCTCAGGGACGCCACCCAACAGCTGGGACAGCCGAACGTGGGCTGTGGCGCAGAGGAGGGTGCTGGCTCAGCAGCCGTGGCCACGTAAAGACGCCCCGCCCGCAGGAAACACATGCCCGGTGCCTAAGAGCAGAGCACGGTCTTTCCAACTCAAGGGCAAGAAGGCAGACGCGTGCTCGGCTGGGAGCGTGGAGGACGGCGGCGGAGTGAACGTCCCGGGGCCCAGGCACACCTCCTGCCCCGTGTCCTTACCGCTGGGCAGGGGTGCCCCCCGAGTGAACGCTCTCGGGCTCGGTCGTTGCTGCGGAGGCCAGGGACAGGCTGGAGCCCGACTGGGCCCGGCTCAGGTTATCGGCTGCCAGAGACAAGACATGCTCTCGTGAGACACGGGTTTGTCCCCACCTTGTCTGTGCAACAGAAAGAACCAGGGACCAGCCGCCGCCCGAGTGACACCCCGAGCTGTGCGGCCCGATCTCCTGCCCTTGCGAAGCCACTGAAATGTCCACAGGGCAGCGTCCCTTGGGGGGAGGGGCCCACGCCAACACCCGCACCACAGGGCCTGCTTACGAGTCGAGGGGCACTTGGTCCCCGAGTCGTTGCGAGGCTCCTCCCGGTGCACTGACTTGGGCCGGGGCTTCCTCGGCTTCGCCTTGGAGTTGCTCAGCCCCTGCTCCTCTAGAATCTGTTGCTGCTTCCTCCGCAAGTACTCCTGCTTGATGAGCTCACGCCGCGCCTTCTCCTCCTCCTTCCGTATCCGGTCCTCCTCGGCTTTCCGCCTGAGAACACGACGAACACAGTCCTGGTCACAGAGACTCGCCCAGAGCCGGCCAGGCACAGCCTCCTGCAGGACCCAGTCCTGCTGCACAACCACGGCCACGCCCGGCAGCACACCCCATGTTGCCTGATGATGGGATAGACGCACACGGCTCCCACAGTTGGGGTGGAGACTCAGGGAGGTGACCCCCAGGAAGTGCACAGGCCCAAATGGGAGGAAAAGGATGTGACACAAAGTTGTTCTGACACAGATGCTACGAGCCCGTCCCCCGCCCCACAGAGCCAGGTTACCGGGCCTCGTCCCTCTTGAGCTCAACTTCTGCCTCCAGCTGCTGCTTCCGCACACGGGCCTCCTCGGCCTTGCGCTGCTGCTTCAAGAGGAAGGCCGCTCGCTTCTTGGCAAGTTCATCCTCCGCCTTCTGTTCATCCTGCAGAACAGACACCGTGTACCGGCGTGGGGCCCGACCTCGGAGCGCCCACACACCACCTCACACCCTGGCAGCGGCCTGAGACATAGGCTGAGAAAACCCCAACGCACAGGCCAGAGACTTGTCTCCTCTTCCTAACTGGAGGGTCAGCCTGTCTTCATGAGGCCAACCCACGGATGGGAAAGACATCCCCATTCAAAGAGCGTCCGTGAGGCTGCCAGCTCCCCAAGGCCCACACGGAATCATTCTGCCGTAAAACCACATGTGTGTTCCCGCAGTCAGAACGACCCGACTGTCCGCGTCCCAAGCACCGAGTGCAGCAAGCACCTTCTGCTAAGGTAAGTCACACAACTGTGGCACGTCCGCCTGCACGACAGCCAGGAGGCAGGACACACTATCAGCATGCAAAAGAGGTCCGCACAGCTCCTCTTCCTGTCCTTCCTAAGGAAACGACGGGCCAGGTGCGGAGGGAAAGATGAGTGCTTTCCTGGCTCCACGGCCGTCAGCCTGCGTCCTGGCGCGGCAGGCCTCAGCCCACCCGGCTCTGGCAGGAGGAAAGAGGAAGGCGGCGGGGCCTGCTGGAAGCGGAGACTGCTCCCCTTTCAAAGTGACTGGAGCACCACCCAAAGAAAACTACCCCCTGGCCTGTGAAAACTGCGCGGAGTCTGTGCCCCGGGCCCCAAGGCCAGGCTCTGTGGGTGCAGTCTCAGCCGGAGGTGCTGGCCGCGCGGCTGTGGGCGGAGCCGAGTCCCAGTGGCAGACCAGGGCCGCGCACAGACGGGTCTGCGGGCCCTGCTCTGAACGAAGTCCTTGATAACGCCCCGCGACTACGACAGTGTGCTGGCACCTGACCGCAGCACACACGGCGCTGCCCGCAATTTACCTTGAAGAAGAAGCCGACCCCGGGCTTCTGGTCGCCCTCACTGCTGAGATCCACCGTGCTCTCGTGGCCCTCCGTCTGTCCGTCCTCATCGGGGGCCTTCAGGTCGGACAGGTCCACCTCGATGAGACTGGCCTTGCTCCTCGGCGGCCCGTCCGCAGAAACGTCCTCCTTTCCTGAGACAGCTGGGGTGCCGAGCCCCGCCTCCTTCACGCTGACGTCCAGACCTTCCTTCAGGCTCATTTGTTCCGACAGAATGTTTGCATCTTTGGACGAGGACAGGACAAACGCCCGCTGGTTGCTTTCATCGTGGAGCCGGTAACTGTCGAAGAAGCCCTTCTCGTGAGGGTCACTCCCAGGGTCTGCAGCACCATCCCAGCCCGGGTCCGAGGGCGTCCGAGACGGAAAAGGCCGTCCGTGAGGGAGGGCCTCCGCGCTGGGTGTCGGGGTCTTGCTGCGGGAACCCTGCTGCCTGTCTTTTGCAACCTTCAGCTCCGCTGGTCGTCCCACCCGGGAATTCCGACCCTGGCCAAGACGGGGCGGTTTGCGGTGGCCCGCCACTGCAGTCGGAGAGAGCGGCTCCACAAAGTGGAGGGACGCCTGGACCTTTGGGTCCTGGGTGTGGTTTCTGGGGCCCGTCGCTGGTGCTACAGGGGACTTCAGGAGCAGCTGCTCCTGCTGCTGGGAGATCTTCAGGATGGCCTGCTGCAGCGTGCTGATGGTCTCGTTGAGCTTCTCGATGGAGAGGTCGCACTCGCCCACGTCCGCCACGTCCCCGGAGTCCTCCAGGAGGGCGGCAGACAGCACTCTGCCCTTCTCCAGCTCCGGCAGGGCGGCAGGGTCCTTCAGGGCGAGCTGAGGAAGGAAAGCCAAGCTGTCTCTGTCCACACCCTGACCCTCGCCGAGACCGTCCCTGCCCAGGTCCCTCACAAGAAACACGTCTGTTCTGGACACAGCTGTGTCGTAGTCCTCCCCATCGTGCTGAGCGCACTCCCGAGCCACACGCTCTGGCTTCAGCGGCTGGGGAATGGCCTCAGTCTTGCCCTTCTTGACCACGTGCAGGAAGGCTGCCTTTCCCAGCTTCAGGCGCTGCCGGGCGGACAGCGCCTCCATCTTCTTCTTTTGGGCCTCGATGGCTCTCCGCTTCTCCTCCAGCTGCATGTGGAGCTGCACCAGCTCGGAGGCCAGCAGGCTGGCATGGTCTCTGCCCTGCCGCCCGGGGCTCTGCTCTCTCCTCTGCTTCCACGTGGTGAGCGGGGCAGGGCAGCTCTCCGAGGCGTCGGGCGTGGTCTTCTGGGAGCTGCTTGTACTAGACTTGGTCTCACAGCTGTTGAGCCTCTGGAGCTTCCTTTCCGCAAAGCTGGTCATCTTCACACTCCCGCTCGCCATGGAGACGCTGCTGACTTGGGAGACGGTGCTCAGGCAGGGGCTGGAACGGCCACTGGCGTCGTCCTTGTCCTCGTGCTCCTTCACCTTCATGTCCTCCTGCAGCTTGGCCGACTCCTCCTCACCCACATACTTCGCCAGCAGCACAGCACGGTCCTCGCCCATGAAATCGTGCTCGGCCTCCTCCAGGTCCGCAATGTCGGAGTCGGAGTCCTGCCTCAGGACTGTCCACGGCTCTGGGTCCTGGGCGCGGGGGCTTCTCGCACGGCCGACAGACAGCCTGCCCTCCATGTCCTCGTCAGCTCTGGCCACGTGCAGGAAGAAGCCATCGGCAGACTGTCCTTGAGACAGCGGATCGAAACCACTACCGGACAGGGGCTCGGCACGGGCATCCCCGGCCTGCGGCCCCGCCTCAGTGCACAGTTCTGAGGAGGAGATGGGGGTGAAAGTCCTATTCAAGTCACGATGGGCGTGAGTGCTGGGCGCCTTCCTCCGCCCCAGAGGCAGGTGGCCCTCACCAGGCCTCCTGGCCGTGAAGCTTCTTGGCCGCCCTTCCCCACACTCGTCCTCCTTGGCGACCACCTGCTTCTCCTTGGCCGGCCGGAGCACAGCTGGCATCAATGGCTCCAAGAAGAAACTGTCAGGCTCACTTTCTACGGTGCCTGCCAGTCTCTGGGGAGACCTGGCACCTGACACCAGGCCCAGGTCACCGCCGTGGGGAGCCCCGTCCGTTCTGATGATGGCCACGAGCTCTTCGTCCTCGTCCTCAATGTCGACGTTGTTCAGGAGGCTCCTCCCATTGGCCCTCAGGGTGGAGGGATGCGGCTGGTTCTGTGGGGTCAGGGTGATGATGTTGGACGCCAAACTGTCCTTGCTGATGGAACGGGCCAAGCTGATGCTGTCACCGGAACCAGGGTCCGCGTCGCCACTCGCAGCGTGATGGAGAGCAAAGGGCGCTGGCTGAGACACAGGCCTGCAAGGTGGGGAAGGAGCCCATTGGATACACCGCTGTCACACCAGAGGCGGCTCCAGCAGGGAGAGACAGCAACGTCATTGTGAAAGGAGAGCACGGACCGTAACGGAGAGTTAGGCGACCCCTTTCCCGAGCCGACCAGCACTGGCTCCCTTTAACAATTCCCAAACATTCTGCTCCCAGGGCCCCTTCACACCCTTAAACTGCCGAGGACCCCAAAGAGCTGCCGCTTATCAGAGTTATCATTATTCATCAACACCACACTGGAAATGAAAGCGGAAATACTTTAGGTTGATCAAATGTTGCGATAGGAAACCCAATGCATGAAAAATGACTGCATTTCCTGAAATCAGGAGCCGCACCGGCTCGCACTTCCGCAAATCCCAGCACTGCCTGCGGGGTCCTCGCACCTGCCTCTGACTCCACTGACTGCACCCCCACCCATCACGACGCCCTCCCTCCAGAGTGGCAGGAGCTGCGGGAAACGTCCCAGTGCCTGGGGTCCTGGGCCACTGGGCCTGCTGTCAGTCTAAGGAACACTTCGCACAGAAATTAATTTGAGAGGAGGCTGACAGTTCACCTGCTTTTTTTCTCTGGCCACGCTACTGCTGCTCCCCGCGGCTGCCCGTCCACTCGAGTCAAGGAATTGGACCGGTGCCGCTGATCTGCAGGGTGGAGGAAGCGGTTAGTGTGCGCAGTCCTAAGTAAGCAATTCTGTGCCATTGAAAACTCTTTCAGCCCAAGAACCAATTCTCACAGCAATGTATCCTAACTCACCCCAAACTGCCCAAGGAAAGCAGATAACTGCAACAATGCAACCCAACAGTGTCAAGGGCACACAGTGTGCACCTCAACAGTGATCAATGTGAATCGTGAAACACAATCAGAACTTTAAGTGAGGATCAATACATCTCAGTTCGTGCTTAGCGCAACACAGCAACTTTCCGTACACTTCACACAATTTACTGGACTGTAATGGCATTTCCACTACAAAGACAACAAATCCCAAGGCACATCAGTGCCGACGACAGCTGCTCGGCCACAGCGTCAACTGACACCACGCGCGCAGTCAGAGTTTCACCTCGAGGACCACTGTCCGGACAGGCTGCTGTATGAAGAGGAGGGAAGGCGGTCTTACCAGGCAAGTCCTCTCCCTGCACTGTCTTCTGCTGTTTCTGCCTCAGTGGCAGCAAAGGGTGCGATGGGCTAAAAGCAGAAGCCCCTTTCCCCCTAAATTTAGGAGAAAGAACCAGAGAGAAAAATCACTGGGTTAGCCACCTTCAAGTTCAAAAGCAAATGCAAAAGAAACTACAGAAGTCATCATAAGTTCACCCCATCTATGGGAAATTTACTGATTCTTTGGGAAAAGGTAGTTATTAAAAGGAAAGAACCAAAAGAATGCCAACAATTTCAAATTTGGGATGAACAACCCAAACTGCAACTGGAGGACATCCTGACTTCTGGGGTGGTCTGATAAAACGGGCATGCGGCATGCGGTCTCCCAGAGACAGGAAAGAGCAGCAGGACAGTAACTTAACTCCAAGAGCAGAGACTTACAGATGTTCGGGCTCCTCGGGGTGCAGGTGGTGTCGGTGGCAGCCCTCAGCTGGCAGCGGGGTGGGGGGCTGCAGCTCAGCCGGGCTTGCCGCCGCGGGGCTGCCCAGGAAGCTGCGCTTGGTGGCGTTGGAGATAGGAACAGGGGGCCGACTGCTTTTTTGGTGTGACACTGTTTTCACTGCGGAAACAGAAATTGCATAGAAATATTCTTATTATTTAGAGTTACTTACATTAGCGAGAAGCACCCCAAAACACCCTGCAATTTCTATAAGCACCAAAAATAATTCTACTTTTACTTGAAACCAAACTTCTCAAAAAAAAAACTGGTTTCAAGTTCAACAAACATATTCTGCGTAATGACCACTATGAACATTGTATCAAAATGTAAAGACACAGTAAAAGTTAAAACACGAAGCAGTGAAACGGTGTCTCTCAGCACCAACAAGCAGCCTCTAGCGAGTGACCCGCCACCCAGTGGCCACGTCGGCTCCAGAGCTGACCCGGAGCCCTGTCTCCAAGGTGGCTCCCCAAGTGCTGGCCCGAGAGAGTGATTCCAGGGCCAGTCCAGGGAGGCAGGAGCTGGACATGGGGGCTGGACCATCCCTGGACAGCTGGCAACAAGGCCCCAGCGGCATGGCAGCTGGAGCCCAGATGGCCCTGGCACGGGGGGCGGTCCCCAGGCAGTGGCCAGCAGGGGGAATGCAGAGGCCAAGGTGACGGGAGTGTGGGGGGCTGGCCTGAACCTGCTGGAGGATGAGGAGATGGCAACAGGCAGCCAAGAACCGCATGAGGCCCACATCACAGAGCTGTGCTCTATGACGGCCCTGGAACTGGCGGTCGGGGAAGCTGCTGCCGGGGGGCTGTCATACGGATCCTGACACATGGGACAGGGACTTCTGGGTCTTGAGGACTTGAATTCCCAGACTCCCTGGAGCTCTGAGTGTCTGCACAAGAGGGCGTTCCTCCCGGTGAGGACCCGGCAACACCTCACACCCCTGCCCTGTGCTTGGGGACCTGCGGAGGCCTCTGGCAAGACGGCATGTGGCCCTGCAGAGCCTGCCCCGCCCTCCAGCCCCCACCAACCCCCAGCACCGGCTGTGTCTGACAGGGAGGAAGAGGCCATACAGGGGAGTCAGCAGGGCCAGGCAGCAGCCGGGGGAGGCCGGGTCAGGAGAAGGGTGATTTGGGGATCCGCTCAAGACACACGTGTAGCAGGGACCTAGTGAGCAGTGTGCACAGACTAATCACACAGCCCACGCTGCATGAGAAGAGTGACCGAGCGCTGTGTAGTCCCGAAGGCCAAGGAGGCAGGGGCCCCGTGTTCTGAGACCCAGCAGGCAAGGAGCAGTCATCAGTCAGACATGCGCAACTTCACTCATGCCTTTGCTCCCTTCTACCTGCCCTGCAGTCTCCAAGCCCACCCACCTACAGTGTCAAAAAGCATACCCACCCTTGGGGGGCCCGGTGCCCCAGGTGCAGCACACCGCACAGCACTCTGCACCCCACTCCTGCTTGACAACTGGCTGCTGGGTGCGTTGCGAGCCCAGGAAGAAGGGAGTCAGGGGCTCCTGAGAAAGCAGCGGGGCGCACAGCAGAGGTGGGTGGGTGGGGAGAGTGACTTCCCGGGACACTGGTCGGTGCTGGGATGGGGCTGAACTGGGAGGCAGAACAGGCTGCTGACTCCCAGTGAGGAGAGACGCCAAGCTGTCCAAGCTGGGGACAGGTGGGGAGACATGCCCTCGGCACAGCCTGAACCTGGCTCTGCTCAGCTGTCCCTGTGCAGTCTGGCGGGGTCACAAATGACTTTAGTTGGGACTACCAAGGTGAGCATCATTCCATAAGCAAGTGGGCACACGGAGTCCTACTTCCATGAAGTGACTGGTTAAGGTCAAGTCTTCTCATTTTTCTGCAGGTTTTTTTTGCTCACTGCTGTCTGTGACTGAGCTTTCTACATATTCTAGGTGCCAGTTATCACTGGCAGTGGCCACGTATCTTCTCCCCTTGAACACCTAGTTTATTTATTTTTATTATTTTTATAATCTTTTAATGGGAAAAAAAGGGTCTTCTTTAATATGGCTGAGTCATCATTTTTCCTCTGTGGCTAATATTCTGATATAAGAAATCAGAAGGACACGAACACACTCTCCCACGTCACCTTCTGGAAGCTTTATATGAGGGGGAACCTGACATTCATTTATAAAAAATTGTGTATTTGACTTCCGGCCAAGACGGAGGCATAGGTGGAAACGCTGTGCCTCTTCTCACAACCAAAATTAAGGACAACAAAGATTTAGAAATAAGAAAACAACCAGACTAATAGAAAATCGAACTGTACGGAAGTCCAACGACCATTCATCCAGACCGGTAAGAGGGGCGGAGTCGCGGCAGGAGAAAGTGGAGGTGCGGACCTGGACACGCAGGCAGCAGTGGCTGGCAGCTCCCAGGTGTGTAGGCGGCAGCGAGCAGACCCCGGGCACGGGGTGGCAACTGTGCAGACCCAGTGAGGCCACGCAAGGCAGCTGGCTGAGCAGGTGGTCCCACCTTTGAGCGCAGATAATCCAGGCCAAGGGGAAGTGGCGGAAGGGGCTGGAATCCAAGAGAGAACAGAGCAAGCCCCATTGTTCCCTCTCGGACCCCGCCCCCACATACAGCGTCACAACTCAGCGACTGGGCTGCCCTGCCCTGGGGAACACCTAAGGCTCCACCCCTCACTACACGGCAGCTGCGACCAGACCGGAAAAACAAAACAAAACAAAACGCCAAAAATGGCTCAAACGGGAGAACAAATCAAAGCCCCAGAGCCAATTCACCTAAGCGACAAAGAGATAGCCAACCTATCAGATGCACAGTTCAAAGCCCCGGTGATCAGGATGCTCACAGAATTGGTTGATTTTGCTCACAAATTAGATCAACAAATGCAGGCTACGGTAAGTGAAATGAAGGAAAACGCACAGGGAACCAATAGAGATGAGAGGAAAACTGGGACTCAGATCAATGGAGTGGACCAGAAGGAAGGAAGAAACAACCAAACAGAAAACAAGGAAGAAACAAGAATTCAAAAAAATGAGGAGAGGCTTAGGGACCTCCAGGACATCTTTAAATGTCCCAACATCTGAACTACAGGGGTCCCAGAAGGGGAAGAAGAAGAGCAACAAGTGGAAAACTTACTTGAACGAATAATCAAGGAGAACTTCCCCAATCTGGCAAAGGAAATAGACTACCAGGAAGTCCAGGAAGCTCAGAGAGTCCCAAAGAAGTTGGACCCAAGGAGGAACACACTAAGGCACATCATAATTACATTAGCCAAGATTACAATGAAGGAGAGAATTCTAGAAGCAGCAAGGCGTAAGGGGACAGTCACCTACCAAGGAGTTCCCATCAGACTGTCAGCTGATTTCTCAAAAGAGACCTTCCAAGCAAGAAGGAGCTGGAAAGAAGTATTCCAAGTCATGAAAGGCAAGGACCTACATCCAAGATTGCTCTATTCAGCAAAGCTGTCATTTAGAATGGAAGGGCAGATAAAGTGCTTCTCAGATAAGGTCAGGTTCAAGGAGTTCATCATCACCAAGCCCATATCCTGTGAAATGTTAAAGGGACTTACCTAAGAAAAAGAAGATAAAAATAGGACAGTGAAAAGACAGCAAACTCACAGATATTAACAACCACACCTAAAACAAAAGCAAACTAAGCAAACGACTAGAACAGGAACAGAAACACAGAAATGGAGATCACATGGAGGGTTAGCAACAGGGGAGTGGGAGGAGGAGAGAGGGGGAAAAAGTACAGAGAATGAGTAGCATAGACGGTGGGTAGAAAATAGATGGGGAGAGGAAGAATAGTGTGGGAAATGTAGAAGCTAAAGAACTTATGACCCATGGACATGAACTAAAGGGGGGGAATGTGGGTGGGAGGGGTGCACAGGGTGAGGGGAATGATGGGGGAGAAATGGGACAACTGTAATAGCATAATCAACAAAATATATTAAAAAAAACAAACAGTCCTCAAAGGGAAACATTTTACCAATGTGAAAGAGGTGAAACAAGAAACTGCAGAAGCACTAAAAGGTATCAAAATAGACAAGTTCAACAACTGTTTTGAGCCTTGGTGGGTGTGTCTCAGTGGATTGAGCACCAGCCTGCGAACCAAAGAGTCACTAGTTCGATTCCCAGTCAGGGCACATGCCTGGATTGCTGGCCAAGTCAGGTAAACAGTAGGGAGTATGTGAGAGGAAACCACGTATTAAAAAAAAAAAAAAAAAAACTGTTTTGAGAAGTGGGAAAACGTCTCAGTAGGTGTATTGTATCAAATGGAGAGAACTTTTGAGGTGACTAAAGTTTAAACATGTGAGAATAAATACACAATTTTTTGAGCTATAAACTAATGACATAGATTTATTCCAAGATACATAAACATTTTTTAGCATTTTAAGAATGAGATTATTATTTGATTAAATAATAAAAGTAAGGTTAAGCTCACTGATGGCTGAGGAACCAAAGTATTTTTCGGTAGCTAAGCTTTCTTTCTTTCTTTTTTTTTTTAATATATTTTATTGATTATGCTATTACAGTTGTCCCATTTCTCCCCCATCATTCCCCTCACCCTGTGCACCCCTCCCACCCACATTCCCCCCCTTTAGTTCATGTCCATGTGTCATAAGTTCTTTAGCTTCTACATTTCCCACACTATTCTTCCTCTCCCCATCTATTTTCTACCCACCGTCTATGCTACTCATTCTCTGTACTTTTCCCCCTCTCTCCTCCTCCCACTCCCCTGTTGCTAACCCTCCATGTGATCTCCATTTCTGTGTTTCTGTTCCTGTTCTAGTCGTTTGCTTAGTTTGCTTTTGTTTTAGGTGTGGTTGTTAATATCTGTGAGTTTGCTGTCTTTTCACTGTCCTATTTTTATCTTCTTTTTCTTAGGTAAGTCCCTTTAACATTTCACAGGATATGGGCTTGGTGATGATGAACTCCTTGAACCTGACCTTATCTGAGAAGCACTTTATCTGCCCTTCCATTCTAAATGACAGCTTTGCTGAATAGAGCAATCTTGGATGTAGGTCCTTGCCTTTCATGACTTGGAATACTTCTTTCCAGCTCCTTCTTGCTTGGAAGGTCTCTTTTGAGAAATCAGCTGACAGTCTGATGGGAACTCCTTGGTAGGTGACTGTCCCCTTACGCCTTGCTGCTTCTAGAATTCTCTCCTTCATTGTAATCTTGGCTAATGTAATTATGATGTGCCTTAGTGTGTTCCTCCTTGGGTCCAACTTCTTTGGGACTCTCTGAGCTTCCTGGACTTCCTGGTAGTCTATTTCCTTTGCCAGATTGGGGAAGTTCTCCTTGATTATTCGTTCAAGTAAGTTTTCCACTTGTTGCTCTTCTTCTTCCCCTTCTGGGACCCCTGTAGTTCAGATGTTGGGACATTTAAAGATGTCCTGGAGGTCCCTAAGCCTCTCCTCATTTTTTTGAATTCTTGTTTCTTCCTTGTTTTCTGTTTGGTTGTTTCTTCCTTCCTTCTGGTCCACTCCATTGATCTGAGTCCCAGTTTTCCTCTCGTCTCTATTGGTTCCCTGTGCGTTTTCCTTCATTTCACTTACTGTAGCCTGCATTTGTTGATCTAATTTGTGAGCAAAATCAACCAATTCTGTGAGCATCCTGATCACCGGGGCTTTGAACTGTGCATCTGATAGGTTGGCTATCTCTTTGTCGCTTAGGTGAATTGGCTCTGGGGCTTTGATTTGTTCTCCCGTTTGAGCCATTTTTGGCGTTTTGTTTTGTTTTGTTTTTCCGGTCTGGTCGCAGCTGCCGTGTAGTGAGGGGTGGAGCCTTAGGTGTTCCCCAGGGCAGGGCAGCCCAGTCGCTGAGTTGTGACGCTGTATGTGGGGGCGGGGTCCGAGAGGGAACAATGGGGCTTGCTCTGCTCTCTCTTGGATTCCAGCCCCTTCCGCCACTTCCCCTTGGCCTGGATTATCTGCGCTCAAAGGTGGGACCACCTGGTCAGCCAGCTGCCTTGCGTGGCCTCACTGGGTCTGCACAGTTGCCACCCCGTGCCCGGGGTCTGCTCGCTGCCGCCTACACACCTGGGAGCTGCCAGCCACTGCTGCCTGCGTGTCCAGGTCCGCACCTCCACTTTCTCCTGCCGCGACTCCGCCCCTCTTACCGGTCTGGATGAATGGTCGTTGGACTTCCGTACAGTTCGATTTTCTATTAGTCTGGTTGTTTTCTTATTTCTAAATCTTTGTTGTCCTTAATTTTGGTTGTGAGAAGAGGCACAGCGTTTCCACCTACGCCTCCGTCTTGGCCGGAAGTCCCCCTTTGAGGACTTTTTTAAGCCGGGCAAAAGTAAAATAGTTGCTCAGGGTGAGATCCGGTGAATGGGGAGGGGGGACCATGGGGGTTATATCATTTTGGGTCAAAAACTGAACACTCAGCATGCTGTGGGCAGGTGCACTTTTATATCACCACCTGTCATGAAAAGGGCGAACATGTCTTCAAAAAATTTTCAATGAATCTGAACACAGCCTCTCATAACAACCCCAGCTGGCACACTGATCCAGATGGGTTCCTAGACACTCACCTGGTGGGGGAAGCCTGGACTACAAGGGGACCCGCCCTCCAGAAGACAGTTCCAGTTTTCTTTTGGGGAGGACACCCTTGTAGATTCTGAAGGCGGGCAGGTCATCTTACTCTGCTGAACATGGTGCGTTCCGCCTTGTGGGCGGGGCAAACGTGAGACCCTGAAGGTGGAGACAGCCGGCAGACTGTTTCCAGCACAGCTGCACCTCCTACCGAGGCAGCACATCAGAATCCCGCGGCCCCCCAGCCCTGGTTCTGGGACAAGGACGGGCCCCGAGCTACACAGGGTGAGGACCGCTCGGAGAGCGCGAGAAAGGCAGGGAAGACCAGGCAAGGCCTGCACTCCCACAAGAGGCCGTTTAAACTCCGACACCACTGCCGCACAGAAACCCAGGGCGCAGTCGGGGACGCCTTCTGAGCACGGGGCTCTCTGAGCGAACGCAGCTGCCACTCACCATCTTTCAGCTCCTGGACATCCCTGGGCCGGACAAAATCTGGTCTGACATTCTCGAACCACCAGAAGAGTTCAGCTATGAAAACCATAACGTTTGGCTACAAGAAAACACCACGAGACTGAGGTCACGACGAGCAGCTTACTCGCACGCGGCTTTAAAAATGGCTGTCGTTCAGCAATTCGTTCCTACCTTCAGCACTAGGGGCGCGTACAGCATGTCTTCCAGGGTGAGGTAGAAGCACTTGTTCAGGTGCTCGTTGGCGAACTCTCTCAGAAGCCGAATGTTATACAGACTGTCAGCCATGGATGCCGCCTCCTTCAAGCATATGTCTAATAGAGGAAAGAACGCCGCAGTCGATTACGAGGGTGTTCTGGCTCGTCAGTGCGTGTGTGCGCAGGAAATTCCAAACTGAGGAGCCCTTTCTGGACACGGAGCGGTGGCAGGTCACAACGCTAAGAGATTTAGGCCCCACAGTGAGCACCACCGGTAACGACAACCACAGGAAGAAGACACTCAACAAAAGGGCCTGAGAAATCTCCAGGATCTCACTTAAACTGTTAACATGGAAAAAGCACAACAAAAATTACTTGAGATTTTAAAGCTGGGCTTCCAAAATGGGCGATAATCACCACCATTCAGTTTCAAAAGGGATGTGATAAGGCTGCTTAACACTTAACCACTGGTGGGGGTGCAAAAACAAGATGACACGGTGACACACCTGACCCCGAAATCCTGGAGACTGTGCGGAGCAGGGGCCCCCGCCCCTCCCCCGTGGAACGGCACCGGGGCAGGCCGATTTCCCGTTTCCAGCTGCCCTGCAGGGCGCCAGACCCTCAGTCAGCAGATCCCAGCACAGGGGTCTCAAGGGCCATTAAAATGCCCCCCTCACTTGTCCCTGGAGTGTGAGTGGGGGACTCCTGGACAAGACCAGTCAAGACTAAATTGGAAGTAGCCGGGTTGATGATGTAAGTTAGTTCTGCCTGTAAATAAGTAGATGGGCAGATAGGTGGCAAACTCTAAGAAGTCATTTCTGAGGGTTTGGGGCAGGCGCAGGTAGGATTCGAGGCAGCCTGATCCCGTGACCTCGGTCCTGGACAACACCCCAGCTCAACGGATCCTCGGAGAAACTGGGTGCAGGCTGAGTAACCGTGTACATTTCGATTGCTGATAGATGTTTCTTTTATTTAAACTTATGATCATGAGGCCTGGCTGGTGTGGCTCAGTGGATTGAGGGTCAATCTGCGAACCAAAGTGTCACCAGTTGGATTCCCAGTCAGGGCACACGCCTGGGTTGTGGGCCAGGTCCCCGGTGGGGGGCACATGAAAGGCAACCACACATTGATATTTCTCTCCCTCCTTTCCCTTCTAAAAATAAATAAATAAAATACTTTTAAAAATTATGATTGTTAAGTATCGCAAGCACCCAGCTCAGCCCCCAGGCACCCTGCACCCAGATGGACGGAACATGACCATCCCACTGCATCGGATCCAGACCCCGTTCTCTCTCAGCAATAAAACCACGGACACCGTGGAAGCTCAGCCCCCCGGACAACGGCTCCCCGCGGCCTGTGTGTCTCCCCCCAGGCGGGCCCGTGGATAACACGTCCGCAAGCAGCCCACTGCCGCCGTAGCTTCTTAGACTGACACTCTCGGTGACAGCATGCCCGTCACTTTGCAGCCCGTTTGTTCCCCAAACTCAGCGTTTTGTTTCCAAACAGACCTACACTGATGTGGGCGGACTTCATTCACTTTAACAGCTACACGGTATTGCACAATTCTCACTACTATGAAAATGCCATGAACACTGATCTTGTGCGTGCTGTCTGCACTTGCACGTCCTAGAAGGGGAGCTCTCCCCACACCAGGCCGACCCACGCTGACTCTGGGGCCTGGTGCTCCCCAACCGCACCTCCACCGGGAGGGTGTGCAAGGCACGTCCCTGGTGCCTGCTGTGGATTCCATGCCCCCTCTTTGTGAAAAGCCTGTTCTTGCGGTGCCTCTGGGTGGCCTGCCTCTCTCTGACTGACCGGGAGGGACTCCTTCTGTTCTGTGGTTATTTACAAAAGGCCCGCACGATGACCTCTCGTCCAGCGCTTTTCCATAGGTACAGTTTATCAACGCCTTTGTTGGGAGCGTCCCTGTGCCACCACCCTCAATTTTCACATGGCTACAGACAAGCGTCTTCCCGATCGTGTGCGCTGTTTTATAATTTAAGCGATCCATCCCAACACCAATGATACAAACATTCCAAATTGGCCAGCCCCCCTCCCTATCAGCTGTGGCCCCCCAGAGCCGTAACTACTCCTACGGTTTAGTGGACACCAAGTTACACAAAGCATGGCCTTTGCACAGCAAGCGCCCCACGTTCTTAGGAGCACGATGGGCTGTAATCCACGAGGCCACCCTGACGTGACAGAACACGTGAATGAGCCAGCCCGCGGAGAGGGGAGACAGCACCCCCCGCGGGAGGATGTGGGTAACGGATGGAAAAGGCGACTGCACGGTGACGGTCTCAAAGCCTCTCCCCAGAACTTCCAGTTAACTGCAAAGCAAAAATGCAATGGTCTCGGAGTGGAGAAACCCATCCCACGCCGCCTGAACCAACTGACCAAAGCCGGTGTCAGTGGCACAGGTCACACCGACATCAGGCCCCCGACCAGATGCGATGGGAAGACACGTCACTCTGTGGCATTCTTACTAAAACGGCTTGCCCTGCTTCCCCTCTGCAGAAAACACTGCACAAACCCAACAGGGACCTACAACAAATTCAATGACCTGGAGTTTTTGAAAACATCAAAGTCAAGAAAGACAGCCCTGGCTGGTGTGGCTCAGTGGATTGAGCTCCAGTCTACAAATCAAAGGGTCACTGGTTCGATTCCCAGTCAGGGCACACCTGGGATGCAGGCCACATCCCCAGTAAGGGACATGCAAGAGGCGACCACACATTGATGTTTCTCTCCCTCTTTTCCTCCCTTCCCTCCCCTCTCTAAAAAATAAATAAAATCTTCAAAAAGAAAGACAAAGAAGGGCTGGGGACGGCTCCAGACCCCACCCAGGAGCCCACAGCGCTGGCAGCAGCCATGGTGAGCCTGGATGGGGAGTGACCGGGACAGGACGTGCTGGACCAGCTGACAAGATCGGAAGCAGATGTGGTGAGCACCGCGCTGCAGCTGACTCTCCTGACACCTGCTATGACAGGGATGCCTGTGCCCTCCAAGGTCCTCTCAGGGGCCAGAGGGTGACAAAGAGAACAGGAATGGGGCCAAATGTGCCACCTGGAACATCTGAGGAAAGGCGGACAGGAACTCCTCCTGTGGGTCTCTGGAAATTTAAACTTGTGTCACAATAAAATGCGATGAAGATCAGCTTTGTCCCTTTGGCCTTTACTCTTCCTCACTAGTTTTTAAATTACCACGTCGACTTTTCAAAAAGAGAAAAGTATCTATTAGACTGGCAATAAATTACGAACCAGCTGGGAGATTATCATCTTTATACCGATTCTTGGCATTTCAACAAAGTTCATCATCTCTTCCAGAGGGTCTTGTCTTTTTCATTGAACTGAGCCCGAAGCATCACTAAGAGCTCAATGGCCATGACATTCCTATGAGCTGACCCCATGTGCAGGGCTGGAGGACAGAGCAGGTCCGCTGCCCCGTCCTGTCTTGCTGAGAACCTGCCTCTTGTAAAACCACGTCCGAGGCAGTCTGGGCCAGGAACCTCTGTGGGGTCAGAGCGAGTTGCCCCCAGGACAACAGCGTCCATCACACAGGGGCAGTACTTCTAACAGACCGTTTTGCGCGAGGCCGACTGAGGCAATCATGCAGAAGGCGTTCCGCTGTTCGGCTCTTGTCCTCTAGGACCTTCCATGGGTTTCTGGTCTGCATTGGAGGGGGCGTGGCCTGTCCTCTTCTAGTATGCTCTGCTCCCGGGGGCAGGGAGTCACCCTCCTACAGAGCTCTGGCCTCCCCTCCAGGGCAGCTCTATGACACAAGGACTCTTGACAGGTTGAGGGCTGATCAAGCACTGGTAAACAGCCGGCCTGTACGGGCGTATTTTTCTCCCAAGTCCGTTCATCTTGCAGTTCGGGCTCCAGCCAGGTTTCCCACCTTTCCTCAGCTCAGCTCATCCAGCACTTCAAAGACCCCCGACCCGGGAGCCGGCCGGCTGCTGAGGTTGGCTGCCTCTGCTCCCTGCCTCGGGTGCTCCTTGTTCAGAGCCCAGAGAGATCCCAGGTCCCTCTGCGTGGAGCCTGCAGCCCGGGTCCTCCTCCCCTGACACAGGAACCCACTCTTCATCTCCCTCCCCCCAACCTTCCTTGGGCTTGTGTCCATGTTTTTGTTAATGCACTGAAGTCAACCTAGTTCATTAATTTAAAAAATTCTTTCTTTTCCAGAACATGCGCCGAGGCTAAGGCTACCAGTGCCTCGCAGCTGCATCTCAGGGGTCTGGCGGGGAGGGACGCCACTCACTCGTGTACTCGCAATCAGTCACCAAGCTGTCCCAAGCACGACTTTCGACGGCTGGAATACACTGGTGAGCAGCAGACAGCAACCCTGCCCTTAGGGCTCAGACCAGCCAACTCTACCTGGCTCCCACGGTGACCCAAGAGACACCGTCTTTGGTTTCTGAGACTGAAGATGTTGGAGGGCTGGGGAAAGAGGCTGTATCTCCCAATCGTGGTTTCTCGCCTCACTACGTTGTGGGGAAGCTATCAAGCACTGTGATGGGCTGAGGTTTCTTCTACGGCCTTAATCACGTCCACGCTGATGAAGTCCACCCCCAGCCCTAGGCCCCAAGTACCTGGCAAGCTCTCTGGTCCCTTCCTGGCTGGCAGAGGAGCTTTCCCCAGTCCCTTCCAGGGTCCTGCCTACACCTCCCACCCACCCACAGCCCCCCCAAGGCCAGATAAGCACCACAGGCCCAGTAGGCCCAGGGGTTTTCCCTCTAAGACCATCTGGCACCCGGACCCTCCCTTCCTCTCAAGTTCACCTATGTATTTTAAGAATGGTTTTGTCTACAGACCACACCATCCAGTACTTCTGTACCTGAAGCAGGTACAGTCACCAGCTCGACCCCCAGCACCAGAGTCTAACACAAACATGTCACGTGTGGGGTTGTGTTCTAGCCGTTCCCTCCGCCTTGCATTTCCTGCCTCAAAGAGAAGAGGGCCCAGCAAACCAGAGCTGGGACTCCTATCCCCACGGCCCTTACAGACCTCCCCATGGCGCCGTTCACAGCGTCAGCTCGCTCTCCCCCGCACTGTCAGGCCGGGGGCACCCTGCAGGGACACTGGCATCACTGACAAGCACGAGGGTCACTCGTCACGGCCCGAGGACAGATGTAAGCTTTGCCTGCTTTCCACCCCACACGGAGCGCCACCTGTTTCAAATCCCTGCGGCAGGGCTGACAAAACCATGCCGTGCTGGAGACTGAAGTGAAGTCACAACTACCACACTCGCAGCCCCGCGCTGTCACCATCGGGTAAGAGCACATCACCCTGCACTGGGTCGTGTGCACCCCCCCCCCCAGCTGGCACGAGGGACTGGAGGTGCGGTGCCCTGTGCTGTCACACGTCTGGCCCGCAAGCCTCTGGGCGTGCTCGGGGCTCCGTACTCACCGTCCAGCTTCACGTGCCCCGGGCAGTAGTAGTGCACCACGGCCAGGAGCGCGGCCCCGTCACTGCCGTCTCGCATCAGGTCCTCCAGCAGCGGGAAGTAGGGCGGCTGCCTCGTGGACAGGTGCTCTCGGCGGTAGCGCACCTGCAGTTGACAGAAGGAAGACAGTCTCTACACATGAGGTGCCTTCGCTATCGCCCACGTCGCAGGGGCCTGTTACACTGAGAGGTCACGTAACACCCCCTGGACAATGCTGGACAGAAGGCCATCGTGGGAGAATGCTCAGACTGCCTGGGCTACACACTTTACACCTCCGCCTGGGGCACACGTGTCAAGGCCGGGCACTGCGCTCCTGGCTGCACTGGGTGACAGGAGCGCCCGCTCACGAAGGCAGGGCCTCCTCCCCTTGAAGTGTCGCAGCACAGACCAGGGGAGGCAGCAGACACGGCCACTCTGCCCGCACCATATGCTGCACACAGATGAGAGGCAAGTGTGAACATTCTCACGCTTGGAAGCCTCTGAATTACAGTTACTTTCCTCGGGATTAGCAGGACTCAACTCATTAGGCCATTTTAAAAAATACAAAATGGCATTAGTATGGAATTCAAGGCCTTCCCAAGACCAGATGAGACAAACTTTCGCATCCTGCGTCAACAGGGCAGCGACGGAGCGGCAGCAGACTAGGCACAGCATGCAGGGTGCCATGCGGGACAGGTGCTCTGTGGGGCTGGGCCTTGCCCTTAGGGGAGCGTGTGCCGAGTTGGGCTGTCCCAGCCCCCCGTCCCCAGGGGCAGGTGAGGCGCACAGACCATGCCACCGAGGAGAGGGCGCGCGGGCACCCGCCCCACACATCCTGCTGTCAGTTTTCTGCGTTAACGTCCGCCGAACAGCTTTACGACACGGCATGTTCTGCAGCCACACTTCCCCAGGGGAGGGAAACACACCAGACGAACCGGAGGGAGAAACCAGCGGCCGGGCCTGACGGCGGGGAGCGTGCAGCTGTGCAGAGGCCGACCCAGAGAGAAGGTCTCTCCCAATCTGGAATTTCAAGTCGGCATCTCAATAAGCACACAGTGCAGAATCACTGAAGCGGATACCGAGTGGAAAAGCTCTGTGATGTTCTTTTGAAGCGGCCGAGGCTTCATTCGTGTCGCTAGGCCTGTCTCGCCGCAGACTGTAACTTGTCTCTTGGGCCGCAGCACAGGCTATGATGCGGGAGGGGCCCGGCTCCAGCATGCAGACGCTGGGGCATGCGCCAGGCCAGCTCCCACACGGACGGATGGACAGACAGCACACAGGGTGACCGACCACAGCATGCGGTGAAGCGAATGGTTTCTCAACTGAAAATGGACGGAGCAAACTCAAAATCGGGCAACGCCTGTGGAGCCGGCTGCCTTCCAGTCAGGTCTGCTAACCCGCTGGGCTGCGGAGTGGCCAGGGAGGCCGCGGAACCTGCCCCTCGGCCCAGGCCTTCCCTCACGTGGCCCCGTTAGCCTGTCTGCTGGACGCGTGGGCCGAAAGGTCCCGGGGAGCAACTGCTGGAAGAACACTGGAAGGGCGCCGGCCCCCGGTCACACTGTCCAGTCCCTCTCGTTCTCATCGGAAACCCACTTCCTACAGCGCCACTGAAGTCCCGGCTGGTTCCTCACGAAAGCACGTGGCTGTTTTAACACTTAGCTCTTTAGCTTTCAGACTTCAAACAACTAGAAGACATGTGAATGTTCATTAAGGGTTCTCTTCCTGGTTATCGCTATGCTCCAAAGAGAGTGAAACCATCGGCTACCCAACGGCCCACAGCACTGCTCCCAGCCTGTCTCCAGGGGAACGCCTGTGCGACACCACCTGAGGCTAAGCCGCCCACATGGGGAATGGAAGGACGAGGCAGCGGAGTCTGCAGAGGGAGGAGCGCTCCAGACCCCCCGCAAATGCACACCTTTCCCTCCAGGCTGGGACCACAGAGCCAGCCGCCTCTTGCACTTCCCGGTTACAGGAAGGCGCACCTCTGCTCCTGGGACTCGGGAAACCCCTGCCTGGGGAGGGCGTGAGAGCCAGAGAAGGGCCTTCCACCCAGCGATCACTTGTGTCACCAGGCTGTCACGCATGGAGACATGGCATGCCACCTTAGGGACGGTCCCTCAGCATGGACAGAACAAAGGGTCACTCAGAGTTTGTCTCATCAGTCCTTCTCAGAAAAGAGAATGGCCCTGTCCTTACACTCACGTCCACCGCAGAGAGTAACCCCGTGTCCATGAGCAGGAACGTAAAACACTAGCTGTGACACTACCTCGGACGCGGGCAGAACCACACCGCGCACCGTCCGTGAAGTACACTCAGAGCTCCACGTGCCCCGTTAGCTACGAAATGCAGCCACTCAGCCCTGGTCAGGCTACCGCTCACACTACACCAAGGACAACCATGACACCAGGAGGACAATCAAACAAAAGGAACAGGTGCGGTGTGAGCAGCTGGGAATGGAAGCAGGCGACTGCACAGGATGGCGTCTGATGGCGGCGGTGCACGCGGAGTCCACTTACGGGCACCAGCTTCCAGTACCACTTGGAGGGAGACTTCTCGGGAAGCAGGGAGGAAGAAGGCAGGAGAGGAGTGTCAGCAGGCCAGGCCCATGGGTGGGTGGACATCATACACATGTGGACGCAGCGTGGACATGAGGAAATTAGTGCCCACAAACCAAAGTGGCGAGTCACGGGCACCTCCCTCTACAACACTAGCCTCTGCGGGAGGTCAGGCTGCACACCAAAGGGGACAGACAGCAGCCGTACCTCGGGAGAGGTGCAGCACGTCATCTGTCTCGTCTGAGAACAGGAGGAACACAAGCAGGCACGCGTGTGGTGCCCACGCATCCCCACAGCCCGGAGGGGACGCCGGCAGACCGCAGAGACGGCTGGGCCACATCACACACACATTCGCGGGATGAGGATTCAGTCACACACTTGCTTGGCAGAGAAACCAATGCCAGGGGAAGGACGGGCGGAAATGACCGGAACGCACCAACACGGTCGGCATCACTTCATCAGACGCACCATGCGGGTCCCACAAAGGGTTTTAGGGTGCAGCACCATCCTCCCAGGCCCCCCCAGGCAGTGTATGTGTGTGTAAGATGCTGTTGGCAGGAGGCAACCTCCTCACCTGCCGATTTGTAGAAGCCGACTTCCAGACCCCCATACCTCCCAACACCCCCTTCGCCCCCTGGTTACATATAAGACGCCCCTGCCAGGGAGAAACAGGGCAGGCTGGGTGCCCGCTGCCACCAAGGTGCCACAGAGCCAGCCTGCCGGGGCGCAGGAGACCCGTTCCTGTCTGGTGCGAGGAGAAAGGAGTCACAAACGGGGAAGAGGTCGCGCCGCTCCTAGACCGTGCTGGCCCAGGGCAGGGCTGCGAAGCCCATCGGCCTTACCTTCTGATGGGCTGGGCTCTCCAGCAGCTGCTGTTTCAGCTTCGCCTCCTTCTCTGTTATCTCTCTCATTTTAAGATTCACCTGAAGGAGCAGAGAAACACACTGAAAAGCCAGCTTCTTTCCAACAAGAGTGTCTGTATCACCGCCCAGGGCCCCCCTGCCTTGCTCTGAATCCGACCCCGAGAGGCAGGGGCACCCAGACGGGGACGCACACACAGAAGTCTGGGACTCCGCGTGGCCCACGACCGCTGTGCGGTATATGCACCAGCCCCCGAGCACCAGGCAGGGCCGCCACCTCACACCCGCGGTGAGCACGCAGCACCATCCTCCGTCACCACTGACAGAGGCCACTGACAAGGAGGCTGCTGGAGAGCCTGACGCTGGCTCACACGCTCCCGACCACACGAAAACAACACTAAATAAGCCTGAGCCCTGAGTTCACGCTACACCCCTTGAACAGTTACTACAACTTGGCAGAAATTAAAGTACTCTCTCCCGGAGCCATCAAGTCAAAGATAAAACCAAAACCGCAATGACACAACACCGCCACGGAGAAAAACGCTCGCTGATGCTGACGGGGAGGGGCAGGGTCGAAGCTGGGGTCTGAGGGAAAGGCACAGACTGAGTCTGTTGTCATTAAAGAAGAACACAGATGAGAAGGTAGAAAATTGCTTTTCTACCTTCTCATCTGGTAGAAAACAGTTTTAAAAGAAAAAGACAGAAGAAAGTCAATATAGATAAATGTTAAAATAACTGACATAGAAGAGGTGGACAGTCACAAACCTAACATATAAAATGCTAACTGGACAATCTGGGTGGTGGGCAGGGCTATTCCCTGCATCACACTTTGCTATGTGTGTACATTTCTCATGATGGAATGTGGGAAGGATTTCCCGCTCCGACTGGTGGGGACACTGACGCACGTAACTTTGGATGTGGCATCGTGAGGGCCGACAACACCGGCGAGATCCACGCAACTCGGTGGCCAGCGTGTGACATCCCACGGTCAGGCGAGGAGAGGGCCGGGAAGGAGGCGAGAGAGAAGCAGAGCCCACTGACCCCGTTGGAGCACACGGAAGAACTCTTACAGCCAGGAAAAGACAAGTACTCTGATTCTAAGTACTTTTTTTTTCTTTTTCTTTTTTTTTTAGATTTTTTATTTATTTATCTTTAGAGGGGAAAGGAAGGAGAGAGGGAGAGAAACATCAATGTGCGGTTGCCTCTTGTATGTCCCCTGCCGGGAACTGGCCTGGCAACCCAGGCATGTGCCCTGACTGGGAATCGAACCGCAATCCTTCGGTTCGCAGGCCCGCGCTCAATCCACTGAGCTACACCAGCCAGGGCAAGTACTCTGATTCTAGAACGGGCCGAAGAGCTGAACAGACATTTCTCAGAAAACCTACAATGGCCAACAAGCGCACGGAACGAGGCTCCCAGTCACTAATCGCCAAGGGAACGCAAGTCTAACCCGCCCTCAGACACCCTTTCACATGCACCAGAATGGCTAGAATCAAAAAATCAGGCCCTGGCTGGCGTGGCTCAGTGGACTGAGGGGGCGTTGGCCTGCAAACCCAAGGGTCACCAGATCGGTTCCCAGTCAGGGCACAGGCCTGGCTTGCAGGCCAGGTCCCCAGTGGGGGACACACGAGAGGTGACCACACACTGATGTTTCTCTCCTCTCTTTCTCCCTCCTTTCCCCTCTCTAAAAATAAATAAAATCTTAACGAAAAAGAAGAAACAGAAACTCAGCACTAACAAGGACGTGGGAAACTGGAGACCTCGGTGATGCTGGTGGGATGGAAAGGGCGCAGCCGCGGTGGAAAGTCTGCCAGGTCTTCGAAAGTTCCAGGGAGGGCCCGCCTGGCCCAGCAATTCTACCCCGAGGTATCCACCCCAGACGAAGGAAAACACACCCACACCAAACGTGCACCCGAACGTTCACGGCAGCATTGCTCACGAGAGCCCGCAAGTGCGCTCGACCGAAGCGTGCGTCAGTAGAGAGCGGGCGAACGCACAGGACACAGCAGAGTGCGCCGTGAAGAAGGTGCGGCAGGGCAGGGGCGGCGCTGCGGAGGGGAGCGGGAAGTCCCGCGCCGAGGGGGAGGGGTCGGACGCCAGAGGCCAGCACAGGGCGCCAGGGACAGAAAGGGTCCAGAACAGGCAACCCACAGGGGGGGACGCAAGGTCCGTGGGGTGGCCGGGCATGAGCGCGGGCGGTGCACCTTCTTCTGGGATGTGATACAAATGTTTGGGATCAGTGGTGACAGCTGTACAACCTGGGAATATATTAAAAACCACTGAACTGTGCACTTAAAATAGTGAATTTTATAGCATGTGAATTATACATCAATTTTCTTAAGTTAATTGATAATGGCTTCAAATTCTACACTGCAATTAACCTTTGAGAAACGACCACCTATCAGGCCAACGTTGGTACAGAGTCA
The DNA here is from genome assembly GCA_039655065.1 of Glossophaga mutica. Lineage (NCBI taxonomy): Eukaryota > Metazoa > Chordata > Mammalia > Chiroptera > Phyllostomidae > Glossophaga > Glossophaga mutica. The sequence continues at coordinate 216,881,969 of CM077305.1, forward strand.
AAACAAGATGTGCACAGTTATCTGAAAAGGTGACGAAACCCTCTTCCCTCTCCCAACCTACCTGCCCGTCCGCGGGCAGCCAGCCTGTCCTCACCCGCTCTGGTGAACAGCAGCCTGCAACAGACTACCGCGGCCGCCTTCCGGGGAGCCGGGGACGCTGTGTAACTCATCACCACTTCTTCTGTTTCAGAAGAGTGATTTTTCATAAAAAATACATTATTTATATCAGTATGAAGTGAGTTTACCTTTTTTAGTGAACTAACAAATATTTTTAAATTCTGTTTTGCATTTCTAATATGGTAGGTATTGATAGACTAATTTTTTTCTTTGAGATCCACAGTAATTTTTGAGAGTTTAAAGGATATCTAGAACCCCCCCCCCCAAATATCCGGGAACTAAAATCCCCTAGATAGCCGGTTGGTGAAACAAGAATCTGCAAGTGAAGCAAACCAGTGTAAGGAGAGTGACGGAAGCCACAACATATGTAAACGTTCAGGTGCAGCTAAAGGGGGTGAACAGCTTTAAATGTTTATGTAAGAAACAAAGAAAAGAACGTCCTACCTTAACAAACTAGAAAGGAGAGCAAATTAAATCCAAACCAAGCAGAAAACAAAACAGAGTAAGACAAAGCCCTGGCCAGGCAGCGCGGTGGGCTGGAGCGTCGTCCCGATGCGCCAAGGTTGTGCGTTCCGTCCCCAGTCAGGGCGCACGCGAGAACCGACCCATGAGAGTGTCAGCGAGTAGAGCAGAAATCGGTGTCTCTCTCTCCCCACCTTCCTCTTTCTAAAACCAATAAAAACTTAAAAAGAAAAAACAGTCCTAAGACAAGAGAAAGTGAGCAGAAAACAGCAGACGAAATGGATAAAAGCCACAGGCAGAGGCAAGCAGGGCCCCACTGCAGACCACACATGCCGCGCGTCACAGGGTGAGGAAACGCAAGCTCCGTGCCAGTGAGGGAGACGACTTCACGAAAGCCGGCAGGTTCCCTGAATGTCACAGGCTCCCAACTGCCGCAAAATTAAACAGAAAACCTACGCATCTTACATGTGTACTACAGAAACTCAATCCGTAATAAAGAACCTTTCCACCGAGAAAACTCCAGGCCATGCCTCCGCCAAAGATTTAAGGACAAAATAATATTGATCATACAATCTTCTTCAAAAAATTGAGGAGGGAGCATTTCCCAACTCACTTTCTGAGCCCAGCACAACCCTGACGCTCGAACAGGACATGCACCACGAGAGCACCTCTCCAACGAAGCCCTCGATCTGTAAGCGTACGTACTTTCAAAAATTCTGCAGCCCACTAAGACAAACAAGCTCGTTGGCAACTGGGAAAAATATCGGAACAAACACCTAACAGCGGAACACAGACAAACGTCCTTGGTCATCAGGGAAATGCTGACTAAGCCCCACACACAGAGACCCCTCCACCACCCACCCCCGCCCCCGCAGGACTGCAGTGCAGACCCACGGCACCGGGGGCCCTGTGACCGTCTTCTCTCACTAGACGCGGTGTAACGCGCGGGACCCCTTTGGAAAGGATTTTGGCAGGTTCTTCCACAGCGAAATGCGTACTTACAGCGTGACCCGGCCACGCCGCTCCCGAGGAGTCACTCACAGAGCGGGGAGTGCCCCTGCACACAGAGGCTGGCCCCGAACGGCCCCGCAGCCCCATTCCTGATGACAGACCTGGGGCGCCCTGTCCCCAGCAGGGGAGGGGCACACACACTGCAGTCTGTTCAGTGACCCCAGACGTGACTCCGTTCCAGACACGGGCTCAGTGACAGAAGCCAGACACAAAAAGGGCGCAAACCACAAGACTCCGCTCTCACCAAAGCCTAGAAAGGGCGGCGTCCTGGGCCGGGCAGGGCGCTGACTGGGAAGGAGCAGGACGGGACTTCTTTGGGGGGACGGAAATGTGACCTGGATTGCGAACATCAGACAAAGTCCCCTGTCGGAGACTCAAGAAATGGACTCCATTTATGTAAGTAATCGTGTGTCAGTGAAGCTGGGTTTGTTGTGTTTTCTTAAAGACTAAAGCAACTGGGTGTAAATACAAGTGACAGGAGCCGCAGCAAGAGGGCTCACGGTAAAACTCCAGGACTCCTGGGCCAGAGCACACGTCAGAGCATCGGGATGGGAATCTAGCCACTCAGCAAGTCCCCCAGTTCTGGAAGAGCAATCCCCACCGCAGTGCCAGTGGGTCCTGGGGAGGGAGAGGCTGTTCGGAAGTGCCACCTGGAAGGCACAGCTGAGGCCCTTCCAGAGTGGGGCTGGAGCGTCCCTACTGAGCAGGGCTTGGACCACCGCGCAGACCACTCCAGGAACAGGTTTGCGGGGGCAGGTGGGTGACCCAGCGGGGAGGGGAGGGGTCCCCAAGTGGTGCTGAAGGCAATACCCAGAGACAGGTGTGTAAGAGGCATTAGCAGCAGACACTCACCTGGGGCGGGACAGCCCTGGAAGTGATGCCACAGACTCACAGAGATCACCTGACAGGCCTGTGATTCCAGAGTTGCCGCAGGGGATGAGACCCCCGCCCAGGCCCAGAGTCATACATGTAAAGGAAGTAGCCCGCACAGAGATCTATGCAGGTGAGAGCAGGTCAGGATCTGTGTTAGAGCATAAGCCTGTCCTCGGGGGCAGGCGCACAGCAGGAATCTTGGAAATAGCACCTGTGACTAAGTTTCACGGAGAAGTAGATCCTACTAGGCATCGAAGAACGGATGCTGGAGAGAGAGCACGCCACACACACGCCTCGCCGCAGGCACACCCCGAGAAGAGCCCCAGCCTCACCAAACAGGGAGCGACTTTCAGTGGAGAGAACGCTCAGCAGAGTGAAACCTTCAGGTGGGAAAGCGCCAAGGCACCAGGAACCCACAGGGGGACCGGGGACGCAGCAGCAGGAAAGGCTGGCCAGCCTCACGGGGAAGAGCCTCCAGTGCCAAGGGAGTGGGCGCATCTTCGCTCCTGGGAGGAGCCCGGAGGGCCGGGAGTGCGGGACACTCTCCCAGTGAGCGGGAGCACACACGCCTCTCTTGACACCCAAGAATCCGCGCTGGGCATTAGACCTGACCGGAACGGTCCCCGGGACCACACAGCACAGTGGGGACCAGAGGGGCAGGCCACAGGAGCCAGGCCAGCATTTCTACTAATAGCAAGTCAGAGGAGAGCGTGCATCGGAGATGGGCTGGTCAGAAAGAGGGCCCGTCCTGAAACGCCAGAACCCTGCAGTGGGGAGGCAGCGCGGGCGCTGCTGGACGAGGGCAAGGGCATCTGCGCGCCAGTGAAGCACACGGGCGGACAGAGGCAGCAACCGCCTGGGAGATCACCTAGCGAAACGCACCCCTGGCTGGGGGCTCAGCGGGTCAGAGCGCTGTCCAGACGCACCAGGGCTGAAGGCCGCTCTCTGTCCGGGCGCACGCAGGAAACCAACCAGGGGATGCATCAGCAAGTCGGACAACACGTCAGTGTCCCCCCACCTTTCCGCTGCCTCGCTCTTAAATCAGCACAGTAAAAAAAAAATTTAAGTATGGCAAATGGATAATACCCTTGATAGATGAGAAACCTGATTTAATTGGGGAAAAAAGGTACGTATCTTGACCCAAAGAACTATGGCCAAAGACAACAAGCAGTTTACTAAAAAAGAAAGATAACTAGCCAAATAGGCTCTCTTTCCACCGCTCCCCTGACCCCTTCCCCTCTGGCAACCATCAGCGTGCTCTCGGCATCTGTGGGTCTGCCTGTTTTATTTCCTCATTGGCTGGCCAGGCTGGGGCCCCGCGGACACAGGCACCAGTCCTGACCACCGCTTTCCACCGGGCTCCGCAGGTGCTTCCCCCGCACACACGGTCTCGTGCGAGCCTGGGGCCAGTGCGGGGCGATCACCTCTGAGGGGTGACCTTACAGCAGTGCCCACTTCCAGGTTCACAGCAGGGCCCAGCGGCCCCCCAGTCCCACTACGGGTCAATCTGTCCATCCACCTGAGTCCCCAAACCTGCACCCAGGTAAGAGACCAGGTGTCCACCTAAGCAGTAGTGCCGTGACCCTGACACAGGCCTCAGCTGTCACAAGGAGGCAGCAAGCACACTTGGCCTGGCGGGGCCTGATTTTATCTCTCCTCCTATAGAGCCCTCACGTTACAAAGAGTATGTGTGCAAACTGTATCATGCAATAATTTAAAATTTCCTGCAAACAACTTTACAAGAAGCTGCTCAATCTTCTGTTTCCTTTGCAAAGAAGACTGAATAATCAAGAGTCTGGTAAGGTAATCCTATAAATAATCACAAACTACTAAAAATAACTATTCTTCACATACACTGTATAAAAGATTACACTAAGCTTCTAAGTATAAAAAGAAAAAAAAAGCGTTTCAGAAGACATTTTTCTCTTAATCAAAATGCTGTCTAAAACGCAGGACCCCTTTAATGCAAACAGGTGCTGAAGAAAAAAAAGGCCTGTATTCACCTGGACCATAAACTTGCTGGCAATTCTGACTAAGGGCACACCGTGCTCTGTGCACACCCCCACCCCGGCAGGCTCAGGGGGAGTGCTGGCCTGTCCTCCTTTGTTCTGACTGCAGCAGGCATTTCCGAACGTGGCACGTCAACTCCGCCAGCCCCTGCTCGGGCCTGGGATTCAGCACGACACAGGAGGACCAGTCACACAACGGGTGCACTCACCTTGTTGACCCAGAACACCATGGCGTCCTCGAGGTCGTACGGAAGCTCTTTCGAGGCACTGAACGTCGAGAAGCGTCTCACGCTGGCCACCACCTTCTCGATGCTGATCATCTCCACCGTGTAGGCCATCATGAGGGCGTCCACCATCGCCATGTGGGCACTCTGCAAGCAGAGGCAGCAGTGTGAGTCGCCGCCTGCCTCCCCCACCAGGTTCGAGACCCTGCCCCAAGCACGTCCTCTCTTCTCCACATGAGGAGACAGTGAGGCCTTATCTGCATGCTACCCCTCCTCAGGGTCGGCCAGCTCAGTGCCCTGCACGGTGGGGGGCTTTGTCCTCCTTCCTCATCTCCCTGACAACCCCAGGGGCCTGGAGGGTCCTTACTTCAGGGCTGTGGGTACAGGCATAGAGGGCGGAGAGACGTATCCAATCACAAGACCACCCTGGGCACTGCCTTCCTGCTCGCCTCCCCCGCCGCCCCGAACCTGAGCAACACCCTCCTGACCCACAACATGGCAGTCACAAAATCCAAGAGTAAAGAACAAGACAAAACAAAAACCACAGGCCCTAAAATGCAAGGGAGTGGCCTCAATGAAAGCTATGCAGGGGGGTACCAAATAGGCTTAAACCATGAATGGTCTGCAAAAGTCACATCAGTGGTATGGCTTTCAGAGATAGGTGGGGAGGAAATGCTTTGGGAAGAAAAAGGCAACTATTTATTTTGGCACAAAAATACTGACAAGATACCCAGGAAACAACAGAACAGAATGGACTCAACAATTACATATCCCAATGTCCGTGTGAAGTTCTGCCTCCGAGTGTCTGCGCGCCGGCAGCGCTCAGCACACTCCCCAGGACACAGCTGAGAGCAGGCTGCTCGCCCCGACTTCCCAGAACAGCAGGTGTGCTTCGCCACACACAGCACAGGAAGCCGCCACCCACGCAGACCACGGCCAACGGCTGGGCACTCGTGTGCGCCTCATGCACTTGAAGTTTCAGGAAAACTGCCTTGTCCATGCAGCTGAGCTGCAGAGGGACAGCTGGCGACATGGCAGGCTGGCACACCACACGAGGACCCCCAGCACCAGAGGCCGTCACCCGCCCCCAACAAATACGACGACACACTGGGTGGGGGGTGGGGCGTGAGGGGGCAGTGTGTGGGGCCGCTCACCATCTTTATGGGTGCGTGGCTGAGGTCAGGGTCCGTCACAGGGGTGTCATCGCTCTCCATCACGTAAATCCCTTTCCGGGACAGGGCCTGGATGACAGACTGGTGTCCCTGCAAGGTGGCCGCCTGGTCCCCTTTCAGGATGAGGCTGCAGACACGGCAGTACAACTCGCTGGACAGTAGGAGCTTGATGACAGGCGGCTTGATGTGCTCCTGCTCGTACTGGTCGATGTAGAAGGGGTCCCTGAGGTCCTCAGGGATGTTATCTGAGCCAAGGAGGAGATGGCCATGTGAACATGACAGCCACATTCAAAATACCCACGAGGACAGAGGGGCCATTGATGACAACAGGCAACTAACAGCGTATAAAAGCACCAGGTGGTCCCTAATCCCCCATCTTCCCTACGGGCAAACGAGCTATTCACAGCACCCCAGGAACGTGGGCAACACACGTCACTTAGTGACGTCACTGCCATGACCTCAAGGAGCAGCAATCCTGACACAGGACAGCAGGCAGCAGGTGTGGGTTCTGAGGAGCAAGTGGGGCCACAGGAAAACCAAGATGCAGTCTGACCTGATCACACCTAGAAGCAGCTCTGGGGAGGGAGCCAAGTGCATCCTCCTTTGATGGCACTGGGGGTGACAATGAGGCCACATGCCACAGCCTCTACAGAAGGGAGCACCAGGCCTGCTGCTACTGTTATGAGGCAGAACAGTGGCAACCAGCCTCCATCTATGACCAGGGGGATTAAACTCCACGTGAGCCATGTAACTTAAGCGACACCACAATGCTACCAAACTGAGACTTTTGTCCCTATGTTACAAAACGAGGAAATGAGGCACAAAGTAAGCAATGTGTGCAAGGTCACAAGAGGCAGAAACCAACTGTGCCCCACAGTGCGATCCACAGCATTCCAACCGCCTCCCACACAAACACACCGGCCCCCTGGGTATCGCGGGGAACACCACTTTCTGCATGGTGGGCAGTCTCCCCAACAGTGTCCTTCACACTTGCTGTGCAAGATGTCAGTCGCTGTCCCCAAAAGTGTGACACTGTAGGCAAATACATTGGGAAGCACCGATTTCAACAGAGTGAAGCTGATCCCTTTCCATGAGGATTTTTAACATGCTCCGTGCCCTGGGACCTCCCCTGCAGCTGTGTTCTGGGACAATCTCACCTCTGAAAGAGTTCAGAAAGCCTAGCACAGCAGTGCCCCATTACTGTGGTTTCAGTTACCCACTAAATCAAAAACATTAAATGAAAATTCCAGAAATAAACAATTCAGAAGCTTTAAATCGAATGCGCCGTTCTGCCTAATGTGATGAAAACTAGCGCGGCCCCACCACCTCCCCAGGGACGTGGACACTTTGTCCAGCGTCTCCATGCTGTGTCCACTACTTGCCCTTGGTCACATAACTGTCACCTCGGTTACCAGATCGACTGTTAGGGCATCTTAATGCTTGTGTTCAAGTCACCCCAATTTTCACTTCATCATGGCCCCAAAGCCCAGGAGCAGCGATGCTGTGATTCGGGCAAGCACAGGACGGCAGGCAGCCATCCGAGGGGGGGGGGGGCGGGGGGCGGCACCTGCAGCACCGTCAGCGCGGTCCCGTCACAACCGCTCTACTTTACTGTCAGCCGTGTCACCCTCCCGCCGGGCCCAGCCTAACTCCAGCACAGGTGCGCGCAAAGAGGGAAACAGGGGCTGTGCAGGACTCGGTGCCACCTGTGGTTTCCAGCCTCCACAGGGGTGCTGGGGCACGTGCCCGGCAGGTACGGGACGACTGCATCTCCAGGAATGCCAGGGGAGGACCCGTGACACCGACGCTGACACACGCAGCCCTCGCCCCGCACCGAGGCCAGGGAAAGGGTGCCCTGATCTTCTCCGCACCCTCACTCTCTTCACGGGCACCACATCCGTGAGCCCTCCGACGAGGGGCGGCCTCCCGGTTTTCTAGTGCTTTACTCTTGCTTTCCTATTGCCGACAGCAGCACAGACGTCCATGCCGCACCCTCACGAAGCATCCCACGGCCTTGCCAGGCTGCAGGACACACCCCTGGCTTAGTGGGCACACGTGGACCACAGTGGGACCCCGCTGGAAACCATCAGGACTTCTGAAACAGAGCAGGGTGTACCAATAATGCGGAGGGCCTGGGACAAAGCCTGATGTGCAGAGCCCTCTTTTGTCAGTGTGTGAGGGGGGTGCGAAGGGAGCAGGCCCCGGGAACAGATGGTAGCCTCGAAGGACACAGGACCTGGCTCTGGACCGGATGGGAGTCAGGAGAAGACAACGAGCCAGGAGGTCCCGCAGCCTTGTTACACTGCCAGAAGGCCATGCCGGATGCTGGGGGCAGGACGCCACGAGGGCAACCAGGTTCCTGAGCCAGCATCAGGACCTGCCTCTCCCCAGCCTCCTGCTGCTCCTCCTCCTCGCTGCCTACCCCAACTCTGGCTCCTCTGCTGGCTCTGCCTCATCTCTTCAATACTGGAAGGGGCACTTCCTGCCTCACTGTCCAGGTGACCTCAGTCGGTCCCGTGGCTCCAAAGGCCCATCCCGGCCCCAGCTGCTTCCCTGAGCTCCCTCGCCCCTTCGCCTCCCGGAGGTTTGGTGGCCCTGGAGCCCAATCAGCCTCTAAGTGACCTCCAACACCTCCCAAGCCTGCGCTCCTCTCTCCTGCACCTCAGGTTAAGGTCAGCTGCTCAGACAAGACTCAGCATCATCCACTCTTCCCTTCCTGCCAACCCACTGGCAACTCCAGCAGACTTTCCCTTTGAAGTGTCCAGAAAAATGACAGCTTCCCTCCATACCATCCTCACCTACATGCCACCACCTCCCCTAGTCCAAGTCCCCTCCTTTGAGCTGGACAACTACTGGGCTCCCCTCTAGGAGGGCGGAGACCTGCAAGACCACGAGACAAAGCTCTCTGCACTGCAGGTCACGGCCCTGGAGGAGGGGATGGCCACAGGCATGAGTGAAGGGCTGGCCCCAGAGAGGACAGGAGTGCGTGCCACAGGTGCAGGAAGACACAGGCCACCTGAGCACGGATCTGAGAAGGATGCAGAGAACAGCAGCCGTGGCTGGGAAACAGGTTTCTCTTCAACAGTCAACCAAGTCGAACTGTTTTCCACACGGCGGTCCCTTTACTGGAACTTTCCAATCTATCAATGTATGTGGATTAATATAAACAACTTCAAACTATTATGAGCATAAACCATGGAACGTGAATCACATAAATGACTCACATCAATTTCAGAATTGGGATATGAGGGTCAGCTCTGGCTCAGTTGGTTGGATGATCGTCCACAACCTAAAAGGCTGCAGGTTTGATTCCCGGTCAGGGCTTGCATGAAAGGCAACCAATCAATGTTTCCCTCTTCCATTGATCTTTCTCTTCTCTTTCTCCCACCCTTCCTCTCTCCAAAATCAATAAACATGTCCTCGGATGAGAGAGCGCGAAAGAAAGAGATGGGAGGGTACGGAAAAGTGACCTGCCCACTTAAGACAAGCGCTGGGACTCTCCCCAGTCCTCCTAAATGCACGGCCCACACCGAGGGCACCCAGCCTGGTGTCCAACGCCCGAGGCCACGTCCTCCTCAGCCCCTGGGAGGACTTTCTGCACACAGCTCTGAAGCTCATTTAAGAAGGAGGCCACTCTGTAAATGTCTTGAACCGTTTTCCAGGGGCTTGGTTCTCATCTCCCCCACAGACCAAAAAGATGGTTTGCTGGGTTTTCCACTGTTCAGCAAATGGTAGTGAGCACCCGCTGTGGGCCAAACATGCACCAAACGTGGAGTCAGAGAATGAGATGACTTTTCAGACAACTGAAAAGTCACCAATTTCCACACAACGTGGGGGCGGGGGGGGGGGGCGCAGACGAGCCACTGACCCGGCACTGAGAGGTGGGGAAGGAAGCAGGCAGGGGACATGAGGATGACCCTATGAGAGACTCCAGGGGACAGCATAGGTCAGTGATGCACGGAGCAACCAACTGGGCGTGTCACTCGCTGACTGGTCCAGCAGGTCCTCAGCTAGGCACCAACTGCGTGCCCACAGAGGAGGGCCTGCGGATGCCTGTGGCCAAGGCAGGATAAGGTGCACCGAGGACCCCTAACAAGAGATGGGACCAGCCCAGGGGGGTCAGGGGTCGGAGAAGCTGGAAGACCACGAGATACTACCTGCTGGTGTCCCAGGACACCAGGGTGGAGGACAAGACTGTAAAGCCAGGAGGAGCCCTGACTCCCTGGCTGTGACAGCAGGAAAGGAAGGAAGAAGGACACAGAAGAAGCAGCTGAGTGTGCGGCAGTGCCTACAAGCTGAGGGAGCTCCCGTCCGACACCTCCTGGAAAGCAGGAGGCTGCGCGGGAGGCTCTGACACACCCTACAGCAGGACTGCCTGCAAGGACAGGGGCCCCGGGACAGACAGAGTCACTGCCTAAGGCCAGGCAGCCCAAGGAACAGTAGTCCGCAGTGACACCAGTCTGTCATTCTCCAAAAAATCAACAGGCGAAGCAAGCACACCGGCTGCGGCGCTGGAGGTCTCAGCGGCACCGCAGAGGGCCTGGGGGAGGGCAGGGTGTAAGAGCAGGGGGCTCTAACCACAGAAGGAAACGGAAAAGGACGGCAGCCGGCCAGGGAACAGGGCCTTGGGGCGCAAGGTTCCAGAGGGCAGGGCAGTGGGTGGGCTCGCAGCAGGACCTACGCATGCAGGCCATGTGGGACTGCCGCCTCCTCTCAGCCCCTGGGAGCCACAGCCCAACGTGGGAAGGCCAGACACGGAGAGGGCCGTCTCCTGGGGCTGGAGGGGTGCTACTGGAAGGCAGGTGTGAGGTTGTGGAGCCGATGCAGGGCCTGGAGCTCAGCGACACTGCTGGCCGCCATGCCCACCAGCAGTGCTGCCCATGAGATGACAAAGACATGACAAGGAAGCACTCTGCCCGGTGCTGTCCATCCCACCCAGGCCACATCGCGGCACCCAGGGCAGGGCAAGGACCCAGCAGGTGCAGCCATGGCGGCCCCCCACCAAGGCCTGAGACTGTAACCAGCTCCAACTCAGTCGGAGGGACGAAGCTGTGCAGCAGCAATGACACGGCGGGGGAGCAAGTCTCAGTCACCTGGGACTGTCCGTCCCGCCTGGACCAGCTGTCCGAACGTCCTGCGGGGGGCTCCTAGTGGAGAATCACCACTACAGAGGCTCCGAAGGCGGCTTGTTTCCCTAACAAGCACAAAAATAATTGTAACGCAAGGGATCTTCTAATCCTGGGCCCCGACCCCGAACCCTGTCCTGGGGGTGCCAGGCAGAAGAAAGACAAGACAGCTGGCAGAGCCCACTGCCCTTCCCTCTATACCAGGCTGGTACCAGTGACAAACCCAGATCCCAGGAGCGGCCAGGAGGAGGCACCCACAGGCTCTCTGGGTGGGGGCAGGAAGCACACAGGCTGGGTTTCCAGCCAGAAGACCAAGAAGGGAGAGCCTGAGAACTCCTGGGGGTGGGGTGTCACGGAGAAGAGGGGCTGGGTTAAGGAGTCCTAGGTCTGCGTACACTGGACCAGGTGGCCCGCGTGGCCCGTGTGTGACACCAACCGGAATCAGCACAGCAACAACTCTGAGAACTAAACCAGGGCCCGGGTCTCACACGGGTATCCTGTGGACAGACCAGAATGGCCCACGAGGCTCTAAGGACTAAATCAACCCTGACACAGGGACACCAAACGTGAGTCCTCAGGACAGGAGGTCTCAACTACACAGGCTTCCCCGTAAGAGTCAGAACGTCCAAGACACAGCACAACTTTTCTCAGCAGAGGAAACCTACAACCACCCGGGGAAAGGCAACCGGCAGACCCCAACCCCACGAGGGCCTGAGAGTCAGGATTCGCTCACAAAGCGGTGGCAGTCTTTACAACCATGCTCCGAGACGGAAAGGCAAATTTTCTTATCCTCGCCTGAGGACAAGCCCACTGATTTTAGAGAGAGGGGGAGAGAGAGAGAAGGGCAGAGAGAGACACACACACTGATCAGCCTGTCTCCCGTATGCACCCTGACGGGGGACCAACCCCACAACCTTCCACTGCCAGGACAACACTCCAACCAACCGAGTCACACCTGCTCGGGCCCCTCACTTACTGAGGCAGACAGGCAGCGGGGCTGCCCCGCTGCAGTCAGGTGGGGAAATCATGACGCCATGGAAGCCGACTTGGGTGGGCAGCAGACTGATCAACCCTCAACACCCCCACCTCCATTACGAGGCCCCAAGTACAACTCAGGGACCAGCTCCTACCAAGGACAGTGCCTTGGGACAGACTTCCCCAGGGGTAAGATGGCTTAGAGGGAAGGCGAGGAATGGGAACAGCTGAGCACAGACCCTGAGGCCAGCTCTCTCCAGCTGAGCACAGACTGTCCTCACTCACACCTCAAGGACTCCAGGAAGGCACCGACTCCGGTCCTTCTCCCCAGACAAGCATCCCCACGCACTGACACCCCAGGGCTTCCAGCACAAGCACTAGGGAGTACAGCCAGTGTGAACTGTGCTAGGCAAGGAAGGTGCCTGATCCAACAGTGGATCGGAGCAAGCGTTCTTCCAGGGATGGTGCACCACGCAACTCACATCAACCCTCCTGACCCGGACGGCTACAGGGGCGGAACAAACATGACACATTTGTGAAGGCTTGGCCGCTAGGCCAAGTCCAGGGAGAAGACCACAACCCAGAGAGCCCAACAGCCTGACAGCATTCTCCCTTGAGGTGCGGTCTAGCCGCCCCCAGGAGCATCTGTCCATCCCAGTGGGCAGTAAGAGGGTAAGCTGCACTTCGGGCACCTCCCAAGTTGTAAGAACAAATCTGGACTCTAGGGCCTGACAAAGAGAGTGGGGGATCCTGGCGGCCTCTGGCTGGGAACCTCAGAGGCTGCACCCTGACAGCAGCCGTAAATCTGACACAGAACAGCCCTCAAAAGCGCTACAGGTGGGCTCAGAGCACCCCAGCCTGTGAACTGGAGCAGGGTGCCCATGGACTGCTGCTGTCTGGAAGCAGATGTAACTTCTTCCTAGAGGAAGTAACTAACGCCTTGGACCTCGGATGATGCCTGCAATCTTCCGAACACTTTGCACGTTCAGGGCAATTGAGAAATAAGCAGGTGAGCGAAGTGACAAGGCGCCCCGAACAAAAGCCAGCACAAGGCAGAAACAGACTCCCAGACCTGCGGTGCTGCCAGGGCGGGGTCAGTCCCTCCCAGCCCCCCATGCCCCGGTGACCACAACCGAAACTCCGGGAAAGACCGAAAGCTGCTACCTGGGGATTCTAAACCTAAACTCGAGCACACAACCCGGGAGGAGGCAGAACTTGGAAGAAGCCACCACACCACAGGGGGCCCAACTGGTCCCTCTCCTCTCCTGACCTGGACCCTGGGCAACCCGACTCAGCACCACCCCAGGCACCTGGCCAAAATGCGGAGAGACCTCATTTTTCTGGCCAGAGGACCAGGAACCGGGCCCTGCAGGCTGGAGAGGGGAGGGCCCTGGGGCTTTGCTGCCCTTTTCTCTGCCCGCCGGCCACATTGCAGAACTGCAGTGACAGCGGGCAGTCAGAACGCTGAGAGAAACTCATCCACTGCCCAGAGGCACCAGGAGCAGGGCCCAGGTGGTGTGGGGAGCATGAGGAGTGCCTGTCCTCGCCCTGTCTCTGTCACCGCAGTGCCCCAACAGGGCCCCGGGCGTGCAGAACTGCAGGGTGACAGCAAGGCAGCTAAAACCCAGAGCGGTCCTATCTTCTCACCAGAGGGTGGGGAGGGGGGCAAGCCACAAAGCAGGGGGGCGGGGTTCAGGAAAAGGGACCCTACTTCCGTGTACGAACGGGAACAACGCCAGGCTCCTCCTGAGCTGTGTGAGTGCAGGACAGACCCAAAGAACTGAACTGACCTAGGAACCCCGGTCACAGACAGCAGAACAGGCCGTAGTCTGAACCCAACAAGATTACCGCACCGATCTGCAAAACACACCACCAAGCCACAGTTACCTGAATGATTTTAGCTGGACCCAGCAAACTACGCCACAATGTCACTCAAAATGTCCGGGACATAACCCACAATTACTCAACATACAAAGAACTGGGAAAAGGTGACCAATTCTCAGACGAAAGACCACGGACAGAGGCCAACCCTGAGAGGACCCAGGTGTCAGGCTCATCAAAGACCCTGAAGCATCCATCATAACCAGGCTCCAGGAGGTAAAGGTAAGCCCTCTCAAATTCAACGGAAAGACAGAAGTCCTTGTCAGAGAAGTAAAACCAGTTTAAAAGGAACCAAAATTTCGGAGCTAAAACACAGCACCAGCAGCAAATTCAACCCTCAGCTCGGAAGATGAAGAGGACAGAGGGAAGCACGACCTGAAGCCGGGTCACGGGAAGGAGCGGCCTGCAGCGCGGAGCCAACCGGGACGGGGCAGTGCGACCTGGGAGAGGGCACGCGGGTGTCGCCCCAAGACTGGCGCGGAGAGAGCACCTGAGGAAGTAAGGCCGCGTCTCCCCACAACGGGGGAGAGCCGCCGACTCGCAGGGCCCAGAAGTGCGGCCAACCAAACCGAGCCAACCTGAAGGGAGCTGTGCCCACACTTCAGGAGCAACCCTCGAAAACCAGGGACGAGCCACAGGCCCCCGGGACCGCTGGCTGGAGGTACCAGCCACAGATGTTCAGTGGCTATGCTCGCAACAGCGAGAGGAAAAGAAGACAAACTCAGCCCTGGCTGGTGTAGCTCAGTGGATTGAGCGTGGGCCTGTGAACCAAAGGATCACGGTTCGATTCCCAGTCAGGGCACATGCCCGGGTTGCAGGCCAGTTCCCAGCATGGGACACATAAGAGGCAACCATACATTGATATTTCTCTCCTTCTCCCTCTCTCCTACCCTTCCCCTCTAAAGATAAATAAATAAATAAATAAATAAATATTAAGAAGACAAGCTCAAAATTTTTGGCACAAAACTCGAAATTATTTTTTCAAAGGAAAGAAGAGGGAGGGGAGGGAATTTCAGGAGAAAAGGGGAATGGTTTAGAGCAACAAGTATAAAGGACTCATGGACAAAAACTATGGGGGGTGGAAATGGGAGGAAGGTGGGGAGGGCTGGGGTGGTGGGCTGGAGGCGGGGTAAAAGACAGAAAACTGTACAATATCAACAATTAAAAAAATACTGATTAAAAAAAAAAAAAGGAAAGAAGAAAAGACTGGCCAATTAGACAAAATCCAGCAGGAACCCAGAACAGAAAAGTACAGTGCTGAACGGCACCGCACACCTGCGCTGTGGACAGGCAGGTCAGACGCAGGGGAGATACAGCAGAGGAGAGAGACGGCTGTGAGGGCCGCGCAAGCGTGACTGCAGACCGGGAAGAAAAAAGAAAACGTGGAAGCAGAAGCAGTATTTCACCAGACGATGGGAAAGAGCTCTCCACGCTTACAAATGCACGAAACCCGGCCGGATCGAAAGAGGGAATCCGCGCGCCAGAGCCCACCGTGGCGATACCGATGGGACCCTAAGACAAAGGGAAAACCTCTTTTCTACAGCCGCCAGAGGGGCCTCCGGTTGGGGTACAAGGGTGGGGGCGGAGGGGGGTGGGTGCGGCCCTGCCTGTCCCTCTCCACCAAGCACAGCTCTAAGTCTTGGACAGAAAAGATCAGCACAGGAGAACTCTGAGGGGGGGAAGAGGAGGTGCCCCGGCGTGGGAGCCCCAAGGTTGGAGCAGCAGCACAACGGGCAGCCTCATGGCCCTCAGCCAACCTGCACCTTCTGAGCCCTGGAACTTGAGCACAGACAGACAGACAGACAGACAGACAGCGTTTACCCCACGTGAACAACAGAGACAAAGCACACTGGGAAAGTAAAACGAACCAGCCCCAGGGGCCCGTGGGAGAGCAATGAAAGACCCACACCCATGTCACTGGACGCCCAGAAGAGAAAGTGAGGTAGGGCTGAAAGAGTATCGGAGGAAACGATGGCCGAAAACTCCCCACTTGCGGCAAAACGCCCCCAGAGTTCAAGAAACTAAGTAAACCCCAAAGAGAATAAACCCGGATGAACCCACATCAAGGCACATCATAACCAAACTTCTGAAAACTGAAGACAAAATACTTTGAAGCAGCCCGACTGGCGTGACAACTGACGCATGGGGGTGCCCCCCTGGACTGACAGAGGGTGTCCCCTCGGAACCACAGAGCCCACATCTGGTGAGACTCTCCTTCAGTGCAGGCAAAGGGGAACCGAGAATGTCTGTTCCCGCAAACCTTGGGAGAACGGCTAAAGGAAGTTCTCCAAATGGGACGCGCACGACAAAAGAAGTCATCCTGGACAAGCAGGTGGAAGGCAGAACAACAGAGACAGGAGTGTTCTGCGCACGTCTGACGACAGGCGACGGCGACTCCCTTGGGCACTTGAGACAGCGGATTTAAGAGGAGGAAGAGCACGGGGCCACAGTGGAGAGAAGTTTCCACACCTCACCAGAGACAGTAAAACGATGCCAGTCAACAGCTGCAAGTCAGATATGGGTATTTTAACACCCGGAGCAACCACGGAGAAAACCGTAGGAGAAACGCCCAAAAACAACATAAATAAATCAAGATGGAACCCTAAAACAAACAACAACAATAAATAAGAGAGAAAATATCAAAGAAAACACGTAGCGAAATGTCAAATTTAAACCCTAAAGCAGCAGCAGTTAGGTTAAATGAACGTACACTAGACACACCCAGTAAAAGACAGAGACGGGCAGAGCAGATGAAAACACACCACACAGCTCTGCTGTTTACAAGATACTCACTGCAAATTCAGTAACCTAGGAAGGCTGAAAGTACAGGGGTAGAAAGGGCTACACCAGGCAAACGTTGTTTTCTGTTTCGTAAAGCAGGAATAGCCATGTTAATATCTGGTGAAATAGAACAAAAATTACTAGAGACCAAGAGGGCCATTACCTAACAGTGAATGCCTCAACCCACCAGTAACTTTCCACTCCTGGCGCTGCAGGCACCAAGTGACAACCACCTCGGGACAGGAGGACAACGTGGACAGAGCTAAGAGGGAAACAGACGCGTCTGCAAGCAAGTTAGGGCCTTCAACACCCCCACAAGCAGCAGACAAAACTGCAACAAGGAGGGAATGTGAACAGCACAGCCAGCAGAGCCTGACTGGCACGCGCAGAGCCCTCCGCCAGCCACAGAACACACAGGTCTTCAAGTGCCCAGGGAACCGTCACCAAAATAGACCCACCCCAAGCTATTAAAGAATAGCAGTCACCCAGATTAGTTATCTTACCATAATGGAATCTGACTAAAAATATCAAAAAGACCAAACAGGAAAATCTCAACACTTGGAAATCATACTTCTAAGTAATTCGTGGGTCAATGAGGAAGTCGCAAAGAAAGAGAAATAAACAGAACTGAATGAAAATGAAAACAACATATCAACGTATGTGAACTGCAGCTAAGGCAGTACTACGTGGACAACTTATAGCACTGAATGCTTAGGCCAGAAAGAGGAAGATTACAAATCAATAATCTTAGTTGCTACCTCAAGAAACTACGGGAAAAAGAGCAAAATAAACCCAAAGCAGGCAGAAGGGAGGCAGGAGTGGCTATAAAAGGGAAACAGAAGAGGTCCTGGTGGAAATAAAATACTCTGTATCCAGATTATACTAATAATACAATGTCAACATCCTGGTTACAGAAGTTACCACTGGAGAAACCAGATAAAGGGTGCCCAGGACCTCTGTGATTCGTTAAAACTGCATGGTAAAATAGTTATCTCAAAACTAAAGTTTGATTTTTTATTTTTTACTTATTTATTGTAGAGAGAGAGGTAGGGAAAGGAGAGAGAGGGAGACAAAACCATCAGATTGTTGTTGCCCTTACTGATGCATTCACTGGTTGATCCTTATATGTGCCCTGACTGGGGATCAAACCCTTGACCTTGGCGTATTAGAATGACACTCCAACCAATGGAGCTACCCGGCCAGGACAGTTTAATATATTTGTAAAAACTGGGTACCTTTCGGGTGGCTCAGTTGGTTGAAGCATTGTCCCACACACCAAAAGGTTGTGGGTTCAATTCCCAGTCAGGACACATACCTAGGTTGTGGGTTCAATCCCCAGTCAGGGAGCATATGGGAGGCAACCAATCAATGTTTCCCTCTCACATCAACGTTTTTTTCTCTCTCTAAATCAATAAACATATCCTTGGGTGAGAATTAAAAAAATAATAACAAATAAAAATTGGTCAAAGACCTGAAAAGAAAAAACATTTCATAGGAAAAAGATTCAAATGGCCAACGAGCACAGTTAAAAAGTGCTCAGCATGATGGGTCACCGGGGAAACACGCGCCACAGCCACAACGCGTCCACTCCGAGTGACTGAGAGCACAGACTGACGCTACTGCGCACTGGCTGGCACGCACAGAGACAGGAACCCTCAAACTCTGCTGGCGGAAACGAGAAATGACAGCCAGTTCGGCAAACAACTGGGCAATTAAACACTCTAATCTGACCCCGCCAGCCCACGATCAGGTATTTGTCCAAGACACACAAAAGACTTTTTGTACCAGAGAAAAACTGGAAGCCCCCAAGCACCCATCATCCAGCGAGAGAGTAAAATGTGGGAGCCCAACAGTGGAGACTCCCGCTGCTCCTGAGCAAAAAAGTGAGTGAATCCCAAAATGTCCCATGCAGGAAGGAAGCCAGACGAAGACTGCCTGCTACCTGACTGCAGGTGTATGCCACTCCAGGAGGACCAACCTGTGACAGGCGTACCTAGTGACGCTCTGGGCTGAGGCTGACCGAGGGGCTCAAGAAGCCCTTGGCAGTGATGGCAGGACTCCGCCTTGACTGTGGTCCTGTTCACAGGGGTGTACATGTCTGTTTAAACTCACCACACCTCTTAAGATGTGCAGAGACCTCAATCAAAGGTCCAGAATGAAACTCTCCACTGTATCTCCAGCTACAGGCATTACCTACCCTATAGAGACTTCTCGGAAGCCTAGGTTTAACAGAGCTCTTCCCTCCGCAGAGTCCTGCAACAGCTCCCCATTCACACAAGACAAAACCCCCAATTTAACCACCAGCCTTTCAAGGCGCTCCAGGATCCGGCCTGAGGCATCTCCTCCAGTCCCCAGTTACCGTACAACTCTGCCACAGCTAGCTCCTCATTCCACCCCAACTAGACACAACACCAGCCCGACCTGAGCATGAAGGTCCTGAACCCCCACCGCCCCTCCTCGTCCTGATTTCTGGGTGTCCCCTTCCCTCACCAGGTCCTCACCCACCTAAGCCATGTGAAACATTCTAGATCCCCTCAGGGGAGCTCCTCTCCCTCTCTCCCACGTTCCGCCATAGCACCTGCACCGCAGGTCAGTGTGCACAGCTGTGCCCGGCATGAAGAGCCCTCAGAAGCGTGTTGAGGACCCCAGAATTCACAGCATCGTGAGTTTGAAGTGGAGAGGACAGTGTCTGAGGAACACTTAAGTGAACCAGTTACCATGAACAAGAAAACCAGGGCGGGGCGGGAGCGCAGGAGAGTGGAGCACGGAAAACGATCTCAAAGCTGATGTCTTCGCACGGGCTGACAAAGCCGCGGAAGTGGAAAAGCGCTGTGGAATGAAGACCAGACACACTCCCACAAGGGCCACGCTGATTCTTCCTCCCGCTTGCCCCCTCCCACCCCCACCACCAATCAACCCGTCCCAGGGACTCAGCTGTCCTAACATCTGCTGGCTAAACCCACCAAACTAGGCAAGGCTGCGGCATTTCAAGCCAAACGAGGTTAGCTCCACTACGGACTCAATGCATGTGTCCCCCCAAAATTCATATGCTAAATCCTGACCCCCAAGGTGAAGGGTGAGGAGGTGAGGCCTTTGGGAGGTGATTAGGTCCTGAGGGTACAGCCCCCGGGAATGGGATTAGTGCCCCTATAATGAGGCTCCAAAGAGCCCCTGGCCCCTTCCACCACCCACTGGGGACACAGCGAGAAGACAGCCTCCATGAACCAGGAAACCGCCCTCGCGAGACACCAGATCTGCCGGCACCAGGACCTTGGACCCGCAGCCTCCAGACTGAGAAGGCCACATCTGCTGCTCCTCAGCCCCCAGCGTCACGGAGGCCTGTACAGACAAGGACGGGCCCGGGTTCTCCACCTGACCACAGGCCCGACCACTCCACGCTGCCGGAAGAACGCTGCTCGGCTCTCTCGCACCACACCACCCGCCACGGGAAAGCTCTCCCAGGCACACCTCATGCAAGAAAGCCCCAGCCAGCTTGGGAAACTGCAGACAGTCTGGCCCAGACTATTTTCCAAACTAATCACCTGCTATTTCAGTCCACAAATCCTGTCACAGCAAGGCTAATCGCTCAGTGCCCACAAACACCTGTGCCCAGAACCTGGCCTGACACCCTCCCCTCTACTCTTGGGGGGCACCCAAACCTTACCTAAGCCTATCACTCACGGAGCTGCCCACGCACCCTCCCACAGTGACCACATGGTGTGGCCCCATTCATCCACCTGAGCTCCTGGGTGGACGTCAGGCTGCCAATTTTTAGTCTTCACCTTATTTCATTGTCCTTTGTACGTGTTTTAAGCAACTGTGGAGATGGCATCACTTAACCCTCCCCTTGTGTTCCCTATACAGCAAAACACGATTATGCACATGGCAGCTACGTGATTATTACTGCCTTCGGATCTGATGAAAGATGACAGGAATCTGAGTATTTTAATAGTTTGACCAGGAAGTGAAAAAAGAACACTGGTACATGGGTCACATGACACGACCACGAAAGTATCAAAGCAGGAGAAGCCTCTGAGCTACTAGGACAAACACAATATAGAGAGAGGAAAGTATTAAGTGCTTCTCGGAAGCATACTTGCACAAATTTCACATCCTGAAGCACAGAGGAGTCCCTCAAATTTAAAGGACCGGGACAGTCCGAACTCAAAGATGGCTTTACGTTCCGAGGTGAGTGTTCAACCTGCAGCATCAGGACAGGAAAGAGAACGCGGGCCGCCTGGTCCACCCAGACGAAGGCGCACCACCACGCCTGGCCTCCGGATCAGCGTCAGCCACGCATCCTCCACTCCCGGTCCGAGGCGTCTCCCGGCCAACACACGCCAGGGCGGTGGGTGAGCACTGACTGTCCTGTGGACGAGGCCTGAGCAGGACAGCCGTAACCCCTGACCTCAGGACCCCAAGCAGTCCTCAGCGGACCCCAAATCCTTTGCTGAGAACGAAAGACTATTAAAAAATAGAGTCTAAACTCAAGAACCAACAATCTGAGCGGATCGCAACGTGTGGAAAGTGACAATATGCTCTGAACGACAGCCCGCCCCTGGGACTCCGACGGCTGTGCTCCTGGGAGCCAAGGGACAGGACCGGCAGCCGGCTGTCACTCCCAGTTCTGGAGCCTGCACAGGCGTTCAAGCCTGCCAGTCATTTAAACCCATGTCACCACAAAGCAAGGCGGTGACCTGGAGCTTACAAGAAAGGGAGTTTGCTCCTGACATCAACTAAGCAAGCAGACCCCTAGCCATCTTGTGGTCTCTGCGAAGGTGCTGCAGCTCAATCAGAGATGTCCTGACAAAGGGCCGAAGCCCAGCCGTCCGCCCGCGGACTCCCCACCCCACCCCACCCCACCCCACCGCTCCCAAGTCAGGAGCTAACTACTGCAAACAGCACGCGCAGGAGTGCCACTCCCTCACTGGCAGTGGGCTCGGAGCCCCGAGGCCTCTCCACGCCAGTGTGCTGCAGGTAAAATGAGAAGGGTGACCTTGGGGGCCCCCGAGGTCCTGCCCTGCTCAGGGCAGCTCAGCTCCATGGTGAGTTGTGGTGAGTCTCAACTGGTCTCCAGGACTCCTCAGGTGGAACTCTGCACCGCCATGCACATAGCAACATGCTTGCCAACAGCTGAGTGCCTTCTAGTCTTTTCCCTAGGTTGTTTTCAACACTGTCTTTGAGCGATAACAAAAGCTATTACTCAAAACCCAAAACCAAGACCCAGATATTTTTAAGTTTCCTAAGGTTGTGGAAGGAAATCAAATACCAGAAACACAGTAGCCCAGTCCAGCACGCTATTCTACAAAATACACAGTACTTCAAGTCACCCCTTTAAACTTTCTTACCAATTTATTACAACTTCCACCCCAAAACACATCACAAAATACTTCGGCTAAGCAGGTTCTACTCCTTCCTACACACACATTCAAATGAGTTAAGTTCCAACACGTCCAATGTATCATTTCTGAAAAAATAAACAAAATAAACACTGTCAGTGAAATGAGAGCTCCCCCAGAAAGAAGGGGAAGTCTGAGCACAGCAGCGGGAGACGGCCGGGAGCACCTAGCTGCGGCCCCAGGGTGGAGCAGGTGGGAGGAGACTGCAGAACCCTAGGCGCCCCAGGCCTGGCCAAGGGTGGGCTTTACTACACAGGGACAGAGGCCCTGGGGACGCCCAGAGTCCGGAAAGGCAAACCTCAGGAGAAGGCAGCCTCGGAGCGCCGGGCCCTGAGCGGCCGCACACCTCCACACACCTCCCATTCCTGCACAACCGGAAAGACCGTTCGGTCTCACTGAACTACTTGACAGTCGCCTGACAAGTAAAACAGTGAAGCCACTTTCACCACCACACCCCCAAAACTGACTTACAACTGAAGTGTGCAGACTGGAAGGGCCATGCCTGCCTCACTGAAAACTAAGCTGGAGAGGCACATGGACACGTCCAGAAAAAGAAACAGAGACTGGCCCCTGGGTGGGAAGAGTTGAGGGGGCAACGCATCTTTACGACCCTCCCCATCACGCCTCCTGCAGGACCAGGCCCCACTCTAAGGAGTGCCTAACCTCCCACCTGGGCGCGCAACCCAGATGGAATCACTTCAGCTGAGGCAAGTCACCCTTGGTCATCTGAATGGGGATCTCCCAAATTTGTAAAAATAAAGAGATTCTCTACGCCCTGGCTGGTGTGGCTCGGTGGATCGAGCGCAGGCCTGTGAACCAAAGGGTCCCCAGTCAGGGCGCACGCCTGGGTTGCGGGCCAGGTCCCCAGTAGGGGGCACACAAGAGGCAACCACACACTGATGTTCCTCTCTCTCCTTCCCTTCCCCTCTCTCTAAGAATAAATAAGTAAAATATTTAAAAAATAAATAATAAAGAGAGATTCTCAAGTAGGAAAAAAAATGTACATCTGCTCCCCTTCCAGAAGCAAGGTACAGAACGGAAAAGCAAATGAATGGAGGGCAGATCTCCTAAAATCAGTGTGCGATGGGCCCTCCGCAGCTGAGGGGTGGTGATGACCAGCCCCACGCAATCCTGTCTTCCATCCTCACAGCACAGCCTCCTTCGGCTCCCGCTCACGCTGTTCTATAAATACTCGCCTTTAATAACGTCAACGCTGAAAAGTCTATTTTAATATCAGCTTTTGAATTACTTGTCAGCTGAGTCAACAGGTATTACAGAGCCACCGGTGCTGGAAAGGAAACTAGATGAACCTAACGCTAACACGGAGAAAGGTGCACGTTTATTTCCAGGTTGCAGAGAGACCCACTCTGGACACCAAAGCCCAGTGTGACGGCCCTGGCCTAAAGAAGCTGGGCCAGATTGGAGTGGGGCTCGTACCGTTTGCACAAATTTCACATCCTGAAGCACAGAGGAGTCCCTCAAATTTAAAGGACCGGGACAGTCCGAACTCAAAGATGGCTTTACGTTCCGAGGTGAGTGTTCAACCTGCAGCATCAGGACAGGAAAGAGAACGCGGGCCGCCTGGTCCACCCTGACGAAGGCGCACCACCACGCCTGGCCTCTGGATCAGCGTCAGCCACGCATCCTCCACTCCCGGTCCGAGGGTGTCCGCAGCACACCGCTCCCGGAGCCCGGCGTTCCCACGATCAAAGTCTTCGCACACAGGAGGGGACCCGGCGCAGGTGCCCCAGCAGCCAGGCCCGGGAGCGCACTGGGCATGGAGCACAGAATGGACCCAAGCAGG
Organism: Glossophaga mutica; assembly: GCA_039655065.1. Lineage (NCBI taxonomy): Eukaryota > Metazoa > Chordata > Mammalia > Chiroptera > Phyllostomidae > Glossophaga > Glossophaga mutica. The sequence continues at coordinate 216,905,803 of CM077305.1, forward strand.
ACGAGGTGGTCTCCCCTGACACCCTGCACAGTGGGAAACCCTGCGCGGGAGTGGGAAAGCAGGGAGGGGAGTGGGCGCGAGGCCGGGAAGGATGTACCATCGCACCGCGTCCTGCGGAGATCTCAGAAAACTCACTAAAAGGCACACAACACGACACCCTACCGACACGGGGCCTGGACGAATTACAAAGGAAGGCAAAGCACAGCCAGCACCAGACCCCGGTGGTCAAGAGGACAGGCTGGGCAGGGCCCCAGCTGGGGTCAAGGTCACGGCGGGAGGCTACTGTCCGCCGGCTGCTAGTGTTACTCACTGGTGTCAGACGGCACTTGTCACGCCTTATTCTATAAAGCTTCATACTCTGTACAGGTTGACGGATTCCACCTTCTTCCCCCAGCCACACATGCGGCGGGTCACGGGGCTATACCCAACTGTAAACCCCAAGCGGCAACATCAGGGGAACCTCGGTGGCCACCAGACCTCCAGACCCAAGCCCAACGACGTGTGGGGCGCCAGCGGCCGCAGGGCTGCGCGTCCCCACGCCAGAGTCTGGCGGTGGCACAGGCCACCCCACCTGGCCAGGGGTCGCGGGGAACCTCCTGCTCAGCAAGTTTCCGAAACTGGTCACCCACACGCTGCTGAAAAGGGTACTGCGCCCCCTCACTCAGGCTACAAGCGGGGATGTCTTCCCCCGGATAAGGCCATTTTAGAAAATGCTTCAAAACAAAACGAGAGGGGTGTCGAAAGAAGAACTCGACTTTGTGCCTGACACAAAGCGCCTAGAAGGAATAAGGGAAGCCTGGGGCCAAGCAATCGCGAGCCTCACCGGGCCCGTACACGCCGAGCCGGACCGAGCAGCATCAATCATGGAGGAACCGGGGCCGCGGGCACGGGGCCCCAAGCCGGCGCAGAGCTCGCCCGGGCCGGGCGGACCCAGGGCCGGGCTCTGAGGAAACCCAGTCCAGCAGCAGCCCCTTCTCGCTCGGGAGCCGCGCGGCCGAGGTGGCGTGAGCGCCGAGAACCGCGGGGCGGCCAGCGTTTTCCGTCTGGACTCGCGCCCCGACCCGCGGGACCCGGGAGCAGCAGGAAGGCCCGACCCCGCGACCCGCCGACCCCACCGCCGCGCAGCGACGCGCCGAGCCGCCCCGGCGCGGCCCACCCCGCACAAAGGCGGCCCCCGCCCGGCCGCCCGCGCCGCCCCGCGCCGCGCCCACCTCGGCCGTACGCCTTGGCGCAGAGCCACTGCAGGTTGGCGGCGATCTTGGCGCGCGCCGGGTCGTAGCGGTCCAGCGGCACGACGTCCGCGGCGCCGTCGGGCGCGGCCTCCATCCTCTGTCAGCCGTCCCCGGCCGCGCGGCCGCCCGCGTTTGCCCTCCGCACGCTCCCGGCGCTGCGGCGGCGCCGGCAACAAAGGCGCCGCGCGGGCCGCGTGGGGCCGGGCCGGACTCACGGGCGCGACCGCCCCGCGCGGGGCCCGCAGGCCGGCCCGCCCGCCTCTCCTCAGAGCCGCCGCCGCCTCCGCCGCCGCGGGTGTTGCTGCTGCTGCATGCTGCGGGGCCGAGCCGGGGTCGCCCGGGAGCTGGGGAGGCGACGGGCGGGGGTGCGGGCCGGGCCGCGGGGCGGGTGAGGGGCGCGTGCGCGAACTCGGGGGCGGCGGCGGTGGCGGCGGCGGCTGCGGCTGCGGCGGCGGAGACCGCTGAAGAGACGGCCAACCGGCGGGAGCGCGCGCACCGCCCAGATCCGGCGCAGGCGCGGTGGGCACGGGCCCCCGCCCCGCCCTCGGTCCGCGCTCGCCCCGCCCCCTTCCGCAGGCGCAGTGGGCGCTGTCCGAGGCCCCGCCTCTGGTACGCGCTCGCCCCGCCCCTTTCCGCAGGCGCAGTGGGCGCTGTCCGAGACTCCGCCCCTCTCCTCGGGTGCGGGGCGCGGGGTCGCGCGGCGCCGGTGGCGCGGGCTGACAGGCCCGGGGGGTCCCGCAGCAGCCCTTTGTCTGGGCGGCGCATCCTCCTCCCTGGCACTGGGACCAGAGGTCCCAGCCTCTGCCCGACGGAGCTGAGCCCGTCGCGGAGGCCCCTACGTCCCTAGGGATCTTGCGGGCCCAGCCCCAGCACAGGACAACGGCGACCCTCCACCCCATAGCCACCCCGGGGTTTCCCCATCTGCGACAGCCGCGCTGACAGCTAGGGGACGGCCCCTCCCACAGCGGGGCTAAGAGCCGGGAGACCCCTCCCCAGAGCAGCTTCCAGAATCCCTCCCCGCCCCTTACCCAGCCGCGCCCTCAGAGCATTTTGTTCCTCTTCCCCCTTCAGCTCTTAGAGCCTGGGGGATCCCCTGAGCCGGTCTGGAGCACGCTGTGCTTGGGAGCGCCCCAAGTGGTCACTAGCCAGGGCCTCCAGGGCACAGACCAGGAAAGGTGGGCTGAGACACACTGCATTGTCCTCCCAAGCAGAGGCGTACGTTTGAGCCTCAGAAGTAACCCCTGGACGGGGCTGCCTTCTTCCTGCCAAGGTCAGCATCCGGGGGTCTGCGTTCAGCTAGTAATTGTAACACCGTTAAACCTCAAGTGTACGTGGTGCTTATCCGAGGACCTCACAGCCAAACAGAAAGGGCTCCTGGCCTCTGTGCCCTCCACCAGGGTCCAGAAGTCCAAGGCCTACAGCAGGGATGTCAAACTCATTTTCATCAGCCTTGAGGTTGCCTTCAGAGGGCCGAATGTAATTTTAGGACTGTATGTAACTAAATAAACGTAACTACTCCTTAACAGGTAAGTGAGAGCTCAGTGCTGCCGCCAGGTAGAAACAAGGTGCCGGGCGGATAAAACAAGGTGGAGGGCCGGGTTCGGCCCACGGGCCTTATGTTTGCCACCTGTGGCCTAGAAGAAAGCAGGAAGAAACCGTTTCCTCTGAGTAAGGTGTCCTGGAAGTGACAGCCAGGCTGGCACCCAGCCTCCAGGGGTGGCACCAGGGGGTGCTACCAGCCTCCCCTTCACTGAGCTACCCTACCCGGGAAAGAAGACTCCAGGTTACAAAGTGATGCACACGCCATGAGCCTCACTGGCTCACAGCAGAGCGCAAAACACGACCCCCCAGCCTCCTGCCCTGCCAGAGCCCGGCGAGGGCGGCGAGGGCGGCGAGGGCACAGACCGATGCCGGCTGTGCAGCACAGGAGGCAGCAAGTCACCCTGTGGGAGAGGGAGGCAGGAGTGCTGGGACCTGCAGCGAGTGAGGGCCCGCAGGGGCGTATCGGGGGGCAGTCTTGTGGGCACAGGGTGCGGCAGACACAGCACCCTGAGACAGGAGTGCCTAATGGGCAGGAAACGGGGAAGGCACTGAGTTGGGAACCCAGGATGAAAAGGCACTGGCAGGAAGTGGGGGGGGGCAGCTCTGGCACAGTAGGAACTTTGACCTCTTCTGTGAGTGACACGGGAAGCCATACCGGGACCAGGAGGAAAGGGAGAAATCCGTGGGAACTCTGTGCTCGATCTTCTGTAAACCTAGAACTGCTCTCAAAAATATATAACCTATTAAAAGAACAAAGCGAACCTGGGACCCAACTATGCAGCCACGGCTTCAAAACCAGCCTCTAGCCTGGCCAGCCCTCAGCAGCTCTGCTGCCCAGAGAAGAGTCCACAGCCTGGAGGGGCCCCAGGCTCGGCCCCGATGAGCAAGCTTTATCCCCCGTATTGGTACGGCTTCCCCAGGGACTCGGTCCTGTCCCTTCTTCGATGGCCCAGCCCATGCTGTTCCTTGGCCACCCTTCCATGTGCTCCTCCCTCCCAGACCAATGGCTGAGGTCCCCGTGGGTCATGGTCCGGGCGCTTCACTGCTGGGCCTATCTAATGCTCGTAATCTCTGAGTAAGTAGGCCAAGTGGGATCGGGTGTTCACTGTGGGTGGGTGCAGCGGGGCGCTCACCAGCTTCCTGGCCCACCAGCACTACAGGGTGAGTCCCGGATGCAGCAAAAGAACTGGGCGCAGACCTGGCCTGGGGAGACCTGGCCAGCAAGGGCTCCATCCTCAAAGTCACCATGGACCTGAGGATCCCACAGCTAACCAACTCCTAGGAGAAACCAGTGGGCATTTCCAGTGAAAAATGTCACTCCGAACGCATGCGGGGGGCCGACTGTTCCTGACTCAGCCGGCCGACCACCAAATACCAGGTCACCCTGATGTCTGGCCCACGGTGTTCCCAGGCCGGCCAGGAGGGGCTCCGCCCCCCAACCTCTCCTTCATTACCACTGCCCCAGGAAGAATAATTAATTAATATATTAGAATTTAATGCCCGTCAGGAGAGAAATTGAACCCAAGGGGAGACTTGGTGGGTAGGTTGGGCTGTGAAGGACCACTGTTTCTTTGCATTTCTTTTGCCTCCCCTCCCCCAGGGAGAAGGGATTTTCGCCCCCTGGGGATGGTATCATCCCCTCGGAGGACACAGGGCTTGAGGACACCTGCGGACTGCGGAGACTTGGGCCACTGAGGGCTTCCGCACACCCTGGAATCCTTGCTGGTGGGCCTGCCCAAAGGCTGCCCCTGTGCCCGGCTGGCACCCAGTGTCTCCTCACCCTTTCTGGGAGCGGGGACCCCTTACAGAGCCAGCCCAGCTGGTACCCTGGCAGAGAGTGTGCATTTTAAGGCTGCAAACTTCATTTTGTACCATTTTAAAGGTGCAAATTACACACCTCTTGGGGATTTATAAATGAGTTGTTTTTCGTGTTTCTGGCTGGGCAATGGGAAGGGCCACTGGAGTCACCGGAGGCTGACCACCCCTCCTCTTCCTTTCATGGAAGGGGGTGGGAGGCTCCAAGATGTTACATACTTGCCAGAATGAGGCACCTGGAGGGTAGAGTTGTGAACACACCTTCCTGCTCCTGATGGCCTCAGCTGTGGCATCAACAACGCACATTCTAGGGCTGCTTGTGCCTTGAGACTATGGGAGGGAGGCCAGAGGCAGGACGGTGAGTCCCCAGGGATGCTGGCACTTGTTAAACCGCAAATGTCCTCTCCATCAGGTGTCCAGAGGTCCCTCCTGGGGCTGAGGGACATGGCCCTAGGCCTCGCCCAGCTTCTGAGCTGTCACGGTCCCGGCCTCCCTTGGCTTGTGGTGCATCACTCCGTTCTCTGCCCACATCTGCACCAGCCTCATCTCGGTGTTTGCGTTCACCCGGCCGTCTCCTTCCTGGGCATGTGGAATCAGGACCCACCCGAAACCTCTTTGAAAGCCCCATCTTGGAGTGCCGTCACATTCCGAGGTCCTGGGCTTTTGGACTTGAGCATCTTTTTGGAGGGACACAATTCGACCCTGACGGTTGCCTGCACTGTGTGAGGGATCACAGCACGGATGACATGGGACACACACGGTGACCGTCCAGGGCTCCAGTACCTGACCCTCCTGCTCATACCTGCTGTCCCTGGTGCTGGCTTCTGTGTCTGAACCTGAACTTTAAATCAGGCTCCTGGGAGCCAAGAGCATCACCAGATGCCAGGGCCTGGAGCCAGATCCCAGGCCTGGCCCCGCCCACTGTTCCACCCACCCGGGACTCAGAGCCTGCGGGAACGGAGCACCCATCACACATGCCCTCCCAGAAAAGAGGGACGGTGCCTCTTCCTCCCCATGCTACAGACCACCTTCCAGATTGGCCCATCCCCCACGACCTGGGCCACCTCGGTTCTCTGCTCTCCCCCTCGTTACGCCCTCAGGCTTCTGGGGTTGGGTGTGCCCAGGACGTCCCTGCGGTTCCCCCTGAGCTCCTCTGAGACAAGCACAGGCTCCTTCCTCCTGTCGGGCCCCCCAGCCTGCCCTGTCCTCACGCTGCAGGCTTCCCGCCCTGCACCATCGCGTAGCCAGCAACTGGGCGGGCAATGGAGCGAGTGGACACTACTTCCTGCCAGAGCCCCAGCCCCACCCTGGGTTCTAGCCCTATGGAATAATGCGGGGCTGGGGGGGGTACCCCTGAGTGGACGTCGGCTTGTGTGCCCAGTCCCCAAACTCCACGCTGGGGTCTCCCAGCCCTGTGGTCAGGGCCAGCACCTTCTGGAACACTCAACTCTGGCCAGATGGTCCCCAAGTAACACAGCCAGCTGCCCCTGGGACACAGGGACTTGGGCAGAACTGCCCATTGAGCCCCCTTCTTTGGGACCTTCTGAATTTTAGAGGCAAAATGCTCTTGAAAAGGATAAATTCTGAAGATGTGCCCGGGGGGGGGTTGGCGCTGGGGACTGTACCTTTGTTGACTGGAACAGATACTCCTGCTCCTTTGGGGCCCATTTGACTTAAAATAGCTCCTTAGTTCCTGTGGGGACAGCGCGCAGGGAGGGCCACTCTGGGGGACACTCCAACAGCTGCCAGGCCCCAAACCCTGCTGCCACTTGGAGAGGATGGCAGATGGCAACGTGGAGGTGACGGAGAGCGGTCCCAGGCCCGAGTGCCAACTGGCAGCTCCTGAGTCCCTGGTCCCGGAACAGGAGGGAAAAGCCGGGCGGCCGCAGGGCGTCCCGTCTGAAATGGGGCTGGCCGCCACGGCCGGAACTTGTTCCCAGGTGTGTGAACGGCACGGCATGCCTCCAACCAAGGCCCACAGTCCCAGCTGCTCTGATGGCATCCAGCTGTCAGAGAAGCACTGACCTTTGCACCCACACGCCTTTCTCACTGGGGGGCCAGGCCAGACCGGTGTCCCCACCAGACTCGCTTCTCCACGGAGTCTGGAAAACAGAGCCCCTCAGGCCCTGTCCCGCAGCTCTGCTGCCAGGGGGGTGGCAGGGCTGAGCCCCAAGCCCGCCAGTGGCTTTGCTGGGAGCAGCGCCCCCTGGAAGGACAGCGCCCCAAAGCAGGGGAAACGCAAAGACGTGAGCAGGTAGGAGGGTGCAGAGCCCTTCACAACGCAGCTTCAGGGGCACCTCTGTCTTGGAGAGGCTGGGAAGACATGAGTCATGGCCTTTAAAGGTCATTTTTGTATTTCTGTCCCGAAGTTTTAAGTCTGAACCTCAAGAACAGGGCAAAACCCTTAATCGGCGGAAAGGAGCATCGTCCGCCAGCATCCTCCCCCGGCTGAGGTGGGAGAGCACTGATCCGGCTGCCTGGGGGTCCCCACACCCACTCACGCAGGCAGCCCAGCAAGGTCCGCTGCCCGTCAGGCGGGCGGGGCCGCTTCCAAAGAGAAGCTCAGAAAGTATGGCTGACAACCAGCTCCTTTAAGCAGTAAATAATGAGAAGTGGGAAAAAAGCGGGGAGTGCTTAACTCTCTTTCTCATTCTAAATCACGGGTAGTTTTTTTTAAAGCGGCCGGAGGCAGAGGCGGGGCGGGCTGTCTGGCGGGGCTCCAGCTGCACAGCTGGAGACTCGGGCAGCGGGCGCCTGCTCCAGTGACCGCCGCTCCCTCCATGCCGGTGAGATCACGAGGTCTGGCCGGCCCAGCGTCAGAGCCGTGTGGCGAGCGCCCCAGGGAGGGTGCGCGCGCTCACGTGACTGCGACCGCAGACACGCCACTGTGCTGGCATCGGAATAACCACCACACGGCCAGAGAAGGTAGGAAAGGAGCGTTTATTTATGGAAGAAAGGTCATCTGCGAGTCCTCCACTCGGCCCACAGTGCTGGACACAAACACTGTGGATTGGAACATGCCGTCTCCCGACAGCCGGTGCCTCTGCGAGCAGCTCCTACGGCTCCACTCAGGCAGCACTGGGAGAGCCCAGAGGGCCCGCCGGGGAGGCAGCCCCCCACAGAACCGCCTGTCTGTAAACACTGTTGGAGGTGGGGCCGTACCTCGCGCGTGCGCACAGAAGTGTCTAAGCCGTGAGATGGAAGCAGGACAATCCGGGCGGGCTCGGGGGCGGGGTCCAGGCCGGATCCCCTCCAGCCCTGGCCTGTCCCCTCCTCGGCCCAGCGGAGCCCGCTCGCTGTCCCCACTGCTGGATGAGAATTAGGCAGGCGCATCTGAGACCGGCCCCTGGCAGGCCACTGGGGCAGCGGGAGTGCAGGAGCGGCCTACGTGCGGTTCATGGTCTGGAAGATTCTGGAGATCTGCAGCATGACCGGCCCCGTCTCCGGGTCGTTCATCCACTGGGTGCTGTTCAGTGGGTTCTCGAGCATGTCTTCAAATGCTGCAGGGAGAACAGAGCCACGCCGACTGGATGACCATGCCCTCCGTGCGCACACACGTACACAAACAGACACGCACACCCACCCACGCATGTTCACAATGTGCGCACCCATCATGCACACATACATGTGTGCACTCACACGCATACAGGCGCACTCTCACACGGAAACATGATGTACACAAGCACAGGCGTGCGCTCATCCACACACGTGCACACGCACGCACAGGCACACCCACACGGAAACATGGTGCGCACACAGGCACAGACATGTGCGCATTCGTGCCTGTGCACGCACGTGTGCACTGGAGGGACCTTCCACAGCTTCTTAACATAGAGGTGGGACCAGGCAGCCCAGGTCTCACCAAGACCCCTGCTAACTACAACCCACAATGTCTGATCTGCTCGTCAAATCAGTTCCGAAGCCAAGAGGGCAGTGTCTCCAGCTCCACGGTGAACGACACACCTGTGTGTGTCCCCTGGCGCACAGATTCGGGAAAGCGATTTGGCAGCAGCTCTCGGGCATCTTAGCAACAGTCCGGGCGGTGACTAGTGAGTCACCTGCCTCCAAGCCCCCGGCAGAGCGACCAGGTGTGGAAACGCACCGCTGCACACAACACGAGGCTGTCCAACTGGCAGACTCGGGGTGTTCGATCTTCAGAACATGACTTCGCAACGAAAACTCCGATTTTCTGAACAGTTTCACAAAATTGTTTTCCCAAAAACCACAGGTGCGTTCCGGCAAAAGCCCCACCAGCCATAGCGGCCCTGGCTCGCGGGAAGGGTGGGCCTCGCAGTCACTGTCACCCAGCCCACCCTCCCCCACCCAGGGCACGTGGTCCTGTTTAAGGCTCCATGGAAAGCACGTCCTCAAGGAGGTCCCAGCTACTTGGGGTCACGTGGGGCCTGAGAACCTTCGCAGCCTGAATAAGATCAGCAGGGTCGTCCTTTTTAAAGTCCTCTGAAAACCAGGTAAAAGTATCAGAAAGAGAACCCAGAAAGACAGCCTGGCACGCAGGAGAACGAACTATCAAGTACCGCCCCATGGTGGGTGCCACGAGCTAAGAAGGGCAGTTCCAGACTCAGGGCTGGGAACAAGCCCCGTGTCCTCCCAGCAAACAGCGAAATCATCCCCAAATGGGGAAGAGCGAACAGAAGGACGAGGAAGGAGTTCAGCGTGAAGACCACATGGGTGGGCGTTTGCCCGGGGAAGGACCCTCTCCTGCGTGTCCCCCTTCGTGCATTTCAGGAAGTGCCACACAGAACAAAAGGGCAAAGGAAAGGTTCCCAACGACCAGCAAGAGGTAGACAGACATTCCTCAGGCAGGAAGAGCTGTTGACAAAGCTCTAACGTCAGTGTCGCCATGGCAACACAGACAAGGCATGTGTGGCAGAGAAGTGCAAGGGGTCAGCACAAACACATTCCACTTGCTATGACGAGGGCAGCAGGACATGCTGTGCGTGTCATGGGGACAGCGTGCTGTGGGGTGTCATCAGAACTTAAAATGCTCCACGCGGTGACCTGGTCACCTGACTTCTAGCCACTCATCCTGGGGACACGAGCTGCTCCCAGATCAGGGACAGAAAGGGGTGTTGCAGCAGCAGGCCCAAGAGCAGCGGAATGAAGAACCACTCACGTAACTGCAAATGGGGAAGTGGCGTGTGCGACACCATCCGCAGCCCATCTGCAGGACCCAGTCCCCGCGCCCACCGAAAACTCCCGCACCCCAAGGGGCAAGGACAGGAGGGAAGGCTCCCAGTGTGACGGGAGAACAGAAGGCACGTGAACAGCGATGGACCCGCTGATGGGGGGGAGTGACATCTCCTCGCTTCTTCTTTCTTCCTGCACTTTTCAAACTTCCTGTAATGAGTATTTCACTTCATCTAAAAGGATAATGGTTGCCCTGGCTGGTGTAGCTCAGTGGATTGAGCGCGGGCCTGCGAACCAGAGGATCGCGGTTCGATTCCCAGTCAGGGCACATGCCTGGGTTGCGGGCCAGTTCCCGGCAGGGGACACACGAGAGGCAACCGTACATTGATATTTCTCTCCCTCTCCTTCTCTCCTACCCTTCTCCTCTAAAAGATAAATAAATAATAAATTTTAAAAAAAAATCTTTAAAAGGATAATGGCTGGTGTGGCTTAGTGGACTGAGTGCCGGCCTGCAAACCAAAGGGTCGCCGGTTCGATGCCTAGTCGGGGCACAGGCCTGGGTTGCAGGCCAGGTCCCCAGTGGGGGGCGTGTGAGAGGCGACCACACACTGATGTTTTCCTCCTTCTCTTTCTCCCTCCCTTCCCCTCTCTGTCAGAATAAATAAAATCTTTTAAATAAATAAGATGATAATGGTCGTTTAAAAAAACACGAGACGCGCCTGCACATGAGCCGAGGGCCCGGAGCGCAGACAGCTGTCCTCTCTGGGAGGCCCTGGGGCTCTCGGGGCCCGGGCGGGGCGGCCGGCCCGGCAGGCAGCACTATAGGGGGAACAGCCCGAGCCCTGGCCGCCAGCTGCGCTGCTGCAGGCGGCCCTGGCACCCCGCTGGGTAAGCCCACAGGAGAGTCGCCACAGACGGGAGCGGCAGGAACACGGACGTGCGTTCAGCAGTCAGAACTCGGCGTCAAACTGGAGGGAAGCGGGAACTTCCGTTAAGGAAGCTGACCAAATACATCTTCAAAAAATTTTAAAAGGCTGACGGCTGGTCGAAACCACAATGGCAAAGTGCTCACAGGCAGCCCCGCAGAAGAGGCCTGAGGCAGCCCCAGGCGGCGGGTCTGTAAGGACAGGGAGCCCGGGGACGCTCCGTGCAGAAGGGGCCACGGCCCCAGCACACAGCTTGGAAATAAACTCCGGGAGGTATGTCCCCGAGGTGCCGGCTTTGTGCATGAAGAGGGAAGCCCGCCCTTGCCGCACACACGCCTTTCCGACCTGAGTCCGCAGGGTTTTCACGTGAAGACTCACGTCACAAATGAGACACCGGCACAGTCAAGTGCGTCAGACACGGACGTCTGCCCACCGAATGGGTGCGGGAGTCAGAGGGTGGACACAGCACTTGTGACCCAAGGAGCGGGGAGAGGTCGCTGTCCAGCACACAGGGACGCGCTGGGTGAGCAAGCGGAACCACCTGATAAGGAGGCCCAGAGACCAGCTGCGGGCCTGGCGGGCCGACCTTCCAAAGGGCTCAGCCTTGGAGACCAGGGAGGCGGCACAGCACCCAGACGCCTGGGCCTGCCACGCAGCAGGAGCCCTCGCCTCTGTGTGGAGGCGCCGCCCTGGGGCGCAACAGGGGCTCTGAGCGCTGCAGTCCTTCCCAGAGCACAGGTGCTAAGTGCGCCCACCCCGCCTCCGCAGCCTGGCCCCAGGCACCGGCCTACAGAGACCCTTGCGTGTGCACTGGGGGCGTGCGTGAGAGCAACCAGAGCAGCGCGTGTGCAAGGGAACACAATGGAGCAACCGCGGTGCGGGCGCTCGGCGATCGCCTGCCGGCACTCCAGGAGAGCAAGTCACAGGAGCCCGCCCCAACACGGCCCCGCCCACGCAGAGGCAGGCGGCTCGCGCGGGCTGGCTGGGAGGCGTGCGGGGACGCAGGCACGACACTGCCCAGGCAGCAGAGGGGTGGGGAACGCTCAGCATCCAGGCGCTCCAGGGGGAGGCGGGCGTTCAGGGCGCCCAGATGCGCTCGGGGCTCCCGCCTTTTAAAATACTGTTTAAAATAAATAAATAAATAAGTAGCCCTGGCTGGTGTGGCTCAGTGGATTGAGCCCTGGCCTGCAAACCAAAAGGTTGCTGGTTGGATTCCCAGTCAGGCACATGCCTGGGTTGCAGGCCAGGTCCCCAGTAGGGGGCGCATGAGAGGCAACCACACATGGATGTTTCTCTCCCTCTCTTTCTCCTTCCCTTCCCCTCTCTAAAAAGAAATAAATACAATTATTTCTTTTAAAAAAACAGTAAAAAAAAAAAAGCTGAATGGTAAGTGTGTGTGCATGCTTATTAGTTTTTTTTTTTTTAGTTGAAATTGTGATTCTGCTATACGCTTTTGCATGTATCTTATACACTTCCCAGGTAGGAGAACGACGAGGAAGTCCCTCCTGGTCCCTCGAACACGCCCCGCGCACGCGCAGGCTGCTCTCCGGAGCCCGCCTCGCCCGCTGGCTCTGGCCTTCCAGAGCGCCTGGGGCGGCCCCACCGCGACGCGGGCAGGAGCCACACGGAGGCGGCTGCGGTGTCCCCCCCTCAGGAACACCGGCGTGCTCTGGGCGGGTCCCACCGGCACGCGTGAAGGAGGCACACTCACCTAGCAGTGTTTTCGGGTTGGTGAGGCCCAGCTGCACGACCGGGTTATCCAGGATGGCTTGAAAGAGGGGGCTGTCGGGGTCGATGCCTGTGTCCAGCTCCTCGGGGGAGGGCTTGCGGTCCCCCAGCAGCCACTCGCACTGCAAGGCAAGAGCGACAGGCGGCCGTCGGTGCCTCCGGACCGTCATCGGCATTGGACACGGCGCCGCTCTAACTGGGGGGACCTGACCCTGAAGCAAAGCCGCCCAGACTCGGGGGTTGCGGCAGGCTGCCCGGGCGGAGAGCGCCTCCCGGGTTTCTCAGCGCTGCAGCCCCACTGCGTGCGGCAACCTCCCCAGCCCCGCAGCAGGGCGCCGGCCCAACTGGCCCGGAGTGCGGGAGAGCTCAGGAAAGCACCGGCCGGGCTCCGTCCCAGGGAAGGCGCCCCGGGAGCGAGCGTTCCCGTGACGGCGCATCGGTGAGTCCAGAAGGTCTGAAGCACGGCCACACTGCCTTAGTCGTGTGGCCGCCGTCAGCCCCCCACTGCGCACGGCCCCCGGGCTGCGCCATCGGCAGCTGATGTGCCTTCGCGGAACGAGACTCGGCTCACGAGGCGTCTGACGAAGTAAACGAACGAGACACTCAGAGGCTACGGGCTTTTTTGGAAACACAGAGCCCAGAACTTCTTCGGTATTTAAAAAGTTTACAGTTTGAAACATCTACTCCGCTGTTTCACTTCAAAACCGAAATAGTGGCTCATCTATGATAATCACCCACACGAGGAACGCCTCCCCCCCCACCCCACGGAGCCGCCCCCCCACAGCGAGGCATGGAAAGCGCCGCCGCCGCTCAGACAGCCCGGCCCGGCCCGGCACTCACGGCGGCGTTCTGCTGGTTGTTGTTCACTCTCAGGGCGTCGATCACCTCCTTCTCGTCGAATCCCATCTCCATCAGGGAGATGACGGCCTGAAGGACAAGCACAGGCCCCTGAGTGCCGCGCACGGGGACGCAGCAGCAGTCGAGGTGCCAGGCACCACCTGGGACCTGGCCCCAGCCCGAGAGCACGACTCAGCCGAGGGGGCTTTAAATCAGCACCGCGGGGCGCTACCCCGCAACTGCCTATCCCACCACTGTCCCCTCCGAGGCTCCCAAACCACCAAGGGACTAGAGCCCGGGACGTGGAGGGCACCCCTGCCCGGGGCAAGACCAGACCAGCAGGGACGGCACCGCTGCTCTCCACAGCGCCGGGGGCGGCCAGACGCACTTCAGACCCTACAGGCTCGTGCCCGCGGTTGTCCGGGTAGAACCGTCCTCACGGCCCACAGCGGCTTAGCCCGGGGCCTGGCCGCCCCGCAGGAGCGGTAACAGAGGACGGTCCCGTGAGCAACGCCACCCAAGTGCAGACAAAATGTCCCTGCCAATTCTGGAAAGAAGGGATTTCCTTCCCATTCCATCTTCTCAAACAGAGGAAGCTAAAACTAACGTGAAGCATCTTATATTTAACAAAACTTAAGCTTTCATAAGCTAAACACGTGCTGTCATTAGAGGGGACGGCGGCCGAGCACACCTTTTTGGAGGAGGGAGGTGCACATGCGCGCTTTGCTCCGGGCTGCCGCCCTCCAGTGCTTACGGGGCTCAGACTGGCCCTGGCTGGTGTGGCTCAGCTGCGTGGAGCGTCGTCCCATAAACCAAAAGTTCGCAGGTTTGGTCCCAGGTCAGGGTGCGTAGGAGAGGCAACCAATCAATGTTTCTCTCCCCTTTTTAAAAAGATTTTATTTAGTTGTTTTTACAGAGAGGGGAAAGGAGAGAGAAAGAGAGGGAAACATCAATGTGTGGTTGCCTCTTGAGCACCCCCTACCGGGGACCTGGCCCACAGCCCAGGCATGTGTCCTGACTGGGCATCGAACCGGCGATCCTTTGGTTTGCAGGCCCATGCTCAATCCACTGAGCCACACCAGGCAGGGACCGATGCTTCTCTCTCACATCAACGTTTCTCTCCTCTCTCTCCCTCTCTAAAATCAATAAGCATATCTTCAGGGGAGGGTTAAAAAAAAAAACCAAAACCTAATTTTCTTTAAAAAAAAAAAAGTCAACGTTTTATCAAGTTTTCAAGGGCTTCTCCTAATTCCCTGAAGACCAAGCCACACTATTCTGAAGTCCCTAACGTCTTCTTTCTTTTCGACTTCCCACCACCCTTAGCGGTCTAATTCCGAGACACCGCCCTGTGCGGGATGGGGCCTTCACTGCGAGTCGGCCCGGCCTGGGTGCCGGAGGCTCCAAAGGGAACCACGACAGAGCCTGCGGAGCTCGCGTGCTCTGGGGGCTCATGAGCCCGAGCCTCCCCTCCTGACCCCTTCGCTGGCTCTCCCAGCCCTCCTGGCTCTGTGCTCCGTCGGCACTGAGAGACGGGAGGACAGTCACACATCAGAGTCCCATCGAGTCTCCTGGAACCTGCTGCTGTTGATAGAAAGTGTCCTCTCCTCACACTGCTATCTCGGCCCAGGAGAAGACGCCCGAACCCCCGAGCGGTGACACCTGGGACGCTCCCCCACTTCTCACGGGAGCACTGGGCAGGGTCTCGGCACCCGTGGGCTGCCAGAGTTCAGGCCATGCCGCCTGCACGCAGTACACGCACCATCCCGTCCACAGCTGGGGCAGGGGAGGGTCCAGCTCAAAGCCCTGCTCTCCAACCCAGTTGTGTGGGAACTGAGCCGACGTGGCCACGCTGGCCAGACCGCCCTCCCGACTGGCACAGGTCAGAGGGCAGGAGAAGGGCAGAGGCACTGGCCCTCGGCCCCAAGGCTCCTTTGTGACAGCTGGGATAAAGGGAGACACCTACGGACGTTCCTGCCACCTCAGGCAGGTGGAGGGAAGGCGCAGGTGCGGACTCACGGGAGGAGCGTGCGGGTGAGGCTGTCGGGGAGGGGTGCCTGCATAAAAGGGCGAGACGGGCAAAGCCCAAGATGGCCAGTAGCAGCCCCGACAAATGCCTCGGAGGACCTCACTGCACCACCACCGGGAGACAGGGACGCCCCCGGAGAGCAGCTCAGGTCCCTGCCCCAGACACAGCCCCGGCAGTCTGGAAACACCCTTCCTTCTGGAGCAGACACCCCGGCCCGGGAACAACGGACACACTCGTGAGCGCACAGCTGGACTCACGGGGGAGAACCCCATGTGACGAACGCAAGGAAGGGGCAGCAGACTAGCCGGACAAGCGGGTGCACTGAGGGGCAGAGGCACAGTGTCAGAGCCTGATGCCCCACAGACAGGGCAAGGACCCTGGGTCCTCGCAAGGTGGGAGTTGGAGCTTCGCACCAGGGCCCTGAGAGGAGCCCGTCTGCGGAGAGAAGGGGAGCTGGACAGAGCATGTGCCTCTGCGGGGGAAGGGGGCGCCCCAAGCGGTGCCCCGACCACACCGAGGCCCAGCAGCCCTGCACGGATGAACTACAGGGAGGTGGCCCCTGGTTGCAGATCCCGCTCAACCTGCAGGGCCAGCTGTGAGTCACCCCAGGAGGGTGCTGAAAACATGGGATTCCCATGGAAACAAGTCACGGGCGAGTTGAGCTGTGCCGGCAGCGCCAGGACGGGAGGACCACAGCCGACACGCCTACGATGCGAGAGATCGGGCTTCAAGCGGGGACAGCGCCCGGGGACCACGAAAGCCTCGTGAAGCGGCAGAGCGGGAAACAGGAGTGCGAGGCGTCACAAATGTGGTGACAGCAAAAGCTGGCCACAGGCGGCCGGGGGTGCCCGAGACCTTGGGCCCCCGCTCTGGGAGGCCCCACAGCTCCTCGGCCCCCACCAAGGCAATCCCATGCAGTGCGGGAGCCCAGGCTCTGCGAGGCGCCCCCAGGAACCCCCGCAGCTCACAGTTGCTTGCAACACAAGACCTGCTGTGACCTTTCCGGCAGGTGGCAGACGTGCGGGCTACCTGTTCAGAGGAAAATACAGCCACCTGCACTCAGGTGAGAACTCGGAACTGACCTCTGGGGACCTCAGTCGGCCCCCAGGCCTCACCCAGCTTTGCTGCTCTCCAGGGCCGGCGGCCGGCTCAGCCCGCGGCCAGTGGTGTGGCTCAGGCAAGGCAGCCTCAGGCAGAGACGCGGCGGGGCCCCCGGCGGGACCCAGGCCCACTCACACGTACCCGACTGTCAGCCCGAAATGCCCTTTTCCTGCGGATCTTCTTGAAGATTTCGGTGAGCTCATCCCTGGCCTCTTCGTCGCCCTCGCTGGAGCCGGCAGCAGCCTCGGCCGAGGCTTCGGCCCCTGCCTCACCCGGCGAGGCCTGGCAGGGGAGAGGTGTGTCGATGGCGGGGTCGTCCGCGTGCTCAATCAGCCACTCCATGGCCTGAGGCACCGACATGCTGAAAGACAGCGAGAGACCCTGGCGCTCTGCAGCCGTCACTGAGGGCCCTCGACCCCCTCACGCCCCAGGAAAAGCCACTGCAATTGTGGCGGCTTCTCCAGCACGAGCCGCTGACCCTGCAGGGAGACTCCCCACACAGGCGCAGGTGACCCTCTGGCCCTCGCCCCGCACTGCCCCAGGGTGTGGCCAGAACACTGAAACCCACTTCGTAAGCAGACGGAACCCGACAGTGAGGTTCAGAAGCAAAGCGAACAAGACCGTGGCCACTGCCCAGCCTCTGGCTGGCAGCTTATCTCGGGTCCGAGTGAGGACGGGGACAAGTAACCGCAGCCGCGCACCTGCGGCGGACTGCGGGCGACGGCGCTGCGTGCCCCCGGAGGTCAGCGCCCCGGCTGGGAGCGGGCTTCACCCTGAGCCCCGTCCAACACCGGCCCCCGGGACAGCGAGAGCGAGCGACTGCAGCTTCCCGCACCCTGAGATGCCCCGTGCAGCTGCTGCCAGGACTCGAAAGTGGCCCCTTGAAAACGGCTCACGTACTAGAAACGACTCAGGGAGTGCGGGACGGAGGGTGTCGCCTGCGGGGCAGACCCATGGGACCAAGCCCCGGCGCCTGCGCCGAGGGCAGGAGGCAGCCCCGACCTACTGGTTCAGCCGGAGCGCCTTCACGGCTCTGCTCTCCGGGAAGCCCATCTCCGTGAGCTGCCGCAGAGCCGTCTCGTCCACCCGCTCGTCCTCGTCTTCGTCCAGCATCGCTGCGGGAGAGACATGCGGCCGGTGAGCGGCCCTGGCGGGGCTGCCTGCGAGGGCGGGGTGAGCCGTCGCCAGCCCCCGTCCACGAGAGCAGACACCCCCAAGGCCGCGGGCCCACACGTACCATTGGCCTTGGTGAACAGCTCCACAGCGCCGGGGCTCAGCGCCAGCAGCTTCTGGGCCACCTCAATGAGGGACAGCAGGATCTTCCGGAGCTCCGTCTGGAACTGGGGAGATGGAGAGGGCCTCACCTCATCCAGCGCCGACCAGGGGCAGGGGGACCCGCGGCCACACTCCGCGCCAGTCCCCAGGTCAGCGAGTCGGACTGCGCTGTCCCGCACTCAGGAGGCTCAGACCCACCGAGGAGGCAGAGGGGGGCAGGGCCCGGGAGCACGTCTCCGGAGGGCTCTGAGCGGGCCAGGGAAGGGGCTGTTGGCACAGGACTGTGCACACAGACTCACAGCTGGCGACACAGAGCACGTTGGCGACATCCCTCGCCCCGCGGAGAAAGCTGAGAGCTGAGGGCAGGCTGCCCGCGGCTGCAGACACAGCCTCTCCGCCTCCCTGGCCACAAGGCGACCCCCTGAGCAGCGTCTGCTGAAGCGTCCACCTTCTCGACCAGAGAAGTGGGGCTGCTGGGGGGCGGGGGCGGCGGGTAGGGATGGCTCCCGCCTGGCCCTGCGCCGTGGACGGGAGTGGGAGTCAGCTGTCCCCCTCGTGCCACAACCAGCCTCAGCCGCTGTGTGAGAGACCCCACGTGGGGACAAACACACGCGCGGTGCCCGAGCTCGGCGCCCGGCCGACACAGAACTCTCTGGAAGAGACCCTGAGAGAGGCCGCCGCTCCGCAGGAGCAGGGCTCGTGGCAGTCCTGAGCTGGGACGGGGACCGACAAAGCGGGGGTGGCCCCGTCCACGCCGAGCGCGGGCGAGTGCCCGGCAGCCCTGGCACGCTCTGCCCCTTCACGCACAGTCCTCCAGAGCAAAGTGGCTAAGGGACAGAGAGCCCCATCAGATGTCGGTCCGGGTCTCTGCCAAACTCGGGACAAAACGCTGCCGTTTCCCCAAAGCATCTGTCCCTCCCGTCTGCCTTCGGACATCGTTCGAAACGCCTCTCTTCAAAGACATGTAGGTCCGCAGGGAAGTTGCACAAAGTACACGGAACCCCGCCTCCCTCCCTCCCCGCCCCCCCCCGACCCCCTTAAGGGCCCGGAGCTGCACCCCGGCCGTGGTGACAGGGGCGGCGAGGCCTCCGCCGCACTCACGTCTCTCATGCTGGTCTGGACCGCAGCCCGGTCCATGTTGCAGGAGGGCAGGCTGGCGGTGGCTCGGACGATGGCGTCTCTGTCTGGGGCTTTCTGCTCCTGTTTTTTCTACACGGAAACGCGACCGGAGTGAGAAATGAACACGAGTGCAACAAATGGCGAGACTCCGTGAGTCAAACCCACGGAGCTCCGACCCGGGCAAAGTCAGTTCCCTCTGGGAGCTGTGGGGCGGGGGGCAGTTCCGGAGGGTTCTAGGCACACCCCCAGGAACAGAAGACAGTCTGCTCGGGACGTGATCCCCGCCTCCGTACGCAGACTATGGCAGTGCAAGACAGGGGACAGTGTGGACATCGGCCCTCACGGCCACAGAAGGACCGTCCGAGGAAGCTGCAGGCACAAGGCAAGCAAGGCCAGGCCGGCCTCCGAGGAACGCAGGTGTGTGGTCACGCCAGGCGGGCTGGAAGCACGCCTCACCTTTTGCTCCATCTGACGCACCACCCCCCCCCCAGCCCCCACTTGTCGGTAAAGGAATAAAGACGGCAGAACACTGACCAGAACAAAAGAGCGGGACAGGAAAAAAAACCAAGTGAAGGCACCAACTTTGAGACTGGGAGCCTGTGGAGGGAGCAGACCCTCCCTCCCCAGAACTACCAGGCTGGAGCAGGGAATCACGCCAGGCTGCTCGGGGGTGGGGGCCAGGATGGGGCCCCTGTGGCAACCTGCTCAGCCCGCAATACCCAGGAGGAAGCCACGGGAGTAGCCGGGGCCTGGAAGCCCCGGCGCAGCAGGGAGAGGCACCATCCTGACTCTCAAGGACGAGGCCAGGCCCTGCGTGCTTGGCTTCCCGTGTGGGGTGGGAGGGCACAGGTGCCAGGTCTCTGTCCCACGGCGAAGCCACCCTCGGCCCCACCTGCCAGGCAGAGAGGACCTGTGAGCCCTGTGCGGCTCCCTGCGGGGAGGGACAGCCTGGGAGCAGAGGTGTGAGAAAGGCCGGGGAGGAAGAGAGACCCCAAATAACAAAGGTGGAGCGAGGAAGCGGGAGTGAGGGGTGCAGGGAAGAGAAGAGCGTCCCACAGCCGGGAGACACGACCCCGCAGCAGAGGTGGGGGCGCTGCGAGGCAACCTGAGGGGAGAGCCCCATCGGGGAACACAGGGCCCTCCCAGCCTGAGGGAAAGGCGCGGGGGCGGGGAGACGAATCCGCCCCAGCACCCATTGACTGGCGCTCCAGAGAGAGAGGACAGTCCAGAACACTTCCGGAACTCGACCACGAGACTCTCCTGCGTCACCAGCCAGGCAGCCAGGACACTGCGGAACTCCAAGGACTCCCAGGGAGGGCCTGCGGGGGGCGACGGTCAGAGCTGCCCGCCCACCTGCTCCCCGGAACCTGGCAACCTGGACCAAGGCCTCAGCCGACGCTCCCTCTCCCAGCGGGCCCCCAGGTCTGCCCACCGTCCCGCCGCACGATCCCGGGCTGCCAGCGGATGCATTCACTCTGGAGGTGGGTCACATCGTACGGAGCCCACCTTAAGGAAAGGTGGCCCTTGGCAGCCCTGATGCAGTCAGACTGGCCATTCTGGCCAGAGGGACTCAACACAGGAGAACTCCTGGCGCTGGCTCTGAGCACACGGCAGCTCCCAGGAGCGGAGGGCGGCCCCAGCTGACAGCCAGCAAGACATCGGCACCTTGAGCCCTGGCTGGTGCGGCTCAGTGGACTGAGCGCCGGCCTGCGAACCGCAAGGTCGCCCTCGGGTTCCCAGTCAGGGCACAGGCCTGGGTTGCAGGCCAGGTCCCCAGTGGGGGGCGTGCGAGAGGCAGCCGATGGATGTTTCTCTCTCACATCCATGTTTCCATTCTCTCCCTCTCTTTCTCCCTCCCTTGCCCTCTCTAAAAACAGATCAATAAAATCTTTTTAAAAAAAGAAACAACCAGCCCCTCAGCACCTCGACGGCAAGAACCGAGTTTTGCTGACCGCCTGGAAAAGTGTGAGCAGACCCTCTCCCAGGGCGTCCGGGGAAGGACGCAGACCTGCCGAGCCTGGACCTCCGCGCTCCCGAGACCCCGTGCGACGGCCAGCGAGCGACCCGGACCGCGGACCCAGTGGACTGCGAGCCACGCTGCTCGGCCGGCCCATCGCGTCCGCCCGTGGAGATGTCTGGTGGCAACAGGACACACACGCAGACCTGAGGGGACCGGAGACTCCGACCCGGGCGGGGAGCCCAGGCTGCCCAGGCCTGGAGGCAACTCGAGCAGATGGACCTGGAGGTGGGGGTGTGGTCTCCCAGGAAGTGGGAACCTGTTTTCAGAGGGATTTACCAATTCTGGTGAAGATTTTGAAAAAAATCAGTGATAAGCCTATAGAAACCAACCAAATGATGAGGCAACGAGGAAAAACAAAGCTGTATAAAAAAGGATCACCTCAGTACGCTCCGCTCAGAGCAGAAAAGGAGGGCTCCGAGCTCTTCTCCAGCCAGCGTCACAGCCTGACACCGGGGGGGCGGGGCTGTACCCAGGCCACCCAGAGGCCGACGCCCGACCAAGGACTGCCGGTGCTGCTCAGACCCCGGAGAGAGCTGGTCGAGGAGCAGTAAGAAGGGGTCTGTGGACCGCCTGCCTTCAGAGTGCCCGACGCAGGTGGGAAGAGGCGGCTACCCATTTTCCTTAAAAAATTTACAGTATACTTGGCTTTTTAAATGCACATATTACTTTCACTTAAAACTAACACTTCGCCAAAAGCCGGCACTAACATCTCAGGACGTTCACTCTGCAAATGCGCAGCGGAAAGGGGGCTGCAGCGGGCAGAGAGCCTGGCAGAGGTGGAGAAGGGCCGTCCGACTCAGGCGCGGGCAGAGCAGGCCCAGGTCTGTCTCCCGGAGATGGGCGGAGCAGCCTGAGCTGGGGCAGCTGGGGCGGCAGATAAGAAGGGCAGCGCTCGCCGCGCGACCCCAGAGAGACTGAAGCAGCGCTCTCGGCGCCAGGCCCAGTGCGTGGGCCTGCTTTCTCCGGGTGAACGCTCTCCCTAGCACTTCAGAACATGAAAAGGCAATTTCACACGTGAAGATAAGAAAGGGAAAGCTGAAAAGTTAACGCGGCTGCCCCTTTCGAACAGCACGCTTGGCCCCGTCCGACGTGACCCCAGAAGCAGGCCTGCGGACGGGGCGCCCACTGGGCACGCAGCCTCCTGCACGAGCTCTCGGGGCAGCCGGCGCACAGGCACCGACCCCAGGCTCTAGCAGGACGGTGCGGGTGAGCGCGACTGCCAGGGGCCCCGGTTCTGCCCCGTAAGATGCAGACCAGGCAGGTGGCCGGGTCCCCCAGGGGTTCGCTCAGTGCAAGTGCACACGCACCCCGGCCCTCCGAGGTGAGGGGTGAGTGCACCCTTCGCTGCCCCCGTGTGTGTGCTCCTTGTTTCGTGGGGCGTCGTCAGCGACGTCCTGAGTGTCCTGTCTGTGCAGGTTCGGGGGCACACGCAGTGAGTGTGTCAGGGCATGACGCACAGGCCCAGCCATGAGAACGCCGCCTGAGCAGAGCCCGGTCTCCCAGGGCCGGCCGCGGGCCTCAGAGCTCTCGTCCCCACAGGGCTTCAAGGGGGACTTTTACGAGCAAAGGTCTCCAGTTCCAGACTCTGAAACTCACCTTTTCTTCTGCTGAGACGTCAGCCATCTTGGGAAGTGGAGATGGAGCACGCTTCTTAATCAACAATAAGACATCTAGAAAGAGAAAAAAGCCCATCAAACTGCTTATTGTTTGCCCTGCCTGGTGGAGCTCAGGGGACTGAGCGTCGGCCTGCAAACCAAAAGGTTGCTGGTTCGATTCCCTGTCAGGGCACATGCCTGGGTTGCACACCAGGTCCCCAGCAGGGGGTGCATGTGAGAAGCAACCACACAATGATGTTTCTCCCCCCTCTAAAAGTAAGGAAATTAAATCTTTTTTAAAAAGTTAAAAAAAAAAAAAAAAAAAAAACCAACCCTGGTTATTGCTTCATGTCCACGAATGGCTGGGCAAGCCAAGGCCAGAAAAGCCGGGGTCCCCGTGGGCACCTCCTAAACCAACATCTACACCAGCCCCTCTTCCCGCAGACCTTCCGTCTGCGTGCCCCGGCTCACACGCAGACTCTGGACACGGCTAGAACCGGTGAGGGGTTACCAGAGGTAGCGGCAACCCAGAAGGCACACGCGGCCCAGCCCGGGCGACCGTACAGAAACGTGGGGGAGCCAGGCGGCCTGCCCCCCTCCGATGGCCGTGGGGGGGTCTGGGGGATAGGGGGTGGTTAGCCACAGTCTGCAGTGAGGGTCAGCTCATCCCTGGTTCTGACACTTCTGGCATTTTCAAAACAGATTATTTAGGACACCCAGAATCAAAATCATCCTCTGAATGAGATACGGAAAACCAAGGTTCCCCCCAAACGCCTCCGGACAGAAAGCGGCGAGCACGGGAGGGCCGTGTGCAGGAAGAGCGCCTTCCTGGGACGTCCGAGACGGCTGCTACCGCCGCCGCAGCCCGGGACGGGGCCCGCAGCAGCTCTGGGGCCCTGCGTTTTGCTTTGAAACAGAATTAAAAATAAAGTTCGCGTTGGTCTCCTGAGCTGCCTGTTCCACCTCACTTTCTGCTGACCCTCACGGCCACTCCATCACGGAACTCGAACTCACACGGCAGGCGCCCTGCCCCCGGGCCTGGGCCCGCCCCCACCGCTGCCTGGGAGGCTCTTACCATGGTCTTGGACGTTCTCTTCCAAGATGGTCTTGGTGTCACTCAGCACCCTCTCTGAGGCAGCGTGTATTAATTTGTGATGGGTTACACTCTTGGGGTCTTCTAAGCTCCCATGAGCACACTGGGGAGAAAATTGAGTATTTCAAAATAGAGAATAAGAAACCATAGCAGTAGCGACAGAGAACCTGGCACCAGGCCGCACCCGAAGTTAATGGTTTTTCTCACTGGCTAAGAAATAAAGCATAAAAGAAATCAAAGACTTCCGGCCGATGACAACTTCTGGCCAAATGAAGTGCCACAACCCTGGTCCCCTAGGCCAGTGATCTGCCCACCGACCCGCCAAGGACCCCTGACACAGGGCTGTGGCCTGACAGACACACCCTGCTGGTAATCAGCGGCGACCCAAATCACTTCCCTCTCGTCTGGAAAGATCTGAAGGGTAGCTTTAAAATGTACACAGCAGGTCCCTTGTGCCCTGAAGATCTGAAGATCTAAGTACAATTCGTGTACTTGTTTTTCTTTCTCCCCCAGAAAGAGAGCGAGAGAGAGACAGCAGAGAGACAGGGACAGTCCACTGAGGGCAAGGAAAGGGGCCTGACCGCTGAAACGCCCACAAAACCCCAAGGAGACACCCTGGAGTCAGCGCAGGCCTGGCTCGCCCAGTAACGGCAGAAGACCCCAAAGCTACAGGTGCCACTGAGGGGCCTGTCCTGGGAGATCAGAGGAGAGAGACACACAGTGCATCTCGCTGCCGGGGGCCTGGAACCCCGGGACACAGCGTGAGGAATGGGACACGCTGAAGTCCTCACTCACGCGTGGGGGACACTGCTGGCAGCATGAGCAGCAGGCCCGAGCAGCAGTGTGCTCCCAAGGCACACGCACCCCTTGCCCTCCCTGCACCCTGATGTCACGGGCCCCCAGATCCCTGCTGTCCGTGGTGACATGTGCCTTCCCTGCCCCCGGGGGACAGACTCCTGACCCCCTCATCGCCTGGGAGCTCAACATGAAGGGAGGACCGAGAGAACACCGACGGCCCGGCGTGGGCATGTGTGTGGGAGCACGCGTGCTGGGTGCTGCGTTCATGCACATGCCACTCACCTGCGCCGGCAGAGCCGCACCCGCCTAGACAACCGCGGCCCCTGCTGTGAGCCAGAACCCGGGCTGAGCAGAGTGGGGGGCACCCGAACACTTCTGGTAAGACTCACGGACACGTCTGCAGCCTGGGCTCCGGACACCCTCGGCTCCGAAGACAGAGGGCACGCCTCCGTGCCCCACCGCTCCCCGGTCAGAGGGTGGACACGAGCATCCGGAAGCAGCAGCCAGGCTCTGGTCCCCGGGCGCACTGAGCACCTGCCAGCTGCGCAGCCGAGAGTGGGGGCCCCATCCAGGCTGGAGGGCAGCTGCGGCGACACTCAGGAGGCACCCCAGCCCCAGGGTTCCGGGGACCTTCCCGTGCTAAGCCAGACAGACCACATGGGAAACGACCTTCCTTGGCCACAGCGGAGGCTCAGAGACAGCAGCGCACGCAACTGCTCACCAGAAAAAAGGAAACCTCAGCACGCACCTCACCTCTCGCCCCGGCATTTGAGGAGCGGCTGGACCGTGCAGCTACCCGTGGCTGAGGCAGGGAGAGGGGTCGTGGAGGCTTCAGGGGCCGCCACATGTGCCCACAAAACTGTCAAGACAGGCTGGGGTTGGGGGCGGTCAGCCCACAGTAGGACACGCTCCCACCGTTTCGACAGCAAAGTGAACCACCTGCCTCTTCCCTAGAATTCGATGGCTCTGCTCCCAGAAATACCGGGTGTGCTTCTTCCAGTCCCAAATGTGCCAGCTAGTCGGTGTGACAAGTGCAGAACACAGTCCACGAAGCAGATCTTCCAAGACAGTCCTCACACCGGTTCCTGAAAACACCCGTACTCCGCAGCACGTCACCAGCGTGCCAGGGACAAACTTGTGTGTGAGTCACCCACGCGGCGCGCCAGGGTTTCACCGGGTCTCCTTGTTCTCAGCAGAAGCACGAGCAAACCCGGGTACAGCCACAAGATGCCCTGCAGAGCCGATGGCCAGGCAGGGGGGCTCACACGCCCACTGACCAGCTTCCTCCCAGAGCAGAGCCGGGAGTTCTCTGACACCTGACGTAGCTCGTCACTTGAAGGAACACCTTCACGTGGCCTGAGAAATGCCCCTAGCCACACTGGCAGGTACCACCCAGGGAACTGCAATGCCACGGAGGGTCACAAGACACAGGCACATCACAAGCGTCGTTTTCTCAAAATCATCAAACTCCTATTAACCTTACACAAGATGGGCCCCTCTGTCCCTTCCCGCACACCAGTGGGGGGAGGCTGGGGACCACTGTGGTGATCCCCACTTGTGTAAAACCAGAGAGGGAGCAGCAACAATGGCGTCACCTCCTTTCAGAGTCATGGTAACAGAAACACAGCCCAGGAGAGGGGAGGGAGGAGGAAAGGGGAACACCGGGGGAACTTGGAGGAACAGGAGCGCAGACGCACTGGCCTCACTGCCCGGGCAGCAGGACACTGGGGGACTAGTTTCCAGGGTGACAACGTTCCAGCGCAGACTTGAGCCTCCCTTTGCTACCTAAGGCCTCTGACAGGCGGGCACAGGCGGGAAGGCATCCTGATGGCTCGGCTCCCAGGCCCCTGCCGTATGCCAGCTCTCTGGGTGTGAGACGCCCCGGGTCAGACCCTCCACACCTGAGGGGCTGCAGAGTGGAATACAATCTCCATTTGAAGTAGGATGATGCCCGAAAAATCCCAAACGCTACATCTCAGCACCGGCTGGAACACTCGACGTCAGAAACAAAGTGATCGGCATCGTGGCGAGCTGCCAGATTAGCGCCAAGCACGTCTCAGTCCCTGTTCCCCTCCATAAAGTAACACCGTAACGGCTACGTACGCCCCTCCCACCAGGGAGTTCAAATGCCACGCGAGTCGCCCCCAGCCTCCCCGCGCCTGCCTGGACGGGGGAGGCATGTGCCTGCAGTTCTGGACCGCCGACCCATTCCACTTGCCCCCCTTACCCACCCACCGGCTTCTCTGGGGCCTGCGAGGAGCCTGGCCCCGAAGTGCGGCTGCAAGCCCACCCTCAAGGAGCTTCCTTCCTGGGCGGGGGAGTCCCCAGCCGTCCACACCAGCGCTGTCCCGTGGTGATCCCGACAGGGAAGTCGGACCGAGTGGGTCAGAAGAAAGCCAAGAAAGTGGCCAAAACGTCCCTGCCCTTCACAGGTGAGCCCGGAGCCCCCTCCTCCCAGACGTGAACGAACAGGAAAGCCAAGACCACACCGCTCTTCCCCTCCAGCGAGCTCCCGGGGGGGCCGTCCTGGGGGCCTCATCCACAGAACCACACTCATGAAAGTGACCCAGAACCACCTTGCGGGCAGTTACCATCACTGAAGTTTGTCCTCGCCGAGGACCCTTAGCATTATTTTCACAAAGCACCTTGTCACAAGTACAGATATGTGACTTAACACACGGGATCCACCCTAAACAGCTAAGGCCTCTTTCCACCTAAACTCTGACACGAAAACAAGACAGCACGCTAAGTATAGAGTTTCTTCAGGCAGCCAGAGTCACCGGCAGATGCCGCCCCACCTTACCGGGCCCACAAGTTCAGAGATAAAGCCTTCAAGGGCCAGCTCCAAGAACGAGCAACCTAAGGAGCTGACTGTACCAGGAGTGTTTCACGTGAATGGACTTTAAGAAGTGTCTCTCCACGAGGAGATCCTGCTCCTTGGACCTGCGCACTTCCCCGCGCAAAGGCCACAGGAAAGCACGCACTATTTTAAGTGATTCCAGCCTCGGGGCAGGCACAAGCGGCCGAGCCAGGTCCGGGCAGGCACACCAGCCAGCAGGAAACGGCTCCAAGGGGCCGGCTCTGCAGGGAAGGGCAAGTGACCTCCCCGCTCTGGGTCCCTTCTTTCCGCGGCGCTCGTTCCCAACTCCTGGGGGAGCTGCTGGAAAATCCGGAACCTCACCCCAACAGCAAGGCGGCACAAAGGCTGGCAAACCCGGAGGCCCAGCTCCACGCGGCGACTTCGCGTTTCCCTGCCTCCGGTTCCCGATCTCCCCCGACCTCCCGGGCTGTAGAAGTTCAGCGACAGGGCGGAATGTAAAGCACTCAGCCCGGAGTCCGGGTCTGGGGGCCGGGAAGGGGGGGTGGTGCCTGAGAAAAGGAGCGGGAGGCGCTCCCCTGGCCCGGGCGGAGGTTGGGGGGCCGGAGGCCTGGAGCGGCGGCGGGCCTTACATGCTTGAGGCAGCGCTCCTTGAGCTGCTCCACAGACGTGTCCTCGGTCGCCTCCTCCAGCCACTCGGCGCCGTCGGACGCGCAGATGTGCAGCCGCAGCACCTTGCCGGCGAAGATCTTCTCCTCCTGCACGAACATCGCGCCGCCGCCGCCGCCCGGGCCTGCGCCCGCCGCCCGCGCCCTGAAGGTCACCGGGCAGGCGGGGCGGGGCGGGGCGGGGGCGGGGCCAGGCCGACCGCGCGCTCGCTCGCTCGCGGGCCGCCGCCGCCCCCCCGCCCCGGCTCCGTCGGCCGGCCGCCTGTCACTCGCAGCTGCCTGAACTGTCGCTTAGCTCCGCCGCCGAGCCGCCGGGGGCGCGCTGTCGCCACTGAGCCGGACGTGCGTCACAGGGCGCGCCCGGGCATGCCGGGATATGTGGTTCTCCGAAGAGGCCGAGCCGGAAATACGTCCGAGAGTGCGCCCGGAGCTTCCCGGGAGTTGTAGTTCTCTGGTCTCTCCCTTCTTCGGGCACCTGCCTGCCTGCGCTTTGCAGCTCAGGTCCACTAGCCACGCGGGACCATTGAGTTTTCCGGCCCGTTTTGAGCTGGGCTCCACGTGTAAAATGCGCACCAGATCTGCGAGAGTTAGCAGGAAAAGACAATGTAAAATCAATTTTTTAACATTGACTACACGCTGACCTATAGTGTATATCGGGTAAAATAAAATATATCGACATTGGTTTCACCTGTTTCTTTATGCTTTTTAAAAAGGTGGATTCTAGAAAATTTTAAATCGGTGTGTGGCTGCTGTTGTGTTTATTTGGGGCGAGGGGCACTGCTCTTGAGCAGAGTTTCTCCAACTGGGGTCCCCAGACCCGCAGCAGCACCTGTGCACTTGTTAGCAGCGCAGGGTCTCCCGCCGACCCGAACCTCGGCTCTCAGGCCTCCGCGCGGTTGCAAAGCCTCTGGCTCACTCAGGCGGGCCTGCAGGCAGCTGAGGAAAGGGAGCTAGCTGCCCAGGGACTCAGCACACGCACTTCCTGCAGGGTGACAAATGTCAGTGCTGATTTGGGTCAGGGCCAGATCCAGACCGCATGACTGACCTGCACTCACCCATTTTATTCATTAAAAAAACCTGTACTGAGCCCTGGCAAGTGTGGCTACATGGGTTAGAGCCTCGTTCTGAGGGGAAGAGTTGCAGGGTTGAATTCTGCCCAGGCACATACTTAGGTTTCAGTTCGATCCCCGGTCCAGAGCCTACGATATCCGGTCCAGCCGTGAGCAGGAGACAACCAATCGATGCTTCTTTCTGGCATCTATGTTTCTTTCCCTTCCTCTCTCTCTCTAAAAGCAATGAAAAATGTCCTTGGGTGGAAGGGGGGAACTTTACTGAGCAGAGACGGGACACAGGCCTGGTTGTCAGGGGCTCCTAGTCCAGCTAGGGAACCTGTCCCAGCGTCTGGCACCTGCAGGAGTTTACTCTTCACACCAGTCTGTGCTCACATCCTCCTACGATCATTCCGGTGCGTGCAAATTCAGTTTGTCCGCCCTAGCGCTTACTAATTGCCGTGGGGAGCCACACCCACCACTCACGGAAAACAGGGCAATGACCAAGGCTGGAGACCAGGACGCTGCCCAGGAATGGGGCTCCTGCAGGGGACAGAAGCGCCGGTTGTTACAGTCTCACGGACAGAGGAGACCCGGGGTGCAGTGTGGGGTGAGATAAGTAAGAACAAAATCGGGAATGATGTGACCACTCCCAGCTTGGGTGACAGGGCACACAGCCACACAGCGGTGCCACCACCTCAAAGAGAAGGAGAAGGCAGGGCAGGGGGAGCATTCTGAGCCCAACCCTGCACGTGGTTACTGCACGTGGACATCTAGATGGACGTTGCTGGGAGGCACTTGAATGCACAGGTCTGAATCCAGGAGCGTTGGCAGGGCCCACCCAGTCCTGGCTCCCACCTGGCACCTACAATCTCTAGGAAGAGCCTAAACTGCCCTGGGTGATGGCAGCCAAGGGGATGACCCCCCTTCCTGTGACCTTCCCACCCCAACCCACTCAGCTCCTGGCTGGAAGACTGGAGGGGGTCTCCCAGCAAAAGGGACTCCAGGTCTGGTCCCTGGGCACCAGCCCTCTTCTCCTTGGCCTGAGTGTCCCACACCGTCGAGGTCCCAAACCCTCCAACAGCAGCTGCCAGCAGTTCCGCAAGATGGCCACAAGAGGGCAGGGGCGAGCTGTGGTCCCACGGGGACCGGCAGGTGACCGGGAAGAAGCCGGCGGGCTCCCTGCATCCCCGGCGGCTGCTGGGAGCCTCCGAGTGCGTGTGTGCTGAGCTCTGAAGACACAGCAGCTCGGTCAGCACCCTGAGGGATGGGGAAGGTCATGGAATGGGGTAATGAAGAATGCCTAGGAGCCCACGGGGCATCAAGAGGGAGCAGGTGGGGGGGTATTGTGGCACTCCAACAAGAGGAAGCGGCCCCACCACCCCTGTGGGTGCACTAAGGAACCCCATTTGAAAATCACGGCTCTGTCCTCACACCCTGCAGTGGGAGACCTCAGGCCCAGAGAGAGGAGGGCAGGATCTTGTCGCACCCTGTACCCAGAGAAGGCCAGCCGCGGGCCCCCCAGCCTGTCCCCACTCCCCCCTCCTTTGGCCACCTTCCAACTGTCACCAAATGGAGGACTGTCCTGGGGCAGCCAGAACAAAGCCTCATGGAGAAGGGGGCATCAAGCGACAGGAACTTACTCTCCTGGTTCCGGACACCACGTGTCTGAGACACAGGTGTCAGCAGGGCTGTCCCCTGGGAGGCTGTGACGGAGGGCCTGTCCCAGGCCTCTTCCAGCTCCCGGTGTCATCAGACATGCTCAGTGACCCTTAGCTTGGAGACACCTCGCTCCAATCGCTGCCCCATCTTCCTGGGCCTTCTCCCCATATCGCAATCTCCTTAGTGCCTCTGTCCTCGCCTCTTCTTAGGGGACACCAGCCATTGGATTGGGGCCACCCTACTCCAGGATGACCTCATCTTGAGGTCCTTAGTTTATTACATCTGCAAAGACCTGATTTCCATCCAAAGTCATTCTGGGGTTCCAGGTGCACATGAGTTTGGGGGGACCTTACTCGGCCTCCGGCTGAGAGGTCTCAGGCATTTCCTGGTGTGCGGTTGGTCCGGCGCCTTCGCCAGGCGAGCCCCCACGCACCCCCCGTGTTCCCGCGGAGGTCAGTTCCGGTCCCGCATGTGGGAGCAGGGAGAGGGGAGCCGAGGCTGTGGGACATGGGAGTGGCCTCAAGGTTAATTAATTATGACATCAAACGCGCCGTTCAGGCCCCGCAAACAGGAAAGTATTAACAGCCATTCCTGGACTGACAGGTCCCTGTCCCTAAAGCCCTCTGCTGCTGACTTCACTGAAGGATAATCTCCCGGCCGCGGCCACTTCCCGCCAAGTCACAGCTCATGAATATTCTGGTGTCGCAATTTGCTTTTTAAAAGAACAGTCTCATTCTTTCATTTTTAAGTTTGCTTTCATGAATAGGAATTTTCCAGGCCCCCAAATAATGGAATGGCAGCGACTGGTCTGCTGAGCCGGACAGTTCCCGGGAGCCAGTGCCGCCCTGCAGGGACGGGGTGGGGGTGCCAGGCCCTCCTGCTCAGCCCTCGGCACTGCAGGCTGACGCAGGCCCGCCCTGGGCTCCTGCATCTCCGGGACCCCTCCGCGGACTGGGCCCCCACGGTCTCTGCAATTCAGCACCAGCGCCTCCGCGGCCGGAGGCGGGCCTGGGGGCGGGGTCAAAACCCAGGGCCTCCTACTGCCCCACCCCGCGCCCTGTTTACTCTGCCCCCCCTCCTCTACAACAACTCGTTGGTTTCAGGACGCCAGCCCCTAATACAGGGCTCATGGGGGAGCAGGCAGCCGCCAAGCTTTGGGTTGTTTCGAGTGAATGAACGAACGAAGGAACTCGCCCTGGAGGGGCCGGGACGCAGGTTCGCCGTGGAAGGACGTGCGTTCACACGGCGCGGTCCGCGGGAACTCCTCCGGGGGGCGTCCGGAGTCCCTGCTCCCGCTCCACCCGCAGGGTAGGACTGGGGCGTCCAGGGCCCCACAGTGCCCTCTGCTGGCAGCCACGGTGTGGCCGGCGCAGCGGGCCGGCGCTAACCACCCGCGCTCTTCTGGGGTTGGGTGTTGAGCCCTCAGCCGTCCGCCCCTGCCCCTCCCGGCAGGGACCACGTGCCAGCGTGGGTGAGCGCGTGCCCGCCGGTGAGCGCGCGGGGCACACAGAAGGCCTTGGTGACCCTGGGTGAGAACAGCTGACTCGGGGTCAGAGGACTCGCACCGTGACCAGATGTCCCTCCCTCACCTTCCCTGGACCTCGGCGCGGAGAGCCCGAGTGGCCCCGGCCCCCTGAGGCTCGGTTTCTGGAAGGCTGCGCGCTCTTGGCTGAAATGGCATTTGCAGAACTTGAAGCACTGTGTCACCGGGACACACCAGCCTTGTCGGGGGGCAGAGCTGGCTCAACCGTGAGCCCCCGCCCCATGCCGATAGCACACCCTGTGGGGCTTCCCTGTGACAAAAACAGGTCACCCAGGTGAGACCTGGGGTGAGGGGCTTCAGGCAGGAGAACGCAGCAGGAACCCAAGCCATCCCTCCTGCCTGCGGTCCCCCCTGTGCCCCCACTTTGGGTCCAAATGGGCACCCGGCTCTCAGGAAGGCCCAGTGGTTGTGGGCCAAGTCACAAGGCCCACAGAATTATAGACTTGCACCTATATAATTTTACTAATCAATGTCACCCCAAAAAGTTCAATAAAAAGTTTGTGGGTTTTGGGTTTTTTTTTTTTTTTAAAGAGGCCCAGGGATGGGCAGGAGCTTCCCCAAGATCAGGGGTGCAGGGTGGGGTCAGTGCGGGAAACAGGACCCAGAGCCCTGGGGGCCTTTCTCAACATCCCCTCTCCCCGTGGGGCGAGATGGCCCTCGGCCGCAGCCTCAGACAGCCGCCCTTCCTGAGCCGGACGCGCAGCGTCCTGGCGAGCCTCAGCCCGCATCTGCCTGCTTCCCGAGCGCCAGGCTGGGCGGGCTGCGGACTGGCCCGGCGCGGCCCGCCCCGCATCCAGGTGCGGCCCTGCCTCTCTCCGAGGTGCTGAACCACGCCCCTGGCACCCGGCCGCCGCCCTCCGGGCCCGAGACGTCCCTTTGGCCGCAGGCTGCCTGCGGCTCGCCGTCACGCCTCTTGGCCGCACTCTGCACCATCCTCACCTTCTTGTCATCGTTATGTTTGCACTGTGGTGCGATACACGTAACACAGAGTTCACCAGCAGAATTCACCAAAATTCACCCGGTCTCCGGGCGCGGCTCAGCGGCAGTGGGGACAGTCCCCCTGCTGTGCAGCCGCCGCCACCGTCCTCTCCAGGACGGCCCGTCTTCCCACACGGACGCTCTGGCCCCTTGAACCCCCACTCCCGCCCCTGCCCCAGCCCCAGCCCCCCCCCCGTGGGCTCCCCGTCTCTGCGGGTCTGCCCCCCCACCCCCGCAGGGACCGCGTGTGAGCGGGGCCTCGCAAGGGTATTCCTCCGTGTCTGGTGCACTTCACTCCGCTCGACCACGTCTTCG
Organism: Glossophaga mutica; assembly: GCA_039655065.1. Taxonomy (NCBI): domain Eukaryota; kingdom Metazoa; phylum Chordata; class Mammalia; order Chiroptera; family Phyllostomidae; genus Glossophaga; species Glossophaga mutica. The sequence goes on from CM077305.1 coordinate 216,939,091, forward strand.
AGTCTCACTCGCGCTGCAGCCGGCGTCGGGGCCTCCTTCTTTCCGAGGCCGAACGGCACTCCCTGACGCGTGGATGTGCCACGTTCCCGCCACCCTTCCCCGTCAGTGGACCCTGGGTTGTGTCCACGTTGGCGTGGTGACCGACGTGCCCAGGCAATGTCCCTTTGAGACCTACCTTCAGTTCTTCGGGGGACGTGCTCAGAAGTGGGGGTGCTGGGTCACGGGGTCATTCTCTTGGGGTTCAGTTTTTCGGGGACCGCCCTGCCGCTTTCCACAGCGGCTGCCCCGTTTTCCCGCCCCCCATCCTCCCACCAGGGTTTCGGCTTCTCCGCGGCCTCGCCAACCCTGCTGTTTTCCGTCCGTTCGGCAGCAGCGCCCAGGTGCATCCTGGTCTTCTCCTGTGCCCAGTGGTCTCGTGTTTGCGTTTTCCTGTGTCTGCTCAGAGGTGGCCGGAACCCCACAGGTGTGGGTCCAGCCCTCCCCTCCCTGCTCCCCGGCCACACGACCGTAGTCTGCCAGGACGAGGTGACAGAGGCTGTCAGGAGAAGCCCGGTGGGACCATGACAGACACTCCCACAGAAGGACTGCGGGTCCCAGGGGGCCTGGCACGCGGAGACTGAAGACCCAGGAGACCCATTGCCTGCTGTCTCCTGGGGACAGCACGTGGGCCCTCTGTGGGACCCAGAACCTTGGGGGCACCTTGTGGGCGCCCCAAAAGTGCCTGCCGCTGCAGCTACACAAGAGGGAGGCGGTGGCCGCTGCCCGGGGGCACCGCTGTCCCCCCGCCCCGTCACCCGCCCCACGCGGGGCTGCCATCCGCGGCGGCGATGACCTAATGCTTCCAGGTCCGAGATAATGGCCCTGCAGACGCGCAGTAGAGCTGATGTTTGGGCGGCCGATGCAGGAAGCGCTCGGCGCCGTTTCTGGGAACACGAGACATTTAAGCGACTTCCTTGCTGAATATTTTATGATTTACATTAATGGCTTTCTGGTGTTTTTCATAACAAAACTCTCTACATTATGACGGGTTAAAATGCGGTTATTCCGGCCACCCTCCCTCTGAACGCCCGCCCTTCCGGAGCCCCACCCGCCCCTCCCGCCCCTCCCTCCATCAGCCTGGCTCTTCTCGCCCCGAGGCCGAAGGACCACATACCCTAGACGAAGCCCCCTCCCCTGGGACAGGTGTCACTCTCCTGTTCACCAGGACAGTCCCGCCCGACGCAGGGCCTTGGACGCAGAGGTTGAGGCCGGTGCAGTGGCTGCCTGCCACCAGGGGGGTGGGGGACCGGGGCCTGGGGCTGTGGCTAAAGGGACCCACACAGGTCCCAGTCCAGGCATCTGGTCATAAGGCTGGGACCCGACTAAGGTCACCTCTTATCCCAGAGTTACCTGGCACCAGCCCCCAGGAATATGCATTTTTTAATTAACTAGAGTCCCTGTGTTACCCAGATTTCCTTAGTTTTTACCAAATGTCCTTCTCTGTCCCAGGACCCAGGACCCAGGGGACAGTCGGTCGTCACATCCCTTTAGGCTCCTCTGTGACAGTGTCTCAGCGTGTGCTTGTTTTCCATGACCTTGACAGTTGAGAGGACAACTGGTTGAGGATTTCGTGTACACGGTCCCCCTGTTGGGACCTGTCTGGTGTGCCTCTCACGGTCAGACAGAGGGGCCTGGGGGACAGAGACCGCGGAGCTGAGGGGCCTTCTGGACACCCCACCGGTGTGCGCGCTGTGCCCTGACACGTGACCTGGGCCGCGGGCTGAGTCCGTTTGTCAGGTCCCCCCTGTGAGGTCGGGTCGGTCGCTCTTCCCCCTTTTCACCCCCCGGAAGGGAGTCCGTGTTTCCCTGGCTCTTTGAGGCCGCCCCCCCGCCCCCCCAAACATGTTACTGCACTTCGATCGGCCACCTCACACCCTCAGACCCTGTCGGTTCCCGGGATGGTGGCCTGCCCTTCAAGGAGGTGCGCCCCGCTCCAGACACCAGCAGAGGGGGCTGTGCTGGACCCTGGATGTGCCTTGGAGGACGCTGGTCCTCGGCTAGCACAGGGGCTGCCCTCCCCGCCACTGTCCCTCCCCAGGGCCTCAGGCCCCTGCCCTGTCCCCTCTGGACTCCCGGGACCTAGCACGCTTGGGGCACTCAGGCTGCCGGGAACCCCTCCGGGGGCCCGTGTAGCCCCACCAGGCGCTCCTCTTCTCCCCGTGCTGAGAGCGCAGCCCGCTCACGGGAGCCAGGTGTTCCCCCACCCCACCCCCACTTCGGGGCAAGGGCGGAGAGTCTCTCATGGTTTCAGGGCCATCGGGTAGTGGGGGCACACTGCGTGCCCAGGCGCCTCGGCCCTTCCGCCCCCGAGCGCCCAGGCTTTGGGGCAAACCGGCCAGGCCGGAGAGGGCGCCAGGAAGGGGGAGAATGCAGGCACCCACCCGGCTGCACCAGCCGCTCCCACTTACATGGCCACCCCTCCCACCCGGGGGGACAAGGCTGACCAAGAGATGGGGACAGGGAGGCACGGAGAGGGGCGGCTCCTTGATGTCGATCGCCTCTCCCCGCCCACCGCTGTCCCAGGAGGACCAGAACGTTCAGGGAGGGGCAGCATTCTGCTGCGGGTTCCCACCTCCTTCAGCCGATTCTGCCAGGGAGGGGTCTCCCTGGGGGGTCACGGGACTCAGGGTGGGGCGGCAGCTGGGAGGCCCACAGCACCCCGTCCCCCGCCGTCCTTCTCCTCCCCTCCCCCCGCCTGGCCTCGCCCATCGCTGGTCAGGACCCTGGCCCGGCACAGGCGCCGCATTCAGATCCCTCCGCACTGAGGAGGCGGAGGGAACGCCGCGTTCCCTGCCGTGGGGCCCAGCCAGCCGGCCGCCCCTCCTCCTCCGAGGGCACTTCCGGCGGCAGCCGCTGAATTCCCGGGCACTGCCCACCCGCAGACACACGCTGTCCCCCGGCTGGGTCCCCAGGACCCCAGGCTGGCCTGTGAGCAAAGGACATGTGGAAGGCGGGTCCCGCTTGCTCTGGACGCTGGGATGCCGTGAGTCCCACAGGGCAGGAGCCTGGCCCCCGCTGCCCTGCCCCGTCACCCCCCATCCGCCAGGTCCAGCCAGGCCCTGGTCTCAGGCCTGACCCCGGTGTGGTGTTGGCTCTGTCCCCTTCTCCACCTCTCAGGGGACACCTCTCACTTTGAACATCCAGTGCTGAGCACCGACATGCGGCTGTCCCCAGGCTGTCCTTCGGAAGTGTCCTGCGGTTGTTCCCCCTGCACAGGGAGCTGAGCGGCACCCTCCCTGGGTGGTCGGGTTGGCTCCAAAGCCTGGAACCCGGAGCCTCTTCCGCCTGCCCCTCCTGCACTGCCCACCTCCTTGCCCGCCGCCCCTCCCCACCCCCCGACCTGGCCTCAGGCTTCACATGTCCTCGCTCTGGACACAGGGCCTTCTCCAGAGCTCCTCCTCCATGAAGCCTCCCCAGAGTATTCCTCCAGCACCTCCTGGCCGAGGTGCACCTAGGGGACCTTCCAGGGTCTGGGGTCAGGGCTCACCAGGAGCCAGGCCAGAAAGTGGGCACGGAGGCCTGGGGCGGGCTTGTCCAAGACCCTAGCCCTGGCTGGCAGGGTCGGAACCTGAGCTGAGCCTCCCCCGGGCCCCAAGCGTGATGTCCGTGGGTCACACCTGTGCAGGGAGGGTTCAGGGGTGGGGACTGGAGAGCCTGTGCTGCAGCCTGACAAGACGCCCCTCGGGGATGACGCTGTCCTTGGCGGGTGGCTTGGGAGGTGAGGGAGTGACGGCGGCCTGGGCAGGAAGGGGGGCCTGGGGATCAGAGGAAATGGCCAATGCTATTCTCTGCTGCCAGGGATGCGAAACGTCCCTGAACAACAGCGCAGCCACCCACACCTGCCTCTGCCCACTGACCAGCTGCCTCGCCACGTCCCGAGAGCCGTTTGAACCCCGGGGACCAGCCCCTGCCCTTGGCAGACAGCCCGAGAGCTGGGGAGGCGGCTGTCCGCAGCCGCCCAAGAGCAGCCGCCCTGGGACCAACAGGCGGTGTCCCCCACCACCGGGCTGAGCCCCACTGGAAGCAGATGAGTCGGGGACGGGGAGGGGACGTGGGGGCGTGGCACCTGTCCACAGCTGGGACACCCCCTCCTACCGCCCCCCAGGGAGCTGGCCCTCTTGGCTCTGGGGTGGGTCCACAGTGGTGGCTGGGAAGAGAACTTCCGTCAGGAAACTGTCCCCTCTTAGTCCTGTGTCCCCATCCATCATGGCAAGAGGACAGCCGGGCTCACCCAGGCCACCCAGGGGAGAGGAGCCGGCCAGAGGACCTGGCCCCCTGTGCTCCCCACAGGGCCTCACTCTGGCTGTCTCACCACAAGACCAGGGTCCCTGTGGCACCTGCCCCTCGACGCCATCTTCCACTTCACACTCTGGTGGCCTCCATCGTCGCTCGGATCCCAGACACTCACTGGGTGCTGCCTGGAGCCCCCGAGACCCCTCTGCTCCCCGCCACCCCTCTTCCCTCACTCTGCTCCCCAGAGCCACGGGTCATAGCCCGAAAGCGCGAGGGATTCCAGATAGTAATTCCTAATTAAATAGGACACAAAACGGGGCCACCGAGCCATCTCCCAAGCCACCTGGAGTTCCACAAACGAATACCCCGTCGAGTACAGGCGCAGACCGGCCGCTGGGCGGAGCGGGGGAGCAGTCCCGACCCCGCTGCCCGGCTTACCCAAGAGGATGCCTCGGAGTACTCGGGGTTAATAAAAACATCGAATAGAGAATCAAGATGGTTTGTCTGTAATGCGAAGAGAACCACATTGCCTATACTTTTATTACTGAAAAATTGGGAGCGGGGAAAAACAATGATATAAGCCACTGTATAAATGACAAAAACCCCCATTCGGGTCCTGCGCTCCGCGCGGCGGTCTTCCTCGACCCCATAAACATAATCTATTCCCCCGCCTCTCGCAACGATTCCAGAGTCAGCCCCGCACATGGAGTTTAATATCGCCTGCTCTCACCAGCACAGGGAAGTGATTAAATAAGAAATAAATTTGGCTGTCATTGCATTTAAAATCAAATCAAGGGCCATTTGTTACCCCAAATGAACCGGCTCCCCTTCCCTGCCCGTAAGTCGGCCGCTGTTTGCCGAACCATTTAGAAATGTGTATACGGTCGCTCGGCACATAATGGCTTGTACCATAATATCGTCTTTATGGGGCCGCCTCGCGGAGCTGCCGGGGGAAGCCATAAACACGCGTGGCTTTTTAATTTAAAGTTATAGGCGTGAGACTGCACAGCCCTGTCTCAGATCCATCGGAGTCTCGTTGGCGGAGGCCACAGCGAGGCATGGTCGCTGTGCCGCTCGCCCTGCGCCCTCCCCACCGGCCCTGGAGGGAGGCGGGGCCGCACAGGTGCGGAAGGAGCAGAGCGCGGGGCCCTGAGCCCGCGCTGCTGGGCAGGGGAGGCCTGGACACCGAGGAAGCAGGCTGCGGGGAGGGAGGAGGACACGCCCTCATGAGGGGCTGCAGGCTGACCTCCAGGCTGACCAGGCAGAGTCGGGACAGGCAGAGGCCCACCTAGTCCTGGGTGGTTTCCTCACCTTGAGTCAGTGTGTCCAGGCTCGGGTGCCCACGCCAAGCCTGGCGCTGCCTGAGAAGCAGAGAGGGTGCTGGAGGGGACAGAGGAGCCTGGCGCTCAGGCCTGCCCTGAGCGGCCGTGATGACCGGTCCGTAGCTGCTCCCGGGAGGCTCGGGAGGCCCTCCTGAGAAGGCAGGGCATCAAAGTTCCCGAGGAAAATGGTTTAACGGGGTTGCGTTTCAGGAAAGGCCTAATCCAGACCCCGGCCCTCCAGCCCAGGACCAGGTGTGAGAGGAGACGCCAGAGCATCGCTGACCGCTGACGTCCGCAGGGGGCACCCCCGCCTCCCAGGCGCAGAGCAGTTGTCCAGAGCCCGACAGGAACAGGCCTGTCCCCTCACCCTCGCTCCATGAGCCCCGGGCTGTCCTCTTTGTCTTTGTGTCCCGTGGACCCATGTCTGACTCCTCAGCTCCCCCAAGCCTGTCCCCCCACAGGCGGCAGGATCTGAGGTGCCACCAGCAGCCGGTGTGTCTGCCTTGTGCATCCCTGTGGCTGCCCAGAGGCGGCTTTTAAAGCCGGCCAAGAGATGCTCGCTCCTGACCCGTCTCCTCTGCCACCCAGGCCCCAGCTCCCAGAGGGAACTCTGGGGACAGCAAGAGGTGTCCTGGGCTGGGCAGGTCCTGTGTGGCCCTACCTCCAGCCTCCAAGGCCCTCTGAGCTGTGGTTGGACCACTGTCCCCTGCCTGAGCAGATGCCAGGAGCAGGGCAGGGCAGGAGAAGACCGGAGAGACCCCTGACCCAAGTGGGGAGACTGAGGCTCAGGGGAGGCGGCAGCGTTGGCTTCGGGTCAGACCGTACTGGAGCAAACGCCGGCCCCTCCCGCCGTGCCCGTGAGCCCAGCCCCCGCAAAGTGGGGCTGCTGGGGGGAAGAACTCCAGCCGCTGCCTGGGGTCTGTGGGGAGCGCACGGCGGATGTTAGCCGAGCAGGGTCCGGGGGTGGAGCCGGGCAAAGGTGCCCCCCAGGGCAGCCATCAGCCCCCCTTGTCCAGCACATCCCGTGCCAGCCTCTGGGACAGCAACACGCCCAGAGCCCCGGTCACCAACCAGGCCTTGACAGAGGCCAGCCCCACCTCTGACCTCCCCCCGGGGCTCCAGGCAGCCCTGACCTCTGCCCCACCCCAGACTGACCTCACATTCCACCGCGCTCTCCCCTGCGTCCACCGAGCTGCCAAACGCACGGCCACAGGAGGGTTTGTGCAGCCCACACCTCCTCCGTCCCCCGCCCCCGGGTGACACTGCCCACCGGCCGGAGCGGCTCCCGCCTGGACGCCGGGGAGCCATGTGCTGGCGAGGGCCCAACGCCGCGCTTACTCACCGCGCCAAGGTCCGCGCTCCCCTCGTTAGTGGCTCGCCGTGCTGGTGTACGCCACACGAACTTGGATGTCAATGCCTCACCTTCGGAAGTGGCTTAACTGCTCCTGAAAGGAAATAGGGATAATAACCATAATTTTAAAGTCAATTCTCATTAGAAGATTACGTCTGACCAAATTCCTTTGGTTAGCTCTTTATTTCCCATTTCTCCTCCCTCGCAAAAACCTCCGTCAGGCACGTTTTGGCCCTAGGTTTTTACATGCTCAAAGGGAAATGGTGGTCCTCTGCCCAGGGCTCTATCTGAGGGCCTGGGACGGGACCTCGGGGACATGAGCCACCACCCGGAAGAGTTCCTGCCCGGTGCAGTGCTGGGTGACCTTGGCCCCAGTGGGCTCTGACCCCTGCCAGACTGGGCAGCCCGGTCCTCTGTTCCACCCACCACTGGGCTCTGTCCCCCCCCAGGAGACAGGACAGGGGGCAGGTCATCACCCGCTTTTTGCGGGAGCAGAAACCGAGGCCCGCTGGGCTCCTATTGGAAGAACCACGACTAAATCGGGCCCAAGACCCTCAGCTAGGGCTCTGCCCCGGCACTGGAGCACAGCCGTGGGGGCTGATGGGCCATGTTCACACGTGTGTGTGTGCGCGAGCATGTATGGGAGGGGCACAAACCCGAGAACCATCCACGGTCTCTCACTGAGCCCCGGGCCCAGGGTCCAGGCTGCCCCCTACCCTGCCTGGCAGCCCCCGAATACAGATAGGAAGTTCCAGGGCCACCTCCTGGCCCACAGGGGTTTGAAAAGAAAGCTAGGGTGGAGGGTCTCCCAGCCCGAGCAGGGAGTCGGACACCTCCCCCCCTCCCCGCCCCGGGGCTGGGGCTGGGGCTGCGGGCAGAGGGCGCCGCGAGGCTCTCAGGCCCCCGCCCGAAGCAGGTTGGTTTTTATTGCCGGACAACAAATCACTCTCTGACAATAATCGGGATGAAGAGACACTTAATTACGAGGCCACGAGACGGCACAATTGTTCGTTTTAAATTGTGCAGCCCAGTCTGCAAGGCCGAGCCTCGGAGTAGCTCGGAGGCTGGGGTTCCAGGCACCAGGACTGGGGGCTCCTGGTGGGGTTGGGGGGCTAAAGCTCTCCCTCCTGCCAGCTGAGGGCCCAGGGAGAGTGGGGAGAGAGGGCCTGGCGTGGCCCAGGCTGCAGGGGAGTGGATGGAGCTCTGTGCCCCCGGGGCTGCCCTGCCCCGTGCCCCAGCGTCGGGTGTGACCGAGCCAGGGCCTCACACCCACGGGGGCCTGTCCAGTGGTGCTGGCACCCTCCCTGAAGGGACTTGCGACCCTGAATGGGCCCCAGGGGCTAGGACCAGAGGGCTGACGAGGACGGAGTGGAGTGTCGCAGGGGCTGGCACGGGTAGCTGACCTCAAGGGGTGACCTGTCCCCAAGGCTGTGCGCGCTGCTTCCCCCCAGGCTCCCAAACTGTCCCAAATGCGCCAGCTCCCCAGAGTTCTGTGAATCCCCCAACGGTGTCTGTGAGCTGTTGTGGAGTCCCCGGGGGCCTTTGAGGCTACCGAGGCCACCTAGGGGAGAAGGCTGGGACCCACTGGGGCTGCGAGACCCAGGGCGCTTGGGGACAGCCCTCCCAGCCAGCTCCGAGGGAGGCCCGGAGGAGCCGGGTGCCAGGCCCGGCAGCTTGTGCGAGGCCTGCGAGCCAAGCTGGTGGCGGCACTTGGCAGGCGGCGGCAGAGCGGGAAGTGATGTTTGCAGACTGCTGGCGACAGCTTCCCGGGGAAGCCCGCCGTGAGACAGACAGGAGCAGCCAGCCCACGGGGTGCAGCAGCGGAGAGGGGGCGCCCTCCTCCCTCCCCTCCCTCCGGGTCTGGGGCCCCCTCCTCTCCGCCTCTCCCACCTCTGGGGATGCTCAGCGCCATGGGACAGATCAGGGGTCAGGCCTCCGACCCCTCAGGTAGCGGTCCTGGTCCCTCCATCCCCCCGGGGGCCGCCAGTCTGGGCTGGGCCGGGCCGGACCGGGCACCCTTGCCTGCGAAGGAGCTGGGGCAAACCCTCCTTGGACTCGCGTCTGCCAGGGGCTGCTGTCTATGGGAGCCCCTGCCACGCAGCCTTTCCTGGAGGTGACAGGCAGAGGGAGAGGCAAGTTCCCATGCAGAGCAGCGACTTGCACAGAGCAAACAGGTGCCAACCCTTGGCCCTGGAGGCCTGGCTCCGGTATCAGGCGGCCGGTGCCCGGCTAGGCTGCTGCCCCTGGTGGAGGCAGGGCCCCAGCCCCCGGCACCGCCTTCCTGAGCACCTGCAGGGTGTTGGCTGGGGCTCGGACCCCACCAGGCCAGGCTGCCCGCAGAGCCCGCTGGGCTGGCGTGAAGCAGGTGTCAACGTCCGCTTTGCTTTCTGGGTCAGATGATCGTTGATAGCGCAGCTGCCAGTTACAGGCACTGACCAGGGGCCTTAATCTGTTGGGGGAGGTGGGAGCCGGGTTCCTCCAGTCCAGAGACCCAGGGCCTCCCCTTGTATCGCAGGGGTGACAAGGCGACCAGATTCACGGTGGCCACAAGAGATCACCCTCACTGAGCAGCTCCCAGCCCCTGGTTCGAGGGGAAGTGGGGGTGTGGTGCTGGGGGGCTGAGGTGGGCTAGCTGGCCTGGGTGTGGGGGCAGGCCTGCTCCCAGGATCGGGGCAGGTCTGTGGGGGGAGGGGGGAGGGAGAGGGCGGGGCCCAGAAAGGAGCATCGAGGCCCAGAAATGCTCCCTGCCCACCTCCCGCCTGCCAGTGACTCTTGCTGAGCGAATCTTCCATCACTGGACACAGATCTTGTGTCCAGGGGCCTCTCCCCACTTCCCTCCCCCCCAGGAGTCTCCCCTCCCAGGCCCAGTCTCCTCCCTGCCGCTGCCCCCCGCCCCCCCATCAGCCATCTACATCCGGTGCCACCCAACTGCAGCGCTCCAGCCAAGTCCCTTCCCCTCTCTGAGCCTCAGTTTCCTTTCCTGCCAAATGGGGGGCTCCAGGCCCACTCGTGATCCACCGGGAGCGAGGGCCCTGGGACAGGACAGGACGAGGCAGGCCACCGCAGGGCCCCAGCTGGGGGAGCCAGCCCCCCCCCGGAGCACGCACCCGCAATTCTCGAGATTAACTCGGAAAGGGATGGGACCTTCGCACTTGAAGAGTAATCGATGGGTCCCTGATTTCCACACAGTAACTGTCTCATTAAATCTAAATTTAATGTGCTTTGGGAATCCTTAATTTAAAGTGCTCCTGCGCCCACCATCTGCTCCGCTCTCCAAACACCGATGCAGGGAGCGGATGCCTCGGAGCAGTGCAGGAAACCCAGGCTCTGGGGTGACAGGCGCAGGCCCGTCAGAGCCAGCTGTGGAGTCCCCCGGGAGCAAGGGGCCCCGTGGGTGGGTGCTCCAGGCGCAGGGACTCCCGTCTTGCCAGGACTGAGCCCCGCCCCAGCCGGCACCCAGCGCTGCCAGCCCTGGGTGCTCCGTCTTTGTCCAGGCTGGGCCTCTGTCCGGATACCCTTCAGAGCTGGCTCTGGGCACCTCCAGCAGGAAGCCCTTCCTTGACCCCTGACCACGCCCAGAGCACCCACGGACCCTCTGCCACCTCTTACTCGGCAAAGGCGGGGCGTCCCACGAACTCATCCTGGTGCCGGTGGGCCCCACAACGCTCCCACCCTGGACCCCCAAGGCAGAGTCCTGGGGCAGCGACTTGGCTCCTCCTCCAAGGGCCAGACCCACCCAGGGAGTCCCGCCCCCACCCTAGGGCCTGGCCCAGGCTGTGCTGGAGGGAGAGAGGAGCACAGAACCGCGCCAACCTCCCTGGGAGGGGAAGGCTGAGGGTCCAGACTCACCGCATGCCTGTCTCAGCAGAGGCGGGGCCCGAGGGGAGGCGGCTGCGAGCCACGAGCCACGCTCTGACTGACGCCTGCCCGCGGGGATTACCCCTCCTCCCTCCACAGCCTCCAGGTGTAGAAGAGGAGGCCAGGCCGAGGAGCACAGGCTGGATGGAAGCCCAGGGTCCTCGCCTCGCCAACGCAGGGCTCGTCCCCATCCCACCTCCTGCGCCTTCGGGGAACTGAGTGTGGCTGCAGCACCCAGCCTTCCCTGGATTCTCGGGGCAGAGCCACCTGCGGAGTTTCCCCCGCCCGGCGCCCCCCCGACTGCGCGCACCAAGCACCAGCCAGGCTTTGGGAGCACGGCCCCTTCCAGGCGCCCAAACCCCCAGAGGCGGCCTCAGCACCGCCCCGCTCTGTGAGGGAGGAAACGGAGGCCAGGAGGGGCTGAGCACGTGCCAAGGCCGCGCAGGGTCCCCTCCACACCTCCCACCCGGGGGCACCCTCCCTCCTCGAGCCCCCCACCCGCCCAGGGCCCCTTCCCAGCAGGCATTGCCTCGGAAAGTTTCCCGATGTTTTGCGGAGCTGGCTTCTGCATGACCCACCCGGTCCTGGCGGTAACCGGCTGCTCTCTAATCAAATCGATTTCCATGCCAGCGAGTCCTGCGGCCGCCCCGGTTCCGGGAACGTATCTGGAGCGCCGACGCATGACCAGAGGCCAGGAGCAGCGGGCCCTGCGGACCTCTCCGCCGAGCTCCTGCAGGTCACTTTTGTGTCCGGTGGGGCAGGCCGCCAGCAGGGCTGCTGGTGCCTTTGGGCCCCGGCCCCAGCGATGTCATCTGCCCCCCCGCCCCCCGCCCCCAGCCGCACCGCAGGGCGGCCTGGCAGCCCACCTGCTCCGTTCTGGCTTGGAGGCGCCACTGTGGGCCCAGCACAGGGCCGTCCACTTCCCCGGGGATGGGGCTGAAGCCAGGGCACCGTGTCAGCTTCTGGGTCTGCAGAAGCCCTGGCCTGGGGGACTCTCTGGAGGCTCCCTGGGCGGGGAGCGGGGCCGGGGGGCGGTGCCTGCAGCTGTTTGAGTGCCCAGGGCCTGTGCAGGGAGACAGAGGCCCAGTCCCTTGGCTCACTCCCTCTGCAGCCCCCAGGGCCCTGCAGCCCCCAGGGCTGAGCCCAGAGAGACCCTTCTCAGTGCCTGCCCCCCCCCCCGCTGTACCTCCTTTTGGGGGGTCCGACTTCACATGCCTTTTCCGCCCTCCACCTCCACCTCCCCATCCTGCCCAGGCCCCACGGCCCTCAGGGTAGGGAGCCAGGTCGTTTTCTGCAAGGTGGGGAAGGAGCCTGCACCGCAGCCTGTCTGTCCAGAGACCACCCCTTCCACCCAGACGCCCGCCCCATGCCCTGGCCTGGTGGTGGGGGGGTGCCCTGGGTGCTTCTGCAGGGACAGGACAGGGGTCGAGGGCTGACCTCCTGAGGAAGGGGGCCTCGTGGAGCTCAGGACCGACCTCCTGGAGCTGATGGGAGCCCTGAGGGGCTGAGTGGCCGGGGTGTCTGGCCGCTCCTGCCGAGGCCCCTCCAGAGAAAGCTCCCAGGTCCCTGTAGTTTTGTACGGGATGTAGTATGGCCCTTTAAGCATAACGGCTCACCCGTCCCTACCGCTGACCCTTGGCTGGGGCCCCAGGCCCCTCTCGGTTCGGGGTTCCACTCTCACAGCTCAAGACTTTGGTCCCAGAGATGGGGGCAGGCCTGGTGCCCCAGGACATGGGAGGTGGGAGGGGCCTCTGACTCAGGGCCCTCAGCACCCCCTGCTGGTCTCGCTTGCCCACCCTGGGGTGTGCAGACGGCTCACGCCTCCCTTGGTGACTCGGCCTGCGGTGACACGTGGGTCCCTGGAACAGCCGTCCTGCCATCACAGGTCAGGCCTCGGCCCCGCTCCAGCCCCAGAGTCACGCGGCTGCCCGTGCTCAGCACCCTGTGGGGACACCTCCCAAGGAGGGGCCCCAGTGCCTGGCCCTCCTCTCCCCGAAGGGACCCCCAGCTCAGCAGCCTGGGGAGGCCAGAGCCGAGTCCAAGAGGACACCACACAGCACGGGTCCGTCCTCCGGGGCAGGAGGACCACCAGGGAGCGGAGGCGGAAATCCCAGCTGTGCGGGAGATGCGTGTGCTGGGCCTCTACTCAGAGGGGTTCCCCGCCATCAGAGGTCAGAGGTCAGAGTGTCAAGGATGTGCCTGACGCTTCCCTCACTGAGCAGGAGAGTCAGCAGCTGGAGATTTTATAACGTGGGTCAGAGAGTGGTGTTTGGACACCAGTTTGGCGAAAGCTGGAACCATCCCGCACCCCGGGGTTGGTGAGAGGGCGGACACCCTGCTCTGCGCTCCTGGGAGCCCAGCCAACAGGGGCCTGGCAAGGCGGGCAAAGCGGTGTGGCCACAGCCAGTCCGAGCAAGCCCCCTCCACCGTGGGCACGGGAGTGCGGGTGCCCCGAGGGGACTGGCCCACAAGGCGTGTGGGCCTGTGGACTGGCACAGAGCTGCCCACGCCACGTGGGAGTGGTGGGTGGCGTCCAAGTGCCGCCACCTGCGTGCCCTCTGCACACGGGCCTGCACCGGGCTGAGGCCTCAGGTCGTCAGCACGAGAAGCGCCAGGCCCACCTGGACCTGCAGAGCCGGCACCTGCACTTGGCTCACGGAGATGCCCAGGGCACGCACGGCCTAGTGGGGATCGTAGCCGTCCACCCGCTTGCTGCACATGGGGGGAAGCCGAGGCACAAAAAGGCGGCGTCGGCGGGTGTTCCAGTGTTCGGCGTGGAGACTCCCCCTGCACCGGGCTGTCTCTCCCGCAGGAAGGGGGGCTTCCAGGGCAGCAGAGCTGCGGTGCAGGGGATGTTAGGTGAGGCGGGCACCCCGGAAGCCCGGGGCAGGGGAAGGGGTGGGACTCCAGAGAGCTGACCAGGGAGGCTGGCCCGTGGGCCCCCCTGAGAAAACGCCAGGGCCTCCAGGGTGTCAGGAAGCTGCTCTGGGTGGGGCCCAGAGGTCCACCCTCTCTCCAACCCCCCCCCCCCCCGCAGGCTGCCTACAAGGGGGCAAGGCACAGAGGTGGACAGAAAGGGAGGAGCTTGGGGCTTCCCTCGGCCGCCGTCTACAGCAAGGAGACTCCCAACCCCTCGGGCACCTGCCCACCAGCCCTGGGTGGCCCAGGCCTGCTCCCCATGAATCTCGGTCTGGCTTCCACAGCCTCGTGCAAGGCCAGCTGACTTGGCTGGTTTGGGCAGATGTCCCTGCCCCCGCCCCCACCCTGCGAGGGCTCTCTCTGTGGGGCCAGCCTGCTGAGGACCCTCCATGCAGACCCTGTGAGCACACAGGTGTCCACACGGGCTTATCTGGCACCGCCGTGGGCACCGGGGAGTGAACGCCTGCCTTCTCCCGACGGATTCTGGCGGGAAAAACCCCACCCGACAGGTGGGAGTGGGCTCATATAGACTGGAATGACGATGACACAGACCTGGGACCGACCGGCTGGAGGCTCCCCCCGCCTGCCCCTGCTCGCCCAGGCCCTCCCCCCAGCCAGCATCCTCTCCCCTCGGGGACAGCAGCTAAGGACCCGCCCCCACCCCAGGAGCTCCCCCCTTTTGCGTGGAAGGACAGAGGGCTCTGTGCAGAGACTCCGGGCCCTGCTGACTGGGCACCCTCCTCCCAGGGCGGGACAAAGGGATGGGGGCGGGGCGGCCAGGGCTCCGAGGAAAGTTCTGACAACGTGGCCAGTTTCTACAGAGGCTGTGAGGGTGGGCGGCCACGGGAGGACACAGAACCCAAGGCTGGCAGGTGCCCGCTTGCCTCCTGGACCCCGACCAGGAGAGGGGGCTGGGCAGCCGTCCTGGAGGAACTCAGCAGGATGCCTGGGTGCTAAGCCAAGCATGTCCTCAACCCGTTCCGCCCCCCCCCCCCACACACCACGGGCCTCTGGGTCCTCAGCACAGAGGGCTCAGGCCTGCCTGCTGGGGGCCCTCGGAGACTGGTGCGGGGGCTTTGGGGCCTTCTGGACGGAGGCGAGGGCCCATGGCCCGGAGCCTGGGTGTCTCCACCGGCCCAGGTGGGTGACCTGGGAACCCACGCTGCACAGTGGCTTTGAGGTCTGAGGGGAAGGGGCTTTCCGGTGGCTGAGTGGACTCTGAGGAGCTGGGCAAGGGTGGCAGGAGCAAGACCCAGAGCAGGGGGCTGAGGCCAGGCGCGTGCCCGCTGCCTGGAGCTGGGGACATCTCTTCTCGGCGTTCCTGGGGGACAGTGTCATGTGGCGCCTGCAGGAGGGGAGGGCTGGGGCGGTGGCCCGAGACCAGCATGCCCACTGCCGCAGGGGTCCCCAGTGCCGCGGGCCCTTTGGAAACCACGTCCATCCATTTTAAACTTTGCGCCTGCTGACCATGGCTCCCAGGTCACCGGCTTCTGGGGACCCCTGCCGGATAAACAAGCAAGCAAGCCCTAGCTGTAGCAGAGCTGGTGCTATGAACGAAGCCCAAGGGAGGGGAGAGACCAGGGCGCTTTTGCAAGGTCAGAGGTGGCTGCTGTGGATGAGACCCTCACAGGACAAAAGGAAGTGAGGACCCTGCCTGCTGGCGTCCACACGTGGGAGGCAAATGCGAGGGCCAGCGACCACGTCCCCACGCACGTTGATACAAAGCCTCGCCTGCCTGGGGCCCGGGGGAAAGCTCGGAAAGGTCCTTGGGGCTCCAGCAGGTGAGGAAAGGCGGCATGGCGGCCAGGCTGGAATCCGAGAGCCCCAGGCTCTGCTGGCCTGGGAGGGACACCTCCAGGGGCAGTTGGGAGATGGGGCCACCACCTGGCCAGGGGCTCCCAGTGGGCCAGGCAACCTGCTCCGCCTACTTACAATCCCCCCTCCGTCCCCGGGGGGGCAGGCCTGGCACAGCAGGAGGTTGGGACAGGGGAGGAAGGCTTCTGCACACCTGGTGGGTGGCAGGCAGGTGAGCCAGACGAGGGGGCTTTCCCAGTTTGCAGACCGTAATAAAAAAAGGAGAGGGTCTAGCCCAGGCCCAGGCCCCCCAGGACATCCTACCCAGCAGCCCCCTTCCCTTGTAGGACAGTGTGGGAGGGAGGGTAAATGGACCGGGTGTGTGCGGACAGTGGGCGTCGAGCCTGCAGGTGGTCCTGAGGGTGTCCCGGAACTGGCTGCCCTACCCCCAGCAGCCCAACCTGCCCCCACCCCGCCCCGGCTTCTCTGTGTCTCTCCCGCACCCTACGGTCCAAGCAAAGCGAAGGCGACTTGGGTTTGAACTGACTTTATTATTCTGTAAATGTGAACTTTACAAAGCGCTTTACAATGAACAGTCGTGTCCTTTCGTCTGCCTGTAACGGATTCCCACCTCAAGAAGCGGCTCTGCGCGCGCCGGGAGCCCTAGTCCGCGGTCGCTGGCGGACGGTTCTGCAGGCTGAGTGACTCACGCAGTGTCCACTGCGGCCACGCAGCGACGGTCTGGGCTCCGCTGCGGAGCAGCCCAGAGACCGAGACGCAGCGAGAACAAAGGTTTCCTCCTCCTTTTTTAAAAAAAAAAGAAAGAAAGAAAGAAAGAAAAAAGAAAAAGCTAGCATCTTCTGTGGCTGAAACCAAACGCGGTGGCATGGGAAACCAACCTCTGAACAGCACAGGAACGGTTCATGTACTTCATTTATTTGTTTTTAACAGTCACGAGTTACAGTGCTACCTACCCCTTCACCCGACTTCACAACCACCGTCTCCTTGGAGAAGTCCTTTGCCCAAACACCCGTCCAGAGGATGGATGGTCTGTTTGCACCCAGTGTCGACCAAATGTTCAAGTCAAAAATATTTATACATTTTTATATTTAGTTTTTTTTGTGTGTCTGCTAAAAATAGTATTGCAAGTTTTGGCTTCTGTTGACATAAAAATTACAGTCATGTGCAAAACGCTAACAACGAAGCGGTTGATCAGAATTCAAGCAGGTTGTCCAATCTGAAAGCATTAGATTTCTGCATAATTTTCCTTTTCGGTTTTTTTTTTCAAAGAAACACAACAAACAAACAAAACAACCAACGTGTTGTTGCCATGTCAGAAACACCTTGCACCAAGCCCTGCCGGTCCCGCCGTGTGCTCGGCCGGCCGGCCGGCTCCATGACGGACTTCGGCGGCAGCGCTGTTCTGAAACAGCAGTGAGAGCCCGAGGCGGGAGCCCGAGGCGGCGAGAGAGCCGGCGGTCCCGCGGGCGGGTTCCTGCCAGCAGAGGCAAACGGGCTTTCTCGGAGCTTCCAGTTGGTTAATGGCTCACTGGCCTTGTTCTACTGCAGCAAGATGCTTCCGAGAAAATAACCCGTCTAGAGGGGGACCTGAGGGTGGCCGCCTGGGGCCGCCCCCCCACCGAGTCCCCCCCCCCCCCCCCGCCCCAGTCTCCCGCCGCCGCCCTCCTCCTGGCTCTGAACACCAACACAGAACGGACGATCCTGGAGGAGAACTGGGCGGGGCTCCCACCCACGCCGGGACGCCGGGACGCCGGGAAGGGGCTGCTGCAGGCTCCCGCCCGTGGCCTCTCCCCCTTTGCCTCTCATCCACAGCTGCGCCCACAGTCAGGGCAAGGTGAGCCCATCGAGTCCAATGCCAAGTTAAGTGACCACAGAGAACTCTGGGCGAGGCCAGACACAGTGCAGAAAACAAGACAGAATTCAAGTACCCAGGCACGCCGGCCAGGCGGGCGGGCCCCGCCCGAGCTCACAGTATATCTGTCACTTCGAGGGTCCCTTTCCTGGGACCGTTTGCACGCCATCCCGGCTGCCTCCTGCAGGAGGGCAGGGCGGCTCCACGCCATCCGTCCCTTCTCTCCTCCTCGACAAGGCGCCGCTATGACTTAGCTCTATATAGACTCTATGTAGTAGATGCATACTGCTAATCGTCAAGCTCGGGGGGAAAGGTGCACGCATCTCATAAATACTGAGTGGCTCGTCGCTCCACCTACAGGGTCTGGGGGTCTGGATCACGCTGACGGGACAGGGATTAGTCATCTTGTAAACAGAGGAGGGGAGGGTCCGGTGTTTGTAATCGGTTTTCCTTGGGAAAAATGATCAAAAGATGCTAAGGCACTCTGGAAGGCCCCCGAGCCAGGCCGCCGCCGCCCGCCCCGCGGAACGTCGGGGCCTCGGAGGGACGCCCCGGCACATACAATCATCAGCCATGCCCGTCCGCAAACGCTCCGGACCCACGTCCACCGCGGGACACTTTAGTGCAAAACGCTCGGCCCGGCCCGCCGGGGCCCGGGGGAGCTCAGAACCCATTCACATTTAATGATTAAAGTTCCCCTAGGGCTTTGCCTTCCTTACCCAGAACAACGAAACAGACGGCGACTATAAACAACTAAGGGGCAGAGGTCACGGGACATTGTGCTGGCCTGCGCCGCGGTCAGGCCTTCTCTGTGCGGCCACCGCCTCCCCGTCCTGGCCAGCGGCAGCCCTCCCCGTCCTGGCCCCGGGTGGTGGCCGTGCCCACTTTGGAGTGGAGGAGGGAGAGGAAGACAGAGCGAGCCCTTCGGTCCACAGCCAGGACAGGTGGGCCCGTCTCCCGAGGGTCCCCAGGGATGGTCAAATTAAAGTGCAAATTTGGGTGGGGGGAGCAGGTAAAGGAAACTCCAGATGGGAGATGGGTGGGGGTCAACCTCACCCACCGTCACCTCCCCTGCCCTGAGGCCACCTGAGGGTGCCAGGGGGTATGGCCTCCTCCCAGTTCTAGGAGGACTCAGTTCTGGTCCCTAGCGGGTGGTCGGGCTGGGCCCCAGACAGGGAGGGAGGGGCGGAGGCCCGCCCCGGGGCCAGGCGGCCAGTTTGCAGCCCCGGCCCAAGCCTGTGGACCGCCCGGCACTTGGCAGGGCCAAGTGGGAGAGGGGCTGGGATCGGCTCCCAGGTACCCATCCAGGGCCCCCCACCTCTTTCCGGAAGTTGTCAGGTCTTTCTGGAGGTCAGGCCCACATCTGCCCTGGCCGGAGGGGGCCAGGAGGCTGTGTGCAGCCGCCCCCCACAGGAAGGGCAGCCGGCAGCAGGAGCAGGTGGGAAAGAGGTCACCACCCCACCGCAGGTTGCCCCATGGGGGCCCCCCACGTGGCTCTGCAGCTGGCGAGGCTCAGCTTTGTGGGTCCTGAGTGGGGCTGAGCCTCGCCTGCCCAGCCCCACATGCACCCACAGACAGAGGGACAGAGCCCAGTGCTGTTCCAACCCCTTTCAGTCTGGGAGTGGGGGGGCCCGGTGTCTGCGGCCATGTCGGGGGTTGCCTGAGACTGGGCAGGCAGGCCGCCCTGGACAAGGACACCGCACCCAGGGCGACTGGCTACAGGAGCACTTCCGACAACCCGTGACCCCCCCCCCCCACCAAAACCAGCAGCTAAACCTCAAAAGGAACATTCCAACCTCAAACAAACCAACCAACAACTTCTGTGGACCCTTCCTCACTGCCCGTCGTGGCCCCTGTGCCTTCCAGAACCTTTGCACCTCTGCCCTGGGCGCCCCGGCAACCGCCCCAGTGCAGGCCTGTGCCCACCGTCCTCACACCTGCAGCCTCAGAGTGGGGCGCACCTCAAGAGTCAGAGAACAGTATGGGGGCCCCGCTCCAGCCCAGCCCAGCCCCCTGCGCCCACCGAGCAGGACCCCACGCGCCAGGCTGGCCCCCGAGTGGCCTCCACCTCGCCACTCACTCTGCACTTCTGGGGACCCCCTGCCCCCAACAGGAAGTGAGTAAAACTTGGCCTGAGGCAGGGAGACACGGTATACAGATGACCTGCCCCGAGCTGTCGTAGGCTGGGGGCAAGGACACCCAGTCCTCCCTAATTTTTTGCTCTTTTGGGTCTGAAAGTTTCCAAACCATGTATGAAACGGATCTGAATTCAAACGAAAACAAATGAACAAACAAATACAATCCCAACAAGGCGGAGGGTGGGGTACCTGGGCGGTGGCTCCCCCCGCAGGACAGCGGGCAGCGGGTTGGAGCCAGGGGGCGGGGGGAGGGGGGAGGGGGGCCCAGGTGCACCAAGGGGCGGTGGGGGCCAGAGGACAGGCACAGCCAGGGCCCTGTTCCCCGCTCACAGGGACGGCAAGACCCATCGCTGTCTGCCACACTGCTCCCCATGAACAGTCCCACACACACACGCTCGCGCACTCACACCCCACTCGCACGCGGACCCGGCAGGCCTGACCCGGGTCTCAGGAAGAAGGAAAGACAAGGAGTTTGGCCCCTGGGGGCCCAGCCCTGGCCGCGGCCCCAGCGGGGCGGGCAGGTTCCTCACAGGTAAGGACACAGGTCCCCATGCCACAGGCCCCTGGCTTCGTCCCGGCAGAGGGGCGGGAAGGGGGGAGGCTCGGGCAGGGCTGGGCCCCAGGGCCTGACGGCCTCTCGCACCCTCCCCGAGAAGGGGGAAGCTACACTTGGAGGCTGACCTCGAGCATGAAAAGGGGGCCCTGGGGCCTCTCTTGCAACCCGGCAGCCAGTGGCCTAATTGTTTACAGTGTCACGAATGCAAGTTTCCTTCGTAAATTTTAAATACAAGCAGAATAAAAATCACATTTTTTTCAGGCAACAGCAGTTCAGTAGGTAAGTGGCTTGATCACATTTGTCTGTGTTAGTAACGCATGCAAGCAGCTAGTACCGGTCCCGGCGCGGTCGGCCCTCTACAAGGTCCCCGCGTAGGAGCCCTCGGGTCTCCGGGCTGCAGGCGTCTGGGGCCGGCTCGAGCTGCCGCTCCCCTGCTCGAAGGGCTGCGGGGGGCTCTGGCCGGCGGGGGGCAGCGGCTCGGGCGCCGCCACCTCCTGGATCACGGAGCCGGCCCCTTCCGCCTCCTCGCCGGCTTCGAAGGCGGGGTTGGCGGGGGCGCCCAGGTCGACATTCACGGCGTCAGTTCTCAGGGCCACGATGGCGGCCGCGTCGGCCCGCCGCTCGGCGTACAGGCGCTGATCGAACACCTGCGCCGTGGCGGGCGGGAACTCGGGGTCGAGGGGCACGCTGGCAGCTGAGGCGCCCATGACCGTGCGGTACATCTCCACGCCCTCGGGCAGCATGGACTTGATCTTCGGCAGCCAGCGCTTCCGGACGCGGCGGGCGTTGGTGCACATGTCCGCGGCGATCACGTTCATCTCGCTCTCCTTGAAGCTGGGCGCGAAGTTCTGGCAGTACACTGGGGGGACAGGGGCGGGGCGCGTGAGGGTGGACGTGCCCCCGGGACCCCGAGGCTGCCGACCCTCCGCCTCCCGAGGGACCCCCGGGCTGAGACACCGCGGCTGGGCCTCGGGGTCAGGGTGGCCACTCCGGGGCTGTTGTGGGCGGGGGATGGGCCCTGCTCCCCACGGGCACAGAGGCCACATGGCCGCCCGGCGCTCTCTGGGCCTCAGCTTAAGGACCAGCGGCTGCCCTTTCACTGCTCAGCCCTGCCGCCGCGCCCCGCTCTGGGACAGCCTCTGGTCAGAATGTCCAGGGAGCAGAGACCGTGAGAGGACCAAGGGCGAGGCTGTGGCCCCAGCGCCTGACTGGCCGCTGCTGCTGCGAGGCCGTGGGCAGGCCCCTGAGCCTCTCTGGGCCGCCCGTCCCCCTCTGCCTCATCTTCCGGGCGGCCCGGCCGGCACCCCGCACTTTCCCGACTGGAAAGGCCCCTCTCTGCTCTCAAACGAGGTGTGTGTTTACGCATTTGGTGGGCCCACGGCTACAGGAAGACATGCGCTTGGGCGGCGCGGCCCTGGCCGGGCACCGCTCGCGTCTCCCGAGACGGGGGCGTGGGGTGGGGCGGTGTCTGCCACCGCATGGCCGGGCTCCGCCTCCGGGCGCCCAGGAGTGGGAGGCCGAAGCTGCCAAGCAGATGGCAAAGGCTCAAAATAACTTCCAAATGTAAATAAAGGGTTTTGTTCAAGAAGGAAAATTAGATCTATTTCACATATTAAAATAGTTTCGCAGCTGAATTCATCACGCTTGGAAACCTACCAGGAACGTTCCCACCTCGAGACCTGGCTCCCGAGAGCTGCTCTTCCTCCCCCGCCCCCCGGCCCTGGCCCCGCCTGGCCCCGTGGACAGCCCCCCCACCCAGGACCCCCCTCCCCCCGCAGCACAGCCCGGCCCCTTACGTTTCACAGCGTTGAGGACTCGGCTGTCCAGGGGCTTGCGGCTCGGGTCGCTGGTGGACGACCGGATGCCGGTGCCGCAGCTGTTGGCCAATGTGTTCCTGGCGGGGGCAGGAGGGACGCAGGGTGAGGACTCAGCCACAGGTGACCGAGGGAAGGGGCTCCCCTGCCCGAGTGCTGGACAGAGGAGCCGGGAACCTGTGTAGGGGCTCATCCCCGGGGTTGGGCGCGGCGGGGGAACAGGCCCCACACCCTCCAGTGGACGGGAACGAGGAAAGCCCCCCACCCGAATGGCGGAGGGTGTTCCTTCACCTTGTGGGGGGGTCCCCAAGCCCTCCCCCGGACACACATCCCCCAGGGCATGAGGTCAGAAGGGCGAGGGCCTTGAGGAGCAGGTGGCTGGGCCTCAAGGAGACGCCTGAGGCTGCTGCGCGGCCGAGGGGCCTACCTGTCGAAGAAGGTGGCGAGGAGCCGGCGGAGCAGCACCTTGTGCTTCACCCCCGCGCACAGGTGGCAGTTCATCAGCTGGCCGCGCGTGATGTAGACACCGGAGCCTGTGGCCACCAGATACACAGTGAGGCGGGGCCCGGCCACGCAGCGGGCCCCCGCCCAGGCCTGGGCCGCCCAGGGCGGGGAGCGTGGCTCCAGGCTCGCCTTGGGGCGCTGAGGCCGTGTCCCTGGGGGAAGCAGCCTTGGCAGCTGGCTCAAAGACTGTCCCCAAACCACCCTTCCACCCTCAAGGAAACTCCCCGGCGTGGCCAAGGTCTAGGGGTACTTTGTCCTGCCCCGTGGTCCCTTCCCAAACATGGTGATGGGGATGGGTCCTCTGGGTGAGGGACTGGGCGGCCCCAGGCTGAGGTGGGACCAATAAGCCCACGTAGTGCTGTCCACCCTGAGAAGCCTGGGGACGCCCGGGCACCCCACCAGGCTGGGAACAAAGGGCCTCGGCCTCCCTGTCGGGAAAGGGGACGGGCAGGCTCCCTGCTGGTGGGCAGGGCAAAGGACCACACGAGGCCTGCTCTGCCCAGGCTCGGGAATGTGGGGAACCTTCCCATGTAACAGTCCTTCCCCCGCGAGCCAGGTCTCCAGGGGAGCCGGCAGCAGCTGGTCAGAGCGGCCCAAGGCCAGGCCTGCGTGAAGACCACCTGCAGGTGCCTGGTCACTGCTCTCCGCCAGTCCTCAGCCGGACACCCCCGAGGGCCTCACGGCCACCCACCTCCTGCCTGCAGAGCCTCACACTCAACAGGCGAGCAGCTCACCCTCGGCCCGCCTTGCGGTGGGAGACCTACCCGGGGGCTGGGCACAGTGGGGCCCGGCCAGTCCTTGCCTCTCCCAACCCTGCCCACTGACAGGCAGGAGTTGGGGGGACCTGGCAGCTGGCGGAGGAAACGGGGGAGCCCCGAGGTGGAGGGGGACGCCCTGCTTCCGGCCAGTCCGTGTCTGGGACCCCTGGGAAGGAGGGGTGAGATCCCCGGAAAGGGCTCCATGTCCACCAGCGAGGGCGACAGTGCCGTCCACGTCCACCAACCCCTGGAATGGCCTCACAACCTCGTAACGGTTCCCACCGAGCAGGTATTCTGGCAAAGACACGGGCGCTACGGGGCTTCTGGCTCAGTCACGTGGTGCCTTTTTCAGTCGAGCCCGTCTCCGTGAGCCGTCGCTCCGAACCCCTGGTTGCCCCCCCACCCTGACCGGGCCAGGGGGCACTTGGGGAGTCAGGGGTGGGGGGTGGCTAGGGAACTGCATGCGGTTCGGTTTCACCCGAGACCTAAATGAGAGCACACCCCCGCCCATCAGGAGTGAGACCAGCCCAGGGGATTCAATTAGAATGCTAAATGAATTCAATTGAATAACTCCTCTTAATGACACTTTCTTCTAAAAGGAAATTAGAGGAAACAGACATTCTATCTTTTTTTTTGACTGATTGGTGATGAGTACATTGTTCACAGATCCGCGGAAAAGTAACCGAGAGGCATCTTACCTGCCACCAGCTCCAGCTTCTCCCCGGGGTCCCCCTCCGAGTAGAGCTTGGGGTGGCAGCGGTACCCGATCTGGCTGATGAGGCTGGCAGGCAGGGCCACGAGGTCGCGGCGGATGAGGACACAGGAGCGGCTCTCCAGCGGCACCGGCTCTGGCTTCTCTTGCACTGTGGGCACGGAACGGGCCAGTCAGGGTCCCCGAGCGCAGCCACGAGCAGGAACCGAGTACAGGAACGCCCGCCCTGGCCACCTGGGCCTGGCGGGGCCCTGGTCTCCTGGCCCGCCCGCCCGCCCCGCCCTCTGCAGGGAGGACCAGCGTAAACACGCGCACGGAGGAAAACAGGTGAGGGATGCCCACCGAGGCCCCGGGGGCTCCTGGGAGGCGTCCGCTAAGCAGAGGCCCACAGGTCAGGCGGGACTGAGGGCTCAGGGCAGGGCCACTCAGTGGGCCCTGGGGGCGCGCAGCCCTCTGCACCTGGCTGAGAGGCAGCTCCATTTTGCCAGCAGCACCAGCAGCACCACCACGCTGGGCGGATGCCGCATCTGTGAATGCTCCGACCAGACCACTGCGGGGCGGGGCAGAGTCAGGGAGCCCTGAGCAAGCCAGCCCTGGTGGGGTGGACCCAGCCACACCCGGGGTCCGGAGTTGCCCCGCATCCTCACCACCCAGGGACCCCAGGCCACCCCTCCACCCTGTGCCCTTGGCTCAGCCCCTTTGCAGGGAGGGGCCCAGATCGCTCGGGTGGAGGGCCGCCCGCTGTGCCTTCAGGCCAGCTGCAGCTGCATTCCAGGGGGAAGGAGGGACTTTTCCCCAGGTAGCAGACCCCCAGCTGCACGGATCTGGGAGTCAGTCGGAGGGGGCCCCGAGGCGGGGTGGCATTTCCCACCAGACATGCTGGGGGACCCCAGTGGGGAAGCGGGGTGAGCAGAGAGCAGTGGAGAATCTTCCCATCCTGAATCACCGGAGGAATCAGGGCGGGGGTGGGGCCAGGAACAAAACCCGATGACACTTTGAAACAGAACCCCCCCGTCCGGCCCGGCCCGGCCCACAGCCCAGCCCGCGGCAACCCCACGGCAGACGGCCGCCTGGCGCCAGCCCTCGCAGAGCACTCTCCCCGCTCCAAACAGTGCCAGTTGTTTGTGCCCCTCTCGCCCCGCCCTGCCCCCCAAGAGCCAGAGGCTGTCGGATCCAGAACAGGAGATGCGCTCGCTGCTCCCGCTGGGCACGTGCCAGCACCGAGCTGGCTAAAAATACCCAAACCCGAGGGGGCGCGTCTGGGAAGGTGCCCCGAATTCCTTCCCGCGACCTGGCTCCTCCTTCTGGGGACAGGACAGGGCCCCCAGTTACAACTCGGTTCTGGGGACCCAGAACACATGTGCCCGGGCCACTCCAGCCGGATGACAGGGCCGGCGGGAGACCTTGGGTGGGTGGGTGGGCGTGTGACCACCTGTGGAGACTCTGCATGTGACACCCAGGTCCCCAGAGCGCGGGGACCCACCCGGTGTCCTCCTGTCGCCCTGGGTCCGGCCGTCGAGGCAGGGCTGCGACCTTCGTGACCCCGGACATGGAGGTGGACCAGCAGCAACCTGGTGTCCGGCTGTGGGCTCCAGGCCCGGGGACCGCGGAGAGACGCACACGAGAGGCGGTGCGCTGGTGCGCTGGGGGGCGAGTCACCGCTGGTGGTGCGGAGCGGCGGGCGCACGGGCAGGCACACGGGTCCCAGCAGCCGAATGAAACACAAGTGTGGTCACAGGACACGTGGCTGGGCCCTCCAGGGCCCCCAGATGCCTCAGGTCCTGCTGCTCCTGCCTCGGCAACCCTGTGACCCTGTACGAGTCCAGCCAGCAAAGAAGGGCCTGAGGACAGGGCTGTCAGATGGGCCAGACACACAGGACAGTCCTGAGAGGTCCCGCTCACACGCGGTCCCTGCAGGGGGCCGACCCACAGAGACAGGGAGCCCACGGCGGGGCCGGGGCGGGGGGAGGGGTGGGCGTGGGGGTTTCACGGGGACAGAGTGTCCGTGTGGGAAGGTGGATGGTCCTGGAGAGGACGGTGGTGGCAGCGGCTGCACAGCAGTGTGACCGTCCCCGCTGCCGCTGAGCCGTGCCCCGAGACGGGGTGGGGACGGTCGCTGTCACGTGTAGTGGACGGCAGTAACGAAAAAATGTTTAAGGACGGATGGAAGGAGTAACAGGTGACACAGGTCTGGAGGGCCACACTGGCCTGAGCCGCGGAACTTCCTCGGCCTCCCGTGGGTCCTGACGCGGAGCAGGTCACTGACCTCCTCCCCCCGCAGCACGGTCCCTGCCCCAGGGTGCTATCCGGCCAGAGGCCCCAAGAGAACCCTGCTCCTGTGCCCAGATGCACACCTGGTGTGTCCCTGGGGAACCTCGCGGGTGACAGCTCCGAGACGGCACAGGCAGCCCTCACTCTCAGGAGCCCCCCAGTGTGTGTGGAGGCCGGGCAGGGGCAGAGAAGGTGACGGCCGCCCCACAAGAGCCTGTGCCTTCTGTTAAGATGGCAGAGTAAGAGAGCGACCCCCTGGTTTCAACGATACAGAAAAGTGCAACTTGGAACCAGATGGCAAGAACAGCGCTGACTCACGCTGTCTGACTTGAAGGCTGATCGTAAGTACAGACGGCAGGAGGAGACAGGAGACACTGTTCGTGGCCCAGAAGGAGACCCTCGCAGATACGCTCGGCTGAGCGGTGAGCAAAGGTGCACATGCCACTCAGCGGAGGGGCGACAGCCGGTCTGACAAGGTGCCGCGTAGCCAGCCACGCACAGGCAGAACGCTCACAAACGCGCCCTCCCCCTGAACCGCGCGCCTCACGCACAAACCAACAGAAAGGGGCTCGCCCAGCTGGTGCGGCTGGGTGGGTTGAACGCCGGCCTGCGGACCGAAAAACGAACAGAAAGGGGTCACAGACCCAATGTAAGACGCGGAACTGCAACACTTCTACGAGAAAAGAAAATCTTTGTGATCTTGGATTCAGCTAAAAGCTTAGACGTGACCCCAAAGGTACAACCCATAAAACAATTCACTGATAAACTGGACTTATCACAATGGAAACCTCCTGTCTGGGGAAGATGAAAAACCAAGCTGGCCGTGGGCGGGAGGAAAGATTTGCTGATCAGGGGTCCGGTAAAGGACTTACATCGAAAAGACACAGAGCGCTCTCAACACTCAACAGTAAGAAAATGAGCAACCCAGTTTTAAAACTGGGCCAAAGATCTGGACGGACGCTTCGCAGAGAAGATCCAGATGGCAAACGATCACACGAAAAGCTCTCCACCTCATTAGCCACCAGAACAAAGCAAAGTCAAGCCACAGAGAGATGCCACTCCACACCCACAAGAATGGCTAAGCTTGAAACTGGAGCATAGCAAGTGCAGACAAGGACATGGAGCAACAGGACCACGGGCCCAGCCGGTGAGCACAGAGGCACACAGGCAGGCTGGCACATGGCTGGGGGGCTTCTTAGGCAGTTAAACCGACACTTAGCACATGGCCAGGCAATTCCGCGCCCAGGTATTCACGCCGGAGAAACAGGAAATGGAAACTGTCCCCACAGCTCCCGGTACAAGAATGTCTGCCTCACTCCGACCGCACGTGCCTCAAACGGGGAACAGCCCCGGTGTCCTGTGGCAGGTGACAAACAAGGGGGCCACCCAGAGGAGGGGCTCACAGCCCAGTGTAAGAAGGAACCCATTACTGCCACGAAACTGGGACAAACCCCGACTCATTCGGCCACACGCGAAGAGCCCCCCTCCAGTGGGTGAACGTGGGGGGACTCCTTGGCATGGTGTTCTCCAAAAGACACCCCCACAGCACCAAGAACAGGCCCGTGTCTTCCCGTGGTGCAGGCGGGTGACCGTGGGACAGCACGGAGGGGTCCTGAAGGTGACGGAGATGTCCTGTGTCGTGAACACTCAGGCCACCCGGCCCTTCCCTGGCCCCTCTGCTCAGCGGCAGGCGGCCGGCCTCTCACGCCATCACCGGCTGCCAGCGCAGCACCCGCCAGACGGCAGCTCCCAAAAGGGCCACCCCGTGAAGGACGTTGTCTGTGCTAACACAACCTCGTCCACATCCTAGAGGACAGCAGGGGCGGCTCCCACTGGGCACTCAGGCCCCCCCGCCCCAGCAGGGACGGGCGGGGTCACAGGACAGAAGCACCATCAGAGTGTAAGGGACGCACCGCCAACGTAAGGCACCCCCCACTTCACGGAGGCTAAAACTCGGGACCGAATGCGTTGAGAGCCAAGGAAATGCGGTCTGTCAGGCAGAGATGACAAGAGTCTGGGAGGGGACGCCCGGCAGAAAGGAGAACGAAGGTGGGAACAGAACCCGAGGACGTGGGTGCAAACGCCGGCTACCCTGGGCCCCCTGGGAGCTGAGGCGGAAAGGGACGCAGCAGGTGCCCGGGGTCCCTGAGCTCGGGAAGGTACAGGCGCAGCTGCTGGGGACGACGCAGGGCGGCTCAGTCGCTGGACAGCACCCAGAGGGCCCGAGGCCAGGCCGTCCTGCACTGCGGGACACAGGGGCCGGCCGACTGCCCCTCGGAGACAGCTCAGAGCGCCTGAAACTCCCCCCGGGCGTGGCCCCATCCAGCTCAGCCTGTCCCCATCCCAGCTGGTGCCACCAGTGCCCAGCCCACTGCCCTGGCCTCCGCCCAACCCAGCGAGTTCTGCTGTGTCTATCTCCTCCCTAGCCTGGCCCCAGGGGACCCCGCTAATCCCCTCACGGTCTCCCAACCCTCCCCGGCCACCCCTTTCAGCTCCCCGTCCTTCCGTGGGTCCTTCAGGCTCGTCCAGGGCTCTTCTCGAAACATGTGCAACCCCTCCACCCACCCAACCAAGTGACACTAGCCACCAGGAATACCCAGTGGGGCTCTGCGGGCCCGGCGAACGTGTTTGTGTAAAACCACGCACATGCCCGCCCTGCCCGTGGGAGCAAGCCCAGGACGCAGGCGTCCTGCGGAGCCCCCGAGGGGGACACCCAGGAGAACGACTTCCTGCTGCATGGCTTTAATACTCCGCTGGCCGTGCACGACTAACGCACTCAGCTCGTGAGGCCCCGGCGCTGCCCACGGCGGGGCTGACGCCCCCAGAACTGCTCCAGAAGCTGCCTGGACGGCAGGGCGCAACCCTGGCCTGCGCATGCGGGGTCACGGCCCCAGGAACTGGCTTCAGGCCCAACTTTGCTTCGACGCATTAGTCAACCTCAAAGCCACACATGCAGAAGCTTCAGAAAAAGCCACCAAGAAACTAAACACGATCACGTCTAGAACCAGACAGACAAACGCTGGGTTTGGGGCCTGCCCAGGAAGGGGTGCTCTGGAGAACCCCAGCTAAGACCCAGACAGGGCTGCGCCCAGGAGCAGGCCCACCCAGGAGGCTGCTTGGAGCTCCCAAACGTTCGCACAGGAAGTCCGGCACTCAACACAAGTTACCAGGAATACAAGGACACAGAACCGCATGGTCACAACCAACAGGAGAAGAGAGAAGACGTGAGCTGGGCCCTGGGAGAGCGCACCACGACGGCCCCCGGTTTGTGCGAGAGGGAGAACGCCAGCGGACACCGGACTCCACGAAAGCCCCGGAAATAGGGTTCAACGGGGCGGTGGGAGGACCCATGGGCAGGAAAGTAACTCACAGAGACAAAAAGTGGAGAATCGGAAACGGAATAAAAGTCCCTGGAGCACGTGGGACGGAAGCCCCAGGCAGAGAGGGGAGGGCGTGGTGACCAAGGATGCAGAACTGACCGGACACGAAGTGTCAAGGGGGTCACGGCGATGAGGGTCAGGAGGGCTCGTGGGAGGGGGCCTGACGTGCGGAGAGATCGACACCGCGTTAAAAAGTGAACGGAAGGGCTGGTGGAGCCGGACACGCACGGGGACAGCGGGTGGGGACAGCGGGACGGGGAGAGGGGACGGTGGCGGCTGCAGAATGGGGAGGAGAGGTTCCTGCATCACAGAAACGCGGCCGGGGGTTGGGGGCTCCCACGGAAGGACGATGTGAGCTGGGGTGCACGCCGGATCTCCAGCCCTCTGCGCGCAGTCCACAAACTGGTGACAGGAAGGGAAACAGCCAGGACAAAACGGAGGAGCGACAAGAGCCAAGGGACAAACAGGAGCAGTCTGTGGGACGGAAGGTAAACCCCCCAGTAGCAGTGATGAAACGGACCGGACCGAACACCCCACCGCAAGATGGAAGCCTGTGAAGGCTGGATAAAACACACACACACACACACACACACACACACACACACACACACAAGAGTCAGCCTTAAACCGAGGAGGACAGAGAGAGCAGGAGGAAAAGCTGAAAAAGACGCAACGGGTCCACGCCAGCGGGGAGGGAGCCACGCCTGGGGAGACCACGCGGACTTTGCAGCACGGAGCTGGGTGGCGTCACCGCGGGTACCTCACGGTGGTGACCAGGGCGCCGACCCCCCAGGAAGACGGAACAGCCCTCGAGGACTACACACCCGGCGGGAGCCTCGGGACGAGTGACGGGAAATCTCAGCGCAGACTAAGGACCGGCGAACTCCGCCTCGGGACCGCGGCGCACCACCCTCGGGCAGCCCGAGGGCCGCGAGGACCACAGGAGATTTAACTCAGAAACTGTGGCCAAAAGGTGACCAGAAAACGCGAAACGCCTTCGGAAACGCAGCGACACACCAGCACGTAGCCCAGTCGCCCAAACGGAATGGGCCCGTCCTGCGAGCTGACCGAAAACGAGAGCAGACACACGGGACTCGCGCGGACAGGATGCGCTGCCCCCCCCACGATGCTGGGAACGGCCGAGAAATCCCGGGTCTAAAGGCCCCAAAACCGGGGGAAAGAAGAGCACGTTAAACGCAAAGGCAGAGGTGAAGTGAAATTAAACACATGTGGAGAGAGTCAGGTCTGGCCGGGCGGCTCAGCTGGCTGGAGCAGCATCCTGTACCCCAGGAGGCTGTGGGTTCGCTCCCCAGCCAGGGCGCGACGGGGGGCCAACCGGTGGATGTTTCTCACTTCGATGCTTCCCTCTCCCCGTCTCTCTGCCCCTTCCCCTCCATCTCCTGAAAAAATCAAACGTACCCGTGAGTTGGTTCTCTGAAAAGACTACCATGACGGAACATCTCAGGCAAGTCTCAGCGAAGAAAAGAGGAAAGGACGCATGGGCTCGATGCTGAGACCACGACAGGACCTGCCCAGGGTCGGCACCTCCGCCGTGAGGGCCGGGGGCGGGACTGCGGGCTGCTCTGGCTGCAGCAGCTTCTGCCGCGTGTCCTGGTCTGGCTTTGCTTTTTTTTTTAAAGGAGAGAAATTAAAAAATTTTTTTTTTGAAATTTATTTTTAGAGAGAGGGGAAGGGAGAGAGAGAGGGACAGAAACATCCATGTGTGGTTGCCTCTCACACGCCCCCTACTGGGGACCTGGTCCACCGCCCAGGCATGTGCCCTGACGGGGAATCGAACTGGTGAGCCTTTGGTCCGTAGGCCAGCACTCAATCCACTGAGCCACCCCAGTCAGGGCTGCTTTTGCCTTTTTTTCTTTTTTTTTTTTTAAACCAGCTCTTCACAAATACAAACAGCCGAGCTTGTGGGCTGCCCACATCAGGCCAGGGGACAGAACCCCCACGCCTCCGTGTTCCGCTCCCTCCGGGGACAGCAGCGCGATCTCTCCAGGATGTCGGGAAGAAATTCAGGCCAATAAATCGGAAGACGAGGTGAAGCTGAGGCTCTGCAGCACGCACCGCCACGCACGCACCCACCGCCACCGACCCCAGAAGGGAGAGGGACCTGCGCCTGCCGAGGAGGGCGGACCGCCCCGGCCTCCCCTGGGCTCGCGTCACGCGTTTCAGAAGGAAACCGAACGATCTTCCACACCCTTTACCTCTCTGTATTTTTAGAACGTGTTCACTGATTCTGCAGAGAGAAGAAGGGAGACGGAGAGAGAGAAACACGGATGGGAGGGAGAAGCGTGGACCGGTCGCCTGCCGTACACGTCCCGACCGGGCAGCGAACCCCCAACCTTCTGGTGCGCAGGACGACCTTCCAACCAACTGAGCCGCTCGGCCACGGGCCTCCTCCAGACCCTTCAGAGAAAAGGTGAAATGACTGTCCCTTCACTTGATGAGGTCAGAAAGCCTTGACTGCCTTACAAGGCAACCAGCGGGCACCCACTACTATGCGCACGGTGGCCAAAGTCCCAAGGACCGCGTGAGCTAACGGCTCCTCCCATGCAGCCCGGCCCCTCTCTGCGCGGATCTAACACGCTTCGCTCCTCGAGCCGACCTGGGCCCTGGTCTGAGCTCCCGCACCCTCTGATGCAGCTTTGGGGTGTCCCCCGGCACCTGCACTGTGCGTGCTTCCGGTACTGAGGCTGGAGCTCAGGGCGACCGGGGTCTGGCTGCTGCTGCCGGACCCTGGGCCGTCCTCCTGCCTCTTCTGCCCGAGGCCCCTCCTGGAGGGCTAGACACCTCAGGACCGGCACCGAAAAAGGGCGAGAAAACCCACGCAAGGAGGAGGAAGCTGACTCCAGAGGTCTCTTTACAAGGAGACGACACGCATCTCGACTGAACCCACGCCAGGGACGCAAGGGGTTTGGTTTTGTTTTGATTCGGAAAACAATCAGTGTCATTCAGAGCATTACGAGTAGAAGGGCCCTGGCCGGGTGGCTCAGCTGGTTGGAGTGTCCTCCTTTGCACCGAAAGGTCACAGGTTCGATCCCCGCCAGGGCATGTACCACAGGCAACCAATCAGCATTCCTCTCTCACATCGATGTTTCCCTCCCTCCCTCCCTCCCTCCCTCTCACTCTTCCTCTAAAAATCAATACGTGTATATCCTCGGTGAGGACTTTAAAAAAAAAAAAAAAACAGTAGAAAAGGAAAACTATATGACCATTTCAGTATGTAGAAAAAAGGTTTTTGCCAAAATTCAACACTTACATAGATATGGGAAAAAACTCTTCACCTAGGGAAAAAGGGGATTTTCTTTTCTTTCTTTTTTTTTTTTTT
Source organism: Glossophaga mutica (assembly GCA_039655065.1). Lineage (NCBI taxonomy): Eukaryota > Metazoa > Chordata > Mammalia > Chiroptera > Phyllostomidae > Glossophaga > Glossophaga mutica. Next base: position 216,971,953 of record CM077305.1, read on the forward strand.
TTTAATTTATTTATCTTTAGAAAGGAAGGGAAGGAGAGAGGGAGAGAAACATCAATGTGCGGTTGCCTCTTGTATGTCCCCTGCCGGGAACCGGCCTGGCAACCCAGGCACGTGCCCTGACTGGGAATCGAACCGCGATCCTTCGGTTCGCAGGCCCGCGCTCAATCCACTGAGCTACACCAGCCAGGGCAGGAAAAAGGGGATTTTCTTAATGCGACAAAGTGTATCACAAAAGAAGTCTCGAGCAAACACCCCACCTGAAGATGAAACAGAACACCTCTCCCGAGTTTGGACGGCAGAGTAGTGGGCGGGGTTCTGGTTCGCACGGTCGGCCAAGGACGGAAGGAAGTCCACGACAGAAACAAACAAAAATCGTCACTGTCACCAGATGACAAGATTGCACACAGAGAAAGTCCTCAAGAACATGCCGGTGAACTATTAGAATAAACAAGAAAGCTTATCTAGGGGCCAGGTTTTTCTTTTATATAATCCAATTTGTTTTTTAATCGTCTGATGAAAAAAGAATGTAAATACCGTGTAGCTCAAAAGAAGAGATGAATTTCTAGAACTAAACCTAACAGAAGATGGGCAGAGAACTACACAATATTGCTGAGAAAAGCCCAGAAAGACCTACGCAAAGGGAGGAAGGAGGAACACGCCCACTCTCACCGAGACTGCCCAGGCCCACGCGCGCGGCAGCGCGATCTCGGCAGGACTGCGTGGCGTTCGACAAGGCGATTCCGAAGGGCGTACGGAAGGAAATGCAGACGGTGGCCCAGGCCAGGCAACTGTGAGGGACAGAGCCCTGAGGGACGCCCACCAGGCAGCCATCAGGACACCGGGCCCTGGCACGTGAGCAGAGGCTGCCAGGCAGAGCAGAGTTCTGGCAGGAGTCCCACACGTCACTGACGCCCGGGCCACGGAGAGGGGACGCCGCAGAGCAGCGGGGAAGAAGAGTGGTCCACGCTGGCGGGTCAACCGGAAGTCCCGCCTGGACCCCCCTCACGCATCAGAAAGTCGACCCCGGATGACGGCAGAGGACAACGCCGGCAGCAGGGAGACGGCAGCCGGCGTCTGGACCGTCAGGGGAGAGAAGCAGACGGAAGGGAGACGGGGGCCAGGAGGCCCCCGGGGTGTTGATTGGACTCTTGGTCTCCGCATGAACTTGTGATTATTATTATGATTATTTTTGGATTAGTATTATCTGTAGAGATTGTTATTTATTTCCTTTAGGGAGAGGGGAAAGGAGGGAGAAAGAGAGGGAGAGAAACATCGACGGGTGGCCTCTCTCACTCGCCCCCACAGGGGACTGAGCCTGCAACCCAGGCACGGGCACCGACCGGGAATCGCACCGGCCGCCTTTCGCTCTGCGGGAGGACGCCCACTTCACCGAGACACGCCCGTCGGGACATGAACTCACCAGCGCTGAACGGACAGATTCTGAGCTCTGACCGCTGAGCGACAACACACAGCGGCAACAGGCAAAGGCCGAGCTGCGGTCCTGGCTTCCAAGCACCACTCCCCACGGGAGGGAGCAGCAGCCGACCCCAGGACTGCTGGCGGACAGGACGTAGGAGCCCAGGCTACGTCGCGGAGCAGGAAGCACACGCCAGACTACGAGCCTCTACACCGACACGGAGTATGTAACAGAGCCTCAGGAAGGGATGCGAGAAAGCAGCAAGGGATACGGGGAAGCGCCGCCCCGCCCCACACAGGACTGCCAGCTAACAGCTCTGCCAGGCGGCTCAGCTGGTTGGAGCGTCACCCTGTGAACCAAAAGGTCATGGGTTCAACTCCCGGTCAGGGCACATGCCTGGGTGGTGGGTTCGGTCCCTGGGTGGGGTGCATACACGAGGCAACGAACAGAAGTTTCTCTCTTTCCCTCTCTCCCCACACCCCTTCCTCTCTCTCTCTGGAATCAAAAATAAAATAACATTGGCCCTGGCTGGGTAGCTCATCCGGTTAGAGCGGCGTTCCGATGCGCCACGACTGCAGGTTCGATCCCCGCTCAGGACACGCACAAGACGAGACAATGAGTGTGTCAATGAGTGGGGCAACAAACGAACGTTTGTTTCCCTCCCTCTCGCTCTACAATCATAAATAAAAGTGTTTATGGCCCTGGCTGGTGTAGCTCAGTGGATTGAGCGCGGGCCTGCGAACCAAAGGATCGCAGTTCGATTCCCAGTCAGGGCACATGCCTGGGTTGCCAGGCCAGTTCCCGGCAGGGGACACACGAGAGGCAACCGCACATTGATGTTTCTCTCCCTCTCTCCTTCCCTTCCCCTCTAAAGATAAGTAAATAAATAAATAAATAATAAAAATAAATAAATGAAATAAAATAAAATTTAAAAGTGTTTACAACCCTTCCATTTAAAAATAAGGTTAAATTAAAATTAAATATAAAATAAAATCAGGCCCTGGCTGGTGTGGCTCAGTGGACTGAGCCCAGGGCCTGTGAACCAAAGGGTCACCCGTCTGATTCTCAGTCAGGGCGTACACCTGGGTCGTGGGTGCGGTCCCCAGTGGGTGGCGCTAGAGAGGCAGCCACACATTGATGTTTCTTTGTCTCCCTCTCTTCCCCTGCCTCTAAAAACAAATAAAATCTTAAAAAAAAAAAAATAAACAGACTTAAATCCATAAAAACGTACCCTCAGGTGAGGATGAAAAAGACCACTGACCGATCAACGCAGGGGGGGCTGTCGATGAGCACTAACTGGTGGGGGAGGGGGTGATGCAGCCTCTTCTCGCGAAGGGAAAACAGTAACCCTACCTGGCCGAGAGGTCGCCCGCCCCGAGGGATCAAAGGCAGCATCTCCGACATCGAGCCAAATGGTGTCGTGTGCCTCCTGATATGACACGCCGAGGGGCCCCCAGCTTTGCGTCCGCAGGCGCCCGGCCGAAAGGCACAACCTGCGTCCCATCACGAGACCGAAGCGGACGGGCCAGACAGAGGGACATTCTACAGAATAACTGAACCGTGCTCCGCACAAGGATGGTGTCACGCCGGATGGAGGCTGGGAGGCTCTTCCGGAATAAAGGGACCAGAGGGAGCAACCCAAGCGCAACAGCGTGGGACTCTGAACGCAGCGCTGGGTCCGAAGCACACGCTGCTACAACGGACTCGCTGCGGCCACGGGAGGGTCCGAGCACGGGCGGCGCGGCGCGGCACGGCGCGAAGCTGAGCCCCAACGTCCTGAGTGAGGGACACCGTGTAAGACAGTGTGTCCTTCCTCATAAGAAATGCTCGGTACTTAGGGGTAAAGGGGCACAATGCCCGCTCTCGGACGGCTCGGGAGAGATGTATACGCACGAAGGAAAGAAATGATAAAGTGACTGTGACGAGTTCCTGCCGGTGAGGGAGTGAATGGCACCCAGGATTCTCTGCACTTACCACGAAGCTTTTCCGTGAACCTCAAATGACTGCAACTCAAGGTGTTTTTAAAAAGATTTTATTTCTTTATTTTGAGAGAGAGGGGAAGGGAGGGAGAAAGTGGGAGAGGAACATCCATGTGTGGTTGCCTCTCCCGCCCCCTACTGGGGACCTGGCCTGCAACCCAGGCCTGTGCCCTGACTGGGGATCGAACATGCGGCTCTCAAGCCATTGAGCCACACCAGCCAGGGGCTCGAAGTTCTTTAAAAAAAAAAAAAAAGAAAGAAAGAATACATAGAGGAAGTGTCACCCGATACATTCAATCTAAAAAATAGAGAAATACCACCGTGACCTTGAGGCGAAGAAAGATTTTTTAAACAAAATATAAAAATCGCTAGGGATAAAGAGGGAAAAAATCAATAAACTTGACTACATCAAAGTTACATTAAGAAAACAAGGGTTGCAGAGTGGGGGAAGATACTTATGACAGGTAGCTGACAAGAGGCCTGATCAGAGTGCGGAGAACTCACGGAAAGTTGTAAGAAAAGGCCTGGCTGGTGTGGCTCAGTGGACTGAGCGCTGGCCTGCGAACTAGGACATCGCCGGTTCAATTCCCGGTCGGGCACACGCCTGGGCTGAGGGCCAGGTCCCTGGCTGGGGGCGCGAGAGAGGCAACCACTCAATGTGTCTCTTGAATGTTGATGTTTCTCTCCCTCTCTTTCTCCCTCCCTCCCCCCCCCTCTAAAAATAAAGTCTTTTCTGAAAAAGAGAGAAAGAAAAGTTGTTCAGACAGACATGTCACTAGGAAAAGTGGAACAACAGACTGAAACAGCCCCTTCACAAGGAGCTGTCCCAAGGCCACGACCGGGAAGAGGTACCCAACATCATGCCTCGTTAAGGACATTCAAGGTGACGCCACCGCGAGAGCTCGGGCAGTGTGGGCTGTGGGCGCCCCACCACCCGACGGTCAGCCCGTCCTGCGTCCAGTGAGGAGCGAGCAGCCACGTGAGGGCCCCCGGAGGGCCGAGGGGGAGGAAAGCCACCCAGAAGCAGACCGAGAAATGACCGAGAGCCCGGCGTTAGCAGGCAGAGAGAGGCTTTCACCCGGCTAAAGGACATGACCGGAAATATTGTTAAAGGTCTGAAGACGGGACCTCGATGGCAAGACATGGCAAGGATAAACAAGAACAAAAGGGAATTGCAGGGGGGGAATCAGCGAACGAGAAGCAAGAGCAACGGAAGCCGTTCAGTCTGAAGCCCGACAGGAGACAGTAAGTAACAGAGCCTCAGGGCCTCGGGGACAGAAACAGGTTCAAGGGGAGCTCAGGGTGGGGGCGCAGAGATCCCCGAAGACCTGACGGCGGAAACGGTCGGGTCCAAAGGGGCCCGCGCACAAGAGAAAGCGCGTGGAGTCACATCACAACCTGAGTCAGAACAGCCGGGAAAGACACAGAGACAGACAGACAGACAGACACACACACACACAGAGGGACAGAGAGGAACGACCACAACGTCCTGCGGGAACAGCACCCACCCCGGAAGACGGGGGGAGGACACCCACCGAAAGCAGCGGCGGCTGTCGGGCCGCACTCCGCGCCCAGCAGGCACGCCCTGCGGAGGTGGAGGCAGCAGCGGCGCGCGGAGAATGGGTTAATGGTACCGAGCGTAAACCGCACGTCAACCGGCAGATTACTGTCAAAGGGGACACGGCCACCTTTCCTTTCCTACAGGCGTTCAGAGTCTCCTCCCAGTCCATCACCGGGACAGCTGACATCACCAGAGGACATTCTTTGGGCTGAAGGAACGGGATCCCGGATGGAGACGCCAATCCACACAAAGTGTGCAGGACAGGCAAGTGGCGTTTACTAGAAAAGTGGGCTTTTTTCCATGTTTTTGATGTCTTCAAAAGAAAATTGGACATCCACATAAAAAAAAATAGAACCTTGCCCTGGCTGGTGCGGCTCAGTGGACTGAGTGCCAGCCTGGGAACCAGAGGGTGGCCAGTTCGATTCCCGGTCAGGGCACAGGCCTGGGTTGTGGGTCAGGTCCCCAGTGGGGGCGGGGGTGTGAGAGGCAACCACGCATTGATGTTTCTGTCTCTCTTTCTCCCTCCCTTCCTTTCTCTCTAAAAATAAATAAAATCTTAAAAAAAAAAATAGATCCCTGACCCGCACCTTACAACTTACACAAAAACTGACTCAGAATGAGCTGCAGACCAAGTGCGACCTCAGCCATAACCCCCCTCGAAGAGAACAGGAAAACCCATCACCTCGTTAGGTGGAGACCCAAGCACGACACCAAAGCATGACGTACCGGAGAAATAACCGATCATTCAACTTCATCCAACTTTTTAAGTGCCCACAAAGGACACGGGTAAGAGAATAAAGACGACACCAGTCTGGGAGGAAATGTTTAAGAATCACATGATCTGGAATACATAAAGAATACGTGGCACCCGGCCATAATCAATACTCGGACCACCCAGTACGAACGGGCGAAGACCTGAAGAGGCCATCGACCACAGCAGGTGCACGACAGCCACAAACACACGGAAGACATTCGTCGTAGACGTGACAGGGAGACAGAATCACCATGAGAACGGCTCAAAAATAAAGAGACAAAACCAAGTGTCAGCAAGAACACAGGACAACTGGAACGCTCGTGCGTGGCTGCTTCCTATGCGGTTCAATATACGCTCACCCCACGGCCTGCAATCTCACTCCCGGGTTAACTCACCCGGGGGCTGAAAACTGAAGTCCGTGCCAAGGCTGCACGCAGATGCTGGCAGCAGGTTAATCAGTAAGTACGAAAAGCTAGAAACAACCCAAACATCCTTTAACTGGCAAATACGCAGCGGTCCGGCCCTATGATGGAATTCTCCTCAGTGACAGAAAGGATAAACCACAAACTCTCACGTCACCAACAGGAACGGCTCTCAAATGCTTTCCGACTCAGAAGGCCACATGCTCTGTGACTCCATTCAAGTGACAGAAACCAGGTCAGTGGAGGGCAGGAGGGAGCCAGACTCGGGCTGCTGACACCGTCTGCATCTTGACTGGGGGGGTGACCGCACGGCTGTGGGTTGAGACTCGGAGACGGGGCCGCCAAGGGTCGATTTTGCTGCACTTCAAGTTCCAAAGCGACTCAAAATGGTACAAAGATAACTGGCTATTTCAAGCAAAAACAGAAACACAAGGCTTATTATGGTAAAGTACGTAACGACTGCGCAGAAGACCGGAGTGGGGAATGGAGATGCGTGTTCGAAGGGTCTTAGGTTACGCAGCGCGACGAGATTGAGATAGCACCTCGGGGGAGGCTCAGGGGGCGAGAGTAAACTCGGCCGGCGTGGCCAGGTGCGACCCCTCAGCCGACCGTGGGGCTGGAGGAACACGGGAAGAAAGTCGATCCAAAACGTGCCGGGAAAGAGAGAGCCAACAGAGAGATCCTGGGCTCGAGCCTCAGTCCATCGAAAATGTGTCAGGTGTAAACGACTACCGAGCGCCCATCAAAACAGACTGCCAGGCTGGATGCAAACGCAAGTCTCCGCCACAGGCTTCGGTTTAAGGAAAAGAGCTGGAAGCAGCCAAGGCCTCGAAACGCTACATCTATGGAGGCCGAACAGCTACATGAACGCCGAAGTAGATCGGAAAGGGATCAGTTCCACGGAAGACACAGATCGCACGGCTGGAGCAAAACGAAGGAGCACTCCACCTCCCTCCATTATCACCTACAGTGACACGGTCTGTCCTTCAAACTCCCCGCGATTAACTGCAGAGCCGCGGGCCCAGCAGCCTCAACAGCGAACCAACTCCACCAAACGCCTAGGAACGAGCGCCAAACCTGCGCCAAGGCTTTCGGAGGCAAAGCCCAGCCCTGTTCTGACGCCAACACCAGCCGCCGCAGGCAATCTACGGAAACTGCAGTAACCCGCCTTCGCGGGCGCGGAGGGGAGCGCCTTCAGAAAACTCGAACGCCACGCCGAACCCGGCGACACGGAGGAGCCGAGCGTGGGGCGCACGGTGACCGAGCAGGCTGCGCCCAGGCAGGCAAGGGCGGTTCGACGGCCGAGCGTCTCGGACGCAATGCGCCACCTGAGGGAAGGTCAGGAGGAGACCCCCGGAACCATGGCACCGATGAGCAAGAGACACTTAATAGAGTTCAAGCCTCTTTCAGGGTTAAAAAGGAAAAGAAAGCCAGCGACCTGTTTGGCTGCCAGGAGTTAAAAACCACACAGCCCTCCTGTGACCACGTCCCCTGCTCACGGTGGTCACGCAGCCCCGCACCGTGGGGCGCTTGGGGGACAGTGACCATAGCCCAGCCCTGAAGCCACCTGCATGTCTGTCTGCCACCTCCCAGCTGCCTGGGTGGGGGGGGGGGCTGGGGGCAAGGGCACCTGGGGGGCTGCGGAACCTGCCCCGCTCTGACTGAGCCAACAGTGTCTCACCCCAAGGTGTACCAGGCACAGTGCATACCCTTCTCGTTAAGGCTGCGCCCCAGGAACCTGGTGTACAAACACTCGGGGCATCAGGGCCTGTGAGGCCAAAATGTGACAATACACAGAAGCTCTGCTGGCACCTGCATTATGTCAGCAGCAGCTGAGGGCTGGGGACCCATGGGGGCCACCCCTGCCGGCCCTCGGGGCGCATCCAGGGACTAGCTGCACCAGGACTGGCACCTCCACCCACCGGTGCTGCTGGGGTGTTGTTTTAAAAGGGAAGTTATGTCCTCATCCCAGGCCCTACCCTGCCAGCCCCCTGACTTGGGTCCCACCCAAGCCAGGACAGGGACAAACACCCCTGCTCCAGGGCCTCGCCTGGGTTGGGCTGGGCTCTAGCAGTGCGACACCCTGGCCCAGGCCAGGAGGCAGTGTGGGGCGGAGGGGGCGGGGGCGGGGCGGTGATCTAAGATCAAAACCTTCTGATCCTTTCTCTGTGGGACCTCGAGTGACAGCCCTTTGAGTTCTGAGCCTGGGGTGGCGTGGCCTCGGATGGGCAGCCCTCTGGCTGAGCAGGCAGGCAGCCCTGCTGGAGGGACCATAGCTGCAGGCCAGGCCCTGCCCCGGAGGCTCCGCTGCAGCCATCAGATGGGACGGCAGCAGTGCTGACCTGCGAGGGGGCCCCCGGGGCCTGGCCTGGGTGAGGCCCGCACACGTCCGTGCCAGCTGCTGCAGCGCCCAGGAGCCTGGGGCAGCCCGGGGACAGCCGTGCTCTCACTGCGTCCCGTGTCAGGACGCTGGGACGTCTGGGCTGAGGCTAAATGTTCCCGAGGGCTCGGCGCCACCCAGGTCCCCAGGCCCATCCCATTGAGCTGGACCAAGATCAGTGACAGACAGACACCTGGGTCCCCCGCCTGCACAGCGGCTGGCAGGGGACAGTGGGCAGACCCAGGGAGCTGCCTGTCCCCTGTGAGGGAGCCAGACCACACAAGGCCACCAGCTCACGGGCCTCCAGGAGCATCCTGGCGCGCCAGCACAGCACAGCACCCCAGGTGGCCCCGCCGGGAAAGGGTTAACGAGGCGGCCCGTGCTCATGTCTAAAGAGGGAGGCGTGTGTTTGTCTCAGGCTTCCACAGGGGGTGGCATCAGCCATCTGATCCAATACCTGCTCCTGCCCTGGGCCGAGCCAAGTGGGGAGGGGCCCCACCTGCAGCCCAGGCACGGAGGGAATGTTGGCTCAGGGCTGGGGGGCGGGGGAGAAAGGGGGTCAGAACAGGGGAGGGGACCTGGGTCGGCGCCACATCCACCCGCCCTGCCTGTCAAGCTCACCTCTCCACTTGCTGACTCGCCTCGGAGGGGCCAAGGGTCAGCTTGGGTGACGGGGGCCACCTAGCCATGATCAAATACTTGTTCAGGGTCCCCCAGTGTGAGGGCAGGGGCCACCCCCGCTTCAGCCACCACGACTTGCAGTCTGTGGCTGCAGACATGCCGAGGGATCGCGGGGACCACAGGGACAGACCCCTTACTGCACCGGGGGGCCTGCCCCCTGTGCCCACCCACCACACAACCAACGCTGCCCCCCAGGGCCCCACTGCCTGGACCTGCACACACCTGCCAGCTCTGAAGTCCCCAGCAGCTGGAGAGCAGCTGCCCTGAGCCCCGAGCCACGCCCCGAGGAGGAGGGGGACGCTGTGAGATGGAGCGGGGAGTCCCCCCAACACCTCCCGCCCCAGTCAGGGCCTTCCTGGGGGCATCCTGCCTGACATCACCAAACCAGCGGCGGCCCACTGTCCTTCAGTGGGGCCGGGACGTATCGCCGTGGCGCCTGCACTGACCGACGACGATGGGCCGGGACGTGGGGGTGGGGTGAGGGGGTAGCGCAGACGCACAGGCCGGGCCCAGGCCGGAGACACGTCTGGACTGCTGGGTCAAAGGTGAGCCTCGTTATCTGTGATACTGAATTCCTTGACTTCAAAACAACAGGCTGAGCCCAAGGGTGCCGCCAACGGCTCCCCACGAGGGGGAGGGTGCAGAAGGGGTCACAGCATCCACGCTTCCTGCAGCGGTGCTGGTCAAAGACCCCTGAAGGTCACTCAGGCCAACCTAGCTCTTGGCAGGAAGGGAAACTGAGGCCAGAAAGGAGAAGGGACTTCTGAGGGTCCTCAGAATGTTCTGGACTCCACCAGCCCAAAGACAGTCCTGTCCAACCCCTGTCAAGGGCCCCAGGCTGCGGGCAGCAGGCTGCCTGGCCACCAGAGAGGCAGGTGCGAGGGTGTCCTGGGCCTGGCCAGCCCAAGGCCCAGAGGGAGCCTGGGGTACCGGGCCAGCACTCGAGGGCCAGCCAGCCTCTGGGGACAGGCCCTTCTCTGCCCGCTCGCCCCCACGGCCCCTCCCCCTATTCCCAGCATGCCCAGCACCCAGTGATGCCAGCAACGTCACTGCCAATAACCTAGATTTTAACCAAGAAATTACACACCCCCTCCCTGCCCCACTTATGGGCTCACCGAGGAGAAAGCCCAGGCAGAGCACCCTGGGCCGGCTGGAGGCAGGACCAGCCCCGCCCCCTGCCCCCCCCCCCGGCCTCCCACCGCCCCCACCGCCCATCCTTCTTCCAACAGCCCAGGGAGATGCAGACTCCCTCCCACCCCCCGAGACCTGGGCGAGCCCCTGCAGACATGCAGCCTTGGACCAGGCCCGGGCCCCTGGCCGGGGGGGGGGACTCACACCCTTGCCTGAGTTCCAGGGTGGGGGTGCCGGTGAGGAGGCGCCTCAAGGCTGTGGGGCAGCTCGGTCCCCAACCCTCCACACTGACCTTTCTGTGGCCACCATTCCACTGGCTCCTCAGAAGCCCCTAGGACACAGGTGGGCCACCGCTGCCCAGGCCTATCCAGCCGGAGGGGCAGGGGCTCCAGCTCCCAGCTACCCCTCAACAGGCGTCTCTCACTCCCCCAAACACACCACGACCCAAGGCCGCACTGGCCGGAGGGGGCGCTGTGCAGGGAGGACCGCGTGAGATGTGCACCACCACAGGCCACCTGTGAGCAAGCCCCTGCCCTGGGCCCCTGACAGATTCGACCGCGACCCCCCGGTGGCACAAGGACGGGGAGTCCTCAGGGACTGGGGGGTCTGCCTTCCGCGGGAAGGGGAGCCCTGGGAGCTGCCCGGACCGGGGCTCCACACGGCCCTGCCCCGCCGAACCTGAGCCCCACGGGCCTCGGCAGGGCCAGGCCACTGCCGGCAGGTGTCGTGGCAGGGGACCCAGCAGAGCCCTCCTGCCCTCTGCCCCGAAAGGAAGAGCCAGGCCCAGCCGCAGTGGTCAGCCTGCTCGGACCCTGTGGGGTCCCCACACGTACGACGACATGCGTTCAAATGAAGTCACACCTTCTAGGAAGAAGCCACCCCCAGAGCCCCTTAGAGGGAGCCAGGCTGGCCAGACCAGGGACCGAGGCCCGGCCTCCCAGTCCTTGGCAGCTCCTGGGGACCCAGCTGTCTCCTGCCTCTCAGGACTTACACAGGAGCCCCTGCCGGAAGGTGAGGAGCGGACGAGGGCGAAAGAGCAGAGGTGGCAGCAGCTGCCCCGTTGGGGCACGAGCACACGGTGGGGGACGGGGGAGCAAAGAGTCCCCAGCTGCCCCTCGGGGCCCCAGCGCTGGGACGTCACTCCCCGCTGGCACATGTGTCCGCCTGACCCAGTCCACTGGACATGGGCCCCGCGTGCAAATCAGGGCAGGCAGCCGGCCCAGGCACGCAGCCAGTTTTGGGGGAACATGGAAGGCAGAGGGACACCTGATCCGGGGCCCCAACTATGGGACCCTCTCCCCAACAATCCCTGAGCCGTCTCCAGGGGCTGAGACGCAGCAGCAGGCCTCTCGGATGAGGGCACCTCAGGCTCGCAGGTCCTGAGCGAGGGAGCCCCTGATAACCTGCGGGCAGCTCGTTTGATTCAGCAGGCGCTCTCCGGCCTGTCCCTTGGTGCTGGGCCCGGGGAGGTGACCCCGAACAGGACGGGCGCAGGGGTATCTCTGGACTTACTGGGAGGGCTGAGGCCAGCGGGCCTGCCAGGGTACTTGCGGAGCCAGGCCCCTTACAGACAGGGACGCCGAGGCCTTGAGCAGGTGAGCGCCTGGCTCGGGTCACACAACACCCTGTGAGCCCTCTGGCAGGGCCCCGGTCCCCTGGGGCCCTCAGTCTCTTCACCTGTCCGACGGGAGCCAGGGCCCACTCCTCCACGCTACGCTAGCTTCCAGCGGGTTTCGAGCAGCTAAACACCGTCGTCCCCTGGCCTCTCCTCTCCTCCAGGATCAAGTTTAAAGTCCTCAGCAGAGGCCCTGCAGGACTGACCTAGGACCTGGTCCGGCCTCAGGTCTCAGCTCCTCCTAGCTCATGCAGTCTGGGCTGGGGGCTCCCCCCTGCACACCTCTGGCACTGCGGCCCCCTGAGGTGCCCTGGACCCCATCCGTCTGAAGTCCCAGCAGGGCTGTGAGCTCCACCAGGAAGGGGTCGGGCGTGGCCCAGTGCCCACACAGGGCCTGGAGGCTGTCCACGCCTGCCGGTGGGCGGGCGGGCGGGCGGCTGCAGCACGTTACCTGTGTAGCTGCCGGTGGCCTTGACGTACATCTGGCCGTACTGCTCCTCCACCATCGTGTCGTAGGCCTCGTCGTCATCGTCCTCCTCGTTGTGGTAGGAGGTGGGGCTGTCGGTGGTGGGCAGGCTGCTGGCCCCCGGGCTGGTCCGCTCCCCCTGGGAGTAGGGCACCTGCTGGATGCTGGGGATGAGGGTGGCCAGGCTGGGCACCCCGTAGTAGGAGACCCGGGGCAGCTTGAGAGGGGCCGCGCCGGCCGCCACGGCAGCGCCCACCGCCACCGCGGCCCCATCCCGGGGCCCAGACTCCAGCAGGCGCTTGGGTGCCAGGCCCGGGCCGGTGGCTGGCGGCGGCTCTGCGGCTTCGTGCTTCACGCGGGTCAGCAGCGGGATGGGCACGGAGGGGGACACGACGTAGGGGGGCCCGGGCGCAGCCGGCTGCAGCTGGGTGCAGGGGCTCTGGGGCTCGGAGCTGGCGTCCTCCATCACGGCCGTCTGCGAGTCGCAGTGGGGCGAGCTCACCTTGAACATGAGGTCGGTGCCACGCTCCACGATGTGCTGGATCTGCAGGAAGCCGGCTGTGTACATGACCACGAGCTGCTCGCTGGCCGCCATGGTCAGCCGGCCCGTGTAGCAGAAGGACAGGATCTGCTGGAAGCAGGCGGGCGGCACGGTGCCCGGCAGCTCGAAGGCGCTCTTGCTGTTGCCGCTGAACAGGTCTCGGAAGTAGAGGCTGCTGGCGGCCAGCACGGCCCGGTGGGCCTTGAAGGCCTGGCCCTTGACCACGATGGACACATCGCAGTAGAGGCCCAGCAGGCGTTGCTCGTTGAGGCAGCCGAGCACGGTGTTCCCGAAGTTGGGGATCTCAATGTGCAGCATCTGAGACATGGCGGGCAGGCTCGCGGGCGCCTCGGACTCTCAGCGCGGGAGTGGCCCGAGCGGGCACATCTGGGGGAGAGAAGGCCAGGGGGCACCGAGGTCAGCTTCCCGGACACCCAGCGCCCACCCGGAAGGGCCAGACCCCGCACATCCCCCTAACGCACGTTCCATCCACCCCAGCACAATCCCTGTCAGTCACCCCCAGACCCCGGCCGGCCAGGACGGCCCCCAGGTCTCGGGGCAGCCTTGCTCACGTGCGATCCTGGCAGAGCCGGCACTCAGAGCGGAACAGGACGCCAGGAGCCCAGAGCCGCACGCTCAGCCAGAACAGGCCCCGCACCACCCCTGGGCCGCCCCCAGAGCAACCCCCTCCCCCGGGCGGGGGAGACTGAGCCTCAGGGGCCGGAGGCAGAAGAGAGGCCTGCACCGCAGTGAGGACAGAGGACAGGACGATGGGGCCGGCACCCTGAGGCAGCCGGGCGGGGGGAGGGGGGAGGGGGGAGGGGGAGGGCGGGCACGGGCACGGGCTGGCTCCCGCAACTCTTTCCCCCAGAAAAAGTTCGCAGCAGAGAAGCCCCTCGTTGCCTCTCCCCAGCAAGGGGCGCCGCGGCACTCCCAGGGTGCTGCTGCGAGGGGTCTTTTCCCAGGCTCTGGGTTTCTAGTTTGTTTTTCTTCTTTCTCCTCAGAGCAGCAGCGCAGGGTTGGCGGGGAGGGGGGAGCCCGAGGAGTTAGTGAGAGGGGAGAACTCTGAGGCTCAGGCTCCACCGCGTCTGCCCCCCATCCCCGTCCTGTCCTGCAGAGGGGACCTCCAGGGCCAGCAGAGCGCCCGAGCTGCCGCTGTTAGGGACCTGGCTGCAGGGCCGGCCGGGAGCCTGGCGCAGCCCCCCCACCCCCAGCTCCCATCACGGGCCAATCCCTCTGGCTCCTTCCAAGCTCAGGTGACTACAGGGGTCATGGCGAGATGGGGAGCAGGGACTGGCCAGGGCTGGCGCTGCTGCCGGGCGCCTTGGGGCTGGGGACGGGGCTCTGGCACTGTTGATCCCGTGCCCGATTCCAAGAAGGGGGGCCGGAACGGACGGGCCGGAGAGGGAGCCGGTTCAACTCTGCGCAGCCCGAGCCGCACAAAGGGCCGCGCTGTCCCGCAGGAGGAAAGCGCCGGCCGCAGAGGCGCGAGGCGACCCACGGAGGGGGGCAGAGTGAGGGCGGAGCGCTGGGGACCCAGACGGAGTTAGGCAGGTGGGCACCGCTGGGGGAGGGCCCGCAGTGCCCCTGCTGCGGAGAAGTTGCCAGCCAGGCTGGGTGGCGCCGGCCAGAGGGGGAGACCTACCTTTGGCGGCTGCCGCCGGTGGCCCCGCACTGCCCGCTCAGCCTGGCAGGGGCAGGCTTGCCCGCTTGCCGGCCGCCCGCAGCCGCCAGCTGCTCCGGGAATGCAGCAAACGGAGCGGGAGCCCTTGGGGTGGGGAGGGCGAGAGGAGCCCGGAGAGGAGGAGGAGGAGGAGGAGGAGAAGCGGGAGGGGGAGGGGGGGCAGAGAGTCTCGGCGCTGGGCTGGGCGGCCGCGGCTCAGCTGCACCAGCCCGGCTCTCCCGGGCAGCGCGCAGCATCTAAATGAAGAGGCCGGATGCAGACGGACATCCAGGCAGCTCCCGGGAATGAATAGCTGCCTTTGATTTGGGAGCCGAAGTAAATGCCAGCTCCCAGCCCCGGCTTTAAAAACAGCGGAGCGCCGGTGCCAGAGGAATGCGCGGCTCCGGGTGTTGGTACAAGACAGACTTTTGATGACTCACTGCAATGCAAACAAAGATGGCAGAAATACTGTACTGTACGCGGAGAAGCGCTTCGTGGTGCCGGGCGACCGAGCCAGCCTGGAAATTTATAGTGCAGTTTTGCATATGAATTGCCCAGTAAACTGCCGCCTGCCATCCAGCACAGCCCGGGTGTCAAAGCATTTAAACTATTCCAAACAGTCTGCGGAGCTGGCAGGGCCGCGGGCGGGCGAGGGGGCCAGGGGTGGGGCGGATGGACAGGGCAGACGCTGGGCCCAGGAGGGGGTGGGGGAGGAGAAAGGGGGAGATGGGAGCGAGGCGGGAACCGGAGAGCCGGGGGGCGAGGAAGGGTCCAGGACGAATGTGGAGGCCAAGGCGGGCACCCCGGGGGCCGCAGCCCCCATTTCCGCGTCTCCTGGGGTCCCTGAGCAGCAGGCCCAGCTAGCCCAGCCCCACACCCACGGCCCACCAGCCCAGGGTGGTCAGTCGCCCTGGGTCCCAACCCCCACCAGGTCAGAGTTTAAAGAAGAACAACTTCATGGGTCAACCATGGGCCCCCAAAGGAGCAGCCCAGCCCCCGAAGGACCTGCCCCAGCGGAGATGGCAGCAAAGACCCCACTGCCACGGGGGGTGGGGGGGGGACAGAGTGGGCGGGGCTGCCCTGAAGGCCCACAGGGCCTGGCCTCCCCGAGCCTCCCCCTGCAGAGAGGCGGGACGCGCACTCCGTGGCCGTCCTGCTCGGGAGCAGGGGCGCCTCCTCCTAGGCTTGAGCTATCACTGCAGGATGGCGCCGCCCCTGGGGCAAACCACTGGCCTGCCCAGCCTGTCCCCCCACCTCCCACCCACTGCGACCCTAGGAAGGAAGAGCGTGTGCAGCTCGCACGCAAGAAGGGACAAGGTCGAGGCTGGAGGTGGCCGAGGTCTGGTCCCCCGCAGTGATGCACCCCCTGCGCAGTCACCGCGGTGTTCGGGGCAGGGAGGAGGCCAGGGGACAGCAGCACCCCTCCCACCCCCCCTCACCCGGTGTCCCCCCGTCCACACACTGCAGGCTCAGACACAGGGCAGGCGAATGGGGCAGGGGGAACCCAGGTGAGGAGAACCTCAGAAGCAGCAGCCAACAGAGGCTCCTGGGGGCGGGGGGCTCTGTGTCTCCTACATGGGCTCCTGACAACTAGCAGGTCACACGAGACAAAGACCGGGGCATGGGCAGAAACGGTCCCCACTCAGCTGCGCTGTGCACCGGGGGGCTTTACCATATGCCCACCCAGCCAGACAGGGCCACGCCGGGAACCAGAAGGACACCCAGAGACTGAGGGGCGACGGACCCATGACAGGGATGGGGGGGCGGGGGTGGGGCAGGACCCAGCCACCCAGCCCCTGCATGAGCCCTCCCCGGCACAGAAGCCCCAACCTTCAGGTCCTGGCTTCATGGGCACCGCCTGGGGGCTCACCGGGTGCACCTGTGAGCTCAGCGAGAGTGGGTGTCTGCGCGAGGCCGAGCAAGTGGTCAGCCTGACGCCGGGTGGGGCTGGAGAGGCTGAGTGGACACAGCCGCGCTGCCCGCAACTCCCAGCACCGTGGGGAGGGGCCCCCAAATGGCCCCTTCAGACCAACAGTGCTCAGAGAACACAGTGGGGTCACGTGAGCCAGACTGGGGGTCTCGAGTCATAACAGGGAGGGGGCACCCAGCCCGGCTGGGGCATGCAGAGGTCAGCAAAGGTGCAGTCCGCACTGGCTCCCCTAGGGCCCCGGCGGCCCGGGGCTGGGCAGGCCAGGTGGTGGGGTCCTAAATGCACACTGGGGGCTGCGCAAAGCCCTGGGCACCACCTGTTCCTTCCAACAGCGGGTCCCGGGTCCCCCTGGGGACGGCCCCAGCCATGTCACATCCACACCCTGTGGCCCCAAGCAAACGACACAGTGCCCAGGATGCTCATCTGTCAGCCGGGGGTCAGGTGCAGCCTCGGGCAGAGACCGGGGGGCCCAGGGAGACGGCACTGGCAAAGCCCGTGGCCGGAGCAGGCACACGCGCCGTCCACCTGGTGAGCTGTTACCTGCCCTGACCCGGATGGGAGGGCGAGGGTCCAGGCCAGCGTCTCTGTCACCTCACACACACACTGGCCTCAGCCCTGCATTTCAGGGCCCCGCGCCCCAGGGCTGGGGCCAGACCACTCGCCCAGAGAAGGGACCATTATTCCCCTGGAAGGTGACGAGGCCGTCTGGGTCCCTGGGGATCGAGGACAACTGGCGCTGTCGCCGCGGTGTCCTCATGCCACCTGTGCGGGCGAGGCTGGCGCCCCACGGCCAGGCCCCTGGGAGCCCGCCGCGAGCTGGTTTTAGGTTGCTTTCTTAGAAGCCCTGGCTGGGGCGGGAACAAAGCTGAACTTTAGGAGAAAAGAATAAAATAAAGGCTTGGTTTACGCACCCAGGCCCGTGAAAGCAGGACGCGCCAAGGGCCGACCCTTGTGCGGAAGCCAGCGAGGAGAGGGGGCCGGGGCGAGAGGGGGCCGGGGCCTGAGCGGGCCGGGGCGCTGGGGGCGGCCGCCTGCCGGGAAGGGAGGCACCCCCCACCTTTTCCTGCCTGGTGGAGCCCTGCCTGCCCTGGCCACCTTGTCCCTCTGTGCCTCCGTGTCCCCACCCCTGCCCCATTTCCCAAGCAACGTGCTCCACCGTTGCCGCCCTCACGGCCCCTGCCCCTCGGAGCCCACTGCCTTGGAAGGGGACCCCGCTGACAATGCAAAGCCAGAGTCCAGCACCCACGACTGTGCTCCAAGAACCACCCCCCGCCCCCGAATGAGAAAATTCGGGGGGCCAGCTGGTCTCTTCTGCCTGGACCTTCCCTCTGGACAGCGGCCAGGCACTGGGGGGATCGGCTAGAGTCCCCCCAGCCCCGCCAGGCAGCACAGCCCCTGCAGGAAGGGGACAGGGCACTGGCCCCAGGAACAGCAGACAACGCAGACAGGCCGGGCCCAGAGGTCGGCCGGGGCCAGAGTCCCCGAAGCCCAGCCAGACAGCCCGCTGCTGCCCACCCCCCTGCGCCCCCAGATTCTAAACCACTTCCTGTAGCAAAGGCACGGCAGGGCGCAGGAACGCAGCGTTTAACTTCTGCGGGATCAGTACCGGCATGGGCGAGGGAGGCGAGATAAATTAAATTAAATAAAATGATTCTGCAGGATTTAATTTGACCAATCTAATAAGAGGTCTGGACCTGGGCGAACGAACGCACCGCCTTAAAATCACCCGCAGCAGGGGAAGGAGCGAGGCAGGTGCGCCAGGAAACGGTCTGGCTGAACAGGACGGAGCCCCCCTCACCACCCACCGCCCCAGCAGGAGCCAGGCCAGCCATAAGGACACCGCCCGAAAGCCAAGGGGCTCCCACGTGTGGGGGCAAGGCCTCCGGAGGCGCATCCCCAGGACGGCGCCCGTCCGGCAGGGAGGTGGCAGGCGACCCTGTGAGTCAGCACGGACACACGTGCGCGCACAGGCGTCAGACACACGGCGGGGCTGCCGCGCGGAGGCTGTTGGTGGGGGAGGGGGAGGGACTCACTTTGGACAGCGGCCTGCGGAGAAACTGCCTTGCTTTTCAATCCCAGCACAGACTCCAGTGAACAGCCTGCAGAAGGGGAGCGGGTGAGCACCCCCCCGTGGCCCCCTGCCCGCCTGCCTGCTCACGCACCGCAGAGGAGGGCAGCTGGAGGTGGACCCCCCGGGCGTCACGGTGCCCGTTTGTGCAGAGGCTGCCCAGCCAGGCCCCGGGGGGCAGGGGAGGCACCAACTGCTTCGGGCCTCAGGTTCGCGTTCAACTCTTCATGCACCACAAAGCAGAGCTGGGCCACCACCGTCCTCACTGCTAACGGGGGGCTGGCCGCCCTGTGAGCGCCAGGTGGGCAGAAACAGGGCCCTGGCCTGGGGCTCGGCGGCCAGGAGCCCCTCCCCGAGGGTCCTCCACAACCATGGACCGAACCGGCTCTGTGCTTGCCTCCCCAACCCCACCCCTGCAGGCAGGTGCAGAGAAGGAAACGGAGGCACCGAGAGGCCAAGCTTCCTGCTGAGGCCTCAGGGACGGGGCCTGCACCCATCACCCCCCTGCCTGGCTCCCTGCCTCCAACACCCGGCATCGCGGACAAGCTCCAGGCGCGGGGAGAGCAAGGACGGAAGGTGCGGGACGCCAGGGCAGCTGAGGCCCGGACTGGCCCCGACTGCCACGAACGCTCTGCTGCAGAGGCAGGAATTCCGCCCCCTCCTCTGAACCTGGCTGTTCGGAGTCCCCTGGGCACCCGACCCGGACACGTCGGGGCCCTCCAGGCCTGGGGTGGGGCCCCACCTCCGAGACCCTGCCCTGGCTCACCGTGTCCCAGCCTGAGAGGCAGAGGTGAGAGGCCTCTGGCGTCTGGCCAGGCACCTGGGCCGCCTCCGCCCGGACCACAGCCTGGACGGCCTTCAAGCTAAAAGTCGGCGTTAACCGCGCTAACGAACGTTCGCCTGGAAGCTGTCTTCTGCAGCAGAGAAGGCAGCCCGCCCGCCCGAGTCTGCAAATTCAGAAATGCGCTTATCGGTGCTTCCCCCGCCGCCCCAGGGCTGTTCTTCAGAGACACCGGGGCCCCACCGTCCGACACCCCCAACCCCAGGCCCCCGAGGGCCTGGAGCAGCCAGCAGGCCACCATCCAACAGCCCGGCGTCATCTGACCCGCCAGCCACAGAACCACGGGGCGAGGCACGAGCTGGGGGGCACCCCATCAGCTGCAACAGTAGGCCCGAGTCCCCCAGCACGCAGCCTCCGCCATGAGCTCCGACGAGGGTCCCATCTGGGAGTCTCTGAGGCCGAGCCCGTGCCGGGAGGAAGACGCAGCCTGCGGCTGCGGTGACATGTCGCCGCCCACTGGGCACAACCACCTGCCACCCTCTACTCTCAAATATTTTGACTTCAGCGTGGGGGGTGGGGGTGGCGTGGTTGCTCCGAGAAGGAGCAGGGGCTGAAGGCCCAGCCAGAGCCCACCCCCCTCCCTGGGGCCCCCACCCAGCCCCCCTGCCTCCAGCCCTGAGACCCACCGAGTCCACACACGGGCCACGAAAGGGTTCCAGAAGGTTTCCCGAGACTGAAGCAGTGTTTTGAACAGAGCCGACAATCCCTCACCAGTATTTGTAATTTAAATAACGTAAGCTTGAGGAGTGTCTCCCTGGGGCACAGTTTAATAACTTAAAAAGCCGGCTCGGCTCCGCGTGCAGACGGCCCCCCCCCCCCTCCATCGCTGAGGCAGGGTCCCCCTCAACCCCACGCTCCGTTGCGGGGTGCACTGGCGTTGACAGCAGAGGCTGCCCAGGCTAGCTGGCCACAGGGAGCTGACTCCCCTCTGGGGCCCCTCTCCCCTCTGATGGCCTGCGGGGCCCCGAGCAGCTGGGGCGAGTGGGGTCCCGGAAGCGCATCCCAGAGCCGGGCCGGCCGCGGGGGCAGTGGGGGCGTGCCGGGGCCTGTGGGGTCACTCACTAGTTATTGACAGCCCCTCTGCACACATTCCCTCATTAATATTCATCGCTCTCCTCATCTGCATACCCTGCCATAAATAGTCGAGGTAAGACACAAAGCTCCCCTGCATTTCTAATTATGCTTAAAAATCTAATGTAAATCAGGCCGACACACAAACACTAAATCAGCCGAGGGGCGGGGGCGACGAGGCTGAGTCAGGGCCGCAGCACTCGGCCCCCACCCCGGGCTCAGCCAGGCGGCTGTGGCTGGCAGAGGCCCACTGGCCCGGCGCTGGGCAGTGGGGCCCCAGGCCACGGCACGATGGCCCTCAGTAAGAGACAAGTGTGGGGCAGAAGGGACACCCTCAGCACCTGAGGGACGCAGCCACCGCATCTTGTCTTCTCCCAAGGGGCGCCTTCCCCAACTGGGCCACCCGGCCACCCACCCCACACAGGGGCCGGCTCCCGGGCCCCGTCCTGCATGCGGGTCAACCCCAGGCAGGCACCGTCTCCGTCTTCCTGTTCACGGGGACCCCAGGGTGGCACCAACACAGATCTCAGGGCCCCCGTGGACCCGGCTGCAGCTGGGACGCCAGGGACACTGAGGCAGAGCGCCACCCAGCGAGTGCGGGGCGGGGGGTGCGGGCGGGCAGTGACCGCCCTCCACCCACCCGGCCTCACCGCCGCACCGCCCCAGCCCCAGCCCCTCACGCAGACCCCAAACCCGGCACGGATCCATCCTGGGCCCCAGCGCGGCCGGAGGGGCCTGACGCCCAGCCCGGGTGTCGGAGCGCAGCATGGCTGCCCGCCGCGGCTCCCCCTGGGGTGCAGGGGCGGGGCCCCCCTGGGGACGCAGGAGGCTCGGCCGAGGGACGCGGGGTTACCGCTCTGCCTCAGAGACGCAGAGAAGCCTGCCGGCTGCCCGCATCTGCCTGGCATCGCGCCCAGACCTATTTTTAAGCCCATTTACTAGAAATCCCACAAATTAAAGGAAATACGGATAATGCGGTAGGGATCCTGGGGGCCGAATAAAAGCTACACACAAATGTCCTCCCGCTGCAGCGTGAGACTCCTCGCAACGGCACCGGTGTCCCCACAGCCCGGCCGCGGAGGCGCCTGTGTTAAGCGGAGGGAGGGTGTCCTGTGCCCGCTGGGGACCAGAGGCCATAAAAGGTAATTGCTGATATGAACAACAAAGACCAGAGACACACGCCCGACTTTATGGCCTGGGGTGCCAACCGCACGTGGCGGGGTGGCTCTTTCCACAAGGCAGGTCCAGCTCTCTGCTCCCAGAGGCCACACCTCTGCCTCCCTGGGACTGAGGTGGGGGTGCCAGGGGCACCAGGCTGGGATGCGCACCCCGGCCCCGGCCCCAGCCCCCGCGTGCAACCTCACCGCTGCTCCCCTCCAGGCCCAGAGGCGGGGACCGCAGACACAGTCTCCAGAAACCCAGGCATGAGGAGGGGAGGGGACAGCGGGTTTACCTGGGACTCGCACCAGAAAGGACCAGGACCCCCAGGGCCAGCTGGTTGGCAGAGGCAAGGGGGCGCAAGGCCTTCAGTGGGTCCCCAAGGATCTGGCCCAGGCCCATTTGTGCTCACCATGCCTCACAGGGGTGGGTAGGACAGAGGACAGACGGACAGCCACAGTGCTCCTGCATGAAAGGCACCAGAGACCAGCTGGGTGGGCGCCAATCCCTGAAGACCCTCAGGAGCCCAGCCCTCCCCTGCTCGTTCCCACCAGCCAGCTGTCCAGGCCAGGTGTCTGCTGCCCAGGGACCCAGGGCACAGGCCGGTCCCTTCACTCACTCGGAGGTCAGCAGAGCAGCAAGGAGACAGCAGGGAGTGGGGAGAAGGGGGTGGGGGTGGACAAGATGGGTGCCGCAGAGGCTCAGGGCCGGTCCAAGGTGCCCTGCCAGGCTCCGAACACGCAGGCAGCTGGGCAGGGAGTGGGCCCATGAGACACAGGGGGCGGGGGACTGTCAGAGTCACCGCACACTTGGGACTGAAGCAGATGTGCCCCACTGTCCCCTAAGCATCGCAGGGAGGCACAGCTGACCGGTACCCACAGGATTGCTGGGGTCAGCCGCTGCCCCGACTCACATCCTCGGCTCTGTCCAGCTCCCTGCAAACGCCTTCATTTTGTCCAGGAAAGAGGCAAGGACCTCTCTTCGCAGAAGGGACAGCCCCAAAGACTGCGGGGTGTGCCCTATAGGCAGCGGCCCGTTAGGTCAGGCCCTGGTGTCCATCCTCCAGGCCACTGCCCCACCTGCCAGCCCCTTTGCCCTGCGTTCAGTCCACCCCGACTCACGCTCGCTTTATACTCGTTCAGGGTCTGGCTTTTTAAAACGTGTCCACACAGCACCGACAGGCACCCGAAAAGACGCCCCCCGGACGCAGCTCCAGCCCGCGGAGCACCTGCTACCCAAGCCTCACTCCCCCAGAGCCCGAGGGGCTCGGACCCTGCCTCGGCAGACTGTCTTCTCCTGTTTTTTGTTTTTGTTTTTTTTATGGTGTATTTCCCCCCAAGACCTGTTCTGTTTCTGGTTGCCCTCAGTCCTTGTGTGTCCCATATAACTCGTGGCTAGGCCACGTCTCTTTTCCGTGGCGAGGACCAGGACCACCAGGCTGGGTCGGGAGCCCTGAGACCTGGGAGCTGGTGAGTGGGGTGGATGAGGGGCAGCTCAACCCTCAGCTCGGCCATCCGTTCGTCAAGGAAGCAGCTCACGCTCCCTGCAAAGGGAGCACCTCTCAGGGGCCCGGGAGGCGAGTGCCGCCCCACGCGCACTTCCGACCTGGGGCTGCCTTGCAGGCTCAGGGCATGCCCGGGCTGGCGAGCCGCGTCACACCTAGCGAGCAGCATTGTCTGGCCCCTAAAGGGCTGCAGGACTCACAGAGCCATGTCCTCAGAGGCAGAGAGAGAATGAGCAATTTTATAGACCGAGTATGTTCAGAATCCCCAGGACATACAGAGATGGAACGTCTAATAATTTAAGCGAGCACTTGGCAGGGGGGCTGCTGGCTCCAAAGGCTTTTCCATAGGGCACCCCGAATTCCCGCAATTGAGGGGGGGTCTAGGACTCAACTGGCCGCCCTGCGGTGTCCACTGGGGTCAAAGACACAACCCGCCGTCTCGCCCCAACTTACAAGCCCGGCAGGTTTTTGTTTCCGGCATCGGCGTGTTCCTCTCAGGAAGAGCGGCCGTCCAAATCCCCTACTCCGTCCGCTCTGCTCGCCGCGCAGAGAAGCCAGCTTCTCTCCCACGCTACGCTCAAGGCTGGGAAAAACTGTCAAATCACATGGCCGGCTATACTGAACAACTCTGACACACCGATACCAAAATCAGTTGTTAGTCCCGGCTGGTGGCTCCGTGGGTTGGAGCCTTGTCCTGTGTACCGAAGGGTTGTGGGTTCGATCCCTGGTCCGGGAGCATGTGGGAGGCCACCGACTGATGTGCCCCTTTCACATCGTGTCTCTCTCTCTCTCTCCCCCCTGCTCCCCCCGCCCTAAAATAAGTAAACACGTCCTCCGGTGAAGATTAAAAAATTAACTTTGTTAAATTAGGCTTCCGCTCTTAAAGCATGCTGTTTTAAATCCTGTCAGATAATTCTAACCACCATCTGCCACCTACAAATGCGTAACACGTCACCAACTCGGAAACACTCAACAGACGAAGCACAGGGCGAACCCCCTGCACCTGGCCGGGGCACCTGGGAGAGACCACAGCCGGCCTCCGCCTCGGCGCCGAGGGGGAAAAAAAAAAGAAAGAAAGAAATGAAAGACACGTAGCTGAAAAGGAATAAGTAAAACTCTCTTTAACTTCTACGTTTATAAAGAAAACTCTACAGAATCAACCAAAACCCACCAGGGGTAAACAAGTTCTGCAAGACATAAGCCCACAGAGCAAAATCCAATGTATTTCCCTTCGCTTACGACGGACAATCTGAAGGTGAACTTTAGTAAACAATCCCATTTATAACGGCATCAACAAACAGAAAATACTTAGGAATACATTAAACAAAAGTAGTGTAAAACTTATACTTTGAATATGCAAAACTTTGTTGAAAGAAACTAAAGATCTAAATAAATGGACAGACACACAGGTCAAGAGGGGAATACCCCCCAAATTCATCTGCAGATTCAATTCAATCCTCATCGAAACCCTAGCTGACATCCTGGCAGAAGCTGACAAGCTGGCCTTAGGATTCCTGTGCAAACGCACGGGACCCAGAACAGCCCAAACTCTCCACAACGGCCGGAGTTGGACACTCTCTCCCCTCCTGATTTCCTCAGCTGCCGAAACCAGGACAGCGTGGTCCCAGGACCAGGAGAGACCGGGTCCAGAAGTAAACCAGGTGTCTGCGGGCAGCTGATTCTCAACCAGCCGCCGAGACCACCCAACGGGAACAGAGCGCTCTTTTCAAACTGCGGCGCGCTGCGCCGGGCGGGCGAGCACCTGCTTGCAGGAGACTGAAGCCGGACCCCGACCTCATACCGGATGCCCAACCTGAGGTCCGTGAGAGGCTCCAGCCTAAGAGCTAGAACTCCACGACTCAGAAGAAAACGTCAGGCAGGTCTCTGTGGCCTTGGGTTCCGCGATGTAGTCTGAGCTGTAACAACACAAGACCGAACAACCAGAGCGGGGAGATCAGAGAGACCGCCTCCTCGTGGAAGCCCTCCTGCGCGCAGACCGCCCCTCCGGAAGGCGGCGGACGAGGCCAGGAGAGGAGCGTCTGCGGACCGCATTTCTGAGCACGCGAAGAGCTCCGACAACACAGCAACGCAGACGGACGACCGGACGACCGGACGACCGGCTTTGAAAGGGGCAAGGTGCCTGAAAGGACATTTCCCCCACAGAGATGCACAAATGACCCGCAGGGACACGCCAATCAAACCGCAAGGAAAGGGCCCTTCGCACCCCCTCCCAAGAATAAAAGCTACAGAGGAAGACAGGGGCGGTGCAGGGGCAGTGCAGCCGCTTTTAGAAAACAGCCTGGCGGCTCCTCAAAGGGTTACACGCAGACCTTCCACGGGACCCAGCAATTCCACCCCTAGGTGTGTACCCAAGACCCAACGCAGACACATGTCCACGCAAAAGCTCACGCACCGCATGCTCACAGCAGCACTCCAGAAAGTGGAGACCACCGAATGTCCACCGCGTCCACCAACGGCCAGTGGACACACCAACCCCCTCTATCCACGCGACGTCGCTCAGACTTCAGGAAGAACGAGGCGCCGAAGGCCACACGTTATGGGGTTCCACTTACACGAAGTGTCCAGAGCAGCCCGTTTATAGACGCAAAATAGGCCAGGGGCTACCTGGAGCGGGGGAGGGGAGACGGGGCGGCTGGCGGCTGTGCAGCGCTGCGTGGGCCGAACACCACGGACTCGCGCACGGCCAAGGCGAACTGTATCGTGTATGAGTTACAGCTCGAAAAAGCAGTGACTTAAAAAAAAGTACAGCCGCTTCAAAAGGAAATTTTGAAAAATGTTCAAGTGACCCATAGGAAGGCAGGAAAGGAAAACAAACACATAAACAGCAACAAAAGAGCAAACAGGATAAAAAAATACCACGACCAATTTAAGTCCTGACAGAGCGGTAATTCCATTACATGTAAATGGCCTAAATACACTCTCAAGATTATGGTCCTTTTATCGCCACTTCATTGAGATCTAATTCAGATACCATAAAGTGCAGTGCTCCTTTTTATGGTCAAGTCATATTCCCTTGTAGGGACTGACCACTTTATTCACTCACTCTGTACTATTCACAACTGCATGTGAATCTAGAATTATTTTAAAACATGCTGCTTTAAAAGAAACCATAAAGCACTCACTTCCAATCAAGATGGCGGCGCACAGACATGGCTCTCCTCCGCACAACCACAACAAAGTTACAACTAAAATATAAAACAACTGCTGTTTTCTTATTTCTGAAGAGTGTAGGATGTAACGGCAGAATTCTGTTATTACTCCAAACCTGTAAAACTTTTGAATAAATAATTCCTTTCCTTTTCTTATAAAATAAAAATAAAAGTAAAATAAAATACAGAACCGCCACTGCTCAGATCCGCCAGAAATCGAGCTGAACGGAAGTCTGACAACCATGGAACTAAAGAAACCACACCCATCCAGACGGGTAGGAGGGGCGCAGACTCAGAACCAGCTGGTCCCACACCCACGAGTGGCGGATAACAATTCAGGGCGGGGTATCCCGGGAGCGAGGAGTCCCAGCCCCACACCAGGCCCCCCAGCCCAGGGTTCCAGTGCCAGAAAGAGAACTCCCCACAACTTCTGGCTGCCAAAACCAGCAGGGATTGAGTCGGTGGAAGAAACTTCTAGAGTCCTTCTAGCAGTTCCTCTTAACCCACACGTGGACTCACCTACTCAGACTCACTCCTCTGGGCTCCAGCACCGAGATGGCAGCTTGAGGGGCACCAGTGGCATGCAGGGGAGGCTGAGGTGTGTGGCGTCAAGGTCAGGAGAGGCTGTTGTCGCTTTTCTGGACACTCCCCACACAGAGCTCGCAGACGGCTGCTGTAGCTAAGACTCCAACAACCTGGCTAATACTGTGTGACCCGCCTTGGAGATCCCCGGTGACTGCCCCACCCAACTCACAGACCCACCCAAGCCGCTTTTCCATATGAATGGTCTTGGCTCCTGCTGCACAACTTCCTAAATCCTCTCAAACGAGCACAGCTGGCCTCACGGAGCCCCAGGCCCAGCATGGCGGCACCCAGCCCAGATTCACAGCATGGCTTCCCCTGGGAATCTCCAAGCCCAGCACAGGAGCAGCCATCTCAGATTGCTCTGTAGCTCAGGCAGGGGGCCCCAGGCAAACACAGGGACAGGGAAGGGGTGGGGGCTGACCTTGGCCTGCACCACCCGGGAAACCCCAGGGCCAGCGCACCCAGTGGACAGCTACAGACCATGTCGGAGCACCACCGCCCCTCCCCTGCACAGCTGATCCTCCCCGGAGGGCGGAGGTTGGCGGTCAGTGCTCACGGCAAGTCCTTGCAGCTGACTGACCATAGAAAATCCCTCCCATTGACCTGCCCACATCGACCAAGACTCAACTGCAAGAGGAGGGTGTACTCAGCCCACACAAAGGGCGCACCTTGAGGACCCAGCTTGGGTGATAGGGGAGGCTGTGCCACTGGACCCCACAGGACACCTACTGCATCAGGCCACACGACCAAGACAGGGAGTCACAGCAGCTCTACCTAATACACAGAAACACAGGGAGGCTGGCAAAATGAGGAGACAAAGAAACACGGCCTAAATGAAAGAATAAATTAAAACTTCAGAAAAAGAGCTAAACGAAATAGAGATGAGCAATCTATCAGACACAGAGTTCAAAACACTGGTTATAAGGATGTTCAAGGAACTCAGCAGCATAAAAATGATCCAGTCAGAAAGGAAGGGCGCACTCACTAAAATAAAGAACGATCTACAGGGAAACATCAGTGGAGTGGTGAAGCCAAGAATCGAATCACTGATTTGGAACACAGGGAAGCAAACAACCACCAAGCAAAACAACAAGAAGAAAAAAGAATAAAAAAAAAAAAAAAAAAGAGAGAGAGAGTGTCAGCAGCCTCTGGGACAACTTCAATCATTCCAACACTTGCCTCATAGGGGTGCCAGAAGGAGAAGAGAGAAAGAACAAGAAATTGGAAATCTATCTGAAAAATAATGAAGGAAAACTTCCCCAATTTGGTGAAGGAAGCAGACATGCAAGTCCAGGAAGCACAGAGAATCCCGAACAATGAGGATGCAAAGAGGCCACTCCAAGACACATCACAGTTGAAATGCCGGAGGGTAAAGACAAAGAGATGGGAGGGGCTGTGGGGGAATGGGTGAGAGGCGAGGGGATCAGGAAGCCATGGGGAAGTAAAGTACAGCTAGGAAATGGAGCAGCCGAAGAATTTATACGGGATCCGTGGGCGTGAACAAAGGTGGAGGACCGCCTGAGGGAGTGGGAGGTGCTGGGTGGGAGTGGGAGGTGCTGGGTGGAGGGGCAGAGGGGGGAAATCAGCACAACTGTAGTAGCATAATCCAAAGACATAATTTTAAAAAAGTAAAAAAAATAAGCAAAATAACCATAAAGCAACTGGGTGGCTCTACGGTGTGCCAACTTGAAACGCCCAAAATCCTTGTTCGCTTTGACACCTTACACTAATGCTAAATTATGTTAATTTGTTGAGAATGCTTAGGTGACCAGACGATCTGGAAGTGTAAGCATCAAAACAACCGATCACCCAGCAGCTTCAAAACCAATTCTTTGGCTTTGGGCGAGGCCCTCGCTCCTGCAGCTTTGCTGAGGTGTCAGAGGCCCGCGGGTGCGTCTGGGTGCGGCTCCCAGGACTGAGGGACCCTGTCAGCTGCGCTCCGGGTCTGCCCAAAGGGCTGAGATGCCCGTGTGAGCCAGCCAAGCAGCTCTCCTGCAGCCCCGTTGGACAGAAGCCAGCCACGGACGTTGACGTTGAAAAGGCGTGACTGACCAAGGAGGGGCAGCATGCGGCCCCACGGCCGCCGAGGCGTGACCCTGGAGCAGCATGGGTGTGGATGGTGCACGGCCACCTACCCACGGATTTTTTAAAATAAACACGTGCGGGTACAGTGCTGTGTTTTCTTATGCTCTTTTTCTCTTTAAATATTTGTTTGCTTTTAGAGAGAGGACGGGAGGGAGATGGAGAGGGAGAGAAACATTGATGTGCAAGAGATAAAGCGATAGGTTGCCTCACCCCCCACTGGGGACCTGGTTTGCAATGCAGGTGTGGGCCCTGACCAGGCATCGAACCAGCGACCCTTTGGTCCACGGGCCGGCGCTCACTCCACCGAGCCACCCCAGCCAGGGCCATGATGTTCTTAATAATGCTGCTTCCTCTAGCTCGCTTCCTGGTAAGAGTATAAGATGCAATACATACGACGCACAAAATAGGGGTTAATCGGCAGTTTACGCTGTTGGTAAGGGTTCCGGTCAACATCGGGCTATTGGGAGTGAAGTTCGGGGGAACCCCAGGTCGTACGTGAATTTTCGACAGCACATGGCTCAGGGCCCCAAACCCCGCCACGCTGTTCAAGGGCCAACCACGTGTAAAGAAGTGTTTCTACGATCACGGGAAGAGGAGGCATTTGGTTTCAAAGTGGGAAGTGGCCTTTCCAGGCGAAAGGGGACAGAAAACCCCCGAGGGGCGGCACTGGAGACCAGGGGCCGGCGGGGAGGGGCTGCAGAAAGAGACCTCTTCTCCCTCGCCTTACAACGCCTGAACAGAAGACCGCAAATGTTGTAGTTCAGGCGAAATTGGATTTTTAAACATTTTTTATTGATTGATTTTGGAGAGAGCGTGAAAAGGAGATGGAAATGCTGATTCGTCGCCCCGCTGGTGTATACATTCGAGGTCGGTTCTTCCGTGTTCCCTGACCGGGGACTGAACCTGTGACCTTGCTGTATGCGGATGACGGCCCATCCCACGGACCGCCCAGCCAGGGCCTAAAATCTGCTCAGTGTTAATGGGTTTATTCACATGGTAATTTTTAGAGATAGTTCTCTTGTAACCGGAGCCTAGTGTCTGTCCTGCCCAGCCAGCCCGGGTCCGCAGGCACGTGGGGTCCTACAGGCTCCCTGGGCCCCGCCGCTGCCCCAAGTCTCCCAGAGTGACCGTCCCGCTTTGCACTGTCACCTCCCAGACTTTTTCTTTTCCTTACAGTTCCTCACACCCAAAGCAGCTAAGCTTCCCTACAAGGGCATCGCTGATTTCTAAGATTACTTGAAATACCCTGCCGTCGCTCCGGGTAGTGGACTGCCAGGAGGAAACCATTCACTGTCCTGCTTATCGGACGGCCCCATCTCCTCCGATCCTGATCCCGACGCTGAGGAAAGCCAAGGAGGCTGGACCTGCCCCGCCCGCTGTCTGGGTTTCTCGGAGGGCCTGCCGTCCACCGCACACGCTCCTCCCAGCCTGTGCTTTCCAGCCGCGTTCATGGGCACCGTCCGCGGTTCCCGACTCCACGGTGGGCCGTGCCCAGGAGGCGGCCCGGAGCCTGGACCTGGTGTGACTCAGGGGACCTCAGCGGCCACACGGTCCTGTGCAGGTGCCCCAGACCAGTGGCGGTCCTCACTCGGTGGTTCTAGGTGACACCCACGCAGCCTTCCAGGCCGGCCCCGTTGGCTTCCATGTGAAATAACCAAGTCCATCCGGTCATCAGCAGGGGGCTGCTGCTCCCTGGGGACAGAGAGGGGGCCGTCTACACAGAGGGACATGTGTCCCAGCCATCAGACAGCTGTCACCCCACAGAGAAGGGGCCAGGTCTCCGGACACCTCCAGGCACACGAGGTCATGGGCTGCGGGCTGAGGTCCTCACTGCCGGCGGTGAGGGGGAGCACCGGTCAGCAAGACCTGACTGTGGGGGCGGGTCCTGGAATTCCGGGGAGCCTCCCACTTCCTTCTCAGTTCATCTCCAGCCGCCTGCACGGACTGGCTTTGGCGAGGCACGCGGAGCCTTCCGCCGGGCCTCGGGACGCAGGAGCACGGACAGGCGGCGTCCCTGGCCTTCCGTGGTGAAGCGCTTACCGTACAGCTGTGCCCTGGGAACGTGGCCTCTGCCACACCAACACTGACAGCGGGCCGAGCAGCCGAGAACCTGGCGCACCGCGTGGCGGCCCAGGGACTCGACCTCTAGAGCCGTTGAGGCTGCTGACAACGATCTGTGCTTCCTCAGGAGGGGCCCCAGGGGAGCAGACGAGCCCCCCAGCTCCCGTGCCCACAGCCCAGGGCCCCTCCTGCTGGGACAGGGAATCGGACGGAACACAATGGAACCTGCTTCTTAAAACCTTTTTTGGAGATTATTTACAATCATAGAGGGATCCTGCTAAGAACGATGATCAAAACCTTGCCACGCCCTGGCCGGTGTGGCTCCGTGGGTTGGAGCCTCATCCGTAACTGAAGGGTTGGGGGCTCCACCCCGGGCCGGGGCACCTGCATCCTTCCTGCATCAGCTTCTCTCTCTCCCCCTTCCTCTCCCTCTAAAAGCAGTGAAAGAACGCCCTCGGGTGAGGATGGAAAAGCGAACGCACACCAGCACCGCAAGGGGTGACTGGGTCCGTCCTGCGCCTCGTTGCGCCCGCTGTCTAGCAGGCTGCCACGGGCGTCTAGTCCCTGTCTGATCTGCTGTCTGGTGTGACTCTATCTCAGACCGGGGACACGTGAACTCTCACGTCTGTGCCCCGGAGAGAGGCTACGGACGCCGCCCGGGAGCTAAGACAGCCCCGAGGGCACGGCTTCCTGTCCTGCAGGGAGTGGGGCAGCCCCACAGCAGACGGACGGACCGACAGCTGTGTCCCGCATCCTTTCCTCAAGGACTAAAACCCGAGACTCGGTTCCTGAGATGCTCTGAGCCAGCGCCACCTCCACTGTGCGGGGTGTCAGTGAAAAAAGAAGGACAGCCTGGCACCTGGTACAGCCTGGACAGACCCCGAGGACACCGTGCTGAGTGACACGACACGGGGGGACGTGTATTTAGGTCCCGCTCACACGTGGTCCCTGCAGGGGGCCGACCCACAGAGACAGGGAGTCCACGGTGGGGCCGGGGCTGGGGGAGGGGTGGAGCCTCGCCCCGAGACGGGGTGGAGAGGGTCGCTGTTCCGTGGTGCGTCTGACCACAATTTAAACTCTAAGTCACACTTTCTCAGACCTGCACGTGAAAGGCACAGGAGTCCAGCTCCGAGAACGGAGGGGAGACGTGGCCCGTGGCAGGAAACAGCACAGACGCGGCACCAGGGCCGTGAGGGAACCCGGGGCTAGGGTGCACCCCACTCGAGGTTTCAGAAGTCCCCTACGCACAGGGAGGGTGCGGGAGGGCGGGAGCTCTCGCGACCCCTGGAAAGCGAAGGACGGCCGTGGGGCCGGCAGAGCCGGAGAACTCTGCCAGGCGGTCAGGAAACTGAACACTCAGAAGGGACTGTCCAAAGGTGCACACCGAGGAAAGGTGGGCAGGCCACGGGTCACCGGGGAGATGCAAATGACCCCCCCCCCCCGCCCGGGAGGCCCTGCAGGGGGCCGACGGTATGCAGTTCCCCCCAGCTGAGCACCCAGCACCCACACCCATCCTTCCTGGTTCGGGGTGCTCGGGAGAGCCCCGAAGCGACAGCCCACGGGCCCAGCACGACAGATGAGACACAGAACGTGGGTGAGTCCCCACGGAACCCCCCCCCCCCCCGCCAGGGACCTTCTACAGCAACACCTGCCCCTGAACGCACCTGCCAGCCACAGCGCCCAACAAAGGAGGCCCG
This sequence comes from Glossophaga mutica, assembly GCA_039655065.1. Lineage (NCBI taxonomy): Eukaryota > Metazoa > Chordata > Mammalia > Chiroptera > Phyllostomidae > Glossophaga > Glossophaga mutica. The sequence continues at coordinate 217,004,733 of CM077305.1, forward strand.
GCCCCACCCATTCACGGAGATCCAAAAACAACAAGCTCACCTGGGGGGACTGGAAGTTACACCAGGAGGGGGCAGGTCTGGGGCGGGAGGGGGCGCCACGCCTTGACCTTGACCTGACCTTCGCCCTGGTCCCCTGGGTGTGTTGGTTGCCTCCAAGCAGACGAAGCCCTGCGCTCGGCACGGGGCCCTTCTCCGCAGGCCGCCCGGCTGAGAGTGCTCGAAGTAAATGCCCACTTACGCGCAACGGAGGCGGCAGAAAGCGGGGGAGCGCCGAGCGGCAGAGTTAGGCCCCCGCTGCACCTCGTCACACAGGGGTGCTTTTAACGGAGCTCATCGAGTAAATAACATTCCTCCGTTAATAGCTTTAGATCACGAAATGTTCAAGACTCTATCTCAGCCATCCATCACCTGTTTTCCAAAACGGTGCGGGGGGGGGGGGCGGGGGGGGAGGGCAGCCGCTGCCGACCGGCGGGCCCAGCCACACCCCACTCGCAGGCAGCGGCCGGGGTGCCCCAGGCCCCTCGCCGTCCTCGGCCAACTGCCCCCAAACCTCAGTCCCTTCAGCCCCAGGACTGTTTCCACGAGAAGAGCAGACACACCCCCCCGAGAGTCCCAGGTCTCGGTTCAGGGGCCTGAAGCCCCAAGTTCTCCGGAGCTGTTTCTGTCTCTCCTGAGTCGAACCGGGCCCAGGAGAAAGGCCATTTGAGAAACAGAGGCCCTGGGTGGGGCAGGCTGGCCCGCCAGCCCGGGGCCTGGCACCTGGGTGGGGACAGCAGACACGAGGCCCCCTCGTCCACAGGCAGGACTCGTGGCCAAGTGCTGCTGGAGCACACGCTGACCCAGGCACACGGGCTGGAGGGTGGGGGACCACCAGTCCTGGTCCCGGAGCCAGAGCGTCCCCCCCACCCCCGCACCCCAAGGCCCTGGGAGCCCCAGGGAAGTGCGGGCAGCTAGGGGCCCGCCCTCCTGAGGATCACCAGTCCCCGCAGCCCAGAGAGCCAGGTGCCAGCTCACCTCCATCGCCACGACCTCTCCGATGGCCTGACGGTGCCCGTGGGAACGCCGAGGGTAAAGACGTTCACCTGACTCCGATCACGGCTTTTTGGAGCAGAGTGCGCACTCTTCGAGTTCAGGGCACAGCACCTGGGGGGGATGCCACCTGCGTGGCTGGGCGTCCGTCCCGGAATAGGGGCACAGAGCCCAAGGGGTGCAGCGAGGGGGCCGCACGGGGGGGACGTGGCGGGAAAGCCCGCTGCCGGCTCCGCAAACCACAGTGCTGGGCAGCCCGAACCTTGGGAGACCAGGCCCCACAGGCTCTGCCCGGGTGTCGCCCCGGCTTCCAGACAGGTGACGCCCCCTCAGTCCAGGCTCAGCCTCAGGGGCAGCACGTGGAGGGGCCTGCACCCCAGGTCGCCCTCAGCTCCCCCCGCCCACCCCGCCGCCTTCTTCACTTCCGGTCAAACTGGAAGGAAGGAAGGAGGAATTCGGGGAGGGGCAGGGGTCTAGTCTCACTCACAGGACACCCAGGGCTGTGGACACCCCCCTCTCCATCGCCCCGTGGGGCTCGCTACAGGGAACCCGTGTGGCCAGCACCCGTGGTGTGTCACCCACTGCAATGGGGTCTTAAAAACGCCACATCAGCCCGTAACGCCCCCCCCCGCCCCCGCAATCAGACGGCACAGAATTTAGCCCAGACAGGGCACTGCGAGGGGCCCTCAATTATCTCACTGTGGGGAGCAGGGAGGGAGGGTCCTCTCCAGACACGGGGTGTGGGAGGGACGCCAGCCAGCCAGCCAGACCCCCGATCCGGGCGGCCCGCGGGGCAGACAGCGCCCCGGCCTCCCACACGGTGACCTTCGGGGCGACAGGGCCAGAGTCAGCGGGCGGTCCGCAGACCGAGTTCGTCTGCAGACGCGTAGGAGGCTGACTGGTTAAATTCAGAAGAAGTGGCCACACTGCCGGACTGCTGGTCTGGGGGGACAGGGTGGGGACAGCACTCCCGGCCCCGGGCCTCACTGGGACGTCCCACAGGGCTCTCTCTCTCTCTCTCAGACGGCCGAGACCTGGCCCGGCGCGAGCCAGCGCGAGTGGTGGGCAGGCCTGGGGGCAGCCCCGGGTGGCCAGCACCCCACCCCACGTTCCCCCAGGAGGTGTGGGGACAGCTACCCCTTCCACGGCTGGTCGGGAGAATGGAGGTGGCAGGGGTCTTGAGCTGGCCCCTGGTCAAGGATCTCGAATAACCTCAGGGGAAGACAGCGTGCTCCCCCGTGGTCAAGCCCGCATAAGCCCGCAGCCGGAACTGACCAGGGACATGAGAGAGAGTTTCCAGGGAGGAGGGCAAACAAATCTCGGAACCGGGATGGCTGCCCGCTGTGGGACCTGCCAGGGCCTCAGCTGCTGCAAACCCGGAGGGAAAGGGCGGTTGGGTTGGGGCGAGCAGGGTCACAGGCCACCACTCCCCAGGGGCTCTGAGCAGAGGAGGAGGGGAGGGACAGGGGTCAGCATGTGAACTTGACCTAGTTAACCAACCACCTGCACATCTCACTCCCCAGGCCGAGGCCAGCTCGGGCGTCGGCACCTCCACCCACCAGCACCGGGGGCCGCTCCCCCGGCCCAGCATCCGGAAGGCAGCCCTGGGCGCCCATCCCCGGGCTTCCGCCTCCGCTGCGGGCTCTAACGAACTCTCTCGTGAGGCTTCTTGGAAATCAGTGACTGTAATGTAATCACAGCTGCCGGGGCTCGGAGCGAGCCTGCTCGGTGTCTCCGTTCAGTTGTAATTATTACGAAAGCACAGTAAGGACCCGGCAAGGAGGAACCGAAACCCTGCGGAATGCCTGAGGACCCTGGGAGGGGCGGCCACTCCAGCTGCTGTGCCGCCCACCCACCCACCCCCTCCACCCCCTCCACCCGGAGGCACTGCCCTTCCTGCAGGTCCCAGGGCTCTGTCTACCTGGATGCACCTGGCCCAGGTAAGCAGGCGGTGCCAGGTGAGGCAGCGGGGGGCGGGGGGGAGAGGGCAGCTGGTAGCTACAGCTGCCCTGGGTACCTGCTGTCTTGGTCCGTCCGGGGCAGCACCATGGAACCCCAATAAAGCCACCTGTTCTGCAACCCAGCCTCTCTGGGCCGTCTCCCTTCCACGAAGGGAGGGTACCAGACACCCCCCCGAGACCCTGCATCCTGGCTCACCTCACAGCCAGACCGTGATCACCCAGCAGTGAGGCGGGGGTGGGGCCAACTTCTCCTCAAAGGGCCGCAGGGGTTGATGGGTAAGGGCAGCCCGCAGTGCCCTCCCAAGCCTCTGCCGTGTGGCCTCCAGCCAACGGCAGGACGTCCTGGTCATGGGTGCCCGTGAGGCCAACTGACTCCCCAGGGAATCCCGGCCCGGTGCCAACTCTACCTTGGGGCGCCCTTACCCGTAAAGCGCCCGATGCAGCCCTCAGAGTCGCCAAAGAGAACAAAAAACGGAGCCAAGGCGAGGCCCCCACCTGCCACCAGGAAGCACCTTCCCTGCCGGCACCCCAACTTCATTCCCAGCCCCTCGGGCCCCACGGCCAGGCCAGCGGGTGGAGCTGCCCACAGCACCCAGGGCCCTGCAGCGGCTCCCACGCAGGGGCAGGGGTGGGGGAGGCCGGCAGGCAGCCACGACAGTCCCTCGGGGCCATCCTGACCCCGGGTGTTTGCTCCCTTCCTTCTCCCAGGCGACCTCGTCCACAAGTGGCTGCTGTTATTCTGCTAATTTCAACCCCACGGAGGGCCCCCTCCCTTCCGAGCCAGAGGAGGGTCGGTGTGCTTTGTGATGCGACGACTTCTGTTCCATCAGACCCGTGTGGTGACACGAACCTGCGGTGATCAGACTGACACCCCCACCCCGACGGAGAACCCCAAGTGGGCAGCAGCCCCTGCAGCACCGAGCTGGAAGCTTCACGCCCTCCCCCAGCCCCCAAAGGAGAGGAAACCCAGCCAGAAGGTCAGAGGGCTGCAGCCCAACCGGAGGTCAGGGGACAAGGGACATCTCGCTGCTCAGGGAGACAGCGCTGCTGTTCCTTCCAAGCCTGGGAGCGTGAGACGGAGGAGGAGACACTGAGAGGAGGGGACAGGGCAGTGACCAATTTGTCCTTCACTCCTGTGCTAGGTTGACTAGAGTCCCCCCCAAACGTCATGTCCACCTGGCACCTCAGAACGTGACCTTATGTGAAACTGGGGTCTCCGCAGATGTAGTCAAATTAAGATGAGGTTGCACTTGATTAAGGGTGACCTCTAAATCCAACAACGGTGTCCGTCTGAAAAGAGAAGGGCCCGTTCCCAGGCGTGATGTGGCCACAAGCCAAGGAAAGCCCTCGACCAGGACCGGGAGGGAGCGGGGCCCCGGACGCCCGGACTGGGGACTGAGGGCCTCAGCACCAGGAGAGCGAGGACCCCAGCTCTGAGACCTTCCAGACTGTGGTTTCTCCACTGCCGGCAGCCCCGGGACACACACAGCCCCCACCCCACAGGTACCCGTCCAGACCTTTGAGCCCGGGCTCTGTGGGAACAGGACCCGCTGCCTTCGGAGGGATCTGCTCAGACCCAGACAACGTCCACCAAGAACCAGGACGGCCTGAGCGGCCTTGGGTCCGGGGAGGAGCACAAGGGACCAGTGGGGGAGGCCACCTCTCTACTGACCCCGCCTCTCCTCCAACTCATCACCAGCAGGAGGGACACCAGGCTGGGGGGACACCTCCTCACCGCCTACTTCATCCTCGGTGCATGGCCCCAGAGCCCACAGGAAGAGGGGTGAGGGGCAGCGCAGCCCGGCACCCAGCTCAGAGCTTCTGGGCTCCGGGCACCGAGGGGCACAGCCGCTGACCAGCCAGGCTAAGGCCCGCCTTTCCTGGAGCTGTCGTTCTGAGCGACCCCGACACGGCTCGTGCAGGTGCCCGGTCGGTCACCACTCAGTGCTCCCGGGCCTGAGACCAGACCCTGCCACACGCCAGGCCCTGGGCGGCCTGCCCGCTCTCTCCCCCTGCACCCCTCCCCCTGCCCCTCCCCCGAGCCCCCACCCACCCGCGCCGTGACCACAGGCCCGCCGGCAGGGGGCTGTTGAGGGAACTTGGGCACCAGACGCAAACTCTTGTGGTGTGGCTGCCCACAGAACCGGAGCGGGGAGGTCAGAGACCCGACCAGGGGCCTTCTACGGAACCGTCCCGGACCCCAAGGTCTCGGAAGCCAGGGAAAGCCCCGCGGAACGTTCCAGACTGAAGCTGCAGAAGAGACACGAGACTTGAACCCAAGCGGCCGTTGGGCACAACACCACAGACGTTAACGGCGGGGCCTGCCTGTCCAGGAGGCCACCTCCAGGGACCTGGGGTTGGCGGGGACTGTCACCGTGACCCCCCCCCAAGGAGGGGTGCCTTGTCCTGGGGAACACCTGCCTCTGGGGTCCATCCCAACCCGGGGCCAGACGTCTAAATACCTTGAGAAGCCGGTCTGCGAACGGACGTGGCCGGGACCCTCCACGGGCCCCTGGGCCTGGGCAGCAGAAGCTGGCCCTGCTCCCCCTCAGGAGAAGCCCCAGCCCTGCCCGGCATCCTGACACCCAGAGCCCCCCCTCCCGGCAGGGCCGGGGGCCAACCCCAGGGTGCTGGTGGGGACTTTCCCTTCTCCTGGGTGGTCAGGGGTCTGAGGAGCCGCCCACGGCCAGCGCTCCGTCCCACCAGGCCTGGCTCCCACGGGCCTGCCCAGTCCCCGGCCCACTGTGGCCACCGGCTCCTCACGGTCCCAGGCGAACGGCACCCCCACTCCCAAGTCTGGGCTTGTTCGAACCCCAAGAACGGCACAACTCCCTGCACCCCCACCGCTACCCGGACGCTGCGGCCCGTTCTGGGGACCCGCCTCCTCCTGCGGGACGGGGCTCTACTCTCTCCTCCCAATTTGTCATCCCCCCCCAACTTCACGACATCGCTCTCCGCAGGAAGAGGGGCCCGAGGGCCCGGCGGCCGGACTCTGCGGGGCCGTCCGGGTCAGCGTGCGGCCAGGCCTGGCCCCAGGGACTCCACGGCGACCGCGCGCCGCTCCCCTCCGGACGCCCTCCCGTGACACGGGCGGGCCGAACAAACTGGGTTACGACGATTAACACAAATTCTGTCCCCAAACTTACATAACCGCAGACACCGACTCAGGAAGAGCCTCCCCCGCCGCTGGCCCCGTTTCCTGCCCTGCACCCCAGCTCTGCTCCTGAAAGCGGGGCTCCCCGCCACACGGACCCTCCTCGCCCGACCCCGCGCCCTCGGGCTGCGTGTCCGGCGGCCCGCCCTCGACGGCAGGTGCAGGGTGGAGCACGCGGCTGCCTCGGCAAGGCCGACCCTTGCTTCCCAGACCGCCCCGTCCAGGCATGAGAGGGACTCCACGTGTCCCCAACCACGCTGGGTAAACACGGCCCCCCAACACTCAAGTCCACCTGGAACTCGGAACGTGACCTCGTCTGGGAATAGCATCTTTCTGGTGTGATTATTTAGGGATCCCACAAGTAGACCCCCCTGGAGGGAGGGGGACCCCGCATCTGGTGACGGCTGTTCTCAGGAAGAGGGGAACCTGGACACGACACACAGAGGGAGGACGGCCCTGTGACATCGGATGCAGAGCCGGGAGTGACGTGCCTGCCGGCCAGGAGGGCACAGGGCCAGCCGGCCCCACCAGAAGTCGGGGAGGCGGGGGTAGCCCCTAGAGCCGCAGCAGGAACCGGCTCAGCCCACGCCTCGCCTTCAGACCCGTGGCCTCCAGAACCAGGAGGGCAGTGTCTGCTGTCCAGGGCCCCAGGTTTACAGCCCCGGACGCCGCTCCTGCCCCGCCGGGTGCTCAGTGGCTCCGTCCCCTCCCACAGGGCGGGGCACATCGCTGCCCACCTGGGGCTGGCAGACCCCACAGCTGCCCCCGACCACTGGTTGCAAAGCGGGGGCGCACGGGAGGGGGTGCGCTTGGCAGGAAACGGAGAAGTGGGCTGGGTCATGGTGGAAAAACAGGGGGGCCACCTCCTGGCCCTCCAGCCCATATGCTTATACGGAACCCACGTCACCCAGGTGACCTTTTTGGAGGGGCCACCTGGGGACAATCCCAGGATGCATCCCATTTCCGCTTCTGCATCAGAGCTCCCAGCTGGCTCCCCCACTGCACACATGGGGAAACTGAGGCCTGTGGAGGCCGTGGTGTTCGCCTGGTGTCCCCCAGCAGCTCGGCGAGGGAGGGGATCAGACCACAGGACAGAGCTCGCTCCATGCCCTGGCTCTGCAGGGGACGGTGTGGCCAGTCCTGACGGGACCCTGTGAACGGTCAAGGTCCCGTCCAGGCCCAGCAGCCCCCAGAGCCGGGCCCCCTCCTGTCTGCACTGCCCCCAAAAAGCAGGGCCCTTCCGTCTGCCCAGGATGGGGCAGCACCTGGAACCAGGCCCCTGGTCACCAACCTGGGCAATCACAGTGGGAAGCTCGGGTGTGTGACACGGAGGACGCGGCGGCCAGCACTGGGGTGCGAGCCTGAGGACCCACTCGGCTTCTACGGCTGCCAGACGGACACCACTCCTGAGAGCCACGAACCCTGCTCTGTGGGGCCAGGGACATTTCGCTCCAAACTCGCTGTCTGACGTCTTCGGGACAGTGGGACTGGGGGCCAGTGGAAGGAATCTTGAAGCTCCTAGACTGCAGCCCCCCCAGTCAGACCCTGCTGGGGGGTAACAGTACGAGGAGGAGCAATCCACCCCCAGCCCCCGCTCCGCCCCTCACCCCCACCCCCACCCCCGGTGCTGCCCCAGCCCCAGGAAGCTGCAAAGCCAGGTGTGTGTGAAGCCGCGTGGAGGCCAGTCTGTGATGACCTCGGTTTTCCTCAGGGGCTCACAAGCAAGTGCCGGGAGCTCCCAAGTCTCCCGAGTTACCGCCCGAGCGGCCGGGGAAGGCCCACACGCACCTGCCGGGTCCCCGCACCGACGAGCAACGTGACCCAGTGGCGGGCCCAGAGGACACTCGGAGGACGCACACGTGGACCACCCTGCCCTCCCCCTGCTCTGGAGCCTCCTCTCGGGCATCCCGTTCCCTGCGTCCCTCCTGAGCCCCTCCGGCAAGGGACGAGGCCGGTGTGGGGGCAGGGTGCAGGCTGAGCACCGACAGGACAGCCGGGGTCACGGCCACGCGGCAGCCACGCGGCAGCGAGGCCCACCCTACGCCCCCCTCGCATCCTGGGAGAGGGTTTCCAGCAGGCAATTTGCATAATATTCTCTGCAAGTTAATATCAGCTCCTGATAATGATCTCAGCATAGCGTGGAGCTGAGGCGGCTGTTACAACACTAAGTAATCATATTTTAAATTATGTTTCCCTTTATAGAAAGGTGTTGCAAAAACACACAGCCGTGAAATCTGTTGCAGCCCCACTGCCAACCACCTGACCAGGTTCCCAGCACCACGGCCATGACTGCAGCTCCGGGCCTGACGCCCCAGGCTGCCCCAGGCCGCCCCGTGCCCCCGCCTGCCCAGCCTCACCCCAGCCAGGGCCAGGGGGCCCTTCCCAGCAAGGGCGCTGCTCAGAACCGCCCGGGCTCTGGCCGCAGTCAAGGGCGGGTCTGTGCAGAGAAGTTCATGGGGCACCTACTGCCTGCCGTGCTGGGGTCCTTGCCGCCCTGGCAGTGGGTGAGCGGGGCTCCCCCTTTTCCCAGCCCAGCCTCATGCAGGAGACCCCAGTGCCCACGAAGCCAGATGTCCACGAGACACGTGGGAGACACAGTGTCCTGAGAACTCATTTTCAAGTCGGGGCTCCCAACACCCCTCACCTATCTCAGCACCTTCTCCCAAGGACAGGCCCACTCATCCCAACCAGGGCACCTCCGACAGCCTGGGGGATGTCCCTGGCAGGTGACCCGGGGGCCACAGGGGGTGGGGCAGGGCCCACGTGGACACCACTGGGAAAGCCAAGGAGGCGGCAGGAGCTGGAGGGGACAGTCCCACAACTTGGGGCCCCCGCCCCCCAGGGAAGCTGGGACAGAAAAGCCATGGGCTCCCCTCTCATTTCACTACATTTAGGAGCCGGGCCACCACTCAACCTCTATTTTCTTAAAAGCTTTTTTTCTTTTTTATTAAAAAAAATCCAATTATAGCACAAATCTCTCAGCAGGGGTCAGTGTGGAATAAGAATAGCCGAAGTTAATGGACATGACACAGGCAAGATTAATGCCTAAAGGGTTTCAAAAGTTGTATGATGCAGATTTCATTAACATTTTAATTGTAATGTATCTTTTTAATCTTCTCTCACCCTAATGGCTTCATAGCCAAAAAAAAAAAGGAAGAAACTGCTGACAACAACAAAAAGTATCAACTTACGGAATGTAACAAAGGCCTTCCCAGCGCATGGAAGCTGAATCAAATGAGCAAAACCAAGTTAACGGCGTGGTTTCCTAACAGCACCGAAGTCCAGTGCAGCAAAGGCAGTCGCTTCTCCCCTCCTGGCACAGGGACAGGGACAGGGACGGGCGAGGACGCAGCCCGGGGCCAGGGTGGAAGAACGACCCAGAACCACTTCTTTTTGCTCTTGTGGGGGCGTGGGGGGGGGCTTCCTCCAAACACCCAGCAGCCCCCGTCCTCCTCCCCACTGGTAGATTCCAGAAAATACCAGCCATGGGGCGGAATCCCTCTCACAACCACAGGGGCGGGCCTGGGACATCTAGGGGTGCCCCCATAATGAGGGGGGCATTTTGTGGGGCGAGGGCTGGGCCTGTAGACAGGCAGGCATCCTCAAGGAGGGCCCCAGAAGGCTCTGGACGGTATCACTGCCTCCAATTTTCAAAGGCATTGCCTCCAGATGTACACTCAGCCTTGACTACCAAGGGCCCAGATTTTTATTTTCAATCAACAAACACCCCGGGAGCACCAAGCCCATGCCTGCTGCTGTCTGACCCTTCACCCCAGATCCAGCTTCCCTCAGTGGCACCCCCTCAGGTCCAGGCTGCCCTGAGGGACCCAGTGGCTGGGCGTGGACACAGCCAGGCTCACTGCTCACCCCAGTGACTATATATGGACACTTTCAGGCCCCTCTGGTCCCCGCCCCCAGCCCTGCCTGCTTTCCAGGCACTGGGCTGGCCTGGGCGGGGCCCAGGAGCTCCCGGCCCATCCATGGCCATGTGCCCTCCTGGATGCCAGGGCCCAGGGCCACGGGGGAGGGGCAGGATTCCTTCAGAGAGACCCACGGGGCCAGAGAAGCCATCTCAGAGAAAAGTATGCTTCCATCCTCCCTGGAGACAGAGACGCGGCCACCCCTTAAAGGGGCTTGCGCCCCTCACTGGCTCCTGCCCCCTTCCTGGTAGGGGGCATCGGGAGAGGGCCTGCAGGCCAAACCCATCCTACACAGAGGCCCGCTCACCATCACCCTCTCCCGAGTAGCGTCAAGGCATGAAGGGCAGGGCTCAGAGAGGGCGAGTTGCCCACCCAAGCTCACACAGCCTTGGGCCAGATGTGACCTGGGAGAGATGGCAGAGCTCCCCGTCTGAGCTGCCTCCTTGCTGGACGCAGGCGCAGCCAGCAGAAGCTGGGGGCGGGGCGGGGCCCGGAGCGCCCAGCTGCCCTCTCGGGTGCTGCCGCTCAGCGGGCTCCCGGTCCTAGGGAGTGACGGGCGCCCGCCGTTCTCGTCCTCGCCGGAGCTGCCTCCACTCTGAGGTGGCCGACCGCAGGCCGCCAGGGAGCCTCGCTCTGAAGACCATGTCCAGGCACTTCCAGACCCCTGCGTGTCCACCCCGTCCCACCCTGCGGAGACCCTCACCCGCAGGGCCCCCTCTGGGTTCCCACACCTGAGCTTGAAAGACAGAGGCCAGGCCTCCAAGGAGGAAGCGCAGCTCCCAGCAGGCAGGTGACAATGAGGGAACCTGGGGCAGGCCCTGGCGTCGTTGTGAGTGACCTCGTCCAGGGCCAGGCTGGGGACAGCGAGGACTGGCCAACAGAAACAGAGGCCACCCGGACGGAGGTGAGCGGTGCCTGGGGCATCCCCTGGGGGTGCGGCACGGCCTCCGGACACACCCTCGATGGGCACACCCTGGACGGCTCCCCAGGGTTCCGGATCATAGAACGGGATTAAAAACTGGGGGGGCGGGGCTGCTCGCCTCCGGGCGGATGGAGGGGATGCCCAGAAAAGCACATCGCACTGCAACGAGGTGCTCCGCGTGGCGCTGGCGGAGGGCCTGGCTCCCAGATGAGTACCCAGGCACCCAGGCTGGGGCGTGAGAGGCCCACACAGGTCAGCCCTGACCGGGTCCTGCCGCCCCTCACCAGCCCCTATCAGGCCCACGGCCCGCCAGACTTTGTAAGCCCAGGCTCAGCAGGAGTAGCTCTGGGTTGGCAGGCCGGGGCCCCTTCCTGCCCTGGGACACGCCCCCCCCAACATGCACGCTCACAACAGCACCACGGGGCTTTGCTCCCCCTCAAAGACCAGGCCTGGAAGCCAGCCCCTGGGGACACTGGCCACAGGAATGAGGCAGCCAGGCCAGCTAACGCTGCCACACCTCTGCCCATTACCGCTGCAAAGCCCCTGGTTCTCACGAGAAGTGTGCCAGAGAGTGTGGGCAAGGGGGCCTGACCTGGGGGGTGTGGGAGGCTGCACTGACCCTCCCCAGACGGCCCCCCCTCCAGGGCTGCTCCTCCGACCCCTCCAGCCCAAGGGGGCAGTATCCGGGGAATGGGCCGGCTGCACAGGACTTGCTGGCAGGGGTGGTGGAGGTCCGACCGGTGGGAGGCCTGGGCTGCAGGGGCCGAGTCTGGGGCGCCAGACCCCCGCCCGGCACTCCAGGGAGCAAGGGCCCCAGGGGAGGAGGCGCGGAGTGGGGCCAGGAACATCCTTGGAAGGGCCGGTGCCACAGTGCTGACCTCTGCCCCAGGAGGGGCCCTGGGCCCACCCCGGCCCATGACACAGGCCCGGCAAGCAGGACCCCAGAGGCAAAGGTCCCAGAGGAGCCAGGCTTCGGAGGCCATTCATTGTCTTCGCCCCTCTTACACGAACGATGCACACTCACGTTTTGGTTGAACAACAGGGAAGGGTTTGCACGCAGTCACCCCCGAGCCACCGGCCAGGGAGGGCCCCTCTGAGCGAGCCCACGCCCGTGACCGAGAACCTGGGGGTCCCCGGCGCAGATGGGCGGCAGCCCGGCGTTCCCGCACCAGCCACCACTCGGCGCGGCCCGCTCTTCGCACATCCTGCGGGAGGCCCGGCGGCTCCCGGGCGGGGACGGGCGGAGCGGCGCGGGCGGCTCGGCATCGGACACCGCGTCCAGCGCCGCGCCCTCCCCGGGTGTGACCGCTGACAACAGATCTCCGGCCACTGAGCGGTGACAGCGGTGTCCTGTTCTACTTCTGTGATCCTTCCAGCCCACTCGAGGAGAGAGCGGGGGCCAACCCCTCGGGTCTCATCTTCCAGTCCCTTGGCTCAGGCTCCAGCCCAGGCGCCAACCAACAGTGGAATGCCCCCTGGGGAAATGCCAACAGGCCCCGGGGGGCACCCGAGAGCCGCTCGGTGGGCCACGGGAAGGGGGAAGGGGGAAGGGGATCCGCAGGAAGATGGCAGGGTGCGGGCTGCCCCAGCCTCGTTTCCTCATCTGTGAAATGGGGCCAACGTGGGAAGCTGCCTCTCCCCAGTCCTGGGGACTCTTACTGACGCCCCGCACACAAGCAGGCCCCGCGGTCCCTCTGTGATCCTCACAGAGGATCAAACGGAAGGGGGTGGGAAGGGCCACCTGGGGAGAGACCACTGCAGACCAGACAGGCGGGCAGGCTGAGGGGGTGGGGCACGGGGTGTGCTCCCAGGAGCTCAGTTTGGTGAGCTGGGGGAGGGCAGAAAGCACGCTGCCCCTTGCCTCCCCGCCAGCCCCAGCCCCCACCCCCGCCCCCCTCGACCACCCCCTTCCCAGCCGCACACAGGAGGGACTCAGCCCCACTGTGCCCAGGGAGGCACGGCCGGGTCCCAGTGAGTCCCAAGAAACACCACGAGAAAAGAGACGCCAAATGCCCATGTGGGCAGGAACGTTTCAGACCTCGCACCCAAAGGTGCAGATGGTGATGGGGTGGGGTGGGATGGGGGGAGAACTTGGTGGCTGTGGGAATGGCCAGTTCCAGGGGGCTGACCCACTGCAAAGCCACAGGTTTACAGGGCACCGAAAGAGAGCTGGTCAGCCCCAGCCGGAGAGGAAACTTCAAAGGAGCTCAGAACAGAACCTGGGGGTGACCTCTGACCTCAGGAGTCCCACACCAGTGAACCGGCTTGGGGCCCCTGCCCTGGCCACGAGGTGTGAGCAGCGAGCTCTGAGCTCACCTCAGAGCTTCCTGAAGAGGGGGCCTGGGCTGCAAAACCTCCTCTCGCAGACACCCAGCTGCGGATGGCAGGTGGGAGCCCCTCCCGGTGCAGCTCAGCCCGAGCCCAGGTTCTCCCCAGCCTGGGAGGAGCCCCACATCTTCCCTGCCCAGATTGGGGTCCGCACGACGAGTGAACCGGAGCGGCGACACCCATGAAGGAGCCCAGAGGACCCGGAAGAAGAGGTGCAAAACCCGACTGATGCGCAGCCCCGCGGTCGGCCTGGAACCCCTGCGGGGGAGGGAGGGGGTGCGTCCCCCCAGCCCTGGCCCGGGGCCAAACGCGTCCTGGCCTCCCGACCCCCAGGGGATGGGCTCGGTCCACCTAGTCGCAGGGGGGGAGGGGAGGCGAGAGGGGGGCAAGGGGGAACGAGTGTCCCGACAAGCCCGGCGGGAGGGAGACGCCCTGGGCTGGGGTCTGCCCGAAGCGCGCTGCTCGTGGTCCTCGATCGGTGGGACGGGGGTGCGGCTCGGCTCGGGGCGCCTCCCCAGGCCCCCGGCCCCGCAGCCACCTCGGCCGGGCAGGCGCGCTGCGCGAACTTGGGCTGCGGGCCGGCGGCTAGCACTGCGGCAGCGCGCGCGGCCGGCGCCGCGGAGTTTGGGGAAGTGCGGCGGCGACCCTGGCGGCTGCACCAAGTTGGGCGTACCTGCGGGCGCCCGGCCCGGTCCGGCCTGCGGCAGCGGCGGCCGGCGGCAGGAAGTGTTCCGGCGTCCGCGCGCTCCGCTCACATGGACTTTCTCCGGCCTCGCCCAGCACCGGCCGCACCGCGGGGCGGGGCGCGCGGGGGAGGCGCGGCGGGCCGGTTAAAGGGACAGCGCGCCGGCCGCGCGAGCACGCGCGCGCACTCACCACCAGGTGGGCTCCTCCTGGGAGGGGTGTCCCGAGGAGGGAGGCGGAAATGCTGGAGAGGGGGCGGGAAGGCTGAGGCTGGGGATTCCGGACGCAGGGGTCCCAGACTCAGTGAGAGGCGGCAGCTCCCCGCCACCCCCGCCTTCTGCGCGCAGCCTTCTCGAGCTCCGGGCGTCCGACCCTGCGCCGGGCACTGGGCCGGGGCCGGATGCGGAAGGGCAGAGGCTGGGCAGCCGGGCAGATTAGGACAGCGGCGCCTACTCGCACTCTCTGGCCATCCGACCCCCACACGGACCCAGGAAGCCCTGGAGCCACTCCCCCCACCCCACTCCCGGCCCTGGAGCGCCCCTCCCTGCAGCGCCCGCGTTTGCACGGAGCAGCAGCCTTCAGGATGCGCCGCCAAGTGGGGCGGCCGGCCGGAAGGGGTGCGCGGCCTCCACCGAGGCTGACACCAGGGCGGCAGGAAAACGGGAATGCCGGAGCGCCCTCGGGCGAACCATGGGGCGCCGGGGTCTCCTGCGCAGGGCGGAGAACTGCGAACTGCGGGGACGCCGCGGGGTCTGCTCTCAGGCCCGGTGTGCTTCGGCCGCACTGGCTCATTACTGAACAGACGTGCCATTTTGAAACAAGTGCGCAGAAAAAAAACCGTCCGCGCACCCGAAGGGACCCACAAATGGCCACCCTTTCACCTCTCCTTCCCGCTCAGCCGCCTCCACCCGACCCTGGGGCCTGGGGTCAGAACTGGCTGCCGTGGTCCTGCCAGGGCTGAGGCAGCCTGGCTCCCTCACCCCCACACTTGCAGGGAAACGGGGTTGGCACAGGGACAATGATCCCCAGCGTGGAGTCGCTGGGAAGGAGGGGTTAAGTGAAGAGCAAGAGGCCCGCCCACCCTCCCAGGCCACATTCTGGGCCCCGTGGGGGTCAGAGGCTAAAGCCCTGCAGGACAGTTAGCCAAGGTCATTCCTAAGACAATTGTCAGAAGCTTGGTCCAAGTATTCCTGTCCCTGGTTCATCTTAGGTCCTTGACCTTGGTCGCAAACGGATCCCCACCCCCTCAAGGACTCTAGGGGCATGGCCCCCGGAACCGCATTTCCACCTGAACGTGGCCGCAGTCTCCATTGCCACTTCCAGGCCCTTGGGGCAGTCTCTTGGCTGGAGACACCATCAGGTAGCTTGGCGCTTGGTGTGTGTTCTTGGTCAAGGAGGTGCAAGGCGAGACAGACAGGAAGCCACCCACTTCGTGGCCTGCCCCGCAGGGGAGCCAGCGGAGGCCCTGGGGCCAGGAGGGAGAAGGCCATGCCTGGGCCGGGCCGCTCAGCTGCCCAGGACACCCGACGCTCTTCCGTCTAGTTTGTCATCTCAGTAGTGTGTGCACCCCTGAGACGCCGGCTTCTACAGATGGCACCTGTGAGCAGGGACAGGTGTCGCTCCCTGCTTCCAGACCAGGGGTCAGGCCACGAGCAGCCATCCACCCCCTAAGGCCCGCAGCCAGGGCCGGCCACGATGCAGGGGACCCATGCAGGGTCTGGAGGTGCAAAGGGGCAGGCGAGGATTGGGCGGGTTTGTGGCCAGGGGAGCCGCGCGCCTGGGGAAGTGGCCCACGTATTCGTACATGGTGGTGGTTGTCCTCACTTTTATTTTCTGAGGAGTAATGAAATTCCTTCTTCCCTAATGAAGGACGTTTGGAGAATAGTCAAGTGTTTAGAAGACAACTGGTAACCAGAAACCTGTTCCCCAAAGGATGACGGGGTGGGTGCGGCTTCTGTGGGCCGTGTGCGCATGCGCCACCCCTGC
Source organism: Glossophaga mutica (assembly GCA_039655065.1). Classification (NCBI taxonomy): domain Eukaryota; kingdom Metazoa; phylum Chordata; class Mammalia; order Chiroptera; family Phyllostomidae; genus Glossophaga; species Glossophaga mutica. The sequence continues at coordinate 217,020,717 of CM077305.1, forward strand.
GCACGCGACGCACAGCTCCCGGCCTCTGCTGCGTGTTCCGTGCGCGTGCTCTAACTCGGTTTTCACGGGGATCTCTTTTTATTCCTGTTACGTGAATGAGACGGACGGACGGACGCGGCTGGGGCGGGACGCGCAGCGAGCGTGGGCTCGCTCGCTCAGGGCTCCTGGGCAGGCAGCGGGGAAGACTTGAACCCAGGAAGGGCGGGGCCGGGAACCTCCTTCCCTTCCTTTGACCTGTGACCGTTTAGACGTGTGACCGTCAGTCTGCTGCTGGCTGATATGCAGGTCGTTGGCCACAGTCCCCTCGGGAGGGGTCTGATAGCAAGCACTGCAGCCCCAGCTGCTGACAAGGGTCCTGAGCTTTCGTGGCCTGAGGCTTGCTTTCCCCTCCTTATTCACAGAGCATCTGGCTGGGGGAACAGGGAAGTCACCAGGGATAAACGTGCATCTTGATGAGCCACCAAGGCAGGGTGTCAGGGTGGGGGCTTGGTGCACTGGGTGCTCCGCTTTGGCCTGGTCGCCTGCCTGCCCTCCCCTGGATGGCAGAAACCTTTGGTACCTTGCCGGGGCCGCTGCTGCTGCAGTCCTGCAGGTGGCCGAGCGCTCAGTGGGGACCCGTCCTGTCCGAGAAAGTCTTCCATGCAGGAGGGAGCTGGAGGAAGCCCGTCCTCCGGGGCTCCTGGGTCCACACCAGTCCACCGAGACCCTCCCAGCCACTCGCCCAAACTCTGCCCGCCCCCCTCTCCTTCTCCTGGTCACCCTGTGGCTCAGGTTCCTGCCCTGTGGCTTTGTCCCCGGGGCTCTGTGTGGACCTCAGGGGTGCACAGATCCTTGCCCTGATGCAGTTGGTTGGGTCTGCGTGCGGCCGACGTCCATTCTGGGAAAAGGCTCACTTCCCCGCCCCAGGCTCGTCCTGGAGAAGGACCGGGACCTGTCGAGGCTCACTTAGCCAGCTGCTGCCTCAACCGTCCACCTGGGTGGTTGATGGCCCTCTCAAACTCGACGTGGCCACACAGAGCCCCTCCCCGCCCCCGGGCCCCGCCCCCCCACCTCCTCCACACGGGATGGCAGCTGGTCCTGGAAGCCCCGTGCCTCCTCCAGCAGCCGGCCCACCACCTCGGGCTTCCCATCCCAGATCCACCCTGTCCCCAGCCTGACAGCTCCGCCTCAATGCTTTGTCAGAAACAGCCCGGCCCGGCCCCGCCTCTTAGGTTACTGCAGCAGGGATCCTAGCTGCTGGATGGAGGAGGAGGGTCCTATTAGACCCGCTGGGGGTCCAGGGAGGGTATTGCGGGGCTTTGCCCAGATATGGAGGTGGGATGCTGAGGGCCCCGGGCCACCTGTGCTGATGGGGGAACCTGCCTCCCCCCCATCCCCCAGCCTGCCAGGCTGCTCCTGCCCAGGAAGCGCACTTGGCTCCCAAGGGCAGGGCCTCTGTCTGCCACTCACAGAGCCGCCCCTCTTTTGGCCCCACGGTCGGGGAGGGGGGGCACTCCCAGGGCCTTTGACTCACCGCTGAAGGATGAACAGGCAGCTGGGTGTGCGACTGGTCACCACTCCACCCCTCGCCTCCAAAGCCCTGGGAGGGCACGTGCCCTTCTCATTACCGCGCCCTGCGGGCCAGGGCAGGACCTCGCCAGGCGCGCTCCTCCTCAGCCCCTCTGCGCAGGTCTGTCACTGAGACACACAGGGGCTCAGAGAGCAGAGACCCCTCAACTCCCCAGAGAGGTCGGCACCAGGTCGCCTGCAGCTGCGCCCAGACAGGGACTCAGCTCTTCCAGCACTGGGCCCACCTCCACTGCAGGGGAGCCGCGGTGCCGGGCTGGCTCCAGGTGGCGGAGAGCCCCCGCCACAGACCGTGGGCTCCGAGGGCCTGGCTCGCGGACCAGCCCCGCCCAGCAGCCGCATGGAGGGCAGAGCCCTCACCCAGTGGCTCTGAGCTGCTGAAGGCTGCCCTGGAGATGAAAATTTTCTCACCTGGTCCTGGACCGCCCCCAAACCCTCCCCCAGTACGTCCGCCTGGCAGGCTGGGGTCTGGCTCCATCTCCCAGGCCTCGCGTGGTGGGGGGTACCTGTCAGTACAGGTGTTTCACGTGCCCGCCCCTCCCAGCCTCGGCCTGGCCTTCAGGTCGGTGAACCGGCGAGTGCAGCCCGAGGGGTCTGCTGTGCGCTGGGCTGGCCGGGGGCGGCCGCAGGGGCCGGGGGATAGCTGTACGCTCTTGTCAGACGAGTTTGGGCCCCGTGCGCAGAAGGAAACTGGGTGGGTATTTTGGTCCCTGTGCGAGAATCAGGGCAGTGCGCTCGCCTCTTCCGTGTGAGTCGGAGCTGCCAGTCCTCTCCCCTTTCTGTCCTAAATTTCCCTCATGCTCCGTGCAGCTGTGCGAGCAGCTGCCAGCGCCGCCGCCTCTCGCAAAGGCAGAGGGTTGGGTGGCTGCAGCGGTTCCCTGCCCCCGGGGCCATGCCAGGGTGGACACCCAGCTCGGGGACAGTTGGTGCCTCTGCTGGACACGGGTGACAGCTGGGCACACGCTTCCCGGAGACGAGATCGGACAGGGCTCAGGAGCAGCGCCAGCAACAGCAGCTGGAGACACCCGGGCGAGACAAGTGGGGGGACTTCGGTGGCCCAGGTCCCGAATGGTGGGGCTGCCTTTCCAGGGTAACTCACCACCTTGGCCCCTTCTGGAGGGAGATGTCCTGCTCGTGAGACCCAGCTCCCAGGGCCATTCGGAAAATGAGCACAGAGGGCCGACTGAGTGATGGGGGGGGGGGGGGCCGGGGGGCACCAGGGACGTGCTACTGAGTGTGTGTCCCCCAATTCATATGCTAAATCCTGGCCCCCAAAGTGAAGGGCAAGGAGGTGGGGCCTGTGGGAGGTGATTAGGTCCTGAGGGTAGAGCCCCCGGGAATGGGATTAGTGCCCCTATAATGAGGCTCCAAGAGCCCCTGGCCCCTTCCACCACCCACCGAGGACACAATGAGAAGATGGCTTCTGTGAACCAGGAAGCCGCCCTCGCCAGACGCCAGATCTGCGGCCTCCAGACTGGAAGTCTGCATTTGCGGTGCCTAAGCCCCCCAGGCTGCGGTTCTGCCGCAGGAGCAGCAGCAGCAGCGGGTCGGATGGAGACAAGGCAACCACTTTCACTCACCTGTTCATTCACTCATTCTACAACTGCTTGCCTTCCCAGTGCTCCGAGAGAAAGGTTGGCCCCTCCTACAGGCTGACGCCGTGGGACATGTCTCTGAGGTCAAAACCAGGGAATGGGTTTGGGCCACGGACCGCCACGGCTCAGGGCACGCAGCCTCAGCCCGGGCCGCCCACCCCCACCTGGGGGATTGCTGGCCTTGGGCCGAGCTCCCTGGAGCCCTGTCCACCCCGGGCTGCAAGCCCAGCCGGCTGTCGACTTCCTCTCCCTTATCGCACAGGAAGGGCTGGGCGCGGAGCGAAGGAGACACCCACGCAGCAGGGCGGCGGGGACAAGGCCCTTGTTCTTGTGAATCCACTCAGAGGCTGACCGCCTGACCCAGAGGCGGGCGAGGAAGAGGGCAGCGCCCTTGCCTCTCTGCCTCGACCGCAGGCTGTTTACCTAGGGCGACCCGGCCCCTTCGCTCTGTCCCAGAGCACCCCAAGGGAGCGCTGGGCCCTGAGGGTGGGGAGCAGGACCCACCACCCTGCTCTGCCCGACTCCAGGTGCTCAAGGCTGGGACTGGAACCTGAGGAAAACATGCGTGCACACACAGGCATGTACACGCGTGTGTGCACCCCAGCTGCATGGCGAGAATGGCGGCAGACCTGCGCCTCTGGGGGGTGCCTGTGCAGGACGCAGGTGGGAGGCCAGCGTGGGCTGAGTCAGCTCCAGATGTGACGCCATGGAGGAAGAGCGTTCCTTGTACGCTGGGAGGGAACTGGGAAACGGGTTATCACAGGACAGTGTGAAAACATACAAATAATTCATGTCACCGTTATGTCTGCCATGGGGCTGTTGTAAAGAATGAAGCTCACACTCAACACCCAGCTTCACGGTGTCGGGGGGCTGCCCTCACCCTGGGCAGTGGCAGAGTACAGCAGACCTCGAGTGTCTTTTTTTGTTTTAATTGGTCTTGGGGGGAGAGAGAGAGAGAGAGAGAGACATTGATCTATTTGTTGCTCTACTCATTCATGCATTCATTGGTTGATTCTTGTAGGTGCCCTGACCTGGGATTGAACCCACAACCTCTGTGGATCTTGGAGGATGCTCTAACCAACTGAGCTACTTGGCCAGGGCCCCCCTCAGTTCTGAAAAGCACACTGCTCAGGTGGACAGTGGGCAGCATCCCAGGTCTTGTGGGAGGCGTGGAAGCAGGGCGCCCAGGGCCCCAGGGCCCGAGCGGGGGTGCTCGGCGCAGGAAGCCAAGGCTGCCACGTGGTGAGGAGCCACGGTACCCACGGGTGCCCCTGGAAGGAGCTGGAGGTCCACGCACTCTGTCGCCTGGACCCTCCTCTGAAGCATCAGGTGGTTGGAATGGCAAAACATGCCTGCCCCTGGCTGGTGTGGCTCAGTGGATTGAGCACGGGCTTGCGAACTAAAGGACAGCCAGTTCGATTCCCAGTCAGGGCACGAGCCTGGGTTGTGGGCCAGGTCCCCAGTGGCGGGCCCATGAGGGGCAAACAAACGTTGATGTTTCTCTCCCCCCTTCCCTCCTTTCCCCTTTCTCTAAAAATAAACAAATAAAATCTTTTAAAAAAAAAGTTTCTACCAGTGGGGGCGTGGGGGCAAGGGGTGGGCAGCGACTGAACCCCAGGCCGCACGTGGGGGCTCCCCAGGAGGCTGGGCCACGCTGCCCCGCACCCCTGGCGGTGCCTGGCCGTGGGCCGAGCTGTCCATCTCGTCTCCTGGCCCCAGTGAGGGCGGAGGTCACCACTCCCTGCCGGTGTGAGCAGATGGCCCCCGCTGGAGAGCCCACCTCTTCCGGGGCCCCTGGAAGGAGGGGCCTGCAGCCCGCCCCCTACTTCAGGCTCCCAGGCACCGTCGCCTGCTCCACCCAGTTCGGCGGAGCCCGGCTCCCCAGGTGGCCCTCCTCCAAAGGCCACCTGGCCTCTCCTGACCCCATGACATCACTGCCAGGCCGGACTGATTTCTGTATAAACATCCACTGGGCATCTTGGCCAGGACTAGTTAATATTCCCAGAAAGCAGAGTGGGGTGCTGCCTGCGGGAAGGGGTGCGGCCAGCATGCAGCTGGTGGGAACGCAAGTGTGGACGTGGCGGACGTGGCGGACGTGCCCGTGGCTTCAGGGCTCCTGTCCGAGGCAGTCTCCGGGCGACCACGGATGCCCTGTCGGGTGGGGTGCACGTGGCCCCTCCCTACCCCACCCTCCTGGGCTCCAGGCCCGCACTTCCCTCCCCTTCTCCAGGGGTCTGTCCCGCGCCCACGGCCCCATCTGCACAGGGGCCACTGGGGAGGGCCCTAGCTCCCACTCACAAGGGCTCCGGCCCCTTCCTGCCCTGTGTCCACTGGGCTGCCTCTCACGGTGAGCTTCCCACTGCAGTGAGGAGCGAGCCCAACCCATCCTGGGCCCTAGGGCTTCTGGCTCATGCCCTGCCCCCCTCTGGCCAGGGCCACTCACGTCAGCTGGCTAGTCCCTGCCGCTTTCAGCCTGTCCCTGCTGAGTAGCAAAAAATCAGGGTTGGGTGGGCCTGGGTGGAATATCTCTGCCCGGGATCTGGGCTGCTAGGGGCCCCAGTGGTGGGGGGCGGGGGGAGGACACGCTTTCTTCCCAGGGACACACGTGCCCTCCCGTGGGGCCACTCTGCAGCGGGCCCCGCAGCCCGTCCCAGCATCAGCCCACCGCCCCCAGGCTCAGTGTGGGCCACACACCGAGAGCCACAGCAACCTGCCAGAGGCCCCGTGTGACACAGCTGCCAGCCTGCCCGGGCACGCTGCCTGGCGGGGGCTGGGGGAGGGGCATGGCCGGGAGCTGCTGAATCAGCGGCTCCGTATGTCCCCACATGTCCCTGTTCCCTCCCAGGCAAGGATGCTGGTGAGGCGGGCTCGCCCTTGGGGAGCTGTCAGGAGGCTTGCAAGGGCCTGGACAGCGGCTCCTGCCCGAGCCCCGTGCACAGCCAGCTCCTAGGGCAGCAGGGAAGCGCCTTCCTGGAGGGGCCGGGCGGGGTGGGGGGGGGTAAGCCTGGGTGGGGGGGCCTTCCAAAACACCCCCCCAATGGAGAAACCGAGAAGAGGCCTCTGCGGATGGAAGGTAGCACGCGCCCTCCGCAGAAAGTGCCGAGTCAGCATCAGCACCCCGCCATCCACTCCCCCTTGTCCAATCCCAGGCTGGAGGAGACAGGGACCTCTCAAGGTCAGGGAACATCAATACCCGTAGGCGGGTCCAGTGGGCAGCCCTGTCCTCCACGGGAACGCCGGGGTCACACTCTGGTCTGGACCATCCTAGGGGGGCGGTAGCCCTCCCTCGGTCTATTCAGCCAGCTGCCAGCACCCAGGGGGCAGGGAGGTGGGGGGACACAGGGACTGCCAGGAGCCTGGACAGCACCCAGACTTTCTCAAATAAGCCTGCGGTTTCTGGAGACTCCAAGCCCTCGTTGCCACCGCCCCCGCCTGCTCATCTCCACCGCCGGGCCTGGTGCTTTCTGCCAAATGCACCCCTAACAGCCGTCCGCAGGAAGCCCCCACTCAGGGCCTCTGAGAACCGCTCCCCACTTCGCTGCCCTTGGCCCTGACCACCAACCTCCCCTCTTTTCTCTCTCTCTCTTTTTTAAAGATTCTCCTTATCTTTCAGGGAGAGGGGAAGGCAGAAAGAGGGAAACGACCGTGTGTGGGAGAAATATCAACGGGCAGCGACTTGCGCACCCCCCACTGGGGACCCGGGCTGCAGCCCGGGCAAGTGCCCCGACTGAGGACCGAACCTGTGACCCTTTGGTTTGCAGGCCTGCACCCAGTCCGCTGAGCCACACCAGCCAGGGCCCGACTTCTCATCTTGGAGGACCACTGCCCTCCAGGCGCTCTCCTCCTACCCAGCGATCGCTCTCCCCCAAATGTGACCATCTTCTTCCCTGGCCTCCAGGCCTCGGTGCCCCTCCGAGCCCCACGCTGGCAGCTGACTCCCATGGCCACCCCGAGCACCCTCCCCTGGGAGCTGCCGTGGCCAGCGTCCCCCTCGGAGGTCCCTGTGCAGTTTGGTCCACGCCTGCCCACCCTCCACCCTCCACCCTCCACCCTCCAGGTGCCGTCACCGCCAGGGGGGCCTCCCTCCTCTCTCTTTCAGTTGCACTCCCCTGGCTTCCAGTCCTGACTTCACCCACCTGCGGGTCCCGCTGTGTGCTGGGCGGGGTGGCCCTCCTTACCCCACCCTTGTCACTTGGGTCGGACCTGCCAGCTCTCCCGGTCACCTCTCTACCTCAGTGGCGGACCAGGCCCCCTGGGGGGCAAGGAGGAGCAGCCTCGGAGGGGCAGCCTCGGAGGGCTGGAGGCCTCTCCGGGATGAACTCTGCCTCCCAGACCGGCCTCAGCCCCTAGCAGTTGCCCAGCGTCTCACACCCTTCGGGCCGGGTTTGGTTCTGCCCCGGCTCGGCTCCCGGCCCCGGGGGGCCTCGAGAAGCCTCTGATCACACAGGTCGTTTCCACAGTGAGGGGGAGATCTGCTGGACGGCACTGCGGCTGACGCCCGTGTCCCAGGGAGCCGTGCCGGGACTTCCGCTCTGGGCAGAGGCCCGGCTCCCCCCAGCTGCTGCTGCAGGTGCTGGGGCGGGTCCCTAACTGGTAACTGGAGCACCGTGGCGGGGGTGGGGGGGAGGGACCAGGCTCTGCACAGGTCCTGACTTCCCTGATCGGCCACTCTGCATGTCATCTTTAAAAATGGTGACTGTCGCACAGGGGACCTCGGGTTAAATCAGCCAAGAGTGGCTTGTCACACACAAAACAGTTATAATCCAGCTGCAGGTCCCAGCCAGTAAGGTGGCCTTGGGTCACGTGTGGCCACATCTGCAGACCTTAGCTGCTCGGCCACAGCAGCCTGGTCCCCCAGCTCAGGGGCCCTGCAGGTCCGGTGACCCCCACACCGGCCAGCGCTGGCCTAGCTGACCACCCAGGAAGCCGCCCCACGCCCCTGGGAACAAGGTGAAGCTGGATGGGGGGTCGCAGTGTGGCCAGAGGACCAACTGGGACGGCAGCGGCCGGGCGCCCGCCACCCCCAGGGGGCGCAAGCATGGCCAGGGCCCTCCCGTGGGTGCGGCTGCACCCACCCAGGTCACGGGTGAGGTGGGCCTGGGAAGAGCATCGCTCGGAGCGCCACTCGCCGCCCCTGCTGCTCCAGGCGCCAAGGACCCTGTGAGGACGTCGCCACCTCTGCCATCAGACGCTGGGCCCCCAGACCAGTCAGGGTGCTCTTCTAAAACGCTCAGCTCCCCGTCGGCGCAGAATGAACAGCCAGGCTGCCGGGACCGGTCGGCTCCCTCCCGAGGCCCCTCGCTGGCCACTGGGCTGCTTCGAAGGCCGTCGCCCGTCACCGTGGTGTCCCCCGCCCAGGAGCCAGGGGAACCTTCGTGAGTCCCTTCCGTCTCAGCGGCTCTCTGCCTCCTTTCCTGCGCACGTGCTCACGAGAGGCGGCCTCCCCGCTGCCCAGTCCCGGGGGGCGCCCCACCGGGCCGAGGGGCTCCGCACGCCCGTCTGTCGGTTGGGTTCAGCTCCCACCGTGGAACCTGTCTGCAGCCCACCACCCCTCTCCCGGCATCGCGACGACTGCTTCAAAATGTGCCCAATTTCACTTCGTTTTGTTTGTTAGTACGTTTAGGGACAAAAAAAGGAATACAAGGTCGAGCTCCAAGAAATCACTCCATCAACGCGTTAAAAAAATAAGTTTAATGCAGGTGGCTCATTTCCTAAAGAATTCACAGGCACTCGAGCCCCCGAGCAGCTGCACGTCGAGCGTGTCAGCCCCCGGTTCTGCCACGCGGACATTCGGGCGGCGCCCAGCCAGACCCCTCCCGCCATCCCATCGGTGTGGGTGCACGCCTGCCCAGGCCAGTGGGCTCCGTGGGATCTGAGCAACGCGAGCTAACGAACGCAAACAAAGCTTTTAGGAACCGGCACGATCTAGTGCCAAAGACTCTCTGCAGCGCAGAGAGGTGGGGTCCCCACGGGCCGGCCCCTCACTGCCATCCGGGTCTCGGACACGCCACTCCCCCCACTGTCGTCTGACAACTGACTCCAGACTGCGGCTCGGTCACAGCCAAGGGTTTCTGCTTTCTCTCTCTCCCTGATTTGGGTTCTCTTCCAGTGGCACGTAACAGTCCTGAAAGTCCCCCCGGGGGGCCACTGGCCTGCCTGGCCAGGCAGGGTCAAAGGGGCCACTGCCCACCCCTAGGGGGTGTGGGATAACTTGGGGTGTAGCAGCCTTGGTCTTACATCCTGATCCAGTGTCTGTCTGCTGTCCCAGCACAATTATTCGGAGCGCCCTCTCCCTTGCCAAGGAGGCCCACAATGCCACCAAAACACACGGCCACCTTGTCCCCCGAGGCAGCAGGCCAGAGCACGGGGTCTGGAGAAGATGCGAGGCCCCTGCGTGCGCTCCCTGCAACCAAAGGCGCCCCTGGACCACCAGCCCTTTGTTCTTCCCTGGCCACGTCCATTTTTGCTTCTCACGCCAACAGCTGCAAAGGCAGGAGCAACGGGCAGCTGAGCCCCTTGCTCAGAAACCCAGCCCTGGGCCACAGCCTCGACTCCAGGAGGCGCTCGGAAACGCAGGGTCTGCCCAGGTTCCGCCCAGGCACTCAGAGTGCCTCCCACCACCTTTGACCTGTGCTCCAGACACCTAGGTCTCAACTCTGGGTGTTCCCTCCCAGGAAGAAGACCAAAAGCACCCCCCCAAAGCCAGGAAGGAACCGAGTTGCCTTCCCAGAAACCCCCGTTTAGACCCACTCAGGAGGAAGACAGGCCTGCCCTGGGCGGGAGCCTGCCGAGGCCGTGATGCCCGGCAGACTGGGTCTGCGCAAACCAAGGCACCCCTGAGGACCAACCTGGGACTCATGACCACTGACATCTCAGGGTGCCAGGCAGATGAGGGCCTTCGGGCTACGCCAAGACGGGTTCGGCCCAGGGCAGAGCGAACAGCGTGGTGGCAGTGTGGTGAATGGAGCCTGACGCTCCCTAGGGCAGGGAGTGGGGTGCACGGCCAGGAGTACCTCTCCAGATCTGCTCCTGGGTCGCACACCTCGCCAGTGTCCTAGAGAACGGCCAGGGACACAGCACGGCCTGGAAAAGTGCAGGCTGGAAGCGCAGGGAGGTGGCCGAGGTGACGCTGCACCTGAGCGCACACAGGAGACACAGGGGATGGCGGGGGGAGGGCGCAGCGCCCTCCTCGCAGAAGTCTCAGCCTCTTCCTCGCGGGGGCAGAGACCCATCTGCGGGATGGAGCTCGATGGACAAGGCCCTGACCTACCCTCCTCAAGAAGAGACCCCGGCCGCAGGCGTCAACCCCGCAGGTCCCGGGAGCCAAGCCCGGAGCCAGGCCCGGGCGTTCACATGTCCACGAAGACCATGAAGCACCAGCCCAGGCCGCCGACCAGCAGCATGGTCACGTGGATGCCATAGACCAGCAGTTCGTTGAGCAGGCGGAAGTCCACGCGCCGGCGGCCCAGCAGCAGCAGCAGCACCGACAGTTTGAGCTGGAAGCGCAGCAGGACGCGCACGCCCACGTACTGCAGGCAGAAGAGGGCGGCCAGCGCGCCCCACAGCGCGGCTGTGAAGAGGCTGCAGCTGAAGTAGAGCAGGAAGCGGATGAAGCCGTACAGCCAGCGCGCCCGAACGTACACGTCGAAGTTGTTGTACTTGGTGCGCGCCAGGCGGGAGGTGCGTGCGGGCCCGCAGGCCGCGTGCAGGCAGGTGGTGTGCGGGCCGTGGAAGGAGCGCACCCGCCGCGGGATGGGCATGACCGGCATTGGGGCCTGGGCGGCGGCGCTAGCTCGCAGCGGAGGCGGCGTCCGGGTGACAGTCAGCGTCATGGGCACCTAGGCCTGGGAGCCTGCAGCTGAGCCCCGGGGGAGGCGTGGGCCTGCGGGAGAGCGACAGAGAAGCCAAGTCAGCCCAAGGGGTGGTGAGGGTGCATCCTGGACACATTCCTGCCCAGGGCACGTCAGTCCTCGGCGGCAGTGAAACCGAGCCTAGGATGCCAGTTCTGCCGCAAACTCCAAAGGGGCCCACAATCACGTGGAAACCAACAGAGCTAATACACCCGTGACGGAGAGGAAGGGCCAAGACGACGGTTGGGGGTCCCCCTGGAGGCAGTCAGTGCTGAAACCGAAGCAGACCACCAGGCGCTCTGGCCAACTCGCCCTCCGGCAGGGTTCGCGTTGGTCTGGGTGCCCCAGACCTGCCTGGCCGCCTCATGCCCCTTTCTCCAGGGTGAATGAAAGCCCCTCAGCGACATCCCACCACAGGACCAGGATGGGGAGGATGCAGGGTGCATGCGGAGCAGTTCACTTTAGCAACCAGACACCCAGGTGCCCAGAACTAGGCAGCTAGGCAAAACGGGGGTGCCCACAGCGCTGCTCTCAGGGGTGCGGTGGGAGGCAGGCGCCACGGACTGAGGAGAGTCACCATGCCTGGCAGGCTAGGGTGTCCCATGTCCCAGAAGAGCACAGGGGTGTACAGCCTGGGCCTCAGGGGGAGAAGCAGCAAGAGACCCTATAGCTTTACCGGGTAACTGCTGGGGAAAGCTTGCCTAGCTCTGTGGAAGGAAACCCAGAGCCCTTAGAACAGAACTGTGTCTAGTCGGAGCCGGAAAGTTGGCTACGGGTTACCAGGAAACACTGCAGGGGGTCTGCCTCCCTCCAAAAGAGGGGACTTCTCCAAACTCCCTCTCCGGCCGCCAGTGAGAGCAAATGGCCACTCAAGTGCTGGTCCGGCCGGAGGCAGGGGAGTGGGAGGCTGAGCATTCACCCCTCTTCTGCCCCGCAGGCCCACACCTTCCCACAGGGCCTGACGGCAGCTGCAGGGGCTCAGAGCTGCTCCATCCAGGCTTCACCTGGATCTCAGGCCAATGGTATTCAGACAGTCGGTGCCCTCGTCCAGAGGGTCGCTCAACAGCCGCCCCTGCACGCTGCGGGGACGCGGCCAACCTCTGATCGCCACCTGGCCCGGGGGCAAGCACCTCCTGGTGCGCCAGGCATTCCGTGCCACCAGCGTAGAGGTCGGGGCAGGTGGACGAGGTCGAGACGCGCGGTCCCAACCCAGGGAGGCTCCCTCTCGCCGCTCGCCCCAGGCCCCAAGTTACCAAGGCGCTCGGCCGCGCAAGTGGCGCCGAGTTCCGGATCAATGGGTCCTGGGCACGAGGCGGCTCTGCCCGCTTGCCTCTGGGGGAACTAGAGACCACGAAGGCAAAAACTCACCCGCTGGGATCTCCGGGGAGCCCCCCGCCCGCGGCCCTGGAGATGCCCGGGGCAACCCGCACCCGCCAGCTCACCGGGTGCCCTCTCCGCGCCGGCGTCCCGGCCTGCGAGCCCCCCTGTCCCTCAGGGCTCCAGGAGTAGGGCAGCCACATGGTGCCGACGGAGCGGTGGCTGCAGGGCTCGGTGTCTCACGCGTCCCCACCTGCCCCGAAGGGCCAGGGGCTCCGGCGGCGGGCGGCCGGCAGCGTTTGGCCCAGCGTGGGAGCCGTAGCGCCGTCCCTCTGCGGCCACCGTAGGACTCTCCTCACGCCCCTCCGCCCACTCCGATACCGAGAGCACCACCCTTCCCCCAGTTCGGGGTCGACTCTAAACACCCGGAACTCGACGTTTCCTCTCGGCGTGCGTGCGTGGCGCTCACCCTATGACGTTAAATCGACGTCACCGTCCTTCGTACACCCCAGGCGCCTCGGACAGTTCTGCGCGGGCGCAGATAGTGGGTCTGCGCGTGCGGATTCCGGCCAGCTCCTCTGCGCATGCGCCACTGCGTTCGAAGCGGTTGGCAGTACGCAGGCGCGCGCCCGGGTAGGCAGATGAGGGTGGATCGGCGCTGCTTTGCGGATACCTGGAGGGGGCGGGCCCGCGGGCCCAGGATCAAGGTCCCTGGAGACTGCCGCTCCGAGTGCTGCTGCTGTGCATCGGAGTGGGGCAGAGGGCCGGAGTCCGGGGTGGTCTGGAGGGGCGGCTGGCGGACGCCCACAAGCTCTGAGGTTGCCTTTTCCAGAGAGAATGATTTTTATGCGGAGGGCTTTAAATATGTTAATCCCACAGAGGTGTCAGGATAGAGAGATGCTTCCCCTTGTGTGTAGCTAGTAAATTCCATTCGCCTAAATTCAGTCAAGTTCGAGGTTGTGCAAGTTCCGCCCATGTGCAAGCGGCTGTCTGTCCCCAACCGCAGGGGCTAAGGCCCTGCATGTCGCCTGGTTGAGCCCTGAGCCCAGCCCGCTCACTCCCAGTCCCTGCCCTGTGGGAAGGACCGTGTGGAACTGGCCCTTCAGCTCCCGCCTGCTGGTGAGGAGGGTCTGGTGGGGTCAGATGGAGAGGGAAGGGGCGAAAGCCTGAAGCCGGAGGAGTTTTTGAAAGTGTCCAGAGCAGCTGTGAAGCAGTAACAGGAGAGGATGAGAGAGAAGGGGCATCTTTTAAGAACTGTGTCTTAAAAGGCATCTTCTCTGCAGGCGGGGTCTCCGCACTGGCCCCCGGCTCCGCGGCCACCTGGCGGCGGGGGCTTTCCCAGCCCTCTCCCCTTGGGGCGTCACAGGCAGGCTCCCCGCTCGGCTCTGCGGAGAAGCCCCAGTGCTCTGTAATAGAGTCCAGGGATCTTCAACCTGTGCGCCGCTAGAGTTTTTAAAATAAGCAGTACCTGGCCCTGGCTGGTGTAGCTCAGTGGACTGAGCGTGGGCCTGCGAACCGAAAGATCGCGGTTCGATTCCCAGTCAGGGCACATGCCTGGGTTGCCAGGCCAGTTCCCCTCAGGGGACATACAAGAGGCAACCGCACATTGATGTTTCTCTCCCTCTCTCCTTCCCTTCCCCTCTAAAGATAAATAAATAAAATCTAAAAAAAAAAAAAAAAAAAAAAAGCCCTGGCTGGTGTAGCTCAGTGGATTGAGCGCGGGCCTGCGAACCAGAGGATCGCGGTTCGATTCCCAGTCAGGGCACATGCCTGGGTTGCAGGCCAGTTCCCAGCAGGGGACACACAGGAGGCAACCGTACATGGATATTTCTCTCCCTCTCCCTCTCCCCTACCCCTCTAAAGACAAATAAAAAAAAAAATAAATAAAATAAAATAAGCAGTACCTGACAAATTAGGCGGGGGCACTGACCTCTTTTCCCTTCTATCGTAAAACAAACAGAAAAAGATGACAGCCACCACAGCAATAGCAGCGTGGTGTGAATGCGTCAAAATCGTACCTATTTTTGGTCAGATCTGCAAAAAATAAATTTTTTGGTGGGCTGCGGAATTTGAATGTTTGGTGTGTGTGTGCCGCGAAGCGGAAACAGTTGAAACCGCCGTTCCAGTCCGTGACTGGCCCCTGCACGCTTTCCTGCGCTGCTGCTCGGCTGCTCTGCCACCGGCCGGGCTCCTGCTTCACCTTCGAAACCTGGGTCAAGTGCCCCGCTCTCTGGGAGGTGGCCTCCAGGCAGGTGCCCCCCTTCCCCGGCTCCTCCTACCCCTGCTGGGGGCGTTGTAACTCCATCCTACCCTTCCTCCACCCCCGAAGCTGCAAGCAGTCCTTTTCGGCGTCTCTCCCACTAGCTCAGTTTTCTTCCCGCGAAAAGATGCATCTCTGCTTCTTCATGCGGTCCGCGTGTGCACGTTTTAAACAGCTCCGGAGGCTTCACAAAACCTAACTTCTGACCACACGCTCTGCCCAAGTGCTGGATGACACCCACCTGTGGCTGACCAGTGTCCATCAGCAGACCTGAGGACAGGGCTTTGTCCTCAGGCCAGCTCTGAGGCAGCCCCTGGACACATGCTGTGTTTGGTCACAGGCTTGCCCTGGTGCTGGTTGCGGGGCGGGGGGGGGGGGGTGGCCCATCTGCTCTCTATCCTCCTGGGGCTCCCCTCCCCCAGGTCAGTCCCAGGTCAGTCCAGGCCTCCGGCTGAGCCTCGGAGCTGCTGGTAGCGGACTGGCGCCACCTGCTGGGACAGTGCATGCAGAGCCGGCGGTGGGGTACCCCAGGAGGATGGAGTGAGGCTTGTAGTCCAGGGGTTAACTAGGCTGCCTGGGCCAAGTCCCAGCACTCCCCGGTTGTCTGTGGCTGCTTTTGAGCTGCTGTGGCCGAGCTGAGACACCCCCAGACACGCAATGGCCTGCAGATCCAGAAACCTTGACTCTGGCCTTTTGGGGAAGTTTGTTGACTGGCCTTAAAGGGGCATTTATCCTCACTGAGCCCAGCGCCCTCCACCTTCCATCCCTGGTGCAGAGGTGCTGCCTCATAAATGGCCCTGCAGTGACCTCGAAGTCCAGAAACATTACTCTCCTTGGCTTTGGGTTGCTTTGGTCGCCAGATTCTGAGGCCCCAGGGACGCCCGTGATCTCCCAGGTGGGGTCACAGGCAGCTGTATGGCATCCACCTCCACCTCCTGGATGCTCCTTCGATGCACCCATTGCTGTGCTGAGAGCGCGGTGTGGAGGGCATGAAGGAGAGGGCTCGGGAGGGTGTCACATGAAGGGGAGCCCTGTGGGGGTCAGTAGGGGGGCTGGTAATAACCATGGGGGTGGTCACGTGGCAGGAAGTTAGGGAGCACGTGGGGGTTGTGGGGGGCACACGCAATAGGCCTACTGGGCACACAGGGGCCACGTGGAAGGCATGCGGGGGCATTGGGGGTCATGTTGGGGACGTGTCAGGCATGCAGGAGGGCAGGTGGGGGGCCGTGGAGGGAGCTCCAGGAGCCGGAGCCCGCCTGTGGGTGTTTGGGGCCAGAGTCAGGCCTGTGAGGGCAGGGGCCCTGGCATTTTTGACCCCAGCCCTTTGGGTCACTCACAGACTTGAGGCTTCCCAGCTGAGCCCCAGTACCCCACAGGACAGAGCCTCAAGGCTCTATCTGTCCTGCTGGGTCCACACCCCAGGGACCCTGATTCTGAATTTGGGGTGGCCATCACATGCCCAAATGGTTTGAGCAGAACAATATGTAATTTCAAGTTCTGGCAATCACCACCACCCGCCCCCTCTGGCGCCACCCCTCTCTAGCCGGGGACGCGGTCCTCCATTCCCTGGGCGAGCTGCACCCGTGAGGAGGCTGGAGCGAGGGAGGGTGCCTCCCGTCCCACCTGCTTCTCCTCTCCTCCCTGTCTCCCCGGCCATTGGCTCTCCCCCATCCTCTGAAGTCCAAGATTGGCTGGAGCTTGTCGCTCTCTCCCAGCAAGGTGACACAGGGCAGGGAGGATGCCCCGCTGCCCACCCCCACCCCACCCTTCTGGAGCAGAAGCCACTGAGGACAAACAGCTTCTGGCCCCTGGTGCTGGCCCACAGCGGGCTCAGTGCTGCTGGATGGGAGGGTTGACCGAAGGGCCTGCCTGGTGCTGGGCTTTGAAAAAGGGAGGGAGGCCATTAGAGACCAGCAGGCCTCAGCCTGGCGTCGCCGGTGACACCCATGGCATGACCCCTGCTAGGCCCAGCCTGCGCCCCACGTAGGTGGCCTGGGCACAGTGCAGGAGGCGGCCTCGGGGTGAAGCAGACCCACGCCTCGGGCTTTGTGAGTGGTGCTGGGGACTGTCCGAAGAGGCTGGGTCAAAGCTGTTTCCAGATGTGCCCTTGTTCCAGAAGCATGTCCCCACCCCACCCCCAAGCTGCAACAGGCCGCTCTGGGCTCTGGTAGGTAAACTGCTTCACCTCCCAAAGCGTGCAGCCTTCTCCGTGAGCTGGACGGCACCTGGACCCCAGCCCTGCTCGGTGACAAGGAGGAGGCCACTCGGCCCAGCTTCTTGGTGGCTCTGGCCTCCTCCCAGGCAGCAGGTCCTGCCCTTTAATGGACACGGCCTCTCCTAGAGCCCAGGCCCGGGCCGTGATGGGGCCACGAAAAGCTCGTATTTAGCGTTGGTGCTTACCTGGGTGGGGCCCCTTCCACGGCCCGGTACGACTTCCACAGAAGACACAACTTGTCCCCTGGTGACCGAGCAGAGCTGGGGCGACAGGAGGGAGGATCCGTGGCCGAGCCGTCATCGCGTGGCGTGGGCCTCTGTCTGCCTCCCAGGAGCCCGGCCGGCCAGGTGCATCTCACCGCCCGCTGGAAGACAAACACGTGTGGAGGTGCGCTTGTAGCAATACAGACTTGTAATGAATTGCATACATTGCAGAAGATTTAAGGGGTAAACGCAACGGCTCACGATGTTGCTTTAACATTTGCATTTGTCACTTCGACAGCAGCACTAAAAAAAAATCTGGAAGACACTGCACTCGGAAATACATTATAAACGGATGCAACTTAAAAGAGGTTTAGTTTGGTCGTTAATGGTTAATGGGCCCCCCCGCGCAGGATTTAGGGTTAAATTATGCAAAATCAAAAACCAACCGTATAACGCTTAATCAAACATGCATAAAACTGTCAGGCCCAAATAAATTCTCTCAATTAACTCGCTTCGGATCGTGATTGCATCCGCTAATTTAATCATCCCAGAATGATCTGCAGGCGGGGAGTGATGGATGGCCATGAGGGTGCGCCCCGCGGGGAGCCGGGGCACCCCACCCCCGCCCCGCCTCCGGCAAGCACGGGGCAGGACCTCGGAGGTCGGAGGTCGAGGACCACGTCTTTCCTGTGCACACGGTTTCCCACCCCTCTCACAAAGGTGGCGTGTGTCAGCCAGGACCACAGCTCGGAGCCCCGTGGGCACGCTGGCTTGGGAACACGGCGGCCTTCGGGTGTGCTGCCTGGCCGAGCCAGGCCCGGAAATCATCTAGAACGCATCCCACTGCAGTGTGCTGGGCCCCAGAGGCCCTGGTGCCCACATCGGCTCCGGCTCCCTCCCTCTTCCAGAACCATGGGAACCAAAATGTGTCTGGGACCTTCACTGGCACCAACATCTCTCCTCTGAGCCCACCAGGTCCTACGTAGGATTCTTTTTTTTTTTTAATTTAAGATTTTATTTCATTCACTTTTAGAGAGGGGGGAAGAGAGGGAGAAAGAGAGGGAGAGGAACATCAGTGTGTGGCTGCCTCTCATGTACCCCCCACGGGGGACCCAGTCCACAGCCCAGGCATGTGCCCTGACTGGGAATCGAACTGGAGGCCCTTTGGTTTGCAGGACGACGCTCAATCCACTGAGCCACACCAGCTGGGACACCTGCCTTGGATTCTTGATTAAAAGAGCATTTTGACTTAAGCTGCATTTTGTCCTATTTTTTAGGGGGGGGGCGGGGGGCCTGTCAGGCTGACAGGTCAGGGATGAACCCATGCCCAGCGTCTGGGCCCGTGGGAGAGGAGATTCCTGTGGTGGGGACCTGTCTGACACCGGCCACACACCAGCTGCAGACACCTGGTCCAAAGGGACCACCCAGATCCGGGCAGATCACCCACGCCCCGAGATCTGCACAAGGGTCTGCGCTTTAAGGGCCCCCTTTCCCGCACCCCCACATTCTGGCAGCCACCAGCACTCAGCCAGCCTCTCTCGCGTCCCCTGTGCCCTGCCAGCTGGCCCAGGAGGGCAGGCCGGCTCAGCCCTGGGACCCTGAATGGCGAGGCAGCGGCTGGGGAAAGTGCTTTGTTTAGTTCGTCAAACAGGCACCGCGCTGCACGCCGGGTATGCACCGACTCCCGTGACTCATGACACGCGTTCGCATGCCAGCAAACCCTCCCCACACGTCTGCGGCCGGAGGGCCACACGCACCCGGTGTCCAGCGAGCCATCGCCTCGTCCTCCCTCTCCCCCTGGACATGTGTGTTGGTGCCAGTTTCGCTTAAAAAAAAAAAAGATTTTATTTATTTAATTTTAGAGAGAGGGGAAAGGAGGGAGGAAGAAGAGAGAAACACTGATGTGAAAGAGAAAATCGATTGGTTGTCTCTCATACATACCCCGTCCGGGGACCGGGCGTGCAACCCAACCCAAGCATGTGCCATACCAGAAAACAGAACCGCGACCCCTTCACTTTGCAGAATGCCGCCCAGCAGACTGAGCCACACCGGTCGGGGCAGCTTTCCTTCTTATAAATCACGCCTTGTGCATACACAGGTCATGTCCCCCAGGATGGGTGGGTGACATGGGCTCACGTTTTCGGCCTCCCGAGTCTGGATGTGGCAAGTCCCTGGCTGCTCTGTGCGGAAGATGACCAAGGGGCAAGGTGGCAGGCTGGGGGCTCCCTGCCTGAGCTTCTGCCACCACAAGTCTCACCCACTTCCCCTGGGACAGACACTGGTTCCTGAGGACCGGCCAACAGAATCGCGTCTCCTGTCATTTCTGAAACGAGGCACAAAGAGCAGCCAGGCCTCGAGGGAGGGGAGCCCTCCCCCTGTCCCGCATCGCCCATCAGGGGTGGGCTGCACAGACACCCACCGAGGTCTGCGGTGGAGTCACGCTCATTCTGGGGGTGCAGGGCGTCTCTGGAAGGAAGGGCCTGAGATTGCCTGGGCAGACGCTGAGTGCAGAGGGTGATGGTCCGTGACAGCCCGAGGGGGTGTCTTCCTGGAACTTCATGTTGGGGGCAGCGGGGCCCCAGCCGGCAAATGCACCACCACCCACCCAGCGGAGGAACAGCCTGGAGTGTGAGCCCGGAGGCACCAGGTTAACGACTCAAAATAAAGACGTGAACCTCAGAAGCATCCTATTCAGGAGATGCACCAGATGGAACAGGATCAGGCCTGTAGGGTCCCACTCACAGGAGGTCCCTGGCGGAGTCAGATTGGCGGAGACAGAAGCCGGGATGGTGTTTGCCAGGATGGGCGGGGTGTGAGGGTTTGATAAGGATGGTCCCAGTGTGGGAAGGCGGAAGGTCCTGGAGAGGATGTCATTGGTGGCTGCACAACAGCGTGAATGTCCCTAACACCGCTGAGCTGTACCCTCAGAAACTGCCTGAGGGGACCTCTAAAAATGGCTGTTTACTTGATCCAGACTCCACCAAAACCATGCAAATCAACAGGTCCAAATCTTCGTGTTCACTTTAAGATCACTTGTGAAATGGCCCACCAGGCTGTCAAGGGTGTGCATATCAAAAAAGCCACCAAGTATCTGAAGGATGTCACTTTACCAGGGTGGAGCCAGTAGGTGAGCCCAGGGTTGGTGGCCCAGAAAGAATGCTAGGTTTCTGCTGCAGGTGCTTAAAGGTGCAGAGAGTCATGTCTACCTCACGGGCGCGGATGGGCACACTCTGGCCACTGAGGTGTCCAGAATGCAGCTCTCAGGCCCTGCTGGGATGACATCCTGGCGGATGGACGCACTCCTCCCCCTGTCCCCGGTCCTGAGAGGCCCCGCTGCTCGCTCTTGGGAGCTCGCGCGCCCTTGGGAGCTAGGGGGTCTCCAGGTCCAGGCCTCAGGTGCTGGGTGGAGCCTTGCCCTGGAGGCCGCGCAGAGCCGCATCCTCCCGAAGGTTCTCTCACAATCACAGCCCCTGGGCTCAGTCCGGGCTGCCCACTCCATAGACCAAAGGACGCTTGGACTGTAGGCCCTCAGCCACTCACATGCGGCGGAGGACAAAAAATATCGCCTAACATCATCCCGCTCCCCCCCCGCCCCGTGGTCGGTGGGAGGTGCCGGTACCAACAGGTGCGCATCTTACGGGAGCAGGTGCCTATCTCAGCGCCTGCGCAGTGTGGTGGACGCGCTCCCGGGCGCCAACCGAACCACACTGCTGTGGATGACCGCGCCACCACACAGGAGGATCCCGCTGAGGGCCGAGGTGGCCGCTGAGACCCACGCTCCCCGCGGTGACCGGCGGGGGCCCGGCGCGGAGCCTCGACTCCGCGCCCCCGCCCCGCCTGGCTGTGCGCGCGGCTGCCGAGAGGTGGCGCCCCGGACCAGGATGCGCGCTGCAGCTGGGGTCCCCCTGACGTGGGGCCCGCAACGTTTTCCTCAGACCGCGTGGAGGGGGGCGGCTCAGCACCGCGGGCTCCTGGGCTCCCCTCTCTCTCCAGGGCCCCCAGGCAGATGGCTTCCTTTCTCTGTGCCTCAGTTTCCTCCTGGAGCCAGCTAAGCTGAAATGGGCCTGGGCCCAGGCCCAGGGACATCTGCAAGACCAGGGGGTGCGCCGCTGCGGGTCGCGACGCAGCTGCTCCAGGAACAAATCAACAGGTTCAAATGCTTCCTCGGAGCACCTGGGGTGCTCCATTATTAGGGGTGAGCAGAGCGCTGAGTGCAAAAGGGACTTGCACTCCTTTGTACATGGGGACCCCCGGAGCAGAGAAGTGGGGGGTCACAGAGGTATTGGGGGCGTGGTCAACACCACGGGGATGGCTACGCATCCTCACCGGCCCACTCCCGGACACCCGCAGCAGCTCACCATGCAGGCTCTGTCCCTGGTGGCCCGTGTCCGCCTGCCCCCGTGGGCTTGGACACCCTGGCGTGTGTGCGCAGGGCGTGGGGGAAGTGTCATGGGGCGGGGGCGGGGCCTCGAGCAGCTCTGTCGGCTGGCGCCAGGGGGCGTCCGCGCCCTTTCCCACAGGCTCTTCGGACCCCTGCAGAGCGCTCCGGGTTGTGGGGGGAGGTAGAGGGTGGACGCAGTGGGGCGGCGGGTGGGTGGGGGGTGTAGGCAGGACCTTCTCTGCAGCTAAGACCCCACCCCACCCCGCGCCGGTGGCCTGCAGGGGGCGCCCGCTTCCTTCCTCCCGAAACAGGGTGTCGTCAGGTGGGTGCGGAGGGGCCGCAGGTTTTCTTGTAGGAACCGGTGGGGGGCAGGTGTGACCCCCCACCACAGGCAGCATAAGGTTCATCCTTCAGTCAACAGCAGAGAGACAGAGATAGGTAGAGGGAGAGAGGTAGAAGGCCCGGCTTCTCACGTAAGGGGGCGGGGAGCGTGGAGTCGAGGGAGAACCCGCTTGTGGACAGGACGCAGGGTGGGTAAGGCGGGCAACACACAGCTGCTGAGGACACAGGGTGGGGTCAGGGGCCCGGCAGGCCCCCCTTCCCAGGGCGGGCACATCGGGGAGCCAGCTAATTGACACCCTGTAAAGGGAGGTGGGCGCGGCCGGGCTGCCTGGGGAGCCAGTGGCCCTAAGGACCCGCTGTCAGCCTTGCAGGGCTGCCCGCACTCCATTCTCGAAACTCCAGGCCACCCGCCACTGCTGGCCCCAGGGCCTCCCCGCCGGCGGTTGGGGCAGGTACAGACAGGGGTCTTCACCGTGCTGAGTGGCTCACACTGTCCTCTCCCCAGGGGTTTTGGGGTCTGTCCCCACCCCAGGCAGCCCCAATTCTGCCCACCATGTTCCCAGCCACCCCACCCAGCTCCCTGGGTTTGAGGCAAACATGGCAAAAGACTCTTCCAGGCATGCGGGGCCTCACTGCAGACCAGCGGCGCCTGGGAGAGACCCTCCCTCCCGTTAGGGCTGGGGCGGGCCCCTCGGGGTTCAGAGAGGCGTCTCATGAGGAGACGGTCTGAAGAACGCGTTTGCACAGCGACGGCAGAAGGTTTTGCCTTAAACACGTACACACGCTTCTTTAGAGCAGCTTGAGCTCACAGGTAATCGAGAGGAACGGAGCATTCCTGTTTAGCCCCTCCCCTCCTCTGGCATAACCTCCCCCATTGTCAATGTCCCCCCCCCCCCACGCCAGCAGGGCCCGTTTATTGCAGTTGATGAACTGATATTGACATGTCCACAGTTGACATTAGGGTCACCCTTGGTGCTGTACGTTCTGTGGGTTGGACACATGTCTGATGTCCCTCGTCCATCAGCGTCCCGCTGTGTTGCAGTGTCCCTGCCCTAAAGTCCCCCGTGCACCACCTGTCCACCCCTCTCTCCCCCAGCCCCGGGTGGCACCTTTCGTTGGATTCTCTCTGGGAATCTGGCCGGGCAGGGCCGGTTCACACCCTTTAGAGGAGGAGATGCAGGCTCGGGGGTCCACGGGACCCAAACCCTCAAGACCAGAGCCAGGCGGAGCTCTGACCGCCGCCTCCGCACACGGCCCCCACGGCTGACTACATGCAGGGGACCCACAGCCCTCTGCGGGCTGCTCAGGCCCGTGGGCACAGTAAGGCCCCAGTGGCTAAGTGCTGAGCTAAAGGGCCAGGGAGGCAAACACCGTAGGTCCTGGGAGGTGGGGGCTCCCTGCCAGCTCTCCCTCAGGTGCTCAGGGGGAGTCTACTGGGCACCATCAGTTACTGCTGAGCACGTGTGGCAGGGTCACCTGCTCGTGGGTCCGGAGGCTCCCCTGGGACCCCTGCCCGGCTGCCTCACTTGCTGCTGTCCCCCCACATTCTTGGTGGCCAGCAGACATCCGGGGGATGATGAAACGATTGCATGAATGAAGAAATTCCTCCTTCTGTGAATAGCGTCTGCCCTGGAAGGCGGGACCAGAGCCCCTCCCCCCCCGACCCCGCCTACCTCTGGCTGTCAGAGCTAGAGGCAGACAGAGTGGTTCCCCTGTGTCACCCCCTCCCACCCCCAGGGTCATTTATCTGCAGACACTGTCCCCACGGGGGACTGAGCTCCACAAGGGCTCCTTTCGACCAGCCAGAGCACTCACCCGCCTCACGCCAGGGCCAGGTACCACCAGCGGGGGCCTGTTGCCCCTGAGGGGGGCGTGCCACGGTAGCCCTGGCCTGGGCACGGGGTGGGTAGCCCTGCATTGGCGATGCAGCAGGGGCCTGTGACTGTTGATCCGAACACTTCAGGGTTATTTATGAATTCATCTATTTGCCGGGACAAGCCTTTCTGCATTCGGTTGTCATGGTTCCCTTAAAGCCCGTGTCTTATTAATTCTGCAGTTATGAAATAAATATAGATCAGACAATCGCAGCAAAGGTTTTCCTATCACGCGGTTTGGTTCTGGGCGCCCAGGTAGGACGCTTCCAGCACTCGGCGTCACGTGGACACACATTCATTATTCTGGGGGCTTAGGCGGGGTGCAAGGGCCACTCCTAAGCCTGAGCGCGGGGAGGCGGGTAGTGAGACCCAGCTGCACGAGTTGGCTGAGGCTTGCGGCACCCAAGGGCCTCGGCAGTTCCTGAAGGGGTCCCCGCAGCTAAAGGGCTGCTGCCAGCAGCGAGGGAGGCGGGTCCCTCTCGGGTGCTCCTCTTGGGTGCTCCAGCCGGAGCAGTAAACGCAGTGCGTAGGAATCGTCCGACCTGCTGGGTGGTCTTGCCAGCCCAGGGTGCAGGGGTGAGGTGCAGCTTGCTGCCCTGGGGCCACCTGAGGCCACCATTCCTGCTGGGTCTGCCCGAGCCGTGTGACAGTTCGTGGGAAGGAGCACAAGTGTCCTGCTGTCCTCGGGCTTCAGCCTGGCTCAGGAGCCGGAGCAGGAGGGTCTGGGCGGGTCCCACCGGCTGTGTTCACTGATTCTAGCTGCTGTTCTTCCTGCCATCGTGGGCCCTTGCAAAGGGCCTGCTGCGCCCAGGCTGGCCCCTGGGTCCCACCGTGTCCACCTGGGCTTTGCAGAAGCTCCCACATGTGGAGTCCTGCGCTGCGGACTGGCGCACAGGTCCATCCACTGCCCACGCCAGGCCCCGCTGGTGCCTCCCCAGGCTCCAACACAAAGCCTCCCTCATGCACCCCCGAGCTCTTGGCCCCCCAAAGCCACTGCAGGCCTGTCTGCTGACACACTGCAGGCCAGGCAGCCACCCATCCTGCCTGGCCACCGGGTCACCTCTTCACACACCCCTCCGCTCCCCTGAGCACCCAGGGCCGGGCAGTAGGTGAGTGAGGACCCGTCCATCACAGATGGCATCTGCAGAAGTACAGCCACTTAGACCAGGCCAGGCCTGTGCACCCACCAACCACTAAGACTGGGGGTTCAGAGCAGGGGAGCTCAAGGAGCCCAGGCAGCTCAGGGGGTGAGCAGGCTGAGGGGTCCATCCATCTCCAGCCAGGGCTCTGCGGGGAGCTCTGGGCGGAGACCTGGCTGGGTGCAAAGCCAAGCTGAGTGCAAAGCCAAGCTGAGTGCCCAGAGGTTGCCACTGTGGCTCAGGTGCCAATGACACCCCTGGAGACAGAGCCCCCGGCTGCCCCAGGCGGATGAGTGGGGAGGTCCTGGCCTCAGCCTGCTGCTCTGTCAGGTGGCTGGGCTGTCTGCAGGGTCCGTCCAGCTGGGCTGGAGGTTGTTGGCCTTCTGAGGGGCCCGGGGTTTGGGGCAGGAACATGGGTGCAGTGCCCGGCTGCCCAGTGACACCCCCCACACCTGCCACCAGCCCTCAAGTGTGGGACCCATCGATCCCTTCCCACCAGAGCCAACTCGGTCCCCTCGGACACCCCCCCCCCCCCAGGGCCTGGTCAGGGCATCGACAGAGCCGCGCTCACCCTTTAATTAAGCCTAGTTTAATTAAAACCTGCGGTTCTTCATTAGACTCCGTAATTGATTTAATTTTCTGTGGAATTGGAGGGCCAAACACCTCTGCTGCCTGAACTCCCAAATTCTGGGGGATGGAGACCAATGCTCAAAAATCACAAGCTTCTGGGAGTGGGGGGTTTGCTCCCCCAGTGCTGGCAGCTGGGGCCCCGTGGCTGCCCCTCCCCCACCTCTGCCTACCGCCCTCCCTCTTCTCCCACCCTCCATCCCCACGCCGCTCCCCATACACCGAGGTTTTGTCCCCTGAAGGCTCCTGCTGCCCTGGGGGCTGCCCCCCCAGCTCTCTCCCCGGGGAACATGGACCAGGCCTGGCGCTGCAGCGGAGTCTCCGGAAGCCCCGTCGCTGCTGCAGGGGCTCAGGCCTCTGGGGATGCCCCAGCCAAGCAGTGACAGGTGTCCTGGGCAGTGGGCCTCTGGATGGGGGGCGGGGAGGGGCATAGGGAATCCACTTTCCCCCTGCCAAGCTGTCCTGAGCTGGGGCGGGACAGCCTGGACAGTCCTAGAACACTCTGACTGTCCCCTGCTGCTACCCCCCCCCCCCACCGCCCTGGAGTGCCCGGTGGGGCCACCCTCGGGAGAGGTGTTTGCCTGAGGACACCCTTCACTCACCAGATGGAGAACGGCACCCCTCAGCAGGAGTGACGGCCTGGGGTCATCTGTGAGACTGAGCGTCCAGGAGAGCGGTGGGGCAGTGGTCCCCAGGACGAAGAGCAGGGTCGCAGCCTGTCAGGGTCCCTGGGGCTCCTGTGGAGGCGGTGAAATGTGCTTAAATGGTCTTGGTGACGGCTGCACCCCCTGCGAATACCCAAAAAGCCCGGACCCGAGCCCTCTGAGGGGGCAAAGGGCATGGTGCCCGGTGCCGGCCCGCCCACCCCACCCCGCCCTGCCCCGCCCCCTGAGGAGCTGAGCTTAGAAACCAGAGGCTCGGGGTTGCAGCCAGTTCACGATGGCTGAGCCACACACGTGGCTCCTGGTGACAAGAAGCTTCTAGAAGGTTTTCGTGCGGATGGCAGAGCCAGCTCTCCTCCCTGCTGGGCCCCGCCCCACCCCAGCACAGCCCCGCACTGTCGCCTCTGCCTCGCACACACCACCTGGAGTTCCAGAACTCTCGCCCCGCCCAGCTTCGGCTGGCACAGCAACAAGGGAGGATTTCTGGAGCTTTCTGGGGGCAGCGACCCCGTCCACGGTCGCAGTGCTCTCTGAAGCTGAACCCCGCCCTCGCCTGTCCCAGTCGAGCGCCCACGCAGCCCCGCTCAGTGCCCACCTCACTGGGCTCGCAGCCCATCGGCAGGGGCCCCTCGTGGGTGGGAGGGTGGGTGACCCAGCGGGTCAAAGCCCTGGCACAGGCTGGCGCCCAGACGCAGGCCGGGGAGACCGACACAGAGCAGGGCCTCCCCCCACGCCCACCGCGGGCTCTCCGCCTGCACACAGAGGCAGACCCCGGCCGGTGCTTTCAGCCAAGCTCTGGGGCGCTGAGAGTCACCCAGCTCCCCTGGCTCCGCGTGTCCCCGAGGTCTCTACACCTGGTGTTGGGGTCAAAGAGGCTCCAACCACGCAGAGGGCTGCAGGGCGCAGGGCGCCCCAGGGCACGGGGCTCGGAGGCTCCCCTTGAGGTCGGAGCAGCCTCCCCGACATCCGCTGGCCGCCCGGTGCCCGGCCCTCCCCGCAGGCCGAATTCCGGCTGCAATTTATTCCGTCGGCTTTACGGCGTAACCCGGCCTGGCTGTGCTGCGTCCTGCAGGGATTGATTTTGCTCTATTTTACTGGTTTTAACCTAATGACTAGAAACCCCAAACAAATAAAATTTCCTTTAATAACTCGGGCAGATCAATGACTGAGGGCCAGAATCACTATCCCAGAAGCTGAGGGGACTGTCCCCTGGGCTTCCTGGCATCATCGGTCATGGCCAGAGGCTCCCCAGGGGCTTGGAGGGTGTCCCTCATAAAGCGAGACCCCACCTGTCGCCTCTGCTGCGGCCGTTTAAAAGCCCGTCTCCAGGCTGTAAAACCGAGAAACCTCGAACATGATTCATGTCCCCACGCGTCCCGGGTGGCCTCTGCCCTCGGTGACCTCGGAGGCTGACCAGGGCGCCGAGGGTGGGGTGTTCAGGGAGGATGGGGCTCCTGCTGGGCTTGGCCACTGGGCAGGGCTGGGGAACGGGGCTGTTGCACCCAGGACAAAGGGCCCAGGGGAGCTGCCCTTGGGTGGGTGGGGGAATGAGCGGGCAGTCAGCACCTCTGCTGGACCGCAGCACCCAGCTGCCGGGCCCCACGCGTGGGTGCGGACACGGGAGACCTCCTGGAGACACTCAGGCACCAGCACCCTCTGCCCAGGTCGCTAGGAGGGTCCTGCCTTCCTCTCCGATGGGCTGGGGGCCCTGCCCTTGCTCCCCAACCTGGTCTGGAGGACTCCTGTGTCCCTGGGGTCTCCCGGGGTCCTGGGCGCAGCAGGGCCGCTGGTCCAGGTTGGGAAGGGGAAGCTGAGGCAGGGCCCTGGACAGGGAGTCCAGCTCTGCTCTCCCCATGAGACCTGGAGAGCCTCCACCCCTCGGGGCTCCAGGCTGGGAGCATTCGAGGGGCACCTACGGTGCTCACCTTTGCAGCTCTGTGTCCTCAAATTGATGGCAGGGGACCAGCCACCAGATGGACACGGGTGGGGACAGGAGAGGAAGGGGACAGAGAGTGCCTCACCTTTCCTCTGCCTCGCACAGCTGCCCCCAACCTCACGAGAGGGGGAGGGGCAGGCAGGACCCCACTCTGCACCGACGTCATCAAGCCAGGCCTGTCCCTCCCAACTCTGAGGCCCAGGAAGGGGCCCCTTCTTGTCCCTCCCCAGGGCTCAGTCCAGGGGGTGGGTCCAGGCCGGGCGGGCCTTGTCCAGGGCTGGCGCCCACTGCTACCACTTCCTTGCATCTCGAGGGATGGTCCGGGCCCAGCCTAGACCCATCACAGAGAAATCGGAACCTCAGAGCCACCAGGGGCCGGCACGGGAATGCCCACCCCTCCCCTCAGCGGGGCAGCGGCAGGACCCTCTCAGGACAGCGCCGCATGTGGCTGGTGAGGGGCCTTTCTGCTGCCTGCCCACCAGCCCCGGACCATTCTCCAGGTTGCCCCGGGGCTGCTGAGTTCAGACCCAGACCCACCACCCGTGTCCACCTGGGGACAGGGGCCATTTCTGAACAGAGGTTCGTTCCCAGGCCTTTCAAGCTCACTGCCCACCCTGGGAGGTGCCCAGAAGCTGGACCTGCCCACCCCAACCTCCAAAAACGCCTGTGTGGCCGCCACGAGCACTCCGATGGGGTCCATGAGCGGGAGGGTGTCTCTGGGTGGACCCGAGCTTGCTGTGTCCCATGCACGGGGGCTGTGCCCCCTGAGACTCCACCAGGGACAGAGGGAGCCCAGAGGCACTGGCCTCAGTTCCTCCTTGGTGTAGGGGCCCGTGCCTCTGGGCTGACTGGAGCTGGCTGCCGGGACGGTTTGTCTCTGGGGAGGCCGGTCCCCCAGTGTGCCCTGGTCAGGCTCGGGGCGGCCGGCCGGGGGCAGAGAGGGACGGGCGTCTCCCAGTGGGCTCGGGGACTGGCCTGCTTGCTCTCCCTGCTCCCTGCTGCAGACTGCGGCGGAGTGGCCCGCAGCGGGGCTGCAGGGGGTGACACACGCCCACTGCACTCGGAGCCGCAGGAGCGCCCGCTCAGGGCTCTGTGCGTCTGGACCGCAGCCCAGCCGCTTACGAGTGGAGCGGGGCAGGCGGGTGGCCCCAGCTGTCACACCTCGATCCTGGGGTGACGGTGAGGACTCAACTGGGCAATGCCCCCCAAGCCCCGGCCAGGCGGCGCTGGCCCTGGGGACGGGGCGTCGAGTCAGGGACGACAGTGAGGAAACCAGGAACAGTGTGTGGGGTGGCTTCCATGGCGGGGGGGGCCGAGGAGCCGTGAGGCAGGGCTCTGTCACTAGCCGGGAAGTGGAGGCAGCTCCTGGGGGGCCAGCTTCCTCAGGGCTGCTTGGGGTGCAGGCTGGCTCCCCTGCTCCAGGGTCAAGGTCAGCATAGAGGTCGACCAGCAGACTTCTGCCAACTGAGGCACAGTTAAGGGACCTCTCTGGGATGTGTCTGTAACAAGGGAATCATGGCCTGGGGGGAGGTGGGGTGCACGCTGGGAAGGGCACCCTTCGCAGGAGCTGGGGGGCCCTCGGTGGGGCCCAGAGTGTGAGGGGCCCCTGGGGGCTGGGCTGGGGGGCGGCAGGGAAGGCAGAGGAGCCTCTCTAGGTAGAACCCCAGCGTCCTGAGGCCGAGACCCCCAAGGCTCCCACTTGGCTGGCTCGCCTCCTCCTCGGCCACCCAGTCAGGGCGCCCCGGGCTGGCGGAGCAGCCCCCTCCCTCTTCCAGCTCAGAGCAGGGGCTGCCTGGTGCTGGGGGACGCCTCCATTTCCTCTCCACAGACATTACTCCTAGACCTGGTGCTGGGCCCCAGAAGATTCCAGAGCCAGGGATTCCCCTCCCCGTCAGCCCACACCGTCCCCTGGGGGGAACCCGGGCAGAGCTGGCAAGAGTCCCCCGGAGGGTCCAGGTGGCAGGATGAGCGTGGAGGCAGCAGTGCCGCCCGGGACGCAGGCCCCCACGTGGCCGGGGCCGGGGGGGACGGTGGAGGGTAAGAGCGGGGAGGGGCGTGCAGCTGTTGGCAGGCCTGGGCAGGCTCCTCTCCTCCTAGCCTCTGTCTCCTCAGCTGTAAAGCGGGGATGAGGCCCAGCTGTGAGGGCTGAGCAGCGCAAAACGGGAGGAGGGGCTCGGGTTCCGGCTCGTTCCGTCCTGAGAGCACCCTCCTCGGGGTGAAGGGACCTCCTGTGTGCCACTGAAGGGCAGCGTCCCCACGTTGGGCTCTGACGGCTGGGCAGAGTCCTCCCGAAGCCCCCAGGGGTCTGGCTGCCTCCGCTGCCCCTTGCCACCACCCCGAGGCGCCGAGCCACCCTGCAGTCAGTCACCAGGCCCGTTCTCGCAGCGTCTGCCCACTCGGCACGGTCACTAGATCTGTCAGCCGCTGCTCCGGCTCGCGGTGCGGCCCCTGACACGCCTTCGGTCCCCTTTCCCACCTCCAGGGTGGGACCAAGAAGGACTGGAAGAGGTCCCTGGGGTCCTAGCACCAGGGCGGTGTGGCAGGTCCCTCGGGGAAGGGAGTGTGTGTGGTGTGCGCATGGACGTGGGGTGTGGGGGTGCCCGTGCAAGTGCACGCATGTGTGGGAGCGGGCACGTGGACCGGGGAGTCTGCAGGGGTGCGTGTGCCCGTCCGAGCTGCTGGGAGCCAGCCCGGCAGGCAGCCCCGCCCTGTAGCGGGGCCTGGGCATCCGGCCCCTCCCACCACCAGCACCTCGCCTTCTGCAGAGTCGTCGGTTTAACCCGATGCTGCTGCCCGCCCGACAGGGGGAGAGCCCGCCACCTGCCAGATGTTCTCCGGGCTCATTGTTCATGCCTGCCATCAATTATTCAAGGGACAGATCCCCCTTTTCTTAAAAAAGCTGTGGAGGAGCGGCTCAGGTTACCAGCTCTGCAGGTACCCACTCGACAGGAGAGGTGCCTGGAGGGCTGGGCCCCTGCCTGCCACCGGAGGACAAGGTCAACGTCCCTGGGCCCTTGGTGAGCCCCGCTCTGCCCCCAGGCCCTTGTGTTTTCTGATCCCCCACCCGGCCTGGACTTCCAGGAGCCCCAGGTTCCGAGATACAGGCCTTGGCTGCAGCAGGGGTCCCGCTCCAGGGGCTGTGTGGCCACATGGGGCGACTGTGGGTTCTGGGTGCTGAGACCGAGGCCTGAGACGTCGTCCCAGCGTCAGACATGAGAGGCTGCCTCTGCAGCTCCCCCACGTGAGAGGGCACAGGGCGGGGCCAGCCCGGGCCTCCAGGACTCCAGCCTCCAGCTGATCACCGGGATGCTGGCCCCTGGGGACAGCCCTCACTCGGGTCCTCCTCAGGACCCTCCAACCTGGGGCAGCAGGTGCTGCCCTGGGTCCTTTACACAGAAGAGGAAAGCGGCCTGAGGGCCGAGGGTGCGGTGACGGAATCAAGGCTGCAGGGCAGGTGGGGGGCTGGGATCTGGGCCCACCGCCACCTGCCCTGCAAGCAGCCCGACCACACGGCTGCGGCTTGGGGCCGACAGGACCCCCAGCCGGGGAGGAAACCACCCACACGCCGCTCCTGCCCGGCCGGTCACCTCAGCCCAGACTGGGCAAAAGGACACGCGTCCTATTCATCCTGTGTCCGATGTCGCGACACCCGATCGGGCCACTAGAGCTCATCAATGCCTCGTGCTGGAGCCTCTCCAAGGCACCTGAATTATGCAGGAGGCCCAGCCCTGCGGGTGGCAGATGGCTGCGCCCACGGTAACCGGAGCCCCGGGGCGGGCGGGCGGTCAAGGGGGAGGCCACGCCGGGGCCCTCCTGCCCCAGGGTCCCCCTGCGAGGGCCGAGGCTGCAGCACTGGGCTCCGGGGACCCCTGGCTTCCACCCCTGGCCGTGCTCTCTGTCACGGTCACTGTGCAGGATCTGGCGGCCACCTCGTCCTCACAGAGCTCAGTGGGGACATGGGCCCCCAAAAGGTGTGGAAGGCAGGGTGTGCTGGCCAGGCCCCGGGGTGTCCCAGGAGAGGCCGCTGCTCGGCCGGGCCACCAGGGCTGGGCCGATGCAGGGTGCTTGGAGCCCAGATGAGGCTGGGACAGGGGACCTCGCACCCAGCTGTCCCCGGAGCTCCCTCGTCCCCAGCCACCAGGAGAACCTGGCGACACCCGCTCTTCATTGAGGCACCAAAGTTCCAGAACGCCTCTCTGGCTGTCACCGGAGTGAGGGGCACCCTGTCCCAGGGAACAACAGCGAGGCTGTCAGGGAGAACATGCTTGGTCCCCGGGACACGGGAAGGGCAGGTGGGGCTGCTGAGTGGTGACACTGTGCCTTTCGGTCCGTCCAGGGCAGCGGCAAGCACCTCGCCCGCAGGGCCCAGGGCCAGAGCCCACGGGGGGGGGGCACGATGTGAGGAGACTCCCACCTCTGGCACTACCAGACCCCAGCCCGGCCCGGCTCTCGGGCCGCCCCCATCCGAGGAAGGGGGTGCTCCCAGGAAGAGCCGACCGCTGCAGCCAGGCGCCCCGATGCCAGGCCCACCCCCAGCGTGCCTGCTCCCCTGGGTGGGGGGGGGGTGAGCGCGTGTCTTTCCAAACAATGATTTATTTCAGAATTAAGTGTATTACACCGAGAACTTGCCAGTTCTGTCCCGCCAACAAGCACGGGAAATCTGGCTAATTAAATACATTATGCAGTGTAGGCTTGATTGTTGGGAATGAATCTGTTTAATTACGGTGAGAATCACGCATCATAATTAACGTCATAGCTCTGAAGCCCACACTGGTGTGGGGGCACTGGGGCTCCCTCGAGGCCCAAGATGCAGGGCCAGCGAGAGCAGGCCTCTGGGACGCTGCCCGCCCCCCCCCCGGTCAGCCGCCGGTTTCCTTCCGGGGGCGGACACCTCAACGTGTCCCCAGGGCGGCGAGCAGGGCGGGGGTCCAGTTCTAACACAGGGCCTAACTTGGGGCCCTGAGGGAACCAAGCCCTCGGGGCTGCTGGGAGGGAGGGTCAGGGACACGCCCACTCGGAGGAGGCTGCCCAGGGCGGAGCCAGGGAGCCGGCTCTGCTCCCTTCGGAGACCTTGGTCCCCCAGAGCTGGTCTTGGGGGTGGGGGAGGCAGACGGCGAAGTGGACGCCCAGCCAGGAAAGGCGCAGGGCACTGCAGAGCCAGTTGGCCACCAGGCAGGAGGTGACCCGGGAGCTGATTCCTGAGCGGCAAAGAGGAGCTGGCCCTGGAGCTGCAGGGGAAGGGGTGGCAGGTGCAAAGCCCGGTTGCACGGGGGTGGTGAGGAGGCCTGGCCACCAGGCAGGCCGCACTCTGCCTCCTGTCACTCAGGTGGCTCTGGGAGTGACCTGCGTAGGCCCCGGGCGGCCTGAGGGAGGACAGAGCGCCAAGTGGCTCTGGAGAGGTTGACCTCATCTTCAGAGGCCCTTGGGGTGACCTCACGCCACCCTCCTCCCAGGCGTACCCCGACAATCTCATGTTGCCGCCACCCGCCCACTGAGGCAGCTGCCTCCGGGATGCGGGGCCACACAGGGAGAGGCAGGGCCATGACCCCACGGGACTCACAGCCACTGGGCGCGACTCATCTCTGCCACGAGGCCTGAGGCCCACGTGGCTTCGCAGGCCAGTGCCCCCCCCCCCACCCGTCAGCCTGAAATTCCACCACCTCCGAGTCATCCGTCATCCGTGTGGGCCCTGAAGACCCCCTCCTTCTCCCAAGAGCCCTTCTTGGGAAGCGGTCATCTGATCAGCCCTGGGGGTTAGGGGGTGTCTCCTGCGTCTTCAGGGTCCGGCGCCAGGCCTGGGTCAGGGCGGCACCCTGGCCGTCTCTGGGATGAGTGAGTGGGCACACGAGTGGGTAACCCCGAGAGAGGGGAGGGCAGGCCCCCAGCAGTTCCCGCCCCACTCCCGTCTCCCGTGGGTCCTGAGACCCGAATCCTTCTCGTGCTCGCCGGCAGCCTGACTGGGGGCCCACGGCCCGCCCTTCAGTGACCCCCTTTCCTGCCAGGACCACGGTGGGACCGGACCCATCTGGGGCTTCCGTGGCAGGTGTCCCCCGCCCGTGCGCCCTCCGGAAGTTCTCAAGGTCATGGCCATCTGCTGACTGGCTCAACCACCACCACCGCCCGCCACCACCCCGCCTGCCCACCCGTGGGTCAGCGGCAGGGTCGGGAGCCAGGCGGGGCCTCGGAGTGCTGTGTCTAGAGAATCCCCAAGCAGCTGAAGGGCAAACGGAGAGGGGCAGCCCCAGCCCGGCAGCCGCAGCTCCATTTTCATTTCATTTCCCTGATGAAGCGGCGGAATCAATCGGCTGACCGGTGGGCTAGGTGTCCGCATTTGCATGCTTAAAAGATGTGGCGGGTGGGCGGGAGGGGCCGCTGGGGATGGAGGAGGGAGGGCGCATTCAGGCTGATTGGAACCAGGCTCTCTTCAGCTAAGGGGAATTTAATTTCCAAGTTGCGCTCAGAATAGATTGCAGGCTGCCCCGAGTGCGGAGGAGCCTCGGAAAGTGTCCTTCAGGGGACGATGAGCCTCGGTGCGTGTCACTTCCCCTCAGTGTCGCGTCCAGCTGCTGGCTTGAGCTGGAGTTCGTGCTGATTTTTAAACGCTAGAGGTTCCCCAGCCTTCCGGAGAAAGGGGGATTTAGTCCCCGTGAAGGTGACAGGTGGGACGTTCAGTGGCTTCCCCGTTTCCCCAAGACCCCGGTGCAAAGGTCCCCAAATCCTACATTCAACCCGAGCCCCAGGGCACGTGGCCTCACACCAGAGCCGGGGTGGGAGGACCTGCCCCCCCGCTGGACGTAGCTAAGCCACAGGAGAGCCCACTGCTCGGGCTCAGACACTTTGGGTGAGGGGAGGCGGGGCTCACGGGCCCCCGACCCCCACAGCTGCCCTGATCGGAGCCCCCTGATGGGGCTCTGCAGGGTCCTGTCCCCGAGATGCCTCAGCACAGGGGCTGACCCCAGGGGATCCCTGGGCACACGCTCTGATCGCCCTGGGTCACGCCCGGCTCTGCCGACACACACCTGCCATCCTTCCACCCGAGGGTGGCCCTGCTCGGCCCTCTGGTCAGGACGGGAGCCCGCCCGGTGCCTTCCTCCCGCAGGGTCCGGGCTCCACCTGGGGCTGGGGTCTGTGATGCGGGCCAGGGCCCAGTCTCGGGGGGACCAAGGCTCAGGGCGTGACAGGACTCGGGCCAGTGCCGCCGCCGCCCCCCATCTCTGAAGGAGCCCTCGGCGGCTGACAGAGGGACAGCCGTGAGACCCCGCAGGGAAG
The DNA here is from genome assembly GCA_039655065.1 of Glossophaga mutica. Lineage (NCBI taxonomy): Eukaryota > Metazoa > Chordata > Mammalia > Chiroptera > Phyllostomidae > Glossophaga > Glossophaga mutica. Next base: position 217,055,953 of record CM077305.1, read on the forward strand.
GGGGCACCCAGGCCGGCACCAGCTCTGCCACCCGCCCACTCTGAGACGCGGCGGGTCTCTCAGCCGCTCACCCGCAGTTCGCTCACCTGGGAAGGGGGCGGAGGGAGAGCCAGGGAAGGGCTGTGGGTGACCGTGGCTCGGGTTGTGACGCGTCCCCACGCCCCACGCCCCACGCCACGCACTGGGGCAGGGGCCTGATCTTCGATCTTTGTGGGACACAGTGGAGGCCGCTCTGGGGCCGGTTCGAGAAGCTGGACCACAGAGCTCTCAGGGAACAACCTGGAGACACGAAGGGAGGCTGTAGGGGCCCCTCCCCCTGGGCCTGGGTCAGGGGTGGCTGGGGGCTCGACGGTGCCTTTGGACCCTCCAGGGTCACACAGAACCCCAAAGGCAGGAGGAGGGTTGACGTTGCTCACAGAGATGGGGGTGGGGGGTAGCACTTCTGAGTCACATTTCAGGCCCCTAGGGCCTGCCTTGGTCTCCACCACTGGACCCCTGAGCCGCCCAGTGCCAAGGCGGGACCCTGGCCCCTAGAAGGGACGGTCAGGCAGCTGTCAGGAGTGGACAGCACCTCCCGGGGGACCTCAGCTCACATGCCCAGCAAGGCAGTCCCCGTGCCTCAGGAGCTCGGAGAGGGGGGCTTCCAGCGCTGGCACGCTAGCCGGCCATCTGAAAGGACACTCGGGGGGTTCCCACAGTTCGGGGCCCCTTATGCTAAGTGTGAAGCCTGTGAGAAAGGCAGGCGCCCCGCTGCACAGGCAGAGCGTCCTGGCGTGCGAGGAACTCGGCCCGGGAAAAGGGCGGGCGCCGCGCCAGCCTGCAGGTCCACCTGCCCCCGGGGGCGCCTGGCGGGGGTGTCTGTGCTGCCTCTGGACACGACTCTGCGCTTTACGGGTGTGGGACAACGAGTGTGTCGGGGACAGCTAAATTGCCGCCTGCAGCCACCGGGCAGTCCCCACACGATCACGCTCGGACCCGCCTGGTGGCCCCGACCTCCATTCCTGAGTGTCCCTGGGGAGGAATAACGTAACCCCTGAGGGCAGCAGCGTGCGTGGCGCCAGTGACAGCCTCGTTCACGACAGCCGGAAGGTGGGCGTGCCCGCGTGCCGTCGGTGGGGGGGTGGGCGGGAGAACTGCAGGGCCGGCCTCGGCCAGCCCCGAAGCGAGCGGGACGCGCGCCGCAGCGTGGCGGGCCCAGAAGCATCCCGTCCGTGGAAGAAGCCACACACAAGGGGCCACGCGGCGGCCGATGCCACCCACGTGGACCTCCGGGACGGGCCAAGCCAGAGACAGAGAGCAAATCGGCAGTGGCCAGGGGTGGAAACGGCCCGATCGTGACGGCTGACGGACCCACCCAACCCGTGCTGGTCACCCCAGTGACACCACTCGAGGTGCTGCCGCCCCGTGTCCGCTGGGACAGCGCCCTGCCGAGCGGTGCCACGGCCCTGAAGTCCCCTGCGCCCCCCCGTTTGACCCTTGCCCCCCGCCCCTGCCCCCTGGCAGCCCGTGACCCCTCACCGTCCCCGTAGTCGGCCTTTTCCGGAACACCTGTAGTTGGGACCCGACGGCTCGTGGCCTCGCCCGGCTTTGCGGAGGTGCAGCCGACACGGGCCGCAGCTCACGGGGTGCCAGCCTCTCCTCAAGGCCCTCGTTTCATCTCCCCCAAGTCAACACCCAGAAGCGGGGTTGCGGGGCCACAGGAAGCCCCCTCCCGGGTTTTCCGAGGACCCTCCATACTGGCTGCCACCGGGCCGTGCCGGTTTCCACCCCGCCGTCCGGCAGGAGGGCTCCCTTCCTGCCCCGCCCGCACCAGCCCTGGCTGTTGCTGTCTTTCGACGGTGGCCATTCTCAGGGTGTGCGGTGAGGGGCTCCCTGCCGTGGTTTGCGTTTGCACGCAGGCGGCCTTTCCCAACCGACTTCCCTCAGTTCCTAACAGCACGTAAGCTTCCCCCGGGCCGGCTCCCGGCTGGGCAGCTCAGGTCTGCTCAGGGCTGAATCCCGTTCCCCCGCCTGCTGGGCCACGGCTGGTTCATCCGTCACCTGCGGAAGGGCGTCTCGGTGCTTCCAAGTGTCGGCGAGGAGGGGAAGCTGCCGCCCCCCTGGGCGCAGGTGTTGGCGTGGGCGTGAGTTTTCGGCGCCTTTGGGTCAATGTCAAGGTGCCCGACGGCTGGGCCACAGGGAAGAGCGAGTTCAGGTTCGTGGGGGACCACGAACGGCCTCGGGGTCTCCGTGGGGTGGAGGACATCCTAGGCCTGCCCGTGGGGTCCTGCGGTCCCTGCCAGCTCCCTGATCGCCACATGGTGCGCTGGCAGTGGGTGAATTCTATGGTGTGTGGGTTCTATCTCAATAAAGTTGTTTTCTTTCCAAAGAGCAGCAGGCTGGCTGATGGCAAGTCAGGCGGAGGATGGAGCCCTCTTGTCACTCTTGGGGAAGGGACACCCCCGGGGACCGGGCCAGATGCTGCCTCGGCCCCCGCGCCTCCGTCCCCTGGGGCCCCGGCTCGAGGTCCGGCCGTAATCAGCACGGGTGACAGGCTGAGCGGCCAGATTAAAAGCACTGACGGGACCTCCTCAGGCCGAGGTCAATAAATCTTGCTGGCCGCCACGGCCGCACTCCCGGTCTGTTCAGCAATCTGTCCGGCTGCCTTTCACGGACCCGGTGGCTCCCCATTACCTCGGGGGGAGAGCCACAAATCACTGTGACAGACCAATCAACAGGCCGGGAAATTTTTATACACGCTGCTTCTTGAAGGATGACCCTCCCTCAGCAGCACATCGGAATAAATCTCTTCAAAACTTTCCCAGAGCCGCCTCCCCCACACCCACGGGCGGGCGGCCCCGCCGGCTGGTCCCACCAGCTCCCCGCAGGCTGGCCGGGCCTCCGTCCACCTTGGGCCTCTGACAGATGCCGGCCACATGGGCCAGGGGCTGACCAGGATGGGCAAGGAGGACGGGGACCCCTGACCAGGACGTGCGGCCCGCACCCCATCCTCGAGGCCCTGCGGGCGGACGCCGCCAGCTCTCCGCCTACGCGGCCTAACGACGTTGTCATCCAGCCCTCCCGCAGGAAGAGAGAAAGCTTTGTAAAATAATTCATACGAAACTTAAAACACTCAGACACCGAGAAATTGCAAATGGGGAAATATGATGGATTGTGGGTTGAAAGAAGGCGACTTCTACAGGCAAAATTGATCCCTTGGAAAATGCTTTTGTCTGCTGTGAAAAATGGGCGCTATCTCGCCAGGGCTCTAGAGCTATAATCCCGAAAATAATTTGCTTTTGGTTTCCTCTCTGTCTCTGCTGCGCCACCCCCCACACCCACCGCTCTGGAGCCCCGGGGCCGGCGGGCCGGCGCGCCCGGGGGAGGCGCCCGATCCTAGGCCGAGGGGTGCCACCCAGGTGCCCCGTTTGCAGGGGGCTCGAGCACCCTGTGTCTGGCGGCCCACACAGAGAGGACCAGCGCCCAGCCTGCCCCCCGCTGCAGCCCCGCCAGCCCCCTCTTTGTATTTCCCGATCAGCTTGTCCCGTGCCGGGGGCTTTCAAAAACAAAGCGAAATCCAGGTAAACACCCCAACTTTATCTCCAGGGAGAGCCAGCCGAAACTGCACACGCTTCCCCTCCCAGGGTGCACTGCCCATCCGCTGGTCTCAGCACGCTAGAGCCGAGGGGGCGGCCCCAACCCGGCTGCTGCAGGTGGGGAAACCGAGGCCCGAGGGAGGCTCGTCAGAAAGTCAGACGTGGAGCTGCACCGGGGGAAGCTCAGCGTTGTGGAAGGTGGGGACCCAGGCCCAGGGCCCCAGCGCCGGGGGATGGGGTCCGTCTGCAGTCGGGGAAGCCGGCTGCCTGCCACACGGGCCTCTTTTTCCGACAGCTGGTGAGCCCTCAGCAACTTCTCGGCCCTACATCACCTTGCTGCTGCCCCTGTGACTCCGCCCCTCCTCCCACCTTAACACTCCTCACCTGGTGGGTGGAACCGGGAGCCGCTCTCCAGACTAATTCTCAGCCGCACAGAAGCCATCCATCACAGTGCTCGCAGACTGGGGCGCTGAGGGCGGGCCGTCCCTGGGGAGCCGGGGCTGGGGCGCTGGGGGCTCCAGTCTGCGCCTGGCTGGCCCCACGTCCCCCAGATCTTTCCAGGAGACCCCGGGGTCTCGCGTGTTGCTCCTCGGGTCTCCACATACGGAAGAGGCTGCCACCTCACGAAGCCACTGTGGGTGTAGGTTACTGCTTCCTTCGCTAGACCATCTCCTGCGGTCGCGTGTGGCCTGGACATGAGGGAGGGAGACAGGCAGTCGACACCTGGGGCCACCGAGAATGTCCTTCAGGTCTGCTTGGTAGAGACAGAAGCCCCATCCCACGCCCCCACCCCCGGAACAGGGCCCCCAACCCGCTCCCCCGGGGGGCTTCCCAGTGCGGTCAGTCTCCAGGGCGCCAAGGTGGGACGGTCTCCGGGTGAGCCGACTGGGTGCGATGGGCTGAGGCCCCTGCCAGCCCCCGGGTCCTCCATTACGCAGAGACCGCCTCCAGGAGCGGGGCACCAAGCAGAGAGAGAGGTTCTGCCCGCCCTAGGGGCTCGTGTCAGAGACTCCCAGACACAGGTCACGGAGGCCCTGGGCGGCGGCTGGGGGTGGGGAGCAGCTAGTCAGAGCCAGCAGGGGCCAGGGCCTGCCTGGATGGGCTATGCTTGTGGGGAGGGGTTGGGGGGGCAGGGCAGGAAACACTGCAGCCCCCAGGGCCCGTGGCCTCGGCCCCGCCAGGTGGGGGAAGGGGGACCAGCATGCTCCAGGCTGGCTGTGGGCGGGGAGCCAGGAGGAGGGTGGGAGCTGGGAGAGAGCCGAGGTCCCCAGACGGACTGGCTGCCTCCTGGGTGGGGCAGGTCCCAGGGCCCCAGCCGGCCGCACCTGGGTGGAGGGGCTGGCGGGCGGGGCGGGAGGCTGGCGGCCCGCGCTGATTGTATTAGACAGATCATTATTGATCCAGCTCAGGTTGGTCCCTGGTGCCTCATTTCAATAAACAGCAGTTGGAAAGAATTAGCAAGGGACCCCGCTCCCTCCCCTCCCCCATCCCCTCATCTTCCTTCGGTTTGTCAGGAGTGGAAAATTTATGCGGAATCCAGGAAGATGCTCGTTTGTTCTGGGGACGCGGGGTTGGCGCACCGAGGGCAGGCAGAGCCCTGTTTACACGCCCTTACACGGGGCCGTGGCAGGGGGCAGCAGGCCGGGGGGAGAAGTCACCAAACTGGGGCTGGGTTCAGCCTGGGAGAAACTGTGGCAGGCAGCCAGGGTCAGCAGGGAATAACCCCAACGACTGACTCGAGCTGCGCCAGCCCTGGGCCTGTGCTGGTCCCATCACCGAGGCCTTAATTCCTCATCGAGAGAGGCAGGGGGACGGCAGAGGCACGGTGTGTGAATACGTGTGCATCGGTGTGAGAGAGAGCCATCGCCTCTCGTACACGCCCTGACTGGGGACCGAACCCGAAACCCAGGCATGTGCCCTGACCAGGGATCGAACCGGCGACCTTTGACTTTGCAGGATGATGCCCAGCCCACTGAGCCACCCTGGCCGGGGCTCTTAATGGGTGTTTCTAGGTGAATAAATGAGTAAGCGAAGGCGTCACGTTGCCGCGTGCCTTTGTGTAGACGTTTCTGTTCGGGCCGAGCTATGGCCTCAGCTCCATGGGGCCCAGGCGCTGCCCTGCGTGCCTCTGGGTCGCAGTTCCCGGAGAGCGGAAGGGGGCAGGGCTGCCTGGCCATGAAGCGGTCCCCAGAAGTACAATTTGGAGGTCATCGGATAGCAACATGGGTAAGTCTCTCGACCCATGTGGCCTAACGTGTCCCAAGTCCTCACCGAACGTCCCCCATGGGCAGCTGGAAGCCCTGTGCTGGACCGGGGGGGTGAGGGGAGGAGAAGAGGGGGCTCCGGGCGGGGTCAGTCTCTGCCAGTTTCCACCTTGAAGCCCAGACGAGGGGCTGGGGGCCCTCCCCATCACGTGCTCAAATGTCCAGTGGGGACAATTCGGTGCGCAGAGGGGCCCCCCCACCAGGGGCACCACTGGCTTCTAGGGCAGGGTGCACAGCCCCAGGTGCGGACAGCAGGCAGGGGGTCCCAGCCCTGGTTGCTCTGCCCCCGAGGTCCTGCGGGGAGGGTCTGGAAGACAGGGTGGCACGGGTCCCTCGGCGGCCTGGGGACAGGCTGTTTGCAGGTGGGATGGAGAAGGTGTACTTCCTCCTAATATAAAAATAATGACCTGGCCCTGACCTGTGTGGCTCAGCAGGTTGGACGTGGTTGCGCCAAGCCAAAGGTCGCCGGTTCGATTCCCGGTCAGGGCACATGCCAGCGGTGCCGGCCAGGTCCTCAGAGGCAACTGATCAGCGTTTCTCTCCCTCTCGTCTTCATCGAAAAAATAAATAAAATAAAAATCTTTAAAGAATGACAACCCAAGACTGCGTTATAAAGGAATTCCGGAAAGCCAGGCGTCCCCAGGGCCTGCCGTCCTCCCTGGTGTCGCAGGGAGCCGTGGAGGAGTCGGGGGCCCCGGTGTCCCGAGGGAGCAGCCCCAGCCTGCTGTGGGGACCTCAGCAGACTTTGCCCCTACCCTGCAACCAGGGGTGGGGGGTGCTGGAGCTCAGCTGGGTGCACTTGAGGTGCAGGGTCCCAGCCCCACGCTGAGGGCGGGGTGGTGCTCAGGGTGCCCAACGGGGGAAGGGCAGTCAAAGGGGGGGAGGCTGAAGGTGGGTTGGAGCCGGGAAGGGCGACAGTGAAGAGGCGGCAGGGGTGGGGCGGGCAGTGGGGGCTGCTGGGGGGAGGGCGTCTCTAGGGGTGGGCAGGGGCCCTTGTGCCACCCCCACGCCCGCCAGGCAGCTCGACCCCGTGGGCGCCGCGGCCCGGGGGATGATGGATCGCTGAGGCCACCCGAACGCGGCGGCTGCGGGGCCGCACTTGGCCTCAATCGCTCCCCGGGGCCCGATCGATGGCGGCCCAGGCGGCCCAGCAGCCCGTGATGAACGACTCGGTATTGATTTTCACTTAATTGACAATTTGGTGAACCTGTTTGCAAAATCCCCGGGTTGGGCCCCAGACGGAGCCCGAAGTGACGCGTGGTGGGGCCGGTGCCACCCAGCCAGGCTGGCAGCCAGGGGGCAGCAGAGGCCGGTCAGCCCTGGGGGGCACTGCCGTTCCTGGGCTGAGCCCCCTCTGCGCCCCAGGGAACTCCCCGCCTCTGGAGGGGGTGTGTATGAGGCTGGGAGCCCAGCTGTGATGGGGACACCTGTCAGGTCCCCCCTGCTTCCCCTCCCCCCAGGAGAGTGGGGGCGGGGCCTGCCGAGCTCAGGAAAGCAGGCTGGAACTCCCAGGCCCGGAGGCGATCCTGTCGGCCCTCAGCCCCTCACCAGGGCCTGGCTCCCAGCCTCCCCGATCCTCAGTTTCCTCTTCCGGGAGGCGGAGTCCACTCAGGCCTGCGTCCCCTCCTGAGGAGCATCTTGTCACCCCATCTCTGACCTCCCCCCAGGCTCCCAGCTCCCTGCGGTGGTGGGGGGGGCCATCAGGGCGACTCCCTCCTGCTCCTGAGACACAGCCAGCTCTCCGCCTCCGGCCCTTAGTAATCTCCGTGTCCTTGCGGGGACACCCGCCTTCCCCTCCCCCACCCCCTGCCCCGCGCCACACGCAGGCGGCCCTGAAACGTCCCGCCCCAGCCCAGCCCCGAGGCCTTTCTGCCCACGCTGAAACTGAACTCCTTTCCCTCCGTGGTTCTGTTTAAAGCGTTTATCTCATCTTCCCGGTGTGTGGCTTTCCTGGCCTGTCTCCCCCCTCCTCTCCCCTGGACTGTCCGCCCCGCAGGCACAGGGACACGGCCGGCCTGCGGCCCGCCCTGCTCAGGCCACCGGAAGATTCTCGGAGCTTGGGAGCAGCCAGGCAGGCGGGGTTGTTACCAGGGCGACGGGAGAACAGGCCCGGAGCTCACCTCGCCCCTGAACTCATCAGCAGGCCGAGCCTTGGGAACTGTAACAGTGCCCCCCGGGTAATCCCCTCTCGGGGCCACCCAGACGGAAGCCCAATTAAGTTGACAGAATCGCAGTGCCCAGGCGGAGGCTGGAATTTACCCCCCAGGAGCGGACAAAGAGTGTGCCCTTCTCAGATGGAGGCCTCCAGGAGTCGGGTTTCGGTCCTGTGCAATTCAATGCCACCGAGGAGCCAGGAGACAGCCCTTCCGGCCCTGGCCAACGAGGGCCCCTTGGGCCGGCAGCAAAGGCCCCTGGCAGAGCCGCCCCACAGCTGGGACGTGGCCCTTCTGCCCCCACCCAGCACCGGAACCTGCCCCTAGGTCCTAGCTGGGCAGGCCTGGGGCAGGTGCCTGGGGCGGGTGCCTGGGGCAGCCGGGTCACCGAGGGCGGAGCTCTGGCTGTGGGAGGTTTCCCTGTTTCTGCACGGGGTGCCAGGGAGACTCTGGAATCGGGTCCCCCGGCCGAGCCCTGGAGCCTGACCCCTGCCCCAGCTTGAGGCTATTCCGGGGAGGCTGGCGGGGGTGTCTGGGAGGGGCCTGCAACCCCGGAGGGCTCCGCTCTGCTGGTGGGTGTGGGAGATGAGCCTTTCGCCGGCTGGACATGGCCTTGGGCCGGCCCCAGCTCCTGGAGCTGCCTGTGGACCGTGGTGTCCAGGTCATGGGCTCCACGTGGTGCCCGGCGGGGCTGGGCCACACAGCTGGAAGCTGTGACTGGTGACAGCGTCAAGGGTGGGAAGCCCATGAGCACAGTGGGGGTTCCAGGGGTGGAAATGGGACCCCCCGACAGGCATGGTTGCAAGCCCTGGAGGGAAGACCCCGATACCTACCTGGACACCTACTCGAGGGGCGCCCTGCTCCATGGTGACCGGGTGGCCTGAGGGGCCTTGACTCTTGAACTCACAGTGTGCGAGCCCGGCCGGGCCTAGTCCAGGGCATGCAGCGCCCTCCCAAGGGGGCGGGTGAGTGGCAGCTTCCTCCGCCTGAAGCCGGCAGGTGATTGCCGGGTGGTGGCCGGAGCTGGGGCCCCTGGGCTGCTGCCGTGGACAGAGCTGCCTGTGTCCCCCGCAGTGGCCCAGACAGGAGGCAAGTGCTGGCTGCGGTCATTACTGATGGGGCAAAACCGCCCGCCCCCAGCGCCCGATGCCTCGAGAGCGCAAAAATAGCCGGGAGTTCACCTCACCCGGGGGCTCCCCGGCACCCGGGCGCAGGGACCTTGTGGACGTTTGCCGACGTCTCGTTGAGACCGAAACGCTGCCCTTGGCAGAGCGGGGAGACGCTCTGTCAGCTCGGCGAGTCGGTTTGGTGAGGCCCCCGAGTCCTGGGCCCCTGGCTGTCGAGGGGGCATCGTTCTGAGTCCAGCCCTGAGCGGGCTTCGCCTGAGACTCCCCTCCCTTCACAGTCCTCTGAGACTGGTCTGTCTCACAGCGGGGCACCCAGGGGCTGGGGAGGCAGGGAGGCTGGCTGAGGCTCACTGCCGGCCAGCGACCTCGGGTCTTTGCCGACAGAGGTGGTGCGTTAAGGATCTCCAGATGAGCCCGCCCTGGACTAGGGTGGCCCTCCATCCAGGGACTGGTGTCCTTGTAAAAGAAGGCAGAGGGAGATCTGAGACACAGACAGTGAGAGGAAGCCATGCGAAGACAGAGCGCAGGCTGGAGGGGTGTGGCCGCCAGTCAGGGACACCAGGAGCTGTGCTCCGTTGATTCCAAGGGGCTGAGTCGGGTGACGGGGTCGGGAGCTGCGCGGATATCCCGCAGGGCGGGTAGGGAAGCGCGTGCCCGGCAGAGGACACAGCAGGTGCAAAGACCCTGAGGCAAGAGATTGGGAAAGGAGCCGGGTCAAAGGGGGAGGGGCGTGGGTGGAAGCTGGCGGGGTGGGCAGGGACGGGCAGGCCTCCGGGCCCCAGGGAGAGGTGACAGATGTCGGCAGAGGCCGAGGGAAGCCAGGGAGAGCTTCCGGTCACCCACAGTCTGGGAACCTGCCCCGGGGCAGCCTGCCTGCCCTCTCCCAGTCTCTCCAGGGGGGCAGCCGCGCTCGGGGGCCTGGGGTCCAGGGGCCTGAGGATGGACTCTCCCTCGCTGGGGCAGCCCTGGGAGGGAGTCCCTGAGTCCCCAGGACTCGGGACCTAATGGGCCTCCTGACCCTTGCCCAGGCCACTTCCGGCCTCTGTTTCCTCCGTGAGCCTAACGCAGCCGGGGACAAAGTCGGGTTTGTTTATACGGAGAGTGAGAATTTCGGGCTTTCAAATCAGCCTCAGCTATGCAAGGCCTCGGCCTCCCCCTCACCACCCTCACCAGCCCGCTGTGAGCAGGGACGGCTCCCCACCTCCCCCCCGGAGGAAAACTAAATAAAATAAATAGATGGGACTTCCGAGGGGCGAGGGGTGAGGGGAGCTCTCGCCAAACGCAATCAGCCAAAAAGGCCTGAGTGCTCCCGCCCTAACCACCGGATTCATCAGCATAATGGCTGGGCCTCGGGTCCAAGGAGCCCCGGGTTCGTGCTTTTGTCTTGGGTGCCAGTGCCTAAGCCCCTGTGGGGCAGGAATGTGGCCCCACCCAGCCTGGGGACACCCGACACCCAGCTGGCTGCTCTGTTGACATTGGCCCCAGCTCTGCGGGCTTGGCAAGGGCTCCCGTGGCGGAGCACTCCCTCCAGCGCCTTCGCTGGCATCCACTCTTAACCGAGGCCACGGCATGCAGGCCTCGCTCCTTCCAGCCCGTGCCGTGGTCTGCAGTTTACCGCGCGAGAGGCCCGGACAGTCTTGTGACTTGCTTGCATGGCAACGTCATCCCGCTCGATGGCACCACGGTTGCAAGACGCCAGCACGGACCGCCCTGGGGTCGGAGGCTGGTCTCTGCCCTCGTGGTGGGGGAGGACACCGCCCAGGGCCGGGCTGAGCTTGGTGCCACTTCCCTCACTGGCCCTGGCTGGCAGGGACGGGCTTCCTCACCCCCCGACAGCCACCACGCAGTCCTGTCTTTTCTCTTCTGAGAAGGCTCAGGGCGTCGAAGTCCCAGCGGCGCAGCAGGCTCACCGCTGAGCGCTTACAACGCGAGAGGCACTGTGCCTGCCCGACCGGTGGCCCTGTCTCCACTCCGGGTCGCATCCGAGGCTCAGAGCGGCTGGGGCGGCCGTGGGAGGGGCGCCGGCCCGGAGCCCTGAAGCCTCTGCTCCCCCCACCCCTCCAGCTGCCCCCTAGGGAAAGGCCACCCAGAAGGCCCCCTCCCACCTCAATCCCAGGGCCACTGTCATCTCCTGACCGCACTCCTAGGAGCTCCGGCCCGGCTATCCAGCTTCGTTCCTTATTACTGCAGAGATTTCTAGACATTTCGACCAAGAGCCCAAGTGTCCGTTGGTGGTGGGAACAGGTGGGTGGGGTGGTCCAGCTGCCTGTTCCAGAGCAAGTCACCCCAAACTGCAGACCTCTTTCCTCCAACTCGGAGATGCAGTTTATTAAACAAGCAGACCTGACACTGCGCTCAAAGTTCTACAAGCGGCCCTGGCTGGTGTGGCTCAGTGGATTGAGCGCGGGCTGCAAACCAAAGGGTCACAGGTTCGATTCCCAGGCAGGGCACATGCCTGGCTTGCGGGCCAGGTCTCTTGTTGGGGGGCACGCGAGAGACAGCCACACACTGATATTTCTCTCCTTCTCTTTCTCCTTCCCCTCGCTCTAAAAAGAAATAAATACGATAAAAATAAATAAAGTTCTAGAAGCCAATGTCCACACGGGCCACAAGGCCACATGGCCCCCTTGGCCCCTCGGCTGGGCCGCCCGCTTGGCTCCTGTTCTGCAAAGGCGGCGGGGAGCCCAGCCCACGCCTTCTTCTCAGCCACTTACTCGGGACAAACAGAGTGACCTAAAGCAGAGTCAGGAGCACCAACCTTTTCATCAAGAAAGATTTAATTTATTGGCAGTGCGGAGCCACAAATCATAGGCCTGCAGATTTACCGCCTCCGGGAGCGGAGTTGACCGCAGAGAGAAGGCAGCATTCCCACGCCCGACTCCCTCCTTTAATAAAGTTGAAAATGTACACTCGCCCCCTCCCACACCCTCAGCGGGCGGAGCAGCGCAGGGGGCTCGGGGAGCCGGTAGCAGGACTGCGGGCCCCCTGGCCCAGGGAGGCCTCCCGGGTCGGCCTGGAGGTCAGGATTCGGGTGGTCGCCGCTGGTGAGCCTTGGCAGGGAGGGAGGCGGTCCCGGATGGGGCTGGACACCGGCCAGGGCCCCCCAAGCCACGTATATGCGGGCTGCCCTTCAGTTCACCCCTGCCAGCAATCTCCCCGGCTCAGCGAGGAACCTCAGACCTGGTGGGTCCTCCCGGGGCCTCCCGTCTGGGGAAGGTGATATCCCCTCAGAGAAAGGCTAATCCTGCCCCGTCCGGCCTTAATCCCCCCTCAGGAAATGCCAGCTCCCCAAGGCCAGGCCTCCAGGAGGGCCTGCGCCGCCCCGGGCCAGCCTCGGCCTCGCTGCTGCAGGGCGTGGCTCCCTGTAGGGGCTGTGGGAGGTCAGACCTGGATGGGAGCCCTTGGGAGGCCTCCAGACCCAGAGACCAGGGCCTGGGACCGAGGAGTCTCCTGCAGCCAGTCGGGCATGGACCCTCTCCAGTTGCAGCTGGGGAAACTGAGGCCCAAGGGGACGGGGTCCACTCCGCCTCAGGGGCAGCGCCACAGGCAGCACCAGCCCCTCCAACAGACACGCCGACCCGTGGAGGTGACCTGCCGGTGTCCCCCAGGGACCCTCTGAGGCCCTGGGCCTGGCCTCCTGGTCCGTGTCCCCCGCCCCCCGCTCCTTCCCGGGGACCCCTGTGCCTGGGAGTCTGGTTCCTGTCTGCTGTCCGTCCGGGGGACGCGCTCATCTTGCTGTGGACTCAGACCCCGTGATGAGCCCGTTCCTACCCAACGGCGGTCACCCCGCCCACCCCCACTCACCCAGCAGTCTTTCCTTGCGAGTTTGTGCATTGTAACAACGCTCCGGGGGTCCCTTTGCCCTCCGCCAGCCCCCTGAGGATGAGGGCGCAGGGCGAAGAGCCTTCCTCGGCAGGGAGATCAGAGAAGTCGCCGTGGAGCCCGAGGTCAGGGAGAGGCAGCTGCGGAGCACGTGGGCGCACGCGGGCACCAGCGAGTGAGTGGGCACGCTCGCGCCGGGCTGGCCTGGCCTGGCCTGGGGGTGCCCGCACACCTGCACCACAAGGCTCACCCTCTGGGGCTGTCCCTTCCTTCCCCCGGGGCGGAGACAACGGGGCCGGGGGCCCTGGCCAGCAGGCCGGCCGCGGGCCCTGACGCGGGCTCCCACGCCCCCCTAGGGGCCCAGCCGCTCGGGCCCCGCAGACCGGCCCCCGGCTCCGAGCCCTCCTCCCCAGGCCCCCCGCCACACACACAGCAGGGGCCTCTCCCTCTCCTGCTCAGGACCACCCACTTGTCCAGCCCCTGCCTCGCAGCCACGAGCACTCGACTCAATGTCTTTCTCATAAGGAGTTTTAAATTATAAGCCTAAATGAGGTCTATAAATTTGACTTCATAAAATCCCACACACATCATTTCCAGCTGGAAAGGCTCTCTGAGAAATATTTCCCGGGACCCCCCGCGTCCCCTCGGCAATATACCATCTATTCTGATATTAAAATGGCAGGTGTTCTATAAATCGTGCGTCATTAGCACGCTGCATCGATCCCCCCGCCGCCTCCGGCCCGGGAGGAGCCGGGTGCGGATATCAGTCTATTCGATTGAGATTCATGCCCTATTTGAGGGTCAAAGAGCGGGACCCCGTGAGCTTGAACTTCTATCAGCCTAAAGCTGATCAATACGTGGAGATATATCGGGGGCTGGCTGCGCACAGATTAAGTGGCCATAAATACGGAGTGAGGGAGGCAGGGGGCTGGGGCCACGCGGCCCGACCAGCCAGGGTCTGGAGCGCTGCCCCGGGGCCCGGGGAGCAGGGAGGTCGCCCGGGGTGCTAGACCCGGTGGAAGAATAAGTGGGGTGCGGCGCCGAGATGCGGGCCGGGGAAGGTGCTGCGCTCTGCCCCTCCCTGAGCCCTAGGGAAGTGGGGGACGCCGGGGAGCCTGGAAAACAGCCGAGATCATGGTTCTGGCCCAGAGACGCCGTCCACAGAGCCAGAGGGGCCCAGCACGCAGCCCCCAGGCGGGGGCGGGAGGCTGCTGTCTTTGTAACACTGTCAGAGGACACAGCTTCTCGCCTTGTCCTGGTTGGGGGCCTCCGACGCTCGCCGGCCTGTCTGCCCGGGGCTGCTCCAGACGGTCCACCTTCAACGGCTTGCCCACCTGGGACCCTCCCCATCCTGACCGGGATCCCAGCTCATTCCGTCTGGACCCCGGCACGCCCGAAGCAGCCCAGGACTACCCCTGCGTCCCTGCGAGGCCCCCAGCTGGGCGATGTGGTGCACCCAACGTTCCTAAGGGCTGACTGCATCCCAGACCACGGAAAAGTCTGCAAGAGCCAGCCCTGGGCCCTGGTTGGGGCAGAGGGGACAACGCCCCTGGGGACATGCCTGCGTTTTTGCAAAGGGCACATGGGGTCAGCTCACTGCCGTCAAGGGGTCGCGCTCACCCCACCCCTCCCTGGACTGGGGTGGGCCGCCAGCTCTGCGGACATTGCTAAGGCGAGGAGCCCTTGCTCCGCCCTTGTGGTGGGGTCACCACCGTGAAGACCCCACCCCTCCCCCGCCCACCCCCTCATATGTCACCGCCCGCCCCAGCACGACGCCTCCACCACTAATGCATACGTGTCTGTCAGGTGATTAGGGAGATAAATAATTTGAACTCCGGCCTTTTACCTTTTCCCCCCGGTGGGCGGGCCGCCCCCACCCACTGATGGCCCCCTGGAGGAGTAACCTCTCAGGGGCGTCCTGGCAGCTGGCAGGGCCGTGCTCAGAACCCTGTAAATAGAATTTCTCTGTGGAGACGAGGAGCAGAAATATGAATATTGAAGCCGGAGCGGATGTCATTTAACTTTGCATTATTTATCGGGGACACAAATCCGTTCTAATATTGGTGGCTTTGGGAGAGCCAGGGACAGGGTTGCCGTGGCCTTTGGGGAAAGAAGGGGGTGGCCGGAGGCTTGCTCCTACCTCTCAGCCGACAGAACCCGATGTCAGAATCGGGGACAGGCTAGGTAGAGCGCTCAAGGTGGCAGGGGGTCGAAGCTCCCCAGGCCAGCCTGGTGACAAGGCCGGGCCGGCTGGTGTGGGCCGAGGTGGGCGTCACAGCCAGGGAGGGCCAAGGACGTGCCGGGCCCCTGGAGGATGCAGGGGTCCCCCTGCAGTAGGTGCCTCGGGTCTGCGGGCTGACTCGTTCAGGACTGACGGGTCCTGCTCGCCCTGTGCCCAGCACGAAGCAGGGACCCAAGTGCCCAAGCCCAAGGCCTGGGTGGGCCTGCTGGCGAGCTGGCCTGGGGAGGAAGCTGAGACTACCCTCCCCCCCCGCCCCCGCCTGGGTGGATTAGTGCCGGGGCCCTGCCCACACCGTCCGCTGGTTCTGGCGGCCACTGCCCGGAGTCAGGATTCCGGCGGCGCTGGTGTTAGGGGAAACCTGTTCCAGGGCGGGGTCCCTGGCGGCCCTGCCCGGCTCAGCCGCTGTCACACCGTGGTGTGCCCTGGTCTCTGGGTCCAAACTCCCTTCTTCCCATACGGACAGTGTCTCCGGGTCAGGCCCACCCCGGCCCAGTCTGGCCTCATCTCAACTGCCTACACCTGCAAAGACCCTGTTTCCAAATGGGGCCCCAGCCGCAGGTCCAGGGCTTAGGGCTTGAGCGTCTTTTGGGGGACATAGTTCCACCTGCAACAGGAAAGGAGGAGGGGCCAGGAGGGGTCTGTCACCTCACACCCAGGGGACACCTGGAGGACACGGAGTCCAAGTGCAAGATTGGACAACAAGCCCCAGCTGGTGCGGCTCAGTGACCTAAGCGCCGGCCTGCGAACCAAAGGGTCGCCGGTTCGATTCCCAGTCAGGACACGTGCCTGGGGTGCGGGGCAGATCCCAGTGGCGGGTGCGTGAGAGGCGACCCCACACGGCTGTTTCTCTCCCTCTCCCTCCCTCCCTTCCCTTCTGTCTAAAAATAAATGAATAAAATCTTTCAAAAAGATTGGACAATGCAAATTTAATTTGATGAATATCAATATTCTGTAGTCTTGAAATTTTTTTTGCAGAGAAAAGATTATTCAGCATAATTACTTTGGTTTCTCGACTAATTGATGAATTCAAAACCCTACTTGTTTTTTCTTAATCCTCACCCCAGGACATTTTTTAATTGCGTTTAGAGGGAGCGGATGGGATGGAGAGAAAGTGACAAAAATGTGGGAGAGAAACACGGATTGGTTGGGTCGCACACGCGCCCCGACGGGGGTCGGACGGCGGCATTCTGGCTGGACCGCACTCCGACCGACCCAGCCAGGGCTTGTTTGCCGAGTTTTAAGTTCAGTTTAGAAATGTGATTCAACTATGGAGCTCAGAAAATTCTAAAAAGAACGTTAGGGGACGTTTATAACTTCATTAAGGCTCATTAAATTAGCCCCCACTAACGACCTTGGTGCTTTGTTTCCCTGCGGACCGCCCCCGCCGTCGGGCCTGAGAAGACACAAGCCCCGCTCGGTGCCTGTCGTTCTCCGTCTGGGAAAGCACAGGAGACGCCCACGGGCGGGCACAAAGCCCCCTGGTCTCCCAGGGCCTTCCTTCGCCCCGCGGCCCGGGGCGCCGAGAGTTTCCGTTGGTCTCATTAAACCTCGCGGCTTGTTGGAATCCCACGCTGGCTGAGCACCAATGCGAGTCTTTTCACCAAGACACGCCCCCCAACGCTGCGAGCACCCCGAACCTTAGACCCGCCGCGCAGGCGCATTCCCATCCTCCCTTCCGCCAGTCCCCATTCAGAGTGTGCCTGGGAGGGGCGCTGTGGGGGCCACTGTTCCAAAACCGTCGTTAGCAGGGGGCTTCTCACAGCTCTGTGCTCAGCCCCTGCCCTCTGTCCCCGCTGTCCCCCCGCTCCTACCCTCTGGCCCCCCTGACTGCTGGGCAGACCGCAGAGTGGCCGCGACACCAGGCCCAGGCGCAGGGAGGAGGACTCAGTCAGTCGGGACTTTACGGGGCCGCCAGGGTGGGTCCAGGGAGGAGGAGGAGACAGCAGGGCCCCCTCTGGCTGGCTCAGCTCCTGCACCCACCCCGCCCCCCGCAGCCACCCCGCTGAACCTGGGCCCCTTAACCCCTCTCATGGCTGGTGCCGGGGAAAGTCAGGACGAGACAGTTTCCCTGACAAATTCCTCAGAGGTTTTGTTAAAAGACGGTGACAGGAGGCGGGTCTGGCCAGGCCTCTTGGGGATGGGGGGCTCTGCCCTCCTAGACCCTCGTGGAGTGCCTCCCACCCGCCCCTTTGGCCCACGCACAAAGGGCCAGATGGACTACCCGAAAGGCCAGATGCAGGGGTGGGGACACCCCCCCCTCTCCGCTGGGCCAGAGGAGCGACTGGGACCAACAGTGGAAAAGGCTGCCACCGGGGGGGGGGGGAGGACCAGGATGGTGGGAAGGCGGGGGGGCCCAGACCCAGGGCCCCTGGAGGAGGACCACGCAGCAGAGGAAAGTGGGGTTCTCCCCCGGCTCTGCCCGTCTCCACAGCCGGGAGTCTGTGCCCGGCACAGAGCCCACACCGAGTCCCCATCTTCCTCACGCTCGCAAACCACTGTGCTCGTTGATTTGAGAGGGACGGAGGGAGGGAGGGAGGGCGAGCGAGCGAGGGGGAAACATTGGTGCGAGAGGGAGACAGCGAGCGGCCACCCCCCCCAGCACCAGGTCCCCCCCCCAGCACCAGGTCCCCCTGCGCACCAGGTCCCCCTCCGCACCAGGTGCCCCCAAGCACCAAGTCCCCCTCCGCACCAGGTCCCCCTCCGCACCAGGTCCCCTCCAAACCAGGTCCCCCCGAGCACCAGGTCCGGGGGTCATGCAGGAAACCCAGGTGCGTGCCCTGGCCAGGGCTGGAACCCGCACCTTCTGATTTACGGGGCGACACTCCAGTTAACTGGGACACCCGGCCAGGGCAGCCACCTCCTAAGCCCCCTCGGCAGCCTTGGGAACCCCGGCCCACGACGAGCCTCGGACCTGCAGGTCTCAGTGGGGCCCCAGCCACAACGCTGGTGTCATTTCTTCCCAGCTCTCCAGGTTGTCCCCTTGCAAACACCCAATTTTAAAGATGAGCCCTGAACGCCAGGCACCTCGCCGGGCGGGAGCCCCATAGCCGAAGTTTGAGAGACCCCAGAGCCGGAAGGAGAGCACTAGGGGTGGAATGAGAGCCACAAAGGTGACCTCAGCTCCCCGACACTGGGCTCGGAGCCCACAGAGACAGAGGGGATGGAGACAGGACGGAAGTGGCCTTGGTGCAGGACAGTCTAAGGGGAGTGGGGAGGCTGCCCTGGCTGTTCCTTTTGGTTGGGGAGATGGCCCTGGAAAGCGGGGAGGCGCAGTGTCCAGCTCCAGGGCGTGGGGGGCGGGGCCGGGGGGGCAGGGTGGGTGATGCCCACGTGGGCCTGATGGCCGATGAGCAGCCCCCTCCGAAGCTGGGAGCAGGCACAAACACCCGCAGAGCCCACGGAATCGACAGGAGGGGCCCACTGGCCTGCTAGACCCCAGCTAAGGCATCTCAGGAGGGACGTGTGGCAACCCAGGAAACGGTCACAGTGTGACACGGAAATGAAGGACAGGGTCCCAGAGCGGCTGGGTGTAAGATGCACCCGCCCCCCGGTCAGAGGCCTGTGACAGCGGGCACCCAGAGGACTTCCTGTGGGGGTCTTCCCGTGTGGGGAGGGGGCGGGTTCCGTGTTTTCCAAATTTCCCACAAGGGGAATACGTGGCTTTTTGTAACGAGAAATAAGCCACGCCATGGACCGGGGTGGTGCCCAGGTCAGGAGGATTGCGGGGGGGGCTTCACACAGATGGAGGCAGCGCCCACCAGCCACCGGCCCCGTGGGTGACATCGTCCCCCTGCCTGTGTGTCCCTCGCCTGTGTATTTCAGTCCCTGACAGCCACCGGGCCACCGGCCGGCTCCTCCCTCCTCTGATGCCTGGTGTCACCTGAAGGACTGGGAGACAGCTCCGCCCCCTAAGTTATGGCCCAACCTGCAGAGCCAAGGCCACCATAAAACTTCCTGCGAATCCGTCTGGGCCCGCCAGCCAGCACCCTCGGCACCCCCACCCCACCTCATTGTAACTAATGGGACACTTAGTTTAATGAGCAGACTTTGCATAAAAGGCCTTGCTAATTAAATTTTAAACCTTGTCATTCTAAAGATTAGCCAGAGCTCTGAACAAAGCATTTGTCAGGGACCTGGAGCTGCGGCCCCACCCCGTTGGGTCTCCAGGGCAAGCTACAGAGAGGCCTCCGGCAGCCAAAAAGGAGTCTCCCGGAAGGGCTCCGAGGCCCTCAGCCCTAGGTCCCCAGGTAGCCGGGGAACTACGGGGCCACTGCCCTGAGGAGACTGAGACGATAAGGGACGCCCCCCACCCCCGCCAACCCCTGGGTGCCAGGACCTGGAGGCCCTTGGCTGGGTCTCTCCTCCCCAGCCAACCGCACCGGCCTCCTTTTGGGGGAAGCCAAAGCACCGACGGCAGGCCACCTCCCACCACACTCCCGCCTCACCCTGCCTGCCATCCCAGAGGGGCCCAGCCCAGCAGCTCCAAGCCCTCCGCACCCACCCCCACTCCAGTCCCCAGGAAGGCCCTGCCCCCTCCTCAGCAGTACAGTCTCTGTGTGGCTGTCCCCAGCACTGGTTGGCAGCCCTGTCTGCCTCCAGCCCTGTTCCCCAAGCAAAGAAAGGAAGTGGGAGGGGCATGTGAGAGGGTGTGTGTCACCGAGTCAGCCAGGAACCTCCTGGGCTTCGACCTCTGACCTTTCTGGAGGTCAAACAAGGCTGGTGGTAAGGGTGGGCTGGCCTGGGGACAATGGCCAGGGGCTCTTGTAGAGCTTTTGCCTGGGGGACAGGGCAGAGTGTCACTTTGTAAATGAGCATCCTTGGGGGATCAGCGGGTGGGGGGGGGACTGGAAAAGCACCGCGGTGCTGTGTGTGGGCGGGGCCAGGGGCGGGGCCTCCGGCGCCCAAACTTTCTGTCCAGACACAGGCCCTTTCTGGTTACATCCATTCCTGTCACTGGCTCACAGGGGATGCCACCAGGCCAGCTGTTCTCAGCTGGGGAGGGCCTCTCTGCTGCCAGCCCCCACCCCTGGCAGGTCAGGGCCACAGCCGCTGGGCCCTGTCCCTCCGGCCCAGGGCCAGCTGGGCAGACCCCGTGTGCCCCATGCAGAGTGGCCCCCAGGGACCTCTGGGGAGAGGGCAGCATTTGGACTGAGTGGGAGCTGTGCCCCCCACCCTGGGGCCCTGGCCCCCGAAGCTGTCTTTCCTCTCACAACTTCCTGTTTGACCTGCCTGGGAGGGGTGGGCGGTGCCCCCCCATTTCCAAAATGGAGGCAAAATGCACCCCTTATGGAGCGAGAGGGTCCCCCGTCTCTGGTCCGAAAGCATTTTCTTCGCCTCAGACAGACACCCTGAGCCCACGGCAGCCCCTCCCCACCCACTTCTGCGGATCAACCGTGTCTGGACCATTCACACAACTAACTGGAGCGTTTTCCGTGGCTTCTGCGGCCGGCCTCTTTCCCCTGGCCGCCTGCTCCTGAGGCCCCTCAGGCCGCGGGTGCATCCACACTGTAGGTGCGTCAGCGCACGACTACGTCCGTGGATGTGGCAACCACGGTGTGGACGCACTCCGTTTTCAATCCGTGTATTAATTCGTGGGCCTGGGGGCCGTTTACGCTTTGGCTCTCGTCGGTGTCAGTGGGAGTCCGTCCGTCGGGGCTCCTTTGGGCGCACGTCTGGGGGTGGGACTGCTGTGGCCCAGGGGTCCCAGCTTCTCCACCCCGGGCGTGGTGACCAGGGGGAGGAAGAGCCGACTGCTGCAGGTGCTGAGTGACTGCCGGGTCCCATGGCTGGGGACCTCGGGTGTGGAGACAGGATAACGGCTTCCTTCCCCACCCTCCGGACGGGCACCAGCCAGCAGATGATGCCCTGTTGGGCCGGCACCCTGCCATGGGCCCCGCTGGGCCTCGGCCGACCCACCCACCCACCGTGGGGCACGGAGCAGAGGGACAGAAACCAGCTCTGACGCTGGCTGGGTTCCCCGTCCCTGGCACCTGGGTCAGAGGTCCCTGCAGAACCACAGAGGACAGCAGGCCCCCAGGACCTCGGCACAAAAGCCGGGTTCCCTACAAGTTAGGAAGGGTGTCCCAGCTCAGCCTGCCCTCCCTGACTTGGGACAAGTCATGGCTGACCCTACCCAGGGCCGGAGGCCCAGGGGCGTTCTGGCCTCCGTTACGATGGACAGGAGGCCCCCCTCAAGGACCCTCCCCAACGGCCATGGTTCACGCGCCCTTGCCCTGGGAGAACCTGGGAAGGGTGTGGTTGGGGGTGAGAGCTGGGCGTGCATCCGTGATGGGGTTGGCGGTGAGCGTGCACACGTGTGAGTGCGCCAGCATGCACTCCCATGCTGCCCCGAGCCCAGGCGTCCGAGTCTCCAGGGTGCGCAGGCCTGGTGAGTCCTGCTGGCTCGGGGTCAGGGGGCTCGGCCCACAGAACCCAAGGAAGGTGGTTCAGGTGCCGCTGCAGGTCGGCCGAGCCCCTGGGGAGGAGGGTGCGCCCCCCGGCCTTTGCCAGCTGGAGAGGTGGGGGCCTTGCCTCGGGTCACACAGCTGCTGCGGGGAGCCACAGCGGAGTCCACCCGCGAGCCCGTGCTCCTCGGTCCTCCTGGGTGCCTGGCTCAGCGGCTCCTCCGTGACAGCCGGGCAGGGCTCGGCAGGGAGCACTGGGCGTCCCCACCTCGGAGCTGAGTCTGTGTCCAGCGTGGGACCCTCCTCCCCACTCCCCCGTCACATCCAGCAACCTGGCTGAGCCCGCTTACCTGGACCTCTCGCGGGAACTGGAGGCAAGGAGGGGCGGGAGGCCGTGCGTGAGTGTGCCTGGGGGCCAGCCAGCCCCCCGGGACGCCCCCACCCCCGCTCGCACGCCCAGCACAGGTGTGCGGTGGACTCCGCGCTGCGGCTTGCGGTTTTTCTCTCAGGTCTGGCCCTGGACTCCTGCCGCCCGCCCCGCCCCCCATGGCTGCTTTGGAATGCCAGGAGGGGCTCGGTGGTCGGGAGGGCACATTTTTATGGTAAAAAATGAATCTCTCGGCCTCAGCTCCAGCAGGATGGGGGGCGTCACCGCAGTCGGGCGAGCAGACTGATGGTGGTTCTGCTTATGAAGTCGCTGCGTCCCCATTAATTAGGGGGGAGGGGGCGCTCCCACCCCGAGCACCTCGCCCACGGCCAAAAGCTTGTCAACATCTCCCACGAAGAATGAAAATGTAAATAACTTTCAGATTATTCAATGTCACCAAGGTGTGGAAAAGGTCGAACTGCTGGGTGCTATTTATCTCGTTGTGGATTTAAGGAGCTTTTTTTCTATTAAATTTCTTAAAATTAATGTTTTATGTTGCTCAGAGTAATTTGAACAATTATGGGCTTAAAGAATTGATCGTTACAGCCCCTGGGATGTAGCTTCCGGGCTGACTCCTCGGAAACCCAGTGATTTATGGTCTTGCTACTCAACCAGGCGGGTCCCAGGGGTTTGGACCCCACCCCCTCCTGTCCCGGTCTGGGGGGACAGTCCCCAGACGAACTTCCGTGTCAGATGGTGAGAGGGAGGTGAGGAGGGGTGAGCGGGGGAGTGTCCCCGGGTCTCAGGGAGAGGGAGAGGCACTGGCTCCGATTTGGGAGGGTCCTTTGTGTGCAAACCTGACCTAAAGGACGAGACATCCTTTTCTAGTTAAAGGGAAGCCGTCGAAGCATTGTTTGAGTTGCTCAGCGCTGGTGTGTTTGGTAACGCAACGCAATCGCCGGTGGAACAGTTAACAAGCCCTGAGGCCCCGGCCACACGGAAAGAGGCCAGCCCCACCAGGGTGCCCCCCACCCCACTCGCCCTCCTGCCGGCCTCCCGCCGGAAGGAACGGGAACACAAAGGCACAATGCCAGCGGCGCGTGCTCCGAGCAGCTCCCGGCTCCCCGCCCACCGGCTCGCAGCGCCCTTCCCCGCTCAGTTCCCTCGCCAGTGGCGTCTGGCCCTGGAGCCTGGCGGCACGGGGTAACCCAGGGCACCACCACAAGACGAGTGCCCTCCCGAGTGGAGGCCGCTCCGCGGGGACGGCCCCACTCCCCCCAGGCTCCGAACACAGGCCGAGGTTCGCTCCATGGGACAGAGGGCGCCAGGAGCCCTGCTCTCTCGGGGGAAACCCACGGGCACCTCGACACTCTGTCGGGCTAACGGGGCTCACGTGGAAGAAGGGTGGTCTCCAGTGACCCCTCCAGAAGGGGACCGGAACGACGGGCACCAGCCCTCTCCTTCCCTTCCCTCCGAGCCCCGGGGCCTGCAGGCGGCCCCAAGGTCCGGGGCCCTCTGCGCTTGAGGTCTGCCGCGCCTGCCCCTGTGCCGGGGGGCGGGGGGGGACCCCGACTCTCCCCGAGTGCTTGGCTTTCAGGGGCCCAGGCCCGCGGGGCTGGGCAGGACCCCAGGGTGGAGTCCGTGTGACCCCGAGTTGCTCAGCCAGGGAAACCGAGGCTGGGAAGTGACGCAGCCAGCCGTCGGGTGACTGGGTGAGGCCCTGGAAGACCCATCTGCCAGGCCCCGTGCGCTCGCTCGCCCGGTGCGGGCCGGGGGCCAGGCCGACTCGGGGTCACCGATGCACCACCGCAGCTGCCGTGAGTGGGGCGGGGACTGCGAACAGCCCCGAGGCCCCTCGGGGACACTTAGCACTTTATTAACCTGTCAGCGCAGCCGAGAAGGTCCTGGGAGGCCTGGGGGGAGGCCTGGGGCAAGGCCAAGGATTTATAACCCGCCCCCCTCGGGGCTGCCTGACAGGCACCAACTGCCCTTGGCGGCCTGAACCGCCCTGCACCCCAGTCCCACCAGGAGTCCCACCAGGCTCTGGGCCTCCCCAGAAAGAGAACAAGGCCACCACTGTCTCAGGACCCACCCCACCTGCCGCTGCCCAGGTCCCTGGCCGTTGAGCCCCACTCCCCAGGGCCCCCCAGGACACCTCAGCCTCCAGCCTCCACGCCATCGTTCACAGGGCCTCCAGTGTGCCCCGGAGTGGCCGCCAGTTCCCACCCCCCACGTCTCCTTGCAGTTCCCCTCCCAGCCACCCCCCTGCCAGGCTCCACCCATGCCTCTGTCCCAAGTACCAGGGGGCCTTGCGGACTTGGGGGCTGCCCACGACAGTCCCCACCCCGCCCCGGGTACCATGTCTCCAGGTCCTGGGGAGCAGCTGGCCTGTGGGTGCATGGGGCTGGGGGGCAACTTGACCAAAGCCCTCCTGGACGTCTGGCAGAGGGGACACCTGGGGAGCACCTGCTCCTCCTTCCTGGTGGGCGGGCCCCGCCCCGTCCTCCATCCTCTGACCTGGCGCCCCGCTCCTCTCCCCTCGCCTGGGGCCTGTTCTCCCACCCTCTCCAGTGCCCAGCTGCCCGGTGGGGGCCTCTGGAGAGGCTCACATCACGGACCCCTCCGTGTCCCCCTTCCAGGGGGCTGTCACCACTGCCTCCAAAGGGCAAAAGGGGGTTCAGAGAGGGCAGGCCACCTGCCCAGGGTCACACAGAAAGTGAGCAGACAGTGGGGGCTGGCATCCAGGTTGGAAGCCCCTGGCAAGCATGCGCCTGCCCCTCCTGACCAGCCAGCGCCGGTGTTCCCACCCGCAGGGTGCCAGCTCCAAGCTCTGAACTGTGCTGTCACAAGCCCCAGCCCCCGCCCCCCCCCAGGGGTGTCACAGTCTGTGCTGCATCTCCTAACAGCGCGGGGAAATTTGGCCGAGACCCAGGGACGAAGGGGCCCCGACTCACACCAGGTGCCCTTCCTGGCAAGGAGCCAGCAGCTTCTCCAACGCGGCCTCCCAGCTTTGAAAGAGCCCTCTCTACCCTCCCCCCCTCCCCTGGCGGCACCCCCCCCACCTGCGTCCACCCCAGCCTCACTCAAGGCCCGGACCTTCCAATGACAGCAACTGACAAATTTATTGAAAGTCTTGGAAAAAGCTGATAGTCAGAGAATAAATAAAAGACACAGGACGTTCACAGACCCAACAGGTAGCTGGGGACACAGGTTCGCAGGAATGACTTGGACGCAGGCGCGGCCAGCCTTCGTGTCTGGGGACGGCGGCCGGAGGACGCCTGACGGAGGAGGCAGGGTGGGCTCCGAGGAGCCTCCCCCCCAGCCTCCCCGGGCTGTCATCCAGCCCGCGGCAGTTAGAGGCAGCTGCGGGGTCCGGGGCCGGAGGCTGTTTGGCAACGGAAATGGGCGGGCTGGGCGTGGCCTGGAGGGGGAGGGGCCGAAAACGCAGGCTGCGCGGACCGATCCGGAGACCGGGGCGCGCGAGGGGGAGTCCCGTCGACTCCACGGGGTG
Source organism: Glossophaga mutica (assembly GCA_039655065.1). Taxonomy (NCBI): domain Eukaryota; kingdom Metazoa; phylum Chordata; class Mammalia; order Chiroptera; family Phyllostomidae; genus Glossophaga; species Glossophaga mutica. The sequence goes on from CM077305.1 coordinate 217,081,418, forward strand.
GTGGGGTAGAGCCAGAATGAGAACGAGGGCCCCCTGCCCCGCGGTGAGGGCTGAGGAGGCTCCTGGGGAGGGCGGGACTGGTGACAGGGAGGCTCCCAGAGGGCGCAGAAAGGACACAAATGCCCCCCCCCCCACTGCCGCCTCCTGCCTGGAGGGAGGAGGCCCATCTCTGACCCAGAGCGGGGCCCGGAGCGCTGCACAGCTCAGGCAGACGGAGCCGGAAAGATAAAAGTGTGACCTGCAGTCTGTTTTCAGTTTTAAAAATGAAAGCTTCTTCCCACCTGGCTGGGCTGGGCAGGGAAGAGGCCCCAGGGAAGGCCTGGCCTGGGTGGGGGTGGGGGGGAATCCGCCTACAAAACCAGGCTTGCTGGGCAGCCTCCAGGCAGCCAGCCGGCCCTGGGTCCGAGGAGGAGCGCGCGAGACCGTCCCTGCTCCCGGGCGAGGCCTGTTGGCCCGGAGCTGCACAGAACCCCTACCCCCCTTGACATCATCCTGTCCCCCGCTGGTGGCGCCTGCTTCTCTCGGAGGTCCGAGGCTTCAGGGAAGGAGACAGCAGCTCCGGGCCACCCAGGCAGGGGCGGCTCGGCGGGGCCAGACCCTTCAAGTCCGGTGCTTAGTGGGGCGGGCGCCTCTGTCAGAACTGGGCGTGGTCCACCTCATCCAGCCAGGAGGCGGGGCTGGCGGGAAAGTCAGGGTAGCCCCCACTGCTCCCCGTGGACAGGTCGGAGCTGGGGCCGTTCCCTGTCAGCACCCTCATGGGCGGCGGCCCCCCCGGGGCCCCCGTGGGTATGAGGCCCAGGCTGGCATCGGGGTACACCAAGCCGGAAAGGAGGGGCTGGGGCCCAGGGAGGCTCTGCAGGGCCGCCGGGGACGGGGGCACGCCGTAGGGGCTGCCAGGGCGCAGCTCTCGGTAGGGTTCCGGGCCAGCCAGGCCTCCGTGCTCCAGTGGGAAGCTGCCCGGGGCCCCCGAGGGCCGGCCCAAGGCTGGGGCGGACTCCCCCAGGCTGCCGTAGAGGCCGTTGGCAGGGCCCATCTCGGCCAGGGAGGGCTCTTCTGCGATGGAAGCAGAGGGTGCCGGTCAGTGCCCGCCTCCCCTGGCCCTGGCTGCCCTCAGAGCCTCTCCTGCAGGGGGGCCTCTCCTGCAGGGCGACCTCCCCCCACCTCCACCCCAGCATTCGTTCAGCTCAGTCCCACCCAGTGTCTCAGGCTGGGGGACGCCCCCTGCCCATGGGATGGTGCCAGGGACAGTCCATCGGACCCGGGGCTCCAGCACAAGCCCCAAGGCTGCCTCGGGGGTGTGGCACGGACACCACCCACCCCTCCGTTGCAGACGAGTGGCTGGTTGAGGACCCTGAGGTCACAAGACAGCCAGAGAGAGAATCTCTGGACAGACAGTAAGCAGCTCCGCGGGGCCCTGGTGCAGGGGAATGAGACCTTCGGGCCCCGCAGGGAAGGGTGGACCCCCCAACACCAAGCAGCGGGAATTTTTAGTCCTTTACCCCAGAGTGGGCTGCCCATGTTCCTAAAAATCATTGCAGTGGCGGGGGCCAGAGAGGGGGGCTGGGCCCTCCCCGTAGGAAAGCCGGTGAAGACTGGGGTCACAGGGCTTCTGGCCCCTCCAGCGGGGAGCAACCCACAGGACTCGGGGATGGGGGGCAAGAGTCTACAGATAAATTTTTCAAAGTAAGGTCCTGGCTGGTGTGGCTCAGTGGACGGAGTGCGGAAAGGGTCACGGATTCAATTCCCAGTCAGGGCACATGGCTGGGTTATCGGCCAGGCCCCCAGTAGGGGGCTTGTGAGAGGCACCCACACACTGATGTTTCCCTCCCTCCCTTTCTCCCTCCCTTCTCCTCGCTCTAAAACTAAATAAATAAAATCTTTAAAACGATTTTTTAAGTACGGCGGAAGGGGCCGCTGACTAGGAAATTCAGACCCCTGGGTTCCCTGCCACCACCTAACCCAGCGTCCTCCGGTCCCCGGCGGCCGTTCTCCGCGACGCGCGAGCTCGCTCTGGCCCCCGCGTACCGGTGAAGGAGACCTCGGCGTCGCTGTCCTGCCCCTCCTCCGGGACGCCGTCCTTGTCCGGCTTGGAGCCGCCGCGCGCCCGCTTCACGCTGCGGAAGTACTGGCCCCAGCGCTGCCGGCCCGCGTCCTTCTTGAGCCTCTTCTCCTTGGCCCGGCGGTTCTGGAACCACACCTGGGGAGGGCGTGCCGGTGAGCGGCCGCAGGGCGGGCGAGCCCGGCGGGGTGGCCGCGGCGGCGCGGGGCGCTGACCTGCACGACGCGCATGTCCAGGCCGGTCTCGGACGAGAGCTGCTCGCGCACGTGGCGCGCCGGCTTGGGCGACGTGTTGTAGGCGCTCTTGAGCGTCTCCAGCTGCTTGGCCGTGATGGTCGTGCGCGGCCGCTTGGCCGTGGCCTCAGCCTCTGCACCGCGGGGGAGCCGTGAGGCTGGGCCTGCCGCTCCCGCCGCCCAGCGCTCCCGCCCCCTCCGGGAGCGGGGCGTCGGGGACCCTCGGGCGTACCCCCCAGAGACCGACCGCCCTGGCTGCGGGGACAGTGGGGCCTCGCGGGTCGCGCGGGCGCTGGGGGCGAGGGAGAACACGGGGGTGTGGAGGCGTCTGGTCGGGGACGCAGGGCCGCTGCGCAGCCTGGATGAGGAGCCCGCGGCCCCTGGTCCCCGGCGCCTCCAGCCTCGACCGCCCGCCGGCGAGGGCCCGCGGCCCTCTCCCCTTTGTTCTAAGCGCGTGGGCAGGGCCGGCTTTTCACAGTGGAGCATTTAGGGACATAACTAAGAGGAGGGGTGATAATTCGCAAATTCAGATCAGCCTCGCTATGCTCCCGCTCCCGAGCGAGGCAGCCGCCGAGACCCCAGACCCCGGGTCCCCAGAGCGGGTCTGAGAGCTGTTCCCGCCCGGCTCCAGCTCCGAGCGTGGGGTGGGGGTGCCCTCACCGCCCCACCGGAGGGAAGGCGCTCGGATTCGCGCCCCACAGTGAGCGCCTCCCGGCGGGCCCAGGCGGCAAGGATCCCTCCGCGCTCCATCTGCACCGGCCTTGGCGCCCTTTTGCGGACGAGGAAGGGGCGCCAAGACCCGCCCGTGACTGTCGCCCCCTCCAGCTGACCTCGCTGCTTGGCCGTCTCGTAGTCCGCCTTGCACACCAGCCGGCTGTCCTCCATGAGGTAGAACTCGTCGCCCGTGGCCAGCTGCCGCTTGCACACGACGCAGGCGAAGCAGTGCAGGTGGTACACGAAGTCCTGGGCGCGGCGCACCACCTGGGTGGGCGGGATGCCCAGCTGGCACGCGGCGCACTTGGTCCCGAAGCGCCTGCGGGACACACAAGGCGCGGCTCAACGCGGCGCCGGCGGCTCCTTCGCCCCGAGCGGGAGCTAGAGCCTCCCGGTGCGCGCCGCGCAGGCCTGTTCCGGGAGAGAGCCAGGGAGACTCGCGGTTTCTGCCCGTGGTCACCCGCTCTGTGGCCCCAGCAGAGCGCACAGAGTACCCAGGGGCGACCCGGGGTCCTGAGGGGCACAGAGCCCTCAGCGGCGCCAGGAAGGTGAATCCCCGCCGGGAAAGTGCCCCCACACCCCGAAGCACGAAGGGCAAAATCAAGGCCAAAACTAAGGGGGAGTAAGTCCAGCAGAGTTCTATAGAGGTGGGCCTGTCTTTTTAAACGACTGCTCCACTTTTTACACAATTAAGTGTGTAAGGAAATAACGTGCTGATGCGCGAGCCACGGCCAGCCACTCACGGGGAGGCCCCGGGGTGCCCTGCCTGGGTGTCGAGCCTTCCAGGGCTCCCGGCTTGGCTGTGGGGGGGAGTCGGGGCCCCGGGCAACGGTGCCGCCCTCCGCGTCCCCAGCAGCCGCCCGGCTCACTTGAAGAAGTCCTCCTTGCAGTACACGCTCTCCCCGCGGCTGAAGCAGCGCTCGGCCAGCGGCGTGTGGCAGTCGCTGCACTTGAGGCACTTGCTGTGCCAGTGGCGGTCCAGCGCCTTGAGGATGAAGCGGTCCAGGATGTGCTGGTCGCAGCCGGCGCACAGCGGGATCTCTGCAGGGCACGGGGCCGCCCGCCGTCAGGCGCACCGCCCGGAGCAGGGAGCCCCCGTCCCCTCCCCGCCCCGGCCCCAGGGACGCAGGAAGACTCCTGGCCCTGCACACCCGCTTCCCCAGCGGACCGGAGGGGCCACCGGGCTCCCCCAGCGCGGGGAGCAACGGCGCCAGGGCCCACAGCCGGCCTGTCGCAGAAACTCGGGGACACGGAGATGGGGTTAGAAGTGAGCCCGTGAGCAAGAGGCGCCCGGCCGGCCCATTGGAGAGATACGGTTCCTCCTGTCACCGGGGTCCCCGTGCGAAGGGAGAGTGCACCCGAGCTCTGATGGAAACTCCACCCCGGGAGCTCTCTTCGGCCGGGGCGGGGCGGGCAGACGGGTTTTCACCTGCAGGCCCGGCGCTCGTGTGTCCTGGGGCCCCGGTCCCCCGGGCCCCCTCACCGCTTGGCACAATTAAGCATCCCGGTGTTGAGAAAGAGACTCCTTGTGCCGTCCAGCCCCACCACCCCATCTGAGGGCCGGCAAGGTAAAAACCGACGCCCTCCCCATCTCCAGGCGGCCACAGGGGCCGTGTGAGAGGGCTGGACGCATGGGCCCGCTGTCCTCACGCTCTAGCGTGGGCGCCCAGCGCTCAGCCACCTCATTCCAACGGCGGGCGCTCTCGGGTTCTGCTCCCCTGGGACCGCAGGCCTCTGGGGAGGCCGGCTGGTGAGACTCGGGGGCGGCCTGCAGGAGCCCTGGGCGTCCCCTGGGGGTTTTCAGGGTGCTCGTGGGGTGAGGACTCCCCGTTAGTTCAGACAGATCTCCCAGAGAGGGGAGAGCCACACGGAGCAGCGGGAACCTGCACAAACCTGCGCCCCCCTCACCACGCTCACCTGGCTGCTGCCCCCCGCCCCGGCTGCAGGCCGGTGGGCAGCAGGTGGCAGGACAGGTGAGGGACCTCACTGGGGCCAGAGAACCGATCGACCTCTCCTCTCCCGCAGCAGCGGGAATCCCGCAAGGGACGCGGTCCCGCGTCGGGCAAAACGTCGGCCCTGGAGCAGAGCCTGGGAGTCCGCTGGGCGCCCCCCGCCTCTTTGTGGGGGGCGAGGACGCCTGGCATAGCGCCCAGGGCTGGACAGGCCCTTGCAGAGCGATTCAGCACCGCGGCCCGGACAGCGCCGGGCCGCGCCGTCCCCGCAGCCCGCGTCAGGCAAAAGCCACCCCCGCAGCACCCCTCGCTCGAGCTCCCCGCAGAACCCTGGCGACCCGGGCCTTACGCTGCATGGCGACTCCAGCCCCCGCGGAGCTCCTACCCTCAGCGCTGGCAGGACCCGGCAGAGCCGCGGACCCTCGGCCCGCTGCAGGCCAGCTCTCCCGAGCTGGCGCCTCCGATCCCGCCTTCCCCCTCTCCCTCCCCCTCCGCCCCCCACCCCTTCCTCACAGCCCCTGCGGCCAACCCCTCCCAAGAACCGTCGGAAAATAAATAAATAAGTAGGGAAGGATGAGACCCCACAGCCCGCTTGTAACTCCTTTCCCACCTGCCCTGTCCCGCTGGTCCCCTCCGCACCGGGCGGGCTGCCTCCGGCTCCATCCCGTGGGTCCCGCCAGCCCAGAAGCCCTCTGAGAATGGTCCCGATTCTCCGGGAGCCAAAGCGTTGGGGGCGAGACTGGTGCCACCGGGAAGTTGGGGTCTTGGCTGTAGAAGGAAGGGTCCGGAGGACCGGTCCAGGGCGGGCCCACGGCAGGCGCCCGGGTGCGGATGCCGAGACTCCAACTAGGGGCGATCTACACGTGCGGTCCAGCTCCACCCTGGCCCCCGCACCGGACTCTGTTCCCAGGACAGCGTGGAGGGTCTAGATGGGGGCTATCCTCCTGCCCCATGGTCACCGGGCCCCCATGGGCGCTGTCCGCACACTTCTCCCGATCAGGGAGAGGTTTTTCGCAGCCCATCCCGGAATCGGAGGGCTCCCGGCGGGGACCGCGCAACGCCGTGACCGCGCACTCGACAACGCAGCCCCAGAGGCCCCGACGCAGACTTGCTGCTGGGGCGCCCAGGCGCGGGCCAGCTGGGGCCCCCGAAAGCACGCACTCCCTGGTCCCGCAGGTCCTGTGCTCAGGCCCGGAAAGGAGCAAAGACCTCCGGGTCTCCACCGGCTCTGGTGTAGCCGCTGGCGGAGCACCCACCTCGGCGCAAGTCCTCCCTCCGCGCCAGCAGCGCCAGCAGCAGGTCGCCGCTCGCCGACTCCCGGCCCGGGCCCAGCTCCCCGCGCGCCTCCATGGGTCCCGCCGACCGGCGCCACCGAAATCCGGCCCCAGACTTTTTCGGGGCCCAGCGAGGCTACGGCCTCAGTGGACCCCGTCGGCGTCCGAGCGACTCCCAGCGCTGCTGGGCGCTGCGCCCGCGGGCCGCCCAGGGGCCCGGAGCCTCGGCCCGCGCGGAGGGCGGAGCGGCCGGGGGCGGGGCCGCGGCGCGGGGCGGGGCTGGGGGTCGCAGAGCCTCGCCGCCCCCGGCGTCCGCGGACTCTCAGCGCCTTTGCCCGGGGACCCGTGGTGCCCAGACGCCACCCCGAGTGCGGGCCGGAGGGCTGGGAAGGTCAGAGGAAGAGCCGGGTCAGGGCTGCCCGTGGGCGCTAGCCCGGGCCGCGCAGCTTCCTGCCCCTGCGCTGCGAGCGCGGGCTGCGGCCTGCGGCCTGGACTCCGACGCGGGTGCGCGCGCAGGCTGGGGGTCCGGGGAGGAGGGTCAGGGAGGGAGCCGGGTCCTAAGGCCGCTGAGGCTCAGACTCAAGAGCTGGACCTGGAAGGCTTGGTGACGACGCCTGGTCCGCACGAACGCCACCGAGACCCAGAGAGGGTGAGTGTGGCACCCGAGGGCTGGAGGAGCCAGAGGCGACCTCAGACAGACCTCCTGGCTCGGAACAGCGTCTGGGCCTCCCTGCTGGACCTTCCGGCCGAGTGGGCGCAGGGAGGGAGGGAGGGCGGTGTCCTCGGCCTGGACGGGGAGCCAAGGCACCAGGTCGTGAGCAGAGCTGGGGATGCCCGGGACGCGCCCTCACTTCCCTCCACCCTGAGCACCCTGGTGTGCAGAGAAGGCAGCTCCTGCACCCGGTTTTCCAACATCCCATCCCAGTCCAAACAGGTGAGCCTGCAGGAGCTCACCTGTCCAGGCATGGAGAGCCTGTACCCACCCTCGGGCAGCTTTTCTTGCCCACAGGCCGGCGCCAGCCGCCTGCAGTCACCGCAGTCAGGACACAGCGGTGCAGACCCCTCGCAGTGTGGGGCACGGAGAGGCCGGGGCCCCAGGAAGGGTGAGGGGTGAACAGGCCGAAGCCCTCCCTCCTCCAGGTCCCTCCGCCTGGGGGTCTTCGCCCCACTTCTCCTGGCCTTCAGGCTCCAGGTCTGGGATTTCTCAGCTTTGATCAGAGGCCCCTGCAGCCAGCATTCAGCCCCTCACTTCGCAGGGCACTGGTCACCCAGGGGACAGGACTTGGGTGACAGAGTCCTGGAGCCCAGTGGGTGCCGGCTGCTGCACGTCAGGTGCTGCAGAGGCCTGCCCAGGAGGGGCCGTGTGTGGACTGACGGGGAAGGCGAGGGGTGGGCGGAGGGAGGGGTGGCAGCCCCGGGCTCTGGAGCTCTGCACCCGGCGGGCCCACCCACGGTGCCTCCGTGATTCCCCAATGTCCGTGGCCAGCAAATGGCCTTTGGGGAGGGCGGTCCAGGCTGGGCTCTGTGGGAGCCGAGGGGTGTGGGTCTCTGGAGGAACTTGGTGCCTCTGATCTGCACCACCCCTTGGTCCAGCAGTGCCTGTGAGGCCCCTGCCGTTGTGGGGCGCTGGGGTCTGGGCCCCCCAAACTGCCCACGGACCGTGGCTGCAAGCTCCGGACCCGCCACCCCTGGCCTTCCTCACCGGTGCCCTGTCCCGCCTGGCCTTCCGGCGTCTGGTCTCTCGGACTTCCCTTCCCTCTCTGCCCTCCCTGCTTGTTGTGCCCCTTGATCCCCGGTGTCCCTCTGCCTGCCGCTTCGTCCCTTGCGGTTTCTCCCCTCAGGGCCTTCCCGCTTCGGCTGGAGGCCCGGGGCTCTTACCCCGAGTCCCGCCGAAGGCGCAGACAGCAGGGGCCGAGGGGGCACCAGGCCTGTCTCGGTCGTGCTCCGTTTCCAGCAGCATCGCTGCCACTTGGCGGGCGCAGGGCCGCGCTCCGCCCTCCTCCTGCGCGATCCCCCAGCGGGTGCCGGGCAGCCCGAGGCCGGCGTCCACTTCAGAGCCGCCCACGTCCCTCCCTGCGCAGGCCAGCCCCGGGGCCGCGGGGTCCGGGCGCTGTCCGCGGTGCTGAAGGAGGCTCTCGTGTGGCCGCCCGCCTCCTCTCTCTCCAGCTCCCCGTCTCCTCCTGCCCTCCACCACCCTGCCACCCGCCGTGCCCTGACCCGCCTCCCCGCCTTCCCCCGCCCACCCCCAGGTCCCCTGTTTCTCCGCCCGCCTCCCCGCCTCCCCCGCCACCAAGCAAGGGATTCGCTGCAAGCGGGTGCTCCACCCCGCTGCTCCTGCGCAGCCTTCGGGAAGGCAGCTACCCGGCCGCGGGCGGGGGCAGCCCCTCCAGCTCCTTCGGCCTCCAGCGCAGGCCCCCGGCTCCAGGTGTGGCTCAGAGGCGGCCAACTGTCACCACTAGCCTGAGGAACGTCCTGCATTTACAACCTCCTGGAACCCTCAACTTTGCCTGCATCTCAGGCCACTGCCCCACGTCCACTTCCCCAGAGCAGGGGGGACAGACGAAGGGCACCCGGGGTGCCCCCAGACAGAAACTATTCAGGACTGGGGCAGAGAGCTCTGTGAGCCCTGGGCCTGAACGAGGGCCAGAGGGCAAGCCTGTGCCCACACCAGCATCACTCGGACCCTCGCTGGCGGCCAGCACCCCCACCGGTTGCCTCTGGGGGAGGGGCCTGAGCAGAGCGGGGAGGGGCTTGCCTACCAGCCTCCACACAGTGAGCTGGGGACAGGAACCCCCAGAGACCGCAGTCACACACAAGACCACTGAGACCTGCCTCCTCCCGCAGAACAGCGGGGAGGCAGGCGGAGCAAGCGGAATAGTTTAGAATCCGAGGCAGCAAACAGGTGTCCAGGGCAGAGCCCTGGGTCCTGCACCCCAGGAGGCTGGGGCGTTTGGGCTTCGTAGCGGGGGGCGGGGGGCTAGGAAGGCCACGTGCAGTAAAATCCGAAGTCCGGACCCAGTGGCCAGCAGCTAGGGCCCCGGGTCCTGAGGGGCTCCTTGGAGCAGGGGCGCCCTGGCGCAGCCCCTCCGCGTCCGTCCGGCCCCACCTGCGGTCACTGCTGGCTGTGAGATGGAGGCTGCCCCGCCCAGCACACCAGCCCTGACCCCACCGGCCATTTACTTCACCCCCGCTCCCCCCCCCCCCACACCCTGGGGCTGTCGGCCAGAAGCCTCCGGCTCAGCGGGAGCTTCCAGTGCGTGGGGCTCGCCGCCTCGCTGTCTCCGCTGGTTCACGTCGCAGAAGAACTACGGCTATTTCAAACGTCCGGTTTCTTTATTTCAAAATGTGCACGTCATAGTTCACATAGGTACGAAACGTTCACTTCCCTTGCAGGTAAGAAATTTCACTGACATTCCCACATCAATTGGCTTCTTTTTAATCAAAATTCTTCCGTTAAAAATAAATACATTTAAGTTACCCATTACTGTATTCATTGTCTCAATATTTACAACTTTAGAAAATGAACCCTAACCCTCGTGTAAAGGCAGCATCCGGCGCTGAGCAGGCCACACGAGGCGGGCGAGACCGCGCGTCTGCGGCCTCCTTGGCACACCGCCTCTCCACGAGCCGTCTGCCGAGACCGATGTCACGAGCGTGCCCCGCAGAGCGGTGACCTCTGCCTGCAGCGTTACGATGGCCTTCAGTGTTTACAAGCTGACACGGCCTGTCCGACAGGCTGGGACCTAGGACAGGGCCCACCGCCTGCAAAACCTGACCTTGGGAAGCGCAAGACGGTGGACACGAACCCAGGGCAGCTGAACGGACGGGTCCAGGTGTCTCCCTCCAGCTCACGGAGACCTGCGGGCTTCACGCGCCCAAGGCCCGCCACGGTGTCTTCAGCAGCACACCCGGGCGCACGGCAAACCACAGAGACAAGCGCAGGGGCTTTAAAACGGGGTGGGGGCAGCCCCGCCCTCTGCTTAGCGGGGCCCCCGAGGCGATGCACACTGGAGACGTCGGGTCCCCAGGCTGCAGCAGTGACACGGGCAGGACGGCGGTCTCACAAACAGAGCCTCGCCGTGGACGGCGATGAGTGAGCACAGGAGCCCGGGAACAGGCGGAGCGGAGAAAGCGCCTTGCCGCCTTCACAGTGACACGCATGCACACGCATGCACTCGGGCAGACACTGCTGAGCTTCCGCGCAGGGTCTCCCTGGCGACGGCCCCAGCAGGACTTGTATCTTCAGTTACCTCTGAATGTTGTGGGTTTTACAAATGATGTGCTAAAATCAGTACATGGTAAGCAATCAGCCACCCAAGCCCGGGGACAGGCCCTGTGCTGCCCCTGTTGTGAAAACCACTTCAGGGGAACGCAGTCTAGCCTGGGGGCGCCGGCGAGCTCCAGGGCACCCAGGGGCAGCAGGCAGGCTGGGGCAGCCCTCCCTCAGTGAGCTCTCTCATCGCCACAGTGACACAGAGAAGGGCAAAGGCACTGTCCCTGAGGAAGGAGCTGGGCCACCACCCCTCCTTCCAAGCACAGGCCCACCCCGCCAGGCTGGGGGCTCTTCCTGCAGCCCCCCACCGGCTCCTCTCCGGCTCTGCGGCTGCCTCTGGTCGCCTCCTTGTCTCCCCGTGGCGGGAGAGGGCAGGGTTTTCTCCAAGTCCCGGAACAAGGCCTTGCAGGACAGACGGACGTGGAGTCTAGTAAACTCGAGGTGAGAGAGGGCGCCCCCCGAGGGACACCCCACCCGTGTCCAGGCCCAGAAGAGTGAAAACGCGGGCGTCGCTTTGCCATCTTCTGTCCGGGGCCAGGAGAGCGGACGCCCCCCACCCCGCTCCAGCGCCGGGCTGCCGCGCGCCTGCATCCCCGACGGGGAACGTCCCGGCGGCAGGCCCGGGGGCGGTGCCCACAAGCGCCCCCAGCCCGGGGCAGCTACACGGCTGGGGGGTGGTGCCGGACCTTCCAGCGCTTGGCCCGCACGCGGAAGAAGAAGAACAGGAGCATCAGGAACAGGGAGGAGGCCGCGTACAGCAGGACGCAGAGGCTCATGTCCAGGCTGGAGAAGCCCGTCCCCAGGAAGGGCGCAGCCGCCTCCGCCGCCCCCAGGTGCGCCCTCTCCGGCCGGCCGGCCGTCGGGGGCAGCCCGTGGGGGACGTGCAGGCTCTGGGCCCTGGGGTCTGCACGGCCGGGCCCGGGCCCCTCCGCCTCGCCCTCGCCGCCCAGTGCCGCGGCATGCGTGTGCACGAGGTTGCTGCTGCCGTAGTGCCGCTTCAGGAACAGGAGCACCTGGCCCTCGTGCCAGCTGTCCAGGCCCCGCGTCTCCTCGTGGCAGGCTGGGCAGAGGTCCGGAGTGGGCCACGGGGCCTTCGGGAACCTGGGGTCCTCGCTCAGGTGGCCTGGAAGCGGGAGGGGCAGCAGTGGAGGAGCCTCCCGAGAGCAGCCGCCCAGCCCGGGCTGTGGCACCGTTCCCCCACCTCCACGGCGACCTCCATGGGGTCCAGGGGACACCGGCTCCCCGCTCAGCCCCACCTCTCCCGCACAGGCTGCAGCCTGTCCCCAGAGCGCCCTCTGCCGGCGCTGCTCCCTCCCTCGCACCTCCACGGTCCCGGTGGCCCCCCTCAGCAGTGTCCCTTACCTGGCCAGAGTCTCCTCCCAGAGACCCAGCCACACGCTTCCCAAAGGTCCCTGCCCGGTCCTCACTTCTGAGCCTTTGCCAGCCCTGTGTGCCTCACCTCCGCCTCCCGCACACAACGCCCGGGACCCCCGCCGCCCCGGAGTCTCCACAGCACTGCAGGCGCAGGGGCTCCTGCGGGCCCTCGGGGCCCCTGTAAGGGTCCGTGAAGCCTGCTCTGGGAGCCAGCCCCGCCCCTAGGGTGTGCGGACGGACAAGCAGAGCGGCCCACCCCCTGCCGCGGGCAGGCCCTGCCCCCTGGGACCCGTGAGGACCTGCCAGCGTCCTGGTGGAGCACCGTGCAGGCAGGGAGGCCCCGGCCAGGTCTCTGGGGCCTCTGAGGAATGTGGGCCACAGTCTGGGGGCTGCGGGGAGGACTGCGGGACTACAGGGTTAGGACACAGTTGCGTGGCCAGAGGAAACAAGCGTCGGGATGCAGGGGCGCCCTGGGCTCCGGGGGCCTCACATGCAAGCTTCGGAGCTGCGGGACGGCCGCAGGGCGCACGGGGGGGGGGGCGGGCGGGCAGACGCAGGGAGAGGCCTGACACCCCGAGGGGCACGAGTCCCCGGACCGGGGTCCCCGGGGAAGCGCTTTAGCCTGCACTGGTGGTGAGGGCAGACCCAGCAGACACAGGAGGGGCTGTGGCCACGTGAGCGGAGCCACAGCAGGCAGCTTGGAGCGCAAAGAAAAACCAATTTTCTTTAGTGCTTCGGTTGTAACGTGTGTTTACAACCCAGCGGATTAACTAAAAACCAGTAGTTTAGTGACGTTCTCCGCTCATCTCTACTAAGGTTTATTTCTCAGTGGAATTATTTTTAAGCCTAATTTTAATCTGCCACTGATTTAGGAACAGTTTGAATTACTTAAGTCTGAGAAAATATACTCGCCCTATTTAGTTTTTTAAACAAAGCCACGTTCAGGGGTTGGGGGGGTTCGTCGTCTGAGATCAGATTTTAACGACACTAAAATTCCTTCCTGAAAATTAATTACAGCAGAGCGCTCCCATCACCAACTGCCCCGGGGTCCCGGCAGGCTACCCAAGGGGGGCAAATGGTGCCTGTCCACCCCCACGCGGCCCAGAGCCCCAGGGGCGAGCCACCTGGGAGCAGGGACGCCGGAGCCCGGGGACCGACTGCGGGTTTTGACAGCTTGGGAGCTGTCAAGCGCCATCACGAAACAGGCGTGCAGCCGGGGCAGGTGTCCCAGCTGGGGCCGGGGGGTGGGCGGTGGGACACTAAGGTCAGGGCCGCTGATGCCCTCGTGGCACCGCCGTCCCCGCTGCCGTGGGCCCCACCCTGACAGGGGCGGGCCCCGCACCGAGGCACAGGCCGCACAGCGCGGCTTCTGCTCACCTGCCAGGCGGCTGTTGACGAGGTTGTGCTTCTCCCAAAGCCAGAGGATCGCCTGGTCCGAGGTCTTCACGGAGCCCATGGACTCTCGGGCCATCTGCTCGAAATGCTCCCCGCACTCCTTGCACCCGAAGAAGGTGTGAACGTACCTCCGGATGGTCTGCAGCACGGCCTGGGGGTCGCCTTCGAAACCTGCCGAGGGAGGGGGCGCTGGGGGCGCTGCGGGCACGAGGCGCGGAGCCATCCCGCAGCGCCCGCTAGAGCCACGGGGCTGGGGCCTGCGGGAGCCAGGAAGGGGCCGCGTGCACGCACAGACGCGGGCAGGAGCCGGCGCCTCACCGACGCCCACCCAGGGCGCTGCACCCTCCGGTGGGGCTTCAGCCCCGGGGCCCCGAGAGCTGGGCCCCGCTGCAGGTCGGGGCCTCCGTGCAGTTTCCCTCAGGCCCCCCGAGGCTCGCGCCGGGGCCACGGCAGCTGCTCCAAACGTGTGGTGGTTTTGCTTTGAAATCCTCACAAAACACAAGCTCGAGCATGAACACGGCCTTAGCTCCTGCCTCTAGGTTTGCGGGAGGGGCGGCTGGACCTGCACTCCTCCTGGAAGAGGCGGCACCTGAGTGGGGACCCCCAGGCCCTCCCAGCCACAGGTTGCAGCCCCTGACCGCAAGGTGTCAGGAGAGCCACGGTGCCAGCCTGGGAGGCAGCGGCCAGCGTGGAGCCGACGCGGGGACCCTGGGAGAACCACAGGGCAGCTTGGGCCCCTCCAGACAACTAATACGGGGGATTGAGTGTACAGATAAGAGACCGTGAGATTAAAACAGATTAAATGTCCGCAATGAAAGACGTGCTTTGGAGGCTCAATCCGTCTTAGTCCGGGCAGGCCCGGCGAGGGGCCGCTGCACAGGCCGCTGCGGCCCTGAGCCCTGCCACTGCGCTGCTCACCACGGGCCACGCTGCCGGGCCCCGGGGCCCTGCCTGCGTCTGTCCCTGAGCTGGGCGCCCACCTACTTCGCTCGGAGAAGGCGTGAGCTGAGCGCACCCCTCCCAGGTGGAGTGTTTCCAAGGCAGCCAGGCAGTGCCCACAGTGAGACCGACCCCATGGACGCGCTCAGGCCTGGGCCCCGGCCTTCCTGCCCGCACCGGCGGCCAGCAGCGCCTGGGCCGCCAGCTGCCGAGCCTCACCGCGTAATCCTCCCTGCTCCCCGCAGAGCACCGCACGCGCGGCCCTCCCTAATCTTTAGAGTGGAGAAGAACCCCGGAGCCCTACCTGTGGGGGATTAGGGGGGGTGCGGGCTTTTAGTCGATGGGGTTTAAATGGGGAAGGAGGAGAGGAAAACCTCCCAAGACATAATCCGGCGTCTCCGTCTGACCCAGTTCTGCGGCGTGGGATGTGCTCCTGGCGTCGCTGTGATTGGCGTCGGCCCCACTGCCCGGCGAGACGGCATCTGTGTGCCCCGCCATCTGCCGCCCTCGTGACACCAGCCTCGGCTCGGCGCTGGTTCTGCCGAGTCTCCGGGGAAAGAGCGCCCCGGCTCCCACCGCGCTGCCTTCCCAGAGTGTTCCCTGCCAGGGAGCACCCCAGGACACGCACCTCCCTCCAGGGCGGCGCTCTCGGTCCGGGGGCGCATCCGAGGCCTAGTGGCCTCTGATTTCACCTTCAGTCCGGGAGCTCGGAGAATTCCCCTGAAAATCACGCTGTGATTTTTTCTGTGATTCTCAACAGAGTCTGTGGTTTGAAAGCCCATCTCGGCCCCAGGAAGGAGAGACCCCAGGGCAGGAGACCCCGGGAAGGAGAACTCCGGCGTTGCCTTGAGGAGAGCTGGGGTGGTAAAAATCTCCGACGACGGCCGCAAACCCCTCTGCATGTGACTCTGCCCCCGCACGGGGCGTCCGGCTGCCTGAGACCTGGTGACCCACAGGGCGCGGTGGGAGCGAGGCCAGGGCCCGGCAAGGCCCCGAGAGTCTCACCCGAGCGCAGGGAGCGGCAGGCTGGCCTGTGGGATCCAGACCACCTGCACCCAGGCAAGCCCCCGCGGGTCCGAGAGCGGAGCCCCGGCCGCTGGGCCCCGGAAGTGTGAGCCAGTCAAACGGAGGCGGCTTTGAGTCCCGACACTGCGGGCTGGTCTGTTACGTAAGCAGCACGAGACAACTGTGAGAGAGCTTTGCAACCTCACCGGAAAGAGCGTGGGGCTGCGCGAGTCCCGACCCTACTTCTGACTTCACGTGAGTGCCAGCGGACCCTTCGGCCGTCCTGTGCTGCCGGCAGCCGTACGACACCACCCACGGCGGGTGTCTCGGGTGGGACACAGACGACAGTGCTGAGTTAGCCGTCCTGTCCCGGTGGCGGAGACGGTGAAAGCCGACTCAGATTCTGGTCGTTTCCCCGCCTGCAGCAGGCGGCCTTGGGGATGGCCCGCGGTGCCTCCCAGGGACCAGAGCACACGCGAGTGGCGGATGTCACACCACGAAGACCACCCTCCCTGGCTGGCACTCGGACGCAGCCAGTGCGGTGAAGGGAGCCGCCTGGGGGGAGGGCCTGCGGCGGGCACAGCCGACAAGGGCATGACCGCCGCCACCAGCCGGGCGCGCGTCCGGGCACTGGTCCCCACCCAGCTGGGCTGTCAGGGAGACTCCGGCCCCGACCCACGCTCCGCCGGAGCGGAGGGCCCGGCTCGGCCACACTGGATTCCTGACCCCCGGCCGCCGGGAGGTGGCAAGTGCGGTGTTCTGAGCTGCTCAGGTTCAGGGTGACTCGTCCCGCAACGAGAGACAGACGCCTTCCCCTGTGTGCCCGCTTGTCCCCACATTTTCCTATAGCAAAAGCTGGGGCGCTCACGCTGGCGGTCCCGGCTGCGCCCTTCAGGCCTGAGCTCCCACTGGCCGGCCAGGCACACGCGTGGACCTGGGGCGGTGGGGACAAGGGATCCACCGTCGGGGCCGTGTGGGGTCCGGGCAGATGCCTGAGAAGACGCCCCCTCCACCTGCGGAGCAGGGGACCCCAGGGCACCCGAGGACACGCAGCAGAACAAGCTTCAGCTGAGCGTCTGACAGCACCTGGCAGGGCCCAGCCCAGAGCTGGGGGACTGACAGCGCCCTGGCCGAGCGGGGACGCTCACCTGTGCCATCCAGCGCTTCTGGGCGGGCCCCGGCTTGTACGGTCAGGGTGTGGAACAACTTCCAGAGGGAGCACGGGTAGCCCCTCAGCTCCGGCCGGCTTCCTTGACATCCCACCCACCTTATCTGGTTGGTAAGGAATATTCCAGAAATCTGGGGAAAGAAAGGAAAGACCAAGAGGAGACTGAAACGATGGAATGAAAAACGGTTGGCGAACGCTCTCTGACCGGGGGCAGTCTCACACGGGGACATCTGTCCGACGAACTCGGAGAACGCCGACGTGCTCACGCAGGGTGTGCGGGGCCGGGCCGGCCTGGGAGGGCAGCCCTGGGTGCCCGGTTACGAAGCTCTCGGAGTGCCGCCCCGTGGGCGCCGGGCCCGCAGGGCAGCTCGGCGGGGCTCCCACCCGCTCACTCAGCACATCACTTCCGTGTGTTCTCCGGTGGGACACTTGAGTTCCCTCCAAACGTGCACTGAGCAACGAAAAGCCCCAGCGCCACCACGCTGGAGAGACCCCGCTGCCAGTGCAGGGCGCGTCGTCACCGACCGTCCCCGACCTGAGGGCTCAGCGGCGGGCAGACTGCGCCGGAGGCAGAGGGGGGAGCGAGCGCACAGTCACCACGGAAGCGGGGAGAGAGCGATGCCTACGCGTGGCGTGAAGGCACCTGCCTGCAGGGGCTAGGGGAGAGGACGGGGCGGCGGCAGGGGCCGTGGGAGGGCGGGCTCACCCGCATCTTGTTGTCCACCAGGTCCCGGACGGCGCTGTAGGGGATCCTGTCCAGGGGCAGGCTGGCCAGCCACTCCTGCAGCATCTCCAGCAGCCTCCGGACGGGCGGCCGGCCGGGGAACAGCTGGGTGGGAGGGACCGCGCTCAGAGGCTGGTTGGGGAAGGTGTGCGGCACCACGCGGGTTCCCAGGCAGGGAGGGGCGCCGCCTGCAGGCTCCCCGAGCGTCACGCTCGCCGCGCAGCCCTGCCCCTGAGAGGCACGGAGCCCAGCGCCCGGCGGAGGAGCGGTGGGGAAGGGCCCGGAAAGCCCGAGCTCGCCCCGCCGCTGCCCGGATGGGGGGACGGCGCCCTGCCAGCCCCGGAGGCGCTTTCCACCTCCACCCCAGGGCGCCCCGCACCGCGGCCTGTCCCCGTGCTTCGTTTCGGGGCCGAGGCACCTTCACAGACGTGATTCTGATGTGCGGCCCTGTGCGCCCTCGAGCCCCGCGTCGACAAAGAGGCAGCGCAGCCCGTGACGGGCGGGTGAGCAAGGCTCCCCTCCTCCGAGGGCCGGGGCCGGGGCCCCTGCATGCAGCTCTCCCCGACCCGAGCACACCGGTGCCTCACTACCCCTTCCGACGCGGTCCCCCTGCCCTCCTCCTCCCAGGACTCACACTAGGCCGGCGCGGGCCCCCCGAAGAGTGGGTGTGGGTCACTGTTCAAGGACCCAGTGACGCCTCCTCGCCTCTTGGGTAACAACGAGCACCAGGTCGCAGCGCTGTGACTGGTGGCCGCTGGGTCTGCGCTGTGGCAGCAGCTGGGGCCAGGAGGACAGGGGCTCAGGCCCACCCCCGGGGACCTGAGTGGCAGCCTTCCGCTTCCCGCTGCGCTGGCGCCTCAGCTGCTCTGGGCCCGCAAACGACTGGGCCCCGACTCCAGTCCCGGAGCTAAGGGCTCTGGGCAGGAACTATGCTTGGCTAACCCGCAGGCCCCCGCAGCTCTACCTCCTTCTGAAATGCAGGCCCCCTCCCGCCACAGGCAGGCGAGGGCGGGCGAGGACAGCGGCCTTGTCTCCACGCCCCCCCCCCCCCGGAAGCTGCGTCCCGCGCGCTGCGTCCCCTGCTCCCCTCGTCATCGGGCTAGCGGCTCAGGCCACACACCGACTGGTGTGCCTCCCCATCGCCACCGCACTTGCCTCCGACCTGAGCAAGCGCCCCTCGGACCAGCCCCCGGAGAGAGCTGCCCTCTGACCCACAGCCCGGCCCGGCCCGGCCCTCCCACGTGCGCTGCGTCCTGGGGCTCGAGCAGGGTCAGCTGCGAAGCTGACCAGGAGACATACGCGCCCCCGGCCCGGAGCAGACCCCGAGCACCTTGGCGACGATGGTGACGAAGTCCGTGAGCGTCCTCAGCTCGGCCCCGGCCAGGGCGCTGCGGGCGGCCAGCTCCACCCGCAGGAGGCAGTGCAGCGCCGACTCCAGGTCCGCCGTGTACAGTTTCGACCTGAGAGTCGGCGCGGTGGGGCCGGGTGAGTACAACCCCCCCCACCGTACGCGAGCCCCCTCCCCCAGGAACCCTTGGCCCCCCCTCGCTCATGCACCCCTGGGGGCCCCTCACTTGCGAGAGTCACACTTGCCTGTCAAACTCCCTCCACTCCACAGCCACGGCCTCCTCTTCCTTGCTCGGCTTTGCAGGCAACAAAAGTGATTTTTTCCTCACGCTGGGCAGTGACTTCAAATAAGAGGAAAAAAATGACCGGAGAGGCTTCGCACTGTGGGAAAGGGGTGGGTGCATGGGCTGAGCCGACCCAGACCTGGCTGCCGCTGCCCCGTCACCCTGTGTCCCCAGGCTGAGATCAGGCCCCTCGCCTATGGACAGAAGCTCTGCCCGCCCCTCCCCGCCCCTCCTGCCCCCTTGGCCGGGCCCAGGCCTGGGGCTGGCCCTCCCCGAGGACACAGACAAATCCACACAGGCCCGAGTCCCAGGCGGAGTGAGTGCCACAACCGACTTCCTCCTGTTCAGCGGAGGCAGTAAGTGGGTCTGTGAAGCTCGCTGAGCATCTGCCAACGTCTGCTTTGTGACATGTGGAAGCTGGGCGGGGAAGGGCGTCCCGCCCCCACCGGGGCCTTGGTTGGCACCCCGAGCCTGCTGCACATGTGACCCCTCAAGTGGGGAGGGTGGGGCGTGCCCTGAGGGTATGTGAAGCCCGTCGCTGGGCACTTCTAGTAGCTCAGGGGTCCTGCACCCCGGGGAGCAGGCCCAGGCGCTCGGAGCACCCCAAAAGGCTGGACTGTAGAGCACGAGGCAGGACGGCCCAAGTCCCCAGCGGCCTCACGTCCCCTGAATGCCGACGTCTCCGTTAAGGGCAGAAACACAGGGTCTATGGGGTGTTTGACGCTTCCGGGTGGCGAGGGGGGCCCCGGTGCCCCACCCAGACTTTCCAGAAGATGAAGCAGAAGCCCTTCAAGAGAGGACACATGTCCTGCCTTTTCGCTGCTGTGTCCCCAGCACATGGTGACCCACCAAGAACTGCTGAGTAAGCACAGGCGGGAGGCCCGGGGTCCCCGGGCCAGCAGGCAGCGTGGGGACCACGCAGCAGGGCGGGCCTTCTCCACCACCAAGCGGCTGGAGCCCGGCCGAGGCCACCACCTCTCTCCCACCTGCGACCTTTCTGAGCCTTTTCCAAGCTGGGTCTACTTGGCGCCCCCACCCCGGCCCCCGCCCAGAGGCAAAGACCAGCTGCGCAGTGTCTGTGGGCTGCGGCAGGAGGCGTGGGCGGTGAGAGGGCGGAGCTCAGGCCCACCTGTGCCTGCTGCTCATCGGGAGGAAGACCCAGACCACATCAGGCCCAGGGTGGCTTCCCACCCTAAGGGGCTCCCAGATGCCACCAAGTGTCTCAAAAAGCCCTTAAGCCAAACTGCACTTACATGTTAATTACTCCGTGGGACCCGTTCGGGTAAATCATGTAGCAGGAAGGAAGAGAAGAGACACCGAGTTTCTCCAGAAAGGCCTGGTCGGCGTCCAGCACTCGCTTCACAGCGACGTTCTCGTAGGGAATCAGGTCCAGCATCACCTGGGCGGAGAGAATGAGTCACCTTCTCTGCAGCCGCTGTCCCCAGGAAGCGCCACACCCGCAGGAGCCGCCAGCTTACGGGAGGGACTTAGAAACTAGAAACTACACCACCATGAATAAATCTGTGTCTGCCTGCCAACACCCAGGCCGTCATCACAGCTGGTCCTGGGGCTCCCGGAGGGTCAGAGGGACACCTGCCGGTGACCTTGTGCCGTGCCGAGCCAGTACGCCCTCCGGGAAGCTGACCTTTATCAAATGCTGAGTGCGCACACGGGCCACTCCCCGCCTCGGGCTTTCCCTGACACCTGTGGCCATGCACCCTGCAGCAGGCACCTGCCTTTGGGGGGCCACCAGCACCCCACAGGGCCACAGGACCCTGGCCTCTGCCCAAGTCCCCAGAGCTTGCAGACGGCCAAGCAAGTCCAGGCAGGCGCTCACCGACGGCAGAGCCCAGGGATTCCCGTCATCCACCCGGGTGTCGGGCCCCCGGGCCTTCCTGAGACTGCCAAGGGCCAAGGCGTCAGACCCACACACAGTGACGAGAGAGCAAAGTCTCACGACAGAAACGTGTTTCATAGAACCTCGGATTGGGCGAAACGGTGGAGTTCGAAACACAGGAACAAACCTGTGGCCACAGCGCACGGGAGCCGAGAACCACACCCAGGCCCAGGTCCGCCCCTACGCGCCCCGCGCCCCTCGCGGGCACAGGCCGGTCCTGTCACCTGCGCCTGTCCTGCGCTCCGAGAGGCCCCCCCACTCCGCTCCCTAAACCGGCCACCCCGCAGTCTCGCCCCAGGCCCCCCGCTGAGCCCACCACACCACGGGCCGGGACGGGCAGAGACACAGTACCTCGCGTCCGACGTAGGAGCCGCTGCTCTCGAATACGACAGCCACGCAGCGGCTGTCCGGCTTACCGATGAGAGCGAGCACGTCGCTGGGCCTTTCAGGGGGAAAAGGCGGCTTTCAGTGCTTTCGAGGACAGGGAGCCGGCCGTCAGGCACCAGGCCCTCTCCACTTAACGCACGCCCCCGCTGCACAGAATTGAACTCGACGCACGACGCGCCCTTCTTACGGAACTACGCACCGAATCGGGTCCAGCGCCGGGCAGGCGGGAGGCCAGTGTGAGTCCGTGTGGTTCTGCAGGAAGTCGACCATGGCCTGTCTCACGGTCTGCAGCTCTCGGTCGGGCCCTGGGGGACGGCCGCCGTCACAGGGTGTCCACCGCACCGCACCCCCCACCCCCGGCCAGAGTGCTGCGGGGGGGGGGGGGGGTCTCTCAGCAGGAGGCCGCACGTGCGGGGAGCGCTCGCGGGCCGGACTCGCCGCGCTGCCTCCGCCCACGCCAGGTTGGGCCCAGGCAGGACAGCCTCTGCGGAGCACGCCGTCCCCTGTGGGCTGACCGGTCACGCTCTGGGGCCCGACCGGGACACTGGCTGCCAGGTGGGCTGGGTCATTAAAACTCACCGGGGGACTTTCCCACTACTTTTTCCAATTACTACGTTTACTTTAAAAAAGGCCCAACTGTGCTTGCCAGGAAGGCAGAGCACAGGAAGAAAACGTCCCGCTGGGCCCATGAACATCTGAGCGCCCGCAGGGGACAGCAGGGCGGGCCGGTGGCAGCTGGGGGGTGGGACAGGCCCGGCAGTGGGGTGCCCAGGCTCCTGAGGCCCGTCTCCGAGCGAGTGGCATCGCGCGCACCCTCACCTTTGAAGTTCTCCCCGGCCGTGAAGTCCCTGGTGAAGGCTCTGAAGTACTGCGAGGAGGAGAACGCAGGGCAGGTGAGCAGCGGAGCGGCGCTCTGTCCCCCACGACAGGGCTCCAGCCCGCGGCCCCGCGGCCCCGGTCAGATTTACGAGGGGTGGTGGTGGTGGTGAGCGCCCTTCCGGGTCCGGTCTGCACACCACCCGACCCAGCGGGGCCAGAGCCACACCGGCAGCGGCGTCACCCTAGCGACACAAAGACTTCCGGAAGGATGACAGGCACAAATGCACGTCTCGCAGCAGAAGAGAGACTTTTCTATTAAAGTTAAAAGCCTCCTCCCTGAAAAGACACAGCGAAGACAGCTGCGAGCGGGGCGAGGCGCTGCCCACACTCACCCGTGAAAACAGCACCGCAGACACACGGAGGGCTCCTGGAGATGGGGGACGGGCAGACCCAACCCGAGCGAGCAGACGTGCCGCCGACGGGGTGACACGGGGCCACACACAGAGACGGGTCGCTGTCCCCGGGCAGCAGAGACTGTGCCCGTGCAGCCCCCACCCAGCGATGGCGCTCCCGGGCCAGCGCCCACGCAGCAGGGGACACGCTCTCAACAGCTGAAGCCCGAACGGCCGAGTGGCAGCAGCGGAGGGGACAGGAGAGCGTGCGACCACAGCAGTGCGGGTGACGGTCAGCAGCGCCCCTTCTAGTGAGAGAGAGGCACCGTGCGTGCAGCCCACCACACAACCCGACGGGGGTACATCCGAGGGGCCGGACTCGGGCGAGAGCCGGGGGACGGTGCGCAGGGCTCAGGGCGGGCTGGGCGGCAGCCACACAGGGCACGGGGCTGGGGCCGGCAGGGCCGGGTGGCGAAGCTTCCTCAGAGCTGGGGCTCCCGCGGTGACACGCTCGCGTGCAGGCGTGTGACCACGCACGCACCACGGACACGGCTCTCCACCTTCCAGATTCGTGGGCCCTCTGCCCCCTAGTGGGACACAGGCCTGTCGAGGGGTCCACATGGTGCGCTCGGGGCGTCCAGGCCCGGCGCTGCACCGGCGGTCACGCAGGCACCCGGGCACATCGGTACCCGGGGTGCACACAGCGGCCACGGCACATGGGCCACGTGTGGGGCGCAGGGAGCACGGGACAGAGAGACCCTAGACCTGGACTGGGCAGCAGACCTGATCCCCCCCACCCGCAGGGCGTGCGCATGTGGACCCCACAGAGACGGGTCCAGCCCCCATGGGGGGAATGGATGAAAGAGGGACCCTGTGCAAACAGAAATTCCCACCAAGCGTCCAGCAGCAGCCCACGTGCTTCAGACGAGCGACTGCCCAGGGGGCCTCAGGGGTGCAGGCAGGGGCGGCGGGAGGCGCTCACCCGGAAGCTGGGGTAGTAGTGGATGTCGTAGGCCTGGCACACCTCGTGGTTCTTCTCCTCCGCGCAGTCCAGGGCGGCGACTCGGATGGCGGCGGCCCAGTCTGGAAAGTGGGGTGGGGCCTTCAGCGCGGTGGGCGGGCGCTGGGCTGGGCTGGCCGTCCCCGCCCCCAGCCCTTCCAGGCACAGAAGGGTGCTGTGCCCAGCCAGGAAGACGCACAAACCTCGACTAGCAGCAGGGCTGCGGTCCCCTCCTCCGTGGACACAGCTGGTAACAGCCGCCCCCGCCCCCCGCAGCCCGGCTGCTTTGCTGGATCGCTCCTCCAGACGCCCCCCGGGAACGATCCAGCACCACCTAGGAAGCGGCTTCCAGTACTTTCCCAAGATGCCTCCCACAAACCCGCGAACACCGTCACCGCTCTTGGGAACAGAACAGGAGCAGTTTAAAGCCACACGTGGTTTTCCCCGCCTTTGAAGTTTCTGCGACGGAAAACCCCCAGCACCCGAATGAACCGGAGACGCAGCAGCCCGTGTGCCCCCGGGTCGGCGTCCACCCGAAGGCCCACCCACCCCCGCCACTGCCATCCCCGCCAGCGGCCACCAGGCCGCGCCCACCTGCTGCACCTCCCAAAACAGGGCCCTCCACCGGGCAAGCCGCACGGCCGCAAGTGCCCGGCCCGGACCCCGAGCTCCCGGGTGTCTCGTTTTTGTTCCGGTTGTTTGTTTAAATCGGGACCAAGTGGGGCTGTCCGCCGCGACTGGCGGACATGGCTGGTCTGCTAGGCTCTGCACTCTCCCACCAGCTGGGCGCTGCTGGCTGCACCCGGAAACCTGGGTGCCTACACCACACCTGCGTCCAATTCTTTTACCCAGTCCTGAGCGTGCTCCCGTCAGGACTGGGTGAGCCCGGGCTGCCTCCCCGCTCACCGACCACCCCTGAAAGCCTCGATTCCCAATGGCTGCCTGCAGCCAGGAGCGTGGGGACCCCGCTCGCGCGCACAGGGGAGGGAGTGCTGGCTCATGCCCTCGGTCACCGACTACAGTGGAAGGGCCCCCCACCATCCTCCAAAGGCAACTGGTGCAGTTCCCCTTTAAGAGGCCGCCTCCTTTCCTGTGGGAGGCCAAGGTGGATCACGCCACCAGGGGCTCCTTCCTAACCTCTCCCTGGCGCCCTGCCCTGCCAAGGGGAGGGGGACTCACGAGGCAGTGGAGTGGCCTCTGCAGAGACACGAAGCAGCAGTGGGGACCTTCGAGGACAAGGGGCCGGGGGTCGGGCCACTCCTGGGCCCTCTGCCACAGCTGTGACCTCGCAGCTGCCTGTCGCTGTGGTCCGGTACCACGTGCCGGGCTCAGCCAGGAGCGTGGGTAAAACCCAGGCACAGGGCATCTGCTCTGCGCTCTGCTGTGGTCTGCCACCTTGTACGCAGGTCACGTGGAAACATGCCCGGAAGGAGAGTCACGCCGCCCCGCCCCGCCCCCACGGCCACAGGAACAGGAAGACTCACGCACACCCCCAGCCTGGGAACTGCTGCTTTTCACCCAGTACGCCACTTCTGCTGAGAAGCGCACACCCCTTCCTCCCGAAAGCATAAGAGGTTAGCCAGCACGTACACGATGCAAAGGGTCCAGTGAAGCGACACAGCCGCGCTCTCCCCCCCTTGACCGAAGACTCCGGGCCTCGGTACGACCGACTCCTGTCCCCAGGCCACTCTAACGGGTGGAGAGCAGTGTCACGGACCCTCCCAAAGCACGGGTCACATCCCCTGGAGGCTCCCGTCACACAGGCCTGGGGAAGGACAGCTGACACTCCACGCAGCCAGCGCAGCAGGCGGCACGGAGCTCGGACAGCCAGGGGCAGCTCGGCGCGCATCCCCGGCCCCGTCCAGCCTGTCCCCTCCGCTCCTCCCGAGTTTGTGTCACAAAGGCCCACGTCTGCTGCCTGTCCCGGCCCCAGTGCAGGGAGGCCCCGAGGACGGGGAATTTCCGTGACACACAGCGCTCCCGGCAGGCGAGCCCCCGGGACACGGTCCGAGAGTCCCTGCGGCGCAGGTCTCGGACCCCACTCTCACCGGAGCACAGCCACCGGGACAGGACGGCTCGGAGGCCGCAGCTGGCCTGGCTGCCAGGACCCCTGAGGACCCGCACGTCCACCTGTGACCGCCACCCCACACACGTGTGCCCCTGGAACGGAGCGGCCGCCCTGGCGGAGGGCACGCCGGCACCCGCCAGGCCTGCATCCGCCTCTGCAAGAAGGCCGTCTGTGCGAGGCTGCCACCCACAGACGGGAGCGTCTCAGTCACTGCAAGTCCCGGCAGATGGGCGCATTCAGGGCACACAAAAGGGAGACTCTCTCCCCAAATAAAGTGGGAGCCGTTTCAAAGGCCTGCCTCAGGGCAGTGGCCTCATTCAGCTCAGGCCCTCCCCTCCGCCTGTCTGTCCCACCTGTCCGCATCCCACCACACAAAGGGGACCGCCACTCGGAACTGACGGGTCATCTGCTCTCGCGACTCAGGCCACGCCCAGCCGCGCCCAGCCGCACGCCAGCCCAGCCACACGCGAGCGTGCTCACGCGACAGCTTGGAGGTTCAACGGCTGCCCGCCAGGCACACACCACGGGCAGTGACCGCGGCTCACCCTTCCTGCCGCTCGCAAGCCCGTCTTTAGTGCCACAGGCTTAAAGCGATGCTTGTGAAAGAAGCTTCCAAATGCAGTGTGGGCTGAAATCTATTTCGAGTTTGCTTGCCAAACAACCGCATCACGTAATCCAACAGGATTAAACCTTTCACCATTACTTGACAAATTCTAACGAAAACGTGTACGAAAGCCTGACCCGCAGCCGAGCCTCCGTACGCTCTGCGAAGACGACGCCACGGCCTCACCGCCCCCGGCTCCTCGAACACGCGGGCCGGGGCCTTCCCGGCACAGGGCCCAGGTACAGCTCCTCCAACCTCGGACAATGCCAGGGCGAGGTCGGAGCTCCCAAACCCACAGTCCAGGCGCTGGAGGGCGGGGCAGCCTCTCTCCTGGTGTGGGGCCCTTCCCGGCTGCGCAAAGGTCTCCCCAAACGAGCTCCAAGTTCAAGCTGCAACATGCACCGGGACCCGTGCCGCAGCTCCGGCCTGACCAAGGGCCGGCCTGGCCACCAGGAGTCGGGCTAGTGCCGGCGGAACCAGTGGCAACACCGCCCTCACCACCTGGTCCCGGTGTCAGCAGTGACCCTGCGGTGCTGTGACGCTCCCAGGAGGTGACACTGAGACCGCCGAGGGCAGCGCTGAGAAACCATGCGTTGCCAGGAATCCCTCGGTCGGTCGGTCCCTCCCGCCCGCAGTTCCTTACATCAACCGGGAGATAGCGTGGGACCCGAGGTGGCTTTGAGACCGGTCCCCAGCTTCCAGGTGGCCGGCCCCTGAATGAAGTCCCTGCCCTTCCCATCAGCATTTGCCTCTCGAGCACTGGCTTTCGAAGGGGCGGGCGGGCGGCCGGACCTGCGTCCGGTCACGACACTAGCGTGCAGGAGCAGCCGGGACTGGTCCTCTGGTCCCCGGCGTTCGGCCCAGGGAGGTGAAACCCAGGCCCCGTAGGGCCCGGTGGGCACTGTAGTTAAACGCTGAAGCCCCGCAACACGGGGAGGTGGGAAAAGCTTTCGAGAGCAAGTCCCGCATCTTGAGAGCTGAGGCAGGGCCAGCAGCCTGCACAGCCCGGCCTCCCCCCTCACTGTGGCTGGGCTTCACGCAGTGCGACCGAGCTGCTTCGGACGGGGTGGCACCCTCCAGGCCCCCCTGCCCCCCGAGCCCCTCCGCCACCCAGGCGAGCTCCCGCAGTCCTCCTGCGGTCTCCACCCGGCCACGCTCCGGCAGGTCATCCCGCTGCCCTCTGCACCCCACCCTCCCCCGGCCCCCGTTCCTTCTTCGGGTGAACAGACACTGGGCTCCGGGGATGCCGAGTGCCCCAGTTTGTCACCAAGGCTGTGGCCTCACAGGCGCCAAGTCCAGACCAGGTGACGGAGGGCCCAGAGGGAGGCAGGGCAGAGGGCGGACACCACGCGGCCGCACGTCGGGGCGCCCGTCCTGTCCTCTGCAGACGCGCTCACCCGGCCTGCCACTCAGCCGCGGGACCACCCGTGGGGGACCGTCTCACTGCGCCTCCCGGTCCCACCGTCAGTGACTCGAGTGAACAGGGCGGACGGGCGTGGGCAGCGCTGAGCGCGGCCAGGCCGCGGCTCCCCTCCCAGCGCTCCTGCACGGCCCCGGGGCCGCTCTCAGACATCCCGCCCTCGCTTCTGGGGCAAGAGCCGGCCCAGGGACACGCTGACCATCAAAGGGGCACTCCCCGCGGCGACCGGTCGACGCAGAGGGACGTCAGAGCCACCACCGAGGGAGGGTGCCGCCCGGGCGCGGCCGTGCCCACGCCCAGCCACAGGAGGAGCGGACAAGGGGAGCCAGCGCGCCGCTCGGCGCCGCTCCGGGGTTTTCGGGAACGCAGCAGGCCTCCGTCCGGGGCGCCCCTAGCAGCGACGGGCCTGGGCCAGATCCGAGTAAGCACAGGCGCCCGCAGCTGCCCACACCCAACAGCAGGCCTTTTGTCTGTCGAGCCACCGTCTCACCCGAAAAAGCTTTTATTATGTCTGTGAAGAGTGAAAGTTCAATCCAAACCCGGGAAAATGACGACAGTCCTTAAGCTGTGACCAGAGAGGCCTGCCCAGCAGGGGGAGGAGCCCCATCCCACGTTCTGGGGCTTTCTGCCCCTTCTCCGCCCACGGGGGAGGCCAGTGAGGAGGTCACGGTGGGGGCGCAGCAGGTGAGCAGATGCTCACCGAGCTCGGTGCCCCCCCGCCCGCCACCCCAAGGCCCCAGAGGTCGGGGCTGACCACGTACGTGTACTCCTACCAAGTCCCCAGGCGGGACACTCCCCAGTCAGAGCTGGTGCCCAGGCAGCCTCAGAGGTGGTTTGGCGCTGGGCACCCTCTGCCAGGGCCCCAAAGACCCTCCGCTCCGCACCCTGCTCTCGCCTCCCTTGCCGTCGGGCCTCAGCTGTCTTCCACTTTCCGCCGTGCCTGCCTCCGGGCTCAGCCTCGAGTTTCCGGCCTGGACTCCGACGAGGTCCGACCCTCCTAGGATGACCTCACTCAGCTAACGGTCAGTTAAGTCACTCCGGCCACTCGGCGCGGATTCGGCACTTCACTCCCATGAGAGGCCTTCCGAGTTCCAGGGACAATGTTCAAGGCCCCTGAAGTGCTGGCTCGACTGCGGAATACTTCCCAAGATTTTAAGCACACTTTACGATTTCTGCATTTCACAAACTAAGCTGAAAGGCTGAAAAATCAAAATACGCAATAATCAGGTGACAAAGGTCTTACCAGGGCTCCCTGCATTTTAATTGCCGTATCTGTTCTGCCACCGAATAACAAATGAGAACCAAAAACTTCTCTATATTGTTAAAGCGCCTGTTTGTTCTCAAGCAAAGGCTTAAAAAAAAAAAAAAAAAAAAAAAAACCTAAGGAGTCCTCTGTCCACTTCTCAGTCTCTGGTCTCAGCTGTGACCACTGTGCAACACTGGGTACTTAAAACATTAGCTCAAAGAACAAGCCCTTTAGAATCAAAAAGCCCCAACACCCTGAGCTAAGACGAGAATGTCCCTTAAAGATACTCATTTACAATTATTCACAAAAACACTCTTTTGGCCCTGGCTGGTGTGGCTCAGTTGGTTGGGTGTTGTCCAGCAAACTGAAAGGGCATCAGTTCGATTCCCTGTCAGGGTACTTGGCTGGGTGGCAGGTTCTGTCCCTAGTCGGGGGCGTGTAAGAGGCCACCACACCACGATGTTTCTCTCTGGCTCTTTCTCCCTCCCTTCCCTTCTCTCTAAAACTAAATAAACAAAACACCATTTCGACTTCTTTAAAGGTTCTGAATCAGCTTAGGTACGAGAAAATCACAGCAGGGTTGGATAGAAGACTTAAAAACAAGGGTAGGAAGGAAGCAAGGCAATTTGCTGCCCTCCTGCCCACTGAAACACATAATTACAGGTTAGCGCAACACCAGCGGGAGTCCTGCCAAACCTCACTCCCGCGGGGACCAGCTCCTACTTCAGAGCAATTTACATCCGGCTTCAAAGCGGGCCGGCTGGTGGGCAGGACGCTGCTGCCCCGCAGAGCGGGCTGGCGCGCGGCGACTAACACTCCGCAGGAGGACTACACTGGCGGCCAACAAGGAAGTGCAGGCACATCACCACCAGTTTGGTGGGTGACAGTCGCCCAAGGCTGCGCGTGTCGGTGACTAAAGAACTTCCCAATGAAATGCCTGGAAGGCCTTTGGGTGTCTAAGTTGGGGGCTCACTTTGAGTATCCATGCGCTCAGCAGTCCCGCCCAGGAGAAGGATTTAAAGGGAAAGCGACTTGAGGTTGAAACGTGGATCCGCAAAGAAAGGGGATTCTAGGCACCGAAGTGGAATGACTCAGAACGGTCTATCAGTCAGGAAGCAGTGAGGATAAAGGCGGGGGAAGTTAGTGGAGCTTTTCAAGGTTCAGACTAGGTGTTGGGAGAGCTGGGACAACTGTGCAACGAGAGCTGGGGAAGAAGGGTTCTTGTCTCTCCAACTTGAAACAGCAGCTTCCCTCGGAGGGATCCCATGGTGCAGGGGGAGGCGGCATCTAGGGTACCCAGGGCGCAGGCCAGCGACAGCCGAAGCGGGGTGCCTCTGCAGGGCAGGGAAAAGGGGCCTGGGAGGATGCCGCGGGCCCGGGGACGCATCCCGGGGACCGCGGGGGCCAGGCCGGGCCGGCGTCGGGGTACCGCGTGGGGCGCGCCTCACCTTGCACGTCCCTGGCCAGGGCCCGCCAGGTGGGCGCGTAGCCGATGCAGTGGCCGCACCACGAGGAGTAGAACTGCACCAGCCACGCGGCCGAGCTGTTGGCCGTAGCCCCGCGCACGCTGCCGCTGTCCAGCACCCACACAGCGTCCTCGCCCGCGCGGTACAGTCGCGCCGCGTCGCCCGCGCCCGGCCCAGCCGCCGCCGCCAGCAGCACGAGCAGCGGGGGCAGCCGCGCGGGTGGCCGCCGGGCTCGGGCTGCGGTCCCCGCCAGGAGTCCCAGGCTGGTCGCTGCCGCCCCCACCACCACAACCCCGGCAGCCGCCATGTTGGGAGTGCCGGGGCTCGCCTGACCTTTCACCCTGGCAACCGTCGTCACGTGCTCAACGCGCACCCGGCCCCACCCCGGGTGCTGGACCACGCCTCCAGCTCCGCCCAGGGCCGTCAGGTCCCGCCTCCCTGCGAGTCAGGCGTTGCCTCTCCCCACCCCCGACTGCCGAGTCACGCCTATGGCCCCGCCCAAGCCCATCAGGCCCCGCCCCCGGCCCGGCCTCCCACGCTCCCCTTCAGAGTCCGCCCCCACCGTCTTGGCCGCCTGCTCAGGAGCTTCCCCTGCCCCCAGCCTGGGGTAGAGAGTCTTCAGATTTAGCAAATGAAAATTCGGGAATCCCAGTTATGTGAATTTCAGATAAACAGCGCATCATTTTTAAGTCTAAGTATATCCCGTTAACTTTGCGTAATCACATAGGGGTCGCACGTAGACAAAAACAATGCGCTCTTTATCTGAAATTCACAAGTAACTGGGCGTCCTGTGTTTTATCTGGCAGTGCTACCTGGGATTTCAGCGGGTCTGCCACTTTGACCTTGACATTTTAATATGAGGGTGTAGCTCAGAAAATGTAGCAAAACATCCATGCAAACTCAGATGCGTTCAGGCGCTAAATTTTGTAGTGGACCACAGCTGGTCTCTGCAAACCTAGGAAATAAAGCTTCCTATGACTTTTTGATTAATCCGACATGAGGGACCTTTTAAATTGCTATTCCTAATTGCTATGCATATCTAGATTTTAACTAAAACAAAATAAGGCAGCAGATCACAGAGCCGGTATGAGTCAGCAACTGCCATCTATTGTTCTGGAGTTCAAGTTCGTACATTCCAGATGACCTTGATCTTACGGTGATTAAGGAAACTATAGGATTTGAACTTAAACTATATTTTTACCAAGGCGATCATCTCTCCGCTCTTTACACTGTGTCCTTCCGTGTTGGCGTTGCTTGCACTCTCCCCGGGTCCCATCTCACCCCCTTTGCCCACCCCTCCTTCACTAAAGTTTCCTGGGTTTCTGCTGCCTGCTGAGCACTGGAGACAAGTGGGGCCACTGGGTCTGCATTCCAGGAGAGAGCACGAGATAACTGCTATCAAAAGCAGCAAAGGGAGGGCTATGGAGGGGACTGCTGAACACAGAGAATGAGGGAGCCTCTCAAAGAAGGTGTTTTGGGTGGAGAAGGAGGTGAGCAGCCCAGGCGGAGGAACCGCATGTGCAAAGGCCCTGAGGTGGGCACATTGGAAGAGTAGCAAGGAGATCAGCGTCGCTGGGGCAGAGTGAGCAGGGGAAGAGGGAGGACTGGAGACGCAGCCGAGGGCAGGACCGCAGGGGCCTCCCTAGCCAGGCTGCAGACTAGGGCCTTGACTCTGAATGTGATGGTGCCCACAGGAGGATGTGGAGGTGGGATGTGGTTCTGGCAGCAGGAGACCTGGAAGGGCCATCGCAGCCCTCCAAGAGATGGTGGCCCTCAGGCAAGGGTCGGGTGGTGGTGCTGGTGGTGTTTTGAAGATAGGACGTTTGGTGGATCAAATCCAGAGTGTGAGACAAAGGGGTCGTGTCTGCCTGCAGGGTCTTGGCCAGCTGCTCTTGGCGGGGATGAGAGATGCAGGGGAGGGGCAGGAGAGCAATTTTCAGGGAGAAATGTGGAATTCAGGACTATGTTTTGGACCAAGGAGGAGGTGTCAGGCCAGGGGCTGGCTGTGTGAGTCTGGAACTCAGAGGGTAAATTGGGTTGCTTGGAGCAGAGCCCTGGGGCAGTCAAGCTTTGCAAATGCCACCAGGCTTCTCGCAGCTACGCTCGCTCAAGGGGCATTAGAGAGGGGCCTCGGCTTGGGGCCAAGGACAGGCTGCTTGGGGCACCAACGCCAAGAAGCAGTTTGGTGTTTGATGGCGTAGTGTGCACAGGTAGCACAAAGGCCCTCAGGGACAGACGTGGGACTCGCAGGCATTCTTCCTGGACCTTGGCGCTGCCCGGGAGCCCGTGTGTACTGACTTTCGGGGCCTGGTTTTGTTCGGGCCCTCGCCAGACAGCCTCGGCCGCAGCTGCAGAAGAGGCTGGCCCATCAGGGAGGCCAGCAGCTTGGGCAGTGGACCCCTGCCCCCTCCATCCCCCGAACAGGAAGGCACCAACGAAATGGACCCCAAGCACGTGGCACCACCCCTCCGGAAGCAGCCCTTCTGGCCTTCACTTGTGTTTGATGACGGTGGCTGTGATGGCTGCGCAGAGTAAGAAAAGAAAGGAGCTCGTAAAGCCGGTCGGATAATCTGGGATTTCGAGCACTGAAGACGGACGGGTTTGTGGGCATTTCATGCAGGAGGGACCGTTAAGTGGGGAAGCTGAAAGAGACAAATCACAGGAAAATTAAATGTGGGGTTTAACTGAGAAATAATCATTTTCTTTGAAAGATAATGACTTCTCTGGAGGCAGGTATCAAGATTTATTGGCCCAAGAGGTTACTGGGGATCGGAGCCAAGGCGAGCACGGGGAGACCTGGGAGGAAGTAATCCTGATATTGAAAGCTTGCCGGGTCAATACAGCCGAACCCTGGAGCCCTTGGCCCCTCCCATGTCACGTGGGCCGGGATTACAAATGTCCACCACCTCGGCTGTTCTGTAGCCAGTCACCTGATAGCCCGCCTCTCTCAGGTGCCACTGTCCAGGAAGGGAAGCCAGGATTCTCTTTAGTCCCCCTCGAGGACAGGGCGCCACAGGCTGGGAGATGACTCCAGCAAAATTGCAGCCTGCTGGTCACCCAGGGGAGGTCACGTCGTGAGGCCCTGGTTCCAGCTTCGAGCTCAGCCGCAGCGTCATGCCCGCGCGCACCCACTCGGCCGGACGGGAGACCGCGGAGCTGCAGGTCTGCAGGGCTCCCACACGGGAGATTTATTGCCACGCCGAATGCGTGTGTGTAAAATACATAATCCCTCTCACACGGCGTCATAAATCCCAAAGGGTCAGCCATAAATGGAAAAATATAAAAAATTACAGACCAATTTGTTCAGAAAACTGGAAGCGAATCAATTAAAAAAAAAAAAAACAACTGAAGCTCAAAATTTGGTTGGAAACCGCGCACACAGAGAATGAACACATTTCCCGCCCGCTCCAAACCTCCCCTGCACTTGAAGGTGGGCCTGGGAACAGCCGGCGACATCTACACGAATTGTCAGCCGGTGCCTTGCTCGGCAGCGTGGGACCGAGCAAGCCTGGGCCCGAGGGGCCGCCCCAGAGGCTGGGGCCTGGGGAAGGGCCCCGCAGTGTTCTCGGGGGCCGCTCGCCAGAGTGGCAGGGTGGGGGGGTGCAGGTGGCTTTGCCAGGCCAGCTTCGCAGACATCTCCCCCTGTACAGGTCACGGAGGTGGGCGGCCCCCGGAAGTCGTTCAGTGAGCGCGGTCCGCGCTTACAGCTGGGGAAGCTGGGGTCCTGGGTGGATCGGCGCCAGGACCGGCCATTCCTAAGGCCGCCGAACTGCTCAGCGGGCTCCGGACTTCCCATCAAGCAGAGATTTTCCAGGTCAAAAAGAGAACTGGGCAAGGATGGAGGGATGGATGGAGGACAGATGAGCGCAGACTGACAGGTGGATGCAGGACAGGTGACAGGCAACAGGCAGGTGACGAACGGGCGAAGACACAGCTGAGTTGCGGGGATTCCCTGGGAGGAACAGTCTCCAGCTTTCTGGGTGTACGGGGAAGACGTAGCTCAGGCCCCCACGGTGGCCCGGAGACAAAGTTCTGGAAACGGGCAAACAGGACATAAGTGTCTGCTGTTGTCCGCGTCAGCCCAAGTGTCCTGTGGCTTCTGTCGGGCGATGGCAGCAGCCCTGCTCTTGGGGGGCGGGGGGAGGCTGCAGGGACCCAGGCAGAGCCCATCAGTCAGTGTCCCGCGTGGCAGCTCCTATGCTTAGGCCCCCCCCCAGCGCTGGCCCAGGAAGGTCCGGGAGGTCCGAGAAGACCAGCTGTCCTGGGGCTGTCCTACCGAGCAGGCCCCCCGACCGCCCTGCCCCCGGCCGGCTGAGACCCGGTCCGGAGGGCCGCCCCCAGCAGCCCTCAGTCCTGCTCCCGGTTCCTCTTCTCTGACTCCCCCACAGGAAATCCTCCCGGTGCTGCTGCAGCACGGATCCCCACTGCGGCACCGCCAACGCCCCCGAAAACGGGCCAGGGCCCCGTGGGGTCACGGAAGGCACGTTCAGTGATGGACGCCCCGAGGAAATGGGCTCTCGCTTCTCCCGGAAGGAGCCCAGAGGAGCTCGTTTGGGCCAGGCCGTGGCCCATCTGCCCCCCCGGGGACAGGCCCCAGGGTGGCTGGTGTGGGGAGGAAGTGCCCTTCTACCCTTGAGCTGCCATGTCCTCCATCTGCAGTGCGGCACAGGGGACGTGCACCCCAGTCACCCCGCCACAGGTGACTTCCCCGGACACAGGGAAGGCACCTGACGGGAGCCGGGTCCCCCTGCCAGGTGCCAGACAGCCCTGCGTCACCAGCCGTCATCAGTGCGGCAGACCTGCCCCAGACACGTGGGCTGCAGGCACCCCTTGGCCTCCAGAGGTCCAACTCCCACAACTGTCTCCACTGATGACTCCCCGAGCAAGGCCGAGGGGCGTGCGTCCGCAGCCCGACTGCAGCCCACCTCAGCCCCTTGCTTCCCTGCGTCCCTGAAGCCACGCCCTCCCTCTCCTGGCCTGTGCGGGTGGCCCCGTCCTGGTACATGGTCTCCTCAGCCAGTGACAAGCCCAGGACCTGCTCCCCCGCCCTCAGCTCTGCAGGGCTGTTCTCCCTCCAGTCCGCACCCTGCACCCCTCTCCCTGGCCGGCGGCCTCCACGTGCCCCTTCTCCGCTCCTGCCTCTTCCTCTCTCTGGGTCAGGGTCCTCCTCCCGAGCCCGGGGGAAGCCATGGGCCCAATGCCCAGAGACAGGCGGACGGAGCCGATTTGCAGTTGGCGGGAAGGAGTCGCCGTCCCTGCACCCGATGGCCACCCACCCGGCCAGCCCTTCCAAGTGGCCGCTCTGCCCCGGGGAGGCCTGGGCTCCCGGAAGCCTCCAGCGCACTCACACGCACCCACACAATGATGCCGATGATGCCTCTGGGTCACTGTAGGCCGTCCACTCTTTTCTCGGAAGCCCTGTCTTCCCCGAGACTGCCCAGCCCCGCTGTGGGAGGCCTGGCGACCTGGCTGGCACCCGCCCGCTGCCCGGCTGGCGGGCTGCCCGGCGGGGCCATCTCTGAGAGTGCAGCCAGCGTGTCGCACAGGATCCTCCTGGTGAGCTGTGTGGACACCAGATCCACCACCTGCGTCCCGTCCACGCCGGGCGGCCCCGCGCAGGGACCCACGTCTGAAGCAGGAGCCGGGTCCCCCTGCCGCGTGCCAGACAGCCCTGCGTCGCCAGCCGCCAGCAGCGTCGGCGGGCCTGCCGCCCCAGCTGCGCGGTCCACTCGGGACGGGGTTGGGTGCTGCACTAACAGCCTGGGGATCCTATCCGGGGCATCGCCTGTCCCCCCACACGAGGGGGACCCTGGCCAGCCGAAGGATTCAGGCCACTGGCCCCCCGCAGCCTGGTTCCCCCCAACAGAACCTGATTCGCCCAGTTGGTCCCCAAGGCTTCCGCCCTGTTCACCTGCCCGTAGGCAGCGGCTGGCTTCCCGGCCTCCCAGGGACGGGGCCTCGGGCGGCCCCTCCTCAGACAAGGAGGACAGCTCGCAGGTGTTGATGGAGGCGCCCTCCTCCGGGGGGCTCGGCGAGGCCCCAGGACACAGGGCGTCTTCGGGCGGGGAAGGGAAGTCCTCCGAGTGGGGGCTGGGGGTGGCCCCTCGCTCTGCCGGGAGGGCGGGGGGCAGAGTAGGGAGGCGGGTGTCCCTGCGTGTGGAGGAAGGGAGGTTGGCACTGCCATAGGACAGCCCTTCGTCCACCGGGGACAGGATCTCCCGCAGGACTCCGCTGCCCGGTGGAGGCCGGGCTTCCCCCGGGACAGGGGCCGAGCTGCTCCCCCCGTGCCTAGGTGCCCAGCTCTCAGCGCCCAGGGCTGCTGGCAGACGAGGGGCTCCAGGAGGAGGAGGGTCTGGGGGCTCTCTGTTGGCAGGCGCCCTCAGGCTGGCAGCCCAGGGCCCCTCCGGGCGGCCAGCGGAGGCCTGCGGAGGCCCAGGCCCCACCCCCTTGCTGAAACCCGCCCCTTGGGATGCCGAGGACCCCGAGGGAAAGGACAGGGACAGCTCTAAGTCACTGCAAGAATTGCAAGAATTGGGACCGGATGGGAAAACCTCGGGGGACAGCCGACTGGCCTTTCCTGTGTCTGACCCACTGGTCAGGCTCCCACTGGTTCCAGAAGCTTCTTGCCCCCCGCCAGGGCCCAGGGGCAGAAGTAGCCTGCGGGGTGCCCCTCCATCCTCCAGGTCATAGGAGCCTCCGGCAGGTGAGGCGCGCCCCGTGGCCGGCTGGGCGCCCCTGCCAGTCTCCAGCAGACTCTCCTCACCCCAAACCTCGCTGGACGCCTCTGACAGCCCCGATCCTGCCCTGGGGGAGGGCACATCGGGGGGCAGCAGCGTCCAGCCCCGCTCCCAGAGGCCTGGCTCGGACCCTGGGCCTCCCGACACAGTGGAGGGGCCATGCAGGGGGCTGGGCCCACTGCCCGCCGGCCTCTCCCAGGTCGCCTGCCCTCCGTCCCCGTGCAGCCCCCCGGAGTCTCGAGGAGAAGACCCCCCAGCCCAGCCCAGGTCTGCGTCTGGGCTGTCCCCGGCCTCCCAGTCTGACAGGGGGGTGGAGCTCTCCGAAAGCTGGACCAGAAAGGCGGACACTTTCTGGAACTCCTGGAGAGAGGGACAGGACAGGTCGCTCGCAGGAGAGAGGCTGCGGGACCCTCTCGAAGACCCGGAGCAGGTCCCCGAGGGGGCGGCGAGCTGGGGCAGGGGGCTGCCCTGGTGCCGGGTGGGGGGCGTCACCTCCTCAGCCGCTGGAGGAGCTACGGAGAGAGGAGAGTATGGCGATGTCACCAATAGTTTCACACTCCACCGTCCCCACGACGTCCCCGCAGCGCTGGAAGGGCAGCAGCCCACACCCCGCGGCTGAGCCAGGGGACCGGGGCCGAGAACCCGGACGGAGGCCGAGGAGATGTCCACGGCCCCAGCGTGCGGCCCCTGGGATTCCAAGTGGTGCCGCCACTGGGAAGTGAGTCACATCTGCGGGGACATTTCTGGTGCGCCTTGGGGACATGGCTCAACTGCGGCTGC
The DNA here is from genome assembly GCA_039655065.1 of Glossophaga mutica. Taxonomy (NCBI): domain Eukaryota; kingdom Metazoa; phylum Chordata; class Mammalia; order Chiroptera; family Phyllostomidae; genus Glossophaga; species Glossophaga mutica. Next base: position 217,118,975 of record CM077305.1, read on the forward strand.
CATTCAAAGACTGAGGGCTGTCTGCGTCTTGTTCGGTTTTCATTTGCGACCTGGGTGTTCCAGACAGGGGGTCCGCCTGGTCCTTCACCTGCGCGCCGGGACCCCGAGAGGTGAGGGGGAGTGGGCGGCCCCCCAGCCCGGCTGTGGGAGAGGCTGGCTGTGATTTAGAAGTGGCCTGGGATGACCCTTAAGTGAGCACTCGATGGTCCCGGGGAAGGCGGGGGCGCTGGGGGGGTGGAACATTACCTGCACCCGTGGGCAGCTGGGCGGCTTCCTGCCAGGAGGAGGGGCTGTGGGGATCCTCCGGCCAACGGGTCTCTGTCCTGCAAACACGTGGTGGGCAGGTCCAGGGTGCCCCCAGGAGGGACCCCCTCCTCCCGGTCTCCTGTTGGCTCAGGGTCTCTGCAGGGGGCCCTCCGCTACCCCAGCAGGGGGCGGGGAGGCCACGCTGGAGCACAGGGCTCCGCAGGTCCGGGTGAGGGCCCTGTCTCTAGGGGGTCCTGGCCCAGCCCCGCTGCATTAGGGCAGGGTGGGGGTGGCCACATGAGAGGCTCAGAGGGACGTGCCCCGGGATCGCCCCTCCTGCCGCCCCCACCGCTGGCTCTTGGGCCAATTCACCAGGTGACATTCTCGTCTGAGACTCGGGAGGGCACGGGGCGGGCTGAGGGTGCACAGCGGGCCAGGCCAGCTCGAGGGGCACCCAGAGAGCGTGAGGGCCCCCGGGCGAGAGCACAGGGAGCCCTGGGCCGCCGATCCCCATGCCCCAGGTCCCAGCCCCTGGCCGAGGGCCCACAGGCCCAGCGGGCCCCGCACCCAGGTCCCCTACCTCTGCTCCTCTGGCCGCTGGCTTTCCTTTGCGGGGGCCTCCCCCTCGGGGCTACCGGCACAATCCAGCCGGGACTCTGCCCCCCCTCTGCCTTCAGCCGCCTGCTGGGAACAAGCGGAAGAAGTGCCACCACCAGGGTGTGGCCGCCTCTGCCGGCATCAGTCTGTGTCCCTCAGCCATGGAGGGAGCCCTGTGCGATGGTGACTGCGGTAAAGACCGAAGACCACCCCCTACAGAGGGCCCTGGTGACCCCCCTTCTCCCAGTGACCCACCCATGGACGGACCACCTGGGGAAGGCCAAGAGGCCCGGGCTGTTAGCGCCCTCAGAGATGTTCGAGGCCAGCCCGCCCAAAGCCGCCTGGCAGGGTTGACACAGCAAGGCCGGGCCCCCACTCACGCTGGCGGTCTGGGGGCTGCAGGGCCCCTCTCTGCCCGGGGAGGGTGGGCTCCAGCCCCGGAAGCTCTGTGCGTGGCCTTCCGTCAGAGCCTGGGTCTCCTGCTCCGCCGGCCAGGGGCAGGAGTCGGTCTGCGCATTTCCTGTGAGGCAGAGGGACCGTCAGTGCTGACGAGCACAGAACACAGGACGCAGGAGACACTGGGTCCAGGAATTCTGCAGCCAGGTGGAAAAAATCTCCTAATTCCGAATAGCCACAGCATTCACTCGTGTTTGGCTCGGGTGAGCACATGAAAACACGCGGTTACCCGCTCCTGAGAGTATCGCGGTGGGAGAGGCGCTGCCGTGAGTCCCCGAAAAGCCTCCAGAAGAAGGCGGGGTGAGGGCAGGCCTTGCCCAGGGCCAAGTCACCGAGACCAGCAGAGTGGGGGCACGGTGGGGACAGCAGGGCCTCTGCCGAGAAGCCCCAGGGACTCACGTCTGTGCAGCATCGTCTCGCCACACCTTCCTTCCACCCTGGACCTGGCAGGTGTGGGACCCAAGGCCCAGAGGTCTTCGGGGGTCTTAAGGCCACCGGCCTGAGGGTACCGGAGGTATTTGGCTCCAGCCCAGTTGGGGAACCTCTGCCCACGGGGGTGCCGCTATCACAGGTCATAGCGATGATGGGTGCCACCAGGGACCCTCTTCAGGCACAGTGCCCTGAGCTGAGAGCAGCTGGATCTGGTCAGAGTGGCCGCCTGGCCTCCGCTGCCACTGCCCGACCCCGGTTACCTTGGCCCAGATGGCTGCCGCTCTCCTCCAGCCCGCCCTTGGCGTCGGGCCAGCCAGCCGAGGGTGTCTCCTGTCCCCAGGCTGGCCTCAGAGGCTGCACGTGGCCATCCACAGCTGAAGTTGCCCCAGGGGATGTCCCGTTCTGCTGCTCGGTGACAAGGCTATAGGGCAGGGTAGAGGGGAGGTGACTGTCCGCCCAGGCTGAGCCCTCTTGGGGTGTCCTGCCCCAGTCCCAACTCTCAACAAATAGAACACCAGTGACATTCAGGGGACAGCTGTGGTCGGCGGCCAGGCCAGTGCATGGGCAGAGAAAGACAGGTTCTGGCCCCTCCCCGCCCCAGCAGCTACGAGCAGGACCCGTTGCCCACCAATGGGGCCAGTGCCAAGGGGGCAGGTGCCAAGGCAGGGGGCGCAGTGCTAGGGCATGGGGGGGGGCAGACGGCGAGCCCCCGGGCCAGGGCCGCCCGGGACCACTCACGGTGAGACTTTCGGGCTCTCAGGGCTTCCGCAAGGGCGGTGGCTGGCAGGCCCGTCAGGCCTGTGTGGCGTCGGGGGGCATGATGCGCCCTGTGCAGGCCCCTCCAGCTGCTGGCTTGTCTCAGAGCCCCCGCCTTGGGCGGCCTGGACTTCAGGGCCGGAACTCTGCAGGAAACAGCAGAGGGTGAGCTGACACGGACACCCCTGGTCCTTCTCCTCTTCGGAAGGTGGGTACAGGGTGCGCTCCCACAAGCAGGCACCTGGCTGAAAGAGGGGGGCTGACCCCACGGGAGCCCCGCACCCAGCGCTGGTGGAATTCCCGCAGCGCACCCGCCGGCCCTCACCAGGTGCTCCGTGGAATCAGCTCGCTGCCTCCTCAGCTGCCGGGGAGACCGGCGGGCAGCGCTCCCGACTCACAGGGGAAGCTCAGGCTTCCCCACCCGCCCCCGGGATGGGGCACTGGACCGAGGATGCCCCCTGCAAGGCGCCCCCAAAGAGACTGGCCTCTCGAAGGAGCCCCAGCCCCGAGCTTCTTCCTGCCTTGGAGCCCCTCCCACTCCCACTAGGGGTCTGGCTCGTCCTGCAGGGCCTGGCCTTGCCCAGGAGACTGCCTCTCACATGGCCTCCACTGGGGGACCCGGCCCGCATCCCAGGCATGTGCCCTGACTGGGAATCGAACCGTGACCCTCTGATTCACAGCCCGAGCTCAATCCACTGAGCTACACCAGCCAGGGTCCCCCTGGAGTGTTTTTACAAGGGACTTGCACATTCCCACGAAGCAGACTGGTGACAAGCTTCTCCTGGCCACCACCCGGCCTGCAGCCCAGGGGAGAGCGCCCACCTGAAGCGGCCGGGTCGTGGCCTGAAGCTCCTGCTGCAGGCGGGCCAAGGACCTCTGCACAGAGAGGATGTCCCGGTGATGCCGCAGGAGCAGTGTCCTCTCGTGGTTCGAGAGCAGGTGGCTATCCCGCAGGTACCGGATCTCCCTCTGAGGTGGGCAGGGAGGGACTGTCAGCCACAACCCCGCCTGGCACAGAGGCTCACGGAAGGGAACCCACTGTCGGAGGGGGCGTGGGGGCAGGCGGCTCTGGCACCGGGCGGGGCCTCCCTTTGCCCTTCTGGAAGCCCCTGTCCTTCTCACCCGGCTCGTCCAGGAGACCGAGGGCACTGTGGCTGCCCTGGGGTTCAGCCAACAGGAGGCTCCCGCAGGAGGCAGGATGGCGTGCTTGTCCCTGGGGCCTTCCCGAAGTGGGGCTGGGACAGGCTGGCCGCACCCCTGCCCTCCCCACGCAGCTCTGCCTCTCCAGCTTCTGAACTCACCCCTTTGTTAAACTGTCCCCATTGTCCTCTGTTCCCTGCTGTGTCTCTGACGTCACACCCCTCTGCAAAGCCACCTGGCCCACCCTGGGAGGTAACAGCCCCAGGCCCCGGTGGTCAGGGGCCCTGGCCCCAGCCTCCACCCCCACATCTCTGCTGCAATGCAGGACTCCAGGTTTGGGGGGCCAGCTCCAGGCTCCCAGCCAGGGCTTGCTATCAGGTGGGCAACAGGGGGAACCCTTAGGCCTGTTTCCTGGGCCGTTCTCTCTGCTGCGTGATAACTGGACCCCCTCGCAGGCCCTCTTCATGGTTCACTGGCGGAGCCACCCCCTACAGAGAGTGTCGCTTGAATTTTTCTGTCTGGGTCTCCTCCTGTTGCCTCCCACCTCCCTTCTCCAGACAGGCCCCCGAGGTCAGAGAGGGGAAGTCTGAGCAGCCCTGGGTGCGGGGAGGGCTCCGGACTCCGGGGGGTTCCGGGGCCGAGGCCACGTGACCAGGCCAGGATCCACACCTGCCCACTGCCCGGGTCCAGCCGGCCATACCTGCTCCCGCTCCAGGTTGCTGAGGGCCTGCCGCCGCTGCTCTGCCAAGGCCACCAGCGCAGCAGTGTTCCCCTCGCTGCCCAGACACCTGAGGGCGGTGGCAAGATGAGCAACCTCGCATCCCGCACGTGGATGTGGAAAACCAGACACAGCTGGCCCTGGCCAGCCAGGGGGACCTGGGGTGCCCCCCGCTGCAGCAGGGCACCAGGGCACCAGGAGGAGGCTGCCATGTGTGGGCAGATGGGGGGAGCCCTGGGGGCCCCAGCCAAGCCTGTCACCTTCCCCACCCCTTTTGGGCCTCAGAGACCAAGGGAGGGCAGCCCCTCCCACCCTGGAGCTCCAGCCCAGCCAGAGGGTCCCTTGGGGAAAGGGGCGAGGCGTGGAGGAGAACACCCCAGCCTGGCAGGCTGGTAAACTGCCCACGAGGGTCTTAGCTGGAATAACCCTTTTGGAGGCCAGTGTGGCAACATCCGGAAGCTGAACAGAGGCCTTCCCGCTGCGCCGGCAGGCAGCCCCACCTCCAGTTCACTCGGAGGGAACTGTCCTGGACAAGCACCCCTGGTGGGAGGGTCCAGCTCCGGGGGCTGGCTGGGCAGCCCGTGTGTTGCGGCAGTTACGCCGGGGCACGGACAGGTGTTCCTGACTTTTAAGTGAACGCTCAGGGTATTAGGCACTGCGCAGTGGATTAGGCACGCTGTTTGAATAGCGGTATGTGTACTTCCCTCGGCAAGGCTGACAAGGCAGACCGCAAACAGGAAGAGGTATTCTCGGAGGTGGGACTCTGGGTGACTTTAACATTTAGTGCTTATTTTTGGCTACTTTACGGCCTTATCTTACTTTCTGCCAACACCCACTGCTCTTTGGATCAGTACAGTTCGTTTCCCAAGGGTTTCAGGGCCGGGGGCGGGGCTAGAGTTCCGGGGGCGGGCCCGGGCGGGGCGGGGGAGGGGCTTGCGCCCACCTTCTCTGAAGCTCCAGCCTAGCCAGCTCCGAGCGCGTCTTCTCCTCCAGCGCCTTCTCGCGCAGGCGCAGCAGCGCGGCCTGGTGTTGTGCGCGCAGCTCTTGCTCCCGGAGGCTCTGCTGTAACATCTGGAGCGTGAAGAAACCGAGAGCTCCGGGCTTGGCACTCCGGGGCCCTGCCCGGCTCCACTGGGGCGGTGCACACCAGCCAGGCCACATCACCACCGCCTAGCTTCGCACCAGGCCGTTCCGTGGGCCCTGCCTCTCCCGATCCGAGTGGTGCGCCCGGGCCAAGGAAGGAAGCTGGCGGCTGTAGGAAGCCCTCTGGGACTGCGCGCCCCACTCATCCCTGTGGCTTGCCCCCTCCCCGACTGTGAGCTCCTGAGGGCAGCGCGGGGTCCTCACCATCTTGGCCTCTATCCCACCCGGGCCCTTGTTTGTGCTCCAGCGGTTTGGGGTAGGCCGGGCCACCTGCTTTGTCATGTGCCACCTGGGTTGTGGGGGCCAGCCCTGCTCAAAGCAGCCTGTTGCACCGCCCGCTCTCACCTAACCCCCTCCCTACCCCCGGGCAGGAGGAAGGGCGGGTGATGCCCATGGCCGGCAGAGCCTCCCCCAGCCGAGGACCCTCCGTGGAGAACCCCTGCGTGCAGGCTCTTACAGAGGCGGCTGAGCGAAGACTTGGGCCTCCTCTTGGATGCCAGGGCCTCCCCTGGACCCCACTGCTAGGCTCCTCCCCCCAGGGGATGGCTCCCTGTACCTGGTGGATGGGGCTGTCCCCCGGATAAAGTCTGGCCAGGAGCAGCTGGGAGAGGGCTCCGTCTGGCCTCCCTGCCTCCACGGGCTCTGAGGACAGAAAGCGGGCCGCAGTCGGTTTCATACGGGCTCCAGGGCCTTTTCTGCGGGAGTGCCTTGGAACTCGGGTGTCTGGGGCAATTTAATGTCCCTCCCATACACACGGTGCGTGGCGGAGCCCTGGTGCAGGGGAAGCGGCTTCCAGGAGCAGCAGCGGGCAGGGGCTCGTGCCCGTCTCTGCCACCAGGCGGCGGAGCCTGGTGATTCGCAGGTCTAGGGGCAGACTCCGAGAAGCCCGAAGAAACTGTCCCCAGCAGAACAGCACCACCAGGAATGTCCATGGGGGTCCCTCGGGTCAAAGGACAATGGTGCCGGGGAGGAGACCAGGCCCCACGCAGGAACGGAGAGCAGTGGGCACAGGGGAGATGTGTTTGTGTGTGTATACATGTAAATAAACGTGTGTACACACACACACACACATATACACACAGGGTCTGCCAGAAGGAACGCCTGCTTGAGTGTGGTTGGTCGGGTAATGATATGGGTGTGATAATTTATAGTTTTAATTTGAACGTTTCACCTCAAATGTTATATGATGTGCTTGAGCATGGTATTGTTATGTTACGTACGGAATGACATGCTTATGGTTTTGTCATAAGAGATTTCATAATTAAAAAGGGGTGTTATTCGTGCTGGACACTGTATCTATATACACACGCAGACACATGTGCGCACATATGTCCGTCTAAATTTTAAAAGATTGTTGAGTGTTTAAAATAACATGTCATGGCCCTTATAAAATATGTCAAGCAACGCGCATGAAGACAGTTGCATGAAGTCCAGGGGGCATGAAGAGACAGGGACGGATCGGAAGAGCCTGCTGCTCCGAGCGAGGAGACGCAGCGTCCCCGCGGGGGGCGGTGTGTGTGACTAGAGACCCCATGGCAGACGCACTGAATGTGCATGTGTGAGCCGCCAGCCAGAAGGCGGAGGTGGCCAGCCTGGAAGAGAAACAACCGAGCCAGGTCTGAGGATACATACGCCGCCCTCAGGAACCGCGCTCGAAGGCAAGGACGCAAGTGAAAAAACTGGGAGGCGCCACCCGACGCATGTTGGGGGCGTGGCGACACCAGCCTCTGAGAAAGCGATTGCAGGGCACGGTGTATGGCCAGGTACAGGCTCATCCCGCGATGACACAGTGATAAAGGGGTCAGGTCATCAGGAGCACGTGATAATCCTACACGTTCCCCAACGCCAAGCACACGAAGCAGAAACAGAGCGCAGCGAGCAGAAACAGGCAGAGCCACGGCGCGGGGCGGGGAGGGCGGAGGCGGGGGGCGGGGCTGGCCCAGTGCACCGCCCTCGGGGGCTGTTGGGAAACCTCCGGGGACAAAGTGGACTAGAAGACAGGCTGCCCTGCAGCAGCAGAGGACTCTGTGCTTTCAAGAGCACGTGGGGCCTCGGCCCAGACAGACCAGATTCCGGGCAAGGCCCTAGTCTCACCCCACTCAGCGCGCACGCAAAGGCCTCAGATGAAAGTCAGCTAGAACCCGCTGATGGAGCAGAGCCTCAGGGCCAGCGGGGTTGGGCTGGGCCTCTCGCACCCGCCCCTCCAGCTCCGCTGGGGCTGGGGCTCAAGGCCATCTGCGACGCCTGCAGCAAGGGAGCCCCACCTGCCAGCCCCCGGCACAGTGTGGAGGGGCGGGGTGGACTGCATATTTATTGCCAGCACACGAGAGGGGGCTCAGGGAAACCCCTCCAAGGAACAGAGGAGGGCGCCTTGGTGAGCCTAGAAGACGTGGGGCTCCCTGTTCCCGGAGGGGCTGCAACCGGGACTCTGGGCAGATGGCGAGGGCCACTTTGGAGGTCTGCCGGGAGCCGGGTGGGTGCAGCCGAGGCTCTGTCGGTCCCAGAGCAGGGGGGACGGGGCTGGACGACAGCACGCTCTCCTTACTGGGCCACGGCCCCACGGTTGGTTGGGGCCTTTCCCCCAGCGTCTACCCAAAACGTTCCTGCTGCACCCGGGCTCACTGTCCCGGGTGTGTGGGTGGCGATGGCGCCCCGGCTCCGGGGATGCCCGGCTTGCCCCTACGAGCAGGCGCAGTGTTCCCCAGTGGTCACTCACAGTTCTGGCATCAGACAGACTCAGTTCCAAATCCCGGGGGCCCCTCCCTGCGAGGCCTTGGGGAGGTCGCTCCCTCGCTCCGGGCCTCTCTGCTGTGCGCCTGACTCGGGGCCCCCCTCAGGGCCCACGCAGGGATGAGCTCTGCCTGCAGTGTGGCTGGTCTTGAGGACTGTCTCACCTGCAGAGGCTGACTGGCCGTCCTGCCTCCCCCGTCCTTCCTCGGAGCCCCGGGGGGACACAGCAGCATCTCCGCCCAGGGGAGGCTGCGACCTGCCAGGCGAGAAAGCGCTGGGGACTCCGCTGCGGCAGCACCAGCACCCTGGCTTCTCCGAGACCCCCGCACCCCAGCTTTCGCACCGGGCAGGTGCCCTGCTCCCCAGCCTAGGACGCACCTCAGTCTGGCTGTCATAGCACTCCGAGGGGTCTTCGGGTCCGGGTGCCCACACTCCTGCAGCACCTCCAGTTCTGAGGCTGCTCCCGGCCTGGCCTGGGTTGCCTGGCTCCCCATCAGCCTCTGCGAGGACAGGCATGCGGGTGGAGGACGGACCGGCAGCCTCCCGGCCAGTGGGTAGGCCGGTGCCGGGAAGCAGCCGAGCCCAGGAGCGCCTCCGACCACGGGAGCCCCCACGTGGGCGGCTCCTTCCCTGCCCCCGGGAGAGGGCTGGGTGAAGGAGGGGGCAGGTGTCCGTACTGGCTCTGAGTACGGCCAGAGCCAGAGCCTCCCCCAGGAAGGCGCCTGAGGAATGGCAGTCGCCCAGCAGGTGCCATGCCAGCGGCAGGAAGAGGGGAAAGGGGGTGGGAAAGGCGGCCAGGTGTGTCTGTGCTGCGTGGGTCCGGGGGCACCTGCCGGTGTGCTTGCACACACGTGTGCGCACACATGGACACGTGTGCACACATGCACACCCGTGCTCCCGCAGATAGGTGCCCGAGTGCCCTTTACTCCCGGGGAACGCCCCCTAAGAGTGCTCTGCAGCTGCGTCCCACCAACGGTCCCCAGACCAAAGACCCGGCGAGGAGTCACTTCTAAGAAGGTCCGTCCTGTCCAACCAGACCGCAGGCATCAGGCCCCCGGCCCTCGCCCCGCCGGCCCCAGCTGGGCGCCCTGTGCACCACCCGCACCAGCCAGCGCCGCCCGTCTGCTGGGGCTAAAGGGTGCGGGCACAGAGGTTTGGGCCCCTGGCCTGCCTGCCCTTCCCTCCCTTCCCTCCCCCTCCCTGCCCTTCCCTCCCCGGGCAGACCTGTCCAGGTGTGAGCGTCCCGCACACCTTGGCCCCGAGCTCCAGCAGAGAGGAGCCAAACGAGTGCAGGACTCGGGGGAGCGGGAGGCTCAGACGGGGCCCCAGCCTGGAGCCCCCAGGACGCCAGTGGGAAAACCCTCCTGTCTCCGCTGTGAATGGAGCTCCAGCAGGCAGCCGGCCCCTCTCTGGGGCGCAGGCGGGGCCCACATTTCAGGAAGCAGCATGTGTGCAACCCCCACCTTGCCCTTCCACGAAGGCAGGCGGCCCCCACTCAGGGAGGAAGCCGCATCCACCATAGGAGGGCCACAGGCTCGGAGGGACAGGTGGGCGTGCGCCCTGGGCAGGGCGGGGGGGGGGGGGTATCTAGGGAGGGGGAGGGGCCCGCAGGGCACCTCCAGCTGGTGTTTGAAGAGCAGCTCATCCAGGGCCCTCCAGGTCTCCCAGACCTCCAGCTCCGCCCGCCGCCGCAGAAGGGCCAGCGCCTGCTCCTGAGTCTGCTGGTCCTGCTGCAGGGGAAGCGCAAGCCTCAGGATTCTCCCGCCCCAGCCTGCTGCCCCCCACAGCTGAGAGGGCAGGTGGGGCCACCGCCGAGAACAGGAGGTGTCCCCCCGAAGGACGAAGGATGGCACTCTTGGCGAGGCCCCTCCCTCCAGCCCCCACGGGTCCTGGGTGTCCTGGGCCACTCTGACTGTTGGGTGCCTGCCCCTGCCCCCGGCCCCGGCCCAGCGGCCCGGCCTCCCAGCCTCCCAGCCTCCCCTGAACTGCTGCAGCTGGAGACTTCAGTCCCTGCTCGGGGGCCTCTTCTGCTTCAAGGGGGCGCAGGCTGCGCCCAGCTTGCCCCAAACAGAAGAGGCCGAAAGGGCACATGGCTGTCCTCTGTCTGACACGAGGGTGGTGGAACACACCTTCAGTGACTGGAGAAAGCTCAGGGACTTCCGCTGGATGTCGGCGAAGTGCCCGGCGCGTGGCTGGCCCGGCTGACCTACGGAAACCACAGAGGCAGGAGCCGCTGAGCACCTGGGCATCCCCGGTGTCCCCGCTCAGCCTCAGCGCCCCTGACCTGCAGGGAAGCCGTCCCGGCTGCTCCTGGGGCTGCGCTGTCCCCCACCCCACCAGACCCCTTCCCTGCAGGTCCAGGGAGGGCCGAAGGGGCTGCAGTCCGTGAGGAGGAGACAGAAGCTGCTGCACTGCCTCAGTCCGCCCCTCAGCAATGACCCAGGTCTGCAGAGGTGACAGGCACTTAGTCACCGGAGAGACCTCCCTTGTCACGTTTCCACCGGGTGACCCGGAACAAATCATTGGCCCATCAGAGCCCCGTGGGGAAACGGAGGCTCCCACCTGCCGGGAGCCGTCATCATCCCCTGCTGGGCACCTGGCCTGGGGCGCACATTAGCACAGAGGCACAGGCCCCAAGGTCTCGGGACCTCGGCTTCTTCCAGAGTATAAGCGTGAACACCTCAGCTTCCTGGGATAAGCAAGTCCCCAAGGGCAGGGGGTGGGGGGTGGGGCTGCCCTTTCCCTTCTCGACCTCTGAGGGCCCCGCTCGGGCCCCGCCTGCCCGGGGTGCTCCCCAGCCCCGTGAAGCTGCCTCTGTGGGGGAATCCATGGTCGAAGGGGTGGCCAGCCTGCCTCCCCATTACCCCCGCTGCCATCTTCTTGGCCTGGGCCCTGGTGGGAGCTGGCAGAGGCAGGCACGGAGTGGTCGGCTCCCTCCTGGGGCTCAAGGTCCGGCCTGAGGACGGGAGGCCGTCCTGGTGACTCTCCGGTGGCTCCCCAGTCACCACGGCGAGCGCGCAGGGAGAAGGGTGTCTCTCTACTGTGCTGCCCTCCGCAGGGCGGAATGGCGCGGCTGCCCCTGGGGAGCGCAGTCACGGAGCAGGAGACCCGAGCCGGCCCCTCCTGGGGCTGTTTCCGCGGCAGCAGAGAAACTCAAAGGCACCCAGCTGGGCAGACCGGGGTGGGGGGGGTGTCGGGCCACCTGCCCCACACTGAGCCATTGGGTTGGGCCGGTGCTTAGGGCGCCCCTCCCACTCCCAGCGAGCTGGCCTCCATGGGAACAAAGACGCTTTCAGGAACTGGTTTGCAGTGTCTGTTCTGAGCTGAAGTGCCCTCGTGGTGGAATCTTCCTTCCCCTGCTTCTGTTTCGTGTCCTGGGGAGAGGCTGAGCCGGAGAAGGCTCCGGGCCCCTCCCCGAGCCCGCTGGCCTCAGCTCCCGCTGACCCTCCTCCAGGACCCAGAGCCGGTCGCCCCTGGCCACACCAGCACCCCTGACAGGTCACCAGGGAGACGGGGTCCTGTGCCCCTGAGCTTCGACCCAGGATGGAGCAAGCTGCTTCCGACAGGGGCTCGGCCCTAGTCGGCCAAGCAGCTGGCAGCCCCACTGAGCAGAGGGTGTCCCCAAGTCCTCCGGAGACAGCGGGGGAGGAGCCCCAAGAACCTAGCACCACGAGCCACCCTGAAGCGCCCGGCAGCTGAGGAGCCAGTGAGAGGTTTTGATAAATGTTGTCGTTATCGCTGATGACAGTGACGGTGGAGGGGACCAGGTGCGCTCTCTGTGACCCCCGCCCGGCTCCGAGCGACGCCGAGTCCGGGGCCAGAGCCTCGCTGTCTGTCCCATGTGCCACTGCCGTGTCCGCTTAAATGCAAAGGAAATAAAATGCAAAGTTCCACTCTTCCGTCACTCAGGCCACGTTTCAAAGGCTAGAGAGCCACGCGTGCCGGCGGCTGCCGTGCGGGATGGCCCGCAGTTCAGAACGATTCCCTCATTCCAGAAGGTTCTGTGGGACGGCGCTGCGCCCACTCGTAGAAGCTGGAGGGACCGACGGGGAGCTGAGTTGAATCCCTCTCAGTGGGGGGAGACCGTGCCCTTCTGGGCATTGGGCCCCTGCCCCAGGAACTGGCACAGGGACGGGACCCACCCCTGAGCCAGGGTGAGGCCAACGGGACCCCGCAGGCCACACGCGGTGCCTGCACGGGGGCGCTCGGCGTTCAGGAGTCCGTTCATCCTTCAGCAAGTAACCCCGCTGGCGCCCCCCCCATGGCAGGCGCTGTCCAGGGGCCGGGGCTGCAATGGCAGCCAGGCCCTCAGGGTCTCGTGGCCCACGGAGACCAACGCGCACACACAGGAGATCGACGCCCACAGAGTCCACAACCACCCGGGCGGTGGCAGCGCCTGGCCCAGCCTGATGTTATCCGGGAGGCTTCCTGGAGGAGGTGTCTGGCATGACCCCAGTGCAGGCCCTCTGGGTTCCGTTCACCGCTTGCTTTCTGGCTCAGACCTGAGGCCCTGCTGTCAGCCACTCCAGGCAGGGGCGACTCGGGTCCCACACGGCTCTTGGGGCTGCCTGTGGCCCGAGGGCAGATCTCGTCCGAGAACCCCGGTTCACACACGGAGACAGGTGTGAGGTCAGCCCTGCCCGTGAGAGCGGGAGGACAGCCGGGGGCCCAGGCCCCGCACAGGAGGGACAGAGAGCTTGGGGTGAGCCCGCTGCCCAGCCCACCGCTGCCGCCAGGAGAGGCAGCTGGTGGCGGAGCCAGGGCCAGAAGCTGGTTCTTCTGGAAGGCCCGGCGCCTGGCCTGCTCGGGGTCAGCCCGCGGAAGCGGCCGAGCCCCGGCCCGCAGCTCACAGCGGCGCCCAGACCAGACCTCAGAGGCTTCAGGAGGGAACCCCTCAGGGGGGCGGGGCGGCTCTGCCCCAGCTCGCTTCTCTGGAAGGCGCGGCAGGCGTAGGTGGGCCCCCGGGGGACCCTGAGGCCCCATGGTGGGCTGGGGTGGGGCAGCCTCCGGCCAGGTCCCTGCTTCCTCAGGAGGCCTGACCTGGCCCTTCGCTGGCACCTGTGGACGGGGACAGCCCTGCAGGGAGGGGCCGCCTGTGCCGGCTCTTGCCCGTCCTGGCCCTGGCGCCCAGGCCTCCTGCTGGAAACTTTCGGGGGCGGGGGGCCATCTGGGGGAAAGTGCGCACCTTCAGGCCCGATGTGTGCTGCGCAGTTCAGCACCTTGTCCTTTCAAAGGGTAACTGACGGTTCTCCCTTCGGTGGTGGGGAGGGTGCCCTTCTCTGCCCCCGGCTCTGGGCTCACCCCCCTCACCAGGCTGCGCTGCCTGCCCCCAGCCTGACACCATCCCACCTCCCACGCCTGCGGTGCGTGGGCAGGGAGGGCGGGCGGCTGGGCGGCACGTCGGCCGTGTGACCCTCGCAGCGAATATGTCCCAACAGGGGCGTGACGAGAGCACAGAGAGGCAGCTGGGTCCTGAAAGCCTCCAAAACACTTTAATACTGAAATGGGGGTGCTCTCCACCGAGAACAGGGTCTCTCTACACCCACAGCACCTCGCCGGAGCGCCAGGCAGGGGAGGGGGTCCCCGTCAGAGGCCCCCGGCGACCCGACCAGCCAGCCCAGGGCCTGTCCGCGGGCTCGCCCTTACCGCAGCTCCGCAGGGTCCCAGGCGTGACCGGGCCCGCCGCTCTGGCCCTCGGCGTCTCCTCCAGCCACAGGGAGCCGCCGGTGGGGTCCGGCGGCGCTGGCACCCCAGGTGAGCTGGAGACACAAACACACACGTGAGCAGGGAGGGGTGGGTGGTGGGGGTCCGGGCCCCTGCGGCCCGAAGGGCCCTCTGACTCCGACGGTGTCCCGGACAGGACCCAAGGGCGAGGGCCTGGGAGGGAAGGGCCTGCACCCAGAGGGCCCGCAGGGCAGCATGCGTGCGGGGCCTGCAGAGGTTGACACCCGCAGGTCCCCCAGCTTAGTGGGGCCTCGTCTGAGTGGAGGTGACCCAGGGGGACGGCAGCCCCGCGGGAGCATGGGCAACCGAGAGGCAGCTTCCACAGTCACCGTGGGTGCTGGGGCCAGGATCCGGGTGCCCTTTGCCACACGGCCAACCTGCCCTGGGCACCGGGCCTGTGTCCCAGGGTGCACAGCCCGGCCTTCCTGGCACACGGCGACCCACAGCCCCTTTGAGTGACCTGTGGCCATGGAGACAGGGCCAGGGCTTGGCTCTCCTCCAGCAGCCGCTGTGGCCCAGAGGCCACAGGTGTGTGTCGGGCACCTGCCGTGTGCCAGCTGCTGTTCAGGAAGGCGGTGGCCGGGCCCGCCCCCTCCCCCACAGCTCACGGACTCACAGGGGAGATGACATGGAAAAGAGAGCTCTGGAAAGAGTGAGCAGCCCTGGGGCTGAGAAGGCAGACGCTGGGGAGGCCATGGACGGATGACCTGGGGGTGCTGGGGCGGGGGCGGCCCCCGCTCTTGGGGGGCAGGGCCTCACACGAAGAGGGAGGAGGGACGGGACCCTGCAGGGTCCTCTCGGGGCCCCGTCTCGCTCCCTCCTGCCGCCGCCGCCGCCCACCAACCGATGAGCCAGTGTCACCCCAGCTGTCTAGAGCGGGGCCACACGGTCCCCAGCTCTGTGGAAAGGGCTCACGCCTGCCCCAGCAGCACCAGCGCGGCCCGCCCACTGTGTACAAGCGAGCGTGGCCCGGCGCCGAGAACGCCCCCTTTGCAGAGATGGGCGCTGGGCCGTGGGGGCTGTGGCTGGCTGACCCCTGGTGGACCTCAGGCTTCGGTGTGGGCCTGCATCGCCCGGAGGACTCGCACGGGCGCCGATCGCCGTCACCCCAGAGTCTCGGGCTCAGGACGGCCCCTGGGCCGGGAACCGTGTGTCTCCCACCGGTTCCTGGGGACCGTGGAGAGCCAGTGGGCGAGAGGATGGGCTCCTGAGTCCAGGCCCTGCTCGGAACCCTGGCCTGCCCTCCCACGGGCCGTGTGACCCGGGCGAAGTCCCTCCTCTCAGAGCCTCAGTTTCCTGTCTGTACAGCAGGGTGAGAACACCTCCCCTGGAGGCGCAGGGGCCTGTGGCCCCTGGGCACCCCCCTCCTTCCAGAGATGCCAGGTGCACAGGCATCCGGAGGCCCAAGCTGGCGTCCTCAGCATGTGACGCTGGTGACAAGCTGGCTCTGCCCTCCACTGGGCCACGGCCCCCACAGGGAAAGGGCAGGGTAAGAGAGGTCATCGTCCTTCTCCGACTCAGAAACTGGGCTCAGAGCAGAGCTGTGATTTTCGTCCCTGGATCTGAGCCGCGAGGGAGAGGTGACCAGGGGTGTGGCCACGGAGTGGCAGTGCTGTGAAGCTGTGAGTGCTGTGAAGCTGTGAGTGGTGATTGACAAGGGACAGCCTGGGCACCTTTCCTGGCCGCTCAAGGGGTCACCAGCCCCTGGGCTTCGATCCCCACGCTCCAAGGCGCTGGGTCATTGGGCCACCTCGTGAACGACTTCCGCCTCTGCCTGGGGGACGTGGTCAGGGCTTTGGGAGAGGGGGCCAGGGGGAGGACTACAGTTGGGAATGCCTGGGGTTGGGGGGGTGGGGGCAGTGGAGGCCGCAAGCCTCTCGCCTGGACTCGGCAACCTTCTGCGACTGGGCCTGCTGGGCCTTGCTGGCCGTCCAGCTGCAGGATGAGCAGATGTAAGGTGTCCACTGACCGCTCCAGGTTCTCCCCATCCCCACTTCCCCAAAGGACTAGGGCAGGCCACGTGGAGCAGCCAAGGTGGAGCGGCGCAGCCCAATGCTGCCCCCTACTGGTGGCAACAGTTCGCGTCCCCAGCTGGATCCAATTGTTCAGCGCGCAGGTGATTGGTGGGGAAGGGAGCAAGTCCCGCCCCGAAGGACCAAACGCCAAACCTCCCACTGGTGCGAGCCAGGGGCCTTCGGGGAGGCAGGGCGGCTGGGGATACGCTGGGCAGCGGAGGCGCACGGGCATCCCTCCCGTTTCCTAGGGAAGACTCGGGGGCCGTCACAGGGCGTGTGACTTTGCTCACAGACCTGGGATCTGCGCTGACACCTCACCGCCCCCCCACCCCCCGGGTCCACCGGGGCAGCCCAGTGTGGAGGGGATGTCTGGGACCACCCTTCTCCACAGAGATGCAACTGTCCCGTCTGCACGCCTCCCTCCACGCTGCCCCAGCCGCGGCCCCCACCCCACCCCCTCTGTTAATAAACTCTACACCCTCCGAGGCCCCCGACACCAGGTGCGAAGCTGGGACAGGCCGGCCGGGTGGGTGGTGAGGAGCCCCCGGCGTCGGTCCCAGGTGGTCCTGGCGGGCGCTGGCTGATACTGACAACAGGCAAGGCCAGCCCCGCTGGAGACCACCCACCAGCCTGTGCCCTCTGGGCTGGGCTCTGACCTGTCAAGCCTGGGGTCCCAGAGGACGCATGGCCACACAAGGGGAAGGGGCTGATGGAGGTGGGGCAGGGGACCACTGCCCCAGGGCACTTCAGTCTCAGAGCAGAGACGTGAGAGGGGCAGGAGCTGGTCTGAGAACCTACAGGGCCACGCGGTGTGCCAGGGAGGAGGACTGGGTGGGACAAGGGACTGGGAGGGCGCCACTGGCCACTGAGGAAGGTGGTGGGGACCCATCAGGAGACGCTGGGTAGGCAGTGGGCCGAAGAAATAGTTCTTGGGGCTGCAAGGGGAGCCCTTGAGGAGCAGACCACGAGTGCGCAGGAACCCCAGAGGGCCAGAGACCACGGCTGCCTGGGGAAGGTCCCGCATCAGCCAGGTGGTGGCCGTCCTGCAAAGGCCCCTGGGACAAAGGCTGCACAGGGCTGGGTGGACAGGAAGGACGCCCTTCCTGCGGGGGAGTCAGCTGAGACCCGGGGCCCTGGCAGGGACACTGGCCGTCGGGGGAGGAGCTGGAGGGCTGGGGACAGGCAAGGACAGCAAAGGGCCACTGCAGGAGGGTGGCCCAGGCTGCTGGGGTCTGGGGCGAGTGTGGGGACAGCAGGAGGTCCCTAAAGCCAGGCCCAGACTGGGCTGATGAGGTGGGCCGTTGGGCAGCCGAGGGCTGTGCCCCACCCCCAGGCTGGTCATCTGTCCGAGACTGGGCCCAGTGACCCCTAGGAAGGGACCTGTGTAAAGTGGCCCCCAGAGAACGCCGCAGCCAGCGCTGGGGACAGAAGCCCCAAGAAAGTGCAAGGGTCTGTGGCCAGGTGGTCCTGAGAACTTAGACACGGACATGGAATCTGGATGAAGGCGCGCCTGCGTCAGGGTCCCCTGGACACACTCAACCAGCCACGCCGATGACACCGGAAAGTGCGAGCGACCGTGTCCCCTGGGGCCTGGAACCGAGGCGGGGAGCGTGTGGAGAGGCGCACATCCTGGGGCCTGCTCGCGCATCAGCGGGGCATCAGGCCGGGCCCTCGGCACACGGCCCTGCCGCAGAGGTGTCAGAGCCACTGCCTGGCCGGTGTCCCGGCAGCACAAGTGGGCCAGGAGCTGTGTCGCCCCCCTGCAGGCCTGGCGGCACCCCGCCAGGCTCCCAGCCTTCAGCAGCAGGGGCCCTGCCCTGGGGGCGCAAGCAGCAGGACATGCAGGGGGCTCTCGGGCTTACCTCCCTGCCAAGCAAGCCGTGTTTCTCGCCAGCCTCTTGTCCAGCTCCGAACATCTGTCCTCCAGGAAACCTTTGGAGAGACCGGCACCAGGACCATGCTTGCCAGGTGTCGCTGGCCCGAGGGCAGGAGCTGCTGGCGGGGGAGGCGTGAGGGGGGCACCCACCCTGCAGCAGGAGGGCCCCGCAGCCTCACTGTCCCCAGCGCCTCATCCTCTTTCCGGCCATCTCTGGGAGGCAGGGCAGGGGAGCGACAGGCCCATCAAGCCTCAGGACCGGGCCTCACCCCTCCTCTAGCCAGAGCCGAGCTGGTGACAGCAGCTCGGACTGATGGGAAATTGAGTACATGCCATGCCCGGGGCCAGGACTGTCACCCATGTCTCCTCCTCAGCGACAACAACTGTGACGTTGTCATCGTGTCCCCCCTTGGGGAGAAGATACTGAGAGACGGAGATGGGGGGCTCCCTTAACCGCCCACTGGGCTGCTGGTCACCGTGGCCTGGTGCCGGCCCTACCTCGGGGCTGGCTGGCCGGGCGGGCCCTGGGGCTCACGGCCCGCCGCTGCTCCCAGCCGGGGCTCCACAGCAGCGCCTCGCCGTCCAGGAAGCTGGCAGGAGAGAGCAGCGGCCTGGCCGGCACGGCCCAGGCAGCCCCTCCGCCCCCGTTGGGCACCAAGGCTCTGGGGCAGGCTGGCGCGGCAGGCGTGGAGGCCGCGGGCACGCTGCTGGGGCACGAGGGTGGCAGGTCCGAGACCAGGCCCCCGGGGGGGGCGTCCGCCGCCTCGGACCCGAGCAGCTTGGCCGTCAGGATGTCGATGCGCTGCTTCAGGATGTTGGCCATGGTCTCCAGGGCCTGCAGCCGGGCCTGCTTGTACTGGAAGTGCAGGGGGCCCGGCGTGCCGAGGCGCTCGGCCTCCTCGGGGTCCAGGTAGATGCACAGCCCTCGGCACGGGTGCTGGGTGGCCCAGTCCTGGAGCCCCGGGGGGCCCAGGGAGGGGCTGGCAGACCTCAGCAGGGGCGCACCCTCCCAGCCTTCCAGGGGCTCAGTGCCGTCCAAGGCTCTGTTCAGACACAGGCAGAAGCTGTGGGGACAGAGGGTGCAGAGAGGTCAGGCTTAGAACGTCAAGGCGTGTGTGAAACACACGTGCGCAGGGGCGAGCATGGCGGCGCTCCCGGGACAGGCCCAGGGCGTGTTCCCGGTGTGCGTGCATCGCGGCGCGTCACACGGCCGAGCACAGCTGTTAGAGCCGGGACGGCCGGCGGTGGTTTCTCGGATGCGACACCACAAACACAGGCCACACGAGACACGGGGACATGGGACCGCCTCCAAGTGCAAAACTTCCGTGCGTCCAAGGCCACAGTCGGCAGAGTGAAAGGCCACCTCCGGGAGGGAAGAAAACTCAGAACGCGTCTGTCCTTGGGGCTGAAGTCCAGACTATGCGAAGAGCAACAGCTCCACGAGAAAACCGAAGAACTCAACCCAAAACCCGGCAAAGGACTTCGGCTGCCTCCCCCTCCGAGGACACGGAATCGGCCGGCGAGCCCGTGGCAAGCTGCTCCCGTCACCAGGGAAACACAAGGGAGCGCCGGGTGGGATCCCAGCTGACAGCCACCGGCCGCTGCTGTGAACTGGGGAAGTGTGGGCGAGGACACGGGGACGTCGGAAGCGCCAGGAGAGGGGACCACCACCGTGGAGAGCGGCAGGGTGATTCCCCCAAAAGTGAACGCAGGAAGACATGGGACCCGGCAGTCCCACTTCCGGGCACCCCACAGCGAGTGGAAAGCTGGGCCTCAAGAGCTGTTATTGCACAGCCACATGCACGGCAGAGTCCCTCGCAGCAGCCAAAGGCGGGTGCAGCCCCAG
The DNA here is from genome assembly GCA_039655065.1 of Glossophaga mutica. NCBI lineage: Eukaryota > Metazoa > Chordata > Mammalia > Chiroptera > Phyllostomidae > Glossophaga > Glossophaga mutica. The sequence goes on from CM077305.1 coordinate 217,138,654, forward strand.
CACCCACAGGTGGGGGGATGGGTGGGCCATGTGTGGTCCCTCCACACAGCGAAATGCCACTCAGCCCTCAGAAGGAGCGGAGTCCCGACGCCTGGCACAACGCGGATGAACCAGAAAACGTGCTCCGTGAGGCGAGCCAGGCCCCGGGGGGCCCAGGCTGCAGGGTCCGGCTTATGAGCTGTCTGGAGCCCACGGAGGCAGAAAGTGCCCGGGGGCGGCTGGGGGAACGGGAAGGGCTGCCCACGGGCCCGGGAGGCGGGGGGGGGGGAACGTTTTGGGACCAGACAGAGGTCCGGGCTGCACAGTGAAGGCGCCCGCTGCCACTGACTCGGTCCCTTGTCGCGGGGAACGTGACGTGGTGTGACTCTCAGCTCCAGGAAATCGCCGGCTCTGCGTGGCACCGGGGCCCAGGACGCCGGCCACCCGGGGAAGACCCGCCCAGGAAGGGCACCCGCACCTGCACACCCACCTGCCCGGGGCCTCCTGGTCCCCCAGCACCATGCCGGAAGTCACCTTGCTCCACTGCAGCACCGGCGGCCCCGGGCTCCCGGGCGCCTCCGGGTCCTAGAACCGAGGGGAGCGCAGTCAGAGCCCTCCCGGGGCCGGAAGACCAGACGCTGCCTCTGGGCCCCGGAGCTGGCCCAGGCCTCCGCAGGGCGTCCTCTTTAGGGGCTGGTACGGAGGCGACAGGGTCCCTCTGGAGCCCCAGGGAGGCAGGCAGGCGTCTGGGGACTCTGGAGAGTGGAGGCTGTGGCTGCGCGGGCCACCACCCCGGCCGTCCCCCTCCCTGGTGCCTACCTTGGGCCGTGCGGAGTGTGGGACAAAGGTCACAATGCTGGGGTTGGTCTGGGAGACCACGGGGGCCGCCTTGCCCAGGACGGCCTCGCTCTGTTTCCTGTACACGTCCTGCAGCCGCTGGCTCCTCAGCTCCAGCGCCCGCACGGCCGAGGTCTTCTCCTCCAGGGCCTGCTGCCGCCGCGCCAGCGCCTTCTGGCGCATGAACTCCCGCAAGGACTCGGGGCTGTAGGGGCGGCCCAGGAGCCCCCGGGTCTTCGGGCAGGGCAGCGAGGGCTGCGCCTCATCGTCCTTCCCGGGTGACATGCGAAGGGTGCTCCGGGCGGGCCGGAGCCAGGCGCTCTTTGCTGCCGAGGGCGGCAGCAGGGCAGGGCTGCCAGCCCACTTCGTGAGGGAGGCGCTCCAGGGCCGCTGGACAGGAGGGCTTGGCCTTTCCAGAGGGCTCCAGGGTCCTCGGGCGGGGGCCTCCCAGCCTTTGCAAGCGGCCCAAGCTCTCTGCCCCGCTGAGGCGCTCCAGGGCCGCTGGGGGAAGTAGCTCAGCCTTTCGCAGGGACTCCCAGGCCGCTGGAAAGCCGGGTCCTGTCCTTGGGCCAGCCGGGGCCTGTGCGGATAGGACTCCCACCGGGCCAAGGTTCTCCAGCGCTGCCCGGCGGGGCCGCTCCCAGCCCTCTCTGAGAAGGAGTGTGTCCCCTTTGTGGGGGTCCAGGGACTCTTGGAGAAGGAGCCCCGCAGGTCTGGGGCCCTGCAGAGGCCCTGGGGCCTCCTCCCTGCTGGCTCCTGTGGCCACCTCGGTGACGGCCACTGCTCACGCCCTCGCCTGAGCTGATGGTCTTGGGCCAACTCCAATCCTGCCTGGATTTGCCGGCGCAGGTCTTGAAGGATGGCCAAAGCTGACTGGATGGTCACGGCTTGGTCGCAGGGCGCCCGGAAGGGCGTGCTGGAAGGCTCCCGCGGGTCACTGCGAGTAGCGGCTGGACTGGGTGTCCGGGGGTGGACAGGGTGGCTCTGAGCAGCTCTTAACTTCTTGGTGTCCCCTGCAAAGACGGGCAGTCACAGGGGAAGCAGAGCCGGCCCCCGCGCCCAGAGCCCCCCCCCCGGCCCCGTGCCCCTTGGAGCCCCTCATGGCCTCCGCACTCATCAGAAGCCCCCGGGGGCAGGTGCCCCATCGGGGGGACTCGAGGCTACGCCCGGGGGCTTGGTGAAAACTGGGCGCAGGCTGGACGTTGGGGTCCGTTGGAGGAGCTCCTTCCTCCCCGAGTCTGGGAAGCCCGGCTGGCCGGGCCCTGCCTCCCGGGGCCCAGAGGGGCCTTGTGGGGCCAGAAATCCTGCCCTTCGGCCTTTAAATATAACGGCTTCCGGAAGCCCCCTGTCGAGGGTGGTGGGTTTCGGAGGGCGTCTGACAGGTGGCTTGGCAAGCGCGGCAGCTGCTCCAGCACCAGGGCCGCCTCCTTCCCCAGCAGCGCGGAGTCCGCCCCCACCCCCAGGAGCGCCGGCAGAGCGGGGTGGAGCCCGAGGCGGAGGCACAGGTACCTGTTTCTGCGGGGTGGGCCGTCTCCCTGGAGGCGGCCTTGCTCTGAAGCCTGGGGAGGGCGGGCGGGGGCCCGAGCAGCCCCCTCGCCAGCGCTTGTCCTTTCCTCCAGGCGTGAGCGCCCAGCAGCTCCAAGTCTTAAACAGACAGAGAGAACAAGTGCCCAGTGGGTGCTGGGGCCTGAGCGCGGGGCCAGGGGCGAATCCCTGGGTCCCGCCCGCCGGTTGGGTGGGGCTGCGTCCCAGGATAACCCGACTTCCTGACCCTCAGCGTCCTCTTCCGGAAACTTGGGTAGTAAAATCCGGCTCCCTACGGCTCCGTCCATAAAACCTGGGCCCAGGCCCAGGCCCAGGCCACGGCGCACACCCGGTCGGCGCGGAGCGAGCACAGTGAGGACCGCAATGACAACAGGCCCCCGGCACGGGCACTCGCAGGGCACGGGGGAGGGTGACCTCACAGCTGACCGGCTGCACGGAGCTGAAGGCCATGCATCCGTTTTCGAGCGGGTGGGGCTCGGTGACAATTGGGGCTGGGGGACCCACAAAGACCAGGCTGGCAGGACGAGGGGACCGAGAGGGTATCCCAGATGCAGACGTGTTTTCTGTAGTAAGTGGGGCCGCCTAATAAACATCGCGTATCAGGCGCTACTTCATCACCCCGGTCACACGCACCGGGCGCCGGCGGCAGCCCCGCCGCTGCCGCTGCACAGCCGTCCGCCGGGCCCCACGGAGGCTGGTGCAGAGCCTGACGTTAGCTCGCACACGCACATGCACATGCATGGAGACACATGCACACAGGGACCCACACGGACACATGTGCACACACGTCAGACACATCCCACAAGCACATGCTCGTGCACACAGACACACATGCACCCACCCAGATGCAAGGACATACACATGCATGTGCGCATGGACACACACTTGCACACAGACACGCAGACACATGTGCAGACACACAGAGGTGCATGGACACACATGTACGCAGACACACACACACACAGAGACATGCTCTGCCCCTCCCCCAGGGCCAGCCCAGGGCAGGCGGAGGGGAAGGAAGATCGTCCAGGCCAGAAGCTGCCCCGTCCCCATGAAGGGAGGCCTTCCTGACAACCGAGGGGCCTCACGGCAGAAACCGCCCAGCAACTGACCCGGGGGCAGGTGACCGGACGGGGCCAGGGACCTCGCTCCACACATGGCCCCAGACCTGGCCGCCCTCCCATGGCCCAGACCCAGAGGCGTCAGCCGCAGGCCTGAAGCTGGGGCTGCAGGAAGCGGAAGGGGCCGCAGAGGGCCGTCCCTGCAGGGGCCATGCCCCCAGGAGGGACCCCTAAGGCCACACACAGGCCACGCCCTCTCTGGAGCAGGACCCCAAGACCCTGCTGTCTCTAAGTCACGCCCTTCGTAAAGCCACATCCCTCTAGAAACACGTCCCCGAGAGCCAAGTCCTCCCTAAGCCATGCCTCACTGGGGCAGGCTGGGGCAGCCAGGTCCACGCTGGGACACGTTTGCCTACCCCCACTCGCCCACTGCAGCCCCGGCCATGGCCGCCTGCCCCAGGCCCCTGGGGACACTGGAGGTAAGAGCTTGGTCTCAGGAGTCCCAGGCCTGGGTTTAAATTCGGGTTTGCCCATGACTACCTTCGGGCCTTCCTTGGGCAAATGACTTAACTTCTCTGTGCCTTAGTGTCCCCATCTGTGAACATCTTCCTACAGAACCACAAGGAGGGAATGGCAGCCTCTACAGGTGCTGAGCCTGCTGGCTCAGGGCAGAGCCAAAGGCTGGGTTCCGAGGGGGCCCAGGGAGTGGGGCTCCCAGAGACACTCTGGGCTCCTGCTGCTGCTGGGCTGTAGGGGAAAGGCCAGGCCCCCTGCACTGGGCGGGGAGGGGGCGGCCGCCCCCAGGCCCCCCCTAGCTGGGCACTCAGCCTCCCCATTAGCCTGCCAGAGGGTCTGGGTCAATAAATGGGTCCTGGGGGGCACATTTTCCCCTTCTGCTGAGCAGTTTAATGGCAATTAATTTTTTTACGAGAGGATTTTTAATCTGCGGAAATGGATGAAGTCCCCAGGTGCCCCGTCGGAGACCCGGGGCCGGCCTAATCTATGATAAAAAATGCAGAGTGAGGTGCCACCGCCTGAAATTAAATATCGGGCTTCATTTTCCTCCGGCCGGATGGATGAATATTTTATAACTATTGTGATTTAATTTTTTGTTAACTACAGCAAATTTCTAATTTGTCCAATTCCCAAGCCCTGCGACTCCGACCTCTGAACCCGCACTCATCTCTCCTTAGTCCAGCTGTGACTGCGCCGCTGACAGGGACGAATGGTCAGCGCCGTCGGGGTGACACGGCCGTGACGATGATGGATGCGGCCCGTGGCACGCCCTTTGACCCAGCGGCGGGCCGAAAGCAGGTCATTTTTCAAGCGAGTCATTAAAATAAAACAAACCAAAAGGAAGCGGGGGGCAAGGGGAGACGATGATGCCGAAAACTGTTATATTTTGTGCATTTTCGGCAGGGCTTCCGGCATCTTCTCCACGTCTCCCAGTACCCCCGACTCTGCGGCGGGAGTGGGGTTCCCTCTCCTGCGCCCCCATCACCTCTCGCCTGCTGAATAAACGCAGCTGCCCAGCCGAAGTCCAAGGCCTAGTCCACCACCGGCGCTCAGGTGGGTTTGCTACCTGGAATTCCAAATTCCAAACCAGGTGGGTCGGGGACCCACCCCTGCAGCTGGTCTTCCCGACGCCGGAGGCAGCAGGACCTCGAGGGCGCCTTCGGTGACGCCGGGCAGCGCGAAGGCAGGCACACCTGCCAGCCACACGTGTGGCGGGCCCACCTTCCCGCGCGCCAGTCAGACACGCGTCAGCGTGCCACGAGGAGCATCAGAGTGTGTCCTTCGTGGACTCGCCCTTCGTCACGAGGGGCGGCTCCCTGCACGGGCGGCCCCAAAACACACCTGGGCTCCACAGCCGCCCCAGGTCCACCATGCACAGCAGAGCCCCCGCAACTCAAGCACGACCGCTAGTGACCCCAGATGCCCCCAGCACCCCAGGCACCCGGCAGTCAAACAGCTGCTGGCAGCCACCTGCACGGGAAACCATGTGCCGCCCCCATCCCGAGTGGGCCGGACTGTGAGCTCAGGTCCCCAAGCCCTGCAGGCCCCAAGGGCACTGGACTCACCCTTGTCTTTGGCAGCCTTCCGGGCGGACGATGCGGAGGACTTCTCTCTTTTACAGGAACTACTTTTCATGCTTTTGGGGTTTTCCCGTGGAACTTCAGGGAGAGAAGAAAGGAGGGGAAGGCGAGCGGTGACGCACAAGCAGGAGCCCCCGACTGGGTCCCACAGAGGTCCCGCCCGCTCCCTGGGCCTGCGTGCCAGCAAGGATGGCTGACTGAGCACAGGGTTCGAGGGGGCAGGCGTGGCTGCCCAGGGCCCCCCCCCGGCAGGGCTGGGCTCAGCACACCCTCCCTGACTCTCCACAAACTCTAAGTATCTGGTGGCCGAGAGCGCCTGAGGACAGCAACAGCCCCCCGTCTCGTCTGCACCCAACTGGGGGTGGGGTCCCGGAGCTCATGTTTGCTGAGTGAATAAGTGACTGACTCGGCCCATGGGTGAACCCGGGGCAGAGCAGCCGGCCCCCTGGGAGATGAGGAGTGAGAGCCCGAGTCAGAGGAGACTTCCCACGGCTGGGTCCACCCCTGGCTGGACAGTCAGGGGGACGTGGAGACCCAGAGGGGCAGAGGCTGTCCAAGGCCCACAGTGGCGGACCAGAGGGGACGGCCAACAAGCCAGTGAGTGCGAGAGCACTCACGTCTCCACGGGGGAGGAGACTGGCCGGAGGCCTCTGGGGCCTCTGGTGCAGCCAGGTCCGGCCTTGGTCCTCGGCTCCCTCACCTCCGACCTCAAGACCCAGACCCACAAGGAAGGACAAGTCTTATGGGACTCGACTGCCATAAGGACCTGGGGAGTCCGATGCACAGGAGGAGGTGGGGCCGGGGCTGGGCGAGGGGTGGGAATGTGCGTTTCATGGGCACCGAGCGTCCGCGTGGGAAGACGGGCCGCCTGGAGAGGACGGCGGTGGCAGCGGCTGCACAGCAGTGTGACCGTCCCCGCTGCCGCTGAGCCGCGCCCCGAGACGGGGTGGGGACCGACTGCGTTATGTGTGTCTTACACTTGTTTTAAACAAAGTTATCACCTTCAAAGTGATTTTAACAGAAAAATCCTCCCTGCCTCCTAGAAAAAGTGACGCACCTGCCCCGTGAGAAGGGCCCGGGGCCATGTCCCCACCGTGCGCCCAGCAGGGGCGCTGTGTTTAGATGTTTATCTGAATTCCCACCTTCTCCCTCGCCTCGGAACCCCAGGCCACGGGGAGGGGGGGAGACGCACCCCATGGCTTCGAGGACCTTTGGAATCCCCTGCAAGCTGGCCCAGGTGTCCCTGGCCCGTGTCCCCACGTACCTGACCAGGATACTCATCGGCTAACCCCACCCCAGCGCCCCCCCCCCACAAGGCTGCAGACTCCAGGCCCAGGGGACGAGTTGCACCCAGGTGGGTGCGCCCCAGGCTCCCAGCGCAGCTCCCCCACCCCCCGCCAGGAAAAGCTGCCACTGACCTGGGTAGGCCGGGGCTGCAGGGGGCTTCCTCAGCGTCTGGACCTTCCGCCGGGGGGCTGGCGCGGAGCCTGTGTGGAGGTGCGAGGCGCTGGAGGGCATCGAGGGGCCCAGGGAGGCGCAGCTGCCTTGCCACCGCACCTGGGCCCGGATCTTGTCCCTCAGCTGCTCCAGCCGGGGGCTGCTGTCCCTGCGCTGCCGCGGGAACCCCAGCACCTGGGGGGGCCTCTCCATCCAGCGCCGGTGGGGAGGTGCACACGACTCGTGGCCCCCGGAGGAGCCGGACAGACGGCCCGATGACACCGAGCTGTCCCCATCCCTGGCCTCCTCGCCTGCGGTCCACAGCGGGTAGCTGCTGGCCTTCCCCAGGGTGCCTGGCCTCTCCAGGTGGTCGGACCAGGCCACGAAGGGAGCACCCCTCCAGGCGCCTGGCTGCTCACAGGGCCCGGGCCTTCTCAGGGCCACGGTGAGGCCCTTCCTGGCTGCAGAGGACCTCGGCCCGTCTGCCCTGGGGAGAAACGGACACGGCGGAGCGTCGCCCAGCGTGCCCTCTGTCCAGGGGCCCTGCTGCCCCCACGCTCCTCCCTGGGCACCCACGGACGGACGGAGAAGGGGGTGGGGGCCAGGAAAATGTCCCTGTGCACGGCGGTCCCTCGGCATCCTCTCTCAGGAAAAAACCCTGAGAGACACAACCCTTTTGTCGGGCACCAGGAGCAGCCTGACCTGCAGGTGGGGAAACTGAGGCTCGGGGCAGAGGCCCATAGCAGGGGCTCTCTGGCCCCAGGTCCTTGCTCCTCGAGGGGACGCAGCCGCCCTCCAGGGGAGGACGTGCGGGGCGCACGGACCCGCACCTAAGGGGGCGCAGACACTGCCTGGGCGTGGTGCCAGCCTCTGTGTCGGTCGGTCTCCCGGGGGCCCCAGGGGAGGGGCGGCAGTGCCCCCGGCTGTCTCTGGGGTGGGGCTGGGTCATCGCCCCCCGGCAGATGGACCCCGCCGCTTTCACGGGACAGCCTCAGGGCCAGCTGCGGGCGCCCATTCCTGCTCCAGGTGGCCCGGCCGCTGCCCCGCTGGGGTGCCGGCAGGTCGTGGTGCCCCGCCCAGGGTGGAAGAGGTCAGGATGGTCATGGAACGGGGCAGGCGCGGTGGGCTGCCAGGCCCTGGCCTGGGAGCTGCCTGGGGGGCTTCCTAACAAGCTGCCTCTCTGAGGGGTGGGAGAGAATTCCAGGTGGCCCGTGACAACACAATAACCCCGTGTCACTCAGCAACCGGCCCTGAGGCATTCAACCCCCGCTGGGGTGCCATGCAGCGCCCCCCACCCCCCGGTCCTCCCGAGGCTCCGGGGCCAGGGGCTGCTGTGCGTGGTCGAGGAGCTGCCAGGACTGGGGCCAGGCTCCAGGCTCAGTTCCGGACCAGGAGAAAGAAGCCAACCTGAGGCGTGGCCGCCCGAAGAGCGCCGCGCGCTCAGGCCCCGACTCCAGCACCAAAGCAGCAGCCGCCTCCCTGGGAGCCCCCGCCGTCCAGCTGCTTGGGGCTGGTCAGGGGCCGCGGGTGGGGAAGGGCGTGGCCCCTCGGCTCTCCTTGGCCCGAAGGTGCGCAGGGCACCCTTTTGTTCACAGAAAAAGTAGCTAGAGCTGCCCTAGCACCAGGAGCCCAGGCCTGCTCGGTCGACCTCCAGCAGCCTTCCTGTCACCTTTCTGGGGACCGTGGCAGGGCAGTGTGGGAGGGAGGACCCAGGCTCTGTGGCAGCAGCCCTGAGCTCAGCAGGGCCCCCAGGAGGACAGCCAGTTCAAGTCCCGGCCCCGCCCCAGCCACAGTGCAACCACGGGTGACTGGAGACTCCTCCCTGCACCCCACCCCATGATTCGGGGGGGGCCCTGGTGGGAGGGCGCTCAGCGGGTGACCAGGCAGGGAGCAGTCACGGAGTGGCCGAGGTGGTCAGGAGCTCTCGTTAGGAATTAATTGCCCCAAAGGCACCCCTTCCTGAGTGGAGCAGCCCCAGAGGAAGAGGAGTCTGTAGCCCAAGAGCCACAGGAGGGAGAGAGGGCCAGGCTCCCCGCTGCCACCCCAGGTCGGCGCGCTGTGACACAAACGTCGCACGGAAACACACGGGCAGGCCCTGCGCCACTGCAGCCCCCAGGAGCGACAGCCCGGATGGAGCCGCCCGAGCAGGGGGCGCTCCTGGCCCAGCCGGAGGGCGGCGGGGGTGCTGCCAGCAGCAGGGGCCCTGGCTGCAGACGCAGGTGGTCGGCCTCGGTTGCCAGGTGTGGTCGAGGGGCCTGGGGCAGGAGGCTGGATTTAGTCCATGAGGCGCGGACCCCCGTCCTGTCTGTGGGGCAGGCTGGTCGGGGTCGGGGGGCTGGCACTCTGCCTGCAGGCGGGCCCTGCCCCAGGGTTGGGAAAGCCGCCCTCCAGCCGAGCCTTGGGGACAGGCGTGTCCCTGTGACGCGCTGGGATTCTGGGAGCGAGGGACACCATAAGGGGGGGACCGTGGTGTCCCCCACTCTCAGAGACTGGACAACCGAGGGGACAGGTGAAGACTGCTCACCCTCCTTGGGGTCCCAGAGCCTCCCCACAGCTGGGCAGAATCCCTCAGTGGCCTTGCCAAGAACGCAAGCCCACCCAGTGCCATCCCACCGAGCAGAGGCCCGACCCTGGACTGCAGGGCCACCTCCCCCACCTGACCCTCCAGCCCCCACATCGGTGCCCTTCTGGCCCTGCTCCTGAAAGGAGGCCGTGGTGGAGAAGTCCCTCCAGATGCAGCGGCCTGGCGCTCCTTCTTCCCACCAGTGGGGAGATTCAGTGGGGACCGAGGTGGGCCCGGTCCCTGCCGCCCCCCACCAGCCTCACCGTGAGGCTTCCGGACGCAGCCCCAGGCTGCTCGCCTCCCGAAGGTCTCGGAACCTCCCTCTCCCTGCCGAGACCCCTGCTGACATCCAGCCCCCAGGGGCTCCGGCCTCGGTCGCCCTGCCCTGTCCCGGCTCTCACGCCTGCTGGGATGACGCTGTGTCTGAGCTGGGTCGCGCCCTTGCCCAGGATCCCACAGGGCAGGGCCCAGGGCTGGCCACACAGCGGAGGCCCCAGCCTGGGGAATCGGGGCGCCCCCTGCAGGTCGCAGCGCGGCATGCTGGGCCCCAGCAGCCCCTCCGCCGAGCCCGATCCCCATTCAGACCCCACCAGCCTCCCACCCTGACGCCACTCTCTCGTGGACAAAGAGGGGCCAGACACCAACCCGACCAGCTCAGGGGCGGCCTGCGAGGCGGCCTTACACCCTTGGAGACTTAAGGAACCACGTGGGAGGGTCTGAAATGAAGAGCAGGTCACGGCGGGCAGCCACGTCCTAGGCTAGAATCTTCCCGACCGACGAAAGCCGTCTGTACCCAGCTGAGCCTGTCTGCATCTCCTCGCATCTCGGACAACTCGCCCTTGGAGCGGCGGGGTGACTCCCTTCCTTCTCCCCGGACCCCGCGCCGCACTGGAGTGGCGCCCACGGCCCCTCACGTTGGGGGCTTCGCGCTCGTGGTTGACTGTGGACTTCACCCGCCTGTGTGGGGGACGCGCCTCTGTCCCTTCATCCAGCCCCAGGGGCCCTCCCGCCCGCCCGGCTTTCTCCGGCCTCCCTGACTCGGCACCGGTCAATGTCACGTGAGCCCCTGTGGCTCTTTCCTGGACTGTGACGTATAAAATAAGACACGAAACCGCCACCTTCCAGCGCATTCCCTCCATCCACCGAGGTTTTGCTTCCTGGTCATGTCACCAGTTTGGCTGAAAAGAATTCACAAAAATTCTTACAGGTTTGGACGTTTCTGACATTGACACTCACTGAGGAAGGTCCCCCCCCACCACTGACAACGGTGCGAGTGGGCCTGGCGCCCTCCCATCCCCCCCCACGGGGCCAGGGGCTGCCGGGGGCAGGGCAGCCTGGCATGCTGTCGCTCCTGGGGGCGTCCGGCTCCAGTCCACAGGCTCAGCCACCGTCCCCACTCCAGGGTCCCCGCAGGGTCAGAAGCCGGGCGTGGGAGTCACACTGGCCACACTGGGAGCGTCCCCGGGGACGGGCTCCTGGGCTGGAAGAGCCCTCGGAGCAGCCCTCCCGTCGCCTCCTGGCACACGGCGGAGAGGGCGGTGGGGAGGCCTGATTCCCAGACACGCCAGGTGCCCGCTGGCGCCCTGGGCAGGTTATCCGGCCCTCAGGCATCACTGTGCTCACCGGGCAGGCACACAGAACTTCAGCCCCCACTGTGGGGGTGCAGTTCTTTGGAGGGTCAGAGACGCAGACCACAAAGTGCCACCCTGGGGCCAGGCACAGACCAGGAAAGCGGCACCTCCGTCCTCACCTGGCCAGCGCAGCCCAGACCGCCGACCCCATCCACTGCCGAGCACGAGGCACCGCACAGAACTGGCCAGTGGTCCCTCCCCAGGGTAGCGGCCTCTGCCCTCGCCCGGGGGGCCGCACAGGCAGGCTGCCCTGTGAGGGTCGGAGGCCTGGGCCTGCTGGCAGGGTAGGGTGGCTGGCGGCGGGGTGGGGGCGGACTTCACGTGGGAAGCTGGCAGCGCTCCGCTGTAGTTGGCCACACTGTTTCCTTGTCACCACCTCACCCCTAGAGAAGCAAGTCCTGAGCAGGCCTGAGCAGGCCCGGGGGCAGTCAACAGACCGCGAAGGAGACAGGCCCGCCACGCCCGCTCCCCTGGGGGCGAGACCACAGAGCGCCCGGCGGCAGCCGCAGCCAGCACAGACCTGGACGTCGGCATGGCACCCAACCGCCACCCACTCAGACTCAGCCCTGGGGAGGCAGCAGCCCCCGAATTGGCCTTGCAACAAACAGGCCATCCGGCAGGAGGGGCCAGAGAGGGCACGGGGGCCAAGGGTCTGGATGGAAGCTCTCTGGAGGCCGAGCTGGGCTTGGTCCGCATCTGGGGACCCGGCCTGCTGATGGCCGAGCACCTGGGCACAGCAGACCCTGCTGCAGAAAAGTACATACCACCCCTCTGACATGCAGGAGCTCACACGCACCACGCACACGTGCACACGAGCACACGAGCACACCAGGGTCCCCAGAGCGGGGCAAGCAGGGCAGGCTGGAGGGCTGCCCCAGCCTCAGCGCCTCTGCCAGGTGCTCCCAGGGAGGCAGGCTGACTCCTTGAGGCTGGCCGGGCCCCAAGGGGACTCAGGGCCACACAGAGGTGGTAGATGCCTGGGCGGGAGCAAGGTGACAGCACAGCCAGTGATTTGGGAAGACGGTTGGAGGTTGGGAGGAGGGTGCTGCTGGGGACGCCAGATAGAAGCGTTGAGGGGGGAGGGGGCAGAGTGAGCGCCGGGGACAAAAGGCGGGGCCCAGAGCAGGGGAGCCAAGGGTGTGAAAGCGCAGCTGCCCGCACCCCCACACTCTCGGCGCAGCTGCAGCAGCCCCCTCTGCTACGCTGGTGGGCTGCAGCGGCCCACAGAACCCCGACTGTTCCTGCTTGGGATGGACTCGCGATGCAGCCACAGGTCTGCAGGGAGCGCCAAGCCCCAGGCCGGCTCCCCCCGGCCCAGGCCTGGCCCCCTCCTGTACCCCCACCCCGGGCCTGCGCCCAGCACCCGGCTGTGCGGACCAATGTCTAGAGCCAGCCGCAGCTCGGGGCGCCCGCCAGGGGCCAGGCCCTGCACCCAGCACGTTCCCTGGGCAACCTGGGCAGCCGGCGGCTCCTCACCGCAGTGTGTGAGGAAGGTGCTGTCACCTGGCCCACGGTCACACCCCACACAGCAGACACCTGCCCTCAGCACCGCCCCCCAAGGAGAGTTAGAGCTGGGCCCGTTGTCGGCAATGGGCCTGCCGGCTGAGACCCAAGGCACAGCCATCAGCCTCAGCCCCCCTGGGGCCTGGGACAGCGTTTACCCCCATGTTGCAGATGGGGTACCTGAAGCAGAGTTCATTAGATGACAACGTAGTGCCGCCTATACTGAGACCTGAGCCCACAGCAGGGCAGCCCAGTGGGGAGCCCTCAGAGGGGACCCCCAGACAGGAAGACCCCTCCCCAGGGGACCACGACAGAGGAAGGGCGAGAGTCTGCACCCAGCCAAGTGCATGGAAGACAGGAAGGCTAAGCCACCGGCCTGACCCGCCATGTCCCCACCCCTACCTGCCGCCGGCTGATGTCTCCCTCCCACCGCCCGCCACCAGGGGCCTGGGCGGGCCGCCCCGCACTCACCAGCGGGAAGGCTCCAGGTGTCCCTGTCTGTGGAAGGGCACGAGCCCACAGCCATGGCTCAAAGGCCAGCTGCAAACAGAGCCCAGGAGCCCCGGGCCAGCCCTGCAGGTCCTCAGGAGGTCGGCCACGGAGCCCGGCAGGTGGCTGGGAGGGAGGCCCGCCCGGACGTTGCCAGAGAAACCCAGGCGTCTGTCCCTTGGGGCTCCTCCTCCAGGCTGCGGTGGAGGGTTCGGCTCACACCTGGGGCATGCCTCCCCTCTGGGGCCCAGGGCACGGGGTAGGGGGCAGGTCCCAACTTGAGAGGGGAGAGGTGGGGGGGCAGGGCAGCTCTCAGATGTGGTTCAGAGCCCTGCGCCCAGGTCTCGTGGCTTGACTGTGGGCCCCTCCCAGACCACTTCCCTGGCTCTCTCCCCCTCCTCAGGGAGCCCTCAGCGGCCACCCAAGTCTCTGGTGGCCAGGAGCCCAGGGGGCCTGGAAGCGGATGGGTCCATCCTGGTGCTTCCGAGAAAGTGTGTGGGACGGTGGGCTGGGATGGCTCATCCTCGGGCCTCGAGGCAGAGCTGAGGGCCGGGCAGCCAGAGGTTGGGGGAGACAGCGGAGCACGTTAGGGGTCCGGATACACCCAACTGAGAACCGGCCAAGCCCCTCCCGTCCTTGGAGTTGGCGTGGTGCCCTGGTAGGAGCACAGGAGGGTGTCGGGTGCCAGGCTCGGCCCGTGCCTGACCCTGAGCATCGCTCCTCCAAGTCTGGGGCACTGGGCTCGGGGTCTGCGTGCCTTCCCGGCTGTTACACGGGGGTGCAGGACCGCATGCAGGGAGGGTGTGCTGCCCCTAGAAATTGGGGCTCAGGGATGCAGGCAGCCTGATGAAAACTCACGGTCTCCCAGCGTGGCTTCAGGAAACGTGGGGACAATGCCGGCAGGGGGCGCCCTCTCCCTGCCATGCCCCAGGAGCCAACCCCCATCCTGGGGTGCTGGGGGGATGGGGGTCTTCACTGGCCTCTGCTGCTCCCTGCCTCCCTTCCCCCAGAATTGTATCCCTCTCCCCTCAGAAACCTCTAGAAACATAATTTTTTGCCAAGGAACTGTTCTTGGTGTTCAGGAATGTGCGTTTGGGCAGACTCAGAGCCGCCTGGTCTCGGGCCAGAGCCAGGCTCTCTAAGCAAGTGCGTAGTGGGGGCGGCTGTGTTCCTGGACCAGAGGCTCTGGAGAGGGGCGACCCCCCCCACAGTTGGCAGGCCTGGTACGGGAGCTCTGGGTGCCTGCCTGCCCGCCTGCCGAGGCCCCCACAAGTCGGGGGGAGAGGGGATGGGGGCTTGGGCACTGGGAATGCAGGACACCCCACCCTCAGGCGAGACCTCCAGCTGTACGGGGCTCCAGCAGCGACCTCTGGACAGCGACCACCGGCTACAGCGCCCTGCCCTCCGTGACACCCGAGGACTGGCCTGACCTCTCTGCACCCCGCACCCCGGTCTGCAAACCCAGTTCCAGCTCTCCCGCCTCCAGAACGTGGGCAGTCTGCCTCCTCTCCGGCGCTCGTCTTCGGTCCTCAGGAACTTCTGCAGCGCTGTCCGTTTAATGGGGCTTCTTCAGGGGGTGGGCTTGTCCCCCACCTAGAAGCCGGAAGGGAAACAAGTCACCCGGCCACGCCCCCCAGCCACCCGCTCCGCCTTCCGACCGGCTCGCACCCACCTCCGGGCACAGCACCCATCTGATCCCCAGCCCCTTGCAGCATAGTGGGTCGCTAGGGGGCGCTTCCACCAGCTCACTGGGGTCCTTTCCCCAAGTTCCGAATCTGCCTGGCTCTGAGTTTCGACCAGTCCTGCAGGGACCGGGAGGGGCCCTCGAGGTGCAGGTCCCTGGGCCCTAGGGGCGGGGCTGAGGGCGGGCAGGGTGGGGCCCCCCGGGTTGGGGCGGGAGGCCCCGCCCCTCTCCCCCTCCTCTCCGCAGTCTACCCTGCCCCCGGGGAGATAAGCCTCCTTTGGGAGGTGTGAGCACTCCCCACTCCCCGTCCCTGCCCCGGGAGATTTGCGGATTGCAGGGGAGCGTGTGGGGCCCACAGATCAGATCGTTAGGACTGGGGGCTTTCCAGCTGGGGGCTCCCTAGGGCCTCCTGAGGACGCCGCCCGCAACACCCCCTTCTGCCGCCCTGTGCATCTCGATCATCGCCCCTGGATTAGGGCCACAGATACAAGGGCCCCACACCCGCAGGGAGCTTGAAAATCACTCACTGGACCCCAGGGCCCCTCCCTCTTCCCGACGGACTGACCCGACGGTTCAGAAATTAGGGAAAGGACCGGTTCTCCTTGTCCCAGAGCCACTGTGAAGAATCAGCCCCAGAAGTGGTCACTACTGGCCAGCGGGGCCCCCACCAGCACGCTGCACTCAGCCCCACTCTGAGGCCTCGGAGGCGGGGCATGGGCTGGGCATGGCTGCTTGTAGGAGAGGGGCCCCTGAGGAAGATGGGGGTTTCCGTGGCAACCGACAGCGGCCTGAGCTGGGAACGGCTAGGCAGAGGCTCAGGGAAGACACCCGGTTCTTGAGGGTGGGATGGGGGCCGGCAGCGGGGAAGGGGCCCACTCTCCTGCATCCTCTCCATTTCGTTGCTGCCGGACAGACAGATGGACATTGCACAGACACCCCACGGAGGGGACCCCGGCTGCCACACGCCTGCCTCAGGCCTCACACCCACCCTGGCGGCTAGAGTAGCCACGGGCCACAGCAAGCCCAGGGGTGGGCCGTGCTGGCCGGGGCGGGGAGGGGCATGCTAGTGTCCGAGTGGTGCTCTGGGCAGGTCCTGCTGCGCCCCTGGGTCCCACACCCTCCAAGCTGGAGCTCGGCCCCTCGCCTGCCGCCCTCCCGGCCCACATCCTCACGGTGAAAGGGCCACATGTGCCTGGGTGCCCCTCCATTCTCCCGCCACCGTTCTGCACCCCTGTAGCCCTAGCCCCTCACTCGAGGCTGGCACCTGCCCCCACCAGCCTACCTGGCTGCCCAAGGCTGTGGTTAGGCGTGACAGTGTCTGAGGGTGGGTAGGGCGTTAGGGCCCTGCCTCCTCCACACCTGGCCAGGCATGGGTGTGGGTGTGGGAGTGGGTGCTGGTGAGTGGATCCCATAGGGACCAGGCATCTTCCAGGCCCTGCAACCACACCCCAGGCTCGCGCAGGTGGCCCGCTGGAGAGCACCAAGGGGCCAAGGTGAGAGGTTCAGGGACCAAGGCCAGAGGGAGTGCAGATGGGGTGGGGAGGGGACCAGGGGTGGATGCCCTGTTCCAGGGCCCAGGCTCCCAGCCAGCAGGCCAGCTCCGGTCCCTCAGCCTGGCAGCCCCAGGGCACCTGGGCTCCCTCTGATCCTGCTGCCGAATGGGGCACCTGTGCCGGCAGGGCAGGACACGTCCCGGCCCACACACGGGCCTGTGTCCGGAGGTCCCTGCACCGGCCCAGCGCTGTGGCCAGACGGGAGTCCGCCCGGGGTCTGGAGGGGTCAGTGCAGGTGCAGGTTTCTCCGCGTCAGTGCCCCTGGCCGTGAGTGTGGGCTCTGCGGCAGGCCCTTGCCAGGGGCTTCCCGGGGAGACCCCCACCCAGGCCTCCCCCGGAGAGGGGAGCTGCCCAGAGAGGGGCGGGGCCCGCTCGAGAGCAGCGGAGCCAGACTGCACCAGCTCCCCCTCTCTCCGTCTCTCGCACCGTCTGTCCGTCTGTCTCTTTGCCCTCCCTCCCTCTTTGTGTCTGCCTCTCCCTAGCACTCGCAGTGCCGCAGCCTGCCAGGCCGGGGTGGAGGGGCACAGGCGGGGTGGGGAGGGGGCGTGGGTCACACGGGCCGGGGACCAGGGAGCGCCGCCTGTTCCGTGTGCCCTGCTTCCTCCCCGCAGGCCCCGGGGACACGCGCACAGGCTGACAAACCGGGCAGCTGCCAGCAGGCGCCCAGGAATGCTGCGTGGCCAGGTGGCACTCGATGACACGGGTGTGGTCCGGCCTCGCACAGCCTCCAGCTATTTCCGGGGTGTGTGTGGTCTCTCAGCGAGGTGCTCAGGCCCTGCGTGTGGTCAGGCGGTTTCCTCCTGGCTCCCTGCCGCACCTGCCTGTGGACCCCGGCAGCCCCCACTCTCCAGGGGCTTGGAGGCCCCCAAGGAGAAGAAGGGACGCCATGGTGACGCCATGGTGGCCTCATGGCAGTGGGGGCACATGCCCCCCGACCTGCGCAGAAGAGTAAGCTCTTTCTCAGGGCCACGAGCTGATGGGACGCGGTGGGAAGCCGGAGAGCTCTCCCCGACCTAAGCGCCCACATTCATCTGTCTTTCCCACCCGCCTGCACCCTCCCCGGCCCTTGGAATTTACAGCAGAGGTTGGCCAGGGGCCCCCAGGCACCTGGCGCAGGTCCCAGCCCCAGCCCCGGCCTTGCTGCGGGAGCAGCTTTGCAGGGCGGGCCCCCAGCACGTGGCTGCGGGAGGGAAGCAGGGTCTGGAAGGTGGCGGCTGGGAGCTGCCACGCCACCACGGGGACACCCCCATCTACCAGGGTCCTGGCAAATGCCTGGAGGGCCACCGAGTTCGCAGGTCCCAGCGAAGCCGTGGGCCAGCTTTTTGTCCCTGTGATGGTCCCTGGTAGCCTGGCCGCCTTCCTTTGGCCTGGCCTCCGTCCGAGGCCCATGGTGGCCTTGAGTGTCCACCTCCTCCAGGAGCCCGGGCCGCCCTGTACCCGGGGGAGCAGCAGAGCCATGCGACTGTCCACTGTCACCTCCTGCCAGGGCTGGCCAAGGACAGGTCCGGAAGGGACAAGTCAGGGAACCAGGGTTTGACCTCAGCTGCCCTGCAGCCCGGCCTGTGCGAGAGGGGTGTGCCGCGGAGGCGGGATGCCCGCGAGTGCTCCGTGACGGCAGCAGGCACGTGGCAGGTCCCGCAGGTAGGGATGTCACTGCTGATGCGTCCCAAGAGCAGGGTCCTGGGAGTGCTGACGTGGGCCCTTGGCACTCCAAATGCAGCTGGTGGGCGCATGGGGGGGTGCCTCCGGGAGCAGCCAGGCGGCTCTGTCCACACATGCCCTGGGCAGCCCCTCCCTGCTCCCAGAGCGGGAGGCCAGAGGGATGGGCTGGAGGGGAAACCGAGTGTCTGCTCTCTGATGCTCCTGTGGGGCTGAGGCCCCTTTGGGAGGGACGGAGGGGGTGCTGGCACCCCTCTGGGAGCGCTCTGCTCCACCTGGGGCACGGAGCACCCAGAGAATTTACAAGAAGGGCTGCAATGAGGCGCCACGAATGCAAGGCTACGCTTCCCGGGGCTGGGGGAAGGAGCATCGGGGGAGGGTGAGCAGTGTAAATGGGGGCCAGGCAGGTCTGGCACCAGTGGGAGGCAGAGTCAGGGCGGGTTGGTGCCCCCAGGAGCTCCCGTCTCCCAGGAGCGCCCCCCCTCCATGGACCGAAGCCTGGGGGGACCACGTGGGCAACGCATGCTGGGCCTGTCACCTGCGCCTGCCCTTGTCCCACCTCCCTTTGTGGGTTATGCTGCTGGGAGAGAGTTGGGTCTCTGGACAGAAGACCCCTCCCTGGGCAGTGGGGTGGGGTGCTCCCCACCCAGCCAGGAATGCCTGCAGGGTCCCAGCGGGGCGAGGCACCTGCGCACAGGCAGTGCGGCCCGAAGCGAAGAGCTGGCACCCTGAGCTCTTCCTGCGTGCAGGCTTGGTGACTGGCACAGTCCAGACCACTCGGCCCTCCACCACCCCTGCAGCACAAGGCTGCGGAACCTATTTACAGGGGACGGAACCGAGGCTCCGAGAGGGAAGGCAGTGCGTGCGGGGTCACCCAGCTGCAGCGGCGGGGCAGCCTTCGGTCCTGCTTGGCCTGACGCAGGGCCTAAGCCTCGGGCCGGCTCACGGCACGGCACCCCCAGAGGTTCTGGGTCCTCGGGGAAGCTCTCGTACGAACCTGAGACTCTTCTAGGCCAGGGGTCCCGGGTCCCTAGTCTCCCTGCTTCAAGGCAGGAAGAAAGAAGACCCTCTCTCGGCCACCAAACTCGCCCTCACCCAGCCATCACGTCACATCTGTCGTGAGGGCCTTCACGGCACCAGGCACCTGGCCACACACATTTGCACGTGTCGGAGGCTCGCGCCGGTGGCTTCCTGGGGACACTGAGGCTGTGGCGGCCTGGCCTTTCCAGCGATGCAGCTCCGGGGGCACCCCCAGAAGGCAGGCAGGCTGGGGGCTGCTGTGGACCGGGATGGAGCCTCCCCACGCTCCGCCGTACCACCCACCCTGCGGGGGCCGGTTGGCGGCCAAGGCCGGGAGCAAGGCCTTGCCCGGCTCCTGCGGTCACAGGGGGAGGGCGCGTGGGAAGGCGGGCCGCCAGCCCCAGGCACAGATGGCTCTCCTTGCCGGCCCCCTCCCGTCCACAGGAGAAGCGGTGGCCAGGCCAGCAGGCCCTTTTTTATCTGGGGTTTATTTTTGATCCCTCCGCCTTTGCCCGAAGCCAGCGCCCTGTGGGCTGCGTTCTGCCGAGAGTCTGGCTGGGAGGCCTTGGCACGGTTCTTTCTGACCGAGGGCAGCTCTGCGGGGAGGGGCTGCAATGCTCCGGAGGGACCGGACACATCTCGGTCCTGCTCAGTCACAGCGCCTTTCGGGGGTTCGGAGTCTTCCGGCCGCACTGGGAGGAGAGGAGAGTCTGGACTGAGAAGGGAGCAGGACCGACCCGGAAGGTGAGACCGGCGTGTGCCCCGAGGGCCTGCTGCGTGCCGCTGCGCCCAGGAGCTGGGGGCGCCCGGGAGCTGGCCCTGCCCCCAGAGCCGGGTGGACAAATGCCCAGAGCTGGGCAGAGCCTGGGCGGGTGGATGTGAGGCCTCTTCTCCCACCTGGGCCATCCGGGCTCCAGGAATGCAGAGGAGGAGGTGGCCGGGTGCTGGGACGCCGGCCGGACCACGGGCGGGCTCAGCCGGCTGCACCACTTGCACCCCTCCAAGTCCCCCCGCCGCCCCCCACTTCGCAGACAAGGCCCAGGCTAAGAGGGCAACGTGGCAACTGAAGGTCTCCGTGGTGAGGAAAAGTGGGGACAGAGGCTGTCGCTACCCACAACTTCCTGGGTCAAGCCACACACACCCTTCACCCCTCATCCGCTCCTCCCAGCCCGTGTTTCTGACCAGCCCCTGCACCCCGGCCCCTGTAGGTCTCTCTGAACTAGGCAGACGGGCTCCCCAATGCTGCACCCCACTGCCAGTTTTAACGGGGGTGACTCATGGAGGGGCTGGACCAGAGGAGGGGGCAGAGGATCACCAAGGCAGGGAGCCTGCCAAACAAAGGCAGGGGGCCTTCAAGTAGCCTCACGTGGGGGCTGTAAGGAAGGGGGTGGGGAGGCCAGCAGGGCCCAGCGGCAGTGTCCGCGCCAGGCCCGGGGCCCTGGATCCTGCGGGGGTTGGGTCCAGGCGCGCGGGTGGAGGTGGGGGCTCACCCCAGTCCCCGGGCCAGCCGCGCGGGGCCCCGCCCCTCCGGCCGGGCCCTCCCCCGCGGGCTTCCTCTCCCCGCCCCTCCCCCAACGCCTGGAGGGAGGAGGGACCGGTGACATCACGGCCAAGGCGGGAGGGGCGGCGCCCCGCGCACATCACTTCCTCGGCGCCTCCGCCAGCGGGCCGGGCAGGCGGACAGTGGACAGTGGAGCGCGGACGGCGGACTGGGGACGGGTGGCAGGCGCTGGGCGTTTCGAGCGAGGAGCGTGCACCGGCTCTAGGCGACCCCGGCCCATGGCCGGCCCGGCCCCGCCCGCTGCGGACGAGCTGCCGGGCCCGGCCCGGCGCCTCTACTCCAGGTGGGCTGGGCAGACAGCGCGCGCGGGCGGCGAGCGGCGGGGACCCGGCGGCGGGGACCTGGCGGCCCGGGAGGCGGGCTGCCTGGAACAAAGGCGGCGGCGGGCGCGCAACGTGGCGGGTACTAGCCTTCACTGCGGGGCGGCGGGGATGGGGGCGCAGGGGTGGGAGCGCAAGAATCAGGGCGCCAGAGCTGCCAGAGGAGGGCGCCGGGAGTGGGGGGCTGAGGGTGTGGGAGCGGGGCCTCGAGGGCGGTGTTGCGGGGACTGGGGCCTCTCAGGCCCTGGAGACCTGGGGATCAGCAAAAGCCTGCAGACTAGGGGGGTGGGCTGCTGCCTGCCTTATCCCACCCCAGTACACAGAAACCGGGTGAGGGACTGGCAGGTGGGCTGCCCGGCACAGCAGGTGTGGAGGGGGCTGCCAGGAGCTTCCCTCCCAAGCCTGGCTCACCTCCGCAGGGCCATGGCCCAGGTACTGGGGGGTGGGGGGTGGGCAGCACAGCCGGCCCGGAGACCAGGCTGTGTCATGGGTGGGGTGGTCTGCGCCCCAGTGGCCGGCCCGGCGCCTGTGCCCAGCAGATTGCACTGGGGTTGGGACCGCGGAGCCAGCCTGCCTGGTGGGTGTGTGCCTGCACAGAAAGACACCTGCCTGCGGGCAGATTCATGGGCTCAGCACCCCACGCTCGTCAGGGATGACAGGGTGGCCCTGCCCAGGGCTGCGTGCCTGCTGGGTGACTTCAGGCCTTTCAGGGGTGTTCCGCAGGGTGATGCCCTGGGCCCGGCTCAGATGGGTACAGGACCCTCCCAGGGGGTTCTGGACCCTGCCAACCTGTGCAGGTGACCTTCCGCATGGGACAGGCAGGAGTGCGGGACGAGAGGGTTACGGGTGGCAGCGCCCAGGGGCAGGCCGAGCTCCCCCGGCCCCGGCTGCGGAGCCTTCGGGGGCCTAGCCGGGCAGCCCTCAGCAGCAGACCTCTGCTGCGCCCCACGTGGGGCACGGAGGCGTGGTGGCCACTGCAAGGCTTGCTGCCCCTCCCCTCCGTGGTCCGGTCCCTGCTGCTGGCCTGAGACACAGCCCCCATTGTGTGGTCTCCAGGACTGAGTGCTGAGCCCCCAGCCTGGCTCCTGGGCCCCATGCAGGCGGAGGGTGAGGGCCTGCGGATGGGTTTGCAGGCAGCTGACGCTGGAGATCTGCCCGAAAGGTCCCCCCGCCCGCCACGGCGCCCCCCCACGGGACCCCCACGGGATGGAGAGCGGTGGGGGCAGCATGTGCCCCAGGGTCATCTGTTGGATGGCGAGGGAGCGCTTTGTCCCAGAGAACAACAAGAGTTAATCTGGCTGCCACCAGCTGTGAGTGTGTCAGAGAAAGACACACACAGAGTGGGTGCTGGGGGGCCTCGCACAGCTGAGCGTGGGGTCCCCATCAGCCTAGCAGCCGCTCCACAGCTTGACATGGGAGCCCAGGGTGTGGGCCCAAGCCAGAGCCCAGTGGGGACACATACCAGGCAGGACCTTGGCCTAGGGGACAGCTTGGAGGGGATGCTGGGAGAGGCCTAGAGCTCAACCTGGCGTCCTTGCAAGCTGAGACCTGCGCTGAGCTGGACTGTGTGGGCCCAGCAGAGATTTGGGTTGTGGAACCACGAGCTTTCTGCAGGGCCCAGGAGGAGGCCCGCAGGGAGTTGAGACCCAGCTGGGTGGCGGTAGCCAGGGGTGGGCAGGGCAGCTCCTGGTCAGAGCTGGCTTTTGGAGGCTGGCAGGAAGGGGTGGGAGTCAGGGAGGTGTGGTGGGAGCATCCTCTTCAGGTGGGGCCATGAGGCAGGAGGGGGGGCCTGCATTTCAGGGGAAGGCTGGGGAAGCCCACCATGACGCGGCTGGGGAGCGGCAAGACTGGCCCCCAGGGAGGCCGTGACCCCTTTACTGGGCAGCGGGAGCTTGGCAGACAGGGCCCAACCTCCAGGCCACTGCGGTCTGGCCCTGGCCAGCGAGGGGTGCGCTGGGCAGGCCCAGCGTGAGAGCCCGCACCAGTGCACCGGCTGGGGCGGGCAGGCTGGCCGGAGGAGCCGGAGGCATTGAGCCGGGGCCCTCCCAGGAGGTGGCGGACTGGAGGTGAACATTTAAGCATCTTTTTAGCCAGATGGCGAATCCCCGGTGGGAAGGTTGCCCCCTCCCAGGGTGTGGGCGGTGAGTCTGGCAGGCGGAGCTAAGGCCACAGCCCTCAGGGCCTGAGGACTCTGGCTGGCCCGGCCCCGGTCTCGTACCCTGAGAGTGGGGCTCTCGGCCGCCCTTGCGGTGGACAGGCCTCTGCGAGGCCCGGGCGGCTCCGAGCGGTGGGTGAGTGGCAGTGCCGGGAGGGCCAGCTCGGTGGACCACCCCGCCCGGTGCATGAGGCGCCTTGCCGGGTGATGGGGCAGACACCCCGAGGCCTGCGGAGGTGGTGTGCGGACGGGGGTGCGGGGCAGAGGGCCTGCCGGGCCAGGCCACACCTCGCAGAGCGCAGGAGAGGGTGGCCTGCAGCGCAGGTGTTGGGGGCAGCCCAGGGCGGCAGAACAGGGGCCCGGGGTTGGTATGGGCGGGCAGTTTGGGGGTTCAACTAGTTGACGGGAGCTGGGCGCAGAGGAGGTGGTCCGGGCCCTGCCCCCTCAGCTGAGCTGTCGAGAGGGTGGACAGCGGTAGTGGACAGAGAGGCCTCGGGGTGGGGAGGACAGTGCCCGGCCTGGACTCCCTCGGGAGCAGAGCCTAGTGCGGGCGGGTGGCCCGGGGCCTGATCCCCAACCTCGGCATCCACCACCCCAGCCTCTTCCTTGGCTCTGCCCCCCCCCCACCGAGAAACTGTGCAGGGCCTGTAGGGACCTCAGATCCTCCACCCCACCCCACCCCACCCCACTCACCCCTGGGCTCCGGCCTCTCTGTTCAGATCCAGGCGGGTCTCGGGGGTGGAGCCCCCCCGGCTCTCTAGGTCCCTCCTCCCGGAGCCGCTCCCCCTTCCCTGTTCTGTGGTTCTTAGCTGTGCAGCCTTGGAGACCCCCTACCCTGGTGCCCACCGCTGAGAAGACAAGAGGCCAGTCAGGAGAGGCCACCCTCGAGTGGGGCACAGGGGACCTCTGGGGGGGCATGGGGTCTCCTGGGGGCTGCTGGGATGGCCCGAGGCGGGAGGTCCAGAGAGACCTGACTTCTCACCACCATTCTGCCCTGACAGGCCTGGACCGGGGACACGGGGGGCTCTGAGCCTCAGCGGCTGGGTGTGGGCACCCACCCCCCACTGCAGGGGCCCCTCCCGCTGCCCAGGGAGGGCCACGTCCGTCAGCCACCACCTCCTTGGCCACAGCGGCTGGAGGAGCTGGGAGCCCAAGTGGCTGGGACGTTCCAGGGAAGGAACCAGGGTGGAGGGGAGTGTCTGGCCCGGTAAGCCCCCCACCCGCCACCCTGACCCTGGGGAGCCCCCCAGGTCCCACTCGGAGCTCCTCTCCAGTGGCCAGGGCGGGAAGCCCCAGGGCCCCCAGACAGTCGGGGACAGGAACGGGACGGCCCGGCCCGGACCTGCGCTGCACATCCGCTGGCCCTGCGTCCTTTGAGCCCTCGAACTCCGCGTGCCGGGCCAGGCTTCAGGCCGGGGAGTTGAGGGGGGACATGGTCCTGCTGGGGCCGGGCCTCTGGGCGGACGGGGACCGGCCAGGCACCGAGCTGGCCGGGAGGCAATACGGCCTTGCCTCAGCGGGGCCCTGGAGGAGGGGCGGGCATCCCCAGCTTGCAGATCTCCGCCCTGCCAGACCCCCCCCACCCCTCCCCCTTCTCCCCTCGTTCCCCCGAGTGGACCTGGGCTCCTTGGTGCTGAGCGACGGCTGAGGCCCAGAGTCGGCCTCAGGTCAGAGCAGGGTAACGTTTGTCAGGGAACTCGTCACTCCCTCTGCACCCTGCCGCGGGCCAGCCCCTGAAGGGACGTCCTCTGGGCCCCTCCCGGCCGGGCCCGCCCTGTGACGGCGCTGATCCCCAGCTCTGAGCTGCCCTTGATCCCCCGTGATCTCCCTCAGGTCCTGGGAGCCCCACGGCATCTGCCCGGGGACCTGGGGCCTCCAGAGCCTTCAGCCCGCCACCCTAGGGTGGTGAGAGGCAGGGGAGCCCCGAGTCCGGTGCAACCCCAGGACCAGCAGCCAAGGCGGGGCGAGGGCCGGCGGCCAGGGGGGAGGCCTGGAGCCGGGCCACGCGGGCCGCCACCATGGAGGGCCAGCCCATGGCCCTGAGCTTGGCGGAGAAGGC
The DNA here is from genome assembly GCA_039655065.1 of Glossophaga mutica. NCBI lineage: Eukaryota > Metazoa > Chordata > Mammalia > Chiroptera > Phyllostomidae > Glossophaga > Glossophaga mutica. The sequence continues at coordinate 217,163,806 of CM077305.1, forward strand.
GGTGTGCAAACTGGTGTACGGCGCCCCCCGCCCCCGCCCCCTGCTGCTGCCGGTGCGGCTGGAGCTGTGGCTGTTTGTGCAGAAGATGCGCGACCTGCGGAGGACGAGGTGCGGGGGCGCGGGGGCGGGGGGTGCGTGCCCGCCTGGAGCTCAAGGGGCCAGCGGCGGTTTCGGAGTAAGCGGAGAGGGTGGGGCTTCCGGCCCCAAACACCCTGCCCAGCGCTCCCCCGGGGGCCCTCCCCACATCGCCGGGGGCGTGTCAGACCCCCCCAAGCCTGCATTCTAACACCCCGTCAGGGTGCCGCCCCACCCCCTTGATTTCAGGGCCTAGGTTCCTAAGCTGAAACCTTTGCTCTGAGACGGGTGGGGTGCAGAGGGGCCGCCAGGTCCGCCAGGGCTGGCTGGGCCTGCTCCTCACCAGAGGAGCCCGCAGTTCAGAGGCCCCGTCCCCTCCGCAGTCGCCGGGGGGCAGAGGGCAGCTCGCCCGGCAGCCGGGCAGGGGCGGGCGGGCCCTCAGGAAGGAGCCCCACGCGTGTCCCCTCAGGGCTTCTCCTGGGCCCCTGTGAGGTGGCATCAGGTGGCTCTTCCCAGTGCACTGGCGAGGTGGCACAGCGCCACACGCCAGGAGTGGCGTGTGACTCGGGGAGGCCCCACGGCCTGGTGTCCCGGCCTCACGGCGGAGCCCCTGACCCCCGGCCACACAGGCCCTGGGGTCGCAGGGACCAGGCCCTCTGTTCTCCACAGGGAGGAGGAGCCCAGCTCCCCAGGGGGTTGCGGCTGGGCCAGGGGCCTTGCGAAGGTGGGGGGCTCCCCAGCAGAAAGCTGTGAGCCTGCGGGGCGCAGGGTGCAGCCCCTGGGGGGGTTCTGTTACCATTGCCGGCAGCGTTCGGGGTACCCTTGTTCCTGACAACGCAGCTGCAGAGCGAATGGCGTGTGGCCCCGCCGAGGTGGGCTTTGGCGAGAGCGGCTCAGCAGCCCTGGCCTAGCCCACTCTGTCTTTTGAGGAGACAGGTGGGGGTCCCCTGAACCCTCCACGGGTCTGACGACGACGCAGAGAAGGGGCCAGAGCCGTGGGGTGCGGCGGGGCGTTGGCGGGCGTCTTTAATTACTCTGAGGGTTTCCACAAACCCTGGACACCCCGAAGCAATGGAACTGAGACAAGGACATTGGGGGCCGGCCTGTGACTGTGCAGGGCACGACTCCCACTTTTCCAGGGTCCCCAGCTCCTCCTGTTGCTGGGTGACACCAGCACTGAGGCCCAGCAGCCCCCTTTCCCTCCCTCCCCGCCCTCGGGGCGTCCTCCAGCTTGGGGCCCCTGCGTCCCCAGCACATCTGTGCCCGGTGCTGACTGCTCTCCCGCCCCAGGGCAGGCAGGGCAGCGGGTCAGGCCTTGGGCCTGGGACCCCCATGACCCTCTGGGGCAGCTCGGAGGAGGCTGAAACCCAGAGGAACAGTGTCGGTCACCCCTTCCCTCCGGCCCCGGGAAAGGGAGGCCTAGAACCCCCAGAACCTGGGCCAGGGGGTTGGTCCTGGGACAGGTGCTCGCCTGGCAGCTATGCCCTGAGGGCAGCTGTCCTCAGGGGGCCGGGCCGCACTTCGGGGTGCGGTGCTGGGCCCAAGGGTGAGGGCCTCCTTCTCTGCTCCAAGGTGGGGGTGGTACGAGGAGCCAGCCCAGCCTCCAGCAAGGGTGATGGGTGGTCACGCAGGGCCCTGGGCCCTCGGGGTTGGGCCGGGCTCCCGGGGCAGGAATCTGGGGTGGGTTTCCAGGATTCGGGTTCACCTGGGGCTTGGTCCCGCCCACAGCAGCTCCACGGGGGGCCTGGCGCTTGGCGGGAACAGCTGTCACTCAGGCCCATCCTGGCCAGCAGCCAGAGTGCTTCTCAGACGGGGTTGGGGGCTGGCTGACCTTCGGCTGAGCCCCCCATGCCCACTGAGAGCTTGGAGGGTGTGCCCCACACCAGGGTTGCAGGCCGGGGGCGGGGCTGGGATCAGACCCTGTGCCTATGGCCTCGGTCAGCTCACCGACCCTCTCTGAGCCTCGACTGCTCTCCGGGGGACCAGGGCCGCCCCAGGCCGCCATGCCTCTCGGGAGAGTGGTCTGCTAGCCTCAGGCGGTCCCTCCCCTGGGCGCGGGCACTTGGGGGTAGGTCGGCGGTGTCCGGCACTGTACCACGGCACTCTTCAACGCCGCCCCCCGGCGCTCCTGAGCCCTGGCAGCAAGGTGCTTCCGGCACAGGCAAGCCGCACAGGGGTGCCCACCCCCAGCACCTGCCTCTGGGTGTTCACCCAATGACAGCTTTCGTCGTGTGCGTAGGCGTGGCCCAGGCCACAGCTGGCTGAGGGACCCGTGGTCCATGGGGACGGTGCGGAGGCGCCTGGGTGCCCAGGAGTGACGCCCCCTCTCCACCCAGGATGGAGGCCTCGTGCCTGGAGCTGGCCCTGGAGGGCGAGCGTCTCTGCAAGGCCGGGGACTTCAAGGCGGGCGTGGCCTTCTTTGAGGCTGCCGTGCAGGTGGGCACCGAGGACCTGAAGACGCTGAGTGCCATCTACAGCCAGCTGGGCAACGCCTACTTCTACCTGAAGGAGTACGCCCGGGCCCTGGAGTACCACAAACACGACCTGCTGCTGGCCCGGTGAGCCGCGGGCGGGGTGGGCACAGGGACCGGGCGGGGTCTGGTGGCGCCGTGCCCGTGGGGAGTGGCGGTCACTCACGACTGGAGCCTGGCGGCGGAGCTCTCAGGGTCCACAGGAACCTCGGGGAGGGGCGGGGGAGTGTGCGGGGAGGCAGAGTTTAAGCCGAGGCACCTGTGAGCGTGCGTGTGTGCGTGTGTGCGGGAGAGAGCGCGGGCGTGGCCCAGCATCGGTGCCTGTGATCGCAGGTGTGTCCGTGCCCCTGTGTCTGCGGGGCAGGGGGCAGGGGCAGCCCCCACTCCACCCGTGTTCCTGGCTGTCCCTGTCTCTGTTCCCCTCCGGCCTCCGAGCCTTTGCCCGGGGCGTCCCAGGCCGGGACACCCTTCCCTCTCTCGGTCCTGCCCGCCTCCTGCTGCTTCCTCAGGCGGCAGTGACCAGGTCTCGGCAGCCTTGGTGGCCGACTCCTCACCAGCCCGTGAGCCCGGTGTGGCGCTGGCAGGCACGCGTCCGAGAGTCACCGCAGGAGCTGTCGAAATGGCAGTTCTCACTGCAAGTGCCCGCCGCCGCCATGCTCTCCTGCCTCGATCCGGGGACTCCGGGAGCCCCAGCCTCTGCAGGACCTGCCCGGGCCTCCCCCTGCCTGGCTCAGCGAAGGGGTTACCCTGAGCTGGGCACTGTGGTCCTTCCAGGGCCCCGCCCACCTCCCCGAGACTCCCCGCCGAGCTCCGCTCTCAGCCCGGCCCCTCACCCCCTTCCGGCCCTGTAGGACCATCGGGGACCGCATGGGGGAGGCCAAGGCCAGCGGGAACCTGGGCAACACACTCAAGGTCCTGGGCCGCTTCGATGAGGCCATTGTCTGCTGCCAGCGGCACCTGGACATCGCTCAGGAGCAGGGGGACAGGGTAGGTTGTCAGCCCTCAGGCCGCCCCCGCCTTAGCGTGTGGACCTAGAGGTGCCCCCCACGTTCTTGCCTCGGGAGCCCTCGGAACAGCCTGGAGGGTGGGCGCACCAGCTCTGCGAGCATGCCGTGGGGTGACGTCCCTCCCGGTGGTCCCAGGCTGGGGGGCTCTTTGGGGTTGTGACCTCAGAGGCGCCCCAACCTCGGTGCTGCCCGCAGATTGGGGAGGCCAGGGCCCTCTACAACATCGGGAACGTGTACCACGCCAAGGGCAAGCAGCTGTCGTGGAACGCCTCGCAGGACCCCGGGCACCTGCCGCCCGACGTTCGAGAGACACTGCGCAGGGCCTCCGAGTTCTACGAGTGAGTGGGTGGCCGGGTCGGTCCACGCATTCCACAGACGCTCCCTGGACCCCTGCGCAAGGCCCAGGGACTTGCCCGCAGCCCCCAGCACAGCGCCCACACCTGGCTGCCACCACCCTCCCAGCCCCTGACCGTGGCTGCCAGGCTGGCCCTCCTGCCCCACCCCGCACCTGTCCCCAGGGTCTGCTGGGACAGCGTCAGCGCCTCCGTGGCAAAGCAGAGAAACAGGGAAGCTGCTGACCAAAGCCCAGCGAGGCTTTTAAAAAACACGTGGCTGGAAAAAGGGCTGGGACCTCGGGCTGAGCCCCTGGGTGTCGGGGAACTCTTCCCGTTAGAACAGAGGTTGTACCTGAAAACTTGAGGTGGGGCCGGGGGAGCCGCTGACCCGAGCCTGCAGCTTGGACAGCACCGGGAGGCACCAGGGCTAACGGGCATCCTTGGCCCGGGGGGTGGGTCTCCGGGCCCTGCTTCCCTCACACCGGGAGGGCGCGGCGCTGAGGGACTCGGCCCCCAGGAGGAACCTGTCCCTGGTGAAGGAGCTGGGCGACCGGGCGGCCCAGGGCAGGGCCTACGGCAACCTGGGCAACACCCACTACCTGCTGGGGAGCTTCGTGGAGGCCACGACCTTCCACAAGGAGGTGAGTGGATGGACGGCAGGGTGGGCAGCGCAGGGCGGCCTGGACATCCGCCCCAGGCTTTGTCTGGGCTTGGTCCTGGGGCTCCCGGGGCTGCTCCCACTGGGCACACGGACCTGGGGCCGGCCACCCTGGGCGGGGAGGCAGCACCTGCGGTCGGTGCCGGGCCTCGGGGCTGCCGTGTGACCTCGGGCTGCGGATTTGTGTCCTCAGCGCCTGGCCATCGCTAAGGAATTCGGGGACAAGGCAGCCGAGCGGAGGGCTTACAGCAACCTGGGGAACGCTCATGTCTTCCTGGGGCGCTTCGACGTGGCTGCTGAGTACTACAAGTAAGCAGCACACCCCCGCCAACCGCCAGGGAGAGGGTGGGCCCCGAGGTGCGGCGTGAGTCTGACCTCCCAGGATCCCCCGGGGCTAGGTGGGTGTCCCCAGCCACCCCAGAAAGGCAGACTGACAAAGCCAGGCACTCAGCCAGCCTTGGCTAAGGGCCTCCAGGTGCAGGTCACTGGAGGGACCCCAGAGGGGGCATAGCTGCACCCATGTGGACTTGGGAGGGTTAAGACCCTTGCTGGCTCCTGGGGTCCCTACCTGGGGCCAGTATACTCACCGGGCAACTTGCCTCCTGGCCTGCGGAGCGGAGCAGTGGCACTGGGCAGGGACTGGCTCAGGTGCACCAAGTCCAGCCTTAACTGCCCCGTCAGGACCCTGAGCCAGGTGTTGCTGTCCCGGCGCCCCGTGGACAGGCGGAGGCTCAGGAGGATGAGGTGACTGGCCAGTGTGGGCAGAGCCTGGTGGGGCCTCATCGTCTGCCCCCAAGCTGTGGGGCGCTTCGGCCGTGGGAGGGAGGGGACGCAGCCAGGCCCCACAGACACCCCAGGGGCATCCTGGGGCTGGAGGCCTCCAGGCGGGGGCTGCTGCCCCCGCTGCACGCTGTGCACCCCTGGACTGGAGCCGCCCTCCTGCGCAGGAAGACGCTGCAGCTGTCCCGGCAGCTCAAGGACGCGGCGGTGGAGGCGCAGGCCTGCTACAGCCTGGGCAACACGTACACGCTGCTGCAGGACCACGAGCGCGCCGCCGAGTACCACCTGCGGCACCTGCTCATCGCCCAGGAGCTGGCCGACAGGTGTGCGGGCTCGGGCGCGGGTGGGCGGGCAGACGCGGACCCCGCCCCCCATCACCACCACGGAGGGCCCCTGGCAGTCCCTGCAGGCCGAAGCACAAGCTGGTGGCAGAGGCCGAGGCCAGGGTTCAAGGCCCTGCTCTGTCTGACCCCCAAGTGACACTGAGCATGGGGGCCCCGCCTGGGCCCCAGCCTCCGTCGGTGGGCCACGCCGCCCACTGCGTGGGACTAGGAGGGACTGGCAGATGCTGGGATGGCTCCTCGCGGTGACCCCTGGCACAAGCTGGTCCGGGGGTTGCATCCCCGTCACCTGGGTTCCTCAACCCTGTAAGCCCCCACCCACACCTGTGTAAAACGAAAACATCAGTCTCTACGGAGAGACAGGCAAACTGAGCAGTTCTCAACACGCAGCCGTGCGCACCGGTCTGGGCGGGCTGTGGCCAGAGCAGGGGGCTCAGAGCCGCAGGCCGTGGGCTCCCACCTGGGGTCAAGAGGAGGCTGTCCTAAAGGCTGCCGGCCAGGAGGCGCTTTTCCCCGTGGGTGGTGGGGGTGTTTGGGGACTAGGCGGCGGATGGTCAGATTCTAAATGTAGGCACTGCCCCCAAACCTCGTGCTCTAGAATGGTTACGCTTGCGCTAGGTGATTTCCACCTCAATCAAAACAATGACCCGAGGGACCGGGGCCACCCCTGTCCCCAAGGTGGGGAGGAACCCATACGGGTGAGAGCCTTGCTGGCCACTAGGGGGCGAGCGAGGCCACCGGGGAACCCGGGCAGCCCCAGTGCTCGGTGCCCCCAGGGCCACTCCATCGCAGGCCCTCGTCGGTCCCCAGCCTGCCTGTGGTGCCCCCCCCCCGTCTTTTCCACTCCTGTCACGCCGGGCCTGACCACCCGGAGGCTGGGGGCTTGGCTTGGCCCTGCTGCTGGGCGGGCTGGTGGGTCTGGGCGTGCAGACCTGGACTCAGTTTCCCTCCCTGGCAGAGTGGGCGAGGCCCGGGCCTGCTGGAGTCTGGGGAATGCCTATGTGTCCATGGGGAGCCCGGCGCAGGCCCTGACCTTCGCCAGGAAGCACCTGGAGATCTCCCAGGAGGTGAGTCTCGCCTGCCCCCTCGGCCCCCAGCCCCTGCCCTGGCCAGCATCGGAGGCCCCGGCACCGCCCAGCCCGCTCCGGACTGGCCAGGTGCCTCGTGTGCACCGGGCTCCTCCTGGACTGTCCGTGGGTTCTCTCCAGTCTCCTGCTGCGAGTTGTCCGGGGGTGGGGGGGGTGGGGGGGTCAGAGGGCCTGCTTCCTGCCCCTGCAGTGTTGGTGTCCTGCGGGCAGCCCGCAGCCAGGCCCTTCTGTCCCCAGTGGCACGGGCCAGGCCGAGCCTCGGGGATACCCGAGCTCACCACCCAGCGTGGAAATGACCTGCCAGAGGCAGCCAGAGGTTCTCCCTGCAGGCTCTTCCCCTGAAAGCAACCCCCACCCCCCGCCCACAGTAGCCAGACGCCTTCCTGGAAAGGTGGGCAGGGTCTCTGAGGGCCCATCCTTCCAGAACTCTCTGGCTGTGGCCAGGGCAGCCCATGGTCGGGAACTGTGGGACTGCACAGTGAAGTCTGGGTCCCTGGCTCCTGGCCTGACCTTTCCTGACCTCCCCCTCTTCCTGAGCCTTGACCCACCCCCCCACCCCTGAGAAGCAGCACCCACAGCAGGGCCACATCACCTCCCTCCAGCACACCCCTAGTGCCCCCCTGGACCCACCACGGCCCTGTGTCCCTGAGTGGGTGAGGGCCACAGGTGCCCAGGTGGAGGTGGGAGGGGCAGGAGAGCCCAGGGCCGGGGAGGGCCGGGCTTGGACAGCCCCCTTCTGGGGAGTCGGCAGGGCAGCCCCTCGTCTGTCCGAGCACAGGCCGGGCTGGGGCGGGGCCCCTGGAGCTCCCTGCAGAAGTCCCGCCGGCCTGCCCGTTCTCCGGCCTGCTCTGCACCGAGGGCCAGAGCCCTGGGCCTCTGCTCCGAGCTGGGAGCCGTTGGCAGAGGGGGGCGGCGGGGAGCGGTGGAGCTGGGAGCCTCTGTTCGGAGCTGGGAGCTGGCGGCGGGGCTCGGGGGCAGAGCCGTGAGCCTGGCAGGCACCTGAGGGGTGGGCCCCAGAGGGGAAGGTACCCCAGAGGGAGTGCCCCGCTCGGCCCAGGGCCTGGCTGCCCAAGGCCCCAAGCCTTCCAGGGGTGTGAGGGGGTGGTCTGGGTGTGAGAGGTCGCTCCCGCCCGGAGACAGACCCCCAGGCTCACCTCTGGGTGCAGTGAGGCCTGGTTCCCTAGGGGACCCACGGGGGTCCTCGCAGCCTGCCTGCCCACTGACCCGCCCCTGCTCGGCCGCAGATTGGGGACCGAAATGGGGAGCTCACGGCCCGCATGAATGTGGCGCAGCTGCAGCTGGTGCTGGGCCGGCTGACCAGCCCGGCGGCCGCAGAGAAGCCAGACCTGGCCGGCTACGAGGCCCAAGGTGAGTTTCCGGGCTGGGGGCAGGGAGTCGGTTCCCCGCAGGCTCAGGCCAAGGTGGGGATGCTGGGCCTCGGGGGGCAGGCATGTGCCCGGGGAGCCGCCCGGGGTGGGAGGGTGCTGGCTCGTGCAGGGGCCGGGGCCGCTCTGCAGCCTGTGGGTGCGGGTTCCCCGGGGGGAGCTCTGACCCCAAACAGGAGACTTTCTGGTGGGGCCCCCAGGAGGTGCAGGGCTTCTGCACTGGGGGTGTCAGCATTGAAGCCCTTCTGCGCCCTGCTCCGGTGCTCACGGTGGGGGTGAGGGCATGACAGGCTGTCCAAGTGCCGGGGCACAGACGTCGGGCCCTGTCTCTCTTGTCCCCCAGGGCAGGTCAGGGGTCAGGGAGAGTGCAGAGGTGGGATAGAATTGGGCGCTCCGGGAGCGGGGACAGCCTGGGGGAAAGGGTGGCCCACACAGGGGCATTCAGGCCCCTGCTTCAGAGTCTCTGGGGCAGCAAGGGCCTGGGGTCCTGGGCCCCCAGGTTGACGGCCCGGTGCCACCACAGCAAGCAGGAAGAGGAGGACAGGGCTCTGGCTGCTGCACCCCAGCTGGGGCTGAGGACCCCTCCAGGCTGGGGCTGGGGGACCAGAGTGAGCGGAGGGCTGTTGGGAGGAGGGGGCTGAGTCCGTCAGAGGGGCCCTGGGAGGGTGCATCAGGCACCACTTGGGCCCACGTCACTTTACGACCTTACCACTCACGGGCTGCCGGTCGCCTCACGCAGGTCAGCGATACGCATGCAAGGACGTGACATTCCCTGCAAAGCAAACGGATTAATAAAGCCAGGGGCTGGGGCAGGGGCGACACCCCGAGGCGGGGCAGGCTCGGGGCAGGGAGGTAACTGAGCGTCCGGGCAGTCTGGGCCCAGCCTCCTGGTGGCTGTGTGCCCAGGGGCGCCGACTCGGACCCGGCCTCCGCAGCCCTCAGCCGGCTGAGAGCCAGGCCAGGGAAGTCCGGGCCAGCTGGTGGTGGGTTCCCAGGGGTTCTGACCATGGCCTGTCGCCTCCCCACTCAGGCTGCTGGGGACTGAAGGGAGGGGAGCAAAGGCTTCCGGGACCCTCGGCTTGCCCACTTCGGGGGTGCTGTGGTTGAAGGGGATGGGATGGGACGAGGCCCCCAGGGAGCAGCAGGCCAGGGTTTTCTGAGAGAGGGCAGCTCTGCGCAGAGCCCCGGGCTCTTGGGGGCCACCCTCTGGGAGCCCCGGCAGCAGGCGGGGACAGGGCTGGGCAGTCGTCCGGAAAGGCGCCCGGGGCGGCACAACCCAGCCCCCATCTGTTCTCCTGAGGAAGGAGGAGAGGGAGGCCGTGGTGGGTGAACAGCCAGGCTGTGCGGGAACAAGGGAGCCTCTGTCCTCCCCACGGCGGCTCCTCTGCTCGAGCCCGGACCCTCCCTGGCCGGGGGCCCCCAGAAGCCTCCCCAGCAGGCGCTGGGGACAGACCATCCTCCCGGGAGGGCGGCGGCCAGGCAATCTGCCCGCATCGCATCGGAGGAGGCGGGTCTGGGGGCCGGCGGCCCTGGGAGCTCCGGCTCTGGCATGCAGCTGCTCGAGGCAGGCGGGCGCCCTGAGTCCGGGCGGCCCTGGAGGAGACCCCCCCTCAGGTGAGGCTGGCACGGGCAGGGCCTCCTGCAGGGGCGGGATCATCCACTCGCTCGGTCAGGTGGCTCGGTGTGCCCTGGGCCGGGTGGGGGCGGACTGGCCCAGTTTCCAGAAGCCAAGAGCTTGTCTTCTGGAAACGGCCCCTTGGGGGTGGGCGACAGGACAGCTGCATATCTGGAGCCTGTCAGTTTGGGGGGGAGGGGGAAAGGAGCCCCTGGGAGGGGTGTGAACCCAGCCCTGTGAAGGGGCAGCTCCAGGGAGGAAGGACAGACGCCCTGGGCTGGAGCCAGGAGGTTACAGAGGAATCCAGGAGGGAGGGAGCAGCAGGCGTGGTGGGCGTGGCCTCTGAGGTGGGCGTGGCCCGTGGTGGGCGTGGTGGTGCCTGGCCAGCTGGGGACCAGGCCCCCAGCTTTTCTTCCGTCTTGATCAAGACGAGGGTCGGTCTGCAGCTGAAGCACCCAGAGCGGGCTGCCGTGCAGCTGACCTCACAGCTCTCTGGCCCCAGCCCAGCAAAGAGGCCCCCTGAGCGAGGCTGGGAGGGTGGGGGCACCTCCCTGCCACTGTTCTCTGGGCCCGAGTCAGTCCCGGGTGTCCTGGGGGCCCCACCCTGCCCTTCCCAGCGGGAGCACCTGGTGGGTGGGGGGTCCGGCGACACCCCCCCCCCCGGCGTGGCAGCTCAGTAAGCAGAGGGAGCCAGCCCAGAGCCATCTGTCAGCTGTCACCCTGCCTGTCCCTGGCGGCCCAGGGCTGTCCTCTGGCCCACAGGGCTTGCACTGCTCTGGGCCCCTTCGTCCTCTGGTCCCTGCCCAGGCTGTCCCCCGGACGTCCGAGGGGCAGGCTGGGCTGGGGGCTCCGGCCCCGGCTTTGCCCTCTCCTGGCCAGCTAAGTGTCTCGACCCAGCTGTGCCTCCGTGTCCTTGTCTGGGAGGTGGGCCCATTGGTCACCCTGGGAACAGCGCCTGGCAGGGACGAGGGCACCGCCCTTGCCCCTGAGGAGGCTAAAGGTTCAGACACCCCAGGCCCCGCCTGTGCGCTCGGTGGTCTGCAGCCCCCTCGTGCCGGCCAGGGCTGTGCGGCGGCGAGGGTCCGCGTTTTCCCGTCTGCCCCTTCTCCAGCCGCCCTTGCTCAGCCGTCCGAGGGCTAGCCTAACTCTAGTCACACCTGCCCCTCCAGGCTCTGTGACCTTGGCCAGGTGGGTGCCCTCCCTGAGCCCCAGGGTCCACGGTCTTGGGAGGGTGGCCAGAGGCACAGCGCACAGGAAGCCACACACTGGCCCTACACGTCGGCGCTCGGCAGACACTGGCCACCTGACCACATCCTGGCTGCGCGCCGAGGACTCGCCGGGCCCCATGGGCGCGCGGGGGGCACACCAGCGGCCAGACAGGCAGAGGTGGTGGTAGAGCCCACGTCCCCAGGGCTTTGGAGGAAAGAAACGGGGGGTGGGGGTGGGGGGGAGCGGTCGAGCGGGCTTTGAGAAGGCCACGTCTCGGTCAGCTCGGGCTGCGCAACAGACACCGCAGGCCAGGCGGCTGTAACGCGGCTTTTCTCTCACAGCCTGGGGGCCGAGCTCGGGTGCGGCCTGTGGGGGTCTGGGGCGGGCTCGCCTCTGGGCTCGTGGGTGCCGTGCACAGGGTGTGGGAGAGAAGACAGCGGGTGAGCTCTCTGCTCCGTCCACAGAAGGGCGCCGATCCCCGCAGCAGGCCCCAGCCTGTGCCCTCGGCAACCCTCACGTGTCACGCCCCCCCCCCCCCGCCCCGTAACACCATCGCACTGGGGCTTGGGCGTCCATGTGTGGCGCAGACATTCAGTCCCTAACAGGGACATCTGAGCAAGGACTTGAAGGAGGGGAGGGAGCAAGCTGGGAGCTTTGGTGGGGGAACAGCCAGGTAGGGAGCAGCGGGCAGGGGAGGGGGGCAGACAGGCAGAGGCCCCAGGCGGGGGAGAGCGGGCCGGCGGGAGCAGGGGGCTGTGTCTGGAGGGGGCCCTGCGAGGAGAGGGTGGGGAAGGGGTGGAGGGCCTTTTAGGCCCCTGCCTGGCCCCGAGGGGCAGTGGGGGAATGAGGTCTGCCCCATACCCTAAGGGCATCTCCGGCCCTGCGGGGAGAAGGGGCTTTGGGGGCGAAGCCAGGCAGACGGGTCCCAGGGAGGTGGGAAGGGGCTGGGCTGGGACAGGACATCAGGGTGTCCGGTGGGGACGCATGCTTACCAGGGCGCTCCGTCAGACGTGAGCCGGGTGGGGCGGTGCTGAGGGAAGTTTCCAGACCTCGCCCTCACCGTGGGAGGGGTGGAAAGCCAGCCTGCGGTGCCCAGGCTGAATGCCCCCAGTCAGCCAAGGGCGCGGGCGCCGGAGGCAGCAGCCGGGGGACCTGGGCCCTCTGCAGACAGAGGCTGCATTTAGTCGGGCCCGGAGGGCCTACGGCCTGCCCTGGCCTCGAGGGGACCCGCCCCGGAGCCGGATGCCGCACGTCAGGGGCCTCCCAGCCTCTGCCGAGGCCAGGGACCAGGAGGACTGGGCGGGACAGGGGCAGCCCCGTGAGCCCCGAGCGGACAAGGTGGGGAGACAGAGGCGGGCCCCCGGGGTGTCGGGGCAGCAGAGAGAGGCCCGGCCAGGCTCTGGCGAGCGATGGAGCGGGTCCCCGCTGGCTGCGGTGAGTAGGGGCCTGCACGCGGCTGCGCCCCGGCCCCGCGGCCCCTCGGCCTTGGCACTGAGACAGCCCCGCCCTGTTGCCCAGCGTGGCGCACCGTGGAGGGACAGGCGGGGCTGCCCAGTGCTGCGGGGCTCGGGGAAGAGGAGGCGTGTTTTCCTGACAGGCTGGGAGGAGCCGGGGACCCTGATCCCCTTTCTGCCCCTGGTGCCTCAGCCCCAGGACACAGGGTCAGGCTTCCCCATCTGGGCAGGGCCCCGCTCTAGGGCACTTAGGGGTGGGAAGGGCAGCCCACAGCTGAGTCGGACCCTCAGGAGCTGGCCGGCTGCGTCCGGTGAGGCCTCGGCAGCCGGCCCTGCCTGGATCCCAGGACAGCAGCCCCCGAGGAGCGTGGCCGTCCCTCGCAGGCATCCCCGTGCCCCAGCCTGCAGAGGACAGTGGGACGGGGCGTGGTGGCCTCAGAACCTGGGGCCCAGGACAGGGAAAGAAAGGGCTGTGGCACGCGGGCCCAGCCACGCAGGAGGAGTGGTCTCTGGGTTTGGCACCCACGGCACAGCTGAACATCACGACCGGAGCCGGGTGTGGCGCTGGGTTGACCCGAGTGGGTGGGAAGAGAGCCGGGTCCAGGAATCATGAACCGGACGGAAGCCAGACTCCGCCCCGGCCCTGCAGGTGCACCCGGGTGGGGGCACAGAGGTCACGCACACTCCACGGTGGCCTCCGCGTGGGGTGGGGAGTGTGGGGCACAGGGCCAGGGGCCTGGCTCCCCATGGCCGTGCCGCTGCCCCGGGGCTGGGGCTGACTGAGCCCCTCTCTTCCAGGGGCCAGGCCCAAGAGGACACAGAGGCTGAGCGCAGAGACCTGGGACCTGCTGAGGCTCCCCCCGGAGCGGGTGAGCAGGGTGCGGGCGTTCGGCTGGGGACACGAGGGCGGCGGCAGAGCATGGGCAGCGGGCTAATGAGGCCGCTGCAGTGTTTGCTGAGCTGCCACCGCGGCTGCCCACGTCATGTCCCTGCCGCGGGGGGCGGATGTGCCATCTGCCCCTGTGGGTCCCCGGAGAGGCCCCACAAGGCCCGGCAGCAGCAGCAGCGCCCACTCCCTCCCACTTCCCTCAGGGTCCTGCCTGCTGTCTCCCTGGGGGCCCAGCCACGGTCCGCACACCCTGCGGGCCCCTCTGCCCCTGCCCAGCCACCTCCCCAGGGTCCTGGCCAGCTCCCTCCCACGAGGAAGCAAAGTTGTTACCAGTGAAGCCGCGGGCGCTGCGCAAGCCCCAAACAGACTAGGGGCTGGGCAGGTGGGGCCTGGACCCGCCACGTACCTGCCGGGTGGTGCGGTGTGGCCCTGGGGAAGTGGCCTAACCTCTGAGCCTCTGGTGACCCCAGCGTGATCGGGCCTTAGTTACAGACCTTCACGGGGGCCTGCTGGGAGACGAGGCTCAGGGTCACCCACAGTCGTGTGTTGCTTAGTGGTCGACATTTGAGGGGTCAGACGCCCAGCCCAAGCTCCTCCGGGGCCCGGCTCTGCCTCTCCCTGCCTGCCCCCCACGCCAGGCCCTTGCCGGTCCTCTCTTCCTCCCCACCCCTTGGGCCGAGCATCACTGCGTGTCTGTGAAATGGGGCGACCACATCCACCCAGCACCCCCTCAGGGTCCTGGCATCGCTGGGGGCCCCGCCCATGCCTGGCCTTCTCCCCAGGAGCAGAATGGGGACAGCCACCACTCTGGGGACTGGCGGGGACCCGGCAGGGACCTGCTCCCCCTCCCCATGAGGAGCAGGAAGTACCAGGAAGGGCCAGACGCTGAGAGGAGGCCCCGGGAGGGTGGCCACGCCCCCCTGGACAGCGCAGACGTCCGGGTGCAGGTACCTCGCATGGTAGGTGACTTCTCTTCGGGCTCCGACTGGGAGCCCGGCGGGGCCTCCACCGCCACCCCGGGCGGTGGACGTGGGGGCTGCTCCGGGGCTGGAGGTCCTGGCCCTGGCCGTCCCCAGGACCTGGTGGGCACCGGGCCAGCCGACAGCGCAGGGACAGTGTTCAATTGCCCGCCGCCCCAGCCTCAGCGAGCCCAGCGCTCCGGGCGACAGAGAGCCCAGTGAGAGTCTGTGGGGCGGGGTGGGGGGGACGCAGGTCCCGCCAACACTGTGTCCCGAGGATGGGGCGGCGCACGGGGAGACCAACGGCCGGTGGAGGATGGAGGGACAGGGCCTGCCCTCTCTCAGCCTGGCAGGTGCCCTGCTGTGCCCAGGAGCCCCACCAGGCTCTTGGGAAAGGGTCAGGGTTCAGAGGTCAGCCTGGACCCCCCAGAACACCTGGTCCAGGGCCCTGGGAATCAGTCTAAAAACAGTCCGCTCCAGCCCAGGGGTGGGGGTGTCTGTGCCGACCCCATGTAACCCCAGGGCTGCCCAGTTGCCAGGCACAGGGAGATGAGGAGGGGGTCCCTGCACCGGGGAGGGGCACCAGCTGCCCCGTGGGTGGGGCAGTGCTGGCTGTGGCGGTGTGGGGCAGGGCCTCCCCTCGGCCCAGGGCGGGCCATGGGGGGCAGGGCTGAGCCCCCCCGCCCACCAGACCCCTGACCCGGCGCCCTCGACAGGAGGACAGGAGGCAGCCTCCGAGGCCTGGGTCTGGGCGGCTGCCTGGGGCCCCTCAGTTCCCGGGGCTCTGAGCTCACCGTGGAAGGGACAGGAGCGGGCAATGGCGCTCACCTCTCCTGCAGGGCTCGCAGCCCCTCCCCCAGGCGCTTCCTGTGGTCAGCCCTGCTGGTCGCCGCCCCCCCACCCCCATCCTGGTCGGCCCGTGGCTGGTGGAGCTGTGAGCAAGGAGAGGGCTCTTCCCCGAAGGCCCAGGCTGCGCGGGCCTCCAGGGCAGGGGAGGGACACGAAGGCAGGCAGCTTGAGGCCAGGGAGGGCCCCGGGCCTAGGGCTGGCAGAGGCCGGGGGCCTGCTGTATGGGGAGGTGGCGGTGCCCAGGGGGGCCGAGTCCCAGAACGGGAAAGGCCCTGCCTGCCCAGCTTCCCGTGGGGCCGCCGCAGCCCTGGCTCAGGGACCGGCCGACAGAAGTGCCCGCTCTTCCTGGGCTGGCTCGGCTGGAAAAGGAAGCCGGGGTCCGAGTGGGGGGTGCTCTCCCCACGGTCCCCACTCCCCTCACCCATCCTGCGTGACCGCCCAAGAGCCAGAGCACTCGGGGCTCAGGGAAATCCATCTCGCAGTGTTTACGAGCGCGGCTGTGTGCGTGCGTGAGTGATGGAGCTTCAGCGCTGGTGGGCGGGGACGGGGAGGGGCCCTCCTCCCCCGGGGCCTATTTAAGCATCCGGCTAGCAGGGCCCCTCGGGGCTCCGCAGCCAGGCGGCACTGGGCGCCACCAGCAGGGTAGCGGTGTGGGCGCCCTGGCGTCCTGCCCAGGCTCCACGTGGCCGGACACCCTGACGGGCACCTGGTGAATCAGCGACCTGTGGACCCGGCGTGAGTTGGGGCCGGACAGGTGGAGGCTGGGGCGTGTGTGAAGCTGGGCTCGGACAGCGCCCTCCCCCTGGGGGGCTGCGCGGTGGGTGGGCAGTCAGCCCAGGGACCAGGGTCAGGGACCAAGCAGTCAGCCCAGAGTGGGTCCCGCTCTGCCCCAGCAGCCGCCCAGCCGCCCTCGCCCCTGCCCTTGGTTCGGGGCAGCAGGGGGAGCAGGCAGCACCTGCCCTGAGGGGCTGGCTCAGCAGGCCGGGGAAGGGCAGGCCAGGGAAGGAAGAGCAGGCCAGGCCAGTGGGGGGTTGAAAAACGGGATGGAATTCTAGCAGGAGGGACCGGAGTGAGACCTGAGGAGAGGCTTGGAGGCCCCCGGGGCTGGACGGACCCTGGCTTTGGGGCAAAAGAGAGGTCGGAGCGAGGGGGTGGCCCCCAGGTCCCATCCTGAGAACCCAGGGGCTGCACTGAGCAAGGCTGTGGGGCCTCCAAACTGCCCGGGCCTCTGGCCTCAGGTCCACCAGGGAAGTGTCAGCCCCTCATGGGTGGCCCTGAGCTCCAGGGTGGGGGCTGCCGGGCCCAGGCCTCAGGCTGGACGTGGACACTGACCTCACTGCCTGAGGCCATGGGACAAAGCCCGTTCTCCTTTGGGGCTGTCCCTTGAGCTCTAGCCCTGGGGAGGCTGGAGGAGGGTTGGGGTCACAGCTGTCCCAGGAGGGTCCTGGCTCCCTTCACCTGGCCCACAGTCCGCCTCGGGGACCCTGCGTGGGGTGGTGCTATGCTCGCCGCTCCTGGCTGAGCCGGTGTCCCCCCAGCCACTGGGCCCCAAACAGCCTGGGAGCAGAGCCTACGCCCTACGGGGTTGGGGGGCACCTGGCAGCCCCCGTCTGAGCCCAGGCCACCCTGGGCCTGCTCCTCCTGGGGAGCCCTCGCACCGGCTGTCTCTCTCCTCCCTTCCGGGCTCTGTGGGGTTGGGGGCCCGCAGGAGAACAGGGCCCTGAGGGGGTTCTGGAACTGCCCCCAGCCTTGACTCTGGGCCTGCCCTGGGGGGTGGGGACAGGAGGAGGAGGAGGACCTGTTAGGCTCTCTGTCCTCCAGGCTGCAACCTCAGCCCTGACCTGCCCTGGGCCATGCTCCGGGAGGCCTGCTCCTTGCCCCTCCGTGCCCCTGGGGTGCCCTGCCAGCTCCCCCACCTCGGTCTCCTCTCCTGCGGGGCAGCTGGTGATGAGAGTCCCCTGTTTTGGGCACCCAGTAGGCGACACCTTTGCTGCTCTGAGTGGGCCCCCAAAAGGCCGAAGTGTGGACAGGTGGGGCTCTGGCTTCCGAGGGGTGGCGATGGGCCACTGATTGGCAGCTGGGGTGTCTGTCATCCGTCAGCCCTTGGGGCCCGGGACCAGGCCTGGTGAGGTGGCCCCGATGGGGCACCCCCTCAGCCACCCCCACGTGGGCGCGTGCACTGGGGCCCGGGTGGGGGTGGGCATGGGCTCGCCCAAGGCCAGCCTGCCAGTCGGGCTAAGCCAGGCCCGGTGACCTGGTCTCTTGTTTCTCACCTGCCCCCCCCCCCCCCGAACCGCGGCCTCCACGGGCCGCCCTGCCCGGGCACCCTCACCCCACCAGTGGGACGCGCCTGGGCCCCGCCAGGTCACCCTAGGGCCAGCCCTCCCCGGCACCCAGGCCGCACTGACAGTGTCTCCCAGGGCCCGTGCGGTCCAGCCGCAAACCCACCGCCCTCGGCCGTGTCCGCCTGAGCAGTTGCCGCCCAGGGTCCCGGCCCCCATACGTCCGCTGTCCTCTGGGTCTGTCCCTGGCCCAGGACCTTGACCTTGTAAACATGTGGCCTGAACCCCTGCTTGGGGTGGGACAGGAGGTGGTGACCACTGACCCGGGGTGGGTGGCCCCAGGGAGGGGCAGGGTCACCACTGGGAGGATGGGGAAGGGGCCAGCTGCAGAGCAGCTTTGGGGGGCACCAGCAGGTGACGATGAGGCTCCTGACCTTGGTCCAGGTCAGGAGCCCCCTCAGTGGTGTTCCAGGGTCTGTGAGGGGCTGGGACTGGAGCAGGGCCACCTCTGTGGCCAGTGCTGACTGCCCCCGCCCCCCAGAGCGTCCCCCGGGCCCCTTCCTCCGACGAGGAGTGCTTCTTCGATCTGCTGAGCAAGTTCCAGCGCAGCCGCATGGATGACCAGCGCTGTCCGCTGGAGGAGGGCCAGCCTGGGGCCGCCGAAGCCACGGCCGCCCCCACCCTAGAGGAGAGGATTGGTGAGTCCCCCCAGGCCCGACCTTGAGAGGTGCAGGGCGGGCTCCATGCCCTCCACCCTCCCCAGTGTCCCCTTCCACTCGGAGCTCCTGAGGGGCGGCCCACACCTGCTGCAAAGTACCCCTTGTCACTGGGGGCTCCCGCCCCCGCCTCGCTCGAAGCTGCACCCTGGGGAACCTGTCACCCTCCGCCCGCCCACCGAAACACAGGGTGTCAGGAACAGCACTGTCTGGGACTGGGCGGGGAGGGAGGGCAGGCGCTCTACCACCTCCCGGGAGCCCCCAGAGGCGGGGGTGGGACCCTGGGCAGGGCAGCCAGGAGCCCCCCTGCCCCACCGCAGGCCTGACCCTCAGAGGGCCCCTGCGTCAGCCCGGCTGGCCCCCCGACCCGAGGGAAACCCCGGCTCTCCCGCTGCCCCCACAGCCCGGCCCTCGCTGACGGCCTCCCCCCAGACGGAGGAGCTCTTCGACCTCATCGCCAGCTCCCAGAGCCGACGGCTGGACGACCAGCGGGCCAGCGTGGGCAGCCTCCCCGGGCTGCGCATCACCCACAACAACCTGGGGCACCTGCGCGGCGACGGGGACCCCCAGGAGCCAGGGGATGAGTTCTTCAACATGCTCATCAAGTGCCAGGTAGGCCTGCAGCCCCGGAGGCAGGGGCCCCGGTCCCTCACCTCTGGCTGGGTCTGGCGGATGCCCTGTGGGGAGAGGAAGGACAGGCTGGCTCAGCCTGCGTCACCAAGCGCCCTCGGCGGGAGGGTGGGCAGACCCTCCTGACGAGGCCACCCCAGGATGCCCTCAGTTCGACTGTTCGTACAAAGCTGAGGGGTCGCCAGGTCCCCAAGGCCGTGGTCTTGGGGATCCCTCCACTCTGGATGGAGAAAACCAGGGGCCAGGCAGCACCCTGCTGCGCGGGGGGCCGGGGCCAGCAGGCGGGCGGGGCGGGTGGCGGTGCGCAGCAGGCCTGGTGCGTGGAGGCTGGGCGGTGTGCAGACCTGCCGTCCATCCCGCAGAGGACAGGAAGGCGCAGCCCTCGGCGGGCCCGAGGAGCCCCCAGACCGGCCCTGACCGAGAACCCCCAAGCCCCCCGTCCACATGCACGCAGGCTCCTGGCTCTTCTGCTCCAGACCCTGCGGAGAAGCCCGCGCACCTCCTCGGCCCCTGCAGCCCGCCAGCATCGGCCCCAACCTCTCAGGGGTCCCTGAGGGGCTCCTGGAACCTCGGGCTCTGGGAGCTGCGGCCTCCCGCCGTGTCCCAAGGGCTTACAACCACACTGCTGCCGGGCTGGTCTCGGGGGCCTCTCCAGCAGTCCCGTCGCCCCGATGGCGCGCCTCACACGCAGCCATTGTTGTCTGACCCGCTCTCCTGGGTGGGCTGTTCCTGGGCCTGGGGTCAGGGTCCCCGGAGCTGACTCCCGGGCAGATCCAGGGAGGCCCAAGGTGGCCTGACCCCCTCATGACCTGGCCCTGGCCCTGGACGACGGCCCCTGCCTCAGGGTCGTCCGGAGGGCAAGGCCACCAACCTGCGTGTCCGTGTCTGCCAGTCCTCCAGGATCGACGACCAGCGCTGCCCACCACCCGCCGGGCTCCCCCGAGGCCCCACCATGCCCGACGAGGACTTCTTCAGCCTCATCCAGAGGGTGCAGGCCAAGCGGATGGATGAGCAGCGGGTGGACCTCGCCGGGAGCCCCGAGCAGGAGGCGGGCGGGCCGCCTGAGCAGAGGCAGCAGAGCCAGCCCGGCACCGGCTAAGGCCCGCCCCGCCCCGCTCCCGGGCGCCCGGGGGAGTGGCTGGAATCGTCCAGGACGCCCACGGCTGAGGCCGTGGCCAAGGGCAGGCTCTGAGCCCCCCGCCCTTCCCACTGAGCCAGACGCTGGGCACACTGCCCCCGAGGCATCCCCCTTCCCGTGGTGGCGGGCTGGGCCAGGGTTGGCGTTTGGGGAAAGGCACTCTGTCCTGGGCTGGCCCCACGTGACGTGGTACGCAGCTCCCTGCAGGCCTGCCCGGCCCGGCACTGCCCTCGCCCCTGCCCAGGCCCCCCGCCCCTGCCCTGGGCCTTCAGCTTGGTGGCCCCGACCGAGGTGCTGTCCGGACTTCCTGCGCCTTTTGCCTGCCCCCACCGCTCGGTCCTGCCCAGCCAAATGTGAAGACCCCGCTGCCCCCCACACCCCCAAAGGTTCTCCGAGGACTCTTCCTGGTGCCACCAGTGACGCGGGCCTCTCTGTCTGCCCACAGCGGTTGCTAGGAAGGCTAGGTGCAGACATGCTCACCCCAGTCCCAGCCCCTTACCTCCCCCAGAGGGCCCCTCCCTCCTGGCCCTTCCCTCCTACCCAGGCCGGAGGAGGGGGCACAGGAAGGCACCCAGACCACCTGCAGCGAAGGCGGGCTCCCAGGGTCCCTGGCCCCACCCACACAGTCCTGAGCAGGCAGGGGCCCCACGGGGAAGGAGGAGGGAAGCAGGCCATTCCTTGTCTCCAAGCTCCGAGGTCCAGCGACAGCGGGGCCTGGTCCGGGGAGGGCTGGTGTCAGAGCGGCGATGGCACCAGAGACCCGCGCTGCGGCCGTGGGCAGTGTGGGTCAGCAGAGCTGGGCTGGCCCGGCTCCGCCCTGGGCGCCCTACGGAGGACGCAGCTCTCCCTGCCACCAGCTCGGGCTGTGACATCCCTGCTTCCCCCCTACGTGGGGGGCGTCTGGTCCCTGAACACCCAAGTCGGCCATGGGCCTGGGCAGCAGACAGGCCTCCTGGGGACAGTGGCCAGTGGCTCTCGGCCACCAGCAGCACCCCCCTTGTCCCTAGTCCAGGCCGAGCCTCAGCCCCACGGCCCCCTGAGCACACAGCCTGCAGCTCTGGGTGAGGGGACCCCCGAGGGTGGGGCTGGCAGGTGTGGGGCCAGGCCCCAGGGCACAGGCTTCCGCCCGGCCGCCCAAGTACTTGAATGTACATGTGTATTTATTGCCCTCACGTGTTTGCCACGTCGTGCGTGGGTCCTTCCGACCCAAGAGGTACATTTGTTTTTCTGGAAAAAATAAAGTCTGCCAAGTGAGTGCTGTCGTCTCAGGGGTGGTGGACCCATGGGTGCGGAGCGCCAAGGCTCGCAAGTGCCCGCCCACCCGTGGCACCCGGCTCCAGGCCCACCGCCACTCAGCAGCCTGCGCCCTGGGAGCGGCTGTCGCTGTCCTGACAACTCACACACCAGGACGCGTTGCCCTTCCAGTCCCATGTGCACCAGGACCCCAGGGCGGTCAGGACAAGGGAGGTTCAGTGGGTCTGTCATATCTTGTCCCCCAGACCCTGCGGGCTGGTGACCCTGATGGGACAGCTGCTGAAGGGGCCACCGAGAAAGCGGCTGGGGGGCAATGCCCTGTGAATGCACGCACCCTGTCAGGCACTGTTTCTGGGAGGGTCTAGGTGCCGGGGGAGGCCCCGCTCACCCCTCTCCCCGCAACCCACTGGGCCAGGAGCCCCTCTGCTCCCCACACCCCCCCACGACCCTGGGGGGGAACTGCAGGACATGCAGGAACCCATGTGGTATCGTTGCTCCTGAGACGAAGGGGCCCCAGGGCGCTTTCACCAGAACCCACCACCCTGATGGTTCTCGATGCCCTGGAAGCCCCGGCACCAGGATGCCCTGCGGGCAGGGACACTGGGCACCCCCTCCTCGTGGCTCTTGCCCGGGTCTGCACTCTAAAGGCACCGAGGAGTCCCGCAGGGAGCGGTCTGACGTGACATTCCTCCCTACCGAACGTCCCCAGACACACGACTCCCTGGTGTGACCCTCTGCAGAGGGTCCTGACCAGGGCTAGGGGACGAAAGGTAATTGGGGGTGGTGGGGGCAGAGCCCAGAGAAGGCCCTGAGGGGCTCTGAGACTGGGCTGGAAGCCAGCGGAGGCCTGGAGGTGGCCACACTGAAAAGGCAGGGTCTGTTGTCACTCCGGCGTGGTGAGGCCGGCAGATCAGGAGATGACACCACTGAAGAGATGGTGACACCGTCACAGGTCCTAAGAACAGGGGACACCAGTCCATGGGGGCTGCAGGAAGGCTGCGGGTGGGTCAGGAGGCGGGGAGGGAAACCTTCACGGGAGCCTGGCCGGCCCAGGATGGGCTGGTACACAGAACTCCAGTGGCTCCGGAGCAGGGTACCTGCCCAGGTGCACTCGTGGGCATCTGTCACCTCCCTGGGAACTGACTAGCCCTGGGGGGTGAGGGGTAATCCCACCCAGGGCAGCGGGGCCCAGATGCTAAAGCATCAGGATGCAAAAAGTAAGACATGGTCAACACACATCCAAACCCTGGGCCTCAGTTTCCCCGTCCGTGCACGGAGGGCCCTGGGTGGCCCTCCTAGGTCCAGCCAGCTCCCCGGACCTCCCCCAACTCTGAAGGCAGTAAGGCAGCTAGGTCAAGGCCCAGCGCCCCCACTCCTGCATCTTAAAGCCAGCTGGTCCCCGCATGGCCTCCGTGGAGGGGCAGGTGGGGGCTGCAGAGGCCCCAGGAGGCCAGCTCCGTAAGCCGCACAGGAGGCTCTGGGAGGGAATAATAGCGGGTTGTTTGCCAAGGGAAGGACAGGGGGTAATCCAGGCAGAACACGAGCCGCCCACGCCCCGGAGAACAGAGCCGAGGTGCCCAGTGCCGGCAGGAGGCGGCAGTCAAGGGCTCAGAGCCGCCGGGATCTGAGAGGCTGGCTGGTGAGTCACGTTTAAGGTCACACAGCCCAGAACACTTCTGGAAATAAACACACTTCCATAAACACAGGAACATCCTGAGCAGGCAGTCAAACAAGGTCGCAAGACAAATCGCACGCCCCAGGTGGGGGGGGGGTCATGTGGGGTGCTCAGGGCCCCCGCCTGTCAGATGGCGGCCCTGCTCCCACTGCCCTTGTCACCACGGCCAACCAGCCCACCTGCAGCCACCGCAAGCAGCCTGGTGTGTCCGGGGGACGGCAGGTGGCGCAGAGGGCATCTGTGGGGCCTCTCGGTGTCTGGTCAGAGGGATGGGACGGGCAGAGTGCGCCGATCCAGTCCCCAGGAAGGACAGTGGCCTGCGGGTCGTCCCTTCCAGGTCTCTCCCCAGAGACATTTGGGCACAACTGAGCCACCCTGTGCCTGTCCCGTCCGTGTACCCAACAGGGTGGCACTATGAGTGTCTTCATCGGCAGACCGGAAGGCAGAGGCTCAGATGGGCAAAGCGACCCCCCAGAGCCACAGAGCCTGCCAGGAGGGGTCCGGCCCCACGTCCAGCCCTTCCCACCGGGCGTGGTCCACATCAGGCAAGTACAAGGGCAGGTCATCCGGGCAGGGCAGCGGCCGCGGGCCAGGGGTTCCCCTGTTGCACTGGGGGTCCCTCCCGTGAGCCGCTCCGACTCCAGAGCTGGGACAACAGGGGAACCGAGGCTCGTCGTCTGCAAGTGACGTCTGTTTACTGAGGGAAACGGGCGAGGGTGAGTGACGCGGGCCCCCTCGAGGGCAGAGGCAGGTCAGCCGGGCTCCGTCTTGCCAGGGTGGTTGGGGTCCTGGTCCTCACCCCCTTCCGGAGCATCAGCAGAGTTGGGGGCCCCTGCAGCCTCTAAAACCAGCTCCAGGGCGCCCTCGCTGGCCGCCCGGCACACCTTCTCCCCTCTGGCCGCCAGGATTTCCTCAATGTTCCTGAGAGAGAGGGAGGCGGCATCACGCTCCGGGTCCCTCACCGGTGCTGCGCCCGGGTCCCGGGAGGGCGCCCGAGGACAAGCGCGAGCCGGGAACACGGGTCCCTGCACTGGTACAGCAACGAGGCCAGTGCTGCTGCCTCCAGGCCTTCTCCACGCCCCCCAGCAGCAGCTGCTACTACTGCTGCTACCCCATTCCCAGGGGACAGTGCTCGCTCAGAAGACAAACTGGACTGCCCAGAGCAACTGGCCACAGACTCCTGACCACTGTCCCCCATGGAGGGGTGAGGCCGACCCTGCAGGCCCAGGGCCCCACCCACACCACCTCACACGAACCCTCAAGTCTGGCGTGGTCAACCAGCATTGACAGAGGGCAAGGGCGTGACAAGCATTCAAAATATCTTTGCAGGGTAAAGGAAGGAACCCAAAATGAAAGGAAGTCGTCGCTTTAAAAGTCACCACAGTCTGACCCTTCACTTTAGGGGAGGCCTGTGGGCCTGGCAGATAAGTGGGTCCTGCCTGCTGTCAGTGAGGGGGAGGTCAGGCAGCACAGCAGGGCTGAAGGGAACCAAGCAGGAGCAGATTTTGCAAATAAAAACCTGCCCCATACTTGGAGTTTACTTCTGTACTCTACTGCAACTGGCTCCTCCAGTCCTGGTAAGGCTGGGGAA
Source organism: Glossophaga mutica (assembly GCA_039655065.1). NCBI lineage: Eukaryota > Metazoa > Chordata > Mammalia > Chiroptera > Phyllostomidae > Glossophaga > Glossophaga mutica. The sequence continues at coordinate 217,188,207 of CM077305.1, forward strand.
GGGGGCTCTTTAAACCTCATTAGGGGGAGGGCCAGGGGTCGGACTCTTCCTCCAACCCTGCCCGGGTGACCTCACCTCTTCCCATCCAAGTCAGAGAACCAGCCCAGGTTGTCTGCGATGATGTGGTGGTTCTGGCAGCCAGGGCAGGTCACGATGACCACACCCTGGTGATAAGCCAGCTTGGAAATCTGCTTAGAGGACCGAGTCCCACAGACCTGGTGGAGACACAGGGAGACAGCACAGGTGAAGCCTAGGCCTGGCCCCGCCCCCCAGAAAGACCCCACCCACTGAGGTTTAGCTCCACCCCACAGCAGGACCAGCCCCTCTTCCTAAGGGGCTGCTTTCCCCAGGGATAAATCCACCCCTGCCCGCTCCCATGGCAGCTCCACCCATCTCCCAGAAGGACCCTCCCCCTAAGAGACGTCATCACTCTCCAGTTGGCCCCGCCCCGCCCCCAGAAGCACCCATCCCTAGGATAGCTCCAGCTATTTCCCAGAAGGCCCGCCCCCGACAAGCTCCACCCCTGAAGGCCCCGCCCCGTAAGGGTAGCCCCACCCTCTCCAGGAATGTCCCGCCCCCAATAGCGTCATTCGCTGTTTGGCCCCGCCCCTCTCCCAGAAGGGCCCGCCCCTAAAGGAATAGTTTCACCCCTCCACGCGACGGCCCCAGCACCGCTTCTGCGTGGTGCGCGGTTCAGCGCCAGTTCCGGCTCCAGCACCCGCGCGCGCCCACCTTGCAAGTGTAGACGAGCTGGTAGTGCGCCGCCCTGGGCCGAGGCTCGGAGCTCGAGCGCCGCCAGCCACAGTCCCGCGCCCGGCTTTTCCCCGCGGCCTCCCGGCGGACTCTGCACCCCCACAGCTGCCTCAGGCCCGGTCCCCGGGGCCGCGCACGGCTCACCAGCGTCGACACGCGGCACAGCGCCGCTCGCAACATCACTCCCGCGGGTCCCAACAGCCCTGCCTCGCTTCCGCCCGGCAGAGCTGAGGCTGCGCCGCCGCCATCTTGGAAGCGGGCAGCGGCGGAAGCGACCTTCGTCGACCCCAGTGGCAGGCTGCCGGAGCGGGTTCTGCTGCCCCCTGGCGGCGGGCGATGCGCGCGGGCGGACAAGGGGTTGGAAGGTGCGCGCGAGTAAGGCCATCATCGGACGTGGCGGTCGTTTATTTAGGAGCTGCGTTTCTAACACTGCTTATGCGTGTGCGTTGTTACATAAAGGTAGAACTCGCCGGTGAGTGGCACAGTGCGTGTGCCGATGTGGAAACGGGCTGCCGAGAAGGAAGCGGTCCAAAGGGGCGGCGCCCGCTCCTGGCCGGTCACCGGCTGGTCCGTGCCGCTGGTCTCCTGCACAAAGGCCGCTAGGAGCCCTCGGTGTCGGTGTTGTCGCTGCCCGTGGTGTTCTCCCAGTCCACCTCCCCCTGTCTCGTGCCGTGCTGCAGCTTTCGAAGCGCCCGCTTCCTGCGGGAGAGCCCAGGGCGCAAATGTGCTCTGCTGCCCACGGGAGCCGCCCACGCGCACGCCCTCCGTCCCCCACCGGCCCCCCAGCCCAGCGCCCACGTGGGCCCACCTGCGATAGTTCTCGAAACTCTCTTTGAGGCGCCGCCGCTCCTTCTCGGGGGGCTCCCCGCCGCTCAGACCAGCCCCCTGCAGCCAGAGGCTTGGGAAACTCAGGCTCCAGCCAGCGCCCACGTGGGCCCCGCCCCCGGGATGCACGCGGTCGGGCCCAGATGGGAGGCTGCTGCACCGGCTGTGCACCGGGACTGGCTGGCCGCCGCCTGCGTCCTGCGAGCACCCCGTGAGGGGAGCTGGGTGCGGGTCCCTCCCTTCAGATGACCAGACAGACCCAGCGCGGGCGGCACCCTGGGCCAGGGTTCCTCTGTCCCCTTGCTGAGGGGGACTCGCGGGCAGTGGAGGTTATCCGCTAACACCGCGCAGCTGGAGGCCATCTTCCCACTGCCCAGGCCACGCCTCCACCCACTGTGCTGTGCAGGGAGGGGGCTCAGCTTCATGTTCCAGACACTGCCCCCCAAGAACCCAGGGGCAGGGCAGAGACCCTTGTGGTCAGCCCCAGGGGTCCAGTGTAGGAATCCCTCTCCCCACCCCAGGGCCGCCTTACATTGGGGTTCAGTGAGAGCCGCTCCTTCTGCAGAGCCTCAGAGGGCTGCTCTGGGCTCTCAAGGTCAGGCAGGCCACCTGGAAAGGGGAGTGGAACCTGTGGGTCCTGCTCACCCGAGGGGACCAGGCCTGGCAGGGCCCACACCTGCCTCCGCAGCCCTGAGGTTGCTGGGCCAGTTCTGCGCTGTCCTGGCTTGGACCCCACCGGGGCTCCCAGTATACAGATGGGGCCCGGGGGCTCACTCCTCACTCCTGGGAGGATGCCCCCCAGGGTTGCTCCCACCAGGATGGGCCGGCCCCTCCTCAGTGGGGCTAGGGTACTGCTTGCAGTCGGACCCCTCCGAACGTGCCAGGGCCTGGACGGGCCCAGGGCTCAGGACCCTTGGACGTCACGTCAGGTGGGCTGGCTCCCCTAAACTGGCTGTGATGGGGGACTGTGGACTCCAGTCTCAGGGACATCGTAGTGGGCCCAGGCGTCTACCTGGGGCTACTATCCTGCTCCCCAGCCTCCGCCCCTCGAGCCATCCTGGCTCCTGCAAGGAGCCTCACCAGCCCTGGATGGGGGCTCCAGGGCCGGTTGGCTTGCCACCTTTCAGGTCCTGCCACCTCGCCCTCTGTGGGGGGGCTCAGTAACCTCAAGCTCAGCCTTTGGGCCACAGCAGACTGCCTGACCCACTTCTCCATTTGGAGCCCCTTCTTCCTCTTTTGTCCCCTTCAGAAGCTGGGGTCAGGCCCAACGCTGAGGAAGTCTCGTCTGGCTTCCCACGCACCCCCTACGGTGTCCCCACCCCCGCCTTCCCAGCCCCGCACGGGCTCTTCCAGAGCTCTGGCGCCCACCTTCTGAGCGAGCGCCTGGCCCCAGGTCACCCCTGGGCCGTACCTTGGCTGCCCCAGCCCAGTCCTGTCTCCAGTCCTGTCTCCAGTTGGGGAGAGGGGTCCCGCCCGGCCACCTGACGCACCCACCACCGTCTGCCGCGACAGCCCCTCTCCCCCCGCTCTGTCCCCACTTCCTAGCCTGGCACACCTGGGCGCTGGCTTACTGCCACCTCCCCTGCGTCCTGCTGGAGAGGCAGCTCAGCGAGGGCGGGGCCTCCGGCCTGCAGACTGGGGGCGGAGCTGGGACGCAGACCCCTCAGGCCTGAGCCCTGGGTATGAATGGGGCTCTCGTTTGCTCACTGGGGGGCTTTAGGGGATTGCCTGTCCCTCCCAGCCTCAGTGTCCCCACTTAGGAGGTACAGTTGTGAAGGTGAGCAGGACAAGGCTGGAGTTCGCAGCCCCGGGCGCCAGCCGCCCGGGGCTGTGTGTGCCAAGGGTGGGGACTGGCGTCGGCTCTCGGGGCGACACGGAGGCCGAGGGCAGCATCCCTGACCCCTCCTCACCTTTGTCAGAGAGCTGGGCGTCCTCCTCCAGGTCCTGGGGGATCGAGAGCTTCCAAAGAGAGAGGGGGCAGCTGGTTGGGACGGTGTGGCTGCCCTGTCACTGTCACCCTCTGTACCAGCCCCTCAGGGACCCTGTGGTGCAGCCAGGCCAGGGCCCCTCGGGGAGGCCCCCATGAGGGCCCGGGGTGGGTGCCGCACAGGGAGCCTCACGGGCCCCAGCCCAGCTGCTCTTCTGCCTGGCCGAGCACTGGGAGGAGGGACGGCCCGGCTCACCAGGGCCGGTGGCAGGCGGCCGAGCTTCTGGAACTTCTGAGGGATGTGTATGGGGCTGTGGTCCGGCAGAGGCTGTGGCCGGAGCCCACCCAGGGCTCACACTCACCTCCTGGGAGTTCCTGGGTGAGCTGTCCTCCAGGTCGGAGCTCTGTGGTCACAGAAGAGGGGCCGGTCAGTAGGCCGAGGGGGAACGGAGCTGCCTCGGGAATGGGCTGCGGTGGGTGTGGTGAGGGGCCCCGGGCCGGCCCGTCCTGCAGGGAGGTCCCTCTCTGCCCCTCACCACACCCAGAGTCGCCCGCCAGGCCCTGAGCTCCTTGAGGTGAGCTCCGTTTGGAGGGCACTCAGGAAGGCCTGGGGACCTGCCGAGGCCACCAGGGGGCAGTGGCCGAACCAGGCCGGGACGAGGCTGTCCGGGGTTCCTCCTGCTCCTCCTCCTCCAGGCTCTGGGGACCTGCCTGCTCTCGAGAGGCCACCCCGGGGTCCCGCCACGAAGGGCCCAGGGAGGCCCACCAGGACGAGCATCTCCAGCTGCTGCTGCTTGAGCCTGCTCTCCGCGGCCAGCAGCCGGGCCTCGCGCTGGAACAGCTGCAGCTGCAGCTCGTCCGCCTTCTCGCTCAGCTCCCGCACCCGCTTGCGCAGCACGTCCTTGTCCTGCAGGCTGCGGGCATACTGTGCGTGCAGCTCCTCCCGCGAAGAGATGGCCTGAGGGGAGACCCTCGGTGGAGACCTCCGCAGCCCCGCCCCCAGCACAGCTGCCCACCCTCGGAGTGGGCGCCCCGCCCGGCCTCCGCCCCTCTCGTCTGAACCGGGGCCGGGCAGGGACTGAGAGTCGGGGATTGTAAACAACAGAGCGAGGGCTCACGATGGGGAGTGTGGGCAGCTCAGGACAGATGAGGAGACAAAACACCTCCGCACGCAACCTGCAGAATCGTCCCTGAGCACCCGGGGCAGGCACTCCCGGAGCCTGGCCTGCCCAGGGCATCTGCACGCATCTGCCCCACCCATGGGTTCGTAAATTTCGGCTGTGGTTGGTGTCAAGATCGAAGTTGTGAGCAGCCGTGTAATATCTTTTTTTAAAAAAGGTTTTATTTTTAGAGAAAGGGGAAGAGAGGGAAACATCAACGTGTGGTTACCTCTCCTGCGCCCCCTACTGGGGACCTGTCCTGCAACCCAGGCACGTGTCCTGACTGGGGATTGAACCGGTGACCCTTCAGTTTGCAGGCCCACGCTCAATCCACTGAGCCGCACCAGCCCGGTCAGCCACGTCACATTCTTTAAAACGAAGGCCCCGAACCCCGGCCCCTGGTGCCCCCAGCCGCTGCGGGTGTGCTGTACCTGGTCCCGCTCAATGGCCACCTCCTCCATCTGCAGCAGGACGGCCTCGATGCGGTCCTTGTACATCTTGGAGTCCTTCCGCAGGGCCAGGCACTGCAGCTCAAACACCTCCTTCTCCTCCGAGCACTGCGGGAACCGGCAGCTGCACCCTCCGCCTGCGGCCCCCGTGCTGCAGGCTGCGGGAGCCCCTCAGGCCCTGCCGGACCTGGGCTTCCAGACCAGCGGTCGATCCTGACTCCCAGGGCGGGTCGAAGTGTCGGGGCCCTGTGCCTCCAGGAGGGGGGACGGAGGTAGGGACGTGGAGCCGCCCCCGAGGGAGCGCCCCACTCCAGGCGCTGCGGGAGCCCAGGGCAGCCCCTCCACCCACCCGGCCGTGTCGGCCAGCCCCGAGGTGGCCTACCCGGGCACGCAGGGCCTCGCTCTGGCGCAGGTCTTTGCGCAGGGTAAAGATGGTGGTAGCCTGCTCCTGGTGGTCCCGCAGCGCCTGCCGCCAGTCCTCCTCCAGCACCTGGATGTAGGGGCTGCTCTTGTCCGGCCGGCCCTCCTGCGCGGAGGCCTCCAGCTCCTGCACGCGGGCCTGCAGCTGCGCCCTCTCCTGCTGCAGCTCCCACAGCAGCTCCTGGCTGGGCCGCTGCTCCATGGCGTGCCGCAGCTTCAGCGTGTGCTTGCGCTCCACCTTGCAGTCGTCCTCGGCCTTCATCAGGCTGTGCTTGAGCCGGTCCACCTGCAGGGGGGCCGTCCCTCAGCTGGGCAGCCCCTCCCCAACGCCGGCCCCCCGCCGGGGACGCCCGCGGCCACGGGACCACCCCCGGGCACCTCCAGCTGCAGGTCGCGGTTGCGCATGAGCGCGGCGCCCTTCTCCTCGCTCTGGCGGGCCAGGCGCATGGCCAGGTCGTAGTTCTCGTCCTTGCAGCGCTTGAGCTCCCGGCCGCAGGCCTCGCACTCCTCCTTGAGCTTCTGCACCCGCTCCTGGTGCTTGCGCAGCAGGCTGTCCTTGACCCGCAGCTCCTTGATGAAGTCGTCCTTGGAGCTCAGCAGGGCCGTGAGGTCCTGCACCTTCTTCTGCAGCTTCGTGACCTCGCTCATCAGCAGCTGCGTCAGGCCCGACTCCCCGGACGCGTCTGCAGGCCGGGCTCGCATCAGACGGGTGCCTGTCACCAGCACCCTGGGGCGCCACCCACCCCTGGGGCCCTGGGGGTGAGGGCAGCTCCTGGGTTCCGGGCCGACTCCGAGTCTCGGCGGCTCCTGTCACGGACACGGACCCGGATTCTGACCCCCCCCCAGACAGGGTGCAGCGGGGGGCCGGCCCCTGTCCCCCTTCCCTCAGTTTTGTTGTGGTCTTGATTGTAACAAAGGAGGACTCAACTGCAGGGCCGGGGGGCGAGTTGTGTCGCCTTTGCTGGGACCCGCGGGCCCCTGGCCTCTTCGGTCAGACGGTCTTCTGGGCTGGACAAGCTCTGGACTGTGAGTTGGCCTTTGCTCCCCACCTCTCACCTGCTCCCCACTCCAGGGGAGCCGTGGGACGGCAGCCAGCACCAGACACGCCCCTCCCGTGGGTCCTCCCCACGCCTCTCTCACTCGCTTTCTTGCACCCCCATTTTATCCCCAGGGAGACCAGAGAGCGAGGGGCCCCCAGCCCTGCCCCCGGGCCCACTCCATGGGGGCCCTGGCCCTCTGGCCGTGCCGGGGCTGCCCCTTCCGCCCCATGCCCGCCCGGCCCCACGCCGGCGTGCAGTCCTCACCGATGATCATGGAGAAGACGCGGCTGGGCTCCTTGCCTGTGACCTTCTTGTAGAGCTGGGGGTAGTAGAGCTCCAGGCTCTCGAGGAAGGCCACGTAGCCCTTGTGGCCGGTCCGCTGCAGGATGTCCAGGAGCACGCCTGCAACCCAGAGGGGCCCGAGCGGAGCCATTGGCCACGGGCCCGGGATGCGAGCGGGCACTGGGGGTGCAGTGGGTCTGGGGTGCTGATGGCCCCGCGAGCCCGGCGCTGGGCTGGGGGCCGGGTGCTGCGGCCCTCGGCGGCCTCGGCTGGCGCGGAGGCGCCGAGCACACCGAGCAGGTGCGGGGTGCCAGGGATCGCCCGTCCTCGTGCGGCTGTTGGGCGCCAGGGGGAGGAGCGGCAGCAGCCACCTCTGGGCTGGCTCCTGGCTGGTCAGGGAGGGGCAGCACTGACCCACTTTCCGCTTGCGGGTGACCAGGCTGGGGTCGCTGAGCACCTGCTCCTCGTCGTCGGGGTTCAGGACCTTGCACTGCCGCAGGTAGGGCGTGATGCGTGAGGGGTCGATGACCGAAATGAGCTTCACCCTGAAGCCCTCCAGGGTGCTCCAGCACTCGTCCTCGTTCTCGTAGTCCGACATGGCCACGGGGCGGCTGGAGTCCGGGGTGCACCGAGCGGTCAGGCCCCGCTGCGACCCGGGCCAGCCTCCGCCGGGCCCGGCCAGAGCTCTGGGCAGAGCCGCCGGGGGACTCGCCCAGGTGCGGCTGGGGGAGGCGTGCAGCCTCCCCCCACCCTCCCGCCTCGGTGACCCAGGGCGCAGCAGCACAGCAACCTATCAGCTCACCCGGGGGGGGGGCCGTCCCCAGCCTTTCCTGGGCCATGGTCCTGCCCTCTGGCCACCAGGCCTTTCTCTCCCTGGGCCACCCAGGTAAGAGTGGGGGGCGGTGTGGAGGTGCTCCGGGGACAGGTGATACCCAAGAAAACACTGTCCTCGGCAGCCTGGTTCTCTGGCCTCTGCTGGACACCCCGGAGCTGGCAGGGGCGACTGCCTCCCATTACGGAGCTGAACGGGCAGGAGGAGGTGCCAGTGCCGCCCGCTGGCAGGGCCCGCCAGCAGGGGTGGGAGGGACGCCCCAGCCCCCCGCCAGCCGGTGCCCAGCCTGGGGCCAGCGGCATGTTGGCACGGACCCTCCCACCTGCGCAGCCCCACGACTTCCTCATTCCCCGGCTCCGCGCCCGCTCCCATCCCAGTCCCGTCCTTCCGGCGGCCAGCCCGTGATGCAACAGTTGCCCAGCAGCTGCGCAGGGCCGGCCAGCTCTGAGTCAGGCTCGGCGGCGCTGCTGTGTGGGCAGGGCGACCGGACGCCCACAGGGGAGCCCAGCCCGGCCCACGGGGAGGGACCGTGGAGGTGGTGCCTGGACCCCGGTCCCCAGCCGTCTCTGGGCTCCGCTCCCACCGCCCAGAAGAGGCCTGCCAAGGCCCCACTCGCAGGGACGGTCACATCTGTCACGTCTGCTCTTCAACGAGGGGACTGCCCACCGCTGTTCTCTTCTCCCAGCGGCAGCCACCTGCCCTCTCGGGGGCCAGGCCGAGGCAGGGAGCGCCCACGTGGCCGCCCCTCGGGTGGTGGGGAAGGCTGGCCCCAGCCCCAGGAGCTGGACCCCACTTCGGGAGACCCAGGTCCGGGTGGGGCGGGCCTGGGCTTTGGAGGGGTCTCCCCGACCTCCCGCTGTGCCCAGTCACCCCACCTGGCGCAGTGACAGCCAAGGCATTGAGGAAAAACAGCCACTCAGTGGACGGTCCTGGGCCCCACAGCCCGCAGGGCTTGGTTCCACCAAGACCCATAAGCAGGGGCCAGGGGCCAGGAAGGTGCCTGGGGCAGGGGAGTTGAGGCCACTTGGGGCCCTTCTGGGACGTCTGCTGCAGGACCTGCCTTGCCCCAGGGGTCCCAAGCAAAGCGTCGAGCATCGTCCCAGCCACCTCTCAGACAGGGCGCGGGCCAGCCTACCTTAGGGTCCTGGAGGGGGCACCCGCGCAGCTGGCCGCCGATTCAATGAGGGACAGGCAGCGCTGCCGGCAGCCGGCAGTGGGGAGAGGTGGAGCCCTGTACTTCCTGAAGGGGCCAGTCCCTGGCGGCTGCCCTGTGATTGGCCCGGCCTGGGAGGCCTGGGAGGCCGGGTCCGGGGAAGTGGAAGTTGCCTGTGCTCAGAGGAAGGCTGTGTGAGCCTCGGGCCCGGGGGCCTGGCCTCAGCCCCCTGCAAAGTGCAAGTGTCAGCCGAGGCCACGCGCCGGACGGTCTGCTTTGGCCCAGACACAGGCTTCTGGAGGCTTTTCGGGCAGAGGGTGCTCTGCGCCTGACATGTTCAGCCTCGCCAGCCCCATGGGGACCAGCAGCCAGGAGGGGTGGGGACCAGGCCTATGTACAGGGTGCAGCAGGGAGCACTGCCAGGGGCCGGAGGGCGTTGGCTCGAGTCTGGGCTCCCAGCTGAGCACCCCCACACGCAGCCAGGGCAGCACACGCCTGGGCCCCGCAGGGACTGCAGGGTGGTGTCCCGAGGCCGCCGCCGCCTGCAGGACAGCACCCGACAGCCATGCTTGCCCCGTGCCGCCACCAGCCAACGCCGCGGCTAGCGAGCCCTCGTCCTTCCCCGGGAGCGCCCCGCTTTCCACCAGGACACAGGGAACAGTGGCAGCAGGCTCCCAAGACTGATGGCCACGACCCCAGTCCTCCGGGGAGCACAGGGGTCCCCGGGCCACCCTCACCGGTGCAGCCACACCAGCTGAGCCGAGTGGCTGCCTGCAGGGGCGAGGTGACAGGGGCCGGACGGGCAGGACGGGCAGGTCGGGCTTCCTGTGGCCAGCTCAGCCCTGCCTTCCTGAGGGAGGCGCCTCGCCTCGCTGCTCCCTTCTTGTGGGGCCCTGCCCCTCAGCTCTGTACCCCTGGCCCACGGGGCACAGCCGCTGTTTGCCTGAAAGCTCGGAGCCCTGCGCAACTAGGGGCTGCCCAGTCTCGGGGGCAGCGTGGTGGCCTGGCCCTCCCAGAGGATGGGGAAGGCCCGCCATCCCGCAGGGAGAAGCGGGCAGCCTGGGGTCCCACAAGCCCTTGGGAGATCCGCACTCTGGGGCCTCGAGCCCAGGTTGGGCGCTGCTGGCCCTCGTCGGAGGGGGTGGCCCCACCCACCCGACAGCTGGCCTGCGCGGGGCCCAGGGCCACACTTCATTCAATGACAGAGCTGCCTCGTGCTCGGGGCACGTCAGGGGTAAGTGGAGAACCCGGGAACAGAAAGGTGTCGGGACAACCCCTGCCCACTCGGCAATTAAACCCAAACCTCCGAAGAAGAGCCACCAGCCAGAGGGAGTCAGGGACAAGGAGCGGCGCCCACAGGCACAGGCAGCCGCGGGGCGAGTGGGCCCCTGGCGGGCGTCGTGTGGATGTCAGGCAGGGTGGGGGAGGCCGGGTGCCAGGACACTGCTGGGCCCACTTGGCCTGTTTCCGGGCCAGAAACTTTCAATAATGAACCAGGGAAATCCCAGTGAACTGGCCGCGAGTTTGAGCAGGGACCACAGGCCGTGGAGGCTGCGAACCGAACCTCCTGGGACAGGACTAAAGCAGTGCTGCCGGAAGGAGCGCCTCGTGGGGCCGCCGGCCAGCCCGTGGGGTCCGAAGGCAGAGGAAGTAGGTCCCCTCATTCGAGGTGGCACCTGGAGGGCCGGCGGCCACAGTGCTTCTGGGGAAAAGGCCTCTGCTCCTTTACCCCCATCCCCACCCTCCCTGCAGAGGCCGGCCAGCTCCCAGCCCCGCCAGGGGAGGCTTGATCCCCCACTCGCTGCGCAGTGTCTCTGGGCGAACCCACGAGAGCCGGGGGCTTGCTTTTTGATTAAAAAATAGTGCGTTTATTAATTCTTTGAAATATTCCGATTTGTACTTGGGGAGCAGCCGAGCCCAGACAGCGTGGTCCCTGCTGGCGGTGCCCTGGCCCTGGCCTCCGTCTCCTGCGGGGTCGGGGTGGCCCGCCGTTCCAGCAGGGCCCTGGTTCCTGGCGGCAGTGGTGGTGGCGGCGGTGGCAGCAGCAGCAGGCTCCAATCCAGGTGGCCCTGGAACACAGGCCCAGCCAATGGCAGGGGCGCCCTGACCCCAGCCTGACCCCAGCCAGGCCCCAGGACAGCACATGAGCCGGAGGGTGGGCTGCCGCAATGGGCACCCCCGCGGCGCTCACCTCTCCCCAGTCCACCCCCCAGGACCTGGAGCCCCGCAGTCCACGCTGCTCAGAGAAACCGCCTGCCCTTGGGGATCTGCTAGCCACGCAGGTCTCGGCCCCACGGTGGCAGTCTGTGCCGAGGGCCCCTCCGCGGCACCTGCGGTCTGGCCCTGGGGACGCGGCGGCGGCAAAGGGCCTCGTGCCCACCCTCGGGGTTCACGTTCACGGGGGGGACTGCGCGGGGGTGGGGGCGAGTGCCCCCGGACACACGGACACTGGGACAGGCGGTGCCCCCTCAGGAGGGCACCAGGGGCGTCTCTGAGGAGCTGCCCGTTGGGCGGGCGGACAGGGAGACGAGCGCGGGGCAGCGGGGCCTGGACACCGGGGTGCGGCAGCTGAGTGGGCAGCCCCCCACCCAGGACCCCTCCAGCCCGCGGGCACACCTGCTGGGCACCGTGGCACCTCTGAGCCCCGAGGCGGAGCCCGCCAGCCCTCAGCCCCGGGGTGCGGGGCTCCTCGAGGCCCCCAGCCGGGCCACAGCCGAGCCCACTCACCCGCCGCTCACAGCAGCCTCCTCCGCTTCCGGGCGTGCCGGCTGTGCCTCGTCCTGAGCACGTCCAGGTCATCGGGGCCCTCGCCGGGGTCTGGGCCCCCCTGAAACACAGTCCAGGCGGGGGGATGAAAGTGACCCTCCTGCCAGCACGGCAGCGTCGGGGGTGGTAAGGAGCAAGGGGGACAGGCCTAGTGGCCCGTGGACATCACACCCCGGCCCCTGGGACAGATGGCCCCCTGACCCGCACTGAGGCCCAGCAGCGGCGCCCCCAAAGGCTGGGCCTGGTGACCCAACGCAGGGGCCAGACAGGCAGGGAACAGGAGGGGCCACGCGTGGGCTCGGGCAACCTCCTGCCTCCTCTGTAAACCCCTAGGCGCCAGCCTGGTGAGCAGGACAGTGACCAAGGGCACTCGGAGGGTGAGTGGAGAAGCTCCACGCAGGATAGGAGTCTCTCCCTCATTGGGGGGTCCAGCTATATCTCCACTCCGTCGGCCCCGGGACCCCCAGGCGAAGCCCCTGGGGAGGGAGGTGACATCCCCAGAAGCCCAGACTGTAGGGAGGGTAGCACAGCCCTAGGCCACCCCCCCACCTTCCAGGTGTCCACCAGCCTAGAGTCATGGCTGCCCGTGTGGTGCAGGGAGACCCTGGACGGCCTCCCTGACTGGCCAGAGTCCGAGGTGGCCCAGCTGTTCTGCTCGGCCCCAGACAATGGGGACGGAGGTGGGGAGGCCTTGCTGGGGCACCCAGGGCACCTGCAGCCTCGGAGGACGGAGAGACCCCTGACGGCTACGCCCCACAGCTCAGCGTGCCCCGAGGAGGCGGGTGGAGCCAGAGCCGGCCCGAGGGGCTCGTGGCCACAGAAGTGCAGGGGCCATGAGAAGCCACCCAGGAGCGGGGCACATGCGCCTGGGGGGCATGGAGCCAGAGAGCACGGCCTCCCTCCGACCTAGCACGGGGCTGGAGGCCCCAGGAGGGGCGAGGGTCTCCCCACGTCAGGAGCAAGGTTCCTTCCTCTCCACTGCCACAGTGGCCACAGGGGAGCCGCCTTCCGCACACAGCGCACACGCAGCCGGCAGGCTGGCGGCCAGCTTCCCCTCCTGGGAAACCAGCCCACCGCTCGGGCCGCCACTTCCACCTGCGCTTGTCCCCAGCCCCCACCCCACCCCTCCGGGCGGGCCACACGCAGGCAGGCGGGGGCGCCGTGGGGGGCGCAGGGACATGGGGAAGGCGCTGTGCCTGGGGCCACCTGCCTGGACAGGGGCTGTGGCCGCTGGCCCAGCCTGGGGACTGGGGCTGCTGCTGAGCTCCGGCTCCTCTGGGTCCTGGTCCTCGCTCTCAGAGTCGGCCCTTGCGGCTGCTGACAGCGTGGTGGGCACGCCGGGCGGCGACAGGGTGGCCAGGAGCGCGGGCAGGGTGAAGGCGGCCAGGAAGCGGGCCTTCAGCAGCAGGTAGGCCGGGCTGTCCTGCAGCTGCCTCCGCACGTGTCCCAGCGAGGCCTGCAGGGCCCCAGCTGCCCCGCTGGGCCCCAGGGCGGCGGCTCTGTGCTCCAGGGCCTTCTTGTGGAGCAGGAGGTTCGACAGTGCCCGCAGGGTGCACAGGGTGGGCGGCTGGTAGGGCAGCCTGCTACGCAGGGGGGGCACACACACCCCTCGCAGCCCCCCCAGCCACTCCCGCACCGCCGCCTCGCCCTCCTGGGAGAGGAGGCCTAGGTGCAGGCCCCCCTTCTCAGGCCCAGGCTGGGCTGCGGGGGGCCTCTCTAAGCTCAGAGGTGCCCTGGTCTCTCCCGGCTCCGATGGAGACACCGGTGTCTCCCCGAGGCCAGCACCACTGTGCGGAGGCAGCTGGCTGGTGCAGGGGGGCCCTGCTCCAGGGGCGTCAGCCAGGACTGCAGCCTGCGAGGCAGCCTCCCCGGCCACGCGCACTTCTCCAGAGGAAGAGAGTCCCTCAGGAGCACGGGCCACGTTACCATCCACTTCAGCAGAGATTGGGGGTGGCAGGGGTGTCAAAAGAGTCTCGAGGTCTGTCCTGGAGGGAGGAGCCGATTCTCTGTCCATGTTGGCTGGGCCCTGGCCCGCCTGAGTCTCAGTCAAGGAGGCCGATGGAGCCACCAACAGCCCTTCGGGGTCAGAGGTCCCTGCTGGCCCGGGAACGCCCACCAGGGCCGGCATGGGCACAGGGAGCAGCCCCTGGGCTGTGAGCACCCAGGTGACAGGCGGAGGGGTGCTGGCCGCCACCTGGGGTCTACCCCTGGGGGCGCCTAGAGCCGGCATCAGGCTGAGGGGCTGGATGGGCAGCTGAATGGGGCTGGGGGCTGCAGGCAGGAAGGGCAGCGCCTCAGGCAGGCCCTGCTTCCGGGACGTGGCGGGGGCCTGAGACTGTCCGAGACCGCTCACAGGGACCAGGCTGGAGCCCAGACGGGGGGCCCTGGAGGCGGCTTCGACCCTCACAGCCTCCACGGAGACAGCAGCAGGGGCCAAGGGTTGCAGGGCAGGTGGCCCCTTGTCCAAGGCTGAGGCCCGGGAACCTGGAGGACTCGGACTGGCCGCTGCAGGAGCCCCAGGCCCAGAGGGTGCGGTGTTGGCGACGGCCAGCGCGGGGGCCGGGGGGCCCTGGGAGGCCAGTGGCAGATGGGCCTGGAGGACCAAAGGCGAGGAGACCAGCAGCTGGGGTGGGAGAACCGCAGGGCCCCGGGCAGCCTTGCTGGCTCGGGCCTCCCGCAGCCGCTTCTCCCGAAGCAGCTCGGACACAGTCTTGGGCTTGGGCCGGGGGCCGCACGGAGCTGGCGGGGGCGCCTGAGACGTGGGCTCGGCCCGGCCAGCCTGCAGCCCCCCACGCCCTCCTTGGCCAGCGCTCTTCTTGGCAGCTCCTCGGGCCGGCCCGCTGCTTGAGAGGCAGCCTGAGGGGGGCAACACACGCACACACACGCACACACACGGGTGAGGGCCAGGCGCCAGGCCCAGACGCAGCCCTGCCCCGCTTCCCCGGGGGGCCCTCTGCAGGGTGGCTGGGGCGTGGGAGCGGGAGCCTGGCACTCAGGCCCAGGGCTCACCTGTTCCCTGAACCCTGAACATCTCCAAGCCACTCCGCCACCCACATCGCCTCTCTGGACTCAGGCACGACTCGGGGTGAGGGCAGACTGGGGCGGACTCGGGAGAGGCCCCGCCTCCAGGTCTGTGCTAGGGAGGTCTCCGGGCTCCCCTGCTGTGCTCACAGGTGGGAGCCCCAGGGACTGACACCCTCGCCCCCAGCTCAGGCTAGCCGGGCTCTTGTCTCTCTTGTGGGACTGCCAGCCGGGGACAGGTCGCGCCTCTCCCCACCGGACAAAATGGCCAAGAGAAAGGGAGAGGCAGTACCTGGGGGGTCCTGGGTGCTCGAGGGGGCCTGAAAAGGAAGGGGGAGAGTCAGCACCTCAGGGAGAGTCTGGGCCTGGAGCCCTTCTCCACCACTACCGCTACCGCTACCATGGAGACCACGGCTCACTGGGCCTGCTCAGGGCAGGGCCTGACCACCGCACCTCCGCTGCATGCAACCCAGAGGCCATGGCTCTGCCTGCACAGCCCTCCCGGTCCGTGCACCCCGCCCGGGGCCCTGACCCCTCTCCGGAGGCAGCCCACCCAAAAGTGTGCTGGGAGCGCTCTGCCTGGTGGGTCTGGGCTGGTCTGCAGGGCAGGCAGGGTGGGGGGACACAGGTTCTGGGGCCTGGACAGGGCACCTCGGGCCACGTTTGGTCCTTGGACCTTTCTGTGGCTTCCTCCAGGGGTGACCGGGCTCAGGACACAGCCTTTTGCAGACAGACCCCAGGGGCTCGGCCACCTGCCTCAAGCGCCCTCACCCAGCAGGGCCGTGTTGGAGCTGCAGGGTGCTGGGTGGGGGAGGGGGGCCGCGCCAGGAGCCGGTGGCTGGGGTGTGAGCTGTCTCAGCCCCGGGGCGCCCAGCCTCGCTGGGCAGCAAGCAGGCCCCTCCTACGCCTGGCCCCCAGGCCCCTCCTGCCCCTAGAAAGAGCTGGCGAACCTTCCTTCCTGCAGGGACTACCGCCACCCACGCTCAGCACTGCCTGGGGGATGGGAGGGAAGGGTGGCCGGCCCCGGGGGAGCCCACACCTGGCTCTCACCACCCCTGCTTCTCACCTGAGTGCCCGCCTGCGGCAGGGCAGGCAGCCGGGCCCTCCTCTCTCGAACGACCTCCATGCAGCCAGCGGTGTCGATCTGGAAGAGCTGAAGGGTGCATGGGGAGCACACGTGACACACACACGATAAACCAGGTGACACGAGGCCCTTCCCTGCTCTGAGGCTGCCCCCTGCCCCCCCGCCCTTCAAGGGCCGAGACGACACGGGTGTGCCGTGGGACTTGGGCCGGCCCTGAGCACGGTGCATCTCAGCAGTGGGTCCAAGGTGCAGGCTGGAGCCCAGCACAGCCCCTCCAGGTCAGCCCCCCGATGCCTTCCCGGCCCGACGCAGACCCTCGGGGACAGTGTTCCCACCCCGCCCCGTCGGCTGCCAGCCAGGATGCCCTGCGGCTCACCAGCCCCACCCCTTCCGGGACCAGGGCTCGCAGACCAGGGCAGGGATGCTGCCACTGAAAGCTGTCAGCTACCGAGAGACTGTCTTCAAGGACACTCCCCGACGGCGGCAAGCTGCACCTAAAGGAGATCCAGCCCCTCCCCCCGATTCACAGATGCACAGGAAGAGAACACGGTGGCAGAGCCTCACCTGAATAAAGAGGGTGAACACCGGGGTGCTGGCCAGGCGGGCACCCTGCAGCTGTGCCTGGATGCTGTCGGCTGCGGGGACAAGGGCAGGGTGCGAAGTGGCGCCAGGGACTACCTCTCTCTCCCGGAGGCCCGAGAGCCCTGGAAACTGGGGGCCAGGCAGGGAGCCCCGAAGAATCCCAAATCCAGCTACCACCAAGCTCGACTCAGGAGGCTGGGGCCAGAGAGCAGGCTGGCACGGACGGGCTGCCTGCTCGGCCTCGGGGACCGGCACTCCTGAGCACGAGCGCACAGGTGTCTCCCCACCGGCGTGCGTGCCGCGCACCCAGGAAGGCGACGCCGAGGAGGCCTGGGCGTTGCCTCCCTTCCCAAACGGACCACCGGGTGCCAAGCAGGACAACAGGGGCTGAACCCACCCCCACCCTGCAGCAGATGCCCTTCTAGAGAAGCAAGCACGTGCCAGCGGGTCGCCCTGCGTCCCCACAGCGGGCTCCTGGGGTCCCGGGACTGTACCTCGAGTGCGCGTGGTGGGCCTCCGGGCCGCGCAGGGCAGGGCGATGTCGCCCACCCACGGGCTCACGGCCATCAGCAGCCGGCGCTCAAGGAGCCTCCTCTGTAGGGCGTGTCCCCGGTGCCGCCGCCACAGCCCCCGCGCCTGGGGCCTGGCCATGATGCCGCCACCAGAGCCGGTCCCCTGGGGTGAGCCCAACGGGCCCGGCTGCTTTGGCTTCTCCTTCTGCGGGGGAAGGCACCTGAGCCCCGCCCTCATTGCCCCCGACGCCTGGGTACTGGAGGGGGGTGCCCGGCCAGACGGGAGTGGGGAGGTGTGCACGGCTAGGGCAGAAGGGTGAGCCGGATGGACGGACAGACGCGGGCAGGAGCTTACCAGTGTCCGGCACCGGGTGGCTGTGTCGGCCCTGAGCGCCTGCAGCACGGTCTCCAGAGGCACCTTCGGCGGACGCCCCCCACCCTGAGAACAGAGGGCGAGGCTGCTGGGCGCGGAGCCCAGCCAGTGGGCCCACCTCCGCGCCCAGACCCCGAAGCCAGCACCGCAGGCGGAGACACACCGACGCCCGGGCCTCAGGGGGGCTGCCCTGCACAGGCGCACACACCACCGGCCCAGCGGGCCCCGGTCCCCGGGCCCCAGGCCCCGGGCCCCGGGCGAGGCCACTCCACTCCCTCCCTGCCCCCGCTCGCTCGCTCGCTGCTCGGGGGAAACGCTTCCGAAACGGCCGCTGGGTCCAAGGGCCCTCGCAGGGCTCCCACGTGGCTTTCACAGCAGGCAAGCGGGGGTGGGGGGGCGGGGGGGCCGGCCCGAGGTCAGGCTGGCCGCCGTCCTGGGCGCTGGCCTTGGGGGCTGCAAGCAGCACCCCCCCCCACTCAGGGTCGGTGCCCCGGGGCCGTGCCCACCTCATCTGCCGGCCCCTCGGAGCTCGCGGGCGGAGGGTCTGCACAGCTGAGGTGCCCGGCGCCTCCCGGGCCGTTGGTGCTGTGGGTGCCAGAGGGGGCCTGTGCCCGGCCTGCCTGCTCCGCTTCCCTGTCCCCACCTGGGGCCACACCGGACACCTCGAGAGGGCTGGGGGGGGCGGCCAGGCGTCCCGGGCGGCCCCCTGTCCCCGCTGCCCTCGGCCCGCGGCCGCTCTGCCTGGCAGGGACCCACAGGGCCATGTCCGGCACGGTGTGCGGTGCTGGAGGCGGCGCCTGGCCACCCTCCCGGGCGTCTGGGCTTTCCTCGGGCTCCAAGCTGCCCCGGTCCTCGCTGTCCCCGCTGTCCCCGCTGCTGCTGTCCCCGCTGCTGCTGTCCTCGCTGGTGGAGCTCCACCGCACACTGCGGAGGCGCCGCTGCCTCCTCCTGCTGCGCCCCTGCCTCTTCTGCGGACAAAGGGCTCCTTGAGGCCCAGCGGCCTGGGGCTGGGCCACGGGGCACACGGGCACGGCCGGGGCAGAGCGCGGTCGTGCCCAGCACGAGGCCCACTCGCCCACCTGCACTGCCCACGGGCCGGTCTCTCCGCCCTTGCCTACAGGAAGGGGTGCCCTCTCCTCTCCGCCTGGCCCCCGCCCCTCACCGCACCCCGCAGGGCGGCCGGCCCCACCGCACACGGGCAGGGCCTCGACGGACGTCCAGGGAGGCCTCACCCTGACCATGACTTTCCACTTGCTCAGACACTGCGAGCCCGTCCGGTGGGGGAGTTCGGAGGCTATTTTTGCCCAGTGACCTACAAAGCAAAACAGCACGGAGGCCGCTTCACCCTCTTCAACGGCACGAGCCCACCAGCCTGGGAAAGCGCCCCGCGCCGAGAAGGCCACCCCCCACAGAAGCTGTGAGCGCCCCCTCGGCGTGGGGCTCCTGCTCGCTCTCTGAGGAGCTTGGGCATCAGGTTAAAAAGCGCTGGCTCGGTTCAACCGACTGAACGATTCAGTGTAAAAAGCAGCCTTGCCCCGGCTGGTGTGGCTCAGGGGACTGAGCACCAGCCTGCGAACGGAAGGGCCGCTGGTTCGACTCCCAGTCTGGGCACACGCCTGGGTTGTGGGCCAGGTCCCCAGTAGGGGCTGTGTGAGAGGCAACTGATCATGTATCTCTCATGCATCATCGTTTCTCTCCCGCTCTTTCTCCCTCCCCCTTTTTCTAAATAAATAAATAAATAAATAAATACAATCTTTTAAAAATAAAAACGAAAAGCAGCCTCCCCTGGAAAAGCAACGAGCATGGAGAGCCAGGCCCACGCGCACCAGCTGGGGCCGTAGGCTCCGTGCGGAGCAGGTTTGGCGGCCCCGCCTCCTTCGCCTCCACCTCCGCCCCCGCGTTGTCCCTGAGCAGCGTGGGTCGGTCTGCAGGACCGAAGACCCTGCCCCCTGCTCAGGTGCCGGTGCCCTGCAGGGGCGTGGCCGCACCAGTAACAACTCACCGACACCGTGTTTCTCTATCAACTCGAGCAGCTTCTCCTCTTCTTTTGAATTCCACCGCCCCTTTTTCAGGCTGAAATGTAACTTTCTGAGATACCTGAAAATGACATGGAAACAAACAGACATTTTATTGTTTTTTTCTTGAGAGAGAGAGAGAGAGCGGGCGCGCGCTGTGCTGTCACACCTGTTGACGCTTCACTGGCCGACTCTTGCATGTGCCCTGGCCGGGGATCGAACCCCCAACCGCGGTGCGTGGGGACGACGCGCGAACCCCTGGGCTCCCAGGCTGGAGCTCAGATGCGCATTTTTGATGCTAGGATGGCCGTCCCCTTCTGTCCTGGCTTTCCGCAGTGTGACATCGAGAGCGCAGGCGACCCCCCAGCAACACGGACAAGCCGGGCTTTGAAAGACGACCCCCGGGCTGCCTCCCTGAGCGCCACGCCCCTCCAGGGCGCCGACCCCGGCCGGCAGCGGCTCTCTTCCCGGCGGCGGAGGAGAGGGGCGGCGACTCACCGGTCCCGGCACTGGGCATCGCTCCTCCCTGGCACCTCTTCTCGGATTTTAAACCAGTCCTGCTCCCCGTACTTGGCGACCGCTCGAAGCAACTTCTGCAGGAAGGGACGCGGAGACAGAGGAGCCCCCGTGACTCCGTCTGCGTGAGGAGGGGACGGCGCGGGCCCGCTCCGGGTGTCCGGGCGCGCTTCCCGGGGGACGGCGGCTCTCCCGGGCCCCCCCGCACCTACCGCGTCCTCCTCGGGGGCCCAGAGGCCCTTCTTGAGGCTGGGGTCCAAGCTCTTGGTCCAGCGGTAGGTGAGCTGCACGGAGTCCCTCCCTTCCATGTAGTAGACAACTGGGGGCGGAGCGGCCTCGTGAGCGCGGCCCCTCCCGGCTCTCCCAGGAGGGGCGGCTCTAACCGCGGAGGATGGGGCCCGGCCCCCGGCCCACAGGCTGCCCACCCTTCCTCCTCCAGCCGCTGCCCGCCCTGCTCAGGAGCTGCCCGGGCCACCCCCGCTCCCGCGTAGGAGGGGCGCAGGCCGAGGGCCCGGGACGCGCCGGGGCCGGCGGGCTCACTTCTGCGGTAGGGGATGTGGCTGCCCACGCGCATCTCCTGCACCAGCTGGGTCAGCATGCGGTCCTCCTCCTCCGTCCACGCCCTGCGCCTCAGGGCCTTGCTCTGCTGCTGGTGCTTCTGCAGGCACTGGAAGGCGCTGCGGCTGGTCTTCCGAAACCAAAGCGGACACGGTCACCGGGCGCCCGCTCGCACGCACGCACGCGCAGGGCGTCCCGGACACCGCTGGGGCGCAGGCAGCGCGCGAGCCACGCCCTCCTGCGCCCCGAAGGGGACACAAGTTCACCCCACGACGGAGACAGACGTGCGTGGAGAGAGAAAGACGCTCAGAAACAGTCACAACCACACTTGGTTTACGTGACACCGAGGCCACGCTCGGCCTCAAGCGCTCGAGGCAACATCCAGCCTCACCATGTGCCCCACGGCCTCGCGGCAGCTACGGCTAGGGCCAGCGGGGCGCACGGATGGGGCCCGCGCCAGCTGCTCGCTGGGACGGGCCGCCTGCTCACGCTGCCACCAGAGGCGCAGTCCCCAGTGCGAGAGCCGACAAGCCAGGCTGCACCACGGCGCCCGAGAGCCCAGCCCGCAGACCGGCAGGGGCATCTGCGAAGGGCACACTGAGGCAGGACCACCACCCGAAGGGTGCAAGAACCTTCCAACTCAGCAACAAGCAACAACCTGCCTTGAAAACGGGCCGGCGACCCAGAGCCCGGACGGAAGAAGCTACGTGGACGACGAGCAAGCACAGGAGAGGCCCCGTGTCGCGTCGCGCGGGCTGTGCACCGCAGGACGACGGAACGCCGCCGCCCGGCCCGGCCAGCCCCAGAGCACGGCCCCCACGGGCTCCGGCGCACGGGGGCAGCCGGCGCCTTGCCCCCGGCTCCTCAGGACGCAGGCGGGGCGGCCACTTTGGAAGACAGGCTGGTGACCTCTTACAAAACGGAGCGCGCCCCAGCCGGGCAGCCCAGCAGCAGTGCTCCGTGGGGTCTGCCCAGAGAAACAGTCCACGTCCACGCGGGAAACCTGCACCTGTGCGGTCACGGCAGCTCCACGCATGACGGACGGCCCCCAGACCCCACCAGGACACCCTTCTGCGCGTGGCGGGCGACCAACGAGGTCCATCCCACCGGCGGGATGTCGCTCAGCACGGAAAAGACGCGTGCTGTCGGCCACGAGGAACCTGGCGTGCACGTGGCTAAGCGACAGAAGCCAACCGGCAAGGCCACGCCGTGTGCGACTGCAGCTCTGAGACGCCCCGGGAAAGGCCGGGCTGCAGACAGCGAGAAGGCCCGGGGCGCACAGGGCACAGGAGTGGACACCTGTCATCAGACCTCTGTCCAGGCGCACAGGACGCACGGCGCCCCGTGTGACCCTGACGTCCGCTGTGGACTCAGGCGACGGGGCCGCGTCAGCGCGGGCCCGCCCTCCCTTTAGAAACAAACCGGCCCCGGCTGGTGGGGCTCGCAGGCTGAGCGCGGGCCTGCGGACCACAGGGTCACAGGGTCGAGTCCCAGTCAGGGCACAGGCCTGGGCTGCGGGCCGGGTCCCCAGGGGGGGACGCATGAGAGGCGACCGCACGCTGATGCTTCTCTCCCTCTCTTCCCCCTCCCTTCCCTTCTCTCTAAAAATAAACAAATAAATGAAGTCTTAAAGAAAAGTTCTTAAAAATAAAACTAACAAAACAAAGACAGAAGAACTCTTTAAAAAGTGTGATACCAGCGCTGCCCTGAGAACTGAGCCCTGGGATCCCAACTCAGCGACGCGGCCGACAGGCCAGGGGAGGGACTCCTGTGGCCTCCCAGAGGCCCAGAGCAGGGCGCATGCACACCTGTGTGCGGCCCAGGGAGGTCACCTGGGTGTGCTGCTCGGCCACGAAAGTGACAGGGGGAAAAACAGAGGTGTCACTGATCACATTCTCAGGCCTCAAGTCAACAAAATTGAAACCAAAGAGCAAGGGAGAGTCCACGAAACCTAACCACCTAAAAACAAGAAAGCGCTCCTACGCGAGCTAAGATCCAAAGAGGCGACGAATCTGAACTTAGAAATCCGTAAAAAGACCCCTTCCTGCCAAGCTGCTGTCAAGGCAGCGGCCTTAAATGCCTGTGCGGTCAGAGACAGAGGCTGAGAACTCACTTCTCACCTTAGGGAACGAGAACAACAACAAAAGAACCCAACAGCCCTGGCTGGTGTAGCTCAGTGGATTGAGCGCGGGCCTGCGAACCAAAGGATCGCGGTTCGATTCCCAGTCAGGGCACATGCCTGGGTTGCAGGCCAGTTCCCAGCAGGGCACACACCAGAGGCAACCATACATTGATATTTCTCTCTCTCTCTCCTACCCTTCCCCTCTAAAGATAAATAAATAAAAATCTTAAAAAAAAAATGTTAAAAAAAAAAAAACAAAAACAAAAGAACCCAACAGAGACGAGGAAGAGTGTTCGCCAACACCCCCACACTAAGCTCCTCTGAGCCCGATGGGCGCGGAGGGGAAGACGGGGACAGGAAGGGGCGGCGCCGGCCGGGACTCCGACTGGCCTGGAGGACGCGCTCGTGAATGGGGGTCCGAGAATCACGGAGGGGTCACCCTGCCTGAGGGCCACACGCTCGAAAGATCCCACACAAGATTCCGAAGGCTCCAGGCAATGAGCCCCCGCTGTGGTGTGACCCAAAGTCCGTGAGGCCCCCAAAGCCAGCGGCTCCCCCGCTGCGGGACCCACACCACCCTGGGGCCTGTGCCCTGGGGCGTCGGGGGCCTGACACTCACCCCCAGCTCCTCGGCGATCTTCTGCCAGTGCAGGTGGCCGTGCTTGGCCGCGATGGCCTTCAGCTGCTCTACCTCCTGCCCCGTCCACTCCTGCTTATTGATGCTGGGGTGCTCCCAGTTCTGCCAGAACTTCCGGATCTCCTCTGCGCTGCGGCCGCCTTCAAACTGCACAGAGAGCCCCAGTCACCGGCGGCCAGCAGCAGGCGCACGGGGGCACAGCAGCTCTGTCCAGGCATCAGGACTCATGCAGCCACACCCACAAGCGGGGCTCCGAGGGCCAGGCCTCCTCCGCCACCACCCTCTCTGCAGAGCCCTTGCACCAGCAGGGAGGCCGCGAGGCTGCTGGCCAGGGCTGGACACGCACCCGACCGCAGGGTCACGGCGGGCCTGGGGCCCGCGGAGCACGCCCCGACTTACGTTGACGTTGGAGATCTTCTCCCAGTCGTGGCTGTCCAGCCTGCTCCCCAGCAGCACGTCCTCCTGGAGCTGGCTGCAGAGGCGAGGGCCCCGGGTCAGGCTGCCCTCCTTGGGCCCGACCACCCTGCCCCTGGCGTCCCCCGCTCACTTGATATCCTGGACCTCCTTCTCGGCCTCCCGGATCTGCTTCTCCAGGACCTGCCTCTCTGCCTCGCTCGTGGCCCGGCTCTGTTTCTGGTGCAGGTACTCGAGCCTGTGGGCGGGGCAGAGGTGCCGGGGTGACCTGGGGGGGGCCCTGGGGCCAGGCGGGCCTTTCCACAGACGCTGAGCCCACACAGTGGCGGGGGCACCGACCAGGAGCCTGGCTTGAACCCCGACCCCGCGGACAAGCTCGTTCCCCGAGCAGCCTCAGCCTCTTTGCCCACATGGGATGCGGGACACCCCTTCTGGCCATCACTGACGTCTCATCCCTTGTGCCCAGCGACAGGGCTGGGCTGGAGGCCAGTCCTGAAGCCCACGCTTGCCCACTTCCAGAGCAGTTCGGGGAGAAGGCCCACCTCTCCCGAGCAGCCCGAGGAGGGGCCCACCCACCCCTGCAGCAAGCCCTGACACCAACATCGGGCACGAGGCAGTGGGTGGCCACTGGGCCCCCTGGCCGGCCGCAGGCGCTATGATTCGGTCACACCGTGTCACCCCTCAGCCCACGCGTAAAGCAGGGCTCACGATGGTCCCCACTTCCCCAGGTAGAAACTGAGACCCGCTAGAGAGCCTGCCGGAGTCGGACCACTGAGGTGGCAGCTCGGCCAACCCTGCTGACACACAGGACCTCCGTGCCGCTGCCCCTCAGGACACAGTCCGGAGACCCGCCCTCCCACCGCAGCAGGGAAAGCGGGGCGCACCGACCCTCTGCCGGCCCGGCGCCCACAGGAGGCTGTCCCTGCGGCCGCTCCAGACTCACTTCAGGAACTTGGGCTGAAGCAGGCGCTGCAGGCGGTCGCTCGCCACCGACTTTCTGAGCAAGGCCTTCTCCCAGCTCTTCCCTGAGGACAGACGGCAGCCAGGCAGTGGGCACATGGGCCAGCGGCCCTGGGACCCTCACCCGCCTGAGCGCCGACTTGCACTCGATGTCAGAGGAAATGTAGAGCGAACACCGCCCCCCCCCCGCCCCCAGGCCCAGGGCGGACTGTATTCAGCACGGGGGGGGGGGGGCACCCGTCCCAGCGGCTGAGGCCCAGGAGGGGCGGCGGGGACCCGCACAAGCCCGGGGAGGGTGGCAGAGGCCTTCACGGCGCCGGCACGGCCCTTACATCTGGTGACCAGGAGCTCCGCGAAGGTCTTGATGCCCTGAGCGGCCTTCTCCCTCGCGTCCTCGTTGGCAGGAGGCCCCTGTCGGAGGACACGGGGTCGCCAGAGGGCCCGGCCTGGACTCAGGACCCTCCCCTCAGCCTCCCTGAGCGGCCTGGCCCTGGACACCTGGACCCAGAGCGGCTGCTGGGGCACCGCCCACCTGGCAGAGGGGTCCACGAGGAAGGGGGGCTGCCGCTAGCAACAGCAGGCCCCCACACCATCCATCGGGGCCAGACAAGGCTGCCAAGGGGCACCCACACCGCCTCTGAAGGACATGCGCCCACGTCCCAGAGCCCAGGAGAGTTGTGGGGTATCGGGGAGTATTATCCCCAAGACCGAGGGAGTCTACGGCAGCAGGCTACGAGGACGCGAGCCCTCCCCGGGCCTGCCCGCCCTGCGACTCACCACTCCAGTGACCCTGTCCTTGAAGTAGGGCTTCAGGAAGTGCCCGATGTACAGGTTCAGGGGCGGGCCCTTGCCGTCCTTCGCCTTGGGGCCTTTGGATCCTGCCAGGCCCCACATGACTTCCTCCTGTGGACACGAGAGGCCCCTGTGGGCTGGGCAGACCCCCCTTGTGGAGAAGGGACCTGGTCCCGGGAGGCCTGGCCGCGGGGGTCCTGCAGGCAGGGCCCTGTCCTACCTGCTGCTCCCGGTTCTGGGCCAGCAGCAGGCTGACCTCCGCCAGCTTCTCCTGGATGACCTCCTGGTAGACCATGTTCAGCTGCAGGCAGGTCTCTGGGTCTTCGGGGAGCATCTTCTCCTTGGGGTCGTCCTCATCGTTGCTGGCTCCACCCCACCTTTCTTCTTCCTGGTCACAAGGCTGCAGCTGAGGAAAACGGGGCGCACAGACGCTCCCCGTCCTCGGGGCCCTGGTGGTGTGGCCAGCCCCGAGCCTATGGCTCAGCCTCCAGGCCAGCGAGCCCACCCTGATGTGGAACTCCACAGGGTGTAGCCTCTCCCTCGTCGAATACTCAGTTTCTAGGAACTGGGGTCGGGGAGGCATGAGGAAACGAGTAGTTTCACTTGTTACAACGGGCGTTTCTGTAAAAATTGGACTCTGTGACGGGCCCGTGGGACTTCCATCACCGGCAAGTGACAGCTGGCTGCAGCGCACCCAAAACTAGAAAGTGGGAACGATCCAAAGTCATCAGAAAGCAGTGCGTCTGCACAGCTGCGGTTGGCCGGCAGCGGGGGCCCGCCAGCCGTGCAGACAGGAAGCGGCGCTGCTCCCACTCGCGGGTGGGGGTCGGGAGGGGGGGAGAAACAAAAGAAATCTGGAAATTCGCCCAAGTTACAGAAAATTCCAAAGTCATCAGAGAACAGTTGAGAGTCACTGGCCCGAGTGACTTCTGGCCAAGCACCGTCCTAGGCACCGCGTACAGACCGGGCAAGCGCCGCACGGAGGCGAGGGCGGCCTCCACCTGCGCGCCGAGCAGGACGTCGCATTGAGACACCCGCTCGGACAAGCGAGGCCGGACGGGCCCCAGCCCAGCAACAGCGGTCACCCGGTCTCAACGGTGAGCATGTTGACGTGTTGTCACTAACGACGTGCGTGCGTGGCTGTCACGTCGCAAGAACACCAAGACCAGCTCGAAGCGCACCCCCCACCCCCGCCCCGCAAGGGTGGCGGGCCTGCCTCGGGGCACAGCCAGCTCAGGCCAGTAGTTACCGAGATCGGGGGACCAGCAGCATCCGAGTCCTCGTCGGGCAGCGAATCTGTGGGAACGCAAGCAGAGCACTGTGACCTCAACAGAAACAGGTGGCTGGTGAGGGGACACCCTGGCACTGAGGGGCCAGCCAGCGGCGCAGCACACGGCCTGTCCGCTGGGCAGGCGCAGGCCAGCGAACGGCCGAGAGACCTCCGGGCGCGACTGCATGGCTGGGCCCTGCCTCCCCAGCAGCACACGGAGGCGGAGCAGCTTGCACTGACCAGGCTGGTGCCGGACCAGGGGCAGGGCCAGGGAGAAGGAGGAGATGGAGGCCCCACATGAAGCCCCAGGAACCTGGAGAGCAGAGACTGCGGAGACGAGCCAGGGAGGAGACAGACACCGAGGCCTCAGTGGGCCGAAAACCGGGACAAGTTTGGCCTCAGAGGCGGGAAGACTGGGGGCCCCCGGTGGGAGTTGTGTGAGGGCGCTCGGGCCCTAGGGTGGCACAGAGGGTGGGGGGTGGGCAGAATGCGAGCTTTAACAGCGGGGGACCCTGAGAGAGGGCGTCTGGATGAGCCCAGGGAAGAGAGGCGGGTGGCGGGGCGGGGCGAGTGGCTCAGGCACGGTGAATGCCACGGGGACCAGCTGAGCTCTGGAGGCCTGTCCCAGGACAGCAGGAATGCGGAAGCCCGCCATGGGGCGGGACACTCACAGGTCCAGCAGGGCTGGCAGGAAGCCACCCGTGGGGTCCAGGGGGCCGGGTCCCAGCAGCAGCAGTGGCGCGGGGCAGACGGGCGTGGAGAGCAGAGCGCTGCTCCGCACCCTGGAGGAGGCCGCAGCCTGGGAGCTCACCTGCGTCTGAATCGGAGTCCAGGCTCGACTCAGAGACCTCCATGTTGATACTTGAGGAGCTGGGATCCAAAATCCTTTCCAGCTCCTTTATCTCCTGTGTTATTTTCTCTCTTTCCGCGTCTACGTCCATGGCTTCTGCCTGCCTTCAAAACATGTCACGAGAGGTTAGAAACCACTGTGTGTGGGGTGCCCCACCCCACACGATGTGCTGGTTTGCAGGGCATGGCAGGAGCCTGGCCAATGCACAGACTTCGCTCCTAGAGACCGGGCGCGAGGGGTCTGGGGCTGGGCCACGCCACCCTCCCCGCCCCACAGACTGATCTCTGCCATCAGGTGCTGAAGCTGCCTGCATGGGTCTGGCCTGCCAAAGGCTGCGGGAGAAATGGACACCAACATGGCCCAACTGCCTGGTGCCTTCGCACAAGCAAGCCACCAGAGAGCTGGTCACCCAGCACAAAGAGAGCAGGGAGTGGTGACAGTCGGGTGGACGAGGCCAAGGCCATGGGCCACAGCTAGATGCACAGGGGGTAGGGCTCGCTGTGGGCCCTGCGGGTCCCCAGCAGCTAGAACAGCGCTTGTCACGACCGACGCTGAACGGACGCCTGCGAAGGGAACCGGACTGGTCTGGGAGTCTGGAAGTGGGCGGAGGCTGGGAAACGGGAGAATAAAACAGGAGCAGGGAAACCGCCAGAGGAGCCCAGCCCAGACCCCGGGGCCGCAAAGAGGTGAGAGGAAGAGCGGCCCCGGCCCCGGCATGGCGTCTCCCGCCAGAGACCAACGGGGACAGAGTGGCCAGGCTCGGGGCTGCCCCCGTCCCTGCACTCGGCGACGGGTTACGCTGGAAATGCTTACGGACGGAACTCAGCCAGGAGCCAGCCAGGGCCGCGGGCCGGCAGCTCGCAAGCTCGCCACCCTCTCCTCCCTCCCCGCCCCGGGCCCGAGGAGCCAAGCCCTCAACACACCCTCCCCGCGGGCCGCACCGTCGCCGCAGCCCCGCGCTTCCGGCAGCCGCGCGATAGGGGCCCCGCGGACCGGAAGTCCCGCCTTCGGAGCGCGGGGCACGACGGGGACGGGCCTTGGGCGAGCGGGCTGATACTGCCCCCGCGCGGCCGCCTCCGGCACTGCCCCTGCTCACGTCTCCTGGCCGGAAGGCTGGGACCATGCGCCTGTGGCGTGAGACGCCAGCAGGTGCCTCCTGCTCTCCGTTCTTTGTGAGTTGGATCCAGGATTTCGGTTGAGCCACCAGTGAGGAAAGCTGCCAAGTTCCTGCTGGGTCTCCGCCCACCTGCACGGCCGTGGGGTCGCCGCCCCAACTGTGTGAGCGGGGCATCTTTTTTTTTCTCTTTAAAATGGAACGCTTCATGAATGTGCGTGCCATGTTTGCATAAGGGCCGTGCTAATCTGTGTCGCTTCCGTCTTAGTATCTGTGCTGGTGAAGTGAGCATGGGGGGGTTGGCAACTCTTCGGGAGCGGGACCACCGCCCCCAAAGCAGCGGGCCTCCCATGGGGCAGCCAAAAGTGAGCGCCAGAAGCTGTTGGTGCAGCTGCGGACCTGCCCCCGGGGAGCGATCCGGAGGCAGAGGTGGGAGATCAGCGGCCCGATAGTGTGACTTATGTTCAGGGCTTTTACTGGGGAACGGTTCGGATGACACAGAAACAGAACCGTGTAATAAAGCCTGTGTCCGTCCTGCCCTCTGCTGCCCGAAGGGCAGGGGTGCACTGGGTGGCCAACGGGGTTCGGCCCAGCCTGGTGACCAGCTGAGGATTCTCCAGCCCCAAACAGCTCTGTGCCCCACAGCTAGGTCCTGCCTGAGGCCCCCCGCCCCGCCTCGCCTCCCGGGTTCCTCAGAGCTGCTGTGCAGTCACCCAGAAGGGAGCCTCATCCCAACACTTCCTCCTGCGCTGCTCTGCCCCAGGTCAGAACCTGCTTTGACCAGCAGGCTGGAGCGCGAGCTGGGCCTGGGGTTCCGGGCTGATTTCTGGAAGGCTCTTCTCTGTGGTGAAGATCCGAGGTCTAGCAGTTTAATCTTTTGAAAAGTGAACCACACAGCCTCCCCCAACACCCCAGTTCTGAGATCCAGTCTGCCTGAGTCCACGCGTGCAGCTGCTCTCAGCCCGGACAGCCGCATGTCGAGCTGCCCCGGACCCCACAGGCAGGGGCCTGACGCTGATGCACCAGCACAAATCCCCCGTGACAAGGACGAGGTGCGGGCCCTGGTGTTGGGGGACAGCTGCCTGGCTCTCAAGCGTAACTAAGTCAGAAAAAAAGGGACGCAGCATGTGAGTTTTAGAGTTTATTAGGAAAGCTGTCCATCTGAACAGGAAGAAAAGTTTGTTTTAAAAAATAACATCTGCGGGAAGACAGCCAGGAAGGCGCAGAACGCACACTGTGCCCCCCGACGTCAGAAAGCAGCTGGGAAGGCGGCCCGGGAGCCCTGTGCCAACCGACAGGCCCAGGGAGGCTCTGCCCGGCCGCCGGACTCCCGGACTCGGAGCTTCACTGTACCAAAGGCCACGTGGAATGTGTCCAAATTCTCCAGCCAAAACCGCTTTTTCAAACCTAAAGGCCCTGAAAAAGGTGCATCTCGACGGCTTCACAGTTCGGACCCTGTCCCGAGCTTGGTCCCTGAGGCAGAGCAGTGGCGTCCACCACGTAGAGCACCCCAGTCAGGCCGCCCCCTGCAGGGGCCCCCTCCCCGCACCCCGCCGTGAAGGCTGCGGCAGTGGGCTGAGCCAGGGGGGTGCCGCGTGGTGGCAAAAAGGCACGAGTCCCTGTCCAAGACAATCATGAGAATTTTGGCTCATTTATAGTGTTTTTCTTCACTTGTGAACTCAACGAGGATCAACTGAACTTATCTTACAACGAACGTTCTGGAACCAGGATGGAAGATCCGCATCACAGAACCACTGTTTCCATGCTCAGTAACTTAAAAAAACCAGCCTCGCTCATAAAAACGTCTCCCAGTGGGTCACAGAGTCCACCGCAGGGAGTCCACCCAGGAAGCGCTGCACAGACAGTGCAGGCGCGGCTCCCGCCAAGGGGCGCTCCTTGCGGCAGCTGGCGAGTAACAGTGTTCTGGGTCATGAAATTAGCATCTTGTGATAAGGGTTTTTACTGAGAAGAGTGCATATTTAAAGATACAACGGCATTTTAAAATCCAGTAAGTAGTGATTTCAGAATGTAAACAGAGCTGCGAGCTAGAAGCTTCTCAAGATTCCACCTCCTCCTCGATTTCAGAAATTCTGTCTATGGATTTAAGGATTTCGGCAACAAGGTTCAGCGTTTCAGCTCCAGAAACCAGCTGCCTAAAATAAGAACACCGAAATCACAGACCGCGTCCACATCATCCCAGAGAACAAGGGGGGCGGAGTCAAGGCGGCCCCGCACTTGGGGCCCCACCCCGCTGCCAGCAGGATGGGCGCCTCACGCCCTCGTGAGCCCTTGCTGGGGCCACTGCTGCCCAGAGCGCCCAGCCAGGGCACACAGACGCGGGGCCTGTCTGAGACACCACTGCTGTCTCCCAGGGGCGCTCCCCGCAAGGGCACCCTGTCAGGACCTCGGAGGAGCCAACTCGAGGTGGGGGGTGGGGGAGCTGGGGTGCACCTTAACACCCACGCCGCCCAGACAAGCACCACCGCGTGGAAGGTCGGAGCCCGCTGGCCCAGTGCACCCCTGCAATGTCAGGGCTCACAGAGCCCTTGGCACACCCCCGTCCTGAGCCCTGCCGCCAGGTGTGCCCATGGTCTGAAACACGGCGTGCAGAGAGCCCTGCCCCCGCCCGACACACTCACTTTATGGAGGCGTGCGCGCTGTTCATGACCACGCGGAGGTTCTGCAGGGCCACGTCCGTGTTCCGTTTCACCACTGCCAGGCTGGCGCCCTGGCCCGAGCGCAGGGCTTCGTTCTCTCGCTGGAAGGTGGAGACCTGGGCCTGGGGCGGGGCGTGCGGCCATCCGTTCAGGATGTCTGTGGCGGACGGGGAGCGCCCCCTAAAGCTGCCGCGGCACCTCGGAACGAGGGGCCCAGCCCCGACGGCAGGGCCGCTTCCCGACGGGGGCTCCCCGGGCCTCCCCTCCGCCTCGGCTGTCCTGGGCCCTAAACTTGGGACTGAGACCTTGTGCACACGCACATGCCACCCAGGCAAGGCCACAACCCCGGGGACCGTCCTCCCAACACGGGACGCTCGAGACCTTACGGTTACCTGGAGCAAGCTCATTTCCTGCTTCAGCTTCATGACGTGGCTTTCTGCCTTCACTGCACGTTTCTGTCACCAAAGACAGCAACACGCACCCGACAGTCACTGGCGCGGTCCTGTGACCTCGTGCCTCAGCCCGCTCCACCAGCAGGCCCGCCCACCTACAGCCCCACAGCCCTCGTGAGGGCCCCTGCTCGCTCATGGCTCCCGGGACCTCCGGGGCACAGCACAGGTCCCCCTAAGCGACACGACACACCGCACCCCACCCCACCCCACCCCGGCAGGGCGCCACGCCGGTGCTTACGGTCATCAGCTCCAGGTTCTGCTCCACCTGCTGAACTACGGACTCCAGGTCGTGGTAGTCACTCTCCTCCTTGATCATTTTTGCTTCTAATTTCCGCTCAAGCGTCCTCACCCTTGTTGAAGAACATATCGAGTTACTAACAACTCAGGCGCCTAATTCTAGGACCACTGCTAACAGGCACTCCGAGCGGGTCGCCTCCATGAAGACCCCAAGTGCCCACTGTTCTGGAATGAACCGCACCAGGGAGGCAACTGCGAGGCGACCACCTCCGCAGGGTCCAGGCCAGCACCAACCACAGCCCCAAGGGGTGTCTGCCGGCCCAGCGCTGTCCTCAGTGTGGTGGCCTCGGGGCAATGTCTCAAATGCACTGGACCCTGGCCGGGTTGCTCAAGCGGTTAGAGCGCCGTCCTGGTGCACCAAGGTCACGTGCTCCATCCCCAGCAGGGCGCGAGCAAGAGTCACCCAGTGAACGCGCCAACAAGTGGGACAGCGACTCGGTGCTTCTCTCCCTCCTTCCCTCCACAGTCAAAGTAAAACATGGAAAAAGGACCACTTGGATACGAGAAAGGGGCCTGACGCTGAGGGCCGACACGGGCTGGCACGCAGACTCGGGCCGACGGGCATGCTCCCGTCCGCGCACGGCCACGAGCGCCCGCGTCCCAACCGCGGCTCTGCCCCGAGGCTTACATCTCGGTCTGCGTCTCGGAGAAGCTCTGCACCTCGGTCAGCTTCCTCCTCAGCTTGGCGTTCTCGTCCTTCAGCTGCAGGGAGAGGACGCCCTCGTCAGAGGCTCGGCGTGTCTCCCTCGGGGTCTGCGCTTCTGCCGCCTGACCCCGGGGCCTCTCAGAGAACAGGGACACTCTGGAGCCAGCCCACCGCCTCCTGCGGAGACGCCGTGTGCAAAGGCGACAACTCAGGACCGGCAGTCACAGGCTCCGGTTCCACGCACGTCCCTTTTCTCTTAGGCCGTTGTGATATCGGGAAAAATTTACTCAAAACGCGTGGCCGGCCACCCAAGCCCACGGCAGCAGGAGCGGCCCCGAGGCTGCAGGCAGCCCTCGGAGGGCCTCCCTCTGCTGTGTTCCGGTCAGTCCTGCGTGGGCCACGCTGCACCGTCCGGGTCACTGGGCTCTGTCTGCCGACAGCCTGGGCGAGCACACCGCACAGCGACGCGGTGGCAGGCTGCCGCACTAGAGACTGTCTTGCCCTGGAGCCAAAACCCAGGCCCCGAGGACACGGGAGGCCCCAGGTGTTCTCGGGGAATGCTGCTCAGACACGGGCCCTCTACCAGGGTGCCAGCACGCGGCCCCTCACTTACTGCTTCGTAGCTTATCTGCAGCGTCCGAAGGTGCCTGTCCCCCAGAGACTCTCCATGGGCGGCAAAGTCTGCGCTGGGGCTCCCCGCGGGAGAGACGCGGCAGTCGGGGTCACTCAGCGCCCACGGGGGCAGGGACTCGGGCCCCGCCAGCTCCGAGGGGCTGGAGAAGAAGGAGATGTACGTGCTGCAGGGTGACGCGCTGGCCACGTCCCGCGAGGAGAGGGTCTGCTCCACCGTGGACGGCAGGTAGGCCCCGGTCCACCCGGCCTCGTCCTCGTCGTCATCCAGGAGGTCACCGGCCCCCGTCGGGTCTTCGAAAAATGGCTGCTGGTATTCCAGGCCGAAGCCCACGGGCTGGGAAGTTGGGGAGCTCCCATCGAGTCCCAGCGAGTGCCTCTTGGCTTCCTGAGGGACACGGGGTGGGGGGGGGGGCACGGTGAGATCCCGCCGCCGCCGCGGGCCTCTCTCCGGGACGGTCCGCATGCAGCAGAGGCGCCATCGGTCCAGGAGGACGGGGGGGCCAGAAGGGACACCCGCGTCGGCGTCAGCAGCTGCCTCGCTCCCCCGTACCCTCTGCCCCCCGCCCCGGAACACGACGAACTGAGCGTCCCGCTCTGCAGGTTTGTGTGAGGTCACCTTCGAGTAAAGTCTGCTGTTGGTTGTGTCCTCTTTCGACAGGCTGAGGTTCTTGGTTTTCAGAAACTCTTTAAAGGAGAAGGGATTCGCCTCTTCGAGATCTCCAAGCTTGTCATCTGAAACGATGGCAACCATCACACAGTCTCCCGGAGGTCGTCAGAGGGGGACTCCCCTGTTCGTCTCTGGTTCCAGGACGCAACCCTAACTGGGAACGCCGCCCTCCACGCCGTACCAGAACTCAGCGACACCAGGAAGTGAGGAAGCAGGCCCGTGAAACGATCCACTTCCTTATCCTCCCTTTCTCTCCGCCCCCACCCCCGCCCCCCGCAGTTCTCGGGCTCGGCCTGGACACAGCGGCCACCGGGGTGGGGGATGCTCCCGTACTCCTGCGGCTTGGTCCCAGCTCCAGGGGCCCCACCTCCACGACTCACCCGACTCACCCGCCCGCTTCCCTTCTCCCTTCCCTACTGCCTTCCCGCTCTGCCACTACCTAATCGGCCACGCTGCGGCCCTTCCAGTTCACCAGTCGTCTGAGCCGGGGAGCCAGCCTGTGTGAAGTTGGCTCCTAGGATTCTAGCCCTTGCTGTCTCTCGGACCCCCAGGAGTGGCTCCCGCTTTCCTGCCCTCCCTCCTGTCTCAGGTTGTACCCTCTTTCCTTCTACCCTGGAGTCAAGATTGACAGGTTGAATTCCCTCCCCACCTGCTCTGACATGTATAGGTGCAGAGCCCTGCACTGTCGGGGGGCAGCCCCACCCCCAGGCGCTGGCCTGGCACTGTGAGGTGCATCGACAAAGAGAAGCATTACTGAAGCACTCTACCTCCAAAAGGTGTCTCCTGGGCTCCCGATGGACCTTGCTTAGTGCTCTTCCCCTTTCCGTAGACAAAATCTGCAAAGAGAAAGCGTCACCCTCGTGGTCCCGGGGAGCCTTGGTGACCACAGCTTTCCCTGATGCAGAGTCTCCACTCCAGGGCTTCTCACAGCCTGGGGGGGCCTTTCAAACATGACACGTTCCCCCCCCCCCCCCCCCCCCCCCCGCTTATGCCCTGGAGACAGTCTGCCTTCCAGGGGCCCTGGCCCCTGGGATTTGGAAAAAGTTCCAGCAGGTTCAGATGGATGCTCGGTGGGGCTGTGTGGGTCCTCTGTCTGGGGCACCTCCCGGATGCCCCCGTGGGCTGCCATCAGCTCTTGGCCCGGAAGGGATCACCTGAACACGCCCTGCACAGCCTGGCCGGCGAGCGGGGCGGCCCCTTGGGTAGAAGAATGAACTGGTGCCGGCTGCGGCCCGGCTGCAGCCGTTTCCACGGGCGCCTCCGGATGAAGGCTCCCCTGCCCTCCCTCCAGCACCCGGAAGTACACTTTTATTCAGGCACTTGCCAGCCTACGAAGGAACTGTCTGTCTGGGAGGGTCTCCCCAAGACAAGACTGGGAGCTCCGGGCGGCAGGATGCTCTCCATCCTTGCATTCCCAGTGTCCAACACACAGTGGCGCTCAGCGGTCACCGCCGGGTCCGAGGG
This sequence comes from Glossophaga mutica, assembly GCA_039655065.1. NCBI lineage: Eukaryota > Metazoa > Chordata > Mammalia > Chiroptera > Phyllostomidae > Glossophaga > Glossophaga mutica. Next base: position 217,223,450 of record CM077305.1, read on the forward strand.
GCGAGTCAGTGCTACGGCGGAGCTACCGGCGGATAGTGCCGGGACCCCGGGTCTCTGAGGCTTGTCTCTCACCTGTGTCTCCCACGGAAGCTAGCACCGGACTGGGCACATAGCACATAAACGTCGGCCGAATGCCGAAGAAGTGGGAGTCCGGGTCCCTGCCATGGGGGCGCTCACAGTCTAGCTGGGGGAGACAAGACCGGCGCTCATAGAACGCTGCAGCTGGAATAACAATGAGAGCGACTTCACTGCGCGCCGCGCGGCGCTCTGCGGGGCGGCCTCACCTGCACCTCCGCGCGACGGGCGGGGCCGGCGCCCAGACCCCACCCGGGCGCGGGCCCGGAGCCTGGGGCGCCTGCCTTGGGCCCCCTCCCCGCCCCCCACCCCTCCCCGCCCTCCCGACCGCTCACCGTCCGGAATGACGAGGCTGCGGGCCCGGGACAGCGGGGTGGCGCCCGGGCGGCGCGCGTAGCCCGCCATCGCCGCGGGGCCGGGGACGCGGGCCCTCCCTAGCCCGGCAGCGGCGGTTCCATGGCCTCGGCTCCCCCTCGGCCGCGGCCCGAGTCCCCCGCCCCGTCGCCCGCCGCTCGGCCGCCGCTCCGAGCCTCTCGCTGCGGCTTCTGCCCGGAGCACCGGAAACGAGCGCCGGAACGCAGAGGGCCGGCGCCGAAGGGGGCGGGGCGGGGAAAGGCGGTGCCGGAAGTGACGACAGAAGCGGTGGGCGGGGACACAATATGGCGGCGATGGTGCTGGCCGCGACGCGGCTGCTACGAGTCTCCCGCGCCTGGGGCCGCCCGCGGCTGAGGTGAGCCGAGGGCCGGCTGGGGCGGCCGACGACTCTCGGGACGTTCGCCCTCTGGTTCTCCGACTCCCAGACGCGGCGCCGGGTGGGCAGGCTCGGACTCACCGTCGTCCCGGAGGCGCTTCCCTGCCCGGCACCCCAAGGCCTGGGCCCGGAGCCCCATCCGCCGATCCGCTCCCCGGCTGTTGGGTTCGCTCCCGCCCTGGCGAGAGCGGGCTGACGAGACTGGGCCCACGTCACGTGTCGCCTCCGCCCGGACCCTTCCTGCGCGCACTTGTCCCCTACGTGGTCGAACCGGCGGGGCCTCGGCTACCCGGATTGCGGAGCCGGGGTTCGGTCCACGCCGCGGCCGTGCCCTGCCCCTCGCCTGCGGACAGCTGGCTTTTCCCGCCTCGCCGCCCGCCCGAGGGGCCAGGGCTGCCTTTCTCTACCTTGGCGCGTTCCTTTGGGCAGCAGACCGGTGTCGCCCTGTCACCGTGTCCAAGCACTGCGGCGCCTGGGCTGCGGCGGGAAGCCGCTCCCCGGGGGCGATGGGTCCACAGCGCCTGCGCTAAACATCAGTCGTGCGAGTGCGGTAGAGACCAACTTCGGGAGCAGCGTTGGGCGGTAGCCACAGGCAAAGTGCTGGCGAGAGCTGGTGGCTGGGGACAGGGACAAGAGAAACTTGGGGATGATCATCCCCTGGACCAGCCCGCCAGCGTCACGGAAACCTCGTGGGGAGGCGGAGAAGGGGCTAGGAGACAAGTTTGCAGGCGGAGTGGGGGGCCAGACCCTGCAGGTCCTTCCAGCCTGCGCTGCTCCGAGTGGTCTGTGTGCAGGGGCTGCAGCCAGACGCGCGCCCCCGCGGAAGGAGCCGCTCTTCTCGCGGGCCCTTTCCCAGAAGTGGCAGGGCAGACCCAAGGCCGCAAACAACTTGCCGCGGGTTCCTGGGCCACCAGCGTTGGCACAGTAACCCCTGCCCACTCCTCTGAGTCCCCAGGCTTGCAGAACAGACCCTTTTGAAAGGCACGTGTCGACTTTCAGCGCAGACAAAACAGGATGAACGGCACCTGCATGGAGCCCCCAGGTCCTGGTTTCTGGCCCTGGTTGTAACTGGGCTGACTTCTGTTCCAGGTTTGGGGGCCCTGCGCGCAGACGGTTCAGCAGTGGCGGTGCCTACCCCAGCGTCCCCCTCTCTGCTCCCTTACCTGGAGTGCCACAGCCCGTTTTCGCCACGGTCGATGGGCAGGAAAAGTTTGAGACCAGAGTTACCACACTGGACAATGGGCTTCGCGTGGCGTCCCAAAATAAATTCGGACAATTTTGTACCGTGGGAAGTAAGTGCTGCGTGTCGGGGGTGTTGTGGGTGCGTCGTTCACAACTTGTGTCCTGAGTGAAGGGGCGTGGCGCAGAGCTGGGCCCGGGGTGGCCCGGGGGTGCCCAGCGGCCATGGCCCGTTTTCCTTTTTCTACCTTCACGTAACAAAGTTTTCGGTCACAAGTGTACAGTGTGCGACCCTGTTAGTGTCACTGACACACACACCTGTGAATCTGCCGTCCCGACCAAGGCAGTGAGCGCGCCTCTCAGCCTCGTGAGGCGGAGTTTCCCTGTTCGGTCATGTGCACAGTTGTAATTTAAAAGGTTTCCTTTGAGTAAATTTTCTCTTCTGAACATTGATTTAACCTGTCAATTTTTTTTTATTGCCAGTTCTTATTAATTCAGGATCAAGATATGAAGCAAAATACCTCAGTGGAATTGCTCACTTTTTGGAAAAGTTGGCATTTTCGGTCAGTGCTCAGTTTCTGAGTTTTGAGAACATTGTTGGGAAGAATCTACATAGCTTTGTTTTTTTTTAGATTTTACTTACTTATTTTTAGAGAGAGGGGAAGGGAGGAGAAAGGGAGGGAGAGAAACATCCATGTGTGGTTGCCTCTTGTGCACCTCCTACTGGGGACCTGGCCTGCAACCCAGGCATGTGCCCTGACTGGGAGTCGAACCGGCCGTCAATCCCATGGTTCGCAGGCTGACAATCGACTGAGCCACACCAGGCAGGGCTATATAACTTTGCTTTTTCAGAATGGTTATTTTAATAAATGATTAAGTTGTTAAGTCAACGGTAATAAAAGGTAATTTGATTTCAAGTGTTTTGAAATCAAAAGTAAGTTTTTTCCTATAAAATTGCATCCTGGGGTGGTTCGGGATTGCTAAAGCCTGAGAGCTTTCCTTACTTGTTTTTACTAGTCCACCGACCGTTTCGACAGCAGAGACGGCATCCTGCTCACCTTGGAAAAGCACGGGGGCATTTGCGACTGTCAGACATCCAGGTACCCCGGCTCCCCCACGCCGGCCTGTGTGGCACCCATGGGGGACTAGTCCCAGTCTCAGGTCCCACTGCGCCCCTCAGCGGAGAGGCCGTGGAGGTTGGTGGGGCACAGTTGGGCGGGCAAGACACGCACAGAGGAACACTTCGAGGGCCACGCAGCCCCACGGGGACGTGGACGCCGTGGTTGAGCCAGGCAGTGGCTGGACCCTGGGGGTGCAGAGCAGCCTCGGTGCCCACGGCGCTCACAGGTCAGGCAGAGGGCTGCGCCACAGGTGGAGGACACGAGAGCCAGGAACCGAGGGTGGTGGGCGCACGGGGGACAGGCAGCGGGCTTGGCGGGGCCTCGGGCAAGGAGTGACAGGAAGCTTGACTTTGGGGCTGGTTCTCAAAGGGCTTTGGCAAACGGAACAAAGGGAGGAGGTTCAGACCCTTGGAACAGCAGGTGCAAAGGCCCAGCAGCACTTTCTCAGTGGTCGCGGTGCTGTGAACCTGAACGCTAAAGGTCACGCACAGGAGACGGGTCAGAGAGCGGGAGTCGGTGAGCTTGGGGGCAGCACATCCCATGTCCAGAAAGGGTGTCCTCGGCGCCCTCGGCCCCCAGCTGCCTGCCGGTGAAGTTCAGACCCACTGGTCCCCGTGTTCTGGGTGGAGCAGGCCAGCTTCCTGACTCCCGCAGCCCCAGGCACCCCCAGCTCGGGCCTTCACGCCTGACGCTCTCCCACGGGGTCCTGCAGCCCCGCTGAGGCGGCCATGTCTGGCCTCCTGGGCACACTCTCCTCCACGTGGCTGCGCCTGTTCTGCGTGACCTCCCCCGTGGCTGTGCCCCGTCTGGGCCCGGGGGGGGGGGGGGGCGTGCCTGTGCCTTCCCTGGCTGACCCAGCCCGCCCGCTGACCACAGAGCCTCCTCATGCAGTGAGCTGCTGCCGCCACCGGTCGTGGTCCCCAGCCGTCTAGGGCCAGGCCCAGTCCCACAGCAACCAGTCGTCCATGCAGGACACACACGTCCCGGGACACAGTGGCTCGCTGTGCTGGCGCCTGGGCCTGACGGGACCCCTCAGCTGCCTCTCGTCCACTCCGTCTGGACGGGCTCTCACTCGGCACCAGCTTGCGTGCAGCTGGGGGCCCGCCTGCTGGGAGTTGACCCCGGAAGACGGGAACAGGGGAAAGTGCCGAACGTGTGCTTACGGGTGACGCCGAGTGATAGAAAGTGCTCCGTGGCACGTCCCCGTCGTGACCTCGGGGCTGGCGTTGTTGGTTTTCCCAGAGACACCACCATGTACGCTGTGTCTGCCGATTCTAGAGGTCTGGACACGGTGGTTGGCTTGCTGGCTGACGTGGTCCTGCACCCAAGGCTCACAGGTGTGTGTCCAGGCTGCCTGCGGGGCTGGCGGGGGCGGGACACTGGGCCCACCAGCCTGTGAGTGGGCGCGGCTTCATCGGGAATGATGATGCGTGGGGACCCCTCCCTGCCCCCTTGGACAGGTCAGTGAACTTGGTTCTTTCACTTGGCATCTTGACTGTCTCAACACCTGCCTCACCCGCCCTTGTCCAGTCCCTTCCTCGGCCTCACAGGTGGCTGGACTCTCTGAGCCCCTTGCCGGGAGGGGCAGGGGCAGGTCACGCAGCTGCTGCAGCCGGTCTGCGCTGCCTGTGCCCAGCCTGGCCTGCTGGGCTGCCGTGCTGCGTCCAGGTCTCTCTGGCACTTGTCGCAGTGAGCTGACGCTGGTCTGCATCTCTGTTCTGTGAGCACGTCACACCTCTTGTCATTGTCGCACAACACCGGACAAGGTCTGGGGTCCGTGCCTCTCGGAGGAAGTCCAGACTCAGAGCAGGGCCGTGGGGCACGCTCCCCTCCCACATGTCCCTCCGGCCGGCCCCAGACCCGGGCAGAGGAGACGGCCAGCACCCACCACTGAGGACGCGCAGCCGCCTCCGCGGGCCTGCACGGTGTGAGCCTGGTCTCTGTGCTTCGCAGAGGAAGAGATTGAGATGGCCCGGATGGCCGTCCAGTTTGAGCTGGAGGACCTCAACATGCGGCCTGACCCGGAGCCCCTTCTCACCGAGATGATTCACGAGGTGAAGGACCGTCCAGGGCTGCCGCCCCCTGCACCGGTGGCCCTGGGGCAGGGCATGTGGGAGGGGTCGTGGGCCTGCCTGGTGCCCTCGCAGGGCACAGGTGCTGGCACAACACTCAGTTTCTGGGCCTGCCATCTAGGAAGCTTTGAACTTCCCGGGCCTTACCCACGCCCTCTCCGGAGCGAGCCTTCTGTTTCGCAGCTGGGCCCACCTCCACTCTGGAGGGGCAGGCTTCCCTCTCAGCGTGCAGGGCGGCACCTCCTGGCCGCAGGGCCGCTGCTGGGCATCGGGGGGGGGGGGGCGCGGCCCCACTCACGAGAGGATAGTTGGCGTGTTCTCTGCGTCGCCTGAGCCTCTCGCCGTCGCTGCCAGGCCGCGTACAGGGAGAACACGGTCGGCCTGCACCGCTTCTGCCCCGCGGAGAACGTAGCCAAGGTCGACCGGGCGGCGCTGCACGCCTACCTGAGGAACTACTACACCCCTGACCGCATGGTGCTGGCGGGCGTGGGCGTGGAGCACGACCACCTGGTGGAGAGCGCCCGGAAGCACCTCCTGGGCGCCCGGCCGGCCTGGGGCAGCGGGACGGCTGTGGATGTGGACCGGTCGGTGGCACAGTACACCGGCGGGGTCGTCAAGGTAACGCGCGCTCACGATCGCTCGGGAGGGCTGGGACGAGCTGGGTGTTCACGGCTTCGCCGCAGACGCCCTGGTCTTGGCCCGGCACGCGTGCTCTCTGAAGCCGGGGGCTTGCCGGGCAGGGTCGGGCCCGGGGCCGGTGGGGGGAGCTGGCCGCAGATGGCGGTGCGGTCTTGTTCACGGCGCTCTTCCCGCTCGCAGCTGGAAAGGGACATGTCCAACGTCAGCCTGGGCCCGACGCCGTTCCCGGAGCTCACGCACATCATGATTGGGCTGGAGAGCTGCTCCTTCCTGGTGAGTCCCTGCTGGGTCTGTCCCTGCTGGGTCTGCCCCGCGCCCCGGGCCTGGCCCGGCCCCTCGGCTGAGCTCTGTCCGTCCGTCCGCCCGCAGGAGGAGGACTTCATCCCCTTCGCCGTGCTGAACATGATGATGGGCGGCGGCGGCTCCTTCTCGGCCGGCGGGCCCGGCAAGGGCATGTTCACCAGGCTCTACCTCAATGTGCTCAACAGGTGGGTGCCTCACTGTCCCCAGGGCCGCGGGCCCAGCTGAGGGGCGTTGGGCCGTGACAGCACGTTCCGGGGGTCCCCCCCGTGTCCCCACAGGCACCACTGGATGTACAACGCCACCTCCTACCACCACAGCTACGAGGACACGGGCCTGCTGTGCATCCACGCCAGCGCCGACCCCCGGCAGGTGAGGCCGCCCGCCGCCCCCCGCCCCGCCTCACTGAGACGCGGCTGCTCCTGGGGAGCGGGGCGTCTCCGCTGAGTGGCCCCCAGCAGCTCAGGCTCCTCCCCGCCGCCTCCTCCGCAGGTGCGAGAGATGGTGGAGATCATCACGAAGGAGTTCATCCTGATGGGCGGCGCCGTGGACAGGGTGAGTGTGGGGGGGCACCGGGCGCTGGCCCCTCGCCCCCAGCGCTGCCATCCCAGCCAGAGTGGTGCAGCCCCCGCGGGGAGCCCTGCCCTGGCTGACCCCGCACACTCCCCGGCCGCCCCGTGTCCTGTTCAGTGTGCGGGCGAGTCTGTCCTTCCGAGCCGCCCGGGGGGCCGTGGCAGTGAGGGCAGCGTCAGGAGGATGGGCAGCGTCAGGAGGATGGGCAGCCCTCGGCGTTCTGACGTTTTACGTCCTCGGGGTTAGCTCCGTTTTTCAGACCTTGCAGTTCAGAAGCCTTGTTCCTTTCCGGGTCAGAGCTGGTACGAACAGCGGGTTTTACTTACACAGACTTTTCGCGTACGCGGACTTTCTAAACCGTGAACCAGAGCTCAGGGAAGCATCGTGTCTTCCTCATTTGGAGTCTGGCGCAGGCCCTAGAGAGCGTAATCCCAGCCTTGACCTCGAAACGCGCAGCTGGGAAGCACGGCGGGCTGCGCTCAGGACTTGGGCCTGCAGCTTCCGGGGAGCCCATCTGCCCTGTGCTCAACCCCGGGGCAGGGGGGGGGTGAGCGCAGACTGGCGGCCGGGACCCGGTTCTGCGGGCCGCTCCACTGGCTTGGAGGGCCCAGCAGACAGCGGCAGCGGGACCACGAGGTGGCTCTGACCCTCAGGTGGAGCTGGAGCGGGCCAAGACGCAGCTAGTGTCCATGCTCATGATGAACCTGGAGTCCCGGCCTGTGGTCTTCGAGGACGTGGGGAGGCAGGTGCTGGCGACCGGCTCCCGGAAGCTGCCCCACGAGCTGTGCGCGCTCATCCGTGAGTACCGCGCCCGATGCCGCCCGGCACTTGCGGAGGCGGCAGCCCCAGCTGCGGGGCCTCCGGCTCTGTGGCAGGCGTCGGGCCCCGGGATTCTGCGACAGCCCATGGAAGGCTTTCGGGAGGGCCTTGGCCGCCCTCCGACGGCGCGCCAGGTTTGGTCTGCCCGCGAGTCTCCGGGCGGCGGGTCTGTCGCGGTTCCATCAGACTCTCAGAGGGCCGGCACCGTCTCTGTCATGGCACGTGTCACCTGGTGTGAAGCTGGCGCAGCTTCGTGGTGTTCCGTGGGACCCCTGTCCGCCCTCAGCGAACCCCCTCAGACCCTCGAGCACAACAGGACCTGATCTTGCGGCCTCGTCATCCGTGCCGAAACCGGCTCTGCTGGGCGCGTTGCGGGGGGGTGGGGGGTGGTTCCCGGCTTCCCCGCCAGCGGCCGGGGCCCGCGCTCTGGTCCCCGCTCCCTTGGTGGCCTTGCCGCCCGGAGCGCGGTGCTTGGGCCCCGCTCAGCCGCTGTCTGGGGCTCCTCCGCTCAGCTCCCGCGAGCGGGGCCTGCCCTTCCTCAGCGTCGGGCGGCCGTCTCAGACCGCGGCCGCATCCCCACTCCCGAAGCCAAACTCGGTGCTGTCCTTCCGCCCCGACTCCCTGTGCGGGCGGGCGGACCCTTCTCCCCGAGGTGGCGGTTGGGCTCCTCGGGGTCCCCCCCCCCCGGGCGTGCCTCGCCCAGAGGAGTGGAGCGGGTGGCGTCAGGCCTCCCCCGTGCTCTGTTCCCCGCCCCAGGCAACGTACGGCCAGAGGACGTCAAGCGAGTCGCCTCCAAGATGCTGCGCGGAAAGCCGTCCGTGGCCGCGCTGGGCGACCTGAGCCACCTGCCGACCTACGAGCACATCCAGGCGGCGCTGTGCAGCAGGGACGGGCGCCTGCCCAGGGCCTTCCGGCTCTTCCGCTAGCCGGCGGGGGCGGCGTGTGCGCCTCTTCGGAGGAGGCTGGGGGCTGAGCTCGCCAACGTGCGACCCAGGACGCTCCTCCTCCACGCCGGCGCGCACGTCTGGAGTGGCCGAGTGTGGCTCCGCCCCCAGAACCAGACGTGCCGGCCGTTGGGCTCACACAGGCCTCCGGCACCGCGGCTCAGACCGGGGCGCGTGCAGACAGGACCCAAGGCCACTACGGCGGGAGAGCCAGGTCGGCCTGCGCATGCCCTCCCGAGTCTCGGCGGGTGGGCCGCTGCCGGGCGCGAGTCAGGCTGACCGGGTGGGCGGGCGGGCGCTCGGCCGTCTCATCGCTGAGGCCCGTGAGCCCACCGAGCACCTGGCTTGTGGGGGCCAGCGCAGGGCTGGGCGAGCGGCGGCGCTCCCGGGCCGTCTGCTGGTGGCCCAGGCTGACCGGCAGCTTTCCCGAAACAAGGCATGGACGTGGCCGGGCCCCTTTCCGCCTGAGGACCCTTCGGTTTGGCCCGCGTCACAAAGCCCCTTGCCCTTTCTCGGAAAGGCGCGTTCTGGATTCAGAGGCGTCGGTACACTCGGGTAGAAGGGGGTGTCTAAGGTGTGCATGGCGGTTGGTGGTTACATTTTAAAAGGTGGGGAGACTCAGGAGAAGTGACAAGGTAGATTTGTGGTTCTGGAACTCAAACACCCATGGGAACCCCAGGGTCCACCCGGGGGCAGCTCCATGCCGCCAAGGCTCAGGGCAGCACTCCGGCACACAGTGTCCATGCGGGCAGGTCGGGGGGGAGAGGGTCGTCTGTGCCACCTTGTCTGGGGCCCTCGGACGTCCGCCTCTGCGGGACGGGAGGGAGGGAGGGAGGGAGGTTGGGGAGTCAAATAAAGTGTGCATGTCCCTTCCGTTCCGGTGTCCGATCGCCCTGCTGCGGCCCGTCCTGCACCTGCACCTGCGCCGCTGCGCCCCTCGGTCCGCCCGCTGGGTCGGAGCTGGGGAGGGGCGGGTGTGGACGGCCCCTAGCTCTCCCTGCCGTCGCCGCCTCGCTGGGGAGAGCGCCGGGCAGCGGGCACGTCGTGTCCGCAGTTCAGCTGCCCTTGGTGCGTTAAGACCAGACGGGGGCTGCGCGCTCGTGAAGTGAGGTCCGGTGAGCCGGCACGTGCCCCCCCTCGCAGAGCTCCCGGAGCTGAGGCTTCCCTACGGTGGGCCGCAGCTTTCCGGACCTCCTAGACACTGCTAATCGCAAGCACAGGCGTGTCTTGGAAGCAGCCCGCGGTCGTCTCCGCCTGCTGGCCCGCCTGGCCCAGGACGTCGCTGCGCTTCCCCCCCCCGAACCCTCGGGGGGGCCCCCAGCCCACCCCGCAGCCGCAGCGCTCACACTCACTCCGCTGCAGGCTCCCTGTCGGCTCCCCATCGGCGCGGAACTTCCCGGGGATGGGCCGGCTGGCTGTCACCCTGCTGACTGTCACCCTGCTGACGGGGCGCCCGCACCCCCGCCGAGGGCTTCGGAATGCGCCCTCACCCGGCTGGGTCTCCAGCCCTCCGCGAGGGCGTTTTCGCGGCCTGCCACCTGGTGTGTGTGGGTTCCCGCTGTGAGCCCGCTTTCCTGGCGAAGGTCTGAGGGTTGGCGTGGCGCGAATCCTGGACGCCTGGCTCTCACCTCAGGGTCTTCCGGGCATGTGTGACAACCGCCCCGGAATCGAAGCGCAGTTTCAGGCCAGACTCTGGAGTCACGTAAAAACTGCTCTTCCGCAGTTTGGGTCACAGACTCCGGAAAGGACCGTAAAGCGGCCCCAACTTCAGGCCTCGTGGCCACAGAAGGAGTCGTGAGGCGTTTTCAGTGAATTGACTTGAAACTCAGTAGCACGTGCGTTTCAGCAGGATTTTACGCCCACGGAGAATCGAACGATTTCTGGGAGCCAGGCAGGTGGGCTGCACCTTCCCAGGGGGTCCCTCCCACTGAGTCGAAGGGCGGCTCACGCGCTGCTTTCACACTTACTCAGGCTGATGCCGGGAAGCGCCGGTGCGCTAGGTGCTGGCGTCGGCTTCCCAACTCGCTCGCACCTGAAGTGCTTGCTTCCCAGCAAACACCTCCGGGCGGGGGGTAGGGGGGGTGCACCTCTCTCCCGAGAGCGCTGTGAGGACGGGGCCTGCACAAGGCGGTCTCTCCAGGAGCCACACTTCGGCCGGAGAGAGTCAAAGTTTCAGTATATGCATTTATTTAAAAATATAAATATGGAAAAATAAATAGTCGGGTAGACTAGGTCAAATGCCCCTGGGTTTCCACACATTTGAAGCCTATGCTTTTTCCAAGAGACGGGGTCGGATGAAGGGGTGATGGGCTCTGAACACCGAGAAGCAGCGACCCAGGTACGGTGGGGGCGCCGCCCTGCCCGGCAGATGCACCGCCACAGGAATGGACGGTCTGGAGCCCGGGAGGCGGTGTCGTGGCTGTAGGCTCCTTGGGCCTGAAATGTTGGCCACGCCCCTCCCCCAGCCTGTAGTGGGCCTTGGTGGCTCCCTGGACGCTGGCTTCAGCCCGGTGACCGACTGGGCCTCAGCTTGGTGCTAGCACGTGCCCCGGGTCGCCCCGCTGGCATCACTGAGCAGCCTCCCTGGTGCCAGGCCAGCCCGCTCAGACGAGGATGGGCTGGAGGGTGGAGACCAGGACCCTGGACGCGGGTGGGGCTGCGTGAACGTGGGGGAGCAGGAGCGGGCGCAGGCGGGCCGTGGCCTGGGCCTGCTGCCCACCGGAGGGGTGTGAGCCCCCCAAGGGACGGGGGCAGCTGTGGTGTGGCCAGTGTCGGGCCCAGGCCGCGCCTGCCCCGGGGGAAGCCAGGCCCTCTGCAGGGAAGCCATGCAGGTCAGCAGCTGGTTCTGGTCTGGGGCTGAGGGCCCGCCTGGGCTGCCGTCCCTGGCCTTGCTGGGGAGGTGGGACAGCGGGCCGTCAGCGTCCCCAGGGGCAGAGCCGTCCAGGCAGCAGCCTCCTCCGTCCTTCGCAGGGACGCAGGTGGTAGGTGGCGACCTCCTCGGGCCAGCTCCCTCCCTCAGGAGACGGCGCAGACGGCGCTGGAGTGCTGCGTCTTCAGGGCCTGCTGTCTCTGGGTCTCTTTGGAAATCCGCCTCCTGATCCCCATTAAGTACAGTTCGCGGTCAAACTTGCCGGCAGCCAGCGGGATGCTGCGGAGGACAGAGCTGTCGGGAGGAGGGGGGCGGGGCGGGGGGGGGCGCGTCCAGCCAGCCCTGGTCCCGACCCTGTGGCCTGTCGCTCCGGTGGCCACCCGGGGCTGCTGGGACCCTGCTCCGTCTGGGGGCGTCCCGAAACAGACCGCAGCCCGGAGGTGGCACCCCGCAGAAGAGGGCAAGGGTTCCGCCCTGTCCCTGACCCCCGCCGCCGCCGCCCGGCACCCAGCCCCAGGAGCCGGGGAGAGGCCAGGGTACTGACTTGTCTCTGCCCGGCCTCACTTTCACCCGGAACAGGCCGTACACGGGCCGGTGGTCAGAGGTCCTGACCCCAGGGCAGGAGGAGTACTGGAGTGGGCTGATGTCGTCCTTGTGGCGGCTCCGGTACACGACCCGGTCCTGCAGGGGGGCCCAGAGGCAAGGGACCCGTGGCGGCCAGGGTGCCTCGGGCTCCGACCTGCCTGCCCCTCCCCCAGCTGCACAGGCCGGCCCCCGCGCCCCATGCCCGCTGCGGCACCGTCCGCCCCCTCAGTGCTGCGGGAGCCGCAGAAGCAGCGGGGTCCAGCCTGCCCCCAGCCACCGCCCCATGCTGGTCCAGAGCCAGCGTGGGCCGCCCCCCTCGGCACGGTGCCCTGGGGTGGGGGTGCGGGTGGCCCGAGGGACCGGCAGCGCAGCATGTGTGGTGAGCCAGGCCTGGGCACCCGGGCTTCAGGACGACCCTCGGGGGTGGGGGCGCCCACGCAGCTGTAGGCACCGCCCCAGGCACCCCCCGGCCCGGGCCTGGCACTCACTCCCACCTGGCTGGCTGGCAGGCCGCGCTCACCGTGTAGGACGGGGTCCTCTGCTTGGACGAGGTGTCGTACGAGTCCTTCCCGATGTCGAACTTGTACGACGGCAGGAAGTGGATGTCCGGCTCCCGGAAGCCCTTGAAGATGGTCCCTGGGGCGGGCACAGGTCTCGGACCGCGGGCGAGGAGCTCCCGCCCCACCCTCCCCTGCCCCGCCTCCCGTCAGCGCCCCCGCCCCCCGGCCTCACCCTTCTTCATCTCGCGGCTGAGCTGGTCCAGTGCCAGCAGGGCGGGCACGCTCGCCCCCGGCTCCTGCTTCAGGATGGCCTCCACGGCCGGGCGCCCGCCGCTCAGGCGGAAGTTGAAGTCTCCGAACCAGAACACCCCGTCGAAGCGAGTGGTGACGTCCGCTGGGGTGCAGCCAGGAAGCACGTGAGCCCAGCCTCCCCGCGCGCCGCACCTGAGCGACGGTCCCCGGTCCCCGCTGCCCAGAGAGAGAGGCCGAGGCCGCCCTCCCCCCCACCCCCACCCCCGGGAGGGGCAGCGCGTGAGCTCACCGGAGTCCGAGCGGTAGGGGCAGGTGTCCGGCACGTTCTTGGGCAGGGCGAGGCCCTGGATGGTCCTGCTGTAGTCCAGCAGCCGCTCGCTGACCTTCCCCTCTCCAGCTGCCAGGACAGAGTGGTGGGGACCGCTCGAGGGGCCGCCCTCCGACTGAGGGCCAGACCCCGCGCCGCAGCAGCCGGCTCTCATCACGCGAGGCCTGCCACGACCCGCCCACCACGCCTCTCTCCAGAGCGGAGCCCGAGGGACGAGGCCACCGCCACGGCGGCTGGGGCCTCGCAGGGCTGGGGCTGCAGGGCCCGCGAGACCGAGCGGAGGAACCCACCCGCCCTCGCCCCCCCGGGAGAGGGGCTCTCACCCGAGGCCAGGTCTGGGCGCGGGCGACTTACAGGTGAAGTGGGACGTGATGAAGAGGAGGGAGGTGCCGAAGAAGGTGAAGCCCACGCCCAGGGCCCCCTTGGTCTTGATCTGGGACACGATGCGCGTGGTCACCGCGCAGCTCTCCACCTCTGCGCAGCGGGAAGCACAGCTGACGGCCCCGCCCTGCGGCCCCGGGCGGCCGCCCCGCTGGGGCTGGCGAGCTGGTTTCCCGGGGCCGGGGCCGCGGGGCCGGCGGGGAGAGGACAGGCGCGGGGCCGCCCACCTGAGCAGAACCAGATGAGGTCCCGGCGGATGAGCACGGAGACGTGCAGCGCGCCGTGGGCCGCCGTGTGCAGCATGACGTAGTGCGGGCCCAGCGTCTCCTGCAGGCTCGCCTCCCACTCCCGCCTGCGAAGGGGCCAGGACCGTCCTGGGCGGCGTGCGGGGCCTCCCAGCTCCGCGCCCGGGCACCCTGGAGGAGTTGCCGGGAGGGGCCTCTGCGGTCCCACCTGGCACCCGCGTCTTGCAAGGAGGAGGGCACACAGGGGCCGCTGGGCCTGCTGGGCCAGAGACTTGGGGCGTCCTTGCGAGACTGGCTTCCTGGGTCGGGACATTCCACAGGCCCCAAAAGGCGGCAGTGACGGGAGCCAGGTCCCGACCCCTGCTCAGCCTCGGGTGAGAGCTCCCGGCCCACCTGGCAGAGCCCCAGGCCAGCGCAGCTGCAGCTGCGTGAGGAGCGGCACCCCTTGCCAGGTGACCCTGGACAAGGCCCAGGTGTGCGGCCGGAGGACAGGGAGTGGCAGCCCCGTGGGCCCTGGGGTGGCAGGTTGATGACACCATTCAGGGTCTGGCTGCGGCCCGGAGCGCACCAGGTGGCCGAGCCGCGGTCCACTGTGTCTCTGGCTCTCAGACCAGCTGCTAGTCACCAGGAGGAAAACCTCGCTCATTCGGAACCCTCCAAGTCACTGTTTCAGAAGGCGGTGCGCGTGCTCGGCCCAGGCTTGGCAGCAGGGGGTCTCAGCGCACAGCAGCACGAGCCCCAAAGGCCCGCCTCGGCAGCGCTGCTCACAGGGGCGGTGAGGGACCGACGGACCTGGGGGACGTGGGGCGAGGTGGGGGTGCCTACCTGTCGGAACAGCCCTCCTGGACCCCGACAACATACAGGTCCTGGGTGTAGTCGGCCTCCGGGGGCAGCAGGAGCTCATCCAGGTTCGGAGGCAGCTCCTGCGGAGAAGCGGTGCCTGGCACGGGGCCGGAGGGGCCCAGCACAGGGGGCTCCTGCCCCCCCAGGGGCCCCACGGCCCTCCCCTCCTAGCCTGGCATCACCAAGGCCGGCCTGCGCCCCACCCTCGCCATGCCACCCCCCCAGCTGCTGCCTGTCAGTTGCACCCAGCCCCTAAGCCTGACCCGAAGTGTTCATCGCCTCCCCGCACGCCCCCCCCCCCAGGGCCAGTGTGCAGCTGGGGCGCACCCATGGGGAGCTAAGCACCCTTGGCCATCGTCACTCCGATTTGTGGCTGCAGTGCCACCTGGCTTTGACCCTGCGAGCCCTGTGGGCCCCGGACGCGGGGGACCCGAGCAGAGCCACCAGCCTGGGCCCCTGCCTCCCCCTCCAGCTCAACAGGAGTCCCTTCCGTCACCTTCGGGTGGCTGCTCCATCAGGGCCTCCAGCTCCATCAGCCCAAGCTCGTCGAATGTCACCCGAATATCAGCCAGGGCACGGCCCCAGGAAGGGGCGGTCCTCCCAGCCTCTCCCCATCAAACACTGACCGCTCTGACACATGCGGGCACCGGGAGGCCTCGGGAAGTGGCCTCGAGACCACACGGGCCCAGGACGAGGCCCCCCAGGCGGGAGGGAGGGAGGCGAGCAGAGGCGGACCACTAGGCTGAGGACGGGCCTCGCCGCGCGGAAGGGGCCTGGGGCGACGGGGTTTAGCCGCATGGGGAGCCAGTGGGGCCCGGGGCCGGTGGGCTTCCCTGGGGACCAGCGTGCGGGCCCGGCCCTCGGCTCCGGGATGCGAGGCGCCCCTGGCACCCGTGCGACCAACAGACGTTTCCTGGGCGCCCTGAGCTCACAGGCCGGTGACCCCTGGCAGGCATGGGGGTGAGCGTGCGGCTCGTCGGGAGGGGCCCAAAGCAGACGAGGGGCCCCGAGTGACAAGGAGCCCGTGCGGGGCCCTGGGGGCAGCAGGCCGGAACCCGGCCTCACCCTGAGAGGGGCAGGCGGCCCGCCTACCTTCTGGCCCTGCATGTTCCAGGTGGCCACAAGGAGGGCCACGCTCCGGTCCGGAAAGTAGCGGGCCAGCTCCTCTGCCCCCATCAGGGCCCCGCTCGCCAGGAGACTGCCCTCCAGGTAGCTCCTGCGGAGGAGAGGGGCGCAGCCTGAACTCAGAGTCCAAGCAGATGGACCCAGGGAGGGCCCGGCTGCTGGACATGCTCCTCGGGCCCCCGACGTCAGGGCTGTGGCCTGATGCGCTTCCAGCAGCCTGCCTGGCCCCGGGTGCGAGTGGAGGCCCGGCCAACACGGCAGGAGCCAGGGTGGGGAGACGCAGGCCCCGGCAGAACGGGGAGGGGAGGGTGGCGTTGCAGCTGGGCACCCAGGACAGTCGGCCCCAACACCGAGCTCCCAGAAGCCGCCCCGGCTCGGGAGCAAGTTGTGGGGGGGTGCAGTGGGCTGAGAAGTCTCTGTGCCCCCAGCCTGGTGAATTCATGGCTCTGAGCCAGAAGCACGACTTTGGGAGTTGGGAGCAGAAGGGAAGACACGGGGCCGGCACCCAGGTTCTTTCCAAGCCACAAAAATGTCAACCTGCTTAAACACGGAAACCCCTTAAAGCCTGGAAACCACGTGTCTTTGGCGTTTCGAACCCTTCCCACCGTGAGCTGTGCCGGGCGCCCAGCACACCGGGTCCCAGGGCACGAGAGGTGTCACGGACGCCTGCTGGCAGCAGAGTGTGGACCCTGGGGCCTCTCTCCCTGCGACTGGGCCCTCGGTCCAGCAGTCGCGTGTCTGGCTGTGCTGGCAAAGTGCTGCAGGCGCCATGTGCGTGTGGCACCGTTCCGGCAGGAGAGCCACCGGGGTCGCTGACGGGGACCAGGCCGTCCCCACCTTTATGCCCCGACACAGCTGGATGGGAACACGTCGGGAGGTCCCCGTGGAGCTTGCTTCTGAACCCTAGCACCGAGGCCCCAGGTGTCACCGCGCCCCCGCCTCCCCGGGGAGGCCCTACCTGCCCCGGACGTCCTTGGCACGGAGGGGCGCCAGGAGGCTGAAGGAGGACTTGGCGGAGCGCAGGGAACCGTCATCGCAGGCCAGGGGGCTCGGGGACCGGCCGGGGCCCAGGCTGCTGTGGGCCCGGAACAGCCTGGTCTGCAGGCGGAGCTTGTAGTCAGCCTGGTCCGAGTCCACCTTGTTTGCTGTCCGCAGGGAGTGGGAAGCGACGTTCCAGTCCAGGGCGGGCAGCAGGTGTGAAGAAAGCCCGCTGGCCAGCCTGGGGGTGCTCCCGGCCAAGGCCCCGTTCCGGTGCAGGGTGTCCAGGGAGGTGCCGATGATCCCAGAGACACCGTTACCCCATGAGGAGGGGCTCCCCGCCGCGCGGCCCACAGTCCCGGGGGACGTGGGGATTTCCTGCCAGGAGGTGCTCAGGCAGGGTGGGGAGTGAGTGTGGGCAGGGGGCCCGGGGCCCTGGTCCTGCAAGGAGCCCCTGGAGGGGCTGGCCCCGTTCCGGGAGGCCAGGTCCTCCCGGCTATTCCGCAAACGCCTGCTCCTCCAGCCCTTCTCGTCCAGGGACAGCGCCCGCTCCAGCCTGGGCCTCGTCGGTGGCTTTGGGGTGAAGGGTTTTGCTTTAGCCTGAGGGTCTTCGCTGCTGATAGTTGCTGGAATGTTAAGAGGGACCACTGGGCTCTGCTCAGACCCAGGACAGCTGTCGGTGGGCGGGGACCCCAGGCAGGGGCCCAGGTCTTTGTCTGTGCTGGGGAGCTGCCCCGCCGGCATCCTTCCTTCCGGCTGCAGGAGCCCCTGGGCGGTGGGCTGCTGGGGAGCTGGCTCCGAGGGCCCCAGGGACACTGACTTGGATGGCATAGTCCAGGGGCCCAGCACACCCAGAAGACAGCTCCTTGGGGGCTGCTGGCGATGCCCAGTGTCAGGGATGCGTGGCCAGGTGTCCCCAGCAGCGGCAGCAGGGCGCAGAGAAGACCTGCAGGGGTGGGGCCGGCTGCGGCGTGGCTGGAGGCCTCCGGTCCTGCAGCCCCCCAAGGGCCCAAGGGAAAACTGCTATTACTCCCTGGAATTTAACATTCTTGAAGGACAGCGACGGTGCAGGGTGACAGTGGACAGGCCAGCGGCCATCCGGCAGGGACAAGCATCCAGACATCCCAGCCTGCTGCCCCCTCCTAGGGATGGGTGAGGGCCCTGCCGCCCTAAGCCATGAAGCCACCTTCCCCGTCAGGGTCCGCTCCTCACGGGGGCACTAGGTGCGGGACGAGAATTCGCGCCCCCAAGGTGAAGGCAATCGGAGGGCACCTCACAGGCGCAGCCTGGGTGGGTGTCCCCCGCACCCTCCCGCCCTGGTTCCACCGTGCGCCACCACAACTGCTGGTCAGACCCAGCCCGGAGAGCTGAGGCCGACCCTGAGCAGGTCTGTGGCGCAGCGGCCAAGGCCCTGACGCAGGGCCCGCGATCCCGCAGCAGCGCCCAGGGCAACGACTGCGGAGCTGGGGGTGGGACCAGACCCGCGCCCCGGGGTCACCGCGTGCACACCTCACCCTCAGGGTCATCTCATGCCCAAGGGTCACCCCGCGCCCCAACTCCGCTCCCAGGGATCACGGGCCACAGGCCCTGCCCGGGGTCACCCCGCGCCCCTACCTCTAGCCGGTGCCCGCTCCCCAGCCCCTGCAGGCCCCGGCAGCCGCCTAGACAACCGGCAGCCAGGGCGGCAGACCGGTGCCTGCAGTGACCCCTGGCGGCCGGAGGCCCAGTTGGCGGAGTGAGGACACCAATGCCGGGGGCGGGGCCCGGGGCCCGGAGGCCACGCCCAATTGCCGCCTCTTCTCTTCCGCAGAGGGGCGGGGCCAGCGTCCACCCCAACCTCCCCAGCCCCCTGCCTGCCCCTCCTGCGCTGGGGCACCCAACCCATCTCTGTATATTTGACCAGTCTGGCCCTCCCCTGCCAATGCAACCCTAACTACCCCCGGTCCCACATGCCCACGGGGGCAGGGTGGGACGGGCTCCAGAGCAATCCCACCCCTTACTCTCCCTGCCGGCAGAGGGGAGCCCAGGCTGCATGCTGGTCCCTGGGGCCGCACCTGAGGTGACCAGGTCCTGGAGGCTGCCTGGCTTCGCTGGGCAAACGAAAACAACAGGAGTCCTCCGAGCCCAAAATATCTTTATTTCTTTAACAATTTGCAGTGTAACAATCAGCATTTAGGAAAAATAATGGCTCCCACCTGCAGGAAGCGTCTTGAATCAAAAGTCACTAACAGAAAAACGGGCTGGGGGCCCGAGGGGCCCAGCTGGCCTCAGCCCCAGGAATCACACCCACTGACCCAGGGATGCAGGGAGGCCCTCAAGGAGGCCGGCCTGTCCCAGCAGAACGCGGCCCCGGGTCACACAGGCGTGGGCACAGCCTGCGGCCTTTCCTAGGGGATCGAGTGAGCCAGGACGGAGGGGAGGGCCGGTGCCCACCGCACACTCGCAGGGCTCTGCGCCGAGATCCGAGACACCAAGCCGAACCACGAAGGCGGCTCCTAATGATTTCTATAAATATTTCCCTCTCTCGTCTCTCCAGAACAAATGACAACGTGAGTGGTTTAAGAACAGTTGATGAAGACTTAAAGCTCGGAGTCCTGTGAGGGGGGGCCTCCCTGCTGGCTCCTGTGGCTGGGCGCCCACGCCTCCGCTGTGGAAGGGCCCGTGTGGAAAACTCCAGGGGCGCAAGCATCTGCTTCCAGAGCTTCTGGCAAGAAAGCATCTTAAGCCCCTTTCTTCAATACGTGGCCAGTCCCCTGCGGTGCGATGCCCAGGTGTGGCCTGGACCCGAGGGCAGAGGGCGTCAGCCCCACAGCAGCCCCCGCTGCGCACGCGGCCTGGCCACCCCCTCAGAAGGTCGGAATCGATGGACGACGGTCACAGTGTCAGCCCTGGCTGGCTGGTGGGGACCAGTCACGAGCGGAACACAGGCTGCGTTCGGTGGCTCTTCCCTCCCTCGTGGACGGACAGAGCGAGTCCCCTGGTTGCAGGAGACCCCCTCGTGGTGCTGCCCAGGCCACAGAGGCCTTGGGGCCGCCGGGGACATCTCTGCTGCAGGGGCCAGGGCGTCCCCAGCCCGACTGGAAGGTGGCTAAGGCGACTCCCCACCGCGAGAACACTCAGAGGGACCATCCGCAAAGCGCTGTGCCAAGCTCCCCACGCCGGGCCGGGGAGCAGGCGTCTCGGAAAGGCCGTGGGCCGGACCTGGCAGCGACTCGCGTCGGGCTTCGAGGGACGCCCCAGTTCCCGGAGTTCCGAGCCTGCCCTGCAGCGGAGTCCAGCCGTACTGAGTGCGTCATTCCTAAGGGACTAGAAGGCGCCTCCTCTGCGCATCCTTCGGGGGGAGGCTCTGAGCAGAGGTCACTCCTGCACTCCAGATCTCGGAGGGGCTGTGGGACGGGCTTGGCGGCGGGCCGGGCGTCATCGCTCGGAAGGGCGGTCGCAGGCGAACGGTCTGAGCCTCCAAGGCTAACGCGGAACGGGGGCCAGTCTACCTCAACGCTGGGTATTTCCTTTGGCCAATCCTCCCGGACCTGGAACTTCCTGAGGTGGCAGAGGTCTGAAATGACAGGACCGGCACTGACCCACCCACCTGCCCGCCCTGTGGGGGTGGCGCTCGGCGAGGGCCCGGGGAGCAAGCCAGCGCACAGCCAGACGTCAGACGGGCGTCTGCCTTGTCCCCTCGCCGCGGCCCGTGGCCACGGGCCCAGCCGGGATCAGATGCCGGCGTGCCCTTTAAAGGCGCGGCGGCGTGTCAGGGGCTCAAAGTGAGGCCAGTGCCTCGGGTGGTGCGTTGGAAGACCCCGGGAGGCACGCAGGGAGGACGGCGAACCTCCCTCGTGAGGCCCGATGGGAGCGGGAGCGGAGGCGTGCTTGTGGAGACATGAAACGTAAGAAACGGGTAACAAGAGGACAGGAAGCCACCACCAAATCTTGAAGCGGAAATGCAGACGGGTGGCCGGGTGGTAACGGGACACCTCGGTCCCGGGAGGGGGGGGGAGGGGGGCCAAGCAGCAGCCTCGCCTGCAGACGCCCTGCAGACGCCCGCTGAAGCGGGGGCAGCAGGGGGGCGGCGAGCGAGGGGCCTGGCGCCACGGGCCGCGAGGCGGGGTGTGCGTCAGGACGGCCTGGGGTCAGGTGAGGCGGTCCATTCGGAGTGCCAGGGCCCCCTGCAGACCCCGGCTCCTGCCCGGCTCCCCTAACCTGGCAGCCAGCCCCGACGGCGGAGGCAGGAGCCCGGAGGGGAGAAGGGACGAACGAGAGCACCCGGGCAGGGGCACTGCCGAGGGCAGGGCAGGGCAGGGCAGCCGCCCCAGACCCTGGAGCCGGCGTGCGCACGCACCTGGGCGAACTGCGTGGGGTTGTAGAAGGGCACCGCGGCCCCAGGGGCACCTGTGGCGGGGGGCTGGTCCCCGGAGACCTGGAAACCAGAGAGCCCAGCTCAGCGAGGGGACGCCGCCGCACGCTCACACACACGCGCCACGACGGAGTGAGGACTCACGACTCTTGGAAAAGCCACAGAAGCGCACGGAAGAGACCCGCCGCCACACCGGACAGACCACGCAGCGGCGCACAGAGAAGCGGCGGAAGCCGAGGGCCGTGCAGCACGCACGTTCCAGCAACCAGGGTGGGCACAGCCCCGGCGCAGCCCGTCAGTGTCTGGGCAGCGGGCAGCGGGAGCGCTCAGTCACTTCGGACCTAAAGCGTCCGTCCCCGGAACTCCGGGGTGGGTGTGCAGAGAGGGCCGCACCAAGCCTTCCACCGAGCCCGGCGGGGGTGGGGTGGGGGTGGGGGGCTGGGCCCCAGCTGCACACCAGAGACTAGTGCTCCTGCACCAGCCCCGCGGCCTGCCCGGCCGCCAGGAACCCTCCCTGCGCTGGATCGGGAAAAGGAACCCCGCCTTGCAGAGGGGCCCGCCCCAGCCCTGCGCGCGGTGAGAGCCGCCAGGCCAGCCTCGAGTACCTGGTTAAGATGCTGGCTCACCTCCCGCGACAGGGAACTCATTGAGCTACAGCGCGAAAGCTACGAGACAGCGAGAACACAGCGCACAGTCAGCGTGCGGGCGCGCCCCGCCCCACCCTCGGGGCTGGCCCAAAGAGCCCACGAGCCAGCAGGGCTCCCCCGGGGAGAGCCGGACGTCCCCATTTTGAGGCGGTTTTGGTTAAGAAACCACTGCGAGTGTGTCCAGGCCTTGGCTAGAGCCACTGGACCCCACGACCCTGAGGAACACAGGCCGCTGGCAGGCCAGGCTGCAGGACTGGAGTGTGAGCCCAAACCCCTCGCGAGTTCCCGGTCCCAAACAATTCTGCTCAAACGTGGGGGACGGTGCTTTTGGGAACAGAGCAACTTTTCCAAGTTGAAAAGCGTTTAAGCGGCTCTTCCTTCCCACTAACATTCATCGTTAAGGAAGCAGCTGCTGGACAGGACAGTAAGAGCGAGCGAGCTCCCTCGGCCTGGACGTTGGGCAGAGACCGCCCACGGTGCCTCTCACCTCTCCCCCCTGAGAGCCGTCCGCTGGGCAGGGGGCCAGATCAGACTCAGGGAGCGAGGCTGCCGAGCTGACAACCTGCCGGGAGACACAGATGCAGCCGCTGCCCGCTCGGGGGGGCCAGCCCCGTCGGGCAGGGGGCACAGGGCCGCATCTCGCTGTGCCCGCGGCAGCGCCCCCTCGGAGAAGCGGGGCGAGCGCTCACTGCGCGCGCACCCCGGTGTCCCCGTCCTGTCCCACCACGCGCCTCCCCGTGGCCTGTGACCTGGTGTTATCCTTGTCCCATTTCCCAGAGCAGGAAACTGAGGCCTGGAGAAGTGACTTCCCCAAACTTCGCAGAGGGAGTTAACGGGGCGTGAACCCGGGCCGAACCCCTGCGGGTCCCACTCTGGACCCCACGCTACGACTCGCCCTACATCACGTGTGCGTTAGACACGAGACCACCTCTCTCTGCTGCCCTGATCTCCATCAGACCATGAGAACACGCCACGCCACACGTGGGGCTGGACTGAGTCCCGGGGACACAAGGGAAGCAGACCGCACAGGGTCGGGGCCCATGGTCTCGGCCTCGGGTGGCGGGTGGGGGGGGTCCCGTCCTGCCCTGCTGCACCTGCTCACCTTGGGCTCCAAGGAAGGCTCTGGATGGGCTGGACCCCCAGCTGGGGCGTGCCCCTCCCTGCCAGCCCCCTCTGAAGGCGGGGCTCCCTCGGCCTCTGTGAAGGAGACAGGTGGGGGGCGGTCACACCCTCGACCCAAGTCCGCCTGCTCTCTTGGAGGAAGGGAAGCGAGGCCCTCTGCACCCAGGCCACCACGCCCCGTGGGAGCGAGGCCACGACTCTGAGGAAGGGTCGGAGGTCTGCCTACCTGGGTTGGGTCCGAACAAGGGCGCCGGGAGCGGGAGCGGGGCGAGCGGGGCGAAGAGGTCCGCGGGAGCCAGGGCTGGGTCGGCGCGCTGGGGCCCGCCCGGGTTCAGGACGTCCACGTAACGCGCGCGCGTGCCGCCTGTGGCCGGGGGGGGGGGGGGGGGGGGGGCCCAGGTCAGGCGGGCGGGCCGAACGACCCTGCCTCCGTGTGGCGGCCGAGGAGGGGCCTGCAGGGACCCTTTCCAGACGCACCAGCCAGCCGGCCGGGAGGGCGCCCCTGACAGACAGCCTCTGCCAGCGTCTGCCCTCGGAGAGGGCCCGCCCCCGCACGCAGATGGCTCCACACCCCTCGCTAAGAGCGGCTGGTCGGGGGTCCCCCTTTGCGGGTGAGCACTGCCGCCCGCCGCTCGCGGAACTCGGGGGCCTGGAGGACACGTGGGCGACCGGAGCCGGCTCCCATGTCGGGTGTGTTACCTGCTTTCCTGGAAAACATGTTCACAGAGGCTCTGGGGGGCCCTCCGGGCCCGGGGGCGGCAGCTTGCGGAGCCTTGGGAAGTGACACTGGAGGCGGGGGCGGAGCTTTCTTCTGCAGAGGGACAGCGGGCTCCAGAAGTCTGCTTCCGACCCCAGACGGGAGCCTCGGAAGGCAGGGCCTCCTCCCAGGCACCCACCCCCCGCCCCGTTCCAACGAACCTCCTCCTCCGGCTCGCTGGTGTCCACCCACCGGTTCTTCTCCTGGTCCCAGACGATCTGCCACAACGGGAGGGGCGAAGGACAGCGTCAGCGGGAAGGGCGGGCAACGCCAGGGTCTGCGGACTGGCGACGCGTCAGGACTCGGGAAGGCGCGTCCTGGGGCTGCTCTGAAGCCGAGACTCAGCCAACCGCCGACGGACAGGCCAGAACACCCACTGCGTCCTCGAGGGCTGCGCTCTGACACTCACCGACTTGTGCGTGTCTTCCGGCAGAAACGCTTCCGGCTTCTTCTTCCGGATTAGCCAGGAGAACCAGGATTCGCCGCCCTAAATGAAAACCAGGACACCCACCCGGAGGACATCGTGCTGAGTGACACGGCACAGGGGGACAGTCCCGTGAGGTCCCACTCACACGCGGTCCCTGCAGGAGGCAGACCCGCAGAGAGGGGCAGTCCGCGGTGGGGCCGGGGCTGGGGTGGGAGGGGGTTTCACGAGGACTGAGGGCCCGTGGGGGAAGACGGGCCGCCCTGGAGAGGACGGTGGCGGCGGCTGCACAGCAGTGTGGCTGTCCCCACTGCTGCTGAGCCGTGGTAGAGAGGGTCAGTGTCCCACTATGTACTTGACCATAACGGAAACAAGTCAGAACGAGACTGCATCTTCTGCAGCTTTTCGTGTCTGAATGACGACGTGAGAGCAGCCCCCCACACCCTCCTTGCCTGAGGCACGTCGGGCAGGCAGAGAAAGCCCAGGGGGGACCCCTCTGAGCACGGTCCCCCTCTGCCCCCACGTGGGAAGATCTGACCCGCTGGGCCATTTCCTTATCGCCCAATGCTGTACTTCACTCCTGAGAGCAGAGCGCGGCGGCGGCCCCCCACGCTCGCTGAGCCGCTGCTCCCCACCTGCAGGGGAACGGCCCGCGTGCACAAGACTTGTTCACCTCCTGAGTCACCCACGTCCTGAACGAAACTCCCTGCAGACACCAGCCACTGCAGGGAAGCTCGGCAAACTGACCCTGCTGAGGCCGCGACCCACGCTCCTCGCGGACGGCGCCGGGAGAGCAGCGGGGCAGACTGGACCGCAGGGAGGACGGCGAGGAGGTTTCCCCCAGGGAACACAGCTAAAGCCCAGGGCGCGCTGCCCGCCAGCAGGAGGCTGACACACGGACTGAGGGCGCCCTCCCCGCACACGGGGACCAGGCCTGCGCGGCCAGGGCTGCTGCAGGAGAAGCTGGAGGTCGCCTGCGCCGGACCCAGCAGTGCCTCCCGGCGCTGGGCATGGTGGCCCGGGCGCACCCCTGGTGGAGCCGGCCCCAGCGCAGGCCGGCCCCAAGCGGCCCCGTCGGGAGGAAGGGCGACGATCTGTGGGCACCCGCAGGGCAGGGTCAGTGCCCCAAGATGAGGACGAGCCTCCTCTGCAAGAAGTGCAGTGACGGCCACCACTCACCCGTGGTGACAGAAGTCAGAAGGGAGGTCGCCCCTGAGGGAGGGTGTTGACAGGTCGGGGACGCTCAGGATCCCCTCGGGGGCTGGAGCCGCCCTAGCCCTGATCTGGGCGCTGTCACACGTGGGCACAGACAAGACCACCCACGAGGCTGTGCCCACTTCACACACCTCCCTGGGTGCTCACCCACCCCCAAAACATTCAGCTTCACGAGGAAGGAAACCCTCGTCCTCGCCCCCTCCTTGGTATCGGCGAGGAGTCCCTCCCCGGCCCAGGCCAGCCCTGCTCAGCCGCAGCGGGGCTGTGTGGTACCTTCTTGGGTTCCTTGGCCTCCTTTCTGGCTACTTGCACAGGGCTCTTCACTTTGGGAGCAGGCGTCAGAGACGGGGGCTGCAGGGCACCGGGGCTGGCGGCCCCCCACGCTGGGGGGGCCTCGGAGTCCAGCAGCATCCTGGAGGAGCCCTGAGCAAGGGAGCGCAGGAGCAGGAAGCTCACCTGGGGTGCCTCCTGGGAGCCCCCAGACCATCCCCGAGAGCAGGTGGGGACAGCGAGGAGAGGGGCTCAGGCGGGAAGGGTGAGGGCAGCCCTGGCCCGCAGGACCGGAGGGCAGAGGGCGGGCGGCGCCTAGAGGCGGCCTCGCTAACAGGCACTGTGGGGACCGAGGTGCGGGCTCCGTGCGCCCAGAAAGCATGAAGGGGGGCAGCGGGCGTGTCACAGGCAGAAGTGCACGCCCCTGGGACGACAGCCAGTCTGGCGCCGCCGAGCTCTTACCCCGACCCACCCTAGGGCGGGGGCAGCTCAGCGGCAGGATGCACCGTGGGGCTCAAACCACGGCGGTCGCCTGCTGACAGGGGTCCGCGCCAGGCTGCGCAGCCGCAAAGGAGGCTCCAGGGAGTGGCTCGCAAGAAGCATCCGTCCCTCCCGCCTGGGGGCAGAGCCAGCTCATCGAACAAAGTGGGTCTCCACCTCAAGCGGGCCAGCGGGCCCCGGGGGCCCACCGCAGAGCAGGCCCAGGGGCCGCCCTCCTTCGGACGGAGACAGCTGACCGGGCAGGGCCACCAGGTGGGCGTTGCCTCTCCTCAAAGTGACGACCGTCGTGCTGTCACGTAGCCGCGTCCCACCTGCGCCCTCGCCGAGCGCTCATGTTCCCAGGGTCCAAGCTTCTCCAGATGTGCGCCCCCCCCCCCCGCACCACCCGCCCACTAGCAACTGCAGAACCTGGAGTCTGGGACCCCGCCCACTAAGAAAGGCAGGCAACTACCGCATCGAATGTGCCGCCAAAATCCTCTTCTCTCCGCTCGGCCAGAGAGTCTCCCCCGCGGGGGTCCTGCAGCACCGTTCCTGTCGACGGGAGAGAGGCCCCCGTTGACCCGGTGCCATCGGCATGGGGCCGTGGGGGGCGGGCGCCGAGACTCGGAGGAGCCCCAGCCTGAGCGCCCCCCAAACAGGGCCCTCACCCGGCATGGCCCATACAGACTGCGGCCAGAAGAAGGCCCACCGAGGGAGGAACCGCCCCCCGGCTCCAGGCAGAGCTGCGCAGGCACGGGACGAGGGCAACAGCCTGGGCCCCCCTCCAGGCCAGCCTGTCATGATGCCCTAGGCAGCTGCCCGTCACGTCCGAAAAGAAGAAACTAGCAGTGACACTCACAGAACCCATTCAGCTGGAAACGTCTAGGGTTTTGGTAGCTATTAGGCAATGTGACTAATTTCAAGCTCAAGTGACTTCAGTCTCTCCCACCAGCCAGCTCCAGGGACAGGAGAGCCAGTTCGACTGCACTCTGGGTCCCAGGAAGACGCACCTGGGTCCTGGGTCCTGGCCTCCCGCAGTGGGTGCTCACTGTCCTGGAGGGATGGTGCGCTGGGTGGCAGGCCAGGCCCCGAGGGCTCTGCAAAGGCAGGTGCAGCCCCTGGGAGCCCGTAGCCAGGCCCCGGCTCAACGGCACCCAGGGATGGCACCGGGAACATCGGCACCCTGGCCGGGAAGGCGGGGTGCCCGTCGTGGAGCGTCGGCAGAGCTGCGCGGGGACAGTGGAAAAGAGACAGTCCAACTGTCACCTGAGGCAGCTTGCTGGTGGCGACCCAACACCTTGCGCACATTCGCTCACGGTCCCGCTTCTCACCAAAAGCGGGAGGCGTGGTCGTCGGAGTGGAAAGGGCTGAGCACTCTGGGGCGGGACGCCCGCGAGACGGGCGTGTGGACCCCGGCTCCACGCGCAGGCTCACCTGAGGGCAGCAGCCACACGCCCGGGCCAGGGTGCTTGGCGCTGGGCACGGGCGGTGCCAGCAGCGGATTCTCAGTGGCCAGGTCCAAGGGCTGCTCGAGCCCCGGGCCGTCGCGCTGTCCCCCCTCGGAGCTCGGTGTGCTGGGGCAGGGCTGGGGGCAGGCCGCGTCCTGGCCCCACAGCGCAGCGCCCTCCTGAGAGAGAGACGCGTCAGGCCTCGCCGCCCCTGGGAGCGGGGCCTCGCTCTGACAGGCGCGTTCGCCCCCCCCCACTGCCCTGTTCCCCCTCACGCTGCGGGCGAGGACCGCACGCCTCCACCAGCCCCGCCGCCGGAAGCCGCCCGCGCACCTCGACCTGCTTCTGCACCCGCTGCAGCTGAACCAGCCAGGCGGGCTCCGCGAAGGACTCCTCCTCCGGCCTCTCCTTCAGCTGCGGGTCGAAGAGTCGTAGCCGGGACGCGACCTGCAGACACGGGGAGACACGGCCCCGCTGCCGCCAGCGTCTTCGAAACCCACTCCGACCCGGGGAAGCGTCCCCGCAGCACTCAGTCCGTGTCCGTGTGACACGCCACACCCACGCACACACACCCACACGGTGATACTGCGGGAACCGGGGGGCCAGTCGGGGCCGCCCCGCTCACCCACACGAACCTCTGCGTGAGGCCCGCAGTGCCCCTGCTGCCTGACCACGCAGACCGACCCAGGCGCTGAGATGGCCCAGACACGCACACACTCAGACTGGGGGCGGGGCGGGTCCAAGAGAAACGAGTTCGGCCTTGAGCTGCGGATGAAGCCGTCCAAAAATCCCCGTGACAAACACCGCTGGCAGGTATTGCACCAGCACGGTTTAAAAAACAACGCTCCCTGAGGAGGGGAGACGACCGCGGGGTCCCTCGGGTGCTACGGGGGCACTACCCGCCGTCCCGTGCACGGCGCGCCCCATCTGGAGGCGGTCGCGCCGTCTCCGCTCTCCGAAGCAGGGCACGAGGCCTGCCACGGGGCGGCCGGGACCCGGACTGAGCCGCCGGGACTCAGGCTGCAGGAGGGAGCCCTGCTCACTCACGGCTCGCCCCCTGCAGCTGCGCTCCTGCACCGGGGCGCCCAGCGGGAGGGCCCCAGGTGACACACCTGGGGCCAGACAGCTACCCGGAGCATCTCCGCGCGGAGCCGTCCGAGCTCAGCCCCACCCCCGCCCCACCCTGCGGGCCCACCATCAGCCGCACGTGGGGACGGCACCTCGACCAGCCGGCCGATGAGCACGGGGGAGTGGCTCTGGGGCCGCAGCAGCACGCTCCTGGCGATCGCCTCGCAGTAGTGGAAGGCCTGGGTGGCCAGCCCCATGTCCGCCAGGCGGCACGAGTAGATGAACTTGAACACCTGAAACACGGGCGCACGGAGCTCAGCCACCCCACGCGTCCTCCCCAACTCCCTACGGTCGGTCACCCTACCGTCCCCGACAAGCTGAAGGACTCCGGAGGCTTCACGAGTCTCATGTGCCCCCTGCGTCCCCACAGCCACACCAGTCCTCACCCCCCGGGGACACTGCACACCGAAGGAGACAACCGAGCCTCTGAGGAGCTGGCTTCTTCTCGACGCCCGTCGGAGTGCCGCCAGGGCCCCGGCCACGGCTCGGCACGCACGCGGGGCCCCCGCAGAGTCCCCGGCTGTCCCACACCCACTGTCTGCTAGCTCTGGGTGACCGGTGTTTCCACGCATACGCACACACACTTGCACTTGCATGCTCGCGCACTCGCGCACTCACACCCATGCACACTTGCTTACACACAGTCACACACGCTCC
The DNA here is from genome assembly GCA_039655065.1 of Glossophaga mutica. Classification (NCBI taxonomy): domain Eukaryota; kingdom Metazoa; phylum Chordata; class Mammalia; order Chiroptera; family Phyllostomidae; genus Glossophaga; species Glossophaga mutica. Next base: position 217,252,531 of record CM077305.1, read on the forward strand.
TGGGCCAGAGAATATGCCCCTATTGCACCAAAAATAGCCAGAAAAAACAAAATACAGTCTTTAGCCCAAAATATAAACAAAATCCTCCATTTAACAGGGTTACCCTCAAACGTTACAGATCAAACGCCTCCCCAACGAGACGTCAAAAACACCCCGTTGTCCTTCCGCATGAGAACCCTGCAGCCCGCCATCCTGCCTGCCACCGGCACAGGCCGGTCGGCCCTGGGCCCGCAGCCGAAGCTCACCTGGAAGTTGGGCAAGGGGTTGGACTGGGCCCCCAGCGACTGAGCATACTCATAGGCCTCTGTCCTCTGAATGGCTTCGTTGGTCGCAAACTTTGAAAACGGTAAACTGCCGAGGAAAGGAGTTTTTCGGACCCTTGAGCAAGTCAGCCAGGGCGTGGGCCTCCCCACAGGGCAAGGCCGCGCGGCCGCGCTCCGGCTCTGGGCGAGCGAGGGGGGCGGTCTCCTCCACAGGAAACGCGCGGCTCGCGCCCCCTCACCTGTGGTTTGCGCCGATCAGGACGAGCTTCGTGCTTTTCTTCGTGTACACCCCGAGTCCGACCTGGGCCATGAGGTAGCAAAAGTGCGCAGCGTCCAAGAGGCCCTTCGAAGCTGGGGAGACAGGAGGCGGCCAGGCTCACCCGGGGGCCGCCCAGGGGCCGCCCAGGCCGGGCGCCGAGGTCAGGGAGGGGGCCGGAGGGGCGGAGGGCCGGGCCCTGCCGGCACCTGGCCCACCTAGCGTGTCGCCCATCGTGGCCATCGTTCTCGCCTCCATCTCCACGTTGTGGCTCAGGTTGGACAGCACCATTGCCAGGTGCGGCCTCCAGTCCCCCCACTTCTCGTCTCCGCAGCACTGGGGGACAAGAAAGCCAGACGGAACAAACCCTCACCCCGGGAAGACAGTGCCACTTGTGCTTTGCGACGGCTGGGCTCAGGGAGGGTCAGGGGACAAGGGCGAGACAGACAGGCCGGCCCGTCCTAGGACGAGACCTTCCCAGGAGCCAGGGCCGACAGACGGCGGGACTGAGGGGCGCTGGGGTGAGCCCCACTGACCGTGGACGCGGCAGGCATCCGCCCGGACATCAGCTGGTAGACGGTCTGCAGGGGGTCGTTGATGGGAAGACTGTTGGCGAACCTGGGGAGACGCAAGCAGAGACAGCCCAGCTCGGCCGGGCTGAACGACCAGGCAGCAGACGCAGGCCCGGTCTCACCTCGGCCCCTTCCCGACGAGCCCCGCGGCTTAGCACGGCAGCGCCCACAGCTCAGGGTCAGAGGGGCGCTGTGAACGAACGAGGAGGCCTGCGGAGCTCACTGCGCGGGGCCGGGCCTGCCCCGTGCGGTGAGCAGGCGGGGCGCACGCACCCTGCGGCAGCAGCGCAGCGAGGCCCCCCGCTTCCGCTTCCTGGGACGAGAGCCGGACGTCTGCGTGCCTCGAGGAGCGGCCGAGGTGCTGCCCAGGGACCCGCCCGCTCCCCGTCAGCCCCGAGAGACGCGTCACCTGGTCATGACGCGGGCGTGGGTCCGGCTGTCCATCTTACTGGCAAGTAGCAGAGCGTGACCCCACAAGCCGTTTTTCATCGCAGACTCCAGAGCATCCTGCAAAGCAGCGCGGTGGTGAGCCGCGCCGGCACAGGGATCCCGCGGCGTGAGTCGGTGCCGACGGCGTGGCGCATGCCACCCGCACCCCGGGGAGGAGGAAGGACGCAGGTGTGGAGGCTCCTGGGCCTGCGCGGCCCCTCCACACACCTGCGCACAGCTCCCGAGTCCCAGACCAGCATGCTGCCCCGGCTGTCCCCGCCCGAGTCCCTGGGGTCCGGGCCTGGCTGCCTGCAGCGTCACGACAAGCAGGCCCGTCAGAAACGGAGAGACGGGCAGGCAGTGCGCGACCCCCAGGAAACCCTTCCCGCTGGGGCCCGCTGGGAAACGGCGCCCACCCCCGTTCCCCGGCTCCGGAGTGCTGTCTTCTCAGCCTGGGGAGAGCCTCCCCTCAGCCGAGGAACCTGGAGCACAGCTCAGCATCGGCCAAGGGCCCGAGTTACTGCGATTCAGGAGAACCACAGACACGCGGCCCGTCAGGCCCTTGCCGCCGGAGCCACGGCCGCACGGGGCAAGCGCCCACAGCCCACGGGCCCCCCTCCGGCCTGGACCCGCCCCTCCACTCCGCACAACCTGCGTGAACTTCCACTGCGCCTGCCCCCACCCGCAGGCCTCTGCACGCACCGGGGGTGAGCGGCTCCCCCTGGGCACCGGCGCCCTCCAGGACCCACTGCACCGCAGAGGCCCCGAGCCACCACCGCCTGTGACGACAGGGCTCCCCCCGTCTCGGGCGCGGGCGCCCCTGGGACGGCTGCACAGGGCAGGGCGCGGCCCGAGCGCAGGGAGCGCAGGTATTCGCTGCACGGCCAGAAGCAGAGCCCGCGGGTCCCTGACGCTGGCTGCGTGCGGAGGAAAGCTCTTGTGACACCTTCAGAGAAGGGACTCGAGGGACCAGACAACTCCTCGTGGACATCAGGCCCTGACGTTGCTGTCAACCCCCGCCGTCCCTCCCGCGCTTGCTTCCTGGCACTTGAGCCACACGCGGCAGACGCAAGGCCACCCCCGCGGCGTCCGCAGGCTCAGGGACGCACCTTCTTGCGCCCGTAGAGCAGCAGCTCTCTGAATCTCTCCGTCTCCTTCTCCTGGGTGCTGGGGGCGGCGGCCTGGCCGTCCGTGAGAAACGAGAGCTGGGCCGCCCCCGACTCCTCCTCCTCGGCTCGCTCCAAGGCCTCGTTCGTGAAGTCGATCAGGTTGGCCTCGTTGGGTGACTTCCCAGGAAGCCACACTGTTTTGTGGTCTTGTAGCAACAGCTCCGCGATGTCGGTTCCTACCACGGTCTGCAGGGCGGCAGGAACAGGAAGAACGAGGGGCTTCGCCACGGCCAGGACTTCCCACAGGCCCTGCTCACAGGCCCTGCTGCGCCGAGGACCCTGGCCGGCCTCTGCAGACGAGCACGCCAGGCTGCCACGGCGCAGGCCCCCGCTCCCCCAGGGCCAGGAGTGATCTGGACAGACCACAGACTCCCCAACAGGCAGACGCGGTGGGCCTGACCCTCCCTTCGCCCCGAATACACACCCTGCTTGCCTCCCACACCCCCAAGTCCCTGCTGAGACAGCTCGCCGTGCATGGCCCCACGCCTGGGAGGCCCCAGGGTCCCTGAGACTCAAGGCCAAAAAGAGGCGTTCTAAAGACAAAACCGTACGTACCCCATTTTGCCTGCACAACAGAATGATAAAGTTCCAAAGGAGATTTGCAGACTCTTTGTCAATTAAGTTCTCGTTCTGCAAACATTTGGTGGCTTTGTTCTGTGCAAAATTAATAACATCCACTTTATGGGTGTCGTCTCTGAAAGAAGAGCAACACTCAGGGACCGGCCACAGGCGCGGCGGCGAGGCCTCATGCGGCCGCGGCCGCCAGCCAGCCTCCCCGGGCACCCTGGCGGGACGTACTTGCCCAGCGGCCCCGGGAACTCGCGCATCTCCTCCTGCTCCGGCAAGTGCTGCAGCAGCGTCTGCGGGGGCAGGGGCGGGCGGGGAGAGGGCCGGTCAGGGGCAGGCCCCGCCTCCGCCCGCCCTGTCCGCTGGCTGCGGACGGCCTGCCCCCACTACGGAAGCGAAGGCTCCATCCTGGGGCACGGCCATGTCTGGATGGCTACGGTGACTTTCAAACCTCATTTTAAGCAGGGGGCCCCACCCCGGCCCCCCGAACGCTAAAGCAAGGCCCTGACACATGGGACAGAGGCCTGTGGGGCCACGAAACAGAGCGCCCGCTGCCCACCAGCCCCCGGGGCATCCCGTCCCCCAGCGGCCACAGGGGCACGAAGCGCCGCTGCGCCCGGTACCGAAAATCGCCAATAAATGAGCATCAACAGCGTCCTCCCCTCAAAGTCCGAAAGGCAAGTAAAGGCAAGGCGTACAACCAACTAGAACGGGGAAGTCGTATCGACCGAGGACTCCCAGGAATCAACCCTCCGCGAGGCCGTTTCTCAGAGACAAGGAGGCGCCGCACCCCAACCTCACCTCCATGCTGTGCACTTCCACCAAGGCCGGCTGTCCTTCCGAAGGCAGGTTCGGGACCACTTTGATGAGCTGGCCCCCGGGGCCGAACCGGGCACACACGTGAGGCACCGAGAACTTCTCAGGAGACGTGGGTCTCGACGGAGCTGCGGCGGAAGGACACACGCAACAAACAGCCGCCTGTCAGTTCCGGGCGCTCGGACCCCAGCAGCAGCTCGGGCGCCCGGGCGCCCACACGGCTGGGACCACAGACGCAGACTCTCAGCCACTAGGTGAAACTGCTAACATCCCACGGAAAAGTACAACTTCAGCAGGTGTTAGCCAAATGTTTAAACTACTAAAAACAAGAAACCAGCTGTGGCTGGTGGGGCGCAGTGGACTGAGCACTGGCCTGCAAACAAAGGGTCGCTGGTTCGATTCCCAGGCAGGGCACAGGCCTGGGTTGCAGGCCAGGTCCCCAGTAGGGGGCGCTTGAGAGGCGGCCACACACTGATGTTTGTCTCCCTCTCTTCCTCCCTTCCTTCCCCTCTCTCTAAAATAAACAAGCAACACCTTTTAAAATCGGATGAACTGGTCTCTAGTCAGGGGTGCCCAACCTGTGGCCCAGGATGGTTATGAACGCCGCCCAACACAAAGTGGTAAGTTTCCTTAAAACACGGTGAGATTTTTCTTGCGATTACGAGTCACAGCGCATTTAACGTGCAGCCCAGAGGCGCCCGGAGGCTGGCCACCCCTCGGGGTCCGCGTGAGAAACGCCCCCCTGAAAACCAGCCCGAAGGCCGGCGTGCCGGGCAGCAGAGCTCTCGGGACCCTCGGGGCCCAGCCGCCATTCTCAGCCGCTGAGACGAGGGTCCCCGCGCGCAGCGGGAGGGACCGAGCGCAGCGTCACACGTCAAAAAGGAGGGCTTCCCGTGGAAGTGTTCCTTCAAGAAGGAACGTAGCATCTGCACATGTTTCTGTGGTTTTCAAGACACAGCGTTTCAGAAGGACAACGGGGCACGTGACAAGTGGGTGACAGGTTTTCCAGGGGGACCACGCGTCTCCTCTGCAGGCCGCTGCCCACGCAGTCAGCGCGGGGGCGCGGGGCCCCGCGCAGAGCTGGACTGGGCGCCCGCCCGCGGAGCGCCCGTGTGCCGGGCAGGGGCGGCTCTCAGGCCCGGGGGCCAATCCACAGCCGGGGGGCGCTGTCAGCCCCGTGAAGGCCGTTGCTTCGGACGGGTGCCACGCCAGGCCACAGCTGTCCTCACGCTGCGGGGCGTCAGGACAGGCCATCGCGAACTCCCACCACGGTCACACCTCACTCCCCTCCGCGCGTCTCACGCCAGGCCCGGGCAGCCACCCTGCGGTGTGACCGGGTGCCCCGGCACCTGTGGGTGCGCAGGGCCTCGACCCCACACACCTTGCCCCACGGTGGGCCAGCCGGCGTCAGCAGGGTAGCCATACTCCGCGAAGCCCTGGGTGCCGCTGAAAGTGCTGACGTAGGTGTCGTAGGTGTAGTCCCCGTGGAAGGAGCCTGGTGGGGGCGGGGCCTCGTAAGGACCCACGGTCACGCCATGACTTCTGTAGACCTGACTCTGGAAAACACAAACAGCAGGTAGAGCCGCCACGCTGTGAACCCCGGTGAGACCTGGGGGTGCTGCCCGAGCTCGGGGCAGGGAGGCTGCGTCCAGACAGGGCCGGGTGCACGGGGAGTGGCCGCCCACCCGGCCCCCACCTGCTGCGAGTGGGCGCTGAAGCTGCTGTGGCGGCTGTGCACGCTGGGCGCGCTGCGCAGGCTCTGCGCCGAGTGCTCGCTGTGCACGCTGCGCCGGTCCACGTCGTCCCCGCACGGGTCCCTGCGGGGCTCGGGGTCGTCGTCGAAACTGCCCGCGAAGCGAGGGTCGTACTTCCAGGGGTCGTCGTGCCTCTCGGGCCTGGAGGGGCGGTGGGGCAGAGGCAGCAAGGGCTGCGAGCGCCACCCAGGACCGGGCCGCGCAAGGCCCCGCCCTGCCGCCCTCCCCGGGCCCGACTCTGGAGGACCCGCGAGAGCCCCCCCCCCGCCCCGAGTGAGTGACCACTGCCACCCAAGTGCACGTGCAGGCCCCGCCCGCGCGTGGCCAGCGGACACACCTCCTGCGGACACCGGGAAGACAAGGTGCCCGCGGGGAGAGCCGCCGGGAGGGCCCGGGCCACGCCCTCCTCCGGACAGCGACTGGGCCGCCAGCTGCCCCCCTGGGACCCCCGCACGCAGCCGCGGCCCGCGGCCGCTCACGGCACAGCTCCGACTTGTGCCCCGCCTCCTCGGCGAGGGGCAGGCGACCCACCTGTCAGCGTAAGCGTAGCTCTCCTTCCTGTACAGGTCGTAGTCTACGTCGTACCAGTAACTGCGGTCGTAGGCGCGGGGGTCCCTGGACTGGGGGCCGTAGGCGTACCGATCCCAGCGACCCGGCTCTGCGAGCAAGGGAGCAGTGGGCTAGCACGCACGCGAGAAAGGCGGCGCCCCGCGTGCCCCGGAGAGCCACACCACCCAGCGCGCACGAGGGCTCACAGGCTCCCTGCAGCCCCAAACTCTCCTCCCGAAAGTCGGCACGCCCCTGGGGCGTTCACCGCGATACCGGTGTCCCGGCTGAGCCCCGCCAGCACGCCCAAGACCGAGGGCCACTGGCGGTCACCTTCTCCGTGCGTGCACGGTTAGAAAAGAAAGGAAACCTGCTATGTGACATTCTGATGAAGTTCCGGCTCAGAGTTGTCACCTTTAACAGTTAATCCCGTAACTATACGTTTACACACAACTCTTCTAATGCGGTCTAGAAAACTTGAAGAAATACTCTCAAAACTAAAGGACTACTTTAAAACAAGCCTGTAACGGTGGCTCAGTGGACTGAGCACTGGCCTGGGAACTGAAGGGTCAGGGGTTCGATTCCCAGTCAGGACACATGCCTGGGTTGCAGGCCAGGTCCCCAGTAGGGGGCGTGTGTGAGAGGCAACCATGTATTAGTCACACACTGATGTGTCTCTCCCTCTCTTCCTCCCTCTCCAAAAATGTAAATAAAATCTTAAAAAAAAAAAAAACAGACCAGTGACGTCCCACCAGGCCAGATGCACTTCTGGGAAGTGTGCGCAGAGCTGCTGCTGACGGGGACCCAGGGAAGCCGGGGACCCAGGGAAGCCGAGGCCTGTGCGTGGAGGGCGGCGGCCATGCGGGAAGGACCCCGCTCTGCACCAAGCACAGGACCCCGCCCAGCAGAGGGAGGAGGAGCAGCAGGGCTCGGGGACAGGCGGCCCTGAGGCACGCCCTGCCTGATAGTGAGGGGACGTGCCTACGCCCTCCATGCCGGAGCCACAGCCCTCGTGGCCACGGAGCACGGCAGACATGGCTAGTGCCACGGAGGAGCTGCTTCCGAGTTTTGTTTAGCTCACAGAACTCAACAAAGGCAGCCCCAGAACTCTGGTAACTGTGCTTTGCTAGAAAATCAGAGAAAACTACTAACACAACCAAGACGCGTTAACGCTGCAGGGAGGGTGCAACCTCCGAACGACCAGTAGCAGCAGGAGCACTCCCAGGTGCAGGCTCCCTGGGCTTTCGGGGGAAGCCGGAGACTCAGGGAAAGGACACTTCCCGAGGGCCCCTCGGAACACCGCTTGGGGGCGGCACCCGCTCTCCTGGGGCCGGCGGCCGCTCTGCGTACCTCCGTAGTCGTACTGGCCGCAGTAGTAGCTGGCGTAATCACTCTGGCTGCTCCATCCACGCCTGGAATTCGAGTGGCCTTCGGGGTGCCCCGGCCTGAAAGCACACAGCGGTCACCGACACGTCGCCTGCTTCGGAGACGCGCAGCAGGGTGGCAATCCGGACGGGCCGCACCCGGAGCGACGGGCATTTACGAAGCCCCTGGCGGTGGGGACGCGCGACCAGAAGACCCCGCTGCACAAGGCGATTCTCTCCGACGGCCACCACACGGGCGGGCCAGCACGGAAGGGCCTGCGTGCCCCATGCTGTCGCTCAGGGAAGCAGGAGACAGCTTCGTGGGGTGCGGACGGCAGACTCAGCCGAGGCACAGAAACCGGCTGGAGGCCGACTTTCGGACCCACCGCAAGGACTGCGCCCAAGTGTCCTCCGAGCGGCCAAGGTGCACCGGCCCTGGCGGCCCTCGGAGCTGAGCGGGCCGGGCCTCCCAGGGCGAGCCTGACCCTGGCTCCCATCACAGGGAAGGTGAGACTTAGGGAGACCGGATATCGGATCTGGGGCAGAGAGATTCCTGGAAGGACGTAAGGACGTTTTATTTTCTAATGGCAGGTTTGGGACAGCATTGGATTTTTAAAGCAAACTCCCCCCAGCCGCCCCCCATCTCGCGCAGCTGAGCCTGGGGCTGGGACAGAGTGCTCGGGCCCCCGCCCAGCACCTGCCACTGCCCCACCCCGAGGTGGGAGGCCCTGCACACACTGGGGGACGCCTGGCCTCGCACCTCCCCGCCCCACAAACCCTGCGTCTGCCGGGGACACGACCACAGGAACGAACGGCCCACGCTCGCCTCCCGCTGTTCCCACGGGGCGGGGTCTCGGCAGCCCAAGAACGGCGGGCCGGCCCTAACCATCGCCTGGGGATGCGCGAGCACACCCCCCGACCGCAGCAGGGCACGGAGGAGAGGCCCCTCCCCAGCGCGGTCACGAAGCCGTAGGATCGCAGCGCGTCAGGCGGCCAACCTCCCACCGAACCGCCCAGCCTCTGGGGGGGCGCCAGCCCTGGCCTCTGAAACGAGCCGCCATGCTGACGTGCACGCGGGGGAACGAGGGGAAACCACAACAGCCGGTGGCGCCCTGGCTCGACCCGCGTCCGCGCCCCCTCACCTCACGGGAGTCCCAGACAGCGCCAGCCCAGGGCTCCCACCGCATCGGATCGCTTCCGGGTGAGGGGGCGGCACCGTGGCACCGAGACCCGGGACTCCTCCCACACAGCACCTGGTGCGGGGCCCACACGCAGCTCAGCAAGCCCCTCGGCAGCACGGGACAGAGCTCGGCCGACGGCACAGGCTCACCGGCAAGCGCCAGACGCCCAAAGACCAGCACCTGGAGCCCCACTCCTGAAAGGCCGTGCGCCTGCAAGTCCAGGACAGCGACCAGGCCTTCTCCGTCCCAAGTGTGAGAAGCCACGGATCCTTGCAGCAGAACCTACACCTATGAGACGTCGCTCCGCCAGGTGAAGGCCCTGGAAGGCAGGCGGAGCCAGCACGATGGCAGCCACCCCCTCGTCCCAACCCCACCACCCCGAGCAGGAGGCCTCCGACCACGGTGCTCTCACTCGGCAGGGGCGTGGGGCCGGGATCCTCAGCACCCTGGCCAGTAACCTCGAAAGTCAGCCAGGGTCGGCACGAGCGCACAGCACAGCGACACCTGGGGTCTTAGGCACGGGAAGCCACGGTGGGGGAAAACATGGCCTTTCAGGCCAAGCTTGCCAGCTGCACTCCGGCCGGAGCCAGCCGGGCCAAAGCATCCAGGACTGTGACCCGTGGTGGCTGCGGCCTAGGCGCCTGGGCATTCAGTCAGCGAGCCTCCAGAGCGGCGCCGTGGCCTGGGCCGGGGCGAACCTAGCCCGAGGACCATGGTGCCGGCCCAGAGGCCCCGCGCTGGGTCCAGCCCAACTCGGTACAGGCTGTCAGCACGGCGGGGTGCTGGCCTCGAGTCGCAAACGCATCTTACAGCCTGTGCGTGTGGACAGGGCAGCACGGCTGGTCTGGGCCTTTCTCCACACGCACGGTCTTCTCAAACCGTGCCTCTCCCACCGCAGCCAGCGACACCCACGCCCATCACCTGGCAGACGGCCGGTCTGAGCAGTGGCTTGCCCGGGAGCTGGGCCGCTCGGGCTCGGGGTAGTGGTAGTTGTCAGCGTAGAGGTGGGCCGCACCATCGTAGGGCCTGTACCTGGGCTCGTAGAGGCCGTAGGCACCCTGTCGGGAGAAAGGTTTGCACGGCCTTAGACAGCAGTGACAAGCCTGCCCACCCAGCACAAGGCGCACTGCTCTCCAGGGCACGGACAGCGCCCCCCCGGGCGGGTGACAAGGGGGCTTCCCTGCACGAGACAGAACACCGACAGGCCCTGCCTGGTGCGGCTCAGTGGACTGAGCGCCAGCCCCAGAACCAGAGGGTCGCCAGTTCGATTCCCGGTCAGGGCGCAGGCCTGGGGTGTGGGCCAGGTCCCCAGGAGGGGGCGCACGAGAGGCCACCACACATCGGTGTTTCCCTCTCCTTCTCCCTCCCTTCCCCTCTTAAAATAAGTAAGTTCTTAAAAAAAAAAGAGAGAGAGAAGAAAAAAAGGCGTCCCTGGCCGCTCTGGGCTCCCGACGGAGCGTGACTCCCCTGTGGCCCCTGTGGGGCCCTGGAGCCGGCAGGTCTCAGTGCTCAGAGGTGTGACTCACTCACGCACAGAGACGCTCAGGGCCCGCGCCTCCCACCACCCAGGCTGGCTCTGCCCAGCCTCTTGGACCACAAGGCCCAGCTCGGCTGCCTGCCCTGGCCCCGCTGCTGAGAGTCAGCGGCTTTAACCTCCCTGGCCCACGACGCCGCTGCCTCGGCTGAGCTCCAGTGCCACCGGGCCCGGACAAAGGTGACGAAAAGCAGGTAACGATGAAACGTGCCCACGTGGACCCCACCGTTCCAATCAAATGCAGGACCAGATGGAACCTGGTTTAATCACCTGTGAGCCCCGCCGCACCAGGAAAGAGGCAAAGGGCCTTCTGTGCGGCAGCAGGGTCCCCACCCTGTCGCTGGGACTCCCCTGGCCCGAGAGGAGCTCACGCCATGTCGCCCCTCCTCCCCGCTTCATTTGGGTTACCTGCCAAGCCTAACTTCTCCTGTGTTTATTCTGACGGAGGAATTTAAGAAACTAGTTTTCCCGCAGCTTCTTAGGTTGCTGACGTCACCACCACACACAAGTGTCCAGCAGCTCCCCACCCCACTCAGAACTCGGGCTCTGCCGGCCGCCCAACGGTGTGGCGGGGAGCCTGGGGCTGGAGCGCCGCGCCGCACAAGAACCGGTGTCTCTGCCATTCAACGCGCTAACGCGTGGCGTGGACTTCGTGCGGGGGGCGTGCCTGGCAGAGCGGCAGGGGCCGGGGGCACCCTTCTCGCCAACGGCACGCAGAGCCAGGGGTGCTGCCCGGAGCGCACTGCGGCTACTTCTAAACCGACAGGCCCCGCCATGGGGCGTGAGGAGACTGCTGGCCCCGGGCCCGGCAGCCCGCGCTCAACCCTACCTGGTAGAAGTGCCGAGCGGTGCCAGGGTCCGACGGGTACGGGGAGGGGTACTGGGCCTGGTAGCCGTCGTACGGGGGCCTGTAGTAGTAGTAGGACGCCAAGTCCAGGGGCACGGGCTGCGCCCACTGCTGGCCTGGCTGCGCGGCTGCCTGGCTCGGGCTGCTGGACACGAGCGATGCGCTGGAGGACCGAGGCGGCCGAGGGGGCAGCTGCTGGGCCGGGTCAGCTGGAGCTGGACTTGCCGAGTTTGGGGGCTGTCCTTGGAGGGGCGGACTTTCTGGGTCTGAGGGTTCTGAAGGCGGTGCTTTGGGCCCCTGGGGGGGCGGGGGCGCTGGACCCTGCTGGGCTCTCTCGGGGCCATGCTGCTCCGGAGCACCTCTTGGCGCCGGTTGGCAGAGACGGTCTGGGTCATGTACCCCAGGCCCAGGCTGCCTGGGGTGACTGGGGGTGGTCGGCTGGTGAGAGGCTGGGCCTTCGAAACGGGATGGGCTGCACAATCGTACGGGGTGTTCCAAAGTCCTGTTTAATGTGAAGTCTAGGGCTCCTGGAGTCTCTTCCTGGTCACCGGGACGGTCTGCCTTGTAGCTGTTCGGTCCCGGAGCGGCGTGTGCAGGCGGCACCAGCACGAAGCCTGTGCTCCCAGCAGGGCTGCTAACCGACTCGGGAAGAGCGTGCTCCGCGCCCTGTGCCTTCGGACCTTCTGGAAGCAAGTGCTTCGGAGTTGGATGAGACGGTGATTGAACCGGCAAATTAGCAGGCTGAATGGAAACCACTTCAGACGTACCAGAGGCTTGTGGAAAATTACTGTGGGCAAGACTGTTAGGCAGAGGTGAGTAGAGGAGGGAGCTGGCTGGAACCCCGGACAGAGGAGCAGTTTCTCCAGAATCACCCCCAGCGGCCCAGCTGCTCACGGCAGATCTGTCCCCGGCCCGAGCGTCTCTCCAGGACTGAGCCTTCTCATTAGCATTCGACAAGGACGCGGTAAAATGAACGGGCTGAGCCAGATTAGAGCTCTGATCTGGCTGAGCGATTAAAACTGGCTGATTTTGCAAAGACTCAGTGGGCGGTGAGGACAACAGACTGGCATAACCGGACCTTGCCTGCGATGCAAGGGCCTCTTCTTCTCCCATCTTGGGAGGGTTCTCGAGGTTCTCAGAGGCACCGATGCTGTCCGCACTCTGCAGAGGGGGCAGGCAGCCCAGCTGCTGGGGCACCTGACCAGGCACCCCTTCATCCGGAGGCTGAATCACATCCGACGGCTGGGGCTTCCCGGGCACATGAAGCACAGGGGCGGCGGGGGCTAGGAGGACATTGCCCCCGAAGTCTGGCAGCTCATTTTGCGCCCACAGGGTCGTCGCTGGGCTCTCACACTTCATGGCCCCTTGGGCCCGAGCAGAGGGCCTCTTCTCGGGGGTCAGAAGCACAGTCTCCAAGGGCGACCCCCCAGGGTGCGGAAGCCCCTGACCGGGTTCAGCAGGTGTGGTGGGAGGCAGAGGACAGCCCTGGGCGGGCAGGAGGGTCTCCATGTTGTCTGGTGGCTGCTCCAGGTTGCCGGGGCAGGCATCAGGCGGCGCGGTGGCCGGTCCCCGCTCCTGAGGGCTGTGGGTTGCCTTGGCCTCCCCCACCATGTTGGCACGGTCTGCCTCGACTGCTTTTACTCCCACTAGGTGGGACCTCACTGGTTCGAAAGAACTGTTTGCACTTGTCTGGAACACCCCTGTGGGTTTGGGGGGGCTTGGGGTCAAGGGCTGGGACAGGCCGCTGCGGTAACCGGGGCTCCCGGCAGTCTCGTCTGTCTCACCCCCCACGGGAGAAGAATCGATCTGCTTAAAAAAGCTCCCGGAAGCCTCGGCCTCAGGCCTCCCCGCCTCCTGCTGGATGAAGGTGCCCAGGTCCTGCGGCCTGGTGGCGCCGGACGCGCTCCGCGGGCTCTTGCTGCTGTAGCTGGACGACACGCTGTCCGACCGCACGGGGTGTGGTGGTGCGTCCAGGGCCTCGAGATTTGGGCCCCCGCCTCCAGGGTGGCCCGCGACGCTGAGCCTGGGGCCTGCAGGCCCGGGAAGGGGCCCATGCCTGAGCTGATCGCCTGGGGAGGAAGCCTCCGAACCTGGGGGCTCACTTGGGAGCACCTCCTGGTTCTCCGCATTCTCGCAGTGGGAGCCCCCGGCGCCTGCCATGTCGCCCCACAGACCTACGGCAGCGTTCCGAGCGGGCGGTCTGTCATGCTGGGTGCCCACAGACCAAGGGAAGTAAGGCCGCGCGTCCCCGCCCTGCTGCGCAGTCTCACCGCGCGGGCCTCCGAGAAAGGCCTGGTAAACGCCGCCTGCACCACCGTGCGCAGGAGGGCCCAGGCCAGGGCTGGGGAAGAGACCGTGCCCGCCGGACTGCGCAGCAGAGCCTGCGTTTTCAGAGGAGAGGGTCTCCTCGTTTTCCGTCTCCCCGCCTTGGAAAAACACGGAGAGCGCGCCTGAGCTGGCTTCTGGCGGGGCCCGGCCGGCCCCGGCCCCCAGCGGGCAGTGCGAGAGGCTCTCCGGGCTGTTTCCCTGCGCAAAGGGATTCCCGAGAGCAGGGCCTGCCGCCTGCTCCTTGTTCGCCCGGGGGCTGGGCCTGACCTCCCGGCCAGCCCGCGGGGTCCCAGCTCTGGGGCTCTGCCTGAGTGCGCCGTCAAGGTCGAAGCTACTTGCTGAGTGGCTTCCACTTTGCACGCAGGCTGCCTCCTCTCTCCCGTCAGCGGCCGAGGGTCCTGTGACGGGAGGGTTGTGCTGCTCGTGGTCGGGACCCTGAGGCGGGCTGGACGGGGCAGGGAAGTGGGACAGGCCGGAGGCCTGGGGCACCGCGTTTGGAAAAGGCCCTTCCGGGCAGGGCCGGTAATGCTGGCCCAGGGCCTGTGGGACTCCTTGCACGGGCCCCCACGGCCCTGGCACTTGCTGGCGAGGCTGAGAGAGGAGAGGGGGGGCCGCGGGGGCCGCAGCGCTGCTGTGGGGGTTCTGCCCACTCGGGGGCCTGTCGGGCCCGGGCAGGCCCCCACGCAGAGGGCCCCCGTACGCAGCGTCCGGTGCCGCCGCTGGAACGTACTGGGCCTGAGTGCGGCGCTCCGGGCTGGAAGTGACCTCGGCCCTCCTGCTCATCTCGGGCCCAGGGGGCGCTGGGGGAGCCAGCACGCTGGGAAAGGGACTCGCCCCTGGCCAGGGCTGGGAGAGAGGCCTCGGCAGAAGCTCGTGAGGTCCTTGGCAGCTGTCCTCAGCATCTGTGCGAGACACGGGCAGCCCGGGGTGCTGAAGAAACGCCGGTGGGGCTGGGCCCGGTGGCACAGGCGGGCTGCTCCTGGACGTGCCGCCCCGCGGGGCGCCCTGCAGCGCCTGTCTGCTGAATGCGAACGGGTCTGTCACCGGCTGCAGCGGGCGAGTCACTGCCGCTCCTGGGGCGCTGGCAGGCACCGGTCTCCGGTACGAGCTGCTCGGCCACAGCACGCTCGGGGGGCTCCCAGCTGGAGGCGGCCCCACCGCGCTGGGCGGGACAGCCTGCGGCGGTGGCTGCATGGTGGCGCTCTTGCCCAGTTAGATGTCACTTACAGAGAGAAGCAGAATCTAGGTTATCCTTGATTCGAGCTGAAAAAGAAAGAGAGAAAGAAAAAACTGGCATAAAATCCATGTATTCAAAGTCCTGGTTGCGATCAGGAAAACGAAGGATGAAGAAAAAGCCAGACAGTGATTTCACCGAGGGCTGCGTTGGCCCCGCCCCACTCTTTCCAGAACGGCCAGCTGCTCCGGGGCAGGGACCCTGACGGAGCAGGGGCAGACGCTGCTGTGCTGGGTGCGCTGAGGGACTTCGGACACGTCGCTGCTGTTTCTGGGATTCAGTTATGCAGTTCGGCACAGGACCCACCAGAATGGCCACCGCCTCCTGATGCTCTCACCAAGCTGGCGGGGACGAGCAGAACCTGCCAGTCTGATTTACTACCAGCAATGTGGTCACTTTTCCTGTGACTTGTCACCAGATCCAGAGAGTGCCAGCTCCTCTACTAAGACTGTGCATCGCACTTTCCACACAGGTAACTTTAAATCTCAAGGAGAAAACCAAAGTTTAGAATTGGCTCTTTGGTTTTCCTTCACGAAAGAGCACTCAAAAGTACACAGTGACACAATGTCCTCATCTCAAAGGCCTCTGCCCCACCATGTAAAACGTCCCCCTGTCCCGCACTGGGACCGGCTGCATGCCAACGGGGAAGCCAGGTCCTCCACGTGCCGGGGCTGCGAAGCCAGGCCGCATGAAGCCACGGCCAAGCAGACCAGCTGTAAAGTTGACCAAGGGACTTGATTCAAACCTCTTCATTAACAGGCAGAGTTACAGAAAACAAAGGGGTGCCCTGGCTGGGTTGCTCAGTGGGTTAGAGCATCATCCCGATACGCCAAGGTTGTGGGTTCAGTCCCTGGTCAGGGCACACACAAAGATCAACCAATGAACGCATCAATAAGTGGGACGACAAATCAACGTTTCTTTCTCTCTCCCTTCCTCTAAGAATCCATTTTTTTTAATCTTAAAAAAAAAAAAAACAACAAAGGAGCAAAAATACTCTCCAGTGTTTTCTGTTGTTGTTAATAAAATACATTAAGTGTGGTCTTAACAGTTCGCTCGCACTTCTAAGGCACAAGTCCGAGCTCTGCCCCCCCAGAAAGCCCTCCTCTCCGCCTCGGTCCCCCTCCCCCAGCGCTGCCCTCGCGAACAGACCCAAGTGAGCCCGCAGGGAACGGCGACTGCGAGGGAGCCGGGCCGACGGGCTCCGCAGCCCCGGCCATGTTTCCGCAGACGTGCGACGGCTTTGTTCTTGGAAAGCCGGCTACTGCTCAGACACAGAACACGCTCGCTCGTGCACTGCAGGCGCAGGGGTTCGCGAACACAGCTGCTCTCCCCACCTGAAAACTGGTCCGTGAGACCTGCCAACTCGCTACCGCCACTGCCCACACACGCTGTCCTTGGCCAACAGGAAGCCCTTTCCAAGCGACAAGCACTTTGAAAGTCACTCCGATTTAACGGACTGCGTGTTAGGAACAGCATCAGATACTGCATCTGGTTCTAAGCCGCCACTCGAAATAAAGAACATTTACAGCTCGGCTTTCTGTGGCCTGAGAGTAGAGCCACCGGACCAGAGCCACCGCCACCGCCTCTTCTCGTGACACCGCAGGCAGGACGCCTCCAGGACACGCCCTCCTCCCCGTAAGGCCTGGCGGAAGGCCCCCACCCACTCCAAGCAGATTTAAAAAGGTAGGCGCAGGCCTAGAGGGTGTGTGTCAGGTGCCGCTGCGAGACGTAGCTCAGGCACGCCCCTGCTTTCTGCGCCCCGCGTCTCCGCCTACAGAGGAAGAGACCGAGGACCAGGACGGCTGGGGCCCTTCCGCGTTGAACGTGACGCAACCCTGCTGGCGGTGGGTGCGGGGATGCGCTGACCCCTCCCACCGTTCCATAGGGAAACCTTATCAGAATCTGCAGGTCGCAGGTGCGTACTTAAACGGTTTCTTGCAGAAAACGTTAAACTTATTTTCTCAACTCCTGGACTGAGAGGCAAACACTATCATGCTCTACAAAGCAGCACCATCCACTCCCCCCGCCGCCCCCACTGAGAACTTTCCAGCAACACACCAATTTCATTTGAAACCATCTTGAAACGTCCCTCTTTGGGTGTTTTTTCTCTGCTCAGCAGCAGAAAAACGACGCAGCCGCACATCGTTCATCTCTTGACCGTGGGGGATTCCATTCTGTCCGGTAAGTCATTCTGCGGCCTCGAGTCCTCTAACTTTGAAAGGCAGTTTCGAGGAGACCAGTTGACCTTAAAGGTGCACTGTCCACAAACCTAGCTCCTCAGTTAAACTGCACGTATCTGTGTGAGATGCCGACGCATGACCTATTTTCAATGTAAATTCCTGGCCACTGAACTGAGATAGATGGTCCTGGCACGCGCCGCCCCCCTCCCCCGCCTGCCACCCCCAGCCGGTGCCCCCAGCTGTGTGTAAACCAACAGGAGTGGGAAGGAGCACCTGGGCCCGCACCTGCGCCCACACCCGCCCCCAGGCTGCCGTCCCTGCCAGACTGTGGGACACTGGACCCACAGACACCTCGGACTCCAACTTTCCTGCGTCCAGAGTCAAACACAGTCTGGCGTTAACCAGAAAGAGGAGGGGATCTACGCACCGCTAAAAGCGACAAAGACCCGAAAGGCCGGTCAGGAAAGCTGTTTGCAGGCGCAGGAAGAAGTCCGTTCGAGTTTACACGTACACTGCCCCAAGAACACTCAGCACCATCTTGAGACTTACTGTGGGAACTGCTGTCGAAGGGGAATGAGTCACAGAAGAGGTAAGCTACTCTGCCTCCGTCTTATCTCCGCGAGATAGCAGCACCAACCCGGTACCGGCAGGAACAGCACCCGCGGGGAGGGGCGCCTGTGCTCGGACTCACAGAGGTCTCTCTCCAGAACCGCGCTCTGAACTCAGTTTGCTTCTTGTCACACGAGGGGATGGGAGACACCTCTCTGGTTTAGCACCTGCCGCCCCTGCACTGAAAACCAAATCCTAATAAGCTACTCATGCCCAATCTCCAAGCCGTTTGAAAGTGAAGGGGCAAAAACTGCTCTTAAATGGCTGTGGCGCGTCCAGGCGCTCTACAGTGACCCCTTCATCACAAAGAGGGCACAGCTGGCTCACACACAACCTCTCACCCTTGATATAAAACACTGGCGCTCGACCTCCGTTGCAACATCTTGGCCGCCTTGCCACGAAATTACCACAGACAACAGCAACGCCGCTCCGCGGTTCAAGGGGAAATCCATCTCAGAACCTGCACGGCTCGGTAGAAATCTTTCAACCAACGAGGACAAGACGACGTCAGAACCTTCGAGGCAAAGGGCACGCTAAGAAATTTCTTGAGTATTTGCACTCTTTAAAAAATTGCAGGTCTGACCTATCTTCCAGCCACTCCAACAAGACCCCACACCGAGGCCGCCACAGCTAAGACAAGTGTCAACACAGCTGAGCAGACAAGCACTTGTCAAGGACTCGGCTGTACGCGTGGGGTCCACGTCAGTCTGACCGACGGGGAACGAGGGGCGGACTGGGGCAAGCGCGCCGCAGCACGGCTCCCCGGCCCACCCGGCGCCCCCGACACCCCTCCTGCGGCACCCCGGAAACGCACAGCCCGCTCGGGGCTGGGCCTGGTCTACCCGCCCGCCTCCCTCCACCCTGACCCCGGCCCTCACCGGCGCGCCTCGGGGAAGCTGAGGCCGGAGCCGGCTGCCGCCCGGCCCCTCGGCAATCCCAGGTGTCAGCCGCTCAGGAGCCGCGGGCGGAAGCCGGCAGGGTTAAGACGAGCGCAGATTCGGCAGCCGCTGCAGCCATCTTAGTACATCCGGCTCCGGTCCCCCCGGCCGCAGCGCCGCCGACGTGTCCGGCCGCGACGTCAGCGCACGCCACGGCCGCCAGCCACGCCCCTCGCAGCTGTTCTCGAGACGCTCCGCCCCGCCCCCGTACACGAGCCCCGCCCCTAGCAGCTGCTCAGGTGACGCTTCGCCCCGCCCCTCTCCCGCGCCCTTCACCGCACATCCCTCCTTTCCGCTCCTTGGCCCCGCCCACTAACCCCGCCTCTTGCTAACATCCTTCCTTGGCCCCGCCCCCGCTCACGTCCAATCCTTCACTGCCGCATCCGTCGGCCAGGCGGTCCTTCAACGCCCCATCTCTTAGTGCCGCCCCTTAGCCCCGCCCTCTGCCTCCTCTAGTCCTTCAACACCCACCCCGGCCCCGCCCCTCGCCCACCTGCCCGGCAGGGCGCCCAGGGGCCACCCCGGGACGTTCCCCGGGTTACGCCGGTCCTTTCTCGCAGCCGTTTCTTGTTTTACGATGTGAGAAGAGTACGAATTCTTCAATCAGACTCAAGTGAATCAAGCCAGTCTTGACCGTCCGATGCCAGCAGGTGCACCCGCCGAGAACAGCTACTGCTGAGCCGAGAACCCGAGTGACGCCCTGGCGCAGGCGCGTTCCTCCCATTTGGTCGTTGGATGCAGGCTGGAAGGGCGGGAGGCGACTGCTCATGCGCTGACCTCCGCTGCAGAGTGCGCTTGCGCACTTCGCGGTGGCGGGATGGTTGCCTGGTGACGGCTGTTTGCGTCCCAGGTTTCCAGTTCTACCCGCGAAATTGGTTTCCGTTTACACCTCGCTCTCGGGAAGCAATGCTCGTCTCCTGCCCAGAGCCATGGAAGGGGCAGGTGTCGCCGGCCGCCAGTCCAGAGGCCGCCGTCGAAGCCCTACTGCCCACCTCTGCGCGCCTCTGGGGCCGTCCTGTGGGCTCTCAGCCTCGCCACTCTCCTCGCTCAGCTCGCCGGCTCGGCAGTCACCTCTGCTGGCCCCTCTGCGCCTGTCCCATGCACACACTCCGAACCGTCCTCTCCCTCTGCCTGGCGCTAGGCGCGCAGTCTCCAGCCCCTCTCCTCTGCCCTGATATCCCTCAACGGCCCAGTCAGGTCCCCTAAACCGCGGAGCCTCGTAGACGGAGGCTCCAACTGTTATTGAGTGGATATTTGTGTTGAATGAGCGCGACCCCCAAGGTACCGAGCGACAGGCTAGGCCGCTGGGCTCCGGTCTCCTGCCCCTCCCTGGGGCTGCTGCCTCATCCTGGCACCCACCGAGCAGGCGCCATCAGAGCCCACGTATGCAGGGTATTAGGGAAGAAGGGGTGCTGCCATTTGTAGCTTCCCTTTCCGGGTGAGAAAAGGGAGGCCAGGCCCACTCACCTGCACACCTGCCTGGCAGCAGTGTGGGAGAGCAGCAGCCCACCCCCCTTGACCGGCTCCTTCCAGAAGGTAGGAAGGGTGACATCGCCTGGTGGCCGAGCTGTCATTGGTGGCTGCTACTACGGTGACAGTGGCTGAGGTGCAAGCCCTGGGGTGTGAAGGCACCCTGGTCCCCAGTGGGATCCAGAGGCCAGGGAAGAGGGAAGGAGTGTGGTTCAGCTATTTGCTTGCTGTGACCCTGGCTGGGGAGCGGCCACACTGTCAGAGCCCCAGGCGGGTGCCGGAAGAGTTTCAGACCTTCCAACGTGGCCACTCTGCTAAGCTAATATTTGCCTTGCAGAAATTGAGCTCCCAGCCTATTTCAACACAGCATTGGGGAGCGCCTGGCAGAACTCAGCCCTGGGCCCTTGATCTACTTCTTCCTGGTGGTCCCTGTGCTCCGCAGTCTCTCTGCCCCAACAAACCACGAACCACTCTGCAGAGAGAGGTGTCGTTGTCAGCCCTCCTGAAAGGGAAACGCAGAGGCAAAGGCACTGACCTTCCCAGGCTCAGGCCTGGCCCCTCTTCTGAGTTCAGACAGCCTGGGAACCGAATCCCCGATTTGCCCCTCTGGTGTTCTGCAGAGCCCAGGGGTTGGTCCCAGTGGGATCTAACCTGGAGCGACCGCAAGCTGCAGAACCCAGCACACCCTGGGCAAATGCAAGGCCCTGGCCAGGCTGGGGGTCAGGCAGGGTGAGCATGTAGACAATTTGGGGACTGCAAGGGGGCGCTGTTGATACATCTGCTGGGACAACAGGCGTGAACTGGAACTGTCTGGACAAACTGGGGTGTAGGGTGACTGCGATGGCGGAACCCTTGGACCTGTGCCCAGGAGGCGTGCTGCCATGGGAGCCATTGCTATTTTTGATCAGGCTTCCTCCCTGCTACCTGCAATGCCCACTCCTTAGTAGAAATGTCACCACCTCCCTGAAGCCCACCTAGGTTGGCTAGAATCAGCTCTAAAGTTGTAGCTGAATCAGGGGGCAAAGTTGCAGCCCCTCATGCAAAGTTCCATGATGGAGTTATTGTCACATTCCCCAGAGCACACAGAGAGAGCACAGGGCAGCACGCTTCCCAGGACAACGGGCGAGGCTGTGCCCAAGAACCTGGCTGTCCTTTTCATGATTACGAACAGACGGCCTCTCCCGTTGGTCTGTCCATCCAAGGAGATGCCACTGAGCTCTGGACAGGGGCAGGGGAGGGCGTCGTTGGAACCAGCTCCAAGCGACACACTTAGGAGTGCCGTCATCTCGTACATCTGATACATTTCGGCCACATGTGGAAGCCATAACATGTATTTTGGATGTATTGAGTCACGATGTAGCCACTAGAAAGTTCCGTAGTGGCTGGCATTGTATCTCCACTGGTTGGTGGAGGTCTAGCCCGGTAGCACGGTGGGGGAGGGGGTCAGGGACCCCCTCTTGCCACCCCAGCCTGGGGCTTGTAGCCTCTCAGTGGTGGAGCTGGCTCCCTCCTGACCACCAACCAGCCCAGTTGTCCTCGAAGGAGCCCTTGGGGGTGGGCCTGCAGTCTCAGAGGCCATGCACTTCCATCTTCCACTTCGGTCCTTCACTCCTGCCCCCACCCCACATACAGCAGGACCGGCCTGCCCCTCACCGGGCACTCTGCTCAGACAGTGGCGTGCACCCTCAGTCCTGGGTGCTGATGCTGTGGGGTGGGAGGGGGCCTGGACTGCTTGGTGGCCTGGAGACAGGAAGGGGCAGCCTCCATGAGTGGGCACAGAGGACCAGAGCTGCAGGAAGGCTGCGTGGTTGCCTCTTAGCTGTGGCTGGGTCCCTGGAGACCTTCTGCCGGAAACTGTACATAGACATTTGTGTGCCAGGCACTGCTAGGTACCAGACTGTGGCCAGGGGACAGGCAGCCCTGGGATCTATCACTGGGGAGCAGAGACACTGGGTAGCTGTGAATGCCCATGTGTGGGCAGGGGTGCCTGGCAAGGCCTGGGTCCCACCCGCTGGGGGTGTGGGACAGGGTTCAGCGAGGGAAGAGAAGGAGCATCCGTGGCCTGAGCACACAAGCTCCTGCGGTGGCAAAGGGCAGAAACCCACAAAACGGGCCACGGCGTGGCAGCGGCTGGTGGGTTAGCTCTGCGGAGGCCCTGCACGGGGATTTGACTTCTGAAAGGAAGAGGAGAGTCCCAGGGCTTTCGGCCAGGACTGCCGCCATCAGCCTAGCCTCCCTCAGGCCCTCTGCAAGGCACTGGCGAGAGCCAGGACCCCGGGAGGTGGCCTCAGGGCCCCTTGGCAAGTGGCGAGGCTGCTGGGGCCAGAGTGGTGGGAGAGCGGAATCCCAGGTGACCCTCCAGGGCGGGGACCTCACTGTCTTGCTGCCAGCTGCACCGGCAGCCCCCAGTCCCCCACAGCACTGGTGCCCCCCGCCCCACATGGGCCCAGGCAACAGGCAGGACAGGAAGGTGGGGGTCCTAAGCATCTCCCTGTTGGTGACTTAAGCTACAGGCATGGACTTGGAGGCTGCAGTCGGCGCTGTGGACTGGGAAGAGGAACAGGTCTGGGTGAAGCTGGGGGGAAGGCCAAGGTCTGCAGGTAGCCAAGTGCCAGGCTGGCGGGCCGGTGGCATCAACTCCTGGCAGTGACCTGGGCAAGTCCCTCCCTCCCTTGTCTGAGAAGTGACAGGCTGAGTGACAAAGGCCTTCCAGGCCCCCCTAGTCCTCCGAGGGGAGGTGACCCCTCAAGTGATGTTAAAAATGTGGATCCAGGAGTCACTGGGCCCCAGCTTGAGGGGGTGACCTCGGGGAGGACACCTACCTCTCCAAGCCTCAGCTTCCCCATCTGTCCAATGGGACGATAACACTACTGCAGGAGGCGGCTGCGAGTGTGGCGTGAGGGGCGGGTGGAAACACGGAGACTCGCCTGTCTGGGTGGAAGGCCTCATCGAACCGCCCGCTGGCCAAAGGGGCACTGGCGGGGCGCGGCCAGCAGGGGGAGGCAGAGCACCGCCTCTGAGTGGGCGGGTGGGGCCTGGAGCGGCTGTGGGGCGCTGGGGACACCCCGGCTCCTTTAGGATCTGGCCTCCGTGCAGCCGGAGGAAGGTGCTTGGCTTTTCACGTCACCTCCAGGCTGTGCCCAGTGGGGGGATCATTCATCTCCGGACTCCCCAGGGACTGGCGGGCGTGGGGGGGGGCGGGGCGTGGTATCTGCTGAGAGCGAGTGCCCCTGTAAACGCCCCACCACGTCGATGTAACAGGACCGCACAGGACAGGAAGTTTTCAAGCTCCGTCGTGCTCAGTGATTTACTGCCGCGCTGTGGGGGCTGGTTAGGGTTGGTTTTTAACAAAAAAGGGTGACATGCAGCCACGCGGCCTCACCCGCAACCACTGGGGGCCCTGGCAACTGCGAGGGCCTCAGCCAGGTGTGGCCGGGGAGGGAGGCGGTCTGCATCGGCGCCCTTCCTTTCGCTTTTACGGTGAGGAAATGGTGGGGGGGGACAGGCCACTTACTGGGGTTCCCGTTTCCCAGGGCGTGGCCTGGAAACTGCAGGGACGGGGGCCACAGCACCAGGCGCAGGCCCGCCCTGAGCTGGGGACGGTTCGCCGCGAACTGCAGTGGGGTGGCCTCCCAGGTACAGCTTCGTAGGAAACGTCCGCACCTGCAGACCGATGCAGGTTCATAACGAGCGCTGATAATCTGATTGGCGATCCCACGCTGGGTGGTCCGGAAATGGCCTCGAGTCCAGGGTCGCATGAAAATGTGGGGAATCCACCTCCGGGGTGTGAGTGATGCTTTGGCGGCACAGACGGTCGCCTCTGCGCCTGGGTCTCTGTCCTGAGCAGGGGTGGTGACAGCAGGCTCTGGACAGGCAGCGGCCCGGCCTGCGTGGGCCCACACCGGAGCGTGACGCTAGCGTTTGGCACAGCAACGGCGGTGCCAAGAGCTTAGCGTGGGGCTCCCCGCCAGCCCAGGGGCCAGCTTGGAGCAGCCCCCGTTGTAGCCCCGAGGACGCTGAGGCTCAGAGACACCAGGTGCCCGCCTGCTGTGGTCCTGGAGCTTCGGACACAAAACCACAGCAACGGGACAGGCCGGTGTGTTGCCCTCGAGTTGCCCCCAGCCAATAAGGGGGGTCGGTGTGGGAGCGCCCCGCACGCTTGCTCTCTGAGAGACCCACAGTGTGGCCGTCACCTCGAAGAAGTCCTGCAGGAAAAGGTCTTCGCACCCAGGGCCCCCAACTCGTCAGCCTCCCACCAAACACCCTTTGGGACACTGAGCATCCAGTCCTGGTTCGCCCCGAGATGAAGCCGGCCACTGTGCATGTTTCTGGTGGAAATACTTTTCCGGAATAGCTACAGGCGTCACGCCGGGGCCCTGCTGCGGGCACCCCCGTAGGGCGTGGCCACAGGGAGCTCTGCCTGGTGTCTGTGCCTCAGCCTGTCCCTTCCAGCGGGGCTCCTGCCTGCGTGCTCTGGACTGGGCAGCCCACAGGTGACATGTTCTCCATGGTGACGTGCGGAACCAGGATGTGGATGGGCCGCGCCACTGGCCACCTTTCCCACTGACGGTCTCTGGAAGCGAGGCTTTTCCGATGACGGGAACAGGGGGCTGCTGGCACCCGCTGCGTCCACAGAGACACCGCTCGCTCTTCGTGCCGGGTGGCCACGCCTGGGGCTCTCTCTGGGTCACCTAGTCCATCCCACTCACTGTGGTGGCCACAGGCCACCCGTGGCAGCGGAGAGCCTGGACCGCAGCTGGCCCGAACTGCGGTGCGCTGTGAGCCCGAACCCGCGCTGGGCCTTGAAGATGTGGTGCCAAAAAGGGCGCAAACGGTCCCATTGACTGTGCGCGTCGACTCTGCATGGACAGCGACCCTTCCTCACACGGGTTTGAACTGTCGGGTCCCCTTCCACGTAAACTTCTTCCCCGTAAATGTTGGAAATGCACTTTTTCTTCCTTACGATTTTCTTAGTAACACTCTCTGTTCTCTAGCTTACTCCGTTGTAAGAATACAGCGTGTCTGCCCTGGCTGGTGTGGTCCAGTGGACTGAGTGCCCACCAGTGAACCCAGAAGTCGCAGGTTCGACTTCCAGTCGGGGCACGTGGGAGTCGATCCGTGCGCCCCTCTCCGTGGCTTCGTAAAAGCAACCTGGGTTGCGGCCAGGTCCCCGGGTGGGAGCTCGCGAGAGGCGACCGAGAGAAGCAGGACGTTTCTGTCCCGCTCTTCCTCCCTTCCTTCCCTTTTCTCTGAAAGTAAATAAATAAAATCTTTGAGAACAGAATACAGCATATCACACATATAACATCCAACATACACGCCGATCGCCTCTTTGTGTTAGCGGTGAGGCTTCTGGCCAGCGGTGGGCTGTTAGGAGTTCAGGTCTGGGGGGCGTCAGAACTCACACTCAGAATGTTGACTCTGGGAGGGTCGGCGCCTCTGACCTCCTGTGCTGTTCAGGGATGAACTACGATATCTGTTGGGTTCACTGAGATGTATCATGAAAATAAGCTTCACCTGCTTCTTTTTACTCTTTTAACGTGGCTACTCAAATACTGTATTTTAAATCGCTGATGTGGCCGGCCTCGTGCTTCTGTTGGGGGCGCCCCTAAGTTATCCTGGAAGCGTTGAGGAAGGTGCCCCATCACACGAGCAGCGGCGGGGGTGGGGAAGGGAGCCTCGAGAGGGCGTCGGCGTCAGGTGCGGTGAGTGTTGAAAGTCTGAGGCTCTAGGCCCCTGGGACGCAGCCGGCTCGGACGCCTGTGCCCTGGTGCCGCTGCTCCTGGGGATGCGGCCCCTCGAGACATGCACTCTGCCCCCAAGAGGGGTGACCTGGGACCCTGTATTGTTCTGCTAGGGTTGTCGTAACAAAGCACCTGGGGCCAGGTGGCTTCATGGAACCGTTTTCTCACGTCCTGGAGGCTGGACATCTGAGCCACCGGCGTGGGTGGAGTTGGTTCCTCCTGAGGCCTCTCTCCTGGGCCTGCTGCTGGGCCGTCTGCTCCGTGTCCTCGCGTGTCTGCGTCGTCATCCCCTTCTCATAAGGCCCCCCGACAGACTGGGTTAGGTCCCACCCTGGTGACCCCATTTTACCCTCATCACCTCTGTAAGACCCACGTCCAAATACAGCCAGATTCTGAGGTCCTGGGAGCTAGAACGTCAACGGGTGACGGCCAAGTCGGGGGCTGCATCTTCCCTGGGAGGCGCGTGGAGGGGGCAGGGGTCCTTCTGAGGGTGGGGGCTGGAGGAGGAGCCCGACCCAGGGTCCTACATCAGGAACCAGAGCGAGGCACAGAGAGGCCAGTCGGCAGCCCGAGCAAGTCGGGTCCCCGGTAGGACAAATGGGTGGGTGTCGGGCCCCCTTTCAGGCTGTTCTGGGCGTGTCTGGGGCCCAGGGAGTCTGCGCCAGCGCTTCGGCGCCTGGGGGGCTGTGGGGATCGAGTCCCTGAAGAAAGCACTGGAGGGCCAAGCTCTGCTCCCCGCTGCAGCCCTCCGGGGCCCGCCAGGAGATGGGCGGGGCCGGGGTCCAGAGTGCCAGTGCCAACATGAATTGAGGTTCAAGGGGACGTGTCTCCTCCGGGGGGCTCCAGTGACTTTGGGGAGCAGAGAGGTCCTCAAGACCAGCGGGCCCCTTGAGGCCCATCCTGCTGCCTCTGTGGGAACCCCACACCCCAGATGTATTTCTCAGAAGGCCGGACACTGCTAGCTCTTTCTCTTAGACACTGATTTGTGGAGGCGAAGTTCGCAGAACAGGAGACCGGACTCTCACGGATGTTACAGGTGTCAACGGGATCAGCTTCACCTGGCCTCTGTGTCCGGCGCCTTCGCCGTGGCCAGGAGACACTCCTTGGTCAGGGGTTCATTTCCAGAGAGGCAGAGCCAAGGAGGCGTGTGCAGAGCGGGTGACAAAGGGGTTTGTTACAAGGAGGTGGCCCACACGATGACCACGGCGAAGGCCCCAGATCTGTGGTCAGCAGGCTGGAGCCCTGGGGAAGCTGATGTTTCCGCCCAAGTCCTAAGGCAGGAGAGGCTGGTCTGGGGTCCGGCCCAAGCGGCCTGGCTGCAGGAGCTCGCTCTCACTCAGCCACGCAGTTCCCTTTAGATCTTCACCTGATTGGACAAGGCCCACCCCCACTGGGGGGTGTGGGAGGGGGTCTGCTTGGCTCAGTCCACCTGTTCAAATGTGAACCTATCCAGAGACACTCTCACGTTTGGTCAGGTAGCCTGGCCAAGGTGACACCTAGTTAACCATCACTGTGTGACCACACCCACTTTTGTTCACCCTCCATCAGGGGGTGGGCACTGGGGCTGGCCCCACCTCTCAGCCGATGTGACTGGTTCTGCTGGCCTGCAGGTGAACGTGAGCTTGAGTCCGGTTTCACTTCTTTTGGGTGCATACCTGGGAGTGGAATTTTGGGGCGGCGAGAGTGCTTTGGGCAGAATTTAGGCTGAGCCTGCCCCCCTGCGCGGCGGGCCACGTGCCCATATTCTTTTCCTGAACTCTGCCCAGCACAGTTGGGCTGGAGAAAGCATGAGGAAGCAGAGGGGGACATCTTGGGCCCACTCTGTGCTTAGGTGGCCAGGGGGCAGGAGGGGACAGCAGACTCTGTTAATCTTGTTTGAATCCCACCTGCCGGGGGTGGGGCCAGGTGGAGAGGAAAAAGGGGAGGCCCAGGTGGGTGCCTGGCCAGGGTCCGATGGTCTCTCTGTGGCTCTTGCGTCAGAAAAGGCAGAGGGGCTCTGGGGCCTGTCCCTCCTTCCCTCCCTGCCCACCCCTCCAAGGAAGGGGGCCAACGCCGTTGCCGGGCGAGTTCAGCAAGACCTGGATGGCATCGGTATCGTTTTTTTTTATTGCAAATTAGTTAACAAAAAAAAAAGATAAAAAAAAATACATCATTTTTATTACCTACAGTTTTCCACGTAGTTAACGTTTACAAAAGGTTTCTTTTTTCCTGTAAACTACACTCTATCTTATAAACACAGTAAGAATCGACATCTTGGGATGTGTCTGTCACACCCACAAGGGGTGATACAACGTCGCCCCCGGCGAGGCCGGAGGAGCTGCCGAGGACGCGACGCCCACTCGGGCGCGCGGGCGGGCCCTTCCTGGGTCCGCTTGGGAGCTGCGGTGGCGGCAGCGGGTCCCGAGGCCTGGGTTGGGAGTGGGACACCCCTCATCAACATGACCCCCCACAGACTTGTTCATTCAGATTTTTTAAACAAAATCCACCTTTAAAAATGTATTTACAGACACTGCCACAGGCTTATACTTGATATTGCAAGAATCTGCTCCTCCCCTGGGCACACAGCCCCCCACACCAGGAGGGGTGCCCCCCCCCGCCCCGAACAGGCCCGTGTCATCCCCGAGGCCACCGCCTCGGCTGCGCCCCACTGGGCCCCGGGACCAACGGCCTCTGCACACCAAGGCCAGACGCAGCCACGATTTTCCGAAGCCTTGCTCGCTGCAGCTCACTCTGGCAAGTCCACGGAAACGGGCCGCTGAGCCAGCCCCGGCCCCCGGCGGCCAGTCCCCCTTCTGGCGAACCTACAGCGCCTCACGCTGGGGCGTCCGCCAGGGCAGCCCCGGCGCATCGCACCCCCAGGAAGGGGAGCGCTCCTCTTCGCGGGCCAAGCTGGGTCCCCGCACAGCCGCACTTGACTTCTCCGGCTGCGCGCTGCTGAAACACCAAGGGTCGGGGCCGAGGAGCCTCCGGGAGGAACGAGACCTGGCAAAACCGATGAACGATGACCGAACACAGCCCGAAACAAAGACTCGCGATCAGCACCCCCAGCGCACCCCGCCAGGGGCGCAGTCCAAACGTGGGATCACACCCTTTCGGCTTCCGGCTGCGGGTGCAAGTCAGTCCATGCGCCAAGGGCACGGGGGTGGGGGGGAGGCTCTCTCTGCTCCTTCCTCTCCCGGTGCTGGGGCGCCGGGCATCCTGGGAACCACAGCCACCCCGGCTCCCGGGAGAGCTTCTTGGACAACTTGGGCTCCAGCCTCCCTTCTCTGACATTATTTCTTTTTTGGATTTTGAAAAAAAAGAAATCAATAAATAAATGGTACTTACACATCATGAATCTTTGTTTACATTTTTTAAACAAATACGTAACAATTTTTACCCTAAGTAGAAAAATCATGGCTGAGAACTAATTTGCTTTCTTGGAACAGACAGAAGCTTCTATCTGGAGCCCGAGAAAACAGCACATATAAATAAAAAGGCAGTGTTTTCACGTAAAAGTACATAAATAAATACAAAAAAATTTCAAATCCATGTCATCTTATTTTGTATAAAAACATGTTTCTTAAAAAAAGAAAGCTCCTTTGGTCGGCCCGGCGTCGGTGGAGCGGCCGGGCGGCGGCCCCGGCCGGGCCCGGGGGCAGCGAGGTCCTGCAGCCTCCGGCTCACTTGAAAGCCTCCGGGATGTGGGCCCTCTGGGACTGCATGCTGGTGGGGGGACTGGAGATGCCCTCGGACCAATCGGAGATGTTGGAATGCGGGGACGAGCTAGACCACTGGTCGGGGGACTCGGGGGACGGGGTGAGGAAGGGGTGCTCGGGCACCTGCAGCTGGTGGCTGGGGGTGTTGTCCACCGGCGAGGAGGCGCAGCTGTGCTGCGAGGGCGGCGTCAGGAACTGGGCAGTGGTCATGGGCGGGACCAGGGACGACGGCAGCGAGGTGGGCAGGACCTGGCTGTCCTGCGGCAGGATGGTGTGCGCCGCCAGGCTGCTGGGGCCCAGCGGCTGCACGTCGGCCTGGCTCGGCTCCCCGCCTAGGAAGCTGCGGCCCAGGTGGCCGCCGGCGGCCGAGCTCACGCCGAGGTGCGGCTGGGGCGGTGGCGGCAGGTTCTGCTGCTGCTGCTGCTGCTGGATGCTCGGCTGCTGCTGCACCTGCTGCACCTGCTGCACCTGCTGCGTCTGCACCAGGTGAGGCTGGGTGGCCAGCCGCGTGTTGGGCAGGGCCTGGTAGCTCAGCATCTGGGACAGGGCAGTGGCAGAGAGGCCGCCGTGCAGTGGGCCCATCATGCCGTGCTGGAGGGCAGGGGCCTGTGTGCTCAGCGTGCCTGGCGCCACGCTCCCTCGCAGAGGGTTGTACTGGTTGGGCACCAGGCCGTTCTGCAGCCGGGACAGCCACTCGCACTGGCCGTTCAAGCCCGTCGTCGCACCCATGGTGAAATTGACGGCCCCAGTGGCACCGCTGGTCCCCAGGACTGTGCCGGTGCTGGAGGCCACGGGCAGGTGGGAGAGGCGTGGCGGCCCCGCCTCGAAGGGCAGTCGGCCACCCCCGCCCAGTGCTGCCATCTCAGGCTTGGCTGCCACGTTCAGGTGGCTGAGGCCTAGGTGGGTGTCGGGCATGCCAGGCAGGTGGTTGAGAGGCACGGACGGAGAGTGCTGGAACGGGGAGGGCAGGAGGGGTGGCGAGGCCACGTCCGACAGGTAGCCGTGGGGCGACTCTAGCGAGTCCACGGGCGACAGCACGCTCGCGCTGTCCAGCAGGCAGCCCTTGCCGTCCTGCGACTTCTTCCTCCGGGCTTTGAGGTCCCTGGCCTCCTTGCCGCCTCCGGCTGGGCCCTTGGTGCTGGGCTTGCGGGCCTTCTTGCCCTGCACGGCCGACTTGAGGTTGCCCAGGTAGCCGTTGGGCGAGCACAGCGGGGGCGACAGGGCGGGCGCGCCGCCCAGGGCGGCGCCGTGCAGCTGGGGGCTGCGCACCAGGCTGTACTCGTCCAGCAGCCGCACGATGTCATGGTGCATGCGCTCCTGCGCGATGTCACGAGGCAGGCGGTCCATGTGGTCCGTGATGTCCCTGTTGGCGAAGTGGTCCAGCAGCACCTTGGCGGTCTCGTAGCTGCCCTCCCGGGCGGCCAGGAACAAAGGCGTCTCCTCCTGCGGACACGAGTGCAGGACCAGGTGGGTTACCCCACAGGCCCCATCACCGGAGGGACCAGCAGCGTGACCCCCACCCCCGGCCCAAGCTCCTTTGACCTGACCCCAGCACCCCGCTGTCACGTGACCCTATCGCGTCTCCTGAAAAACAAAAGCTTTAAGTCTCTTCCGACGCCCACTCAGAGGCGGTGTGTGGGGTCCTACACTTTGAACCAGGACGCTCTGCCCCTGCGGGAGCCGCAGGTCCCACGGGGAATCTAACAACCTGTGGCCTCTCTTCCCCCAAACCTGCACAGGCGCAAATGTGACAGCAAGTTCAGGGGCTTGGGGATCCCTGAAGGAGTGTAGGTGTGGGCACCAGGGTGGGAGCCCCTCATCCTGATGGCCCCCAAGTTGCCCTGACACCCCAGCTCCTTCCCTGGGTCTCGGTCTTCTCGTCTACAGTGGACATGCCACGTGTCCCCACCAGGCCCTGGCAATGGCTGAAGGCACCCCCCTGCCACCAGGGACGCAGAAGCAGCTGTGTCCCAGAGTGCCCCCTAGCGCCCAACGCTGCTGTGTGCCCTTGCCCAGGAGGAAACGAGACCCCAGGTGAAAAGCAAAGTGGGGTCAGCGGAGCCAAGGAGCAAGGGGGTGCCCTAAGGACCCCAGTGCAGGTTGAAGAAACGAGGCTGGCTGCAGGGGACATTGTAGTCGTGGTGGGTGAGAGGAGGTGGGCTCAGGAGCAGGTAGGCAACCACTCACGTCGCATCTTGGGCCACACAGTGCCCTGAGCCCCCACAGCCCTCCGGCATTCTGGCTCAACCCACACCGCCTGGGTCACCCTGCCCTGCCTGGTGACATCCGAGGACAGAAAGGAAGGTCCGGGCCACTCCCTACACTGGGACCCACGTCCCACTGCTGCATGGCAGCCTGGTGTCGAGGAGGGGACCGGTCAGCTCGGGTCGGGCAAAGGGAGGACTAACAGGCCACGCCGCGGGGTCTGCACCCGCCCGTCCGTGCGCCCTGCTCTCGGCAGCACTTCCCGGCCTGGGAGGCCCCGCCCCCGAGCGGAGGTCCGGGGCCGGCCCCGCCCACCTTGTTGCTCTGCATGTCCTTGTTGGCGCCGTTCTTCAGGAGCACCACGGCGGCCTCCACGTTGTTCACGGCGGCGGCCCAGTGCAGGGCGGACTTGCCTGTGTGGGAGGCAGTGGTCAGATGGAGCGGGGGTGGCGGCCTGCCCCCCCCCCCCGGCAGAGCCGCAGCCCGGCTCACCCAGGTCGTCCACGGCGTTGACGTCGGCGTGCGCGTTGATGAGGTCTTCCAGCATGCCCTCCACGGCCAGGCGGGCGGCCAGGATCAGCGGGGTCGTGCCGTCATGCATGCGGGCGTCCAGGTCTGTGGCTCGGTTCCGGATCAGAATCTGGGCGGCAGGGAAGGTCTCGGTCTTGGCCAAGTGGGACCCAAGGCCCTCCCGGGGTCTGGGCGGCCCCGGCAAGACTGGACGGCCATGGAGCGAGACAGCAGTGAGGGCAGGACTCTGCCGGTTGCTGCTGGGGATGCCAGGCCAGACAGCAAACTGTGCTGCCCACATTCCAGCCTCCTGGTGACCGACCACGTGTGGCCCCAGCTCCAGAGACCACAGCAACACAGCTGCTGCCCAGCCTGGGTCACAGACCAGAACGACGACCGCTTTGCTGGCGAGTGGAAAAAGCTGGGCGCCAAGCAGTATGCAGAACTGGCCTTGTTCCTGCAAAGCGGGAACGTGTCTCTATGCGCCAGAAAGGCTGCCCCTGCTCCTGCGGCCAGAGCCTGCCTCCTGAGGCTCATTTACATCGTCCTCTCTCGGCTAACCCAAATCTTCCATTTCTGATATCCATATGAACATGTGTTAAAAGTTACAAAACCAAAAACTCTGGTGATTCCCCCAGGATCCGTCCCATCTCACCTACCCACCTGTGCAGGGCAGAGCTATCCAAGCCCAGGGCCTTATGGCAGGGGGACCGGTAAGGGGCTTACAGAAGAAGCCTCTGCCAGGGACATTCCCTAGAGTCCCGGGCATCCCAGATCCCTAAATCCACCTCTGTTCTGGGCTCCCCAGCAAGGCCACGTCCCAGGTTTGCAGGCAGCAAGCGCAGCCTGTAGGCCCTCCACAGGCCACGCCCCTGGCCCCAGCTGGGAGGGAGGAGCGAGGCATCAGGGCCGCCAGGGTGGGAGGGGAGCCTGTCTCAGGTAGGGGCAAGGAGGCCCCGCCCCCAGCAGGTCCCTTGGACCACCTGCTCTGACCGTCTCCAGCCTGGCTTCCCTGTGGGGATGACGCATGGGGGCTGGCGCCCTCCCCAGCCTTGTGCCTCGCAGGGGACAGAGACACCGCTGTCCTGTCTAGGTTACGCTCGGGGTCCACACGAACGGAAGACCACCCAGGCCAGCACGGCAGGCACGGCGGGGGCCGGCAGCCGCTGCCCACCTGGAAGACACCCTGCGCGTCGGCAGACACGGCCGCGTGCAGCGGGGTGCGCCCCATGTTGTCCTGGATGTTGGCGTCGGCGCTGGCCTCCAGCAGGCGCTTGGCCGCGTCGGAGCGCGAGTAGCGGGCGGCCAGGTGCAGGGCGGTCTCGCCGGTGCGGTCCGTCTGGTTGTGCAGGCTGGCGCCCTGGTAGATGAAGTCCGAGATGACGGCGGGCGCGTCCTCCTCCTCCTCGCTGTTGCCCGTCTCCAGGCCCCCTCCGCTGCAGGAGGCGATCATGAGGGGTGTGAAGCCGTCTGCAGGGAGGACAGGGGTGGACGCGGAGTCAGCACGGCCCCGACCCGGCGGACGGACAGCCTACGAGGACACGGGGCCCAGCCTGGGGCGGCCCTGCCTGCCGGGCCTGGAGGGCCACGAAAACCAGTCCCAGCTTCCCAGGGGGCAGAGCCTCGCAGACTGGCCAGTGGACCTCTGGGCAATGCCGACCTGCAGCTCCGCTTACGACCTGCCGGGCCGTCGCTGACACCCCCCACCCCAGAGAGAAAACGACGTAAAATGCAGTCAGGAAACCAGCGCTGCGGATGCCTCGAAGGGAGCATCTGCGCGAGGGAACCAATCGGGGGGGGGGGGGGGGGGGGCAGAGCGGCTCCCGGAGCCGGCTGGGAGGAAGCCCGGTGGGGCCTGCACGCTCTGCCCCACCCCCACGCAGCTTTCAGAGTACTGACCCCGGGGGCTCAGGGGACGGAGGCAGGAGGGCTGCGGGGTCAGGGAGGCGCGGGCTGCCCGAGGAGAGCGGCCCTGGCCGGAGCGCCCCCAGGGGCCGCTGCGCACTCACCAGGCCCGCGGACATTGACGTCCATGCAGTCTGCGTCGGCCTCGCCCTGCGGCGGCGTGGGGGCCATGGCCGGCACGCGCAGGTCAGCGGCGTCCAGGTGCTGCTGGGTCCACTGCCGGTGGTCTGTCTGGTCATCCAGGTCAGGAAGGACCACCGGCTCCTCGAACTGAAGGGGGGGCCAAGCAGAGAGCCACGCCACGTCACCTCGGGAGAGGGGGGAGCAGGGGGGCCGCGGGGGGTACCCAGGGAAACCCTGGAGCCCTCGACTCACCCGGAACTTCTTGGTCTCCAGGTCCTCGTCACCCCACTCGTTTTGATTGTCGTCCATGAGGGCGCCATCTGAGGAATTCTTCAGGGGCCTGGGGTGGGGGGGAGAAGGAGCAAGGCTGAGCGCGGCGCCCCAGGGAGCCCCGCCCTCCAGCCCCCAGGAAGCCACAGCAGCGTCCACTCACTTGAGGCCCACGGAGTCCTCGCCGAGGGGCTCCCGCCGCTTCTTCTTGCTGGCCTCCGACACCTTGAAGCCCTCGGGGAACCAGAGCTGGCCATGCTGCCGCCGGCGCCGGCGGGACAGGAGCACCCCGCAGCCCACGAAGAAGAGCAGGACGAAGGCGGCCACAGCCACGTACATGAAGTGCAGCGGCGGGGGCGGGGGCGGCTCCACCGTCTCACCTGCAGGCACGGGGCCGGCGGCGGGCGCCAGGGCGTCAGGCGGCCGCCACGCAGCAGGCCGGCGGCCGGGGGGCAGCGGACTGGCTGTGCAGCTGGGCGCCTGCTCAGCCTCTCCCCTCCATCCCGCCCCCCAAAATAAGGTCATCTCCACGCGATTCATCAGAATTGCAAACTATCGCTAAATTCTCTCCTGCACCAGCCGGGTATCTGGAGGCGGCTTTTACTTTTCTCTCCTTTAAGGAGGAGGATTAGCCAACTCGAAACCGCTGCACTCACACTGAGCTGTTAAGACAAAGGATTTACGGGGATTTTCAAGATACAAACTTCAACTCCTCACATGACACCGATCAATTCTTCCTCTCTCTCTCCCTTTCTCCTTTTTAAAAAGCTGTAATCATTTTGAAATAATACCCAACAAAGAGAAGTCGGGGGGAAGGAGCGGGGAGAGAGGAAAGCTCCCACTTTCTGGCGGGTGTGCTTGTCCCCCGGGCCGGCCCCGCTGGCAGCCGTCACGACGGCAGGCAGGGTGTGCCAGGCAGAGGGTTCCAGAAACGCGCTCCCCGGACGCGGGATGGCACAGCGCACACCCGTGGGGGGCAGGTGACGGGAAGAGTGAGCGCGTTCGGGGGGTGGGGGGACCGGGACTCAGGGCCCGACGGGGGGGAGCCGGCGGCCACTCACTCTGCACGGCCTCGATCTTGTAGGGGATGTTGAGGCTGCCCAGCGAGGCGAGCGCGCCCAGGAAGGCGGCCACGTCGGTGGCGCTCTGGAAGCACTGCGAGGAGGCCTGCACACACTGCCGGTTGTCGATCTCCAGGTAGACGATGGACCTGGGGGCGTGCCCGCGGGGCTCAGCCTCAGGCTCCCGCCCCGCGGCCGTCCCGCCTCCGGTGTCGTTCCAAGGGGTTCCCAGGGAGACGGGGGCTCCCAGAACTCAAGGGGGCGGCAGGGAGCCAGGTGGGGACAGCACCCGCCACAGACACCCGCCCCTCAGAGGGCCCGTCCGCCCCAGCTCTGCCACCCTGCGGCTCCCTAAGGTGCCAAACTGCCAAACGCGCTCGTTTCCTCCTCTCGGCGGTACTGAGACCTCCAGCTCGGCCTCTCCTGGGGGCCGAGCCCAAGCCCCAGGGCGTGGGCCTTGGGGTCAAGAGCCCTGGGTGGGACTGTGGCTCCTGCCCCTGGCTCATGGCAGGCCCTGACGTCCCGGGTCCCGTCGTAACCTTGGTCTCTTTTACCACCAGGAAGGGGGAACCCTGCTCTCGGGGTAGCCCTGAGGGCCACGCAGGGCTCGGCCCCTGGGCCCCTGCTCGCTCACCCGCGGATGTCCATCGGGTCCAGCTCCCTGCGCCAGCGCCCGCCCCCGCCGCCTGGGAGCAGCGCGGCCTTCATCTGGCTGAGCACAGCCCCGGGCGCGGCCCAGCCATCCAGCGAACGCTTGATGGGGTGCTTGCGCAGCTCCTCCTCGTGACCGTAGTACGGGAAGATCATCTGCTGGCCGTCCGTGTCGCGCTTGAAGACCACGTTGGTGTGCAGCAGGCGGCTGAGCTCCCGCAGGAAGCGGACCGAGTCGTTGCGCAGCTGCTCGGGCGGCATGAGCACCACCACCACCAGGGTGCCGGCCGCCAGCCGCTCCGGCACGTGCTCGGCGCAGTCCAGCCCGTCCCACTCGCACTCCGCGCTGTTGCAGCCCTGGTCGCAGTGCCCATCTCTGAAGTGGTCCTTGCAGTACTGGTCGTACAGGGGGCTGCGGGCGCAGGGCGCCGTCACGCCCGGCTCGCCCCTGAGCCCCCCCCCCCGCCCACGCGCCCCCGCCCGCACTCCAGGCGCCGGCCCGCCCACCCGCTTACTTGCACTGGCCCTCCGTGTGCTGGCAGTCGAAGCCGTCGAAGAGGCAGCCGGCCGAGTTGCACTGGCTGTCACAGCGGCCGTTGCCGAAGTACTTCCAGCACTCGAGCGACTGCGTGCAGTTCTGCCACGGGTCGTTGAAGTTGAGGGAGCAGTCGCCGCCGTCCCAGCCGCACGCGTGGTCATTGCACTGCAGGCTGCAGACCTTGTTGCCGGCCTCCGCGCGGCACTCGGGCAGCTCGCAGGCCTCCTCGATGGGCGGCGGGGTGATGTCCAGGCCCACGCCGCCCCGGAAGCTGTAGTCCAGGATGTGGCACAGCAGCCCGTTGAACTTGGCGGGGCACAGGCAGCGGTAGTACGGGCTCTCGGACGTGGGCTCGCAGGTGCCCTGGTTGTAGCAGGGGTTGCCGCCCACGCAGGGGCTGCTGGCCGGGAACTGGCACTCGGGGCCCGTGAAGGGGCCCAGGCACAGGCAGGTGGGGCTGCGCGGGCCGGAGATGCAGGTGCCGCCGTTCAGGCAGCGCAGGCTGCCGCAGGTGCGCGCGTCGTTCTCGCAGGTGGCGCCCTCGAAGCCCTGCAGGGACAGGAGGGCGGCGGGGGGGAGCCCAGGGGACTCAGAACAGGCTGGTTCCCAGACAACAGGGGCCCACCAAGCCCCCACCCGGGAGAGGGGCCGGCAGCCGTTCCCCAGGCAGCAAGCCCTTTGAAGTCTCATCCTCTGAACGTGCAAAGCCAGCCCCACCGGGGGCGGGATGGGGGGGGCGGGGCACAGGGTGTTTTCAGGGCACTGACGGATTCCACACCATACTGTGACATTGGACATGTCACAGGAGGTGCCACCAGAGCCCAAAGAACGCAGCGCAACACCCAACCCCCGGCGCTGCCCGACACTCTGGGGAACACTGCGGACCTGACTTAGTAACAATGTGTCGATGTCAGCACGTCAATATTAACAAAGGACCACAGGGAGGCAAAATGCTAACGACGGGGTGGGGGTGGGGGGGAGATGCGGCAACTGCTTCCTGCACCGTTTCCCTAAAACGGCTCTAAAAACGACGTTTTCGGACACAAAGACACCCTCCTGGGGCTCGGGGACCGGGCAGCCCTCCGGCAGGCCTGTGCGCAGGGCCAGGCCGGCTGCGTCGCTGGGGTTCAGCTGCCGCCTTCCGCCCGGGGAGCCCTCCCGCCCGCCCCGGCCCCGCAGCTGCACCTACCGCCGGGCATCTGCAGATGAACCCACGGGCGGTGTTGGAGGCCACGGCACAGGTGCCGCCGTTCTTGCAGGGCTTCCCTTTGCAGCCGTTGATGACCGACTCACAGCGGCGCCCTGGCGGGGGGACCAGAGTGGGCGTGAGGCTCCCCGGGGCTGGGCGCCCCGCCGAGGCCCCCCCACCCCCACCCCGCCAGGCCCACTGCACCCACCGGTGTGGCCCGGGCGACACTCGCAGTGGAAGTCGTTGACACGCTGCACGCAGTTCTGGGTGCCGCGGGCGTCGCAGGGGTTGGACAGACACTCGTTGACATCGCCCTCGCAGCGCTCGCCCACGAAGCCGGGCAGGCAGGTGCAGCTGTAGCCGCCCACCTGGTCCACGCAGGTGCCGTTGTTGAAGCACTTGGGGCCGCGGGAGACGGGGTCGACGGGGGGGTTGCAGTCGTCCATGTTGATCTCGCAGTGCACCCCTGCAGGGGCCCGGGGCTGTCAGGGACCCGTGCTGGCTGAACGCTGGCCCCTGCTCCCTCCCGAGGTGCCCCTGGACCGGCGGTGAGCACAGGGACCACAGGGACACTTAGGGGATACAGGAGACGAGCTCGGGCTGGCTGCTGTGGGCCAGGGGCCTGGCCAGGCTTCTGCCATTAGCCCTGCGCCCGCCTTTCGCCCTCATGAGGTTCCGGCCGGGTCCAGGATGCCTTCGGCCGGTCACGGGGGGCCCGACTGCCCACTTTCCCCTGGGTCACAGCCCTGGGCGTGGTGACCCTTACCCTGTGTGCCCCGGGGACAGGAACACTTATACATGTTGGTAAGGTCGATGCAGGTTCCCCCGTTCTGGCATGGGTGGGACAGGCACTCGTTGATCTCCTCGGAGCAGTTCACCCCGTGGTAGCCGGCCGCGCACTGAGCAGGGAGACAGGCAAGGGGTGGGGGACCAGGGCTCAGTCCACAGCCGAAGCGTGGCCTGCCACTCCTGTGCGGACAGCGCCACACAAGCTGTCCTCTCGCCTGTGGAGCCTTGAGGTCCCCATCCCTGGCTGACCCAGAGGGAGACCCTTGCTCAGCCAAGCCTGGGAAGGGTCGTGGCGAGCTACGAGTCACTGCCCAGAGCAGAGGCCAGACCCTATTCCCGAGGATAGACATGGGGGCGGGGGGGTCTGGGGGTGGGAGTCGGATAAGCCCAAACAGAAGACCCTACAAGAGGAAAAACCCTGTCCAACTTCTTAGTGTACTCTTCCAGGCTGCCCCCACAGGACATCTCCTCCAGGCAGTCTTCCCTGATTACCCTGGCCCTCCCTTAATGGGACCAAAGTGTGCCCACAACTGCTGGGCTTAGTCCTTCCCACCGTGCCACCTCCTAGCCCAGCGCCCAGCATTTGGTAACACCACTGACACATACGCCCTCCCCCGGGACAGCCCCCCACCTCGCAGGAGTAGCCGCCAGGGTAGTCGGTGCAGGTGGCCCCGTTCTGGCAGGGGCTCGGCGAGCACTCGTCCACCTGGTCCTCACAGTAGCTGCCCGTGTAGCCCGGCTGGCAGCGGCAGTGGTGCGTGTTGCCGGCGTCCATGCACAGCCCCCCGTTCCGGCACAGGTGGGTCACGTTAGTGTCTGCGGGGGACACGGCGGCAGGGAGCATGAGGCCCGGACGCCCCTGCTGGGGGACGGCCGCCAGGGAAGCCCGGGCCCGGGGGGGGTCGCGCTGGTTACCTCGCTGCCGTGCGGCTGCCTCGCAGGACACGCTGGGGACGTCGCAGTAGAGGCCAGTCCAGCCGCTGTGGCACTCACAGCGGTACAGGACGTTGGTCTGCCAGCACTTGCCGCCGTTCTTGCAGGGCGAGGAGTCGCACCAGCGCACGAGGTTCTGGGGGCGGAGGCCAGCGCTGACAGCCCGCCCGGGGCCGTGCGGGACGCTGGCGCCCAACAGCCTCCCACCCTGGCCCGCACACGTGGACACCGAGCCCGGGGCCCCCAGCAAAGCCAGACCCCCTTTCCTTCAGGGGAGACCTCTCTTCGGAAGTAAACGACTTCGTTGGAGGTCTCTGTCACTGATGTTCTAGGTGCGAACGTCCCAGAAGGCCCACCGGGGAGACTCGTGCACACCTATCCACACGCTGGCCGCCAGCAGCCCTCTCCCAAGCTCCCTAGCCTTTGCTCACTCTCCCACAGCCTCTGCCCCCCGCCCCGGATGGCTGCCCGTCCAGCCTGGACCCCCAGGAGGATGTGACCGAGGCCACCCCTGCCCGCCGAGCCTGGCTCTTCCCTGCTCTGGGCCAACGGGCCGATGGGGACGGGCCACAGGCTGGTGTCCCACCGTGGCCACCTCCCACCAGGCACCTGCAGCTCACCTGGCAGTTGAGGCCGGTGTAGCCCAGCGGGCAGGTGCACTTGTAGGTGCCGTAGCTGTCCTGGCAGGTGCCGCCGTGCAGGCAGGGCCGGGAGTCACACTCGTTCACGTCATGCTCACAGTAGCTGCCCGTGAAGCCAGGCGGACACAGACAGGTGAAGGAGTTGATGCCATCCACGCAGGTGCCGCCGTTGAAGCAGGAGCTGCAGGCAGGCGGGCAGCGGGGGAGAGGGTGACGGGGGCCGCAGGACCCCGCCCAGGTGGGCAGCCCGGCAGCTGCCACGGGTTGGAGGCAGCCTGACTGACCCCAGGGAGGCCACCGGGAGCCTCCCAACGCGGGGCCGGGCCTCTGCCTCTGCAACCACATCACACCCCCTTGCCTCTGTCTTCCTCTAAGCCACTCCGGGAGCAGCTTTGTCACACAGGTTAAGACAAAGAGAAGAGGGAAGTGAGAGAACGTTTAGAGTTAACGGGGACGGTGACCAGGTCACGAAGCTGGGACGAAGACACTCACGGCGGAGCGTCCTGGCAGCCGAGGCGGAAACGGAAACGAGACGGGTCACAAAGCCCCCCTTGTCTGAAAGGGGGCACGCCAGTTCCCGAACCACCAGCGTTCCCAGTTCCTCCTCGCCCATTAACAATGGCCCTCTCAGGAGGAGCACCGCGAGGCGATGAACGACGTCTGACTCAGCTCGGCCGGCCGAGCATGACCACGTGGACACCTGCTCGGTGCCCAGCCCGCATGGCCCGCCCCCCTCCCCGCCGCAGCCCCCGCCTGCCGCCCGAGGCCCCGCCCACCTCTCTGTGCAGTCGGGCGTGTTGTTCTCACAGTGGATCCCACTGAAGCCCGCGGGACAGGTGCACGTGTAGCTGGCCACGAAGTCCGTGCAGTTGGCGCCATGGCGGCAGGGATTGCTGGCACACTCATTGATGTCCTCCTCGCAGAAGGCGCCCTGGAAGCCGGGCAGGCAGTCGCAGAAGGCCACGTTGATGCCGTCCGTGCAGGAGCCGCCGTTGTGGCACGGGTCTGGGGAGGGACGGAGCACAGGCCTGAGGGGCAGGCGGGGGGTGCGGGGGCCGAGGTGGCTCCTCGTGGTCATGATAATGGCCACAGGGGGCCAGGCTGTCTGGTTGGGGGAGGAACTACTGGAGACAGACAGGGAGGTGTGGGATGGGCTTGAAACTGGGCAGTGTCACTCCGGAGCCTTCTGGAACCATCCGGAAGCATGTCACTCAGTCCACGCAGGGCCCCGTAGTGATGCTGCCTAAGCAGCTGCCACCCCCACAGCAATCCCTCCAGGCTTGGCCACGCCGGGGTGACAGCTGGCACGGCCCAGGCCACCCTGCTCCTGCCCCCAGCCACGCCCATTCTCCCCTGCGACCCAACAGGCTCCCTGCCCATCTCCGAGGGGGACAGCTGGCCCGACCACTCACTGGGCTGGCAGTCGTCGATGTCCGTCTCGCAGTTGCGCCCCGTGTAGCCCGCCCGGCAGTGGCAGCGGTAGCTGCCGTTGGTGTTCTGGCAGGAGGCGCCGTGGCGGCACGGGCTCATCACGCACTCGTTGATGTCCACCTCGCAGGTCTGCCCTGGGGGGCGGAGTAGCAGCCGTCACATCTGCCCCTCCAGGCCTTTCCCTGGCGCACCCAGGGGTAGGGCCTCCTCCGCCCAGCCCGGCCCGGCCCGGCCCGGCCGGGCCCTAAGGGACGGGCAAGGTCAGTGCCTGCTTCTGGAGCCCCCCTCCTTGCAGGTGGCTCAGAACTCCCTAGCTCATCCTCAAACACGGGGCGCTTACTACCCTCCACCCCGGAGCACCTGAGCCACCGGGGACCTCGCTCCCTGCCCCAGACCCCCGGGGCACACGGCCTGACCGCGGCTGCGGGGAGCAGCGGCCTCACCCTGCCAGCCTGCAGGGCAGACGCAGGAGAAGCTCTCGTAGTCCTCTGACGCCTGGCACTCGCCGCCGTTCCTACAGGGGTGGGAGGCGCACGGGGCCAGCACCGCCTCGCACGTGGCTCCTGAGGGAAGAAGAGGGTCCGACGGTGAGACCCAGGGTGCCCGCTGCCCTCCCACTGCCAGAGCACACTCGGCTGGCCCCACGCGGGGCCGGTGGGGCTGCACGGGGCCCCGTGCGCGGTCCTGGCTGAGTCGGGACCTGACCTGGGCGAGGGACGCCAACCGGAGGAACGCCCGGCTCCCCACCGGCTACAGGGCTCCTGTGGGGGCTCTCCCGGGAAAGGAGCGCCCGCAACCGGGGCAGGCGGCCCCCCCCCCCACAGCAGCGCGGGGCCTGGGGCTGTCACGGGCAGGAAGCGCCCCTCCCAGGAGGCCACTGAGCAAAGGCAGTGACAGCGGGAAACAAGCCACCCACTATCGGGGGTTGTGTCCGCCTCAGCCCCGAGTGCACACACACAGGAGACCACGGGCAGCGGCGGGACCTGTGGGACAAGGTGGGGACCCGGGCAGGAGCCCTGCGCACCCCGGGCGACCGACCGCTCTCCCTGAAAGCCCGGGGGAGCTTTCCTGTTTACGGCCTGCGGGGCTGATTCCCGAGGAAGCCAGGAAGCCTTATCGTCCTGGTGGCCCATTATCGTCCTGGCCTGCGGGTGCGATTTTCCAGGGCCTTTCTTTCTTTCTGTTTCCACGGTGACCTGGGCCGGCAGGAAACTCGCCAGAGCTTCCGACAATTGTGCGAAGGGAAGCAGGAAGCCAGCAGGCGGGAAGCGAGTCAGCACCGGCTGGCTCCTCCCGGCCAGGCCCTCCGGCCTCGGCCTCGACAGCACCCTGGCCGAAAGGGACCTGGGCACCCGATGGCGGGGGCGGGGGGGGCCTCCTCACTGAGTCGGGAGAGAAGACGCAGGCCCCGCGCTCCGGTCCAAGAAAACGCTGCTCTGGCCTTGGGCTGCCTGAGGCCATGGGAGCCGCAGGCCCAGCCCCGCCCCTGCCCGCCTGGCCGGCCGGCCCACCCCCAGCAGAGTCCAGGGGCCTCAGTGGCGGTGGACTTCTGATTTTTAATGCTTTGCCTATCTGTCCTGGGTAGGGGACATTTCCTGTGATCCCCTCG
This sequence comes from Glossophaga mutica, assembly GCA_039655065.1. Lineage (NCBI taxonomy): Eukaryota > Metazoa > Chordata > Mammalia > Chiroptera > Phyllostomidae > Glossophaga > Glossophaga mutica. The sequence goes on from CM077305.1 coordinate 217,295,885, forward strand.
GCCGGGGCAGGAACAGAAGCTGGGCCGCCCAGGGACACGTCTGCAGCCCCTGCTCGGTGGGCACAGAGCCTCCTTGTTTCTCTACACAAAGAGGGCCCGCCGTCAGAAGCATCATCGCGCCAGCCCCAGCGGCAACCCGGCGCAGACTCCACCTCTGCAGCAGGGGGCTCCCCCTTCCCACCTCCGGATGGAATGAATGGCTGGGGCTGGCTTAGACTAAAATGTTCTCCGGGCATCCTGTAATTTTTGTACGCCCCTGTGGCAGTGATACCCGCAGGGTGAGGCCCCCCTGCAGCTCCGAGGATAGAGCAGAACCTTGGAGAACGGCTGTTGGGCCGCCCCGGGAAAGCCACTGCGCACCCGGGCCCCGCCCCGCCCGCAGGCCCCGTCCCCACCTGTGTAGGGCAGCGGGCAGTTGCACTTGTATCCTGCCACATCGTCAATACAGGTGCCCTGGTTCAGACAGGGGTTGGACGCACACTCGTTGATGTTGGTCTGGCAGTTGGGGCCTGCGCAGAGGGAGCAGCGGTCAGTGGCCACCCATCGCCGCGCGCCATGCCCGGCGCAGGGTGGCGGCCTGCCCACCCCACCCGGAGGCTCCACCCCCCGCCCCCAGAGCCCCCTGCCGCCGGCTCACCGCTGAAGCCTTCCCGGCAGGTGCACACGTAGCCACTGGTCATGTCCTTGCAGGTGCCGCCGTTGACACACGGGTTGGACTCACACTCGTTGTTGTTGACGTCACAGTTTGCCCCACTCCAGCCGGGGTCGCAGTCGCACTTGTACCTGCAGAGGTGACCGCACTCCAGCTCGGGGGTGGCCCAGGAGTGCGGGCCTGGGCCCGGCGCCTGCCCAGCTCCACCCTCCCCTTCGGTCCGACGGCAGGGAGGTGCCGTCCCCGCTGACCCTCGGGGTCCTTCTCGGCAGGGCGACGGCGCCCGCCCTGCCTGGGACAGTGGCAGCCGTCTGGCCCCAGAGCAGTGACCGGAAGGCCCCCCGCACCCTGCCCGCACCCCGTACCCGTTGAGGCCGTCCCGGCAGGCCCCGTGGATGCAGGGGTTGCTGTCGCACTCGTTGACCTCGGACAGGCACGTGGGGTCGTGGTAGCCCTCAGGGCAGCGGCAGGAGAAGCTGTTGACGCCGTCCTCGCAGGTGCCCCCGTTGTGACAGGGGCTGCTGGCGCACTCGTCGATGTTGATGTTGCACATGCTCCCTGCGGGAGAGGGGCAGGGGCTCAGCTCCTACGCCAGGGCCCCCCAGAAGAGGACGAGGAGGAGGGCTCTCGGAGAGCAGGGTCTGGCCCGAGCCTCAGTTTCCCCTTCTGCTAAGCCGGGGGTGCTAACTAAGACCTCCACTCGGTCCTTCATGGCGTGAACTGGCCGAGCAGTTTTGCGGGACAGTGTCCCAGGCGTGAGTGCAGCCCCAGCCGGCCTGGCCCAGCTCAGCGCTCTGTACGGGGCAAGCACTGCACTCACAGGTCCCCCCCCCAGCAGCCCCGGGGCCGAGCCTGCACCACCCCTCTGAGTGCGGGGGCCCCTGAGGCCCAGACAGCCAGGACTGCTTGGGGGCAGCGCTGCCCTGGACCCTGGCTCTGCTCTCAGCCTCGGCGGCTGTCTGGCGCCAGCTGGAGCCCAGGACCCCCATGGCCCTGCCGCAGTCGGCCCGCCGAGGCTGGCAGCCAGCAGCTGGGCCCTAGGGATGCTGCTGACTGTCACCTCTGAGCATGGCCCCGGCCCCTGGGGCAGGGCAGTGAGGAGGCCTGGGAGGGCCCGAGCCCCGAGGGGCCCCGAGCGCCGGGCGCCTCACCCGTGTAGCCCGGCTCGCACGCACACTCGTAGCTGTCGATCTTGTCCAGACACGTGCCCGCATCGCAGGGGCTACTGGCACAGTCGTCCAGGTTGATCTCACAGTTGGGTCCTGCGGGGGGGCACACCCGGGGGGTCAGCTGCTGAGCCGGCCCCCACCCCCGCCCCCCCACCAAGCCCCGGCCAGGCACCTGTGGTGCCCTTTAGGCAGAGGCAGAGGTAGGCGTTGTCGCGGTCCTGGCAGGTGCCCCCGTGGCGGCAGGGCTGGCTGTGGCACTCGTTGATGTTGGTCTCGCAGTGGTGGCCCGTGTAGCCCGGCTGGCACAGGCAGGTGAAGGCGGCGACGCCGTCCTGGCAGGCCCCGTAGTGGCAGGGGTCAGGGTCACACTCGTCGACGTCCACCTCGCAGTGGGGACCCATGTAGCCTGCAGGGCGGGGCGCGGGGCTCAGGGACAGCTGCTCCCTGAGCGCAAGTCTGTCCCCCGCCTGGGGACTCGGCCGCCAGACCCAGGTCACTCACGTCCCCGCAGGGGACGCCCGGGCGTCTGTCTTTCACCGAGAGATGCCCACGCAGCCAGGGTCAGAGCGGAGCTGCGCCCCCGGACCTTGGCCTAGGGTCCCCAGACTGAAGGGCCCTGCCGCCCTCCCCGCTCTGCTCCCACTGTCCCTCCCCTGGCCCCGGGGCCTGCTCTCCCTCGTCCGCCGGGCCCCACAGCCGGCCGGCGCCTCACCCTCCGTGCACACGCAGCTGTACGTGTTGGGCCCGTCCAGACACTTGGCGCCGTTCTTGCAGGGCGTGCTCGCACACTCGTCCACGTCATACTGGCACAGGTTCCCGGTGAAGCCTGCGGCCCGGCAGAGGGGCGGCTGTCAGCCAGGATGGCGGGCACCACGGCCCGGTGGACGAGCCCCGGCCGGCCCGGACCAGGGGTGCCCGAAACGGGCTTCCCCCGAGGGCGCTTCGGCGGGGGCTCGGCGGGCAGACTCAGCCCCCCAGGGACTCCGCAAGCCTTCTGGTCCCCTGCGGGCCGTCTCCCCGTTCCCCGCCGTGACCCCTCAGGGAGCCAGGCGGGGGTGCCCTCCACCCAAACCCCTCAGGGGTCTGGGGAATGCACCCTCTCCTCGGGGAGCCCCAGCAGCAGGAAGGAGAGCCTCTGGGCCCTGGGCTTCGCCACCCCGGGTGAGCACACCCAGCGAGGCGAGGCGCCCGTCCCCCTGCCCGGCCTGGACACACCCCACCACCCCCACGGCTCTCGCAGGACGAGGCTGGGCCGGGCGGACAGCAGCCCCAGGGAGCGTCGGGGCCCGCACCTGGGGGACACTCGCACTGGAACTCGTTGATCTTGTCCAGGCAGCGGCCGTTCTGCAGGCAGGGGCTGCTGGCACACTCGTCCTTGTTCACCTCGCAGTACACGCCCTCGTAGCCTGGGGCGGGGGCAGGGCGAGGTCGGTCGGTCAGCGCCCAGAAAGTCACGTCCGGAGCCTTTCACACGGGCCTCCCAGGACCGCCCCCCCCCCCCCGGTGGCCCCAGACCCCCCGGCTGGCCCGCGCACCTGGCATGCAGATGCACTGGAACTCTCCGATCTGGTCCAGACAGGTGGCGTCGTTCTGACAGGGGTTGGAGACGCACTCGTTGACGTCGATCTCGCAGCGGGGGCCGGTGTAGCCCGGCAGGCACCGGCACTGGAAGGAGCCCAGCGTGTTGATGCACTTGCCCTTGTGCTCGCAGGGGATGGCACCTGGCGGGGGGCGGGGGGCGGCACGGTGAGGGGCTGCTCCGGCCTCAGACACACCGGGACCTCTCCGCCCCCACCGAACCGGGGACAGGTCAGGTCGCACCCCCCCACCAGACAGGGGACCTTCCGAGGGCGGATTCCATTTCTGCCAGATGCCCCAGCCCTCTGCCCAGCGCAGCCCGCCTGGCACTTACCCAGCGCGCACTCGTCCACGTCCTGGCTGCAGGCGGGGCCCATGTACCCCGAGGGGCAGGTACAGATGGCCTTGCCGTTCACGGGGTTGGTGTCACAGTTGGAGCCCTCGTTGCAGGGGTTGCTGATGCAGGCGTCTTTGAGGTGGCAGAGCAGACCTGGGCGGGGCACGTCGGCCATCAGGGGGCCTGCCCCGCCCTGGCTCCCCCAGATGCCCCAGGAAGGGCCTCCCCCTGGGTCCCTGCCGAGTGTCCCCGGTCCCTGGGGTTATTCCAGGAGCCTAACTGCCACCCAGCCCGGCCCCAGGCAGCCCCTGCCCTCTGCCCTCCAGAGCAGCCCCCTTGGGGTCATCATCCCTGGGGGCCTGAAAAGCCAGCCTGTGGGCCGGAGTGAGATCACACGTGCCTGCCCAGCTCCGGTCAACGAGCCCCGGCGGGACCCGCCCCCAGGGGACCTAGCCCTCACCGGTGCGGCCGTGGGGACACTCGCAGTAGAAGGAGGCCACTCGGTCGTGGCAGGTGGCGCCCTGGAAGCAGGCGGCGCTGGCGCAGTCGTCGATGTTCTCGCTGCAGTCCTCGCCGGTCCAGCCGTTGACGCACACGCAATTGTAGCCGCCCAGGGTGTTGTGGCAGGTGCCGCCGTTCTGGCAGGCGTTGGGGATGAGGTGGCACTCGTCCATGTCCTGGGTGCAGTACTGCCCTGTGGGGGCAGCAGCGCCCTCAGCCCCAGGCCGGGCCCGCCTCCACCAGGAAGCCTTCCTGGGAGGACTCCTGGATCGCCAGCCTGAATCCCTCTTTCCCCTCAGCACCGGGGGGACTTCTGTCTCCCTGCTCTGACTGTGTGCCCGTGGGTGCACTGGGGGCCCCACACGCTCGTCACCCCCACTGGATGGCGAGCCTCGGCGGCAGGGCTTGCACCCGATGGCCAGCGTCCCTATGTCCCACCCAGCAGGCTGGGCTCAAGCCTGGGACTTGTTTCTGGCACAGGGCTGCTGGGCCCGGGCTGCCAACAGCCCACATCTGCGCCGACCCCTGGGGTGGGGTCCTCAGATGCTGGTTGCGGGCAGAGGGGCCGCCCTAGGTCCCACCGTCCATCCCGGCCTGGACCAGGCCCCGAGGCCCTCCCTGCCGCCCCCCAGGGAAACCAGCACGACGCGGGGGCGGGGTGCCCACTGGGCCGCTGCCCCGAGTACGTGCCTGTCCACTCGGGCGGGCAGCGGCAGTTGTAAGTGTTCACGCCGTCCACACAGGTGCCCCCGTTTTGGCAGCTGTTGCCCGGACAGTCGTCCACGTTCTCTTCGCAGTTCTGGCCGGTGAAGCCTATACGGCGGGAGGGGCCGGGGGCCCGGTCAGCCCTCACCCTGCCACGCCGCTGCCTTGGGGTCCTCGGGGACCAGGCCCCACCCCCCGCCCGCCCTGCTCCTGAGACCAAGCAGCGCGTCTCCCTCCAAGGGACCACTCTGCACAGGGCGCTGCGCAGACGGACCGGGGCACGCGGGCTCCCAGGGTCAGTCGCAGAAGCCCTTCCGAGGCACGGCGCTCCCGGCGGCTCCCGCGACTGGGCGGTGCCCGAGGGCCAGGCACGGCGTGGGGGAGCGGTGCTCGGCCACGGTCATGCCCCCTCACTGGGGCTGCACGCTGGGCGGCAGGGGCAGCGGGACCAGGCGGGCGGTCCTGGGGGAGCGCCCCTCCCAGCTCCTCCCCCAGCCCGGGGCCAGGGAGCGATTAGTCCACTCAGCCCCCGCTGGTGAGACAGACAGACGTGTGCCTGGCAGCAGCCAGACCGCAGCAGCCGGTTACTACTTAACGTCCCTCCGGGTGCCTTTGAACACTCCCCTGCCCTTGGGGACGCAGCCCCTCCCCTGACCCCCCCCCCCCCAGCTGCCCTGGAGCAAAATCAGCTGGCCAGGAAAAGCCACAGCGTAAATCAGAGTGGTTAGGGGAGCGCCCCAAACCAGAGCCCAGAGCCTGGGTTCCGTTTCCCCGATGCTGGGGAGCCCCGCACCTTGGAGGATCCCCTCCTCCAGCGGGTGGGGCCGGAGGGCTGGGCTCACCCCCAGCCCCCAGGCAGGGCCAGCACTGAGATCTCAGGCTCGAGGTCACACAGCCACCAAGAAGGCATTTGAACTGAGGGCCTGAGGCGGGCTGGCCAGAGGGTGCAGCCCTCAGCTCCCCAGAGACTGACTGACTAGCGGCCAGCAGCTGGGGAGGGCAGGTGGCAAAGGGGCGCCCATGGGCACACAGGAAGTGCACGCGTCTGACCTCTGCACGCACAGGCAGCGCGGTGGCGGTGGGGACTGGGGTGCGGTGGCCTCACGAGCACTTCCTCTTCGTGGGGGCCGGGGCACCCCCCAGGTCACCCACGGGGCAGCCGGGCGCTGTGCGCCCCCGCACCCACACTCCACCCACTCCTCCCTCATTCCCGCTCCCCCACTGGGGTCCCACCTCCCCACCGTGGTGTGCAACTGACAGACCGAGAGGTTTCGGACCTCCTCGTCATCATTATTTTTAGAACGCCAGCAACAAAATTGAGTCAAACAAAAACTAGGATGGGAAGACCAGTATAAACTACCAGTACAGTGGGGCGGCTGGCGTGACCGAGTGGGGGCGGGGGGCTGTGCTACAGTCACCGCCCCCCCTTCCCTCCATGCATGGACGGGAAGAAGGGAAGGGCCACCCCCAGGGGAAGTGACGAGGCCAGCCCCAGGGGCCCCACCCCCCAGAAGCAGGGGAAGCCCCGGGCTCGCATAGGGGCGGGGCTCCTGCAGCCTGCCCCCGCGTTCCTGGAGCCCAAGTGAGGGGCGCTCCCAAGTGGCTGTGCCCGCTGCCCCGGGGAGCCCGGGGCCAGGCCTCACTGAAGGGGCCCTGGCCCAGGGGAGGGGTGCTGGGGGTCGTGGGCCAGCAGTCCAGTCACGGCAGACGCTGCCCCAGTCAGAGACGGGCAGCTGGGGGCTGGGGCGGCAGCTGTTCCCCACACAGGCCTCCTTCCCACCCTCGCTCCCGATTCCAGACTCGCCCCCACCCCACCCACCCAGGGCCGCCTTCTAATTTGCGGTCAGGGGCCCGCGCCCCTCCACACCGGGCACGCCCCTCGCCCGCACGCCCCGCCCCCGGAGGCCGGCGGGCAGTACCTGGCAGGCAGGCGCACTCGTGGGTGGTGTCCCCCGTGGGGCGGCAGGTGCCCCCGTTCTGGCACGGGGAGGGGCTGCAGGGCACGTAGGGCAGCTCGCAGCGGGGGCCGGTGTGGGTGGCGCGGCACGCGCAGCGGTAGGAGCCGACCTCGTTGTAGCAGGTGCCGCCGTGGCGGCAGGGCCCGGGGCTCTGGCTGCATTCGTTCACGTCCTGCCGGCAGGTGGGGCCGTGGAAGCCGGTCGGGCAGCGGCAGATGTACGTGGCCTCGAAGGGCAGACACCGGCCACCGTTGGCGCAGGGGTTGGAGGCGCACGGGTCAGCCTGCTGGCACATCTTCCCTGGTGGGCGAGCGGGGCGAGAGGGTCTCACTGGCCGCCCCCCGGCACCCTCTCCTTAGTCCTCAGGGCCCCGCTGGACAGCACGGCCACCTCTCTGCAGACCAGGGACTTCCCAGAGGCTGAGTCACCATCCCAGGACGCCCGCGGGTGCTGGCGGGGCCTGTCTGTCCACCACCGCGGCTCCTGACGGAGGAGTGCGTGCCCCCGGGCAGCGGAAGGCGGGGAAGCGAAGACCCTGGAGCCCGGCAGCCGATACCTGACAACCGGGGCTGGAGTGGGGCTCTAGGGGGGCTGCTCGGAGCTATTTCCAGACCACAGACCCCCGTGGCCCAGGCGAGCCCAGGACCCTCCCCCAGCCACAGAGACCAGGCATCGGCCAGCACGACCCACAGCTGGGACAGGGCCAGGGCCAGGGCCAGGGCCAGTCCACCCTCAGGACGGCCGAGTGTCCCAACAGGAGTCCTCAGGGCCCCAGCCCCCCACGCCCTCACCTGACCAGCCCGGGGGGCAGAGGCACTTGTAGTCTGTGAGCGTCAGCAGGTCGCAGGTGCCGCCGTTGCGGCAGGGGTTGGCGAGGCAGGGGTTGTCTCGGGGCGTCAGGCAGAGGGGCCCGGAGAAGCCTAGGCGGCAGCTGCAGGTGTAGTCCACTGTACCGCCACGGTCCACCGCGTGGCATGTCCCGCCGTTCTTGCAGGGGGCGCTGAGGCAGGGGCTGTGCGCCTGGCATCGCTGGCCCGCGAAGGCGTGGCTGCAGCTGTGGCAGACACAAGCAGGGGGTCAGTTCCACCGGCTGTCCCGCCACTCGGCGCCGCGTGTGTTGGGGCCACGGCTGCTCCTGGGGCGGCGCCGGCAGCTGCGGGCTTCACATGGGCCGCAGGCACAGCAGGGTGGGCTGGGCCGCCACCAGGGCTCTGCCAGGGGCCACGGGGTGACTGCACAGCGTCGTGAGTGAGCCAGATGCCACCGAACTGGACATGTTCACGTACTGAGTTTTATAGTAAGCGAATTTTACCTCCACACACACAAAAAATTCCGTTGATTGTGGGGATGGGCTAGAGACCAGCACATTCGGCAGGCAGGACCTGCTTAGACTTCCAAACCCACGCAGGCGGCTGTGGCTGCGCGCCCCAGCCAGCCACCAGGAAGGGGCCACGAATTCCTGCCACTGCCACTGTCCAGGGTGGGTGGGGGAGGGCAGGAGTGCTCTGTGAGACCCTGCCTCCTTCCCGTCTCGCTTCTCCACAATGAGCGTGCCGCACCCAGGCGACACGGAAGGGCTCCGTGTCTTCTTCTTTGAGCAGACGTGACACGGAACTGCTCCTGTCAAGGGCTGTCCCCGACAGGGACCTCTCGGGGCCACAGCTGGCACCCCACTCCCACCTACACCCGAGTATAGCACCCAGCTATCCCTTTAAAAACAAATCTTCTCAGAAGTCCAGAAAACATCCGCCAGGACCAGAACCACCCAGTTTACAGCTGGAGAAACTGAGGTACCGCAACGAGCACGTCCTTCCTGAGCCTGCGGGGCCGGGTGGGCCCAGGGCGGCTGCACATGCAGGTCTGTGCCCCCCTCCCTGGAACAAACTGGGCAGGCGCCTCAGGAGCAGGTGAGCTGGGAGTGGGGGCAGGGGGCGGGCGCCCCGCCCCCCTTGCCCCATGCAGGACCCCCCTTGGCCACCTGCTGGCCCGGCCTCTGGAGCTTGGGCCATAAATCGCCGGCTGGGGTCACCTCGTGGCCTTGCTCCTGCGGGAAAGCTCAGCAGAGGCCCTGGGACCAGCCAGGCATCGCTCTTCCCAGGGGCAAAGCCTCTGAGGCAGAACGTGCCCGCACGGCAGCCCTGGGCGCCGGGTGGGCGGGGCCTCACACAGGGGCGGGAGCTGGCGGGGTGCCTGGGGGTCCCCCGGATGAGCAGGGGTTCCGCTCTGCCCCGGCACAGCACCCGAGGCTGTGGCCACGTAGATGCCGGCTGTCCCGTCTCCACTTCCTCCCCTGCCACCCCCATCCCCCACGAGCAGGGTGGCCCCCGGAGGATCCCTGCCCTCGAGGGGTGACAGGGGTGCTTTGGGGGGCCGGGGTCTGAGCGCTTCTCAGCAACTGGACTGTCCCCCTGTCCCTGCGGCCTGGGAGGCCTCTGTCTCCCTGAAGGCTTCACCTGTGCCTGCGGCTTGGGCTTGAGCAGGGCGGACCCAAAATGGCCACTCGGGCCCACCATCTGTTGCCAGAAGCCAAAAGTCCCAAACCAACTGGCTTAAAGCAAACAAGCTACCCCCAGGGGGGCCCGGAGCGCCGACTCAGGCCTGGGCCACGGCTCCCACCCCGTGGGGGGAAGGCGGGCTCCTCCTGTCGGGCACAGACCCAGGGAGCTGGGTGCTTAGGCACCCAGTGCTGGGGCTCCCCCCAGGGCACGCCCCCCGGGTCTGGGGAAGGGGGCCCCGCCCCACCCGAGGATCCAGTTACTGGCCGCCCGGTCCTGGCCCGAGCTCACTGGGAACCGAGCAGTCCGGCCGACTGGGGCGGGGGTGGGGGCTGGCAGCACCTCCCCCACCCCACTCAATGCCCTCCATTGTCAGGCAGGAGCTGGCTACCACTCCCGCTGGAGAAAAGGCTCCTTTTCTTTCCCAGCGGCGGACGGGGCGGGCGGGCGGGCGGGCGGTGGGTGCGGGACGGAGGGCCTGCTCTTCAAAGTGGCGAGAGGCTGCCGTCCGCACCGCCCTCCCGCTCTCCGCACCCCTGCCCTGCTTTTTGTGAGCTGGGCCCCCCTCACCGGTCCCGGGGGACCCCTGGCGCTGCAGCCACCCCCCACCAGCACCCTAACATGTCAGGGCACTGAGGGTCCCCAAACGGACCAGAAAGCCATGCCCAGATAGGCACTCTGAACCCATCAGCCTCAGGGCACTGTTCCAGTGAACGTGTCCCCATGCAGCCACCCCGTCCTGCACGGGGACCCCAGCGTGGAAGACTGTGGGAGAATCCGCCGGACCAGGCACATCACAGCCAGCCAGGCTGTTTTAGGCTGGGCCAGTGAGAGGGAAAACACGCCCAATAAATCAGGCGTCGGCAGCACGGACAAAGGGCAGCCGGGCAGCAGGTGTGCTGTGGCAGGGGACGCGGGCGGCAGCTGCTCCGGGCCGGGCGTGGTGGGCCGCCAGCCCCGGCGGGCGGGGCAGGGGCAGGGGCAGGGAGGCTCCTCCTTGGGGAGCAGCAGCTGAGAGGGCCCATTGTCTCCCCACTCCCGCCCGGGCCTGGCGGACACGCCGTGAAGGCATGCGGCCTGTCCCCGCCGGCTCCCGAGGGCTGGGCCCCGCCACAGCCTCCCTCCACCACCAGCGCCCCAGCTGGGGGACAGGCAGGGCCACGAGCGAGGAGCAGCTCCTGCGAGGGGGACAGCCGAGGCAGGTGCTTCGCGGGGGAGGGCCGGAGGGAGGACAGGAGGATGCTGGGAGTGCAGGGTCTGGGCCCGGCCCGTCCCGACGGCCACACCTGCCTTGACCCCGGGGCCCCAGCCCCGGCCCCCCCTCTCTCCTCCGCACCTGTCCGCACCTGTCTCCAAGTCTGGCTGTAAGACCGAAACCCTCAGGGAGAGCTACCTGTTCCCCCCTCTGCCCGCAGCGACCAGACGTCCCCAACAAGGAGGCAGTGACTGAGAGGCCCCTTTGGACACGGCTAGGGCCACGGCGCGGGGACTGAGCCCCCGGTGGCCATTCTGTCCTCGATGCCTGTCCTGGCACGTCAGTGTATGTGCCTCGTGGGGACAGGTGCCTGGGTTTGGCAAGGGCAGGCAAAACCAATGCCTGCCACGAAATTCAGGGACTCTCTATAGAGTGGCCCAGGCCAGGGCTCCGGGGACCCAAACCACACCCCCTGCTGACCCCGGGGCCCCTCCTGTCGGGGACAGCCTGCAGAGCAGCTCCAGGGGCCCTGGGGGCCATGCCAGGTGGCGCTGCATGGCCACGCCGAGGTCACCGCAGCGCCCGCTCCTCCACCCGCCTTCTCTCCCACCCACATGCGGGCCTGGAACGGGTGGCCCATCCCGGCAGGCAGCAGGTGAGTGACAGGTGGGGCAGAGGGCCCGGGCTTCCGGCAGCCGCCCGCCCGGAGGCGCGCCAAATGGCTGCGGTGCCTGTTGTCCCCCAGCCTGGTCCGCGCTTTGTTCCCGGCCTCAGTATTTCCACTGTGGAAGGCCCCTCCCCTGCAGCGCTCGGCGCTCCATAGAAATGTGACTCCAGAAAGCGTCCGGAGGCAGATGTTGCTGCGACCTTTCACCCAGGACCAATTCTAAATCGCGCTGTTTTCCTTTCTAAGCTAAGCGGCCATCTGCCACCCCCAGGGGACAGATGACAGCTCCCTCCACCCCGAACCAGTAAAAGAGAGCCACGAAGGACTGCGAAGCCCACCAAGCCAGCTCTGCCCTGAAGGAGTTTCCGGTCCAGGGGGGCCCAGCCCGGGGGTGAGGTGGACCCCGCCCCGAGCCAGCTGGGGGCCATCCGCGGCAGGAACCAGCGGCACCAGGAGAGGCACTTTCAGGGGCCCCGTGGGTAGGCGAGCGACCACCCACTGCGCGCCATCGCCTGCCTGGGCCTCAGGTTCCCACAGGTGCAGCGTGGGGTCTGGGGACAGCATGTGCTCAGAGGGGCCCCCCTGCACATCCTCGATGTTGCCGGACCCCCAGGGCCGGGAGGCCTTGTGCTCTGGCCCATGACGGCTGGATTCTCTGCGCCAGCGGAGGCGCACCTGTTCCAGGACGGCGTGGAGGTCACAGGGGTCTTCCTGGCCCAGAAACCCGCCCTGACCAGTGGCGGCGGCGGCAGCGTGAGGACTGGAGGTCACATCTGCAGGGCTCGGGGCCCCCGCCCCAAAGGTTAGCAGGGGCTGAGACTCCCGATGCAGCAAGGGACCACCCTGCCAGCCCCTGGCCCCTTGAACACGGTGCTGGGCGGCCTGCGTGGACACCTGGGGAAGGAGCCACCTGGCCGGGATTAGCCGTCCCACCCTGCCCTCCACCTTCTCGTCCTTAACCAGCTCCAACCAACCAACTCAGTGTCACTGGGACCCACCGCTGGGGAGGGACGAGGGAGCAGGGATGGCCTGGTGCAGCGACCCTCCTCCCCAGAGCCTGGGCCAGAGATACACCAGGGCACGGAACCAGGGCCGCGGCCAGGCAGGCAGGCAGGCCCCCCGCCCTGGGAGAACAGAACGCCGTGCTCTGGCCCAGGAAGTGGGGCCCCTGGGGGAGACTGAGGCTGGGACAGTGCCGGACTGAGGGGCGCAGGGCCCTGGACCCCCAGACAACCGCCCCAGAAGGGTCGGGGTCAACAAGCCTACCTCTGTCTCTGGCCAAGGCTGTGGGGCGTGTTCCTGGGACCTCGGCCCCTCCCTGGGCAGACCCTGTCCAGGGCCCCCCACATCCCAGCAGGGGTCCCCCACCTTCCAGGCCACAGCGGCTGCCTAGGATTGATGTGCTGACAGCAGGCTGGGCAGGGGCTCCTTTGGGCCCCCCCGCCCCCCCCACCGGGGTCCTTCCCCACTAGGAACAGCAGACCCGCTCAGCTCCCAAACAAAGCCCCAGGGAGACGCGAGAGCCAGGGCGACCGCTGCCAAGTGAGTGCTCCCGGCCCCTTGCCCTCACCTCCCAAAGCCCGTGGACAAAGAGCCACAGCCCGGAAGGCCCCAGGTTCCTTTCAAACCTGCAGGAGCCTTTGTCCAGACACCTGTCTGGGGGGCTGGGCCAGGGCCCGGCCGGATCTCTGCTGCGCTCTGAGGGACTTGGGCCCGTCCCCTCGTCCTCTCCCCTTCCTGCTTCCAACCCCCTCTGCCACCTCGACAGGCATCAGTGGCCCCTCACACCAGAATGGCCGCCAGGGGCGCGGCCCGGGGAGGGGCAGGAGTCTGCAGCGTGCCCACGGGCCCCGCAGACCCTGCTTCCCGGCCCGAGCAGCCGGCTCCGGGAGCTCTGGGCCCCTGTCTGGGCTCTTGTCTCTGGCGCTTTGAAATGCGCTGGAAAGCGGGAGGGCAGGAAAAGCGCCGTCTTCCGTCCTGGCTCCGGGGAAGCCCTTTGTGTGGGGACGGAACTGTCCCCCGGAAGCCGGCTTTCCCACCGTGGGGAGGACAATGCCCCTGGCACTCTCCATCCCCCCTCCGCCCCACCCGCGACACGGGAAGTGGGTGACGGTCTGAAGGAACGGGAAGGCCAGTGCGGAGGTCAAGCAGCTTCCCGGACACGACCCAGCTGCTGCCCAGGCTGCCCGCGGGGCGCGGAAGGCACAGGGCCAGCAGGTGCAGCTCTCCCAGGGACGGCTGGCAGGGGGACCCCACGGCTGTGAGGTGAGGGCGCAAAGCCACCTGCTCCCCGCACTGTGAGGACTTTCCCACCTGGTCCCCAAAAGCCAGAGCTCCAGGCCAGGGACAAGGTTGGACTGTGTGTCCTCTGGGCTCTCCTGAATGCCCTCCACCCCCAATGGCCCCTTGAGACCCTCAGGGACCAGCCTGTCGAGCCCCCGCAGCCAGGGAAGCCAGGGACCCCCAGAACTGCCAGGGGCCTCTGCTCGCACGGAGGGTGGAGCTGGACTCGGGGAAGGATCGATGGGCGTTGAGGCCGGGCGCGCAGTGAGGACTTAATCCCAAACTCGATTAATTAAGTCAGCAGTTGCCCGCTGAGCTCCTCGCTGAAGCCAGAACCGATTCTGGCAATTCCAGGCCCCTGCTCGCAGGGGCAGCAGCCGCCTCGGGGAAGTGGGCAGGCACTCAGGGGCAGCCCCTGCGTGGGCCCAGAACCCTGAGAACGAGCCCCAGAATGAAGAGACAGCGGCCACCCCCACCCCGCCCTCGGACGCTGCCAGCTTTGCCTTGCGGGAGTCCCCAAGCAAGCCTGTATGAGACCAGAACGCCTGGCTCGCACGGGTCACGCCCACAGCGCACCTGCCCCTGAACGCCGCTCTCGGCCTTGCTCGCCCCTCACGGTCGGCAGACTCAGGGTGCGGCCCACGGGGTTGAGGGGCACTGCACAGCCAGGACGGGGCCGCCTCCCAAGGTGGTGAAGGGCCAGCAGGTGCCCCACGGACGCGGCGAGGGCGCACGCTCCGGCCGCCCCACCGGGCGCCTGGCCCTCTCCCTGACCCCCTGATCTCCCGGACCTGCCGGGAGCCTGAGCGGACAATGCGTTCTCACATCCTCACCGACGGGGCCGAAACACAAAACCGGGTGGGGGTGCTCCGGGCGAGAGGCCTGGGAATCGCGGAGCCGCCCAGCTGGCTTCTCTGTGCCCCGGCTCCACTGTCCAGGAGGGCCGCACCAGCTCGGGACACCTGTTACCACCCTCGCCCTCGGGGCCGGTGGCATCTGTTGGCACTGGGGACGAGGGAACGGGGCTCACGCCCGGCTGGCCGCTGGGCAGACCAAAGGAGGGCCAGCCCCGCCCCCCCGCCGCGTCCTTCTGCTCCTCCCAGGACACCCCCCAACTTTGGGCAGTGGGGACCCTGGCAGCCTGGCTGTGGGCTGCTCCTGAGTAAGCCAGAACCCGGGGCAAAGGCTTCAGAGTGGTACCCACAGTCACCCCATCCTGCCCGGGTCCCCAGCCCCCTTTTCTCTTTGGCCCCCTCTTCCAGGCCACACCGGTCAGGGACTCCCCACCGCCTGCCCGACAGAGCACAAGGCCCCTGCAGTCCCCACACCCACAGAGCCCACCTCCCGCCTGGCTGTGTGCACGCGGCCCCCCCTCCCACCCCGGGCCCGGAAGAGCCGACGAGGTGCCTGGGGACACAGCAAACGCTGGCACCAGAATCCACGCCCAGGCTGGGCTGGGCCCGACGATGGGGGGCCTCACATCACACCCTGGGGGCCCTCGGGGGCCCGGGCCACTTGGCCCGGGGGAAGGGCTAGCTGGTGGCTTTTCCATACAGGTAAAGGGAGAGGTTCTTGGGCTGGCCTTGACCCTTGGCCCTTGCTCAAATCCAGGGGCGGGGCTGGCTTCTGCAAGAGCTTTCCGAAGAGGCTTCGGGGTGGGAAGGGGCTCCAGGAGTAACGCTTGGGCCCAGAGCGAGGCACCCAGCCCCCAGACTTCCGACAGCCCGTGGGCATCCAGTCACCTCACAGTGAGACGCCGAGTCGAACAGAGACCTCGGGCGGGGAGGACTTGCCTCTGCCCGTCAGGAATGCCCAGGTGAGCTTCCCGTGCAGGCCGCCATCCTTCCGGGAAGAAAGGGAGCTCAGAGTGGCGAGAGAGCAGCTGAGGTCATGCAGCCCACAGGTGGGTCCCAGGGCCTGTGTCTTCGACCAAGGCACCACCCGGGCCCGGTGGGAGCAGCGCCCCGGGCTGCGTCTCCCTGGGGGCTGCAAGCTGGGCCTGCTGGAAACCTGCAGCCACCGCCCCCCCGGCTCCCCCATCGCTCTCCCAGGTCCAGGGGAGCACACCAGAGACACCTGCTGAGAACCTGAGCGCTGTGAGGCACCAGGGTGTGAGCCCGACACACGCGGACCCCCAGACGCACAGCTGCACCTGGCCTCTCCTCCCCCATCAAGCTTTCAACCAGATGGTGGAGGCCTCTCTCAGTCCCAGGGTGGCCCCGGGAGCACCAGCTCAGCTGATGGGGCGGAGGGACCGTCAGGTGGACCCACACAAGGCCCAGAGGTAGCCACGTCACTGGGCCCTCCGGGGAAGGAGGAAGAGGCAGGGGCCCGGGGGCGGAAGTGGGGCCTGGGCTCCCTCCCGCCCCCCAGCCTCAGCTCTCAGCATCTTACTGAAAAGCCCTCGGGGAAAACACCCACCTAGAGCCACACCGGCGGCTCCCCCAAAGCTCTCATTTCCAGTAACTGCAGTTTCCGCTCCCGAGCAATTGAAACTGAGAGGAAATGTGGGGGGGGGGCAGGTCCCCAAGGCCCACGACTGTCCCTGTCCCTGCTGCTAACGCAGGACAGCTCTTTCCAGAGGCGGCCCACCTGCACTCCCAGGGGTCCCTCCCCAGGGGTGGCTCACAGGGGCAGTGGGCCAGGGGCAGGTCTGCTGCACAAATGGTGACGGCACCCTCCTGGGGCTGGGCCCTCGGAACGGGTCCAGTAATTCTGGGCGCCTCCGGCAAAGGGCCCACGCCAGGTGCAGCTACCACCCCCCCGCCCCCGGCAGACGCCCACGGAGCGCCCGAGCGGCACCTCGGCGCACGGACCGCAGTCAGACTCCTCCCCGCCTCCCGATGGTCCCGGGCAGGGGGTCGGGGTGCCTCGGATGCTCTGCGGCCCCTCTCGTGGGACTGCTGTGCGCACACCCAGACAGATGCGCCGTGCACCCGGGGAGGCTGGCCGCTGGAGCCACCTGTGGGCCGGAGCTTGCTCAGCAAATGACCAGCGTCAGCGGAGGAACAAGAGGACCATTTATTTTTGCAGCTTAGAAGGACCGCCACTGCAAGCACCTCCGAGATGCACAGACAGCCAGCCCAGTGACGGGGGGGGGGGGGGGGGGGGCGCAGCGCTGGCAGGCCCAGCATGTCACAGCCTCGGGCCTGGCGGTGGGGAAGCCCTAACACGGCCACGTGTCTTCATGCCCAGCCTGGGAGGCAGCCTGACCACCCACTGGTGAGGGCAGCCCCACTCAGTGCCCACCTGTCCCTGGGCGGCCTGGTGCAGGTAGGGCCAGCTGAGTCCACAGGTGTCCTGTGGCCGGGGCCCCACCTTGGGGATGAGTTCTCTGGGTTCGGGGTCCAGGGCAGTACGTGGGCCTGGCAGCTGTGTCTGAGTGACCCTCGGGTTTGGGGGCTGCAGGGTGTCTGTCAGAAGCTGGGCCTCCCCAGTGTACTCCCCATGGGCCACGCGATACCAGGGCCCCAGGCGCTCCTTCCAGGAAGCTTCAAGCCTCCACTGCTCCGGTGGACGGAGGCTCCCATCAGACCCCCCAACCCAGGAGAGCCCAAGACCCCCAGGGCAACCAACAGCCAGGGCTTGGGGACGGGGGGCTGCCTGGCAGGAGACGCCAGGCCCCTCAGGAGGCCTCTCGGGGGTGTCCATCCAATGGGCACCCAGTCAAAGGAGCAGCTTCGCATCAGGGAGAGGAATGCTTAACCTAGCTCACCCTGAGGTCACGACGTCCCGGCCCCTGCCCCAGAGCGTGGGGGAAATGGAGGAGGAGGTTTAGGGGGCTCCATTTCCCAGAATGCTCTGTCCCGGGGGCAGTGGGTGTGGTGGGGGAGGCCCGCAGCAAGAAGACCACTCAGTAGTGAAACATCAGGGCGGGGGGTTTCTGTTCCCAGAATTCCACAGGTCTGCAGATGCACACCACTGGGGATGGCCACACGGGCCCAGAAATGAGTGCTGCTTCTTCCAGGCAGCCTTCCAGGCATCCGCCAGCCCCCACCGCCATCTCCTCTGGACTCGTGTCCAAGGCTGTACAAGGCCCTGGATGCTGGTGCCTGCCATGGGCCCAGCCAGGCCGGTCCCAGGCGGGTACAAAAGCCCGTGCTTCCGGGAGGGAGACCCCAACATCCACGATGGCGTGGGTGAGCCCTAGATACGTGCTGAGTGAGGAGGCGGACCACGAGCGGCCACGCGCCCTATGAGCCCACCCACGTGACCTGTCCAGAACTAGCAGCCCAGACGCAGAAAGCAGGTGCCCAGTGGTGGGCACGAGGCCTGTCCGGGGTGAGGAGACCTGTGGGACCAGACAACAGTGACGGTCGCACAGCCCCGTGGGCGTACTAAATGCCACTGAACTGTACACTTTCAGGGGACACGATGGCAAAACGTGCACCTGTAATTTACCACCAAGACCCCTGCGTGTACACTCCCCCCCCCCAGTCCAGTCGTCAGTTCCTCTGTGTTCTACAGAACAGGGCGGGGTGGGGCGAGGCCTGAGGACGGCCAGAAGGCCACTTCGGGGAAAGGGCCCTCCTCTGCTGGCCCGCCCCTCTCCACAGCACCTGTCAATCACCGCCTGCTCCCCAGCAGGTGCGTCCCACCAGCTGTGAGAACAGCTGTGGGCCAGGCGGTGAGAACACCGGAGCCCAGGGCTGGACCCGGACTGGCAGAACCTGCCTTGCCACATGGCCAGGCCTCACTCCCCAGCCCCTCTGCCTCCACCATGCCGCTGCCCGCGCCACCACCCAGGGCCCTGCCGGGGCGCAGCTGGAAGGGAGCTTTGGGGACCACCTAACGTAACCGCTTCCTGTTCAGAGGGGGAAGCAGGCCCAGCGAGGAGACGTACGTCTGAGGGGAGCCCAGCAAACCAGAGCCAGGCTGACTTCGCGTCTTCCAGACCCTCCGAGGTGGGGCCGGGGCCCACGTGGTCCCAGAGCCAGCCAGGCCCCTACCCCGCCGGGAACGGGAGGACCTCCCACATCCCGACCCGACGTCCGGACGCCCAGAGCCAGCCGCTCATGAAAACCTCCGGGAGGCGCTGGGAAGTTCTGGGCACGTCTGCACAGGCCGGCGAAAGCTGCCACGAGCTGGCCTCCGGGCCCCACCCCCAGGCCCAGCCTCCGTTTTTCCCACCTGTAAACTGGGCACGAACCAGGGCCGAGCCAGCCACCACCCCGCCCCCCCCCCGGCGGGGTGGGAGCCAGCTGAATCGCCCGCCCGCCCAGGGTTTCGTTCCGCGCGGCTTGCTTTTCGTGGGGCTCTCGCACGGCTCCACCGTCAAGGAAAGCAATTGAGACGCGCAGTCACCTCTGCAAAGCCACATCCTTTCACCACTTAAAGGCGACGCACGGGACAGGAAAAGTGCCCTTCCACCCCAGGAGGACGCGACCCCTCGGCTCAGCCCGGCATCCCCCGGGGGGCCCCCTGTCTGCCGGCAGTGCCTCTGCCGCCCACCGAAGGGGAGTGGAGCCGTCACTCCCCGGGGTTCCTCCCCTGCCGCCACGGCTGCTGGGGTCCCGGCACCCAGACCCAGCCCCGCCTTCCCGCTGGGCTGCTCCTTGGCCAACAGTTCTGCCCTGCCCCCACCCTCTTCCTGCTAAGGGCCGTTTTCTTTCTCTTTCTAAAAAATATTATCATGATCCTTGCGATGGAAAAAGCGTTGGCCGCCGAGGAGAGGCGGGGCCTGGCCCAGGAAGGTGTTTTTCTTTACTGAAACCTGGTTCCTTGACGTCTCCGCGCTGTGGAAGTCGCTGAGACTTTCTAGTTGACGCTGGGCGCTGCTGACACGTGTTTTTCTAACCTGCGTCTGTCCTTGAGGCCCACGCTCCCGCCAGCAGAGGAAGGCCGGCAGCGGCCGCCTCGGGGTGAGGATGAGCGAGCGCCTGCCCCTCCCCGGCCTCGCCCCACACTTGCAAGTGACTCAATGGAAACAGCGCGACGGGCGAGGAGGTGACAGGGACATGATGTTTGTCCCTCGAAGCCAGGTGGTGGGCCTAATCACTCTCCGCCCAAGCCACTTCCTGCCCGAACCTCCGAATCTCTTTTAAAGGGAAGCCACGGCCTCAGCCGTGCTCCCTCGAGGAGTGGGCCGGGCGGGAGGACTTGGCAGGTGGCCGTGGTTAGGAGCACAGGACAGAAAGAGGCGGGCCCGACCCGGGCTGCGCTGTGTGACCGCGGGGCCAAGCACAGGCTTCTCTGGGCCCGTGCCCCATCCTCTCGGGGTTGCCGGGTCTCGGGGAGCCGCCCCCCGCCCCCTCGGCGCTCACTTGCACCGGACGGTCACACGCCCACACCCTCGCCGCTCCTGCCCCAACATGAGAAAGTCGACTCCATGCGGGCAGAGCTATGCGCCCTGAGCCCACACTGCCAACGCCTAGAACGGAACGCGGCACACAGCAGGCGCCCCGGCGTCCCCGAGAGGAGACTCGGAGGGCCGCTGCCGCGCAGGGCCGTTGTAGGGGACAAAACCGTCAGGCTGGGCGAGCCCCTCCTCAGGCCCTGGCTGGGCCCACCAGGCAGTACCTCTTGGGTTCTCTGATTTAACTCATTAGCCAACGAAACATCTGAGAATGAGGATCCCGAAACCGGCGCCGTCAGCTCAAAAGGAGAAGGCGGGAGCAGCCGGCCCCACCCGAGGCCTGTGGCTGCTGCCCTCACGCACCACCAGAGACCCCTTGTGCGTGACCCCCACGGTGCACGGGACAGATGGGGAACCCGAGTTCAGGCGGCCCGAGGACCCAAGGCGGCAGGAGCCAGGCGTCCAGCACAGGAGGGTCCAAAGCCGAAGCCCACCCCAGCGGGCCAGCTGGGCTTCCCCCCAGGGCTCTGGGCGTGGCAGCTCGGCCATCTGCGAGGGCCTGGGAGAGGCCCAGGGAAGCTGTGACTTTCTCACAGGGGAGCATCCTCACAGGGAGGACTGGGAGCTGGACAGGCCCACGAGTCTTTTGGGCCAAGAATGTGCGCTCCCCCCAGGGATGAGTGTCCCTACAAATCTCCCCTCCCGCAACCAAAAGAAAAGAAGGGGAGCCCACTCAGGGGCCCCCCTCAGCACCGAGGGGCTGGCGAAGAGGCTGGACGCAGGCAGAAAGCTGCCGTGACCCGCCCAGGCAGGCCCACAGCCGCTGTGCACCCACGGGGACCCACGGGGACGCACGGGGACGTGCAGAGAGCCCTTCCTCCGGGCCACTGGGACTTCCCAGGAAGACACTCGAGCCTCTTTTTCCAACCCTCAGCCCTGCAGCCACCTGACCGGCTTCTGGGGAAGGTTCCTTGTGTTCAAGGTGGAAACGGGTGATTCAGCAGGGACTGGCACGGTGACACCGCTCTTTCCCACGCCCTGTCCACAAGGAAGCCGGCAGACCGGCCCAGCCAACGACTTCTCGGAGGGTCCCGTGTCGGCGGGCTCCAGAAGCCTGCACCCCGGCACCTCTGAGGAGAGAGGGCGGCGCCCCCCTCAGCCAGACTAGATGGGCCTCTCCCACACCAGCACCCCCCACCAGGGCCTCGGGGCAGCAGTGCGGGCTGCGGGCTAGTGGGAAGGCACAGACCCCAGAACAGGAGGGAGCTGGGGCCCTGCCCCCCAGTGGCCGTAACACCCACAAAGGCACCGTGAGCCGGGACCCGTGCCTCTCCACACCTGGACCCGGCTGGGGGCCCGGCCCTGCTCCCGTCCCCCGCCTCCAACACGATGGTGCCGCCCAGAGGCGGGGCCTCTGAGGACGCCGCTTCCGTCCGTCTTCCGAGTGGATCTGCGGGGGGTGCACAATGAGGCCTCTGTGGGCAGAGCTCGGCGGAGCGCCAGGCCGCGCCGAGGCAGGCTTCCCAATGGGGGGGCGAGGGGCGTCGCGCCAGGGCCCCAGGCAGAGACAAGGCGGGCACCCTGATCGGTGGCCTGGCTTGGCCTGGCAGGGCTCACGGGTGGGAGGGCACGTCGCACGGCCGCCGGCCCCCTGGTGTCTCATCCCAGAGCCAGCGCACCCGCTTTCTGGCCCAGGCAGCCTGAGGCACGGGCTTTGCCCCAGGCCACCCCAGCTCCCGCGGGGGCCAGAGCGCCCCTACTCCGTGGCCGCACCGGTAAGACGCTGCCCCCACTTTCCCTGCACTGCACCCCTCCCGCCTTCCCCAAACCCTCTGCAGAAGCACAGACTCACCCCCCACCCCCACAGGATTGGGCGGGCGGAGCTGTGCATTCTGGGAAGCCACGCATAATTAATCATACAGCATTAATCCGCCTCCCCAACAATAGCCAGTGCACGTCCACTGAGTCCCAGCTGTCGGTCTCTGAATGAAGGGAAACAAGATTTAGGGCATCAAGCGTCGGTGAGGCTTCTGCAGGAGGAAAAGGCCCCAAAAAAGGAAAAAAAAAAAAAGCAGTGTGCATTCATTAGCATCTGACAAAGACACAATCGGCTTTGTCCATTAAACTGCTCACAGGCCCGCTTAATTGGCTTCAGTGTGGGCAGGGTGGGAGCTGGGAGGGGGGCTGCCGGCCCACTGGCTGGGGGTTGTCAAGGGAATGGGCCCTCCGCACTTGGAATGAGGGCGCGCCGGGCAGCGGGCCTCCAGGGGGAGGCGGGGGCCTCCCAGCAGCCAGCAAGCACCTCCTCATTATTCCCATCAGGGATGAATTCAAGTTGAAGGGCACTGGCCACAGAAGAAAAACTTCCCCTGGGGCTGACTGGGTCTCCCCGGCGGGTGTGCCCACAGCAAGCCTCGGCCGCTCCCGCCCACACACGCCCATTTCCCAGCTGAGAACCCGAGGCCGCCGTTAGGGAGCCGGGTCAGCACTGCGGACGAGGGGATGGAACCCGAACGTCCAGCAGGGAACGCCATCCCCGCCTCCCACCCTGAAGACATGGGTGCCGCGAACAGGCCTGGCTCCAGCTTCTCTCCCCAGCCTCGCTGAGGCCGGAGGAGCCAGCAAGGAGCCAGGGGCCGAGAGGGCTGGCTGCGGCTTCCGGAGAGTCCACTTCTTGCTGAGGGGCACGGCCTGCCCGGAGGAGGGGCCCACCTGCCCGGAGGAGGCACTCCCAGGCAGCCGGGCAGGGGGGCTGGACCTCTCCAGGCAGGATCCAGAGCCTCCCTGGCAGGTCAGGGGTCTCTCAGGGACTTCGGGAAGAAACTGGGTGCCGGGGATCCCTGTTGGAGCCCAGGAGGCCTGTGAGGGGTCGAGGATAGGGTCCTGCACCGCAGGTGTGGTGACTGGGCCTGGTGTCCGGCCTCGGGGCTGTCTTGGGTTGTGACTGTTCTCTGACCCCCTGAGAAACCAGCCGCCTTTCCTTACCCATTAACTCTTATCCTTGGCCTGTGCGTCATGTACCTGGTAGGTATGTTAGCCTGAGAGCATCCTGATCTTAAGGGAGTAGATAAACTTTATAGGTCAAGGAAATGAGCCACGGGCCAGAAGGCTTCTCCTTTGTTCTCTATGTACTCAAGATTGTATTTAAGCGTGAAGACCGCGCAATAAACTTGCCTTATGCCAGCAGAGCATTTGGTCCTCTCCTTTGTTTCGTCCCTCGCTCAGCCTCACGACCACCCTTGGTGCAGGACCCTATCCTCGACCCCTCACAGGCCTCCTGGCCTCCAACAGATCCCCACTTAGCACGCCGTGAGCCCGAGCGGGCCCACAGAGGAGTACTCGAGCCTCCAGAGGCCAGACCGGCTCCACACGCAGCATAATTGCGGGTGATTAAGTAATTGCCAGACTTTGTCCAATAAAAGTAGCACGTGACCACGCCCAGCCTTCTGGGCCATCTCCAGAAGACAATGGGCTAGTGTTCGTCCCGTCGGCCCCACTGTGGAGGCAGGGGCTCGGCCGACAAAGCAACAGGTCCCGCGGGGGGCGGCGCTGGCGCACGGGCAGTACTCACACACAGGCCTCCGTGCCGTTGGGGAGCGCTTCGCACTTCCCGCCATTCAAGCAGGTCTCGCCGGGCTGGGAGCATCGCAGGCCTGGGGAGGGGCAAGAGGAGAGAGAGGTCAGCCTCCCAGGCAGCAGGGCCCTCAGACGGGAGGGGCCCACCCTGAGGGGCATCACCCACCCCTCGCTTCAGAGGCTCTGCTGTATAATGGGGTTGCTGGGGGAAGGGGAGCCCAGGAAGCCCTTGCGTGAACCCCAAAGGGCTTCAACATTCTCCTAGAATGTCGAAGTGGGAGTCAGGGGAACAGGTTGGCTAGGTGGCAGGTGCAGCAGTCGTGCCTGCAGTGGGGCGAGGTGGCCTGAAATGCCACCTGGACAGCAGAGGGGAAACCCTGAGATGGCCCTGGGCCGCTTCCTAAACTGGGCACCCCACCCTGTTTCCACTGGGGAGTCCTGCCGGCCTGGGGCCCCTATCGAGCCACCGGGATCGTCTTGCTGTTCAAACACGTTCTGAGAGGGGGCGGCGCTGGGGGGTGGCCTCGCTCGGCTACCGATCGTGGGAAAATGCGACAGCTGCAAGGCCAGCCACCCCGCCCGCCAACAAAGCGCCCGCCAGCCCAAGGAATCAGAGCAGCTCATTGTCGTGCCAGGGCCGCCTCCTGGGGCACCAGGACTGCACCCTGGGGACCTGGCCCCGCCCCTAAGGACACCCAATACCTGCTCCCTCGGGCATCTTCAGGGATGCGCCACCCTCCCCCCGCCGGCCCCCAACACACACCCAGAGTGGAGGACTGAAGATGCCCCATTTGGAAGGAATTTGACCCTATTCCCTAGAAGAGACCAATTAATAAAGCCCATCTCGCCAGGGCTGCGTACGTTAAGCCCCTCACAGAAGCTGGGACAGGGCATGACATGGAACCCTGCCTTCTGGGAGCGGGGAGCTAATTCTCTCCTCCAACTTTTACGGTTACTGAATTAACACACCACTAGATTCCTCAGCCACCCCCTCCAAGTGAGTGGAGAGAGGAATGAGCGCCCCCACCCCACTCCGGTGAGATCTCCAAACTTGAACTCCGCAAAGTGAAAGTCCCCCAGTCGCAGCTGAGTGCTTCCACACCAGCCCCTTCCCCCAAATTGTCTGTGAGGCAGGGTAGTGGACAGCGCCGCGGCGTGGGGAGGGGACACTGGCGGGAGGGGCAGCCAGGAGCCGTGGGTCCTGGGTCCGAGGCCCTTTCCCCAGCTTTGCGCGAACTCTGCCAGAGGGGTAGGTAGATCGTGCCCGCCTCGCGCCCCGCCGCCCACCTCGCCCCGCACCCGGCCGGGGCACAGCTCGGTAACGGCGAACGCGGCGCCCCGGACCCCACACTCCGTGCCCCAACATCCGCCTCTGGCGCGAGCCAGAGACGAAGAGAGAAGATAAATGGCCCCCAAAGCAACAGGAAACCAAAACCTACTCGATTCAAATCGAAAAGTGGTAGGCAGTTCGCCCGCCCGGGCGGCGAGCCCCACGCGCAGCCAGTGAAGGGCGCGAGCCCAGGGATGGGCCTCCGGGGGCTGCCAGCGCCCCACGCCGGGCTTCAACCCGACTTCAAACCCGGGCTCCGGGAGCAGACACCACGAGTCCACCCCGACTGGGCAGGCGGCCCGGGGGAAGGTCAGTCCTTCTCCCCCAGCCCCAGAATCCGGCTGTTCCCCCACACCAACCCCGCCCCGGAGCGCCCGATCCCCCTTTCTTCCCACCCTAGCCACCCGCTCCCAGCCACCCCGGGCGCGCGCTTAGGGCGCCGCCAAAGTTTCCGAAAGGCGCGGAAAGTTGCAGGCTCGCTGTGGGCGGGCGCCTACCTCGTGCGCCGAGAGCGGGCAGCAGCGCCAGGCAAAGCAGAGGCGCCAGGAGCGGCGGCATGCCTGCCCGCGGGCTGCCCGCTGCGCCGGGTGGCGGCCTCCTGAGCCGGGCCGGCGGGGTTCGGGCACACACTGGAACGCCGGGAGATCCCACGGGCGGCAGCGGCCCGCAATTGCCCTTCCCTTGGCCGGCGGGCGGCGCTGGGCTTTCGCGGCTATTCGCCCCGGCTCCGAGCGCCGGCTTGTCCCTTCGTTGCACCGCGCCCGCGCCCGCACCCCGCGCCCCTGCACTCCCTCCTGCGGCCGAGGCACTAGTGAGGCTCAGAGAGGCCGTGCGCTCCGCCCCCGCTGCGCTGGCCCCGCCCCTCTGGGTCCCGGCCCCGCCCCTCTGGGTCCCGTTCTGGCAGAGCCCGCTGATCCCTCCGCACCCTTGTCCCCCTCGAGGACCGCGCCCTTCTGCGCTCCCCGACCACCCTTGCACATCCTCGGCCTGGGGGCCGCGTGCGGAGCCCGGGTCCTCCTGCGTTGGGGAACGTGGAGGTGCGGGAACTCGGAGGCCGGCCCTAGGGACTACTTCTCGTTCGAAAGTTTTCAGAGGCCAAAAGTTTGGTCCAAGACTGCGGAAGGATCCAGCTGTGGCTGTGCCGGGCTCAACGGCAATTGGCAACTATTTGCATCTCAATAGCAGAGGAGGCGAGGGTGTTGAGGGTAGAAAGGGGAAGCCTGCGGGGGGCTGTGCGCCGCGGAGAGCCGAGCCCCGAGAGGTGGGACAGAGCGGCCAAGCCCACTTTGGGAGAACCTGGCCCAGGGGCTCCACCCCCAGGCGCCGGCGGTGGCAGCTTTGAGCCTGTGGGAGACCGAGGCAAGACACTCCAGGCTTTTACTGCCCGGGCACTTGACCCAGAGAGATGGTGGCGCCTCGGACGCAGCCTCTGGGAAGGAACCTCTGAATGCCCCAAGGGCACAGCCCGTGGCCAACGCCTGGCTGGACGGATTGCGCACAGGCTCCCCCAGGAAGGACCCGCCTCTAGACGCTCCTTGGTCACTTCACTGTCCTACCCCTTCTCCTGGCGCCTCCCACCTCTGGTGCTCCGAAAAGCGCAAAGCGTGCGGGTGGCTCAGACTGGCTGCTAGCGCCCGTGCAGACCTGGGCCCCCACGTGCTCCTTCCGGATAATTTATTTCTCTGAACCAATGCCAGATTTGGGCCTCCTGTGCCGAGGCAGGCTAAGCGCTGGGCATCCAAAATGCCCTCCATAGTCCTAGGAAACCAGAGTACACAGCCTCGCATTGGGAACACACACCCTGCCCCATCTCAACACAGGGCACTGAGTGCAGCCCCGGCATCCTGGAGGCCTTCCTGGAATAGGTGGATGCCAGAGGGGGGCCTTCAAGGGTCAGAGGGACCAAGCCAGATGAAGGGCACTGGAGGAGAACACGCAGGGCTGCAGAAAACCTGGAAGTGAACACAGAAGCAGCCCTTGGGAGGCCCAGAGAGCTGGGCAGAGTCAGGGCGGCAGTGACAGATTGCATACCTGCCCAAGCCATCCCTTCTTGGCCCACCTGTTGCAGGGCAGTGGTGGCAGTTGGGAGGCTGTCGTGAGCACTGGAGGGACAGGACAGCCAGCCCAGGCCACGGGCAGCTCCTGGGAGCCTCCCTCGCCTGCCTCCTCCCAGGAACTGGCTGCGCTTCTCAGAGTCTGGGGTGACTTCTCTTTGGGTCAGTGCCGGGACAGGAGGCGCCTGGAGGCCACGGAGATGTTTATACAATAGCTGTGGCCCAGAGGAGCAGATGTTAGAGGAGGAAGAGGGGACCTCGAAGTCCCTCCCCGCCCCCACCCCCCAGCTCACAGGCTCAGGGCCCTGCATACCGCATGCCCCTTCTCCTGGAACTGAAGGCCTCCCCGCGGGCGCCCCTCTGGGACCCACTGCCTGTGCGCCCTCCACGTAGCCATGTGTCTGCCAGTCAGCCCCAGGCCCAACATGAAAGCTGTCCAGCCCTCGCTGGGGAGCAAGTTCTCACCCTTCTGCCAAGGAGCAGCCCCAGAGGCGAGGACGCTGGGAGGGGTGGGGGATCTTACCTGGGTCTGTGCAGCTGTGCCAGCTCTACCCTGGGCACCCACCTAGGAGCTGGTACTCTCATTAGCCTACGGAACAGACTGGCAATCAGGCCTCCCAGGCTTCCAACCCCTGTGCCACCTGCCACCTGGGGTCCCTAGGGCTGCGGAGGAGACCCCAGCAAAGCCAGAAGTGGCTGAGGCTGGGAGGGGCTGGGAGGGGTTCCTTCCCCTGTAGGCTGGGAAGGGGTTGCGAAGAAGCCTTTCCTTTCGCAGATCAGGCGGGAGACTTCTGGCCTCCCCTTCCGGTCTGTCTTTCTGAACCTTCCCAGGCCAGGGATCTGGAGGGACAGGAGGGATGGGGGTCCTGATGGCCTAGGACCTGGAGACCTTCTCTTAGGGGGTGGGCAGCAAGAAGCTGAACTGGGGGGCAGCCATGCGGAGCCCCTTCAGGCTGCCCGCCCTGCTGACGTGCGGCCAGGTCAATGCCGGCGGGGCGCTGAGCCCACGCGCAGGCTGCTCACGAAGCCGCCCCGCCCACACTGGCAGCACCACTGCAGACCTGGCTCGAAGAGGACAGGGACGAGTGTCCAACCGCCACTTTCTTCTCCAGGGGTGTCTCATCAGGTGCTGCGCCTCTCCCCAGGCCCCAAAGGGGAGAAGGCCCTCGCCCCCCGCGCCCCCGGCAGACAGCCCCGGGTCAGCGTTCCCTTCTCTGGCCTCCAGAGACAACAGGAGGCTGTGGTCAGAATGGGCTGGGGAGGCTGTGCTGGCCTTGGTCCACTCCTGCCCCCCAAAGAAAAGCCGTTCAGCCCCCTCCTAGGGGTTCCGGGATGACTTGTCCTCTTTGGCGGGGGGCGAGTGTCAGTGTTTTTCACGGTCCCCAGGGTTCTCAGGTGCAGCCAGGCCTGAGACTCCTGGTCCTCTTCCCCCTGCGCCAGTTCCTCAGGGCACCTTAGGTGCTGCTTGTGGCACCACAGCCCTGGGCTGGGGGCAGTGCTGTGCCCCTGGTCTTTCTGGCTCGGGTCGGGCCGGGTGCAGCCTTGGCCCTCCGTGGGCTGGTGAGCTCCGCAGGCTCGGGGGGGGGGGGGGCGTGTGTGCCCACAGCAGGCCTGGGTGCGCTGCTGCCTCCCTGCCTCACGGATTGTTCACAGTGCAGGGGGCGGGGTGGACCTAGGGTGCAGGCTCAGGTCTGCCTCGTTGGGTGACAGTGGCCCTAGAGCAAGGGCAGGAGTGGCAGGGGCAGGGGCAAGGGCTCGGGGCTGGGCTGAGGGTGGCAATGGTTGAGAGGGTGCAGTGGGCTGGCCTGGGAAGAGGTGGGGTGCCGGCCCAGGCAGCCGTGGGAAGGTTCCGGCACGCAGACAGCGGCGGGCCCCTCCACCTTCTGAAGCTGCTCGTAAAACAGATCTGACCTGCTGGGGAAGAGACAGCCCGGGCCTGAGAAGTGTCCAGCCTCTTACCCCGCCCCCGCCTGCCAGGCCAGACCCGCACCCAGCCCCCAGGGACCCTCGCTGCCCCCAGGCCTCGGTTTCCCCTCTGTAAAGTGATCTCCAAAGTCCTCTCTGCCTTTCCCCCCACTTAAAACCAGCCCAGAACATTCCTCATTTTTTTAGGGTGTGGTTTTAACGGCTGTGTGGCTTCAGGTGCAGCAATGCAGGCTGCTATCCAGGCTGCTGCCCCGTCCCCTGTGTGGGCCGGCGGCTGTGAGCAGAGCGCCTGCCTCCAAGCAGAACAGGCGTGGGGACACCGCTGCTCTCTCCCGAAGGGGGTTTCAGGCCACCCTCCAGGGCTCCCCCTCATTTTCAGAAGGAGGTTGGGGTCTAGGGCTTGCTTCCCTGCCTGCCCCTTGTCCCCCATGCAGGGACCCACTGCCCCCAGGCCCAGTGGGCACCCACCCGAGCCAGCGTGCCACTGTCGGGCCTGACAGGGCTGGCCCCTGTGTCCTGCGCCCCAGGCCGTCTGCCTTAACGAGCCCCCCCTCCTCGGCCTTCATCCCTCCCAGGAAGCCCTCCTAGAGCCTCTGGGCCTCCCCACTCCCAACACAGGTCATATGGTGTTGAGGGGGGTGCAGCCCCCCGTGCAGGGACCTGTCACTGTGGGTCCCCGCCCACCTCGCAGATGCAGACTGACCTGCGGCTAATGGGGGGCTCCAGGAGTGCGGGACTGTGCCCAGGTCCCAGCCCCTGCTGTGGAGATGGTTCACCTATGCCCCACAGTCGCCCCAGCTTGGGACCCCCAAGGCCTCTTGGCAGCTCAGGGTCAGGGCAGGAGTGGTCGTGAGCCCCCTGCTGCCCACGAGGCCCACAAAGGAGGGTCAGCATCCCACAGGCAGGTGCGAAGCCTGGGGAGCGCGTCGCCCGGGCAAGTCCGGGACGGGTAGCCTGCCTCCCTGCAGGTAAGCCGCGGAGGCCTGGCAGGCGCGGGCTCTGCGGACCCTGAGCCGGCCCACGGGGCCAACCTGGCGCCCGCCGCAAGTGAAGCAGGCCGAGGGGTGGCCAGAGCAGCGCAGGCCCCGCCGGACACCGCCTGCCTGCCCTGCCCTGCCCTGGCAGCTTGGAGCTCTGAGACCACCAGTCCTGGACTGTCAGAGCACTGCCGGTGGCCCTGGCACGGCCACCTCGGTGTGAAGAACGAAGGGCCCTCTGCCGTGCCTCCGGCCCCCTCAGCTGCCCACGGAGCGTGGGCCGAGTTGCACTGCAGTTGGGTCCCTCAGGTTCCGTGGTCACCTCTGGGCGCCCCAGGGTGACGGGCAGCCTGAGAGAAGGAAAGGCCTGGCTGTGCGGGGGCGGGGGGGGGGAGTGGGGGGCTCCAGGACACCTTGCTGGTTGGGGGTGTGGGGGAGGTGCTGACAAGTGCGCCAGGCCTGCCCGCATCCGGGGGGGCTGCATGGAGGAGGGACAGAGAGG
This sequence comes from Glossophaga mutica, assembly GCA_039655065.1. Lineage (NCBI taxonomy): Eukaryota > Metazoa > Chordata > Mammalia > Chiroptera > Phyllostomidae > Glossophaga > Glossophaga mutica. Next base: position 217,326,085 of record CM077305.1, read on the forward strand.
GGGCGTCAGCTCAGAGATGCTCTCTGAGTTAAGAGGTCAGGGGTGACCCCTCCGGGTAAGGGCTCACTGAAGGCCCCCTCCAGTCCCCCACCCCATGACAGGGAAGGCGTCCCCAAGCCCATCGCATGGACTGGACTGGACAGTGATGCTCCCAGCGGGGTTGGGGAGCCCAGCCTGGCACCAGGGTCTGCCCGCACCGGCCCCCAGCCCACAGGTCCTGGGGTTCCCACAGAGCCTCCCGGGGAGGTGGGCGCCGGGAGGATCAGGGTGGCTAAGGGGTGCTTCCCCCCTACCTGGCCCTGCAGGCTGGAGCTCAGAACTCGCTCCAGAAAGAAAGGGCCTCGGGGGACGAAACTGCTGGGCCCCACCCCCTGGGCTTCGGTTCAACAGGCCTCCAAAGGCCTGAGTCACCCCTGGAAAAGGCAGCCCGGCTGGGTCCCTCCTCCTCAGGCTCCCCGCTCCCTCCCCCCTCCCGGCCTCCCCCTTCCTCCTCCCTATCTTCCTTCCCTTTTTTCCTTTCTGGGGTTAAAAATAGCTGGAAATATCCTTTTAAAAAAAAAGTCCATTTTTATTTTTACCAGGAAGATAATAGTCTTCCCACGGCAGGACGCTTCTGCCCCAGCAGGAATTGCTGGGGGGCCCCGGAGCCCCCCACCGCCTTGTCCCCTGCTCGTCCCCCCAGGTGGGGCTGCCTTCCTTGGAGGCCCTCCGTCTGCAGGAACTCTGAGCCCCTGGAGGGTTTCTCCCCTTTGCTCCAGACGCATTTAAACATGTTCGGCACTTCCGTCCTCCCCCACCCCCCACGGCCCACTGTGAACAAGAACTCGGGCCTGGAAAGGGGGGCTTGGGTCCCAGGGAGCGCCGGGAGTTCCGTTCCTGAAGTTACGGGAGTGCAGTCGCGCAGGTACACACAGACGCACATCTGCGAGCTATTTGCATGTCCCCAGGGGGAAGGGAAAAACCCAGCAACCCTTAAGTAAGACCAGAATTCTTCCATATTTCTGCCTTGACAGCTCGGGAAAATAGTTGCCAAAAGCCAGAGGCGCTGCCGAGGAGTGTTGGCGTGGGAACGTGAGTCTAGTCAGGGATCTGCTCTGGGCCGTTTAAATACAAACAGGCGCTCCGGAGGCCTCCGCCAGCGGCAGGCCTGCCCTGGGGGCGGCTGTGGCTGGGAAGGGGGTTCCCACACCCCCACCTCCTTTTGGGGGGCCTCTCTGGCCTCCTTATCACCGCTGGTAAACACTGGAGGCAATAATTTCAAAAACCAGCAAGCAAGGTCGGTCTCCTCCTCCTCCGGCTGGGGGACCGGCCCTCCCCAGGCCACCCGAGCGGGTCTCCACAGGCGCTCCGGCCGCTCCGCACGACATAAATCAGACGGACTATCGCTGGGGCAGAGGGAGATAAAAATACTTGCGTGATGGAAAAGCCAACAGCTATAGGGTCAGGTTGCACGTTCCCAGGGGCTGGCGGGGGAGGCAGGGCCCAGAGGACAGAGCTGGGCTGGTGGACATGGGAACCCCTGGCCACCACGCCTGCGCACCCAGGATGCTGGGGCTCAGGCCAGGGACCTGCACGGGACATCGGCATTCACGGTGGTGTTCTGAGCCAGGGGTGAGGACTCACCACGCGCCGCCTTGCTTCCCCAGGCCAACCCATGCAGCTGGGGGGCGGGGGGGGGCTCATTTTTTTTTTTCCAGCCTGTGGTTCCTATTGCCTGAGGGTGGGGCTGGGAAGCGGGGCTGGTGTGGGGTGAGTGTGCAGGTGGGGGGCAGTTCTGCCTCTGCCACCCCCCGTTGGGGACTTTGGGTAGGCTGGGAAGCCCCTCTCTGCGGGACACGGCCGGGCGGGGGGAGCCTTGCAATGAGTGTGACATTCGCCCCCTGGTCCCTCCCTGGGGCCATCCACCCCTCACCTGGAACACGGTGCCTGGGAGCTAAGTCCGGGGAAGAGCCCTGTGCTCCGCGCCCCCAGCAGCCCGGGAGCACAGAGACGCCTCGCTCGTCCCGCCACCATCCGGGCCAGGCTGCTCCCGCCCTTCTCGTGGCTAGGCCCACTCCAGGAAGAAGGAGGGCAGTGGCCGGGCGCGCGGGGGTGACGGGGCAGCGGGTGCTGAGCGCCATTCAGATGAAAGTCTGCCCTGGAGGCTTGACATCGGGGCGAATTCAGCTCTGTCTGCACGCCCGTTTCCCTCCCCGCACTTGACTGCCTGCCAGGAGGTGACTCCTGGTGTGTCAGTCACTTGCCACCCACGGGGTGTCGGGACTTGAATTATGTCCCCACAGGGTGTCAGGACTTGAACGATGTCACCTCCAGATATGTTAGATGGCTTCCCCTGGGGCCCATGAAACTCGGCCTGACTTGGGAACAGGGTCTCTGCCACAGATGGAGGTTAGAAGCCATCCAGCCTGGGGTAGGGCGGGCTGTCCTCTGATGGCTGGCGTCCTGGGAAGAAGGACTTTCAGACACAGACACAGAGGCCAAGACAGGGTGATGTGGACACAGCCCAGGAACCCCAGGACTGCCCCCCAGCCGGCGAGAGCCGGCCTCCCAGGGCCCCCAGGGCCCCTGGAGGGAGCGGCCCGGCCCAAACCTGGACTTCGGAGTCTGGGCCTCGGAACTGGGGGAGAACGCGCTCGGTGGTCGCCAGCCCCTGAGCCTGTGGTCCCCGTTACTGCGGTCTTGGGAGACAACAAAGGGGTGGAGGTATTTTCACGTGAAGAAACCTAGTTTTCAATTTCAGGGGCTTTGCACAGGGCTCGGGGGGCTCAGCGAGCATGAGTGAGGAAGTCAGGTCAGGTCTCCAAGGGGCCGGGGCCTGCTCCCTGGGGGTGCGGCCCCTGCCTCCCGCCCCCCAGGGTTGCAGCAGGCCCCTCTTCAGACGGAGCGGCAGGACGAGAGGCCTTCATGTCTGTTACATTGCGAGGTGGGACCCGCCTGGTCCGCACGGTGGCACAGTGCCTGCCGCTCTGGCCCTGGGCTCTCTGTCCCGTGTCCCAGCTGGTTGGCACAGCCGGACTCCCTGCTTCAGGCCACACAGAGGGCCAGGCGATGGCCACCCAACTCCATCAAGGCCAGCACTCGGCAAGAACGTGGCCAGGATGAGCCGAGTCCCAGACACGGACCCCCACGGGTGGGCCGACCCTGAGACTGGGGCGGGCACTCCAGGCTTTCCGGAAAACGCAGAGAGCAAAGGTGTGGCCCGGGCGAGGAGGCTACTTTCCGGAGTCGTGGTGAGCCAGGCCTCAGCCTCTGAACACGCAGCTTGGGCTGCACCGGCGTCCCCACCCCGCCCAGGAGGCCTGGCATCTGTGCCTTCCTTGCTGATTCCTGGGGGCCACTCAAGGAGCGAGGGCCATGGGCTCGCCCCCGCGGAGACCCGTCCACCAGCCCAGCGGGCCAGTGGGAGGCCGGGACGTGAGCCGGGCATGAGGAAGCCCCATCTGGCTGTACTTCTCGCAAACACGTGGAATCTTGGTTCCCGAGGCGACACAGCTGCCGTCATGGGGTTCCAAGGTCCCCTTCTATGACAGAGTGGCGCCTGCGCTCAGGGCCGCCGAGGACCCCCGAGAGTGAGGGTGACCCCACAGGAAGCTGGTTCAGGAAAAAGGCCCCGCAGGGCTCAGCGACGGATTGTGTTTTGGGGCCTCCACGCCTGCCACACGCGTGGCCCAGCCCCGAGCCCTGAGCGCAGCACCCCCATAGTGCTCCACGGGGCCCCAGGGAGGAAGGTGCGGTGAGACGCAGGGGGCAACCTTTTATTTTATTTTTAAAAGATTTTCCTTATTGATTCCTAGAGAAAGGGAGGGAGAAAGAGGTAAACATCACTGCGTGGCTGCCTTTGGTCCACCCCCCACAGAGGGCCTGGCCCACAACCCAGGCATGGGGCCTGACTGGGAATCGAACCGGCGACCTTTCGGTTCAGAGGCCGGCACTCAGCCCACTGAGCCACACCAGCCAGCCAGAGCATTGTGTTAACTTTTTTTTCAGGTCAAGGCCAATTTAGGAAAAACAAACATGTTTGGGTTTACTGGTTACAGGGTTGGGTTTTTTTTTTTTTTTTTTTTTTTTTTACACAAATGAAAATGCATATTCCCCCCTACAGGGGGTCAAAGCTCCCTGCAGAGGCTGTTTGGGGTGTATTTCTAAGCTCCTTACTAACCTTTGACCCTCCTCCTTCCTGCCCAAGAGACGCCAGCACAGAACCTCCTCCCGGAGCGAGGCTTAGGGTGTCGCCTTGGCCCAGCGTCACTCGCGGGTGGGAAACGGAGGGTGTCGGACTAGGCGTTGGCTAGACGCCCCCGCGTCCCCGCGTCCCTTGTTTCCGAGTGGCCCGCCAAGGTTCCCCTGCCCCGTGTCCTCCCCTCTTCCTCAGCTGCCCGCAAGCCCCCGCCCCCCGCCCTGTTCTGAAACCCAACGCCTGCCGCCCTCGCTCCCGTGCCCAGAGCGTCCCATCCACGCAGCGTGGCCTCCCCGTCTCAGAAACCGCCGTGCGCGTGTGGGTTCCCCACGCGCGTCCCTGTCCCCCCTGGTTTGATGATGCGCCCAGCCAGAAGAACCGAGGAGACGGAAGGAAAGGGGTTCTATTCCGCAGCCCCCCGTGCCCCGGTGTGAAAACGCGATCGGAACCACAAGTGAAGGGGAGGAGGAAGTCCCGTGGCCCGTGGCCCGCAGCCCGCAGCAGGGGCCGAGTCTGCGGGGCACAGAGGACGTCTCTCCTCTTTGGGGGACCCACGGGGCGGGCAGTCTCGGACCCAGGCGCCTGCTGCAGGGTGCAGCCGGCTCGCTCCTGCCCCACGGGCTCCTCCGGGCGCCCCCCCACACACACAAACCCCCACCTGGCTGACTGCTGGGCTTCGTCATCCCAACCCTTCAGAGGGGGACATGCTCCTGAGGACAGGGGTGGGTGGGACAGTGCCAGGGTGTCCACAGATCCTGATGTGGTGCAGATGGCTAGCCGGGGACAGATGAGCAAATGCTGGGACACTGGGGCCTGAGCGGGAAAGGACAGCATTCGGGGCGTACGGGGAGCTGGAGGCAGAGCCAGGAGGGCAGCCCAGGCCTGTCTCCCCCACGTCCCAGTCCCCTCCAGGAGCCCCCAACTGCGGCTGAGCCGTTGCCTGCCTGTCCCACTGGCGTGTGAATGACCACGCAAGGCTTCCCGGGGCTGACCTGCCGAACAGCAGCCAGGACCCCTCCAAGGGCCCGCCCGCCACCCTCCTGCCCTCCCGCAGCTGCCAAGCCAGCCTGAGAAAGGCCCTGTGGCTGTGTCCTCAGGGCTAGGAGCGGACCCCTTGGCCCCGTGCCTGTTACAGCTTGTGCTGAGCCACCCACTTCCTTCCCAGGTCGCCGGCCGGGCCGAAGGGCTGCCACCTGCCACCTGGGGCCCGGAGCCCTCTTCCTGCTCAGACCCAGCCGCGGGCACCCTCCCTCCAGCCGAGGCCCCTCTACCTGCCCCCGTGCCCACTTCCTGGACCCAGAGTGCGGCAGGGCCATCTGGACAGGTAGCTGTGGGGGGAGGGCGTCAGCTCCACTCGGGAAGCTGCTCGACCTCGAGGTTCTCAGGGTGCCGTGCCACGCCCGCCGCCTTCATCCCAGGGCCGAGCAGGTGTTTCCTCGCCCAGGCGCTCAGTGGGACCTCGGGGCCTCACAGTGGGAACCAGAGGCCCCCAGAGGCCCCCCAGCCAGGCCGCAGCCTGTTTACTCTCGCCATCCACCTCGGCAGGAGCCAGGCCACCGCGCGTACCCCTGAGACCACCTGGGCACTGCGGGGCCCTGCTCCCAGCCCGCCAGCCAGCCAGGAACCGGCCAGACCAGCCTCCTTTCTGTTCCGAGATTAGGAGGGGATTGGCGCCTGGCCGGGAGCCACAGAGCTGGGCCCCCCCTGCCCCGGCACCCCGAGTCCTCGCTCTTCCTCGGGCAGGTCCAGCCCTCCTGCGCTGTGTTCCTGCCTGCCAAGTGGGCCATCGACACCCCCCCCAGAGAGCCGCAGCGAGACACGCAGGGGGGCGGGCGAGGGCAGAGGACGGGCAGAGACCCTGCCCTGGGCATCAGCCCAGCAGGCGGGACGCTGGCCTGCGGTCTGGACAGGGCGTGGAGCAGGAGCTCGCTCCGGTTACAGCAGCGAGCCGAGCAGGCCGAGGAGGCAGGGCCACGTCTGGAGGCCTCCCCGGGGAGGGGTGCCCGGCTGCCTTGACTGGCCCTGGGGTCCTCAGCCAGCTGCCCATGCGGGGGGGTGTCTCTTGGGCCCCCTGCCCCTCCCCAGGAAGACCAGACCTCCCAGGATGGGCAATGTTCCCCCTAAGGACTGCCCCCCCACTTGCTGACAAAGAGCCTTATTCTGTAACTTAGCTTCGTGACCATGGACGAGCCACCCTGCTCGTCCATGAGTCTTTTTCTGAGCCCTTTCCCCCCAGAAAAATGGGGAGGAAATTTCTTTCTACCCACTTCCCCCAACAGGGTGGCCAGGGATCGCAAAGGGAGCGGGGGCCAGAACTGCCGGGTGAATCATGGAGACTTCGGGCTCTTCCCGCTCAGGACCCAGGCCGCCTGGGGAGGCTGCGCCGGCCGGGCGGGAACTCACAAAGGAGGAGCGTCACTCCACAGTGTGTTTATACTGGTGCGTGGGACCCTTCCCCGCCGTGCCCCCTCCCTGAGAGGCTGGGCGCCTCCTCCGCGCACTATCCCCCGATCTGGGGTCCCCTTGGAGTTGGGAAGGTGGGGACGGGGGTCACCACCCTGCTCCCAAACCAGACTGACCACTGGGAAAAGCGGGTGGGTCCTCCTAGGGTTCCAGGCTCCCAGGTCCCTGGTCAGTTGCGGACTCAGAGAGAATTTACTGAATGCCCCCCGAGCCCAGCCCCATGAGGGCCCTGGTGCCTGGGCCTTGGCCATCGTGAACGGCAGCCTCGTGGGCGGAGGCTGGCAGGCAGCCCGCCACAGCTCGGGAGCAAGCCCTCAGCACAAGGAGACCCCTCCTCTGCTGCCTCTGCAGGCTGCGGGGACAGCTTGCTACAGGAGGGGCAACTAAGCCGAGCTGGGCGGCTGGAGCAGCAGGGGTGCTTAAAGGAGGGGGCAGTCGGGCGACCGCCCCGGCCCGGCCCGGGGGCAGAGGTGGCCGAGGGGTGCAGACCCTGCCTCGCCCGTGGAAGCTGACAGTGCTTTTGGGAACCAGCCCTGGCAAGGCTGGGTCAAGGCCGGCCTCTGGGGTGCAGTAAACAGGAAAGCCCACGGGGGGCTGGGGCTCCAGGGAGAGAGGAAAGGGCCGAGTCGAAGAGCTTCGCAGAACGTTTAGAGCAGGCAGGAAATGATGACTTCCCGGTGTCTGTGCGCACCACGCCCCCCGCCCCCGGTCCCCCAGCTGCTGAGCCAGCTCTCAGCGAAGGGCCCCGCCCCAGGGCCCCAGCACCTGCGGATATCAGGGAGCCCACCGAGGCCCAGCCCGCCGCCCCCCCCTCCGCCGTGCCCTGGCATTCTGGCTCGGGCCGGCCCGTCTGGGCTCCCCCGCTGGAGCTGGGCCTGGGCAACTGAGGCCTCTGGAGGAAGGGGCGGCCCAGGGTCCGCCTGTGAGTCCGTGGCAGGTCTCCGCCTCCGAGCCTGGTGGCCAGAACTGGACCGCAGGCTGATTCTCAGATAAGAGCTTCCGGGTCAGTGGAGCCAGGTGAAGACATCCAGGACCTTCTCGGCACTCCCCAGGCCCCAGCGGGTCCTGGGGGCCTCCCGAGTCACCCCCTGACGGAAGCCTGGCCATGTGCATCTCTGAGTGCCAGAAGTCTGAAATCGGAGAGGCCACGCAGCACAGTGGCCGGAGCCCGTGGGATGTGGCGGGAGCCGAGGCCCCAGGGGAAGGCTCCGAGGCGGGTCCGCCCCCCCGCCCCCCGCACAGCCCCATCCAGGGTCATTCTGACGTCAGTGTGCAGCGAGACACATCCAACGTCCTTCTCTGACCCGCGATTCCCCTTCTGGGAATTGGCGGTGGGCAAATAACCTGGAGCCCAGATGACTGGCCGCTCGGGCCTCGCTGGGCTGTGTTACTTACGACGGGAACCTGGACACCACCAGGTGCGAGGGGAGGCCGGCGGGGAGGCCAGCGCACGTGTGTCCGCTGCATGGTGAAGTGCCTGTGGACGTTCCGGCACCTGGAGAAATGCTTATTATGGGATGGGCGGGAGAAAGGCGGGAACTGGTGTCTTCACCAGGATTTCAGCAGGGCAAAGCGGTGGCAGCCTTGAATCTACAGAGCAAGCGCGGGGGGAAGAATGCACTCCAGCGTCTGCCTGGTTCCAGGGTGTGGAGAACGCTGGTTTCGGCTCCTGCCGGGCTCTGCTCTGGGTCGCGGTCCTTGGTGGGGACCTGCTTACGAAACCGCGTGGGTCCCTCACCGCAGCTTAGAGATGCTGCACCCGGCCCCCAGGGGCTGGCGTCTCCGAAGGGGGGTCCCCAGAGGGGTGCCAGGAGAGCACCTGCCAGCTGCCTCCGGTCCTGTGGTCCCTGTGCAGGCTGGGCCCCGCCGTGTGGGCCTGGGGCAGGTCAGGGCCTGCTCAGGGAGGGGGCAGGGGCCACGACAGCCCGAGTTCATCTCAGGGGGCACCACTGTCACTCTCCCTAGTGTGTTATCACAGCCCCGGGAGGCAGGCCCATCCACGTGGGGGGAGACCGAGTCACGTGGTGAGGGCAGGCAGAGGCAGGACGGACCCCGGACCCCGGAGCGAGTTCCTGGTCCCTAGGATGCTCTGGGGTTTTAGGCACAGCTCTGAGCTTCAGGAGTTTTCCTGGGGAGGGGATCTGAGCCTTCTCAGGACTCCCAAAGCCCTCAGGACCCCGTGGAGGTCAAGGGCCAGGGCTCCGGGTCCCACCCACAGAGCTGGGCCTCCCCTGGCCCAAAGGAGCCTGGGACTTGAGGGGTGCTTGTCCCTCCGCCCCTTAGGGGGAAAGGGGAGCTCCAGGATCCCGGGGGTCCCACCCAGTGCCCCCCATACTTCCACCGCCCTTCAGGAAACCAGCAGGGAGCGACCAGGCTGCCTGGGTCTCGGGGTGACGCGCAGCCGGCTGGGAAAGGAGGGTAGCGCGGGGACGACGAAACCCTGGGTGGCACCGCAGCCCTCACCGCGTGTCACCTCGATCCTCACACAGGAAGGGGGAGGCCCGCCGTCGCCGCGCTCAGTGGGTGAGCGCTCCCCCCCTGCTGGCGGGCGCCGCTGGGTCAGGCCCAGGCAGGCCTCGCCCACTCCCGGGAGTAAGGAAGCTCGGCTCCCCACACGGGGTCACAGGCGGCCCCACGGCGGAGACGTCCGGGAGTCTGGACACGCGCCCCACCCCCGCAGGGGAAAAGCCCCGGGGCCTGCCCTGCGACCTCACCCTCTGACCTTTCCGGGCTCCTCGGCCTCCTCACCTGAAAATGGGGACAGGGCTCCCCTCCTTGAGGCAGTGCGGGGGGACGGGACAGCCGCAGCCAGGGCCGCAGAGGCTGTTCTGGGGACACGTACGTGGCCTCGTGGGGGCGGGCGGAGGCTCTCCCGCCCGCAGGAGTGAACGAGCGAACGAGCGGTCGGAGCGTAGCCCTGACCCGCACTGCAGGGAGGGGAGCCTCAGACCTCGTGTCCCGGGAGGGAGCCGGGACCCACGGGGCACGCGGCTCGGGATCCCGTCGGCAGGAAGTGTCCACAGAGAGTAGCCCACGGAGACGGCGAGGGGACGAGCGGCTGCCAGGAGTGGGGCGTGGGCGTGTGTGCTGACAGGGGGGCCTCCTGGGGGGAGGGGGGGGCTGGGGACCGGGACAGAGGCGCCGCTGCACAGCGCCACGTGCTGAAAGCCACCGAATCACCCACCTTACGGCGTTTGGTGTATGTCGTGTGAATTTCACCTCAACTAAAGTGCAAACGCATGTGCGGGGCCCCCAGGGCAGCGGGCCCCCCAGGGCAGCGGGCCCCGCGCTGGCGCTGCCCCGGTCCGGGGAGAGCAAGCTCCGCTCAGGGAGGGACGAGGCTGGGCCGAGGGCCGGGTGGGGCTGGAACCCGGGTCTCCAGCTGCAGAGTGGATGTGCGGGGGCGGGGGGCGTGCGCCCTGCCTCGGTCCACCAGTTCCGGGGCCCAGGGCCTGCATCCCCAAAGACATCACTCGAGGCAAGAAACAGCTGGGCCAGGCCTGGGTACACCGGGGAGCAGGCCCTCCCGGGGGGCTGCACTCGGTCCCGATGGGCGGCCCTCCCGCCCGCATCCGGGGTAGCTGATGGCCTGAGTCTGGATCTAACCCTGCGCGTAAACAGCCCCGGCCCCTGCCCTTCCTGTCCCTCTGGCCCTTCACCCGGTCAGGCCTCCCCTTCCCCCTGCTGCCGCCCAGGGCCCAGCTGGAGCCCAGGAGCGGAGCCAGGGCCCCACGCCAGAGGCCGGAGCTGGACTGAGACCCACTTCCTGTCAGGCCCCCGAATGGGAGGGCAGGCCCTCAGTACCGGCGCCCAGGGTGGGGCCGCTTTGGCAGGGTCTGTGGCAGGCCACGGCACAGACCCCTCTCTGTCCCGACTCTGGGTATCCCGGCCGCTTGCCGGAGGCCTGGGGAGGTCTGCGGACCCTGCCCCTCCAGCTCCACATAGCTGAGCTCTCCCGCTCCCCCACAGGGCCCTCCCTCCCACCATCAGTGTCCACGGCTGCGCCTGCCACTTGCTGCGCCTCAGTTTCCCCATCCTCACAATGGGAACTTGGCCCTCCCAGCACGGGGTAATCGAGTCCCACTTGCCTTTAGCCGTTTTCCCACGCCCAGCGTTGCCTCTGCCAGGGAGCCCTCCTGGCTTGTTCCGACACTGACAGGAACCGGGGCCAACTCCGTGGAGCTGGAGTCCCTGCGCCTCACTGGGCCCTGCAGCGAGAACGGCAGTCATGCCCTCACAGCCTGGCCGCCGGGGTCCTGGCCTGATAGACCCCCGGTCCTGGCTGGCCTGCTGCCTGTCAGTGTCCCCTTGCTGGGGCCATGGAGGCCTGGACAGGGCCGGCCAGGGCCCTGCAACCCCCACCCCAATCCTCTCTGTGGCTTCCATGGCTTCTGGGAGAGAGTGATGTTCCCTGGCTGGGGCAGAGAGAGGGACAGACCCGCTGCCCCCTGGCCTCCTTTCCCCTCAAGTTCAATGGCCTCTTCCCTGGTCCCCTTAGGCCCGCACGCCCTGTGGCCTTTGCCAGGAGCACCCTCCCTGCTCCTCCCTGTTCCTGAAAGCCCAGCCCAGGACCCTGTGTGGGACGGTGGCAATCAGACTGTGGGTTCTGGGGTGCTGGCTGCACCGGCCTCCTGTGTCCCATTTCGAAGACAGGAGTGGGGCAAGGTCTTGGCCCACAGGGACATGTGTGGTCGCCTCTGAGCTGTCAGGCTTCACTCCTGGTCTGCAGGATGGACCCCCCAGTGTCCGGGACCCCGCAGGGCCCCCAGCAGCCCCTCACCCCCTGTGAGCCCACAGCCTGCCAGACAAGGGGCCTTTCCCTTCTTGAGGCCTCGGCAGATGCCTCCCTCCCTCCCTTCCCCCTCAGCGCCCCTTCCCGGCGGCCCTCGCCCCTTGCCGCCTTGGGCTGAGAGCAGACGCCCCTCAGGCCGGGGCCTCCTGTCCCACGTAACAGCTGAGACCGCTGAGGGCAGCAGGGAGGCAGTAGGCCACTGGAGGTGGCAGCTGCCCGGGGGCATGGTGCTCCTGGTGTTGGGCAGGCATGGCCTGACCTGTTGCCTTGCTCTGCACACCCCACCACCACAGGTGTGAGTGGCGGGAAGAGTCAGAAGCTCCGCAGAAGCTTCCGGAGCGCTGGGAAGCAGGCCCCTCTGTGCGCGGCATTCCTGGGATGCCTGCGCCCCATTCAGCAGCCCCGAGCTCGCTGTGCAAACACTTGGGGCCTCAGGCACAATGGTTCCCGCCAGCCTGGCCTGGCCAGCCAGACACCTCCTCCACCGCCCCCCACCCCATTGTCCTTCCCTCTGGGTGGGGGGCAGAGTGGGGGGCCTCTGGGAAGAGAACCCAGGCCCGGTCCCTTTCTCCAGGGCAGGAAGGGGCTTCTGGGGGGCTGGGAATACTGGGAGAGGATGAATGGCCATGCAAATGAGATGCTGATGAGCCCAGGCCGAGCCCCGGAAGGAGGGGCCGACCTGCCCCCTCGCCCCCATGCCCATCTCCCGGTTGAGAGCTGCCTTGGGTGGAGGGGGCGGCTCCTCGGCCTCCCTCCCTCCCTCCCTTCCCTCTGTCTGGGACCCCAGCCTGGTGGGTGCCCCTCCGCAGCCCGGCCTTTGTCACAGTGCATTGTCCTCCCGCCCACGCCACCACCCTGTGGCCTCTGCCCAGGCCAGAGTTCAGAGGACAGAGCCTACCTGGTCAGGGCCCAGCTCTGGGGCCAGCACGGCTGTGTTTGATGAGTGAATAAGCAAGCTCGACATCCTTCCCCACCTGCTCCCACAGGCCCAGAGCCCTAACCCAGACAGCAGCCCCTCACTCACACCCTCCCCTCCCATCTGCCCTTGTGTCCCGAGTGGGAAGACACTCCCATGTTCACAAGTCACCCAGGACCCAGGGTGTGCGAGGAGCGCTTCCCGCCACCCAGTCCCGAAGGCAACCTGGCGGCCCGTCCTGGGGGCCCTTCCCTAGAGAGTTCTCCGCCTCCCTGTCCTCCCGGACGCCACTCTGCACGCCGCCGGGGGTCGTCCTCCTCGCCCACGCCTGGTCGAAATGGCCAGACCGAGAGCCCTCCTCGTCACCTGCGCCGGGCCGGGCCGTGGGCGCGCGGTCTGCTGACAGGCATTTGGGTTTTCCCGGCCCGCTCAGAACCTGTCGCAGTGACCGGGGGCAGCAAGCCTTCCTAGGAGTGGGGACCGACTGCCGGGGCAAAGGATGTGCTGTGGTAGTTCTGAGAGATTTTGCCCAATTGTCCTCTGCTGAGGTCCGACCCTTTCCAATCATAAGCACGCTTTCCCACGCCCTCCCAGGGCTGCCAACGGAGTGAGGTCAAGGGCGATGACAGCCGGGAGGGCGGCTGTGCCATCGCTGTTTTAATCTGCGCCCTGACCCTCGGAGGGAGGCTGAGAGCTTCTCACGCGTTCGTTGTTCGGGGGCCGTGGCGATTCCCCCCGCTGCGGGCCCCCTGTTCATCGGCGTTGCTGCCTCCTCCCCCGCACAGCCCCCAGCGGTTGTTCGCCTCGCAGCGCCCTGGGCTGCCGGCTCTCGGTCCGGGAGAGGAGCGAGCCCACGTCGGCGTGAAGTCACGGCGAACACGGCCCCACCTTGCTGAGCAGCCGCCGCCGCCTTGCGTCCGGGGGTCTGTGCGATGCAGAGACTGTGCTTTATGGTTTGGGCTTCATCGAAACTTGTTTTAATTTCAACTTTTCAGCTGCAGTTGACATACCACATTCGATTAATTTCAGGGGCACGGGGTCGCGATCAGACGTTTGCCAAACACATGTGGCATGTCTCTGGTTTGGGTGTCCTGTGGCGTGCTTGGGAAGGTCTTGCCTCAAGTTTACAGAGAAGTCTCCTCTTTTTTCTAGCTTCTGCGGTTTTGCTTTTCAACCTTGACCTATCTGGCTTCTCCGGAACTGATTGTGGTGCGAGGGGTGAGATCCAACGTTTTCCTTTCCAGGCCGCCTGGCTCCCCAGGCACGGGTGGCGCCCTGGTTTCCAACCGATTTGAGGTTCCCTCTCATTTGCACTCGAAATTCCGTTCCATGTGTCCCTCTGTTTCGGGGTTCTCTTCTGCCCCATGAGTCCACCCACGTTTTCTGCACCATTATTGCACTGTTTTAATTACTGTAGCTTTGTGACGTTTTAAAGAATTTATTTTTTATACAGAAGGGAAGGGAGGGAGAAAGAGAGGGAGAGAAGCATCCATGTGCCGTTGCCTCTTGCACACCCCCTACTGGGGACCTGGCCCGAAACCCAGGCCTGTGCCCTGACTGGGAATCGAACCAGTGACCTTTCGGTTCGCAGGAAAACACCCAGTCCACTGAGCTGCACCAGCCGGGGCGGTAGCGTTTCTTAATATCTGGTGGGGTAGCCCCTACTTCTCACTTCGGCAGAAACTGCAGTAGCGCACCCCAACATCTGTGACCGTCTTCCTTCTTCCTCTGTAACCCGACTTTATTGGAGTCAGCAAAGCCCTGAGAACCTGCATTTCCTGGCTTCATCGCAGAGAGGTGTGGTCTCTGGCCAGCAGGAGGTGAGTAGAAGTGAGGTATGGCATGTCCGAGGACTGTCCCTGTCACGGTGAGCACGAACGCTTCTTCCTTTCTCCTGGCTGTCTGGAATGTGGAGGTGATGACTGGAACCCTGGCAGCCATCGTGGGCCACTGGGCAAACCTGGGAAGGAAGCCACACAGCAGGAGGGCGGAGCAGAGAGAGGGAAGGAAGCCACACAGCAGGAGGGCGGAGCAGAGAGAGGGAAGGAAGCCACACAGCAGGAGGGCGGAGCAGAGAGAGGGAAGGACCTGAGTCCTGGACACCATGAGCCAGCGCAGAGCGGCCTGGGCTGCCGGCCTCACTCAGGGCTTCTTTCCTGGAGAGAGAAATAAACACTCATCAGTAAACCTCGGGGTACGAAGGCCTGGCAGAGGCAACCGAGCTTCGTTCGCCCTGACTGAAACACTTGTCCTCTCTTCAGAATTCTCTTGGCTGTTTTTGCTTGTTTCGTTTTTCCACATGAGCCTTAGAATGAGTTCTGTTTCATTTAAAAATAAATCTTGTTAGTTTTAAAGAATGAAACGTCATCATATTTATGGATTTATTAATAAGAATTGATGTCTTTATTATATTCAGTCTTTACATAAAAAACAGGCTTTCCCATTTGTTTAAATCTTTTGTCTGTCCCTCCTTGGCACTGGAAAGCTTCCTTCATGTGGCCCTGGCACAGTCCTTATCGATATCCAAATATTTACGACAAGCCCACGGAGGGCCTTTTCTCTGTTTACTGCCTAATGGGCTGGTGTTTGTGTCTATAAAGGTATGGAGATGCCTGTATTTATTTTGTTCCCAGGGCTCTTAAGGAACTGTTGTATCGTTAGAAACTTTTAGTTTTCCAGGTGTTTTATAAAATCGCCTGCAAACAATGTTCTCCTTCCTTTTCCCAGAAGTCTCACCTTTCTTTCTTTCTCTTGTCTTCGTGCCCGGCTGCACCCCAGGACGGTGTGGCACGCTGGCCGGCGGCTCTGTCCCGCCACCCCTTTGATAGTTGCGCTTCTAGAACTTCCACATGAAGCTGGTTCTGGGTTAAGACAGAGATTTTTATCAAGTTAAGGCAGTACGTATCTAGTCATATTTTATTATGATTTTTTTAAATCAAGAATTTTGTTGAGCCTCGTTAAATGCCTTCGGGCATTGGTGGAGATGAATACTTTTTTTTCTTTTGAGCTAATCAAAGGTGAAGTATAACCCCACGATGCAGGGTGCAACGAGTACTGGTGGTGTGCTCAGCAGGGTGATTGGAGGGTGAGTAATGGGACTGCCGATGAGGCCCTGGGCGGGAATTAGGGCTGCCTGGCGGAGGGCAGCCTGGGCCTGCGGGGAGGGCGGGCCGCTGAGCAGGAGGACCTGCCCCGCCCCCAGCACCGGGCGAACAGGCGGCAGAGCCCAGGCCCCAGCCCAACCTGCGCCTCGGTGGGAAAGCGGCGGGGTGGGGGCCCAGCCGGGACCGTGGGGCCGGAGGGGATCGAGGAGCAGAGGCCCCACCTTCACTGCCGGCCAGGCTGGGCCGGCAGGTACTCACTCTCCTGGGATTTTTGCACTGATTTTCAAACATGAAATGTGTCTGTAGTTTTTAAATCTATTTTAGTGCAATTTTCCTTGGGTTTGGTATTTATGCTGTGCTGTTTCCATCAGATAAAATGGAAAGTTTTTCTTTTCTTCCTGTTGGCTGCGGCAGCTTTGGCGGGCGATTTGGTGAGATCTGGTGAGATTTGGGGATCTCGTCCCTGACTCCTCGCCCAGGCGAGAGGCAGCCGAGAGGCGTAGGGACTTTCTTCTCTGGCCCCTCACAGGGTTAGATTTTTGGTGTCTTCGGTTTGCGTGTATGTGCACGCGTTTCGGCTAAAGTTATCCACTTTATCCGGGTGTCTCAGGACCATTGGCACATAACTGAGCAAAGCGGCACTAAGAACCCCTCGGCCCGGGCCTGCTCCCCACACCCCACGGTCTGTCCGAGGCGCCTGCGGCCTCGACGATCGAGCGAGGGTGTGTGCTGCAGGGTGTCCTGCCGGGTCGCCGCTGTGTGTCCCGTGCAAGGCGCAACTGCTCGTGGACGCCCAGGGCCAGTTCTTTGCTGCTCCAGAAAGATCTGGGAGATGTTTGGTGGCACGGATGGGGAAACGGAGGCACAGCATGGCGGGGTGATCCGTCCAATCCGGAAGAAGACAGAGGAGTCGGCACAGCAGCCAACAGCACCGGCATTTAGGGAGACCCACCGGGCGCTGGGCACGAGCCCCCGGGTGGCCCCACTGCCCTCTGAGTCAGGGCCAGGGCCCCAGTCCCCCCAGGCCCGGTCCCTCTCACACCTCGGCCCACCGAGTTGAGTGGCCCCACCCCCATTCAACTCCAAACCTGCCTCGCCTGTGCTCTGTACAGAGCCTGTTTCCAAGGTCCCAAAGTTACGGGTCCCATCCCGGTCAGGGCGCTCACGACTGAACCCAGGAACGTATCCGTAAGTGGAACAAGAAGTCGATGTCTCTCTCTCTCTCTATCAAAAATCAATACATTTTAAAGAGAGAAATCTGTTTTTTTAAGACTGTTTTCAGGAAAAGTAAAATAAAGACCCTAAAGGACTTGCTCTAAATGACAGACGTCAGAGCCCCCGCTACTGAAACAGAGTGCAGTGTGGGGGTCCCCCCCCGGAGGCACCCCTGGCAAGCTGACCACAGAGAACCCCCCACACTCTCAGGAAGAGCTTGCTGCCCCCCCCACCCCCGCCCATCGGCCTGAAGAGACTCTGCCGGGAAGCCCCCCAGGAAGAGACCTGGGCGGGAACCTCCCCGAGCGCCGAGGAGCGCGGCACGCCAGACGGAGGGCCGGCAGGGCCGGGCTCCCCGGATTCCCGGCTGCGTCCCGCTGTGTCCAGGCGGCCCTGCGGGATCTGTTCCACCCGAGGCTCGCCCACTCCCCCATCCTTAGTCCGAAATGACAGGTACGCCTCGCTTTGCCTCGCCGTCTCTGGAAGTTCCGCACTCGCCTGAACTCCCAGGGGCAGGCGTTGCAGTCCATGATCCCCTCCCCCCCACCCGGCTGTGTGGCGTGCGCTACTCAGGGCACAGGGGAGGCTGGACCGGCCGAGGGTACCAGGTGGCCCCCACCCCGAGACTGTGTCAACTCCGCATCGGCGCCCCCAGACACGGCTACTTATAAACAGCCCGGGCTGGGTCTTTCTGCTGGAGAAACGACCCCAGACGCATCACCCAGGGCCCCACGTTCAGGGCCCGCCCCGCGCAGGCCCCTCGGGCCAGGGGCTCAGCACGAGGCGCCCGGGCACTGTCGCTCCCAAGGCAGTTATTTTTATGCCCAGAAATGCTTGTGGGAGAATCAGGGGAGGTGGGACGACAGGAAATCAGAAAGACCCTAATCCCAGGCGAGAAGGGGCCGCTTGCTCCAGCGAGGCCCACACCCCTCCTCTGGGCCTGGCCGAGCGCCAGGCGGGTTCGGGAGGGGGTGTTCTGTGGGGCACACACTCTGGTCCTTCTGGGGCCTGGCTCCAGCTCCGGACTAATTATAGCCGCTGAGCTGCTGCGGGGGTGGGTTGGGGGCCCTGCCCCCCTGGCTGGGTGCTGAAATAGGCCTGTTGAGACAGGCCTGCAGTCTGACGCGCCCCTTCCCAGCCCCGCTGAGCCACCGGGACAACTTGCTGTGGCCTGGCAGCGCCCCCGAAGGAGTCTGACGGCGGGAGGGGGGGCAGGCAGGGCCGGTGCACCCCCCCACCTGGCTCCAGCCCCGGACCCGCCATCCGAAGGACTCGCCCCTGCTGGGAGCCCCTGTCCCTGCTGCACCCTTTGGCCCTGAGGGGCCCGGCTCAGCCCCCTACCCCGGGCCTGGTGTTCTCTCGAGCATCTGGGCAGCATCGGGAAGCAAGCACTTCCTGCTGGGAACACCGGGGCCCGGGCTGGCGGGCTCACCTTTGTCCCTGTCTTCTCTGTGTCACTTGTCCACTCGCTCGCTCGCTTCGTGGATGCGTTCTGCCCCAGACGCACAGGTGAGGGAGGGAGGGGCCTCCCGGGCGAGGAGCCTGTGCAGACCCAGGCCCGCCGGCCAGGTTTCTGCCATGTCGGGGTGTGGGGTCAGGCCCGAGGCGCGGCTGAGGGACCCCACCTCTGCCCTGCAGTGGGGTCTCTCCCGGTGGCCCGAGGTGAGCCCTGGAACCGCAGGACAGGGGTCTCAGGCCCCTGGGGGCCCTTTGCTTCACCGCACAGACGCGGAGACTGAGACCCAGGAGCAGGATGGCAGGTCCCATGCTGGGCTCGGTGCGGGGCGGGATGAGGTGTCCTGGGCTCCTGACTACCGCAGGCCACACTCTGGCCCAGGCACCCCATCCTGCTGCCTGGGTCAGCTTCTGGGGTCCCTGGGATGCCGGCTCTGAGCCACAGGCTCAGGGCACCCCTCAAGGCCATCCTTCCTGGCCCTGCCTTCACGGTGCTCAGGTGGGGGCTTTGCCTGCAGAGGGGCCCAGACACAGGCCGAGGAGGGGCGGCCCCTGCCCCACCCACCCCTGCCGTGAGGGAGAGTGCCCCACCCCCATCCTTTCCCAGATCCTGCCCACCTGTGCCCACCTGTGCCCACCAGGCTCGTCTGTGTCCGCCTGACCCTTATCTGATGGGCCGGCCACGTCCCTTGTGAGCCCAGGTTGGTCCCTGACAGCTGGAGGCAGCGCCCACTCGCTCCCCACCCCCGGCCCCTTCCGGCCCCTTCCCCCGCCGCCGCCCCTGACGAGGGGGTGCCAGCCCAGGCTGCCCGGCTGGCTCCCGCCCGGATCTGCGGTGTCCCGTCTCACCACGGCCCTAGATAAGGGCCCGGCTCAAAGCTGCTTTGTTCGGCCAACAAAAGGACATTTCTGCGGCGCCCTGGGAGCTGGGCCGCAGGCCGGCCCGCACTGGGGAGGCCCCGGCCCATCCCCGGCACCAGCTCGGAAACCTTAGCCCGGCCCTGGCTGGGCCGTGGGGGCTGGGGACGCACCTGCCGCGGGCTTCCCAGGCCCTCGGGCCCACAGGAGGTGTCTCCTTTCTGTGCTCCGGCCGGGCCCTGCCCACAGACGCTGAGGCCCACCGGACAGCTCCTGGCTTCGGGGCCCGAGCCTCCTGCCTCTGCCCCAGGAGGGCTGGGTGCAGGATGAGCGTGCTTCCTGGAGCCCAGCAGGGCTCCGGGTCACCCACCGGAGGGGCGGGGCGGGGCGAGGGCCCACCTGTTCCGGGGCCTGGGCTTGCAGCGCCCTGTCCTGCGCCTGGCCTTTGCCCACGCCGTCCCGTCTGCCGGGAGCACGTTCCCCACACCTTCCCCCAGCTGACGCCGACTTGAGGGCCCTGGGAAGCAAACGCAGCACCTGAGGAGGGGCCCCAGGGGCACGGAGGTCTCGTGCTGGACTCCAGGTCCACGGGATTTGCGGTGGGTCGAGCTGCAGCCCCCGAAGGATTGGAGCGATGCGGCCGTAAGCCCAGGAGCACCGAGGGCTGCCAGCAGCTGTTGGAGGCCGGGAGAGGCACAGACAGATGGCCCTGGGCTCACACCTGCGGCGGAGCAGCCCTGTGCGGGAACTGTGAGGGGTGGTATCGTTTTAAGCCACCAAGTTAGTGGCACTTTGTTATGGCAGCTACAGGACATGAGCTGAATGTCGTGAGAGGCCCCAACCCCCACAAGCACCACCTCCCACAGTCCTGGGCCCCATCCCAGGCTCCTGGGGCTCCGGCTTCTCCCCGTGGCTGCAGGGCCTGCCTCCGGGCTGGGCGCACAGCAGGGCTTGGGGTGGCCTTGCCTGCGACCGGTTGCGGCTGGGAGGCGCTGGTCTCCAGGGAGCCTGGCCTTGGCCCCACCTGCTCCCTGCCCTCCCCGCTTGGGGTCTGCAGGCCCCCCCAACTTCCTCCCTCCTTCCCCTGCGGCCCCTGTCACAATGAGCTGCTCCGGGTGTCCTGCCGTCACCCTTCCCCCAGGCCGGCTGGAGCCGGAGGCCTTCCTCCCACCTCACCCGCCGCTGCTTCCCACGCTTCCCACTCCCACGGTGGCGGGCAGGCGAGCTGCACACCCGGCTCGGCATGCACGCGCTGGTCACGGGGTCACCAGCCAGCACAGCAGAAGCAGCTGGGAGCCACAGCGCCCCCGCAAACCCCATTGTAGGAGGGAGACCTGAGGCAGGCCCAGAGAGGGTGCGACTTCCTTAAGGTCACGCAGGCTGGAGTGGCAGGCTGGGCTTGGACCCCGGGAGCCCGACTCGCTTGCCTGCCCCCCAGTCTCTCTCTCCCCGCCACCATGGCCCCTCCAGGATCAGCAAACGGGGGTACCGGATGGGGCACCCCCTCTGCCCCCCCTGAGCAGCTACCGGTTCGGGCCTGGGTGACTTTGAGCCTTCACAGGGTGGGGAGACAGGCCGACCCCGGGGGTGGCCCCGGGGGCGCAGAGGGAAGCACTTCTCCGAGAGGGGCTGAGCAGCCTCCTTCCTGGGCCCGAATCGCCTTCCTGGCTTCCTCAGGCTCTTCCGAGTCAAGCCCATAGTCTCCATTCACGTGTTCATTCGCTCATTCGTTCCGCATGCATCTGCGGGGCGAGTGTGGGAACCCCACCTGGGGGGTCCCGGGAACTCGCCCCCAAGGCACAGGCTGGGAAAGCGGAGCCTGCAGGGCGGGGGGGCTGAGGCCGGGAGGCTGAGCAGGGTCACGCACGTAAACCCACGGCGGAAGCCGAGCGGGGCTCCAGCGGTTAGATGCAGGCACACATCTGGAGGCAAGACCCAGGCAACTTCGAGAAGGGCAGACCCCAGTGTGGCCGAAGTCCAGCTGCCCGGAGGGCAAGGGCGAGCTGGGCCCCGCGGAGCAGGGGCCACGGGGCTCAGGCCCCACAACCAGTCCCCGCCCACCCCAGCCTGCCAACCAGGAGCCGCAGGCAGGCCGGCCAGCGCGCTCCCTCCGGCTCCCACGCCGGGTGCACTCACACACTCACACACACACACACTCACCCCCCCGCACACACATTCTCACACTAATGGCGGAGACGGGCTGGGGCCAGGCAGGAAATATCCAATAAATGTTTATCCGGTGACACATGGGCCGAGTCAAGAGTCTGGGGTGGGCTGAGTGTCCCGGGACCTGGGGGTCCTGTTCTCCAGGCTCCCGCCCAGCCCCGGGGGCGGCGGCTGGGGAGGGGGGCGCTTCCAGGTGGTGGGAGGTACAAGTCCCTGAGTCCCCTGGCGGTGGCCGGCCCCTCCGGGCTGGGGCCGGCTGTGGGGCAGGCCTGACTGCTGCCCGCTCCGGCGGGTGCCGGTCTTCCCCGGGGTGGGAGCGCCCCTCAGCCTCCCCAGCGGGCATCGCACCGCTTCAGCGCCGGCCCCTGCCCTGGCCTGGCGCGGGCCGGGGCTCATCCCCTCTGAGCGCTCACCCAGTGCTGCACCCTGGTGCCGGCCTGGGCTCGGGAAAGGCCTGCCGGGAGGGGGGTGTGCGCAAAGAGGGGGAGCCAGGTGTCCTGTGAGCGTGGCCTTCCTGGGAAGGAGAAGCCTTTGGGGCACGTATGCTCAGGCGAGTGTGCAAGTCTGTTTCACGTGCAAAGAACACAACCTCATGAGCGTTGCTGGGGGCCTGCTCAGGCAAGCACATGCATGTGCGTGAGTGTGAGTGTGTGCATGCCCCCCAGCGGTGCTGTGCCTGCTCACGAGATGTGCAGGCACACACACGTGTGTGTTTATGGGTGAGTGCGCACATTTGTGCGCATGTCCGTGCGGGAACAGGAGTGGGGTTGTCCCCGGCTCTGTGGCTTGGGTGGCCCTCCCGGGGGATACCACAGTCTGGTGGACAGTGGATGGCGGGGGTGGCACTGGACAGAAGCGGGTGCCCCAGGAGCAGGGCCAGCCCTTCTCGGTCTCCCCCTCTGACCAAAGGTGGGGGGGTCTCCTCCTTTCTCTTGGCCCAGGCCAGCCCGTGTCCCCGGCCCTGCCAGGCCCCGCCCACACGCCAGGCCCCGCCCACACGCCAGGCTTCCCGTGACAGCCACTTCCTCCCACCCCCCGCGGGCCTCGGTTCCACATCTGGTTGGTGTTTCCAGCGAGCCGGGGGGGGGGGGGGGGGGGGGTGGGGGGGGTGGGAGGCCCGGAGCCAGGAGGAGCCTGTCCGCGGGAACCGTGTGGGAGTCACCGCTGGGGCTGTGAGAACCGGCGCGTCCGGGGGCTGCAGCCAGACAGCGCGCTGGGGTGGGGGAGGGCGACTGGGCCGCAGCCCTGCGGGGCCAGAGGCAGGGAGGCCGGAGGGGGCTTCTCCAGGCTCTGCAGGACAGGCGCAGGCTGCCAAGTGGTCCCCCGACCTCCGGGGGCCCCTGTGGTGGGGCCAGGTCACCAAGGGCTCCGAGCCGCCCTCCCATCCCACCCGTCCCAAGGGTCTGTGGGACTGGCAGCTGTCCTTCCTCTTCCGTAAGGAGGGGCAGACCCTGCTGGTGCCCACCGTGGCGGGGCTGCTGGCCTTGCCCCGTTCAAAGCCACCCGCTGGGCGTGGCTCCCCCTCACCCGTCTGTTCGCCCATCGGCCTGGATCTGCGATCTGCACGGCCCAGAGGCTGCAGGGGACCCGCGTCCCCGCGTCCCCGTGTGCTCGCCTGGGGTCTCGTGCGAGGACGCGGGGGCCTGGGTCGGCCCACCCCAGCTGCCCTGAGCTGCTGCCTGGCAGGTGGGCACAAAGGCAGTGGGGGCGGAGCCCTCTGCCCGGCGTGGCCCTGGCTGCAGGGGGGTCTGACTGGGCGCTGGTGTGACAGCGGCCCGGCTCCCCCGGGGTCGGGGGGGCCAGCACCTCCCTGGCTCAGCCCTTCCGGTGAGGTCATGGGAAAAACTTGCTGCAGGCGCACCCCCCAGCCCAGGATCCCCAAAGCCTGCTCGCAGGTCTAGCACAGCTCCTCCCAGCTGCAGGAAGGGGGCTGGAGCCGTGGGGTGCCCGCCGGGGGGCCCAGTCCAGCCCCTGGCTCCCGGTCAGGAGCCCCCGACATCCCTGGTGTGAGGGCTGGCACGGGGCATCCTGGCGGGCTCCTTTATCACCACGGCTTCGGTTGTTTCAGCGCCCACCCCCACCCCCCGGCTGGAGTCAGCTTCAGGAAAGCAGCTCCCCAGACGCCAAGAGCCACCGAGGAGCCCGGGCGGAAGAGGGGACAATTAAATCCAGAGGAGAAAGAGTTAACCAAACCCCGGCCCCCAGCCCCACTCCCACCCCGCACACAATTCACCAGGAAGTAAACAAGAAGCGGTTTGTTTCCATTTGTCCTCAAAAAATACAAGGATTTCCTCCCGCTGGTCTGGTCTGCTCCCCGGGGCTCCTTTGAACCCCAGAGGGGCAGGGCAGAGGGGGGCCCTGGGATGGCTAGGGGGCTCCCCCGGGCAGCCCCTCAAGAGCTCCTGGCCATCCTGTCTCCCTCGGAGCCTGTGCGCACCCACCTGTCCCCACAGGCCCTCCTGTGTGCGGCTCTGCGTCTGGTCCCCACGCCCACCCTGGGACGGTCGGGAAAGGCCTCTGGAGGCGAGAGGGAAGCGTGGGGCAGAGCCTCTCGGCAGATGCAGCAGCCCGATGCAGCAGCCCGATGCAGCAGCCCGTGCAAAGGCCCTGCGGTGGAGGGGCTTGGGCTCCCAAAACGCAAAGGCAGAATGAGGCTGGGAGGGGAGCAAAGCCACGTGGGCAGCAGGTGGCCAGTCACGCAGGCCCTCTCAGCAAGGTGGCCCCTGGGTCCTGATCGAATTAAAAGGGGGAATGGGGGCTCCAAGCAGGGGTTGCTATGGTTCGTGATCACTTTTCAGAAGTTCACCTCGGGAGCCAGGCTGGATGTGGGGGTCGGCGGGAGAGGGGTCAGCAGCACCTGGGTTTCGGGCCGCCACCTACCGAGGTGTGGTGGTGGGAGTCCCGTTCTGGGAGGCCCGATTTCTGCTTAGCAAAGCCTTCCCGTGAGTCCTTTCCCTGCGGAGGGACAGCCCGCACGGCAGGAAGAGAAGCCACGGCACCCCTTGCCCCCCCCCCGACGCGGGAGTTCAGGGCAGGTGCCTGGGGAGGTGACGCAGACCGGCGCCGCCCTCGGAGGCTTGCAGGGTGTCGTACCCCGGGCCTGGCCCCCGCAGAGGTCAGAGGGCTGTGGCAGGTGGGTGGTGGCGGGCGGGGGGCCGACCGCAGCCCCTTGCCGAGGCGGCAGCTTCACTGGCACAGACGACAGGGCCTGGCGCACAGCCCCAGCGTGGCTGCCCAGAGAACGGCGGTTGTGGGGTCCTCCCAGGAGTGGGGGCCGTGAGAGGCTGGTGTGGTCTCCCTTCTGGGTCCCCCAGAGCCGGGGGGGGAGGCGTCCCAGACGAGGCTGGTCCTGCCACGGGACCGCCCGTCCCTGCCACCACGGGAAGCTGAGAGGGACGTCAGCGGCAAAGCCACACAGACCAGGCACTCCCGCTGGAGGCCGTGACGGGGCGTCTCCGCGACCCTCGGTCTCCCCGTCGGCTCTCTGAGACCACACCCACCCCCAGGCCGGCACGCAAGCCGCGGCTTGTCTCGCAATGGCGTTGGACAGGCCACGGAGCAGGGCCCCTGAGGAGACCCAGCTCGGCATCACAAAGGAGCCTGTTCGACGGGCCCGGCAAACTCTCCCAACTCGCTGTCAGGTTGAAAAGCACCATCGAACGGAGAGGCTGTGTTTTCTGAGGCGGGGCCCGTTCAGCCTCAGCACCCCTGCCCTGCGGTTGGATAGCTGCTGACGGAACTGGTGAATGAATGAGTGAGTGAATGAATGATGAATGAGTGAGTGAGTGAGAGAATGAATGAGTGAGTGAATGAGTGAATGAATGAGTGAGAGAGTGAACGAGTGAGTGACTGAGTGAGTGAGTGAACGAGTGAGTGACTGAGTGAGTGAGTGAGAGAATGAGTGAGTGAGTGAGAGAATGAGTGAGTGAGTGAGAGAATGAGTGAGTGACTAAGTGAGTGAGTGAGTGAGTGAGAGAGTGAGCGCGTGAGTGAAGGCGTGGACAGCGGCTCCAAGCCGGCGAAGCAGGGTCCCCACAACGAGCCTGCAGAGAAAGCCCCGAAGGACATACCCCGGATACTAATAAACTACCTCCACCTGGAGGAATTGTTTATCTTCCTTCCCCCCCTTCTTTGCATTCCCAAGTGCTGCCCCGAGCTCGGGACCTTGCCCCTGGAGGAGAGGGCCGAGTAGATGGACACTTGTTCGGGGTCAGGGTGGAGGCAGGAGTCGAGGCCCTGTGCCCTCTGGCCCTGTGCCAGGCGGGATGCGCCATCGAAGGGACGGTCCCAACCCCAGGGACCGAGGACTGAGCGGGCCCGGCCGCCCCAGGCCCAGTGCGTCAGTCCGGTGGGAACCCCTGTAACCCACCCCGGGAGGGAGGGATGAGGGGGCGGGGCCGGCAGGCAGAGAAGCGTCCCTTCCCTGGGTCCCCTCCCCTCCTCTCCCCCCTCCCTCCCCCTTCACTCCCCTGACCCCCCTGTACCCCTCTGCTGGCACACGGGGCATCTTGCAGGGGCGGGGAGACGGGGTGGGGAGGGGAAGCGGGCCCTCCGCTGCCTAGCTGACCCCCTGCAACAAAAGTGATTCTGTCCCTGAGAAAGGAGGGGGCGCTGAGAAAATGCCCCCCCCAGCCCAGGGTTTCACATTTGGAGGGAAACGCAGGCCTCGCCGGGTCGCACAGGAGGGGCCAGCACAAAAGCCCCTTTGTTCCCCCCCAGCGCCCCACAATCACGCAGAAAGAAATTATCTTTTCAGCAAAAGATTAAGCGGACTGGCTCCTTGCCGTGTGGCAGGGGTGGCGGACCCTCCCCGCCCCAGGTCCAGGCAGGCGTCCCGGAGGCGGAGGCAGCGTTCCCGCGGGGGCAGAGCAGCCGCTGTTGCCCCAAGTTACAGATGCGGAGACTGAGGGAGACGGGCAGCTGCTCCCCACACGTGGCTCTCCCGGGACCCCTGGGCAGAGGTGGGGCCCTCCCTGCCGTGGGAAAGGGCAGATACGGAAGAGGGCTCAGGCCACCCAGGCGGGCTGAGGGGATGAACCCCGGGGGTGGGGGGGGCCGTGAAACCTGTCTGCACGCTCACCCGCCCACCTGGCCCACGCCCAGTGCTCGGCTGGCTCCCGAAACTCCCAGTTTCAGTCTTCCCCGAGTCCAAGACTGGGGGGCCCCCACCTCAGCCTCCCCTGCCAGCTCCAGCTCCGGGAGAGGGGGTGGCAGGGGCCGGGCTCTGCCTCGAGGGGCAGGGGAGCTGTGCGTTCCAGGAGCGGGGATGCGTCTGGACAGGCCTGGACACCTCCAGCCAAAACCTGCCTCCAGACTGGGACCAGGGAGGGCAGGGGACACCTGCGGGGGCGGTGGCCTCACAGCCTGTGTCTGCGTGAGCGCCACAGGGGAGCGTGGAGCAGGCCGGTGCGTGGGGGTGGGGGGGCCGGCCGCCCACTCTCTGCCGGGGGCCTCGCTGTCCTGGCTGGGCCGCAGAGCCCACCTGAGCGTGGTCCTGAGGGGCAGCGAGTGGGGTTCGGAGGGGCGTGCCCCTGGCCCTCAGAGGGGGAGGCGCGGGGGCTCAGGCAGATCAGGGGTTACAAATGCGCCCTGAGTGTGGGGGCGGGAGCCGGGCGGGAGGAGAGTGCGAACCCACCAGGGGTGGGGGCCGGCTTGGGCTGCCCGCCTGGACTTCCTCAGCGGCTCTGTCACTGTCCCTGCCCCACGGGCCTCCCCTCCAGGCCCGGGAACCTCCAGGGCAGAATCTCAGGCCATGGGCACTGCGGGGCCTCTGGGCGCTGCAGCCCCACGCTGCCCGTCTATGGCCAGGAAAGCCAGGCCCGAGCAGAGCTGGCCCAGCTGCAGCGCGCAGGAAGCTGGTGCCTGGTGAGAAGGGGCTCCCTCCCAACCCTGGGCCTCGGCCCCCTCGGTGCGGTGTGGACGGGCAGCTCCCCAGTGAGGGGCTGCACAGGCTGGGGCGGCCTCCCTCTTCCCCACTCTGACTCTACAAGCTGCAGGGGGCCTCGGCCTGCGCACCCCGCTGCCCAGGAGACAGGGCCTCCCCAGTTCTCCCACCCCCACCTTCCCCATCTCCTCCACTGCTCCCGTTCCTGTTCAAGCGGGGTCTCTGCCCCAGCACTCCCCCCCCCCCACTCCCACCCTGGGCCCATCCCGAGCTAGTTTTGGAGGCGAGGCCCAGCCCTGCCCAGCCAGAGCTCAGGGAGACCCCACAGCAGAGGGGTGACTTGACTTCCGGGTGTCCTCCAGCTGCCAGCCCCAGAGTGATGCCCCATCCGTAGGACCGGTGGGTCCCTGGGTCCCTGGCCTGGCCCTCTCCAGAGGCTCTCCAGAGACCTGACGCTCCAGACCCTCTCCAGAGACCTGACGCTCCAGGCTCACCAGGCCGTGACTGTGGGCCTGATGACTGGGGGGCCTTGAGCCCAGAGTGGGAAGTGGGTGGGGCAAGTGGCCACAAGGGCAGGAGCCCAGGATGGGCCCAGCATCCCGGCTGCAAAGCCCAAGGCTCCTGGGCCCAGTGCCTGCCCCTTGCTGCCAGCCTCCTGGCGGGCTGGGGAAGGTCAGGGGGACCGCGGTGATGTCCACGGCCCCCTCCCTGCGCCTTGACAAGCAGTGGTGGGGGCCACCTCAACCCTGGCAGTGGGGCGGGCACTGGTGGCCCTGCTGTGGGTGTCCAGGCTCCCCTGTCCTCTCGGAGCCCCTGAGGCAGGGCCCAGCCTGGCCTGGCCTTGCACACCCGGCGTCCGGCCAGCTCAGGGGCCTCAGGCCCTCCTTGTGGGGACAGCCCCGCCCCCAGACGCCAGCTCAGAGCCTCGGAACCAGGGAGCTCGGGCCTCTGGCTGGGCAGGGTGGGCGCAGGGGACGAGGCCCCGGGGAATCCGCGCACGTGACAGGGGGGGGCTCCGGGGAGAAGTCGCCCTGTGCCCTGGTGCAGACACCTGCCCGGCCCCCGCCCCGCCCCCGCCTGCGCCCCTGCCAGCCCCGGCCTCTCCCAGCTTCCGAGTGCTGCCGGTGTGCTGCCCGGGCAGGTCCCCTCTTCTCCTGCCCGGGCCTCGAGTCCCTGGGGTGCGCTCTGTGAAGTGGGGCCTCAGCGGCCGCCTGGCCCCAGGTCGGGTCGTGAGGGGTCACCACTGTCCTCCTCCTGAGAACCTGGGGGCGGCCCCCAAGCTGAGGCCCAGGGGAGGTGGCAGGGCGGCCCTCAAGCTGAGGCCCAGGGGAGGTGGCAGGGAGGGTCTGGCCCTGCCAGGTCTCCCGGACCTGCTGTCTGGCTGGGATTTCGGGGCACACCGTACCCACCTCGGGGTCAAGCTGGGGCTGGGCTCTGAGGGGTGGGGACTGAGCCTTTCCCTGAGAGCCAGTGGCGGCCGGCCAGAGAGGGGTCAGGGCCCCTATGTCCCTTCGGAGGGGAAGGCCCCGGGGACTTCCCGGAGGTGGTGTCCTTAAAGGTGCACGGGAACCCCCCAGGGCCCTCTTGGACCCCTTGGATTCGGGGGGACTCGGGCCCGGTTGCGAGAGGGCTGTCTCACCCTCAGCCCACTCCCTGTAAGTGTGGCAGGTGCTGGCGGTGGAGGCAGAGTGTGGTCCCCAGCCTGCGGTGTCTCGTGTGTCTCCAGGCAGTGATTTTTGGAGTGTGGGCCTGGTGGCGAGAGCCAGTGTCCCCAGGGCCCTGCGCGGCCGGGGGAGGCGGGCAGGGAGGGGTGGTGCAGGTGGAGGCGAACACCTGCCTCCGGAAGGCGGGAGCGTGGGAACCTCGCTGGCTTGGGCTCCTGCAACAGCCCTATTCCCCTAGGAGGGGCTGGGGGCGGGCGCCTTGGGGTCCCACGGGCCTCCAAGTGGCCTTCTTGTCCTCTGAGCTGGGGTTAGCCCTCCCCTAGAGCACAGCTGGCCTTCAGGCACCAGCCTGTGGCATCCCAGCTGACTCCCCACCCGCTCCCGCCCCTGAGTCTGTCCTGGGAGGGAAAGGGTACTGGCCATAGACTCGGCTTCCTCCTAGACCCTGAGAGCCCGCCTGCCCCCGCCCCCAATTGCCCACCAGCTCCTCAGCAGCGTGCTGTTGCTTAGGGCTCAGCTGACGCTGGGGGGTTGCTGAGTGCGGTGAGTCAACTGTGGCTCACACTTCCAGCCCCTGCAGGGGGCGGTACCTGGCCCCTCCTAAATGCCTGACACCCACGGGACCCCAACAAGCCCCTCTGGCTGAGGGTCACAAGCCCAGGAGAGCAGCTGGGGAGAGCGGTTTGGGGACAGCCAGCCACCTCCATTCACGGAGCGCCAGCCCTCCCAAAACCCTGAAAGGCCTCGTTTTGTCTCCGTTTTACAGCCCGGGTGCTGAGGCTCGGGGCTCCTGCAGCCCCCGGAGGGGCGTCTATCCACCTGGGGAGAAGCGCATGGGGCCGCCCTTCAGGGGGTGTGGCTCTTGTGTGTGTGGGCGCAGCCGTGGCTTCTCCTGTCCCCAGGAAAAGTGCCTGGACCCCGAGTTTCGTCAGGTGCTCAGGGCTGGGCTATTACGAGTTGGGGAAACCGAGGCCGAATGAAACCACGCCGGACCCCAGTCTGCAAACTGGGGTTTGAGTCACGTTGGCAGGCTCTTACCCAAGCTGGGGGCGAGGAGGGGGCCTCGCAGGGCTGGGCGGGGCTCCAGTGCCCAGGGAAGGCCTGCCAGCTAGGCGGAGTCCCGGGCTGGGGCGTGGCCGTGCTGACTCTCGGCCTCTGAGCAGCCCCGGAGTGGGGGGGCCCCGGGGCTGTGGGACGTCCGGGCCTCCGCTCTCCCTAGGGCGTCCGGCTGCCCGCAGGCCCCGGCCAGCCAGACTGGCCCTGAGCCACTGCCGGGACCCCCTTCATGTCTCTGTCCCCTTTGGGCCTCAGTTTCCCCACCTGTCAGACGCGACGGAGCCCTGCTCCCCACTGAGGCCTTCACCTGAGGCCCACGGGGTCCTCCTGAGATGGCCATGCTGGGGCGTCCTGGGCCTGCCACCCCCGAGCCTCCGAAGGCGGGGCGAATTCGGGTCCGTTGTGCATTTTCCTGGGGAAGGCCCCTCCTCGGGTTCTGAGGTGTCTGCACCCCGAATCCCCTCATGCAGTGGCCTCCGCAGAGATGAAGACCCCACGGGGAAGTCGGGGTTGGGGTTGCACCAGACGCCGCTCAGAGCGGGGGACAGGGCCGGTGGATGGGGGTGCTGTGTGGGTGGGGCCTGGGGTGCGGGGGTGCCCAGTGCGGAGGGGCACCAGGAGGGGCTCGCACTGCCGTGACGCCGTGGGGTGGGGGGAGAGCAGAAACAGGACCACTGGCTCTTTGCCCCCAGGACGGACCGACCGTCCCTCAGGGCTTTGGCCTCCTGAGCTGGGTGTCACCCTGGGGCCAGGATTTCCTGAGGGACCGTGCATCAGGGCCCGTGGTGGCTCTTGGACAGGAAATCTGCGTCCTTGCGCCCCAACCCCACCACTCAGGGCTCTCCGGGCACCCGGATCGGCTGCGGGGTGGGTCCTGGGAAGGGAGGAAGGAAGGGAGAGCAAGCGAGCAGCCTTATCAGCAGGAGGCTCCGGGCCCTCCCCCACTCAGGACCCTTCCATGGCCCCCCTTCGCTCCAAGACGCACGCTGGGCCCCCAGCGCAAGCCTCACCTCCCGACGGCGGGCTTCTCGCCACAGGTCTGCCCCCCCCCCCCCCGCCCCCAGCCGCTCTCTCCCCACAGGCTCAGCTGGCCCGCTCACACCACACCACAAAGGGCCTGGGAAGTGCAGCCCCCTGCAGGAAGCCAGGCCCTACTGCATCCCGTCTGGGGGCGTTCTGACGGTCTCCCAGCAAGTCAGAACCCAGGCTGAGCCCTTGGAAGTCAGGGCGGGACCCCAGGCAGGACCCTGGCTGTTCACAGCTGCCCGGAGGCAAAGCCACCTCGTGAGGCCCTTTTCCCACAGCGGAGCCTGGGCTGCCAGCCGCCCTGCACCTCAGGGGCCAGGCACAGGGACAGAGCCCTGTCCCACCCTCAGGGGACCGCAGCTCCCCTGCAGCCACCTGTGGCAGAGGTCGAGCCCCTGCCGCCCCACTGTGAGGCCCCCACGCTGAGCTAGGGCCGTCCTGTCCCCAAACTCACGGTGCTCTGGTCTCCGTGACCGGCCTCTCCCTCTGCCCGGGGTGCTCCCCACTGTCCCCTCCGTCCCCCTGACAAATTTCTGTCCCTCTTTACACCTCAGCTGGGACATGCCCCCAGTGCCACTGGACACCACCTCTGTTGCCTTCCCCGCGGGGCCCATGCCACGCCTGGCACACCCCTGTGTCCTGAGGCTCTGTCCAGGCCCTCTGGACCCCCTCGCAGGGCCCTGACGGCCACGCTGCTGTCCTGTGGGCGCCCCAGTCCTGCGGGAAGGAGCGGAGCGGCCCCAGGCTGTGCTCGGAAGTGAGGGGGGTGTGTGGGCAGGTCTGCCCTTACGGCGCCGTCCCAGCGTGGGCTGGCAACCACTGGCCGCCGCCCCAGGCTCCGAGCCGGGGTGCCTGAAGCCAGTGGGGTTGTGCAGGGGTCCCCGGACAGCCCCGGCTCTGGACCCCAGCCTCCCCGGCTCTGGCCGGAGGGAGTGCCAACTGGGACAGGCCTGGGGGCAGGGACAGGAAGGAAGGTGCTGCCACAGGAGAGACCTGCCTGGTGACGTCCTCCTCACGGAGGGGCAAGGGGGCGTCGGGGCTTCCTTGAGAGGACAGGAGCCCATCCCTGGCCCTCACCCTGCCCCCCACCGCTGGTCAGCAGGACCCTGTCACCCACTGTGCATGGTGAGACCCCTTCCTCAGCCTCTGACCGTCACCCAGTTCTGGGTGCTGGACTCAGGTCTGGGAGCCGGGAGGAAAAGAAAGTGTGTGCACCCAAGGCCCCACACGGGCTGCTGGGAGGGCCCACTTCCCTTCCCACCCCTCAGCCAGGTCGTTCCCTGAAATGATGTCCTGTAGGTGACCTCACGCTCTGTGCTGGCAACGCCAGTGTCCCTGGAACAATGGCCCGGGCCTGGCATTCCAGAGCGTGGCAGCCGGAACAGGTGGGGACCTCAGCCAGCCCTCTCCCCACCCTGGCCCCAGCACCCTTCACAGAGACTCAGCTCCGGTGGCCTCACCAGGAAGGGCTGCAGGAGGCCCCGGAGACCATCTCCCTCACCACACTGTCTCTGCTGTCCCCTCTGTCCCCTTCCCCAGAGTGGGGCCTGGCCGAGAGCGGATGGATGGATGGCGGATGGCTGGATGGATGGATGGTGGATGGATGGTGGGTGGATGGATGGTGGATGGATGGTGGGTGGATGGTGGGTGGATGGTGGATGGATGGTGGATGGATGGATGGTGGGTGGATGGATGGTGGATGGATGGATGGTGGATGGATGGATGGTGGGTGGATGGTAGATGGATGGATGGTGGATGGATGGATGGTGGGTGGATGGTAGATGGATGGATGGTGGATGGATGGATGATGGATGGATGGATGGATGGATGGTGGGTGGATGGTGGGTGGTGGATAGTAGGTGGTGGGTGGATGGTGGATGGATGGTGGATGGATGGTGGATGGATGGATGGTGGATGGATGGATGATGGATGGATGGATGGATGGATGGTGGATGGATGGTGGATGGAGGGTGGATGGTGGGTGGATGGATGGATGGTGGATGGTGGATGGATGGATGGTGGATGGAGGGTGGATGGTGGATGGATGGTGGATGGAGGGTGGATGGTGGATGGATGGATGATGGATGGATGGTGGATGATAGGTGGATGGTGGATGGATGATGGATGGATGGAGGGTGGATGATGGATGGATGGATGATGGATGGATGGTGGATGGATGGTGGATGGATGGTGGATGGGTGATGGACAGATGGTGGGTGGGGTGAGTGAATGACTCCCAGGCCCCGCGGTGTCCTCTGCGCAGTGGGCGAAGGGCACCGTCACCAGGATTGGTGTGCAGTGTGGCCGGTGCTGAGATGAAGGTGCACAGCGCATGTGGGGTCACAGATGAGGACAGTCTCTCCGGTGGGGGTTCAGAAGGCCTGGCCGAAGCCCACACACGCCAGGACCTGACAGGGGGTAAGGGGCGGTGGACGGAAGGCGTGTCCGGCAGGGGCGCAGCCCCAGTCACGCCGGCGGTCGGGTGCGGAGGCTGAGCAGAGAGAAGCCAGAGCCGAGGGCCAGCTGCCCCCTGGGCAGGCCTCCCACCCAGTGCATCTTGGCGGGGCCCCCGGGGGCACTGCCAGGTCCTCCCTCGCTGGCACAGGCCCAGCCTGGGCAGCAGTGGGAGTGGGCGCTGTGAGGAGGGCCTGGCCCCACACCAGCCCTCTGATGAGGCTCTGGGGTCCCAGCCCTGTCCCCAGTCCCCACCCTCGCCTGAGCCCGGACCCCAGTGGGGAGGTGCGGCCCAGTGCGGGGCAGCTGTGCCAGCCAGGATGGAGGGGGCTGGCACAGCCCTGGCGCCCTGGCCTCCTCCCAGGGTCCCCAGTGTCCTGCTTCCTGAGGAAGGACACTCACCAGGGGCTGGCCGGGATGCCTGCCTGAGGCCCCAGGGTTCCCACCCCACCCTTTGTTCTGGAAATAGGAGCTGGACACGTGGGGGGCAGGGTGCTGGGCGACGCAGGGAGCACCCCTGGGCCCTAGCGTCAGCCCAAGGGTCGGCCGGGCTGACTGAGCAGCAGGGAGGCCCGGGCAGCGGGGAGAAGCTGCCGGGTCCCGACCCCCCGCCTCTGGTCGCCCTCTGCCTGGACCCCTCTGTGCGGTCACGAGAGGGGTGGGCAGCCCCTGGGGGAGCAGCACCAGCCATCTGCCCTCTCGGGAACCGGGACCAGCGTGGCCAAGGAGCCCGAGACTCTGCCAGGTCCGGTGCGGGGAGTGGGGCCAGCCCCGTCCTGTGAGTCAGCGCTGAATTGCTCTGTGAGGGACACCCGCTCCAATTACACCCGGGAGCCTTCTCCCCCAACCCCCCACCCCGCTCACCCCCAGCCTTCCCACTGCAAAGGCCGTTGGCCCCTAGGCAGGGAGGGGAAGTCTCTGGGGGCCCATGAGCTTCCCCTCCTCCTGGGGTGGGGGTGCAGCCCAGGGACCCCGTGTAGGAGGCCCGCACCCTTCCTCAGGGCTGGCCCTCCCCCCAGGGCCACTCTCCCCGACTCTCCTGGCCCCAGCCGAGCAGGGATGTCGGGGCCCAGAGAGGTGGGCCTGGGGGCCCGGCCTGCTCCGCTCCCCCACTCCTGCTGTTCCCCGCCCCCGCCCCGATGCACAGCCCGGAGAAGCTCTGCTCTGGGGAGGCCGCCCCCCAGGGTGGCGGGCCCCCACCTGCCTGTGGCCACTGTGAGTTCAGGTCTCTCCTGAGTTTGGTTAAGGAGCTGTCCTGGGCTGTCCGTCAGCCCACGCACTGTCCCTCAGGGTCCTCCGACCACTGACACCCAGAGCATGTGGCCACCTCGAGCTGGTGGAGCGGAGCGCGTGCCCAAGGCCAGAGCTGGGCTGCCGATGACCGGCCGGGGCGGGGCAGTCCTGGCCGCAGGCTCCAGCAGGGTGCCTGGAGGACGCCCAGGTGGGCGGCTGCTCTGGGCGGGGCAGGGCGGGGTGGGGGTGGGCAGGGCCCCGGTTCCCAGGTCAGGGATCAAAGCAGGTGGGATTGGTGGCTAATTACACAGGGGCCAACAGGCACCTGACCAGGCTTCGTGGGCAGGGCCAGGACAGTGGCGTCCCCACCCTGGACCGAGCGGCTGACCTTCCCACCCAGCCGGGAGGGAGCAGACACCTGCGCTGGGTGCAGACCGAGTGCGTGGGGCTGGGACGCCCAGCCGAGGTGGTCGCGGGGGGAGCCAGCCAGGGCGGGGGACCTGGGGGTGGCGTTACCAGGGGCCGAGGGGCCGGACCCAGCAGGGGTTTCTTCTCGACTTTGCTCGGGCCGGGCCTTGCAAGTCTGACCCAGCCGAGCTCCCAGCCAGGTCCAAAGCCCACGGGCCAGGGGCTGCCCCCAAGCCCTGCCCCCTCAAGCCCTGCCCCGTCGGCCTGTCCGACAGCTGCCTTCTGGCCCTGCCCCAGTGCGCGGAGACACCAGCTGCCTGTAGCCTGGTGGCCCCGAGGCCGGGGACAGGGCTGCCCAAGGAGGGTGATGTGCCGGGAAGACAAGGAGCCCGTTCCCTTGAGGCCTCCTCCTCTAGGAAGGAGGGAGGGAGGGAGGGAGGGAGGGCGGGCTCCCAGGCTCCCCTGGGCCTTTGAAGGGGGCCCCCTGAGGCAGCCCCTGCCTCACCTGTCCCCCAGTCCCCCGTCCCCAAACCGGCCGCCTCTTCCAGGGCTCAGATAAAACTCTGAGCATCTGATGTCCGTTTCAAAGGGGTCGTCGTCCCAGCCTGCGCCCGCTGGGCTGGCGTGTGGGCCCGGCCGGCCCCTGAGTCACCTGTCCCTCGGCCCCACCTGCAGAGCGGCCTGGCTCCGTCCCCCTGCAGGGCCCGCCTCCGGTGGCTCTGTCTCTCTGCGGCTGGCCTGTCCCGCCCGGCGGGCTCTCTGTGCCCCTTGTCCCTGTCTTTGCCTCTGGAAGTTTCAGCACCGCTTTCCCTCCCTGAGTCTGCCTGTCTGTCATTCTGTCTCTCTGTCTGTCTCTGGGCACCGGCAGAACTCCCTGGGAAGACAGAAGCCACAGGCCTCGCTGCTCAGGGACAAATGTCCAAAGGGCCCAGGCTCTCCCCGCAGGGGGAGGCCTGCGGACAGCTGGGCGGCAGCCTCAGCAAACGGTGCGTGTGGTTGGGCCTCCCCACCCGCCCCGGCCCCCAGCCCCACCGGGCTCTTCCTGGGGCCGTAAGGGTCACTGGCCACCACTCCTCCTGCGTGGCAGTGGGCAGCCGGCTGCGACTGAGAGCCAGGCCCCAGGGCTGGGCAAGCCCCACAGTATCCGTTCTGGGAGGAGGGGCTCCTGGGGACGCCGGGGGTCCTCTCTCATCCCGACGTGGGAGCCTGAGGCCTTCTGGGCAGAGGGCCCAAGGGGCTGGAGACCCCTGAGAAGCGGCCAGCCTGGCCCTGCCCCTCCGTGCAGCCGCCCCTCCGCGGGGTTCCTGGGAAACACCTGAGCACCAGCAGCGGGGGTGGGGGGCGGCGGGCCTGCCGTGCCCCAGCCAGCGGCCCAGGCCCCTCCCCCTGAGGGCGTGGCCCCAGGGCCCACCGCCGGGCCCCTCTCAGGGTATCCTTCCCTCTCTAAGGGGCTTTCTTTGTGGGGCTGTGGGCCCACCCACCAAGGGGCCCACCCACCAAGGGGCCCAGGGCCTCGCTCCACCCTGGGCTTGGGGGCGAACGACCTGGGACGCAGCTCCAGCCCAGGGAGCTGCCTCTCAGGGAACAACGAGCGCCAGGGACGTCCCGCTCAGCAAGTCTTTTCAAGCGTCTGCTCGGGCGGGCCTCTCGTGAGGTGCAGAGGGCGCCAAGGGGACTGGGAGCTGTCCCCACAGAGCTCTGAGTGCAGGCTGGTGGCCACCGCCATAGGCCTCGAAGTGCACGGGGCACGAGGGTGACGAACCGGCGGTCCGGTCCCCCAGGAAGTGTGTGCCCCGGTGCGCGGGTCCTGGGCGGCCCGGGGAAGGGACAGAAGGCCTCTGGGTTTCTCTCTCCCCGCCATCGCCGCGATGCTGCCCAGCCACAGTGCCCCCGCCCCGGCCCTCCGGGGAACTGCAGACACCTGGCCCTCGGGGATCGCTGGGGGCGGAGCGGCGCCGGAGCCTGGGCCCACCCAGCAGCTCAGCGGGCCTAGGGGAGGTCACTCGCCCTGGGGGCTTCTGGGGACTGTATGTTCGTCTGGTCGTCAGTCACATCCTGCGGACCACCCGGGGCAGGGACGGTGGTCTCTAGGAAGCAAATGGGCAGAGTGCAGCTTCCCAAATGGTCACAGCTCAGCCAAGCCAGGGGAGGCTGGCCAGAGCCCCGGCACCTGCCAGCATGTACTCGGGAGCAGAAGCGGACCGAAGGTGGACTCCGGGGCCACCCTGCCCAGCCCCCAGCTTCCAGGCTCCCCAAGGCCAGGGCCAAGGTGCGAACGGGAGGGAAGGGGCTGCTGCGGGACAGGAGGGTTCAGGCCGAAAGAAGGCAGAAAACGGGGGGCTGGGTCCCACGCGCGTCCGTGGGAGCCCAGTGGGGTGAGCCCAGGTGGCCCTGGACCACAGAGGGGCGGCCGCCCCCGTCTATCCACAGGCGGCCCAGGAGCTCTGGGGGGGCCTCCAGAACCTCACGCCTGCGTGTTGTCTGGTCCCTGCCCTCCCGCCTCAGGCGGGCAGGTGCGGCGTGGGGCTCGGTTGCCAAGGGAAGGGGCTGGCGCTCCCTGGACTCCGCCGGCGCCCAGAAGCCCGGGGAACGCAGACCGCAGAGAAGGTGGGGCCAGGTGGCCTGA
Organism: Glossophaga mutica; assembly: GCA_039655065.1. Lineage (NCBI taxonomy): Eukaryota > Metazoa > Chordata > Mammalia > Chiroptera > Phyllostomidae > Glossophaga > Glossophaga mutica. The sequence goes on from CM077305.1 coordinate 217,363,582, forward strand.
GCCCAGCGGGCTCCTGTGAAACAGGGCCTTGGAAGTCCTGCCGGCCAGGGTTGGTGGGACCAGCCCTCAGAGGCGCGGAGACCACACTCACGCCTGCTGTCCCGAGTGGCCGCCCCCACGGACGGAGGGAGGGGCAGGGGTTGTGCAGGGAGGGCTGGTAAGCGAGCGGGGAAGCCAGGCCCCTCGGACTCTGCCCGCGCGCATGTGGGATGGCGTGGCTCCTGGGAAATTGGGGGAGGGCTCCCCAAGGGGGTAACCACAGAGCTACCACGTGCCCCGCAAGGCCCCCCGACGAGAGAAGAAGACACACGGCCACTCGCAGACCCGCCCGCTCACGAGCGCGGCAGCTCTATTCACAGCAGCCAAAGGGGCAGACGGCCCACGCGGCCGCCGGCAGGCGGCGGAGGGGCTCGGTGTGGGCCAGCCACGTGGTGGAGCATCACTCAGCCAGGGAAAGGGGTGGGTGAATCTTTCCGCCGTCGTGGGGAACGAAAGAAGCCACGGAACATGACCTCCTGGGCGACATCCGCCCCCGTGAGCTGTCCAGAACAGATGACTCCTCGGACACAGAAGGTGGACCCGCCGTTCCTTAGGGCGGGGCTGCAAGGCTGGGGGGGCCGCTTCGGGGCACGAGGTCACTCCTGGAGGCGACGACCAGGCTCCGGAACGGGCTGTGCCGGCCGCCGTCCATGCCTGCTGGGGACGCGCTGGAAACCAAAGGGTTGTCCCCTTCAGAGAGAAACTGCGTGGCACGTGAATTATCTTAATGACGCTGCTAAGAGCAAGCAGGGGACGAGCCCAGGGCTCCTGGCCAGGCAGGGGCCGAGCAGGGTGCCAGCCGGGCCCCCCTCCCCCCGCCCAGGGAGCAGGCAGCTGTCCCTTCCATCAGCAGTGTCCCCGCAGCGGGCCGGGGCAGGGTGGCCACGGGAAGCCAAATGGGCTTAGGAGGAGCGGGCCCAGGACCTGACTCTGGTTGGCTGGGGGTCCCGCGTGTTTGTTCAGGAGGCTAGGGGCCCGTCCCTCCTAACCTCCTAACCTCCTAACCCGGCCGAGGGCCTCCCCCCTCCCGCCCCCTCCTGCCCGTTCCCAGAGGCTGTTTTTCCAGGGGCCCTCGGAACAAATGGCACTTGGACTCCGGCTTGGAAGCCTCGTGGGGACAGACCCCAAATGCCACCCCCGCTGAGGAGTGACCTGCTTCCTCTGGACACCCAGGCCTGGCCGGAATCCAGTTTGCTGCTTCTCGGCTCCTCTGAGCCTCGGGGTCACAGGGGGCTGGCCTCCTGGGCCGTCCTGGGCACTGGTGAGGCCCCGGGGCAGAGCCTGACTCCCCGCCCGGAGTGTGAGGGCTTCGATCCTCAGGAGGGCCTGGGGAGGGGCTCAGCAGGACCCGATGTGACCACCCCAGGAGCCACATCTGGGGCCCAGACCCGGGCCCGGGCAGGGCCGGCGTGCCTGCTCGGGGAGGTCCAGGGCCACCGGGCGGCCCAGAGGGTGGGAGGCGTCCCAGCGAGGCGTCGCGTCCCTCCCCGCGCCCCCGCCGCTCCGCCCCCAGACCCCGGCCTCTGACGGCGGGCACACTTCCCACAGCCCGCCCCCTCATGCTGAGCTCTGCGCCCTCCGGAGCCGGTGGGGGCTTGGGGGGAACTTTCCCAGAAACGGCTTGTGAGTCACCAGCCAGCCCAGGAAGTGGCCGCCTCTTGTCCAGCCCCGCCAGCTGACCACCGGGCCTCCGTTCTGACCACAGGGAAGAGGCCCTTCACGCGTGACCTCAGAGTCGACCGAGCGCCTCTGCACTGGGGCCGCTCCGGGCTCCCGGCGTGGTGGGCGAGATCAGGTCACAGCCAACCCCACGAGCCCTTGTTGAACTGCGGGGGCTTGGGGAAGAGGGGCTTTGGTGGGCCTGGGGCGGGAACAGGGCGGCCCTCTGGGGGACGGGTGTGAGGGGAAGAGCTTCCCGGAAAGGACAGTGCATGGGGAGCCCGAGGTCATCCGTGGGGCTGCAGCTGGGCAGGAGGGGCCCGGCTGGGCCGAGCGGGCTCTGCGGTCTGGGACCCAGAGCAGGGGCTTCCCGGGCCAAGGTGTTTCCCAGGAAGCCACCCCGGAGGAGCCGCTGTGGTCCCCCCGCTGACTCAGCCTGCCTCCGACCGCCACTTGGGGCACAAGGGCCGCAGGGACCAGAGCGGGGAAGCAGGAGGCCCGAGGCTGCACAGCAACCTAGAGGCAGGCTCCATACGTCAAGATCCTGCTCCTCTGGCTTCCAGGCCCCTCTCTCTGCAGAGAATCTTCTGGAAAGCAGAAGATGGCTGGCTATCGAGGGCCCTCTCAGGAGAGGCGACAGGAAAACCTGGACCCCGAAACCAGTGCCCAGGCCCCGAAAAACGAGGCTCCTGGGGGCCGGCCCAGCGTGCGGGTGATGCTGACCCCTGCGGTCCCCTGCGCTGGGCACCGAGTACGGGGCTCAGGCCTGGCCAGGCAGGCTGCAGCCCCCAAGTGGGCGATGTCCTACTTGGGGACCAGCTCCCCCCTCTGCCAGCACCTCTCCAGCCCAAAGTGCAGGAGCTGCTGGGCAGAGCGGGGTGGGGGGGGGCGGTCCTCGCCTTACCCCTGCCTCCATTCTGCCTCCACTCTGGGACCCAGACCCAGCCTGTGAGGCAAGACTCAGGGTCGGCCCCGAGGGCTGTGGGACTTTGGAGAGGTTGCCCGACCTCTCTGAGCCAAGGATGAAGCCTTTGCCTCGCAGCGCGGCTTTGAGGAAAACGGGGCTTAGGCAGCGCCAGCCATGGAGGGAGGGTACCCACCACCCACCGACGCCTGCGGCCCGGCACCCAGTGGCCGCTGAGGGCTGGAGGGGCTCCAGAGGCTCCTGGAACAACACTCTCGTGAGGCCAGGAGGGGCGGAGGCCAGCAAGGGACCCAGCACCCCGCTACCTGCCGGCCCCCCACCTGCCACCTGCCCCCGGCACCCTTGGTGCCACCCCTTCTGTTTACTCAGATCCCGCCTGCCCACCCCCCTCCCCGTCCTGCCCCTGCCCCGCCCCGAGGCGCCCCCGCCATCATGGCCCCGCCTCCCCCGGGGAAGGGCCTGGCTTCACACTTCAGCCCCTGCTCCTGGCTGGGATGTGTTCTCCCCGCTGCTTGTTCGAACTTGTTGGGGACTTCTGTGCGCTGGCCTGGCGACTTCACGCCCTGAGAAGAGGGCTGCTTGGGCAGTGACTCATTCGGGGTCACCCCAGGAGTGCTGGCTCGGGGGTGCTGGCTTCGGAGCCCCGCCCCCACTCGGGGCAGAAGACCGAGCCACACCTGGCTCTGCGTGGCTGCACGGTCACACCGAGTGAGGGCTGCGGGGGCCACGCATCTGACCACCACGTCCCGGGGGGAAGGGCCCAGTGCTCCCTGCACCCCAGGAACCCGGCCCACCTGGGCGAAGGCCGCCCACGGCCTGGAAAGGCCACATGCAGGCGCCTCATGTCGCCAGGGGCGTCTCCGCGTGCTCAGGGGCAGCGAGGCCCGTCGGGCCGCCCCTGGGAACATGCCACATCAGACCGACCCCTGCTGGCCTCGCCGGCCCCAGCACAGACGTGGGTCCTGGTGGGGGGGCGGGGGGCGGGGGGTTGTAAACGTCTTCCTGCTGCCTCTGAGCCCTCCCCCCCTCGCTGCTTTCCGGAGCTCTGGCTTGGGGAGCCCCTGCATCCGCTCCGCCGCTCCCCCGCCCGGGGCCAAGGGCAGGGGATTCTCCACCACACATCTGTTCACATGTGTCCGCCCCCGCCTCTCCCGCCAGAGGGGTGCTTGCTGGGAGGATGTCGGGGGCGCTTTGCTTGCTCAGGTCACAGAAACACAGCCTCCCCTCGTGTTTTCCCGGAGCCCAGGGGTACGAGCTCCCCCAGATCCCAGCCGACAGTGGATTCCGGAGCCTTTCCTCCCCCGGCTACCCCCCACCGTGGTCCAGGGCGCACCCCCACCCCGCCGAGTTACCCTTCCCTGATGGAGGTGATTTCCTCTGCTCGCCTCCAGAAAGACCAACTAACGAGACACCGGGCCAGGTCACGGGCCAGCTCTGGCACCTCCAGCTGTCCAAACAGGCTGGGCCTGCAGGGCGCCCTCGGGGACACTGCTCCACGGGGCTGCCGGGGGGCAGCCGGTGTGGGGTTGGACCCACGCCTCCCTGCCATGAGCTGGACTCCCCCCTGCCCGGGACTGCTGGCCAGCCCGGGCAGGTAAGGGATTGTCTCTGTCCTGTCGTTGGGCTTTAGGAGGCGTTCAGAGCGGGGGCGTAGGGAGAGCCTCAAGGCTGCTGGGGTGGGGGCTAGGTGACGGTCATGAGCCATGGGCCGCACAGGGGTGTGGGGGATGAGAAACTTGGGGAGGTGGGGCTTGGCCAAGGGGTCTGATGGGCTCTGGGGGTCTGGGCCCAGGCAGGCCCTGGAGACGCAACCCCCCAGTGGGCGGCCGGAAGCAGCCGGGCGTGGGGCTCTGACCTCAAGACAGTACCCAAGGTGGAGCGTGGACACGCCAGCATGGCTGTGGGTCTGGGGAGGTCTTCTGAAACGGAGCTCGAGTATCCGGAGGAGGCACCCAGGCCAGAGAGGGGCGGTCTTGTCCAGGAGGGACAGGAGCTGGGCAGGGAGAGATGGAACTCCAGGGGCCAGGACAGGCGCTTCAGGGGCCACAGGCAGGGGCCGGGGCACAGGGCAACTGGCACGGGGCTGGTGGACAAGCCCAGGGCTCTGGGGTGGGGTCGCCGATAGAGGCGGCTGCCGGGCAGCGGGGCTGGCCCGGTCCCCAGCCCGCCGGGACAACCGTGTGGCAGCCCTGGGCTCACCGAGGAGCCGCCCGCCTATCTGCCGCGGGCCTTTCCGGGGAGGTGGGGCCTGGCTGGAGAGGTCAGGCTTTGGGGCGAGCCTCCACGCCTCGCGGAGATGGCAGGTGGGCAGAGGGCGCCCTGCCTCCCTGGGCGACTCAGATGAGTGTCCACCTCTCTGGTCCTGGGAGTCCTGCGTGCAAATCGGGACCAGGACGGCACCTCCGGCGGCTGCGGAGTGAAGGAGAACGGATGGTCAGAGCCTCTGCAGGGCCACCGCCGGATGCGAGGTGACCAGCAGGCTCCCGGGGACCAGGTGCCTGGCCCTGGCAGTCCGCTGCGCCAGGGGTCCCCTGGCTCAAGCACGCTGGGCGCCTCTGTGCCCTGGCCTGGCAACCTGCCGCCCTGAGAAGACGGCCGGCCCTCTGGGAGCACGAGCAGGAGCCTCCTGGACAGGTGCAGAGAGAGACAGGCCAGGGCCGGGCGCCGCACCTGTGTTTCGGGGCAATAAACACCCCAGCAGCCGAAACCGGGGGGAGGGAGATGAAAGGGAGGAGGCGAAGGCCCAGGCCTGCTCAGGCTCCCAGCGATGATGCCATTGCAGGAGCCCCGCCCGCCCGCTTGCCTGGCCTGCAGCCCGCAGCCATCGGGAAGCTGCGGGCCGGGGGTCTGCTGGGCTCCCCACGGGGAGGGGCGAGGGGACCAAGGGCCCCGGCCGTGCCTGGCTGGCCGCTGCAGGCAGCGCCAGGGAGGGGTCTGCTCTGGCTGAGGATTCGTTCTTTCAAAGGAAAGAATGACGTGAGCTCAGATTTATTGTCAGGCGAGATGTGTAAGACCTGACCTGTTATAAAATGGAAAAAACAAAAAATATGTCCGACTGTGAAACGCGTCCAGGGCGGCTGTGGCCCTGTGAGAACCACGGGGCGGGGGGCGCTGGGGTGCAGCCAGCGCGGCGGTGGGGGGGTATGGGGGGTGGGTCTCCAGGCTGGGTCCGCCCCTGTTTTTTCCTTTCTTGCCTCCTCTGCATCTGCCAGCTTGTCTGCGCCAGGCAGGTACAACCTGACCACCTGACCTGACCACCGGGCCATCGGCCCTGCCTCGGGGCCGGTCGGAGCCCGGCTTCGTCCAACTTCTCTCTCCTCGAGGGCTTGGAGCCCGGTGCACAGGCACCATGAGGCCTGGCTCCTGGGCCAGAGCCCTTCCGCTGCCCGATGGCTCCACGAGCGTCCCAGACAAGCCTGTCACCTCCTGTGCCCTCACCCTCGAGGGTAGCCATCACTCCTTCCACAGGTGAAGAAACTGAGGCAATCAGCCGACACTTAGGGAGCGTCCGGGGTATCCTGAGTCCAGTTGGAGGACGACGGGGAAGAGTCGAACGCAGGCACTGCCCCAAACCGCCCCAAAGGGGACACCAAGGGGTGGGGAAGGACGCAAGGTGGGCTGTGAGTGGAGGGCCAGCAACAGGTAGGGCAGGAGTCCCCATTGCCCAGGGAGGCTAAACCTCTTCCAGGTGGAGCAGTCCAGAAGGACTTCCTGGAGGAGGAAAAGGAATCTCAGGGGCCCTTGGAGGCTGGGTGCCTCTCTGGACCTTAGTTTTCTCCTCTGCGAGGGTAGTCATGCCCCAGTACTCACTGGTAAGCCTGGCATCCTGGGGGCTGGGCCCAGGGCGGACTGAGGTTGGGGACCACCCCACAGCCGGTCTCACAGAGCTGGGAACGCAGCTTCGGGGCTCTGCCAAAGCCTTAGATGGAACAGCTGAGGGGCTGCGCCCTGACCCAGGGCACAGGGGAAAGCCACCCTCTGCGGAGGCGTCCACAGAGCAAAGAGGAAGCCCGGCTGGGAGCTCAGCGCTCAGTGTGGCTGGTGGTGTCAATGACCTTGTGAGCTTGTGCAATGAGTGTGGGCCCGGAAAACTGCCCGCCGGCAGCCGCACGCAACAGGCAGGCCACCAGCTTCAGGGGCCCCGGCCAGCCAAGCCCACAGGCCACCAGCCGCCCCGCCGGGGCCTGAGCAGGCACTGGGATCCCAGTCCCCCTGGTCAGCGGCTGAGGCCCACGCCTGCTCTGCCCCAGCTTCACTGTCCTGCGGGCTCCGAGGGGCCAGGCCACTGCCCTCACCCTCTGGCCCCACTGTCCTCCCCCCCAGAGGGGCCTGCTCAGCCCTGGTCTTGTTGTCTTAGTGCCCTCACCGCCCCCAGGCCCCTCCCCACCAGGCAGAGCAGGAGGCCTGGCCCCGGGCGGAGCCAAACTCTGGTCCTAGAGGGACCCTGGGGTGCGGTCGCAGCCTGCACCTCCCCCGAGTGCACGGGGGATCGAGCCCCTTCCTCCTCTGCACGTGGGGGTGTCACCGCCAGACCACGGGAGGCCCTGGGATGAGGCCAGAGCCACACACCCTTGGCCAGTGCCCTCGGCCTGGGTCCGCCCTCCAGGGGCTCCTACTGGAGAGGGGAGGGGTCAGGCAAGGCTCGGGCCGCCCCAGCTTGACAGGAACCACGAGGTCACTGCTGGCTAAGGGGGCCCAAAGGCCAGGCAGCAGCCCGGCGGCCCCCTGCGTAGATGGGCCCAGACGAGCGGCAAGCTTGGCTTTGCCCGTGTGCCCGGAGGAGGCCGAGGTGCTGCGCACGGGGCGGCCCTACGGTAAGAACCTGTGACCCTAACACCCGTCCCACAGCTCTGGGCTGGCAAGGACCCCCACCTCTTTGTCTCAACCCAGTGGGGCAGAAGGGGAGCAGGAGATAAGAGGTCCCCTTCGGGCTCCAGGAGTGATGGGCCCTGAAGCGAGGAAGGGAGGGGACTGCAGAGCTGGCCCCCCAGGACTCCGGGGCCCAGGCCAGGTCGGTGTGGGTTGGGAGCAGCTGGTGGGGGCCAGCTTCTCTCTGCTCCTTGGCAGGGCGATGCAGACAGAGCCCAGAGCTGGCTGTCCGGCTGTTTCGAGCAACTGCGACCTCGCCGGGCCCGGCTGGAGTGCGGGGGCGGGGTGCCCAGGGCGTTCCCAGAACCCCCCCCCCCGCCCCAGTGCCCACTATCTGGGGCGGCTTCGCGGGCCGCAGATAACTGGGCAGAGCAGAGACAGGCGCCGGGAACAATGCCTGGGGCCGGCTCCCGGCTGGGGGTGGGGGTGGGGGGAAGCTTGGCCAGGCCTCGGGGAAGGGCTGGGGGCACCGGGGAGGGGGGCCCAGCAAGGCGGCCGGGGCTGTGGGGCTGGGCTTGAGCACCCCACTGGAGAGACTAGAAAATGGGGCCCCTGGCTGTGGCCGCGGGCCGGGCCTCCCAACCTCCCGCCCAGAGTGCCCTCGTCCAGGGCTCCCTAATGGCCTCTGTCATGCAGGCCACGTGCTCCGCAGGCCCGGCTGGGCCCTCTGTGCCTGGGAGGGAGCCACAGGACCGGGGTGGGGGGGCTGAGGTTCCCACGGTGTCACCCCCGCACAGGGCTCCCAGTGCCGGCCAGCTCTGCCCGGGACCTGCTGGCTCAAGCCCCTGCCTGCCGGGGTGCTCCCCGGGCCAGGCCCGGCGCTCAGCTCCTGGCCTGGGAGGGGATACCCGCTCCACACCCACCGGGGCCCCGGGGCCTGGCTCGTGCTTCCTGGGAGCAGAGAGCGCAGATCTGCCTCCTCATGGGCGCGCAGGGCGGGGCGAGGGGCTGGGAGAATGGGGGCTTTCTGGGATCCAACACGCAGGGCCCCCACCTGGGACCCACCCAGCGCCCACGGCCAGGACTCCTGCCTGCTCTTGCGACACAGCTGAGCGCTGCAGCAGAACCTGCGTCTCGGGCTCAGGCCCCAACAAGTCCCTGTGGCTCTCCTTCCGAGGGGGCGGCGTGGGCAGCTGGGGACGAGACCCCCACAGCTCCGTGCCCTCGGGGCCTCGGGAGGCTGGCGGCGGCCACGCAAAAAGGCAGCGGTGTGGAAGGAGTCTGGGCCTGAGGCAGCCCCGCGACCCCAGGGGCAGCCCGGCAAGTCCAGCCTGTCCTCACACCTCGGTTGTCCCACCCTCGAACAGGACATCTGCCCCAAACCCTCGTCAGGGTCCCGGTCCATCCACCGCCCGGACAGTCTGTGCCATTGCCCCCCACGGTGACAGGGGCTGGCCGTTGCCTGTCCCGGGGCCCTTGGGCCGCCTTGGGGCTGGGCGCATGTCCGGGTCCCGCCTTCCCCATGCCGGCCTCTCAGGTCCAGGCCCATGTGGTGTCTGTCCCCTGGGACCAGGGGTTTTGGGGGGGAACCTAGGGAGAGGGTCCCTGGGTGCTGGGGCGGACGGTGGGCCCTGCCCGGGCATGTCCGGGCCTCAGAGAACGCCCCCTGGACGGTGCGATCGGAGCTGGGCAGAAGCAACCGGCCTGGGGGAGGGGGTGCCCAGACTCCAGCGGGACCCCCAGGACCTGCCCAGTTCTAGGGGTCACCCCTGCACCACCCCCCTGCTCCTCCTGGGGGAGGGGCAGGCTGAGGCAGGTGGGCAGGTAGCCTGAGGCCCCTGGCTGCCGGTTCCCAGCACTGAGCACCACAGGCGAGGCCAGGGACAGGGGACTTCCTTCCGCTTTGGCAGATGGTGGAGGAGCAGGGTGACAGGGGGTGAACAGGCCTTGGGCCTCCTCCCTGTGGGGGTCTGCAGGCCGGGCACTCAAGAGTGGGCTCCCCGCGGAAGGGGCTGGCCCTGCAGCCAGAGGCTCCTGGAGGCCGGTCAGGTCCCCCACTCGGGCCCCCGGCCCTGCGGCCACTCCGCATACCGAGCCTGGCGGGGCCGCCCTGCGGGGCTGTGCAGGCTGGGCACTGCTCTCAGACTAAGCGCTGTCGGGGTGCCGGCCCGCCCACTGAGGCGTCTTCCCAGAGCGCGAATCCAGCATCTCTCCTGAGCTGAACCCCCGGGATGAAGGCTGAGTCCTTGCTGGAGGCCACCTGCTCCCTCAGCCTCACCCTGCCACTGGGCTGCTGCCCCGTCCCTGGGACATCTCCCCGCCCCCCCCCCGCCCCGCAGCCCCTGCCTTGTGGTCTGTGGGCTCTGCCAGGGCCGTGAGGGGCCTGAAGTCACCGACTTTGGAGCTCCACAGAGATCTGCGGAAGGCGGGGGGCGGGGGCGGGCAGGCACGAGCTGTGGGAACCCGCTTTGCCCGTGGGCCCCAGGGCTGGGTTGGGGTGGGGAGCAGGCAGGCCCGGGAGCCTCTGGTCAGAGCCTGGCACAGTCCTGGGGGCTGGGGACGGCACAGGGACGGAACGGTGCCCCTCAGTCAGCCGCTCAGCCCCGCACGCCTGCCCCGCTGCCTCGGGGTGCGGAGGTGAGGGGGGCGGAGCCCAGACTTTCTGGGTCTCACGCCTCTATCCGTGCAGCGGCCCAGGTTCCCCCCGGGACCCCTGCCCGGGCAGCAGCTGCCCAGCCCCAGGTGCCAGCCCTGCCCCCTCTCTCAGGCGCTGTACCTGCACCTGCTTAGCCCCCACTCCCAGTCCTTTTGGCCTTCCAGTGCCGGGGCATGGGCCGTCTCCTCCAGGGAGACCTCCCGGAGTTCCTGGGCAGAGTTTAAGTCCCCCCCAGCCTGGCAGGCATCCCCAGAGCCCTTCGTGGGGCCTGGCCAGGCTCGTGGGACTTGAGACATCTGGTGACCGTGGGAGGCTCTCGGCCGGGTTGCTGACCCGCCGGGCTCTCAGGTCTGCCCAGCCCCTTCCCACTGGGCGTCTCCGAGTGCAGGAGCAGGCACACGCCCGGGCAGCTCCCACGGCAGCACCCCATTCCCCCAGGGGCTCTGCCCGCTCGGGGGTCAAGATTCAGGGCTCGGGGCCTCCTCTTCCTTTCTCCTTCGGTCTCTGCCACAAACCAGGGACCCGTGAAGGACCCAGGGTCACTCTGGGACCCAGAGACCAGACTGCGGTGCTCCTGGGCCCTGGTGGCTCTCTGTCCTCATGTCGGGGAGTAGGGGCGTCCCAGGAGCCTCTGGGCCCTCTCGGGCCTCCACACTGTCCCCACGGGCCACAGCACAGCTGAGGCTCCAGCGACTGTGACCTCTGACCGGGCGAGGGGGTGGGAGGCTCTGGGGACTCGCCTTCCCTGCTGGTGCCCTGGCCGAACTGCTCAGCTCAGCCTCCTGGCGGGGACAACCACTGAGCACCAGCTGTGTGCAGCTGCGGGGGCCTCGGGGGCAAAGCCGGCGGGCAGCGGGGCGCTGCAGCCCCAGCCAGCCCTCGAGGTGGTTCCCCGAGGTGGGAGATAGCGCCGGCCCCCAGGCCGGCCCTAGGAAGGGCCGGGACAGGCCGCCTTCCGGGAGAGGAGGGTAGGCACTTGCTGGCTGCTGGTGCTCACCCCGGGACACCTGCCGCACCTCCCCCTCCGCTCAGATTTTCTCACGCTCCGAGCTGGCACAGGGGATCCGGCCGCGCTGGGACTTGTCCTCCGGATCGTCGGAAGGTGGGTGCGGCTTCCCTCCCGGCCTGGGGGCAGGGGCCCCTGCAAGTCGAGACACAGCCAGAGAGGGGGAGCCGGGCCGCATCACTGGCTGAGCAGCTGCAGGACATGTGTCCCCGCCAGCCCAGCACCCCCACCCCAGAGGGCAGGGGGCACAGGTGGGCGGTGGAGGAGGCCGGTTCCTGTTCTCCCTGGAGTTGGGCCCAGGGACCGAGGCCACGGCCCAGCCCCTCTCTGGTCCTCAGTTTCCCCTCTTCGAATTCGGGAATTAGGAAGTCTCGTGGGGCCCTGACCAGCGTGGCTCAGCTGATTGGGCATCGTCCGGCAAAGCCAAAGGTGGCCGGTTTGAGTCTCGGACCAGGCATAGGCCCTGGACTGGGGCTCGTGGTGGGGGGCCAGCTGATCGATGTTTCTCTCCCTCTCTTTTTCTCTCCCTTCCCTCTCTCTAAAAATAAATAAAATCTTTATTAAAAAGCAGGCTGGGGTGGTTTTTTGTTTGTTTGTTTTTGTTTTTTAAAGAATGTCTCGTGGGGACACCTCCCTGAGGTGACTCAGGCACAAGGCTCAGCACCCGGTCAGAGGCGGGATCGAAGCCTGCGGCGCCCCTCAGAGGGGGGAGGCCAGGCCGGGCCGCCCCACGGCGGTGGGGAGGCTCCACCAGGAAAACCACAGGCCCAGAGACTCTGGCCTCCGGGCGCCTCTGCGGCATGGAGTCAGGACCCACGTCCGACCGGCCAGGGGGCCCAGGCCGGTGGGGCCCGACTCGAGGGCCCTGCCAGTCCCGGGCTGCCAGCAGAACGGGTCAGGCTCACTCTCGAGCTGAGAGCCGGGCGCCTTCCATGGGGCCCCTGCCCCAAACGTGCCTGGCTGCCAGCCAATCCCTCTGAAGGTGTCCGGATCCCTCTGGCGATAGAGCCTGACCCCTCAGCTGGTGGGCTGGCTTCCTGTGGTTTCTAAAGACAAGCGGTCTCCTCTCCGGGCACCGTCCTGCAGGGCTGGTGGGGACCCAGGGCGACGGCGGCCCCAGGAGCATCGAGGCCCCGCGAGGCCCTGGCTTGTCACACACGCCTCAGTGTGATATGGGGGGAGGGGCAGCGGGATGCAGTACAAGCGAGAGGGGTGCCTTGCGGAGATCCCCCCTTTCTCTTGTCCTTCGGGGAGACTGAGACCCAGGGAAGCCCAAGCCCACGGCTGGGCCCCCAGAGAAGCACTGTCTGGCCGAGCTGTGCAGGCCGCCGACAGGCTCCAGCGTCCCCACCCGCCTCACTCAGTGCCAGGGCACAGCACCCGCAGGTCGGCGCTCCTCCACCGAAGTCACGGGCTGCCCTTGGGGGCTGGACAGGGTGAGAGCCAGGTCCCCTGGGAAGCAGCCCCTCGACGCCCCAGTGCTCCCTGGCAAGCCCCCAGACAGGCGTGGGAATGTGGCTGGCGAGAATGGAGCCTCTCCCCTGGGGAATCCGTCGCTGGGGGCCAGCCAAGAGGAAGCAAAGTTTAGCAGCAGCAACTTCACTTGGACCCGCAGCGGAGCAAACACACACTGTCCAGACTGAGCCCTGGTCCCAGTCACAGACTCAGCCCTGGTCCCAGGCCCAGACTCAGCCCTGGTCCCAGGCCCAGACTCAGCCCTGATCTTGGCCCCAGACTCAGCCCTGATCTCGGCCCCAGACTCAGCCCTGATCTCGGCCCCAGGCTGAGTCCTGACCCCAGGCTCAGACCAGTCCTTATGCCCAGCTGGAGACCTGGCCCTGACATCGGCAGAGGCCGACGCTCGCTCTGAGCCCGGCTCCAGCCCCACCCCGGCAGGTCCCAGGCTCCGGCTCTGGGCACCCTCGGCCCCTGGACAGAGGCGTCCAGGCTGCATGAGCAGAGGCCGGGGCCCGGGTCTGGAAGGCGATGTCCCTCTCTGCTGAGTGTCGTGTTCCCTCCTGCACTTTCCCAGGGACTTGGCCCAGGCAGAGCAGAATGGGGGGGGCGGGCGGGGTAGAGGACAGAGTGCAGGCCTGGAGTGTGCTGGGGGCCGGGCAGGCTGGCGTGGAGGTGGAAGACCCGGTTCCCTGGTGGGACCCAGGGACGGCTGCGTCCCTGCCATGTGCCGGCGTGCCACCCGCCACGGCCGGTCGGGCACTCCCAGCCAGCCGCTCTGTGGGAGAGGAACCAGCTAGGCAGGGCCAGGGACACGAGTGGGCCCACGCTCCGTCCACGCCAGGCTGGCCAGCAGCCCCTGGGGCCCCTGACTAGGGATGGGCCTCAGCCCCTGGGCCCCAGCTGCCTCCAGTGGGGGGCACCCTTCATGGGGCACAGAGAGGGGCGGGAGAGCCCTGGGCTGGGGAGTCAGAGCCGGATCCAGGCCCGGGGGCGGGGCTGGTCAGCCTGCTGCCACCCCCTCCAGCTCTCCGAGCCCCCCAGAGCCAGGCTGGGTGTCTGTGCTGGGGGTGCATGCTGGGGGTGGGCGGGGGGAGAAGTTGTTTAGGCAAAGCTCTAATCTCCCCGCTTATCTGCCTTGTTTGCCCAGCGAGAGTTCAAACAAGTTCAAACAGGCCGAGGTCACAGGGGCTGTGGGGAGGGGCTGACAATATTTGCCTGGCCACTCGAAGTGGTGTTATAAATAGTGCAGAGCCTCTCAGCTTGGAGGGGACTCCCGAGGGCCCCAGGTGCCAGGTGGTGTACCTGGTGTTGATGTTCCCGGCCTCCAGCTTGGCTTCTGATAGGGCCCGAGGGGGCGCGGCCAAGGGGCCCTTCTCCTAGGAAAGCCCCGAGAGACGCTGTGTGCCCCCCGCCCAGGCTGTCCTAGCCCACACCGGGACTGCGGGAAAGTCCATTTGGAGGGTCCTGGGGCCTGTGCCCTCTGCCCCCAGCACTAGCAGGGGCGGAGGCCCGCAAAGCCCAGGGGGAGGCCGGGCCTAGTCCCACTCCAGAGCCCACCCCAGGCGCCCGAGCTCTGACCAAAGGAGCCATTGAGCCTGCTGGTGAGGGCAGCAGGGCGGGGGGAGGTGTCCATGGGGCGAGCCTCAGTTTCCCCAGCTGTTAAATGGGAAACTCACTGGTCCCAGTTCACACAGGCGTGGGGAGATGCGTGCAGGCTCAGCCCCACACCCGCCAGCCTGCCCGCTGACCCTGCCCCAGGTGCTGGGGCCGGTGGGCACGTTCTCTCGGGGCAGGACCACCCCCCGCCCACCCCCCAGCAGGCTCAGCAGTCCAGCAGCCAGCCACTCCCCGCTGCTTCCAAGGACGGCCCCTTTCCTGTCTGAGTTTGCTGGGGCTCAATCACCCTCCTCGCCCAGTTTATGGGGCCCCTGGGCCGCTTCAAAGCCCTTTTGGTACCGGCAGATGGGCGGCTCTCCCTGCCCCCGACGGGGCGTCCACCCGCCCTCCCCAGGGCCGTGGGAGATGCAGGACCCCCCTGGGGCGCCAGGGCCCGGGCACACAGGTCTGGGCAGGCGGGCCAGGCCCAGGTGAGGGCACCAGTGTGCTCGGTGAGGCTCTGGGCAGTGTGGGGACAGGGCAGTGACCAGGGCAGCCCTGGGCTCTTGGCCTTCCGGATCCCCTTTTGTTCCATAAAGAACAAAAATAGTGAAAATTAGATTTTGTGTTGGTCTAAAGACGGATACGTTAATACCGTATATGAAAGAAGTGTCTTGCTCTTAACCGTTCAGTTTTTTTCTCCTCCTGATTTTAAAAGATATGACAATATTACCCTAAGCCCCTGCGCATCTCTGGGGCCCTCACTCCTGGGCCGGATGGAGGAGGTGGCCTCGGGGCGTTGGGTGGCCCAGAGGAGGGGCCCAACCTGGGCTGGGGGTCAGGCCAACGCCTCCGAAGACGACACTAGCACCCGACCCCAGAGGAGCCCCCATGGGTGGGGGGCGGGGGAAGCAGGAGGCACTCCAGGGCCTCCTGCAAAGGGACACAGCCGGGACCTGTGGGGGCGGGGCCCGGGGAGCCGCATGAGCCTTCCCCAGAAAGGGACGCGTTCCCACCTGCATTCATTTCCGAGGCTGCAGGGGTCCCATGGGTGAGGGGCGGGCGGGGCTGAGGCTGCAGCCTGGACTCAGGGAAGATGCTGTGGGGGTCCCAGCAGGAAAGGGGCTGGTGAGGGCGGGCTCAGGAGGCTGCCTTGGCCCCATGCCTGGGTTCCCCTACCTGTTGGGCTAGGTGGGCTCCGGGGAGGTTTCCAAAGGCCAACAGAAGGGACAGGGGGTTTGGGCCAAAGCGGGGCATCCTTCAGGCTGAGCGGTCTTTATCCAGTGTTTCAGGAGGGAGATGCGGCGGGGCAGCCCCCCTGGCCCCCGACACCTCAGCTTCCAGCCACAGAGCTCTGCCCTCGCCCTGCCCTCCCCAGCACCCCCCACCCTCCCCTCGTGGTTCCCCACCTGCACCCTCCCGCCCTCGCTGGCTCCCTGGGCCAAACCGCCATCAATCAAGCCAGAGACACCTGGGGCTCCCCCTGCGCGTTCCCACGTTCCTCTGCCCTCTGCCGCCGGCCCCCGAGGTGCCTGCCCGCTCTTCGCTGGACTCAGGGGCGCCAGGTTCCCGGAGGGCCCTGGCAGGCCCCGAGGCAGGACCGCCCGGGCCTGGAGGCTGCAGCTCCACCCAGGAGAGTCCCCAAGCAGAACACTAGCCGGGACAAGCCAGGCCCTGCCCAGCCTGACTCCAAAGTTACTCCCCTACATCCCACAGGCGAGGCGGTGGGCACCCCAGGCCGCCCTCCCCCAGACTCTGCACCTGACGGGGGAGAAAGAGAGAGCCAGGAACGGTGCCCCTCAGCTGCCTCTCCTGTCGCCCGGGCTGTGCGTCCCCCGGGTGCGTGTGTCTGGGACCCTCTCGTTGTCATCTGTGTTCGGGCTGCAGCACGGCTGCCTGAGAATGGGGGGGACAGCCGTGTGGTCGCCAAGATGTGCTCAGAGAGCCGGCGGGTGCGGCGGGGCCCGGGCCTGGCTCAGGGGCACCTGTTCTGGGGTTCCCGGCATCCTGTTGCGGGGACCCAGAGACTGCCCAGCCAGCTTCCTGCCCTGCACCTCGGTTTTCCCGGCACTGTCAGGACCCACGACTCCCCCGGGGTGGGAGGGGCCCCAGGGGGGCCCTCCGCAGCTCCTAGCCCTCTCTCTCTTGGCCAGCGGAGGCCCGAGGGCCCTGCGCTGCTGCCCTGCTTTGCTCGGAGGGCCGGACTCTGGGGGCTGGCAGACCCTGCCCCACCCACTTTGGCACAAGAGAAATGCCCCTTTGCCTGTGACCCCTCGCCACTCAGGGCACCTCAAACCCCCAAATCCCTCACTGGGCCCCCTGCCCACAGCGCTGCCCCCAACCAGCCGCCCATCGCGGTGGGGAGGGGGACAACTCACAGCTTTGTCGGCCCTAGGGGGAGGGAGCGAGACGTCCCTGCAGCTGTGCCTGCCCCCCAGAGCCCCCCAGAGCCCCCCAGCACCCCGTGGAACCCCAAGCCCCAGACTCCTTCCGGCTCCCCCTCTGCCTGCCAGGGTGGCCCCCCACACCCCCTCGCCGCCACTCAGCGGTGTCTGCCTGCCACCCACCCGCCTCGCATCCCGCCCTCCCAGCCTCCCCCAGCAGAGCTTAGTAAATGCCTGGATGTGACCATTGAGCTCGGAGTGGCCTGGCCTGGCAGTGCCCCCACGCTCCTGGCCAATGCTGGGGTTCAGCCTGCCCTCGCCAAGTGGCCCCAGGGAGGCTGAGAAGCAGGCCCACAGGGACAAGTCTCCAGCCTCTTCCAGCAGAGCAGGCCCTGCCACCCTGCCCACCTCCACCTCTGCAGGACCCGTCTGTTCCCTGAGCTCCTGGCGCCACCTGCTGGGCCCAGGGGGCCCGGTGGTGCCGCATCCACTTAACCACTGACCCCTACTTGGGGGCCAGGTTGGGAGGGTCAGACAAAAAGGGGCTCAGAGGGGGAGGGCTCGGACGGGGAGGAGTTGAGAGGTCCTGGGAGACGGGAGTGGCTGTAAGAGGGTCGGCAGGTTTCTCTCTCTCTCATTCCTGGGGCTGCACTGCCCCCCAGTGGCTGCAGGTGGCTCCCCATGGAGCTGGGCAGGGCCCTGGGACATGCGGGTGTGGGGGCACCGAGGCCTGGGCGACGGCAGAGTCTGGCAAGCCACCGACCCCTTGCTCCGTCCCCCACGTCCCCAAGGACAGCCTGGGAGCCCTGGGTTCCAGACCTGGCAGCCTCCCAGCCCCTTCCCCAGTGCAGGAGGAAGGGGACCCAAGGCCCCCTCCCCAGAGAGGCCCTGGTGGGGCACAGACTGTTCCCACCTTATTGATACCTTGATGACACAGAACTTGGCAATTTAGATGGAATGGAAAAATTCCTTGAACGTCACAAATGATCGAAACAGGCGGAAGAAAACGTACATAGCTAGAATAGCCCTATACCGGTAAATGAAACTCAATTTATAATCTCGTCACAAAGAAAGTCCCCGGCCTGGATGGCTTCACGGTGAATGCGACCAGATAGTAACATTTTTATGAGGCCACCAGAATCCTGAGACCAAAATCAGACAAGATACTCAAAGAGAAGTGCACACCAATACCCCTCATAAACACAGACACAAAAATCTTTTACCAAAAGGTTAGTAAGCGAGACTGAGCCACATGGAAAAGGGGACTTCACCCCCCGGAATGCAAGGCTGGCTCAGCACCCTAAAACCAAGCAACGTAACTGTTCACAGGGCAGACAGGAGAACGCACAGGGCCGCCTCCGTACACGCAGCGCAAGGCCTTCGACACGATCCGACGCCGTTCGGGAGAGAGCTCCGAGCAAACTGGGGGTGGAAGGGGACGTGAGCTGGCACGAGCGCCTACCGGAACCCGAAGCCACACTCACGCCCGACAGTGAGGAGTGGCCGCTGCTGCCCCCAAGGGCGGGACCAGCCAAGGGTCCCCGCGGCCACTGCCTCGCACAGCCTTGTCCAAGAGGACCGGCCAGGGCAAGAAGGCGAGAAAAGCAAGTAGAGGAAATGCAGGTGTAATTTTTTTTAAAGGCGGGATTCTATGAGCAGAGCACTCTTTTGAAATTACCAGAGTAGCTGATAGAACCAATGACGAAATTTAGCCAGGCTGGGGGGTAAAGGGTCATTTTGGAAAAGTCAGCGGAAGCACTGGGGAATTAGATTTTTAACCACCTTCAACAGCATCCAAAAAGCAAATCCATGGGAATCAAAACAGTGAAAGAAAATGGACCGTTAAATAGAAAGCTAGAAAACTTGGCCGAGCAGCGGGAAGGCCTCGCCGATCCGGGAGAGGCCCTGCGTGCGCAGTGCGGGGGGGTGTGGGAACTGGGCGTCTCTGCGATCGCCATTCCCTCCGCACTTCGTGGCCAGTTCTAGCAACATTCCACCAGGCTTTTTACAAGGTTTTGACAACATGATTCTGATTTGAATGGGATTGTAAAGGGTCTAGAATAGCCAACAGAATTTTAAAAACGCAGACAGAGCCTGTGCTTTAAAGGCCCGCTTTGGAGTCGTGGTAATTAGACCGGCACGGCGCTGACAGATGGCCAGACAAACGGGTTGATGAAGAGCAGAGCGCCGAGTCCGGGAATAGACCCCCAAGCACGCGGCTCGCTGATCTTCAACCAAGCCGCCGAGGCAAGTCAATTAGCAGACAAAGTCTTTGCAACAAATGGTGCTGGAACAACTGGATACACGCAGAGAAAGAAAAAAAACCAGAACCTCAAATTTATTTCACTCCTTGCACAAAAATGGAATCAGGATGGATCATAGGCCTAAACAGAAAACCCAGAACCTTCTGGAAGAAAGCATAAGAGAAACAGCTTCATGACCTTTGGGGTGGGCAGAGATTTCTTTCAGGTCACTAAAGCACCAGCAATACAAGGAGAGAAATTGATACATTGGCTTTCATCAAAATCAAAATTTTCTACTCATCAGAAGACACCACCAAGAAAATGAATAGGGCCCTGGCTGGTGTGGCCCGGTGGTTGAGTCCTGGCCTGCGAATCAAAGAGTCGCAGGTTCGATTCCCGGTCAGGGCACATGCCTGGGTTGCAGGCCAGGTCCCCAGTAGGGGGCGTGTAAGAGGCAAACACACATCGATGTTTCTCTTCCTCACTTCCCCTCTCTAAAAATACATCAATAAAATCTACAACAAATATCAGTTACCTGTTGCTGTGTAACAAATCGCCCGGAGCTTGGCGGCTTCAAACCACGCCCACTGGTTAGCTCCCGGTCAGAAGCCCGGTGGGCCCGGCTCTCCCAGGCCAGCCTGGCAGGCGCTTCCGGCTGGACCCATCTAGAAGCTCGGGGAAGAGCCGGCGTCCGCGCTCCGTGAGGTCGTCGGCCGAGCGCGGCTCTCCCCGCCGTCCGACCAGGTCCCTGTCGCTGGTTGCCTCTGTGCTCCGAGAGGCCGCCCTCGTTCCTTCTTCTCCCGCTGCCTTCTCGACCGCCACCGGGGAAACCGTCCACTGTTTAAGGGATGGCACAATTCGCTCACGTTCACAGAGATACGAACGGTCGCACACGGAAACAGGCTCAGAGATGCGTGCGCACGGGCTCTGCGCCCACGCGTGTCGGCCACAACGTGGAGCCCTGTCAGCGGAGAGGCCGCAGAAGCCAGGACACTGCGGCAGCGACAAGCCCTCCCGGCAGCCAGACCTCGGTCTCCACGCCATCTCCAGGGAACTCGGCCAGGGCTCCTTCCTGGGAGAGATGGCTGCCTCTGGGCCCGGGCGGGAGACATGCACACGGCGCCTGGAGCTTCTTGCGGCGCCAGAAAGTGAGGGGCCCCTCCCCCAAACCTGCAGTTGTGGGGGACGGCATGTCCGAGGCGCACAGACGCCAACCTGAACGTGCCCCCTGCGAGCTGGAGCTGGAAGGGGCCGGGCAACCCAGTGGCCTCGTGCTGGGTCCCAGCCCGAAGACTGGCGTGGACATCCACGAGTCCACGCTGCTGCAGGCAGGGCTGCGGGGACGCGCCCCGCGGGCAGAGCTCCTGATACACTTCGCATCTACGCTTCACGTAGACGCCCCAGGAGGCGGTGCTTAGCGCCCTCCCCCCAGGTGCGGCCGCGCGCGGAAACGCCCTTCCACAGAGGCCAGTGTGGGGGTGGGGGTGGCTTTGCAGCCGAGCAACCTGGAAGCGCGCCTCAGCCGGGTGACAGAGGTCACCATGGTCAAAAGACAGTCCCGGTGACAGCGGACGCCACCTACCCAGTGCGATGGGAAGGGCACCTCCCCCTGCAGGCTGCCCCTCCCCCCCCCCCCCCCCCCCCCCCCCCGCTCATCTCCGCAAACCTGAGAAGCACACGAGACAGGTCCCTGGAAAGGGACGTCCCACAAAACACCCGGGGGGTCCTCAGAACCGCCCGGGTGAGCAAGACGAGGAGCGTCTGGGAAAGGTCCCAGCCCGGAGGAGCCCAAGGGCAGGTGGTGACTGGGTGCCACGTGGGTCCTGGGCAGGGCCCTGGGTCAGGGACGGGACCCGGGTAAAAGCTAAAACATCTGGACGGAGCCCACACTGCAGTTAGCAATAACGCACCACACACCGGCGCTGGGTCGTTCGCCGAGACTCACGTCCCCCACCGAGGCCAGAGGTGAGTCACAGGGAAGCCGGGCGGCCCGGAGCTCCGCAGCATCCCTGGCGCCGCATTAAGTGTGAGCCCTCCGACAACGAAGGGCTCCCCTGGGCCCCTCAGGACGCGGGCTGCAGGCACTGGAGGGCGGGGGGCACACAGAGAAGGCAACGTCCCCACTCCGTTCCCGGTGCCGAAAACACAGGCCCGTGGACGGAAACACCCAGACGGAAACAGGCCCTGGGTGCCCGGGCTGAGTCTGGGCGTCTACGTGCTCAGGACAGGGGTGGGCCCTGGGTGACCCCGTCCTCTCGGGGTTCACTGACAGTGTCCTCGTCCCGGCGCTCTCTGCCGGCGCCCGGAGGAGCCGCCTGGGCCCGCTGGCCGAGCTGCCCAGCAGGGGCCACCTCCTCCCACGAACCTGACCTGCCGCCAGCGCCCCGCCACCCAACTGTCCCTCCGTGAACTCCTGTAGAGGCGCCAGCTCGTCTTACATCTGTGCGACCCCCTCTCGACTGTACACAACCCCTTCTTCAAGGTCGGAGCTTGACCGCTTGGGCACCCCGGGCGTCCGTGTGCCCCGAGCGAGCTGGGTCGTGAAATCCGGGGTGCGCCTCGCAATCCACACAGAACCGCGCCGCGCTGCAGGAGCCGGCGCGGGCGAGGACGCGCAGTCCAACCACAGGCACGGCTCCCTGGTGACAGACGTCAGGCAGCGGCTGTGGGTGGCCGG
This sequence comes from Glossophaga mutica, assembly GCA_039655065.1. Lineage (NCBI taxonomy): Eukaryota > Metazoa > Chordata > Mammalia > Chiroptera > Phyllostomidae > Glossophaga > Glossophaga mutica. Next base: position 217,385,034 of record CM077305.1, read on the forward strand.
GCGGGGGTGGGGCGAAGGCATGTGGGAAGCAGCCTGGGGGAACATTCCAGGGGAATGCTTTCGTGTCTCCACTGAACTGTCGACAAAATGATCTTTATACGTTGTGCTAGAACGCACGACATGAAATCTCCCGATGTAACCCTGTCTCCCGGCACGACTCGGCGGCCTCGGGGACAGTCCCGCTGCTGTGCAGCCGCCACCACCACCGTCCTCTCCCGGACGGTCCATCTTCCCACGAGGACGAGAGGTCCCCTGCAGCCCCCGCGCCCACCCCCACCGCCCTCCCCTCTTTGCTTCTCTGACGCCTCGCTGTCCCTCCCTCTGATGGCGGAAGCGCAGTGACCCACACCAGCAGACACACTGCGTGGGCCCACGTGCACACCAGCGGACACACTGCGTGGGCCCATTTGAAGTGCATCGCTCAGGAGCGTTGAGTAACTCCCCGAGGGCGACCGCCCCTCTCCAGGCCAGGCACTCCGCACAGGTCAGACCCCGAGCTGGCTGACCCCTCTAGCCCCTCACGTGGGTGCGACCCCACAGGACTGTCCTTCCGTGTCTGCCTTCGCTCCCCAGCGCGGCGTCCTCCAGGTCCGCCCTCAGTGGAGCCGGTGCCGGGATTTCCCTCCTTTTGGGGGCTGAACCGTGTTCGGCCGTGAGCCCAGACCATGTGCGGTTCCCAGTCACCTGCTGGGGGGTACCTGCGTTGCTTCCGCATCTCGCCTGCTGTGAGTAGCGCTGCCGCGAGCCCAGCTGGGCGAGGGCCCTGCGTCCCCGCTCCCGTGCCGAGCCCCGTGCCCCCTGAACGGGAGGGAGCCCCCTGAACGGGGCTGGGAGCCAAGGCCCTTTGGAGACCACTGACTAATGCGACGAGGGCCCCGCTGTCCCAGCGCAGGGAGTCAGCGTCAGCCCGGCGGGGCCGGGGCCGGGGGAGCGGTGCGGTGCCCCGAGACTCGGTGGGGACGGTCCGTGCCTCGCTGTGCCCTTGACAACAGGCACTGACCCGACCACCTCAGCAGCGTGCGGGGAGAGACAGCGGGCCTGGAGTCGCTGCCGCCACCCCTGCCCGTGGCTGTACCCAAAGCCGGCGCCCAGCTGTGGAGCACCTGGGGACACCGAGGGCTCCGGGACCTTGCCCGCCAGCAGCCACGGCCTCCAGGCAGCCGCCGGCTCTCTCATGAGATCTGCCGGAGGCAGCGAGACTGCTGTCCACTTGGCTGTGGACGCCGGGTCATTGCCCCAAGCATCCACCCCCTGGAGCCCTTGATCCCTCCCCTCCTCGGCTGCCTGGGGAGCATCCTCCCAGAGGCAAAGCCGGGAAGCCACGAACGATCCTGTGACCAGTGTGCATCGGCACCAGGGGGCCGGGGGTCCAGTCCAGGGCCCAGCAGCCTCGGGGTCCCCCCAAGGCCACTGCCGACACGCTCCCCGCAACACCGAGGTTCGGCAGCGCTGGCTGGTGGCGGAGACCCTGCGCTCCGGCAAGGCCTGGCCAGGGCTCAGGCTGGGGACGGGGTGCGTGGTGGAACCGCCCAGGCCAGCTGCCTGGCCCTCTGGAGGCGGGAGTGGGGGCGGGGAGGCCCGGTGACAAATGTCCTCACGGACAGAAGGGGCGACGTGGTCACCGAGCTCGGTCTCCTTGGCCCGGCGTGTCCGAAGCCCCTTTGGGAAGCGAAGCAGCAGCACTCAGGGCCGTCCCTCGGGCCCTTCGCACAGCTCGTCGGGGAAGGGTGCGAGGTCCCGGGGTGCCTCACACTCAGGGGCCCCAGGCCCCCCCAGGCCCCACCCGTTTCCCACACAGTCACCGCTGGTGGTGGGCAGAGGAGGAGCTGCACTGGGCTGGCCTGGTCCGCCCAGCCCAAGCCCAAGGGCTGGGAAGCAGGGTCCCAGGGCTGGTGGGGGCTACCCGGGTGAGGACCCTCAGAGGCCTGGATGTCCAGGAGAGGCGTCCTCACACCCCAGCTGGGAGACCCTAAGAGGCTCTCCCCAGGGCCCTCCCCGCCCCACCCCTTCCTCTGGGCCTGGGGTGGCAGGCCCGGGCGACCTCCTGGGCAGGACGCGTTAGGGTGTGCGATGAAGGCCACTCTGTGGCCCCCCGCATGGCGGTGGGAGCCGAGCGTCCTGGTCACCCCTAACCCTTCTCCAGGGCTCCGGCCAGTCTCAGGGAGGGAGGCCCTGGGGCCAGGCCGCAGGGGTCCCAGACAGCAGGGAACGGGCCCCCGGCCGCCCCGTACACCCTGGTGCTCAGAGCAGCCAGATGGGTGGGGTCAGCGAGGAAGCGCCAGGCCACCGGGCCTTCCCCCATCCAGCAGCAGGGCCCCAGGCCAGGCCGGGCCAGGCCGGGCCAGGCCGGGCCAGAGTGCGGACGTGCTCTGGACACGCACGCTGGCCCCTCGGTGGCTCCCGAGCACGTCCCTCCCTTCAGCTCGGCAGGGCTGCCCAAGGGGCCGGGGCCGGCCCCACGCGAGCTCCAAGCCCGGCCCCATTCGACGGGGAAGCTGAGGCACGGGTGGCCCCGAGATGAGGCTGGCCAGGCTGGCTGCTGCGGGGGATGGGAGCCTGGCCGGAGCCCAGACGTCCCGGGCCCCAGGCAGGACCCCAGGCAGGACCGGCAGGACCTCCAAGGCGTTGCCCCCCACGGGGTGGGCGCGGCAGTCAGCCCACCTCGGGCAGGGGCACAGGGGTCGCATCCCAGGGCAGAGCCCGCTCCTCCCACCCACGGATCCCAGACACCCAGAAGGAGAAGCTCGGGTGACAGGGGTTCGAGCCTCCGACGGCTTCGTCCTGCAGAATCGGGGACGCCTGCCTGTCATCGGGGCGGCCCGTGTGACCACAGGGGCCCCGGGCTGGCACCCAGAACGCTGCTGCCACAGCTGGGCCCCGAGCTTTGTTGGGGTTCCCCTTGAGTCCCACTGGCCTCGCCCTGGCAGTCCAGGGAGCTTTCCCAGTCCCCACTGCCTGGCCCCTGCCCTCGGGGCTGGGAGGGGCCCCTCAGAAGATCTGTAAGGGTCCCCCACGTACCAGGACTGAGAACCGACCCCCTTCCCCATCTTCCTTTGGGAAATGGGGTGATCAGGCCAACAGGGGGCTGACAGAGGAAAGGCCGCAAGCGCCTGCCGGCCCGTTCAGGCCAGGCCTCCCCAGGCGGCGGGGGCGCCCGGCCGAGACCCCCAGCCATTCCAGAGAGGACGCCTGTGGCACCGTGGAGATCCGTCGGGAGCCTCTGTCTCCGGGCAGAGCCTCGGACTTGATGTCACCAGGGCCCGGGCTGGTGGGAAGGGTCGCAGGACGAGGTTCCCTGTCCCTATCTCCCCACGACCGACCGGGGTGCTTGTAGGAGACGCCCCCGAGTCCCCCCAGGCGCACTGCCTGAGGCCACCCCCTGCGTCTGTTCACAACAGCGTGGACGTGCCGCTCCTACGCAGGCAGGGTGGTGGGCTGCCACAGGTGTGTCCCCCAGGTCACGCCCCTGCCTGGGTCCTTTCCCACGGCCTCCTGCCTGTCAGGGGCGGGGACCGAGTGGGCCCCGATCCCAGGCCTGCGACCTGCCCTCCCACCGACCGCGTAGCTCTGGGCTGGGCGCCCGCCCGTGGGCCCTGTGCTCTGGCCTCCACGTCCGCGCTGACCGGACAGGGGCTCGGTGCCAACTCCCCGCCAGCGGGGCAGCAGGGTGGCAACGCCCCCACCTCCACCTGCGTTACGGCCCAGGCCCCAGAGGCCAGGTGGCCCTCGCCCCGGCCCAGGCCCGGCCTGGCGGTCGGGTCGGAGGCTGGGCGGCAGGAAGGCGGCGGAGAGTTTCCGCGGAGGCCCCGCGCGGGCGAGTGCAGGTCCTGATAAGGGCGCACATGGCCCGATGCACGTCCGCCCTTTGTCCGGGCTCTGGCCAGCCTTTCCTGCCTGCGCTGGAGGCCTGAGCCCCCGGCGGAGGCCCTCCCCCATCCCTCTCCTCTGGGCTCGGAGGCCCAGGGGCCTGGAGGAGTTTGGGACCCCAGGTGGCGGGCCTTCAGGTCCTGCCCTGGAACCTGGACCGAGGTGACAAGGCGGACCCGACCTGCAGCTCCAGGCTTCCTTCCGGCCCACCCGGGGCGGCACTCGGCTCCCTCGGCGCTGGGAAGCAGGGCAGCGGAGAAGCGGGTCCCCAGCCCTCTGGGCGCCGCCGAGCTCCGGGGCAGACACCGCGGCGGCCCTGCTCAACGTCCAGGGCTCGGCCGAGTGTGCAGGCCCCTCGGGCCCGCCCTCCCCCTGGGCTGCTGCGCCTGCTGTCTGTCCTGTAGGGACCTGGTCTGCCTGAGTCCAGCACCAGACAGAGGACCCTCAGCCTCCCCGAGGGGCTCGTGGTGCCCGGGGCGGGGCCCACAGGGCCCGAGGCCGAGCCCCACAGCAGGTCTGCTGAGCTGGGCTGAGGGCGCCCCACCGGCCCCGGACGGGACACCTCTCACCCCCTGAACTCCAGGAGTGACCCTCGGCTGGGAAAGGGGGCCTGTCTGAGGCTGGGCCACAGGCCGGGACAGAGCCCAGGAGGGCTGGGCCCACCCTGCCCCCAGGTCTGCTCCCGGAAAGAGGGCGCTGCCCGTTTGAGGGCTCCCCTTCCCCGGGCGGGGGCCCTCAGCGCAGACCCCTCACCGGCTCCGGCGGCCCCCCTAAAACACGCCACCACATCTGTGGGGTAGCTGAGGCGCCCCACCCCCCCGCCATCCATCAGCGGGGCCTGGAATCCGGGACACTCTTCTCCCACAGCAGCTTCCCCGAGACGCCGCCACTCACACAGACACTGCCCGTGACGCGCCCGGCGCAGGCGCGAGTCAGTGAGTTCGGGACGGAACCTGGTAATTCTTCCAAACTCTGTGTGTGTGTCCATATCACCACATTTGCCATTTTTTACTGTTTTTAAGTGTTCAGTGCAGTGGAATTCAGTACATTCACGCTGTGGAGCAACCCCTGGCACTGTTTCCAGAACTTTCTCATCATCCGCACTGAAACCCTGTGCCCACCAAGAGGCAGCCCCGCCCCCCCCCCCCCCCACTGCTGGCCCGCGACTCCGGCTCCGGCTGGACCCGCCCGGCGCCCGGACACGCCGCGTAAATGGAGACACGCGACATCTGCCCCTCGGGCCTGGCTTCCCCCGCTCAGCGTGGCACCTCCAGGGCTCCCCCGCGCTGTATCGGGTGTCACGCCTGGTCCCTTGGGGGCTGAGTGACATCCCACCGTGGGGGTGTGCCACCGTTGTCCATCTGTCAGCTGAGGGGCACCAGGCTGTCCCCCCTCTCGGTTACTGTGAGCCGTGGGTCGTGGGGGTCCCATTCATCTGAGTCCCCGCTTCATCCCTCCGTGGGTCCACCCGGCAGGGCCGTGGCTGGGGCGTGCGGTCCTTCTCTGCCGCTTTTGGGGCAACGACGGCCCGCCCACAGCGCAGGGGACGGGAACACACAGTCCCTCTCAGTCCCGCCACGGAGCTGAGCTCGGGCGCCGCTGCGTGGTTCGGGGAAGGGACCCCCCCACCCCCCTGTACCGCAGAGTGGTGCGGGGGTGGGGCAGCATGCCGGGCGCGGGGGCCTGGGACGGAGACGCCCTGTCAGCAGACGCTTGTGGAGGGGACGCCTCAGGAGACAAGGTCATTAAAGGCACGGAACTGCCCCGCGCCCTGGGAGCCGGTCCGAGGGTGTGTGGCTGGGGCCCCGCTCCGCGTGGGGCCGCAGCGGGTGCCCTTCGCCCAGGCCCGCGCACCCTCGGTGCTGAGAGTGCCAGCGAGGGTCCTGGATCGCAGCAGACGTGTCCCCGGGCCTGGGGCTCCGGGGGGGGGGGGGCGGTGGGGGGGCTCTGCGTGCGTCTCTGTGGTTCCCGTGGATGCTGCCGCCAGCCTCACGCTGCTCTAAACACCAGTCTGTTCAAAATGTGCGCGTGTCACCGTGAGGTCTGAAGTGGCCGATCTCAGCTGAGTCGGTCTCAAGGACGCGCCTGCACCCTCGCCGTCCAGGGTGGGCGGCCTGGCCGGGCAGCGTGCGCTCACGTGAGCGTGCGAGGGAGGGTGCCGGCGCCGCACGGTGCCCCCGTGGACGCCAGGCAGCTCACTTTCTTGTGCCTCAGACCCCCCCGGCTCTTTCAGAACAAGCACGAACCACCTCTCACCGCAGTCAACACGCACACGCAGAACTGACTTGCACTTTGGGGCCCTAAAACGCAGTGCGAAGCAGGCCCCCCGGGCCCAGAGGGATCTTCCTGCCCTGCCCAATCAGAGGCTGAGGGCTCCCGGGGAGAATCGCACCCCTGCAGCCCAGTCCCAGGGGCGGGGGCTGAGCTCAGCTCCAGGGAGCTGGCCTCGGGAGCAGGGTGGCTTTTCCCCTTCTGGGTCTTGTTCCTTTAAAATCGGGCAGCTGAGCAGGGTGGGGGCGGGGCACCCCAGGTAAATACCATCACCATCCTCACGGCTTATGTTCCTACGCCTCCCCGCTCTGCCAGGAGCCCAGTGGGGAGCCTCTGGCTGGACTCGGTGGTGGCGGTAGCCTGTGTCCTGAGCCCTGCCTCCTGTCCCAGGGCCACATGCGTGGGGCCTGCTGGGCTGCAGCCTGAGAGAGGAGTTTCCGGCCATTGTCCAGACCGGGAGCTGGCTCAGGAGGCCATGATCCCCTGACGGGGCCTGCCAGGGCTGCGGTGGGCTTGGGGACATCCTGGCTGGGAGTCCAGCTGGTGTCACTGGGGCTGAGATGGTGCTCTCAGAGGCGGGGGGCGATGCCCACACCAGCATCCCTGCCCGGAGGTGCTGCTGGGTCTGGGGAGGGCCACCTTTGCTCATTCGGTCTCGCGTGGGCACAAACGGGGCACGCGGAGCAGGACCCCAGAGCGGCGGTGGGGTGGGGCTTGTGGGGGTGGACCCGGCCCAAAGCACCCCTCACTTGGGGCCTCTCGAATCCTAGAACGGGTGGGGTGCAGGGGTGCAGAGAAGGCGCCGAGCAAGTGCTGGCCGTGTGGAGGCTGGGTGGGCAGGAGGGGCACGGGGCCTCGCTGAGCCTCCATTCCCCCAGCTCACGGACGTGCACATGGAGCCCTCAGCGATGGGCATCTGCTCATGGCCATTGTGGGTGGAGGACACTGGGGTCTGGGGGAGAACGGTCCTGGCCCCCAGGGACCCCGAACACACCCCCACCCAGACTGCTACTCTCCGTAAGTGAGGGCTGGGGGAGGAGGGGGTGCTGCTTTCCTGGTCCTGGTCCTGCCCCCCCAGATTGGGGACGATTTCCAGGCACTGGGGTAGGACAGCAAGCCCTTCCACAGTGCGGTCCTGAGAACATACCAATGGCATTCCGGAGACCCCCTACACCTCCCGGGGGGCTCAGGGGCTGAGTCCAGGACCCCCAGGGGAGAGGCAGGCTCCTGTGGGCTCTGGATGTGACCCCTGCCCCCCGGTGTGCAGAGGGGGAACAGCCCCCAGGCCGCGTGACATCTGCCCCAGGACAGCGTCACTGTCCCACGCCCCCGGGAGCCACAGTCTGGCCCAGGTCCTGCGTGCGTTTCCTGGTCCGTCCTGGTCCCGCCAGGATGGGGGGCAGGGTGCAGCCCCTACCGCTGTCCTGGGGCTGCACTCAGCCACCACCAGCCGGGGTGGCATAAAGTGAGGCAGCTCTTCCAACGATCACGCACGGCCAGCTCCCGCCCGGGCGCGCACCGGAGAGAAGCGAACTCCCGTGTGCACACACAAACACACACTCACAAACACACACTCACAGGCTCCCAGCAGCCGCAGGAGCAAACAGACGGACCAAGGCCCGCCCACGCGACCGAGCCAGCGTTCTCGGGGAGGGCCGCGCAGGGACCCCCGCCCGCCCGGCTCGGCGGCAGGCGCCAGGTGCCAGGTGCCAGGCACGGGGCCCCACTTACTCGGAGGCCCCGACAGTCTTCAGAGACCAGAAGTGACGGTGGTGGCCTGGGGAGGGGGCTCGGGAGGTTTATGGGGATGCCCGCCCGAGGGCATGAAAATGGTCTCGAACTGACCCTGGGCTGGCTCCGGCCCTCCGTAACGGGGGCGAAATCCACCGAATCGTGCGCTTGAAATGCGTGGATTGTGTAGTGGGGTGAGTTACACCTTCACGAAGCGGCCGTATTTTAAAAAAAAACAAAAAAACCAAGCACTGGCTGACCCCTGGTTCCCGCTGAGCCAGGCTCCCCCCGCCCCGCCCCCCTGTGGGCCTGCCTAAGGTCACGCGGCTCCAGGCGGCACAGCCGGGCTTGTGGCAGGGCGTCTGCGTCCCCTTTCTCCTGCCTCCCAGAGAGCAGCTTTGACTTCCTCAGGGAGGTGGGGGGCGGAGCATGGGGGCTGGGGGGGCCCGGGGCCAGGCAGGCCGAGGTCCCCTGCGGCCTCTCCTGGACCTGGGGGGAGCCCTGTCCCTTGCTCAGTGGGCCTCTCCAGGGAGGACCTGCACCCCGGGGCCCCTAGGCAAGGCTCTCCCCACCCCTGGGCCTCAGTTTACACAGATGGGAAAGAGGGCGCGGCAAGCTGGTCTCCAGGACACCCCGGACAGAGGCGGCCGCGCGCCCCTCCCCCCGCGGCGACACATTTGAGCTCTGGATCAGGAAGAGAGCCCAGACTAAATTTACGCCGGGCCCGCGCCCCTGACGCAGTTCCCCTTCCCCTCCGGAGGGGTGTCCATTGTTCTCGCAGCCGGCTTCCCGATCGCCCCGCACACTCACTTCCTGTTTCCTGGCCCAGAGGAAACAGAGATTTCTGGCCGGGCAGCAAATGCTGGCCTTTTTTTTTTTCCTTTCTCTCTGTACATTTTTAAGGATATTAACAAATAATGATAACAATGGGCAACTTCAAAGCGGAGGGTCGTGGACTGGGAGGGAGGAGGAGCCCCAGGACCCCCTGCCAGGGCTCAGGGCTCTGCCGCTGGGGAGCCGCAGGCCCCTTCGAGGGTCTGGTGGGAGCGGCAGACCTCTCCTCTTCCTCCTCGACCCCCATCCCGCCGAAGGCCCAAGCACAAACTGTCCATCATGACAGCACTTAGAGACACCCAGATCCCGCCCACGGCTCCCCAAAACCGCCACTCCCTGATCTGACACATGGGGAAACTGAGGCAGAGGCGCCTTCCGGGCATGTAATGTCCGTGACCTCATTGGGCCTGCCTCCGCACTGGCCGCTCACCCACGCCGCACGGCCTCCGTGACCCTGCCCGCCTCGCAGGCTGGGCCTGCTGGGGCTCTGGGTGGGAGGTCATCTTCACGGCCCTGAGAAGTCCCTCCTCCCCCAGAAATGGGGTCAGACTGTGATGTCAGCCTCACAGGGCGGCGACAGTCTCCGGGGAGCACAGTGCCTGCGGCCCTTGTCACTGGGGCCCTTGCCCGCCCCCACCCCAAAGTCCCCCGAGGGCCCGGCCCCTGGCTCTCTCCCTCAGTGGGCTGGCGGGGGAGGGGACAGGATGACCCCAGTGGGGCGGGTGGGCTGCTGTACCACCAGCCCCTCCACGAGCCTCCCCCACAACCCCATTCACAGAGACTTCCCTTTCCGTCACCGGAGATAAAGTGTTTTTTCCCTTTACCTTAACGGCTGCCCCATCCGCCCAGCAAGTTGCAGCCGGACCAAGAGTGGGGCTTCCGCACAGGGTGCCAGGTGGGGAGGGCCAGCCCCCCTCCGTGGCCCCCACAGATGAAGCTGGGAACTGGGACAAGTGGCGGGGGGTGGGGGGCTGGGCCCGGCGGTGGTTGCCCCTGCTCAGCAAGGCTCCCAGGGCGTGCCCGCCTCTCGGCCACAGTCAGCACTTCGACCTGGCCCTGGCCCACAGCTCTGGACACAAACGTTTCCGGGGAGTTTTGGGGACCAGGGACGCACTGCCCACCCACAGCAGCAATCACACCGGGGACTGACCCACCAGCACCGCCCGGCCGGTGGCCCCTTCCCTGCGCACCGCCCGGCTCGCTTGGGCCCAAGCTGGTCACGGCGCCGGCAGCTCAGCCCACTCAGCCACCGGAAGCCTGGACCTGGCTCCTTGGGGGCCCCAGCCCGCTCTCACCCCCACCCGGCGTCTCCTTCGAGTGCTTCCCCCAGGAGGGAGTCTGTGGTTCGAAAATGAAGATTTTCTTCATCTCTCTGCATGAAAGAAAAAATAATACAGCAACACCCACCGCAAAGTTATCAGAATGGCTAAAGTGACCAAACGGACAATAGCAAGTGTTGACGAGGGCGTGGGGCAGCCGGATGCACCCACACTGTTGGCAGGGCGAGCTGGGGAGCATTCGGACAGTGCGGGCTTCGTGCCTTTCCTGGGCCAGGCGATGGACTGGACAGTCCCCAGTGCAGGTGGCCAAGAGGAGCACACTCACATGTGTCTGCCGGGAGGCTGGCGCTAACACACTCAAAGCAGCCCCATCAGCGAGGCTCAAAGCCAGCAGCGGAGTGGGTACGCGTGGGGTCCCTCCTTCCCGGGGACGAACCGCAACGGAAAGTCACAACAGGACAGACGGGCCTCACAGACGTGCCATCGGGCCACTCGGGCCCCGAGACACCCCGGGGACTTAGACCTTGACCCAGGCACCACGAAGCCTGGGGTGTGTGCAGGGCCCTATCTTGGCCAAGGGCCAGTTACGTGGGCCGGCTCCATACGTGAACGGTCACAGCCGTGCGTGTCTCTGCGAAGTCTCGTGGCAGGGCAGGTTCGCACGCCACCTCTAGGTGTGGGTGCCCGTCTGGGTCTGCCCTCCGCGCACCTGCAAGGCGCGGGCTCTGTCCCAGCGCAGGGCAGCCAGCAGCCAGCCAGAGACGGGCCCTGTCCGCTCCGTGGGGCTGGTGCTCAGGGTGCCGTGTGAGGGACCCGGTGTGGTCCGAGTGCCGCGGGGAGCCCTGGGGAAGCCAAGGCAGGGATGTCACCAGAGGCCCGATGGCGCCCTTCACAAAGCTCCCTGACTGCTGGGGTGGTGGCCTGGATTAGGATGCGGCGGTGGCCGGAGGGACGCGTTCCGGAGGCAGAGCCCACAGGGACCTTCTGGGAACCAAGGGCGGGCAGGGGCTGGGGCAACGGCTGTGTCCTGGGCCTCCGTGGGTGGTCTCTGGGGAGCATGGCCGGGGGATAGCGAGGAGAAGGAGCCAGGGGTTCCCTGAGGGTCCCGCTCGGCCCAGACCCCCGCTGACCGGCCCCAGACAAGCACCTTGTTCTGTGGGTCTCAGTCACATCGTCTAAAAATGGGCGCTTCTCAGCTCAAGTTCGGTCCTGAGGGCCCTGCAGGGCGCCAGCCAGCCCGGGGCTCTGCTAACAGACCTGGGGGAGGGGAGAAGAGCGAGCTGAGGACCCCAGGCACCCGGACGGACCCTGTGCTCGCCACCGAACCTGTTCCCTTTGGGGCCTGGCCCCGCTCGGGTGTGGGCAGCTCACTCGGCCCAGGGGCGCTGGAGCCCCACCACCCCTTCGGCCCCCACTGGGACGGGTCACCGGGCCAGGCCGTCCCTCCACGAGGCTCTAGCCACATCTGGTGTGAAGCTGGGCCCCACCGTGGCTGACAGGGCCATCCTGTCCCGGAGCCCAGCGGCGCTGGGTGATAAACAGGAAGCCCATCTCTCCCCTGCATCGGGCTCCGCGCTCTCCTCCCCGCAGCCCAGCTCACACGCGCCGGGGCCCCTCTGCCTCTCACCGCCAGGGATGCCCACGTGGGCCTCTGGCGGGGGCTTGGTCCACCCTCTTCTGGGGCTGCACAGGCCAACAGCTCTGCAGTGAGGGGTCCCAGGAGGGTTGCAGAAGACGCCCGGAGGCCCTGCGGACCCCTGATCAGCACGCCCTGGGAAGGTAAGGCAAGCACAGCCCCCTTTCCAGCCTAAGTTCCCTGGCAGCTGGGCAGGAGCTGCCCCGGTCTGGCTCTGCTGACCGTGGGACAGATGGGGAAACTGAGGCCCGGGGTGGGCAGAGCCTCCAGCAACAGAAGCAAAGCCAGCGCCAACGTGCCAGGGCCCCCACCTCAGATGCCACACCTGCAGCCTTCGGGGCTCGGGGCCAGGCCTCTCAACCACTCAGGTGCGGACAGCCTGGACCTCCGGGGGGGTCGCTGACCAATCCCACCTGGTGGCCAACTCTGGGTTGGGTCTGGGAGGCAGGTTACACCACCCTCTGGGGACGGAGACCCCCGGTGAGCAGGCTGCGTCCCCCACAACCCTGCACAGATCCATGGGGGGTGGGGGGCGGTCCTGCCTGCCCCCGATGGAGCCCCTCCAGCTCGAGGCACAGAGTGAGGTCGCCACCCCAGTACCCCGGGGCCCTCATGGGGCAGAAAGTGACACTTACTGGTCCCCAGCCCCCCAGACCCCTCCTGCAGTCTGAGAGGGTGTCAGCTATGCCCCCTCCCTGTCCCTGGCCCTGCCTTTGCCTGGCACGCCCTGGGGGGAGGCAGGGCCCCAGCCCGAGAACGGTGCAGGGTGGGTTTCGGGCAACTGGGTGGGGCAAGGCTGGGGCTGGGGCTGGGCAGGCCTCAGCCAAGGCCTCCTGTCCTTGAGTTGGTTCTGGTCTTGGTCCAGGGAGGGGCCGGGGCAGGACAGAGGCTGTCGGGAGCCGGTCCCGGAGCGGTGGGCACTCCCAAACCCAGGGGGCAGCCGTGGCGGGGGGCTGGCACCCAGGAGCGGGTGCCGGAAGACTGAGCTCTGCAGGACCCTCCCTCTGCCTTCTCTCCCCCGCGCCTGGGTCCACGTCGAGGGCTGGGCACCTTTCCAGAAAGTTTCCTAACGTGCCCTGCCTTGCGAGGGGTGGGGGTGATGCCTGAACCCACTCACTTATCTGGCTAACTGGCTACTCCCAGCCTCAGCCTGTCCTGGCAGAGACCTGTCTGACAGCTGGGTGGGGGTCGCAGGTGCTAGGGGTTCGAGGAGCATAGGTGGGGAGAGGGGGCGGGGCTGACCCCTCCCTGGCTTCACACCCCCTCCACCCCCCCACCCCACTCCCCTGGCCCTGACTCCCCTTTCTGGGTCTCAGTTTCCCTGTCAGGACACAGAAGGGGCTGGATGCAGCCAGGCCTGAAGTCCTCTCGTTCTCCCACCAGGGGCCTGGGGTCTGGGCCGTGGGAGCACCAGATGGCACTGTGCTCCAGTGAGTCCCCTTGGCGGGACACCTGGGCCCTTGTGGGCACACGGGTCCTCAGGTGGGAGAACGGGGGATCGGAGCAAGGTGAAGGGGTGCACAGAGTACGACCACTGTGGGCTGGAGGGTGGGAGGGGCACCGGGACGAAGGCCCTCAGGCCGCCTTGCCACTCAGGCCAATGACGCCTAAGTGCCAGGAGCCCGGCCCATCACAACAGCCCCAGTGGCTGGCACCCTCTGGTCCCACAAGGGGAAGGCCCTGGCCCCGGCTGCGGGCCCGAACCCACGCTTATCCTTCCCGGCCACGCGGGTGGGGAGGGGAGCAGGTCCCTGTGGACTGTTGAGACCCCCTCCCACCCTCAGCATCCCAGTGGGGAGTTTCCCAGACTGCTCCCTCCCCCCACCCCACCCCCCAGGCCCGGACATCAGCTGGGTGGGGCCGGAGGAAGGTGAGGGCCCGCGGAGGGGCTCCCGGCCAGGCTGTGGGCGGGTGGGGCTGACCCTGAGCAGGGCCCGTGCCCAAGGACGGCCACTCTTGGGTCTGGCCCTCGGTTGACCGTGTGGTCAGGTCCTCAGCAGCAGCCCAGCTGCCCTGGGACACCAGTCACCCACTCTCGGCCGCTGAATTTCAGCCCTCGAGCCCCAGCACAGGGCCTCCTAAACGAGGGCCCCGAGGGCCAGACGGGGGGCTGGACTGCCCACCCATGTGAGGAAACACTCTTTGGCCACCTAAAGGCTCCTGCATTCCTCCACCCCGACCCCTGCACCCCTCAGCCTGCTGGAGGCCGGGCGCAGGGGAGGCCAGGGGGCGCGCCGTGCCCGGGAGAGCGCCCCTGGGAAGGGCCGCGGGGGTGCCAAGCCGCTGCCCCACGGGCAGCCCCCTCCAGGGGGGGCAGCTCCAGTCCCAGACAAGGCCCTGAGCGGGTGCCCGCCCCTCCCTGCCCCCTGCCCGGCCACTCTGGGCTCCGGGAGCCACGGAGCAGGCTGCGCTCGGCCCGGCCCTCGCGCCCAGCCCCAGGCCTCTTCTGGCTGGGCTCCAGGCCCTGGCGCGTCTTTCGGGGTGCTGCTGCACGCCCTGGGGGGAGGGGGTGACAGAGCCAACGGTCCTGGCTGTGGAGGCCCACCAGCGTGGTGGGCCCGCAGCCCTGGGAAGGCCCTGGCGCCAGCATGTCCTCTCTCAGACCCGGGGCCGGCCGGGGCCCGGGGTCACCAGCAGGGCTGTGGCTCTCTGGAGCCTGGTCTCCGGCTGCTTCAGGGTTAGACTCCGAAGCCCGGGGGACAGGTCCCCCACCCCCCTGCGGCCCGACCAGGCCCCTCCCCCGAGGGCCCCCCACCAGCCCGCGGCCTCCTGTTTGTGCTGTGACAGACCCCGTTATCAGCGGGGAACACACACAGGAAGTCCGGCCGGGAAGGGCCCATCCCAGTCCCGATTTACACGGGACGGAGCATAAAAAGCCGCCCTTCCTCGCCCGGGAGGAGCCTCCCTGCCCCGAGCCGCTGTCCAGCATGCACGGCCGGGATGGAGGCTCCAGGGGACAGGCCCGCGGGCAGCCTCAGGAGGAGCCTCGGGGCGGCCGGCGAGGGGTAGGGTCCACCCCAGCTGAGGAGGCAGCGGCGGTGGCCATGGCCCAGCCAGGGGGCCGGGGCAGCACCAGGTATGGCGGGAGCGCCTTGGATGGGCAGGGAGCAGGCGGAGCCGGCGAGAGGCCCCCGTCTCCCGCTGACCACGGCCCCTGTTGTCTGGGATCTCCGGTGCTATCTCACTGTCCCCCTGCTGGCACCGTTCCCACTGCGCAGAGGACACCCAGGTCCCCTGGCGCAGGTGCCCAGTGGCGGGTGGCCCAACCTGGACGGCGCATTGGCCTGAGCAGCTTCCACACTTGCTCCGGGCGGACTGGCCGCCACTGGGACCCCTGGAAGGAGCAGGCACGTGGAGCGGGCTCCCCTCCCACCGGCCTCGGAGGCCAGCTCGGCTCGCCCCTCCTCAGACCTGGGCATCCCCCAAGGGTGCGCGGGCACTCCCTGGGGGGATAGGGACCCCCAAGGCACATCCGCAGCCAGGATGAGCTGTGAACTTTGGGGGCACCGAATGTGGGGCTGGGAGGAGCCCCCCCGACACTGCTCCAGTGGCCTGGCTGCGGGGGTCCCTATCAGGCAGAGGGACACCTCGGTGGAGTATGGCGCAGGCACTTGGTCGGCCCACCTTGGATACGGGGGCAGGCCCAGTTCTCCCTCTCTCCGCCCCACCCAGGGGTGCCCAAGTCCCCACCCAAATCCCCCAACAGGAGTGGGTGCCTCCGCTGCCCTGGCCACCCGAGGTCCGAGGATGGCCCAGGTCTCAGAGGAGGAAGCAGGCTGCAGGCAGAGTGAGGACAAGCTGGCCCAGCTGCCCAGGCTGCCACTTCTGCTCCGGCGGGAGGTGAAAGGGTCAAGTGACCAGCAGCTTCAGGGACAGGCTGGGGGCAGGAGACAGGGCCAGGAAAGTCTCTCTCAGAGTTCCCCTCCGGCCAGCACTTAACTCTTTACTGCCTGGGGCTGGACCGCAGCTGGACCAGGGCTGCCCTGCTGGGGTTTGGGGGCCAGGAGACCTGGGTCCCAGTGCAGGACCCCCTGCCCCGGCCAGCAATGACAGGTCCCCAGCAGCCGCAGTCCCCGCTGCCCTCAGACCGTCTGCGGGAGGCCTCCAGGGCCCCTTGGCCAGGACAGTGGCCGCTGAGGGTCAGGAAGGAGAAGCCTCTTCCTGGGGGCTCCCGTCCAACTTCCTGGGTCCCCTCCGTCCCCTCAACTCCCAGGCACCAAAGGAGGCCTGAGCCAGCGCCTCATAGCTGCTGGCTGCACAAGAAGCCCTTCCCTCCCTGTGACCTCGCAGGACCCCCACCCAACACCCGGGCTTCGCAGAGACTTTGGGCCGCCTGAATGTCTCTGCGTGTCCGTCCCCATCCCTGGCTGTCCCCGGGGACCCCAGCGCAGGAGGCAACAGCCCACTTCGCAGACGGGAAATCGTGCCTGCCTCTGAGTGGAGGCGTGAGCCTGGGCTGGGTCCGGGAGGCCCCTTCAGTGTGGGCGGTCAGGGGTCGGGGTCCGTAGATCGAGCTCGGCCGAGGTCCATGGGCGGCCGACAGGCCACCCTGCCCCCCTCTGCAGCCCCGGGCAGACTGAGGCTGTGCTCTGACCTGCACCCTGTCTCTGACCCGCAGAGCCCGGCGCAGCGGGGGCTCGGGGGGCCCCTACTGCCCAGAAGAGCAGCTGCCACCAGTCTCTGGGGCATGACGGAGCCCCCTTCTCCAGGTGAGTCCCACAACAAGCCCCAGGGCCCAGATGAGCCCGGGAATGCCTTCCACGTGCCCTTGCTCTCGGGCGGCCACCGCGGTGGGGCGCAGGCCCAGAGCACAGTGACAGCTGTAAAACTCAGGGCACGAAAGTGACCCAGGTGATTCCAGGGCCCAGGTGAGGCGTGCCCGGCTCCAGCTGTGGGGGTCCCCCATCTCTCAGCCAGCACTGCTGCTGCTGACCGCTCTGCAACTTGAGGCTGCTTTAACCCACCTTACAAACGGGCAAAGGGAGCGGAGACAAAAGACCGCCCAGCATTCCCAGAGGTGACGGACCGTGGGGCTGCAGGGAGCCCCCTGGGGGCCTGGGAGCGCTGGGAGGTGGTCTTCAGTGCCCCGCACAAAGAGGAAGCCACCAGGCGCCCTGGATGGGCCGCAGGCTTGGCGTCACACCAGGACCCTGCCCCGCGAGACTTCCCAGGAACAAGGGGTCTCGGGGCTTTATGGCGCCCACCCCACGTGGGGCTGCGGAGCACCCTCAGCTTTAACCTAGCGAACAGGTCCCGGCTGTCCCGGCTGTCCCCTGTACTTGGCGCTCAGCCTGGGGCGCAGGGTGCGGAGAGCTAGCCAACCCTGGCCCGTGCAGTTGCCCACGCGGCCCCTGACCTGCGTCTCAGTCCTGTGTCCCCCGCAGCAGTACGCCCCGCTGCGGGGACTCTGCAGGCTCTGGAGGGGCGGTGGTGCTCAGAGGCCCCGATTCTAGGTGACTTACCGCCCGGCCCAGGGGCGCTATCCGCTACGGGGCCTCAGTTTCTCCATCCGCGCAAGGGGGCGGGAGGGTGGGCCTGGGGCTCCCAGCCCACCCCGGGGCGGGGGCGGGGCCGGGAGGGCCAGGTGGGGCGGGGCCGGGGCGGGGCGGGGCGGGGCCGGGGCCCCTCGGTGCGGTGGCGGCGGCGGCGGCGGCGGCGGCGGCGCGTGCGCGCCCGGATCGGGCGGTGAGTGCGGAGGGGGCGCGGGGCCGGGCCGGGGGGCGCGGGGAACGCAGTGGGCGGAGGCCGATCGCTGCTCGGGCTAGGAACAGCGGCGGGGAGGGCCGGGGACATCGCCGCGCGCGACGCGGGGGACCGACTGCGGAGCGACGGCGGGGAGCTGGGCGGCGAGCCGGCCGGGGTGCCGAGCGCCGCCGTTCGGAAAGCCGACCCCCAGCGCGGCCTCGGGTCCTGCGGCTGGTTCTGCAGAATGGGCCCAGCGGCCTGCGGGAAGCGCGCCCCCTGCTGGCGACGGGCGCCCCGCGCCGCGCCGGGCCGTGCGGGGGGGCTGGGGTGGGGGCGCCGCAGCCCCTCATCCCGCATCTGGGCCCTGAGAGTCCTCCGGGGCCTGACTTAGGGCCTCGCAGGCCCCGCACCCCACAGCCCAGGCCAGCCGGGCCGTCTGCGGGGCGGAAGGTGTCACTCCACCCTCACTGCCACCGCTCACGAAGCCGGCGGTGCTGGGCGAAGGGGAGGCGGGGGACCGGCGCTAGAGAGGGCATGTCCCGTGAGTCGGTCTCGTCGCCTCACGCTGCCTCTTCGTCCCCCACTCTCCGTGGCTCCTACCGTGCAGAGCACCCCTCTGGTGGAAGGGGGGACCCAGGATCATGAGCCAGTGTCAGAGTCAGGAACCAGCCTCCTCCCCCGGTAGCGGCTTAGGGACGTGGGCCAGACGGGTGGGAGGGGAGGCGGTGGACAGGGTTCGCGCTGACACTCCGAGGGGCCGGGACACTATCGCTTACGGACTTGGAGGCTTGGGGCCACCCCTGCCCTGGCGCTCCGGCCCCAGCAGGGCTGCGACACCAAAGGGAAATGAGGTTCTGCCGGCCCCGCACAGGCTGGGCCACGACATCAGCTTCCTCTGGCCTCGGAGAATGGCGTGGCCCTCGCCGAACAGCTTGAATAAGTGCGGGGGGTGCTGTGGCGGCAGGCCGGCCCCCAGGGTCCACCCCAAAGTTCATCTTCCCACCGCTCTGGCCCCTGCCAGGAAACGCTGAGAAGCCCCTCGGACCCTAAACTCAGTCTTGACGCCTCCAGTGCTCCCTCCCCCACTCTGGGGCCCCACGGAGAACAGGAGGTGCAGGAAGGACCCTGCCATGCGGGCACCAGAGTGGATTGGGCTTCCAGCAGAGTGACCATACCACTGGCGGGCGCGGAGGGCCCAGTCACTGCTCCCACGGTCCCCGTTCCTGGGACCGACGGCCAGAGCCGAACGAAGGAGGGCCCTCTGAGCCCAGCGGTGCCTTGAGGAAACCAGGTCCCCAAGAAGACCACACACACACTTCAGCTGTCTTTTCCCACCGGGGGCCCTGCAGGGCCCAGGACAGCCCACGGGGCGGCGGGGGCCTCAGGTGGGGCACCGGGAACGGGGGCGCTGGCCTCACACACAGACAGCATCTCCCCGCGCCCCCTGCCTGTGTGGGTCGCCCCTCCCGTCTCCTGGGCTGGTTACAGCCCATTAACTCAGGGCCAGGTTGCTCGAATTCCCAGGAGTCCTCTCCAGGCCCCCCGGCTCCGGCCCCCACCAGCCATGGATGGCCACGAGCCCCTCCCTCTTTTGTGCGGGGTGGGGGAGACTGCTCCTTTCTCCAACCAGGTGGATGCCCTGTGGGCCACAGTCTGGGAGCCCTGGAGGCTGTTTGCTCAACACTCCCGACTGGCTCAGTCCTAGCAAAGGAGGCCCCCTCCGAAATTCAGGCCCCCACCCGGAACGTCACGTGGGTGCGGAGGGCCCACAGCCGCCCAGAAGGACTCCCACAGTGCCCCGGGCTGGCCCCCTGTTGGAGCCCACTGGAGGCCAGAAGGGCAGAGCCAGCTGGGCTGGGTTCCGGCCCTGCCCGTAACCCCCGTTTGTGGACCGAGATTGGGGCGCCAGCATGCCCTGCCCTGTGCTGACGAGGAGGCAACGGACCCTGCCGGGGAGGGCACCCTGGTCCCCGAGTGCGCCCTGGGCGGCCCCTGCCCCAGGGACCGCCCTGTAGCCTTGGACACCTTCTGTGTTCACGCAGCGGAGCCCAGCAGGGTCTGGGGACCTGGCCCCGACCGAGCCAGGTGCTGGCGTCCACTCCTGGGCCCCCATCCGTGGTGGCTTTCCGTGGTGCCCCTCGGGCTGCACGTGGCTGGCGAGGAGCGGGGCGCTCCCCCGCTGGCCGGAGGCCGAGGCAAGGGGACAGCCTCCCCTGGGAGAGCGGGTTGGTGGGGGTCCGCAGCGGGACCCCCAGGCCATGCCTTGGGTTGCAGGCCACCCTGAGGAGAAGGCCGTGCCACCGGGAGACACAGGCCATGTGGGGCTGCAGGGAGCCGCTCCTGCTGTGGCTCCTGGTGCTGGCGGCGCGCGGCACGGAGCACGTCTACAGGCCCGGGTGAGCCCTCCCCCCGACCCGAGGGCAGCGCGCCCCCCCCGAACTTTCCCACAGTGACCTTGGGAGGCCCCTACCCCAGGTTCTCAGCCTCCTTGGGTTCCGGGGCTGGGGGACCTGGCTCCGGGGGTCCCCCAGCTGACTCACCCCCCTCCTCTAGGCGCAGAGTGTGTGCCCTCGGGGCTCCCCGGGGCCCCGTGTCCGAGTCCTTCGCGCAGCGCGTGTACCAGCCCTTCCTCACCACCTGTGACGGGCCCCGAGTCTGCAGCACCTACCGGTGAGGGGCCGTCGCTGCCACCGCCGCCGCCCGCGAGCTCTAGGGCCTGGGGTGGGGGGGCGGTTCACCACGAAATGGGGAACCGAGGCCGCGTCCGAGCTGGCGGCAGAGACTGCCGCCTGCGTGAACGTGGTCGTGATGGTGCCGTGGAGGCGTCGAGCAGCCCCCCCGCTCACCTGCTCCCCACCCTCGTTTCCAGAGGGGCCTCCGTCCGGTCCGCCCCCTCCATTTTGGGCATCACTGGCTCCACGTTCCGTCCCCCTGGGACGGTGCCCGTCCCCATCGTCCGGGTCCCCTCGTTAGTCCCGGTGGTCGCAGAGGGAGGTCCTACCCCGTCCCTCGCCAGGACGTCCCCGCAGCCTGTGTGCGTGGGAGGGGCGTGCGTCTCCGGTTCTCAGCCGTGGACGTGGGCCTGAGAAGCACTTCATTTTCTGCAAGGGTCTCCAAGGCCTCCTGGCAGGGGCGGGGCCAGCGTGGGTGGGGTGAGGCTGGGGATCCTGGGACAGGCCAGCGTGGGCCAGAGTCCTCGTCCCTGCGGGCGGCCGCTCGGTCTCCTTCTCCGGCCGGAACATTGGGAAACACACTTTCCCGAGCCGGTTAGCCAGGGAGGGAGGGGGCTGTAATCACAACCGCATCCGGGAGCCCCGCCTGCTGAGGGTGGCCCGGGTCCGGCTCTCGGGGGCTCCTGAGCGGCAGGGTGGGCAGCCGTGGTCTAGCAGAGCGCCCTCGGTAAGCTGGGGAGACCTGGGCGCCCTGTCCCTACCGGCTGGCGTGTGGCCTGGATCCCAGACCCCCCTGCTCTCTGGCGGGCAGAGCCGGGGCTCCCGCCACGCCTCGGGGATCCCCCTCAGCACCGCAGCACAGAGCGGGCAGATGGGCCGGGCAGGGAGCCTGAGGTGCTGTCCCTGGGGGAAGAGGATCTCTGGGGACACTTCTGGGTGACTTGTCCACTCTGGGGGAGACCGTTTGCGTGGCTTCTGGAGGGCTTGGGACAAGGCAGGCAGGCACATGGGGAGGTCGGGGGTGACGCAGCTGGCAAGGCATGTCTGCGGAAAGCCTGGCCTGGGTCCAGGAGACCTGGCAGCACCCCGGGAGGCCACCCACGGGGGCCGGGCCGCTCTGACCTGCCCCCAACCCCGACACAGGACCATCTACAGGACCGCCTACCGCCGAAGCCCCGGGCCGACCCCCGCCAGGCCTCGCTACGCCTGCTGCCCGGGCTGGAAGCGGACCGGCGGGCTCCCGGCGGCCTGCGGAGCAGGTGAGGGCCCCGAGGCGGCGGGCGGGGGTGGGACCGCGGCCCCGCTACTTTCCGCGGGCGGTCCAGCCCACGGCCAGACCCGGGCGCAGCACTGGCTGCCTCTCGAAACCTGAGCCCAGCGCCTCTTTGCCGCATGCCGCCCCTGCCTGGGGACCTTCCCGAATCGGTGACAGGCCCCCACCTCCCACAGCCATCTGCCAGCCGCCGTGTCAAAACGGAGGGAGCTGCGTCCAGCCCGGCCGCTGCCACTGCCCCGCAGGATGGCGGGGCGACGCCTGCCAGACAGGTGAGGCTGGGCGCCGCCCTGGCCCTGTGACAGGTCCGCCTCGGGGGTTCGGCGAGGGCCCTGGCCCTGCCTGACACCCGTCTCCCCACAGATGTGGATGGGCAGGGCGCCGGAGGGGGCGGCTGTCCCCACCGCTGTGCCGGCACCGCGGGCAGTGGCTGCTGCCCGTGTCCCGAGGGGCACGGCCCGTCCGCCGGTGGGAAGCTGAGCCCGCCCAGGAGAGGGACTCCCAGGGTGGCCCCGAACCCCGACGGAGGTAAACTCCCCACTTGCTCCTGCACTCGGGCAGGGGGGCCCTGGGTGCGGGGTGCGCGGGGCACCAGAGGACCTCTCCCTGGCCTGGACAGCCGGGGGCCCTTCCTCAGAGGAGGGTTGTGGGGCTGGGGGTGGGGGGCACGCTCGGCCGGAGCGGGGAGGGCCCTGTGTCCCTGCCCCGCAACCTGCAGACACCGCACCTCCGCTGGCGACGGGACATTATTACTTTTGGTACGCGCTGTGACACTTCAAACTCGTACCGTGAGTAATAATGCGCCGTCGGCAGCCCAGCGACCAAGAGCACAGCGCGGACCTCGGCGGGGACACCTGGGCGCAGCGAGGACCTCCCCTCAGTGCGGCAGGGACTCTGTGCCAAGGGGCTGGCCGGGGTGGGGGGGCTGCATCTGCCCAGGGTGCTCTGAGCTGGCGGGGCCGCCGCCCCCAGACCTCCAGGCCACCCCTGCCGGATGGTGGGTCCCAGGAGGAGGGGCTCGCCACACCTGGGCGGAGGCTAGCCCGGGGTGGGGGTGCTGGCTGGGCCTCCCCAACTCAGCACCGGGTCTCCCCAGGCGTGGGCAGCGTGGTGGAGGAGGAAGTGCAGAGGCTGCAGTCGCGGGTGGACGTCCTGGAGCAGGTGAGGCCTGGGTTGGGGACGGAGGGCCTCGGCCTGGCCCCCCTCCCATCGCTTCCTGTTGGCTGTGGGGTTCGGGGGGTCTTCCTTGATACTGACAGCCCAGGGTGCCCTTGGCCCAGGTCCCATGCCGGGCAGGGGCAGCGGGGGATGACTGGGACCCCATGAAGAGAGGGTGCAGGCTCAGCCCTGTCCCCTCCAGCCACACAGAGAACCTGAACCCAGGTCCAGTCCACCCCGCCTTTGTCCCTGAGGGGACACAGTGCCCCTGTGAGCCTTTGCCCAGGGCCATTGATTGGGACCCTTGAGACGCTCCAGCCTTGGCGGCCCTTGGGCCAGGTCTGTGCCCCCCAGCCTCCGGCTCCTCGGTGCAGAAGCACCCTCTGGTGGCCACCCAGGGTCCTGCAGCTAGAGCTGGGTCAGGTTGGGTGATTCCTCCTCGTTGGCCACAGCCGTTTCCTTAGTTTGTGGGACAGTGGGGGTGAGGGCTGGCCCAAGGCCCCCGGCCCTACCCGCGCTGCCCCTGCCACCCCACAGAAGCTGCAGCTGGTGCTGGCCCCCCTGCACAGCCTGGCCTCACGGGCGCTGGAGCAGGGCCTGCCCGACCCTGGCAGCCTCCTGGCCCACTCCCTGCGGCAGCTGGACCGCATCGACTCTCTGAGTGAGCAGATCTCCTTCCTGGAGGAGCAGCTGGGGTCTTGTGAGTGCCCGGCCCCTTGCCCACCGCCCCCCCAACTCGCCCCCACCCCCAACGGGAGCCTGCGCCGCTGCCGGCCGGGCCAGTCCTCACGCACAGAGGCCAGGGGGTGGGCGGGCCCCACAGCCTCAGGGGCACCCCTGGCTGGACTGGAGGGTGGTGGGAGCTGTGACCTCTGACCTCAGCTCCCATCCCCCCATAGGTTCCTGCAAGAAGGAGCTGTGACGGGCCTGTGTTCCCCGAAACCTCACGGAGAAACAGAGCGGGGTGGGCCGAGGGGCTGTCCTGTGTGAACCCGGCCCCTGCCCCCGGGCTGGCTCCCGAGGGGCAGTACGAGAGCTCCATCTCCGACCTTCATCAGAATAAAATGAGACTTGGAGCGCTGCTGTGTCCGTGGGTGGATTGTGGGGGGCGCTCGGGGGCTGGCAGGGGCCTCCCCCGGCCCCCCACCACGTGCTGGCCGGTGGAGAGAGGGCAGCAGCCAGAGCACAGGCAGGGAGAGGCCTCCAGCCCCCTGGGTACTCCGAGGTAGGGTTTCGGTCCCTCCTCCAAAAGGGGCTACAGCAGGTGGCTTCCGGGAAAGGGGCCCTGGCTGGAGGCTGCTTCCTCCTGGTGACATGGTGGCCCTGCCCCAGGCCCCTGGCCCCAGAGCAAATCCTCAGCCTCCCTGCCTAGTGCCTGCCAGACTCTGGGCATGCCTGCTGCCCCCGTCAACCTCACCTGTTGAAAGATGTATCAGCGTGATCATGGGCCGAGCCCGCCAGGAAGGGAACACTGGTGGTTGGGGGAGTCAGGGGCTCCCCCGCTATATCCTGGGGAGGAGGTGCGGGCAGCCTAGAAGACCCCCAGGTGCTGCCCACCCTCTGAATGACCACAGCTCACCGAGCGCTTCTCAGAGTTCATTTATAAAAAACAGCCAAGTGCCGTCCCGGCACAGAGGGCGCCAGGCCGGGCTCCCAGAGCCCGCCCCTTCCTGGCGGCCTGATGCAGGCCGCGCTGGGAGGCCCCGCAGGGGGGTCCAGGGCCCCAGGCCTGCTCTGGCACCCGGCTCTGAGGTGCAGGGCGGCGAGGCCCTGCCCTCGGCCTGGGGAGGTTCCGGCTGACTCTGCAGTGACCTCAGCGGCCTGGGTCCAAGGCCGGTGACAGGAAGAGGCTCCCTGCTTCTGGGGCCCAGGGAGAGCCGCCTGGCCTTGGGCGTGGGCCACAGTGATACCTGGTGGCCGAGACGGGGCATGGTGGGGTCCCTCTGTCCAGTCCCTCTGTCCATCCTCTAGCCACGTCCTGCGCCCCGCCCCTCCAGGTCCTGCCTGCCACAGGCCTTGGCTACTGGGCGGGCTGAGCGCCAGGCCCCGCAGCGGCCCCGTTCTCCTGGGGCGTCTTGGATAAGTGGAAGAAGGTGGTCCGCATGGCTTTGTGGCAGGTGTCCATGAGCTGGGGGATGTCGTCGGCGGTGAGGCCGCTGGTGGGGATGGCGTCTAGGACCTCCACCTGGATCGTTCCTGTGGCGGGGGTGGGGCGCTGTCGGTGGCCTGGGGCCGGGCACCCACACTGTACCCTCTCCTTACTCCACTGCCAGCAGAAGCCCCTCCCCTTCAGCCACCGACCAGCCTTCCCTGCGGAGTCCCCTGAGGGCCCAGCCGGGTTGGCTTCCTCCCGGGACACCCGGGCCGCTAGGGTGGCTGGTTTTCGGTCACATGCACACTCAGCTCCCAAGTCCACACTCAGGGTTGGGACGACTGCGACCCCCCGCTCAGCACCGGCAAGGGCCCCGAACAGCCCCCCCTCGGGAAATGTCCTCCTGGCCCCGCCCTGCTGCCCTTCAACCGTGGACCCCACCTTCGCACCTGGGCGCCGGGGTGGTGTCTGGAGGCAAGGGCAGGGGTCCCAAGCTCTGGGGCCATGGGAGTGGGGCTGCCTGGGAGGCTACTGCTCCCGTGAGCCAGGCCTGGACACCCGCGCTCACAAGCCCCCCGACACAGAAGCTGCGTCTGCCTGGGGCCCGCGTGCCGTGGGCAGCCCGGACCTGTGTGTGTGGACTCAGGGACCCAGCCTACCCTCTGGGGGCCTCAGTTTCCTTACTCGGGAAATGGCCCATGACCACTCACCTCAGCCCCTGGCCCAGGCTCCGGGTCCCTCCCTCCTCCCTCCCCCCTCCCCTGAGTGGTCACTGTGTGGCGGGGGCCTGACCTTTAGTAACCCCCACAAATGGGAAGTATATTCCATTAGGGGCCTGGGGTGTGTGCGTGGCGCTACCTGAGGTGAAGCGCTTCGTCCTGGGGTTGTAGAAGGAAGAGAAGCTGGAATACACCACAGGGATGATGGGCACCTGCGCACGGAGACGAGGGAAGCCTGAGGACGACCGGGAGCCACCGCCAGTCCGCCCTGCCCAAGGGCGAGCTCGCAGGGGAGCCCCGCCTCAGCACCCGCCTGCCTCACCTCGGGGTTGCCCACAGCGCCCGTGGCTGCCAGACGGGCACCGTGTCCAACCTCAGGGCCCTTACACATGCCCACCCGCCAGGCCTGGGGTGCCCTCTACGGGTTGGGCGGCCCAGAGGGCCATAAACTCATCCTGTAACCCTTCAGTCAAACATCACCTCCTCCAGGAAGCCTTCCTGGGTTGGCACATATCCATCGGATTCGGATCTGTGCCCCCCACTGGACCCTAAGATTACCTTGGGGGACAGGACCCTGATTGCCTGGGGGGGCAGGACCCTGTCCAGTACAGCCAGAGGAGGCGCTCCTCCGTCCCCGGAAGGCTAGGCACCGAATCAGCCAGGGGAGGGGGCAGGGCCTGCTGACATTCCTGGAAAACGCCAGGGTCAAGTCCAATGGTGACTGCAAGGTTGGAAGCGCTGCCTGGGATAATCATTAACCCTGCAGCTGGGGAGCCTCTCCCCAGGACCAGCAGAGGGCGGGGGCAGCCTGAGAGCCCACAGAGGGTGCCACCCGGCAGGCCCTGCGGGGAGGCGGAGGGTGGGGCCCAGGCCATGACGGCAAAGGGTGTCCAGGCTCCTGGCTGAGGCTGCCGCTGCTGCTCGGTCCCACCGCTGCCACCTCTCCTCCCATGAGGTGGGCCCCCTCCCCCACGCCACCAGCAGAGGAAGTGACATCAGCCTGGGGCACATGGCAGGGTGCCCTCCACCTCCTGGCTAGAGGGCCCAGAGGCCCAGAGCCCAGGCAGCGGTCTCCCCCTCCCTCCTGCCAGCTTCTGCGTCCCTGGGACATTTGCAGGGGCCTCTGCCTGGAAGGCTCCCCTGGCCTTGCTCAGGGCCACGGCTAGGGGGCGCTAGAGGCCACTTGTCACAGGCGGAAGCCGGGGGAAAGGCCGCCACACCCGCCTGACTCCCCAGACCCTCTGGTTTCCTTATAAGAACCCCCACCACACAGGGCGGGGGGTGGGACAGGGCACCCTTCACCCACCAGGGGGTCCCCTCATGGACAGGTGTACCCTCCGCCTCTCCTGCCTCACCGCAGGCCCCTAGACACCTCTGGGACGAGCTGCACCCCCGAGGTCCAGGAGCAGAATAGTGTGAGGTCCCCCCACGCCTGGCAGGGCCCATGCCCACTGCCCACTCGGAACCCCCTCCCGCCCCGGCCAGGAGTGCGGGGGCGAGTGAGCACTCAGCAAGCAGCCCCGCCTGCCGCCGCAGCCTCGTCCGCCAAGCCCGGCTCGCTCGGGGCCCCTCCCGGCCAGCGAGGGGCCTGGGCGCACGCCTCATTCCAGCCGGTGCCCGCGCCCGAGCAGGCACCGCCCTAACCTGCAGCAGGTGAAGAGGTGAGGGGCGTGAGGCCCTGCCCGCTGTCCGGGGGGAGGCCCGCCCCGGGGCACTCCCTGCCCCGGCCCACCTGGCAGTCACCTGCAGCCTTCAGCCAACCTGAACCAGCTCCCCCGACCCCACAGCGGCCCCCGGAGGGCGAGGCCCCTGCGCACGCACCTGGGCCTGGACCGCCAGGTAGAAGGCACCTTTCTTGAAAGGAAGCAGGTCCCCGTTGTCATTCCGTGTGCCCTCAGGGTAGATCCACACTTTCAGCTGCAGCGGGGAGAAGAGGCGGGTGTGGGGCTGGGGGCGGCTGCCCGCCCCCGCGTCCTCCTGAGGAGCCCCCTTCTCCGCCGAGACCCCCACCGCCCGCCAACCGCAGGAGGGCCCTGTGCCCCTTTTCCGGTGCCATTCGCAGGCAGGCGCCGGCGACGTGCTTTTTACGCCCAAAGGCGGCCTCGCTAGGGGGCTGCGTCGCCGCCTGCCATCTCCCGCCACGAGGGGCGTGAGCGCTCACACGCCACGCGGGCCCAGCCCCGGCCCCCCCGCTCACGTTCTCCTGGGTCATGCGCTCGCCCACTTCGGCCATCACGGTCATGGCCGTCCTGGAGCGCTGCCGGTTGATGAAGAAGACGCCCCCGAGGTACATGACCAGGCCCACGGGCCCCATGAAGAGCAGCTCCCGCTTGGCAATCTGCACGCAGCGTGCGGGGAGGACCTCCATGAGGCCTGGCGGGGGGGGGGCGGGAGGCAGAGGGGCTCAGAGCCCGAGGCCCCCTCCCTGCGCCCTCACTGCCCACAGGCCGGGGCGCAGCGGCCCCTTCCCACGGGCTGCCCGGCACGTCAGCGGGCCCCGAGCTCTGTACCACCCGCAGAGGAGCGGACCGGAGCTCCCGGCTTTCGGTGAGCGCAGGGCCCGAGGACGCACAGCTGCGGCCGGCAGCTGGAAGGAGGCCCCGCCCGGCCCTCGGCCTGCCTACCCATCATGTCCAGGATGCTCTGGTGGTTGGAGACGATGACGCAGGGGCGGTCCGCCGTCAGCTTCCGGTGGCCCTTGATGTCAAAGCGGAGGCCGTACAGGTACTTGAAAGACCGGACAAACCAGCTGATGATGCTGCGGAGGAGACGAGGCCGGTGGGCAGAGGCCCCTGGGACCCTGGGCAGGGGCGTGGCGACCCCCGCTCACGCTCTCCTGGGCTGGCCACGCGGCCCTCGCTCACCGGCCCTCGGAGCCTTCAGGTCCTGCCCCTCACGGGCTCGCCAAGGGACGCCCTGCCTCCAGCCACCGCAGCCCCTGCCTGGGACCAAGCCTCAGGGGGTGGACGCTCGGCACAGGCGCCGGCTTCCCCATCCACATTCCAGGGGCCCCCTTGTCCCCTGCCCGACCCTCAGCCCACACTCCGGCTTGTGCAGCCAAGGGGGGACCCAGCCGGAAGGGGGCTGGAGGCCACGAGCTCCGGGGACAGACTGAGTCTGGTTCTCTGTCACGTCAGCGACAGGAGGACCCACCCTGGGAAAGACTTCCGGTGCCTGAGCCAGGCCCACCCACACACTGCAGGGGAGGGGACCCAGACCGGGAAGTGACTGTCCCCTCAAGGCAGTGCCCCCCCGCCCCCAGGAAATACGCGCAGGTACTGTGTGAGGCGATCAAGCTGCTTCTGGAATGATGGGGACCCAGGGCTGAGGGGGCCGCCTGGGCCACACCCCTCACCCTCCCCAACCACCCCCTCCCCAGCCTGCAGAGCAGGACCAGTGTCCCCTTCTCACAGAGGAAACCCTGGGCCCAGACAGGTCCCAGGGGACATCGCCGGGGGGTCGGGGTGCCCCCAGACCCCTGGCCCTGCCACAGGAGGCTGCCCCGGCACCCAGGGGCGCGAGGGGCCCAATGACACGTCCGGGGGACTTCCGTCCTTCGCCTGCCCACAGGGCTGCGTCGGCCGGTGGCCGGCTGGGTGCAGAGAATGCGGGGAGAAAGGGGAGCGTCGGCCCCTGCTCTGCGGGACGCTCTGCTGACACCTGGGACGGGACGGGTGCCCTTTAGGGGTCGGCCTGGGGGTGCCGGAGCTGAGCTCCCTGCTCTGCGACTCCCTGCAGGGCCCCAGGGTCTTTCTGTGGACAGCTCGGGGGCGGGGGGGACGCCTAGGGACCTGCCACCCACTGACCCAGGGGGTCCTATCACATGTCTCCCAGAAGATTCTGGTGAAGGTGCTCCCCACGTCTGCAGCCCTTCGGGATGGAAGATTCCCCACCCCGTCTCGGGGCACGGCTCAGCGGCAGTGGGGACAGCCACACTGCTGTGCGGCGGCCGCCACCGTCCTCTCCAGGGCGGCCCGTCTTCCCCCACGGACGCTGTCCCCATGAAACCTCCACTCCCGCCCTGGCCCCGGCCCCCCCCCGAGGACTCCCCATCTCTGACGGTCGGCCTCCTGCAGGGACCATGTGTGAGCGGGGCCTCACGGGACTGTCCCCCTGTGTCCGAAAGGCAGACTCGTAACCGGCCGCATCCCCGTCGGAGTCTAACTCCAGTGGGGAGGGCAGGCAGTCCTGATCGCCCTGGGCCGCGGGCGGGGAAGCCGAGGCTCCGGACGGCACCGCAGGTAGCCCCGGGCTTCTGTCCCGGGCAGACCAGCCGGGCGTCCTGCCCAGGGCCGCCAGCCTGCCGTCCGACCGTCAGGTGCTGAGCCGGCTGCCGCCCCGCACGGCGGCCGGGAGAGCTGCCCTGCCCCTTCACCCCCGGAGCCTGTCTTCTCACCGGCGAAAGGCAGCTCCTCGGGTCCCCGTGAGGACCTCGGGGGACAGACAAGAGGAGGACACAGGCAGGCAATCCACGAGAAGAGAAACGTTAAGTCCAACACGCAGAGAGGAAGTCCCACCTCACCAGCAACCGAAGACACGCCCATCAAAACAAGAACACGGCGCCCTGGCCAGGTGGCTGGGGGGGGGGGTTGGAGCGTCCTCCCGCGCACCAGAGGGCTTCGGTTCGATCCCTGGGCGGGGCGGGGCGCACGCAGGAGGCAGCGGATCGCCGTTTCTCTCTCCCTTCCTCCCTTTCCAAAATCAATAAAAACATACCCTCCGGTGAAGATTAAAGAAAACAGCAAGGCCTTTTCTCAACCTCAACCTTCCGATCAGCACAGATAACAGCCTGTCCAGGGAGGCGCTGGGGAATGGCCCGAGGCGGGGGCCGCTGGAGGGCGGGCTGGCCGCATCGCTGGAGCCCCGAGTCCCTGTGACCCAAAATGGCCTTTCAGGGGTCATCGGGAGGGAGGCCGTCCGGGGCGGAAAATCCAAAAGCACCTGTACCCCCGAAGGGTCCCTGTCCCAGCCTGCGGCAGCCAGGGACAGTGGCACCACAGACCTGCATTTATTAGTACAGCAGGAGCTCCTGACTTCTGACCCTGTGGCTTCTGGTGGGCCTGCTGGCCAGCTCTCCGCACCCGGCGGCACAGGGACACTCAGGCCACACAGAGAATGACAGTGGTGTCCCCCAGGCAATAGATTTGTTGTTGTTGTTTTTCCCCTCCTGTTTTTATATTTCGGCAAAGCCCTGGCAGGGTCGCTCGGTGGGTTAGAGTGTCGTTCTGCTACCCCGAGGCTGTGGGTTCGATCCCTGGTTAGGGCACAGACAAGCATCATCCACAGCAAGTGGAACAACCGACCAACGTTTCTTTCCGTCTCTCCTCTTCCCTTACTCCCTCTCAAGTCAATACATTAAGAGAAAAGTTCACTGTGGCAAAACACACTCAACCCAATAGACATCACTCCCACCACTTCCCCGCGCCCAGCTCGGCGGCGCTGGGGGCACCCACGCTGCTGTGGGTGCCGCCGCCGTCCTCTCCAGGACTTCCTTTCGTGTCTGGGGGAGGAGCTGCCTGTACGCTGTCTGTCACTGTTTCGACCGGGGGAAGGGACTGCGCACCCGGCTCGGCCACTCCGGTCCCCAGGTGCCCAGGTCCCCGCCAGGGCCAGGCAGCCTGGAGAGACCGGGCTGGCGGGACCCAAGGCTCGGGAGGGACACAGCCAGCCGGACAGCGGGGCTGCAGGAGACAGGGGCTCCCCCCCGGGAACATGCTCGCGAGGCTTTCACAAACAACCGCACTCACTCAAAACTAAAACACGCCCCAGCCGGCGGGACCGCAGCGAGCTCCCAAAGAAAGGCACGTACCAGGATGCGCAAGGCCCGGGGTGTCCTGGGGACAAGCCACTGCCCCGGCGTCCCCTCTCCCAGTGCCCCACCCCCGTCTGCAGGGTTGTGGGTGACCGTGGTGGGGAAGTACATACCGCCACCACGGTTCAACAGGGTTCCCTCAAAGACACGGCAGCAGGCCCAGCTCTGCGGGCTCCTGCCTTCCGCAGGGGCTTCTGGGTGCATACCTGGGTGCCAGCAGGCACCGGGCACAGAGCAGAGAAAGCTGGGTGGCAGGGACACCGCCCACGGCCCACCCCTGTTGAACACCTACTGTGTGCCGAGCACCGCGCCAAGGGCTCCGCCTGAACTCAGACAATAACCCCACGGTGTCCGCACACTGCAGGTGAGGAAGGTGAGGCTCCGAGGACTTCTGTGACTTCCCCAAGGTCACGCAGCAGGGGGCCAGAACCACATCTCACCCTGGCTTGGAAAGTGTGCCGGGTGCCAGGCTGAGGGTGGGCCGGCTGGGGGTAGGGGAGAGGCTCAGAACTGCAGGACTCCAGGGGGGTCCTCTGAGCCTGCCCTCCCTCCCCCCTCCTCTGGGGCCCCTGCCCAACCTGCCAGCAGGGCCAGAGTGGCTCTGTCCCCTCGCCTCCCCAGAACCTAAAAGCAACCGTCACCCCCAGGCTGCCCCGGCCCAGCCCAGGCCCCGTCCTGAGGGTCAGCCCTCCGTGGCCCAGAAGCTCCGTGGGGCAGGTGTCAGCACTGCTATCAGCTCTGGTCGCTGTCCCACATTCTTCGCCCCCAACTCCATGACCCTGCAGGGGAGGCGACTGGGGGTGAAGCCAAGGTCGCCTGAAGCCCAGGTGACCGGCGTGAGCTCCCCACAGCAGGGCAGGTACCCCCGGGAGCAGGCCCTTTCCAAACACCTGCAGGAGTGGCCAGCTCCTCAAGCAGAGGGGATGCCCTGGCCTGCCTGGAGCCTTCTCGGGAGCCCTTCACGCGACCGCAGACCAGCGCCACGAACACCACGGTCTTCTGGGCCCGTGGGAGCCCAGACTGGGCTCCTGGCAGCCGGGCCCCTCGGA
Source organism: Glossophaga mutica (assembly GCA_039655065.1). NCBI lineage: Eukaryota > Metazoa > Chordata > Mammalia > Chiroptera > Phyllostomidae > Glossophaga > Glossophaga mutica. The sequence goes on from CM077305.1 coordinate 217,417,113, forward strand.
CCGCCTATGCTCGGCCCCAGGACACCGGGGCCCCTCTCAAGCTCTCGGTCAGACAGACCGTAAGTGGGTCCTGACGCCCTTCTCACCGGCTGCGACCCTGGGCAATGCACTTGACCTCCCCAAGCTTCCCTCTCTGCCTGTGAAACGGGGAGGGCGCAGAGGGATGGAGCTCGATGAGGCTGGGATGCCCGTGAAAACTGCAGGGACCTGGGAGTCCTCACAGTCGGTGGCTGCGGTGGCAGTGGCACGAAAGGGCCCAAAGTGAATGGAAGCGGACCCCCGCCGCGGCCTGCCCAGCCGGCCCCCGCTCCAGGAAGCCGGCAGACAGGTCAAGGCTAGGCCAGGCTACCTGCTGACCTTTGCTCTCAGCCCCTGGACGCGGGCTGGGTGGCGCTGGGAGACCCGGGCGGCTGTTTTGGCCAAGGTGTGCCAGTCCAAGCCAGACCCCGCAGAGCAAGGGACGAGGCGGGGCGACCTCGGGGCAGCCCTGCCGGGAAGGCAGACCGGAGGGCCATCGGGGTGCCCCCAGTGAAGCCGCCTGGCTGAGGAGGGGCGTTTTCCATCAAGTGTGACATGAGCTGGAGCACAAGAAGGGGACGACGAGAGCAGGGAGTGGGACAGGGGCTTCCCGCCTGTGCAGACGCCCAGAGGCGCTAAGAAGGGGCGTGCAGGAGCGCGGTGAATCTGGGGAGACCCTCTCAGGCTCATTAAGGAGCAAGTCTCCAGGGCCAAGCTCTGGTGGGAGCTCTGGTTTCTGGGCCCAGGGGACAGTTTGTCCCAGCAGGACAAGAGGGGACCTCCCTTCAGTTCCGGGGCCTCAGGTGCTGCGGGGCTCCCCATGCACTGTGTCCCCAGCCGGGCACCAGCCCCCAGGACTGCGCATTTCTGGCAGCCCTGGAGAAGAGCTGGCCATTCTAGGTTTGAACCCAGACCGGTCGCCCTGGCCTGTGTGGCCCGTCCTCCCCTCCCTGATGTTTGGCGCGGGCACAGCGAACACCGACCGAGTGCCTCACTGCCCTGCCTCCCTTGCAGCTAAAAGCCATACTGCCCTGGCCACAGGAAGGAGGCGGAAACATGTGGGCCAGTCCCTAGAGGTCCTGCCGCAATGGTGGCCTGCTGGCCACGGAGAGTAGCGGGGCCACAGGACAGAGGAGCCAGCAGCTTTCGGTGGCCCCAGGCGGTGCAGCTGTGGTCTACTTTGGTGCATGAAAAAGTAAACTCTGGTAAAGCCGCTGTTATCAGGGGCTCCTGACCCTGCGGTGGAGCCCAAGCCTCACACACACGGCTTCCCTGGACTTCACCTTCCTCTCTGTCAAATGGGTGTGCTAAGGGCACCTGTTTCCCGGAAAGCGACTGGCTGCTCCTCCCTAGTGTGGCCTGCAGGGCGCCACCAGCCCGAGCGGGTCCTCGGCCCCAGCCCCCAGCCCCGTCAGAACAGAGTCAGCCTCTGCTCGTCTGCTCCCCCCGCTCTTCCAGGCCCACTCCGAACTCCAGGCTAAACAGCAAACGCCTCCTCGGGTGCCCACCCAGAGGCCCACGGGGAGAGGCCCTTGCTCGGGGGGATACAGAAAGCGGGGGGGGGGCGGTGGAGGCAGTGCAGGAATGCCCCCCCACCCCCGAGAGCTCAGGGCTTCCCCGAAGCCTGGTCGCCAGCCCGGCAGCGCTGCCCTGGCCCCTGGTGATGGAGGCGCGGAGGACAGAGGAAAAGTGAGCTCCCTGGGGCTGCTGTGGGCCGGTCCACTCTCTGGTTCTGCCACGTCCCCTCCCCCTCCCCCTCCCCAAGGCCGTAGTTTCTAGGGGCTTCTCTGAACCTCAGACCCTTCCTCCGTTTAAGGGAACACACACAACCCACTCCCGAGGTCGGCGCTTCTCAGGAGTCAGCACAGCAGGAGCGCCCTTCGGGCGGGCAGGACGGGACTGGAGGTGGCCCGGCCCCCAGGGCGCTCAGGGCTCGGGGCACACTGGGCAGACTTGGCGGTCTGCCCGCCCCCGCCCCCCACCCCGCAGGGGCTCGAAATGAGGTGCGTCCTGTTGCCCCGCCCCTCCCACTCCTCCGCCTGCATCCTTCTGGGTCCATCCCGGACCAGCTGCCTAGGGCCACACAGCACCTCCTCGTTCTCTGTGTCTTTCAGCCCCCACGGCCGCATCCCTGGAAACCCACAGCCACAGTGACCCCACCCCGACCAGCGCTGGGAGCCGGTGCTGTGGCCCACCCTGTGGGGGCTGGGGGTCCCAGCTATGGGCGTCTGGGCGCCCCCAGGCTCACCTTCGCCCTAGAGAGAACAGAGCACCTGCCATTATGTCCTGCAGGGGCCCCTTCACAGAGCCTGGGTCTGGGGGCTGCCCCGGGGAGGGAGGGGGCGGAAAGCTCCCACCAAGCACCATCAGGGCATCGCGGGCCCGAGGAGGACACCCCACTTGGCCGGAATCGGGTGAGGCTGGGGCTGCAAATCAGGCCCTGGGCTGTGGAGACGCCCCCGGCCCGCAGGGGTAGGCCAGGCCCAGCCACCAGGTGGGCGACTCCTGACTTAACCTCAGGAAGGCAGCTCCGCCTGGGAGAACCGGCGGGTCGGCGCTCGTGGAAAGGCCGCCTGATGACCCAGAGTGGGGGAGGGGCAGGGAAGGGTCACCTCCAGGATCTGCTGTCTCTCAGCAGGGTGGGACTCCCGCAGGGCCCCAGGCCCTTCGTCTCAACCCGGCCTGCAAATTTAACCACGGCCTGGGGCACCCCTGCCCGGGGATGGCTGGCCCAGCAGGGAGGAAATACTATTTCTGGAAACAGTCCCTTCCCCTCTCTCCCCAGAGGACACGGGGGGGGGGGGGGGGGGGGGGGCGGGACTCGCCTGAAAGGGCCTCACCTGGGCCCTGGCTCCCAGGGACACTCCAGCTATTTCAGTGTGTGTGTAGGGGGGAGGGGAGGCCACCCTGAGCCATCTCGGTGCCCAGGGAAGCCACCACCGCCTGAAGACAGGCCTGGGGACCCAGGCAGTGTGGGCCAGCCCGGCGCCCCAGCCCCCACGGGCAGGAACAGAGGCGGAGAAGGCCAGGACTTCTCACCCACTGCCCTGTAAGCCCCGGGAGCAGGAGCGGGGGCTCAGACCAGTGTCCCCTCACCAGGTCACAGCCGCAAGACTATTGCAAAACCCACAGAGAAGTGTTAGCTACAGCCATGTCCCGAGCCAGATGGAAGCCCCCTCTCCGGCAGCCCCTCCGGCCTCTGACCCAGAGAGGTCATCAGGTCCTCTAGTCAGCTAGACGTGAGTCCCCACGCGGCACCGGACCCCTCCCCCTCCCCCCTCCCCAACGCCTGGTTGCCGGGTCTGCGAAGCGTCCGAAGGAAAATTACAGCCACCACCCGCTTCCTTCACCTGGGCTGAAGCCGGACTCCATCGCGGAGCCTCCCCGCTTCCTGAGCGGGGGAAGGAAATGGGAGGAGGAACCTGCCCGGGGGCCTGGGACCAGGAGTGTTCATCACCTGCCGAGCAGGTGGGAGGACGGGTGGAGAGGAGAGGGCCAGCCCGCGCCCCGGAGCTCCGGGTCCAGGCGGGGGCGGTGCTGCGCAGCCCGGGCCTCGCTGCCCCGCGGGGAAGCGGGACAGAGCCTCTCCCGCCGTGGCCCAGGCCCCTTCCTCTCAAAAAGCGGCCGGCGCCACCCTCCGCCCGGGACCCCGCACCGAGCGCGCCCTCGGCAGGACTCAGGGACGCGGTGGCGCCGGAGGCCGCGACCTGTTTAAATGTGTGCGTGCCTGCTCCCCGTCCCGGCCCGGGGCCGGGGACATTGTGACGCCGGTTCCCTGGAACCCCTGCCCCTCCTCGCCCGCCTCCCCGGCCACGCGCTCCCCTCGAGCGCCGGTCCCGGAGCCTGAGAGAGGCGGGCGGGGCAGGAAGGAGGGAAAGGAAAGAAGAAAGTTGGGGAAGCGGAAGCAGGCGGCGCCCGGCGCTCCCCAGCCCGGCCCCGCGCTCCCCGCCCGGCCGGCCCCCTTGCCTCATGTTCTCCACCGTCCGGCCGCCGTGGCGCAGCAGGCAGACAGCGGAGGCCACGATGGAGACCGAGAAGCACAGCGCGCAGTACAAGGAGATCTTGGCGTAGAAGTTGGCGGTGCGGCTCAGCTGCACGAGTAGCAGCAGCAGCAACAGCGCCGCCGTCAGCCACGGCCAGAGCTCCATGGCCGGATCCGCGCTGCGCCGCGGCGCCCTCGAGGCCCAGACGGCACCGGCCGCGGGCTCCCAGCCTGAGCTCCCGCCGCGGGCGCGACGCAGACCTGCGGACTGGCGGCGGCTCCCCTTCGTCCTCGCCCCGCCCGCGCCCCTTATTGCGAGGACCGAGGGGCGGGGCGGAGCGGGGTGGAGAGAGCGCGCGCTCCAGGGAAGCGGCTAGGTGCTGCGCACCCCGCGCGACTCCCTCCGCCACCGGGTCACCTCGCCCCGGCGCCGCCCCCATCCCAGGGCCCAGCCCGCCCTACTGGGTGTCATCCGCAGGGCCCGGCCCCGCCCCGCGACTCGCCCCCTTTACGCCGCCGCCGGGTCACCGAGCCTCCCCCGCCGCACCCCACTCCAAGCCCTGAATCCCGGCCGAGGGGTCGCTGGGCCTCAGACCCCGCCCCCCGCAGTCCAGACCTCCCCGCCTGCCCGGTGTTCCCCGCCGCCCGGCCGCCTGCCGCCCCCGTTGCGCTGGAGCCCAGACCACAGCTCCAAAGGCGGCCCAAGGACACAGCCGCCCATGCCACTCCCGTCGCCAAACAAATGGGCCCTTGAAACACACTCGAGAGACCAACGGCCACCTGGATAGGCAGCCTGCCCCCTCGGGTCCCCTCAGGCAACCCTTTAGGCGACTCGCCCTGGGGGGCTTGGAGGGCAGCACCCAAGGGGGGCAGTAGGGATGGGGCGTTTTTCTGGGCGGGGCTTTTGGTGCCGGCATTGGGTGTCAGGAACAGTGTCACCCGGCTGCTCCTGGTGCGGGGCCAGCGGCAGATATCAGGCGACTGTGTTCACATCAGCCAGGCACTCGGCCAGCCCAGCAGGACAACGGGCAGCTAGCGCTGGCTTCGGGTGCGGAGGGAGGGGCCCTGCCAGGGTGTTCCAGATCTTTGTAGGGACAGGCCTCAGGGACAGAACTGAGTCTGTAACCCGGAGCTTGCTTCCTGCCCACGTGCTCTCCACCTGCGGGTGGGGGCTGTGTCTGCCGCAGGTCGGAAGTTACCCCCCCCCAGGGCCTGAGGGCGTCAGTGGGGACATCACTGGCCTCTCCCCGTTCTCAGATGCTGAGGTGACCTGTTGCTGGAATGAATCCCCGACGACCCCTCCCCGCACTGCTCCGTTTCCTCTGACGAATACGAAACCCACACTCCTGAGATGAGTGGGGACCTCCGGCAGGGCGCTCGGAGGGGTGCGTCCGGGCGCCGCGCAGGGCTAGGAGTTCCCGGCGTTCTCAGCCATCGCGTGGAGTGGAGCCTCGTGCCTTTGCCCGCACCTGTGGGCACATTGCAAGAAAGCCTCTCCCAGCTTCAGCCTCTGCCATCCACCAGATCATGATTTTTGTCAGGTTAAAGAAAGCACCGGTCCCTCTTCCCACTCCGGGGGCAGGACGCTGCTGCCCCCTCAGAGGGGGCCTGAGAGCTCCCCAGGGGGGTTTACGGCCCCTGGGTTGACGGCGGTGAGACTCTGGAGAGATGTGGGTGGGTGCCCTCCAGCCAGCGGTTCTGCAGGGAGCCAGGCAAGGGCAGGAGCGTAGGCTGGATCAGGGTGGGCTTCTGGGAGGAGGCGAAGCAGCGTCTTGGGCTGCAGGTCCTGCGGGTAGGCCCAGAATGGATGGAATCCAGTCCTCACCAACCCCAGGGCAGAAGGGGCTGCATTACCAGAAGGCCTCCTGCTGGGCCCTTAGCTCCCTGCCCCCACCCTCCCCCAGGGGCCCACCTCCTTGGCCAGCCTCCCACTCCTCCCAGCACTTTGAGGCCCCCCCCCCACATCCTACATCCGTGTGTTTGTGGGCTTGCGGCGCCCCTCCCCCGCCGGAATGGCCGCTCCTGCGGCACTTGCCCGTTCTGTTCGCTGCAGTATCACCAGCACTGGGAACAGGCTACGCCTGGCACACAGTAGGTGCTCAACAAATACCCCTCCAGTAGAAATGCACCCCCATTTTACAGATGGGAAACCGGGGCTCCCAGGGACAGTCACCCAGACAGTGGCAGGAGGAAGCTGGCCCCGTCACCGTGGCCGTGACCGCTGCCGTGGGAAGCCTGCCCGGCGCTGGGCGAGCCGCCCCGTCCTGCCCTCGCCGCTGTGCCGTCAGACGGACGAGAGGCTGTTACTCAACGCCACCTCCTTCCCCAGTTCCGTTCTCCCCTTGGGGAGATGTCGAAAGAAATCGTCCACTTTCCCTCTCGAAGAAGGGGGAGGGGGAGGAGGGCTGGACCCGAGGCGGGCGGGCGGAGCGGGCCTCAGAGGCCTCGGGTCCGAAACTGAGATTCGGTGTTTCGCTCCCACGTCCTACTGGGGCAGCGAAGGAGCGACGGCACGGGCCCGACTCCGCCTCCCCACAAGATGCGGTGGGAAGGAGGGCGACACGGCCTCCGGGGCCGGGACCCTCCCAGGGCGCCCCAAGTCTCTCCACAGCTGCCCCCAGGGGAGGTCGCAGGTTACCCTGCAGTCAGCCCCACCCCCTGCCGGGCAGCAGCTGAGAGCCCTCCAGGGTATTTGCTGGGGCCCTGCCAGGCAGCACATGGCATCGGGTGACACAATCGAGGCCGAGCTGGCACCGCTTCCTGAGGCCCTTGAAAGCCCACAGCCAAGGGGAGGGGACGCCGCGGGGCACAGGGGTGCTCCGGCTCCGGCCTGCAGATCCGCCAGAGGCTGACCAGGCCACAGGCCTGACTCTGGCCGCCGTCCCGGCTGGGGGCCAGGGTGGCACCCCGGACTTGGTCTGGGTGTCTCTTGGGTGGGTCGGGGGCTGGAGGGAGGGCCTGAGGCTCCCCAGCTCTGGGAGCTGCGTGCGAGACCCCCACCCGCCCGCCACGTGGCAGTGCCGGTGGGGGAGAGGTACCCAGCCTGGGAAGTCTGTGTCTGCTTCAGCCTCCAGGTGACCCAACAGCACCTGAGCCTCCCAGATGAGAGGGGCGCCTGTCCCCAGGCCTGCTCCGGGGCCCCTCTGACTGGGCCTCTCACACCCCAGCACATGGGCTGCGACCCCTTCAGACCTGCCTGGGAGAGAGCAAGACCCGGACGAGAGCCAGGGAGGGAGGGGTCTCGGCAGCCCCACGAGATGGGGGGAGGGGCCGGGAGAGGATGGGTGGGTGCACTGCGGGTCCCGAGCCGCCTCCTGGGAAGGAGGCTGACGGGAGCCAGGCCCGGACACTGGGGCGGGGGGCGGCTGGCAGAGCCGGGCCCTGGGGCGCGAGCTGCCCTGGGCCTGTGTGCGCAGACCTCTGGGCGGGGGCGCCACCGGGAGCGGACGCTGGCCTGCCATCTGTAAATAAAGGGGCCTGTGAATCTTTCATGGGCTTGTGCTTAAAAATAGATGAGGTGAGGCCTCTGGGCCCGATTCCTGGGGCCCGGCTCAGGGCTGGGGCTGCAGACTCCCCAGGGAGGCCGGGAGGCCGGTGAGGGCCATGGGGCTGGCCAGGGCGCACACGGCCGGGGACACGCAGCCTGGGCTCTGGAGCCGAGGGGAGACCGCCCCCGGATGGGTGGTCTGGCTGCCGGGTCACGGGCTGGGCAGAGGGGCTCACAGGCAGGGCCCACGGGGCCGAGGCCCAGGGAGGCGCCGCCAGCCATCCTGCCTCTGACAGTGGCCAGTCCCCTGGTCTCCTGTGGGTCCTTAGGGAAGGCCTTGCCCAGCCCCCCCTCCCCCGCTCCGGCCAGACGAACAGAGGGCCTAGAACTGCGAGAAGAAATCCCCAAGGCAAGGCAAAGGGGAGGCAAGATCAGGTGAGGAGCTTAGAGTCCCGGGCCAGCCCCCGGTGGCCCTGCCCAGCCCCTCTGGTGATCTCCAACTGGCCCTTCCTCTCTGGGCCTCAGTTTCCTTCTCTGTGCCAAGGGACAGTGACAGGCTCTTGGGGGCCCGGGGAGATTAAACGGGACAGGCTGCGTGTGAGATGCCATCTGTCAGCAGCTCTGCCTGCCCTCTGGCCACCTCACCCAAGGTCCAGTTGGCGGCCAGATCCAGTCAGCTGCCCCAGTGCTCCCGGCGCCAGCCCCTGGGGCTGCTGCAGCCGCCGGCGACGGCCGCTTTCCCGGTGCCGCCACTCCTGGTCCAGGCCGCTGGCGGAAGGGCCTCAGAGGCGCCTGGCCCCCGCTGTCCGCCCGCTCACCGCTGAGGAGGGACCCGGGCTGGGGCGTGCTCTCCACTCTCCGGGCCAGCCACCTGCCTCTCTCTCTGAGACCGGGGAGGGGGACGGTGGGTGTGTTGGGGCAGCTCTCCCTGGGCCCAGGCCTCCCTCAGCCCCCCACCCGACCTGCTGCACCCTGAAGCCCAGGAGAACCCCTCTGAGGGGCCTGCCACGCTCCCTCCCCCCGCCCCACTGTGGCCAGGCAGGACCTCCTCCTGTGAGCACGGCCCCTGAGGCCCCCTGGCAAACCCAGCCAGGGCCTCGGGGACTCAGACTGAGTCTCCCCATTTAGGGGGCGATTGTTCCCATGGTGCGGTGCGGTGCGGCAGACAGCGGGCGGGAGCTCAGCCCTGGGTTCTTCCCGCCGTCCCTGCCGTCCCCGGGGGCAGCGTCTCTCCTGGCCAAGTGGAAGGAAGGGACACGGAAGCCAGGCCCTCCCCGTGGGGATGTGGGACTTAACGCCGTCTCTGCAGCCCCAGAGCCACACTCCTGGGGTGACCCAGGTGGCCCACACAGGGCGTGCAGGGGTGGTCTTCTTCCTCCTCCAGGCCAGGTGGCGACAGAAGAAGCATCGAAACCTGGAGAGAATTTTTATGAGTTTACTGGAGTCAAACCACCCACGACGTACGCGGGGAGGCAAGATCTCAGGTGCGGCAGAGAGCAGACCTTCGGTGGCTTTTATTTACCAAGGAGGGGACCTGAGGAAGAGCAGGGTAGGCGGGCCCGGGTGACAGGATAGTTAACAAGATTACATGCTCCGCCCAGGGCCAGGGCCCCTCCCGGGGACGCTGGCCCCTCGAAGGCGCGTTAACCTCCAGGCACGGGCGCGGTGGCCAGGCCCGGCTGCACCAGGCGAGGTACGGGCCCGGGCGTGACCGCCACGGTGACCTGCCCGGTGAGGAATTTACGATCGCATCGCCCCGCGAGGCGATTTTCCACAGAGCCTCTGTTCTCGTCCACAGCCCACCTGGGGCCAAGGGAAGTCCTGCGGGAGCTCAGGGGCCCGGGGTTGGGGGGGGGGGTGGGAGCCGTAGCCCGGGGGTGAGCGGCAGGGAGAGCCCGGGGGCCCGGGGCCAGGGTGTGCCCACAACGGGAACTGCGACAGCGGCCTCCCTGGCTGGCGCGAGCAGACCTGGCTCTCTGGCCTCTGAGCCTCACCACGCCCGGCGCCACCCAGCGCTCTGGACCGATGAGTCCAGAGTCACGGGGCGCGGGGGAGAGGTCGAAGGGCCTGCCTGCGTCTGCCTGCTGTTAGAGTTCCCCTGAGTCAGAGCTCAGGGCAGGTGTGGCCGCCCCGTGACCCGTCCAGACTAATTAGTCCCTGCACTAAGGAGCTTGGAACGCACGCCGCCGCCCCCCCCAGACTCCTGCCTGCGCTGTCCCCTAGGAGGGGACAGATCAGCTTCCGGTCTGGCCAATGCAAACCCAGGACACGGGGTAAGATCTGAATGTGCCATAAACAAGGACACTCTTTTCATATAAGCATGTCCCACGTAATATTTGGGACATGCTTGTTCTGAAACATGTTACTTGTTGTTTATCGGACATTCCAATCTAACAGGTGTCTTGTTGTTCTGGCGAGCCTCCCCCAGCCTAGGGCCAGAGCCCGGGCGGCCTGGGACTCTGCCTTTCCGCGGGGCCCGCGATCATGGGGCGGCACTGCCCTCTAGTGGACAGACCCCAGGAAGGCGGAAGCGGCCTGGCGGCGGCGGCAGAAAGTCCAAGAAGGGGCCCAGCTTGCCGGCCGCCCTCTGCACACGCTCAGAGGAGGAAGGGGAGCAGCCACGTGATCATCACCAGAGCCTCTCGCCCACCCAGGGCCAGCTGCCCACCAGTGAGCCCAAGGGTCCCCCGCCCAGGGCTGAAGAAGGGGCTGGGCTCTGGGGCCCCCCCCGGGGTCGGCCTGGACCAGGGCGCGGAGCTGACTCCAGCGTGCGAAGCTGTGTGGCACTTGGGGTGGGGGCACGGGGGCGGGGGGGGGGCTTCAAGAGGCGCTTTCCTCTTTCTCGCCCTCTGCCCCCACTTGAGCTTCACTCCCTTCCTCGGAGCTCCCCAGCAGGAGGCAGGCAGTCCCCCAGCAAGGCGGGGACCCCCAGCAAGGCGGGGGTCCCCACGGACTGCCCTTCGCTGCCCCCTCTACGCACGCGCATCAGGGGCCCAGGGAACAGCTCTGCGGGGCAGGACCCCGAGGCTGCCGGGCTGTCAGCCCCTGGAGCCTGGGTCCCTTCTCGCAGCACCATGAGGGCAGGAGCCCGGCCTGGCCCAGGGACACTCGGCCTGCCGTGCCGGACTCACCAGAGAGGCCTGGCAGCTGCCCAGAGACTGGCCCAGCGAAACCGCGGTCGAAGGAACCTGTCCCACTGGCCACCGGGGCCCCCAAGGGGTGACCGGCCTGCACGCCTCGCCCCTCTGGGGAGACCCTGCCTTCCAGAGAGTGGGCCTGGCAGCAGACTCTGGGGCAGGGTTCTCGGCTCTGGACCAGTTTGTGCGTGTGCCCCAGAGGACGCACAGCCGCGACCTCTCGGTAGACGCCCCTCCCCGGGCCCCCCAGCCCACCCCACGGCACCGCCACCCGCTGGGCCAGCTTCCCTTCCCAGTGGACCTTGGAGGGGCATCCACAGCGAGACCAAGATGCCCATGTCAGGAGTTTGCCCGTCGCTCTGCGGCGTGGACACCGGAGCGAGCGAGCTGGCGCCCCTCACCTGCACCTGCGCTTTGTGTGTGCCCAGCCCCCCGGGGGGCCGGCCACCTCCCACCCCCTGGGGGGCTTCGGGGACGTACACCACAGCGGGAGGCGCCGAGGGAGAGCCCGTGTGACTCGGAATGTTGGGACGCTTTCCCTAACAGGGCCACAGGGGCCCCAACGTGCAGGACTGCCCCCCCTCTCCACAGGCCGCAGTCCCACGCCAGTGACGGGCCGAGGTCAGACCTGTCCCTCCGACTGCAGGGCTCTGCCTCCAGCTGTGGCGAACTCCACACCCTTCCCCGTCGGTGCCCATCCCCTGCCCCCTCTCCTGCTCTGTCTCCCCCTCCTCCCTCCCCTTGCCCCTCCCCCACTCCTGTTCCATCGCCATCCTGACCCCCTGGCTGGTCCTGCAGCAACTTCTCCAGGGGCAATGAGGTCACAGTCCCGAAGCCGGCCCCCAGGAGGTGGAGGGTACCAGGCACTCAGCAGGGTTGAGAGCTGCAGGGTCAGTGGCCTGACCCTCTAGCTGTCCCTGCGCCCGGGTCATTCAGGACGAGCATGCACAGGGTGACCCGTTGGTCAGCAGGGCAGGCCTGGGCCCTGCGGTGTGCACACGTGTGTGTGCTTGCCCCCCAGCCTGCTCTGGGGCTGCAGGGGGCTCAGAGCCTTACGCTGTGGAAGGAGGTGGGGGGGTCCTGGTCCAGCAGGGACACCCAGCATTAAGACACCGCCAGGTCAGAGGGGCCTCTGTGACAGGGGCATTTGAGCTGGGACCCACTCAGAGGGTCGCTGTGGACGGGAGGCGGGGCGGGGGGCATTCCTAAGGCTCTGAAGCAGAAAAGAGCAGGTGTGTCTGGGGACAGAAAGAATGGGCTGGGTGTCATCGAGGACATGTCCCCAAGGCCATGTCACTGGAGTGCAGGGAAGCCGGAAGGTGGGCTAACTGCCCCCAGCTGCCACCCACCCCTCACGGGTGGTGCTGCTGCAGGGGCCCCATCAGTGTCCCCGAAGCCCCCAGCCCCAGGGATGGCGTTTCTCTTCCTCAACTACCCCCAGTGCTGGGCTCTGTGGGGTGTGTCACCACGGAGAGCAGCCCCTTGAAAGCCTTTGATTGAGGAACCTTCAACTGCGGGAAACTGTCCAAGGTTAATAATTAAGGAGTGGGACCCAGACGGAGCCAGAAGGCCACTCACCCAACCTTGTTCAGGGATCGGAAGGCTTGCAACATCCTACGTGGCTCCGAGGTGACTGGGTACGTACGTAAACCAGGGTCCATCCCAGCAGCGGTGTCCAGGGCGCTTGCCCTGGGGCTGCAGGCCGGGACCCTTCGAAAGGGGCAGTGTGCTTCTCCAGGGCTGGGGTCTGCCTGAGACCCACAGCAAGAAAGCCGCCCTACCAGGACATCCCCCAAAGGAGTCCGAGGTGTTGGGGGAAAACAAGTCTTTCTGAGGCCAGAGTGAGGCTCGTTTTTACTGCGATGGTGCCATGATTTCTCCCACAAGTCATCCAAGCGAAAGCACAGCTTCACTCGGAGCTTGTGGGCGCCCAGGAGCCCGGCTGAGGACTCCAGTTCCACTGAGAAGAACGGATCCCAGAAAAGTGACCCCGTTCACACAGACGACGCAGGCTCACGCATGCGCACTGAGCTGTGTGGGACCGTGTGTTCATGAATCGTAAAAACGCTGAAAGCCGGAAAGCTCTACACGCGGATGCTACAGCGGCAGCCTCGCTGGGTGTCGAGGTTACAGGAGACGTTGACTTATTCTTGCTCACCTGTATCTTTTGCAATCGAGGTGAAACTCACAGAACATGAGATCAACCGTTTTCAACGGTCCGGGTCGGCGGCCTTGAGCTCACACACAGGGTTGTGCAACCGGCTCCTCTCCCCAGCTCCAGACCACTTTCCTGCCCCCGGACCCTGCACACCATCCCCCCCAGCCCCCGGCAACCTCTGATCTGAGTTCTGTCTGTATAGAGGGTTGCCCACTCTGACATCTCACACACGTGGACACCTGCAGCGCGTGGCCCTGTGTGTCTGGCACCTGTCACTGAAAACGCTGGCGAGGTTCTGCTGTGTCGCGGCGGCAGATGGCCGCCCTTTTTTACCGCGGAGTGGTATTCCATCGTCCGGACCGACCACCCCCGTGACGTCATCCGTTCACGCAAAGACGCGTCCACCCCATGGACCATTCGTCGTGGAGGGCTCTTCACCTGGGTTTCTGCAATGACCAGGAAAGACCTCTGTCCGGGGGACACGAGTCCCCGAGGCCCCAGACCCACCTGTCCCAGCCATGTCCCTGCGCTCAGCCCCTTCGCCCCTCCTCCCCACCCTCTCATGGGCTTCAACCCGCGGCAGAGCGGCGGACTCCCGGGAGAGGAGATGCGGCTGCGGGGAAGTCAAGGAGGCTGCAGACGCAGAGCAGGACGCCGGCTGTCACTCTCCCTCGGGCTCGCATTGCACGCATCGCCGGCACGTACCAGCATTCACGATGCAGAGCGCAGGCTCCGCGGTGCGGCCCCCACCTGTCACCTCTGTTCCCCTGCCTGGAACTCCGTTCCTCCCCACCCGCCCCCCAACATCACAGTCCCCGGGCCTGCGCCTGCAGGCATCCCCACCACGCACGGGTTCCCCATTCTCCACACCTCCCTGCATGCTTGTCTGAAGGGAACTGTGTGACCTCTGACCTCAGCCTAAAGGTCAGCAGTGTTCTGAGGTGGTGAGATAGGCTACGTCTGGAAGGACAATATGACAGAGTCTCTATTTCTCCGTTTTTTTCCTGTGACATACTTTAAACATGTGTCTGCCCAGAAAAGACTACATTTCCCAGCCTTCTTTGCAGCGAATAGGGTCACATGATTAAGCTCTGGCCAATGGGATGCAAGCAAACCAGCTGTGTATTTCCAGATCCTAATTTAAAGAGCCCTCACGTCCCCTTTGTCCTTCCTCCTTGCTGGAGGGTAGAGGTGATGGCTGGAGCACAGCAGCTGCTTTGGGCTGCACGCAGCTGTCTTGAGGACACCGGTGCAACAAGACAGGAAGGAGTTGTAGTCCCTGACAATGTGGGGTCTCCGCATCAGCCCTCAGAGGCTCACACACACAGTGCTACATGGACGATAAACACACTTCTCTCCTGATTAAACCCCTTTTAGGTCGAGGTCCCTTGATGAAACCTGTTATATTTTCATGGGCCCCTGGGCCATTTCCAATGACGCAGCTGTCTGGTCTGAGTACTGGGTTGGACAGTGTCCACCCTGGTTCATGTCCACCCAGAACCTCCGACTGTGTGTAAGGAGACGGTGCACGGGGGGCTGACCCCCAACTCCAGGCACATGGACTCCACCAGATGCCGCTCTCCTCTCAGGGCCGTGTGCCGGGCCTCACCGCCTCACCACGGTGCCACCCCCAAGCCAGCCGGCTGACTGACCACACACTCGTAGCCCCTGAAGCTAAGCTGTGTCAGAGTTTCAGCTTCATCGGCAGTCTGACAACGGTACCTCTTCTACTGCGAGAGCCGCCCAGCAGCAGGCTGGTGGGCAGGGGGCAGAGGCCCGCCCTCACTCGCCCCCTGCCCGCAGACCCCGTCTTCTCCCCGTTCACAGAAGGAGGTTTCGGACCACCCTCACCCCCACTCCAGGCCCACGCACCGCAGTCAGGCAGCCCCGGCCCTGAGTGTTTGCCCCAGAGAGGAGGGGGCCGGCGGGTATCTAGGTCTTTTTGTCCATTGAAGAGTCTGCCCTGACCCTCCTGAGAAGATGCCTCTGTTCTCCCCTGCGGGGGCCCTTTGGGGACCCAGGGGACACAAACTGAATTCTGGGCCACCACCTGGGGACCAACATGGCCCTGGATCTGAGGATAAAGACCACTAGGCTGAGGACACTGAGTGCCGAGGGCGCCAAGCGACTCAACGTGTGGGTGGCTGGGCCTGCTTAGAAAACCTTCCCGGACCGGGGTTAGGCGCTGATTTCTTAGATAAGACACAAGAAATGCACCAACTGTGAGAGGGAGAAAATGAATAAACTGGACTGCAACGCAATGAGGAGCTTGTGCTCTGCGAAAAACAGTTAGGAAAACTGAGAAGATGACCCACAGACTGGAAAACGGGGAGAGCGATCTCTGCAGACCACCCGCTGGACGGTGTCCTGCTGTTCCTAAGACACCAGGAACTCTCACAACTCCGTAACAAGGGAGCAACGCAAAACACGGGCAGGAAACTGAATGGACACTTTCCCGAAGAAGGTATACAGGCTGCAAGTGAACACATGAAAAATTGTTCAGCATCGTGGGTCAATAGGAAAATGCACGTGACAGGCCACAAAGAGACCCCTCGCACCCTGGGGACCGGCTGGAACTCGGGACTGACAGTGGACAGCGCTGCCAGGACGCGGGGCGACCGGCCTTCCGCAGCCTGCAGCGGGGACGAAATCCCGAAATCCCCGCAGCCCTGCACCGGCGCCAGAACGCCGCCGTTCACGCAGCTCCGCTCCCCGTCCAGAATCAACTGGACCGTCCTCCGGCGGTGAGGGGCCGAAGGGATCCAGCGTCCGTGCCGGAGGCAGGGGAGGGGCCCGACTTTCCAGGGCGCCCGGCCCAGGGGCGAGGGTCCGCAGCCGAATCCGCTCCCGCCTCGTTCCACTCACGTGCCCCGGAGGCGACCGCAGAGCGCGCAGGCTGCGTGTCGGCGGGAAGAAAGAGCGGCGTGGGTGGGGGAAGGGACGGATCCGCGTCCGGAAGTGCCGGTCCCGGCCCGGCTGGGCGAGTAAACATTGCCGAGCGGCACGGCAGGAAAGGTGCATCCGACCGCAGTGCTTCAAAGAATGGAAGAAACAGGCAAACGCCGCCACGCCGCCCGTCGCCTGTCGCCCCTCCAGGCCGGGTGGTTGGCGTCAGCCACGTCTCCAGACCTCTCCCCGACACGCCCCCCGTCCCCGGGCTTCAGTGCCCCCGGACCCCAACCCAGCGGTCCTCTGCAGGCCCCCAGACTCGTTCTCCCGCCCCTTCTCTGACCGGCGCCGTGACCGCCCCGCGTGCGATAGCCCCGCAGTCCCCACTCCAGGGCGCGGGACCCGGCCCTGGGGGCCCTCCCCGTTCTCACCGGGGTTGGGGGCGCGCTGGGGAGGACAAGGAGGGGTGGGGCGGGGCGGGGCCGCAGGCGCCTCCATCCCCACCCCACCCCCAGTACTGCAGCGCCCCTCTACGCCCCCGCCGTAATTCCCGCCCCTCCATCCCCGCCCCTCCTCCCTGCGCGCCCCTCCTCAATTCTCCTTTCTCCTTCTCCTCTCCCGCGCGTCCCCTCCCCGCCCTCTCCCTCGCGCGCCCCCGCAGCGCCCCCTCCCTCCGGCCGCCGGCGGAGGCGCGCGCCCTGGCGGGGACGCGGCGGGCGGCGGGAGCGCGGCCGTTGCGGGCCGGCCCGCGGGGCTGAGGGCGAGCGGAGCCGGGCCCGCGCACCGGCCCGGCGCCCACCATGCGGCGGTTGCGGCGCCTGGCGCACTTGGTGCTCTTCTGCCCCTTCTCCAAGGGCCTGCAGGTAGGCGCGCCGCGGCCCGGTGCCCACCCCGCGCGCTCTCCGTGCTCGGGCGGCGGCCGGGCGGGTGGCTTCCAACCCTGAGAGGGGGCTGGGGGGCCCGGGCGGATTCGGGACGCAGGGTGCGTGGCCGCCGGGGCAGCCGGGAGGCCGTTGTCAACGGTGTTGCTGGGGCTAGCGGAGGGGCCCGGTGGCGCCCGTGCTGCGCCCCTGCTCCCAGCGCTGAAGAAGGCCCCACCCCCTCTTGGGCTGGACCTTGCTCCCCGGGGCCTAGAAACCCACCAAAAAGCCCCTCTTTCCTCTACTTCGAGATAAGGTTGGTTTTTCTGCTGTGGGAAATTTGGGGTACAGAAATACCTCAAGGACATACATGACCTCCGTCTGGGTCATCACCCTGCCAGCCGGTGTCCCCTGACCCCACGTTGACCTTGCACCAGACGCGTTTTTGCCAGGGTCCTCCGTCTGCAGGGGAGGCCCAGGCTGCCTTGGGTGCCAGCTGGGGGGGGGGGGGCGGGCCTGTCACCTCTGGCTTGGGTGACAAGCCAGGCCCTATCACAGTCTGAAAGCATCCCGCCCCCGTCGCCCCGCACTCAGTGACTTTGATGCCCAGAAAGGCCCTGACCAGAGCCTTTCTGGGGCCAGGGCAGGAGGGTTCCTTCAGGGTGGCAGCTGGGGACTGTGCGGGCTCCACGTCTGTGCTGGATGCCCGCCCCCGGCCTCAGGGTGGGTGGTGCTCGCCCAGCCTTGGGCAGGTGGGGAGCTGAAGGGCCTGAGGCGCCCCCTCCACCGGGGAGGTGGAGTGTGCCCTGGCCCCCAGCGCTGCCGGAAGTCCTCGAGCCTTGCAGGGCGGCTGGGAATGGCCGGGGGGGGGGGGGGGGCTGCCGACAGGCTGGAGAGGGGCTCCAGGGGGTTCCCGTGGTCTGAGCCCTGCCCCCGAAGAGTGGCGGGACTCCCTCCGAGCCTCAGTTTCCCCGCCCGTGCGTGAGGGAGCCAGCCTGCAGGCCACAGGTCCTTGTGCTCTCACTGCCCCCTGAGCAGCTCTCCCCACTCCCACCCGTGGCCCTGCCCCAGGAGGCCGGCCTGCCCTGTGCCAGGGGCCTTCAGGGGCTGTTCCTGGAGGATGTGCCCACCAAGATGAGGACCTGGGGGTCAGCCAGACTTAGCCAGGTGGCCTCGGTGTACCTGAAGGGCCAGCAGGCAGAGGCCTGGCGCCCGCGGGGGTGGGGGAGCCTTCTGTGTCTGGGGCCCCCTGCAGACAGGCTCCTGCTCCTGCAATCGCCCTGCGCAACCTGGTACCCCCCATCTATCTCCCCCGACCCAGTCCAGACTGCCCTCTGGACCCCCAGGACCCCTGTGGCGCTGAAGGCTCACCCAGACCCCGCCCACCACCACCACCACCACCACCTCGGGGTGTGGTCACCACCAGCCGGATGTCCTGGACCCTGCCCTGCCACAGCCCCCCCCCAGCTCCCCGCACACCCCCCCGCCAAGGTTTCTGCTTTCCTGTTTTTCCTTTGGAGCAAATCTGACGGAAACAGGCGCAGTGGCAGGGACACAAGGGCCCGAGGCCCTGCCCCCTCGCTCGGCCCCAGGGCCACTCCAGTCCCCACTGCTCCTGCGGTCGCGGAGGTGCTGCGCCTGCCCCCCAGGTCCTTGGGGTCCTTCCCCTGCAGCCCTTCCTGGGGCGGCCAGCCGTGTGGGTGGGTGACGGGAGGGGAGCCCCGGCCTCTCCTGGATGCACCATAAACACAGCTGCCGCCGTCCTTGGTGGGGTCTGGGGGGCAGCCCTCAGCCCCCCGTCCTTGCTAACCAGGACGCAGGAAGGGCTGCTGCCGGGCCCACGGAGGGTGTGGACGGGCTCTCAGGGACAGGCTGCCCTGGAGCCTCAGGCCCTGCTCTGCTGGTCCTGGGGCTCAGCCGCTGGTCCCGGGCAGCAGCCTGCAAGGCCTGCGACTGGCCAGGACAGGGGGCGGGGACGGGGTTGTTCCCCTGGATCGTAGGGGGCTGCGTGGGAGACACGCCCCCCGCCCACCTGCTGTGGCTGTGGCTGTGGCTGTGGCGCCCTCATGCCCTGCGCTTCCAGTTGTCCCCTGGGGAAGCTGCCCTCGGGCTGAGCCCTGCACGGACGCGGTTCCTGGCGGCCCGGCCCCCCGGGACTGAGCCTGCGGCAGCGAGGCCGGGGCTGCGTGTCTCACTAATTTTCTGTTGTGGCAGATTACACATGACACAAAATTGATCCTCTGGACTCGATAATGCGGCTCAGTGGCCTCAGGGACAGTCACACTGCTGTGCAGCCGCCACCACCGTCCTCTCCAGGACGGCCTATCTTCCCACAGGGACGCTCTGTCCCCATGAAACACTCCCCCCTCCCCCAGCCCCGGCCCCACGGTCTGTCTGCGAATCTGCCTCCAGGGGCCTCGTGTGAGTGGGACCCCACAGGGGTTGTCCCTCTGGGACTGGCTTCTTCCACGAGGCACTCGGACCCCAGGGCCCCTCCCTGCTGTAGCAGGGGTCAGGATTCCCTGCCTTTTCAGGGCAGGGTGACGTCCACGGCCCGGAGAGGCCGTGCTGTCTGTCCAGGCCTGTGTCCACGGCACCTGGTTGCGTCCCCGCCTTGGCTGTTGGGAATGGGCCGCTGGGACCGCGGGTGTGCGAGCGCATCTCCACGGCTGGCGGGCCCTGGCCTCGGCCCCGGTGGGCTCCCAGGGCCGTCCTCCCTGCTGGCCTGGCCCCGGGCCCAGTGGGGGCCCCCTGCCGCGGAGGGCAGTGTGCATGGCTGCCCTCGTGCAGAGGTCGCCGGTCCTGAAACGAGGGCAGGACAGGAGGGCCATGCGGAGAAGGTGTCTCTGTTCAGTGCAACGCAGAGTTGACCACCCCGTTTTGAAACTGACTTTGCCCGCCTGTATATTTGGAAGTCCGGGCGCCTGTCCCCCACCCCCGCCAGAATGGGTGCGCTGAGTGGGGAGGGAGACCCCACAGTGCTCCTGGGTGGGGGGCAGCTCTGGACGCCGGGACAGGGCCGGGCTGAGGACCCCCGTGGGGGCCCTGCACCCGAAACGTGGTGCTTCCCCCCCACAGGGCCGGCTCCCGGGCCTCAGGGTCAAGTACGTCTTCCTGGTCTGGCTGGGCATCTTCGCGGGCAGCTGGCTGGTGTACGTGAACTACTCGTCCTACGCAGAGCTCTGCCGCGGGCACGTCTGCCAGGCGGTCATCGTAAGTGTCCCCTGGGGCCGGGTGTGGGGGAATCTCCGTCCCACCCGGTGCTAACCCTGGGCGGGGAGGAGCTCCCTGCTGGGCAGGGGGATGGAGGAGGTGCGTGGTTTTCGGTTTTCCCTTCTGTCCTGAGGAGCGGCCCCCGCAGCACAGGCGCCTCCTTCCCAGTTCCCACCTCTGAGTCCAAGGGGCAGCCTTGGGTTTGACCCCTGCCCTCCCTCCTCTGCTCTCGGGTGGTGCTGTGTTCTCGAACTTCCTCGCCTCTCCTGCCTCCGGGCCTGGCTCGCCAGGGCCTGGCCTCCATGGCAACCGTGAGCTCATCTGGGATTCTCTGAGAGGGACTTCCGTCCAGAGGGAAGGGCTGACCCTGTTGCCTCCTGGCCTGCCCGCAGGGGCGGGGTCCGCAGGCCCTCTGGAGCGGACAGGAGCACCCCTGAGAGCGCCTCCCGGGGTGGGGGCGCAGGTCGCAGGGGACAGACAGCCCGCCCACCCCACGGCCGTGTCACAGACTCACAGGCCCTGCTGCTCCTGCGGCAGCCACCAGGGACGGGCCACACCGGCGGGGGGGGGGGGGCATGGTGGGCAAGGGCGGGGACACTATCTCTGAGGGGCCGGCGGCTTTCTGACCCAGTGGGCGTGAGGCCCCGGCCCCTGGGCTGTGTGTCGGGAGCCGCCCGGTCGCTGGCTGCAGTGCCCTGGGGCCCTTCTCACAGGTGCTGTGGCCCCCAAACCAGGGAGCCACCAGCACCCAGGATGAGGGCCTCCGCCTGCCACCCTGGGGGTGCAGCATGTACAGGGTGGGGCAGGGCTCGAGCGGCCCGTGACCCCAGGCCCCTTCCTGGCGTGCCCCTCCCCGCAGTGTGACCAGTACCGGAAGGGCATCATCTCTGGCCCCCTGTGCCGGGACCTGTGCAGCCTGCGCGCGCTGGAGTGGAGGACCTGCCTCTCGGCTGCCCCGGGCCGGCAGGTGAGCCGGTGGGCCTGGCGGGGCCGGGCCACCCCCCGCCCCGGTGCGTCCGGTGGGGTCCCCTACACAGACGGCCCCTGTGGCCCATCCAGGTGTACAGCGGGCTGTGGCAGGGCAAGGAGGTGATCATCAAGTGTGGCATCGAGGAGGGCCTGGACCCCAAGGCCGGGCCAGAGGCGGCGCCCCGGCGGGAGCTGGTGCTGTTCGACAAGCCCACCCGGGGCACCTCGATCAAGGAGTTCCGGGAGATGACCCTCAGCTTCCTCAAGGTCAGCTGGCTCTGCCCGGGGCTGTGCCCAGTTCACGCCCAGTGGCGTGAGCACAGGGCAGGGGTGGGCCGGGTGGGGGCCCCCAGCTCCAAGGGGAGCCTTGCCCAGGACCGCCCGCTGGCCCCAGGTGCGTGGAAAGGGGGTGCGGCAGTTGTGGGGTGAGGGCAGGGGAGCAGCGACCGCCACCCCCCCAGCAGGCTCTCAGCTCTTTGCTGACGTGTGCCCCCCACCCGGGGCCCACAGGGACAGTCCCTCAGAGCAGCTCCAGGAGACGCGGCTGAGTGGGCCGTGAGGGTGGGCTTCCCGGAGGTGGGGTCGGGGGCCAAGCTCCCCTGAACTGTCGGGTGGTCCCACAGGCAGCTCCCCCAGCCGGCACCGAGGGCCCGGCAGGGCCACAGCAGGGCCGGCCCTGGAGCCACTGTCTCCCTTTCTTTGGTCCCACCCGTCAGGCGAACCTGGGAGACCTGCCCTCCCTGCCCGCGCTGGCCGGCCAGGTCCTGCTCATGGCGGACTTCAACAAGGACAGCAGGGTGTCGCTGGCCGAGGCCAAGTCGGTGTGGGCCCTGCTGCAGCAGAACGAGTTCCTGCTGCTGCTGTCGCTGCGGGGGCAGGGGCACGCTGCCCGGCTGCTGGGCTACTGCGGGGACCTGTACGTCACTGAGGGCGTGCCGCACGGCGCCCGGCCCGGCGCCGCGCTCCCGCCCCTGCTGCGCCCGCTGCTGCCGGCCGCCCTGCACCGGGCCCTGCAGCAGTGGCTGGGGCCCGCGTGGCCCTGGCGGGCGAAGATCGCCATCGGCCTGCTGGAGTTCGTGGAGGAGCTCTTCCACGGCGCCCACGGGAGCTTCTACATGTGCGACACCACGCTGGCCAACGTGGGCTACACGGCCCAGCACGACTTCCGGATGGCCGACCTGCAGCAGGTGGCGCCGGAAGCCGCTGTGCGCCGCTTCCTGCGCGGCCGCCGCTGCGAGCGCAGCGCGGACTGCACCTACGGGCGCGACTGCCGGGCGCCCTGCGACAAGCTCATGCGCCAGTGCAAGGGCGACCTCCTGCAGCCCAACCTGGCCAAGGTGTGCGAGCTGCTGCGGGACTACCTGCTGCCCGGCGCGCCCCCCGACCTGCGCGAGGAGCTGGGCAAGCAGCTGCGCGCCTGCACCACGCTGAGCGGGCTGGCCAGCCAGGTGGAGGCGCGCCACTCGCTGGTGCTGAGCCACCTCAAGACGCTGCTGTGGAAGAAGATCTCCGACAGCAAGTACTCCTGACGGCGCGGCCGGGGCTGGTGGCCTGGGGCGCTGCAGCCGCCCCTGGCCTCTTCACTGTCACTACAGGACGAGGGACAGGACCGCAGGAGCTGGGCACGTGATGGGAGGCTGCTCCACCTCGCCCCTCCCTTTCCCCAGCGTCCAGCAGCCAGGATGGACAGGCGGGGTAGCCGGCTCAAGAGGCTGGAAGGGGGAGGGCAGGACCCAGGACCAGGAGCTTGACCAAGGGCTGGCCGAGGGGACCCACCAAGGCCAAGTTGGGTTTTGTTACTTTCAAGAATATTTGATGTGAATAAACAGCTCTTCTGTGAGTACTCTGGAGTTCTGCTCACCCCCTTCCCCGGCCCCCTGCCACCCAGAGTCTCGCCCCCGCAGCATCTTGGGTACGGAGTGGGGGCTGCCCTCGCCTGCTGCACACAGCAGTTCGGGCCCTTGGGCACGGCTGCAGGGGCCTCAGGGGGCCGTCCCAGAGCCCTGCCTGATGCCAGTGAACCCCCAGGTGTGAACTGTGGCAGGAGGCCGTGCACCCTGGGGCCTCTGACACCCCTTCCCCCCAGGGGGCCCCACGAGCCGGAACACACCTCCTCACGAGCCAGACTCAGCCTGTCAGGTGGGGGGAAATGCATGTCACAGGTTCGATGCCCCCCCCGGCCTGTGGGGGGTGATGTGCCGGCCGGGGCTGCGGGCCAGGTCCCCGGTTGGGGGGCAAGTGAGAGGCAACTGATGGATTGTTTCCCTCCTAACCCTACCCCTCTCCAGATAAAATCTGAAGGAAAAAAAGTAGGTAGTTGGTTCAAGACCAGTTCAGTCTCGGGTTTTGCCAGCACAGAAATACTTTCCCTGAAGAAGGCATTAAAATAATCCTTCAATTCATTTTAACACTTTTTGGGTAAAAGGTTCCAAATTTTCAACTATATACCCGTTACAGATAAAAACACCTCTCTCTTCCATCCAGACCCCCCACCCCGGGGGGGAAGAGAATCCAAGTACAGTTTTGGATGGTGGGCTGTGGGCAGGCAGCCACGTCTGCCCACCAGGGTTACGGCCGACTTGGTTGACATGAGCTTGAACTGTGCAGGTCCACTTAGAGGTGGCTTTTTCGTAGATAACATATTTTGGATCTGCAACAATTTGGAAAAACTCACAAACCACGTAGCCTAGAAATACCAGGACAAATTAAGAGAAAGGCATGTCATGGATGCGTGAAACGTGAGCGTGTTATTCTCTGTGGAAGGGCCCTCTGGCAGCTCCGTGCTCCTGCCACTGCGGTCAGGGTGACCCTGTGAACCCCGGAGACACCGGGACCTGCACGCATCGCTGGTGGTGCCACGGGTGCTGCCGCGCAGCCGAGGAGCTGGGACGCTCGGACATCACACTTGGAAATGTGAGATGCTCACCCGTTTCTCCGCAGGCGGTCAACCCAGCGGACGGGCCAATGAGGAAGTTTGAGAAGCCCCAGCCGCAGCCCCAGCAGTGGCACGGAAACCTCGCACCTTTGGGGAAGCCCTGTACCCCAAACTGAAAGTGCAGCTCTCAGGCGGGAGCCATCGCCACGAGGCACACCCACAGACCAACGACTGGAGGAGGGACAGCCAGGCTGTCACGTGACAACTCGGAGCAGCAGGATCTGAAGCTGAAGAACTGAACGCCAGCCAAGGGTGATCGGGAAACTTGGAAAGCGGTTTTAAGAAATGTCAAGATAACACATTCCCAGACAGCACCCGGCAAATCAGAGAAAGGATGTCTGCCCGGACAGGTTTTTACTGTGGTCACCCCCGTCCAGTGACACAAAGGACATTCACTGGTAAGGTACAGTGATCACAGAACTCGGGATGGAGGGCAGGAGGGGCAGGCACTTTGGGCAAATGCTGCCGGGTTTCCGAGCAGGGCTGCCTTTCCGACAAAGCTGCTCAGCCGGGAAGACCACCGCCGGCCAGCAGCCTCGGGTGGGACAAGGGGCCTGGACCGTCGGGAACCTTCTCTGGATCGCTCCTGCCGCTGCTGTGGCCCGAGGTCAGAAGGACCAGTACGGCACATGGCTGCCTTTCGGAGTCCAGCAGGGGGCAGTGCCCCGGCCACCTGCAGCCCTGGGTGCCACAGGGCAGGCGCCAGAGGCTGACCCGCCCCCGAACGTGCCTCTAACTCAGCCTCCGGATCGCGGGTCGTAAGGACCCGTAAGGTCCCCGTGGAAGGGAACCTGCACAGGACAGTGTGGAGTCTGGGAGGAACACCCACTGTTATCAGAGACGAAGAACCTTCTGGAAACATTGTCAGAAAAACAAAGATGGAGGTCGGAAACAGCCGGGCTTCTTCACACCCCCTGCCCGCCCCTGCCCCAGTGAGGGTCCCGGGCAGTGCGCCAGCTGGCCCGGGGGTGGGGTGCACGCGCTGTCTGCGTGCACGGCGGGCACCACAGCACACCGCCCCCGCCCCCACCCACGGAGGCGCCGTGCGCGCGGCCTCGGACGTGAAATTCCGATGAGCCGCATCACTGCTCAGGGCCGCCCCCTCGTAACCGGCGGACTGCCTGTCACTGCGGGTAGGTCTGCTCGCACTCACACGCACTCACAGTAACAATTCTTCCAAACCTGCACTACGCATGGCCGACACGGTACACAGGGTTACGTGACTCCGTTCACCGGAGGCTCGTCGTTTGTGCGCTGTGAACGAGGGCGCCACTTTATTGTACAGATCCCACACACGGGACTGCAGGGGGCCCAGCCCCCGCCTGCCCCCGGCAGCAGCCGAGCGCAGGGCCGCTTCTCGGGGTCACGAGCATCCCCGGCTCTCCGACACGCCCGGACCGGCAGCACTGCGTCACATCGGCTGTTGCAGGGCGCCGGCAGCGTCTTCCCGGCTCGCCGCTCTCCCCTCCACCAGGGCCGGCGCCCGGGCGCGTCCGGGGGAGCCCCATCCGCAGACACACCACCAGCCGCTTCCCGGACCCGGCCCGGCGCTGGACCCCGGCGCTCTCAGCTCGCCAGGCAGAGCCACACGGTCCCTGGAATGCAAAGACATGGCTGCTGAAGTCCCTGCAACTCCCCAGCCTCCCCTCCGAGCCCAGCTCCCTCTGCTGAACCCTCCCCTCGCCGCCCAGTTTCTGGTGGGACTCACGCCAAAGTAACACACTCACCTCGTGAAAGTTCAACGCCAGAAAGCGGCTCTCAGCTCTCAGAACACACCACGCCCCACAGCAAGCTCCTGTCCAAAGCCGGATCCTAGCCCCGGTCACCCTCGGGGACAGGCCCGGTCTGCATTCTGCACCCCACGGGTTCCAGCCCCGAGCTGGCCGCTGGGCTCACGGGTGGATGTGAGTGACCCCCTGGTCCTCCTCTCTGGTCAGCAGGCCCACTAACTCCTGCCACTCCACGCCGCCCTGTAGACAAGCCACGGAAAACCCAGCACCTGACGCGAGGAAAGGAGGCAAAACTCAGCAGTTGCTCAGTGGCAGCAAGAACGGCCACAAGTCCCAGGCGTCCGTCCTGCTATCAAAGCGGGCCCCTCCCCACACAGGCTGAAGGACGCACTGTCCCTGGCCTCCCGCAGAGCGGAGCAGGGCAGGCTGGCCTACCGGCCCCTTGGAATCACCTTTGGTGTGCCTTCTCGGAAGCAGCTGCCCCAGCCCCATGACAGTCCTAGCCAGGCCACTCTGAACCCCCCCCAAACGGCAAGGCGACAGCCCTCTGGTGTCCTCAAGCACCGAGTTCCGGGGCCGTTTATCACATGGTGATCAGTAACCAACACCCCACCTGACAGGCGAGGTGACAAGGTCAGCCGACAGTCACCCTGCTCCCGCACCCGACTCTGCTCCCCAAGGGGTGGGCTCTCGCTCCCCCCACCCCCCAGGCCCCGTGCCTCGGCGGGCTTTCACCACAGGCCTGGGTTGTGGGCCGGGTCCCTGGTTGGGGGTGCGCCAGAGGCAACTAACTGACCAATGTTTCTCTTCCTCTTTCTCCCTCCCTCCCCAGTTTGTAAAAAATAAAATCTTAAAAAAAAGAGAGAGAGAGAAAGAAAGACAGAGAGAATTCTATCCTTGGCACCTAGTCAGATTCTGGCAAACCAGCGTCCCCCGTGAGGGTGCAGAGGTCCTCTGAGCCCAGCCCGCCCGCCCCCAGCACACCCCACTGCCCGGCCGGCCCCAGGACCTGAAAGGGACGAGGACGCGCAACCGGCCCAGCACCGGAGCAGGCCCGACACGTGGACGGGCCCCAGGGAACCGACTCCCGGACCCAAACCACAGGCGTCTGGTTCCTGATGTGGTTCCGCAGCACTGTGGACGTTGGCCCTCCCCCCGCCCTGCCCGGCCTCTGCCCAGTAGGGGGCCTCGGACAGGGCCGCGTCCTGGGAGGGTCCCCGAGTCGCCCCCGGTGGATGGGGAACCCCCGATGACTAAACAGCGTTTGTTCCACTCTCACACCTACTCATTTTAGGAAACAGATGCAAGGTGTCTCCCTCCGTTTTTAAACTTAAAAACAAGTGAGCCCAGGCTTGTTTTTAAACAAGAATCGCGCCAACACGCCGAGGTCGCGGGTCCACCCCCCAGTCAGGGCACACACGAAAAGCAACCAGCGAATGCACCTGAAGTGGGACGGAAAGTCGATGTGTCTCTCCCTCAGATCAAAATGAAAAACGGAAGGCATGGAGTTTCTTGCCGTGAGCACATGGCCTGAGGCCTTGTGCAGCTGCCACGGCACTGGGCTCTCCACCTGCAGGGGACAAGGACGGCCCGGTGACACCCGCCACCCCAGCGGGGTCGCCGAGAGCGCCCCCCACCCAGTGCCCTGGTTGGGACCACCTTGGGCACGTGCAGAGTCAGAGGGCCCTGACTTCCGGCTCCTGGGCAGGCGGCCCCAACCTCTCCTGCCCCCCCGAGTGCTCTGCTCCTGTCGACAGTCCCTCCGGGGGGGGCATCTGCGTGCAAGGCGGCCCCCACTGGTCCACGAGGGGTGCGCGATAGAACGTCCAGGTTCTCGGCCCGGGACGCGCGGCGCACCTGCCCACGACGACAGCTGGAGGGCCCAGACCTGCCTTCCAGGACGGAGACGCCCTCCCGGGCTGACCCACTGGGCCCAGAGTTTGCCACACGCGTGCCAGGCGCACCCTCCCCCGCAGCCCTCACAACAGCCTCCTCTGACACGGGAACAGGGGGAAGACCGCAGTGCTGCGGGCCCCGCCTGGCGGTGCCCCTGGCGGCGCGCTGGCCGGGCACCCTCAGGGCTGTCAGGCTACAAACCATTCTTAGCGCCCACGGTTCTGAGCGCTGAGCGTAGAAATAGCCACTTCCTCTCTGCCCTGGCGTCACAGGTGCAGCACAGCAGCCGCGTCTGTGGTGCTGGCGGGTCCCGCACCTGCAGGGCAGCCGTCCCTTCCCCCCACCACCCGCCCAGGGCCAGGGCCCCAGGCCTGT
Source organism: Glossophaga mutica (assembly GCA_039655065.1). NCBI lineage: Eukaryota > Metazoa > Chordata > Mammalia > Chiroptera > Phyllostomidae > Glossophaga > Glossophaga mutica. The sequence goes on from CM077305.1 coordinate 217,444,762, forward strand.
ACCTGCTGTGCCCACTCAGCGTCTGAGACGGCCACAGCTGCCACGGGCACCGTGGTGCGGCCAGGAGGGCCCCGCCCAGAGATCGGTGCAGCTTCCCTCCCCTCCCGGCAGCGAGGAGGGTCACATCGAAGTGCCCAAGACAGGCGGGCAGGGTGGCGACAGAAGAGACTCCGTCAGACCTCCCGTGCCACCCGCCTACCTTGCCCCCTCCGCCAGGCGCTCTGGTGGTCCTGGCTGCAGTCTGAACAGCCACCCGTGAATGCTTCCCCACGGCAGCCCCACGCCTACTCACCTGTCCCGCTCATCCCTGCGCTGGGGGCCGGCTCCTACCTCCTGCTGTCAGACACGTGACCACCTCCTGACGGGGGCAGCGGAGAGCTAGGAAAGAATCGGGAGCTTTCAATGGACGGGCTTCAGGCCGCCAGCACCCCCAGGGGCCAGCGCATGGCGCCAAGTGTCAGACCATCAATCATCCGGGTGCTCACGCCAGAGCACTGGACGTAGACAGGCCTCTCTGCTCTCTGCCACCTAATGACACAAACGTGACACTGCAGCCACATCCGCAACGCCTCTAGGGGCAGTGTGCAGGGACCATCAGTTCCCGGTCTCGGTCCCCGCAGTCACTAAGGACGGCACCCAGACAGGGTTTCGTCGTGTGCAGGCTGCGCCTTGGGGGACCACCTGCTCCAGCACCAACCTGTCAACTCGCCCCGGCCCCAGGGTGCCCTCCCGGGAGCTCAGCTTCCAGCCCGCAAACTCCCCAGAGAAAGAAAACGTCCAGCCTATGAGAACCTTACAAATGCAGAAAAAGCACGTCGCCCAGCCAGGGCTTTGCTGCGTTTGGACCGCAAGGCGACCCTGCCACCAGGCCTCTGGAGCACAGCAGGCCGTTACCCTCCCCGCGGCTCCCGGCTTAGCCCAGCGTGGAGACGAAGGTTACGACGCAGAGGGATCGGACGGAAGACAAGGCGACCCCCGGCCTGTGATCCACCGCGGACACCCGGTGACCCGGGCACCAGGCACCGCGCCGGCCTGCAGCAGTCACACCGACGGCCATTCGGAAGTCGCCTAACAAGCCCACCTTGCGCCGCGTGGGTGGACGGGGACAACGGCTCCCTCGCCGTTCCCGCCTCTTCTCCACCGGGCGCGCCCCTCCGGAGGCTCCGAGTCCACAGGCGCCTCCGCCCGTCCGCCCAGCAAGGCCCCGGCGCGGCGCGGCGCGGCCGGTGGGCGCCACCCTGGCCACGACCATGGAGGTCACGCAGAGATGCCATGGGTGCCCCTACCTCCACCGCCCGGAAAGAGCGCGCGGCAGCGCGCCGCGCATTTTATATGACGGACGGCGGCCCGTGAGGGCCAAGCCGCGCCTGCCCGAGGCCGCGCCGCAGCGCCCCCTAGCGGGCCGCCTTTTCTGGTCCCGCCGGGCGGGCCTCCGCCACTCCCGCCCGCGCCTGCGGCTCCGGTCCCCACCCGAGAGCCCCGCGCAGCCCTGGCCCTCCTCCCGCAGGGTGGGATCTGCCTGCGGTGGGTAGCGGAACGGCGCGGGCCGGCCGGCCTGTGCAAAGCACTTAGAGCGGTGCGAGCTCTCCGCGGAGTCTAACGGGTCACCGCCCCCGGCCCCGCGGGGCGCCCTGGGCTGTGGCCCCTTCCCTGCGCGGTGCCCCAGCTTCCCTCCGGGTCAGGGCGCAGGCAAGAATCGACCACTGAATGCGGCAATGAGGGGGGATAACGGGTGCATGATTCTCTCTCCTTCTCCCCGCCCCCGGCCCTCTCTCTCTAAATAAAAACAAAGAAACAAAAAAACCAGAATGAGACACCTGTACCCGCACTACAATGGGCCAAATAAAACCCCCGACCGCACCACGTGTTGTGAGGAGGAGCCACGAGACTCACACGGGGCCGTGGGATCGCCTTTGAAAACTGTGGTCGCGTCTCTGGAAGGCGGACACACTCCTCCAGGACCCACCACCTCCCCTCTGGGGGCGCGCGCCCTGGACAGCGAGCTCACCCGCCTTGGCACAGGTGAGTCCACGTGTTTGACACCCGTGGGAGGTGGATGGAGAAGTCAGTTGGGTTCTGTACAGGGTTCCGCACAAGGAACGCCCCTTTTTTATTACCAAATCATAAGCCTGTATTCTGTACCACAACAATATCACACGCAAGCACGCCATATGACATTTCAGGTGGAATGTTCAGATTGAACCTGTGAATTATTAGCCTTCCAACCACACTCCAGCAGGCCTGACTGCGGCCGGACCCTGTATTTTTTACTATTTACTTTTAGTGTGCATCCTATCAAGTGTGCCAAGTCTTAGGGTCCAAGTGGACACCCCCAGCCTCCGGACCTCGTTCCTGGGGCAGAGCTGAGATAACCGGGAGCTGCGTCCACACGCGGCGTCCCCGCGTCCCCACCGACGGGACGGCGCAAGGCACCACTCCTCGTCCTCCCCCGCGAGAGTTATTTTGGTTTTTGGTTTTCCACGGATCAGCCATTCTGATGTGTGTAGCTCGGTCTCGCGTTGCGCCTTCGGGCTGCGTTTTCCTGGCGATCCGTGCTGCGGAGCGCCGCTGTCCGGGCTTGCTGGCTGGTCCCGACCGTCTTCGGAGACAGTGCCGCCCAGGCCTGTGTCCGGTTTCCGGTTGGGCTGGTGTGCGGTTGCCGCTCGGTGGCTGGAGTTGCTCGTGCGTTCAGGTGTTAACTCCCTTCAGCCCGGTGGCCTCTAGATACTTTCTCCCTCCATTTTTACCCCCACTGCGTCCTGCCGCTCGCGAGTCTTGATGCCCATCAGCTCCAGTTTGCGCATTTCCCTCTGTGTTGCCGGTGCTTTGGGCGCCCTTCCCAGGAAGCCCTCCCTCCTGGGGGGGCCGGGGACCTCCCCCTGCTCCCCATGCTTTCTCTGGAGTTTCACAGTTTTAGGTCTCACACTCAATCTTTCATTCATTTTGAGTTAACTTTTGTACACGGTGTGTACTTTTATAACAATATTATACAGAAATGAAGCAGCTACAGAAGCGGCTGTTACCGCACACAGAATGAAATAAGCCAGACACTACAAAATATGCTGTGTGATTTCATTTAGATACAGCTCAGAAATAAGGACAACTAACTCAGAAGCAAGGATTTGGGTTCCCCGTGGGGGGCGGAGGGCAGTGACCGGACATGGGCGCACCAGGGGCGCCCCGAGATGGCGCCGTGCTGCTTCCCGTGGGTGCTGGTGGCCGCCGAGCTCCCCGGGACAGTGCAGGTGTCTCGTAAACGTGCTGTGCGGCTTGCACAGCAGGTGGAACCAGACGATGGTACCGTTTCTTCTGGTTAGTCCGAGGCCAGATAGCGGTGGCTGGTGACAGACTCCGGGTGGCACGTCCTGCCTCTGACCTCCTCCTTTCTCAGGGACCCGGGCCACGTGGCCACCTCTCTGGGTGTCAGTCTCCTCCTCTGTGAAATGGGTAGGTTGTGGGGCCTCTCTCGTAGTTAGTGGGCAGACTGGCTCCTCGCTGGCCCCCGGCCGGACCTCCGTGGGTCGTGGCCCTTCCCTCTGCAGGCGGGAGGAGCAGGTCGGGGGCTCTCCAGGTCGGGGAGAAGGGCCGGAGCCCAGGGGATGCCCAGAGCAGGGGGGCGTCCAGTGCCCAGGCCCCGCCCCGTCTCGAATGCTGTCCGTCTGCAAACACCAGCGAGCGAACCTGTCGTCTCCAGCGAGTTAGCCCTTGCAGCCACCGCCACGTTCGAGGGGCGGAGGGCGACGTCATCAAGAGCCAAACACACTTTCCCGGTTTGGTCCCAACTCGGACACAAAGTACCAGACCGGGGAGTGGGGGCGGGGCAGCGGTGCTGGGATTACGGGTCATCTCTGCGGTTTTCATGGCGGTTTGAAAGTTCCCGCATGCCTTGCAGTAAATAAATGTGCCGCTGAATCAGACTACGTTCCACGCACGACCTCGTCGTGACTTGTTTACACATTTCCTAAAACAAACAGGGGACCTGGTCATTGAAGTTCGACCCCAACCAGGAAATGGAACCGGACAGGAAATTGGCACCCGGCAGGAAGGTGCTCCTTCTGTCCCGGCCCCCCGGGGACATCGGGATGGACACCGCCCGCTCCGCTCTGTTCCTGCCTGTTTCTCGCGTCTTCCTTAAATTCCAGTTTAGTTTTGTATTTTTAAGATTTTACAGACGTGAGGGGAGGGAGGAAGAGAGAAACATCCGTGTGAGGTTGCCTCTCGCACGCCCCCTACTGGGGACCTGGCCCACAGCCCAGGCACGTGCCCTGACTGGGAATCGAACGGGCGACCATTTGTCTCACAGGCCAGCGGCACCCCATCCACTGAGCCGCACCAGGGTGTCTCCGGTTCTTTTTTTCCAGCTGAAATGGATACAGTGGTTTTTCTTTCTTTTCTTTTTTTTAAGATTTCACTTATTTACTTTTTAGAAACATGGGCAGGGAGGGAGGAAGAGGGAGAGAAGCATGGATGTGAGAGAGAAACACGGGGGGGGGGGTTGCCTCCCACTCGCCCCCACCCAGGCGTGGGCCTGACCGGGAATGGAACCTTTGAGGGCCGAGCCACACCAGCCAGGGCAATAGCGTTCTGTTACAATGTTTCGCCTTATTAATAACACCCAGGTCAAAGACATGAGAATGAAAAATAAAAGGTTTCCTGCTGGCTGTTTTAAGTTTCTGAAACTAGCCTGGACCGACCTGGGGTTCTGGCCCCTGGCGCTGGCCATGTCGTCCCCAGCAGAGCCTGGCCAGAGGGTTGGGACGGGGCCCCTGGAGTCTGTCTCCTTCTCCCAGGAGGAGGGAGGAGGGAGACAACACCCGCCCCCCCCCACCCCCCCGCCCCGGGCAGCAAGAAGCTCCACGTCCTCCCGGAGGTGGCCCCAGACGCTCCTGCTCGGATGTCCCCGAGCAGCGAACAAGTCTCAGGCGTGGCGTCATCACGGGACTTGGGGGTCCCAAACACAGGACCCTTGACATCAGGCTTGGAAACCGGGGGGCCCAGTCTTCCCTACGGCTTTTCTTTTTTGCCAGGTAGTGGTTTTACAATGGGGCAATTTCACACAGAACTCAGGATTCCTCATTGCTTTTGGAAAGAAGCTCGGGCCGTTCCGCGCAGGCATCCGCAGGCCGTGCCAGCTGGCACTGGGGAAGGACGACAGTCCCCTCAGCCACCTCGCTAGGTCGCCAGCCCTCTCAGCGACACGCACCTCGGACGCTAGGCTCTCCCGTGCAAGGCCGCCGAAGCGACGTGGGAGAAGCGTCCTTTGCGTGGTCACACAGCTCCTGCCACTGTCCTGTGAGCTTGGACGTGAGCAGGACACATTGCTAGCATGGGGGGGCCAGGCCCTGCTCTCTAAGGCGAGTTCGACCCACAGCTGAGCTTGGGTCTTTGTGTCACTCCGGAGAATGGGAGGGCTGGCGAGGCTGGGGAAGTGGGGACTCTCATTCCCAAAGACCTGGGGGAGGGGCAGCCTCGGCCTCAGTTTCTCAACTGTCCCACGAGGGTTGCCTAGGGAACGGCCCCCGCTTGGTGTGAACACACCGGGGCTCTCCCCTGTGGTGGGAGGCGGGGGTGCCCTTGGGGGCGCACAGGTCTCCCTCGTGGACACAGGTGGGCCCTCGCAGGAAAGTCAGGCCTTGTGTCCTCGGCGGGGCGCATGTATGACCCCTCTTTGCCACATGCATGCGCTCCCCAGTGGCGCCACCCAACAGGCTGGTCCCGAGCGTCCCCGTCCAGGCCACCTGCTCTGCGACCCCCTCGTCTGCTGGGGCGTTTGAAGAGTTCCTGGACCCACAGGGGCTCGCCATGTGCACTGTGGGGTGACCGCTCCCCTGGGCGGCCCTCCCGTCTCAGCACCGCCAGTGCGCAGAGACCGTTGCCGGAGCTCCCGGGGCCCGCACAGACCGACCTCCGGGCCCGAGGGAGACCCCCCTCCTACCCACCCTCTGAGCTGGGCTCGGGGGGCCGTGGGGCCTTTGCTCTGGGTCCGGGCCTTTGTCAGAGGTCTGTGTGTTCGCTTCCAGATGGGTGAGGTACACGTACTTGGAACAAGCTGGAGACGCCGGCCCCTCTGCAAAGGGACACAGACCCTCAGCCCAGGTGCCCTGCAGCGGAGGGGGCTGATCCCTGTCACCGAAGGGAGCGCCACACTGCCGCCGCTGCGCCACCCTGTGCGGACACCTGTGGGCGGGTGGACCCGTGGCAGCGCACCCACGGCCGATTCCCAGGTGGCCCGTGGCCTCGCCGCGTGGGCAGGCCAGGCGTGGGGCTGAGGGGCTGGCCCTTCCCCGCTGGGGGTGTCACCGCCCCCTCCCTGGGCCTCAGCCCCAGGGCCGCACCCCGCTGCACAGATGCCGCCCTGATCCGTACGATGCTGCGGCCAGCCCGAATCCGGGAGAGACCGGAGCGGCCCGAGGGCTGCAGCGGTGGCTCCGTGGAGACCCTGCCTCGGGGCTGCAGAACATGCCGAGGTGGGAGAGGACTGATGGCGGGGCCCACCCCGGGGAGACGAGGGTCCCGAAGGGCCTGGCCCTGGAATCCTCCCCGCCGGACACACACAAGGGCGCACGTGCGAGCACACACACACACACACACGTATGCACACCGTGGAACATGTCTGCGGGTGACCTCCCAGCAGGAGCAGAGCGGCAGGCGAGCCCCCTTGGGCGCTGCGCCGTCCCCCCAGGGGAGTGCCCCCCCCCCCAGCCGCCGTCTCTCCAGGGCCGATCCGTGGGCAGGAGCCTCAGTCGGCTGAACAGTGCGTGTGTCCCCGCGGGGAGGTCCGGCCCAGGAAGTGCCCGTGTCAGGAAGCCCGTGTTGGCGGCGCCGTGCGGGGGCCGCCCTTTGCTCTGGCCCTGGGTGTGAGGAAGGCTCTCCCGCCTGTGGTCCGTGTCCCCAGATTCCTGCGCTTGCAGTTTGGCTTGGGCGCCCTTTCCCGGCTGGCCCGGCTCTGGGGTCGCTCTGAGCACGGCCAGCTCCACCCCGTGGCTGCGCACAGGTTCCCTAACAGGGCCTGCTGTTGACAGACAGTCTTTACGCCACCTTGGGTTTCCCTTTCAAACAGCGCCGCTTCGCACAAACGCGCGAGGCGCACGCGTGCGGCAGACACGGGCACCTCCTGCAAGGCCCCGCTGGCGGGCAGTGTCGAGAAGAGGCGCAGGGACAGGGACGGCAGCGGGTGGGGCTGAACAGCAGGCCCCGGCCCTGCTGGGTGGTGGCGCAGGTCCTGCAGGTGTGCAGGAAGGTGGTGCCGTGGGAGGGCCGCTGCCCTGGCAGGCGGGCACCGGGGCCCTGCCGGCTCCTCCCTGGGCCGTGGGGCTTGGCCAGGTGCAGGGCCAACCCACGCTTACACGCGGACTACTTCTCAAAGGAGGGACAAAACCACTCACGCCCGGGTCCTGAAGGGCAACAGGACAGAAGGAATGGGTTTGGGTAACTTCACAAATGCTTGACCTTGGACCTAGTGAAGGCAGCGGGTTGGTGGCAAGGGGGGAGGGGGCCCAACTCCACGGGTTGGGGCTGCAGCCACTCGGGAGGCAAAGCCCCAGGCCGGACCCTGGCACCGGCTGGGCAAGAGACCTCCCCCGGCTGTCTCTGGGCCTGGTTAGGAGACCCCGGTGGCTGCGTTCCCCAGCTCCCTTGCCCTCACGGGGCGGGTGGGTCCCTCCTGCCCTGGCCGTTGCTCTCTCGGCTCTAACTACCGTAGTGCTTCCCCACCAAGTCACCCACGGGTCAGGGTTCAGAGGAAGCCAGGCCTAACAGGGCAGGTCAGACACGCTGGCCCCAGAAGGGGGGACTCAGGCGGCCAGCCCCTGCCTCTCCTTTGGGAATTTGTTGGGATTCATCTCCCAGGTGGCAAACTTGAAGGCTGTTTCCGCCAGGGACAGGGTCCCCCTTCACGTGAGCCCCTTTGGGAGGCTCCCCAGCTGCCCTCCCATCACCGGTCCATTCTGAGGCCCCCAGGCCCACCCCATCTTCCCTCCAGGTCCTTACTGCCCTCTCCCAGTGCCCCGCCTGTCCCAGCACCCCAGGCACTGGAGCAGAACAAGTGAACTCCTGGGCCCCGCCCTTGCTGGTCTTCAGGGGATAGGATGACAGGATGACAGGAACCATCAAGTGGTCCTGGAGGAGCAGGGACTGGGGGCCACTCCTGGCTGGGCATCGGGTTCTTCTGACTTGGCCACACCCCCAGCCTTTGAATGACGGGACAGCAGCAACCCCACCCCTCCTTGTCACTCATGGTCCTGCCCCACCTGTGACACCTCCCTAACGCCCACCCCTACGGGCGGCAGGGGCCCTTTGCCACCCTTAGCCCTGGGAGGCCAGAGCTCCGTGCCATGAGCGGTGCTATCTCACGTTCTGGTGTCCTCATCCTGCCCCCCCACCCCCCAGCCTCTGGTGCCCCATCCGAACTCAGCTCGGGGGCAGGGAGGGCCCCACCTACCTGCCTGGACACTCACATTGCCGCACTTCAGGTCTGCGCATTGAAATGAAGGTCCCTCAGGGTTTCAGAGTGACACTCGGTTCCCTGTCCCCCAACCCCGAAAGGTGGTGGATGGGACACTTGGGACCCATCTTCCTGCCCCCCATGGGGTCTGCAGGACCCGGGCTAGCACAGGCCGGAAGTGTCCAGACACACCGGGGCCCCCCTGCCCCAGACCCTGCTGTGAGATTCGAGGACAAGTGTGTTTCCTGGCAGGCCCTCCCTGGACAGACTGCCTGTGTCCTGCGGGCAGCCGCCCAGACCGTGGCCAGCAGCGGGACGCCCAGGCTGGGGAGACGCATGTGCACGAAGGGCCGCAGGGCCCTTTTTATTTGGGAGGGCAGACAAGTCAGGGGCACGGCCTACGTCCCTGGGGTCGATGGGTCTGCGGGGCCCCGGCCCTCGGCGCCCTCCGGGCCCTGCAGCCGGTACAGGGCCTCGACCTGCTGGCGCTTCGCCTTGGCCCGGCTGATGGCGGTCCTGAAGAGCCGGCAGAAGAGCTGGACGGACGGGGGCGAGTCGTCATTGCCGGGCACGGGGTAGGTGATGAGGCAGGGGTTGCAGTTGGTGTCCACGACGCCCACCGTGGGGATGTTCATCTTGGCTGCGTCCCTCACGGCTGCGTGGGGCTCGAAGACGTTGTTGAGCGTGTTCAGGAAGATGAGGAGGTCCGGCAGGCGCACCCCGGGGCCCAGCAGGAGCGGCGCGTTGGTCAGCAGGCCGCCCTTGAAGTAGCGGGTGTGGGCGTACTCGCCACAGTCGCGGGCCGTGCTCTCGATCAGGTGCGAGAACTGCCGATTGCGGCTCACGAACAAGATGATGCCCTTGCGATAGGCCACGTGGGCCGTGAAGTTCAAGGCCAGCTGCAAGTGCTCGGCAGTCTGTTCCAGGTCGATGATGTCCTGGCCCAGGCGGCTCCCAAAGATGTAAGGCTCCATGAACCTGCCCAAGACCCCCCCAGGCGTGTGAACAGGGCCCCTCCTCGTCCTCCGTGGGGGACACCCCTTCCCCAGGATGACAGCAGTGAGGACCTTGCCCTGTGACGGCCGGGGCAGCTGGGGGGTGGCGGGGAGTAAGTGGCGGCTGGTCTGGCTTGTGGGCCGCTTCCAGGTCTTGGACATGTGGCTCAGCCTCGGAACCTGCGTCTCGTCACGCAGGGACCCTGCCACAGCTCATCCCTCGGGGATGTCTGGGTGTTTCAACACGATGTCATGGCCCTTTTTGCCATATTATCATTTTGGAGACTTTACCGAGGCCCTTGGGGGCTGGGCTGAGGGAGCAGTGGAACGGGGAGCCCCAGACCACAAGTGTGAGCGGTCAGGTCAGGTCAGGGGCCAGCCAGGCCCCGGGGGCACAGAGGGCCAGCAGGGCAGGAGAGCCTCGACATCCACTCTGGAGGGTCCCTTGCCCTCCCCTCCCCTCCGGTGCACTCCCACCGGGCTCTTGTCCCCTCCCCCAGCGGAATGCTGGAGGAGCCCCAGCCCCCAGCTGGCCCTCCCCACAACGGAACCCCGCCTCCTGCTGCCCCTGCTCCCACCCGGACCGCCCCTCCTCCCCAGATGCCCCACTGATGCGGTGGCCATCCAGGCCCAAGCTACTCCCTCCCAGCACCCGTGTGACGCCACGCTGACATGGCCAAGGGGTCGCCCCTCAGAGGATCCCAGCTCCTGATGTCCCTCAGGTCTCCCCTCACTCTGGTCACCTTGGTAAAGGCCACTGACACCTGAGCTGTGCTCTGCCTGCCGTCCCTCACCTCCAACCCCAGACCCCAGACCCCAGCTCTGCCCCCGCCACCTCCCGTCTACCTGCTGTCCCAGCTCTTTTGCCCCAGGTGTCAGGCCACCTTCCTCGCCGGCCTCCCACCTGCCCCTCCAGCCCCACTCCTGTCCGCTCTCCACGCAAGCAGCGCGCTGACCACGTGAGAGGACGGGGCCAGTTACCTTGGGGCCCTCCCCCACCCCGCTCCTCACATCTTCCCTCCCTCCAGGGCTGTGGGTCAATCTGGAGAGGGGGGATGTGCTTCGGCAAACTGACACTCGCCGGCACAGAGGGCCCCTGCCCCCCAGGGCCCCACACCTGCCTGTGCCGACAGCCAGTTTTGTGTCCCAGGTGCACCCGGGCATCGAAGAGGCTCCGCACAGAGAACAGCTCCTTGAGATTGAAGAAGTCGGAGTGCTTGAGCGGCTCGCTGAGGACCCTGTCCTGGAGACCTGGCCAGGGGGACAGAAGGCTGGGTCTGAGCCCCTGCCCCTCCCCTGTCCCCCGTGGAAGTGACACGGCTGGGGGGGGCAGGGAAGCCAGGCGCTGATGGTGCCCAGGGCCACAGGGCACTCTCCAGAAGACTGGGTGCAGAAGCTGGGTTCCAACCATGGCTTTGCTCCTGGGCCCAGCTCCTGGGCCCAGCTGGTTCGGGAGGTCTTTCCGGTACCTCCAGGGTCAGCAGAGAGGCTCAGGGGCAGGAGGTGCTGGCCCTAGGCCCGTTCGGGGGGGGGGGGCGGGGGTCACTCTAAAGCCCGTTTCCAGTGCGCAGCACCTAGCCCAGGGGGCTGCTAGGGTACAGGCCGCCCCTTTCCCCCCCCTGACGCGGACCCCTCCAGGGTTTCACAACTAAACCCAGGGGCACTCAGGACTCCTGGTGACAGACGCCTTCAATCCGAAACAGTGAGGCCTGGCGCCTACCCCCCACCCGCCCATCTGTCCAGGGACCTGCTTTACCGCCGCTATCCTCGGACTGGCTCAGGGCGGGGGCCGCGGCGCTTCCCAGCGTCCTGCTGCTCGGTCGGGTCGGGCTGGGGGTCGCCGTCTGGAGGACACGTAAACGCAGCGACCTGGGCCAGACACCTGTGGAGAGAGCGGACAGCGGAGTCATGGCGCAAGTCCTCCGGCTTTCCTCCCGCCTCCGGGGCCCCGTGCGGCGGTCCCCGGGAAGCCACCCTGCAGCCCCGGGGCGGAGGTCCCGGGTGAAGCGACCCTGCAAGCCCGGGGCGGGGATCCTGGGGATGCGACCCTGCAGGCCAGCGGCGGCGGCCTACGGGCGCGCTCACCCGCGCTCAGCAGCCGGGGCAGGGCGCGCGCGGGCGCCATGGTGAGGAGCCGGCGCACGCGGTGCCAGAGTGGCGGCTTCTTCGGCCGCGGCCCGCGCCCCCGCGGCACCGCCCCCTGCAGGCCTGGAGGTGCCACTGCGGGCTCCGCGCCGCGCTGCTGCCCGCTCGCGAGGCGACTCGCCGGCAGTCTCGGCAGCGACGAGCTGAGCCGGACTCGGGCTCGCCGCGTACCCTGCACTGCGGACGCGGGAGGCCGGAGGGCCGCACCGGGGTCCGGGGGCGCGTCCCCTCGCCCTGCCCCCTTTCCGAGACCCGGATAGCAATCCGGAACGGCGTTGGGGGTGGCCCCTCGCCCTCTGGCTCGTGCCCTTCCTGCAGTGCTCGCGGCCGAGTGCCCCACGAACCGTCCCCGTGGGAACCCGCCGGGCCTGGGCACTCTCCTCACCTCCGGCCAGTCTAACCCAACCTCTTGCACTCCAAAATCGTTTTTAATTTTTAAAGAATGCTTGGCTTAGAAGGTTTCCATAAACTTAGGGCAAGTCTGGAATCGAAATGCTTCTCCGGGTACCGGGGGCACGAAGGGGCGGGGTTGAGGAGCACCCCTGGCGTGCACCGTGGGCGTCGGAACCCAGCACGCCGGAACCCTGCGCGCGGTCTGCCCTGCGCCGCTGGAAGTCCTGCGAGTGGTTGATGAAGCCCCGGCGCCCACCTTGCGCCGCTTCGGGCAGGTCAGGACCTGAACTGCGCGCGACGATTGCCCGCCCCGCACGCATCCCGGGTACCTGTTACTGCAACCCCAGGAAGCGATGCTTTGTTATCCCCGCCAGCGGGCCCCTGGGTATTCGTCCCCGAAGATTCTAGACCTCGCATTCCAGACCAGCAGGGGGGCGTGGCCTGGCAGCCGCGGCGCCTTTAAGTATGCTGCCCACCCGGTCAGGTGACCAAGCCATCGCTTAGCAACAGGACGCCGCGCGACCCTCTTGGCGCGAGCTGCGGAGAGGCTGCTGCTTGCCTTGCCTTCCTCCCCGGTGCTGCGCCCGTGGACGGCGGATGTCCGAGGAGGACCCCCGGGAGTGCGCGGAGCCTGTGGACCCGGCGGCCCAGGCCCCCCCGCCGAAAACCAGCGACTACTACTGTGTAGATGAGAGCCTGCCGGTCAGGTTCAACAACCCGGCGTGGTTCCGGGGCTACAGGTGAGAACCACGGGGAGGATCCACGTGGCAAACGAGAGGAAGGAGAGGCCACCTTTTCCAGCGGGCAGCCAGAGGCCCAGCTGGTCCTGGGTCTGCTCAGATAGCCCTGGGTGCAAGCGTCCCCAGGGCCCCAGCCTGCCCAGGCTCCCAAGTCAGCTCTTCACCCAGCGAGCTGCAGAAGCGCTGCCCAAAGCTTTAGACGCACCAGTCGGTGGCCCAGCCAGTGCAGGGGGCGGTGGCTGATGCCAGCAGAGGCCACACCCCCGGGTTCTGGCCGGTTCGAGTCTCCACCCTTGTCGGGGCTCAGAGGAGCCTCTGACTTCCGGCCTCAGGCCATGTGACCTAGAGTCCGAGACCCGTGCGCTGTTGAGCGCGTAGCAGATTCTCCTCCCTCTTTCACGGCTTGGCTGGGGTGCCAAGGCGGGGGCGGCCTCCTGCCCTCTGGCCTTTGGTGCCCTCCGCAACCCCCGAGCCCTGGGGCTGTTCTCCTCCCATCTTCCAGGAGAGACCAGTGGGAGGGTGGGAGGTCGGGCGTTGTCTGCGCGAGATTCTCTGGGGCTTTGGGCTGCCCACGAGGGGTGAGCAGAGAGGACCAGGGGGCCCCGCCCCCTGGGAGCCCTGTTCCCCGCTGCATCTCCACCCTGGGGCGTTTCCCTCAAGGCTCCACCAACCAAACCCCTTAGGGCTGTGGCTTGGGCAGAATTAGACAAAGTGGATGGAAGACATAGAACCTTTCTCACTTGTCAGGACCAAGGTGCCCGTCTCGGTGTACAGGACCAGTAACCAAACTTACGGGGGCAGGGCCCCCACGGTGCATGAGATGCCGGTAAGCAGGAAGCACGGGAGAGCGAGGGCGTGCGGGGGTAGGGGGGAGGCTCGGAAGCACCCCACACCCTGGGTTTCTCCAAAGGGCAACACATCCTGGGGGTGGGGTGGGATGGGCCCAAAGCTCCAGCATGGCAGAGTGGGAGGGGCGCCTCAGATCAACCAAATCAGGGCCAGGCAGAAATGAACGGATCTACGAAGAAACGTTTTCAGGGAGGAAGCAAGTGCTCGCAGACTCGCTCACGAGGTCACGTGGACACACAGCCAGTCTCGCGATTGCGGGCAGTGGTGCTGCGGTAGATCGATGAAGGCCCGGGAACTGGCCGAGCAGCACACCTCGCGGAGGAGGAACTGGGCGTGGTTTCCGGGAGGCACTGTTGATCCTTTTCCCAGGCATGAGGCCGAATTGGGACGGTCTGGGGCACCCTAGGCCATCCTGCTGGCCTGGCCTCTCTGCGTCCTAGGGGTAGGGACGTTTCCTCAACAAATTCTTATTTTTCTTCCCAAAACACCTGAGGACTGACCACTTAAGGGTATCGCCACGGACCGCTGTGTTCCCTTTTTATTTCCAGAAAGTGTTCTATGCAAAGTCCAGTAAATTTTCCAGACAACTAGCAGCTGCTGGAATGTTCCAGAACAACTCCTTCAACGTCTGCATGGAGAAGAGCATCGTGACAGGCGTCGACAACTGCATCACCTCCTATGACCGGCTGAACTTCCACCCGAGCTACAACCCCAGCAGGCCGTCCATCTGCAGTGACTGAGGGGCCGGGGCACCCCCTCCCCCGGGGGCTCCCCGCCCCCAGCACGAGCCACCTGGAGAATTGCCGGCCTCCGGTCTCCGACGACTTGCCCAGCGGTGAAGGCACCGAATGCACCACTTGCCCTCAAAGTATTTTTCCTCCCTAGATTAGACAAATAGGCAAGCGGGGCTGTGACATCCCACCTTCACATCTTAAGTCTTACGTCTGAGGTGGAAGGACGCTGATGCCTTGAATCTGCATTAAAATGCTGCCATGTCCAGACTCAGGGACTCATCTGTGATCAAGGAGCAGGTCCGGCCAGCCGGGGACCCACATGGCGTCCTGGACGCTGTCCGCCTGCGTCTCTGTTTGGGAGTCTTGTTTCTGCCGGTGACCGCTCAGCCGCGGAGGGAGGGGACGGTGCCCTGCCGGGGCGGACGGAGCCGGGCAAGGGAGGGGCAGGCAGGTCAGCGGACGGACTCGGAGTGCCGCTGGCCGTCCTCCAGCGCGAGGGAGGGTTGGGCGGGAGGCCCAGGGAATGAGACAGCGGCTCCCGTTGGCGGGCCGGCGCCCACGGGGCGGTTCCCGCCTGCGTGTCATTGAAAGGCTGCGCTAGAAAGTGAGGGAGCAGCGGGCGGAGGGAATTGCTGCGGTGAGTGGGCTTTCACGTCCGCGTAGTCAGTCCTCGTCGGCGTGTTCCGGGGCGTAGAGGCGCCGCAGATCGCCCCTTCCCGTAGGAGAGGGGCCGCACACGCTTGGAACTGGACGGGAGAGACCGTCGCTCATCCCCCCCCCCCCGACATCCCGTCACGGAGACTTCCCCCCAAGAGGTTTCACTCATGTGTGAATTTGGGGAGAAAGTCACCACCACCCGGTTATTTCCTCATAAAACGTTTTGTTGTCCTGGCTCCGGAGCTCAGTTGGAGCATCATCCCAATTCGCCAAGGTTGCAGGTTTGATCCCTGGTCAGGGCACAGATGAGCCTCAGCCAATGAGTGCGTCAATAATGGGAAGCACAGATTCATGTCTCGATCGCTCTAAAATCAATATGCAAAAAATTTAAAACAACAAAAAACCCTTTGGTTATTAATAACCAAGTTGTTAACACACCAGGCAAGTATTCCGGCGACCTTCTTCATGTCCATTGTGGAGTGAAAACGGTTTCCCAAGAAACTTGACGTGTTCAATAAACAGACACAGAGCGGGGCCTGACCCAGGCAGGGGCTGCGTGTCCCCTCAGCCAGAAAGCCAGAGGAGACGCCAGGCGTCAAAATCAGTTTTCACAACTCTCATTAAAAACATCGCAATACGCCTCGGCTGGTGTGGCTCAGTGGGTCGGGCGTCATCCTGCCAAGCGGAAGGTCGCTGGTTCAATTCCTGGTGAGGGCACAGGCCGGGATTTCAGGTTTGGTCCCAGGTCGGGGGCGTGTAGGAGAGGCAACCAATCGATGTTTCTCACATCGGTGTTTTACTTCCTCTCTCCCTTCCTCCCTCCCTCTTCAAATCAAAAATAACAATAAAAAAGAAAACACCAAAATACTAAGAAAGCTTCTGTGGTTAGCCTCTGCAGAAATAAATAAAAGAAACAATGCCTACCAACCTAGTTCATAAACTCACCAGGGAGAACAGGTCCTGCCTTGGCCACAGACTGGAGGGCTCGTAGCAGCACTTGGGGGGGGGGTGAGGGGGCGGTAAAGCCCCCAGCAAACGGCTTGTCCTCCTGCCTTAGAGGCGGTGAGCACGGGCAGCTTCCCCCGAGCCGAGTACACAGGAGAGGGCACTGAACCCGGACGGGTTCTCGGTGTCAGCTCCGGGGCTCTGGTTGGGGGCTTCCTGGCGCCAGGCTGGTGCCCGTGATTCGCACCCAAAGGGGAAAGTGAAAACCGGAGCCTCTGGGAGGAAGCCTAGGAAGGGCCTTTCGGGCCGTGGGGCAAAGGCGTCTTAGAGGAAAAGGCCGATGAGTTGGACCTGGTTAAAATGGAGATGTAGCTATTTGCCAAGAAAAGGAGGCCAAGCCCACCGGCAGGCGTCGCAAAGTGAATGGGGGCGTCGTCATTGGGCACGGGAATGCTTTAATTAATTGGTTGTAGCTAATAACACTTCTGCAACAGTTGCTGACGTGTTAAGAGGAAGTCAGAGTCTGGACATCTACTCTAAGCAGTGAATGGAAAGATGGAAACAAACGCCTTTGGTACACATGCCCGTCTTTCCAGACCCCATCACTGTGTCCAGCTCTGGCCCCCGGTACCCGCAGTCTGGGGCCCGGGGCACTGCAGTCTCAGGTTTTCAAGGGGCTGTGATGCGGTCCCCTCCTCTGACACGCCCACCCGGGGCAGGTCTTACCCCTGCACCTCCTTTTCCGGGTGGGAACATTAGGCTCTAAAGGAGGTGGCCCTGGGCCTGAACCTGCCTTGGGGATGTCCTGGGGGGCAAGGTCACCAGCGCCTGACCTCACTGCCGGGCCCAACTTCCTAGATGTACTTGCAGGGGTCAGATGCAGCCCCTTGATCACAGATGCCATGAACTTTGAACCTTTTTAACGTGCTTCAGGCTGGAATCTGTACTGAGTACTTTCAGGGTCTCAAGTCCGATCGGGACAGTCACAGAAAAGGCCACGGAAACATTCAGGGTGGCAAAAACCCGTTTCCCCAGAACATTCAAGTTCACGGTTATTTTTGGAAATTTCTCTCTAACCATGAGTAGGTGTTTCTTAATCTGGCCTTTTATTCCACTCTGAAGGGAAGTGCTGAAAAATGAAGTTTCATAGCACGTTACCAATCCCTTCATTGAGCTGCCGGGTTGGCTTAAAACCAGCAACGCCTTACTCTGAAAGCCTATTCTCACGTTTGCGTGTTTTTCTTCAGTGACCTTTTACCTTTTAATTACAGTCAATTATAGTAAGAGATTTCAAATATGTAGTAAAATAGATCCACACTGAAAAACCCTGCCCAGCGCACACAACTCCGGAAACCTCGAAGGTTCTGCGAAGAATGTCCCGCAACGCCCCCGCTACCCCCAAACGACGGCCCCCGCAGCCTGGCCTCCTGTGAGCCTGGCTGTGGTTTGCAGGTGGCAGGGAGGGGGGGGTCCGTCCTGCTTCGGCCTCTAAACTGACCTTCAGGTAACATCGAGGAAGCGACACCAAGGTGACAACACCTGCTGTATCTCCACACGCGCAGGTGCGGCGCCCGACTTCCCTGTGTGAGAGCATCTCAGGCAGAAAAGCGGCCACCAGCCCCCTCCCGACTCCGGGCAATGGACGGCCCGCCCCGCAGAACAGCCTCCGTGCGGTTGCGGTGGGGGGTGAGCACCCCACACCAAGCGCCAGGGCTTTTCCCTCCTCCCAGCCCTATTCCTGCTCTGCAGACTCCTGACCAGCCCAGGGGACAGTTCGGCAGACACTGCGACCCCACGGCCCACCCCAGGGCGCTGACACCTCTCCCCGAGGCCGAGCACCGAAAGAAGCAGGGTGGGGCCCAGGCTCGCAGACCCGCCACCCTGCTCCCTGACTCTGCAGGCGTGGCCTGTCCCCAGGTCTCCGCAGCCGCAGCTGGACAGAGTCACATCGCCCACTGGGGCCCTCTTTCACCGGTGCGGGCACATTCAGCATCTCAGGCAGCAGCTCCTGCAACGCTGCCGTGCGGGCCGCACGGTCAGGCCGGGAGCCGAGGGTGGGGGCGAGAGATGGCCGGCGGTCACCCCGCTGCAGCCCCCTTCCCGGACGAGGTGCAGCAGAGCCTGCAGCCTTGGCCCCAGCCTGCCCTGAGTCAGCCCAGGGTGTGGGCGCTGAAGCCTTCACCCCCGGTGGCTTCTCGGCAGCATCAGGGGCGGGCTGACATGCCAGGTGTCTGTCCGGTCTGTGAAAACAGACACGTGTGAGTGGCGGCTAGCACACCGGATGGGGCTCCGGGTCGCAGAGGCGGCGGGAGCTGGGTCTGGACGCAGGGAGCAGCGTGCACAGCGCGGAAGGCGTCCGTGGCTCAGGCCGGACCCAGGCCCCTGCAACTGGGCCGCCCGAGGAGGTCAAACTAGGAAACCCCCGATTCGCAGGCAGCGCTTGATTTACGGGTGCTCAACAACCACTCCTCGAGTGCAAAGCATGCCGATTCTCGTTTTCGAGTGTTCACTGCGCTCCTTGAAATTAAATACAGGTTAAAGCGTGCGTTACGAGAACTGTTTCTCCTGGAGCGAGTCTCTGACGACGCTCATCTCAGGGCACGTGTCGCAGGCGCCGAGGGCTCGGATTCCGGGCTGCTCCACTCGCAACGTCACGGGTAACCGGGCAGACGCTGACCATGGTGCTGGCGCAGAGCTGCGTCTGGTCACAGGACAGGCTCACTGCCAGAACCCGGGGGTGCGGGACCTGCAGAAAACCCACTGGCACGTCAGCACCCCAACTACCTCAGGCCGCAGAGTGCGCCTCCCGCCCGGGCCGTGGCGGCCAGGCTGCGACTAAGGGTCCTACAACCGCGGGCGCCCAACGACAGCCTGCCGGACGACCACGCCAACGTGGTGACTGGCCAGGGCCCAGCCCTGTGGACACGGCGGTTCCTCCTGCGTCTGCAGGAGCCACAGCCCCCCCCCCCGCCCCCCGCAGAGCGGAGGGAGCGGAGGCCCAGGACGCGGCGCTCCTCGCTACCCTGAGCCGAGCGCTGAGCACCGGGACCCGTCCACAGCCCGGCCGCAACGGGCGAGGGTACTGGGCTCCGTCCTCGGTGCTCATGGGGGCTGGACACAGGCATTCAGGATGCACAGGCTTCCTGTTACCTTGGAGGGTGGTGGCTAAAAATGAGGACCCAGGGGCTCCCGTGTACAAAGAGGTTTATTGAACTGCGAGAACCATGTGGTCACTGAACAGGACTGGACGTGAGACAATGTGGGCCCCCCAGGGACGGGAGAGACCTGCGTGCGTGCTCCCCCGGGCTGTCCATGCACACCGGAATGGCCGGCGCGTCGCTGGCCTTTGTGCTATGACGTTTCTCTGGCCAAGGGTCCCTTAGAGCAAGTGATGTCCAGGAGCCTCTGGACAGAAACCTCAGGGGTGTCGCTGCTGCCCCCTCAGCACAGCCGGATGTCCACTGCGGTCACCCCGGAGCACTAGTCTCTGAGGCCCCCGAGCCTGGCCGTGCCGGGCAGGACCCAGGCGGCTCTATGGAGCCCACGGAAACTGCCGTCAGGGATGCCCTACAAAATCAAACAGCTCTATTCTCCAAAAATAGTTTTTACAGCACTTTAAATAATTTACAAAAAAGCTACAAAACTCGTCTTTACCAGGACACGCGTGTTAAATAGGGGTATCGATCCCGTTAGTGTACATATGTACAGGGTGGTCGCGGTGACTTCCGCCCCCCTCTGCCCACGGTGCCACCGGACACACAGGCTCACAGCTTCAGGGCTTTGCCTGGGGCCACGGGGCCGCCGTCCTCCACGGAGGTGTCGCTCAGCTCGCTGGCATCGCTGCCCCAGGTCTCCTGGTCCTTGGCAAGGTCTCTGTCCACCCTCCTTCTGTACCTGAGGTCCAAAACGTCCTCGTCCGAACCCGAGTTCCTGCTGCTGTGGAAGCTGAGGGCGGCCGGAGCCTTCCTCCTGGGCCAGTGCCCTCCCTCCTTCTTCCCCAGCAGGTGCGAGCTCCCGAACACAGGGCCGGGGCCGCCCGGGGCCTCCCTGAAGGCCGAGAAGGACGGGCCCTGCAGAGGCAGGCCCAGGCCGGGGCTGAAGAGGCCGGCCGGCTTGGCCGCCCAGGCCACACTGCTCCCAAAGTGGAACAGCTGTGAGGAGCGCAGCGGCGAGAAGCCCGGGAAGGGCAGGCCCTTCTTGGGGTCCGTGGCGAGGCTGGGTGCGCCCCGGGCCTGGCCCTCCGCCGCCGCCGCCGCCTCCCTCTCGCTCCCCGGGCCCCCCGTCCACACCGCGTCCCTGCCTTCCGAGCTCAGCGCCCAGGCGCTCTGCAGCCGGCTCTGGTGCGCGAAGTCGCCCCACGGGAGTGTGAGGCCGGCCTGGGGCCCGCCCTCCCTGTCCGCTCCCGGGCCCCGAGTCAGGGCGCCCCGGCCCCGAGAGCTCACGGGCAAGGTCCCACCGAGGCGTCCGGCCCCAGCACCCGCTTCCGCACAACCGGACGGCGGACCGAAAGCGCTGTCCCCGGCGGCGGGCCCGGCTCCTCGTGAGCTCTGGTCTCTGGGAGGATGAAGGTTTCTCCTGCCTGCAGGGGGCCCTCTGGCGGACGCGGTCTCACTGGTGCCCCTGGGGGGTGCCCGCTGGCCTCTGGACAGGGCGGCGGGGAGGCAGGCCTGCTCCGCGTGGGGGCTGCCCCTTGGTCCCACGGCGGGCTGCGGGGTCCCCCTGCCCCTCTGGCTCCGTGTGCACACACCGGGCTGGAGGGCGGGGGCCGCCGCCTTCCGGCCTGGTGGCTCTGGCCTGGGCACACTCCCCGGCCCAAGCGTGGTGGGACCTCCTTCTTGAACCTCTGAACCGCTCCCGGACTCCCTGGCCTTTTCGGCCAAAAACTTCCTGATCTCCAGCTCGATGCTGTCGTCACTGTCCACGGAACTGCTGTCCTCAGACCGCGAGCTGGGGCCGGCGGCTGCGCCGTGGAGGCGGCCGGCCTCAGCCTCGCCGGAGCACCCGCGCCCTCGGCCGGCTCTCTGCCCCGGCGTCAGGGCCGCGAGCGTGTCCGTGGGCCCAGTGCCGCCCGGCTTTGCTCTCTCTGCCTCGCTGCAGAAGACGCTGGAAGGTCTCCTCAGCGGGTCCTCCCTGCCGTCCCTTTTGGACTTGGAGAGGCAGCTTTTCAACAGGTGCGGGCTTCTGTCCGTCCAGCCTCTCTGGAGGCTGCCCTGCCTGCCCGGGGGGCGTGCCTCGGTGGCGCTGAACCTGACCTTCTTCCTGCACGCAGCTCGGGGATCCCTGCACCGCTTCCTGAGCCTCCGCTTGGATCGCAGCAAGTCCTTAATGGCGGTGTCCAGGTCCTCGTCACTGTCCAGCGAGCTGCTCTTGTCCTCGGAGCTCCCCCTCTCGTCCACGCTCCTCGACTCGACCGCCTTCCCCAGGCTTGGTGACACGCCACCCCGCACATCCGGGGCTGCGAGCTCATCACCCAGCCCAACTGTCCTGCAGGGCGGCGGCTGCCCCCGGGCCTCGCCCTCCCGGCCAGGGGCCTCGCCGGCTGCTCCCTGGCCGGGGTCACTGTCCGGGGCGCCCTCCTTCGCCACCTCGCTCGCTTTCCTGGGTGCGGACGACCGCGAGGTGGCGCTGCCTCCGCTGCGTCTCCTTCCGCGGCTTAGCGGCAGGTCCCGTGTTCTGGAGGCAGGGGCCTTGGGGCCACCGGCCTGTCCGTGGGGGCCAGGCGGCGGCAGCGGGCTCTGCGCCGCCTGCGGGCAGGGGTTCGCCCTGGCCAGCGGAGTCCCCGACTGCGCCTTCAGTGCCAGAAACGTCCGGATCTCCCGCTCTATGCTGTCGTCACTGTCCACGGAGCTGCTGTCCCCGTCGGAGCGGGAAGGCACGCTGGGGGCGCCAGGGGGCGGGCTGGCGCACAGGGGTCCGTCCCTGCCCTCCCCGGGGGCTGGCAGGATGGCTTTGGAAATGTCCAGGATCGCCTCAGCACACATCAGCTCGGCGGACGCGTCCGCCCGGCACGAGGACGCCTCCGCCAGCTCGCTCTTGGCCGCCGCGTTTCCCGGGGCTGCTGCCGCCGGGGCTTTGGTGTCCTTCGGTGGCTTGGAGGGATGGTCAGCATCAGGGCCGCCCGGGCCCAGGTCCACGGCCTTGCAGGTCACCGGCTTCTTCTTGCCCGGCGTCCTCCTGTGGGTTTCCGGCAAGGCACTTTTTGTGACGTGGCTCGTGCCGCGGGCGGGGGCCTCGGGCGGCTCCTCCCCCAGCGGGTCCCCACCTGCCTTCCTCTTCTCCAGCTGGTACAGCTGGATGGCCTCCTCGATGCCGTCGTCGCTGCTGGAGTCGGAGGCCTCGCGCACCAGGGCCGCGCTCTTGGCTCCCTGTCCCCGCCTCCCGGGGGCGGGGTTCCTCCTGGCCCCCACCTTGCTCTGGGCTTCGGCGGGGCGGCTGCCGGCCGGCGGCCTGGGGGCCGCTGGCTTCGGGCCGCCCAAGCTCTCCGGCTCGGGGGCGGCTTTGGACCGGAGACTCCGGGGCTGTGCAGTCGCCTTTGCCAACCTGGGAGGTTTCCGGAAGACAAACTCCTTGCAGGCACCTGCCAGCTCCTGCCGCTGCGCCCTGACCCCGGGCTCTTTGCAGGCCCTGAGTGCGGGTCTGGCCAAGCCGTCTGCGGGCGCGTCCCGTCTGGGGGTCTCGCACTGTCTCTTCTCGTTCAGGAACTGCTCGATCTCTGCCCGGATGCTCTGCTCGAAGGAGTCCTCGCTGCTGACGCTGAGCGGGGAGGCGGAGCCTGGGGCCTCGCTGGCGCCCACGCGGCCGCCAGGGGCCCCTCCTGAACCCGGTGTGGGTCTGGAGGGACACAGGGAGGGTGGGGCGCTGCTCTGAGGCGGCTCTGGCTGGCGCGGACTGTCCCCCGCAGCGGCCGTGGGCTGGGCAGCTCCGCTCTTGGCCTTCAGGTACTCCTGGATGGCCTCCTCAATGTCCCGGTCCACGGAGTCGTCGCTGTCCGAATCCAGCACCGGGCGCCCCAAGTCCGCGGCGTCCGCCTCCCGCCCGGGGTCAAAATCGGCAGCAAGACCACAGGCGGCCGAGGTGGGGCTGGCCGCCGGCTGAGCCTCTCGGCCCCTCTGGCCTCTGTGCAGGGCCCGCTCCTGGCTCCTGCCCCGCGCGGCCCGGTCGCCCTGGAGCGAGCTGATGATCATCTGCACCCTGGCGCTCACAGCCGCGCGCCCCGCACCCTCCGGCTCCGAGAAGCGCCCGGGAAACCTACAGCTCCCCGGCCGCCCGAAGGCCTCCCACGCGGACTGGAGAGCGACCACAGGAGGGGCGTTCATGAGGAACATTCTAGCGGCGGGGAGGCGCGCCGAGGCCGGGCTCGTCTGCCCGCTCGCTTCACATCCTGCCGGGAGGAAAGCGCAGTGGTCAGGCGCCTCGGGGCCCCCCAACCCCGCCCCCCCCGGCCCCCCCCCCGTCCCCGCCGTCCCCGTCCCGCTCCGGCTATGGGCCCCCGCCTTCTCTGCCAGAGAACAGGCTTGACTTACCTCAAAAAGCCGTCCTGGCGCGAGCAGGGCGGAGGCCACGCGCGCGTCTCTGCAGGTTAAAGAGCAGGGGGCTCGGGCCCCCGGGCGGCGGGAGGGGCCTCGCGGGGCGGCTCATCCTTGGCGGCGGCAGCAGGGAGCCCCTGCGGGAGAACGTCAGGCCACACGAGCCGCTCGGCAGTCACCTCCCCGAACGTCTTCACCGAGTCACTTGTTGCTGGAAAGCATCACGTGCCTGTTGGTGAGACGTCCCCCCGGAGCAGTGTTGTTATTTTTGGGTAACGAGCATAGAAGTCCCCCAGACGCCGCCACGCGCCCTTTCCGTCCTGTGCGGTGACCCCAGCCTCCGCGTCTCAGACCCTGCGTGGCTTTGCCCACAGGACCGCCGGTCCGGTTCTGGGAACACGGACAACCGCCAGCCAACGGCGTCTGCCCCAAAGGTCGGGGCCGCCGCTCAGCGTGGGCAGTGACAGGGACTGCGGAGGGTCGATTAGGAAAACACAAGACACACCAGGCGAGTGTGAGTTCCTGACACGTGTGTCGGGCCCTCCCGCCCCCGGAACTGGAACGCAAGGCCGCTGGGTGAAGGGCGCTCGGCCTGGCGGCCTTTCTGGAAACAGCGAATTGAGCTCCACTCCAAAAAGGGTGCCAGGCAGGGCTGTCGCCACCCTGGGGACCTGAAGGGTGGGCTGGAGCTGGCCCGGGGACCCACTGTGCTGCTGACACCCTTCTCTGCCAGGAGCTCCCTTCCTGACGGGCACGTGGTCTCGTCTGCAGGGCGCAGCCTCCCCGGGGAAGCGTGGCCCAGCCACCCAGGCGTGGACGTGCCCAGGCAGGTGTGACCGGCGACTAACCGGAGGGCCGCTTGCGACGGCTGATCTGTGCTCGACGAGCGGAAGCACAACGTCGAAGAACTTCTCGCACTTACTTGAAACTCTCTTCGAGTCCGGGTTCAGAGTGTCGATGGAGCGGCCGACGCCGGCACGTGGAGGATGCGGGGTCCCCATGGCGTGGCGTCCTCGGCGCACGTTCAGACCGGACTGCCTGCTGCCAGGGGGGCGGGAAGCAGAGACACCCAGTTCAGAGGCCGAAAGTGGCAGCTGGCGTTTTTTCAATTTTGTAAAAGCAGCAGCATCAACTTATGGGCTCAAAATGAAATTCTGGAAGAACTCACCCTGAGACCAACTGGAGTTAAGCGCTAGTTTACAACTACCCGGCCGTCCGTAGGGCTGGCAGTGCCGGGTGGGGGGGTGGGGGGGAGTGTGTGCAGCTGGCCCCCAGTGCCCAGACGACGGCCTCTCCCACGATGTCACAGCCAGACCGGGGCGGGGGGGACCAGCAATGGGGGGCTCTCACCGGCTGGGGACCTGTGCCCACCTCACCGTGGTCATCGTTACTCAGAGACTGCGGGACACCTGCACGGGCCTGGGCGAGAAGGGCCCGAATCCAGGACATTAACCTGTTCGACAGAAACACTGTCTCGGAGCTGGGCCCGGGGGCGACCCGGACATGCCAGGCTGCACCGAGGAGCGAAGCTCGGGGAGAAAAGCGGTGGCCTGTCGTCCCCCAGAGGCCACCGGCCTGTGGATGGAGCCCGGAGTCCCAGCAGATAGTGTCCTGAACTGTCAAACTACCCGGCGCAGGAAGGAGGTGAAAGGTGCGGAGGGCGTCTCCAGCGACAGCCCACCGCGCCGACGAATCACACCGCGAACGCCGAGCTGTACGCGGGAGAGCCGGGAGCTCAGGCCGCCTGGGCTCAGTCCGCCTCCTGCACCTGAGCGGGGAGAGGGTGGTTATGAGGCTGCCCGGCCCTGCGCCCCGAAGCCGCGTGGTGCCGGAACTGAAGTGGCGGAGGCCCCCGGACACCCACCCAGTGCACACACGCTCCTCCAGGGACCTGAAGGGTGGGCTGGAGCACAGCTCATTCTGAACAGTATGGCTCCCTACACATCGCGCCTCAAATACATCAGCAAAAGCGGTCGGGCCCTGGGGTCGCCTCCCCGGTGAGGCGACCCCAGAGTTAGGGAGGGCCCAGCAGGCCAACCTGAAGTGGGCGTGGGCCAGAATTCCCGCCCGCTGGCCAGAAGGTCAGATCTCACAGCCCGCAGCACGGAGACCGAGGCCGGCGAGGCCTTCGCAGCTGACCCCGCCCTGCCCTTTCACCCCAGGACCGGGGCTCCCCGCCTTCCGGCGCTGATCCCTGCGCCCGGCCTGTCTGCCGCGTAAGTGCGATCACCTCCAGCAGGGAAGGGGGCAGGCCTCCGCGCAGCCTGCACCCCCGGGGTTGCTTCTGGGGTCCTGGGTGCGGGGGCCAGGGGCCGGCCGGGCGCCGGTGACCCTCCCGGAAGCTGCGCCGGGCGGGACTGCTCCTCCGCGGGGAGGGCGGTGGTGGCGGGGACAGGGCCCTGGGCCAAGCTTTCAGGGCGGGAGCCCTGGGCCGGCCGGAAGCTGCCCCGCGGGCCCTCACCTGCGCTTCACCTGGGTGCGCCCTTCTTCCCGCGCCCCGCTGGCTGCCATGAACGCCGGGCGCGCGGCGGGCCCGGCGGCGCAGAGGCGGGGCCAAGGGCTGCCTCCCGGGCCGCGACCCCCGCCCGGGGCAGTACCAGTCCCCGGCGCCGGCCGAGCGCGCCCCCGCCTCGCGCACCCTCCCCCGGAGCCTGGCGCCTCCGTCCGCGGCCTGCCTCGCCGCCCTCCGGCTCCGGTCCCGGAGCTCACCTCCGCCGGGCCCCTCGCCCGGGGCCGGCCCTCCCGCCCGCCCCGCGTCCCAGGGGAGGAGCGGCGCGCGGGGGGCGCGCGGGGGCGGCGGGGTCCCGGCGTCCCGCCCCTCGGGCCGAGCGGAGGGGGCTGGGGCCGCCGTCTCCCCGCCGCCGCTTCCCACCCCCGCCCGGCGCCGAGGGACGCGCGGAGGGCGGGGCGCGCGGGGCGGGGCGATCCCGGACGCCCCCTCCCCGGACCTACCGGCAGCGGCGGGAGCTGCGGCCGCGCTCCGGAAGCCGTGCCCGGTGGCTGGGCATCATGGGAATGGCACGGCCGAGTTCCGGGGGAGGCGCGCGGCCCGGCCGGACCCCCGCCCGGCGAGCGCGCGCCCACCTGCCGGCCGCTGCGGAGGCCCGGGGACGCCCCACCCTCCCCGCCTCGGACAGGGCCCCCGGAAAGGTCCTGGCGCCCTTGGTGAATTATTTGTTGGTGTGATGTCCGACCCCCACCCGGCGCTGTAGAGGCGGGGACCCTCGGGGACTGTTGACTGCCCGGTCGCTAGGGCTGCGCCAAGCGCTGGGAGTGGGGGAAGGCCGGCCCTGCCCTCCACCCAGAGCGGGCAGTGTAGGCCGGGAGAGTGGGCTGCCGGCGGGCGCGCCGATGGCTACTTCATTCTGGGGGTCGTTAACTGTGACTGTGAGCTGCAATGACCCCAGAAGCTCCCGCACGTCCAGCGCCCCCTGCGCCCCCGCGCCGTGCCTGCATCTTCCTGCTCCCTGGTTGAAGTTCCCTGCACAGAGCAGGTAGAGCCTGGCCTCCAGCCCTGGAAGCAGGGGTTCCCCAGGCCACGTGCCCCCAGCCGCCTGCGCAGGGCCAGCTTTCTGTCCAGGAGGCTGCCCAGGCCTCCAGCCGCCTTCCCCTTTGGGTGGTGGCCCAGGAAGCAAGGCCGGCCAGGTTCCAGCCTCGTGTTTAATAGAAGCCCAGAAGTTGACCTCGGAGAGCTTCCCTCAGTCATTCAAGGATTGCTCGCTGGGCCCTGGGGAGAGTGCGTGGGTGCTGGGGGATGGGGTGGGGGCTGGAGAATTGTGTGACTGCCTCCCTCGTACACCCGCAGCCTGGTCCAGCATCACTCCTGTGCCGGGCATCTGGCCTGTTTGGGAGGAGGGAGGGGGTCACCTGGGGGTGTGCCCTGGACTGAAGTTCGGGTCTGTTTCTGGTCTCCTCTCTGAAGGCGTGATGTGGGACATTTCAGTTTGACTTTTCAGACCGTCTGGAGATCTTCGCCCAAGGCCCATGATGTCATGGGTGCAGCTCAGGGTGCTAGGACCACCTGCTGGTGGAAGGGGCAGATCAAGAGCAAGAGGCGCCAACACCTCCATCTGCCCATCCCCACGGCCTGGCTCTGCAGCCCTGATACGGACGGATTTGGGGGTGAACTGGGTGTTCATTTCCCTTCTTGAAAGCACCCCAGGTTTGACAGGGTTGGAGACCAGAGGCTTTGTGCTGCAGGGCCTCCGGGGGGGTGTTCTCAGTCTCCATCAGCCTGGGGAGCTGGGGGGCCAAGTGTCGAGAACCCCATTGAAACATGGATTTAATGCTTCGGTGAATTGTTTTAATAAGCAATATTTTCTTATTATAGGAGCACTATTCATTACCAAAACTTGGGGAAAGGGTTCTAATTAATCACATGACAACCCAGGAACATGGATGATAAATGCTTGGCGGGTGCTCGCAGGGTTTTAAGTGGTGCTTTGGTGACCGTGAGGACAGTCCTCGGGAAGCAGCTGAGCATTTCCTCAGGGTGTGATGGCCTGGCAGGGACCCCTGGGGCCGGAGGCCAGGCTGGGTTTTGCCCAGATGCCCGGGTCCCGCAAGGCCGGGCTTGCGCTGTCCACCCACGGGGGCGAGCCGGCCTGAGCGGGCTGCTCCGTCCCACCTGGCAGTCTCACGGGTGGCCGAACGGCCTTCTTGTCGCCTTCAGCCTCTGCTGGTTTTGCTGGACATGTTTTCACTCCATCATCGGCCGTTTGGGAAACTGCCTGCCTGTGTTCTTTGCACATTTTGTGTTTTTCTTTCGGGCCGTGTGTCTTTTTCTTATCCTAGAGTTGGTTTTTTTTTTCTGTTGGGGATGTTAGCCCATCTCCACCACCCACTCGTGTGCTAACCACTTATTTTTCCATTTCTCACTTTTCTCTTTAATTGGGATTTGGCTTTTTGCTTGTTTTCTTTGCAACGCACACGTTTTCGATGTGCTGTGCAGCTGGGTCTACCAGGTTTTCGTTCGTGGTTCCTGGCTTTGGGGTGAGAGGTCCAGGGCAGCTTTCACCGATCTGAGATTTCACACGTACTCCCCGATGGAAGGGCTGAGTTTCCAAGTAAGGGACCGACTGGTCTGCTTTCCTTTATGGGGTCGATGGCGCTGCTAGTCGAAGACGCGTTTTCCACCGAGCTGTGGCAGCCCCCGGCGGGGGTGCTGGTGTGCCTGTCTGCGAAATGTAAAATGCTCCTCTGCTCTGTGCGGACCCCTGCACTGGGGCCCTGTCCAGGTGGGTCTCTGCAGAGACTGTCCTTCCCTTGTTAGAGCAGCCCCCCGAAATGACCAGCACGTGGGGGCTGGTGAAATGGGAGGGGCACCCTGCGCTGATGAGCCTCTGACCGGGAGAATGAGGTCGGGCTGTGCCCTCCGGAGAGGGTCCTTGTCGGGTCCAGGTGACGTCTCATCCAGGTGTGCTCGCAGCTGGGGAGGGGGCGTGGGCAGGTGACCCCCTGCCTGGCCCGGGAAGCAGACTCACGTTGTCCTGCTTGGGCCTGAGCAGCCATTATTGGTGTTTCCTTGGGGAGTGGCCTGGGTGGGGGGGCTGGCCAGGAGGTGTGTCATTGTTTCTTTTATACTGTTTTAATTTGTTCTTTTTTAAAAGATTTTACTTATTTATTTTTAGAAAGAGAAGGGAGGGAGAAAGAGAAGGAGACACATCAGTGTGCGGTTGCCTCTCGTGCGCCCCCTACTGAGGACCTGGCCCACAACCCAGGCCTGTGCCCTGCCTGGGAATCGAACCGGTGACCTTTCGGTTTGCAGGACAACACCCAGTCCACTGAGCCGCACCAGCCAGGACAGCATTGCTTTTGTATATTAAACTATTAACCTTCACGGAGTACCTAATGGCATGCATGAATGTTAATGTATGCAAATGATGCCATATGCATATTCTACGCAGAGCCAGGTGCAAGGAACCACCCACTCTATTCAGTCCTTGGAAGTCCTATTTCTGTACAAGTTTTAAGATCTTTTACCTCAGAAGGGAGCCCTAACAGCTCTGTTCAGTTTTATTCCTTGAGGGTCGGTTTCTCCGTGCCCTGGCATGGATTCCCCCGGTTCGCCGCCTCCCGTTTCCGGGCACGCCCTGACGCTGAGATTGACGTCACAGGGCGGCACGTCGTGTCGCTGAGATTGACGTCACAGAGGGCGGCCTGCACGGGAGCAGAAAATAAGCCTCTGAGATGCAGTCGCTGCGGGGGCGGGGCTGGTGCGGATCAGCGCCAACCGCGGCCTCGTCTCCCCGGGTCTGGCGCAGAAAGCGGGGCGGCTCCCGTTCGAGGTCCGAGAGAAGAACCGCCCTGTTGCGCCGTGTATCCGGCACACGCATGCGTGCACTGTTTTGCCCACATTTTTGAGGGAAAAATGAGAGTGCACACTGTACCTGGGTGGTCCCCGTTCCGTGTCTACGTAAATGTTTTTAACTCTGTTACTCGTGCTTGTGCGTTAAAAGTGTGACTTCGGAAAGCAGCCACATCCGCGTGCAGGACCAGACCCTGGAATGCGACCGTTGGTTTTGTTTCTAAATATAAATAAGTAAAAAATTGAATTAAAAAACTAAAACAAGGGATTTTCTCCCTGGAAGTTTGGGCCAAAAGTTCGGGTGCGCATTTTACCTGGGAGCTCACCACGCACGGCGAAACGCGCTGTTTTCTTGCTCCGGATCTTTGCAGAAAACACCTTGGAAGAGGCCCTTGTATCAGGCAGCGTTTGGGAGTTTTCTGCTGTCCTTGGGGGTCTGGTGGCACTGAGCAGTGGCCGGCCTAGGGTCCCCTTGGCCTGAGCGCCTCTGCCCCGGAAGAGCGCCAGGAGGGGAGCCCAGCTCAGGCCTGCCCCCCACAGGTGGGACGAGCAGCAGGTGCGCATCTTGAGCAGCACCCCGGACGGGCACTGGGCGGAGGAGCTGGCTGTGGTGTGGGGACAACGGAGGCCTCGGGTGAGGGAAGGGGCCAGGCCTGTGCACCCCTGCACAGAGGCCACTGGAGGCGGGCTGTGCCCGGCAGGCGTGACCTCGGTCCAGGAGCACCCCTTGGGCATCGGGGTGGCCCCGGGGGGCCTCAGCGGGGCTGTGCAGGCTGCACACCTGTGACTCCGCCCAGAAGGTGTCAGGCAGCCTGCCGGACTCGAGGCTGGAGACCCCTGGAGAGGAGGCCGCTGCCCAGCCGGCACCTTCCGCTCTGGGCACAGCAGGGTGAGCCCTGTGATCGAAACCAACTGCGAACACCCGTCACCCCCACGTTCCGAAGCCACAGTCTTCGGTGACAGTGACAGGGTGTGTGCCGTCCTGGCAGCCAAAGGCAGAGGGAGCTGACCGGTGAGGCAGACGTCAGGCCCAGCGTGGTTCTCAGCGTGGGGGCCGGAGCGGAGGACGCTGCGGCCTGGGCCCCGCGGAGGCGTCTCACCAGTGACCGGCTGGGTGCCCACTGTTTGGTTGGCCATCGGGCCCTGGTGACCTTCCCTGCCCACTGCCCGCTGACTTGGGGATGGCCGTGGACCTCTGTGTCCAGTCCCACCCTTCTCGCACATGGGACAGCTGATGGGACAGCTGCTGCTCCGCGGGTCCTCCCTCACGCCGCCCGCTGAGCTTCTGGAAAAGGGCGAGGTTTGTCTTCCGGGGACGCCTGAAGCTGGCCTTGAAGTCTGGGCTGTGAAGACCGTCACTTCCGACGTCACCTGAAGGCCCCAGCCTCAGGCCGGCCGGGTGGAGCAGGACAAGGAGCCCAGGGCAGAGCATCTGCGATTGAAAAAGGAGGGACGCGCACTCTGCCCAGGATCCCGGCGCCGGCGGGAGCCCGGGTGGGGCGGGGACGGGGCCCCTGCCCTAGGCTGAAGGTGCTGCTCGGGGGACAGCTTCTGCCCGGGCTGCCCTCTCTGGGGTCCGGGGACCCAGGCTTTAGGGACAGGCCGGGGGCAGCAAGAGCTTCACTCAGAATGTCCTGCCCCACGCGCTGGGCTCTTGGCCTTTGTGGGTGACAGCGGTGGGACTTCAGGGCACAGGTCACCGAGGGTTCCAGTGTCTTCCCTGCTGCTGCTGGGGCTTAACCGAAGACCTTGGAGGACAGAATAAACCGAACCTGAGAGCTGCATCCGGGGACACGTTTAAGTGGGGGCCCCCGCTATGCTCCCGGAGCCGGCGGCCCATGTCGGGGCAACACCCCGGGGCTCACCTTCAGCTCCCTTGGTCCTCTGCTCCCAGGGAGGGCGCGCCACGGTGCCCCTTCACCGGAGACACGGACCGGTCCTGCCGGCCTCTCGAAAGAACTGAGTGAGACCGTGGAGGTGCCCACGGGCCAGGCAAGGGCCGGCCTGAGCTTCAGGGAGGGTGACGGTGGCGATGGGTCGCAGCCACTTGTCGATGAGTCTGAATCTGGGGTTCACCGTAACCTGTTAAGAAGAACCCAAGTTGGGCCCCTTGAGGGGGGTAACAGGGCAATTCCTCGAAGGCGGGCGGGTGAAGAGGAGGCGGCGGCGGGGCCCCGGCCTTTCCCCGGTGGGCCAAGGAGCCACGCATCTCCGCTGAAGTGGGGAGGGCGTGAGGGCCTGTCGCCTGTGCGTACCTCCTGCTGCGCTGGCCCCCCAGAAAGAGGGCTCTCGCCCCTTCCGTGCCCCTGGGGACTGGGCCTGAGTGGGGGAGCCCCCGGCCCCGGCTGCCGTCTGCAGGAAACCCGCAGGCCGGGGCACCCCGTTCTCAGGGGACTGGCGGGCGGCCGGTCTCCGCCAGATCCACTGTGAGGGAAAGGCGGCGGCGGAGCGGCTGGGGGAGCGTCCCCGGGGACACCAGGAGCTCTGCTCCCATCCGCCCCGGCGGCACCTGCTGGGGCGCCTGGGGCTTCCTCTCCCGCTGCCCCGCACCAGCCTCCCCCGAGACTCACCGAGTCCTTGTGTCCTGATTTCGGGGTGGCAGCGAACCCCGCAGCCTCAGTTCTCTGCCGGGTCCAGGAAGAGTTGCTGGGCTGTGTTCTGAGGATGGATGGGGTGGTGGCCTCCCAGCCCTGTGCCCCCCTGGGGGGGCGGCGGCCGAGACATCGAGGGGCTCGTCAGATGCGCCTCCCTCTCCCATTTCCTCTCCGCCACTTCCCTTGGGCATCTTCGCTCTTCTGTGGTAGCTTTTTAAGGGCTGGTGGGGCCCTGAGCCCAGGGAGGGCCCCCGACCCCCGCTGCTCCTGGGCCCTCTCCCAGCGGTGCGCTCACGCCCACGGAGGTGACGCGTGGGGCCGGCCGACGTGCGTCAGGGGAGGCCAGCTGCTGCCGAGGGCGGCCCAGGCCACCTGGAAGCCCCTCCGCTGGCCAGGGCGGGTCTCAGCCACCACGGCAGGCCGCACAGGGGTCCTCCCTGGAGTCCGTGCCCGTCGCTGCCGTGCCCTTGACCTTCAGAGCCGCGCTCGCCACCCACGGCGTCGTGAGTTACAGTTACAGCAAGTGCACCAACTGGGAAGTAATTGGGTTTCCTCTGAAAGCAGCGGAAGCAAAGGAGAAGCTGCCCGGGACGTTTGACATTTAAAGGGGCGAGGCTCCCTGGCCTGGGGAAATGTCACGCTGGGCCCGGGGCCGGGTGTGGCCGGGATCGCTGGCGGGCAGGCCTCTGCCGCGAGCCAGGCTGACCTTCCTCCGACCGGCCGACGCCTCGGGGCCGGTCTGCGCGCCCTGGCTCTCACCGTGGACGCCGCTGTGCGGCTGCCAAGTTCCTGACTCGGGGCCAGTCTGTGTGCGGGGCCTGACTGCCCATTTCTGGGGCGATGCTCCCCCAAAGTGACTGCAAGGCTGGCCTGACGGATGACAGTCGGGTTTCTCTGAGGAGACGCCCGGCTGGAGTCGGCTCCCTGGCCAACAGCTGGGGCACGGAGAGGGGGGTCCTCAGGCTCGTAGGGGACGGTCCCCACGTCCACCCAGGCGACCCCCAGGGCCAGCTCAGCGGGGCCGGAGCGGCAGCCTGTGTGTTGGGAAACTGAAGGACAGGGGATGCGTGTGGCCCGGGGCCGGGCCGGGCTGGGGGGGGACGGTGCCGGCGTGGTCCCTGCGTGTGGAGGTGACCTGTCCTGAATTCCGCTGTGGGGACGGCTGCACATCTGGTGAGCATCCCGAAAGCCACGGGCTCGTGCACTTTCCGAGGGTGGGTTCGATGCCCTTTGAGTGACATCACAGCGAGGCTGTGAAGCGGCGAACCCCTAAGCCAAGCCCCCACCCCGCCCCCGCCTGTAGGTGCAGAGGAGCGGGCTGTCCGTGCAGGCCCCTGCCGGGGCTCTGGGCGAGGGCTGGGCGGGGAGGACCCACAGGCCCCTCCTGGCGTTTGGTGAAACGCCCGCCGAGAAAGGGCCGCCGCAGGGGGCACAGCCCCTCCCCGAGGACCAGGCTGTGCCCTGACCCCACCACCTGCCCGATGACGCACGCACCCCGCTCGCCCGAGTTCCCCCTGGGCCCCCTTTCACGTTCGCAAGAACAGTCCAGGTGGATGGCGAGGTCGTGCCCCGCGCGCGCGACGCGCTCTCACGGGTTCCAGGGCCCTCTCCGCAGCCGCCATCGCTCTTGGGAGGAGGTGACGTAACCTCTGGTCTGTGCCAGCGTTTGCACTGTTCTTCTCACGTGACAAGAGCCATAGCGAGCCCTGGCCGGGGAGCTCAGTTGGTTACAGCGCCGCCCTGATACGCCCAGGTCGTGGGTTCGATGCCCAGTCACGGCACCTACAAGAAGCAACCAACGATGCATCAATAAGCGGAGCAACAAACTGATGTTCCTTTCCCTCTGCCCTCCCCCCAAAACCAGTTTCACAGAAGTAACAGAGGCTTAGCCTGGAGAGTTTGGAAGATGGGAAATCTCTGAAGGGGAAATACGGAAGCACCCAAGACGGGCGGTGGTTTTCAAGGCCGCAGCCCCCACCTGTCACAGTGACTGAGGCCTGTGACACGGTGACGCCCGGTGAGCCTTCTGTCAGGGACACCTCGGCACCCTCCACCTTCCAGTCCCCACCCTCAGGGCACCGGGGAGCTGAGCCTGGGTTCCCTCTCATGACCTGTGTCCCCTGCCTTCTCTGATCGAGTCCGAATCGAACTGGGTCGGGGGGACCCATGTCAGGGGTGACTCCTGCCTCTTCCTGCAGCCCCCACACGGTGCCACCGAGCGTCCCCCTGGCCTGCGGGATCCGCTCTGGCTCCCGCCCGGTGGAGGCCCGCCCCCCCGCCCCCGCACGTCGGCCTGCTGACACGCTGCTCTGCCCGTTTCCCCGAAACGGACTTGCAACCGTCCTCCCCGAGTCTGTGCCTGACGTCCGGCTGGGCGAGGGCAGGCGGGGCCGGGTCCCGAGTTTCCAGCGGATGTTTAAGGCTTTGGGAGAGACGGCGCCCCCTGTGGCGGATGCAGCGGGGCGGAGGGGGGGTAGTTTCCGGCTACAGACACGCGTGTTTTTCCTGAAGGACATGTCTGGGGTCTCTTGGTTTTAGAAACATCTTTTATAGGATTTTCGCATAAAAAAGGTACGTATGGTGAGGACTTGCTAAGTTTAAAGTAATTTAAACAAACCCCTCCAACAGAAGGAACTGAAAGGACAAATTTCACTCACTTTTATCTTAAGAAGAAGAAACGAGCGCTTCCCTTTCTCACTCGCTGCTGCCGCTTGGTGTCACGTGTGCATTGGGGTCACAGCCGCGAGGGACCGGGAAGGGGTGGCTTTCCTCGCTGACGCTGCACGGAAGGCACCGGGCGCCTGGCCGTCCGTTCCCGGCAGAGGGTCTGGGCGCCTCGCACCCCCTGCTCCCCCCAGCCGGGCCGCCTGCAGACGGACGGTGGGAGGGAACCCCAGCAGGAGAAGCGGGCGGGTGGCCTCGGGCGCCCGCCCCACGGGGACCGGCAGGACCCACGAAGAGCCGCCACACTTCGGAAACACGAGGGACCAGACAGGGCGTCTTCCGAGAAGCCCACTCCTGTCGGGCTCCGGGGGTGTGCGCGCTCGGGTGGGTGTGGGTGCTCATCTGCACACGTGTCGTGCCCCGAAGGGGGAAACCGTCTGGTGGGTGGACATGCCTTCCCTGAGGCCACGCCTTCCCTCCCCGGTGTTAGTTTGCGGGGGGTAGGACGGAGGGAGGCAGGTGACCCCTCCGTGGAGCCAGGACCTGGCTGAGGAGAGGTTCGCAGACCACCCCAGCCTCAGAGCTGCGTCCCTGCTGGAGCTCGGCGTGTCTGGCAAAGAGGAGAGCGCCTTCAAGAAATAAAATGAGCCCTGGCTGGCGTAGCTCAGTGGATTGAGCGAGGGCTGCGAACCAAAGGGTCGCAGGTTCGATTCCCAGTCGGGGCACATGCCTGGGTTGCAGGCCAGGCCCCTAGTGGGGGCCACGTGAGAGGCAACCGCACACTGATGGTTCTCTCCCTCTCTTCCCCCCTCTCTTCCCCCCTCTCTTCCCCTCTCTAAAAATAAATAAATAAAATCTTAAAAAAAAAAAAAAAGAAATAAAATGAGCCCTGGCTGGTGTGGCTCAGTGGATTGAAGGCTGGCCTGGGAACCAAAGGGTTGCTGGTTCGATTCCCAGTCAGGGTGGCGGGCCAGGTTCCCAGTGGGGGGCGTGTGAGAGGCAACCACACATGGATGTCTCTCTCCCTCTCTCCCTCTCTCTCTCCTTCCTCTCTCTCTAAAAATAAAAAAA
The DNA here is from genome assembly GCA_039655065.1 of Glossophaga mutica. NCBI lineage: Eukaryota > Metazoa > Chordata > Mammalia > Chiroptera > Phyllostomidae > Glossophaga > Glossophaga mutica. The sequence goes on from CM077305.1 coordinate 217,480,825, forward strand.
ATAAAATCTCAAAAAAAGATAAAATGAAGGAGAATTCACATAACACAAAATTAACCACTCCGCAACGTGAAACTACCTTCTCTGTCCAGTTCCAAGCAGTTTCTGTCACCACGGTGGGAATCTCGTGCCTGTGGCCGTCAGCCCCCACCCCCGCCCCCACCCCTGACTCCGGCCCCCAGAAACACCCGCCCGCTTTCCGGCTGTGTGGAGTTGCTTCTTCTGGACAGTTTGCGTGAAAGGGATCACCTGACACGTGGCCTCTCTTGTCCCTGGGCGTGATGTTTTTGAGGTTCATCCATGGAGCGCGTGTCAGAACCGTGTCCCTCTCCAAGGCGGAGTCGATGGGACACACCTGTTCACCCATCACCCGAGGGGGGCCATGGGGGTGGGCTTCCACGTCTTGGCTGTTGTTCGAATGTCTGTTTTCGATTCTTTGGGGGAAGCACTTGAAAAAGAAAAAGAGGGAGAAGCCGCTGGCCAGCGCCGGAACCTGCACGGGAGCGCCCCAGGACCCTGGACCCAGCCGGGCTCGGTCCCCCAGACTCAGCTTCAGACGAATCCTCCTCGCGGCCCCGGCCGCTCTCTCGGGAACTGGGGATGAGGGCTTCTGGCTCAGTCGCCCAAGAAATCACTTCTGTTTGCTTGGAGATGCCCAGAGAGACCAAGGCCCAACTCTGCGGTGACCTGGGCCTGAGGGGCAGGCCGGACGGGCCTGGACCAGGGCTGCCGGTCTGCACAACCTGGTTATTACCGGGGGGTCCCAGGCCCCTCTGTGGGGGTTTAAGCATCTGTCTACTCAGGATCCTCGTGGGGCAGAAAGAGCCCTGGTGGGCCGGGGCCCTGAGTCCAGAAGACCCTGTGGGCTGGTGGGCGGCCACGCCCAGCAGCCTGGCTGCCTAAGAGGGACGCAGAGCCTGCTCCGGGTGGTGGGGGTGCCGAGGACGGTGCAGGAAGGGGCGGCACGCGCCTCGTTGGGCCCAGGCTTAACTCCTGTCGTTGCCAGAGGGGTGGTGGGCCCTGGGCCGCCCTGCGGTCCAGCAGCTGGTCTGCAGGCTCCCTCCCTGAGGTGCCGAGGGGGCCAGGAGGAGCCGGGGGCTGAGGCAGGAGGCTTTGTCTGGTTCTCACATTCGTATCTTGTGGTTATGAACTGAATTGGGCGCCCAACACTCACGCCTCGGAGCCCTAGCGGCCAGCATGGCGGTGTTGGGAGACAGGGCATGTGCGGGGGCGGGGGGTCAGGTCACGGCGGGGCTCTGACCTTCAGCGCAGAGGAAGGGCTGTGTGAGGCCACAGTGAGGAGGCGCCTCTGCACCCCCAGAGGGGAGGCCCCTGGGTTGGGATTCCGGTGTCTCCAGAACTGTGGGGAAAAGCTCTGTGTGTGCCCCTGGCCTACGCTATCTACGGCCAAGCCCGCACATCCACCCCCTCGTTCTCCAGAAAGAACCTGCGGCCGGGGGGTCCTGGGCGGACTTCGGTGGGTTTTCCCGCAGCCGAGAAGGACCCCACCGCACCTCCAGGGAGAGGCGAGGCGGGGGGGGGGAGGGGGGGATGCAGCCAGGTCCTGGGCTTAGCGGACGTCGGATGCTTTGCTCGCGGTGGATGTTTTTGCCTTCATTTCGATTTAAAACATTAAACTGAAGGCTTACACAAACCCTGACTGTTGAGTTTTCTGGCATCCCCTAAAATCGTTCTGTGCTCCGGGCAAGTGCGGCCCTTGCTTCGCCAGCCCTAGCCCTGCTTCTGTGTCTTTGGTAACCGGGGTGCCGGGGAGCCGGCTGTAGCCTCCCGGTGCTAGGGTTCCCCGACCGGAGGAGCGGAGTGCAGGCAGGAGAGTGTCCAGCAGGGGGCAGTCACGCCCCGCCAACGATTCACTCCCAATACTCGGGGAAACCAGTCCCCACACCCCAAGCGCCCCCTGGAGGCCAGGCCGGCGCCGGCTCCCGGGAAGCTGGGCGCAGTAAGTGCCTTTGCGGGCCGGCCGTTCCCAGCACTGACCGTCGGCTTGCCTTGAAAGAAGGGCTGCAGCCGTTTCCCGAGTCTCATCCAGCCTTGGGGGTGGGAGGAGGCAGGCCTCTCGTCCTCTCATCTCAGGCCGGCTGACCGCCAGGGCCTGCCCGGGCAGGAGGGCTCGAGGGATGGCAGGAAGGGCTCGCTGTGGGTGTCCTGTCTCCTGCCTTCTGCGCCCTGGGAGGCCCCCTTCCCAGAGCAGCAGCCCTGGGGAGATGGTCTCCGCTCGATGCCCCCGGCGACCAGAGCCAGGTCCCAGACCTCTGCCCCCCACGGGCTTCTCCTGGGGGCGGGCAGGTTCTGGGGGACAGGTGTGCACACCTGCTGTGGGAACTGCGCTCACGTTGCACGGCGGACCCCCGGAGGCAGGAGACTGGTCTGGACGAGTGCGCAGCACACGGTTGGCGCAGAAGCCGGAGGCCCGGCGGAGCTGGGAGGCGGGTCCTTCCCGCGGGCTCCCTGCACCGATGGACCGTCAGTCCCACCACCGCTGGGACCAAGACCCGGCCTGCGCCAGGAGCTTACTCACCAACCACGCATCACGCGACGCCAGCGATTTCAAACCCTTTGCATCTCCTGGCACACGTAACCTAATTACTAAAATCAGTTTGCAGACCGGAGTCCTGACCTCAGGGCTCTCCTTCAGGTCGGGAGAGAGTGACGACAAGCCGGTGGGCCTTGGCGGTGGCGGGGGGGGGCGCTTGGGGGGGGGCCATGCTGCCCCCAGGTCCCCAGCCTCCTGTCGCCCTTGCGCTGGAAACCGCAGTCCCCGTGGGAGCCCCCGAAGGGCCCCCCGGCCCACACGCTTCTCCCTCTGGAAAGCTCCCCTCCTGCAGCTCCTGCCTTGGTCTGGGGTCCCCGCCTCCCCCTCCCCCCCACATCCTCCCAGCCACCGGGCCTGCTGGCTCTGTCCCTCCCCAGGCCACCAGGGGCCTCTCCCTAACGCCGCTGTCTGCTACTCGGGTCCTCTGCTCGGGACCCCTCACTCCTGCACCCAGCCCCCACCCGAGTGGTCCCTGCTGCGCCCTCCCTGCTGGCTCCTGTGACCCTGGCCACTTCTGCTCCGTCCCCAGCCCCTGCAGCCTGCCCAGCCCGGCGTGTCCCCACCCCACCCTGCAGGCTTGGGTGGGGGACACACCCCTCCCAGGGGCTCCCACGGGGCCCATGCACACCTCTCCGTGGGGTGACCAGACGGCTCAGTTCACTGTGTGTGCCCCAGACTTGGCGCTGTGGGGACAAGGCACTCAGTTATGTTCCCTTGAATAAATCTGGGAAGCCAGGACCCTGGGCCCTGAGACGTCAGGAACAGCTGCGCATGGGTGGGGACGCTGGGCGTCATTCCCTCAGCTCAGCCCTGGCCTTTCGTCCCCTTGGGGCTCTGCCACCCCTGACCGTGGGAGGTCACCTCAGTCACCTTGTGGGGGGCGGGGAGGGGGCCTGCCGCTGTCCAGGACACAGGGGGACGGCACGCTCCTTGACTGTCCACAAGAGGGCGCTGGGAGCCCGTCCACAGGAGCCTGGGAGAACCGGGAGCTGCAGGAGGAGGGTGAGGGGCTGCTGCCTGCAAGGGCGTGGGTTGCGGGGGCTGCCTGCCCACGTGCCAGGAGCAGGCGAGTGCAGGTGTGCGCTGGTCTGGTCTGCGCAGACGCCGGGCCTGGGAGGGCCGGGCTGGGCAGAGGGGCACCTGCGTCTGGAGGGCAGTGGGCCCAGGCAGCAAGGCGGGGTCGGGGGAGGCGGGTGGCCCAGCTTGGCGCTGCCCCCGGTGTGGCTTCAGGCCGGGCCCCTGCCGCCCTGGACGAGGCCTCAGCCCAGCAGCCCTCGGCCCCAACTCATGGCAACGATCAGTGTACGGGCCCCCCGGGCACCGGCGTCTGTGTTTGGGGCTTGTCTGGGGGTCTCTAGTTGCCCCAGGAGGTGCTGCTGGGCCCCTCAACCATCTGTTTTGTGTGAGGGGCCTGAGGCCAGGTGAGGTGGGGGGGGCGGCGAAGGTGGGCAGGCGGGTGACGCCGCAGAGTCCGTGCCTTCGAGGGCAGGAGGAGGCTGCCCCAACCCGCCCGAGGGCTGGGCCGGGGTGGGCCGGGGGTGTGGCCGGCAGGGTGTGCACTGGAGCCAGGCCGGGGTGGGAAGGATGGCGGGGTCCTCCCGGCAGGCAGGCAGGCAGAGAAGCCGGAGCACAGGAAGAGGGTGCAGCCTTGGGGTGTCTCGGGGCCTCCTGCACGGAAGGGGACCAGTGGTGGCGCCCGCCGGGCCGGGCAGAGGCGGCCTGTGGGCCCTGTGCTCAGAACACGGTTGGGCCGGTGCGCTCGGAGGCCACCTCCTGTGCAGGGAGGGGCGCGGTGGTCGGCCCTCTCCCGCCGTCACCGGCCCCTCCGCAGGCTGTGCCCCGACCGCATCTGTCCTCTCCGCTCCGGTCACACTGCCACCACAGCTCAGATCAAGGTGTCCCTGCTGGCCCCCCAGCCTCTGGGCCTTGTCTTAGGGTCGCCTCTTCTGGGATCAGAGGAGGCACCTTGAGGAACAGGGGGGGTCCTCTGAAAGCCGGGGTCGTCCTGGCCACGGGCTGAGTGGGGGCGAGGCTCCGTGCGGTGGAAGGACCGGACCCGGGCTCCGCGGCAGCCCCGCCGAGCGCGAGGCTCTGTTCCCGAGCGGGGCACCCTCGTCCCTACGATGGCCTGGCGGAGGCAGGGCCTTGCTTCCCTGCGGGGCCCGTCCTCCTGAGTGGAAGACGGATGCCTTTTAATTTGATCCAACCTGACGCAAAATCCTCGCACCCCCTCGAGAAACTGGGTCACCAAGCACAGAAATTCTTCGCTGGCTCGGACTCAGAACCCTCTCCCGTAAAACGCCTCCGTTCTTTTATCGCCCTGAGTGAGGTTCCCTCGGGCTGTCCTTCCGGACGCCTGGGCCCCCGCTCCGAGTCCGGGGGACGGAGGGCCGCGCAGGGGGAGAGGCCTCGACGCTGGAGCTGAAGGAGGCCCAGGAGGGGGCTCGTTCCCAGTGCCCCCTTTAGGGGCGAGGAGGGGGGCTCGGTGCCTCCCAGGGCAGCGGGTGGTGTCAGGGGTGGCGACTGGTGCCCATCCCCCCCCCCGCCCTGGCGTCTGGACCTTTCTGGGCTTGGCCCCCTCACCTGTGAGCAGGCGACCATCCGTGCCTCTCCGGTGTGCGAGAGTGGGGGAGGGCCTGCGCACCCCAGGCACCCACAGGCTTGGGGATGGGCCGTCGGTGCTGGCCCTCCAGCCTCCCAGATGCCGGGAACGTCCAGGCGCAGGTTCAAATCCGACCAAGTCAGCGGGTGATGGGGCAGACCGCCCCCCCCGAGGGCCGTGCTGTTGGCTCGGGGAAGTCCACCCAGTGGCCCAGGGCCGACCCGAGTCTTCGACCGGCTTGGCCCCCTGGCCCTGTGCACCTTGGCCACGCAATCATCTCACGCCACTGGGCCTCAGTTTCCCCATCTGGAGCTCAGGAGGCGGAGATCCAACTAGCCGAGCTGTGTGGGCTGAAGGAGGCGGGTCCTGAGTGACGCGTGCAGGGAGGCCACAGGGCGGGGCCACGGGTGACACTGACAAAGTCCCTGGTGGGGGAGGGGCGGGGGGTGGCCTCAGAGGGCCGCTCTGATCACCTGGGCAGGGACCCCGCCCCTGCCTCAAGCTCGAGCATCCTTTCCCGCCTGGGGACTCTCTCTGCGGGCGATGTGGCCACAGGGCTGTGGGGAGGCCGTGAGAGGCGCCTGCTGGGGCTGGAGCAGCTGGAACCTCAGTTTGTCTCTGACGAGACCCGGTCCCCGTCATGGGCACGGGCTGCCGGGGCCCCAGGGACGGGCGCGCAGGCCTCCTGGCTCCGGGCTCCGGGCTCTGCCCGCTGCGGCCCTGGGCCCTGGGCTGCAGTCCTCCGGCCTCCGGCCTCCGTCCACCTCCTGCTTTTCTGTGCGATTCATTGTCCCTCCACTCACGGGTGGAGCCTGCATTTGTCCGTGTGTCCATCCATCTTCCCATCCGCCTCTCTGACCATTTGTCTGTTCTTCCATCCGTTATCCATTCACCTGTGTATTCATCCAGCCATGCGTCTCCGCACCTGTGCACCCGCCCACACCCACCATCCATCCATCCATCCATCCATCCGTCCGTCCGTCCCTGCATCCTCTCATCCTGTAAGTGTTCTTCTTGAGTAAGTTACCCGCCAGTTCAGGGAGGGGGGAGGGACAGACCCAAAGGGGAGAAACCAGATTCCGTTTCTGCCCTCGCAGAGCCCCAGCCTGTGGGGGGACAGGCGAGGCAGCAGCTGCCTCCGTGGGCGCAGAAGGGCGGCACAGGCGCCCAGTGGGCCAGAGAAGCCACGCCTCGTGGAGGTGGTGGGGTGGGGAGGTGATCACGGAAGGCTTCCTGGAGGAGGACAGGCAGCGAGGCTGAGACTCCGAGGCCTGTCTCCTGGGCCCGAGCAGTGCTCCGTGGCGGGACTGGTGTGCAGGAGAGGAGGCGGCACGCAGCAGTCTGTGTCGGCTGCCCACGGGGGCTGGTGCCGCCAGGCTGCCCACGAGCCATCTGCCTCGTTCCTTCCTCTCCGAGGGCGCGCCAGCGCCCATGCGCGTCCGGCTGCCCGCACGGTTACCCGCCGCACTCGTGCGCTCCGGTCCCCCACCCACCACGGCTCACCCAGGGCTCTGGTGTGCCGGCGGGGGAGGGGCTGGGCCTGGAGAGCCCAGCGGGACCAGGGGCGCGCTTCCCCGGGGCACACTTCCCCGGGGCACACTTCCCCGGGGGGGGGCACCCCACTCTACAGTTTACCTGGTGGTTCCATATCCAGCGTTTGGTTTCATTCCGGTGACCGTCCCGGGAGGTGGCAGTGCTGTGACCCGTGCTGCCTCATCGAGGTGCGAACTGAGGAGCCAGGGACTCGTCCCCCAGCCTTGAGCCCCCAGGGGCAAGGCGGGCGGAGGCTTCTCCCCGGCGGGAGGCGGGGTGTGTGGTCTGGGTGCCCGCAGCGTGGAGGGAGAAGGGTGGGCTTGCCCTCTGTGAAGTGCGGGCCGTGGGTGGGGGCGGCTTCCGCTTGCGGGCGGGTCTCGGGTGACGGGCAAGGGCCCGAGGGGCATCAGCAGGGTGAGCAGCAGTGGCCCCGCATGGTGACGCTGAGCTCTACTCTGCAGGGGACGATCTTCCGTGCGTGTGTTCGGTGTCCAGGGGTTTGTCTCTCAGTCGCGCAGGCGCGCAGGTCCCACTGCGTGCCCGCACCGCGGCCTAGGGGGACTGGGTCGCTGTTGGGGGTGCGCGTCCTGGGCACTGCCCGGAAGGTGCCGGTAACGCCTGCAGTCGTGACAGCCAAAGCATCCCCAAACATTGCCGAGTGTCCCCCACTCCGAGGACAGCTGACCTGCAGCCGTGCTCACAGTGGGCGGGGCCACAGAGGGCGGGGCGGGTTGGCCGTGGTCCATCTGACCAGGGCACTGGACTGGGCAGAAAGGCTGGGCGGGGGTCCGGGCCCCCCGGGTGGAAGCCGAGCCTCCATGAGCTGGGAGGTGGGGAGAAGGGGCCGGCTGTCGGGCACAGGCCTCCTGCGCACGGAAGGGACCCTCCGTCCAGAGGGCGGGACTCGCCCGGACTCATCCAGACGCCTGAGTCCCTTTCCTCTGGTCCAGCCTTTGCCCTCGGACCAGCCCTGCTCACAGACACGCCTGCCCACCTCCGGCAAGGAGAGAGCTGAGCACTCAGACCTGCCCCCCAACATTCGAAGGTGGTGACCGCAGGCCCAGGGCCTTGTCAAAAGGAACAAAAGCCGAAAGGCCCACCTTGGGGAGCGTGAGGCTGGCCGGCCGCACGGCCCCGCCGAATGGCAGACCGCCGGGTGGATAGGTCGTCACGCCGGACGCTGTGCGGCAGGAGGGCAGCGGGGGTCAGCCAGGCCTCCTGGTTCTCCCTGGGGTGCATGGGGGGAGCAGGGCGGGGGTGCCCCCTTTCTGGAGGAGAGATGTGGGGGGAGGCTCCGCCTAGAGAAGGACCCTCCCGGGCCCTGGGTCAGGCCCCTCTTGTTTCGCATGGTCCTGATGTCCCCGTTTGGGACTGTCCCCTGTGTCAGCGCAGACAGGGCAAGGTGGCAGGACTGTGGGGGGGGGGGCAAATGGGAAATCAGAGTTCTCTGGTTGGAAGGGGCGAGCTTTCCTGATCTCGCTTCCGCGGGGGAACACGGGCTTTGCCCGGGGCGGGCTCTGTGACACTGGTGGCCGGTTACCGGGTGCGGGCAGAGGTGGGCTGCAGGAGGTGGCAAGGAGGGTGGTGAGGAGCCTGGGCGGGACCTGGCTGTTCCGTGGGTGACGCTGGGTGGGGCTTGGAGGCTGGGGGTGGAGCAGGGCGGGGTTTGGAGGTTCAGGGAGGATCCAGTGGCGGACTGGCAGCGCAGGGCGGGGCTGGGGGCGGGGCTTGGCGGTGCAGCAGCCCAGGACTCTGCGCTTCCGTGGGTGGGGAAGAAAAAGGAGAAAGTGCCCTGGATGGTGTGGCTCAGTGGGCTGAGCGTGGGCCTGCGAACCAAAAGGTCACTGATTCGCTTCCCAGTCAGGGCGCGTGCCTGGGCTGCGGGCCAGGTCCCCAGTTGGGGGTGTGCGAGAGGCACCCGCACCTGGATGTTCCTCTCCCTCTTTCTCCTCCCTTCCCCTCTGTCTAAAAAGGAGCCAATAAAATCTTTAAAAGAAGAAGAAAGTGAAGGACGTGGCGAAGCGCCCCGCACTCTCTCTGATCTGAGCAGTTCAATCTCTTGAGAGTCGAAAGGCCCGGATTTCTTTATGGATAAATGGCGGCTCTTGGGCTCGGGAGACTTCGGATGTGCCGCTGGCCGGGACCCAGCTTCCTGGGGCCCCGGGGCGTGTTCGGGTTTCAGGAAGAGGGCCCGGCGGGCAGAGAGCAGCTACCTGGCGCCGGCCCAGCGCCTCCCGGGGAGGGACGGCCTGTTTCCAGAAGTGTCTCTGAGAAGCTGCTGGGGGTGGAGTGGAGAGGAGGCCCCCCTTCTGCTGGCATCCTCTGCGAGGCCGGGAGGTGCCCCGTGAGGCCCCGAGTCAGGCGGGAATGACCTCTGTGGTGGGGAGGGGCCAGCGGCGAGGCTGCTGGGAAGGAGGGTGTGCACCGGGGGCGTGGCTCCCGGCCCCCCCAGCCTTTGCTGCACTTGCCGAGTTCCCGCAGAAGCTCCCC